>OX424458.1:12565119-17562805 GCA_949152455.1 Lithophane leautieri | reverse complement strand
ATATCTACATGTACGGCTCTACCCGTGATTACAGCATCCTAGACCAGCATGCGGGCCTCAATACCGGTATGGGCGAAGGAGTCTCTTACAGAGGAAGGTTACTATCATACATTCTTTTTAGGGTTCCGTACCCAAAGGGTACAACGGGACCCTATTACTAGACTCCGCTGTCTGTCTGTCGGTCTGTCCGTCTATCACATGGCTGTATCTCATGAACCGTGATAGTTAGACAATTGAAATTTTCACAGATGATGTATTTCTGTTGCAGCTATAACAACATATACTAAAAAACAAAATAAAATAAATATTTAAGGGGGCTCCCATACAACAAACGTGATTTTTATGCTCGATATTGATAACGGCAACAGGTAGACGCTTGAAATACTCACAGAATATTTAGTTATATACTCACTTTAAAAATAAATAATTAAATTTTAAAAAAACAAATATTTGAGGGGAGCTCCCATACAACAGACATGATTTTTTTGCCCTTTTTATAGATGGTACGGAACACTTCGTCCGCGAGTCCGACTCGCACTTGGCCGGTTTTTTAGTTTATTAATATTTCCTTTAGCCTCAGCGGGATACATTTATAATTCCAATGCCATTCATTTTAACAATTCAAGAATATCCATTGAGTTCTATACGTTTTCGGGCAAAAATATTTTTTAAACATACGAATTTTTTAATCTTAATAATTATGAACATCAGTTATTATTTACAATAAATAAGTAATAATTGTAAAATGAAGATACTTAATGCAAAGTTATAGCTATTACTTGAAAAACATTGTATAGACTTATTATGTATGGTATAGATACATAATAATGCTATACAAAGTTTTTAATAATAAAAAATAAAAATAAAACAAAAATTTATATAGTTAATACTTAGTTTTACTTATATTACAGGTTAACGGTGTCCAAACAATAGCTACCTACTTACTTTATGTTTTTCCCACTTTCCAGGACTTTTTTAAGGTTTTTCTTTCCCTTAAAACCTAATTCGGACTATTATCAACATTTGAAATAAAAAATAGCTGCAGTGCTATTCTGTAAACATCACGCCGTGAAAACTTAGGTGAAGTGTGCGTGGAGTGAGCTGTCAGTGTCATCCCAAAAGATGCTAGGGATGCCCAATCATTACATTAACAATCATAATCGAGATTTTAATCATATTTTTATTCTAATTCTATTGATAATTTTGTATTATTTTAAAGCTAGTATTTTAGTGTCTAATCATTAGTACTATTTAGAGAGTTTTTAAATAAAATAGCGAAACAGATATTCAGTCAGAAACTGAATTTTGTTTTACTTAGGTACTGTTTCTTTTTCCTAGACTAGTCCTTAATACTTATAGCCTGAGGAGCGAGCGCGTGACGCACGTACCTACTTACAATAATAAAATAAAACTAAATACCTACTAAAGAAAATGCGCGTCGACATAAGTTTGTTATTATGAACCCATTGTTAAACTCTTTATTTATATACTTAAACGCAATCCCATGACCCACCATGAACTGCAAGCCAAGATTCCCCGCACCAGCGCCGCTTCCCGCACCGCGCTACCACACTCAGTGCGGCCAAGCATTCAGTGATCGCGTGCTAAGTGTGCCTGGCTGACGGACCATACCTACAATTTAACCCCAAACTATGTGGGAACATACATAAAGGATGTGTGTGAATGTCATTTAAAATAAAAAGACGTGCGGGTTATATGTACCTACTTGCCTTGTAGTTTATTGTAGGTAGATAACCTACCTACGCGTTGCCAATAATAACATAATATTCATCAAATCATCGTACATTAGGTACTAAGTTCAACCGAAATTTTTGCAACGCGCGCACAGACTCAGTCCACCTCGCGCCGAAGTGAAGTGAAGTTATCAGAATCGGGTGAAGGGAGAATGGAGATTCGGATGAAGTGCTCACTCCACGCAGCGCATGCGCGCTAAGCACTCAAATATAAAAAATAATTTTCTACTGACATTTGCAACGCGCGCCGCTAAGTCCACACAGTGGTTGCTATGACAACGTGAATCGCGTGAAGTGTACACTTGGCGCATGCGCGGTAGGCACTCAATTTTTTTTAAATAATTTTCCTCATTGACGGCCCTTTCCATAGGCCTATTCGTATTTGAGTTCAGACACAATAATTAGCACCTATTTATTTCAATGTCTAAATCCAGCCGCTTTTATATAATTAAAACAACAAATGGATTTTACTTGAAAGGTGAGATTGAGCAACTTCGTAAAATTTGTGCTAAACGTACTTGCTTCGCACAAATTTTATGAAGTTGCTCAATCTAAGTCATCAATAATTTTTTTCAGTGATTGGTGTATTGTTCGTTCACCTAAATGCATAGGTATTATGTAAAAATCCGGCCAAGTGCGAGTCGGACTCGCGTATGAAGGGTTCCGCCGTACCATTATTTATAAAAACCGGCCAAGTGCGAGTCGGACTCACGCACGAAGGGTTCCGTACCATTATCTATAAAAACGGCAAAAAAAACCACGTTTATTGTATGGGAGCTACCTTTAAACATTTATTTTATTGTTTTTTAGTATTTATTGTTATAGCGGCAACAGAAATACATCACCTGTGAAAATTTCAACTGTAAAACTATCACGGTTCATGAGATACAGCCTGGTGACAGACAGACTCTAACAGACGAACGGACAGCGGAGTCTTAGTAATAGGGTCCCGTTTCACCCTTTGGGTACGGAACCCTAAAAAGCACAAAGGTAGTAAGTAATATCCCATCATCTAGATTGGTAGATAAACCTTTTATACCTAAATATTTAGGCACACCAATAATCTAGTTATGGGTGCTCATATGATCCATACCTACATAAACACAAATTGCCAATCACTCTTGCAAACGAGAAAAATTAAAATTGTTATAATAAAATTCATGTTTTTATTATAAACTGATAAAATTATGTGTGTTTAGGTTGGTATAGTTTTCCTGTGTAGATACCTACTATTTTGACACACTATGTAGTCTCATAGATGTAAATTGATGCTATGTTTGTCATTCAACTCTCCTGTCACAGGTCTGCTGGGAAAAATATCTAATGATAAATCTTTATGTATTTTACTTTATTAAGTGTTTAGTGTGTACATTAATAAATAAATAGATAAATAGAATTTATTCATTTGTATCACATCAAAAAGTTTTGCTAATACATTTTTGCTACTGAGCCAGCGGCCTCTCGTCGTTCAACTTCTTGATGGAATAGAGGAACAGAGGGGCGTTGGATGTGTGTGGACTGCACTCCACCAGCGCTGGAAATAATGGTAAGCATTTATTACTATTTAGTTTATTTCATTCCTACACTCATCAGAGTACCTATATTTTTATAAACAATTAAACCACTTTAAATAATATGTAGTACTTTCAATAAGAATTCAAAGCGGTATGATTTATTTATAACAAGTACTCATTTCAATCAATCGTTTTGAGTACAATGCGTTGAAACATGTGAAATAATGAATACTTACCACGATTGATGTGATTAAATCAAGTAGAGGCGGTGTTCCTTTATTGTCTTCAATTCTTTTAAGGCCTTAGCAATTTGCAGGATCAAATGGGCTCATCTGCTGAGAGGTAGAATATTTATCAGATTAATAATATACACTTGTTTAAAATGTCTACCAATTTTTTTTTTTAGTTAACTTATTTTGTCCTCGTACTGTTGGGCAAAGGTCTCCCCCATACTTTTCTAATTTTCCATAAGTTGTTCCTTCGCCGGCCGATCGGTCAGGAACGAGGCCAAATCGTCACGCCAGCGTTTCTTAGGCCTGGCTGGGTGACGACTCCCGTCTTCGGGCACCCACTGTGTGACGGTCCTGGCTTATACTTCTAGATAGCTACGTACTATTTTACCTGACTGACAACCACTCCTTGCAGTTAACCATACGACTGATGATCTAGTTAACATAATATTATGAACAGTAACACAGGAATTTTAGAGTTGAGGAATCCATTGCATCATCATCGTTTCATTCAGTCGCAAGACGACCACTGCTGGACATGGGCCTTCCCAAGCACCACCACAATCCATTGAGTTTCGGATAATTTTAGAAAAACTTTTACCTACCAGTACATGCCAATATAATTAATTACTACTTAACCTATCACATTCATTCATAATTATTAACCTATCACATTCACAATTACACACTAATATTAATTATGTCCCTGACAAATTTATTCAAAGTAGGTACTAAATACAAACTTTCATTTGTTTATTTTGTAGATAATTTTTGGAAGGCCAAAACTAAACGGGAATTTTGGAACTAGGGATGGCGATTTGAAATCGATTAATCGAAGAATCGATTTCTCGAGCCAAAATAATCGATTTTTCAAATCGATATGTAGTTCTGAATCGATTCAGTGAATCGATATTTCACCCTTGGAAATCGACATTCGATTTTTTCAGTTTTGGTAAAAACCGTAAAATTATTTTCAATTAGGAATTTAAATTACGCGCTTCGCGCGCTTTAATTTTTCAACCAATAAAGAATCAGGGACCATATTTTTGCGAAAATTCGATACTCAGTTAACTTTACACTTATTTTGATTTCAATACTTATTATTATTATTATATTATATATATTATAAATCATATATAATAATATAATATAGAGGATAGAGGATTGGTTGAATGTACCCGTAATATTACTGTGTTGTCGGTTAAAGAGTTAATGGCTCAAAAATTCGCAAGATGGCTATGTGCTTAGTTTCCAATTGGGAACTATAAGCTGAATTAGCTATTTTCTTCACTTTTTAATGTAACAAATACATTTAGAAAATAAATATCTTCTTTTAAACCTGACCTGATACTTTAACATGGTAATAAAAATAATTTAATAATTATGAAATAATTTTCTATAATTGTCTTTATCGAATTTCCTGAACTAATAAATTCCGTGATTCTACTGATAAGAGATCATTTATTATGGTATTTTTCTTGTTTGTCATAAAATGGATTTATATTTACATTGTAAAGGCAAACGTAAAAAAATCGATTTTTAAGGAATCGATCTTTTGGACCTCGATTTTTTTGTGAATCGATTTATTAGGTTACGATTCGAATCGATTTAAAAATCGATCTTTTTCGTAAAGAATCGCCATCCCTATTTGGAACTTCATAGAGGTATTTACTAGACATTTAGACATTTCCATCACAGATGATAGAGATTTGATGAAGTTTAGTTATTTTAGTAATGCATTATTAAAATTAGATCGTTGTCACATTTAAACCTATCAAAGTACCTAGGTACTAAATTCAAAAAATCAGTTTGTTTAATTATAGCTGCAGTTATTTTTGAAACTTGGAACGCGTCGGCGCGTGTCATCAGTGTTGACAACAGGCAAGAATTTTGAATTAATTTGACATTGATTGAGATACGCTGGTGTTTTTACTCAGATTAATAAAAATGCTTACACCTGAGTCACCTGACAACGATTTCTGATGATGTAGCAATAAAATAAATTAAATAATTAAGACCTTATGTACGTGGCGAAATAAGGAACTAGGTACATGAAATGAATGAATACTGAATTTGACAGAAGTTAGACATCATCCAGTAAGTCTTGGTGTTAGAATATGGTTGTTTACTGTGAAACAGGAAAAAGTAAGGAGTCCCCATCCGCGATGGTTATTTATATTTATTTATTTTGTTTTTTTATTTATGGTTTTTTATTATTTACTTTTTTTGGTTATCTATTTTTATTTAATTACTTGGACTTCAGACGTCATATGAAACGTAATATTATTTTGATTTTACGGTATTTTTTTCTATTTTATAGTCTGCCTATAAAATAGAAAAAAATACCAAAGATATCAAGGAGATTTACTGCGAGAATTATTGCGTTATTTGCAGCACTACGATCAACGTCAATGCCCATCATCGCCTTACCGTGCGTTTATTTACACTGGCGAAACATTACAACCGTAGTATCTCTAAGTAGTCTGTGATTACAACAAAACATTATTAAATCTCTAGTTCCTGTCAAAAATTGTATGGAACTGGAGATTTCAACATGTGTTGTCGTTAATATTCGCTAGTTCAAACGCACGGTAAGACAAAACGTAAGTGTTGCCGCTTCATTCAACGCAATAATTTTTGCTCTTTGAACTGTCTAAAATACCGCTATCCGATTATAAACGTCAATGTGAGTGGCGTTGTCAAATTATCGCAATACATTGTGGCTACACCTACGGTTACCGTCCATCATCGCGATAATAAACGGCGTTTCCCGTTGATGTAGCCCCAGCATAAAAAAAAAATTCTATGGCTGTAAAAACCATAGACAATTTTAGGCGGTTTTCGTTTAGGAAGTTTTCTGATAGTACTAATGTTCAGTGTTTCCGAATATTTCCGACTATTCTGCTGTCTGTGGTTTTATTTTGCCCTCGTTCCCTTGCCGCATCCGGCGTCAGTTTTGTGTTGTGGCGGTAAAGTTGCGAAGAAAGTTTGCGTTGCTTTATTTCCGTTCTTAACTTTTCTATTATATATATTATAATAGTGTATTTTGCATTAGTAGTGCAATATGTACAACAAGCACATTACAATTATAAAGGACAGCAAGTGTTGTATCGAACATGGCGGTCCTAATTTCCTAAACGAATTTATGAAAATGCATAACTACGTAATTAGTGCTTGTTTGCTGTTAATGAGATCGAACACAAAAAGTGGCTCCTGAGTAGTGCTGAGCATTAACAAGCTGAAGATCTTCACAAACTATGTGTGTGCCAGAAACACTTTGAAAAAGGTACATGAATGAAGTAGGGCTAATCCTTGATTGTTTTCGGCCGAAGAAATGACCACAGGAATAGTCACAAAAGTTTACGAAGGTTCGTACATTATCAATACTAGTTGCTAATCATAATGAGTATATTTTCATTCCTATCCACCGAAGTTTTAATTGCTAGCATTGCTTTTTATTTTTGCTTCTAACAGGCTGTCCAACTTTACTAATAAGTTATGAGTTATTGGCAAGTTTATTCAGGCGGACTGCAACCCTCACAATTTAATGGCAAACATTATTGATCACTACTCTTATCACCCAATAAATATGTGAAAAAAGCCTTTTAATTTAGTTCTAAGAATACTAATGTATACATGTCTTTTTCAGATGTATCTCAGAATTATGATTAAAACTTTTCTTGGAAAATGAAAGATGATGACCATACATAATATATGCCTGTCTGCCTGGTAAGACTGATATTTTAATTAACGTTTTAAATCTTTAAACATTCATCGCATATAGAAATGTTAATGTTGTCATTTACTAGCATTTAGCCAACCTGTCCTAATAATTAAAATAAATCAATCAATTTTTGTTTTTATATTCTCATTGTGGTGATTTTAATATTTCTGATGTACGTATTTTCTGAAACTCACTTTAATTTTAGCTCACAGTCATTTTTTTTTTTTTTCAATAATTTACTATAATACACCAATTTAATTTAAGTGTCATTTTTTCCAGCTTAACATGCTGATGAGGGAGGAGTTAGCACAACTCTCAATGAAAATACTGTTGAAACAGTATAATTATTTGACTATCTGTTTGACTCAATAAATTATGCTAGTTTAAATAGTAAAACATCAAGATGGAAACCCATGCACGCATATTGTACATCCACACAACTGCCACTTTAAAATTAATGCATAGATGTTGAATATCTATACTAACAATGATTATTTTTACAAAATTCAAATTAACTATGTCATAAATAAACCAACGAATTTCAATCAATTTCAATTCAATTGAATCTTATTTGGTTACCTATCGAGTCATTTTTGGAAAACACAGAATGTGACTTGTCCAGCTCTCTGCTTTGGTAGAGATGATTTAGGAGCATAAATGTTATTTTTAAACATTTTACAAAAAAAAAACAAAGACTGAAAATTAACTTTAATATCGAAAGTCGCTGGCAAAAAACGAAAATTGAAAAGCAAAGACACCGACTTCCGAAATTATAGTTATTTTACAGTATTTTGTTTTTTTTTTATTTTTGTAAGTCGGTTTTTTGTCTTATCGGCTCTCTGAAGAGTCTGAACCGAGCCAGGCCTAAGAAACGCTGGCGTGACGATTTGGACTCGTTCCTGACCGATCGGCCGGCGAAGGAACAACTTATGGAAAATTGGAAAAGTATGGGGGAGACCTTTGCCCAGCAGCTAGGACAAAATAAGTTAGCTAAAAAAAAAAAATTGGTAAGCATTTTAAACAAGTGTATATTATTAATCTGATAAATATTCTACCTCTCAGCAGATGAGCCCATTTGATCCTACAAATTGCTAAGGCCTTAAAAGAATTGAAGACAGTAAAGGAACACCGCCTGTACTTGATTTAATCACATCAATCGTGGTAAGTATTCATTATTTCACACACCTTGGAATTAAGAAATGTTTCAACTCATTATACTGAAAATGATTGATTGAAATGAGTACTTGTTATAAATAAATCATACCGCTTTGAATTCTTATAGAAAGTACTACAAAATTATTTAAAGTGGTTTAATTGTTTATAAAAATATAGGTACTCTGATGAGTGTAGGAATGAAATAAATTAAATAGTAATAAATGCTTACCATTATTTCCAGCGCTGGTGGCGTGCAGTCCACACACATCCAACGCCCCTCTGTTTCTCTATTCCATCAAGAAGTTGAACGTCGAGAGGCCGCTGGCTCAGTAGCAAAAATGTATTAGCAAAATTTTTTGATGTGATACAAATGAATAAATTCTATTTATCTATTTATTTATTAATGTACACACTAAACACTTAATAAAGTAAAATACATAAAGATTTATCATTAGATATTTTTCCCAGCAGACCTGTGACAGGAGAGTTGAATGACAAACATAGCATCAATTTACATCTATGAGACTACATAGTGTGTCAAAATAGTATCTACACAGGAAAACTACACCAATCTAAACACACATAATTTTATCAGTTTATAATAAAAACATGAATTTTATTATAATAATTTTAATTTTTCTCGTTTGCAAGAGTGATTGGCAATTTGTGTTTATGTAGGTATGGATCATATGAGCACCCATAACTAGATTATTGGTGTGCCTAAATATTTAGGTATGATAAAAGGTTTGTATCTAGTTCTCTGGTTTGTCTACCAATCTAGATGATGGGATATTACTTACTACCTTTGTGCTTTTTAGGGTTCCGTACCCAAAGGGTGAAACGGGACCCTATTACTAAGACTCCGCTGTCCGTTCGTCTGTTAGAGTCTGTCTGTCACCAGGCTGTATCTCATGAACCGTGATAGTTTTACAGTTGAAATTTTCACAGGTGATGTATTTCTGTTGCCGCTATAACAATAAATACTAAAAAACAATAAAATAAATGTTTAAAGGTAGCTCCCATACAATAAACGTGGTTTTTTTTGCCGTTTTTATAGATAATGGTACGGAACCCTTCGTGCGTGAGTCCGACTCGCACTTGGCCGGTTTTTATAAATAATGGTACGGCGGAACCCTTCATACGCGAGTCCGACTCGCACTTGGCCGGATTTTTACATAATACCTATGCATTTAGGTGAACGAACAATACACCAATCACTGAAAAAAATTATTGATGACTTAGATTGAGCAACTTCATAAAATTTGTGCGAAGCAAGTACGTTTAGCACAAATTTTACGAAGTTGCTCAATCTCACCTTTCAAGTAAAATCCATTTGTTGTTTTAATTATATAAAAGCGGCTGGATTTAGACATTGAAATAAATAGGTGCTAATTATTGTGTCTGAACTCAAATACGAATAGGCCTATGGAAAGGGCCGTCAATGAGGAAAATTATTTAAAAAAAATTGAGTGCCTACCGCGCATGCGCCAAGTGTACACTTCACGCGATTCACGTTGTCATAGCAACCACTGTGTGGACTTAGCGGCGCGCGTTGCAAATGTCAGTGGAAAATTATTTTTTATATTTGAGTGCTTAGCGCGCATGCGCTGCGTGGAGTGAGCACTTCATCCGAATCTCCATTCTCCCTTCACCCGATTCTGATAACTTCACTTCACTTCGGCGCGAGGTGGACTGAGCCTGTGCGCGCGTTGCAAAAATTTCGGTTGAACTTAGTACCTAATGTACGATGATGATTAGTTTAATTCTCTTTGACTACATTGCATTCAAATGCGCCTTTTCGCTCACACTCGTCGGCTTTAAAAGCTGCTTGCCTTACCTTTCTTTGTCTAGCAGTTTTCGCCTTCAAATTGCTATAGAAACGTTTACATTTGTTGATATATATTGGTAAGTACTACGCAGATTTGTATGAAATGAAAAGCCGGGCTTTTGGGAGCACAGAGTACTTTTTATTTTGAGAGGCATTAAGTTTGCGCTAATGCACTAGCCGCAGTAAGCAGTAGCCCCGATGTTGACCCGCGTAAAGTGAGTTGCAAGTCTGCGACGCGACGGCCGACGCGACTCAATTATTTTGTTATTGTTTTGAAATTAAATTTTGAGATCAGTATTTTATTTTCCAAGTGTTGAAGTAGTGAATTAGTTTTATTATTTAAAATGATGTGATAGGTACCTAGTTATTGCGGCTATATCATTCCCTAAGCTTAGTAAGTGATTATAGTGTTATTTTTATCATCAAAATGTGAATTTGGAAACTGTGTTCGAAAAGGTATGTAAATACATTGAGTTTTCTAACAGTAAGTAACTCTGCATCACCGTAATCAACCCCAAATTACTGTTACTCGGATATAAAAACAAGTATTTTTGTCAGTTGAAGAATATTTATTGAAATTGGCATTCGATTGTTTAATAAGTTGATGAGTATGACAAACTTAGGTAGCTGGTGCCATGAAAGACATCAAAAGTAGGTATAGTTTTGTTTGTATGGCAATTGTAGTTTCGTTAAACCACTGAAAAACAAACCATCTTATTATTACTACATCTCATCAAGATCACAAAACACAATCATTTTCGTATCAAAGATATTCTTCATACCTAGGTGTTTTTAAATAAAGATTAGAGTTGGCTATTGTCATTATGATTAATTATAAAATATAATATCTCATTTAACATTTTCAATCGACATATTTTCATAAAAATAAGACAATTCATATAAAACTAAGTATGCGTATGGTAATAGAACAACAAATCTATAATTTGGGGGCCACCTAGCGGCTTTCGATTGAATAATTTCTCATGTGACAGCGAATATGAATTTATTATGGTGAAAAGGTCCTGCTAAGCGGTGTGGTGACGCGCGTTTGCTAATATAGATGGCGCTTACGACAATTATGTAGGTACTGATGCTTGAAATAAGTAGAACTTTTCGCATTAT
The DNA here is from genome assembly GCA_949152455.1 of Lithophane leautieri. Classification (NCBI taxonomy): domain Eukaryota; kingdom Metazoa; phylum Arthropoda; class Insecta; order Lepidoptera; family Noctuidae; genus Lithophane; species Lithophane leautieri. Next base: position 17,551,478 of record OX424458.1, on the reverse strand, counting down.
ATAGGTTTTTTAACCAAAATTATAATAATGGTGTTACCATGAACAACAAAGAAACTCCTTAAATTGCTCACTTGGCAGTTTTTTTAAATCGTAAAAAATCTGTGGGCTTGCCCTAATTTTGACCCCTAGGCACGCCACGGCACATAGTTTGTGTGGGGTTAAATTGTAGGTATGGCCCGTCAGCCAGGCACACTTTTAGCACGCGATTACTGAATGCTTGGCCGCACTGAGTCACTGGTAGCGCGGTGCGGGAAGCGGCGCTGGTGCGGGGAATCTTGGCTTGCAGTTCATGGTGGGTCATGGGATTGCGTTTAAGTATATAAAGAGTTTAACAATGGGTTCATAATAACAAACTTATGTCGATGCGCATTTTCTTTAGAAGTTACTTAGTTTTATTTAATTATTGTAAGTAGGTACGTGCGTAACGCGCTCGCGCCTCAGGCCTAAGGACTAGTCTAGGATAAAAATGAGTAAGTAAAACAAAATTCAGTTTCTGACTGAATATCGGATTAGAATAAAAATATTATTAAAATCTCGATTATGATTGTAAATGTAATGCGCGGGCATCCCTAGCTTCAGTGACACTGACAGCTCACTCCACGCACACTTCACCTAAGTTTTCATGGCGTGATGTTACAGAATCGACCGGCTGTTCTCAAGTGATCCGTTTACCAACGACGAGAATTTCATTTTTATTTATTTATTTAGAATTATCAGTGTTATAAAATACTTCGTTTCTTCATGTAACAACGGACAGACAGACGGACATGGCGAAACTATAAGGGTTCCTTGTTGACTGCGGAACCCTAAAAAACGTAGCAACTACTCTTCACAATCTGCTTATGTTCCACATAAATATTAATGTGTATCCTTCTTAAGAAACCGTGCACCAAAACTAACCGGAGAAAATATCCCTTACAGAGTCCTCATCTCGATTCGTACCGAACTAATGGAAGGACTTGAAGGTCCTCTATCGGATGTGGAATTGGAGCCCATTCCACCGATCATCGAAACCAGTTTCGAGAGAAACGAAGAGTTCTTCCTCTTCACCAGCGTCTTTGAAGCCAATATGATCGACAAACGTCTTACTGACAAACCTTTGCAATTTGAACTCAGCATTGGTAACTCAGGAAACTCGTTGGATGGCCACCATGAGTCGGTCAAGAGACCACACGACTTAGAGGCTGAACTAGGTATGGATTTAAAGAAGAGTTTAGGTTAGAAAATTATGATTATGATTATTGTGTTAATTTTTATTTTTATGACCAATAATTTATGAATAATTTATTTTAATGTTTTGTATGTTGTATTGTTATTGAATTGTGCGCCTAATAATTTGTATGAGTCTATTGTTACTTGACTGTGAATAAATAATAATTATAAGCGAGTAGTTGAAAGATATTTAAAGAACTCTACTTGTATAACTTAATTACATTTTAACACCAACAGAAATCTGGCACACATTCACGGAAAACACAATCATTACTTACAACACCTATATTATTTCATTAGCAACGATATTTATGGTATATGAAGATTCTGTTTCTTTTTAATATAATTTTAGTCTTTTTGTTATATAATTTACTTAATTATTTTTTAACTGTTTCAAAAGTTTTTGTCTTAGTGCTCTTATATCGGCCATCTGTTTTCGAATTTCTATTTAGGATTTTCTCATTTAGGAGTTTATTTTATTTAATTTTTATACATGTTTTAAATATTTTTTATAAAGAAATTTAAAAAAAACATTTAGAAATATATAAAAATAGTAGCCCACCCGTATCGGGAACAGGGTCCAAGCTACCGGTAGCCAGGGCTCTTGATAGAGGAACCTCCTAAAGATAGCCGTGACCAGTACCGCTAAGTACCGCTTTCTGGATCAGCTGCCTTACGAGAGCCATATAATTATATTATTGTTATTTTTAATTTGTGGAAGAAAAATAAAACATTTTTTTATCATTTATTTGATTTTATTATTCTCTCAGAACTGTGTTAATAGTTAGTAAGCCATGTGCAAATGGATCAAAACTATTATTTTTTAGAATTCTTATTATGTTTTACTTATTATTTCCTCAGGACTTAGATGCTGAACGTACTGTGGCTAAAATATTTATTGTCTGAAGTTATATACTACTACTTTTGCTGTAACCCTTTCTAGTGCAGTAGATAGTGTAATTCGAATGGTCAGCAGCGCGGTAAATGAAATCGGGGACCGAACTGTCTCAACTGACTGGGGCAGTACCCTTTCAAAACAATACAAGATCTAGTTCAATCATTACTTTTGTTGCATTATAACACTGATACAGCGGTTTTTTAACTTCTGTCGTCCTAAACAGATGAAATCTGTGCCGACACTGGCTACTGGCAGAGCACGACGCAGCCGTCGAAGGCGTCGTCCACAGACAAGAACTACTACTACCTGCCCTACTGGGACAGCAAACAATGCATGCATGTGCGCAGCATATGGCCCGACCATCGCCGGCGCATGTACAACTCCAACCTCATCGCTAATATCATCGAGAAATACGTCAGTATTTATGAGATAATTCCATAACACACTTACAAAGGCAATGCCTTTCATTTTGAAAGTTGAACAACATTAATTGCGTTATTTTAAGATAAGGAGCAGACAAATTTTTAAACATTTGAAGCAATAGATTGGGCATTTCCTTCAAGAGTCTTCGGATTGTGATTAAAACAATAGATAAATAAAAAAAATGAGACAGGTTTTGTTTAAAACTTTCTCCCAAATAAATCAACCGAATTTTATCCGGAGGTGGCTTTGTATGCATGGCAGTGGCATACTTAACCCATAAATAGTGAAGAACTAACATCAAAATGTGATCTAAAATTCCAGGAGGAAGATCTCACCGACTGTCAAATAGCGATCGACGGTGAACTACACCCGGACAGCACCAGCGTGCTCATGCTCAAGACTGCGCTTGAAGCGGTGAGCGGTGCGTGCAGCGCTTACGTGCGCCACATGACCAACGCACCTCCTTTGGGCAACACCAAACTGGACAAAGAGCGGCTGAAACTCTGCCTCTTTGAAATTGTAAGTACAAAAGCAAAAAAAAACACATTAACCTACACGGGCACTTATAAAACGTCCGACACTCGGATCGGACGGTTCCAACTGGTCGTTTCCAATGTGGATCCAAGGATACTCTTTTAAAAATAGTTGGCTTTCACTACAATGATCCACATAGTCTTCACATTCACAATAATGAAAATAATATATTACTTTACAAAGTAAATATTCGTGTCATTAGATAGTAGAAAATAATCTACATAAAGCGTGCAGCTCTAATGGCAACACGTACACGGTTCCGCGTTTTCGTCCTATGGAATTATTTTCTAAAATAGCATCTTGGAGCAACCTGTACTTATAGAACTGTAGCGCAGAGGTCATTTGCCGGGGTCACGTGATCCGTGACCCCAACATTGCAACAATGACATTATAACGAACGAGATGCGCCCCGCGGTTTCTCCCACATAAGTCTCGATCCCGTAGGAATATCGGCGTAAAAGGCATCCTAATCCTTCTCCAGGTCATGGTCTACCCATGTGCCAAATTTCATCCAAATCAGGCCGTTTTAACGTGGAAGCATAACAAACAAACTCACTTTAGCATTTATAATACTAGTTTAGGATGGCAACATGAAGTCTAACCAATGTATTATTTGTAATCTACAGGATCAAATTGCCTCCATGTCTAAAAGTCTGAGGGCTTTGATCACCAAACATTCGATTAAAGAGCGTCTTCGCACCGCTTACTCATACTTGGACAAACTGAAACATCTCTGTGAAGATGTAAGTATTATAGCCTTTTTCACCACTAATTATTTATTCTGATTACTTTATCCAGCAAAATAATTGAATTAACTCATTAATTACATTGTTTAATTTATCTGGTAAAAACTGCCCATTCGGAAGTTGTAGAAGGATAGCCAATTCTTCTTCCCAGCTAAAATATTTGAACTTGTGAAGGGTTGACGTTATGGGGGCTGTTTTATGTTATTTTGATGTACAATAAATGCTGATTCTGAGCCTAATTTTAATAAATGACTTTATGATTTTGATTTATTGTCCTTAAAGCATTTTCTATCGGCATCCGCTTTGCTATTATTTTCCTTAGGCACTTGTGTCCGTCCATCTCTTCACAAGTCGCGTCGCGCTGACTCGTGACGACTCGTTCTTAACGACGGTCTGTCATTTCTTTTCTCCGCAGTATCGCAAGATGCGTGTCACTTGAGCATGTCGTTGCCATGGGGTTAGTATTATTTTGTTTCTGTTGCAGGCCCAGCACGCATTGCCTGACATATTCATCTGGATGATAAGCAACGGAAAGCGCTTAGCGTACCAACGTATCCCAGCCAGGGATATTATCTACTCTGATTACATTGACGAGTCTGGGAAATATTGCGGCAAGATGCAAACAATGTTCCTTAAGGTAAAGTGACCAAGGATTGTGAAAACAGGAAAGAAGTTTTATGTTAACTTGATGGATGATAGGCATCAATATATCGATATCAAGTAATATTTAGATTACCACAAGAGTGGGCAGAAAAACATTGCCTTTATACATTTATAACACACTAGCTTCCGCCTGCGGCATCGCCTGCGTGGTATGTCGATAAAAAGTAGCCTAAGTCCTTTCTCAGGCTCTAGACTATCTGAGTACCAAACCATTTAAATCGGTTCAGTAGTTTTGGCGTGAAAGCGCGACAGACAGACAGACTTACTTTACCATTTATAATATTAAATATAGGTAATGTAGTATAAGGACTAGTCAGGATAACTATTGTTTAAAAACTGTACAATTAAAGATATATTATGGACCTTATTTTACTTTCAGTGGCCAGGCAAAAAGTCAATAATGCCAAGCGGATGGTCGATTCCAGCTAAGATTAGTGTGTACCTGTGGCTTGGCATCCTACAAGATAAGAAACATTACATCGATGGACTGCCTCAGGGCTATGAAGTCAGCTCGGAGTTGAAAAATGCTGATAAACTACGGTCGAATGCCCCAGCTACCATCTTTTACGCCGAAAAACATGCAAGTTTAACGAAACCTATCAAGCTGCTCATCAAGATAAATGTACTTAGAATAATAAAATAATTTCTTGCTTGTTTCAGAACTTCCAAATGCGGGCTTATATTTACCAAGCCCGATCATTGATCGGATCTGATTCATCTGGTCTGTCTGATCCATTTGCCCGTATCGTTATCGGTGAATCCACCGCACTCACACAAGTTATCGATGAGACCTTAAGCCCCACTTGGGATGAGCTACTCGTGTTTGATGACGTGCTGCTGTATAGCACCATAGAACGAATAAGAGCTGATCCACCCACAATCGTCATAGAAATATTTGATCAAGACAAAGTCGGCAAGTCCGAATTTATAGGTCGGACTTTGGCCAAACCTCGCATAAAAGCTTACGAAGATGTCCAGAGAGGGACACACAATTTGCCATCTTTAGAGTGGTATGAAATCACACGCGGTGACGATCGAGCTGGAGAACTACTAGCTACATTTGAAATGCTTGAAATACCTCCGAAACAGAACTCTTCGATACTTCCTGATCTACCATCACCGAGGGAGGGCAATGGGAAACCACCCATTGATATCAACAAGGGTCCAATCCTCCCCGTACCAAGAGGGATTCGTCCAACCCTGTCTAAGTATCGCATTGAAGTATTGTTCTGGGGATTGCGTGATTTGAAACGGATCCACCTTCTGACGGTGGATAAACCACGAGTTGATATCGAATGTGCTGGCAACATACTGTGCTCGACTGTCATACAGAATGCCAAACGCAATCCCAACTTCACAAATCCCATCAGGTATGTTGATGTAGAACTGCCAGACCAAGATTTATACAGACCTCCTCTTACTATCCGTGTGGTAGATTGTCGCAGCTTTGGAAGGATCACTCTAGTGGGAACTCATACAATAAATTCTATTCACAAATACATTTATACTCCAATGAGCAAGCGCGAAAGAGACATCGAGGATAGGAAAAAATCATTGATTCCTTTACAAAACATTGATTTACGAGCCAACTGCATCATCCCAGACGACGCTTTTACCATCGAAAATGAAAAGGAAAGTTGTCCATTATTAGTAAGGGATGGTAAGGGAGCTATTTCGTATGGTTCAGGTATAAAGTCACAAGCTATGCGAAAGAAGTTTAACAAAAGTGGATCCATGAAAAAACGCAAGCCCAGCACGGAGTCAGTGTTAGATGATGATGAGAGAAGTAAAGATTGGTGGACCAAATACTTTGCCTCAGTAGAATCTATGATCGAAGAAGAAAAAGAGGCCAAAAGGGAGAGGCAAGGTTTCCTGCAGCCATCCCAAGGGGTTCACGTAGCTGAGATGCGCTCACCTCGAGTCGAGGAAATACACTCGCCTAGATCAGATCGTGATAGAGAGCGCGACAGAGATAGAGAAAGAGAACGAGATAGAGATCGAGACAGAGAGCGTGACCGAGAACGGAGGAGAAGACAACCAACCTCACCGAAAATTATAATCAGTCCAAAAATGGCTAAGAAAAATGAAATACCGCGTTCGGCATTGACTAAAGTAAGTTGGGTTCGGTTGTTCCATTGTTCAACGATTTTTTAATGGATACTGACATAAAATAATTTTGTTTCAGATATACCCACATGAGCTGGAGGCCGTGCCAGAATACGATGAGTTTAAAGAATGGCTCCATTCCTTTGAGCTCTACAGGGGAAAGAAGACTGGAGACGACTCTGATGATGAAAACCGAGTCGTAGGAGTCTTCAAGGTACGTATTATGTAAAACAATGCTTCTGAATATGAATACGTACTGTTGTTTTGCTTTTTACAATCAATTGAACAAAGTGCTCGTTGTTATATCACGTGATCACTTTCTGTTCTAGGGCGCTATCAAAGTATACAAATGGCCTCTTCCCCGAGGCATTGATGACCACACCGTTATGGGATTTGATCCGAACTATGGATTCTTCCAAGGCGTGCCGAATAACGAACCCATTCATGTGCTTGTCCGCGTATACATTGTAAAAGCCACTGATTTGCATCCAATGGACCTGAATGGAAAAGCTGATCCTTATATCGTGCTACATTTAGGATCAAAAAGAATCAGTGACAAAGAACATTACGTTTCAAAGCAACTGAATCCAGTATTTGGAAAGTGTTTCGAAATAGAAGCAACATTCCCGCAAGATTCGTTGCTAACGATACAAGTTCTGGATTGGGATTTACTCGGAGCTGATGATCTGATTGGAGAAACTAAGATTGACCTAGAAAATCGTTTCTATAGTCGACATCGGGCAACTTGCGGACTGCCGATGAAATATGAGGAGTAGCTATTTTTTCATTACTTTTTCTATAGTAAATTAAACAATAATAGGTACCTAATTATACTAACCCATAAAAATCTTTAGGCAAGGCTACAATCGCTGGCGGGACGCAATGAAGCCAACACAGATTTTAGCAAAGCTATGCAAAGATGGCAAACTGGATCCTCCTATTTACGAGTACGGTCGTGTGAAGGTCGGTCGTACGGTCTTCAACATGCCGATGAGCGACACCGAGTTGTTCTCCAACCCCGACACCGTGGAGGAACAGATGGCACTGGTGGTGCTGCGCCGCTGGCAGGAGGTGCCCAGGGTCGGCACACGACTGGTCACCGAACACATTGAGACCAGACCCTTGTATAATCCTAGCAAACCTGGTAAGGAGAGAGGTATCTGATTTTATATACTCATAAGACAGGTATCTGATTTTATATATTCATATTTATGTGGCTAAAGAATAACAGTCGCACGCGTCGATCGAAAGTTAAGGTACCGCGGTCCGGTCGGTTCGAGGACGGATGACCTTTCATAACATACCGAGGCCCCTCCGTGTCTCGGAAAGCGCATTAAGCCGTTGGTCCCGGTGTCATTAGTAGATCTATGACAGTCGTTGCAGGTAATCAGAAGCCCAAACACTCTGACAACCCTTCTTACCAAGGAGTATCATGTTAACCAGTAACTGCGGGTTATGGAGGTCAGAAAGACAGTCGGTCCATGTAAAATACTGGTATTCAGGTGTATCGGGTTATTCTGAAAACAGACCCCAACGTAGTTGAGAAAAGGCTTGGCAGATTGATTTGATATTTATGTGTATTGTAAATATTCGTATGTGGCTTTTAGCGGCGGATGTGTTCTGAGCATACCTCTACCTGCCAACCTTGTACCATGTCCTACGAATAAATATCCATGTCTGGTTTTTTTTATAGTAATTTTCTGATTTGTATAAAGATTAAGACTAAATGGTACTTTCCCTAAACCTGTGTGCAGACTTGAATCAAAACTCCGCATCCGCCTTCTTGAATCCTATATGAAAACAATGATTTTGGGCCCGCAACAACTACAAAATTTTGGAGGAAAACTATTATTTTAACGTACTTTGCCTGCACAGAATTCTGAACTATGTTTTATGCCGCCGAAAACCATTACATAATAATTATTACTAAGTATTTTTCACAATTTTACATATTTTTTAACTATCAGGCATTGAACAAGGCCGTCTCCAAATGTGGGTGGACATGTTTCCCATGGACATGCCTCTGCCGGGCCCTCCAATGGACATTTCCGCGCGCAAGCCTAAGTCCTATGAAATGAGGGTCATTATCTGGAACACTGACGATGTGGTGTTGGAAGATGACGCCTTCTTCACAGGAGAGAAGATGTCCGACATCTATGTTAAGGGGTAAGACACACACTTTTCATGTACTGAAATATTTCATAGACTTTTAACACATAAATGTCTTACGGTCAGTTTCTTCATCAAAAGTAACAGTCAAAGTAACAGTCAACTGTTCTTCCGCGCTGTTGGATTTACAACCCTCGCCTCAGCACCGAGGATTGAAAATACAACAGCGCAAACCGATACCTACTTGCTTATACATACAAAGTCAATCATATTGAAATTCCTGGAAAATTCCACCACCCCTCGGTTAAGACATACTTGACTACGTATCAACTCAAATTTTCAGATGTATAAGGACATAGCTACATAACCTGTAGATGTATGTGAAAACCATTTCTATAGGCTTTACTAAAATCGTATTTTTTGTTCCACCTTTATTTGGACAACATAACGACAAATTCATATATTTCCTTATAGATGGGTGAAAGGTCCAGACGACTGTCAATCCACAGACATACATTACCGCTCTCTGACTGGAGAGGGCAACTTCAACTGGCGTTTCATATATCCATTCGACTACCTGGAGGCCGAGGAACGTATAGTGATATCCCGCAAGGAGTCTGTCTTCTCTTGGGATGAAACCGAATGCAAGATACCGGCGCGGCTCGAGTTGCAAGTGTGGGATGCAGATCACTTCTCTGCTGATGATTTCTTGGGTAAGTTACATAAGCTCATTAAATTTTCCACTGTGGTAGGTAGAAAAGCAAAATGCCACTTGATCTTATACTCTTGTTGATTCGTACGAACACGACGTCTATTCTACATCGGATCATCAGAGTTTTTTGAACCCCCTGGCCTGGTGTGTTTCGTTTTCCGCCAACATCATAACTTGCTTTGGTTTCCAGTATTTCCTTCATGTATTGTGTAAAATATTTATTTACATGAATTTCCTGCATCGCCTCTTGGCGTTCAAAGAATTGACCTACTCAATTACTTGTTACCGCGTACTCAATTGTAAGTTGTTCTTCATTTCAGGAGCCATAACACTGGACTTGAGCAGATTCCCGCGCGGAGCCAAGTCTTCAAAACTCTGCACTCTGGACATGCTGCAATATGACGGCTCCGTGCCTATGGTCAATATCTTCAAACAAAAGCGCGTCAAGGGCTGGTGGCCATTTTATATCAAGCGTGATACCGAAGAAATGGAACTGACTGGCAAAGTGGAAGCTGAGATTCATCTCCTGACCCGAGAGGAGGCTGATAAGGTGCCGGCCGGACTCGGCAGGAATGAACCGGACCCCTTGGAAAAACCCAAGTGAGTATTTGAATATATACCTAGACATGCACTATAAATCTATTTATAAAAATTAATGGTGGTGCAAGTCCTACTTATATGAAATTGATAGACTCAACCTCTTTTGAAAGTTGGCACATTATTATGTATGTATTTTTGCATGGAGAAGGATTTCGTCGACATCGACTCAGGTGAAGCCGCTGACAAAAGCTGATCTCATACAGGAAGGACTATCAAAGTTTTAATGATCTGAAAGTCATAAAGTACTGTCGGCTGGTACAGTAAAATAAAACAAAAGGTAGTAAAACGAGTAATTCTTCTCGCTGTTTCCAGCCGCCCCGATGCGTCGTTCATGTGGTTCCTGAACCCGCTGAAATCGATCCGCTACATTGTGTGGCACAACTACAAGTGGACTATCCTGAAGGCATCCATCGTCATCATTCTGGCTGTGATGATCCTACTGCTCGTATACGCAGTCCCCGGATACACGGTCAAGAAACTCCTAGGAGCTTAAATTGTACCATATTAATAGACTACAGCTGATATATGTTCAGTTCAGTTAGATTAGGTTTGATGTTTACATATCAAGAAAAAAACTCAAATAATAATTTATCCATAAAACAGAGTATAATTATAATCATTATTACTTATATAAATAGTTAACAGTATTTGTAAGTTTAGATTTAAAGAAAAATTAATTTCGCTATACTTTTCAATCTTTTCCCCTCTAGTACTACTATTACACTTGTAACGATATTTTCTACGACCTTTTTCTACTAATCAATTTTTGTTTTACTAATACTGAACTCAATCTTTTTTTCTTATTATTTCTCACTAAGGACGAAGTTTCCATTTATCTGAACGTTTCGCGATCCATTTTACATACATTCAATAAGCCATACATGCTTAGGACATGAATTTTAAACATCGTTAGGCTTTCTGTACGCGCCGCCCGCCGCACAGGCGCCGGCGCCGCGTAGGTTTTACATTTCCACGATTCTGAGATGTTCTGAAAAAATTTCATCTTGCGGTCCGGCGCCGGTGCGTCTCCGGCATCATATACAGGAAGCCCTTAGGGTTACTTATGTGATCGCTCTCTAACTTAATACACTGGGAAGTACCTATTATTTTCACAACCACTTCTGAGAAACCTATCACTTAAATTCCAGCTTCCACATTTGATACACATCCTATCACACAATAAGATAGCACATCTCTGCTGATTTCATAATGAAGCGAAAAATGGAAATAGACAAAAAAAAGACAAAAATACAAAAAAATATATATAAATAAATAACCATATTTTATCAATGATTAACCACATAATACTGTAGAAAAAAACATGAAACAAAACTCAAAAAAATAAATAACTAAGTACCTTATATCTTTACGATAGCAAACCATATACCTATCTATAATAAAATATTTTAACCACTTAGTTTACAATAGGTAGGTAAGACAGAACAGAGATGCTGCTGATAAAGTAAAAAAAAAAAAAATATCTGTTAAATCTTCAAAAATGTAACCTCTGCGCTGCCACTAACGATGCCGTGGAAGTGAAGTTTTAGACCAATAAAATTTAATTCACTGTAGTGCGACAGACACGACGAAGATGAAGATTCATTCTTATATAGTCTGTAAACTCTGATAAATCCACAGTCATTAACGTAAACTGAGCACGTGTGAGATTATAGTTATGACGTTTTACGAGATCTGCCAATCTGTTTGGCACCAAACATTTATGAAATGTGGATGATGTCCTTTAAAATAGAATTAATCGTTTCGGTGTACACATAAATAAAAAAAACAAAATGAAATACTAAAAACAAAATAACCGATAAACATTATAAACACAATTGAAACATGTCCTTAGCAATAAAAACATATTTAACCGTCGCAATAGATTCACATTTAATCATATCAGTAGAAGCACAACCAAGGGCTATTTTGTACTAACTTATCTCAACCAATGTTACATAACACAACACAACAAATGTTTCTAACCAAACATAAGCAATACCTACATAGCTACATCCATAGCAATAGGACACATACCTCTACCCTATAATGTCCTTTCTACGGTGGTAAAGGAGCTATTCTCACAACCCTAGATGAGGACACTTCTTTATCACCACTCTCCATCGATACTTCATTACCTACACTGAATTGATAAACAATCTCGCTAACTACGCAGGTCAGCGGGGCCTACTCTCTAAATACGTCGATCAAGATACGGGCCCGGCCGAAGGTAATTCGAAGCTTCGGAATGAATCCTACACTCGATTTACTAACTGAGACCTTCACTGGTGAAGGGCCAGTCGGAGCACCGAACGCGGTCGATGCGTAAAGTCGAGATGGTTAAAAGAAACTCACACTAGGGCCTCAGTATACAACTGCCAAATCGTGGTGTTATTTATTCTTAGGTTGGGACCCACACTAATCTTGTCTGTAGAAATCGCCTGTACCTTCGACGGAAACTACGGATTTCGTGCTTAGGGAGTAGACCTCCAGGCATTTGCATTTCACATATTTATCAGAACAGATTATTTAAATACACGATTTATTATTCATAGGACAAATCACTTAAAATCATGCATTCAACAACGCATCATAATAACCATAATTATGTTTTAATCAATTGCAATTAGATAAACCATCTAATAAAAAGAAAATTTTATTTGTCAAACAAATAGGCTCGGCTCCGAGTTAAAAAAAATTTGGTCCTGTCTAATAAAAAGAAAATTTTATCTGTCAAAACATAACGCCCGTTTCCGAGTAAAAAAAAATATGTTCCTGTCTTTTTTCTCTCTTCCAAATATTGAAAAACTGAATACACACAAGATTCCTGAAAATGTTCTTGTTCCGATCTAGATTGACTCAAAAGCAATGCTCTAAAATTATAATATTCTGACATATGACAGATAAAGTTAATTCTTGAACAACTTCTATAATTAATAAGTGTATATGTATAATCAATGTAATCAAATTCATGTATCATTTATTTAATCACTCAAAGAATATATACTCCTAGCTGTAAGTACAATGACGTTTCATTTAACTTCTGTTAGTTGATGTCCCGCACAAAAATAATAATAGGTACGTGTAGCTTGAACACTGCAGATCCATTACGGCAAAAATGGGTATCACCGAAACCGAAAAGTAACTCAAACTTTATTGTTTCCATACAAACAATGGGTGTTGCTTTAGAACCCAAATCATTATCAAACAAGGGACCTCAATCATGTAACTATTAGCGGAAATTGGACTGGATACCTTGGACTAAAGTTTGTCCGAGACTGCTGTTCCGTGCTTGAAAGTGCTGAAAGTGTACGGCGAGACGGTAGTGCAGGCCACTCATTAGTCGTCGCTTAAGGCGCGCGGTGCGGGCGTCCCGCCCGCCGCTCATTGGCTAACGCTGCCCCCCACCTCACCGCGCATTCCTAAGACGCGGAACAGCAGTCTCGGTCAATCCATACTGCGGTAGTAAATTTTTGGCAACATCCCATGGAAACGATAAGAAGAATCAAGGAACCGAGTATGAGGGCCCCGTCCATCTGGATTTCTAAGATAAACGGCTTTTCTACAGAACTTGCTAAACACGCCATACCGAAAACAAACACCAAACTATGCAATCTGTGCTACCCTTAAACTGTAGCCCTGTTGAAACAGTACAGCAACTAGGATGTTATGCTCCTCGGATTCGAGGATGCTGGTGAGGTGAATGAATGAATCTAGAACTGACAAGTGAGTGAGTGTGGTGAGGAACGTCGTGTTGTTCAAACCTGTGTCTATTGTAGGAATTTTGAAAAGGTTGTTAGGGCCTATTTTTTTTTTTATCTTGTGCCCCGGTTTGAGTGTAGGCTTAGGGGCGCTATGGCGCGTGGAAATAGATTTTTTTTTTCCCGGAAATTTCCTAATTTCTTTGCAGTATCGGATTTATCTTGACCATAGAAAACATTTAGGTTTTGAGCCTATGACGTACCGTTTCCGAGTTGGGACCTTTCTATTTTTTTTTTTCTTACATAACGCTCTGTATTTCCAAAATAGTAGCTCGGATGAAAATCTTTGCTGGAAAGAAATTATTGCTCTAGTCGAAAACCATGAGATTATGTAAAAAAAACACCGATTCCGGATTTTTAATTTGTCTGTCTGTGATGTCTTGTTTACATCTTTTTATTTGACTTTTGTGTCGTAGTTGGGTTTTAGTTTTATAACTTTTTTTTTTTTGGGTTTACAATTTATTCATTTCTGAAATGTGCTAATCACGCCCTGTCATTTGAATTCCAACATGGCATAATTAAAAAAAGTACATATATAAATGTTAATTGCTTTTGTCCTCTAAAGGACGCCATATTCAATTTAATATGAGGCATAGCCCTATAACTACCGGACGATCAAGACACTTCCAACGATACCTCATTTGTCAAATTATGAAGAGAAGTTTAGAAGTTATGAGGGGAACACATGAACATTCATAAATATACATACAAACTTACATACATACCGGTCAAAATCATAACCCTCCTTTTTGGATTCGCCGGCTTCGCTGGCTTCGCCGGCTTCGAAAATACGATCAATTTACCAACATTTTTGACAAGTTTGACAGATTGCGACTTGAATGGGAAATTCGACGCAAAAAAACGAATTTAAAGTACTTCAAAACAATGTTAAAAATGTCCAACCGACCCGGGCTATTTAAACGCCCTCCATTTGGTGCGCTAGGTGTGGTGACGTCACATTCTATGAAAACAAACAAAAAGTTGCACGCTGAGAATGAAAGTGACCTATCTCAAAATTTTAGTAAAATGAGTTAAATAAACAAAATGACTCAAAAAGTACACTTTATCACACTTATATTAAAAAACAGACCATTAATGTTCAGACAGGGTTAAAGAGCTTTTCGGTCTCTTTGTCTTTCATATTAAAAAGTTATTCTAGAATGAATAGAAAATGTTCAATCCGTCGAAAACATTTTTTATTTTATTCCCAAAAATCATAAATGTTGACTTGAGTCACTTTCGTTCTCAGCGTGCAATGTGTCAGTAAATGTCAAACACTGTCATTTTGATTGTTTTACTATATTGTTACGTCACATCCGCTCAGACCAATAGCGTCGCTTTTCAAGTATTTGAACTTCCTACAGTTTTCTGGCACTTTAAAAAAATAATTTCTCGCTCAAAAAGAAATATTATTCAAAAATATTGATAGAGGCATACTTTTGAAGTAATAAGGTTTATAAAAAAAAATACTTGACCCTTATTTGAATCACATGCATATTCCCTATTGGCCTTCAGAAAGGTAGGTACATATTGTTACAGTTGATCGCCGACTTTTCACACCACCAACACTATTGTTCTGAGTATTGTTTCTGTGTGCGTAAGCTCTACATTTAGAATTGGCCCAAAATGTGCACGGGTATTTACCGCACAAAATTAAGAACAATTTTGGAACGCCTTCATTAGCTAAAAATCTGTACGGAATCAAACCACAACAAATTGCGAACAAACACTTTTATAACCACAAGTCGTATAAAAACATGATTCCAAACAGCACTGCCTGACACTTTTTAATTTTATGCTCTATAGCACCATCACTCGTTTTGGTTTAGGATCGGGCAAGTCCTTTAGTCAGCACCGACAGCGCTTCTTCTTGCGGCTGCGTCTCCTGCGCCTGCGCCGCCGTCCGCAACTGCGACGTCTTCGGCGACGTCTTTTGCCACACGCTTCACGAACGGCCCAATTTAAGTAGTGAGATCTTTTCCTCTCCAAAAACCCCATAGCTGCTCCATTTTCTAAAGTAGTCACCACGGAACTAGTCAGCTCTTCGGTGTCCCTCCCATATTCAGCGCTCAGGAACTGCACGATCTCTCGCATCGTGGCCCCCGTCTTCATCTCCTGGAGGAATTGGATAATTAACTTTCCCGGGAGTTTGCCCGGGACCGGGTAGGGCTCAGGTGCCTCCTCTTCTGTCTCCATTATACTGACTTGTTCCATTATTTTAATCAAATTATACTGAAGCTTTTAAATTTTGTTTAAGTTTCAAAAATGTATATTATATTGTTATAATCAATTTGATTGTAAATTTTTATTGAAATGTCCAAATAATCAAGATGGTGGTTTAGGAATCTATATAAAAATTTACTCTGTGGTAGGAATAGTCTGTTCCAAAGAGTAAAATAAGGGGGGCCTGTTCCTAAATTGAAAAGAAGCAATGAGGAAACTAAGGTGCGTAAGATAAGACTGCGCCCGACTGTTGCGTGACTGCGCTGGCGTGCTTAATTCTATATTAATAATAAGTCTTAATATTATTAATCTTTTTTATTAAATAATTCTATACATACCTAATTTGACCATAAACGACAAGATGGCGCGCGGCGGCATACGATTAGTTTCGAAATTAGCCGCGCGCAGACTTACCATGCGCGCACTCTACAGCGGTACAAGGAACTTTCAGCGGCCAAAATCGAAACTAGCGCCGCCATCTTGTCAATACAATAACGGTATAATAGAGAAGGTAACATGCTAAAAAAATTGATACATAAATAATTGATGTATCAATTTCATAAATACTTGCCAACAACGCCCCACTGACAATGCTAGCAGTTTAAGCACGTTACCGTCTCGTCAGCGTAAATACAGAGACTTTCAGACTACAAGATAAAGCTCTTGTAGTGTATAAGTTGCACGACTGTCGCAGGGCTACTTCTTAGCCATAAAAAAATGTTTATATCCTACTAGCTTCCGCCCGCGGCTTCACCCGCGTGGTATGTCGATGAACAGTAGCCTATGTCCTTTCTCAGGCTCTAGACTATCTGTGTACCAAATTTCATTTAAATCGGTTCAGTAGTTTTGGCGTGAAAGCGCGACAGACAGACAGACAGGGTTACTTTCGCATTTATAATATATAATAATATATATAATAACCACCGCCGTATCTCTACGTTGACGTCGTGGTGGGGCTTGCGTGCTCCGAACTCTAGGTCTGTGCCAGTAGAGTTTACTTTGCCGGAACAGATCTAGGATGAGGAGCCAGACCAAGAGAGATACAAAAACCCGCAGGGCAGCATGTGGCGAGCTGTTGGGCAGTAGCGACCCCACGGACCCTACCTCCCGGGAGAAGTCTTGTTCCGCACCTCTGGCTTGCCTTTATTGGCCGGCTGGAGTGAACACTGACGAGGAACAGCACTCCCACCTCATTCTTGCCTGTATTGGCCGGCTTGAGTGGAGATTCGCAAGAGCAAACGTGCTCGGAGGAAGGAAGTATTCCAGTAAGATGCTGGTAGGGATCTTGACCGTACTTCCGGGATTGTCCTGATAGCCGTGGAATACCTCTCCACTCCTCTCAAGCACCTCAGGACATGTTGCCCCCTTGTCGCTACGACACTGTGCTAGGGACCATTTTTGGGGGGCCCATTATTGAGTGTGCAAGTCACCCCCTGCCATTTTATCTATGTATTTTATATTAAAAACATTGATCAGGCAGGGGCCATAGTCTTTCCATAGTTCAAAATAATCAGTCCACCAACCCACCCAAACCCATAGTCCAATATCTTTGTTTCCATATTCTGCAATAGTCTTACACCAACCGGGGGTTGTCCTAGCTGCATTGCATAGTGCGAACAGGGATAATCGCCGGTTGGTGCCCCATTTCATTATGGATGTCTAACGGGCCTCTGCGAGTTGGCTTCGGCCCCTCGTACGCCTTCCAAAGGCCCGGGACCCCAGGGTCCCGAGATATGTCCAAGACATTTAAAAAATATATAATAATAATAACATAATATATATATTACAGTAATATAAAAAAAAATATAGTAAGGATTTAACTTTCAGGAGGAGCTCGTGGCTAAGTAATAACAGCCGCACGGGTCCATCCAACAGGTTAAGCTACGCTTGCCGGGGTTGGTCCGTGGATGGGTGACCATCTTTACATACCGAGACTCCTCCGTGCCTCGGAAAGCACGTTAAGCTTTTGGTCCCGGCAGTCATTCGTGGATCTTTGACAGTCGTTACGGGTCGTCAGAAAACCGAAAGTCTGTCAACCAGTCTTACCAAGGGGTATCGTATTACCCACTAACTGGGTTGTGTAGGTCTGATAGGCAATCGCTTCATGTGAAATATTGTTATTCACTGTATTCGGTTAGACTGGAAGCCGACCCCAACATAGTTGGGAAAAGGCTTGACAGATGATGATTCAATGATCCTATTTAACTTTCTTGTATACGTGTGTACCTATTTTATTTATAATTCACTAGCTTTTGCCCGCGGCTTTGCCCGCGTAAAGGTCGTAAATTATTCCACAGGAACGAACTACCGGGATTCATAATATTCTATATCCTAACCCAGGTCCTATCCGTATGCCTTTCATCTAAATCTGCTGTGTTCAGCCGTTATGGCATGAAAAGCAGGCAGGAGGCATAGTATGTACATTCAAATAATATTTTTTAAGGTTCCGTACCTCAAAATAAAAAATTGGAACACATTTATAGATGACTTCTTTGTCTGTCAATAAATACCCTTTTTCTCAGGAACGCGTGCAGATAACAAGTAAAAATGTATAAATAAAATCAAACTTCCAAGTTAACGCAATAAACAAATACGGCCATATAAGCCGCTTATGTTGGACCTCGCAAATAAACCAAAGCCTATGGGTACTTCCCGTTGACCTAGCATCGTGAAGTTTGGCGAAAAGGAAGGTCAGTTCAAGTAAAGAAAAAAATCCTCAAATTGGTCATTTTCAACCTCAAAGTTAAACTTTTAATTCAATCTGTCTTGAAGTAGGTAACATTCAGTCCATATTTCATTCAAATACGTAGGTGACTAAAAATTGGAGTGGATATTAAAAGTGCTTTTTTTCCACTTAAAGCTAAGTTTGCCCTTCGATCCGGCTGCCGAGCGACCACAGCTTTGAGACAGCAGTACCCTTAGGGCGCGATTCCAAGTCGGTCGCAAAAACCAAAAATACAAAACCTAAGACGCTCCGACGTTTAAGTTATTTTTGACGTTGTAGTGTTTTTTTGTAAACATTTTTTATAAATATCTGATCTTTTCAATCATGAAAAAACCACGTGATGCTGGATGGAGGAGAGGGGGGAAAACCGAAACCATGGGGGGAGAGGGGTGCATAAATTTAGCCTAAAAATCCCACGTGATTAAAGGATCGCCACAAAACCATAGATATATCAATTAATCTATGAGACAAGCAATGGCCATAAGCTCCCTTTAAAATAAAAATGACAGCAATTCGGTGATTTTCATGATTTTCATGACAGTTTCACGGATTTTCAATGTGATTTTGAAACATTCATTTTTATTTTGACACCTTTGCCTATTCTTTGATGCTTTATTATCTCAAATTCCGAAACAATGTTATATTCGTAAAGGCAGAAAACATAAATGCGATACAATGGCCCGCGAGCGCCAACAGGAGCAAGATCAGAACACATCCAAGCTGGTTATGAGCGCATACTATAAAGTAGCAAATAATGATGGCGCCACGGCAGCAGAGGTCACGAATTACTTGCAGCACAAGTTCGGGGACGTGTGGAAGATGAGTACCTTAACGTGGAAGGCAGAAGAAACACTAAAGAAGAGTGCCGTACTGGGCTTTCTAGAGCGACGCGGCAGCAGGTACATAACGACTTTATCCCGCGGCTGCACTCGCCGTCGTAAACGCCGTCCCTATAAAATGAAGCCGTGTCGGTCCTTCAAAAAACGTCAGCATCCACGATGTTCTTAAAATTAAAAGCGTTTTTTATTGTCTTAAGAAAAAGTAAATAATGATTTGAAATGACTTGTTTCTTACCTGCCTATCTACCTATTTAACTAGATATAGGTACCCAGTCTTCATATTCGAAGGTAACCATTTCAATAGTCGGAAAACTTATGAGGTAATGAGAGAACCTGCTTTTTTTTGGCTTGACCAGTGATCGGGAGCACATATTGATAGCTGGTAGGTATTTACACAAAACAAACTGATTTAATTCAAATGGTCATCGCTCCTACCGACGTATGCGCGTTGGCCACAAAGGCTCGTACAAACTGGCGTGATATCGCGGGCGCGACAGGCAGCGCTACCCTTGTCGCGCCTGTTTGTCGAGGAAATAGGGTCGGTCCCCTCCCCATATAAACGCTCTCGCCTGTTTCCTCTCTGATTTATGACCTTAGAGCAATGATTTTTTACAGTAAAATAAATATCAACTAGTTCTATGCCATATTTTTCGTTTTAATGATACATTATCTGTAGAAGCACTAGAACCCTCAGAAAATGCTCAAAATTGCCTGTGTAGACCGCTGTCATCAGAGGCCTATTGTACAAATTTGACAACTATTAATGGAAAAAGAAAAACATAGGGGGGCACAGTAAATATCCTTCTTATTCAATTCATAAAATATCTTTCAAATTGGGCCAATATTGGAGGAGGAAATCGACGAGAGCCGAACCTCGAATTATGACTTTTTGTATGGAGAAAAGACCGACCCTATTTCCTCTTAAGACTGTAAAATGATTTATTCCTCGAATCTAGGTCAAATTTTAATTTGCTTTTATATATATGCACTATGTGTAGTTTTTGGACATGATCGTTTCGGTTAAGGTATAGGACTGGTCATGGTTCTTTGAAAATCCAACAGCGCGCTTTTATAAGCATTCATTTAGTGCCGTGTTAGTAAAAACGGACATTACAAACTGGTCACGTCTACGCATGCATCGGGCGATGATGACAGGGGGTAGCTCGTAGACAATATAGACGCGGACCGCAGGGCTAGGACCACTGAGTGCTGCCCGTTCCTACTAAGAAGAGGAAAATACTATTATAAATCAGTAACTGAGGCTCAGAGCTCAGTACAAGATGCTGCAAGCGGCTGACAGCTTCCCTTGCAGAGGACTAAAGCACTAACACTAGGGCATGGCAACATTGGCCACCATCAGGGATTTTAATTTAGTCGCTAATTAATCGAAATTTGTCGCCAAATATCAGAATTTGTCGAAAAGTTATAAAGGTTTATAGGTGGCCGATCTGGAACACGTCTCCATGACAGTGTCAGTCACACGGATGATATGGAATTTCAGACAAAACAATAAGACTAGGATCATTTGTATTTTGACTGGTGAGTTTAAACATCAACTGACGAAATGTCGGTGTAGTAATATTATACCTCTGCCTATAGGTCCTTCGGGGAATACAGACGTGATATCATGTCATGTAATAAATAAAACCGCCAGCCTCAGTGATCATTATTTTATTTTTTAATTCTAATTTAATATTTACACGTCTTCCATATAGTAAAACATACTTTTCCATAGAGTAATCGAAACAGTAACAGTTATTTTTAAAGATTACACAACATCAGTACGGTACATACCTACACTTATTGCTTCATTTATCACCCTACAAGAGATGCTAGGCAAAGGCTGTATGGATTTTTTTGACAATAATATAGGCGGCCTGTACAACCCCAGTCAACCTAGTAGCTCGGAAGAAGTTACGACTGATTGGTAAGTTTTTTTTTTTTTCAATTCTTTTGTCAGTCACAAATTATTGGTGCATAATATTTATGTGTACATACATATCAGCTCAAAAGTATCAAAATCAGGATAGTTTAGTAATCTCAAGTAAATTTAGTATCAAAAAGTTTAGGTCGAATGGTGCAAAAATTACATGTTAAATAAATATTACCATTTCAGCTACTTACAGCAAATGCCACCTAATGTGCTCAATCAGATTTCTCTGGTATGATAGCGTACCGGCCGCCTGACTAAATAAATAATGTTACATTAACATACAGCCTAAAAGTTTGAGGTATCTCCGCGAGGGCTAGAGACTACACCAACATGCTCCAATGTGAGCACTTATACACGTTCACATTCATCGTTAATGTCCATAGAAATTTTAACACTAATTTACTCATGAATTTAATTCAGTTCCGAAGTGTCAACTTATGAAGAGTAGAAGACAAGGTGTTTTTAATAAACTAGTAACGATTCTAAAACAAATCATTTTATTAGCATTAATTGCTTCCACGTCACATGGAACTAAATAAGTGAGTTCCCGGCGGTGTCCCGGTCCGCCTGGTACAGGGGGCTAGCGATTGGATCCGTTCGTGTCACTTGACTTGGAAAGTTCTGAGGTACAGCCCTGGCCTAACTGCTTTTCGTGACGTGCCTTAACAACAGTCGAGAAAAAGAGACCGACAACTGTTTTTGCTTCGGCATTTCTTCTCAGGAGTAGTGACATGGGAAATGCCGACACCCGATTACAAAACAACGAACATGTGATCCAAGTTTCCAATTTACGGAACAAATAATTTCGAGTGGAGTACTGAGTGCTAGCGGTCTCCGATACAGGTATTACTTTCAGAACCGATTAACATCAAACTAGCCGTTTCTACGATAACTTAATTCTGACAACGTTCTTCGCAAATGCCCCCTTTGTACTATAAATATTTGTATACATGAAACGGTTAAAATGAAACTCTTCTGGAGCTTGAACACGGTTGGCAATGACATAAAATATTCCTATAAATTATGTTAAAATTAAGGGCCTCATCCTCGGTTGGATATTATTCAGTATAAGTTATGAATTAATTGTAGAACACGTGAATTTTGTAGTTGATTATTTCATGGTGTCGAGAGTAAGGCCTTATTATAAATATGTAATACTCAGAATCATTCAGCCAACTGCATTTAATGCGGAAATTGATTTGATTATTAATTATACACCAATGAGTGTTATTTACAAATATTAAGACACTACAAATATGTAAAATCAGAACACATTTAGAATCAGCATACAAGAAAAAGACAACAACACTACTTTAAAACTGGCGGAAATGCAGATGTCGGATAACTGAATTTACATCTACCACATTAAGTATAGTACCTACATACTTCAGGAATATGGAACAACATATGTATATAGCACAGGTACACAAAACACAGTTATCGTCAAAACTACACAGAATCATATTGACAATTATTGCAGATTTTCATAATAGATCATTAGTAACTGCACCCGAATTCCGTAACACACGATCAATCACAATCAGTTTCATTTTGACAGTTCTACAACATTCATTGCGTTATTTACGTTGTTCGCCAGACATGAACCAATGGATTAGCCTTCAAAATGATTCAGATTATGATCGAGATCATGTGTTACGCAATTAGGGTGCAGGTTCATATTGAGATAATACATCATTTTCACACAAAAATATTTAAAACCTACAATTCAAGAAAGACATCAATGAGTAAAATGTTTTACAATTAATTATACAAGGTAAGTTTTGAAATGGGTCTTTAGGGCGAAAACCGACATGATCCGATTGGAGACCATGACTAAAGCAGGTGTTGTTAGTTCGAAAAGATAAGCATGCATTTTTACTTTTCGCTAAAAACCAAGCTCCTGACTCGTTTGCCCTAACGAAACCTCAAAGTTCACAATACATGTTGATTAAAAATAAAAACACATGCACACACGTATAATACGTGTTAACATAACGGCAATGGCAACGATAGGCTATAGAGTCGACTGGCAATATTACAAACCGATTACAAGCCCCGTCGGCACATGACCTGTCTACATTGATATATTTATTATTCACTTAATTCATCATGCACAACACAATCATGTTACAATTATGCCTAACTATATAAAAACACGTCGTCATCATACTCCAATTTACCGGATAACACGGGTGTTGCCATGTTACACAAATACGACGCCGCGGTATTAGCAGTTTATAATAGAGACAGAGCCAAATACGTAAGTCCCTCAGAACTCTGTAATAACGCATAGATCAAATAGAAAATAAAAAGAAAAATCCGCATGTTCATACATTGACCACAAAATAATATGCTCGTTAACAAACAAAGTATATACAAAACGACTATATAATATTTTAAAATGTTATATATACATAAAATACTATTAAAATCCTTATGATGTAGTTCGAAAGTTAAACTAAATAAAAAAATCGGACATAAACAATTTCTGCCAAACTATAGACAATTAGACAAAGAAGTAGAAATAACAATATATTAGAAGGTGCGAAACTTTACACATTATACTACCCCATCAGGTATATATACCTATTGTCGTCTTATGTACAGTATAATGTAAGAAAATGCCACTACACAAATTGAAATAAATAATTAAAAATCATTACAATACTAACCTCCGACGAATAACAGTTTTAAAATGCGTATACCATAAAGAGGTGACCAATGTTTCTATTGCTCGGTATACTGCTTCTGAATTTCATAAGCACATGGTTTACGGGTAATGAGGACTCGAAACAGTAAGACCTAGTTCTAATGTAACCGGGTGCCCTAATAGAAAACGATCGTCGGGCGAATATGCGATCGTCGGGCGAATATGCGATCGTCGGGCGAATATGCGATCGTCGGGCGAATACGCGATCGCCGTGAGTCTGTTCGAGCTCATCGACCGCGACCAGCGCATTCCATTAGCACATCCCGTAAGGAGTGAAATTCTAATATCATAAGTGAGGCGTGTCTCGTCGAAGGATGAGGCGAAAGCGTCATGGTAGCCCGCGAAATTCAAATTTTCTCACGTTTTTGTAATTTCCAGGTCATTAAAAGGGTTATACGTTGATCTAAATATGATTTGCAGCCGTAACAAATATTTATTTATAGAATTATAACCATAAAAATGATCAATACAACTCTCTAAGTTCATATTACGAGCTACCTTAGCGCATCCCCCTTAAACGAAATAGAACTAGTATTTTTCGGTAATTACTGAAATAAACTCGACATCAAAAACCGATATACCCGTCTAAAGTTAAAATTTTGTAAACAAATATTAAGATAAACATTACAAATTCCTCGATATAGTTGGAACACAAATATTTTAGTTTGTGCTAGCTTGCCCCGAACAATAAAAAAGATATCTCATCGTTTTTACGGCCTGAATTTGTCCAAAGCAATTATGAAGTAATCTTACATTCACGGACACAAGCTATGGATTCTCATCACAATTTCAATGTGGAGGGAGGCAAACAGACACAAAGTAATATACAGGCTGATTTTTTAACAGGAACCAAGCTGCTACTTGTCAGAGATAAGAGTCTAGTCCTCTCAACTTAGTATAAATTCAACCATTTTTGACATTATTAATAAAAAGTTGGTACTCATCTACCTCTTACGGTTAGCAAAGATGCCATTCAGATCCCTGCTAAAAAATAACTGTAACAGTATTTTTAGGACAAGGTAACAAATTATTTATATTATAATAATTATATTCATTATTTTTGAAATTGAAAGAATACATAATTCATGCCGTTCAAAAATATTATAACGAAATGTCCACACAATATTTTATTCATTATATTTAAATGAGCAAAAATAACCCTCCTATTTAGGCACTCCAGATTTAAATTTAAACAGTTGTCATAAATAATTGCACGCCTATGGATTTAAAATATTTCAGTTATTTTAAAATTTCCTCGTAATATTTAAAATTACTACGGGTTTCAACATTATTATTATTGTAGAAATTGACTAGAAAACTGCAGGGACACTTCTCAAAGGAAGTCGTGTGTCGCTAATCTGTCCCATAAATAATAATTATTGGAGTTGGTAAAGTGAAAACAGAAACTCATCGTGATGACCAACGATTGTGGTCAGCAAAAATAAAATCCGACGTCTGGTCCTTATTCCATAAATCATTGCGGAAAATAAAAGTTCCACAAAAAGAAAAAGAAAAAGGGGGGGAATTGGGGGGACCCCTGTCAGGAACTTAGTTCTTTACGCAATACTCGCAAGCACACACACACTCGTTTATAATAGAAAGAGACAGAGAGAGAAAGTCGCGTAGAGGGAGCATAACCCTCTTTGCTTACGTGACGATTTCTACCAGTCAACTCTTACCGCAAGCCGCGTTAAGGAACTTCGTTCCAAAAAAAAAAAACAAATGCTAAAATGTTATTAAATTGAGTAAAATAATCTCAGTAAATAATAAATTACTCAAAGAAATACATAATTATAAAGATTATGGGACAGAGATTAGTCGTTAATTTGTTTGTCTCAAGTATTTACGCACACTTGGTTGTCACAACTGACCAAGAACGTTTTTGTATAACAGATAACACAAATTCGTGTTTACCTGATAAAAGATGACATGCAATATAAACAAGCAAAATGAATGCTCTGAAGAAGACACTCCTCCACTCATTCTATGGCCAGAACACACTGAAGGCACAATATTACGGTGGTTTATTATGCACTAGCTATGTGCGGCATGCTCACCACGCCTTACCTAGCTGGATCAAACGGTTTCTCTGGCAAATACACTTTATTACTATTATTAAAACAATTCGGTAACATTGTTCAGATTATAACACAGCGTAGAAAAGTATTGAAGATGAAATTGACAGCCAGTAATGCCCCTCGGCTCAATATTACGTACAATTTTCTTAAGAACTATTTTAAGTATAGCAAGTGGCACTGACGATACGACTTCAAATAATGCCACGAATTTTATAATGCGTTCTACAACCGTATCGAAAATATCAAGGAAGTAGTTATAACTCACGTGACTTTTATATGCCGTAGAATTTCTTAACGATTTCATTATTTTACTTTTTAATGAACGTAAACAGATATAGCTGAAATAGGGTTCACATTTGCGCGACATTGCCGAGGCAAGAAATTCGCCAAGACATTGAAAATTCATGCCAAATACTATACAATAAAATTCGATTTTCGGGTGGAGTAGTAAAATAAGATAATTAACACAAAACAATTTAAATAATTAAAACTGAAATGCACATTTAATTACTACATAAAACATGATAAAAATGCACAAGTAATACAGAATCAATAACTAAATAAATCGAATGCTGTAAGATATTGTTTTTTAAATGTTCATAAAGGAAAATAAAAACCGGCCAAGTGGGAGTCGGACTCGCGCACGATGGGTTCCGTACCATTATCTATAAAAACGGCAAAAAAAATTACGTTTGTTGTATGGGAGCCCCCTTAAATATTTATTTTATTCTATTTTTTAGTATTTGTGATGATGATGATGTATTTCTGTTGCCGCTATAACATAGCGGCAACAGAAATACATCATCTGTGAAAATTTCAACTGTCTATCACGGTACATGAGATACAGCCTGGTGACAGACGGATGGACCGACAGCGAAGCCTTAGTAACAGGGTCCCGTTTTACCCTTTGGGTACGGAACCCTAAAAATAGGATAACTTCCCCAGAAAATTCGGAACCTGAAAGTGGTTTTTTCTAAGGGATATATTTGTATGAATTATTCTTAAACTTAAAGGAAAGATTTATAAATCAAAGTTGAGACCTGCTCGTCTTGTATAGGTCAGAATGTTGGGCCACAAAAGGGATGAATGAAAGGCAATTGCAGCTGAGATGAGAATGCTAAGAGTGATGTGTGGTGTTACCCGAAAGGATAGAATATTAAATGAGTATATAAGAGGAAGTCAGAAAGTGGCAGCAGTGACTGGAATGTTGGTGAAAATCGCTCGTCATGGTATGGGAATATTATGCAGAGGAATCGGAGGGAAAGTTTTGAGTATGAATGTGTGTGGGTATAGTAGGAAGACACAGAAGAAACGATAAACGGATTTTGTGAAAGATGATTTGGCTAGAAAGCGGGTGACGACTAGTAGAGAACTGTGGAAGAAAAAGATATGTTGCGCCGACCCCAAATAAACTGGGATAAAAGGCAAAAGAATTATGATGGATCGGACAACGTCTGTCGGGTCAGCAAGTTGCAAATAAAAAGATTTCATATTTGGTTATATTACAAGACTATTTAATATATTTTTAAAAAAGGGGATGTAGAAAGCTAAAAAATATATATAATTAGATCGAAGGTTCAAATTGAGTGTACGGTTGTAGAACGCATGTTGCAATACAATATTAACTTAATGTAGTATCGTCAACTTCACGTCATAATAATAAGTAATGATTGCTTTTGAGAATAAGTATTATTGATTCGAGGGAGAGGATTAACTGTGCGATGGGGTGACGTAGCCTCGCGAGCAAACCCGATGGATACCACCGAGCGGTGCGAGCCAGTCGCCCGAGACATCGAACATTAGTAATAGTAGTGTCGACACAAGTGTTTATATCTCCGATGGGTTATCACAAGGCGAGTTAGAGTGAACACGAGAGGGGCGCAGACAGCTCACACGGTATCAATGTCACCCACGTTGATGCGGTCTTCGGATGCGGTAACTGAGAATCCCAGTATGCGCACGTCGACCTTCAGCATCTTATTCTTCTTGGTTTTCTTCCCCTTGCCCTTCACTTCTTGGTAGTCGGAGCCCGAGACGGTGCGCGGGTTGACAGCGATGGCGGGCGAGCACAGGTCGTCAGACGGTGTCACCATGCCGACACGCAGCAGCTTAGACCTGCACAAACGATACCCAATCAGAACGATCCACCTAATTTATGGCTCACAATAAAAAATCACACCAAAATCCTTTATAATAAAATAAGGTAGGTACAAAAGAAATTACATATAAAATTTTGTGCAAAGACACATCCCATCACGCAGTGTCGGAATGTTAGTTAATTAAACGGTAATATACAATTTTAGACAAATTAATAACAATCTTTAGAACAAAAAGAAGAATTTGTCCAATACCAATTTGTATGAAAATATTAAACACATAACACAGATAGTAAGGTAAAGTTAATAGTAAGTAGGTAGCAACAAGGTAACTAAATTAACAATAAAAAAAACTACAGTGCAAAAATACGATGTAATATTGTTACCTTCTCTCCAGGAACTGGCGAGAAAAGTCGTTAGATTCTTTCGACTCGCCCAAATAGCATTTGACGTAATCTTTCACCTCGTACGGTGACTCAATGTCCTTCAGGAAACCAACGAAAGTCGGCACTGAAACATGAGTGAAACAGCATTTCAACATTTTGTTTTGATAATTAATATATAACGACTACTTTCGGCAGCTATTTTAAGTACTCATATTAAAATAATACCATTGTATTTACATAATACCACAAAAGAGACGCGTTATGAGTTCTAATGACTAAGGGTGAATTTCACAAATTAAATAATACAATAAATAAATAGCAATGATGACATTGTCAGCTCTTTAATGCGGTTCAGATGTGCGGAACGCGTTCAGTTCATTGGTGGAATCCGCCCTTAAGAGTGTGCATTCAATTTAGCGCAACTCAAAATCTACACGATCTATCGAATGGCACACACTGCGACACACTACAATGGTTTCTCTGTGTGCGTGAGCGCTGAGCCAAGTACGAATCATTTTGATACTTTTAATTATTTAGGATCTATTTAATGTTTTTTATTTTCTAATTGTTGAAATAAAACAAGCGAAGTTTAAAGTAAGTATTTAATTTTAAAATCGCACATCTCTGATTGGCATTGAGCGACTTTTTCTTGGGTCGATCATCTCAGGCAACAGACATTTATTATAAAAGTCTAATAATTTAGGTTCCATTTTTGTTGTCCAAAATACGTCGTCTCTAGTTATTTTTGTGGTCTTCACTGCAAATTCTTGTCCTGTCCACACCGCAAACAGACAAACATTTTTTTGACTGAAAATAAATGTTATTTTATTTGAAAAAACTTAAATGTCAAAATTAAAATCTACGTAATATGCACGGTCAACCGAAAGTCAGACGTTACACTTAAACTATGAAAATCGCCCTTACTGCTACGACATAAAAATGATATTGATTCATGATATTCATATTGATTAATAATTATAACATAAATATCCCAACCTTTTAGCTCTTGCCTTAGCCATATTTTCTAAATTTTTGCGTTTTTTCTTTCCTATAAATACTTTCGTTTTATTTCCCATTCCGTCTGAAACATAATTTTGTTGTGACTATTAAAATAATGTCATTCATCAAAAAAATATAGGCCGCCAATAACCAAGAAAACGATACCCACGACGAAAAATGTGAACATTTTCGCAGCCGCCATCTTGGAATTTTATTATGGCCAAATAAAAATAAAAAACAAATTAGAAGATAGTCGCAAGTATGAACGCGTTTTTGCCTGACGATTTCTGCTAGTTTACGCCTAAGTTAAAGAAACTCGTTCCAAAATTTCAATTACCCTAATCTCCTACCAAAAACCGCTTAACGCGCCTAAAGAAGTTTCACTTAATAAAATACTTACGATTACACTACAAAATCTTATCGGTCATAAAAAATAAAATATTTTACTTACCAAAGTATTAAGATTTGATGATCACACTATAAGCTTGCACTATCCTTGTATAAGCACGGCAAAGGTCAACACGGGTCAGGCGGAGCGCTCAGCGACGTGTCCTCTCTCTGGAAGCGCTCGCGGCCGACTGAATTCAATCGATTCGCACGCAGAATTTTATAGTAGTTTTAAAATATTTATAGAAAAATAATAGAGATAATTTAGTTGAAATTTTAAATTGTAAATTATAAAAAAGAAGTTCTTCTATTACAGTAAATATTAATTATATTCAATTAAGTAAAATATATTGGTAAAAAGAATTATTTTCTCAACTGTAATTTCCGAAAAATTTCACATTGTTTGAATTTTAATTTCATAAGTATGGAGTCTAAAACAAAAAATCCGTTTAACTAACTATTTCCTTAAGGATCTTAGCAGTTAGTTTAAAAAAATTGTTTGGCATATATGTCAGTAATTTCAGATATTTTTAGCTTCGAAATTGACACTGGAAGTGAAATCAAGAAAACCCCTGTTCAGTTATATTGATGGTATTCACAAACAATCTATTAATCGAAAAAACGGTCTAACTAACAAAATAGACAACAATATTTCCTAAAATTGCTATTAATTGATATGTTTGTAAGATAAGTAGTTGATGGATAATCTGGTTTGAAAAATCACGTTTTTGAGCCAAACAGCGCTCGGACCGCGCATACGCTCTTAATGTAATGTCCCACCTTACAACATGTTACAAGCTTTATACACGTTTTAAAGAGGGGGGAATTTGACACACAAACCACGCTTGGTAAGCACAGCACTAGATATCATGATTAACTGCAAAAGCCACAAATGCTGATGTTTGCACAAAGCTTATCCATAATTTTTAAATACCGTTGGTATTATTAAGGTACTGTACTGAAGTCGAGCATGGGTCATTGCAGTAATTTTGTATATGACAGGAGCAAAGTGAGATTACCCAGAGTTCAATATTACGTGAAACGGGACTATAATTATGTGACATTAGAGCAGCCATTAAGATTGACGAGAACTATAAGACTACAAAAAGGCTTTCCTGTCAAACAAGTGGTAAAAACTTGTAGCAAAGAATAATAGGAATACAGATGAAACCTTCGCTATGGCAAGGCTATGAAGTCCTTAGCAAGAGCAAAAAAGCAAAGTGCAAAGTGTTGGGTATTGGATTTTTCCATCAGGAATTTCTCAGTAGCAGCCTGGAGTCTGGATTTGTGCCCGGTTTGTGGTTAGGCTCGCCCCTTATAACATGAGACAAAAATAACTGGCGAAAAGTGGATGTACTATAGGTACACCTCTGCCTAACCCTTCGGTGATTACAGACATGATATTTTGCGTTAAGTCCTTAACAGAGGATTATCGGCCCATAATTTTCGCACACTTTGTACACAAGCCTCCTCTCTGCGATGGGCAGTGGAACATAAATCCGTAATCCACCACGTGGGGTCAGTTCAAGATGGTGGAAGTCACATGTCTTCGATTTTTTTGGGTTTCAGGACATGCCGGTTTCCTGTTGATATATATTTTCCTTCGCTGTTTCGAGAGCAGTGGTAATGATATAAATTGCATAAAGCCAAGTGCCTGGCTGGGGTCTTACCCGTGTCCTTAAACACGTAAGTTGAGGGTCTTTACCAGCATTGCTCTCATAAACTCCTTACCAAACATGAAAGTAGCCTGCACAGCTATTTATAATTATACTTCCTGCGCACCGGGAGAAGTCAGCCACGCTACTAATTGATAGGCTAATATTTTCGCAAGGCATGCGCTATTCTCATTTAGTTGAGTAGAACTTACCGTCAATCTTGGAGCTCCAAGAAGAGAGTACTCCGGTGCACCAGGACTCGAACTCAATAGCCGGCGAGGTGTCCTTCTTCGATGGCATGATCAGAGTAGGCTTCTTCTTAGCCTTGGCGGGCTCAGATGACTTCTGCGACTCGAGCTGTTTCTCACCCTTCGACGAGTTCGGTTGTTGAGTGTCCCAGAAACCGCCTAATAAGAAAAAAATATATATTCAAGTGGATGAAATACAAATGGAACTCGTCTTGTTCCACTGAACAATGACATAAACGCTGAACACTGTCCTTTGTACGTATTTTTCTGTTCTTTTTACCCGACTACGGCGAGGCAAAAAAGAGTGTTATGATTTTGACCGGTATGTATGTATGTATATTCATCTGTTACCTCAAATCTCCTAAACTGCTCATCAAAATTTGACAAATGAGGTATCGTTGGAAGCCTCTTGATCGTCCGCTAGTTATAGGCTATGTGAAGTCACATTAAATTGAAAATGGCGCCTTCTAGAGGTCATAAATTCATGAACTATTTTTTATTTTATCAGCCCGACTTGTCCATTGCAGTCGCACACGTATAGGGGTCTAAGGAAGTAGGTACATCGTCCATTTTGGTTTGTTTTGAATATACAGTGGAAGTGTGACTCCAATTTACGTAGTTTAAATTATTTTTGGGATAAAAAATTACGTAAGTTTATTCATAATGACAGAAATAGATCCGTAAACGTTTGTCAACCACCTGCTATCATAATGTGCATTAATTCAGTTACACATCACCAGAATCGTTGTTTACCAATAGTAGCATTTATTATTGTCGAACTGGGCATACACAGAAACAGATTCGTTAGCTAATTTTACTAGTGAACGCTACTTCCATATGGGAGGGTCTGCTATGCAAAGCTATGAGGCCTTTGCTTTCGGTAAAGATGCAAGATTCTTAATTAACCAATAACGGTCCATTTCAATGAATTACTGGAATCGGCCATTCGCATCGGTCATTTGCAAAGCTATGAATGAGGCCTTTTGCTTTCAGTAAAGATACGAGATTCTTAATTAACCAATACCGGTCCATTTCAATAATTTATAGGAATCGCTGTCGACCAGAATGCTCTCAGATACACTAAGGGGCCTCGGTATGTAAAGATTGTCACCCATCCACGGACCTACCGCGACAAGCTTAGCTTCACCTGATTGATCGACCCTTGTGGCTGTTACAATGAAGCTTATATAATTGTAGAATTACCTCCGTTATGGGTAGGGTTGGCCCATGGGGCGTGGTTGGTCTGCATAGGGGGCACGACCTCGGTTTCCTCCATAGCTTTAGCGGCCGCCGCAACCGCTGCCGCCAGCTGCTGCTTGCGAGCTTCAGCCTGTTTATCATCATGTTTAAATTAATTAAGGTTGTCAGCATGATCGTGAGCAGTGGTGGCTAAGTGGTAACAGCCCCGACTTACGAGTTGTAGGTCATGGGTTCGAACCCAGTCAGAAACTTTACTTTGTATAAATAATTTCATCACCACTGCTCTCATAACGGTGAAGGAAAACATACGGAGAAAACCGGCATGTCCTAGAACAAAAAAATGTGACATTACCAACCAGGACTGGGCCCGCGTGGTAGATTATAGCCCACTCCCTCTCGAAGAGAGGAGGCCTGAGTCCCAGCAGTGTGACCACCATAGGCTGATTATGCTCTGCGCGCATAATCTAGTCTTATTATATATCATAGCATATCATCATTGGTATTATAATGTTTCTTTCATTCAGTCGACCTACGTTTTCACCAGATGCTGTTTAAATATTAATGTTTTTCTCAATTACGAAAGGATACCCCAGCTGTGGCGACGACCACGTTGGACATATTTATAGTACACATTAATTCTGTCAAGTAATTTTAAGAATTTTGGTAACTCCTGTTAGCAATAACATAAATAAATTCAATAATTACCTGAATCTCGGTCAAACTCTGTCCTTGCGATTGATTAGACCCCTTCTTCTTGGCCCACCCCAAACCAGCCTGCATTTCCTATCGAAAGAATACAAAGCAGAATTAGCCAAAAACAATATAAACTCTATAGGCACTTTGATGCTGAGGGGTAACCTCAACATCATAGTGCCAAAAGTTAGAGTTTAATTTGAAAAAAATTTACAACTTAAATTATGATCTTCTGTACAAAGCTTAATCTCCAAGCTAAAGTTGGATCCTGACCTGTTCCCGAGCAAGTGCGGCTGCTTGTTGCTGAGCAATGATTTGCATCATTTGCTGTTGTTCCTTCATCTGTTCTAGCTTTTTCTCACGTTCCAGACGCTGTATCTCAGCGAGCGTGAGCCCATCCTTGCTGGTCGCTTGCATGCTCTGGTTGGTGACCGACGACCACGGCGCCTTCTTTACCACCGACTCAGAAGCCTGACGTTGCTGCTGCTGAGCTTGCAGCTCCTGCAAAAGTCACGACATTAGACGCTGGTAAAAAAGAGTAATAAACAAATGGAGTGATAGTAAGCCGTTCTTATCTCGTATATTTTTGTATGCACGTGTTTCTGTGACAAATTAACCAATTTTTCTTTCTTTCTTTCTTTCAGTTTTATTTGTTCTTTTTTGTTTTGCGTGTGAATCGTCTGTCATTAGGCCGATTGCCAGTATGTCATACTGCAGTACTGCGCACTCGCACACTGGCTGGTTAATGCAGACGGAATTTCCCGGGAATTCAGCACTCCATTCGTTATTACTTCGTGAGACATTGAGCAAGATGGTAATGAGATGTCAACAAATATGAAATGTATATGCCAATGAAGTGAGAGAATGAGATGGAGGAAGGTAGAGGTGAAACTATATCATTTTGTTAAAAAAGTAAATGCAAATAAGGATAAAATACATTCTAAAAATAAAGTAAAAACCTAATCAAACAATTTTGTTATTGATACTTAGCTAAAACTTATTTTTTTAATGTACTTTTTAATAAATAGGCATATCAAGTTTGTTTTCAGTCTATCTTATCCTAAAAAAAGTATTTAAGTAAATAACTCACATAGATTAATAAAAAATGGTGAAAGATTTCAATTAGCCTTTCTAACTTAATTTTTAATGTAATGTGTAATCAATTTACGGCCCACGCCATGACTTTAAACCGTTTTAAACAAAATTTAAATGGTTTTTAAACTGCAGACTTTGGGTTTATAACGGTTTATTTACAACTATAATCCCAGCAGTGGGAATGGGAGTGGGAGTGGGGTGGATTGGAGTGGGAATTATAGGATGATTATGATGAACACCACCGGGATAATTGATTCGTATGACATTAATACACTGTACACACCTGCTGTTTCTTTGCCGTCTCAGCCTGCTTTTTCTTTTTTTCCTCGTCTGTCGCTAATTTCTCTTCTTCCTTCCTGTTAATATTATCAACTATCAAAATTAAACAAAATACTCAGTATCGTAAGTGCATCACACACTAACTTAAATGGATGAGTAATATTTTAGTTATTGAACTAATATAAAAAGAAGTTAGAAGTCAAAATACGTACCTTGTGGTCGTATTATATAAATACAGATGATTTATCTGCACACTTGCATAAAAGGAACTTATTATGGGCAAGCGTGCTTCGCCGTTCACTTGTAAATGCGTAGCGCGTTACTCTTGAGCATTGAAGCTCAGACAACCCTTGCAGAAATTTTCTTACTGTTAGAATACAGGGAATATTTTATGGCTCAAACGGAACCGGCAATGGTTTTTGGTTGGATTCTAGTCAACATTCTAATAGTATTGGAGGATAAATCCATGTTAGAAAGAAGTCTGTGCCTGACCTCTTACGCTCAGCCTCGTCGGCGACCCGCGCTTCCTCCGCCTTTTTCTTGTTATCCTTGCTGGCACTTTTTTCAGGACCCTTCACGATTGTAAAGCCTTCCTTGATCCACTCCTATACACATACCAAATAAAAATAATAAACAAACAATACGAAAGAAGACACATAAGGCTTATTTGTTATCTTTCAATGAAAAAGATTTGCTACACATTAAAAAAAACCAAGACACGTGACTGGCGATGGCTTTATTCAGGGTTAAAAACAGCATAAAGCTAAAATAAAAACTGCTTGCTGTATTGAAAAATTAATTTTATCTGTACTTTAAAAACGTACAATACCTTATTAGACGCTAATTACATACTAGCTGTTTAGAAAATCGTAGCGTTTTGATTGACGATGATATTAATTTTGACGAAGCAATAAACTTAATATGATCTAAAAATCCATTTACCTTTTTCTCTTTTTCAATGTCCTTCTTCTTATCTTCTTTCTTGGTCTTGGACGGGGATGATTCCTGTGATCTTTTCTGTTAAAATACACATTTTGTGTTAATCACTTAGTTATAAACAGGGACCTGAAATGTTACTCAAAATAGAGGTAAGATAACGTTACGTAATAGAGCTATGTATAGTTCCAGTAACCATTTATGAACTAATTACTTGGCAATATAACGAAAATCTATCGAAACGAAATCTTCAACTATTAATTTAGTTACCATCCGAGTGGAACGATAGAAATTATGGTTATTGGAAATATACGTAACGTTATTATAGCGTTATTTAACGTTATATCATAACGTTTCAAGTCCTTGCTTATAAATCATGGCAGTATGAGCTATAATTAATTTCTAAGTGTTGAATGAAGTAGGTAGGGAAATCCCTTCTTTTGTTGATTGGTCCAGCTCTTGACCTCGATCTCACCTGATAGAAAGCGATGGATGAGGTCTACGATGAAACGAGCATTCCCAGACGATGTCTGTTCACTCTTGCTTTGAAGGCAGGCGGGTTTTATGTAGAAGGGAACATAGACAATGGCAGAGAATTTTTGGCTGTGCGCATAATAATGTGGAAAGCGCTGAGTACGACTGGTCGGGATATCAACCAAATACGGATGTCTGGTAGTCCGGTAGTCGAAGGCGAGGTGGGATCAGGTCGTGCAGCTCCTGCGCACTCTCCGAAGTACAGACTGTATAGGACCGACTTGCAAGCAACATTACGCCGATGAGCCTGGCTGTGAAGCCCAGCCACCGACACCTCGTTGCCTACAAGCATTTTTGATCTGCGTTCCACCGAGTCAAGTACAGCAAGCTGGTATTCTGCCGAGCAATCCCAGAAGTGGCTGCAATACTCCATACAGGAAGCTGTACCTTGCATAGATTATAAGCTGTCCAGATAAGAAGTATTTGCCTCACCTTATTTTGGATGCTTTTGACTTGATGATTGAGCCGAAGTTGAGATCAGACATCAACTCCATGCCCAAAAGCTCCAGACGGTCGGTAACTGGTACAGATGCACCTCGGAAAACAACCTCTTTTGGCAGTGAAAAGACATTACTGTTTTCAGAGCGTTGAATTTGACCAGATTGTCGAGAAACGAAGTTCAAGGTCAAATTCATTCGCTGCACCATGGCCTCTGTAAGAGTAGCTATTTCCTCTCTGCTGACTCTTGTACTGGACAGGTATCTTTCTGAGACTGTGCTGTCATCTGCGTACCACTGATACAGCTTGGTGCTAACCAAGCTGTAGCAGGTCGTTGATATGCAGTAGAACTAGAGTCGCAGAAAAAACAGACCCCTAAGGAACATCGGCATCAATAGCCATATGATCCGATGACCTCTCTGATCGATCGCTTACTCAAGAAGTCGGAAATCCAGGAGCAAAAGCCAGCAGGGATGCCCAACGCGGGCAGCTTATCCAACAAACTAGAATGCCAGACCCTGTCAAAGGCCTTTGAGATATCAAGACGATATCACCTAGATGGGACAACAAGGTGTCCTTCAGCTGCAAAATATGAATTAAAAAAATTTTACCTCATTTTAATGAATGCACAAAATAGAAAAGATATTTGAAAAAAAACACGAGTTGCGCTCTCGCATACCGCAAATCTAATCTTCAAGTTACTATGACCTCTAATCGACATAGATAAACACTAAAAGAAGGATTTGTCATTGCTAAAATTATTGCGAACATTTGCATATCGCGTGAAGTTTGAAAAGTCTATTGTGAAGAGATAATTGAAGCAAGACTTACAGAAATCTTCTGTCGTTGCAGTCCTCAAAAGCGAAACGATCCCTTTATATGAACAAGACGTCCTTTATTTGAACGACGCATTTGGAGACTACATTGGCCATTTATTGCAAGCCTGTTTCTGTATCATTTATTGACCCCAGGCCAGAGTTCAATTTGTTTGACAGACTGATCGCGAACCAGGCTTACCAATAAATCAACGACTAGCCCCATGATACATGTCACAACATTATACTCAGTGATAGGTAAGTATTAGAAAAAGATATTTATGATATCAACGACGGTAGTATTTGTTAGCTATATTGATATGTTAACTACTTTGGCAGTATTCTTTTTATTAGAAAGAAAGAAATGAAACAGTGAGAAACTAGGAAATGAAACATCTCTAAATTGTGTATGTCACTCACAGAGCACGGAATCGCCGCGCCGGCAGCGTCCAGAGACGACAGTACTCATAAAATTCCGAGACGACGAATTTTCGTTGAGCCACAGAATAGTACAGAAGGCGCACTACGCATTTTAGGTATGAAGCTACAAGAGTACGCGGCGGGCTCGTCTTGCCGGGCCAATTCAGTGAGCGTAACGTAGTCAGAAGATATAAGAGTTATGCGATAGAAAGAGAGTGAATATAACTGAACGTAATTAGCGCTGTGCGACCTGAATTGCACTTTATTGTGTCATAGCAAGAATCGCATTTGATTTAAAGGATTTTTCGGAATTAATCTTCTGTACTATATTCTGTGGTTGAGTGGACAAATCTCTCACGGACCGCCTTCAAAGCCGTGAGATTCTATACGTCATTTGTTTCATAATGCGAGTAAACGGTGACACTCTTGGTTTGTATGGAAAGTGTTGACAATGGCGCCTCTAGCAGCGGCCGCCGAGGGGTCTCCATGCTCTGCGGTTTTGCCTAAGTTATGTAAATATCAAAGTGTAAAAACGCCATTCACTATAATATTCGAGAGGTGTGGAGAATGTTACCTCGGAAATCTTCAAAATCGTGTAGCTCCTCTGTTTTTATCATTTTAATTTTGAGTAT
Organism: Lithophane leautieri; assembly: GCA_949152455.1. NCBI lineage: Eukaryota > Metazoa > Arthropoda > Insecta > Lepidoptera > Noctuidae > Lithophane > Lithophane leautieri. The sequence continues at coordinate 17,512,396 of OX424458.1, read as the reverse complement.
CCTCTTAATAAGCTAGAGTTTTTTGTAAATTTTTGTTGCATAGGTCTCTTTTCATTGTTCGAAAAGTAAAGTCTTACCTCTGCCCTAACAAGTTCCTCGTCCTTTAGCTTGCCATCAGCGACATCCTCTTTCTTATCTTCCTTAGACTTCTTGCTCTTATTCTTGGTGTTGTTATTCTCCTTGTTTTTGGTCGACTTGTCGGCTTCCTTCACTTGTTTTGTTGTCTTTGGCTCTGCAATGGTTTTGGTCTGAGATGACGACTTAATGACGCTCGACTCGCTGGAGCTCTGCTCAAGTTTGCCAAGCTTCGGCGTCACCGGCTGTAAATATTTATTAGATTATTCTATTAATCATGATAAGTAACTCTAAGAACTTGGTAAATGTATATTTTGTTTGATTGTTTTACTATGTACTATCAAAGAGCGATAATGTTAAAGCAAGTTTCAATCAAATTCTTTTCCCAAAGAGCACCTTTTCGAACATTTCATTGGTCATTTTCATTGAACATGTTAGCATTAAGTAGTCGGAAAAATAATAAGCTGCAAGCAACAATCAACTTAAAATGTTCATTCCTTGACTGTAGTTTGTTTATCAAGACAAATTAAACATTGATACCTGCGGTTCAATGTTGTCAGGTTCAGGAACCGTGGCGACGTTGGGGACGCTGGCTTGGCCAGTAAGCGTTTCAGTCTGAATAAGTTTGTGTAGTTCCTCCATGTTAGGAGTGGCGCTGACATTGGGCGCGTAGCAGTCCTCGGGCTTGGGAGTGACTGCGGGAGGGCCCTGCAGCTCCGACATGAACTGCTGCGATTGCTGCCCAATGTTTTGTGTAGCGCGCAGCTGCGCCAGAATCTGATCTTCTGTCTTCATCTCCTTGGTAATTTCTTCCGGTAGGAGAGAATTCGAATTGATGGCTGAAGGCTGAAATTGATTGGCAATCCTCATACATAAATGTTCGAATGTGAGAGACGGGTTAAGCCTCCTACTTCTACGTGACCACACAGTAAGCTTTCTTCATTATTCACACGACCACACAATAAGCTTTTTATTGATCGTGACGGCATTCATGCTAAAATTAACTAAACTTATGGGGGATCATGAACTATTCAAGTGTGTTTCAGAGTATATATACATAGAGTAATTATAGGGCTCCAAAATTTAAAGCCATCTAGCGTACCAACATCATCCCTGTTTCTATATCTGTTGGTTTAAGCTATTCTACGTGTACTGCACGTTTTGTTGGGGAAAGTTCATTAACAGGTAAAGGTGCAGGCGTGAACCGGGAAAGCATCCAACATTTAGAACTGTAGAACGAAAATTAGAGGTGACGTGTACACTCGTTTTGTGTTGTATAGGTAGTTGTTAGAGCTTCTATTTTCCCAATACTGTCGCGTCACGAAAGTTAAAGAGGAAATAGAGTCGGTCTTTTTCTCCATACAAAAAGTCATTATTCGAGGTTCGGCTCTCGTCTATTTCCTCCTAAAATATTGGATCAATTTGAAAGATATTTTATAAATTGAATAAGAAGGATATTTACTGTGCCCCTATGTTTTCCGTTTTGATGATACATGATCTGTAGATGCACTAGAACCCTCAGAAAATGCTCAAAATTGCCTGTTTAGACCGCTGTCATCAGAGGTCTATTGTACAAATTTGACAACTATAAATGAAAAACATAGGGGCACAGTAAATATCCTTCTTATTCAATTTATAGAATATCTTTCAAATTGGTCCAATATTGGAGAGCCGAACCACGAATTAATATGACTTTTTGTATAGAGAAAAAGACCGACCCTATTTCCTCTTAAGTTAGTCCATATTATCTGCTTACAAATATTTACTCACAAATACAGTGGTCAGCACTCGTACTGCTTAAATCAAAACCAAACTTGAGGAGAAATTCAGACAGATAGATAGAATTGTAATGATTGTACACCAACATGCAGTAATTCAGTTTTTAAATATTGTTTTAGAACAATACAATTGTAGTAATCTGCTATAAATAATGCATATTTAGTTTTAGACGAATACTGTCAGACAGGTATGGATGAATAGACGAAAGTATAAAAAAAGCTGAACCTTTTCTTAAATTCCATATGCCTTATTAACAGCTGGGTACTGTATATGAGGTGTATCTTTTCATACACGAAAACTCTTAAGGGATCATTGTACTTATCATTATGAACAACTTTCACTAGAGGACCAAACCAGAAATCGCGAAAAAAAATCAGCTGTTTCGTACATTTCGACGAGCTATGCAAACATAAATGTAGGGAACAGCTGATTTTTTTCACCAGCTGGTCCCATAGTGAAAGTTATTCATAATGATGAGTAGAATGACCCCTTAAGAGATTTCGTGTATGAAAAGATACTCCTTATTTATGTACTTGTAGTACATACGATTACTTGAGATCATTAAATAGACTGTGAATGTACAGCGTGTTATTTATATCTACTTACAGTAGCGGTATCTTTATTGTTTCAGGTCTAAGGTATCGCTAGGCAATGTTCAAACTAATGACCACATTTTTAAGATTATAAAGCAGTTATTTAAAATTATTTTGTTTTTATTTTAAAACACTTAATTTGTTGGCATATATCTTGAACAAGAATCGAACATTAAATCCAAATTATGTTTTATGTTTCGTTTGAGGGTTGATGAGGGTTGGATGCATTGTCAAATTCGATAGCCGTTGTAAGACGCTAAAAAAGGCACATCATACATGGTGTGTGTCGCAGATGAAATGTAGAATCCGCTGTTTTACAAAACAGCTAGTTATTTTACATAACAGCTCCGTTATGTAAAACAACTAGCGGTTTTGTTAAACAGCGGATTCTACAATCCATCTGCGTCATATACATTTGATCAGAATAGACTTCGATATTTTTATTTCATTGTAGACAGAAGGAATGCATTGAGCATCAAGAGGCCAGGTATTTATATCTAGGTGCACACAATTGTATAACTGTGGCATCCTATAAAGTATTATGCAATACGAACGTGTATTATTCAATCGGCTATTTCTAATGAAAGAACATCCTAAGTGTTGCGGAGTAGCTAGATCTCAGCTATTATCCCATTACAGACGGGCGGACCCTCACTGCAGTTTTTTCCCATTTTTATTTCAATTTCATTGTAACTGATGGATGCTTTGATATAACATACGCGCCCGGTGATCTAAGGCAATCATATCAATCATGAGTATGACGTGCAAAATTATCACTACTTGCTCCATTTTTCAAAATAGGCTACAAAGTACCCTTATTAATTTAGTTGCATAAATAAGATGAAACCAAGATCACTACTCTGTATCTAGAAAGAGAATCTCTGGTAAAATAGCAGTAAAGGCAAAATTACGAAACGACAGAAACAATTAGGAACCACTTAATGGTCAATTAGGAACCATGAATTACCAGTGTTGTGAGCCTATCAGTCAAAAAAATATTTCCCTTAAATGCACGATGAAAAATATTTTTAGGCTCACTAAGAATGCAAATATGCAGAAAAATACTTCTCCGATATTTTACGGTATTCGTGTCGTCGCTTGTCGTCGTTAAAATTATTTATGAGATTTAGAAGTTGGTGTTACTATTTTTAGATTAGAAAAAGAATGCTAAAATCAATCGCCATACGGTATCGGTGTTGATACAAGCCTTCAAGCAAGCATAAAATTAAAAAAGCATGACCAATAATGCTCTTTTTCAGAATTCGTTTAGAAAATCATAATCACATAACATAACATCACGCCTGTAATCCCAGAAGGGTTAGGCAGAGGGGTACCTACAGCACACCCACACTTCGCCAAGTTTCATGTAACAGAAGGCGAGCCTATTGCCAAAATCATAAATGGGGAAAATAATGTTACATTACGGAAAATGTGTGTTTAAAATTAGTATTCATTGTTATCCGTATTCATCTTATGTTACATATTATTCTTTTGTATCTTCATATAACATCATTTGTACTTTGGAAAACACACGATTTCTGTAATTATACCAACCAAAACCTCCCACAAATGCAAAAGCAGTCTGTTTGTCAGATTTTAATTCATAAAAACATAACCCTTCTTTGCAGTCGGGTGATAACAATAATTTAAATGAATGAACATAAGGTGCGGATAGCTACAATACAAGTTTTTACAAGTCTATGTTACATTATCCGCACTGCGAAAAAATAGAATAAACTTAACTAACAAACTTAATAAACATTATATTTGGTAACTAGGATATACCTAAAAGGAATATTAAATTAGTAATCAACATTGCTGCCTCACTACACCCACCTTTAACACTCGCCAAATCTTAACATTTCTTAAATCAGTCTTTCTAGTAAACAGCCAGTGCAGATAAATTCGTACACAAACTTAACATAGAGATTTAAAGATTACATCTAATTTGGATAATATTGTGCCCGAACAAATATCAATTCTGCGGCCCAAATGAAAATACGATTGACGACATAAAGTAGTACGAGTTATGACACTAAGTTCTAATATCAAAATGCAAACGTTTTACCAAAAAACGTATTTACAGTACCGAGCCTCATAATAATTTTCGTACTACTGTATGCACATACTTACGTATTTTAATTTAGAATCATCCAAAAATATTATCATGCGGAATGGCTTTTTTATTTATAGGGCTTTAAAAATAGTAAAAGGGTAATTGACTACTTTTTAACCGATTTCAAAAGGAAGGTTCTCAGTTAGTATCTTTGTCCGAACTCCACAAATTTTGCTAGAAAAACAAATGTAAAAAAGATGTAAATTAAACTTAGAACGCCAGAAAAAGTATTCGTGTTCCAAATAAAGTGTTATTTTTCTAGAGGCGGAGAACTTTAGATTGAAATAAAGTACAGTAAAATGTTTGTAACATCGATGAAATTGGCTTTATTTGACAGATAATTTGATGGCATTGATGTTTGAATATGATTTCGATGGCCGCCGCGTCTGGTGCGTATATGGCGTAATCTGGAGGAGAAATTTTCACAGACTCTTCGCAGTAAATCAGGCTGTACTTCGGCAATAATGAATTGAATGCTGGCATCCAAGTGCGCAATGAGACGAATCGCATGTCTACGCCGATAATGACGTCAAATCGCACGAACGAGATGGTCAAATTTTATGAAATTAGACGGTGGTCAAATGTTTATTTTAGTAAATTAAGTCAATAAAAAAAATCTTTCTTACTGTAAACGCGACGCATTCGCGTCTGCCACGGCGGTCACATGCCCGAAATCATATGCAAACATTAATGCCATAAAACTATCTCTAAAATAAAGTCAATTTCATGGATATTAAAAACTTTTTACTGGTTTTTTTTACCGCAACGGGAAATCTCTTGGCCTACATCTCACCTGATGTTAAGTGATGATCAGACCGAAGGTGGAAACGAGCTCCACCCGGAATCATCAACCACAGTAGAACTGGCTTTCTTACCTCTAAGGCTGTGCCATCAGACGGACTGCATTCTGGCAGTTTGAATGCAGTTTAGTACGACTACAATACTCGTAATGTACTGGTAACTGCATTCAAACTGCAAATTAGCAGTTGGAGTGCAGTTGAAACAGTTGCCATGCAGTCCGTCTGTTGGCAGCCTTACTGCCGAAACAACAATGCTGTTAGCATTCGCTGGCAAATCGGGTATGTATGGTATGTTATGGCACCATAACATCATAACATCTCACCGGTATTCCTTCGGGTAATGAGCAGAGGTGTACCTATAGTACACCCAGTTTTAGATACCAATCAACAGGAATTAATTTTGATAAGAAATGTAAAGTATACAGGGCTACTGGTAACTCGACGTATTCCTTGCAGGACGTCATAGTAGGGTTAAAATGCAACAAATTAAGCCACCAAATGTTCTACCGAAATTCAGTAGTTTTTGAATTAGTTAAGAGTTTTAGAGCTAAAAATTACAAAAAATTAAATGTTTTGTTAGTGATATTTGACAAAGTTTTAGGCATTATTGAACTTTTAATTATTAACAAAGGTCTGCTACGGCGTCAACTATGATAATAACTTAAATTTCAGTACAGTCGCGCCGTAAATCATTTTTAAATTGGTTTCAAATGGTTTAATCTGGGATTTTTCATTAAAAACTAAAACTCTTAACTAATTCAAAAACTACTGAATTTCGGTAGAACATTTGGTGGCTTAATTTGTTGCATTTTAACCCTACTATGACGTCCTGCAAGGAATACGTCGAGTTACCAGTAACCCTGTATAGTAACGGCCGAACTTTCTATTATGTTGAATGCAATTCCAGAGAAGACACAAAAGGAAGTAAATTAAAAAAAAAATAGTCAGCCACCCCCATCCTATTACTCATCAATGATTAAATATAAACCATTGATCAGATAGTATATTAAGATATTCAAATACAGGGTTTTTTTTAAGGAAAATGTTTTAGAAAGCCTTAACTATGAGAACAGTGGTCAAAGAAGTCATGGGCTAGATTTAGGAGCAAACAACACAATATTTTTTACTCGAGTGCAAAGAAGGGTTATGTCTTTCGGGCGTATCTTTGTATGCATGCAGGACTTTTTAATTAATTAATTTAGCATACCGGTTGAATGTATTTAAATGATAGTCGTAAGATTTAACACAGTTCTAACACATGAAATAAATGTTTTCTATTATTTTATCAGACTAAGAAAGTGCAACGGACTTATAAAGTACAATCAATACTATTTCAGGTTTTAAAATAATTATCACGTAAAAATTTAAGTTAGATTATAATTGCTTATTAGTCAAATAGTAGTAATTATTAAAACCTGTTTTTTTTTTAAAGGATTTTTTAAATGCGTTACATTTGACATGACCGTCCAGGGCAAAGAAAAAGAGTCATTTAAAAAAAAATTGCAACTGTGAAATGCCATTCTGTTTCAGCAATATTTTTTTATGAAAGACTACTCGTGGTTATTTCAAAAATATAACCCACCAAGGGGTTGAAAACGGAGGAGTATGTAACGTTAGCGTGCTGATCTAGATTTCAATAAAGGTTGAAAAAAAAAGAGGTTGTGTTACGACAGTATAACTGAGAAACAACAAACTGAGATATTAGGATTTTATTTATTTTTGAGAAATAAATCTTATCCGTGACTCTTTTTACCACTTTTTTTCTTCCATACTTTCGGTTATTGCACTAAATTTCATCTTAAAACGACACCCTGTATATTTTGTTGTTTGTATATGAATAAATATAGAAAAATTGCTTTACTATGGAACATTAAATAAATATATATTTTTACCTATAAACAAGCAATATAAATATTAACTCATATAAAATAAATGGACTATCACCTGCCCTGCAGCATTATAAATTAGCTTACACAGAATACTAACCAATATCAGTTATGTATTCTGGAATCACTTTGATGTTACTGCTGTATTCTGCAGTAAAAAATTACTGCCCCGATGATAAATCGCGATCACAAGGCAATTTAATTATAATAAAAAGCATTTAATATTAAGGCAATCAAGCATGAAACAACAAAATGTATACACATTTTTTCACTAAGGCCATAGAATCATTACTTCATCGTATACAACAACTTCTACACAAAATTGAGATTTGAAACAAATAACCTTAATATGTAACGAATAAACGACATTCATATCATAATCAGTACTTTGTTACTACCCTGCCTTGTAATTCAACCGCCCTATCATAGACAAAGCTCGCTCCTCAACCTAAATCTAAAAAAAAAACCAAATTAAATCTACGTACAAATAATAAGTATTCTAAATGACCTAATCTCTAATAATGTGTCCTTGAAATGACAAGACAAGAAATAGCAACAACACATTTAGCTTTAAAATAAATGAATAAACACCTATTGGTTTTTATAAGCTAAGTTTCGTATTATTAGAACTAGACTTAATCAGATCTCTAAACTGAAGTTGAAAATACTTGTCAGTTCACATTGCATTATAGTTAAGTTCATGGCATCCTTTTTGTAATACAATATTCGCTCTTTAGAGGCGTATTTCAGTTAAGGAGGATCCACAGTGGTGTCCCGCGAAATTAAAATTATCCTACGTGTTTGCAATTTGCAGGTCAGTGTCGGGTTGTATCTTGATCAAAATATGATTCGCGGCCATATTTACAGAATTATAATCATTAGAATCATTAATACATCTCTCTAAGTCAGATTTGATGCATAAGAACAAATCTCTTATGGAAAAGTTCTGTTCTAGCGTAAGAAAATTTGAATTCCGCGGGCTACCACTTCGGGTCCTCTTTTAACTGTTCGTCATAACCGGTTGTAGTAAACTAACAAGTTAATCAAAAATATTTTGAAAATGACAATGGGCGGGTCCGTTTCTAGTTTTGTATCAATTTATGTCAATTTAAACATCTTGCTACAACTTCATTTTGTTCTTTGACACTAAAAATCAAATACGTAGAGTATAAACCTCCTTTTTTGGCTTCGCCGCTGTCGGGTAAAAATAACGAAGACTTTATTTCACATTTATGAGCAAAGCTAATATTTTAATAATACTTTTTTTATTCCGTTAAATATTAATATTGAATTCGTACTGTGTTGCAGTTGAGACCTTTCGCCGGTTTGACGATCAACTACAGTCAGTCTTAGTATGTGACATTGGCGAAATATAGAAAGGCAACTAATTACAAAAAAAAATGATCAAAAATTTAATGAGGTTCTATTAGCATGAAAATAATATATTAATAAAAACTTCGATTAGAGAATCGAAATTTTTACTAATATATTATGAGCCAAGCCAACATAAATGATTATTTTTGACACTTCAGTCAACAATATTAGTTCGATGAAGCATAAATTTCAGCATGATATTAGTCATTTTTTACCTGTTTATAATAAAACAGAACATCAGGTCCACACTAGTCTGTTTTGATACAAGACTTGTGAAGAAGTCAATACATAGACGCCCATCGCCCTTTACTCTAACAAATATAATTTTTCTTTTGTTTTACTTTTCTTATATTTATAAGTAGTACAACTATGAGATAAACAATATTTAGACAAATAACAATGTCTATATTTTTTTAAATATAGTTTCATATAGGCGTATAAAGGAGAGGAAGTAGCTACGCTATACAATATGTATCTGTTATCCAATGATACTCATAAATAGTTGGTGAAACTTAACAGACCCGATGGGTGATGTTTAAAGAAAGTCTTATTATCATCATTTTACTAAGTATTTACTAAGAATTTCGAAAAGCTGTCTCTAAACTAAATAAGAACGCTTAACAAACCATTAATTCATATAATTTGAAAGTACAACGCACAATTTTCCCATTGTTCTAATGATAAGTATGTCGATACCTTTCCATAAGGTTTGTGAAGTTTCGCCTTCTCATCGTACGTACATAAGTTAATACGAAGATGTCGACAAAATATAAGTGTCCAAACTATATGAATGTATACTACATTGACATCGATACAACATTTAGGTATAAAGTAAACAATTAACACTTCAATTATTATATATTTCATATTGAGTAATCTATAATTATGCACTTTACCTTTGCACATTACCTTTTTCTTTAAAACTTTACTTTTATAAAGGGTTACACCCTCTCCCCTACGTACTCACAATAATTCTTCAATGTCTTCTTTAATCATCAATCAATTTATATAAGTAATCCTCGTTGAATATTAATGTCTGAAACCACAGTGCTCACTTAACGAGTTACTTATGTAACAAAAATAAAAGAAATAAGAGGAATCATGAACGACCATTTTTTTAAAAAAAAACATTTTTAAACTTGCTTATGACCTCAGCCTATTTCTTTAGTCCAAAACGCTTCATCTTCGACGTTCTTACATAATATAATCAGTTTGTTGTAAGAAATCGTTCCGAAATTATCACATCATTACAATTACCCGCATTACTCAAGATTACCTGAGTAAATGTGAAGTATTTACGTAAATGGAATTAATAGTATAGAAATCAATAGTCGATCACGCCGTAGTAATTTTTGTTTCCCAGGATTCTACCTATTCCATAGAAAGTTAACTTGCCTTTAGTGAATAGTTTTATGGGTGATGTACAAGTCTCCGAGATACCTTAGAGATTAAAATTTTAATGTCTACTTTACAGTACGCGCCAAACTAGTTGAACTCTCTGAAGTTGTACACGAGTGGTCTAACAGTTATTTATGCAACTATTATATAATAAGGGGTATTAAAACACGTGATAATAGTATCACATGAGTGTTTTAATACCTAATTATTTACAGTTGCATACAAGACTTTATCTACACCCATGTTATGAATCCTCTATAAAAGGTTCTTTGTAATACTAATATCGAACAAAAATGGCGGGATACAACGCACGTGAATTCGAATTTTTAGAATTCGAATAAACTACAAGTTTTTTTTTAATGACTGAGCTTAATTAGTGAAACGCGCCTGCATGACAGCGTTCTTTTTTTTAAATGAGTTGCGTTATGAAATTTAGTACAACATTATAACACCCGTTTGGATGATATAATGGTTACTATGACACTGGTTGTTTTAATGTTGGCAATAAGCTAACTGTTTCAGAAACTTTTATAGAGGATTTATAGCATGGGTGTAGATAAAGTATATTATTAATAGCTAATTATTTTTGTGATTATCAAAACTATGGTGTAGGTAGGTATAAGTTACTATATTTTTTTTAAATTAAATTTTATGTTATGTAATTAGCTATTAATATACCTTTTAGGCTACTCGCGTACAACTTCAGAGAGCTCATAAAGTTTGACATGAACTGTACATCATGCAACATCTAAAATTGCACAGTGCGAGCTTCTTTAAGACGCTTTGTGCATGTTTATTTTGACTGTATCTTATTTATAATCATAAAAAGTTTCTCTATCTTCAATGTTGGACATAGAAACTGTTATTTTTTTAAATTACGTTTCTGTTTTCTAAGGCAGAAACCTATTAATCAAAATTAGTTTTGATTCTTTTTAAAACTAGGTGAACCTCTTAAGATAGTTGGTTTTAAAAATATGTTTATCGTATGTACCTTTGGCATGTAAACACTTAAAATATTTTATATCTACGAAAACAGTAAATTTATAATGTCGTGTAATAAGAAGTGTAAGTTCCTAAACTCGAAAATCTTAATCATAGTAGGTGTAAGGCACCTCGGAGAGCATCTCTGTCACTAAAATTGCTGAAAGCCTCAGTCGGTGTAGACGCCATTTATGTACATCTGGATGTAAAACTGTTGGCAAAAATAAGCAAGATTGGATCCCTTTATCTTCCACCGTAAGATTTTACTACTCGTGATGTGATTTAACGTGGTACGAATTGAATGTCAAATTATGCGAACGGGATATACAGGGCGTCTTTTCAACCCAAACAAAATTAAGTACTGTCACTCTAAATTAAGATTTTAGATTATTAAAAATTAAATAGATTGACTAAATAGACCCTGACAGATTATGCAAATAGTAAGGATATGGCAGCGAAGCTCTAGAAAATCATTTGAATGTTCAAAATACACCTGTATATTTAGTCGGTGGCGCATAATTCTAACTAGAATACATAAACAGACTCAATGTGCAACGTCCATATTTATCTCTCATGATACTTTTCAGTAATGGATGTCAATTGGCACATTGGTTAAACACGGCCATCTTATGAATTTAAATTAAATTGGAGTTTCCAGGCATCATGTGGATTTTCCCAACAGATATTTTATATATGTAGGTAATATTTCATTTTAATATAAGTACACCGAACCTTTTAGTCCACCAGGCTGTCTAATGCCTATAAATGATAATAAATGAAGAAAAATGTTGAAGAAAGACAAACGAGTTCAGAAAATGAATACTTAGAGCGTAGATAGCTAGAACAAAAGAACCACGACAACTGGGCTAACCCCAACTTATATGGTTGCTCTAACAATGCACAGATATCTTGAAAGGGAAAAAAGCAGAGCATAATTATTTTAAAAACGAGCACTGAAATAATAATGCTCACAAACCACACACATTTATAGACTCGTTTGCTTTAAAATTGTGCCAATATTAATATATAATAGCAAGGTTTCAAAATAAATTGCCTTGACATGCGCACCACTTTGACGGCAGAAAATACATAATTGGTCCAAATCGAGCCAATACTTTAGACGTTACAAATCTACCTACGTACACTCTTTTTATTTTGACAAAAAAAACTAAAATAAAACGAAACGATTGTGGTATATCTACGAACGTGCTACACAGTTGAGAAAATATGCGACATCGCTAAGAGAATACCCTTAAATAAAAAGGACTATGGACATTAATGGTCTTATCGGTTTTCAATGTACCGAATTGAGATACCGTTTTTTAAACACAATAAAAAATAGCAACAATTTTACAATGTGTTTGCATTAAAAACAAGTGCCAGGCTAACGAAAAGGTCAGTACATAATTATATACTACGAACGCAGACCGATGAAATCATAAGTCAACCCTCTTCAATTTCAAGTTATGCGACAGCATCGGATTACTTGATGATTTTGCGGAGCGTTTATTTTCCTATAAGTTCTTCCATATACATTTACAACTATCTTTTAAAGTGTTACAAGTTACAGGGTTGAATGGACATGAACTTGCTTTCAGTGCAAACCTAATACGGAGCTGAAAACGTGTAGTGGTCAAGTTTAGAAACTACTTTGTAATATTTACAATAAATAAATCTTATGCCAATTTTATTATTTTTCTGTACTCGCGGAATGATAAAGAATTATGCATTTTTAGTTTCCCCGAATTTTCCAATATGGCCGGCAACTTTTCAATTTTGTCCATCCGTTAGACGGACTATTACGAACATATTAAAACAAAAAATAGCCAAATCGGCACAGCCGCTCTCAAGTGATGCGCTTATCAACGAACAGCGTTTCATTTTTATTATATAGATAAGCTAAGACCGTTAATTCCTCTTAATCAGCAGTTTTCGATGTCCATCTCAATAATTCCAATTCGGCAGCTCACGTAGCACGTACTTAGTAAAAAGTTTTACGTTCCTGAAGGGCATGGCGACGAGGACTGGATATTATAAATCTAATAATTTAATTCTAACTGAAATCAAAACTTTTTCGAAACAGTTCACTAGAAGTTCATCTTAATTGTTCAACACACTCGCCATAGCTTTAGTTTTCACAGTTTAACATTATTCATTGCGTTAATTAATATCGAGTTGACATTATCTGTAAAACACCCATCATTTATTGAAATTTGTCTGTCAAAATCAAAGTATTTGCGATTTTCTGTGATTCTATTCGGCTATTAGGCTATTTGGTCATGTTAAAATCAGAATACAAAAACATTTGACAAAAAAATTAAATCCAGCGACCTGCCAACATTTGTAGCTATGGGAAAATTCAGTTTTTACAGTAGAGCCATCTTCTTTTCGCAATACTTTACAAGGCTATTTGAAAAAAGCGTATGTATACGAATTTTATTATGAGCAATACAATATCTTAATAATTGCACACCTATTTTGACAGATGGAGCTTTTGTTTCAACTGCAATTAAAATATGTAAAAGTACGTGTAATCTACCTCCTATGTAATATATTTATTCAAAACAAACGACCCTAATTTGGGAAAAAGCTAGGCGTTAATGCCTAAACCTGAATCAACATTCGCTGGCCTGCAAAATGGATAATAAAGTCCTAAACCGCGATGTGATTTAGTACGAATGCTTTCCACCGTAGTAAGTTCATAAATAATGTAAGTTTGACCTACACGCCACGTTCATACACCGTGACCTCGATCAACTAGTCGTTGCCCACTAGCATTTTACATACCTGTTATGTGGCTGGTAACTCAAAACGCGCGCGATGAATATAGCTTATAAAACAACGTTTATAAGTGTGGTGTGGCGAACTATGTCAAACTTGTTGTCCACATTTTGAACTGTGACATATGTGAGTAAATATTCCTCAAATGTAAGTGAGAACGGTATCTATCTATTACCCCCTAACTAGTTACTTCATAGCAACTTGATAAATATTTAAAAAAAATACTAACACAAAGTGGTGAATCTAAAAGGGAAAAAATTTAAGGCACATTTAATAAGTTTCTCTTTCAGGTCATTCCCATTTTTAAGTGATATTGAGCAAATTCATTCATTTAAATGTTATTTTTTTACTATTATCTTGTTATTTTCAGTCTAAATGAGCTCTCAAACTAGTATCGAATAGTCAAAGAGAACAAGTTACCCTGTGCAGACTCCCATGCAGCAAGCCTGACAAGAAAACCACTGGTACTCTTCTTGCGCGAATTCATTGGTTTATAATAAGAAGCAAATTCAAACATAATTACTGAATATCAAATATCAGATAAGAAACCAAAACGAAGTCTTGGGTTAGGGCTTTACCCGAAGTCTCATCAATAGTACACAATGATAGTATGGGAAATGCTACATTTGAAGTGCTATAAACTAAATAAATCTAAATGAACTTTAATTACGTCAAATATAATAAAATACACTTTTCATGAGAATGACCCTTATTGAACTTAAATATTAGCACACAATTAAGTAATTGCCTATATAATGATTAGTGAAAAGTTACAAAAGCAAAATTAATATTGATTACCAACAAGTTATTTAGACTGTCTGTATTTAAGAGTAAGCAATGACATTTTCGCAAACATTGCGTTATGTTAAGGTTTACCAATCTTATTGCAAAAAAGATAGATGTTTCACATACGTCACTGCTATTTCTTAAACTGCAGCACAACAAACCACTTTGTGTTAATGTGTTTTTAATGACACAACGGCTCATATGCGACTGGTGGTCTACATACAATGCGAATATTATATAAAAAGCGTTTTAAGCATTTTAAGGAATCATGAAAGTGATATCTTCTATGCCTTTAAAACCTTAAAACTGGAGTACTTACTTTACAATAAATTATGTAAGTGTCAATGATGATAATATTACGGTTTGTACTATTACTACTTCAACTCTTGATTCGTCGCATTTTGTGGAGTATGCCAGACACATAGCGACTCCTATTTTTTAAATAAATTTTACTATGCTACTTAATTTAGGTTTGAAGGGAAAACAAGTTAGGTGCTTCATGTGCTCACGTATTGCTATGACATTGTGGCTCTTAACCCCGATCTTGAGGAAGTTATTGTTAATACTTTAGCGATGTCTAATTTCAAACATGAGGACGGAGCGAATCGGCTAATAGATAAGATGCTACGCGTAGGTATAAAGCCCCGGGTAATTGCTGAGATAATAAAATAAATAACTAGAATAAGTAGCTATTTTTATTGTATAATCTCAAGAAAAAATCGAGGGTTTTGTTTATAAACATTGCTTAAAATTAAGAGACATTTAAACGTCAAAAAATATAAGGATAAGTAGACGTTAATCAATACTTAACTTGTAAGAAAATGTATAAACAAAACCCTCTACAATTTGCACGAATATTAATTTGTATGAAGAATAAAATTGGTAATTTCCGGTAAATTACTACGGCGGATGTTTCGTTATAAATTATAAAAATAATTTTCTTTGTAATCTGTTAGATACATTTAACCATGGGTTGTATCTATGAGATCATAGTACAATGTTAATATGGGAAGTAATGCTCTGATAGTTATGCAATATTTATGATTCCTTTACTATATTTATGTCATTCATGATTCCTTTACTTGCTGGATGCAAATTGTGTGAACAAAATAGAAACACGACACAACACGGCGTTAATTTCTGTAATTTTTTATTACAGAAATTATATATATTTGTTATTACAAAGAAAGTGTTTCTATAGCTGATTATGAGTAGTATCAAATCGTATTTCTATTCAAAGTTCCTCAACTACACAGTAAAAGTAAGAAAAAGCCCAAGAAATATACATGAAAAAGTAGAAAGGAAGTGCTTAACTCTAATGAAAAACTTTACTTAAATGCTAAGATCAAATAAGACAGATCATGTTGGAACAGAAAAACTAGTCTAAAAAAGGTAAAATATATGTAGCAACTGTCGTATGTATACTCAGTGATTACGATAAAAACATTGTACATATAAAGTAAATTGCCATACATACATTTACCATATTTACCTTTTCAAAACTAGTAAAATAAAAAGAAATAAGCTAACTGGGGACTGTTTCGCGTTAATCATAATGATAATGGTAATTTATTATCACCATTTATTATTGTGCAGTTAGTAGATTTAGATACCATCCACGTAGTGCCAAAATAATGAATTATGCTTAGGTCGGTCTGCGCAATGTAACACAAAGATAGCATTCACTTTCTAGAATTTTCCAATTCTGTTGCATAAGGCCCACCTCCTAAGGCGTAACTAAAAGTTTGCGACCATATTTTTTGCGAAAACCAATAAAAAAAGGTGGGGACCACTAAAGAAGTCTCATAGAAACTAACACTATAAGGACTACCTAATAAATGTAAAAAAAATGGAAAATATGCAGTACTACTTTTTAAATATAGCCACAAAATTTGAGAAACCCTTATAGATCCCAAATGAGCTTGGAACCCACCTGATGATCCCATGAGAAGAACATTGGCAAATTATTGACGCGTGCTTCTGCGCGGCTGCGAGGCTGTTGCATCCACACTAAATCAGCAGATGACGGCGCTCCCTGGCCCCACAGAGAATCCACCTGAAATAATTACACTTTATAGTTCCTGCACCAACCCTGTTCGCAAGTCCACAACACCCATCAACTGTTTCCTATCAAAAATAATTATGTAATAATATAAACTGAAAAAAATCTTGCTGATGTAATAAGAAGTACCTTTGTGCTCTTCAACGTTTACTTCAAATTGTTTTATTTGAGGGTACACAAATTAATAAAAACTTACTAAAAAGACCCTACCAAAATATTTTTACTGAAATTCTTGTTTCTTTTGCTTAGCTAGTCCTATTTTTGATGATGGTAAAAACATTGATTCCCAAAGAATGATTATTTTGTGGGATCAAATCGTGGAGCGCCTCTATTCATTCATTGATTCACTCACTGGCAGACAACCAACAGCCTAAACCGCTGGCTCTGGAAGAATGAAATTTGGCACAAGTTCCTTATATAACGTAAATGACTGAAAAATAACGGGTAAAGGGTAGGGAAATTTGTATGGAAATTCGTCATTTTTGCCGATGGGAGATCCCACCGGGCACTCGGCATGTCAAATAACTAAAAACAACAAAAATCTTTTAGAATATGGGGTATATTCTAAAATCTGTTTAAAACAATCTCTCTCTATCTAGCATATAATTCATTTATAATGATTAATATTGCCCTATCCCGAAATAAAACCCTATATGACAATCTGGGGATATTTATGCAAAACCGCACCGCAATTGTTTGTAGATTTCATAATGCAAGAAATCATAAAACAAACATACAAAGGTATTCTTATTTTAGGAACTTAATTCATTACCATTTGTGGCGGTTGGGCATAATTTTGATTTGCCATAATTCCCACAGATCCGAATTGTAATTCCATAGGTGCATTATCGGGTATATTTATAGTACCCATATTCATCACCTAGAAATCAAGAAAACCTTATTATTACAAGGCATTCAGAATTCTATTATAATTCTAACTACCGGTGGACATTGTTCTATATCTGGGTCTACTTCTACATTAGAATGCATGAACAAAGTATACTGACTTCTTTACTTACGTCTAAAGCCAATGTAGCTTGCGCATTCATCATATTATCGTGTGATCCTTGTGGACGATCGAAACCACCAGACATCGGAGGGAATGAATTCATCATGTCCTGCGACAGTTTATTTGTCTTAGTAAAGTATTTATTCATTTGTTAATAGTCGTTTAAAAAAAAGGAGAAATAGATACTGGTGATAATAAAAGGTAGCCTATAATTACATACATCTACAAGTTTCATGCAGAATACTTATCGTACTCTACTCATTACCATCAATCATCATAATATCAGCCCCGAAATCACCCACTGCTGTGTAATGCCTCCCCTTTCCTCTACCATTCCCGGTTCCGTGCAGCCCTCCTCCAGGCGTTACCCGCAACTTTGACGATATCGTCAACCCAACACGATTTTGGACGGCTCTGGTTTCTTACCTTCCTTTTACGTTTATTTACGACTAATTTAAGTTTGAACATAATAACAACAGTGCGTCTCAATCATCTCAAGCATAAGGCCACCCACTATTCCGAAGCCTTCACGAGTTCGAGGCGAATAGGTACGGCAGAGAGTTCGCGCTCAAGGCACAAGGAAGTCGTGCGTCGCATCATTATAAGCACATAAGAAAATGCCGTTGTTTTATGCGTACGCGGGAACGCAGTTCTTTAGTTGTGTTTATCCTTAATAATATTATAAATGCGAAAGTAAGTTGTCTGTCGCGCTTTCACGCCAAAACTACTTAACCGATTTAAATGAAATTTGGTACACAGATAGTCTAGAGCCTGAGAAAGGACATAGGCTACTTTTTATCGACATACCACGCAGGCAAAGCCGCGGGCGGAAGCTAGTTTGAAATAAAAAAATACCTACTAGTTTTTAAACATATCAGATTTAATTCTGGTGCTTCATTGATAATGATTTAACTAACTTACCATCTGTGCAAATGGTACCACCGGCCCGTAAGTACCCAGAGGTCTCATAATAGATTCGCAAGCTCGGCGCACCATCAAGCTTGGGCTGAAGAAGCCTGCCCTGTACCAGTTGTACATGTCTAAAGATGTAAAGGGACCCTGGATGTTCCTCTGTAAAATATTCACATAATGAACTCCTCAATATTGTCAAATAGTGAGAAAATTACAAAGGCTACCATACATAGAGAGATCAATCTGAACAGACAAACCTGCGCCAGATCCGTCTGACCGGATGCGTGCACAGACATGAAACAATAAGATTGTTTAGTTTTAAAGATTGCTTCAAGTAGTATTGCTGAGGCTGGAGTAAACGATGTATCTTGAAGAAAAGCTACACACGGTACGGATTTTGGTCAAATCAGACGGATCTGAAGGTAGATCTGACCATGTATGGTAGCCTTTGAAGAGGTTGCAGAGTACTTCTTTCACCATTGTAAAAATTACAAAAAAAAACTTTTTAAATATAATTTGTTTTAACAGCCATTGTGCACATAATTAATGAGTTAACTTGCAGAATAGAAAGCATTCCGAACTTTTCCGAAGTAAAAATGTATTGTCGTAAGAGCATTCTATCTTCATATTAATTTTTTGGTGAAGGATGAATGTTTTTTGTAAGTCCAAACATCAATTTTATTTTTCGATAAATCTATTTTATTTACAAATTACTTCGGTAAAGTGCGCATTAGTGGCAAGAGTTATAACATTACAATAGTCGCATACCTCAGGATCTTCATAATACCATTGATCTAGTATGTTAGCATTTGGCATGGCATTGTTTCCATACATTGAATTTCCAAAAGGTCCTTGTGATCCTTGCATTCCCTGTAGTTGAATCATTATATTTTGTCCTGAATGATTGGACATTGGCATGTCATTTGCTGATGACATCTGTTGAAATAAAAAGGCACCAATATTATCAAAAGGCTTGTACGAATACGAGATACAAAAAAAGGTCAATAGAAAGTTAGGCTCATGCAATCAGGGTTCTGTATAAGCTTTTGGTGAGCCGAATTTAAATAATAACATTTTGAAAATTCAGGCAGTCTCCCCTGCTTTTGTTCGTGTGGTAATAATATACATAAACCCTAGGCTGAGAACTTGAATAATAACACAAACATCATGCAGATCAGATTACATGGTACTCGAGTTATAAGCGCACTACCAGAATGACAGACACATTGTCTTTTATGATAGAACGGGTTCCAGGTAGACAGATAGACAAACTCATAAGCAATGTTTGAATGGTTCCGTTTTTATCATCGTAAGGTCTGGAAGGCTAAAAAATCAGCAACTTACCGAGGGATTGTTAGAATTTTGTCCCAAAAACAATGAATTATTTGCAATGTTATTGGGCATGCCTGGCATGGCGCCGCTTGATTGGAAACTGGGCATATTTCCAGATCCTTGCATAGATGGCGTCCCCATACCGCCCATTCCAGATGAACTCAGAGGTGAATTATTTGGCATCTGTTGTGGCATGCCTTGGTATGGTTGGCCCATGTTAGGGCCAATGGGCAAGCCTAAAGATGCATTCAATGCAGAATTGGTAATACCCACATTCTGCATGCCTGGTTGCATTCCTGGTGTTTGTACTCGTGGAGCTTGCATCCCAGGCATGTTTTGCATGCCACCTGAAGGCATTCCTGGCATATTTTGCATGCCACCTGTTGGCATCCCAGGCATGTTTTGCATAGCAACTGATGGATATCCAGTGTTTTGCATTCCAGGTTGCATTGCAACAGGCATGCCAGGCATATGTAAGCCAGCTTGCATACCTGATGGCATACCCTGCTGCATCCCACCTGCATTTATTACAACCGGCTGCATCCCAGGTGAATGATGGACTGGTTGTATTACAGCTGTTTGCATATTTTGGTTGTTCAAATGCATGTCCATATTCATGCCATGATTGGGTATCCCAGAATTTGACATGCTCATTTGCATGTTTTGGTTTTGCGGCATTCCACTTGCTGCAGAAGCTAACGCAGATGTCATTGAATTGGAAAATGAGTTAGAGGAAGGTGTGGAGTGCATTTCCTTATCATCGAGGGACATGCTGAATATATTGTCCACTAGTAATTCTTCGGGAGATTTGTGTGATATGTGATCCCTGGAAAGAAAAAAATCAGTCAGGTTAGTGGGAAACAAAGGTGCATGATAAAATTAATAACTTTTTAAATGAGTGGGTACGTACATATCTGATTGATTGTGTTTCATTGATCCTTTCATGTTATGCATTGGTTTACCCGAAGCCTCCTTCATTGCAGGGACAAGATGCTGATGTTTCTGCCGCAGACTGTTGTTTGAATTTATGATGACTGATTGGAAGTTGCCCCTCTCATCGCTTGCTTCCTCTAAATCAATATCAGACCTCATGAGTGCATCAAAAGTTTTGCTCTCTGTAAACTTATTAGATTTGTAAGCACTTTGTTTTCCAAATTTGTGTTCACCTTGGCCTGCCGCGCTAGCCTCCGGGGGTTCCGATCCTGAAGCAGACAGTTCCTCCAGCTTGTCCAGCTCGCCTTCATTGCTTGAGTTGGACCTATTATTTGTACTTGAGCTTGATGCTTCTGCTATTCCAATACCAGGCTGCTGCAATTTCAAGGTTTTTATTTTATCACCATCAGGAATGTCAAGGAAATAATTTATTTCATTATTTCAAGTAGGTCTTTAATTCGAAGACATGAGACATCTACCAAATTGCACAGGGCCAGTTTGGTTGATTACGGCCCACTCCCTCTCATCGAGAGGCCTGTGACCCAGCAGTGGGAACGGTATATGCTGATTATGCTAGACCATTAAAGCACTTTTGAATGACAATTTACAAGAAAATAGAAATGATTAGATGTAGTTTCTTATGGAAAACTAAACAAGTATTACATACCTTCTTAACCTTGAGATCACTGGCATCGAAACGTTTTGGCGAGAGTTTCTTAGCTTTTTCTGACGCCCACCATTCGTCAGAGCCCTCTTCTACCACCTTAGGACGAGGAAAACTGCCGTGTGTGTGGGACCGTGTTAAAGCTGTAAAACATTTTCAATAACCACTTTTGACAAAATTCCACTATTGAAACCAAATACAGCTGAATGCAAAATAACGAGATTTTCGATAACATAATTCTAGACTAGTTTTCAGTTCACACATATCCAACTACTGACTAATACCAATCGTAACAATCTGTCGCAATATAAGCATAATTATTAATAACTAGCTGATGCCCGCGACTACGCCCGCGTGGATGTCGGTTATCTCTAAATATATATAACTCAAATCAAAATCCTTTCTTAGCGGATGCCTACGTCATAACATCTACCTGCATGCCAAATTTCAGCCCGATC
Organism: Lithophane leautieri; assembly: GCA_949152455.1. Classification (NCBI taxonomy): domain Eukaryota; kingdom Metazoa; phylum Arthropoda; class Insecta; order Lepidoptera; family Noctuidae; genus Lithophane; species Lithophane leautieri. The sequence goes on along the minus strand of OX424458.1, from coordinate 17,490,457 downwards.
CGTCCAGTGGTTTGGGCTGTGCGTTGATAGATCACTATGTCAGTCAGTCAGTCAGTCACCTTTGAGTTATATATATTTAGATGAATTCACGTACAAACCATTATTTAGTTTGATATAAATATTAATATAGCATCACTTACAATATGCAGCCTCTTGGTGTTTCGGCAGATTGCTGTCATCATTACTGTATCCATGGAAGGCCCCCGAAGAGTCAAAGGTGCCTCCACATTCAGCATTTTCAACGGCCCTAATAAGTAACATAATGTCATTGTGTCAAAGCTCTACACAAAAAATTAAGAATGTCTCCTATATGCATTATAATAAGGTTAATTTTACCATTCTGGCAAATTTTCCTCATTGTTTTGGTTGTCCCCACCCCAATTACGCCTATTGTTCCAGGGTTGGGGTCTCTCTCCGCTTGGTCTGTCACCCCAGTCACGGTCTGTGAAATGGATTGAAGTTCATTCATTATTCGTTCATATAGACCATCCGACGAACAAGTTATTTTGTTCAAAATCAAGTTATTTATTCAAATTAGGCTGAAAATCAGCACTTTTTGAACGTCAAGATTACCTAAAACAATCCCCCAAAACGCCCGCCCCACCACTTTCTAGTACATTAATTGGGAAAAAATGGCGCATCCACCCCACAGCTGCCTGTTCAGTTAGAAGAACTTGATTCTATACAATAGTATGAAAAGTAATTAACATTATTTTCAATTTATTTTACCCCATTTCTCGAGTTGGCGGGTTCTGCCCGGTTCTGAAGATCGCCACTCTTCGCTATCATCGCGGGCTTGCGATGATCGCCAGTTGGTAGTATTGCCCGGTCGTTTACTAAAAACAAAGAATTGCTTGTTAATAAAATGCTGCTTCCAGCAACTATTCAATGAGGTTATAAATATGACATAACATACTTCCTGTACATTTTGGTGGCCCAGTCTGTCTGATCCCCACTACTCCTACTGGGGTTGTTGAGGTTGTTATTAGTCCAGGGACGACTGGTGCCACTCGCGCCGCTTTCGTCATCTTGACCTCCACTATAAACAGGCATTCTCGGTCCACCGACATGCCACAAAGCCCCCCTAAAGCAAACAAAAGAATAATCATTATTATTTATGACTTTTATATTCTGGTTACTTTACCGATAGTGAACAAATACATAAAGGCCACACGCCGCATCACCTTCATGATAAAAAATAAAAACAATATTGTTATACTACACCGTTTACATTCTGTCAGTCATTACCTTAACCATAATTGATAACTTAATAATCACTACATATTATAAAACAAAGTCCTCCGCCGCGTCTGTCTGCCTGTCTGTTCGCGATAAACTCAAAAATTGCTGCACCGATTTTCATGCTGTTTTCACCAATGGATAGAGTGGTTCTCGAGGAAGTTTTTAGTATATAATAACCGACATCCAAGCGGGCGAAGCCGCGGGCATCAGCTAGTAAAATATAAGAAAACGCACCTCAAGCTTTTAGTAATAATATTCTATATTTCACACAATCCAAATTACTGAAAGTAACCAATTAATGATCAGCTGTATATTATGTATCAAATCAAATCATCCTATAGCTCTTTTATCCGCACGGTATAGTTAAATTATTATTATGACATCAAAACTAGTACAGTCAGCCTCAAACAGATGTATACATCAATGAGAACTCATGAGAGGTTATGTTCGTCTGCATGTATTTTTTTTATTTATGTTCACCGATTTTTCGTTAATTGTGAACTGAATTTGGAACTTCTTTTTTCATTAGATAGAGGAAGCTGGCGCGGTCGTCCCTTGTAAATTGTATTAACTTTGAGTGGTGTTTGAGTTAGCTTCGATAATACTTATTTAATCCATTTTGTGTATCTTGATGATATTATACTACGTTCTGTCACTGTTGTTTACATAGTAAGTAGTGGTGGCAACTGTAGTGGTGGTGCGGGGGTAGGTACCGTAATTAAAAAGAGAAAAATAAAAACGTTTTTACAACAAAAAAAGTGAAAAATACTTTAATTTCGGAAGTCGGTGGCAAAAATCTAAAATACAGATCCAAAGACACCAACTTCCGAAATTAAAGTTATTTTTCACACAGTCGTGTTTTTTTTTTTAATGTAGTTTTTTTTTTTTTAGTTGCCTTCTATCTTTCATCCATAACATTGTATTGTAGCCACAAAACATTACAGATTGGGTAATTAACTGTAGCTATAGGTACATTAATACAATATTATGAAACACAAATTGTAGACAATCAAACATTATTGTAGAAGTACACTGGATTTTACCTGCACCCTAATTGCCTAACATAATATGATCCATCACATTCTGTTTCACTTTAAAAGTTCAACAGCATTCGTTGCGATAGTAACATTGTTGAGCAGACAAATTGATGTTTGGAACGTATGAAGCAATAGCGTAGCAATATCCTTCAAAATGATTCAGATTATGATTGATCGTGTGTTACGCAATTAATATGTTTGAGGCTGCCTGTACTATAGTAACTCTATTCACTAATCATTTAAAAAGTTTTATTATAATCACACTTAACAAATTGGTGCTTTAAAATAACTTTTTTTCTATTAAAGTACAGTTTTAAACATTAAGATCTGTATTTATAGTTATTTAAGCATTGCTAGGTACACACGGCTACACATCAAGCTATACATTTCCAGTATACGCTGACCTCGCATTGTACGGAAATTCTATACAACGCGAGATCAGCATAAACTGGAAATGTATAGCTTGATGTGTAGCCATGTGTACTATTTAATGTTAACTTTTATCATTGACCCATCAGCCCCAGAACAAAAGTGCTTATTATGAATGACCCAAATTCAACATACATCACATACACATCATTTTCCTACCCTTGTTATTTGGCAAACTTATTTATGGTCGGTGCAACATGTCTTTTCTTCCACACTTCTCTATTAGACGTCGTCTCATTAGTCACTCCCTTTCTAGCCATATCATCTTTTACACAGTCCATCCATAGATTTTTGGTCTTTCCCTACTTGTATCCTACATTAAACGTACATACTTGATACAAATTGTTTTTTTTTTCATGTTTGTGGAGCTGGATAAATCGTCGGCAAATGAGTTTTATAGCGCAACTGTCTGTATAGATATCCAGAAGAGGGTGCCTTAGAAATACTGACCTGAATGACTGAGTCTTTGAAAAAGATACAGAATTGAAAAGTAAATGCCAGCGGTCTTTTACAAGTAACATGGTTGACGCGCTTGTGATGCATTTATTCAATGAGCGTGAGGCAAAACATAAATATAACTATGAAGGAAAAAGCGGTGGCTAAGTTATTTATTTTCTGTTTGTAACTGATGCTAAAAACGGTGGTAGCGGACAAAGACGTGCGTCTGCGATGTTCCTACAATCAGCGAAATGACGTGTGCTAAATTTCGGCTATGCCGCATCGGATTTGTTAGTCCCTTATTACAACTCACCTCCCCATAGACGGCTGCCTTATGTAAGATCCGCGGGGCCTGCCGCGTCCGTCATTGCTTGCGCCTCGACCTGCTCCACGTCCTAAAACGAATCTGTCGCCAGATGTCATCCCTCCTATAGGCGGAGCACTCCGCAAGTTATCCCTCTGTAACAAAAATACATATGTAGATAAAATAGGAACCATTTTTGGTTACAATCAACAAACATTGATGAAAACAATATTGTATTCAACTTACTACATCATCTTCAAATGTGTTGTTTAATGCAACGGGTTGCTTCCCGCGTGGCTGATACAAGGTGTCGATAAATTTTAACTCTGATGGTGCTTCTGCATTTCTATCATATAAGGCCAACATCTCTTCTCTGCCATACCTGTTAAAAGTAATACATTAAATGTCATAATTACGTAAACAAAGCCAAAAATACGAAATGACTTTTAGTGTTACTGGTTCATACCTTTGTTTAGCTAAGAGGACCTTAGGTTGCCCATTGTTTGAATTTGTAGATGCAGCGGCTGATGCAGAGTTGGTTGTGCCACCTCCAGACGAGCCGCCTGAAGCCGAAGCGCTTGGGCCCGCGTTGGCGTTCTGACTGTTCAACCTTGCCGCGCTACGCTCTCTGGACATATTGCGAAGCCACTCGGGACCAAACTTTATGGGATTGTTACGGTCACCCATTATACTTGTTGACGAAGTTAATATTGAACGAATTTAAGAAACCTGCAGGCAGGAACAACTGAAACAAACACTTAATTTTACCATATGATATAATAATTCAGGTACCAAAGAGAATGAGGTTAAAAATAAGAACAAAAAAACGAATACATACTGATGTGTATTCGTGCTATATACATGTATATGTTACCACTTGGTATTGTATATATCAATCTATACATTGTTAGCTGTAAGAGACCACGGCCTTTAGAATAGCTGTTACCAAAGGCTTTATGGAAGACAGACTATCTTATATAAATGGCTTTGACGCATAATGCATAGAGTTTAAGGATACTCGCACAACGGGGAAACTCGCAAAAGCGCATTGAGAAAATTAATCTCATTCCTCATACAAATTTTAGTTTTCGCTGTAACATATACTCGAAATTCAATTCAAGTTTATATTGACAGTTAATTAAAAATGTTATGTTAACCAACAATTAAATCATTTATTACAATGAAAAATGTATGTAATCAGAATACTAAACAAATGTTGGAAAATAAACTGTTTGTATTTTATTAACCCTAATATTTTCACAAACTGCATAACTTATGCAAATCTGAAATGCATAAGTGCAGTGCAACTGAATCAAATACCTATTAATCTTCAAAAGAGAATCGCAATCCACCCATTGTAGCCAATTGTGCATGTGATTGTCATCCTGAATCAGGAACCAGTCAATCCAGAAAACAACAATGGGTGTTAATTCAACCATATTGCTAAGGCATAAGGTCCAAAACAGAAAAATTCTTGCTTAGTTCACTTAACCACAGATAATACCACACAAAGGGCGACTGTTTTTTTCTTGTTCTTTCTATCTATTTAGCTCATGTTAGTAGTAGTAAGTACTTAAAGCAAAACTTCTAAAATAACCTTAGAATTTACTTCATTAAAATACAAAACAAAACCTTAGAAATAAGTATTTATTTAAAATCTTATCATAAATCAATGTAAAATAATGAACCTAACTGAAGACTGAATGGAAGATGTACGCACAGCATAAATGCACTCAAAAGAAAAAAAATCTTCAAGGATGAGGATTTTTTATAAATTCTAACCTTACAAACTTATGGGATTGAAGTATAGGAACAGAATCGCAAGCTTTAACTAGGCTATAATAAATAATATGTATGCACATACATCCAATGAGACTATTTAAATAAATCCATTGGGACTGAAGTAGTTTGTAATCTTTTCTCAATCTTCAAAGTAATTAATGTTTGCTTACTTTAGATGACAACTGATAGAAAATATCACTGTTAACTGAACTCTGTTATATAATAATCATGAGGTTGTTTGTTGCTTGCATCACAACATGCACAATGCATAGAAGAAATCGCTATTGGCCCCTATGAGATACAAAAGAAAAATTGTTTATCTGTAAAGATTAAAGAGAACGCCAGCACATACTTCTGTTTTCACAATACCAATATTATTGTTAGTAAAAAACAGAGACTGATGTCAGTAACCCACAAATTTGATAACTGAAATTGTAACAGTTGGCCTACTTAATTCATTTATACAACATTTCCTACCATTAAAATGGTATTATTGTTATTATTTTAGAGGTTTCTGTACAGTACAGAAACAAAAAAAAAACCCAATGAGCTATGATTAGTACACACAATTCACGTATTATGTATAAGGTACCCCATGGTCCCCAACATGGTCCCTGTGTAGTGTGCCTACATTTACAAAGCAAAGATCATGAAAGATTGGTTATTACAAAATGAGGGCATTTTACAGTCATCAGATGGCATCCCTTAAGAAGTTGTAAAAACGTATAAGATAAGTTTGTTAGCTGACAATTTTTTATTCCAGCAGAAATGAAAATAAACAGACGACAGGTGCAACACTTACTGTTGCAGAACTCAGAGATACCCGCAATATAAATTTTGTACCTTATAACCAACTACTTTAATTTAATAAACTTTTTGATTCAATTTAAAACAATTGTTAATAATAACTTCCAAAAGTTACCACTAATAAACCTACAATGCAAAGACAAGTAAGTTTTGTTAGGGACACAAGAAATAATGTTCTAAGAATTTAAGCAAATGAATGAGAATACAATGCATTATCAAAACTACATGTTTTAATATGTTGAAATATTTACCATGAAACACAACAGTACACAGATACTTACTCATTTTAGAGTTTCAGCTACGTTTATTCATGGAATTAAGTTTCGAGAGTACTAACACTCAACTACTATCACTTCAACATAGGTACCCCCAAATACAAAAATATCAAAAAAATATGATATCTTTAAATTAAACATTGTTCATTATAAATTACCGTTAATTGGATAATTACAGCAGGAATCCACCAAAAACACTCAACTTCAATACTTTTATCAACTAAACAACAGTGCATAAAGAATAATAATGGTTTTGCACAGGTAGTTAGGTACCTACGTAGATTAGCTCAGCACCGACTGATGTAAAATCACAATAGAAACAAAGTGCTGCAACCACTCCATTCAAACCACAATATTATTATAAGAATCCATTTGTTACGAAAACACACTGGAGAAACCATAAGCACCTCGCGTAGGAGACTCAAACGGATTGAAACGAAACACACAATCCAAGAGTCAAGGTGGCAGGGTAGGAACAGAATTAACATACGTTTTCAATAAAAAGGAATGGTTCCGCGATTTATACGTAGTTTAATTTCAATAGAAGTATCGGATCATATCGAAATTGCAATAAGTACGGAATTAGATTATAATTACCTAAGTGCTTGAATGATTCAATATCAAACGCACGCACGGGGACGGCAATATGGCGGCGGAGGTAATGAACAGAAGTGAAGTGAGTGAGTGATGTGATCCACAGTGTAGTTATTTTCTTATTTTTTTATGATCCCTTCCAAATGTTGCCAAAATCTAAAATTTCATAAGTTCCTTATTTTCCTTATTTCTCTAAAATACTTCTTTTTCATTGTAATTTCCGATGATACGAAGTGATATTTGCGAAAAAAACATTTATCAAAGGTCATTGGGTATTTTTGACCCGGTGCCTCGAAGTACGCGTCCATTATTGAAATGTGGTTTGTTTTGAAGGCTTAGGGTTTCACGGAATGTATTTATTTTAATCCAAACGTTTGGGGAAAAAAAGTACCGGAAAACGTATATTTTACCGACTTATTGTTTTTCAATCACTACTACTAACTGTGATACGCTTACCGTGCGTTTGCACTGGCGAAACATTTAAGACAAAACATGTTGAAATCTCTAGTTCCTCTCAAAAATTGTATGGAACTTTGACAGAAAATAGAGATTTCAACATGTTTTGTCTTGAATGTTTCGCCAGTGCAAACGCACGGTTAGAGGCACTCTCTTCCACACAATAAGCCCAATACAGGTTTCAATGTGCGTTGGCTCGCCAAAGTCGATCAGCAGGCTTAGCATGAGCACCGTTTTGTCAACGGAATAGATGCACCAGCAACGTTTTTAGACGATTTCACGATTGATATTGATGATGTTGAATAAAATTTGATAAAAAAAAGTGTTTTACTTCTCATTATCCTACTTAACTCTCTAAAAATAATGAAGGTAGGTAACCATTTTCAGGTTTATTCGGGGATTACTCGTATTTTTATAAATGCGTGCTTGGAATGGCGCAGGAGAAACTGCGGGAACCAGATAGAAAAGCTCCTAAACATTCTTGTACAGTTTTAGGAAGCTCATTGTGCATTTTTGTACGCATTTCATACATTTAGAAGGATATACGAAAATGTGTTTTTGTATATAAATTTTTGTTTTGCTAAAAAGCCTCTCCCATACTATTGAGGAATGCAACTCATCTCATTAGGTAGTATTCATAGTCTTTAACATACTCTGATTAGTTACATTATAGAAATTTCGTACTATTTAGTAAACTGAAGACTAAAATAGTACTTACTAATTCCATGCTATAAACTAAGAAACAAAGTCACTGACATACTAGCAAACTGACAAACGGCATTACGGGGAACAAATCTGACAGTTCCGCGTGTTGTGACATGCAACAAGCTTTCAACGGTTACTTTCCAGTAAATACGTGTTGTTTAAAGGCGCGTGGCCAAAATCGTAACTAACGTCGCTATCCTGTTTCGTAGATAAATTTTTTTAAAGTCCGTAATGCTAGGTCTTCACCTGCGTCTATGGGGGTTTAAAGCTTCGCACAGTGATACGATAGTAGCAGATGTGACTAACTATAATCGGCTATCGTCGCGATAGTTCGTGCTGCGTAGCACTTAGGGTACCGCCCAGGTGGCGATGGTTATACATCGAAGGGGTTTGGTTGGTCATTTTGACTTTTGTTTCCGGCTCATTAATACGTCCACCAATACTGCTGAGCGTGCCAGCCTACTGGCTGTGGGAGAGTGGGAGTCGGGCCTCTGGCTTCAGGCGCTACCGTCACCCAACATAGGCACTATGCTGGGTGACACCACTTTCCGGCTCGCTACAAGTCTGCGCTTGGGCGTTCCTTGCGGGGCCCCATATCGCTGTCAGTGCGGTGAAGTAGTCGATCGCCTCGGACACCATGGCCTTTCCTGCAGCAATAGCGCTGGTCGGTTGGCACGGCACGCAAGCTTTATGACATCATCCGTCGTACTCTTGTCACCGCCGGGGATGCCAGCTGTTTTAGAACCCAATGGCTTGGCATGCGACGATGGGAAGAGACCAGACGGAATGACCATAATGTTTTGGTGTGGGATGCATCATGCCATCCCATCTTCCTAGCACGGCGGGCTGTGTTGGAGCGGCTGCTGCAGTTGCAGAAAACCTTATTGGTAGTTGGTTTATTGTGCTATACCCATATCTGATATTTAAGCCTCGCCCACGCGTGGGCATCTCGCACGTGCCTGTTCCACCCAACAACACGGTCAACATGTCCATGAGTCCAAGTTTCCACTTGGCTCTGAACCGCAGCTACTGACAGAGTAGTAAAAATACTTTCATACGTCTTGTCAAGAATTACCCTATGTTCAGTATTATTACAGTGGCTATTACTACACAGACCAAATTCCTGAGGGTAATCAATCAGCTTTAACTTACTATTACATATGTCATAGTACACTCTTATTTGATCGCTATACCTTTCGCTCCAAATTACTCTGCTCCGTGATGTTTTTTGGTCTATTAACTTAAGTTTAACCTTATCTAACCTACACTCAACAAATAAGGGACAGTGATCAGACCAGAACACATCGTGGACAATACCTATCTCAGTAACCGTTAACCAAGCAGACTGTGTGACGACACAGTGGTCAAGCCAACGCCTACAACCGTGCGCGTCACTGACAAAGGTATAGCTACTCGATTCTAAGCCTAATTTTTCAATGTCCGCACATCTCCACTTTTGTTCGTTAAATGAGTTTTTAATCCTCTTTATAAGTGCGCGGCAAAGAATAAGTGCGCCGCAAATATCTTTTACGCGCTCTACAATCCCTCACTTCGCTCTGGATTCAAAAAAGCGCCCTCGCCATAAAAATATTATTTTGCTCCCTTATGATACAATCTACTATTTAATACGCTTTTTCCGGAATTGAGTTCATTTCTCGCCGCGAATTCTCCTTTATGTCTTCTACCGAATGAAAACGGGTGCCACGAAGTGGTAATTTGAGTTTAGGAAAAAGAAAGAAGTCGCTGAAGCCATATGCATAAGCTGAAGGCTGGAGCCATATCTGGTGAATAAGATGCTTGCCGTATTTGTTGAGTTTTTGGTCAAAAATTCGTTCACAACATATTTTATTGTGAATATTTCGCTAGTGCAAACACACGGTTACCGTGCGTTTGCACTGGCGAAACATTCACATGAAAACATGTTAAAATCTCTGTTTTCTGTCAATGTATCGACTTGCGTTCGCATTGTCACGCAACTTGTTGACGCGAAACATGTTTGACGTTTCTTAACACTTGACATGTTTCGCCACATGTCTTTACAAACGAATTTCGTATCAAAATGTATCTGTATGAATCTAGCAACATGTTGTAAGATTTGTTTGACATTTTAGTCGGTTTATATAGTCCACCCATTTTGTATTCAACAAACATGGAAACCTTGCCAAAGCTCTATAAACTTCATCGTGTCTACTTTGGACCACTCTATGTTTCGGTAGAAACACGGGATGTTTACCACCATTCTCGGATAACACTAAACATCAAGCAATAGACAAGTTGTGAGACATAATTTGACGTAAACAAACAACAGTGCGAACGCAAACGTGACAAATCTCTATACAAAACATGTCTATTGTATACGTTTCTAGACAGTGCAAACGCAGTTTACAACAAATCTTGAGATCTGCCTAACCGTGCGTTTGCACTGGCGAAACATTTAATACAAAACATGTTGAAATCTCTAGTTCCTGTCAAAAATTGTATGGAACATTGACAGAAAGTTGAGATTTCAACATGTTTTGTCTTGAATGTTTCGCCAGTGCAAACGCACGGTTACTCATGTTTCGTACAGTGCGAACACAAGTTCAACAAAACAAGTAATGAGATTTGTTTCATGTGACAAGTTTCGAAACATCTACATGTTGAATGTTTTCTGGTGCAAACGCATAGTTAGACAAACTATTTATTCGATGTTTTTGTCCATTATGAAATTGGCAATACACACTAGATTATGGTAAATATCAGATGCAACTCAAACCCCGCGCCAAAATAGAAAACAGTTGTGCCAATCTAAATTTGGAACCATAAACAAATCATCCATTCCCGATTCTTTTTTGACTGAATACTTCGTCTAACGAAAGCTGTCCAAGAAAAAAAGCGGCAATTTAAAAAATCAAGAGCTGGCTTTACACGTAGTTGACGCAGTCGACACTATTTATTATTCAAGACATATTATGCGATACTTGCATCCAGTATTTCATAATTATATAATAATTCGACATGTAATATTTTACTTAGAAGTGAAGTAAAATATTCAACAGATAATAATTCGATAATAATTCGTGGTCAGCTCTCGTTGGACAGACTCTATATACATATACATATACAACCAGACGGTGGCATACTTATTTATTAGTACTGATTTCAGCCGCGCGCAGACTTATCTTGCGAGCACTCTACGTGCCATTATATATGGCATATTGATATTCAAACCTCAAATAATTCCAATTTTGGTTTCCTAAAAATATTAGTTATTGAACAATCTAATTTTGTGAATCTATCTTTTTGGGAACGTATTTTGGGTTCCTAAAAATACTAATGACATGATTGAAAACAATTAAGCAATAGGACAACTTGAACTATTGTGAGTTTTATTGTTACGATGTATTTTGATCAACATACAAGCCTGCAATTTACAAAAACGTCAGAAAATTTTAATTTCGTCGGCTACACTAGTGTTTTCACCTAAATGCTGACAACTTTTCATCCAGTGCATTTTATGTTAGTTCTCTTTTTCGCCACACATTTAGATCCATGTCGGACTGTACATATCACCTTTGTTCTGTGCCTTGCCTAGTCTCGCCCGCAGCAGCATAGATTACAGCAGTCTAGCACGGTCCTTTAGCCCGTTCACCCGTTATTATTAATCGAGTAAAGCGTGTCTAGCGTCCAAGTACCTACAAAACGTTCAACAGATGGCTGAAGGACCAGGAATTGGGGCTGGTGGTTATGTCGATGAGGGAGACGACTTCGCGCTAGTACTTGATCCGTACAAAAAATATATAGAAAGGTGGCGTCCAGTTTTGATGCAGGCTCTAGCCATTGCAAAGTCTGAAGATGAATGTAGTTCGATTCGCGCGGAGATCTGTTACCGTGTATTTGTTGATGTCCTCGCGGAGATACGTCGTTGTTCTCGACAGGAACGGGAAGCCAACAGGGGAAGTGGCTAAATGTGAAAATTTAAGACTACTTTTTTTTGTATTCGGTGTAACAGTGTATACAATACTATCCCCTACTACTATGATGAACTTTAATCGAAATGTATGATTTATTTAAGAAAAAAGTGCTTTCGCCATCTCGTTAAATTCAAGGCACTTTGTTAAAACCGTTAATGGATGGAGGTCAAAGAGGCGAAGACCAAACAAAAATAGTAACAGATAAAGAAGAAATGGTGACTGGTTTTCAAAAATTCAACGCGTAACAAGAAAATGCAATGGAAGTGCATACATTAGGACGGCAGTAGACGAATCTCCAGATGTTGATAGTAATCAGGCTTATGTGCAAGATTATTCGGACCAAACAACAATGCAAGACGTAGAACCGAAACCATCGGAACCTTTTACAAACCCAGACTTTCGACACTTTTTTCCAACCTAATTAAAAAATCCGTGTAGACAAGTCGGGAGATATTATTACTTAGGTTAATAAAGTTTGGAATTTCATTATTCACCTAGTTATTCTAAGTATTAAAATGATTTCTTAAGCAGTTAATCCGTTATTAAGCTCCGTATAAAATAATTTAAAAATTGTAACACCCCACTGCAACAGTAACGAAAAAGTTCATAACATTTGGCATAGGCAGGTACCTACTCGTACGTTCGTGGAACTGGCCGAAAGACAAGTAAACTTTTGTTCAGTTATAATGTTACTTACTTATAAAAGTTAGATAAACTTGAGTTCAGTTTCAGTATGTGTTGAGAGTTTGTAACTTTGTAACTTGTAAGTATTCTCTTACATTAACTCAAGCCTTTGTAATGAGGTACTATTGGGAACAGAAGCTGATAATGTTTCTAAATAAAGTAGGTACCTACTTATTAATTGAAACACAGCTAACATAAGTCATCTCCATTGTGATGTATTGATCGATAGCACCATTTCATAAACAAAGTAAAAATAACTATGCATTTATCAAGGTAGCTCCACTTCTAGGCGTGCACTGGGATACCTAGCGGCTACCAAATCTTTCTCCGCGCTCATCCCGCACAACACCTGATCCCGCCCCTGCATTTAAATCAATAACTTGTGACCTGCGCTTTTAAATCTAAATAAGTTCGTAAATTAAAGCGTTTACGTGAAACCTAATTCTCAGCTTTAAGTCTAGGTGTCTAGGTATTCCTAAAAAGAAAACCTAAGGGGCAAATATGGAAAGGTAATTAAAAGGCGGATCTCCATTGGAACAGTAACATTCAGCGGCGAATTAAATGTCGAGTGCGCCCTAGGTAGGAGTGAGGCGTATTTATCGTCATAGATAGAAATCCCAGATATTAAAAAATAGCAGATAGTAATTGCTCCTAACAACAAAAAATATCTGTTACTTAAAATAACAGATCCTCAAGACTGTTACCGCGGCTGTTACTGTTAAAACTTTGGATACGATTTTCGACTTTAACGAAAAGAAATAAAGAAGATATTCAATTGAGATTTATACGTATTTATCATCCGTACAAAAATAACAGGCTGATATTTAATAACAGATAGATACTATTTTCGACTTTAAACCAAAGAAATAAAGAAGATATTCGATTGAGATTTAAATACGTATTTATAGTCTTAAATCACAGGCTGTGATTTAATATAAGATACAAAAATCAGAGGCTGTGATTAAATAACAGATATTTGGATCTGTTATTTTTTTGTCACAGTAACAGTGATAACAGATATCGTGTTTAACCTGTTACAACCCATCTCTAGCCCTAGGCAAGCACCTCATCGACGCCACCTAGCGGCCATACTTATATTTAAAAAAAGTTGTCTTGGTCTCTGTCTATCTACCTACTTATCAAGGTTCATCACAATCGGTTCAGTAGTTTATTACATGAAGAAGTAAGATATACCTATACACACAGATACACTTTCGCAGTTATAATTTTAGTAGGGATAATTAGGTAGGCCAGGGAATATGTGATGAAAGTCAAGAAAGTAAGAGAGACCAAACGAACATGGAAATCTATTATGCCTCTCTGGGAATCAACAGAATTAGAATAAAAATATTATTAAAATCTCGATTATGATTGTAAATGTAATGCTTGGGCATCCCTAGCATCAGTTGGGATGACACTGACAGCTCACTCCACGCTCACTTCACCTAAGTTTTCACGGTGTGATGATTATAGAATAGCACTGCAGACTAGTAATGGCAATTAATGCGATTTTTCATTAATTTCATTAGCAAGTGAATTATTGAGTCTTAGCATGATAATTGCTATTGCTATGCTAATAGCTAATATGATGATAATTGATAATAATGAAGTATGAAAATTTTATTAAAAGTGCGAATTAAAATGGTGAACGCTCATTTTAATTCGCACTTTTAATGAAAATGAAAATGTACGAAGCGATAATTCACTTAGCACTTCACGAAATTTCGCAACTAAATTTCATTAGCTAAATGCTAAATGATTTTTCACAAGCTAACAATGAATGCGAATGCTAATTAATCCATCACTACTGCAGACTGTGTGTGTTGACAGATGATCGTTTGTTTCGATCTTAATTTATAATCTTACCCACTTCTTTTATAAAATCGATGTCGGAGTAATCAAGAAGGCACGCTTCGGAAGCTCTACATCTCTATAGAATCAAATAATCTTTTATATTGTATAAGTCAGTGCGTACTTACACAATTAATTTAATATTAATTTTCATTCTATTTTTGTTAAAAATCGTCCGCGCGCGCCCCTTTGTATCCTAGTTTGCCTTACCGTGCGTTTGCACTGGCGAAATAATTATCAATACAAAACTTGTTGAAATCTCTACACAGAGCACTTTAAAATAATGGTAGTTCCTGTCAAAAATTGTATGGAACATTGACAGAAGATAGAGATTTCAACATGTGTTTATCGTAAATGTTTCGCCAGAGCATACGCGTGGTTAGGGTTAATAAGTCACTGGTAACATTATTATTTTGCCGTATGTGCGTGTCTTGTGCACATAATGTGAATTACACCCGAAAATGAGGATATATTTTTTAGAAAGGCAACTCAGGTACTCTTTTGTTTAAATGTGACAAGGCCGCCGTATCAATTCCGCGAAACGCAATTTAACGCATAAAATTAATAAATTAATTATGTAAGTATTTGCAATAACTATTTAGATTATATTTGAGATAGTTCAATAGGTAATAAATAGTACCTAATTATGGCGATGAATCAGAACAACCGATTCTAACTAAATAAATTCAGTGTTGCCAGAAAACTGATAGTCAATTTGATAATGCATACCTTACTCTACTCAAACCAACAAACAATAATAGTATCGTTACTACACTATGCTCGACATGTTCTTAGATAAAATGAAAGCAATGTGGATTAATAAAACACGGTATTTATAAATTATAGTTATCGTATTATGTACCTAAGTAGGTAGTATAGAGGTATGATGTACAGAGTGCAAAATTTTCATTCTCCGTAGAACAGGAAGGATTCTACGACCAGACGGATTTTGTGTCGGGTTGGCTACTCTTCGAAGGTTGTACTCGGTTTTCTGTAAGTATAATTATTATTTAGATTAATCGCGCGAACAAGTTTGAAATCGCCATGTTGGTAGGATACGTCGCTTGTAGTTAGTATGACTGTGGCGGAATAGATGTCGCCACATTTGTTTAGGAATGAAGTTGTAAAACGAAGCTTAATTTACCTACTTATTAGGTACTGTTAGAAGTGTTAAGGAGCTAAACTGAAATCCTCATAGCTACAGGGCGCTGAATGCCTCTGATGCAATATGAGGTCAGCATCAGAAAAATATGCACTTTCTAGAAAAAAAAGTTGGCCATAACGGGACGCCGGGCAGATGTGCGCGGCGAGACGGAGGGGCAGCACAGGCCGCTCATTCGTCAACGCTTACGGCGTCCCGTCGCTCATTCGTCAACGCTGCCACCCGCCTCGCCGCGCATTCCTAAGGCGCGGTACAGCGGTCTCGGTCATACTATAGTTTATAATTGTATTTACCAATCTACTAAATTATTAAGATGTCTTGCTAATAATGACTGACTACCATGAATAGCGTTATGTTTTAAGTTTCACGTAGCTAGAAGTAAAGCTTCCTGAAAACTGTAAATAGACAACAATAAAATATTTATTTAGTAAACAAAGTATCTTCGGTTCAGTTAAATGTGTTAGGTGGGAGGTACACTGCTGCTTATGTAGGGAGTACATCATTTGAGCTATTTTATTTTAAACTACTTAGCAGAACCGTCACACGTTCACCTGCCCAAACCATAATTCTTACAAAAATTCCATAAAAATAAGACGTTCAGTTTTTCTCAAATTTGAACATTTTCCAGGAAAAACTTTTCCAATAATTCGTACTACCAGATTTTGATTGATTGCGTGTTACTAAATAAATTAAAATTAAATGCTGTTCGTTGGTAGGCATCATTTGAAAACGGCTGAAATGATTTGGTTAATTTTCTTTTTTAAATGTTCGATATTGTACGAATAAGGTTTAAAATAGAATAAAGAATCTCGGAAAATTGGGAAATTCCGAAAAACTGAAGGTGCTATTTTCAAGTATTTTCTATAGGATAATTATTGTATGTAATCATAAAACTTAAGTAGGTAGGTACTTAGAAGCAAAACTCGACTTTCCTTTACGCGTGCGCCTAGATACCAGGCGCACGCGCACAGGAGAGTACCTAAACTACGAGTTTCCCCTTAGCTGCCAGGGATAGCAATTTTGTCGATGATTGAGCGGATATCGCGTAGATATCGTGCGCCGCCAGCGAGGGCACAACCCTGCCTTTCGAACGTTCTTTTGCCACGAATTCCCGAAAAAATTTAGAAACGTTTTGGATGCGCTCGGACTTTCCGAGCTCCCAGTTATTCGATAAATTCTTGATATACTTAAATTAAAATCCTACGTTAACATTATTATGAGGTCAATTTCAGTAATTGCTAGATTGCATCTCCATAACTACAGCTTTTGCGCTGCACGCCTACCGCGGATTCCCTTTTTACACAGTATCATAGAAAAAACAAAATTTCTCCTAATTTCTAACATAATCGGGATTACAAAGTCCTACTACTGTGTAAGTACTACTATTTAACTCCTTATAATACTTAGCATAACCCAATAGCTCTACGCCCAATGACTTTATAGCCTAATTCTCTTTGACTATGCCTGACCTGGGAATCGAACCCAAGAAAAACAACACAAAAAAAGTGAAAAATAACTTTAATTTCGGAAGTCGGTGTCTTTGCTTTTCAATTTTCGTTTTTACCACCGACTTCCGAAATTAAAGTTATTTTTCTAAGTTTTTTTTAAGTTACTTTTTTTTGGAAGCCGGTTGTTTTTTTTTTTTGTAAAAAGTTTTTATTTTTCACTTTTTAGTTGTGGTTCCTACCCCACTCAAATTCTAATACCACTACCTGCTATGTAAATAACAGTGATTGTATCAAATAAGATGTCTATATAGAATAAGTGAGAAAAATACGTACTTAATTATTGAAGCTAACTCAAAAACTATCCAAGCAAAGTTAATAAAAAAGTTCAGAGGTAACAAATCTAAAAAAAATAAAAAAAATACGGACGAATTGATAACCTCCTCCTTTTTTTGAAGTCGGTAAAAAATTCGCGTCGCGCGACTAGTCGCGCCATGTATGTAAGAGCCTTTTAAATGTGTGTTGAATTGTTCGTTGTATTGTTTTGTGAGCCATACCTATCTAGGAGAGTAGGATTAGCAGAATTTATGGCTCTCTGTTATTTTCGGTAGATTTGATTGGGGCGGGTCCGCTATTCCGTAATTACTCTGTAACCTAAACCGACATCAATTCTAAACCATGTGAAAGGAGAGCAGATTGACGCACGTACGTTTTGCCGCGCTATAGACATCGGTGTTGAAGTATTAAGGATACAACAAATGAAACACATAAATTCCTTAATATTATTTATTTAATACTGTAACAAAACAACCACTTCTAATAAGTATCTAAAATAGGTAGGCTGGTACTTTATACCAAATATGTAGGAATGATATCCCATGAATAATAAATTTTATATATCGTGTAGCAAATAATTTTCATCTTTTCTGGGTACTAAATAAAATGTCACATAAAAATATATGCAGCTCGAAAATATGTTTTAGATAGAGAATTGACATTACTGTTTATTTTAATTATATTTTTCTGGAAGCGACAATCTTTTGTTTCGTCTTGCGAATTCGTTTAGTTGTTAGAAGTCGAATTGATTTATCTTTAACTCTTATTTTACTATAACTATTAACCCCCAAAATGCTGAGCCTACGACCTTGTATCGTAGAAAAAACTAATAAAAGATGGAAGTTTAACATTGCTTCGTAGACTACGATCCGTACTGAGTCGGGACAGCGAACTGATACGTCAATAGTAAAACAATGAACATTATACAAGTCGGGGAAAACGACCCAACTTAAAAAGTCAAACACTTACCTAATACCTATTATCTAATACAGAATGACTATCACACGATCATTTATAATATTTTCATTATCTAAATTTAGCCATTCGTATTTCTCAGGCATTCATTCGGTTAGTATCTAAATAAATATTCAGAATCAAACTTGTACGAGGAACAATAGGGTTATTATATCTATCACGTATGAAGATTTCGATATTTACGTAATTACTATTTCTTAACAGATGAGTAACCCCTTTTTTCTTAACTTATTTCTAGAAGTGTCAACTTCAATTTTGAGAGAACAAAGGACGATAAAATATAATATTTTTGTGACATAAAAATACAATATTATAAACAGTCTTTAGGTACATTTTTATGTATCTATTGAGATTTACCAACTTTCTCGCCTGAGTTTGTGTTTTTCTCCAATATAAAATTTATGATCTCGACGGAAGATCTTTATATTGTACCTATAGGTACCTATAGATAAATGCTTCAGTTCATAATTTTCCAAAAAGCTCGATATGAATATTTATACTACATAAGCAGTTATATACTTACCTACATTTATTGTTTTTTTTTTGGTAATGGAAATGCCATAATTATTATCACGAACAATGTTTCTACTATTAGACCCCAAAATTCTAATCCATTTTTAGGACAACTTGGCAAGCTGTAGCCAGGTCAACATTTTGCATACTACAACACATTTATATTGTCTATTTTTGAAACAATTTATATTCTATTTTCCAATACCATAATGCCTTTTAGTTAACCTAAAGTTGTATCACATTTCAATAATGCACTAGACAAATTCTCACACATTTATAAAAGTAGATTTATCTACACTTCGCTTAAAACTAAAATGGCTGAAAAGTTTCGGGGCTAAATAAATGTGAGTAATAGGAATACACAACCTGCTTCGCATCAACTTATTTTCAATTCAAAATGTAAATTTGATAGAAAAGACTAATCTCACATAACACAAATTGAGCATTAAATTAATTAGAATAACTCAATTCTAGTAGGAGAATACAGCTTTGCTATACAAAATTAAAGTGACGATAACCACAAATAGTATAAATATACTAAAAGCAAAATTAACATTACTACGATTCTTAGATCAACGATTTTATAAGAAAAACTTTAAATATGTTTTTTGTGCAGATTTACTTTCAGATAAACGTGGTCTTTGTGAAATCATTCACATGTAAAACAAAATATATTTAAAAAAAGTTTTTATTAAAATGGAAGCCATAGTCAATTAAATTAACCCATCGAAGCCATAATACTTATAAAAATCGGCCTTAGCCTAAATCATATCTATTGAGCCTTATTCTATGAAATGGTAATGCACGTCTGTCCTCATTCCTCACCGTGGATTATATCCAAAATGCTGACATAAGCTCCCGTTAAGAAACCAAGAATACCAAACGAAACCAAGAACATGTTCTTCCAGAGAACCCAGTTGAAGCGGCCGAGGCCATTGGGCCTGTCCCAGTAAGTGACAGTTTCGATAACAGCGGGGAAGATAAGGCCAAGGAATGAAAGACAGACGGCGCCGACCAGCGAGATGAATGGGCCAAGATTAGGGATGGCGATGGCCGTGCCCAAAGTCATTATGATGATTCCAACTCGAATGCTGTACTCGGCGAGGTTTTTCTTGGCTCCAAACCAGTGGCGGACATTTTTCCAAATAATCTCCATTGGCACGTAGAATTGAAGACTGTATGTGAAGAATATGGCTACAGCTATCATCAGCTTAACGCATTGACCCAACCTGTAAATATATACGAGGCAATGTTAGAACTAATTTAGGTTCTTATAAGTGTATAATAATTTTTCAACAATTCGCCAACTTTTTTCTTTCTAAAACGTTGTTCTTTTAATTTTATAAATCTTTCCTCAAATACCTACAGAATGATTATGATAGTTTCATAATAGTCTCAATTCAAAATAGAATGTATAGTCAGGACACTTGATTTTTGAACAGATTGACAAACTACGTCAATTTGCCGTATAACCGTGTTGTCATTTGAATTTACGGACAGTTTATTATCAATTTGCTTATTAATCAGGTAAGTAGACATTAGATAATCACGCAGAATTCTAGAACGAAACTCAAACATGAAGCTCGATATAATAACCTAAATAGATTCTAAAATACGGGTCTGAAAGTTTAAGAACTTAAAGCAGAGTAAGTATACTTACACTTCGTCTTGTGGGAGATTCAAAGTAATGCTGCTCTTGGTGTCATCACCATATTGCAAATAGCCGAAGAACCCAGTGAATGCATACAGTGAAACTACGAAGAACATTCCAGTGTTAAGCACACCAGGGCATCCAATGAAGTGGGTGGGGGTCTTCATGTTGTTCTCCAGGGGCATGACGACGCCAATGCCTTCCAGTGCGAAGATAGCGGTTCCGAAGAAGGTTGGTAGGCGCTCAATACGAGTGAAAGGCAAGCGATCGCTTAAACTAGGAATATCTTGGAATAGATAATAGAAAGTAATTCCCATTCCAGTTCCAACCAGTAAATTAGCAATCATCGAGAATGGCGCCAAATACTTCAGGTTCCTTATCAGATTCATGAGTATGAGCAGTGGAAGTAGAACAGCCATGTAGTAACGAACATCCGTGTCGTGAAAAGAAGTCCCTTCCGTGTAGAAATCAACTACTTGCTTAACGTTTTTGGCGACAAACACGATGTAAACACAGCAGCAGCCCAGCAAGTCAATCACGAGGAACCAGTTGATTATAGCTCTGTAACATTAATTATTACATTAAGATTCCGGTTAAATATAAGGAACGAATCAGTATCGTCTATTGGTTATAGAACTTACTTTGCAAGTCGAGAGAACTTATGCACAGCGGGTGGTCCAGATAAGAAAGCGGCTTCAGCAGTCTCAGCAAACCCTAGCGAGGGTTTTTGTAACCGCCTGCAGAGCTCGTGTGCTGTTCTCACGAGGACGTGCACGCAATAGGTGCAAATACCTCCGATGGCGAACGTTGCTATCAAACCGAAATACAGACCGGCGTTGCGGAATGCCATAGGCATAGCCAAGATCCCACTACCGAGGGATCCTTTCAGCAAATGAATCAGGGTATCCATATCCCTGGAAGGAAAAGTATTTATTTAATATTGTAAATGAAGCACTGCATTGAAATTTGTAAAATTTCATAATATTTAACCAAGTAAACTTACGATGTGGGGTGCGCCAGTTTCCTATGCTCGAAAGGATTATAATCCTCATCAGCCTCAATGTCCCTGCCAGGGATCTCCATGAGGGGCAGGGTGGAGCCTGCCTGTTGTTCCACTGGGATCTCATTTGGGTCAACTTTGTACCTGTAAAACATTCCCCGAATACTGTTATAACAAGTGTCTCGGCTAACCTCATATTACAAACTAAGTAAAGTGGTGTTGATAGGTTAGAAGTGAGGTGGGTAACAAAGTGTGTCTCTAATAATTCATTGAATTTAAAGCAGATCTATGTAATGGTAGCGAGAACACTTAAAGCGCCACATTTCAAGCTCTAATGTGAAACGAACGAGGTGTGGATGTCGCGAACGCGGTTCCAACAAGTTACATGACACTACTCGCATCGCAATACTGATTCTGTGGCTACTATGAATTGTTCGCGAATGATCAAGATTATTTACTGATTGTAAGCTGCATTACTCTGTGTGAGTGTTGTGGTGTGAAGTGTGATACATTCATTATGGTCTCCAAAATAAAGTATAATATATTTTGTTTGTGTGCGCTTCACTCTGTTAAGACTCGGCATTTACAAATAGGTGGCTCAACCGTTAAATTCAATACAGCTTTACGTTATCATCAAAAATGTGAAGTCTATAAACTTAACGGACAAAGATGGCAATTGGACAATGGAGTTACATAGATGATTGGATTATTTACTACTTAGTAAATTTTTTGACAAGAATTATTTTATAATTCTATCATATTGTATCTCTAAGATTACAGAAGTAAGTAAGAAATAAAGTAGAGACATGTAAATAGAACATAAAGCTAAATCAAATTTGTACAAATCGCCAGTTTGCGAGCCAATCCCGAGCCTGAACAGAGATGGCGCACGAGTGCCCGCCGCGCACGGCCGGCGCGAGCGTCGGCGCCGTGGCAGCGGACTTGGGCACTATTCGTACGCAATTATCTCCAAATTTTTTACCATTACCAAACAAAACAAATTAAATAAACAAAATTGAAACCATAAAATGGAATGATGTACCGGTGTATGAGTCCATTGCAAGATGATCAAGGTCGACGAACGACATTTATCTCGTGGAAGCAGCACTCGTCTTCCCGGATCGTCTCCGTACAGCTTCGAGCATTTTAGCTCATTTTAAGGAGCGAGTACTTAACAGTCAACATACAATATAAAATACCACGACAAAACATAAATTTGTCAAAAAAACAGTGAGATGCGACCAGGGCGACTGACAGAGCAGAGCTGCACGCTCGTGACGCTCGGTGCACCTAGGAGCGCACTCATATTGAACTTCTAATTGCTACCGATTTAGGATTGTTAAACCTTGGTCATAAAATCTAATAGGTATACATTTTCTTTTCAATGTCCTGTAGAAATAAAAACGTCAAAATTATTAGGTTTAAGGCAAATCTGACAAGATATTCCAAAAAATATCAATTGCTGAACAGAAACAAAAATGAGGTAAGCTGTGAAGCATGCTTTAATGTTTATTTAAATTTCTAATTAATTACTAAGCATTACAACATAATCATTGATCGGATGTGGCACCAGATCAATCTGAAATTAATTATTGACAACACAAAATGGGCAATCAAAGCTGATTCAGTGATTGTCGCTCTACTGGCATCCTCATTGCAGAATGTACGGAACATAGTCACTTACTTGACCATAACGACATCTGATAAGTCATTTTTGACTCCTTTTTTCTTGGGGTCATATTCAACTATCATCGGCCGCATTTGAGGTTTCTGGAAAAAAAAAAAGGAAAATGCACTTAGTTATAGAATAGAATAGAATAGAATAGCATTTATTTGCATTTATCGAATCGTAATGGTAGAAATAAATGGAAAACCTCATGAGGATACTGTTCC
Organism: Lithophane leautieri; assembly: GCA_949152455.1. Taxonomy (NCBI): domain Eukaryota; kingdom Metazoa; phylum Arthropoda; class Insecta; order Lepidoptera; family Noctuidae; genus Lithophane; species Lithophane leautieri. Next base: position 17,466,925 of record OX424458.1, on the reverse strand, counting down.
AAGGATTTATTCGCTTTCGTTCGAAATCGTGAGTGATAGTAATGTGCCAAAATTAGGATGTATACAAGTTTCATTGAAAGTGACGCTGCCGTGACGTCAGGCGGTATTCGTTGCAGGGGCTTGGTTCGGCGGCCATGTGACCAAGCCGTTGCTATTTCGGGAAGATATAAATAGCCGTCGCGGCCTCATAAGTACGAAACACAGGTCTCCCACAGGATTACTAACGTTGCCGTTGGCGAATTTTTAAAAGCTTGTTGCTCGAACTCTGACCCAATCTCGCCCTCGTACTTCCCTGTCCAAGACTATCATTCTAGGCATTTTTGGACTCAAAAGCAGCCAATATCTTGACTTTTTATTTTTAAGTTGTTCAGTTACGTTATATTTCTTCTAATTATTGTTCCCTGTAAGACAACAGCTAACCAAAACATAACCAAAATAGTAAATGTGATTTGTGACGGAATGTCAGGCAAATACCTACAAGTCTTTACATATCATAAATTATTAGATGGCTTTGTGACAACTGACAACAATGTTTAGGTATATTTTAAATGTTTATGATGATGTAACTCGAAAACCCGGGTATGGATTTAAAAAACATTAGTCTTTACTAAAGCTGCATTATGCAAAGCTTTTACACTCACTAGGTTTTATCTAGATAGGAAACACCAGAAAAGAGGGCCAAATCTCGATACTTTAGCTGACTTCTCCTAACGAGGTGGTTTTCGCATGTAGGTACACGAAAACGCGTAGAATTTTTATCACCTTATAGGATCTAGGATATAAATAAAGGGCAACCTTGTCGGCTGCAACAAAATGACTCATAAAATAAAAGTACTGAATTCTTTACACTCATGCAATTCAGTTCCCCTACCTAATTTTATTCAGTCAAACCAAACTGTTTCCTGCCCTCATTGTGCAATTTTAAACTTTACTGCATTGACTTAAGTGTGTATTTTGAGCACCATTCGGAAAAGTATATGTAGATTAATTTAGTGTGGTCTCTGTTTGCCGACAAGACAGATTGCGCATGATACTGGATAGAACTGGTTTAAAAAAAAAATGGAAGGAAGGAACCGGTCGCTTGGACTGCCAAAAAAGCGTCAAGCTCGAGTTCTTTATTGATGATTTGCACGTGTTTCAACCATCGCAAAAACTTTTTTTTATGGTGATGATTCCTGGAGATCTTTATCAAAGCACAGTTCAGTTTGGTAAACAAAAGACCGCCTTGTGAATACATTGCCATAAAATAACTTTAGTATCTCTCTACTCCTAGAATACTAAATCAATGTTCAAAACGTGATTGGATTTTTATTAATTTCCAACTGAGAATGATATCGTTTTTATATTCGCACTGCGTAACCCCAAAACATCACATTGTCTTATAAGTTATGGCGTTCGCATGCTTTTTTTACGTATAGCAGACGCACACGCATTGTATTGTTTGATAACTTTACAAATTTAATTCTGCACGTCGGCGTCGTCGTCTGATTCTTGACCGCACATGTACAGTCAGGAAAATAATTGGTAAGCACACCCAGACACCATGATTGTGGAGATCGTCTAATTTACAACTGAAATTGACAACCCCTCAACAAAGATTCTCCTACACTTTTGCAATGTGTAGGTACATACCTATGCAACAAGCAATGGAGAGGCGTGTGTTTAAACTAAACGATCTCAAGTTAACCGTGATACAGCCATTTCTAAACCCTGTCTAGCCTTTTCCCAACTATGTTGGGGTCGGCTTCCAGTCTTACCGGACGCAGCTGAATACCAGTATTATGAAGCGACTGACTATCTGACCTCCACAACACAGTAACTGGGTAATACGACTTTTGGACTTCTGACGACCCGTAATGACTGTTAAAGATCCACGAATGACAACCGGGACCAACTGCTTAACGTGCCTTCCGAGGTACGGAGGAGTCTCGGTATGTAAAGATGGCCACCCATCCACGGACCAACCCCGGCAAGCATAGTTTAACCTGATGGATCGACCCTTGTGGCTGATATTACTTAGCCACGAGCTCCTCTACACATCCTACGCTCCTCTCCTGATACAGCCATTTCTAACGTCTGATAAAATTGACATGACATTTGTAAATTAACTTATTCCAATAGGTACCTATACGGACAATAAAAGTTGATACTCAATTTGATCAACATTTGGTTTCCTTGACTGTACACGAAATCGTTCAGGGAGTACTTATCTGGCATTGATTCTCTAGCGAGCACATGTGTTCGCGTTGTTATTGAGTAGGTACATACGTAGATTTCCTACTCTACAAATAGGTTCTGCTAATATACTATGAATTGGTCGTTCACGTTTATTGGAATCAATACTAATATTACTACTACTGATTACAACTAGATGAATCTGCGAGGTTGTGTGAGTACTGGTCAGCGTTGCCAGACGTCCCGATTTTGGAGCGGCGTCCCGATTTTTAGCACAAAATTAAATGTCCTATATTTAATTGTATTAAAACAATGATGAAATACAAAATACACGCAGATGACGCAGATGAAGTCAACAGCTAGTTTATTTAAATTATGTAGGTATTAGTAGGCACCCTAATTGCTTAACACATTTTCCATCACAATCTGAATGATTTTTAAGGATATTACTAATCCAGTGCTTCATATGTTCGAAAAATTTGTCTGCTCGGCAACGTTAAATAACGCAATGAACGTTGTTTGAACTGTCAAAATGAAAGCCATTGCTACGGTTAGTGTGTTAGGCAAGTACCCCGCAGATATCAGGATGGAGCATTCAAAGGGGCAACAGAAATTATCGCAAAATTTATAGGTATGAGAAATTGACAAGCGCGCGTAAACTGCTGCGAGTTGGGTGTTGATAAATCATTCAACCAATCACATCAGTTTACGCGCACTTGTCAATTGTGCAATAAGTTTGGTTTGAGAAACTGGCCCTAAGGCAGTTTAGTGCACAGAATAATATTTTGATTAAGACATCCGCTTCTAAGGCGGCTCAGTTGTCACTTAACACAAGGAAGTCAAGTGATTATTTATACTTGGGCACACGACTTGTTTATGAATAAACAGTAAACAGTCGATGGGTCTACCGATGGAATTTCTAACTTCTAAACAAACTTTTATCCCCTAATTCCTTTAAGGGATGAATTATTTAATAAGTCCTATCCTTATTTTTTAAAGTCATTCACTTATTAAAAGTTAGCATTCTTTAAGTTTCTATCGATATTGTCTTATAGCCACACTTTACGATTCTCGATAAGTCTATATCATTGTACCTATATTAGGTATCGTGCTCAATTCACGTGTGACGATTTGGCTAGTTTTAGGTGGCCAATGATTTACTGATAAACTGAAACGCATAGCCTGATTCGAAATTCCGCGAAGTAGAGAGGTATCGGTATTCAATGATGTATTTTTTCGGTGAAACGAACTCGAACGCGAACCTAAGTTTTTCCGGAAAATTGTTATTTGTATTCATTTAAAATCAGCAGTTTATCTCAAAATATTTAGAGTTTAATCAATATGTCGGCCAAATACCTATTGTACGGTAAAATACAAATTAAAAAACATCACTCAACACTGTGAAGCGATACTGTGCAAATAATTTTGTAGATGGAATACAGTTCAATCCGTGATGTTCTTGATTGTAGTCGCGTGACAGTGTCAATATTTGCGACAAATATAGCCAATGTCAATAGCATGGCACGACGGCTATTGTGACCGGAGTTGCCCCCCATAATAGCTGCTTGTGGCAAGTCACGATGGTCTAATAATTAAAGCACTTATGTGACGACACATACTCATTGTTACATAGAAGTAGTGCGCATTTTCACCTTTATCACGCGACAAGGATAAGTGACTTGATTGACTACGTATATTGTCAAGTAGAGACACGCCTCCAGTAGATGCTAAATCTAATCTGTCACGATCATCAAATATTTCCAACAAACTTTCTTATTTGCTACTTTTAATGGAAGAAGTGTGACTATTGAATTGTATCTTGTAACCAAAGACTCAGTGCTAATAGGGATTCAAATCATATGGAAACTCCTAGTTTGTAAAGTCTTGCTGAAGTGAGGACTGTACGAAACGAACATTTGTTGGAACTGCTTCTGAAGTTATTTGGGATTTAGGTACTGGGAAGAAAATCAATATAAGGACTTATGATGACAACCATGAGAATACAAAATAAGTAGAAATAAACCAACAGAAAAGATTGCCACACCCACAATATGAGTTAGTTTCATCATTTTGGCAAAGTCCCAAAAGAAGACGACGGTGTTTTGAAAGTTAGTTACTATTTTTACATCCTAAACAATAATTGCTGGTTTCTGCGTCTCTCATTAATCAGTATTAGTTAAACGAATTACACGTCTTCTTTTAGAGTCACCTTGAAACGTGAAAGACACGTTTATTATCCCAGTAAGTATTATACAACAATACCAAATATATTTTCAGGTTGTCATAGACAAACCTAAAATAACAAGGATTTCGTAGAAGTTCGCGCGCTTGACTGAAAAGTGTGAAAACTTTCGAACTCAACTAAGAACATGGAATAAGAAGTATGCCTTTACTATAAACTCCTTGATATTAGGTCTTTCTATACCAAGTGAGCGTTCATGTGTGGCATCGCGTCGTAGTTCCAGAAATCTGTAATTTTGTGTTTCGTTTCCTTTTTCTACGGTCATCACGTGGTCAATGTGGTCATGCTACGAGTGCTGGGACCTTGCGGATAACTTCATAGGAAACTTACTTCAGTTTAAATTTTTATAGGTATCGGTTGCACCTATCTGTTCTAATAGTAACCGCTCTTACAGTATTTTGAATTTTCTTTTCATCTCTTTTTTTTCCCGAAAAATAACCTTTTACTGCCTTTTCTACAAATAGATAGAACCCAAACAACGTAAAAAGATGCGCAGATTACAAAGTGCGAGACACGGTTTAAAATAACGTTCGTCCGCCGTTCATATTTGCACATAATGTCGCGTCCCGTGCCACAATTGAATTGAATCGCAAAATTGATTAGACTTGTGCTAAGCCGGATCTGAACGATTTAGCACTTGAAATGGTCTATGAACTGACTGGGGAGAGGTGTGACCACAAAAAGTCGAGAAGAATCCTTGAGAGCGCAACCATGCGAGACCTATTTCCCGAGCCGTTAAACTTGATTGGTCAAATGGTCACACTGTACCCAAACATTGGTCAGCTCGGCCAGGTAAACATTCAGAATAGGTGTGCGTAGTTCAGGTAAATTGGGCACATTATAACCACTTTTTGGCTCGGCAAACTTGAATGATACTCACGAACCGCGACGATGTGCAGTTACTTCATAAATTAAGTTATTGTTGCTCTCTGCGACCTTTCATCAAGTTATTTGGCTCATGTTCGCTCAGAATTTCAATCATGCTGTTTAAATATATTAAGGAAACTTTCCTGCTGCTTTAATTTATAGGTGGGAAATGATAATGCGAAGATTACTTAGAAGATACATCATAGATATTTTTTATCAGCATCGTAATTTCAGGTGGCTATCTACACATTATGGAAACGTAAACAAGCCACTAAGGAGTAAATGAAGTAGGTATTTAGAGGAACTAGGATTTAAGCATGGATTATAGTAAGTATGTATATTAAGACGCACTGTAACTTTTCAAATATTTGAATAAAAACAATGATGATACAGCTGCCGCGTTGAATTTTCAGGCAGTCAAGGTATCCGATAAAGTGGGTGAAGTACCTTCATTTTTATTTATGCCATACCATGAATGATGATCAATGTTGTCATTGGGGGAGTATAATGATGTCCTATCCTTTGATGGAATATAGACAACTAGCAACGCTCCGCGGTTTCACCCGCGTAAGTCTCGATCCCGTGGGAATATCGGGATAAAAAGTATCCTATGTCCTATTCCAGGTCATGGTCTACCCATGTGCCTAATTTCATCTCCTAAATCCGCTCAACCATTCTAGCGTGAAAGTGTAACCAACAAATAAACAAACAAAATAACTTTCGCATTTATAATATTAGTTAGGATTATTATATATATATTATCCTTACGTATTATAAAACAAAGTCCTCCGCCGCGTCTGTCTGTCGTCCTGTACGCGATAACCTCAAAAACTACTTCACCGATTTTCATGCTGTTTTCGAAGGCGAAGTCGTGAGCTTCAGCTAGTATACATATATGTATATACGTATTATATTTAGGATGTTCCGGTTTCAAGTTTTAATTTTGAACTGAACTTTTATTACAGTATATTGCTGTGTCCCCAACTCAGTAGGAGACGCTGTTCAGTCTTGTATTGTAGAGGCTTTATTACATACGTATTTTATGAATTGGAACACTTATTAGGTGCCAGTACCAGTGACTTTACAGGCCGTACCTCAACGAAAGATGAAACATGACACAATTAAAACATGGAATCTAATTACTGAGCATCTCATTCACGATCAAATGCAAGGGCTATTAAATATTCATCGCCGGACTAGACCCGACCCTATTTGACTAAGACCGGATTTCTGGAGTTGAGAATTTGTCAAACTCTAGCATTATATTGAAGGAGTCACGCGAAATTCAAAATTTCTTACGTATGACAAGTTCTCAACAAAAAAAATCCCAATTTGAAAGCCGGGTATTATTGTTCATCGCATGAGCTTTTAAAGATCACGCTGAAGTGCCTCTAGTGACATACTGGGGGGCGATTGGACAGGACTGGAGTCAAGATTCCATGTAATTTGTATCTACGAAGACTGTACTGTGTTGGTTATTGGCTCGGTTAACGCGGGGCGTTTAGGTTACTCATAGTGATAACTAGTGAGATGCCAATACACGTGCGCCTGACTGTAACGTACCCAGTGAGTTCACGTGCACTTTTAGCAAAACATTCGTTAGTAATCATTGACTAACGGTAGTACCAATAAGTAGGTACTTATCAGAGTAATGATTCGCTTGTGATTAGGTAACTAAGTTTACTTAACTGTGAGTCAGCGCGTTACTGAAATATTTTTAAACTGAAGACTTCCTTCGAGACGAAAATTTGATGGGATGAAACATCTTCAGAATCAGAGAGTTGGCCTCTGACTATGAAAATGTTGTGTGACTAAGTTTTTTAAAGTTTTACTGTCAACAACAACATAACTTCATGATTACGTCATGTACCAACATTGTTAACAGCATGCATAACTTTCAGTAATGAAGTCAGCATTCTAATAATACTAATGAAAATCTAGTTTACAATTAAAGCAAGATAAGGTAGAGTAAAACGCACAGCACAGTCGACAGGAGCTTAAATAAACAAAGTTTCCTTTTATATAGTTTAACTACACATAGGTACAAAACGGCCGATATAACTTGGCAGTTCCAAACTTCGCGCAGAGGGCTGCGCAGTATCATTTTTAACCCCAGACGGAAACAGAGGGGTGTGTTATTAACCCCCGACGGAAACAGAGGGGTGTATTGTCTTGTGTGTCTGTCTGTTCCATCGTAGCTCCCAAACGGCTGAACCGATTTTGATTATTATTTTTTTGTATGAAAGGGGTCTTGATCGAGAGTGTTCTTAGCTACAATTCAAGAAAATCGGTTCAGCCGTTTGAAGATTATCTGCTGTTTTCTAGTTGATGAATGAATGTGTGCATCTTCCACAGGTCTGATCGATTCGAAATTTAGTATTCTGTTACTTCAATGATATTAGAAGAACATAGTAACCATGAACTGATGCTGCAGCAACACCTGGAATTCGCAGGATACCCAACTCCCTCACTAACTTACAGCACCGGTATCGTGTTTTTGGGCTCATTGGAATGGTCTCAATAAATAGGTTATAGATAGATCGTGAACGGGTCTAATGATGGAGTAGGAAAGAGGTTTTATTGAATTTCACTCGTTCAATTGATTTGAAATTACCCATTTTATTGCCGTGGAATGATAAAATTACCTACCACCTTAAAAAAAACCGTCACTAATACTCACGAAAATCTATCAAATTGGATTAAACAACTTTATATTGTTATTACTTCTACTACACTTATATTTATTATCAATAATAGCGTAATAACTCCCTAAAGTGTATAAAGTTTAAAAAGCAGGAAATAAAACTTAAATTTTAAAAGCTTGTACTTATAAAGTTTAAAAAACAGGAAATAAAACAAATCAAAATTTTTAAAAGTATCTCAAGTTTAAAAAGCTGGAAATAAAACTTAAATTAAAAATCCCGACGCGACGACGGCGACGCTTGGAACAAAATATTACCACTTGTATAAAACTTTAAGGGATTGACCCTGTTTAAGTTTTATATATTATTTTTTTCTTTTTAGAGGTTTTTGTTTGTGTCGGGGGTTTTTTAAATTTTTAATTTATTTATGAACCAAAGCGTGACAAGAAGCGAGTGTGAGTGAGAAAACATGCGCGAAAGTTATATACGCCTATGTTCAGACCTGCCAAGTTATATCGGCCGTATTTTACACTTGAATACCAATAGGTACAAAGCAGGGGGCGGTGAGTAGGTCGGTTCGTTTATCATATAAACTAGCACAGGCTGGGCCCTCCAGAAACAATGGACAGTGTCACTCAGTCACTCAGTCGAATGACTCGGCCTTGCCCCAAGACCGGATGATTACACTTACGAACGAGACAGATTTTTTTCAAATTAACTCCTGAGGCTAGAATGAACTTGACATCAGTTGAAATAGATCCACTGGATTGTGCGTGAATAAACGCCTTCCTGTTTGTCTCCTTTTGTACATTTAAGGCGTGGGCCACTCAGAAGGGACGAGAGACGAGGACGGGACTTACACGCGGCGTCCCTAGTCTCACTGTGTATCTTTCTTTTTTCTTCATAAAAAAATGGCACAAAACATACAGAAAGGACAAGACAAGACACAGACGCGTCGGTTTTCCATCTGCAATACTATTGCCACTCCTGCGTCCTGTCCTCGTCTCACTTCTCTTCTGTGTGACGACGCGCGCCTAAGGGCCTTGATTAACTGATAGGTAGACCACCAACACTAAACCCCTAACTATTGAGAATACAAACATGGATTTTGGTATAACCTATCACCTACCTCAGACAATGTGTAGGTAGATGAGCGAGAAAATCAAAGATGCATTGCAGATTGTAGGTAGGTATGTAAAGAAAACCGAGGGCAACATCTAGTTTTCAACATAGAACTTAATGTTTGATAGAACACGTAAAATTCCCCTTATTCATAAACACTGCTTTAAGGCTCCGGCAGACAGACGCCACGTGACTCTAGTAGAACAATTTCTATGAAAACTTCATGGAAATTGTTCTCCACCAGAATCACGTTACACCGTCGCATCGCGCTTGTCATGTTCTGTTAAAGTTACGACACTATTAAACGTCACAAAATGTCGAGCAGACGTTATAGTTTATACATACTTAAATTTATGCATTTATTATTACTTACCTAAAACTATTTTACCTTCAAGTGTTACCTTCTTGGAAAAACTAGGTAAATCCTGAATAAGTAGTAAGTCGGGTGCAATAATAATGTAAGCTAGGTATCATAAGAATGCTTACAATATTTGAATCTGTACTTATTGAACAGATTGCAAATACTTAGTTCTCCTTTGAGTGCATTTCATCAAATACATAGTTCCTATGTCGTAATGTTGGCTCAATGTGGCGCGTTGTAGGACCAATACGAATACGCTACACCGCTACGGCGCTACCTGATAAGTCAGTTTTTTTAATTTAAAAGTGTAGCCAACATTTCGGCCTTGGTACCATTTGATGAAAAGCACTATAGCTGTGCAATGTGCACAGGTAAGGAAAACTATTTACAATTTGTTTACTTCGCACGTGACAAAATCACTTGATGAAGCATAAAATATTGTAGGTATGAATTATTAATTTATTACTTAGTCATGATTAAAAAATAAACTAACGTATATGAAGTGTTGCGTCGGAAACTAAAGTTGTGGGTGACACGAGGAAGATTAATTACGTGACGCATAGTCACCGAAATGACAAAGAAGATGATGTTTACTACCTACTTTAAACTAAGTATACCTACCATTGCTAGAATTAAAAAAAAACCAGCCATAGCTACAGCTACTGGATATTACTAGTACATACAATTTTAATTCTCACGCAAAATCACTTTCAAGTTTGAATAAAACAAGACTTTCGTATTTCAAAAGAACGCGTTCAAAAATAAAGGTAAGTAACCATTTTCTAACTGCACACAAAATGGCGCCCAAGCTTTTGACAGCTGTTAAAATTAGATTTCTGCTGTGAGCATCTAGTGTTGTAAGATAACTAGATGATTGATACTGTGAAGGTAAATCTTATGTTTGCACAAACTTTGCTGGTGTCATGAAAGTAAACATCCAAAGATAATACTTATAATACCCATCAGTTACGCGAAATATCAATGTCGCGTCATAATTAGCAAAACCAGTGACAATGACATGGTGGAAATAGGAAGGCCAAACGACGGGGAGACAGGTATACTGACAGCTTCACGTTTTGGCACTCTTTGTTATAATTTATTGTGGATTTAAGCGACAATAACGAAATAGTACCTACATTACTGTCGCGGCCCGCATCAGGTGCATTGATGGTCCAGTAATGCCTGGCTGCGGCCAAGGCTTTTATAGTACTTTTCCCAATGATAAGGCGCGGAAATTCAAACTAATTAAATTCCAGAATCAAGATTATAATTTCTAGATATGGATTTTCATAGTACCTAGTATTGCCGGCTGCATATTCACTGGTTTTTGACCAGTAAGTACAGCAATTTCGATTTATCTCGAAGAAGGTTGTCAAAATAATGCTCGAATGTCCAAGCATGTTTGAAAAAAGATCATTTTTTCCTCATACAAACATCTTACGATATCGCGCCGGCGTTTGCTAATCATCGAGGTGAGAATGAAAGGAAATGCGAAGGATTTCTTGCACTCACCTTCATTTTTTGTTGGCCTAATATGTTGCTCTTGCTAAGAATTAATTCTTCAAGGACATTCTAATTCACTACAATAGTTTTCTTTTTCACAGTATACAATGAATAATTAGAAATATAACAGATAAGTAACATTTATAATGTTACAAGTTTTTGGCTTCGCCTGCCATAACACACAAGTGTTTCTGATAATAGTTCTAATAGATTGTTTAAATGGAACTTCATACTTTGTGTGCACCTATGTTTATAAGTAGGTACTCAGCAAGTATATTAAAAATCAACATATTTCATCATCAGCTTTTAAGATTGCGTAATACTGTAAATAGGTATGTGTTTGTTAACTGAAATCAACTGAATAAAACCACTTGCCAAAACGTGATTGAGATGAAATCAAAATAGCCTCGAGAACGCCACAAATTAATCAATAGACGTGGAGTTTTTTATAGTCTATTATTGTGGTTGATTGATGGTCACCATAGAGTAGGTAGCTGGTGGGTATACTCAACCGCACATCAGTGGTAAAATTTAACATTAAGAGTGCCTTTATGGCGTAGCAATAAGGGCGATTTTCGTAGGACCACTGTATGGTGGTTGGGTGTACAAAGCGATTCTTGCCGGTGCTTCCTCGACAAGACCAAGGCCGTTCTAATCATTGCACTCCACTGAGTGACACTAAACGGACTTGTATGTTACGAGATGGTTGCGCCCGCGCCTCATGTGGAAGGGAATTATTATGACATATTAATATAGAAGTAGTACTACATTCAGTTAGGCAGTAAATTGGTGACGTAAACAGTCTACGAAGTTTTCTGTGGCGAAGTAGATGATGATTTTTTTGTTTTTTTCAGGCATTCTATTGCTTTGAGAGATCATTTTTTTGTTGTTCAAAGGATTATTTTGAAAAACACGCGGTACACTACACCCTTGAATATAGTTGTGTTGCTTCAACATAGAGTTGTAGTGCCTTGTGCTTACCAGTTAGGCCGGCCACATACATACGGAATTCAGAAATCAATATCGATTCGGAATTTCGAAGGCAGCAAATCCATACAAAAAGTCGGCCACATACAGACGGAATTCCGTTTCGGAATTTCGAATCGGAGAAAATTTCGAACGTAGACCTACTGCAGGTATACATGTGTGCTAGATCTTTGATTTTGTATGGATTTGCTGCCTTCGAATTTCCGAATCGATATTTCGAAACGGAATTCCTTATGTAGCGGGGCCTTTGCAAACGTAGTGCTCTACAAAAAAAAAATCCATGTACCTATGTTTGTAAGCTATAGGTACTCCTCTAAATCTTACAAACGTACATAGAAACCTTATTCCTCTTTCGGTACCTATGTACCTACCTACATATTCAGTGATTAATTAGGTAGGTCCAGCGGCGCGGGCGGGGAGAAGACTTCAATGCGCCAATTAGTTTAGGTAATTTTTTTTACGGCGAAAATAATGGTAATTTAGAAAGAAATAAAAAACATAGTATCTGCTTTATAATTAGTTCAGTTATTATTCAAAGTTTCATGATCTAATTTGAAGTATTTTTTTAATCTAGAGATTTATTGTTCGGCTTGCAGGTAACTGGATTTTTTTAGAAAATTTAATGACGTCGTGTTTTCGTCAAACATAAGTACTACTAGATATTTTTTGAAACTTTACTAGATACTTATTTCAAAATTAATGCTGCAGTATTTTCGGTATAACGGAGGATCATGCTAACCAATTTGAGGTATTAGAGACTCTTAACAGTTTCTTGTAAATTAAACGAATACAGTGCGTTATCCCAAATAATGCGTCGTTGAAATGTTACAAGCGGTTGTTGGTAGCTCTATCGAGATCGGTATATGAATGGTTGTTGGTAGCTCTATAGAGATACGAATGGAAAGTTTAGGCCTATCCTGTACCAAGTTTGAGACGTATCGTTGAGTTTAATTGTCGACCAATAAACATGTCGCTTAAACTTGATGTCATTTTAATTGCTGGCCATCAAAATGCGTTTTTATTTCATGACTTTATTCGACGAGCTTACAATAATAGAACTGAGTTCCGTAATATATTCACAAATGTAACACAATAACTGTTTATTTCTTTATTTTATCAGCATATTAATAAATAGCAAAATAATCGCCATATTTATTTATTTCTTTATTATCGGCAATAGCATGCTTATTAATAAATAGCAAAATAATCGCCATATTTATTTATTTCTTTATTATCGGCAATAGCATGCTTATTAATAAATAGCAAAATAATCGCCATATTTATTTATTACTTTATTATCGGCAATAGCATGCTTATTAATAAATAGCAAAATAATCGACATATTTATTTATTTATAACAGTTCGTTTATTCATCGTTCATGTGTTATTAATGACTCGCAACGACGTTGACGTTCAAAATTGCCATAGAAATATGTGCCTAATTGAAATAAAATATTTGACTTTGACTTGATTTTAGGTTTGGCCGCGATTTCGCCTATAATCTTCCTCAAGAATTAGACTATCAGATACAAAAAAGTATTTTTCGAATCCCAGTGGTACTTCCTTCACTAGATTAGCGTGTTCAAACAAACATACTCTTCGGCTTTATTATTATATATAATCAGCGGTTTCGCACCAGGTGCAAATAGAGCTACCTTATTATTTTTTTAATTAAAGAATCTTCGTCAACGTCTTCCTAGACTTTTCCCAACTACGTCGGGGGCGGATTCCAGTCCAACCGGATGCAGCTCACCTGAATTCCAGTACCTACCTATTTAACATAGAGCGACTGCAGTCTATCTGACCTTCACTATTCCGTTAGGTACTTGGTAAAACGATACTTACACGACAACGATAGGTCGTGTCAGATTGCCGTCCCATCGGACTATGAGAGTGAGGGAAGAGAGAGTGCACCTGTGCCTGCGCACACACTTGTGCACTATAATGTCTCCCGCGCAGAAGGTTACTACTCCGTTAAGACAGGCCGCCGTGGACGAAATACGGTCTGGAGGACTATAATATAAGTTCTCTATATAAAACGATACTTCTTGGTGAGACTGGTTGTTGTGCGAAATCGCCTTAAAGTAGGTAGGTACGCAAGATGAATGTGGTGTGGTGTTGATACTTAATACTTGTTTGCTGATACGTTCAGAATGATGACAAAGTGCGGAAAGAACAATGGGAAAGTGCTGTTGGATTACATTTTGTCTCTTAAATTATTAAGACTCACATAACCAACGACTTCCACCTTTGTACATAAGACTTGCTGAAATAACATAACGCTGTCTTTTCTGTCGCGCAGAACCAAAAAAAAACAATCGACTTCCAAAAAAAACGCCAAAAATGGGAAAATTAACTTTAATTACGGATTTCAAAGTTACTTTTCACTTTTTAGTGTTTTTTTTTTGGAAGTCGGTTTGATTTTTATTTGGTAAAAAGTTTTTATTTTCCACTTTAGAGTTTTGGTACCTAACCCCACACAAATTCGAATACCACTACCTGCTATGTAAAGTCAATTTTGATATATGTACATAAGTAAAAGTCCTCAGACGTAAGACGCTGAAGCAGAAAAATAATTAAGTCATTTAAAATTATTAAATCATTTACAGCAGGCAAGTTTAGTGTCCATGTGACGAGATAAAATATAAAAATAAATGAAGACGTTCTAAGAGAGAAACTTTATTCTTATGAAGCTAAAAGCAAATGAATTCTATATTTGATCTATTTCAACTAAAAGTACAGAGAGGCTGACTGTATAATAACGTCATGAAACGGCCATATTTAGTAAAGGTACCTACATAGATGTTTTAAGGGTTCCGTACACAAAGGGTAAAACGGGACCCTATTACTAAGGCTCCGCTGTCCGTCCGTCCGTCTGACACCAAGCTGTATCTCTTGAACGGTGATAGTTAGACAGTTGAAATTTTCACAGATGATTCTATTGCCACTATAACAACAAATACTAAAAAACAGGAATAAAATAAATATTTAAGGGGGCTTCCATACAACAAACGTGATTTTTTTTGCCGTTTTTATAGATAATGGTACGGAACCCTTCGTGCGCGAGTCCGACTCGCATTTGGCCGGTTTTTTTATTTTTAAGATGAATGGTAACTTAAATTATAGTACCTATTTAACTATACATATAGTAACTTTATCTTATATTAGTAACATTAACATGGTCAAGTAGTCATAGAGCCTTTTTCATTCTGAATGGGACATAAGTACTTAACAAAATGTTCTATGTTGTATTTCGTCTTTCATGAAAGTTATGTGAATTTGATAACATTAAGAGAAAATGAATCATAAGTCATCATTTCAGCCGAAAGACTTCCACTGCTGGTTATAGGCCACCCCCAACCAAGCGCCCCGCCACTTCGACCAGCACCCTATGTGCGTAATACACGGTCAATCACAATCTGAATTGGTTTGAAACAAATTGCTAATCCATTGCTTCATAAGTTCGAAAAAAAATCTGCTCAACAACGTAAATAACGCAATGAATGTTGTTGAACTGTCAAAATGAAACAGATTAGTCGTAATCGGTTACTCAATTAGATGTGCTTCCCGCATCCAGCTAAAATGAATATAACGTGCAATTTGCATACATTCATACAACGTACTTATATTTTGAGACAAGTGAAAGTCGTGCTCGCAAAATTCAAGTGTCATGAATGTGACAAGCGTAGTCCAGGAGCTCACATTGATAAATAATTTGCATTAAGTAAGTACGTACCTATATGTTTAAAATGTTGAAGTTATTTTCTACTGTAAAAAAACGTTAACTATTTCTACTTCTTTTAAGAGTGTTGATGGCAATCTCAATTGTTTCCGCCCGGAATTCGGTTTATTAACTGTTTTGCAGTAGGAAAGCTATAAGTTTGTAATCTTCGCCTTTGGTCGAAACAATCACATTAACCTAAAACAAACAGCAGTCCATGAAATCCCACAAACTTTTTATAATTCGATACAGCCTTCTAATCGACCTTGTAAGTTACGTTTGAAAGGATAGGTTGATGTTAATTTTCCTTTGGTGGCGGGCCTTTGGTCTGGTACAGGGGAAAGCATGTTTTTCTCGTGACGCAACTGTCTGGACGCCTCCCCACTCTGGCGCCAAGGCTTGGCATCCGAAAGACCTCCCCCCCTCCCTCCAACCCCACATTACGTGACGATTGCAGCATTGAATAACACTCATCATAAAAAAAACGATTATTTTCTCATATTTCAGTAATATATTACTTATAAAAAAATTACACGTGCAACTAAGATGGCTCTGGCTCATACATCAGGAATGTTAATGTCAAGTTCTGTTTATGATACCGTTGTTGCATTGTTTTCTCTGTCACTGGAAAACTGTGACATTGCTTGTCTGCGCAGATTGAATACAAATATAAGAAATTGAAATTCTTATATTTGATCGATGCAATTCGCTGGGAGATGTTTGTAGAAAGTGCATGCGGCACGACCTTGCTGAACAAGTACGATGATGAAAACAAGTATAAAAGCTGTAAACAGAATCATAATTTAGATCGTATAAGTTAGTACTCTGTTACCTACTGTAAATAAAACTATATACAGCTTTTATTGATAAATAAACAACAAACCACTGTTGTCTGTCTCTTAGACTGGCCTCAATCGTTTCTTCACATTTTTTTATGACTTTCAGTCTGATCGCAAGACAAACATACCGTTTTACAAGCGAAAGGCTAGTTCAAGAGTTTGTTCGGCAAATAAAAGGCATCCTTGACCTCTTAATGGCGGCATGTGAGCGTATAATGGATTACTTTACAATGATAAAGTTGTATTCAAAAAAGCTGCCTAAAACGAATGGATTTTTATTACTGTTTCTAGATAAATTAACCAGTTTAGACGATGATGGTTAGTGATTGTAGTTATATATATTATAAGCAAACAAGAGGACACGGCTGCTGCCAATTTTCTAGTGGTAGGTAGGTTCCATAAAGGGTTTAGTACCTAAAAACGTTTTAAATTAATAATTACGCTTAGTCTAAGTCGAACAGTGTGTAATTAACGGTGATTCAACGATCAAACATTCCGCTAACACACACAAGACGATGTGCATAGATAATTATAATTTTCACACCGAATGGTTCGTTAACATCAGTTATTTATCCAATACGAATCAATATTCCTTAGCTGAACCTGTAAATCTTAACAGCGCAAAGCTAAACAAAATACTGGATAGAAAATACATTATTATTACTATGTCTGTATTTATAAAAAGTTAATAATAATGACCGAAAACTACTACGATGACTAAGATTATTTTAATTAAAATTCCGCTAGAATGCCGCGAAAATTCAACACCTTTTTTTTATGTATAAATACACTATAATCATTTCGAAATATTGCAATTGTAAAAAAAAAAAACGAATTGTAATAATACTACGTGAGCTCGGATAACATTGTGTCAATTGTCGTAAGGATCAATGGCCTGATGGCCGAAAGCCTCGACCAACAACTCTCGAGGCTCTCGTTAGGCGGTTGGATCAAGGGCCTGATCCAGAAGGCAGTACTTCTCGATACGACTCGCATTGTGAGGAGGTTCCTATCTCTGCAGCCCTATCCACCGGTAGCTTGGACCCTGCTCCCGACACCGGCGGACCTCTATTTTTATAATTTTTAAATGTATTTTTTTTATTTTAAGAAATATTAAAAAATATAAATATTTAAATAAGATAAAAAATGAATAAACGAAATAATACTAATCTAACTATAAAAATGATAATGATCTAAGTATGTACACATGGCTACACATCAAGCTATACATTTCCAGTATACGCTGACCTCGCATTGTACATAAATTCTATACAATGCGAGATCAGCATAAACTGGAAATGTATAGCTTGACGTGTAGCCGTGTGTACCTACTTAGATATTGGTATGAACTTTTACAGATGCCTTTTAGAACCTATTGAGTTCCAAATGCCACTAAAAGCAATATAACGAAGCTAATAACTGTGGAGAACAATACTTTTAATATCATTCGCATTGCACTCGACGTTAGAACGACCATATGACAATTCAAAAGTGCCTGTGAATGGTTTAATTGAAATAAATGCTTTGAGTTTGAGTTTTGAGTTTGAATAACGACCAATAAAAATAAGTATATAGCAAATTCTTGTCCACGGAAGTGACAAAGTTAATCTTAGACTGTGGTTACTCTAAATACTTACTTCTACTATAAGATTATGAAATAATTGGTCGAGTCAACTGCGCGAAAACACGTGATGTTGACAGCTTCCTTGTTGAAAAATAATTCATCTTATTCATCTTTTTTTTAATGTCATTACTTAAACTATGCGGTAGAGCTCCTGTGCTACGTAGTCATACGATCAGGCGAAACTGGTTAAAACTAGACATGAATGGTGCCTAGTACCTAATACCTGAATACGGCGAAGCAAAAAGGAGGGTTATGATTTTGACCGGTATGTATGTATGTAGGTATGTATGTTCATCGGTTCCCTCATATCTTCTAAACGACTTATCCCAATTTGACAAATGCGGTATCGTTAGAAGCGTCTTGATTGTCCGCTGGTTTTTGGCTATGGGACGTCACATTAAATTTAAAATGGCGCATTCTAGACGAGTTAAAGTCATGAACTAAAAAAAAAAAACAGTCATACCATGTTGGGTATCAAATGAAAGGGCTTAATTACCACATTTCAAATATATATTATTATAAACCCAAAAAAAAGTTATAAAACTAAAACCCAACTACGACAACAAAGTCAATAAACTAAAAAGGTATACAGGCCAACAGACACGGACAAAATAAAAATCCGGAGTCACACGTGTTACGCGAACAGATCACGGGTGACTCCGGATTTTTAATTTATTTTAGTTTTAAATTTTTATTTTTAAACATTGCAGTGTCACATCATCTCATAAAAAATCTGTACCAACCCTGTGTGATATTGAGGCTAAACTTAAGAAGGATTACAACATGTACACCCATGTGGCAGCAGGAGTAACCGGTGAACATTACACCAATCACTACTGCGACTACTGAAAGATTGACACAGGTCCATGTGTTCTGAGACTACCCAGTCTAGTATGGCAAAGAGCATAAGTGCACTGCATACAATCCAAAGCCGATAAATATCGGTCCGTACCTATCAACTATTTGGATGACGGATTGCGCACTAGATCCGAACTTCGTCCGAACTCATTTTAGAACATGTCATTTGCAATTCGGATACGCATCCGATTCAGTGTGAAAACGCTCATAAAGTCTCCGAGCCAATATTTAGGATTACATTAATTGCGACTCAATTGTGATAAATTACGATTCGTGGCTCGGAAAGCACGTTAATCCGTTGGTTCCGGCTATCATTTGTAGATCTTTGACAGTTGTTACGGGTAGTCAAAAGCCCGAAGGTCTACCAAACAGTCTTACCACGGGGTATTGATTTACAGGACTAGATGTCAGACTTTTTGTAATAATGTAAAATACAAAAATAATAACAACCTTTATGTACACTAAACCCATGCTTTAAATCCTTTATAAAAGTTTCTGAAACAGTTAACTTATTGCCAACATTATAACAACCAGTGTCATAAGTAACCATAATATCATCCAAACGAGTGTTATAATGCTGTCCTTTGAATAAAAAAATAAATAATAAATATTATCAAGCACGCGCGTATCACGACCACAACGCCGTAATAAAATTTAAAAAACTCATAGGTTATTCAAATTCACGTCGTATTTTGTTCGCCATTTTTGTTCGATACTAGTATTACACCCTTATAGCAAGCATCTTATGGTTTCAGAACCTTTGTAGAGGAATCATAATATCATGGGTGTAGATAACGTCTTATAAGCAACTGTACATAATTAGGTAAGTATTAAAACACTCATGTGATACTATTATATAATTATGATAAACCCACACTCGTGTTTTAATACCCCTTATTACATAACAGTTGCATAAATAACTAAATATTTATTATGTTTTTACGAAATGTCTTCAGACAATTGAATAGCGATAGCGCATTGCGTGTTGCTGACTGTTGCGTTTGAGTCAAAAACAGCTATAAAATAAGTATATTATGTAGCATGTAGGAAATAAGCCTGCAGCAATATCTATGAAACGTTACATTACAAATATTTTCAATTTTCACGACCAGTATTTTATACATTTCCCATTCTATGGCACAATGCACTTTGGTAGACGTTCAATAAAATAAAACAATAAAAATTGCATTGTACTTGAAGCATTGTATGAGGTAGGCACTTATCTATAATTAAATTATTCTCGTCATGTCCGCTTGGATTATATTACAGATTGGTAAGATTAAGTTTTTAATTAAGTTTAATGTAAATATAGCAGGGTAGTTTATGTACAAAATCGTATGTATATTGTATGTATGTACCTATGTACTTATTGTTTTTGTATGTATGTATTTACTTATTATTTTTGCTTTGTGGAGTCGTGAACTGCACAATTTTTTTCAGCTCATTAGATACCTGACACTACTCTTATAATTAGGTACTATTTATACAGTAAATTAACTATTATAAAAGTTTATTTTATACGTAGTTAAAAGTTATAAGAACTAACTTCATCATTATTTATAGAAAATGTAATAAACAGTTGAAAACGCAGAATACGACACCATTGAAGGTGGAATAATGAAGGTTACTTAATGAAGGTTACTTGAACCTGATTACACAGCACAAAATATTCAAAGTATTGTTAATAGATATGTAGACACACGGCTACACATCAAGCTTTACATTGCCAGTTTATCTTGGTCTCGCATTGTTAATGATTCCCGTACAATGCGAGGTCAGCTTACACTGGAATTTTATAGCTTGATGTTAAGCCGCGTGTACACAAGTAGAGCTAACCTAGTAAACACAATTATATACATTTTATTATTTAACTTTTTAAGATAATAAATGAGACCGTTACAATTAAGAGAAAATGATATCTACACTAATATTATAAAGAGAAAGGTTTTTATTTTTGTTTATAATAAAAATATTGGACCTGTTTTAAAAATTATTTCAGCGGTAGTATGCTATATTATCACTGAGTGACATAGGCTATCCTAACTAACCAATATTATAAACGCGAAAGTGAGTTTGTTTGTTGGTTTGTTAAGCTTTCACGCTAAAACGGTTGAAGGGATTTAGATGAAATTTGGCACATGGGTAGACCATGACCTAGGACATAGGATACTATTTATCCTAATGTGCCCACGGGATCGAGACTAGTAGCGCAGCTAGCAATTTATAAAGATATATCACGCGGGCGAAGCCAGTAATAAACGTAAATAAGACTCTTTAATGGATTAAAGAGTCACTATCATTCCAGAATATAGTAATGATGGAAATTCTGAAAAAAAAAACTTGCCTTGTTTAATTTCTTAAAGCGACTTCGTAAGAGAGATAAATGCGAAAACGTTATTATTTCTACACAGTTAGCTTTAACGAATTTCTAATAAGTAATTAAATATTTGCAACATCCTTTGCGGGGCTTGAAAACGTTACCAATTCACATTAAAAGTTACGTTAAGTAACGGTATTTCCGTAGAGATATCTGGATATCGGTACGGTTTGGTAGCATTACTTAGTAGCATAACATAATAATAACGTAAGAAATTGTGGTAAAAATTACCGGTATTTTTAATGTTATTGTAAAAATTGCGGTAAAACATTAACGGTATTATTTTTGTTATTTTATGCGACGTTGCCGGCCCGTTTTGTCAAAGGCGGCCGGCAGACAATCCAACCAAGTATATTCACAAGAACAAGCACAACACAGAATAGCAAAGAGAATACCTATTATACACGCAAATAGTCGTACGGCACAGTCTTAGCATCGGTGCAGTCTGAAATTTTTAACGATATCCAGAGCGACGGTAACAAATCTAAATCATAACGATAAAGTTTTCGATAGCGTAGATTTTAACGCTACGTATGTTTAACGGTAAAATGTGCCAGATATAACATTAAATAATATAACGTTATTTAATAGTTAACGATATCATCATCAGAAGGCTATAACGATACTTTGTATCTTTTAGCTTACAGGATGCTCCAATCAGCTGATGTTATCTAGGTATATATAATTAATAATTAAATCGAAATAATCAGTTGACTCGAATTAAATGTTAGTAAAAAAATATTATAAAAGTGTGAAAATAATGTACTTAGGTAGAAATGTAAAGGACGGACGTATACATACCAACATGTAAATAATTTATAAGTAGATGCTTATTGTAATAAATTGTGTGTGTTAAATTAATGGTTATATACCTAAAATAAAGTCTTATCACTTAGTGGAATTTAAGTGTTGTCGATAAAAGTACTATGCAGTATGCATGTATTTGGGATTGTGTGACGTACCTACATACATTCATTCATTTATTTATTTTCATTATAGAAAAAAAAAGATTTTTAAATAAATAAAAAACTGTCGTACAAGTATGCGAAAAAATGGGTATGGAATTGCGAAAAGAAATAAAAAATACTGATGCGGGCGTAAACTGTATAATTATCAAAAAAACGATGAATACTGATTTACAATTCCCTATAGACTACAATCCCCTTGAGTGTGACTGGTAAAATTTAAGAGGGCTGGCTTCTATACATATTTTTAACTAGCTGCGCCCCGCGTTTTCACCGGCGTAAGTCTTGATTCCATGGGAATATCGGGATAAAAAGTATCCGATGTCCTATTCTGGGTCAAGGTCTACCCCTGTGCCAAATTTCATCCAAATCCGTTCAGCCGTTTTAGCGTGAAAGCGTAACAATCAAACAAACAAACTCACTTTCGCATTTATAAATTATGTATTAGGATTAAAGTCGCTTTTCGTGTTTGTCTGTTTGTCCGCGTTGCTCTTCAACAGATTTTGATGAGGTTTTCACCATCGTTTAGAAAATTTATTCCGGAAGGTTTATGTGTATAATAACGTTATTATTAAAGTTACATATAACTAAGAAATCTCGATGTTTTGTGAAGTCGTAAAAACCGTGCGAAGAAGGAGCGAAGTTACTTAAATTACTCCGTTAGTTACTTATAAAATGCGCACATAAGTAGATTTCACTGCACATAGAAACCGCAGAGAAACGAGATGGCCTCAATTCTAATGATTTGATACTACGCGAGATGCTGCGAAACATCGGAACGCGACAAGAAATCTCAAATTTACAAAAAATCGCGTAGCCGGACGTTTAACCCATAAACAAGATAAACTAAACTTATTTACCTAAAATAAACTTATTTCTATTTTAATTATAAGCAGGTCGCGGGCACGTTTTATAGTATAGTTTCGTTGTGTGCAATTTTAAATAGCGGCGCGTTCATCGCTTTTGCCTGCGCAAACGCACGCTGAGAATGGACCAGACGTGTGTGTGCGTACGATGTTACGTTGTGTGTGTGTGATACCGATACGTGTGCATGCGTTAATGCATGTCATTTCCGTTCATTTCCTAACGAATATTATGAAATGGACGTGTAGCGGTCGTAAAGGAATTTCGCGTAGTGAAGATTTCTTTAATTCTATTACATTTCTGTATGGAATCGTAAAGGAAAGAAAAGATGTCATTGCGAGCAACGTATTACGATTAAAGTGTTAATACAGTTATGGGGTTTTAACAGGATAAATTGGTAATAGATGGTAAATCGTTTTGTTGGTAACATGGGCAACCCACACAGACGGTTTGTGAGTAATCGGTCGGATCTTGTTCCGGCGCAAGAGCACGCTCGGTCGGAGCACGCGGTCACCACGTGCGCCTGCGCAACCGTACCTCAGTCAGGGCTGCCTACATTTTTTTTCTACGGAATCGTGTCTATCAACTTTTCAAGCTTCTGATCTGAATGTGGTCCATTTTTAACCGACTTCTTCAAAAAGGAGGAGGTTCTCAATTCGTCTGTAAGTTTTTTATATTTTTTTTGGAAATCGTTTGTTTTTTGGTTGTATTTTTTTTATAGCCCATTTGAAATCTAATACTCGTTTATTGTGATTGGTAAGGTATGAGACGAAATTATTTTTGGAATTGAATATATCCGTAACAGTGGTTGAATAGTTTTTGTTAACTTGATTTTACTTAATTAGTAACCAGTTTATTAAATTCAGTTTGCTATTTTCAGAGGACCTAGTGTGAGTTTCTTTAAACTATCTCAACTTTACGCATCGACCGCGTCCGGCGCTCCGATTGGCCCTTCACAGGCCTTCACTGGTGAAGGGCCAATCGGAGCGCTGAACGCGGTCGATGCGTAAAGTCGAGATGGTAAAAGAAATTCGCACTAAGGCCTCTGTTTTACGTATGGTTACCAACCATAGACCCTAACGCCTCGGCGGATAGTAGATTGCGTTTTAATCGTTACTTTAGTTGGTTTTCAAAGAAACTATAATATTGTAACATTTTGAGTTACATAATGGCTATAAATACGTGACTATGAGTTGATTATTTTAATAAATTTTCCGTGGCTCATTATAGAAACAACACATTATACGATACACATTTACTGTATAGCCTATACAGTAAAGGAATAAATGTACCTACATAGTAATATTTTAGTTATATACTTTACTAGCTGATGCCTGCGTCTTTGCCCGCGTGGATGTCGGTTATTTGTATACTTAAACCTTACTCGAGAACCACTCTATCCATTGGTGAAAACAGCATGAAAATCGGTACAGTAGTTTTTGAGTTTATCGCGTACAGGACGACAGACAGACGCGTAGACGCAGCGGAGGACTTTGTATAAAATATGTAAGGATGATGTAATACCGTAAATTAATGGTGCCTATTATTTTAATTATTATCCTCACTGATCTAAAAAGCACGTGTGCACCTTTATCTTGCACGTGCGGCTAACGGTTAATTAAGGTGTTTCATTTTTGAACTTCGAATCCGAAACGGCAAAGGCATTCTTTTCAACAACATAAAGTTATCAATGTACTACTTTCAGCGCAGCTAGCCAACCTCAAATTTTATCTCGCTCGCATCATAAAACTCACGGCCTGATTGAGAGCGAGACGGAGTGGGGTGCTGGCTGCTGGCGGCTCTTAGGCCTCGAATAGTTTAGGTAATAGCTTTTTAAAGGTAAAAAAGATGGTAATAAAAAAAACCTGCTATGTAGTTAGTTCAGTTATTGTGCAGTTTCATGATCTAATGTGAACAATTTTTTGAATACCAGCGGTTTATAGTTCGGTTTAGAGGTAACTGGATTTTTTTTCTATCGAGATTTTTTTATGTAATCGTGTTTTCGTCAAACATAGGTCATCGTCATCATATAAACCTCAACTTTAACATATATTTATTTCAAAATTAATGTTGCATTATTTTCGGCATAACGGAGGATCATGTTAAGCAATTTGAGGTAGGATAGTGCCTCAACTGCCTCCTAGGTCTAGTGTTCGCAAGCGCTACAACTGCTGACCATCAGGTCCTGGGTTTGATTCCCGAGTCGGGCAAAGTATTATTGGGGTTTTCCATATGGGATTTCTCAGTGGCAGCTTGGAGTCTTGATCTGTGTCCGGTTGATAGCAATAGGCTCGCCCCCTTACGAGTACATGGGACTCAAAAATAATTGGTGAATGTGGGTTCACTATAGGTAATACCTACTCCTCTGTCTAACCCTTCGGGGATTACATACAGTAAGTAGCTATTTCTTCCTGGAAAACGTCACGCAAGCAAAGTCATAGGTAAAACTAAATCGACTAAAAACCACGTTTGTCCTTCACAAAACGTGATTTACAATACTTTGAATAATATGCATTTAATTAGTATACAACAGTTCCTTATAACTGTTACATAGACGTAGGCGCAGCTAATAGAATTTCCCTATACGGCTATAAGCATTGTTTTCACATTGTCAACACGTCACAGTATGGCGTATGAGAAAGTACCCATGAGTCGCCTATTGATCAATAAATTAACTACTTACGCTCTACTCCGGAAAAGTATCATCTAATACAACAATATAATATTATTTAATACTAAAGCTGTTGTCCGCGACGTCGTCAGCGATCTAAGATGAAAAGTAGCCAATGTCCTTCTCCAGGTCAAGGTCTACCCATGTGCCAAATTTCATCCAAATCCGTTCAGCCGTTTAAGCGTGAAAGCGTGACAAATAAACTCACTTTCGCATTTATTTGGTTAGGATTTTTCCTAGTACTTACCTAATTCTTAAACAAAGATGTAAGTACTTACATCAAACATTAGAATTACATTCTTACTTTCCGGAGTAGAGAACTTCATCTAGGAATAAAATGAGGTAGTTCGATTCATAATACTTAGACGTACGGACATACATAGGCGTTTGGAATCTTGAACTATTTACACACATTGTAGGGATGCAAGAAGTGCCAAAAACTATCGATAAATATCGTATAGATATTTAAAAAAATATCAATAACAATTTCGATATTATATCGACATAAAACTATCGGTATATCGGTTTAATCTTTTTTTTTTTAATTATTAATTGTATGATAAATATTTGTGAAGTTCAATTGTATTTGATTTTCATTAATAAAATACCAAATAAGGAAAAAAAATACTACTTTATGGCTCTGAATTCCAGCAGTTTTAGTCAGTGGCGACAACGGTGTTGCTATTGGAAATATATCGTATTTGATACATTTTCGATACTTGATATTTTATATCGATATATCGAAATAATAAATATCGGCTAAAAATATCGATACATCGATATTTTTCTGCAAGCCTAACACATTGCGAGAAGCCTGCAAAGAGTGCCTATTATAGGCCGCCGACACTTGCTTACGACTCCATAATACTTAGTGATTGAGGAAAAATGCGGACCTACATATTTGTTGTGTAATATTTTGTAACGGTACCTTGCCCTGTCAGTGGTCAATTTTCATCTCAGACAGTCAGACAGACAGAAGACACACGAGTGATGCTTTATGGGTTCCGTTTCTTCCTTTTGAGGTACGAAACCCGAAAAAGGAAACGATTTGATGTTTTTTTTTAGGGGCCAACAACCGCTGTTACCGTTGTTATTTGAAGTATGAGTTCAGAAAAAAACTGCTTTGTTTATATTTAGATACTGCTTTGTTTATTTTTTTTGTTCATATTTAGATATCGATTCATATCATGTCGGCGGAGTTTCGCTAGTTAAATTAATTTGACCCTGAGTATTACCTACCGCGCCGTTGAAATTGATGTAATTATATTTGATAACAAATTATAATGTGCAACTACTGGAACAATTTGTTGAATGGGCCCGTTTCACTATTTGTATCCACGTGTCGTGCAAACTATACCATATCGATCAAAATTATCATATTCCTAATAGAGTTGTAAGCAAATATCCTTGGTGCTTCTGTAAATCAATAAAAACATATAAGTAAAGCTGGTTAATTTCACACCCATCGGTGATATTTGTTTGATTTATTAATACACGAACACTTCAGGAAAAGGGAAAAACGTGACTAGGTGTTGATGTGGTTTATCCGCATGTTATACATGCCTAGATTACAATGTAGGCACTATGTGCAAGCTTCAGCAGATGTTATCACGCTGATAAGCTTGCTTGCCTTACCTTCTTCAGTTGAAATCGGTGAAGGGAACTTATCATTATCGCTCTCACGTGTACTTTGTTCGAAGTACATCATTGTAAAATAACTTCTTCAATATGACGCATTATATTGCCCTTGTCGGCTTGAGTGCATTTTACATGGTAGGCTATAAATTGCTTCTTTTTTTTTGCGCTATCTATTTTGGCAGTACCTACATACGTTGCGAATTCAATTACGGAAATAAAACTATACCATAAATAGGGTTCATATTATGGTTCGAGGAACTACTGTATCCTAAATCTGTACCTACCTAAGTATAACTCTAGCTAATGAGAAGGCCATTTAATAACAAATAGAATGAAAATAGTGGCCATTCCAAAAAAAAAAAAAATTATCAAAAGATAAAAAGTTAAATCTCGAACAAGCCAAAGAACAAACGAAAACCGAACCTCCTTAACCATTCCAGGAATCAAAACTATTCGTTCTCCAAAACTATTCATTTACAAAATCTCAAAAGCTATCTTTTCTTAGTAAAATATAAGTCCATTGAGCACGGTACAGCACAATGCCTGAATACGTGATTCTAATGGGCAGCCTTTCTCATAATATGGCTGGTATTTATAAACTGTGGCTCGCGGAGTGTTAGACAACACACGCGGCAATACTGGCTGAAACCGGTTCACAGAGTATTATCTCAATAAATATGTGTTTCACGTTGAACACGGTATCCTTTGAATTTTAATACGGTGGTATGGAGAACAAAATACTGTCCAGCTGGTCTATTCTGTAAAAATATCACCGTGAAAATTTATGTGAAGTGAGCTTGAAGTGAACTGTCATCCTACCTGACGTTAGGGGAACCTACGGATTGACAGCGAAGTACTGCCGGATTCCCCGCGTTTCAATAATCAGCTCAGATATATTTGAGTGCTAACGTACAAACCTATGATGCCAGGTGTAAATAGTAATAAAATGAATAAAAATATAATCAATATGTATTTAATTGAATAAAGGAAATGATTTCAATATGAGAAAATACTAATTAATTGTTGGAAAAATGCTTCGGGTTCATTTGTGAATGTCAGAATTATTGCGTATTTTGTTCACAGATTGGCTGATATAAGGTATATCGCTCTTAAAGTACACAAACATAATGAAACATGAATATGGCTTTTAGTTATTTTAATAACATATTTACCAAAGAGAATGAGGTTATATAGTCATTGATATTTACTATGCTTATGTCATATATTTTCTTACCCTTTTAATGTTCAATTTCTAAGAATATGACTTTCTTTCCATAATCGTTATTACGTCAGTTTTCTCAGAAATACATCTACTCTATAGTTGATTAGGATATTGCAGACTGTAATCACGCTTCCTAAAAATAACTTTCCACATTTGACGGTTTTTTTTCCAAACGCTATGATTGTGATTCACGATAGTTTATGAAACCGGTTCTAACTATCTGTTATCGCAATATCCAAAACAATCATTAAAGTGATTTCCGCGGTAGGTACATCACTATCTTATCGATAGGTATTTCACGCATCTAAAAGATAACTATCGATATCAAAGAAAATTATCTATACAGTTTATACGAAGATGCGTCAGTATGTATATTTATTGGTGACGTATCATAAACAACAATAAAGCTTAACACTGATAGTAATATTTACCGAACATGATACGATAATCTGATAAACTTACATTTAAATTGCAAAATATATGATATAATATACCGACGTGATATAATAAACAAACGTCATCCTTAATAACAGCCTTAAACCCTGTCCAAGAGTTATGATAATACTAAAATTATGATCATAATTCATGCGTGATGATCATGAACTTCTATCCATACCCGTTACAGTAATTAATTTTTAGTTTCAATTCTTGAGTACTACCTAACCTATGTAGCAGTCACCATAGTTGCACAAATGTCGCAATCCATCTTTCGTAAGCTCATAAATTCAGGACTTCCTGTTGATAGATGTCAAAATGACAGATATCAAACAAGACCTATTGCTAGAGCAGTGACTTGGTTCTATGTCGATATCGATGAATAAAAAAAATAAAAACTAAGAGAGATATCTAGAGATAATATAAATAAGCGTCAAAATAATATAGTAGATAATCCACAAAAAAAAATTATCCAGCACAGAGTAAAATAAAAGAACCTAAAATCCGTGAAAAGTAAGCGTACAAAATTATATTAACTCCGTTAAATAAGTAGGAATTTGCTTAGTTTATTTAATTTATCACAAGTAGCAATATTTTAATATTTATAGTAGTAATATGTTCAGTGTTTTATAAGGTTACAATTTCTGTCACTGTAATTGTAACTCTCTGAATATATAACAGTTACTCGTATGAAGCTGGCTGGGAAAAACAGCTGGACTAGCTATGACAATTACCTGACTATTAGTTTATCAAGAACACAAACAACACTGTTATTAACTGAGCTAGCTTAATAGTTCTAAGAATGCAGTATGTAAGTAGGTAAGGCAGGTTCTTCCCCGATAATTTTCTAAGGCAGCTAAATACGACCAGCAGTGTGTGTGTTCGCGAATTTCATGATAATCTGCCATTCGGGTGTAATGCCAATAAAGCCTGCCTGGCCGCACCCACTCTGACACACGATATGTAGGAGTGCCGTTATTTATTTTGCTATCGAAATAATTAATAAAAGCCATGGAAAATGCCTATCTAATAATAATTTTCAAGAGGCTACAACTTTACAAAATGTTTTTGATTTTCCGGAGTCATGGGACTTTTGTTTTTATTACTTACTGGCTGATGCCCGCGGCTGCGCACTCGTGGATTTCGGTTATTATATACTAAAACCTTCCTCGAGAACCACTCTATCCATTGGTGAAAACAGCATGAAAATCGGTGCAGTATTTTTTGAGTTTATCGCGAACATACGGATAGACGCGGCGGAGGACTTTGTTTTAAAGTAGTGATATTCTTCAGTCTTCCGCCGCGGAGGACTTTGTTCTATAATATGTAGGTTTTTTTTGCATAAAACGTAAATAAATATCCAATATAAAGATATCGATAATATGTATGTATTTTAAGAATAGGGGAAGACTAAAGAAACGGTGGTTAGATTGTGTAAACAATATGACAAATAAAATAGAAGTAAATTTTTTTTTTTTAATAATCTTTTAATGACCTAAAAAGTATTTTCCCATGGCCACCTACCGGCTCCATCATCAGACCCTGAACACCACCTAGTGTAAAGCCAATGAGTCTAAAGACGATGGTGCTATCTTGTTTGATTGAGAAGTTCCTATGCCCAACTTCCGGCTTCATCATCAGAACAGCCCCATGGTATCATTTTTTCAAAATGTCTCGGTATCAGTTTCAGCTCGATCGGATGCCAGGAAGTGCTTGAAAAATGGATGACAATTGGAGTACTTAACCGGAAACACATACGAACAGAGCAAGCTATTATAAAGCTCGTAAAAAGGATGTGACTTTAGAAGATGATGGCTAATAGAGAGGTGTGAGGAATAAGATTTGCTGCATCAACCACAAATAAATTGGCAAATGGGTAGAATGATACCGAAGAGGTTGTACATATTTGTACGTATAAGCGTAAGTTATGAATTAGTTGTAAAAAGCCACGTGACTTTAGCAAATGTATGCAAAGGCGTTGTCTTCTTTATTATAAGCGATTGCTTTACTTAACTTTATGTTACGTGCCTTCAAAAAAGGAGGACGTTCTATGTTCGTTTGTATGTTTTTTTTTTTTTGTGTATATTCATCTATATTTTCGCCAATTATGAACCGATTTACAAATTTCTTCTTTTGTTCGATAGGATATACTCCCGAGGTGGTCCCATATAAATTTTATTAACTTTGCTTGAGCAGTTCTTGAGTTAGCTTCAATAATTACGTAATTTTCCCACTTAGTCTATGTAGACGACATTATATTTGACTCCGTCACTGTTATTTTCATAGCAGGTAGTGGTATTCGAATTTGTGTGGGGTAGGTACCACAACAAAAAAGTGTAAAAAAAACCCACATTTTTTGTGTTTTTTTTAAAAAGTGGATTGTTTATAAAAAATCCTACTACGTATGTATGTATGTCTGCCTCGCCTGCCCTGCCCTGCCCTGCAAAATCTGTCTGTGCGAACTAATAATGCCATCATTGTTCCGCTGCGCAAACGGGATGGTGCTAGCGGCCTTGTCTAGCTCCGTCTCTCTCTCACACTGGCAAAATGGTGGCATTAATACTTCATAATACGGCAGCTGTGTTGCGTCACCTGCGTTTCAGCTTAGGTACACTTAACTTTATCCTCCTCCCTGCCCTCCCAGCATTCTATGAAATGTTAGCCACGTAAGTAATTGTTTTATGCTTTGCGAGCATTCGAACGGCAGCGGAAAGAAATGTTTTGTTGATATTGAAATTGTTCGGATAATGTCTACCTAGTAAAACGCAATTTATTTCAGTCAAATTATGAACCATTTAATATAGGTAGGTACCTAGCTTTCAGATTTAATAGCTCCTAGTTCAATAAACTGTGATTATCTCGAGAAATAGGCACAAGAACTGACGATAATTCTGGCAAATTCATACGTTCAGAGACGGATTTCTGAAGTTTACCTACTTCTGTCTATGTTTGTAGGTACCTTTATCTTAGGTATTTAAATAAGTACATAGGTACCTATTAGGAATTAATGTAAAACAAGTTAAATGCAATTAAAATTTAAAAAAACCCCCAACCATAACAACTTTATTAAAGCAATTTAAAAAAAAAGTAAGAATCTCATAAGAACACTCTCGATCGAGTCTCCTTTCAAACAAAACCAAAAAAATCTAAATCGGTTCAGCCATTTGGCAGCTACGATGTCGCAGACAGACAAACAGATACACACGTTATACTATAACAACCCTCTTTTTCTGTCGGGGGTTAATTAATTCGTCTGCCCTAAACATGCAAAACGACTGCTCCGAGCTGCTTTTTTTTTTCTTAGGAGCTCGTGGCTAATTAATAACACCCGCACGGGTCGATCCATCAGGTTAAGCTACGCTTGCCGGGGTTGGTCCGTGGATGAGTGACCATCTTTACATATCAAGACTCCTCTGTGTCTCGAAAAGCACGTCCCGGCTGTCATTCGTGGATCTTTGACAGTCATTACGGGTCGTCAGAAGCCCGAAAGTCTGACAACCAGTCTTGCCGAGGGGTATCGTATTACTCAGTTACTGAGTTGTGGTTAGATAGGCAGTCGCTCCATGTAACATACTGGTATTCAGCTGCATCCGGTTAGACTGCAAGCCGACCTCAACATAGTTGGGAAAAGGCTAGGCAGATGATGAACACCTGTATTTTTTATTTATCTATCTATTTTCTGCAAATATTCTTATTCATCTGAGTCTGGACGTCTAGTCTAGTTTCTTAGAGAGATCAAAATAAGCGCGAACCATAAAGTCAAAAACGGATAGTTTATGTACCAATCGTAACTGTTTGAAGTATTGTTTATTGCTCGTTTGCTCGTAAACAACAAAAAGATCCCGTTTTGTAGGTAGATACTTGGGATAACCACGCTTCGCCAAACTGACATATTAAGGCTCGTACAGACTGGCGCAATATCGCGGGCGCGACAGTCCGTGTGACCATTGTCTCGCCCGCGATATCGCGCCAGTTTGTAAGCCTTTAAGTGAGTCCGCACCAAAATAAGTAGTAACTACTTTCTCTATCAATATTGAAGTTTCTTTCCCTTTTATACTAGGCAATATAAGTTTATTATCGGTATTGAAAGACAGTACGATATTAAAATAAAAATAATATTCAATTTTAACTACCTAGCTCTGATACCACATAAATGCTTTCAAACAAAGTTTGTTCATTTATATTGATACCATAAGTAAAAACCAGCTGGTATCCCTACAGGCAGCTAACTTACAACTAAGTACTTTGTGAGTGTTCTGAGTAGCCAATTCTTTCACATCACTCTCTTTCAAGCTTTAGAAGTTATTACGCACACAATAAAAATTAGTAGTGTCGTGAAAAGATGAATATTTTATCTGTATACCAAATAGCTTGTTCGACTGTACTTATTTCATTCACTGTACCTATGTAATAAATTTCACCTTCATTATCTGTTTCAATGCTTTCATTTCAACATAAAGGGAAGCTAATTTACCTACCTACGTACTGCATTCAAGGAGTAAGCGACTACAAACTGCACAGCACTCCGCCGTTTTGACAGCTATAAAAATATTTGAGTAGAGATGAAAAAAAAAAATTGTTTCTTATAAACTGATTCTCGAGACATTGAACATACTTAGAGAGTTTGTAATCGACGACTTATCTACGTTGATTAAAACTAATTCTCAAGGCATAACGTTTTATTACATGTACGAGAACGAAACGTCAAAACGGACTTCTTAGATTGTCGCGAGTTTAGCAAACAAACTGCGCGCGGAACTCTAATACAAACTGATCACTACCCGCGCTACGCGACGGAGCGCGGTTTAGTGTGATAATCGCCCATATGTAGAGTGCGGACTGCATTCTACTTAGGTATACCTCATTGTTTAAGAACGATTTTCCCAAAGTTAATTCCCTCTTGCTAAACTTATGATTTGATTGGGTATTGCTTTTTCAGCCAGCCAATCACAGCGGTTAACTTTTTGACAGTTAGGTACCTAAGAAACTGTTTGTAAAACCCGCTAGTACCACAAATCGCTAAAAATACGTTTAGCACTAAATTAATCAGCGTTCTATTACCGTCAATCGTTTGAAGATGACAGAGACCGAGATGTTTTAAAAGCGTATAAAGTTCGTTTCTGAAAGGCTACTGTTTGAAACTAACTTTCATTTTTCTTTTAAAACAAAGGGAGAGTATGCTAGTGTTAATAACAAACCGCGGTGCCAAGGACAACCTTATCTTATCGAGGCATGGTGCGTGCTCATGTTAATTTAATCGATGGCATCGTAAACCGTCCGGATTTTTATATGAATTACAACAATGTGATAGAAATTAACCGTACTTTGCGCTGTTAGAGGTACCTCTACTTATGACGAAAGAGTAAAGTTTTTTGTACATACATATCGCACCTTTAAAGTAAAACCGTTACTAAACGAAATTATAAAATTTTACAGGAGAGCCAATATAAAAAAAAAAACACCGTTTTTGTCAATAAAATCTGAGTGCAGGGTTCTATAGGACATTTAATGAGGTCTTATTATAGATCTCTGTTTACATTATGACACGTAATTTAGGAAAGTTATTTTTTTTTAAATAGATGGCATTAGTAACTTAATTCATGAGAATTTTCGTTTAGTAACGGTTTTACATTAAAGGTGCGATATGGTACAGGTTTACTCAAAAAATACTACTTAATAAATGTCTTCGTAAAGGTGGCCCTTTGAATCAAAGCTTGTCCAATTTATTTTTCAAATAAACCTGTACTTATAACATTCTAGAATCCTATAATACTGCTTATGCCACATCCACAACTGAGAAGTCAACGTTGAATTTCTAATAGGTATATCTATTAATAATTCTAGTAATGTTTAGTCGCCTAGTTAAAACATAGGTAATATAATTACTAGGTGTAGCACTTCCAGTTCAGCAAGACAAGTTCTTCTCTTTAATTTAATACCCTGATATTAAACTCCTTCTACGAAACATCAAAATTTCCAGGTTATTTTGCAATTTCCACCCCGAATTTTCTCGCTTAGAAAAGGTTTTACATATGCCTTAAAGTACATGAGCACTTTAACGTTTGAAAACCATTTAATCGATCGTGGTAAAACTATACATACAAATGTACATATACGTTATCCTTATATAGATACTTCATATACATATACAAACATCAACTAGAAGAACAACTATTTCAAATTGATCATTATGTACCTAATATTGGTCCTTCAACCTATACATTTAAGGCAGATGAAACCGAATCACATACATCACTTACAATGGTCTGCCACATAGCCATTAACTTTTTAGGTCAAGGAATACTGCCGGGATTGGCAGCTGAAAATATGAAAACATGCAAGTAATTCCCCCAATTTTGCCGGAATTACCAGCAGTGGGGCAATTCCCTTTTTTTGAAGAACGTTCACATTCGCATGTCATTCGCAATCTGTCAAAAAAACCATCAATTTACCAACATTTTTGTCAAGTTTGACAGGACAGATCGCGTCTTGAATGTGAATGTTTTTTAAACGAGAATTGGCCCTCTGATTCTTGTGTAGTTTGTAAGTACCTACAACCGCACATCAGTGGTAACAACTTCAGGTCATTTTAGTAATGAAATTTGACGTGGGCCACCACAGTTCTTGTTTTGGTACAGTCAACCTGTGTGACTAATGTCGTAGTCGTAAGTTTGAAGTTCGAATTCAGACAGGCCATTTACTTTTACTTTGAGCGATTTACTTCATCACTCAAAAAGGCGAAGGAATACAGCATGAGGAACCAGACATTTATCCAAGAAACAAAACTTCAAAGACATGTAACTTGCACCAACCCGCTTCGGGGTGGAGAATTAGGCACAGCCATGAACCATTCACAGAGAGGAAGCCTGAGCCCCAGCAGTGAGAAATTATGTATACTTTGAAAGCTTGAGTTCTAGCAGTAGGAAAATAGCCTGTTTTGTGGAAATCGGTTGTCATGGGACGTGCACGTGATGCGGATGAGTGAGGAAAGTTTTGAGTATGAATGTGAATGGCTATAAAAGTAAGGGGCAGACCATAGAAACGATGGATAGACTGTGTGAAAGATGATATGGCTAGAAACTACCCCACTACCGAGATGACGACATGTTGCATCGATCCCAAATAATTTGGCATATGGGCAGGAGAATGAAGATGATAATTACAATACGGCTGATATAACTTGACAGGTCTGAACATAGGCGCATATAACTTTCGCGCATGTTCTCTCACTCACAGTCGCCTCATGTGCCTCATAATATCACCATTTGGTTCCCAATTTTTTTTACAGCGCAGCCCTCTGCGCTAAGTTTGGAACTGCCCAGTTATAACGGCCGTATTGTCAAAGCACTAAGTTTTCCTTTTCATTGAGAGGCCCATTATACTCGTTGTGTAACGAGAGCGTGCACAAACTCGTGTGGCTGAGATTACAATTTCACGGCACTAGACCGCACACAGAGAGAAAATAAACTAATGCTGAGAAAATAATAATCGGTGCATTTTAATCGTTAATGAATTTAGAATCTAAGTTATCTAAGTTGGAAAGACGTATGTTCATTATTGATTATGAAGTAAGATGTGGTTATGACTCTTGGGTATACAATTTTAATCTTATGTTGCCTCTTTGCTAAGATAAAAACAAAAAATAATCATAGAAATATTTCCATAAAAAACCAAATTGAACATAGTAAAAACATACCTATAACCTACCTAATCTACAAATATTTTAACGAACAACGTGAGTACCTACCTATTAATAATTACCGATTCTGTTAATAAAATGCTTATACCTAACACTAGCTGTGCCCCGCGGTTTCACCCGCGTAAGTCTCGATCCCGTGGGAATATAGGGATAAAATGTATCCTATGTCCTATTCCAGATCATGGTCTACCCGTGTGCCCATCCTCTCCTCTCTAGAGTAGGGAAAGTCGCGGCGGCGCGGAGCCGACGTCGAACGGTTCGCGTATTGCATTTCGTGATAACTTCGAAATTAATTACTTACTGCTACATAAATACTCTTGATGTTAAAACTATTTATTTGAATAAGAATTAATATTATGTTGATAAAACTCCTTCGCAAATAAGGCATTAATTTCGAACAAATTTGATTACCATAAAAAAAAGTTATAGTGAGTCAATCTTAAAACATAGAAATATGCTGTCGCGGAATTTTTTTAGAACTTTTAAAGAGGAACAATTCCGTCATACATGATATTTGCGTAACTTAAACCGTTTACGCAGCGCACGCAACGGAAGCTCTCAAAAAGGAATAATTTTTCCCGTTTTTACAACATTTTTCATTTATGCTCCGCTCCTATTGGTCGTAGCGTGATGTTATAGCGTGACGTCGTAGCGTGATGTTATAGCTTATAAGCTTCCTCGATAAATGGACTATCCAACACAAAAAGAATTGTTCAAATCCAACCAGTAGTACCTGAGATTAGTGCGTTCAAACAAATAAACAAACTCTTCAGCTTTATAATATTATATACTTACCTTCGTGATTAAAATGCTAATTTCCTCTGTAATATTATTAACTTCAGGTTAGTAAGACGATGCTAGAAATAATAATTAAATAAGTATAATTTTTTATCAATTTTGGAAGCTAGCCATAGAACCTATGAGAGATGAAAATATGCTCCAAAAAAATTATGTATTTTTTGTCAAATGTTTGAAATAATGATAATTGAGATTTACTTGACAGTTTTAATGAGCTTTCCAATCTTAGTTTTGTATTATGAATTATGATGTAAATTAACATGGCATTATTTTGCATTTTCCACTATTTACATTTACATTCACTTTTCTGCAAGTGGAGAGTTTATAAGTAATTTTGTTAAATTTTCCATTCCTTCACTTTTAGCTGTATGCCTACTGGCTATTAGCATTAGCAGTTTAGTTAGTCTGTGTATACCTATCTAAGTCTGCAGACTCTTAGACTAGCCTCCACTTCCCCGTGCTATGCGCCCGCGCCGGCGCGTGTCGCACAATCCGGTTTTAGTCTTTAACTTTTTGCTATTTAGAAAATAAACTTATGTACAGCTCTTAACTCTTATATTATGTTGTTTCACATTAAAAGGGCTAGTTGGCTTGGCCCATAAATAAGCAAAACATATATCTGTGGTCCTAGTGAAAAGGGGTATAAGTCCGATTTTGTGGAAAATGAGTTAAGTATACAGAAGAAAAAAATGCTCTATCGTTTGGTGTAAGCGGATGTAAGCTATCTCTAAAAATAAAGAAGTTACCTTATGTAAAAGGGTCCAACTGTCACCAAAAAAAACTAAAAAAGTCGGTTTCAAGTACTTTTGTATTCTTTTAAACAGTTTTTTTTTTATATTTTGGGTTTTTTAATCTAAATTAACATAAATCACCCACGTTTTCATTTGGTTGGTGTTGATCAATCCAAAAACACCTGGTTCTTAAAAATGGTTTAGTGAGTAATGTGATATTATTAGACATAAATCCGTTTTCACCAAAATAAAGGGAAAAAATCCAAGTAACTCTGTTGAGATTAGTATGAACATAATCATTCCAAATGCGTATCCATTTTCACTTGTGTGAATTAACATTTAACATATTATGGGAGAAGGGGTGTAACATATATTATACCCTCAAGGAATTCATTTTGTGGTTAGTATAAGTCACTATCTTAAAAACTAATAACTTTACATAAAAAATAACTCAATAATAATAAAGAGCATAAATTATTTACCTATAAAAAACATCTCATGTATTTCAATTGGTAGCGGTTTAAATGTCACACGAGGTCAAACACGCAATTTGAAGCGCGCGGAGTGTTTTTTGCGTCTCCTGTAAAGTTGCATTTTTGGACTTAGATCCCTCTTCACTAGGGCCACAGATATAAGGTTAAGATTTGAGAAGATTCCGGACAAAAACTCCACTGGGCTCGCTAGAATTTGAAAGATTTTGTTTTACAAATTAGGTACCTACCATTTTATTATATTTCTATGTACCAGTGCCAGACTTGCAACCTCGAGTGTTTGCCGTCCAACGTGCGACCTCATTAGAATTTTAAGTGCAGTCAAAACAATGGCATGTGAAAGCCGCGTAGGTAATCCGCAATTATAAAGCCAGCCACCCACCAAGTTAGACCCACGTCTAGAATTTATGATGTGCAACTTGAAATTATTATTTGTCTGGCACTTTAACTTGACTTTAGATACTTCGCTAACGGTATTGCAACTGTCTAACAAATAATTCAGCACGTCTTTCGTCATGTGTGTTGGTAAATAAATGTTTGGGGCTGCTGTGAAAAGGGATCATCAGGACAACATAATGCCAGATAGTTTAAATTGTAATGACTATTATAGAGAAATATAGAATTTTATTTTATCTTCTATATAGCAAATATATACCTAGTTACCTACCAGTCCTTAGTTACTAACAAAAAAATTACTCATACTTCAGTGTAAAAGATGAATATGAAACCAAACTTTTTATTCATCCTTCCTACTGATATTATAAATGTGAAAGTTTGAGTGTTTGGATGTTTGTTTGTTACTCAATCACGCAAAAACGGCTAAATGGATTTGGATGAAATTTGGCAGACAGATAGTTTATAACCTGGATTAACACATAGAATACTTTTTATCCCGATATTCCCACAGGATTGAGACTTACGCGGGTGAAACCGCGGGGCGCAGCTAGTTGAAAATAAATCTCACAGATTTTTTTTAGACCTTACAACTTGGGTTTCCAACCCACTGTGCGTATAACCACGGCAACCACGGCATACATCAAAATGTAAACCTGAATTGGCCTTTATAGCAAAACGCGAATCTGTACCTTAGTCCATTATTATAGAGTACAGTTTTCCTAAGCATAATTGTCTAAGGCATTTAGAATTACCTTTCTCAGAATCAACCTTTTGCAGTTGTGTTTATTTTGTGTAAGTCAAAATTGTTTGCTGATACTTTTTTAACAACTGAGATTGTGTATTTTTTTGGTTGATTAGTTTTTTTATGAACAAAAAGTGAGTACTCAAATTGCCTGATTTCTAGACTATAGAAAGCAGGCATTTGAGTACTTACTTAAATTCTTTAGAGAATATGTTGAAATCTTTACTTGCTGAGAAAAATGTAGAGACTATCAAAACACCAATCAAGATATAACTAAAGTTAAAATATAAATTGTTGAAACAAAACCGGACTGCTTGTTAGAATAAATTACTAACAATGCCGCGGTGTTTTTTTACCGCAGCGCAAAGTGCGGGCGGAGGCGCGCGACGTTATCAAGTGACACGCTTAATCTTTCCGTTGCGCTGCTTCTTACCTATGAATGACCTTGATTTTTTGTCCCTACAAATCTTTTATTTAACTACAATACACTCTTCAGTAGTTTTCCTAAAGCCATTGAGAATTTTACAATAGCGAGTTTACAAAAAAGAAACTGGTTTTAAACAATTTATCAATGATTCTTTATGTCCTATTGAATGGCGCGGACAACAAGCTGGAGCGGTTTGCTGTTTAGAAATATGAAATCCTTTGATTCTATCGAAGGGGAGAGTGCCTCGTGAACGGTATTTGGGTACAACGAGCGAGCGGCGCGGGGTGGGGCAGGTGTCGGCGACTGGGGGGGACGAGTACGTCTCTAGAAATTTCCATTGCCTTGCCCAAGCGCAGCGCCGTTGTTATATCGCGTACACATACACACTAAACCAAGCGAAAAGGCTAGAGAGAGACGCACGATCACCGCCTCTCCTCGCGAACTACACGCGTTTTATGTCCAGATAATCGAAGCTGACTTATGGTTTTCTCTGACTGCGTTCACGATAAAGTTTTACGAAACTAACTCCTGAAATTATTACCCTTTTATTTAGAATGTTAAACAGAATTCAAAGGTGATTTAGAATGTTAAACAGAATTCAAAGGTGACTGCTAGAGATGCGATACCTACTTATACAAGAATAAAAATGTTTTAAATTGAACAAGACCTACATGCTCATAATATGGGTTTTGAATACAAACGATTCTGTATCGTTATCAAGTGAATAAAGTTGGGAGCCGAAGCGGTCCGCGGTCGCGACCGCCTCCTCTACACTCATGGCACCAATTTGGAGGCCGCGCCGTGTAGTCGCACGCGCAACTTTCGGCTCCACGCTTCAGTAATACAGAGGCCAGCCTTGTCGGGGTATTCGCTAAAGACTTAGGATATGCCTACCGTCTGAAACTAAATTGAACTCTAACAGAAGGCACTAGCCTCGTTTTCACTTTGAGTGGCGCACGTCAGACGAACTTGAATATATCTGTCCTTGTCTAAAGGCATCCCGTTTTTGGTTATTTTCCATTGGACGGAAATGGAGACGGGCACCGCGAGCGCTTCTATTTCTAGATTAATCTTAACATGTTAGCGGTTATGGATGTCTAAAAAATTATTTGAACGTAGTTCTAATGTAAGCATTTGATAAAGTGATACAATACCGCAACATGAATGTAGAAATAGAATAGGTTATATTAAAATGTATTCATAATGTTTTAAGCACTGTACCACACAAAACAAGGAAATCGATTGTTAAGGGAAAATGCGTTATACAAAGCGATTATAAACGTGTCAGTTATTCATGCTACATGTATTAAAGGTTTTCCTCTAAAGCATTGTGTTGTGGACTGCGGGTCTGCGGTGAACAAGCGCTTGCGCATACTGGCGAGTGTCCGCTTGCACCGGATCGTGTTGACAATACCCAATGAACACCTGATACTGTTGATGAAAGACACGAGAATTGTTATAACATTACAATACCTCTATCAGGTGATAAGTATGAGCGCGATTTCACCTGATGACTACCGCACCTCTGATGGACACTGGCAAATGTGACAGTCACCGTCAAACAAACTGTATCTAATTCATATCTAATTAAATTGCCGTTAGGAACCTCATTCAAAGAAACCATACAATCAAGTCATTAAACAAGAACATTATTTTTTTAAAGCAAGTTCAGAAAACAATGGAAAATATTGATTGTAGGTTCTTACGACAAGGGCAAAAAATCTGCAATTACATTTTCAACAAGAAGAAAATTATCTAAAAGCTTGATGTATTCGTAACAAAATACCAGTTTAAAAACATTTTGCCCTAGCATTGAGTCTTTCCAAAAGAATACTATAACAGCAAAAGTTTGATGAGAAAGAAGAACATCAAAAAATTAAGGAACATTATACAATGTAGTTAATCTAAGGAGCGGATAACATAACAAACTAAACGGAAATAATAATCCTACGCAAGAAGGATGAGGTAATGTTCCAAATGCATTCTTACTTCTCATGGGTTTCCACCATCAAGATGAGAATCCCACAAAGTTATTAGTGACAAAAGCGATACAACAACCTTTGGAGTGGATTATATTTATAACACTGACAGTGGCAGTGTGTAATGTCATAATGTGTTAGAACAAGCCTATACACAAAACCCCTTCGTAAACAACAAATACCAGACAGAAAAACATTCAGCATTTTCAGTTTTCCCCAACCAATAAGAAATACCGAATGAAATCTAAAAGTAAATATTTACTTAAAGGCATATGAATTTTAACAAAATTCTATAATCCGTCGCCTAAGCAGTCGGATAAAATTGTTAAAGAATAATTATTATCTACACGTGAACTAGTATCACATTTAGAAGGTGATCAATCAACGCTCTTCACAAAAATAGACTTGGG
Source organism: Lithophane leautieri (assembly GCA_949152455.1). Classification (NCBI taxonomy): domain Eukaryota; kingdom Metazoa; phylum Arthropoda; class Insecta; order Lepidoptera; family Noctuidae; genus Lithophane; species Lithophane leautieri. The sequence continues at coordinate 17,424,139 of OX424458.1, read as the reverse complement.
TTTTTCAACACCAATTTTACAGAATATTTTCCACCATTACTTAACAAATGATTAGTCATCCGTGTTTGTATGAAAGCCCCCAGTTTTTATTATTCAGTGTTAACTCCTTCCTTAGAGTGACTGACAGACCCTAATGCCTTAGTTTGTGTTCCAACCCCGAACCCCTCCGTAAATAAGTTATGCTAGTGCATGTAATTTGAAATGTCCCTAAAATTAGGGGTTCTGTCTGTTACTAACTTAGTAATTTTAGGTTTCCACCACGTTTGGTTTACGATTAAACTTAGCGGTTTTACTGTTATTACTCATACTGCGCACTTATTGGTTGAATTATTTTCAGCACCAGGAAATAATGATAGTCTTGGCTCCGTTCGGTGTCGTTTATGAAGCAGCTACAATAATATAGTAAACCGGTAGTTAATACTCATCTTGCAATTATGCCATCCATCGTCCTAAGAACAACGCACCATGACCGTGACAATATAGCTAATGAGAGAGTACATATTGCCATGAAACTGAAATATTTCTATTAACTTCTGTCGCAGATAATTTGACCATGGCAAATGAACAACTACTATTTGAATATTTACTTTATGATGATGTTTTCAGGAAAATACTACATAACGTGCGCTCGGATTCATCTACAACTAATCCCCTATGCTACCTACCTACTCATAATATTTGTATACTGGATAACAACTATTTTATCCATTAAGAATATCGAGGATGTTAAAACAGAGCATGATGTTGCTCGAATTTGTTTAACACGTTATGATAAAACAAGCTAGGTTCAACAATAATGCGTAGGTAAAAACGCCTTTTAAGAGGTAATAAATGGCGCAAATGAATTCAGTCTACAACGACGAACTGTTCAGCTAGTAATATATTCTTCTATTTTGCATACAAAAAATTAACGCTGACGTGATGTCGCCATGAGCCGTGACGTACAACGATACATTTGAAGTGACTCAATTAAACGTGCCTTAGGAATATTTTTGATGCAACTTGACGTTGGCGTTTTTGGACTGCAGTGGATTCTTGTTTAGCTAGCTTTACTGTTTTAGTATTTGCCTATTCGTCAACTAGACTATTTTTACTGTTTCAGCTAAAGTTTACCTAGATCCAACAATCACGTATTCACGTTCTGTTATTACGTGATCCATGGACATGTATGTGAGTGTAATGTCGTTGTAAAGTTAGGTGATTTATCACGATTTTACAAATCAGGCATATAAGCACGGAATTAGAAATGTTGATTTGTTCATTTTTTGTCGTATGTCGATTGACATTAGTTAGGGCGAATTGGTCCCATCACTCCTATTCATGGTTTTATATAGTTACAGTTTTAGAATTTTGTATATTGTTTCCTGTTGGGTTAAGATCCTCATTCTGGCTGTTTCTTTTTGTGGTTTTCTAACTAGTGTAATATTTATAGCGTATACTTTGTTAACTGTATATTTATTATACATCCTCATGTCACATGGTTCTGATAATGTTAGTTTTACAAAGTTCGTGCGTGAATTTTCAAAAGATGTTCCTATATTCTTTAGAATCTATTGACGTTCATTGATGCGAAAAAGTCTGTTTACTGTCTGTGGTTAATATATTTGTATTATACGCTTTATTTTTGTGAAAGTTGAGAGATAGAAAAACAATTCAGGGCCTCAGGCGCAGTTTCTGTTTCTTTATGTTTTATTTACTTTCACATCCATAATCTTACTCAGTAAATAGTAATACATTTGTAGCAATTAATTATAAATCCTTTCTTTTATTGCCAATATCTTAATAATAAGTTTAGAGCATAGATATATTAAGATAGAATACTCTGTAATGTACACCATAACAAATATTATTGTAAATATAGTAATAAATGGCTTGGGCGATTTTTCCACCTATCAAATTTCACTGCACTTGAGCGTTATAAAAGAAAACTGACGTTGCATAAACCATGTGAAATAACGAGGTAATGAAGTGAGTATAAAGTATTGAAATTACATCAGACGTTAAGACCGTGAAGTCCAGGGGCTTTGGGCTAAGTCATAAGTGCCACATGTGTCGATCGAAGGTTGAAAGCTAAGCTTTCTGCTGCCGGTTCGTGGATGGGTGATCATCCAATACTTACCGAGACCTCTACGTGCCTCGGAAAGCAAATCAGAACCCCGAAAGTCTAATCACCAGCTTTACCGAGGAGTATCTATGGTGTTACCCAGTTACTGGATTGTGGTCGCTGTGGAGGTCAGATAGGCAGTCGCTCCATGTAAAATTATTTCAGTTGCGTCCGGTTAGACTGGAAGCCGACCCCAACATAGTGTGGAAACGCGAGGCAAATGTTGATGATGTTTAGATTGTAAACTGTAGCTAACATAAAATGCACTATGGTAATGCTAATCGATTTCTGAAAAGCATTGAAGGAGATGCTACCTGACCTATAATCTCGAGCTCAGCATCCATTCCGGATGCATGCATCCATTCCGGATACATGCAAATCTGCCAATTTCTCATTACTACCCTATTTCAAGGTTTTTATAATATAATTTGCATAATATTTCAAGGTTTTTATTTAATTCAATTATGAATTTTTATTTATGTACTTAATTAATTATCATCTGCCTAGCCTTTTCCCAACTATGTTGGGGTCGGCTTCCAGTCTCACCGGATGCAGCTGAATACCAGTATTTTACATGGAGCGACTGCCTATCTGACCTCCACAACCCAATTACTGGGTAACACGATACCCCATGGTAAAACTGGTTCTCAGAATTTCAGGCTTCTGACGACCCGTAACATCTGTCAAAGATCTACAAATGACAGCGGGACCAACGGCTTAACGTGCTTTCCGAGGCATGGAGGGGTCTTGGTATGTAAAGATGGTCACCCATCCACGGACCAACCGCGGAAAGCGTAGCTAAACCTGATCAATCGACCCGTGCGGCTGATATTACTTAGCCACAAGCCCCTCAACTTTTTATTTATGTAATTATATAATTATTTATATCGGTAGGTATCTACTTAAATTGTTGCATGTACCTATCTTTTTTTTACAGTAGTACTGTTAATGTACTAATTGTAACGGTAGGCATTTTTTCAACTTATGAAATTCAAGATAAGTAGATACGTGATTTCTCAAAGATTTATTTTCAGTTTTATAATTAATTAAGTGCCTATAATAAAACCATTGTTTTAATTAATAAAGATAGTTAAATAAATAATAACCAAGCTTTGGCATAATTGCATGTGAAATCGGTACTCTAAAGACATAACGCACAGCTTCAAAACGCAGCTCTGAGAACAGAGTGCCATGGGATTCAGTCTGACTGACCGAAGTAATTATTCCACTGCATTCCGTTGTTTTGCAACGTCCATGAAATTTCGCGTTACTTCAAAACGCGACGGAACGGCACCGTTCTGAAATACATGTCAACTGACGTATTTTTTATTTATTTACGGGCGCGTTTTATTGGTTTTCCAAGTTTTACTCGCCTTTATTTGCCAGTTAATTTAACAGCGATTTCCTCGATTGGTTCCTAAACAAGCCCAATTATAAATAATCAATCAATTCATACAAGTCCACGATTCAAGTATGTTCGCAAAGCAATTTAGAGAAAATAATCCAAAGATAAATCGGAACAGTATCCAAGAAACACAAAATTCGCATTAAAAATTAAAATATGTTTAAAAAAACTTACCTTAAACACCGCCGGAGCTAACGGTATAGCCGCTTGGTTGTGAAGATGTTTTTTCGACATTTTCGGGTCTTTTTCCTTCCACGCCTCTATTTATCGGTATCCTCACAAATATTGAATAAACTATACTTGTTACTTTAAAACAATTCTAAAGAAATCGTATACTGAAACGAGTTGCGTTCAAGTCGCCGATGACTAGAATTGCGATATAAGTTTTCGCCGAGCAAAATGATGATATGATTTGTAAAAAAATCGATTTGTGTTTTCTACAAAAATATTTTTGATGACTACACTATATGGGCACTTGCTAAACAGTGCCAAAAAAGTTAACTTTAATTTGAGTGGGACGCGTCGGTAATAGTGTACCATACGTCGTGCCACGTTTGCGGTCGAGTCGGCAATGAACGGGTGAGGCGCGAGTGAGCGCGCCAAAAGGAGTGAGTCGCGCTGAGCCGAGCCACCGAGCAACCGAGCCGCTGAGCCGCTGAGGGGTCGCCTGACGCTGTAGCGGAGCGGGCCGCGGAGGCGCCAAGTGACGTAAGCGTGCCTCGCGCAATACAGAGCGGCCTGAAAAACGCGGTGGTTCCGTTCAAGCGCTGTACGAGTATCTAGTCTGCTCATCGTTTTTCACTGTTGCGTCAAATTACTATGACGGTATAGCACGCACCTAGCCTGAGAACCGCCAATACAATACGCCTAGCCTTCGAAACACGTGATTCACGATCACATTATCCTAGCTCGGCTATTCAATGCTAGGCGATACAATGCACTTACTTGACTTGGCTGGAATTGTGAAGCTCTCCATGGCTGATGGTGTACACGGCTAGCTTCGTTTTACAACTCATTACAAAGCTGAAGATAGATCCTGTTGTCCAGAAGCCCAGTAGTAGACTACCAATAAACGCTGTGATTGCAGCTACCACTATTGCACTGATTACTGCCTCAAGTACTGTACTGATTGCAACGTCAAGAGTTTTATAAATCTTATAATCCTTTTCCTCTTGTAGCTATATACTTATATCTTGTAGGTACATGTTTCTAGTAATAGACCAGATAATTAAGTGCACACATGCATCACTGCCTAGGACTTCCCGGAGTGCAATTCTAAAACGCAAAAAGATTTTTTTTGTATTGCTGGAACAACACCACCGTAGCGTTGGAAGGCCTCCCCACAAGGAGGACCGATGAACTTGCGAAGGCCGCAGGAATCCGCTGGATGTGGAAAACACAGCTGGTCGAAGTGGCAGTGCTTGGGGGAGGCCTATGTCCAACAGTGGACGTCTTTAGGCTGAAATGATTATGTTTTAATAATTACAAATGTTCCTATTCAATTGTTCATGGAAGTATGTATGTATATTTTTAACTACTAATTTAATTGCCGTGAGAAAACCCTGCGTTTTTCTATCGGTACTGCATCATTTCATATCGCATATATCTACTAGCACTAGTCAGTAATCTTACAATGAACTAATTCCACGTTTTACCAGCTCAGCCTGAAGTGTAAATACTCGTAGTAAGGTCAGCTACTCACATTATTTTATTGATAAACAAAAGTATTTGTTTTCAGATTACATGTATAATTATAGCAGAGAACGAGCAGTAGCCATCGATCCGATACATACCTACGTACTTAAATAAATCTCTTAATTTGCTGTCAATCTTTACATATTATAAAACAACGTCCTCCGCTGTCTGTCGTCCTGTGCGCGATAAACACAAAAACTACTGCACCGATATTCATGCTGTTTTCACCAATGGACGGATGGTTCTCGAGTAGGGTTTTATTATATAATAAAGAAAGAATAACGTTTATTTGGACACAGTTCATGAACACAAAATACAAATAACAAAGTAAAGAATAAAAAATGTTCTTACAGCAATAGTGTGTGCACGGCTGCGCCAAAAAGGTTCATTTCAGCATTAATGCCAGACAGAATATACTGTCTGACGCTGGTTTTCTAATGAACCCTTATGAACAAGTGACGGGATATAGATAATCGACATCCACGCGGGCGTAGTCGCGGGCATCAGCTAGTAAAGGATATAAAAATATCGACTGAATCTAACCTTTTTCAACCGTTGAAAAAGAATATTCTTCCATAATTTTTACTTCTTTCACCACTATTTTACCAGAACCCAACATTCTGTCCATCAGTCCTCGACACCAAACCTTTTCGTTGACTTTCATTTAATCCATGCTTTACAAAATCCAATGATTCCAGTGCATTTCGGTCTTCACAATGGGTTTCTTTGGCTAAAACCACTAATAGGTACTGACAATTCATTGCTTCTATTTCCAAAAACAAGTGCTGGAACTAGGTAAATTTCTCGCCATCACCATTAAAGGACATATTATGGTACAACCGGACACACACGACACACAAATACACACCGGCTCTGTAGGAGGTGATCAAAATAACACAGAAAAGACAATCGTCTAAACTTGAAATAATTCGCAACGCTTTGAAAGCGATTTTCCCAAGATCAAGGTAATTTAGGTAATATCGTTACAATAGGTAAGTGGTAATTAGGGACTTGTCGTGAGGAAAGCTTAGACTTAGTTGAGATAGACCAGTAGATTTGTAAAAAAGTCTATAGCGAATGCTGGCTGATAGTCTGTCTCTCTGCCTAGCTTTAACCCTTCATCTGGGGTTGGTTTTCCTCATTATTCTTCGGTAGACGACGTATCCGTACGGAGTCGTCTATGTGTGCTACCTCCAGGTCATGGTTTACGAAGGACATCCAAGCTAGGGAGGATCTTCCGCGCTTTTTCGGGCCGGAGTCGATGCTGAGGACTGATATTGTCATGTGTCTTCGGGTCTTCTCATCATAGTACCATATCAGAGGGCCTAAAACGGTGACATTAGCAATTCATCTAAAAGCAATTAATTTCCAGAATTCCCAGCTGTCATTAGCAATTCCTCTAATTTGACACAAAAGCAATTCATAATTTGTGGACCATTTTACGAATCTCCATAGAAAACTGTCAAACAGATGAATTATTACGTAATATGATTCAGCACGCATATCATATTATGAATTGTCAGTTTGGGACATTTTACGATGATTCATAATATTTTCCTATTATGATTCTGCCAAAATGGCCATTTTAGACCCGCTGGCGTGTGTCGTGCATTGTTTAGTTTCAACTTAGTATTGTTATTATTAATTAACTTAGTATTAATTTATAGTATTCAGACCAAACTGACACTACCTATAGCTAAACAAAATTTTGGCGTTGGTAGACCTAGTTTGGCTGTAATATGGCTATTTCTGTTTAACATGTGTTTGCATAATATTTTCCCAAATATATCAAAATTTAAATCGCGTGTTGTTTGCAATTACACCATAATTTGGACCCCTATGGACCCAGGATAACAGCTGTTCCCTGTTGTCAAAACAGCCCGCAGGCTTGTGGTTTTTGTGAAGCAGGTGCTAAAGATTCGTGGTCTGAAAATAAAACTCAAGGAATTAAATAAAGTAATTTACCTATATCTACATAATATACATTATCCAATACTAAATGAGCAATATTTGTGTATACAGGGTGTAAAAAGACCCGTCAACTACGCATTCTGTACATCAAATTAAGTAACATTGCACAAAAATAATTGCTGAGAATCGACTTTTATTTTTGGTGTGAAAAATCGCTGTTTACGTTACGGTAGTGCGCAACGTAACGCACTCAAAATATTGTGTTTAAGGGTGCATGCAGGTTTGTGGGGTTATTTAAAATTAAGTTATAACAGTTAAAACCTGTTTTTTTTTTTAAAACGTCTGAAAATGTTGGTGGCTTCAATATCTCGGTAACCAGAAGGTTCCCATGTAAACAAAAAAAATATCACAATGACGGGAATAACAAGAGGCTTTCGGCTTAGTTAAGTGTCTTTTTACACCAGATGCCCTAGTGTGAGTTTCTTTAAACTATCTCAACTTTACGCATCGACCGCGTCCGGCGCTCCGATTGGCCCTTCACCAGTGAAGGCCTGTGATGGTAAAAGAAACTCGCACTAAGGCCTCTGTTATAGTATAATCACGTTCTCGAAAACGACTCTAACGATTTCGATGAAAGTTGCAATGGGTTTACGGTGGCGAAGAATCCATCTAGCTAGGTCTCATACCTGGGAAAATTCGTTTTCTCTATTTTCACCCGAGCAGAGCTCGGTCGCCCAGGTACTGGGCATAATATTATGGGTATGTGATGCGGAGAAATGAGGGAAATATCGTCAGGAAAGTTTTGAGTATCAATGTTGATGGCTATACGAGTAGGGGAAGACCAAAGAAACGAAGCATGGACTGTGTGTAAGATTATATGACTAGAGAGGGAGTGACTACCGAGATACTGACAGACGTGTGGCACCGACCGCAAATAAATTGGGATCAGGGCAGGAGAATGATGACACAATGTAGACATAATATTATGAAGATATTAGCTAAAACTCAGTAAAGCGACTTTCAACTTAGTCGCAATTCTTATTGGTCAGTGTGATCGCGTCTAGATCTTTTAAACTTCACAGATTTTGACGCGGTTTTCACCATCATTTAGTTAAAGCGTTTACTGCGAAAGGGATGTTTATAAATAGCTGACGAGTTTGTATTTTTTTGAACGCGCTGTGCTCTGCTACTACCAGACGGATTTGAATAAATCTTTTTTCATTTGATAGCCCAAGTCTTGAGGAAGGTTATAGGACACTGAGGACCCGAACCAAAAAGCCAAAACCAAAAAGGCAATAAGACAAAAATAACGACAAGCGAAATCAAAGTAATAATGCTGGCAGGCAATGTGATGCGATGGGGTGGGTCAAACAACAAGAAACATGCGGACGAAGTCGCTAGCAGAAGTAGGTATTGTTAGGTCTTGAAATTAAACTATGATTGACTTTATATATTAATTATATTGTATACAAAGGAATAACACGCACACCCAAACATTAGTATCGTCTATCGACCACTTCGTGTCGATCGCTAGTGCGGCCCGCCCTGATACGCATAGGGTTGGGACAACCACAGGATTGTCGTTATCAGTATATTTAATAATATTTTACTTATATAAAACACAGATGTTTGAACATATCACCAATACATATCTGCTAATCTGGGGCGAATCGCTAGTTGTTAATAAATCGAAAAAAAACGTGGGGACACAAAAAAAAAACACAAAATATGTACTCCTATTTTGCATGCTGACCATTTCAATTGTTCCTATTTAAAGAAACCAATTTAATTAACTACATGTAAGTAGTAATATTATTTCTTCGCCTTTGTTCATTTTGCTTACAATGATAGATTTTAATAGGAAAATCAAATTGATTTCATGCAACCCTGACTGAATCTTTAGTACTTATTTAAATTACGATGAAATTCTCACCCTCCGACCATTCTAGACTGTGTCAGTGTGCAGCATGGTAACAAAAACCCTGTCCGATCCGAAAGTGGGGGCATGGATACCGCAATAACATCAATAAAAACTTTTTTACAAAAATTAAACCGACGTAAAAAGAACTGAAAAGCGAAAAATAAATAACTTCAATTTCGGAAGTCGGTGTCTTCGCTTTTCAATTTTCGTTTTTTGCCACCGACTTCCGAAATTAAAGTTATTTATTTTTCGCTTTTCAGTTCTTTTTTCATCGGTTTAATTTTTTTTTTAAAGTTTTTTATTTTTCGCTTTTGATTTACCATCCACTCCAGGGTACTCCAGGGGGTTACTCCAGGTTAAAGACCTGGAGTTGATGATGAGTGTTTGTGTCATCAGAATTATGTACGTGTACGAAATTTCAACAGAATCGGTTCACAGTTGAAAATTCAGTTGATGAAAAATCAATCAACCCCATGTTTTCTACCTTTAGGGGTGGATTATAGTTTCCAATTTTAAATGGGACCAACTTCGAGGTATACCCTTCCCAATAAAAAAAGAATTTTTCAAATCGGACTACTCACTAAAAAGTTATGCGTGGTCATACATAAAAAATATATATATATATATATATACGTGTCGACTTGAGAACGTCAACCGTTTTTTTTTACGTCGGTTAAAAAAAAAAAATATACGTGTCGACTTGAGAACCTCCTCCTTTTTTTTTCGTCGGTTAAAAAGTAATAAATGATTTATTACTGTTTAAAATTATTAACAATTTATTTCTATTTAAAATTCACGTTTTAAGTACCAAACTTACCGCAATCCATACTAATATTATAAATTGGAAAGTAACTCTGCCTGTCTGTCTGTATGTTTGCTTTTCACCCCTAAACCACTGAACGAATTTCGATAAAATTTGGCAAGGAGATAAATGGCATCCCGGGGAAGGACCATAGCTGGGCATTCACTCGTTAATCCGTTTATCGTTAATTAACGAAGTTAACATTTTGATTAACGGATTAACTTTCAAGTTAACTTTTAAAAATGTTAACGGACACGTTAACTTCCGTTAATATGCAGAAGTCTGTTAATCGTTAATCCAAATAGTTATCGCGGCACCGCGGCGCGGCGCGAAAAACAGGTTCATACAAGTATGAAACGACAAGTGGCGGGCGGCGCGTGGCAGCGAGTGAAACAAAAACAAAACTAGATATATAATGCCGGCGCGTGCGAGTGAGAAAGAAAACTGCGAAGAGATTTGTTTCGTTTGATCATTTCATTACTTTAACCTGTTAACTTCCAGAACCTAAACCAACAGGTTTTATAAGTTCACTAACACAACGATATAAAGATGCAATTTTACACATATTAACGGATTAACGATTAACGTTAACTTGCGTTAATTCTTCCGAAATGCTACCAAACGCTAACCTAACCTAACGCTTTAAACGTTTAACGAAGCTAACTTTTTTTGTAGCGGATTAACGATTAATGAAGTTAACTATTTAATTAACGGTGCCCAGCTGTGGGAAGGACATAGGGTACTTTTTATCGACATACCACGCGGGCGAAGCCGCGGTCGAAAGCTAGTTTCATTTATTCATTTATTTATTGTTTGTCACAGGTGAAAAGACAGTTCTTACAGTTAGCATTATGTATCACTGTAACATACCCATAGGGTGTACAATATTAATATGTCCTTATTAATGGCTATGTTAAAAAATAAAAAATAATTAATAATAATACAGTCACACTCTTATCCATTACATTGGTGGTTTTAGTAAATTTTACATGAATTAAAACAATAGGTACATAATTATTATTACTATGGTATTACCAATATGACATATTATTATTAGGGTCATACAATTTTCATAAGTCTATAAAAGTAAAAATAAGTTTAAACATGTAAATTTTTAGCATGTCAAGTTTTCCGTGAATCTCATACTACATTCAATATTGGACATAATTATTACGGTCATATAATTTACATTAAAATAAGTCAAGAAAAGAAAAAAGAAAATTAAAATCATTATAAATCAGCAAATATACAGAGGTCATAAGTTACGACCTCTAACTTATGACCTGTGTATATTAGCTGATTTATTTACCCGCCGCCCTCGTCCCATGTATTAACCGGGTAAAATAACCCACAAAAAAAGCGGCGAATTTTTTTTTTCTTTTTTAAGTAAATTACCGCATAAATGGTATCCTTTATGGACACTTCTAGGAATCGTTTCATATTTTTCTTTCTCCCTAAATCGATCTCAAACCCATTTTCACGAAATGCTTTTCGTATCAACGTCAAAGGTTGACGTTGATACGAAAAGTACGATACGATGACTTGCATTTTCGATCTAGGAAATTCAATATTGCACGCGCTGGATTAAAATAATGTCACAATGGTAGTGTATGGCCACAAAACGTACGATTTTAGTCACGATAATATTTTAAAGTCCAGAATATTTACGAAAGATTTTTGGGCCTCAGAACAACTTGAAGGTTCAACAAAAAAAAAACATCAATGGCTCCTTGTCGCTACAACGAAAGCATTGTAGTTATTGAAGATTTATCTGAATAGACATCTTCAAATTCAATGGCTAGTATTACATAATTCCGAGAAAAGTAAAAAAAAAAATACTAGGTTACTGCCTGTCCCAATAAACTGACATTAACGCAATTCATGAAGACACGAATAAACCTGCAACAAGTACATATTCACAAGGAAAATCATTGGCAATCAGACAGACTTATAACACCTAGCGCAGGTGACCTAATCGTTGAAATGACTGAATAACAAAATACATGTTGTAGACATAGTACTGTGACTGTTAATAATAGCCAATAAAATCCTGAACATCGGGACTTTAATGGATTAAAGGATGGGCGATAACATCATAGTGTAACCACATGCATAACGACCAATCCTATAAGGATTTACGATGGGCATACATTAGAATAAAAAAAGTTGTAGGTACTTAAAGCTATGGAAAATTCCCCTCAAAAGGCGCCACGGAATTCTTCCTACCAAGCGGCTATAACTTCAATAAAACTGTATTGTCCTAACCAGTCGTTAATCAGGGTATTATGAGTGTTTCGCTGAAGAAGGACCGAATTATGACAGCGATGGATTCAGCTGTGATAACTTTGAAGTTTGAATAGTTTGATTGAATACATACGTAAGTACATTTTTGTGAAATGAGTCATTTTAAAAACATTTTCGGTTTGAGCTACAACCTTGTTTTATATCAAGGTTGTAGCTCAAATCGAAAGCCGAAACCTTATGGAAGAAGGATACTGCTGAGGGTTTGATTCCCAGACCGTGCAAAGTGTTATTCGGTTTCTCCTTCAGGAATTTCTCAATACCAGTCCGGTGTCTGGGTTAGGCCCAGTTGATAGCAATAGGCTCGCCCTAACTAAACATAACTGGCGAAATGTGAGTGTAATATGTACACCTCTGCCTAACCCTTCGGGGAAAACATATTTATTTCTGTAAACTCACTATATTTTAAAATTAAACGAGTTTGATGTTTCCTATCCGACTACTCTGAGAAGAAAGACCTAATAAAACTCAGAGGTCTCTTTTAAAGTACAGACATAATCGTGACATTATGTTGTGATAAGTTATTTTTGAACATGAACATGTCAATATTTGTCGTGTCATTATTAGTGACTGAAAAATGCAAATCAATCACTACGTCGGCGTCGCGTCGTTTCATAATGGTGGTGCATAATGGCCTCATTTAAGTTTTCATTGTAATAATCTTGATGTCAAGCCATTCTTTCAATTGCTTCATAAATATGTTTTACTGCGCAATAGAATCAAGATAATTCTGGTTTCGTTAATGAGTTGAGATCAATAGCTGATACAGAAAAATAAACCTGCGAATTGAAACGTCATACAATTTAAAGAATCGTGCGAAACAATGAGAAGGCGTTCGTTTAACACTTCTTGTGGTGTTAATGAATCGGTCAATTTAATGATTTATAGGCAGACAACACACCTTATTCTAGTCATTATCAGGTAGATGACGATACCATCCATCACATCTTTATGGATGACAGCAGTTAATTTTGAATTCGTACGTTAACGTCTTGTTGTGCGTATTAAAATAGCTTTTATAGCGATGATGGTTCTTGTGTACACAATGATAATAGGTCTTGATAATAAAGTTTCTGTGTTCTCGGCAAGGTTATCGACTTCTTAATTAAAGATACTTTGATTGAAACTGAAGGCTATAAATCAATCCCACTGTGACAAATATTGCGGAATTGATTTTGCTTATCTTTGGTTTGGACACTGTTCTCTTTAGAGAACAACATCACCAGGTTCTTGTCAGCAATTCCAACCAAGTTGTTTTCTTCAAGTTTGTTTTGTTGATCATTCTATTTTTCATACAAGTATTATTTATTAAATACCGTTATATATTTTCACAATTCAAAAGGTTTATTCTCCATCAAAATATCAAGAAATATATTTAACATCATCTTCATAATGAACGAACATCCTCATCATCATTTGTTTTATGATTGTGTAGAGTGTAAACCCGAGGAATATTAAAAAAAAAATCAGCGACTACTGATACTTCTAACTAGTTCTAACTAATTCTAGTTCCTGTCAAAAATTATATGGAACATTGACAGAAAATAAAGATTTCAACATGTTTTGTCTTGAATGTTTCGCCAGTGCAAACGCACGGTAAAACTAAACGCAAACACTGAGTACATTGTATCTAACGTTACACAAGGCACTCATGCTGTGAACTTATACGTCTTCATAATTCAGAAACGTTTTCTATACCTGGCTTCAAAAGCATCATCATTAGTGACTCTGTGTTTTTCCTGTACAAGTATGCCGCGTGCTATCATTATTTCAATAGATCTTAGTGCGTCATTTCGCGGAATGGCTGTATTGAAACACGGTGACTCATATCAGATAAGCTGATAGTCCACTCGAACACTCGTTAAGATTTCGATGCACAGCAAACAATTCCGCAGAGAACAGCGGCGCCAAGCCATAATGATCAGTGCGGTGAAAATGGGCAATCAAGAAGATGAAGTCATTCCGAAGAAATCCAAATATTACAGTCATCGTTTTCAGTTCACTACTGAATTAGTCAATGTTTTCTTATTGTTCTGAGTTTATTAGGAAGGTTACTGATGTTATTTTAATACTTAACATAAAAGACACGAACCATAATAAAAATAACGTTTTGGTTAAAACGTATTTATGATTTCCTAAAAAAACGTCCATGCAGTGCAGCGGTGTGGTCAGTCCCAAAGCCTTTTAAGATACTCCACGAATGTATCGTAATTGAACCGAGTAACCTTGACCGATTTGCGAAAATGGAGCATGTCAGTAACTCAGTAGCTTGGCTTGGAGATAACGAGTAGGGGGAGGGAAAGATGACATAAAGTGACTAGTGGGGGGTGCAATGCATCATGCGGAGGTTGCAAGACTGTTTTATGAGCTGTTTTCGGTCCAGAATTTTATAGTAGACTTGGGGCCGATTTTCAGACCGTCAGATAGATACTAGAGCTGCAGAATTAATTAGGCATATTCGTCGGTTTGACGCTTTCAATACAAAATCTGAAAAACTGTCATATTTATTCCTCAGATAAAAGTTTTCCGACGATTGAAAAGTCGTCCCCGAAACAGTAATAACAAATGTCTCAGATTAGGGTAGACTTTGACCGGGAGAAGGACATAGGCTATTTTCCATCCACGGAGGTTAAGGCGCCCGCTTCTCATAAACGTAGCAGCAGTTATGAGCAGATTCGTGGCCCAGTGGTATCGGTAGCGACTTACGAGTCTGTAGGTCGTAGGTTCGAACCCAAATAGTCGCTTTACTTTGTGCAACAAGTAAATTATTTCATCACCACTGCTTTAAAACGGTGAAGGAATAAATACATCGTGAGGAAACCGGCATGTCGTAGAACCAAAAATTCCAAGATATGATGTCTATCAACCCGCACTGGGCCCACGTGTTGGATTACGGTCCACTCCCTCTCACCAAGAGGAAGTCTGTGTCTCAGCAGTCGGAACATTATAGACTGATTAAGCATATCGCACCTCCGCTCAAATAGTGTCGTAAGTCAAAAAATCTAACTTTCGAGAAAAAGGTGTTTGAAATTTAACTTTCCAAAGAAACTTTCATTTAAAATTATAAGGACGCTAGTGCCATCTAGGGATAAATATTTAAACCATAAGTATGACACTATCTGAGATAAGATTTTGAAGTTTTCTGAAACGAATGGTACAATAAAAAAGGTTTTACAATTTTTTGAGTTGTGACACTATTTGAGCGGAGGTGCGATATTACTATGCACTGACACGCAAGGCACAGTCTATAAACCGCGGCACGCCCTAAGTCTAGAAGCTTAAAAAAAACATGCGGGGCAGTTTTTGGGGAAGGACTGCCGATAGAAGTGAAAAATAAGTAACATTCATTCATATCTTCAGGCGTTCGGTGACGATGACGCGAGTTCCATGATTTTTGTTCACCCAAAAAGTGCTTAAAGCGCCTAAAGAAATTTTCAATTCAATAAAATTTTGCTCATATACGTAGGGAACACTAAGAAAGGCTTTTTGAAAATTAATTCCGTAAATGGATGTGAAGTACTCATGTGAAGAAAGTTCGTCATTTTTACCGATGGGAAATTTCATCGAGTAAATTACTAATTGTAATGTAATTTGCAATAACTTTCTCGTCAACCATCGCGATCGTAGTAGGTATTTGCGTTTGCAGTTGGCCCGGCCGGCCCTACTATACCGATTAGGCGCATCGTGATATAACCGGCCAAATCATGGAATGGCGGCGTATCGTGAAACGATATGGCCATTTCTACAATCGGACTACGATTAGGAGCAATATCCTAACTAATTTCATAAATACGAACGAGAGTTTGTTTGTTACGCTTTCACGCTAAAACGGCTGAACGGATTTGGATGTAATTTGGCACATGAGTAGACCTTTACCTGGCAAAGGATATGGGCTATTTTTCATCCTGGATCAAAGACGAAGTTCCGGGCAACAGCGAGTGTTCAATAAATGTTCTATTGTATTATTAGATGATACTTTTTCGGAGTATTGATCGATAGGCGACTCACGGGTAAAAAAGCTAGTAGTTCATAAGCAAGGCTGTCAGTGGTCGTGCAGTCGTGCTTTCTCTGCATTTATAAGAAGAAAGAAAGAAAGAAAGAAAGAATAAAGTTTATTTGGACACAGTTCATGAAACACAAAATACAAATAACAAAAAAAAAGTATTATATTGTTTTATTTTTTTTAGAAGAGTGAACAAGAGACTTTCCACCTTGGCGTCGGAAAACAACTGGCTGGCAACATGATTTTCTCATTAAACACACACACTTTCCGAGGATAGCTATTCATTTAAATCCGAGCTATAGTTCGATTCAAACGGCGGGCGGCTCGGAACATGGGGCTAGTCACTGCACTGGCTGCGCACAATTCATGTCAGCGGGGGTGAGGAGTGGGGTACTACTCAGCGAGTAGAATCGAACTATACTAACTAGTAACTATCTCCCTCGAATTGTGGCCGTACAAAGGATAATCCAGTAGTCATACCCCGAATCTAACTGTTACTACCTAGTATCTACCATGCCTATTGTGAGAGAAGCAACAGGACCGGTCGACTTGCCGGTGCTTGGGGGAGCTCCATGTCCAGTAGTGGACGTCTTCCGGCTGAAATGACGATGAAGACCATGTATTATCTACTGTGTTTGAAGTATGAATATATGATGCGTTAAGAATATTCTCTCTACGTAGGCAGTCTAATTATTCCCGCTATAATAATTATTATTTTCCTCTTTACTTCGCAGAGGCACGTGCCTTATAAGGCGACCATTCGTAATCGGTGATATTCACCATAATCCCATCACTTGAGAACGCCTGGGACCTGATTCGTTACGGCAGTTTTTTGTTTTAAATTGTTCTTACTAATCCGAATTACGTTTTTATGGAAAGGGAATTTTTAATTTCGTTTTTGATTTTTTTTTTAATTCGGGCAATACTGAAAGTGGTTTTTTCTATGGAATGAAAGGACAGGACGAAGTCGGTCCGTTAGGACAAAGTCTGTCTGTAGACTATAAGTCTATACGAATAAAAAATTTAAGTAGCTTTTCGTGTCTGTCTATGTGACGGTGTTGTCCTTCGAAACTATAACGCATTGGATTATTGTGTAAACTTCACTGACGTCTTGGGTATCGATCGATATCTACACACGACAATAGAAATAAAAACAGATTTTTTCAACTCATACTTCGAGGAACAAAGCTACCAGCGGTCATTGATCCAGAAAAAAAACATCAAACCAAAAACTCTGGAGAAGTGACTATACAAAAATTAAAAAAAAAATTGTATAGTCACTTCTCCAGAGTTTCGCTAGCTAATTTAATTTGATTCTATACATCAAGTAACAAAAACCCTCTCCGATCCGAAAGAAATAAGAAGATTTTTTTTTGTTGATTTATATAAGTATTTAAAATTCACGTTATTAGTATCTGAACTACCCAAATTTCAGTATAAATTAGCAAATTTTCTACAGAGGTCATAATCATAAGTTATGACTTGTAGACACACCCGCTAAACGACTGCCACCCGCGCCCCATGTAATAACCGGGCAGTTCCCAAATGAAAAAAAAAAAAATATCTTTTTTAAATCACATAATAAGACTCTTAACAACACCGTCACGGATCGGACAGGGTTTTTTTTAAACGCTGATTAGTAAAGAAAACTCCATGTTTTGGCAAGTCTTAAAAACCGTGAGGAGCAGGGGCAGGTCACTAGTCAGAAATACAACTAAAACAGACAAATGAATGTCGTAAGTCGTACGTAACGTAACCAGTCGTGATATGACTCGTGACGTAGTTTACAAACGTCCTTCAGAGTCCTTATTATGAAGTATTAATGCTATCATGATTCCGTGGTGAAAAAGGGATGGTGTTATAGGTCATGTATAGCTCCGTCTCTCTCTGATACTGGAAAAATGATAGCATTAATTCTTCATAATACGGTCCCTGAACATTGAACATAAACTTTGAAAACAAAATACAAGAGAAGATTATTTATGAGGAAACAAACATTTGAGAATATTGACACATGTAATAGATAGAGTAATCAATCAATAAACCAGTTCCATCAGATGCTGATGATAAAGTTCGGTTAAATGAATTAAACTCTGAATATTGTTACAAGAATCGCATTGGAAGGACCAGTTGTGCTATTCTGTAAAAATATCACCGTGAAAACTAAGGTGAAGTGAGCTTGGAGTGAACTGTCACTGCCTTAGCATCAATAGGTATCGATGACAATGACAGCTCACTCCACGCTCACTTCACCTAAGTTTTCACGGTGAGATGGTTACAGAATAGCAATGCTGATTAGAACACGCATTTCAAATTGTGCACATTGATGATTCGATTTTGTTATTAGTAATGTTCATTGCTTGGGGTTTTGTCTTCCAAAAGTATATTCAACCAATGATACATGTGGGTGGAAATTGAGCTCATTGATGAGTCCAGCTATATGTCTAGAGAGTCAATGCAGCGAGCTCATCGAAAAAAATAGCGTCCAACTGTTGGCCGCTAAATGCACTCACACTATAAAAGCACACTGACGTGGCGCGTGTGTAAGACGTAGCTGTCACTCACATCAGCATAACAAAGTTGGCCTGTTTGTTTTAGTTCTTTTGCAGCGCGACAATCTATCTGACCTGTAGAGGTCAGATAGGAAGCCGCTGCTACATTGCTGAGTATATAATTAAAACTGTTTTTACTCTACACATTAGTTCTTCATTAGTTTTTGGTTCCCCATCCAATTTTCAACCAAGCTTCCGCAACTATAATTCCTTTCATCCAGCACTAGCTGAAGCCCGCGACTTCGCCCACGTGGATGTTGGTTATTATATACAAAAACCTGACTCGAGAACCACTCTATCCATTGGTGAAAACAGCATGAAAATCGGTGCAGTCGTTTTTGAATTTATCGCGTACAGGACGACAGACAGACGCGGCGGAGGACTTTGTTTTATAATATGTAAGGATGTTACGAATAAGCCGTGTGCCGGTAATAAGTCTCATCTCAATTAGTCCTCCTCTCACCGGCAATCCAGGTTGTTCGAATTCAATTTCTACGTGCCCCTGTGTTTACCTCGTGATTCGCTTGGTGTAATTGGATGCAACCACGGTGCCTGCCTCAACAGAGTCTAACTTATCTATTACTAGCTGATGCCCGAGGCTTCGCCCGCGCGGATGTCGGTTAGTATATACTTAAACCTTCCTCGAGAACCACTCTATCCATTGATGAAAACGGCATGAAAATTGGTGCAGTAGTTTTTAAGTTTATCGCGAACAGACAGACAGATAGACTCGGCGGAGGACTTTGTTTTATAATTTGTAAGGATTGTCTTACAGAAACATAAAACAAAGTCGCTGTTCAATGAAAGTTCTTTAAAAATAAGAATTATGTTTGGTTTTTGTATTGTTTTTTTTGTTATTTAGTAGATAGTTTAGTGGATTTAGTGTATAGTTTTTGTAACTTTTGCATGCTTACTGGTACAATAAGGCTGAACCTATTCTCTATTTCAACTTGTATTGTACCCATAATTGCAAAATAAAATATCTTCTATCTTTTTATCTTCATATCTGGCTGTGTGTGCGCTTGTGCTTCTTCTAAGCTGCACAATGGATTTTGATGCAGTTTATCTCTAAAAGTAATCTTGCATGAAATGGTCATAATAGCGGCAAATTGTCAACTGTGTCAATTTGATAAACAGTAAATTTCTCTGACTATACTTATAAGGCAATACCTAGCGCCCATTATGATATATACCAAACATAACAGAAAATGGAAGTTCTTTATATAAATAAATAATTAATGAAACTAAATTTTTGTTAGTTTGTTGAGCGTACTTAGTAACTTTTCTGAAACCTCACTCAGTTAATGGTCCATAAATAAGTCATTAAGAAAAACGGGAGGTGTCGTGTCGTGGGACACCCGAGGCCCTAGTATGAGTTTCGTTTAACTATCTCGACTTTACGCATCTACCGCGTTCGGCGCTCCGATTGGCCCTTCACTGGCCTTCACTGGTGAAGGGCCAATCGGAGCGCCGAACGCGGTCGATGCGTAAAGTCGAGATGGTTAAAAGAAACTCGCACTAAGGCCTCAGGTTGGAAATTAATTCCGTTCGCTTAATATTATGTAAACACAGAGCTAGCTAGTATGGTCTCAAGTATCAAATGGGGGTCAAAGGTCATAACGCTTTTTTGTTACGTGACGATTTCTGACAATTAATTTACTCCTACCGCAAGAACTTCGTACAAAACACTTATATAGATTTACATAGATGGTTTCGGAACATGCCTCCGTTCAAATTATATATACTTACTTAATATGTCCTACAACGGCTGGATAGACTCTAGGCACGATAAGACCTAAATTTACAGTAAAATTAAATGAGTAGGTAGAACATAACAGCCGGAAATTCGCGTTAAAAACCCTGATTTCAGGCAGTTCCAGGAAATAAGTTAAAATTTTCTACCATTATACGACTGTTCTGTAATAAAAGGTTTACGGAAACTGCAGGAACCTGGATAGTTGCCATGGCGACCATAACACAAACAAATTTATGCAAATAATGCGCATTTTTTGCGTAAAAATCAATAGTTGAGCGTAGGTAGAATATCATTAATTAGATCCAATTAATTGGCTGTTAGCCACCGGATTTAGGATTAAACCTCTATTCGAAAAACAAGTGATTTTACGCATGAATAAAATCTTGCCAATCATGCCAAGTGTAGAATCCTGCTGATCCTGTATTTAAGCTGATTATATAACACTGGCTCTATTTAATAGATATGTAAATACTATCTATTAAATAGATACACTACACCAAGATTAGACTAGCCCTAGTTTAAAAGTAAATACAAAAGAGCGTTGTCGCAAGGTACAAAAAAAAACCTTCTGACGATTTGAAAACCTCCTCCTTTTTGAAGAAGTCGGTTAAAAACACATAAAAAAGCGACAAACCGATTATCCTTTGTTAAAGTTCGAGAGCATATTCGTAAGAAGCTGGCAGTATCATCACATCGGTAGTGCTTTCCCATTGTTTGTCTTATTTGTATTACTATATTCATGTATTTATGAGTATTTATTTGTGCTTATAGATATATATGTATATAATTAGGTATATAATAATATATTATATTCTTAGTTTTAATAGATATATTTATATCCTTATATTTAAATTAATATGTTTTATTCCACAATTTTAGTTATTGCACCTACCACTGTTTGTCTCTGCATCACCCAAAGGTTGACTGGTAGAAAATGCCTATGGCATTAAGTCCGCCTCTGTTCATTTGTGTGCTTAAAGTATTAAATAAATAAAAAGTAAATAGAGCCCAACCGAGTTAAATTTTTGGTTTTCGGAAATTTTCAGCCGAAATGCCTTGGGAAAATGTTATTTAGTAGGTACCTTAGTACGGAAATTTTATACTTATAAGGCCACAAAAATCTTTGTTTCGAAAATAATATCATCAATTTATTGGTAAGCCCATAACATCCCACTGCTGGGCAAAGTACAGTGCCAGTTATCTCTATGCTCATTAAATCCTCCTCAAAATCCTGATATTAGCTGGTGTTATTACGAAAATGTTTCTAAGTTTACAATAATCCGGTCTTTTGCAAAAATCCTAGGATTTTAGGAAAAAAATACGATATTTCCAATTACCCTGCGACAATACGCAAAAAAAAAACTTTGTCGTTTCGGCCGAAAAAACCATTTTCGATCGGTCACTAGTTGTAAATTAACCTAAAGTTGTAACATTGAGTGGGCGCGTTTCATACATATTCTGTATAAGACTGGTTTATTACAGAAACCAACATTTGGTAAACAAAACCCGCGAATTTCACAAATGACAGCGACGCTCGTAAATTCAACGCGTCAGTTTTCTTGGCTCCAGTTTTAGTCCATGACGTACTTCAAAGAAATCGAGAGTGGGTGGTCTAGTCTTGCGTCTACTGCGTTAAAAACATTGGCTTCGATCCTCAGACATCAGCAAAAAATCTGCAGATATATTAGCGCTAAACTAATTAGCATTGAGTGTATCGGAATATTCCTAGATGAACCAACAGTGACTTGTACTTAGATACGTATTGTGCTATGACTATGACATGTACTTACAGAAAGTATTACATGCTTGACGAATTGGTGTCGGTATGAGAGGTGGAAGGGTTGCGGGAAAGTCCGAAAGCGATACCAGGACCTTGGCAATAGGCAACTGAAGGAACACGGGTGGGTTTTAGTCAGTAAAAGTCTGATACGCCTTCTCCCGCTCCGCCCAGAGCGGGAGAAGTCATTTGATAATTTCCCACCCTCAAAAAAATGAGATCTGCAAATCATTGGCATTTCGCTATGCACGTTGGATGACATGGGCGTCTTCTTAACCCCCGACGGAAAAAGAGGGGTGTTATAAGTTTAACGTGTGTATCTGTGTGTCTGTCTGCACCATCGTAGCTGACAAACGGCTGAACCGATTTTGTTTTTTTTGTTTTTTTTTAAGGGTGACTTGAGAGAGAGTGGTATTTAACTATATAAAAAAAACGTTTATTAAATGCTTTGTTTTTATCAGGGGTTTTTTAAATTTTAAATTTAATTTAACTTGTTTATAATTATTATTTCAGTTTCATCGTTCGATTTTAAAAGTTATTATAACCTCAACAAACATTGCATCCTGTTGAGTCAGCTCTACTTGTACTAAGTATTTACCTTTCTTGAACAGACTAATATTCGGCATAAGTTAATTAGTTCGACGAGAGAGAAGAGGCTATACAGCACCATAACAGCGTAACACACGATCAATCACAATCTGTTTCATGTTGACAGTTCACAACATAAAAATAATTTAAAAAAAATAGCAATATGCTACAAAATGATTCAGATTGTGATTAATTGTGTGTTACATAATTAGGGTGCTGATTCCAAATCTTGGTAAAAAACAACAACAAAAATTTCTTTTATTTTACTCACCTTGACAAGCAAAGTAAAGAGTCATTGGTATATGTATTTATTTAATTAATACTTTAAGCACACAAATGTACAGAGGCGGACTTAATGCCATAGGCATTTTCTACCAGTCAACCTTTGGGTGATGCAGAGACACACAGTGGTAGGTGCAATAGCGAAAATTGTGGAATAAACATTTAAATTTTTTTTAGCCAGTCATTCTCAATGAATACGGCATCAATGGGCAATTTCAAGCAGGTAATTTGTACTTGGGGCAGGATATGACGGTAGGTAAGCTAACAATTTGGCTAGCACATTAATTTTTTCAATAATCAGCCTGGTTCACAATATATACAATCAAGTTCTACTCTGATTTGGGTGGACAGTTCCACAGAAATTCTGAAAAACAGAGACGAATCCAATGAAAGCTAAGAGTCGTAGTTTTAACAAATGAAAGACTGAACCGCCTTAAAATAACTTGGAACAAGAGCGGGAAGTTTACGGTCCTACCTATGATGATGGAACTGATCACGGAAACGACTAACCAACGATGAAATTCTTTTGTTTGTCCCCATGTGTTGTGTAGGTGCAGTGGTAGCCCGCGAAATTCAAATTGTCTAACGTTTTTTACCCGACTAAGGCGAAGCAAAAAGGAGGGTTACGATTTTGACCGGTATGTATGTATGCGTGTATGTTCATCTGTTTTCTCATATCTTCTACACTACTCATCACAATTTGACAAATGAGGTATCGTTGGAAGCGTCTTGATCGTCCGCTAGAGTATAGGCTGTGACGGCACAATAAATTAAATATGGCGCCCTCTAGAGGACATAAAGCCATGAAATAAAATAAAAAAATGTTTTTGTGAGGCCGTGTCGCTGTCGGGTATCAAATGATAAAATTTATATTTTCGTCAATCAATATTTTTTTTTAAAGAGAATTATGGGATGTTTTGTAGATCGATATTGGTACTCGTATATTTGACTCTCCCGTATTGAAATCCGTTGTCGTATGGGCATGTGATTTGTGATGCAGAGAAATGAGGCAAGTTTGGAGTATGAAGGTAAGGCTATAAGCGTAGGGCAAGAAAAAAAATGGAAATATGATATGGCTAGAAACTTACTCTCTACTAGTCGTCACCTCGGCAGTTACTCCCAACTGCCGAGATGACGGCTAATAGAGAAGTATGGAAGAAAGAAACATGTTGCACTGACCCCAAATAAATTAGGTTTAGGAGAATGATGAGTCTTCCAACAAATCTAAGAATGACATCTTGATCAAGATCCAGTCATTTGCTCATGCTTGACATGGGTATGCCATGTTGCAATTTATGTGAAGCATAAAGAACAAACACAAATAGTTACTATAACTTATAATGACGGGCTAATTAGTGCGTTACTTGAATGGACACGAGTCTGTGACACGTCACGTGCAAACCTTTTATTGTTATCTGGTAAACAAACATGACATTGGAGTGCGATTTACGAGTAGGTACATACATAAAAGGAATATCGTACCTAATACCCACTGAAAATCATATGCATTTATGTTCGACAATGCAACCCAAAAACGACACTGACTTGCAAATTGCAAAAAACGTAAGGAATTTCGCGGGCTACCTTGGCGCATCCCCCATACGTAGGTTCACTGTTCCCAATCGTCAGCTGCATCTGGTTGTTATAAAAGATCTCATAATACTACCCATGTGTTCCAGAGTAAACTTTTTTATTGAAGAAATCGAAACACGTCTGTTGTTGGTGGTTTTTTTAGAGGAATTCGATATTTTTGAGTTTGAAAATCTTAATGATACATACTACTTATGTTCCTACCTTAGGTATATCTTGTTCCCAAGAGGCAAAATTTTAGTACGGAACCAAAAGGCGTGTGTTTCTTGCTTGACCGTTTCCCCCCTATTTTGCTCTTTGTAAATATAATAAACAAATAAAAACCTTTGCAATAGCACCCCTCCGTGTCTTCACAATACAGAACAAAACCGAATATTGCCAATTGAAAAACAAAAAAGCCGTTTCGAAATGAGAAATGATACAAAGTAGAAACTGTTTTGCGTCAAACCAGTCCCCTTCCCTACTAGAACATTCTTCTAATCTTGAACAATTCCCTACCTTACAGGCTTCCCCAAAAAAATTCAACCAGGGTAAATCATGGCATGTCTGTTGAAGCCTGCAAACTTCAGCATTTCGAAATTGTGAAATAACCGGAAATAACAAATGCATTAAAAAGATTTGTGTACACTCAGACTTCATTCATAACTGACCAAATATCAAACGGACCTTCCTTTTAATTGGAAACGAAAGCGTACATATAGTTTTTCCCACTTCAGATATAAGCAATATAACGCTGTCGCGCTCGGTAGCGATACTGGTCCAAAGTGACTAACTAGAAGGCGGACCAGTATCGCTACTGATACCGAATCTTTATGGCCTATTCAGCGATATCGCTGTCGCGCTCGGCAGCGACAGTGGTCAAAATATCTGGATCAGAAGGCAGACCAGTAACTCTACGGAGCGTGACAGCGATAATGCTTATATTTGAATAGGGCTTATACCTAAGCGATATCGCGTACCGCTTCGGTACCGCTACCAAGCGCGACAAGAAAAGAACTCTATCCAGCCTACTTGTCCAACTTTCTTTTAAACGAGGTAAAAAAGCAATAATCAATGTATGTTCAATGCTGTTCATTCATATAAATGGGTCCTCGATGAAAGGTCAGTTCGGTGACGATATCCCATGGGGGCATGGGGCGTGGAACGGCGTCATCCCGCCTGGCATTGAATGAGCTGAGCAATCGATGGCAACGGCGTCGACGTGTCTGCCTCCCATCTTTGACGTCATAAGAGAAAGTACTTGCTGGGGGATGAGAGCGAGCTATGAAGCAACCTAGGGCTTTTGTAAAAGTGGGCTTTACGTAATACCCTTTATGCGTTATCATATGGAACACAAAGGAGCCATCAAAATAAAATTGTACCTAATAATTCAAATGTTCAAACGATGTTCACATTGTGTTTACTAAGCTTTTGTTAGAAATAGAGTATCAGCGATCTATTATAGATGTACCTAGGTCTGTATTGGATACTGAAACTTTTAATTAACGAACATCCCTTATGTAACCTCTGAACTGTACTAATATGGACTGTAGTGAATGAAAATAACATACGGGTTCAGTGCACTACTTTACAAAAAGTCTCAGCTTCACGTTTGATTCGCCAAATTGACGTGAACACGGAACGTTGTAACGTGATACGAGCACAAACTTCTAGGTATTGTAAAGTCAATTGCACATGAGTTGTACACACAATTTGTTATTGACAGGGCCTTAATGTCGAAGCAGTAAGAGCTTTGCGTAGTTTACGCAGTAGTGCAAATGTTACCACTGCCTGCAGGCATAGCATGGCGCTTTCTATTTCTACGAAGAATAGACATAGCTTTTTCTATACAAAGTGACATTTCGTTTCTTCATTTTTGACATCGCACCGTAGAAATCCTTCTACATTCTATCATTTTGTCTTTCATTTACACCGATCTTTGTCTAGGTCTTTTAATATGTAGACTATTTCGGAAGAAAGTTTTCTATCCTTACTGTCAAATTCACACTGACAACTGAAATTGGTCTAAGGAAGTGAAGACAATTTGAAACAAAACAAAGAATTCTGAGTCGAATTATGTAAAAGAGTGAATTTCGTTAAAAGTGCAGTTAACTCTTTTTACTTAGCTGCCGTCGTACTGTCTACACGGAACGTCATTTTTGTCTACTCTTCCGTCGACAAAACGGTGCTCATGCTACGTCTGCTGATGTGCGACTGTCTGTACGTTTTAATGGTCACGCAGACAGGGGGACGCGGCTGTAGTGGAATTATTTCTATGAAAACTCCATGGACATTGTTCTACAGGAGTCGCGCCCCGCCTGTCTGCGGGAGCTTTTAAGCTCTAGCTAACATGTCGGGGTTCGATTACTTTCTAATTGCTTTGTTGTTGACCAAAGTTTTTATTCAATTCAAATTGTTGGCACAACCTACTCAGAAAAATAATAAGGTCCAATTGGTAGGTATCAATAGTTGCGAGTGAATGTAATCTTCAGGTATTTTTCATTTTTATTCCTTGACTGTACCTGTCATAAACCTATTTTAAATCGTCTTGTATCTAGATATTATTTCATTAGTCATCATCATCATCATTTAAGCCGAAAGACGTCCACAGCTGGACATAAGGCTGGGATCCCCCAAGCACTGGCACTGCGACCGATTCTGTGTTACTCGTATCCAGCGGATTCCAAAGATTTCCAGATTCCAGATTCCCTAATTAAGGCCGATTCACGCTTATCAGTGAAGTCACAGTTCCGGTACAGTACCGCCACCGCCACCGTGATAATTATTCTTTCATACATTCTCTATGAATGCGTTCACACTTGTCAGTGTCAGTGACAGTGCCGGCGCCTGCAGTCACGGACTTAATCGGTAACGACGATATTTTTTACGATTACGGACGCTGCTACATCAAAAACAAACTAAGGGACAAACGACTCAGACCAAATAAAAACCAATACAGAGCTGAGAGCGCTGCCAACAGTGCCATGAGGCCGGTTTCGTAAACATGTGTGCACTTAGTTTGGTGTAGTTTGATTGTAGTGTCATTTTAAATAGTTGTAAATGTATGTGTGTGAGCGTGTATGCACAGAGCATCGGTGTAGTTTTAGCATGCTTCACTTATATTGTTTGCAGCGCTCCGTCTTGGCTTTTTATTTGGTCTGAGACAAAAGATTTATCGAACCGGTTCGTGAAAATTCTGTTTTGTATGATTTGTCTCATGCAAAGCACATGTACCCTTCTGTTTCTCTTAATTGCTGCACCAATTTTCTTTTTCCTTGATGCTGCTCTTCTTATGGTTATCATTGCTAGTTCCGTATTATTGAACAGAGCCATAGCAACAATCACAATTACCTCAGTCCATCGTCGCACTCGTTTTGCCTGAAGATCCGTAGAGAACTGAGTACTGGGGTAGTAATATGAAGTATTAATGCCATCATTATTCCACTGCGAAAACAGGTTGGTGCTATCGGGCTTGTCTAGCTCCGTCTCTCTCTCACACTGGAAAAATGGTGGCATTAATACTTCATAATACGGCACCTGACATGTGTCAATTGAAGCACTGCCGCATCACTGTAGCACTGATACGGACCTTTGCGGACGCGTTGCCGGAACTGTGACTTCACTGTTTGAATCGGCCTGTAGACCTATTTCTAGAATGCCGTCGAAATCAATTAAGTAGATCCATATCGTGAATTGCTGGTGATCTAGATTCAAACAAAGGATAGTGGACAATCAATCTGACTTCACTGTTAAGTGTGAATCGGCCTGTAGACCTATTTCTAGAATGCCGTCAAAATCAATTAAGTAGATCCATATCGTGAATTGCTGGTGATCTAGATTCAAACAAAGGATAGTGGACAATCAATCTGACCCAGTAATACACCCATTACTTCCGACTTCCTTTGGTTAAGCACATTTGCGTACGGCTTAATGGCCTACCCTACCCCAAATTGCTTAGCATGATCCTGCGTTATGCTAAAAATACTACTTACAGCATTAACTTTGAAATAAATATGTTAAAGTTGAGGATTGAAGCTGTGTCCTATGTTTGACGAAAATACGATTATGTACCTAATATTTTATTGAACCAACGTCAATTGCACTCTGCAAACTAGGCGTTCGGCGCCTGTATCTTGGGGACGTAGAGTTGTAATACTTACTGCTTTTTACCAATGGAGTTTAGATAACACACCTATATACGATAATATACCTAGGTAATACTGAGATCAAAGTGAAAGCGAAAACTTTGAGTGTATGCCACTGATGGCACAATGCATATTGTTAGGTCACATAGTGTCTACCTACGTAGCAGTAATAAACTTTCAAATAAGTCTGAAATACTTACGTCGAAAGCAACGCAAGAAATGAACAGAGTTGATAAGATGCCAAACAAAAGCAAATCGTTGACGTAGGTAATTGCGTCCTTGCACTGACCTACCGTTCGATTACGCATTGTGCCATCAGCGGCCCTTATCCAAATAAACCTAACAAATTAGATCCAGCGACATTTCGTGTATGCATGCGACAAATTAATGGGAGCACGCTACACGATACCTGTAAAAGCTCGTGCAGACAGGCGCGATTTACGCGCGACGCAACCTCGGTCATTGTTTCACCGTGAAATTTTCTCAAAAATTGTTTTGTTATGCTGGGGCTACACTGTCTCGTTATCGCGAAATAAACTTCGCGTGCTCTCACTCGCACACCGCTAGACGTCTCGCTGAGCAACAGAGAGCGTGCGAAGCATAGTTCACGCGCGACAATGTAGCGCCAGCATTAAAGTCGCGTCGCGCCTGTTTGTGGGAGCCTTAAGGGTACTTAAATAACCAGTCTCCCACAATATATACCTGAATTGTGTATCATTGTCGAATCTGACCTATATAAAATTATTTTATGTAGGTACCTAGGAATATTGTAGTGAAAAAATAAAGATGTTTGATTGGTTAAAAAAAAAATTGATCCGGCTAAATATCCGGCGAATATGGAAATAAGATCAATTGGAAACAAGGATTTGAAAAGCCTATAGCTTTGGCTACAATCCATTGTGCCAGTTTCTTTTTGATAGTTTCATGTATCGGCTAGCCTGTTGTCATCAACCAAGCAAAAATGCATAAGTACCTACTCTTACTCTGGGTTTTTACTTACAAAGTCTTGATTTAAATCCATAACTCGTTGCCTGACCTGAACTTAGGACTCACCAGTCGCGCTGCGACCAGTACCTAGACCATAAGATGCACATTAATACTTCAATTGGAAGTATTCCTTGTTGACTACGGAACCCTAAAATATGCATTCAATCTACTTAGCCTTTTCCCAACTATGATGGGGTCGGCGTCCAGTCTAAACAGATGCAGCTGAATATCAGTATTTTACATGGAGTGACAGACTATATGACCTCCACAACCCAATAACTGGGTAATACGATAGTTCTTGGTAAGACTGGTGATCAGCCTTTCGGGCTTCTGACGACTCATCCCCTGTCAAAGATCCACAAATGACAGCAGGGACCACCACCTTAACGTGCTTTCCGAGACGCGGAGGAGACCAAACCCGAACAGACCAAACCCGGCAAGCATAGCTTAACCTGATGGACCGACCCATGCGATTGTTATTACATAGCCACCTCCGGAAATGATTTAAAAAAAACATGCGGGGCAGTCTTTGGGGACTGCCGATAGAAGTGAAAACTAAGTAAGAGTCCGTAACCTCAACGTAATTCAAATGGTAGACGAAAGATGGCGCTAAAAACATTTCTTCAAGCGTGACGGTGACGATGATGCGAGTTCCATGATTTTTTTTTCACACAAAAAGTGCTCAACGCTACTAAAGAAATTTTCGCTTCAAAAAAATTAAAGTAATAAAAACTAAAACCCAATAACGACTAAAAAGGTATAAACAAGACATGTTAACAGACAGACAAATTAAAAATCCGGAGTCACACGTGTTAGGGCATAAATCGAACAGATTACGTGTGACTCCGGATTTTTATGAATAAATTTTTGAAATGTGCTCATTAAGCCCTTTCATTTGATACCCAACATGGTACGATTAAGCAATATTTATTTTTAGTTCCTGACTTTATATCCTTTAGAGGGCGCCATTTTTTGTGTGACGTTTGTGACGTCACATCATTTAATGTGACGTCACATAGCCTATAACCAGCGGACGATCAAGACGCTTCCAACGATACCTCATTTGTCAAATTGTGATGAGTGGTTTAGAAGATAGGAGGCAACAGATGAACATACTTACATACATACATACATACCGGTCAATATCATAACTCTCCTTTTTTCGTCGCCGTAGTCGGGTAAAAATATTCGCAACCGCCCTTTTGGATTTACATTATAACGTTACTATGGGATTTACCACTCTCAAAAACCATGAACACGACATCCATGATGGTTCTTTTACATTTTGACCAAATTCACTTTGACTCTGACTCTCTCTCCCTCTCTCTATCGAATAGAAGACAGTCAGACGAACGCTTTTTTCGTGTGACGACTCCTGCCAGTTTACTCTTATCACAGAATTAGTCGCATGAAAGAATTTCGTTTCAGTAGCAATCATCCTCGTTAAAAAGAAGCATTTTCACCTATTTTTCTAAAGATCTTATGGTCAGTCCAAATTAGGCAGAAAACATTTCTTTTTTTGGTTTTTGGGTGACGTCTCTGAGTATGGAAATTGTGACTACATTGTTGTATTCGATTCCCACCTGTAACGAACAATGTAAGCAAGTGGTAATAGTAAATAAATAAATCTCTACAAAAAGTTTATTTGAATAACTAAAAATTACTATAAGGGTTCGTTATTGACTGTCGAACCCTAAAAACCAGTAGGCGTTCTTCAAAAATGTTGATAGGGCTTCAAAATGTTCAGAAAGTTACATGAAGTAGGATGAGATGGAGTCGGTAATGAATTAATAGAAGTTGACTGTAACTATCTATACTCCATTTGAAATAAGATTAGACATTTAAACAAAGCTTTTTACTGTCCGTTCAACCGATGTTGACTTCTATACTGCAGGCATAAGGATGGCATTAAAAGCAAAAAAGGTTACACAATACCAACTGTCTACTGAAGCTACCATTTGTCATGCCACCAACGCAATAGAAGTCAAAATCGGTTGAACGGACTGTAAAAGAGGTTTATTTAAATGTGTAATCTTATTTCAAATGGAGTATATGTGGGTGATGACCGCTTCAATGATGCAGGTTCGAAACCTGGCAAATAAAGTAGGTCTGTGATTCTGACCTCGTTTTAAGATTTTTGTATGTCTTTTGTTATGCTCCATAATATTTTGTTATTAGTTTTAGTCGCAGTCTGAAGTTCTAATTTATCATGTTCCCTTTATAGGGTTCCGTACCCAAAGGGTAAAACGGGACCCTATTACTAAGACTCCGCTATCTGTCTGTCTGTCCGCCTGTCACCAGGCTGTAACTCATGAACCGTGAAATTTATAAAGTTGAAATTTTCACAGATGATGTATTTCTGTTGCTTATTAAATACAAATAATCTCGGTCAGGTCATTTGAGGATCATGTAGATTTGTGTCTGAAATGGTCTTTTGAGGAAAGAACCAAGCAGATTTGAGTGGACCTGTCCAGTCAGTGCACGCATTTGTCAGTAATCGTGCAGCTCAACTCAGAACATATGTAGCTCAACGACTATTAATATTATGGTTTGGTTTGTATTTAAGAGACTTTTTTACTTTTTGGTGCAGTTTGTCACGATTCCTCATACACCGTAATAATTCGGCCGTTATCCAAGATTTAGTAATTTTCTTACGTTTTGACGTTTTAATAATTTGTGTGTTAGTTGTAAGTGTTTAATACTGGGGCCCTAGTGTGAGTTTCTTTTAACCATCTCGAGTCTCGACTTTACGAATCGACCGCGTTCGGCGCTCCGATTGGCCCTTTACCACTGAAGGCCAGTGAAGGGCCAATCGGAGCGCCGAACGCGGTCGATGCGTAAAGTCGAGATGGGTATAAGTAACTCACACTAGGGCCTCTGTTCATTGAGTTACTGAGTAGGTAGTGAACAGCAAGATCAACATCAGTTTCTTTCCGAAGGCCTACGCATGTGTGTTGGCAAGTCCTCATTTCTTCTCAACTCTTGGGCAGAAACTCAGAGTACTTACCTACTTTGTGCAAACAAAATATTACAGCAAAGGTCGTCTCAGTTGTTGATCATTTCTCGGGTCAAAGTCACCCGGAAATGTTGCTTGAGTTAGTCTTTGCTCATAACTAAGGTTTATTTCAGTGTAACAAAAAAAAGTTGGGAGGTGCCGTGAGATACCCGCTTGGAACAAAGTTCGTTTTACTAAATAATTATGTACTTATAGTCTTATACAGCGTGTAACAAAAACCCTGTCCGATCCGAAAGGGGCACATAGCTAGGTACTGCAATAACATTACCAGTTTTTTTTTTAAATATTGCATTTTGATATTCACTTTTTTTTACAAATTTTCTACATGGGTCATGCAGTGATCGGAATAGGTAGAGCTAATTTACCTAAAGTTCGAAAAATAACAGAGACAAAGTGGAGACGCCTTACGATAAAATATTTTTTCGGGACTAATGTCCCGGGTTTCGGAACATTACTTAAGTACAACTAAAATTAATAAAGTAAAACAACTATAGAATAAATTTCCTGTTTCTGTTTAAAAAAAATAGTATGCACGATTTCAATTGTTTAAAAAAAATTAAGGTAATCTCCTAATAATCTAATATTCGTTTGAACGATGTAAGTAAGCGCAGAAGCTAATGTTATTTACATAACAGTTTTAATAATAATTTATGTGATGTCCCGAAATCCCGTCATTAGTCCCGAAAAAATATTTTAGTCGTAAGGAAGTCTCCACTTTTTTTGTCTCTGTTCTTTGAACTTTAGGTAGATTAGCTCTACCTATTCCGAGCACTGGCTCATAAGATATGACTTTTAGACACCCACTAATCTACGGCCACCCGCGCCCCGTGTAATAACCAGTAAAATTCCCCTTTGTAAAAAATGCGGAGAATTGTTTTTTTTTTTCTAAAGAAAAACGGATCGGACATGGTTTTTGTTACACGCTGTTTATAGAGCTATCTAGTATGGTCTCAAGTTTCAAGTTCCTATCAAAGTTTTTTTTTTTACTATTAAGCCATCTAGCATAAGTTTTTAACTTGCTAATTAAAATTAAAAACTACAAAGTAATACTAGTTTAATCCTACCGCAAGCCGCGTTAAAGAACTTCGGAACAATAAAAAACAAATAACGATAGTGTTGATCTAATTATGTAGTTATCAGTAAAAACAAGGCAACAAACGTTATGAATAACAAACTAACATAATTATAAAGAAATCTCGATATTTTGTCAGAAGCAGGGGCGCTAGTGTTATAATAATTTGAGATAATTTCTGTGTGATCAATTGATCATCTACGGACGCCTCACTCCTATGTTAAAGAAGGTAAGTGCTTACTTAAGTATTTAAATGTCATTCGATTGATCGTCATAAAGTAATTGATGTTACTGTGATTTATTACAATTTTTTAATTGTCCCTAATGCAAATACTTTTTGTTTGTAAGTAGGGAAGCATGACTAGATACTATATAACATTTTGCGCGGATGGTAGGTAGGTTATTAATATACAATTCAATCAAATAGGTACCCACATTAAAAAAAAGAATTTCATGTACTTACCTACCCAAAGTTACCTTTGTCACAGTATAATAAAGTAACAGTATTATTATCGCCAGTGACTGTTTGCTGGTCAGGGTCCGATTGCCCCCCTGAGCTTGAGGCCCCCCCGGTGAACCCTTCGATAGCTACGTCACTGCATCCTATTGTTTGATAGTCAATCACGCAAAAACGGCTGAACTGATTTGTATGAAATTTGGCACACAGATAGTTTATAACTTGCGGGGCAGTTGCATAACACACATAAAATGACAATTGATCGCAATCGGTTTCAATTTGACAGTTCATTGCGTTACTTTGGTAAATTATTGAGCAGACTAATTTTTCAAAGCAAAGGATTAGCAATATTCTTCAAAACTCTCGGTTGAAAGTGTGTTACCCTCAGACGATTTTTTTTTAGTTGGTCTGAGTTGTGAAGTTGTACGTTCCCGTGCGATAATTTCCAACCTGCAAACGGGTGAAGCCGCGAGCAAAAGCTAGTTGGGTTGAAATATGGATTTAGTTCGATTCATACTTAAGGCGGTACCCTGAACTACCCTGAGCAAAAGGCCACTCTAGCCGCTTTTTTGGCAGTCTTTAGGAGCTATCTACTTGTTATTTAAAAAGAAATATCAAATAATAAAAATACATCAAATTTCTACATAATCTTTTCCAAAATTGTGCGTTCCTTTTTTTTAAAGGAATAAGTATACGTTTCTTTCCTTCCAACGAAACCAAAAATATGAGAAATAATCTTTGTTATCATGCATCTCCTCGTAAAGTAAACATTATTTAATTTTGCTACGGACGCTAATGGATAGACAATTTAATAATTACTTAACATTTTGTAACAGTTTTTTTTTCAAAAGACCAATATTTATTTTATTTTATTTTACTAGGATCTCCAACAAAGAATACACCTTACATGCTATAATACAAAAACAAGAATAACAATCTATGTGCTCCCTCAATTATAGGAGACCACATCATGCAATAAAAATAAACAAACAGTATATTAAATGGAATGGAATGGAAGTAGCTTAAAGTTAAAATTATATATTATTAATTTGGTAATCTGAATTTAAATTGAATAAAAATAAAGATTAAAAAGCGATGAAAACATGATAGAAAAAAATTGTACTTACAGACAAATAAAGATAAAAATATACAAATACAAATAGCGAATAATGCATTACTAGGCAGGCAGTTCAACACTTACATAATTATACAACACTTACATATATTTGATTTTATAAGCATTTTATCATAAAATGTGATCGTATTCACTACTGTAACTCACCGGGATTCAGTCTACAAAGAGGGAACGAATTTATTTTGCTCAGGGTACCGCCTTAATTGCGGCTCGGAAATTGTTATGAAATTGTTACTGCGCCTATTTGTATTTTGTTTTACCATTATAAATACATATTGGTATTTTTGTTTTTGCTACAGGAAAACATTCATACGAGACTGTCTGCGTACTGCGTACTTTATTGTAATGGCATTCACAAAATTTTGTGAAAATTGTACTATCAACGAGAAAAGTTTTTTTTTTTACAGTTTTTTTTTCTGGTACCAATAGATGCAGTTTTGCTAGAACAACTGAGGTAAGTGTATGTATGTGTCGCAGGGAAATGAGGAAACCAGGGATTTCACGAAATCCCTAGGGATACCACGAAATCACGGTAGATGTCGAATATTCTTCTTTATTACGTCTTTTTACTAAAAATGTTTAGTGATAATTATGACAAAATGCTAATATTATAATGTCAGTGATATGTCGTTTCACTAAACAAAATCTAGTGAAATCAGAAAAGTGTTGATGGATAAAATAATCATTAATTTTCAATAATCACTTTATTTTAATTATCAACATCGCCATAAGGATCCTATTGCATTTCCTAGACGTCCAGAATTTATATATTAAAGAAAATACTCTAAAAATGGGTAAATTTTGCGTCTCAAGGTTTTATTCGTGGACACTGGGACGAAGAACAGAAAAAAGGGATGGTCCCGTTCAAAACGGGACGTATGGACACGTTAGTACTTAGTAAAGCATGCCACTAATCACATGATACCAAATGCTGTCATTGGCGGAAACTGCGTTGTTTACTTTCTAAATAGCTTACGTATCTACTCTGATACTCTCTATGTACCGGACGGAGAGTATCAGTCTACCCCTTCCTACATCCTTTCCATTATAACTAGCTATAGGTACCCAGGTGATATCCTCTAACTCGAAGGACCAGGCAGCTGTTTTTGCCTGGTGGGTTGCGCTTTTACATAAGTTACTGTCATCTGTTTAATAATAAATGAAACTTTGTAACTACTTGCGGGTAAGATTGTGTGACCAGCAGTGCTTAATGTTCTTAGCTCGCTGATTGACTGCGTAGTTCTAATGTGGCCGCATAGGTGTCGCTTCATACGTGTTCGTTTCAATTTTTTTTTTCCATATTACAACGATATCTCAATCGTTACTTCACACGTAATCTATGCTTCACACACGCTTGCAGCACGGACAAAATCTATCATCTTCACAAAATCCAAACGCTTATCTATCTATAAGCTTAATTAAAAAAGCTGACGAGTTTGTTTATTTGTTTGTTTATTTGAACGCGCTAAGATCTGGAATTAAAACTAGGTACTAATTCTTTTATATTTTCTATAGCCCAATTCATATGGAAGGCTAATAGGCTATAGAACATCACGCTAGGGGTCATTAGGGGGGACGCAACGTATGTCGATTATTCTTGCGCTAGGTATCCCATCTTGTATTTTCTAGCTGTTTGCCTATGGTTTGTTCAATTGACACTTCCCATGACCCAAGAGCTGACTTTTACCTTGGCCAAAGGCTAAGAATTGCAAACAAAGTGGCAATGCCACCTCTAGAGTACCTACATTACCAGTCGACAGCGATGCGGAGGAATTTTGCGACGCCATATTTCAGTTTGTTTTAAATAAGTACCTAAGTAATAGTTTTAGGATAATCTATTTTTATGTTAAAGTTGTGTAAATAAGGCTTTTGACTAAGCCTCCTGTAAAGTTTTACATTCGATTCCAGATTTTGAAATATTTCTAACACTTTTTAAATCATGGTTGTCGCGGGCCCTCTGATCCAGTAGGCCACCTCATCACACCCATCACTAATTGTTCTGGGTAGGTAACCCTTAGGAATATAAGTCCGAGTTACACTAATTCGTGTCTTGGTGAACCTAGGTACTATTTTTATAAGCATGCCAAGGCTGACTATAACTAACATTATGCCATTAGGCAGCCCCAATGCACATTTCCCGTACCCTTAAATTAAAAGCCTTTAGCAACAAAACAACGGATCACGCATGCGCGGGCCTTCACAAAATGGTGGTCGTCCTGACTCGCGGTCTTCTCCCTAACAACAACCGGGCGAGGGAGGGATGCAAATATTGATTGGCGTTGCACCCATCGTCCCATCCCACCATTTCCAACTTTACGCTCACGCAGTTAGGTTGTTTTGAAGTTATTTTTAGCCACCAAGCGATTGCAGCGCTTCCAGCGCCCCAGTGACCGGGTCGAAATCTAATCGGGTTGGTCGAGCTCAGTTGAGCGAGAGTATTGATCATTTGATCGTTTGTCTTAAGCCGTGTCCCCACTAGGGCCGCGTGGCTTGGCCTTACGGAGACCCGTGCGGCCCTAGTGGGGCCACGCCTTTAGGCTACATAGGTGAACATTTACCTGCGTTACTGATTCTTGGAAGCTGAGCGGTAGAATATTATTTATCCTTTTACGTATTATTTAATTTTTCTAAATTACATTCTTAAATTTATAGGACCTACCGATTTAGTCGAGATGGTTTTTAAGTATTTTAATGCTGGCAACCCCTAAGGCCTAACATCTAAAGCCAGCAATACACTTTGGTTAGGTATAGCTCGCCGAGCGAAGGTAAGTACCAATGTATAGACAGCCCATTTGTATAGCCTCGCCATTGCTCGTCGATGCTCGCCTAGCTGGCCGAGTGCATTCGAGCGCCAACGTGTAGGTATACGGTTCGTTTCACTACTCGTTTCACTACTCGTCTCACTTCGGATCAGTGTGGGTTTTTCTGCACAAATCAAAGGCGCTCGCCTGCACTCGACAAAAACTCGTGAACATTGGCAGTTGGCTTTGGTCTCTTTCGAACTTGACCAACACGTAGACCATAGCTCTCGACTAGTATCAATTTGCCTACGCTCGCGGTGGCTGAGGCTTGAACCACATTGTATTGCCGGCTTTGCATAACCAAAAGATTTCCCTCACAACACAACGCCCCTCACCAACCACAACCCCCCCCTCCCCCAAACGAGTCATGTGATTACGTCTTGGATTCGTTTGTTTTTGTCATTTTGTGTGACACTGACACTGACAGTTAGTAACTTCACAATAGTGATAGGACTAGAGTGGAGTAGACTTTGAAAAAGAAAAGATGCAATCCCTCTTGAGTACTAATGTTCTGTGTGCAATCCACACGTGGTTGTTTCAATTCAAAACCATTACCATAATTGAGAAATCTTTAATCCTCTTTTCTTCGGACAATAACGAGTCCAGTTCTTTGAAATCTATGTAACGTTCTCTGAGTGTATTAATTAAAAGTGTTCTTATGGATAACATGTGTATAACGTAGCTTTTGTTAGAAACGTGACATAGATTTCAATGAACTATTTATATAAATGGTGTTACCATTCTTGTAGAATAAAAATAATCATCTCAGGGTGAACCTATATAATATTTTATAGAGAGCCAGTTTTATTTTTTCATCTATAGGTTTTTAGTGATGCCTTTGCTATAATGCCCGGTCCCAAGATAGAAATCGATCAATAGATTGATAGATTCAATAAAGGCTGCAATGCAATTATCCACACTGCGCGCGCAAGAGACGCGATATTATTTTGTTTTATTTTTTTACAATGTTACCAACGGTACGTACCAACACTGCAAACCACAGAGTACATTGTTGCAAACCCCTAAATAAACTATCAGAAATCTGGAAAATAGACTAAAATAGCGCGTTCCATTAATCTGTAGTAAAAAGTTGAAAAATCAAGTTATCTCTGTTGCGTTTAAGAACCGAGTATGCTGTTATCTTTCTCTAACGTTCAAATGCTAAAGACACAATAATCTATATTAAAATGCGCTCCAAACCAAAGACTCCAAACAAAATTCAACATGGCTTATGCTTGTAGCTAATGGCAGCGAGCGGGCGAGTGTAATTTTACCGAATTTTTTGCATCAAAAAACTAACTCACACCAGTGTTATTTGCAGTTGTAAAATCAGTTCTAAACTAGTTTTGGCCGCTTTGACGTAAAATCAGTCGACGAGATTCGATTCTGTGTAATTAGACTTCATTTTACCGTTCTTGCTAGGCGCAGGTGAGGTGATAAAAGATATCAGTTGTAAATTAACATGAATTAAAGAATTGTTGCCCGGAAATTCTGCATCAATGAACGGATAATTTTACTTTTGGTAAATATAACTAGATGGAAGCTGTAAGTTATGCATTGTCATTTAAAATTCATAGCATTATCCATCGGGACCATCGGTGTTACACTTCAAATTGTATTAGCTCTTGCTTTGGATTATTATTCATTGCTTTTTATGTCCTACAAGCTAGTTCATTAGCATCATCTGCCTAAGCACACTCAAAAAAACTTACCGGAGATTCTTATTTCTTCAATATCTCATGGAAGAAGAATTAGCTCTATTCATTTTTTTGTATTTCATGGAACTGTTGCGTTTTTAAAGCTACATGCATTTCCAAACATTAATTAACTAAAATCAATACTTAGTGATATTTGTGATCATCCAGTAAGAATACCTAGAATGATATGTATCTCGTAAATGCACAAGAACTGTGAAGAAACTATATAGAAAATCTATTTGCATTATGTATTTAATGCCGCATTAATGTACAGTGAATAAGTGAGGGTGTAAAGTGCTTGTGTTGTTCAGACCTACAGTTAGGGTGGCTAGGTCCTAAAACCAGAAAGTTGAACAGACCAGCCAGTTTAGCCACTTTTGGGTAATTAGGTTGAACACCTTAACCTTTATGTTTTAGTTTTAAAATGGTAAATATTGTAGTAGGTAACCTCAGGCTTGTTTTTTAATTAACCGGTTAGACAACGACAGGCTAGACACGGTTTAAATTGACCGGACACACAACCATCAAAAATTCTAACTATAAGTATCTAGATGCCTAGCAATCCAACCTACATTTGAACTTTTGTAAACTTTGTCACTTATATGCAATTTACATGTGAAGACAGTATTCACTTCACAACACATTGTGTAGGTACAAGTTCTGTTCTGAGCAGTAAGAAATCTAACAAAGAATACTAGGCTTGCTTGAATTCAACATAGATTTATTAATATTATTAAGTACATACTTCTTTTTGTATATTATTTACATAATAAACTCAAAGCATTTATTTCAAATAAACCAATTACAGGTACTTTTGAATTGTCAAGGGGTCAGTCAGTCAAAAAGATGAAGCTAGTTGTCCATTCCAAAGCGTAGTGGGGTCCTATGGAGAAGAACAAGCAAGAAACTCCATGGACACTCAAAATATTCTTACAATATATTGGTTACCTCATTCATTCATGTTGAAATTATACATGTGAGAACAATCTAAAAAAGACATGCATGTTAAAAGTGTCCTTAATTAAAAGATAAAAACAAAAATAATTAAAAATAAGCTGTGGCAGCTAAGAGATGACCATTCCCTACTGACGGCACCTGTTCACGAACATGATGCATGGATCAGCACCATTTAGGTCTAACATTTTGAAGGGAACTTATTATTAGGCCTATGTCCATCTGGCATAGTGTACCTTGGGAAAGAATTCACTCTCTTTATAATATTAGTGTAGGATTACCATTGATCTATGACAGAAATAAGTATTAGTGTTCTCTTGGTTACGGTGAACTCATTTTTTAAATGTGCTGTTTTACAACTTTGACTATCTCCTATCAACATGTAATAATTGTAATATACAATCATTACTATTGTAAGTATTTGTGGGTAAAATGTTAAATATGTTAGAGTTGTATACCTAAATTCTCACAGCTTTTGCACCAACGGTAGCTCACAGCTGTGGATAAAGTGAAGTGTGGTTGGAGCTAACAAAAACTAAGCCAGTGACTGTCAAGGAACTGATATGTGTGTTTTAGATAATAGGAGCAGTTGAGGATTCAAGCTAAGGTTACGATTTGGTTTTTTTTGTTGGCAAATTGTTAATTTTTGTGTCACCGTCACATGCATTTAGGGTTACCATATCTCAGGATTTGCCCTGAGATTTCAGGATTTTTGGACTCTTCTCAGGATTACGGCTGGATTTTGCAAATCTCATGACATCTCAGGATTTTTTGAATTTTCGATAAAATACAGCTTACTTTTTAAAGATCACCATCAGATTTAAGCGTCACTGCTGCGATACCCGTGTTGCGTAGCGAGGGGTGCTGCTGCCACCCCTCTCCCCTCGCTTTGAGTGCGAAGTGCAACGCGTGAGCGAAATCCTCAGTGTATATAAACGATAATTTTACGATTTTTTTTAATTGTTAAGTACATTTGAGAGCAAATTCTCAAACTGTAAAAAATCTCAGGATTTTTCCATGAAATCAGGCCTTTTCTCCAGACTTTTGATTTCTTCATCTGGTAACCCTACCTGCATTGGGTTACATTTTAAGCAATCTTGAATTTTCATATACAGGCTATGAAATAAATACATCCACTATGATATTTTATTTTATATTTCAATATTTTTATAGAAAATGAGGCAATGTAGGTGCTAATCATGTGGTAATTAAATGCTCTGTGTGGCTGACTTATTATTCACCTGTCTTGCTTTCAAACTGATTCCTCTTTATTTTTTGTCTAACGTGAGTTTAGGACATTTAGCATGTCTTTTTATGTCATGTAAGCTCTCTTAATTGCTAAGTCCATATCAAATCAAGTTCTACATTATCATAAATGGAAACCATAAACTTAAAAACGACTTATAAATATTGTTTACTTATAACAAAAATATTGTTTACATACAAACAGTAATGATGACTTAGCTACATGCTTTTTATGAAGCTTTGCCTTTTACCACTGCTAATTCAACTAGATACAGGATTAGTAAAAATAGAACAGCACCGCTCAACCATTGCCCAGTAATTAGGTTTCTAGGTCAGACAGTTTCCATTCTAGTAAAATATTAAAATTACAGCAGCATCGATAGGTAGCCTGCAGGTTGACCTGACCTAGTTAAGAAAGCCTTTCTTAACTAGGTCAGGTCAACCTGCAGGCTACCTATTAGCCAATGAAATATCAACAATGAAATATCCTTACATATTATAAAACAAAGTCCTCAGCCGCGTCTATCTGTCTGTCTGTTAGCGATAAGCTCAAAAACTACTGCACCGATTTTCATGCTGTTTTCACCAATGGATAGAGTGGTTTTCGAGGAAGGTTTTAGTATATAATAACCGACATCCACGCGGGCGAAGCCGCGGGCATCAGATAGTATATTATAATTTGAGTAATTGTTGCTTGTTTAGTAAATGGTGGTGGGCAGCACTCAACAAATAAAATGACTAAAACTGTCATAATATTTAGGGAATGTTGACATGAAGTGACATCTTACTTCATACTTTCATAGGCCTTTTTCTGAAATTATACTTATATTTATAACTTGTGCCTAAAACTGTGTTTTATAGAGTAAATAAGAAAATGATAACATGTATATAACACTTGTGCTTGCTAGTAAACATGGGCGCCTTATCAAGAACTTGACAGTTTTGCGACATCCTGGTAACAAAAACATATGAAATAGGTTCTTCAATTTCATCTAAACAGTATTTATAATACTCGCATTGCTTAACATTAGTTTATTACTAACTGACCCGTGGGAAATGCCCTGTAAATTTCAATATTTCATACAAAAAAAAGGATGTTCAGTTTTTCCCGAATTTGAAGATTATCTTACGAAACGAACTGTTACGAACATTTTAAAACAAAACATAGCCATTTTGGCCCAGCCACTTTCAAGTAATGCGCTTACCAACAAACAGCATTTCATTTTATTGAAAGCAAGAGCTTAATTCAATATGAAGTGTTAGAGACTTTCATTGCCTCTGCATTTGTTAAATCATTTAAACATACATGATACAAGATCATTTGTGTTGTCATCTAAACCATCTTAAGCTTCCATAGGGTCAAATTACCTGGTGATGTATTCGTTTTAAGCACATTTATGAATGAATAAATTGCTATTTTCATGTCCTTGTCACTGAAATTGAATTTTTTATCAGTGGTATATTTACTCCAGTTCATAAGTGTGGGGTTTTGTAGGTTTTAAGTCAATAATGAGGAGTACACAATGAAGGAGATGGTAGGAGGCTGCTGCGTGTGCTCTGACGAGCGCGGTTGGCCCGACAACCCGCTTGTCTACTGTGACGGCAATGGCTGCACGGTCGCGGTCCATCAAGGTATTTCTACTAGAGAGTACTCAACTGCTGATGCCCGTGCAGGTTACCGCCTAGTTGAGGCATCAGCGTCTTAACACTCTAGTACCTTTTCTAAACGTAGGTAGTTATTATAATGTAATATTATCTTAAAAGTTTTAACATTTTAATGTTTTCTTTTGTTGCTTTTGTATAAAATTATAGCTTTTACTGAGAAATTGAATATATTTTCAGCGTGCTACGGCATAGTGACAGTACCAACAGGACCATGGTATTGTCGAAAATGTGAAAGTCCGGATACTAAAAACAAGGTTGTAAGTACAGCAGTTCATGTATGATACAGGTTGTTGAT
Organism: Lithophane leautieri; assembly: GCA_949152455.1. Classification (NCBI taxonomy): domain Eukaryota; kingdom Metazoa; phylum Arthropoda; class Insecta; order Lepidoptera; family Noctuidae; genus Lithophane; species Lithophane leautieri. Next base: position 17,380,004 of record OX424458.1, on the reverse strand, counting down.
ATATTTTGAAATTTCATGACATGTTGTTTTTCTTATAATGTTTTGGATTAAACCTATCAATAATAAAAAAGTAAAAAAATATTGTTCAACAGTTATCAGTTTCATTGGGTTCGAAGTTATTCAGTATGATAGGTAGAATCAATACTTTATTTAGAAGATCCAACAGCAGCCTGTATAATATCTAGTACCCTAATTGCAGAACACAATCGAAATGTCAATCGGTTCTCTTTGAAAATTCAACAATAATCTTGCATTATTTTTGATGAAGCACTATGCTCTGGATGACTATACCAGGCTCATAGGGTCAAACATATCATAGCACAATTTTATTCTTAGCTGCAGTATGTTGTATTCTATATATATATATATATTAAATTGAAAGAGATTGCGAGTGTGTTATACAATAGGGATATAGTCTGGAGTTGCTTTTTTGGGGTGTTATTCTTATAAGAACTGCTTAATATTTCAGCGCTGTGAGCTATGCCCATCCAAGTCGGGTGCTCTGAAGCGGTCGGATACGGGAGGATGGGCGCATGTCGTCTGCGCCCTTTATATACCAGAGGTCCGGTTCGGCAATGTCACCTCTATGGAACCGATCGTGTTGCGCCTCATACCACCAGAGAGATATAACAAGGTAAGAACCACCATCAACTATAACCCTTTCACTGTGATCCCTACCCTACCTATAACCAGTCAGTCTTCAAAGCAAGAGTTAACAGGCATCTTCTAGGCACACTTGTTCCATCCAAGACTTATCCATCAGGCGAGATCAAGGTCAAGAGCAGGCCTATTAGGTCATAAAGTAAAAACTATAGTTCACTTTCACATGTGCTTTTAGGGTTCCGTACCCAAAGGGTAAAACGGGAACCTATTACTAAGGCTCCGCTGCCCATCCGTCCGTCCGTCCGTCTCTTCGTCCGGGCTGTATGTCATGAACCGTGATCAGACAGTTGCAATTTTCACAGATGATGTATTTCTGTTGCCGCTATAACAACAAATACTAAAAAAACAATAAAATAAATATTTAAGGGGGCTTCCATAAAACAAACGTGATTTTGCCGTTTTTATAGATAATGGTACGGAACTCATCGTGCGCGAGTCCGATTCGCACTTGGCATGTTTTTTTTATAATTTTTCACGAAATTAGGTAACCAAGTATCGTAAGCAGAGAGGAGAGATATCTCGTAAAACCAATAGGAGATGCTGTGATTTTTATAGTGTTCCACTTCTACAATGACAAGACACCTCTTTGCTTATGTGAAAACCTGCCTTCAATATAAATAAAGACTCAGTATTCCATCAGTGCTTTTGTTAGGACCCATCAGTTATTTAACTGTATACCCTTACATATTATAAAACAAAGTCCTCCGCCGCGTCTGTCTGTCGTCCTGTACGCGATAAACTCAAATACTACTGCACCGATTTTAATGCTGTTTTCACCAATGGATAGAGTGGTTCTCGAGTAAGGTTTTAGTATATAATAACCGACAAACACGCGGGTGAAGCGGCGGGCATCCGGTACTGTAACTATAATTAATTAAACTAACATTTTTCAGACCTGCTACATCTGCCAAGATTTAGGCAAGACACACCGAGCCAACGCTGGAGCATGCATGCAGTGCAACAAAACTGGTGAGTTACGATTTTCATTACTCTTTACTGCAGAAACTTCATGGAGTATGTTTTCTGCGATTCTTCGATTACTTATGCAGGTTTTATGTGAGTTATTAACAATGGAAGGCTTTCTTTTGAAATGTAGTTCAACCTACCAAAAGATTATCTTTATAAACAAGACGTCAGCTATTTGGATTACCTACTATTGTATGGAACATGGCCAATTGAAATTTACTTCAAGATTATTTTACGGCTAGTTTCTTCATCAAAAGTAACAGTCAAAGTAACAGTCAACTGTTCTTCCGCGCTGTTGGATTTACAACCCCCGCCTCAGCGCCGAGAATTGAAAATAGAACAGTACAAAAGAACAGTTGACTGTGACTTTGGCTTTTAGTTTTGATGAAGCAACTGGCCGTTTGTAATATAAAAATATATTAAAAAGATCACTGGCGATCACTTGTATACCTTTGCCTACATGGCTTGTTGCGTGACGTGGCTTACACGTATCTTCATTTATTTCAAATATATTTTCTTTCACCTACCAGCCCTGTAAAATATAATTAACAAATTGTATACAACAGGACGACATGTCGCTTTATCCGGATTGTTTCTCACAAGGTTGCAAGCAACAGTTTCACGTGACTTGTGCGCAAGGCCTTGGCCTGCTATGCGAGGAAGCAGGCAACTATCTGGACAACGTAAAGTACTGCGGCTACTGCCAACACCATTACAGTAAACTGGTTAGTTCGAATTGTCTTATTCCCTTTCTCTCTGTCCTCTTAAATTATCACAGATATCATTAACGAAGTGATTATGGAATTACTGTCACAACATTTGAAGTACAGGGGTGATGAAGCAAAGCTGCAAACTTTTTGTACTCTTTTTAAATAATTGGTATGGTGCTAATATTATGTCTGGAACATGTGTATGTATGTTTGTTGTGATGTGTGCTTTAGACCCGCTTGCACCACATAACATACTGGCCGTCTCAGAGCTTGTTAAATCGATTTAGGTACAACACTTGAACCTGAAATTAAAATTCTGTGTACTTTTTGCCTAAATTGCAAGATGTGGCCAAAACTTTATATAGTACCTGCCATTTTTATGTCAATTGCACAAGATCATTTTAGAACTGTCGCTGTACACTTCTTTTAGATCATTTACTGCCATTTAGATTTATGTTCACACTGTGACAGTCTTCGAGTCTAAAGACTGGCGCCTATTGCAGGAAGGAGGTCGCTATAAACAGGAACAGTAAGAATTTACACTGACGTTTCATACCTTTAACTTTTTTGGTAATTTAATTATAACATACGTAAATGTATTGTTTTCGGTAACTTAAGTAATGCGCGCCAGCATTTAGATCACTTCGTTCGGTCATAAGAGCTGATTATTGTGTTGAGTACGCGTTATAGTGTTTAACATTTTCACTTTGTCATTTTGTTATCATGTCGGCCTACTGCACCTAATTATTGCGTTACGTCGCCACTAATTTGTGCATGATAATTGATTTATTCATTCATTATCATTTTTTTAGTTCACCAATCATGATGTCACCATCATCGCCAAGGTACTAAAACCATTACTAAAACCATTTCATTTTATAAACTCAATAGGCTAGTTGACAGTTTTTGCGAAACCAATTAGTAATGTTCCTTGTGGTTTATATTCCTCGAAATATGAATATTAAACATTAGCAGAACAAATTTTTCATTTTTATACTTAACGCAATTTAATTTTGGTTTCCAAAACTGGGCATACTGTCAGTGCGGCTTGATTGGAGTCATATTTCTTTTTCCGTAAAATCCCCTTTTTTCACAGTGTTATCTGCACACAATCTTCATTTATTAAATACTACTGTCGGAATATTATAGTATTCGATAGTCTCAGTTAAAAAGGTACTTAATTAAATATAAAAAATAATAATCAAAGGAGACAGTTAAATCATTTGTGTTAATGTTTACTTTGATAGTCTTAATCAATGTTAGACGATTTCCATTCCTTTTGTTAATGAGAAGGAGAGAGACACTAATTCTACTTATTTAGTAGATTAATGAACATTGGTACATTGTGTGAGAGAGACACACTACCAATCAGTGTGGTTCCTTTCAAGACCATTATTTTCGGACGTTTATTGGTAAAGCAAAAGAAAAGTATGTCTGATACATAAAGATTGTTACTGTTTACAATTCGAATGGAGCAGTCAAGTACTTACAAAAAAAATACGTGACACGCTCTGATTCGAGTTCTGTGTCACGTGACCATTGGCTTTATCTTTACACAATTACTTCACAAAAATATTAATTAATCTAAAATCATTAACAAAATTAAATTGATTTTTGATACTTTTACTCCAGAAGCAAAACGAAATTTATAAGATATCATCTTACTGTCAACTAGCCGACTTTTGATATTTTTAGTCCAGAACCAAAATCAAAATTCATAAGATATTTATTCTTACTGTCAACTAGTCTATTGGAAGTCATTTCTATAGAGTAGAGTAGCGTACATGTCTAACTGACCATAACTAAAGGTTTATCAATTATTGAATAAAAATATCCTGTTTCGTAGCGGTTTAGCGCGAACTCGTTATAATTTGACACCGACATTAATGCCGTCGTTAATGAGCGGTGTGTGATACGGTGACGAACGTTGACTGTGCAGAAAAAGGGCGGTAACGTAAAGACCATCCCGCCGTACAAGCCGGTGTCGCACGACAGTCAGTCGAGCGACTCGAGCTGCGAGAAGGAAGGCGAACCCTCATGCTCACCCAAGGCTAGCGGCGGCGCCACGCCGACGCATGCCGGCAAGTCCAAAGGGGTACGTACGTCTCATGCCTGTAGCACAGCCGCCCAATCTATGTATTTATAGCTCCCACCATCTGCCATTCAACCCATTATTATAATAGTTTATGGTTTTATGCTTGTGCTTCTTAGAATCACCGTTCTAGTTCTAGTTGACAATACTAAGCCAAAACTGCTTCACCTTTGTTCCTCGAAAATGAAAAATGAATGAAATGAAATGACTAAGTGAATGAAAAAATCCATGACAAATATCGGAACAGATTTAAGTTATCGTATTCTAATCAACCCAATTTGAAGTCCGTTAATAACAGGGTACTTTTTATTGAATTAAATAATAATAATATATTTTTCTGTTTATGGTATGTGGCATACTTGTAACAAGTTAGTATCGCAATAACTTATAGTGGTTATTAAAATATGTGCAATTAATTATTTATTATTATTTATGTAACGTAACACAATATTATGGGTATTTTAAGTTTATGTTGCTAATAACTATGAAGTTGGCTAAATAGTGCTTTGAATGTCTGTTTTCATTCGTAGCCGGGGCGCAAGTCATCATCACATGCGACCAGCACAGTTGTGTCGGGATCAGGAAAGAGTACTCCGAACTCGTCGAAGACTCCGAATCCTGCGCAGCCTATGGGTGAGTACATTTATTGCTTACTATGCTATCAACCCAGGAAATATGCTGTCACACTTCTTGCACAGGAATATGGCTGCTAATACTTTTGCCATAATTAAAATAACAATTTTTAAACAATTTTACTGTAAACATGAAATAGTTCAGGCATCGTATTTCGATACATTTTTGTAGAGTCAACTAATAATAATGCGTTGGTAAAAATACCTATCAGAATTATAGCACGTTGCTTGTTATCAGAATAACAGGCTTTAACAGAAGCTAGATATGAAAATAGTATCCAAATAAAAAAGTTAGTAAAATAAACATGATTATATAATCATGAATGCTTTTGAAATTAACAAAACTACTTTTATTTTATCAACATGAACATGTTTTTTATCCACAAAAAGACATGTTTATTGAGCTGCTAGTCATAATAACTGTACAGTTTTCCCCGTTTGTGCTTGTTTTTATCTAACACAACCTCTTAATTAGGGTAAATAGTTAACTCAATGAAGAATTGATAATATGTATTGTGAAAATTAAAATTTTGTACATGAAATATGGATATTTCGAATCATGCTCTCAGGCGGATGTCCGGTGTCCCTATATTTTATAATATTCAGGGTAAAGATACCTACTAACTTATCTTGGTGGATCTTTTAAGAAGACCACTGTTAAATTACGTTTGACTTGCGGTCACAGTATGTTTTTGCTGCCTTTACCGAAACCCACGGGAATATCCATAATTGTACCGTTGAGGTTTAAATAAAACAATAAAAAACCATCTGTCCTATACAGTCAAGAACAGTAGGTATTAAACTTTAGTAAGGAACAGCAATTTTTTTTTTTGCGGTTTCCATTTTGGTCCCACAGTAAAAGTTATTCAGCTCGATAGTCTAAGCACCTCTTAAAGTTTATAAAGTTATTTTTTTGACACCTTATTATATACACGCCCTAACTGATTAGTTACCTCTTTGACTCTTTCTAATATTCGTACCCAGTTAATGAAACATCGTGGTAAATAATAATATATATAAATATTTATTGGTAATAAAACTAATTGGAATCGTATTTTTTTTTCACTCGCTGCCACCAGATATGTCACAAGACAGCACAGAGTGCACGGGCCCTGTCCTACGAAAACACAAGTCGTCCGAGAAAAGTTTGTTTCGTATGTCGTAGACCTTTGTCGCATGTTAGCTCGTTTATCGATGTGGCTTATTCTTGGAGTAGGTTTTATAAGGAACAGCTCCTTGCTTATTTCTGAACGTGTAGATATAAAATGATAGGGGACTGGTGTTTGGAAAGGTATACATTTCGCTATTTATTTCATGGGACTGCCACACAACCAATTCTGGGAGAGAAACTGTATAAAATCTACACTCCTGCTCAACTCTCCGTAAAACAAACGATTATTTTGTATGTGTTTGTTCTGCAGTTAGGTACTTAATAAGTCACATCTGCCTAGCCTTTTCCCAACTATGTATGTTGCGGTCGACTTCCAGTCTAACCGGCTGAATACCAGTATTTTACATGGAGCGACTGCCTATCTGACCTTCACAACCCAGTTACTGGGTAACACGATACCCTTTGGTAAGACTGGTTTTTCAGACTTTCGGGCTTCTTACGACCCGTAACAACTAACTTTGATGAAAAATCAGATGACCATGTTTGTAATGCTTTTCACAACAACATTCACACCGCAAGGCATTTTGCTTTACGATTGGATCTATTACAATCGCATGTATAACTGAATAAAACAATAGATATCGATGGTGTTCTTGGCGCCATTTCTATGAATCACCGGTTCACAGGTAACTTCGTACCACGTGAGATCGATTGGCAATTCCCTTACAAAATTTATGTTTTATCGATTTTTCGGCTGTTCCTTTGGGTTTTTCAAAATTTTCTTTTTCCTAAACAACCTACTGAGCCGAACAAAACAAAAAATAAATAATTTGTCGAGCCATTTTCGAGTTTTTGCAAGACTAAAGCACGGCCATTGATTTATATGTATATATATTCCATTGCAGGCAAGAAGCTAGTCTTTATAAATCCATAATCCATTTACATGCAAGCTCTACAAAATACTACAGGATAATGTTTTAATTTAAGCGCTCCTTTAGCGTTTATGTAGACTACAATACGATTGACCAGTTGCTTTCGGTATATCGGTAATTTGATTTCAGTACCTGTAGTTACAAAATAGGTAAGTGATGGATACCTGTATACAACGTGTAACGGAATAAACGCAAGAGCTCATACACCCCAATTAGAATATTAAATTATAAGACTAAAATAATATCTGTAATTTAATTTAATTAAACCACACCTAATTATTTTTTATAAAATAGACGTCCTGACTAAACATGGAACGAGGATAGCTATGAGCGTATTACAAAGTTGATTATGCATTTAAATAGGCTTTATATAAAGACTTAAATATCCTTAAATGAAATATTTTATAACCTTGTTATGACACAGTGGTTCTAATTTCAGTTAAATAAAAGATTTTTTCATGAAAAATTAACATATTATATAAATAATGACGGATATCGATTCAGAAGCCGATTCTGAGCAAACTACTTTCAGGTCTTTCGCTTATTCTGTTACACGTTGTATAGAAAGCCTAGTTATGTTTCTGATCAGTTAACTAGAGTGCCCGCAAGATAAGATTCTATATATACTGTACTATTTAAAATATTAAATTTATATAAATAATTATCTAAATATTATTAATCTTATATTATTGATTAATAAAAATATAATTCTATACTTAACTTGACAGACAAGATGGCTGCATAAGATTAGTTCCGATTTCAGCCTGGCGCAGACTTACCATGCGAGCAGTCTAGCTGGTATCTCGGTTAGTTAAAATGTCAGCAACTAACCAAATCACTTGACAAAAGTTTGACAGTCGATCAAATTGAGTAGGCTTTCAGAATACGTGGGAGGAGAGGAGTGTGATAGGGTTTGCTTGTTGTTTTTTTACATGATGGGTATATGTTTTCTTTATGCATGTATACGTGTACGTAAAGTTAATTAGATGTCTCAAAGGTTTGAGGAGGTTTGGAGAATAATTCATGAGTGTTTTAGAAGTTAGTAATTTTTTTTTGCGTACTGGTTACTGTTTTTATATACAATTTCCTTTAAAATCCTCTATTAAAATTTCCATTTTGGTAACGTGTCAATGGGATATCGTCATTTTAACTTCATACGATTCCTTAAGCTTGCCCTTATTTATAAGAATTCGTAGTCACAGTATATGACCATGATACTTAGGTGGCAAATTACACCATTCGTCAGACAAGAAGAAACCATCGCCGTCTCGTCGTGGCTCGTCGGCCGGGGACGGGGGGTCAGGCAGCAAGAGCAGCACCCCAGCCCCTTCACCGCAGCACAGCATGGAATCCACATCTACACAGACCGCAAAAGGTATGCGTATTAAACTGGTTTACCGCAGAAGTACTCCATGACGGGGGGAGGGCAAACTTCTTTGGTCAAATTTTTCTTACGTAAAAGCGCTTTTTCAAAAAAAAACTCTGAAGAGAGGCACAGAGAAACCTCCTTTCCAGATAGTAAAATAGGAGGGGGCGCCCCCCACCCCCTTTGATTTTAGGGAGGACATTTGGCCCCTTCTGCCCCCACGTCCGCGGTCCTTGCTGGTCTATCGACTTCTTTTAATGGAGTACAGTGCAGCGCAGTGGACGGTTTCACTGGCAGCTGCTGCTTATAAGCTGATAGCTAGCTGATGTTATATGGAGTCATTTAGGCTTACTTTTATTTTAGAAAAAGTTTCAGGGCCCCCGCGGGCGTTGCCGCGGGCAACAGCTAGTTATTTATATACACAAATCACTAAATGCGTTTAGCGGTAAATATTTTTCAAACATCATGCTGTCTCTGTCATGTAATGATTGATAGAAAAAGAGCGATGTTTATTTTTGCGGTAAACTTATTTAGCGTTTCGTGTTGCAAGCGAGCCTTAATATAATAGAAACTAAAAATGTATATAATTGAAATATATCGCACTATAGTTTGACCGAGACCGCTGTTCCGCGCCTGAGGTATGTGCGCGGCTCACGAGAGCGTAAGCAGGGCGCTGATTCGTCGTCGGTCATGCGCGCCGTCCCAGCTCGCCGCTCATTGGTAAACGCTGCCCGCCGCCTCGCCTCGCATTCCTAAGGCGCGGTACAGCGGCCCCCGATCAAACTATAGTCGTCTTCAATAATTTATGACAAAAAAAAGGTTTCGATCTTAAATATCTTTTGAAACCTTACATACATTTCACATCTTCCTGAAATTTGTTGCAGCTTCAGGCAGTTCAACTCCAGTGGCCGGTCCATCTAAGGTCTCGCCACCAGCGGCTTCGCCCAGCACCAGCAAGCAACCAGTGGAACCAGTAGGAGTCATCAGCTCAGTAGCACAAGCCGTGGCTTCCGTGTCCACTATCACTACCAACCCGACTAGGTAAGGACCGACGCTCTTTTCTCTACTATAAAGATCGTAAGCTCTAAGTTACTAGAATCAAACACATTTCTATAGATAGGACAAATTATTCCTAAATTAATTACTTTTTTACATCTATAGTGCATTTCATCAAATAGTTCCTATGCCGTAAGGTTGGCTCTACTGTTGTAGGACAAACATTTGTACGTTACCTAATAGGTCCGTTGTTAAAGTGCCAACATTACGGCATAGGAACTGTATGACGACACGCACTCTAGACGGGCGCTGACAGCGTTAAAATGTAGTCGCAATCTTGGTGACAGTCAGTTTTAGTGACAGATTGAGACAGAATGGAATGAGAACGTTCCAAAAATACGAGAATTAACCTCTGATATTGTAGGCATCACTTACCATCATAATGGTCCGCGTACTTTTCTTTCAGTAATACAATAAAAAGCTTAATTTAGTTAATAAATAGTACATTTGTTTTGGCCAGCGCTCCAGTGCCTGCTTCAGTGGTGCAAGTCCCGACTTCAAAGCCGACATACCAAGAGTCGGTGATAATAAACACTGATCAGGTGGAAACCAAACAGACTAAGAAAAGGAAGGCCATCGCTGCAGCTAATAATATGAACGCGCCGGTCGACTACACTTCTAATACGCCTCCTAATGCTGGGGTAAGAAGGCTTGAAATTCCTTTTTTTTTTGTATAATATGGGCCAGGGAAATCTGGTGGAAGGAGCGGCGGAGGATTGTAAGAACAGTTGCTACTGTACAACTGTTGATCTTGAAAAACTGATAGCTTTTTATGACTAATAGCACAGAATAGTACAGAAGGCCCACTTCGCATTAGTATGACGCTACAAGTACTCGGCGGGCTCGTCTTGTCGGGCCAATTCAATGAGCGTAACGTATTCAGAAGATATAAGAGAACTTCTAGTTGAATATAACTGTAGGTAATTAGCGATGTGCGACCTGTATTGCACTTTATTGTGTAGTAGCAAGAGTCGCTTTTTATTTAAATGATTTTGCGGAGTGAACCGTCTGTACTAATCTGTCCCAGTTTTATTACGATGAGATAACAATTAATATCAAAATCGTCTTATTAAAAAAACACATTTTTAGATTTATACAATAATTAACTTAAAATCCTCTGCTGAACCATCCGCAAAAGTACGCTGGTTCCACGGTAACCACAAACGTGTCTAAAATGGTAGTTTTATTTGGTTTTATTATACCTGATTATTTTTCTTTTGAGCTAGACTAGGTTAAATAAGCAAAAGTAACAGTTTTCAATTGAAATCATTTAGGCGGGAGAAGGCACTTCTCAAGGGGGTGGCGTATGGGAAGCCACGCACATACCAGCCGACGGTCCGCTGGAATCCGTTGACAAAATTATTAAAAAGGTATCTCCATTGTTGTCCTCATTTATCACTCTCATTGCTTATCTCCTTGCGTGTCATAGTAACTTGATAGTCTGTAGTTAAATGTTCCATAGTGGCTGTACTTCATTAGATATTCAAAACTAGTATAAAAAATAAAAATCATTTCGTTTTAAGAGTTAATTGCGCACTTTATTTCATACTGACTTTGTACAAAAAGTGCACTCAGTATATTTTTGTAAATAGCGGATTTCAAATCTTCAATATACAGGTTTGTTGATTTAGTTACATGCTATAGTAGCATGCTTTAGAAATCAATTCTAATCTCGGCGAGGGGGGCCAGGAGTCCATAGCACAGGGTACCCTAGTTAGTAGTTTGGATTCCTGACTCCCACAACCCTTTGTACCTCCAATATTTGTTACACCTCTATATTGTAGATTGTACTTTTGGGAGAAAAAAAAAAACTAAAATCTTTATAGTGAAGGGTACTAGACGACCATGGCCACTGGTCGCAGCCGGCTTAGCATGACCATAATAGAAACGGGTTTTGTCGACGGAAGAATAGACAAAATGACAGATAAACAATCACAATCTGTCATTTTGTCTATTCTTTCGTCGATAAAACCTGTTTCTGTGGTTGTCATGCTACGCGTGCTGGTAAACTATAGAAACCAATACGAATCGCGCACTTGGTCGCATCGGCCAGCTAGCCGCAGACCATACAATACCACTAGACGGCCACAACTGGACGGAGTCGTGGCCATCTAGTGCGCAAGATCTTAGCTATTCTTTTTTAATTTTCCCAAACTCAGACGTACAACTTGTATGCACTTATTTTGAGGTGACTAAATCAACTGCTTGTGTTTAAAAGTTCTGTTTTAACATTACTGTTTTATACCATTAACCTGCAAGCTAAAATATACAAAAGCTCGCTTGCACCACAAATCCACTATTTAACCTCTGTTGCTGCCAATCGTTTGAAAATGACAGAGGCAGAATGATGTTTTAAATTCGTTGAGCGCTAAACGTATTTAGTGAATGGTGCAAGCGAGCGTCATTGCAATATTCTAGAATTTAGTGTTTACGATGTGGCTCTAATGTGGTTATTACATACACAGGCTAAAACGGAGGGTCTGGAAGCGATCCCTGTGCCGACATCACACTTTGCGAGCGTGAGTCCCGCTCCGCCGCCGCCGCCGCCACCGCCCGCTCACAGCCCGGCTTCTAACCCAAGCCCTAGGTATATATAATCATCCATACTCATCTACATCTTCTACATAATTTATTCATCCTACTAATATTATAAATGTGAAAGTTTGTGTGTTTGTGTGTTTGGATGTTTGTTACTCAATCACGCAAAAACGGCTGAATGGATTTGGATGAAATTTGGCAAACAGATAGTTTATAACCTGGATTAACACATAGGATACTTTTTATCCCGATATTCCCACGGGATCGAGACTTACGCGGGAGAAACCGCGGGGCGCAGCTAGTAATATAATATATATTAATATATTATTATAAAGAGAAAAGATTTGTATGTTTGTAATTTTACTTGATTGCGGCTAAGTCAAAACAGGAGGGTTGTGTTGACCTGTATGTATGTGTGTATGTCCGTCTCTATGTTATCTCGTAATTACGGCGACTCGACTTGAGAACCTCCTCCTTTTTTTTCGTCGGCTAAAAAACTTTTTCATTTGTAATAGAACTGGTGGCCGGACTAGTTGTTTTTTTTTTTCCTAGCCTACACTGTCCCGCTCTTGGGCAAAGGCCTCCCTCCACTACTACCATCTTTCGCGAGCCCACGCGTCCTCCTTCCTGGAAGGAGCTGTTATAAAGCAATACAATTCTCCTTTAAGGGTCATTTCAGACAGCGAGGTGAAGCGACGCGACGCTGCGCGCACTTTTTAACAATTATCGAACTTATTTTCTTCACGTAAAGGTATAATTTCAATGCGAGTGTGACAGTACGCTGAGATGCGCGGGGCTGCGCAGCACGTGTAGCTAAATAAATTCGATAGTGTATCGGATCATAAAAAAGTGGACTGACCCTTCTATGTGCGCACGAGCTATACAAACAAAGTGGTGCCATATTGTGACAATTAGTCAAAACGTTTGAAAGCACTTCTGACATAATGGTCTGTATTTATAAATAGTTTCTGTCCCCGACTTAATCCGAACGAAATTTAGAAGCTTAGCGAATAGCGTCCAAACAAAAAGCAAACTCTTCAGCTTTATTATCAGTATAGATACATATCCTTACATATTATAAAACAAAGTCCTCCACCGCGTCTGTCTGTCGTCCTGTACGCGATAAACTCAAAAACTACTGCACCGATTTTCATGCTGTTTTCACCAATGGATAGAGTGGTTCTCGAGTAAGGTTTTAGTATATAATAACCGACATCCACGCGGGCGAAGTCGCGGGTATCAGCTAGTAGGGTATAAAAACTAATTTCTTTTCCACAGACATCAGATGCCCAGTCCAATGCCGGGCCCAAGTGGGATGAATCAAGTTTCCAACATACGCTCTCCGTCAAACCCACAGGTCAGTAACAACATATTTATAGCAATTTTCAGAACAATATTAACATAATTTACTAAACATAGCGTACGTCTGTATTCCACAAACTGGTAAAACCTGTGTATGTTGCACCCACATTTCGCCATGTTCAAATCCCAAGAAAACAAATCAATTTCCCCATGAAACATTGATATTTGTACTTAAAAATAAATCAGTAACACATATACTTTCAATTCGCCATCAAGTAACAAAACAAGCTTTGCTTTTTGACGAATGCCTTTTTGTGCTTCAATTATGCTTACCCATAATGTTTTCTCATTAAAGGACGATAAAACTTTTATACCAGATTGCAATTTATAAAAAATAAAAAAAACTTTGTTGTACGTATATATATACAGCGACATTTACGTTTACATTTACGAAAGATAAATCCATCCATAAACTTAACTTTTCCCATAAAAACAAATGCTTATACGTATGCATGATTCAAAAATAATGGAAGGCGAATGGCAGTATGCTTAAAGCAGTAAGCCTGTTTAAAACTATATGCAACATTTATAAGTACCCAATAAATGCTAAGTGTCCGGTTCATCGATGCATTTCGCATGCAATCACGGAGTATTGCACAAATGGAAGTGCTGATTCCAAATTGCTTACGCTGGCACGGTTTTCATAAACGACTGAATTCTCAAGCACACGGCCATTTTAAGTTGTTAAAGCTCATGCTGTCTCATCGCGTCGTCACTTGAGGATGACTCGCAAAGACAGAAACATTTCGCGCCTAACATAAATATGTGAAGAGGAGAAACTGAACTAGTAAACCTGCACCAGTTCAATGAGATACTTGATATATAAAGCAACGATCTGTGGTGAGCACTGGTGACTGGAAGCACCTGGAAAGCCTTGATGCCTTTAAAGCATCCACACATGATGTGGGGAAATCAAGCCGAAGCTGTAGAGCTATTCACAACTGAGAACGTTACGAATTACCTAATAATGATCATTTATTTAACACTTAACCATGAAAGTTACCATTTCTCACTCAATGTTCCCCTTTATCGAACCTTCACAATCAAATCCGAAGGCGAATCGAACGGTTGTAAAATAGATGTGCTAATCGATTAACCACGTACGTTTGAGAATTTGTTGTCCAGTATCGTTAGCTCTTAGCACTCCATTTGTAAGTATTCCGTGTAACAGTAGGCGTCCCAGAGCGTACTAATGCGTGGGTTGTGTAGGGCGGCAAGGGCGATCGCGAGGGTCCGGCGTCGCTTCTCGTGTCGGTGCCACTGCCCTCCACCAGCCACGGACTCAACCTCACCGCGCACTCACAGGTTCATGACTAATGGATGGACGCATAACTGTCGATGGCTAACAATTAAAATCTGTTCACGGTAGCAACGGTCTCACGACACATGTGGAAATAATGCACGAAAAAACGTTTTCTTTGAAGTATGAACTGTGTTATTAAAAAATATATTATATTTTTTTATTTTGCACATCACTTCGTGCAAAATCTTCTAACACGTGTTGTGCGACCTGTTTCTTTGTGAATAGGATATAATTTTTTTTTTTTTTAAATAAAGATTCGAATTACGTAGTTTTCATTTCTTCGATAGCGACAATAGTCCAACGGCTGTAACTTATTAACTTCTCCGTTGTGCTATTGTAGTGAACCTACTCCAGGCCGCTACTGGGTGTAACCGTACACTTCCGTTCCGTGTCAAGGACGGGCCGTGTTATCAAAAAATATTGATGTGGAAATTTTGTAAGGAATCGTTCACATGCGTCTGTGTCGGTGCCGGAACCGGAGCTTCGATAAATGCTAACAAATTCTTCGTTCCGGCTGCGTAACTAGAACGGCACGGATGTGTATTGTCAGCCTTAGCTCAGTCAGAGGATTGATAAGGAATAGGTACTAGTAATATGTGTATGTACTTACACATTGCTAGTAATTCGACACAGGTTTTGTTTTTATTCTTATTTCATTGATTTGACTTTTTGATTTCGTAACCTAAAATATATACGAAGGACGGTATTTGGTATCATGTGGTTTAAGGTGAATCTGTAACTAATCATCGGAGAAAGGTCCTGAAACAAAAATGTTTTTATCATCATCATTATTTTGGTGTTAATTGAATAAGTGTAACAACAAATCGTAAGTACTGAACCAGTAGGTAGGTACATAAATGGTATCTAGGTATATAAACGTACCTAAAGATAGGGAACGACAGCGGTAATGACGTAATGATTTGATGACAGTTGTGTGTTCACTCAGACATGCTTTTTACGACTACCTACTAACAATAACCGCTTGCCCGTGTGCGTCGTACCATCAAATTGGGAGATGCATGGTCTCCCTACGGCGCAGGCGCAACGAAAGCTTAGCTTGTGCAAATATTGGACCTGGTAAATTATATTTTATATAACATCCTTAATTTTAAAATCTTATCGTGAAAGCTTCAATATACTGTTAAGAAAGATAAATGTAGATTTGATTTGATGTAATATTAAAGGTGATGTATTGGTGTAAGTGTTTATGAAATAGACTCAAGCGCTGATGAAATAATATAATTTTTCTCTGCTAGGTTACAAACGATCTGCCCGGTCCTACGCCGCACATATTCCACCAGCCACAAAAGCAAGTAAGTAGAGTAAGTTCTATTTTTACGAATTTATTCATTCCGTAAGATAGATATTGTGTATTATTTTCAGCAATATAATGTTTAATGGGGCCAACATGGCTAGAGATCGCACAAAACAGAGATGTTTGGAAGGAAATACGGAAGACCTTTGCCCAGCAGAGGGATACAATGTGGGCTAAAAAAAAACTAATACAATGTAAAAGTGAGATTATAAAGGGCCAATATTCATTTGCTCGGAACCATAAAAATGTTGTCGGACTTAGCACACGCACAAAATGGGTAAAAATGAAGTTGGTTGTAGGACTCCAGCAGCCTAGATACATATCTGTTTTGTTGTCGACTGTACGTGGTCGAGTAGGTACGTAAAATAAATGACGGGCCGACCACCGGAAGTCTTTATTATCACCATATTGTACACTCATCAACTGAAGTGTTACACCACTTGTCAATGGCGTGTTATTAATAATGGAACTGCGAGATTCAAACTAAACTAGTTCATTTCTTTTTGGCTTATTTGGGACTTTAGGCTCTCGAATGATTACGATAATATGTTTTATTCATCGATTTACATCGAGAGAGGCCCCACCGGCCACCGCGTTAAGATGACCACGTTTGTGCGTAAGTTGGCACCTGTCAGATATACGTTTTTTGACATCATTTCACTACATTATGATTCGCAGTGTGAATTCAGTTTAGAATTGACACTTCTCGCGCGACGTAGGTACGGTGAGGGCAAATCTTTGATTTACATCTCTGGCCGTTACTCATTGGGTTGATTATGCCAATAAATGAATCTTCAAAGTATGAACTTTTACTAACATGAAATACTTTTTTTTTCTGCAGTCTTTATGTCAATACGAAGTAACTAACCACAAAAGACAATTTAATTATTCTTTCGATGTTAAATGTAATAAAACTACTGCTGTATTGATTCGGCTTTCATTATGGTCTCAAAGCCTATGACAGTCACCGCCAATTACGGTAATGACTGGTTTTGTACCACCCTGCATGCATAATTGGAGATATGTCATATGCAATTTTCCTTTGTGGAAGCAGTAGTGCGTCAAGTCATGCCATGATTCATTTAAATTATTACGGCATACACAGCTGGCGTAATTACCGCCCTTTAGACAAAATGTGGTAGGTCTCTTACTGGCAGGTAGACTAAACTTTTCATGCTACGTATAATCCTAATTTCCTAACTAATATTATAAATGCGAAAGTGACTTTGTTTGTTACGCTTTCACGCTAAAAAGGCTGAACGAATTTGGATGAAATTTGGCACATCGGTAGACCATGACGGGGAGAAGGACATAGGATACCTTTTATCCTGATATTTCCACGGTATCGAGAATTATACGGGTGAAACCGCGGCGCGCAGCTAGTAATATTATAAATGTCAAAGTGACTTTGTTACGCTTTCACGCTAAAACTTCTGAACGGATTTGGATGAAATTTAGCACATCGGTAGTCCATGACCTGGGGAAGGACACAGGATACCTTTTATCCTGATATTCCCATGGGATCGAGAATTATGCGGGAGAAACCGCGGGGCGCAACTAGTTACTTAAAATATAAGGATAGTTTTATTCAAGCAGCACGTTTAATGTAAATTTCTCGAATTCATCATCATCCTTCTCTTGCCCTTATCCCAATTCTCGAAATCATACGTCGATAACGTTCACATAACATTACGCTTGTATTCCCCGTAGGGTTGGGTAGAGCCGCAAAGTATTGGGCAGCCGTGTATGAGTATATCCACATTTCGCCATTAATATTCAAGTCCCATGAAAATGTCCCAGGGGGCGAGCCTATTGCTTTTAACCGGGTACTCATCCAGACTCGGGGTTGTTACTGAGAAATTACTAATCCATGAACCCAAGGCCCTCACGCTGAGCAGTCTCACTCACGAACACAAGATCATCGAGGCAGTCACTTCGATAATTGATACACAAGATGAAGCTAGTATCACAATCTGCTGAACGATTTGGAAAGTCTACCAAATGTAGACTAATCAAAATAACATGTGATAACTGCCAAACGAACTTGACTTTCTCAAAAACAGGGTGTGAATAAAAAATGTAAAGTACCCACACACAATGAGCTTGTCTACACAATGTATACAACTGGCGCAAACATGTTTTAGGGCTGACAATAGAGCCCCTAGACAACACTAGAAAAGTGTAACAATAATAATTTTGTAACGGGTGTCTGGGATTTTTTCGTTTGTCTATTTAATGATTTGTAGAGTAAATTGTTATTATAATTAGAGCAAAGATAATAAAACGCAATTCGAAAATAAATCCTTAATAAAAAAAACGATCGCTACTTCTAACTCTTCCAATTTAATATACAAAATGTTTTGGCTAAATTCGCTATATCTATTCTTAGAAAGGTATCGTGCGTGTCTATCACCCTAGGGCCCTAGCAAAGATAAATATTGCGATTTTGTACCTGCTCGGAACCCCTGGCCTACCTGCTTCGTACGATGGTTCAAAGCTTTGATGTTTTTCACCACATGGAGTCCCTTCATTCATTCAGTCAGAAAGCGCCGCTTGGTAACGACACATCTGTCTGTGGTGCTGCAATGATAGTATTGATAAAACGCGGTAATCGTAAACTAAAACGAGTAAAAAACAAGTTACGTGTAATGCTGAGTTTACACATGTCTGTGTCAGTGCGAATGTGTATGTATCATTTGTGTAGCACGTGTTCTTCTCCCGCGGTTTTGAAGATTCACTCGAGTCCGTAATATGTCAGTAGTTTAGGTATTTACCGGGAGTTTGTGTGTGATAATTTTTTGTTGCTCTACGCTAGTTAAACCGAAATCACATGGCTTCGGTTTGTTAGAGTTTTAAACAGAAACGCCGAAAATATCCAGAATCGGTTAAATTCTATAAAAATATAGAAGCGAATGGAGTCCTGTGAGTAAAATTTTATTATCAAAGCATGCTAAAGTTTTGCAACGAATACAATGTGTTTACCATCGTAACTGCTTGACTTCAAAAATATAGTCTATTGTTCCTTTTTAAGTTAAGAAGTTACTTCTAATAGAGACCGTACAAAAATGACAATATTTTTCACTGTTTAATATTTTAATAACAAAGTAAATACTTATTTAAAATTAATGATCGTATCACAAATGATCCATACATTTTCTACTGTCATAGATAAATTTCAACACATAATAAAGCAAAGTCGCTTTTATGTGTGTGCGCTTAGTTCTTTTAAACTATACAATGGATTTTGCGATTATTGCCATAGTTTTGAAAATTAATACCGGGTGATTTAAGAGTAAAATACATTAATATTTAACTTAGGTATATAGCACAGAAATCTCTGTTATGACATGTCGCACCCGTGCGGAGCAGGGGCGGGTCGCTAGTGTTAATATAAATGACAACATCAAACATTGAAGGACTTGAAACCAGATGCACGCAGATCGAAATCATATTCAAATATCATTCACTCTGTCGTCTTGTTACGAATGTCAAATAAACCACAATTCGTAGTAATAAGATGCCACATTGATGTGACCTATTTCATTATAACGTTCGTATATTAAGCTGGAAACGATTTGTTTTTAGCAACGACATACCATTTATAAATTATTTATGATAACCGCTTGCTCTGTGAACACATGTTGGGAGACGGGAATATGTTTATTAATATTGTAATTCAAAACACAAGTAGATTTTTGTTTTTTAAATGTAACAACTAATTCATTAGGCGGTCAATACGAATATAAGTTTAATAAGATAAGAAAAAATATAGATAATAAAATAATGACGTTTTCGAAGTTCGTAGGTACATAAATCTTTTACTTTTTCATAGATAATTTTGTTCTCTCGTTTAAAATATTATGCCTGGTTTATGCATCCTTCAGTAAGAGACCTGCTGGTTTAGTTACCTATAGTATTACAGAAACTTACTAAAAACACGGAACCTTTTAATCACTCTATCAGAACAAGACATTTAGATACATAAAGTGGTTGAAATTTTTGGACCTATTCAATTTAATTCACAGTCGAGACATCATAATCTTGGTTAAAAAAATCGTATTAGTCATAATAATTATCATAAATGTTTCCTTTCAGCCGTCTATGGACACTGGTATGACAGGGCATTCACCGCACGCTCACCCCGGGCGCTCCTGGGGAGGTCTTAACGTAGCCTACGAGATGCAACAAGATCCCAACAAAGCTGGGTAAGTATTACGACATACCCATGTACACTTGTACAGCCAGGGTACTCGATTGATAAGCAAATTAATTATAAACAATCATCATTCTCTTACCCTTATCCTAATTTATTTGGGGTCGACGCAACGTGTTTGTTTTCCATACTTCTTTATTAGTGGTCATCTCGGTAGTGACTCCCTTTCTAGGCATATCTGCTTTCACACAGTCTATCCATCGTTTCTTTGGTCTTCCTCTAGTCCTATAGTCACCCCACATTCATAATTTCCTCACTACATTTTTTTAAATTATTTATTTTATTATTTATGTACACACAGTAAAATACATAGAGATACAACATAATTATAATATGAGTACAAAGGTAATGCTAATTATTATTTTTATTATCAACTTAAATTGTCCGTAACTTCAAAGCAACTTCAACTGTCAGTTGGTATAACTGACTGCTGCTAATTGATTGCATCAATCGCTCATCAATTTAGTTCCCTGACTGTTAACAGTATTTTTTCCTTGACGTGTCTTTTTTGGTAAGTTGACATGGAACAAAAATCACGAGTTTTCGCACTTTTAAGTTAATAATTGTATGTAAGTACACCTACACCATATTTGTTTACCAAATAAAGGCATGTAAAGGAAAACAAACTTTATGTACACACATTTTGTAGCTATTTTAATAATATTTCTATATAAGTATCATGCCCAGCGAAAAATATGTTTTAGCAGCGCGTCGATAGTATTTCACATTATTGTTTTTAATACCTAAATACCTTATACATTTAACACTGTTTGGACTAAGCAAATTAACTTAAAACAATTTACAACTTCCAATGATTAATTGTTTTTTAATAAATTATTCAAAATTCAAAAGAATAACCAATTCGAAAGTCCGGCTGGGCGTATCGTAATAAGAATAATATTATTATGTGCTGTGGCTGTGCACCATGACAATACTCTTCAAACCTGTTTGGACAAATGTTCAAAGAGATACTTATTTAGCTGAAGATGCAAGTCCTCATATACTTAAAAATCTTATTCAAAAGTAAGAAAGAAACAATAGCTCTATTAAAATTATTTTTACTCTATTATTGCTCTCCTTATCATAGTATATTGGAACAAGGCTGCCATGTTTTCCTCTATCGCGAATAAATCAAAATTAATTTTAAACATTTAAATCGCGACTTGCTTGCGTACTGCTTTGTTTGCGCACATGCGAAATAGAAAATATATTATGGTAGAAAACCATAAATTGCTAAGAAATGTATTAAATAATAATATAAGGTGTATATTTTCATACACGAAATCTCTTAAGGGGTCATTGTACTCATAATTATGAAAAACTTTCACTATGGGACCAAACCTGAAATCCTGGATGATAAATCAGCTGTTCCCTACATTTATGTTCGCTTAATTCGTCAAAATGTTTAAGAGATTTCGTGTAGAAAAGATAGACCTTATTTAAGCTTCTTTTTGTTTTTGTACCTCATGTACAGTCACGAGCACCAATATGTATACACGTAGCAACTTTTAAAAGTGATTTTCTCCACCTGTACTGATTGTAATTTTATGTTATAACGAACATAGTATTTTGGAACCCATATTATTATGAAATGGGTATCATCTCAAAGTTGCAATCGTTATTCCACGAGAAAATGGTTATTGAATTTTGCTAAGTGTATACATATTTTTGCTCGCGACTGTACGTGTGTAGTTACACACGTTACCTCTTACATAAATCGTGTAGGTATCGTAAAGACTAAAAAACTGAAGGATAGGGTGGCGGATAGGCAGTGTCCGTCTCACTCTTGCTTGCTATGCTGATATTGCTGCACTGCAAATGTAACCTTTTATATTTGGGCTGTAAGTCCAAGTTACTTCAAAACTGAATGGTTTTAACTAAGTAAAGACTAGCTGCCTCGTTGGTCTGTTGGTTGCAAACGCGCAACATGAGCATGAGGTCCTGGGTTCGATTCCCAGGTCGGGCAAAGTTTTATTGGGTTTTTTCTATCTGGAATTTCTCAGTAGCAACCCGGAGTCTGGATTTATGCGCGGTTGATGGTAATAGGCTCGCCCCCTATTACATGGAACTTAAACATAACTGGTGAAATGTGGGAACATCTGTGCCTAACTCTTCGGGAAAACACGGCGTGATGTTATGTTATGTAAAATACAAATATACATTTAAATGTAAAACTACATACAACTAAATATTGCTTAATTAACTAACTACATACACATATAAAAGTGGTACTGCTACTGCTAATTGGACATTCCTAGAATTATCATTGTGTTATAGGCTAATTTCGAAGAGCTCCGGCGTTCACTTCATATATTTAACATTATTAATTATGTCGATAACAATAATGTCAAGGAAGAAATGTGCAGTGCATCATTAAGTTTAAGGATACGCTTTGCATTTTACAGGATAAATGTAATATTAAATAAACGCTAGCGTATAAAAAACAATATAAATAAATAATTTTATTTTCAAGCTTCGAGCGAATTTGTGTATACTATTTCACCAATGACAGACAGTCCTAAACATTAATAACAGTCCTAAACATTAATATATCGCAAACATAATTCAACTTTATATTCGATTGTTAAGGTTCTGATTATAATAATCTGAAGTTCATGTAATTTAAAATACCTTTTATATAAATTTTTCATTAAGAATGTTAAATGAACAGTACTGCCAATAGTGGCAAGTTGAGCAATTAATTTTTGTTCGTGATGATGTATCTAGAGTATTCTTGATTGAAGATTAAAATAAAATGCTCAAGCGATATTTTGGCGCTGAAATGACGACAGGGTGGCGCTGTTGGTAAACATTTATGCGATTGTTTTGTGAAATGTCTTGCAAAAATAAGATGGCGGCAATATTTCCGTTTTTGGCCACGTTTCAATAGATCCTTGTACAGCTAAAAGTATTAAACGTAAGTTAGTAGAGATAAAATAAATATTTCTTCTGCAGGATGAGTGGCATGCCGGGTCCGAGCAAGCAGCCGGACATGCCCGTGAACATGGTGCCCATGCCGCCCATGCCGCCCACTACAGTAAGGACAAAGAAACGAGCTGCTATGGGCACTTCTGTCGTGGCTATGGCCAACACCGCATCGGCTATTCGTAAGTACTTCATGTACCAAACCAGTGACATTGTATGATGGCGCCTGTGACAGCTTACAAGTTATAACAATTATAGCTTATCGCAGCTGGCAGTTTTGCGGCCAGTACGACACTGTAGTATGGCATCTGTTTCCACACATTTAGCAGTCAATATTAACGGAAGCTATCATACAGTAACCGCCATTAGAAGACGTGAAGTGTCATTTGTCGTGATAGCGGATGCTTATGGTGTCTGTATACAGTGATACATCACTAACGAAGCAAGGCAAATGTAAACTGAATACCTGCAAAAGCACAGCAAACAGTCGTCGTTAATAACCCCCTTATACGGGATTAGCATAATCAACACACGTTCCCACTGCTGGGACACAGGCCTCCTCTCTGTGTGAGGGAGTGAGCCATAATCCACAACGCGAGCTCAGTGTGGGTTGGTGGGTATCACATGCCTTCGAATTTAGGTTGTAGGACATGCCGGTTTCCTTAATTATTTCCAGTATTCAAAGTATCATCGTTCTCCTGTTAGGATGTATAAAGTACATGCTTCAAAGAATGAATAAATATTAATAGTTAGGTCAAATAAAAGCGTCGAGTTTAAACGTCTGTACACACTGTTCGTGTCGATATTAAATGATGTGGTTTTCCGTATCCCGGTTGTTCATATTTAATAATAAATTGGTAGGTACTTAGATACGGTAGGTTATGGGATGTGGTTGACGTCTGTTGGTTACAATAAAATGAATAACATGACTGGCCCATGTGATTGGCTTGAACAAGTAGAAGTCATTTCAGATCATTGGAAAAGGCAACCAACTAACAGTTTCGATTTGTAGCTCAATGGTCCTTTCGACACTACGCTTAGAAAATAGTTAAACAACCGATTATCAAATAACCGACATCCAGCCAAATGCTCTGCCATTTGACGTGTCATGCAACCCAACCTTCTCTGAACATACTATAGTCCAGACAACGGTTACACAGCTGATGTAACTTGAATATTTCAGAGTCTATGGCAACTCAGACTCTGGCCAGCGTGCGCCGTCAGCCGCAGCCGACTCCACCGCCGATCTATTCAGAGACCATCAAGGATTCTCCGCCCAGCTCTCCAAGTAAGTCAAATTTTATGGTACAAATACTTCTATATTCAACTAGAGTACTACAAGGATCTTTTTGCGCCTGAATGACATTGGCAGGGGGCGTTGTTGGTAAACATTTGTGAAATTGTTACAGAAGTTGTTTTGAAAAAACAAGTACCAGTGTCACTTGCATGATGATTCTCACAGGAACAGTGCTGGCATTAAAAGTTTCATTAAATGAATGATTGTATGTTTGTTTGTACTCGATCACTTTTTAACGGCTGACGAGATTTGAATGACATTTGGTTTGGTACACAACCAACTACATTCATACATTTGGTTGACTATGATCTGGATTAACATACAGGATGTTTTTATTTGGGTATATTATGAAAGTAGTTGTTTCCCTAAGACGCGATTGTAACTGCAAGTGACTCAATATAACTTAACTCTTGTTATATATGGGATCTAAAAACACATCTTTAATACGCCATTATACTGCGAATTATGAGAATCTTCTCGCCTCTTTTTATGAATTTCATAAGCATTCACACCACATTGATAGTCATGTAGTAATCTACTTGAAAACAAAGGTCGTACGTAACCATTTGTTTTATGCATTGTATTGTATCTTGCAATAATATGTACGTTTTATTTTACAGGTTCTGAAAGACCATTGAAGCCCAAGATGGAGACTAAGTAAGTACCGTATTTGGTATCTGTTCAATATTTCAAAATATAATAATTAAAAATAAAATGTGATATTGCCTTCTGTTATTCTTATGTATAACTAGCTTATGCCCGCGACTTGACCCGTTTGGATATCGGTTATTATATACTAAAACCTTACTCGAGAACCATTCTATCCATTGGTGAAAACAGCATGAAAATTGGTGCAGTAGTTTTTGGGTTTATCGCATACAGGACGACAGACAGACGCGGCAGAAGACTTTGTTTTATAATATTAGGTAAGGCAAGAGCTATTAACGTTATGATATTTCATAAAAGGATTAGCGTTGCAAGTTCTGGTAATAGTCGTGTCCTTTTTGTGAATATTATATCTATTGGTTTTAATTACATAAGATACTTGAGTTTGACTACGAAATAATTGTTTTAATGATTTTTAACCACAGCTATAGTAAACAGAAAATTCATATTCTCTTAACTGATGTTGTTGACTTTAGTCATAACTCGTTTGCAAGCAGTGTTTGCCATTATTATAATGTTTGCTAATTTTGAACAACTTCCTCTTGATCAAATGAATTGATAAATATATTTCCATTGACATACTTTTCATTTTGTTCCAATTGGATTTGAAGCTGCGATAGTTAGTTACTTTCGAGTATCTTTTTGAAATCAAGTAAACATGTTGTGATAGTAAAACTCAATCATTTTTAAACGTGGGTCTATTCCGAAGCTGATTATAATCGAGGATATTCAATGTACCATGACTGACCCTCAGAACCTTCATGTATCCCAGGATCGGCGCTTCCTGCACAGCCCCTCACATGCTAGGCAATGAGTTGAACCCCGAGAGCGGCGCGGCTGCCTGTCTTCAGGAACAATTGACTGCGGAATTGGCTGCTCATGCCGCTGGAAGCGCGGGCGGAGATACTCTGATCCCGCCACCGCTTATGAACAAGGCTGGCGCTGTAAGTTACTTTACCTTACAGGACCTTACTACTTACCATACCTTAAGGTTCTGAAATAGCGATAGTCGCGGTGTGAACTGACCCTTAGATATCTACTTAAACCAACGGAGTATAGTTTCACTCGTAGTATACGTTACAGACAATTTGTGTCTTAAAACTGAATAGTTATATAATTGCAAAGTCGCTTAGTAACACAGATAAACATAACATAACGTCACGCTAGTAATGATCGAAGGGTGTATACCCACGTTTCGCCGGTTATGTTCAAGTCCCATGTAATAGGGTGCGAGCCTATTGTCATCAAGTGGCCACAAATTAAGACTTCGAACTGCTACTGAGGAATACCTGACGGAAAAAACCAAAGGATCCGACGCTCAGCCGTCTGCGAACCGACTGCATTCCTCATAGCTTAAAACCTAACAATCTATGTAATTACAGGGCGGCAGTATCAGTTCAGGACGATCGTCCAGTGCTCAAAGCCTGGATCAGCTGCTCGAGCGCCAATGGGAGCAGGGCTCACAGTTCCTCATGGAACAAGCCCAACACTTTGACAGTGAGTAAAAATTCCCACACAAAACACTTCAGTATCTAGAGTAGTTCAGCATTCTCTCAATCTGTGATGTATCTTATATTCCAAGCACTTTTACTGGAGACAGCATGTGGGGTATTACACCCTCGTCAAAAAATTGACCACATGGCATGAATAATTTATGTGTGCGTAATTTTGCGCATGTATCAACTTACTTAATTCTTTATGCGTCGTAGTTAAATTATTATAACAGTAATTTTTCAATTTCATAATTGTGTATGATATCTATTTTATTTCTACCCATTGTCTTCCCCTTAATAAAGTGTTAGACGGTACTTTGCAACAATTATGAAACATTGAGCACAAGAAAGGGACAGTTGGTAAAACAGAACCAATGGAGTATTTCAACGTGGTTGGATAACAAACATCCATCTAAACATAATATGCTTTCATAACAGTAGTGGATTAGTGCCGTAACCTCCCCTGAACTCGCAATACTGCTGTGCGTGGTATCACCGATCACCTCGAAACGAGAATGAAAGGCATATTTTTATAAGCTGGTAAGTAACTGGTTTTAGTAAATTCATTGAAAATACTAAAGAAACTTTTTTAAATTTAGTAATTCCAGTGTAATTAGAATTTTAATTTTAGTATATCTATTTGTGGTAATTAGAAAACGAATCGATTTGTAATTTAACTGTTATTAATGTTGCGTGTCCTTTAGCTAGAACTTTGTGTTTAAATAGTACAATTATTGGTAAATGCATACAATGTTCTTATAAAATCCTTGTGAATGCAACGATGATAAAAAAATATAACCTAGTGTATATACTAAAACCCGGTCACAATTCGTAGAAAAAAATAAAAGAGTTTTTTGCGTTAGTTTTATGAATATGAAAGCATTCACTTATATCATAGTATTCTGTGTAACATCTGCATACAAAATACAAAAACCGTACCTAATCGTAAAACTTACACATACCTATTAGTAAAACCGTTTTTTTTTAGAAACAATTAAATGAGACCTTAAAGAAATACGATTCAGAATATCTAAAAGATTCTTTGATCATATTCGTGAACACGACCAGCATTCGTGTGTAATGTAATGAGTGTCATCGCGAACATTTGAGCGTTACTGTCAGACTTGGAGCATTCTGCAGTGCAGACGTGCATACGAAGCATGCGTCTAATAGGTACGCTCAAATTAAATCCGTGAGATTTATCCCAAAATTACAAGGGCTCCCTTTGCTATACAAAATAGTCTTAATCTCTAAAAATACACATTTTTTTCCTTTTGCCTCAGAAAGCCAGTTAAACCGTTGGCCCCGGCTGTCATAACGTAGATCTTTGACAGTCCTTACAGGTCAGAAGGCCAAAAGTCTGACAACCAGTCTTACCAAGGGGTATCGTATTACCCAGTAACTAGGTTGTGGACGTCAGATAGGCAGTCGCTCCATGTAAAATACTGGTATTCAGCTGCATCCAGTTAGACTGGATGCCGACCCCAACATAGTTGAAAAACTCAAGGCAGATTGATTCTGTAAAAATAAATCAATTCGCTATTATAAACCGTACGAGCAAAATGAAATTGCAAGCAAAATCTTGCTCTTTTATTACTTATAAACCTAACAGTATGTGACTATCTTCTTTCTATTCAGAACCATGAATGATGTATAATGAAAGTAATAGCAGTTTGTATTATAGAATCATTGGGAATAGTGAATTAAACAACTATCGTTTGAGAAAAATGTGTATGTATGAGATATTATCAATAGTATTTTGTATGCAGGTGCGACGAGACACCCCCCATATATGAGCCGCGAAACCTCGCTTACGGAGGAGGCCGGTGAGTAGACAGTAGGCCCTCAGACACGACAACTGGTATATGACCTTCTGTCTCTTTCTAACGTGCGATGTTTCACAATGCCTGTAAAGTACTGTACTACTATAAGGACAGGCTCTGCCGTCTCTAGTCGATGCTCTAAGTTTAGAAGAGTGGTTTATTTTGTTACTGTATGTACCGCTAACACAAGATACGTGTGCACAGTCGCTTCGCTGTTATCATGCCTACACCAACTGCGCACAGAGAACGTTCGACTGGAGGAACACGTAGGAAGCCTGCTCCAACGACGCGACCACCTTCTAGCAGTAAACGCTCGCCTAGCTATACCGCTAACAACTGGTACGTGTTTTGGGAAAAGATCCGGAATACTTTAACAATATTTTTAACAAATCGCCCTCAACTTATTCACACTAAGGTTCTGTACACACAATGCTATATTAAACAGAATTTAATCATCTGATTGTGACAGTGGTTTTAGAAGGTTTTATCTATCTAGATAAAACCTTCTAAAACCACTGTTACGTTAACCACAAAAGGAGGACAAAAATATGTTAAAAAGTTGTTAAGGTTTTTGGAATATTTACCCTTGGATAGCTCCACATTGACTGCTGAATGTTAGTTACATGTTTATTTTCTTCCTCTAATCTTGGTAACCCTGCATGCTTAATGTGGTGGTTGATACCCCCTAGTTTTGACGTAACTTACTATCAGTGGCAGTTCAGTTACAGATTAATTTCTACAGAATTTTGGATATGTCTACCTGGAGAATAAGTCATCAGAATAGCGGTTAAGGAAAATTTCACCTTAACGCGTTTTTGAAGACGCGTATCTAAGAGAATTCTTTTTTGGGTCAAAAAAAATCCTTTTAAAATAATTCGCACAATTAAAACTGTCTTTTAAAAAATGTCTCTCAGTTCACCTTATGATTATTTGTGACACATCTGTAGACCGCATAATACGTGATTAATAGTCGTCGTAATTTTCCATGATGAGACTTCTTTTGGCCTATTGGAACAATGATTCGGGTAGTTGATTTTTGAAACATAAAAAAAATAGTTTTGTTACAATAGAAATAACATAGTATAAAAATAATCATATTTTATTTTAATCATGGATAAATTAGTTTTGGCTACATCTCATGTAAATCATCATAAAATGAAAAGGGAGTAGTTAATCGATGTTGTGCGGAGTTACTTTATTGATCTTCATTCTCCTTTATTCATAAAATAATTGATTTTAGATTTTATTTAGGACCAGTACGATTGTTGACGCAGGGCAAGTTCTTTGTCCTCATCAAAACATGCGAACCTTGAAGCTTTTCGTTTTGATTTCTTTTATTTTGTGTATGTGCTTAATAAAAAATGGAAATTAACGTGGTTTTTTTGCTGAAACTGTCACAGAAATGCTCCTAGGGGACAGATGTTACAATTCAAGTGATGTACAATTGCGCAGTGACTACTGGCCCGCCCGAACCGAGTCGTTGCACACGCGAGAATGGCCCGCAGATGATGCAGGTTCGGCCCCCGCCGCCGCCGGTGCGCGCCACCGAGACCGTCACATCGGAACGCCCTCATCAGGTACTACTTCGAACTTGATGCCTAGGGTAGCATACAGATTAGGGTGAATTTTTGACAATAACAGCTCAAAGTTTAAAGACACGGCTTCTAGAACTAAATCAACAATGAGTATGCTTGAGGTTATTGTTACTATAGTACTCAAGATAATAATTTAAAAAATAAACTAGCTGATGTCCGCGTTTTCGCCCGCGTGGATGTCGGTTATTATATACTAAAACCTTACTCGAGATCCACTCTATCCATTGGTGAAAACAGCATGAAAATCGGTGCAGTAGTTTTTGAGTTTATCGCGTACAGGACGACAGACAGACGCGGCGGAGGGTTTTGTTATATAATATGTAAAGATAAACGTGACAAAATTAAACATATGTCAAGTGATTTTCTGTTGATAATTCAGTCAAACAATCACAGCAGTTAAAGCGCTTGACGATTTGTTCACAAAATTATTTGTTAGTTTTTTTTTTTTTTTACAAAACCTCTTTTGCACTCATTTAACTACGAGTATTAAGGCGAATATGCGTTTGTAGCCCCGCGAAATTATAATTTTTATTCGTTTTTTGCAAATTGCGATTCTAAATTCGGTCGTATGATCATACGCGGCAGTAATGATAATGTATTCACTAATTTATCAACATATTTCTCTTAGTTATATATTTCTTGAAAAAGTCACATTTTGAATTTCGCGGACTATACCTTAGCCTACTCCCATTTACTTTTTCAAAAATGTTCAAAAATTCGTTCGCAGAGAAAGGCTAACCTGTTTTGCACTCTGTGCATCCTTGGCTTCAGTAAATTGCTAAACTTCCCTCGTAGCTTCTTTGTATATTGAACTATCAAGAGTTTAAACAAAGTAGCTTGCCAGAAAAAATTGGGGAAGTTATTAAAATAAAGTATTTTGGATGTATAAAGAATAATTTCAATAACCAAACAGTATTAATAACAGCTTTAATCGTAAGTAGTTTATCATAACATTACAGAAACTTCGTTTATTTATATTTTCGTTTGTTATTATAATTTCCAGTTAAGAAATTAAACTAATTATAGTCGTTTTACGTGCCATTATAATTTTTCGCTGCGCGTTCTATTGCTGTCCCGAACGCTTACGTAACGAAAGAGATGCTGCTATTTCTTTCGGTCTATTACTATTATTTGTCAGCGCTTTTTGATGGGATGACAGTTTAGTAATGGAACCCTAAAACGAAAAATACAGAAATGAGCTCTAAGTGTCACTTAACGTCGCTTTTGTCATGTTGTGACGACCCAAGTATACACTTCATTAAATTGTTTTAGCTTATAATGCGTGAGGTGCAGCAGAAGCCCAGCTGAAAGCAAGAGGGTGGCGGCGGAGGCGGCGGCGACGCTGCCGTCCCGGGGCCGTCGTCGGCCAACCCGGCAGCGCTGCACACCGTCCAAACCTTCATCATGCTCGAGCAACGACGCAGGGTCGACTTTTCCATCGATTCCATACTTAAACTCAACAACTAAATCAAACATTAGTCGCATTTTAGAAGCCACATTGTATGTTACCTTGTATTAAAACATGGCTTCTACTACAATTTGACTTCTCTAAATTGACATTGTCGGAATTTAGTACACTTTCAGTATCTGCGTTGTTTAGCCTCGTGAAGGAGCGAGTTGCTGCGCGTCTCCATTTCGTTGCCACCACCCGACAAGGACTCGGCTGACTCTGTCGGCTTACGAACGATCTTGTGTTTCAGCTCTATGCAGAGCTTGCACTATTGTAGTATTTTAAAGTTCTAAATGTTATACTAGATTAACGAACAGGTGTGTGTTATATTTTTGGGCGGTTTCAGCGTTTATTAGTCGTGTCGAGGTTTATATCTTGAATGCTGTTGGTCTACTAACAAAGTACGAAACCGATGCTTCGTATATAACTCTTTTGCACAATATTATATCGCGGTGTATTTTGAAGAACAAATTTACGGTTTTAACATGTGCTTTTAAATGATACTGTTTCTAGGGTTGCCAACTTTTTGTGCCTAATTATTAATAGGCGTCCCCTTTGGACCAAAGTTGGTAACAACCTATTTCATTTATGGACTATAGTATATACGTGGCATTGTGTCGTTTGTCAAGTAGTGACATTGTGTATCAACTTTAATCGATGTAGAAGCCTCGGTTGGTACTTTGGTGTAGGCCTCAGGTCACGGCACCACCGACTGAGTAGATTACGCGAAGTGCTGTTTATGCTGTAAGTGTTATCATTATTCGACTGGATCAACATCTTAATCTATATATATATATATATATATATAGTCAGTCTGTTCTTTTGAACGACTGATGCGATTAAATGTTTACTTTAGTTTTAAGGATTTTGAACTATATGTAATAGGATTTAGGTTACGAAAATATAAAATATGACTATAACGATGTAGGAAGTAAACTTTCTACATTTGTTATTAAAAATAATGTTCATAATACAAGAAAATATTCCTTTGCTGGAATCCTTAAGTTATGGAAACTTGGTAGGCTGGGGATACTGAAGATTGTGTATGTGATAATGAATGTAATAGATTTTGTGTAGCTCGGGATTGCAAAAAATATTGATTGATTATATTGGAGACATTGGCCTGGACTCATGTTGGAAGTAAATTACGAACTGTAACCGATGGATGATTACATATCGATGCATGTTTTAATTCTTTATTATTAAAATAGTTAACTTGTGTGTTAGTTGTTAATTAATCATTGTGATTAATATTTGCAGTATTTCAATTGATGACCGGCACACAGAGCTTGGCAGTAAAAGATGTTCTTTATGTGTATTGTACGGGGCCGCGTCTGCACAGCGATGTTCGTTTAAACATTGGTGTACTATACTATTTCCGAAGATTATAATAGTCATAAGATTATTGCACCGATTGTAATTCTAGACGTAATGCTCATGTTCTATGTTCTTGGATGTACCGTAAATCGATGTATTAGGTACGTATAACAATAGTCGTAATTTTATTCAGCGCGAGACGCATATCTATATCCTGTGCGCCGCACAAATCTGTTTGAAGGACAAGACGCGGCCCGATAAACAATAATAATTTCTTGATAGTTTACGAGCACAGATTCAGTATTATATTATATATTCACGATGTGATAGCGTACGTTCCTTTAAGATTGTGTATAGGTATTTGCATCAGATTTATGTGTTGTTGATGAGTACTATGGGCTGCGTAGAGAAATGTCTCGCTTCTCTCGGGTGCAGAGGAAGATGATCGAGTCAGTCGTTGTGTGGAATGTGGACGCTCGATATAATGTCACACATAAAAGGTCCCTTACAACGAGCCGTAGTACAAGCCATCATAATTATCAATGTAGTCCAACTTGACATTAACATTATAGACAGTGTTTAAACAATGAATGTATCGATATTATAATCTTACATACAATACTAAGCTCGATGTTGTTGATCGATGTACATCTTTATATCGGTGTTGAGTATTTAGTGGATTCATGATTGTTTCATTATATCAATAATACATTTTTGATCAATTAGTACTCTACCAGGCCAGTCACTCGCTTTGGTCATTGGACCGTCTTCTAGCATACCTTCCGCTAAAACGCGGAGCTTTCTGTGTTGTCCCAAGCCATTTAAACGCAGATTAAGAATTAGTACAATATAAATTGTATTTGTTGTTGATAGTCAGTGTTGAGAGCTCGTGCGAACAGATAGTGGTCACGGGTTCTTTTTAAGATGGACATTACTAGACATTGGGTCAGATAGCAATGTTACTAGGAACGCATATTATTCTAATATACCTGCAAACAGCTCACGTACGTGTGACGTACTTGATAACACAGAACAGTGACCGATGTCTGCATGCGAGCGCTACTATAGTTAAATGTCAGTATGTAAGATGTTAAATCGCCGATGTAGCTCTTGGAATCGTAGGTGATTCCACTGCACCTTCTTTAAAGACGGTCCTCTTTCACGTGTTAATTTCACAGTAGATCAGTATCAATATATCTCGATGTTTCTTCAACTAGCTGAATTCTGATAGGTATCTCCCAGTTCACAGTGAAAATAAAACGATTTAATTATTACTTGACAACTACTTAGTGAAACACAAAATTCTACTTTCAAAATTAAATTCATAATATAACAATAAGTATGTTTCGCGTCATGACATCATGCTTATTTTAAATTTAGATATACTTATTATTTCAATGCAGCTTCATGTTATGAGTTAAATTATGCATCGACTAAATTAAAGATTTAAAATTATGCATTTTCGATAACTACTATCTATTATATAATTTGTTATAAATGTTGTTAAAACCATTATGAAAGAAATATTTGGAATGTAGTTTTGAACAGGTTGTTTTTTTTTTACATTTAATTATGAGAATATTTGATTAGGTAAGAAAGCGCGACATTGTTTTTTACAGGTTTTTTGGCACAATTTGTTTCTACTAATAGACATTGTTTAAACATAAAGTGTGCAATATAGTGGGAATAAAGCGGAAAAGTTATATAATGGGGCACAAAACCATTTCACAATATTAGGGAAAAACTACAATACTTATTATTAAAATGATGTCTGATTTTACCACACATGTTAGTGCTGCATAACTCAAAAACAATTTCCAAACAACACATGTTGCAGTGCAGGTTATTCTTGTCGTTTTCTTATCATATTTATTAAAACAACTTGGTCGAGTGTTTCCAAACGAATGAAAATGTTTAAACAAAGTTTATTATTGAAACGAGTGTGTGCAAAATGTATATTTTATGTTAAACTTCATTTCCAAACAAACAATATTTTCTGTTGATAAGTAGGTATGTAGGTATTAAGTAATTTCTTTAAGTTAATTTAAGTATCAATTGTTTTAACCGATTCGCTAAGATTCAGGGCTCATAACGTTTTTATATTTGTGTTAATGTGAAGAGCATAGATTTAGTTTCGTTCAGAATGGTTCTATAGAAGTCTGGTTCACGATGTTTACCGAGTGATATTGAAAATGTAGGTTATATACCCATAGAGCAG
Source organism: Lithophane leautieri (assembly GCA_949152455.1). Lineage (NCBI taxonomy): Eukaryota > Metazoa > Arthropoda > Insecta > Lepidoptera > Noctuidae > Lithophane > Lithophane leautieri. The sequence continues at coordinate 17,344,961 of OX424458.1, read as the reverse complement.
CGACTGGAGACGGCATATCTAATAATATTCGTGTCGCGTTGCATTGAGCGCTCTCTATTCGCACAATTTCGCACGATTTGGAGTAAACAAACATCTAGCAGCGACGGCTGAGGCGTCTGCGGGCTCTGTGGTTATAGATACAATTTCATTATTCCCGAACATGTTTCGTTCGCGTCTGCATTGAATACCTTTAATGTACACCTTTCAGCGCTAAGCTCGGCCTACTACTATCCCTTGTTTTAAACGACACTGAAACTACGAACCTGAATCTATCTGAGGTGCAGTGCTGACGACACACTTTTTTTTTGTGCGATCGAGTCTGTTGCACACAAAATGTCTGCATGGCATGCAAAAAGTCGTCGCGGATTTTGCGCAGACTCAACGCACACGACGCGGATATTCGATCATTCTGTCAGCAGAACTGTAGGGACGTAGACGCTATGGAAATGCAGATTGCATACTAAAAGTGTGCGCCGTCTGCGTTAGCGCGCGTTAAAGTAAACGTTCTATTTGTTTCGCGCACGTTTGTGCGGCGTGGCGCCGCGCGATTTACCACAATGACACGGATTTTATGCGCACCGGACTTTTTGCGCGTCGTATACGTTACTGCATATAATTGCTTAGGTTCTATTTTCACAGACTAAAAAGTGCGTCACGGATAGTCTGCCGTCTGCCCTGCACCTAATAGGAATTGGTGAAATATTCTTTAGGATAGTGTGCTTAGACCATTGTAAACTTCATACGAAGTGATCTCAGTCGATAGTACTGATATTTCACGAGTTCATATTTTTATTGTAGCCTTGTAGTTTTGACAAATAGTTGTTTTAATTCATTGTGAGTTATTGAGTCTTTAACCTACAGTGGGCCTGATACCAGAAGCAGATACGGACCCATTGTACCCTCTCGGGGTTCCCGAATGTTTTTGGTAACATTCTTTTTGAACTTCCTTATTTTGCGGATCCAATCATATGAATCTCGGGATCGCATTGTTTGGTCCATGACTGAGCCGCCATTGTCCTCGTCATCGTCAGATTCGTCTCCACTCTTAAACTTCCAATCACATGTCCCACCTTAATAAGCTCGAAGGTGTGAGAGAATACATAGGCCTGCTGCATTCAGCAATAGATTCATAGCTTGCCCATCAAAGGTGTGTCGGGCGTTCGTCGATCTTTGAGACCTAATTAAACATCCTTTTAAATGGACCATCTCGAAAGAAATGAGGGTTTGCGACAGTCGAGTTAGAGGTCTTCACGACCAGCTCAAGGTCAACCTGATAAAGAAAATATGAATGCTGGTGGTGATGTATCGGGACTATTGATTAAAAAAAAATATTTTATCTGTAGGTATACCCCTCCTAGTCACCAACCTGATTAACGAAGACCCAATCCATAAGATAAGATCGGGGAGATTCTGCATTCCCAATAATTTAATAGGGAAACCGTATGACAATAGAGCGGCACAGTCTTTGTATCTTGAGCCAGTGGGCCCAAACAGCATGTTCGCATTGGGTCTTAATTTCTACGAGATCCCAGGGATTCCTCTGTTTTTCCTATTGATACTCCGTATGACGACCAGTCTTCTCCGAGTTCTCACAGAGAGGAAAAAGTAGAATGAAGATTTTGGCTACACTTATGGATGTGTTGTAGTCATTGATGGATTTCCTCAAGGCATTTCTGGCTTCTTCTTGATTTGTTGTTACTAGTGTAAGGTAAAAACCTGGTTTTTGCTGGCAGTTACATTGAACCAGTCATATGGATACTGGGCTCTGTCTATGGGGGTCACGCGCTTCTTGGTCGAAACTAACTAAGCTCATTTTTGGTAATAGTTGATTTTTTGTTGTGTGCATGATACAATTATATTGTGTTATAAATAAAATAAATTATTTGAGAAATATTCCTTGATAGAAAAAAGCAATAGGTATTTTTTTTAATGTGATTTCTCTTTACAACAAAAATATGATCTCGTATTAGAGGGAATCGTAACGAAAAATTATGACTGATTGTTTGTAATTAGATTTAATCCATTATTTTGATTATGCATCCAAATTAAATTTATTTTTGACGATGTCATGACATCTCCATGGTGATAACAAAATCTTGTTGCATTTATTGAATCTATCAATTTCAGTCAATTACCAAATGTAATAGAACTACCTTAAATAAATTAAATCACTACAAATAGCGTTTTGTATTTAGTCTTGCTTACCTTGCCTCCTTAATTATTCAAGGGCGTTCTAATTTACTACAATAGTTTTTGGTCCGCGCGCGGCCCGGCCGCGGTCATACAGGTTAAGGCTTCTCAGACAGTGCCGGTGCCACGGACCACCGACTTTTGCCGAGCGGCACTCCTTGTATGGCAGCTCCGTTGTGCGGCAAGCCGGGCGCTCCGCGGCTTGCTTGGCGGCAAGGCTCGGCGGCACTGTGTGTAGGAGCCTTTATATTTCCGACTATTATAAAACTGCTCTTGAGAAATCACTGAAATGAAGTGATATAAATAGGATAGGTAATAGGTAAAACGGGCTGGTATCCGCAACTCCACGTCAAAGCGCGTATTTTGCGTACGGGTGGGAAATCGCTTATTCGATCCACCCCAGCTCCTCCAAGAAGGCCAGCAACGCTTTGGTGTTACTGACCATCTCACGTAAGGTACCTGGGTTACCGAAGTACTTTGCCCTGTATGTGGCTACCACCGGGCAGTGTAGTAGCACATGAGATGCTGTCTCGTCGTCCTCCATGCAGGCCCTGCACAGCGGACTCTCTGTGACTCCTATGACAAAGAGGCGTTTATTAAAGGACCCATGGCCAGTTATAGCTGCTGTAACAGTTCGCAGCTGTTGTTTCGTTAGTCGGAGCACCCGCTTCGTGAGGCGGCAATCAATGCCAGGGAGTGCCTGCTTCGCCTGCCTGCAGTCACCTTGGTCCAACCATATTTTGTAGTGTTGATCCCTAGTGCGTTTCCTTACCAGATATAAATAGGATATCGGGATCACTTTGACACGTCATTAAAAAAAAGCTAGCTGGAATGGACATTTTCTATCTGATAACCCCCGAGAAGAAATGACGAAACATACTCAGCGGTCAAAGTCTGTCCAGTTGAGTCCAGACATAATCTAAATACACCTACTGCTCTCTAAACCATCAAAGGTTCTCTGAATAGTATGACTTCAACATATCAGTCACGCCACGGAGATTGTTTTGTCAACCATCCATGGACAGACCGCAGCAAGTGACGCTTACCTTCGCAAATCGATTGCAGACGCCTCTCATCATAAGCTTTTCAATTAAATCGGCATTTATTATGTGAAGATCACGAATTAAGAAGAAGATGACGTAGTTGAATAAAACATAACCCTTTCTTGGCAGTCGGGTAAAAAGAAAGAACGTAAATTCCTAAAATTTGTTGCAGAATCAAATAACAGATGTCGCTACTGAGTAGTGTAGGTGCATTGTAGGTCTGTACAACCTGCTCTGAGATAAAATTGCAAATTAGGGAAATGTCAGCATACCTAATCAAAATATTTTACTTAAAGCATATTTTAGTAAAGAATTTATGCCATACTTACATAATTGCTGTAGAGTTATTTTGCCTGTTGCTATGTCCGCAAAATCGCACATTTCGCCTGTAGCTCATGCAGGGGCCGGAGTGAGAGTGTGAGGCGGCCTCCCACGCTGTGCAGGGATGCATGGCGGCCCCTTCGCGGTGGGTGGCAATAAGTTCAGTGTTTTATGTAACATAACTGTTATTTGACAAAATGGCTGTTAATACTTATTCATATTTCAAACCTAATAAGTAGATACTCAATAAAACAAGTATTCATTTCAGCATGCTGAACAGTCTCTGATCTCAGCGTATGAGTCTCGCGTCGCGGCTCGTAGACTCGTAGCCGCGTAGCCCCGTAGGCGCGTAGGCTCGTAGCACCAGATGTCAGTAATAGAGTAAGATCCCAAGGCCACCAGACGTCACGTATTTTCTGACGAAGGAAATGTGGACGATTGAGTAGTTTTAGTATGTACTAAGAACGCATGCCTACCTGCTAACTTGCTTAGACGGCCAATTTTCAGGTATCAGGTAATAGGTAAAACGGGCTGGTATCCGCAACTCCACGTCAAAGCGCGTATTTTGCGTACTGGTATCAGGTAATCAAGGTACATAAAAACATTACTTACCTCACGTAAATTCTCCAAGCTGATTTTAACGTATATTTTAGGCAATATCCTTAAAAATAAAACGCCAATACCAGACACTTTCCGTCGGCCGTATGTATTGCTTTACAGACGCTTTAAAGCTCCCAAAATAATTACTTAACTTCACGTAAATTCTGATGCTCCATTCTTATATATATCCACCAGACAACTATTTTAAAACCTTTTACAAGAAGACAGACCGATCCAAGGGGCCAATCATCCGCTAAACTCAAGTTTTAATGCCTCTGGGTAGGAGCGCGAGGGCATTATCCACGCGCATGAGACTGAGTGAGACATGTATTAGGATAATTGACTTCTCTCTCTCTCACTCTCTTACAGTTTACTCCTATCTATCAATTAATTATTAATATTTAAAAAATCAGCTAAAAATTCAAAAATCTATTAAATAATTAAAAATTAACTTGTAAATAAATGCTCATTTGACTTCAATAATTCTAGAATGTTATCCTGCAAGCTTTTTTCATAAATTCGAATAAACAAAATTTTTTTTTGTTAAAGAATTGTCAAAAACTCATTAGTATTTACAAATTTATTGATTGATTTGATTGATTTTTAAAGGTCTTTATTAACAGAAAGGTTAATAATACAAGTTAACAAAAAGATCTTATTCTAAATGTAAACTAACATAATCCGAGCTATGTTAAATAGGCTGAATCGCCTCTTTTAACATACAACGCGTATGATTGTTTTTGAAACTACTAATTTATTAGATACATATTATGAGATCGAACTGTTATGTAGGGTTTACAGACCCACATTTTTAAATTTAAGTTACACAGGCCCCCCATTTTTTTAATTATTTTTAACATTATCATTTTGTTACATAACAAAGAATATATATATTATATATTAATATTATAACAAAATATAAGCATAATATGTCTAGGAAGTGATATAATGTAAAGTACATGTTAGTGAGTTAGATGACAGCAATCGCGCTGGATGGGTGGTAAGTAAGCTAACGTTAATCTACCATGAAGTGGTGATGAGGGAGTTTGTACTTTTTATAAGTCCTGTAATTGGGCTATCGGGGTAACAAAATTGAATAACCGCAATTTTTCAGGGTTCCGTAGTCAACAAGGAACCCTTATAGTTTCGCCATGTCCGTCTGTCCATCCGTCTGTCCACTATACATATAAATCACGCCGACAAAGTGGTAAAAAAAAATCGAAATATGTTTTTATTTGTAGGTTACCTCCCCTGCACGTATAGTGGGAATGGTTTTTTTTTCTCGTCTATCCCATGGTGTAGGCTATCGTTGGAAAGGTCGTTTAAAAATAATGTGATTTTGTGAAAACCATTTTTGGATTCAGGGATCCGTTTGCGAAATATTAAGCTTTAAAGTGTTAATTTTCGTTAGAGTCAAGTGTCTCCCCCCCTTGCCAGCTAAATGTTTGGTTTGGGATATGTGAAAAAATTCACGGCAGTAGTGTATATAACGCAATTCAAAAGGAAAACTATCACCGCTCCGTAGGCTCCACAAGTTACCGAGTAATAATCGACCAACTTAAATTTGCAGTTGCAAAAACATGTTCTCGTGTTTTTCAACTACAATGTTAAATTTTTGGGATAAATTCATTCTAACTACGGAACTCTTCATTGTGTGTGGTACGGCATGCACTTGGCCGGTTTTTTAAATTAATTATTTATTGGAAATTAATCATAAAAAAATACAAAGCAGAAAAATATTAATCTCTCAACATTTCTGAATAGTGCCTCCAATCTTCATTATCATCGTCATTGAAATTGTTTACATTGATTTTACATTCTTACTTCATACGATAACTGATGTTTTTAATGTCTCATGAGCGTAGGTAATGCCCTCGCGCTCCTACCCACAGAGGCATTAAAATTGAGTTTAGCGAATGATTGGCCCCTTGGATCGGTCTGTCTTCTCGTAAAAGGTTTTATAATAGTTGTCTGGTGGATATATATAAAAATGGAGCATCAGAATTTACGTGAAGTTAAGTAATTATTTTGGGAGCTTTAAAGCGTCTGTAAAGCAATACGGCCGACGGAAAGTGTCTGGGAGTATTGGCGTTTTATTTTTAAGGATATTGCCTAAAATATACGTAAAAATCTGCTTGGAGAATTTACGTGAGGTAAGTAATGTTTTTATGTACCTTGATTACCTGATATCTGAAAATTGGCCGTCTAAGCAAGCTAGCAGGTAGGCATGCGTTGTTAGCACATACTAACACTACTCAATCGTCCACATTTCCTTCGTCAGAAAATACGTGACGTCTGGTGGCCCTGGGATCTTGGACTATAAGTATAGTGCGTTTCAACAAATAGTTCTTTTGACGTAATGTGGCCTCCACTCTGTTAAATTAAAAAAAGCGGCCAAGTGCATGTCGAACCACGCACAATGATGGGTTCCGTAGTTGGGATGAATGTATCCAACAAACTTAACATTGTAGTTAAAAACTTGTTCTCCCATACAGAATGATTTATTGATAGACGTTGGCGGCTGCCATACTGTTTCGAATTTATTGGTATTGAATATCTTTGTGGAATTGTGAACTGTAGAATTATAACCTTAGTACTCTAATATATAATACTTATTTAGGTACCTATTTCTTAGCACTAAGAAATGAAGGTTGATATAAATATGGTAGAAATTAAAATTAGTTACCTAGGTACTCGTGCTCCCCCACGTACCTACCTACTGCTGTAGCGGTGGTGTTATTATTGTGCTCCGATAGCTGCAGGCGGTGTATTTTATACTAAAGCAGATTACAAGCTAATATAATATGCTTTTACTTCATGGTAAATAGTATCTCGGCCCCAACAGTACCTACTTACCCGGTATTGGCCTCAGTTGTTATTTTAAGTTAAGCGCATATTACCTACAGCCGCATCGAGCCGCAGCGCATCGCATGTAAACCCAAAAAAGCGCGGTGCGGCCCGGCTGTCCACCAAAATGTACGAAAGTTATGTAGGTGGAATCGTTGGAATATTGTCTGGCTCACCTATGTCTGCGCCAGCCTTTAATGGTAAGCTCATCTGACATACGACAGACAGTCCGGCTCACTCCATTAACAGGTTTGTAACGGACAAAGCTGACGCCATTTCTGCAGCTGGCGGAGTAGGAAATAGTATATCTCGGTACTATAGGTTTTCCTGTAGGTATATTATTTATTTTGAATAATACCAAAGGTGAATCACCATACTCATCATTCTCTTGTTCTTATCCCAATTTACTTCCGTTCAGCGCAACATGACTTCTTCCATAATTCTCTATTAGTAGTCATCTCAGTAGAGTCTAGACTCTAGCCCCTTTCTAGCCATATCATATTTCACACAACCCAACCATCGTTTCTTTGTTTTTCGTCATAAGATTATAGCCATCCACATTCAGACCAAAAACTTCCTCACAACTTTTTAGTCAACGGTACCACTGTCATGCTTCTTCTAATACACTTTTCTTATTCTGTCTATTCGTCAACACCACTTTTCCCAGGAGGTACCCATTGTGAAAGAGATATAATAGTTACTGGTTACTGTCAGCCTCTAAATCAAGTCCTAATGCCCACTGCTGGGCAAAGTCTCTCCCCATGAATTAAAGCACTGGCGATCCAGGGACATTTTTCTAGAGTAAAAATGGCCACTAGATTTTGTAGGTACTTAGGTACTTAGTTAGTAAATAACTACAGCACAATAAAGTACTAAGGATTCTGCTACCTATACGTAGGTACCTAATGTCATCATGTTACAAGAAAAATAAAAGTAAGTAAGTATAAAAGTATTCTAAAATCATTTGCTACAATAGATGTCACAAAGTTAATGGTAAAAGTTCAAATCAAACATCAGTTCTCCATTGCACTTAGACTAAAGCAAAGCTAATTGTCTCTTATATTTTTAGTTACTGTAATTGGTTGTAGGACAACCATTGTAATTTTCGTTTATTTCATAAATTCACTTATAAATTACATTTTTAAATATTAGAATATAAAAATATAAAAACATTTAAAAATATAAAAAAAAAAATCATTTGATGAAAAGAAAAAAAGAATCATTTCCAAATGATTTGATCAATTTTTTAGACAAAATTGATCAAATCATTCGGAGCACTCTAACATCAATCATAAATGTGGCATTGGACGACCGTGCGTGGCTGCAAGCCACACTACCCATTCGTTTCGGTGGGCTCGGCGTCCGCAAAATTTCCAGTGTAAGCTTACCGGCGTTCCTGTCCTCGGTCCACAGCACCGAAAAGTTAACTACAAGAATCTTAACCGCTTCTCAGGTTGACTTTGAAGTGCCGTGTTTGACTGTTGCGATGAACGCCTGGAAAGTGGCTTGTCCGGATACGGAGCAGCCCGAGAACCCGTTCTCCCAGAGACAGTGGGATGAGCCGCTCTGCAGGTTGGTACGGAATAACCTCATTAATACGTCCACCAATACTGCTGAGCGTGCCCGCCTACTGGCTGTGGGAGAATGGGAGTCGGGCCTCTGGCTTCAGGCGCTGCCGTCACCCAACATAGGCACTATGCTGGGTGACACCACTTTCCGGCTCGCTACAAGTCTGCGTTTGGGCGCTCCTTGTGGGGCCCCACATCGCTGTCAGTGCGGTGAAGCAGTCGACCGCCTCGGACACCATGGCCTTTCCTGCAGTAAGAGCGCTGGTCGGTTGGCACGGCACGCAAGCATTAATGACATCATCCGTCGGGCTCTTGTCACCGCCGGGGTGCCAGCTGTTTTAGAACCCAATGGCTTGGCACGCGACGATGGGAAGAGACCAGACGGAATGACCATAATGCCTTGGAAGTTGGGTAGGCCTTTGGTGTGGGATGCAACCTGTGTCGACACCCTCGCGCCATCCCATCTTCCTAGCACGGCGGGCTGTGCTGGGGCGGCTGCTGCAGGTGCAGAAAACCTCAAACGGCGCAAATATAACAACCTTATTGGTAGCTATATTTTTGAGCCGTTTGGGGTTGAAACACTAGGGCCATGGGGTCCAAGTGCTCATCGAGTATTTCGGGACACCGCCAAGCGGTTGGTCGACTCTTCACGTGACCAGAGGGCTGGCCAATTTCTAGGTCAAAGAATCAGCATTGCCATCCAACGTGGCAATGCTGCCAGCCTTTTGGGCACTTTTCCCACTGACAGCGACGCGGAAGAGTTTTTTGACGCCCTATGAGCCCTTTCTTTATGTATATAATCTGTATTTTGTTATTTTTATTTAGCAAACTCGAATGTATTATATTTTTGGTAGATCTGTAAATAGCTTATAGTGTTAAATTTTTTTTATGTATGTATATATAAATAATAATAAAATAAACTACATAACTAAAAAAAAAAAAAAAAAAATAACGAAAATTAAAAAATAATTAAATTAAATTAATGGTAGGTACCTGTAACGGCCATCGCATTTTTATCTAGCCTTGGCTCAGATGATTGATTACAGTATCTTGGCCAGTAAAATTCTTACACCAGATTAACTCCTATTATCTAAAAAGTACCTCAGTGCTTACTTTATTTTATATTAATACTATCTATAATCAATTAATCACTATGATAACGAACATAGGTAAATACCGTAATAATGATCACTTATCATTATTACAGTATTTACCTACTTTCGTTATCATAGTGATTATAGATCTACCTATAGTATTATTATAAAATAAGTAAACACTGATTATGATGAACTCTTCATGAAACGTGAAATGCAACCAGTATTTAGGTAATTACTTGAATTAATCTTGTTGTCCAAATTCAGAGCGATCATTCGGTATCCTTTATTTGACAGACCGATTTTAATACATAACCAATTTTTTAAGTCTTCAAAGAAAATCTCATTAGTTAGGTATTGATTTGAGTAACTGTTTATGCAAAGTACGTTTATTTGCGGTAAAAGACACAAACACAAACACAATAAAGAATAAGTTATGGGAAAATATGCGTCGAATCCACGCGAAACGGTCATCGCTCTGCTTATGCTGCGACCCTGTGCTAGACGGAGCCCCAGCGCTGGCTTTCAGCGACCGCGGCGCACTGACGTCATGACCTCGACCGGTGCAACATACAATGACAGTGATGAGTTCTTTCTACCTAAGGAAGCGCAGTGTATCTAATAATAATATTTAAAATAATATTAAATATTATATATTTCAACTTCCAATTATCACTAGCAAATCGATAAAATCCGGTTAGGAATAAACACATACCTTCCTCTGAAACTGGGCATGAAGTTAAGCAAAGGAAACCTAACTGAAATGTTAATCTGTACTGTGTGTGTGATTGAAATGGAACTCCTGACTGTGAGCCCCTGAATACCCCGTGAGCCCCCTCGTACGTGGGATATGCCATATTAAATTAATGCCCCCCTCAATATTCGGACACAGAGTGGATATTCTAACGAGCTTAACAGACATACTCCACCGGGCACTGGGCAGCTCTAGTGTCAACTATATAGTTAACTAGCTTCCTCCCGCGTGGTATGTCGATAATAAAAAGCAGTCTATGTCCTTTTTCAGGCTCTAGACTATTCATTGAAATCGGTTCAGTAGTTTTGGCGTGAAAGCGCGACAGACAGACAGACAGAGTCACTTTCGCATTTATAATATTAAGTAAGGATATAGCAGTAAGTGGAAATCACATTGGTTTCGTAAGCTTAAAGTTTTTTTTGCTCCATTACTTGTCTGGCTTTACGTCGGAATCGACCGAGTCATAAGTACATAAGTAGCCACTAAGACAGATTCCCAAGGAGAAAAGGGAAATGCAATTTAGGATAAAGGTCAATTCACACCGAGATGCGACGCGACGCGCACTTTTTTATGATCCGATATAATATCGAATTTATTTACTGCACAATAAGGTACACGCGCTGCGCAGCACCGCGCATCTGAGCGTACTTTGAAACGTGTCAACCCTCGCACTGAAATTATACCTTTTCGTGAAGAAAATAATCGTTAAAAAGTGCGCGCAGCGTCGCGTCGCTTCACGTTGCGGTCTGAACTGACCCTAACAAAAAACTTTACTCAAATTGTTCTCAAGTGAAACAAATATCATAAACCATAACAATTTACAAAAATATTGTTGTTTGTTTTGAAGATTGTGTCTGAAAAATACAGTGCTACCAATCGCGTCACGGGTCAAATTATAATAAAAGCACTGTCGTTAGCCATTCAGAAGTATTTCTTTGAAACTGATAGATAAAAGAGTTTCTGTATTGAACTGAATGGAATATCCGATAATTATTGAATGGATATTCACGAAATCTACTGCACTAGGTAGGTACTAATAGGGAAACGGATGAGCTGTCGTTTGAAATAGTTTATTTATTAGGCTATGTGTTACTGCATCACGAAATTGGCACACTAAGAATATCGGCACATGGGCCACCTGCAACTGCCTCTTTGAGTAGTTTGAGTGGTAAGCGACGATTGGCACTTTTAAAAACTTTTCATAGTGTTGCGCTGTAGCTGCTTGTGTTCACACAAGGCGAACCAACTTATTATCTGTGGTTCCCACCGTTGATAACCTGACAATACTGGTTTGGTCTAGGATGTTGTCTATGGTTCAATGAGTTTGGATTTGGAATCTACTAAACCTGCTAAGTGGTATTATTACCCTATTAAACTCTGTGAATGTATAACCAACTATATTATCCTGTGATAGTGTATACATTAGATCTGCTGTCACCTGGATACTGTGCTGTATTATAATAAATACACGTCTATAAACAACTGGACCGAGTTTCATTCAAAGGGCGCCCAACGCGCCTAAAATAGTAATGATTCTTCCGTTTGCGGGTAGCGTTATTGTACAGTCAACAACCAAACTTAGATTAACACTGTAACTTCTACATTTATCATCTAAATTGATATAAAGCGATTCGATACATTGTTATTCTGAATTTCATGTATCCAATAGCTAAGACTTAACTCTTAATTTTTATTAACAGTACAGATTTTTAGGGTTCCGTAGTCAGCAAGGTACCCTTATAGTTTCGCCATGTCCGTCTGTCTGTATGTCTGTCAGTCTGTCCGCGGGTTAGCTCAGAGACTCTTAGTACTAGAAAGCTGTAACTTGGTATGGGTATACTTAGAAATCACGCCGACAAAGTGTTAAAAGAAAAACTTTTTTTTTTTCGTTTATCCCTTGGTATGGGTTGTCGTTGGAAAGGTCGTTAAACCATTTTTGGATTCAGGAATCCGTTTGCAAAATATTAAGCTTTAAAGTGCTAATTTTTGTTAGAGTCAAGTGTCCCCATTTGTCTCTAACAAAAATTAGCACTTCCGACGATACCTCATTTGTCAAATTGTGATGAGTGGTTTAGAAGATAGGAGGGAACAGATGAACATACTTACATACATACATACATACCGGTCAAAATCATAACCCTCCTTTTTTCTTCGCCGTAGTCGGGTAAAAAAGAGTGCCACAAATAAATAATCCTAAAATCCTTTTAAACTGCCGATGTCGCTGGGCTATTTCTGCTCGTTCGTATAATTATTTCGTCACGTCATCCTTACTAACATTATAAATGCAAAAGTAACTCTGTCTGTCTGTCGCGCTTTCACGCCAAAACTACTGAAACGATTTAAATGATAACCATACACAGATAGTCTAGAGCCTGAGAAAGGACAAAGGCTACTTTTTATCGACATACCACGCGGGCGATGCCACGGGCGGAAGCTAGTAACTAATATACTTAACTCGTTATAGAAAATGTTGGTGACATTGAAATATAGAGTTATTGGATATTAGGTGAAGCAGATGACCTTTAAAGTCAGTTAATCTAATCATCGGTGGGGATTTGCGACCAGCCAGGAGATAATCTTATTATGAACAGGGGTGAGAAAGCGTAATGGAATTTTCTCTAAAAAACACGCATTTTTTTAAAGAGAAATCTCTGTTTTGTGCAGGCTAGCTCACTGCTTATAGTACGTAGTTTTCTGCCTATAGTCACATACATGAATCATAACCCTCCTTTTTTCTTCGCTGTAGTCGGGTAAAAACAGACGATTTTTAACGAGTTTTTAAGGTACAGGAAAGAAGTAGCCAGTATTTTATTTTTGGAACACTAGCTATTGACCGTGTTTTCTTTCGCGTAATCACGAGTCAAGGGAATTAAGGTACCTACCTACCTATTAGGTACACTTTTTTAGGCACATTGGTTAATTCAATGTGCCTAAAAAAGTGTACCATGAAGCAGGCACACTTTTTATGGGAAGTTCTTAGGTACCTAGGTAACTAATAAGTACATAGGTCTTCCCGTAAACAAGAGTACGTTCCTGTGTGCCAAATACCCGAGTAATTCATCAACTCGTCCTACATGCCTACGGCCCATTTAGGACACTTGCAGAAAATCAAAATAAACAATATTTTCATTCTGCAAGTCGTGGGATGGGTAGCATTGCACTCATCTAGTTTTAAAACATAAGTTATTTTTTAATTGTTTTTTTTAACCAATATACAGTAAAACCTTAATATCATTTACATCAAACACCTATAGCCAAAGTTGGAACGTGCTTAGTAACGTTTATAGAACTCGGCCTAAAATTTCATACGACCCACTGATTAATATTCCACCGAAAGGTTGAGAGCAACAGGTTGATTTGAACGCAACGTTCATTAACGAAGGCTTTGTTCTGTGCTTGCATGATACCTGAACAAAGGGATACGATGGTACCTATGTGTTTGACTACCAATCACTCGAGGACTAGTATCTAGTGTTAAGTGTTCCAATAACAAGGTTTTATGCTGATAAAATTGACTACTACAACATGACTTCCAAGTCTATAAACAGATTTAAGTATAAGAAACTTATTACGATAGTCTGAAATGATTTATTTTCCAGAAAGAACGTGCGTGGGAAAAACCGTTGGCTCTAACAATTATAGTGCACCTAGTCAAGGAATCTTATTCTTTCAAAATGATGTACGATCATAATGTAATTCAAATAAAGTTTAAATCCAAATTCAAATACTTACTACTCTTTGACTACGCCAGTTTTCTTCCGCACAGTCTATCTCGAGAATCGTACAGTCTATGACCTAAATATTGAATTAATTAGACAGTATGTTAACTAACAAAGGGAGTTCCCACTAACCAGCAAAAGTATAGCGTACATACTCGTACATTTAAAAAAAAATAATAGAATTTAAAAAAAAAAAATCGTAATTAAAAGAAACACTCTGTACACGCACACTTGTATTTCAACTTATAAAGGCAAGTGTGACAAGTGTGCGTGTACAGAGTGTTTCTTTTTTAAATATTTTTTGTGAGTTTTTTTACTATAAAAAAAAATATGGTAATATTTTTTTAGCATGTATAGACGCTATCCTATTAGATAACATACCGAATATTTTACCCTCACGGTAAAGAAAGTAGCGAACCACGTAACCTGTGCCCTGTCGAAGAAGACTTAAAACAAAAACTTTAAACTCATTGATTTATTCCTGAAAGCTTTCTATAAGCCTTTGTGAAGTGTTACTAGTTTCAAGACGTCACCTTACCCATGGCGGCGCGCGCGTTGTTCCATTGCTTGAACAAATAAGTAAAAAACGACAGCATTTGAAAAAAAAATCTCCTCCTCGTCCAGACTGTTATTTTTATTACTGAACGATAGATTTTTTTCTTTTTAATTATTTAGTGTTTCATAAGTTTCTTAGCTCACAGCATTTGATCATCAGTGCGCGAAAATTCTATAAATGTTCTAACTAAATTTTCTCTTACTATGTAATATTTTTTGATGTTTATATTTTAATTTCGATGAATAATCGAGTAAAGAAAAATACCTGAATAAATATACGTAAAACATGCAGGTACCTACTTTAATAGATAATGCCTACTATCAAGAACTATATTAATATAAATCTTGGATATCGTTATCAGAGAAAAAAATGTGCACAGTGTCAACACTAATCGCAATCAGAAGCATGTAGTAATACCGCGCACGGTCGATAATTATCACCTGTTTATAATTATCGCTATTTAATTAGAATTGTTAGTGCTAAAATAAGAAAAAAAAATACTTTAAAAAAATGTGCGGGATTATCGGTAGCGTGGTGACTGTATCGGTCGGCGCTGTTCTCGTCATGGGCAGCTCTCTCATCGGCTACATTTGGGTCCCCGAAATCGTCAAGAATGTCATCGTCCGCGTAAGTATTGCAAAAACTGTTCTTCGGATTATTTTTTTAACTAATTAAATATACAAAGTGAAGTTTCTCAACTTGACGCGTTACATTTTGTTATTCATTTCATCACCGCGGCTCATAAATGTAGTCGACAATTCCTATCTGACTACCTATGAGAAGAAATGGCGAAATAAATTGAAGTAAATGTCTTTTAAAGAGCGGACATATTTTGAAACACGATGTTTTTAATATTTAAATATCTCAAATACAGTGTTATAAATTGAAGGGTAGCGTTGTTTGAATAAACCTGCCCCAAATGATGGTACGCTTGCCTCAGACATCGTGAGCCCAATCCTTTCTTAGGGAGCTCAAAGGGTGTCCCATTCCCGAATCCCACTTCCTCCAACACGCTGCCCTACTCCTTCTCACTGCGTCGCCCCGACAGAACGACGACTATTCTGT
The DNA here is from genome assembly GCA_949152455.1 of Lithophane leautieri. Lineage (NCBI taxonomy): Eukaryota > Metazoa > Arthropoda > Insecta > Lepidoptera > Noctuidae > Lithophane > Lithophane leautieri. The sequence continues at coordinate 17,329,204 of OX424458.1, read as the reverse complement.
TCGATGCAAAGTTACTTCGACAAACTCCCTTGCTAACATCATTAAAACAGTGAAACTATTGATACTTCGATATTATACTTATTAAGATTCCTACCCACATACGTATTGTTCAAAACATTGCTATATTTCTTGTGGCCATTGAACCGTTGCTTCCTGCGTATAATTAATCCTTCCAAGATTCTATAAAATGTAAGAGAAGTCTTGGATATAATGAGCAACAACGTCGAACAGAAAAAAACAGAGAAAATGAAGTAAGTATATCCGTTTCCGTTGATGGAGGAGGATGTATTTCTGGTTATCAATTAATTTAAATTAAGAACTCAACTACTCGTCTGTCGAAAAATATGCCTCTGATATAAATCAGTTAACTAATTGCGTAACTTATTTTCGTAACCGATCAAGGCTAATCGGTTTCATTTTGACAGTTCAACAACATTTATTGCGTTATTTACGTTGTCGAGCAGATTATTTTTCCAGCTTATGAAACCAATGGATTAGACATTTGTTTTAAACCGATTCAGATCGTGTATTACGCAATTAGTGCTCGAGAAATTCCGTAGACACAATGATCAATCTGTATTTTACTAAAAACTGACAGATGCTTTTTCTGTTTTGTATTGTGTATCCATTACTTGGATTGTGTGGAAGAAGATAATATGGCCTGAAAGGGATGCTCAAAGAGAACATAATATCCCTAGTTTAAAATAACTTTATCGTGGCCACCAGCAACAGCGAAGAACTATATTTCTTAAATATAAAAAAATCATTTTGTTCTTAATATATCAAAAATAAATTAAGTACCTAATGTGTTTAGCTTCTAAATTTTTGGTTCTAAACACATACCGGTTTCCTCACGATGTTTTCCTTCACCGTTTTGAGAGCAGTGGTGATTAAATAATGTAAGCAATACTTTTAAGAATCTTAATAAAGACAGGACAGACCTTCAGGACAGACTGACTAACAGACCTTCAAACTAATGCTGTAGTTGTAAATTCAGTCAACCAATTGCATTAGTTTACATGGGTTTGACAATCTGTGAGTTTAGTTTAGAAGGAGTGGAGGGTGGCCTTTGCCCAGGAGAGGGCTATGAAAAAAAACAAAATTAAAAAAAAGGTTAGTGTCTTTCAAAGGGATTCCATTATTGTACAGTCCCGAGCAAAAATCTATTATTTCCTTTAGGGAAGGCAATAACATGAGGTAAACACATCGTTTTGAAGCCGATGCAGCATCCGTTAGTTTAGCGTTGCGACGTCGCCTTGTCGAGTCAGATAGTTTTGGTGTTCGTTCGATGTCATAATATGACATGGAACGAACACCAAAACTATATATTATAGAAATATATTATATTTGTGCTGCCAGTATAGGTATATGCTTTCCACAAAATGATCATCTTGACGACAGATATTAATGAATAAATCATTAAAAATCAGATAGATATTATTGCCAAGCTATTTATTGTAATAATATTTATGGTTGTGACTGTACCTACCTATGTGCAAAATATAGGTACATATGAAAAAAAATGGCTAGTTACGAGTATGTAACTAATTAATTACCTACACACAGAGTACCTAAGTATTTTCTGTTTTTAACCGACTTCAAAAAAGGAGCAGGTTCTACGTTCGTCTGTAAGTATATAGGTATTTTTTTCTTTTTCTTTTCCCTCTCAGAACTTATACGCTGATCAAAAAACACCCACAAGTTGTAATCAAAATTACGTCAAAGCTTCTAAAAATACGTTGAACGACGTTTTTAGACGTACACGGCAAAAAGAATATTGGATTTAATAATGAAAAGGATATGAACTTTATATTGAAACCCTTAGAATGGCCTTTCTTTTGGTTTCCTCTTTAACCTTGGTTCAGTATAATAGTTATATTTTCGATTGAAAAATCATTCGAATTTACGATACATTCCGACACGAGTTCTTGCTAAGGGGCCTTTTTTTCAATTTTTTTTTTGATTATGGGAAGTCGTCTTTCTTCTTCCGCTCTGGGCTGAGCGAGAGGGCGTATTTGACTCTTACTGACTAAAACCCACCCGTGTTCCTTCAGATGCCTGTTGCCAAGAGTCCCGGTATCCCTTTCGGACTTTCCCGCAAAGGCTCTTGTCTTGTCAAAAGAAGTCGACATTCCAATGCACTTTTAAAAAAAGTGGCATGTTAGCTCTGGTGCAATCGGTATTTTCCATTGAGCATGTATCTACTGTCATTTGAATTACCTTCACAACATGTCTAACGCAATTTTTAATAATAATTCCTTCAGTTGCCTTGTTTATAGTAACTAAGTTTATTTTTTAGTATATTTAGGTATCTTTTTTCATACATATAGTTCCTTTTATTTATTCTTCTCGTATGTTCTAATTAAATAGACATTAGGGGCGTTCTGACTGGTGTGCCGATCGGCGAACTCCTTTCGGTATCTACCCTCGCTGAATCATGTCCAGGTCGCTTCGGGGCAATTCGAACGGCTATTTTCCGAAAATAATGTTCTTATCTACATAATTATATTCGATTTCGCTACTCGACTGAGCCGAATCATGCTGACCGAACCAAATGTGCACTCTTAAGTATTTTGAACTGTAGGTACTGTATCTCTCCAACTATTACGAGTCCTAAACGTCAGTTCCAGTCGAATTGGAAAGCACGCAGGCTACTTTGAACGTTTACATATGAAAATAAAAAATTCAGCTGTTCCCTAAATTTTGCCGAGTTAAAATGCGAGTTCTTAAATTAGGTGTTTTTCTTTCGCGATTTCAGTTAGTTTCTATGGGAAAAAAACTGCCCTAAAATCTTAATCACGACTACAATGACTTCTATTCAGCTATTCAGTTACATTCTGCAAAACCATTTAATACTTGTACCTAGTAACGTTGCTCTCGAAACTAGGGCACCGGTTTCTTGGAACGAGATCACTCCTCCCGGGTGAAATACTCCCCCTGGTTCAGCCTCACAGGTTTATACATAGTGTATTTTTGCTACATACTGTATATTAATTTCCATATTTCAATAATCTGGTTCGAATAAGTTTCCTTAGACCAAGAAACGTTTGTTGGTAGAGCTACCAGTGTATTACAGAGGAAATCTCTCGCTTCAAAGATTATAAAGGCATCGGAAATTGCTGCAATATTAAATTGTCAGAAGGCAGAAAATAAATTTCCATCGAGCTGGTTTACTGACCTATTTTATCGATTCTCTAGAAAAAATCGACAGAAATAAAGCAGTAAAACATATTACTTAGTTAAAAAAAAATCTCAAACATGCTTGGAAATTCAAGCATTATTTTGACAACCTTTTTCAATATAATATATCTAAATTGCCGTACTGGTCAAATACATTTTATACATGCAAGCAGCGGCCGGCCGGCAATGTTAGTATGAAAATCTGTCGCGTTTACCGGTTTACTATGAAAACTCGTATCTGTCGAGTCATTTAAAAATGAAACGAACTTTTTACTTCGTCACATGGCTACCGAGGAGGTAATATTGGCTTTCAAATAGAGCCGTAAACTAAAAAGAAACAAATGAACATATTGGCGTGTGAAAAATTACCGTTGTTCGTCATTGATTCTGGAATTTATTATTAACTAGCTGCGCCCCGCGATTTCATCCGCGTAAGTCTCAATCTCGTGGGAATATCGGGATAAAAAGTGTCCTATGTGTTAGGTAATCCAGGTTATAAACTATCTGTTTGCCAAATTTCATCCAAATCCATTCAGCCGTTTTTGCGTGATTGAGTTATAATGAGAGAGTTATAATATTAGTAGGATTTACTTAGTTTGAATTTCCGCGCATTATTTGAGAAAATCGTTGGCCGCAACCCATTGATTGACAGACTCACGTATGTTTGCCTCGGACCACATTTTCACGTTCGTCTATGAATGCAGACACAAAGAGTCGCGTGCCAGAGGCAACCCAGCGTGGAGCGAATATAATATTTCGTTAATATGGCCGGGCGGATAAAGTCTGCTTTAACAAAAGCAATCTGGCTATTATCTGCATTCTATTGTGCCCCTCATTCACAAGCTAAAACAAAGAAAACAATATCGTTGCATTCAATAATTGAGTGTCTGCTCCCGAAATCTGACTGGCAGGTTTAATTTTCACTTCAACCCCTCAGGCAATTATTGGTAATGACGTATGTTTCGTTGATTTAATATTCAGTTCCCAATGCAACTGAATATCTAACTCCCAATATGTGGTAAACTAAGGTACATTTTTCATGCACCAATCGATTATACCACAGTTGTGCCGATGGTTGAGGGAGGCCAGCAGTGGAGGTCTTTCGGCTGATATAATGGTAATTATGGATAGGAAGCAACCAAACTCTGAGATGACGGTTAATAGAGAAGTAGGGAAGGTAAAGAGGTAAGTAGGTACCTACTGCGACCACAAACAACATTGAGATAAGGGGGATTATTAGGATGACGATTAATATAGACCGAGTTATATGCTCCATAGGTCGATAATGTTCATAAATGCTCGAAATAGGCAAAAAAACTAAAATACAATAGACGTAGATATATTTAGTAACCTATTCCGCTTAACTATTCTTCAAAGTCATAAAAAACCCTGTAAGAAATCGACACGTGTTTCACCTCTCAACGAGGCATCCTCAGGATGACGATTGACCAATTGCAAACCAGAACACGACGTTTTGCCACACCGAGCGCTGGACGTAGAGTGAATCAACACGCCTCACGCCTGAATCAATTAACTATCTAAAAAAACTAAATCTCCAAAACGGGCTTAAATATGTAACATCAAATTCAAATATGTACTACAAAATAATGTTTTACATTTTATAATAAAAAAACGGTATAATAACATTAAAATAAAACATATTACCTTACTTAGGTACTACGTTTTTAACGAGATAATTATTTTAATTTTTGTTCCTAATAATCAATCAATCATTACTGCCTTCTATCACTTAAAATATTGTCTAATTTGTAGTAAGCATTTGTTGCAAGTAGACTCGTACATCTTTGTATTTAAAAGTATATAACAAATTTCCCAAAAATGCTAAATCTCTAGATTTTAGGTTAAATATATACGTATGCAATAACAAGACAAAATTGCATACCTACTCTTGAATATGCATTTGCATAAATTCCGGTCTCCAATGATTATGATACTGATAACCATACTAAAATTGTTTTTTGTTTTTGTAGGAGACGGTATTGCTTGATGACACGGTTCAGATGGATCGCTTCGAGTCGATACCTTTCGCTATGAACTTCACCGTCAGGATCTTCAATATCACCAACCGTGACGTGGTGCTTGCCGGTGGCGTGCCAGTTGTCAATGAAATTGGACCCTACGTGTATAGGTGAGTTTACAATATTTACGGCCGATACAACTTGGCAGTTCCGAACTTCGCGCAGAGGACTGCGCAGTAACATGTTTTAGGTACAAACTCAAACTCAAACTCAAAGCATTTATTTCAATTAAACCATTTACAGGCACTTTTAAATTGTCAAAAAGTACCAAATGGTGACATGAGGCGAGTGTGAGTGAGAGAACATGCGTGAAAGTTATACGCGCCTATGTTCAGACCTGTCAAGTAAAATCAGTCGTATTGTACTATGGGACTATATAAATCTTTATAGATCAATAAATTTTCTTTGTACATTAGGTACGATAAACAAAATGCATGTAAGTAGGTTTCAATTATATGTTAACACCTAAATAATAAGTCGTCGTTAACCCGCGTTTACACCTATATGTAAAAACAAAAAGTTGTTATGGGTGATATTATGTCTTTTAACTATTATATTCGCCTTTTTGACATTTTGTGCATTCAACTAGTCTTTACGACTTGTTTTAGGTTGTGAGATGAACGAAGACAGTAAAAAGACATGTTCTAAGTGTGGGGTTTAGTAGACGCTATATTAAGTTTAGGTGTTTTGAGATCTTCAGTGGAAATAGAGTTTATTTAAACAAACGAGTTCTTCAATTAACTTATTACTGATTTTTGAAAAAGGTCGAGTAAATCCCTTAACTTACCTACTTTCAAAGTGGTTGAAGGTTAACGAAAACGATCGTTTTAAAAAAACAATCAAATAAACTGGCTTTGTATAGTTTTTCTTGTGCCCTCGGCATTAGTTTAAAGGGTAGGCAGAACTATCGAGGCTTCAATTGGTCTGTTCTTCTCCTCTTGTTGCAGGATGCAGCCGTAATTTTATCATCGAGTAATATTTTGTATTAGATTCCTAAAAAAAAAGATAAATGTAAGCCCAGCGTGGGCGTAGCAGGGGGGTGGCAGGACAGAGCCGAGTTTCCCTCGCCTCCCTGTTTGTACTCGCGTTAAGCCGACCCTTCTCCACAACTATAAATAGACATTCCTGAAAATCGAGAATTTTAGTTCAAAGTAAAAATCTTGTTATTGTATATAGCGCCTAAAGCCTCTGTCACACACAGCGAATACTCGCTGTGATTAGGCACTCGCGAGAATTCGCTGTGTGTGACATGCTATTCGCTGCGAATAGATTCATTCGCCGCGATTAGAATTGAGCATGTTCAATTTTACTGTCTGCGAATGCTCACTCGCCTCGAGAATTCGCTGTGTTATTCGCAGGGAATACACTGGTAGAAAGTATTCGCTGTGTGTGACCGAGGCTTAATTCACTTCCAGAAAATATTATTTTACACAATTGCAATACATAAATCACCTTGTTTGCGTGAATTAGCGTAAATAAAGCTCGATTCGCTGAATAAAGAACCAGAGTGCAATCGCTTTCAAAGCGTTGCGTATTTCTACAGCGACTTTCAACAGGGTCGACATAAGGTTTTCGGTACCAGCTTAATATTATGTCAATCCAATTCATTTTTCACTTTTCCATCATCATTAGCTCTGGTAGAATCTTAGTCTGTTTAGGCCCATAGGAATGCTGTTGTATAATAATGTTAATAAGTAACTTAAAAAAAAAAGTTATAAAAACTAAAACCCAACTACGACTAAAAAGGTATAAACAAGACACCACAGACAGACAAATTAAAAATTGTAAGTTCCTGACTTTATATCCTCTAGAGGGCGCCATTTTTAATTTAATGTGACGTCACATGGCCTATAACCAGCGGACGATCAAGGCGCTTCCAACGATACCTCATTTGTCAAATTGTGATGAGTGGCTTAGAAGATAGAACGGAACAGATGAACATACTTACATACATACAAACATACATACTTACATACATACCGGTCAAAATCATAACCCTCCTTTTTTCTTCGCCGTAGTCGGGTAAAAAAGAGGTTGTAGAAAGTTTAATCCTGACCATTTGACGCGTAAAGCAGTAGTTATATCGACACGCGCTTTGCCAAACAGCTCTAGCCTAATATAATCCTTTTTTTCCAGACTATACCAAACCCGAGAAGTGCTTGAAACAAATGGAGATGTAATGAAGTACATAATGAATGAACACTTATTGTTTGATCCGGTGCTTTCTTATCCGAACAAAGAAGAGGACATGCTGACCATTATCAATGTACCGTACCACGTAAGTTTTTTGTTACTTTATGACCTATTATTTTATTCTTCTTAACCGACTTCTTCAAAAAGGAGGAGGTTCTCAACTCGTCCGTATGTTTTTTTTTCATTTGTGTGAATGTTACGCGATTACTCCGCCAATTATGAATCGATTTTGATGATTCTTTTTTTGTTTGGTAGGTGCTTCAAAGGTGGTCCGATATAAATTTGGTTTACTTTGCTTGCGTAGTTTTTGAGTTAGCTTCAATATTACGTATTTTTCCCACTTAGTCTATGTAGACGATATTTTATTTGACTCCGTCACTGTTATTTTCGTAGCAGGTAGTGGTATTCGAATTTGTGTGAGGTAGATAGATACCACAACTAAAAAGGGAAAAATAAAAACATTTTACAACCGACTTCTAAAAAAACACAAAAAAAGTGAATATTAACTTTAATTTCGGAAGTCGGTGGCAAAAAACGAAAAGGTACACTGACTTCCGAAATTAAAGTTATTTTTCTCTTTTTTTGTTTTTTTTTTTTAAAGTCGGTTGTTTTTTTGTGTTGTTGTTTTTGTGTTTTTATACGAGTCTCGTTTACCTATCGTGGTCGGAAGCAAAACACTAGTATTTTCTATGAACCAACGCACACTGGCCGCACCGCAGTTTTTTATATGAAATACGTTGCGCTGGGGCTCGCTGCGGCTGTAATGACCGTTTGGCTATAGTATGATGATTAACTGGCGCGCGTCCTGCATATACATAACTGCAGTGCATACTTACAGGAATCGGTCACTGCAGCCGAAGCCCTTTGAGATATATTATAATTAGTACTGCTACTGCTCTTATTACTATTATTAATACACAAAAGCAGTGACTGAGTAAAATCAAGGGCTCTAACAGTTACGAAAAAAAATCAGCTGTTCCATACATTTATATTCGCATTTGGTTCCATTAAATCAACTGTACGTGTGTTACACGGAAGCTGGCGCATCCCTCGGTCCAATTAAGCTTTGCGAAGTGTTAGATTACTGTAACCTGGTATCTGAGGAGTCTGTCGGAGCGGAACCGCTAATTAATTGCAGGAATGCCTAACTAACAGTGTGTGATAATTATTTGTGTATTGTATTTATTATCCACTAGCTTCTGCTCGCAACTTCGTCTGCTTGTTCTTTGTTTTAACATAAAATGTATCCTATAAAACTCAGCAATAGTGTCGCTTCCCATTAAGGCTCACACAAACAGGCACGATATCGCGGGCGCGACAAGGGTAGCGCTACCTGTCGCGCCGGCGATATAGCGCCAGTATGTACGAGCCTTCAGTGGAAGAATTTACGGAATCGGATCTGTAGTTCCGAAGATTACCCCCTACATACAAACTCACAAATAACTCTTTTATAATATTAGTACGACGAAATCCCGCACCTACATATTTTTTGTTTATTATTACCAAATAAAGACACTTTTGAATTATCAAGGGTTTCGGTCAGTCACAAAGATGAAGGCCTATCCCAAAGTGGAGTAGGTTCCTATGGAGAAAAACGGGCAAGAAACTAAATATAAAAAATAAAAAAAATAGGTGAGGGATTAGGGTTGTACGTATACGTAAGATAGCGATACCAGCGATGAGTCCGCTATAACTGAAGTGGTATTCTGTAAAAATCTCACCGTGAAAACGTAGGTGAAGTGAGCTGTCACTCCACCTGACGCTAGGAATTGACAGCTCACTTCACCAAAGTTTTCACGGTGAGGTGTTTACAGAATAGATCAGCTGTACCCTCATTGGAAATGAGCCTGAGCCATGCTACTCTTTATTCTATCAATCTAGCTATGCCCATATGCGACTTTATAGCGAATTTTGCCAGCAATGTTTTGGATTATGTGTTTTTTTCAGATAAAAAAATACTACCGATTGTATTGTTTCATATTGTGAAATATAATGCAGCGCTCTATTTTGTGTTACGTCGGATAAAACCACTCGAAATTATAAAAAAACATAATATTATAAAACAACATAATATTATAAGTATAACATAATATCTTACAAAATGAAATTTCAAAGAGTAAAATACAATTTTCCGATAAAAAGAAACTTAAGTCAATATAAGGAAAACACTGTTATTGACATGATTGCACCAGCGTGGCAGGATCTAGCTGGAAGCCGCAATCTTTGGTATTTCCTCATTATTTTTTATATTCAATGAAGTTTTGGGTTACTACCACCGTGATTGTTAGAAATGAACCTAACAAAACAAGCAGATACGTATCACATGCTATGGATACACAGATGTAGGTATCACATGCTATGGATATACAGATGTGGGTATCACATGCTATGGATATACAGATGTGGGTATCACATGCTGTGGATATACAGATGTAGGTATCACATGCTATGGATATACAGATATGGGTATCACATGCTATGGATACACAGATGTAGGTATCACATGCTATGGATATACAGATGTGGGTATCACATGCTATGGATATACAGATGTGGGTATCATATGCTATGGATATATAGATGTAGGTATCACATGCTATGGATATACAGATGTGGGTATCACATGCTATGGATATACAGATGTGGGTATACATGCTATGGATATACAGATGTAGGTATCACATGCTATGGATATACAGATGTGGGTATCACATGCTATGGATACACAGATGTAGGTATCACATGCTATGGATATACAGATGTGGGTATCACATGCTATGGATATACAGATGTGGGTATCACATGCTATGGATATACAGATGTAGTTATCACATGCTATGGATATACAGATGTAGGTATCGCATGCTATGGATATACAGATGTGGGTATACATGCTATGGATATACAGATGTAGGTATCACATGCTATGGATACACAGATGTAGGTATCACATGCTATGGATATACAGATGTGGGTATCACATGCTATGGATATACAGATGTGGGTATACATGCTATGGATATACAGATGTAGGTATCACATGCTATGGATATACAGATGTGGGTATCACATGCTATGGATATACAGATGTGGGTATACATGCTATGGATATACAGATGTAGGTATCACATGCTATGGATATACAGATGTGGGTATCACATGCTATGGATACACAGATGTAGGTATCACATGCTATGGATATACAGATGTGGGTATCACATGCTATGGATATACAGATGTGGGTATCACATGCTATGGATATACAGATGTAGTTATCACATGCTATGGATATACAGATGTAGGTATCGCATGCTATGGATATACAGATGTGGGTATACATGCTATGGATATACAGATGTAGGTATCACATGCTATGGATACACAGATGTAGGTATCACATGCTATGGATATACAGATGTGGGTATCACATGCTATGGATATACAGATGTGGGTATCACATGCTATGGATATACAGATGTAGGCATCACATGCTATGGATATACAGATGTGGGTATCACGTGCTATGGTAATACAGGGTTATTATAAATTGGCTAGCTAAACACCGCAGACGCGATGGGTATTTATCGATATCTAACCACGATAAAATTCTAATTATATAATATTATGAATGCGAAAGTGAGTTTGTTTGTTACGCTTTCACGCTGCAACGGCTGAACGGATTTAGATGAATTTTTGCAAATAAGACCATGACCTGGAATAGGACATAGGATAGTTTTTATCCCAGTATTCCCACGGGATCGAGACGTACGCGGATGAAACCGCGGGGCACAGCTTGTAGATTTTTTTTTTTTTTTAATGTTTGATGGTTTTTTCGATATTTTTTTATGTGGTCAACGACTGCTGTTAGTTTTGTTACTTGAAGTATGAGTTGAGAAAAACTGTTTTCTTATGTTTTATCTATACTCAACACTTCTGTGAAATTTATACAAAAAAATAGACTTTTTAAACAAATATTTCAAAGTGACTACAAAAAATGCGGTCGATGACCCCAATTTAAAATAACCTAGTATTCATTAATCTGTCTTTTTACACCTAGCAATCGACCTAGCGATCTTATTTGCCGGAATAAGCCCATACAAATAACATCAGACATATAAATAACAACCAAATATAGTTAAACACCCAGTTTCTTGAATAGAAGTACAGTACGACACAATTTAGATGTAGCATCGGCAAAATTCATAAAACCGATCACAATCCGAACTGAATGCGCCTTCAAAATTAAATATAAACAATTTTAAAGTACAATTACACTCTAAGCTTGGGTCTAATACACTTCCCCGCTATGTGGCAGCCATTTTGTTTTTTTGTTGAAATTTTCTCTATGCGAGTACAAACAAATCATATCTCTCAAAGTTTTAGTCATACTGAGATAAAAATAAGCTTATTCGAAAGGCAATAATATTGTCTACCGTCTGCATTACAAAGCAATGTATACACAATTCCAAAACTTTTGAAAAAAAAAGTGAAATTCGATTAAATTAAGAAAAATTATGAAATTCTACCTATAATTGTTAATTACTACAAAAATACCCCATACCCCCGACAACTTATTTAATGTTTGTAGTAAATCGACAGATTTTGAGCTAAGCTACAATATAACATAAAATTCACAACTGTATGTCTAATACTTTAAGAGTTATTGTTGTTTGAACATAGCGAATGCGCAAGCTCTGTGCTTTTAGCAAGGCAATACAAAACTTTAAAATAGTTTATATTTAAGTTTTTAGAATATCGCTAGTCCATTGCCGGACACACTGTATATTATTTTATCGGTAATGCTAAAGCAGAATTGTACGATACCTCAGAGTCAAAATCAAATCGTTAGTTCAGTAACCGGGTCAGTGAAATTTTGATAAATATCGTCAATATTCTAGGATGATATATGGCTACCTACATGTAAATATTCATACTCGTTCATTATTACATCGCCTCCTTGGTTGACAATACATATTATAGACACATCATCTATAATTAATGTTGGATCTAAGCCGATTACACACTGCATAATGATAACTATTGTCATTGTGCAGTGTGTACTGGACTGTATGCATTCCAGATTATCTTGAAACTCAATTAGCCACATCACCTCCCCCGTTAATTGGCTTAATGAGAACCGCAGACTAACTTGGATGTGAGAATATTCTGGCAATTACGATACTATTTTAGAATAGTTTTTATTTCACCGTTTTCAAAATGGTGAAGGAAAACATTATGAAGAAATCGGCGTGTCCTGGAACCAACTATTCGAAAACATATGACATTCTTCAGGGTCAAAGAGGCTTCAAACCCATTGTTAGTGATTAAATGAAACAGGACACTGTGAAATTACCAAGCCTCTATTTTCAAGCCTATATTCGTAAGCATCAAGATTTTTTTTTTAAATTCATGCCTTTTAGAAAAAAAAAACCTTTATATCATTCAGACTCATAAGTTAAAGTTTAAAGCTTCCTCTCTCCTACTATTTTGCTGTGTCCGATAGGGCCTATAATGATCATAAGTAACTACCTAAGTACACTTCAAAAAACTTACACTTCAATGGAGTTCAATAAATGATTGAGTACTGATGTCGCGTAGTCGCTTAGGGGTGGCTACGCCGTAGTCGCGTAGCAGTCGCCGTAGGCGTGGCGTAGCCGTAGCCGCGTAGTCGTAGCTGCGTACCTGTGTAGGTGACGCGAGGTTTGTATAGATGTTGCGTTCGGATCTGAGGAAGCGTTTACTCTTCGCCTCTCGCTAATTATTTTCGTTTAGAAATTGCAAGTACACTCGAGCATGCTATTTGGTATACAAACAGCTAGCTAGCAAATACTTTTAAACAATGTTTTGAGTGGGTTTAATAGTCAATTCTTTTAAATTACACTTTAAAGAGATGGTGGTAGTAATGCATTCATTACAGTATTTGAACTAAACGCGCGCAGTCGCCTTTGCTGGCGCTTGACCACGGTACCTTTACGAATCATACTCAAACGTGGAGTGAAATGAACCTGTTTTATAGTAAATTTATTCATTTTTGAGTATTAATTGCTTACTTTCCAAACGGTTGGACTCGTTAAAAGCAGACTTGTTGCATTTCAAGAGAAGGTTTTAATGACGTGCGTGTCTATTATAAATAAGAGTATTTCTTATTAAAAGACTGGCTCTGCCCACCGGTTCTGCTTGCATGGACTAATTTTAAAACTTTGCCAGACATAATCAGCCTGTAATGTTCCCACTGCTGGGACACAGGCCGCCTCTCTGTGAGGAGCGGGGCATAATCTACCACGCGGGCCCAGTGCGGGTTGGTAGGTGTCAGAATTTTTGGTTCTAGAAACTTTTCCTTCACCGTTTTGAGCACAGATGGTGATGAAATTACATACGTACTAAGTGCCTGTCTGGGATCAAACTCACGACTTACAATTCGTAAGTTCAGACCGATACCACTGGGCCACACCCCTGCCCCAGATAATATAAACAGGAATTAACAATAAAATTCACAAAAATCCGATGAGTTACCTAGAAGCGCGGCGCACTAACGAAAAAAGAGCAGTATTGTGTTTTATAATGTACTAGCTTTCGACCGTGACTTCGCCCGCGCGGTATGTCGATAAAAAGTAGCCTATGTCCTTCCCCAGCGTGCCATCTATCTCCTTGCCAAATTTTGTCGAAATTCGTTCAGTGGTTTAGGCGTGAAAAGGTATCATGCAAAAAGAAAGACAGACAGAGTTACTTTCGAATTTATAATATTAGTACGAGTAGGTATGGATTACGAGGGCAAAAATATAAATATCATCACTAAGTAATTAAGTATGTAAAGGACCGAAAAGGCTCCATACCTCACTGAATGGTAATGCAAATAGAAAAGCTCAAATAATAAGTTGAGAGACTTAGAACTAAATGAGTATTTTTAGGATTCCGTACCCAAAGGGTAAAACGGGACCCTATTACTAAGACTCCGCTGTCCGTCCGTCCGTCCGTCTGTCACCAGGCTGTAACTCATGAGCCGTGATAGTTAGACTGTTGGAATTTTCACAGATGATGGTGTTCTGTTGCCGCTATAACAACAAATACTAAAAAACAGAATAAAATAAATATTTTAGGGGGCTCCCATACAACAAACGTGATTTTTTTGCTGTTTTTATAGATAACTAGCTGATGCCCGCGACTTCGCCCGCGTGGATGTTGGTTATTATATACTTAAACCATACTTAAGCACCTCTCTATCCATTGGTGAAAACAGCGTGAATAAAAACGACAGCAAAATCGGTGCAGTAGTTTTTGAGTTTATCGCGTACAAGACGACAGACAGACGCAGCGGAGGATGTAGGACACATATAGAATATGTAAGGATGGTACGGAACCCTTCGTGCGGGAAGTCCGACTCACAGTTGGTCGATTTTTTTTTTCAAAGACGAGCCCTCTCTTTCTCTTTGAATGCATTTATCGGAAAATGATTTCCCGGCTAGGCTGAGAGGAACGTTAACTAATGTTCTTTAATGGTTTCCATTTCCATGGCATCTCCGTGTCATTTTTTCAACGAATTTCCTTTTCAACTTTCCTCAATACGAAGGCAGTGCTGTTAACAACCCCGTCCGTTAATATCCGTCGAACTCCAAGGGCCGGATAAATGAAAGTGAAAAACTGATCTTTGTTCCAGTATGTAAAAGAGATGAAGCTATACAGAAATCATAGTCTCTCTTTCACACTGAAACCAAATGATGACTTTGAAACTTCCACGAGTAGTTCCTCAAAAAACCTGTGTAGATCCAACACTTTTTATTAAGCTTTGAGTCACTCCATGTAAAAATAAAAACCGGCCTAGGGCGAGTCGGACTCGCGCACTAAGGGTTCCGTACCATTATCTATAAAACCGGCAAAAAAATCACGTTTGTTTTATAGAAGTTCCCTTAAACATTTATTTTTATTCTGTTTTTTTTTAGTATTTGTTGTTATAGCGGCAACAGAAATACATCATCTGTGAAAATTTCAACTGTCTAACTATCACGGTTCATGAGATACAGCCTGGTGACAGACGGACGGATGGTTGGGCGGATGGACAGAGGAGTCTTAGTAATAGGGTCCCGTTTTACCCTTTGGGTACGGATTCTAAAAACTGATACTCTACTGCATTAGGTAGGACTGGAAGCCACTACATTGTTAGGAAAGACTAGGCAAATGATACTGGTGATGACTTTTCAAGATTTTACATTGTTACAGACACTCTTTTTGAGTATAATGTCTAAAATAAATGTAAATAAAATCTAATCAGTTTTAATTTAATAAAATCTATCAAATTCATGCCGGAGAAACTCCTAAATTATCTGCTTCATAAACAAATAATGCTCCCAATAAATTTTGCAAGAAATAAATACAAAGTACGTTTACGCAAATGCGCATAGATAAAAATAAAGACATTTTGATTAGAACGATGTCGCTGGCGTAATCGGATAAATGTGTGTTCGAGTGTGAGGGTTTGATAAGGGGATTATAGTAAATACACTGTTGACAAATAAAAATAACAAAATACAGATTATATACATAAAGAAAGGGCTCATAGGGCGTCAAAAAACTCTTCCGCATCGCTGTCAGTGGGAAAAGTGCCCAAAAGGCTGGCAGCATTGCCACGTTGGATGGCAATGCTGATTCTTTGACCTGTTGACATGATGTAAAATCACTGAGAATTTTTGTTGCAGAAAGTTATGATTATATTTCCAATTGATATAAACACTTTGGCCAAAACAAAACGATGCTATTCTTCTAAAGAACTCCTTATTCATTATTACACTAATGCCTAGCGAAAGAATAAAACAATGAGTTAGTAAAATTAAATCTAAATCGATGGAATGTTGGAACGAATTAATCGCTGGATTATTTATTTATCTTCTCAATTAATTAAGCCGAGACCACACAACGACACACTTATCAAAGTAAAAATGACTATTTCGTGAAAATATGGCATTTGCAGTTTTACTCACGCGGAGTGCATGTATCTACGCGTGAACTGGTTTTCTCGTTGATTTACACTCGAATAAAGTATCCGCAGGTCAGACGGTCTATTCTGTAAACAACTCGCGGTGAAAACTTACGTGAAGTGACCTTGAAGTGAACTGTCACTGCCTTAGTATCAGTAGGTACCGATGACACTGACCGCTCACTCCACGCTCACTTCACCTAAGTTTTCACGGTGAGATGGTAACAGAATAGTAATATTGGTGTGTGAACACCGTCACATGATTAGGACACTACACAAATACAGATATACAGTGCATATACACGAATGTAGACTCTCTTGTAACTCTTTGGTTCCGCTAACAATACCGGTACATTATGGTGCATCTCGCATGGCCTTTATTGAATCAATGTGAGGACGCGCAAGCCCACGGAGCATGGAAAATTCAGTTTATATATCCACATACAGGGTTACTGGTGGCCAAATTACTCCGCGCGTATTGTGACCGTGAACGTGGAGAACTGAATATCATCATATTTTCGCCATATTTTCATATTGACGCCTCGGCAGTCGTTGCTAGAGGCGGCGCGGCGTTCTCAACACTTTCCATACAAAACGCGTGTCACCGTTTGCTCGTACTAATGACGTACAGAAACTGACGGCTTTGAATGGCGACCTGTGACAGAAGTTCTGCGCTCTACGCAATTTCCGCGGCACGAATTTGATTAGTGCTCCCGTCTCTCGACGCTGCCGGTGCGGCGATTCTGTGCTCTGTGCGCCACCCTCATGCAGATTGTAATGGAATTAGGTCGTATATTCCTGTCTTGCTTTTGTGATACAGGGACTCTTAGTACAAGTCAGGCCAGATGTTTGTGACTTTGAAGTGTAAATAAATAAATAATTATTATATTGGCACTGCTATACAGATACGACCTTTTTCCACGTTACTAAACCGAATAAATCTGACGGAATTATGCGATTTTTATTAAAACAGTGAACGTTGTTCTTTTTCTTCAGTTGGATTTTATAGGTGGTTGAGCATACTGGCAAACTTTTAAATGGAGGTTCTCGCTATGAGATTCACTTGTAAGTCACAAGTAAAAAAATGCTATACTTATATCACGGACACGGTATAAGCTGCCTTCTAAAAAGTGTCAATTTCATGAAAAAAATTTACGGTTCCTGGTACCTTAAAAGGAAAAACGGAAAAATTAAGTCCTGAAAATAGATCACTTTCTTGCTTTTAATTAAATGCTCTTTAATGGAACTAGTACTTTCCGTTCCCAATTTCCGGCTAAATGGAAAGAGAAACAGACTAAACAGCGTTTTGCTTCCATGAACCGAGATCAAACAAACGTGAACTTGGTTCAGCTACAACTCACTTTTCCCCGTCGTGTTTCAAAATTATTCATAACTAGCTGATGCCCGCGACTTCGCCTACGTAAATGTCGGTTATTATATACTAAAACCTTACTCGAGAACCCCCTCTATCCATTGGTGAAAACAGCATGAAAATCGGTGTAGTAGTTTTTGAGTTTATCGCGTACAGGACGACAAACAGACAGACGCGGCGCAGGACTTTGTTTTATAAAAACAGCATGAAAATCGGTGCAGTAGTTTTTGAGTTTATCGCGTACAGGACGACAGACAGACAGACGCGGCACAGGACTTTGTTTTATAATATGTAAGGATACAAGGCAGCGTGCGTCAGTTACAAAGTGAAAACTTTCATTGTTTAAAACTTGGTTCGTCTGCAGTCTGTAGCAGACACGCTCCGTGCTCCAGCGCATGCGGGGGGCCTGTCAGTCTAACTTAACATAATACAATATCTTAATTTGTTTTATTTAATTTAATTAGTTAATTAATAGTTAGTTGTATAATACATTGTTTATAGTACCTTTAATAAACATTCATATACTTACATACAATATCTAGTTTTTATAGTGTTTCTGAATAATGTTGAACTTTTGTTTATAATGTGTAAGTAACAAGTGTCTCGACTGACCCATCCCATGGCAAATTTCGGGATAAAAAAAGTATCGTACGTCCATCCTAACCCAGGTCAGGGTCTACCCATGTGCCACATCCAAATCCATTCAGCCATTTTAGCGTGAAAGCGTAACAAACAAACTCACTTTCGCATTTCAAATAATTTTAGGATTCTTAGGATGGCTAGAACACTGCAAATTGACGTAGGGTATCAAATTGCTTATCAATTAATTTCACTGGTAGTTTCACAATTGATTATGCAAAGGACTGGATTATATGAAACTAACTATATAATTATGAGCGAAGGATTTTTGCGAAAATTATCGAGGTTATAGATGCATAACAGTGCAATAGACCAGTTTTTGTCCAAACATAATTACCAAAGCCAGTCGTCCTTTTGAAAATGGAGGGGAGCTTCACTGGGGTACACCGGGGAACATAACTACAGATATACATGGGGAGCGTCGCGCGTCGCCAGTGTTGCATCCAGGAAGTTCCAAACTGTGTCTAGGGGAAAATGGGGTCAATGGGGCACTGGGGCTGATGCGACTTATCTGTTTGGGTGTAGTTGTTATAAAGGGCATTTGAAGACGCTTAACGAAGACGAGTGTCGCTTGTCCTTCCCGTCATTGTGATCTTTTTTTTGTATTGGATCATAACTGGAACCTTCTGGTTACGGTGATATTGAAGGTCCAACTTTTTTGACGTTTTTTACGAAAACAAGGTTTTAATGATAAAAGTTATCTTTAAATACCCCCGTGACCGTCACCGTTGTGACCACAAGCACAATTTTTTGTGCGTAACATTTCTCGAAACAGTTAACCAAAAAAAAACACCATAATAAAAATTATTTCCCAGCAATAATTTTTGGATAATGTTACTACTTATTTTGATGTAAGTACCTTGCGTAGATGACGTCTGTGTGATTCTCAGGTTTTTTATACACCCTGTATTTCAATTAAGACCTTATTGCATTAGTCCTGCAGTTTTTAATGGTACTTTAATTTAAAATTATTTCTGCAACTTTTCTGACTTAGGTATGTAGGTACCTGTATTTTATACAGTACTAGCTGCACGCCCCGGCTTCGCACGGATAATACTAAGTACCTACCTACCCTACCTACCTATCATACCTACCCTACCTACCTACCCTACCTACCCTACCTACCCTACCTACCCTACCTACCCTACCTACCCTACCTACCCTACCTACCCTACCTACCCTACCTACCCTACCTACCCTACCTACCCTACCTACCCTACCTACCCTACCTACCCTACCTACCCTACCTACCCTACCTACCCTACCTACCCTACCTACCCTACCTACCCTACCTACCCTACCTACCCTACCTACCCTACCTACCCTACCTACCCTACCTACCCTACCTACCCTACCTACCCTACCTACCCTACCTACCCTACCTACCCTACCTACCCTACCTACCCTACCTACCCTATCTACCCTACCTACCCTACCTACCCTACCTACCCTACCTACCCTACCTACCCTACCTACCCTACCTACCCTACCTACCCTACCTACCCTACCTACCCTACCTACCCTACCTACCCTACCTACCCTACCTACCCTACCTACCCTACCTACCCTACCTACCCTACCTACCCTACCTACCCTACCTACCCTACCTACCCTACCTACCCTACCTACCCTACCTACCCTACCTACCCTACCTACCCTACCTACCCTACCTACCCTACCTACCCTACCTACCCTACCTACCCTACCTACCCTACCTACCCTACCTACCCTACCTACCCTACCTACCCTACCTACCCTACCTACCCTACCTACCCTACCTACCCTACCTACCTACCTACCCTACCTACCTACCTACCTACCCTACCTACCCTACCTACCTACCTACCTACCTACCTACCTACCTACCCTAGCTACCTACCTACCCTACCCACCTACCTACCTACCTTCCTATCCTACCTACATACCTACCTACATACCTACCTACATACCTACCTACATACCTACCTACATACCTACCTACCCTACCTACCTACCCTACCTACCTACCTATCCTACCTACCCTAGCTACCTACCTACCTACCTACCTACCCTAGCTACCTACCTACCCTACCCACCTACCTACCTACCTTCCTATCCTACCAACATACCTACCTACCCTACCTACCTATCGTACCTACACCTACTTTACGTACAAAACTTGTCCTGAGAACAACGAACACAACAAAAAAATAATTATCCAAATCGGTCTAGCTGTTCCCGAGTTTTACCGTTTTTTTGTTTTTTTTTTATTTATAAGATTCAAAATTCTAAATAGCATGGATAAATCCAAAGCTAGGAAAATGAAATAACTGGCGGCCGTTGCTTCAACCCTGCCCAATAATTTGGTCGCCTTTTTTTAATCATCGCAAGTTGCACCGCATTTTTATTTATTTTTATTACTTTTTACCTCGAAAGGTTCGAGTAACCAGCTGCGCTAAAAAAAATGTAGCAGAAGCACCTTTATTTCCAATAACTTGAGGAAATTCTAGCTGTTAATAAATAGCATTTGTACCAGCACAGGGCTAGAGAACGGTAGATATGGCGAATTGAACTTTACTGCCATTAGGAAAAAGGTATATCACAAAAAATAATGAAATATTCATTACAATTAGAGACACTCGACAACGAGACTCGTACTCGAGTTAACAAAGGTACGTGCTAGTGTCCTCTTAGTGCCAGACATAGAAATATTTATATCTATGGGGTAAGGGTTTAGGTCTCCATCTTCTCGACTCGACGGGAGACGACGAAAATAAATACTTTACACGCTGAAATTTAATTAATTGGCAATATTTTAACAACGTATTCTAACCACGATAATAAAATAAAACCAAAAAAAAACAAGTATAATTACATATATTTTTTTCATTTTTTTCACCTTAATAAGAAGTATCATGCAGGTTTCTAACCATGATAATAATATAATTCTTCCACATGGTTAAAATCCAATAAATTATACAGCCTGTATAACATCGCGTAGGTTCGGTTCGGTTTTCGCTAGAAGCCGGCTAGGTAAACAACAAAGACCCACAGGGCCTATCAGTGGCGGATTAAATGTGGAGAGCACCCCAGCCAAGCACCTCATCAACGCTCCCTAGCGGCATATAGTTCTCGTTTTTTTTTTTTGGGTGGTATATTGGCGTGTGCTAGCTGACATATGGCTAATAATTCGATTTATATTTTATGTTACGTAATGTAAATGATTTTGCATACTTTTGTATAGAATCAATTGTTTCTAACTGAACAGACAGCTGTGCTGCTGGGGAGTTTGTTGCGCCACTTCTTCTTCCCAGCTAAAGCACTAGGAAGTGGTGAAAGGTGGGCCTTTTGGGGGACTGTCTTATGTAATTTTGTCGTTCGAAAAGTGCTGATTCTCAGCCTAGTTTGAATAAATGACTTTTGATTTTTTTTTTTTGATTTTTGAATACGTAAATTTACTTTTTTTTTTTAATTGGTCTTTATCCATCTACCTACATACAAAGTTTCATCACAATCGGTTCAGTAGTTTATTGCATGAAGAAGTAAGATATACATACACATAGACACTCTTTCGCAGTTATAATATTAGTAGGTATAATTAGGTAGGCCAGGGAATATGTGATTAAAGTGAAGAAAGCAAGAGGGAACAAACGAACATTTAAATCCATTATCCCCTGTGTGTATTGACAGATGATCGTCTGTTATTTAGTATCTTAACCACTTCTTTTATAAAATCACGCTTTGGAAGCTCTACATCTCTCTATAATTAAATAATCTTTTCTTTTATATTGTGGTGCATACTTACTTACACAATTAATTTTATACTAATTTTCCTTTTTTTTTTGTTAAAAATCTTTTGCGCGCGCCTCATGTATCCTCGCGCCCCTAGGTACGTGGCTAGTTCGCCTTAGGTTTAATACGCCACTGGGGCCTATCCAAATATTAAATAATTGTGCCTACAAAGTCATTAACTTTTTTCATTTTCTGTTCAAATGACTTGACATAAAAACGTCACTCGAATATAATATTTCCCCACAACATGCCTTTGCCTATTTCTTTCAGTGCTCACATCCACAGAAAGAAGTCCCATAACAGAAAAAGAATTACATAACACAAGTTTGTAGTACGGTCAGGGAGCGTAGGTAAATGTTTAGGAATTTTCAAACAAATTCCTTTCCTGCATAATTACCTGGCGCATGCTGGTCAACTTGTTAAACTGTTATTTTCATACAACATGGTGGGAATGACGTAGTCGGAATAACAATAAGGTGCAATTAAAAATGAACCTTAAGATACTTAACATTCCTTGACTATTCATCGTCATCATCATCATCATTTCAGCCGAAAGACGGCCACTGCTGGACATATAGGCCTCCCACAAGCACCGCCACTTAGACCGGTTCTGTGCTTCTCGCATCCAGCGGATTCTCGTGGCCTTCACCAGGTCAACGGTCCACCTTGTGGGGGGCCTTTCAACGCTACGTCACCAATGCAATGTTCGTCCTTGACTATTACTATCAAAATGTTTGCGCATCTGCAACTTCCCGTTCCACCTGTCTGTGGTAAAATCAAGAAGGAATGTAATTAATATAAATGATGTCTGTCAAACAAACCACTTGTGGCCGACATTCTCTCATAAAGACCAAGTAAACGCGTGTAGAAGCTGAACTAATTAACGCAATTACGGCAATTTAGTCGCATGCCATTGTGCCACTTTTTCCGCAAGTTTTTATAACTACACGTGTTGACAGCAATTATGTCTCATTGTACGCGTATACGAGATATCTCACAATTTAGATGACATATTCGGTTAGTCAGAAGAAGAATCGTTGAGCTCCACGCTGACTGATGCATGAGCGCCGTCTGTCGGGCCAGGTCAACTCAAAGCTGCAACGGCTCTTTCTTCAAAAGGCCCTTCCAGACATGCATTGTTACACTCACACCTCAATAATATAATGTTTAGGATTTAAAAGAGACCATGACTTCTGTCTGAGTTTGTTTCGGCATTTCTTCGATGTATTTAAAGCTGTTGCCCGTGACTCGCGACGAAATTTCATACAAATCCGTTCAGTCGTTTAAGCATGAAAGCGTAACAAACAAACAAATAAACAAACTCACTTTTCACATTTATAATCTTAGTAAAGATTAGTTAGGATTACAGTGCTGCCTTTATTCGTCATTATAAATTGAATTTATTCAATGAAGCTCAATGGAATCCTGTGGCGATCTGTTTGATGTGGGTTTCAATAAAAAACATGAAACATGAATCGGCTAATTGGCTTGTAGTTTTCATTGCAATTATTGATTAAACAAGCAGATTTTTTATTTATTTTTGAACCTCATGCTTCCTTTCAGTCTTTAATTGCATAATACACGATCAATGACAATCTGAATCATTTTGAAACATATTGCGAATACACTCCATCATAAGTTCGAAAAAAAATCCGCTCAACAACGTAAATAACGCAATGAATGTTGTTGAACTGCCAAAATGAAAGAGATTAGTCTTAATCGCAAAAAAAAACCCTTTATCTCCTAGATTTTTGACGCTAAACAAGATTTCATCCCCATCGCTGTCGAAGTCGAAGCAAAAGTGCCTAAAGCCTGGCAGAATTACCAAGTCGAATGGCAATGCTTATTCTTTTGCAAAAAAATAAGCCAGCCCTCTGATCACGTGAAGTGTCGACCAACACTCGGATCGAGTGTTTCAACCCCAGGTATTAATATTTAATTTCGGATCTCGAATTATTTCATTTTCTAGGGTTTCTGTCACGAGGCTAAGCCTAAATATAGACGAAGTAGACCCTAGCTTACTCCTTCAGCCACCAGCTCTGACATACATAATTTACCTACGTACTTACGCATTTTCCGAAAAGTAGGTACTGCAGGTATTTACATTCGATCCATATTTGGTACCTAATACCTATAAAGCGTGTCAATGTGACACTTTGAACTAATTTTAAGACACTGTCTGTGACAGAAATGACACCGTACACGTATGTTGACCATTTTCTAAAAGTTGTGAAAAACAACTGTTTTAACCCTTCCTAGGTAAAGAAGGATTTATTTATCAGCTAGACTCGGCTTATTTAAATCTTTGAAATACAATGTCGGAAATAAAGGATTTCGACAATGGAATTAGCCGCTAGCAGTCGCAGTGGTCGCAGGTCATTATTGAGCAGTCTGTTGCTTGTCAGATTAGTTGCCATGGAAATATCGAGCCGTTAGGCTATCATTGCTTAGAGATACCATCCGAATGCAAATGAACATTTCAAGCAGAGCACTTTGTAGGGTTAATAATTTTAGGACTCGGTTGTTTTATGTCCCATAATATTCTTGCGAATTAATGATTTTTCTTCTCTTTGCGAAATATTTCCTCTTAATCTTATAATCAGTTGTTTTGTCCATATGTCAGCTAGAACACGCCAATATAAAAACAAAAACAAGGAAAATAAGCAAAAAAAAAAAAGCAGGAACTATAAATTATAACGTAAATAAAAGACTCCAGGTATAATACTTACCCCCGAATCATTATGGTGAAAGATACATTCGGTTAAAAAACGAAGCGAAGGTTTAAGGCTTCCGCAGACAGGCGCGACGCGACCCTGGTGGAACGATTTCTATGAAAACTTCACGGAATTTGTTGTACCGGTGTCGCATTGCGCCTGTCTGCGAGAGCTTTTATTCACTGTTATTCAATATCGTACTCGCACAACGGCACAATACAATACACGCAAATTTTAATTCAATTATCTATACCAGTCTATAAAGGATAATGTTTCATATTTTCAATAAACATTTCAGAAGTCCTACAGACTTATTTTAGCATTTTAAGTATTTCATAGCAATTAATGGTAGTAATTTCGTGCTTAAAAAGGAGGTTTCCTGCACCCTAATTGCGTAATACATATACCGTAGTTGGGTTTTAGTTTTATAACTTTTATTTTTATTGAATTTTCTCTTTGCCACCTTTGCTACTCACGCCGCCAGCTGTTTTCCATGTAAAACTTCCAAATCATTGGACTATACAAGGTGTAAGGAACAGCCCTCCGCAGACTGATGGAGTGAATTCAGTATATCATACTAAGATGACAGGTACACGAAATAATTTCAGGAACCTTATGGGAATCCAATAAACCCGATTTGTTTTATTACCTCACGCGCAATGTATCCATGAATTCAATATTATTATTGAATTCATGGAAATGGACGAAGCTTCCAAAACCGTTAATTGGCGGAGAGTGGAATTTAATAATAATGTATGTGTCCACGTACCAAATTGAGAGGATTGAAATTTTTAGTGTTCCGTAGAAGAATAACGCACTGTAACAGTTTTTTGTGTTTGTTGTGTTGTGCTGTGAGTCGTCAAACCTACACAAAGGTGTAAACAAAGCATTTGGAAACTTGTAAAGTCCTTATTTACTTTTGAACAGGCGATACTTATTTGAATATTTACAGTAGGTACTAAAGCATTTAATTAATAAATTCTGTTGTTTCAGGCTATAATACAGGTAGCGGAACGTCTATATCCGACTTTGATGACTTTTCTGAACATGGGGATGAACGACGTGTTTGGTAAATACGACCAGCCTTTCGTGACCATCACGGTCAGGGAGCTGCTGTTCAGCGGAATTCCACTGTGTGTGCCGGGATCCAGTGTACTCGGCGCCATTGTGTGTGACGTCATCAGGGGCATCGCGCAAAGCTCTCGAAACATGGAAATCAAAGAGGATGGATCGCTCATTTTCTCGATTTTGAATTATGTAAGTAATTTCACCCTCAAACAAGCAGGTTTTGCTATCTACAGACAGTGAGCCAAATTCGATTTTTGCTGCAAGCGTCAGACAAAGTACCTTTTTTTTTAGAACATTACGTGGTGGTCTACTCGCAAAATTCAAAACATTTGAATTTCACTTTGTTCTGTCACTTTTACTTAGATACGAAAAAAGCGAGAGATAGAAACAAGTCGATTCGAAGTTTGATTTTAAATTCCATACATAATTATTAGGCCCAAAAAAGAAACAAACAATAAAACGTTCGGATACACATAAACCGTAAAATTGCAAATCTGTTAAGTAAGGTTTATCTGTTAAGGTAATGTACTTAATAATTTGTCTTTAATTTTTTTGATATTGTTTGTTTTACAACTAAGGTTTGTGTTTAATTTTTACAATGTGGTATTTTTTGCCTTTAGGCCAGTGCCTAGTAGTGGCCAGTACCTTAAAACGGCAATTTCATATTTGAACCTCTAATATTATAATTTTCTCGCTGCTGAGGTGAAAGTTGTTTGTGTTACACGAAACTAAAGTTATTTGCATATCGTGTCTTTGAATATCACTCGCTATGCTCGTGATTCAATTATAAAATCCTTCGCTTACTCGCGATTCAAATTCAACACTCGCAGCAAAAACCAACTTTGCTCTCTTGTTGCACAAATAACTATTACATTACAATATTGATGATAGACGTCACAACGCGTCTGTGGAGTAAAGAAAGGAAGAAACGTTTATTGTCATATGTAGGTACGGTCAGTCATAGACTGCAAGTGGTCTGAGTAGGTACTGAGGCGATATCTACATCGCCACATGCGAAATACGCATCAAAGACTTGACGTTACATAAAAATCCTGACGTCACATAAATCCTGCATCGTGCAATTAAAGTTTACCGCGCAATGGACATAATTATATACAAGAATCCGACATCAATCGTTGGTGCAGTTGCCCGCCAGACACAATACCCGTCTGGTCGGAGGATCCTCCCTTTTCTATGGAGTATGAGTGAACTTTACACCCTGTTCCTCATACCCCTAAAGTACCCTTGAGTTCCTTGTGTACCTAGCTCTTATTTCAATAAATGTATGTACTTACCATATAGCAAAAGCTAGAAATCGGT
The DNA here is from genome assembly GCA_949152455.1 of Lithophane leautieri. NCBI lineage: Eukaryota > Metazoa > Arthropoda > Insecta > Lepidoptera > Noctuidae > Lithophane > Lithophane leautieri. The sequence continues at coordinate 17,301,940 of OX424458.1, read as the reverse complement.
CACGTTGGAGAAAGCCTCAGATGTAGATCAATTACAGCATGATTATTTGAATTGTAATAACCTACGTTATTTGATATGCGCAAATTAATCTGTGTCTTGCCAGATGAAATCAGACTAATCGTGCGACAATTGAATCGTGGTCGAAGCCGCGTAGTTCGCAAGTTTCTCAAGCAAACTAGAAATTACATATTTAATTAAAACAAAAGCCACTGTGAGGTGCGAGCATTCTATTCAAAAGCTTGCGAACAAACCGGTGACGACAGACCAGTACCTACTAAGTACTTGTTGCACAACCAACAAGGTCTGAATCTGTTCAGAAATCCGGATTATTAGCAGGTACTGCGTCCGGTTTGTATGACAGACTATTGATCATAATAAAGGCGGCCACAAATGAACGGTTTCTGGATTAACCTATTGACCGATTGGTTTTATATCAATTGCCGTACCCCCAGCGCCCTGCTCATAAATCGACAAATAAATGTTTACGACGAATAGGGTCGTGCAATGATATAAAAAAAACAAGAAACCAACATAGGTTCTCACGAACGGACACGAAAACATTTGTCGTATTAATCCGACTGGGGCGTTCAATAGGTTAATTTAATTGCTATTGCATATTGGGGGTCTGGTTTAGTGGTTGTTTTGAGACACATCTACCATACCCTTCAGGCATTACAGGCGTGAAGTTATGTGTGCGTATATTTGGTGTGACACTTTGTTATTGAGTGCATACATTGAATACTTCAAGGTTAAGCGAGAGTTATTTCTATCTCAACACGGCAAAATTACTCGCAGAGGCATTCTTCGATTTTTATAGGATATCAATAACCTTATATAATATTAATATCCTTTGATTAACTTCATAATGCCCTAGGCGAGAAACTGCCTAGCATGAGATTATCATTCAAAACGGAAGAAAATCTGACCACAACCTAACGGATGGATACGCAATGCAAAATATATTGAAATACATAAAATACCTACAGTATACAATGCGCGTGTTCGGGTGCCCGAGGAAATCAAATCAGAAAACGGTGCACGTGCGGCCAGACTAATTCTTGGAAACGGTCAGGCGCTTCGCCACCCTTCCTGCCACCCGATTCGAAGCCGCGCCCACAACGCAGCCATGGATTTACTTCTCTCAAAATAGACGGTGACAACTGAGTACCAAAGCAAGATGAACAAAGCCGTCCTAGTTACTCTGAATAGGCCATTGATACCTATCTATTTATTTAGTTCTGTTTTGGTTTTAGAAATCATTGATACAATTTATATTTATTACACGACTGCCCAAAAAGGAGTAATTTCCTATTCTAAATACAAACTGGTAGAATGTTCGAATGAAGCCACAGCTGGTTTCTTTCAGCCTGTATCATATAAGGTTGCTTATTGCATAAAATGTTACAGTACCAGCCTTAGATTATTTTCGCTACTAAGAGTTTTAATCTGCAAGGAATTGCGATACACACAGAACATGTCTTTCATTTTGACAGTTCCACAACATTAATTGCGTTACTGACATTGTTGAGCAGACGAATTTTTCAATGGATTAGGAATTCCATTCAAAACCCTTCGGTACATAATATCTGTGCCTTCGGTTTGTGATTAAAAGTGTTGTCGTACACCATTATGATCCGGATACTAAGTGGTTTCGGAAGCGAGATGAGCAAAACCGCAGGAAATGTCTTAGCTGTCCTAGTTGCACTGAATTATTGATATCCATCTATCTAATTATTTTTGAGAAACCTACCACTCTTGGATTACTTTCTCTAAGTACCTACTGAGAATTTCAATCTGGACTGGAAATAATAAATTCTATTCTTTGTTCGAATGAGGTTCGTATCTAGAACGCAACGAGAGTAACAGGAAATCGGTTACCATGGAAACGCGCTTCCATCGGGCGCCAATTTGCTAACAAGCACTGGCGCTGCAGGGCTGCGTAGTTGTATTGTTATTTTCAATTTATTGGCGTTATAGGGAAACGCAGTTAGAAATATTATAGATAGGTCATTTTTCATGTGCAAAAAGGAAATTATGAACGAGACCTAGTCTTTCATTTGATAAACTCTTGGTATCTTCGGACATAAACAGCTTACGTGTAGGTCGGAAATTATCCCACGGACACATACGAGTACAATGCCAAATATCCTATCCATTCAGCCGTTAAAAGTAAACAAAGTTACTTTAGCATTTATAATATTTCCTAGTATGGATTTGCAATAGGCTCGACTGCTATTACATGGGACTTAAATTTAACTGCATTTTTGCGATGTAATCCGCCAACTTATAACATGCTTGGCAGCTTATTGTGCGTTTTATACAAGATTCAAATTCTTTTCATTCAGTTGGAGTATGTGGGGAGGTATTTTATTGTAACATTTTAAACAGTACCCCATGAAGGATGAGTCTACTTTAGCAAGTCTGAAAGCCAGTTGAACTAATAGGTCCCTATATCTAGTTCTATATATGTGTCTTTCAACTCTTTTACTGAAAAGAAAATCATGTCATTTTTCCTCACATATGTACATGATATTTTCTTAAATCACTACATATTATAAAACAAAGTCCTCAACCGCGTCTGTCTGTCGGTTCGCGATAAACTCAAAAACTATTGCACCGAATTTCATGCTGTTTTCACCAATGGATAAAGTGGTTCTCGAGAAAGGTTTAAGTATATAATAACCGACATCCATGCGGGCGAAGCCGAGGGTATCAGCTAGTGTATTGTATTTACAAGGTAAGGTACTATCATGATGTTAAGCGGTCAAGGTACGCTAATGTACCTACCTGTTTTGTAATTTTTGGTCTGGGGATGAGCCACCCGGTCGCTTTATCTTTAAACAGTTCCCTTAGTGAATCGCGCCTGCGAAGTCCATACATTGCTCTGATGGCTCTTTTCTGCAGAATAAAAATAGACTTGATAGCCCGTCCCCATAGTAAAATACCGTAAGTCGCATTTTCGAAAACTAGACCAAAAACAAACCACAACACGATAATATTAACTTGTTTTTTACATTTCTATGAACACAACCATCTTACTCGGAGACTATTAATTAGCACTGTATCGATGAGAATTGGAAATAAGTGTTCTGGGCACCGCGAAACAATGGCGTAGCTAAATTACGAAAACAATAATTAGGGTGGCACTCTCCATATATGCAACAGAAAGATGAAAAAAAAAACTGCACTTACGAGTAAGCGTATCCTACTAATATTATAAATGTGAAAGTTTGTGTGTTTGGATGTTTGTTACTCAATCACGCAAAAACGGCTGAATGGATTTGGATGAAATTTGGCAAACAGATACTTTATAACCTGGATTAACACATAGGATACTTTTTATCCCGATATTCCCACGGGATCGAGACTTACGCGGGTGTAACCGTGGGGCGCAGCTAGTAATTAATAAGATTATGATGTTTCTGTTTGTTTATGTTTTTGTGTTTGAATAATGTGTCGTGTGTTGTTTAAGTAAATTTTAGAGATATGGGATATCTTTGGTTGTAGCCGCAGAAATAACTTTGGATTTTGTGTTTGATCACAGAAACAGCAGTTACCCAGCGAAGTGTACGAGATATTACGAGGTACGGAGGATCCCGCAGATTTGGGTCGAATCCTAAGGTACGGAGAGAACCGGTACTTCTCCCATTGGGCCAATCCGCCGGAGGGCGGTATGAGTGTCTGCAACGACATCAATGGAACTGACTCCGCAATCTACGCACCTTTCGTGGACACTAGCAAAAGCCTTTATGCCATAAACACGGATATCTGCCGGTGAGTTAAAATTAATGCGCATATGCGTACGACGGTCGCTTTTGCCTTAAAAACATATGAGTGTCGACCTATCGAATTGTACATTGTATAAGTATAAGTTGGCCTCTTATTCAAAGTTGAAATGTTACCACAGACGTGCAGATGACTGTACGCACACAATTCGTTAGATTTACTAAAAATTATATCCCAAATAATGGAGCCGGGGTCATCTACATTGTAGGTACCTATCAGAATTTCTGGTACACACTGTAGGTAATAATAAATATCAGAGTTACACATTATTCCGCTTTTATTGTTCAAAATTGACTGATACGTTTTCGATAGGTAGGTACATCCCTTTAGATATTTTTTTCGAACTTATGAACATATTTTTTTTGAACTTATGAAACAATGAATTTTGAATTAACTTCAAAATGATTCAGATTGTGATTGATCGTGTGCATAGGGTGCTGGTTTGATTAAAAGACGAATTATTTATAGCTTCTGTTAATGATTTAGGAGTTTAGATTTGATGAACATTGTAAACGGCAAAAATTGAGACACGTTTCAGCTATCGGGCCTTCAATTAACGGTTTCTCTTTTTATTTATGAATGGTAAACATATTGTAGCCCTTCGATCTGGACGATCAAAATGACGTACCTGCTTATTTATTATAGAATTACCATATTTTCTTATCATATCGCACTCCTAGATCTAAACTGAGACAACTCAAAATAGGTCATTTTTCAAGAGACGATAAAAACGTATATCTGCCTTTTTTGTTTGGGAAGTTATACAATTTAATTTGATTCTAGATAATAAATAGCTTGTAAAATGTCACTGTATATAAACTGGGGCTAAAATTCAATCCTGCGTTTAATCACCGAGCATTCGAATACAAACATAACTCAAAATTAACGATTTTTTTGTTGTCTCAGTTTAGATCTAGGTGTGCGATATTGTTTTTAGTTTTTTACTAAGTAGATTTAAATTAATGAACCTAATCATAAAGCAAAACAGAAGTTAAATTTAAAAACATCTTTCTGTTATTAAATCGGATAGGTATAGTTTCCGAAAATCGTGATTTTTTGTCGATTCTAGGTATACGCCTCTGAAATGTCAGTTCTATTTTCAGATCCGTAGAACTGCGGTACGAATTCGATACGGAATACGAGGGCATTCCGACTGCGAGGTTCGCCGTAAACGAGTGGTTTCTAGATAATGATGACGGCTGCTTCTGCCTCAACGTCACGAGCGGTTTGAATCGGGAGGATGGCTGTCTGCTGAAAGGAGCGATGGAGCTGTACACTTGTGTCGGTTAGTGGTTTTATTACGTCACAAGCCGTGCGCCCAGGATTTCCCATCGCGAACTTTTGAGGAGACTTAGGGGATCAGTTACCAAACAACTATGATATATGAATACAATATTAGTTAGACACGAGCCCTTCAACTAGCATAAATGTTATTAAAGCAAAAAACTTTTCTCATGCATTATGTAGGAAATGAGATTCCCACTTGAAACTGGTCATTTTGTGAAGTGCAAGTGACATTCAACCATATGGTGATTATGCAATAGCGACGTCGACTTTAGGTAGGTACACATAAAGTTTGATCACCAGGGATCGCGAACAAATACAAATCAAAACATTTTGAGACGCATCGTTAATTAGTATGAATTAACGGCTACGGACTTTAATTTAAGATGTCTTCACACTGCAGTGAAAGCGATACGTAACGAACCGAAGCAAAAAATTCGCGAATAGCGAAACTATCTAGCATGTTATTAGGGTTCCGTAGTCAACAAGGAACCCTTATAGTTTCGCCATGTCCGTCTGTCTCTGTCCGTCTGGCTGTCCACGGCTTAGCTCAAAGACTCCTAGTACTAGAAAGGTGTAATTTGGTGTGGGTAAGTGGTAAAATAAAATCAGGAAAATTTTTTTTTAGGGTACCGTCCCTCTAACCTAACTTGGGAACGTTTTTTTTTTCTCGCCTATGCAAAAATAAAAACATGTTCTCCCATACATTCCATATGGCAGAAAAAGTTTTTTAACTACAATGTTATGTTTGTGTTTGGGATAAATTCATCCCAACTACGGAACCCTTCACTGTGCGCGGTCCGACACGGACTCGGCCGGTTATATTTTTAAGTGACGCGTCGCACACTTGGCAGTTATGTCTTAATTAATTTATTATTTTCTCGCCGTACGAAAGTGAGCCAAACGCATGCCACAAAACACTCTTTGTTTACCAATTACCTGACTACGGTAATTGGTTAAGAAAGAGTCTATTATCTCCTTGCTTGTATTCGTCATTGCCATTTAGGTGTTTTAAGCAAATATTGCATAGAGCCCAATCTCTTCACAACATAAGCACAGTCAACCGCACATCACTGATAACAATTTGAAATTGACAGTGCCTTTATGTAGTTGCAGTTAGGATGATTTTCGTAGAGCAAGTATAACTTTGGGCTTAATAATAAAATAAAACATAGAAAGCAAATGCAGGTTTATACGAGCCCAGTATGTAATGTGACAGTACAGTAAGTCAGTTCAGCGCTGACATGCAACTGAGCTCCTATAGACACTAGTTTTTACCCAGTCCTGTGCTGATTTCATGCCCTCAAGTCAGTCCAGTTGACTAACCTTCCCGCACTTACAATGTTTTACACTTCTTAAAGCTATTACAGTAAGCCTTAAGGCTCTTACATACTGGGGCGATTAGTCGCGCATAGTTCGCCGTGAGAAATTGTTTTGTTAAAATTCGCGTCGCGTGACGAATCGCCCCAGTATGTAAGATCCTTTAGGGTGTTCCGAAGCATCTAACTAACTTTGTTTAAAGAAAACAGCCATTAGTAAGTGTTAGTAGACACCTTACAATTGTACTTTACACTTACAGTATTTACGCATCTTAACGCTATAAGCGTGAGCTATACAATGGTTCCCACCAACTCCATGCTACCACCTTAAGGTTCTTACATACTGGGGCGATTCGTCGCGCGACGTGACTCCGCCGAATTGTTCGCCGTGAGAAATTGTTTTGTTAAAATTCGCGTCGCGCGCCGAGTCGCCCCAGTATGTAAGAGCCTTTAAGTAATAAAAAAATTCTTTGTAACTGTTATTCCTCTTGAAGGTTTATTTATTTATCCTTAACACCACAGTAGAATCGAATGGTATTATAGGAGCTCTTATATATCATTTATAATACTATGAGAGCTAAAAAAGGTTGCCCTTAGGGACAAAATGTTAGTTGGGATATTTTCGGGCCCAATAGCTTCACTCGCCTGACTTATTGCCAAATCTCGTCTACATGAATCCTAAAGTAGCACTTCGAGACGAAAATATAATATCCTGCTTGCGATTAATAACAATTTTAGTACTTATTAAATTGCAAATAAGAAATCCTTCTTACTATTACGAACTATAGCTAGGTATCGAAGAAGGTGCCAACAGATTTGCTCGACTTCCTACCGACTTTAAAAAAAGTAGGAGTAAATTTCCTGCAATTTCTCCGTGATTACAGGGCCGACTTTTGTCCCTCTTTTTTCATTCGGTTGAGGAAGGTCGTGAAGTGGTCCCTTATAAATTTTATTATCTAGCATTGCCTTATTGAATAACGCAAAAGCTACCCGTTTTTGAGTTAGCTTTAATACTTACGTCTTATATTATAAAGTGTATAAATATAAATAATTATAACATTTTATAATCTAAGACTTACGTATTTTATTCAATTTGTGGTTGTTCATGAAATTACAACAATAACTTCTTGTCACGGAATACAGGCATTTGGCAGCTACCATGACACAGGTGGGTATTACACTATCATATCTATGATCTCAAACTCAAACTCAAACTCAAAGCATTTATTTCAATTAAACCATTTACAGGCACTTTTGAATTGTCAAGGAGTCGGTCAGTCAGAAATATGAAGCTAGTTGCCCATTCCAAAGCGTAGTAGGTACCTATATATACATATAATGAAATTGTAAAATAGACATATGATGAGTAAACCTAACACTACATATCATATCATTTACCTATCTGCGAAGATTAAAATATGATAGTTCCCCCCATATATACGTCTGTTGATTATAATATGATAGTATAATACCCCCCGTATACAGACTCAGGCAGATACATAGACAGATCGACAAAGCCGTCAAATAATTCGATCCGGACGCAATCGTCTGCCGATGCAAGTTTCATTACTGAGAACACTCCTTCTTTCTCCAGAACATAATATTAAGTAAAAAATCCTTTGATCGCAGGAAATTGACTTGAAGAAATGAGCAAATCACTTGACTTGCCGCTCGGTGGAACGAGAAAAATATTGACTCTAAACCACTTTGTTCGTTATAAATTTTCACATAACAGACAATTGTAAAAAAAAATCTTTAGTTATATTTTTTTATGCACATATAAGTACCTACTTAAATTCGCTTATATGTAAGAAACGCTATTCTGAGCTATTCGTTTTCATTTCATAGGTACCTACTCTTCAATGCTCTTTTGCTGAGCATATAAATCAACATTAAGCATAACACATCAATGACCTAACTGCTATTTATAAGTATGGTGACGTCATCTTTATTAACTAATATGTCATGTGTATGGAGAATACTCAAATTATTATAAATCGCTTTCAAACAAAAAAAAAAAACTATAATTCTATTAAAGTACTTTTTTACATTTAATCAAACGGTAGTTATCAATATGGTAATAACAAATAGTCCTTTAAATTGATTGATTGTCACGATTATTCATATGTAGATGCGACGCGTCAGAGTTTACGAATATCTTTAAGTTCAAACTTATTATTAGGCAACTGAGGCCAGCGTCTCACCTCTTGACCCGCCTCGGAAATCAACCGAATGTTTACATACAAGCGTGCATGCACGCGCGCTCAGCCTTGTACAAACTTTAAAACAGCCGCCAAACACCATACCGACTAGGTAATATTTATGACATATCGATACTGAGAAAATATATATCTGAAGCTCAGAGTGCTTCTAATTATACGCTCTTAACGATTCAGGGAACAGGTTGACCGTTTTAATGATTGACCTTTAAACTGTAAAGACCCATAATAATAATAATAATTGTCTTTAAAAACCGGTCACACCCAGACCTTCTCACGGTATCATCGTGTGTATTTGATTGAAAACAATGAAAATATTTCATTTTGCACACGTATTAACCATTGCAGTATGTGCGTGAATAGAATAAATATATTTACATTTATTTCATTAATATTATTATGTCTATTGTAAGTTCCGAGTTGTAGACACGACATTTGGTGCGATGAGATGATGACGCGCCCCTTCAAGGTGAACCATCGACCTCGACGATGCTCACCCAGGTCCCTTATGCTCGATATTGAACACCCTATACCTATAACCTGGAAACACTGACCTGCATTCGTGCTCTAAAATGCATGGCAGCTCAACCTGAAGCAATTAAGATTGGAGTAGAAATACGGGCGCGACATAGTTCGAGAGCGGCGCGCGGCGGGAGGTCGGTGGTACTTACGTAAAAAAGAGTGCGCGGGCGCAGGGCGGTCAAACGCACGCTGCGATGAATCGCGTCGCCTGGTTGACGTGTGCGCTTCTGTCGGTCGCCGGCGCGCGCGTGTACGAACGGTGCGAGTTGGCGCGCGAGCTGAACGCGCTCGGCGTGCGCCCTGACCACATCTCCACATGGGTTTGCATCGCCTACCACGAGTCGCGCTTCGACACCACCGCCAACAACCCCTACAGCGGCGACCATGGCATCTTCCAGATCAGCGAACTGTACTGGTGCGGGCCGGGCAAGGCGTGCGGCCTGCCCTGCTCCGCACTGCGAGACGACGACATCTCCAACGACCTAGACTGTGCCCTCATCGTTCATGAAGAACATACTCGGCTCCAGGGGAATGGGTTCCTCGCCTGGGTAGTATATCCGCAGCATTGCAAACATAATACTAAGAAATACCTGGTGGATTGTGATATAAACGCAAAAAACTCAGTGCCGATAGCTAGATCCCGTGGGTTTCAATACGCGAACAGTTACAACCAGCCGAATGACACGACAGATAGAGAGATTGTAGAAAATTTGTTGCCCCCGTACCTGTTGATTGGATCTTTCGTCAGAGAAAATTACGGTAAAGTACTTGATCAAAATGGAGGTAGAACTGATTGGTATAATTATAAGATTGACAACATTGACGAGCTCAAGCTTCCTGTGTTTAACCAACCGTCCCAGCATTTAAATATGCCGCCGACGACGAGTGCTCCACTCCGTACCACTCCCACAACAACGACTGCACCACGTCGCACCACCACCGCCATGACGACAACCACGGAGTACATACCACCAGTGAAGGTGTGGAGGGTGATTGAAACGAACCAGTTCAGAAAGAAAAAAAAGTTCAGTGAGACATCTACACAAAAGACAACTACCAAGAAAGAATACGCCATCGAATTTGAAAGATATACGCCGATCACGAAAGCAAGCACAGCCATACAACTACCAAGTACAACCATTCGTCCGCTATCCATCGCAACGACTACATTATCACCAAAAGTGACTTCTACATCATTGAGGCCCATGACGACTGTTACTACAACTACATACAGGTCACCCACTTTTACATTTACATACAGGCTGCCCTCTTCAACGACGACCTACAGGCCATCAACTTCCTCAACTACATACAGGCCGCCTACATCAACAACTACGTACAAGCCATTTACTTGGACTACTACGTACAAGCCATTCACTTCGACAACAACATACAAGCCTATTTCCACAGCGTTTTCAACAAGGCAATGGTACAGCAGGACCACCCGAAAACCGAGCACCACAACAGTGGCTCCAAAAACGGTGACTACAAACTACAGGCCTGCAACTACAACCACACTGAAACCAAGGACAACAACAACCACTAAAAGACCAACAACTGCTTGGACATGGAGTTCAACGACCTCAAAGACACCCACGATCACAACCAAAGCAGTCACAATAAAACCTAAAACAGACTTTTCGTGGTACACTTTCACGTCACGAACAGCGACAACACCAGTGATGACAAAACTTCAGCCTTTCGGCCAAACTAGGACTACGCAGCCATTTGCATTTTCGACAAAAGTACAAAATAATGCACAGACAAGAACAACTCAAACAGTGACGTTATCGACCACCAACAAGCCACAAACGACGACCAGCAAGCCACAAACTACCACCAGCAAGCTACAATCTACAACCAGCAAGCCACAATACACCACGAGCAAGCCACAATCTACCACCAGCAAGCCACAATCTACCACCAGCAAGCCACAATATACCACGAGCAAGCCACAAACTACCACCAGCAAGCCACAAACTACCACCAGCATGCCACAAACTACCACCAGCAAGCCACAAACTACCACCAGCAAGCCACAAACTACCACCAGCAAGCCACAAACTACCACCAGCAAGCCACAAACTACCACCAGCAAGCCAAGAACAACTCAATCAATATTCGATCTCTATTTGAATCCAACAAAAGCGCCACAATTACCAAGTTACAAATATAGCTGGGGTCAATCCAAGTTGAAGGTATTCGCTGGCGGGACAACAACGACTCCTGTGCCGGTACAGGCAACACGAGGACGTGGAGAGAATAATAATGGCGCCGCCAAGAATTATATTAAAAGACAAACATAACGTGTATCTCATAATACGTAGGTTATAATCTATTTGTGATCTCCGTTATCCCTTGTTAAAAATATGTTTTTTTCCCTGACACGTGTCGCTTTGTTTACTATAAACAACTTATTATCTTAAAGATACCTTTCATTAGATGTGCGCAAGAAAAATAACTGCTTTTGTATTTAAATGACAGTTGCGCAAAGGCATGCTATTGCGAATCACACGCCATACGACGGAGATTGCTCTTACTATGTAAATTTAAGTTGCGATTTGTGCGAATGTTTATTTTTAGAACTATGTAGACCAAAAAGCATTTATCTTATTGTTGTATAAAAATTATATTTTTTAATTATACTCAACCTTTTTTTTATTGCGCGTCGTTTTTGTCCTTAACTAGCGACCTGCCCCTGCTTTGCACGGTTTTAACGACTTGACAAATAATTGAGATTTCTATTTTCGGGAAACTTTTTCCGATTTTTCTTTCATAAAACTAAGTTCGGACTATTTATAACAAAAAAATGCCAAATCAGTACAGTCGTTCTCAATGGCGCTTACAGCATTTCAAGTTTATTTAAACAGATATTATTATATAAAGATATATATTAATAGAAGGTCTTAATTATATATTGTTTTACTCTAAAAATAATGCATAACATCATCAGAGGCTTGTTATTTTTGTAATTAACATTTAAAATAACAAGTTCTAATGCGGAAATAACCTGAAGGTGTGAATGTACTGAAGGACGGTACTCTGTGGCATGTATGATACACGCTTCTGTATCGTTTACACAGTCAATAGAAATATAACCACTATGACCGTTTTATAATGACACATGCAATGCAATATTCTTTTTTAGAGATGTGGCAAAACTTAAGTCCAAAGTTAGTTTATTATTAATAATATCAAATAAAAATCTTTATTTTGAGCGAAGACTTGTATTTTTTAAGGTTAGTAACATTGTCCTTAAAACTAAGTTCTAGTAAATAACAAGATATGGAGACAAAAAAAAAGTTAATCTCACTCACAACGAGTCCAACATTTTTCATAAGATTTTTAAACAAGAACTAGGTACATTAAAGGTAATACTTAGTTAGGTAGATAAACTTTATTAATGATAAACAAAAGGCAGCAATAATATCATGTTGAATTAATTTACTGATCACTTTATTAGTAGTATTCTTATGTTAATCTGTCATCCATGAAAAGTGTGTGTCCAGTCGAGCCGGTTCCGATTCGCTAGGGCTGTCAAAAACAACATTATTCAAATTGATTTATTATAATGCCGGTATCACTTTCAAAGTTCAGAGGATGATACAATCAATAAATAAAATAATATACTTGTAAATTAAGTATTATTCGCAGTTTATAAATAAAGATGCATCAGCGAAAGCACGTGCCTGTATGAAATTATCCCAATAAAATATATTTATTATTCCGTTTTATTAACTACCTACCTATCCAAATAATAATTATAATATTGAGGAAAACTAAGTAGTTGTTGTCCGCAACTCCATTCGGAAAGGAGATTTGTCTATTTTTTTATTTTTTTATAACGTCCTTTGTCTTTTTTTTAGAAACTGGACCCCTGATTTTATTTACTGGAATTACAAAAAGAAACCAAAGCTTTCACCTAATTCCAAATAAATTTTTGAAAGCTTGATAAAATCATGCAGGACCGAAGAGACCGGAGAGTATCGGATTGTCTATGGATTTTAGATCCATGACATATAGCGTTTTTTTTTTTTTTGAATAGCACTAGTTTGTCAATTATATTTTTTTTACCCGCGGGTGCAACCAGTACCTGCAGTGTAATAATGTGGCGACATATCGAAAAATCGAGATTTCTTTATCTAACTCTATGCTATACTTACATAAAATCCTACTAATATTATAAATGTGAAAGTTTGTGTGTTTGTGTGTTTATGTGTTTGTGTGTTTGGATGTTTGTTACTCAATCACGCAAAAATGGCAGAATGGATTTGGATGAAATTTGGCAAACAGATAGTTTATAACATGGATTAACTCATAGGATACTTTTTATCACGATATTCCCACGGGATCGAGACTTACGCGGGTGAAACCGCGGGGCGCAGCTAGTCTTTTATAAATGAAAGTCGCTTTTCGTGGTTGTCAGTATTGTCCGCGCTGTTCTTCCACACCACTTTTTTAGAATCGTTTAGAGAATTTATTCTGGAAGGTTTATGTGTATAATACTTACGTTAATGTTAAAGTTACATATAACTAAGAAATCTCGATATTTTGTCAAGACGTAACCGTAAACCGTGTGAAGCAATGGCAGGTCGCTAATTATATAAATAAACCTTTCTCCTTAAACACAGTCACGAAAAGTCTTCAGTCAGGCACAGAACCAGAACACTGCTCTCCCTACACCTAACTAAGTAGATAATAATGGCGTCCTATCTCACATAACAACTAACGTATTTTGTAAAACTCGTTCCCTACTAAAGCAATGCTCGTTAATGGGCTATACCGAAAAAACTTGTCATAAAAAAAAAACAATCATCCCGAACATAGTACCTCCTCCTTTTTTGAAGTCGGTAATAAAACACTTGTGGTCAAACACCAAGATGTAAAATGGGCTTGAAAATATACCTAATTCTTTTAGCAATGGAGCTGTTACTCGAAACTTTGTTCAAATACAAAATGTTAGTCGTGTATCCTTCCTCCGTCTTCTTATTCTCTTGCCCACAATTTATTTGGGGTCAATGTGTTCTTCTTCCATACTTCTCTGTTAGTCGTAATCTTCTGCTTTCTAGCCATATCATCTTTTCCACAGTCCATCCATCGTATCTTTTGGAAAAAGTAGGTCAAATAACCATCAAAAACATATTCTGTTTCATTTATGTACAATTGTTATCCATGTTATATAACTGTTGGTTAATTGCTTGGTTAGCAGTGATAGCCTAGTGGTGTGACTGTGACCATCGGTCTACCAAGTCATAGGTCTCGAGTTCGAACCCAAGCCACGCACCTCTGACTTTTCGGATTCATGTGCGTATTGTATAATTATTACTTGCCTCAAAAACGGTGAAGGAAAATATCGTGACGAAACCGGCATGCCCGAGAGATATTTCTCGAAGGCCGTCATGTGAAGTCATGTGAAGCCAAGTCAGACCCTATGGGCGGCTATAAAACTCCCGACACCAGTCACAAACCAGAAGAAAAAAAAAACTGTTGGTTCTCCTATAAATACATAAAAAGTATCATCATCTGTAGGCATACTTTTTATTTCGGTTGCAGGTATTATTTTATTATTAATATTAAATTGCTAAACAATTATTAGAAAAAAGAAAAATATTTTATTTGGGATATTTTATTTCTTATTGTAACTTTATACTAACGTACTATATACATAAACCTTCCGGAATAAACTCTCTAAACGATGATGAAAACCTCATCAATATCAAACCTCAACAACGCGGACATACAGACAAACACGAAAAGGAAGCGTACCCAGAAGACTGGCAGCATTGCCACGCTGAATGGCAATGCTAATCTTTTGGCCAAAGAACGAGCCAGCCCTCGGGTCACGTGAAAGGTCGACCAGTCAAAGTAGGTAAATGCGCACTCGGGTCGGTAGGATCATTTCCGACCTTCACGCGGGCGAAGCCGCTGGCAAAAGCAAGTTTTAAATAAAATCTGAGATAACGTTACCTACCTAAAATAAGTTTTGAATAAATTTAATAAATAGTCGAATATTTTAATAGAAAGGTGAGGTAAATTAATTGTGAAGCAAAGTGACTACTAACTGAAATTGTCCGTATAAGTATACCTACTCAAAACACAACTGTCATTCTTTGACAGCTGTATGAAATGGCTATAACACGGCGAATTGGAGTAAGGTGTCAATTTGCCAAATAATTTATTTCCCTGATTGTAACTACCTACGCACCTTGACCTTGCGTAGATCAGATGCGGTATATCAAAGTTCGTTAGTGAAATATGTTCGAGGTAGGTTATTTATAAACTGTCGAGCCAATGAGTATGTTTATCGCAAACATTAGCTTAGGTACACACGGCTACACATAAAGCTATACATTTCCAGTTTATGCTGATCTCGCATTGTATAGGATTTCTGTACCATGCGAAGTCAGCTTATACTGGAAATGTATAGTTTGATGTGTAGCCGTGCGTACAACCCAAACTTCTTGGAAAAGTGTCTCACCAAAACCCGTCTTATTTATGCGAAAACTTGACAAACAGACCACAATTTACATTTTTTTCCTTACTTCAAAGCAAGGACTTGAAACGTTACTCAAAATAGAGGTACGATAACGTTACGTAATAGCGTTAGCGTTCCAGTAACCATTTATGAACTAATTTCTTGGCGATATAACGAAAATCTATCGGAACGAAATCTTCAACCATTAATTTAGAAATTATCGTTACTGGAACGATATGTAACACTATTTTAACGTTATTTCATAACGTATTAAGTCCCTGCTTCAAAGTATATTCGTTTGCGGTTCTGTGACCAAACCATATTGCATAATGAGGAGATTGCTTTAATTAGATTGCTTTAATTAATATTTAAATCAAGATTTCGTTTATATTTGATTCGTTCCATTAATTGATATAAACAGGGCATGTCTACTTGTACTTACCTATACAGGGTGAAATTGAATTCATGGGCATGTTCTTAAGGGGTCATTGTACTCATTATGAACAACTTGTTACCAAGAGAACACATTGGAAACCCGACAAAAAAAATCCGCTGTTCTACATTTTTATGTTCGCATAAATCGTCAAAATGTAGGGAACAGCTGATTATTTTTTCGCAATTTCAGGGTTGGTCCTATACTGAAAGTTGTTCATAATGATGAGTACAATGACCCCTTAAGAGGATGTCCATGATTCCAAGTTCACCCTGTATATACCTGCTGCCATATACTTACACAATGTACTACACATATACATTGTTTACAGTCTCAAGTGAGTAGCAAAACATAAGCAGATATCCTACTTTATATATATATCCTACTAATATTATAAATGTGAAAGTTTGTGTGTTTGTGTGTTTGGATGTTTGTTACTCAATCACGCAAAAATGGCTTAATGGATTTGGATGAAATTTGGCAAACAGACAGTTTATAACCTGGATTAACACATAGGATACTTTTTATCCCGATATTCCCACGGGATCGTGACTTACGCGGGTGAAACCGCGGGGCGCAGCTAGTATATATATAAATATAATAATATAAATGTGAAAGTTTGTGTGTTTGGATGTTTGTTACTCAATCACTCAAAAACGGCTGAATGGAATTTGATGAAATTTGGCAAATAAATAGTTTATAACCTGGATTAACACATAGGATACTTTTTATCCCCATATTCCGACGGTATCGAGACTTACTCGGGTGAAACCGCGGGGCGCAGCTAGTGCCTAATAATATTTAAATGACCACACATAAATAGGTACCTACTTATTATACATAAAAATGATGGCCACCTGCACTTTAAAAATATTTACAAAGTATTTTTCCAAGAAATTTAATAATAACAGCGTATAATTCTAATGACTGTATAATAATAATGTATAAGGGGTAAATTTTTCAGGGGTAAATTCGTTTTTAGGGTTTGAATTTACCCCTGAAAACTGCCTACAAATTCCTATGAAGGTAGTGTTTGTATGTACCTATGATTTTGCTGCACCAACGGACTACCAGTTGGCCGCTGTCGAACGAAAACTAACATGACATGCAATATCTAAGTAACTTTCACTTATTTAAGCTTACTTTTGAGCGACGTTTAAAGCTTTAAGGAGCTGCCACTTCCACACATCCTCAGAAACCTTTTATACTGACGTTAGCTTAAAACTTTGGGCTCGTGGCAAAATAATGACTGCCGCACTGATCGATCGAAGGTTAAGCTATGCCTTCCGAGGGCAGTCCGTTGATGGGTGACCATACATAACATTTCTTTTTGAAGTGAAAACTTCTTTAGGCGCTTTGAGCACTTTTTGGGTAAACAAAAATCATGGAACTCGCGTCATCGTCACCGAACGCTTGAAGAAATGAATGAATGCTACTTAGTTTTCAGTTCTATCGGCAGTCCCCAAGACTGCCCCGCATGGTTTTTTTTTTTTGTGGTGTATCTATGTCGGTATATATTTTTTTGTTTTTAGAACGGTAATAAGGTCTGTTTTATGATATTTCAAGGTTATCCATTCTTTACCGGCCTCTCACAGATTCAGATTGAATCACTCACAGATTTGAGTTTTAAACATATACAGAGTGGATTTGAATCCAAAATCATATTTCCTCTATAAACACAGTTTCTGGTTTATATTATTTGTTGAAAGCTCCGAGTCTGCGGGGCATGTTCGTTTCCTGCGGCTATTTTTTACTTGTAATTATTTTTCTGGGGCCGCACTAGCGCTACCCTTAGCTCCTTTTAATGCACGTCAATCTAAAGAACTGTGTCACCCTCAACACACAGGTCACTGGTTTCAGTAATCATGGAAACTCATTAGATTCTCACTGGAATTTGGTAAAAGCCATAGCCATTGCATATGTCGATATAGGATCGTAAAGGTGCTCGTACTCTGGGTAAAGGTTTCCTTCAGGAGAGGGCTTACAATTACAGTAATACTTTAAGAATTTAATAACCTTTGTTGTTTAGTCTTTAATATAAGATGTATCTTTTCATACACGAAATCTCTTAAGAGGCCATTGTTCATTATGAACAACTTTCATTATGAGACCAACCATGAAATCGCGAAAAAAAATGCTCCGTATTTTTATGTCCGCATATCACGTCAAAATGTAGTGAACAGCTGATTTATTTTTCACGATAATTTAATTGATCCTGTAAAAACTTGTTGAATTACTAAATACTTAATTTTAGATTACTCTAATTGGCTGTCCTTTTTTAATAAATTAGCCCCTTTTTAATTTTCTGTCTCTTTTTAAGTTGGTTGCAGTAACTAAGCTAGAGTAGCCCGACCAAATGGGTTAGACTAGGTTAGAATTTGTGATCAACAACGAGCGAGCTGAGCGAGCGAAGCTGGCGGCAGCGGTCCGGCTAGCTCTACACACAAGTAGGTCACAGTTACTAGGCTTAGGGTACATCACAAAAAGACGACACAGATTATTATGTATAAGCGTCTTGTTCAGTATTTTTCACAAAATTCACGAAAACGGAGCTCTCGACTTATTTAAGCGTATCGGTATATATTTTTGGTAAATCAAAATGAAAATAATTTTAGAGGATCTATAAATACATGCAATTTCAGAATCCTTTGAGTACAAAATATTCCCTGTGTAAATAAATTCAGTGTAGCACTACTGCTGAATGTTTGACCTAGATTTAAACTTGAATTTAATACCAGCTTTTGACGAGATAGTTCATTATAAAATGTGTGTAGACACAAAACGGGAAAGCGCAGATCTCATTCAAACAGACTTGCGAAATCACATTTCTCCGCATAACTTGAGGAAGAATTGTTAAAAAAAACCTTGTTAATTTTAATTATTTGAGAATATATTTGTGTAAGAATATATTAATTATGGTAACTTCGTTGTTTAAAGAACCTGATTGTACATAGTTTTTTAAATTAAGGGATATATGTCATATCTAAGTACTAAACACTTTAAGGGACACTAAACGACCATAAGCGTTATGAAGGCTCCCGCAGACAGGCGCGACGCGACTCTGGTGAGACAATTTCTATGAAAACTTTACGGAAATTGTTCTACCGATGTCGCGTCGCGACTGTCTGCGGGAGCTTTGATAATAAAACTTTTCTATTGAATCTCGTTTAATGTCCTTGAATGCGCTAGCAGCCATTGAAGCACTAAGTACAGCTACTTACTTATTTCATGATCGCCTTAGTGAAAACATAACATTTGTATCCTACGTAGTGTTTCTACACTACCGCGAACACGGGGCGAATAAAACATAAGTAGTCGGGGAAATTAATTGTTACGCAAATTGACACCCTACCTCGAATTGCCATGATATACAACTGTCAAACAATGACAGTTGAGATTTGAATATACGGACAATTTGGGTTGGTAGTCAATTTTCTTAGCATCTAATTTCCCTGAGTCTAACTAATTACTTACATAGGTATACAATTAGAATTTTTTTCCAAAAAAAAACGACTTACAAAAAAAAGTGGACAACATCTTTGATTTCGGAAGTCGGTGTCTTAAATTTGCTTTTCAATTTTCGTTTTTGTGCCACTGACTTACGAAATCAAAGTTATTTTTCATTTTTTTTAGTGTTCTTTTTGGAAGTCGGTTTTTTTTTTGGAAAGTGTTTTTGTTTATCACTTTTTAACTGTCCCCCACAAAAATTCGAATACTATGCTAATGGTATGTAAATAACAGTAAGTCACATAGAACGTCGTCGACATATATTAAGTGGGAAAAATATGTAATATTGAAGCTAACTCAAAAACTATGCAAGCAAAGTTAGTAAAATTTATATACCTCGGAAGCATGACCTACCAAACAAAAAATAATCATCAAAATCGATTCATAATTGGCGGAGTAATCGCGTAACAAACATACAGTTAAAAACAGTCAGTTAAAAATAATTAAGCTCTCGCAAGAGGAACGCTGTTCGCGTCATTAAGGTACTTTAGGTTTTGAATGAGCGACAGCAATTTTCTTCACAAAATTATAAAATATTATACACACAGTACAACTCGTAAATACCTACTTAACACGAAATAAGTACAAAAATAAATAAGACGTTTCGTCTTGGAAGCAGTTTCTTAACAATCGATTTCTGAATCGATTTCAAATATTGACCAATGCATAACATAACATATCAGCCTTTGATGTCCCCACTGCTGGGCCACAGGCCTTCTCTCTGTGAGAGGGAGTGGTAATGTAATCCACCACGCGGGCCCAGTCCGGGTTTGTGGATGTCACAAGTCTTTGGATTTTTATGCCAGTTTCCTCACTATGTTTTCTTTCACCGTTTTGTGAGCAGTGGTGATGAAATTATTTACACAAAGTAAAGAGCCTGCTTGGGTTCGAACCTACTACTTGTAAGTCGTGGCCGTTATAGGAACTTTAGTCCATCCAAAATCTACCCTAATGGGCTTACGAGTAACCACACCCACAAGCTTCACCACAGTTCTGCCTGCGCAAAATCGGTGTACACGGAACACCGTGCGTGCGGTGGGTAAAACTGTATCACATGCAAAAGATAACTGTATCATGCGAGAAGCTTGCGCAGGCAGAGCTGTGGTGAAGCTTGTGCGTGTGGTAGGCCCAATAGAGAGAGAGAGAGATAGAAAACATTACAACGAAATATGATACAAGTTTATCACATTTATCATCACTCTGTAGATATCGATCATACCAATAGATAGATACGTTTGCCTATCTATTACCATAATGTTACGACAATCATGAATATGACTTGATTAACCAGTAATTTTATGCATCTTCATTAATAATATTAACGCCTATAATTTGTAAAGGATAAAAACACAGAGCAGGTATATTTATACCCGATGATTACACATATTTAATTATTTATTACTATTTAAAATAATGTGTTTTTAGGCGATGGCTAATTCAATTGGCGATCCTTTCATACCTTGCTCAAGAGCATGATTATCTACTAAATAGATAGATAAATCGTGGATAAATCTTTTATTTGGCGCACACAAAAGACACCACAATATTAAAAAACAATTAAATAATAACAAATTAGGTACATGAATATTCAAAAAAAAAAAACAAGGGTGCCAATAAACAAAAAAAAATAAAAAAAACTTTTAGCTAAGTTACATAATCATTATGTATTATACACAACTCAAATGAAATAACGAACATAATAAAAAAAGCGGTGTGCTTCTGAAAGTTGTAACAAAAATATCTGTAATAACCGCCCAAACAAAATTTCACCCTTCTGGCTACACGCTCACACACGCACACACAATACGTTCAATCAATTTGGCTCAAACTAATTGATTATCAGGAAAGCACTTTTCATTAGCAGCTGGTACACAGTGAGGTTACGGAGAGGATAGTGCAGCGAACAAAGACTACGTGTTGTATAATTTATACACACAACTTGTATAGTGTAGTAATGCCCGAATTAGACGAGGTTAGTTTTTCAAGCAAGATTGTGCTAGTAAGCTAAGCAAGCTAGTCACTCAGGCCACGTGTATACAGGGTGAAATTGAATTCATGGGCATCCTCTTAAGGAGTCATTGTACTCTTCATTGTGAATAACTTTCACTATGGGACGAACCCTAAAATAGTGAAAAAAAGATCAACTGTTCCCTACATTTTGACGAGCTATGCCAACATAAATGTAGGGAACAGCTGATTTTTTTTATGTGATGAGTGCATTATCTGATATGCTTATGAGAAAGATAATAAGCTAAAGCTATAGTGTGATAATTTAATAGAATGGAGTTCTATTTTTGAGCTAGTAGCATCACCGACTACTGGTTTTACTATCCTGGTTTTTACACTAGATTCGTGTGACCGGAAAAGCTAGTAACCAATCGGGTCATTTTACTCTACGGACTAATTTACTGCATCGTGTAAACTGCTTTGCATGTGCTAAGCCAGGATAATAAGCGAGGATATAACTTGCTTGTTATCCTAGCTTCAAAAACTGGCCTAGTGTAACATGGGCATAACTGTTAGTTTTCATTAGTTGTGTACTTTGTAGGAACAACACACTATCATGTTTGTGTAAACAAGACACAGTAGGTTACCTGTTGCTTGAAATAAACTTAGCTATTAGCTACAATTTATTTACACTACAATACTAGGTGCTCTACACTTGTGCAACGGGCGAAATGCGATGGGTTATACGAGAATTTGATAAACTCAAATGTAGCGTTTGTTCATCCAACATGATTATTAAAACTGACTGTTACCTACAATACAACTCCGTTCGGAAATATGGGGTTTGAAAGGTGGTGCCTTTCAACCCCCATTTTTACCCGACTGCCCCAGACGGAAGGTAATGTTTTCCTCTTTTTGGGTGGATTTTCGTAAAACTCACTCTCCTTACCTGCCTGCCCAAGTTAGTTCCTGAGATTCCGAGAAGTATTCGTATTTCATTTTTATATTAAAGTGTCACAAAAAATTGCTCGATCAAAAATGACGCAAACCGCTACGTAGAATGTTTTTATTAAAATTTAAATGTTTTATAACCAAGCATTGTGTGTTGCTTTTTAATTACAAGTTGTGATTAACATTGAATGCGTTTTTTGTAAACTATTTTTAGAACGTGGTTCGCCTCACAAAGTTCGCCCCACATTTGATATTCCTGTTTCGCCCCACATTTTGTTCCTTATTCGCCTCAGTTTTTTTTTCTTCCTTTGGAATTATAAAGTACTGTCATGTATACCTGCTGCAAGCTATGCCATGTAGCTTGCTAGGTACGTATACAAGTTTTGCGAAAGTTAGGTAAAAACTTCATTAAAATCGAGATTGCGGATCTGTTGTCGTCATCATTATTTTAAACAAATACTTCTCTCTATTTCGACCAGTGCACCTAACCTTTACCAGTATGACTCGACTTTGGTAAACACATCCGTGGCCACATTAACATATATATCTACCATTAAAATTAATAATAACGGATGATTTACTCATGATTTGTGTTAATGTCTGTATAGTGGTCAGGTAGGAAGCGTCTGTTATATTATGATAGGCCCAGCTGCCGGCGGTGTCTGATTGACTCTTAAAAGACATCTATAGCTCAGTACTCAGTAGTCAGCCTTGCGTCCTACTATATGCTACGGTTTCCTAGAAGAGGTTCCATCATATTCTATCGGCCGTCATGAACATCTGTCAATAAAAGCTCTGTATTTGGACAGCCGTAAAGCGCGTCACACATTACGCAGATACGATAGAATTTTATCTGCGTATAAAAACTTAAGTAGGTATCTGAAAGTATCACACACTACGCAGATACGATAATATACGAGACGATACATTCACGCGAAATCCCTCAAACTGAGTAGACTTGTTTTTTGGTGCGGATTGTTTATACAGAGTGTTACAATGAGTTCGCGTTTACTGCTTCTGGATTTATTAAGCCAGCGCCAGACATAGCAACAATATTTGAACACATATTTGGACACTTGTTTGAATACATGTGAGGCACGGCTGTTTGGGTATTTGATCAAAGTTTGATCTCACATTTATTATCGTACCTCTGGCGCCGGCTTAAGACAGCTCGTCAGAAGAGGATTCTGCTTTTGAATTTGATGCACGTGTTGCGTTAGAATGTAATAAAAGGCGAAGAATTTGGCTAGAACGTCATATAAAGCTTAAAAAGGACCGAAGCGAATTTAACATCTTTCAGGATCTATCAGATAACAAATTTACAATCTGTTTTCGAAACCCAAGGGCTCCTCCGCGCAACCGCCTGCATTTACCTGCAGGTAAAATATTATACCATATTTGTATCGGCAGATGCTATCTGCAGATTTTGTATACGCAGATAATATTCTCACCATCTTTCGATCTATGTTACGATCTACGATACTTTACGATAAAATATAAATTATCTGCGCTTTGTGTTACTTCATTGAAATACATAGAGCGCCATATTGAAAGACATAAGCTCAGATAAAGATATCTAACCTTATCTGCGTAGTGTGTGACAGCCTTTATTGTGTGAGTGACCAATCACCGCTTTCTTAAAAGATTAAAGCTTTAGGCCCTCTAGCAATAGCCGTCTCCCTCCGCACAAACGCTAAGTATAAGTAAATAGGATCGACTTTTATTCACTTGCACTGGCAGTTTCACTAAAACTAAGGAGTAATATTAATTATAATTAATAATATAAGATTACACACATAAAGGTTCCGTTTAACTTCCGAGCTGCTGCCGGAATAAAGAATGGGCTGTTCGCGCGCTAATTTAGGTATTTCCTTTGTATTCACACCTACATCCACACACCTGCACCCACACACCTACATCCACACACCTACATCCACACACCTACATCCACACACCTACATCCACACACCTGCATACACAGACCTACATCCACACACCTGCACCCACACACCTACATCCACACACCTACATCCACACACCTGCACCCACACACCTACATCCACACACCTGCATACACAGACCTACATCCACACACCCATCACACATCACCATACACATGCTACCCCCATTTTATTCTAAAACAGATTGTGTTTAATATGTTTTGTATTTTATTCATTTTTCAATTTTCTTTTCATTATTTTATAAATCACATTAATTGTATTAAGTCTAAGTCTTCTCTGTAACTGGAGAAACTTCGACCCCTGACATACTGGTGTCCTAGTTCAGGAGTCAAGTCCATCAGATATTTCTCAGTAGCAGCCCGGAGTCTGGATTTGTGCTCGCTTGATACCTTATCCTTCGGGATTACAGGCGTGTTATTATGTTGTGTATAATATTATTGTTTATGTTTGTTTTAGGTGCTTTCCTCGTGTTGTCCTACCCACACTTCCTGTTCGCTGACTTAAGTTACCGTGATGGTGTCATTGGGATGCGGCCGAATGAGGAAAATCATAAAATTTTCTTGGAAATAGAGCCGGTGCGTAAAATATACTTATTATTTCTTATGGTATTAATCATGTGACTGTTTTTAAACGTCACGAGGTCATTATAAAGGTCGTATTACTATTATATTATGTAGATTTCTGAACTTGAGCTTGAGATATCCAGCCTAGAGAGATAGAATTTTGTATTCAAAACAATGGGTTTTTTTTGTAAGACTTTCTACCGACATTGTTGATGTGTTCACAAGTAGAACAAGATATAGAGGTATGAGGAACAGTGTGTAAAGTTTCTCATCCTCTTTAGAGAAGGGAGGAACCTCCGACTAGATGAGTGTTGTGTCTAGTGGGCTACTGCCCGAAACAGTTATTTATCGGGTCTGTGTAACGGGTGCAAAGACGAGGGTCAGTCTTTCTGTCATACAATACCTTGCATCCTTTCAAAGTTGCAAGCTGACAAAGTTTATACTTTTTTTGACGTATTTTTACGAAATCAAGCTTTCAAGGTAATAATTTAACTTACCCCCACGACTCCTGTACCATTGCATGCACCCATAAGCATAATGTTTCGCGAGTTTTGATCGCTACCGTAAACAGCAATTTTTGACATAAAAATAAAAGTCGTTTCCCACTTAACAGCAATTATCTTTATGCAATTTTTGATGTACAGAATGCGTAGTTGACAGCTATGGTCTTGTTTCACCTTGTTTATGTTAATCACGTAGGTATAAGTATCGCGATTGGATATGTCAGAGTAGTACTTACGTATGTGACGGTATAGCTAAAGAAGTCGCCACTAAGTAGAAAGAAGAAGAAAGAAAAATATGTTTATTTCTCACAGAAACACGTGCATAAAAAGAGATAACAGTAATCAGCAATATTAAATTAAACAAAACAGATCTCAGTAAAAAAATGAGATCACTAGTATACATGTAATAATCGGCAGCTGCACGTCATGACTGTGACAAGAAGGCTTCCACTCAGCATGATGCTGCGCTATGGGGACCCACAGCACAGCGCTGATTTTCAGTGGTCAACCGAAAAAAAAAGACGTACGGAAATAAAGTCAGGTTCAGAGATTTGTACATAATAAATGTTTCTTGTTTAACAAGAATTTAAAGAATAAATAGTTATAAAATAAAATAAACAGTACTTAGAATATACCTAATACAACTTTAAGCAAAACGAATTATATGAGTAGGTAAATATTATTAAAGGTAACGTGAAAATTCATCCGCAGGCATCAATAATGTGAGTACATAAGTCATAGTCATTCCTATGAACAAATCCTAAATCCGATCAAGCACTGCTCAAAAATCCATGTGCTCTGAACCAATCCGCTCAACGACTGAAATAGAACGATATAACCTTGAAAGAGCGCGTTGTTTGTGTAAGTATATAATTCAAAAACAGACGAGGGCATGGCCTTGTCCGTGAAAATGTTGAGGAAAAGGGGCTCGTCTGTGGGGAACTTGGCAGACTCGCGCCGTCGGGAGCCGGGGTCGGGTGTCGCGACGTCACACCCCTAATCCGGTACTTACAACCCCCCAAAAACGATCGGGTCTACCTTGACCTATAAAACAGACATTAGGTATTTTGTTAGAGTTTTAAAAGTTCTCACTTCCGTACGGTTTTGTCTCCTGGTAGTTGTAAAACAGACTCGTGTTTTTTATTATACCTGCGAAAAGATAGTGCACCTGCCATCTAATCTCTACACCACCCTTGGTTGACTGGTAGAGAATGCCTAAGGCATTAAGTCCGCCTTTGTACCTCTTTTTTGAGTGCGAAAAGTTTAAATAAATAATTAAATAAAAGATAAGTACCTACAAACATACCATTTTGTCCAATAAATAAATAAAAACATTTAAAAAAAAAACAACCGACTTCCAAAAAACACACTACAAAAGTGGAAAATAACTTTAATTTCGAAAGGCGGTGGCAAAAAACGAAAATTAAAAAGCAAAGACACCGACTACACACATACACCGACTACATAGAACCTCCTCCTTTTTGAAAAAGTCGGTTAAAAAAGGATACCTACCAACAAACATAAAATTTTGTCCAATAAAAAAAAAAATGCAAAATCTATGTACCTAATACGGTATTAGGTACATAGATATTGCATTTTTTTTATAGCTATGTTTTGCATAGGTACCGAAGTAAGTAGGTACCTATTTAGGTATTAGTAATACCTAAATAGGTACTTACTTCGGTACCTATAGGTAATTCTGTCGCGGCCAGCAATAAGAGACTACTGATGGACGAACGTGAAAATGTGGGCCGACGTGAGTCCATCAGTCCGTTTCTTCTTTACTTTAAACAGTTCTATTTGCAAGCCAATAAATAAAATCTTTGATAAGGTACCTCCTTGGTTGCCAAAGTACTTTTTTGAAGTAAAAAGATCGTTTTCTCAACCATGTTTGAGAAAAATGAGTTTTCTCAAACATGCTTGGAAATTCGAGCATTATTTTGACAACCTTCTTCGAGATAAATCAAAATTGCTGTACTGGTAAAAAACAAGTGACGATGCGGCCAGCAAAGTTACTATGAAAATCCATATCTGGCGTGTTTAGCGGCCAAATAAATTACTATGAAAACTCATATCTGTCGTGTTATTTAAAAATGGAACGAACTTTTTACTTCAACACACGGCAACCAAGGAGGTACGAGTAAGTTATCAAAGATTTTATTTAAATTTCGAATTGGTTTGCAAATAGAACAAAGAAGAAACAAATTAACATATTGGCGCATGGAAAATGATAGTTATTCGTCATTGATTCTGGAATTTCTATTTAATTTACTCAGTTTGAATTTCCGCGCGTTGTTTGAGAAAAGTACTATACAAGCCTTGGCCGCAATCAGGAATTGATGGACTCACGCATGAGTGCCTCGGCTTCGCCTCGGCCCTCATTTTCACGATCGTCCATCAATTCCCTTATTGCAGGCCGCGACAATAATGTACTATTCATTTTTAAATAACACGACAAATATCAGTTTTCATACAAATCTATTTGGCCGCTAAACAAGACAGTTATTAATTTTCATAGTATTATTGCCGGCAGCAAAGTGTCTTCTTTTTTTTTTGGGGCTTTACCCATAGCTTTTGTCAGTCGCATCGTCACTTGTTTTTTATCAGTACAGCAATTTTGATTTAGCTTGAAGAAGGTTGTCAAAATAATGCTCGAATTTCCAAGCATGTTTGATAAAAAATCATAGATAATTTAGAATTTGAAACGACATCACATTTAATCATAATTAGCTGATGCCCGCGGCTTCGCCCGCGTGGATGTCGCATAATATATACTAAAACCTTACTCGAGAACCACTCTATCCATTGGTGAAAACAGCATGAAAATCGGTGCAGTAGTTTTTGAGTTTATCGCGAACAGGACGACAGACAGACGCGGCGAAGGACTTTGTTTTATAATTATGTAAGGATTAGAGTTTGAAACGACATGATATTAAATCAGAATTTTAATTAATCGCTATTGTTAATCAGCCAGCCTTTTACCGCATAAATTACAGTTTCCATGGAAAACGTATTATAATTCGCACGGTTTTGACGACTTGACAAAACATCGAGATTTCTTGTTAAATGTAACTTTAATATTAACTTAGTAGACTTAGTAACCCTTCCGGAATAAATTCTCTAAACGATGGTGAAAATCTGAAAACCTCATCAAAATCTGTTGCGTGGTTTAGAGGAACAACGCGGACAAACACGAAAAGCGACTTAAATTTTTATAAATATAGATAACACAACTAACTATTTACACTAGGTACCAAATTATAGATTAACTAACTTACTATACAAATAGGTAAATACAAAAGTACACTTAAGAGTCGAAGTACTCGTCCGCATCACTGTCATGCGTCATCCGGAAAAGTGTCCAGAAGTCGGGCAACATTGCCATGTTGAATGGCAACGCTAGTTTTTTTGCCAAAGAACGAGCCAGCCCTCTATTCGCGTGAAGTGTCGATCAGTTATATATTACTAGCTTCCGCCAGCAGGCTTCGCCCGCGTACCCGTGGGGACGCCCATACAAAATGGTGCGGGAGAAACTCCGCCCATGGGCTCCCCCGCTGACGCAGAGTCTCCGGCCTCAGCTTGTGGAGGACGTGGTGAGCGCTCTGTTCCCTTCGAGAGGGGAACATACCTCCCCGCTCATGGCTCCGCCTACTGCGGTGCTCGATGCGGACCACACCGCCGCCGACGACGATGCTCCGGAGGTGACCGAGGTAGAAATGAGAGTGGCGGTACGAAGGCTGAATGCCAAGAATACCGCCCCAGGACCCAACGGCCTTCCTGGGAAGGCCTGGGTCCTGGCCATGGAGGCTCTCGGGCCTCGACTAAGAGTCTCTATGCGCATGCATGGAGAGGGGCCAGTTCCCACTTCGTTGGAAGACGGGGAAACTGGTCCTCATTAAGAAGCCGGGGCGCCCTGCGGACTCTCCGTCCGCTTATCGGCCCATCGTGCTGCTCGACGAGGTGGGCAAGCTCTTTGAAAGAGTCATTGCAAACCGCCTCGTCGGGCGGCTGGTGCGGGTGGGGCCGGATTTGGCGGAGAGCCAGTTTGGTTTCCGCAGAGGGCGCTCTACTGTGGACGCCATCATGCGTGTACGGGCCCTCACGACGGGGGATGCTGTGGCCCGGGGCGGGGTCGTCTTGGCGGTGTCACATAAGGGAGGCACTCCGGTACCACCGGATGCCGACCTACCTCTGTCGTGTGGTCGAGGCCTATTTGACGGACAGGGCCGTCATCTACCCCGGTCACCAGGGAATGTGGAACCGGCGAGAGATGTCGTGCGGTGTCCCACAGGGATCGGTCCTGGGGCCGCATCTGTGGGACATCGGATACGACTGGGTGCTGCGCGCCGACCTCCCTAGCGACGTCAGCGTGGTTTGCTACGCTGACGACACGCTGGTCTTGGCGCAGGGGAGGTCGCACCAGGCGGCGGCCGATCTAGCGACACGCTGAGTTGCGACAATCGTCGATAGAATCCGGCAGTTGGGACTCGAGGTGGCCTTGCACAAGTCCGAGGTCATGTGTTTTCATGGCCCTCGGAACGCGCCACCGTCGGGTTCCCAAATTACGGTAGGAGGGGTTCACATCGGCGTCGAGTCGACGATGAAGTACCTAGGACTCGTCCTCGACAGCCGGTGGAACTTCGTGGAGCATTTCCGACGTTTGGCTCCAAGGCTGGACCGGGCTGGGGTCGCCTTGAGGCGGCTCCTGCCCAATCTAGGGGGTCCAAAAGCCTCCTGCCGGAGGCTCTACGCGGGGGTCGTGCGGTCCATGGCCCTTTACGGGGCACCGGTGTGGGCGCGTTCCCTTAGGCTGCGGCCAGCCCGCCGGTTGAACGCGTCCCAAAGGGTCATCATGGCCATTCGGCTGGCCCGGGGATACCGCACGGTCTCCCGTGAGGCGGCGAGCCTCCTTGCCGGATTACCGCCATGGGATCTGGAGGCGAAGGTCCTCGCGCACATCTGGGAGTGGCGCGAGGAGGTGAAGCGCCGGGGTGTAACTCCGCTGCCGCGAGAAATCGCGGCACAGCGGACAGAGCTCCGGCAAGATCTCATGGCGGCATGGAGAGTGCGATTGTCGCAACCCAGTGCTGGGCACGCCACAATAGCGGCGATAAGTCCCCTCTTTGAGGAGTGGCTAGAGAGGCGCCACGGCGTCCTCACCTTCCGCCTGACACAGGTCCTCACCGGACATGGCAGCTTCGGGAGGTACCTGTGTAGGATTAGGCGGGAGGAAACGCCCGGGTGTCACCACTGTGCGGATCGCCCGGAGGACACGGTGGAGCATACGGTTGAGGTATGCCCTGCTTGGGCGGAGCACCGCCGTGTCCTCGCGGAGGCCATTGGCGGCAGTGACCTCTCGCGTCCGGCCCTGGTTCAGGCCATGGTACGGAGCGAGAGGGCATGGGAAGCCGTCACCTCCTTCTGCGAAGCAGTAATGCTCGCGAAGGAGGAGGCGGAACGCGTGAGGGAAAGGCAAAGTTTGCGCCCTCACGCCCCTAACCGCCGCCGTTGGAGACGCCCTGGGCGTCGGGAATCCCAGGCGGATTCCCGGCCACCATAGGCGCGGGCTTGCGGACGGCGAGCAACGGGCAGCTCGCCGTCCGATAAGGACCAGGCCCGGGTCGATGGCGCGTCGTGTTCCACGCGCGCCTCAAAGAGATGTCAGCAAAATTGACGGGGTCCAATAGGACCGATGCCTGCCAGGGTTGCGGGAAAGTCCGAAAGGGATACCGGGACCTTGGCAACAGGCAAATGAAGGAACACGGGTGGGTTTTAGTCAGTAAAAGTCTGACACGCCCTTCCGCTCCGCCCAGAGCGGGAGAAGTCATTGAATGAATTCCCACAATCAAAAAAAAAAAAAAAAAAGGCTTCGCCCGCGTTGTATATCGAGATGCCATCTATCTCTTTGCCAAATTTTATCGAAATCCGTTCCGTGGTTTAGGCGTGAAAAGGTAACATACAGACAGACGGACAGAGTTACTTTCGAATTTATAATATTAGTATGGACTAGCTGCGCCACGCGGTTTCACCCGCGCGTGATGTTATGTAATTATTTATGTATTTTCAGAACACTGGCACTCCGATCAGGGCCGCCAAGCGGGCCCAGTTCAACATCTTCTCGAGGACCGTCAGAGGAATCCCAACCACGAGAAATCTTCGCACTACGCTTATCCCTATCCTTTGGATTGAAGAAGTGAGTATACTATAGACACTTTCAAACACAGTCTTTTGTAAATTGACGAAGTGATGAATTTTCCAATTTGCCAAATTTCATCCTCTCTAGAGTAGGGAATGTCGCGGCGGCGCGCGTCGAGCGGTTCGCGTATTGCATTTTTATATTCGTGATTACTTCGAAATTAAATATCCGATTCGAATGAATTAAAAAGTATTTTACTACTACATAAATCCTTACTGCATAAAACCCTTGATGATGAAACTATTTATTTATATAAGAATTAATACTACAAATACGAATGTAACCAACTGTTGTTTCTACCGGCGGCGGCGGCGATCTAATTTAATAAAACACAAAAGCTGCTATTGTGACTTATCTGTGATAGTTAGTTAAATTCTCTCCCGGACTTTTTGTAGGTAATCAATAATGAGTAATAATCAATAATGAGTTTATAATAAATAATGAGTACTTTAATCATGTAGTACATAATTTGTATGTATCATCAATAGTTTTCTCAGCGGTCGCCAAATAATGAATTTTATAGGCAAAATTTTGCTACTTTGGGTTACATTATTACAATTTTCATAAGGATCTCTATTTTTTTTAAAATATATTATAGCCCATATTTTTTTTAAATAAATTATACTTCCTGATAATTTAGCTTCCTATTGGTGAAAAAATGCTTAAAATCGGTCCAGTAGTTTCGGAGCCTATACTGTACAAACAAACAAACAACAAAATCTTTCCTCTATAAAATATTAGTATAGATTCGGTCGGCAGTAGTTGCGAAGGTACTTACCTAGTGGGTACCGTAACAAGTTTCGAAAAAACACACACAAAAAAAAAAAAAATGCGTAGAACGTAAAGTATTCTTTATTTCAATGGAGAGTCTATAGATCACAAATTGTGCTTACTATATACTTATGTAGACCGGATAGCAACTTGTTGCTCCACTTGATATGTATAAATTAGGTATTGAAAGGCACACAAGGAATAAGATTTTATTCAATCGACTGAATGAATGAATGCACTGTCGAAGACTGACAATAAAGTTCAATAGTGAATTGTCAATTGAGCTCAATTCAGTGTTTGTTACATTAATTTACATTATTAAACAACAAATAGTTTGCTTTCCTCTAGTTCAAGCGCCTTGTAAATTTAGCATAGCGATAAGTTGCAACGGAATACAATGCATTTGCAATTCTCGCTCCTACAATGACCTACGTGGACATAATTTGATTTATCACCTTGATTTATCATTTATTGGGAAGCACCGGCCCACGGCTTGGGAAACCCGGCAGGCACAGTCATGACTAGATTCTCCTCATAACATAAGGTTCCTAGGTATTTTTTAGATAAGTAGCTATTGCCCGTGACTTCGTCTGGGAGCAGGATGAAAAGCACCTTATGTCCTTCTCCAGGTCAAGGTCTACCCCTGTGCCAAATTTCATCCAAATCCGTTCAGCTGTTTTAGAGTGAAAATGTAACAAACAAACTCTCTTTCGCATTTATAATATTATACTAGCTTCTACCCGCGGCTTCGCCCGCGTGATATGTCGATAAAAAGTAGCCTATATCCTTCCCTAGGATGCCATCTATCTCCTTGCCAAATTTTGTCGACATCCGTTCAGTGGTTTCGAATTTATGATATTAGTATGGCTTATAGGTAGTTAGGATAACAACATAAAAAGCACGTCCATACCTTTCGGTAGATTTTGGATCTTTTGCCGAGTTCTAGGTAGGTACACTACCGGAAGCCTTGTAAAATATGGAATTAAAAAGTAAAAGTACCTGGGCGACCGAGCTCTGTTCGGGTGAAAATAGAAAAAACTAATTTTCCCAATTATGAGACCTAGCTAGATGGATTTTTGGCCTCCGTAAATCCCCTATATTACAACTTTCATAGAAATATGAGCCGTTTTCGATGCGTGATTAGTGTGATTACCAATACTACACAAATATTGTGATGTAATGAATTCGAATTTTTAGAATCAATATTATATTAATTTAATCATTTGACATAGAAAATTTGCAGTACTTTAAGATGAAATGATGCATACTAACCAGTGTTTTGTACATGTAAGCAAATAAATAAACCAATAGTAACTTAACGGCTAATGATAAATTTCTCCTACCTTCTGCTTTATTTTCAGGGCCTTAATTTACCTGGAGAATTCGTCGACGAGCTGACAGACCGGTTACTAAACAGTCTTCGATTGGTGGACATATTTGTTCCAGTGATTATAGCCTTCTGTGGTCTCATACTATTGATTGGTATAGCTCTTACAATTAGAGCTAAGTATAAAAAAGGAACAAACGGTAATGCGAACTAGATTATAAAGATATGATGTACTTATTTATTGACTGATTCACGTATACAGCGTGAAACAAATACCCTGTCCGATCCGTGAGGTGTTGATAAGAATCATTCTGAGAGTAAAGGCTCTTACATACTGGGGCGATTAGTCGCGCGACGCGACGCCGCCGCATTGTTCGCCGTGAGAAATTGTTTTGTTAAAATTCGCGTCACGCGACGTATCGCCCCACTATGTAAGAGCCTTAAGTATAAATAAATTTATGTTTTTTTTTTGGAAAAACGAAAAATAATTCTCCGCTTTTTTTTTTCAATTGGGAATTTTACCGGGTAAGACCTTTGTAGAAAATTTTGAAATTGGGGTAATTTTTGTACCTACTAAAAACGTGAAGAGTAAGTAATAATTTCATTATTTCCAGAAGAAAAAAACTTTCTAGTAAGTACCTATTGTTATTGCCGTAACTAATATTCTAGTAAGTATATAATGGTACCTAGGCGCCATTCGGATCGGACAGGGGTTTTGTTACATGCTGTAATACTTACAATGATATTAATGAAGCATTTTTTGTTTTATTTAAAGTTACCCTGTCCTCTTTCTATTTATAATTTTCAACAAAAGAGGGCTTTCACTTTTCAAGCTAGTTTCTCGAAAAGTGGCGTCGCGACACCGGTAGAACAACTACCTATGTGGAGTTTTCATAGAAATTGTTCCACCGGAGTTAGCCTTTATTCTGTACCGGACTAGGTACTCTAGGCCAGCTCATGGTCAAAGTGTTACCACTGACGTGCGGCCTATTGTACGTCGACCTAAAGTGCAACGAGTGAGGTCCGAACTCACGACGACGCCTAAGATGCGCAAACACGGACCATTTTCTTGGCAGTTGTTGTTAAATATTATGATGACTCAGCAACACAGAGCAATTTACTGCAATGCCAAGATTGGTTGTGCGCATATTTTTTAATGTGAGTGCCGCACCATTTTCGTTGAACTTGTCGCCTGTTTGTAATCACTACATGTCTGCGGCAGGTACCTAGGTACAGTCACGAACATAAGGCTTATAAGCGTATGCTGAAACGCAGGTGTAGGTCTGATTTTGCAGTGTAGGGCAGGCGAGGCAGACATACGCCGCGAGCGCATGCAGCCTTACAATAACAGGGGTAGTAGTACCTATTATGAAGTATTAATGCCATCATTATTCCACTGCGAAAATGGGATTGTGCTAGCGGCCTTGTCTAGCTCCGTCTATCTCTCACACTGGAAAAATGGTGGCACTAATACTTCATAATACGGCACCTGAACGTTTAACCTTGTCTCTTGCCATCATGTTGGCACCATTACTTGTCAAATAATTTTTAACTCTATTGAAACTAAGGTGACAGACAATGGTGCCAACATGGCGGCAAGGGACAAGTTATAGTGATTCAAATGCGTTATGTTTTTTTTTGTTTCGAAACCATTCTATTATGAATTAGGTTTTGTCTGTAAGTAGCAATAGCTTATTTCACGAGAAAATCCGTTTTGAATTTTGCGTAAGTGAAAGGTGGGTCAAGGCACAGAGTACATTTTTATTGGGGCAAGGTGCTTGTGACCGTATATAACTACCTACATATAATCAGAAATCTGTGACCTGATGATACTTGCTGTTGCTGATATAGTGAATCTGTGAGTTGTGGTGCAGCGTCTCCGATGAACTTCGACAGCCTCTGATGTGTGCTCCATCCGCCGTGGCACCCCAAACTTTATCAGAAGATATGGCGTACCGTAACTATATATACGTACGTAGTATATACGTACGTAGGTAAGCATTGGAGCAGAGCTTCCTTCGGGAGCTATTTTCATCAGTTCTGGTTTGCGTTCAGTAATCTATATTCCACACTTTTATTTAAAAAAAATACCTTTATAGGGGGTAAATTTCAAGAAGCTGTAGAAATATTAGCGGTGTGACCACGAGTCCGGACTCTAGGAAAATCATTGCTGTTAGTCACACTGGTGTTACAACCTGGTGTGACCACGAGTCCGCCACCTTTTATTCATGGAATTTAGATAACAACTAGGGTGATAAAATAATAGATTTTTAATCTTCATGTGATACATTTATTCGTTAAAATATATGACAACACAAAATTTATTTTATGCTTTATGAGATAAATCCGCAGTGTGGATGGGAATCACCCCTTGCTCTCCGTAAAAGATCTTGGAACACCTGACATACTGACTAGTACTTATTGAATCTTTATTTAAACTATACGAAGTTCAAATAAGTTTATATAATGATTATTATTTTTTCTACATTCTAACACCTATATATGCGTCTAAAAGAAAGAGTTTGAGTATACAGGGATGAATTTCCCAATTCCTATCATAAGTAGATGTTAACTGGACTTATCACATAGGTATAGTTCTCCCTTCTCAAACTTGAGTACTAGTTAGCAATGAAATAAATGAACTTTTAACATTGAGCTTTATTTAAAAAAAATCCTGATTCACAGTTACACGAAATACATACCAATCGTTTTTATAAATTAATTTCTTGCGATTATAGTGAAAATGTCAAATACATTAACTTTCTCAAATTCATTTGAAACTAAGATCACATAAGTAGCTACTTTTGTGAGGCTGATAATGCGGTTAATCGTCTTTCCTTATTGGACTAGATAAAAACAATAACTAATGCATGAGATTTCACAATAATATGTACTTAACACATTCGACTACGCAAAAATATCCAATGCAGGTATAAAAATAGTTAACAAATTAATTTACTCAACTCAAAGATACACAAATCACTCAGACCGCGTTGTCAGCCCCTTACGGACATAAACTTTTGACATAGGTAACAGAAATTCAGTCGATAAGACAAATTCATAATATACTGGACCCAAAATGTACTAACCCACATTCTGTCACTTTTCAAATTAATCAATGATTAAATTTCGTGTCAAACTGATCCAATAATTCCAAAATAATGATAATTATATTAATATAGCAAAATCCAGAAACAGTCCAACATTCAAATCTTTAGTATTTTAAAAATTAATCAGCTTTTAATTATTCATTATCCGGATTACCTCTTCGGATAAACTAAGAACATGTTTTGTGGGTTGGTACAGTCAACAGCAAATTAGTGGTAACTCTTACACTATGACCTATGACCACTAATCTACTGTAGACTATACTTTTTAACAAGACTGGGTACCACTTTAGAATAATTTCGAAAATAAAATAAATCCATAAACTTATAATTCATTAAAAGGAACATTACTTCAATTTATTATGTTTTGAAACCTTCACATAAATTTATATTTGCTGGCTAAAATTATTTATATTTAAAAATTTACATTAAAAAAACGAGGCATTTTTAGTCAATACATTTTTATGAATATTCTTCTTTTTATTTGAATATTCTTATGTATGTACGTATACAATAATTCAAAACACATTTATTTTTTAAACATACATCATTATATTATTTTTAAAACTATGTACAAACATGTGAGTGATACCTATTAATACGTGCTCGTCTTTTCCCAGATCGAGAAAAATTACAAGTTTTGACGAACTCAATTATATTTCCATTAATAGACATTTAATAAAATTCTTAACCTTATTCTCTACTTTCATATCCCAGAGACTTAACATCTAAGGGGTAACCAGGTTTTTGTGCCATTTTAAATTAATAATATGCAAATGGTAATGAGAGCGGAATTGGAAACTGGTTTCAACTATTCCTATGTTTTGGTGAAAACTGTGGATTTTACGTTTTGATTTAGATAATAACAAAAGCAAGTAAAATTTGCATGCGAAATTAAGAGTTTCTCCCGATAGTCTCCGAGATTATAAAACAGACATAAATGGACAAAATGATTTATTGATACAAAAAATCTATAACAGACGACGCGTATTAACTAAAAATGCCCACGTTGTTGAGTTGATGGTATGTAGGAGCAATCAATCGAATTAAAATAAATGTTCCAAAAAATTCACTAATTCAGGAGTTGACAGGACATTGGCTCATTCAAAATTTAACTAAAGTTTTAAAACTATTTATTACAATATTTACAACAATAAAAGAAAAAATATGAAGCTTGTAATGTCTGGTCAACCTTTGTTTTAAGACATTTAATAAAGATCTAGAATATTATGTACAATATATTTACAAGATTAATATAATCTAATAAACTAAACTTATTCGACGAAATGACGTTTATCATCATTATTTCGTTTACGGCCTTTTGCATGTGCTAGCATCGTAACTAGCTTCTTGTGGCTGTCGCCCACGATCCAGCCGTGTTGCTGCACGTGTTCGGGTTCTTCGTCGCCCTCTGACGACCAGTTGTAGTAGGCCGTGGTGCGAGGGCGCGGCGCCTTCGGTCCGGGCGGGCCCAGCAGCAAGTGCGCCGTTGACGTGGACGGCGCTGGCGCGTCGTACGGGTTCACGCTGCCCACGTCGTCGCTGTCCCTCCTCGCTCGACTCGTTCCAGCATCGCTGCCCCTAGCTGTGTTACGACAACTAGTTAACCTGCTTTCAACATCTTGCTTTTTGAAGGAAATATGTCGGTTATTCGCACGTCTTGCGCTAGCATGATGCCCGTCTCTTTTCTTCCCTTTCTTTCTACGAGCGGAGGTGAGGACAACTGACTCCGCGCTGTTAGGGCGCGGCGGAATGCCATCTGGCTCTGATTCCGAACTCCAAGTCTCGGCTAACACGTTTTGTTTCCCGACAGTACATTTACGTCGCGCCCTTTGTCTAGCTACTCCAGTATCATCGTATTGGTCATATGCATCAGCATTGTAATCATAACTAGTGCTGATGCCTTCATCTAATTTGCTCGATGGCGACTTCTCTTTTTTTGAATCGCGTTTCTTTACAGTTGTGACGTCACTCTTTGCAAGTGAAGGTTCACTATGTTTAATTGTGGTACATTTTTGGGGTGCCTCATGCTTCTTAATTAACTCAGAATCATATTTTTTCGGTGATAGGTCTTTAAAGTCTTTTGTCGAAAGTACGTCACGTTTTTTAGATGTGCTGGGGCCAAAATCGATTGCTGCTGTTTTTGATGTTGAAGGTCCATAGTCTATGAAAGATGAACAATCATATTCTTTAGGTGACGTTATAATATGCTGCTTAGGTGATGTACTTTTTGACTTTGTTGGAGAAGATCCCTCATCTCTGATCGATTGCGTGCGGCTGTATTTTTCATAATTGGAAGCATGGTCGTGGTTTTTCGGTGTCACAAATTCGTCATTCTTGGGTGATGCGCCGTCGTTATTCAACATAGAAGAGCTTAGTTCCTCCTCTAGTAAGCTGTCAAATAATTGATCCAAATTTGCTTTTGGTTTCACGGATTCCTTGATTTTTATACTCTTTTTATCACTGCGCACTGCATTAAATCTAAATATTTTGCCCATTACAGCATTTTTCTCAAGTGCGTCTTTCCTTTTTAAAGGTGATGAATTTTTCTTCAGTTCACAGCCAACCTTGCCGTTACTCAATTCACAGGATAACAGGCTGTTTTCTGTTTCATCATCGCTACACACATAATCATCGGACATGTATACGAAGTCGTCCCCGTCAGAAACACTATCTCTAGAATTGTCCACATCGTCAACGCCAAGATTTAGTTTGGATGTACCGGGCGCTTCCTTATTACTAATGCTTTTAAATCTTTCCATGAGTGTTGAGGGTCTAAGCTCAAAAACTGCATCTTCATTATCCAGAAACTCATACACATCCACTTCCTTGTGTGAAGTCATTCCGTCTACATGCCGTTGACCGTCGTACTTGCTACATGACTCAGAAATCCTTTCCTTTTTGTTTCTTGAATTTCCTTTCTTTTTCTTTTTCGGTGAAGTTATCGAAGGGACAATTGCGGACATGTTAATGTCGGATGTTGGTATAGAAACCTTAATTCCGTCGAATCCTTTCAAGGCACCTTTTGTAAGCACCTGGGAACTTTGATGACTTTTTTTAGAATTTCTTCGGGCTTTTTTCTTTTCAGATTTCTTTCGGCATTTGAAACTGAGAAAGAAGTATATATAAGAGAAAATATATTAGTTAATACTACCCAAGAGTCTGGGGAAGTTATTCTACAAGGTGTAATTGAAATAACTGAAAACCTGAAAAGGGGTCACTGTACTCACCATTATGAATAACTTTTACTCAGCGACCAACGACCCCTTTTAAGGTCTTCAGATATTTCAATTAAACTAAAACAATAAAGATATGATCAATATATTTTTTAAATACATATGTATTTTATATTTAAATCCTTGTTTCTAATTGATGTTATTTCTACTAAAAGAACGTTTCACCAATCTGTACATCTGTACCTATTGCAAACGTATGCTCATTTCGCGAATGAATGTTAGTTACGTCGCCCCTATTACATGGTGTTTAAATATAACTAGCGAAATGTGGGTGTACACCTCTAGGTACACCTCTGCCTAGCCCTTCAGGGATTACAGGCGATAAATTACTTCTACATTAATAGCGGCTAAGGTTATGGTATGGAAAGCCAGAGCAAATTGTGATTATGACGATATAACCAATACGCTAACAATCAAATATGGTAATAATCAATGCGAAAATAAACTGTATGTCTCACGTTTTATGACTTAAAATCATGGCTTCAGATTTGATGCGAAACAAGGGTATACCGTTTTGTCAATAAACTGTGCCCAGTAGTCTAAGTTAAAGATAAAGACTTACCTAGCGCTGGGTTCAATGACTGCTTGCGTTTGTTTTGCAGCCGCGGCAGCCGCTTGAGATCTACACTTCCTCTTTATTTTATCGAACTTGTCTTCGAACATGTCTATGCTTTCGATTACGTCTGGATACATTTTCTCCTTAATTTCCGGTTGCTTCTTCGTTTTACTAGGGTTGTATGGTTCTATATGCTCATAGTTAGGCTCACGCGCTTTTGAACTCGAGTAACTTGTTTGTTCATCATCGGTCTGATTTAGTCCCACCTGACTAACACTTCGTTGGTATATAATTTTTGACTTCAAAGAGCCCTCATTAGCAGCTTCCTTAAGACCTGAGATTAAATCTTTCTCCAAGTTTTTCACTTCATCACTTTCTAATATGTTTTTAGCTGTAATAGAATCCACATCACCGTCGCCTTTGATGGGTTTTTCTAGTAAATCAAATTCTTTGACTGTGGACTCGGAAAAATGATTAGCTACAGTGTTAAAACCGGTCGGCTCTGAGGTATTTACGTCATTTTTATTGGACTTCAGCAATTGACAGCAATCTATGAATAGAGCTTCATCTCGGCTTAGTCCCCCCCTTTGAGCAAGTTGCTGTTCTCTCACTTTTTTATTTACTTTTGCTAATATTTTATCTAACGAGGGCAGTTTTATTTTTGCATATTTTGAATTTTTTCTGTTGGCAAATTTTTTCGTAAGTAATTTCAATCGATCCAGCTGTCGCTTATACGCAATAAGGTAATTAGGTTTTTCAATAATGGGGATTGTTCTCAATTTTAATTCTATTTCAGATATTTTTGATGCATGTAGTACAGTCATTTGATGCCGCAAAAAGTTATCTGCCCGCCGAAATTCTTTTTTGCATAGGCGACAAATGCATGGTACTGGTTGAACAAATACCTTTTTTTTGGGTTTTTGAATTCTTTTAATAACTTTTTTATTCGCGATACGTCGTCTTGGTCGCGTCGTTGCGTCTCGACCTCCTACAGATTTCTTATTTTCGTTTTGATGAGATCGCTTTTGCGTTCGTTTCTTAGGACCGAAATATGCGTCATCACTTTCATTGGCTATGATATGGAATGTCTCAGATATTTTTTTGGAAGCCAATAAATTAGATTTACGAGGCTTCCTTTGTGAGAAGAAACCAAAGCTTTCCATAAATTTTTCAGATCGTAGTTCTTCGGCATCATTTGGAGAGCCAGATTTATCGACATCATTAAAAGTGGCAAGAGTTCGTCTATTTTTTTGAAGGTCTTTATTGCCTTTTTTGCTTTTTACATTTTGCTTTTCATTTCGTCCTAGAACGGTATCGTTAAGGTTCCGCTTATTGGGTTTACCAGACTGTAGTATTTTCTTTTCTTTGTCTTCTATATATTTCGTTAATGGAACATCACTTTTTGTAGAGTCGTCCGAATCAGTCACGTTGTTTTTAGAGCAAGCTGCTATTTTGTTACTATAAGTAACAAGATAACCTGAAGGTTTCAAATTCTTTTTCACTAGACCGTGGGTTTTGGAAGAAGTTTCAGGTTTGATTTTACGTTTAGATTTACAATGGTTATGAATTTTCGCATTTTGGGTGTTCTTATCTGATACGTTTATTTTACATCTAAATGAATCGGGTTTTTCGATCATATCATCCAAATCAATATCGTATGGGTCATAAAAGTCAGCCGTCGAAGATTTTACAATCACAGACTTAGAACGCGTTCTTCGTGCTGCAACTGGCATGTAACACGCAGTACGTTTTTCCAAAGATAAGGGGGCTTTTTCTTTAAGAATGTGGATGTCATGTTTCTCTTCCAAGTCTTGTTTGATGTTGTCC
Organism: Lithophane leautieri; assembly: GCA_949152455.1. Taxonomy (NCBI): domain Eukaryota; kingdom Metazoa; phylum Arthropoda; class Insecta; order Lepidoptera; family Noctuidae; genus Lithophane; species Lithophane leautieri. The sequence continues at coordinate 17,259,450 of OX424458.1, read as the reverse complement.
AAAAATTTAAGCTTCTTAGTTTTTGTAATTTGACTACAATCGTCAGTTTCGTCGAGTTTTCTTTTTTCTCCAGAAACAGTTAACTTTTCGTTTATTGTAGTGGAACCAGAAATTAAGTTCATGCTATCAGTAGTTGTCTCAAAATCTTTATTTGCACTTTGACTGCGATGGATTTCATTTTCAGATATGAATAATTGTTCTTCATTTTTTGTTATAGTTTGAGAACGAGGTCGTATTTGATCTGAAGTATCTGAACTTTCAGAATGTAATCTTATTTTAGAATTTTTCTTAAGCCTCTGGGAATGCCCCGCCTCGGTTTTCTTACATATACGTCTTAATTGTACTGATTTCTTCTGTTTCGTTCGTTTCCGTTTTTCCTCGACGCCTATTTGAGTCTTGTCTATAGCGACATCACTTATAGGTGAAGTAGGGTCGTCGGTCATTGAAGTTTTCAGGTTTGTTTGAATATTTTCCTTAGCAGGACTTAAATCTTTTTCGGGCGTTGAATGAGCTTGTGGCCCTGTGTGGTTTTCTTCATCTAGCAACAATTTCGAGAAAATAAGTTGCTTTTTAGTAAGTGGTGTCTTTTGTTCCGTGGAAGCTGCAGGTTCATCTACAATTTCATCTTCAGTTAATGCAGATTTCCTACGTCTGCTGCGGCGTAACGGTGTTGTATTATTTTCGTCTTTTCCAGAACGTTGTTCGAAATCATTAGAAAGGTCTGTCTCAATCAATTTTTTATTATCAGTAACAACAACCTTTTTAATATTTTTATCTACAATTGGGTTTAAATGGTCCGTTACATCTACAGTACTGCTCTCTTTAGTGTCAATATTTGCGTTTTGAGAAGCTTGTGATTCTGTTATACTTGTCTCAGAAGGGACTTCTTTACTTTCATGAAATTTTTTCGAGGAAATGCTATTGTTTTCAATGTCGATTTTAGTGTGACTCTGATCATCATTGTTTATAGAAGTAGTCGATAAATTACATTTAGACTTCTTTTTTTGCTTAACTTTTTGGGGCAGCAACATATCTTTATCATTTGGTTTTAGTGAGACCTGAAAAGAATTTTTAATTTCTTCTTCAACATCCTTTTTTAATGAACTAGTTTGCTGATCAGGGTTTTCATTTACACCCTGAGGTTTTCTAATTTGCTGTTCAGTACTGTTTACAGTTTCTTTATCAATGATGTTGGCTGCAGTTATAATATTTCTTGCTATTTGAACGTCCTCTTTAGGTACATATTTAACATTTAGGATCGTCTCTTGAGCTTTTTGATCATTGGGACAGCCATTTGATTTTTTCCTCTTATTTAAATTTGTTGGTTGGTTCTCCTCTACCTCTTTTATTGAACATTCTCCGAAACGAGCTTTGTTTCCATGTAATAATTCTTTCATTGTATTACCACTAGACAGTGGTTTTTGTTTAGTCTCATTTTTATCATTAATATAAGCACTCGGTTCAATTGCTCTATCTTTGTTAAGGTTATTTGTAGTTTCTTTAAGTACTATGTCTTCCTTTAATTCTTCGTCAAGGGAATTATTAGCGGATTTATTCTCAGATAAATTATCTTGTACGTAATTTTTCAGTTGATCGCGGTTTTTCACTATTATTGCAAGTGACAGATCGTCGTCAGAATCGTCGTCTTCGAGTGTATTGTCATGTTTAACTGTTACTAAAAGTTTGCCGTCGTTGACGGTCATGTGGTTATGTTCCGAAGATAATCTTTCTATAGCAGTATTAGTTGCACACGATGAAATTGTATCATAACTTTTGGGTTCAATATTATCTTTTGATGGTAGCGGACTTCCATCTATCAATCCATAGTTTTGCGATGACGCAGGCTTATGTGATCGATCAAGAACATGACTATCTTGTTGCGAGACAGATGGCATAACATTTCTCAAATTGAGTATCGAATTGTCAGGCAAGTCTGTATCCTTTTTAACGACTATTTCTTCTGTTGGTGCTGCAGGTTTTTGTAATTCGTAATTTGTAAAGTTTTCTGGGCGTATGGGCCCAAGGGGTGAAACTGTGGCGGGTAGCTTAGAAGAGACTGCTTTATTTTTATTGTTTTGTTGAGTGCTACTAATCTCAGCTTGTTGAATAGCTAAAGATATTCTCCATTGTAATAATTTGTTATCTTCTTCTTCAAAGTCTTGATCTTGATACATAAACATTGTTTCCATTGAGGTGTTTGCTACTGGTTGTTTTTCAGTTTGTACAGGCGACTCTCTAAATTTTTCAATTTCAGGCTCATTTGTTACTTTTGTGCATTGTTGAACTTCTTTATCAACTGCTGGTCTTGCAGTTAAAGGAACTTCCTGTTCAATGTTTGACCGGTTCTGACTTAGATGTGCCTTTGAGGGTTTATTGCGTTCGGATGGTGTCTTAATCCGTACTGCTCTTAAACTTGCCGTCTTGTCACTTACAGTCTTCAGATTTGGTGTAGGTACTGCAGATGCGAGGTTATTTAATTGTTGTGGTGGAACAGTTTCTGATTTAGTAAGGTCATCTGCTAATTTAAGTACCTCTTTATTGACGGCTGGATTTTCTTCTTCAGTCAAATCTATTACTATGTTTTCTTTAGAAATATTTTCACTTTTTGTATTGTTTTCTATCGCAGCAGATGGACCAGATTGAAGTTTGTCAACGCTAGGGTTTTCACTATCTAAGTCGTTTTCTTCTTTCATTTTTAAAGCCATGACGGGAGGTTTTACGTCTTCTTCTGAGTCATCTGTTTTTATTAGTGCTGGGAGGGGCAGGAGCAATGGTGGTGGTGGATTTGGTGGTAGAGGTGGAACAAACGCTGGTTGTGTTGGTGGGTGCTGTCGCGATGCATCCTGTACTGGCGGCGGCGGGGGAGGCGGCGGCGGTGGTGGTGGAGGCATCATAGTGAATTGCGGAGGTAGAAATGTCATGGGATGATTTTTATCCATGTTGAACGATGTCATAAATTGGGGCGAACAATGTTGTATATTTGTAGGTAAATGGTAGTTTGGAATAAAGGCATGCATATTAGACATGTCTTGATTTTCGTGTACTAGCATATTCTCAGAGGTTGATGCTTGATGACTAGCATTAGAAACGTTAGTTTCACTTTGTTTCCTGGGCGTAGATGTTGAAGTTGAAACATATTGAGGCAATACGTTTAACAGCATATTGGCATGTTGGCACGGTAATACCCCCAAAACGTCTGCAATTTCTTGTGGTAACATAGCAATTTTTCTAGCTGTCTCTGGATCTGGGGTTTCATTTGTTGCAGTACTAGCATCTACTTTATTCACGGTTTTGGTTACCGAATCAATCTTACTATTTATATCTGTTGTGTCTTCGGACGCAGTAGTTTGCATGTGACTATTTCGCATGGCGGGACCCGTTTGCGAACCACTATTCTGTACACCTCCATAATTTATAGGTGCTCCTGTACTTGTCCCAGCTAAAGTATAAACTGATGAAGTATTTCCGATGGTTGTACCTGCTATACTGAGAAGAGTATTTGTCAGAGTTACTGAATTTGAAGATTCTACTTTAGTGACTGATATGCTTGCATCAGCCAATGTGTAAACAAATTGATTGCTTTCATGTTTATTCACAGTTACAGGATTTGATAATGTATAAATTGGTATAATTGCATCATTCACAGAATTTAAGGAGGTCTTAGCGAAAGCATTCGGTACCATTTCTGATGTAGTTTGATTATTTAAAGATATTCTATCAATAGATAAGGTGGTAGGCAACGTGCTTGTTACAGTTGTTGTAAGATTGATCTCAGATTGAGTTATTTGTGCAGCACATAGGTCTGAGTTTGTTGAGATAGTTGTTTTCGTTGCTTGTGAAACCGTATCTACTTCCCCAATTGGGTTTGTAGCCGCCATAATACTGGCTACGGAAACATTTGAATTCAACTGCTGTATTATATTCTCATAATTATTATAAACTTTCGTTTCACTAGAAGGTAATTCCGTAATTGAATGCAATAATTCAGTTTTAACGTCCATCGAACCGTCATATTGATTTTTGGTATCCTCTGTGCTCATAATATCAAGAAGGCTTTCGTCATCCGTTGTCAAATCTATAGAAGGAATGTCTTTGCTTTTACTCGATAGGTCGGTAGGTAAGTCTGAGGCATCATTCATTATGTTAGAAAACTCTTTAGGTCCTCTTTCACCTATGATTCTACTATGTAAGTTCTGGACGTCATAGGATATTGTTTCTTCATTGTTTTCTGATGATTCATTCCACGATATACCTCTAACTGATAAGTCCTTTGGAACGTAGACATCTTCGTGCTTAACAGCACAGTCTGAGTCTGTAGTATCTTCAAAATCTTCAAAATGGGTCATAGGCATTTGAGGTATAGGTTCAGACATTTGAGGTATAGGTTCAGACATTTGAGGTATGGGTTCAGATGTTTGAGGTATAGGTTCAGACATTTGAAGTATAGGTTCAGATATTTGAGGTATAGATTCAGACATTTGGAACGCACATTGAATAGAAGATTTAACACGCATATCTACAATGATATTATCCATATCAAATCTTTGCCGACCTGAATTATTATCGGAAAAATCCACAGTTCTATACATTTGATAGTTACGCATTAAAGAGCTATCATGCGGAGGCAAAACTCGTGGAAGTTGCTGTGGAATCGGCCGTCCAGATAAATCCAGCGGACCCTCTAGTATAAAGTGGGCCTTGTAATTGTTCACCATATAAGCTTTATCTTGTACCTTGTGAGATAAATCATGATCAGAGTGTACTGCAGGAGGCTTTAAAGTACTTTTCTGATACATGTTTGTTGGCATGTGATTTTCAATGTATGCTTTTGAGTGAGGGTTTGATTCACTATATGTTTGCTGCGCAATCAATGTCTCTTTTTCGTGTGAAGAATTATTCTGAATCATCAACTCATGAATAACAGGCTTTTCTTCCATAGAGGATCTATTTTCAGATAATCTCCTTTCATTTAAAGATATTCTCTCATTTAATAATCTTCTATCCTCTATCGATTGCTCTAATAATTGTGTATGTTCCTTTTCTAATGTTTGTTCAAGTAGTAATTGTTGGTTGGTTGCCGGCCACTGTTCAAAATGGCCATGTTCAGTTAATGGAGTATTTTCTTTGAACATTTCTTTATTGACCGCAGTGTGCTCATTTGCACGAGACAGTTCATTCGAAAGTCTACGTTCACTTGAATGCTTCTGTTTGAGTGTTTCTTCACATGCTGGCATCGGTTCGAATGAGGGCCTTCGTTCAAATGAAGGCCTCCGTTCAAATGAATGTCTTCGTTCACATGATGGTCCCCGTTCTAATAAAGCATTTCGTTCGACAGAGAGCCGGCGCTCGACAGACGGCCGGAGTTCGATAGGGGGCCGATGTTCGGCAGAAGGCCGGTGTTCCACAGAGGGTCGGAGTTCGACAGAAGGCCGGTCTTCGACAGTGGGCCGGTGTTCAGCAGAAGCTAGGTGTTCAACACTGGGTCGTTCGACAGAGGGTCGACGTTCAACAGAGGGCCGGTGTTCGGCAGAGGGCAGGTGTTCGACAGAGGGCCGGCGATCGACAGATGGCCGGCAGTCGATAGAGGGCCGGCGATCGCCAGAGGGCCATTGTTCAGCAGTAGGCAGGTGTTCGACAGAGGGCCTGCGATCGACAGAGGGCAGTTGTTCGACAGAGGGCGGGCGTTCGATAGAGGGCGGCCGTTCGACGGCGAGCAGTTTTTGTTCTGCAGATAATCTCAATTCATTTAACACAGTCTGTTCTTTAAAAATGTTTTTCTCTGGTATTGATAAAAGATCATTTGATGGTCTGTGTTCATAAGATGGGCAATGTTCGCTTGAGACTCTGCGTTCAGAGATGGATTTCTTTTCTTTGGAAGATCTTCGTTTAGTTAGTGCTCTTTGCTCTGGTGGTAACATTTGTTCATTGAGTAACTGCTGATCAACAATTTTTTCAGCGATAGTTCTGTTGTCCGGATATATCACCGGATCTGGATATGTTCCCAGTTTTTGGCATACTGTTTGATCTGGGCACCGGCCGGAGAATAAAATTTGCTCCGAGTATCTCTGTTCGTATGTCATCTGTTCCAAAGATCTGTCAGGTAACGGTCTCAACTCGGAGAACGACATCTGTTTCGAAAATGGCATCTGCTCAGGGTAATTCCTTGAGTCAGGATGTGGTCGTGGGTCTTGATAAATATTTTGGTCAACGTGAGACCTAATTCCTGGGAACGGTCTCTGTTCGTGAAGCGGCCTATTTTCCGGGAAAGGCCTCTGTTCCGGATAATTTCTGAGGTCCGAGAATGACGGATCTGCGAATGTGCTCGGAACTCGGAAACTCTGTTCTGCTTGTATCAACGAATTTGGTAATCTATGTTCTGTGTGTGGTCTATATTCCGATGGTGTGGTGATGGTGGCAGACCTTTGATCTTGATACAAACTCTTCTCTGTTCCCTGTTCGGAATTTGTTCTTATTTCTGATATGCGTTCTGCAATATTTCTTTGATCCCCGATGAGCGGTATTCTGTGCTCAGCAGCTGATCTTGCACTCGATTCGGTAGCCACAGGTTGTTGGTAAGATTTGTTCTCAATAAGTTGACCACCTGACATATTAAATGCATGAAGATATTCAGCTCTTTTAGGTTCAGGTTTATTCATTTGATGTGTATCAGTTGCAATATTAGTTTGTTTGCGTTTTTTCTTTTTATCACTGTCTGGACTTATCATCATATTGGAATATTGATCGTGAAATTGGATTACTGGATGAGGAGCGCTTCCAAGAGACGGTTGGGGTGCCATTTCATGTGGAGATAATCCAAATACATTCTGCGGCAAGTTAGGTTGAACATTTGATCTCGTCGTGAGACGTGTTGATTTTCGTTTTGCAGGAGTTCTTTTAGGTTGCGTCGTTGTGACCGGCGACTTCTTTTGTTTTCCTCTATAATTAACACCACTCTCTGTAGTTGGCGTTGTTTCATTTTCTGTACACAAAGGCAGACCGTGTGGAACTTGATCAAGGGCCATATTGTGTGGCAGATACGCTAATCCTCTGTCCATTGGTAACACAGACCGCGAAAAGACCTCCGCGGGTTTTGGGTCTATTTTAGGGTCAAATGTACTTGGCATAAAGAATCTAGGATTTGGATCAATGGGATTTCTATACTGAGCAGCTAGCTGTGCTTGATGAGCAGCTAAAGTTGCAAGTTGCAGTTCATAATGTGGACGAATTCCTGAATACACAGATGGGTGTACAGCTTGATGTGCCGCTAGATGAGCTGCTGAATGCAGAGCTAGATGTTCAGCTGAATTCAAAGCTAAATGTTCAGCAGAATGGAGAGCTAATTGTTGAGATGCGAGTGAAGCTGGGTTTGCAACTGGTTGTTCAGCCGAATTTTGAGATGGATTCGCAGCTAGATTTGCAATTTGATGTGAAAATAGCTGAGCCCCTGGACGAGAATCTGATTGAGCAGTTGGTTGTGGAGCTGGTCGAGCATCTGGCTGAACAGCTTGTGGAATATCTGGCTGAAAAGCTGGTCCAGCTTCCGGCTCGGCAGTATTATAAGAAGTTGTACGAGCATCTGGCTGAACAGCCTGACGATCATTTATGGGAACAGCTGGACGATCATCTTTGGAAACATCTGAACAAGCATCTTTGTGAACAGCTAAAGAACCATCTATCTTAACAGCTGGGTGATCTTTTGTGTGAACAACTAGCTGATCTTTTGTTTGAACATCTGGCTGATCTTTTATGTGTAGAGCTGAAATATCATCTGTGTGGACAGCTGGACAATCATTGTTCTGAACAGTTGGATGATCTCTTGTGTGAACTGCTGGACGGTCCTCCCTGCGAACAGCTGTAATATCGTCTGTTTGAACAGCTGGACGGTTATGAGCCTGGACAACTGGACGAGCATCAGTCTCCACAGCTGGACGAGCATAAGTCTGCACAGCTGGACTAGCTTCTGTCTTACCAGTTGGTTGAGGAACAGTACAAGCATTTGTCTGGATAGGTGAAGGAGCTTCTGGCTGAACCGATTTCAGGTCATCTGTCTGAACACGAGGTTTGGAAACTTGCCGAGCATCTTGTTGAACAGTTTGGCGAACAGATGAAAACGGATTTACATGATCAGCTAGACGAACAGCCTCGTGAGAAGCGGCTGGATGAAAAGCCGCGTCAGCTTTTAAAGCTGCACTTTTATGAGCAGCTGGATCGGCTACAGGATTAGCAGCCGAATTATCAACTGCATCAGCAGCTTCATTTTCATTCGTGTCAATATTGGCCGATGGGAGCTTGTTTTTTAACATTGCTATGCAATCATTTAACCCTTTCCCTTTTCTAGTTTTGCTTGATTTGTTCTTTTGGGGGTCTATAGGAACTTTTTGATTACAGGGTAAAGGTGGTTTATCTAATCTCGAATCCGCGGCTTCGTTTTCGAATAACTCTGCCTGTCGTGTAGGTAAGTGCTGTGTGGAGTTTTTACACTCTTGTTGGTCTGAAGACTGGGATCGAAGGGACTTATCCTTAGTTTTGCAATCTGCTGTCGAAGTTGCCTTCGAATGTCTAATTGGGTCGTTTTCGGCAGAGGGGTCATTACCGATTTTATCTTTGTCATCTTCATTATTCTCTCTCGCACCTTGGCCATGTTCTCGGTTATTATTCCCATGATTGTCGTTACCCCGACTGCAATTTTCCCGATTGTTGTTTCCCCGATTGTAGTTTCCTCGATTGTTGTTTCCCCGATCATAGTTTCCCCGATTGCTGTTTCCCCGATCATAGTTTCCTCGATGGTTGCTACCCCGATTTTTGTTTCCCCGGTTGTAATTTCCTCCACGACCAGTATGCTGCCTAAAACTATACTGGCTCTTATTAACGTCAATTTTTTTAGGTGCACTGTTTTTTGCCAATTCTTCGTCTGGCGAATTACTATTCGCATCTACAGTGTCAGGATCGGAAAGTTTGACCATGCTAGAATTTTTTATCTGAATTTTTCTTTTGGCTCGGCTTAGCACAGATTTTCGTTTGATAGTATCAGAATGACGAGTATTTTTACTGTCAATTGGTCTTCTGGTAGGCTTTAGAGGTTTGTTGTCCTCATCATCTTGATTTGGTATAATTTGATTTTCTTCTTCATTATTTGCAGGCGGCATGTTTACAGAATTCGTAGAATTATTATGATCTTTTATAGACCGCAGCTTTCGACTTTTAGAATCATCTGTGGAGCGGTGTTTTATCAAAAGCTTACTTCTTTGTTTATCAAGTTTCCTTCGTGGTCGTAGCGTAGGATTCATGGGATTTACCACAACGCGATGTCGTTTAGCAGGTAAGTCGGCAATCATTTTTCGGATCGTTTCAGCTAAAAAGAAAAATACATAATTATAATTAGTGATAATATGAAGAGTACGGGAACTAATTTTACAATAAAAAAAACTTACCATCGCCTACTTCGCTTCTTATTTTTTGTCTAGGTCTCAAATGGTTCTGTTGTTTGTGCCTATTCCTCAAATCTTTTCGAATTTTTCTCCTTATTACGTTGTCTGGTAGACGTGGACGTCTTCGGCGCACTCCGAAAGGCCGATATCGGCACTTCCTGCGTACTGCCGGCGTATCTCCTGCGCAATCTAGCATGTGTTGATGCAATTCCTTTAACGTAATAGATTTTTGACATTTTGTACAGTCTCTGATCCCTCGGAGAGGTCTGGTCCTGTTAAAAACCTGGCTTGGTGGTACGTATAAATGCTTCAAAATATCAGCATTCAATAGTGGTTCTCCAACTATTTCATAATGTTGTACTTGTGCATTAGGATGTTGAATCGAAATATGAGACGAAAGTGCTCTAGAGTCTCGGGTTTGAGCGCCGCATGCGCAACAAACGTAACACCTGGGCCTCACCCACTCTCCACTAAGAACAGCAGGTTGTAAATTGTAAGCTGGCGCAGACGGTGTTAATCCCAAATAACTAGGGAAGTCAAGTCCATCTCTGACTGGAGGAGGACTGTTTGAATATGTTGTTATCTGCATCGAAGAAGTAGTTGGTATTTCTCTACTTTCAAGTATATCCTTCAGTTCTTTATCGATTATACTCTGTTTTTCAGTCTTCTTTTCTACATGTGAAATATTAAATTTATTTTCGAATTTCTTCCGCATGCTCAACTGGGTCCATATATCCAGACTCGAAACTAATGTTATGATGCAGTTGTTTGTATGAGAGTCACGCTTAATCTGATCTGCATTCATAAGGCTTTTATCGCTTTCTGGACTGTCCCATTTCCATTTGTGTTTAGGCGCAATACTTCTCGGCATATAGCTGTCAAACAAGTTGCGTGAATATTGCTCGCGAGCCAAGAGTATTGGGAAACCTTCTGCTGTATTAATAACAACAATGTTTTTTGCTTTTCTCGTTTTAATTGTGTTTTCCAAATCCGGATTAAAGTTGAACGAGCCATCAAGACATTTAGCCAGATTTTCAGCGACATTACTCGCCACTTTGGAGTAAAAGCTAGTTTCAAAACATTTTTCAAATTTTTGGGTCGAATCGTCAATAGTTTTGAACCAGTCTCTTCGAGTCGTTTCACCTGTTCTTGGCGACCGGTGCACAACGCCTAATCTTGAGAGAATCTGATCGGCATCAGTGTTGTGAAATGAAAAGTTGGGGGGAATTCGTTTGTTCCATTGTATGTCGTCTAAAACGATAACTGCATTCTTTTCTATTACTGTATTATTAGCTAAAGACTTGCTGGGCGGCAAAATTAAATTCGTTGTTATGTTATCCTCAATGTCAGCTTCATCGTGTATTTGCGACGGTTTAAGTTCACATGATATAACAATGCCATTAAAGCCATGACTTCCAATATTATATTCTTTGTCGCTTTGGAAATCATCTCTTCTATCGATGTTAAGATTCTTTTGAGCTTTCTTCGACGCAGATGAACTTTTCTGGCGTAATTTGCTGCGATAAGGTTTTTGCCTCTCGCAAACATTCAGTTTGTGTTCGGCAAGTTCCGAAGTTGAGGAAAATCTGGTTTGACAGTCAAGACATGCGAAGTATTGATTTGGATGACTATCCACCATATGACGAATAATATCACCTGCTTCAGCTGCAGTGTGATTGCAAAAAAGACATGCAATGAAAAAGTCTTGTTTGGAACTCGATAAATGTATACGCCGTGCATGTTTAGACACCGTTTGCTTAGAGGCAAATTTTCTGTCGCAGTGGGGGCATAGATGTTGCGGGGTAGAAAGAGAATCAGGCTTGATAGTGAGATCTTCTGGTTTATTCGGCAACGCCCTAGACGGGATACTTGTCCTTTTGGGTTTGTCCTGAGCGAGCCTGCCTTCAGTTTTCTTGGTACTTTTCGATTGGGGACTGGAGGTCCTTCTCCGCGGTCTCAGTCTTGCATTTAAACCAGACAATGGTTCATCTTCGCTTGAATTCATGATGAAAACTTGATCGCTAGAAAAAAGAATAAAAAGAATTATAGTAACAGTTCATTATTGTATCTTTAAAAAATATGGCTAATTTAAGGTGAACACACAATTTCTATAAAAACCGCAAAAATTTGGCCGACGGAACGCGACACATCCGATGACGTCATCCGTACGTGTCGTTTTGATTCATGGACCATATGCGTGACCAGCGTAGCTAATTGCGTGTTCACTTTTAGGCCATTTTTCCCCTTTACATAAAGGGTAATCGGAACTTCGACTTTATCTTATGATTGAGTTGGTTTATTCATTTATTTTTATTAGAAAAATTGGTGTTTGCTAAATATCAATTTTGCTAAATCTGCTTTTTTAATGGATTTAATGCTTCTACGTATCGATTACCATCATAAAAATAAAAGAGTAATTGTCGTTTTTGGGGTTCCGTACTTGAGTGGAATTTCCAATCATTTTGTATGTGTTAAAATGGTGCTTAGAACAATAAAGTGAAACCTGTAATGATGATTTTTTATGACAGTAGGTGGTTAAAATATTTGAATCGAATAAATATACCTTAGTAGTTACACATAGTGCAGCCGTGCTGCTATCGCGCGATAGTTTGTAGCTAATTTGTAAGCTCAAATATTAACTAAGGAACCAAAGAGTAAAAAATCTAAATTTCTTTGTTTCTTTCTAGCTCAAAACTAATTTATTCAAAATGGACTTGATTTTTCCGGCCGGCGAATGCATGTGTCCTAACCCTAGGGTAACTCTAGGAGAGATGGACCACTTCGATATCGACCAAATTACAATAACTTTTGTGCTGGTAATATTGTAGAGGACAGTGTCAAATGCATAAGACGATGAGAACGTTTACAAAGGTACAGTGGAAAATGTTTTGTTTTGTCGGTCTCACTTTCGCATTTATAATATTAATTAGGATTTCTGCAAAGTCCTATTAAAACATTGCACCTATATAATAGTAGGTACATTACTGACGCAGCCAGCAATTAGGGGATTGAGGGACGATCGTGAAAATGTGGGCCGAGACGAAGCCGAGCCACACATACGTGAGTCCATCAAGTCCTGATTACGGCCAAGGCTTGTATAGTACTTTTCTCAAATAATGCGCGGAAATTCAAACTGAGTAAATCAAATAAAAATTCCAGAATCAATGACGCACAACTTTTTTCATGCGCCAATATGTTCAAAGTTGTTAATTTGTTTCTTCTTTACTTCAAACAGTCATATTTGCAAGCCAATTCGAAATTTAAATAAAATCTTTGTTAAGTTACCTCCTTGGTTGCAAATGCTGAAGTAAAAAGTTCCTCCAATTTTTAAATAACACGACAGATATCAGTTTTCATAGTAATTTATTTGGCCGCTAAAACGCCGGATATGGATTTTCATAGTAACTTTGCTGGCCGCATCGTCACTTGTTTCTGACCAGTACAGCAATTTCGATTTATTTCGAAGAAGGTTGTCAAAATAATGCTCGAATTTCCAAGCATGTTTGAGAAAACACATAAAATTGAAATTTCATCGGCAACGATGCAGCGGTATCCTTAGGCATGCCGCGACGTCCTTATCCTTAGGCATCACCATTGAAATTTCAATGTTATTGTCATACACATAACTTATATTTCTATTCGCATAAATATCCCTTGCAATGCCGTGCCGCAAGTGGGCACCGTCCCTAACGTGACGGTAAGGACAATGATTTATTATTTTGTAAAGTTCAGGTTGATGGATGGAGAATGGCTCTTCAAATTTGGATGAATTTTGTCACACAGGTAGACCATTTCCTGAGTTAGGACATAGGATACTTTTCATCCCGATAGGATATTCACGTAGGATAATTTCCGACCTCAACGCGGGAAAAAACTAGTTTTAACACCCCTGTCGAAGCTAACATTATTGTCCTACCATGATCTGCTCAATCACTAGACTTTAAATCCCATTACGCATGCATATGATATGCTTCAAATAAGAGCGGCGTCCATTCCGCAGTGATTTGGATGCACTCATATTGGGCACGTCAAATGTGTACGATTGTATGATATAGGTTTAAGTTTGTATCGTATAGAACACCGATTGTTCATTTTACGCAATAAAAACCCTTACTAACTTTTATTTTTATCCGTTCATCACTTTTTGATGTCAGCATTAGGTAACTGAGATCGAATTTCCCATATTTTGCAAATATCGCAAAAAGTACTGCGTAAGTAGAGCCATAGTAGACATAGGACAATATTCTAATTCGTTGATTTTAGATAATTTTCTTTATTTTTGTTAGGATAACAAAATATTCATAAAAATCACCTTTACCCTAGAACCAATACTTTTAGATTTGTTTAGGTACTTCATGTAACTAATAATATAAATGCGAAAGTGAGTTTCTTTGTTTGTTACGCTTTCACGCTAAAACGGCTGCACGGATTTGGATGAAATTTGGCACATGGGCAGACCATGACCTGGAATAGGAGATAGGATACTTTTTATTCCGATATTCCCACAGGATCGAGACTTACGCGGGTGAAACGGCGGGGCGCAGCTATTATTAAACATAAAAGCTAATTTAAAACACGAAACTTAGATGTCCATTTCGAAAAGATGAAACTTTGTCAGTATTTTTGAGGTATGTTGAAATTTTGGCCTTCATACATGCTTTAATTATTTTCCTTCAAAATATTGATTAATCGATGCGTTTGGGAGTTCGAGCCTCATAAGCGACTTTTGTTCAATGCATAATATTTATTTTAAGAGATACTGAAACACGTGATTTAAAACAATACGATTTTAGAAACTACGGCCACTATTACTTTATCTTTTTATCGTCGTCGTATAAAAACGATGGATCCTATTAACGGCTTATTAGTGTATGTAAGCGCAAACTCGACCGTCCACTGCTAAGTAAGGTGGGCACGGAAAGGTTTGCCAGGTTAGCTGCGCGGTTATGTTTGCATGTGAGCATCCACTATTTTAAAGACAAAACGTTTTTAACTCTCATTTTTAAGGAACCTTCTTTCCCCGGAGGGTTTGGCAGAGGTGTACCTATAGTGGATACACCCACATTCTGCCAGTTTTGTTTTAAGTCCCAAGTAAAAGGGGGCGAGCCTATTGCTACCAACCGGGCACGATTCCAGACTCCGGGCTGCTACTGAGAAATTCCTGTTGGAAAACCAAATAATACTTTGCCCGACCTGGGAATCGAACCCATGACCTCATACTCAGCGGTAGCGCTTGCGACCAGTGGACCAACGAGGCATTTTTAAGAAAATAATTACATAAGAATATGGTCATTTTTACCATGCCGCCAGATAAGACCTTATAACTATGTCAATCGATCGTAAACAAGACATTGTAATAAAAGTGGTCCTAGGTCTAAAATGTTGGTATATTTGATGGCTGTAACCAACTTCAAAAAGGAGGTGGTTTTCTATTCGTTGCGGTTTAGCAAGAAGTGGGTTCATGGTCGAGTGAAGGTGATTTGGTAATAAACAAAAGAACTAATAAAAACCGGCCAAGTGCGAGTCGGACTCGCGCATCAAGGGTTCCATACCATCATCTATAAAAACGGTAAAAAAAAACACGTTTGTTAAATGGGAGCCCTTAAATATTTATTGTATTCTGTTTTTTAGTATTTGTTGTTATAGCGGCAACAGAAATACATCATCTGTGAAAATGTCAACTGCCTAACGATAGTTAGGCAGTTGACATTTTCACGGTTGTCACGGTTTTCACGGTTCATGAGATACAGCCTGGTGACAGACGGACGGACAGCGGAGTCTTAGTAATACCCCGTTTTACCCTTTGGGTACGGCACCCTAAAAAGAGAGATAAAAAATACTTGTCGTTGAATTTTACAGTTCGATTTCTTTCATATCAATACGGACAACAATTGGACAAAGTTACTGGTTGTAAAACTAAAAAACTAATAAAAACTTTTTACAAAAAAAAACAACGGACTTAAGTACGACGGTAAGTACAACTAAAAAGTGAAAAATAACTTTTAATTTCCGAAGTCGGTGTCTTTGCTTTTCAATTTTCGTTTTTGGCACCGACTTCCGAAATTAAAGTTATTTTTCACTTTTTAGTTGTACTTACCACACACAAAATCGAATACCACTACCTTATATGTAAATAACAGTGACGTGACGGAGTCAAATAAAATATCGTCTACATAGACTAAGTGGGAAATACGTAATTATTGATGCTAACTCAAAAACTACGCAAGCAAAGTTAATATAAAATTTATATGGGACCACCTCTGAAGCATGGCCTACCAAACAAAAAAAGAATCATCAAAATCGATTCATAATTAGCGGATTAATCGCCGTTTCATACACACAAAAACATACAGACGAATTGAGAACCTCCTCCTTTTTGAAGAAGTCGGTTAAAAATAAAAACAAACCTGGCCCCGAAATAAAGCTTATGACTTCTGTTTCTTTGCTTTTCTTCTCATATTTTTGGGTTTCCTGCGACCACGTGCCGGTGTTACTTTTAATAATACTGAGTACACAGTTATTTTTAAATTGTTTTTCAGTGTTATACAGCCATTTCGCAATTGACAGGCTTCGTCATGTGAAGGATCGTGTGATCGGGTTTCGAGGGTCACGTTTCAGTTAAAAAAAAGCATTGCGTAAACATTTACTCCAAATTTCAGTTGCGTATCGGCAGGTGCGTCGCTAGACTAACTACACTACTACTACTTATTTTTTAATTGAAGTTTTATATCACAACTGTGAACGTCGCATCCAAATTATGTTCGTCACCGTATGATTGTGTCAACGCAGCTTAAGATACAGCCGGATCTTTTAAGGTAGACTCACACATATCAGTGAAGCCACCGTTCCGACACAGTTCCGACACAGTACCAGCACAGTGCAAAATATTCTTTCATATATTCTCTATGAACGCATCCCCACTTGTCAGTGTCAGTGCCGACACCGGCATGAGAATGTATGAAAGAATATTTTGCACTGTGGAACGGTGGCTTCACTGATATGTGTGAATCAAGCTTTAAGCGTCGTCAAATCTACTTTATACAAGCGTACTTTGATTGTGTCAACGCGGCTTAACAATTAATTTTCGCTTCATATTTAGCCTTCCCCTATCTAACAGTCGTTAGATAGCTGACCTTTATCTAGAATATTTAAGGTGGATCGCTCTATAGGCCATCCTCTAAATACTTTATTTATACGTGTCTAGAGCGATCAGGGCTACTAAATTAATTCACTTCCGAATGTTGTCTACCAATTTTTAATCGATTCTGTAATTCGTGGCGAGAGAGAACATTGCATAACTATACAATTTTAATATTTTTATTACTAAACTGGAACTAGAGCCCGACCGAAAATGGTTGTTTATTGGCCGATAGCGAACACGAATTTTAAATAGATTTGCATTTTCAACCCCGTAAACCAAAAACGAAAAAATATTAGTGAGCTTATCTATAGGTTTTTCTTTGGTAAAAGTAAAATGAATACAGAATCAATCTTTCAATCATTGAATTAAACCGTTTTAACTAACCACACGAAAATTACTTAATAAGTAGGTACTTTTCTGAAATATGTAATTAATATTAACAAACGATCTCATTTATGCGAGAAGGGGTAATTTTTCTGCATGTTTTAGTTATTGTGCTTTTGTTTGTTGTAATGATGGATTTTTTTAGTTGTTTTTTTTTTGTAAAAAGTTTTTTTAATTTAGTTTCAGTACCAACATTTTGGCAATAAAAAAACGTGAAGCAGATCACGTTTCTCTCCCCCCTTACAAAACTAACTGCTAACAATGAAATCGTGTTGTTAGCGTTCGCACGTTTCTGCGACGTAATAACATGTAGTTAGACATATCCGCCAGTCCATCACTCATAAATGGCTCATAGATGCATTGCGGTGCACCCGGATAATATAAGGTACTTGAATAATGGCTCCTGTGCGGTGCGTTTATAAATACAACTCTCGTACATACTAGAGACCGACCATAAATGGGTTTTCAGCTAAAACGAAAACTAATTTCAGCCTGATTTGCATTTTAGGCCGAAAACCGATACAGCAAAATCATTACAAACACATCTCTTGCAAACAGCATCAGGGCGCTTGATCTCCCGCGCGACGTCGCTGTTACCACGGGTAGTAATTATTAATCATTTATTATAATTTCAGGCTTTGGCAACGATCACATGAAAAAATTGAACCCGCTTCGTTTAAAAATAACCAACGTTAGAAAATATCGAACATCCAAGCAAACAAGGTCGAGATACCTGAAAAGAATAATTTCTAGAAAATCCTGAAATTCCGGATAAATTCTAAATACATTTTTACCATCATAATTTCTTTTCTCTAACTATTGATATTGCTGACTATGCTCCCGTTCAAAAACTCACTCTGTATATTATGTATAATTATTATTTCTATTATAGCAAATAAATAAAGAAAAGCTTTTATTTGGACCACTAAAGGATAATAGGCACAATTTAAAAAAGATAAATTACTGATGACATCTGCAAATTCTCATCATATTTTTAATTCTCATCTCAGTTTACTGATATTAAGAAAAGGCCTTCCAGAATACTGAAAAGCACATTTTTAAGTTTGTGCTAGTCACTACGAGGCTACGGTTTCGTAGCACGTAGCGAGCTACGCCGCGGCCGTAGGCCATAACTGAGCGCGCTCGGAGAAATCAAGCGCGTGGCGCGGCCACAATTTGTCGCCGCTCCATCCATGATTATGACATTACTAAGGTTAATAACTTCCGTCCTTATTTAGTTACCACATTACAAAATAGTTATTTTAACTAATTTATCTTTGATAAAATAACTGCTAAAAATAGGTATAAATAATAAAAAAACTAAACAGAAACATAGTAACATTGAATAATACCTTACAGTATTGTCAAACAGGAACTAAAGGCTTAGTACTCATCTTAGTAGTTCCCGTTAGAGTCTGACCGAATTTCGTTTTTGTGTTCGGTTTCGGCACTTTTCGACATAATTATCTATTTTCGGCCGAAAAAAATTAACTACCGGAAAATCAATACAAGTAATTTTTTCAGAGGAAATCCATCGTTACTACAAATAAAAGCACAATAACTAAAAAATGCAGAAAAATTACCCTTTCTCGCATAAATGAAATCGTTAGTTAATATTAATTACATATTTCAGAAAAGTACCTACTTATTAAGTAATTTTCGTGTGATTAGTTAAAACGGTTTAGTTCAATGATTGAAAGATTGATTCTGTATTTATTTTACTTTTACCAAAGAAAAACCTTTAAATATAAGCCCACAAATATTTTTGCGTTTGCGGTTGAAAATGCAAATCTATTTAAAATTCGTGTTCGATATCGGCCGAAATAAAACCATTTTCGGTCTGACTCTAGTTCCAGTTTAGTAGTAAAAATATTAAAATTGTATAGTCATGCAATGTTCTCTCTCGACACGATATTATAGAATCTTTTTTTTAATTGAAGTTAAAATTAAAGTAATTTTCACGATTTATTGTTTTTTTTGGAAGTCAGCCTTTTTTTTACTGTAAAAAGTTTTTATTTTTCACTTTTTAACTGTGGTACCCCACACAAATTCGAATATCACTACGTAAATAACAGTGAGAGGAACTAAAAACATCGTCCATATAGGCTAAGTGGGAAAAATACGGATTATTGAAGCCAACTCAAAAACTACGCAAGCAAAGTTAATAAAATGCATATGGGACCACCTCTCAAGCATGACCTACCAAACAAAAAAGAATCATCAAAATCAATACATAATTAACGGAGTAATCGCGTAACAAAGATACAATAAAAATAAAAAACTGTCGAATTGAGAACCTCCTCCATTTTGAAATCGGTTAAAAAGAAATAGAGAAGAGTGGTTGTCATAAGCTCCATTATAGAACATACAGAAACTGCATTTTCATTACTATTGTGCAAGAAGTAGATAATTTATTCTGAGATCGGTTACCTTCATGAGAGTTTGTACCACGACTTCTAATTGGCTAACAAATCTGGTAGAAATCAGTGAAAACACTTAAAAAAAACCTCCTTTTAAGTCTGTTACAAAACCATCCCGAATAACCTTTTTTATCTTATAATAATTATGATTATTACATGCAGTATGAATATTCCATTTAGCAAATTTTACTGATCCAATAGTAACAAAAATATCAGTGAAATCCACTAAATAAATGATGTAAACCTCTAAAGAGTTAATTGCGAAAGTACACAGACATTGGTAGTCACATAATATTGTTAGTAAACTTTTTCTCCGTTGGTTATTCCTATAATTATTTTGAAAATAAAGTGAGTGACACAAACGTACTTTACACTGTTATGCAAGTTTCAACTGTAACACAACTCCAAACAGAATAAATCCTTTTGTTGTAGGCTGTCTGGCGGGCCACCTGTAGCTTTAGTAAATGTCCGTATGTCCCGTGGTCTGGCGAACAAGAACAATTTCTCGGTTGTGCTGTAATGTATGAAGGATGGACGAACGATTGTTTTAAAATGACAAATAAAATCTTCCAAATGACATGAATTTGCTAGATAAATGTTGAGAAATGTCAGATTTTAAAAAATCACAGAAAAAAAAGACAGCCACATTATTTTTCACGTAGGGTGAGTAAAACGAACATGTCTAAATATTAATTTCCTTGATTATATTAAATCTTTTGTATAATGTTATAAGTGAAGCTCCAGGACGCGTCCTACGTGAACAATAACAAGTATATAAGGTCCAACAAAATAGTGAACAACGTGTTAAAGGTTAATATGTTAAACTCATAAAAACATTACCCTCCTTTTGGGTTTCGCCGCAGTTGGATAAAAAACTACCAGAACCCAGTCGGATAAAAAACTACTGTGGGATAAATCAGTTACGCATTAATCATAGGATTTGATACGCAACGCGCGTTTATTTACATACACAATTGAGGTAAAAAAAATATTTTGAAGATTACTGAAATTTTTTACGATAGTAAAATAAACAAGTTTTTATATAAAAATTAAATTATTTTTCTAATTATTTTTATTTCGAAAATATATCTTTTGTAATTTAAAAGTTATTGCAATTTTAAAAGTGTGGTACTAAGTTTTAAAGGCCAGTGTATTGTCTCTTGGGAATAATATCTTTATTTTAACCTACCCTGCTGAAACAACCCTGCAAATATTCTTCACTATTTTAGTTAGACCTTATACAACCTAAGAGCACTTACTTCACTGGGTAAAGATGATTTCCACGAGAATCATCAGAGTCGAACAGCTCGGCCGGATCCGGCGCAAAGATGTCAGGGTCCAAATAGGACTCTACATGATGCTTAGATGTACCGCGAGCCGTGAAAACTTTTGATGATGAATATCTAAACAAAATTACATACAATAAGAAATAGTGAGCCACATAAAAATCAAATTGGAAAACACCTAATGTGACACACGACATGTGAAAGCGCGCTAAATGTATCGAGTTTAAAATTACTTTGACATCTTTATAATATGGAGAGGTCAAATTGTTCCGTGATTGTTCGTTTATGTTTGTAGGAAGTATTGATCCGATTACGAAACTTTGGACGAAACGTAGACCATTTGCTCGTAGGACGATTTGCTAATAGGACATTTAGCTAAAGTGTCGTTTTGATTATAGGTCGTTTTGCTATTAGGACTTTTTGATACGGCCCTCCGTAGTTGGGGAAGTGCTACGCAGATTGATTCCCAAATCTCTGCCTAGCCATTCATCAACTATTTTGGAGTCGGCCTCCAGGCTGCTGAATAATCAGTAGTTTGCATAGAGCGACTGCCTACTTCACCTCCACAAACCTGTAAATACGGGAATTGGCCTTCTGATGTCTTCTTGAAGAAATATTTTATATATTTTATTATTGCCACAATGGTATAACTTACAAAAAATTTCAGAAAACCTACAAAAGGAAAATTTAAAGAAAGTGTCGCAAAAATATTGCTAAACTTTTTAGTATTTTATATACCAAGCACTATTCAACAGGTTTCATACGAATTCGTTTGGTGTTATGCATACTGTGAACTGGACTATACTATCATTGTTGAAATAATTAGGTATCTATACAATACATGAATAGTACTGAATAGGCTTGTGATCTATACTAATATTATAAAGATGAAAGATTTGATTGTTGGTTTGTTTGCATTGAATAGGCTCCGAAACTACTGAACCGATTTGGCTGCAAATTGGTGGGGAGGTAGCTTAGAGCCAGTAGACGGACATAGGATACTTTTTATCCCGTTCCCGGTAGGGTAGGTAGGTAGGGTAGGGTAGGTAGGGTAGGTAGAGTAGGTAGGGTAGATAGGTAGGGTAGGTAGGTAGGGTGGGTAGGTAGGTAGGGTAGGTAGAGTAGGTAGGGTAGATAGGTAGGGTAGGGTAGATAGGTAGGGTAGGTAGGCAGGTGCGCCGTAGATAAGTACTTAGTGCTACCCGTGTGAAGCCGGGGCGGGCAGCTAGTATAAAATAAGAAGTTAATGTTAACTAATCTACAAATGCTTTTAATATTTTATTGGTACAAAATCATTATCCTGTGTTCCCCGAATGGTTAAGCAGAGGTGCACCTACATCTAATAGTACATACCAAATTTCACCCGATAATTATGTTTGAGACCCTCGTAATATGGGGCGAGCCTATTGCCATCAAACGGGCACATATCCAGTCTCATCAATTCATCACCAATAATAACCTACGTCTGATTTCCCTCAAGGGTCAGGTAGGTAGCGGTTTTTGATACACCCACGTTTCTCTAGTGAAGTCTCATGTGGCAAGCTTATTGTCATTAACCAGGCACAATCGAAACTTCGAGATTCTTCAGAGAATATCTTAATACATAAGGAATGAAAGTTAGTAACATGGTAGTTTCATAATTATAATGAGTTATCGTGCAATAATCCAAGATGGCTCTCCATTATTTCGATAGAGCGTCTACGCAGTCCGGAAACAACAGTCGAAATGATCAATGCTAGTCCGGCCACGCGTCACACTAATTAGCGCGCTAAGATCCTTTGATGTACTGCCACCCGGGCGATAAGTGTTACGCAGCCCGAACTATCGCGATGATAGCGGATAATGGTTGATCACATCTGAGTGTATCGTATCACTGTGCGAAGCTTCGTTACGACAGACGTAGGTGCGGCCCCAGCATTCCTAAAAGATATAGTATTATCGTTTTTTGAAAACTTATCTCCTAAGGCTCTTGAGCAGTTACCGATGGTAAATCTCAACGGACACAGCTTGTATTTTCAATAACTAAGATAATTCCTGAAGATATTATACAGACGCGAAGTAATTTTAAATTCGATACTTTTACAAATTGTAAACAATAACAATAACAATAATGACACGAGTTTACAAGAATAAGCATCTTGTTTAGCTCATAAAAATATATTTTAAGTAACTGGCAGAATCGAACAATATGTCTCGATTTCCCATAATTAGGTACCAGGGTTTAGTGCCTACATGCACGCAACTCTTTTTTCTATTATTTTTTTCAAGTTTCGATTAAAAATAAACTTGGACGCGGTATTTTGTCCGTTCATTGTCGGTACAATTTTTTAATGTAGGCTGCATCAGAAACGCCTGCGCCTTATTAAAAAGATACTTATTTTTACTATATAAAAATCTTAAATTAATTAATTCAATAACAAACAACGCACAGCATAAACTGTTGAGTCTAGAAGCATGAAATTTTGTACAACAGAAATACGGAAAGATTTTTGAAAATTCATCACCTGTTTGGTTAAATAGGGGATGAAAATTTGTATGAAAATTCGTAATTTTTTTAAGTTAGAATCGCTCTTTATTCGTAAAACTGTTGTATCATCGTTTTTTGAAAACTCATCCTCTGGCTCCTAAAGAAGAGAAGTTGCCGATATGAAATCTCATCGGGCACCAGACTTGCAACTATTTAAAGCTGTTGCAACGATACGCAAAGCTTTTCTTATTTTATATTGGTAGAATTTGCACGAAAATTCTATAGCTTCGAATAGGCAGTAAAATTCGAAATTCTGAAAAGATATAGGACAAGTCCGCCCAGCACGCCAGCGCTGGTGTGAGCTGTACCACCACAACCTCCCCCTAGGTTCCACGTTACCAGGCTTGACCTATTTCCCCGCTATCAAGAGACGCACTAATTGACGTCACATAAACTTTCCTTGCAACTATTCCAGAGACTTTATTAATATAAAATAAATTGCAAGTTATACCTAGCTAACAAGCCCTCCAACTAATTAATCCCTTGTAATTGACAACTTTAAAATAGCACAACATATAAAATAGCAAAGCACGCCAAGCCAAACTAAAATTAAAAAATAAGTATTAATTCTAAAACCAAACAAAAATAAAAATGCTCAAAAAATAAAAGTTGCCCAATGCTCGCAACAGCCGTAAGTTATTAAGACTAACCTGTGAATATGAAATATCCTGTGAAATTGCAGCACGCACATTTCAAAAGTTTTATATTTTCATTTCGACACCACAAAGAAATAAATAAAAAATAACACAAAAGAAAATAAAAACAATTGCTCAAACTCAATTACTCTGCTACGTTAAGTCTTCCCGATTTAAGTTCTTTAAGATCGGTTACAAAGAAAAGATATAAAATAAGTCGAAGTCCGAAAATCCAAACCAGAACCACTACATAAGTGAGAACAGTTACACGCGGGATCATTTTCGCTGCGAACTCTAGACGTCCGACGCCGAGCTCTGTCGCGGATGAATAATGGCGCTCGCAAATCGCAGGTAAGGGTTGGCGGGGGCTACATCGTCATGGAAACGGGTAATACGCATGTATGCACGTTTTATAGACAAGCATTACACTTACAGATGCAGTTGTGGGGCGGCGCAAAGCGCCCGCCCCCGGGTGTACGCAGGCCCACACGTGGCGTCTTCTCCCCGCTTTGGCCAATGCGCGAACAACGACTAAGAATTATCTCACAGCGTGTACACGAAGTCGCAGCCGGCTTGACCCAGCCATGGGCCCATGGCGTTCAATTTTATCTGAAACAAATAAAAATTAATGATGTGATTAATTAATATCGAATACAAGACACATTAAAATTGACATAACGTTTCAAAGGAGACTGGGCGGGACGTGGTTAATGGACCCGTTTTGATATTTGTTGTAGTTGGAACCCTTGGTCAAACGGGCATCAAAATCAAAAATAGGTATATATATATAAATATTTGTTAAATATAATTTAGGTTTTAGGCAACTCAAAGCAATCATTGCTTGTTAATTATAATCTCGCATGGTAAAGTCGTGGTAAAGTGTGTGTCTAACTTAAAAAACTAAATTAATAAGGAATTTATACGAATATAGCTTATCGATATCATTTCTTATCAAATATAATGCTGGCAGAATCGGTTTTGAAACTGAATGCCAACCGCAGTCAGATTAATAGCGTAGCACACAATTTTGCTACAGAACACACTTGCCGCTACGCGCAGCTACGTCGTAGCATTGGCCTTCTTGCAAACTTGTGGAGAAACAATCTAGTCATGTTCATTTACCATAGGTAGGTACCACAAAATCATTTCGAGCGGTCATTATTGTTTACATGATTGGTGTTTTTAAGAATCTAGGGTTTTATAGAACATATTTCCCGCTACGAACTGCTACGTCGTAGTGTGAGCCACGCGTTGGCCGCTTGTAGGCCTTCTTTAAATCTGGTTACAACTTTCGCAAATGTCTTTAAGACGGATTTTTTTTGCAATTAGCAGGTCAGTGTCAGGCATAGTGTCGATGAAGGTTGAAGTGTGTTTTATGATGGGCAACAATGTAACTAAACTGCAGTTAAAAATTGTATAACTTTCCAACAAACTTAGACACTAGTTGAATACGTAAATTATATCTCTGAATGGGTACCTAATTGCCTTCGTCACTATCTTGCTGTCTGGCAGTTAAAGACAGCAATGTTTTTTAACCGACTTCAAAAAAGGAAGAGGTTATTATGTTCGTCTGTATAAGTGTACATGTATGTCAGTTGTAGACCGCTTTTGAGTGTTGTTGTAGTGTTTGCCTCACGGAGTGACGGCTGCACCAAAAAGGCGACAAGGGTGTTAGTGACTTTACTTCACTTGAAACGTTGCAGCCTCGCCTCGGAATTGGTTTAAAAACACCGGTTAAAACCGGTTTTTCTTCAAACTTTTCTAAAAAATGCGAACTTTCCGAGAACTTCATTTTAACCTTATTTAACCGGTTTATTCGACGAGCGGCATTTCGGTAAAAGCGTTGCAGCTAGTGACTAGTGATGTGCCGTTACCATTTTACTGTTACCAGTATTTTAGCATACGGCAATATTCCCAGCAAGTTTCTATTATTACTAATAATATTCCCTAACACTGGTAATATATTGTCTTGTTGATTTATTTAAGTAATATTTGTTTAAAATGCGCACGTACTGCTGCTGCTAGCTCGCTTTTCGCAGTGCTTAAAAAAAAAAAAAAAAACTTAAAATTTTATAACTTTTCATTCTTAAACCTCTGAAAAGAAGACTTATTTTCCTTTAAAAATGTTATATCTTTTAAATTGTTAGGTTTGTCGTTTAGTTTAGTTTTTTATTAAAGTTTATCTGTGATTGTGATTATTAAAAGGGTACTGTTGTAAATCATAACAGAAAACTATGATAAACCTGTTATAGAAACTTGTCAGGAAATTTACTAAGTAACTTGATAGAAACAATGAGAAAATACACAGAAAGTTACTGTATGGGAAGTTACTCAGTAAGTTTTCCGAAAGTTACTCGGTAAGTTAAAAAAATTTGTTTGCATTTAAACTAGAAGTGGTAGAAGTCTTATCGGACTACTAATAATCTCAAAAAAAAAACATATTTTTTCCCTATGTTACCCAAAATTACTATTTTTGAAAATAACTCGACTTGAGTAAGTTCCTGGTAAAGAGACAACACAACTTGTGATGATACCGCGCTGAATAAAAACTGAAGTATTAACCGGCTTTTATTGCTCTAAACCGGTAAATCCAAAAACCTTTATATAATACACTTCCAAATAACGGTTTAAAAAAACCGGTATATTTTTACGAAACCGAATGTAAAGGTTTTTGCGTCTACTACAACATACCGGTTTGAATTAACCGGTTTCCGAGCCTTGTTTGCGGCTACTTGGCCTGTCGGTGCCTTTATAGCGGGAATTTGCACTTAACAAAACTATACTACCATTACTACATAAACGACCAAAATGGGCTACGATATCACTTTGTTCGAATTACTTCAGTTTACAGACTTGTAAGTTCGGGCAAAGAATTCCAGTTCAGTTCCAATGACGTAGCACCTCCTTTTGCGACCTTAAATATCCAGAATATGCGTTGATACATAAAAACAAATTGCTTTTTAGATATTATTTAGGCTTTCATTTAAATACTAGCTTCCGCCTGCGGCTTCGACCGCGTGGTATGTCGATAAAAAGTTGCCTATGTCCTTTTTCAGGCTCTAGACTATCTGTCTACCAAATTTCATTTAAATCGGTTCAGTAGCTTTGGCGTGAAAGCGCGACAGACAGACAGAGTTACTTTTGCATTTATAATATTAGTAAGGATTAATTTATGTTACATTTACTCTTTATTTCTGCTTGAGAACTTATAGATCTCGATTTTTTATTGTTTTTGGTTGGTGTATTGGCGTGTACTAGCTGACATGTGGTTAGTAATTAGATTTATGTTTTTGATATTGTATAGAATTTTTTTTTTCTAACTTAACAGACAGTTGCTGCTGAGGAGTTTGTTGCGCCATTTCTTCTTCCCAGCGAAAGCACTAGGAAGTTGTGAAGAGTAGGAGTTTTGGGGGACTGTCTTATGTAATTTCGACGTTCGAAAAGTACTGATTCTCAGCCTAGTTTGAATAAATGACTTTTGATTTATGTACTAAAACTCAACTACTATAAAATTGATACACATTTTGTCCGTCCCCCTTTATCCCTTAGAAAGGTTATCCACCAAATAAGACAAACTCCCATAGCCGTTTTTCAATTGTGACGGCACGGCAGATTGACACAAAATGTATGAATTGGGACCGGCGGCGTTTCACCCGAAAGACGCGTACTGAAGCATGTTATGAATATGAATTATACATATATACATAAACTCACGTCTTCCTCCCATGGGGGTAGGTAGAAACTATAGAACGCCACCTACTACGCTCCATACATACTCCCGAATATGAATTATCATGTACTTAACACCATCAATTTTTTGCAAGGGTTAAACGGAGATGAGATTGTCTCATAACGCTTAAAACAAGTGCTCTAAACATTTATATAAACACAACAAATAAACAATCAGAGACAAGAATTAGCTTTTTAACAAAAATGCATAAAATATGACCTTTGTGCGACACTGGCGTCCATGACGGATCCCCAGGCTCTCACCTCGAATATAATCTAATGAACATTACAATGGCTAATTTTCAAGCTCTATTGATATATTATAGGAATAAGCTCTGCAAGTCGTCTGATGCACTATTCCGACTGTAAATTCCCCTATAGAAAATTGTTAGCTGAACTACAGTTTTGTTCGAAACCCTTTTTTTTTTTTTGAGAATATAATTGTTCATGGATGTGAAATACGAAATGCACTGAAAATGTTTTTTCTTTCGAGTTGAGTAGAGAACTGATTGCAGTGTTTTGCGGAATTCTATGTTGGGACATGATGTTGATGAATGCTGTTTCAAGTAATACCGAAATCCCACGATCTGCGATTTTACGGAAGTACACCGACGAGCCCGGACGACGGACCGTGGGTAAGTGTACGTGCGGGGTATCGCAGACATCGGAAGCGATACGACACGCGGTGCGTGGCGGTCTGTGGTCGTCTACCGTGCGTGTCCGTCTGCAATATTGCCGATCGTGGAATTCCACCATAACACTATTACGCTATGAGTGTGGGTTTGTGATATAAAGTCAGCTAGGATCTAGGATAGTAAGTTTAAAGCCTCTTGTTAGCTATTTGCAGCTGTTTTCATAAATATTTCTATTAAAACCAGAAAAATATAGCTCGCCAATTATGTTCCTCTTTTAAAAGAAAAAGTCCGACATTCTAGAAGAATCGTTCTGCAGTTTAAAATATAGTCAGGCGCGCCGACTCAGTGGGTGCTTGGGGGCTCGAGCATTCACGATAGTTAAACAATGAGTGTGCGGAGCAGTATGAGCTTAGATATTATAAAACTGATCAGCTTTGTCGGATATCTCTTTAAGGGGGATGCGCCAAGGTAGCCCGCGAAATTCAAATTTTCTTACGTTTTTTGCAATTTGCAGGTCAGTGTCAGGTTGTATGTTGATCTAAATATTATTAGCGGCCGGCAAATATGGGTTTACAGAATTATAAACATTAGAATCAGCAATACAACTATCTATGTTCAGATAAGTGTATTGAATGACTATTTCATGAAATCATGACATTTGTGGTTTTCATTAACTTCCCTAACAAATCATTACCGAAATCCACAAAATCGAAATGCTATGAAAGGCATCGCCATCTTTGAAAGCGTAGTCACCACCCACAGACTTCAAAGACTTAAAACTGAGTCCAAATAAACGTTATTCTTTATTTCTTTTCTTTTTCCAAACCGCTTTACCTGTAGAACCTAGGCAATCACTAAAGCTCACACAAGATACTCTCGGGCACATACATGTTCTTAGTATCGTTGCTGTGCCTTGTAGTGCACGATAAATAGTTGATAATAAAGTAGCGTTGCACCTTTAATGTATTTACACATATTTATAACTAGCTTCCGCCCGCGGCTTCGCTCGCGTGGTATGTCGATACAAAGTAGCCTATGTCCTTTCTCAGGCTTTAGACTATCCTGTGTACCAAATTTCATTTAAATCGGTTCAGTAGTTTTGGCGTGAAAGCGCGACAGACAGACAGACACGAGTTACTTACGCATTTATAATATTAGTAAGGAAGTAAGGATTTGACTAGATAAAACCTCAGTTTAGTTAGTGCCCCCCAGGGCCTTTGGTTACCTAGCTACGCCTCAGTTCAAGACTAACTTGTACGTACAGTAGTCCACAAGTTAGTGGTAACATTTTGATCGTGAAGTGGCCAAGCACGTGGTCATTTAAACGCGATCTTTCATAATAATGTTTAAAATCAATATGATCGTGACCACATATTTAAACTAAGTTAATCATAAGAAGTAAACCACTCAAAGGTTGTCACCACACCAAATAAAACTAGTATGTGGCGACCGGTTGTATGGCGCTATTAACCTTGTCTTTGTGTTAAAGATGTGAATAAGAGATTGTGAACACACAGTGTCAAAGGCCTAATTTTTTGACAGTCAAGTCTTCACAACCTACAAGGAAATTCGTATTCCAGAACAATTCTCTAGCATTTTATACTCATTACCATCATCTGCCTAGCCCTTTCCCTACAAAGGGGCCGGCTTCAAGTCCAACCGGATACAGTTTTAATTTTTTTTGTTGATGGTGTGTAATTATCAATTGACTTCTCCCGCTCTGGGCGGAGCGGGAGGGCGTGTCAGACTTTTACGGATTAAAACCCACCCGTGTTTCTTCAGTTGCCTGTTGCCAAGGGTCCCGGTATCCCTTTCGGACTTTCCCGCAACCCTAGCAGTTCTCGCAACCCTGCCAGGACCGGATACAGCTGAATACCAGTATTTTACATGGAGCGGATGGCTAACTTACCTCCACAACCCAGTTACGGTTAATACGATACCCATTGGTAAGACTGGTTGTTAAATTTTCGGGCTTCTGAATACCCTTAAAGACTCAACTGACAGCCGGGACCAACGGCTTTTCCGAAGCACAGAGAGGTCTCGAACCGACCTCACCAAAGCATCGAGCTTTTGTTTCACGCTTGAGTGTAAACACATGTGTGCTTTTAATCGCCTGCCGAGTCTTGCACGGACAATAAATTGTTCCTAAAGAAGGGTTATTTACACAGTTCCAGAAGCAATAACATTGAACTAGCCTGGGAATTGAACACGATATCTACGTGTCACTGATTAAAATCGATTCACTTTATCTTCATGTGGATAAACAAAAAACTATTTCTTTTTTTATTTAAGAGTCTTTAATACCTCAAATTGCTTTGCTTAGCATAATCCTCCGTTATAACGAAAATACTGCAGCAGCATTAATTAATTCGTTTTAATTAGTCGTATAATTACATTTTAACTATCATTTTTTTCAGCGTTTAAATGAAACTCTACACCAGACACACCGACTTCCGAAATTAAAGTTATTTTTGACTTTGTAGAGTTTTTTTTGGAAGTCGGTTGTTCTTTTTATGTTTCCGTACCCAAAGGGTAAAACGGGACCCTATTGCTAAGGCTTTGTTGTTTGTCTTTGTCAGTCCGTCTGTCACCAGGCTGTATCACATGAACCGTGATAGTTAGACAGTTGAAATTTTTACAGATGATGTATTTCTCTTGCTGCTATAACAACAATTACGAAAAATAGAATAAAATAAATATTCAAGAGCAAAAAAATCATGGGAGCCCATACAACAAACGTGATTTTTTTGCCGTTTTTATAACCAACCAACCAGCCATAACCAGCTGATGCCCGCGACTTCGCCCGCGTGTATGTTGGTTATTATATACTAAAACCTTACTCGAGAACCACTCTATCTTTTGGTGAAAACAGCATGAAAATCAGTGCAGTAGTTTTGAGTTTATCGCGTACAGGACGACAGACAAACGCAGCGGAGGACTGTTTTTACCGACTTCAAAAAAGGAGGAGGTACTATGTTCGGGATGACTGTTTTTTTTTTTTTTTTTTTTTTTTTTTTTTTTATGTATGTTCACCGATTACTCCGCCGTTTGTGAACCGATTTAAAAAATTCTTTTTTTGTTCAAAAGCTTATACTTCTGAGGTGGTCCCATTGTCACCAAGTCAGGATCTGATGATGGGATCCTAGAGAAATCGAGGGGAACTTTCAAAAATCGTAAGGGCAACTAGTGCATTCCTTAATTTATTCATTAAGTATTTTACAGCACTACAATTTTATGAAGGCCTGGAGTCGATCTGATGATGGAGCCGAAAGACAGTCAAGGGAACTCCTCAATGGTTTACAGCAGATACCTCGTGTTTGGGCTTGATTAATTTGTATTGATAAAAACTTTACACTTTGATGGGTTCTGACTGTCGTTAGGGGTCTGATGATGAAGACGAAAGACAGTCGAGGGAACTCCTCAGTGGTTTACAGCAGATATCTTGTGTTTGGGCTTGATTAATTTGTATTGATAAGAACCTTACACTTGGATGGGTTGTGACTGTCGTTAAGGGTCTGATGATGAAGACGAAGGACGATTAACGGAACTCCTCAACGGTTCACAGTAATTACCTTGTGTTTGGACTTAATTCATTTATATTGATAAGAACTTTGCAACCATATAGGTTGTAAGTGACATTACAGATCTGATTATGGTCACCTTATAATATGATGATGAGGGGAACTATACAGTGTAAGCAAATGTATAGTGTTCACCCTTATATTCTTGAGAAGGCACGGGAGTCTCATTAGCCAGCCGGTTTCGTATAACATCTAAACGATACTTGCGCTACGACTCGTTTTGAATAAGATTGAGTCGGCAGATCTTATCATTTATCATTTGGCGACTCCTGTGACAAATGAGAATGCATGTAATTTCTCATCTAAGATAACCTAGCATGACAAGCTAACGGTGATTCTTAGGAACCGGACATAGCACTCCGTTTGCGATTCTTAGATAGGCGTTCTTATTCAGCAGTATTAGTCTCTTTAATTCTGTTTTTCTTCATGCGGGTGGCTCCTTTAGTTGGTCTACCCATGATTACAAAAATCAAATTACACAAAAAATGGAAAAATAATAAAACTTTTTAAAAAAAATTGACCGACTTCAAAAAAAACAAAACAAAAAAGGACTACTGTACTAAAAACCAAAAGACAAAAAGTACTTCTTTAATAATAAGAGAAAAATAAAAAAATTAAAAAATAACTTTAATTTCGGAAGTCGGTGGCCAAAAACTAAAATTAAAAGCAAAGACACCGACTTCCGAAATTAAAGTTATTTTTTAATTTTTTTATTTTTCTCTTATTATTAAAGAAGTACTTTTTGTCTTTTGGTTTTTAGTACAGTAGTCCTTTTTTGTTTTGTTTTTTTTGAAGTCGGTCAATTTTTTTATAATACGAGTATGTAAGGATGGTACGGGACCCTTCCTGCGCAAGTCCGACACGCACCTGGGCGGTTTTTTATTTGTAATTTTTTTTATAAACCAAGTTGAATGTATATCCTGTTGGTGTTCTTTAATAAATAAAATAAATTAAAAAATCCTCAAAATCTCATTTTCTTTTATTTAACAGCTACTATCCGACCAACGTTTGTGGGCTTAGCTACTGTCTCACTGTCTATTCAATAGCTCAACTAAATAACCAACTAAAGCACTTTTGTTATCTCAACTTTGCAGTTGCAATGGAAATGTCAGGGTAGTTAAAACTAGGTGAAATCTTCAAAGATTTCCATTTGTATCTAAACAAAAGTTTGATATTATCCAAATGGAATACTTACTCCCCCCTCTTCTGAAAAAACGTCTTAATAACTTTCCCGTGTGTCGTCGTCTCCAAAAAGAGCTACGAATTAAAAATAATTAATTTTATCTCATTTTTAGAGGCGATACGATAATATCGATTATGGGGCCGTGGAGCATCGGTCGCAACTACAAATCGAGTGCTACAAATGTTGCGCTAGTGTGCCTGTCGGAGCGATACACACAGCTACCGTGAACTGTACGACCACGCACACATTGACATGACATTTTCTTGACGCGATAGCACTAGCTATTGAAAATTTGCGATAAATTTGGATATGTTCCGTAATACCTAAAATGATGAAAACTTAAGGTTTTTTCATTTTTTTTTCGATAATTTGTAACTTGGTAAAATAAGCTATGTTTCTGCTGAAACAATATTACAATTATTGTTGTTTATAATACAGAAAAAACAATATGAAAACATGTCATTTACGCTGTAAAAATGTGCGAAATTCAATTCGCTTAAACCTCGTTTTAGGTAAGGTTTTTGGAAAAAAAAAAGATGTAGGGACCTAGATTAAAGTCACAAATTTTTCTAAACTACGTAAAAAATTAGAAAATAGCTGCGGTTTTGTTTTTTTTTTGTTTTGCCGACTATTTCGACCTCCTATCACGTTTTAGTGGGAAAGCTCGATATTGGTGCCGTTTCTCTAGTAACAAATTCTCTAAACTAAAAATCACTAAAATTTTGTTTATTCCTGCCAAACGACGATTTCCCATTCTGAAATAGACTCTAGTGACACAACTTAACTATATTTTAGTTTGACAGCACTAAGATGGCACTGAGTTATAATCAGTGATCGGAGTAGGTAGATTAATTTTTGGTACTTGTATCATAAATGCACACAGAAAGAATAACATGAATAAGCCAGTAATTCCGGTATTTCCGGATTCAATTAAATATTGTTAATGTTGGTAGTGATATTATTACTACTCAATTCAAAATTTAAAGGAAGGTATCAAAACTAAATTAATTCATTATTTATTTGCTATTTTATTTATTTGCTCATTTTATTACAATTCCTACCTTTTTTTTTTTGAGGATGGCAAATCATCAAATGATCCCTTCCACTCTGGCAGAATACAATTCCTACATAAGTTCCGGTTTTTTTTAAATAATCCACCAATTCCGGAGGAATGTCCATATTAATATATACGTTTCGGATCAATGGCCCCAGTTCAATCTACCTACTCCGATCACTGGTTATAATTTAGTGAAAATGCTAACTGTTTTAACCTAAAATGTTTGTTCTATAACTAAAATCCTCTAACTTAATCTGACTATTTTAAATCGCGATTAAAATATGTGGAATAAAATTAGATGTCATTGATGAAATGATAACAAGGGCAAATTATTTTATATAACGAATTTATTTAGAAAATTATCGTACCGGATAATGTTAGCACACTTGACAGATCGAACACAAGAGAGTGTTCCATTTACGACTATATGTCAGATTGAACTAGTGCAGGGTCCATACTTTCATCATCCTCTCCTGGACGCAAACGCTTCAAAGTTAAGCCCATTGATGTGGTGAACCCTTCATGCTTCGGACGATGGAGCCCTTTAGTCAAAACATCGGCAACCATGTCTTTAGTTGATCGATATTGAACAGCAACTTGATTAGCAGCAATCTTCTCTCGAACAAAGTGATAACGAATATCAATATGTTTGCTGCGTTGATGGTACATGGCGTTAACTGAAAGACTAATTGCACTTTGATTATCACAGAACAGTGTGATTGGCGTACCTTTCAATTTGGGTGAAAACTCTACTTCCAGCTGTTTTAAATAAAGTGCTTCTTGTATTGCAGAAGCCATTGACATATATTCAGCCTCTGTGCTGGATAATGCAATAGTTTGCTGTTTTTTTGAATTCCAACTTATGGCTGCTCCCTGAAATAAAAATATATAGCCTGTGCAAGACCTTCGGTCCTCTACGTCATTTGCCCAGTCTGCATCACAATAGCCATAAATATTTTCATTCATATTTCTCTTGAAAGTAAGTTTCATATTAATTGTACCTTTCAAGTACCTCAAAACCCGTTTCACAGCTGTCCAATGTTCACCAGTTGGCTGGTTATTAAATCTGCTCAAGGAATTTACTATATAGGTTATATCAGGCCTAGTTCCTTGTGATAGGTACAGTAGGCAACCAATTATTTCTTGATATGGTATATTCTTTACGATTTCATTTTGAGTTTCAGCCTTTTTTAACTTTAGATTGGCATCAGTAGGTGTCCATATTGGCCTGCAGTTTTGCATTCCAAAGCGGGTAAGTATCATTTTTATATATAATGATTGATCTAAGGAAATTTCATGCTCAGTTGTATTTTGAGAAATTCTAAATCCAATGCATTGCTTTGCTGTGCCCATGTCCTTCATTTTGAATTTCTCTTTTAACTTGTTCTTTATGGTCTGGGATGTTTCTTCGTTATTATAAAAATACAACAAATCGTCGACATAGACTGCTATGAAAAGTATATCCTTTTCATTTATTATACGATGGTATATACAAGGATCTACTTTGGAACGAGTCATCCCTATTTCTATCAATGCAGCATTTAATTTTTTGTTCCACTGTCTGCTAGCTTGTTTCAGGCCATACAAAGACTTGTTCAAACGACAAATTTTATTCTGTTCTTCATAGCCGGGTGGTGGAATCATATAAATTTCTTTATCAATATCTCCCTGCAAAAAAGCAGTAACTGCGTCCATTTGGTGAATTTTGAGATCATGTTTTGCAGCCATGCCAATTAAGTATCTTATAGAACAATAACGGACTACTGGAGCATATTTTTCTTGATAATCAATACCCTTTACTTGTTTATATCCTTTGATTACAAGTCTAGCTTTGTAACGCGCTATGGACCCGTTTTCATCTATTTTTGTTTTAAAAACCCATTTACAGGGAATTGCTACTTTTCCTTCTGGTAAGTTTACTGGTGTCCAAGTGTTGTTGCTTATTAATGACTCATATTCTTCCTTCATAGCTCTTTTCCATTCATCAGCCTTGTCACTGTTGAGAGCTTCTTCAAGGTTCTGTGGATCTCTATTTAATAAACTCATAGTTGACTCACCGTTCATACACATAAATGAGGTGGCATTATTCTGATGTCTTTCTATTCGATGTGAACGTGGTCTCAGAGTCATGTGGAGTTGTGGCGGAGATTCCAGTGTTTCATCAGGTAAGTATGTTTCATCATGAACATCTTCAAATAGATCGGAGTCATCAGAAGAAATTTCGTGAATTTGAGAGGTAAGCTGTGTTTCATTTGTTTCTACTATGTTATCTGTTCCAGACTCATCGTGATCTTCAAATAAAGGTAAGTCTACTGTTTTCTTTTCTTTTGTTAAATCATTTTTCTCCAGTATATTTTCCTTTTTATCTGAACAAATTTCCGTTTCCTTCTCTTTAATATTTTCTTCATTTCCTTGTATTTTAACAACTTTATTTTTCTTTACCGTAGCTTCTAAGAATACAACATCTCTACTTATAATTCCTTTTTTTGTTCCAGGTTCTATGAATCGATAGCCCTTAGTGGAATCACTGTACCCTACAAATATCAACTTACGTGATTTGGCATCAAGCTTTGTCCTATTTTCTTTAGGGATATGTACCATCGCGTGACACCCGAAAATCCTCATATGACTCAAATTAGGCTTTTCTCCAGTCCATACTTCATGTGGGGTAACATCCGATAAAGCACGAGTTGGCGAACGGTTGACAATATAGGCAGCTGTGGCTACTGCTTCAGCCCATATGAAGCAGTATATATTTATATAATACTATACGGCAGGTGCGGGACGGCCCATAACCTGATGAAATGATAACAAGGGCAAATTATTTTATATAACGAATTTATTTAGAAAATTATCGTACCGGATAATGTTAGCACACTTGACAGATCGAACACAAGAGAGTGTTCCATTTACGACTATATGTCAGATTGAACTAGTGCAGGGTCCATACTTTCATCAGTCATGAATTAAAATTCAAACCAACACCTCGACTTCAGTTGCAAAACAGTACTGTATCTTTTTTTATATTTTCTTTTGCTTATATTATCTCGAAAACGGTGTCTCCTATCGCAAAAATAATGAAAATTTCGATCCCCATTAAAAACCCTTATACCCTTCAACATACTGGTAATTCTTTTTATTTTTCGTTATTTTCCTTACAAATACTGAAGAATTCCATAAAAAAACACGTCGACGCTGCAACCAATACGAGCTTCTGGCTCTAAAAAAAAATCACGGGGTAGGGAAAACAAGTACCAAGTGGAGGCGCGGTTGTCAAATTCGATTTTAGTTGTGTCAAAAGAAGTTTTAAATTTAGTGAATTTATTTGGCAGAATTGCTCCAAGATTCTCATAGCTAAAAGGAAAGAATTTTAGTAGATAGTTTAGTTAGTTTAGTTCGGTGTACAAGAGAATCGGCACCATTTTCAATATTTTTGTTTGATATCGACTCGGAATTTAGGACCCAGTCAGTGGGTTCATGTAGACGAGATCGGCAGTAAGTCAGGCGGGGGAAACTACTGGTCCCGAAAAGGACGGGTAGGTTAAGCGTACTTACTAGGAGCGTAGGAGGAGAGTTAAGCGTGTACTGGGGAGTACACGCGCTCGACCAACAGCAAATACATGCAAATCAAACGGCATATACACGCAAAAAGCCCCAGTATAGGGGCTAGCCCAACGTGTACTGGGAGCTTTAGTCAACTGGAATGACTTTAAGGCGCGAAGTTGAGTTTCCCCTTATAAGAGCCAAATTAAAATGAAAGGTGTGATAGACAGGGATGTTAAAACCTAACATTGTTTCTCTATAGAGCCAGGTGGTTTGCTATGCTATGCTACTTTATTCAGTTAAATAGCTGACCTGCCAGACATCGTCCTGTCCAATCCTAACTAATATGTTTATGTGATTTGTTTTACTGTATATCCATGTTTGATTATTTTTTTATTTACGTTCTTATTATTGTAAACCCTAGAGAGGTATGTTGTAAAAGATACTGTTGTTTTTAATTTTGACCAAGTTTATTTGCAGCAACAATAAGTAAATAATATTCTTTTAAATATATTCACAATTTGTATCTTACATGTGCACTTACATCAGTTAACCCATCCTTGTTTCTCGCCTTGTTTAGTGTCATGATTGATCTAACTGCCTGTCAAGGTAGTGTCACAGTGCAAGGGGGGGCAGTGCATGTGAGGAATAGTATAATAGAATGATAGTGCACTTCACACCGTGTGATGGCCAACTCACAATGATTACCACTTACCAATGACTGACATGTTCAATATACATATATTCATCAACTGACTTTGATATTTTTATTAGCACTAGTAGCAACTATGCTATTAAATAGTACTGATGAAATTCTCTTACTCTTTTTGCATCATGGTTTTAAAGAAACTAACAAGGAACCCTTATTCATTTGCATAAAAATATTTTTTCCCCAACTTTCAGTTAAAGAGTTTTAAAAAGCAAGAACCAAAAGGACGGGCAACCAAGTAAATGCAAAAACTTCGGAGTTCTGATTACTAAACAACTAGTTAAAAATACTTTATTTTTTGTTACTTATGGAGCTATATTTAGCTTGGACCAGTTTAGAGAAGCCTGATAAAGCTCGTGGCTAAGTAATAACAGCCGCACGGGTCGATCCATCAGGTTAAGCTACGCTTGCCGGGGTTGGTCTATAGATGGGTGACCATCTTTACATATCGAGGCTCTTCCGTGCCTCGGAAAGCACTTTATGCCGTTGGTTCCGGCTGTCATTCGTGAATCTTTGACAGTCGTTACTTGTCGTCAGAAGCCCGAAAGTCTGACAAAACCAGTCTTACCAAGGGGAATCGTATTACCCAGTTACTGGGTTGTGGAGGTCAGATAGGCAGTCGCTCCATGTAAAATACTGGTATTCAGCTGCATCCGGTCAGACTGGAAGCCGACCCCAACATAGTTGGGAAAAGGCTAGGCAGATTGATTTAGAGAAGCCTGATTTGTGCAAGTCTCGTGCTGGTATGAACATAACTACTTTTATGGTTATTAGAGGTCATTTCTAAAAGTGATGAAAGAATATAATTAAGATACTTTGGGATGTTACTATTCATTACAATATGCACATAATTATGTCATGCCATCAACACAGCTCTAATCATGGTCAAAGGAAATCACGAAATAAAAAGTAAGTACTAATATTTATCATCATCATCATTTCAGCCCGAAAACGTCCACTACTTGACTTAGGCCTAGTAAATTCTGACCGCAGAAGATAAGTGTCTTCAAATCTTATAGAATTATGTGCAAATAATAGGTAGTTTGTTTGTAAACACATGTTGGAATAGAAACACAGTCAAACTTCATCCCTTCACATACAATTAGACAATCATACATCTGTTACCCATCAAAATGTCTTCAATAAGTTGAATTAGAATTTCATTAGGACTAATAGCAGCATCAGGTGGTACACTTTGTGTTTCGATCTGACATTATGCTGACGTGAGGCCCTTTTGGCCTTCTAATCATTGTTTTCTGTTTTATAGTTTTAAGGTGTATTTTTTTGCTACAATGCCAATAAACGCATTTTTCTTTCTTTTAATATGGTAGATAAAGGATAAGAACGAAGAAACATCCACAATATTTTTGCAAGATAGTTTCGTAATTTTCAAGAACATTTTTTCAATGTGCTGCAGATTATGATAATCTTTAGACAGAAATCATCAACTTGTGAATGAAGTCACACGTTAAAAA
The DNA here is from genome assembly GCA_949152455.1 of Lithophane leautieri. Lineage (NCBI taxonomy): Eukaryota > Metazoa > Arthropoda > Insecta > Lepidoptera > Noctuidae > Lithophane > Lithophane leautieri. Next base: position 17,219,717 of record OX424458.1, on the reverse strand, counting down.
AAAAAGGTATTTTCTTAGTTTTTTTTAAATTATATTAAAGTCAGTTTAAAAAATTTGGTAGTGTTGATAGAATGTGCATTTGCTTGTTTGATATAAGCAAAGTGCACATTCTATCAAGACTACCAAATTCTTTTTATGTAAAAATTTAAAAAGATAGAGCTTTCGTTTCATGTCTCTCCGTACTAAAATGTGAAGAGTATTTAGAATGCTCTTGTTTTATGTTTGTTTGGTTTACCATCAGAAGTTACATTTTTATTATTCAAGTGCAATGTTTTGCAAACCATTGCAGTTTTTTAGTAAGATCAGTTCTTTTACCAAACTCACAAAGAAACCATAACACAGCTGGAATATTCCCTGTGTTGGCTCACCAGCGCCATCTAGTGGGCATAACCTGAATCAATCCTAAGTGGATAGTGGAACTGTGTCATTTGGTAATAACTTGGTTTTGGTACCCTATCAACATCAAGACATCAACCCCTGCTAATGTTTTAGCTGAAGATACACCATAGTTAATGAGGTGTACATAATATTGCAAAATGTAAGTCCCGAGTCAATCAATTTCTATTAAGCATCTTGGTATTGTCTGTCTCAAACAGATTCAAGGTATTTGTATGTAGGGTCATTTTCATTATTGTTGAGTTTAACTGGACCGATGAATAAATAATTTAGCTTTTTGAGCTTCTAAGAACTCTATGTGGACCCAAGGCTTAGACAAAACGTGTAGTCTTATTGGCCTTGTTACTTTTGCTTGTTACACAAAAATAAAAGTTTTGTTCCAATTTAGCACCAAATTGATAGTATATATAAGTTAATTACCTAATAATTTTATTGATTTTAAATAATTTAAAATATGAAGAGCCCGAATATGAAAGAGTCGTATTCAATCCGATTCATGTTTATTTCCTAACTGATGCAAGAGAAAATGTACTAAATATTGGGCACACAAGCAAAAAAAGCCTCTATAGCTACTAACATTATGTAGTTGGTACCATGCACGTAGCAGTAAAATATGGAGGATGCATATCCGATACCATCGAAAATCTCTTCTAAAACGAAACGGGCCGCTGTGATAGACAAGGAATAGCTTTATTATGGTGTTTGTCAACGAATCACGATCATTTTTATTGATAAAAAATGCTGTAAGACAAGAAATGCTGTCAATTGCCACACGATAGTACCGCCCTATCCACTGATGTTGATGTAGCTTAAAATTGGACTTACCTCGCTCGAAAATGACATATTCCACGAAGAAAATAATAATAGATGAAGAGAGATAAAAACTAAACCGAAATTATTCACTGATTGTGTGAGATTTAGTTAAGTTTCACAATTTTTTCCACAAAACAATAACACTACGCGCAACCACTATCGAACCACCACACTGAAGTTGTTGACAACGATTCAAAACAGCCAACATAAAAGACAAAATTAATCAATTTTTGGAGTTACTTCGTGGTAGAGCTTGAGGTAGAGTATATAATAGAGCACGGCGTTACAAGAAAAAAAAATGTTTTTATAGTTTTTATTTTGAATTCTAAAATAATAATTATAGTACGTCAGACGACGAGTCGACGTTATTTCACAAGCTATCTGGAAAACTAAAATCAAGAAAGTACGAAAAGACTGACATAATGATTACTAAATCAATACCTACTCCTCTAAAAGATGGCCCTGGACCTTTTTTCAGATTTTTTGGGGTAGAGTAGATAATTAGGTTAGTTTGAAGAGTACATTGCCTACTAAAGCTAAACCTGAAAAATGTTTAGTAATTAATGTAAGTACATAACTAGAATTCTACTTAATCCACACAACATTTTAGAAAAGTGCCAACTGGTAGAGCAAAGTCCAACATTAGTAGACAAAAAATTAAAACAAACAGGTTTTTAATAGGTACTTCCGGTTACTTTCCGGTCTGGAGAGCGTAATAAGTCAAATCAATTATTTTTACGATCCTTTTATACTATACTTAATAAATAGGCATTCAAAACATACATCAATATGAATGGGTTAACTTATACAACACTAACGGCAAAAGGACAACACAGCAACAGGAGGGGCTCGTGGCTAAGTAACATCACTGGTCAATCGATTAAAGTAAAGACCATAGGAAAACTTAGTTGTGGAGGACAGATCACTCTAAGTAAAATACTGATATCCTTAGGCTCGCATCTGATCAGACTGGAAGCCGACCCAAACTTAGATATGAAAAGGTTAAGCATACCTACTAATATAATAGGATGATCAATACAGTGAAAGATCGACTTCTAACTAAACTATTTGTCTAGCTTACTAAACTATATATAATTAACTAGCTGATGCCCGGCTGATGCCCGTGGCTTCGCCCGCGTGGATGACGGTTATTATAATACCTTCCTCGAGAAACACTCTATCCATTGGTGAAAACAGCATGAAAATTGTTGTAGTAGTTTTCGAATTTATCGCGAACAGGATGACAGACAAACGCGGCGGAGGACTTTGTTTTATAATATGTAAAGATAATAAAGAGGAAACGATATTAGAGTTAGTTGGATCAGGGTTTTAACTAATATAAATAGGGTAATGTAGAGGGATCAGTTTTATTTAGGTTTCTTAGTCAAGTTTTACCTAGGTACCAGCATTCTCAAGGGGTGTAATTATGACAGCCATCATAGCAAATAAGAATGATAAAATTATAACTTTTTGGAGATAAATACATACCTACATACATACCGGTCAAAATCATAACCCTCCTTTTTGCTTCGCCGTAGTCAGGTAAAAATAATCCTGCATCGAAATCATTCGATAAGGCGTGAAAAGTAGGTAAAAATACAGGTAAGCAGACAGATACTTTCGCATTTATACTATTAGTTTATATGTATAAGTACCTACTTATAGTTAGTATGGATGATTGCGTGTCATTATGCATGTCATCATCATCTTTTCAGCCGAAAGACGTCAACTGCTGGACTTAGGCCTCCCTCAAAAAATCATGTTCTGCATGTACCTAAAAGTCTGAAACTAAATAAGGGTACCTACATATTTACAAGTTTTAGGAAAATAATTGAATTGTCTGGATTATCTGAAACTAGCGTTGCCCGCGACTTCGTCTGCGATCCAGGATGAAAAGTAGCCTATGTCCATCCCCAGGTCATGGTCTACCTATGTGCCAAATTTCATCCAAATCCGTTCAGCTGTTTTAGCGTGAAAGCCGTAACGAACAATTAAACAAACACTTTCGCATTTATAAGGAAGAGCTCGTGGCTAAGTAATAACAGCCGCACGGGTCGATCCATCAGGTTAAGCTACGCTTGCCGGGGTTGGTCCGCGGATGGGTGACCACCTTTACATACCGAGACTCTTCCGTGCCTCGGAAAGCACGTTAAGCCGTTGGTCCTGGCTGTCATTTGTAGATCTTTGACAGTTGTTACGGGTCGTCAGAAGCCCGAATGCCTGACAACCAGTCTTACCAAGGGGTATCGTGTTACCCAGTAAGTGGGTTGTGGAGGTCAGATAGGCAGTCGCTCCATGTAAAATACTGGTATTCAGGTGCATCCGGTTAGACTGGAAGCCGACCCCAACATAGTTGGGAACAGGCTAGGCAGATGATGAGTTAGGATTACGTACGTAAATCACAAACCTTTACTATAATACTCTATGAACCCCACGCAGAGCTACCAGCCAGGCGACTGAGCGCGCAGCATCTTGTTTCAAACAATTTAATATTTAGGTTGTCGTTTCGTTAGTAATATGTTCGAAAGTCGTAACACCATAAAATATCTATACTAGAAAACTGCATAATAATCTTGCGTAAGAAGTGTATTTATGCTCGTGACTCAGCCATCTAAATTCTATATTACCATTGATTACGCAGTAATATATATGTCAATGTATATTACACATTATGTTTCGATAGCACTGTTCTATCGGAACAGAAAATTCCTTCGAAGAGATTCTTGATCGAATGATCGAGTTAGCATTAGAACTAGGTACCTACTTTATGTAAAGATAGTTTTAAAGGAGGATTTTAAACAAATCACAATAAAAAAAGATGTTTTTTTAACCTCAAGGACAATACATTATTTTATACGTCCTAGGCGTCAAACAGTTGTGCTGAAATTCCATAACTATCAGAAATTGATTTTAATATTACAAGTTCAATTGAGAGCACGTATACATAAGTAATATGCTATCTCTTCCCTCAATCAATTACAATCAATCAATTTACGATCTATGGACATAATTGCCTAATATTTATCACGTCATGTGTTTTGTTGGAATTCATTTTTTATTTTTCCGTCATGTTAATTAATGTACAAAATATTTCAGACAATGCGAATTGTTATATGAATAAATAAATAAATAATAATAAATCAATCTTGTAATAATTTTCCATGGAATAATATCGACAAATGTAAATATCAACAATAAATCATCAAATGAAGACAATCAAGGAAACACTTTTGGCGATGGAGAGGGGACAGGTGCCCCTGTGCCGTTCCTCCTAGATCCGCCCTTAGATCGCAATCTTCATTTGATCACATTTTTTAGGTAATGTAGCTCTAGTCCACCACCATTAGTAGGTATTTATCAATGTCCACCACTATTAATTTGGCACGAAAAGCGCTGTCTTATAGAATAGTACTGAACCTTTATGACGGATCCCTAAGTGGCGCGTCAAATGCCTAAGGTATTTTTCTTTCAACTACATAGTAATGTTATCACTAATCACTACAAAACCGATTACAAAGGACGTATTTTTTGCTTATAACCAAAACAGTGCAGTAAAGTTGTATGCAATTTCATTGTTGCACTGTTTTTCATTAATGCACTGTTTTTAGGGTTCCATACCCAAAGGGTAAAACGGGATCCTATTACTAAGGTTCGTCTGTCCATCGGTCTGTTCGTCCGTCCGTCCATCCGTCCGTCCGTCCGTCCGACCGACCGACCGTCCGACCAACCGACCGACCGACCGTCCGACCGACCGACCGACCGCCCGTCCATCAGTCCGTCCGTCCGTCAATCTGTCTGTCTGTCTTTCCATTTTTTAAACCTTTCTTGCTAAATATGAAGTAACAAAGTTTTCGATAGCGATATGAATGCAACTCCAAAAATTATAAAAACAGCTGCAAATGAAATTGTTAATAATCTTTTGCGGCAAAAGTCGCGGGATAACTTTGTTTTCATTAACTTGAGTTTTTATTTTGAGTAGGTATATTTTATCACGGTAGGTAGATTGGTAGTTGAAAGAAAAGTAGATTACGCACCTTGCTAAAGTGAGTAATTGATGCAATCGTGTTAATTTAGTACAGTCGCCAGCACATCAAGCTACTAAAATCTGTCAAATTTCTTTAGTAGATTTTAAACTTTATCGCTAAAGCATTAGGTTCAAGGTTGATTGGGAAAGTTTGACAGGTTCGGGTAGCTTGATGTGCTGGCGTCTGTACATAACCCTCGTACATTAATAAGTCACTTGGTGCTCGGTGCTACAATCTACTATTACTTTTCTCGCGGCAGAAATAGAAAATACTTTGCCCAACTACAGCGCCGTGTGGCCAAGTCTCTGGGACTTCATTCATGGATAGTAGTACTCTTTATTTGTATTAGGATCTTTGGGCGCTTACCCAAAATTGGAATTAATCCGCCATCATGTTTTTTCGATACAGTTCCATACTACATTTCACTTATATTCATGTAATTTATATGAAATCCCTACTTTTTTTGCCGTAGTCGGATGAAAAATATTTTTTTTTTATTTCCACTTAGGCCATCTCACCATTTTCTAAATTGCAACACTGGTCGGAACCATAAACTAATTGTCAATGTCATTAATGTCATGTACCATTTGTGTCATTGCCAATTCAATTTCGCTTTGATTGATTTCCATTCCATCACAAAAGTGATCAGACTAAGAATATATTATAGTCTTAGAGTGATATTATTACGTTCCTTGGTGATCACAGATGGTGTACTTTTTATTACTGACAATTTCTGTGCAATGCAATGTTGTGTTAGTGTAACAAAATTTAAAATTGCGGCCGGTTATAAATACTTTTTGTTAGATAATTTTGTAATAATGAAATCAGTAAATGTATTTAGAAAAACATTTGTGATGGCTATCATTTTAAGTGCAATAGTTTTTGTTTTCATCTGGAAAAACATGGATATTGTAAGGTAATTCATTTAATTTTATAGCATTATGCTGCCGATTCTCACGAATTTTATAGTCATGAAAATTAAAGCTAAATAATCATTTTCTCAAACATGCAAATTCGAGCACTATTTTGACAACCTTCTTCGAGATAAATCGAAATTGCTGTACTGGTCAAAGACAAATGACGATGCGGCCAGCAAAGTTACTATGATAATCCATATCTGGCTTGTTTAGCGGCCCAATAAATTACTATGAAAACTCATATCTGTCGTGATATTTAAAAATGGAACGAACTTTTTACTTCAACACATGGAAACCAAGGAGGTAACCTATCAAAGATTTTATATAAAAAAATTCGATTTGGCTTGCAAATAGACCAAGACACAAATGAACATATTGGCGCATGAAAAATTATAGTTGTTCTTCATTGATTCTGGAATTACTTAGTTTGAATTTCTGGGCATTATTTAAGAAAAGTACTTTATAAGCCTTGGCCGCAATCAAGAATTGTTGGATTCACATATGTGTGCCTCGGCCGTCCATCATCCCCATTATTGCTAGCCATGACAGTAATGTACTATAGGTGTTATGGACAGTGGGTCATCTTAGGAGCAGATTTTGTTCATTGATACAAAGATGACCTCACTACTATAACATAGTTATTTTATCTGTAATTTTAAGTTTACAATCAGTTTGTTTAGATTTAGATGGTGGTTCCTGGTGAATTGGTGCTTAGGAACTTTGGGTATGCCAAGTAATAAATTAAACTCTGTACTGCTGAAGATGTCACTGGCATAGGGACATTAATTTTGAGGTTGAGTCTCATTTTTTTTGGATATTTTTTTTTTAAATATATTCCATGTTCCTCACCATGACTTGATGTGGTAATGGTTTTCTCATTATCCTAGTTCTTGCAGGCAATATAATTATGGCTAAACAGTCAAATATACTTTAGGAAATACTAGTATTTGCCCGTGGCTTCGTCTGCGTAGATGTTGATGAAAATATCCAGTTTACACGAAACAATAATGATTCATTATACACCTCACCTCCTTCTTCCCCTTCCTCATGAATCACTCCGTCCACTGCGTTGGAAAAGTACAAATAGTGGCAAAATCAGGGCTACGTATTTGTAAAATTTCACAACAATCAGTTCAGTGGTTCAAGCGAAAAAAGGTAACAAACAGAAGAGTTACTTTCCCAGTTATACATCGCATCGTGTCATTATATTGAAATATTCGTGCAATAGTAGTATAATATTTTCTGTAGGTTATGGCACCATATTCTTTCTTTTTTTATTGGCTTCATTGCAATCTGGCTGGATGACGATCATATTGTTTCTGTCAGAAAGCGGGTATCGTTAATTCATCAACATTGTAAAAAAAATAGTGGTTCGACAGGATGAAAACGGCACATAGTTTCTTGCAGAATATGCAATAATGTCGAAATTTTACATATAGTGAGACAATGGGCAGTCATAGTTTATAGGCGATCTTTTAAAGACAATCTTTGGATGGATTAAAGGGAGAAGGAAAGGCAAACTGCAGGTGTGGTACAAAAATCACAAATTATACTTATATATAAACAGGCAGACACACTGCAGACTGGCTGACTGTACAGACAGACTGCAATAATTTGTACGTAAAATCATTAACTTTTATTTAGGAAGTTGGTTCTCTTGCTCTAATAAAAAAAGCTCTGCAGGGTAATTGCGTAACACTAACAAGTGTAATGCATGTGTCATACCCGTGCCGTGGTTTTACTGACCGTATCATCCGCATGTCATATCCGTACGGTTCCCGGTCTCACGGTTGTAGTAGTTTACCTGTGTTTGCGCATGAGGCAGACGCATCGGGAAGAAGAGCAAGTGAATATTTTTGTTGAGAAAATTATTTCCTATACATATACGATGGCTATTAGAAAATTGTCCGTTTATAATGGGTTTAGAACGGTCATACCTGTATGCTCACCAATTCGCCGCCTGCGCGCATTGTTTTGGCAACGTTGGAGCGTATCAGCACCGGCTAAATTTTTTCGTCGACAAGTGTTGACCCTCCTTGCATCCCACGCGACGGTGTTGGTCGGTAATGGAACGGCCTGGTGGGCATAGTCTTATACTTTCAATACAAATAATATTTTTGGCCTGACACGTTCCTAGCCCGGTCATGGTATAAGATACGGTGTAGTGGGCGGACTCCTCTAGGCGGCGGCGAACGTACAAATACAATTATTTCCCGGACCCCCGACTCATGGTAGTAGTAGGACCAGTGGGGTTTCAGTCGGTTGGAGTCCGATATAACATTCTGTTCTCCCAAGACGGAGGGTTATATCGGGTATATATGAGAATTTCTATACGAAAAAAAAAGGCCTGGTCTCGTAAGATCGTTTTGGCCAAAGCACAGACACTATGGGTCAAGGTAAGCAAGATAAAATGTTTTATTGACACAGACACCCGTGCATAATTAAAAACCGGCCAACGCGCACGAAGGGTTCCGTACCAAAATCTATAAAAACGGCAAAAAAATCACGTTATTTCATGTATTTTATTTTTTTCAATAGGTCTGGGGAGTTGCCAGGTGTTCCTCTGAGAGTAAAGAACAAATTGTGCTACGTAAACTTCAGAGATGAGAGGAACCATATGAACAAAACGACTGATCTGAAGATGATATACTTTGTGACACCTACATTCCCTCGGCCAGAGCAAGTGCCGGAATTAACGCGGCTTGCACACACACTGATGCATGTACCCCGCCTACATTGGATCATAGCTGATGACCAGCCGGGCTGCTCGGATATAGTTTATGATATACTAAGGTACGAAAAATAAAATCTCTAATGAGGCGCCGAGCAGACGATGGACAATTTGTCGTCGCCGATAGAACGTAGACTGCACCGCCGCGCCGTATGATCTATGCTTGCCCAATCTCGACCTCACTTGCGATCGGTTCGCATACAAAATGACCGCCGTCTGCTGAGCGATTATTATTTAATTACTTTTTATTTTTCCCGCCCTTGTACATTTTTTCTGAATAACAAAAGTTCGCTGCTCGCATTCTCTTTTTGCAATTTTACCTTCGCGAGGATTTTTCTTTGCGCGGGTTTTCATGAGAACCGCTGCTGTCTTAAAGCACCTGCGAGCAAGGTTGCGTCTCGGTGTGAACTGACCCTTATGGGCAATGATAACATACTAATTTTCATGAGAACAGCTGCCTTCTTCAAGCACCTGCGAGCAAGGTCGCGTCTCGGTGTGAACTGACTCTTATTACCAGTAATCGGAATAAGGTATGGGGTTTATGAATCCCGGATTTTGTTATAAATTGTATTTTGAGGTTTGAAGACCAAAGACATAAACATCCAAGTAGTACAGTCACAGCCAAAATATAATCCTCACATTACGGGCTATTTTTGTCTGCTCATTGCTCGATAGAATTTGCTTAATTGATCAGCATTATTAAAAATACTTAATCCAACAAAATAATTAAAACGATTAGCGATTTTAGAATAATATCTTACAAATATTTTCATTTTACGCTATGTGTTCATAGCTGAATTGAAGGGCCAGCTATGATATAATGTTTTAATAGTACCCATTCAATATGTAGTTTTTTTTATATATTTGGAATTAAATGTCTGGGTAAATATCGAAAAACTCTTAAAATCTAAATATCTCGAAAACTATTGAATTTCGGCCATACTTATGATACTTATGGGGATTTTTTTGCATTCTGGCCCCGGCAGCTCCGGACAGATATACGTGGAATTACAAGTAACCCTGTATTAAATAAAGTTTACATCTCATTCTAGGCGTTCAGGTCTACCCTACACACACATATCAAGCCCAAAGCCGTATTCCTTCAAAGAAAGTAATTTCCCTCGAGGAGTGTCGAACAGACGAGCGTCACTGGCGTGGCTCAGAGAGAACGTTAACGAAGGAGTCCTATACTTCGGCGATGATGACAACACCGTTGACCTGCAACTGTTCGATGAGATAAGGCATACGAAGAAAGTGTCCATGTTCCCAGTTGGCCTCATCGGAACTTATGGAGTGTCCGCACCGATCGTGAAAGACGGAAAGGTATACTAATTTTATTTTCCTATTTGTAAATGTGTGTAGCTGTGCTCATATGTCAATCTGCCTAGCCTTTTCCCAACTATGTTGGGGTCGGCTTCCAGTCTAACCGGATGCAGCTGAATACCAGTATTTTACATGGAGCCACCGCCTATCTGACCTCGACAACCCAATAACTGGGTAATATAAAAAATAAAAATAAAATATGAAAATAAATAAATATCATACACATTGGTAAGACTGGTTGTCAGACTTTCGGGCTTCTGACGACCCGTAACGACTGTCAAAGATTCACGAATGATAGCCGTGCCGATAGCTGTGCTCATACGAGTATGTACTCGTATCATATAATATTTTATTTTATTTATTAGAAAAAACTGCTGAGCGTGAATGTGTCGACTGTCGAGCACAGTGTTAGAGCGTTTTTAGTGTCATGGCTTTCACAAAACTACCACAAAGTAATCTGCAACCCGGATTTTCATGATGACTATTTAATTGAATTGTATGTAGGAAACAGCTGGCGAATTAAGGGTACGGTATTAAACAGAGTGACGATGAGGTTATCACATTATACAGTCCGGCCACTTGAATTGAGCCAAACCGCATAATTTCGGTCTAAGTATTAAAACAAAACTCTTCTAAAAAAAAAAATAGTATAGTAATTTGTTGTACCTCCAATAGCATTACGACGACCGTCATACGGTTCGGCATGGAATTAATTAATGCCACTATGACGTGCTGTGGAATGTGTGGAATGTTCTCCCATGCGTCCAAGATGACAGTTTTCAGCTCCTGCAAAGTTTCAGGAACTGGCTGGTCAGCTCGAACACGCCTCTTCGCTCATTCCATATATGCTCTATTGGATTATATGGATATATATATATTATATATATTATTATATATATATATATTATTATATATATATATATTATTATATACATATATATATATATATTATATATAGTTATATATATATTGGATATAGGGCCTCTTGCTGGCCATTCCATTACTGCGATACTAACGTCATGCAGGTATTCTCGAACAATTTCTTGCAGTGCGTATAAAACCCAGCATTTGTAAGCTATAAAGAAGTAGGTAGAAATTTCCAAAAAAAAATTACGTTATTTATTGGTGTTTTATTTGGGTTTATCATTTTTATGATGTTTTAGGCCTACAACCATAAAATGGCACGGTGGCTCGATTTAAGAATCGAGTATGTTTGTTAAAATAAATAATTCTTCATCAAACTAAATAAATAGTGTGATATATCCACATTCGCCCTTCATAGTTTAGTTTAATGACTAGTAAAAGCGATCACGGTGCGCACGCGACTGCGACATGTGAATAATGTTGCGAAGTAGTTAAAAAAAAAATCCTAGAATGTTGTTTAATTAATTTAATGTGATAACCTAATTACCACTTTGTATGCTACTACATTTCACTAAATTTTCCCTGATGATATTTTAAATAAGTAGGTTTATATCTACCTATTTAAAATACGCATGTAAAAACTTGTAATCATGAAAAAGGTTTGTGGGTGCAAAGTGACACTCTATAGGCTCAATTTATATTGCTACGGAACGGAATGGAAGCGATTTTTTGTAATGATATTTTACATAGCAAAATGAACTTTATGTCACTTGTGTAACGTACAAACAAAATACCTACGAACATGTAACTGCAGGAATTACCGATAATACTAGAGAATTCTCCAGAAACCTGTTATCTCGACCTTTTATTTGACTCGTGTCTAGTTTACGTTAGACTATTGACATAAAGTTAATTATGCTTTGTACAAAAAAAATCGCTTCCATTCCATTCCGCGAAAATTTAAATTGAGCCATAGAGTATTAGAGAAAGTTTCATTGAAATAACTCAAAATCCCAGACACCCCATCATCATACCCCATACACCACGTCAGATTATTATTGTAATAAATTGAAATGGCAACTTGGCAAGTAACTATTAATTTTCATAAATTTAGTTGTAAAAGATGTTTGTAATTTTTGGTGTTTTACTTGTTCTATTCGATATGACTTATGGAATCGCACATTTTTTGCCATAAAGTAGCCAATATTAAAAATAAGTGTACGAGCTACGCTGTACATTGACCTTTGTGATAGTTTGTACGCCACACTCACATACACACTTCAATATTGTTTAGCTGTGCATTCCTGCAACAATTGTGTAGATATATTCAGTAGCAATAAATCCATCAAGGGAATCATTCGTCTACTCATTTAAATAACATAACATAACATACCTTACAAGTTTACCTACATAACAAGTACATAACATTTTCACGGTTGGGCATTACACCCAACAATAAGTGTAGGTAACTAAGCAAGTTCCTATTTCCCTAACGTCTTGAGTTCTTTCTTCTCAGAGTTCTAGTCAGATAGAAAACACCGAACTCATCAAGTTTCAAAACATACCTACGTTATTTTTTACTTTTACAAGTGTTTTTTGAATTAATTTATAGAAATAAATAATATTTATCATTTATAGATATTGATTGACTTTTATTAGATGGATATACATTTTGTACTGCGTTCGCTTTTTGGTTTCCAAACATGTAAACAAATATGAGTTTGCGCTAAAACTTCTAACATTTTTTAACTTTTTCAGTAGTAGGCACTAGTTATTTTCGAATCACCTTAATTTACACAGGCATATAGTTGATCGTTTTAGAAGAAATAACATCAATTAGGAACAAGAATTTAATTTGTTTGCTTGTAAGAAATTGTACTATTAGCTAATGCCCATTTTATGAAATTCTAGGTGGTGGCATTCTACGATTCCTGGCCGGGCTCCCGAACATTCCCCGTGGACATGGCTGGCTTCGCCATCAACATTGAGTTCCTGAAGCCCTCCGCCTCCATGCCATACATCGTGGGTTACGAAGAAGACAGGTTCTTAGTTAGCTTAGGATTAAAACTAGACGAAATAGAACCTCTTGCTGCCAATTGCTCAAAGGTGCTAGTCTGGCATACGAGAACTATAAAATATAAGAAACCATTTCTAAAAATTAATCTAGAGAAATTCGATAATTCCCCCAAATACGGAAACTTTGTCAGTTTACTTAAAGAAACTTCTAGGTTAGGGTTGGCGTACCTCAGCTCAAATAATGGAACAGAGACATACGTAATACGGAACCGTAAGCAATATGAAACCTCGGTAGGTCTACTATAGGTACTTATCTGGAGCGCAAATCAGTTTGAATAAGACCTAATCTTATTTTCCCCAAAAAAGTATACGCACTAAGCGCATACTTTTTTGAATACGGTCCTAATTTTTAGTCGATTTTTTAAATGCGATACCACTTTTGACTACAATTCCCATTCAATTGAAGATTAAGGTTGAAACTAAAGTGCGCGCCATAAATGAAGGCCCGCGGGAAATTGTGGAACATTTTTTTTTTAATGCAATGACGTAGACTCTGTCACTAGCGCCGTGTCAAATGGACTTCAGTGGTGGCGCGGACTCTATATAAGGGCCGAGTCACACCGGACTGGCAGCGGCCGGCAGCAACGCGGCGAGCACTTTCAATGTGAAATAATTTTAAACTTTATCTACATACTTAAAAGACTAGTATCGCTTGGAAAGCTTGAAAAGGTCAGTGGTTCTGCCCGCGGCTGCCAGCGGCGATGCGAGGCCGCTCGCGGCTACGCGGGCGGCCGTGCGCTCCCCCGCCGCATTTCGCATTCGCCGCATTTGTCATTTGTTTCTTCTTTATTTTAAACAGTTCTATTTGCAAGCCAAATCGAAATTTAAATGCCAGCGGCGACGCAGGGGGCCGCTGCCGGCCGCTGCCAGACGCTTCTGGCCGCTGCCGGCCGCTGCCATTCCGGTGTGTCTCGGCCCTAATTGTCCCATAGACAAATATACAACGTGCCGCTATAATGGCGAAATTAATTTAACACACTGGTAGGGCTAGTGGCCAGTAATCATAAAAATTACAATAAAATAAAATAATTCGTAAATTGAAAATTTTTAATTTTCAAACAAAATGTATAATTAAACAACCAAAGTTGGGATCACTCTGTGTAAAAGATTCATTCATGAAGCTATTTACCAGCTGGCTTACGTTCTATCGGGCCGATCCATTGACGGCATAATTTCTAAGAAATCGCGCGGCATTCCTTCAATTCGCCCACTTTTTGCTCGTTTTCATTGATGTTATGATCCGTGACCCCGGCAAATGCCCTCTGCGCTACAGTTCTTTAAGAGTACTGTTTGCTCCAAGATGCTATTGTAGAAAATTGTAATTAAATCAATAAATAATAATGTTTAATGAAATTAAAATATTTTAATAAAACCAATACGCGAAACCATAATATGTGTATGAAATTAATGTCGCCATTAATGCGGCACGCTGTATGTTACCGTTGTATGACGTGCATGTGACATTCAACCTTAAGTGACAAAGCAATTACGAGAACGACTATACGTGATTTTAATATTACGATCTTAATGCGTTGGTTACCTAACCCAAATTGCAAAAAAGTAGGCGTACGTACCGTAGCAGTTCAGAAATCGAGAAAATAATATTATTGTTATGTTCAGGATAAATTATATATTCCAAACATTTTTATCTAAAGGGCAGAAATAGTACATTACTGCGGCGTCCTGCAAAAAGGCCATTGATAGGTATTATGTGAGTCCATCAATGCTTTGCTGCGGCTAAGGTTATATACTACATTACTGTCGCGGCCAGCAATAAGGGGATTGATGGACGATCGTCAAAATGAGGGCCGAGGCGAAGCCGAGCCACTCATGCGTGAGTCCATCAATTCCTGATTGCGGCCAAGGCTTGTATAGTACTTTTCTCAAACAACGCGCGGAAATTCAAACTGAGAAAATTAAATAGAAATTCCAGAATCAATGACGAACAACTATAATTTTTCATGCGCCAATATGTTCATTTGTTTCTTCTTTGTTCTATTTGCAAGCCAATTCGAAATTTAAATAAATTCTTTGATAAGTTACCTCCTTGGTTGCCGTGTGTTGAAGTAAAAAGTTCGTTACATTTTTAAATAACACGACAGATATGAGTTTTTATAGTAATTTATTTGGCCGCTAAACACGCCATATAAGGATTTTCATAGAAACTTTGCTGGCCGCATCGTCACTTGTTTTTTACCAGTACAGCAATTTTGATTTATCTCGAAGAAGGTTGTCAAAATAATGCTCGAATTTCCAAGCATGTTTGACAAATAGTACTTTTCTCAAATAATGCGCGGAAATTCAAACTAAGCAAATTAATTTTAAATTCCAGAATCAATGATTAACAACGATCATTTTCACGCGTCATGTTGTTTCTTCTTTACTTTAAACAGCTCTATTTGCAAGCCAAATCGAAATCTCATAATAACTTTGATAAGTTACCTCCTTGGTTGCCATGGGGTTGAAGTAAAAATTTAGTTCCATTTTTAAAATAATAAAATGACAGATATGAGTTTTCATAGTAATTTATTTGGCCACTAAACACAACAGATAAGGATTTTTTCATACTAATATTGCCGGCCGCCTTCTTGCATGTATGTGATCAGTACAGCATACAGGATTTATCTTAAAGAAGGTTGTCAAAATGATGCTCGAATTTCCATGCCCGCGTGAGAAAATAAATTAATAGTACATTACTGTCGCGGCCAGCAATAAGGGGATTGATGGACGATCGTGAAAATGAGGGCCGAGGCGAAGCCGAGGCACTCATGCGTGAGTCCATCAATTCCTAATTGCGGCCAAGGCTTGTATAGTACTTTTCTCAAACAACGCGCGGATATTCGAACTGAGTAAATTAAATAGAAGTTCCAGAATCAATGACAAACAACTATCATTTTTCATGCGCCAATATGTTCATTTGTTTCTTCTTTGTTCTATTTGCAAGCCAATTCGAAATCTTTAATAAGTTACCTCCTTGGTTGCCTTGTGATGCAGTAATAAGTTCGTTCCATTTTTAAATAACACGACAGATATGAGTTTTCATAGTAATTTATTTGGCCGCTAAACACGCCAGATACGGATGTTCATAGTAACTTTGCTGGCCGCATCGTCACTTGTTTTTGACCAGTACAGCAATTTCGATTTATCTCGAAGAAGGTTGTCAAAATAATGCTCGAATTTCCAAGCATGTTTGAGAAAAAACTATATGTGTATCCGTTTAACTCTTGTGCCTCGAAATTATATCAAAGTAACATGTGTACCTACATTGTCAATTTGTTGTAATTAGCTATTAATTTTGTCCTCGCTTATTGAGAGACAGACGGACAGAATAATGTTATATTATGCCTATATCAGTAATTGATGGTTAAATAACACCAAAGGTAACTAATAATCACAGGTATATTTATCATAAGTGTCGCATAATCAGAATAAGCTGACTCTACACCAGTCTGACTTTTGGCCTGAGCTTAAAAGTCAAAGTCGATAATTTATTCCAATTATGCCAACCTCTAAGATCGTGGATGGCCTACGTGTATGCCACTTGAACCGCTTCGGTACAGCCACGACGGCCTACCGGTGTGCCACCGCGTTCGCGCGGATTAAATCTCTATTTTTACTGTTAAATAAGGGTTTATATCATCTGTGGCACAGTCTATGGGCAGATAGATATTCCCGTCAACTAAATCATTCAACACCAAAATTAAACTTTTTTTTAAAAAAATATTGTTGAAATTTGACCCGTAGCAACACGTATTTTCTGTTATTGTCATAATCTCTTATTGTTGTTAGATTACTTATGTATTCATAATGCTAACTGCACAATTTCCTGACAATTAATTCAGTAGTTTTACAGAAATCGTCAAAACAAAAGAATAAAGCCACTACCATGCACACTACGTAATATTCTTTATTCGTAAATTCCATTTTAGTCACCCGCCCATTGTTTATACATAAGTATGTGGTCTGTTCAAATCAATAACGATAACGAGCTGCGTTCGGTATATCTCAAGTGATAATGTTTTTTGTGCTATCGCTGAACAGACGCGCGCGCGCGCGCCGAGCTCCGCAGGGGGCCGCGTGGCTCGAGGGAAGTATTGACTTTAGCGGGTACGCGGTTAACAGGCACTTTTAAACGTCAAAATTCACAAGAAAATAGAATAGTTTCTACATAATTATATATTATGTCCCCTTCCAAAAAGTAGTTTCGTATGAAGAAGAATGAAGAAGAAAAACATTATTTGATCTACGCATTACGCATATAAGAATCTCATTATATTTTCGCACATTGCCTCATCCTCTGTGTAAAAAGATAAATAAGTATAATAATTATGAGCTATCCTTAACATGCTGCTAAGCAATCATGGTTTCCCGAAGTAGGATAGTCAATGGCTGGAATTCTCTTCAATAATTATGTACTCAAGCATTTGTTTCTGTAAAAAAGTGACGCTTATAACTTGTTGGCGAAACTTCATAGACTAGGTATCGACTAATCTAAGACTATATTCGGCCAAGCTCTCGGCCAAAGCGCCGAATATTCCGAATATTCGGCTTAAGATGTTTCTCTAAGATTCTGTTTTATAATTGATTGCAACACATTGAGTTTTTAAATCCTATCATAAATAAAATAATGTGAACTGTCGTTATCTACGACAATTCAAATTTTTTAGGTTTGTGAAGTTTCAAACTAATTAAAAAATCTTTATAAATTGAACCGAACCGACCGTTTTAATCGAACTGAACCGTTGGTTTAGTAGTTGTAAGCGCTACTACTGGGCATAAGGTCCTGGGTTCTATTTCCGGGTCGGGCAAAGTGTTATTGGGTTTTCCATCGGGATTTTCTCAGTGGTAGCCCGGAGTCTGGATTTGTGCCCGGTTGATGGCAATAGGCTCGCCCCCTATAATGGGCCTTACCGCCTGGCCACGGGACATTCCGCTACAGCGAAATTTTGCGCAGTGTGAACGGCGAAGCGTCTTGCGGCTAAAACAAATGAATAAAAAATTACTGGCTGCTAGTAATGGCAATTAATGCGATTTTACATTAATTTCATTAGCATGTGAATTCTTGTGTCTTAGCATGATAATTGCTATGCTAATATGACGATAATTGATAATAATGAAGTATGTGATTTTTGTTAATCACTCGCGAACGAGGTCACGGTCACGTGAAACCGATAGATTTAGTATTCCCGACTTCCCGTAGGTGCGACGGAGAGCGCACGCTACTGATGCGTGCGTCGACACTGACGTATGATAGTATATTATTAGTATTCGCATATAGTTCTCGTTTTATTTATTTTTTTGGGTGGTATATTGGCGTGTGCTAGCTGACATATGGCTAATAATTCGATTTATATTTTATGTTACGTAATGTAAATGATTTTGCATACTTTTGTATAGAATCAATTGTTTCTAACTGAACAGACAGCTGTGCTGCTGGGGAGTTTGTTGCGCCACTTCTTCTTCCCAGCTAAAGCACTAGGAAGTGGTGAAAGGTGGTCGTTTTGGGGGACTGTCTTATGTAATTTTGACGTTCGAAAAGTGCTGATTCTCAGCCTAGTTTGAATAAATGACTTTTGATTTTTGATTTTGATTTTATAAAAAAGTACGAAGCACTAAATTCGCTTAGCACTTCACAGAATTTCGCAACTACATTTCATTTGCTAAATGCCAAATGTGCATTCGCATGCTAACAATGAATGCGAATGCTAATTAATCCATCACTGGCCGCCGCACCGCCATTCGCGCCGCCGTCCCGTGGCTAGGCGGATAAACATAACTGGCAAAATGTGGGTGTAGGTAGCTACTGTAATACAATCCTTCGGGGAATACAGACGTGATATTGTGTTATGTTATAAATTATATAATATAAGCTTATATTTATTCCTTTTTTGGGTTAATTATTGTGTTGCAGCACAGTGTACTATTGTATTAAGCTGTTTAAACATTTTTTTTATTTGTTATTCTTAGTAGTTACCATGTGTAAAGCACTTAGTGTGTACTTTGTATAAGTTATGGTTCGTGAAAGTGGTCCTTGCTTTATTTTAACACGTTCCGTCGCCATAACGGCTGCGGCCGGTACATTATAATATTTTGACTGACAGTATGGTGACAGCAGTATATTTTTCAACTTATTGTACTTTACATCAAGCACTGCTTTACATCTTAGGCTAAGACCTATATAGCGTACTTAGACTTGACTCCAGCTAATTACAGTAAACGTTTTATACGAATATAAAACTTATTCCTATGAGTACAATGTGCATATTCCTATAAGCCAATGTGATCAAGTGTTTTTTTACCAATATGAACATTAATTTAATACTGGTAAGGTTCGTATTCGTATGTAACGCGTACTCGAAATAAAAATCAGAGCTTGAGTAAGTTCTAAGTACTTACGTTTTATAGATCTCAGACTTTTCTAACTGGGGGCCTACCACCACCGTCTACAGCAGTATTATTTTAATATTACTTCAGTGTAGGAAAGAGATAAAGCTCTACAGGACGTATAGCTCCATCGCTTTCTCCCACTGAAGTAATCTTAAAATGGTACTGCTGTAAGCGGTGGTGGTAGGCCCCCTGGACCCTACTTGAACGTTACAGTAACGTTAGATCATGATTTTGTATATCAATTTTCGCTTTCTCAAATAAAGCACATGCACTGGAACGTGTTAAAATGCTTACAAATGATATTATAATAATAATCAGTCAAGAGCAACTTTTTTGTTTAAGTACATTTTATAATCTCATAGGGCGCTTATTATACGTAAAAGGCAGATTAATTTAATATTATATTAATTAAATTTTATAAGTTCTTCTAAAGAAAAAAGGAAGATTTTCAATACTTCTAAATTCAAAAATAAAACCGTGAATTAGTAGTAAATGAAAATGAGAAATAAAGTGTGATTTAAGTTATTTGAACATTTTCACAGAAATAATTTATTTTATTTTTCGGGTTTATTGAATGAAGATTATTTACAGGAAGCTATATCTTTGTTAGAACCCAAGAATTAATTTGTAGATTTGCCCTAATTGTACCAAACGCGCGAAAATTGTCCATGTAATGAGAAGAATTAGCTCGCACAATAATAATGGCGTTTTCATGTAATTCAATTTAAGTCTGTGACATTGCGTGTGTCAGAGGTGTCAAAATGGAACTGAAAAGTGACCATCTTTTGACAACCCAACAAGATCAACATTGTGTCCCAGCTGTATCAATCGAAGATTTTTTATATTTTTACTTTTTATTATCATGCACATTTGCTTTTTCCAACTTGCTTTAGACAAGTTAAGACATTGGCAGAATAGTCGACATTAGCTTTGTTTGCCACTTATTAAAAATAGAATAGAATATTTTGACGCGGCAGGGCCAATCTACGATTGAAATCTTTGTATGAAACACAATTTCTGTGTAACACTTGGTTGTCTATGTTTGCAGATTGTTTAAGATTTTATGTGTTGTAGCAAGCACCTGAATAAAATACAAACATGATAAAAAGGCACCAGGCATGACTCACACCAGGCAACGCTTATCATACTAGGTAAAGTCGGGAAAATTAATTGATTATCAAATTGACTACCAACATATCATCCTAAATTGTCCGTAGGTATATTCAAAACACAACTCATTCTTTGACAGTTCTATGAAATGGCTATAAAACAGCAAATTCACTTAGTGTGTCTATTTGATAAACAATTAATTTTTCTAACTGTACTAGCTGCTTAAGGACTGAGCTATAGGCCTATCGCTTAACAGCGACGGTTCTTGAGGTAGCAACGTGGTGCGGGAGGTGTGGTGTCGTGATGCGAGAGCTCAGTCATTTGTCAACTTGTGACAACAGAGGCCTTAGTGTGAGTTTCTTTTAACTATCTCGACTTTACGCATCGACCGCGTTCGGCGCTCCGATTGGCCCTTCACTGACCTTCACTGGTGAAGGGCCAATCGGAGTGCCGAACGCGCTCGATGCGTAAAGTCAAGATGGTTAAAAGAAACTCTCACTAAGGCCTCTGTCACCCCTCCTTCACCCCGCAGCTACCTCAGAAACCGCACCAGTTAAGCGGTAGGTCTGTAGACATCCAGATACGCTCTAGTAATGATTGTTTCTGAGCGACTGAATGGATAGTTTTGAGAAAATGCGAATCATGGCGGATTGGTTTTCTCCTCATTGATTAGGTAAACGTGAGGTTTGTGAGAGTCAATCTTAACTTGTGTGTAACAAACAGATCAAAACGTATCTTAAGCTTATTTTATGAGAGGTTTTAATTAAAAGGTTTTTACACACTGATTTGTAGGCAGAAACAGCCTATTGTGGTAGGCTTATAATATTGGCGAAAAGGCTTATTTTTGTACTGACTCGGTTTCAATGGAAATACATAACTTGAACATATATGAAAAGTTCTATCACAGTAAGATGAGTTGTTAATTAATTTAATGTTTCCAAATAATGTTCTGAAAATGTAATCTACAAGATACTGTTACTGACATCTTGTGTAGGCTATGTAGCCATTTGAAGAGTTAATAGTATCTGAAGGCCAATTCTCGTAAAAACTTTGACATTCAAGTCGTAATATGTCAAACTTGTCAAAAATGTTGGTAAAAGCTGCGATCAATAGTGCATTGATCGAAGATAAATTGATTGTATTTTTGGGATTGCGAATGAGATGCCAATCATGCGAACGTTCTTAAAAATTACGGGAATCGCTCCTCTGTTCTCTTATGAGAGAAATAGTAGGTTTATTGACAACGAATATTATCAAAATAATCTCTGAAATATTATTGTACAAATAATTGATAGTTGTTATGTGCTATGATCAGAGGCCCTTAGTGTGAGTTTCTTTAAACTACCTCGACTTTACACATCGACCGCGTTCGGCGCTCTGATTGGCCCTTCACTGGCCTTTACTGGTGAAGGGCCATCGGAGCGTCGAACGCAGTCGATGCGTAAAGTCGAGATGGTTCAAAGAAACTCGCACTAGGGCCTCTGGTAAAAGTAAGCTATGTGCAGTGAAAACTTATACAATGTGGTCACGACAATACGACAATAAATTAAAATAAAAACAATGAAACTTAGATACAAACATCGAGAGTCTAAAGTAACATATTAAAAAAAAAAAATTAAAGATAATTTATAAGTAAGTATGCCAGTTCATTTTTTGACATGGTCTCAAATACTAAGGGATTTAAAAAAAAACACTTTGTATAAGTACCTACATTGTAACAGCGAATCAATTTTCAGGCCTCCCCGAAAAGACGTGCCATAAAGAATATGAAATAAAAAACAACATAGTATTTTGCGATATTTCGCGGGATAAAGCTAGTACGAGTACAAAGGGAGTAGGGGGTAGGGGGGGTACAAAGGAGTATTTAGAATAGAATCTCAGATAAATATTAAAAGCAAAATTAAAAAACCGGCCAAGTGCGAACCGGTCTCGCGCACGAAGGGTTTCGTACCATTATCTATAAAAAAGGCAAAAAAATCATGTCTGGGAGCAATGGGAGCTCCCCATAAATATTTTTTTTATATTAATTAAATTATTTATTTTTAAAGTGAATATATAACTAAATATTTTGAATATTTCAAGCGTCTACCTGTTGCTGTTATCAATATCGAGCAAAAACTATTATAGCGGCAACAGAAATACATATCTTGGAAAATTCCAACTGTCGTAACTATAACGGTTCATGAAATACAGCCTGGTGACAGACGGACAGACAGACAGCGGAGTCTTAGTAATAGGGTCCCGTTTTACCCTTTGGGTACTGAACCCTAAAAAGTGTTTTTTCAAACAAACTAAATAGTAGTGATGAGCCGACTATCGGCTTTGCCAATCTGACTAGCTATAGTGAAAAAACAGATATATTTGATTGAATTTTTGTATGCTGACTGGGAACGTCATTAGATATACTAAGAATTTGAATGTACGAACGTGTGAATTTTATGTACTAATAAACTTAAATTTAAGTGTTGTCGTCTCCACCTTGTACGTTCTTTGATACGGACTATGTTCTGTTATGTAATAGAAAGACATATTGTGCTATGCTCATATTTGCAATATATAAGTAGTTTAAATCTACACAATTACAAATTACTTTGTAATAATGTAATACAAAATTCTAAAAAAAAACGCTTTACTCATACAACTAAATACCAGTGAAAATTGGATTTTAAATGTCTAAGATATTGGTATCTAACAGTCTTTAAAGCTTGATTCACACATCAGTGAAGCCATCGTTCCGACACAGTATTCTTTCATACATTCTCATGCGGGTGTCTGCACTGACACTGACAAGTGGGGATGCGTTCATAGAGAAAGTACGAAAGAATATTTTTCACTGTGTCGGAACGATGCCTTCACTGATACATGTGAATCGACCTTTATAGTTTACTAGCTTCCGCACGCGGCTTCACCCGCGTGGTATTTCGATAAAAAGTAGCCTATGTCCTTTCTCAGGCTCTAGACTATCTGTGTACCAAATTTCATTTAAATCGGCTCAGTAGTTTTGGCGTGAAAGCGCGACAGACAGACACGAGTTACTTTCGCATTTTTAATATTAATATAGTAAGGATGTCATACTTAATCAAATAAGTATGAGCCATGTATTCAATAATAATGTTTTTATAACGTGTTAAAAACAGTTTTAATAATTAAAAAACATTACAAATATCGTGCGCTATCTTACCTACGAAATAGTCTGGTTTCTGTCATTGAGGGCAGATTTTTCTAACGTTACGTATTTTTTATCCTTGGAAAAAAATGGCTTGTGATACCAATGAGACGTTAATTTAATTCAAAATTATTCCACGTAAATACTTGTAAAGATATTTGGCGTTGAAAAATCAGACCTAAGTATCAAGTTTGCATAATTATTTTCTGCATAATAATTTGAATTGGTGTGTCCGCAATAGGTAGGCACTTAGTAATATTTTATTCACTAATGCTCGTTCTTACTACTACTGGGTTAAACCTAAATGAATGCCTAAATAAAAGCGCATTGTTTGATTTCCAGCGCTCATCTCAAGGCCGAGAGTTGGAAATGCAACAGTCCAATAATGTGTCACCTAGTGTTAGCGAAAACGAGCATTAATTAAGTTTAATCTTCTGATCATAATAAGCACGTTTCCTTGCTGTAGGGTTTGTAACACCACATAATAATGAAAATGTTGAATATATTTGGGATTTTGTAAAAAAAAAATTGGTTTAAAAATGTACTTTTTTTTTCATTATTGGCGTTAGGTGTTCATTTCATTGGTTTAAAAATGAACGTACGAGGGGTGTTCAATAAATAGGGTTAATACGATACATTTTCCTTGTAAAGAAAGAAAATAAATACTGGCAGGCAAAGCTCAGACATTGGATATGAAGATAATAAAAAAAAAAAATCAAATCTCTTTTGTTTAAAAAAAATAGAAGTCATTTGTTTGCGTCGTTTCGAAACGTGTTCTGTTGTTTCAACAAGATAACGCCCCCGCGCACAAGTCCAGAGTTGCTATGGCTCCCATTCAAGAAGCTGGCTTGTAATTGATGGAACATCCTCCATATTCACCGGACCTTGCTCCTAGTGATTCTTACCTATTTCCGCGGTTAAAGGAGCATATCAGCGGCCAGAAATTTGAAGATGATGACGCAGTAGTCGCCGCCGTACACAACTTTTTAAGGGATCAGGAAGATTTTTTTAGAAAGGGAATTTTATGTATAATAATAAGATACTTATACAAAGTGTTTAAACTTGAAAGGTGACTACGTCGAAAAATAAAATAACAGATAATTGCGTCATACTCATTATCACTTTTTATTGAACACCCCTAGCACCTACCTATAATACGCAAGAAGAAAAAACGAATAGAATAATAATTGGCTTTGGCAATGGTAAATATACGATAGGATAGTGTATTATCAATAAATATTCGGGATTCAAGAATCTTTACGGTTGTGGTACGATGATATTAGTTTGTATTGTGCTCAAATGTGATTCGAAATTAGAATGTATTCTTATTTACGTTATTCCAAACATGTTCGTTGTTGTTCCACTAGTCGATGATAAGCAATATTGTGCTATCTTGTTGTACCATAAAGAATTATTAGTGGTGCATTCCAGTTTATCTTAAAAGAAATAAAAACATCATAAAAATTATAAAGTAGTTTTATTTAATTCATTGTCGCGTAGATAGAGGTTTGTGTGATTACATGATTCGTGTAAATACTTTCTAGGCACTGACGCTCACGACGTACCTAATAAATCATTTGCTGATAAATATACATAGACAGTAATAGATATAGATACCTACTTACTTTTAATAAAAATAGTTATTTATACAAATGAGAAAACAATAGGTAGGTATATTCCATCTCGCTCACTTGCGCTGAATTTTATTTAACTTTGCTGTATACGCTGGCTTCTCAACGTTATCCCAGTGCAGTGAGACATTTTCGAAAAATCTAGAAAAAAAGTAAAATCCTTTAGGTATCTAAATGACAGACATTTATAAATGAAAATAATAATTAAGTGTATATTATAATTTTTTACTACACTAATCTTTATTGTTCTCAATAATAAAAAAAATGTTTATGATTATTACTGCAATCATAAAAAAGTGGCGCCATCTGTGAATTTGCGTATGATCTAAAATAAAGCCTAGCATATAGTCCTTCGGCAGTGCCCTTCCTAGATGTTCCGTGATTTCCTAGTAATCAACTCTGCCTACCACGAGTAGATAGCGCTTCTGGCTACATATTGTACAATGCACAATGAGCGTGGTCGCGAGGGGATACCTACATCGTTATGGCGGTATCTACATCGCCACATGCGAACTACACTTCAAAGACCTGACGTCACACAAAAATCCTGACGTGACATAAATCCTCCGTCGCGCAATTAGAGTTTATAAATAAACTCTAATTGCGCGTTGTTTTGCGTTTAGTTTACCGCGCGTTGGACATAATTATATACAAGAAAACATCAGTCGTTGGGCAGTTGCATCACTCGTCTGGTCGGAGGATCCTCCCTTTTCTATGGTGGATGAGTGAACTTTACACCCTGTTCCTTATACCCCTAAACTAGTAAGTATGTAGATATACATTAGGGATGTTACGAAGCTTCAGTTCCGACTCCGAAAGGTGGGAACTTTGATTAATTTTACACCTTCGACTTCCAACTTTGGTTCCGATGATTTTGAATCGGAGATAAACCGAAAGTACAATTTGCCTGGATTTGATTTATTAAGTTTATTCAATTGCCGCATGTTAAATTATCACCTCCCTAGGTAGGTATTAAGTACTTACTTAGGTATATTATGATTACGAGTAAGTACATTATTTATCGCAAATATTTGACTAGCTAAAGAGACTGATTAAAGAGACTTATTAAAAAGAGACTCATTAAAGAGACTGGATTATATTTCTATTGTTTCATTAAGCCTTCAACTTCGATTCCGACTCCGATCAATCAAATTTAAAACCTCTGACTCCGGCTCCTGTTCCGGTAAAACGACTTCCGTAACATCCCTGGTAGACACCGACATTCATGCAATTCATATTATGTCGTACAGGACGATTTTGGCAAAGTGATATTCTTTGATGTAGAAATTGCTGATACTTAGCTCTTCATTCCAAATGATACCTCCTTTACCTTTGTGCTCACTTGTGAATAGCTAGCTAGGCTAAAACATATTTACTTGCTTATAAAATATTACATACTAGCTCTATAGCTTACAATTTACTTGTGGAATTCCTGTTATTTTCCTCAATTACTATTTAAATTTTACCTTTCCTATTTATTTGACTGTAGTTGACGACTACATTGTCATATCAATGCATACCTACTTTTATTGGACAAAACCAACTAGCGATAGTGGATGTCACATGTCTTATTAAACCCTAGACCTGGAAGTATAATATACAATAAGGCGTATCTATTCCTATACGAAATATTTTAAGAGGTCACTGTACCTACTCATCATTATGAACAACTTTTACTACGGGAAGAAATCTGAAATCGCGAAATAAAAATCTGCTGTTCCACACTTAAAAACAGAAGTCTTAAGTACCAGCTTGCAAGTTAGTAACTTCAAAAATGACGAAATTTCTTCCCCTATTTAAACACGTAAACACGGCTACACATCAAGCTATACATTTCCAGTATAAGCTGACCTCGCATTGTACGAAAATCCTATACAATGCGAGATCAGCATAAACTGGAAATGTATAGCTTGACGTGTAGTCGTGTGTACGAGGGCCAATTTTCTAAAATCCTTCGTTAGTGTTCACATTAGTTACAAAAGGAACTCTTGTGAAAATTTCACATTTCTAGACAGGTTTAGTCTGTGCGGCGCCTGTCATGTAGAATATATATAGGTCTGTAGGTAGGCAAGTGTACTCACCTTAATTGTATGTCATGCAGTACTTGCTGTTCGTGTTCAGTCAACCCGTTATCCAGTACGTCAACACTGTCTCTAAGCTGTTCAACATTGTAGAAACCGCATATGTTTGTGTCAATACCTGGTTGATTAAGTGTGAACCAAGTCGCTAAGCGACCTAACTCGACGTTCCGTTCCTAGAATGAGATAAATACGTAAAGATTTTTAGTCAACATGCATGCTATTTGAATATTACCTACAAAAAAATTATAAAACGATGTCTCTAACTACTTAGCACAGTTTTTCAATAATCAGCAAAGACCCTTTACAAACAAACTTAGTTTTGTGGTCGCAAAAACTTAAAAAACTGTGAAAATGGAAAAATATTTTTCCTTCAAAAGGGAACCTCGGGGGGCGAGTCCGACCTGCTCTTTGCCGGTATTTTTTTACAAGGGTTTCTATGTAGGTACACAGCTACACAAAGCTAAACATCAACAACAGCTAACATTTCCAGTATAAACTGACCTCGCATTGTATGAACATCCTATAAAATGCAAGATCAGCTTATACTGGAAAGTGTGTACCTGCTACCTATCTGACTACCACAGAACTATTTCTTGAGTTTATTATTTCTAAAATTCTAAGGGCCAGTTTCTCGAACGATAATTATGGCAAGATTATATTAGATACGTGCGTAAACTGCTGTGATTGGTTGAATGATTTATGAACAGCCGATCGATCCTACACGATGATTCGAGGACAATATCTGCAGCAGTTTGGACGTGTTTGGATGAATAATGACGATTTGTTACCTTGCAATAATCGGAAGCTCTCCTGCAAATAGCTTTGATGTCATCGCTAGCGGGATGCCATGGCTGCGGCCCGTGGTTCGTGAGGAGACCCATGCCTGTGGCGGCTGCGTTAATCACACCCACTCCTTTGCTCTAGAGTTATACAGGAAAAGTTTTTATCCACTGCGGAAATTTTGACATATTAACCTTAAACCAGTTTTATTAAACATATTTTTTTTATTTTAATGCGTCTTCATATAAAAAAATAAAGAAATCGTTGACGAAAGATGTTTATTTTAAAAGTGGTTGTATGGCTAACCGGCGCCGGCGGCGCGCGGCGAAGCGGAACGCGCGAAAGTACCTACCTATCAGCTGTGCGCTCGCTCGATTCGCCGGCGTAGGTATTTACGTGGGTTAATGGCCCTTGGATCTCGCTCAAAGAAATCAAAAATGCTTTCTTCGATTTCGATCGCCAGTCGGGGTCTGCCAGACCCTCGTGCATGATTCGGGGATCTGAACTGTCCGTGATCAAGCAGCCTTTGAGTGGCCGCTAAAATGGTCCTTTCATTAGGGACCGCGGGGTTAAGGAGGTATGCTCTCCGTCGCATACATTCTGCGAGCTGCTCGCAAACTTTCACCACTCAGTACATACACTCGCACCATCTCGTAAAACTCGCGGTTACTGAAGTCCGACATCGTGACCGGTAGGTACAAGCACGACACGTGCGGCGCGGCCCTTGCGCGGGAAAGCGATTAGACGCGACGTCACACGACAGCGCGTGCGATGAGCGAACTGTCGGCCACAGCGCCCGGCGCCGCCCGGGAGGGGGTTGCACCCCCGTGCAACACCGCCGCCTGTGCGCCGGCCGCCGCACGCGCCCATTGATATTATTACGAATAGTTTGTGTCCATATTTTGCTGATTTTAAGTAGGATAAAAAAACAAAAAAAAGTATTGAATAAATAATGGAAATGTGTTCTATTACTGATATTGAACCACCAAAAAAAATTTGCGCACTGGTCAAAAACTTTTCCTGTATAATATATGTTTATGTATACAAACACAAACTTGCACAACAATGTAGCTCGTATACTAGCAAAAAACACCAAGTTACACAAGTCCCCGGTGCAAGGAAGTCTTAAATCAGCCGCAGATTTGACGAAACAGCAGAGGAGGTACGGGAGGTAGCAGTCCAGACTAATTTAACAATTACACATAAGTAATAGTAATCTATATTATCTATATCTAACTAGCGACCCGCTCCTGCTTCGCGCGGTTAGAAGAACAACGCGGACATACAGACAAACACGAAAAGCGACTTTAATGTATAGTACAAACTCCTTACAGTACCTATGTATAGTTAATATTTTATAGAGGTACCTACAATTTGTAAGTTTGTATGTAGGGGGTACCTTATCTTCGGAACTACCGATCCGAAGATCTGATAAAAAAGCGTCCAATATCCCAATCCAGGTCATGGTCTAACAAATTTCATATAAATCGGTTCAGCCGTTTTAGCGTGAAAGCGTAACAAAAAAACTCACTTTCATATTTATAATATTACTTAGGATAGGATGAAAGTAAGTATATGTACATTGTACAGATATAGATGATGAATAGATTGTAGGCATGTTTAGCGATGCGTGTATGCAATATTGTGCAGACCAAGGTATGCCTCAAGGATGGCGTGGCTTGCCTCCTCGTGCGTCGTATGGAATGAGATATAAGTACACAAATATTTATAATTTTATCTTAGTTTTGCCCACTTTTCTTTTGCTGAGTATGTACTGTGCGATCTTAATAAAAATATCTTGCGGCTTGATATTTTTCCGAAAGGTGTTGTGTTGTGAAGATAGTACTTATGCGTAAAATGTTACATCAACCCAAGATTAGGGGCTGATTTTTCAATACTCAGATAGGTACCTCACTTGTATCTGGGGTTCTGAGGAATAAATACTTAAATTTGCGTTTTGACCGCTTTTGTGTACAAAGTAGGTTAGTAAAATTATCAAACTGTCATAAGATTCTTCAGCTAGCACATACCTACCGAATACTGAAAAATCAGCACTTAGGAGGTGTAGTTTTTCTCGCGGAGGCGATTGGCGGCAGTGACCTCTCGCGTCCGGCCCTGGTTCAGGCCATGGTACGGAGCGAGAGGGCATGGGAAGCCGTCACCTCCTTCTGCGAAGCAGTAATGCTCGCGAAGGAGGAGGCGGAACGCGTGAGGGAAAGGCAAAGTTTGCGCCCTCACGCCCCTAACCGCCGCCGTTGGAGACGCCCTGGGCGTCGGGAATCCCAGGCGGATTCCCGGCCACCATAGGCGCGGGCTTGCGGACGGCGAGCAACGGGCAGCTCGCCGTCCGATAAGGACCAGGCCCGGGTCGATGGCGCGTCGTGTTCCACGCGCGCCTCAAAGAGATGTCAGCAAAATTGACGGGGTCCAATAGGACCGATGCCTGCCAGGGTTGCGGGAAAGTCCGAAAGGGATACCGGGACCTTGGCAACAGGCAAATGAAGGAACACGGGTGGGTTTTAGTCAGTAAAAGTCTGACACGCCCTTCCGCTCCGCCCAGAGCGGGAGAAGTCATTGGATGATTTCCCACCCTCAAAAAAAAAAAAAAAAAAAGGAGGTGTAGTTTGCGTTATGTAGATATTATAAATGGTTTAGTATACCTAAGTAAGTAATGACCATTCCCTCGATCTAAAAAAAAAAAACTAGGTAGGTTCGATTACCTACCATTCTAAGTGTCATTATCAGGGAACTTCTCATTAAAAACCATATTATTGTAGCATATAATGTTATGGTTTTTAGCCTACAATGTAAGGCTGCCATCAGACGGACTGCATTTCAACTGTTTCAACAGCACTCCCACTGCAAATTTGCAGTTTCAAAGCAGTTAATAGTACATTACGAGTATTGCAGTCGTAAGTACTAAACGGCATTCAAACTGCAAGAATGCAGTCCGTCTGATGGCAGCCTAACTGTAAGCTACTAAGCACTTAATACCTATTTAATTTTAGATAAAGTATTACCTTGAAATAGCTCGTATAATTCTGCAGCCTATTGTCACACAGCGTAGACTTCGCGTAAGACAGGATGGATGAGATTTTCACATCCGACTCTTCAATGACTTCCTTCATGAGCTCAATATCGTAGTCTGCAAGACCGATGTATCGTGCTTTGCCGTCTTTTACTGCCCTTTCTAGAGCAGGTAATGTCTCTTTGATCACTACCGAAATGTCTGGCGCAAAAGTGCAGTCATGGACCTGAACCAAAAAAAAGACGTAAAAGTAGGTAGTCAATCTCGTAATTGGTTTATGCTTTATAAACAACCATAGATATAATTATAATATTACATTGAGTATTGCACAAATCGCTGAGTGCGCATAGTAGACAAGTGAGCTATAGATTATATGTCTATGTTTATAACCCCAAATGTCACCTGCGGGGGTAAATGTGTAACACTCCTACAATGGCTTTCATTTTGACAGTTCAACAAACAATATTCATAGCGTTATTTACGTTGCTATGCAGACGAGTTTTTAAACCTATGAAGCAATGGACTAGCAATTTCGTTCAAAATCTTTCGGATTATTTATGTAAGTACCTATTATGAGAGTGTGTTGTTCAATTACGGTGTGGCAGTAGGTACTTCTTCAAACGACAAGTTCTATTTGTCTATGTGATAATAAACGTATAGTTTACACCTAAGTGAAGTTTAAATTTACTGGGATTTGTTGATAAAGGAATAACGAGGTCGACTATACAATGTAAAAGTTAGAATTTTTTAGGTCTTCATTAATTAGACCTGGGGGCCTCCACATTAGCAATTCCTCTAAAAGCAATTCATTTCCTGAATTTCCAGCTGTCATTAGGAATTCCTCTAATTTGACACAAAAGCAATTCATGATCAAATGTGTGGACCATTTTAAAACTGTCAAACAGATGAATTATTTCGTAATATGAATCGCACGCCGATCATTATTATGAATTGTCAGTTTGTGACATTTTACGATGATTCATAATATTTTCCTAATATGATTCTGCCAACGTGGCTGTTTTTTAAGCCCCCTGAAGGTTGTCGTCTACGTGTTACTGAAAACAGGCTAAGTATGTCTAATATCTAAAATACGTGTGTATTAAATTATTATGTATAGTATAGGTTCCAACAAACGAAAATAAGCTGCAAATAAATTTAATTTAATGGTCCTCAGTAATTTTATGTTGTACCTTTAAAGAAACCTAATTTCACGCTAATCTTCCGTTAGCGCAAAATAATTGCGGTCTCATCGAGACTCGAAGGTAATTAATTATCGTTTGTTAATCTTGCACGCATGAACATTGTTAGTGCTGAGGTGTTGATACGGAGTGCAGTGTTTGTGAGAAATACCAGAGATTACCATCCCAGAAGATGAGACGAATGTCTTCTTTAGGTGGGTACCTACAGCAACTAAATACCCACAGAGCACGGATCGCCGCGCCGACAGCCTCTAGACAGCTGCTGCAGCAGTAACCGAGAGTGTGTTGAGCGCACTCGTGACGTGACTCCCTCTCGAAGAGAGGAGTCACTTCGAGAGGGAGTGAGCTGTCTATCACGCGGGCCCAGTGCGGGTTGGTAGATGTCACATGAAACTTTAAAGAGGTGTTGTATTTCATTATTTTTTTCACACTCCTCCAGAACTTTGGAATCACTCGAGTCCTATTTATGTATATAAGTAGTTTCTCGTAATCGCAGGTACCTAATATAATAAATAATAACTTCTACTTAAAAATAGTAAAAATGTAACGAACGAGGGCTAAAGTAATGGTGTCTTAGAAACGAGAGCGAGTGAATAACATCGTCTACCGCGTAGGGTGCAAAAGTAATAAGTAAACAAAGTCCGTGTCTCGCTCGACTACCTAGGATTAAAAAATATTCTTGCAGAGCATTTCCTTTCACTCCTTTGATCTCAATAACAAGATGAAAAGTAAAGATTTGATGAACTTTTTAAGTACATTAGTTTCAAGAAAAGCATGAAAATTCGCTTCCTCTTATCCTGAGTGGAGTCACGATATTAAAATACATCAGTGATATTCATCTGTGCCGATATTATTAAACATAAGTTTTTGCTATCATGATGATATAATTATGTAATCACGTCACTTGTTTTGTATCTACCGTATTATTTAATTAATAATTGGACTGTGACCCAATGTACCGTTTTAATTAGCATTGACTGTCGAAAAACCTTTTTGTAGTTAATTATTAAGTTTTTGGTAAATACCACAGGAGCTTAAATTGAATCTATTGCATATCAGTCAACTCATAATAAAAAGTAAAATAACGTAACAATTTGGTATTTACCGTGTGGAATATGCATACATACCTAGTTGCGTTACAAACAGCTGTCAGTTTCGATTGGCAGTGCATTATAGAATAAATGCACCTTGCTAAGACAATCTAGTGGCCGTGATTTACAGCGATAAAACGGGAGGTCAAGTTCGCGTGTGGATGCACGGCGCCGGCGACGATTATATCGCCCCCTCAGTTACGTAAGATGGATGGCCGGAAGAGTATTAGTGATAATAGGCAGAGCCCACATGATCTTGACCTGTATCAAATCCACGTAGTCCAAGCCAAGGAGTTGCAGCGTTCTGTCCACCCCAGCCTCCGTCTTCTCTGCCGAGAAGTCGAACATCTTTTCCGTGGCCTGCTCATATCTTCCCACTTTGCTTCCGATGAAATACGATGATCTCGGAACTCCAACTAGCGCCTGTTAATAAACAAAGTGTTAAAATCATAAATTATTGATACCAGGTAGGTATAGATTGTTATGAGCGAATGACGTCATTAAGACCGTAAATGAATGTAGGTACTTATTAGCAGATCAGAGGAGGAAATCAATTGAAACAATATAGCAGAGACGTACACAGTATCTAAACTGTTGTATGAGTTCTGGTTTATTTCATTGAAATATCTCTTATAATCGACTTGAAGTGGTACAGACTGGCGCTGGGCCCGCACCATGTCAAGTCACTACAATGTCATTTTCACGCGAATTCTTAACTCGTTTAAAAACCATCAAAATGTGTTTGGCTAGCATCAGTTTCAGTAAAGGAAAAACTTATACAAAAAAAAACAACCGACTTCCAAAAAATCGATTCGATCGAGTAATCGCGTACTTAACACAAAAAAAAACGTACAGGCGAATTAAGAACCTCCGTCTTTTTGAAGAAGTCGGTTAAAAATGGTTAACCATAGCACACTCGCCGGGCCACAGGTTGTAGTAGGTATTCTAAGGACTATGTAAACTATTGCCACGGTATTTTTATGTATATATATACATATCAACTCACATACCCACCTCACCACCTACTCAATACCCCAGGGTACCGCTAGGCTAAAAACCTAGGTACCTACTTATCAAATTGCACTAAGTATTATTATATTGTATGTACCAACATTAATTATATCTCTCTCAGTACAGAATTGTGAATTTGATAAGTGCAATACTTTGTTTTGTAATGACTGGGTTATCACAAAGTCTGATATTATTACAATAATACTAATACTTTGTTTCGTTAACTGACTTAGAACCGATAAACATTAAAATGGCAGTAAACCGTTACAAGAATAATAAAAATGGTCCCAGTATTATACCTTGGGGTAAGCTTTACTGTACGAGTGTCGTAAGATTTCACATAATTAAAATTGATGAAAAATAACTGTTATTTTAAATTAAGCAATAAATATTTTACGCTAAAAGCTTGACATTGTTTATCGGAATAGTGAAGATTATATAGAGCCATCTCATATTGTCATAGTGAACGAAATCAAACGCTTCAACTGCCTTCACGATATTCTATTATTTCAAGTGCATGATTCTTAAGAGAATCAAGACCTGTGGTCAGATAACACTTTTTAAAACAAACTGAGCATGAAAATATATATGTCTTTGCAATATTTGCAGTATTTGAATATTATTGCTTAAACAGAACGAATTCGTTTGCTTGGTTACTATACAAAATAATATAGGCATATCCTATCGTTTCCAAGTCTGTTGAATTTCTTAGAATAGTTCAGGCGGTCGCTGGTCACTGCATTTATAGGAAAATACTGGCTCGATAATCGATATAATATGTAAGAAAAAAATGTGGTCTAGAAGCTAGTCTGCATTTATATGGCAGTTTATTGCCTATGGTATTAACTTAACCTATGTACTAAAGTATTATATAAATAACTATATGACTTTTAACAATAGTCCTAATTTACTTGAGGCATTTTCAACTGAAAATCGTTGAAGGAACGACGAATTTATCTGGGAAATAAGTTATGCCCTGAATGAAGTCACAAGTATTTATAGAAAATTAAGAACAAGACGGTTGTACCATCATACGGACGAAGCTACGTTCCCAAATCTGTCTGCCATCTGTATCCAGCCGGGGTCATGGGTTAATTCCGTACAATTAAAATGTATAATTTTGTTCTTGTGTTATACCTATGTTAGCGTCATGTCTGCAAAGCTGAAGATGGTTTCAGGGGTTTCGTCCGGTTACTTATTTCTAAGCTAGTTGTATTGGTGAAAGCGCCAGTGTTGCCCGCAAAACTTCAAATTGTTAAGTTTTTCGATAGTTGCAGGTATATAGCTATAGATTCACGAACGTAACAAATATAGTAATACTAGCTTCCGCCCGCGTGGTATATCGATAAAAAGTAGCCTATGTCCTTCCCCGGGATGCCATGTATCTCCTTGCCAAATTTTATCGAGATCCGTTCAGTGGTTTAGGCGTGAAAAGGTAACATACAGACAGACAGACAGAAAAACAGACAGACAGAGTTACTTTCGTAGTTAATATAATATTTATACCATACCTACACAACTTTTTTATTTGCACATTTATTTTTTATTAGTATGTTTAGAATCACAATCCTTAAAATCATCAATACAACTCTTTCTCTCTCTTACCGCATCTCCCGTGAGCCCAAATGCAACTAGAAATAAATACATTATCTAGTCAAATTAAAATTACCTTTCCGAAAGTTCGCTCGGACGTTCCCGCGCCATACCAGGGACCAGTTTCCACGTAATTAACGCCGCATTTGAGAGTTTCTCTTATTAACTGCAAAGCATTTTCTTCGTCAAACGATCTAAAACAAGTTAAAAATACAAATATCTAATCTAGTTTCTTTTTTCAAATAAGTATTAAAAAAGTTACGAGGTTAAGCTTCGCTTGCCACGGTCAGTCAACCAGCCTTACCAAGGGCTGGGTTATGGAGGTCATATAGGTTGTCGCTCCATGTAAAATTCTGGTATTCAGCTCCACACGGTTAGACTGGAAAGCGACCCTAACATAGTTGAGAAAGTTTAGACAGATTTATTGAAAAGAAAGTAAAAGACAAAAAGGAAAAGTACCCACTTATTTGCCTTTTCTCAGCAGTGAGGAAATAGTCTTAGTGCCTAAAGAATTGGAGACAAGCATGCTAAAGCTATGTTGAAGTTTATATCAGCAACTCGGTCTAAAAGCAGAATGTTCCAAGTGACATAGCTCAGGAGTTGTAACTTACAAGTATGTACTACAAACTTCAACACAGCTATTGAATGCCGATGCGAAATTTACTGTTGATAATGAAACCTACATACTTACTAACATAGCCCTACATTTCATAGGGAGAATATTTAAGAGAGTTACTTTATAAATAGCTGTGGTTGATTAATTCTTCAAGGACTTTCTAATTAACTACAATAGTTTTTGGTCCGCGCGCGGCCCGTCCGCAATATTTTTTGGTCCGCGCGAGGCCCGTCCGCGGTCATACAGGTTAATATTCTTTCCACATAAATTGTTCCCTCATTCAGACATGTCATGAGAATTCCTTTATCTGGTTCTTGTAGGTACATCTGGTACAATGTTAACTTTAGAAACGATGGCTAATTTGATAATACCAATTATTTTACATTACTGCCGCGGCCAAGACGAAGCCGAGCCACACATACGTGAGTCCATCAATGCCTGGTTGCGTCCACACCTTGTATAGTACTCAAATAATGCGTGGAAATTCAAACTA
Organism: Lithophane leautieri; assembly: GCA_949152455.1. Taxonomy (NCBI): domain Eukaryota; kingdom Metazoa; phylum Arthropoda; class Insecta; order Lepidoptera; family Noctuidae; genus Lithophane; species Lithophane leautieri. The sequence goes on along the minus strand of OX424458.1, from coordinate 17,182,386 downwards.
AGTAAATTAATTATAAATTCTAGAATCAATGACGAATAAAGATAATTTTTCACGCGCCTGTATGTTCATTCCTTTCTTTAAACAGCTCTATTTGCAAGTCAAATCGAAATTTTAATAAAATCTTTGATAAATTATGTTAAAGTTCGTTCCATTTTTAAATAGCACGACAGATAAATGAGTTTTCATATTAATTTATTTGGCCGCTCAACAACAATAATTAAGGATTTTCAAACTAACATTGCCGGCCGCATAATCGCATGTATTCGACCAGTACCGCAATTTCGATTTATCTCGAAGAAGGTTGTCAAAATAATGCTCGATTTTCCATGTTTGAAAAAAATATTTAACTGGACAATATTTAACGAAACATAAAATCAAGCCTTAGATCATTGCACAGAGTGAGGGCTGTATGGCGAAGTTAACGAATCGTTACGGCATTTTTGATAAATGGAATACCGTTTCGTTATTATTTTGTTTTTGCCCGTAGCAAAATACAGTGTCTTGTAACGATGTTTAGGTGTTCCAGACTGCCGGCCGAATCTCGCCGGTGTCCGGGAAAAAAAAGCCAGGCTACGTAAACAAGGGTTGACAGATGACAGATTATTGACAATTTCATCCAAAAACATGGCGTATCCGCCAAAATGCCTTTGCAAAATTGTTATACAGGATGTACGGTAATTAATGGATAACCTTGAAATGTATTATAAAAAAACGAACTACCGTTCAAAAAAAAGGTTAATTTTTTATGTGATAGCTCCTTAACAAGAAAATTCCTTAACTTGGGTGCCGAAGTAGTCACCTATTTAGGTCATTAACTCCGAACAGACTAACAATTGGCAACTGAGTATAATTATATTACTTACTTATAATAAATTTAAAAAAGAAAAGAGACATAAATACCTACCTACAAAAATAAAAATGAAAACAAAATTTTCTACTAACATCTTCTTTATTAAAACAATTCTTCATTAAAACGAAACAATAAAAGATCATGCCTACGAGGAATTTATGAATCGTAATTAGTACCTACCTATCTAATAATCGTGACAGTTTATTAATTGTGCTAAAACAGATAGTAATAAAAAGAAAATGTACACAACATGTTAATATGTAAGTACTTTTAACATAACTGGCGAAATGTGGGTAAGCTACCTACCGGTAGATAGGTACCTAGTAAGGTACACTTCTGCCTAACCCTCCGGGAGAAATAGGCGAGATTTTGCATCTTAAAACGATAAGTTCTGTGACTCTAAATACTATTTTCGGTAAATACTGTTTGTGTTATGAAGTTTTACCTCACGAAAGAGAATAGCCGATCGTAGGTAGGTACCTATATAATAAATATTGGTCTACGTTATCTACGCACATAATATGTACCTACATAAGTTGTTATATTTTTTTAATGATAAGTATACCTTTAAACATACGCGAGTAAAGGTACCTAACTGGTTTAATTAATTACCAAAATAAATAATAGCGGGTAGGTATATTACTCTTTTTTCAATAATAACAGGTTGATATGCAGTTATCATCGTATGGATTGGATATAATATAAGTAGTCGACGATTGAATACAAAGAACTATAAAAAAAAAACGAGCGAGTCTTACAGTAGTCGCAGTACATATGATGTGTCATATCTATTAATCTAACTGACATCTTTACTGCCAGTACCAACCTTTCGGAAAATGTGTTGGTACCATCTGATGGCGAACTCCAGCATCGCGCGCGCAATGGTCAAACAAATCAAACAGCGCGCGCTTCCCCGGCTTCCTGTTACACACTTCCGTCCCTTTTCACGCAATCACTCCCACAGATTGCAGGAAAGCGAGAGGAAAGTTACACATAAAAAATGTGCCACTTTTAATCGGTATAATGTGCCTAGGTGTTACACAATGTGTTGAAATTCTTTATACGAGTCGCGTAGCTAGCAATCGTTTATGACGTAGCAAATGTATTAATGTCAACAATGTTTATAAATTGGCCTTGAATCTAGCAGAGTTTTTTGAGAAAACCGAATACAAAGTAACATTTAATCCGTTCCTTAGAAAAATTAAAAAGATATCCGTACGAGTTGCTACATCGCTCGGTAGAGTTAAAACATAAAATGCTAATAATTGTAATGGAAGAAAACTTATATGTACAATAACGCAGTACAACAGCCGGTCGACATTGAACATTGACAAAATTGAATAGGTACAAAAATATACATTGTGCTGATATTTCTCCAGTTTATTAAGCACATTTTAAGATTCCTGACAAATGTTATCTGACCCTTCTATGGCAGTATACCTACTCTTTGACTAAGATTAAAGTAATTTGGCAGGTGCAAATGTCAATTAAAGCGACAATCCACCGCACGCAAACAAAGAAAACAAACTCGTGAGTTAAGTAGTTGCATGACACCTATTAATAAATGAGAATAATTACCCATAAAAGTTACTGAACGAAGCGCCTCCCAAGCTGACGTGAGAGACTTTGAGACCGGTATTGCCTAGCTCGTTATATTTCATGTTTAATTGTTCAAACAAAGTAAAGTATTAATAACACGATACGCCGCCTTCCTAGCTTGTGACACATTGAGTCGCGTTAACTACCACTGCACTGATAAGCTACTATGAACAGAATAACTACCTACCTACAATATTGTTCTGCTTAGTGATACCCAGCTAATTCTGAGTATAAGCTAGCCTGAGTAAAGTAGGATTTCTTCTTACTTCTTCTTTATTCTTATTACTCAGCATGTGTTTTACTCAGTCTAGTACAGTGTCGTTTTTATTAGGACAAGGCTTTAGATTTCAATTGCTAAAACAACTACGAAACTTTTAATAATATTTTGCATATGGTAATAAAAACTCAGAAGCATTCATTCTTCAAGGACTTTCTAATTAACTACAATAGTTTTTGGTCCGCGCGCGGCCCGTCCAATACTTATTTCAATCTTTATAAAGAGTCGATAATCCATAAAAATAAAAACATCCTTGTCAAAACCAGAAAATATAAAAAATTTGCAGAGTTTTACTTTTGATAGCTGATTGATCATCATCAATCAGCTATCAAAAGTAAAACTCTTCAAATTTTTTCCACTAGCGGAACCACGGACATATATGTATAAATAATAGTAGAACAACATGAGTTGAAGTTGAAAATCTACTGATAATATAATTTTTCGCTTATTCGTTCGTCAATAATATAAAGAATGTATCATTATTATGTGGAAGACGTTAATTAAATTACTAATTCGAAAAACTTCGCAAGTAATGGGAAATTTGCTGTAAGTACCTTGCAAGCATTTTACAGTCATACAACTTGAAGCATTCAAGGTTGTTTTTTTATAAGTCAGTGTACGTAAGTTAAAACACAATATTTTTAGCACTCAGCTTTGATTCCCTTTTGGTTCATTATTCCACTTTATAGTTTCAAACATTAACTTTTTTCTACCAATCGATAAATAGTTTTTTCGGCTAGTATCCGGATATCAAACGTGGTGCGTTCAAAAGTTTGTGCTACATAAAGTAAAACTAAATAATAACAATTAAATAATTAAATACAATTTGACTAATAAACAAGGTACTTAATCATATTACAAAATTAACAGAATTAGTTAATAAGACCAAAATAGTATTTCAACTATGCACGGCGCGTTAGTTGCCGCGCGTGTAGCCGACCTTCCATTTCCTGTAAAGTTACTCTCCCCTTTTCGCATTGGGGGTGGCGCCACTTTCCGAAATTACCAACGTCCTTATGCAGTCAAACACGGTTCGTCTAGCAAAATAATAAAAATGAAGACGTTGAACATTGAAAAATGCTGTTGCAAAACTTTCGAATGTTGCTATGTGACAAAATATTAAAACAAAATATATGTAAATCAATCAATTCAATAAAACGTAATATTTTTATTTGCATCACTTTCAATAAATGAAACAAAAAATAATAAAAAAATGAACTGCCACACTTTATAAAATCGTAGCTTGGTAGCTCTGCTGAACAAGGCTGGCAACTCTGTTACGAGTGAGTTGCCAATGCCAATCGGTATTGTAGCCGTATCGCGGAGGGTTGGAAGCACGTAGTGTCGTTTGGCTACCGCATGCAAGCGTAATTCGATAACTTACACTACAATTAAATAAATAATCGAGTTTATTACGAGAAAAACAAAATGTAAACATTGTTCTTTCTGAAGTCGTGACTTATAAAATGTGAGTTAATTTATTTTAAGTAGTTTGAAGTGTTTGCCGCATCTTCGCTGTTTACTGTTTACTCTAAGTCGATTGAAGACGAGACGAGTCAATATTTTTTTATGCTGTCACTTTTTTGTGCTGAACTTTAGTTTTTAAATTTAATTTTTTTTAATGGATTTGGATTACTCCCGATACTGTTAACGAGTGATTTAGTGTTTGGAATGCTTATGTTGACCGTCTAAAGTAGGTACCTACCTAAAATAAATTACCTCTTTAAGTTTGTTTTAGGTAGATCTTATGCTGGCATTCGGTTTTTTGTAAAAATTTTAGATTATAAATCTATTTGAAAATTTCGTCGTTAAATTGCCAATTTCACTCAAAATAGGCTACAAATAGCGTAAGTGTTTAACCACTAAGGCGTTATGTATAACTCTGCTGTAAATTACTGCTGGGTTTAGGTGATGTAGGAATTATAGATTTTCAACTAATTACAAGATTTTTTTTCTCAATCTTAGAATAATATTATAATTATGTAACTGAATGAACCTTACTATTTCTCAATGACATCATTTATTATGTACCTAGTTATGAATTTACCAGTAATCTTACAATAAGCTCATGTAAGCAGTATTATTTTAGACAGAGTTATAAAGTTTGGTCAATACTTTTCAAACTTTTTCTCTGAGAAAAGTAAATGAATATTGCAGAATGTAGTCATAGACTTTATTTGAACTTGATTATAATTATTTTTTGTTGTAAATTATTATAATTGATAAAGCTGTTTATTTCCAAACTTTGGGTACATTAATTTGTTAACATAAAGTATTTGGATGATCATAGTATGTCCCGCAGCTCGGTGTGCCTTTTGGCATAGGCCTCGTCCAACTGTCTCTATTGCGCTCTGTCTGTATAATTGGTTATAGCTTAATTAATTGTTTAAGTACCTACATAATTTTAAAATAATGGTACATTTGCAGTTTCCATGATGAGAACCCGGGTCCTGCGTTGCCGGCCATTCTCCACCCGTATCCTGCTTCTCCTGCTAATTGTTCTTGCCTTTGGGGTCTACTGCTACTTTTACAATACATCTCCCCAGAACTACAACAAACCAAGTAAGTGCCCATAATCTAGGAATCTGCTCAATTTCTTTGTTTTTCACTCATTTTAATTCGGCTATTGTTTTTTTTTCCAGACTTTATTTAGTTTCATTTTCTAAAGTTAATTTATTTTGATAACAATCGTTTAATATTATGTTTTAATTAATTACTTTTATTTGATATTACCTATCTTGTATTTTGTTTGAATTGCAAATATTTACAAGGATATTTTAACTCCAGTCAGCCACAGAGAATCTTGTATTAATTATGACAATTTTATTTGCCCATCAAAGTTAATTCTATGTAGGGAACAGTATAAGATAAATAAAAGAAATCTTGCTGAATAATCTTCAAGCAAGACAGCACTCAGTACTTCAAATTTTTTATCTTCACACATAACAATATCATCTTATCCACAATGTGATATTAGCATAGTGAATATCCAACTGTCCTGTAATTTTTTTTAATATTGACCTATTTGGCATTTTCCAGTGGAAGTCAATTTACATTACTAGATAGGCACTTAGATAATTGTGTACATAACACTACCAAACATATTCATGAACACTAAAACATCAGACTCTCGTAACCTTGGCCATTCAAAACCTGTTTAAGGAAATTGTAAAGATTATTTAATTACTAAATTACGATGTCTGCACAAGTATTATTCAGGAAAATATCGAATAATTGACCATTCTGTACGTAAACAGACCTAAGAACTACTTGTAGACTGATGAGTCAGTTCCTAATTAGGCAGTAATCAGATAATAGGTCAGAGTTCGAAGTGGAAGGCCGCACGTTCGCAATAAACAGCTGCCATGTCTCAGTACGGCTTTACGGTGCGGATTTCATCAATCCATCCATATACCTAGGAGTCCACCAAGATTCTTGGCCGTTCTCCAGTAAAAGATCCATTTAAACCGGCCTCTCCGGTGACTACATTACTATGTTAGATATTCGAGTTAGCAATTTTTAATTATGAATCATACTAAAAATATTTGCAGCGATGAAAAGTTTTTAGTTTCCGGTATCATAAATATTACGCGGAGGGGTGCCACAAGAACAAATATTTGAACATCACATGACAAATAAAGTGACACGCGTATGGGATATGTACAATTTTCTAGATCAAAAATGAAAAAAATTAGTAATGACCACAGTAATTACATTAATTTTAAATCAAATTCTGATTCGTAGGCACATTTAAAAATAAAACTTTTGTCGATGATCTGGTTTACCTAGAAAAGGTTTTACAAAGCAGATGACAATTATTTGAATTCGGTATTTACGTTCAGAGCCAGACTAATACCAAACATCTACCTACAGTTTAAACTACAAGCTTAACTAGGTGAATATAACGATAGAGATCACGAAATTAACTGATAGCTCTATGTTTGACCACAAAAAACGCTCGTATTTCTCAAATAACGGATGCGAAACTCCTGAAGTTGACCGTCCATTGCATTTAGTTCTCGGCGCGTGAGCACTTTATTAATTTGGTATTCTAATGTTTTAAATGTATCCGAAAAAATGATAACGGAAACAGTGGTGATTTAAAAAAATATATGAATGGCACATGGGTAGACCATGACTTTGGTACACTGTCAAAAAGTTTTTAAATACGTTGAGTCAGTGAGAGTATTAAAAATGTTATCGCATTAGTTTTTTGCATGAGATTAAAGTCCTTGATTTCAGGTTATAGTTTTTTTCTTTTAGGCTTTTTCTTAGCGCAATTAAGAATGTTCAAATATGTTTGGCCTAAAATTAAGGCACGCGAACGCTCGCTAACGCAGTCATAAAAGAACCTCGAGTGCACGGGGACATGGCGAAAGATGGAACTATGGAAGGTTGTTAATATACGGAATACCTTGCATGGATATGAAACTTTAGGAAAGAAAGCGGGGCCATGAGTTAAATTATTATACCTATAGATACGACATCCATGACGAGGCACTGCTAGATAAGTATTCATTCGTACGTCGCTCCAAACAAACTGCTCACCACGCGGCCACGCCATCATAAAATCAACTAGTGAATTTCCACCTTGTTAAACAGTCTTGATGCGAAGTGTTGATTCCATTAAAAAGCTGAAAAATAAAATAATAGGAATAATCCTACGCTTGCTTCATGCAGGGAGGATACCGCTTTTTATGACACCCACAGAAAATGAACAATCGCATTTTATGAATCGGGAATCACAGGAAATTTTGTCGTTATCGCTCATTGTTCATTAAAAGTTAATAGAGTTTAAATTCTTACCTCTTAAAGGCCTAATTAATTACCTTACGACCATAATTGCTAAATCATCTGTACACACGGATATCGATGTACGCACGGCTACACATCAAGCTATACATTTCCAGTTTATGCTGATCTTGCATTGTATAGGATTTCCGTACAATGCGCCGTCAGCTTATACTGGAAATGTTTAGCTTGATGAGTAGCCGTGTGTACAAGTGCATCGTGAAATTCGCAAGCGTAATTGCTGCAGTTAAACACAATATAATTCAAAATAAGTGAAAAATTACCTGTTGTTTCAATAGTGAAACTAATTGGCTCAATAACTGTGACATAAAATCCGATTTTACCTGTAAATTGCTAAAAAACAAGCTGCCCCCCCCCCCCCCCCTCCTCTTTACGGCTTGACAAACATCGAGATTTCTTTATATAAAAGTAAAATTAATACTATTGAAGTATACATAACCTTCTGTTCTTCTAAACAACGCAGCATAATATTTTGATGAAGTTTTCACCATCGTTTGGAGAATTGATTTAGGAAGGTTTATGTGTATAATGCGTTACTATTAAAGTTACATATAACTAAGAAATCTTGAAGTTTTGTCAAGTCGTAAAAACCGTGGGAAGCACGGGTCGCTAGTAATTTATAATGTACACACGGCTACACATTTCCAGTTTATGCTGATCTCGCATTGTATAAGATTTCCGTACAATGCGAAGTCAGCTTATACTGGACATGTATAGCTTGATGTGTAGCCGTGTGTACTTACACTACAGAAAAACTTTTCTATTTTGTGTTTCTATCAGAGGTTTTTTAAGTCATTTCGTGTCAATTTGACTCTGTCCGACCATGTACCCACCTGAACAGCTTTATCATTGGCTTCGTTTATATCCTGAAAGACGTTGTACATGATGGACAGGATGTCCCAAATCCCAAATATGTACGGATTCACTGAATGTAAATAAAACAACAAAAAATCCACGAGAACTCATGGTCCCATGACCATCCGCGGCGCGTTGAAAATGACTTTATTTTTAATTAAAACAGAGGAGTTAAAGGGGTAAATATCTATCCCCTATCGAAACCAGAACGGTATAATTTTTTATATATTAAATATTCTTAGAAAAAAGTCCCAAAAGAAATAGTAAAAAAATTGCGTTTTTTAGGGTTCCGTACCCAAAGGGTAAAACGCGACCCTATTACTAAGACTCCGCTGTCTGTCTGTCCGTCTGTCACCAGGCTGTCTATATCTCAAGAACCGTGATAGTTAGAGAGTTGAAATTTTCACAGATGATGTATTTCTGTTGCCACTATAACAACAAATACTAAAAATCATAGAATAAAAAAAATATTTAAGGGGGCTCCCATACAACAAAAATGATTTTTTTGCCGTTTTTATAGATAATGGTACGGAACCCTTCGTGCACGAGTCCAACTCGCACTTGGCCGGTTTTTTATAATAAAATAAAGTTTAGTTTACAAAAATGATTGAAGTATTGTTTTCTTGAAAAGGAGTACTGAAGCGATCGGAAAAGCATTTTCAATGTTAATTCAGTGCTAAAACCATTATGCTACCACAAGGTCACATGTGAGCTAATGTAATGCAAATAATTTAATAAAGCTAGACGCAAAAAACAAAGAGATTATATAAAAGTATCTGCACAGAATTGGAACACAAATGACGGTATTTTCGCCGCGTTGGGACCACAACTCCGTCACTTACGACACGCCGGCCTAACCCGCAATATGAAAGGACTTCATCTAAGTTATGGCTCGTATAATAATATTATTCAAATTACATTATGGTTATCGAAAACTATACTAACGCTTCGTTCATATCCATAATATCTTTTAAGTGGGTTCCTGGATTCCATTAAAACAGCCTTAGCTTCTCGTCTATCGTTATGATCATCATCCTCTTTCCGATATCCCAATATATTTGTGGTCAGCGCAACACGTTCTTTCTTCTCTTTTTTAGGGTTCCGTACCAAAATGGTAAAAAGGAACCCTTTATTTTCATTTATGCCTCATGGTTTTTGATTGCCTATAATGATGAAAAGGTCCGTGAAAATACCTACCATAAATCTGAAATAAATCTAGTTGATGAAAGTTTACAGAAATATTACAGGAATATTAAACGATGTCTCTAACTAGTACAGTTTAGAAATCAGCAAAAACCCTTCACGTACAAACTTAGTTTATCTGTGAAAAGCTGCCATAATAGCCCAATGCAATCCCATAAAGAGTGATTTTACGACTCGCATAAAATTGGGAATTTATTTACACCGAGTTTATGTGCGCGAGTTTATGTGCGTGTACATCTGTACATCCTCATATCTGAATTCATATTTGATTTTATTCAGACTACACGAAGGTGTTAAGAGCCTCTTAACCTCCTGTGTATGGCAGCAAGCCACTTGTTGAAAATTATGTCGTGAAAATGTTCGTGTGACCTTCTGACTATAGATGCAAAACGTATTTTAAACGTTTTAAACCACACTTAGCGGTTTATAATTGTTTTTTTTTTTTTTTTTTAATTTATATTGCACTGAGGCTTCACCCAAAGTGATCTGGACCACAACTACTCCCTGATATTTTTTAGAAATAATCTCGATTTGTCTATATAATTTTATATGCATATTTACAAAAAAATACATTCTAACAATACAAAGTAGCTAAGTAAAAACCTAATCAGGCTATTTTTTTATTGATACTTAGCTAAAACTTGTTTTTTAAATGTATATTTTAATAAATACGCACATAAAGTTTGTTTACAGTCTGTCTAATCCTAAAAAGTAGTTAATATACTTAAATGACTCACATAAATGAATAAAAATGGTGAAAGATTTCAATTAGCCTTTCTACTTAAATTTTAATGTAATGCGTAATCAATGTACGGCCCATGTGGTCGTGGTTTTAAACTGTTTTAAACAAATTTAAAACGGTTTTTAAACCACGTATTTTGGTTTAAAACGGTTGTTTTACAACTATACTTCTGACCACTCGCCGGTAATACGGCAGGATTCGCGCGACCATTCGTCCGTCAGTTAGTATAATGATGCACTAACTTGTTTGACAAGTTTGAGACCGATAAAGACATTAGGAGTGAGGCGTATTTATCGTCACAGATAGAAATCACAGATATTAAAAAATAGCAGATAGTAATTGCTCTTAATAATAAAAAATATCTGTTACTTAAAATAACATATCCTCAAGACTGTTACCGCGGCTGTTACTGTTAAAACTTTGGATACGATTTTTGACTTTAACGAAAAAAATAAAGAAGATATTCAATTGAGATTTATACGTACTTATAATCCGTACAAAAATAACAGGCTGTTATTTAATAATAGATAGATACGATTTTCGACTTTAAACCAAAATAAATAAAGAAGATATTCGATTGAGATTTAAATACGTATTTATCGTCAAAAATCACAGGCTGTGGTTTAATAACAGGTACAAAAATTACAGGCTGTGCTTTAATAACAGATATTTGGATCTGTTTCCTTTTTGGTCACAGTAACAGTGATACTGATAACAGATATCGTGTTTAACCTGTTACAACCCATCTCTAAAAGAAATCGAAATTGTAGTGTGGACGTAGACTAGATTCAGATTCGTTGTCTACCAGTTTGGACATGAGTGACATGACATCCATCGATTGTCCAATACCTTTGTAATCATCTGCCATCATGATGTTTGCTTTTGTCGAGTACTAATTACGTATTTCCTCTTTGTATTCCCACATTACAATTTTGTGGGGATATTGGTCGGTCATGCGATCTCCGTTGTTTAAGCCTCTTTGCTTAAACATTCGCAACCTACGTTGCTTGTGAGAAAACGTTATACCTACACATAACCTTGACTGCTCATGACATTCAACTTTATTCAAGTTACGAAGAGTTCGGTGTGTAAAAGGCTCACACCCACCCATCCGTCACCCAAGGACAGTTGACGGCTGTGAAATGTTTGTATCTTGTAGTTCGTACACCGACCCACGTGCGCGGTAACAATACAATTATCGCGTTGTGAGTAAAAATGTCCTGTTATAAAAAAAATAGCCACTGTTCTTTTTGTTTTAATCACTTTTGAGTTAGTGACGTGCTTATTCCATAGGTTTTTTAAGCTCCTTTATAGGTAGTAAAATTGTGTGCTTCAGTATCGTGAACTGCTTGAAGCACTGTTTTAAAAAAAAGAAGGAATAGACACGGGTTGAGTTAGGAGTTTACATCCTAACATATCCTAACTAATATCATAAATGCGAAAGTGAGTTTGTTTGTTGGTTACGCTTTCACGCTAAAACGGCTGAATGGATTTAGATGAAATTTGCCAGACGAGTAGACCATGACCTGGAATAGGACATAGGATACTTTTTATCCCGATACTCCCACGGGATCGGATTTACGCGGGTGAAAACGCGGGCCGCAGTTATCTATAGTTTCCAACAACGAAAAGACAACAGAAAAACTTTCCAGTAGTTAATAGTAAGCAGATAATACTAACAATGAACTTCCAAAATTTCAATGTTGATTTTAAAACACACGAAAAAGGATATTTTGTACAGTTTTCCACCGCCACGTGGAAGGGCCATGGATAAAAGAAAATGACTGCTTTTATGTGCTTTTGTATAACGTTTAAAACTTTGGTACTTGGTACAGTGTAACGCTCGCGCAAAATTGTTTCGTGGTACACACGGCTACACATAAAGCTATACATTTCCAGTTTATGCTGATCTCACATTCTATAGGATTTCCGTAGAATGCGAGGTCAGCTTATACTGGAAATGTATAGCTTGATCTGTAGCTTTGTGTACCAGCACTTTCGGTTAGAGAGGTAAGAAGCCTCACACTCATTCGAGCGGAGTGGAAGGCCAGACTAATAGGTACGCTACGTAAAAGTTTTTACCTTCCTAGGGTTCACGAGTTTCAAATAAAAACCTTATATCACCAGAGTAAGTTACACAGATAAAAAGTTGCTGAAGATTAAGCTCAAACGTGACTTACAAAAACCTTTCGCTGGCTCGGAATATTGCATATAACTTGATCAAAATACTCTACTATGTTATTTAACTTATTTTTTATTTATTATTAAAAAACAAAAAAACATGTATGCCTGTAATTAATGAAATATACACAAAACTATTAAATTGATACCTGAAAGAAACACTCTGTACACGTACACTTGTATTTCAACGTAGAAAGACAAGAGTGCGTGTACAGAGTGTTTCCTTTCCGTATCAATTTAATATTTTTTGTTAATATGTTACTGTATTTTTTATGGTAATTTTTTTAGCATGTATAGGCGCTATTCTATTGCAGGTTAACGGGAACGCCCTTCGTTAGATAACATACTATATACAACGTCCCGACAGCAACTGTCGAGCAGTTGCCCACTAGACAAAACACCCGTCTGGTCGAAGGATGCTCCCTGTGTAAAGTTCACTCATCCTCTAAAGAAAAGGGAGTCAGTCCCTTTTCTATAGAGGATGAGTGTACTTTACACCCTATTCCTCAAACCTCTATAGCCCGAACGCCAAGCTGCTATCAGCTTTGACTTCTACATAAGATACATACTTAAATGTCAGCAGTGGGTGGAAACAGGAAATACGATTTAGTTATAAATAAATAAACTGATTTACAATGAATATAAAAAATGAATTTACAATTAATCGAGCAGAATAAATAGGACAGCAGTACTGATTTGTCCAAACAACGTTGCCAGCCTCCGGATAATTATAAGTAAACATTATTATATTTTTTGAACATGCCAATATTGTTGGATCGGGCTCATGCTATTGTGTTTATTTGCAATCGATTCATAATACAATTTCATTAAGTAAATAGCTTGATTTTATGAGAACAGTCAAAATCAAAATATTTTATTTCATATAGACATACATGGGCACATATGAAACGTCAGAAGCAAGGTGCACAGTTCCAATTTATCGTTTAGGCTTAGGTGGAATGCTGTAACGTGAATCAAACTGAAAGCATTTATTTCAAATAAACCGAATCGGTCGGTCAGTCAGAAAGATGAAGCTATTTTCCAATTCCAAAGCATAGTAGGTACCTATGGAGAAGAACGGGCAAGAAACTCCACGAACACTCTTTTAAATCAAAATATGGTACAAAATATTGTTTGCATCATTCATGTTAAAATTATACATGTGAGAACAATGCTGAACGATGAAAGCGTCTGTAATAAAAAAGATTAAAAAAAACAATTTAAAAAATTTGCTAATATATGACCATGACCAGTCCCTTCTTTTACTTCTTTTCGTGTAGTTAGTGACTCCTCAAACCTGGTGTTAGAGTCGCCCATTGACCTCAGATTTGGCTTCACATGCCGTCGAGCAATATCTCTCGGGCATGCCGGTTTCCTCACGATGTTTTCCTTCACCGTTTTTGAAGCAAGTGGTGTAATTATACAATACGCATATGAATCTGAAAAGTCAGAGGTGCGTGGCTTGAGTTCGATCTCGAGATCTATGACTCGGCAGTCTGACGGTCACACCACTTGGCTTATCATAGTCTATAGTCACTTCTGACGCCGCCCGCTCACGAACCTGACGCATGGATTAGCACCATTCAGCTGAACCATTATGAAGGGAGCTAAACGATCCAACACACGATTTCACAACAATTACTTACCTATCAATCATCAGAGCATACAATTATCATCATGTACCTATTCTGCTTATTATTGTCTTAACGTTATCATTTTTTATTTAAATATTATTCTTTCCATGATAAAAAAATGTGCAATTATTGCGGGAAACTCGTGGATGCGACGCAAACAAGATAGTAGGTCTCCACTACCTACTATACTTACTCGTTAATGTTTATTTTTTTTTTATAATCTGGACCAATACTCTAATCCTTACTTTATTAATATTATAAATGTGAAAGTAACTCTGTCTGTCGGTCTGTCTGTCTGTCCGTCTGTCGCGCTTTCACGCCAAAACTACTGAACCGTTTTAAATGAAATTTCGTACACAGATAGTCTAGAGCCTGAGAAAGGACATAGGCTACTTTTTATTTGCTCGATTGTTTTTTTCCCGTGTATTCCCGTTCGTCCCGCTGTCGTTGCGCCGTCCCACTGCTCCATTAATTCACGATAGTATGTCAATCATTAGTACAATCCTACTAATAAGATTTACCCTTTACCCCCTACACGTAAAGTGGGGATGTTTTTTTTTTTCTTGTCTATCCCATTGTGAGGTGTGTCGTTGGAAAGGTCATTCAAAAATAACGTGAGTGTGTAGGAATCATTTTTGGATTTAGGGATCTTTTTGCCAAAAATGTTGCTTTAAAGTGCAAGTTTTTGTTAGATTCTAGTGTCGCCACCGCGTGCCAGCTAAATGGTTGGTTTTGGATATGTGAAAAAATTAAAGGCAGTAGTTTATACATAATTATAACTAAATTAAAAGAAAAACTATCAGAGCTAAGTAGGTCCCATACAAACTTTTTGCTTTCAGCTCCCATACAAACTTTAATATTCTCGCTCCTATTTAACCCCTTTAGGAGACGAATAGGGATGTAGAAAGGGTTAAAAAAAAAAAATTGTCCGTCAGTCAGATAATAAAAAATATGAGAAAGGTATTTATTGGTTTATCATATAAATTTTTTTTTTTTTAGATGAACGCATTAAATTTGGGGAATGCTAGCTACGTCACAATCACAAGTCCGTACAAAATGTACCGGCTATCGACGTCATGCCACATTTTAACTCAATGTATTGCCGTAATTTTCTTATAACTTATATTTAAAAAAAAACATGTCCAATAATTTTTTACCGACTTCAAAAAAGGAGGAGGTACTATGTTCGGGATGATTGTTATTTTTTTTTTTTTTTTATGTATGTTCACCGATTACTCCGCCGTTTGTGAACCAATTTAAAAAAATCTTTTTTTGTTCAAAAGCTTATACTTCTGAGGTGGTCCCATTGTCACCAAGTCAGGATCTGATGATGGGATCCTAGAGAAATCGAGGGGAACTTTCAAAAATCGTAAGGGCAACTAGTGCATTCCTTAATTTATTCATTAAGTATTTTACTGCACTACAATTTTATGAAGGCCTGGAGTCGATCTGATGATGGAGCCGAAAGACAGTCAAGGGAACTCCTCAATGGTTTACAGCAGATACCTCGTGTTTGGGCTTGATTAATTTGTATTGATAAAAACTTTACACTTTGATGGGTTCTGACTGTCGTTAGGGGTCTGATGATGAAGACGAAAGACAGTCGAGGGAACTCCTCAGTGGTTTACAGCAGATATCTTGTGTTTGGGCTTGATTAATTTGTATTGATAAGAACCTTACACTTGGATGGGTTGTGACTGTCGTTAAGGGTCTGATGATGAAGACGAAGGACGATTAACGGAACTCCTCAACGGTTCACAGTAATTACCTTGTGTTTGGACTTAATTCATTTATATTGATAAGAACTTTGCAACCATATAGGTTGTAAGTGACATTACAGATCTGATTATGGTCACCTTATAATATGATGATGAGGGGATCTATACAGTGTAAGCAAATGTATAGTGTTCACCCTTATATTCTTGAGAAGGCACGGGAGTCTCATTAGCCAGCCGGTTTCGTATAACATCTAAACGATACTTGCGCTGTTCAGACGACTCGCCACTTAATCGTTTTTGAATAAGATTGAGTCGGCAGATCTTATCATTTGGCGACTCCTGTGACAAATGAGAATGCATGTAATTTCTCATCTGAGATAACCTAGCATGACAAGCTAACGGTGATTCTTGGGAACCGGACATAGCACTCCGTTTGCGATTCTTAGATAGGCGTTCTTTTTCAGCAGTATTAGTCTCTTTAATTCTGTTTTTCTTCATGCGGGTGGCTCCTTTAGTTGGTCTACCCATGATTACAAAAATCAAATTACACAAAAAATGGAAAAATAATAAAACTTTAAAAAAAAAATTGACCGACTTCAAAAAAAACAAAACAAAAAAGGACTACTGTACTAAAAACCAAAAGACAAAAGTACTTCTTTAATAATAAGAGAAAAATAAAAAAATAAAAAAATAACTTTAATTTCGGAAGTCGGTGGCCAAAAACTAAAATTAAAAGCAAAGACACCGACTTCCGAAATTAGTTATTTTTTTATTTTTTTATTTTTCTCTTATTATTAAAGAAGTACTTTTGTCTTTTGGTTTTTAGTACAGTAGTCCTTTTTTGTTTTGTTTTTTTTGAAGTCGGTCAATTTTTTTTTTTAAGTTTTATTATTTAAATATGGAATACGAACAAAAAATTTTTTTTTGTTTACATCCCTGTTTTCAAAAATTCTTCCTTAGTGCTCAGTTTACAATAGGAACTCTTGTATATCTCACGCTGGACCCATCGGTTTAGGCTAGGCTGTGCGTTGTCCGTCAGTGAGTAAATGAATTTAAGACTTTTAACCGACTTCAAAAAGAAGCAGGTACTCAACTCGACTGTATGTTATGTATGTTTGTTACACGATTACTTCGCCAATTATGAATTGATTTTGATGTTTTTTTAATAATGTGGTTTCCACAAGACCACAACGTAAATTGCACCGAGCCGCCAGTCTATTAGTCGGGAAACAGAACTTTAATTAAAACTGCCAGTGCAGTGGAGAAAAAACAAAGCGTTCTATTTTCCGTGTTTCAATAACCAAACAATAATAATTGTTGTTATCGTTGTTGTTGCTTTTATCCAACTCAAACAAAGTACCTCTATGACTCTATAACTAACTCCGCTAAAACTTTGACTTATTGCATTTGTGTACCTACTTATTTCTATTTACAACTGCATGTTTGTACAACTCAACAAAAAGCAAACAACGTTGTAGATGTAGTGTGTAGTGTAGAATCCTGTTGATTCCGTATTTAATTTGATTATATCCTATACCACGCCAAGCCGTTCCTGCATCGCTACTTCACTTTCAAGCTTTCCTCGCCGTTCGTGGTACTGGCGACTGACAGTTGGCATTCGTGACACTGACAGCGACTGCATGCTAGATAAGTATCCGCGCGGCTGAAATCGGAACTAATCGTGTACTGATGACGGTCGCGTACTACGTTGCTACGCGTACGCGACCGACATCAGCGTAAGAGGAATTCGGGCCTAAAGGTCAAAAATTATATTAAGATTAAATTATGATAATTTTTATTAATACTAGCTGCCCGTCCCGGCCTCGCACGGCTAGCATTAAGTACCTACCCTACCTAACCTACCCTACATACCCTACCTTCCCTACCTACCTTACCTACCTTACCTACCCTACCTACCCTAGGAGTATGAAAAATAGATTACGACAGATTCTCAACAAACCTTCCGAATCCTTACTAATATTATAAATGCTAAAGTAACTGTCTGTCTGTCGCACTTTCACGCCAAAACGACTGAACCGATTTAAAACGAAATTTGGTATACAGATAGTCTAGAGCCTGAGAAAGGACATAGGCTACTTTTTATCGACATACCACGCGGGCGAAGCCGCGGGCGGAAGCTAGCATACATATATTTCATAAAAATCGGTTATGCCGTTTCGGAGGAGTACAACGTGACACGAGAATTTTATATAAGTATTAGATAAGGTATTTATTTACATAATTAACTATAGATAATATATACTCTAACAGACTTAAAAAGAAATTATGATATAGATTTAATATTTTAAATATTACAG
Organism: Lithophane leautieri; assembly: GCA_949152455.1. NCBI lineage: Eukaryota > Metazoa > Arthropoda > Insecta > Lepidoptera > Noctuidae > Lithophane > Lithophane leautieri. Next base: position 17,164,197 of record OX424458.1, on the reverse strand, counting down.
TATAGAATAAGCACGCCAGCGGCACCAGTCGCGCGCAGATTTATCTTGCGCGCACAGATTTATCTTGCGCGCACTCTACCTCACTCCTTGTGTGAATGAGACCGTGTCCGTGTTTACATAATATCTATTAAATAGATACACTGTGCACATAGTATACCTGAAACAACAAGAAGCTATAGGGTTACTTTTGTATTTGGAAACATCGCGTCTTCGTAGCTTTTACGGTGAAGGATTCCCATAAAACATTTATTGTCTTCGTTAAAACTACGTAAGTGTAACAACCCGTGTCGTGTAGGTTTTAACTTCGCTATTCAATCAATCCGCCTAGCCTTTTCCAAACTATGTTGGGGTCGACCTCCAGCCTAACCGAATGCAGCTGAATACCAGTATTTTACATAGACCGACTGCGTATCTGACCTCCACAACCCAGTTACTGGCTAACATGTTACCCCTTGGCTTACCAACCAATCTTAACTGGTTATCAGACTTTTGGGCTTCTAACGTGCTTTCCGCGACAGGGACGGGCCTCGATATGTAAGGGATGGTCACCCATCCACGAACCGGCCGCGGCAAGAGTAGCTTAACCATTTATCGCCCCGTTCGGCTGCTATCATTTAGCCACGAGTCACGAGCCCCTCTCTTAATATTCGCTATTGTGATTATATAAATATTTATTAAATAGATAAAAACTCCCACGATCTGCACATTTTTTCTCTTTCAAGTATACTCTTGCAAATTGCGCTCGTCTGAAAACTGTCTGCTTTGTTTTTTTTATACTTTTTGAATTCCTTTTCAACTAACAGAACGTTGTATTTAAAGTCGATTCAAGAGATTCTGTAATTGTAAAAAAAAAACCGTTGGCTTGATCTCGTGCTACGAAGACTTTAACTAAGTACTTAACTTTGCGAATACTAGTGATTTAGGTGTAGGCTCCGCTCGCCCCTTGGATCTTGCCCCTAATTACTTAAGTACCCCTCGCCCCTTTGAATATTAGATACCCCCAGTCGCCCCCGATTGTTAGTAGGTTAAAAGTACAGTCAGCACTCAAAGTTTTTAAATATTAAAATAAATATTGTTTTCTTAAAACTTCAATCAAAACCCAACAAAAAGTACTAGGCTTGCATGAATTCAAGATAGTATATTAGTATTATCCCAATATTAAGATTTAGTTGAAAGGGACATAAATAGTTAATTTAACTAACAAAAAGTACTTTTGGGCAATTTTCCTGCTGACAGCGATGCGGAAGACTTTTTTAATGCACTATAGTGGTTGTTTCTCCCCCAATTTTATATACATGTAGGTAATTTGATTTTATGTAATGTAGGTCAGTGTAAATATGATAATTAGTGTAAAATTGATTATTATTTAATAAACAAAAAGTACTAGGCTTGCATGAATTCAAAATAGTATTACAATCATCATTAGTATTATCCCACTAATAAGATTTGGATGAAAGGCACACAAATAGTTTTTTCTCAAACATGCTTGGAAATTCGAGCATTATTTTGACAACCTACTTCGAGATAAATCAAAATTGCTGTACTGGTAAAAAACAAGTGACGATGCGGCCAGCAAAGTTACTATGAAAATCCATATCTGGCGTGTTTAGCGGCCAAATAAATTTCTATGAAAACTCATATCTGTCGTGTTATTTAAAAATGGAACGAAGTTTTTACTTCAACACACGGCAACCAAGAAGGTAACTTATCAAAGATTTTATTTAAATTTCGAATTGGCTTGCAAATAGAACAAAGAAGAAACAAATGAATATATTGGCGCAAGAAAAAAAATAAAAAAAATATACGGGTCGAATTGAGAACCTCCTCCTTTTTTTTTCGTCGGTTAAAAAATGATAGTTGTTCGTCATTGATTCTGGAATTTCTATTTAATTTACTCAGTTTGAATTTCCGCGCGTTGTTTGAGAAAAGTACTATACAAGCCTTGGCCGCAATCAGGAATTGATGGACTTACGCATTAGTGCCTCGGCTTCGCCTCGGCCCTCATTTTCACGATCGTCCATCAATCCCCTTATTGCTGGCCGCGAGGAGAATAGATTTTCAAACAGACTGAGGGTCTGATAGTTAGGAAATTGGTTGCCGTCGCCTGGTCAGTTGCCACTATTCGTCACAACGCCAACATTAGAGACAAACTGGAAATGTCACATGTGTCTGAAATATCGCACTCAGGGCTTCAAACCGTCATAAAGCAGACAAATACCGGTTGGAGGATGGCGGCAGACTGACATATAAATAAATATGGTAGACGGGACGGGAAATTGTCAATCAGGCAATTGTTTTTAGATAAAATTTTCGTATACAAAACTACGCTTTAATTTTTTTTCTGAAATGATTACGTTTGCCTATAATAATCGCGTCTTCGTGGATGGGCAATATCTATCATTTGCATTCCGGAAATATAAAAATTAATGCCAGTAGTCAATTTAATTTTTTCTATCTTTTTGCTATTGCAAAAGTTTCATTCGCAGACAGATGTGCTTAAAATATGCATATAAATGTTGTGAGGTTTTCGTGACATGTTTTATTTCGATGCGCAGACCATATTTGTCTAAACTCAGCGGAACTGCCCCTCGGCACAGGAAATTGATTTTACGAATAGTTTAACATGTTACAGGTTTAAATGGTACCTACCTGCAATTTATATATGTACTTAAGGTTTTTTGGTGATATAGGTAAGTTGGTGACGTTTTTTTTTAAATGCCATATATTAACCAGTGCGAGCAGTCACAACTACGGGACTACCTACCACTTACACTGACTGTCATTGTTTCTTTTTTTAAATTTCTTTAAAAAAAATCTCCTTCATATATTTTCTTTATGTTAATATGAGGGGTTGTAATTAGAGCTATTGTTTAAATATACAGGCGGATAGACTGAACGCAAACCGTTTGTTTAATTGACGTGTTGTTCTTATGCTGCAAAATGATTGTCATATTTGCAACATGCAAACGATGTATGCAATATTTTTTAAATAAAATTATAATATCAAGAATAAATAAGCCCACGTAGGCACCGACGCTTAACAATACTGTCCCACTGCTGGGAAAAGGCCTCTTCTCATACAGAGAAGGCATGAGCATTTAATCACCACACTTCTTGTTCAAGACGAGTTGGCGATTTCAGTTTTACATTAACTATAAGTCCAGGTTTCCTCACGATGTCAGTGATGTCCAAGATAAAGTTTAGAAAGTCCTTATGAAAATGTCAAAGAAGTGAAAAATTATATTTTCGTTACGATCCATTTGCCGCCGGTGTGAGTATGAAGTGACGTGCAGTCGCGATAATCAAATTAAAACTATGAGGACGTTGAGTGGCGCGAAAAATGGCAGCACTCAGCATTCGGTAATGCTTTTGTTTGGTGTTAGAAGTTTTCATAAAATAATAATCACTTTTTCGCTCAAACCTTGCACGAGTAACATGCATAAAGCCATGGTTCAAAATGATTTCAACTCCACCACATTCAACTTAAATGAACAGCCAGATACTTCACAAATTACTAGCGATGTCCCGCAGCCACAAAAAATGAAGGACTGGCAGGTAAGGTACTTCATGGCCGACATCCTCATGACCTAGACCAATCCCATGTGAACAAAGAAGCCTCGAATAAGTTTTTTCCCAGAAACTGAAGGATTTATAATTACGATACAGCACTGAACTACAGAAAATTATCAAAGATCCTTCAGTAACAAATGATAAATGTCACGAAAACATTAGTGAATACGTAGAAATGAAATATGTGGTATAAGTATGGCGCCAATGAAAAGTTTATGATGTCCCAATAGTTCTCTCTACAACAGACGTCATCCCGAATCACTTTATCCTAAATCTTAAAGCCTTAAATTACTAAACCTAAAAGAAGCTATACCACTACAAAAAGCTGCAATTTTAAATACATATCGAATTGTCAGCAAATTCATGCAAATTGATGTAAACGAAATAACAACGCATTTTAATATTACACACCACGCTACATTTACTTGGCTTCGGTCCGTAAATCTTGCAAAAACCAGCCAACGAGCTGAGAAGAAAAATCTACAAAAATAAATAATTTCCAATTTACATAAATTAAAAATAAAATAATTACAATGGAAAAAGACGCCATATGATAAAAAGTTATAACTCGGTTACAAAGTGAAATCAAAATTATAATGGAGTTTTAAAGAGAGACATCGGCATTATGAGATTTTTTTCAAATATTTTGTCTGCATAGAGATTTAATATTACATCGAGTGCACGTATTGCACAAATCGCTTAGTGCGCATCGTAGAAAAGTGAGCTATAGATTAGTGTTGGGTAGGACATACAAGAGGCACTTCAAATGTCCCATACAAAAAGATTGAATGTCCCAACACCTCAAAATAACATTTTTTACCGCTTCACTGTGACATACAAATGAATGAATCTCGAACTGACAAGTGAGTGAGTGTGGTGAGGAACGTCGTGTTGTTCAAACCCATGTCTACTGTTCATAGTTTGTTGCGCGCACTCTATACTACATATAATAAACTCTTTACTATTATTACTTTTTTTTAATCTCTATATTTGTCTGGCTACTGCTACTACGAGCAGGTAGGAATCAGCCTATTATAATTCCACGTAGCTAGTAAACAATTATTTTGGTTCAGGTTATCACAAAAGTTGAAATGCAACAATCGGACCAAAAGGTAAAAGCCAATATTGAAAATGGACAATAATAATGGACTGCGGCGATTTACTCAAACTCAAAGCATTTATTTCAATTAAACCATTTACAGGAACTTTTGAATTATCAAAGAGTCGGTCAGTTAGTCAAAAAGTTGAAGCTAGTTGCCCATTCCAATTCGTAGATCTTTATGGAGAAGAACGGGCAAGAAACTCCAAGGACACTCTTTTAAAAATGTATATAGATATTACAAAATCCTGGGTACAGTATTCTTGGTGCTTCTATATGTGAGAACAATGTCAAATGAAAAATAATCAAAAACAATTCAAAATATAAGATTAAAAATAAGCCCTGGCAGATAGAAATGACCAGTCTCAACTGACGGCGCCCGTTCACGAACATGACACGTGGATCAGCACCATCCAGCTCAACCATTTTGTAGGGAACCGAATGATCCAACACACGCGTCACCATCAGCGAGACATTTAAGTGAGTATGACATACTCTCATCTGCCATGCTCTTTCATGAGTTTCAAGTCAACATACAACATGATACCATATGAAACGGCTCCATGCTACTCACATTTACAAAATTGAAAAAATGCTTCTAAATTATACGAAACTATAGTTCTCATTTACATTAAATGTATCGGAAATGAAACTATAGTTCGGATATTGTTATTGCTGATTGTAGTCTTTAGAAAGTCTTTTTCCTACTACGCTTACGTGAATGTCTATGATTGCAATGAAGTTCGCAGGATACGTAAGGCTTGCGTATACGGAGAAAGCATGGATTAAGCCCCTTAAGGAAGATAAACAAATGATGGGCGTCTGCTGGTAACAAGTTGAAAGCTACCTACTTTACAAAAAATTGTCCTTTCTTGGGTTCTACGGTGGAACTTCTACCAAAAATTAAGGACAAGTAATGCTCAGGGCAGAGGTAGGCTTGCCAACCTTCATGCATGAATGTGCCGGGACTTTGGCAATTAAAACGTGGAAAAATAAGCGGGACCCAGCTGTCCACGTATAGGGTGAAGAAAAATACAATTAGAAATAATTTGAAATGGTTTTAATGAATGTTTTACTTTTGGCTTACTTACAACTTTGTTGTAATATGATATGTAATAAGATTTTTATGATTATGATTCTATAAATCAATATTTAATACGGCCGCGAATTATAAGAATTTAGATCAACAGACAACCTGATACTGACATGGTAATTGCAAAAACCTTAAGAAATGAATTTTGACGAGTTACCCTCCTGACGCTTTCGCCTTAAACAAAAAGGTCGTTCAGTGAACTCCGACTTTTGCCCGAAGGTTTAGACGTAGGTTCGTTAAACTGGGACAATTGGTGTCCCGCTCATGTCTTTCGCGGGACGCATCCTCTAAAGCTCTAGAGACGAGACGTCCCGGCTCTCGCGGGACGGTTGGCAAGCCTAGGCAGAGGGCAGGTCTAGGTGACAGTTAACAGCTGGAGGCGATTTGTGCATGAACTTTACTAGCTGTTGCCCGCGACTTTGTCTGCGTACCAGGATGAGAAGTATACTATGTCCTTCTCCAGGTCATGGTCTAACCATGTGCTAAATTTCATCCAAATCAGTTCAGCCATTTTAGCGTGAAAGCTTAACAAACAAACGGACGAACAAACTCACTTTCGCATTTATAATATTAGTTAGGATTAAGTATAGACTTCAAATAGTTTAATGCATTTACTAATGGGATATCTAGTAGGTATTCTGAATTTAGACCGGCTACTAAGTTCGAACCCAGTGAGGTATATAACCAGACAGGCGCGACGCGATTCTTCCATAAAGTTTTTATAGAAAATATTCACCTAGTGCCTGTCTGCGGGAGACGTTACGATAATCACGACTTCGTAAGTTTAATGAAGGCATAATATTAATATGATTATCGTAACGCACCATAAACTCGTCGCCGCTCTATCTAAACCAATTAAAGATCGGCTCTCAAATGAAACAATGGAACTGCAAACTGCAGCCCTTACTGGCCAACGTTTTCTGTAATTATTTTCAGAACGAGGTAATGAAGTTTTGTTGTCTTTGAGTAGCCAGTTGTTTGTAGATTTTTCCGACTTCAAAAAGGAAGAGGTTCTCAATTCGTCTGTTAATATTTTTTATGTATGTTCAGTTCAGGCATAACTTCTTTTGGGCACGCCACAATAGCGGTGATAAGTCCCCTCTTTGAGGAGTGGCTAGAGAGGCGCCACGGCGTCCTCACCTTCCGCCTAACACAGGTCCTCACCGGACATGGCAGCTTCGGGAGGTTCCTGTGTAGGATTAGGCGGGAGGAAACGCCCGGGTGTCACCACTGTGCGGATCGCCCGGAGGACACGATGGAGCATACGGTGGAGGTATGCCCTGCTTGGGCGGAGCACCGCCGTGTCCTCGCGGAGGCGATTGGTGGCAATGACCTCTCGCGTCCGGCCCTGGTCCAGGCCATGGTACGGAGCGAGAGGGCATGGGAAGCCGTCACCTCCTTCTGCGAAGCAGTAATGCTCGCGAAGGAGGAGGCGGAACGCGTGAGGGAAAGGCAAAGTTTGCGCCCTCACGCCCCTAACCGCCGCCGTTGGAGACGCCCTGGGCGTCGGGAATCCCAGGCGGATTCCCGGCCACCATAGGCGTGGGCTTGCGGACGGCGAGCAACGGGCAGCTCGCCGTCCGATAAGGACCAGGCCCGGGTCGATGGCGCGTCGTGTTCCACGCGCGCCTCAAAGAGATGTCAGCACAATTGGCGGGGTCCGCTAGGACCGATGCCTGCCAGGGTTGCGGGAAAGTCCGAAAGGGATACCGGGACCTTGGCAACAGGCAAATGAAGGAACACGGGTGGGGTTTAGTCAGTAAAAGTCTGACACGCCATTCCGCTCCGCCCAGAGCGGGAGAAGTTATTGGACGATTTCCCACCCTCAAAAAAAAAAAAGGCATAACTTCTTTGTATCGAATTTATGTGAGGTACAACAAAAAGTGAAAAAGAAACATATTTAGCTACAAAAAAAACGCAACTAAATGCAAAATAACTTACGTTTTGGAAATCGGTTGTTTATTTATTGGGAAAAGTTTCTGGTTGTACATAAATCAAGCCTGCATTGTCTTTGTGCAACCTGATACTCATTTAAACTCGAACTTATAAGCAGTAGCATTGGAGGAGTTGAAGACAGACGGAAAATAATGGTATTAAGAATACCGCAAAGGTTCGAAAAAAAAAACCTGGCAACCATAAAAATTTTTTTACAAAAAATTAAACCGACGAAAAAAGAACTGAAAAGCGACAAATAAAAAATAAACCTTATAGTGTAAAAAAGCTCCTAAACTAATTTAAGTAACAAATTTTGAGGTGGCGCCAAACAAATAAACAAATTAATTACATAATTCTAGCGTGTATTTGACGCCGCCTCAAAATTTGTTACTTAAATTAGTTTAGGAGCTTCCCAATAAAAAAAGAATTTTTCAAATCGGACGACCTACTACAAAGTTATGCGTGGTCATAATTAAAAAAAAAAAAAAACCTATAACTTAGACCTATAACTAGACTTATAACCTCCTCCTTTTTTTTTCGTCGGTTAAACATAAGAAGAGACACTGGCGCATACGACAGCATAATAATATGTACAAGCTTTCAGCATATTAAAATGTTAACAAGTACCTAATTACCTATTGTAAATTTAATTCGTATCAAAAACAATATTTATAAATCTCACGGTTGGTTACCCTCGGCCTTGTATACTTTTCGTTGTCAATTAGCAATTCAAAATCAAATCTTAGAATAAGTAGGTACGAGTCATGATCCGTCTTTTAAGGCTCGTACAAACAAACTGGCGCGAAATCGCGGGCGCGACAGGCGGCGCAACCCTTGTCGCGCCCGCGATATCACACCAGTCTGTATGAGGCTTTATTTAGATTTTTTACAAGCCATACATATGTATGGCTTGTAAAAAATCTAAATAAAGCCAAGAAGAGTAAGAAACACTATGTATGTGTTTCTTACTCTCTTTGTCATCGATTTTACATTATTGCCAACATTAACTCTTGCTCACACAGTTAATTTTATTTAAACAATTAACGATAATTATCTATTCCACTTCCTTAACTTATTGATAGAGCAACAAACACCGCAACCCACTGTTGTAAGCTCAAAGATGCCAGAAATCCCTTTGTGGTAGACACACAGAAATAATTAATTAAACTTGCCTAAACCTTACTTTGGAGCTACAATATGAAACCGGACCGATACCTAGTTGTCGGGGATTAGAAATACTACGTCATAACTACCGAGAGATCGCTTCCGTATTTCTGTAAAAAACTTTCCTTTCCAAACTTTATACAAGGAGATGAAGAAAGTATAAAAAAAAAACAACCGACTTCCGAAAAAAAAACAAAAAGTGAAAAATTACTTTAATTTCGGAAGTCGGTGTCTTTGAGTAATCGCGTAACAAACATACAAAAAAAAACATACAGGACGTGTTGAGAACTCCTCCTTTTTGGAGAAGTCGGTTAAAAAAGGGAAAAGATCTTTCGACTACAAAATGCATCAATAAACTACATAGGGCATACATAAGGCAAATAACAATTGGGGCGCCCCCGCGCCGCCGGCGCCGGCAGTGTTAATTATGCAAATATTGATGGCTACCTATAGGTGCACACTGCGGTGTTGCAAACTAGATTAATTTTACATTAAACGTTCTCGGTTCCCCTATCCTATCACACGTCCGTATGCTGTGGGACGGCGCGGCGGCCGCTCAAAATGCATGTCGATTATAATATCACCGTACACTGGCTTCGATCACCCCAGAGGTGGCGGCCATTTCCGAACGAGCAATTAATGGGGACCTAGCTTTATAGTGTATGTGTAGGTATATTGCGAATTACGCCGCTGCACTGCCGGCCATGCCAAAATGTCAGGTATAGGATTTTTAATTTAGCGGGGAACTGCAGCATTCCTGTAAGTAGTCGTATGATAATTTCGGGAAATGTAACGAAAGATTTCAGTTTAAAAGCTTTTGTAAGATAGTGGTATATTTAACTTTAGATAAGTCAAGAGGATCGTGCATAACCTGATTAGTTGACTTGCAATTCTCAACCAAACGACGCGACGGCAGCTATACTCAAGAACCTGCCAGGGTTGCGGAAAAGTCCGAAAGGGATACCGGGACCTTGGCAACAGGCAAATGAAGGAACACGGGTGGGTTTTAGTCAGTAAAAGTCTGACACGCCCTTCCGCTCCGCCCAGAGCGGGAGAAGTCATTGGATGATTCCCACCCACAAAAAAAAAAAAAAAAAGCTATACTCAAGAAAACAATTACATATCATAACATAACTTTTTTTCAAACATGCTTGGGGCTTGGACATTCGAGCATTATTTTGACAACCTTCTTCGAGATAAATCGAAATTGTTGTACTGGTCAAAAACAAGTGACGATGCGGGCATTGCGACCAAGGTAATTTATCAAAGTTATTTTTTAAATTTCGATTTGGCTTGCATATAGAGCTGTTTACAGCAAAGAAGAAACAAATGAACAAAATGGCGCTTGAAAAATTATCGTTGTCGCTGATCGTCATTGATTCTGGAATTTTTACTTAATTTACTCAGTTTGAATTTCCGCGCGTTATTTGAGAAAAGTACTATACAAGTCTTGGCCGCAATCAGGCATTGACGGACTCAAGTATGTGTGTCTCGGCTTCGCCTCGGCCCACATTTTCACGATCGTCTAGCGCTGGCCGCGACAGTAATGTACTAGAAACTCGAGACGCTAACTAACGCGTAGGGTAAACCAATTCGTCATTTCAATTACCATGACAAGATGAAATCAATGGTACAGGAATCTGAATGAAATCAGTTCAATGCCCAACCAATTAGAAGCGCTTACCACTTGCCAAAGACGCCATTACCGTGTTACGGCACTGACGAGCCGTACCCAGTGAGGGTATCACGCTATACACGGACGCTATTCAGGTACGTAACATACGGGTAGCATATACTATTGAGTAGAGATAGAGACCACTACAGCCACTTTGTTGTCTATTCGTTCGTATGCGATTTCTAGAAATAAAGCACACGGTAGTTTTAATTATGGTGTCAAAGGAAAACTATTCGAAAAATTCTGTGAAAAGCGCCTGAGACAGCATCAAACCAATAGGCGAGCATTGTCTTTTATTTAAAAAAAACAAGCAGCTTTTAGGAATTCAATTCTACTTTGTGTGACGCGGTACAACCTTTAGGTCCATATTCATAAACAAAACGAGAAAACTTCTCAGTTAAGTTGGGTTTACATGATGGACTTTTACGTGAGCTGAGAACTTGCGTTATGTAAAGTAATAATGATTCGAGTCGATACTGATTACAAGGTTTTATTTAGGCTTCAGGACCAAGTATGCTTTCTATTTTGATACATCATTGCGTCCAGCCAACTTAGTATTCGGCACTATTTCAATTACAAACCTGTGCCTACACGTGTGAGGTACATCTTATGATTGAGCTAGTTCTGATTTCTGTCGCTAGCAAGCAGGACCCTCCTTTTTGCTAATTATTAATTATCAGTGCCTCCGTAACCGCCACATTAGTAGGTACTTACTGTATCAGCTACCAGCGCTGATACAGTAAGTACCTACTAATGTGTTAGTCCTAGTATAGTTTAAATTGTAAGTTAGTATATCAAATGTATTTTAAATTGTAAATAAGTTAGTATTTAAGGACCGCACTGTCGCATTGGGTGAAAACACCTATAATTATAGCTGTGAGTGAGATTAAATAAATAAACAAAATAAATAAATCTAATGATTTTACAAAGGTCTGAATTTCTCTTACGCTGATGTCGGTCGCATACGCGTAGCAACGTAGTACACGCCATCCGGACGTCAGCGTCGCAGTATGGTGCAATATAGAACACAATATATATACGGACGCGCGACAGACGTACGCGACCGACATCAGCGAGGAATTCAGGCCTTAGAATGCCTATACTCCATTTGAAATAAGATTAGACATTTAAACAAACCTTTTTACAGTCCGTTTAACTGATTTTTACTTCTATACCGTAGGCATAAGGATGGCATTAAAAACAAAAAAGGTTACACAATACCAACTGTCTACTGCAGCTGCCATTTGTCATGCCACCAACGCAATAGAAGTCAAAATCGGTTGAACGGACTGTAAAAAACGTTTATTTAAACGACTAATCTTATTTTAAATGGAGTATATGTAGAATGCAGTAACGAGCGAAATTTTTGACTACCCTTCGTGTTAGCTTTTTTTATATTAGCAAAACAAGTGAAGACGAGCATCAACTCGTTTTGCAATACATTTTAGAGATGTTTTTAATAGGTGTATCCAGCAAGTTCTGCGATCCAGGATGAAAAGTAGTCCATGCCCTGGTCTACCATTTCCCAAAATCCAAATCCTTTCAGCCGTTTTAGCGTGAAAGCGAAAGCGTAAGCGTAAAAATATTGAATTTACTCTAATATTTTTTTTGTTTAATTAGGATTTTATCGCGTATGCACGTTATTTAATGGTTATTGCATTTTAACGAGTAAAATACTATGTAGGTATATGCAGTATATACGTAGGCTTAGCACAATTAGGAAGATTAGCCCGAATCATATTGACTAATGGTTCTATTCACAGCTTGCCGCACTGAAAGGTACGTACACAATTGCATTGATACAATGTGACCGTCACATATCTAAGAATAAAAAACGTATGCCAGGTAATACAACGGGCAATACCACTCATTACCTAAATGTAGATTTGAATCATCATCATATTCTCCATGCAGTCATTTGGCCTGTTCCAGTCTTTTGGTCAGACTGACTGACATGGCTTTCGTAATCAACTACTAAGAACGTAATATAGCATATGAGAAAAACACTATTTCATATTTAGACGAATGGAAAAAAACTATGTCATATTTAGATGAATGAAAAAACACTATTTCATATTTAGATGAATGGAAAAACACTATTTCATATTTAGATGAATGGAAAAACACAATTTTATGTTTAGATGAATGAAAAGAGTCTAAGCTAACTCTTTTCTCTTTTTTCCTCTCAATACGTGAATAAGTAACGGGCAAACAAACTTCTTTTCGCATTTATATTATTAGTACGGATGTATGTAATTCCTTTTTATCACGCTTCTATTATGTCCTCAATTACCATTCGTAAAAAATGTCCTAATCATAATTTCACATATTTCTAGAATGGTCGTATTCTTTTGAAACGTTTAATTCGTCAATATTCTACCAGCATTGTAGTAAAACCAATACCGCAATTCCTTGTTACTCGTATATATTCTATCTGAAAGTAATATAAATTTCTGCAATCATATGGAGTCCGAAGTCTCCTTACCGGTGTGTAGTGAAGTTTGTTCACTGTGCGTCGGTATTATCTCGTCTCAGGAACTGAATGTTTCCCTCTACAACTTATCTCCTAGATAAATGTTTAATGCAGTTTCCAATAGGAGTAACACGATTTGTTCCAATAACATTATTTTGATTAATAGTAGTGACTGAGTGTGATGATGTTGATGTTATAAAATACATATTTCAACCGGAAAACTTCCGCTACTGGACATAAGCCTCTCCCAAAGATTGGTGAAGGTCGTGAAAATCCCACGATCAGTTGCGCAGTGGCACTTCTTCTGGCGGTAAAAAGGGTGAATTCAGTTGTTTTTCTTTATGTACTTCAGACACTGAGATAATGAAGTACTCGTTATTGAAAAATATAAGATTACCTATAATAAACTTGCTAGAATTAATTTCTGAGCTGCTCTGGCTTCACTCGTGTTGATTTAAATTTTTTCACGCAGCAAAGTAATTAATTCAATTACTTGCTCTTGAACTATAATCCAACCTAATTGCATTAAACAAGGTGTAAAAAGGGGTCATTACGAAAAACTCTTACGATGGGACAAACCCCGAAATTGCGATAATTTAAGGTGTGTGCGATTTCGGGTTTCACGTTTTCAGGAATGTGTTCATATTAATGAATACAGTTACCCCTTTGCAAGTTTTCATTTATTTCAATTTCATTCTCTAAGCTCTTTCGCTTATGACAGTAATATGTTTTCCCCACATTAAAATGAATCTGTGTAGCCTTTTTCCCAACTATGTTAGGTTTGGCTTTCAGTCTAATCGGATGCAGCTGAATACCAGTATTTTACATGCAGCGACCGCCAGTCTGGCCTCCACAACCCAGTTACTGGGTAACTCGATACCCCTTGATAAGACTGGTTGTCAGACTTTTGGGTTTCTGACTACCCGTAATGACTGTCGAAGATCTATGAATGACACAATAGAATCTTAAGATATTCGCATGCTTTTATACAAAAGAAAGTGAAATCCAAATCATCCAATAATTTATAACACGGAGCAGTTATTACTTCTAACAGTTGGCACAATATACATAAACAGATGTGAACTTTGAAATGACTAAAATAGATTTGCCTATAAATATGTCAAGTGCGAGGCAACACTTTTAGGTCAAGTTCCGAAAGTCCGAAAGGGATACCGGGGCCCTTGGCAACAGGCAACTGAAGGAACACGGGTGGGTTTTAGTCAGTAAAATTCTGACACGCCCTCCCGCTCCGCCCAGAGCGGGAGAAGTCATTTGATGATTTCCCAAAGTCGAAAAACAAAAAGTTCAAATTCCGAAGAGAGTTCTTTATCGGATAGGTTGTTACAGTGTACTCTAATAACTTACAAATATAGTTTTAGTGTTAATCCACATCGAGAACGAAAATGTAAGACAAACTACATGTACCTACCTATACTTTTTAGGGTTCCGTACTCAAAGGGTAAAACGGGACCCTATTACTAAGGCTCCGCTGTCCGTCCGTTCTTCCGTCTGTCACCAGGCTGTATCTTATGAACCGTGATAGTAAGCCAGATGAAATGTTCACAGATGGTGTATTTTTGTGGCCGCTATAACAACAAATACTCAAAAACATAATAGAAATAAATATTTAAGGGGCTCCCGTACAACAAACGTGATTTTTTTTGCCATTTTTATAGAAATGGTACGGACGGAACCCTTCGTGCGCGATTCCGACACGCATTTGGCCGGTTTTTTTTAATTATTTCGCCATAAGAGCTTAGTCTGTACCGTTGGTACGTTTGTTAAATTAAATCTCATGTATAGAAACTCGATGTTCCGGTCTTTAGCGGCGATACGAGTATAATCCTACGTTTCATGCGAAAATCAAACCCGTTGCCCCGTTGCATAGAAGCCATAGCTCGCTCACAACGGGGAACTGGAGTATCAATATCACATGCAATTCATATAGAACAACCTGTGCACATGACGTATAGTGTATACAGACATTCATTTCATCCGGGAAACGAAGCCATAGACAACAATACCAGCCATCACAGGCCTATATAGCAGTATAGCATCAGATCAGCCTATAGTGTTTCATTATTAATTCCATCTAGGGCAGTATTTTACCGAAAAAAAAAAACAGTTTTGACATATTATTAACTATTTACATTAAAATTATTACTCGTGCTATCCACAAACGAAAGGAACGAAACCTTCTTGCTCGTCATCTTTTAATGTTTTATGAGATAATTTTATTTAAATTCAGTAACGTATAAGTACGTCTACAATTTTATTTAGCGTCATCTAACTGTGTCATGTTTCACTAGTAGCTGCACGGTTATAACCACAGCCGGATTAAAATAAAACGTTTCGGTGTAAAAGCGCCAGTAGCCTGCGATGTTCAAATTTTATTACGATTTTCTGCATTTTCAGGTCAACATACAAATGTTGATTAAAATATGATACGCGACCGTAACAATTATGTATTTACAGAATCATAATTATTAAATACATATTTGTTACGTTCGTTCTCGAATCGTATTGAGATCAGCATAAAACCTGATACTGGCCTGCAAATAGCAAAAAACGAAAGAAAGTTTGAATTTGGACGTAAGAAACTTTGAATTTCGAGTGGCTAGGCCTTAGCGCATCCCCCTTAATAACTTGGTTGCCATAAATTACGTTGGAACACTAAATATTCTCGTCTACATATTTTAACTTAATTACATACACTTCTATGCTGCAATTTCTCTGTTTTATTTGTTCCAGTTCAATCGGACCTGCATTATTTTTTGCTTTTTTAGAACCGCCCGCAGCACTAAGCACTAGGAGTGCGTTTTAGCACTTTGCACCATTCTCTTTTAGCATTTTTTTATAGTGGTCGTGTTTTATGTGAACATGAGCTGAGCGAATAAAAAATCATATAATTCAGGCAAAACCCATATTACATAAAATAAACTGCTACTGTTTTATACTTTTATGATCATACCTGTAATTATCATCTTTAAGATTACTGTGCACCATAAGCATATAGAAACTGATTACGTAACAGCTGTGTCTCATACGCTATAATGCTCATTGTTTTATTTCTTTTAGATTGTGATTTCATGCGAATGTTTTCTTGTGTATTGATGGTTTCGCTTTTATTCAGTGTTGCCGGCAAAATGCTATGCTATATGCGATACGTTTTTAAGGTTTCGTTCCAAACTGAAGGCCAATTCTCGTACTTAAAAAACGTTCACATGCAAGTCACAATCTGTCAAACTTGTCAAAACTGTTGGTAAATTGATTGTGTTTTTGACAGTTTGCGAATGAGATGCGAATGTGAATGGTCTTAAAAATTACGGGAATTGCCCCTCAGATAAAAAACGAACCCTTATGGTGCGACTTCATCTGTCGTGTTTCTGTCTGTCATAGCTGGTAATTTTTCTGAAACTGCTAATGCTATCGACTTGACATTTGGAATAATTATTTATGAATGCTTGTCTATCTACTTATATCACCTTCAAGTGAATGAATTGATAGTTTAATTGCAACTGAAGTGGAAATAGCGTTTCTTGGAATTAAAACTGTCCGCATACTCGTTAAAATAGTTTAATGTTAGTAAAACACAGTTCACACTATGTTTTAAAATCGTAGGTAGCATGAAGTTTTAAGCGTATGCTAAAACGCAGCACAGCACAGTACAGATTTTGCAGGGTAGGGCAGACGAGGCAGACATAGGCCGCGAGCGCATGCTGCGACGCATAGCTAGTACACAATAGACAATTGCAACAAAATTATGACTCAGCGTATGCTGAGACGCAGGTGACACAGGTCCACACAGCGCAGGGCAGAGCAGATTTTGTACGTACTGACACCTGGTCGTCACTTGTTTTTGAGACGCAGGTAACGCAGCACTGGGGCCGTATTATGAAGTATTAATGCCATAATTATTCCACTGCGAAAAAAGGATGGTGCTATCGGCCTTGTATAGCTCCGTCCCTCACTCACACTGGAAAAATGGTGGCATTAACACGTCATAATACGGCGCCAGCACGCTTCGCGCAGAAATCTGTGCCGGCTCTACAACCAGACACAGAGCCGGACAGACACAATATGTCGGCGTACCACGTGCCTGCGCCGCAGCGTACGCAGCTGTCAGTACTTTCACGCATTACAAAATCTGCTCTGCCCTGCACTGCGTGGACTTGCGTCACATGCGTCTCAGCATACGCTTAACCTAATGGAAACGCAGCCAGGCGCGCACGTGCCGTATAGTTCTATTTTCCAGGGAAGAGGGAGCGAGAGGGGTATGAGGCGCGGGCGGCAGAACGCGGTTGTTAGGTTGGCGTCATTGCGGCGCGGGCGCACTCATAGAAGCGGCGCCAGCGCTGTGATATAATGTTTTTGAGACATTCTGAAACGGTGCGCGCTGAAAGTGCAGAAATTTTAAATTAGAGTCACTGTTCAAACCCTTTTATATGATACCCCATTATAAGTATGTATAAAAGGGCTAATAGAGCATAATATTTTCATTTATGCCTGTGCCTCATAGTTTTTTATTTATGATGAAAAACGCCCGTAAAAACTATTTCTTATTTAGGGAACAGCAGATTTTTTTTTCGCGATATCATATTTGACCCATAGTGAAAGGTGTTCATAATAATGAGTACAATGACTCCTTAAGAGATTTCGTGAATGAAAAGATACACCATAAATAAATAGGTATTACAGGAAATATAAAATGATGTCTAAAACTAGCATCAGTTTTTTAGAAAACAGCTAAAAATCCTTCACTGGCTAACTTACTCGTAGTTATACGGTCTTAAGCAATGAAAATGGCGAAACATTTGTCTTTTCAAGGTACAGAAGTAGGTAACGGGGCTGATGGGCGACTCCGACTCAATCTTCCTCGGTTTTGTTTTATTTCTGTGCCTGAGTTGAAAACCCTAGCTTAAACCTACTCTGTTGTCTACTGGTATTGACATTGGAATTAATCTGTTGTTATTATATCGGTGAATACCGATGCGTGGAAAACAGAAAAAAGAAACTTATAAGGAACTAGCTTCCCCCCGCGGCGTTGCCCGCATTGTATGTCGATAAAAAGTAGCCTATCTATGTCCTTTCTCAGGCCTATCTGTGTACCAAATTTCATTTAAATCGGTTCCGTAGTTTTTTCGTGAACGCGCGACAGACAGACTGACAGACAGACAGAGTTACTTTCGCATTTATAATATTAGTAAGGATTAACGTTGCATTCCTACTCTCCATCAACTCCACTCGGACGATTGCCATTCAATTTGATCTGTGAACCCTTACGCAGAATGAAATAACAACGATCAAATACCATTGAAAAATGACATTGCTCCGTGTATAGAATGCATATCGGGGTATGCCATTGAGATTCGTTATGATATGAGGTATCTGTGTGTTGGCTATTGCAGATAGAGAGTGTGCACATATTGAGTGTGAGTGAAATACAGACAGACTCAAAGCAGAGTTTGTAATACATCTCTCGATTTATTTTCAGTGATTGCTTCCGAACCATTTGCTACTTTTATTTTTTTAATTTTTTCTGCATGTGGAGTTGCAGTTATAGGAGTTTGCTGGCGAAATATATCCTTCTCGGATAACGGGCGTAATGTTATGTTACTTATGTGTTACATATCCCTAGTCTAGAGTTGTGCCCGTACATAATAGCGAATGCATTCTGCGAATTGATATTCGTTTGCCTACCACTTCCCCCTTCGTCGATTTTGCAGTCCTCTCTGAAATCTATCACGTAATCATGGAGAAGCACGCGTTACTGGAGCACTCCAGTGACGCGTGCTTCTCCATGTTGCCATGCATGCTTTCTTTAGATTAACTACTTTAATTATTCACCTTCATTGTGTGAACTGCAAAAACAGTTATAGGGTAACTTTTTTCGTTATGGATTTCTCAGTAGCAGCCCAGAGTCTGAATGTGTGCCCGGTAGATGGCAATAGGTTCGCCAACTATTACATGGGACTTAAACATAATTGGCGAAATGTGGTTGTACTATAGGTACACCTTTGCCAAGCCCTTCGGAGATTACAGGCGTGATGTTATGTTGTTTTTATATCCCTTCCACAGCCATCTGGCAACAACAAACTGAAACAAAATTCACTATTCCGATATAAAGAAATAATTTTCACATTAGTAACATTTACGAGTTTCATCTGAACTGAACTAGCGACTTCCAATTTATGTGCAGTTGATTTTACGAGATAAAACTGACTTACACGACGTCGTCTGTAAGTACTGTTTCCACTTTTAGATTAAAATAGTACTTAATTGCTGTTTGAAAGAACATGACAAAATAACACTGCAGCCGAGTGCTATGCTAACGAAACAATGATGTGGGAGTCATATAATCATACCGAGTCATTATAAAAATGTCAGCAATTGCAATCAAACTTTATCGTCACTAACCAAGCTACTGCGTGGCTGTTGCAAAATTGAAAATGACTTGGTCGAAAGTCATTACGAGTCAGTCCATAATTTATACAGAATGTAAGTTCAAAAGCCCTTCCAAACCCCGCGCTGCAAATCAGCAATCAATAGTTTTCATGTACTCGTAATTCAAAAGCTGAATTAATTAAGTACGACAATTTTACCACTCACTATATTCGGTATGTGGGTAATTACCAGCTCAAATTGCACGTTAATTTCAGTAATGCGGTTTCAATTGAATACCTATTTCCAAATTGCGTAACAATGTTGCCATCGCATCGCAATTAAATTCTTCCATTTCGGCATTAAACTGCAGAGTACTCGTAGATAATAGGACCACAATTCGTGTATGGTAGGTAGAAGGGAAGGAAACTATAAACGTTCTCCTACCGTTCAAATAATTTAACGAAAATCGCTTTATATATTTTCCCGACTTTCACATGCATTCTATTTAATTGAACCATGTTATTATCCGCTTCACCTGGCCCGGTTGTAATCCCGTAGGCCCTTATGACATTACCCGGTACGAATTAATGATCGAAAGGCTTATACTCGATTAACGTTAATAATTACTATTTATTTTGATGGCTGAGTATAAACGGCATTATTTACGCATTTAAAACGCATATTATATAGACAAGCCCATTATGACTTGAGAGATTACATCGCAGATAAAAATGCTTGGCCCAATGCTGGTCGGGCGCATAAACTCATCTTCATTCTCGCATAAAATGTATTATTATCTATGTATAATTTCAACATGAATTATGTTACCAATATTTGTAGCAATCTTTTGATTTAAAAGAGTTTCGATTGGAGTTCTATGCCGATCTTCTCCATAGGAACCTAGTACGCCTTGTAATGGGCGACTATTCTCATCTTTCTGACTGACCTACGACTCCTTGACAATTTAAGACTGCCTGTAAATAGTACTGGGTTAATAGAAATAAATGCTGAAAGTTTGACATAAACAATTTTTATGGTATTTCAATCAATATAAATTTAATCCGCTTCTGTCCTGAGGTATTCTTACCAAGTTTGTTTATTCGTTAGTGTTCACTGGTCTGGTCAGTCAAAAGTGGAACTTCGTTTAAATTTAGTAGTCATTGGGAGCTTAACTGAGGACCTCGTAACCGGGCATAAATCTGTCGCTGTTATAAATATAAATCTATCGCTGTCATAATTATATCTCTAAGTACTTATCGATCTCATTACATAACCATTGTCTGACCGAGCCTATACAAATTTTACATTACAGAATTAAAGTAACGTTATCAAGTAAAATAAGTTAATTAGGGCAAATTTCACCAAAGAAACTAAACGCGACCAGCGCATAAACCACGTTTAAGAGCTGTTAGTGTCATTATTTTCTGTGGAATATTGACACTCTGAACGCGGTTTAGATGAGCTGATCGTGTTGGAGAAATTCGCACTTAGTCTTTTGAATAATTTAAAGTATCTCTATAATAAGTATTGTAACGAAGTAAAAGAGGATACTTCGTTAACACGTACAATTTTCACTGATATATAAAAACACAGTTCATAAAAAATATAAAAAGGGAACAGATATTATTATATTAAAAAGCGCAGGATTGGTAGAGGAAAACTTTCGGAATAGAAAGAAACCTCTGGCAAATTTCGTTACGCTTTGAGGTCCGGAGTGTATCAGCAATTGCGAAAGTTATAGTCCGCAACCGAATGTTATCCTGGTGTCGGCCTAGGTTATTTCTGTTCACAAGATCATTTACGTGTAAAAAAACTAAAGGTTTGGGCCGATTCCCAATAAGTATAATTGACAACATAGAAAAATCCGGAGACACGACGCTTCGCAACGAAAAAGTAAAAAGGATAATTAATCAAATAATTTCCTGAACCGCACGGTACATGGACAGGCAGTATTTCTGGGCGTTGAGCGGCACGACGCTCAGTGAACTGCACTGAGCGCCTGGTCCAACGCCACAGACGAAACACTCGAATCAGGTGGGTTTCCAATACCCTACCGGTCAAGGCCAAAATAGGACATTTCTCTGATTCTTAAACCTATGGCAAATAAGATGGTTTTAGACCAGGGAAAAGACAGATCTTGGGGAAAGAGCGAGTATTGTAGCACTGATAGAATTCGATTATACGTACCATAAAACTCGAAAATATATATAAGCTGTTACAAACTGATGAAGCGACACTCGTTAATACTTTACAAGTAAATATCAAGTACGATACCTACCAGCAACGACAAAGTTTGCTTCAGATAATCTGCTGAAGGTAATTAGCGATAACACCTTCCACAGCGAGCTAATTTCGGCACTAAGCATAACCGTTAAAAGTTCGCTGGAAAGTCCACACCACAACCAAAAAGAACAAAGGAAAATACCAAAATCATACGAATAGCGGGAACTACATAATGTTTTTAAATGTTATTTTACTTTGCAGTGCTTCGCAAATACGTTTAACCCAAAGGCTAAAGCAAAAAGGTAATGATTTTAGCAGGCTACGTATGAATGTTTTTTCATACGACATACGATGCAACCAAAATATTTTCACTCAAAATATTTTGGTTGAACTGTTTTTATTTGCTTTTGTAAAATCAATTGAAAGGCGCTTGCCAAAATATTTGGGATAAAATACTTTTACCAGGCCAATTAAAATGTACACCTTCGTAAAATTCAATTCAACCCCGATTCTTGTACTTACATTGTATAGGTATTTGAATGTAAGTTAGTAACATTATGGCAATGTTCGATGATTAAGGTTATCATCAGCTTGAACTTGCTGATATGGCGATCTTGAGTAAATCTACGTGTGACCTCGTCTGAGACTGACAATGTACTTATACAAAACGCATGCTGCATCGCCTTGAAGTTATTGACAATATTTGCAATGAAGGTTTGGAAAATACGAGTACATACGAGTACCTTATTTGGTTGATAAGGATTTCTTTATCACTACTATTCTCAAAACGGTGAAGGAAAACATCGTGTGGAAATATGCTTATCATCTTGTTTATGATCCCATATATAAATTGTCTAGTAGTATAACTTACCTACCTGTTGCCTGTCAGAGCCCTTGGTACCGAAACTTTCGGACGATTGACTTGTAGTTACGTTACACCTGAACTCTATAGTACGATATATCGCACCTTTAAAGTAAAACCGTTACTAAACGAAAATTCTCATGAATTGAGTTATCAAAGCCATCTATTTAAAAAAAAAATAAGTTTCCTAAATTACGTGTCATAATGTAAACAGAGATCTATAATAAGACCTCATTAAATGTCCTATAGAAACCTGCACTCAGATTTTATTGACAAAAAAAGGTGACTTTTATTAATATTGGCTCCTGTAAAATTTTATAATTTCGTTTAGTAACGGTTTTACTTTAAAGGTGCGATATGCATGGACTGAGTTGTGTCATAGGCCATGCTAGGATTAAGCCGACCATTGTTATGAATGCATAAGAAACCGGCTAAACCGGTTTCAACGCCATTTGTAGAAACCGTGTTCAGTTTATGTGAAACGTTGGTATCGGTTTTTCTTCTACTTATAATAATTTAATTACGGTATGCCATCACAATTTTGTGTTTGATTATAACCTCTCCTACGCTGTACTGTCAATTTGGGCCCGGAGTATCTCTGTGGGCCACAATTTTCTTCTCCCGTATCTTCTACTAACCGTGAGGATGCGCGTATGGAAGTTCTGCGGAAATATTTGCTGCTCCTTGAACAGCATTGGAGAACCGATTGAGTACACCCTTTAACATAATAAAGCGATCGTCTATTTCGGATGTGCAGTGCTATCTCCAATATCACGTCTTCGGACATAGCTACAACTCGAAACTGTTGTTACGCTCGGTGAACGAATGCCCTATTCCTGATTGCAGTAGAGCATCAAATGAGCGTCTGCATGTGACACTTGGTTTTCAAATATAAGAGTTCTTCATAGAAAAGGAGTGTTTTGTTTTAGATAAATAATTGATAAATATTAGGTCTAAAAAACTGATATTGAAAGAAAGGTGATTAATAAGGCCATTTGATTGAATAAAATTGGATTTATTTAAAAAAAACAGGATAGTCGAAAAACCCGAATAACCGGTTTTATGACATACGCATCGAAAATCGGATTTCTAAATTCTAATTATGTCTGCGGCTGTATTACCCCTATCCGATGAAATTAATTCTTCGGGTTCTACTCTATAGTTTCCAACTTCGTTTTTATTAACGTTAGTTTTATGGACGGGTTATTAATTTCTATGTGTTGTTTGTAGAAGGACTTTTTTTATAATCGCTAAGGACGACGTTGCGGGATAGAAAATTAATGTACAAAAGCTATTCTAGGAAAATGTCGTGAGTAAACCTAGATTAAATAAATGGTATGAAATCAACAACACGCAGAGAGCAATTATGGCGGCGTCGTTGTCTCGTTCCTTATCTGTAATATGCCAATTACAGTATAAATATAATATTTTATTACTCTCTAAAGTAACAGGATAAAATCAATCATTCTTATATTATAAACGCAATACGGTGTTGATTTGATAGAGAATCCTAACTTAATATTATAAATGCGAAAGTGAGTTTGTTTGTTACGTTTTCACGCTAAATCGGCTGAACAGATTTGGATGAAATTTGGCACAGGGGTAGACCATGACCCGGAATAGGACATAGGACACTTTTTATCCCGATATTCCCATGGGATCGAGACTTTCGCGGATGGAACCGCGGGGTGCACCTAGTTATCTATATAAGAAGAAAAGTTGGTGTCTTCGAACTCCATGATCAGTACCACAGTACACTATCCATGGTACTGATCTTGTGACCTTGTGATCTTGTTAACTTCGAAGACCCCAAGTTTTCTTTTTATTGCAGCTACACTCGCGACAATCTAAGAAGTCCGTTTTGACGTTTCTTTCTAGTACATGTAATAGAACGTTATGCCTTGAGAATTAGTTTTAAGCAATGTAGATAATCGTCGATTACAAATTCTATAAGTATGTTCAATCGATATGTCTCGAGAATCAGTTTATAAGAAACCAGTTTTTTTTTTCATCGCTACAAAAGCATTTTTATAGCTGTCAAAACGGACTTCTTAGATTGTCGCGAGTCTAAGGAAAATTTTTCTATAATCTTCAGTAAAACAACCAAGTCACAATACGTATAATGTTCGTTATTGAGGAGTTCGATTGTCTATCTCCGAAGATCTGACAGATCCTTACCAAATAATTACATATACAAGGTGTAATTGAAATAATTTAAAACCTTTGACAATGGGTCATTGAACTCATCATTATGAACAAATTTTGCCGTTATATATTATGTTCGCATAGCTCGTCAAAATGTAGGGAGCAGCTGACTTTTTTTCGCGATTTCATGTTTGGTCCTAGGTAAAAGTTGTTCATAATGATGAGTAAAGTCACGTGTTTCAGTATCAGTCACTAATTACCGGTCACAAACGTCTGACGTCACGCCACGTCGTCTGGCTGTAAGCACAGCCAGACATAGGCCCTAGTGCGAGTTTCTTTTGGCTATCTCGACTTTACGCATCCGCCGCGTTCGGCGCTACAATTGGCCCTTCACTGGCGTTCACTGGTGAAGGGCCAATCGAAGCGCCGAACGCGGTTGATGCATAAAGTCGAGATAGCTAAAAGAAACTCGCACTAGGTACTACTTTACTTTGTGTTAATTATTTCATCACCAATCAACCGCGAAGGAAAACATCGGGAGGAATGAATGTGACCAAAAATTCGAAGACAATATGTGTCGTACCCCAACCTGCTCTGGGCCTGCGTGGTGGATTACGGCCCACGCTCTCTCACAGAGAGGAGGCCTGTGTCCCAGCAGTGGGAACTTTATGATGGGCTGATTATGCTTAAACATACGACAAACAAAAATAATAATTAAAACTAGCCTGAAAAGGAAAACGCAGTGATAATGAATAAAACAGACGCACGTCCCTTCGACATTGCCTCGACATCCACAACGCTTGTATATTGTGTACCCAGCACAGATTAGTTTAAATCAAAATGCCTGGAGGGTAGGCACCGCGGGCATCCCATGCTAATTTGAAATCACACTAACATCAACATACTTGCCAGCGGTAATACAAAGTAAATTAGCATTTCGGTTCGTATATCCGATTGAAATATATTTATGCGTTTCTGAAATTATATGTATATAGGGTGACCGGTAATTAGTGACCGATACTTAAACACGTGACTTTACTCATCATTATGAACAAATTTTACCTAGGAACAAACATGAAATCGCGAAAAAAAAACTCAACTGTTCCCTACATTTTATGTTCACATAACTCGTCAAAATGTATGGAACCACTGATTTTTTTTTTGCGATTTCAGGTTTGTTCCTAGGTAAAAGTTGTTCATAATGATGAGTAAAGTCACGTGCACTAATTACCAGTCCCCTATATAAGTTAATTGTTTCTAATTCACGTCACTTTTTCGATATATTCATTTGATTGTTGAAAACTAGTCCTGTAAAAGTCATAATTTATTTACAAATAGCAGTTGCCAGCGGTTTTACTCGTATTTAACGAGAGCTAACTACCTGAACATAAAGGTAGGTGGGGCCCATCTGCGTACATGACTCGATTGAAAAAATATAATTTCATTATGTTGTATGATCTCTGTTTTCCTCTACAGAAAGTCAGGATACATAACAAATCTAGACCATAATGGATCTCATGTGGCTTAAAAATATGCAGCAAACGTAAATGCCAGCTACTGTGGCACTATAGGAATAATCCGAATCAAGCCACCAAAACTGCTTTCCAAGCATATGCAAAGAGGTATAAAACTATAATCAGGCTGACAAAAAAATCTCAAAACGACTACTATATTAAATCTGCCACAAATAAGAACAGAGCGACTTGGAAAGTAATAAATGACATCAAATCAAAATATCCTATTGAAGGCGTAAATCAATTAATTACAAATGACAAAATTATAAATAATCCTCAAGACATTGCGAATTCATTTAATAACTTTTTTCTTGACAATAATAATACTAGTGTACCCCAAAAATCATCCACTAACCTGATATATAATTCTAATTCAATTTTTATGATACCGACTACCCCTAATGACATTAATAAAATAATTATTGATTTGAAAAATAAAACCAGTGCCGGCTATGACAGCATTATGACAAATATTGTTAAAGATGTAGCTCATATTATATCTGAACCACTAAGTTTCATTGTTAATTTATGTATAGAAGAAGGCACCTTCCCAGACAAACTAAAAATATCTGTTATAAAGACAGTATTTAAAAAAGGGGACAAAACTAACATGAGCAACTATAGGCCCATAGCACTAATACCTATTTTTGGAAAAATTGTTGAAAAGGTGATGTTTAACTGTCTTTATACTTTCTTTGAAACACACAAAATTCTATCGTCCAGTCAATATGGCTTCAGGAAAAACAAATCCATAAATGTAGTAATATATAACTTTTTACGTAAGGTAATAACTAACTTGGACAAAGGTCTGCCGGCTGTCGCACTATACATGGACATGTCAAAGGCTTTCGACCGTGTCGACCATAAGATCCTCTTAAGAAAGATGTATGCTTATGGTGTGAGAGGTAATGTGTACAAACTTATAGAATCATATCTTAACAACAGACAACAATTTACAGAAGTGAGGAGGTTAAATCCCACTACTAAAACAGAAGAAATATTTGCTTCTGAATCTGGAACTGCTAAATTCGGCGTTCCTCAAGGGTGTATCGTGGGTCCGTTATTCTTTCTTGTTTATATAAATGACATGCCATCGGTAACAAGTCATGACATTACACTATTTGCTGATGATAGCACTGTTTTATTCGTTAATGATAATACAATTGATCTAGAATCTGAAATTAACCAAACAATATTATTAATTATTGACTGGCTAAAGTTGAATAATTTAATTATTAACATTGCAAAACTAAAATAATGAATTTTAAAATACGAACTCGTCGTACGGGTACTTTAAAAATCCACTACCTAGACAACGACATTGAGGAAACTGAAGTACCGAAATGTCTTGGGTTACATATTGACAACAACTTAATTGGAAATTACATATCGACCACGTATGCAAAAAGTTGGGACAGTTTTCATATGCACTCTACAGACTGGGGAAAATAGCGAATCGGACTACTTTACTAACAGCTTACCACGGTTACGTTAGCTCTATCCTCAGATACGGTATAATATTCTGGGGCAACAGTACAGACAAGGAGCGTGCGTTCATTGCTGAAAAACGTTGCATCAGGGCTATATTTAACTTAAAGGAAATTGACTCTTGCAATCCATTTTTTTAAAAGATGAACGTATTAACACTGCCATGTGTCTATATATTTGAGGCCGCAGTATTTGTCAAAAATAATATTGACATGTATAATTACTACACGCGTATACGGGGCGTAAGGACAAATTGCGCACAGTAGCTTGCAAGACTCATCTAATGTCTGAAAGTATCTTTTGCACAGCTTCACGCATCTATAATAATATTCCGGGACCTATTAGAATAATTACGGAAATAAAAAAGTTTAAAAAGAAGCTCCATGATCTGTTAGTAAACAAGTGCTACTACTCTATAAAAGACTTCCTATCAGACAAATCACTTCTCCAATACAGTCCCTCTCAGTCATGATGCGTCCAGTGTACCACTGATGTGTACTCGTACCTAAATTCGATCCGTCTTGTTTTTATGTTTTTGATATTTTGTTATGAATACTCTTGTAACAATTATGAAAAAAAAAAAACCATGTAACTATTGTATGCCCTAAGGGCGGGACATAGCTGATCACAATTTAATTATTTTAGACCTGTATTATGTACCTACCTATGATCCACAATAAAGATATTGATTGATTGAAAAATATCATCTTCGCAAAATTTAACTTCCATCAATACATATGTATATGTATTATAAAAAAGTCGCATATCGTGTCTGTTTGTGTGACACAATGGATTTTGATGCAGATTTACCATCATTTATAGAATTTATTCCGGAAGGTTCATGTGAGTAATACATTATTTAATAAACTTACATGGGTATAAAAATAAATCTCGATGTATTGTTTTGTTTTCATAAAAATCGTGCGAAGCAGGGGCGGGTTATAAGGATGCAAGAACAGATAATACTAAGTTCTTTATTTAAACTTAGTTTTCCGTGGTCACCCTCTATTGTCACATCTCACATGAGCATCATTCAGTCCAGTATAGAGCAAATAGGTCAGATATCACAGGGTTTATTTTGCTAGTGCTAATGCACTCAACTGAGGCCAAGCCAATGGAAGGCATGAATTGTTAACAATCCGTGTCAGTTAGCTGAAAACCGATAACAAGGTGAGAACATGGTAATACCATAATGGTATTGGAATGTTACTCTCATCTTGGTATTTAAACTCAAAATTATAATTAACTAAACTACAGAATAAACAGCTATGCTAAGTTGCTGGTTTGAATCCTCTTCTTTGATCAATTAATGAATAAATATTTACTGCAGGAAGCCATACACTTAGGCGAAATTCAATCAAATTAATTTTGGTTCCTAGAACTCCTTTGAATTTCCTTGGTATAATGAAGCTTACGATGGAATGGAACTCATTTCAATCATTTATGTTGTCTTTTTCAAATGGCCATCTTTTGACTTTGAATAGGCTTATTTGACTTTTACCAAAGGTTTTTGTAATTAAAGTTCAACATAACAACATAAATCTAGATAAAAGTGAAATAGGTAGTTATACGTATAATATAAAGTTGCTGAATATCCAGCCTTACAAATTCTTCCAAGCTATTATTGGATATGACAAATGTTTCGCAATTTTGAAGTGCGAAAAATTTTGCGTGGCGTCGTCGCGTCTCACCAGTGTGTACGAGGCTTAATGGTTTACAGTTTTTTTAATGCGAAGGAGACTAGGCTTATTTTTCAGTTTCATGATCTAATTTGAAGTCTTTTTTTTACACTAGCGGTTTATTGTTCGGTTTGGAGCCTTGAAGGTAACTTAGTATTTTTTTTGTGTCTAGAAATTTTATGGATTCAAGTTTTCATCAAACATAGCACTTAACATTACTCCTAAGCGTTACCATATATTTATTTCAAAATGAATGCTGCAGTATTTTCAATAATTATATCGGAGGATCATGCTAAGCAATTTGAGGTCATCGTTTATAAAACAAAACCGTTAGTAGATATTTATTCTGCGTAGTTCGTAGTACAGTTTATAATCTAATACCATGGCCCCAATACGCAATGTTTAATGCAATTATAGGCCACCAATGAGCCGCTTCACAAACAGTACTACCTAAGCTATCTCTAATAAGGGGCCGACAGACGCCCCCTATCAAAGAGATGACGACCCGTCCATGTTGACCTCAGCTCGTAATTTTGTTATGCGTTCCCTGAACCTTTGTGACCTCTAAGAACGCGTAAAAAATAGTTATACCGTAGTTATTGTTCTAGACTACCCACACCTCGTTAGAATCAATATGTCTGGTTTAGTACATACTAGCTGATGCCCGCGGCTTCGCCCGCGTAGATGTCGGTTATTACATACTAAAACCTTCCTCGAGAACCACTCTATCCATTGGTGAAAACCGCATGAAAATCGGTGCAGTAGTTTTTGAGTTTATCGCGTACAGACATACACAGACGCGGCGGAGGACTATGTTTTATAATAATTATGTAGTGATGACAAAGTTAGGAACACCGTTGGTACCACATGTAAATTAATACGTATGGAGTTCCAGTGGGATGATTAAAATTAAATACAAGTGCACATTAGTTGCGTTTAAATTATTATTATTTTAGTAGGTAGTAGCGAATACTCAAATTCGACAGCGCTTCGGTCCACTTAAAACGGTAATAATCAATAATCCGGGATTTTATAGGAGCCACAGATTCTGAACTACAAAAGCGCTTCATTTTATAGATAAAATGCAAATTAAAACATACAGTAAGTATTGCACGGAATTATTAAAATGTCACAAGCGTATAATCAGGATTGGCGGCAATGACCTCTCGCGTCCGGCCCTGGTCCAGGCCATGGTACGGAGCGAGAGGGCATGGGAAGCCGTCACCTCCTTCGGCGAAGCAGTAATGCTCGCGAAGGAGGAGGCGGAACGCGTGAGGGAAAGGCAAAGTTTGCGCCCTCACGCCCCTAACCGCCGCCGTTGGAGACGCCCTGGGCGTCGGGAATCCCAGGCGGATTCCCGGCCACCATAGGCGCGGGCTTGCGGACGGCGAGCAACGGGCAGCTCGCCGTCCGATAAGGACCAGGCCCGGGTCGATGGCGCGTCGTGTTCCACGCGCGCCTCAAAGAGATGTCAGCACAATTGACGGGGTCCGGTAGGACCGATGCCTGCCAGGGTTGCGGGAAAGTCCGAAAGGGATACCGGGACCTTGGCAACAGGCAACTGAAGGAACACGGGTGGGTTTTAGTCAGTAAAAGTCTGACACGCCCTTCCGCTCCGCCCAGAGCGGGAGAAGTCAGTCGATGATTTCACACCCTCAAAAAAAAAAGCGTGTAATCAGGGATCTTTAAGAATTTTTATATTATATGAATGTAAAGTGTGATGTGTCTAATGAAATCTACCAAGTATTCAAAATTTCAGAAATTGTCGTAAAATTATTCTCTATCTGCATCTTACGATATATACTTACGGTTTTAGTATATAATAACCGACATCCACGCGGGCGAAACCGCGGGCATCAGCTAGTATATAAAAAAATCGTACATTCTAGACACTTTAACTATAATGTTTTATAGCACTTTGCTCCGATACCCTTCAGAAAATAGTTTCTTGTTGTTCCTATTCATGTTTAATCCTGATCCTGCTTTCCAGGATCCCTCTAATGGTTTGAAGAAGAGTTCCCAACTTCTGAACAGAAATCTCGATGTTTTGACATGTCGCCATATCAGTACATTGCACCCGTACGAAACTACGAATTAGGGGCGAGAAGCTTGTTTAAAATAATTTATACACTACTTTTTAATTAATGCTTTCTTCTGCAATTGTCTTTTCCAATTAATTTCGAAAACACATTCATTATTTATTTATTTATATTTAATTAACAAGCAACAGGAGTCAAAAAGCTAAAATAACAATGTTTCTTATCAACTATGTTAGTACACTTAACCTACACATGTAACCTAACACTGCCTTAAACGTATGAGAATCCCTGCTACAAGCTCAAAACCGATGTAGAAAGCTTGCAGCAGCGATTCACACACAAACAGTCCAGTCTGCTCGCGACACACTGCAGTATAATGTTGGGGCTGGCCCGCATCCGGCGCACCAGGGAAGCGCATCTTTTCCGCATCGTAGTGTAGAAACAATCGACACGCGCATCAGCAAACATCCCTGATGCGCTACAGAAGCGGAACAGCCCCATCAATACCCGGAACGCATTATTTTATGCACTCGAAGGGCGCTGTACGATTTTTGAGTGTAATCTACCCACAGGCTGCACGTGTAAAATGAGGTGCAATATGCACGAAACAAGGTTCTTTTTACTTCTCTAGAACAACGTGCAAACCTGCGAGCGATCATATTAGCTCTCACCGACAGCGCCCTCCTTTCTCATTCATCATCGTCTCTGAGATCAGCGGTCAAAAGATGTCCCAAGTACTTCATTTTATATACCCTCATAAGTGACATTCCGTTCAACTTAACCGGAGGAATAGGATCTGGACATCGACCAAAGACTTCACTTTTAGTGACGTTGTAGACCAATCCATGAAGTAAAGCATATAGCATTAGTAGGTACATACTTACAAGTTTCTTTGAAAAGGCAATGAATGACTGTAACTAATGCAATCTTATGTAAGTGTCGTTTTAGTCTCCACGTGGTACGCGTACAATCGACCGCGCGTCGTCTGTGGTAACTCTGACCTTGACTGGCTTAGCGTAGTCTTTACTACGTTACTACAAAACTCTAGTTTCAATAGAGTAAAGCTAATGGTTCCTAGAAGAGCGTTGACCGTCATATTACGGCCATCATGAAAATCTGTCATTTTAACTAGTATTTGACATGATGTCAATATACGCTGTGTATTTAGACTGCAGTTATTGTGTGACCGTTCACGGAAACGAATAGTTTAGCTTACCAATAATAGCATTTTTTATTAAATGAACTTGTTTATTCTGTAAATAGGATATCGGAATCACATTTACAAGTCATATAAAAAAAAAAAATTCAATAAGTTAGATGAGGTCGGCGTTTCCTATCTGACTACTGTGAGAAGAAAGGCCGAAACAAACTCAGAGGTCGCAGTCTTGTTTAAAGTCCAGACATACGTAATCTTGGTCAGGCCATATGAGGACCATGTAGAATAATGTCTGAAATAGTCTTTTGACGAAAGAACCACACAGATTTGAGTGGACTTGTCCAGTCATCGCAAGCATTTGTCAGTAACCGAAGAGCTCAACTCAGAACTTAAGGAGCTCAACGACTCGACGAACAATACCAAAGAAAGGACATTTGGGTAGGCCACACGAAGTACTCAAACTGAACTGAGAAAGAGAAGAGAAATAAAAATGGTCCACGTAGTCCTCACATTCACAATAATTAAAATAATATACTTACGAGTAATACTTTACAAACTGGATCTTTGACAGTCGTTACACTTCGTCAGAAGCCCGAAAGTCTGACAAACAGTCTTACCAAGGGGTATCGTATTATCCAGTTACTGGGTTGTGGAGGTCAGATAGGCAGTCGCTCCATGTAAAATACTGGTATTCAGCTACATCCGATTAGATTGGAAGCCGACCGTTAGTTGGGAAAAGGCTAGGCAGATGATGACTTTACAAACTAATAATATAATATAGTACTTTTTTATTACCGAACTGGGCATATAAATTGGTAGATTCGTGACCTAATTTGACCTGTGATAGCTGGGTACTTCCATATGGGACTACTATGCAAAGCTATGACAGCCACGAGCCCCCTGTATGAATGAGTTGGAGACAATAATACCAAGTGACAATGCAAGCCCTGCTTCACACGCTCAATTTTATTGTTGTATTTACTTTCACTTTACAAGAAAAAGTATATTCCAATGAAGTGTCACAAATCACTTTCCTATAATTATCTTAGTAAAAAGACATACTCGGGTCGTAAATTGACATAATAGAGTTTCATAAAAAGTTTAGTTTTGTATGCGGCGCGTATTAAACTCGATGTAGGTAGAGTCAATCTCGCAAATGCTTTACCACTTTTGCCACTGACTTATTAGTATTACTTGTAAAGATGTTAGGAATATTGTAACATCGTATACTTTTACAATGTTTGTAAATATGTGAGAACCATGTACCTATCACATAACTGATTTATTTGTCATTGCTCCATTTATAATTTGTTTTGCCTTTTGTGGGACAGTAATCTTATTGTGGGTGCATGGTCTTCACATATAATTATATAATTCATGTATACAAAATATTGTAAACATTTTTGAAAAGAGTAACGGTGGAGTTTCTTGCCCATTCTTCTCCATACGAAAGCTACCTTTTGGAATGGGCAACTAGAATCAATTCTATTTCTTTGTTTTTCATTGACGTTCAAAAGTGCCTTTTATGTGCCTATTTGAAATAAATTATTTGACTTTGACTTTGACAACAATTCCTGGTTAATTGAAAAGAAAGGAAGAATTGAAAACATTAAAAAGGTTAAAACGATCTTGACGTCACAAAGACAAACAGACGTTGTAGCTTTATGATGTGTAAGTGACATGCAACCTTAGCGTGATAAAGCAATTGCGAGGTCGACTATACATGCCTAGTAACTCCCGGGGTTTTGTATCTGTGGCAAAACAAAGAGAATTCCCTTCAATATAGGTACGTACTAGTTACTGGGTACTTGAAACACAATGTGGTTTGCAAACTCAATTGGGACACTGAAACACAGTTCGCATCGTACTTAGCGCCAGTCGGCTGTATTTCTGTACCTACTCTCAATGAACAACTGCGGACGATGGCTGTTGACCGCCTTTTCCCCTTATGTTCTGAGTAATAAGGTTGAAAAGTCTACCACCAGTGTCCGCGATGGTACCTACTACACATATGCGCCATTCTTGCGTTGAAGCGCATCATTTTGCGAATGTTCACACACACATGTGCTCCGAATTCAATCAGCAGATGAAAGAACACTGCCCAGATTTCAGTCGTACACATGTTTTGATCGTGGAATTAACAGTGATAAATTAATTTGCACAGTGCTGGTAAAATCAAGAAAGTTTACAAAGGGCCGATTTTCATAATAACTTTCATCTGCGGTTTGATAGCTTTTATATGTTTAGAAAATATCTCAAACAGGCATTTATTTTTCGGATAAAAGTTATCTGACGATTGAAAAATCGGGCATTCTTTTTTGACTCCGGCCAGTGGTGGTCCCGGTATGTGACAGTGTTGCGACCAAGTGCGCGATTCGTATCGATTGCTATAGTTTGGATTTATGGTAGAAACTTTAAGCACTAGATATTCACCTTAGTAACACAAAACCGTATTTAACAGTTGTTTAGCTTTTTAACACGACATTTTTTTATGGAGTTCGACCTAAGACTGGCGTTAGACACACGTTGAACAAGTGTAAGGCCACATCCAGAGTGCTTTGCTTCGGAGAATTAGTTTATCCTAATCCTAGCTATAATATTACTAGCTGATGCCCGTGGCTTCGCCCGCGTGGATGACGGTTATTATATACTAAAACCTTACTAGAGAACCACTCTATCCATTGGTGAAAACAGCATGAAAATCGGTGCAGTAGTTTTTGAGTTTATCGCGAACAGGACGACAGACAGACGCGGCGGAGGACTTATCCTTACATATTGTAAAACAAAGTCCTCCGCCGCGTCGACATTTTATCCCGATATTCCCACGGGATCGAGACTTGCTCGCGTGAAACCGCGAGCCGCAGCTATAAAGCAATTATTAACACGCCGTTTTCTAGACTAAATGAAGAATAACAAAATAAATGTAATTAACTCCATTTAAGCGGAAACTGAATGGTCTGATAATTTTTATTTTAAAAGAAGCATGAATTGTTTGTGATTCCCTTGGGAGGTCAACGTCTCTGGGTGACCGACTGGCATCTCAATTACGTAACACACTTCCTAACAAAAATCTGAGGATTTTTAAGGAAATACATCATCCACTGCTTCATAAAAATTCGTCTGCCTGACGACGTAAATATCGCAATTAATATTTTAGAATTGCCAAAATGACTGGCGTAGGGATTGTGGGTGTGTTACGCGATTATTTTCCAGGGTTTTAAACTGTATGGCAAAATGCTATGGCCTGTACACGAGGCGCCTGACATAGAACTACAACCATAACCAGCACCCTAATTGACATAGAACTACAACCATAACCAGCACCCTAATTGACATAGAACTATAACCATAACCAGCACCCTATTTGACATAGAACTACAACCATAACCAGCACCCTAATTGACATAAAACTACAACCATAACCAGCATCCTAATTGCGTAACACACTTTCAATAACAATCCAAGTATTTTGAAGGATATAGCCAATCCATTGCTTTATAGGTTTGAAAAATTTGTCTGCTCAGCAACGTAAATAGCGCAATGGACGTGTGTGAAGTGTCAAAATGAAACCCATTGCGATAAATTGTCATTTTATGTAAGTAAGTAAGTAATTTATTTATTTCTCTCAAAAAGGTACATATTTGGTACATGTCTGTCTAGGTTACAGGCAGATTCAAACCTTTGTGAGAGCTGGAGTCTATACTGGGTCGGGACCTGTATGACAGATCTCCAGGCTCACACCCTAAAAATTGCAACATTAAATTGCACTTACGTACTAACAACATTCTAAAAGCTCCAAGTATTGAGAGGAAGGGAAATAACGTATTACAAAAACAAAAGGAGATGTGTTATGTGTGTCTTTGGGGAGTGTTGTGTGTCCGTGAGCGCAATATAAGTCCTCGCGCCCAGAGCACCCACGAAGGGCACTGCGCGCGAGCACCTACTTGCCCGAGAGTGTGTGTGTGTCTGTGTGTGGTTAACAAGGTGAAACGCGATAAAGATTAATTTGAGTAGGTAAGTGAATATTACTGGTAGTCGAAATTATTTTAAAATAGTTAGAATATTTTCAGTCTCTGCATAATCCAATTCAAGTAGCCATTTCGTAACAATTATTTTATATTTTGATCTGCACATTGGCTGTATATTTAAAATTTTATAAGCCTTATTGTAGACGTAACTACTGAGGAAAGGGAAACTACGTTGCACCGAACGACAATATGTGCGGATGGAGGGACAGACAGTATGTTTACGTCGTTGGGAGATAAATTTGTTCGGAACGTAGGGAGTTTGAGAGTGTGTGGTTAAAACAAGGTTAAGAATAAATAATTTACGAACAGAGAGAACAGTACATGTTTTATAAAGATCGATGGTAGGGAAATGATAAGGTAACCGCCATCCAACCTTCAGAAGTGCCCTTTGAGCACGTTCCAATTTCAGCATGTGAGTTTTTGCTGATCCTCCCCAAGTAATTATGCAATATTGTATAAGCGATTGGCAGAGGGCGAGATAAACAAGTCTTAGAACCGTAGGGTCCGCAGCGTGACGTAGGGACTTAAAAATGTAGATCAACCTGCGCAGTCATGAGGTGAGTGAGTGTGTTTATGTGTGTAGAGAATGACAGGCAATCATCAATTTGTACACCGAGATATTTAACAAAATTGATGCGAGAAAGGCAGGGGCAATTACAAACTGTGAGGTGAGGTGAAATACATGAGTGGGCACTCAAGGAATAAGGAGAGGAAGGAGGTTTTCCAGCGGCAGTAAAAGAAAAGGTTAGGTAATTGGTTTTGTCAGCATGTGTGTTACGTAATTACCCCGCCACTAGGTATCGCAGTTGTAATAGACTAAAAACCATCGTCAAATAACTAACATTGACATAAATACAATCAATACAACTAACGTAAAAATACAAGACATACGAAGCTAATTGAGTTTTTGAAAAATTAATGTAATTATCAACATTAAGATCTCATATCACTTCTTATTCTTGGAGAAACAAGAACGGTTTGCCTAAAGTAATTCTGCGCGTGTTGGAGAATTCAAGTCTTAAATATTTCACGAAGAGACTGAACAAAAAGAAATGAACGATGAGCTTTAAAAGGAATGGAGTGATTTTTCCAGTGTTTGCCTCCGCTGCTTTTGTTGATAGTTTTATTAATACAACTAACGTAAAAATACAAGACATACGAAGCTAATTGAGTTTTTGAAAAATTAATGTAATTATCAACATTAAGATCTCATATCACTTCTTATTCTTGGAGAAACAAGAACGGTTTGCCTAAAGTAATTCTGCGCGTGTTGGAGAATTCAAGTCTTAAATATTTCACGAAGAGACTGAACAAAAAGAAATGAACGATGAGCTTTAAAAGGAATGGAGTGATTTTTCCAGTGTTTGCCTCCGCTGCTTTTGTTGATAGTTTTATTAATTAAAGTTTAAGTAAGACGTTCAAGAGAAAACTAATATTACTAAACCAAATATTGTTTAATAAAAGACTAGCTGATGCCCGCGACTTCGCCCGCGTGGATGTAGGTTATTATATACTAAAAGCTTACTCGAGAACCACTCTATCCATTAGTGAAAACAGCATGAAAATCGGTGCAGTAGTTTTTGAGTTTATCGCGTACAGGACGACAGACAGAAACGGCGGAGGACTTTGTTTTATAATGGATTACTACAGGTACATGTACATAATATGTAGGTATGAGACTTTTCAATCCGGTTTCTGAATTGAGAATTTGAAGTTATAAAGTGACTCATTAAATGATTCCTGCATTTATTTTATTTTATTTATAATATGATCTCTAATTAATTATATAAAGTAGAGTTTGACAAGTTTTCACCTGCAAATTCTCAGTTCAGAAAGCGGGTGTTATCTACTGTAACTTTACTTTGAGATATTCAACGATTTCAATGTCTATTGAATTTGAATACGCTTATGAAAAAAGTTAGCCGTGCGTGTATCATAAATACCGTACCGTATCAATTGTGCGAATATAATAGATGACGATAACGTGTGGACGTGCACGATGATATCGACACGATTGAAATTATAAAAGCGCACATTGCGTAACACACATAAAATGGCAATCGATCGTAATACCCGTGAAGTGAATTTTTAAATGAAGTTATTAATTTCACGCGAAATATTTTACTTTTTAATTTATTCAGCGAAATTTCTCCCTTTGTTTCCGAACAGAGAACTGCAGGAAGTAGTGAAAAGTGCATGTATCTCGCATTTCCACGAAAGAACCGAATATGTTTGCGTATTTTCTATCCGCCAAGTGTCCTGGGCAAGGACTTGTTTGTACAACTGAATGGGAACGTCGACCCCTGCACAGTCCTAACGTGGGCCCTATTAGACAGCGGAAGATACCAACTCAAGTATCGAGGGTCCATTAGAACTTCACTGAGACATCTTCTAAACAATTGAGACTTATGTTGTTTTTTAATTCAAATAACGTAAATTTTTATTTGTTTTTAATTTTCCATTTACTATTTAATGCGTGTTTTAAAGTTAATCAACTAAATAGCTTTATAAATCGATAAATGGTATGAACATTTGCACATATTATTTAAAAGTAAATTGGATGCTTAATTAAAAAGCAAAATTTAACCAAAATCACTTTGAAAGGTTTTATTTCATTGAGACCACAAAAAATTGAGACGACATTTGCAGAGAGAAACGAATTAACAATTTAAAATCCCTTTCCCAAAATGTCCCTTGGTTACAAATAGTCCCTTTCCCGAAATTTCCCCACCCTATAGTTTCCATTTCTCAGAATGTCCCTTTCCCGAAACGTCCATTTCCCAAAATGGCCCTTTCTCAAAAAGTTCCTTTCTCAAAATGTCCCTTTCCCGACCAGTCCCTTTCCTACGACAGCTACGCGTTTAAACTGGGAATATTTAAATAACATAAGCCAAGTAGTAAATCAACTTTTAATCACATTAAAACCAAAACGTTAAAAGCCGTCCTGATTTAACTAATTTCTATTTGCAGCGGAATGTTTCCTGATTTTTCTGACTCCTTATTTCACATAGTATGTAATCAACACTTTAAAAGACGCACGCAAAATGTGACATGTGCTATGATGTGTAATATGATATTATGTACTATGATGTGTGCTTTTGATTTTCCCGAGCATTTGAAACGGTGCAGGTCAACATGCAAAAAATCGGAGACATGTGACATCCACCAAGCCGCACTGGGCCCGCGTCGTTGATAACGGCCCATGCACTCTTACTGAATGGAGGCCTAAGTTCCAGCAATTGGAATTGGAACCTTATACCATATTAATTATTCTCACATTGCCAGTTTACCACCCGTACGGGTGAGGTATATCTGAATCTGAATGAACGCCAAATTAGACCAGCTTGGCGAGTACTGGCTTCCCTCGAGGCGACTGACCCCCCTTATATTCTGATTATGTATGAGAAATTCGAAAGTGGCGCCAGTTACAGAAAAGTTGAAAGGGAATCGTTTGTCTTGGTGTGAGCATGTGATGAGGAGGAATTAAACGCATGTGTGGCTAAAAGAGTGATGAATATAAATGTTGATGGATGGAGAGGGAGAAGAAGAGCAAAGAAAAGGTGGATGGATTGTTTGAAGGATGAGATGGAAGAAAAAGGAGTAAATGGTAGAGTGATGGCTGACAGGGAGGATGGAGGAAAAAGACGTGTGCGCGGACCCCAAGTGGCATGCGACAAGTACGGGAAGAAGCAGATCCCTGATTATGTATAACCTTCATAATGGTGGAGGTGCTTACGGCTTGTCTCAGCCAGAATATAGGTAATTCGTGCGGTTCCGCTTTCCATCGTAAATTCGCCCATCACCGGGGTCTGCGTGCGCGCCGGCGACCTAACTCTCCAGCCAAGCATTAGTGATGGATTAATTAGCATTCGCATTCATTGCTAGCATGCGAATGCATATTTAGCATTTAGCAAATGAAATGTTGTTGCGAAATTCTGTGAAGTGCTAAGTGAATTTTTCGCTTCGTACTTTTTTATACTATCATACGTCAGAGCGTCGACGCATGCAGCGGTAGCGTGTGCTTTTCGTCGCACCTACGGGAAGTCGGGAATACTAAATCTATCGGTTTCACGTGACCATCGTTCGCGAGTGATTAACAAAATTCACATACTTAATTATTATCAATTATCGTCATATTAGCTATTAGCATAGCAATAGCAATTATCATGCTATGACTCAAAAAGTTCACATGCTAATGAAATTAATGCAAAATTGCATTAATTGCCATTACTACCACGCATACTGTTTAATACTTTGATTGTATTGTCTCATGTCTGTATCACAATTGTGACACGCTATAACCAGTCACCCTATATACAATATCTTACTAGTATCCTACTATATAAGTATCCTACTATAATATAATAATATTATTATATTTATATTATGTTACATTATTGTAATCCCACTAATATTATAAATGTGAAAGTTTGTGTGTTTGGATGTTTGTTACTCAATCACGCAAAATCGGCTCAATGGATTTGGATGAAATTTGGCAAACAGTTTATAACCTGGATTAATACATAGGATACTTTTATCCCGATATTCCCACGGGATCGAGACTTAAGCGAGTGAAACCGCGGGGCGCAGCTAGTTGTAAATATCGAAGCAAAATAAAGAAACCTAATCAATTACAGAGGCACTTAATAATTTACATTTAGTTGTAAATAGTTGGAGATCTGTGCTCTCTGACAGCGGGAACACTAGAAACTATTTAGTTAGAATCCTCTCGCGTACTGAACTAGTGACGGCAACTTAATATGTCCCAATCCCAACTCACTCGACAACTTTTAATTAATACGATTCATCTTGCATGCATCGATCATATTGCGGGAATTTTCATTTAAAGTTGCTTATTAATATTACCTATAATCATGAATGTAATGACTGAAAATCATGGTGTGTACTCCCCCATAGCACAGCATCACGCTGAGTGGAAGCCTTGTCAGTCATGACGTGACAGCAGTTGCCGACAATTTCTGTTTTGTGCTCGTGTTTATATGTAGTTCCTGTTACTTTAGTTTATTACTTGAGTTAGATTATCTTTTTGTACGCACGTGTTTTTGTGAAAAATAAACTTATCTTTCTTTCTTTCTGTTTCTAATAAGAATAAGACATCCTTTTTTATTTGGTTCCTAATTTTGTTGTTTTATACTAGCTTCTGCTCGCGACTTCGTCCGCGTGTTTCGGCTCCCGCGTCGCATGATCGCATCCCATCGCCCGCCCGCGGTATTACTTCATTTTCTCTCAGCATCCTTTTTTCTTTTTCTTTTTCTCTACGTCAAGGATCGTAGAGTGATGCTGAACAGCCTTATAACCTTCCTCAAGAATTGGGCTATAAAATCTAAAAACATTTTTTCAAATCTGACGGGTAATTCCAGAGTTTAGCGGGTTCAAACAAATATACAAACTCTTCATCTTTATTATTAGTATACATTCTGATAGGTTCCCGCGATTAATAAATAGCTAACGAGAAAAATGGATTTAATCGCTACAAAACGCTTTAAGGCTCTTACATACAGGCGCGAATTGTCGCGCGACCCCACGCCGCCGAATTGTTCGCCGTGAAGTTTTCTCGGAAATTGTTTTGTTAAAATTCGTCGCGCGACAAATCGCGCCAGTATGTAAGAGCCTTTACACTGATATCAATTTACACGGTAAATGAAGATCAATGTAGGTATATTTTTCCGGAATTTATTGCAACAACAGTTGCAGAGAAAAGTGCTTGCGATGACCCTACGTCAATTTACCTCTTAAGTAGGTACGTAGACAAGGATAATTTTCCAACATTAACGAAAAGGAATATTAAATATTACATCGCTGAACACAGCCTGCCTGTCTAGCCTTTTTCCAACTATGTAGGGGTCGGCTTTCAGTCTAACTGGATGCAGCTGAATACTAGTATTTTACATGGAGCGACTGCCTATCTGACCTCTACAACCCAGTAACTGGGCAATACGATACCCCTTGGTAAGACTGGTTGTCAAAGTTTCGGGCATCTGACGACCCGTAACGACTGTCAAAGATCCAGGAATGAAAGCCGGGACCAACGGCTTAGCGTGCTTTCCGAGGCACGGAGGAGTCTCGGTATGTAAAGATGGTGACCCATCCACAGACCAACCCCGGCAAGCGTAGCTTAACCTGATGGATCGATCTGTGCGGCTGTTATGAACACAGCGTTAAAAACAAACATTTCCACAGATTACAAAAATAATTTACTCAACTTTACGGACGTGTTGTTGCTATTAAATAATGTACACACAACGCAAACTTAACCATGTTATAACTGTAACGTTATTACAAGTTGCAGTTTAAATATTTAAACTGTGAAAATGTATTGTGAAAACGGATAATGTCTACGTTCTACGTAGTTGGAGTTTTCGCTCTAAACACTGAAATTTTGTATAATGCTGACGGGATGACGTTACTTTGATACTTTAATTCTCATAAATGGAACAATCAAAACATATGTTAAATAAGCTCCTCACTGTTTAACAGAATTACCTACAATATCTTGTTTGTCCATAATCTGCATCTTAGCAAAGGCTTTCATACAATTCAGCCCACTTACCGATATATCCTTAACAGAATAGAATTCTTTAATGTAGGTATAGATTTATTTCTACACGTATGAGTTCCTTTGTGATAAAACAGTTTTATAAATTCTTTGTCACACGCGCAGTGCCAATCATTCTTTTGTACTAGATTCGCTTTAATTCTTTCATGCGACGGCGTATTTTTTTCGTGTTTGCGACAGGTACTCCGTACGACCTAAAATAATTGACATGCATGAGAAACAACAGGCCGCCTCACTTGATTTGCAGCTCCCGTCACTTTTTTAAGCCTTTGAGCCAAAACAAGTAAGCTACACGCTTTTTAGAAAGAAATAGTGTTCGAATAAGTTGCGATAGCTATGTGACGAATAACGGTTGCATATGTGGCAAAACCATTAGAAAACTTGATGAAATCCTAAAAGAGAAAGGTGGGTGATAAGATATTTCAGAAATAACGTATGTAGAACTGTATTTCCGACCCGTCGCGACGAAATCACCAATACAGTGGTTCCATATTTTCTAACTTATCTCTTCCATCATTCGCTAAGAAATACTGAAAGTTTCCATACAGAAAATTTTGAGCGCATTTCTCAACAACAAACCTATCGTACGTTGTTGAACTAAACACGTGTGTCCATACGTTCAAAACCAAAGAGCTCTAAAATGTGTGCAGTGCATAGTTTAAAATAATGAGTTATATTGTGTAGTAGTTTTAGCTTAAAACTCACCTGCAGGAACGCATCGATCAAGTTGCACTGCGGCTGCATTAGTGCTAAATGATATTCTTATAGTAAAGCTGCGTGTCAAATGCACGACCACCAAACTAAATAATCGAATAAAATCAATTACGTTTCCGTGAATGCAACCTTTAGAATATTTCCCGCTAGTGGTTTAGTGCTTTTTTCTTACAATATCAACAAATAATTATTTTATGATTTCACTCTAGAAGATCATAGGAGAATATCGATCAAGATGAAATCGCGGTCGCGTGACTCGAACTTGACGCGAGCGTATCTGACGCCGATCGCCGAAGATACAAATACTTAAAATACGAAAAGTGCCGTTTTTATAGAACTTAACTGCAACTACAACTGAAATTTAGTTACGTAAATTAGCCCTCTGAGCGCTTTAATTGGTACCTATTACAAGTCAAACAG
Source organism: Lithophane leautieri (assembly GCA_949152455.1). Lineage (NCBI taxonomy): Eukaryota > Metazoa > Arthropoda > Insecta > Lepidoptera > Noctuidae > Lithophane > Lithophane leautieri. The sequence goes on along the minus strand of OX424458.1, from coordinate 17,119,959 downwards.
CGTCTATATGAAGGGAACGTAATATTTAGCGATAGGGTCATCAAAGGGGATCTTAATGTTCAAAAATTCTACGAATTCATATTAAAACGTATTTAGATGTTTGTTCCTGTTAAATAACATCATTAAGAGGAAATAGGGTCGGTCCCCTCTCCAAACTAACGCTCTCGCCTGTTTTCTCTCTGGTTTATGACCTTAAAGCAATGATTTTTTTACAGTAAAATAAATATCAATTAGTTCTATGCCCCTATGTTTTCTGTTTTGATGATACATATTATCTGTAGAAGCACTAGAACCCTCAGAAAATGCTCAAAGTTGCCTGTTTAGACCGCTGTCATCAGAGACCTATGTACAAATGAAAAAATAAAAACATAGGGGCACAGTAAATATCATTCTTATTCAATTTATTAAATATCTTTCAAATTGGTCCAATATTGGAGGAGGAAAGTCATAATTCAAGTCATGATTTAAAACTTTTTGTATGGAGAAAAGACCGAGACTACTTCCTCTTAACATTTTGGACGTTCAAGCGTCAGGTTGCCAGCGAACAACATAGTTCTGGGGTTTCCAAACTACGTGTGTTACTGAAGTATTTATTCAATTTAACATCAAAACGCGTGCTTCGTTCCGAACTTGTCTTCTCTGAAAGGCCAGCCGCACATTGGCTACTTCCACATTTGCAAGAAGTCGCTTTGTATCTTGCATTGGCTTCTCACGAGAAGTTGCTCTGCGTTGTGTACACACGGCTACACATCAAGCTATACATTTCCAGTATAAGCTGACCTCGCATTAAACAGAAATCATATACAATGGGAGATCAGCATAAACTGGAAATGTATAGCTTGATGTGTAGCCGTGTGTACCAACGCATTTGCGATCCGACTTGTCGCTAAAGCTACTATTAGCTATTTTCCAAGGGATTCAAACTGTCGACAGAACAGTAGCCTGAGCCCTTAGGTCGCTATAGCTACTAGACTTTATAAGCCATACTACAAAAATCAAGTATGTTCGTCGCTCAAGCGGTAGTTATCGATGTGCGGCCAGCCTAAACTACCTTACATGCAAATGCGATTAACTAGTAATCAATCCCAAAGAAAGAACATTCTATTACTCGTATGTAACTGAATCTATAGCTGCCTGCGATTTTGTAATGCATTCAGCAACTTATCTTATTATAATTATATACCTACGTTTTGGAGGTGGAACGTAGTGGTCTATGATACGTCAAAGGGAAAAGAAGTGGTTAGGAACTACGAAAGGTGAATTTCTTATACTTCTCAAAAAGGGATATTAGTGATTTAACAATTATTCGAAACTAGCTGTTGTCCGCAACTTCATCTGAGATCCAGGATGAAAAGTAGCCTTCTCCAGGTCGAGGTCAACCCCTGTGCGAAATTTGATCCAAATCCGTTCAGTCGTTTTAGCGTGAAAGCGTAACAAACAGAAATTCACTTTGGTATTTATAATATTAGAACTTTTTCAATGAGATTAGCAGTACCTGACCTGAAGGTCTCACTCGTATTACTTGAAAGACAAGGACCCGACACAGCTAGTTGGACACTGCAGCTGCCGAGAGTCCGAGATACAATCTCTTTGTGCAGGAGATAGTCTATTCATATTCGTGTTATGGTATTGTGAGCTGTCATGACGGCATATCGCTGCTATTGAAACTATTGTAACCTACGGAATAGCTCATAGTGTTCGGTCTATGTTGTGGAATAATCGATAATTCACTTGCTTTGGGCTTCGGTATAATCTACGAATGAAATGCTGTTCGTTGGTAAACGATTTGGGTATTTTATTGTTTTGAAATGTTCATATACATATTATGTTTATGTAGCAATTATTGAAGAAATGTAGCAAATATAAGCAATTGGATAGCAATTTTTGAATATACTTTCAGAGCCGGCAACCAGCCATTCTGACGCTAACTGAAATCCGACGTGGTTGCCTCGATACTAATCTAGTTTTACTAACTATATAAAAGCACTAAAATTTGAGCCCTGCACCGCATCGAATGTAGAATTTTGCAAGCAGGTGGTACGTACCGAACGTCTGGCTAAAAGGCTCCCGCAGACAGGCGCGATGCGACCCTGGTACATAAATTTCCATGAAGTTTTCATAGAAATTGTAACACGAGTCGCGTCGCACCTGCTTGCACCCTTTAGCCATTGGTTCGGTACATAACATCTGACTGAGATCAAATGGATTGGATATTGTGCGTATCACACAAAGAGGATTGGTGACAATCATTTACGTATCTGTCATCGACAGCGTGAAGATTGATGTTCACTAGTCCACCTGTCGCTGTTGTTGTTATAAATGCTCTATCGATAGTATTGACGGCGATTGAGCCGTCTGGCTGAGTGGCTGCACTATTAAAGTTACAGAACAGTGCCGCTTCCGACGCACGCCAGTAACACGCCATGCCAGTTTCCCGATACTTTGCAATAGATCGAGGACGTCAGATATCTTCGCTGTAAAAATAATATGCATTTTTATTAACTTTGCTAACTTTTCTCAGGACTTAATCTGCGAGTGTTGTTAAAATTGATTTCTTTAAATTCAATAAGTAAAACTTCTTTTAATAATATTTCTTTTGAAACTACATTCTGGAATTTATTTATAATTTCTCATTTATCATTATTTACATTTACATTATGTAACTTATTATATTAAGTAAAAAGCTAAAAGGACTAACTAACTATACCAATAAATATAAAAACAAAGGGACCCTTAGGCGTCGAAGTATTCGTCCGCATCGCTGTCATCCGGAAACGTGCCCAGAAGACTGGCAGCATTGCCACGTTGAATGGCAATGCTAATTCTTTGGCCAAGGAACAAACCAGCCCTCTGGTCACGTGAAGTATCGACCAGTCGGCAAGAAATTTCCTTTAAAAGGAGACGCACACTCGGGCCCGTGACCCGAGCATTTCGACCCCAGACGGCTCAAAACTGTAGTTACCCATAAGGTTACAGTATTTGCGCCGCTTGAGGATCTCAGCAGCCGCTGAGAATGGATTTATTTACATACTTACATATTTTTTTTTCCAAAATCTATTTTTCATTACACCTAGTCACTAGTTGTTACAATTACGGATCATGACGAAAGGACGATGATTAGGTGGTTTCATCAACATGGTGAATACCGCTTTAAATAAAATTATTCACCTAAGTATTGTTAAGTAATAGTTACAAAAATTATTCTATCACTGCAAAATATAAATTTCAGACGATGTATTTTCAATTTTTCATCTCAAATCAAATCATTTATTCCTTTGCAAACATGGGTGTACATAGGATAATTGCATCTCTACGTGCACACAGTCGACGGAAAGGATACGTCAAAAAAGAAATTTATAGTAATAAAAACTAAAACCCAAATACGACTAAAAAGGTATAATAAACAAGACCCCACAGACAGACAAATTAAAAATCCGGAGTCACACGTGTTAGGGTGTAAACCGAACAGATTACGTGTGACGTTTAATGTGACGTCACATAGCCTGTAACTAGCGGACGATCAAGACGCTTCCAACGATGCCTCATTTGTCAAATTGTGATGAGTCGTTTAGAGATAGGAGGGAACAGATGAACATACATATGTACATACCGGTCAAAATCATAACCCTCCTTTTTTCTTCGCCGTAGTCGGGTAAAAAAGTATCCACTGTCGATTGGCCGGATATGTAGCTGACATTTTCCGTTTGAAGTTCTATAGCGTTCGTGCAGGAAATAAAAATACTATCAGCTACTAGTTGTCGTGCGTATTACAATACACAAATAACAAAAAACAGGGCAATTTTATCACTATATGTTCATTATGGGAAACATAATAATAGAACATTATTTTCTATGCAATACGTGTCATAAACATAACTATTTTTGCATGCAAGACAACAATCAATTTCTCTACCGGGTCCCTATTTCGCCACTAAGGATATGATGCATTTAAAGTTTCAAACCAAGATCTGACTGACAATAAAAACACTGGTGCCGATAATTGTGGCGACTTATAACAGAAAAAAAATGATATTTCAGTGCACCTTCTAAGTATTGTTTTTAATTTGTTACAGGTATCACTTATCCCAACGGCTTGGATGTTCGTGTGAAATCTCCACTGAATTACAACGGAAAGAGTCGCGAAGAGGCAAGTAGTTTACAAACTTATAATAGCTTTATTACTGCACCACACTTCTATGAATAAGGGTGTAATTTTCTTTCCGACCTGTCGTTTAATAACACAACGCTTTACTTAACAAAGGTAGCAATTTAAAGACAGTGCAGTGTTATAACTTTATAAGTAACGACTTTGTAATGTGCTCAGATAAGGGTCAGTTCACACCGAGATGCGACGCGACGCGCACTTTTTTATGATCCGATACAATATCGTATTTATTTACTACACATTAAAACACGCGCTTGGCAGCACCGCGCATCTCAGCATCCTTTGACACGTGTCAACGCTCGCACTGGAATTATGCCTTTTAGTGAAGTGAATAAGTTCGATAATGGTTAAAAAGTGCGCGCAGAGTCGCGTCGCTTCACGTCGCAGTTTGAACTGACCCTTAGTCGTCAAAACATGACAGACAACGTCCAGCCTAAACCAGCTATCTTATTTTCGTAACCGACTTCATTTTGACAGTTCAACAACATTCATTACGTTGAGCAGATTTTTTTTTCGAACTTATTAAGCAGTGGACTAGACATTTCTTTCAAACCGATTCAGATTGTGATTGATCATGGATTACGCAATTAGGGTGCAAGTCTGAAAGCATGATGCACATATAACGAAGGTGAGCACGAAGGAATGATTTTTGAAAATAGAACCCCTATAGTTGTTCATTAGGGCTGAAACTTTGTAGTTTTTGCCGATGGGAAATCACATCGGGTACGTGTCTTGTCATACTATAAGATTAAAGCCATAAACTCCAGCGTGAGTATGTGTGAGTGTGACACTCAGCGAAGTCAATAATTGGAGTCTCCTGCTGCCCTGTCTTATTAAAGTGCCAAGTATTGGCGCTTAAAACTGTATTAGGCCTTATTTATCACAAAGTTGTAATGAAAAAAACCAGTTACGTAAATTAGTTATGTAGGTCAGCAACTCACCAACTTTATTGAAGCAGAAATAGCGTAAATCTAAACAGCCTACAGAAATATATTTTATTATTTATTGATGTAGATTTACAAGCAGTTGGTGACACCAAGAGTCTGTAAATCTGTATTGAAGGCAAATATTGAGCGAGCATGCTGACACAGGTAATTTCAGGGCATACAGTTGCAAGGCGGCCGTCACTCAAACCATGGGTAGTTGACTTAAATATAAAAATAAATGACCGAGTAACAAAAACAAAACGTTATTTTCTTTTAAAAGGTTTTTATCCGACACCGTGCCCAAATTCATGGATATGCGCCCGAGTGACGTAGGTAACGGTCACCGCCCGTCCTACTTACCTACACAGCACATGAATAAATATTACACCTATCCTGTGATGCAACTTTCCCTTGATACTTTTCTTGGCTTAGGACAAGCAAAAATACCTAAGTACCTTAGGGGTCGCGTGACGAGTCTGCATGTAAATTTGATTTTCGTTTCGTTATTGAAGATCAACTGGCAGCTGCTGGTTGCCACGTCCCTGAGCGTGGGCCGGCCCGGTGAACTGGCCGTAAGTAGCATCCTTTGTGTAGCCGCCAACATCGTTTCACGATGTAGCACACGTTGTTCAGGGAACAATTTCGGTGCACTGTTCATTCGTGTAAGACATAATCACATAAAAGAGAAATGAGCGGCGCTACGACGCCGCTACGCGGCTTTACATTACGTGCGCTCGCTAGCGAAACAGCTGACTGGGGTGAGGGAGGGGTCGCGCTCGCGATCATTTGGGTCACGTGGCGGATTCCCTGCGCACCGCGCCCCCCGGCCGTTTTGTGAGACGCAAGTTTCTTGCCCTAGCGCCTATGGTGAAATAATCTTGTGTTAAAATGAAGATTTTCTTTAAAAAAAAAGTTTAATTTTCCATTGATTTTACGTTCTATAAATGAAACCAAACCACTGGTTTCAAGGATAACGATGTTTACCCTTACACCCATACTTAATTATAAATTCTACACTTCTGAAGTAGGTAACAATATTTTCTCGGTATCTAAGAGCTTATAGATTTTCTCGAAATTTTCAGTCGTTGTGTTCTAGTTACACTAAGTTAACAGAACCGAATACTTAGTATCCGATTAAGTTGCTTTCTATTAATTGACATTAAATATTCTATGAATTAAAGCTTAAAAACTATATGGTCATTCTAGGAACTGTTAATATTAACGACACTTCAGTTTTTCTGAATCCTGTTATACAATTCTGAGAGTTGTTGAACCTTATCGCAAGAATCCTTTTTATTACCCGACTGCCCCAGTAGGAGGGTAATGTTTTTCGAGAGTATGTATGTATGTATGTGTGTTTGTATGTATGTATGGCTATTTCTTTGTCACGCTCTGTAGCCTAAACGGCTTGATGGATTTTAACATACGAGGTGTCGTTAGGTTCGTCTTAATTGTGGGAGTGACATAGGCTATAATTTTTTTAATATATTTGTTCAGCAAGTACAAAAGAAGGGAGGGGCAGGTTTTTTTAAAAATAAGTTACCTGCTACCATATTGGTATCAAATAAAAGCTAGTAATGAGATATGATGATAAAAAAAAAACCGACTGATAAAACCTGTAACCGAAAAGAGAAAAACAAGCATTGAACTTTGTTTTTTGTAAAGTATTGCAGGCGGGGACAAACCAATAACCTGAAATATGGTGTAAATTTTGTTAGTAACCGCTTGCAATACCTTACAAAAAAAAAAGTTCAATGCTTGTTTTTATCTTTTCGTTTACAGGTTTTTGCAGTCTGGTGTTTTGTTTTTTAAATAGTTTGTTACGAAAAACGACAGTTATTAATTTATTTAAAACTAAGTATGTCGTTTACGATAGAAAAATGTATTTTCGAAAAAAAAAATCACTTATGGTAAGTTGGCTCGTTGTGAAATAGGATTTATAAAATAGCTGCCATTATAAAAGTTTTGTCGTCGATTTGACCGATTGTGTTTTGTTTAACAGCCAGCGCCGGATCAATGCCCAGTGTTAAAGGAAAGCGTCGCGGACATCGACACCCTCGCCATATACCCCACCTTCGAGTTTCAAGTACGTAGCCATTATTAATAATTAATATACAGGGCATAAATGAATTGGTGAAACTTGACTTTATTATGATACAGCATGACTGGTAGAAAATGAAAATACTATATGAAGGACTTGATCATGTTAATGGTCACATGTATGTACAAATATAAAAATAATTAAAATTAAAACTTACAATACACGTGTAAGCATAAAACGATATGTCGCATCATCACAACACTAGCACGGGTGAATGCACTGGACTCAAATGAATGGGAATTATGTCTTATATTCATTTTTATTTAGGACTAGCTGATGCCCGCGGCTTCGCTCGCTTGACAAATTATATACTAAAACCTTCCTCGAAAACCATTCTATCCATTGGTGAAAACAGCATGAAAATCGGTGTAGTAGTTTTTGAGTTTATCGCGAACAGACAGACATCTGTCTTTATTGTATTTCTTCTCTTATAGATCAGTTTTTACTTTATTATAATAATATTCTAGCGTATGACACTAGTGGGTTTGCAGCTGAAAATCAGCGTCAGGTGGCACACTTTGTGTTTCCATCTGACATTATGCTGAGCTGAGGCCCTTTTGGCATTCTAATGATTGTTTTCTGTTTTATAGTTTTAAGGTGTATTTTTCTGCTACAACACGGAACAGTAATTTCTGTTCCGTGTGCTACAATGCCAATAAACGCATTTTTCTTTATTTCTTTCTTTCAGATAGACGCGGCGGAGGACTTTGTTTTACAATATGTACTGATTCGCATTTTTCCCATTTTACCCTTAGAAGATTGAAAAATAAGCGAAAACCTATCCAAAACGAAACTTAACTAACGTTTATCTATTTCGAACTAGATAATGAAATCAAATATTAAGATCACATTTTATTATATCTTTTACAATATCAGAGACTGAGTCGTTCAATAAACCCCATGTTTTACAAGCCATACTGTAAAGATTACCAACTCGAAATTAATCATTTACTTCGGCTTTTTGGTCGCCACAGTGCGATTTCGATGCTTTCAACTGATTGTTGATTCGTATACTACCTGAAGCAACTGAAACCCCTTTCTCATAGCCATAAGCAAAACAACTTCATTATTAACTTTAAAATTTTCCTATCGTTGGCGAAAAATTGCAAAGAGCCAAGCATCAGCTTCTACGGCGATGAGACTAGGTACCGATTTTGAAGTAAATAAGTTATAAAAATTGCTATTCCTCTTATTGCTATTTCCACGAATAAAATCCATTTTTCCAATGAAAATGGGTTCTATTCGTGGTAACACCAGCTTTTCCAAGAAATTGAAAATACTGTTTTCCTTTCTGTAAAATCTTATTTATACTTGGTTCCTGAAAGCCATGTAGTAGAGCAACGATGCTCTACTTATTCTAGTTTCAGCGTTCACCCTGAAGATTCATTATAAATAACCCTTAGTAGATTTTAAGAAGGACATTTTGTACCGTTTTATGGATTTGTATACCCGATATGTAGCTTACTTTGTAAGCGGAGCGGAAGCTTTGTAGGAGGAGCTCGTGGCTAAGTAATAACAGCCGCACGGGTCGATACATCAGGTTAAGCTACGCTTGCCGGGGTTGGTCCGTGGATGGGTGACCATCTTTACATATCGAGATTCCTCCGTGCCTCCGAAAGCACGTTAAACCGTTGGTCCCGGCTGTAATTTGTGGATCTTTGACAGTCGTTACGGGTCGTCAGAAGCCCGAAAGTCTGACAACCAGTCTTGCCAAGGGGTATCGTATTACCCAGTTACTGGGTTGTGGAGGTCAGATAGGCAGTCGCTCCATGTAAAATATTGGTATTCAGCTGCATCCGGTTAGACTGGAAGCCGACCCCAACATGGTTGGGAAAAGGCTAGGCAGATGATGATATGTAGCTTACTACCGATAAATTCACCCCCGTATTACGTATTTTACATGAGATACAGGTTTATTCCTAATTCAGCTAGAATTCAATTATTATATACGTAACCTCTGGTCTATGGCCCTTTTTTAAATATTTATGTTAATTAATTATTTCAGTAAGCAATTTATTATTTATATTATCGGTTCAATAATAATTATAGAATGCGGGACTTTACGATAGTTGCTCGTCAATACATACGATCGTATGTTAGTAGTACGCCCGCGTTCCACGCACCGTAAAACTACTACGCGACTACGCGACTATAAATACGCGTCCTACTTACTTTAATCTCACGAATTGCCTACATATTTTAAGTCACCTTCCTACTATAGATTTTTAATTTAATTACTCAACAAAGTTTGTTTTGATTAGTACAGTGTAAGCAGACGTTAGTGTTTGTGGGTCGGGTCGAGTTCTCAAATTGTAAATACGACCCGTTTACGTTTTGGCGTAGAATTATAGTGTAGTAGGAATTCACATAACATAACATCACGTCGGTATTCCCCGAAGGGTTAGGTCTGCCTAAACCTACGACGTCTATGGGTTATTCAGTACCTTCTAAATAGTGAGTGTGCTAGAATTCCTCGTTTATAGGTTTTATTTTTGCACCATTATTCCAAAGTCTGAAGAAACGTGTTAGTAGATCATTAACGTGCATTCGCAAATAGCTGTCAAACACTCCGCTGTTTTGATTGTCATTATTACAAAACTAGCTGCGCCCCGCGGTTTCACCCGCGTAAGTCTCGATCCCGTGGGAACATCGGGATAAAAAGTATCCTATGTGTTAATCCAGGATATAAACTATCTGCTTGCCAAATTTTATCCAAATCCATTCAGCCGTTTTTGCGTGATTGAGTAACAAACATCCAAACACACAAACTTTCACATTTATAATATTAGTAGGATTATATTATGAAATAATTAATATCGTAGGAAATATTGAATTTGAAAAAAAATATTCAGCGTTACGTTGTTAATTATGATTTCTAGTTAAAAAATGATTAAACTGCATTTTAATTTAAATTTACTTTGTTTAGTGTATTTTCACAATATAAAAGTGGTAGAATCAATATATTTAAAAGTTTACAGTGTAGAATTAGGACAATCATGTAAGTATAATACCTATAAAAAAAACGAGTTTAACAAGTTCTCTATCTGTCGGATAGACAATACTTACCTACATAATTTTTCCATTAATTTTAGCAATCTTTTTTTTATTTTGTATTGTAAATTATTTAGAATGCTATTTTTGATATTATTAGATATTTTTGCGCATGTATTACCAAAAATGATTGATTATCTATTATTGTAAATATTCTCTTTTGGCTTTATAACATTACTTATGTAAATCCAAAAATGGTGCATGTCGTTTTAGCCTGTAAGTAATTGTTGCACTTATACTTGTACCTACCATTAAGCAAGTTATTTTATATATTGTATTGTGTAAACAATTGTTGGCTAACCTAAATAAATAAATAAATTAATGGGAACACTATAGCACTTCGAAAACCGCTGCTATACGACATAAAGGCGCTGTCCAACCACTGATGTGCGGTTGACTGTACACAAAAATGTACCCGACCAATGGGTCAGTAGGTAAGGTATTAGGCTAAAATGCACTATGACTATTTATATCAATGTCTTCACGATCGATAATTTGCGTATATCGATCAAGAGACGGATATATTATTCATATATCATGTCTGACGCTAGTATATTATTCACATATCATGTCTGTGTGGTGTGACTATGAATGATAGGCTAAGGAATGACGTGATAAGGCAACGGTGCGGTTTAAAAGAAAATGTAGTGACAGAAATTAAAAAGACTACGCTTAGATGTTGAGAGGATGAATAAATGGCGACTAACATAAGGTATAAGGCAGAGATACCTTGTGGGTGATGTTTTTCAAAAAGGTCAGGTGCGTGGTACTTGCAACCGGCGCGTGTATGATTAGCGGGCGTGCACGGCCTACTGTGACATCACACAGTCTGACAGTCACACATTTTATATGACTAAACTGTGATAAAACGTGTGACTCGAGCCATATCACAAGGCTGTGCTCGCCCCGCAGATGTACTCAATACTGAATTTTTTATTACGTTACATAGATGGTATAATAAGTAAAATATCAATATGGACCCTGTCGGGCACAGCAAAATTAGGAGAGAGGAAGAGGGCTAAGCAGAAATGTAATATTATTCAAAATTATTAGATGTGTTTAATTATGTAGGTAATATATTATTAGGTTAGTGTAAATAGGTACAGTATATTAGTTATTTTTATTTTATGTATTGAATAAGAATAATCTAGGTAATGAACGTAAACGAGGCAAAAGGAGTATGTAAGGATCGAGGCGTTCTGTAGTTTCTGCGTACTATGTATGTGTGTATATCATAATTATGTGATAGTCCCTATGACCTACGCAGATACGTATCATTATACAATTATAGGTACATATGCGGTAAAACGTTTTCAATCGATTCTGTAAACTGATAGTATACTGCGTTTTGTGGTATGACTAATTTTGTTTTGCCCGCGACTTCGTTCGCGTGGAACTCGTAAGACAACACAATACAGGGTGGCAGGGACATCGACGCGAAGCCTGTTACTATGGATTCAGTACATGATTCTGAACCGCCTGCGTAGAAATTTTTCGTCGGTTGCAAAATTATGGTTCCGAACCGAACTACACCGAGCAGTCTATAGAACAACAGCATTCAATTTAAAGAAACCGGCCAAATGCGAGTCGGAATCGCGCCCGAAGGGTTCCGTACCATTGTCGATAAAAACGGCATAAAAAAATCACGTTTGTTGTATGGGAGCCCCCTTAAATATTTATTTTATTCTGTTTTTTAGTTATTTGTTATTATAGCGGCAATAGAAATACGAGGAGGAGCTCGTGGCTACGTAATATCAGCCGCACGGGTCGATCGATCAGGTAAAGCTATGTTTGCCGGGGTTGGTCCGTGGATGAGTGACTCTTCACATACCGAGACTCCTCCGTGCCTCGGAAAGCACGATAAGCCGTTGGTTTCGGCTGTCATTCGTGGATCTTTGACAGTCGTTACGGGTCGTCAGAAGCCCGAACGTCTGACAACCTGTCTTACCAAGGGGTATCGTATTACCCAGTTACTGGGTTGTGGAGGTCAGATAGGCAGTCGCTCTATGAAAAATACTGGTATTCAGCTGCATCCGGTTAGACTGGAAGCTGACCCCAATATAGTTGGGAAAAGGCTAGGCAGATTGGGCGGCAACAGAAATACATCATCTGTGAAAATTTCAACTGTCTAACTATCACGGTTCGTGAGATACAGCGGGGTGACAGACAGACGGACTGCAGAGTCTTAGTAATAGGGTTCCGTTTTACCCTTTTTGGTAAGGAACCCTAAAAAACAATCACAAAAACAGAAAGTCTGTTGATTGAAGTTACGTACAGGGTCGCTGGTAGGTCTAGCGTGATGATATTAATTTTAAAGGGGTAATCAGTATCATCATCATTTCAGCCGAAAGACGTCCACTGCTGGTCATAGGCCTCTCCCAAGCACCGCCACTTCGACCGGTTCTGTGCTGTCAGTATCTATCTGCATTAATAAAACATTTTTTCTCGTCTTATCACAATCTCGCGGTAAACTGTTGAAGAATACGAAGATAAATATTTCTATTTGCTATGGGAGAATAGCAGACATCTATACATAAAATAGATCATTATGTGGTTGTCACCCAGTCTGCTTAGGACGATTGTAAACTTGAATACTTATTGGTAATTTAAATCTTGAGTCATGCATGCGTCTACATCACTAGCTAAAATATGATCAGAGCAAAACGTTTTCTACTTTCTGGTAAACCAGTGATTCCCAAAGTGGTCCAGATGGACCCCCAAGGGTCCAAGGGAAACTCGACGAGGGTCAAAGTTGGCGTGAAAACAAAATGGGGGTTCACAAGTTTTAAGTCCATCCACGAAAATTAAGAAAAAACAAATCGGCGTTTTCCTGAAAGTATTCTTTTACTATCCCACATGTGTCCCCGTGTCGCCGCGTTGTGGTCGATTCTTTTGAAGGATTATCATCATCTGTCTAAACTTTTCCCAACTATGTTGGGGGTTGGCTTCCAGTCTAACCGGATGTAGCTAAACCAGTATTTTACATGGAGCGACTGCATATCTGACCTCCACAACCACAACCCAGTTACTTTGTAATACAATACCCCTTGATTTTTCTGAAGGATTATAATAATATTATTTGCAATTCCGTGTTGGAAAGAAAAACATTGCTTAGTAGTTGTGTAATTCGCATAACATCAACCATTTTAATACTCCCACAATCTTCTCGTTTTCCATTGTTTATTTTCTACTTGTAATATTACACGATATAAAAATATTTATACAATTGATTATTCAACAAAATGAAAACCACAATATTGAGTCATGGATAGGCAACACTGAATTATGAGTTAATTTTTTTGTCATTTAGGGCCTACCCAACCTCAAATGCTTCGCATGGTTCTCCGTTATGCCGAAAATATTGTAGCATTAATTTTGAATTAAATATATGCTAAAGCTGAGGATTGATGCTAGGTCCAATGTTAAACGAAAACAAGATTACATAAAATTTCTCTATAGAAAAAAAACAAAGTTACCTCTAAACCGAACTAAAAACCGCTGGTATTAAAAAAATACTTCAAATTAGATCATAAAACTTTGCACAATAACTGAACTAACTATAAACCAGGTCTTGTTTTTTTTATTTTTTTTATTACCATTATTTTCACCGTAAAAAGCAATTACCTAAACTATTTGAGGCTTGAGAGCCGCCAGCATCCCGCGCTGTCTCGCTCTCGCTCAGGCCGCGAGTATTATGATGCGAGCGAGATAAAAAGTGAATTTGAGCTGAGCTGAGGGAATCAAATATTTTTTTCTATAATTCATGTATTTGTAATTATAATTTATGTATTTTCCGTCGTCCTGTACGCGATAAACTCAAAAACTACTGCACCGATTTTCATACTGTTTTTACCAATGGATAGAGTGGTTCTTGAGCAAGGTTTTAGTATATAATAACCGACATCCACGCGGGCGAAGTTGCGGGCATCAGCTAGTCATTTATAATCATAAAAATCATCAATACAACTCTCTAAGTTCATATTACCTTATTGAATGACTATTTCATGAAATCATGACATGTGAAGCCAATTCTAACCTAATTAAGGAGTTACATCTTAGCGCTTTATCCTGTGATATTGGTATTATGCGTAGCGTTGACGTGTTTGATAAGGAACCCTAATAAGGTTCCGTCAAGGCAAAGCGGCTTATTCGGGAGTTGTGATCAAGTTATTAAGTAATGTGGCAAGTTATTAATTATCTGCCCACGTTCCCCGAATTCGATTCTTCATCAATGTGCACTTTCCGAAAAACTTCTTGCTGGGAAGTCGAACTAACACTTTCAGCTTTGTTAAGATCTTTTTTGCTGTTTCGGCTAGTTGACAAAGTTTGTTCTCAGAATGGGTCAGCATTTCGTTGTCTCTTATTTGTTGCTTGATTGATGTGAGTTTCAGCATCAATCAAACTTTCAGTTTCGTTGCTCCAGATTTTATCTAATCCTTTAAAGTTGGCAAGTACCTAGGTAAACTTTAAAGCAATCAACTCGTTTATGCTCCACCTGGTTTTTCGTTTACCTACGTAAAAGTTGAAACATAGGTATGTAACGCAAGCTTCAGATAATAGATACAGGAATAGATAAGTTTGTTGCTTCTTAATAGTTCCATACTCCATTTGAAATAAGATGAGACATTTAAATAAGCCTTTTTTACAGTCCATTCAACCGATTTTGACTTATATTGCGTTGGTGGCATAACGAATGGCAGCTGCAGTAGACAGTTGGTATTGTGTAACGTTTTTTGCTTATAATGCCATTCTTATGCCTACGGTATAGAAGTGAAAATCGGTTGAACGGACTGTAAAAAGGTTTGTTTAAATTTCTAATCTTATTTCAAATGGAGTATAGATGATGTTAATTTGTCAATGAAGCAACTGTTGTGGGAAATTGTTAACGAGAAAATGAAAACTGATGCGGAACGCTTCACTTATACAGATGTTGGTACCTATGCATGGCGTGTGATCGCCGCAGGGCGCTATAATGCTGTACACGCAACATTTACCGAACACAATGTGGTTTCACACAGTATAATACCAATAAAAATCATTTGGAAGCCATGCAATTGTAGATCGAACAAAAATGCTTTTTACCAGTTCCAGTACAAAGTTTTTCACAAAACGGTTTCGTTCAACTCGAAATTCCGGCGAGTTATTTGCTGGTAACTTCGCTAATTTGAACGAGATGTACTGAATCGAATATTCATTTGAGTCACGTGATCGAGTAGGCATGTCAGACGAGACTTTACTGCGATAAAATTTTCGCGGAGCCAACTCGGCGAGCTGTTAGGGTTCCGTAGTCAACAAGGAACCCTTATAGTTTCGCCATGTCCGTCTGTCTGTCCGTCCGTCTGTCCGTCTGTCCGCGGCTTAGCTCAAAGACCGTTGGTACTAGAAAGCTGTAATTTGGTATGGATATACATATAAACTACGCCTAAAAAGCGGTAAAAAAAAATTGTAAACATTTTTTTTTAGGGTATCTCCCCTTCATTTAAATTTGGGATTGTTTTTTTTTTCTCGTCAATCCCATGGTGTGGGGTATCGTTGGAAAGTTTGTTTAAAAATAATAGGAGTTTGTGAAAACCATTATTGGATACAGGGATCCGTTTGCGGAATATTAAGCTTGCAAATTTTTGTTAGAGTCAAGTGTCAGTGCCAGCTAAATGGTTGGGTTTGGAAATGTGAAAAAATTCACGGCAGTAATATACATAACGAAGTTAAAAGGAAAACTATCACCGCTACGAAGGCTCCACCAGTTACCGAGTAATAATCGACCAACTTTAATTTGCAGTTGCAAAAACATGTTCTCCCGTACATTCTGTATGGGAGAACAAGTTTTTCAACTATAATGTTAAGTTTGTTGGATAAATTCATCCCAACTATGGAACCCTTCATTGTGCGTGGTTCGTCATGCACTTGGCCGGTTTTTATTTTACCTTTCGATGTTCGCTCTCGAATGTATGTGTGGAACAAAGTATTGATAACAATACTGATACTAGCAGCATTGTCATGGGGCATTAGCATTGTTTGTTCCCTTTCCCTCATCCAGTTTATGATGTGTACATAAAGCGATCGAAACGATTGGTCATTAAAATATCAGACCATTATTTACTTCTCTGGAACAGTTCGAGTTGGAACATCACGGCAAATGATAGCGACGACATAGGAAATACGCCGAGCCGCCGATTCAATCGTTTTGCGACTGTTTGATTTAAGTAGATAATCTTTTCCATTGCTTGTTAGCTCGTTTGTATTTTGTACTTCGTCGTTTTGTTAATTATCCAAGTCTGAGTAGGATAGGGTATTAAGCAACAGTCCATTATCTATTTTTTCTTTAAGTTCAAGGGGATTTTGATTATAATATTTATTTTAATTTTTCAAGTCAAAGTCAAATAATTTATTTCAAATAGGCACATAAAAGGCACTTTTGAACGTCAATGAAAAACAAACAAAGAAATAGAATTGATTCTAGTTGCCCATTCCAAAAGGTAGATTTCATATGGAGAAGAATGGGCAAGAAACTCCACCGTTACTCTTTTCAAAAATGTTTACAATATTTTGTATACATGAATTATATAATTATATGTGAAGACCATGCACCCACAGTAAGATTACTGTCCCACAAGGACATTCTAATTAACTACAATGGTTTTTGGTACGCGGGTGTACCGCGCGCGGTCATACAGGTACTTCGAAAGTTCCTAGGCATGTTTATTCTCCTTTCAATCTCATCTTTGTGTCTCGACTTTCTGAAGGTAAGATCCACATATTCTAAAGTTTTTTGGTTTATTATTTGGTTTTTGGTTATAGACTTTTGACTGTTCGTATCAACTTTAGTTTTTGACGTACTTATATGTTTTTTTAATCCAATGCTTTCGCTAATGTTGCATAACTCTGCGATCATTTACTTCCAATTCTATGGGTGTTTTGGAGACAAGAACGATGTCGTCGGCAAATAGGTTGTTCAGAAAATGTCCGTTAATGTAGAACTATTTCTGTTTCCAGCTTAGGCCTTTCATTATAAACTCCAAGATAGAGATGAATGGTTTTCTCTTAGAAATCGGTATGTTAAGAAGGACATAAGCTAAGCAGTAAGCAAACTTTTTACTGTTTCCATTTACCCAAACGAAACAGTTATTAAATGATGAGATGTAGTGTCCGAAACTGCCCGAAAGTGCAGTGCAGTGTACCTACCTACACTCCCGGACTCCTAAAGCAAGCTACCCTGCACTTATTGTATAGAAGTCCATAACTTTTTAAAGGGTCGTGAATTCAAAATCGGAACAATAAGGACACCAAAATGATGGCCAGTCTTTGAAACTCCACAAAAATACTTTCTTTGACTCATCATTATTTTGATGTTTTATCTCACATGGAATTGCACGGTGGCTCGATTTAGTAGGCCGGGAGTGTATATTACGAGTAAAGACCTGTAATTGGCTGTCGGATTATCATACTGTTATTTGTCACCATTGTATTTAGCTGCAAGTCTTCCAAAGTCTTTAAATAATTAAATAATTACAGACGACAGACAATTCTGTAGAATTTACTGTCTTTCACTGAATTAGGTAGGGTCTATCATAAACTTGAAATACTATTAAAGTTATACGTGCACTTTTGTTGCCGAGTTAAAACTTGTTTGCTCCATTGAAACTTTGCGCGATTACCAGGGGAGGACGTTAACAGCGCTAAAATGGCGGCTATGAGTTCATGAAAGCCTGTACTAATAAATGGTTTAATTTTCCCATTATAGAAAATCGTTCCTAACTATAATATTACTTTATTACTATAATATTATGAATGCGAAAGTGAGTTTATTTGTTACGCTTTCATGCTAAAACGGCTGAACGGATTTGGATGAAATTTGGCACATGGGTAGACCATGACCTAGAATAGAACATAGCATAATGGCATACCCGGTTGTACGTTCCCGTGGGATTATTTCCGACCGTCACGCGGGCGATGCCGTGGGCAAAACCTAGTCTCTTTATAAGTCGTAAGTCAGTCAACGTGGTGTTGCGGGATATGTGGACTGGGCTGTTTCGTACAAATATGGGGAAATGAGATGAAATCCTTTATAATTTTCAACCGGAGACTATCCGTCGTAAAAAAAACTAATCGCAGAATAAGCTTCATCCTCGATCATCGAGCCACCCTTTTTCATGATTGGTCCTTTGTAATCAAGCTAAATGAATTGAAGGGACACATAAATAATGTATGTGACATCAAAGAAACATTTTGGGTTGGTCAGACAAGGCCAGGAACTGGTTTAAAAATACCGGTTAATACCGCTTTGTTTCGGTTTTCCTCCGATTTTTTCTAAAGAACGTGAACGTAGAGAACTTTATTTTAACCTAAATTAACCGGTTTATTCTACGAGCTGCATGTCGGTAAAAGCTTTGCAACTTGTGACTACTTGTGAGGATGCCGCGCTGAATAAAAACTGAAGTATTAACCGGTTTTATTGCTTTAAACCGGCAAATCCGAAAAAACTTTTATATAATACTCTTACAAATACCGGTTTAAAAAAACTGGTACTTGCGAACGAAACCGAATGTAAAGGTTTTTGTGTCAAGTACATAATACCGGTTTGAAAAATTAACCGGTATCCGAGTCATGCCTTCAGTATTGACTTCACTTTCAATAGTCGTTATCAACATCCTTCTTTTCGTGTCAGATACCTTCATATGGTGTCCAGGCTAAGTGCGGTAAATGTACGCCTATACGGGCACTTGGTACACACGGCTACACATCAAGCTATACATTTCCAGTATAAGCTGACCTCGCATTGACCGGAAATCCTATACAATGCGAGATCAGCATAAACTGGAAATGTGTAGCTTGATGTGTAGCCGTGTGTACCTATGTATAATACATGAAAGAGACGTGGTGTAGTCCGAAGCATCACACACGCACTGGGTGTGCATCTGCATTGTGTGATGAGTCTATGATGCCATATTTAGCTAACTTCAGACTACGCTATAATTAATAGCATATAATTCATAGCACAAAAATATTGCTCGCCATACAATATTCCATATTATAAAACAAAGTCCTCCGCCGCGTCTGTTCGCGATAATTTATTTATTTCAGTTTAAGTATACATATAATAACCTATATCCACGCGGGCGAAGCCGCGGTCATCAGCTTGTATATAGTATAGGAAAGTGTAAACGCGTTCTAAATAAATGTATGGCGAGCATTATTGTTATGCTATGAACTACAAAATATGCTATTATATTATAGCGTAGTATGAAATGAGCTTTTTTCTCCTCTCATCTCAAACCTTTAGGGTCTGTAATTACATCAATGTGGGCGCGGACAATAGTTAATTTTCCGGGCATGCATGTAACTGAATTTCAATATGACATCAAAAAAAAAAAACAGTTTTTTTTTAAAGAATGTTTATATTTTGTCCTCTATTGAAAAATACGAGAAGCAGGCTGCAAGTAAAATGAGCGTTCCCATCCACGATGTCAACGTCCTGCGGTGTCAGTATAAGCACGTATACGTCGTATTAATGGCGCGGAGTTTTCAAGCGTCCTCGTATCTGCTGACGTGCATCATACACATACACACCTCGTAGTTTCACGTTCGCTTTCTGAAATGAAGTGATATGTAAACCAATGAAAGTTACAACCGTTCGCCCGCACCGCTGCTATTTCGCACCAATGTTTTATTACTTAACGCTACGTCAATCGTGTATGAAATTGTTGTGGATGACACCTTCGATTTTATATTTGTATTTAACTTTACCATCCTAACTATTATTGCGAAAGTGAGTTTGTTTGTTTGTTACGCTTTCAATCTAAAACGGCTGAACGGATTTGGATGAAATTAGGCACATGGGTAGACCATGTCCTGGAAAAGGTCATAGGATACCTTTTATCCCGATATTCCCACGGGATCGGGACTTAAGTGGGTGAAACCGCGGGGCCCAGTTAGTTCTAATTGTTTAGGTCTGTGGTTTTGTTACGTAGAAGTAAAGCGTAAAACTAAATTCTACGTAGTAACAGACTAAAAAAAATATTGTTTAACCGGAATAATGATTTATTTTTTGCTACTAAAGCATTAAAACATAAAGGAAAACTTACTGAAAGGGCCAATTAATTACAGTATTTTTTACTTTCAGCCGAGCTGGTTGCGTACAAAGGAATTTTGGGACAAGTCCTTTGAGGATCGCTATGAAAAGATACATAACGATACCACACGGCCCAAATTGAAGGTAAGTTCGATTACTATACAATATCTATCAGATTCACCTCCGAATTCTTAAATGCCTTTTAACTTAAAGAAACCTTTTCTCTTCTGTAAAATGACCAAAACATCAACTCAAAATTGAGTTCTGTTTGAATTGAATTTCGATTCGATTTATAATGTTTATTTAACTAGGCCTGTAAGTTTGGCCTCGCCGTGCTTACTTCTTGCCATAAGATCGCCCGTCGTCGTCGGCCTGTTTCCTATAGATAGTGTCAATGGCTATTATGTTGGCTACATTTCTCTCTTGTAATTTCTATTAGTTTTAACTTCTCTCTTCTTTTTTAGAATAGGACAGTTTTTATTTCTTGTGACTAGCTCGCGTAGCCTGACCACCGGAGTAACGGGTTTTTGTATTTTATTAATTGATATCGGTTATTACAATCGTACAAATCGGAAATTAAAATTGGATTTCTGAATAAACTCGGAAACTCGTAGGAAAACTTAAAAATGGCCGAAAAATATATTTAAAAAACTTTTCTACTCAACAACAGGTTATAGTGGTCCCTCACTCCCACAACGACCCAGGATGGCTCAAAACCTTCGAGCAGTACTTCGAATGGAAGACAAAGAACATTATCAACAACATTGTGGCCAAACTGACTCAGTTCCCGAACATGACCTTCATTTGGACAGAGATATCTTTTCTGAACGCCTGGTGGGAAAGGTCACACCCCGTCAAACAAAAGGTACATTGTATTGTTACACATGCCTACAGTTGTCCGTCACCTATTATTTGCAAAGTCACTTAATTCTCGTTTGTGGTCTAGTTTTATGAAGTCACCCTTAAGATGTGTCCATATACATAATAGTAACTATGAGGATGACGATAGCTTTGTACTATGTTTAAAATATATTCATTAAATATCTACACAGCGACAAGTAAGCACCTTGACAGTCCTGTAATCTATCTGATAGTAGTCATCGAAACTATTCCCTTCTTTTTTAGCGTCGCTCCAGTCGGGTAAAAAGTACACAAAATTTTATTTTGCTTAACGCATACTCTAATTATTTTTCTCAAATTCCTCAATGAATTCATTAGGTTGTAGACTACCAGAGATATCTCGGTAAATATATATGGCGGCCAAACGGGCAGCGCGCGTGATTGGCAGAATGAGTGGCGCGCGGATTCAAAATTCATCACTTAAACAAAACATCTTATAGAAAAAAACTTGTAACGTAATACTTATCTTTTCTGGGCTGAGACTTAGCCCCCTGGATCCGCCATTGGACTCGGCGAGCATCTTAGGATGCTTGTTTGACTCAACTCGTTTTTTATTATTATTCCAACTTGCCTGCCTATTGACGCGCTAGTTTACGAAGAAATAGGAAAAAAATATAAACTGGCACTAGCTATAAGTAATAAATAATAATTGATCTCATTACAGTTATTGAAAAAGTTGATCAAAGAAGGTCGTCTCGAGATCACCACTGGCGGCTGGGTGATGCCCGACGAAGCGTGCACGCATATCTATGCGTTAATTGACCAGTTCATTGAAGGTAATATATACATCTTTTGCATATTTTGATTAAAAACTCACGTTTTAGGTATTATATTTTGATCTATTCTTTAGGCCATCACTGGGTAAAAACAAACCTCGGCGTCATCCCGAAGACAGGCTGGTCCATCGATCCATTCGGTCACGGAGCAACCGTCCCTTATCTGCTGGATAAAAGTGGCCTTGAAGGAACCATTATACAAAGAATCCATTACGCGTGGAAACAATGGCTGGCCGAGCGACAGATCGAAGAGTTCTATTGGATGGCGGGCTGGGCAACCACGAAACCCTCTTTGATAGTTCACAACCAACCTTTCGACATCTACTCGATAAAAAGCACATGCGGTCCACATCCTTCGATTTGTCTTAGCTTTGACTTCCGGAAAATCCCTGGCGAATATTCTGAATATACCGCTAAACACGAAGATATAACTGAAAATAATTTGCACAGCAAGGCGAAGACTTTGGTGGAAGAGTACGATCGTATCGGATCCCTGACTCCACACAACGTGGTGCTGGTGCCGCTGGGAGACGACTTCAGGTACGAGTACAGTATGGAGTTTGATGATCAATACGTTAATTACATGAAGATGTTCAATTACATCAATGCGCACAAGGAGATTTTCAACGCTGATGTGCAGTTTGGAACGCCACTTGATTACTTCAACGCCATGAAGGAGAGGCATCACACTATACCGACATTAAAAGGAGATTTCTTCGTTTATTCAGACATCTTTAGCGAGGGAAAACCGGCTTATTGGTCAGGCTACTACACGACAAGACCATATCTGAAAATTCTCGCTCGCGAATTCGAACATCAACTCCGATCTGCAGAAATATTATTCACTCTTGTGTCGAACTACATAAAACAGGTCGGTGGGTTCGGAGCTTCTGAGAAGAAATTAGAAAAATCCTATGAACAGCTCATCTACGCAAGGAGGAACTTGGGTCTATTCCAACATCACGACGCGATAACTGGCACATCAAAAGCTAACGTGATGCAAGATTACGGAACTAAATTGTTCACAAGCTTGTATCACTGCATACGGTTGCAGGAAGCTGCGCTCACCACTATAATGATTGCCGATCGCTCGTTGCACTCGCAGAGTATTCTACAAAGCGAAGTGGAGTGGGAAACATACGGCGAACCAGCTAAGAAACTGTTAGTGTCCTTCATCGACAAAAAGAGCATTGTACTATTTAATCCCTTAGCAGAAATCCGAACCGAAGTTATCACTGTGAGGGCCGCCACCTCGAACATTCGCGTGTTTGATACCCACAAGAAGCAACACGTAATGTACCAGATCACACCAAACATCGAAGTGCAGGATAACGGTAAGCGAGTCATTAGCGACACCATCTACGACGTATTGTTCGTGGCGACCATACCACCTCTCACGTCGATCTCTTACATGCTGGAAGAGCACACCAACGCATCACATCACAGCGTTATATTCTGCAACAACTGTGAAGACTCGCAAAAAAACAATGTATTTTCTATCAAGAAAATGATGCCTGGTGATATACAATTAGAAAATACGGTGCTGAAACTTCTAGTCAATAGGAACACTGGATTCTTGCGGCAGGTTTATAGAAAAGATATTAGGAAGAGGACTGTTGTTGATGTGCAGTTTGGGGCATACCAAAGTGCGCAGCGTCATTCGGGAGCTTATCTTTTCATGCCGGATTACGATTCACCAGAAAAAAATGTTCTACATCCTTATACTAAT
The DNA here is from genome assembly GCA_949152455.1 of Lithophane leautieri. NCBI lineage: Eukaryota > Metazoa > Arthropoda > Insecta > Lepidoptera > Noctuidae > Lithophane > Lithophane leautieri. The sequence continues at coordinate 17,096,242 of OX424458.1, read as the reverse complement.
CAGAATAACATGCAAGATAATAACATAATCATATTTTCCGGCCCGATCTGTACTGAAATTACGACAATGTACTTGCCATTCTTAGTTCACACCGTGAGAATATATAACATAGGAGACCCAGTGCTGTCGCGTGCTATTTACATCGAAAACACGGTAGATTTCGAGAGTCCCCCCAAAAATAGAGAAACTGAGTTGTTTATGAGAATACAGACTGATATACAAAACGGAGACATTCCGGAATTCTATACCGACCAGAACGGATTCCAGTATCAGAAGAGAGTAAAGGTGAACAAATTGGGCATTGAGGCGAACTACTACCCAATTACGACAATGGCGTGGCTGCAGGATGAGGAGACCAGGCTGACCCTGTTAACTAACCACGCTCAAGGTGCGTCAGCGTATGAACCTGGACGCTTGGAGGTGATGCTTGACCGACGGACTCTATATGATGACTTCAGAGGAATCGGCGAAGGAGTTGTGGATAACAGACCGACAACTTTTCAAAATTGGCTTTTGATCGAATCAATGCCAGGCGTCACGCGAGCTAAGAGAGATACCAGCGAGCAGGGGTTCAAGTTTGTGAACGAACGTCGCTTTGGGCCCGACCAGAAGGAGAGCCCTTACCAAGTACCGTCTCAAACCGCGGAATATTTGAGCCGAGCGTTCAATTACCCTGTCAACGTGTATCTGTTGGACACCAGCGAAGTGGGCAACATCGAGGTAAAGGCATATCAGTCGTTCCTGCAGAACTTCCCGGCCGGCATACACTTGGTAACTCTACGAACCATCACTGACGACATACTTGAACTTTTCCCAAGTTCCGAAAGTTATATGGTACTGCATAGACCAGGGTACAGCTGCGCCGTCGGAGAAAAACCAATCAACAAGTCCCCAAAGTTTTCGTCTAAAACCAGGTTCAATGGTCTGACCGTTCAGAATATAACTGCAGTCAGTCTGACAGGCCTGAAGACGTTCAAAGCTCTGACCGGTTTGAGCGAAATCCACCTGGATGCGATGGAGGTGAAAACATATAAGATCAGGTTTTAAAGACTGTTAGAAGTAATAGGTAGGTGTAACACATTTGTAATTTTATAATAGTTTACAACTTTATTGTGAACTTGCCAGAACATGCTTCGGCTAAGGTTAAGATATGCAAGAGGAGTAAGTAGGAAAATCCAATTTTGAAGGTTTTAGTGTAGCTGCATCATACCTTGTAGTATACTCGTATTAGGAGAATTATTTCTTTTTCCATTCATTTTATGCACTCTCACTAAGTCTTAGCAATTTGCCCTGTATAATCTTGATATTATTTTAAATTGTTTAATAGTTTATTGTCGACCCAATGGCTTTTTTAGTTCAACGGTAATTTCGACTACTAGATAAATCTACCTCAGGACCAAATGTTATACCTGTTCATCTATTGATTCTATTGCAAATGACTAATTATGCTAGTTCAATTAATTATTATAGACTATTTGAATCTCCTATTATTAATATTCTTAACTTTTATCACTGACTTTTGTAAAATTCTTTTTCTCTATTTTTTTAATGTATTACAACACCCTAAAGTTAATGTTATTTTAGCACTTATTTTGGGCAGAAGCATATTAACTTCTTACATTCATAATATTTTGCTGTGATAGCATTCATGACATATATATGTATTTTATATTATTTTAGTTACCGATAGTTTTGGGTTTAATAATTTTAATAAAATATAAAATTCGTATCCTATCATATTTGAGCTAATTATGATATTACTCGTACAATTAAATCCTTCCTTATTAAAATTTACCAATAAAATACTATGTTTGTGACAAAGGCTTTTAGGTTGTGTTTCTTATGTTTTGAAATGATTTAAGTATTTTTAAGTTTGAAAGTGATATTTGAGTTACATTTAATATAAGTAAGTTATAATTTAATTCAGATGCTAGGCATACATTTTAAATGTAAGGGAGGGTGTTAAAGTCTACATATTATAATGAATTTCGACGTTTAACTTCACCCTTGCCTTAGTTATTATGCCTTATTAATAAAAATTATGCAGTTCTAAAAGAACAAATAAGTAAAAATAATAAAAACTGAATTCTCTCAATATTTTTAAAGATTATTATAGATCTGTGTAGGGTTTTTTTAATAAGGCTTATCGTTTAATTGCATTTGATGGACCAAACATATTTTCGGTTTTAGTTTTTAGGGTTCCGTAGTCAACAAGGAACCCTTATAGTTTCGCCATGTCCGTCTGTCTGTCTGTCCGTCTGTCCGTGGCTTGGCTCAGACTGTTGTTACGAGAAAGTTGTAATTTGGTATGAGTATACATATAAGTTACGCCGAAAAGTAGTATAAAAAAACATGTTTTATTTTTATTTTTATTGTACCCCCCTATACTTAAGTGGGAACTTTTTTTGTCTCGCCTATCCCATGGTGTTGAGTGTCGTTGGAAAGGTCATACAAATTATTGTAAGTTTGTGAAGACCATTTTTGGATTCAGGGATCCGTTTGGTTAAGTGTGGGTGCCAGCTAAATGGTTGATTTTGGTTATGTGAAAAAATTCACGCCAGTAGTATAACGAAATTAAAAGGAAAACTATCTCAGCTCAGTAGGCTTTACAAGTTACCGAGTAATAATCAACCAACTTACATTTGCAGTTGCAAAAACATGTTTTCCCATACATTCCGTATGGGAGAAAAAGTTTTTCAACTACATGTTAAGTTTGTGCTTGGGATAAATTCATCCCAACTACGGAACCCTTCATTGTGCGTGGTTTGACACGCACTTGGCCGGTTTTTCATAACTTCTTAGCTTGCTCATGTAACAATTTATTTAATTTAATCTTCCAATTTCCATTTGTTAATAATGTTTTGTATATAATTGTGAAAATGTATATTTTTAAGATATTTTTTTTTATATTTTGAAATGGCCACTATTAATTTAGACTTGATAAGTACAATTAGTTAAATCAACATATTTTTATTATTTATATGGCTTGTTGTATTATCACATCAAAACTAGTTATGTTTTGGGATTCTCATATACCTAATGATTGTACAATATGATTATGTACTAAAATCAATTTTATAAATATATTATTGTGATGAGGTATAACTTGAAATCATTACCATCGATAATGTTTAGTCAATGGAAATTAGGTCTTAAATGGATGTAAAGATAATAATCAATACTAATGTGTAAACTGACCGTGTTTAGTTTACACAATCTGTTTCTCAATTAGTAAGTAGAACTGTCATATTTCGTTGTATAATTTGGTTGTACTTGACGTAATTTACATATAGACATAAACTAGCAACATTGTGTACAATTTTTGTCTGGAAACCTGGTAGATGAAATAAAAATAAATAAAATATACAAGAACATGTTTATTTATAATAATATATCCCATTCATTCATTCAAAACAACGGACAATGATCCTGATAGGTTTCTCTTTAGAATATATTTATTTAGTAAAGTTAATGCAAACAGTTAGGGATTAGAATTTTATGTAACTTTAACAATAGTATGTGTATATATTTATTTATAAAATTACATACTAAGCAAGGGAGAGCGTCGTGTCATTTCTTCTTTATTCTACTCGCGATCCACTCTAGCCCTAAATGTAATCTGAAAAGAGAGAAAAGTTTATTAAAACCTAACAATTTCAATTAAAAAAATTGCAGTAGAATTGAGAAATAAAACGTGTTGCGCGGACCCCAATCAACATGGGACAAAGGCAGGAAAATGATTATGATTTATCAACAGAATTGCAAGTTCTCCAAATGACTCGAAAAGGGTATGAATTTTACGAAATTCCTTTAACCTATTGACCGCCCCGGTCGGATTAATAAAATAACTCAAGGCTTTTTTGATACAGAAATGTTATTATTCCATAAGCGATTTTTAGAATGACCCCATGTGTGACATCTCGACAGTTTGACATTATTATCCGTAACAATTTTATGCATGATCTGGAACTGTTAAAATGTCTTATTAATTTATTATCTGTTTCGTAATTTTGTATTGATGGTGACATTATTGGATAAATTTTGCATGCCAAAACTCAGAACTTATTAATTTATTATCTATTTCATAATTTCCTATTGACATTATTTGTGCAATTTTGCATGCCAAAACTCAGGCAGAATGTACCCGGCTCTCTATATTTTTTATAACAACTTTTTTGTACTATACCTACATTCTATGCGAATAAATGATTTGATTTGAATAAAACAATGAATGTTTTCGTGCCCGTGCCGCTTCCTATGTTCGTTTTTATATAATATGTCGATTTATGAGCTGGGCACTGGAGACACAGTAATTGACTCAAAACCAAGCTATCAGTAGGTTAAAAAACAAGCTCAAGAACACGATGAGAAAAAAAAAGTTTAAGTTTTACAATTGAGATATGTAAAGAAACCACTTCTGTTTCCATGCAAATCGATTGTAAACTACGACCTACCGCAAATAAGTGACTAACTAAAGCTTGAATTTTCTATCAAACCTACAAAAACAGACTATTTCACGACATTTTCAAATAACTAGAATATATAATATTATAATATAACTTTAATGGTACTTTAAAGCTACGAAATAAGTTAGTCAACACAAAACTTTGATTTACCTACGACTCGCAGATACACCTAGAGCCATCTAGTGCACTTGCATCAAACTAATTCACGCATGACGTTTGCAAAAGGGCGCGAAATGCTGATGATAAAAGAATATTGTATCTCGTGACATCTTTCAAACGGAAATTTTATCAGCATCTGTGTAATAAGGGTTTGAAATTAAAATGCATTAGTACCTAAACCATAAAAACTTTATTTAAAATAACGATAAACGAATGGTTACAATTTTTGGTAGGTAACAATCAAGCACAATGGGACGGTTTCGCGCAAATATCCATTTATTCGTAACAGCAGCTAGCTATCTTATTATTTATTTGTTGTTAGGTATATACCGTAAAGATAACAATCTTTTTACATACCTACAATGTTATAGGGTACACAGACTATGTACTTATTTATTCGCCTACATAATGTAAATAAATCGTTACTGTACAACATTCCACAAATTATCTTTTGTTTACTACAATAAAAATACTTATCAAATTATTTTGTGCAACTTAACGTAATTTTCTTCACAATATACAAACATCTGAATTGCTACGTAGCCTTCTTCCTCTCTCCAATTTTTGCTGTGCCCGACAGGGTGCATATTAACTATGGTTTACAATCTATGTAATGCATGAATGACATATGGAATGCAATAAAGAATTGTATCTCACATTGAAACAATTTGGAAAAACACTTTGATTACAGTAAAATTTACGTGACGGACTTAAGTTTAAAGAAAGCAGGCACATACTTTATGGTCACTAATACTAATAACGAAAGTGGATTTATGATACATACCTGAAATAGTAAGTAGTCTATCCTCCTCTCTTACTATCTCATTAATTATGACTTTAAATTAGTTACAGGATTTTCTGTGTACCCTTGAGAAAGGACAATACAAAATGATATTTGGTTTCTTAATCTTAAAATGTAATCAGTGTCACCCTGACTTCACGTGACCTGAAGATATGTGATAGCCAATATCAAATATAGTTAATTTATTTGTGACTGAGGTAATGCTAGTTTACAAGTATGACAGCCAATTTAAAAGGTATTCTAAAGAGGTTTACAACGGTCAGATCAATGGTTTACACAAAACAAATTATTCATAGTTAAATAAAAGAGCACACTGGAAGAATTTGCGAACGATCTTTTTGCCCAGCAGTGGGACGGCTTAGAAACAACAGAAAAAAACATATATCGCTATATGGTAAAAGGTATCAGTGTTTCAATACCGGCAATATGCTATTGAATTGTAATACCAATTTTAGAGGTATGAGGAATAGGGTGTAAAGTTAACGCATGCTTTTTAGAAAAGGGAGGAGCCTCCGACCAGACTGGTATTGTCTGATGGGCATTGCCCAAAGATTGATATCGGTATCTTGTATATAGTCCATCGTGCGGTAAACTTTGCGCGAAGCAGGATTTTGTGTGACGTCAGGATTTATGTGACGTCAGGTCTTTGATGCATAGTTCGCATGTGGCGATGTAGATGCTGCCACACAACCATATTCGAAATAATCTTGATCAAATTAGAAATACTCTATCTAACTGTTGCATAATAGGGGATATTGTTTTAATACCTAATTATGTACAGTTGCATACAAGACTTTATACACCCATGATATGAATCCTCTATAAGGTGCAATACAAATATCGAACAAAAATGGCGGGACACGACGTGAATACGAATAAGCTTTTTAAAAAATTACGGTGCTGTTTTAGTGAAACTCACGTGCATGAAAATGTTCTTTTTTTGAAATTCATAAAGATACCCTACCACGAATTGAGTAGCGAGTGTGGCTTTTTGATGAGTAAGGAAGGGATCGAAAAACCTTTAATTAACGAAAAAACAAAAACTGAAAAAGATTATTTTGGAATAACGACATTGAAACCGTAGGTATATCATCAAGGCATCAGGGCAACACATCTTGGTACGATTGGTGCAGACCCTTTTTTTTTTTTTTTTTGAGGGTGGGAAATCATCCAATGACTTCTCCCGCTCTGGGCGGAGCGGAAGGGCGTGTCAGACTTTTACTGACTAAAACCCACCCGTGTTCCTTCATTTGCCTGTTGCCAAGGTCCCGGTATCCCTTTCGGACTTTCCCGCAACCCTGGCAGGCATCGGTCCTATTGGACCCCGTCAATTTTGCTGACATCTCTTTGAGGCGCGCGTGGAACACGACGCGCCATCGACCCGGGCCTGGTCCTTATCGGACGGCGAGCTGCCCGTTGCTCGCCGTCCGCAAGCCCGCGCCTATGGTGGCCGGGAATCCGCCTGGGATTCCCGACGCCCAGGGCGTCTCCAACGGCGGCGGTTAGGGGCGTGAGGGCGCAAACTTTGCTTTTCCCTCACGCGTTCCGCCTCCTCCTTCGCGAGCATTACTGCTTCGCAGAAGGAGGTGACGGCTTCCCATGCCCTCTCGCTCCGTACCATGGCCTGAACCAGGGCCGGACGCGAGAGGTCACTGCCGCCAATCGCCTCCGCGAGGACACGGCGGTGCTCCGCCCAAGCAGGGCACACCTCAACCGTATGCTCCACCGTGTCCTCCGGGCGATCCGCACAGGTATTGATTAGTAATCACTTTTTCGAGACGAGATGTTTTTCAGCTAGGGTTTATCCACCAAAGCTGTGCGGAGATGCGTACTAGCTAGACTGGAGCGGAGATGTGTGCTGGCTAGAGTGGAACTGAGTTGCACGCCACTCACATGGTCTCCGCTGCGCGCCGTCGCCAGCTTGGGAGGCACAGCTCACATCTCCGCTTTGTACTGCCGCCGCCCAACTCAATCTCGGCGAGGCACAGCTCACATCTCCGCTTCGCTCGCGCTTTACAATTATGATATATATCAGCTAAGCAGCTCAGTGGTATCCACTTAAGCCAAGTGGAGCCGAGATGTGTGAATAACGAAGTCCTCTTGGTTGTTATAAAACAATATTAAATCTCCTCTCCTCTCGTCTCGTCTCGTCTCCGCTTTGGTGGAGTCCGGGCCTAACTCATCTTTACCCCCATTTTTGTCTGTAGCCAATCAACGGCCGAGTTTGCCAAACTGTGTCTTTGAGAGAGCTAATCACATACAACCATCAAAGGCCGCGTATTGAGAATGGGATTGAAATACACTAGGTATAAATTTCGAGCCTAAGTCGACCGTCCACCGTTATGGAGGATGTGCACGTAGAGGTTTGCCTCGCTAGCGGAACAGTCCATTTGTTTGCCAGGGACGCATCCGTATCTTCTTACACACTGTATCTTTTTCCTGCTAGCGGTCTTCAGGTCATAACAGCTGATTTATTCCAGTAATGATGTTTGTCCTCCGGCAACGCTTATCTTGTAAATCACCTGGAAAATGAAACAGGAATTTCATTATTTCACATTTCGTGGCACCAAAAATACGTCTATATATGAATAAATAAATAAATATAGACCGTGTTTTATATGATAAAATAAAAAAGCAGTAGGTACTTCTTCAAATTAGGAAAAAGAAAAAAACGGAACAAAAAATAATTATTCAATATCATACTTACGTTAGCTCTAAGTGAATGACGTACTGACTCGGCCACACATATTGCTCTTGAGATCGAAAATTCACATTTTAAGGGTGCAAGGGAATAAAGCGCTGGGGGCCTAAAAAGGCCACTTTGGCAGAATCATAATAGGATCATATTATGAATCGGCGTAAAATGTCGCAAACTGACAATTCATAAGTCTGCGTGCAATTCATAATACCCAATAATTCATCTGTTTGACAGTTTTCTATGGAGATTCGTAAAATGGTCCACAAATTATGAATTGCTTTTGTGTCAAATTAGAGGAATTGCTAATGACAGCTGGGAATTCAGGAAATGAATTGCTTTTAGAGGAATTACTAATGTAGCCGTTTTAGGTCCCCTGGTATCTTCTTCACACTACATAATATTCAATAAATCAATCAATATCTTTATTGTGGATCATAGGTAGGTACATAATACAGGTCTAAAATAATTAAATTGTGATCAGCTATGTCCCGCCCTTAGGGCATACAATAATTACATGGACATTTTTTACATAATCGTTACAAAATTATTCATAACAAAATATTAAAAAAAATTAAAACAAGTCGGATCGAATTTAGGTACACATCAATTCGTTCATCAATAACGAATTTCACAATTCGACATACTGTTTTATTACATACATGGCAAATGCTTGCTGTTTGCAAATGTATAGTTTCAAATGTATGATACGATTATTAATGGTATATCTAATAAATCCGATAAAATTCAGATCAAATCTATATTATGGATTGAGGCTCGGTTATGAAGTCATTCATGTGGTTCTTAGCTTATTTAAATCCATGAGATAATCCTGTACTTACTGACAAGAAAAATAGTAAGTAAATATGTTGTTTTGAGATAAGTGAAATATAATTTAATATCAAGAAGAGACAAAACGTGTTTCATACTCTTATAAAAAGTATCTTTAATATAAATATAATCGTTGCAACGCCGACGTCTTCAGCGACCCATGAGACTGACACCCTGCAATCGCTGGCGCTGCATAGATCCTCCAAATCATAAGCCACGTTGCTATGTGAGGCCCTACCCTACCTCCAATTTTATCTGGCTCGCACCATACTACTCGCAGCCTGAGCGAGAGCGAGACGGCGCGGGATGCTGGCGCTCAAATAGTTTACGTAATTGCTTTTTACGGTGAAAATAATGGTAATAAAAAAATTACTTTATAGTTAGTTCAGTTATTATATAAAGTTTCATGATCTACTTTGAAGTATTTTTTGAATACCAGCTGTTTATAGATCGGTTTAGAGGTAACTTTTATTGTAGAGGTAATTTTTTTCTATCGAGAAAATTTAATGTAATTGTGTTTTCGCCAAACATAAATGCTGCAGTATTTTCGGCATAACGTAGGATCATGCTAAGCAATTTGAGATAGGGTAGGGCCTTAATGGCCCCAAGTATGCCATAAGTAAGTTGAACCAACAAAAAACTTGCACCTTCTAAACAGTGTTTAATCGATACAAGTCATTTGTTGCTTAAATTTTATTTATAACACAAGCAAGAAACTTGATTCGAGTAAATAAGACTTTAGGAGTAAGTGGAGGTATGCCCTGCCTGGGCGAAGCACCGCCGTGTCCTCGTGGAGGCGATTGGCGGCGATGACCTCTCGCGCCCAGCCCTGGTCCAGGCCATGGTACGGAGCGAGAGGGCATGGGAAGCCGTCACCTCCGCCTGCGAAGCAGTAATGCTCCTCGCGAAGGAGAAGGCGGAACGCGTGAGGGAGAGGCAAAGTTTGCGCCCCCACGCCCCTAACCGCCGCCGCAAGAGACACCCTGGGCGTCGGGAACCCCAGGCGGATTTCCGGCCACCTTAGGCGCGGGCATGCAGACGGTGAGCAATGGGTAGCTCTCCGTCCGATAACGACTAGGCCCGGGTCGACGGGGCGTTGTGTACCACGCGCGCCCCAAAGAGATGTCAGCACAGTTGGCGGGGTCCGCTAGGACCGATGCCTGCCAGGGTTGCGGGAAAGTCCGAAAGGGATACCGGGACCTTTGGCAACAGGAAACTGAAGGAACACGGGTGGGTTTTAGTCAGTACAAGTCTGACACGCCCTCCCGCTCCGCCCAGAGCGGGAGAATTAGTTTGACGATTTACCACTCTAAAAAAAAAAAGGTATTACAATGTCCTCTACAGCAGGAAATACAACTGATATATTGGAACATAAAAAATAAAAAAAATTGAATACAGATGACACATCATCACCAACATTATTTAGATAAAGCAGCAAATAAGATTTTAATACGAGTTCGTTGCTATGAAATAAATAAACTTAATGATAAGATATTTTTAAGATACGTAAAATGAGGATTGACATAATTTACTACACACAGATAATAAATTGGTGCAAGTAATTAATGTATTATATTCTGTATTTTCAAGTTGGTAAAGACGCCAGATGTCATCAACGTGATTTTACAGTCTGTGGACGTCAATACTTAGAAAGAAAGAAAGAAAATACGTTTATTTGCGGCAAACATGACGCTAAGAAAGGACTTTGAGTGAGTGCGTACCCCCAGAATGACGCGTGTGGACGTCATCGGACGATGTCGGTTGAAATAGTACACGCACTCAATTTCTTTTACATAATTTATGACCACGTACGAGTACAGTTCGGCCGATGACGGATTACGTGTACGCCTCACGATAGTATTCGAAGTTGTTTCGATCAACTGAAAGAAGCTACTGATTTATATAGGGTCCCCGCATACGGGCCACCGGCTACAACCACAAAACGCCACCACCGGCATATTTCCTGTAGTAAACGCCGCGGCGTTTGTGGCTGTCGCGTGTGGCCCGTGTGCGGCGAGTCCATTTAAAATGTATGAATACTACAGGAAATAGCCGGTGACCCTTAGGCTCATTATTATTTTAAAGTATCTGTCTGCCTCGTTGGCTTAGCAGTCGCAAGCGCTACTGCTGAGCATGAGGTCCTGTGTTCGATTCCCGGGTCGGGCAAAGTGTTATTGGGTTTTCTCATCTGGAATTGCTCAGTAGCAGCATGTCGTCTGGATTTGTGCCCAGTGGATTTACGCACAAGGCAAAATTTCCATGCAATAATCGCCTTTCAATTATGCCCTTCGTATAAACAGAAATCACTTGCAATTATTGAATGGCAAAACTTGCATTCAATTATTGTATGCCATTTTATGGAAATCGCACGCGTGTAAACACTTGCATGAAATTCTTGAATGGCTATAATTGAACATGCTTTATGGCATGCGACTATTGTTCTTGAATGTTCCAGAAACTTGCACCGTGTAAATGGGGCATTATTTATGGTTCGAGTTTCGTAAGCAGTTTTGCAGTTTAGGTACATTTCTCAATTCTATTTGTAATGGTCACTGAATTATGTTCCACTACCAGGCAGATATAGTATTACTGTCGCGGCCAGCAATAAGGGGATTGATGGACGATCGTGGAAATGTGGGCCGAGCCAAGGCTCACATACGTGAGTCCATCAATCAATTCCTGATTGTGGCCAAGGCTTGTATAATATTTTTCTCAAATAATGCGCGGAAGTTCAAACTGAGTAAATTAAATAAAAATTCCAGAATCAATGACGCACAACTATAATTTTTCATGCGCCAATATGTTCATTTGTTTCTCTTTTACTTTAAACAGTTCTATTTGTAAGCCAAATCGAAATTTAAATAAAATCTTCGATAGGTTACCTCCTTGGTTGCCATGTGTTGAAGTAAAGAGTTCGTTCCATTTTTATTTAAATAACACGACAGATTTGAGTTTTCATAGTAATTAACTTGGCCGCTAAACACGCCAGATATGGATTTTTCATAGTTACTTTGCTGGCCGCATCGTCACTTGTTTTTGACCAGTACAGCAATTTCGATTTATCTCGAAGAAGGTTGTCAAAATAATGCTCGAATTTCCAAGCATGTTTGAGAAAAACAATCCTTAATGGCTTGCAACAAATCTACTCATTCCCATATGCAACAAAACTTCTGCGAGTGTTTTTCCAATAGTATTTTCCAAACTATAAGTAGGTAAATAAATGTATGTGTTCATTTGCAAATTACTATCGGACAGTCTGTCGGATCAGATATTTCTCACAGAAGTTTTCAAGCATTTGGAATTGCGGCTTATAACTGTTAAAATAACAAGTTTATGCAGGTTCAACTTAACCACATTTTGACAATTGTACTTATTTTCTTCGGGCTCTTTCTTATTTCATGTGCCAACGAAAAGTTGGTTCCACCCATTTGGGGCCATTTTGCATTGGTCAAAAAGTTTAATAAAGTTCTCTGAATTTAGGAATCCTAATCATGATTTAAAAAACTGAGTTATGTTTATGAATTCAGTGGTTTTGATCCTAACTACCCACACAGGATAATTCTTACCATTCCTAAGACGCACTTGGACAACAAATCTTATACATATAAATAAATAAAAATTGAAGTATCTGTTCTTAATGTCAAAATATCAGCTTTTTCTAAATGCATATGAAAGTTGACAAAAAACGTCTATTTGTTCCGGCTAATCTCCGAAACAGCTGGACCGATTTTGACGGGACTTTCACGGGCAGATAGCTGATGTTATAAGGAGTAACTATTAGGAAAAGAACCACCACGCGGGTGAAGCTAGTTACTTAATAAGTTTAGCGCTAAACAGTTTTAAAACATCGTTTTGTTTCTGTAAACTGGCCGTTTGAAGATGACAGAGACAGGATGATGATCAAAATATGTTCAGCGTTAAAAGTTTTAAGCCCTCTGTGGTGAAGTAGACCTAAGTCTTTTAGCTTACTAGTTCCTAAAAACATAGTAGTATAATAAAGCCTCCAGAAGTATTAATATATTTTCAATAGTGGACCGTACCCTTCGCCGGTGAGCGCACAACAGGCCTGTATGTGCCACGGGTGCTGCTTTATCGACGTCAGGTCCAGCTGTTCTGATATCTCCGCCGCCGTCATCGAGCCTTTCACGTCCTGGAAGCAAGGAAACGGAATTATCTTAATCACTGACATACACAACGGCACAAGTCCAGACTCCGTGCTACTAAGAGACTTATCTAAGGGAAAACCTAAAAACACTTTGGTTTAGAAATCGCGGTGGGAAAGTTATTTCTACATGTCTTTAAAAGCTGTACTCCATTGTCACGTAGAATCCCTGGAAAACGGTTACAATTGCAGAATGTAATAAAAAAATTGCGTCAGACAAAGGATATTATATTTATTATGTTCACCATATTATGGATTACGCGATTCTCTGAATTTCTTTGAATATTATGTTCAGTGAACCAAAAATAAATTATCCAAGTAGATATTATCTCAAAAGAGTATCATTGACATTCCCAAAAGCAAGACTACGTACAAACACGGCGCAGTTTAGTAACTACACGTACTCATGCGGCACGTTTGTTTTCCCAGTAATTTACGTGTTGCAAATTGCAAGTGCGACATACTCTATCAGAGATAACGAGCAGATTGGACCCCTGTGCAGCGCGACCTTCCTGCCAGGACCATTAAACCTGACGTCTGACGACCGGCAGCCGGCGGCATCCTTGTCACATATTAGATAAACATCGCTTGCTATTTGGGTTAGTAGAGTATAAACATCTGTGTAGTCTAGTCAAAACATCTGCGTAGAAATATGGAATTTGGAAGGTATGATTGTTGATTTTGACAGTTTTGTAAATCTACTAATTGAAAGGCGTCATTAAGGTTTTCCGGTAGCGTGCCTGTGACCTGACTCATTAAAAATCTTAAATTCATTCACTGACAGACAACGCGTCGCCTAAACTACTGGGTCAAGTAGCACAAAATTATGCTCAAGAGTTCCTTAAATAACGAAAGTGCACGAAAACGAAACGAGCACGGCTTGTTGCTGTATATAGAAGGATCGGATTTCCCTCCCTATAGAAGTCAGACAAGATTTAAAGCTTTCACTTTTATCACTTATTGCGTTCACGCAGTCATTTATCTTAACAAGTTTGACTGCCTCCATTTAGTTTGCATGTATATTGTATTTATCTCGGAGAATAAACACGCGTTCAAGGATACCAAACAGTTTAGTTAACACTGTGATTCGGATATAAATAATGATGACGCGACAATATTAACACAGGTGACTACACGAGACGTCATATGATGGCAGTTTAATTATATCCTGTAAAATATGTATCTAATGCACAAAAGCGATTTAATGTGGTGTTAAAACTGTGTTTTGTAGTAAAGTTGGAACCTGTTAAGTTAAATATCTGCTCAATGACTTTATGTATAGGTAACGGTTTTTTCACTATCCGAAATAGGTACCAACACAATATCTACCAGATTTTAAATGTGAAAAGAATTTCTATGACCTGATAAGTTAGCTGGAACTTAAACGGAGGTGGTAAAACAGGCCATACTTGTATTTTCTTTTTGTCAGGTGTTAGGGCATAAATTGAACAGATTACGTGTGATTCCGGATTTTTAATTTGTGTCAGTGATGTCTTGTTTATACCTTTTTAGTTGATTGACTTTTTTGTCGTAGTTGGGTTTTAGTTTTAATTATTTTTGGGTTTTTATACTGTTATACAATATTTTTGAAATATGATTTAAAAAAAATGTTTTATCGTTCTAGACTTTACGTCATCTAGAGGGCGTTTCATTTCCATTTTAATGTGACGTCATTTAGCCAGCGGATGATCAAGACGCTTCCAACGATACCTCTTTGTCAAATTGTGATGAGTCATTTAGAAGATAATTATGAGGGAATAGATGAACATACATACATACCGGTCACAATCATAACCCTCCTTTTTGCTTCGCCGTAGTCGGGTAAAAACAGGCCATACCTGTATTTTCTTTTTATTGTCAGGTTGACCTTTTTTTCTGTTACCGACTCACTTCCGTCTTAAGAAATTATGTAATTCATTACCTCCACAAATAAATAAGTAATATATCGAATTACATAGTAAGAAGAACACAACAGCGATCTATTTTAAATATCTACGCGTCTAAATAACCCTCTTATTTTGTCATTGTGAGTTGAAAAATTATCTGAGTACTTTCACATTCCACAGACAGATTTGAAGGTTTTATAATATGGCTCAGCGAGAGCTACTAGGCGCTTTTGAATACATTGTTACATTTACATAAGTAGCAGTGCCCGCGCAGTAGGCTTTGCTCGCGTGGCCTATTATAACATGACATCACGCCTTGCTTCCCCGAAGGGTTTGGCGGAGGCCGCGGAGGTGTACAACCATATTCAAGGGCGGATCCAGGATTTATTTCTGGGAGGTGCACATGGGCCAGACAGATAAGAAGTGTCTCCCATATCTTGTATTGCACCCTATTTTTTCATATACTACAAAAATAAAACAATTTTAGAACCCTGTCGCGAATAGAATAGCTTTTCTTTTGATCATAGATACAGAATTAAGAGTTACTTTATCTACATCGGTTGTACCTATAAAGTTTAAGAATTATGAGAACTTGGGCTGCAAGAGCAAGCGAAGCGGGTTCATTCATTTTAGCACCCAACCGAATTGGTTTGGTTAGTTATTCTTTTAACCGTTCATACATAGTGTCAGCTACATATTTTTCATGACTTCAGGGGCCGTATTATAATCAATTAATGCCAGGATTTTTCCAGTGTCAGAGAGAAACGGAGCTATACAAGGCCGATAGCACCATCCTTTTTTCGCAGTGGAATAATGATAGCATTAATACTTCATAATACGGCCCCAGGAAAGCTGTGCGTATTAACTTTGAGCGCGCGAGGCCCCACGGACCATGCTACCTTTTTAGTATTAGGTACTTATGCTGAAATTCTCTCGCCGACTGAGGCTCTAGGCCGGACGGCTTAGCAAACCTCTGGGCCCGAGTACGAACTGCCTGCACCACTTTGAACCTTAGTAGTTACGCCACTGCTGCTGTAGATACAGTAGCCTTCTTCTGCAGCGTTCATCATTGAAGCAATGTTTTGACATATATGCATGCAGGCAAGTAAAATAAAATGGAATCTTCTGAATGGACTGGCCATTCAGAAGATTCGATTTTATTTTACTTAAACCGTTTGGGGGGGGGGGCACGTGCCCCTGTGCCCCCCCCTGGATCCGCCCTTGACCACATTTCGCCAGTTATGTTTAAGTCCCATGTAATAGGGGGCAAACCTATAAATATATACCTACCTAATAATGTACGCATATTTCCCTAGTCAAAGAATGTATTTATAAATTTAAATCGCGGGGCCTTATACTAAGACCAAGTCAGAGAATGTAACTATGAATTTAATTATAAAGTCTTCTCTCTTCTTACTCGTTTCTATTCATGATGAGTGGAAGGTGAAACTGTTTGTTTGTTTGAATTAACACAATAAACACACTGATTGATTGATTGAATTATTACGAGAAGACGGAGTAAACGGTTTGCTTTCATTTTTGTTTAGTTCAAATTCAGTGTAAAGGACAAATCCACCGCGTTTCATAATAATAATATGTTAGCACAGAACACGGAATCGGCAGCGTCAATGCTAATAAAATTCGTGACATAATTTCTGTCACAGACCACCTTCAAAGCCTTTACTCGCACAACGATACAAATGACGTAGGACACTGACGCCGCCTAAGTTTAAGTCATTCGTGTCGTAGTGCGAGTAAACTTGGTTTGTATGGAAAGTGTTTACAAAGCCGGCTCTAGCAGCAGCCTCTGAGGGATCTCCGTTATTTAAGGCCCTATTCTACGTCAAATTGCTTCGCATGATCCTCCGATATGCCGAAAATACTGCAGCATTAATTTTAAATATATTTTAAAGTTGAGGATTGATGCGTAAAATCAGGAGGTATGTTTGGCGAAAACACGATGACATAAATTTTCTCGATGCCGCGAGCTGTGGTGCGAGCGAGATAAAATTTGAGATAGAGTAGGGCCTTGAGGGAAGGAAGGGATAATATTTACCTGTTTATTCGCGTAGACCAAGAGACAAGCTCTGGTCAGTTCCTCGTGTTTCAGCATCTGATGCAGCTCCTCACGACTTATACTCAGCCGGTGGCGATCCGTCGAGTCAATTACCATTATCACGAACTGTATAGACACAAAATAAAACAATTTTGGATCATCACACGCCACAATAACATACAAATATACAATATATAAATTTTTTTTTTTTTTTAAATGTACACGTTATTCAAAATCTATAAGATTGTACACGAACAGTTTGGGCGGGTGACCCCAAAACTAGGCGTTTGCCTGTATCTTGGGCATCGGAATTGCGATATTTTTATAGTAAGGGGTAGTAAAATTTTGCGGTAGAATGTACAAAACTTATAAAACTATTAAAATCATACAATGTAAAACTACATTCATAGCTTAATCAGCCTATGTTCCCACTGCTGGGACACAGGCCTCGCCTCTAAAGCCCACTCCATAGTCCATAGTGCCTGTAATCTACCACGCGGGCCCAGTGCGAGTTGGCAGATGTCACATGTCTTCGAATTTTCGGTTCTAGTACATGCCGATTTCCTAACGATGTTATCCTTCACCGTTTAAAAAAATTACATAAGTACATTTATATTTATAGAAGTCGATTAAAAACGAATAAATTCTGATTGTCAATAAAGTAGGTAATCGCAAGCAGTTTTAATAAAGCGTTTAATATGTCGCGAAGCTGGCATACGCTTTGTGAACCATTTAGCATTTTAAACGATTTGCAAGTATAGTCGACATAGTAACAACTTTATCCCTGATATCTTAAAGGCTCTTACATACTGGGGCGATTCGTCGCGCGACGCGAATTTGAACAAAACAATTTCTCACGGCGAACAATGCGGCGGCGTCGCGTCGCGCGACGAATCGCCTCAGTATGTAATCTTTGTGACAGTTAGATATGTACTTTCAACCTTATTGAAGTTTCAATTTATTTATTAGTGGGAATAGTTGGCAAAAGTGATAAAGCAATTGCGAGGTTAGCACTACCATGTAATATTATTGAGGTCCTTAAGTTCTGAGTTGAGCTGCTACACGTTGACTGACACATGCGTGCACTGACTGGACAAGTTCACTCAAATCTGTGTGGTGCTTTCCTCGAGTAGGTACATGCTTATCATAATGATCTGACCATTACAAGTAGGTGCTTGGACTTTAAAAGACACTTTTTCTCAGAGTAGGTAAAACCGAACAGAGAAAGTAAAAAAAAAACTTATTTATTTTTAAACAATTGTTTAAATAAATATCTTATATCAACAGGCTGCGAACCTAATTCTATTATCACTGCCCGACCTGGGAATGAAACCCAGGACCCCACCGCTCAGCAATTACGCTAACGGCCAACTAGAAAAACGAGTATTAAACAATATTTTTTATCTTATGACAATATTTGCACATTAAGTTAACAATTGCAAGGCGGAAACAATTTATAAGCGCATAATCATAAAAACACATAGTCGCTTTTCGTCACTGTGTGACGGCGTCATCCTTCTAAACTACGCAGCAGCTTTTGATTCGGCTTTCACCACCGTTTAGAGAACTTATTCCGGAAAGTTTTTGTATAATACATACTTAACTAAGATATAGGATAAAAAGTGCTTTGTTTAAACATGTCGCCACATTAGTAAATTGCAATCGTGCGCAGCTAGGGCAGGTCACTAGTAGGTACTACTAGGCAAATCGCTAGAAGATTATTTAAAAAAAAAGACAATGGCATTTTGCTAAGTCGACACACAGCAGACATGGCTTGGCTTATCATAAAACTGTGTTTTAATTAGTTGTAACTGATATAATAAAGTTGCAGCATTCGCGAGTTACATTATTGACTTGATCAATACATTTTGTTTCTGGTGATAGAACTTCTAAATTCTCTCTAATAAGAACAGCAATGCTCGCCAGCCAATTAACGTTGCTAGTACCTTTTTATTAAAAACTAACTACGCCCCGCGGTTTCATCCGCGTAAGTCTCGATCTTGTGGGCATATCGGGATTAAAAAATCCTATATCTTATTCCAGGTCATGGTCTACTTCTGTGCCAAATTTCATGCAGCCGTTTTATCGTGAAAGCGTAACAAACAAACTCACATTCGCATTTATAATACTATATACCATCACTTAATGCTTGTATTACCCAAAGGTATAAAAGGAGCTGTGTAATGTAAACTTTACATTTTTCCAGTGGTGTTAGTCCCAGGTATTAGAAGATGCATAACCATAACATAGCATAATCAGCCTATAATGTCCCTACCGCTGCTCAAGCCTCCTTTTCGTGAGATGGACTGTAATCTACCCCGCGGGCGCAATGTTATTTCCCTATTTCTCCATCTTCTACTTAATAACATAACATAATCAGCCTTCCCACAGCTGGGACACACGCCTCCACTCTGTTAGAAGGATTGGGCTGTAATCCACCACGCGGGCCACATGTCTTCGATTTTTTGTTTCTAGGACAAGCCGGTTTCCTCACGGTGTTTTCCTTCATCGTTTTAAAAGCAGTGGTGATGAAATTATTTACACAAAGTAAAGGCCTGGCTGGATTCGAACACACGACCTACAACTCGTAAGTCGTTGCCGCTACTACTGAGCCAATCCTCAATTAGAAGATGATCCTATTTAAATTAACCGGCCATGAACCAAATCCCAGGCTAAGATGGACTAATAGAAAAACTTTGTTCTGCCCGGGAATCGAACCCGGGATCTGACGCTCAGCGACCACTAGACAGAATTTGTTAGGACGGTGTTATCTTTTTGGCTTGTACTCGCAGATTTGACACGATGCATTGGAGTTATCATTCGCCATGTAGCTATTAAAACCAAGAAGATAAGACAACACTTCCTAATATTTATTATCAAATCATATTAATGTGTTAAAAGACAAGTGACTAAAACGTTACTGTACGCCTGCATCATGCCACTGCTTGGCTGCTTGGCCTATCCCCATGACTTCAAGTTTAATTGATTGAGGGCTAATGTGGACTACTAGTCGACTTTGATTCAGGGCTAATGTGGACCACTGGTCGACTTTGATTCAGGGCTAATGTGGACCACTGGTCGACTTTGATTCAGGACTAATGTAGACCACTGGTCGACTTTGTTTCGTCCAGCAAAACTTTACAGATACAATATTTTACTAAGATTTATCCTGTGAACGCTTAATTTAGACGGTTTCATTTCATTGCAAGTAGGAATCGTAAGTCATAAAGCATAGCCACAATGTAATGTGATTGGTAATTAACAACAAATGGAAGTAAAGAAAATAACATTTCCTTATCATTTATTTATTATAGAGTCATAATATTGGAACTGTAAAGGTACTATAAAATGTGTACATACCTACATACACTCAGAGCAGGTACTCATTCGCATAAGGAAGGACATTGTTCTCTATATGGGTACAATGTGTTTGGGAATTTTAGGTCGGCTAAATATGGACAAGATCTTTGTTTGTATATATACAAATTGATAATTAAAATAACGACACATATTTTTTAAAGAAAACTTATGTTGTCGAATTTATTCATTTGTACCTATACTCAATTTGAAATAAGATTAGAAATTTAAACAAACCTTTTTACAGTATACCGTAGGCATAAGGATGGCATTAAAAGCAAAAAACGTGACACAATACCAACTGTCTACTGCAGCTGCCATTTGTCATACCACCAACGCAATAGAAGTCAAAATCGGTTGAACGGACTGTAAAAAAAGGCTTATTTAAATGTCTTATCTTATTTCAAATGGAGTATAGATGACGCGCAGTGTCTGTCAATTTGACGTCTCTTGAGTTTCTGTTCTCAGGCATACGTACAAATACGGTACTAAGAATCAAAACCTAAAACACCACTGTTATAATTAACATATTCACAATACTTACTACATATAATAATTTGGGTAAATTATAATTCGACAAATTCGATTATCCATATTAACTGAAGGCATACAAGATCGCAAAACTTCGTTAACAAGGTCGAATTGTCGCTGAACTACTTGAGGTTAAAAGTTAAAGAAGTATTATTAACGACATTGTTAGAACACCTAGTATTGTTTTTTTAAGACATTATGAAACCTATTAGGCGCTGAGCAGACGATGGACAGCGCCTTAGTTCTATTTATTTACATTAATTTAAGAACTACTTAAGGAGCATACATACTTAGTACCTATACATATTGCTATTACCCAGCAAAGCTTCAAGTCGTCGTGAGCAAAACCAACTAAATATGAAACCACTTGATTGAGAATTACATTGGAAGACTAGAAGCATTAAGTATAATGACTGTACACAGCAAATATACACTAAGGGCCGGTGCACATAAGGTGGAGCGCAGCGCAGAGCATTTTTCACTGTCAAACAAATATCAACGTTGCGTGCCTAAAAATTAAGTTGAGAATAAATAACCAGAGACTCGTGGCCTCTTTCCGCTTAGACGCGCTCTCGAGGTGATGGAAGTTTATTTATTTTCAACTTTATTTCAACTATTGCAGGGTCGATATTTGATTGGCAGTGACGAATGCGCTGCGCTGCGCCTCGCCTGATGTGCGCCGGCCCTATTAGTTACAGCATTATATTCTGATATCAATAAATGATTGTGTCAAAGAAAATCAATTATATTATCTATACTAATATAAAAAAAGCTGAAAAGTTTGTTTGTTTTACCGCGCTAATGTCTTGAACTGATGGTCGGATCTGAAAAATTCTTTTTGCAATTGATAGCCCAATTTTTGAGCAAAAATAATAAATTCAGAAAGAACGCTAAGCGAACGATGCGATGCGATGCGGTGGGTCGGGGGAGCAAGTTTCACGCGGACGAAGTCGCGGGCAGAAGTTAGTTATTAAAAATATAGAACGCAACAATAGCTAAGCATTGTGGCTTGTTCAAACATTACTATAACAATACTTTGTTTTATTTACATGCATAATTATTATATTATACATGTATGCTACGGATATTATGTTATGATTGTTTTCTAGTTATTGAATATTATGTGGTTTACCTTCTTCTTTTCATATTATTTATAGCCAAGTCTTTATCTTTAAATGGATGATTTCAAGTTTAAGCCCAATTCTGTGTCCAATCTGCGTACTTGGCACATCATTATTGATTGAATTATTTTAAGTAAACTTTAATACAGACCCACCCTCTTACAGATACAGTGCCTGAGGTAGCTGCCACGTTCGGGGGTGGGTCTCGCGACACGCCATGCCCCCTCCCCCTACCGCACCACATCGCACCTACCACTGGCACTGTCTCAATTAAGCGGTTAGCCTGGACTTGCAATCTTAAAGTAATTAGTTACCTCACTGTTAGTGTAATATGTATTCCATGCTGATCTCAGGCTCTGCTGGCCGCCGAGGTCCCACATGACAAAGCGAAGGTTCCTCCACACCACCTCCTCTACATTGGAGCCTATGGTCGGCCTGGTATGGACAGCTTCACCCAGGAGCAGCTGGTATAGTATTGTGGTCTTGCCAGCATTGTCCAGACCAACGAGGACGAGCTTGTGTTCTGTGGATGGGTGATGAAGAAGATATATAAGATTGAAGAACCACAGTTCATGCATGAAATTCAATATGCTTAACTTTTTTAGATACTTAATTAGTTTTAGCAGTATCATTTTCAATTTCTATACTAACACCCAGTTGCACAAATACAAACATTAATGCCCCATTATGTAATGCTAATAATGCCATATTTCTTTCTAATTATTAACGCTAATTTAATGGAAGTTAATGGAAGAAGTACAAGTTAATGGAATGGAAGAAATACAAGTTAATGGAAGAAGAAGAAGAGTTTAATGATAGCTTCAAAAGTTAAAGTTCGTTTCTGCAACTGGCTGTTAGTCTTGATCATTTAAAGAGTAATCATTTCTAATAATTAGCTCTTAATTAATCTAGACCTGATAAATATCAAAATGTATTTTTGTTAGATTGGTTTAATTAAATATTTCATAACAATCTAAGTATTGTAATAATGTCAGTATCAACATTATCACTGGTGTAATATTGTTATACAATAATATGATGACAGAGTGACAAGTAAATGTAATATGTGATATTATGAGAACAAAAACTTATTACTTATTGAGTTGCTTTTCATCACATTATATTAAATTGCTTTTCTATTATGTTTAAAAAAAAATAAAGACCATATTTTAATGGGTTTTTTGTAAACTGATGTGATGTGACATGAAGCTGGAAATAGCTAACATAATATTTAGGAAAAATATAGCAGGTTAGGCAATTATAGGGTGCTGATTATAAGGTTCACTTAAAGGTTATATGCAGCACCCTAATTGCGAAACACACAATCAATCATAATCTGAATCATTTTGAAGGATATTGCTAAATCATCGCTTCATAAGTTCGAAAAATTTGTCTACTCAACAACATAAATAATGCAATTAATGTTGATGAACTTTCAAAATGACACAGATTGTGTGGTATGCAATTAGGGTGGTCTCCGATGAGTGTAACTTAAATAGCCATATTTATTTGAATAAGAAACTACAGTACTTGATTAATTATAAGTTTCAATATAACAGCATCACAAAAGTTACAAATACCCTTTATTATAAGGCTGTTTAAGTAGAGCTCCCAAAACAGTTTATCCATGGACTTTTCAAAAAACTTACCTACTGACACAATAGAATTTTTATTGTTATCAACTTCTAAAGGTAAATCTACCGTTGAGCGGTTACGTATAAAGTTGGTAAATAATGATCAAAATAGGAAACATAACATTACTGCACACCTGGGGGCTAAGTCTACTAATTTACAAATGTGTCAATGGTCTCACAATGATGAGTTTTAGACAGATTTGCCAATTAGTAGACTTGGCCCTCTGTTTCCCCCGAAGTATTAGGCCACATTAGAAAATAAAGAAATAGCAAATAGGAAACATGAGAAATAAAGTACCTACAAAAACAGATACTTTTGTAAATTAAGATATTTGTATTATTACATGAAGCATGCAAATAAGGGTCAGTATGTCGTTTCCTAACACAATTTCGGAATTTTGAACTATTATTATGTTTGAAGACAAAAATCTTGGAATTTAATTTAAAATACTTTGTGTCTAGTTACATCTCACTTACAAATTGGGTCACACTACTAGACAAAGACCCTATGCTTTATCAGTAGGAATTCTTACTATAAACATGAATTTAGGGGCCTCGTAATACATATCACATTATCTTATCGCCAACGTCAAACTTATATTATTGTACAGTTACCTACTTACCCTCATTCCCAAATAAGCTCCAGATCTTTGTTATAAGTAAACCCATTTCGGCAAACTTTGTAGCAGTTTGCAATATACAAAGAGACAATGACTGTAAGGTAAACTACTTATTTATTCTCATTGTCGGAAGCGTTTGCACAAGTACACGCAATGTTATGACTTAAAATTCCACTGCATACTACTTATGGAACTCTTTTCATGCTCTAGTTCACTTCCAAATTTCACTAAATCGCATTTTTATTAATATTTGTAGCAAAAATATGTTTGGTAAGCGCCTCCGTACTTTTCTTGCGACGTTACGCGAACATTGGAAGACAAGACGTCAAGACAGAACAGAACACAAACACACAGTCACCCACTGTCATACAAAAATGTACTCTGTGCCCACTGTGAACTGTGACAACTTGACAAGTTGTATTGTGACACTACACCAGGGTTGCCAATGCCTATTTTCCAGATTCCCCAAAATCATTGGTGAAACTCCCCAAATTAGGGGTGAGTTTTGCTCAACCCTAATTTGGGGATTTCCCTAATTCCCCACGAAATCCCCTCAAAGTTATTTTATAAAATACTAATTTCTATACAAAAATCAACAATATTTAATTGTAAAGAATATAAATCATAATAATAGGATAAAAAACATATTCCTTGTCACGCAGCTCAGCTACATTATAGCAGAGGTTTCGGCCGAAGATTTATGTAATGTTGCCATAAATTAATTTAATTAATTAAATTTAGACTGGAATTTATTGGATGATGGACCCCAACTTTAGTTTTAGTTCTCTTCTCTAAGTAAGTAGTCTGTGATTGATCCTTATCCAAGTATGTAGGTAGTAAAATGATGTTTGTAATTGCCAATTTGTGCGCGCCCGCCTCTCACGTCTGCTTCACCCCTGCGATACGTGATATGTTTTCATAATAATAAGTATAAAAATCAATTTACCGATGAAATGTGATATTGGATTTCGGTTTTGTGTATTTCCTAGTATCGCTTTTGCAAGATCGAACTGCATATTTGACCATTTTGATGCGGAAATATGAAAAAAGTCTCTCTAGCACTCAACCAAAATAGTATAATGTACTCTGTGCATTCATACTAAACCACGACTCACGACTACAAGCGCTCGCGGCGGGAACGTAGTGTTGTTCAAACCCGTGCCTAATGTTTATAGTTTGTTGCGCGCACTATATAAATTACATCTCTATGGTGTCGGCATTGAGGTTCACAATTTCACATAGTACCTCAATGGGTGACGGCAGGTATACACTAATAATAACTGTGATATGACGGGAACCTCGTGAAGGCAGAGAAAGATAAACAAATCAAGTATCTTGACTTAGCTCACGAGGTTGTCGACATGTGGGATGTGGACTCTGCGATCATTGTGCCGATAGTCGTATCAGCCAATGGCTTAATTGCCAAGAGCCTCGATCAACACCTAAGGAGGCTCTCGTTGGGCAGCTGGATTAAGAGCTTGATTCAGAAAGCGGTACTCACAGCGGTACTCCTGGACACGGCTCGCATTGTTAGGAGGTTCCTTTCTCTGGAGCCCTGACCGCCGGTAGCTTGGACCCTGTTCCCGATTCCGGTGGGCTACTATTTCTTATATTTTTAAATGTTTTTATATATTTCTTTATTCTAATATTTAAAAATATAATTTATGTGTCAGAAAAATAATAATAATAACTGTGATATAACTAATGTAACAATTGACATATATATTGTAACATAATTCACGATTAAATTCGGCGCGCACCAACATGAGGTGATTTAGCTGTCCTCGCCTAACGCCAATCCTAATCTTATCTTCCTAACTATTATATTTTTACCAGATTACGGCGAAGCAAACAGAAGGGTTATGATTTTGACCGGTATGTATGTAGGTAGGTATGTATGTAGGTAGGTATGAATGTAGGTAGGTATGTATGTAGGTAGGTATGTATGTCACCTGTTCCCTCATATCTTCTAAACTTCTCATCACACTTTGACAAATGAGGTATCGTTGGAAGCGTCTTGATCGTCCGCTGGTGTGTCTGGTGTGATCAGCTATGTGACGTCACATTAAACATATACTATATGAATATGGCGCCCTCTAGAGGACAAAGTCATGAACTAATTTATTTTATATTAGGTATCAAATGAACGGGCTTAATTAGTTCAAAAAATATATTATGCATATTGTAACCCCAAAAAAAAATTAATAAAAATAAAAGTTAAAGATCGAAAACCCAACTACGACCAAAAAAAGACAACTAAATGGGTGTAAACAAGACATCACCAGCAGACAAATTAAAAATCCGGAGTCACACGGTAATCTGTTTGATTTATGGCCCTAACACGTGTCACTCCGGATTTTGTATTTGTCTGACTGTGATGCCTGTGGCGGCTACAAAAACTCCCGTTTATTTTCCGCTATTCCACAAGTAAATTATTTATTTCACCATTATATAATGTCTAGAATGAAAACTCAATGAAAATGGCGGTTTGCCATAAGTATTTTCTATTTATTGCGTTTCATCAAATAGACCTATGCGGTAATGTTAGCTCCACTATTTTTTTATCTAAGGCTCCACTGTTGTAGGACCAATACGATTACGCTACGCCCCTACAGAAGCTTCCTCTACCTAATAGGTTCGTTTTTTTAATTTAAGCAAAACTCTTTTTGTACAGGTACCAATTTAAAAAAAAAACTTATTGCTTAACTATTTAAATATTTTCATAGAAAACATTTTAGCACAGACTACTTAGAGCATTTTAGTATTGTTATAAAGGACAATGGTGCCGATTCTGCTGTTTACAAACTAAACTAAATTTAAGTTCAGTGCATCTTTTTCTTTTTATTTCATTAAGAAAAGAACAAGATAAATTTTAGTTTAGTCTCGAGGTCCCGAGGCCCGATATACACCTCTAAAGCCCGGGTACACGTTGGGCGACCCTGTCCCTCAGCCAACGTATACTGCGTGGTCCGAGCGTGCTCCGACAACGACCTCGCCCAACGTGTACTAGGTTGCGATTATAGACGAAGTACTGATGATCTCAGACCAAATAAAAATTTGGTCTGAGCTGATGACAAACGCCTACCGGAAATATATTGTGAAGGACGGCACGGCTTGACATCTGTCGGGCATGCCACGATCCGGAGGAATCAATCCGACACATTATTTCTGTCTGTTCTCGTCAGTCTAATGGTTGAATCCCACGACCGGCAATATTGCACACGGACACGCTCGGCAGACGACCACAGACCGCCAGGCACTGCGCACCGAAGCGCTTCCGATGTCTGCGATACCCCCCGCACGTACAATCTCCTACGGTCCGTCGTCCGGGCAAAGTTACATACTCTGTGGTCCGGGCTCGTCGGTGTCCATCCGCAAAATCGCCGCTCGTCGGATCTCGGCATAATGGAGACTACTTACATAGGCACAACCTTGTAGCCAGGATTATCCATCAGCAACTTGTTCTGAAATACAGTTTTGTGGAATCGGAAGTACCGTACTACTTATAAGTATGTGCTCGACCCAGTTGTCGAAAATGGCAATAATCACAATGTCTTGGGATCTATCTATCATCACTGACCTAGCTATTTTCATTTTCCGTTCAAGACTTGTTCCCGACATGTTAAATAAAAGGCTTATTGTGGCCAATAATGATTGATATAGTCCCGCATGACAAGAACCTCGTGAAAGCCGAAAAATATAAGCAGGTTACGTATCTTGCCTGCCTCGCGAGTTTGTCGACATGTGGGATGTGGATTATTCTGTAAACATATTTAAATCTAAGGTAACTACACTACTCTTAGGCTAATTTTATTACTCAGTGAAGGACTTCCTAAATGATACTAATTTATCTAGATTATGATTGATAAAATTAATTCCGAATTAGACCATGTAAGGCATTTATGTACCTGACTACATACCTAATATTAATTTCACTTTAATTTCTGTTTTCTTTTGTTGACATTATTTTGTTTGTATTAATTTTTGTAATAATTTGCACGCCGTAAGGTAGACTGTAGCCGATCACATTAATTTATGTACAACATCTTATACCTGTACCTACATTCATAGCAAATAAATTTTTGATTCTGATGCAGCGGTCATTATGCCGATAGTCGTTACGGCCAATACCATTATAGCCAAGAGCCTCGACCAACACCTGAGGAGGCTGTCGTTAGGGAGCTGGATCAAAGGCTTGATCCAGAAAGCGGTAGGTACTTCTGGACACGGCGCGTATCAGTGGATGGTTCCTCGCTCAGGAACCCTGAGCACCGGTAGGTATCTTGGACCCTGTTCCCGATACCGGTGGGCTACTATTTTCTATACAGGAAAAGTTTTTATCCACTGCGCAAATTTTGACATATTAACCTTAAACCAGTTTTATTAAACATATTTTTTTTATTTTAATGCGTCTTCATACAAAAAAATAAAAAAATCGTTAACGAAAGATGTTTATTTTAAAAGTGGTTGTATGGCTAACCGGCGGCGCGCGGCGATGCGGAACGCGCGAAAGTACCTACCTATCAGCTGTGCGCTCGCTCGATTCGCCGGCGTAGGTATTTACGTGGGTTACTGGCCCTTGGATCTCGCTCAAAGAAATCAAAAATGCTTTCTTCGATTTCGATCGCCAGTCGGGGTCTGCCAGACCCTCGTGCATGATTCGGGGTTCTGAACTGTCCGTGATCAAGCAGCCTTTGAGTGGCCGCTAAAATGGTCCTTTCATTAGGGACCGCGGGGTTAAGGATTCCATGGGCTCGCATTCGAGGTATGCTCTCCGTCGCATACATTCTGCGAGCTGCTCGCAAACTTTCACCACTCAGTACATACACTCGCACCATCTCGTAAAACTCGCGGTTACTGAAGTCCGACATTGTGACCGGTAGGTACACGCACGATACGTGCGGCGCGGCGCTTGCGCGGGAAAGAGATTAGACGCTACGTCACACGACAGCGCGTGCGATGAGCGAACTGTCGGCCACAGCGCCCGGCGCCGCCCGGGAGGGGGTTGCACCCCCGTGCAACACCGCCGCCTGTGCGCCGGCCGCCGCACGCGCCCATTGATATTATTACGAATAGTTTGTGTCCATATTTTGCTGATTTTAAGTAGGATAAAAAAAGTATTGAATAAATAATGGAAATGTGTTCTATTACTGATATTGAACCACCAAAAAAAATTTGCGCACTGGTCAAAAACTTTTCCTGTATTTTTAAAGAATTTTAGTTATAAACTTAAAACTTAAGATTCAAGGAAATAATAATGTGTTGTTTAAAATAATTACTGTTGTGGCGGTACCTACATCGCCACATTCGAACTACGCATCAAAGACCTGATGTCACACAAAAATCCTGACGTCACAAAAATCCTGCATCGCGCAATTAGAGTTTACCGTGCAGTGAACATAATATTCAAAAATCATTGGGCAGTTGCCCGCCAGACACAACACCCGTCTGGTTGGAGGATCCTCCCTTTTCTATGATGGATGAGTGAACTTTACACCCTGTTCCTCATACCCCTAAACTGTCATTAAATAATAAAATGCGGCATTGGTTCTCATTATTCATCAATAAAAAAAACTCAACAAAATACATAAAATACCTCATTTAAAAAAAACTCCTCGGGTAGGTTTTGACAAGCTTTGGTTTACAACTTAATTGCACTGTGTGTCAATTCTGGGCAGCACTTGATCTAACTCCTAAGGATGGTCAATGGTGCCGATACAAACTAAACTAAACTTAAGTTCAGTGCATCTTTTTCTTTCCATTTCATTATGAAAAGGACAGAAGTTAAATTTTAGTTTAGTCCTGTCAAATTAATCAGCGCCTGTAACTACTCCTAAGTTCAGACGTGATTAAAAACTTGCCTATTAAAATTACGTCAATTTACTTCAGGCGCTGATTAATTTGACAGGACTAAACTAAAATGTATATATTCTGTCCTTTTCTTAATGAAATAGAAAGAAAAAGATGCACTGAACTTAAATTTAGTTTAGTTTGTGAACAACATAATCGGCACCAATGTCCTTATTATTTGCTATAGTGAATTCTTGGCATTAAAATAATCGAATTAATACATTATGACACACGACTACACATCAAGCTATACATTTCCAGTTTATGCTGATCTCGCATTGTATAAGATTTCCGTACAATGCGAGGTCAGCTTATACTGGAAATGTATAGCTTGATGTGTAGCCGTGCGTACATACGATGCATTGTTATCAAACAAACTGTTTATAAACTTATAAACATAGAGAATTTTGATGACATTGTTACCTCCGAATTAAGAAAATCAAAATCATAGCCCTAGATACCTACCTTAAGTACCCGATCAGCGCATTTTGAAGAGAAGAATGTTGACCTAATTATGTGTGCTGAAGAGAATTTGTAAATTCATTCTTTATTGCCATAAAGTAAGCACACAAACATAACTCGAAATACTACTGGGCGCGAAAGAGCTGTTTATTTGCGTAACATAATCCGCCTAATACCAGAACTTAGAAAAATAACTAGACCGCTATTAAGTAATTATGGCTAGGTAGGTATTTACGTGCCATAATAATATTTCATATTACATAATTATTTTGTTTAAAAAAAAATACCTACAAAGTTGCGCAAATAATTCACCGCAAGAGTTATCTTATCAGACAGATAGAAGAGAATTTTATTTTCGCATACAAAATATTAGTAGGTAATTAGCAGTGATCGGAATAGGTAGAGCTAATCTACCTAAAGTTCAAAGAACAGAGACAAAAAAAGTGGAGACTTCCTTACGACTAAAATATTTTTTCGGGACTAATGTCGGGATTTCGGGACATCACATAAATTATTATTAAAACTGTTATGTAAATAACATTAGCTTCTGCGCTTACTTACATCGTTCAAACGAATATTAGATTATTAGGAGATTACCTTAATTTTTTTTAAACAATAGAAATCGTGCATACTTTTTTATTTAAACAGAAACAGGAAATTAATTCGATAGTTGTTTTACTTTATTAATTTTAGTTGTACTTTAGTAATGTTCTGAAACCCGGGACATTAGTCCCGAAAAAATATTTTGTCGTAAGGCGTCTCCACTTTGTCTCTGTTCTTTTTCGAACTTTAGGTAAATTAGCTCTACCTATTCCGATCACTGGTAATTAGGTATGGATTAGGTAATAGTACTGTGGTGGTAGTACCTACGTTAGGATATCAAATAAAACAAACAAGAAGGTTCACATAATAATATGTATATTTTATATTTCTCACATCTCATACAAACAGATTTGTTTCAGCAAACACGCTTTTTTTTTAAACTTAAGTATCCTATCTTCAGTATTGTATTTTTTTTTTAAGTACCTATTATAGTGTAGTCTCTCCTATTTTGTTTAGTTTGTTTAAAAACGTGACCGTGAAACGACAAAGCGTAAGTGTAGTGGATACCCAGGATTTAGAGAACGTCAAAATTGATGTAGGGTTGCCAACTTCTTTATATCAAATATAGTATTTCTGCCATTGCCTGTAAAAATATGGAAGATGGCAAAAAAAATTAAAATATTTGTAAGGTCTCTTTTCATAGGTACTTCATAGGCTACACAGCAAGCTATACATTTCCAGTATAAGCTGACCTCGCATAGTACGAAAATCTTATACAATGCGAGATCAGCAAAAACTGGAAATGTATAGCTTGATGTGTAGCCGTGTGTACATGAAATTCATAAGGGGTCATTGCACTCATCAATATGCACAACTTTCACTATGTAGGTATGGGGTAAAGAAATCGCGAAAAAAATCAGCTGTTCCCTACATTTTGACGAGCTATACGAACATAAATGTTCGGAACAGCTGATTTCTCTAATGATGAGTACAATGACCCCTTATGAGATTTCATGTATGAAAGATACAACTTATATACCTACATACTTAATAAGTACTTATGTTATTTTTAAAGCCTATTTTTGCTACTTTATGCCTCTAAAAACAGTTTTGATGTTTTTTAGGGTTCCGTACCCAAAGGGTAAAACGGGACCCTATTACTAAGACTCCGTTGTCCGTCCGTCTGTCTGTCTGTCTGTCCGTCTGTCACCAGGCTGTATCTCATGAACCGTGATAGTTAGATAGTTGAAATTTTCACAAATGATGTATTTCTGTTGCCGCTTTATCAACCAATAAAAAAAACAGAATAAAATAAATATTTAAGGGGCTCCCATACAACAAACGTGTTTTTTTTTTGCCCTTTTTATAGATAATAGTACGGAACCCTTCGTACGCGAGTCCGACTCGTACTTGGCCGGTTTTTAAATGTGTATTATTAACACTCTAAATTATGGTTACACCTCTGCCTAACCCTTCGGGGAAACAAGGTGTTATGTTTATGTTATGTAAATTAAGGATACCAAAGCACAGTACAAGTAACTTGCGGCAGCAACGCGCCCGCCGGGTACCAACTACTAATTGATAAAAATAACTCTTCATAGTTTATGGCATAGATATTATTGGGTACAGTCATCACTCTTGCACCACGAAAGTCGCCGATAGTGCTATTAATTACAAGCGTTGTCAATGTCAAATTATTGCCAATTATTGTGCGGATGATTGTACCATATTATACGTACCTACCTAAAAGTTAATTAGATTAGGGCAATTAAAATAGGTAAGTAATCGACGTCTATAGGTGTAGCAGCAAGAAATGGCAATGGTTGGCGCAAGTTTATAGAGAGAGACTCGCAAATGTTTAGGTATCGTTGCATTTGCATTGCTTCTATTGTGGCCAAACCATTCAATTGGTGTAGCATCCCACGGACTATAAAACCACTAACTAAGTCTTTCCTGACCTGATATGCGTGTTACATCAAGGCTAAAATGTTATCAAAACATGCAGTTTACTTCCTACCGTAAAAGGAAAACAACTTCTGGTATTCTAAGTCCATAGTGCACTAGTGTTTGCATTTTCGCGTTATAAATAACAGTTCATCAGTGTAAGAACAATGTACATTTAAAATTGTATCCGTAAGGTTATCAGCTCCATTGGTGGAAAATTGCCATGATTCAGTTCAAATGATTCAGAACCTTCGTCGGTACCCGGCAGATTTGTTTGATGCACAGACTTGGCAGTACGAAGTATCTTCTTTAAAGAGAAATTAGGGTCTCCACTACAGTGAAGATTTGCAGAATTATCAATTTGACACGAAAAGCTTTGCCGATGTAGTGTCATAAGAGCAGTATTTGGAATCGCATATAGTAACGTACTTCTGTGTAAAATAACTCTGAAATTTACAAGGGCAACATCACATGGAAACGAAGTCTTGACTAATGGTAGAAACGTGTAATAGCAAAGGTTAGTGTGATTCTTGTCGATAATAAATATATCTAGAAGGTGGTCCAATGTGTTGGCGAGATAAAATGCAGATAAACTAGGTAACTCCACATACTGCTGATACCGAGTAAAAGTTTTATATCCGTCCGCGAAGTTTTCTAGCAATAAGAAATTTCTATGACACGTGTTTCTACTATCTGCCAATCCTTCATGAGTTCCTCGTTCATCGTTAAATAGGACCCGTCGGTCTAGCATAACCAGTACCTGCCCTTCTTGTAGAGCTGTGACACCTTGAGCATGATCTGTAATAAAAGTTAGCCGATTTCGTCTGTCTTGTATATATGCCATACTTGTAATCGGGTACATATTGGATTCAATACGTCTACTAATATTTAAAACTCGCGATGTGTATTGAAAACCATTGTTATCTGTAAAAATCTGTGGAGGATTACCATTTCCTATATCTGTCTGTATGGAAAGAAAAAGTTCTAATTCCCTGTTTTTCGGAGATATTTCATAATCTACTTTAGTCTCAATATAAATAGCACTTGACAAGGGGCTTTTTAGTAGATTGAATATTTTTGTTGTATGTTGTAATAGTTGACCGTAAACGCAAGTCAATTCCGTCGTTACTAGGCCCGATACTATAAACACTACTTTCTTCTTGGTTCCTAATCTATATTCCGACAAAATATCTAGACGAGGTTTGGTGACATTTGTGTTGAATAAAAACATTCCTGAATTAACATCAGAGGCCCTGAATGCGCCGTAGTCAATAGAAACGCTTTTCTCGCGGTTTGTTTCTTTCTCAATAACGGTTTTCATAAAACCGGTAAATTCGTCGAATAAGATTCGATGTTTGTAACTTTCAAGTTGTATATCACCTGATTGTATTGGTTGAATTGTAAACGGAAACACTGAGCCGTTATTCGCAATATCGTGAACATAACATGATAAACAATATATCGCAGCAGTGTTTTGCGAAGCGTCATATGTTTCTTGGATTTTAAATAACTCAAGCGCCATAGGGGCTATCAGTACTGCAAATATAATTTTGAAGAACCTCCTTGATAACTTGATCTTATTTTCCGAACTATATTTCCACACAGGATTTATCTGAACTGTTACGTCTTTTTTCCTATGATCTAATATCCTAATGTTAGGATGTCTAGATATGAGTTCCACAATTTCAGTCCGCTCATGACTTAGGGAGTTAAAGATATAAACTTGATCTCCTGGAGAAACTGTTCTAAATATAGAAATGAATTCACCATCTCTGTAGACATACTTTTGCAGGTATGGTACATGATATTCGGGCTTTAGACTCAAGAAACTCGCTGCCAGTTCTTGTATATACCAGCAGTCTTTGACGGTTGCCAGAATCTCTTTATGAACATATTTCAAAACGTTAGCTGTAACTGTTCCGCTTACAACATTGCGATCAACTAGTCGCGCTACTGTTTCCCTCGCTTTTATTAAGAGATCATAAATTTGAGAAATATTAATGTTTCGAAAAATGTTATGATTTAAAGCAAATGAAAATAAAATCTCTGTCGTTCGTAGCGTTGATTGTAGACGCCTTAGTAAAATTTTACTGAAAGGTCTCGATGTATAAAAACCAGTCCAATACGCAGGGCTTCCAGAGCTTATATCAGCGAAATTGAGAAAATCACCTTTTAAACTATGTAAGTATTGTTTTTTGTGTTTGATAGTATTAAAATAATCTTTTACTGTTCCGAATTCTATTGTAGCTTTATAAATGTCTTTGTTAGCCGTTACAAAATCAACGATTTTCTGATAATTATTGTACTGAAAATCAAATTCAGATTGCATTTCATAATGATATGGACCACCTAAAGGTGCGATTATATTATTGTGAGACGATATAGTTCCTGATTTAGAATACTGTTCTAGAAGCAGCTCTGATTTCTCTTTTACATTATAAGCGCTGACGTCAAGGTTTTTATGGTTTGTAGCAAAATTATATTCTGCATAACAAAGAGGGCCATTCGGTCCGCACGCTTTAAATCCAGCTGCATTGAATTGAAGGAAATGTGTTAAAACTGCATGTCTTGGATACCGATCATTTCCTATTCTGTTTAATGCTTCATTTAGCTTTGTTGGATATGAGCTATCATCGTCCCAATTTTGTATCCAAATAAAATCACTGTATTGATACTCGGCAAAAAATTGTTCCCAAGCATAATGAACATTTGTGATAACCAGTTCATTTATATCGGATGCAGAGAGGAGGTAGACCATTGTAGGGCTATGAGTAACGCTGCTAGTTAGCCAACCTACTTTTGGCGTGTAATTTAGATGTTGTTTCAGCCACTGATGTCCTGAAAATGAATAGGTTTATTTCATGGACCCTTTTTTGTCAAAGAAATCTCGAATAATTAAAACACATGTTTTCAGAAAATACAACTGAAGTCATTAATAAATTTACCTTCTATCAGTTGATGAACGAGTCCAAATAAATGCGTTGTTGCTTCGTCTGATTCAACCCACCCTCCAGTGGTAATTTCAAGTCTGCCAGATTTAAGTAACTTACGAAACGCCTAAATCACACAAATAAAAAATATTCATTTGAATATTGTTGCTTAGCAGCAACTAAGCAGCGCCTAAGATAAAGGTACTTCTTACCGATCGATTTCTGTGTGTAGTTGTTTTCCACCAATAACTCAAATGTGAAACTTCATGCCAGGTAAATGTAAATTTATTGTAAAATTGCAATTTCTTCACGATATTCGATAAAATTTTACTAACACTATCTTTGTGATATTGTTCGAATGTTCGTTTCCATATTGTATCCACGTGCGTACGGGGTATTAATATCACCTGGAAAATATTAAAGAAGTCTACAAATTCGTTTTTTTTGTTGTATGAATTGCTACAATAGTTATTAAAAAGTGCAGTAAGTACCTTAAGAGGGGGCCATTTCGAATTCAACATCAAAGATTCGTAACGGCTATCGAAAATATGATTCCAAAAACCCTGCTTACTTATCCAGAAGGGCTGTAAAATTGACATGAATTAGCAGTGGTAATATTTCTAATTTTTCTACATTGTATAAACCTATTACAGATCTTACCTCTATATGTAATTGCGAAAATTTCTCTTGAGCGTCTATGTCGGCTATCGCTACTTTAATTAAAGAGCAAGTGAAAGGATCTGAAGTCAGATTATAGCTGAACATTGTACCATCCATAGGCAAACCTTCAATTAGAAAATCAGCCTTTTCTTTGTCAGTATCGATGTCTATAATGCTATGTATTGTTTCTCTACGGAAAGCCGAACCTTCAGTCTGGGTTTTTAATTTAGATTTTGGTATTATAATACCTTTCACTTGTAAACTTTCCTTTCCTTTAGATGTATCTTGAAAATCAGGAATGTCTACAGTTTCCTTGCTACTTGCTCGTTGTTCAAAGCTTTGAACAACGTTCTGTGCATCCTGTTCTTCTAGGGGTGGGAAAAACCTGGACGGTGTTGGCATTTGATAATAGTTTTTAATAGCCAATTTTATATTCTCTGGGTTGCCTATGTTGTTTGGTAATTCTTTAGGTGATTTCGAAGTGTCATACATATTATAGTCTTTACTCGTATTTCTATTAGTAATTCTAAGTTCATTTACAGTCTCTAGTTTCGAAACTTTCAAATTCGAGTGCGATGTTTTGCCTTTACTCGTCTCAATTGAACTCACAATGGTTGATAGCTTTGGCCTCTGCAGATTATGGAAAACTTTCTTTGTTTGAGTGGTACCATGGAAATTAAATGCTTCATTGTCAGCATGCACGGAATGATGATTGGTGTTATTTATCCAGTTTGATTGTGGATCATTTATTTCACTGAAAGGCCTTTGTACCATTTTCGATTGGTTACGAACGATTTTGCGCAAAGCTGGAAGGTAAACTTTTGTTAAAATTTAAAAGATCCTTTCTTAAGTATATAAGGTGTATCTTTCCTTACACGAAATCTGATTTTTCTTTCGCGAGTTCTGGGTTGGTCCCATAGTGAAAGTTGTTCATAATGATAAGTACAATGACTCCTTAAGAGATTTCGTGTATGAAAAGATACACTTTATTTAAAATGTTTTTAAATCAGTTTTGAATACATTTATGTGTTAATGTTTCTTACTCTTCTCATAGCACACTACGGGCGTCGTCAGAAGGGTTACAAGTAGGACGGCTGCACACGAGACGCGGAGTGCATTGGCCATCGCCGATTACCGACTAATTAGGAATCATGCGTGTTATTTAAAAAATATGGTTCGACTTACTGTTTGGATACCTACAGTGTCATGTTATGTTCCGCATGGATTTTTGTTTGCAAACATTTTTGCATTGAACATTACCTACCGTTTCATGTTTTGACAGAGGGCGAGGTTGACTTGATGTAAGGGATCGTCCATTAATCACGTGAGGCTCGATTCGGAATAAAAAATCCGGAGTCACACGTAATCTGTTTGATCTATGCCCTAACACGTGTGACCCCGGATTTTTAATTTGTCTGTCTGTTTTGTCTGTGTGTTAGTTGATTTTTTTTTGTCGTAAGTAGTTGGATTTTAGTTTGATAACTTTTATTTTTATAAAAAAATTTTTGGGGTCATAATATATTACATACTTTTTAAATGATTTATTTATGAAATTTTTGATATGATTCATTCCAATGATTCCTTTCATTCGATAACCAACATTGCATAATTAATTTTTATTTTTTTTGTTCATGACTATGTTCTCTAAAGGGCGCCATATTATATTTAATGTGACGTCTCATAGCCTTTACCCAGCGGATGATCAAGACGCTTCAAATGATACCTCATTTGTCAAATTGTGATTAGCAGTTTAGAAGATATGAGGGAACACATGAACATACATACCGGTCAAAAGAATAACCCTCCATTTTGCTTCACCGTACTCGGGTAAAAAATTACGAAATATCACAAGTGTGGAGGGGCGTATAGTGAGATAGGTATCGTGTATTTATTTTTTCGTTATGCGGTAACATTCGTTTGTCACAGTGATTAATTTTTCAAAATTAAATTAGACTATCTGCGGTTTCACCCACGTAAGTCTCAATCCCATGAGAATATCGGGATAAAAAGTCTCCTATGTCCTATTACAGGTCATGGTCTACCACGTGCCAAATCCTTACTAATATTATAAATGCGAAAGTAACTCTGTCTGTCTGTCTGTATGTCGCGCTTTCAGGCTAAAACTACTGAACCGATTTAAATGAAATTTGGTACACAGATAGTCTAGAGCCTGAGAAAGACATAGGCTACTTTTTATCGACATACCACGCGGGCGAAGCCGCGGGCGGAAGCTAGTTTCATCTAAATCCGTTCAGCCATTTTAGCGTGAAAGCGTAACAAACCTACAAACAAACTCACTTTCGCATTTATAATACTAGTGAGGATTAGGATTTAAAGCTAAAATATTCTGAAGTGTTGTAACATACCTACTTTGAATGAATGAATGAAATGCACCGGCCGGTTAAACCAGACTCGACCAAAAGTATGTGTTTTTGGGTATGGAGGGGTTTAAAAGTTGCTGAAAACATCACGTGATAAATGGACGACCCCTAAGTGCATTAGGTAGGTACATTCACGGACTTTAATTGACGAGCCACTTTCAAACTTTTAAATTTTGCAATTTCATACATTCACGAGATTACACGATTAAACACGAACTCAAATCACATGCTCGTAAACAAGATGACCAATATTGCTAGTAATCGGAAATAGTCTTATCCATAGAGGTTTAACTAATAAGTTCTCAATGATAAATAAATACAATTTTTATCCAATCTATTTGATACTGACCTTCTTTGAATCAAAGCTCATTAACTCGATAAATCTGAAAACCTATCCGAAGACAGTGACAGTTGAAATGTCGATGTCAGTGGCGTG
This sequence comes from Lithophane leautieri, assembly GCA_949152455.1. NCBI lineage: Eukaryota > Metazoa > Arthropoda > Insecta > Lepidoptera > Noctuidae > Lithophane > Lithophane leautieri. Next base: position 17,056,716 of record OX424458.1, on the reverse strand, counting down.
ATTTTCGAATTTGTCGAAATGACTAATTAAAGTTTCTCCGTACGCTACCGTTACTATGGCTACGCTAAAATAATCGTCGCTAGGTTACGGTTGCTAGACCTGCAATTGGTTGACTTTGGGTAGTCTTTCTGCTGTCAAGTTTGTAGTTCTGGCTCTCAGGTTAGCCAACCGGTAAAGATATTAAATATAATTTACTTCTTCTTTATTACGAAGACATGACTTTCCGTGGATGTACGAGTATAACCGACTAAGCCCGATTTGCATTACACGGGTAAAATACGAACAGTTCCAAGTGGCTCATCAATTAAAGTCCGTGACTGTACATGGCAGGATATTGTTAGTATGTTTTTAATGACACAATTGTCATGAACGTGTGGACGGACACTTGGACAGACATGGACATAATGATTCAACGAAACTGTTGAGTTCCTAGAATGCATCAAGTTGACACACAGTTATTTAGATAATTGATTTAATTTCTTACATATCATGTTCGCAGTGCTGCGACACAGACCTCCTATCTTCGAAAAGGAGTGGGCTGTAATCTATCACGCGGGCCCAGTGCGGGTTGGTAGATGTCACAAGTCTTCTAATTTTTAAATTGGTTCTAGGCCATGCCGGTTTCCTCGCGATGTTTTCCTTCACCGTGTTGAGAGCAGTGGTGATGAAATAATTTACAAAAAGTAAAGCGCCTGTCTGGGTTCGAACCCACAACCTACAACTCTTCAGTCGGGGCCGTTATCACTGGGCTACCGCTGCTCTACTGTACTGCCTCCTCTCCTCTCTCTTATTCATAAATAGGTGATGAAATCTTGAATTAGAAATCTAGAATTTTCAAAGTATGAAGAATGAAATTAAATATTGGGGCTTCTGGTTTTGAAATTAACGTACATAGGAATCGATGTTAGTATGGAAATCTGGTGCCTGTTTTTAATAAGAGACTTGCAATATTAATAATAAGATTACCTATTTAGCACAAATAAATAAATACCTAAGTGTTTGTTTTAACAGTTTTTTTTTTTTACCCTTTAGGGGCAAGAAAATGTTCCAGATTGTGAGTTGGTCACACATATTTTAATGTTAGAGATTTTTTACGAAAATCATCTGTGTACCTAAAATGTGTACTTACAACAGTAGATGAATCAACTCCTACGCGGATGGAAAGTAACTCGTTATGTAATCTGTGTTTTTAGTTTACATAAGTTAAATAAGAATGTATGTAAGTAGGTTAGCACTCGGTGGGGCAGAAACGCAAATTGAATATAGATGGTATAGGTGTCTCTACGGTCGAAGAATTTTAAATGAAATGGACATTATGAAGATTGTGGCATTCCTAAGATTATATGGAGTTGTTTTCAGAATACCACGATGCGATATTTCATATGTCGTCAGTTTTGTAGTCAATTTTCTCATCTTTCACACACTTCTATACAATATCGCCCATGGGCTTGTGACCGCCCTTATTTTTCTAAATATTCATGAAAATATATCGAAAATGATCTTTAATAAATTTTTCAAGTTATTCAATTTTTCATACAAAATAGAGTCACGACTATTTAGGACATGAAATCAGCATAAAAAATATTTTTTTTTTTTTTTCAACCATGTTTGGAAATTCGAGCATTATTTTGACAACCTTCGAGAAAAATCAATATTGCTGTACTGGTAAAAAACAAGTGACGATGCGGCCAGCAAAGTTACTATGAAAATCCATATCTGGCGTGTTCAGCGTGTCAAATAAATTACTATGAAAACTCATATCTGTCGTGTTATTTAAAAATGGAACGAACTTTTTACTTCAACACACGGCAACCAAGGAGGTAACTAATGAAAGATTTTATTTAAAATTCGAATTGGCTTGCAAATAGAACAAAGAAGAAACAAATGAACATATTGACGCATGAAAAATGATATTTGTTCGTCATTGATTCAGGAATTTCTATTTAATTTACTCGGTTTGAATTTCCGCGCGTTGTTTGAGAAAAGTACTATACAAGCCTTAGCCGCAATCAGGAATTGATGGACTCACGCATGAGTGCCTCGGCTTCGCCTCGGCCCTCATTTTCACGACCGTCCATCAATACCCTTATTGCTGGCCGCGACAGTAATGTACTATACAAGCCTTGGCCGCAATCAGGAATCTTATTATTGCTGGCCGCGACAGTAATGTACTATATTTCATAAAAAACTTTTAACAATGTCGCATTTTCTTAGTTTAAAACATGAATGATTGGTTTGAATGAAAATGATTTACTCATACATATATCAATGAAACTTGATACACAGTACCTACACACATCGAGAGTCTAGTGTTATGTTGTCTTCGAAACTAAGTATGTATTTTTGAAACGTTGTTCTAGGTCTTTTTATTTCTGATGGACAACACTACTACCGCGCGCGATCATTGGTCAAATCAAATAGCGCGCGCTTTTCCGGCTTCCTGTGACACACTTCCGTCCCTTTTCACAAAATCACTCCCACAGATTTGATTATTTAGATTTTTATAGATTTCGATTGCAGGAAAGCGAGAGGAAAGAAGTTTCACATTAAAAAAAACATACAGACGAACATAAAACCTCGTCCTTTTTGGAAGTCGTTTAAGAAAGAAAACTCCTTCACTAGGTACATTATTCTACTCAAAATTTTGTAATTCTAAACGCATGCGCGAATGTGTAACATGAAGTTAGTGACGCTTTGACTACCAACCTACTACGGTATAAATAGGCGGGTTGGTTTATTGATCGATTCCCTACCCCCAATGAGGGGTGAGACTGCCGGCTCGACACGAGTTTCGATCACTGCCAAATATAAATACGGTTTAGTATTTTTTCTATGAAGTGACAAAAAGAAATGGTAAGTGAAACATTGTATGCGAGTGTATTGTTGTATTTTCTTCATTTCAGTTGTTTATTTTTGTGCCTTAAACGATTATTGACACAGATTTTATTTTATTGTGTTGTGGAGTTGTTGACATAAGATTATGCGAAATACTTGCGTTACTAGTGCTTCCTCTTACTGCCTGCCTACACCCTAATCTATATACCTACTCGGTTTTATGAGTATTAATTTAAAGATAAATTAAATAAGAAATTAAGTAGTGTTATTTACGTTAGTTATATTAGCTACCATATCCTTTGATACTATGCAATGTTGTTGATGAATGTCGATACCTCGGTAAACAGAGATAATATCGGGTAGGTACTTACTCGTATAATAGTTAGAACAGCTACCGAGAACCTGCAATTATAAAATTGTTCTTAGAACCCGCCCCATTCCGTGGAGCTAATTAATTTCATACAATATGACGTGTTTTCCTATCAGACTATTCGAATTCTTGGCCAATTCATTTGAATGAGAGAGTTCTCTGATTTATTGAATGGGTATGTTTTTATTAATAAAAGTGTTTCTTATTGAATATTCACTCTTTGTTACTACTATCTATAAGTACTTATACTTAGATATTTGTAAGTGGGATCATGGTACTCGTACGTACGTTTATTTTCTTCGAATGCTATTTTCTCGTTTTTCAGGATCCGAATGTTATGACAACGTCTGGTCTGCTGGAATGGGAGTTTTCCTTACCATCAGACCAGATCATCTCACATGGCTGGTACCACGGAGCACTCAGCAGGACAGCAGCCGAGAGCCTGCTCCAGCAGGACCGGGAGTTCCTTGTGAGGGACTCATCTTCACAACCAGACAACTACGTGCTCAGCTGCCGATCCAATGGACAACATTTACATTTCGTTATACAACGGGTAAGTAACCACAGCAGTTTCCCTTTTTATTTTGTAACTGAAATATGACTTATAAATGCTTCATTTCAGATCATCGTCCACCCGGACACGGTGTACGAAAGACACCAATATCAGTTTGAGGATGAAGCCTACGATACAGTCGCCGATCTCATCACGTCCTACGTGGGATCTGGCAAACCTATATCAGCCGCATCTGGAGCCAGGATCCAATATCCAGCCAACCGCGTGACGCCTCTGACGAATTATATTCAGAACGATGACATTAATCTTGTCATTTCACCAGTTGGAGACGGCTCCTACGGCAACCAATATAGCGTGTATAGCCATTTTGCAGCAAAGCCAGGAATGCAACTTAGAGTGCCTTTCAAGAAACAACGATCTCACTCACTGACCCCTATCGACATGGGACAACATGTTACTCACGGCAAAAGTGCAAGCGCTGATGGAGTCATTCAGAGTCAAACACACATGCATGGAAAAAACTTCTGCAGCGAATCTAACTCCAGTTCGAGCACCTGGGATGCCAATCTTCCAACTAGTCCTCCAGCAAAGCCAGCCAGATACGATGGACCAAAAGCAGATGAAAGACGATTAGAACTCCAGCGACTCTACCAAGTGTCGGGATCAGATTCAGGCAATGGATCCGGAGATTCCACTCAAAGTTCAGCGCATAGTGATCCAAATAAATCAAGAATGGAATCTGATTATAATTTGGTGACACCGACCATAAAGCAACAATTTGATTACGAACTCACTGAAGCAAAACTTTTGCAGTCAGAAAATTTGGATTACGTGGTAGATTCAAGAATTAATCTAGAAAATTTTCAATCGCAAATTATACCGACTGGATTATCAAAACCGCTTGAATCTGAAACGTTACACACGATTAAGCTATTATTACGTACGTCTGGGCCAAGGATTTTGGCGAATCACATGACTAAAGTAGATTTGTATTTCTTTTTTGACGATGCCATTCAAATTGAGGGTCTTGAGAAAACCGCCTCAGGACTGGAACTCCTTTTTTTACCTCAAGGGCGACCCTTGCGCTTAGATGTTATAGAAAGGTATATATATATATATATAAATAAGCATGACTGATAGAAATTCATTATTTTGAAGAGACGAGAATTTGGAATTTCCATTTTCAGGCTCGAGACATTTCGTCTGCTGATAGCGGTGACGATATTGACCTGTCAGACAGACAGGCAGCGAGCGGACACCATCAACGACTGGATCCTGTTAGCAGTTGAAACAAAGACTGCTTTGGGAAACCTGTACGGGTTTTCAGCCATTATGTTTGGGCTGTGTATGCCTCAGGTATTGAGCATGTTACTGTCCATAAATTAATAACTTATCCGACTTTCTATGAGACATGATTAAGTTTTTTCTGTATATTCCAAGGTGGAGTGCCTGGACAATGCATGGAACATTTTGAGAAGAGTTTACACGGACAACGCGTTTATGTTCGAGGCTAAATTGAGGCCCTGCTTTAAGAGTATGAACGAAGGCACGAATCCTCTGCCTCCGAACACAACGACGCCGTACATCCTGCCACCAGTACTGTGCTTCCATTTATTTGGTGAGAACCAAAGCCCACATGTTGGCAGCTGTATTCATGTTGCTTTAAAGGTTGACAGAAGGTAGAAACCGTTTCATGCGGAGGGACGCGCAAATCTATAAAATTATTCTTTTGACGCCGTGATCCCTTTTTTGATTTGAAATTATTTTTACAGACGGCGAAGGCGGAGGTCTAATGCAGCCAGACGACACGTTCCCTGGTAGCCTGATGAACAGCCTGGAGTTTGACTTCAACGCGACGGCAGCCCATTTGGACGCGGCCCGGCATTTCCCCAATCAAATCGAAATGTTCAAACGAAACGCTAGAACAGTAGTGCAGGAGATGTCTTCCTTAGGACCAGTTTTAGACCCCACTCTCCTCGAACTGTTCAGAACAGAGTTCCACATAAACTTCTTATGGGGAGAAAGGGGAGCTCTAACCACGCCAAATCAAAGATTCGCTCGACTTACGGATATCCTAACTGCAATGGCAAACAAGTTAGCCAGTCAACCACCTGATACAGATGATAATGTTTAAGTATATTTTTAGAACCTTTTACCATATCACCGAAGTAATCGAAACGCCAATTTATAGAATTATATTTCTTGTTTGAAAATAGAGGCGATGCTGATTATGTAGGTACCTTATATAGGTACCTAAGCAGTAAAGCGTGACAAGACTACTATTAACTGGCTTATTAAAAAATAATTTTCTTTGTCATTGGACACACTGGTTTATGAATTTTTCGTGGTAAGCCAATAAAAAGACCCTATGAGTATTTATTTCATAATATGGTATGTAACTTGTGTGAAATCTAGTCCTAGATGTTATAAAGATGCAAAACGAGTAACTTTAGTCCTAATTTTATAAAGACGTGTACTTACCCCTATTAATGATCTCAAATTAATTACGATGTTTGTTATACATTTGTAAAACGTGAACATTATACCAATATAAACCGAACATCAACAGCGTTTTAATTTGCCAAAAATATATGACCTTTAGATATTATCAACAGACGTTGCAGAAAACTATACCCGATGACATACCATGAATACATGAGCCGGCAATCCACTACTAAACTATGCCCGACGACATACCATGAATACATGAGCCAGCAATCCACTGCTAAACTATGCCCGATGACATACCATGAATACATGAGCCAGCAATCCACTGCTAAACTATGCCCGATGACATGCCATGAATACATGAGCCGGCAATCCACTGCTAAACTATGCCCGATGACATAACATGAATACATGAGCCGGCAATCCACTGCTAAACTATGCCCGATGACATAACATGAATACATGAGCCGGCAATCCACTGCTAAACTATGCCCGATGACATGCCATGAATACATGAGCCAGCAATCCACTGTTAAACTATGCCCGATGACATGCCATGAATACATGAGCCAGCAATCCACTGTTAAACTATGCCCGATGACATGCCATGAATACATGAGCCAGCAATCCACTGTTAAACTATGCCCGATGACATGCCATGAATACATGAGCCAGCAATCCACTGCTAAACTATGACCGATGACATACCATGAATACATGAGCCGGCAATCTACTGTTGGAGACCTTAGCATCGCAACAACGGCAGGTCCTGAGCTGCCCGCATCCAGCGGAATGCCGCGACTATAAATAAGCCGTGGGTCCACCTTCTGGTTGGCCTAGGTATCTACCCTGAACATTCCGTTACTTATAATCATTCTCACGGGCTCAATGCCATAAGAGCAGGATCATAGATGCAGGCTAGCTTTGAGATAAAAACAATCCGCCGTTTCATACAAAAATGCAGCACTTACCCAATAAAGAGATGTGAAACAGGTGCCTCTTTTTTCTGTTTCAGAGTTGGACCCAAGGTTTTGTTCATGTTGATGAATACTTTTACGTCCTGAAAGCAAAATCAGCCTATAGGCATAATGGACGAGCAGAAGTGTGTATGTAAGAACAACTTTGTGGCGCCTTTCGCAATTTTACCTTGCTCAGCACGGACATACAAAGCAGTCCTTTTCACCCGATTTCTGAATTGAGAATTTGAAGTATGTTTGAAGTTTAGAGACAGAGATACAGAGAACGATATGATAGTACAACTGTGGTATGATAGTAGTGTTGTGATAGTACAACGTACACCTACAATACACATCTATACCCACCATGACTTTGACATAGGTATCCGGCTGTTTATATGGCAAATGGATTTAAGAAAAAGTTTGGCTTTGTATTGTGTCCTCATTGTCATTCGGTCATAGAAAGAACATGAAGTTTTAGAAAGGGAACGTCGCAGACAGTGCCCTTCTAAAATTAATTGCAGGAGAAAAGATTGAAACAACACTTGAATAATAAACTAACTTTAATCATGAAAACATGTAAAATATGAACTTAAGTTAGATACAAAATTATGTCATACATTTTATTTAAAGTTGTATTTTCGATAAATTACATTCCCTATAAAACCATTGGTTACCCAAAAAAGAAAGATGAAAAGAAAAGATAAGAAGAAACGAGAATAATAATATACGAGTTTATCCCAAAAAACAAGGAGAAACTGACTGACATATCAGCGCAAAACTACTGGGACTAGGAAGTTGACATTTTGTACAGGGCCTTCTATAATGTAGGCAAACACTATGAAGGGGTTTTTGGAAATTTGGCCTTAAGGGGGTGAAAATAAGTGGGTGTCAAAGGAATAAGATTTTTCAAACAAACGCAAGGAATTAGTTTGTATGAAAAATCTTATTCCTTGAGTTATTAATTATTATACTTGAAACTGGCCACGAATTCATTCTTAAAAAATTATAAAGGTTGTCATTATTCGTTTTTCAAAACTGCCACTCAATTTAGGGGGATTTTATATTTAAAGTTTGTCAGGAAGAATCTTAACGCGTCATCCGATTAACGGTCAGTTCACACCGCGACGTGAAGCGACGCGTTCTGCGCGCACTTTTTAACAATTATCAAACTTTTTTCTTCACGAAAAGGTATAATTTCAGTGCGAGTGTTGACACGTGTCAAAGTACGCTGAGATGCGTGGTCCTGCGCAGCCCGTGTACCTTATTGTGTAGTAAATAAATTCGAAACTGTATCGGATCATAAAAAATCGCGCGTCGCGTCTCGTCTCGGTGTGAACTGACCCTAACTCGAACTTCGGTAATAATACTTTGACAGAAAGCTTAGTAAGTCGCATTACGACATTTTGGGTTTTCGAAAATCGACCCCCGCGGGGCAAAAAGAGGTAATTAAGTTTACTATCATATTTATTTATTGATTATACTCCGCGGCTTGATGAAATCAAGTTGGTATAGGTACACTATCTAAAAATTAAATGAATGTATGTATGAAGATGTGCATATAACCAGTGGGGGGGATACTTAACATGAAAAACATGAAAAAATATTTTTCCTTTCATCAATAATATTAAAAATTTAACGGAACACTTCTCCAAATAAATAATAAAAATCATAATAATGCGATCAAAATTATTTAATCTAACTACCTTTCCAGCACGCGTAGCATGACCACTGTAGAAACGGGTTTTGTCGACGGAAGAATAGACACACTGACAGATTGCGATTGTTTATCTGTCATTTTGTCTACTCTTCCGTCGACATAACCCGTTTCTACGGTGGTTACAGGGGCTGAAACCAAAATCCACGTGGGCGAAGTCAATCTGCCTAGTCTTTTCCTTTCCTGTCAGACACTAATAAAGGCAGGCACATGTTTCAAACTTAAATACACTTATTATTATAGTATAATATAAATTAAATTCAGTAATAGCAAGCTTACTTCATATTAAATGTATTCCGTGACTTATAAAATATCGTCAAGTGAATAGGATAGTTGCATGATTCCTATGTATTCTGAGACAATCTTAATATTAAACGCCATTAAAACCAGCATTGTAATTATTGCAATCATACCATGTCAATATAAATTACACCACCGTATATCAGGTGTAAGTCTCTGATTCTTCAAGCAGGCAAATTATAAGCTTGCGATTCAATTTATCAAACTATGCCCAATATTCTGCATTACCTACTTTATAAGCAAGTCTTATTAAACCCCAGCATAAGCAGTAATATGTAGCATCAGTCCACAACACATTAAAGTCTGTACAAAACATTATGATCAAAGAAAGGTTTTTAATCACCAGGTGTCGACGTCGCGATATCGTTAATATTATTCATAAAATACAAAAAAAAAACAAAAATAAAATTTTAAAACAATCTAAAATAAAATTTTGATATAATCTAAAATAAAATTTTGCAACGATCTAAACCATGGTTTTTTAAATTTATTTAAATGAACTAATATTAACATTTCATCATGATAATGGCTGTTTAAAATTTTTGAAATGATCTAAAATTAACATGTCACCATAGTGGTTGTTTTTGTTGACTACTATCAAAATGTATTTATATGAAATTTGTGTCTTAATTAAGTTAAAGGTCGTCAATATGTTTGACGACAGGTCGACAGTCTGTCTGGGGCTTAATAGCGCACTCGTGGTCCATCAGAACTTGAGAGACTTGGCGAAGAGCGCCATAGTCGCCTGAGTCTTGTCACCGTTGAAGCGCCGCAGCTCCACGATAGCCTGAAACGAAAATGAGTAAATTAATAAACGTACCACTAGTCGCACTACTTCGGCGATAGATTAATAAAGGGAAATTAGGGGTGTTTACTTTGAAACAAGTTTCGCTGTGCTGCTGCTTTGGGAATTATTTCATGTACCCGGTTATGTTTATCCAGGACAGGGTCCATCTGTGTGCCTATCATCCAGAACTATTCATATGTTTATGCGAGTGTGGGTTACGAACATCTTCGGATACTTTACCATTCATACTATTAGTAAGGAAGGATCATTATGATGAACAGCAGTTTACCTGTTCCCTAGTGAATCCAAGTGACATAATTTCTTCTACTTCAACCTCGCCGAAGTTGTCATTCGGCATAATGGTCTGGCTTGGATCACCCAGAACTGTAAAGATATAAGAAAAAGTATTTTTTTAATGTTCAATTTAAATAATGCCGGCTGAATACATGGTCCGTTGAGGAGGGAAATAATTTTGCCCGATACCATACTAATTCTGTGCCTGGATAAATAATGTGCTATCTACCTATTCTATACTTACCCATTCTCTGGTTATTGATCTGGTTATTGATTTGCATTGGCACTGATGTTGATTGGCCGCTAGTTGTCGGTCTAAGTAGGTTGCCGCCGGATTCTGTTCAATGTCAAATATGTTACATAATTGTCAGAAACATTACCAACCCAGTTCTGTCCAAAGGTGCCTATAAGTCTAGTGGGACGTTTTATATGCTATACAATGCAGGACCACTGTACCCGGACCACTTAGCCCAGACTCAATTTGAAGATGCAAACGTACAAGTAAAGTATTGTGCTATGACTCTGGCCTTCAATATATCACTAGTGTTGCATACCAAATTGAACCTCTTTTGTTATAATCAGGACGTAAAACAGGTCTGTTTAGGGTGGGGCAATGACGCGGATACAGAGTTCCTGTATGGTTGTCTATTTTATAACTACACAATAATTTATAACTGATGGAAAATATACAGGATATATGAACACTCAAAAGATATAAAGCAGGGTAAGTCTACTAATTTAAAAAAGGTCTCTTCATTGTGAGTTTTTGACAGATTTGCCACACAAAATCTGTCAAAAACCCACAATGGCGAGACCATTGCGACGTTTGTAAATTAGTAGGCTTAGACAAATCCAGGAGAGTCACTTTATTTTAGCTAAGTTCCAAACAGCCTTCTAGAGCAAAGACCCAATAAGCAATGGCAAGTTCTTCTGAAAAAATTTCTTACTAAACAATTTAGTTTAAAGCCAACATGTTAACAACCTAGTTTGCTATGATCTCTACTCTACATACTCGAAAAAGTACAGTCAATGAAGTTATGACATAATAAAATAACGAATAACAACAACATACCGGAAATAAGTCAAAAATCCATAGCTTAAACGCAGTTAAATTCTTCTACAAGGTCAACATTACCGAAATTATCAAAATAGTAAAATCCCCATGCATTGTCGAGTTGAGTCCCATTGTTTCATTCATTTCTCAACTTGGTTTCATTACCGTTTCCATTCACTGACCCAACTTTCCCGACAAAAATGCACGCGTTACCGACAAGCTGTTAGCTACTCCGCACATGCAATCAACTACACAGAAACAAGAGATTAGTTTTACGATTTTTATTGTTTTATAAATATTATCACGTTACTATTTTTATTACGGTGCAAGAACGAATGACATCTCCACAACTGTTCATATTTAATCGTACAAACTTGTTATTTCTTTTTGGCACGCCCACCTTGCTTTGACTTCTCCATTGCTTCTTTAACTTGTCGCTCTTCGTGGTCCCTCACAGACTGGTTGACGATTTCGTCTTCAGAGTAGCCCGACAGCCGGGCGCATTCCGGCAGGTCTGACTCGGGCAAGAAAGGTGTCTCGGTGCCGGTCGTGCCGATACGAAGAACGTTCCGTTTCAAATCTATGTTGCACTATGTAAAAAGTGAATGTATAATGTGAAGCTGAGTTCTCAGAGACAAAAATAATCTACTATCAACTAAGTGACAATTAATTTTTGTGTTACCTGATGTCTTTTGAGCATGTCTAAACCAAGCAGCATGTCCATGGGCTGCTCCTCAAGCACGGAGAAAGATGTTGTGAGGAAGTCTTTTTCAATTCTCATCTGCACCATATGGATTCTGCCTATGATTCTCTGCACTCCGACGCCTTTCGCGATCCCTGCCCATCTGGGGAAAAATGTAGGATGTATATCGCAATGAGCATTTAAAGAATAATAAGGTCAATGAGCTGGTTGTGAGGGAAGTCAGTGAAAACGTTGGGTACACTTCCCTCGACACAAAAACGCATCCTTTATGGGATACCGCGAGCTTATAATTTTCAGATGCTCTTTCTATGGGTTTTGGGAAGAGATGCTGAAGTGAGTCACACAACATTGTACTTGTTTTTGCTGTATAATGCTGGTATCAAACAGTAACATCCGCCGTTCATCTTTCACATGCCAACTTTACCCAGAAATGGGTAAATTTGGGATGCCACCCTTTGTGCCAACCTCCACGCTCCAGTACTAGTCTTATCGAAGTTCGACCCCCGACGCAAACAACCCCTCTGTTGATAAACTTAAAATGGAATACTGTTGATAAACTGCCGTGTGATCCCAACATAATTTGCAAAAAAACACGTGCAGTACAATGTCGCATAAATGACCGGTCATTGACAGCTGCCTGGCCTACTGCCAGGTATAGCTCCATAACAGCTTTTGATACAAAGAGGGATAAACGTAAACGGTTGCTGGGCAACGTTGTGCTGCTGTAGTGGTAAGCTCGCACCTAACGTGCGTAGCCTCTGTGTATACACCCCGCAGTCGAGCAGCGACTTGACATTCTATTCAATCCAATACAAAACCAATAATCAGTCAATCTGACATCGTATACTGATCATGGAGTTACTTTCATACATTGTTTTAATGTAATCAAATTACCCAGACATTAAAAAAAGTTTTAGGGAATTAATTCATCATGCATTCATCAGGAGTTTGTACTCTGCAAAACATGTTTAGCACAAACTTATTGGAAATAAACATGAGTTAATGACAAAAGCAAATAATAATATGTGGAACATCTGAGATCCTATCAAAACTTGCAATGCCGCTAAAAATTCTTGGTACATTTTTCGCTTTGCTTCTCAAATAAAATGCCAAAAATAGGAAACAAAAGTCTGGCTATCATGGTAATTAGCTTGTAAAACACTAAACCAATGGCAGTGGCAATATTACAGTTTGAATTGATTCATTTTGATTGAAAGACCCACAATTTAAGAGTATACAGGGCGTCACACGGATATGCCACATGGTGGGAAAGTACCTTGAATATTGTAGATGGAACATTTTACTGAAAGAAGACATTATTTGAATTTAAAAACAATTTGAACTGCATTCATAGATATTTAAATAATTACATGGTTGAACTGGGAATCGAACCCTTTACATGAGAAAAGTAATCACCCTGTAGCTTTATCATACCAATCGAAAGGCTTCATCATAAGGATTATTTTTTTGCTAAATAACATACTGTCACAAATAAAAGGAAGTCCATGAATTTTAACATTTGATGTGAAATTTTGTTCAGAAAAATGAAAAGCTGACATTGCTGTAAGGACACACAACTGACATTATCATAAGTACCTATTACTAATAAATATACCCACTTCAGAAGTACGCATCATTTCCCTATTATAATTTAAGTGCATGATAAAATGATAAAGAGATACGTAATTAGTATGTACCTGGCTGTATGCAACAAATGTTAAAATCTTTCATCTACAATATTCTATCAGTAAATTTTCCATCTACAATATTCAAGGTACTTTCCCTCCATGTGGCATATCCGTGGGACGCCCTGTATAGTATAGATAGTGCCATGCACGAAGATGCACCCCACTCCGCTCCATACTAAAGTACACTTTCCGTACAGTAATCGTGGAGTAGGGCGCTTCTTCATGGATGGCACACTATATAATGGCTGACATTTAAATGATTCATTTTTAAAGCACTATAAGTTCATTTTCACGCCCAGCCAAAATAAGAAATAAAGTAACAAAACAATTGTACAATATTTAGCAACAACACCTCCCTCCAAAAGATCCTTGTATATTATGTTTACACGATTCTACGTGGTTGCTTCATTCAAATTGAAAGGCATAAATGAAACGAGATATCTTACATACCTTGTGTCCACCAGCCGCATGATGTTGCACCGCTCAGCGCACGCCGCTGACATGATTGTTGTCTGAGCACCAGAGTCGATAAATGCCTTCACCGGAAATCTAGAAAAAACCAACAGTGTGCATAAATTACTCTCATCATTGACGTAATTGCCTTGATTATACACTGCCTAAGGTGCAAGGGATTTTAAGTTTCAAAGTCTTTATTCATAACAACAGAAGAATAACAAACACTAAGTGATTAGAATAAAGTAGATTTGATCAATCATCAACAAATGTGTGTTCTATTGATTACTTATTTTATAAAAGTGAAGACTATATTTACTCAGAATTAACCACCACTAAATATGAGACACAGAAGAATGAGAACAGAGCTACGAATACTAGGGAACAAAATGAAGCAAAGAAAAACTAGTATATAAATGATAACCTTACCCATTCACATGGCAATTGATGTACAGCATCACCACAGTGCCGAATGTTTCAGGGTTGTACTCCATGGCCGCCTCCATGTTGGCTTCTATGTTCTTCTGGCGAATCTCCTCAGCAATCATACGCTGCGCTTCTGTATCAAATGGATCTGAATTCATCATCCTGAAATAAGTCTAGCTTTAAGTCATATCTCCCTATTTACACCTATCTCACGAAACCAATCTGTAATATTTTTCACCTTATGCGCTGTTGCTGTCGTTCCGTTCTAGCTAAGATTTGTTCGCGAAGCACAGAAGCAAATGTATCTAAGAAACAAGATTTAAATTTTCAACATTAAGTTTTTGTTACGGTTAATATTATTGGTTAAAAATCATAAATAATTCCTTGTTGTTATTAAGAGAACCAACTTTTATTATTAAAGTTGGTTTTCTCAATATTAACTTTTAATATTATTCCAATCACCGTTATTATTAATAATTTCTGCATACCGTTTTGTACCTCAGACCCTCAGTTTTCGTGTTTAAATTGGTTTTAGTGCTGTGGTGATTAGCCTAATCAACCTAAACAAAATTTTGTGCTACCTTCAGAAGATGACTTTCATTTTGCTAGACTGTTTAGTATCACAAATAGATTTATTTTTTCTAGATTTTATTGTTAAACTGATAAAAACCTTGAATCTATACTAGACTTATTTCAGAGATTAAAATGGTTTACAAAAAAAAATATATGTAGGTAATAAACAAAGGAAAGCACTGTGTGTAAAAAAAAAATGATTTCAGCCTTTTAATGCTAAAATGATATCTTACACGAATAACCAAATCACTAACCTACTGCAGATATGAAACCTATGCACAGTTGTGCTATTCTGTAAAAATATCACTGTGAAAACTTAGGTGAAATGAGCTTGGAGTGAAATGTCATTGCTTTAGCATCAGTAGGACAATGACAGCTCACTCCACCTAAGTTTTCACGATGAGATGGTTACAGAATAGCAATGCAGGAGGTGAAGAACATGCACTGAAACTAACTTTTTGGGTTATCAAATATGTAGGTATATTGTACTAGTAACCTCCATATTTTTCATAAAGTAAATATGTACGTACCTAAGTTTCCACTGAGAAGAGCATCAGCTAATCTTGGGTTATTTTGCTTTAGAAGAGCGAGTTGATCTGGATTAGCCAAGAACATTTCCCTGATGATACGTGGGTCTTCTTCAACTGGTGGGTTTCTAGCTGCCATTGAAGTGCTTGCACTGGCTGGTGGGACTCTGATGCCGCTGAAGTCTAAACTGGCTAAGCCGGTTGGCAAAGCTGCAAGGATGATGAGGTTTTTAATTTATTTACAAAAAAAGTAAGTAACTCAACCTCTAATTTATAAAAAATATTGACATTGACTGTCATATTTTTTTTTACATTACATATATAGTACATTTGCTCTCTTTGTTTGTATCTTGGCTGCCAGTTTTAGGTTTGACGAAAATACACTCTGTCATCAATGACAATAGGCATGCATGACAATGCAAATTTATAATGCACAGTGAAATGAAGTAAACTGTGATAGCAACATGTACCTTGACTGGAATCAGTTTGGTTGAGGTTGGAGGCTGACTGCATCATGTGGAGAAGCACGATGACGTCCCCGTCGTGAACACCATGCTCTTTTAAGGATTTCTTATCGTCCAAAAGCGGCTTTCCATTGTAATTGAGGATGATATCTTTCGCAGGGAACCCGGATTCGATTTCACAAAATGCTTTAAAATTTTCCAACTCCAAATCTTCTGATACGTCCAAGACGAAGATTTCATCGTTCAGAGTTGTAATTGTGACTTTCATTGTGAAATTTGGGTGATGCGGCTACTGCGAATGAACTGTGTTCACTGAGGTAAATACGTGTTGTTTAATTTAGACTCTTGTGATGACTGGCCAAAACATTTTAAATCTTATATACGCCCCTTGAATACACTCGTTTTGAGTACACTAACACAAGCACAACTAACTAATACTCTTGGAAATGTTCCCTGCGCTAAATAAATAAAATTACAACAGTAAGCTAGATATTCACAAAGGTGGACTCGGTTGCGGCTAGGGTTGTTTGTATTTCGCTATCGCTGGCTTCATCGTTCTCTCCCTACGCTTTGCGCTTGGTTAACGGTATTTTTATTGTAACACTCATGGTTGTAAATTATTTTTATTAGCTTTATTTACAATTTTCAATTTTTTTCTGTAGTTTCATAACTCAAGCATTTGACGTTACACTATTTTTTTTAAAATAATTACAAAATATTATCGGTTTTGCGAATCGATTCTGATGTCAAACTGAAATGTTGATTCGGTTTACTGAATCTGTGGCAGTTGGCGCAGCGAACAACAACACTACCTACAAAAAAGGTAGTCCAAGAGAAAACTCAGTGGAAATCAGTGGAAACGTCTCCTTTGTTACCTAAAATTTTCTTTTTACGTAGGTAGTCGCGAGTACGGAGTTTTGGCTTTTGTGGATATTTACATTTGAGAAGCGGGGGTAATTCGTAACCCTTGAGCTAAAAGAGTGTTTTGGATTTTTTACTTTACAATGTGAAATCGACGACACATGACGTAGATTGGTAAGTTAATTTTTGTTACATTTAATTATTTTCTTGTAAAAACTTGTAACAAATTACTGGCTATAGTGGATTGTATTCTTTGTACATTATTTATAGTTGTCACAGATTTTTTCCATTAGCTATAACTTGTTCAGAATACAAAGCGAAGCAGGTCGATGTCGAAGTAGAATTATGTTTTTGTTATTGACTCATTTGGGATGATAGGCATCTCAGTTTCGTCTCAGGCTATGCACACACTAGTGTCTCTATACGATTACTAATGCAGGTAAGGTAAATAATAATAGTCCGAAGAATTATTAAAAAATATAGTGTACCTACATTCTAACTGGGTATTAAGAAAATAATGTAGATAGGTAACATTATTTTCAATTTACTATTTTGAATTTATTTCCACGACAATGAAAATTTTCTAATTCGAATTTAGAAAATATTGCGTACCTACCTAATTATTGTGGAAACATGATTAAATCAATGGATTGATTGAATGATTCATGATATTAGACAGGTCTGAAGCAGTAGCATGCTATAACTAAAATTCAGTTTAACCTGCATGAGTATTCATTTTTTATCTGCTCCACTCTAAAACTTAATCTCTTTATAAATCATGTTTTTTTTGTGTACCTCTTTTGTTCGAATTCCTCAATAAATAAATAAATGTTAAACAATCAGAGAGTTGATGCCATTATGATTTGCTGCATTCCAACTGCAATTAAACAACTCAGGCCATCACAAAATCTAGACTAAATTCAGTTTCCATAGAGTCTATATCCATACCGACCCCCACTTTTATATCTCAAGTCTCGAGAAACTTTTATTACCAATATTTGTTGGCAGCCGTTAAGTAGGCAAGTGCATATTTCCGTGTTCGGTATTGGTGGTGCCGGAACTATTTACCCTAAGGGTATAGTATCTTACAATATCTCCTATATAGAATCAGCCCAGAATCTGTCATATTGACTACTACTGAAAAAGAAAAAAAAAACTAGGGCCTCTTGAAACAAGTAGAAGTGTAGGAAGGGTAATTGCCCTGCTGCTAGACACAATACAGACTGAATTATCGACTAATAAAATGTGTATGTCCATGACAATAAACATTTTGTTTATTTAGTGGTATAAAGTTATGTTTATATTTTGATCTAATATACTTTGGAAGTTGAAAAGGTACAAAAGTAAGTAAACATTTAGGTACAGCGTTCACATAAACCGGTTCAAATCTAACACTGATGCTAAGCTATCGAAAAGCTTATGTCAATCCTGTTGAAAGTCATTGTAGAAATACGAATCCCTTTGGAAGCGATTGCCACTTGTACTTGTACTAGGCTATCTGGAGTGGACACCGCGTATCGGCAAGCGTTGTGGGACGCCTTCCAGATGATGGACCGAAGACCTTAAAAAGATGCGGAAAGCAGAGGAGAGTCGATGTTGTGCCGCAGCCTGGAAGACGCATATGTCAATAGTTGATTGATTGAACTACATCAGACTACTTGAAAAGTGAGCTTCTTTGAACATATAAAAAAATAATCAGTTTTACAAAAAAAACAAAGTCAAATAATTTATTTCAAATAGGCACATAAATGGCTCTTTTGAACGTCAATGAAAAACAAAGAAATAGAACTGATTCTAGTTGCCCCTTCCAAAACGTAGTTTTCGTATGGAGAAGAATGGCTAAGAAACTCCACCGTTACTCTTTTAAAAATGTTTTACAATATTTTAATTGAATTTGAATTATATGTGAATTTCAAGGTATGTTCTATAATACCTTGTCTAATTTACATTATTATGTAGCTGTTCTCTTCAACAACATATCGCGAACTATTTCGGAAACTGAACCACGGCCAAAGTTATGGGATCTGTTTAGCATCGCCTCTATTTTCAATACTATTTACCTCGACTTCGACACTATGTAAAACAAACAGTTGTTTAAGATTGGGAACTATTTCGTAAAGTACAAGAATGCATTCCATTGATATAAACCAGTGTTTAGAGATTTTCTGAAGTATGCTTGGTATTGCTATTTTCCTGTAAGTAATCTGGTAAGTGGCTTCTGCAATGTAGACCCTCGAACAACACAGATCTTGTAGACATTCTTACAAGTCTTTTTGTCGCTACAATACACCTGAGTAGGTATAGTTGTAAATAAACCGTTTTAAACCAAAATCCGTGGTTTAAAAACCGTTTTAAATTCGTTTAAAACGGTTTAAAACCATGACCACATGGACCGTACATTGATTACGCATTACATTAAAAATTAAGTTAGGCTAATTGAAATCTTTCACCATTTTTATTAATTTATGTGAATCATTTACGTTTATTAACAACTTTTTAAGGATTAGACAGACTGAAAACAAACTTAATATGCGTATTTATTAAAAAATACATTTAAAAAATAAGTTTTAGCTAAGTATCAATAAAAAAATTGTCTGATTAGGTTTTTACTTTATTTTTAGAATGTATTTTCTTGTAAATATATAGATAAATCAAGATTAATTCTAAAAAATATCAAGGAGTAGATATGGTCCAGATCACTTCGACTGAAGCCACAATGCTTTATATTTAAAAAAAACATTTTAAACCATTATTAAACCGCTAAGTGTGGTTTAAAACAAAAATACGGTTTAAAACCAAATGGTTTAAAACGTTTAAAATACGTTTTGCATCTATACACCTGAGACAGCATGACATTTAACTGGGCTATTGAGAATTCAACGATGAAACTGATAATACCTACTTTTCTTACAGAACACTTACTCCAGTCAATTAGAATTATTTAGCTACCAGTGAGTTAACATGTCATCAGTGGGTCAGTTAGTCCCTCAGGTGACGAGAAGCCCCCCAAATATGACGGTCAAATTTAACGGCCCCCACGTCGAGGGGTCTTTCTGTACGTCAATAGATTACAACTATGACCCTGTAATAAGCGTCCTATGCGCTATGTACATAGCATTTGGCATAGTTTACACATTATTTGGTAAGTGATGTAGCAATGTGATTTTTCTCTTATGGGATGAAATGGCGGAAAATTTCAGACAGCAACTAAGTATGACTTTCCATCAGGCGAGACCGAGGCTAAAAGCTGAGGACATAAAAAAAAAATGAACAAAGTAAAAAGTTATGATGCTTGTTAGTAATAACGAAGGTTTCATTCGGTTCTTTTTCTTAACTCAATCCAATCAAATAGGTACTTAGTTCTAATTCCACTGATACACGATATTTAAATCTTTAATTTTCGCGATATGGTAAGCTACGCTGATATTATTATCACTAGCTCCTGCCCGCGATTTCGTCCGCGTGAAATTTCGGCCCCGACCCACCGTATCGCATCTCATCGCCCGCTCGCGCTATTAAGGCTCCCACAAACAGGCGCGATATAGCGGGCGCGACAAGGATAGCGCTGCCTGTCGCGCCCACGATATCGTGCCAGTATGTACGTTTAATTCGTTTTCGCCTAGCGTGATTTTAAAAGCCTAACCTTCCTCCAACAATGAGCTATCAAATGAAAAAGATTTTTTGAAATCCGCCTATACATTCCAGCGAAACCAGCGCGTTCAAAGTTCAAACAAAAAAACAAAGTACGATAAGATTATTCAAATACAAATAAGGCCATTTGCATATTAAATCATCCCTAAAAAACTTGTATGATTGTGTATTTAAAATTATTAATTACTAGCAGCGCCCCGCGGTTTCACCCGCGTAAGTCTCGATCCCGTGGGAATATCGGGATTAAAAGTATCCTATGTCCTATTACAGGTCATGGTCTACCCCTGTGCCAAATTTCAGCACAATCCGTTCAGCCGTTTTAGCGTGAAAGCATAACAAACAAACCAATAAACTCATCATCTGCCTAGCCTTTTCCCAACTATGTTGGGGTCGGCTTCCAGTCTAACCGGATGCAGCTGAATACCAGTATTTTACATAGAGCGACTGCCTATCTGACCTCCACAACCCAGTATCTGGGTAATACGATACCCCTTGGTAAGACTGGTTGTCAGACTTTCGGGCTTCTGACGACCCGTAACGACTGTCAAAGATCCACAAATGACAGCCGGGACCAACGGCTTAACGTGCTTTCCGAGGCACGGAGGAGTCTCGATATGTAAAGATGGTCACCCATCCACGGGCCAACCCCGGCAAGCGTAGCTTAACCTGATGGATCGACCCGTGCGGCTGTTATTACGTAGCCACGAGCTCCTCCAAACAAACCAACAAACTAAACTTCCAAAATAACTTTCTACCCCTTTTTAACTCCGTTAGGCGATGAGTTTAATAAAATACGAAACACGCCTTCCATCAATTCTGTTAAAAAATGTTTATGAAAAATTGGAAGTAGATTGGACCAAAGAATTACGTTGTTCCATACAAACTTTGCCCCCGTTTTTCACCCCTTAGGGGTGGAATTTCAGAAAATCCTTTCTTATCGGATGTCTACGTCATACAAAGAACACACCCTTCAAGTTTCAGGTCTCTACGACCAGCGGTTTAGGCTGTGCGTTGATCCGTCAGTCAGTCATTCAGGACTAAGCATTTTACATGTATAGATACTCGTAATTATAAAGAGATCACTAAATAATTCCATGAAGTGAACTAGAATTTATTAAAGATTATTTTTTAAAGAACGCTGGTTTATTCCATTTGCGAACACTTAAAATTAATTATTTTGACCTTAAACTTGTAGAATTAATTATAAAACCGACAAAAACATTTTTAGACGCTATCAAACTTGATTTGGCTTTAAAGTAATCCATAATGTATTTATAACGCTCATAAATATATTTACTGTACTCGTAATTACCTAGTTGTATGAGTAGGTAAATGAAGTTCTTTATTTATGTGGAATTTTAAATGCTACTTAGGTTATTGATAGGTATAGTCGCCCTCGTAAATGCTTTATCACCTTAAGTTTGAAAGTCACTTGCCCGTCACAATGAATTTTACATAGGGTGACATCATGGGCGGCCTTATCGCTAAAAGGGATATTTTAGAGACAACCTTTGGTCTGCTTATATGTCTTTGTACACACGGCTACACATCAAGCTATACATTCAGTCAGTATAAGCAGACCTCGCATTGTACGGAAATCCTATACAATGCGAGATCGGCATAAACTTGAAATGTATAGCTTGATGTGTATGTACCAGTTAGATAATTTGAACCTTAGTGAAGTTAAAATGTACTGGGATTTGTGGTCAAAAGTGGTAATGCAGTTACGAGGTTGTCGAAAAACATCTGACTGCGTTAAAAAAAATTGCCTGCAATGTACCCGAGATACTCAATTAAAACAATAATACAAAGCACCGTTTTTGTGTGCTATGCACACAGTTAGTTACGTTCTAAAAACATAAAGTAGGAAACGTACGCGCAGATAACTGACATCCCATTGTTATTTATGAGATGAATGATAGTCAGTATGCTAGTATTGCTTCAATAAAATACATATAATTGAATAATTTATTTGTGAAACGGATAGTTAATACAAAAGTCTTAAAAATGTTGGTACTGCGCTATGGTTTGCCAATAATAACATACAAAATGATTAATTATTAAAAACTATTAAACACGTTAACTTCTTCGTTAAACACTGTTTACTTTTGAAAATAAACTTGAGGAGCTCGTGGCTACGTAATAACAGCCGCACGGGTCGATTCATCGGGATAAGCTACGCTTGCCGGGGTTGGTCCGTGGATGGGTGACCATCTTTACATACCGAGACTCCTCCGTGCCTCGGAAAGCACGTTAAGCCGTTGGTCCCGGCTGTCATTTGTGGATCTTTGACAGTCGTTACGGGTCGTCAGAAGCCCGAAAGTCTGACAACCAGTCTTACCAAGGGGTATCGTATTACCCAGTTACTGGGTTGTGGAGGTCAGATAGGCAGTCGCTCCATGTAAAATAATGGTATTCAGCTGCATCCGGTTAGACTGGAAGCCGACCCCAACATAGTTGGGAAAAGGCTAGGCAGATGATGACTCTTGAAAATCCTCCGATAAAAGTGCAGTGTGAATTTTTGAGATATATTGTATGTATGAGAATGTTGGGGACTGCCAAAATGATAAAAAGAGTCACAAGATCAACAATGATCAATGAATGCAGTTTTAGAAAAATAAAACTGCATTTTAAATTACTTACATTCATCCCGTAAAAGAAAAATATAGCTTGAACTCTTATTGCTGAAATGAAGTAAAATATTTTTGCTGAAATGAAGTAAAATATTTTTGTTCTTGAAGTCTGTGTATTAATCAGAACAGTGAATTTCAGGCTATCGATGTTTCAAAGCCAGCATGTTCCTCACGGGCTTCACTTTCGGCTCTGCCATCGTTTATCTAATTTGCCTCCAGGAATACCTGATGCCTCCGTACGGTAACGTTGGTAAGTCAGTTTTATTCACATGTTACCTAACCATGCCTTGCAACTATACCCACACATTCATCAGTACCTGCACTATGTTTAGTATAGGTACAGTAATTCAGCAGAATGCTCGTCTACGAAGATCCGACCCTAATAGAATATTCCCTGTGTAAAATATTCATCATTTCCAGGATGCGTTTAGTAGCAAGTTTCCAGTATCTAATAACTTATTAAGTGATTTTGTATCGTACTAAGCGTGTCTGGCGGTGCATTCACGTCTGACCGTATTAGGTACCTATGTTTTTACATAACTACTTTACTATTGTTTTAGGTGCAATGTACTATACAGACGGCTTTCTATTTTTATAAAATCAATACACTTAGCTTAACGAAAAATCTGTTGGTGGTCGCTTCGATCCGACATCTGGTAATGAAATGGATTTTTAATTTGTTTGTTTGATTGTAGGTGTGGCTTTGTGTGCCGGGCTTCTGTTCGGTCTCATCACTATGCTGATCCAATACGTGGGGCTGTTCATGACGGGCTTCCACACCGGTGTACTGCTCGCTATCGCCGGCCTGGCCATCTACGACCATTTCCTGGAGGCCCGCCCGACCACAGTAAGTATTTGCATATCCTCACACTTTATTGTGTATTCTACCACGCTTAGTGCGTGATCATATCGTGACCATGCTTATGTAGGTCGCAATCGCAGAGAATACCAATTCGACGGACACATTATCTTTCCGATTGACTAATACTATCGTTGTTTCTTAAATTTGTCGCCACATAGAATAGTTTCACCTTAACTAGAAATGATATTTTATTATAGAATTCTGATAAAGGATAAGTACGCACGGCTACACATCAAGCTATAGATTTCCAGTTTATGCTGATCTCGCATTGTACGGAAATCCTATACAATGCGAGATCAGCATAAACTGGAAATCTATAGCTTGATGTGTAGCCGTGTGTACTAATGATACTTGTTGTGGTTAAAAGTTAATTATAATATTAATATTGTAGTTAATTTATTTATCTTTATGACGAGTGACGAGGAAGGTTGTCCTGGCTATTTTGAGAATGTTGTTAGTCGTCGTACGTACCGCGTCATCGAACTCATCGATTCGGCGTAAAGTGATTCATTGTTATCTCGTGTCAGTAGGTGCGAACTCGGCCGTTAGCTTGACTGACATACATTTTGTTGCTTGATATAAAACTTTTTGATCCAAAAGAAATTAGTCATCATACAGGACATAAGCCCTGCAACTCGCAATATTTGTTTTTAGGTCATGTATGATGAATTGATGACTATTGATGGCACAGTTATAAAATCGATCCTTCCAGAATTCCAATAACTGTAGTTGGGAGCTCCTCTGAAGAAGAAGAGTTCAGTGCAGGTAACTGAACTACACCAATTGCAAGCGAGTGGACTATTAAAATTAAATCCAATATTACAGTTCTGCGAAACGAAAGTAGAATATTGCTTCGTAATAGTCCATATATTTTTCCTAACTTGTAAAAAGGATTTCTGTATGTGCCGCAGACGACTGCTCGGAACTAACGATGCTGCTTTGTTACTTTTTACTTTTTACTTTGAAGTTTCAACTTTACGCTTTCGGAACCACACGTACGCGTCTTGTGCTTTGAGTATGACACGGTTTAATAGTCAAAGGTCTCATGGATCTATCCTCGGCCTCAGCAAGTGTTCAATACGTAAGTAGGATTATTTACAATGTGCTAAACGCGCTGGGCTTCGGAAAAAATATAGTCTTCTTCTTTGCGCATTGATGGCAATCTAAATGGTTTCGGCGCAGAATCCGGTTTCGAGTTTGGCGCCGTTAGTAGCGTCCATTAGATCCTGCAACTTGCACACAACTGGACGCCCAGGACAAAATATGAAGTGCTATATCGTTTGTGGAACAGCACCACACTTACATTCCAGGGCAGAGTCATCTATGAATTTCTTGAACCTGAACAGTTTTTCCTTGCTTCGGCCAACCTTGGTGTGAAATCTGTTCAAAGATTTCCAGGTTAGCCAAGGCAACGCGTATCCAGGCGGGAGACTTTCGGCAGGCAGAATTTATTCCGAAAACTTCTTCCATACTCAGCGCTAAGTGTACCTAGATTATTTTCTGGGTCACCCACAATGTCGATTCAATTCCTTTTTAAACAATCCACTCCTGAACACGTGGAAAGGCCGAGTCTTAGTGTAGTTTCATAATACGCGTCCCGTACGTCACATCACGAGGTTTCATAAGTGTCGCGATCAAACTGCTTTGATTTCCTGAACGATACGTACTTTTGCGACAAAACGGTGTCTCGCGGAAAATATGTAACCTGTAGTGGTATTCTGTAACAATCTCACCGTGACAACTTAGGTTATGTGAGCTTAAACTGAGCTGTCACTCCACCTGACGCTAGGGATTGACAGCTCACTTCACCTAAGTTTTCACGGTGAGGGGTTTACAGAATAGACCTTCTGTTGCAATATTCTATCTTCTCAAATAAATGCGACAAATGCATTTCTTTCTCTAGCTTAGACCAAATAAAAAACCAAGACGGAGCGCTGCGAACAACACAGTGAAGCATGCTAAAACTGCACCAACGCTCTGTGGATACACGCTCGCACATACACATTTACAACTATTTACAATGACACTACACCAAACGAAGTGCACACATGTTTACGAAACCAGCTTCACGTCACTGTCGAGAGCGCTCTGTCTTGGTTTTTTTATTTGGTCTGAGTTCTCTAGATAGCTGAGAAATAACTTCCTCAAATGTTTTGTCGTGCAGCTGACATATTTTAATATTGAATGATAGGAACTGCTTCCCGGTGAATGTAATAGCCGTTACATCGATAGGATGCGACGGATTTGTAGTTGCATCTAACAATATAATGTGAGTATGTGACCTCAATTGCATGCTCCGATGTGTTTTACTCTCAGACGCACAACGCACATCACCGCTAGCTATGCGCTCTCCAAGTATTTACCTATACTGGTTATGTGTACAATGCAATCGTAGCCGGGTTTCTTGTAAGCTAATGCTTAAATGCAAAAGCTTCGATGTAAGTATAATGAGTTAAACCTATAGACAACTTCAAATGGCCCACCTGATTTTGGCAGTTGATACTTTCCCAGAAATAATACAAATAGATTGTTGAGAGATGAATAACAAAACGGAAATGGAGAATTACAAAAAAAAAAACAACCTATTTCCAAAAAAAAAACTAAAAAAAAGCATTAGCATCAGCTAGTAAAAAATGTGTAAAACTGTTACAGCGTCGCACATGAACGGCCATTTATATTAAAAAAATTAATGAAGATACAACGGCACCCTTTTTGTGTAACCCACGATCAACCACACAGACAGTTCAACAACATTCATTGCGTTATTTACGTTGTTGAGCAGACAAATTTTTCGAACATATGAAGCAGTGTATTAGCTATATTCTTCAAAATGATTCAGATTCTGGTTGATAGTGTGTTACGCAAAGGTGCTGGTCATGCTATAAGTTCCTTTTCAGTTAGACAAAACACTACAAAAGGCCATGTTTCCGTACAATCTTGTTGTAGGTAACTGTTGAAACCAGTTTCAATAACAGAGTAGGATTAAATGGTAAAATTAAATAAAACTTGTTCTTTTTTGTAAGCGGTCGTTCAAATCCCTAGCGGATTCTCCAATATTGAACACGTGCCTACATAAATACGTACTTAATTGATTCTTATACACATAGTTACTGATTAGCGAAAGTATTATATAATTTTACCTACCTGTAGTTTTTAGTGTATCGATTGGCAGTCACAATAGCGTATGCATTAGTTGCTTGGAGCAACTGTTTTTCATTGTAACTCTTCCTTAGATATTATAAAACCAAGTCCTCAGCTGCGTCTGTCTGTCGTCCTGTACGCGATAAACTCAAAAAAAACTACTGCACCGATTTTCATGCTATTTTCAGCAATGGATAGAGTGGTTCTCCAGTAAGGTTAAAACCTTATATAATAACCGACATACACGCGGGTGAAGTCGCGAGCATCAGTTAGTTTGAACTAAAGCAATCTATAGGAGATTATTAACATACGAGTAACATTGTTCATCATAACTAATATTATAAATGCGAAAGTGAGATTGTTTGTTACGCTTTTACACTAGAACGGCTGAACGGTTTTGGATGAAATTCAGCACAGGGGTAGACCATGACCTGGAGAAGGTCATAGAAGGTCACTTTAGCTGATCCTGGATTGCAGACGAAGTCGCTGGCAACAGCTAGTAAAAAATAGAGCATTAGGTAATGAGATAGTCGGCCTCATAATAACCACTTTTGAATAATACTCCCAGTTAGTTGAATATTCACTAAGGTTGAAAATATGCAAGTGTCACATTGGTATTTGGCCGGTGAAATAGACGAGTCCTACACGCGAAGCATGACCGCCATAGAAACGGGTTTTGTCGACGGAAGCACAGACAAAATGACAGATTGAAGCAAAAATAGACCTTGACCGTGTCTGTGACATTCAACCAGGTTGGTCAAAATTAATTATTTATTTATATAGACAACAATGATCCATTTATGTTAGTAGGATAGTTACAAAAAAAAAAAAAAAGATCAAAGTCGTTATAGGTTTTATTAAATACGACAAGTAAAGAAAAAACTATTTTATTTATTGTCTTTTCCCAAGTCTAAATCTAGATAAAAAAATCTACGGCTACATGACACAAGAGGTGACTAAAGCATTACGACATGTTTATAAAAAGCAAGTGACCGTATCGCGCCACATCACCAAATAATTACGATACGAATTGCCTCCAGAAAAGGCTTTCAACAGGCGGAAAAGGCTTTTAATCAATTTTACTAAGCTTGCAAGTAGGTAAAGCCGCTTGGACGGTCCGGCTTATAAATAAAACTAGCTGATGCCCGCGACTTCGCCCGCGTGGATGTCGGTCATTATGTACTAAAACCTTACTCGGGAACCACTCTATCCTTTGGTGAAAACAGCATGAAAAATCGGTTCAGTAGTTTTCGAGTTTATCGCGTACAGGACGACAGACAGAAGCGGCGGAGGACTTTGTTTTATAATACGTAAGGATAATCAATTTTGATCCTGCTATCTAATTGAGTTACTTATTTTCTTAAACGATTACGACTAATCTCGTTTCATTTTGACAGTTCAACAACATTCATTGCGTTATTTACGTTGTTGAGCAGATTTTTTTTCGAAATTATGGAGCGATGGATTAGCAATTTGTTTCAAAGCGATTCAGATTATATTTGATCGTGTATTACGCAATTAGGGTGCTGGTCCGTTGTCGGAATTTAAATTGAAAAGTGAAAGTAGTATAGAGTTGATAAAATAATTATTATACTTAAATGAAAAATTATTAATTAGGAGTAAGTCATTCAAACTTTTAGCCTACCTACAATCCTGTGTTCCAAAAGTATCTGATGAAAATGTAGACAAAGGGAGGGATCAGACAACGTAACTACCAGTGGATGCCAATTTATAGTGCCACTTATAAAATATGTTCTTTGATTTAATTATTTGCGTAATTAAACCCCGAATTCTAATTTGAAATTACCGTATAGATGTTGTTCATTTGAGGTTAATTTTATAAACTCAATTTTCTATGGATGATTTTTCAATTACAATTTATTTTTATTGTCTTGATCGGTCAAGCGCAGGACCAATTTGTGTAACCAAAAAAATAAAATAAAAGTTATTCAAACAATATTAGTTGGAAAAAGAATTAGACATAAAAATGGATTTTAAAAATTCCTAGTAATATGGTCTAAGTGGACAGTCATTCAGTCGGCCTCAGGATTCCAAATGAAGCCATGCATAATTAGTATGAATAGTACACACGGCTACACATCAAAGCTATAAATTTCCAGTATAAGCTAACCTCGCATTGTACGGAAAACCTATACAATGCGAGATCAGCTTATACTGGAAATGTATAACTTGATGTGTAGTCGTGTGTACCAGTCACGTACGAACCTAAGTATTCGTAAGGTGCCCGTGGGCGGCGCCTGAGCCCTGAGCCCTGAAGACATTAGCTGTTAGTAAACAATATTCAATTACGTACAATGTTTACCTTTGAAGACTCGCATGTCATATTCAGACATAGGTACAGTGGATGATGTTGTTATGAACAATGTTGCTTAACATTTTTATTCCTTGACTGTACGTTTTGAGTCTTCGTTGTTACGTTCTCAACAAGGAGGTTTAAAGCGGCCCGCTTATAGACAATTTAAGTCTATATTATTCACGAGTGCGTCTGCGTAAGTGGCACATGAGTCGTTCAACTGGGCCGAGACTGGCGTCTTTATCTAAGCCCAGAAAAAAGCAAGTCTCATATTTTACTTAGAGATCGTGTGGATAAAAATATAACTGTTTTTACAAAATAAAAAAAAAACAACGGACTTACAAAAACTCGTAACGAAATGGAAACTATTTCGGAAATTGATTGTATAAGTCGAAAAAAGGCAGACAATTTTTTTGTTTTTTTAATTTTGAAATTGATACACATAGGTAAGCTACCATTGGCCCGTGGCAGCACACGCATTCAATCAAAAGCTTTATTTTGTTATTGCATCGGTACTGTTTATTTTTTCCCGGCCCTTGCATCTGCTGTTAGCCTTTTTCATTTACCTACATACCTACTCGGGAACATTTTAATTTACAATGGGCAAAAACACCTAAGGTCTCATACATACAAGCTTTTTTTCGTATATATATATACGGTTTTTCATGGTCCTTCGAGCGGATAGTGGTAAGGAGCTGGTCTCAAGGATGGAAGCCAGTTCATCAAGCATCAGATGCTAAGCCAACTGTGACTATGGACAGCATTTGCAGCACACTAATTGCGTAACACACGATCGATCACAATCTTAATCATTTTGAAGGATAATTCTAATCCATTGCTTCTTAAATACGTTCGAAAAATTTGTCTGCTCACAACGTAAATGACGCAATGAAATTTGTTGAACTGTCAAAATGAAACAAGCACTTTGTGATTGATCGTGTGTCAACCCACAGAAACTGCAATGCAAATGTAATCCTGTTGCGAATTCTATGAAAACTGTTTCCTTTCACAAGCTTTGCGAAAGTCTGAAATATTTTTAACCTGTCTTCTTCAAAAAGGAGGAGGTACTCAATTCGTCTCTTTTTTTTTGTGTGTATTTTACGCTATTGCTCCGCCAGTTAAGAATCGATTTTGATGATTCTTTTTTTGTTTGGTAGGTCATGCTTCAGAGGTGGTCCCATATAAATTTTATTAACTTTGCTTGCGTAGTTTTTAAGTTAGCTTCAATAATTACGTATTTTTCCCACTTAGTCTATGTAGATGATATCTTATTTGACTCCGTCACTGTTATTTACATAGCAGGTAGTAGTGGTATTCGAATTTGAGTGGGGTAGATACCACAACTAAAAAGGCAATAAACGAAAATTGAAATGCAAAGACACTGACTTCCGAAATTAAAATTATTTTCCATGGTTGTTCCCAGGTTGTTTATTTTTTCGTAAGTTTTTATTTAAGTACAATTTTTTTTTTTTGCCAGATGTACTTTTCTACTCGTGTAATGACATTACAGTTTTGTTTTAATATTTAAGATAAACTGGGTTAGCTCATCGACATACCTGGTTTGATCATGATAAGTTTCTTTACATTCCGGATTCAACACAAGGCAAACAATACGTATTGCAACGAGTAAGATTTTTTACGATTCTTTGAATTATAAATAAAAAAAACCGGCCAAGTGCGTGTCGGACCTCGCACAATGAAGGGTTCCGTAGTCGGGATGAATTTATCCCAGGAACGAACTTAACATTGTTGTTAAAAACATGTTCTCCCATACGGAATGTGTGGGAGAACATGTTTTTGCAACTGCAAATGTTCAAACCAGGTATGGCGATGAGCTAACTCAGTTGGTCGATTATTACTCGTTAACTTATAGAGCCTACTTAACTGTGATAGTTTCCCTTTTAATTGCGTTATTTCAACTACTGCCGTGAATTTTTTCACATTTCTAAAACCAACCATTTAGCGGGCAGGAGGGGGGACACTTGACTCTAACAAAAATTTGCAATTTAAAGCTTAATGTTCCGCAAGCGGATCCCTGATCCCTCGCAAAAAGTCTCTGAGCTAAGTCAAGTCACGGACTGACAGACAGACGAAGATGGCGAAACTATAAGGGTTCATTGTTGACTACGGAACCCTAAAAATCGCTAATAGCAAAAAATCAAAAAATCAAAATATTTTATATCACATAAACCTACATGGGCACTTATGAAACGTCAGAAACTAGGTGCACGGTTCCAATAGGTCGTCACTACGCCTACAACGTTCTCACATTCACTGACTGACCACTGTTTAATTTAATTGATGCTCTAGGTATCGTAAATAGACGTATTAGGTGGAATTCTTCTACGTAATATGTTATGCACAGATATATAAAACAAGTTATGAGAAAGAAAAAAAATTCCATCTGTACAATAGAGTTGGCTGGGCCTTGATAAAGGTTTATCAATCAAGTCAGGTGAAAGTGAAGCTAGCGATAGTGAAATCCAAATGATGATTAATTAATGAACACTCAACACGTTTAAGCGACGCGAGTTGCCGGATACACTAATGCAGGCGAAAGTACACAATGCTACAGCGCAAAGCGGTTGCATTTAGAAGATTCTAAACTGCAGTAGTTATGGAAACAAAATATAAAGCAAATGGATTAGTCGCAACGCAATCAAGTCATCATCATCTGCCTAGCCTTTTCCCAACTATGTTGGGGTCGGCTTTCAGTCTAACCGGATGCAGCTGAATACCAGTATTTTACATGGAGCGAATGCCTATCTGACCTCCACAACCCAGTAAGTGGGTAATACGATACCCCTTGGTAAGACTGGTTGTCAGACTTTCGGGCTTCTGACGACCCGTAACGACTGTCAAAGATCCACAAATGACAGCCGGGACCAACGGCTTAACGTGCTTTCCGAGGCACGGAGGAGTCTCGGTATGCAAAGATGGTCACCCATCCACGGACCAACCCCGGCAAGCGTAGCTTAACCTGATGGATCGACCCGTGCGGCTGTTATTACGTAGCCACGAGGTCCTCAACGCAACGCAATCAAGTGATGTATTCTAAATAGTATGTAGTCGGGATAAAGTAGAACTGAATGAAGGTATCTAGTATTTCAGTCCCAGAGCGGACCTATTGGTCAGCTTATCTTTAAAACTGATTGGCTTTACATTACACCAATTAGGTGCGTCAATTGCTCGTTGCAGCGAATTGTATGTCACCAAGATTGGTGGGTAGCAATCAAATGCAATTTTGCAATTGAAATGTCATGTCCCAGTCGAGTGGGTTGTTACTCGCAGTTAGTAACTGATCCTTATGACGGAGAATACTGACCCGGCGCCGGCGGCGTTGCTGTTGACGACAACTTAACTGAGGCGAGGATGAAATTCATATAAGGACACCTTTGTATTTCACTCTCAAATCACTGCGAGCAATGACTGCGATAAAACGGATGCAACAATGCATGCATGCGGAAATTGTACCATTGAATCGTACACAATTTAGTAGCCACAGTCCACGGGACATGTAATGACACAATAACAAAGTTATGAACCAATGGATCCCTTTGTGTCAACTACGAAAACGAAAGTTGTTAAAAATCTTTAAAGTTCGTTGGTGGCGGTGTGCGACCATTGGTAGGCTCAAAACAATACTATAAGTATCTACCTACATTATATCATCATTGTATGTTTGCTCAGCGAATACTTACATGCTATTTTAAATGGTATTATAACCACAAAATTTCGATAAATATGTTTATTAATTTTGTTTCATGAACTTGATTTTGTAAGATTACCAATTCCAAACGAAAACTAATTTAATTAAGCGCGACGCATCTGTGGGCTTTCATAATATTAATATATTTCATTAAGTATACATATTTCAATGGTTCTGACTACTGTAATATAATGTATCTATACCTCTATGAACGTCTGGTGACCATAACCTATCTCGATCTCTGAAGTCTATCAAGCAAGCAACAGCGGGAAAACGGGGTTGTTCTATTTTTAGTCCCAGTTGTGGCGTACGGTTTTACCTCTGCCTCGCGAATGAAAAAGTCAATTGTTTTTCAGGTTTCTCAGTTAACATAATGTCTTGTGAGTGAGAGTCATTTTACTTAACTGATTACTTAATGATGTTGGATTTTAATGAGGTAAGGTTTGTTAAATGTTTCTATGCAGCACCACAGATTAATTACAAGATGATTCACTCCGCAAAATCACTTAAATAAAAAGCGACTCTTGCTACGACACAATATAGTGCAATTCAGGTCGCACAGCGCTAATTACCTACAGTTATATTCACCTACAAGTGGCCTCTCTTTCTAACGCGTAACTCTTTTATCTTCTGAGTTTCTGACTGCGTTACGCTCACTGGATTGGCCCAACAAGACAAGCCCGCCGCGTACTTGTAGCTTCGTACGTAAAATGCGGAGTGCGCCTTCTGTACTATTCTGTGGCAGCACTGCTTTAATTTAACACCTTGTTGTACTTGCCAACCTCACACGTAACACTATGCATTGTTCAGAGTTCTTCTTTCATTCAACACCTGTAAGAAAATCTTGAATTCGATACGTTAAAATGTTAAACAGTCAAAGGATATTATGTAGAATATTATCTATTAATGAATCTCATCTGAACCGTGCGTAATTGATTGGCCTGACATTAAAATGGCATGTTTAAGGCCATCGCTTGCCATTACCAGTTCTAAAAATATCTGTTACTAGCTGCGCTCCGCGGTTTCGCCCGCGTAAGTCTCGATCCCGTGGGAATATCAGGATAAAAAGTATCCTATGTGTTAATCCAGGTTATAAACTATCTGTTTGCCAAATTTAATCTAAATCCATTCAGCCGTTTTTGCGTAATTGAGTAACAAACATCCAAACACACAAACATTCACATTTATAATATTAGTAGGAAGTAGGATAGTAGGATTAAAGGCCCGTATAACGCCGAGGTATTTTTTTAACGATTTTTTTAATTTAATTCGAAATTAATTCCCTCAAAAATTAAATTGACTTGACATTAGGTTAACATAAAATGTTGCTAGTATTATTTAATTAGCTAAGTATATGCTATAGCTCATCATGCCAGTTCTCGCGAATGCTTAATTGGGTCAAATAAAGATCTGGTATACATTGGCACTAATGGATTTTATTCCGATGCGATTGAAGCCTGAAGCGAACAGTGATTTTTTTATCAGTTGCGAATGATCATTTGTAGCTCGACGCCGATATTCTTTCATGTTAAACAAATGTTTTTAATTAATAATATTTCATTTATTTCAGTACTGGCTCTGTGTTGTAGTTAATTAATAATATTTCATTTGTTTCAGTACTGGCTCTGTGTTGTAGTGTTGCTCTGTTCAGGAATATTCTTCGCTGTCATCAACCTGTATTGGAAGAAAGGTAACGCTGATATCTTATCTCAACAGATAACATTGTGATAGTACTGACATTTTATTATTATACCTATTTATTTTGTACATATTATAACTTGTGTAAGAAGGTTTAATATGCAGGTTTCGCTATCATGTCATAAAATGATATCGTGATTAGTGGTCAATGGAGAGGACGTAGGTACCTAATGTACCAACTCAGTCTCAAACAGACCGCAATATGGATCCCACATGGCTGATCCACAACATATAAACTTTGGAATAAACTTATATAATTACTTAAGTGACCACCGTACTAATGGAACATGCTAAGCACAGAGAACTTAGGACTAAGTAAATTCTGAACTTAATAGCACCGTTTTGCAACGGCGCGTCGACGTCAGACCAAATTTTCAATAGTTTGAAAAAAAGAATACAAAATATTTTATTTACATGGGCACATAATGAAACGTCAGAAGCTAGGTGCACAAAAGATAAATAAGATAATAAAAATAAACACCTGTTTATAACAAATGACATGTTTGCCATTATTTGGATAAAACAAAACGTAAACGGCTAGGTATATGTGAACAAAAACCTCGGAGTTAATTCCTATCTTAAAGTTGTACCTACTTACATGTTGTCATCGTGGGCTCTGATCATACCAACGCTGACATGTTTTGCTTAGGGATCCGACAAACTTGCCCACGAAACGAGATCATTCACCATCCATACATATTTGGGCTAAGAGGTGAAAGTACCGACCGAACAAAAAAAAAAAGCTATATTCCGAAAGAATACTTTTTTCCCTTCATTTTTTATTACTACAAGCTATTACTTTAATTAGATTCGTTTTTATTATTTTAGCTAAAAATATATACTGAAAACAGTATTTTTCTAAATCGTTTATCAGCGCAGGGAATTTCCCTACAGGTTTGGCCCAATAGTGAAAAGTGAAGAGAATAACATGTTCTAACGGAATATAATATATTTTTTTAATTGGCCGGCACTTTTTTAGATTAGCCCAAAATTAATGATCTCCTTTAAAATTTCTTAGGTTTTTTGCGAATTACGGCGGTGTTTTACGTTGTATCTATAAATATTATAAATTCAAGTCGCTTTTCGTGTCTGTTTGTGTGACCGCGATGTTCTTCTAAACTGCCTCAAGTCACAAAAACAATGCGAAACGGGCGGATCGCTAGTTGTAATAAAAAATAAAGACGCTTAGGAACCTACAATGTTCTAACAGAACTGAACAATTCTCACTCTTCAAAATGCATCGAGTAGTTACTTAATTTTTTTTTTTTCTTATATATATATATTTACACTATGTAACTTATTAAACTAAAAAATCTTTGGCCAAAGAACAAGCCAGCCCTCTGGTCACGTGAAGTGTCGACCAGTCGCGTCGGCGAGAAATTTCCTTAAAAAGGAGACGCGCACTCGGGCGTGAGTATTTTATTTAAAAAGTTTGAAAATCCCTTGAACGTGATAAACGTTCATGTAAAAGAGTTTGGAGATACTCGTACGTGTCCATCGCGGCTAGTAGTGGATTAAAGCGCTTTTACCTGCATCCACACAGAGACTTACAATTACACACCTGAACTTAACAGTGCATAAAGTGTGTTTTTTAATCTCGTACGACTAATTTGACAGGTGCAAATGTCAAACTCCAAATTGAAAAATCAAACAACAATCACTTGAAATGTCAAATTAGTCTACGAGATTAAAAAACAGACTTAGGTAAACGAACCTTAATGTACAGTATAGGAATAATTATATGTACCTATCGAAGGGAAAGTTCGAGAAGGTGATATGCGGTCGCTATTATCATCATCAAAATCATTAGCACCCTTGTTCCACCCACTACTGAACTGACTTCCTCCCTTTTGAACCAAGCTTCCCTGGTCCGTGTGGTCGCTATATTTCAAAGGGATTTTATTTAACACTAGCTGCGCCCCTCTGTTTCACCCGCATAAGTCTCGATCCTGTCGGAAAATCGGGGTAAAAGGTATCCTATGTCCTTTTCCAGGTCATGGTCTACCCATGTGCCAAATTTCATCTAAATCCGTTCAGCCGTTTTAGCGTGAAAGTGTAACAAACAAACTCACTTTCGCATTTATAATATTCAAAAGTTAGGATTTAAGTTCCTGGTCTACGGTACAGGTCACCAGGAGGTTAAATGTAAAAAAAAATCCTTCTTTAAAAAAGGATTTCATATTATGATGAATATGTACAGTGTGTACCTACACACAGTCATCATAATATGTGTGTGCATCACGCAAATAATCATACGAAAGGTACCTAAGTATGTCGGTAAAGACATACTAACAGTTTTTGATAAACAATATTATTTGCATTTTCTGTCTGTGTGCCTAATGCGCCCAATTAAACACAGATGAACGGTCGATCTACGAAAACTAAACCATACCTAGAGCTGTATTATAACTATGCATAAGTATAACTAGCGACCCGCCCCTACTTGGATGTCTGTGCTTTAGATTTCTGTGCTATCTCGAGATTTCTGTGCTATGCCTAAGTTAAATATTAAAGTTTTATACACATTCCGGAATAAATCCTCTAAGTCTCTGTGTCAAGGTCAAACAGTCCAAATAGTATAAATTTATTGTCCGTATACAACATGTAACTTAATTAACGCACATCCTGAAAATAGTTTGTTCAGAATCGTTTACTGAATCGATTTATATAATTTTTAATATAGGTAATTTTTTATCCCAAAAATAATTAAAACTACGGAAATTATTGTCATATTAACGCTGTACAGTCAAAACAAATTGAAATGGACCGTAAATCAAAGTAATAAGACTTTTAAAATCGCAGTTTTATTTGTATTCATACAAATTCCATCATTCAATACAAAATAAAATACTAAATACTAAAAAGTTCTCCAAGAATTGGTATAACTAATTTAGTAAATAACAATGCATATACATGTTAAATTAAAAATTCAGTGTATGTATTATGATTATAACATAATATTCTAATTGGGGTGTTTGAGAGTGTGCGTTAATTACGTTACATGTTGTATATAATGTACTCTGTGGTATAAATGACAGCTACGCGCACAGACTGCAATAAGCCTGTGGCGCGTGAGTCGCTGACGGAACGGAATGTTGCCATCTTAAATATTATATTTCTGTAAACACTTAGTGTATTTATTTTATTTGTTATTTTGATATTGTTAATTCGTTTTGTGCTACACCGTTCGATGTCATGACGTCAACGCCGGCTGTCACTAAAAACCAGCGCTGGGGCTCTGTCCCGCATAGGGTCGCAGCATTATGCTGAGTGATTGCCGTTTTGCGTGAATGTGACGCATATTTTCCCGCAACTTGTTATTTTCGTATATTTTATTTGTCCTGTTAGCGTCATGTTTGCCGCAAATAAACGTATTTTCTTTCTTTCTTTCTTTCTAAATATTGATGAAAACCGCATCAAAATCCTTTGTACAATTTAGAAGAACTTAGGTCATACTAACACGAAAAGCGAAGTACTTTGTTTCATAACATGTAGATTATTTAAACAAAAAACCACCACAGCCATAAAAAAAAACCATCACCACCACCAAAAAACACCACCTGAAAAATGGGCTATATTTTTTTGCATCTAAAATATGTGTGAATTAATACTATGAAAGTAGTTTGTTCAGAATCGTTTACGTAATCGATCTCTGTCATTTTTATTATACTTAGGTCATTTTTATCCCAAAAATTATTAAAACAAGTACGTAAATTACATCACAATCATTATAACTAATTTAATAAATAAACAATGTTTGTACATAAAAGTATTAATTCTGTGTATTAATTATAACATAATATAGAATACTAGCTTCCGCCCGCGGCTTCGCCCGCGTGGTATGTCGATAAAAAGTAGCCTATGTCCTTTCTCAGGCTCTAGACCACCAAGTGTGTACCAAATTTCATTTAAATCGGTTCAGTAGTTTTGGCGTGAAAGCGCGACGAACAGACAGACAGAGTAAAGATAGTAAGGATTGGGGTTTTTGGTGGTGTGCCTTCTTTCCGGAACATGTTCTATATAGATGCAATAAATAGCGACGTCACAAAAGTCGCGTGAACGTCAAAGTTCTAAAGTGATCAACGTTTTTGTAACTTAAGGTAATCGTACTTAGTACTAACTCAATTAATTGCGTTTACTGTGTCTATATTTATTATCTCCATATCCACAAAGTGTTCCTCGTGTTTCAGTTCTAACAATCTTCGGCACGAGCGTGTACGGCGGCGCTGTGATTGCGACGTCTCTCGACTACTTCTTCGAACGAATGATGATGCTTAAATGGGTCAGTAGCTGTAGTTTATATTTAACTAGCTTCCGCCCGCGGCTTCGTCCGCGTGGTATGTCGAGAAAAAGTAGCCTATGTCCTTTCTCAGGCTCTAGACTGTCTGTGTACCAAATTTCATTTAAATCGGTTCAGTAGTTTTGGCGTAGAAGCGCGACAGACAGACAGAGTTACTTTCGCATTTATAATATTAGTAAGGATTTGTGTTCGTTGCTGCTTTGAACTGTATGACATAGTTACCGACTTCAAAAAAGGAGGAGGTACTATGTTCGGATGATTGTTTTTTTTTTTTTTTTATGTATGTTCACCGATTACTCCGCTTTTTGTGAACCGATTTAAAAAAATATTTTTTTGTTCAAAAGCTTATTTTAATTATAAGAAGCGTACTTCAACAGGTCATAATCATCCATTGGTCCATCATCATCATTTCAGTCAAACGTTCACTCCTGAAAATAGGCGTCTTCCAAGCCAGCGGTCCAGCGGTTTTCCGCTACCTTCACTGGATCATCGGTCCACCTTGTGGGAGTCCTACCAACGTTGCGCCTTCCGGTACGCAGTCACTACTCCTCCCGACCCTTTTGGCCCCATCGGCCATTCGTTCCGCGAGCAATGTGCCTTGCCCACTGCCACTTAATTTTGGCAATTTCTGAGATTCTCCTTTCTAGCCATATATGTTTTTTGTACTGAATCCATCCATCGTTTCTTTGTTTTTTTTTTTTTGGGGTGGTTTATGATCCAATGACTTCTCCCGCTCTGGGCGGAGCGGAAGGGCGTGTCAGACTTTTACTGACTAAAACCCACCCGTGTTCCTTCATTTGCCTGTTGCCAAGGTCCCGGTATCCCTTTCGGACTTTCCCGCAAAAAGTCATACCCATTCATGTTAAAAAAAATCCCGCGACATCTTCCTCATTTCTCTGCATCACATGCCCATGCCATGCCGACCATGTTTCAGTGCTGCAAGTAGTCACTGGCACCACGCACTGGTCAGAAACTTTCGTCTTGAGACACTGTGTTATGTGAGAAGAGAAGATATGGCGCAGCTTTTCGAACGCTGCTCAGTCGAGGTGAATTCAACGATTAATCTTTTTGTCAAAGTCGGACTTATCTGGGTAGTTTGTTCTAAGTAGACATTGTCGTCTAACTTCGAGAGTAGAGTTCCGGATCTTCATGGGAGTGGGTTTTACGTGTGTTTTACGTGGGCACTTAACATTGACTGGAATACCAGTCAATGTTAAATGCCCACGTGATAGTTTTCCTTTTAATTTCGTTATATATAATACTGCCGTGCATATTTTCACATACCCAAAACCAACCATTTAGCTGGCAGGCGGGGGAAATCTATCACCGCTACGTAGGGTCTACAAGTTACCGAGTAATAATCGACTAACTTAACTTATATTTGTTATGTTTGTTCTTGAAATATTTTTTTATAGATAATGGTACAGAACCCTTCATGCGCGAGCCCGACTCGCACTTGGCCGGTTTTTTAGACATCTCGCATTTCTGAGAAAAAGGGTCTTGATAGACAGACGGCCAGACCGACAGACGGACAACGAAGTGATCCTATAAGGGTTCCGATTTTACTTTTTTGTAAACAAAACCATTTTTTTTGCCCTAACTGGCTATGAGTATGAGTAAAC
Source organism: Lithophane leautieri (assembly GCA_949152455.1). NCBI lineage: Eukaryota > Metazoa > Arthropoda > Insecta > Lepidoptera > Noctuidae > Lithophane > Lithophane leautieri. The sequence continues at coordinate 17,015,816 of OX424458.1, read as the reverse complement.
ACTCATACTAGCCTTAACCTCCGGCAAATACAAGCGTGATGATAAGTTATGGTGATTATTGGTGATCCAGTTTTGTAAGATAGCTGTTATGTGCGTATGTTATTATGACTACTTTTCGTACCTGTCGTAATACAATCAACAAATAACTGACGGAGTTATATTGCATTGTTCTAGTTGTGGGAGCGTGCGAAACTGGAGCCGGCCGTGGCACCACCCTGTCGACTGTCATGGCTGACGTTGGCTGCGTGGCCAGCTGCAGCCATCGTGGGCCTCACCGCGCAATGCGCTCTAACCGCCACCGGGATCTACCACGAGCAGAGTAAGTATTAAGATTGGCCAGTAGCAAAGCAGAACACGACGTGTTGCCACACCGAGCGCTGGACGCAGAGACAAGCCCAGCGCCCGGTGCCTGGTGTCTATCCAGCGCTCGGTGTGGCAACACGTCGTGTTCTGGTTTGCGACTAGTCAATCGTCATCCTGAGAATGAAAAGGAAACTCTGAAAAGTTCCTAGGCCACGTGTGTTGCGACCACGTCGCAACGATCTCTGCCACTCGCATGGTCATGGTCCATATCTACACCCTAGACTCCGCACAACGCCAAACAAAGGCGTTTGTGTCTGGTTTTAAGTGCATACTCATCTTAATGTACTGACAAAGTAGTGTGGCGGTATCTACATCGCCACATTCGAACTACGCATCAAAGACCTGACGTCACACACAAATCCTGACGTCACAAACATCCTGCATCGCGCAATTAGAGTTTACCGTGCAGTGAACATATATACAAAAATCCAATATCAATCATTGGGCAGTTGCCCGCCAGACAAAACACCCGTCTGGTTGGAGGATCCTCCCTTTTCTATGGTGGATAAGTGAACTTTACACCCTGTTTCTCATACCCCTAAAGTAGATTTCCATGCGAATGGCAGTCGCGAGAGCGCGAGCATTCGCTGTACACACATCTTCATCAACTAGGTACTCCAGCAAAAGACTTGCAAGATCAAATCCGCTTCAATCTTATCTCGTCACTGTGCTAACAAAGACTTTGTTCTAAAGGTATAAGCGCACAGAAGCGTCACTTGAAAGCCCAACAGACTCGACCGATCACACGTGAACAACGAACTGAGATGAAACAACGCAAATACAGATACCTGTACCAGGTCCGCACCGCACATGGGGATGTAATTTCACAGGTATGAAAAAAGCTTATCTTAAGTATCTTTATAAATGTTTGAATGGATATTATCTGTTTTTGTACCCTTCGAACTTCCTTTTAGGCTGTTTAGGATACAATTCTCTCGAGGTTAGAAGAAAATATGAACAAATTATTAATATGTGCAAGACCCTTCACGGAAAAACAGATGCTCCTGAACTGCATGACGAACTGTCCCATCTTTTTGCTCCGTTAAAGTATAACCTTGCCAGGAGGCATAGATTGTTCGTCGTGCCTCGGAGTCGAACCGTGGCTCGAGCCCAGTCTCCTATCCCTCGCACACTCTCTGCGCTCAACGCTCTCTTGGACGCTAAGCCGAACTGTGATGTGTTCGCGGATGAACGGAAGAAGATCTTGTCAGTATGTCTGGAGTATTGTGAGATGAGCGTATGACTGTCGAGTAGTTGTATACTTTTGTTACTGTACTCTGAAATGTGTTTCTGTGTTTGTCTTTAACTAATGTAATTGGCCTCTGGCCGTTTTATGTTAAAGTAGAATAAATAAATGAAATCATGATAATCAGAACGTTTGCTCAGTCGGCGTATTCGTTCGGCATGCATTGTTACACACATACCAGAAACGGTGTGCGCTTCAATAACCTTTGTGATTCTCAGTAGGCTAGTGCTCTGTGGTCGCACCTCATTCCTTTCACTCATAAGTTTTCCTGAAGTGCATAAAGTTCCATTTTTTTTAACAACTCTTTGGCCGTTAAGTTAATTGCGTTTTTTACTACTACCCACCGTCGTTAATTACGATAATTTATTATACGACAGTCGTACGTACAAGCGCTGCAGAAAAAAGCTCAATGCGGGAACTGGAGCGGGGAGTGCAGTACTCTTCAGAGCGACTCGACCCACCTAACGGTCCTAGCAGGATCCGAGGCCGCCCCACCTACCGACAGCGATGATGACCTGAATCAGATCCGAGCGGCTCATTAAATACGGGTGCGTAATTATTATTTTAAAAACAACCATTGACATCCCTGCGGTCCCGGACGTTTGGATGGCGGACGAGGGGCCGAAGCCAACTGGCAGACGTAACCCGTTAGATGCTAATAATGAAATAAGGCACCAAACAACGCTTATCCCTGTATACACTATGCAAGTATCTCAAACTCAAACTCAAACTCAAAGCATTTATTTCAATTAAACCATTCACAGGCACTTTTGAATTGTCAAGGAGTCGGTCAGTCAGAAATATGAAGCTAGTTGCCCATTCCAAAGCGTAGTAGGTACCTATGGAGAAGAACGGGCAAGAAACTCCATGGACACTCTTTTAAATCAAAATATTGTTACAATATGTGGGTTACATCATTTATGTTGAAATTATACATGTGAGAACAATGTAGAAAGCACGTTAAAAGCGTCCACAAATTATTACATAAAACAATTCAAAAATTAAAATAAGCCATGGCAGCTAAGAGATGACCAGTCACAACTGACGGCGCCCGATCACGTACATGACGCATGGACATATCCCAAGGACAGTCCCCGGTTGGTGCAGGACTATCGCAGGATATGGAAGCAAAGATATTGTACTATGGGTGGTTTGGTTAGGAACTGTGGAAAGACTATGGCCCCTGCCTGAACAGAGTTATATTAAAACTAGCTGCGCCCCGCGGTTTCACCCGCATAAGTCTCGATCCCGTGGGGATATCGGGATAAAAAGTATCCTATGTCCTATTCCAGGTCATGCATGGTCTACCCCTGTGCCAAATTTCATCCCAATCCGTTCAGCCGTTTTGGCGTGAAAGCGTAACAAACAAACAAACTCACTTTCGCATTTATAATATTAGTAAGGATTAGGATTACATAACATAACATCTCCACTGCATAAATGTACTATGTATTATATACATTTCGACAGTTTAAGTCCCGTGTAGTAGGGAACGAGCCTAATGCCATCAACCGGGCACACATCCAGACTCCGGGCTGCTGCTGCTTATTTCCACTGCAGGGCCAATGCCTTTCTTCTCTCCTCCCTCTTGTCTCTGGTTAGGGCTACTAAGAACCAGTCAAAACACTCCCACCTTCTCCGGCTGGGCCTGCCGCAATGTCACTTGCCACTCGGATAATTATGTTATAATTATATCAGAGTATTTTAAGGAACCGGCAATATATCAAAGCCCTCAAATACCAAGACTGGACCCCATTGACATTCACATATCCATACACACACACACATACACATGCACATGGATATAGCTGTGACCAATATCGATGGCATCAACAGCTATTACATTACACATACGTATACGTACTACAATACATTACACATACGTATACGTAGTACAATACATTACACATACGTACTACATTACATTACATTAGAATTACATTACCATGTCGTATCCTACTGGGCAAAGCCTCAAATCCATCCATCTAACGCGAATCGCGATCTGATCCTTTTTGTTTCCAATTCTTTGGGAAGACAATCGAAGTGCCTTCTGACCTCCACAACCCAGTTACTGGGTAACACGGTAAGGTGACAAAGATATCATTTTGATGACTCATTGTTTTATTTTCAGAATGTAACATCGGAATAAGCCAGGTAAAGCGGATCGCCTTTTGTTTACCGCAAATAACCGTATTTTTGGTAATTCTTCAGTTTATTTTAATTTTATATTATTTTATTCTATAATTATGTTTTTTCCAGTATTATTTTAAAAGGAATCTACTCATATAATTATTATAGTAGTGTTTATCATTACTAGTAATCGTATATTAATTGTATTGAATGTGAATTTATTGTTGTATTATGATTATAATTGAATGAGTCAGTGACGGAGTTCAAGGCCTACATTAATTATTTATTGCCAAATATAAGTTAGTTTTAAGTATACTTTTATGTCAATTTTTGGCTGAATTTTTGATGAATTTATCATAGAATACAGAACCGTCTCTTTCTATCAGATTTTATACTAAAGTATTTATTATTGAACATTCCAAAGTTAGTTGATTAAATAAGTTAGTACTAAGATTTAATTATATATTGTTTTGACGAGAATTGCGGGATTTTTCTATACTCTGTATATTCATCATCACTGCCATCGGTACAATAAATTCTGTCCTTATAATATTATGGTCTTGGACTCCTTGCAATATGGTTGTAATAAGTTGACATATTTATTTGTACATTTCTAATCAAGTACTGATTACGACGGCTTCGTATGTTGGTACCAATATTGGCCTTAATGACCAACATAGTTGGCGCACAAATGCTGGCACAATGATTGGTAGAAGCCTGTAAGATAAGGTAGAAATTCGAAAGGGCTATCTATAGGTCGGTTAGGATGCTTGTAATTAAATGCGGTATAGATGTCGAGGTAAGAGAGTTTTGCAGGTTATTGGCATTTATGTGTAATACTTCAAAACGTCTAATTTACAATGGTTATCTAAACGTGCTTTAGATTCGTCACCGGGTTTTTCTAACTCCGCGATAGTAAAAGAAACGAAGTATTTACTTAGCTACAGGAACCAAAAACTAATCATAAATAAAATAATAGGGCCTTACCACAAAAACTTAGACACTTGTTCAACGCATGTCTCATGTCAGTTTTATGTCAAACTCCATATAGAAATGTCGTTTAAGCTAGACAACTGATCAACACGGTTTTGTGGTAATAAGGTCATCAGCATCACAATATAAAACAGTTGAAAATCACATAACGCAACTTTAATTTGCGCTCCTTTGAAGGCGACCGCTACCACAGTTACATAGAACCTGTCGTGTCGCTGCGGTCTGCCGTTGTGATTGGGCAACGTTGCCATTTGGGGTTCGCGGTTGCGGTCGCCTTCAGAAGAGCACCTTTCACATCAGTTTGTGATAGCCAGTCAGATTTTATATATTACCAAAATCTAATCCGTGGGAGTATGAACATTGTTTCAACTATCCAATGCTTAAAGTCGTGTTTGTATAATTTGTACGTGATTAATATTGTTGAGCACAATGCGATTTGGATGTGATGAACGGGTATACTCTTGTGAAGAGTCTAGCCTTAAGTTAGATTACTGATTATTACTAAAAGTGTATAAGTAGAGATCGAATTTCTTATATAATATCTTGTACTAGGTTTATTTGATCATTTGTTTAACGGCTTTAGACGCCAATGCAAAGCATACATTTTTGTTGTGTAACGCTAAACTTTAATGTTTTATTTAGAACTATAAACCTACTTGATCGTTTGAGCGTCAGCAGAAGTAAATCTTGAAAAAATGTGATAATTTATATAACACGTAATGTTTTGTTCAATATATTTACGGGAAAACGAGTTTGCTCAAAGAAGAAGCGCAAAATATTAGATCTGCTCAGATGGTCAGTAATAACGTACATTCTATGCACAGTGTGATAATTTAATTTTTTGGCCAAAGTTTGTTTTAGTTGTTACATGGCTTAAAGCGTAAGTTAATTTTTTATCTTGTATGTAATTTTTTTTATCAATAAATGCGCATATTTTTTGGTAAAACAGGTATTTAACATATTAATTGACAAGATTTAAACTTTTTTAATATGTTGCAGTAATCATCGTTGTACTGAAAGGAATGTGAATGTTTGTAATTTATGTTATCAGGACTAATTGCCTGGATTGTACATTTTAGTGCGTAGCCTTGAGGTTGGGGAACTTTGTTGACATTATTATTTTTTGAATAACATTGTACTGACTTTAGAAATAATCTGGACGGTTGAAGTTGAATGAATGCACGGTGTGTAAAAACACGATCACTGGGTAGCTAAATTAGGTAATTTTAAGCCAACATAAACTGGGCGTTTTTGCGTGATTTTTGATTTTGATTTGTGTATCTTGCGTTCGCCCAACGTGTGTACGGCTTTAGGGAGTCAGAATCAAGTCGATAATCTGAGACCACAACAGGTAGTTGTGAACGAAATATAAAGGTTATAAATAAAAGCTTTATGAGATACTCAAGCAGCTAATAATATATTGTACGTTATGGGCCTACCCAACCTCAGCTCAAATTCACTTTCTATCTCGCTTTCACCATACTACTCGCAGCCTGAGTGAGAGCGAGACGGAATGGGGTGCTGGCGGCTTCAAGCCTCGAATAGTTTAGGTAATTGCTTTTTACGGTGAAAATAATGGTAATTAAAGAAAGAAAAACATGAGTCCTGCTTTACAGTTAGTTCAGTTATTATGCAAAGTTTCATGATCTAATTTGAAGTATTTTTTTAATACCAGCGGTTCATAGTTCGGTTTAGAGGTAACTTTGGTTTTTTTTTCTTTCGAGAATATTTTATGTAATCTTGTTTTCGTCAAACATAGGATCTGGCATCAATCCTCAACTTTAACATATATTTATTTCAAAATTAATACTGCAGTATTTTCCACATAACGGAGGATCCTGCGGATCAATTTGAGGTAGGGAAGGCCCTTAATTAATTAACATTTTCCATGCAGCGTTGTAAAGAAAGTGATTTTTACATGGTTACTATGTGTTGATTAAAAATTGATTTCTCGCCTCAAGGTTATAGCTCTGTCTAAGTCTGTTTGAAAAATATAGATGTACATATATATTGTAGGCATAAAGTAGGATTTATATTATTAGCTTAGGACATGTGGCACGTTTATGAGATGACTACTGTTCTTTGTCCCTCTCTGTCTCTAAACATAGTCTACTTCAACGCTCAATTTCTAGTCTGTATGTATTTTATTTCAAAATTATGTTACAATGTCGTTTAAAGATTTTCGCGTATATATTATGTTCGTTTAGTTGCTAGTTTAAATATATAATATAAAGGGTGTTTGTTGCATCGTTTGCCAAATGAAAATGGCGGGTAGGAGGAGTCATGTGCTAGCTCCTCAGGTCCCAAAAAAAGTTCTTCAGGATGTTTTATGACAATGTTTGTATATTCTTTTTGAAAAATCCCAAGTCGGCCTTTAAACTTGAATTAAATTAGCTTTTTCCTCATCTGGTTTTTAAAAGATCCCGTGGGGCCAATAATTTTTTTAGGGCCTGGGAATATAGCATGTGGCCCATCCGCCATTTTCATTTGGCAAACGATGCACCGAACACACTGTATAAAAAATATTTATCGACTATTTAGATTTAATATCTTAAGACTTCTAATTTATTCCACTTTATTTTGATTGATACAAATATTTTATTTCTGTTATGTTTTCTAATATAATTTTGTAATCGAAAATCTATCATTGATATGAGTTGTTTTTGTTTTTATTCCCAACCCTGTACAACCCATACATTATGTATATATACTTAGGTACTATACAAGGTGCAGTTTTGGATCTGCAAAACATTTTAGGAGGTAATTATGTTAGTGATTCTCGACCCGAATCAACAATAAAATGGGCAGGTATTTTTTTTTCATTTTATTCTTATTTACGGAAATCGGTAAGTGTGAACTCCCTTTTTTAAAACGCGGCCAATCTGTACGTGTCCTTAAACTGCGCTTTCACACACACAAACAAACGCAACCGATGAACCGACATTTCTTTCATAAATCCAAAGCACCAACCACCGCCCGCTCCCTCTCCCCCGCCACGCCCCCGCGGCCATCGCAACCGCATAAATCGGGTCAATTTATTAGTGTCATTGATGACGCCGGTATGTGCATACGCTTGCAAATTCCGCCCCTCAAGTGCGCCTTCGATTAACGGTCGCGATAGGTACCTACTACCTAGTTGTAAAGATGACGGACCAATACTCCAATGTAGAGTTGGTGGAGATGGTCCGCGAGTATGCCATCAGTGGAGACAATGTATCTCGAGCCATCGAAATGTTCGCGGAGTTATTCCCCAATCGGCAACGTCCCTCACACAGGGTAATACTGGCTGCTACGCAGAGACTGCGCGATCATTGGCAGTTCGACGTTCCCCAGCATGCTGACGGTCCCGGCAACGAAGGCCTGCCTGTCGCCTTGCAGGAAGATATCCTGGAATTCTTCCGGCGAGAGCCACGGGCAAGCACGCGGGAGGCTGGTCGACGGTTTGGAGTGCACCACTCCACAGTGTGGCGGCTACTGCACAAAGAAATGCAGCATCGTTTTCATTACCGCAAGGTACAGAATCTCCACCCAAAGTGATAACGCCGCGCGAGTTACATTTTGACGCTGGTTGCTGGAACACCAAGACGCCAACATCCTGTGGACTGACGAGTGTTTATTTACTCGAGTTGGCGTCTACAATGTTCATAACGAACGCTGGTGGGTAAAAGATTCGTGTACACAGACGAAATCACCGGTGTTACCCAACTACGTGCAAAAGTGATCAGTGCTTTCGACACAATAAAAACGAATGTGTTTGAGTTACGTAAGCTGAAGGAAAATCAGCAACGTCGTGCTAGACTGTGCCTGGAGTGTGACGGTGGAAACTTTGAACAATATCTCCAGGTAACATAAGTAGGTAATTTATTTATTTATTTGTACATAGACAATAATTTTTAAATACGATGTTAGCTAAATCAACTTGATTAGTGTAAATAAGTTGATTTTAAATTTTTAACTAGGTACGCCAAAAATACCTATCAGACAAAATGGTAACACATGGGTACCTACCTACTTAACTAGCACAAATTATCTTGATGTATTTCTGTCGGTCCTCAGCCCGTTAAAAAGTAGGAAGGAAAATCTTAAATCAACCAATTTAATCTACAAATAAAAACGAAAACCGTCCTTGGGGCTGAATTTACCTACAGAGCGCGCCGACTGCGCCGAGTACCTACATGCCTTATTATTATTATTAGGTGCCTACCTAAATCCCGCGCACGCGCTCGCGATAGTTTCTTCACAATTGTGCAACAGGAACTGCTTACGTGCTATGTAAGGTTTATTTATCTCCGCCTATCATTTTATTCATCAGCTGATAGGTAACTAACGACGCCAACGTGAAGTTTTTTTGGCGCAGTTGTATCTACTTCGTACTATTATTATTTATCGTAATAGCCCAGTGGTTAAGGCTTTCTCCTCTCATGCATGAGGTTGCGGGTTCGCAACTGAGCAAGTACCATTGTGTTACTTTTTTAAATTCATAATGATGTAAGTACTTTTTAAATTTATCTAGGACATCATTGAAATCCCGTGTTTCGGTAAACACTTAATTAAAGCCTTTGGTTCGAATTGATTTGTAGCTCTCGGACGGTCGTTAGGTACCACACGGGTCGGTACGGGTCAACGACCTTACAGCCCTGCCGTATGGTCGTTGGTACGGGTAGTCAAAAGCCAGAAAGTCTGACAATTAGTCTAACAAATGGGTATCGTGTTATCAAGTAACTGGTTTGTTCAGGTCTGATACGCAGTCGCCCTACGTGATTCACTGGCACTCCATGTAGTGAGCTGCATACAGTTAAACTGAAAGCCGACCCTAACATAGTTGGGAACAGGCTCGGCAGATGATGAAGATTTTCGCATTGTAATGATGCTTAAAAATGAGTTATTATTTAGCGAAATTTAAAACAATAATGTACGAGTGAACATTGTGATTTTCAAATTCGAACTACATCTAAGGTAAAATTATTTGCTATAAGTTGCTGTAGCTACAACAACTTGTACAGATCGCGTCACGAACCTTCGATGCCCAGTAACAGATTTTCGGTATGACGAGCATCGCGGGGGCTCCCCGTAACCATAGCAACGACCTTTATTTTAGTTCAACGTACGTGCCGCGTTCGTTTCGTAGAAATGTGGGCGGAGACTCGTACAGGCTGACGTCACTGGTCATCGCATTCACGCACACAGTGACATGACGCGCGATACATCGCAATGGGTGATTCTGTTTTTTTGAAGAGGGTTATTAAGAGAGTTATTCTGAAAAACAATAAAATTGAAAAATCGAAAATAAAAAGTATTATTGATTATTGACTTGGTATCGTATTGTTATATGATTATTTACGAGTCTCATAACAACCTCCTGAAATGTTTTGCAGGTTCAAAACTGCACCTTGTATTGTCCTGTAAGTCGTTTCTAGATACCTAGTAACTCAACACAATTGAGAGCCTTCACGTCACTCACTTTAATCTTTTGACCACCACAGTCATCCAATGATGATCACAAACTATACGTCATTATGCGGTGGCGAAAATTAACACATTAAATAAACAATAAGTCAATGGTAATGTAAATGGTATACCCAAATAGGTTATGGATTTTGAGACATTCAGCTTTTGTGCAGTAGTAGTAGTAAGCCGATGTTGTTTCTCAATGTTTCATTATTGTAGCGGTCAAAAGGTTAAATACAGGGTGTAAAAAGACCCGTCACATAGCCGTCAACTACGCATTCTGGTGCCATATTATGAAGTATTAATGCCACCATGTTTCCAGTGTGAGAGAGAGACGGAGCTAGACAAGGCCGCTAGCGCTATCCCGTTTTCGCAGTGGAATAATGATGGCATTAACACTTCATAATACTATCCCAGTACATCAAATTAAGAAACATTGCACAAAAATTATTGCTGGGAAATGACTTTTATTTTTGGATGTGAAAATTCTCTGGTTACGGTAGTGCGTAACGTAAAGCACGCAAAACATTGCGTTTATGGACCGGGTGCATGCAACGGTTCAGGGTTTGTGGGTTATAATTAAGTTATAAGTATAACATTTAAAACTTGCTTTCTTTAAAAAACGTCTGAAAAAGTTGGAACCTTCCGTGACTTTCGGCTTCGTTGAGTGTCTTTTTGCACCCGTTATAATTTATATGTTAACCACAGTTTGAAATACCAAATACGTCTATACATAAGATTAACAATAAGAAATACCTACTTGCCTTCCGTGTGTATGCCCCGCACTTTGCGGCGCAAATTAAGCTGTACTTGTAGAACACTGCCTTTTTGTGTCAGAGTCATTTCTAAACAATAATATATTACTCAATCGCTATAGTCTTACCAGAAGGTAGTTTCAGACTCATGAACACAGGCCTCTCAAATAATCATCTCATCAATATTTATAAGAACTGTGACATTACGAACACTGCCGAATATCTACTGAACAATAAAAACTAGTTACAAACGAAGCTCGATCTAGACTGAGTTAGCAATGCACATAGTTATAAATGACTGCGTTTTATTAATTAATTTAATTGATAATTATTCAGGAATCGTTAAATTTATAACTTATACGTGTAAATCAGCCTGAGTCATACGTTCTTCTATACACTGCCCGATATACAAGTTCGCACTGTTTTGTTTGGAGTTATTCTCAGCTAGGACGCTAGGTTAAGCTATGTAGGTAAGTTACCACATAGGTGGGTTTGGTGTCCTTAGTTTCAAGTAGAATATGCCACGATAAAGGTTAGTATACAATGCTAGGGTCGGTACGATAGGGTCCACTACACGGCGTAGCTTCACTGGACACCAAACTCATACGAAATAGGATCGGTGGTACCTCGGACGTCTCGCGACTTTTCCACTAAGTACAGTATTTTAAAGGATTTGGTTAGGAGAACTTTTTGGATGCATCGGCCTGACGTAATATTCGTATTAACTTATTAATAATAAGTATTATAATTATAATCCCTTATATACTCTACACTTAGATATTTTGAGTAAGTATAAGTATTTAAGATGTATATTTTGCATTTAACCTAATACCTACGTAAGTACATAAGTTTATTAATTTGGTCGTAATTATTTGCTTTGAGGTGTCCGAGAGGGCCTATCGTTCACACTGAGCTCATCGCAGGACTTAATGATAGAATGTAACAAGTAATGCTATTTTTGTACATAGGGAAGATAACGAACCAAAAAATTATATTTTCGAAAAAATTCGGGCAAAAATTGCGTATTAGGTCCAAACAAATTATGAATTTCATTTAGAATGATGTACTTATCGTATCATTAAATTTTGATGACATCTTTATCGGACTTATTTTACAAAAATTAAGGAGGTATTCGAGTTATTAGGGTTGGGACATACTCATCAGCATTCATTCGCAACATTTTAATTCAGAAGCCCAATTCTCTTATTTAAACGTTCACATTCAAGTCGCAATCTGTCAAACTTGTCAAAAATTTTGTTAAATTGATTGAACATATTTTTGACAGATTGCGAATGAGATGCGAATGCTAAAGTTCTTAAAAATTACGGGGATTACGAACATATTGGCGCATGAAATACGGCGTGGATGCGCGAGGCCGCCCGCGGTGCCGCGAGCGGCCTCGCGTCGCCGCTGGCAGCCGCGGGCAGAACCACCGACAAGATGCGCGTGGCGCGCGGCCGCGCGAGTCAACGCGGGCGGCCTAGCGACCTTTCCAAGCTTTTCAAACGATATTGGTCGTTTAAGTATGTAGATAAAGTTTGAAATTATTTCACACTGAAAGTGCTTGCCGCGTCCCTGCCGGCCGCTACCATCCCAATGTGACTCGGCCCTGACAATTGTTGCTGAAAAGTGTAGCTCAACCCTTACTTAAAAAGATGTTCCAATTCAGTGTCATTGATGGAGACCCTGCGTGGATCACAATACAAGTTCTTTGTTTTCTCACTCAATATCTACTCCTTCCAACAACTCAACAGACTCAACTCATTTCGCTCAAGTGTCGTTCTAAATATTTTCTAGACGATTTTTGCAAAATATAATGTTTGTGGTGTAAAATTGTTCACATTATTGTTGTGTAGCATAAACAAACCAGTCCGGTTCAATACACGTCTGGATTCATTTCTAATTGATGTTTAAGTAGTAGATACATAGATAGCTGTCGTAGTATTCAAATGTTTGTATAAAATACGGTATTCGGCTCTAGCCGCTCTAAAGGTAAGCAGATGTCGTTAACAAAATTGTATCTCAAACGGAATTGTGGTTTATTTGGTTAATCTGTCTCTTTGGTTTGTCTGTTGGTCAATTAGTTGGTATAACTTTGGTCCAGAGATAGGTAACTCGGACTGCCTTCATCTGTTATTTGAATGTGCGATGTTTTCTGAGAGGATAGCATGTGTCGTTTAGTAGTTTCTGCCTACCCACATCGTAAGAAGAAAGGAGTTTTTGTAAGTACTTTGATACAAAGATGAAGAAAGCGAGAGCTGCCTGTCGAGGATATGTAAAGGCAACTTAGCGTGATTAATCAGTTTTAACACTTTCACTGCCAAGTACAGAGAATGCATAACTAGCTTTTATAAATCACTAGCTGTCGTCTGTGATCCAGGATGAAAAGTAGCCTATGTCTTTCTCCAGGTCATGGTCTACCCATATGCCAAATTTCATCCAAATCCGTTCAGCCGTTTTAGCGTGAAAGCGTTACAAACAAACAAACTCACTTTCGCATTCATTTATAATATTTGTTAGGATATTTCTCATTTAAATAACAGATACAGGTACCTCAATGAGAGAAGATCAGATCTTTACTATATCTGTGCAGGATTCGATAGATATAAAAAGAAACAAATTTTTTCTAGATTTCTTAAGCTAAAGCAATCAGTGAAAGTTATAACTTTTACTTGACTATAAGGGTAAGCGCACACGAGCCACCGGCCACAACCCCCTGTGGCTGACGCTTCTTGCTGTTGTGTTGAGCACTGCTGTAGCGGGCCACACGTATGCGACGAATATAGGGAACTTCCTAGCATTCAGAAAAAGTTTTCATTCATTTGTATCTATCAAATCCTCACGTCTTAAAACTTCAAGGCAAGAATGTCTCGTGGAGCAATGTATTCGGAACAAAATTAGGAATGTATAGTGTGTCGATACACATTTAGGTAAGGTAAAGAATTTGTGGTGCATTTATTAGCAGAATAACTTTCGAGTCTTTAAAAATGTTGTGATGGTGATCATAATTATGGATAACTTAGGGAATATAATATCCTTCATATCGAAATCATTTCCAAAGTTCTAAAGTTGCCTCCCCTAAATACTGGTATTCGAAATTAAACCTTATGTCTTGGATAAAAGGTTTATTTTTCAAGACTCGATAAAGTTATTCTGTTAACGTGATTATGAATGAAAGTATGGTCTATTTGGTCTCTTAGAAAATATCTGAAGACGATAATAACGGTAAGCATAACGTGGATGATGTAAGTAATAGATATTTTTGGACTAAACGTCCCTTCTTGCCAAAACTGTAATGTAAGAATGTTATTTTGAATAAATAATTTGTTGTCATCTCACAAAAATTGGGTTTTTTTTCATGAATTTATCACTGTGTTATGTTTGTTATCCCCAAAAATAATACAAATATATAATATTCTTAAACAATTTATTTATATAACAACACTTTGGTTTAATTTTATATATCATATAATTTACATTTTCAGTGTATATGTTATATTAACTTTAACTTATGCATACGTTATCTTATAGGTACATTTTATAAACTCCAACACTTTACATTTATAATACTTATGAGTCTAGATATTCTTTTTGTCTTGTGAATAGATAAATTATCACTTATTTAAATATTCAGTGTGAACTTCATAAATACACTGTGCTCGCTACAGTTACATTATTTTAAAAATAATTTCAGGTTGAAGCCTGCGGTTGCCTTTAGGCACTATTCTGGGTACAATAATTAAAATATTGGCCTGACACGGGTCCTATAAGTTGACTGAAATACTTAATTTAAATGTTAATTACACACAGTATCCAATGCACATTTAAGTACACTAAGATACGAACTTTTCAAATAATAATAAGTCAGACGTAACAATTGGTTTGCGCGAAATTACTACATCTAAACCTTTGATAGTCTTATTTACAATTTTATTGAATCATTTGATTTTTCTAGGGATCCATTACGTTTCATCATTCTTCACCCTTGAAGAGAGAACGAATCCTGATTTCATCAAATCTTTGCATCAATTTAGATGCAATTCACCAGCACGCGTCTAGTGACTCAAAGCCTTATTTACACGGAACGATTTAATTGCCGGTGGCATACAATACGCAGTGATAACAGCCCCGACTTACGTGTAGGTCGTGGGTTCGAACCCAGACAGGCGTTTTACTTTGTGTAAATAATTCATCACCACTGCTCTCAAAACGGTGAAGTTAAACATCGCGAGGAAACCGGCATGTCCTAGAACTATAAATTCGAAGACATGTGACATCTGCTACCAACCGGCACTGGACCCGCGTGGTAGATTATTGCTCTCACTCTCGAAGAAAGGAGCCCTGTGGGCTTTATGCTATGCAATAAGATTCAGTATTGTTGCTTCAATTTTACTGTATGCCACAGACAAGAAAGTTGCATCGTGTAAATTGGGCCTTATGTCATTGTATACACAGAGTACATTTTTATATTGTATAAATTGTAATGATTGACGCGCGTCCGTGAAATGCAACATCTACAGGGTCAAATACAATTATTAAACGAAACTCCACAGACGTCGGATCGATCGAAACCTAAACATATTTAAACAAACAAAAAATACGTGATGTTTTTTTTTTGTTTAGAATTTCTTTTTTTTTTTGTTATTTTATCATGTTAAGATATTGATATCCATCACGTCTGTGAAGTTTACAACAAAAAAAAAACAGGTTTTTCAAGTAACTACATTTATCAGCGGTCGTTGACCCCCAAAAACAATCAACATGTAATATTTTTCTGTTTTATCATGCATATATGCGATACCCATCACAACTGAAGAGTTTCGCTAGCTTATTTAACTTGACCTTGTTTATTTGTTTTTTTTTTTTTGTTTTTAAGGTTTAACTTCTTTTGTGGACTCAAAACTACAAATATTTGCTTTATTTCTTCATGTCTTGTTTCATATTCTCTGGCGCTATATGCAGGTGGTAATTTCTTCCACGTAGGACGATGGGAAGATGCCGTAGTTGCCGTTTAGATCACCGCTCCACCAGCCGTCGTCCTGTTTCTCGTGAATGTTTATAACGTCGCCTGCAAATTATCGTAAATTCAGCTTCAGGGAAGAAAGGTATGTTCCATGCATATTATAGTTACATAATTTAATGCCTGTTTTTGCTAAAAAATAAAAGCGAGCTGGATTGTTGGATTCTCAACACTCGGCTCAGCGCCGTACGCGCTCCATCCCAAAGGTCTTCACAGTAGATAAGCACAATCTAACAAATAAATAATGGATCAGGGTTCATAAAAAAAATTCTGCCATTTAAGTTAACCGACACTCGACGGATATCGCTGTCCCACAGTAGATTTGCTTACTTTGTCATGGATTCCTTAACAAATACAAATCTTACATAGTTACGTACCTAAGTACATCTGTACCAATAGGTAACTACAATATTTTTTCTAGGCAGGAATCGAACCTGCAGCATATAGTGGCATAAACTTTAATATGGCTAGCTAAAGTCCAACCATATCTAAAAAAACTTCCTGGCTGATAGCGTAAACCTGTAAAAAACAGTCACAGTAGTAAACTTCTTTTTTCTTATTGTATTCCTTTGTATTGTAAAAAGTGGACAGAAATTGTGTCAGATTATGTTCTGACACATTTTATATAAATGTAGAAAAATTCGCTAAGCAATTTATGCGCACAATTCACAAAAACTTAACAAAACTAAAAACATTTCAATTATGGAATATTATTTAACAAAGGAGTCTGATAACAATAAATTCTTTGAGAAATACTGATGGTGACAAAATAATAGATACTTAAACATACTTATCACATAGTAAAAAATCTTTTTAAGGTACTATTAGAACATTACAAGGAAGGTGTTATAAAGTTACCTGGTGTTAAATTAAGTTCATCATTCAGTCTAGCTTCGTAGGTATATAAGGCTCGGCACTTCCCTAACGATGGTGTCTGTGGAACCACGTCCGTGTTCTCATTCTTTATAATATCAGTCAAATCCGTCGAACTATCACTTTGCGATGAAAATTCATCTGAAAAGGGAACAAAAAGTAAAGTCACGTGAAACGATAGTGACGAAAACGAAAGTGACGTGATAATTTTTTCAGAAAATCATATCTTTTTCAAAGTTTGTCGTGACCAGAACCTTTTCTTGCTGTAATTCTCTCAGAACGATAATATAACAAAATAATGGACTCTTTGTTGTTGAATTACATAAATATTTAGTTCTACACGACTGAACAGAGGTTTTTGACCGGACGCCATTTCATACATTCATCACATTCCCCGTTTTAAAAAAAATCCTCTTTCATGGTTGAGTTCCGCATATTTATTTCTACACATCGGTTTTGCAGCTCCTAAACTAAAAACAGTTTTTCTTGTATGACATACTTCATAGTCTCAAAAAGATGTTGGTATACTTAAAGGTACGTCGACAGGAATTCATTATGACTTCTTGAGAATCTTTGTTCTTCTTGAGGTTAACTGTACTAATTTAATTTATAAGATTTTTTGTTGTTATTTAGATCAACTGATCGCAAAATCACAAGAGTAAACATAATTATAATGGCGGCTTGGAAGTGCGCTACTCCACCCCTCACCCCGCTGACCCGTGAATTCGTTAATGCTCAGCGACTCGCCTCATGTTCCGAGCCGCCATTAAGTTTGAACCGGGGTGTACACAAGGGATTCGACCTGATCGAAGACTCAACGTCGTTCCCACACATTAAGTGCCTGAAAAAACTTACCAAAATCACTATCCTGTTGGTTAGACAGTCCATCTCCTGCGCCACGTTCGCTCCAGTCCAGGGGGCTCTCGGGTGGATGAGGAGTGTCAGTCGGCGGCGTCAGCGTGGGTGGCGGAGGAAGGTCGACCACGGGCGTGGGCGGCGCGCTTTTGTTTTCAGCATTCCTCCTGAACGAGAGGTGCTCTATCCTCAGTTTGCTAGATGCTCTACTCATGATAGAATCCCTTCGCTCCCTCTCCTCGCCCCCGTTCACGCTTTTGGTTAAGGCCGTATAGTTCGGTGTGAGGTTTTTGTTCACCTCGTTTTGGTAGTCAGCTTGCAGCCATGGTGGTACCTGAGATTAGAGATGAATTATTTGTAGTTTTGAATGACGTGCTGGCTGAGACATTATAGTTTTCAGTATTTTTTTACTGTTCCTTCTATGTGTTGTGTGTATTGTATGAGTTTTAACCTAAGACTCCTCTATTTCTTCACTTCCGAAGTTCAACAACGAGACTACTTTTTCAAATATTTACTTTAAGTATGCTCTGTTGCAATCCCTGCTTGTCCCTAATGATCTGTATGTGCGCTGCAAGAGGATGCTGCACCGGTGGCCTGCTATCCAGCTCATTCAGACTCGCCGTAATCTTGTATCTCACTGCTTCCAAGTACGTCAGCATACTTCTCATCTGAAAAAAACCGATTGAAGGTTAGAAATCGAAGATTCAATAAATTTGGTAACAGGGGGCTAAGACGGCCACTTTGGCAGAATCATAATCCTACTTCCTACTAATATTATAAATGTGAAAGTTTGTGTGTTTGTACGTTTGGATGTTTGTTATTCAATCACGCAAAAACAGCTGAATGTATTTGAAACCGCGGGGCGCAGCTAGTAGGTTAATAATATGAATCATCGTGAAATGTCACAAACTGACAATTCATAGAGATCTGCGTGCAAGTCATACATATTACGCAATACATCTGTTTGACAGTTCTGTATGGAGATTCGTAAAATGGTCCACAAATTATGAATTGTTTTATTGAAATGAATTAGTTTAAATTACAGTTATTTTATGAATAATTAAGTAATTTTCATACAGCAATATTTACACCAAATATGATTCGAATATGAATTAAATGGATGACATAATTATGATTCAGCTAGTATGTGTCACCATTTTCTGTCAGATTAGAGGAATTGCTTATGATTCAGGAAATGAATTGCTTTTAGAAGAATTGCTAATGTGGCCGTTTTAGGCCCCGGTCACGGTAACTTTGATTCAATCTGCATTTATTTAAACGCTGAAAGGCCTCATGGCTAAATGATAACAGCCGCACGGGTCGGTCGAAATGTATGCTACGCTTGCCGCGGATGGATCTTCGATGGGTGACCATCCATTACATATCGAGACCTCTCCACGACTCGGAAAACATCGCGAAAAAAATATCAGCTGTCCCATACAAAACTTATACCTACTCCACCCAAATGTATAGGACAGGTGATATTTTTAACAGACTTCAAAAAAAAGGAGGAGGATGTCATTTCCCACTTAGTCTATGTAGATATCTTATTTGACTCCGTCACTGTTATTTACATTATTCGAATTTGTGTGGGGCAGGTACCACAACTAAAAAGTGAAAAATAAAAACTTTTTACAAAAATAAATAAAACATCCCACTTCAAAAAAATCACTAAAAAAGGAGGTTGTTCTTTTTTGTAAAAAGTTTTTATTTTGCGATTACGATGGAGAACGTTGTTCAGTTTGAGGTTCTGTACCACACCCTTACTTAAAAGACCACACATTTCTGATACACCCTGTATATCGTCCAGCGTGTATCAATTTACTTACATGGTACAGTTTGTCGGCCACATTCTGCTGTGAATCATCGTTGCCAAACGTAGGGGTCTGTTTGATGGCCATCGACAGTTTTTCAAGTCCTTGCTTAGACTTTCGTTCTCTGTCGATGTCCTGTTTTACTAGCTGGAGTATCTTCAGCAGCGCCTTAAACAGAACAAGGAAAGCGAATGTTTAGTATTCTATGTAAGGACTGTGTGTCTAAAATACAATAGACGAAGATATATTTAGTAACCTATTCCGCTTAACTATTCTTCAAGAGTCATAAAAAGCCCTGTAAGAAATCGACACGTGTTTCACCTCTCAACGAGGCATCCTCAGGATGACGATTGACCAATTGCAAACCAGAACACGACGTGTTGCCACACCGAGCGCTGGACGCAGAGTGAATCAAATCTTTTTTTCTTTTAATTTATTTTTATTTTTTAACTAGGGCATCTCGAAGTTGATTTCTGAAATCATGACTTCTTAACCGGACTTTCCTGTGGCTGCCTTAAGCTTCTACACTCAGGGCCTCCAGCCAGGGGCAATGAATCAAATCGCCCGTCACCCCCAATTATATAGGATTCTGTGTGTCTGTTAAATCTGGTTAGCATTATCTATCATGAGTGATATTCTCACATGGGTTGCCACAACGGTGATCCTATTTGTTTGTTTTTGTGAAGTGTGAATTCTTACTAACATATTTATAAGTCTTACTAACCATTTTTGCGTCATGACTCATGATACTTTAACAAAGATAATTCTATTCTATTATATTAACAACATTCCGACCATCAATAGCGAATACCTAAATAACTCACAAACGCTGTATGTCTCGCTGTCAAGAAGTCTATGGTTTCGACGTATATTTCCAGCTGATGATTTCTTTTGACGACTGAAGACTTAAATCTATTGCTTTTGCTTTAAGCAAGATCGAGACATTAGTTTAAAGTCAGATCAAATTAAGATCATACACGAGCTAATCCCGTACCTACTCTCGCCTTGGTAACTGAAAGAACACTGTCGGGGTTTAGTTGTAAAGGTATCCGACACGATAACTCTCCGGCCAATGTCTCCAGGCGGTGGGTATCCATAATTTCCTAACAAAAAGAGGATGATACAATAGAGCTGTTAAAGAAAAAATCGTTGTAGCGATGTATACCTGTTTACGTCGTTCTCTGTTCATAGCCAGCGTGGTGTGTTCGCAGTAGAAGTCCGGCAGCAGCTGTTCGCTGGCCCCGGTCTGCGCAGACCGCACGCCGCGGACTACACGCATGTCCGTGTTTGCGTTCGCGTTCTTTATCGGATTCACTAACACGTTTGTGGCCTGAAAACAATAAGAAAAGCTAGGTTACAAGCTGATTCAGATTGGGCCAGTCAATTTTACCACTTAATTTAATGTTAGCAGTCTTGGAGCCAGTTGAGGAAATTGCTCCTGCCAGAAAGAAATAAAGTTCAGGAATACTTACTCGTAGACCGGGTTTCTAGTTTGCGATACAATCGCTTCTATGCTACGTTCGCAATTAATTTCCCAAAAATGTAAACAAATATGAGTTTTCCAAGAAAAAAAACTTTCGTCCTACTTACATGAAGATCAGATAGCGCTACAACTTAAAAAAAAAATGATGACCGTTTTCGATTTTCTAAAATCAGTTTGGTTTATGTGGAAATAACATCAATTGGAAACAAGGATTTGAATAGACTTTAAGTGAGTTTGGAGTAAGAAATATAAGTACATCAATAAAAGACATGATTATTGCCTCATAGGATATTTGTAAAAGCAGACTCATAACCACCAAACAAAAAACGTTGTTTACCTACTAAACAATGATTAGATCATGAGTACAAAAACTTGTTAATTACCTCTGCTAATTGCGCCGGCACAGCGGAAGTCAGCCTGAGATAGCAGTCGGCTGCTGTCTTGAGCTGGTCCAGTCGCTCTTCTTCTAAAGACTCCAGCATACCAGCTCCTTTCACCACGCTTGTCTCCCATTCCAACCTGAAAATATATATTATAAAAGTAGAATCAGAAACAGCCATTAAAAACGTATTTTCATCATCAGTTGGGGTGCACTTATACATAGAATTTGATCAAAGTGGTTTGTTTACCTTGATCGTTCTGCGTGCACGCACACATTGTAATATTCAACTTCAGTTTTCTTAACAGCATCTTCCGTCTTCCTCTTCTTGACCTGCAGCTTAGCTGCGTCCTTCTCACTCGTTGCGTTAGGAAGCCGCTCTGCGCGCGCGGCGCTCAGGATGCTGTGCGCGTGTGGTATGTGTCCCACGCTCGAACTACGCGACAGACGGCTGCAAACAAACATAGGAAGCTCGTGACTCATTCTAAACGCAGAGAGCGTTTAGTAACATTCGCAAAACAAACAGTCGCTAGGTTATTCGCATCCGCATAAAAACGAAGGATCCTTCCATAATGACTCGCCGATGTAATGTACCGACAGATAACTATCATAAACAACAAACAGGACATTAACATCGTCAAGCGTGTAGTGTGTAGGCAGACCTAATCTCCAACGTGGCGTCCTGTAACTTCTCGTTGTCGCGCGCCGCCGTGTGAGAATGTTTCTTCGACTTTGCCTCCGCTGTTCTCCATTCTCCGAGAGATCGCGTAGTCTTGTCAACGTTACCTTCGATCTGCAATTGTAATCAGATTAACAATGGATTCCTTTTTTTTTAAGTTATTCGTTTTTAATGTCCGCCATTTCGATTGTCTTGAGTAACTTTACCTTCTTCCTAAGCTTCAACTGATTGTCGATTACATGTTTCATTGGTTTCACTAGCTCCTCAGATAAAGCACTTGAATAATTCCTGAAATAGAGCAATTGCAGCGTTACTAACGTTCAAATGTTTGTGAAATAATTGACAGTTCAAAGATTCTTATGCTTGCCAATTACCTGTGGATTTCCGAGCGTTTCTCCATCTCCAGCGCGACATGTTTCCACGCCTCGGCGCACGAGCCGACGCTTTCTTTGCAAGCTTTCGTCAACTTCGTCCCAAGCTTTGCTAAGCATTTTGAGTAGTATATTTCTGCTTCAATTCTACAAAGAACCGATATAGTACATGAGTGTTTATTATCTGCGGAGTTTCACAATCTGTGACGGAAGCGAACGTTCGTAGGAAATAATCGCGGTGGCGTAATGATTTGTTTTTACGTCTGTTCGTCTTTGTGGTTGTGTAAAAGCAGTGATAATGCATTCTCGGCCAATGGGAGGGTTTCAATTTTAGAGCGCGCGTTATTTGTGTCTCGCCTCTTGGCCCACTTGGCGGAACCTCGCGACGAGCTATTTTTGATTTTGTGGCCATTGCCGTGCCCTTACTTTCGTATGCAACATTATTTTACGACGTGCTCGATATCTGTATATCGCAGGGAAAGCTATAAGCGTGCGTGTGAACAATATAATATCAATTATACAGCATGACGAGAACTTTCGTATTGTCCCTGCGCTTGCGCCGACTGTTGTCTCGGACCGTTCGCGGAACACAGGATCGCTCGAGCGATTTGCTCGTAAACAATAAGGTATTGTTTTATAGTAATGTCTGGAAAGTAAACGTTACGAAGAAATGTCGATAAGATTGTTAATCTGGTGCGTGCACGACTTGCACTGAGGCTGCGCGCACGCCGAGCGCGGTCGGCCGAATGATGCGTAACAATTTTACCAGTTATTAGAAAAAGTGATAGTACCGTTATTATGAACATTGTAATGCTGATTGCACATATTACAATGCGTTGTTATCTGAACGGTTAGCTCGTTGTTTATTTTGTGATTGAAGGTCGCAAATATATCTACTACCAACCCTTATCTCAATTAATAAAACCTATTACCTATAAGATCCAACTTTATATGGCAATATTTTTCTACAAAAGCAAACATTAAACTAAACTGACGATAACGCTAAAACATAAAACGGAGGGGATTTTTAAACTGAAATTGTTCCAATTGATTTCTTGGCCAAAGACCTGGGCGGTTCTTCAATCAGTCAGTAAGTGCATTAAAGTTAATAATAGGTGTTCTTACCTCTCTTGTAATATAGATGAGAGTTCTTTACTGAAGTCGCTTCCCTGTTTTACGTAACGGCGGAGCTCATCGAAACCATTTTGGGCCTGAAAAGAATAAAAATCTTTGTTTAGATTGATAGCTGCGTTAACATTTATATATATGTATGTCTGGGATTATATATCAGGAACCGCATCATTCTACTGCCCTTATTTTAATTTATTTGGGGTCGGCGCAACGTTCACTGAACATAATTGATACGAGTACCTTACTGTAACTAAATCCGACGAAATAAACTAAGAGAAAAAAATTTAAAATATAGGGAAATTCTATTAAATATCTCTGTTCTTAGCAGTGAAATATCTCTGTTCTTAGCAGTGAAATATCTCTGTTCTTAGCAGTGAGTACTAAAAGGTTAAAATTCTAATCCGATAAAATAACTCATAAGCTTTTAGAAATAATAAATAGAATCCAAATGGAGCTAATAACATCGGAGATATGGCAACAAATGTAAAGCAAGGTCACAAAAGTTACTCAAAAGAAATAACATGAAATATATCAAAGATAGACCCCTAGTTTAAAGTTACGTATTTTAGATAATTTTTCATGAATATTCAGAAAAATACGGGCGGTCACATGCCCATAGCAACAATGTATTTGTATACCTACATTATATACGCACAGAATAAATTATAGATTCTTATTTAAGTTATTGAGTTACTTAATAATTGCTATAATCAAAGTAACTTGTTAATATGGAAAGCGACCTCTATTATTAGCAAATATAAAAAACTCTTATATCTATGATTATTAGTCTAGTTTCGAATAAGCTAGGCAGTTTAAATGACTGCAGTTGCCGCTGTTCCTGAGAAATTCCAGGTGGAAAAACCCATTAACACTTTGCTCGACCCAGGCTTCGAACGCAGGACCCCATGCTCGGCAGTAGCACCTGCGACCAACGAGGCAGTCAAGAATCGTCATATTTTGACGCTGAATCCTCGAGTTACCTAAGTCGTATCAAATTATCCTTCATTACGATGTCGAAGAGAATTAATCATCTAATCACTCCGAGGTGCTGTTTTCCTCGTAACATGTATTTTTTTATTACGGCTACGACATAACAATGTTCTTTTATAGTCGTTTTTTCCCATCATTATGGCGATGTAGTAGATATTATGTAGAATGTGTGGAGTAAACGATGTGTGCAGCTGTGTCAGGCATGGAAACTGGAAAGTGTTTGTATAGTAGGTACCTACCTCAGTGACGGATTAAATGTCGAGAGCGCCCTAGGCAAGCACCTCATCAACGTCCCCTAGAGGCCATAGGTAGGTGAAAAAAATTCTTGTTTTGGTCTCTGTCTATCTACCTACATACCAAGTTTCATCACAATCGGTTCAGTAGTTTATTGCATGAAGAAGTAAGATATACCTATACACACACAGACACTTTCGCAGTTATAATATTAGTAGGGATAAAGCAAGAGGAACCAAACGAACATGGAAATCCATTATGCCTCTCTGGGAAACAGATCTAACTGTGTGTGTTGAGAGATGATCGTTTGTTATAATTAATTTAGTATTTTATCCACTTCGTTTATAAAATCAGCCGATGTAGGAATAATCAAGAAGGCGGAGCACGCTTCGGAAGCTCTACATCTCTATAGAATTAAATAATCTTTTGTATTTTGTGAGTAGGTGCACACTTTCTTATACAATTAATTTTATATTGATATTCATTTTATTTTTGTTAAAAATCTTCCTCCCGCGCCCCTTTGTATCCTCGCGCTCATAGGCACATGCCTGGTTTTAGGCTGTCATCAGACGGACTGCATTTCAACTGTTTCATCTGCACTCCAACTGCAAATTGGCAGTTTGAATGCAGTTACCAGTACATTACGAGTATTGCAGTCGTACTAAACTGCATTCAAACTGCAAGAATGCAGTCTATCTTATGGCAGCCATAGGATTAATACGCCACTGACCTACTTGGGCCATCTTATTTTCTTTACACAATAAGCTTAGTTTAGCAAACAATTGGCATCTATAAATCTACGAGCTCTACCGTCGTTGTTGTTTACTTCATTTCTCAATGTCTTCAAGTATGATAAAATTCTCATTCTCACATATCGGGCAGAATTGAATTGATGAAACCGTAATTATTGATTGACCGATCTGTTTTTGATCCCACTCTCAAGTTCCAACTACTTTGGGACTTTTTTTGCCTGTGCTCGACTGCCTTGCCATTAATAAACCTTACATGGCAATATTCACAGACAATGGCCGTTTTCACATTGGACGATAACGATAACGACACGATATCGTCGGACTGGCAGTTTCATACAATTACTACTAAGCGCTTTTACACGTAGTCAACGGTATCGCCGCCGACATCAATTTTCGTGCCGATATCGGCGGAAGACACACTGCTGTCATGATTAACGCGGCTTTTCGAGACTGCTGTGGCATACCGCATGACAATATGATATTGTTGGTTACATCGTGTCACATATCGATATTGTCCCGATATCGTCGCAGTGTGAAAACGGCCATAGTAATTTAAAAGCACAACATTTGAAAATACCAAGCAATGGTGACAATGAAAAGCCTCCTCGCAATCTCAAATGACAATAATGAAAGTCTGATCACAAACACGATAGCTGGAAATGATGAATGTTGATGACTTTAGAACATAGGGTAAAAAGTAATTCATCAGTGACAATACAGCCAGTAATTATGTACCTATGTTTGCCATCCCGACAACTTATCATGGCACTGGCAGTAATACCTGACTTTTTGCCACTTCCACCTGTATACAAAGTACAAACTGTTTGTGTGTTTATGACTATGTATTTTATGGTCGGGTAATAAGGTTGATTTTGCAATGGGATTTTTAAAAGATGTCGTGAGCACAGGTGATAATGATAGCTAGCTGTCATTAGTATGTGTATATCTAGGTGTATTGAAATTAATAGGTATGTAAGGTAGCAGAAGTTATTCTTTTTGTGAAATGATCAACAAATTGCTCGTGGCTGGCTAACATTTGTACCGCTGCGTTGGCATTAGGAATCAGCCTTACTTTTAAGAAGACACAGAAAGTCCGAAATGGTTACCGTGGCCTCTGGCAACATACAGGCAACTGAAGGAACACGGACGGCTTTTAGTCAGTAAGAGTCTCACACGCCCTCGCTCCGCCCAGAGCGGGAGAAATTATATGATAATTAACAAAAAACTCAAGGAACCCAAGTTGCTCCCAATCCGCCTTCGCAGGAACACTCGGATTTTATGTCTCCTCTTCAACATCTTACACAACCCGTCTTATCCGTCCTACTTGCGTGAGCGTTTTTCTTACGCTCGTCCTCGTGACGCACCGTGTAGATCACACCTTAGATCCCTCCTTAAGTCTCATCCTCATAAAACTAGCTATTATTCTTATTCCTTCTCTGTCCATGCTGTAAGATTGTGGAACTCACTTCCGCCTAGCATTCGTGATTTAAAAACTGTTTCTCTGTTTAAATTTCGTGTAAAAGAGCATTATCTTTCCTCTCAACTATGAGTATATTATTATATAGGTATTTATGTTTATATATTTAAGCTTTATGTATTTATTTAAGTATATATTAACTTTCTTGCGTATATGTGTAGGTATATTTAATATTTTTAGTTAAGACTTCGCATAATAATTTTTTTCTCTTCTTGTTCTCACACACTATTGTCTACATTTCTTTCATATTTTTCCTTTCGCAGGTCTGCTGGAAGAAATTTCTTAAGAAATAAGCAGTACCTTTGTACTCATATTATAATTATGTTGTATCTCTATGTATTTTACTGTGTGTACATAAATAATAAAATAAATAAATAAAAAAAAAGACACCTAGTATATCTATATTAGCAGCCCGTGAACGTCCAAAAACCACCAGAAATATGTGCCTACTCAGTAATGTAGGTAAATTACCAATACGCAAAGGAAAACCTAACCATCACCAACTAAAAACAGGAATTAAGTATGTGACAATACATACGAGTATTTGATGATGATGCATAAATTATTCAACCAAAAGCGTAGATACTACAATCTAACATGCCAGTAGGTAACATTTTCAGAATACAATACAAGGAAGGAAGTTCCATACAATTAGAACTATCAGTGTTTGATCGGTATAAATCGGAATGTTTTGAACAATTAAGACCCTTTAACGTATGCGTTAATTAATATGAACTTCAGTTTTCAATGTCTAGGCCGGTGAATTCATGAACAATAATCATTTTCTCTGGAAATCTTGTGTTTGAAACTTTTTGGTGGGTAGTTTGATAATACAGTTTTCTTTACCAACAGTAACATATTGAAATGCCTAACTTATCTACGTAAATATAGTAATTTGAAAGGATTCTGGAGGCAAAATTACCTACTTGTAAAGCCAGAACTATATAGAATCTAAGTACTTATTATGAATTTGCGGTGAGAATTCGGATAAAAACTGACGAGGGACTGGTAATGTTAACCTAACCTAGGTCTATATAAAAATGTACTCTGTGACCTAGGTAGGTATATCAAACAGCAGAAAATAATTTAATAGCTGATGGCCGCTGCTTCGCCCGCATGTATGTCGGTTATTATATCTAAAACCTTACTCGAGAACCGCTCTATCCATTGATGAAAATAGCATGCAAATCGGTGCAGTAGTTTTTGAGTTTATCGCGAACAGGACGACAGAGAGACGCGGCGGAGGACTTTGTTTTATAATAATTACGTAAGGATAGGGTGACTGGTAATTAGTGACCGATACTTAAACACGTGACTTTACTCATAATTATGAACAACTTTAACTATGGGACGAAACAGGAAATCGCGAAAAAAATCAGCTGTTCTGTTCCCAACGTTTTGACGAGTTATGCGAACATAAATCACAATAGAACAGCTGATTTTTTTTTACGATTTCATGTTTGGTCCCTAAATTTCATGCTTCTATAGACCCAGGGATTTAGGGTGGGCTTAGTTATTGTCGTCAGTGAGTGAATTTAGGGTTTTATTATAGAGATTCACTGCCTTCCTACTTCTGGTCATTACGATCATATCATCTTTCACACAATGCATCTTTTCTTTCATCTTCCTGCCTCTATTCTTATCCACACACGCTCATTTTGGTATTGTTTATTGATTAGCCCAGCCATTTTTAAACTCTATCTATATGGTTTGTCTCAACTTTTAAAAGTATTATTTGTAGATATTTTTAGGTGGATCACCTCCACACGCGATTATAATTAGCTCAGAAATGCTCAAGTGGTGTGCTGCATTATTTATTGCGAAAGCTCAAGTTATTTTCACCCGACTGCCCCAAAAGGAGGGTAATGTTTTTTACGTTTATCATTTTGGACTTATTTAGTTGAAACCGCTCAATTTTTGAGGTAGAGTAGGTACTTGCTATGGTGTCAAGTTTTTAGTGTCCCGCGCCCAAAGGGTGCCAACGGGTGTCCGTCCGTCTGTCATAGGGCTGCTGTAACTTTTGAACCGTAGTATGACACTAGAAACTTTCACTAAACCACAATATAAATAAAATAAAGTTAAAAATTAAAGACCCCCATACAAGAAAAGGGGTCTATTCGGCGTTTAAAAAAAAATCGTAGTGTTAAATATTGTACGCTGGTACGGTACCCTTCGCATGCGAGTCTGACTCGCATGCGAAGCTGTGATTATTTTAGAAACACATAAGTTCTTATTTAAATACTTTATACCTAATCATACCATGGTTCCGAGTATTCAATAACACTATTTTACGAATGGATTCTTGTAACTGCCTACAACAGTGTGGAAATAATGATAAACTATTTAACGTGTATTTCCCTCAATTAAATCCGATTACCCGACTTTCGCGGAAAGATAAGGAGGTGATGTATTGCCGTTGCGTTCCGGTTTCCGTAGTGTTAATAGTTTTGTAAAGCAGAATAACAAACATCGGATTTGCCCGTCAATTGCCTAATTAGCTAACAAGCAATGCAAGTTTTCTTGAAGACTTTAAAATAAACTGAAATTAAGGAGAGATTTTCCACATTGTAATTTTTTTTGTAATTAGGTATCTTGTGATAGAAAATGTTTTAAAATATGAGCGTGGAAAACAATAGATACTTAATTTTAAAAAAACTGTGATAGTACCCTACGCATATTTGATTTGAAGATCTAGAGAGTAGGTAGTGCCAAAGAAAGTCTCCACAAATAAATCTGTGTACAAGGCAGTTCCTCTTTACTGTTAGTAGGTACTGTTAGTCTGTTACCTAACACTCAGGGCGCCCATAAGCGAAAATATTATGCTTATTTATTCATCCATCCGCTCAGCAACGTTACTGCGGTACTTCACCGGCATTTTCTATCAGCTGTCGTAATGAAAAGTTGTTTTCGTTTACACCACCATTATCGTACGCGGCGTACGCGCATCGCTCACAGACAAATAGTTCTTTATGAACAAGTCACGCGCCACAGTGGTGTACATCAATGAATTAAATTATACCTACCCATACATTACACAAACGTACAAAACACACAATAACTTTCTTTACAAGGCAGCTTTCACTACATACAAATATAGCCCTTAATAGTATTGTCCTAAAGTTCAGTTTAGCGCTGGGGAAGCCGCAGTGTTGATTTCAATATGGTTGGTGCGCATGATTTGAATGTCGAACCGCGCACGCGCTTCCGCCCGCCCCGGGAAGTGCGCGCATTATGAAATGGAAACGGACCGAACCCGAATTAGGTGAATTATAGTCTAAATAATGTTTTATAGCAAGATAAAAGCTATGATGGTCGTTCAACCATAACTATCCAGTCACACAACTACACTACGAGTAGTATGGAATAAATATTCAAGAAGCCTATTTAGATTTTTTAACGTAGGTCTGTCACACTTGTTATGTTTTCTTGATAATCGTAATCGGTAGTGTATTTCTAAAGAAGTGATCACCAGTCGGGGGTGCGGTGAATGTACAGTATCTCCCAGGCCCCCGATTCTTGGTACGGTCAGTGTTCTGCATTACCTGACAAAGATGAAGAGGGGAAGAGGGGTCGAGTTATGCAGAGCACTGACTAGGGTTTCAGTCCGTAGTAGACCGATATAACCCTCCCTTCTTCTTGGAGGGTACCTACCCCTGAAGATATCCATACGAAAAAAAAAAGGGATAGATGGTGATCTGTGGTGTTGTTGCCAGCTTCCAGACTTCCAGCACCCTAATTGCGTAATACACGATCAATCACAAAATCTTTTCAACAAAGTAAATAACGCAATGAATGTTGTTGAACTGGCAAAATTAAACAGATTAGTCTTAATCGTTTATGAAAATGTGTTACGCAATTAGATACCAGGTTAGGTACGCCGAATTAGAACTCTATCCACCAGAGAAATCGGAAATAATCTCTTGGAGAGTAATATCTATAGTTTATTAGGCTCTTTCTGTATTTTTTCGTTTTCATACAGTACTAACAAAGGACGTTCCCGTTAAACCGCAATAGTAAAGCGTCCATAAATGCAAAAAAAAATATAACCAAAAAAAAAATTATAGAAATTTTGAAATATTCACAAAACTATTAAATTGATACGTAAAAGAAACACTCTGTACACGCACACTTTTAACGTAGAAAGACAAGTATGATAAGTGTGCGTGTACAGTGTTTCTTTTCCGTATCAATTTAATATTTTTTTGTGAATATATTACCATATTTTTTTTTTTTGCATATATGTATACACTGTGATATTGCCGGTTCACGGGAACGCCCTTCGTTAGATAACATAATATTGCCTGTGCCTTAATCTGGGTCGAGTTTTATTTTATTTCTTTCTTTCTTTCTTTTCCTCGCCTGCCTTTGTAAGTTAGAGGTTTTCCCCGGAAAATAAAAATGTAAGTAGGTGCCTATACAAAATTGTCATCCCCCTCTCATAATAAAACACAGACTATCGCGCCATCCATGGTGGCAAAAGAACTTTCACTTCACAGTTTTTCTGATGTTCATGTAAAAAAATATATCTTTTTCCATTGCCCCAATTACCCATAGTGATTACACTTTCACTCGCTAACAATCGAATTACTGTGGTCGAAGATAGCCATAATGACAGTTTTAATTCTTTTTTATTCTTGTTTTTTATCTGTGCCTGGCAAACCAGGAAAATGAATCAGATATTTCTTAACACCGATAATCAACATTTGTCACGTTTCGTTTGCGTCTCTAGTATTTGTAGGACACTGTCTACATCTAAATGTGACCAATCATTCAATGTGTTATTGTTTATGTAAGTTTATGGGTATGAGGAACAGGGTGTAAAGTTCACTCATCCACCGTAGAAAAGAGTGGATCCTCCGACCAGACGGGTGGTGTGTCTGGCGGGCAACAGCCCAACGTTTTATGTTGGATTCTTGTAAGTGTATATGTCCATCGCGCGGTAAATTCTAATTGCGCGATGCAGGATTTATGTGACGTCAGGATTTTTGGTGACGTCAGGTCTTTGATGCGTAGTTTGCATGTGGCGTTGTAGATGCCGCCACTTATGAAACTTTTACGGCGGTAGTTTCGATGGTATATGTATAATATCGAAAAGTAGTGGCGTAAAGTGGTAGCATCCTATAAACCAGGATATTAATAACCAAAAATATTATTATTAGGTGAAAAACACAATAATTAAGGAAAACCATCCATCCAATTACAGATATTTTGCCCGATCCCATGACGCAAGTATTACACAAAATCTTTAAATCACCATTTATTATACTCATTGCAAGAGCCGCAACGAAACGCAATAATGTTTATACAACTTGCGCCAGTCAAAGTTAATGATCATCATTTTTAAGTATGTGTACAAATAACATTACATGATAGTGGATACAGTAAAGGCTTCATGCTATTGTACATTAAAGGCTCCCGCAGACAGGCGCGACGCGACGGCACGATCCTACGGTGCGACCAGACACCGCTAGAACAATGTCGTGATAGAAATTGTTCCACCTTAGCCGCTTCGCGCCGTCTAATCGCGCCTGTCTGCGAGAGCCTTAAGGCGGCCTCACACGAATTGAAGTATGCATTAACCATTAGTTTTACATGATGCGTGAGAGTGTAATTCCCCAAAGGACGTCAAGATGTTTTAAGACCAGCTGGTCGGACTACAGTGTTTTGCCTTTGTTTTTTTATCTTCAAAATCGACTGTCCACAAGGAGAAATGGCGAAATCAAGATGAAAGATTTGATCTATCTTGCGTTGTCGAAGTTAGTATGGTCACACCTTTACAATTCAAAAGTGCCTGTAATTGGTTTCTTTGAAACTAGCTGCGCCCCGCGATTTTACCCGCATATGTCTCGATCCAGTGGGAATATCGGGATAAAAAGTATCCTAGGTCCCTAACTCAGGGCATGGTGTACCTATCTGCCAATCGCATAGGATAAATGCTTTGAGTTTTACGTTTCTTTTTTAGTTTTTTGACACTGTCAATAGTACATTTTGGAAACGGTAAACTAATTATGACCTACCTTGAAATGCAGCCTAAAAAACCCAAGAATAAAGAAAAGTTATTTCTTATAAACCTTAAATTAGATCCTCTGCTAGTTGTAGAATGTACTTAACATTCTAGGTATATACAACGTCAGTAAGAAGATTTCTAAAAAGCGATATAATCAGCAGTACTCAGCAGTCAATGTCAGTTTGCACAAACGACTGAAGCAATCTCGTTGAGCATGCAGTTACGTGAAGCCTTCTCCAAACAATGATTGCACGGTGTTATGAGCACACTGTTACAATAATTACATATTACATTCATTTTGATATGTCCGACATTCTGTCTGAGTGTGCTGTTGATTGTCTCGTTAGCTTTATGGTTTTAAGGCTCAGACAGACAACAATTTATATATGAAAACTTCATGGAAATTGTTTTACCAGAAGCGCGTTGTACGGGTCGTACCGTCGCAACGCGCCTGTCTGCGGGAGCCTTTAAGCGCGATTTCTGAGAGTACTTCGTCGGTTAGATCCACGGTTAGATCCTATAGGAACGAGGAACTAGGATTTACGGGTTCTCCATGACGAATTTCTCAGTAACGTAATAATCATAGTCATATAAGCCCGATGTATGGAAATAGGTCCGCTTCCACCTTACAAGGGATTATGGAACATAAACGTAACAGCATAACGGCGAAATGTGGGTAAAATTTTCGCAAGTCTCCCTACTAGTGTGGGGAATTTAAGTGTTAAATAACATTCTCTAGGATATCTACTTTTTACTAAAGAGGACTTAGTATGAACATATCTTAGAACCCTTATTAGAGTAATGCGTTTCATTTCATCTCATAGTTCCTACCTATGCCGTAATGTTGGAACTACTGTTAAACTTCAAAAATGTAACTATTAGTTATTAGTAATAGTAGTAGTAGTTAGTAGTAGGTAGCGCCGTAGCGTATTCTTGTTCGGCTTACAACGGGGGGAGCCAACATTATGGCACAGAAACTATTTGATGAAACGCACTAGAAGAGCTACGGTTTCCTAGAAAAGCGGTTCCGTCTTATTATAATGGACCTCATGAAAATCTGTCATTTTCACCAGTATTTGACAATAAGTTAATGCCCGCCCCTAATAGATTTAAATCGCTAGATTTGCCCTCACCGTACTTAGTCCCAAGACAAAGTGTCCATACTGAGGAAGAGTGAGCCACTGGGTCATTGTGTTTCAGAGGTGTCAACACGAAACAGAAAAGCGACTATCTTTTGACCACGAATCTAACGATTTAAATCTTTGCCGCTGTCGACATTTTCATGACACGACACAGCACTGCAACGTTAGCTTTAGGTACCTATCATATAGAAAACCGTAATGAATAAAGTGGTTTAAGTCAAAAATCAACAACATATTAAATTGTATATTATCGAACCGTACCATATTTAGGGGCACAAACACCTATTCATACTACAAATTAACGTCAGTACACCGTTTAAGTGAATAGTGATAATATGTCGAATATATACCTATGTTGTATGGGTTCCTACCTATGTCTACATACCATTTAGATACCTACATAATATCCATTTGCAGGTTGATGATAACATCGATAACGAATCATCATGTAGAGTTGTAGACGTTTGCACGGAGCATAATGATACCTACATTATAAATATATACTTACTTACATTGGTTACTTATCTTTGCGGTATTGCCTACGTTACTCAAATACCTATAAATGATTCGAGACACATTTCGAAAACGCACTCCAAATCTAGTTGAGGAAGGAAACATCTGAATATTATGACCGTAATATTTTGGCGAGCTTAATAATTAAATATTTCAATCTCCTGTCCATATCCAAATTTATTTGTGGTCGGCGCAACATGTTTTTTTCTTCCATACTTCTCTATTAGTCATCATCTCGGTAGTCACCCCCTTTCTAGCAATATCATCTTTCACACAGTCCATCATTTGGTCTTCCCCTACTCTTATAAGCATCCACATTCATTCCCAAAACTTTTCTCACTACATTTTCCGCATAAATTAAATAATTACAATATAATTAATTTGAAAAGAACTCATTACTTACTAAGTACCTAATTTCATCTTTAGTTGAAATGGTAAAAGACGCAGTAGGTTTGGAATGACTAACACGCGGCGAGTGCGCTAGCGCATTCGTTTTCTCTTTCATCCAATATTCCCATGCTCCAGATTATTAACCTACCTGGCATGACATTGACATAATGAATCGATGACCCCGAAGGCAATGCATTTTCTTGAGTCATCAGAATCTTAATTATGATAGATTCAGATGACTCGCACGCACCGTCTGTTCGTCTGTATTTATTGCTTGTTTTTTTTCGAATAATTTTAGCGTGTTTTAGTTTAGACGGTCTTCTTGTGACCCAGTGGTAACGTATTAACAAGTCAGCAAGTTAATAAAGTATGTGATTCAATAAAAACAAAAAACGTTATAACAGCCGTAGTGCCCGTGAATGTACATACCGTGACCCCTCCGTGCCTCGTAAAGCACGGATCCCGGCTGTCATTTGTGGATCTTTGACAGTCATTACAGGTCGTCAGAAGCCCGAAAGTCTGACAACCAGGCAGGGGTATCGTGTTATCCAATAGTAATTGGGCTGTGGAGGTCAGATAGGCAGTCGCTCCATGTAAAATATTGTTATTCAGTTGCATCCGGTTAGACTGGAAGCCGACCCCAACATAGCGGGGCAAAGGCTAGACTGATTTCAATCAGGGATTATGTGTCTGTCTGTAGTCACAAGAACATCCAAAGTTCGCCGGTAACATATGCTTTGATTATATTTATACTCTTATGTGGTTTTTAACCGCACGTCAATTTGTCATCATAAAATTTTGTCCTTATTACTCAGCCGCGGTCCGCACTAGCCCTGGACCTAAATATGGATGTTATCTACTGATATTAACCCAAATAAATTATTCTTTACGTTATCAAAAGTCATGTGCCAGATGGGATTTTCTATCGGCAATCTTTTCCAAAAAGATGATAAGTACAACTATCTTAACTGTTATGGTATGATTCTTAACTGTTATGG
This sequence comes from Lithophane leautieri, assembly GCA_949152455.1. Lineage (NCBI taxonomy): Eukaryota > Metazoa > Arthropoda > Insecta > Lepidoptera > Noctuidae > Lithophane > Lithophane leautieri. The sequence continues at coordinate 16,979,773 of OX424458.1, read as the reverse complement.
TATGATTCTTAACTGCTATGGTATGATTCTTAACTGTTATGGTATGATTCTTAACTGTTATGGTATGATTCTTAACTGCTATGGTATGATTCTTAACTGCTATGGTATGATTCTTAACTGTTATGGTATGATTCTTAACTGTTATGGTATGATTCCGAACAATGATATCATCATTCTCCTGCCCTTATCCCAATTTATTTGTGGTCGGCGCAATATGTCCCTTTCTTCCATACTTCTTTCTCTATTAGCCTCATCTCGGTAGTCACCCCCTTTCTAGCCATATCATCTTTCACACAGTCCATCCTCCCCTACTCTTATAGCCCGACATTCATACCCAAAACTTTCCTCACAACATTTTCCTCATTCCTTCGCATCACGTGCCCATACCATGACAACCGATTTCCGCACAACTTTTCAGTCACCGGTGCCACTTTCAGACTTCCTCTTATGTAATCATTTCTTATTATATCCATTCGTGTAACAACACACATTCCTCTTACTCACCCAATAATAGTCCTTGAACACAGTGTTATTAGAAGACCTGAGGTTGATCATGTCTTCCAGGGTGTTCTGCCACCGGTCCATCCCGGCGGCGAACTTGTTGGACACGTTCTCCCGGTTCATGGTACCCTCAGCGTCCTCGTCCTTGGGCGCAGCATCACTGCTGCTCGCCTCCTTGCCCGCCTGACTGCCTGAAGATGATGCTGATGCTGACGTGACCGGCTCTCTGCCCTCGCGGCGTGTGGCACTGAATGTTCTGAAAAGAGAGAGAGATCCCATAAATATAACGGTCCGGTCAGGTCAACTTTGATGTCTTATCTTTACACGGCTTGGTAATTATGAAACTCGTTACAGATGCTCTTTAGTTGTTTATCTTAATTAAAACCTACATTTCAATTAACATGCTTGTTTTAATTAAAATAAACATGAACTTATACGTAATTTAAAAAATATTTATCAGAAATTACTTTTAGATTCACGTTGCACTTGGAAGTTGAATTTTCTGAACGTTTAAGGCACTAGTCAGATTGAGAGTGTATCGGAATGTTAGTAAGAAACTTAACGCGTCCGCTGTCAGGCAAGCAGTGAAGAGATGTGAATCAGACTTCCTATTGTGGATGCGTAACACAATTCTTACTCACCGTTTCCTATAAGAACATTTATTTGAATTATAATAATATTGAGAAACTAACGTAGCTTTGGATTTCACTACTCTGTATAATTCTATAATAGCTGGATTATTGTAATTTAATTTAGTACCTAGTGTAAATAGTTAGTTGTATAATAATTTAATATTGTATATGGATTGGGTGCATGCGCATACATTCAGTTCGAATAAACGTAGTCTCTGGCCTCTGTTCTCACTGTGCCGTTATTTTGGTAGATACAATTATGTTTTAAAAATTTAAGGTTTTCTTTCGGTCCTCATCTAAATCACAGTCTCTAACTAAGCTAGCCCTGCTGAGGGAAAATAACATTAAAAAACCCATTTGGAAAAAAAAAAAACACTTGATTATTTTGACTCATAAAAAAGTGCATCTATGATTGTATGTTTGCACTTTAATATCGATGACTCAAGAAAATAATAAGCCAACAAAAACAAAAACATTCCAAAAGTTGTTTCATAGTCATTCGAGGATCTAGAACGCATCAAAATTCGAGGATCTAGAACGCATCAAAAACGGTAATGTACCTACAAATATTACATTAGTAAATAACTTTTCGTTAAGTAATAGCAAATGACGTAATACGTACGTTACACACACTTGGATCGTGAGTCGACGCAGACGTAAATTAGACAAAATACAGGTTTTCTAAAGTGATTACTGCAATCGAAACCGATGCGTTTAAAGGTGCAATCAACAGCTTCTAGATCAGAAACTGGTCACTTGTAAGATTTAAATAGGTTTTATATAAATAGGTCACGGATCGTCATCAAAACCTTATTTTTGTGTACGTCATTTGTGTCGTAGTACACGGTGACTCTCTTGGTTTGTATGGAAAGTGTTGATAATGCCGCCTCTAGCACCGGCGGCCGAGGAGTCTCCATGCTCTGCGAACTTTACGAAATGAAGGCTAGCGTTCAAAGAGGATAAAGTTCGGATTGCATATTAATATGGGTACAGTTTGGTATTCGGGGTAGCATCCTATAAGGATTCATCATGCTTGAGTTTACTGGGGTAGGCAGCACCGTCCTGCAGTCCATGTTATCAAAAATTTCGTGCGTCCTAAAAAAGGCCAGGCGGAAAAAGTTTTATTCGGATATTTAATCAATCCATCAATCAATTTGGATATTCTGAATTCTGATACGGTGTTGCCAGCGGAACAAACAACGATCACTGTTTTACTCAAAATTTGTTATTAGTTCGCTAGATAGTCTAAGTTTGTGAACACATAAAGATAATGGAAACGATTCCGGTTACACAAAGTTATCATACGAGTATGTATGAAGTCAGTTTTATGGCTTTACCTACGTTGTAGTCACTATAATTTTTACGAGTCATGGTTTTTTTTACTGGTGTACCTAAGTTACCGTGTAGCTATGTATAATTAATTAACCAATGACAATAATTGGTATGTTTAGGCAATTTAGTCATGTGTAATAATGATGATCGTGGTGGCATCTCTTTTCTGTTCTTTGTCAGAAATTTTATACACTTTCGCTCAAATATCACAAGAGAATCTATGACACGCATGGTGACTCAAGATAAAATGATCTTCGTTATATGCCAAAATAATCATTAACTTATTAAACGTAAAGGTTAAAATTGCGCAAAGATAAAAACCGTAAAAATAGCTTTCGTTCCAGACTGCACTACGCGTGTGATCTTACTCCTCCATAATTAATTTCATTTTGTTTGCAATTCTTTAAGTAGGTCGATTCATCATCATTAAGATACCAGCTAAATTACGGAGCCAATCTCTAGTGATGGCCCACGTCCATACTAATAAATAGTTTGAGGCTCTACTGATACTCGATTATGAATTTAATCGGGTGCAGCATGATCGCCGTCTGGTGTGAGTCTGTTATGCTCGACTCGAAAGTTTTTGTCCAACGATTTCAAAAAAATACCGAATCAATTATGAACACTGTTAAAAAAAAAGCAACTCAAAAAAGCGAGTAAAAAGTAGCACTCAAATAAAAACGTGTTAATTCAACTCCCGTAGGTACTCGATTACTTCGAAAAAGAACTCTCGGTATCATTTCCTCGAATCACAGCCCTACGCAATAGAAACAGGTTATACTCCATTTCGCAACGTACCAAGCAACATACACGACCTCTTAATGATAAATAAATAACACTTCAGATGGCTCTGGTGATCAGCTGTTTTAGACCACTCTACCTTTTACGAGATGCTGCGAAGGTCGGATGTTTAGTTCATTATTGTTACCGTAATTCTTATAATCAGAGTGAATGGTTAATCTATAACCGATTATTCATCGCTCGAAGACTTTATAGTGTTACTAGCTTCCGCCCGCGGCTTCGCCCGCGTGGTATGTCGATAAAAGTAGCCTATGTCCTTTCTCCGGCTCTAGACTATCTGTGTACCAAATTCCATTTAAATCGGTTCAGTAGTTTTGGCATGAAAGCGCGATAGACAGACAGACAGACAGTTACTTTCGCATTTATAATATTAGTACGGATAAGGATTATTAAGGATAGGGAAGTATGGATTGAGCCCCAAGACTCGCATGATGGGCTGATTTTTCTGTAAGCAGTGTACTAGTTTCTATTTCAATCTGAGCTTGACACCAATACCGAATGGCTAATAAAATGAAAGATCAATTTATTTAAGCTTAGTGTATCGGAGCCCGGAAATAAATCGCGAAGTGCTGTCGATAATGACAATGGATTTAAATATTTTTAATACCCATGCATTAAAAAACCAATCATAGATTTTAACGCGCAAAAAGTTTAAGAGCAAAAAAAAAACTAGTTGGAATTGGAACCTATTTTGAGTTATTCGTTTCCTATGACCGAGTAAAAGAAAACAACTTATTTACGTCAAGACTGTTTAAGTTAAGTACGTACGAAAGGAACCCTAAACCTAATTATGGCAGTGATACGCGAGCCGATAGAAAAATGATATGACTTTATGGAGGATCCACAGTGGTAACCCGCGTAATTCAAATTTTCCTGAAGCATAACGCTTAGCGTAGGGCGGGGACACTGTCGATTGTTTGAATTACGATGATAATGAGTGCTTTAAGGATTGAGAACATAAATCAAGACGAGAAGCTAGTCCATGTTTCTATAAATGAATTTCTTTTAGAAGGTACTTCATCTGCCAATATATTAATTTATGTACGGCAATCCTAAGTTACTGCTTCTAAGAACTGCTTTTAAAACATATATTTCATATTTTATTTATTGTTATTGCATTATGCTTCAAGTCTATATTACTTATAGTATATTTATCGTCCTATTAATATTGCAGTTTATTTTTCAGTAGTTAGCAAAACATGATAATGAATTTCCATTCATGTATAGAAACAAATGATGACGCTATACGCAACAAATGATTTTTGATGTGTTTTTTTTTTTCTTCGCGTTTTGTTGGCTATAGGGTCTTAGGGCATGAGGATGCTGTCTCATCCTACGTGATATTTTATAGTCATAATAATGATATAGTTTAAGCCGTTTACTAAGCGTGTTATTAATTTTTTTTGGCAAATTATAATGCTTAAGAGATTTAGATTTACGGCCATCATTGGTCTCAGGGAGAACATGTTAGTTAGCTAATGGATGGACCTCTGACATTTTTTATCGATATTACTCAACTAAATATATTTTCGACTTCCGCCAACACTACGACTATTAAATAATAACGACAAACATTTTTAAACGTGATTTCCATAGTTTTTAACGAACTATGGAGCGTTCCGGTTTGGAAACAATGCCGTTTTGATACTGCAGTTCTTTCCACTGAATGAGCACTTTGTGTCCTAGCTATTCATTATATACCTAGGTATACGGAAATGGTCATTATGTTCTGAAGGTGATAGGTTATGGAGCCAGTTCGTTTGGAACGGATGTTAGTGTTATTTAGAACAACTTTACGTAGACTGTTTAGAGCAGAGAATAATACCATATACCCTGCAGGTCTATTCCGTAAAAATCTCACCTGGATAACTTAAGTGCAATGAGCCTGAGGGGAAAAAACTTTGCAACAAAGTTTATTCGCAATTCCGCAGTGGTAGCCCGCGAAATTCTAATTTTCTCAATTTGCAGGTCAGTATCAGGTTGTATCTTGATCGAACTATGCTTCGCGACCAAAAAATATGTATTTACAGAGTTTTATAATCATTAGAATCATAAATACATATTATAACATATAATATATAACAATTCATTATAGCGTTTATGCGTCTTAAAAGAGTCACAACTGGAAAAGAGGCTTCAAGAATTTTTTTTCATTGAAGCCTTGTCCATTCTTTTTATTATGATTAGTTTTAGAATGCTAGCAGGAACTATGTAAATACTTTTTTTTAAGAAGTTAAATTGTAATCTAGTTCTATTTGCTAGAATATACTTTTTCAAATTACAGCTATTGACATTCAAATAATTAATGTTTTTTATTATGTTCGATGACATTTGATTTTTGTTGTAACAAGTTACTCTTTGACATCACGACAGTGTCTCTTCAAAGACACAACAGCCGGTCGATTCTGTAACCATCTCACCGTGAAAACTTAGGTGAACTGAGCGTGGAGTGGACTGTCACTGCCTTAGCATCAGTAGGTATCGATGACAATGGCAGCTCACTCCTCGCTCACTTCACCTAAGTTTACACGGTGAGATGGTTACAGAAAAGCAATGCAGCCTAGAAATTCTGTAACCATCTTAGCGTGAAAACTTAGGTGAAGTGAGATTCAAGTGAATTGTCACTGCCTTAGCATCAGTAGGTATCGATGACAATGACAGCTCACTCCACGCTCACTTCACCTAAGTTTTCACGGTGAGATGGTTACAGAATCGCAATGCTAATACGTGGTCATTTCAGGTAAAATTGCTCTTTAACAGCAGTTTCCTATTTATTGCTCTTGACCTACTGCAACAGAAAGAAAGACACAAAATACATATAAGTAATTATAATAACCCTATATTTTTACCACACCACCACAACTACACGACAACAACAACCAACCACCGACAACCAGTCAACAACCAGCCCCGTCCGAACTGAAGGCGCATAATATAATATACCTAATAAATAAAAAAGTGTAGCTTAGCACAGCACAGCTCATACGTTTTTGGCGATAACAGATACATATCCAAGTTACCTAACTCCATTTCTCTCTCCTGATGATGAACTAGGCCCTTTAGCTAACACTTTTCAGGAAATTGCAGTAAAATGTCACACGTCCAGAAGACCTCATTATCTACTCCTATCCGTATTTGCTGCTTACCACACGTAGCCCGGAGCGAGGCGTTACTATTGCTCATATATTTCGCAGCGCCGCCGTCCGTTACATAATGTAACCGCTTTGATCGTTGGCAACACTACGTCACTGCCCACTATTTACCACTTGAATCTAGGGTTGCCAGCAGCAAAAACAGCAAAGGTGATAAGTGATAAATCTAATGAACTGCGTGCTTTTCTGAAATATGCATCCCACTACGGAATCCTTCACTGTGCGTGGTCTGACACGCACATGGCCGGTTTTTATATATGTACCTAGAGCTGTTTATTTTGTTCTCTTGCATCATCATGATAGATAAATAAAATAAATTATTTAAAAAACAAAAACCCGTTAAATGCTAATTTAAAAGTAGCTAATTTGTTTGCTAATTTAAAAAACAAAATTTAATGCTTGTTTTTCTCTTTTCAGTTATAGGTTTTTGCAGTCGGGTTTTTGTTTTATAAATAATTTGTTTTATTTCAAGCTTTTTAGTTTTATTAATCTACGTATTTGGAATATACTCATTACTAGTTTTTATTTGATACCAATGTTGTTGTAATTTAAAAAAAAAACCTTCCCCTCCCTTTTCTTTGTATTTGCAGATGATTTTTTTTTTTATAGCCTATGTCACTCCCACAATTAAGACGACCCTATAACGATACCTCGTATGTTAAAATCCATCAAGCCGTTTAGGCTACAGAGCGTACCAAAAAAATAGACATACATACATACATACATACTCTCGAAAAACATTACCCTCCTTCTGGGGCAGTCGGGTAATTAGTTGTTTAACAAAAAGTTATATACTAGGATATGAATAATCACAATAAGTACATAATAAAACAATTTGCATAATATATTACAATATGTATATATTTATTATAAGATTCATTACTTTTATAGATTTATTGGTGAAATTTGTAGATTTAAGAAAAAACAACCAAGCCTTTGAAAAAAATTTGCATCGATATTTCTAAGATTTAACTAAACTAGAATTGGACAGCCCTCTTCGCGTGTACCTTCCATCCAATCATTGAATTTGACTTTCATCACGGCTTTGTGGTATTTAAAACCTGTATTTATATATTTTTTTAAAGTAAAAAGTATTGATTAAACCCCGAAATAACATTATTACATATTAAAGCAGCTATTAATATATAACTTTAAAAAAACAGGTGACTTTGTCACCTGCATTTGTATTCATTCGATGCATTTATGTTGAAACTGCCTCAACTTGAGTTATGTTCAGATGCGTGAGCTTTGCAGAGTTTGTTTATCACAACATAGACACCGGAAATACAATAAGTATATGGCATTTATATACGTCTGTCATAATTTCATAAAATAAATAAACTACTTCCGATATTACTAACAAAAAAAAACATACAGACGAATTGAGAACCTCCTCCTTTTTGAAGAAGTTGGTTAAAAATGGAAATAGATGGCTTATGAGTGGAGGACGACACAAGAAACGAAATAAAGATTGTGTAAAAGATGAAAATGGCTAAAGGGAATGAAGAATTGACGTAGAGAGAATTACACAAAAACAGCCGGTCTGTTAAGTAAAAATCTCACCGTGAAAACTTAGGTGAAGTGAGCGTGGACTGAGTTGTCATTCTGATCGATACCTACTGATACTAAGGCAGTGACAATTCACTTGAATCTCACTTCACCTAAGTTTTCACGCTAAGATGGTTACAGAATAGCTAGGCTGCATTGCTTTTCTGTAACCATCTCACCGTGAAAACTTAGGTGAAGTGAGCGTGGAGTGAGCTGTCATTGTCATAGATACCTACTGATGATAAGGCAGTGACAGCTCACTTCAACAAAATTTTAACGGTGAGATTTTTACAGAATAGCACAACAGCATCCTTATCACAATTTCAATCACAATCTGAATGATTTTGAAGGATATTGCTAATCCATTGCTTCATATGTTCGAAAAAATTGTCTGCTTAATAATGTAAATAACGCAATGAATGTTGTTGAACTGTCAAAATGACAGCCATTGCTACTGTAAGTGTATCATGCAGTCACCTCGCGGCGAAGACTGAGATGACAGCTAATAGTGATGTCGGTGTAGGACTAGTGCAGGTAGAGAAAATAAGAATCCCAAATAAATTGAAATAGAGCATGAGGATGGTAATAAAAATTCAACTAGGTACCTAGTATTTATAAAAGTACTAGCTGCGTCCCGTGACTTCACCGGCATAAGTCTCGATCCCGTGGGAATATAGAGATAAAAAGTATTCTATGTCCTATTCCAGATCATGGTCTACCCATGTGCCAAATTTCATCGAAATCCGTTCAGCTGTTTTAGCGTGAAAGCGTAACAAATAAACAACTCACTTTCGGATTTATAATATTAAAAGTTAGGATCTTATCGTTAATTTTTCTCATATAATATCCAATCTCCATATTAATAATAAGTGTCAAAGATATCATTAGTTACCGCTTTATATGATTGATGTGAATGTACATGACGAATAAACCTATGAATGACATGAATTTATTGAAGTATTTTTTAAAGTGTGCTATCTAATTGACTGTGATGTGTGGTATATGATAATATGCTTATTACAAGATGTTATTCGAATATAAGGAGACGTATTCGTTATGCAGTAATATTTTGGCGGAAAAATGAAAATACTTTCACTACGTTTAAAGCTTAGAGTTCATTATATAATACTCAATATTCGTCTTTGATAAAAATACTTCTTTATTCAAAACGGAATAAGGGACAATTTCTAGGGCCATAATCAATTCGGCGAATCGAAGGCAATTTAAATCGTGTCAATTTAAAAGTTAGCTAGGAATAGCTTAATTAGCCTATAATGTTTCCACTGCTGGAACACAGGTCTCCGCTCTTGGAGAGGGAGTGGGCTGGTGGTTTATTCGATAAACTATAGCTAACGCGTTTTTGAACGGCAATGGCGGTCATTGACCCACTTACATGTTGTAACATTTTGTATTAAAAAAACTGAAATCAATATCTATCTATTCCAATAACGAAAAATAGTCAATTTAAATGTAGTTTATAATTTGGGTTCGTACGGATTGATATTAGGGAAAGGGCAATGACTTCTTTTGCCACGCTAAAAAGCGACAACATATAGGACTAGACTACATCAAGTCGAAATGAAGAATTAGGTTTATTGGCTTCGGTATAAAACCACCTAAAGGTCAATCTGCCGCGAAATGGATTTCCTAGGCCCTAAGTAGCTAGGACTAGTCTTCGTAGGCGAACAACTAGGCAGACAACTAGTCACTTAGGTGTTGTATTGCAACTTGCGATAGCTTTGTTACAAAATAATGTTTGTTACAACATATTACGGACTTTAATTAAGTTGTTTGTTGCGCCTATTTAAAGGAAGCTTGGGTATATGGCAGATTTTAAGTAGGTATGAGTCACGATAGCTATTTCAGAAACGATTGATTTAAAGATGGAAATAAATAGGAAGCGCTGTCAAATTCAATCATCTAGTACATTACTGTCGCGGCCAGCAATAATTGGTGGACGATCGTGAAAATGTGGGCCGAGGCGAAGCCGATGCGAAATCCCATCAGCGGGCGAACGGCTTGTCCAGAAATAAACTCACTAGGTACTGCTTAGGTACAACATTTTACATAATAATACGCTATGAGCATAATGTTTAAAACGTTAGTGATTGGTTTAGATTTCTTGAATATAGGCCACGCATGCTGAACTGAAAAATTATCGCATTGCAGATCAAACTGGCACTGTTTATAATACACTAACTTCTGTCCGCGACTTAGTCTGCGTTTACTAGGATAAAAGTATCCTATGTGTTAATCCAACTATCTGTGTTTTTTATCCAAATCAATCAAGCAGTTTTTGCATGATTGAGTGACAAACATCCGAACATACAAACTTTCACATTTATAATTTAAAATATTTGTTATATAGGATGAGGCTAGTCCAGATCCAGACCTCTGTATCTACTTTGGAACTTTGTATTTTGTATGAGCTGGATAATATTGTGTCACTAACTCACTATAAATTGCCAGGCGAAAACAAAAAGTAATAAAATGAAAAGAACAGACTGTGATCGAAAGAGGAGACAGAGAGAACATACCTGTGCAAGGGAGTTAAGAGGAGAGACATTAGGTGCAATAGTTCTCGAGAAATGGAGAAAATGTAACGCGCAATAATAGGTACAAGATGCCGCTGCGAATAAATAGAGGCACTTCTTTGCCGTGAAAAGGTCTTTTCGCTCGGTTTACAGCCGGTCTATTCTGTAAAAACTTACCGTGAAAACTTAGGCGAAGTGAGCTTGAAGTGAACTGTCACTGCCTTAGCATTAGTAGGTATCGATGACAATGACAGCTCACTCCACGCTCACATCACCAAAGTTTTCACGGTGAGATGGTTACAGAATAGCAATGCTGGTTGTAAGTACCATATTTCTGACTTCCATCAGGTTAAGCTACGCTTGCCGGGGTTGGTCCGTGGATGTGTGACCATCGTTACAATTGTCGTAGTTTATTCACATGATTCTTCCTGATTCTTCTAATAAATCAAGATTACGGCCCTCGAATTATGCTCCGAAATGAGAAAAACATGTAAGATTTCAAGCGCTAATAACTAACTACCAGACTTTTAATCTTGGTACATGCAAATATCATCTTTAGCTTCTCCAAATAAAGTCCAAAGTCCTAGTAAACATTGCACGTGTATTTACAAACTTGTTATTAAAGTTTCGTAAGCTGAATCATGGCATTATCGACTTTTTTCGATTTTGCAAAGCTAAGATTAGCAATCTTGATACGGCGATAGTAATTATTGTGTTACAAGTTAAAAAAAAGAATAATGTGTATATTTGAGTAGCTAAGATGGCTGTTTTAATCGTTGCAGTTGTTTGCACTAAGTATTGTTGTGAAATCGTGCAATATCTTCACGAAATGTTAGATAATTATTATTTAAAGCAGTAGATAGCATGTAGAATCCATGAGATTTTACATTCCAGAACAGTACAGTGAGTTGAGTGTTGAATATTTTGGCCGAGAGCCAAAGGTTCAGTGATCTTTCTTTACTTTGAAAAGCACTCCACTCAGTCATTTGCATTACATCAGATAGACAATGATTTTCATATACCTACTGACGCAACTGAAATAGCAACCAACGTTTATTTCGGCTTCCAGTGTAACCGGATTGCCGGATGTGGCTGAAAAACACTATTTTACATGGAGCGACTGGCTATCTGACCTCCACAACCCAGTTACTGTGTAACTTCTTGGTAAGACTGGTTGTCAGACTTGGGCTTCTGACTACTATCGTCTGACGTACTGAATAGATGTAAGTAAATAATATTTAATGTGCGTTTAAACGATCGCTATAGACGTATTGTGTCATATACCGATGAAACTAACACCAGAATATATTAATTTCTTAACAGAGTGCAGCAAGATATGTGAGACGTCCGAATTTACGCAACGTAGAGCGGCTAGCCTTAATGATATGCACATAAATACCACTGTAAGAAACACTCAAGTTCATTTACAACCTTGTGTTAAAACAATTAAATTATTAAACCATAGGTACTTGGAATTTAAGTTAAAACATTGTTACTTCCTTCCTATGGCACGTAATGTAACATATAAGTACACATATGACCATCATAACACAATCCCCTGTATATATGAGCCATTGAGTATAAATAGGTCTAAGTTATCTGGTCCGATTTAACTGAGGGAAATCGGTCTCGAGGTTCGGCCTCCGAATGACAATCGATTTACTGCGACGAAAGTGTTGCAGATTGATGCCTCTATAGCAGCGATTTGGAGACTTTCACTAAGTGCCAGTGACCGCCGTGACGTCAGGCGACGTCATCTCGCACAGGCGCAGACACTGATTGATCGCACGCGCATGGACGTAGTCTACCGCACATTAGTGGTAACACTTGCACTATGAAAAACGCCGTTATTACTTTGACATAAAGACCCTGTGAATGTCAAATAGTTACCACTGATGAGCGGTCGACTGTACTCGCAGCACAGCTGATGTTTGACTAACGACATCTCGGGGACCCTCCACAAGTTTTGGCATTCTTTATTCAGTAATCATTATAAATTATTCACATCATTTGTCAACATGCGCCAGCAAACATTATGAACATTTTGTCATCGCTTACTGAGTCCACTTTCTTTAGTTTATCGATGAGCACGCAATCGATTCATCATTACAAAATCGATTCGAAAAAACGTTTGATGGTCAAGTAGTGAATGCCGCAGTGAAATTAAAATTGAAGCCTTGAATTATTATTAGACTTGATTTGACATACCGATTACTGCTCCCAATAATTCGACAGTGTTATTGAAGTACCCTACGTTCAAAGGATTAATATCAAACTTGAAGATCGATTCTAAAGTAGATTGTAATCGATGTATAAATGACCTGGTCTAATCAGTACTACATTCTCAGCCATCTACAGGTTTCGTTTTAGAGATTGTTGATGATAATTAAGTAAGTTTAAATAAATAAAAGAAGCTAATTTCAGTAGGTTTTCATTAATTATAGGTAGGTAACCTAATGCGAATTAAGTTAAGTATTATTGGTCCGTACTTAAACAGGATAACACGTCTTAGGCAAATTATTGATATGAAAATCACCTTTTAATTAAATGCAAAACCATAAATTACAGTTTGAGCGAAAATTATTAACCTCAATAGATTCACGCAATATAATTTTTTTAATTTTATTATAACATGAAAAGTACATTAGTACAAGCAAAGCAATACAAGATTGTCAAATTCAATGACATATTGTCACTTTGACAAGTTAGAGAGACCTTAGAATTAATTAATTTAAAATCGAAAGTCATATCTACCGATTTTATTGATATTATTTCATGTAGTATCAAAGTAGGAGATAAAATGTATGTGGCCTTTGATAGTTTGAACTATTAAAGTAATAATATCGGTAGGAATATTAATATAGATCTATAAATACAGGTGCTTAACAACAAGGTGCAGATGCGAAAAGTCGTGACGGACTTGTTGTATAATGATTAATGATATATACATATATTTAGTTCTGATTAATCTTTACTTTTAAAATATTCTACCAACTGGACTAACACAAGAATATTCAACCGAACACCACAAAAATAACAACATCCTACCAAATGTGTAACTCACTCCAAAGGGATAGTAACAAACAATTAACAACAATTCTAATTAGTCCCCAGATATAAACTTGTGTTGTGGATTGTGTCTCATGTGCCTTTTCAAACAGATAGGAGACAGTAACCTTTTACATTCAACCATCGTAATTTGTAATTTTATCTGATGAGTGCGAAGATTGTTCGGCCATTTCCCACGTCTTTTGCACTTTCAAATTAAATGATTAAAACTGCGTTACGCTTTTTACTCAGTAGCTAAATGTTCGGAATGTGACAGAAATTATAGACTCCGAATTTATCTTCTGTCGTGAGCAAGACTAAAATCATTCATAGCTGATTGCCAATACGGAGAAAACAAGAGAATGTGTTTCATTGTTATGCATGGGACTGTCACCATTAAAACATTCTACGAAACAAAAGACGTCCGGTATTGTTCAGCGAAAGCCCCATTAAATCCCTGCCATGATCTTTACTAAAAGAAATTAATCTCAGTGCAAATATCAACCTACAAACTAACTGACAGATCCATTCTGCGAAATCGCGTGACGGTGATAGGTCAGTCGCGCGACATAGATCGTCCGAACAATACCACATTATGACGATGGCGACGAGATCTACTATTCTCGTTCCCTGTTTGTGTATCGGAGTGCCAATCTTAAAGCTGTGAACATATATCGAATCTATGTATCTATATCACAGATGTACGTCCACAAACGTGTCATTATCAGTCTGACGTTTGTGGTTTGCTCAACCTGACCGTTTGATTAACATTTCGTCTGAGGTGACGCGACGTGAATAGTTCAAATTGGTTTCAGCAATAATTTGTTGATACGTAGAAATGTTTGACTACTTAACATGACCAAATTACATTGATGTGACTGTGACGACTTTCATGGTATGCTATTAGATTGGGAGAAAAAGATTAGGATTCATCTTTGATTTTGATACATGAATTGGTTTCGTGACCGTGAACGTATACAGTACTTAGCATAAACGCCTAAACCAATGAAGATATGAAATAAAAGGTGAAGATAATGACAACTACAGAAGTTTTATAAGAAAGAAATGGTTAAACAAACGTAGTCACGGTCAAAAGACTAACCAACAAGGAACCAATGTAACAAAAATAAATTTTACCAACAATCTCGGAGCCGAGTTTATAGACCTTTAATTCGTGAGTCACAAAGGACAGCCGGCCTTTATTTGGAAACTTGAAAGAATATGGTGTCGAACGAATCGATTGGTGCGTTATTATATTAAGTAAAGTGGCGTAAGACTCATTAAGTGTGATGTGGCAACACTGTGGTGTGGTGGTCACGGCCAGAGCCGTGTGAAAGGGACTGCCGACTGGGATGACGAAGTGGGAACTGGAAGCATCGAGACGTCGAGAATAGACCTCTCGATTTACTAGTTTTTATGCAGCGGAGAGAAACGTTACTGGATTATTAACCGGATTACTGTTCTCTGTGTTGTGAGTAAGAACAATTACAAGATGTAGCAATATTGTTAAGAGTTTCTATAGTAAAAGATAAGACAAATAGTTGGCCTATTAAGTATTCCAATAATAATTCCTACTACATGTATGTATATGCTATTTCATGTAGGTTCTAAGCCTAGGTAAACGGACATATTATTAAGTTTATTCTACTCACGCTGAGTCTGGTTTCACGAGACCTTAATTGCGCAAATTAAAAACAAAATACTTAAATCAATCTTAAACGAAATCGTTAATTCGATTAGGTTGGCATTTGATAATCTATTTGAATTGATGGATTAGACGTTGGAAACCGCAAATCATTAGAAGACTGCACAACTTACAGTTTTGTTACACGAATTGATAAAAACATGGAGTGATCATAAATTGACTGATAAACAGGCCACTGAGCATAGAAGCATGAAGTTATAGTATTTAAAATCCTCTCCTAAGCTTCTCCAGCTGCGGTTTGAAATTTATATGCCAAAGAAGCCCAATAAGTAGGTAGAGTAGGTCCTCTTTCTGGCATCATAGAAGCATCGAATTCCCATGCCAGCGTTCTACTCTACCGATGCGTCATGTGAGCACAGATCAGATTTTCGGCTGTCATATCTGTGTAAGTAGTTGATTGGTAAGGGAAACCCTGTAGTTCTTAAGTTCCCAACAAGAACATTAAACATTTGAGGTTCACTGTTGGTGGTCGTTCTGCCGCCTTAGCAATCCATTGTGTCCCTGCTCTGTGTTTTAGCATCACGAGCAGTGGGTGTTCCGTGGTGAGCATCGGAGTGGAACGGACCGCTACCGGAGTCGGCCATCCAGCACATCCACTCTGTCACTATATGATTTATTTGTCGTCATACACAGACTAATATTAGTTCAACAGCCACCAGCTTGCAGTGGGACAGTTTTGTAATGTCCTACAGCAAGCAGTTAGAATGCAACTCAAATTATGTAACGCGTTGTCATGCTTCGCGATGCAGGGAACTTATGGTTTTCGCGACCTGCTGGCAGTTCCATATCAGCGGATAATCAATTATAATTATGAGGTTTGTCAGTATAAATTGTAAACAAGGTAACGTAGCTTAATTTATGGTTTACTAGGGTCCCGCGGTTTTACCCGCATAAGTCTCGATTCCGTAGGAATATCGGAATAAAAAGTATCCTATGTCCTAACCTAGGTCATGGTCTACCCATGTGCCAAATCCGTTCAGCCGTTTTAGCGTGAAGCGTAACAAATAAACAGACAAACCAACAATCAAATTCACTTTCGCTAGATAAGATGGCAGTTTTTGCGTATTGTTCAAAAGCAAGAAAACTTGACTACATAAATGAGAAAAGGAACTCATGGTCTAGTTGTTCTATCTGATTGTGCTGACTAGATGATTCTTCCAAAAGATTTTGAGGCGTGTTTATTTAACTAAATAAATACCAAAGTCCCGCTACTCTTCATAAATTAATATAATATGTACAATGCAATTAATACACTCAAACAATAGTCACAATCAACACTCGGTACGGAGAAGTACACAGCCAGAAAAAAAATAGGGCCACATGTGCAGCCAAGTGTGTGTCCACGGATATCATGTGTGTGTCAATGTCAAAGCGTGGGTGATGACGACATATCCGGCGCAAGCGCAACAGCCGCAGCCAGAGAAGACGTCATAACGATCATGGTCTTATTAATATTTTGTATTTCCCTTACTGAACTGCATGGTGTTTTAGCTTTAGCACGGTTGGTTCGCGGATGGGTGACCATCCATTACATATCGCGACCTCTCCGTCATTCGTGATCTTTGACAATCGTTATGGGTAGTCAGAAGCCTTGCAATAGTCTGACAACCAGTCTTACTAAGGGGCATCGTGTTACCCAGCAGTAACTGTGTTGTGAAGGTCAGATAGGCAGTCGCTCCATGTAAAATACTGGTATTCAGCTGCATCTGGTCCGACCCCAACATAGTTGCGAAAAGGCTAGGCAGATTGATTTGATTTAAAGTCTGTTTTTTTTACATCGTAGACTAATTTGACAGGTGCAAATGTCAAACTCAAAATTGAGAAAACAACCAACAATCACTTGAAATGTCAAATTAGTCTACGAGATTTAAAAAACAGACTTAGTAACGAGAAAGAGTTATTATAGAATTACTTATTTCATCATAATATTGGTACCTAACTATTCCATTTTCCCACGTTACAATTTAACATGAGCTTTTAATAAACTTAAAGCAATTCGGAAATAATTTTATGGATTTATTAATATTCTGTTTTATATAGTTATTAAATGAATTTTAACTGTTTGGATACTTTGTAAATTATCGTTAAAATGTTCATACATTTTTATTAATATTTAATTCAAACATGTAACTTAAATGTTAAAAGTGCTTACCTGAATATTAATTGTTGAACAAAAATGTTATTGCTTTTTAGTCCAATAATGTTGTTTGCTTAAGAAATATAGTTTATATCTAATATAATCATACAGTATCACGATCCCATTAAAAGCCATAGAAGTTAATCAGACCCTCGTTAGTCAAAAACTTTTCTGAAGTAGTCCGACTCCGGACTTCAAAATGTTCAGTAACGCCAAGACAATGATCATTTCAGCTGCTCCCACGCATCCCATAATATTTAATAATAATTATAAATATTGCTAGTTCAGCGTACGTTTGTTTAATTACGGCGCCCGCCGTGAATGAGCTTGTTTTGATAATATTATAGTAAACCGCACACATGTATAAGACAATCAATATAATTACAAATGTTTTGTCCGCCTGTTTGTAATTTCTTGCCTCCTAAACTGGAGGGTAGTTTTTAACGTTTGGCATCGCTTTACCAATGAACGGTTCGCTGACAGAACGAATCACGTTTACCAATGCTACAAAATAAATAAATTATTTATTGACTATTATTTCAAATAACAACAAAAAAATATTATGCACAAAGCTTTCAGGTCCCCAACAAGTAGTAATCCTATAAAAAAAGATTATAAGTCTGTCACTACAAATAACGTTCTTATGAAGGCATTGCAGTAGACTATTTACTTATAATAGCATTTGCCAAGCCTTAATTAACATACTCAAATATATTAGTTTTTATATCTCGGCCTTTATAGCTCGCTACAAGACTGACCTCTAAAACATTTATAGGACACTTGTACTAGTAATAGCATTTCACAAGCGTAGATATTCTCATGAGCATTTGCTTTTATAACTCAGTCATATAGTTAGCTACAAGATTTGTTTTTACACTTTTAGGAATTGGTCTCCTATAATTGTTTACAGTAAAACTAAATAATACAGAATAATATTTTGATCCCATAGTAGCATTTTGTGAGAAAACAAGATATTATAATATACTTTGCTGAGATCACTATAAGTTTGCGCCGTTATAGTTTTGCTCGAGACTCTTTTAAATCGAATAGTACTTAGTAAGAGCGCTATTTGATCAAAAAAGCTTATAAGCAACTATATCAATAACTTTATTAGTAAACGTCAGCCATTTTGTTGAGATTCAGTTGTTAATTTACCTACATTGGTTCTATAAAGTACTTAATGAAGAGCAATTTCAAAACATGGCGAAGAATGAAATATTTTATTTACAACAATATACTAATGACCTATTTTGCGGAGGGGATTGGGAAATTAACTAAATTGCGGTACACATTTACAGTAAAAATTACTTCCCCACGAGTTCATACACTATATTTACAATATATATTATTTATTAATGTTCTACAATAATAAAAAATGAATAGTAATAGAAATTAACTAAAAATTAATTAAGTATTTACCAAACACAACTAACAAAGATAACTTCTATTAAAATATACTTATAACTAGTAACTAAGCACATTACTAGTACATTATAAACAAGATTGCTTTAGTAAGATACTTATGTCAGATACTAACAAGAGCGTTTGTGCTTGTAATTGTGTAGTCGCATATCATTATAGAAGCTATTGCGCTTCGTCAAGTATATTATAGGACTTAGTAACATTTTAAAAGTTGATTATAAGATAGTTATAGAAATAAACGCTCCTATAACTGCGCCCAAATCCAGCTTTGTAGCATGATACAAGTCTCTTATAAGCGAATATAAAAAGTAGTCTTGAGATAGTTTTAAGTACTGATTTTTGCTTGTTGGGTCTAGTAAATTTACAATTTCAAAACGTTACTCTCAGTAATTCTAATTTTAAAGATTGTTGTAAAACATGAAATAAAATGAAGATATGTTACTACATATCGTAAAAAATAGGCCACTAGTTGATAGACTCGTTTTGTGGTGATAACAGATCGATTGCGCGCACGCAACGACAACGAAATCGCGGCTGTGTCATCCTATGAGTCTGGGCCAATCTTCTCTGGCGTGATAAATCCGATCACGAATACTGCATACAATATTTTTGAAGAATCATAGAAGTATTTTTTTTTTTAATATAACTAGCTTTTGCCCGCCTCGTCGTCTGCGTGGCCTTCAGAATTAGGTCCAGAGATAAATGAAAAATGTGTGGCAGAAGCTAGTTTTAACATAAATTTATAAAAGTCGTCAAGCCATATCATTTACCGAGATACAAAGTATAATATGTGTTCCAGGTTATAAAGTTACAGTTCCAGGTTATCCTTACTAATATTATAATTGCGATAGTAAATCTGTCTGTCTGTCTGTTGCGCTTTCACGCCAAAACTACTGAACCGATTTAAATAAAATTTGGTACATGGATAGTCGTCTAGAGCCTGAGAAAGGACATAGGCTTTTTTTTTTTGAGGGTGCGAAATCATCAAATGACTTCTCCCGCTCTCGGCGGAGCGGAAGGGCGTGTCAGACTTTTACTGACTAAAACCCATCCGTGTTCCTTCAGTTGCCTGTTGCCAAGGTCCCGGTATCCCTTTCGGACTTTCCCGCAACCCTGGCAGGCATTGGTCCTAGCGGACCCCGCCAATTGTGCTGACATCTCTTTGAGGCGCGCGTGGAACACGACGCGCCATCGACCCGGGCCTGGTCCTTATCGGACGGCGAGCCACCCATTGCTCGCCGTCCGCAAGCCCGCGCCTATGGTGGCCGGGAATCCGTCTGGGATTCCCGACGCCCAGGGCGTCTCCAGCGGCGGCGGTTAGGCGCGTGAGGGCGCAAACTTTGCCTTTCCCTCACGCGTTCCGCCTCCTCCTTCGCGAGCATTACTGCTTTGCAGAAGGAGGTGACGGCTTCCCATGCCCTCTCGTTCCGTAGCATGACCTGGACCAGGGCCGGACGCGAGAGGTCGTTGCCTCCAATCGTCTCCACGAGGACACGGCGGTGCTCCGCCCAAGCGGGGCATACCTCCACCGTATGCTCCACCATGTAAAGGACATAGGCTGTATTCCAAATTTCATACTAATCCGTTCAGCCATTTTTAAATGCGTGATTGTGTCAAACATCCAAACACAATCTTTCACATTTATAATATTAGTAGGATTTCCCTTGTAAATACTGCAATATGAAACAGCACCTATGATGGAATAAAACTTTGTAATAGTGGTTGATTTTAAAACACGAATAAATTTCACATGATCATTTAACAGGAATTCTGCCCGTTAACGACGAGAACATTCCAAGTCAAACTGTCCCACACATCACAAAAAGGCAATCATTAATTAACGTGCCTAATTAATATAAGAATATAACTATGTACTTACAGGCAAAAATCATAATCACTATTGAATGTAGCCGTCGTTAATGATTGCTCAATTAAATACATGTAAAAAATGCATTATTCCTTGAATTTGGCTAATAGTAAGCGAAAATAAGATTATAAAAATAAAATCTGATGTATATCCCTTCACTAAGCTCACACGAAAGAAAATTTTCATCTATTGATTTCTGGTAGGATAATGTGCGAACGTATTTATAATCTTCAAAACAATTGCATGACACAATTAATGGTGTCACAACTAACATGTTCCTATAGTAATTACCGCCGAAATGTAATGTTATTTCTCCATTCATCGAAAACTGTGGTTACACTGTCGAGCAACCTTCCTTATACGGTTTCATAACTCGAAAATTCGATCGAATCGAAGGTCGATTTGGAATCAATACAACGATACGATCATGAAAATTCTTGGTACGAATTTCTGGATTATAATTGACAGGTAGCTTAACGATAACGGCACTGCATTGGCTAATACATACAGAATAAAAATGCATTGAAAGGCGCGCAATTAGCGATGGAGATGCTATCTATTTAATTTTATTTGTGAGTTCATTTTGAAACAAAAATAAACTTGTACTTGATATAAAGAGCGACGTTATTTTTTTTGGGTTAAGGTTGTTTGAAAACTGATGCAAAACACGGTTATGTAGCAGGTATACTTAATTTTATATGTCTTTTTAATTTTAATTTTAAACACTTATTTATTTAAATATGCTTCAACAAAAATTTTCGAATCATCATTATTTACTCTTTGCTTAGGACACAGTAATATCTCACAGTCTATCTTTTATCAAAACTTGAATTTATCATAATGGCGTACACATTTATGTTTGACATGTATAGCTACCATGTTGTGGTTTCGGTATCAGTCCGACAGTATCGATCAACAGCTCCAATAATGTATCTTACTATTTAAAAGAACAGATAAGTTCAAAAGATTCTCACGATGAACATGTCTGATAATATGTTATTGACATGGAATAATTTGAGTACCTAAGTGATGTGTAATTAATGATATATTTAAAAAAAAACAATTTAATATTTTTGGTGTCTGCAGCATTAAAGACGATGGCCTCTGGCGGTTTAAATTGCATACCATTCTTTTGGGCTCTTGAAATTTTATATTCGACGGGTTACTAAGATTGCTTTAAAATAACGTTGTAGGTACCTAAATGTGCTTGTAGCAACGGATGAACTAGATTGTTACTTAGTAAGTTGTGACAAAATAATGACCCCTATTTAAATTGTCAAACCTTTTGATTTCATATTCCTTTTTTAATCGTTAATCCGATAGGGTAAACGTACCAACGAAATTTATTAAAAATAACGTGATTGCATTATCTAGGCCTTGGTTCAATTTACATCATGTCAGGTCTTATTAAGTGCGAGGAGTCGTAAACGTAATAATTATTAGATGGTCGGAAACCATAATTAATTTTATTCGAATTTACGTATTACAAATGAAATCGACTTTGTTTCGAAAGGTGCGCATACGCAAGCAAGGAACTGAGATGCATAATGCGACGTGAAAGTCCAAATTGTTCTGTTTATTTTATTTTTATCCCCAACTCAAGGGCGGCAAGTATTCGTTTCAACACTCGACTCTCTGTGAAGGGATATACTTATTAATAAATATTGCTACAGATCTACTTTTCGAAACGTTTTTTTTTTCAACTTTCTGAAATAACGAAATTAGGTGGGTCTGTTTTTTTGGCCATAATGTAACAAAATGTCCGAATAATATTCGATGAGCAAATACCTACCTTCATAATATTATTATTAGTACTTGACGTGTAGATACATACTCTTTGACACA
Organism: Lithophane leautieri; assembly: GCA_949152455.1. Lineage (NCBI taxonomy): Eukaryota > Metazoa > Arthropoda > Insecta > Lepidoptera > Noctuidae > Lithophane > Lithophane leautieri. The sequence continues at coordinate 16,957,249 of OX424458.1, read as the reverse complement.
AGAAGAACGTCTTGACTAATTTGGGACTACGGATACGCGTGTAATATTGATGAAGTAATGTACCTAGTACCTACATATAATTTAAAATTATAATTAGTATTACGTGTGTTACTTGGAAATCTCCTCGATAGCAACGGAAGCGGTGGTCTTAACTGCATTAGTGAATTTCCTGCGGTGTCCGTGGTTCACCGAGTTTAACGTTAACTTTTCCATTAATCTAGCGAAAATAAATAAAATAAGACGTTACATATTGTACATTAAAAGCTGAATTTCAGCAGTAAGCAGCTGTCTACAGTTTAGCCTTAATGACTCATATAGACGTTCTCGTGGGTTTTTTGTACCTAATAGGAACTGAAAGTTACTTTTCAAGGGAAAAAAAACTTAAAAAAACAAAAAACAATCGATTTGGAACCGAGTTTTTGTTTTTCACTTTTTAGTTGTGGTACCTACCCCACTCAAATTCGCATGCCACTACCTGCTATGTAAATAACAGTGACGGAGTCAAATAAGATATCATCTACATACTTAGACTGGGAACAATACGTAATTATTGAAGCTAACTCAAAAACTACGCAAGCAAAGTTAATGAAATTTATATGGGACCACACGGAAAGCACCGACTTCAAATAAAAAAAAATCATCAAAATCGGTTCACCCAGTCGAAAGTTCAGAGGAAACAAACATTTACAAAAAAATACAGACGAATTGATAACGTCCTCCTTTTTTTGAAGGTTCGTTAAAATTGGATGGATTGGCTCAAAATCAATTGATTTATTTCAAATAGGCCCTTTTAAAAGGCACTTTTGAACGTCATTACAAAAAAATAGAATTGATTGTAGTCGCTCCATCCTGAAGGTAGTTTTCATAAGGGAGAAGAATGGGCAAGGAACTCCACCGTTAATTACTCTTTTAAAATGTTTTACAATATTTTGTAAAGGTATCTACATTAATTATTATAATTATACCAGCTGATGCCCGCGGCTCACGCCCCCGCGGATTACGGTTATTATCTACTAAAACCTTCCTCGAGAACCACTCTATCCATTGGTGAAAACAGCACGAAAATTGGTGCAGTAGTTAATGAGTTTATCGCGAACGGGACGACAAACAGACGCAGCGGAGGACTTTGTTTTATAATATGCTGTGATTTGAAGACCTAGAATAAAATTACTGTACCATAATCATAATAGGTAAAAATAATTAAAAATGAAGCAACGACAGATTAATTAATTATGTGATAGATACATGGTGCACACGTTTGGATACTATGTGATAGATACATGGTGCTCACGTTTGGATACTATGTGATAGATACACGGTGCTCACGTTTGGATACTATGTGATAGATACATGGTGCACACGTTTGGATACTATGTGATAGATACATGGTGCTCACGTTTGGATACTATGTGATAGATACATGGTGCTCACGTTTGGATACTATGTCATAGATACATGGTGCACACGTTTGGATACTATGTGATAGATACATGGTGCTCACGTTTGGATACTATGTGATAGATACATGGTGCTCACGTTTGGATACTATGTGATAGATACATGGTGCACACGTTTGGATACTATGTGATAGATACATGGTGCACACGTTTGGATACTATGTGATAGATACATGGTGCACACGTTTGGATACTATGTGATAGATACATGGTGCTCACGTTTGGATACTATGTGATAGATACATGGTGCTCACGTTTGGATACTATGTGATAGATACATGGTGCTCACGTTTGGATACTATGTGATAGATACATGGTGCTCACGTTTGGATACTATGTGATAGATACATGGTGCACACGTTTGGATACTATGTGATAGATACATGGTGCTCACGTTTGGATACTATGTGATAGATACATGGTGCTCACGTTTGGATACTATGTGATAGATACATGGTGCACACGTTTGGATACTATGTGATAGATACATGGTGCACACGTTTGGATACTATGTGATAGATACATAGTGCACACGTTTGGATACTATGTGATAGATACATGGTGCACACGTTTGGATACTATGTGATAGATACATGGTGCTCACGTTTGGATACTATGTGATAGATACATGGTGCTCACGTTTGGATACTATGTGATAGATACATGGTGCTCACGTTTGGATACTATGTGATAGATACATGGTGCTCACGTTTGGATACTATGTGATAGATACATGGTGCTCGCGTTTGGATACTATGTGATAGATACATGGTGCACACGTTTGGATACTAAGTGATAGATACATGGTGCTCACGTTTGGATACTATGTGATAGATACATGGTGCTCACGTTTGGATACTATGTGATAGATACATGGTGCTCACGTTTGGATACTATGTGATAGATACATGGTGCTCACGTTTGGATACTATGTGATAGATACATGGTGCTCACGTTTGGATACTATGTGATAGATACATGGTGCTCACGTTTGGATACTATGTGATAGATACATGGTGCTCACGTTTGGATACTTATACTTACGCATCTTCGTAAAGAGATGGAAAACTTTCCTCTATTATCTCAGTTATGATTATCATAGAAGCACAGATAACATGGACACATTCTATAAGGTTGGCTCATCGTTCATACGATTATTTCAATGGCGCATTGTGTACTATATTGTGACGTCAGGTGACGCCATGTTTTGAATGAGAGCGGCGGCGCGAGCGCAGTGATTGTCTCTATGATAATTCCATCTCAGAAACCGTCTCATTCATAAAAGTGAGGCTGCTAGCTAGTTTTTAACTGCTTCGTCAATAAAAGGTGAGGAAAACTTTCAATTATATAGTCAAAGTCATGACGGCAAAAAACAATAACCTTGTTATATCTGAGCAATTTTACAGTCCATTCAGATAACTACTTAGAGGTCATTGTTATTTTATGGTCAAACGTGTCGCGTGCGTTGTTAGAAAATGGACAAAATAAATGTACCTAACGTTACGAAATTTTCCCGAGGACAGTGAGTGTACCTACCGTGTTGTAACGAATATAGTGAACTATGATCAGTTTACTGTAGCATCTTGTATTTACGCAGCTTGTATATAACAGACATGGTTAAATACAAGGAATTACGATGATAGATTACGGCGACACAATACAAGCCTACATAACCTGGATCCTCAATCAATCAACGCAACCTATCACAGTCCACTGCTGGACATAGGCCTCTCCCAGGCAGTACCACAGCACCCTGTCCTCCGCAGCTGGGGGGCGTTCTATAGCCGATACGTGGTGCTCCACCTCCACCGACCATCGGTGCTACAAGTAATAAACTAATCCTTACATATTATAAAACAAAGTCCTCCGCTGCGTCTGTCTGTCGTCCTGTTCGCGATAAACTCAAAAACTACTGCTCCGTTTTTCACCAATTGATAGAGTGGTTCTCGAGTAAGGTTTTATTATAATAACCGACGTTCACGCGGGCGAAGCGACGGGCATCATGCATCTAGTAATAGATACCTTAACCATACTAATATATATTATAATGCGGAATGACGAGGGTTAGGACCTAAGACACTTTTTATCCTACTGGGATTTTCCTGTGGATTTCACAACCTCCACGCGAGCGAAGCAGCGGGCAAAAGCTAGTAGTAGATACAAAGGCATTTGACCCCATCTTAGAGCCCGAAGGTCTATACACTACACTCGAATGGAATATAACCGCACTTCACACCTCTTTTGAACATCATTATCATCTCCAGTATCTTATCAGCAGATCTGTCTGTGCAGATATGTCTTACAATACTGATATGCTTACCTGTTGTAAGTAGCAACAGTAATAAATGTTAGTTTTTGTGTTTTTGATCGGATTATATAAATCATTTTCAAAGAAATTCGGGAAATACGAGAAGGGAATCTTAAACGTCGGAACATCCAGGGGCTTCCTCGAAAGGATTTAATAAAGCTCCCATATAGCGATATAGTGTCGTATTACTTATAAGTAAACGTACCTATATATATTAGAAGTATTAAACAGCATGTAACAAAAACCCTGTCCGATCGAAAAGGGGGCGCCTAGCTACCGCAGTATCATTACAAAAAAAAAAGTAACACACTAAGTATTTTTTTTTTTTTAATGAGATAGTTCAGCTAATTTTTTTATATAATTGATAATTTCAAAATCATTATTTACATTAAAAAAATAAAATTCCTTAATCACTGACGGATTCATCAACGAAACCCATTGAACGATTTAAAAGGCCTCGTACCAAATGTTGTAAAAAAGGGTACTTACTATAAAATTTCTGATTATTTAGAAGAGAAAAAGCTTGGGATTGAGCTGTTCGTTCTGCTAAGTTTTGTGAAAACCATAAAACTTGACATTTTAATTATTATGCAAAATCATCATAATACCTACATAAACCTACCAGTTTTCTAAACAGAGTAACGAATATTAGATAACACAAAATTACATGATTACGTACTTTGTAAACTATAATAATTACTTTTAATTATTATGAATGTGAGGACTATGTGTATCATTTTTATTCTTTAATTTTTTTTCTTTCACTGTTATTTTTAATGGTGGGCTGGCGATTTGAGTCCTCTAAGCGGCCTACCCAAATGTCCTTTCTTTGGGACCGTTCGTGGAGTCGTTGAGCTCCTTAGAGTTCTGAGTTGAGCTACACAATTAATGACAAATGCTTGCACTGACTGGACAGGTTCACTCAAATCTTTGTGGTTTTTTCCTCAACTTTTCAGACACTCATATCTGCATGGTCTATGGCCTGACCAAGATTATGTCTGAACTTTAAAAGAGACTTTGTTTGAACCCTGAGTTGGTTTCGCCATTTCTTCTCAGGGATAGGAAATGTCGACTCCATTATGCTCATTTATTTTTATTTTATATGCTCTGTAATACTGATGCCGCATTATCCTCTTAACAGAATTAGAAATTTCATTTCATTTCATTTCAATCCCAAACCCATGGTCCTAGGAAGCTGAAATGCATAGAGGTTCCTTTTACGATGTAGACAAGGAATAAGGTTGTTTTCGAAATTCCTATGGGGAATTCCTATTGGAATAGCGCGGACGACGACCCTGGCCAAGTGCTAGTTGACATTAATTATTCTAATCACAATTACATTACAAAATGTCACAACATCACTCAATGAATGCTTTTGAAGTCGGATAAATATTTAAGTAAAATTAAAATAGATTCGATAATCAACATTAAAAAAAAAACGTTTTCATTTAAATTGAAAAACATAATTATTGGCGTGACACTGACAGGACAAGATATTGATGCCAATTGTACAATGTACCTGCAGCCACACAATGCGCACGGAGCAATAACGACCAATAACGACAAAAAATATTTAAGGTGAACTCAGTTGGGTGTTGATATTCTAATAATTGTAGAGGTCGCAAGATTTTTTTAGAAAGTTTATTTGGCAATAGTGAAAAACTAAAATCATTTTTTAACTACCACAAGGAGGCATACACGCTGAGATGACTAATAACCAAGATGAGACTACCTCTACTTTTCAAAAGATGATAGGTAAAGTGAACATTGTGATCTCGCTGCAGAACTACCTACTTATAGCTTTTGCACAAAGTAGGTACAGTACCTACCTAAGCTCGAGGAGCTAGTGGCTAAGTAATAACAGGCGCGCGGGTCGATCTGCCAGGTTTAGCTATGCTTGCCTAGGTTGGTCCATGAACGGGTGACCATCTTTACATACCGAGACCCCTCCATGACTCGGAAAGCACGTTAAGCCGTTCGTCCCAGCTGTCATTTGTGGATGTTTGACAGACGTTATGGGTCGTCAGAAGCCCGAAAGTCTGACAACCAGTCTTACCAAGGGGTATCGTGTTACCCACGCACTCCATGTAAAATACTGGTATTCGGCTACATCCGGTTAGACTGGAAGCCGACCCCAACATAGTTGAGAAAGGGATAGGCAGATTGAGGTATCTCTACCTAGACCTACCTAAATCAAAATACCAAAATACCGATTAAAATTACCATCATCGCCATTATTGCCTTTAATCAAGATTTCTCCAATTAATATGTTTTATCTTTCTAATTAATAAATGTCTTTGCCTCGTAGCACCAGGAAGCTGTAAGCAATCGTATAATCGAAATTTTCTATTATCTAACAGTTAGAGGTCAGTTTATAAACGGATTTCACAGCAACAGTTAATGTAGTTTTAACTACTAACTGACTTCCTATTGGACATTGCCGACAGTGTCATTGGCTGCTGACCGAGTTGAAAAACTTACATTGTAATGGTTGTTCAACACATATTTATGCTAAGTAAGTAACGCCTCGTTGTAGTGTTGTGGTCGGAAGCGAACGCTGAACGTGAGGTTCTATTCCCAGGTCGGGGAAAGTGTGGGATTTTCCATCAGGAATTTCTCAGTAGCAGCCTGGAGTCTGTATTTGTGGCCAGTTCATGGCAATACGCTTGCCACAGAACAGTGGGCCTAAAACGGCCGCATTAGCAATTCCTCTAAAAGCGATTCATTTCCTGAATTTCCAGCGTCATTAGGAATTTCTCTAATTTGACACAAAAGCAATTCATAATGTGTGGACCATTTTACGAATCTCCATAGAAAACTGTCAAACAGATGAATTATTTCGTATTATGAATCGCACGCAGATCATATTATGAATTGTCAGTTTGTGACATTTTACGATGATTCATAATATGATTCTGCCAAAGTGGCTGTTTTAAACACGACTTTTAAAATGTGGGTGTATTTTATGACACTTACTACCTACACTTTCGTGGAAAACAGGTGTGATATTACGTACGTAATACTAAGTATTTAGTGTTGACACACGTCGTGATTTTCGGGAATTTCCTAAGTAAATCTTAGGGTGCCGTCGCTGATTTTTGCGATGCGACGTGTCGGAAAGTACCAAGATTTTAAAGCGTTAATCGATAATTCATATTTAATTAACAGTGGTGGTTACTTTGTGTAAATAATTTCATCACCAAAACGGTGAATGAAAAATTGTGTAGAAACCGACATGTCCAAGAGCCAAAAATTCGAAGCCATGCGACACCTACCAACCCGCACTGGGCCCGCATGGCAGACTACAGCCCACTCCCGAAAGGAGGCCTTTGTCCCAGCAGTGGTAATCTAAACTACACCTTTGTACTTTAAAATTATTGATACTTATTAGTTGATAGTAATGTTCTATCTGATTAACTAACAATACCTATTTTTTGTCTGCTTTTCTCGGTCTCAGCGTTTCAGACAGTACTTATTTATAATAGCCGGGATAACAAAAGGAATAAAGTTGTAAAACAACTCACCATCTGGTTCACTCGTGGTTCACCACAGAGTATCCGATATCCCTAGGGAATTGTGTGACGTAAGAAAAAAAAAGAAAGTCCTGGGTGGTTCAAACGGCCACTTTGGCAGAATCATAATACGAAAATATTATGAATCATTGTAAAATGTCACAAACTGACAATTCATAATAATTATGATCTGCGTGAAATTCATATTACGAAATAATTGATTTGTTTTACAGTGTTTTATGGAGATTCGTAAAGTGGTCCACAAATTAGGAATTGCTTTTGTGTCAAATTAGAGGAATTGAATTCAGGAAATTAATTGCTTTTAGAGGAATTGGTAATGTGACCGTTTGAGGCTCCTTCTCTTATAGCAAGAATGCAACAACAAAAAGGAAGGGAAACCTTGCCCATTTGTTTGTAAATCGTGTTTTTAAACAACAGTAAGAATTAAATACAAACTTATTTTAGAACTGAAGCTTAAAAACTCTATAGTTAATTCTGTCTCTTTTTAACAAATAGAAATAACTACTCTTGCCCTCGACTTCGTTTTTAAACATCTATATTATAAAAATTAACGGCTGTTCGATGATAAGCGCATAACTTGAAAACGGCTGGACCGATTAGGCAAAATTTTTGTTTTAAATTTTCGGGACAAATGGAAAATTCGGGAAAACTAAAAGTACCTTTTTGTATAGGAATTGAGGACAGTAGAACGTCTGTCGGGGCAGCTAGTTTATAATAAAAATATCAAGAAGCCTAATCCTGCTCCCGGTCCCAAGATGGCTATTTGTCAAATTTCATAACGATCGGGCTAGGTGTGCTTAGAGCAAAAATAAATTTCAGGATTAGTAGCTTCGCCAAGCACCCTTGCGTATGTTACATCTTTCACCTCAGTTTTATTTCTATCACAAAATTCAGATCAGTAGCTGTCACTGAAATCTACACCGGTAATCTATACTCGAATTAAGGGCACTGTCACACGGCCAGTCGCCGCTCTCAATTTAATAAACCTTCGGGACTGAACAATATATTCATCGGTACCGGTTTTTAATGTGGAACAACTAGGTTTTTCCTATCCGTTAATTGTCATGTCGGGTCTGTTACCGTAGGCTATTGTTGCAATCCGCTCAGGGACGGAGGACAGTTGATTTTAATTTAATATGGCCAGTATAGCCACCTTATAACCTTGTTTTCTGAGGTGGTTGACACTTTCAAAGTAGGTTTCATGCTTGACGACCGTTTTAATTGTAATTCGTTGAATTTCTTGCTTTTAAAATGTATTGTTTCACTTGAGGTATTATTTTAGAAAATATTGTAGTTTTTCTTATAATAACGTGAAAAGTAATAAGTACGTTTAGGAAATGAATATAAAAATATTAGATAAGAAAACATGTTTAATCGAAACGTGCTTCAATTTACTTTAGTGTTTTTATTACTTTTACACCTAAACGTAGCGAACTGACCTTTAACAGAAAGAAATCTGGTTTATACAGAAAAATCAAAGAACAAGACGTTTTTGGGAGTAGCTCGGTAAGACAAGACCGCTATTTATGTGAACACAGCGACCTTGACAGTTGTAAGAAAAACAGACCGGTACCGGTCTCCGTGACATAATACCAATACCTTGCTGGTATCGGTTATACAGAGTGCCCAGTAGGTACAAGATTAATTTGGCCAACACCTACCTACTGCGGGCTTAAAACGGTCACTTTAGCAGAATCATAATAAGAAAATATTATGAATCATCGTAAAGTGTCACAACTGACAATTTATTCATAATATCTGCGTGTAATTCATATTACGAAATAATTCATCTGTTTGACAGTTTTTTATGGAGATTCGTAAAATGGCCCACAAATTATGATTTGCTTTTATGTCAAATTAGAGGAATTGCTAATGACAGTTGGGATTCAGGAAATGAACTGCTTTTAGAGGAATTGCTAATGTGACCGGTTTAGGCCCCCTGGACAAATAAGAAGAAGGTAATTTCGAAAAGCAGAAGTGCTGCTCAGTAGCTATATTCTATGCGATGATGTGGTCAGCTAGGGGCCTATGCCCAGAAGTGGACGTCTCGACTAAATGAAAACCCTGGACTTTGTAATATCTTTATTTAGAAGAGTGTCTTTGGAGTTTCTTGCCAGTGCCTCTCCCTATAGATCTACGTTTTGGAATGGGCAACTAGCTTAAACTTTCAACTGAACGACTGTTTGACAATTCAAAAGAGCCTGTAATGGTTCATTAATTGAAATAAATGGTTTGAGTTTGAATGACTTGTGGCTTACCCCTAAAATTATGTTGACTTGTGTCAGCTAAGCTTTAGGTACCTTTATCATAATTAATTTAATAGATAACTAATATGATAATATAATAACCACTCGGTACAAGTGTTAGCTAAAAACCACGTTGCATTTACGAGGTTATGCCAACAAACATGAAATAACACGTAATTTATTATGTTGTAAGCAATTATGTGTTATTTCATTGATTAACAAGTATTCTTGCTTGTCAGTTTTCCTCGTGCGAGGTTGTTTTTTATGACATGCAGTTTTTTCTGAGTCTTCTTCACTCGGAACTGTTTAAGTATTACTTCATACTGTGGTTTATTGGCCAAGAGTAGTAGATAAGGCTAGCGGAACTGAATACCTATAGTGCGCTTGTCGTAGTCGGGGACTATCTAGTACAAATTAGAAAAACGTACAAAACGACGTCTATTCTAGTCATACCTTATAATACTTTTTGGATATTCCGCAAATCGGACTACTAACTGAAACTGTCCACATATTCAAATCAGAAATGTAATTCTTTGACAGTTGTATGAAATGGCAATCAATTTGCTGTGAGGCTATCCTAAAACACCAATGTATTGGAGTTATAGTTACTTATAAGTTTCTGTAGAAGGAGTTCCGAAACACTATTTGATCAGACAAGACTGGAATTTTATTATACATTAGCATGTCTTAAATGAGACAAACAGCCAGTCATGTAAGCCAAAGATGTAACAATAGATGTAAAAACTACAGGAAAATAATAGGAAACCAATGGGTTCTATTATTTTCCTGTACTTAGTAGATCAAAATCAATTAAGCCATTGAATAAATTTTGATCAACTAACCAACCAATAAGATTTGGAAAGCATGTAAAGCCGGTGGTCCTGGATATCATTTGTAGATCGTTTCAATCATTATTACATTGACTTGATTGTCATGAAAACGCCAATATCTGAGCTCACTCTTCTCAGTATGGACAACTTTCCGCGCGACTAAGTACGGTGAGGGCAAATCTAATGATTTAAATCTTTGGCACTGTGAGTCTGTGACCTTAGCTACTTAGGTGCAGCTGGTTCGACCACCTTCGCCCTACCCCCAATTGACCATGCAAGCTGCAAGATCTCCTATCTTAACTCATATTAAGTTACGATCTTCCAAGTGTTCCAATCAAGTTTAATTAAAGTAACGAATGCTCGTTTTATTGACGAAGCGTTTATGTGATTCATTTTTGAGGCAGATGTTTTTCGGAGTAGCGAGATGAAACCGAAAGTAAATTTGATTGAGCTCTGCTATGATTTAATTCTATGAGTTGGCCATGTTTTTCGTTTTTTATTATAATGTTTACAGTTTTACTCGCGTGTGTTTCTAATTGAATAGTTTCCTTGCATTGAATAAATTTTTGTGAATGGTTGGATTGTAACCGAAAATAAAACAAAAACAACTATTGTTTAAAATAAAACAAACAAATTAAAAAAAAAACAAATTATTGTTATTGTTATAAACAAGTAGGTATTTCCTCATAATTGAATGGTTTTTCAATGAAAATATGTGGTAATGAGTTTTGATTTTAGGTACTTACTTAAGTAGGTAATTGAAAAGGTGTCCCTTACCTAACCTATGTATGGGAGTGTTCAGCTAATTAATAATTTAGGCACAAAGACACCGTACAATTACGGTGCCTGTGGTGGTGAGTTCTAAATCAATTTCTTTGAGCAGAATATCACGATTTCGTCTTCCCGGTTTCCTGTTGTCTGCGGTGTACACACAAATCAAATCAAATCAAATCATTTATTGGTTTGCAAACCGTACGCTCAGATGATAAGCTCTACCAGCGAGCTCACTTCCGCTCTTATGTAAGTCACATTTTAACTCTACCTATGTAATTTCAGCTGACCATTTTGCATGTTATTAAAAGTTGTTAGGTTCGTATTACACGTAATTGCGATTAGATTAGATTTCACCTGATTAGTGCGGCTTGTGGCTTCCCTATTATGAACTTATACTGGGGCTACATTGTCGCGTTATCGCGAACTTAACTTCGCGCGCTCTCTCTTGCACACCACTCGACGTCTAGCTGAGCAACAGAGAGCGCACGAAGTATAGTTCGCGATAACGCACCAATGTAGCCCCAGCATTACTCTAAACGCGCGTAAGGAAAGGTACATTTTGAACCACTAAACAATGGGTAAATTTTGAAGATTAAGACACAAAAACAAACAACAGCGAAAAAATAAATCAAATCTCTATTTTCGTGAGGGCATCAAACCAAATATGCTTTCACTATTCTTACCCCCTCCCGCGCACATGATCTCTGTCTCATTATGAAACCTCGAATAATACCTGCGTTAGGGGAAAGTATTTTAATGCCAAGTTAATTGGGTGCCGCCAGACGCTCTCCAATTATATGTTATTACAGTCGACTACTGCACACGGCCCGTTTTATGCTAATATAAGTGCCCACGTAAAATTGAAATATTCAAGTGTCTTTACGTAATATTCGAGATTAATACTGGCTTGAGATGATGATCACATGTCGAACAATCGATTGCTGAGCTGCCTTTTGTGTTCCTAATCACTCGCAAATTGGTGTAATGAGCGCTGACGACATCAAGTCACGCGCACGGCGCGGGCGCACAACGGTCTGCTCATTTCACAATAACATAGAATGCTAAAACACCACTAGATCTGTTTAATGCGCCACATTGTGATCAATTGACTTCAATAGAAAGGTCGCGGTAATTACATTAGCGACGCTCTCCTAATGTGTAACACTGACCCCAGCTAATACTAACTGACGCCACAGACGGAGAAAGGTAACGTGGTTTACGATACTCAAAGTAAATCGAAATAGAACAGTCTGTTGGTAGATTATAGCGATTTTCACCGTTTATCGAGCAGGAGACACAAAAATAGAGTGCGCGACGGAGAAAATAGCACCAATTTCGTCAGTGGAAAGTTGTTAGGGCGTATCTGTTGATATCATTGTATCGGAGCGGGTTTCCGATCCCTCGGTGGTTACAATGTAACTGTACAGCCGGTTGACTGATGGCTGCCGTCGTGGAGACGCTAATGCCATGAACTGGGTCAGTAGAACCAGCGGAGTGCGCCTAACACTATCACTTGGTACTTGTACAAACACATGTGGTCGGTATTAGGGCACGTTGATACTAGCGATTGTTGAAATTGGACAATAGACGCAATATAACGTTCTTGTATAGGTATTGTTTCAATTTAATGTCGCAACTGGTCAGATGAGGTGTTAACAAGGTGTTGGACGCAATTTAGAAAGGTGTTTAATAATATTTGTAGGTAGTGCTGGTATCTTAGTTTTTTCGCTCGGTTCAAGCGTGAGGCGTGCGAACAGCGCCCATTGGACACGCGTTTCCTGTGTACAGCACAATGAAAATGTTAGACAATGACGGGGTTTTGAGAGATCGTGTTTACAAAACAGACGCCACAACCTTGCTGGCTTGGTTGACGGCTGATAACTTATCTTTATTGTTTGTTAAAACGGAGAATTATTTTTTATGATTTTTTTGACGGTGATAGATGTACGATGTTACATACATGCCAGAGGTAAAAATTACCTGTATAGTCGCAAAATCGGAAGGTCAACTGTAATCTCTCGACGAAAATTCTTTAAAGACTTGCGAAATGACAAATTGATCAAACTTTAGAGGAATGTAATCAAACTACATACAGTAGACACACGTGATTTACAAGAAACTAAATTAGCTCAAAGTACGGAGTTTTTTTTTTTGCAGTTTTTATAATAGTAAGTACAGTTATCATATCTTGGGAAGCGGGCCGTATTGTTAATTTTGTTGGAAGACAAGAGGTGAACGCTCTAGACTTCAAAACATGTGTGTCAATAACATAGGTAGGTTAGATAGGTACCTACGTCTGAAGCCATCAGAAATATTGCTATACACAGAGGGAACTGCTGATGATTCATAAAAATATAAATGCACATTTAGTTACTTTACGCGTCTTCTTTGCTCTCTGTGCATTTGGATATTCGAATGGCTTTACTTGAATTAGGTACCCAACACGTGAATTACATTGGTAGCTGTCTAAGAAACTGAAAAATGATGCCTAAATGCGATACAGAGGTTCTATACCTACTCCATTTGAAATAAGATTAGACATAAGCCTTTTTTACAGTCCGTTCAACCGATTTTGACTTCTATTGCATTGGTGGCGTGACAAATGGCAGCTGCAGTAGACACTCGGTATTGTGTAAAGTTTTTTGTATTTTATGCCATCCTTATGCCTACGGTATAGAAGTCAAAATTCGTTGAACGGACTGTAAAAAGGTTTGTTATTTCTAATCTTATTTCAAATGGAGTACAGGCCACTAGAAAAAGTCACATTTGATCAGCGATAACGATTTTGGGGAAGCTCGAAAATGTATGGAACTGACAGGTGAGCCAGCAAAAACTAATGTCAATCCTGTTGACGTCTTTGTAGAAATACAAAAGGCTTTAAAACGATTGCCACATGTCTAGGTCCTCTGGATTTCATTCATTTACTTCACAATCAACGCTTAGCCAGGAAACTAACGTTCAGTAAGATCACATTAGTGCATTCAGTAGAATGCTATTTCCTGGTGGTGGAAATTCTCTTGAAATAAAGTTTACTCTTTTTCATCATCATCTGCCTAGCCTTTTCACAAATGTGTTGGGGTGAATACCAGTATTTTACATTGAGCGACTGCCTATCTAACCACAACCCAGTAACTGGGTAACACGATACCCCTTGGTAAAACTGGTTGTCAGACTTACGGGCTTCTGACGACCCGTAACGAACAACAACTGTCAAAGATCTACAAATGAAAGCCGGGACCAACGGCTTAACGTGCTATCCGAGGCACGGAGGGGTCTTGATAGGTAAGATATTCCATTTTTAGCACGATATTATACCTCTACAGTATTATTATCTTCTTGTAAATACCGGTCAAGTTACAGATCACCCGAGTAAGACATGCAGTAAGTAAGGTGATCATCATTGTGGTCAAACAGTAAGTTGATTCTGGTACGTCACGACGCCTCATCAGTACGTATTGGAATGTCAAGGTCAGCCACTGAATCTTAATAAAGGCGTCAATGGTAGTTTGTAACTTGTACTGTACGGTCATTGGTTCCAAACTAAAGCACATTATACGATGCCTTTAAGACTCTTCATACAAAGATTTCAAGATATTTATAAGTAGTAAGTATGTATACTTACGTGTGAATTAGCGCATACAAAAAACATTCAGATTCTCAAACAATAGAAGACAATTCGACAACTTAACGGTGAAGGCCGAAATAAAGGGTTATTGAATCTTTTGAAGAATAAACACGTTATGCTTGTTAATTATATCGGATAAATGAATCTTATACAGATAAATGAAATGAGATAATTCAAGCGACACGCCCACAGAACGATTGAATGGAAAGTCGGGTGAAACCGAGTACCTACGATATATTTGTGATAAACAGTCGGGAAATTAACCCGGACGGTATAAGGATTTAATTCGCCGGATATATCGATAGATTGTAGCGGTTATAAATGAATTGGTTATTTTAAAAAAATATGCGTTAAGGTATGATTCTGAACAACGCTGCACGCGGCAGTGCTGTCGCAACTTACTTTCATAGTAACGTTTTAGTGACGTCATTCGTCGGTAAAATGCCGATACTATGTGGCGGCCGAAGTTTTAGGCAAAGACTTACTTACATCAAGTTATCTGAACTATCGAATTCCCGAAAACTTGAATGAGAAAAATAATAATATTTATAGAAGTAACACGCGACGTTACTACTATCAGACATGTCTACACTATCCATGAAAAAAAAACAATATTGACTGAGTTCCGCACAAAAAGTTGTGAGTCCACCATCCAGTAGCGATATCTGCGTGTTGTACATGCGGGAAGCTGCCACAGTATCCGCCATCATTACCACCGGCTTTACAGAGCGGAAAGTAATTATGTGTACACATCCTTATATCACTTCCAACGCTTAGATTACGGCTATATTCGTCGGACGTGACGACGCGACGTTACTTATATTCTTTTTACGTAGGCAAAAATGTTTATTGCTTTCTTGCTAGTAATTTCCCAGGGAAAACTTGCGTCCGTCTTTGAATTAGTTTATTTTTGTGATTGTGATGAATTGCTATCACTAGGTACCTACGGATGGATTGTCGAAGATTTGGATCGGCTCTGCTCGCTTAGACATTTAGTGCGAATTTCACCAATGAAACTGGACGTGATCACCACACCTAAACCGAGTTCAAGAGCAATATTCCTAAGAAAATAATGACACTGACAGCTCTTAAACGTAGTTTATGTGCTGATTGTGTTCAGTTTTATTGGTGAAGTTCGCCCTTACAATTCGTGCATTTTGTACCAAATATACAAAAATCCAGAATGGAAGAAGCCTATATGTCCTTCTCCAGGTCTCAGTCTACCTATCCGTCAAATTTCATAACAATCGGTTCAGTGGTTTACGCGATGAAAGACAGACACATAGAGTTATTTTCATTTATAATACTTATTAGTACCTATGGATGCCTTTGAATTAAAACAAAAATCGAGTTTACCTGACGTGGATCAGTGATTCTGGAGCTAAAGGTGCACTAACGGACATACAGAGACGCTATGTATAATACAGCTGTTTATAAATTGGATTATGGAGATTATCCAGAATACTAACAAATATCTAGTCTAGGCCACACGTATGAACTATCCGAAGCACTAGGACTATTTATAGATTTCTTTTATACCTACCGTCTGGCTCTAAATATTTTCGGTTTTTTTAAACATGTATATTGCAAGCTTTACATAGAAAAACGTAGCAGATTTTTTTAATAAGATTTTTACTAAGAGCGGATCTTTCCAAACCATGCATTTTCAGATATCCGTATCCGGACATAGCCCGTTATTTTCATGTCAGCCTTGAGTTTATAACGTCAGTATACAAAAAATCGCTAATTCTTCCAAAACATTACCACGTAACGTAACAAGTTACAACAAACACAGCATAAATAATGTATAGAAACATACAAATATAACTATTCGCTGTAAAAGTCACGTCATGTAAGCGTCCATGTTGTGTGTCTATAATATGACTAGTTAGCAATTAGTGAGGGGTAACCACAAGACGCCAAAACCGAGACCATTATGCACTCATATTTTTAACAAACATTGTGAGCAAAAGATAGTGCGTGAAATTCATTATCATGTATAGGTAATTAGATATACATGTGAAACATATCTCGTTGGAGATAAAACCGCTTAGAATTCCACTTACCTCGTTGGAGATAAAACCGCTTAGAATTCCACTTCCAACTTTATTGAAGTAGAAAAAACGGATATATGGTAATTTCTTTCGGAAACCAATCACATATTCAGTCAAAATAACCCATAATTGACATAAAACACTAAATCAAATCAAATAAATATGGAGGAAGCTCACAAATCTCTGCTAATAACACAAATAATGATTTATTCCGCCACGACGACGTTATGATTTAACACTATATTACATTTGCATATTTTATTACACAACATCGATCACAAAACTATAAATTTTACGTTTTGCGTTAATGTTCCAATAATTTAGCGTTTGTGAGAGCGATATTATTCAGACGTAACATAATTTACGTAATCTGAGGCCAGTGGGACAGGCCGCCGCCTTGCTAATTGATTGTCACCCTTTCTATGGCCGGATTATAGGACATTCACGTTGACTTCTTTACCTAGTTTGAAACTAATTGGACTAAGGGCCGAGCTCTGTCAAGCAAGCTAAGTAATTAGTAAGACTGTAAACAATATGCAGGATCGTACGTAAATATTCAAGTTAATCGTTATGAACTTGGGTATCTACAGATTGATCACGTCAGATTTGTATCAAGACATGGTCAACTTCATGTATGACCGGCTACGGAGCCACATTGGCTGTACAGAATCCTATGGAAACTTGCCTTATTGTTATTTAATTAGCGCACAGACAAGATCTGCTAATTATACCCTCTTGAAAGGTCCTGACTCCTGACCTCATTTGGTGAACGATCAATGGGAAGACTAGTGTTGTTTTCATCACACAGAAATCAGTTCAAACACTCGATAGTTATGTCAACATCGTCTACTTAACGATTTCCTAAATATTTTGAATTTACACTCGCAGCCACACTTCTCACTGATTCTAAATCATCATACTTACCTCAAGAGTTTATCAAATCGGTAAAGTTGCTCTCCCATCACCATAAAAACGCTCGCTTACTCGTATGAGACCCGAACTATACTTAGCGTTTTACCTAAATTCAAAGTGCGATCTGTGAATGTAGCCTAACATAGTAACTTATTCAGCTATGCATAGCTGGAGCCGCACAACAATAACATTTCTTTGAAACATTTGAATAGTGCATAAAGCGCCGTTGTCCATTGCTGCTTTGGTCAGTTATTCTCAGTTATAACTGTCTTAGGTTATGTATTATTTACTATCATACTGATGCATGAAAATAGCTTCTAAGATACTGGTACTCTTTGTTGAACGGCTAATAATGTTATAACAGGGGTCTTAAAACTTTGGCAGAATCATATTAGGAAAATATTAAGAATCATCGTAGAAATGTCACAAACTGACAATTCATAATATGATCTGCGTGCGATTCATATTACGAAATAATTCATCTGTTTGACAGTTTACTACGGAGATTCTTAAAATGGTCCACACAATATGAATTTATTTTGTGTCAAATTAGAGAAATTGCTAATGACAGCTGGAAATTCAGGAAATTAATTGAAAAAGCAGGAAATTAAAAAGTTCTGCCTAATTTAGTAGGGAAGAATAAATGTTCAGACCTGTCAAGTTATATGGGCCGTATTGCATTGGTTGCAATGTCATAATAAAACTCATGAAACAATTGAACTCCCTCCATAACATTACCAAAGAATATAAATTCCAAATCCGCTGTCAGTCATCAGGTTTCTAAGGAGTTCGTATGACTTCCGTGAATTGTCTTTGTGATTGCACTACCAAGAGTAGCAAGTGATGGGGAATCAGGCCTTCAGGAGAATCTTATAAATTGGAGGAGAGCGGCCGAGCATCGCTTCTCGTCTAACTGTCTGACATGATGAGTAAAGTATCACATGTGAACAGGCCTCTTCCAT
Source organism: Lithophane leautieri (assembly GCA_949152455.1). Lineage (NCBI taxonomy): Eukaryota > Metazoa > Arthropoda > Insecta > Lepidoptera > Noctuidae > Lithophane > Lithophane leautieri. Next base: position 16,938,548 of record OX424458.1, on the reverse strand, counting down.
GGTCCACCAGCTTTCAAATATGCGTCCCATCATGGACCACTGCGCTGATAAGTGGCTCAACAGATTCGCTCGATTTCTATTCAAATTGCATTATAATTTCCAAGTCATGTCGAGATATATTTATTGAGATGGAAGATTGTTGGTTTAACTTGCAAATATTCGTAAATACCATTGGATAGTGAACTTTCGGTTTGTGGTTACGATCCAGATCGAAAGAGCTAAAGGAAATTAAGTGGTTTTTGCGTTGTTATGTGCCTGTTTCGGTGTCATGTCATCTACCACATCAAACAACAGACTTCCAAAAAAAACACTAAAAAGGTGAAATATAAGTTACCTATTTTTCACTTTTTTTGTGTTTTTTTTAGGAAGTCGGTTGTTTTTTTTTGTAAAAAGTTTTTATTTTTCACTTTTTAGTTGTGTTACATTCCACACGAATTCGAATAACACTATATGCCATGTAAATAACAGTGACGGAGTCATATAGAACATCGTCCAGTGGGAACAATACGTAATAATTATTGAAGCTATCGTAATATGTAGATACATAATTTAACCGATTTCTTAATTTTATAGTTACTTAGCAGTTTAAGTTATATTTAAATTACTTATTAGCTAATAGGCTAGATTGCAATGTGAATAAACTATCACCAATCGTGATAAGTACCTAATCTAAAAAGGGAAAAATAAATGTCATCTACCACATTAAAAATGGGACAGCGCGTGTAATGATGACCAATGCGGCAAATAAGTACCTATGTACAATATGTAGATATACATATTTGAATCAGAAATTTACTAACATTCGGTTTATGAATTGAGAATTTGAAGTTGAGAAGTTGTCAAACTTCACTTTAGCATACTTAAAGCTTTACAAAAGTTGAAAGCCCTATAAAATAAAAGTCGAAGTAAGTATAGCTTGTCCCCTCTGAAAGGACGCGTACTTTTTTTTTTCCAGGTGGTAAATCAATTATTGATTTCTGCCGCTCTGGGTGGAGTGGCAGACTCAGACAGACAGACTTTTACTGAGTAAAACCCACCCGTGTTCCTTCAGTTGCCTGTGGCCAAGGGTCCCGGTATCCCTTTCGGACTTTCCCGTAGCCCTGGCAGGCATCGGTCCTAGTGGACCCCGTCAATTGTGCTGACATCTCTTTGAGGCGCGCTTGGAACACAATGCGCCGTCGACCCGGGCCTGTTCACCGAATCCTAAAAGAAACCTGACATGAAGAAGATAACATTTTACAACATCTTAAAATTGATGGAAGCAAAGAAACAGTTAATCCCAAGAATATTGCCCTCAATATGCATACGAAGGGGAGCAGGCCCGGTGTGCATAGCTGATACCTCAACGCTCTGAGCTGTACTATCGGGTCAATGAAATTTACACAAGTGCCCTTTTCAAATAATACCTATTGTCTTACACTGCCGGGCCGAGTTTTACGTAACGTTTGCTTTAAGAATTCTTCGGCGTATATTTGTTTATTTCTATTAGGCAACTATTAAGTACCTATATTGTTTTAATGGGAAATATTTTTTTTAAATTATGAATCTTTGTTAATTCTTTTTTGCCTACTTACCACCTTAATGATGCGCTTTTTATGTGCTCTTAAGCATGCTTACAGTCTCTTTATTACTAATGAATATAGGACATATTAGTAAATTGTCATTAATCCTATGGTATGAGAGGCTATTAACAAAATAATTGGAATTTTGTCGAACTGTTATTATAACAATTAGCAATAATAAACAATATTAATACGGAAAAAAGTATGCACTTACATCTTTCAAACCGGTGCGGTGTTTAAGAAATGAGTAAAGTTAACGGTAGTAGTACTATTAAACAAAGTTTAACGCAATCTTTTGTAACAAAATACTTAGTCGGTGAAAGCAAAACGTATGTCTGTGTAATTGCATAAGATCTGTCAGTTCTCATCGAAATATTCACCATTAAGCAAACAATCGTTTAATGTGAACTATTTCAGAGTACTCAGAGTAATTGAGCAAGTATTGTGCAATGGACATCCTTTCACAGTGCTCATACGGCTAACTAGGAGATATTTTGAAATTGTTAATTATTTTTACTTTGACAGTCAGTGAAACATTAGATAAGTACTCTTGTAGGAACAAGAGTACCTAATGTTTCATTTAAAAGATATCTTGATACACGTATCCATGACCATTAGGCCATTGTGTACTTACCCAGATTATTCAAGAAAACTCATTGCCATTTGAAGTCAATTATATGTTTGATGAATAATTTTTATTGATGTTTTATGTGAGTGAGGTTAGTACACCTTATTACTCGTATGTAACCTGCAGTGCTAATTTAAATAACTCTTCGGACAATCCGGTGTTTAATTTGAGTAATAAATAAGTGAAGCAATTTCCTTGTAAATCGAAACCAAGGTTGGGGCTCAATCACGTCAGGATTAAGTATCGGAAATTAATTATAAATTGTAGGTACGTACCATGCGTATTCTCTGTTTGTCGTTCGTTCCAAATATCACTCAACCACCTTGCAGCTTCATTTACAGAGCGACCACTACATCTTGATACTCAACGAAATAGCCAACTACGTCAAAATGTACTAATTTCAACGTAATAGTGCTAAGTGCTTTTGGACCAAGTATCAAGTCTTACTGGTCGCTCTATACTTGGACAAGCAACTTGATATTATGGACGAAATGCGACACTATCAAGCTATGTTGTCAGCATATTTTGTAATCATTGAAATAATTGCAAGACGTTTATATGGCATTTTGGTACAAATTCGTTTTCGGGATACAGATTAGGATTTGTGATTTCTATTAACATTATCTTGAATTACCTATGAGGATTCTAGTTTAACAGTTGCGATCCATAAAGCGAGATGATAGAATGCTGTGTTACGACACAAAAAATATGCTTCATCCACATGAGTCTGCATTTTATTGCGGTTTTTATCAAAAGGCGAGATAAAACAGCAAACGCAAATATGAAAAATTTAGACTAGATATTACGTTAGTGATAAAATACGGCCGTTAAAACTTAGCATAGTCTGAACATAGGCTCTGCGAATTTTCGCGCATGCTCTCTCACTCACACAAGTGACACCATTTGGTTCCTGGGGTAGTATTATGAAGTATTAATACCATCATTATTCCACTGCGAAAACGGGATGGTGCTATCGGCCTTGTCTACCTCCGTCTCTCTCTCACACTGGAAAAATGGTTGCATTAATACTTCATAATACGGCACCTGAAACGTTACTACGCAGCCCTCTGCGCGAAGATCAAAACCAACAAGTTATGTCGGCCATATTGTAGTACACTACACATTATACTTACATATGTGGAAAAAAGCATCCAAGCCCTAACATAACATTGAAAGTAATTAACACGTTTTATGAATAATTTTAGACGATTTATTAATAATTGCGTAACTTGAACCTTACGTTTACTTTCAAGTTTCACTTTGGAGAAACTTATTAAATAAAATTATCACATAATACCTACAACATTAAAAAGTTAATTAGTAAGTTTAGTAAGATATGAATGAAGCTTACTAGGGTAGGGTTGTCAATAGCTGTACCTATTAGATACTCGCATGATTATTGAACTATACCGGGAAAAATGCACTAATTACTAGGTACTACTTTTTATTGGCCTGGCAACCCTCACTACAATGCCTGCCTACATATTAGCGACCTCTGTGAAGGTAAGTCGGTTATTTCGTAATTAATTAGTACGTGTTATTTGTTTGGCAAGATATTTATACCTACAGCTTGCCCACGCGTGGCGGTCGCGTGAGACCGGTGAGTTTTAAAATACCACTTCTGTGGAAGTGTGGACACCAATGCTGATTAATCTACTTAATCTCTCGAATTTATTTTTAGGTCTAATTTGGTACTGTTTGTAGGTCTTATACCGACAGCCAGTGCTTCTGACCAAACTATAGTCCATATGTTGTAGTGTCCTTATACCTGCATTTCTGAGGACCTGAAACGCCACTGATGCAGCGATTTTCGTGGGCAGCTACTGGGCATTTAGAATTTTGATTTTACTTAGGTATGCCACGACTCAAAAATAAGCCGAAGAAGAAGGTTTGAAATGCTTTTGATTTGATTGTTTTTTTACCGACTTCAAAAAAGGAGGAGGTACTATGTTCGGGATGATTGTTTTTTTTTTTTTTTTTTTTTTATGTATGTTCACCGATTACTCCGCCGTTTGTGAACCGATTTAAAAAATTCTTTTTTTGTTCAAAAGCTTATACTTCTGAGGTGGTCCCATTGTCACCAAGTCAGGATCTGATGATGGGATCCTAGAGAAATCGAGGGGAACTTTCAAAAATCGTAAGGGCATCTAGTGCATTCCTTAATTTATTCATTAAGTATTTTACAGCACTACAATTTTATGAAGGCCTGGAGTCGATCTGATGATGGAGCCGAAAGACAGTCAAGGGAACTCCTCAATGGTTTACAGCAGATACCTCGTGTTTGGGCTTGATTAATTTGTATTGATAAAAACTTTACACTTTGATGGGTTCTGACTGTCGTTAGGGGTCTGATGATGAAGACGAAAGACAGTCGAGGGAACTCCTCAGTGGTTTACAGCAGATATCTTGTGTTTGGGCTTGATTAATTTGTATTGATAAGAACCTTACACTTGGATGGGTTGTGACTGTCGTTAAGGGTCTGATGATGAAGACGAAGGACGATTAACGGAACTCCTCAACGGTTCACAGTAATTACCTTGTGTTTGGACTTAATTCATTTATATTGATAAGAACTTTGCAACCATATAGGTTGTAAGTGACATTACAGATCTGATTATGGTCACCTTATAATATGATGATGAGGGGAACTATACAGTGTAAGCAAATGTATAGTGTTCACCCTTATATTCTTGAGAAGGCACGGGAGTCTCATTAGCCAGCCGGTTTCGTATAACATCTAAACGATACTTGCGCTGTTCAGACGACTCGCCACTTAATCGTTTTTGAATAAGATTGAGTCGGCAGATCTTATCATTTATCATTTGGCGACTCCTGTGACAAATGAGAATGCATGTAATTTCTCATCTGACATAACCTAGCATGACAAGCTAACGGTGATTCTTGGGAACCGGACATAGCACTCCGTTTGCGATTCTTAGATAGGCGTTCTTATTCAGCAGTATTAGTCTCTTTAATTCTGTTTTTCTTCATGCGGGTGGCTCCTTTAGTTGGTCTACCCATGATTACAAAAATCAAATTACACAAAAAATGGAAAAATAATAAAACTTTTTAAAAAAAATTGACCGACTTCAAAAAAAACAAAACAAAAAAGGACTACTGTACTAAAAACCAAAAGACAAAAAGTACTTCTTTAATAACAAGAGAAAAATAAAAAAATTAAAAAATAACTTTAATTTCGGAAGTCGGTGGCCAAAAACTAAAATTAAAAGCAAAGACACCGACTTCCGAAATTAAAGTTATTTTTTAATTTTTTTATTTTTCTCTTGTTATTAAAGAAGTACTTTTTGTCTTTTGGTTTTTAGTACAGTAGTCCTTTTTTTTTTTTGTTTTTTTTGAAGTCGGTCAATTTTTTTTAATTTTTTTTTATTGTTTACTCATTGTGAATAAGGAGGTAAGTAAATTCTCATTGTAAAAGAGCGAATGCATCAAGGCTCCCGCAGACAGGCGCGACGCGTATTTATCCTAACGATAATATTATTATTATGAGTTTGTTTGTTTATTTATTATGCTTTCACGCTAAAACGGCTGAACGGATTTAGACGAAAAGCACAAGGGTAGACCTTGACCTGGAATAAATCATTGAATACTTTTTATCCCGATATTCCCACGGGATCGAGACTTACGCGGGTGAAACCGTGGGGTGCAGTCTATAATTTTATATAATAAATGATTATGTAGTAAAGAAGAATTTTTGTCCATTTGTATGGATGTATGTTCCGGATGTATGTTCCGGATTGGCGCATAAACGGCTGAACAGATTTGAACGAAATTTCGCAAACAAATATTTTACAACTTGGATTAACATAAATAGAAGAATACTTTTTATCCTGGTAGTATGTTCCCGTTGGATAATTTCCGACATGAACGCAGGCGAAGCCGCGGGAAAGTCAGTTAAAAATACTTTTCCTTGAACATGCACGTAATTACTGAATTTACATAAATGGGTTTAATAATTAGGCTACACGTGACACGGAAAGCCGAGTGGATTTAAAACGAGCACATAATTATTATTCAACAAGTTGTTTTAATTTCGTTAGGTATAACCTAAAGAGCATGCGATGCAAATTTCTCATGCGACATATTGTCAAACCAGTTTTTAGAATCAATAAAACGTTAGATTATGGATTTTAATCATTTTAACTACACTGGTAAATGGTTTAATTTTCCGCTTAGAATGATCACATGATCAATGTAGGTTTGTAAAAAAGTAGATCACGACCTAATTTTTGATGTGGATGAATAATTGCGGTAAGTACTAGGTAGTATTTTAACTTTTTTATATTTTAATTTATTTATATATTTTAACGATCTATTTATATTTTATCATAAAAGTCCGAAAACGTAAGAGTGAGTAACGTCACACCTTACTTGACTAGGCTGTCACAAATCACATCACAAAGCCTTAAAAATTACACACTAAATAAAATAAAAAATACCTTTTCAACAAATTCGCCATGGCCACTCGCATTAAAAACTTCAAACATTAAATATTTGTAGAAATTTAGCACTAAGCACACACTAGCCGTCCTCAGTCCATTGCCGCAGCTCACTATCTAAGAGAAGGTGTTATCATGACAGATCGAGCTATTCTCAACGTTTATCAGATCTATAATCTTGGAACAACATGTCAATCATGCAGTCATGCCACTTATCTCGCGCTCTTCTGATAGAATAACCATGGAGGAAATAGGCAGAAGGTCAAAACACATGAACAAACACTTCTTGTCACTAGCTACCTTACTTCCTGCAGTAAGTACTTGAGGTAGGTACTTACTAGTCTAGATTTCTGGTCTGACACAAACACAACACAACACGTTGAGGGTTTTCATGAAATTGGCCACCAGTTGCCGCCACTTTGCTACGACATCTTCCATTAAAACAATGAACATGTGGCGGCATCTACATCGCCACATGCGAACTACGCATCAAAGACCTGACGTCACATAAATCCTGCATCGCGCAATTGGAGTTTACCGCCCGATGGACATATATACAAGAATCCAACATCAATCGTTGGGCAGTTGCCCGCCAGACACAACACATGTCTGGTCGGAGGATCCTCCCTTTTCTATAGTGGATGAGTTAACTTTACACCCTGTTCCTCATACCCCGAAATTGGTGACATATGAACGTCAACGCAGCCTTCGTGCAACTACTTCAGCGTGACGTCATCATCATCACTCCCGCAAGCTTTCGTGAGGCGAGTCACACAGCCAGCCAACACCCACGGCTTCAATGGGTATCCTGACCACCAGCATGCAGCGAACGCGCATGAAGGTCATAGAACGGGGAAGGACATAGGCTACTTTTTATCGATGTACCACGCGGGTGAAACCGCGGGCGGAAGCTAGTTTACAATAAGTATTAGTACGGAAGTATGTATTATTTGTGTGTGTAGTCCGTCCGTACACCTACACTTTATCAATTCAACTGCTGTAATAAACAGTACTGTACTTTTGAGCTTACTTTCGCAATGGCGTCTCGCCCCTCGTTGTAAAATAAAACCTATCCATTGTATCTTTTGTCTTCCAACTGCTCGATGCAGCTGAAAAATAATATTGAATGCAAAACAATGCAACTGGCACAATAGACTAGACAAAGTGACTCTATCAGCGATAACAATGATGGAAAAGGAAAAAAAAAATAGGACTGACATAAGCTATCGAAAAGCTTAAATATGTCAATTCTGTTGAAAGTGGTTGTAGAAAACGAAACGCTTTCGAAGCGATTGTCAGTTGTCTAGGCCCTCTGATCGGCTGGCTGAGAGTAAGGGATCTCGCGTACTAGATGGCCACGATCATGACCGCGATCAGGGGCCTAGACAAGTGACAATCGCTTCCAAAGTGTTTCGTATTTCTACAACAACTTTCAACAAGATTGACATAAGGTTTTCGATAGCTTATGTCAGTCCGATACATTTTTGCCTTTTCCATCATCGTTATCGCTGATAGAATGTCACTTTGTCTAGGGCCTCAGGTAAACTATAGAAACCGATACGAATCGTGCACTTGGTCAAACCTCGGATACCGGTTAAATTTTCAAACCAGTATAATGTACTTGACGCCTTTACATTCGGTTTCGTTCGCATATACCGGTTTTTCAAAACGGTAACGGGAACAGTTATAAAGATTTTTCGGATTTACCGGTTTAGAGCAATAAAAAACGGTTAATACTTCAGTTTTTATACAGCGCGGCATCCTTACTAGTAGTCACAAGTTGCAAAGCTTTTACCGACATGCCACTCGTTGAATAAACCGGTTAATTTAGGTTAAAATAAAGCTCTCTCAACGTTCGCGTTCTTTAGAAAAGTTCGGAGAAAAACCGAAATAAACGGGTACTAGCCGGTATTTTTTAAACCGGTTCCTCGTCTTACAATTGATCGCAATGGCCAACTAGACGCACTCCATACAATCAGGTGGAACAGGGTTAGTCAGACTGGTGACTTGCTTGTTGTCAGCCTTGCAATGTGATTATTTTCATAATAACTGAAATTGATGATGTAACTACAGGCAAGGAAATAAATAGTTAAGTAGGAAAATTGACACGTCAGCCGTATTATGAATATTTTATACATCTGCCAAAGTATGACAGTTTGTGATTGGAATACGCCTACGGACAATTTAAGTTGGTAATCAAAAGCTTAACAAATAATTTCCCTGGTTTTACCTTATGTTTACATCCATTAAAGAATAACAAATACACATACACAAATACTATATACACAATACTACATACACAATAATTGACTATTTAATTAATATGATCTGTGGGTTGCAACTTTGTTATTTTATAGATATTTTATGTTTTTTAGTTGTGACAACCCATAGACGATATAGAGCACTTTGGAAAAAAACTAGGAAAAAGGCGCGGAGAGAATTAAAATTTCCATTCTCATTTTTATACGACGAAAGTGGTGTCGAGTACAATTTAAGGTGTTAAGTACCAATATAGCGATTTGTACAAGTATTCGAGTGTATAATTCTTTCAATTCGTTGACGTTCTATCATTGTGAAGGACAGGGACAATTATTTGGTAGGAATTAAGTTATTTATAGAAAATAAGGATTTTTGAAACATTAAAATAAACGGTTTTTTCATGCTACGCTAACGGAGATTCTCTTGTTGGATTTTTTTGTATTTTCTTTGTCTTATTAGTAGGTAATTAATAGCAAATTACAGGCTAGGACTATCAGTACCAGCCTGTTATTTGTTCCACAGCAGGTCATGGTCCAGACTTCTCCAGGGTATGAAGTAGACAGACGGACATAGCCTTAATAATAGGGTCCCATTTTACCCTTTGGGTACGGTACCCTAAAAACAATCATAATTAAAGCACGTACAAGCATCCTAAGATCTATATCAGATTCATCAGACTCTGTGTCATAATAATTAATATCATCTTTGTCACAGAACTCAATATCATCCAGTTCCTTCGGCTGCTACTTAAGGTTCGAAAAAACTATGTAGGTAGGAGGGTAGTTAGCTAATGAGATCTAATTATCTGTCATAGGACATTAGATCTCAATATGATAGATAATGGCCAATGGATCATAAGATTTCATTATTTAACCATCCTCGTTATTAAATTACAAAAAATATTAATTAATTTCCATAAAATTTGTTATACTTATTAAACCGGTAGCTATTACATTTATGTTCATATAATTTATTTATAACCATTAAGTACCATAAGTCTATTATAAACAGATTAAAACCTTTTTTTATATTCTAAAAACACATTATATTTTTTTTCTCCCAAAATCTATCGCGTCCGCGCATTGTGCGATATGTCAAAAAATGCAGAAAAATAAGGGGTATAATCGTGCCAAAGGAAAAGTGGCGCACTTGTACCAAAGTCGAAATATATCCTTTTTTACATATTTCTCCATAATTTTTTTTCAACCAAGTCCTTTAAAGTAAAGAAAAATGTTTATTGAAAAACTGAAATACCATTAAATTGATCAATATACGATACCTAAACCCATTTCTGCCGAAAAAAGAAAAATTACTAAGTTGATCCCTAAGTCTATGAAGATCGATTTTCAGCCCACTGTTCGGCGTCGCGTCGCGCGACGAATCGCCCCAGTATGTAAAAGCCTTAAGGGTTCTCGCGAAATAGACCACGACCACAGCAATCAGGGAAACTATAGAAACCGAATCACGCACTCGCTCAGCTCGTTGGCCGTTGCGACCAAGTGCGTATAAGTGCGTAGTCTATAATTTACCTGGTCGGTGCGACCGCTGGTCGTGGCCGTGGCCGTCTAGGGCGTGAGATCCCTAAAAATGAAGCAAGCCAATTAGATTTTCATGATGACTTTTCAGATTACTCACTTAATTTTACTAGTCTCTCTAGATCACAGAGCAAGAATTCTCCGCGCCTTTACGAATAATATACGTGTCCGATTTGGCGCAACTGAGCGCAAGCTAGATGTTACAGGGCATTGTCAGAATTGACACAGGCTTTAAAAGGTGACGTTCAATAAGACACGCTTTGCTTGTATGAAAAGAGTTGACAGTATCGTATGTTCTACGCTCTAGACCATGATTCATTTTTTGTCTCTAAATGGCTTGTTTGAATGGACCTGGGCCATCTCCTGCTTCCTAGGGTGTCTTTAAAAGCGACTAAGGTATTGTGATGTTACAACCACCATCTCAAACCGTTTGCCAACCGTGATGATGATTATGGCAAATATTCGATTTAGACGTCTACGTTTATTCCTAGACATACCTATCCGATATCCACATTCGATACTTACGACATTTTCAAATAGTAGGCTAATGATATAGAAAAAAGAAAGAAAATATATCAACACAAAACAAAGTCCTCTGCCGCGTCTGTCTGTCGTCCTGTACGCGATAAACTCAAAAACTACTGCACCGATGTTCATGCTGTTTTCACCAATGGATAGAGTGGGGCTCGAGTAAGGTTTTAGTATATAATAACCGACATCAATGCGGGCGAAGTCACGGGCATCAGCTAGTAATATATAATTTTCTAGAGGTATTCAGAACTTTGTAATTTCCTTGGATTGGGTACTAATCACGTACTTTCGAAGTTTTGCAGACTTTCCGGTAGATTAAATATAGCTTCCATAAGGGGCCTTTTCAATGTACTTACGTCCGATACACTCTTGGCAATCAGGAGGACTAATTCCAAAGATCGAAATCCGTACTTACGGGCGAAGTTATGGGTAGTTCTTATTCCGTATTGCCAATAGACATATAATTAGTTTGGAGCCCAACCTAAAGAATGATTGACACCACGATTCAACAGTTGTCCCTAATCCGAAGTTTTTACCCGTCCGAAAAAGTTAATTATTCAGATGAAGAGCGCTATCCGAAATTTCGAATTATTTTCGAATGGGCCCGTATCTTCGCTAACGGACCCCAGCTCCGCTACCATCTTGCTGACAGCCAAATATTTATCCATGGCATAAGCTATCCCTCTAGGCTGACTCATGTACCATATCGGTATAAGAGAAGAGAGTCTTTACAGAAGTAGCAGTCAAAAGATCTGGATTTCGAGTTACCTACTCAGTCCGCACTGGGTCCGTGTGATAGATTAGGGAGTCCTGAGTCCCAGCATTGGGAACGTTACAGGTAGTGTTGCCCAAATTCAGTCTTGGTCTTGCAGTCTTGGTCTTGTTCTTGCGTTTTTGCAAGACCAAGACCAAGAACAAGACCGCGTATTTTTAGCAAGACCAAGACCAAGACTGACCGTGCAAGACTTGAGCAAGAACAAGACATAGCCTGCAAGACTCTTGCGTCTTGCAGCTAGGACTTAGCGCTATTTCACTGAGTAGTTAGGTGTAACAGTTCGGTGTATAGGTAGGTACGCTTAGGAATTCTATGAGACGCAAAAAACTGTATCAAAGAATATGAAAAACTGGACCTATGCGCATTACGACTAATACCATAAACATAACGAATAAAAAAATATCTATTAAAATCAAACTGAGTGCATGCATAGTTATGTTTTAACCATCGGCACTTTGATAATGCGGCATCAAAGGTTTTGTACTTACTTCTCAAAGAAATTTGCCGCTTTTCGGAAGTACATGGTTATGATACACGCGCCGGCGGCTTCTTTTGAAATCTAAAACAATCGTTGCCGCCACGCCGAAATCATAACATTTGTGACACTATTTGATTGCCGCCATAGGGCGTAGGTATACTCATGCAAAATAATTTCGAATTTTTTTAAGAGTACCTACAGGTGTTCCAAAGAATAAATAAGTTTCAGAGTGCTAAGAATGAAAATGAATACATTATACTGATCACGCAAGTAGTATTATGATTAGGATAAAATGGTAAGGATAGGTAGTAGATGTCATATTAATTCATTCTAGTAAGTATATATTATAATATTGATTACTTATATGGTTTTAAACTAATTACTTAGGTACTATTATTGTACATTTAGTCATTATATTTCTTAAGTTTTTACAAGAAAAAATAGCAAAAAAGTGTTCAAATATCACCCGTTTAATAAATATTGTAGCCACTTTTAAATATACTTGAAACGTGTAAAAAAATTCTACAAAACTAATTTTCTATTTTCTAAAGCATCATTAGTAATTAGAAAACATAGAAATAGGTTAAGTGATGAGTCAGCCAGATGGTTACTTTGTATTAATTCTTGGTCAAAAAAATTGATATAAAGTATCATAACCTAATGATAAAGCTGTTGATTTGTGTTGTATTTTATTTTTTATTCAAATAAATGATAAATCGTAAAACTCTTTTATTAAATTTCTTATAAGTTGAGGGTTCAATCTCTTTCTAGACAGATAAGTATTGTTCTTTAAAATACAGTCAAGTTATTGTAATTAATTTGTTTTTTTAAATGTTTTAGCAAATGTAAGCTTATAAATCATAAATGTTTATTAAGAAACAGTTACTTCCATGGAAAACGACATATAGGTCAGTTGATTTTTCGAATTTCTTATCAAATCTTCAGTTATTTATTAATCTGCTTGATCTTTACTATGGCTATGTTAATTCAAGCTCACAATGTTCCAATTCTAATACGTTTTTCTAAGATTTAAAGTAAACTTTAATAAATAGTAATAGACTAATAGGTAATTGCAAGACTTGCAAGACTCTTGCTGCAAGACCAAGACCAAGACCAAGACTGGGAGCGCAAGACCAAGACCAAGACCAAGACCAGGTGTATTGGCGCAAGACCAAGACCAAGACTGGCTAAGTCTCGTCTTGTTCTTGCATTTGGGCAACACTAGTTACAGGCTGATTCAGTTTATGCGATGCACTCAGGGAAGTATGTCAGAGGAAAGAGGAAGGCCTATACTCTATAGATTCCCAGCAGTGAGTGATTCCCGGACCTAATTGATGATGATGATCCACACAAGCAGACCACGAAGGACTTGATTCTTGAAACGATGGTGATAATAACGCAGCAGTAGATTACAAGAACTCGGTCAACAGTGCTGTAAGTCATAATGAGTCATGTAATGCAGAAGCTATTAAACCAGAGTCATTAACAGTATTCTATCTATCTCATTAGGAATATGAGTTCAAGATATGTTACGCACCGCTATGGAGTTCTACATTCTGTGAGATGATGAGTATTATTTTGTAGAATAACTGCTGGGGGTGTTCTGTTTCTGACATAAATGTCAACTTGATATCTGGAATTCTGGACTACGGGTCGCATGTTTTAATTGCCCCTTCGAAGCACCATTTATGCTTGGAATTTATGGATATTTGTTGTGTCAACTTGTGTCGGACATGATGTTTTAAATCTCGTCTTGGCATGATCATTTTTAGAAGGTAGCTCTTCTGTTAAAGCTACTTTATGAAAATGCGAGAGAATCATTCTAGCTTTGCATTCTATCGCCATTTACGATGGAGACTACTTGTACCCCAGGTGACTTATAATAAATATGAAAATATTCTCAAACTAGTCAAAGAAAATAATAAAAAACTATCACGTAAAACAGCTAAGTATAGTTCTCGAGTTATAAGCGCAATGACAGACAGATAGACAGAGATACGTTGTCTCATGGAGAAAGGATGATGCGTTATGAATATTGTATTTATTATTGTAGCATTATTTGAAAACATAGCAATTGTATCGTTATCGCTGGTCCGCGAAATGTAAATTAAAGTATCGTATATAGGTTCCATACTTCTTGCATCATGCGAGAAGCACAGAAACGGACGAAGTGGCAGTGCTTCGGGGAGGCCTATGTCCAGCAGTGGACGTCTTTCGGCTGAAATGATGATGATAACTATAAGATACTTTAATACTTTCGGCGGACCAGCTTTTTGCCACGGAATATGAGCTATTCCATAGATATCCGATTCCTACATAGTTTAAACACGAGAGAAACAGAAGAAGCTCTGGGGGCCTACCACCACCGCTTACAGCAGTATATTTTAATATTACTTCAGTGTAGGAAAGGGATGAAGCTTTACAGGACGTATAGCTCCATCTCTTTCCCCCACGAATTAGCCTTTTCCCAACCATGTTGAGGTCGGCTTCCAGTCTAACCGGATGCAGCTGAATACCAGTATTTTACATGGAGCAACTGCCTATCTGACCTCCACAACCCAGTAACTGGATAATACGATATCCCCTGGCAAGACTGGTTGTCAGACTTTCGGGCTTCTGACGACCCGTAACGACTGTCAAAGATCCATAAATGTCAGCCGGGACCAACGGTTTAACGTGCTTTCCAAGGCACGGAAGATTCTCGATATGTAAAGATGGTCACCCATGCACGGACCAACCCCGGCAAGCGTAGCTTAACCTGATGAATCGACCTGTGCGGCTGTTATTACTTAGCCACGAGCTCCTCCCCTGGTTATTCAACGTGAATGTTTTTTATCGCGCACTGGATTTTCAACTTTTCGTGTTTGAGCATTGAGAATCTAACAGAGTGCATACCCGCTCATCAAAAATACACGATTAGATTTTCAACTCTCGGCTAAGCGGCAAATTGTAATATTAACATCTAGTAACGCTTCTGTTAGGCTTCGCCTTAGCTCCAACAATAGATTTTCTGATTTCTTGGCTAAATGCTTCACTACGACATAGGTACAGGTCACACGTGACTGAAGTTCTAGTGCTTCCAGTTTTTACTGAGTACAAAGCAACTCTATATTTATTTAAGCGAATCACCCAGTGTCGTGATCTTTGAGAAGGATTTTTTTCTAAATCGCCGATGTCATCATGACAGTCGTTTCCATTTTAAGCCATAATAATAATATCCCTTATATAGAAAATCCATACTAATAATAATTACCTATAAATGTTTAGGTAACTCTGTACCTATGTCTGATGTCTGTCTGAACCTTTCACGCCTAAAGCCGTAAACTATTGAACAGATCGTGACGTTTGACAGATACGTCACCAGTCCGTCACGTCGTCGACGTTCGTCACCGTTACGTGGGACTAAGTTCTCTTAGTCCCACGTAATATAGCCTATTTTGCAACCTGGACAGAATACTAGTGGTATTCTGTAAAATTCAGTACCTAGGTATCGATGACAATGACAGCTCACTTCACCTAAGTTTTCATCGTGAGATGGTTACAGAATAGCAATTCTGATAATGCAAGTTTTAGGTTAGTAGCATCATATGGTTTGCTGTGTATTTCAGTGAAACTTCTCATGGTTATGACTTTTAAGTATCTTTTCTTTTAATATGAAGTAACTGTTGATTTCTATGGCATATCCTTTGCTTCTTAACCTTGAGGCAATTAACACCCTGGAAAAGACAGTCGGGAGAAATTATTAGAAAGACAGTTTCCAATTAATGTTTATGACATACTAGCTGATCTGACAGACTGTCCGAAAATCAACAATTTATACAAAATTCCCAAACTAAAAGCTTAAATTTTCCTGGCAACTTTTCCCAAATTATCTATCCGTAAGAACCTGCTATCGAATTGCGTAATCGATTAAGGGCGAATTTCACCAATGAAACTGAACGCGATCAGCACATCTGAACCGCGTTTAAGAGCTATCAGTATCAATATTTCCATAACAATGATGACACTGACAGCTCTTGAACGCGGTTTAGATCGGTCGATCACGTTCAGTTTCATTGGTGAAATTCGCACTAAGACTAATCCGTTTCATTTTGACAGTTCCACAACATTCATTGCGTTATATACGTTGTTGAGGAGATTTGTTTCCCGAACATAAGAAGCAATAGATTAGCAATTTGTTTCAAACCGATTCAGATTCTGATTGATCGTTTATTACACAATTAGGGTGCAGATTCGGACTATTAATTTTAAAACTATTTGACAAATCGGTCCAGCTGTTCTGAAGTGATGCGCTTACCATCGAACAGCATTTAATTTTTAATTTATAGATTTTTACTTACATAAAAATGAATAAATGATAGCCTGAACGGTTGATAGGGAAGAACGGAAAAGAAAACGTGTTGCGAACAAGAAAGATGATGATTTCTTTAATACTTACTTTGTTACTAATGTAATAAATGCGAAAGTAACTCTGTCTGTCTGTCTGTCGCGCTATCACGCCAAAACTACTAAACCGATTTAAACGAAATTTGGTACGCAGATAGTCTAGAGCCTGAGAAAGGACATAGGCTACTTTTTATCGACATACCACGCGGGCGAAGCCGCGGGGGGAAGCTAGTATAATATAACTTATAGCTCCTACAAACGTCTTGTCAAAGTGAGCGATGATTTCTTCAATCATTGAGTAACCAACGAGAAAGTTTAGTAAAACTTAAGTAATGTCATGTCCTGATTATTCTAGTCTTAGCTCGTGTTTCTAAGTTCTACTTGTATTAACATAAATGTTGAGCAACTTTATTGGTTGTATTGATTTTTTGATTACTCTAATAAATACTCGGGATCCTTTTTTGGCTTCGCCGCAGTCGGGTAAATAGACGAGTATCTATTATATATGTCATGCTCGTCTATTCTATTGAGAGTGTAGTTAATAATTATGACATTTATAAATCTATTAAATTTTAATTAGCAATAGTAATGCGATTATTACTGGACTAGTGTGAAACTTTATCAAAAACATGTTTTTATTATTATTTAAATAGTAGAAACAGTGGTCTAGTTCGGCCTTAATAAAGATAATTTACATAACTTTTTAATTAATTTTTAATTCGCATGCTTAACCTCGATAAAAATGAATGTGGAATCTTACTTCTTGTACAACTATCCGCAAAAACTGTATTGAGCCAGTCAGCTGATGACTCTAGCTGTCAGTTTGTTTGTTAGTAAACTGATAAAAATGCTTTGAGTTTTACGTAACGCAACAGTAGGTACCTATAATGTTATTACCACTGGCTGACTAGTAGTGGCACAGGTGTGGTGTGTTGCACACAGCGAGTGTTTGTTTTCCACCTAACAAACTGCGTTAAATGTAACTATGTAACTGGATTACTGGACGACACATAAATACAGCAGTACCTACCTAATAGCATTGTGCAAAGTACACATTGTTTCAGCGTCAATATTTGTGACAAATTAAGGAAATTACAGTGACGGTGTCTCGTTCATTTGGTAATTTGAAATAGGTAGGTATTACGTACATACTTGCGTCACAGTCCCCATATTCATAGGTACACCTGACATTCAGACTGCAATTGCTGTAACGTTGATAATAGAGTTCATTATTGATTTGTCTTTTTATCAACTAGTGAATTCCAACTTAAGTATATATTATTTATTCGCAATTTTTTTATAAATACTTAATTATGTTCTTATTTGGTCGTATTTTATGTGGAAAGTAAATTCTGAGAATTGTAACACTGTTTTCTTTTGGTCAGCTGTTTATCAATGCCTTTTGTATATTTTGAACCATTTACATGATTAACTTATGTCTAATAAAGCCGGCTTTGGCATTTGCGCTCGCAGCATTTCCACTATCATAGCTACGTAATAACAATGTCAACAAAACAAATGTTTGGCCGCGATTTGAGGAAAATCTTATAAGCGGACAACACTCACCGTGTGTAGATACAGCTGTAAATAAACACTAGCGAAAAATCCACCCACTACTCGTCCACTGACGCGCTTAAATTGTTTTATTTCACTTGGTTTTCTCGAGGGGAAAACTAATGAAGTATCGTAGAGTACGTACTAGCGCGAGCGTGCGTCTGCACACGACCGTCATCCATCGGCGTGGAAGTGCGACTGAGTGAGCGTGTGCTCCGACTGTCCGTTGGTCCCACCATTCGAATTCAGTGCCGCAAAGCTGAGCCGGCGCGCTGGGGAACTGACCGATTTGCCTCGCCCGCTACTGGCCACAGTGGCCACTCAAACTACGAGATGTCACTTTGCATCATTAAATCAGAACATTTTGCCCGATTTTAACATTCATTATAACAACATTGACGACCCTAATTAACATTAACCCTCAGAGTAATATAACCTATTTAATGATCACGAGAAAAAAATAAACCAATACAGTATGACAATAAAAAAAAAATGTCAGTAGTATGTGTGAGATCGCAATTGGATGCATTTTTTAAATTTGACGTTTCTGATTAAGTTTCAGTTTCACTGTCAGACCAAATCCGTTTCACTATCCTTTTGCGGAATTAAAATAATCCACCTGAGATTTGGGAAATAAAAGCATGGCATCGCAGACAAATCTCGACCCAAATGCTGACAGTTTTCTGTATGCGCAAAGCGGCAGTCGAGATAACTCAGTCGATGAGGCTTTGCCGAATATCTCGGACGACTTCTCAGAGGAACTGCCGATAGAGAAATCAACGCCGCAAAGGAAGAGGTCGAAAAAGATTTGGAAAGATGTGTCTGAGGAATCTTCGCATACCAAGTTTTTTAAACGGCGAACCCGTTTAGCTGAGCTCGAACATGTTACTCGAGATGAATATCTCAGTATATCAGAGTCGATGTCTGGATCATCGGATACTTTCAGGTGCATCCATGGGTCCGAAGGCAAGCAATACACACAGAAGGGTTTACTGAAAAGGAATATCTTGAAAAATTTGGATACCATACCTTTTGGTAAGTTTTTAACTTCGAGTCTGATAAATTACTGTTTCAGGACACATCAGTAATTTGACCTGAAGATAGTAACTAGCTGAATATTTTGACACCAAAATAATCGATTCTTTCGATTGATTCTTTATTCAGGCGGCAACGGATCTAGAGGCCAATTCCCGTAATAAATTAATGGAATACGGGATACAGGCATAGCCCCTCTGATTCTGCTCTGGCTAGAGCCAATAAAATTTCATACCAACCTTACCTTAGGAAAGAGGAAGTATTTATACTGAACAAAAGTTGTACGTGTCCACTAGTTCACGAAAAGTATTGACACAACCCAAGAATGAAGAATAGGAAAATTCGAAATCAGAGTTCATCAATTGTGTACGGTTGAGAACATACTTAGCTTTAGCAAAATCATAATATGAAAATAAATTATGAATCATCGTAAAATATCACAAACTGACAATACATAATAAATGATCTGCGTGTAATTTCATACTACGAAATAATTCATCTGTTTGACAGTTTTCTATGGAGATTCGTAAAATGGTCCACAAATTATGAATTGCTTGTATGTCAAATTAGAGGAATGCTAATGACAGCTGGGATTCAGGAAATGAACTGCTTTTAGAGGAATTGCTAATGTGGCCGGTTTAGGCCCCCAGAAGCTATTATTTTCAATGATATTCTTACGCAGGTTGGAAGTTCCTGATATCCTGATATAATATTCTATCTTCTTGTAAGAAAATATCATCTAGGTGACTATAAAATACTGCAATTGTGCGTTTCTATCAGCCATGTATGATGAACTTACCCGCATTATAATTTCAACCATTTTGGTCTCGATGACTTCCAATAGCAAACGACACAGTATTTATGAAAGTGTACGTCAACAAATAGGACGTTTGTCCTTTTATTAAATTAAAGTGCGCTTTCCCTCACCCACTTACCTTTTTAATCAACTATCATAATAATTTCTCGTGCAGCGACGTTGACCTGAAAACAGTTCTATTGTTTCCATACCTACTTGTAATTTCATTTGGTGGCTGATAAAACTCAGTTTTATTGTTATTTACACCATCATACACTACGTTTACCTTTGCCAATTTTTGTATGAAATAAAAATGTCCATTGGTTGGATGCCAACAAGTTAACTAATTACTTTTATTCGTCATTATTTTCAATGCAGTAAAGTATGCATCATGCATGACTAATCGCGAGCATACTCAAATGTCATTCGTTGCCGACTGCGCTGCAAATAAAGCAAACTAGGCTATTTATCGTTCGATTTTTGTTATAACTGTGGTTATAGTAGATAATGCTACTAGTTCAGGGATTATTTTTCCATCGGTCTTTGAAGTATAGAGATGCACTCATGTATTTTACCCAACTACGGCGAAGCAAAAAGGAGGGTTATGATTTTGACCGGTATGTATGATTATGTTTGTATGTATGTATGTTCAATTGTTCCCTCATATCTTTTAAACTCCTCATCACAATTGCACAAATGAGGTAGTTGGAAGCTTCTTGATAGTCCGCTGGTTTATAGGCTATGTGAAGTCATATTAAATGGATGGAATGAATATGACGATGGCACCGTCCAGAGGACATAAAAGCATGAACTAAAAAAAAAACTTTTTAGTGAGGTCGTGTTTGGTATCAAATGAAAGGGAGCCTATATAGCACATATCAAAAATATTTATATATTAAAACCCCAAAAAAAAAAAAGTTATAAAACTAAAACCCAAATACGACAAAAAACTCAACTAAAAAGGTATAAACAAGACATCACACACAGACAAACTACAAATCCACAGTAACACGAATCTGTTTGATTTATGCTAACACGTGTGATTCCGGATTTTTAATTTGTTTGTTTGTGATGTCTTGTTTATACCCTTTTAGTTGAGTTTTTTGCCGTAGTTTGGTTTTAATTATAATTTATATTTTTTTATCTTATAATTTTTGTACCGCTTAACATATCCGGATAATACCATGATCTTCTACATATAACTTTACATAAATGTCCAAGGAAATGCTTCTAAGAGCTCTTTGACATTTATTTATAGTAACTACCAACGATATCTATTTCGTAGTGACTCCAGGCTGTCTAATTATTCATGATTTCTACTCAAGTTAAGGACACGACAATTAAGTCGGTAGTTAAAACTAATCGGAATAACTGTTGCATGCTTATTGTCTATAAAGTCGTGACTGACTTAATAACGTTAGTGGTTCATCTTTAGATTTCCTTTTGATGAATTGAATGTAGAATTGCCATTTAATTTACAAGAAAGCGTCAAATTATTTTTCATAATATTATGTTTGTGGTTATATTTTGAACTGTTTGACAATTTCTGAAAGATCTGTGTCTATTATTAGAGGATAGTAAAGAATTAATACCAACTAAGGATTATTTATGGATGTTCTCTGACTAGGGTTAGATCTGCACCTCAATTGCGTAACACACTTTCAATCACAATTATTTTAAAGGAAAATCCTAATCCATTGCTTCATATGCTTGAAAAAGTCGTCTGCTTGCATACGCAAAAACAAAAAGCCATCTGCTCGCCTACGAAAATAACAAAAAGCCGTCTGCTCGCCTACGAAAATAACAAAACGTCGTCTGCTCGCCTACGCAAATAACTAAACGCAATGAATGTCGTTGAATTGTCAAAACGAAAGGTGTCGTAATTGTGTGTTACGCCATCACCCCGCAGGTAACAGCTGTCACCAAACGTTTACACGAAAACAAATGGCGCATGTGCGCCTCTTTTTTTTCCTCTATAACTATTCATGCTAATAACACTGTTCTCAACTTTAAGACCGCAAATGGAGCGACAATTGTGCTCCGACATTTGATTGGGAAATGGCCAAGATAATCGAGCAGATGATCATGAGTCCAACGGTGGAACACCAGTTAGATCGCTTACAATCACATCTACGGGACTTCGCTAAGACTAGCCGCAATGGATACGTATCCTTTTCTATAAAAGCCATGGAATTCATGAAGTAAATATGTCAGTGTATTGCTTAATAGTAGGTGGTCCGGGTAAGTGGTGCCATCATTCTTAATTCTCTCGCCAAGCAGTGTCCTCTGTTTAAGTTTTTCGAGATTTTTACAATGCTATGAATTACTAATGGTTTTACATCAATAGTGAATGTGCTATTTTACCATCACGTGGATTGCCTGCTTGTTTGTCATTCCAATAATAAAGGTCATTCACCATTATTACCAATAGTTCCCTGAAAAAACAGCAGCGAGTTGATGTTCTGGAGAGTTACTGCGTAATAATGGACTTCTTGTTGGAGTCAGTACCATTCATGCCTGTTCTAAGTGAAGGAATTATGCTGCTACTCAAAAATATGCAGAAACCCATTCTACTTATTTATACATCTGACAGCCTTACATATTTTGACGCGATCGTGCATTATATGGGGTTTATGGGTAAGTTACCAGACCAATCGCTAGACAAGCGGTGGCCGCCACATATCATCCACAGTGTTGGCTGTCATGAAAATTATGGCACAGAGGTGTTTGAAAACACAGCAACTTACTTTCATAAATAACGTGTCAGAGACGTGAACCGACGGTAAATTGCGGACGCTATGTGCGGCCACCACAGTCTTAGGAAACCGATGCACTTACAGTCAATAAGTTTGGAAAGCGTGGGCCTAAACTCCTGTTTCAGAACAACGTATTCCATCATCTGAGCCTGTGGTTCTATCTTCTATGTTATGGGTTTGGTTTCCGCACTTAGTCCTTAAGGTGGACCATTGTGCGTGCTGAGCCTGTGGTAATACGATACGGTTCTCCAAAGTTTAGCAATGTGACTTGTCTTTACGATTTAATTTCTTGCCTGCTTTTAATGGATCGGTGAAGGAAAACACCGTGAGGAAAGCGGCATGTCCTAGAACCAAAAAAAAATTGGAAGACATGTGACATCTACCAACCCGCACTGGGCCAACGTGGTAGATTATCGCCCACTCCCTCTCACCAACAGGAAAAAGTGGAGACTGGAGGAGTGGGAACATTTAAGGCTGATTATGTTGTAATAGAACTGCGAGATTTGACACCAGCCCCAATTTCCTGATAAAGTTCCACATGTTATAACAACAACCTTAACTTAATTCATAAACCTCGCGTGTTATTGTAATACACTTAGACAAAACAATTAACTATTTCTGAATGAAAGAAACTGCACAATATCTTGGGAATTCATTGAAACCGAACTGGTATTACGTAGACTTTCGTGTTCATAATATTAGTATAATTGAGGCCAAGTCAATATCGCCACGCCATTTTGTGGTAGCAGCTATAGAGGACAAAGTCGTGTCACTCGAGGGGATTTTACTCCTTTTGAGGTGATATGATTTATGGCGCATGATCGTGCTTCACATATCAATTGTTTCGAATCTGACTTCTACAAACGGTCAATAGTAGGTCAGACTGCGAGTTCGTTGAAGATACGTGGGTAGTGATGTTTGTAGTTAAAGGTATTTTGATTAAAAAAATACTGAATCCTCCAATTCTTCTAATAGGTTAGACAAAATGACTCGGATGGAAATGTTATGGTTTAAACGGTGAAAACACTTTTTACATTTTGACTGAGATACAGTTTAAAGTTTCATGAAGGTGAAGTTCTCACCACTTGAGAAAAAATTTCGATTTTGTCGGTTTTTCCGCGGTTCCTTTGCGTTTTTCATAATTGCCTTTTTTCCTAAACCATCGAAGTAACAAGGCGAACAAAACAAAAAAATATCGAATCCTGAATATTTTCGAGTTTTTGCGAGACTACCGCATGACACTATTGATTTTTATATTATACTAGCTGATGCCCGCGACTTTGCCCGCGTGGCGGTTATTATGTACTAAAACCTTACTCGAGAACCACTCTATCCATTGGTGAAAACAGCATGAAAATCGGTGCAGGAGATTTTGAGTTTATCGTGTACAGGACAATAGACAGAGGCGGCGGAGGACTTTGTTTTATAATATGTCGAAATCGCACAAAGCGTTTGACAAGCATTAGCAACCGTATTGCATTATGATTATTGTCTGCACATGAAGACTAAGAATGTCAAAACAAACTTATTATACTTAATAACAATGCCTACATTGTTTACTCTTAAAATGACAATAATCATTTCAAACTACTTCAAGATGAAAGCAAAACAATAGGTACATAAAACTACTATCATTCTGATAGTCCGAGAGCCTAGACCAAAACCATGTTGCATCGTTTTACGGCCAAAACCGTATAAAATCGTTAGTTTAGATGATTCTGAACTCGACTCGATGTGCAGGACCGGTCAGAAATGTCGAAGTTTTCTGGGAGCCCATGACTCTATGTAAAAAAAATAGGCAGACGGTTTTATGACAAGATATATGTTTAAAATTAAAATTACGACTTTATTACGAAAAACAGACATTTAGCGCGTCAAATGTGACCTGAGCGCATTTTCAAAAATGTAAAAAAAGAAATATCGGCTATAATATATTTTTTTTTAATCTTTTGTGTTGTTGCTGGTTTTAGCAATTTATTCGCATCAACTGACCAATGATCACTTGAAAACTAGGTTTTCAGACGTTTGCTAGGGGTTTTATTTTTTGCTATGGGTTTTTTGTATTTTAAATTTTCTCAAAGCCTCCTGGATACGTTCGATGCTACAATATGGCTGATATAACTTAGCAGGTCTGAAAATAGTTCTACTTTCGCGCATGTTCTCTCACTCACATTCGCCTCATCTCAACATTTGGTTCCTGAAAAATGTTACTGCGCAGCCCTTTGCGCGAAGTTCGGAACTGCCAAGATAAATCGGCCGTATTGTACTGGTGTCTGAAAATTGTGTTTTCGCTATCTTAAATCTACCGTTCAACTACATTCGGAAAATCAGACCGATTGCTATGAAAGACTTCTGATTTTTTTTTAGATATTTGAGAATGCTGTCGGGCCAGAGGTGACGCGGAAAATTTCTGAGATTAGGTTTTTGGATTCAGAATAACCAAATCTATCGATTTTATACGGTTTTGGGTGTTAAAACAATGAGGCAATTTTTTTTTTGGCATGGTCTCTCCTACTATGAACGTGGAAGAGATGAAGACGGAATGAATGACTTTTCATTGATGGTTTCATTGAACCTTAATAACAAAAGAGATGACTAAAGAAATGTTTGTCATATTATAAAACAAAGTCCTCCGACGCGTATGTCTCTCGTCCTGTTCGCAATAAACTCAAAAACTAGTTCACCGATTTTCATGCTGTTTTCACCAATGGATAGAGTGGTTCTCGGGTAAGGTTTTAGTATATATATAATAACCGACATCCACGCGGGCGAAGCCTCTGGCACCAGCTAGTGTTTAATATAATATGAGTCACTGTCTGAATTAAGCATTGGTAAACAATTTCATGGTGTTGGGCCCCTTTCTCTCAGCTATAAAGGTGATTCTAACCGAAGTGGCTCGCCACAACACTTATCTGAAATGGGACACCGCCACCGCAGCCACGATACAGGGTCTAATACAAATCGCTTGTTTTTGTATCTAAAGCCTTTATTCAATTACAGTTTATTGTATTATTGTGTATTTATTTTATTTACTGCATTTCTTCCTTCGTTAACTCCTCCTATCTGGATTAACCAAAACCATAACTTTGTTTCAGCGTACCTGCTAATTAAGTTGGACGATGACGAGCAGTTCAACATTGTGTCCAAAGCTATGATCTTTCACCTGGCGGCTCCCGACGACGTTCGGGGTCCAGGGTCGGTACCCCTGCGTTACGCCCTGACTGCGGCAGCCCCGGTCCTGAGAGAGACCATCGTCAGAATGGTGGCTGTCGCCAATCACCATAGGTTCTCATTATTTTTGGAGATTGTGCTTCTGCTGGCGTGTGATACAGCGGAGAATTGTACGTTAATCATTGTTATAGAAGCTGGTATTTAAGATTTAACAAATAACAAGCCGTGTGCGTGATTAGATTTCCCATCGGAAAAAATGAAGCACTTTCCATACAAACTTTTATCCCCTGACTTTCATTCACCAAATACTTTAACCAAGTGATTAAATTAAATTTTCAAAAAATTCATCTCTAGTACGAAGTCTATAATGGTTTGCATTAGGTCATCTATAATATGCTGAATTACCGATACTGGATTTAAGATTTAACAGTAATGGGGTCTAACACAAACTTGAAGCGTAAACTGATCAACGGCTACTACAAGCAGTGTTGCCAACCGTACCAATCTAAAAAAACCGGCCAAGTGCATGTCGAACCACGCACAATGAAGGGTTCCGTAGTTAGGATGAATTACAACAAACATAAAATTTTTGTTGAAAAACATGTTCACAATCTAACATGTTTTTGCAACTACAAATTTAAGTTGGTCGATTATTACTTGGCAACTTGTGGAGCCTACTTAGCTGTGATAGTTTTGCTTTTAATTTCGTTATATACTACTGCCGTGAATTTTTTCACATATCCAAAACCAACCATTTAGCTGGGGGGGACACTTGACTAACAAAAATGAGCACTTTAAAGCTTAATATTTCGCAAACGGATTCCTGAATCCAAAAATGGTTTTGCAACAAGCATGCAAACAAGTATGTTTGATTTTTTACGAAAATCAGTAAGTGTAGAATATGGACTATAAGATAAAACCATTGGGATGCCATTGAAAAAACAGTAGATGTACTGCTAACAATAGGGTCAACACTTACTACGAGTATTATTGTCATTTCAATATCATAAACTACCATTTTCTTGCACTAGAAAATATATATAGCCAATTATTGTTAGTTTGCCGGTTCACCGGCTGACATTAGCCGCTCAGACGATGATAAACGAACCGTCCAGTTTTGATCGCCTCCTTTATTGTTAACTTTCTATTTACTATCGATTCGAATGCTCGTAGCATTCTGGGTTGAAGTTTGATCCAGAAAATCAAATGCAATGTTACAAAGTTATAGTGTGTTACTTAATGACGTCACGGGTTAGGGGTGAATCGATTTTGTTTAGGCAGGTGTTCGTACAGATATATATTAAGTAGAGGCAGAAATCAGAATAAAATTGAGAAACTACTTGCTGCGGGGCTTTTCGTAC
Source organism: Lithophane leautieri (assembly GCA_949152455.1). Lineage (NCBI taxonomy): Eukaryota > Metazoa > Arthropoda > Insecta > Lepidoptera > Noctuidae > Lithophane > Lithophane leautieri. The sequence continues at coordinate 16,911,264 of OX424458.1, read as the reverse complement.
AAAAAATCTGCATAGAGTTGCAGATTTGAATCGAGTCATAATAATAACATGACTCAAAGATATAATCATGTCGAATAACATTATATATGTTATAATCCCAAAAATATATAATAATAATAAAAGTTATAAAACTAAAACCCAACAACGACAAATATAAACAAGACATCATAGACATATAAATTAAAAATCCGGAGTCACACACAGATTACGTGTGACTCCGGATTTATAATTTTGGCTTTTAGTTTTATAACTTTTATTTTAGTTCCTTTGTAGCGCGACACTCTATCGAGACATTATAAATAAGGAATCGAAGGCATGATTATTCGAAGGAAATAATGAGGATCTTCACAATAGGTTTTCGTCATCATATTCAAACTTGATTTCGTTATGTTTGCCTTCTTTCCATTGTTCGGAGCTCAGATATTAGTTTTGATTTTGCAGGCATAGAAATGATGAAAGGAAACATTATTGAGATCATCCTGTACCGTTTTAACCCTTACTTTCCTAAAAAAGTACTGCCGCATTATGACATCAACCCTCAGGATTGCCAGGACCTCAACGTTAGATTAGGTAAGAAGGTTTAAAATATGTACGTAGCCACCCTTTAGGTACACACGGCTACACATCAGCTATACATTTCCAGTATAAGCTGATCTCGCATTGTACACAAATCCTATACAGTGTGAGATCAGTATAAACTGGAAATTTATAGCTTGATGTGTAGCCGTGTGTACATCACCATCTACAACACTAGAGACTATTAAGTCCATAACTAAGAAGTGTAGTAATAAATGTTATCAGAGTATTTAGCGATACTCAATTACACAGACACAGAAAAACTTCTAGAAAATAAATTATGTCATGATGATAATTTATTCCCTCGTAAGTATTTACTTTTGTATATTTACATAGTTTTAGATATTAATGTACCAATAATTAGGCTTTTTCTCATAGTTTTCATAGATTATTTCATATCAGTTTAACTTTAAATTAAATGTATAGTGATGGCCTGAAACACAGGTTTGAATTAACCTAGATCGGCGGCGGGTCACTACCTAACATTGTCATTTCGAACCATCATTACCGACTTGCACCTGTAATAAGCATATTTTAGTTTTATTTTATTTTTAAGCACTATTATTGTTTGTGAAATCTTGCTGTTGACTAAATGTACACCTTTTGTAAACGTTTTTATTCAATAATTATTGGTATTTGTATAACTTAACTATTGATATCACAGAGCTAAGCTAAGCTAAAATATCTAATCTAATACAAACCAGCACTGCAACGCTGTTTGCCTGCAATTGTTGCGCGCGGGTCGCGTCGCATCTAACGATCAATCAGCCTAACCTTTTCCCAACTAAGTTGGACTTAGCTTCCAGTCTAACCAGATGCAGCTGGATACCAGTATTTTACATGGAGCGACTGCCTATCTGACCTCCACAGCCCAGTTGCTGGGTAATACGATACCCCTTGGTAAGACTGGTTGACACACTTTCGGGCTTCTGACGACCCGAAAGACTGTCAAAGATCCACGTATGACTGCGGGCCAACCGACGGCTTAACGTGCTTACCGAGGCACGGAGGGGTCTAGATATGGAAAGATGGTCACCCATCCACGGACCCACCGCGGCAAGCGTAGCTTCACCGAATCGATCCACCCGTGCGGCTGTTATTACTTAGCCACAAGCTCCACTTACTATTACCAACTTACATTTTATAATACACAAGCCGTGTGCTAGATGGGATTTCTAATCGGCAAAAATTACGAAAAGACATTGCGTAAAATTGGTGCCTTTTCTTTTTTGGCGGTAGTCTTCATACTAATTTTTGTTCATTGTCATTTCATACAAAATTTAATTTCGGGTTTAAACAGGGGCGTGAATTTTCAATCTCCCCTTCGGTAATTTTATGCTTCTACATCCAGCGGTTTAGAACGTGAGTTTTCTGTTTGTCAATGAATTAATTTAAGATTTTTATTAAGTAGAATATAAATTAAACGAGAATCAGCGACCGTTGTGCAAACCAGTTCCGAATCAATTAGTGTAAATGTCCGTAGATCATTGAAAGTAATTAGAGTTGAGACGTCAACAGCTGTAATACTGTAATATTACGTGATCTCAGGAGAGAGCAGCATTAACATGACCACAACCCTGTCGCTGCTGCTAGTACTTCTGAAGACTGCTGCAAAACATTTGGATGAAAACCCGGGTTTTAGAAAACTGCTTCCTGCCCCGGACTGTTATGCACAAAGGTGAGCTATCGTTTTGACCTCGAAAAACCATTAAGTGAACCAAGGTCGTTCATGCGGTAATGGCCATCATAATAAAATGTTATTAGGGTTTTCCTTCCATCAAGAATTTCTCAGTAGCGGCCCAGAGTCTAAGTTTGTGCCCGGTTGATGGCAATAGGCCCGCCCCATGGCCCCCTGTTACATGGCACATGCCTAAGTATGCCAATCCCCGAAGGGTTAGGTCTGCCTACCCCTTCTGGGATTACCGTCGGGATGTTATGTATGTTTAAATCTTTTTCGTATTTATTTTTTAAATCAAACTTTAATTGATTGTTGGATGTATCCAACGCTATTGGTGCCAATAGGAATCCACTATTTATCCACTTCTTCGTTTTCGTGTGGTTAGTGACTAACCTGGTGTCCGAGTTTTTATGCCGGCCATGGCTTCACATGCCGTCGAGAAATATCTTTCAGGCAGCCGTTTCCTACACCGTTTTTTTTTAAGCAAGTTACGCACTAATTTTTTGATGCTATCATTAACAAAGCAAGAGTTACGTAAATAAATAATGTACACATGGCTACACATCAAGCTATACCTTTCCAGTATAAGCTGACCTCGCATTGTGCAGAAATCCTATACAATGCGAGATCAGCATAAACTGGAAATGTATAGCTTGATGTGTAGCCGTGTGTACATCCGTTTCCTACTCTCAATGTCAGGTCCAGTTGAAAAGCAGCTTCAGGCACTATATAATATTTGTTTGGCACTTTGCTGTCCGTGAGGCACACAATATTCTTTTTATTGTTTGTGAGATTAACTCTTGTTGTGTTTATATTGTGTGACCTATGCTCCGAATAAACATATTTATATCTTTCGTTTCTTTTTTTATCTCTTACTATTGTAGATGTTTCATCTGGGCGCATCGATACGAGTGCCGAGCTCGGGAGCATCGTCATGAGAGAATTACCCTCACTGTGATAGCAGCTATCATGACCAAGTGCTATGGGGATCAGCTGCTTCTCTTCTCTTCTATACTGATGCCAGGTATCATACTCGAAGTAACTCAGACCTATCTCATTAAAACCAATAAAAGATAAGGCATGGCTGTACCGAAAGCTGGAAGACTTGATTTGATGGAATTAAATGTTACTTTATTTTTAAATGAGTAAATGTTACTTTATTTATTTATTAACGTCAATTTTCCGGGACATTACATACAACTGTCAAAAAATTACAGCCGCGATTTGAATATATGGACAATTTAAGTTAGTAACGGGTGACTTCGACCAAACTTTCATCCCCAGTATAAGTCTTACGAATGTTTACAGAGCCTGTGCCACGAGGTAAAGGCTGTAAAGAACCAACTACCTATTAGCTCCTGATTCAAAGCTGAAATAGTACTAAGTAAACGATTTTCCCCAAAAATTATAAAAACATAACGTTATTGTATCAATGGGGATATGGAATTCGGAATAAGTTCCATTAGTGGGTTCTAGCAACCATAATTTGAGCACTTTCACTTCCGACGGACATAATTGCGTTGCTCGAAGAATGGACGCCGTTCAACCGTGTCCCGTCGAAACTGAGAATCTGGTTCATCCAGAGTTACATCACGATCATTATCAGCTGTTTTGTGTTCGTAGATATCATGTCACTGTCAGTTCAAACTGAGCTGCCTCCGAGGAAGGACTGGATTGCGACTGTGAATTTTACTACTTCGCAAGAAGATGTTCAGTTCAAGAAGACATTGATTATATTTGTTGTTTATCTGCTTAAAGTGTTCCCTTACAATAAATTCGTAAGCTCTAACTTTAATCATGATACGAGTATAATATGTACCTAGTACTTTAAAAAAAAAATAGGATCTTCTTTACCACCTCTTTTAACTTGTAAGCCAAACCTTTTTTATGCTTTAGTAGGTAAGTAATTATATCTGGGAACTATAAAATAGTACCAACTTTAAGTACCTTACTATTTTAGATGATGGAGTCTCGGTATTGGCTTCTGGGCATCATGTATCTACTTGACCCAGGTCTCTGTACCCTAAGGTCACATTGGGCGCCGTCTCTATTTGCTGAGATCCGTAAAACAGCTCTTCAAGCATTGGTCTGCACCTTACCTATGTCTGATCCGACATTGGTCCAGAGGTATGGATTGGTTAGAAGGTGAATATCGTATTTTTCTTGTTTTAAAAGGTTTTGACTTAGAAAAGAATAATCAAAATACCTAAGTACAAAGGCGTCGTCTTAAAATCTATACCTACACGTTGGCAAACGTCACCATTTCGTGGAAAAATACGGCTACAATCATAAAGCCTGTGCGGTTAGGCAGATCGGTGGTCGTCATTATACGAACACTAATAATATCTTAGAGTATCTTTTCCATTTCGTAATTATATCATCAGTATATAAAATTATCATCTGTTTTCAGAATAATGTGGTACGTTGAGTGGTACTCAGAGAGCCCGTTCGAAATCCCGATATTGTATTGGTGCGTAAGACTTCTGCAGGTCGCAACTCATCAACGCAGCAACCCTGAACGTGGGAAGATTATGCAAGACCTGTTTGATACACACGGCATTATTATAATTATGAGTAAGCTAATGGCATTTAATAACTAGGTACTAAAACTTTCATTTATTTATTGAAGTCAGAATTGTCATTATCAGCTTCTCAAACCTATTGCTGCGCCATACTTACGCCATTTACATATGTGTCCATAATAAAGAAGTATTCTATCTATCTATCCGTCTACTTGGCGATTGATTTCAAGCTGCAATGTTGATGCTCTACGGCAGTCGTTTCAAACCAGGCTGGGGTGCTTAGCTACCACTGAATCGGTTGGTCTTCAGAAAATATCAATACATGCAAACAAATAGATACTTACATCAAACTATGATATATATCAGGGACAGGACTTTCCGGGCTCCGAATCTTTCGGTTCCATAATGTCAATCATGGCGGGCTTTTAACGCCAGGGTTCTAAACTAAGAGTTTGCTCTGACGAAAAAATCACTGACCAGCCTTGACTAAGAAATACAGACCAACGACTTGCAGCCGACATCCTGACATAGTAATATATATTCCATACTGTCCTTACTGTTGCTCAGATCTCTGTTACACCCTCATGGACCAAAAGGTGCCGCCTGTGGTGAAGAGCCAGGGGATTATAGCATTGAGTCTTCGCTTGCTTACGAGTGCTGTGCTGAAAAACCAACGTGTGACCTGCGTCGTTTACCCGACCATCAGGTGGCCAGTTTCCGTAAACGATCTGGCCAAAAAGATGATGAATGTGGTTCTTTATTCACTTGATAAGCACTATATTCTCAGTGACAGGTGAGTGGACCCGACTACAAACAAAAACGAGTTCAAAACAAGCTCACTTTTCGAGCAGTCTGATGCAGTTAGCATCAGATAGATATAGATACGCAAGAAAAATATAAATCTGTCTTAGCTGTCGCGCAAATGGGTTAAAAAAACATACTTACGAGATCTCTGGATCCAGCCAAATCCTGGAATTTGAAACTTGTTCTGACAACATGGTTTGTGTTATTTAAATCCAAATGTATTAAAGCTGATTATTTTGAAATTACTTACCTTGTTAAGAAATAGTTATCTACAGTTCAGTAGCTGAGGCGTCTTAATTCTATGGTACACATGTTTAACTCATGTTGTCCTAGTGTCCAATAGAGGGGGAAAGGTGTTGACACCCCTTGGGTAAGTACGTCGCAGCTTAATAGCTTCTACGTTTGTCTTTATAAGTAAGATTATAAATAAGATTTCACGATATAAACTGGCGGAGTGCCTCCGCTGCCGGCGGCGGCGCCTGCTCCCGAAAATAACGCCATTGGGAGCCGGTAGTGACAGTACTGCCGGCAGCCGAGATTAGAAACATCGGCTGCCGGCACCGCGCCGGCTGCCATAATGAACACCGAGGGCGCGGCGTTTATGGAAACCCTTCCAGTATTCAGAATCCCAACTTACTAACCTTAACTGAAGTATTTTTTTCTATATATTCTAGTCGTTTTTGGTGACAGTTCTAACCTAACCTAACCTTTTTTTGCGAGTAAAAATATTTAAACTAATCTTACTAGTTCGGTTCCGGGTAGTACTTTATTACTGGATTATGGACAAAAAAATTGCTATGATAGGTTTGTTGTTTTTTTTAATTATGCCTACCCCGCCTATCCACTCCATATGCCAAATTGACAAACCAAAATCAGTGCCGGCAGCCAATTCAGCAACCGGCACCGGCAGCGGAGGCACTTCCTATAAACTGGGCATACAAATATTACTTGGCAGAACTATTGTCGCATTCATTTTTATTTTCAATATAGATAATGAAATAATCAATCATTATCAATACAGATGGTTAATATCGCTATTAAATTTCATATGGGAAACGATTATATGGAATCAAGACTACAGAGAACACTTTGTGTCCGACGATGGTATTTATAAACTGTTGGATATGATTACGGTAAGTTGCAGAAATTATTATTTAGTTAAGTACTGTCGCGTACTCGCGGTCGGTACTCGTATAATAGCTACAGATGTGCAATTTTACGACCTTCTTACGATTAATTTATATTTCCTTGATAGTTACGGTCACAGGGCTGATTATTAGTAGGTACTTAACTATCATATATTATATTATTTAATTTAGTAAGTACTATAATGGTGAGCGTCAAGATGACGGGATCAAGACCCCAATTTAAAATGTATCACATTAAAGTGTTTGTACTACATATGTACTATTTGTACCCTAAACAAGACATTTGTACCTCTGAAGGTAAAGGAAGTATGTCAAGACTTCCCTGATGCACTATCAGTGAACCCGGCGTTAAAGATATTTATTGAATAGAAAGGTTCGAATTTAAAAAAACTCTTTCCACGCCATCGGGTAAATGCACTTTTGCACTCAGATTTCGAATGATAAACAGACTCTTTCCGAGCTTGTGAGGTGAAAAATAACTTGTTAGATCGCTCACGTAAATATGGATATTAAAATAAGCAATATTAATACAATTAAATGTTGTTATCAAGCGCATTCCCAGAATGACGACACGGTTCCGCCGCAAAAAGCAGTATGGTCGAAACGCAATCGACTGCCTACCCTTAAGTTCAATAATACTTTCTCACAACTTATAAAACACGGTTATGAGATAATTACATTATCAAATACAAACTACGTAAAGTACGGTTTCCACTCTCAGACCAAATAAAAAACCAAGAGGGCTCTCAACAGTGACGTGAAGCTGGTTTCGTTAACATGTGTGCACTTAGTTTGATAGTAGTGTCATTGCAAATAGTTGTAAATGTGTGTGCCTGAGCGTGTATGCACAGAGCGTTGGTGTAGTTTTAGCATGCTTCACTGTATTGTTCGCAGCGCTCCGTCTTGGTTTTTTATTTGGTCTGAGTTTCCACTGATAAAAATCTATATCAGAATCATTAAGATTAATTGTTTCATTTCTGCATACATCTATTCAATTCTATTAAAATAAAATTTTCGATCTTTGATGATAAAATATTGAACCTAAAATTACATACGTTCATGTACTAAGGACGTACTAAGTTTCCACATTTGATTTTGCACGAGCTCTAACGATTTTCATATGAATTCAGCGATAACATAAATCATCAAATTGGCGGGACCAATGTTTTAATCACATAACTTTAATTAGGCACTTACAATTGTATTGAAAATTTAGTATATACCTGTTCATATGTAGTACTAAGTCTCCAGGTGTAAATTACCCGCCTCTGAGTAGCGTTTCCAGAAGGTACAAATGACTTGTTTAGGATACGAATAGTACATATGTTGTACAAACATTTTAATGTAATACATTTTAAATTGGGGGCTTGATCCCGTCATCTTGACGCTCACCTATAATGCATCCTGGACAGTTGGCCCCGTATCGTATTGCTGACTGGCTAATGAGTTTAAAAATGAACAATGCCTTAAGGTCGTAAATACTATATCAGCAGCACGCCCATGTCTATTCTTCCGTCGACACTCGTCCGTCCGTTCCGTCTCTTCTCTTCTCGTTCCGTCGACTTCTACGCGTGCTGATGTTCTTTCGCTGGTGTTGTCATCTTGTAAACAAGGTGACTGACATGTTACAAACTATAACCATTATCACATTATTTCATGTTCGAGTACCCATCTAGAAAAGGTACCCCGAAAACGGTTTTTATTTTCCCACAGTCGGTGTTTGACCACTTAATCTGGAATAGTGAATGGATTTCACTAGCATATTCATTACACATTCTAAGTATAGGTTCAAAGTGTTCGAGACACCACTTTCACAACGTCATTGATTTATGCACAGACTTCTATCATTTCTCAATATCTTGTAATTACGGGATGCAATCACGTTTAGTCTGGACGAGGGGCACTTGTAGTACTTACTTGTGATAATTCCTTTAGCTCATACAAATGGACAGTGCTATTAATATCGCCGTTTATGAGTCGCGAGCATTCGCTAGGGGAGTCGTGACTTCCTACTTGCACTATTCAATTGAAGTAAACGCTGGTAGTTATAGCGACTGTTTATTTTACTACGTATCTAGAGACGTGTTTCTCAACGTTTTCTTGATCCTAGAAATGCAGTAACACTGTAATAAGCTGCAATAAATTTATAATTCATCCATCTGCCTGCATGATTTTTTTATTTTACAATCGTAGTTTGAAAACGTCGATACTTGATCGATAATAAATTATCGGGGCTGTTGGACGAATTAGTTTGAGAATCGCAGTCTTTGTCGGTTGTATATAGGTCGGATAGATACAAAGAGGATGTAAAGAAAACCGTTGAAACGGACGACGCAATACGTTCGTGTATTAATTTAGGTATTAAACTCACAACGTACCTACCTGTTATCGGTTACGCTGCTCAACGTTTATTTTTGTTGTATATTAAATCATACAAAGGAAACAGTTTGATTATAGCAATATCTCATCTGCTATTACATTCAAATGTAATTTAGTATCCTACTTATATAATGGCTCATGAGCAATTAAAGGATCAATTCAAATTAAATAATACACGTGCGGTCGACCAAGTCCTAAGCTTTTTATTATTCGCTAACGAGCTTACAAGAGACTTATCCCTGGAAGTGTGCACTAATCGATATAGGAATGACTAAGTACTTTATTTAAAAAAATATTAATTTAATAATTAGGTACTATTCACGAAAACCACTTGTTTTAGATGACGCGGTCGCCAGTGCGTTGCATCGCACTAGCGCTGGTCTGTGACATCGCCAGAGCAGGCAGTGCGGTCGGCTACCTGGTATCGTGGCGAGCCAATCTCGGAGCCTCCAATGCGGTACGTATAAATAACTACTTACCACAGAGCACGGAATCGCCGCGCGCAAAGCGACTGAAGCTCATTTCAGACTATTATAAAAGCATATAGCTTACAGTTCATAGCACAACAATATCGCTCGCCATACATTTATTTAGAACACGTTCACACTTTGCTATACTATTTATTTTTGGAAATGTACGGCGAGCGATATTTTTGTGCTATGAACTACCTACTATACGCTGTAAATTATAGCGTAGTCTGAAATGAACTTGAGAAACCAATACTTATCCGTATTCCGTACCCACGCGATTAGCAGAGCCGAGGAGGGTGGGGGGGCAAGTGTGTTCCGCCCTAGGCCCCAAATCTAGAGAAGTACTTTTCCGAAAAAAGGCTGCAGTTTGTAGGTAGAGGCCCCTACGTACGAGTACATGCTAAACATAATTTAGAGCTCGCCTCGTCCTTTGTTCTTCTAAAACTCGAAGTCGACAAAGTATGAGGTGCAAAAATTTTCGTGCTCGCTACGATCGCTCTTGTATTCCACACTCTCCATATTCTCTTACTCTTCTCAACTCTTCTGCATACCGGGGCAGGGGACTCCAATTTAGTCTTGCCACAGCTGCACAGGAGAACTGTCACGCACGGGCCGTCAGTTTCTATGAGTACGTTCGGTGACGTTCACTAACACGCTTGGTTTATAAAGACAGTGTTGACACAGTACTGTCTCGCGTCTCTAGCAGTAGACTCTCCTTGCTCTGTGGTATGGTGCCTACGTAGGTACCTAACCCTCAAATCTGATCAGGAACTAAGTGTATGAGTACGCGCCGTGAAGGGTTTGTTTTGTAGCAATTGGTTTAGCATAGTTAGTGTTGTTTGATTTGTGAGTGGGTATAGGGTACGTAAATGTTTGCTTCATGTTTTTGTTAATTAATTTATCTGGTTATAGAGGTATCCAGTTTTTCATGAATGTCATTTTGATTCCCGGCCCTGAATTACATTGGGGCAGGTGGAATGAAGTATAAATTATGACTACTTATCTTACACGTGGTTGGTGAGCGTAAGTGAATTCCAGCTACTACAGAAGTTTGACTGGTTAGGATGGGAAGCCAGAGAATATTCTCAAACGAAATTACTTTATCCAATATCCACGCTACATACAATAAAAAAGTTATCGTTTTAAATGTCCGTCGTCCAGCTATGTCCGGAGTTCCCAATCTACCTCCTCGTTACTATGTCAGATGATACGATGACGATTTTTTATGTCGCACTGGATTTTTAATTTTCAGTAGTGAGTCGAGGTTTGAGAATCCAGCAGAGCGAATCCCAGCGCGTCAAAAAAACATTCTGTTAAATAAATAACAAACTCTTAAACTCTCGACGCCACTAAGCAGCGCGTTGAAAATCCAGTGCCCCAAAAAAAGATTGCCTCGAAATCTCCCTTGGGACCGTGTGGGTACGAGGGCTTAGAGAAGTCATGTCTTCAATTTCAGCACCCAAAACTGGTGAACTGTGGTGCCACAATAGCAACCCTGCTAGCAGCAATGTTTCGGGATGGATGCCAATCTTCTGGAATTCCGCTAAGCCATGACGGAGTACTGCAAGGTTGATTATATCTAGGTTTATTATTTTGTTTGAAAGACTTAGGCTACTGTCTTTCTCTTAGCATCATTCCTATTTAACGTTATGGTTATGACGCCTGTACTCCACGAAGGGCTAGGAAGACGATAAGTTAGGTAGGTAGGTATCCCCGCGATTACCTACCTATATTGTGGTTTATTGCCATTAACCATTCACAAGTCGGGACGTTTTCGGCACGCAAATCGGGATTAGGCAGCTGTCCCACCGCACCGCCGGCGATTAACGAGTAGCTAGTAAAGCTAGCAACTGAAACTAGTTGGCGAGTAGCGAGCAGCGAGTGTGTAGTTCCGATAGTTTGGGTTATCAGAGAGTGTCCGAGTGCGACGGGCGATTACTCGCACCACTCGCTCGACCGCTTGGTCTCTCGACCGCCAAGCAAGTAGGTATCGTTGAGCAAGTCTCGCTGAGCGAGTATTATCTTTGATAGCTCTTGTCGCTCAGCGACAAACTAGTGGAGCGAGACCTCGCCATGCGGCAGTATAAATAAACAGTCAGCGATCAACTATTAATATATATGAATCTCTTTTGTTTACACGGAATATAAATCTATTGTACGTTTCTTGAGCGAGAAAATAGCTGATACAAGTCTATTCGCGCCAGTTTGAACACCTCCATATAATGTTAGTTGACATACTTACAAATCGGCTCGAGCGAATTCTGTCTCGATCCCGCGCGGGATTCGCTTCAGTAAGGCCAGAGCTTTGAAATTTTTTACAGATTTGGACTTTCCCATCATGTCGGTGGATGCCAAGAAAGAGTTGTACAACACTGCTGCTAATCGCTCCTTAGGTCATAGAACGCCAGTCTGCTTGGCCGCCGCAGACCTAGCAGGGTCATGTATGTCAAAGGTAAGAATTTCTGATAATAATTTATAATGGTTCTTCCAAAGGTGAAAATGGTTTTTGCAAAGAAGACAAAGTGAAATGGTTAAAACAAGGTATCCAAAAAAAAACGGAATATTTCATAATGAGTGTAAAAATCTAGGTACGCGGCGTCGCCGTCACCGTCGCGTCGCGTCGATGCGGCGCATGGGCGATATTCATTCGTATACACCTGTGATGACCTGTGGTACACAAAAACGCGGTCCGGCGGCGGCGGCGGCGCCGGCCGGTGCGGCTCCGGCATCGTGTATAGGAAGCCTCATGTCCTCTTTATGTAGGTTCAAGCCTAGTTCCAAGTTCTAGGTACCTACAGGCCGTAGGCAGTCAACGATCAATTGATTGATTTAAAGGTTATTAACTTGGAAACATTCCAATTTCGAACCCAAGTTATTGGGATCTCAGTGGCAATTTTGTTGTACTACTTAGGTATAACTAATTTCAAGGAGAGCCTTGAAAGCTTTCAAAATTGTTACAGGCCTTTGCATTATTACATATGCTGTCTGAAGATCTAGAATACAAAGTTTCGCTAGCTAATGACGCATATAACTTATACAAGAACATAAAGTTGGCAACGGAAGACGAGGTAAGTTGTTGGGGCTCAGAGACCACTTTCGTGGGCACGGCCAAGACCCGGAACCGGTTTAAGAAATACCGGTTTATTTCGGTTTTCCTCCGAACTTTTCTATAGAATGCGAACGTTTAGAGAACTTTATGTTAACCAAAATTAACCGGTTTAGTCGACGAGCGGCATGTCGACAAACACTGAATAATTAACCGGTTTTTATTGGTCTATACCGGTAAATCCGAAAAAAACCTTAATATAGGTAATGCTCTTCCAAATACCGGTTTGAAACCGAATGTAAATGTTTTTGCGTCAAGAACCTACATCATACAGGTTTGAAAATGTAACCGGTATCCGAGCCTTGGCCACTACTACAACTGGAAGACAGTTTGGTCGCACGACTAGGGGCCTATTTAATGTAGGTACCTACATCTGACAATGTGCTATATCCAACTGTCAAAAAATTACAAAATTGACTCATTTTCACGACAGGTGCTGTTTTAATAAAGCACACACAAATAAAACCTCGAAAAAATAAAAACAAAAAAATCTAATTATCCGATTGCCGCCTGTTACCTATTTTATTAAGAGGCCCCCGACGCGGACAGACTTTTTTCTTGGTCGGAGCTTCTGCGGCCAAGATTGCAGATAGTCTTGCGACAAGTTGTAGTCGCAGTCATAGATCCCTTACCAGACGTGCAACTTTTGGCGTCGGCGGCGATCAGCAATTTACTTGCTTCACGGAAGCTCCACAAACAACGACCAAGCTAAGCCTTCTGAACTGATATTTCTAGCATCAGTAGGTAATCAGCGGTTATGAGCTAAACAAGCAATTTTGATACCGCGGTCTTATAATCGCCAAAACGGGATAAGGTAGTTTACCTATTGAAGATGTTGCGAAGTTGCTGATCGCCAAACTACATCTCAAAACACACACACAAGGCGGGTTCGCGTCGGGCCCGGGTCGGGTCGCGTGCGACGGTGCGACGCGAATAAAAAGACTGACGGAGTCACACGTGTTAGGGCACGATAAATCGAACAGATTACGTGAACTCCGGATATTTAGTTTTTATAACTTTTATTTTTATATCTTTTATTTTGGGGCATTTGGGGATAAAGTACTTACATATTTTTCAAATATGCTGATGCCCGAAGCCCTTACAAAAGATATTTTTTTTATACCTATTTTGTTCATGTCTTCCTCTTGAAGGCGCCCCGTTAGGGCCGGCGCCCATTGGCGGCATGGCGTGGCATGGCATGGCATTTTTAGGCGACGATACAAAATATAACCTAATTATATGAAAATAAAGTTGAAATTTCTATGGTGATGCCTAAGGACGTCGCGCTGTATCTCTGCCGTTGAAACGTTTTTATTGTCATACAATTAAGTTCCATTTCTATTCGTCGCATAAAAATCTCTTGCCTTGCCGTGCCGCCAGTGGGCGCCGGCCATTACGGGGCGCCCTCAAGAGGAACTACGGTAGCTATTTAATTTGATGTGACGTCACATACCCTATAACCAGCGGACAATCAAGACGCTTCCAACGATACCTAGTTGTCAAATTATGATGAGCAGTTTAGAAGTTATGAAGAAAACAGATGAACATACTTATATGTATAGGTACAAACATACCGGGCCAAATCATAACCCTAGTATACGTGACTAAAATGTTCTGTTCCTAGGCGATTTTGGTTCTCTGCTCCCATTACCTGACTTTAAAGTTGAATGAAGTTTGGAAGGAAACCCAGCTCCAAATCGTTCCACTGTTCGTGAGGGACAGTGTTATCCTTGAAGACTTCATTAATGTTGGCAGGTGAGTTCTTGTTTGACTTTGGCCCCCTTCCTATAATAGCCTTTAGAGAAGGTATGTACAGTTAGCCTAAAAAAGATGTAAACCCTGACAAGAATTCATTTGATTGTCTACAATCTGTTCTATAATACTAATAAATAGCTACAATATACGGTATGATAACTAACGAAGGACGTTCCCGTTAATCTGCAACAGTAGGTATAGCGTCCAAAGGCACAGGCAAATAAAAAAAAACAAAAAAAAAATGTAAGTAAGCAGTGAAATATTCAAAAACTTTCAACAAAAAAAAAAACAACCGACTTCCAAAAAAAACACTTAAAAATTGAAAAATAACAAATTTCGGAAGTCAGTGTCTTTGCTTTTCAATTTTCGATTTTTGCCACCAACTTCCGAAGTTAAAGTTATTTTTCAATTTTTAAGTGTTTTTTTTGGAAGTCGGTTGTATATTTATTTTTTAAGTTTTTATTTTTCAATTTTTAGTTGTGGTTCCTACCCCACTCAAATTCTAATACCACTACCTGCTATGTAAATAACAGTGATTGTATCAAATAAGATGTTTATATCGCACTCCTAGATCTAAACTGAGACAACTCAAAATAGGTCATTTTTCTAGAGACGATAAAAACTTATATCTGCTTTTTTTGTTTGGGAAGTTATACAATTTAATTTGATTCTAGATAATAAATAGCTTATAAAATGTCACTGTATATAAACTGGGGCTAAAATTCAATCCTGCGTATGATCACCTATTCACACCTATAATTATATATAACATAGATATATAACACCTAGTATTCGAATACAAACATAACTCAAAATTAACGATTTTTGAGTTGTCTCAGTTTAGATCTAGGTGTGCGATATATAGAGTAAGTGAGAAAAATACGTAATTATTGACGCTAACTCAAAAACTACTCAAGCAAAGCTAATAAAATTAATATGGGACCACAAGAGAAGCACCAGCTTTCAAATAAAAAAAGAATCATCAAAATCAGTTCACCCAGTCGAAAGTTCTGAGGTAACAAATATTTAAAAAAAAAATACAGACGAATTGATAACCTCCTCCTTTTTTTGAAGTCGGTTAAAAAACTATTAAATTGATACGTAAAAGAAACACTGTAAGCTTGTTTATCGTAGAAAGACAAGTGTGACAAGTGTGCGTGTAGGTAGGTACAGAGTGTTTCTTTTCCGTATCCATTTAATACTTTTTGTGAATATTTTGCAATTTTTTTTTTTTTGTAATGATTTTTTTTTTTTTTGGGAAGCCTACCCTAACATAGTTGGGAAAAGGCTAGGCAGATGATGATGATGATTTTTGTTTTTCATGTATTGATGCTATACTATTGCTGGTTTAACGGGAACGCCTTTTGTTAGTTTAAATACTATTTATGTACAATTTTCTAAGACTGACTGTATGGAAGCTACATTTTAGAATTGCTTTTCTCTATTTCAGGGGCTGGGCTAAAGAAGTAAAACGTCAGCAAGAAGAGGTCATTGCGGTTAATCGGAAAAGGGTAAGGAATTACATAACATCACGCTTGTATTTTCCTGAAGGGTTAGGCAGAGGTGTAAAGTACACCAACATTTCGATAAATAAGTTTAGGTTCCATTTAAAAGGAGTAGGACGCGAGCCTACAAGACGTACTTGACGCGTGTCTCGGGCGCCTGTTATAACTAAACTCCATTTGATACAAGATTAGACATTTAAAGAAACCTTTTTAAAGTCCGAACTGATTTTGAATTCTATACCGTAGGAATAAGGATGCCATTAAAAGCAAAAATGGTTACAAAATACCAACTGTTTACTGCAGCTGCCATTTGTCATGCCACTAACGCAATAGAAGTTTGCGGCTAGGCTTAAGGCTTATTTATATGTCTAATCTTATTTCAAATGGAGTATAGGGCCTTAATCAACAAGGTGGTAATTATAAATTCGTTTATTCCCCGTGGTCCCTCCCGTAGTCCCTGAAAGGGACCACGGGGAATTTTTTTACCCGTGGTCCCTTCGTGAAGTATAATGCTGCCAAATTAAAATGGTAGTTCCTCCCGTAGTCCCTGGAAGGTACCGTCCCTCCGAGAAATAAAATGTTGCTGAATTTAAATTGTGCCTAAGTCAAGTCTTATATTACAATCAAAGGTTCCAATTATTTAAAAAGATGCATTGCTTTTATACGTGGTTAAGGGCGAATAGTTTATCTACCGTTTATCTTCTTCTAATATATAAAATTCTCGTGTCTCAGTGTTAGTTGCCATACTCCTCCGAAACGGCTTGACCGATTTTTATTAAATTTTATATGTATATTCGGTAGGTCTGAGAATCGGTCGTAATCTATTTTTCGTACCTGTCTTTTTTTTTTTTTTTTTGAGTTTGGGAAATCATCCAATGACTTCTCCCGCTCTGGGCGGAGCGGAAGGGCGTGTCAGACTTTTACTGACTAAAACCCACCCGTGTTCCTTCATTTGCCTGTTGCCAAGGTCCCGGTATCCCTTTCGGACTTTCCCGCAACCCTGGCAGGATTTATTTTTCGTACCTCTAAGTGGTAGGGTAGTTAGGTAGGGTAGGTAGGTAGGTAGTAGATAGGTAGTACGTAGGTATGTAGGTAGGTAGGTAAGTAAGTAAGGTAGGTACTTAGTGCTACCCCTATATCAATTTCAGTCCCAATTTTACTCTGTAACTACGTGTAATACAATATTTTGATTTTGAAAAACTATCGTTTTATTTTTTCATCTTGCGATTCTTAATATTAGAAGAAGGTAAACTGTGGATAAACTATTCGCCCTTAACCACGTATAAAAGCAATGCATCTTTTTAAATAAGTAATTTGATTGTAATATAAGACTTGACTTAGGCACAATTTAAATTCAGCAACATTTTATTTCTCGGAGGGACGGTACCTTCCAGGGACTACGGGAGGGACTACCATTTTAATTTGGCAGCATTATACTTCACGAAGGGACCACGGGTAAAAAAAATATAAATTACCTTTTATGAGTTTTATGCCATCCAGACATATTCCAGTAGATATAACTTCCATTTACGGTGTTTCAGGAAAATGAAGAAGAATCTTCCCTGTACGCCTTCCTGGGTCGTATTCGTCTGAACATTGCGCTTGATGCGTTGCGGTTGGTACGTTGCGTTGCGCGGTCGACGGACCACAACCGCATCGCGCACTCACTGTTGCACGATGCGGTGTTCGCGCATCACCGCCGCACAATATTCGCGGACAGAACCAATGCGACACTGTTGCGTACTTATAAGCCAGCTTTGGACGATCAGGTATTCTACTTCTTTTTAACTGACTTCGAAAAAGGAGGTTATAATGTTCGGCAGTGACGAAAAACTAAAATACAGATTCAAAGACACCGACTTCTGAAATTTAAATTATTTTTCATTTAGTGTTTTTTTATGGAATTCCTTTTTTTGTTGTTGTAAGTACTTAGTTACTTACCTAAAACAGTTTTTTGTCGTACTGGCTCGAACGATAAAGGAATAGCCCATTATTTGCAAAATAATGTTTAGCAATGGAATTTTCACAT
The DNA here is from genome assembly GCA_949152455.1 of Lithophane leautieri. Classification (NCBI taxonomy): domain Eukaryota; kingdom Metazoa; phylum Arthropoda; class Insecta; order Lepidoptera; family Noctuidae; genus Lithophane; species Lithophane leautieri. Next base: position 16,893,292 of record OX424458.1, on the reverse strand, counting down.
GCACAGGCCTAATGCGTTGTTCAGACGCAGGGTGGCGGGCAACGGTCTGTCCTCTGTCTAACTGAACTGAACAATACATTAACCGAAAATTTGTGACGTGATTATTGTCTTACCGCCTTAAAGCATTTCCCACTGACGATATGCCAGCGTGTTTCCAGCAAGGCGATTTGTGAACGTGTTCTCCGCGGACGCGAAGCGAGCTAGCCGCGACTATGCGTCGTGGTCTCCGTCTGGCTCGTCGCACTGCCTCTTGTACACGCATGTCAATCGTTCTCGTTCCGCAAACGCGGCGAACAAGTTGCAAACACGTGACGTCCTTGTTATGTACACGCAACGAGCGCGTTGAACAATCGCCTCGCAGGAAACACGCTCACAAAACGCCAGTGTTAGGTATAGGGCCCTTACCCAATGACCCACCCTCTTTATTGCAGAACATAACGGGGCAAAACGTGAAGGTAACCAGTATTCGATCCCCGAGAACCCACGACCCGTATATTTCAGAAAAAGATGATCTAGAAATGGGCTGTGCCTGTGGCTGCGGCGAGTTAGACCATAAAACGAGCAATAATATTAACACTTCCACAAAGGATATCATGCGACCGATAGATTAACTGTGACTGTACCACCAGTACCACCATCTCATAGAGCAGTATTATTTTCATACTAGCTTCCGCCCGCGTGTTATGTCATTTAAAAGTAGCCTATATCCTTTCTCAGGCCCTAGATTATCTGTGTACCAAATTTCATTTAAATCGATTCAGTAGTTTTGGCGTGAAAGCGCGACAGACACGAGTTACTTTTGCATTTATAATATTAGTAAGGATTACTCATGGACTTATTAAAAGGTGTTTTAAATTTACCTTAACTAACTTTAAGAGGTGCTTTAGACCATCGGACTGAATAACTTTTACTATGGGACCAAATGTGTGAAATCCCAAAAAAAAAAACTGCTGTTACATCCATACTTAAGTTTAATACCTACTGTTTTAAACTGTTATGGGACAGCTGTCTGTACTGCAGCACTGCTGAGCATGAGATCCTGGGGTAGTATTATGAAGTATTAATGCTATCATTATTCCACTGCGAAAACGGGATGGTGCTAGCGGCCTTGTCTAGCTCCGTCTCTCTCTCACACTGGAAAAATGGTGGCATTAATACTTCATAATACGGCACCTGGGTTCGTTCGTTTCCTAGGTCAGGCAAGGTGTGTTTTTTGGTTTATTGAGTGTTTCGATTAGGCTTCCTCAATAGCAGCACGGAGTCTGAATTTGTGCCCGGTGGATGGCAAAAGGCTCGGGCCCCTATTACATGGGACTTTAAATATGTTTAACTGGCGAAATGTAAGTAGGTAATACTACTATGGTAGTACATCTCTGCCTTAGCCTTCGGGGAAAACTTATTGTTTGTTATGCCATGCGTAGTAGGGGTATCATATATACGAATATTAATAAATAAATAATAAGAAAGCTGAACACTTTTGTTTGTTTGAACGTGCTAATTTTTGGAACGACCAGCCAGATTTGAAAATATGTTGCATTTGATAGCCCAATTGCTATTACTTCTTCGTTGATCTAGTAGTTGCCCTGCCCTGCCACCATAGGCTAGCATTATTATAGTAGCTGCGCCCCGTGGTTTCACAGCGTAAGTCTCCATGCCTTGGAAAAATCGGGATAAAAAGTATCCTATGTCCTATTCCATGTAATGGTCTACCCATGTGCCAAATTTCATATAAATCCGTTCAGCCGTTTTAGCGTGAAAGCGTAACAAACAAACTCACTTTCGCATTTATAATATTACTAGCTTCCGCTCGCGTGGTATGTCGATAAAAGTAGCCTATGTCCGTCTCCAGGATGCCATCTATATCCTTGCCAAATGTTATCGAAATCCCTTGAGTAGTTTAGGCGTGAACAGAGTTACTTTCGAATTTATAATACTAGTATGGATAAGTTATTAAGGACCCTAGGAGCCGAGCAAAAAGAAAAAATGCTAAGTGAACACGGAGTAAAAGCACGGACGGGCGATGCGATGCGACGGGGTGGGGCGGGGGAACAAGAAATTTCTCGCGGACCAAGTCCCGGGCTGAAGCTAGTTATAAATAAAACAATGCTGAGGCCGTTAATTTATTGGTGCTTTAGTTCTCTCTCTACTGTTGCCTTATCTACAAGCTATTACAAAAAATGCAGTGTTTATTATGATAAAATATTGCTTTTACCAGCTGATTAGCTGACATGATAGAAGAGAACATCAGGTGCCGTATTATGAAGTATTAATGCCACCATTTTTCCAGTGTGAGAGAGAGACAGAGCTAGACAAGGCCGATAGCACCATCCCGCTTTCGTAATGGAATAATGATGGTATTAATACTTCATTATACTACCCCAGCTGATCCTGTGTACACAGTAATTCTGTTTCTAGGGTTCATATTGTTTATTATTATTATTTATTATTCAATTATGTATAGGAGGGGTTTAGTTTAGTTATTAGATATAAACTAGGTATTTTAAAAATAATTTATTTTCAAGTACATATAAAAGGAAACTGTACAGTAGAGGTTATTGTGACGGAAGAAATTCGACAAGTACTTACCTAATTTCTGCAATGATTAAATTTATACTGTAGTAAAATGTGTTTATGTGTTTTAGATAAAAAGGTGATTTAATCACAGGCAAAAATTTTGGTAGAAATGAAAACGAAATAAAACTTGTTTATAAAACATCTGTATTTTATTTCAGAAGCCGTTAATGACAATGGGACAATGTGTAAACATTTGTTACAAACAATAGGAAGCTTGTTTCATGCAACACAATAAAATATGGTGTCCGCGACACTTATTATAAGAATACAATAATGACACAACTTATCTAATAGGTAGGTAGGTATACAAACTGATACACGGACGTATAATGTAATTTTAAAGCAATCAATATGCCCTTGTAAAAAAAGGATGACGCTATTAATCCTGTATAGCTTCATCTCTTTTTCACACTATAGCAATCATGATGGCTTCAACACTTCACTATACGACCCCAAATATAGAATACACGTTTAAGGATTTATTTTTACATTAATTGAAATGCCTAACTACCTCTAAATGTCTAAAATATATGAAATATACACCCATGTATAGTACGCGTCTAAAATCATGATTAGTACAGATAGTGCCATCCACGAAGACACGCCCCAATGTGCGATTACGTTGCTGTAAGCTGAGGCCCTAGTGTGAGTTTCTTTTAACTATCTCGACTTTACGCATCGACCGCTTTCGGCGCTCCGATTGGCCCTTCACTGGCCTTCACTGGTGAAGGGCCAATCGGAGCGGAGAACGCGGTCGATGCGTAAAGTCGAGATGATTAAATGAAACTTACACTAGGGCCTTTGTACTTTAGTATGGAGCGGAGCGGAGTGGGGCGCGTCTTCGTGGATGGCACTAAAAATACATTAAAAGTAAAATGATGATAATATACAAATGCAATAAATAATGTTACATTGTTATAATCGATGATGGTAAGAATATGTTAATTAATTAAGGGTTACAATTTATAAATAATGATAAACATAGAAAAACGTCTATTTATAAGTACTAAATGTACATTTTAGTCAAACTACTACTCAAAAAAGCGATTAGAACAAAAAAACTGCAGGTGAATCTTCTTACCTTTGAGAAAAAGGTAAGAAAAGTAACGGCCCATTCACACAAGGGCGATTCGTGTGTTTTTGACGAATCGTTTATATTCAAGATTCATTTTTTTTTATGCCCGTGTTCATCCGCGTCACGAACCGTGAAAATTTACGGACACGGCTTTAAATCACGTATCGTCTTTTAAAAATCACGTTCGTCAAAAAACACGAATCGCTATTTTTTTGTGACGGATCCGCTGAAGCTAAGACTGAACTCTGAATCACGAATCAAATATAACTGATGTGTGTGTGTGATTCGGATATTATGACGAATCGCGAAAAAACTCGTTTCCGTATGCAATGTGAACGTCCATACATCATGACGTTGTGTTTTTTGACGAATCGGCAATAACGGATTCCGTGTGAATGCGGCCTAAGGTGATAGTTTGCGGTTGTGTGAGAAATCCTAACGCTTTCGAAGTTATAGGATATGTACAATTACGAGCAATCGCATTGAGCCCGAGAAAGTTTGATTATGCTTCCGAATTCATTAATAAGATCCTATACAAAATGCAAGTAATTTTTCATACAAATAAAATGATTATCCACTCACTATTAGTTAATAAGAAGATTATTGTAAATAACTATGCGTTGATGCTTCTATAGTTTATATTACGTTATTTCGATGTGTCTGTATATTAATATTGTCAATAAACCCAAAACTTATTTCAAACAAGGGTCTAAGACCAAGGCTGGAGTCTGGACTAACGGTAACTAATCCCAACAGCAATATTTTGGACTATGACTGGTGGCCTATCGACCAGTGGGTCTTAAGGGCAATCTATAAATTACGTCACACTTCTTGTGGGGTGGGTGTCAACAAACACACGGGAGTGGAGACTTTGACATAACATGTATAAATCTAAAGTATTAAAACTCCAAACTTCAACTCGATTATAAATAAAGTATTATAATAAAATAGAATATTACTAATGCTATCCTTATTATTATAAGGTTTAATTTAAAATGGCAAAATATGTGACGACCAGGGTTCACACAAATATGACCACCTGTGACAAGGCGGGGGGGTCAACTGTTTGTAATTGTTTCTAATATCTGCGAGAAAATTGCGAAATTAAAAGTACCTGCTTTATGGTTAGTTAAGTTATTATTAAAAGTTTCATGAAGTATTTTTTGAGTACCAGCTGTTTATAGTTCGGTTTACAAGTTTTTTTTTTCTATCGAATAAATTTTATGTAATCGTGTTTTCGTCAAACATAGGACCTAGCATCAATACTCAACTTTAACATATATTTATTTCAAAATTAATGCTGCTGTATTTTCGGCATAACGGAGGATCATGTTATGCAATTTGAGGTAGGGTAGGCCCATGAGATTTCGGCCGGCGCAGCAAAGAAAGGGTATGATTAATAATGATTTACAAAGCGTCTCCAGTATATAGAAATGAGATTTATGTATTTTAATGGTGAGTACTTATATTAAATGCAATAGTGACTACCGTCTTTAATTAAATTAATTATAAAACTCTACAGGGTCTTCTCGTCTTTGTAATTTATTATAACTTTTTAATTAAAAAATTAAATTCTTTAACTCACACGCGTCGTGGTTCCTATTGTTGTTATTATTATTATAAACTAGCTGATGTCTGCGGCTTCACCCGCGTGGTTATAGGTTATTATATACTAAAATCTTCCTCGAGAACCACTCTGTCCATTGTCCATTGGTGAAAACAGCATGAAAATCGGAGCAGCAGTTTTTGACAGATAGACAGACAGACGCGGCGGAGGACTTCGTTTTATAATATGTAGTGATTAAGATTAGGTAATGAAGTCCACATTGCATACTCTTCTATATATATGGGTATAGGATCAGCTTAATGAATATTATTTTAGTGTCCAGAAACTCATAAGGATACATTATCGGCCGGAGGTACATTTTGGTGCTAATTCCGGTGTTCAGCAACTAAACTTAAGTTTGGCTATTGTTATCTTTTTTGCTTTGATAAAACATGACAGAGACGAAAGTAAATATAAAACTTTGTTGCCCTAAAATTCGATTCGATAAATTATAACTTTAGCAGTAACGGTGCTCAATTTACAATCTTGGAATTGCTATAAATTGCGCAATTTAGTGGCTCGTGTAGAGTCCGTTTCATCATGTAGTTTCTATGCCGTAATGTTGGCTCCACTGTTGTAGAACCAATACGAATTCGCTACGCCGCTAAGGGGCTACCTTTTTTTTTTTTTTTTTTGAGGGTGGGAAATCATCCAATGACTTCTCCCGCTCTGGGCGGAGCGGAAGGGCGTGTCAGACTTTTACTGACTAAAACCCACCCGTGTTCCTTCATTTGCCTGTTGCCAAGGTCCCGGTATCCCTTTCAGACTTTCCCGCAACCCTGGCAGGCATCGGTCCTATTGGACCCCGTCATTTTTGCTGACATCTCTTTGAGGCGCGCGTGGAACACGACGCGCCATCGACCCGGGCCTGGTCCTTATCGGACGGCGAGCTGCCCGTTGCTCGCCGTCCGCAAGCCCGCGCCTATGGTGGCCGGAAATCCGCCTGGGATTCCCGACGCCCAGGGCGTCTCCAACGGCGGCGGTTAGGGGCGTGAGGGCGCAAACTTTGCCTTTCCCTCACGCGTTCCGCCTCCTCCTTCGCGAGCATTACTGCTTCGCAGAAGGAGGTGACGGCTTCCCATGCCCTCTCGCTCCGTACCATGGCCTGAACCAGGGCCGGACGCGAGAGGTCACCGCCGCCAATCGCCTCCGCGAGGACACGGCGGTGCTCCGCCCAAGCAGGGCACACCTCAACCGTATGCTCCACCGTGTCCTCCGGGCGATCCACACAGTGGTGACACCCGGGCGTTTCCTCCCGCCTAATCCTACACAGGTACCTCCCGAAGCTGCCATGTCCGGTGAGGACCTGTGTCAGGCGGAAGGTGAGGACGCCGTGGCGCCTCTCTATCCACTCCTCAAAGAGGGGACTTATCGCCGCTATTGTGGCGTGCCCAGCACTGGGTTGCGACAATCGCACTCTCCATGCCGCCATGAGATCTTGCCGGAGCTCTGTCCGCTGTGCCGTGATTTCTCGCGGCAGCGGAGTTACACCCCGGCGCTTCACCTCCTCGCGCCACTCCCAGATGTGCGCGAGGACCTTCGCCTCCAGATCCCATGGCGGTAATCCGGCAAGGAGGCTCGCCGCCTCACGGGAGACCGTGCGGTATCCCCGGGCCAGCCGAATGGCCATGACCCTCTGGGACGCGTTCAACCGGCGTGCTGGCCGCAGCCTAAGGGAACGCGCCCACACCGGTGCCCCGTAAAGGGCCATGGACCGCACGACCCCCGCATAGAGCCTCCGGCAGGAGGCGTTTGGACCTAAGGGGCTACCTAAGAGGTCCGTTTTTTTTTTTTTACAGTGGAACCAACATTACTGCACAGTAACTTTTTGATGAAACGCACTCTAAGGCTGCCATTAGACGGACTGCATTCTTGTAGTTTGAATGCAGTTTAGTACGACTGCAATACTCGTAATGTACTGGTCACTGCATTTGCAGTTGGAGTGCAGTTGAAACAGTTGAAATGCAGTCCATCTGATGGCAGTCTAAGAGCACCGTAACTAATTGTTGACAATAAAGTACGGCCACTGTTCATTCAAACATAGCTGGGGGGGCTAATGTCAAAATATTGCCCAAGCTTGCCGCAATAACAGTTTGACAGTTTCAAACCGTCGCTGCCCTTTTCTCGCGCTGTATGTTGGTAAAAGATAGCAATACTCTAATTTTAGTTTAGTTGAAGCACAGCCGAATCAGTGTTTCTGAAATTTTCACATATAATAGTGCACTGGTGTTTTAAATTCGGTCATTATTCATATACCTAATAAATAATATTATAAGCATATGATACACACATGATTGGTCTTCGATGTGTTTTATAATAATGATAAGTTTGTCTTAACTTCCTTACTTATATGGCGATTACCTACACACAGCGTTGACTTAACGTCCTCATTAATTATATTACTCTGATGATTAAATATCTAAGACTATTATTACTAAAAAGATATGGATAGACATATTTAGCCTACTACGGCAAAACGTATGTATACTTTGATTTAGAAGTATTGAACACGGACATCTTCTTAACAGTTAAGATGATGGGTATTAATAACTAAAAACATATGAGCAAAGAACTTATGAATTACAATTCAGGCGTGACTTTGCGGAAATCCATTATAAAATACAATAGACGCAGATATATTTAGTAACCTATTCCGTTTAACTATTCCTCGAAGAGTCGTAAAAAACCCTGTAAGAAATCGACACGTGTTTCACCTCTCAACTAGGCAACCTCAGGATGACGATTGACCAGTCGCAAACCAGAAAAGATCCAAGCCGAGATGCGCCAAGCAGCAATCCAATAAAAGTGGGGGTGCCGGGCGATTTGATTCACTCTGCTTCTGCGTCTCTTGAGGAATAGTTAAGCTGAATTGGTTACTAAATATATCTACGTCTATTGTATTTTATAAAAACCAACACAATATGACGATAAAGTCTGTTTTCATTAATAAGATTCTTCTATTTACCCTTCAATAATCCCTATGAACTGGTGAATACACCTCTGTTTAACCCTATCTTATATTACCCAGTTACTGGGTTGAGGAGGTCAGATAGGCGGTAGCTCCATGTAAAATATTGGTATTCAGCTGCATTCGGTTAGACTGGAAGCCGACCCCAACGTAGTTTGGAAAAGGCTAGGCAGATTGATATCTGCAGTCGTCTTGACCATACAGGAGACCAAGAAAGTTTGGTTACAGAAAGTTTGTGGTGGATTAGATATGAGCAATTGCTACACAACAATTTATAAAAAAAAAAAAAAAAAAAAAATATGAAGGTATAAAATAAGGTATAATAATGAAGGTATAATTGATGGATATACAGAACACTTTGAGAGAGTACAGTGAAAACCTGAGGACGGACCAGAAAGTCTCAATAGTATATATATTATTGTGATGTAGATACAAATGCACTGATTGGTTTTGATTCATGTTAAAAATGCCACATACCTAAACAATCCATCTTCAGAAACTACCTTTATTTATGCTTATCATAGACTCGCTGCTTAAGCCAGCTACACGCATAAGGTGCTCTTCCGATGACAACCGCAACCGCAAACCGCAAGCGGCAACGACGCTGAATGATGAAACGTTTCCGTAGATGGCGACATTGCCACCCGTAACTGTTTACATACAGTCATGTCGCCGAGGTTTGTCGTTGCGATCGGGCGGCGTTGTCGCTGCGGTTGCTGTCGCCTTCGGTAGAGCACCTTTGCGCAGCGTAAACGTGATTATATCGGATTTACGCTGCGTTGGCGCAGTGTCCGGGTAGCGTCTACGTTCTACTGACGTCTTCGCTAGGCAATCGCAAGATGGTAAGGCGATCTTCAAAAGTGTAGTTTCTATAGGAGTTTTTCCAATATTTGTCCTTCTTTCACCTTTGAATATTCTCTAATTATTAACCCAGGAAACAATGTATGGTAAATCTTAAATCTTTACATGCCATACTCTTGATTACATAGATAAATTAAATTTAGTCAATAATTAAACTGTAGTCGCTGCTTGAACTTATTTGGATACTAATATAATTTGTGATTTATAGAATATTTTAATTATAATATCAAGCCTAACTAAGTACGAAACAAATCAGTGAAATGCAATCTTAATAACTAATATGCGCCTCGGCAAACACGAGTGTCCTACGATATTTCTAAAAGAACTTATGGAAAGTTTTTCAAATCGACATATTTTTATTTATTTTTGCCAGAACTATACGGAATATAAATCCCACTGTTCACTTTACTGACATCAATGGAATGCAATAAAAAGGTTCAATCAGCAAATTTTATTAAAATGAAAAATCAACTGTTATTTCTGTTACGTGAATCAGTAACCACGAGGCGCAATATTAAAAGGGAATTTTGATGATCCTGATAAAAATGGAATTATACTAATATATTTAACCATTAACGAGTGACTAGCGAAACGAATGGTTACAACTAACATCAAAACGACACACTTGATATGATTATGCCAATAAATTACAATGGAACATCATAAAAAATATTTTAATATTATGCAAAGGTGCAGGCTTGCATTTGGCGTAGGTTCAGCGTAGGCGTTGGTCGAACGTATGCGCAGCGTGGCCGCTGCGCAAAATCGACCCGCGCATGCACGTGACGTAGTTTAGATTAAATTACGTCTACACGACGCTAGCACAGATATTTACACAGCGTGTAAGCGGCGTCAACGCCTACGCGGGACATAAGCTCAGTACGATGACAGCCTCAGTAATCAAGCGATCGATAAATTAGTTTAAAAAGTAGTAAAGTGTATCAAAACGAGGGTTGGCACGTTACTTGAGACGTAGTCTCAGTCGTTGCTTCGAAGGCACTCCACTTACATATGATCATCTATTTATTTATATCTGAACTACTTTATTTTTACAGTTGCAAAAGGCCGCTGTTGATGCCATACTGTTATAATTAAAATATAGTATCTAATATGATTATAGAAACCTCATATAGCTAAATTACGGCTATGTGTCTGTTAGGACATGTTGAAAAATTTAGAACTTGGTTAATTAGTGATTCGGTAATAAAATGTATTGAAGATCTTAGATCTAAATTATGGTACACAAGTATCAGAGGAAGTAGAGTTTAAGATAACCGCAGAATTTGTAAAATCTAAGATAATTTCCTTAAAAATACCAAACACAAAATACTACAAAAGTTTTTACTTATAAGCCACGAGTAATCATGTTCAAGTCTACAGTCTACAGTGACCTTTACCATTGAATAAATTATGTTCTTATCTTCCATAATTATAATATTTACATTGATCATTGAAATGTATTATTGTACATAAAATACCAATAAAACGTTTCCCCTAAATGAAATAAGATAGAGCGACTGGTAATTAGTGACCGATACTTAAATACGTGGCTTCACTCATAATTAAGAACAACTTCCACTAATGGGACAAAAATACATTTGGGCGGTTATGCGGACATAAATGTAGGGAACAGCTGATTTTTTTTAGCGATTTAATTTTTACCAGTCTACCTAATAGGAAATATCTTCACCTATACATAATAATAATACAGTCAAAAGCAAGAAACAATATTAGAATTTTTACATAAATTGAATAAAATTTTGATTAAAACACGAACTCGTTATCAACTATACCAACACTTATCGGGAACGATCATTGCATTATAATCATAATGTGTGAACATTTTAATGAGTGAAGTGAATCGGGTGCCTCCGCGCCTTGTTATCAATACCTAATAGAGGCTACTTTATCAGGTCAGTCATACGTCATTCAAAGTCTTGTCTCGTAAGTCCAGTCTTACATTCCTAAATATTTAAATCCACCAATATCGACTCTCTTTCGATATCTCTTACTCTTTCTACAATATCTTCCAGTAAATAGACGTGTCTATACGATATACATTCAAAAAGCGGTAAGAACATATACTTTTTTTAATACCTTTAGAAAATCTTTTTGAATGAAAACCTGGCTGTAGGAATGAGATATTTATTTAAAATTGCACTAAAAAAATGTCGAGTTTTTTAAATTATCTATGATACAAAACTAGCCTAAAAAGCCTCAGTCATAGTATGAGCACTGTAGAGTGAATTTGTACTATGGATGAGTCTTTAGAGCGGTTTTACTTTCCCGAAGTTACTACTGAGCAAGAGACCTGGGGGCCCACCACCTTTTACAGCAGTATTATTTTAATCTTACTTCAGTGGGGGAAAGAGATGGAGCTACACGTCCTGTAGAGCTTCATCTCTTTCCTACACTGAAGTAATATTAAAATAATACTGCTGTAAGCGGTGGTGGTAGGCCCCTGATCATGATGGTGTAGCTACCTTTACTTTTCTCGCCGCATGTTTTTGATAATGTTCGAAGTAGTCGTTAATCTCACACGAAAGTTGTTTATTGAGCTGAGTTAATTTGAATTTTTAAAGTTTGTTTGGTTCCCTCTTACAGCTTTTTTTAAATGAAGACCTAATGCTTCCTAACAATAAACCCAAATATACATTACACGCACACAGTGACATAGAATTAGTTTCATGACATTGATTTCATTACCAATTTCACGTGTAAACTTCTAATTTCATGATGCAGGCATTAGTTTCATGAAATCAAAATACTTTCGTGCCATTTGTACGATAATATTGTACATTACAAAATAAAGCTTTGATGCTGACGGGCCATGATTTCGGAGCTACTACAAACTTCAGGATAGTGATTATTTTACGAAACATGTTGCACTGTTATTGAAACTAATTTCATTAAATTAATTATACCATGCATGCAATTAAGTTGTCATGTAAATTCGGCTTAATTGTTAATAGACGCAACCAGCCGCGTATGAGCCAAGCAGAAACAATTGAACATCGCTGAACTACGAGTTGTATAGATTTCGATAGATTATAAGAATACTTAACAATGCTTTGTTTAGGTCAGACAAGAAGGCGCTTTGAACTTTATAGTGCAATTAAATTGTTATTAACATGATTATAATATTAGTCTATCTACAATCCCTCAAGTACTTTCGTGTTTTGAAATAAAGCAGTGCGAATGTCATGAGCATCGTCTGAAATTGACCTGAAATAATTATAATCGGTGTCGTTCGACAATTGACAGCTACACCGACATACCCTTTTATGAAATATAAAACATAATTATAATTATTAAATCTGTAGTAGATGTAAACAAAAACATCTGTTAAGCCTGAGCGTTTATTAAAACTTTTAGTCATAATTAATATTGTCAAATTACGCTTTTGGACACATGAAAAATCTATACCCTACCGGTATTGTCAACATAAATGCGGATATCATTGTCACCTTCTACGGATTCTAAAGTTAAAATCTCTGGTATATTTGAGTTATTTATTCGCACTGCGCCATAGCTAGAAACCTTACTCTAATAACATTCATACAGTCTTACATCCAGTCCAGTTTAGGAGCGGTCAGAGCCTTCAGAGTTGCTAAACATTGAGGCGACCATGTTGTCGAACTCAGGAACGGCGTCTTCGAACATCTTGAGCTGTTTCGACATCGACTCGGAGTCTGTTGACCCCGAGGCTTCGATCACGATGTCGGTCCATTCGTCGCTAATGGACCGCGCTTGCAAACACTCTTGATAGAAGTTTGCCAGTTCTGCTATTGGGCTACCGTCAGCGAATGGGAACTCCTGAAAATTATGACGAATAATGTAAGAATTCGTTCTGCAAAAAATTGGATGTATAAGCCGATGATGATGACGCGCCTACCAACGAACAGCATTTAATTTTTAACAGTCTTCAAAAAGGGGGTTTCTATTCGACTATGTTTTTTTTGTGTTTTTTACGCGATTACTCCGCTAATTATGAATTGATTTTGATGATTATTTTTCTGTTTGGTAAGTCATGCTTCAGCACGCGTAGCATGACCACCGTAGAAACGGGTTCTGTCGACGCAAGAATAGATAAAATGACAGATTGTGATTGTTTATCTGTAATTTTGTCTATTCTTCCGTCAGTGGTCGGTGGTCATGCTACGCGTGCAGAGGTGGTCCCATATAAATTTTCTAACTTTGCTTGCGTAGTTTTTGAGTTAGTATCAAAAATACGTATTTTTCCCATTTAGCTTATATGGATGATATTTTCAGTTCTCGTCACCGTTATAGCAGGTATTCGAATATGTGTGGGGCAAGTACACACGGCTACACATCAAGCTATACATTTCCAGTTTATGCTGATCTCGCATTGAATAGGATTTCCGTACAATGCGAGGTCAGATTATACTGGAAATGTATAGCCTGATGTGTAGCCGTGTGTACCACAGCTAAAAATTAAAAATAAAACGAATGAAAACTTACTTTAATTTCGGAAGTCGGTGTTTTTGGTTTTGAATTTTCGTTTTTTGCCACCGACTAACGAAATTAAAGTAATTTTTCACTTATTTAGTGATTTTTTTGGAAGTCAGTTGTTTTTTTTTGTAAAATGTTTTTTATTTGTTTAGATAGATTTGAATTTTTTGGTAAAACAAATAAATATGTATTACTATTGATACTGTTGTTTGCCATTCTAGGAATCTTTATCCCCTCGAACGAATGTTTCTACGTGTTATATTGAAGCACACAATAGGTAAAATGTTAAGTTTACCATCAGTGGCAGTCTTCTAAGGCTTGGGCACTTTGATGGCTGTCGATATGTGTAGCCCAGCTTGTCAGATAGACTAAGTATAGTATAGTGCACGTACCATCAATCCCGAGTATTTGTCTCCGTTCTTGGGCTTGGGCACTTCGATAGCTCGGCTGACGGTGTGTGATGAGCTTGGCACACTTGTGCTGCAACTCGGCTTGTTTGCATTCTCGTGGTCTGATGTCGTCAGGGCCTTCATTTTCTGTAACTATTTTAAATCAGATCATGATTTAAATTACTACTACTCTATTAAGGTCCTTATCACACTCGGGACAAAACCAGTTATCGGATTATGTGATGCGATTTAGGGTCAACAATCACAGACAATGGTGCCGATTCTGTTGTACACAAACTAAAATAAATTTAAGTTCAGTGCATCTTTTTCTTTCTATTTCATTAAGAAAAGGACAGGAGATAAATTTTAGTTTAGTCTTGTCAAATTAATCAGCGCCTGACGTAAATTGACGTAATTTGAGTAGGCAAGTTTTTAATCACGTCTAAACTTATAAGGAGTAGTGACGGGAGCTGATTAATTTGACAGGACCAAACTAAAATGTATCTTCTGTCCTTTTCTTAATGAAATAGAAAGAAAAAGATGCACTGAACTTAAATTTACTTTAGTTTGTGAACAGCAGAATCGGCACCATTGTCTGTGATTATTGACCCTAAATTGCATCACATAATCCGATCACTGGTTTTGTCTCTGGAATCCATAGGCTACAGTGACAACTTACAAGTGGGACGGCTGCCTGTTTGACACCGATTAAAATAAAAGAAAATCTGCTTACTGTTTCCATTTTCTCCTTCTCAGCAAGGAGCCAAGCCATGGGAGGCTCTGGAGGTAGTTGCTCACTGAGCGTCCTATGTAACTCCTGAATCTTCTTCTGGTCAACAAATGCTCCAGCCGTCAAGGGTTTAGACAGGTCCAATTCTTTCTTCTCGTTGCGATTTTTTCTAATAAAACAGATTAAATAACTGTCAGTTTTAGTTTGTTTGATACCTTTTTGTTCGGTGTCTATGGCAATCTATAAAGAGTACGAGTAATAAATGTACACGCTCTTATCCACAGCGCTATCGACTGATGAAACATAGCATCGTCTTTAATGACAAGACTACACTAGTGTTGTGCCATTAGAGACGCGACTGAAGTCACTGGCCCATCACTTGCATATCAGATTTTTAGAACAGATCTACTTGGACACTTCTAAGGCAGTGGTATTTTGTGTCTTGCGCCAGCTTAGGCCTCGGTGTTAGGATAACGCCTGCGCCACGTCTCGTCTATAGGCGTTCAACTAACACCCCAGATATAGCAACTTGCCGACTGCTGAGCAGTAGCGATTGCGACCACTAGACCAACTAGGTCCTGGTTCGATTTCCAAGTCGGGCAAAGTGTTATTAGGATTTTCCATCAAGAATTTCTTGGTAGCACCCCAGAGTGTGAATTTGTGCTTACATAATCAGCCCATAATGTTCACGAGAAACAGGCCTCCTCTATGTGAGGGAGTGGAAAAGGAATCTACCAGGCCCAGTGCGGGTTGGTAGATGTCACAACTTGTGCCTGGTTTATTGCAATAGACTCGCCCCCAATTACATGAGACTTAAAGATTACTGGCGAAATGTGATTGTACTGTAGATACACCTCTGCATACCCCTCCTGGGAATATGGGCGTAATGTTATGTTATAACAACTTACTTAGGACTCTCCGTGTAGAAATGGTCGCTTTTGACCATCATTCCAGTAGTAGCCGGGGAGGCTTCATACTCAATCTTCTGCCTGGCTTCAGGCATGATTGTCATCTTGGTCCTGTACACTACCTCTATCATCAACGTCCCAATTGGTGTGTGCAGCTCACTCACTTTCACAGTCTTGCGTTTTTCTCCTGGAAGAATCGATAGGTATTGTAGTATATAGGTTTGAGGAGCAGGGTGTAAAGTTCTTCAACCTCCGTATAGTCATACCATTTAGAATGATGATATGCTTTTATACATAACTAGCTGATGCCCGCGACTTCGCCCGAGTGGATGTCGGTTATTATATACTAAAACCTTACTCGAGAACCACTCTCATGAAAATCGGTGCAGTAGTTTTTGAGTTTATCGCGAACAGGACGACAAATAGACGCGGCGGAGGACTTTGTTTTATAATATGTAAGGATTATAAATTAAAGTCGCTTTTCGTGTGACCAATTAGTTCTTCTAAAATACAATTGCTGCAATTGATTTTGATATGGTGTTCACCATAAATTAAAGAATTTATTCCGGAGGGTTACGAACATTAAAATTAAAATTGCATATTGTAATAAATAAATCTCGATGAAGTCGTAAAAACCGTACGAAGCAGGAGCAGGTGGCTAGTCAACGTATATTATGCTCGGTACTTGCTAGCTAGGTACTGTCTGAACTAAAAAAATATTTATAACACGTATCTATATAAAGTCTATAACTTTATTTCTCAGAGAAAGACCGCCCTGATTTCTCTCGATCATTAATTGCATCTAGTTATATGCCCTTGGAGAAGTGTCATAGATAGATCTACAGAAGCCGGACGCGATAAGACACAGTCTCCGATAGAGTAGCGTTGTTTTATTGAATCAGTTGTCTGTCCATATACACAGGAAGTGGTAAAGTGGCACTCTATGGCTTATTATAATGAAGTCTGCATGTTTGATTAATGAATGCAGTTGAAGACATTTAACATAGACGGATATTTATATGTTGATATATGACTGTATATTAACGTATAACGTCTACGTTGTCAGCAAAATGTGGCTGAGTTAATTATTATCTGTATGCAGGATATCATTTATTGCTAAGGCATAAAATTTGCATTTGCAACTGCCTCTAGTGATACATATTCACATTTATCTGATGGTTCTTTATCGGTTGCAAGTAAATAATTTAATTATTTGTATTTATGTCTCAACCTTGCATTGAGGTAATAAAATGGATCAGATTGTTCACTCTAAAATAACGCGCCCCACAACCGCATTTTACATATTTATGCGTACATGCCGCGTATGCGTGAGTGAACAAGGAACAAGTCCCACAACGGGCAAGAAAGTGAAAGATTCTCACCTAATTTATCATAATTTGGTTCACCACCATAAATCTTATGCGAGATCTTGTAAGACTCGTTGTGTTGGGACCGGGACAATTTGTATGCTGGCGTTATCCTGGAGATGGTCAGTGTGGACTTCAGCATCACGCTCATGCGGTAATACACCGTCGAAGGGGAGCAGACTTCGGACCCTGGCGACAGCTTGACGGTCCACAACTCTAGGACCATGTCGTCTCCATCCACAGTGTGTAAGGATATCTCGATACAGAGAACCTTTGTGAGCGCATCCACTACTTCTCCGTTTAATACTCGCTTCGTGTCCTCCGTCACCCCGGGTTCGTCGGGAATCGATAAGTTGAACTGGAACAAGAGATTGAATATTGGAAGCACATATGTATATGTATAGCATCATGTATATAGTACTAATCAAACCATTTCCTATTTATTTATTTTTCTTTGTCACATAGTTTTCTAGAATAATTTATGTGGCAAACGTCTACAGGTGGAACGGAACCCTTCGTGTGTGAGTATGCAAACGTCTATCTGTCACATAAATTATTCTTCGACGTAAAAAAGATCAAAATTATGTAAGACCAGTTGCTGCCCGCCACTTTCTGCGATCCAGGATGAAAAGAAGCCTATGTCCTTCTCCAGTTCCCAGGCTACCTATCAGTCAAATTTCACAATGATCAGTTGTTTAGGCATAAAAGGTGACAGACAGACAGTTACTTCCGCATTTATAACTTTAGTATGGATAGATTAGAATATAATTATGTTTTATTAGATTGATCAAAGGATAGAAAATAATTATCTTTATTATTTCCTTAGAATTTGGAACATTTTTATCTTAATATAAATAAAGGATCAATTCTTCCTTTTATAGTTTGGAACCCTAAAATCCATATGGATATAATTATTACACATATCAAAAACCCTATATTACAAAACTCCTTCGCCTCTAATATAATAAAATTATTAATTACACTTAGAATTACCAAGCTAACAGCGTTAAAATGGTGTTCAAAAGGAAAATCGTATGATATAATATCTAAGAATCCATATGTAATTATGTTTTATACACATATATGCCACTTCAAAACTGCATTGGACTCATTTGAACAACAGTAAATATTATTTAATGACGCAACTAAGCAAACATATAACATTTACCAATCAATATTGCTTGCTTGTAGGTAAACAATTTATAAAAACTGTAGTAAATAGTATAAATGTTTAGCAAGATGGACGAAACGGATTTATAATCAAGGTACATTAATTAACACATTACATCATTGTGTATTATCTACTTGTTGTGTCTTACAATCACTTAACAACAGTGAAATGTATTATGTATATAACCATTTGATTAACCATTCTCCGTAACTGTAGTTGCATAAAATGATAAGCCTAATGTTATCAAGACCACAAAAAATGGAACCTCATCGATAGGTAGGACATGTCGTATGAATGGACGAGATCAGAACACTCGAACGTTTACTTAATAAACCGGATGGCCGGAGAAGCCGAAACCGACCCAAGCTCGATCGAGACCGCTGGGGCCCTAGTGAGACTAGTGTGAGTTTCTTTTAACCATGTCGACTTTACGCATCGAACGCGTTCGGCGCTCTGATTGGCCCTTCACTGACTAAAGTCGAGATGGTTAAAAAAACACACTAGGGCCTCTGTTCCCCGTCTGAGGTATGTGCGCAGCGAGACGGGTGGGCAGTGCAGGGCGCTAAAAGCAAACAGGAGCAACACGACTTTAACAAAACAATTTCTGAAAAAACTTCACGGTAGAACAATTACCGGTGACGCGTCGCGCGACAAGTCGCGCTAGTCTGTACGAGCCTTAATTCGTAATCGCTCATGGCGCGCGGCGTCCTGCCTGCCGCTCATTGGTCAACACTACCCCCACCTCGCCGCGCATTCCAATTGCGTGGTCCATTACAGCCCGTTCAGACTATATGACTTGCTCAGAGATTGACGGGTAACCTTAGGATGTTATATTTCTTGTTGGTGAGAAAGCCACTCAACTCAATACTGATATTTTACGGAAAAGTAGGCTGATGATCGCTTCGTGGATATAATAGCAGATAAGGATGACAACTGTGTTTGCTCCAAATAAGTTCCTTTATTTCTTTCAAATAAGCAAGTTCTGCTCTATGTGATATCTCAGAAATACCTAGGCAAAACGACACAGCATCAAAATCTGCCATTTATTGTTAGAAGACTTTTTCTTAGTAATGTAATGGCAAATTTGGACTTAAAGCGCCAGCACACAGTTATCAATACATAGTTAATCATGCCAGAGACTGCTCTGCAGTGGGACCATGGTGGGGTTATCTACATATCTATACATATTATAAAACAAAGTCGCTTTTCATGTCTGTTAGTGCGACCGCTTAGATCTTCTTAACTACACAATGGATTTTGATGCGGTTTTCATCATCATTTAGAGAATTTATTCAGGAAGTTTTATATGTTATAAATATAATACAATAATATTTAACTTAGGTATAGAACAGAAACTGCTGCGTTGGTCTAGTGGTCGCATCGCAAGCCCTACTGCTGAGCATGAGGATTCTTCTCTCTTTTCTATCTGGAATTTCTCTATAGCAGCCCGGAGTCTGGATTTGAGCCTAATTGATGGCAATAGGCTCGCCCCTATTACATGGGAATTAAACATAACTGGCGAAATGTTTAATATAGATGCAACTCTGCCTCACCACTCAGGGAATACAGGCGTGATGCGTGTGTTTATAGCTCAGAAATCTTGATGTTTTGATTTGACATGTCGCCATTGCATTAGTGCAGCAGGGGCCGCTCACTAGTTAGTATTATACTTGCAATGCTTAGTGCCGTGGATTAGCCTTGGGGATTAATATAATAATAATAAAACTGTTTATTGACCAAATTAAGGATTTTTACATGTCCTTATTTATTACAGGTAAACTAAAATTATTGTCATAAAGGAAACATCATTTTAATATTTTAACTTGCGGACTCCATACTAGGTCGAGACTTTCTCATGGAGTCCTAGAGAGTATTTCACTATTTGAATTTTTAATTAGAGTTGATAATCTTCTTCTTTTCGTGTGGTTAGTGACTAACCTGGTGTCAGAGTTTAAACCCATCTTTCCATAATAGGTAGCAATGGGAACTACAGAAAATAATTGTAATTTATTTAAGACTAGCTGCGCCCCGCGGTTTCACCCGCGTAAGTCTCGATCCAGTGGGAATATCGGGATAAAAAGTATCCTATGTGTTAATCCAGGTCATAAACTATCTGTTTGCCAAATTTCATCCAAATCCTTTCAGCCGTTTTTGCGTGATTGAGTAACAAACATCCAAACACACAAACACATAAACACACAAACTTTCACATTTATAATATTAGTAGGATTGCATACTGATCAGTAGTCCTGCATTTATTTCAAACTTTTTAGGGTCAGCTCAGCATATTTTAATTTAAATAATAATAAAAGAAAAATTCGCATTAGGCTAGCACTGAGCAGATAATTAAGCACATTTAGGATAAAGTATCTCATAATAACGAAGAAGTATTAGGATCATAGCACATTACATTCTGTATTTGGATTATATTGCATGATATTGAACTGTATCAACAACATCTGTATCTATACAAATCTATGCAAACAGTGTTTGCGATATTGACAATATGTATTTAAATAAATAAAAAAATACTAGTATCATTGTTTTATCAAAGCAAAGTGATACAATGCGTATTTGTTTTATAATGCTGGAGTAGTGTAAGTCAAAACAATTAACTTGTGTATTCGGCTTGTAACATTAAAAGGGATATCTATGGACTTGGAGAAAATAGACACTAACTTGAAAATAAGTAGCAGAGGAACATTCATGACCCTATGCAGTAATATGACATAATTTTAGAGACAAACAATCGTATGCAACAAGTATTGTCAGTAAACAAACATTTTTATTTTGTTATTACTTTTGCATGGTTCATGTATGTGTAAATAATTAGCTCAGACATAAATTACTAGGGACAATATAGTAAGCGTGTTAGTCTTTGTATAAAACTAAGCTTACCCATTGCGGCGAGGACTCTACTCCGTTGTCCGGAAATTTGTCGTTACAGTCGTGTGTTATTTTTTTCCCTTGCCTGCTCTGAACCACTATTTGCGCCACCTTCAGGGTCAAAACCTTCGTGAACTTGTAGTACAGTTTGCATCTTTCTTGCAACTCGGCGTTGGAAGATGCCATTTTCTTATCATTTAACGCAGTTAAAGCAACAATTTCATGTTATTTCAATCATTTACGCAGCGTTAAAAAAATCGCTCGCTCGTAAAATAACATAGTAACTAATTTGCACTCTGTATTTGTCACTGATTTTAAACTTAAAACACCAATTTTATTAAACAGTATTTTTTATCCAAGTTTTATCTCAATTTTTATAGTAATAAATGTAAGCAGGAGCAGATGAAACTATGAAACGCAAAGTAGCTACGAAAACGCCAGATTATAAAAAATCATATCACAGAAACATTGTTGAGATTCCCTACGTTCTATTCGTCACTAGCGATTAATCTGTATTTTCACATTTTTCTCATTGGCCGAAACCCTTTGGAAGCTGTTTTTTATTGGTTGAACAGTTATCACTTTATTTCTATTACGCTTCTTTATACGCAATAATCTTTAATTTACTAGCCGGCTTGTAAATTATCAGAATCATAAATACAAAATCACATCAAGTTTTTTCTACTGCGCTGCAATTTGAACTTTCCACTTTCCAGTTCAATTTACGGTCTTCCCACACAAAATACATTGAATTGGATAATTAACCCCTAATGCTGTTTCTATTTACACAATGCTGTGTCACTAACTTTAGACCAATCACCGCCCTTGATTTTGGCGCGCGAACTTTGGTTGCCAAAACACACCTTTACGTGGAATTTGTTTTTTGATCAGGCACATTTCCACTCATCCACTGTTAATATAATAATTCGCACACTTAAATATAATAATAGTAGTCGAATTAGAACAAAATAAATTTAGTACTTAGTAAGTAACACACAAACGAACTTACACGTCATGGCAAAGTTGTCTGACTGAACCATTGATTTAAATAGTAGTAATATATAATTATATATATGTCAATGGATTGAACTGTAGCCACTGCCGTGCTCCTACCAAGCTCAAAGCATTTATTTCAATTAAACCATTTACAGGCACTTTTGAATTGTCAAAGATTCGATCAGTTAGTCAGAATGTTGAAGCTAGTCGCCCAAAATTGTATAATAAAATAAAAATAAATAAATTCCAAAACGAAGATTTCTATGGAGAAGAACGGGAATGAAACTCCAAGGACACTATTTTAATATAAATATAGATAGATATTAAAAAATCCTGGGTACAGAATTCTTGTTGCTTCTACTGAAACTTGTTCTCCTGGTATCCGAGACTGCAAGTAATCGAATATATTATTGCGATTTGCGCAATGGGGCTGTTCTAACTACGCAGATTTACAATAGGTTCAATTATATCTATATACATTTAATAAAACAGTAGAATCCGGAGTCTGTCTGTCTGTTTGTTTGTTCGCGCACATCTCCGGAACTACTGAACGGATTTTCATGTAATTTTCACATATATTAAATTTGGAGCAGAATATTGTTCATTTGAATATTGATTAATGTTGTTTCATTAAAATCGGATGCAGGTACCAAAAAAAAGTTGTAGAACTCGTTTACTCAGCTGCACGGGTCGATAGATCAGGTTAAACTACGCCCACAGATTACAATTGACTACGCCGAGTTGGTAAGTGGATGGATGCATGACCATCTTTACATACCAAGACCCCTCCGTGACTCGTTGGTCCCGGTTGTCATTCGTGGATCTTGACAGTCGTTACAGGTCGTCAGAAGCCCGAAAGTCTTACAACCAGGTACACCAAGAGGTATCGTATTACCTAGTAACTGGGTTGTGGAGGTCAGATAGGCAGTCGCTCCATGTAAAATAGTGGTATCAGCTGCATCCGGTAAGACTGGAAACCGACCCCGACATAGTTGGGAAAATAATTATTTTGTAGATCTCGTCAATGCCGTCATCGTCACGTTCTTCAGGCCATCAATTAAAACAGCGGTGCTTTTGTGAATGAACAGGTGCATCAAGACTGGTCGTCAGACTGGACTGATTTCGTCTCTTTTACTAAACTTTCATAGTAATTATTGCTTTCGTTAGTTTTGACAAATTATGACCTTACTTCTTGTAGGTAACAGTATGAAGTCTTAGTTTTAAAGAAATAATCAACAATAAAGAAACAACAAGTGCACGATTGCGCGGCCGGCCATAACTTCCAAGGTAAATATTTCGTAAAATATTGATCTGGAGCTTATAATTCTTTTTTCGAAAAGTTTTGACAAATTCAGTCCTCGATCGACAAAAAGAATTACATCTCTAACCCAAGTAGTTGCCGAGATTTCCATGGCCGCGCAATCCTCCACACATATCTCTAAGTAGTCTGTGCCTCCACATTACGTTCGCGCGGCCAACTTAAAACCCTTATAACTATTTTATTTCTACTTTGACAAATTTTTGGTTTGTTCCCTTCGATTTTGACAAATTTCGACAATTTTTTGGGCGAAGTTTTTTTTGTTTGGGTAACTTGGCGGAGCAATCGTAACGTACACTTTTACGTACTTATAGTATTTTTATCTCACGAAGTGACGCACGCTTTACTTTCACGCTTTACACCAAGTGTACAAACACACTGTGAATGAGTGAAGACACACACACGCATACTTCCCCATTTTCTCGGACGGTATCGAGATCCCCTGCGCTTACACACACTAGCAAAAGCAGACCTTACACTTTTTCTTCTGCCTTTTATATACTGTAAATGTTATTCTTCATCTGCCTTTTATTCTGAAATCTGACGATTCTGTCTCATAATGGTAAGCTCCTGATTTGTAAATCGAGGAAGGTTTTTGTCTCACATAATCAGTCTTTAGATGATTTGGGTTTTAAAATAAAACAATAGTATTCAATTAAATATTTTATTGAAAATAATTTTAAAATAGATTTTTAGTCATTTATATCTTGTCTTATAGGTACGAAGAAGTCGATTCTGTTGAAATAATAAATACAATTTTACACAATTGTATTCGTACGCTACTTTACAACTAATGTAAGAATAGTTGTAAAAATAATTATATTATTAGTATAAAGTATGACAATTAACGAAAGGCATTCCCGTTAACTCGAAAAAGTATAGCGTTCATAAATGTAAAAAAAAAAAAAAATCACAAATAATATTTTTTTAAACATTTTGTTTTTGTCTGGTAATATATTTTTTTTGCTTATATGGACGCAATACCGTTCGCGGGTATACGGGAACGCCTTTCGTTAATTAAGTAGTTAGCTGTATAATTATATTGCTACGACGAGAGGTAATCAAATGAGCCGCTAAGGTACACACAGAGACACTACTTTAAATTCTATACTGCAGTCCTTAGCTCCTTATAATTGAAAGGCTTTATGAAATAATCGCAGGGCCAACCAAAATATCTATATACAATAGGTTCAAATTATACTTCAAACACAGGCAATTCTAAAGGAACGATTGCACAGAGATCGCGATGGACTACAGCATTGCTATTCTGTAACCATCACACCGTGAACACTTAGTGAAGTGAGCGTGGAGTGAGCTGTCATTGTAATCCATACCTAGGTACTGATACGAGTACTAAGGCAGTGACAGATCACCTCAAGGTCACTTCAAAGTTTTCACGGTGAGATTTTTACAGAATAGCACAACTGCATGAAATAAGACTGTGGTCATACTAAAGCAATATATGCCCACTATAAGTCATGTGAGATAAAGTTTATAATCGTTTAAAAAACAAGTTTATTAAAATCCCGATAATATTATCATTTTGTGAGGTTCTAATAGAAATTTTGTTTTATGGAAAATCATAGGCTATGTTAACATTTTTGATAGTTGAATATTTCTTTTAGCAGACCAAGTGAACTAGATATTTAATTTAAATCTACAAAAATGAGAAATTTAAGAAATTCTCTGTCTAAATTGCTTTATCACGGCTGACGGCAGTAATGTGTAAAGCAGTATTGCTCCAGTGGTAACAGCCGCGACTTACGAGTTGTATAGGTCGTAGGTTCGAACCCTGACAGGCGCTTTACTTTGAGTAAATTATTCCATCACCATTGCTCAAAACGGTGAAGGAAAACTTAGTGAAGAAACCGGCATATCCTAGAACCAAAAAATCGATAACATGTGACACCTAACATCTTGTACTGGCCACGCGTGGTAGATTATGACGAATGTGCCAATGTACAAAAAAATCTAATTCTCTGAGTGTTCGTCCATTTCGGCAGCATATGGTAGGAAGCGAAAGTTAATTTGAAGGTTTAATGAAGAAAAAAACTAATTTATGCCTGTATTATTGATGGAAGACTTCATGAACTACAACCACACTGCACCTGCATTAAAATTGCATTATAGCATACGGGAAGAATTTTACTTTTGCGAGAGCTTGTCCCAAGTCAATATTTATTTTATTTTATTTTATTTCTTAAGAAAACTTACAGCTAGGATACAGATAGTTGACAGTTAGTGAAAGAAGGCCAATTAAAAGTTTTCACGGACAATATTAGGGTAGCACAAGAAACAGCAGACAGGCAAGCGAAAGTAAGAATGAGTAAGCACTCGGAGAGAATTTAGAAAAGATTTTTAAGTTAGAGAATTTGGTGATCTTCAAAGAAGTTTTTACACAGTATTTTTTTAAGTTTAGAAACACTGGTGGAGAATAAATCAAGATCATCAACACTCAGACACATCGAGTTGTATGCCCTGCTAGCTCTTATCATATAAGAGTTTTGTCGATATATGCACCGTACAGAGGGAACATATAGAGGCTGATGATTCCTTAAGGTGAAGGATGGAACACGCAGCCCAATCTTGCTCATCAACTCTGAACAATTGGTTGAACCATTAGCCAATTTGAACAAGAATACCATGTCGGCAATGTTTCTCCGCTCAATTAGTGGCAGAATGTGAAACTTCTTGCAGCGGCTGTAATACTCGTAATTAGGCAAATAGGTTTTGGATCTAAACTGAATGCACGTCAAGAACTTCCTTTGAATATTTTCGATGCGATTGACGTAAGTTTTATAAATAGGATTCCATACTGGTGAGCAGTATTCGAGATGACTGCGTACAAAAGCACAATAAAGAATTTTGAGTGTTTTGATATTTTTAAAATCGGCTGATATTCTCAAGATGAAACCTAGTGCCTTAGAAGCTTTTTTAATAATATTATCGATGTGTGTGTCAAAAAGAAGTTTCGAGTCAAAAGTGACACCTAAGTCTCTAATTGTATTGACTCTGGCTATTGAAGTGTTGGCTAGTTTGTAATCGTACAGAATAGGTTTAGGTTTACGAGCGAAGGTACAAGTATAACATTTCGAGACATTTAGGTCCAGGCGGTTGGCCGTACAATACTCTTGGTATTTGTCCAGATCATGTTGGAGACGTTCAGCATCTTCATAAGTTCGGATTTCACTTAGAATCTTCATGTCGTCCGCAAACAAAAGAACTGTTGAGTTAGAGAAACATGAAGAGACGTCATTGATGAAGATGTTGAATAACAAGGGCCCCAAAAGTGATCCCTGTGGAATCCCTGAGGGGGTAATCATAGTTCTCGATGTGTATCCATTTAGAACAACAGTTTGACATCTGTTGGCCACATAAGATGAGAACCATCTGAAGAGATTTCCACTGATACCTATAGCCAATAGCTTACGCAGAAGTATAGCATGATCCAAGCGATCAAAACACTTGCTGTAATCTGTGTAGATTACATCTACTTGTGTGCGATGAGCCATACATTCAGTCAAGTAGTCACTACAAAGAATGAGATTGGTGGTTGTAGACCGACCTTGCAGGAAACCATGTTGGCGGTCACTGATGCTTAGTTTAAGACAAGCATAAAGCTGCTTGTATATTATTTTTTCCAGGATTTTAGCGAAAATGCATAGTTTGGATATGGGCCTGTAGTTTTCCACGAGGTCTCTAGGCCCTTTTTTGTGGATCGGAGTGATTAAGGCCGATTTCCAAATTATAGGTACCTCACCTAAATTTAGGGACCGCCTGAACAGAAGTGAAAGAGGAGGAGTCAGACTTTTAGCACAGTTCAGTATAAAAACTGGCGGAATATTGTCTGGTCCTGCAGATTTAGATAAGTCAACTCCCTTAAGTAGATTTAATACTTCTAATTCATTAACTTCGACTTAATGTATGTCCGAAATGAAATCGCTCCAATGCATGTTTGAACCCTGCGCATGGTCACTGGAAAGATCGTCGTCACCGTTGATACTACTAGCAGAACTGAGGAAATTGGAATAGAAATAGTCGCCAAACATGTTGCAAATATCCTCCCCTTTATTTGATGTGCTATTTCTATATTTAAGTAAGGAAGGATAAGCATTGATTTGATTTTTTGATTTTACGTACGACCAAAACGCTTTGGGGTTCTTAAAAATGTCTTCTTCAATTTTTGAAATATAGTAGCCAAACATTTCACTCTCAACCTCCTTGGCACGCTGACGAAGCAAAACAAAAGACTCATGATCAGACAGGTTTCCGTATTTCTTAAATTTTGCGTGGTACTTCGCTTTTTCTTTTAGAATTTTTATCAGAGGCTGTTTGAACCAGAGAGGGTATCTGCTGCTTGGGACTGCCATCTTAACAGGTACAAAAGAATCACGTAGCTCATTGAGAGTGTCATAGAAAAATGATTTGATATAGGTATCCTTACTTTATCCATACTAATATTATAAATTCGAAAGTAACTCTGTCTGTCTGTATGTTACCTTTTCACGCCTAAACCACTGAACGGATTTCGAAAAAATTTGGCAAGTAGATAGATAGATATAAGTGTACTTTTTATCGACATAACACGCGGGCGAAGCCGCGGGCGGTAGCTAGTAGGTAATATTATAACTTACAGTTAACCCTGTATATCTATATACTAATATATTTTTATATTATAAAGCTGAAGAGTTTGTTTGTTTGTTTGAATGCTCTAATCACAGGAACTACTGGTAGGAATTGAAAAATTCTTTTTGTGTTAGATATTCCATTTATCCAGGAAGGTTATAGGCTATATAACATCACGCTGCGACCAATAGGAGCGGAGCATAAATGAAAAATGTTGCAACAACGGGAAAAATTATTTCTTTTTGAGAGCTCCGTTGCGTGCGCTGCGTAAACGGTTTAAGTTACGCAAATATCATGCATGATGGAATTGTTCCTCTTTAAAAGTTCTAAAAAAAATCCGCGACAGCATATGTTTATCTGTTAAGATTGACTCACTATTAGTAATGGCAATTAATGCGATTTTTCATTAATTTCATTAGCAAGTGAATTATTGAGTCTTAGCATGATAATTGCTATTGCTATGCTAATAGCTAATATGATAATAATTGATAATAATGAAGTATGAAAATTTTATTAAAAGTGCGAATTAAAATGGTGAACGCTCATTTTAATTAGCACTTTTAATGAAAATGAAAATGTACGAAGCGATAATTCACTTAGCACTTCACGAAATTTCGCAACTAAATTTCATTAGCAAAATGCTAAATGATTTTTCACAAGCTAACAATGAATGCGAATGCTAATTAATCCATCACTACTCACTATAACCTTTTTTTATGGTAATCAAATTTGTTCGCAATTTGCGAAGGAGTTTTATCAACATCATATTAATTCTTATTCAAATAAATAGTTTTAACATCAATGGTATTTATGTAGCAGTAAAATAATTTTTAATTCATTCGAATCGGACATTCAATTTCGAAGTTATCACGAGTATAAAAATGCAATACGCGAACCGTTCGACGCCGGCGTCGCGCCGCCGGGACGTTCACTACTCTAGAGAGGAGAAGATGGGCACACCATGACCTGCAGGCGTAGCATGGCGCTTTCTGTTTCTACGAAGAATAGACATAGCTTTTTCTATACAAAGTGACATTTCGTTTCTTCATTTTTGACATCGCACCGTAGAAATCCTTCTACAATCTGTCATTTTGTCTTTCATTTATCGATCTTTTTCTGGGTCTTTTAATATGTAGACTATTTCGGAAGAAAGTTTTCTATCCTTACTGTCAAAATCACACTGATGACTGAAATTTGTCTAAGGAAGTGAAGACAATTTGAAACAAAACAAAGAATTCTGAGTCGAATTATGTAAAAGAGTGAATTTCGTTAAAAATGCAGTTGACTCTTTTTACTTAGCTGCCGTCGTACTGTCTACACGGAACGTCATTTTTGTCTACTCTTCCGTCGACAAAACGGTGCTCATGCTACGCCTGCTGGCAGGACATAGGATACGTTTTATCCCTGTATTCCCACGGGATCGTGATCAACGCGGGTGAAACCGCGGGGCACAGCTAGTCTGATATAAATTTGCTTTTTATTCACATTCAAAGGTTTTGTTTTGTATAAGTCCTTCATTTGGAAGACAACATTTTAGGCGACAAGAGATATATAATCATTATATAAGTTTCTCGTGATATGAGCGTATTTTTATCAACAGATATTGCACTTTGCCCTTACTCATATTTATAGAATGGTGCTATTTTGTTATCCCTGAACTGATATTCGTGAAATTTGGCACACGGAAAGTTTAATCTGTGGTTTCTGAAAGGCACAAAATTGATCTACTTAACCAAATGTGAAATTGGTTCATCGAAAAACAAGTTATGAGATTTCACAGCAGATTTAATTCAATAAACTTTCAGAAACCAGTTAACAATAAATTCTTTACGCCATAAAATGCTAATCAATAGCTCACTTATTATTTTCCATAAAACAATCATTAGCGACCTATATAATTAATTGTTAATCACGAGGTCCATCGCAACTAACTTCGAAAATTTTATATCAACACCGTAGTAGGCATGCGAAAGTGTATGAGCATACAGCTTGGCAAAAAAGAGTATGATGCGGTGACAGATCAAACTAAATATTTTACTTTAAGTAATGCAAACTTATGATGTTGGCACTACTTTGCCGACAAGTGCTAGTAGGTTTTGAGTCAGTACAAGCAACGTTTTTCACTATTGGTCTAAATTCTTTGACGCATTTCCCATTTGAAGTGACATAAATGCGGTAGTGGCGCCCTCATTTTTTCCAGACTCTTTTTTGCCAAGCTGTACATTGTAGATAATTATTATGATGAATGAGGTAAAAACGCCATCTCCCTGAA
Source organism: Lithophane leautieri (assembly GCA_949152455.1). Taxonomy (NCBI): domain Eukaryota; kingdom Metazoa; phylum Arthropoda; class Insecta; order Lepidoptera; family Noctuidae; genus Lithophane; species Lithophane leautieri. The sequence continues at coordinate 16,863,072 of OX424458.1, read as the reverse complement.
AAGAAATAGAAAAACTCGACCTTATGGCTATGATTTTACGGCGGAGGCAAACCTAGGGTTTTTCTGACAAGTCGCTCAGCAATGTTATTGAACTGATCGCGGTCTTCCCTCCACATTTTGGCGGCGTCAACGTTAGCGCCACTTTCGTCGTTTGGTTCTGAAATTGTAAAATTTTGACAATGAGGAAAAATACAGTTCTATAACAGGCGACATGGTGGAACGGAGGAATTAAAAACATTCGAATCTCTGTTTAACTTAGAAAGCTAGTATATTTTTAGGGTTCCGTACCCAAAGGGTAAACAGGGACCTTATTACTAAGACTCCGCTGTCGGTCCGTCCGTCCGTCTGTCATCAGGCTGTATCTCATGAACCGTGATAGTTAGACAGTTGAAATTTTCACAGATGATGTATTTCTGTTGCCGCTGTAAGTAACAACAAATACTAAAAACAGAATAAAATATATATTTAAGGGGGGTCCCATACAATAAACGTGATTTTTTTGCCGTTTTTATAGATAATGGTACGGAACAGTTCGTGCGCGAGTCCGCTTTTTGTCTCAACAGTAGGTACGAGGTGGTGACCACAGAGCACGGATACACTTCGGTGGCCACTGGTAGAGATGGTACTGTCAACACTTCTCATACAAACCAAGCGTGTCAGTGCACGGCACCTTACCCACAGAAAATGACGGCCCTTGACAATTCAGACAATGCCCTGAGAGAGCTAACTTGCGCTCATGTGCGCCAAATTCGAATAGGCGTACCTAGTTGCTGCCGGCGCGGCGATATCGTGCTCTGTGGTAGTGACAGAGAAAGAGACTCAGAGATCAGCGACTCAAATATAGTTGTATATGTTGTGGAATTTAGTGTTTCCGGCGGCTTGGTCATTTCTTGTTAAATTTAGTGTTTCCGGCGGCTTGGTCATTTCTTGTTAAATTTAGTGTTTCCGGCGGCTTGGTCATTTCTTGTTAAATTTAGTGTTTCGGGCGGCTTGGTCATTTCTTGTTAAATTTAGTGTTTCCGGTGGTTTAGTAATTTCTTGTTAAATTTAGTGTTTCCGGCGGCTTGGTCATTTCTTGTTAAATTTAGTGTTTACGGTGGTTTAGTCATTTCTTGTTAAATTTAGTGTTTCCGGCGGCTTGGTCATTTCTTGTTAAATTTAGTGTTTCCGGCGGCTTGGTCATTTCTTGTTATTATATATAGCACTTTGCCCGAGACTTTGTCCGCGTGGATTTCGTACTTTCCTCTAAAAACTTCAACAACCCATCCATCTCTTTGAAAGATATTTTTCGAAAATTTATATTTTTAATCTTTAACATTTATTTACGATCTTTACGTCTTTAACTTTATTACCATTTTACACACCATTAGGAGCTGATTTTTGATGAAAAACCCCAAAACACGTACTTTTTTATTTTTTGTTATAAGTATTAGTACCGTACCGAATTTCAAGATAATCCGAAAGCGCGTTAAAAATTTTACTTACTTACTTTGACACCCCATGGTAAAAGAATTTCCAAAAACCCTTTCTTAGTGGATGTCTACGTCATAATAATCATCTGTGTGCCAAATTCCAGCCCTATCTGTTCAGTGGTTTGAACTGTGATATAGACTACCCCTTTTTACCCCGTGAGGGATAGATTTTTGAAAAACCCTGGTACACATTGTTCTTTATTTTTGGTTTTAAGTATTAGTACTGAGATTCGAGTTAATCGGATCGCGCGTTAAAATTCTTCCATAGGAACTTTGACACCCCCAATCTCCATTCAGGGGGTAGTTTAGCAGAACTAATAAAAATTAAAAACTTTATTATTTACTTAGATAAGTATTCGTGTAAAATATGAAGTAGATTAGACCGAGGAATCACGTTGTCAATGTTTCGAATCACCATACAAACTTTGCCCCCATTTTTCACTCTCTTACGGGTAGAATTTCGAAAAATCCTTTCTATCGGACGCCTACGACAAAGAAAACACTCTCCAAGTTTCAGGACTCTACGATCAGCGGTTTAGGCTGTGCGTTGATCCGTCAGTCATTCAGGACAAAGCATTTTATATGTATAGATTTGAGTATTTTGTCATACGTGACTTACCAGCCAGCATGCTGACAACGGAAAGTAATATTTTCTCTACGCTCTGTACGGGCGACCACCGCTCAGCACTGCTCTCGTAGCCCATGGGATCGTCACCAGGTGCGTGCAGGATTGATATGCACACTCGACCATCAGCATATACTGGAAATTTGAAAAAATCCCGTGTTATTACACTTTTTTACGGTTTATAGAGATCATCAAAAATCAGACAAGCATTGAATGCGCCAGCTGCGTTAACAGATTAGCTCACTGATTAATTTAGTTTTTATAGCCTTTTTTTTTTTTTTTTTGAGGGTGGGAAATCATCCAATGACTTCTCCCGCTCTGGGCGGAGCGGAAGGGCGTGTCAGACTTTTACTGACTAAAACCCACCCGTGTTCCTTCATTTGCCTGTTGCCAAGGTCCCGGTATCCCTTTCGGACTTTCCCGCAACCCTGGCAGGCATCGGTCCTATTGGACCCCGTCAATTTTGCTGACATCTCTTTGAGGCGCGCGTGGAACACGACGCGCCATCGACCCGGGCCTGGTCCTTATCGGACGGCGAGCTGCCCGTTGCTCGCCGTCCGCAAGCCCGCGCCTATGGTGGCCGGAAATCCGCCTGGGATTCCCGACGCCCAGGGCGTCTCCAACGGCGGCGGTTAGGGGCGTGAGGGCGCAAACTTTGCCTTTCCCTCACGCGTTCCGCCTCCTCCAGTTTTTATAGCCTGACAAAGTGTTTATTAATTTCAGAGAAACACGTGATTCGCATAATTCAGCTATTACATGATAGTATTTCTATGCCAGCATCCCTAATAAATATCAAAAGAACAATAATACGTCGCTAAAGTAGAGGAAAACTAAAAAAAAACAATTATAAATCAATCATCTTACCAAGGCATGCATGCATGGAAAGCGATATGAACATTCTATTGTGGAAGACATTCGCAAAAGCAAAGAAAACAGCAGGTAAACAAACAACACAGAAAATAAAAAAACAGAAAATTTGCAATCATCACGTAAAACCATCGCAATTGCTTTATCTATCTAATAATAATAATAAAAACAATCTGCCTAGTCTTTTTCCAACTTTGTTGAGGTCAGCTTCCAGTCTAACCGGATGCAGCTGAATACCAGTATTTTACATGGAGCGACTGACACGAGCGCTGTCTATCTGACCTCCACAACCCAGTAGTTGGGTAATACGATACCCCTTGGTATGACTTGTTGTCAGACTTTCGGGGTTCTGTCGACCCGTAACGACTGTCAAAGATATATCTATCTATAATCTATAAATAGTATTAAATAAATTAAATAATATTAAATGAACGCTAACATCGAACACTCTTCACTTTCGAATTCTTAAATGGATAAGTTATATTTTTATAATTTGTAAGCTGTCACAGGCGCCATCATACAGTGCAGCTAAATTAGTTAGTAAATTAATCTAGTACTTACTGTTAGGATGAAACATTTCACAAATGAACTGCATTTTCGGCGGACTCAGTGGATAGTCCGGAGGGAAGACTAATTTTGCTGGAAAGATGCCACCTTCAAAACATGTACCTTCTGGACCACTGAAAAAGACAATTAAACTTCTGTTATAGTTATTTATTTATATAACAATTGCTTTCTGCGCTTACAGTAAACACCAAAGCGTGCAGCAAGCCAACAACGTAACATTCAACTAAAAACCTCGTGCAAACATAAAACGAAAAAAAAAGTCAAAGTCAAATAATTTATTTAATAAAATTAGGCACATAAAAATGGTACTTTTGAATGTCAAAAAGTAGTTAAAGTTAATAACAATTTTAAGTATCATGATTTTCATTGGACTCGCCCCAACGTAATATTTTTAATGCAACATGCAGCAGCCTGTATTTTGCAAATTGTATTTGATTTTAACCTGAGATTTTGGTGGTATTAGTTTGTTACTATATTATTGTGGGTGTTACCTAAAATTGTAGTCAAATGAAAATTCAAGTTCATCCTAGATGGCTATTGATTAATGCTAAAGAGAATACAGGTAAACAAGGTCTCATTGATGTCCAATGTTTGTATTATCTATTTCTAATTGGCAAGTGAAAATCACTTAATGTTATATCTTCCACAATACACATCCCGTTTATCAAGTTCCCAAGCTGATCAATATTTATATGAAGCAATGGACTCAAGAGAGTTCATTACTTCGTAGATTGAAAATTAATTGACAATAGTGCTATTAATTAATAATAAAACCGAATTGAGAACCTCCTTTTTGATTTATGAAATATGAGTGCAGCTCTATTCTTTGTCCAGGTGTAGAAAGTAGTTCAGTGACTAAAACAGAACAAGAATAATTTGTATTTGTTTAACTTTCTCACATTTATCATTGCAGGACTTTTTTAACCCAAAAATGATAAATGCGTTTTATCTATCTTTCTTGTTACTAACATTTGTAACTCATTATAAATAATGCATTCCATGTGAATTCACTCACATAACAATAGAATAGGTCTTTTTCACTAGCTGTGAGGTTGAGCTGCTGGTTTATGTATTAATTTTGATCAAATCTTACGTTATAAGCGCCTCCCATTCAAAGAAGTTCTCTTCATTGATTGGTCCCGCAATGATGCCTTCTGGGGGGTTGAGAGTTAGCTCTGTAAATAGAAAATCATCAGTAATCTTACTGCCTCATTGGTAGGCAAAGAACAACCATATCATTCTCTCTGCTCTTATTACTTTAAGCAATACTAATTTAAGAAAAGAATAGTGAATTACAAGGTGATCTTGTTAATGATTTTGCAGATTTACATCAGATTATGACATGTATTGGATGAAATGACTTATTCTTATGGTGGAATCCCACGATCGGCAATATTGCAGACGACCACAGACCGCCACGCACCGTGCACCGAGGCGCTTCCGATGTCTGCGGTACCCCGCACGTACACCTTCCCATGGTCCGTCATTCGGGTTCGTCGGTGTCCGTCCGCAAAATCGCGGATCGTGGGATTTCGGTAATACATAAACTAAAAACAAAGATTATAAATTTTCGATGTGAAGCCAAAACCGACCTTGGCAAAATGTGAAGAACAAGCAGCAAGCGAACCTATGTGTCAGTGATTAATTGATTATTGCTTAACAGTTCAATTAAAATACCTATTGTACAGGTTATGTTGCATCTGTAATGAAGAGTCATACCGCGTATGCATATTTTGATGTTCTGTTGCTAATAAAAACAAGTATATGGTGTAAATGCTGAACAGTGGAAAAAATGAAAATATAGTTAGCTGGGCGGAAAACAGCTATAGAAATTATTCAGTACTGATGAAATTACCCTTTCTGATTAAACTAATTAGCAAAGTAATGATTTGGATTATCTTGCTGAAAGTTACATTAAAAATTAAATATTGAGAACACTAGTTGTACTTACGTTTATATTCAGCCATAAGCCGCCTTAGTGCTGACCCAGCCATGATTTTTAAGCAGTAACTACAATAAAATTAATTAATTTCATTGAATCTAAAATTTCGCAAAAAATCTTAGCTGTTCTGTGTCAGACAATAGTGTCAATCACAGGTGTCAATATTGGCATCAGTGGCAATAATGGCAATGGCATAGATTGTAGAAAATGGTGCGTTGCGGTTAGTGGTGAATCTACAGTATTTATAGCGTTATTTTGATTACGAGCTCTCGTTTATTTATCACTGGTTAGATAAAGATAAAAAAAATCATTCGATCGATTTCACGATTCTTGTTGTTCATTGTGAGCACAGATAACTAAAGTTATTTAGTCGGAGAGGAGTGTGACGTATCGATATTATTTATCTGTGGCGTGAGTGTGACCAGCGTTCTGTGCCAATTATACACAATATAGATAATAGAAGGTCCAGTGGGGTGGGCCATGGAAAATAAATATTAATGTAAATAAAAAATTACATTAAACTCGCGACAATCTAAGAAGTCCGTTTTGACGTTTCGTTCTCGTACATGTAATAAAACGTTATGCCTTGTGTTGTGAATCAGTTTTAATCAATCTAGATAAGTCGGCGATTACAAACTCTCTAAGTATGTTCAATCGATATGTCTCGAGAATCAGTATAAAAGACACAATTTTTGTTTTCCTTCGCTACCCAAAAGATTTTATAGCTGTCAAAACAGACTCCTTAGATTGTCGCGAGTTTTAGTATAAATGTAAACCGAAAACTAACTTTCTCTCATTATTCGCACAAAATATTAAACAATCGTTTTTCATCTGCTGTGGTCCCACAGGCTCTCGCCATTGATCTCCAAAATGTTTTTGCAATAATTGAGTAATAGGTACAGACCCCAGCACATCAAACTACCCGAAACTGTCAAACTTTCCCAATCAACCTGGAGCTTAATGCTTTGCGATAATGTTTAAAATCTATTAAAGAAAGTTGACAGATTGTAGTAACTTGATGTGCTGGCGACTGTACGCGTACAGAAGTGTTTTGCTCCAATGCATTTTCTGCTCACAGAGTTTAGGTTGCTTGGATTATTTTATTTCCAAGCTAATGTACGCTTTTATAATTTCTAACGTGACTACATTATCGTGAACGTCCATGGATAATGTATGGAAATACGTGCACGTGATAACGATATCGGGTAGGTACGGTAACTGGTAGGTATGTCTTCTTATTATCATACATTTTACTTCGTTGTGATATCGACGATTATTATTTTCATTATTTTCACGATTATAATAAAAGCGCACATTATTTGCATTAATCCATGTTTGGAAGTGGACTAATGCTATAGCTGTAGTCTGTCCAATGTAAGCTGACCACGAATTATTATCTGCTGAATTTTTTACTTCGCTTCTAAGTAAAATATTACATGTCGAATTATTATATAAATATGAAATACTGGATGTAAGTATCGCATAATATGTCTTGAATAAAAAATAGTATCGACTGCATCAACTGCGTCTAAAGCAGCTCTTGATTTTTAAAATTGCCGCTTTTATTCTTGGACAACTTTCGTTATACAGACTCTAAAAAAGCTCATCGTTATCTATGGCCTCTTCAATATTATTTATCATCTGTGGTTAGCGAAAAGAAAAAAGAAAAGCGGACTTTAAAAAAATTCATGATGTTTATTTGCTGATAAATTTTGGCAATAACTATGTAATGTTAATTTTACTTGATCTGCATGATTAAAAGTAAGGTACATTAGGATAAGAAAAAAAAACACTGTCTGAGGAGTGCTGGCAGTCAAGCCGAAAGACAGAGAGAAATCGGCAGGCCACGCTGTCGTGGTGTCGAGCTCAATCGAGTAGCATAGTTTCTTTCTGAATCACTATTTCCAAGGAGAGGAGCCACGGTTAGTTCTAATTATATCAGCCATCCATCTGGAATATTTTTTATAAATCTGTTGTTCAACAAAACTTGTTTATTAGAAAATGCAATGCTGTATGCTTCTTTTAAATACCGGTATCTTAAATGAGAATCTAGCAGTTTCCCCATGCCCAAAAGCTAATAGAAAATAAGAGCCACAGATTCTGCGTGGCTCAGAATCTGTGGCTGGACCTGTGGCTAGTGGTATCGTGAGCTAAAACACGCAGACTGCACAGACGCACAGTATAGGAATGATTCGATGTGAGCATAGAAAGGAAAAGCTGCTTTTCTTTCTACCACATTGTTATAAACTATTTAGTACCTACCTAGATCTGCCCGGGTGAAAATAGAGAAAACGAATTTTACCAAATCTTGAGACCTGTAGCTAAATCAATTTTTCGCCCCTGTAAATCCTTATAGTGCAAGTTTCATCGAACGTGAACGTGATTTACAAATAGGTATAGGTAAGTAAATATAGTTCACTACATAGTATAAAACAAAGTCCTCCGCCGCGTCTGTCTGTCGTCCTGTTAGCGATAAACTCAAAAACTATTGCACTAATTTTCATGTTGTTTTCACCAATGGATAGAGTGGTTCTTGAGGAAGTTTTTAGTATATAATAACCGACTTCCATGTGGGCCAAGCCGCAGGCATCAGCTAGTACAACATATTAAAATAATGCTAATTTAATAGTATAACATTTTTTACCTTCAATATGTTGACCATATTAAATTCTTAGGTACATTCTTTCTATAAATTTATTTTAACAAGATAATTTTGTTTCTAGCTTTTACCTACAAGGTGGAAACTAAAGTTTATATTGATTCCAAGGATTAAGATATCTAACTAATTAAGTCATAATTCACTAAGAAAGAAATCTAGGTACCTAAGTGAAGCGATACCTGGAGTTTCTAAGTATGGAAGTAGTTGGAGAAAATGTGTCACCATCAGAGCCGTTGCTGCTACTGCCCAGAAATTCTGTAAGTACCTGCATAAGGTAAAAACATTATTACAACAGGCTGATTGGTCAAATCATTGAAACTAAAGAGAAATTAAACCAATTGAGAGCTGTTCATAGATTTTGTCTAGGCACATGACTCACTACTGCGGGCCAGGGACGAAGAAATTACAGCTGTTGTGATTGGCAGATGCAACAATGTCAGGAAACAATGCAACAATGTCAACAAAGTCAGTTTTGCAACAATAATATCGATATCATATTAAATCAACGTCTATAATCCTAATTGAACAATAAATTATTTGAATTTGAATTTCACTTATGAGAATTTATTGTTCTAACCGACAGGGATTACCATTGCTATTAGGTACTTATTTTTAATCTGTTGTGAAATGCCCTGAACAAACAATGCTATATTTATTTGGAACTAATTCTAATGATTATAATTCTGTAAATCCATATTTGTTACGGCCGCGAATCATATATTATTTAGATCAACATACAACCTGATACTGACCTGCAAATTGCAAAAACCGTAAGAAAATTTGAATTTCGCGGGCTACCTTAGCGCATCCCCCTTAAGTACTTATTGTTACTTTTTTACCATTAGGAAACATCGTAATTTTTATCGTCAATAATATAGACTTTATTTTTAAGTTGTCACAACACTAGGTACAGTATAAGTGCAGATAGAAAGGGACAGACGTATTGCAATACCCTAGTGAGAGAAAGGGACTTTTCAAAAAGACATCAACGCGGTGTACATTTTTGTGCCAATTTACGTAAACAATCGGTTTAGCTTGAGCCCTGCAATTATCCTTACATATTATAAAATAAAATAAAGTCCTCCGCCGCGTCTGTCTGTCGTCCTATACGCGATAAACTCAAAAACGACTGCCCCGACTTGCATGCCGTTTTCACCAATGGATAGAGTAGGTCTCGACTAAGGTTTTAGTATATATCCACGCGGGCGCGGGCGAATTCGCGGGCATCGGCTAGTTCTTAATTAAATGTTTATTTCTTACCGATGAAAACTTATACAATCTATTTTATAGCTGGATGTTTTAGACGATTTCCCACACCGTTTAATTGAACAGGAACTCATAATTGTTTTTATTTGTGCAGAAATGTTACGATGTGCAGAGATCGAATAACTGGTCAAAACTAAAATGACCACTCATATTTCCTTATAGTATCAGTGCAATTTAATTTATGTGTCGTGAGCCTGAGTAGCCCGCATGAGCAGTCAAGAGGCTATAAAGTCATTGATTGAAAAGCATGTTCGAAACAAACCAACCCGTCAGGATGGATGGGATCAGGATCCATCGGGTTCTGCAGTAGTTTATAAGCGCCTTAGACGCAAATGCTTTTTTGCGTCTTATTAACTCCCTCATATAAATAGGGACAAAATATGCGCCTTTTATATTACTGAACTAAAAATAAAACTATAAAGTATATGGACATTATCTACATAAATGCGACTTTTTAATTAAGTTTCACATAAATTCGTCTTTTTATCTTCAATCGGGTGTAAAAAAATGAACAGAAGCGCCCTATTTTGTTGTGTTAAAACCAAACTGGAGGAAGTTAGAAAAATATTAAAAATACAGACAGATGCGCCTATTTTTTCTGATTCCGGCAATGTATAATAACTCAAATCTGGTTTTTTTTTTAGATGCGTATTTTTTTATCGGGGTCGGAATTATGATCCTTGAAGATATAACACAACATATTTTTTTTATAAAACCCTAGTTTTCATAAATTATTTGATTAAAATATTTGACGATTGTTGGGTAGGTAGATGTGCCGACCAATAACATTTCACAGCCATTTACGGATAAAAGATTTGATCAGGCTTTTCAAAAACCGCCTATCATTTAAATGGCTTATAAAAACATTAACCTTAGAGAGGTCTCCACAGTGTTCACGCAGTCAGCAATTGTGATGATTAAAATGCTCAATACGTACGTCACTTTATGAGAAGAGAGTTTTTCCCAACAGTGGGACAAAATACACGTAGTACAAATAAACATAACATCACGCCTGTATTTCCCCGAAGGGTTAGGCAGAGGTGTACCTATAGTACCTACATCCCATTTCGCCAATTATGTTTAAGTCCCATGTAATAGAGGGCGAGCCTATTACTATATATATATATACAGTATACCTACATAATTACATATATACACATAGCATATTGCATATTGAGCATATTGTTTATTGTATTACAGATATTCATAATAAATTCAATGAAAGTTATTTTCATGAACTAATTTCAGTTACACTATCCTATAACATGGCACGAGTCGCCGGCGATCTTTACGTGTCGATTGTGTATGAAAACGTTTTATAACAACATGGCATTACAAAATCATAAAAAGACACAACACGACGCTGACGACGATGGTAGGGATGGAGAATTTGAACAGAAACAAGTAAATGAGCAAGTAAGTCAGCCTTCTTTTACTTATTTAGCACAAAAGTGATATTTGTGTTATTTTTGTTATACCGAGCCACATCGCTCTCCGGTAGTTATGAATCTTCGGGAATTGTCTAGCATCTGTGCTATAGAATATTGTTGAAATGCCAATCAGTGGCGGACTAAGTAAGCCTATAATGCCTAATATTGGGGCCCCCCGCCCAGGTATGCAGAAAACTTTGAGAACTAGACGTCAACAAGCGAAGCGAATTCCAAAATTTTTGCACTCTGGATAGGTTCAATTTTCGTTTGATTAATATACTTGCTAGAAATAGGAATTACTTTGTCGACCTATTCAAAATAGATTGAGAACGAAGGATGCAACAGCGAGCATAGCGAGCTCGAAAATTTTAGCACTCACACCTTTAATTATACTACGTATTTAGTATACTTGGGGGGCACCAACGACTGAGTTTTACTTACTGAGATAATATGGCCTTGTTTAGGGTTTGATTTGAAAGTATTTCTAAAGATTTGGACCCCAGGACCGGGGGCCGGGGTGGACCGCAGTTGCCACCTCTCTGTTATTCCGCCAGTGATGGCAATCATACTCATCATCATAATTAGCAGCCTTGTTCCATCCACTGCTATGTATAGGTAGGGCACGTCCCTTTTATGTTATGCTTGAAATGGCAATACTACGCGGTATTTACCCGCGAACCTAGGACTCCTGGTTCCGATTCCCAGGCTGGGAAAATTGTTAAATTGGGTTTTTACATTTGGAATTTCGGCTCGGATTTCGGAAGTTGGTGTGACATCCCCGTGGCTTGGAAAACACGTAAAGCCGTTGGTCCTGCACCAGATCTCTGGTCAAGTCGGCCGTTGCTGTCCCATCAGACTATAGGAGTGAGGGAAGAGGCAGAGCACCTATAATTGCGCACGGCTAGTCTCCGTTGCGATTAGCCGCCGCCGCCGTGATCGAAATTCGGATTTCAATAAAGTTGAGACATCACACGTTACCTACTTTCTACCTACATTAAAATCTTAGGATTCTAATGACATTTCTTTTGCGCAGGATGTTAACAGCCTGTGTGATTTCAAGTTTATACCGCTACAGAAAAATAATAGCAAAGATATTAGTCAACAAGTCATTGGACGCGATGGTTTTATCACACGCACCTTTTCTGAAGACACTACTTATTTGATTATTAAAATTGAGAAAAATGAAATTGACGCCGATGCCATGAAGCGATCACGATTCGACGGTGTCGTCAAAAAGGCAATGAAACCTAAACAACTGCCTATCGATCTGAGGTATTTACATTGTCTATACTCATAATATCACGGCTGTTTTTCACGGGTCAATTCGCAGTAGATTTTAGGTATTTTTTACTTGCATGGAAACTTTTTTGTTTTAACTTAACAGCGGTTCAATCTTATGTACCTAATAAAACTGAAAGCTCGAAAAGTGGTGTACACTTATGTACTTGTACACAGCATGCTACAGTATTTTGGTGGATTAGGAATTTGTATTTTATTTGAACTAAACCATAAAACATCAGCATTTTTCCTGTGCAGTAAACTAAAAGAGGAAGTAATGTAGATGCCTAGTGCAAACGTAAAAAACGAACCTGGGGTCTTATTTTTAATTTGTTTCAACCAGGGGGCCCTTTACTTGCACTTTTCCTTCGACCATGCGTCCGGATCTGCAGTGTCGTCAGATTTTCTTCAACTGCTGTGACTATTCATTACACTACCGGGAAGAGCATACTAAAAGACGCAAAGCCGCGTTGCGCTGTCAGGTGTGCGAGAAACGACTCGACAGGGACTACCAAACTGACAAGTTGGCCGCTCAAATTCATGACACAAATCGGTTTACCGTCTCTTGTCGCATTTGCAGTCTAATATTCCTGGACAGCAGCAAGTACGACGAACACAATCGTATCGTACACGCTAAGTTGAAACCGCACCAATGCTCGATTTGTCCTAAACGATTCACTCAACAAGGCGGCTTGCAGCAGCACATGCGGATGCACACGGGCGTTCGACCCTTTGTTTGCACGTTTTGCCCTAAAGCGTTTACACAGAAGGCTGGGCTGGACCAGCATCTCCGGACTCACACCAAAGTGAAGCCATTCAAGTGTGTGATATGTAGCAAGTGTTTCTCACAGTCGGTCCACCTTCGGCAACATATGCGTACTCACACCAATATACAGCCGTTTGAGTGTTCCGTGTGCGACCGAAGATTCAAGCAAAGCAGTCATTTGAACTTCCATATGCGCTCGCATGTACCAACATGCGACCGCGAGAGCATCCGAGACACTTCCCTTAATGTAGAAAATTATGTGAAAGGGGATGAGCAGGACAATCAGATGGAATTCCTAAAGTTGGCCAATTTGCATCTCATGCAAGACGAAGAAACTTTATATTATACGACAGAGCTGGCAGTTGACCCAGTAGCTTCCAATCAAGACACATTTTCCTATCAACCACAAGCTATACCTGATAATGTTCTTTCATTGTAATAAATTCTGTCCGGAAAAATAGAACACAAATCGTCAAAATAATAATGATCCCATCAAAACATAACATGCAATAAAAAGTCTAGCAACGCAGTTCTTCTACCGCTACAAGATATGAGATCTAATGTAAAACCAAGTCTGTTAATTTATTCAGTAGGTACCTACCAATTTGTGTCTTTGTTTCTTTAATCAATAGAATGACATCGCACTGCTGCTTAGGGTCAGTTCACACCGAGACGCGACGCGACGCGCACTTTTTTATATGGTACACTATGGTACGTGCTGCGCAGCACCGCGCGTCTCAGCGTGCTTTGACACGTTTCAAAGCTAGTACTAAAATTATCCTTAAAAAAAAAAAAAAAACATGAGATTTCGGTATAAGGCATCGCACGGTAACATAATCACATAAGAATAATCGACTATTAAATAAATAGCCTTAATTAGATAAAGCGCGTTGTATGTAGATTCTATTGCCGTGCGCGATTGCCAAGTCATTCCATTCAATATAGAAACAGATGACAAATACACTGAATATAAAAAGTAAAAGACTTTTACATTAGATTTCACATCTTTTTGTGGTAGAAGAACTGCGTTGCGAGACTTGCATTTTTCATGTTATGTTTTTGATGAGATCTCATTTATATAGGTAGGTAGATACCCCGATACTGATACGGAATCTACATGCTTATATTTAACTAGCTGATGCCCGCGGCAACACCCGCGTGGATGTCGGTTATTATACAGGTTGTGGCGTAAATAATGATAACCCTGAAACTGTCGATTGGCCAGATTATAGTATAACATTTACCCCACTTATATTGCCATATGCCCATGGATGACCAAATTATCGATATTAAAAATAAATCGTGCCTCTTACAAAATCAGCTGCCATTTCTACAATTGGTGTTTTTTTTGCTTTTGTTTTTTTTATGTCACTCCTGAATATTTGTATTATCAGATCAGTATAAAGTTTTTTTATTACACTATTGCTTCTTCATTCATTTTCAGTGCAGTTAAATTGACAACTGACGTTGCCAACTGATTTCATTTCATTTCAGAACAACTGCATAAGTAACTTTGTAATCCTATATAAATAATATGCGGTGCATAAGTAACTTTGTAATCCTATATAAATAATATGCGGTGCATAAGTAACTTTGTAATCCTATATAAATAATATGCGGTTACAAAGTTACTTATGCAGTTCGTATAGGTACTTATCTAGAAAACAGGACTGAAATTGCGGTATATTTTAATTTTTCCTTACTTTATAGGCTAACTAAACACTAATGTATTCAAAATTTGAAGCTTATGTGTGCTAAAAGTACCTTAGAATTTTGACGATCGGTGAGTGAGTATGTCAGTGACAAAATTCAGGAACTTTGACCGGCAACAGTTCTTAAAGTACAAGTTCAAATTGAATGTTATTTGGGAATATACCTAATTATACTAAGCCCTCTTGGTCACTGAAAATTCAGGCATTTAGCTTTATCCACAACGAAGTTGAAAAGGGGGTTGAAAATATCCCGAATGGCTTTGAGAAATAAATAAATTTGAATTTGAGAAAAGATGCACTGCCATGCACCCCGATTAAGGATTCGATTATTTACTATTTTATAATATTTTAGAAACATCACAACATCGAGAGTAGGGGTAGTATTATGAAGTAATAATGCCATCATTATTCCACAGCGAAAACGGGATGGTGCTAGCGGCCTTATCTAGCTCCGTCTCTTTCTCACACTGGAAAAATGATGGCATTAATACTTCATAATACGGCACCAGATGTGCGGCGTAGGCAGTTAATAAATGTACAAGTCTTTACACATAGTCCGCAAATGTCAATTATTGGTTCGATTCATGTTTTATTACAAGACTGCATGATATTAGAATGAATAAACTATTAAATTATAAGAATAAATTGCATTTTAATTTCATTTTTTAGTCCCTAATTCGTAATGTAGCGATGATCTCCTCGCTAACCGCAGCCAGTTCAGTGCACATTATGCAACAACTATGCACATAAGAATCACACCAAAACTTATTGTAAGTATTTTTATTTATTGGAACAAAGTTCCTTGAGGCGTCTTGCGGTAGGACTTGACTGGTAAAAATCGTCATCACGTAAGTAAGGAAACGGGTAAGGTAAGGAAAAAGCGTCAGAGACAGAGCGAAAGACGCATGGAGAGGGTTCCATGCGAGTTTCTCTTCGTCGCTGTCTCTATGTTCTATGTTTGGGATTTGGTTTCCGCACTTAGTCCTTACTGTGGACCATCGCTGTCTCTTTCTAAAGCTCATTTCAGACTATGCTATAATATAAAGCATATAATTCATAGCACAACAATATCGCTCGCCATACATTTCCAATAATATATAGTATAGCAAAGTATGAACGTGTTCTAAATAAATGTATTACCGGCTATAATATAATAGCATATAGTTCATAGCACAACAATATCGCTCGCCATAAGCCGGCGCCAGACACAGCAACACACATTTGAACACTTATTTGGACACTTGTTTGAACACATGTGAGGCACGGGTGTTTGGGTATTTGATCAAAGTTTGATCTAATATTTATTACCGTACCTCACAAGTGTTCAAACAAGTTTTCAAATAAGTGTTCAAATATGTGACTGTGTCTGGCGCCGGCTTTATAAATACGAGTAAAAGCAGATAACATATTAAGTAGAGTTTATTGCAACTTTGTCGGAGTAGATGGGAAGTTCAGCAATAAAAAAATGGAACTCAGATGAATAAGCAACAATTAACCAATCAGCATATAAGAAACATTTTGTCAGCAAAAATGTGCAGTTTTAATGCAATGGAAGTAGGTACTAGGCGACCATGACCATCGAAGAGATTAAACAGAACCTAGAATTCTGAAACGTACGAAACTTGCCCTTTCCTACACGGAAATGTGTGACAACTTGTTTCAGTTTGCTACCTTCTTGCTTCCACGTAGACGCATTGTACTTCGGAGGATGCGCTGAAGAAAGGTTTTCAGTCTCTCTTTGGCACATAAGCCAAGTCGTTTCATTGATTTTAAATGCAGTTTGTGCCCATAACCTGCACTGTCCTGGCAGCTGACGATGAATGTGATAACTGATAAGCATGTTCTCTACAGAATCACAAAATATATAGGTACCTACATTTTGTTATTCTATTTTTCTATAAAACATATTCTAGCTGAATTGAGTAATGCAAGGTTTTAATTAATTACAGGAAAATAGAACACGAAACAAAAATCAGCTGTTCCCTACATTTATGTTGGCATAGCTCGTCAAAATGTAGGGAACAGCAGATTTTTCGCGATTTCAGCTTTTGTCCCATAGTGAAAGTTGTTCATAGTGATGAGTACAATTACTCCATAGGAGGATTAAAAACGAAAAAAATTTAACTCTGTCTAGAGTTTACGCCTAAATTTATAATATATAAAATGCTTTGTCCTGAATGACTGACTGACGGATCAACGCACAGCCTAAACCGCTGATCCTCGACCTGAAACTTGGAGGGTGTGTTCTTTGTATGACGTAGGCATCCGATAAGAAAGGATTTTCCGAAATTCTACCCCTAAGGGGTGAAAAACGGGGGCCGTTTGTATGGGACAACATGATTCCTTGAGTTAATAAACTTGAAACTTGGCACGAATACTAATCTATGAAAGTTATGAAGTTTGATATTTTCAGATTTTCTAAACTACCCCCTGAAGGGGGATTGGGCGGTGTCGAAATTTGTATGGAAGAGTTTTAACGCGCGGTTCAATAAACTCCAAACTCGGTATATATACTTATGACCGAAAATAAAGAAAAACTTGTATCAGGGTTTTTCGAAATCTACCCTTAAGGGGATGAAAAGGGGTAGTTAGTTTTACAGGGGAGGATTTTACTGCGTTGCTTGATTAACATTTTTCATCATGGCTATAGTTTTCATAGTTCACGAGGGTGTTAAAGCCGATAGTGAGGTCTAAATGAAAATCCAAGATGGCGGCTGCGAAAATTTCCAAACTTTTCGTTGTGGGTGTCGTTTTCATAGTTTTCGTCAACAACGTAAATAATGCAATGAATTTTGTTGAACTGTCAAAATGAAAGATTAGTCTTAATCGGTTACGAAAATAAGTTACGCATATAGAAAGCTGGATTAACACATAGGGTACTTTCAACCCCGGTAGTACGTCCCCGTGCGGTTTTTTCCGACGTCCACGCGGGTAAAGCCGCGGGCAAAAGCTAGTACGTTTATAAATAAAAACTTAAAATATGGCCATGATTAAAATGACTTGGTAGGTCAAAATGAAACAACGAACATTAAACCGTACTGTTCTTAAATAGGTATCCTTACATATTATAAAACAAAGTCCACAGCCGCGTCTGTTTGTCGTCCTGTACGCGATAAACTCAAAAACTACTGCACCGATTTTCATGCTGTTCTCACCAATGGATAGAGTGGTTCTCGAGTAAGGTTTTAGTATATAATAAGCGACATCCACGCGGGTGAAACCGCGGGCATCAGCTCGTTGATAATAAAACAAGCTTCCTCCGACAAAATTAATAAGATAGTCTGAACAGTCAAACTGCTAACCTGCAGAATATAAATTGCGGAGCGTTTATAGGTAAGTTAAGCGTAGCTTGTTATGTATTATATATGCACACTATCCGCGTTTAGACAAGGGTATTGGAGCGATGACGCGTCGTCAAAACATGTATTGCCGGCGTGTGGGCGCGGCATGTTGGTTACATTTCGGTCTCTTGTATATTTTCTTAGAGCCGCGTATGGCACGCCGAGAAAACAAAGGGATCCAACTGATGGCTGCATCCTGACCGATGTGCAACCGCTTTTGTTTTGAAGTTCAACTGACCTTTGTAATGGCATCCTCTAGTTTGTTTTCAATATTTATTTGTTGTTATTTTATTATGACAAAATCGTTTTATGGTGTAGGTAGATTTTTTTATTACTTACTAGCTGATGCCCGCGACTTTGCCCGCGTGGATGTCGGTTATTATATACTAAAACCTTACTCGAGAATCACTCTATCCATTGGTGAGAACAGCATGAAAATCGGTGCAGTAGTTTTTGAGTTTATCGCGTACAGGACGACGGACAGACGCGGCGGCGGACTTTGTTTTATAATATGTAAGGATGTGGTGACGGATATACCTACCTACGTAGTACCTACCCTACCCTAGAGATATCATCAAAAAAGCCGTTCCATACAAAGTGTATGAGAAAATGAATTTTCTCCATTATTATTTTTCCGTGAATTTTGCTGATGTTTTGATAGTTGTTCTGATAGACTGGGCGGAAACAAATCTACGATCCTAAAAATCGATCCAGTTATAAATGGTGTAACTAACGAGACTTTGTTTTATTCAAATAGATTTCAGACCTCAGATAGGTAATACCCATTTTTGAGACAGGTAGGTACTAGACATCTAAAAATAAATACATTGTATTTATTATGGTACAAGTGCAATAACTTATTTGCCATAAGTTTTTGCTCGTCCTAAAACGTTTGCTTTTTCTGTTTTCGCACCCGATGTTCTCTCGACCTTATCTTTTACAAAACATGTTGTAAAACGTTAATTTTTTATGTGTCAGAATCAATACCAATTAGTAAGTTTTTTAACCTCAAACAGCGCACATGTGGCGGTAACGCCAGCCGTGATTTACATTTGTTTACATCCGCTGTCCGAGGGTTAAACGTTACCTATGTGATGCTGTAAGGGTTGACTCCTAAATGTGTGTGTAAAAAAACCCACGGCTTTAAGAAATAAGACGCCTAAAAATACCTATATTGATAAAAAAAATATAGGTATGCGTAGCCAAACGTCGCTGGAAGGCGATTTTATGCTAAACTAGATTTTTGCCCACGGTTTTGCCCGCGTGGATGTCGGAAAATATCCCGTAGTTACATACTACCTGGATTAAAAGTACCTACCTACCTACCGTATGTGTTAATCCAGGTTATAGACTAAGTTTCCATTTTCACTCTTTTCTTAAACGACTCGCACGTTTCCCATAAAAATATGAAGCCCTATTTTACAATCTTATGTTTAAAAAAAACTTTGATACAATATTTATTTTAATTAAGTACCAAACAAAAGTGTTATTCTTTACAAACTATGTATTATTATGTTGCTTATGTGTAAGTGAGTCAAAATCACCAAGGTGGAGAATTAGCTTTGTCAGCAAATAAATGTAAAATTTAGTTTATTTAATTTTAAGCAAATCGTTATTGTAAATATTACATAACTCTGCTCATATTAACTGTACATAATATTTTATACTGCAAAAGTAAAGCACATTCATTATTATTTGAAGAAATAACTACAAAAAATCATTTCGAGAACGCGTCTTATGTAGTAATCTTCAGAAACTAACTTTGGAAATATTCATAAAATAAAATAAAGGGAAAAGTTTTTCTTACTTAATGACCTACAATTTTATCTTATATCAATTAATTACCTATTGTTATTATTAAAGAAAGAAGAGAAAGTGTCCGGCAATGTAAGCGTCATTTAAGTGAACGCAATTTTGATTCTCAGTAAAAATTCAGTTTTTGAATGCAACTTATAGTTGTGTATGGTACAGTGATGTGAACGATGTAAACAAATGGCTGTCGAGAGGGTCTTCGCTAAAACAATTGAAAATAAGTGGTAAGTATCCTTCAATTCATTATTTATAGAGCGTATATCAATACGTCATCATACCGGGAATGCGTTTCTCAACTTGGAATATTGAAAAATACGTTTTGTAGAGTTTTATAACAAATAGTAACCTGAAATATTTTACATTATCAAAGCCGAACATGATGTCAAAGCTGGAAGTCGTCTAAAAAGGGAGCGTTTATTTAAAAAAGTCATTTCGGGAACGGTCCCGGTCTTGACGGAGCGTTCTCGAAATGATAATGACGTTCCCGAAATGACTTTTTCAAATAAACGCTTTCTGATAATATAACTATTGGTTAATTAATTTAGCGTATGTTGTCCTAACATATTTTTTAATATAATTATGATTGATATTTTTTAGCAATATGGAGTCTCATGTGGCTGAAAAAGAAAAAAGAAGTCCGAAAAAGCAAGTTAAAATAAATAGTTCGGCTTACTTGCGACAACGAGAGAAAGCCAATGCCAGGAAAAGGAAATTGTTAGATAAGATGAAGGAGGAAGAGAGAAATTAAAAGGGCTAAGGATAGAGCGTACCTAATATCAGAAAAAAAACGCTGAAAAGAAAGTTAAAACTATTGATGAGATGACTGAGAGAGAAAAGCGAAAGCAGAGAAAAATTTGGAAGACGCATTAAAAAAAAATGAAGAAGAAGAGAAAAGAAGAAGGCAATATCAAGTATAGTAAACAATACTCCGCTCCATTCTGATGATGAATTAGCTGCAGCACCTTTAATAAGAAGAACAGCGGATAACATTTTTTTTGGAAGGATAGGTCCATAGCATACCGTAAAATAAAACAACAAGAGAAAAAAATTGCTAACATAAATATGAAATATGAAACTTTAAAGAAAAGACTAAGAAGAAAAGAAAAAAGAGAACAGGAAAAGTTCAGGTACCAACAACTCCTAACAGCAAAGTTGACGTATTGATAAAAAAGTCGACGTGCGTCCTGAAGTGCGTAAGAATCTTTTATTCAACGAAGTACCTACTGAATGCGCAATTAAAAGAAAAGGCCTGTACTTTTTAAGAAAAAAATCCAGAGAGGTCCCTCTCTTTAGATTTTAACCGCTAACACATTTTTGGAAGACTTCTCAGTTTTCCAAAAATGTATTAGCAGTAACATGATATGGCAATATAAATTGCTTCATATGGCTAAGACTTTTTTGCCAAAAGCGAGAACCAGTACATCGATTCTGAAGTCTGTAATAAAAGTTAGAAAAGTAAAGTTATATAAGTAATAAAAGTTTAATATGATTATTAAGAATTTCTAATCAGCTGTGTACAGCAAGTAAAAGACTGTAAAGTGATTTAAGTTACGTTTTTGTTAGTTAAGAACCTTATGCCAAAATAAATAAATAAGTACGACGTACAAAAACATTGCTTATGATTTTATATACCTAAATTGTATCTATATCGTCATTTAGGGAACACACGCATCATTCCGCGAACACCTCATCATTTTCGGGAACATCACTAAAATCACAGATAAATACATTATTATTTTAGATATTTAAAAAAAGGCCCTGGTATTATTAAAGTAAGGCGAACTTTTTATAAATATAGCATGCTAATTTATATATAAGACAGCGATATTTCTCATATTTAGATAATTTAGACAAAGAAATAGTCATAATTAGCTCCATTTGCACTATATTTTGCTTTTTAACGTGTTTATTGGCAAGTTCATTACATTTTTAAATTTCTATTTCTAAATAACTTAAATCCGTTATTCAACAAGGGAAAAAATAATTACTTATGTGGTATTTTAATATTATTATAAACCTCACAAAAACGTTCCCGGAATGATTTTTATCAGTGATAGCTCTCTTTAAAAATAAAATTACAAGAGTATTAATCAATTCTGTGCTCTGCCAACGTAAATATTGTTTAAACATAAGTTTAGTGATCATATAGGCTGATCATCAAAGTAATAGCTGCTAGGTAAATAAATCATAAAACAAAATTTGGAATTTGCCACCTTGGTGATTTTGACCCAATTACCTATGTTATTAATTATCAACCAACCATACAAACTTTCATCCTTTATTTTACCCCCTTAGAGGACGATTATTCCAAATACTCTGAAATACGTGGTTTTATTCAGAATGCTAAATACCAATTGTCATAGTTTAGACTACAAAAATGACGACTCTCCATACAAACTTTAATCCCCTAATGTACTCCCTCAGGGGTTGAATTTCGGAAAAATCCTTCAGCTTTCTAGGTCCAAGGTTTTGGGCTGGGTGTTGATAATTCAGTCAGTCAGGACTTTTCTTTTTATTTATATAAGTAGATAGATAGTTCAAATGATCTGAATTAATTCCAATGGAATAGTCTGGGTCATATCTCATATCATCATCTATAACTTGGTATTTTATCTCCCAAGAGTCACACACCTTTATCGCTGACGCACGAATCATAGAACTTAACAACAAGATCATCTAACTCCTCATATTTCTTTACTTAACTAATATACTTGATACAAAATGATGACGGTAAGTCAGTAACGTGAACGACCAATGTGAGTACATCGTGTAGGTACTTGTGCGGCGTGAACAAAAAGCATTCGGGAGATTTAAATTCCCCCTAACGCCTTTTATGTTGCCGTCAGCCGATGCTGTTGTTTACATTCACGGCCCGTTAATGGATCCAGTTCCATGCAAATGTAGGCGTATTGATAGAAGTACGTCTAATATTACTCTGAGCCCATTATACCCACGCGGGGATTTTTAAACTTCTACTTAGATTAGGTATTAGTTGCAACTTGTGTTATTAAGATGGATTTTTGCAAGTTAATTTTGGATTGGTCTTTCACTTTGTAACTTTGTAAACTCGTCCGTTCTAATTACCAATAAATCATTTATTTGCTGCAGACGACCTAATTAATAAAAAAATACTACTTACAGATAAAAAACATTAAGGGCCTACCCTATTCCCGATTCTCCATTATGCCGAAAATACTTAATTTTGAAATTAATATGTGTTAAAGTTGAGGATTGATGCTAGATCCTAGTCCTATGTTTGACGAAAACACGATTAAGTACATACAATTATCTCGACAGAAAAAAAAATCAAAGTTACTTCTAAACCGAACTATAAACCGCTGGTACGAACTTTGCATAATAAGTAATAACTGAACTAGGTAACTATAAAGCAGGTTCACAAAATGTGTACACACGGCTACACATCAAGCTATAGGTACCTACATTTCCAGTATAAGCTGATAGAGATGGGTAGCTATTCTAATAACTAACCAAATAACGGCTATTTAAAAAATAGCCACAGCTATGGTATCCGTCAACACGATAGCTAGCTATTGGCTACTGGCAAGCTAGAATACTCGACAACTGACATGTTATAACTATTTCATTCAGCCGTCTGGGTAGCCGGCTCACGACTGGCTACTGGGGCCGTATTATGACGTGTTAATGCCACCATTTTTCCAGTGTGAGTGAGAGACGGAGCTATACAAGGCCGATAGCACCATCCTTTTTTCGCAGTGGAATAATGATGGCATTAATACTTCATAATACGGCCCCTGGCTACTCCGCTACTCCGGCTAGCGGCTACGGCTAGCCAGACTAGCTAGCCGTACGTAAGCCGATACTGATAGCGGCGATAGCTGTATTATCTGTGTGTGCGCGCGCTGCTACTGACTCATGCCTGAGTAGTAAAGAGTCGCGAGTGCGAACTTCATTCGCATCGGACATCTCTTTCTCACAATAGTCACAATATATTAGAGAAAGAGAGGGCATTATACTTAGTAATTTCGTTTAGACGAATTTACGAAATACGATAGTTTAAAGTAGTTCGAATTTAGATAGTTTGTCAGATGTAAAGGTAAACAAAATAAATAAATATTGGATAATTATTTTATGTATAAATTGATATTTTGTCTTTTTATTTCAATTATGAAATGAACTTCCCTTCAAAGTTTTTTTAGTTCATATCCAAAAAAAGAGATGACACTATTGTAGATTTTCGATGTTTTTATTACGTATGACCTACGAGGGGAAGTAATTTCTTTTCAAAAGAGTATAAAAGTAAATAAAAAACGAAAATATGACATTAACTTATCAACTATCTAAACTCGTTGCCGCGCCGCCGCGAGGATCGAACTCGGATCGGCCAGGTACGCCGCCGGCCGCCGCCGCACTATGGGACCAACCGGTATTTTCCATCTCAAAAATCGATAACTCTGTTGTTTTGTGATTTACCTCCTTGATTTTTTTTTCACGTATTTGTGAATATCTAGGCAATAAAAGAAATCAAACATCATCATTCTAAAAAAAATATTTTTTCCGAAAAAAAATGACAAAGATAAAGTTATACGAAATTTCATACAAAAAATCATACAGTTATATTAAAATAGCAATAAAAGTTACACTTATGCTTAAAATAAGTTTAAAACTAAATTATTATTATTAAACAAACAGTTACATGACAAAAAAAAAAATTACTTAAACTTATCCTACTCATCACTTTCTATTTCCAACAATTCTTTAGCTTCGTCAAATAATTCTTTGGATATTAGAAAACTTGGTTTATTTAAGCTAGATATATAAGGATCAGATGTATATAACAAAATATGCAGAACGTCTTCGTTTGTTGCTGATCTGGAACACTTCCTAGCGTGATGTAACCTATATTTCTTATAATCTTTATTTCGAGCTTCCTGGGCATCTTCGGATAATTGTCCTATAGGCAAAACTGCATAATGCTCTATTATTTTAGCACCATGTATAAGTACTTTATGGACCGAAGATGGCATGTAGTACCAGTTATATTTGCTTACATATAATTGCGCGGTTACCAATGTATATCTACTGACCAAATTTTTCTGCGTTTATAGGAAATCCCGATGACATAGTTTGAAGAATTACATATAGTCTCTTGATTAATTCTTCATCAATTCCGGTTATCTCTGCAGAACATTGGTAATTTTGGAAAAATCTCCTTGCCGTATTACCGTCATTGCTATTACCGGAACCTTGACGTGGTTTATCAATATGCAAGCCAAGCACTTCTCGGAAACGTTTTTGGACAAATTTTTTCTTGTCTTCTTTAAGTTGCTTATTTTCTGGAGTTGTTGCAGACCACTTCTCAAAACCTAAATTGTAAGAAATATGGAGGATCATTTCCATAAATCTTATCCATGCGTGTAGCGTCGACAATCCGTATTTAAACGCATTTTCATTTTCAACTCTCGTTGTAACTTTTAAAAGATCATTCATTTGTCTGGGAGTTGCTCCACAAACAGTGCAGGTAGCACTGGATGATGTGTTTGTCAACACTTGAGCAACTTTCCCATCAATCATTGTCATAAACAGTTGATGTTTAACTTCGATGACTTTGTCTTCTATTGACACAAGAGTTGGAATCAATTGATTAATTTTGGCTTCAATTTCACTGACAACCGCTGTAGTTTTTTCGGGAGTTTCTTTTGCAAATTCTAATGAAATTGGTCTGCAATATCTAACAGATGAGCAAGTAGGGTTTTTCCATATGACCGTAGAAGTTTCTTCGTCTACTAGTCGCAGTGGTACAAGGGACACTATAAACAAATTAGCGTCCGATATTTGTTCGTTTTCTTCCGGTAGAGTTTGTTTATACTCACTTTGCCCGGAGGATCCATCACATCCCCATTTAGTGAAAAGCTTGAGACGATTGTAAGTCGATCCTGACTTTATCCTTATAATACGGCAGACTGTATGGTCTAAGAGATCTTGCAGGTTGATTTTTGCGCTTATATTTGTCACCGTAATGCTGGATGCAGGCGGATAGCAAGCCTTTTTTGCTTCACTTAGTGTTTGATACGAAGGCAATACAGAACTTAAATTCTTATCAACGAGCCTTTTTCTTAGGTACGCATATTGTGCTTTGGTTAAATCAGTTTCAATGCATATACTCAATGCTTCCTCCTTTGTAAAGGAAAGTGCGTTATCTGGATTGAGTATATTTTGTAGAATAACTTTTTTCTCTTCTTTTTCCTTATTTCTGATAATAGTCACAATCGACGCTTCGTCATTTTCCCACATGGATCTTAAACCTTGCACATAAGCGTTACGGACATGTTCCATTCCATACTCCTGGACCAGCTCCATATTTTTTCGTTTCTTTGTGTTTTCCGAGCACTCGTCATATTGTTTTGTTGGTCTTCCACGTTCACCAGAAGTATTCAAACCAGAATTTACAGTGGTTGAGGTACTGCAAGAATTCAATGATACTTTAAACTCACCATTTAACCAATTTGAGTATAGGCTCTCGAACCGGTCCGGCTTTCTTTGAGCTTTGGTCCATTTCTGGTTGCAACTCGATGTTAGATTTTTTTGAATACTCTCTATTACAGTATTAACGTCAGTTTCCGATAATTGAAAATTTTCCAATAAATATTTTTTGAGGTCTGGTCTTTTATTATTTGATCACAAAGATCGCGTCGAACACAAACGAATTCACTCATTATTTACCACAACAGATAAATAGAACTTCCGCAGCAATATAGTTTATCATACTTGTGGTTAAGGTGACCACCCCAAACAAAATTGCCATGGGAAGATTCTTTCAAATATAATAGCAGTTTTTTTTATTTGCAAATGTATGTTTTTATCATAGAAATAGAAAAAACAATATAGACATCAAAGGATAATAACTAAATATAATATTTCATAATAAAAAAGAAGAACCGTAATTTTCGAGGATTTTTCCCCGATTGACATTATTGCTTCAAAATCACCTCTGGCGCAAAAAACGCGCAAGTTTTTTTTAAATCCTCATATTACTGAGTAGATAAGGTCTCTAATAGAGTAATTAACTTGACACCGGCTGGTTTCGGCAACAACGAAAACTCCAATTGAAATTAACAAAAACTAAATTTTCTTTCCTTCACTAAAAAAATATTAAAAAATTAAATAAAAATATTTTTTTTACAAAAACTGAACCTGGTTGCAAAGTGTATATTCTAAGCTATCTAATGATGTATAACACTAATATGTTTCCTTGGAAAACTTCCGAATAATTATGTGTTGAACTCCCTTAACGGTAATTTAATTGGCATGAAAATATTTATGCCCAATGTTTGAGGTTCATTTTATAAACGTAAAACTTTATATTTTTTTATATTTTGTAATTTATTCGTAAGTTCCATCTTTTGAGAGTATAAAACCATAAAACAATCTATGGATTTACGACTTTCGACAAAACCATTTTTGAGATGGAAAATACTGTTTGGTCCCATAGTGCGCCGCTAGCGCTAGTCGCTATTGAACCATTTATTCAATAGCCAAGTAGCCAGAATAGCTGGCTAGCTAGCTGGTTATTCAACCAAAAATAGCCGGCTAGCTAAGCTATTGAAATTTCGGCTAGTTACCCATCTCTATAAGCTGACCTTGCATTGTACGGTAATCCTATACAATGCGAGATCAGCATAAACGGAAATGTATAGCTTGATGTGTAGCCGTGTGTACACATTTTGTCAATCGTTCAGCAATTTTGATGAATGGATAACTTATCTGCAAGTTTTTATTAATTGACTGAAGGTGGTTTAGGTTCCAGAACGTTTTGAGGTGTTAGTTTTATAAGGCTTAAAATAGCATAGCAGTAGCATAATGGAGGCTAGAGCAGAAGTAGGCAGGTAGATAGGTAGGATACTAGGAGTTCGTCTGTGTTTGTACTTAGTTAGCATTTTGTTTCGTCATTCTGTTCCAATAGGTACTTAACAAAAGTATTTATTTGTAGCTTTTAGTTTTTCTCGCTTATCGCTGTTTCGAAACGAAAATAAACTAAAGTCTCGATCTACGTTACGTTAGAATTGCTAGAAAGCCATTTTTGTAGACGTCTACGCAGACCGGTAGTGTTATTCTAGACACAGGGTTGCAAATAAAATCGTAGGTATTTATACTAGTACTAGCGGACCTGACAAACGTTTTCCAGCCCGAATAGCGCCACCTATAGGGACCAATTTTGTGCTTAACTATCCAGGGACCCACTCATAAACACACAAAAGATTTCATCGAAATCGGTCCAGCTGCTTAGGAGGAGTTCAGTGACATAGACGTGCAGAAAAATTATTATATAAAGCTATATTTTAAACAAACGTGCAGTTTTTTCAGTGTTTTACAGTAAATTCCTAGAAACATTTGCATTACAGTCGAAATATATTCATTTTCCGCTGCACTGCCAAAATTTATTTTGATTGTGTATAGGTATTGTATTTTAACTTTTGATCGTATGGCTTAGGAGAGTGACGTAAAAGGATTATTGTCTTCTGAAAACACTCACAAAATTGTTTAAAGTAGTTGCAAGTTATCTGCCTGTAGGTATACCAAATAGCTTGTTCGACTGTACCTACTTAACCTTCGGCGCCCCTACCACGCCAAGCCCAAATTCAGCGCAAATACCTACAAAAAAAAATAGGGATTCCAACATCTTATCGATAACCAATTAGTCATTGCTTTTCATCCCATATTTTGGAAATAAAATATTACTCGTTATATCATCCTTTTATTTAATTTGTCCCTATTTCGTATCATACTACCTATCATTAATATTCTGTTGTTTTATAGGTAAAAAATTATGTCCATCAATCCTCTGTCAAATCTAGCTTTCTCGCCGCTGTCTCGCTCTCACCCAGTCCGTGAGCAGTACCTATCGTGTGAGTGACATAAGGAGTGAATTTGAGCTTAGGTATTATGGAGTCATAAAATAAAAGTTATAAAACTTAAACCCAACTACTACAAAAAGGTACCTATACTTAACCAAGAAATCACACAGATAAATAAAAAATCCGGAGTTGTTATGTTAGGCGTATAAATCGAACGGATTACACGGTGCCTCGGGATTTTTAATTTGTCTGTCTGTGATACAAACCTACTTATTGCAAATGAATTTGTTTTTCCTCCGCCGCGCAATATGTGTCTCGGCATTATTCCAAAGAAAACACAGAAATATCGATGTTTTGTATCGACTAGACTAGAATGAGAAGCTGAAGATGTAAAAAATAAATAGGTAAGTACCCAAGTGTTGCATATTTTAAAGTTATTCTGCCCTCGACTTCGTTCGCGTTGAAGTCGTAAGATATACAATATAACAGCCACATTTTTACAAAACTTCTTCGGCGCTCGACCCACTGCGTCGCATCATATCGCCCGCCCGCGCTGTTACCTACTTCGTTTACGCTTAGCGTTGTTGTGTTTTGACGAACACATTATTTTTAAAAGAACTTTCCAACGATACCCCAGACCACGGCATTGACGAAAAAAGAAGAAAAAAAAACCATCCCCACATTACGTGGGGAGGTAGGTACCATACAATAAATATTTTTTACGATTTTTCGGCGTGATTTATACATATACCCATACCAAATTATAGCTTTCTAGTACCCACAGTCTCTGAGCTAAGCCGCGGACAGACGAATGGACAGACAGACGGACATAGCCTTAGTACCTAATAGGCTCCCGTTTTACCCTTTGGGTACGGAACCCTAAAAACTACTAATAACCCCAACTTAGCAGGATAAGTACATCTACAATTCCCTACACCCCTACGCGCACCCTCACACAAACACACACACGCACCCACACACAAACACTCACACAAACACACACACGCACCCACACACAAACACTCACACAAACACACACACACACACACAGATATGCATGCGCACACCCACACTGTTCTGATTGCAACCATCTATGCTAGCAATTTCGAAACATACTTATGTCAATACGTAATAATGGAGGAACTGACTCCTAAGTCACAGGCAATAAGCCTAGTTTGGGAGCCAGGGAACCCGATCATACTTGTAGTGTTCCCGCACACGGCGCGGGCGTTAGTATGAAGCAGAGACTGCTCCTTAATTAGTCATATACTTATGCTACTACTGAGGAATTCCTGATGGAAAATGATTAAGTATACCAACTTGATGAATGTTGTAGTTAATAAGTATAATTACTAAAAATGGGTACATATTTTATCTATTTATCAGCATTGGCAATAAGTTTGAAGAAGTATTCAACTTCCATTTCTCCGTCTTCAGGCAAATCTGTGCAATGTACAGCATTGTGTACTACTGTTTTCCCATACAAGGCTCTTATGGTATCTGGGTATAATTGGCGGCATAAATCCTGCAATTAAGAAAATCTTGTAATGAAATAGGTAATTATTAAGTATGTAGGTATACATAGTAGGTACTATAGATTCACACTTTAGTTTTATTTTAACATCCATAAATTATACTAATATAATAACTATCTAATTATACTAATAACTGATGAGGATGAACAGCGGGCAATTCCCTTATTTTTAAGAACATTCACTTTCGCATCTCATTCGCAATCTATCAAAAGAACCATCAATTTACCAGCATTTTTTAAAAGTTTGACCGACTTGAATGTGAACGTTTTGTATGTAAGAGAATTGGCCCTCGGATGTTATGGATATGAAAGGACATGGTTAAAGTCTGGCCTAGCACAGACAAAGAGAAAATTATATTTAAAAGTAACTTTGCTGGCCGCATTGTCACTTGTTTTTGACCAGTACAGCAATTTTGATTTATCTCGAAGAAGGTTGTAAAGAAAATGCTCAAAGGAGATCATTCATTTTGGCCTAAATTATGAAAGTGCCGGCCAAGCTCAAAGTGAGTTATTAATGCACGCGGGTTATGTTGGTGCCCGAGCGCATGCGAGGGCACAAAATTAACATGATTGCATTAATTAATCACTTTAGCAAGGTGCGTAATCTCCTTTTTTTTCAACCACCAATCTACCTACCGTGATAAAATAAACCTACCTACTCAAAATAAAAATCAAAGATAACCCGCAACTTTGGCAAGGTTATTAACAATTTAATTTGCAGCTGTTTTTATACTTTCTGTAGTTGCATTCATATCGCTATAGAAAACTTTGGTACTTCATATTTAGCAAGAAAAGTTTAAAAAAAATGGAAATATACAGTCCCATTTTTTTTTAATTTTCTTGAGAGAAGTAGTTAGGTACCAAACTTTTCATACATTTTACGCCACAAACGAAGCGGCGTTTACTACCTACAGGAAACATGCCGGTGGCGATGGCGGGGCGCGGCTGCGCGGCGCGGCGGCGCGCTGCGTTTTGTTGTTGTGGCCGGTGGTCCGTGTGCGGAGACCTTAATTATGTCGTCAAGTTGTTTCTAGTTGACGTTCCCGTTCCCGGTGCGGTGAACAAACGGCCTTGGACTCTACACCTATCCGATATTAAGGCCTGTTCCGATATAAGCGATATAGCTGACGCGCTCGATAGCGATACTGAATCGGTACGCGATACCGCCTCTTTATGCGATACCGCGATTTATCCGATATGTTTATATCGGATTTGATGGATTATTATTTCGGATTTGATGGATTATTATTTCGGATATCCGATATAGTTTCGGTTACGGTTACGGAGCTCCTTAATACCCCTGATTATATCTGGATTATCTGATGAATGTGTTGATTGAAAAATCAGCCCTAAGTAAGTAGTGAAAGGTATGAATAAAATAATAATGAGTTGAATTTACCGGATCTCGAGGACCGCATAATTTTCTGAATTCACAAACTACGTTCACATTAGGATCCTTACATTTAATTTCCAATACTATACATTTTCCTTCAGCCAGATGTATACACATTGCCTGAAATATAACGATTTCTTTATTGATACTATTCCATCGAAACTTTTAAGTCACTCTCTACTACAGGGTTCGTAATTGATGGACAAAGAAAGATCAACCTCCTAATTGCATAACACACTTTCAATCACAATCTGAATGATTTTGAAGGATATTGCTAATATATTGCTTCATAATACCTAATATGCTCGAAAAATTTGTCTGCTCAACAACGTAACTAACGCAATGAATGTTGTTGAACTGTCAAAATTAAAGCCATTGCTACTGTTAGTGTGTTACGCAATTAGCTTGCAGGACAGAGGGCCGTTGTGTTTTACAGTCCGATTCAAAATCAATAGCGGTTCTGAACATGAGGCTAGTCGCTGCGCACTAACAATTTAATGTGTCAGCGGGGGTGAGGGGTTGAGTATTGCGCAGTGAGTAGCTAACTTCCGAGCCGCCTTTCGAACTGTAGGTACCTACCATGCTGGCAAAATATGGCTAATCATATGGCTTCATTATATGATTCGATATTTCGCGACCCTCGTCGCAACACTCACAAGAGTCGCAACCGGTTAGAGCCAGCCTAATTTTGAGCCTCACGCGAAGCCCCGGAAACTAACGATGCAGGCGGCGGTTCCCAACCAACCGCGTTAGGTTGTCATTGTGAACTCGGGAGTAGAAGATACTCGTAACAAAGAAATATTAACCTCATATGTTTGCAAAACTCCACGATAAACTTCATAGAACTCTTTAGCGTCAGTTATTTTTAAGGAGAACATAGCCATGGCAGATACGTAGAACTTTGCAGAAGTAGCAATATGTTCGATAATGGAGCCTACATTGCCGTCTACAAGCGTATGCGGTTTGATCAGACAACAAGTGCAGTTCTGGAGTGTTGCTCTGAATGGTATTCGTGGCTTACCATTATCGAACCCAAAAAATGCTTCCAATTTCTGTAATAGAGAAGAAAATTAAGTTGTTCAAGACAGGCAGTACTTGACAATTAAGGTTTAACTGCAGCACTCAGACACGTCTACTCCCGGCCATCTCGTGCAGTCGCTCAGATTTCACTAACAGCTTTTCTTATACCTACGTTTAGAGACGAATGTCGCTTGCAACATTGAATGTTAAGGTTACCCATTCCGTACCCAACCGCATGCGGCAGCAGTAGGCGATGTGTCGCCGCGACACTAATGCTATCTATGTAGTTCTATGAAACCGACGGGTCGCTAGCTACGGAAGGTATTGCACACTTAAGCTACGGAATTGTATCTACCTTTAATATGTAAGTAGCGTCGCGGAGAAGATTAATTGACAAGTACTTAGATTATTGGAATGCTGTCAGTCCAAAACACGGCAGATTGGGAACATTGAGCACAATGTTTGTGTTGACGTTAAACTTAAATAATTGATAAAGCGAAGAAGAGACGTTACAGTGGTTGCCCGCGAAATTAAAATTTTCTTACGTTTTCGTGTCAGGTTGTATCTTGATTAAAATATGATTCGCAACCGTAATAAATATGGATTTATAGAATTATAATCATTGGAATAATTTCATGAAAAAGTATTTCAATGGAATAACTAAATTGTTATAGTTGTGGCGTGTGTGTCCTCAGAGGAGTATGGCAATAGATGTTAAAGAGCGTCGTCTCTTACTCATACTCCTCGTGTGGTTTTCTTTAAAACTCGGTACTATGCAAAGATACCTATTACCTACAAGGATAGCATCTTCCTTCGTGTGTACACCATGCGCGATGTTTCTGAGTATACTTTCTCCGTATATTGCCCGGAGGGTGCCAGGAGCCGCGTCCTCCGGGTCTGTGGCACCTAAAGCGCGCCTCCATTCTGAAACTGCGTTAGAAGCTTCCAGTTCCAGGCCGATAACTTCACCACTAGTTACGTAGTCGATTATAATACTGCACAAATAAGCATGTATGCGTTTTATTCTCATGGACATAACGTATATATTATATAAAAATAAGAGTTACCCAACTATGACAAAAAGTCAACTAAAAAGGTACATAAATAAATCATCACACACAGACAAATAAAAAATCCGGAGTCACACGTGTTATCGAACAGATAGAACAGATATAAATCGAACAGATTACGAGTGACTCCGGATTTTTTAGTTTACTTTTTTGTCGTAGTTACGTTATAGTCTATAACCTAACTACGACAAAAAAGTAAACTTAACAAGTCATCATAGACAGACAAATTAAAAATCCTTTTAAAATATTTTTTTTACTAAAAGTTATTAAACTATAATTTATAGTTCAATAACTTTTACTAAAAAAATATGGGGTAATTAATAATACAATTATATATTTTGGAAATGTGCTAATTAAGCTCATTCATTCGAACCAAACATGGCACCATAAAAAAATAGTTATTTGGTATGCAAGGTTGCAAATTTGTTTTTTGGCGCGAGTAATTGTATTGAAACCTGAGCGTTGCGAGGGTTTCAAAGATACGAGACGCAGAATAACTTTGCTGCCGAGCGAAACACCCAACTTTTCACCTAACTAAAGCGAGAAAAATGCTAGGTGTCTCCCTGCATTGAACAAATATTTTACGCTTTTATGCACTTTTCGCGCAATTTTCCGGAAGAAAACTCAAGTCGGCATCATGTATCGCTGACTCTAACTTTGCCACTGCTAAACAAACCAAAATGAGCGAATTTAATATGAAGAAGAAAATTATATATCTACATATAGTTTTTTGAAGCGAAAACTGCATGGCGTGCATGGCTGACGTAACCTTACGCTGAACTTTCCATCGCGTAAATTCAGCAGAGACCCTAGTGTGAGTTTCTTTTAACCATCTCGACTTTACGCATCGTCCGCATTCGGCGCTCCTATTGGCCCTTTACCAGTGATGGCCAGTGAGGTGTTAGAAAATATTTTTCAACACACTTGCTCGTAAAGTGGCTCTTATTGAACCGCTTTTAGGTTCATAATGCAGTGTATTATGGAAGCGTGCTTTTTACTTTATATTACCGCACTAGTGCGGTAATGTGCGCCACAGATTACTATTTGCTAGTCTGAGTAATGACATGGCAGTATGGAATTAGTAAGTACTATCATGGTAGCATGGAATTTGTATCCAATAGAAATTGTTTTTGGTGAAGCTTTTTACAAGCACACAAAAGAAAGTTTAAAAAAAAAAAAAAGAACCATAACCAAAAAAATTCCTATGCATGCCCATGGGATTTTTTCTGACCATAATTAAACATCAGTGGGATACTATACATTGAATTAGTATGAACTATCCTACTAAAAAATAAGCATTCTCTATTTACACCCGAGCAGAGATTTGCGCTTTTTTCCGGTAAGACCGCGGTTGGCACGCGCGCAGGCCACTTGACCCGCCCGACGAACCGCGCTGGCCTGCCCGTGTGCCACCGCGTTCGCGCGGAATGAATCTCTGTCATTCTGTACTATTAAATAAGGGTTTATATCGTCTGTGGCTATTTCAGTCTATATTGTTCACTACCCTAACCCCATTTGCGTATTATGTATTATTAACATTATTATATTTTCATAAAGGCTGTTTAGGGGTATTACCAGTGCCTTTATTTACACCGCGCGCTCATCGCTAGCGGAAAAAACCAAAACTAGCCGCCATTTTCCATAAATATTTATTAAGTTTTTTGTTGTGTGGTTAAAATCATTATTAAAAATGTCGATTTCACGTAGGGGAGAAAAGCGTAAATAATAATAAATGGATGTGACTCCACCATGGTACGTTTAGTTACAGTACATTTTTTTTTAATTCAAATCCTTTTTTTTTTGTGTAGGCTGTCTAACGGTTTTGCCTGTGCCTTTATTTACACCTATGGAAAAACAAAACCAGCCAGCGCGCCATTTTCCATAAATATTTATTATCGTTTTCGTTGTGTTGTTAATTAATAACAAAATTACAAAATTTAAAGTATTGTCACCAACCGATATAGAAGTTTTAAGAAACTCCGGATAGTCAGTACCTGGCAACAAAGGTCAGTTAAACTTTATAAATCTATCATCTCTATAGTTACGTTATTGTAGCATAAGTTCTTACAACAAGTCTGTTTTTTTCCTCGCAAGTGTGTTGAAAAACGTCGTATGAAACACGTGTGCATTGATTATTACACTCTCGGCTACCTTTTTGCGCGCGCCTATTACCGCCTCGACTGTAATATCCAATAGAGCACACTCGTATCACTACATGTACTATAAATGTAGTGGTTTCCAACCAGCACATGGAAGCAACAGGAAAAAAAAGAGAAACGTACAAATAGGATTGTAAATATTGTGTAAGTGGTCGAAATATTTAAAATCGATGAAAATGGAGAACCAAGCGCTATACAACTTTTTGGGCATAATTTCCGTCAGTTTTGGTATGTCGGTGGTGTTATTATGGTTGCTACAGATAGGAATCGTGATGTTAGGTAACTGCTTGCTTTAAAATCTTATATAACAAACGTTATTACGTGTGGCAATACGTAACAGGGATTCACTTACGGAAGGTTGCCGCTTCCACCCAAATTTTCGTAAAGATCCATTGCAAATTCTTTATTAATTTTTCCGTTTTTCATACGAACGATGCGAAACCCCCTCTTCATAATAAATGTTATTATTTTGCCGTGTTGACTTGGTGAAACAGGTTTAATCATAGCAAAAGTCCTGAAAACAACAAACAAACAAAGTGAGGAATATTAGTGGGTGGTTTTAGTAGGCGAGTCCGACATTACCATGACCCGTAGGATCTTCCTCCAGATCACATAACAAGTGTTGGCACACCAACAAGCACGCCACAGTGTTGTAGCGGCAGTAGGTAAAGCCTGCTATGAAGAACTGGATGGAGATGGCATGGCGCTCTCAACTGCCCATTGCCATAGATGTTGACCTGACTTGGGTTCGTCGGATAGTTCCTGTGCCAGATAGGATGGTAACTGCCTAGATGACACGGCGCAGTACATCGTGCTTACAGCCACCAGCTCGCCAGTTCATAGGTATCTACCGGCTTGGACAGTGCAGAGTTCTGCGGAAGATGATGTACATAAGCAGACGCCAAAGAGGCGGTGGAAATTAGAGAGGAGGAAGGAAAATCCGGAGGAACCCTTCGCTTACCACACCATTAAATAATATAATAAAAATTTGAATGTTACCTTTCACTATGATTAAACAAAGTCCTCATGGTGGCTGGGGCGCAGTCTCTTATAATAAGTAGTTTTGAAAATATATTGACAACATTGCCAACTTGTAGCATTTCTGGTTTAAGGTATGGCGCGTGTACTCGTCTAAGTAAGTTTTTGCCTTTTGCTGTATCTATTACTTGACATGAATTATCGAATGGAAAAAAGTTAAGCACTAATTCCACAATAACGTCAGCTTCTTCGTCATGCATTTCGCACAAAAACGTGTATTTATCAAAATAATCGTATACCTGAAAAAAGGTACAAGGTACGAGTACACAGATAGGTTCGATTAACAGTTTAATTACAATAAAGTAAGGCATTTGATTGAATCGAAAATGACACCCTAATAAAGAAACTAAATAAAGTTAAATAAAGAGCAAAAAGTTAAATAAAAAGCTAAATAAAGAAGCTAATAAGTCCTGCAGGTTCTTGGAGGTAGTTCGATTATTTATGAGTCGAACAACCTCCAAGATCCCTGATAACAGGTCACACACGGTAATACGGTCCTACGCTATCCTAACTAATATTATAAATGCGAAAGTGAATTTTGTTTGTTTGCTACGCTTTCCCGCTTACAGCTGAACTGATTTGGATGAAATTTGGCACATGGGTAACCCATGGATTAGGACATAGAATCTTTTTATCCCGATATTCTTACGGGATCGAGACTTATGCGGGTGAAACCGCGAGGCGCAGCTAGTTTCTATAACTTCTTGTTTATTTGGGTATCCGTGCTCAGCTGAGTGCCTACGGTCCCGTCGTTCGGACTCCTTTCTTTGAAAGTCGGCTTGAAACTGTGCCCACTCAATAACAACATCAAACACCGCAAACGCATTCTTGTATGTCCACTGAGAGTAGTTTATATTCAAGTTAACAACCCTGAAAACTTTGTGCCATGGTGGTCGACAAACTGCGAAATTATGGCACATGTTTCAGTTTTGTTGAAAAATATGCGTTTTTAGATATGTTCTAGTCGCTAGCACTTAGTGACGTAGCGACAAGATCCAGAGCTGCTTGAGGAGTGGAGAGGTATTCCACGGTTATCAGAACAATCCCAGAGCCCGGATGGTCAAGATCCCTACCAGCATCTTACTGGAATACTTCCTTCCTCCGAGCCTGTTTGCTCTTGGGAATCTCCACTCAGGCCAGTTAATAAAGGCAAGAATGAGGTGGGAGCTCTGTTCCTCGTCAGTGTTCACTCCAGCCGGTCAATTAAGGTTAGCCAGAAGTGAAAAACAAGACTTCTCCCGGGAGATTACGTCTTTGGGTTCGCTACTGCCCAACAGCTCGCCCTAAGCTGCCTTGCGGGTTCATGTATTTCTCTTGCTCTGGCTCCTTACCCTAGACCTGCTGAATGTTAATTATGTTACCTGAAGAAACTTTGGGACATTGTATGATTTTGACATTAACTGCAATATCGATGTCCGAGCCGAGGTCCAAGTGTCGTCCTTAGACCAAATGGTTGTTTATTTGGTCTGAGGCATCGTCCTGGAGAACCTTGGCTATCTAAGCTGGTTTCATGTTTCCAAAAATATATGTAAAACATCAAAAATTATTACCATTTTTATAAATAAATGTAAATGGACGGCGATAGGTCAACACAAAAACTGTTAATAGAATCTTCTAAAGTTATAAGTAAATATTTCATAATACAAACTTATGTATATGAGGCTCTATCGCAATATTGAAATATGTTTCCCTCACAGGTTTCCCTGTTGACACTGACAGTAAAACAATCGAAAAAACCGGCCAACTGCGAGTCGGACTGGCACACGAAGGTTTCCGTACCATAATGAAAATACTAAACGAAGAATATTTTTCATACTTTAATTTCGAAAGTCGGCGGCTAAAAACGATAATTGAAAACCAAAGATTTTTCACGTTTTTGTGTTTTATTTGGAAGTCTGCTGTTTTTTCTTTTGGAATATGTTTTTATTGACAATTCCATCCTACGCTCAATAGACCAACATATAACAGCAAGCAAACCAAGCTGCCAAGGCCAGCATAGACCGAGGCCAAAAAATTAATACATAAAACTTAGTATATAATTCCCATTATCTACTAAGATAATATTGTGTAAATCCTCGTCCTCATCGTGTTCCGCTTTGCTCAGGGTCGTAATACTCGTAGGTAATTCACCCATAGATTTTTTTGGATAGGTAAGTACATTCATGTAGCGTCTTATGAACACATCCTTCTTAGATCGACCCCTAAACAACCGGCACCCTTAGCAAGCAAGCTAGGCAGCGGAGATCAGCAAGACCGAGGCCAAAAAGAAATTACCACACCTGAATAGTGAATAGTACCTACCTACCTATAAAATCACCCTGTCTTTGCTATCGCACAGTAAGTTAAGAACATTGCGGAACCAATTTTCAACTAAGATATTCAACAGGGATCCCGTCATCTCAACACTTACGAGCAGCCCGTCACGCATGCTAGAACTTTGACGGTACAGTATCATAAAACATGATGGAAATGTTGCAGCTTCGTGAGTCTGTTTCTCATTCCACGTATGTTTGCACGGAGCGTTCACAGAGGCGCCTTCGTCGCGCGAATTTGTCTGCCCGAAGCTTCCCGTTGATGACGGACAGTGCGCACATGGCCTGCGCGTCATAAAATGTAATTTACAACCATGTTTCATGCGCACACGGCTTTACTTCGAATTGCTTTCATGTAGGTATTGTTGGATTACGTTGCATTCTTAAAGCTCATTTG
Organism: Lithophane leautieri; assembly: GCA_949152455.1. Taxonomy (NCBI): domain Eukaryota; kingdom Metazoa; phylum Arthropoda; class Insecta; order Lepidoptera; family Noctuidae; genus Lithophane; species Lithophane leautieri. The sequence continues at coordinate 16,823,578 of OX424458.1, read as the reverse complement.
GTGTTGGATGTAATCGTAGTTTTGTTTATTTATTTTATTTGTTTTTGTGTCCTTCATTATCATTTGAGCATTGATTTGACAATGTAAAATACTTTGCGGAGATCCATTATAAACCACAATAGACGTAGATATATTTAGTAACATATTCCGCTTAACTATTCTTCCAACACGTGGTAACACGTCGTGTTCTGGTTTGCAACTGGTCAATCGTCATCGTCATCAGGATGCGTCGTTGAGAGGTGAAACACGTGTCGATTTCTTACAGGGGTTTTTTTTATGACTCTTGAAGAATAGTTAAGCGGAATAGGTTACTAAATATATCTACGTCGATTGTATTTTCATTCATTGCGTCATTGTGCAATATGGCCGCCTCAATGGATGGGTTAGCAATAAAAATAACCTATCTGTAGTACCTGGTATAAAATATATTTTCATTTTCATACAACTCCTGCCCCATCAGTTTTCCTCCATTCAGTAGGTACACTGTCGCGTAGCCCCACTACCTTCCCCTTGCCAAGGATACCTATCCACCTAACAAATGCTTCGAGGCTAGTCATACCAAACAATATTGTGGCGGCATGTACATCGCCACATGCGAACTACGCATCATACTGACGTCACGCAAAATCCTGCATCACGCAAGGAGAGTTTACCGCGCGACTAGCATTATATACAACGTCTCGACAACAATTGTCGGGCAGAGGCTAGAGTTGCAAAAGGGAAACTAAGAAGCTTCACTAACAACTTCGTTGACAAACTGCTAATGTATTGCATGTGGTAAAATGTAAGTCATCATTATCAGCCAATACTATATACCAGCTACGAAGGAATTTACAACTGTATTGATACTGATTGGAAGTGTATTAAATGATAATCCGAGTTTCAATGGATCTAAAGATATAAGCAATGGATGAGACTCTAGACTGCGAGATTTTTTAAATTCAATGTTTCTATATGTGTGTTTCTTTGTGTGTTTCGATGTGAATTAGATAATACAAGAATAATGAAACTGCAGCCACACGGTCACGGAACGTGGTACTGTTAGGTAGGTATATAACCTACATTCAATCAGGCTCACGGCCTCACGCATCAGGGCCAGATATTTTTTTTTCTTCATTTGTTTTGTTGTCACTGTCAAAAGGGAAAAATATAGAGTTCATTATAGGTTGAACCAGTTGAACTTTGACAAACCATATTGGTAGAAAAGACATAGTAAAATTTAATTTTTGATTAGGTATCCCCTTGATTTAAATATTATAGATAACATTTTTTTAAGCAATGTACCTAAGCTTGTATTATTGTTATTAAGAAATCTATACTATAGGTTTTGTATTATTTTTTGTGCTGACCTCGAAACTGACGCCCTCCCTTGAAATAAAAAATGGTTGGTAACATATTTCACTTGATTTTTTATATTACTTATTTAGAAAATATCAACAGTTGAAAAGGAAAGCCCGTACCGCCTACCTACTCAACGATATTATTCGTCGAGTCCTTGCCACCGGCGTACCAGCGGTATTAGAACCAAACGGCTTGGTACGTGACGATGGGAAGAGACCAGATGGCATGACGTTGTTGCCTTGGTAAGTGGGTAGGCCTCTGGTGTGGGACGCAACCTGTGTCGACACCCTTGCGCCATCCCATGTTCCTAGCACGGCGGGCTGTGCTGGCGCCGCTGCTGCGGCAACTACAGTTTTGAGCCGTTTGGGGTGGAAACGCTCGGGTCATGGGGCCCGAGTGCGCGTTTCCTTTTTATCCGACTGCCCCAGAAGGAGGGTAATGTTTTTCGAGAGTATGTTTGTATGTATATCTATTTCTTTGGCACGCTCTGTAGCCTAAACGGCTTGATGGATTTTAACATACGAGGTGTCGTTAGGTTCGTCTTAATTGTAGGAGTGACATAGGCTATAAAACTTTTATATATTTCATCTGCAAATACAAAAAAAGGGGAAGGTTTTTCTTTTAATTACAATAATATTGGTATCAAATAAAAGTTAGTAATGAGTATATTCCAAATACGTAGATTAATAAAAACTAAAAAGCTTGAAATAAAACAAATTATTTAAAAAACTGAAAACCTGACTGCGAAACCCAATAACCTGAAATATGGTGTTACTTTTGATTGTCCCCGCCTACAAAACCTTAAATAGCAGTCGGGTTTTTTGTTTTTCAAATAATTTGTTTTTATTAAGGAAATTTCTCACCGACTGGTGGACTGGCGAAGTCGCGGGCATCAGCTAGTTATATTTTAAAACAAAGTGACTCCGTAGCGTCTGTCTGAATGCAATAAATCTATATACTAATATTATAAAGCTGAAGAGTTTGTTTGAACGCGTTAATCTCAGGAATTACTGGTTGGAGTTAAAAAATTATTTTTGTGTTGTATAGTCCATTTATCGAGGAAGGTTATAGGCTATATAACATCACGCTACGACCAATTGGAACGGAGCATAAATGACAAATGTTGCAAAAACTGGAAAATTTATTCCTTTTTGAGAGCTATCGTTGCGTGCGCTGCGTAACCGGTTTAAGTTACGCAAATATCATGTATGATGGAATTATTCTTCTTTAAAAGTTCTAAAAAAAGTCCCCGACAGCATATGTCTATCTTTTAAGATTGACTCACTATAACCTTTTTTTATGGTAATCAAATCTGTTCGAAATTAATGCATTATTTGCGTAGGAGTTTTATCAACATAATATTAATTCTTATTCAAATAAATAGTTTTAACAGCAAGTGCAATAATTTTAACAGCAATACTTTTTATTTCATTCGAATCGAAAAATTAATTTCGAAGTTATCACGAAATGCAATACGCGAACCGTTCGACGCCGGCGCGCCGCGACTTTCCCTACTCTAGAGAGGATCAGATGGGCACACGGGTAGACCATGACCTGGAATAGGACATAGGATACGTTTTATCCCTATATTCCCACAGGATCGAGACCTACGCGGGTGAAACCGCGGGGCACAGCTAGTTCAAAATAATACCGCATGGATTTTCATACGATTTTCACGAATGGACGGTTGATTCATGAGGAAGACGTGTATAATTTATTTAAGGTTTTGTATAAATTCGCTGAAATATGACGATGATTGTAATCCCGCTTTACTGGCGTGTGCCGCGCAAACCAATACAGTTCTCCCTTTACTGGCGTATGCCGTGCAAACCAATACAGTTCCCGCTTTACTGGCGTGTGCCGCGCAAACCAATACAGTTACCCCTTTACTGGCGTGTGCCACGCAAACCAATACAGTTCCCGCTTTACTGGCGTGTGCCGCGCAAACCAATACAATTCCCCCTTTACTGACGTGTGCCGCGCAAACCAATACAGTTCCCGCTTTACTGGCGTGTGCCGCGCAAACCAATACAGTTAAAGGAAACAATATGTATCTTCTTTACTTTTCAAATATTGCAGGATTCTTTAATTTACAAGATTGAGAATAAATTACATTAAAACTCCAAGTATGACGAATATCAGTTACATTTTAATTTAACCCATATGCTTGACGCTTGACGCAACAGGCTGATACGACAATACGATCGAAAAAATATGTATGCATACATCTGCTATCCGTGCGAAGCCGGGTTGTTTGTAAAAAATATAAGATTCATATTCATTTAATCTTAAATCTACCTTGTTTCAGGTGTACGATTACTTTGATAAATACACGTTTTTGTGCGAAATGTATGACGAAGATGCTGACGTTATTGTGGAATTAGTGCTTCACTATTTTCCATTCGATAATTCATGTCAAGTAATAAATACAACAAAAAGCAAAAAATTACTTAGACGAGTACAGGCGCCATACCTTAAACCAGAAATGCTACAAGTTGGCAATGTTATCAATATATTTTCAAAACTACTTCTTATAAGAGACTGCGCCCCAGCCACCATGAGGACTTTGTTTGGTCATAGTGAAAAGTAACATTCAAATTTTTATTATATTATTTAATGGGCTCAGTGGTAAGCGAAGGGTTCCTCCGGATTTTCCTTCATCCTTTCCAATTTCCACCGCCTCTTTGGCGTCTGCTTATGTACATCATCTTCCGCAGAACGCTGCACTGTCCAAGACGGTACCTATGTACTGGCGAGCTGGCGGCTGTAGGCGCGATGTACTGCGCCGTGTCATCTAGGCAGTTACCATCCTATCTGGTACAGGAACTATCCGACAAACCCAAGTCAGGTCAACATCTATGGCAATGGGCAGTTGAGAACGCCATACCATCTCCATCCAGTTCTTTATAGCAGGCTTTACCTATTGCTGCTACAACACTGTGGCGTGCTTGTTGGTGTGCCAACACGTGTTATGTGATCTGGAGGAAGATCCTACGGGTCATGGTAATGCCGGACTCACCGAATATGTAAAACGATTAAAACTCCGCTTTATTGTTTTCAGTACTTTTGCTATGATTAAACCTATTTCACCAAGTAAACACGGAAAAGTAATAACATTTATTATGAAGAAGGGGTTTCGCATCGTTCGTATGAAAAACGGAAAAATTGATAAAGACTTTGCAATGGATCTTTACGGTCATTTAGGCGGAAGCAACATCCTTCCGTAAGTGAATCATTATAAGATTTTAAAGCAAGCGGTTACATCACGGCTCGCACACCACCGACATACCATAAATGAAGGAAAACATAAGCACGCAGAATTTCCGTCACGCAATTTTTGTCACGTGGGGGTCGCTACTATAGAAATACAAATTACGGCACTGGAACGTAAAGGAACATAATTATAACATTTTATATATCAGGTACTATATAGCACCCTGCCCCTGCTTCGCACGGTTTGTACGACTTGACAAAACATCGAGATTTCTTTAATATTAACGTAAGTACTATACACATAAACCTTCCGGAATATATTCTGATGGTGGAAACCTCATCAAAATCTGTTGCGTGTTTTAGAAGAACAAGGTGGACATACAAACACGAAAGGCGACTTTAATTTATAACATGTACTTATAGATATAGTATAGATAACTAGATCCATAAGCCCATGAGAATAAAACGTACTTCTTTGTCCAGTATTATTATCGACTACGTAACTAGTGGTGAAGTTATCGGCCTGGAACTGGTAGCTCCTAACGGAGTTGCAGAATGGAGGCGCGTTTTGGGTGCAACAGACCCGTCGGACGCGGCTCCTGGCACCCTCCGGGCAATATACGGAGAAAATTTGCTCAAAAACGTCGCGCATGGTGTAAACACGAGGAGAGAAGCTATCCATGTAGGTAATAGGGACCTATTAGCCCTTATATGGCACAGAGTTTAAGAAAGAGAATGTACCTACGCAAGTACCTATGTATAAATAACAGCACCATAATAGCGTAACACACTTTCAATCAAAATTGATTTTGAAGGATACTGCTAATACATAGCTTCATTATGTTCGAAAAACAACCTGCTCAACCACTTAAATAACCCAATGAATGTTGTTGAACTGTGAACAACTGTGAACCGTGAAAATGAAAGCTATTGCGACGGTTAGTGAGTTACGCAATTAACCAGCAGGACTAGACTATAATGCCGAACTTTTTCATAAACTCATGTGCCTAAAGTTCAAAGCACACACAAGGCGGGTGCGTGTCTGGCGCGGGTCGGGACGGGAGTACGGCGGGCTTGTATATATTGTATAATTCCTTGTATTATATGGATGTCAGTACACGAAAAGCGTGCGCGGCTCCCGCTCCCGACCTGCTCCGCGCCCGACCCGCGCACGCGTTTCTTGTGATGACATCCAGCAGCAGCGTCGCGGCGGGTGACGAGTGATTACTCGCTGGTATGTGTTTGTAGCACAAACTAGTACTTGCTAGGGCTGTGAACAGTCAGCAGCGGTCAAGACAAAAGTAGGGTGTGGGTCTGTCTGGTAGGCCCAACGAGATTTATCAACAGGTGATAGGTTTACATAATGGACATTATATGATACCTATAGAAAAGAAATAATATGATACTTATATTTTGTACCTCGACAGTTTTTGATTAAATGACGTTTCTATGAAGTGTCTAGCTAGCGGGCTCCTTATGATTATTTTTATTGTTATTATACTTTCAGATCGCCCAGTAGTGCTCGGAGTTAGAAACTGTTTTGTATGGTTTTGTACCTTACAAATCCAAAATTTCGACTGACAAACGTCAAGCCAGTGGATTTTTTTCGAAATACTACTTACACTTTTATATCGTACAAGAATAACGAGCTTGACACTATTATGTACCTTACATATCCAAAATTTCAACTTCCTATGGAGTTCATAAGGTATTTAAGAGTTAACTCTCAAGTACCTACTAATTTCCAACAACTTTACAGGCATTGGAAGCATTTTTTGGAGACATAAATGGCAAGCCACGAATACCATTCAGAGCGACACTCAAGAACTGCACTTGTTGTGTGATCAAACCGCATGCGATTATAGACGGCAATGTAGGCTCCATTATCGAACATATTGCTACTTCAGAAAAATTCTACGTATCTGCCATGGCTATGTTCTCCTTGAAAGTACCTGACGCTAAAGAGTTCTATGAAATTTATCAAGGAGTTTTGCCTACTTATGAGGTTAATATAATATTTCTTTATCACGAATATCTTCTAGTCTAAAGCTGGGTTCACAATGAGAGCCTAGCGCGGTTGTTTGGAAACCGCCGCGCCATAATGTCATACTAAAGGAATAATGCAGATTATGAAACAGTTACGAGAAATCGGGGTATAAACGCAAGCAGTCCGAGTTAGAAAAAGGCGGGGCCACGTGAAGGTCACCTTCAGACTTTTGTCTACGTTTGACAGCTGTCAATTGAAAGGCTAAGAAGCAATGGATTAGGTAGCAATATCCCCAAAATCATTCAGATTGTTACTAAAAGTGTGTTTCGATCGAATACTATCACTAAACTGTTATATTTCAGGCAATGTGTCTACATATGGCTGAAGGAAAATGTATAGCGTTGGAGATTAAATGCCATGATCCTAGTGTGAACGTAGTTTGTGAATTCAGAAAATTGTGCGGTCCTCGAGATCCGGTAAACTTGGACTCATTATTGTATTATTTACTTACTTGCTTCCGCTTGCGGCTTCGCCCGCGTGGTATGTTGATAAAAAGTAGCCTATGTCCTTTCTCATTTAAATCGGTTCTGTAGTTTTGGCGTGAAAGCGCGACAGACAGACAGAGTTACTTTCGCATTTATAATATTAGTAAGGATATCTTTCACGTTTCACTACTTAGTATGACCGATTTTCCATCATCATCACATAACCAAGTGCCCAAGCTATAATTAGTATTTAAAGCTGTTTTATTACGACAGTTAAAGAAGTAATATACAGGGTGATAGGGAATTTAGATTCCTATTCCTTGAAAGCAGTTATACTAGAGGTCATTAGCAAAAAATTAAGTCCAGTTACCTAGGGGACAAAACTGGATGGCTACCGAACCGCGACGGTTCTTCGATACTTTTGAAATTTTCAGACTTGTTACCAAAAACAATTAATTATGAAAAAACTACTCCACTCTAAACATTTAATTGATACTTTTCTAAAAGCCGAAAAATGAGTGTTTATTAAAAAAAAATGATGCATTTTTTGTAGCTGGATTTGGACGCTTATTAGTTTATGGACATAGGCTATTATTATGTATTGTTAAACCAAGGCAAAGCCAGAGCGGGCCGCTATATATTCCATACAAAGATGGTCAATGTCTTGAATAGACCTAAACTGAAAGTAGTAGAATGTAACAATTCTGTTGTCGCTAAAACGATTTATACCTTAAGAAAAATGCCTTCCTTTTTCTAACACAAATGTTATTACATTAGTTACCACAATTTTATTTTCTCTAAAGAAATGTATTTTTTAAATACTTATAAAAAAATGCTAAAGCGCCAACTATACTTTAAATCATAAGCAAACATTTTTGCTAAAGCGCCCAACAGTTAAAAACAACAGTAATGACTAATAGCTAATAAACTGTTGAACAATAAAATACAAAAAAATTAAATTGCTAATGTAACAATGTCATCCAAATTACAAAAAAGAAAAAATGCTTTATTGCTGTTGTGAAGAAAACGTTGAAAGGAAAAACGTTCTAAAGGGCCTCTGTCCTAAAAATGTGTTGCTGAAGCGACGTTTCTTAAAAAAAACATCGGAAAACTGTCGCTTTAGATCTTGGAATCCGAGACATCCCTACATTTTTACAAACGCTAAAGCACCAAAAAAAAATTAAAAAAAAAATTAAGTAATAAAAACTAAAACCAAGACACCACAGACAGACAAATTAACCAAAACAAGACACCACAGACAGACAAATTAAAAATCCGGAGTCACACGTAATCTGTTTGATTTATGCCCTATAACACGTCTGACTCGAGTCGTAGTTGGTTCTAGTTCTGATTACTTTAATTTTTTAAATTTATTATCTGTCTTTCATTCTGTTAACATGCCGTAGCGGCTAAAAAAATTTAGATCAAAGGCACACGGACAGACTTGGTTTAGGACATAGGATACTATGAATCCCGGTAGTACCGCGGGCAAATTGTATAATTTTATTATTTGTTTTTCATAAATTTTTACACTCTGTGAAAATTGCCTGTTTAGACCGCTGTCATCAGAGGCCTATTGTACAAATTTGACAACCATTAATGAACAAAAAAAAAACACAGGGGCACAGTAAATATCCTTCTTATTCAATTTATAAAATATCTTTCAAATTGGTCCAATATTGGAGGAGGAAATAGACGAAAGCCGAACCTCGAATTATGACTTTTTGCATGGAGAAAAGACCGACCCTATTTCCTCTCAAGAAGAATTTTCTTATTACAGGATTTATGCCGCCAGTTATACCCAGATACCATAAGAGCCGCCTTTGGTAAAACAATTGTGCAGAATGCTGTGCATTGCACAGATTTGCCTGAAGACGGAGAAATGGAAGTTGAATACTTCTTCAAACTTTTAGCCAATGATCGATAAACTATATCCTTTTAGTAATTTAATAATTATGAGAACGCATTTTTTACTTAATGTTAATACGTAATTATAATTTTATTTAATTAGTTTTATCGTTGTTTTTATTGCATCGTTAGTCGCAAGCTCTAACTGCTAAGCATGGGGTAGGGTTCGATTCCGGTTATAGGGTTGTCCCATTATGAATTTTCCCTCCGGAGCAACTGGACAGATTCTCAGCTGGGCAATTTCTCAGCTGGACAGATTAGCAACTTGGCAGAACGTGTACAATCCATAACATAATTAAAATGGATGAGTTGGAAATATGAACTTTATGAAAAATTGGTCAAGATAGAAAAGTGGACGACTTGCTCCAGAGGGCAAGGGTTGACTCTTTTTGCTGCGCACTACTGCGCAGCGCGTGTACCTTATTGTGTAGTAAATAAATTCGATATTGTATCGAATCATAAAAAAGAGCGCGTCTCGGTGTGAACTGACCCTAAACGTTCGGGGAATACGGGCGTGGTGTTAGTTTTTTTCATCAGGAATTTTTCGGTACTTAGCAACCCGTAGTCTGGATTTATACCCTGTTTATAGCAAAAGGCTTGCCCGACCAAAAATAAATTTCCAAAAATTCGTCCTCTAAAAAAAATACATCTGATGCCGAAATCCGACGATCGGCGATTTTACGGACGGACACCGACGAGCCCGGACGACGGACCGTGGGAGGGTGTACGACTCGCAGACACCGGAAACGCCTCGGCGCGCGGATGCCGATCGTGGGATTCCACCATTACTAAGCATACTTCTAATGGTGGATATGATTTATTATATTACTTATAATATTGCAGACGGACACGCACGGCGAATCGAGGCGCTTCCGATGGCTGCGATACCCCGCACGTACACTTTACCTTGTAGTGAGGGTAATGTCAGTTTTTTAAGTGAGCATTATTGCCGTGGCACATCAGGGCTAAATTTTAAACGATGGGTTCTACGTGGTCAAAGGAGCTATCACCTCAATTTTGAAGGAAAATAACTGCATATTTCTCGAAACTCAAAATCAAAGCGTTTAGTTCAAGAAAACCAATTACAGTGCGCGCAAGCAGTCTGCGCGCAAATTTTCACAACACATCACCTGTGAACATTTCCACTGTGTAACTATCACGTTTCATGTGATACACAGCCTGGTGACAGACGGACAGACAGACAGACAGACGGACGGACAGCGGAGTCTTAGTAATAGGGTCCCATTTAACCCTTTGGGTATGGAATCCTAAAAACTAGCTCTTTTCGAGGTTTTTCGAGCACGACGCAGTTCTTAGACAGCGGTGTAGTTGCGTAACATACTAAAATGACAATTAATCGCATTTTCTTTCATTTTGACAGTTCAACTACGGTCATTGCGTTATTTACGTAGTTGACCAGACGAATTCATTAAACATATGAAGCGAAATATCCTTCAAAACGCAATACGCAATTAGGGTGTTGATCTTTCGAAACTGTCTACTTGGTTTTACACTATTGGTACCTATCTAACTATCCTAACAGCCCAAAAACCGGTACTTACAGCGCAATTTTTTGCGACTTACGCGATTTTTGTGTTGTAACTGGCTTTTTCCACAAAATATGATCGATCATTCATCAATAATCTAACATGTGTATAATTTGTGAACCATTTTACGAATCTCCATACAGAACTGTCAAACAGATGAATTGCGTGTTTGACTTGCACGCAGATCATAATATCATTATGAATTGTCAGTTTGTGACATTTTACGATGATTCATAATAATAATAATTATTATCCTATTATGATTCTCCTAAAGGGGCCAGCAGATTTAATATCTGCCATCATATATATTAAACCCATTCAAGGCGGCTCAAAAAACCGCCCCTTATTACGTAGCGGATGTAAAACATGTAATGCATGGACAGTGAAAGTGTTAACATACGAGTAAGTACATAGCTTGCTAAAATCATAACCTTTTTTCGGCATTGTCGTAGTCGGGTAAAAGAAAATGCTTTGCAGCTGTCGTCAGACATAAGTAGGTACATTACTGTGCGTGTGCACAGGCGAAACATTCTCTCTTATAAACATGTTGCAATCTCTATTTTCTGTCAATGCTCCATACAATTTTTGACAGAAAATAGAGATTTCAACATGTTATTATGTTCCGCCAGTGCAAACGCACAGTTAGTGGAGATGATTTATTTTCTAATCATCCTGGACATCCTTAGGATTGACAATAGCTTGGGGTTTCGCAGTAACATAATTTTGTCATAATAGGTACGAGTATTTATTGTTTTATGAAACAAACTTTTTTATTGATATACCCGTATGCAGTCCCTTAGTCACTTTCCGAGCTGGAGATTCTTGCGTATCTTCTCTGAAAATAATGATAGTTGTTTAGAAACATGAAAATAAGTGACTGGTAGAGATTTACATGTAATGGCTCTGGTTATGGCCTCTCCTCTCATGCATGAGGTTGTTGTGGGTTCAAATCCGGGAAGTTGTTTTTTAAATTAATGTATGTTCTTTCCATGTTTATTTTGGATATTAGGTACCTACTGACATCGGTGGAAAAAATCGAGATTTCTTAGCGTATTATACATATAAATGGTGAAAACCTCATCGAAATCCGGTGTGTAGTTTAGAAGAAAAACGCGGACAGTATAAATTAAAGTCAATTTTCGTGCCAACACGAAACGCGACTAATTTATAATATATACACGAAAAGCGACTTTAATTTATAATATGTATACTTAAATTAAGTGTCAAATCGCCAATTCGCCTGGAGCAAGCGTGGTGATTAATGCGCATGTCATACCTATGCCCTGCAGTGGGACACTAATACGCTGGTATTACTTTTATTATTTACGATTTACATACCCTAACTCGTGGCGGACTTGTAACCTGCAGCCTAACGGGCCCCCCCAGTTTCTCTGCGAGCGCCTCCAAGGCCCCGGCCAGTCGGTGGAGGGCCGCGGTGGCATGCCGCTTGGCTTCGATCTTCATTCGCTCCGCATTGAGTAGAGCATCAGTACGTCCGGTATCAGGATCTTAAAAAAAAAAAAATGTATACTTACATCATAGGAGTAAAGAGGGGGTATATGCGGGGTTTAAACAGATAATTTGAATTTCGCGGGTTGGCCTGGTACAACTATAATAAATACCTACAACAAGTACCTACCGCCGACCTGGTCGGAGCTAGCTCTGTGGCGTAGTCGCCGTGGCGACCCCTCGACGTTCTCTTTTTTTATTTGCCCACTGCGCACCATACGGTCTGGCTGCTGGTCTGTTTGGACCTTATGCTCCAGCTGCTGGTCAATGTTGACCACACGCTCTGGCTGCTGGACAGTATGGACCACACGCTCCAACCGCTGGTCAGCATGGACCACACGCTCCAACCGCTGGTCAGTATGGACCACACGCTCCAACCGCTGGTCAGTATGGACCATACGCTCCAGCCGTTGATCAGTATTGACCACAGACTCCAGCTGCTGGACATTAGGGACCACAGGCTCCAGCTGTTGGTCAGTGTGGACCACAAGCTCTAGCCGTTGGTTAGTGTGGACCACAGAGTCAGCAGCCAGCTGACCCATGTTGCCCACAGGGTCAGCATCTACATATTCCGTGTGCTCCTCAGGATAGTACAACTCGACGTCAGAAGAATCTGATCTGAAAAACATTAATTTTATTACTTAAAAATCCCTTTATAGGATTTCAAACAGTGATTTGTATGAAAAATTTAATTCACCCTGTAGTGAAATTAGTGTCATCTTGCAGTAAAACTTCCGCTGTGCTTGACGACGGTTGATGTTCAATTTCAAGGCGCTGCAGCTGTTAACATGATTATAGTACGTAAGTAACGGAAACCAGCAAAACCATGGAAATGTTTATATCACTCGACCAAATCTCTGTAAGATAAGCCCCATTTACACGGTACAAGTTTCTTGCCTGTGGCCTGCTGGCAATACTTGAATCAACGCATCATAAAATGGTACAAGCACGTACAACTCTGTGTTTAGGCGAGGCAAAACCTGAACTGTGGGCCGGGGGACGAAGAAATTACAGCGGTTATGATTGGCCGATGCAACAATGTCAGGACGAAAGTTCTAAACATAGTGATGAACAATAATATCGATATCGATAAAATCGACGTCTAGAATCTTAATTTAACAATTATTTGAATTTGAATTTCACTTATGAGAATTTATTGTGCTATCCGACAGGGATTAGCATTGCTATTACTTATTTTTAATCAGCTATGAAATGCCATGAACAAACAACGTTACATTTATTTGGAAACCAATTTTCCTTGTGAACTACATTAATCCACTTTTCTTTCAATTACGGAATATTTTGAAATCTTATATGTAAACATTGTTACATTTTAACCATTAGGAAACATCGTTATGTTTATCGTCGTGTATAGACTTTATCGCAGATAGAAAGGGACAGACGTATTACAATACCACAGTGAGAGAAAGGGGAACTTTTCAAAAAGATATCAACGCGGTGTACATTTTTGCGCCATTTTACGTTTAGCTTGAGCCCTGCAATATTCTTAATATTTATTTTACTTACCGATGAAAAGTTATGCAATCTTTTTTATAGCTGGATGTTCTAGACGATCTCCCACACCATTTAATTGAACAGGAACTCATTATTGTTTTTATTTATGCAGAAATGTTTTAAAAGGTATCAAAATAACCGCGTATGAAGTTATCCAATAACTGGTCAAAACTAAATTGGCCACTCATATTTCCATTTAGTATCAGTGCAATTTAATTTATGTGTCGAGAGCCTGAGTCACCCGCATGAGCAGTCAAGTGGCTTTATAGTCATTGCTATTGAACGTCCCAGAAACATGTACCGTTTACCTCAATCAGGGTTTAGATGCCATCAAACTTATACCTACCATACCTGGGCGACCGAGCTCTGCTCGGGTGAAAATAAAGAAAACGAATTTTCTCAGATATGTGACCTAGCTAGATCGAGTTTTCGCCCCCGTAAACCTCTATATTGCAACTTTCATCGTATAGAATAAGTACTATTGTAATAAGGGCCGATTTAACCATAGCCAGATATCTTTTATTCGGGTAATAAAATTGACGTCTGACAGTTTTTATATAGAAAATCGGTCAAAAATGTAATATTTATTCGCTGGATTAGACTTATACTAGGGATAAAAGTTTGGTCGAATTCGCTCTAAAAAGGTCCACTTACAGAAACTGGAGTGTTGCAAACTCTTGGTAATTGTTCCCCAAGGTCGGGTCCTAAAATTAAATATAGCCTGTTCTCCAAGTCCGACAGTCTTTTCTTGCCAGGACCTCCTCCTATAAATCCATGATAGTATTAATATTTTTATATTACGTACAGTCAAGGAGAGATAATGATAAGCACAGTTCAAGCAAATTCCTTTCCCACATGGCGGCCGCATGTTACCTTATCGAATTGTAATTTTTATTCAAAATAATAATATGTTGCAAATAAAAATTAACCATAAGGTGCTAAACATTTATTATTTATTCCTTGACTGTACCTGCCAACAATTCGGCCTTCATATCTTTTACTTTTTTTTTTAGTTTGCTTTTGTACGCATTATAGTACTGAAAAAAAAAAAGAATATAATTTATTGAGCTATTTATTACCTACAGTAATTTTAGATGAACATTATAAAATTTTATAACCTTCAAGCAATGGATTATCACCTAGGGCTGGTTTTTAGCTTGGCTTGAGGCTCAGCATTGCCATACAACGTGGTAATACCGCCAGTTTCCTGGGTACTAGTGGGATGCCGGTCGACAGCGATGCGGCGGAAATTTTTGACGCCATATTTTAGTTTGTTAGGTAATAGTTTTAGTAAAGTATAGTTAAACTATTTTAATTTTATTAATTTATTAGTTTTAAGTTGTTATTTAGGTATGCACCTACATAATTTCATTCATCTGAATTTATCTAACTTAGATTTATGCACATAAAAATATCGATGTTTTGACAACATATCGGCACATCAGTAATTAATGGTAAACTAGTGACATTTAATTTCCAAATAATAATTTGTTCTTACCGATCTCCATTGGTCTGCTGTTTTTTGGGTGCAGTCTGACGAAACGTTATTGGCCAAATCGGCACATGCAGCCCAATGCCGTTTCAACAGACTGCGTCCTTCTTTAGTCCTACTGAAACGGCTGTGCGCCAGCTGTGGGTTATCCTTCATGTAGTCAAGGATGGCCAATATTTGATCCACGCCCACCATCTTTAGTTAAAAAAATGATACATATTATTATCTAAATGAATTTACGTTACAAACCAATATTAACATTGGAGAAATATAATAATGTTTCAAACGAATACTCACACTTCTTGGATCTAGAAAGTTCATGCTGTATTCAACTAACTTCAACTCTTCAATAATAATGACTTTCGGGAAGAGTATTTCAGTGTGAAGTGACTATGAAAGAGAGCAATGAAGCCGAAAACCAATTAGGGTAAAGTACCCAATTATTAGCGTGTACCTAAGACTTTGTAAACAAGATGACAATAATTTTGTCCCGATGGATTTCAAATAATAATTATTATTTTGGTAAATATTTAGGTGCAGATGATATTCTGTTACCAGTATACTATTTTGTTTGTTTGTTGTTTTGTGTTGTTTAACCGGGGCCGGGCCGCGCGCGGACCAAAAACTATTGTAGTTTAATTAGAAAGTCCTTGAAGAATTAAATAAAGTTTGATCGCAACTTTAAGTTATGACCATCCAATAACCATTTCCCCAATGACCGACATTGATGGTCTTAGCATACCTAAGACCATCAATGTCGGTCATTGGGGAAATGGTGGCTCTTATCATAATATGAGTAGATAATATAATACTTAGAATGTATTCAAGTTTCATTAGGTAGCTATTTAACTAAATTATAATAGAGTTCGGCAAATTTGATGAGTTATGAACTTATGATACAAATTAAAATGATAGCCTTCTATTATTTTAACACAGTTATTGCAACAGAGTTTCAAAATATTACAAAAAAATAATTCTGTTTGCTATATTTAATCTGTGATGACCCCATAATATAATTAAAAACTGCTTTTTTTTCGTCAACGTCAATTCTTTAGTCTTTAAAAACGTCTTAAATGCACAAGCAGTTCTGCTTCGCTAAGAAAATAAAAGGTAAAACTGCTATAACAATTATTACTATATTAAAATTATAATTTACCCACATATAGCAAGGCCGAGTATTATTTCAATAATTTTCAGTACATACGAGTATCTGCAGATAGGTATAGCAATAGTTGGACACTTTACCCTATTGACCACAGCTATTGACAGTCAATATAGTCATGTCATCGTCGCCGACTCAATTTTTTTTTTCCAATTATGCTTTATTATGTCTCTGCATAACCAGCCAGGATTTTTCTCATTTTTTCCAATCTCCATGCTAACGTACTGTTATTATTTTATTTTTTAACAATAATGGTTAAAAAAAGATTGGTATATTTTATCAACGTGACAGGTTTAACCGCTCGTTTTCGGATTTGTACTAATAAATAATGATTTTAATCTAATTATTAATGTAATTATATTTACTATAATTTAATAAATTGAAAATCATGTGAAAGCAAGTCTAACCACCAGTTCTGCTTTGTTAATGTTGATGACCCGCAGCAATAAGATTATGCGATTGCCATTTAGCGCGGAGAGTATGCACTTTTTCCCCATATTTTTTTTTTTTTTTTTTGTGCTCTATTACTTTTTTGGCCCATATTTTATGTGCATCAGATGAGTGCAACAGTTGTATGAATTAAAATCTTGTATTGCGTTTGTTACTAACATACCTAGCCTATACCTAAGTAATGTGCGAACATCATATGGATCAAAGTTTGATCAATACTGGTATTCAGCTGCATCCGGTTAGACTGGAAGCCGACCCCAACATATTGTTAGGAAAAGGCTAAGCAGGTGGTGATATGGATCAAGATGTGAAATAAAGTATTTTCATTGTATTTATTTCGTTTAACCGTTAACTCAAAAACTGCTGCACCGAATTTCATGCTGTTTTCACCAATGGATAGAGTGGTTCTCGAGGAAGGTTTAAGACATCCACGCGAGTGAAGCCGCGGGCATCAGCTAGTACAGTATAAAACAAACGTATCAATCAGTCAATCAACTCAGCGTATCGCAGTCCAGTGCTGGACATAGGCCTCTCTCAGGCTGCGCCACAACACCCTGTCCTCCACCTTCCGCATCCACTCTGTCCCAGACAACTTTTTAAGGTCGTCGGTCCATCTAGCTGGGAAAAATAAATGCTGGTTATCAAAAGCCGCAATATGCAGCAAAACCATTTACGACCGATTTATCAATAGTCAGATAACTTCTATTTGAGGAACAATTATTGAGGTTTGACAGCTTCTGTATAGAAAATATAATATGTCAATCTGTCATAGCTACTCTTCCGATAAAGGAGAATGGGCTCCGGCTTATGGGTTTCTGCCCTGAAGCCCAATAGAAATAAGGTACCTATATACCAATGGAAAGAGCTTTTTAGGGAGAATATTTGCTACAAACACAACTTTTGCCTATTACTAGTCAGGTCAGAGTTAATGACCTAAATAGGTGAAGAATTTTCATAATGCTTAATATGTTATGAGGAAGGTTTTGGGTATGAATATCGATGGCTATAAGAGTAGGGGAAGACCACAGAAACGATGGATAGGCTGTGTGAAAGATGATATGGCTAGAAAGGGGGTGACTATTGAGATGACGGCTATTAGAGAAGTATAGAAAAAAGGGACATGTTGCGCCGACCCCAAATAAATTGGGATAAGGGGAGGAGAATGATGACTCACATTTAAAGCTATGTAGCTCCTTTCGTACTATGAAGAGAAGTCTTCATAATAAGATATAATCTTCTTGATAAGACCTTTCCATTGGTATAAATCTTAACGCTATTGGGCTCCAGGGCAGAAACGCCCATTCTCCTTTATCTGGCTTTAACAAAATATTAGTTACTAAGTATTCTTACTTTTTGATGAATAAACGTTAAAATTATTTCTTTACAGCACGTTAAATATGTAAAAAAAATCTAAGAAATGTTTAGTTCATAAGCTGCTATTTTTGCACTGGCAAATGCTCGGCGCCGCTCGGCGTTATCCAAGGCGTTGCCAGCTCTGAAAATGCGAGACATATGTAGTATAAAATATATTGATCGCAGTGTGTATAATACCCCACGATGAGAACCGGTACTCTCCTCGTGCCAAAGCATGTACGTTTGCGAAACAAAACACTGTCGTGATGAAGATTTAGAAACTGAAACATCTATGGTACTATTTTTATTCAGTGCTATGCATTGTTGCCAAGCGTGCGAAAAATATTATAATGTTAACCTATGCGATTTCTCGTTCAACTGAGGTGATAAGTTACGTTTAGGTAGTTTTTAAGTTATTGTGAACTGAATACAGTGTTTAATTTTCATTGGGTGTTTTATTTTTTGTGTTTATCTCATTCTTATCTTCCAAAACCCGGTGGAATGAGCTATTTCTTCTGAAAGCAATTAGACCATTAGACAGTAGACGCATATTGAGACTGTGAGCGAGTGAGCTGAGCTGTTTTCCTTTCTTATTACAAAGACTTCAAATATAGGGATATTTTAGGTTATAGGGACAGGTTAGATAAGTTGATGATTTTTTTAGAGAATTTAGAGTAGATATGCCATTTGTGCCCACTATATTGATCTCTAGGGTGGCTTTGCTTTCAAAGGAAAAAGTATCAAATTTAGTACATTATCTTTAGGGTCATAGTTCACTACCAGTCAAGTTTTAATGGGCACAGGGGGGGGCATCGGTGCGCATGCGTGAATATATACCTAGAATGTTGCCACTAGAATAAAAACCATATACATTACCAAAGGTTTAGAAAATCTATGAATATCGAAAAATCTTATCGAAAGAAATAACTAAATAGCTTTTTTTTTTTAATTAAGATTGTGGTATTTCTACCATTTTAGTAATAAGTTGCCAGTAAAAATAACGGTGCCACAAAAGATCATTTATGAATACAAGAAATCAACGTCTTAAATTGTAATTTTAACATGCGTGTATTCTATCCTTAAGTATAGGTCTCTAAAACTCTGGCAGTATACTAACTTTGTGTTACCAGCCCTAAAAAAGAAAAGTCACCAACCGCACCCTATGCACTTTATTGATCTCACTAGCTACAACGTACCAGGAAAACATGATTGCTAAAGAGAGCTTAGGACCAACTTCAGGCATTCTAGGTTGACGCATGCGTATCAGATAAAAGATTTATTTTATTTTATTCATCTTTTGCTGCAATTTGGCAATGTCCGGCATAAAATTATGAGTAATGAGCCTGAACTAAAAATGAATAAAATAAATTAGTAAGTCTATGGCATGGCGGCAATAATTATGGCGAGCCTCGAAAAGATGCGAATGTTTTAAATGTTTAACTATCTAGGTGGTGGTCTCAAATTATCAACCTTTTTATAAGGTAAGTAGTACCTACTTATTAAGGTAACACGGGCTGGTGTCCGCAACTCTACGCCAAAGCGCGTATTTTGAAGTACTTAATTACTTACTTAAAAGTTTAGAAACATTGAGTTAATACATTAAGCCATAACAAGTTTTGTGAAATTCTGATTAACGGTGTTTTAACTTATCGTCATTTTTATAAAAGAAAAAACTCCCCGAACGAAGTTCCTTTCGCTTTATAGTAATTACATAGATACATAATAAACACATAGGTACGCTTGATACTATAGCAAAAGTGTCGTGACGGGCAAATGTACCACTTTTTAGGAGCTTCTATTTAGTTTCACCTGTCCCAGTGTATAACCAAATCTTGCAATTTAAATTTGACCCACCTCCCGGTTTCCGATTGAGCTGAAATTTTGCATGCATATGTAAATCGGATGACAATACAATATCGAACCCATAGCGCGATCTAGAAAACCGACATGAAAGCACAACGCCATCTATCGAGTTGGAGGGAGTTATACCTTAGAGCTAGTACAACAAACACACACACTCCCAAGGGGCTAGGCAGAAACTATAGGACGCTACCTACTACGATCCTTACACCTTTTGCTTGGTTTAAGTTCACCAATAAGGTCCTTGATCGTGTGTCTTTCAAGGGCGTGGCCGTGGGGATGCCCTAGAAGGACAAAGGACGCCGAAACACCGGGACCCCTTCCGGCGTTTCAGCGTCGTTTTGGCGTTTCGCCTTGTAAATACCTTTTGTAAATCACCTTTAATTCATCCTTTCAACATGGCCAAACCATTTAAAAATAATTAGTCTATTCAATAAACTAGGCTAGTACAACAATATTATTATACTGTTAATATAACGCGATTTATTAAATCTGAGTGGATATTAATATAAATACTTAGCAGCAGGTTTATTGAAGTTTCTATATAAATAAATTTAATATTTAAAAGCTGTTGTGGTTACACAAGGATGGATGGTTGCAAGCAAATTTTTCAAATTTTGCCTCAATGAAATAGAAAATCTGAATAATTTAAATAAATATTATATTTCAATTGCTTGGAGAACAGCAGAGCTGGTCTGATACTGCACCATCTTCCCTGTAGGACTCTTCAAAAGGTTACTGGTACTATCTTGATTATTAAGCGATTTCAAAAAAAGGAGGGATTTATTTCTTTCTATAGATTTGGAGATATAAATAGAGATCATGTTCATTTCATATTTTACAATGTTTTGAAGCGAAATATTTGTAAGATCTTTTTCTCAAACATACTTGGAAATTCGAGCATAATTTGATAAATCGAAATTGCTGTACTGGTCAAAAACAAGTGACGATGCGGCCAGCAAAGAAAGTTACTATGAAAACTCATATCTGTCGTGTTATTTAAAAATGGAACGAACTTTAACACATGGCAACCAAGAACACACACACAAGGTAACATCTTATCAAAGATTTTATTTAAATTTCGATTTGGCTTGCAAATAGACTTGTTTAAAATAAAGAAGAAACAAATGAACATATTGGCGCATGAAAAATTATTGTTGTTCGTCATTGATTCTGGATTTTCTATTTAATTTACTCATTTTGAATTTCCGCGCATTATTTGAGAAAAGTACTATATATACAAGCCTTGGCCGCAATCAGGAATTGACGGACTCACGTATGTGTGCCTCGGCTTCGCCTCAGCCCACATTTTCACGATCGTCCATCAGTCCCCTTATTGCTGGCCGCGACAGTAATGTACTTTATAATACTTTATAAAGGGCAATAAATAAATGAATGTATAAGAATGAAAGAAGTTCAATAAATTATCGAGACCATTCACTGAATCGGATACAAATAGAAAGATACCAGGGCCTCATAAAGGAGTAGCAACGCATCTGAATCTAGGTACAGGGAAGTTGACGCATGCGTATATTAATTGAGTTGCAACTGCATATGGCGTCGCCGCTGTAGTGCACGTCGCGGGATTTATTACAATTATTTGAGAACCAAGCCTTACCAACGAGTTTAAACAATCGTGAGCGGCCTAAAAGAACCGAAGATGACGTCACTGATCGACTACAGTGACTACGAGGAGAAGAGCATTAAGGAAATGCTCGAAGACTCTGTTCTAATTCAACTCATCCTAATGTTAGTACAGATTGGGATGCTGTTCTGCAGGATTCTTTGTTCCCTGATTCGGGATATTGTCGACGGCATCTTCCTCACACTGCAAAGAATATTTGTGGAGGATGGAGAACTGATGCTCATGCTGGACTATGTGCTGCCCTTCCTGTATTACATGAAAACTGACTAATTCATCAATCAACCAAAACATATAGTTTGAAAGAAAAAATGGCGCTACGAAAACTTATGTTGCAGTTATTAATTTGGAAGAAAAAAAAATGGAGCTTCGGAAAATTAACAATGGTTGTGTTTAAAATAATTACATAGTCTATTGTGTTGTATTAAAAAATAAATACTTTACTCATGAAAGCAGTACAAATGTCGGATTTTACCAAGTTAGAGATTTTTTGTGTACGATTCGGAAGCGCTTAGATTTAAAAATTGTTACAAAATTAAGTAGATATTTATTGTTATCAATGTAAGTGTCGTGTGTGTCTCATCGTGATTTTAAGCTGTATGTGATCAAGTGTTTCCTATTAGCTAGACTTTATAATTCAATCTACTGACCCTCTTCATCGGCATTGCCGCCAATGTAAACCCCATGAAATCTGTAATATGTATTATTATGTGTACTGCCCTGCATCCTACTTATTTTTGTATTAAAAAAGGTTCAACTCTCATAGTCTTCTCGATCGAAAAAGTCGTACCTGGCTATTATGTAACCAATAAAAACAAACTACTCTCGTATTAGTATACTATTAAATGAGCAATATTTGTATACATGTATATAATTATATTTGTAAACACGTTCTCGAAAACGGCTCTAACGATTTCGATGATTTGCATTATAGGCCGAAAAATCGATTTAGCTCGGTCTCATTTCTGGAAAAAATCGTTTTATCTATTTTCACAAGAGCTCGGTCGCCCAGGTACTGTTATTTAATGTGAAAGTTGTGAAAATTCAAAAGTGTCCCATGTTTGAAAATAAGTAATTGAACAAAAAATCTATGAAATATAAACAATAAAACTATTTTGACCTATTTTGATTGTATCTAAATTAAGTGAGTAATTATTGTATCTAAATTAAGTCTTAAGTGGAGTAGTGGTGGCCCAGTCGTCGCGGCCGCGAGTTATGATTTGTAGGTCGTGGGTTCTATCCCAACCAGGCACTTTACTTTGTGCAAATTATTTCACCACCGCGTGGTGGATTACGGCACAGAGGGGACGCCTGTGTCCCAGCAGTGGGAACATTATAGGCTGATTTAATATACGTATCTTGTATTTTTGTAAGCCGTGTTTTTTTACATGCTTCAGTCATCTGTGTCTTCCTACATCATCATAAAATATTATGAAATTCAAAAAATAATGTTCTTGAATTCAAACCTATCTGTACTGTATAAACCGAATTTACTCTTGTAGAGTAGATAATGTTGTAATGTGCTTGTACTTACTATGATTTAAATAAATGTTGTTAAACGACTATTTAGTTGTTTGTTTTACCCACATTCATAAAGTAGTAGGTAATTAAATGTAGCCATTTGCAGCGTGTTTAGAATTCTAAAATGTTTAATATTTATTAAAAATCTTTAATTCATTCAACATTCTTTCAAACAAAATTTCCGAACATTTTACACAAAACAGGAGTAATGTTATGGAAAATATAAAAAACCTGTGGGTTCAGACTGGTCTTTGGTGTCTATACAATATTTATTGGGTGACTTTTTATTTACCTACGCCAAAGTTATCAAAATACGGGAGTGCTTTTTGCACGTTCTTAGTGATTTTCTTTTATTTTTTAACAATCATTTACACACGGCTACACATCAAGCTATATATTTCCAGTTTATGCTGATCTCGCATTGTATAGGATTTCCGTACGATGAGAGGTCAGCTTATACTGGAAATTATAGCTTGATATGTATCCGTGTGTAAAAGGTTTATCCTCAATCCGAGTTTTTCACTGACTGCTGAAACTTCAGCAAGCCAGACGGTTTTCTTCGGGGCTACTACTGTAAGCTTTTTAAATAAACTTATACAAAACCTTTAATACGCTTTCCTATAAGCGACCCAAACTGTATAGATAAAATGTTGCATTAACTTAATTAAAAACTTAGAAACGTTATTCACTTTCTTAGAAAAAACAAGGTATGTTTTGGAGAATTTACATAACTTTAACAATATTTACTGACATTTGCAAATAAACATTAAACTGTGTAATTGCATTATTTTACTAATTTGATTTTTAGGAATACATTTCACAATACAAGGATATTAACAAATAATAGAAATATAAAACAGAAGTGTTGTTGTTGTGAAAGGAAATAATAATAATTACATTTATACCTACTCCGGTTCATGAGATATAGCCCACTGACAGACAGACGGACAGCGGAGGCTTATTAAGGGTTCCATTTGGCACCCTTCGGGCACGGAACCCTAAAAATTATCTGAAGTATGATTTGTGAAAGAAATAATTATAGGTAGTTTTATTTTAAAATAATATTTCATCTCATGCTTTATCCCATTAATAAGAAGAATCATCTCGATTTATCACGTTAAAAAGTTCATACCGGTTCAATACATCCCGCGCGCTATCAAGGCTAGGCTAGGCCAGTGGGACGAATCTATAATCGATAACAGATACATAAACATGCAGTTAAAATAGCAGCAGATACTCCACACATTCAAATGCAGCCTCTTTTAGCGAGAGGGATGGATGGTATGAAACAACAGATAATTAGGGCGCCGCCGCCCGGTTGCAGGCATGCGCACAGCATCCTGACGTCAATAGCGCGCTTTACCTAGACTCCTGTACCAGGACCTAAGTGAGCCTTGGAGCATTACTTTTATCTCTATCCAACCTATTTGAAGTCTCCTAATCCAATATGTATTCCTAGTTATAATTCAAAATCGACATCGATTCCCAGCGTCCAGGGTTGTTTGAGTGCCTTTCAAATGGACTTGTTTTATTTCTGCTTTTGAATATTTTCGAAAAACTACAACACATTCTGACACACGCACACACAGTCGTGGTCAACTCGTATGCACAGTGTCGCTCGACGAACAAGCTGGCATGCAACAAGTTGAATTGTAAACGAACCAACTTTGTAGAGAAAATCTCAGCTGGTAGATTTTATTCGGCTTTGATATTCAGGATTTAAGTCTGATTTACTTAAGTAAATAACTTATCGTTGTAGAATAGCATTTAAGAATGCAAGTTTCTTGTCTGTGGAATACAATAAAATTGAAGCAATAAATGTATTAAATCCATCTGCTTGTAACTTAACGTTTGAGAAAATACCGCAGTAAGTATGTGTATACTTACTGCGGTATTTTCTCAAACGTTAAATTGGATTTAAAACTTTTTGTTAGCGTTGAGTGGGATTTTAGATACTATGAAAAAAAATGCCACTGGTTAGCTAATATTAAAACTTTTAAAAGATTGTTTTTAAGGTGAAAAATGGATAGTAGACAATCATTTATTTGAAGTTGTAATCTACTATCGTTTGATTAAGAATAGATTCAAATACCAATTCCTTAATTTGATTTCTCAAGATATCTAAGTGTACAATACTCAAAGACGAGACTAGAGTTTCTTTCGAGATTAAACGAACGTACCTCAAAGTCAAATTCTATCATAATTACATCACAGCCTCGTCCAAAGAGCTTGGCAACCCTTTACTTTTCAGTAGCCCCCTAGTAATAAAATATTAGGAGTCGTTACAGCTCTGAACTTAATGAAATATTGACGGCAAACTGACAGCGAGAATAAGATATTTGATGGAGGTTAAACTACTCGTAAGTGCATGAGTGGCTATCTTTTATGAGGAACTATTATTTTAAACAATGTTTAGTTTAGACGGTGCAACTTTTGTGGTTGCTAATGGTATATTATCAGTGTATGGAAACTGTCTGGCTGGGTCCAAGCCAATTTTGTAGGTAGGCTAAATGTTCAGAGATAGTTTCCGTCCTGGGCCAGAAAATAATGTGACATGCTTTCCAACGTCCTTTGAATCCACTTTGATGTGCATAAAAGCATAGAATCTGTCTATATTGACTAATAAACTGTCAAATCCTGTGTAGCATAATCGCACACAGGATCACACAGGGCTGAAAGAAAGAAGAAAGAAAGAAAAATAGGTTTATTTGTCACAGAATCACGTGCATACAAAATAGATAATTGATCAACAATATTAAACAGAATAGATCTACTTAAATACAAATATGAGATTACGAGTTTACAGATAGATAATCGGCAGCTGCACGTCATGACTGTGACAAGAAGGCTTCCACTCAGCATGATGCTGCGCTAAGGAGACCCACAGCACAGCGCTGATTTTCAGTGGTCACCCGAAAAAGACGTACGGAAATCAAGTCAGGTTCAACAATTTGTACAAAATAAATTAATAAATAAAATAAAACAAACAGTACTTAGAATATAATGTAACTTCTGCTGAGATCTACTGGCACTAGTACGTCGGTAATCAAAAATGATCTTAATAAATTGCAGTATAAACAGCGTACTTATCAATACTTGCCGTACTCGTATAGTCATTTGTTTCTTCGGTTATTAATAAGTGATCGTGAACGATACGATACGATTTGGAGTTAGATAGCCTTATTTTTTAACCGACGAAAAAAAGGGAGGAAGTTCTCAAGTCAACAGGTATTTTTTTTTTATGACCATGCATAACTTTTTACCGATTGGTCCGATTTGATCGATTTCTTTTTATTGGGGAGGTTATACCTCGAAGTTGGTCCCATATAAAATTTAAAATTAAAATCCACCCCTAAGGGTAGAAAAACTGGAGTTGATCGATTTGTCACCGACTGAATTTTCAATTGTGAACCGATTCTGCTGAAATTTTGCACACAAAAATTGTTTAAGCCACAACAATAAATGGTAACTCAAAAGCGGAAAATAAAAACTTTTTTACAAAAAATTTAACCGACGAAAAAAGATAACTGAAAGCGAAAAATAAAATAAAATAACCTTTTAGTGTAACTAAGCTCCTAAACTAATTTAAGTAACACATTTTGTGGCTATATAATGTATCTATCTAGTCGCTTCAATTGTTTACACGAGATTAACATCATTATTTGATCGCAGTTGGGTTTCAAAGAACAGCACAGCTCGAGTATCAAACAAAGCCGTACCGTGAGATGTGTCTGGCCGTGGTCGCTACAAAGTTTATTATCCGGTCATTATTTTTAATAGGTAATGTTACTCTATTATGTCAGCAAAGATAGCGACTTTGTGAACAACATCTGTAGCGGGAAAAGGGTACCTACATATTCTTTTTTTACAGTTAGGGAGGTAGGTACGAGTAGGTAGACTCCTGGGAATCTACAGTACAGGTATATTAAATAAAAAGCTAAGTGCAAAAGACTAATAACTATATTGTTTAAGAAATCATTGATACATTTTATGTTAGTCCGCTTGGCCAACTGACTACACTTTCCTATTCTAACATAACATAACACCACGGCTGCATTCCCCGAAGGGTCAGGCAGAGGTGTAATAGTAAACCCACATTTCGCCAGTTATGTTTAAGTCCCCTGTAATAGGGGGCGAGCCTATTGCCATCAACCGGGCACAAATTCAGACGCTGGGCTGCTATTGAGCAATTCTAGATGGGAAAATCCAATATCACTATGCTTGACCCGGGAATCGAACCCAGGAGCTCATGCTCAGCAGTAGCCGTTGCGACCAGGCAGTAAATCATTATTGTCTGAACAACAATTACGTACTGTGTAATATCTCTTCAAAGTTCCAACTTTAGAAGCCTAAACCAATTTATCCAAAATTAGCTTACAAGAATCCATCGCAACATATTATACTTACATGCGATGGTAGCCTTCTATACAAAGTAAACTGACTTTAAACAGTGAATCTTGGGACACCTGTGACATAAAATGCCAGGTTACGGAAGGTCTACGCCGCTACGGTTTTCGTAGCACAGGCTACACGTTGCTACGAAAACGGAATTATGCAGTTTAACGATGAATTAATTCAAAATTAAATCTGATTACTTATTGTTTGCTAGTTGATAACAAAGCGAGGAATTTTTGTTTTTCGTATGATCTTAAAAATGTTATATTAATTCAAAAGTTGTTTGGTAGGTAGGTACTTATCTACTGTTAAACATTTTTTAAGTGAGTTCACTAATACTTAGATTGTTAGTGTCATTATCTGAATGAACGCCTTCATCTTAGTTCGCACTTGTTTCACACTTATGAGTCACAAAGCCGCTGACAAAGATTAAATTATGAATTCTTAGAGGCCATGGTCACTCGCGCTTAGCCGAGGATGTGCTTATCTCAATAGCATGCGTATGCGCCGGGCTTACGTTACATAGTAATCTAATAAACACCGACGTTTACTATGCCAACATGTGTAACATGTCTAATAAATCGTTACATGTCGCTCCGAATGTGATTTCTCGAATTTTTCGGTTTGTAATAATGGTTGGAAAATCAATTAAACTTCAGCAATAAAATGTCTAATTGCGCACCAAAAATTAAGGCGAAACCGTAAAAACCTCAAAGCAAACATCACTAGATCGTAAAAGGTGATGAATGGAGGGTTCAAGATCAGGCAATGCTCCGCCGGCTGCGCGCGCGCCGATCCAGCCGCCCGCGCCATCTTGTGGGCGGGGCTTAGCCGTTCGTGTCGGAGCGCATCTTCCTTTTAACTCCGCATTCCCTGGAAACACTGCGTTGGAAAGAGAAAAGTAGCTTTTAAATACTGAGCAACTTTGTATGTATGGTGCGTTTGTCATCTCCGCCGTACCTGATAAACTATTTTTGAAATAGGTAGGTAGGTATTCTACGATGTCTACTAATACTAATAACAAGGTTCCAAGAATGATGGTAGGGTGATTTTTGTATGAACAGCTTCGTTGTTCATATTTTGTTTATGCATTATTTTAGGTAAGTATAAAAAGTAGACTTGACCTCTGATGAATATATTTTGAAGTGCTTACTCGTAAATAAAATAAAAATACAATAGTAGTATTAATGTTTACTACAGTGGCAGTGATTGTTTATGGGAAAGATCAGCAACCCGTGGCGCATCCGTGTCGGTCCACGTATTTATAGCACTATTCGATAATAATGATTAGACATAATTAAGTGATTTTTGAATTACTTCTGTCTAGTACCCTACATTTTGTGATTTCTTCTACTCTTGAAGTAGGTGTACTGCTTCTGTTTGCCTACAATACTTAGATTAGAAGTGGCAATCTTCGGATAGGGCCTGACCTCACATTGTCACTTCTGCGTAACCATAATAGTTACATAATTATTGTGAATTTTAATGCAATAGATTTCTTTTATCAATAAAAGTGATTTCTAAGTTGAATGTACAGCAATAAAGCTGAAGTTTGTTTAATAAAGCTCGTACTTCCTCTTCATTCTCTTCAATGGTGGGAAGAACTGCCAAACGCCATTGATTCTTCAGTTTCTGGTTTATAAACTAAGTCGTATGGTGTTCAAATAAAGTTTGTTTTCGACTGCGCTCTTTAGTTTACACGTGTGCGAGTAAATAAATCCGGCAAGTTTAATGCAAAACTTTTGGTTTACGCTTTATGGTAAATATTTGGTGTACGTCGTATAACTGTTTTATAGTTCTAGTAAAATGTTTGGTTTAATTGTGCTAGGTCAAGAGCGGGCGTTCGACAGGCGTCCTTGCGACGGGTAAATATTATTGTCTAAGCGGGTTTTCCGCTGTTTGGGTGTTTGTATGAGTTTGTGGATGATACAGACGGGGATCCGCCAGTGCAATGACCGCACTCATGCATGACCACACATCCTGGGGCCACTCTGAAACTGAACCCTCTAGTCACCACCACTCGCATCTTATAAAAAGTACCAACGATACCGTAACTACAATGTTTACTTTACAAACCTTTTGTTGCAAACCAAGTTAATTCCAACTTGAACTTTATAAGGCGTCTCTGGGAAATATTGTTCAGAAAAACGTTTAAAGCGTTTTAGTTTTCAGTCACTGTTCAGTTTTTGCGCGAGATGGTATTCGCTTCCGCGCTTCAGCGAGTATCTGTTTGCCAATAAGCTCGAGTATAGAGGCGGACGTGGGAGTGGTGTGGTGGGGGTGGTGGGCGGTGCGCGCATAGACTGAGGCGGCGCGCGCGCACTGCGCACTCGCACGCGACCCGGCGCACACGCACGTGCACGCATGAAGACCGAGGACCAAACCACAGAGGAGGCGGCGCGCCGCGCGCCCGCCACCCGCAGACAAGAAAAACCACCCTTCTCCTACATCGCCCTCATAGTGATGGCCATACGACACTCGCCAAACAAAAGGCTGACACTCAGCGAAATATATGCGTTCCTCCAACAACAGTTCCCGTTCTTCCGCAGCTCCTATCAGGGCTGGAAGAACTCTGTTCGCCATAATTTAAGTTTAAACGAATGTTTCGTGAAGTTGCCGAAAGGGCTGGGCCGCCCGGGGAAGGGTCACTACTGGACGATTGATCCGTCATCAGAGTTCATGTTTGAGGAGGGTTCGTTTAGAAGAAGACCACGCGGTTTCCGTCGGAAGTGTCAAGCGTTGAAGCCTCAGTTCGGGAGCGGGACTTATCTTTGCGGGGGTGGAGTGCCCTCGCTGCCGCCATCACAGCCGACGGGCTACGAGCTGGCAGGTGGGAGCGGTGCCGGCGCTGGCGGCGGTGGGTCGATAGACTACGGGGCGTGCGCGTACTCGCACGCGAGCTCGGGGCAGCAGCTGGCGTACGGCGGCGAGTACTGCGCGTACGGCGCCATCAACGACCGCGAGTGGCCGCTGGCGTACGGCGGCGTGGACGCCGGTTACCGGCCGCCGCCCTCCTCGCCGCCGCCGCACCACGATCTGCCCGACCTCATCCCCAACTACCAGTATGCTGTGGCCAATGAACATGGTGAGTTTAACAATTTTTTTCTTAAACCCTACAGTGAGAGAGAAATGTCGTGGGTTCAATTCCCAGTTCGGGCTACCAATAATTAGGTTAATGGGTCGTTCCAATGCGCCTATTGGGGTTTCTTGTTGCGCCATAACCGTTGATAAAAGGCGATAAGTTTACTCCTGCATATAAACAATAACCCTTTCCCTCAGACGACCTACTTACCTTTACTTGTATGGCTTGTTCTGTTTCTCTATAAATATCCATGTTCAGTGGACGTTAAAAAGTTTTGATTATAAATATTTAAAGTATTGCTACATCAATAACATTATTTTCAACTTTAATAACAAACGCTCTTAGAAAAACTTCAAGTCGAACTAGAAATCATAATGTTCGTATATTTTTACACTCTATTAGTATCTGATTCCAACTAAGTTTAATGTTAAGCTATTTGAATACTGAAATTCTCTGAAATTGCAATTAGAATACTAAAAGTGATGGTTTATAATTAAATGTTTATTTTATTAGATTATTTAATTATAGTGGAATATAAGTAGATAATAAGTACAGAAAAAATATAATATTATGTACGATTGAATATATGTTATAATCCGAAACTTCTGAAACTTAAAGTTTAGATTTATTATCAATTTCTTAAAATATGGTTTTAATAATCAAACAAATGTAATTCTAACGTTATAGACAAAGGGAAAAAAAATTATATAAAGGAAGGCCTCATAGGGCGTACAAAAATTCTTTCGCCTCGCTGTCAGTGAGAAAAGTGCCTAAAAGGCTGGCAGCATTGCCACGTTGGATGGCAATGCTGATTCTTTGACCTAGAAATTGGTCAGCCACGTGAAGAGTCGACCAACCGCTTGGCGATGTCCCGAATTACTAAATGAGCACTCGGACCCCACGGCCGAAGTGTTTCAACCCCAAACGGCTCAAAAAAAAGATTACATGGAATGAAAGGGTTTACTTTCAGATAATAATAATAATAAGCAG
This sequence comes from Lithophane leautieri, assembly GCA_949152455.1. Classification (NCBI taxonomy): domain Eukaryota; kingdom Metazoa; phylum Arthropoda; class Insecta; order Lepidoptera; family Noctuidae; genus Lithophane; species Lithophane leautieri. Next base: position 16,792,126 of record OX424458.1, on the reverse strand, counting down.
TCTAGTATGGTCCTCATACAGAGAAGGTACAAGCATTGATTACCAGGCCTAGTACAGGTGACAATCGCTTCGAAAACGGTTCGTATTACTACAACGACTTTCAACGGGCTTTTCGATAGCTTATGTCAGTCCTATATATTTTTGCCTTTTCCATCATCGTTATCGCTGATACAATGTCACTTTGTCTAGGGCCTCAGGCTTGCTCAAGACGGGTTGACGATTTCAGACTTATATTCACTGTAAGTGCAGGTTACCTAACGTTATTTTACTTCACCGATGTTAGTAATGTCCAAGATAAACTCAGAAAGTGCTTAAGAATTGAAAGAGTAACATTGGTACTTGCACGGATCGGAACCCACAACCTCGTGAAAGAGAGGCAAGACCATAACCACAGATCTGACATTTTTCTAGACATTATAAGCCAGATAAATGTATTGTTATGGAAACTTTAGTGGAATATGCTACTTAAACATTGGTGGCAGATTATTTAATATTTTCATCAACATCATCATCTGCCTAGCCTTTTCCCAACTATGTTGAGGTTGACTTCCAGTCTAATTGATTACATAGGTCTTAAAACTTCTCCAAAATAAGAGGAGCAATTTACACCTCTGCCAGCCCTTCGGGGGCTACAACCGTGGTGGTATGGTAAGTTTTACATAAAACAATAATTTAATGTTCAATGTTTAGTTGACTATGGGGTTACGTTTATGAGCTCCCATTGTTGTAATCAAATCAAAATCAAATCATAAGTCATTTACTCAAACTAGGCTGAGAATCAGCACTTTTCGAACGTCAAAATTACTCCCCAGCAGCACAGCTGTCCGTTCAGTTAGAAAAAATAGATTCAATACAAAATAATGCAAAATCATTTACATTACGCAACATAAAATATAAATAGAGCACACGACAACATACGACCCAAAAAAAAACGAGAACTATATGTACTCAAGCAGAAATAAAAAGTAAATTTTAACATAAATTAACTAAATAAAGCCTCCAGGCACAAAGGGCGTGCCAGTTACATATAGCTATTTATAGCTGTAACTGGAAGTTATAAATGATAAACTAGGACCATCGAAGTAAAATAAATAAAAAGTTAATTACTAATAACATTAACAAAACCGAGATCAGCAAGACAACCAGCACCTGTTCACGAGCATAACGTAAAGATCAGCCATTACCTCCCTCGCCATATTTGAGGTAAGGAGACAACCCGACCCCCGACGCTACCGCAAGCAGTGACATCGAAGGGAGCATGACGAACCTGCTGCTGGTTGCTCAGGCAAAAATAATAATTATCAATTTTCGAGGTCGCTGGCTAACCACATATTGCAATACAACTCATATAGAAAGCATTGTAATGAGTAGATTATGTCAACAACTTAACTTTACATTGTAACTTTCTAGAGTCCGAAAACTTTACACGACTTAAAAAAACACTACAAAGTGAAAAATAACTTTAATTTCGGAAGTCGATGGCAAAAAACGGAAATCCAAAACTATAGAGCAGTGGTGGCCCAGTGGTAACAGCCGTGACTTAAGAGTTGTAGGTCGTAGTTTCAAACCCAGCCAGGCGCTTCACTTTTTGGAAATTATTTCATCACCACTACTCTCAAAACGGTGAAGGAAAACATCGTGAAGAAACCGGCATATCCTAGAACTAAAAATTCGAAGATATGTGACATCTATCAACCCGCACTGGGCCCGCGTGGTGGATTACGGCCCACTCCCTCTCACAGAGAGGAGGCCTGTGTCCCAGCAGTGGGAACATTATAGGCTGATTATGTATCTATGTATGTAGTTTTTTTCTTAAATAATTTTAAATCTATTTATTTTAAAATAATAAAGTAATATTTTATTTTTATTTTCTAATTTTCGCCCCAAAAGTGATCTCATACTTATTCGAAATTTATTTATTTTCGTTACACGTCCGTGTTTGGGTCACAGAAATTCATATGTGTACTCCAAAAAACTCATTGGTCTTGTAGAATTGGAGCAAATTGGCTGTTACAGACGGTCATACAGACAGACACACGAGTGATCCTATAAGGGTTCCGTTTTTTCATTCAGACGTACTAACCCTAATGAAGCATTTTGCACGTCAGAACCGAGAGCACGTACGTACGTAAGTACGGACGTAAAACATTAAAAACTTCGTGAAACCACCGTTCGGTTGACTCTTTTAAATAAAATTGACTCGCCAAAGAAATATCTTAATTTTGACTGCATCAGATAATGATTTCTTGTGTAATTAATATAAATGAGAAAATATGTTTCCCTTGGCCATCCTCAATATAATTTTAGCCATACACGGCAGCGCCATCACTCGCAACGATACAGAGACATAATGGTCTGAAATTCAGTTTATTTTGCTGAAGTTCCTGGTTTTACCGAATGAGTAGGGCCATTGTAATGCAGCCTAGTGCACTACATTGCCCTCTAGCTCCCTAGATGGCGTTGGGATCGAATTAGATTTCGCTCTGGTTTGGTCACTGCATACGTATGATCTGGCTCAGTGAAACCTCCAGTTAAAATACTAAAAACTGGTACCTACTCAGCTGCATCCGGTTAGACAAGAAGCCGACCCCAACATAGTTGGGAAAGGGCTAGGCAGATGATACTTATCTTAGAGCGGATTTTACCAATGGAACTGAACGCGTTCGTGATTATAAAACAAAGTCCTCCGCCGCGTCCGTCTGTCGTTCTGTCCGCGATAAATTCAAAAACTACTTCACCGATTTTCATGCTGTTTTCACCAATGGATAGAGAGTGGTTCTCGAGTAAAGTTTTAGTATATAATAACCAACATCGAGTTACGTTAAGGAGATACGTATCTGAAAGCATGCCTTCTTCCCAAGGGGGTAGGCAGAAACTACAGAACGCCACCTGCTACGATCCTTACATACTCCTTTTGCTTCGTTTACATGAACCAATTTGGAAACAAAGGAGGTTAAATACACAGTGCAAAAATGTCCTAATACCGGCGAGGTATCCCACACGCGTGGCAGTTTTGTATCACGTAACGGGCATCCTTCGGAACGTACGGACCACTTGAGGGGGAGTGTTGACAGGTCCGGTCCAGGGCCACGTCAGAGTCTCAAGTGGGTTCGAGTGCTTGAAAACAATGCGAAGCTAACTCATTCATAAAGTTGTCGATTGTCGTTTGAAATATGCTTAATCGATAAGCTTTGGCTTTTTCCCATGGCGTGTAGAAACTTTAAAACAATACTTATGTGCTATGATCCTCACTTCAACTTCTCTTTTTGCAACGTCCATCCAGGTTCATTTTTAACTGACTTCCAAAAAGGGTTCTATGTTCGTAACGTGTGTATTTTGTTTCTACCCGACTACGGCGTCGAAAAATGGAGGGTTATGATTTTGACCGGTATGTATGTATGTTCATCTGTTCCCTCCTATCTTTTAAACCACTCATCACAATTTGACAAATGAGGTATCGTTGAAAGCGTCTTGATCGTCCGCTGGTTATAGGCTATGTGACTTCACATTATACATAAAAATGGTGCCCTCCAGAGGACATAAAGAGGGAAATAAAAATAAAAAAAATTGTTTACTTGTACCTTGTTGGGTATAAAATGAAAGGGCTTAATGAGCACATTTAAAAAAAAATGTAATCTCTAAAGAATAAAAAATTTATTAAAGTAATAAAAACTAAAACCCAACTACGACTAAAAAGGTATATACATATAGGGTTTTTAGTCGTAGTTGGGTTTTAGTTTTTATTACTTTAATTTTTTTGTGTATTTGTCCATCCATATTTTCGTCAAATAATGTTAAAAAAAATAATAATGTTGTTACAATTAATGGGAAAAATGGCTCACGATTTTTTTTATTTATGCGCCATGCATTTTGAAGGCCATGCACTCATGCGAATCCGCCAAACAGCATAAAATTATAAATGCTATAAAATTTATAGAACACTATGTTAATTCGTTGACAATGTTTAGCAAAAGCGGTGCTTTCGTTTCCATAACGGATCGTCAATTGACTCTCGCCAAACGCACATTTATAACGACGGCAGCACACCTCCGCCGCGAAATCATAGCAGTGAAACCGCAGTAGTACTCGAATCCGATTCGAATAGCGAAACATGACGCGAGTCAGTACAATAAAACTAATGCGGTTTCGCTGCTATGGTTTCACAGCGGAGGTGTGCTACCGGCGTGAATCGCGCGGCGGCGGCGGCGGCTACTGCCCACGACTTCGTTCCCGTGGTAGTCGTAAGACACCACAATATGCTAAAATAAGAGCCACATTTTTATAAAACTTCCCTGTATACTACGTTTGTGGTTTTGGTCTCAGCAGCCAAAATATATAGAGTTAGGACTCGTGACGGTGAGCAAGGGACGTACCTCTAGATCGAAACCTAGGTCGATACCCGCAGCCTTCAGTAGCAATTTCCAATTGCTTGCGAAGTTTTTCGTTTTGAAAAATTAATGAACGAAGAGAGAAGAGCGATGGGCACCCACCACTATGTGGGATACATAGTTAGGAAGACAGAAAGAGAGAGAGAGTGTCTTAATGAACGCCTCCGTTTCCGCATTCAACACCGATAGCCTGACTGCATTCTTACAGATTATTCCCGACGAACAGCTATCACTAAAATAATATAACAGTAGTTTGTAAACACACGGGCTTTCTCATTATCAGTCTCTAGCGCTGCGGGAAATTCGCTTCAAAACCGGGTTTTGAATTTTGAAAGAGTTATCCCAAAACGGGTCAAATGTGGATGTATCTGGTGTTGTAGTTGTAGATGTTGAGACACATTCTGAGCTGAGTGCAGTTTGTAGTCTACCAGTTGTACGTGGTGAGTGCAGTTTGTAGTTACGTTTCCAATTTCCTATGTTACTTGAATAATATTTTTTTTATGTTGAATAATAATGTTTTGTGTGCAAATTGTAATTACCTACCTAGATTATTATCAAAAAAATCAAAAGTCATTTATTCAAACTAGGCTGGGAGTCAGCACTTTTGAACGTCAAAATTACATTTAAGACAGTCTCCCAAAACCTTCACCACTTCCTAGTGCTTTAGCTGGGAAGAAGAAGTGGCGCAACAAACTCTCCAGCAGCACAGCTGTCTTAGAAACAATTGATTATATACAAAAGTATGCAAAATCATTTACATTAGGTACGCAACATAAAATATAAATCTAATTATAAATGATAAACTAGGACCATCGAAGTAAAATAAATAAAAAGTTAATTACTAATAACATTAACAAAACCGAGATCAGCAAGACGACGATTATAAAATGTAAGTAAGTTATTTATCAAACGGGTCCGAGTGTCCGACGGAAGAAGTAATTCTGTCAGATAGAGAATGTTCTCCTTAAAGTTCCAGTTAGTTTTATCAGTGGCTCTGTTGTATTATCTCCTTCAAATTATACAATTTACACAGATTAGCCCGTTTACAGCGGTCCAAAAGAGTTTTCACAAGCCTTGCGCCAAGGACTTTCCAAAACAAGGGGTGTTTTGGAAAGTCCTTGGCGCAAGGCTTCAGGGATTATTTAGGTAAAATTTTTTCATACCGTGACCACATTCAATAGTTTTCCTGGGCCCATAACCTGTTACACGTATGCAATGAAAGTATGATTTGCTTCAAGATTAGTTTTATTTAAGAAAACATATACGGAGCACAACTAGCTTTCATGATGTTCACAGAGTAGAGTGCTAAAGGAAAAGTTTTCGAAATACTTATGGAACAAATCTTACTATAGACTAACTAAATATAGCTAATGATTTTGTATTTTAACAATTTATAGTTATATATAGTAGTCAAACTTTGTAAAAAAAACCTTGCATGTTTTCAGTGCTTAAGTCTACAATAAAGGGTGTGTATGGCAGGGGTTCCCAGTAGTATTAATAAATATTCTTATCGACCGTTGGCTAGCTAACACCAATAAAATAGCTACAGTGAATTCTACTTCCAAAAATGGCGTCATTCAATATTGGCTTCTCATTTTCCTATGCTTGTGAAAAGCTCGCAAATTGCACTTGTGTGAAAGTTGCATCCCATTTGCCACACAACCACAACCGCCCTATCTGACACAGTGATGACGTGCGAGATGAACGCGCACACATTTGCAATAAATCCATCTCATGTTCCGCTAGCCTCCTGGTAAATATAAACTTCGGATCAATAACTGCATGCGAACCGTCGGTGGCGCTGCTGTATTGACCCCGTGAGGGGCGCCGCCCGTAGTATCGCCTGGTGCAGTATTGATCATTATTTGTGGAAATAGAATAAGGTTACTGGGACTGTAAGTTCTTGCAGGAGCTTTCATTATGGGGTTTCATTTTTCATTCATTATATTTAGTTTGTACTGAGAATTTTCATAATACCTGCCTAATAATAATGTCAGTTGCAAAATTTACTTCAAGAGTCATCAAGTAACTTAAAATTTTTACCTCAAAAAGTTATAATTTTTCCTTTCGATTCTTCGGACTTTCCCTATTAATCTTATTTGGAAAATAGTTTGCCGTTTACATTTTGTACACAGCTTTGGCGGCGATTGTGTTAAACACATATTTTTGTTGTAACTGAAACACTACAATAGTTTTTTTTATTTCATGAAGGAAATCTTTTTTTTTAGCATTTACCTGAAGCTTAATTACATGAAAATCTATTATATTATTTCCACATTATATGTTATCGGATAATATCTATGTGTGTGTGTGTATACGCAGTTTAAGTAATATACTACTAAGGATCGCTATCTTTACATATTATAAAAGAAAGTCCTGCGCCGCGTCTGTCTGTCGTCCTGTTCGCGATAAACTCAAAAACTACTTCACCGATTTTCATGCTGTTTTCACCAATGGATAGAGTGGTTCTCGAGTAAGGTTTTAGTATATAATAACCGACATCCACCCGGGCGAAGCCGCGGGCATCAGTTAGTAGTTAATATAAGTCTGAAATCGCCAACCCGTCTTGAGCGAGCGTGGTGATCAATGCTCGTGCATCCTCTACCTTTGCTCTGCAGTGGGAAAATAATAGCCCTTGATCTTTGTCCATAGGCCTTTAGTCAAGTTTCTCGACAAATCTTTCATTTTAAGTCCATTTAAATCATATTAAATGCTTTTACCGACTAACGGCAAGTTTCTTCATCAAAAGTAACAGCCAAATTAAAAGTCAACTGTTCTTCCGCGCTGTTGGATTTTACAACCCTCGCCTAAGCGCCGAGGATTGAATTCAACTTTCTGACTAACTGACCGACTCTTTGACTATTGGAAAGTGCCTATAAATGATTTAATGGAAATAAATGCTTTGAGTTTGAGTTTGAGATTCATATTTTCGTTACCAAAACTAGATATTCCCTATGAAACCGATAGAACGGCGCGCCTCGCCGTGAGCGCTACGCGCATTTGTATGGCCAATGTCAACAACACTTCATCTCGAACACTCGTCACTTAAGTACTTGCATTCTGGAAATTATATTCTTTAATAAGCTAGATTATCCTTCCAACCTGTTTGTTTATAAATAATAATTAATCATGCTCACAACAACAATTTTGAAAAACATTGACGATATTTCGCCATTTCTCTATTTACGTTTATGCAACTGAAAAATAATAATCATAATCTGTATAGCCTTTTCCTGACTATATTGTGGTCGGCTTCCAGTCTAATCAAATGCAGACGAATACCAGTATTTTACATGGGGACTCCCTATCTGACCTCCAAACCCCAGTTACTGGGTAATACGATATCCCTAAGACTGGTTGTCAGACTTTGGGGCTTCTGACAGTCGGGACCAACGGTAAGCCGTTGGTTCCTTTCGTGCTTCCGAGGCGTGGCGGGCGGTGGGGTCTTGGTACGTAAAGATGGTCACCCATCCACGGACTAACCGAGGCCAGCGTAGCTTAACCTGATCAATCGACCCGTGCGGCTGTTATTACTTAGTCTTATGCCCCTACCAAACTGAAAAATAATGTTTTAAATTCAATCAGTATATCACTGAGTCTTGCAGATGTGAATTGAAGCTGAAAAACTGAATTTGATTGGAAAATTGTCCATATAGCGAGGCTGTGTCGTTGTGTGCAAAGTATGTACGCAGATTGACGTCAGCCACTTTCAACGTGCACTTTCACATCGACGACTTTTCTCTTCCCGTTTATGTGTTCCTAGTACAATTTTTTTTTTTTTTTGCGGAGTAAGAATTTATTGAGTTGTACAAAAACATTTGATGTATTGACTATAAAAATAAATAATTAAATTAAAAACTAAAGGTATTACAGACTAACTATTTATATATATACAACTCTCGTATTTGTATAGTTACTTTTATCTAAGAGAGTTGTATATATATAAATAGTTAGTCTGTAATACCTTTAGTACAATTTTGAACGTTAGGCTCGTGTTTTCACATTTGTGATGATTTTAATCTATACCTATGACAGTAATATTATTATCAAATGTACGGATCTACTGCAAAAATTGGCAATAAAAATAATGGATGTTTGAAAAGTAGTTGAATCTACTAGTTCTTATTAAGCACTGTGTAACTTAATCTAATAGATTATTTCATGCAGTTTCTATTTCATTATTCAATTCACCTAGTAGATACCTCCTGCCTGCCTACCCCGAGCTTGGGAAACAGGTTGAATTTTCCTTCTGCCAGTGCAATGTTTATAGCAACCTACTTCATTTTTCTGCGATCCTGGTAGCACTATGGTTTTCAAAGACCATCCAATGACGGTGGAATCTGTTGAATGTCAAAGGAATCATTTTATCTCGCATACAACAAGCAATGTAAACTAATTTCTTGCAGAAATATTTTTCCTCATTTTCTTCTCGATTCTCTAGTAAATGTTCACACAACATTTTCACCTGTTGGGAAATCAATTTCCTTTTTCTTCGCAACTAGGGCGGCGGGCTAACTAGGATTGAGGCTTCCTTGGATAAAATCAACAGACAAAGTTCCTACCTTAATAAAATAAATAAGCAATGTTATTGTTTTACTTTATTGGATAAAGACGGGTATTTTATTAGCTTCTTGAAATGGGTAAACATTTGCTTACATTTGCATGTTAGCAAAGGTAAAAGTTAAGAATTTTCCATACTTATTATTTACAAAACGATAACATGACCATTGTCTTAACAAATCAAGCACTATAAGTTCTCCCTCGGATGACGAACTTTGTGCACACAAAACCTACACACAATCTTAAAACAGCGCCAAATTAAAATATATAAACAAAACACAGCGCCAAACTGCAAATATAACACCTAAAGATTAAGGGGCAGTGTACATAGATAGCCAATAAATACCGAACTCGGAACAGGGCCGGATAATCGCCGGTTTATGGCCTCCCATGTGCACAGCGGCCCGTTTCTGAGAAGATACAGCTCCCTTACGACGGTCGTAAAGATGCGGTATAACATGTGCAATGCCAGCGCCTGCATTTGACGGACTCTGCTCTGGTTCTGATGCTTTAAGGTCGGGATTTAGTGCCAGATATGTGCGTTTATGTGATTCTGTCTGCATCATTGTGTTAGAAGTTCATAGTTTGTTGTTTGTGTAAAAACTCTCTCTGAATTATAGGATATTATGATCGTCACTCATATTGTTTTTTGAGGATTTTGGTATTATCAAAACAGCGGGTCTTGCGAAAGAGATGTTTTGGAAAAACAGACAAAATAAATCAACCACCTTGATGTTGAGTGGTTTACAAGGAAGGTACAGCGTTCTTTGCGCATCACGAAAAAATCATGGTACCTGCATGTTCACCGTAATTAATTACTTAAACATTATGACTCATCGCCATATTGCTAATAAATAGTTCCAAAAGAGGCAACAACCGCTAATTTAAGCTTATGGCTACGTATGTAAATGGTTTGAAACTAAAACAATTGAAACTTATAAGCGTACTTACCTTCGTACGCTTATAAGTTTCAATTCTTTTAGTAAATAATAATACACACATCAACACGGTCTAGGGATATTTCATACTCAATTAAATAACTCGAAAAGTACTGGCCGCATTGGAATCTTTTATACACCGATTTGTTTGTAATTTATCTCAGACTAATTCCAAATTCAAATTTTTGAAAATTCTTTTGTTTCTGTGGCATAAAAATGTCTTGATGTGTAGGAGAGGGAATTTTCATTTGTGCGAAATTTAGAAAACAATACGAATTACGTTTAGTTACAGTTTTTTTTAATTTTTAAACGAAAGATAAAGTTAATATTGAGGTATTGTAGCCATGCAACGCCAACATTTGACGAGGGCGGAGATGTTACGAGCTGTGGGAATGCTGGAAGCTGGGTCTGTTCAGCGTAATGTTGCTGAGGCCATAGGGACCCACCAAAATGTAATTTCAAGATTGTGGACACGCTATCGTGCCACAGGTGAAGTAGCGGAGAGGCACCGGGGGCCAAGTCGCATCACTACCCCCAGACAAGACCGATTTTTGCAAATTACTGCGCGAGCTCAACCAAATGCAACGGCGACTCAATTGGTCCAAAGGCTGCGAGTGGAACACCAAGTGCTTGTGAGTGACCAAACTGTAAGAAGGCGACTGCATGAAAGCAATCTACGCTCTCGTAGACCACTCCGGGTCCCACGTTTACGGAGAGGCAATCGTGGACGACGATTAGAATGGGTTCGGAACCACGTGGACTGGGGCCGTGAGCAATGGTCCAATGTGCTGTTCACGGATGAATCCAGGTTCGGCTTCCATCCAGATTCACGAAGGACGCGTGTTTGGCGAGTTCCTGGACGATGGAGCCGTCTTCAGAACCCTCAGGAAGTTCACCCATACCAAGGAGGAACAATTATGGTTTGGGCAGGAATTCGTCTTGGAGGGCGGACGGATCTCGTTTGGGTGCGGGGCAATATGACGGCAGAACGATACGTCCAACAGATGCTGGGGCCCGTAATCTTGCCCCACAGAACACAAATGGGGCAAGATTTCCTGCTCATGCACGACAATGCCCGGGCACACACGGCGAGAACGGTAGCAGCTTGGTTACATACACACAATGTTAGGGCCTTAGACTGGCCTGCTCAATCGCCAGATCTAAATCCCATTGAGCATGCGTGGGATATGCTGCAAAGAAGAGCTCTGAAGGAAGTTCCTGAAAATCTGGCTACAGAAGATCAACTTTTTGCGCACCTCAGAAGGACATGGGACAATATTCCGCAGCAAGACATTGACAACCTTGTTCTGAGCATGCCGAATCGTTGTCGATGTGTTATGAACATCATGGGCGCTTTCTTAGACTACTAACTTCAAGTTTATAAACACAAATTAAATGATTTTTCTATTTTTTTCAGTTTTTACTCATTAATTAAAAGTTAATTCATATACGGTTTCCGTCTATGCTTCATTTTTTTTCCATAAAATCCTGAAATTTTAATCGAAGTACCTTAACTATTATTAAAAAATGGTAGAATATTAAATAACGTACCTTTTAAATATATACATGTCATATAAATAATTAACACATTGATAGTAATTCGCTTTTTTAAAAATATCCCTAGACCGTGTTGATGTGTGTACCTTCCTGACCTTCTTGGAAAGTTTTATTAACTAAAACAAGATAGATGTCCATGTCTTAACTTTATCGTGGCCAACTAGTGGCAATCCTTCTTTCATAATTAATACTTTATTAGAAAATTCTTCTGACTTTATGATGCACTAACGAGTCACACAGCCTTCTCTGATATCGAATCGATTAGACAAGTTTTTGATGTCACATAGATTTGCATTGTGTTCCATTTTAAATCAACGGGATTTATTTATATATACTTTATTGTACACCAGAAAATACATAGCGAAAATAAATATATTTAACACTACAAAACATACAATGGGCGGCCTTATCGCTTTCTGCGATCTCTTCCAGGCAACCTTAGAATGGACAGTGGTTGCAGGATTTTGCGCAGTTTAATAAAAAATTGATTACAATATTCCACAAAAGAATAAATTGAAACTGAATCATCATTCCCTTCCAATTTCTGTATTTTTCGTCCATACTTCTCTATTATTGATCACCTCGGTAGTCACCCTCTTTCTAGCCATATCATCTTCAGTCCATCCATCGTTTCTTTGGTCTTCCCCTTATCTTATAGCCATACACATTCAACACAAAACTTTCTTTACGATACTTTTTCATTTCTCCGCATCGCATGCCCATGTTTTTAGCAAATAAATGATATTTCTATTTATATTTCACTAGCTGATGCCCGCGACTTCGCCCGCGTGGATTTCGGTTATTATATACTAAAACTTTACTCGAGAACCACTCTATCCATTGGTGAAAACAGCACGAAAATCGGTGAAGCAGTTTTTGAGTTTATCGTGTACGATTCAGACTGTCTTGTTTGGGGCTCACTGGTAAATAATTTTGTAACCTAGCTATAGGTAATATTTTAAGCAACTCATGTCGTCTCAATTTGGTCTAACCTGTAAACCTGCTTACTTACCTAGAAAATAAACTATTTTCTATTTATTATTCTATCCATTCGCGTACCACTGTGCATGCCCTCTGGCCCCGTCCCTCTTAGAATTCTCATCTCTGCTGCCCTTTATCTCCATCATCCCTTTCGAAACTGAATAAAATCAAATGATAAAATTCATGTAAGACCAATGCCGGGGCACGAGTGCCTCTTCTACGCCTGGTTGAAACTTATAACGCACACTTCATGGACATAGACATTTTCTTTTTTTCTAATAAAAAATGTAAAACTCACGCTATAACTTCACTTGCATCAAAATTATAAATTGGGACTTAATTCAAACAACTTGTAACAGTATTCTTTAAATAAGCTTCCGTTTCTCACTTATTTGATCAATCCGTGGACAACAGTGTGGGTTATATGTTTAACTATTTATCTTTAGAATATTATTGTAAATAAAATAAAATAAAAAAACCCGCCCAAGTGCGTGTCGAACCACGCACAATGAAGGGTTCCGTAGTTGGGATGAATTATCCCAAGAACAAAACTTAAAATTGTAGTTGTAAAACTTGTTCATGTTTTTGCAACTGCAAATGAAGTTGGTCGATTATTACTCGGTAACTTGTAGAGTCTACTTAGCTGTGATAGTTTTCCTTTTAATTTCGTTATATATACTACTGCCATACAAACTCACGATATTTTTAAACGACCTTTCCAACGACACCGGATGAGAAAAAAAGCAACACCAGGTAAGGTGAAGGTTAGGCTCAGTAAAAAAAATTTTTTTCATGATTTTTTTACCAAATTACAGCTTTCTAGTACTTAGATTCTCTGAGCTAGGCCGCGGACAGACAGACAGACGAACATGCCGAAAGTTTATGGGTTCCTTGTTGACTACGGAACCCTAAAAACTTAGAAGTGCATTAAATATTGACAAAGTTCGTTTGAATTTCGCTGCGTAGGTAGTTATGCAGCGGAAAAACTACAAAAGCAATAAGGCAGTTGCGTTATTGCTATTTTTTCTGGTCGCTAGACTCAAGGCTGCCATGTTTTATAGCTCAGCTGTAACGGGACCCATCGTACTTAATTTATGCTGCCGTGAGCGTTGGACCGTCCTGTATTCTCGGCAACTTTTACAGTTTTCCTGTATTCTACCTTTCAACTTTATGAAATCTTCTTTACTTGAACTAATACCATCTAGCTCATAAAAAGGTTACTCTCAAACAATACAAGCCGGTACGATTGCGATGTTCGAAGCAGTCAATTGTTTTATTTTTATATCTTTTTGATCTAACATAATTTTTTCACAGAACTGTAATCTTAACTGAAATCTCAGAAAAGAAGTTATCGTAGCATACCTAATTTAACCAGATACTAGGCCACGGAATACAATTTACTTGAATACAAGACGATCATAAAAACATAAAAGTTGACTGAGAGAGCGTGGTGTGATGTATTTTAGTTTACGTGTGGATAATGGCGCGTTAGGCGGCGTACGCGCCGACGCTGCCCGTAGTCAGCGCTGCGAGTATGATGTGTTTACATGAACGCCCGTTTGTTCGAGCCGTTTGATCTTTATAAATGCAATAGGTATTTCAAAAATATCGCCGTCGGCGGAACTCTAACGCTCGCTTTCATAAAAAAATCGAGAATGATTTTTAAGAACGACAACCTTGATACTCTGTTTATGCTCGCCTATGGGTGCTCAGTTTATGAGCATTTTTTGATTTAACGTAACTGACGTCTGTTTGAAAATTGTATTTCAGTACGTACCTACCTACCTTGTGCCATCCCATCGGCCTGTTACCAGCCTTCCACGGCGTGAGTAAGCCTCAAATTTCACAAAAGATGAGTGTATTTTAATTTACGATTACTACTGACGGCCTGAGGCAGCGGTTTATTTGTACGATTACTTTTGTTATTCTGCGAAGTAACTAACTTTGCATTAGTCACTTCGGATTGTAATGATGGACTCCATTTCCGGTGTTTAATTAAACGTTATTTTTCGTATTTGAAGCTCTATTACATCTACTTAGAACCAATAAACTGAATGATAAACTGAATTGTGATGGCTACAAATAGGACCAGATATTAAAAAAAATTGACAAAGCGAAATCACTGAAACCTAAATTATGGAGTCATAGATGAAGCTACGAATTTGCTTTTTGTATAAATTTCAACGAGGGTTTAATATATTTTTGTAAACTCAACATGTAACCAACATGACTCGTTTGCAAGTAGTTAGGTGCATAGAAAGTTTCATGGCTTGAAATGTAAATGACTACCAAGGTACTTACCTTATAATCAAACAAAGTTCCATGAGACAGGGAAACCAAAGTATTACGTTACAAAGACAACCAGCGGCGGGGCGAGCACGGCCTTGTGACATGGAGTCTCACACATTATCACAGTTTAGTCATATAAAATATGTGACTCGAGTCATGTCACACTCACAGTACGCCATGCTCGCCTATCAGCAGCTTCATTAAAGTATCTATACATAACAACTTTGTTTGTGTGGTCTGAAACATCGGCGAGCCTCTGACCAACCACTGACCAACAGCTGGACCGTCTGCTTAAGTACTTGCACAAAATACAATGAAAAAAAAAAAATTACACTCCTTTTTGGGCAGTCGTATAATAAAGGTACGTACACATAAACAGTGATAGCCTAGTGGTGTGAGCGTAGGACTGCTGAGTCATAGGTCTCGAGTTCAAACACAAGGCACACACCGCGTATTGTACAATTATTATTTGCTTTAAAAACGGTGAAGGAAAACATCGTGTGGAAACCGGCATGCCTGAAAGATATTTCTCGACGGCATGTGAAGCCAAGTCAGAGGCCCTTGGGCGGCTTTAAAGGTGTAATGGTCAAGAATAGGTACACCTAATTATATCAGCCTATTACTGTCCTTACGGCCTTCACAAGTTGTGGAGGAATCCGCTGGATGCGGGAAGCACAGTACCGGTCGAAGTGGCGGTGCTTGGGGGAGACTCCAGCAGTGGACGTTTGTTTTATAATAAAAGATAGAATAATCATTATTAGTTTAAACTTTATTAAAATTAGTACAGAAGTTGCATACATGAGATGAGAGACGGTATAAGAGAGCGCTATAGACCACGCATTCATAGATAATCAATAAGTAGTACCTTACATAATCTTACGTACTATACTAGGACAACGTCTTGCGGCTGAAATTGTGATTTTTATTTATTTATTCTTCAGAAAGCTTACAGTCTAATAACCTTAAAGGTAGGTTATGTGCAATAATGCTTACAATAATTAATGATGATTACTATCTCTCTGCCGGGCAAACAACTCTTCACATACAGAGATTACCATGCTTGCTCAAGACGGGTTTCAGCCGTCACTCCTTCGTATCAAGTGGAATGACAGCTCACTTCTAGCTCACTTCACCTAAGTTTTGACGGTCAGATTTTTATTTTTAATATACCTACCTACTTGCCTATTACGTGAACGAAGCAGATAGAGCATGTCAATCGTAGCACATACGTTCTCCAGATTCTGCCAACCCCCATTGACGAAGGCGTAATTTCAACCGCGTATGAAATATTGAATTATTCTTTGTTCATAAATCCCGATTACAATCGTTTTCCGGTGACTGTTAAAACAGTTGTATCTCTAAATAACACATCTTCGGTATTGTTCTATTTGCGTTCGATATAAATAACTCGAGTAATTGACACAGTTCGATGCATTTGACTCGATGTGTGCGGTCCCGATCCGAAATCGATCTCCCGACGTCTTGACGAAAGAAGGTGCATCCAGAAACCACGTGATGAGTAGGATGTTACAGAGCATGAAAAATAAAACATGTATTGTTTTAATTCTGAGCGCGTTATTTTCATAGTGTTCCCTTTTTCCAATTTCTTATTTTCAGATTCGAAACTGGCTACGCTTTTGTAACTTTAATTTTGAAAACCTTTTTTCGGTATTATTTTTTTATCTGGGTACTTTATTCCAGCAATTAAAATATGAAACAAAAACATTTTGTTCCTAATATATTTTTTTAAATACCCGATTGCCACAATACCAATCCGTACCTATTAAAGAATAGGTATGTTGTCTTCACATGGTTTATGGGTGGTCCCTTACCCAATACAAACAGATTTAGCTTGCTTCTACCATAAACACGCAATACAAAAAAACTAAAAAACAGATCTTCCCTTCTGTTGCCCGAATGAAAAAAAAAGTTAACCCTTTCATATGGCAGCCTTGACCCTTGTTTACATTTTAAAAAATGGGTGACTTCGAACTGCCAGAGTTTGAGGCAAAAAAAAACGAAAACTTTGCAGATTTCTTCCGAACATAGCACACATCCTTGACAGTTCTGTAGATAACACGGTTCCTGGGGTAGTATTATGAAGTATTAATGCCATCATTATTCCACTGTGAAAACGGGATGGTGCTAGCGGCCTTGTATAGCTCCGTCGCTCTCTCACACTGGAAAAATGGTGGCATTAATACTTCATAATACGGCACCTGTTCAGTGTTTTTTTATTACTGTGTATATTTCTTCCAAATTTTCTTAGTTAATAAAATAGGTATCACATTCATATCCAGTGTTTTAGTACAGTAATGAAAACAG
The DNA here is from genome assembly GCA_949152455.1 of Lithophane leautieri. Lineage (NCBI taxonomy): Eukaryota > Metazoa > Arthropoda > Insecta > Lepidoptera > Noctuidae > Lithophane > Lithophane leautieri. Next base: position 16,775,088 of record OX424458.1, on the reverse strand, counting down.
AACTACTAACAGTCGTCGTCGTTTCATTAGTTTTTAATTTCATGTAATTTTCGAATCGTTTACTATTCTGTTTAGCATGTTACCTTGGTCATTATTTTCAAAGGGATAATAATAATAATGTCAAAAATATTTTCCTTGATTTAGGGAGGATCGTTGGCGCAATACCAGAATATCTTTCAACGTTTGTGACTTGAAAGATTTCGCTCATCGATGATTAATAATCAGGTATTATGAAAGTTTCTGCAGTGTCACCGCGAATTGTGTCTTGTGTTTAAAGTAATCCGATGTAATGGTACTGTTGTGCTATTCTGTAAAAATCTCACCGTGAAAACTTGGGTGAAGTGAGCTTGGAGTGAACTGTCACTGCCTTAGTATCAGTAGGTATCGATGACAATGACAGCTCACTCCACGCTCACTTCAGCTAAGTTTTCACGGTGATATGGTTACAGAATAGCAATGCTAAAATAGTTAACAAAATTATCAGAGACCGCGAGAAACACGGTATTGTGTGTATCGTCGTAAATATTATTAATGATTTCTTACTTATCCCTTTGTGACGATACAGCATTGCGATACCAGCACAAGAAAACTGTTTTCGTGCCAAAACACGGATTACTTTTCTCTTCATGTTTTCTGGAATATTGCGTCTTCGTGAATCCTTAATGCCTGCGAAACTCCCGAAACTGAATCCATCACTAATCGTTCAGACATCCTCACATTCACACACATCCGACGCGTCGTAAATGAACGTAATTATAGGGAAACATGCATGGACTAATTATAAAACGAATTATACAGTTTTATTGCTTCAATGACATAAAAAATATTTTGATTACTATCATAAATTTCCGGCATTCAGGATTCACATAATTCGCTGACGAAGATACATTTTGTGAATTGAATTTTATGTGCAATAGCTGTGCGACTTATGCGAATTCTTTTTACATTTGCTCCAGGAATAATATTTCAGGCGTTTCCCCACGTACCTGTACGTGCCACTTAAATTCTAATAAATCTATAGTTAAACTGTTAAAGTAATGTAATTCGGTAACGGGTCGGCGCGGACGCTGCGCCGGCGCACGTCTCTCGTCGCCTGCCAACTTGAGAGCAATTTATCCCATCGGCGGGGCCCTCTCCCTGGCGTGATCTATGGCCTTTAAAAAGCGATGACAAGTACCGGAATGTTAGCTTATGAAACGGCCGCAGAGTAACTAACACTTTTATTTTTCTTTATAAACAATTAAATAAAAAACTAGTTTCAGCATTCTTAGAAATCGAAATAGTGCCTGCAATATATTTATTATCGAAGCAAACTGATGAAAAATATCGATAATCTTCTGCTGTCTCACTCAACAGAGTGCAATGATGAATGTCGTAATCAAACAATTTCATTTCGGAATTTATATTCAGCTTCCCAAGTAGTTCTGGGAATCGTTTGATTCGAGAAATTGGGATACACTTGTAATGTACAAATATAACTAGATAATATGGTACGAACAAAGTTCTCGGAAAATTTTAAGTCGAAGTAAAATTTTATTCCCAAAAGCGCCCAATTGGAAGCTGTTGCTAGGTTTGTTTAAATTATGGCGATTAGGTACCGAGGCGTGCACGTGGCCGCCGACAGACGAGCAGCAGGCGGCCGCGATCGATGGGAACTTGTGTAGTGTGCAATTATAGCCTAACATCCACATATTTTATGTGAGCACGCTGGTGTACGTGAGGTTTTACGCCGTCTTCACATTTATTATATCAACGCGTTGTCAGCGGTGCACTGCTTATTTTTTTCCACAGAGTCTGTGGTTTCCGAAAACCGTGGAGTTGTCTCGTGAATATTCTTTTACAGAATTATTTTGTAATAAATTAGAATGTTTGAACAAAGTTGATGATTGATTCAGTCAGAGATACGTAGATACGTAGGTACCTATACTTGTTTTATACAAGCTGGCTGCAAAAGCTACGCTTTCTAGACAAATACTAAAATTAGTTAGCCAACTACAACGCCTACACTGCAGTAAAAGGTGCGTAAAGGTATTTAGATCGCGTAATACGAGATATGCTGAATATTCGTACACGTTTATAATTCCAGTAACCTTTTATATATCAGTTATTTTTTTATATTGACATAACATCCAAGAATAACGTGATGTAACTTTTTACAGGTTTTAATACAAATTCCTGGACGGGGGCTACAAAATCAGCTAAATTGCCTATTAGATATTGGTAGTATCGGTTTAATTAGATAAGAGACATGGCTCCACAATTCATAAGGAAACTATTATTTGGGTTTTTAAAGTTCTGAAACGAACTTACTTCCGTCTTTTTCAATGAAAAAAATAATAATTTCTATGCCGTTCTTTTTTTTTGTAAACTTTATTTACAAGGTGCTATATACTTTCCCTATGACATACCATAAGTTGAACAAACAATAAAAGTTCATCATATACCTAGCTTTTTCCCAACTATGTTGGTCAGCTTCCAGTCTAACCGGATGCACATGAATACCACTAATTTACATGAAGCGACTGCCTATCTGACCTCCACAACCCAGTTACTGGTAACTAGGTAATGGGCGATTCCTATAATTTACGGACCGTTATTGGTTAAAATTAAAGTCTCTTGTATCTTTACCAATAATGAAACAAAGACCTCATCGTTTTGCATATTAGACCCTCCCATATGGAAGTAGCTATCACAGGTAAATATTAGCTTACGAATCTGTTTATTTGCTCAGTTTGGAGATAAAAAATGCTACCTGCCATTGATGTAAGGAAAACGATTCGTTTTGATATTATATAGGAACCGAGAATTAGACTGGTTGTCAGACTTTTGGGCTGCTAACTACCCGTAACGTCTGACAAAGATCTATACAAATGACAGCCGGGACCAATGGTTTAACGTGCTTTCCGAGTTACGGAGAGGTCTCGATATGTAATGGATGGCCACCCCACCCTCGGGCCGACCTCAGCAAGCACAGCTTAACCTTCAATCGACCGTGCGGCTGTTATTATTTAGCCACGAGCCCCTCAAGCAACAATAAAAGTTACACTATCTAAATAGTATAGGACGATGTAAGTCATTTGTTGCTGCAATGTCATCGCAGGCAGGAAACTGACGCTGGGCACGCCACAATAGGCTGGGCACGCCACAATAGCGGCGATAAGTCCCCTCTTTGAGGAGTGGCTAGAGAGGCGCCACGGCGTCCTCACCTTCCGCCTGACACAGGTCCTCACCGGACATGGCAGCTTCGGGAGGTACCTGTGTAGGATTAGGCGGGAGGAAACGCCCGGGTGTCACCACTGTGCGGATCGCCCGGAGAACACGGTGGAGCATACGGTTGAGTGCCCTGCTTGGGCGGAGCACCGCCGTGTCCTCGCGGAGGCGATTGGCGGCAATGACCTCTCGCGTCCGGCCCTGGTTCAGGCCATGGTACGGAGCGAGGGGGCATGGGAAGCCGTCACCTCCTTCTGCGAAGCAGTAATGCTCGCGAAGGAGGAGGCGGAACGCGTGAGGGAAAGGCAAAGTTTGCGCCCTCACGCCCCTAACAGCCGCCGTTGGAGACGCCCTGGGCGTCGGGAATCCTAGGCGGATTCCCGGCCACCATAGGCGCGGGCTTGCGGACGGCGAGCAACGGGCAGCTCGCCGTCCGATAAGGACCAGGCCCGGGTCGATGGCGCGTCGTGTTCCACGCGCGCCTCAAAGAGATGTCAGCAAAATTGACGGGATCCAATAGGACCGATGCCTGCCAGGGTTGCGGGAAAGTCCGAAAGGGATACCGGGACCTTGGCAACAGGCAAATGAAGGAACACGGGTGGGTTTTAGTCAGTAAAAGTCTGACACGCCCTTCCGCTCCACCCAGAGCGGGAGAAGTCACTCGATGATTTCCCACCCACAAAAAAAAAAAAAAGGCAGGAAACTGACATCGAGTAAATGGAGCTATAAAGATTCTTTAAAATACAGCATTGCTATTCTGTAACCATCTCACCGTGAAAACCTAGGTGAAGTGAGCTGTCATTGTCATCGATACCTACAGATGCTAAGGCAGTGACAGTTCACTCCAAGCTCACTTCACCAAAGTTTTCACGGTGAGATGGTTACAGAATAGCAATGCTGATATCAGTATCACGATATCTGCTTACCTCGTGTATGTTTCAAATATCTAAAAATACACGAGTAGGTAAGCCTGGACGGTTTTGCTACCTGCGTCTAACAAAAATTAAAATATTTTGATGATGACTAGCTGATGCCCGCGGCTTCGCCCGCGTGGATGTCGGTTGTTGTAGGTATACTAAAACCTTCCTCGAGAACCACTCTATCCATTGGTGAAATCAGCGTGAAAATCGGTGCAGTAGTTTTTGAGTTTATCGCGAACAGACAGACAGACGCGGCGGAGGACTTTGTTGTGTTTATAATATGTAGGTAGTGAAGGATAAGGACTAAATAATTCAACCTTATTTTAGTCAAATTGCACTACAGCATGAGCCTTTCTCCTGATCGTGCGTCGACTTCAATGCGCGTGAACTTTAATCCTTAGCCCATTGACGTATGAAAATCAATAATCTCAGTCTTGCTCCAGAATTTCGGATTGCTCGCTCTGCAAATTCACCAGTTCGTCAGCTTCCTCTCCGACTATTGACATTGAGTTATTTGAATAAGGGTATGGAACAGCTGATTTATTTTTTCAATGATTACAGGTTCTGTCCCATAGTAGCAGTTGTTTATGATGAAAAGTTTAATGACCTCTTCTCGGGTTTTGAGAGCTAAGCTGGATAAAGCATATGAGTCTCAGCACCTCTTAGCACTTACAATATTTTGGACTTTCAGTCTAGTAATGTATGCAAATAACATTATAACTTGACCATTAGTAATTAAGTTACTCTTTAACACGTAAGTTGGTAAGACGTATCTACTTTATGATATATAGAAATCTTTAAAAATACCCATGTTATCATGCACTGCGTGAAATAACAATGACTTCCATATGCTCATACGATAATATTGTTGTGTGCAGGCTCAGCGCCGATGTTCGCCGGGATGAGGGGTGTGCACGGACAGATGCTGTCAAGCGGGTCCTCGATCAGCGGCCTCGGGGGCTTCGGACTCTCTTCCCCGCTGCCGGCTCTGCCCCCCGACCGCAAGGTGTACTCGTCGCCTCCGCCCACGCCGCTCCCGACCCTGCCGTCGCCGGCGTCAGTCCCCACCCCCGGCCCACCACCATCATCGTCCAGCTCTGTTCACACTTACTACTAGTTACTACCAATGAACAGTTAAAACTGTCGACCGCTTCCACCATCATTATGCTCCAAACAATCGGTTAGTGCTACATGCAGCACTAAAAGATTGGACGAAAGGTTTGAAACATCGTTATATTTCTATTAATCGCTAAAAAATGACTGGATTTTTTAATTCATTTGGCGCTAAATGATCGTCTTACAATTATAGTTCAAAGTATTTTAAGGAGTAGTCTCATGGACTCATGACTTACTCATGGAATATTTTAGAATTTTGTTGTTAAACTTTATTATTGTTAGTTCGTAGCACTTTGCTACGCCGTAGCCGCACAACTACTTTTTTTTATATTGCCTTTTTAAATGAAAACATAATGTCTTATTGCAAAAGGGGGGTGTAGTAATGCTTCGTTAACGTGATTTTATTCCAAACAATAAAACTGAAACTGCGAAGTCAACCGGCTGAAAGAAAATATTTAAAACTTATGTAAAAGTAGAGTAATTTAAGAGATAGTTTACCTACAGAGTTCTAAGCAACCCGTTCCACTTTATATTTTGCTTTATACTCACAGCATCTCTGTGCAAAATACGTACCTACCTATGATGCAATTACTGTTGGTTTTAAATACAGATACATGTTGCGCAGGCGCCAGTAGCCGCCACCAATGATCAATGACATTTCAGTCCATTACATTGAGTTTACACAATTGTAAAACGTTGGCCACTCTCGTAAAATATAACTTTGAAAAATATTTCTAATACTATTACTATAACAAAAGTCCGAGCCACCTTTAGTGGTTAGTACAATTATTATTAGACAGTTTTACTAAGCGTCGCGAAGCCTTTTATGTGATCGGTATTAAAGCCATTTCGGCCAAATTCTCTAAATATCAATAAAAAATTCGAACGATGGCGAGGTGTGAAAAACTAGTGTATACGGTACTTTCGAATTGTATGCGGTATCTTGAAGTGATGTTCTAAAGTTTGCAGTGACTTTTACAGAATAACACTTATTGCCTCAGGAACAAAGCGCCCGATTTTTTTTTTATTAAGACCAAAATAAATATTTTAAAGTTCTAAAGGATATTTTAAAAATTCAGAAGTTTATACTCGTAGGTTCATTTTCACTGTTTCATGAATGTATTTTAATTGTGAGTGTAACTGGTGAAGGAAAAGATACAAAATGTACTTATTATTGATTAATTTGACATCGATTTTTCGTAAAAATATGTTGTATTGGTAGTTTTTCCTTGTGTGATACTGATATTGTTTTCATACAGATATTGTTATGTCATATTATTATAAATCTGATAAATCAATCAGGACGACGGCCCAGTAAACAAAATTTAAAAAAATAGTAAATGTGAACTATTGTCCCAAAGATTTAGTTTAAGATAGATGTGAGAGTAAATCAGTCTTGTGTTAAGTGGAGTTTACATTACGAGAAAAGTACCTTAAAGTGGTTGCGTTTGAGCAGGGCAATAGCGGTCATTGCCCTTTCCCTAATATCTCTCCGTAGGAACCCAAACTATATACTATGTATGGTCTTTCGTTATTGGAACATGTTGAAGATGACGATAGATATTAATTTAGGACGCTAGCGGACTTTATTTCAGTTTTTGAAATAAAGAATACTAGAAAATTTAGGTGGGTCAATGACCATTATTGCCATGCTAAAGCGTGAAAACTGTAGCTCTCATTATTATAGAAAAGTGAATATTTAATGGGTTTTTAGTTTTACGACACAGGCCATAGTTTCACATTGACGCTAACATTTTTTCATAATGTAAACCTCACTTTAGTGATCTTTTCTTGTAGACGGATACGTAATTTGTGTGCTTAGACTTATTATAGCTATAATTGTAGGTGGAAGAAAATACATATTTATCATACATTGACTCATAGATACAATTTATATTAAAACTGTTTCACTTGATGTAGGTAATGTTTAATTAAATGCACTCACATCATTTTCCTGATGCTTGGTAGTTCTTGAGAATTATATCAATTAAGTTTCTAATAAACTCCACGGTTCCATGAGCGATCATCTCGATTTCGTGAAAACGCTTGTCAGTCTTAGCATACTCTTATTTTTTTATGCTTGTACAATTTTTATATGTGCCTGAACAAAAAAAGCTTAATTTAAGTTTGGTATAAAGAGCCGTTTTTTGATTGACGCGAAATGCAGAAGTACCTAGATTAAGTTGCAAAAAAATCTTATATTACTTAATTTAAATAGAATCGCAGTGAGCATTATGTAGGTACTTATAATATAGTAAATGTAAACACGTAGGATATTAATTATCAAAGTCATTAGTGAATTGCTAGATAAAAGTAATCATAAGCGACACAAAAGTATTATGTATGTTAATATTCACATTGTTTTATGTATTATTTAGTAATGTGTTTCTAAAACGGACACGATTTATTTTATTATTCATAAGCTGTTTCTTTTTTTTAAATAAACACTTTATAATTTTTTGGTTATTTTAATTCGACTCATCACCCCCAGTAAAAAGACTGCATTCAAAACTCATTAACTATTGCGTGATACACGATCAATCACAATCTGTTTCATTTTGATAGTTCAATAACATTCATTGCGTTATTTACGTTGTAGAACAGACAAATTTGAACATATGCAATGGATTAGCAATATCCTTCAAAATGATTTAGATTATAATTGATCGTGTGCAATTAGGGTGCAGATTGAAGCAATGAGGCTTTAACGAGAAGAGATGCATCGCATGCATTGCCAGACACACACCTGAAATGCCTGTAACCTGTCTGTAATCACATTGGCGCCCATCCCTATGCCCTAATCCCTACCCTTCTCAGCAATGCTGCTCAACAGATTTTTTTATTGCGGCACTACTGCGGACATGCTCCTTCAAAAGGTCAGACGGACTGCATTTTAACTGCAAACCGACTGCTTTACAACTGCCAATAGACTGCGCAGTCGGTCGGCAGTTCCGATCCAGTTATGCCAACTGTACAAAAACTGCAATTTTTCAGCTGGCGTGCGGTTCAGCAGGTAAGTACGTAGCGGTACAAACAAGCAATCGAGAAAGGTAATGAACAAAAAAGTTTAAAGTGCCCGCCACGCATTGTGAGGAGGTTCTGTCATCTAAGAGTCCTGTTCTGAAATCCCTGATCACCGATAGCTTGGACCCCGTCCAAGTCTAAGATGTCGGTCAGTTAGGGTTCCGACCTTAACAGGTAAACAGAACGTTACATAATAATGTTTTACATTTTCAGTAAATACGTTTTATAATTGAAAGTGTAATTTATAATACATACATATAATGCCTATTGAAGATAAACTACCAAGATAATGACTCAGACGCAAAGTTGTGAACAAAAGCAATGTATTAAATGGTACGTAGGTACTCCTATTTCACAAAAAAGGGAACGCAGCACATTATGCTTATCTGGCGTTGCACAGTGGCTGCTGATGACAGCTACTCGACAAGCTTCGTCTCGATAAGTGCTGTTGCACTGACGTGTCTGTCGTAAATAATCGACACAAAAACTAAGCAGACAGCTCGCGATAAGTGCAGGTTCAAAACAGTAGCTTTTTTTTTTCTTCAAATTACAAGTTTTTTTTTACGTTTGAAATATAAACCAGAACTTGTTTTTGTTGATTTGCACGTAAACAATCATTGCGTTGTTTATTTACTTTTGTTTTGTACAGTCAAGGTCAAAAATATCTGTTCTTATATCACTTGAGAATCTAAATAAATACCTAAGCTAAAGATTTTCTCCATAACTTGTAGTAGGTATTAATTGAAAGTATGAGGTGTTGTTCAGTAGCCGTTTGCCAGAAGGTGTGTAGGTCATAACAAACGTTTTTAACCTCTACCATCTACATAATAAACCGCAGCCTTTTGTAGAAAAATGTATTAATTGTAAAAGCTAAACAATTATAAAAAAAAGAAAAGGTTAACAATAAATGTAAACAACATTCATCAAAACCTGCTCCTAAAATTCTTGCACACTGGCACGCGACAGCCTCCGATGAGCTTGGTCTGGCAGTGTTCGTTCTGCAAGTGACGGGATTCCGGCGATCCTAGCGTGAAGGTACGGCAAGCAGCCAGGCCTCTGTTGGTCGGTATATACTGGTGTTCATCAGAGTTACTTATTCTCTTTATAGACTGCACACACTGACACTGAAACTGAGTAGATTCATCATTACCTTTTTTTGTCATTGTATCCCTGGACATTACCATCCCTGCAGTTTTTTTTCTTTTTTTCAGATTTGGGAAGAAGTCGACATTAGATTGTAGCAATGAATGCTGCCGATTGCTTGCACCTGAAGCTTGAGAACTGCAGCTGTGGATGCTATCGATATCTTCATAACTCCGGCTGTGACTAATGGAGCATCCCTTGTTGATCGCACAGTACAGTGTCACTGCACCACTGTCTTCATCACTGGTAAGTGTATATTCATTGCGGAAGTTTTTGTTGTTCCGACTCCAATGTGTTTGAACAGAGTTCGACTTCAGGTGCGGCCTGGCGTAGCAACCCACCTCTGAAGCTGGCGTATCTTCTTGTTCACAATCCTCGTTAGATGTGTCAGATTCTAGTATCGTATCTTCTTGGCCGCTCTTCATTACATTGTAATAATGCTTCTTGCATAGTGCGTGCATAGTTCTCGTAGTTTATTCACTATAGCACAAGAGAGAAACAAGTAGTTTAACAGGTAAAAATACTGGAAAATTAATACTTTATAATAAAACAATAATATTTGCCATTTTTGTCTTTGTGACATGGTCTCGAGTAGCAAGGAACATAAATACTCACCTATGTCGAGCAGTGAGATAGTAAGGGCCGAGACACATCGGAATGGCAGCGGCCGGCAGCGACGCGGCGAGCACTTTCAGTGTGAAATAATTTTAAAATTTATCTACATACTTAAAAGACCAGTAGGTATTGCTTAAAAAGCTTGAAAAGGTCACGAGGCCGCCCGCGGTGACGCGAGCGACCGCGCGCCATGCACATCTTTTCGGTGGTTCTGACCGCGGCTGTCGCGGCACTGCGCGCACCCCCGCCGCTTTTCATGCGCCATTATGTTCATTTGTTTCTTCTTTACTTTCAACAGTTCTATTAGCAAGCCAAATCGAAATTTAAATGCCAGCGGCAGCGCCGGGGCCCGCTGCCGGCCGCTTCCGGCCGCTGCCATTCCGGTGTGACTCGGCCCTTAAAGCATAAAAATGCACTGTGAGTAAAAGTACTCTGTGGCAGTGAGTTTAAGTTCAAGGAACCTATTGACTTCTATGACTTATAGGTACTCTTTGGTTCCTTGTGTTTCTTGTCATAGAAGTGCGTTTCATCAAATAGTTCCTATGACGTAATGTTGGCTCCATTGTTGTAGGACCAATACGAATACGCTAAGCCGGTAGCCGGTTTTCCGTTTTGAAAATTAACAGGGGAGCCAACATTACGGCAAAGGATCTATTTGATGAAACACTTTGATCATCGGTGATCCCGATGGTATAAAAGACAACGACTTTTTAACCATTTAACCTCATTTAAAAAAAAGACGAACAATAAGATCTTTATCCTTCTTCGTTCATCTTCTACATGTATTTTACATGGAATTAGTATGTACTATGTATTTTACATCTGAGACGGTGTCATGTAGTATCTACTCTTTTCTTATTTTTTTTCACACATGATGTTTATTTACAGTAAACCTGGATCTGTTCCTGAATCCAAAAACTCAATTATTTTTAAACAACCTTTCCAACGATACCCCACACCATGGGATTGACGAGAATTTGGGGCAGGGGAGGAACTCAAAAAAAATTTTTTTTCACGATTTTATTTTACCACTTTGTCGGCGTAATGTATAGATATGTATACCCATAACAAATTACAGCTTTCTAGCACTAAGAGTCTCTGAGCTAAGCCGCGGACAGACAGACAAGGGAAGCTATAAGAACCCTAAAAAGGATAGGGTTCGATACCTGGCTCAGGTAGAAGCCTTTTCAATAAAAAAATAGGAATTTTTATTTCCCTTCAAAATGGAGGTCATCATTACTTTAACTACGTTTTTAATACTCGTATTTTTGAATTTAGCCCTGATGTGCCATCGTAAAATCATGTGACATGAATTCCCCCCGCTTCCATGCAGCTGACAATTTTTTAGGAGATCCCGAAAGTCGGTTTTGGTGCGGTGATGTTTTTTTTTTTTTTTACTACTCTTCCCTTTAATGCACTACTGGAGCAGCTAGAAACTGGATATCTCTTATGCACTAAGGGTAAACTATTATTGTTATGATTTTCAGCCATTACGAAATAACTTGTTCAAACGCCACTGCCAATGTTGGAAGATGGAACCTTGGAACTTGTTGCGCTGCGTCAGAAGGAGGCATTCTATCAGTAGGAAGTTTGCGAAAATGGAATATGAAGTATTAACCGTTCTCGGGGTAGTGATGATTATTTGATAACGCAACTTCCTAAATTACGCAATGGAAGTTCAGCGTATATTAGTTAGGTACTGCCATTTGGTGCCATAAATATTAAATGTTGATGTCATGGAAAGAAAAGATGAGCATGCAGTTTTTATTGCAATGCCCCAAAAGATTACTGTGACTGCGCTGAAATTGAAGCACAAATTAGGGACTAAAGCTATTCAAAACACACACGACCAATACTCGCTGAGATTTCAGAGCTTCCAGAGCTTATTAAAGAGCGTGGCTTGGCTTGGAAGCTGCAAGAACTTCCGTAAATAAGGAGCTGCATTGCTTTAAAAGCCAATGGACACATGTGTAAATTCTTACCATTTATTCCCTCGTGATATCTGGATGAAGTCAGGTAATTTAATTATTAATCAAATTGACCAACTTAAATTGCAAATAACAACTGTAACTTTTTGACATGATTATAAAAACGTAGATTGTCTGTCAATCTGCTAAACAATTAATTTCCCTGACTGTATGTTAAGTAGGTAAATACCTACCTTTCAGTTGTTTTGTTTAAAATGTTTTTTTAAGCGTGTAACCGACCTTCGGTTTAGACCAAACGAGCGAATATGATTTCTTTGTTTACACAGAGATAGCGCAAATTCTTTCGTCTGTAAATCCATACTAAACTGTCAACCTTTGATACCATCTTCTTTAGCAAGAAAAGGAAAGGAACTGTCTATTTCCATTTTTTTTAAACTTTTCTTGCTAAATGAAGAAGTTTAGAAACAGCTGCAAATGAAATTGTTAATAATCTTTGGCCGCAAAAGTCGCGGGATAACTTTATTTTCAGTTTTTATTTTGAGTAGGTATATTTTATCACGGTAGGTAGATTGGTAGTTGAAAGAAAAGTAGATTACGCACCTTGCTAAAGTGAGTAATTAATGCACTTGTGTTAATTTATTAATAACTCACTTTGCGCTCGATGCAACAATCTCAGTACTATAAATACCGCACGCTCAACGTTACATGTGCAAAGTCCGGTTAAGAAGTTATGATTTCCGAAATCACACTTCAAGATGCCATAGTTAAAAAAAAAAAAAAAAAAAAAAAAAAAAAGTTACATGTGCACAACAGCCAACAGTTGGTACTGTTCACCAAACAGTTGTAATTGTTACAGTATCCAATAAGAGCAGCTGTAATGTTAGAAATTAATGTTCTAGCTTCCTAAATAACGCACCAGAAAAAAATAGATTTGTGTTACAAAGTAGCGTATTCTAACATATATTAATATTGTTCTCTGTGGTGTGCTGGAATCCACTGCAAAATAATGTTCTTTTCTGCAGAGTCAACAGGCACAGTATACGCCTGTTGTGCATCAACATGGAATCTCTTTACTTTGTGCTTTAGCTATTATTTGAACACTTGTTTCATTCAGCAACACTTAATTCCTGAGTAACACGGCTTTGAGAATCAGTTACAACAAATTGTTGTCTTATAATTATTGGAGTAACCTCCGTGATACATAAGATTACTTTGACAATGAAAGTGTTATTCATTATAGAATCAGTAACAACAAATTGTTGTCTTATAATTATTGGAGTAACCTCCGTGATACATAAGATTACTTTGACAATAAAAGTGTTATTCATTATAGAATCAGTTACAACAAATTGTTGTCTTATAATTATTGGAGTAACCTCCATGATACATAAGATTACTTTGACAATGAAAGTGTTATTCATTATAGAATCAGTTACAACAAATTGTTGTCTTATAATTATTGGAGTAACCTCCGTGATACATAAGATTACTTTGACAATGAAAGTGTTATTCATTATAGAATCAGTAACAACAAATTGTTGTCTTATAATTATTGGAGTAACCTCCGTGATACATAAGATTACTTTGACAATGAAAGTGTTATTCTTTATAGAATCAGTTACAACAAATTGTTGTCTTATAATTATTGGAGTAACCTCCGTGATACATAAGATTACTTTGACAATGAAAGTGTTATTCATTATAGAATCAGTTACAACAAATTGTTGTCTTATAATTATTGGAGTAACCTCCGTGATACATAAGATTACTTTGACAATGAAAGTGTTATTCATTATAGAATCAGTAACAACAAATTGTTGTCTTATAATTATTGGAGTAACCTCCGTGATACATAAGATTACTTTGACAATGAAAGTGTTATTCATTATAGAATCAGTTACAACAAATTTTTGTCTTATAATTATTGGAGTAACCTCCGTGATACATAAGATTACTTTGACAATGAAAGTGTTATTCATTATAGAATCAGTTACAACAAATTGTTGTCTTATAATTATTGGAGTAACCTCCGTGATACATAAGATTACTTTGACAATGAAAGTGTTATTCATTATAGAATCAGTTACAACAAATTGTTGTCTTATAATTATTGGAGTAACCTCCGTGATACATAAGATTACTTTGACAATGAAAGTGTTATTCATTATAGAATCAGTTACAACAAATTGTTGTCTTATAATTATTTGAGTAACCTCCGTGATACATAAGATTACTTTGACAATGAAAGTGTTATTCATTATAGAATCAGTTACAACAAGTTGTTGACTTAAAATAAAATTATTGGAGTCACCTCCAATAATTTTACACGGGATAACACATAGGATTATACATAGGATAACTCTGAAAACGCGATTACCCCGCAGGTTACAACAATTTGCTGTCTTAAAATTATTAATATTGTTGATTCATCATAACACATTTAAAAGTTTATCACTTAAGGTCACTCTTCATAGTTCAGTAATTAAATTTTATTAAGTCGGCATGTGATCTTTTAGAAGTTTCTGAAGAGCACTTTGTGAAAAATAGAAATATCAGGTTCTACACTTGAATTTGTGCTATATAATTCAGGTTTGTTACTGCTCCTGAAAGAAAAAACAAAAATAAATTAACTTTGTGGTTAAGCTTAATTGAAAAATCGGCCAATTGGGTGTCCGGCCCGCCCACTATGCGGTAGTCAGTATTGTCAACCAAGTCAACCAAATTAAATCATTACATCGTGCATATGGCCGCAAAGACCAACTGGTCGAATGACGTATTACCGTCCGGCTACAGAAAGAAAGAAAATACGTTTATTTGCGGCAAACATGACGCTAACAAAGGACAAATATACGAAAATAACAAGTTGCGGAAAAATATGCGTCACATTCACGCTAAACGGCCATCGCTCAGCATAATGCTGCGACCCTATGCGAGACAGAGCCCCAGCGATGGTTTTCAGTGACAGCCGGCGTTGACGTCATGATGTCAAGCTAGTTGCAAACTGTATACTTTACTATGAATGTCCACATCTCGGTCGGACCCTCTGCGAGCAAGGTTACGGAGGTCGTGGTGGAGTAGTGCGCGCTGTCCCTAAGGGTTTCGTAATTTCGTACCAATAAAACTCAGATGGGTAAAACGAAAGAAGCAATAAGAAGCAATTCTGAGTGTAATTGAACTGGCTAGCTATTACGAGTCTAAGCATACGGCGGATGCGGATAGCGTCCCGTTGAGACCCTTGGGGTATGAAACCGTAAAACGAAATAAATTAAACAAAACGCAACATACACTTTTTCTTTTTTTTTTGTATTACCTAACTGAAGTTTCTACAACGTTGCTGATATTCTGTTGCAGCCAGCCATCGCCTAAATCAAACTATCGACAATCGATCTCTTCTAGCACAGCCGCTCCACCCTCTAATGTCAATGTCAAAAAAATTATGTCACCCATGAAAGTGTGTAAAACATAATGAATTTCATAATAAATATTTAATTATTACCTGGCTGTTGTAGACCTTGTCCTTGGGGTAACAAGAAGGCAACCGATAGGCTGACCATCTAGATGTTTATTGTGATATAAATCCACTGCTTTCTGAGCATCTTCTTGAGTTTGATAAATAACTTCTGCAAAGCCAGGAAGAACCAATCGTGATTCCAGCATGATCCCCACATCTTCAAATAATTCCTTAAACATAATAATTACCTATGTTATCAGCATTAACATGCTCAGAAATACTGATAAGAAAAAAACTAGAAAATAAAACAGTTTTCGCTATGAGGTCTAATAACGATTTAGCGTAGTTGTGAAGTATAAAGTATAATAAATAAATAAAAATATTTAGTGTGGCCGTCAGTTTGACGTGTCAAGACAGCGTTCGATGACCAAGCTCGAAAACGGCTTTTAACATGGCAAAAAAAGTTTTTTTTTTCATTTTCTCTGCTATCAGTCGCAGGACTATATGAGCAGATTTGTTGTTGGAATTGGTCGTGCAGAGTGATTTCTCCAGCAAGATTTCCCTCTTTATATTTTATGGCAGCATGTCCTAGTTGGTAAGGTCCATTGCAGCTAACCTTTTCAGCCGCCTTTTATGGTCCGGCTTTGTAAGCGCTTTCGCCAAAGGATTTGGATGGTCCTGTAAGCATGCTCCTGTAGGCGTGCTCTGTAGCGTCCTGCCCAGATTTTCGCTTCCTGATGCACTATGTTTTAGTTAAGGTATTAATAAACCTCGCAGTTTCTTGTAAGGATTTCAAAATGTCGTTTTTAAGGATGACATTTTGAAATTTTTGGAGCATGTTGATGTTCGAGACACTAGCAGTCCCCAATAGTTGGATGCCATATGTCCAGATTGGCTTCAAGATTGTGTTGTATACCAACAGTTTATTGTCTATCGACAGGACAGAATTTCTTCCTAGAAGCCAATATAACTCAAACTCAAACTCAAAGCATTTATTTCAATTAAACCATTCACAGGCACTTTTGAATTGTCAAGGAGTCGGTCAGTCAGAAATATGAAGCTAGTTGCCAATTCCAAAGCGTAGTAGGTACCTATGGAGAAGAACAGGCATGAAACATGACAACACAACACAACATTAAAAGCGTGTCCATGGAGGACACGCTTTTAAATCAAAATATTGTTACAAAATGTGGGTTACATCATTTATGTTGAAATTATACATGTGAGAACAATGTAGAAAGCACGTTAAAAGCGTCCGCAATTATTACATAAAACAATTCAAAAATTAAAAATAAGCCATGGCAGCTAAGAGATGACCAGTCACAACTGACGGCGCCCGTTCACGAACATGACGCATGGATCAGCACCATTCAGCTCAACCATTTTGCAAGGAGCTAAATGATCCGACACACGCGCCACCACCTATAGGTTCCTATACTTAATATTGAGCTGATTTCTCTTGGCTTGGCCCAGGTACTTCACATAGTCATTATGTGGAAGTTCGTGATCGCCTAGTTTCACAGGTGGGCATATACCCTGTCTCAGACTGAAGGTAACCTGGGCTGACTTAGATGCGCTTGCTTTTATTCGCCAGCTCTTTAGCCATTTGTGAATATCGTCCAGACTACTCTGTAGTATATTAGAAGCAATTTCAGGGCTTTGTGGCTGGCCAAACCGGCTGTGTCATCTGCTTAAGTTGCTGACGTAATATCCGGAGTATGTGGTAGACCTGCTGTATATATGGTGTACAACACCGATCCTAGTACAGAGCCCTGGGGCACTCCTGCATTCATTTAGTGGAAAGAAGAGGTAACGTCCCTTTCCTTAATTTGAAAAATTCTGTCGGAGAGGTAGGATTCAAGCAGTTCGTAGTACGTATGGGGTAGGGATGTATTGATCTTACAGAGTAACCCTCGGTGCCATACCCTATCGAAGACTTGTTGTATATCTAGAAATGCAGCCGAACAGCATTCCTTATCTTCCAAAGACTTCCATATTTTGTCATAGATTCTGTGGACTTGTTCTGTCGTACCGTGTTTCTGCCGTAAGCCAAATTGGTGGTCAGGTATGATGGACCGATGGAGTACTTGTGGTACCATTCTGCTCAGCAATAGTTTTTCAAATAGTTTAGTTGTTACAGGCAATAAACTGATGGGTCTATATGAGGGTACCTCATGCTCTGGTTGGCCTTCTTTATGGATCATCACTATTTGGGAGACTTTCCATAATGCTGGAAAGTGGTTTGTTCTTAGTATACTATTATAGAGTGCCGTTCAGAATATAACACCCTTCTTTGGTAGTTGTTTTAGGTCTTCCTTAGTGATAAGATCGAAACCAGCTGCTTTTTTGCTATCTAGCTTTATTATCTACCGAAATACATCCTTGGGAATATGGGGATAGGTCGAATGGGTAGATCAAGTTGGTACGGCTGACTTAATATGGCTTCAATATCAGAGTCGTCAGAGCCAGACTCTGCCGCGTTTGGTATGAACACTTTCTCTAAGTGCGTTGCAAATGCATCTGCTTTTTGCTCGCTAGTTCTCGCCCATCGTCCATCATTCAATTTAATTGGTGGTTTTGCACATTGTGGCCGGGTTTGCCACTAGTGGCAAAGGGAATAATTTGTGGATTTTGTGGCTGTCAGGGAATCTAATTGTGCTTTTTAACCGACGAAAAAAAAAGGAGGAGGTTCTCAAGTCGACACGTATGACCACGCATAACTTTTTAGTGAGTAGTCCGAATTGAAAAATTATTTTTTTATTGGGAAGGGTATACCTCGAAGTTGGTCCCATTTAAAATTGGAAACTATAATCCACCCCTAAAGGTAGAAAAAATGAGGTTGATTGATTTTTCACCAACTGAATTTTCAACTGTGAACCGATTCTGTTGAAATTTCGCACACATACATAGTTCTGATGACACAACCACTCATCATCAACTCCAGGTCTTTAACCTGGAGTAACCCCCTGGAGTGGAAGGTAACACAAAAGCGAAAAATAAAAAACTTTTTTACAAAAAATTAAACCGACGAAAAAAGAACTGAAAAGCTAAAAATAAATAACTTTAATTTCGAAAGTCGGTGACAAAAAACGAAAAATTGAAAAGCGAAGACACCGACTTCCGAAATTAAAGTTATTTATTTTTCGCTTTTCAGTTCTTTTTTCGTCGGTTTAATTTTTTGTAAAAAGTTTTAAAGTTGCATTCTCAGCTTCAGCAATAGCGTTTTTAAGGTCCACAATCGCTTTGTTCAGAGCTGTCTTGTCTTCTGTGGCCCTGGACGTATGCCAGACTCGTCGCAATCCTCGCTTTTCGTTGATTTTAATTCTAATTTGCCCGGGGACACCGTCACCACGTCTTGCAACTGTTATGCTGACGACAGTGGCGTGCTTTTCATACAGACAGAAAGACACTGCCTACCCTACCTAACTCAGACAAATATTTATAACTAACTAATATTATTTTATATGCTGACGACAGTGGCGTGCGTTTCATACAGACAGAAAGACACTGCCTACCCTACCTAACTCAGACAGCATAACTCAGACAGACAAATATTTATAACCAACTAATATTATTTTATCTACGAGTAAGTCTTACTATTAATAAATGATGGGCACCTATTTTTCGAACTTTTTTGTCTCACCGGTTTGATGCAAATGGGTCAATATTGTGGGCATGCTAACATCAAACCATGCCGCTGATTCCTTAGTAGTTTGATACGGATCAGCTTCTACCATCGCATCCAATTCATCGTTATTTACCTTAGTGGCTGGTCTTTCTCGGGTTTCATTCTTCAAGCCGAAGTTTCTAATACGAAAGCGATTAAACCATAAACGCACGGTGCGTTCATTAACCGTATCCTCTCCAAACACAGCATTGATATTGCGAGCTGTTTCCGCTGCGTTAGTTACACGTCGGAACTCGAATTCATAAATTAATCTCATTTTTTGTAATCTTTAATTTAAAAGCTGTATGCAAAAACAATTGAAAGTCAAACAATCGGGAAAAGTAGATAGACACTTTCAATGTCATTTTAATGTATCCATGACAATTTCTATAAGTAACACGCTTTGATTATAGTCGTAACACGTTTACAATTATTGTCTATATGTTATTGAAATTGTCATGGACACTTAAAAATTACATTGGGAGTGTCAACTTTTTACTGATTTAGTTTCTTAAAAATTACTGTGAAACCAATTTATACCCAGTTTTGATGCAGTTTGACGGTTAGGCAATTTAGAAAAATTGTCGTACACATCTTTTTTGAATGGTAGAAGTTAAGATATTTTAGAAAATGTGACAATGTTTATATCTTATTATTGCTCGTGACTGTACGTATGAGTACTTATAGAGAAAATAAAAAATGATGCGTTAATAATAAACTATCTTTCGGTGACAAAAAACAAGCGTTATCTTTTCACTGCTATTATTAATTTTGCAAATACAGAACATCAATGAAACGCGCTGAAAGACCACTTCGAATATCCATAAATTGATGTCTATAAAATCAGTCAATCTATGGATATTTGAGGTTGCAATTATCTACATCTTATTTAATCGACAAGACGACGAACCAAAACCAACATGCAATATTTTTAGTTAGATAATAGCTTTTAAAATTTTCCGCCTACTCTGTCTAAAAACTCTGTGCACGCCGCTGGCTGACGATGCAAGAAAAGTTAACTTCACATAGAGAAGGCAAATGCCAAAAAACAGGCAACTCATTCATCCTCAATCCTCACTCACCCTCTTTCAAATCTGTCAGACAACTGACTATGTACAAGTTGAAAAGCCACAGTGAGGCGCCACAGTGGGGCCACACAGCCCTAGGTACTATTATTTTAATGAACCAACCTTAATATCCCTGTCAGTAACAGTGTTCCTTAAATTGCTAACTATTATTTTGTATTCCAAGTGTGGGTATTCAGTTTTTTGAGCTATTGCGTCACTTCTTAGGGTAGCCATAGGATTTTTTTTCAGAATCGATCGTAGTTTTGGTGCAGTCTCCTCCTTTTCTTCTACAATAGTTCTAAAAATAATCATCACAATGAAAAACCATTTGTATCGAGCTTATGCGTTTGTCGAAAATTTATGGTGCGCTGGCGCCGGCGCAGACGGTGGCGCCGCATCCAAACGTTAGTATCGATACTATGAGTACCCCGTATGAAAGAATTGAAACAGATAGATCCATGTATTATTGTTAGGAATTAAACCAGACATTACCTGTGAATAGTAGCGACACTGTTCTCATAAAAGTCATTATTACGAGTTATGATTTTGAGCTGCAGGTTAGCAACGCGGTTTAACGACGCTAACTTTTGTGGGATGTATTCATCTCCCATGGGGTCATCAATTATTTCTAAATAATTTTCAACAGTTCGAAGTAATGGTTTAGGTTTAGGTTTTGGTTTATGTTGAAATTCTATAAGCATAATAATTTATTATTATTACGTAATAAAGCTTTAAGTATCAATAGTATCATTCCAATTAATTACGAGAAAAAAGATTTGTAAGTTAAAAAAGATAATCGAATTACCAAAGAATCTTGACTTCACACTTGACCTGACCTCAGCCAATGTGTGAGTGTTCATTTGACGTTTCAAGCCAATTTTAAACGTACTTAAAGGCTGTGAAACTACTTCCATCGAAGGATCTGTAAATACTAAACAAAAAAAATTATCAACCATTAGTTTATTTATGTATGCACATGTCACAGAATAATTGGCAAAATCAAATCTTTGAAACAAACAAAGATTTTCGTAACAATACACGCTATTATCAGGATCATTACTAAAATCCAGTTTATCTTCTGTAAATCGCGAGCAACAACGGGTCTGAGCGCTGATTAAATTTGATGAATGAAAATACTTACCTCTTATTGTAAAGAACAACAAAATTTCTGAAAGTGTTTAAAATTAACCACTATACAGCTTTTATCGCTATCTACCACTGTACAAAAGAACAAAAAATATTTTGAAACTTTCTATTTGTTTCTCACAGTTACTTCAGTATATTTGAACAGGCAGTTGTTGGGAGGAGCCAGTTTATCATAATATGTATTATACCTACCCGACTCGCTTTAGCATGGCAATAGCACTATTCTCTCATTCTTTATTTTAAAAACTGAAATAAAGTCTGTTAATATCCTGAATCAGTATGTATCGTGATCTTCAACATGTTCCAATAACAAAAAACCATAGGTATATTATATATTGATAAGCTAAAGCAACTTGGCTATAGTATTGTTTCAAAAAGAGTAAAGTATGATCATATCACAAATGTTATCTACTTATCAAAATGTTACTTACATCTTTCTTCAGTTCGTGGTGCTCTTGTAAAAATTCCTCTGTTTGGAAAAGTATTTCTAAATGGTCTAGGGACTCTTGCCTGAAAATAAAGTAAATCTTTATCTACCTTATTACAAAAGAAATTCATCATTTCAACAAATTCATAACAACAACATTATTGAGAATAAGAATATATTTATTTGCAAAAATCACGGTATATAAAGATGGTAAAAAAGTACAATTTAGAACAAAACATGTTTTGCCAATATAATAATCATGCAAATTTTTCGGTTCGTAACTTATATTAACATTTTTTTCCATTAAATCTTTAGCACTATAGAAACTATTAACACATAACCATTCGTAAACTTTATTTTTAAATAATCTAGTGTTTAAATTTTTGAGATCATTTGGTAACTTATTATATAAACATACACACATTGCAAGGCAGCTTTTATTATATTTAGTTAGTCTTGGAATCTCGCTTAGTACGAGCCTGTATCGTTACTAACCAACTGGATCTCTAAATCAAATGAATGAATAAAGTGCTGCATACAATACAGCCAATATAACTTGGCAGTTTTGAACTTCACGCAGAGGGTAATATTTTTTAGGAACCAAATGGTGACATGATACTCATGATACATGATCATGATACATGATTGTCAGTGAGAGAACATGCGTGAAAGTTATATCCTTACATGTACCTATCACATAACTGATTTATTTGTCATTGCTCCATTTATAATTTTTTTGCCTTTTGTGGGACAGTAATCTTATTGTAGGTGCATCGTCATCACATATAATTATATAATTCATGTATACAAAATATTGTAAAACATTTTTGAAAAGAGTAACGGTGGAGTTTCTTGCCCATTCTTCTCCATACGAAAGCTACCTTTTAGAATGGGCAACTAGAATCAATTCTATTTCTTTGTTTTTCATTGACGTTCAAAAGTGCCTTTTATGTGCCTATTTGAAATAAATTATTTGACTTTGACTTTATTATAAAACAAAGTCCTTCGCTGCATCTGTCTGTCATCCTGTATGTGATAAACTCAAAAACTACAGTACTGATTGATGAGAGTAAGGTTTTAGTATATAATAACCAACATCCACGCGGGCGAAGTCGCGGGCATCAGCTAGTGCTATATAAAAATGTACTCTTTGGATATATGTGCCTATGTTCAGACCTGGCAGGACTGTGCGGATCGCCCGGAGGACACGGTGGAGCATACGGTGGAGGTATGCCCTGCTTGGGCGGAGCACCGCCGTGTCCTCGCGGAGGCGATTGGCGGCAATGACCTCTCGCGTCCGGCCCTGGTCCAGGCCATGGTACGGAGCGAGAGGGCATGGGAAGCCGTCACCTCCTTCTGCGAAGCAGTAATGCTCGCGAAGGAGGAGGCGGAACGCGTGAGGGAAAGGCAAAGTTTGCGCCCTCACGCCCCTAACCGCCGCCGTTGGAGACGCCCTGGGCGTCGGGAATCCCAGGCTGATTCCCGGCCACCATAGGCGCGGGCTTGCGGACGGCGAGCAACGGGCAGCTCGCCGTCCGATAAGGACCAGGCCCGGGTCGATGGCGCGTCGTGTTCCACGCGCGCCTCAAAGAGATGTCAGCAAAATTGAAGGGGTCCGCTAGGACCGATGCCTGCCAGGGTTGCGGGAAAGTCCGAAAGGGATACCGGGACCTTGGCAACAGGCAAATGAAGGAACACGGGTGGGTTTTAGTCAGTAAAAGTCTGACACGCCCTTCCGCTCCGCCCAGAACGGGAGAAGTCATTGGATGATTTCCCACCCTCAAAAAAAAAAAAAAAAAAGACCTGGCAAGTTGGTCAGTAGGTTGTCTTAGGGACAGTAGTTATACCAATTGTACAACAATTTACCAGTACACCTATTGTCCAACCTAATATTGATAGACCAAAGGTCTAATGATTTCTGGCTGTTAAGCTAAAGGAGTATTTAATCAAACTTACTCTTTCTTGGAGTAACTTGTCCAATTTTAATCTTGCATCCTTCTGTTTAGCAAGTTGTGCTAGTTTTTCTCTAGCATCAGTAATTTGAGTTCTATTTTTTGATATAATTTTATTTCTAAAATCGGGTATTGGCGCCATTGTAGGTAATGGTTTGAATTCCTGTGCTTTCAGTTTACCCCTTTTCGCTCTGTAACATTAAAAAAATTACAACACATTATAGTATTTCAGTGGGGTGATGTGAGAGACTTGTTGTTTGTGTTTTTCCGCAAATAAACGTACCTATCTTCTTTATCTGTGAGAGACAACAAAAAGATATAAGATTTATTACCTCGTGTTTTCTCTTTTTCTTATATGCTCCTATCAACATACAAAAGACAAATCACAGACTAGCACAGCAGACTAGGGACAAATTCAGCTAAACCACAGAGTACTTTACTTTTATTTAAAGGTAGCTAAACGCAGCACTGCCACAGATAACTATATACAGAGCACTGCCGAAGCGCTAAACCAGCCACAGAAGAATAAGAAAATTGAAAAGCAACGCTAGCTAACCGTGCGTTTGCACTGGCGAAACATTCACATAAAAACATGTTGAAATCTCTGTTTTCTGTCAATGTATCGACTCGCGTTTGCATTGTCACGCAACTTGTTGACGCGAAACATGTTTGAAGTTTCATATAACTTGACATGTTTCGCCACATGTCTTTACAAACCAGTTTCATAACAAAATGTATCTACACAAATCTAGAAACACGTGTTTTGACATTTCATAGCATTTTGACTTTAGCAACTTGTATATGTTCTGATGTTAACAAAAGTACTACATAATCTGTGATTGACAGCTTGTAATTACTCATAATAAACAAAATCTAAATAAGTAATAAAATGGATTCAAGCGATGAAGACGATTTATTGTTTGTAGCTGCCAGTATTGCATACCTGGAACGGCAAAAACAAAAATCTAGAAAGAAACCTAGGTACTGGATGCGCGACTTCCTAAAAAAGAGAGAAACACATGGTGCCTGCAGTTTAAGGAATGAGTTGTTTATTCAGGATGCACAGGGTTATAAGAATTTCCTCAGGCTATCACCTGGAGATTTTGAAATATTATTACAGAAAGTTGCTCCAATTATAAAGAAAAACGACACACATTTCAGAATGTCCATCCCACCATCTGACCAATTAGTTGTTACACTACGGTATTTAGCTACTGGTGATTCCTATGCATCTCTCATGTATTTAAGCAGAATTTCAAAAACCTCAGTAAGCATAATAATACCTGAAGTTTGTACAGCCATAGTACAAGTGCTTGCAGAGTATGTAAAAGTAAGTAAAACAATCTTTTGTGTTTTTTTTATTTATATAATTATCATAGTTTTGGCATATAAACAATCATAAAATCAGTCTTCTATCACAATGTAAACAAATATCCTCAAAATAATCAACAGAAAAACATAATACTTTTATTACCTATCTTGATAACAAGACTTACATACAGCAATCATCTATTAGTAATCTTATATCTATAAATAGTATATGTCTGTGACCCTGTTGTTTTAGAAATATCTAACTTAGGTATAGCACAGAAATCTCAATGATTTAATAACAACATGAATATTAAAAATATTTGGTCAAAGTTTACACATGTGCCACCTCCAATCCAATAAAATCAGTCTCTATCACAATGTAAACAAATATTCCCAAAGTACCTAATCAACAAATAACATACTGCTTTGATTATCTTGATATCAAGACTTACATAAAACAATCATCTATATGTAATCTTTTAACTATAAATAATATAAGTCAGTCTCTATGACTCTGTTGTTTTAAAACTTTTTGTTGTAAGTGAAGTTTGAATTATGAATATAGGGTATGGTCTGATGTTGTTCGTATATCATCTGTAGATAATTCATCTATAACTTCAACCTCAAATTCCAGAGGAGTTGAACCCAAAGGGTCAATGTTCTCTATATTATTAATATTATTAGTATCTTTATTCTCATTCTCAGAATCTAAAATTTCTAGTTTTGTGCTAAAAACTAGATCTATTATTTGTTTTTTTAGCATTAATAAATGTCTTTTAGACTTTATCTCCCTTAATTCGCTTGCTATAGATTCTCCAAAAATAGCATATTCGTCTTTTTTTTGTTTGCTAATTATAGCATTTGATGCATCTTTTAGGATATTGAGCGTGCCCAATTCCGAGTCATGCTTTCTTTTGTTGCCTTTATTTTTGGATCCTGGCGGAGTGAGGCATTCTAGTCCATCAATTTCATTTCTAGATTGGTTTTGTTGGGGGGTGACACTTTCTGATCTATTATTTTCATGCACTTCCAATAACTCGGTTTCTTGTTCAGCAGTTTGAGTTAAGACCTGAAATAAAGAAGTAACAATTTATTTATTTGTTTTAGATGCCTACATCTGCAGACGACTGGCAAAAAACTTCAAAGGATTTCGAGAATCAATGGAATTTTCCTCATTGTGTCGGAGCTTTAGATGGAAAACATGTTGAAATTATCAAACCAGTTAACAGTGGGAGCGAATATTTTAATTATAAAAAATGTTTTAGCATTGTTCTTATGGCTGTAGTAGATGCTAACTACAATTTTATTTATGTGGATGTTGGAGTCCAAGGAAGATTATCGGATGGTGGTGTGTTTAATAGTACAAACTTTTACAAATTATTAACAAATAACAATTTATTTCTGCCACCACCACAACCATTACCTGGCAGACAGCAAAATTGCCCATATGTCATAGTGGCTGATGATGCATTTGCACTAAATATAAATTTACTTAAGCCATATCCTGGTACTCAGATAACGGGCACTCCAGAAAGAATATTTAATTATCGCCTTAGCAGAGCTAGGGTGGTAGTAGAAAATGCTTTTGGTATTTTATCAGCAAGGTTCAGAGTGTTGCGGCAACCAATTTTACTTTCTCCTACAAAAGCTTCATTGGTTACTCTTGCCTGTGTCTATTTACACAATTTTGTAAGAATGATTAATAATCATTCGAGTAATGTTTATGGCCCAGTTGGTACATTTGACACTTTTGATGCGGTAAGTGGTGCAATGACTCCTGGGAGTTGGAGAAACAATAATCCAGGTCTTCTACCTCTCCAAAGAATACCTAGAAGGGATAGAATTGAAGCCGTAGCAGTACGGAATGAATTTAAAGACTATTTTATGACTGATACAGGGAGTGTACAATGGCAAAATCAATATGATTAATATATTATAAGTAGTTCTAGTTTATCTAGATTTTTATTTTAGTGTTAATGTAATAAATTATATGAAAGAAACATTACATTTTGTATTTTTATTTCCTCACACAAGACCCCACATTCTCACTTTTCCACAACCCACACTACCTACGGTTTCACCTGTGTTTATGGGTTCAAGTGTGTATGTAGGCACTTACTTACTTTTTCATTCAAATAATGAAGAAATACTCAAAGTCTACATTTAAGTTTAGATAAATGATTAGACAAATATTATCTAGCATATCTGCCTTTGGTACTTTTAACAAAATTACATAAAACAAAGTTAACTCACCATTATTGAATCTGTACTTGGAACTGGCACATTTATATCTTTGATGAATTGGAGATGGTTAAAAGCATACCAGCTAGACTGACCCACCGCGTCTAGTCCGGCTCCCGATTTTGTTTTATGTTTATGTATTTCTCTGTTGTATTGAGTTTTTAGAGATGTGATTTTCTTTTCTATCGGACTAACGCTATCCAAGCCCATTTGCTCAGCTATTTCTAACAAAGCATCTCGACGCTTTACTCGGTTTTTATAGTCCACACATTTTGTGTTCCACAAACATGGAAAGCCTTGCCAAAGCTCTATTAACTTGATCGTTTCTGCTTTGGATCACTCCATGTTTCGGTCTACACACGGGATTTACTCGGTTTTTATAGTCCACACATTTTTTGTTCCACAAACATGGAAAGCCTTGCCAAAGCTCTATTAACTTGATCGTTTCTACTTTGGACCACTCCATGTTTCGGTCTACACACGGGATGTTTACCGTCATACTCGGATAACACTAAACATCAAGCAATAGACAAGTTGCGAGACATATTTTGACCTAAACGAACAACAGTGCGAACGCAAACGTGACAAACCTCTATACAAAACATGTCTATTGTTTATGTTTCTAGACAGTGCGAACGCAGTATAAAACAAATCTTGACATCTGTCTTAAAACTTACTCATGTTGCGTGCAGTGCGAACGCAAGTTCAACAAAACAAGTAATTAGATTTGTTTCATATGACAAGTTTCGAAACATCTACATGTTGAATGTTTTCTGGTGCAAACGCACGGTAATGGATGCACTAACCGTGCGTTTGCACCAGGCCCGGTCAACTATGTATAGGTGACCTTGGACTCTACTCAGGGCCTAAAACGTGACAAGAACAGCGAGTGTTTTTATTGCCGACTCTTTCCAACAGACATGTCATGCACTTTAATGTTACCATGTAAAATAAAGTAAAATATCGATGTGCTATAAAAGCTTTTTCTTCAATATACGTAGCTTATGAATTCCAATCTAATGATTTTTCATTCATTTAATTAAATTTTACAGTTATTAGCTTCATTTACAAAAATATATGATTAAAATCAGTTTTTACGTGATGGCAACTTTTACAAAGAGTACATTTTTATCTTTATTATTATTAACTTAATTAATTTTCTGCTTTCAACTGCTGATAAAAAGTGTTTTTTGCCGGTTTGTTTGTTAGGTCTGTGCAAAATTAACGCTTTTTGTGTTGTGAATTCAATAATTACGAAATTAAGCCTCCTGCCTGAAATTGACGCTTTGGTTGTGAGTTCTTTTCAAACGGTGTGTTAATTTGATTTTACTTGTCGTTTTTCCAGTATTTCGTGTGATTTTTCGTTCAAAGTGCGTCGAGTTAAGTATTCTCCTCCACCTTCATGGAGACTCCGCGTACGGGATACCGAAAATGTGCACAATGCATCAAACCACAATATTCGGCACTGGTCTTACATCGTTTTCCAAAACTAGGACATTCCAACGTACAGCGGTATGTAAATAGTCTAAAGTGTAGTACCAATTTCAATCAGTATTATCATTCTGTTGTAGATAAAAAAATTCAACTTAAAATCAGGTTGGGAGCATGGGCAAAGTTTTGTCTGAACTCTCCACTACATCGACAACAGCTCGCAAGTTGAGATGTCCATTGCTGAAACTGGAACCAGTCAACATCCCCGGAACCTCAAGATCATCTGAGTTAATTAACTCATCAGATGTCAGTTCTCTTTTTTATTAAGAAAATACTTTATTTGAATTAAAATCTACTCCGGCTCCGGCCAGTTGTTCAGAGGCTTAAGTTTACTTAGAGTATCAAAATCTAATTAATATAAACTTAGTCTTAAGTATACCATGATAAATGCTAGTAAGCATATATATACCGAACAGATTTTTTAAAGAACAACTTAATGCTTAGTTGAACTATGAAGAATCACTTAAAAGTATATGAAGCCAAATCAATTAATTGGTCCTTAACTCTGACTTACTAAAACCATATTGTCTTTACTTACATGTACTCAGTTCAGATAGTATGGATTTAATGCTATTTTGAACTATGTAAAATATGAACATTAGTTATTTTGTTTTTTGTCACTTTAGGCTCTCTTCTTGATCAAACATAATTTTACAATTATATCTTCATCTACATATTCTATGGTGTATATAATACTCAATACTCAATTCTTTATTGCGTTCCACAATGTAGGCTTAGGTGGTAAACATTTATTTTAAAACAATCGTGGACCCTGTCGGGCACAGCAAAAGTAAGTTATGTGGAGAGGACTTATCATTTAAGTATCTTATAATCTAACTTATTCTAAAAACATGGGCATTAACATTATTTTTCGAATTTCAAGGATTTATCAGTTAAATATTCGTTGACACTGTAGTAACATTTGCTCAATAATATCTTTTTCAACTTGTTTGTGAATAAATGAAGTTTTTTTTCTTTTCTTATGGATTCGGGTAACATATTGTATATTTTTATTGACATAACCAGAGGACTTGTTGAATGTAATTTTAAGCGGGATAATGGTAGGTTGAGTCTTGTTTTGTATCGGAGTGTGTATCTTGTCTGTATGTCTTCTCGTTTAGTATAAAAGTCTTGGTGTTTGTGAGCGAATTTGCATATTTCAAGTATGTATATACAAGGCAGAGTTAAAATATTTAGTTCTATAAAATGGGGTTTGCAGCTATCTATCTGTTGTATATTTACCAGGATACGGATAAGTTTCTTTTGAACAGTGAACAGTGCTAGTGCATCTGTACTGTATCCCCACATTATAATGCCGTAGCTAAGCCATGCGTAAGCATAGGCGTAGTATGTAACCAGGGCAGTCTCTAAATTTGTGGTTTTTTTTATTTCACGAAAAGCATATAAAAATGTTGAAAGTTTAGATTTTATGTTTTGTACGTGTGATTTCCAATTTATATTTTTATCTATAGTTATGCCTAATAGTTTGAATTCATTGACTGTTTCTATTTTATGATTATTAAAAGAAAAGAATACATTTAGAGGATTTTTTTGGTGGGGATGGAAAGTTATGAGTTTAGTCTTTGAAAAGTTGATTTCAAGGTTGTGCTCGTTCATCCAGGTTATTATTTTGCTGAGGATTTCATTAAGGGTAATGTTTAGGTTTATGTTGTCATGACATTGGGTGAGAATGGAAATGTCGTCCGCAAATAAAACGCAAGGTCCGGTTTCTGCTATAAATTTCGGGAGATCATTGATATAAACCAGAAACAAAAGACATCCAATAACACTTCCTTGTGGCTAATCGCCTTCCTGTCAGACCGGAACTTTTGAAGTTCGTTTATATTGTTATTGAAGTATTCTATCTCTACTAGCTGTGCTCTCTTTTCAAGATAAGATTTGAACCATTCATATGATTTACCGCGGATCCCTAATCTATATAATTTATTTAATAAAATATCGTATTGCACTTTATCATAGGCTTTGGTCATGTCAAGCATTAAACCTACTGCGTATTTTTTATTGTTTATTATGCTTAAGGCTTCCTGTATAAATTTAAAGACTGCTAATGTTGTTGATCGGTTTTTTCGAAAGCCGTTTTGGCATTCATCAAATATTTTATATTTTTCGCAGAAATTGTACACGCGATTGCACATTGCTTTCTCGAAAATCTTTGAAGCTGTAGGCAGTAAAGCTATTGGACGGTAATAACTTGGCTCTGTTTTGTCATTTTTCTTGTGTAAAGGTTTTACTAATGCTATTTTCAGCTGATCTGGGAATAATAGAGTATTATACATGAAACATAATACTTAAAAATATTGAATTAAGATTCAGAGTTATTGTCTTGAATTATTTTGTTGGTCTGAGTCTTGAAGACATCTAGTATACCTTTTCAAGACATGTCAGTTCCACTTGGGTATTTTAATGTTGTTATATTTATTAACAGCAGCTTATGATTAATCATAAGAAAACATGAACAACTTTTTTTTAGTTTAGTTTCTATAATAAGGAAGAAACTTTTTATGTTCTTAATAGGCAGCCATTATCATTACATTTTTATTTCTTCCACTAATTCGAATGGTTTTTCTGTTTTAGTATTCACATTTGGAACAGCCTGGAACTTCATAAGCAACTAGTGTGCAACAACCTGGAACTAGTTCAACTATTGATATTATACAGACCCCAAACTCATCTGTTGTAAGTAATATGTTTTGTTTTACTAGTTTTTTCCATGATGAAATTGCCACGGTTTTTTAGGTTTCCGTAGTCAACAAGGAACCCCTAAAAATAATCGTCAATTTTTTTTGTTTTGTTTTGTTTTGTGTTGTTGGAAAGGTCATTCAAAAATATTGTGAGATTGTGAAAACCATTTTTGGATTCATGGATTAAAGTACTAATTTTTGTTAGAGTCAAGTGCCCTGCCAGCTAAATGATTGGTCTTGGATATGTAAAAAAAATCACTGCAGTAGTATATATGTATAACCTTATTAAAAGGAAAACTATCACATCTCAGTAGGCTCCACAAGTTACTTACATTTGCAGTTGAACAACTTGTTGTTCAACGTCGACTTGAAGTCAACTTCAAATATTGAGTTTGTTTAATAAATTCATTCCAACTACGGAATTCTTCATTGTGCGTGGTTCGAAACGCACTTGGCCGGTTTTTTTTTTCTATAACTGTTTACATCCTGTAATTCGCACTCTCTCTTTATAGTAGAATATAGAGTCAAATTAAATTAGCTAGCGGAACCCCACAGACGTGATGGGTACCGATATCTAAACACGATACAAAATAAAAAATAAAATTGTGTCTAGGAACTCTGGTATTATTTTTACTTGTCTCTTGAACAATGAGTTGAGAGAATTGAGAGTTAATTTTTTGTATGAAGCTAAAAGTTTTTCACTTATTAAACTCCTTTCAGTTATGAAATAGGCAAAATAGTCCTTCCCGAATGAACCATGGTCATCACTTGAATTCCAAGGAAAACTGTTTTCTAACCATAAAATGCTGTGCAGTAATCATTTCAAAAAGACATGTTTCATGAATCAGAAGCTCTTTAGAACTGCAGTACCATCTGAAGAATATGATGAGGTCAGTCAATAAACATTTTCGTAATTGTAACTAATTAATAGTTAGTGGACTTACAACCGGCCGGCCAACTTAGAATGCGCTTATGTTTCAACAGTTGTCCACAAATAATATTATTGAATGCGTTGTTTGACTATTTTTTTTCACTTCTAGGATTTGTAATCCTGTTGTTCCTTTGGAACCAAGCAGTGTGTACCAGTAGCAGGCCCATCAAGAATAATTCAACCATTGGCTGAAAATATAAATGTGCTAAACACAACTAATGATTCTGCACGGCAATTAAAACCAGTTGCAATGTCTTTGAAACAACCACAAAGTGAGTAAGAAAGAAAATTGTATACAAGGATGATAAGAAATATGAACTAAGTCAGTAGACTTCAAAAAACTATTAAGCACCTGAAAAATGTGTCATTTGTCAATGTTTTATGCAAAGACAGCACAGTCAACGATATTTTGCAATCAGAAGGGTCATCAACCTTTGCACTCTTACTGCAAGGAGAACTACAAAACTTTAAAAGAAAAAGAAGAACCCGTAGATGGAATACAGAAACAAAAATAACAGCTCTAAGGCTCTAAAACAGATCCCCAAGATGTTACAAGCGGTTAGGAAGAATGATTTGTTCACCAGCCATTAAAGTCCGTCTTAAATAAATATCACTTGTGCGTGCGTTGGCATCAACAAAAATATTTTTAATGTTTTGAAAAAAACAGTAAAAAGGTTTATACCATCTGATAGAGAGTATGTGTCGATCTTCGATGAGGTGTCCATAAAAAAGAATTTATGGTACAATATAAAAGAGAATTTGATAGAAGGTTACCAAGATCATGCTTCTCAGGGTAGATTGGCACAAATGGCATCATATGAACTTTTTTATGGTGGCTGGTATTAGAAAACCAGTTAAACAACTAGTCGCCTATTATCTTTCTAGTGGATCTGTAACTGTTGATCGACTGACAGTTCTTCTAAAAGAGGTGAGCATAATATTTTTCCTTTAGTTCATTCCTAACATTTAAAATGATCATCCTGTGCACTATGAAACAGTCAGCTGCACTACCTGTCTAGTGTCTGGCTATAAATTGTACAGCTGATGTTGACACAGTAGATGAAGAATTATTTTATTTTCTAATTATTCATGATATTTCTCTTCACCCAGTTTATAATCATAATTTGTTCTATCATTTCAGGTTTTGAAGTGCTGTTTTGATGCCGGGCTTAATATAGCTGCCACACTATGTGATCTGGACTCAGTGAACAAGAGAGCTGTAACCATCTTGGGAGCTACTGTAGAGCAGCCTTATACTAAATTAGGCAATAATGAAATTGTCACTATTTTTGACACACCACATTTACTTAAGTGTTTTAGAAATTTATTTCTAAAATATGACATAGGATGTCAAACTAATATATTATCTGACAACAAATGTAGAATTGGTAAGTAGCTGTAAAATAACTTTATTTTCAATATTTTACGATCATCATAATATATTATCAGCCTTTTTAGGTTCTATACCCAAGAGGGTGGCATATACCCTATAATGAACTTATTCTGTCTGTCTGTTTAACACAAGGCTGTATCTTTATAACTGTAATAGGTAGGTAATTGGAATTACCAATATTTCCTAAAAATACATGTTACTATGAAGACTACTATGGCAGATGCTCAGCAATAAAAAAAAAGTAAAGTAATAAAAACTAAAACCCAACTACGACTAAAAAGATACAAACAAGACACCACAGACAGTCAAATTAAAAAATCCAATTCCAATTAAAAATCCGGAGTCACACGTGTTAGGGCATAAATCGAACAGATTACGTGTGACTCCGGATTTTTGTGAAGTCACATAGCTTATAACCAGCGGACGATCAAGACGCTTCCAACGATACCTCATTTGTCAAATTGTGATTAATGGTTTAGAAGATACGAGGGAACACATGAACATACTTACATACATACATACCGGTCAAAATCATAACCCTCTTTTTTTCTTCGCCGTAGTCAGGTAATTAATCTGAATTTGAATACCTTAGTCTATCCTAACACCTACTATACTCTTCAATTTGTGTTACAGGTATTGCTAAATGGAGCTACATTCAAGAATTTTATGAGCTGGACAGCAGTAACCCCAATTTTGTGTTTGCACCACTTCTTAAACTAGACCACCTTAATCCAAACACAAAACAGAAAATAAAAGTCAAGCTTGCTGCTCAAGTTTTAACCCATTCAGTAGCAGCAGGCATGTATGCAAAAATAGCTCAAGGTAAGGATCTTTTATTTTGATCATCTGTTTTGATCATGTATTATGATTACGAATTTATCTAAGGCGGTTTACACACGGCACCGCGCACCGCCGCGGTCTCGAACAATTCGACGGTGAACGTGTGTTAGGCATCAGCGGATTTAATAGAGGCCAATGCGACATGAGACCGCCTACCGAGGTGCCGTGTGTTAATCGCCTTAATGTCACATTTGATTAATTCACCAAGTGTTTGATATAGCAATAATACCTCCAAAGCTATTTTGGATTCCTCATGTTGGTATGATCAACTAAATAAAATAAAATAAATTGTTAAATAAACATTTTATATTATACAATCACGACGTAAAGATGACATATTCAGATCATGCCGTGATCGTAATAAAAAGATTAGCCAGTCTACCAGTCAGTAGATTGGTAGTGAGGCTGACTGCCCAGGGTATGCTGGTCGATCATTTATAATTGTGTCGTTACAATGAAGGCTCTTTCAATGCATCTTTGCATTCCGATTGTGATAAATTGTTATTGAACATTGTTTTTTATTTTTTTCAGGGGAATTATCATTTGATGCCACAACTACAGCAGACGTAATTACAAAGATGGATGAATTATTTGATAGTGTTAATGCGTATACACCAGACCTTCGAAGGGGGCAACGAATGTCCACAAATTTAAAGGATAGTACAGACCATATGAAGCTTTTTAAAGAAATGAAGCAATTTTTTAGAAATTTAATTTTTTTGTGGTGCTACATTTATTTCTCCTTCGTCCAAGGAAGGTTGGGTCTGGAGTTAGAATGGGCTGGAGAGACTATGGATAAACCTTAAAGTAAAACACAAATCGATTAAAAGCTTATCAACAAGAAGAACCCAGCAGGACCCATTAGAAAATCTTTTTGGGTGCATTCGCAGTAACTGGAGCTAACACAAACCCTACTACTAGGCAGTTTGTAGCTGGTTTAAAAACTGCTGTCCTGAGTAATTTGTCACACATTCAGTCAGGAAATTGTGAGGTTAATGAAAACTGGTTTACATTACACATACATTCACAACAAAACATGTTGAAGTCTCTAGTCCTGTCAAAAATATGGAACATTGACAGAAAATAGTGATTTCAACATGTTTTCTTGTTAATGTTTCGCCAGTGCAAACGCACGGTTAAGAGCGTTGATGCTAAAAGTTGGCAACGTCGCAAATAACTGTCAAATATCTGTCAAATATTTACCTGCTTTGATTATTTTGGCAATATTGAAAAGTGGACTTACAATTCAACAGTAAAATACCTACGTTAAAAAAATCGCTTGTCTTCCTACACTGTGTCATAGGCCTTAGTAAACACGCAACAACTATTGAATTGCACCCTACCCTCATTGCTTAAAACTTATGTTTCTTGTGTGTAACTACCTGTTACTGACATGTTTTGTTTTGTTTGATGCGAGTATATAATTATTTTTTTGAGTCGAAGTGCTATAAGTATAGATATTATTAAAAATGTTTATTTTTAAGATACGTACCTACTTTGTCTACGCTTGTTGTTAAATACGCTAATTTTTAACCATGTTTACTCTGTAAGTGAATTTTGTTAAATCTTTTGAGTAAATAAATATCTTTAACCGTAATATTACTGTATGGAACTATGAAATATCGCTAATTAACTGACTAGAATATTAATAATGAATTGCAATTATAACACTGATAAGTTGTAACTGGTTTTAGGTGGAAAAAGGCATTTGGAAAGTTTCCAAATCCTTTTTTTACATCTAAAACTAAATATTCGGTGTTACGATATTGTTTATTGCATTTCATAATCAATATTTTAGACAACAAGTTAGCCATATTTCATATTTCCATACAGTAATATTGATAATTTAATCAAAACACCGAAATATTTGACATCTATTTGCGACGTTTCCCACTTTCAGAATACACGCTCTTAACAGACTTATAAGATTTTGTTTCGGGCAAAGTGTTATCGGGTTTTTCCATCTGTAATTTCGGAGTGGCAGCCCGGAGTCCGGATTTGTGCCCGGTCAAAAATGTGGGTGTACTATAGGTACACCTCTTCCCAAGCCTTCGGGAAATACAGGCGTGATATTATGTTATGTAAAATTTTGTTAACAATAATGAAATTATTTCATATCGAATTCATAAAGGCACAGATTTATCGTCAAGGTACGAAACACGAAATTTTCGGTTTCGCCATCTATTTTACAAAAAAATATGTGTCTTATGGATTGGATATGAAATTCAGGATAATTCGAACAGAATTTAATATTATAACAAGTCTCACTACTCATGTAAGTTTGTTGTAAGTGTTTTTGATGACTAGTGTATCATTCTTAACCATATAATGTCCTTGCTTAAAACATTATCATTATGATTTAATATTATAAATAGAACTGGAGACTATCTTGTCCAATTTAGTTAAAAAAAATATTTCTTTAATAGAAGCCGTTTTTAACTGTGTCAATAAGAAAATGTATGAATGGAACGACGCTTTTATTACACACACAACTGTCATTGGAAATATGTTTTTTTTAATTTTTATTACTAGTCAATCTTTTTGTAAAGTTGTTTTAATTTTGATTACTCATGAGTGTCTTCTGTCTTTACTGATTATTCTGCAACAGAAATTGATTTATTATACCTGTAACAAGGTATTATTGAAATTAAATGGTAAACTGGCAGAATACAAAAAAAACAGTTTATGATATTTATTTCTGTAACAGAATAGGTTTACCAGTAACTTAATAAAAAAACATATTTCTATTGACAGTTGTGTGTGTAATAAAAGCGTCTTTCCATTCATACATTTTCTTATTGACACAGAAAACGGCTTCTCTTAAAGAAATTCAAAAGCTATCGCCCAAAAGAAATATTTTTTTAAAACTAAATTTGACAATGTAGTTTCCAGTTCTATTTATAATAATTATTAACATCAAATTATTGAAATATAGTATTACTGGTATTGCCGTTGGTCCCACACAGTTAGACTGCAAATTTGAACTGGTTCTGTTTTAAATAATCTGTTTAGTGATAAATTGATAATATCCAGACCTAGCTATCAGGAACATTTCAAATTAACACGCAAACAAAAAAAACATACAAACTTCGGCAAAAAAAGTGGATACACAACTACTTAACTAATTAACATTTGAAAATACTGTTGGAGCTGCTGAAGATTGTAAGACCATCTTTGCATTGTAAATATAATCTCCTTTGTATTATATAATTGCATAGCACAGGTGTGAGAACTATGTTTTTTTGAATTGTTTTTTGTTTTTATGTTCTTTTTACGTGCTTTGTACATTGTTATCACATGTATAATTTGAACATGAATGATGTAACCAATTTTTTATTTAAAAGAGTGTCTGTAGAATTTCTTGCCCATTCTTCTCCATAGGTACCTACTACGCTTTGGAATGGGCAACTAGCTTCATATTTCTGACTGACAATTCAAAGTGCCTGTAAATGGTTTTATTGAAATAAATGCTTTGAATTTGAGTATGAGTTTGATAATAACTTCAAGTTGATAATATGTTCAACATTCTTATATATACATACATATATTTATTTATAGGTATGGTACGGTAATCCGTACCATACCTATAAATAAATATATGTATGTATAGGTACCCTATTACTACTTACAAGATTCGAATTTCCCGCCTAATTCTGGTTTGTCAAGTTTTTAGTGGGGTGCCACTAGATGGCGTCAATTCCTTTCTCATATTTTTTGTATGAGCTTGTTCTTCTTCTCTTGAGTACTAATGTTCTGTGGTTTGCACTGGCGAAACATTCAAGACAAATCATGTTGAAATCTCTACTTTCTGTCAAAGTTTCATACAATTTTTGACAGGAACTAGAGATTTCAACATGTTTTGTCTTGAATGTATCGCCAGTGCAAACGCACAGTAGGTAACATATAAACATAATAATTTGTAATCTGTGACTATGGCTAAGAATAACAATAGAAAACCGGCCAAGTGCGAGTTGGACTCGCGCACAAAAGATTCCGTACCATTATCAATAAAAACGGCAAAAAAATCATGTCTGTTGTATGGGAGCCCACCTTAAATATTTGTTTTATTTCATTTTTTTTTTTTTTAATGTGAATACCTATATATAACTAAATATACTATGAAAATTGAATGCTTCTACCTGTTGCCGTTATCAATATCAAGCAAAAACGAGCAAAAAAAATCACGGTTTTTGTATGGGAGCCCCATTATTTATTTTATTCCGTTTTTTATTATTTGTTGTAATAGTGGCAACAGAAATACATCATCTGTGATAATTTCAACTGTCTAACTATCACGGTTCATGCGATACAGCCTGGTGACAGACGGACAGACAGACAGACACTACTGTCAATCTTAGTAATAGAGTCCCGTTTTACCCTTTAGGTACGGAACCCTAAAAATGTACTCTGTGGTCACTAATCTATCTGACAGTGACACTGACAGTTCTTAATCACACAGATTAATAAAATGTTCTTGTTGGCTCAAAGCTATGGAATTAGTATATAATTATGTATAACTGAAATGCTTACGAGCACCAAAAAGTTGGCCTTGAAAGAGAAAAATGAACTATAGTGTGTCCTTTTTAAATAAAGTAACCACACATTTACTTCAAATTAAAACTTTATTTAAAAAAGCTTCGACTAATTTATTTTGGTGTGAGAAATAGAGTGTTAGGGTGGTCGCTCATCTGGCGGAAGATCGCGTAACTTTCCAGCATCTATTATTACTATACTCTATGACTTCCAGTTCGCCCGACGCACTAAAGTGCCTAGAGTACACGGTTGCCAACTGCGTCCCCGACAGAGGTCACCTTGGCCTTGACGTGTAAAACGTCGAAAATAACACGTGCGTGACGTTGAAAATAAAAAAAAGATACAGTACCTACTGTTTTGCAACTGATTTTGAGGCGTTGGTTTGAATTTCAGTTCATGACATTAAATTTTATTCCACACATTTTTAATCGCGATTTAAAAATAGTCAGATTTGATTTCATGACAAAAAGTTAGGTTAAATCTTCAAATTTAGTGCTGTCAGTGCCATCTTAGTGCTGTCAAATTAAAATATAGTTAAGTTGTGTCATTATAGTCTATTTCAGAATGGGAAATTGTCGTTTGACAGGACTAAACTAAATTTTTGTGATTTTAGTCTAGTTTAGAGTTTTGTGACAAGGGAATCGGCACCATTGTAAAATGAGTTAAAGGCGTGATAGACGTGCGAGCAAGTCCGCGTATTTATGGCTCGGCGAGCGTACTCGCCCATCTGTCATCGCCGCGAGCAGCGACCAGCGACCCGCGAGCCAATTTATCAATAAAATTTTGAGCAAGCTTCACGTGTGTCGCCGACGGCGAGCCGAGTAAGTTCGCGATTTTTTTTTTTTTTTTTTATAACTAGGGCATCTCGAAGTCCATTTACGAAATCCTTACTTATTAACCGGTCTTTCCTGTGGCTGCCTTAAGCTACTACACTCAAAGCCTCCAGCCAGGGGCATAAACTATTCTAATTAATATTAAGTGTGCGCTCGCTAAGGGCACCCCCTGTGGAGTACGAACCTCGGCTTAGGGCGTCATCACTGGCGGGGGGACAGCAAGATGGGACAGGCTGGATCATTAAAATATTATCATTATTATTATCAGGGCAATTTAAAGCTACGTGCTCAGCTGCAGCGCGGGCTGGCACTACTTCATCGGTCAAGGGATGGGAGGACGACTTTACTTGGGGTCGCGAACGTAGATTGCCTCGTCGGCGAGGTCGGAATGACGGGAAGCGTCTGTGTTTGTGCACTGTACTCGTTTCCCTATTGCTCTCCTGTAAGAGGGTGATGGGGTCATCTGGCTCTGAGAGAATATGCCGTGGATGGCGAATCTGACTAATAGTGGAGGGGACATAACTAGCGGCCTAGACAACCAGAGGGTTGCGATGTTTGACTGCTGCATCGAAGTAACGCTTGGAAAGGTGTTTGAGAAACTGGCGGATTGTGGGAATCTTTAGGTGGAGATGTAAGATCTCGTTACGAACATAGAGGGGAGCACCCGTGGCCTTGCGAAGGAAACGATTTTGGACTACTTGCATCCTATGGATATAGTGGGGTTTTGCATGGGCAAATACTGATCCCGCATAGGTCATAATGGGACGAATGCACGCCGTATAGGTACGCATTTTGCACTTGAATGACAATTTGCTTCGTGCATTCAGAACGGAATGGAGTCTAGCTAGAGCGAAAGAGGCTCGCGAACGAACCTGCTTTATGTGCTCTTGAAACGTGAGATTTTCATCTAATACCACACCTAAATATTTGGCATGCTTCGCCCAAGGGATCGGCTTGCCAAACATGGTGACCGGTGGGGGGACTGGGGGGTGGAAACTATGACGCGATTTCTGAAAGAATACCGCTTGACTTTTGTCGGGATTGACTTCTATACGCCATTTACGAAACCAGGCGCCAAGATTGTTGACAGCTCGCTGGAGAGCTAGGCGTATGTTATTATTACTGGAGCCCTTGTAATAGATGGCCGTATCGTCTGCGAACAGAGCCAACTGTGCCTTTCTATTCTTCGGGATATCGCTAGTGAACAGCGTGAATAAGAGCGGGGAGAGTACGGATCCCTGAGGGACACCCGCTCGAATGGGTCGGGGGGAGGAGATGGCTCCTTCTATGCGATAGCGCAATGTGCAATTCGACAAAAAGTCCCGTGCTATGAGCACGAGTCGATCGGGCACACCGAGTTGGTATAACTTGTATATCATCCGTTGTGCCAGACCTTGTCGAACGATTTCGCTATATCGAAAAATATCGCATCGGTCATGTAACTGCGCTGGAAACCGGCGCTTGCGTGTTCTATGATCCGGTGTACCTGATGCACGCTACTGTGCTGAGTTCTAAAACCGAACTGCTCGTTAGGGATGAGGCCTTTGGTCTCGGCGTAATCTCTGAGTCGCTTATAAATAAAGTCTCTCATAGATTTTACCTATGACCTTGAGCAAACTAATGGGGCGGTAACTCGAAGGATCCGACTTGGGCTTGCCGGGTTTCGGGATACCTATGACTGTGGCTTCTTTCCACGCTTGGGGGAAGATATTATTGCTCAGGGCACCATTGAAGATGGTGGCCAGTAGCATTATAAGGTGGGCGGGAAACATTTGAATCACCCTATTGGTGATTCCATCTGAACCGGGGGCCTTTCGGGTTTTAAGACCATTAATGATCTCGTGCACCTCGTCCGGTGTGACGGGGGGCAGGGGATCATCCGGGTCTTCTACGAGCGGGAGGGAATGTCTACGTTCGACTTCCGCGTCCACCTCATCGAGGTGAGCTTGGTCTACTGGTAGTAGGGTACTGGGAGAGCATTAATTCTCGAGGCTGTCTGCCAGGCACTCTGCCTTTTCTATGTCCTCGAACGCGACGGACTTATCGGGACTTATCGGGGGGGCGCGATCGCGTATTGATCGGATCTAAGTAATAGCCAGAAGGCTTGGTGGGTGGGCTCTAATTCGCTCAACATCTTATCCCAACCCGCTTTACGGTGCTCCGCTACACGTTTCTTTACAGATCTCTGTAAATAGCGCATATGAGCTTTGTTCGCGGAGCAGGGAAAGTTGTTGAAATACTGCTGGGAAAGTTGGAACGGTACGGTGCTAGGGGAAATATATTAAGACTAATAAAAAGTTATTTAAGTGGAAGAAGACAAGTCACTATCATAAATAGGATCTCCTCTACATCTAAGATAGAAGTTGCTCATGAGTCTACAATAAGATATACAGTGTGTGGTGTACCCCAAGGAAGTGTCCTTGGACCTTTGTTATTTCTCATATACATTAATGATTTACCAGGATGCATTGAATATCGAACTGTTTTATTTGCCGATGATAGTACACTCATTATCCCATGTAAATATTTGGAATCATTCGAATATGACATAAATAATTCAATAGAATGCATAATAAATTGGCTACATAAAAATAAACTAAAAATAAACTTAGACAAAACACAGATCATGCTATTTCAACAAAGAACAAGACCGCTGAAATTAAATATACTGTATGCAAACCAAAGAATAGCTGAAAACAATTCTGCTAGATTTCTTGGACTCCAATTGGACAGTAAACTTGACTGGAAGTGTCATGTTGACAATGTTTGTAGGAAACTAAACCAGTACTCATATGCGCTGTATAATTTATCAAAAATTGTAAATGACTCCATAGTTCTGACAGCGTACAAAGCCTATGTGACATCAACATTACGTTTCGGACTAATATACTGGGGTAACAGCACTGATAAATTAATTGCATTTAGGGCGCAAAAGAAATGTGTACGTGCTATGTTCAGACTGAAAAAGACTGATAGTTGTGCTCCGTTATTTAAAAAATATAATCTTCTTACCCTGCCATGTTTGTACATATACGAGACAGCAGTATTTGTCAAATGTAACCTTTACTTATTTCAAACATTTAGATCCAAACGACGCAACAACGATATACTCGAATGTGCTGCTCCACATAACACTGCACTCTATTCAAAAAGTTTTTTGGGAATGGCACCCAAGATCTATAACAAGATGCCTACAGTAATAAAAGTACTGGACGACATAAGTAATTTCAAAAAGGCTCTTTTTAAACTACTGGTAGATAAAACATATTATACAATAGATGAGTTCTTATCTGACAATTTTAATATAATTGTTTAATACTAATTGATAATGTCAGGATGTTTGTTTATTTATCTTCTTTACATCGTGACATACTTACTTGACTGATTTGGATTTTAATATGATGATTTTGACATGATAGACAAATATTGAATTTAATGTACTTAATAACTTATCTTATTTAATTTAATCTATTATTGTATAATTTGATGTGTTTATTAATATTATTGTAACTTAATGTTTGTACGCCCTGTGGGTAGAATGTAGTGATACCTGTAAAGATATGGCCTAAGCTTGTTAACATCTGTAATTAACGACACCTACATTGACAAATAAATTTATTTGATTTGATTTGATTTGTTGTAAGCACGGACGGACGCGTTCTTCTCTGTTATCAGATCACGCACATCTGCCGGCAGTTTCCAGCGACTGTCCTCAGTCACTGGAATCTCTGTAGAACATTCGTTCACGACAGATTGTACGTGGTCCGTTACCGAGTCGATCGCGGCCGTCGTGATCGCGGTGGAATCGAATTTATTGGGGATTGAGTCTAGCTGGGGGGACGTGTTAGATTTCAGCTTTTCGCTTACTTTCTTCCAGTTCGTTACTCTCATAGTGGCGGAGGGGGGGTGAGAGTGATGATCGGGGAGACCGTGCGGGGGGCGAGTCTTACGACTATGGAGCGGTGGTCCGAGTTAAGCTCGTCTACTGTTTCTATAGAGTCCAGACGCAGGTTGACGTTCTTAAGGAGTGCCACATCTAGTACGTCTGGGCTATAGTTATGATCGTGAGCCGCGAAATTAAAGACCGCTTACTTTAAGTACGCACGTCTATCACCCACTCTATGTAAACAGTGTAGGTAATGTGGTAGTTCGAAGCTAGATGGCATTGCCATCGTATTATTATAAACATAGTTAGTTTTTAATTTTATCTAGCAGATAGCGAAAAATTGTGAATAGAAATTGCAGCAAACCATTTAACGCATTATTTTTCGATAGTTTATAATCTATCCATGGCAAACCAACAAATTGTGAACTGGTATCAAACTTGCACGCGATGAATACACCTTGCGCTAATACTAAATAGCCAAGTATCTGCGACTACCTTGCAAGACGCGCTCGCCGGCTACCTGGCG
Organism: Lithophane leautieri; assembly: GCA_949152455.1. Lineage (NCBI taxonomy): Eukaryota > Metazoa > Arthropoda > Insecta > Lepidoptera > Noctuidae > Lithophane > Lithophane leautieri. The sequence continues at coordinate 16,730,735 of OX424458.1, read as the reverse complement.
CAGTTCGTCACAGTCACAGAACATAATATAAAATAATTATACCCTGACGGGGTCACAGTTCTAACCTAACCTACCCCATTTGGTCGGGGTGCTCAAGCTTAGTTACTGCAATCAATTCGGCTACCACCCAGACCTACCTAACCAGTGATGGTTTACAATTTTTAATACACTTGCCAGTGGCGGATTAAATGTCGAGAGCGCCCTAGGCAAGCAACTCATCGACCGAAGCCCAGTAGAGGCAATATATATTTAAAAGAAAAAAAAAAATTGTCTCTCTACCTACATACCAAGTTTCATCACAATCGGTTCAGTAGTTTATTGCATGAAGAAGTAAGATATACCTATACACACACACTTTCGCAGTCATAATACTAGTAAGGATCATTAGGTAGGCCAGGGAATATGTGATGAAAGTGAAGAAAGCAAGAGGGACCATACGAACATGGAAATCCATTATGCTTCTCTGGGAAACAGAATGTGTGTGTTGACAGATGATCCATTGTTATCATTAATTTAGTATCTTACCCACTTCTATTATAAAATCAGGCGATGTAGGAATAATCAAAAAGGCGGAGCACGCTTCCGAAGCTCAACATCTCTATCGAATTAAAAAAAATTAACATGTTAGTAGGTGTATACTTACTTACGCAATACACTTTATATCAATTTTAATTTTTTTTTGTTAAAAATCTTCCGCGCGCGCCTCTTTAATCCTCGCGCCCCTAGGCACGTAGGTACCTAGTTTGCCTTGGGGTTAATACGCCACTGACACTTGCTCGTAAAGTGGATCCTATAGAGCCGCTGTTAGACTCAGAATGTAGTTTTTTATGCACTCGTGCTTTTTCTATAAATAATTGCATAAGTGCGGTAATGTGCGCCACAGATAACTATTTGGTAGTCGGAGTAATGACATGGCAGAATGGAATTAGTTAGTACTATTATGGCAGCATGGAATTTGTATTGTGAAGCTTTTTACCCTGGCAAGCGCTCAAAAGCAAGTTTTTGTAAAAAAAAATACCATCGGCAAACCAAAGGCGTTTAGTCATGGTAAAAAAATCCCATGGGCAGGTCAGTGGGATACTATACCTGGAATTAATAAGAACTATTACTGAGCACATTCTATTTTCACCCGAGCAGAAATTTACTATGTTTTTTTAATCTCATCAAAGAGACTTCATGCTTTTTTATGCCTAGAAAAATATGTGTGTAAATAAATAAATTAAGATAAATGCCGCTAAATTAGGTTTGGGATTTTTTTTTGAAAAAAGTATCATTTTGGTGAAAATAATTTTGGATCTGGGGAAATTTGAGAAATCCCATCAGGCAACACTTGAGTATGTCATTCATGACTCATGATTGTCAATGTCAATGTCAACGGTCAACGTCAAGTCAAGCCAGTAAGTTAATCTTCTGCACCATTCAGCACAAAACAAAATAAAATAGATAAACCTTGTAGAATAGCGCCAACAACTATGAATGAAAGAAAATTTATTTATAATGACCATCCAGGATAAACTTGTGGGCACAATAAAATATTTGAAAATTGTGGCAGCAACAGGCAGCGGCTGTTTTCTAATTTATTACAATATCGTGCAAACGTGCAAAACCATAGGAAAAATAGTAAATCCACGTGTATTTGAAAGGGAAAAGAAACATGAAGCCGAATATATTTACGTCGATGACCCTTCGTATAATCAAGCTTTACAACTTGAATACGATAAAGCGAAAAAGCAGCCGGTGGGTTTCAGTCGAATTTGGAAAAGTTTAAAGCATTCGGTAGCTTGGAGACTGTTGTGGTTATGCCGTCATGGAAATAAAGATCAGCGGAATATAGCGCTGGAACAACTTGCTGCTTTCAAAAATAATAAAATTTGGGACTGCTGTAAGCTTGCTCAAGCTATAGATGAAAATACAGCAGTTCTACTGGCGTGGACTTGTAATGTAGACCTCCGATATTTCCTTCCACCTCCAATTCACATTAGACGTGCAGCACTGTCATCGGAACTCATCTCGTACAAATTTCGAGACATTTTAACTGCCGTACAACATATAAATCCCCATAGTTGCATCGAACACTTCCTCTCTAAATACTTTGCGAATGTACAAGAGGAAGTAGTGGAGTCAGATAGTATTCCACACAAACCTGACCATATTAGTGAAAGAGATCTAAGTTTATTGTGTATGGATGCTCTGTACCACCATGTAAGTCTCTTCAATGTTGCCGAGTATGATAAGGACATCTCTGTGAAAAAATTTATCGACATGGGTGGTCTTTCAATATTAGCTGAAGCTTTCTTAAGACATCGTAATGATCCAGACTGTGATCTAGCACTACTCAAAATTATTACAGTTTTGAGTGTGCATTGTAGTTTACTAAAAGATTTTTTTCAAAATGGTATCCTTGGTGAATTAGCAAGACTTATCCGGTCCAAAGATATACGTTTGTCTAGTTCAGCAGCAGTATGTCTTGCAAATTTGTCTGGAGAGTATTGTTACAGACCTGGTTTATATCTGTTACATCCTCTGTATAGAACCACTGCTGCTACTTCTTGCGATACCTTGCTTGTGCATGGACTTAGAGGAGGAGTTTTTGTCACATGGAGACAACGTGACCCATGTGCACAGCCCATCGGAATCACAGAAGTTACTGAAGTAGGCCATGGTTGTGGCCCTTGTGAGAATTTAAATGTAAAAGAACCAGTTAAATCATATCTTGACCCTGAAATGAATCAGGTGATGGAAGATTTGATAGAAATGGGAGAAGAGGTGTTTTTATCAGAAATAGAGGTGGTTCTTCATGATATTCCTATTAAAGCAAGAGAACCAGCAGAATCCAACACATTCACTGCTAATGATAAACGTCATGCACTAAGCCAAGAAGAGGAAGACAAATTTAATTACACAGTATGTTGGCCTAAAGATTGGCTGCCAAAAGATATTAGTAACTTAAGAATACTTGGTGTCAATTATTGGAGTTCACTGTCAGAGTGGCTTGAACGCTGCCCATTGCAAACTGCAGACATTGCAACTCGAGCCTCTGAAATGGTTCCTGCCCTCATAGATGCTGGTGTTGGCAGCAAAAACACTCCAGTTGTTTGGCTAGCTCATTCCATGGGTGGATTAATTGTCAAGCAAGTGTTAGTTGAAGCATCACAAAGCGAGCAGCAGGATTTAAAAAAAATTGCTGACAACACTAAAGCTCTCTTGTTCTTCAGTACTCCACACAAAGGTAGTGCTGTGGCTGCTATGCCTCGAGCTGCTGCTGCTGTGCTATGGCCTTCCAATGATGTGAGGCAATTACAGGAGAACTCACCAGTTTTGTTAGATCTGCATAAAGCATTCATAGAGTTTGCAGATGCGTATAGCTGGGAAACTATTAGTTTTGTAGAAGCCTTGCCAACATTAGTAACTGCATTCAAAGTTCCTATACACTTTGTTGAGTCATTTTCGGCGGACTTGGGCCGCGGCAAGTTTTATCAGCTACCCCTAGATCATTTGTCAATATGCAAGCCAGCAACCCGACAATCAATTTTATATACTACAGTATTAGATGTGCTGCAAAGAGTATCCATAAAACAGGTTGAGTCACCATCAAATAAGTTTATACAAGCGATGATAGACATATTCTTGTGGGTTATAAGAACAAAAACCAAGAAAGTATTAGAAACCCTAGATGATAACCAAACTCATACAGGTTTACGATGGTCTGAGAAGATATTGTTGACTGCTTTCACAGAAGATTTTTCCGATTGATATGTAAAAATATTATTAATAATAGCTATTTTGGAGTGTAACCTATTTGTTTTGAATTTTCTTAAGATTTTGATGTTCAAGGAACATACTCACCTGTTGATGTTTAAAACTATTTAATAATGACTCAGACCAAATAAAAAAACCAAGGCAGAGCGCTGCCAACAGTGACGTGAGGCCGGTTTCGTAAACATGACGTGGGCACTTAGTGAGGTGTATCAGGTGTACTTTGTAAATGTGTGAGTGTGAGCGTGTAGGTATGCAGAGCGGAGGTGTAGTTTTGGCATGCTTCACTGTATTAGGTATTCGCAGCGCTACATAAGTCTTGGTTTTTTATTTGGTCTGAGGCAAAAGAGTCCCTTTTTAGGGTTCCGTAGTCAACAAGGAACCCTTAGTTTCGCCATTTCCGTCTGTCTGTCTGTCCGCGGCTTAGCTCAGAGACTGTTTGTGCTAGAAAGCTGTAATTTGGTATGGGTATACATATAAATTACGCCGACAAAGTGGTACAATAAAATCGTATAAATATTTTTTTTTAGATTACTTACCTCCCTTACACGTAAAGTGGGGATGTTTTTTTTCCCGTCAATCCCATGGTGTGGGGTATCGTTGGAAAGGTTGTTTAAAAATAATTTGAGTTTGCGAAAACCATTTTTGGATTCAGGGATCCGTTTGCAAAATATTAAGCTTTAAGTGCTAATTTTTGTTAGAGTCAAATGGTTTTGGATACTTATGTGTAAAAATTCACGGCAGTAGTATATATATATCGAAATTGAACAATGAACAATGTTAAGTTTGTTGGATAAATTCATCCCAACTACGGAACCCTTCATTATGCGTGGTTCGATATGCACTTGGCCGGTTTTTTTTTATTATCACTTAATATCTTATTCGTATAGTTTCCCAAGTCTTATGTAAGTAGATTGATCATTCACATTTTCGAAAAATGAATTTACATACAAAGCATTTTTACTGACTGTACCTTATATCTTTGAACTTGTTTTGGTATTAGTTTAAACAATGGTATCCGTTCGGAATAGAAAATAAATATGAGTTGAAACAAATACCAGTGGTATTAGTTTTTGGTATTAGAATGGAATAAATCATGTTGTTGAATTGTCAAAAGGAAACAAATGAGTCTTTTAGGGGTATGAGGAACAGGGTGTAAAGTTCTCTCATCCACCATAGAAAAGGGAGGATCCTCCTACCAGACGGGTGTTGTGTCTGGCGGGTAACTGCCCAACGATTGATGTTGGATTCTTGTATATATGTCCATCGCGCGGTAAACTAATTGCGCGATGCTGGATTTTTGTGTGACGTCAGGTCTTTGATGCGTAGTTTGCATGTGGTGATGAAGATACCGCCACAGTTTTAATCAGTTATGAAAATAAGTTACGCAATTAAATAGCTGATCAAGACCATAATGAAGTGTCAATCTAGCTAGCTTTCTAGAATAAGAACTACACGAGACGAAAAACCAATGAAATAATCTCATAATGCTTACATTATGAGGTTAACTGAGATCCTACTAATATTATAGGAAACGTGAAAGTTTGTGTGTTTGGATGTTTGTTACTCAATCACGCAAAAACGGCTGAATGGATTTGGATGAAATTTCGCAAACAGATAGTTTATGATCTGGATTAACACATAGGAAACTTTTTATCCCGATATTCCCATGGGATCGAGACTTACGCGGGTGAAACCGCGGGGCGCAGCTAGTCGGCCATAAAACAGTTAGGTACTTACTCACAAAACCAAATATCTGAATCCAAATCATTATTTAGATTCAAATTAATTGGCAAAAATTTTGGTCATGGGCTCCCGTACCGTTGTAGGTACAATCACGATCACCAATATGTATACACTTAGCAACTTTTAAAAGTGATTATCTTGAAAAAAAGATTGTAATTTTATGTTATAACCAGTGATCGGAGTAGGTAGATTGAACTGGGGCCATTGATCCGAAACGTATATATTAATATGGACATTCCTCCGGAATTGGTGGATTATTTAAAAAAAAACGGAACTTATGTAGGAATTGTATTCTGCCAGAGTGGAAGGAGTCATTTGATGATTTGACATCCTCAAAAAAATCGGAAATCGAAAATCGGAATTCGGTTGTTTTTATTATTCAACAGATAAATAATGAATTAATTTAGTTTTGATACCTTCCTTTAAATTTTGAATTGAGTAGTAATAATATCACTACCAACATTAATAATATTTAATTGAATCCGGAAATACCGGAATTACTTTCCGGAAAAATGGCTTATCCATGTTATTCTTTCTGTGTGCATTTATGATACAAGTACCAAAAATCAATCTACCTACTCCGATCACTGGTTATAACGAACATAGCATTTTGGAACCCATATTATTATGAAATAGATATCACCTCAAAATTGCAATCGTTATTCCACGAAAAAATGGTTATTGAATTTTGCTAAGTGTATACAGAGATTTGCTCGTGATTGTACTACGAGAGCTAAAACTTTGTAAGTAAGTAGAGGGCGTTTCATAAAATAGTTCCTTTGCAAGTAGGTATCGGCAGCCCTTCTTTGATTAATGCTGTTTTATTAAAATGAAATACTTTTAAACTTCAAAATTTGAGAAACGTATATTTTTATACAGCAAAGTGTTTTACAATAATGGCGGGTACATTCGGTGTTGCCATCACACTCCAATCAGATACTTCTAAATATAACACCTTCCCCTCTAGTTAATTAAACATAAAAGAAATAAAGAACTTAAAATTACAAATCCAAAATTTTTCTTGGTTTCACTATTCTACCACTACGTGTAGTCACAGGATTCTCAGAGTTACAAAAACTCTGCTGAATGTTTAAATTGTTATCAGACATATCAGTATCACTATTATGCATTGAAATAAGTGGAACAGACTTGAAGGGACTCTCAAATGGCAATTGATTATTTATCTTAATTTTACTTGTTTCACTACAAGAATTTTTTAAATGAATGGAATTTCTTCTCAATAATTTGTTTTCTCCTTCCTTCTGAATAATATATGACCTTGGCTGCTTACACTTACTGAAGACTGTTCCCTTCTTCCAAAACTTATCCTTTTTAGTTTTATAAACAATTTTATCACCAGCTCTATAATCTACCTCTTTCCTTCTCACAAACAAATCATTTCTGTCTTTTGTAATAGACTGTTTTAATAACAACAATTTATGTATATTTCTTTCAACCTTTGGCTGTAGCAATGCAGCATTTGTAGGAATTAAAGTACGGACTCTTCTACTATTCAATATTTGAGAGGGAGAAGCTTCCAACCCTGTTAGAGGTGTGTTATTATAACTCAACAAAAACTCTCTATAATCAACTCTATCCTCGCTAGCTTTTATCAACAAACTTTTACTTATGTGAACAGCTTTCTCAGCCATCCCATTACTTTTAGGATAATGAGGACTACTTGAATTCAAAGTAATATCCTTTAACTGATAGTATTTATGACACTCATATGAATTGAATGGGTTGTTATCAGCAACTATTTCTTGTGGATAACCAAATCTTGTAAAAACTTCTTGAAATGCATCTATTACAGAATTAGATGTTTTGTCTGATAAAGGCCTAATCTCCAACCAATGGGAAAAATAATCAACAACAACAAGATAGTATTTACCAGTAAAATCTAAAATATCAGTACCAACTTTAGCAAACCTGAGATTAGGTATTTTGTGTGACAATAAAGTCTCATGAGGATTGGCTGGTCGAAATTTCTCACATGTTCTACATTTTAAAACAAAATTATGGATGTCCTTGGACAACCCTGGCCAAAAAAATAATTGTCTGGCTTTTCTAATTGATTTACAAATTCCAGGATGACCTTCATGCACTAGATTTAAAACATAGAGTCTCAAAGACTTGGGTACAATTATTTTGCTTTCGTAAAAAGCCAACTCACATTCAAAGTAGATATCATCCTTCAGCTTGTAATACTCTTTACATTCTTTAGACATTTTGTGCTCTTCAGGCCAACCATTTATATAATAAGTAAACAGTAAACTTAAAATTGGATCAGTCTTAGTTTCTTTCTGAAAAATACGTTTTCTTTCAGATGACATAGGTAAGTGTACCGAGAGAGAATGTACCATTTGTAACATATCTTTGTCATGCTCCGTAAAATCAAGACTATTTCGGGATAGCATATCTGCAAAATGCAACAATTTTCCAGGAACATAATAAACTTTTAAGTTGTACATCAATAATTTCAATCTGAGACGTTTAAGACGTGGTGAACCAATTTTGCAAATAGGCTTTGTCATTATTGATACAAGAGGTTTATGATCACTTTGAACATCTACATCAGAACCATAAATGTACCTATGAAATTTCTTAACTGCAAAGCAAATAGAGAGTAGTTCTTTTTCCGTTTGACTATAATTTAATTCTGTCTCATTCATAGTTCGTGAAGCACATGTTACTAGCTTTAAGATATTTTTGTCATCTTCTTGAAATAAGCAGCACCCCAATCCACTTTTGGATGCATCACATTGTAAGATAATTTTTTTTTTAGAGTCATATGGTGTAAGTGCTGGAGCTGAACAAATTCTTCTTTTCATTTCTGCAAATGCTAGCCTATGAGCAGGTAGCCACATAAATTCTGTGTCTTTCTTTAAAAGTTTGCAAAGCGGAGACATTAAATTAGCCATGTCAGGTACATATCTTCTAATATAATTGAATGAACCTAATATTTGCCTAAGCTCATCACGGTTATGTGGTTCCTTTAAACTTAAAAGAGATTCAACTCGCTCTTTGTCAATAGACATGCCATGCTCATTAAAAACTTGACCTACATACTTGACTTCGGTCTGTCTGTATTGAAATTTGCTTTTGTTAAATATTATACCTAACTCTTTAGCTTTTAGAATTACACTTGCTAACGCTTTGTCATGTTCCTCAACCGTATTTCCCATAGTTAAAATATCATCTGCCCATATTACAACATCTTTTAATTCTCCGAAATGACTTTCAAGTACATCTTGGAATAGTTCAGGAGCATTCATTAGTCCAAAAGGTAAAACGAGGTATCGGTAAACACCAAAAGGTGTTGCAAAACAGCATTTCCAAGAGGACTCTTCAGAGAGGACCAAATGATGAAAGCCTTCACTCAAATCAAGCACAGAAAAAAATTTTTTGCCTTTTAGTTTGAAACTTAAATCTTCCAATGTAGGTAAAGTTTTTGGTTTTTTTACAATAACTTTATTCAGATCAGAGGGGTCAAGACACAACCGTATATTTCCATTAGGTTTCTCAACAATAACTATTCTGTTCACACAAGCATTTACACTTACATTTTCTACTTTTACAATAGATTTTCTTTCCTCTAATCTTTTTAATTCAGTTTTTAATGGATCAAGCAAACATGTAGGTAATCTAGGTGAGGGATGACAAATTTGTTCCTCTATATCCTTGGTAATAATATCAACTCGGCCTGGCAACCTACCTATGCCCTCGAACACTTCAATATTTAGTTTGATAAACTGATCTTTATTACTGTTGTTGATTTCAACAGCATGCACTCGTTTAACCAGATTTAGTGAGACACAACCAGGTAAGCCCAGCAACATAGTACTACAGTCTACAATCACAAAATTTTCATGACATTCATAGTCTTTATACTTACACAGCAAATTTACAATGCCGATAGGTTGTACTTTTCCACCTGCAAAGGATTCAATTTTTAAGTCTGTGTCATGTAGCTTTAAATTCAGCTTTTTATTAATTTTTTCAAAAACTCTTTTAGGCATTACACTGACATCTGCACCAGTGTCCAATTTACACTTAATAATTTCCTCTTCAATTTGTATGTTTTCAGTCCACTCAGATTTCATATTACCTTGTGTGTTCACTGTGCCGCAGAATAGGCTTTCCTCAGATTCAGACTTAACTCCACGAAGCTCATGTACCTTAATATTCTTCACTCGGCAGCTAGCAGCAACATGATTTAGAATCCCACATTTTGTACATTTTTTTCCATATGCTGGACATTCTCTTGGGCCATGTCGTTGTTGACATCTTCGACAGTCAAACAAATTAGAGTTTTGAGATTTGATAGGCTTTTTATATTTTTTTATTGCATCAATTTCAACTGTGGGGTTCATCTCCAACACTTGAGAACGGCTAACTTCATTGGCTCTGCATATATTTGCCGCCTTGTCCAGTGTCAACTCTTCCATTCTGAGGAGGCTTTCTTGCAACCCCTTATCACGAATGCCCTGTACAATCCTGTCCCGGAGTAACTGGTCCTCTATCGATTCTTTTGAGATGTCACCGTAGTTGCACGTAGATACTAGTTGTCGTAAACTTGTATAATAATTTTCAAAATTTTCATTCTGCTCCTGTTTTCTTTCATTAAATTTATATCTCTCGAATACCTCATTACACTTTGGGTTAACATATTTTCCGATAGCTTTTATTATTGTGTCATAATTGTTGAAATCCTCTTTTGACAGTTTAAAGGTTAGGATGACTTTAGTCGATTCAGAGCCCATCATATTTCGAAGCAAAGATAATTTGACTTTGTCTGATGCCTCTTCCTGGCCTATCCCAATCAAATAATCTTCGAAAAGGCACTTCCAAAACCTCCATTCTGTTGAGGCAGATTGAGCCCTGATGTCGAAGTTTGGGGGCAATTTAACTGGATTTGCATCCATGGTTCAAATTTCTATACTATTTTGCAAGATATCAACACTTTTCTTACAATAACGACGACTGCGCCATGTTTTATTAAAATGAAATACTTTTAAACTTCAAAATTTGAGAAACGTATATTTTTATACAGCAAAGTGTTTTACAATAATGGCGGGTACATTCGGTGTTGCCATCACACTCCAATCAGATACTTCTAAATATAACAAATGCATTGTTAATGAGCTAGGCTACATGTAGTTTTATTAAAGACTATCTGCAACAGGAGTACGTAGATAATAGCGAAAAAACTGTTGATCACAAATAATTCAATTGACCCCTACTTACTTGCGCCCAAAAGAGTCGAAAAACGGCCTAAATCCAGCACATGCAAAGAAATCAGTTCGGACAGCTGAACAAACAGCATAGGTCGTTCAGGAGTTTAACTACCTAGCTTTCATTATCATTAAACCGTGTAAAAGCGATATTCGCTGCAATGCGATGACCCACATCACCTACATGCCGTCGTACGTAGCATCTTGCAATAGGTAAATTTTCTCAAAACCGAAATTGATCGTATTTGTACTTCTCGGTCATCGCTATGCTTTCAGTATTTTTGACCCTGGGGAGCTTAGGGCCTAGACCCTGGAATTTGCTGACTCAAGAACGAACGACGAATAAACGATGTACCTGCCACGTCGCAGCGTCGCGTCTAAGCGTGGAAAGCACTTCATACGATGGTCCGCTCATCAAAATAATCAGCCTACTTAAATAATAATAAAAACGTTAATTCACACACGTGCACAAAATGAATGATTTCGGAAAAATTGCAGTCTAAGTTTGCTACTGAGCTGCCTGCCCACGTGGCACTCCATGAATTGACCTCAACGTTATGACAACGGAGGGGGTTGCGATCGTCACTTCTCAGGTCAGGCGGCATGACATCAACTGAATTCCTTCTGACATGGCTTTTAGGTAGATGTGGCCTTTTTGCTACGCGAGTCATGACAAACAAACGACTGTTTTTACTAAGTTTTAATTTTATTTAAGAACTAATTAAAGTCTTCCACATAATAAATTAATAGGTAGTAGTGGTATATTGTAGATTGGTAAAGTCACGATTTTGAGTATTTAAGTAGGTACTTACTTTATTATCAGAAGGAACGCCTAGGTAGTACCTAATTAGGGGGTCCAAACGCCTCCTGCCGGAGGCTCTACGCGGGGGTCGTGCGGTCCATGGCCCTTTACGGGGCACCGGTGTGGGCGCGTTCCCTTAGGCTGCGGCCAGCCCGCCGGTTGAACGCGTCCCAAAGGGTCATGGCCATTCGGCTGGCCCGGGGATACCGCACGGTCTCCCGTGAGGCGGCGAGCCTCCTTGCCGGATTACCGCCATGGGATCTGGAGGCGAAGGTCCTCGCGCACATCTGGGAGTGGCGCGAGGAGGTGAAGCGCCGGGGTGTAACTCCGCTGCCGCGAGAAATCGCGGCACAGCGGACAGAGCTCCGGCAAGATCTTATGGCGGCATGGAGAGTGCGATTGTCGCAACCCAGTGCTGGGCACGCCACAATAGCGGCGATAAGTCCCCTCTTTGAGGAGTGGCTAGAGAGGCGCCACGGCGTCCTCACCTTCCGCCTGACACAGGTCCTCACCGGACATGGTAGCTTCGGGAGGTTCCTGTGTAGGATTAGGCGGGAGGAAACGCCCGGGTGTCACCACTGTGCGGATCGCCCGGAGGACACGGTGGAGCATACGGTGGAGGTATGCCCTGCTTGGGCGGAGCACCGCCGTGTCCTCGCGGAGGCGATTGGCGGCAATGACCTCTCGCGTCCGGCCCTGGTCCAGGCCATGGTACGGAGCGAGAGGGCATGGGAAGCCGTCACCTCCTTCTGCGAAGCAGTAAAACTCGCGAAGGAGGAGGCGGAACGCGTGAGGGAAAGGCAAAGTTTGCGCCCTCACGCCCCTAACCGCCGCCGTTGGAGACGCCCTGGGCGTCGGGAATCCCAGGCGGATTCCCGGCCACCATAGGCGCGGGCTTGCGGACGGCGAGCAACGGGCAGCTCGCCGTCCGATAAGGACCAGGCCCGGGTCGATGGCGCGTCGTGTTCCACGCGCGCCTCAAAGAGATGTCAGCACAATTAGCGGGGTCCGCTAGGACCGATGTCTGCCAGGGTTGCGGGAAAGTCCGAAAGGGATACCGGGACCTTGGCAACAGGTAAATGAAGGAACACGGGTGGGTTTTAGTCAGTAAAAGTCTGACACGCCCTTCCGCTCCGCCCAGAGCGGGAGAAGTCATTGGATGATTTCCCACCCTCAAAAAAAAAAAAAAAAAGGTAGTACTTACCTAATTGCTTTGTAATTTTTTTGAAAGGCCTTTGGTCACTTGTTTAGTTTCGGTTAAATGTAGTTTCAGTTCAGACATCTGATATCAAAGAATAAAACCGGCTAAGTGCATGTCGAACCACGCACAATGAAGGGTTCCGTAGTTTTGATGAATTTATCCAACAAACTTAACATTGTTAAAACATGTTTTTGCAACTGCCAATTTAAGGTGGTCGATTATTACTCGGCAACTTGTGGAGCCTACTTAGCTGTGATAGTTTTCCTTTTAATTTCGTTATATATAACTACTGCCGTGAATTTTTGCACATATCCAAAATATTTTGCAAACAGATCCCTGAATCCAAAAATGGTTTTCGCAAAATTGATTTTAAACAACCTTTCCAACGATACCCCACACCATGGGATTGACGGGAAAAAAAAACATCCCCATTATACACGTATCGGAGGAAAGTATCTACGCTAAAAAAAAAAAAAAAACTATTTTATTTTACCACTTTGTCGGCGTAATTTATAATTATGTATACTCTTACCAAATTACAGCTTTCTAGCACTAAGAGTCTCTGAGCTAAGCCGCGGACAGACGGACAGATGGACAGACAGACAGACATGGCGAAACTATAAAGGTTCCTTGTTGACTACGGAACCCTAAAAAGTACCTATTAATTTTTACTGATCTGAAAATATTATGATATATTTTCTGGCTGAGAGGAACGAAACGTAGTCCCCCCTTTCGCACCCAAACCAATGAGTAAATTAGTAATTTTAACCCAACCCAACCACCCAACTCCCCTTTTCTGCATTGGGATAAGTCGGTAAAACAGGGCAAAGAGGGCGCAAGCGAGAGAAGGACTGAAGGCTTGGTCGCTCCCATATGCCATCTATTGTATTAAATCTGAACTCTTAATGTGAAAGCTCTCCAATAGATGGAGCTAGCAGCGCTGCTGTAAAGTTACAAGTTCATGTGACGAGAGCTTTGGTAAAACTTTTTCCGATCGCGATCGGAATTACGATAACCGTTTGAAAACAAACTAAGATGGAATGATTTAGTTGCAATAACGGATTAATAAATGGACAGGTAATTTTTTTTTAAACTAGTTTATTCTATTTCTGTCGAGAGGGAAGGTAAAAGGTAATTCGCGCCTGCAGACTTGTAAAAACCTAAATATGCCTATGTATCTAGTGGGAAATACCCTTACCTACCTACTTTAAATGACTTTGCATTGTGTACCTACACACGGCCACTTATCAAGCTAGGTATAGATTTCCAGTATAAGCTGATCTCGCATTGTATAGGATTTCCGTACAGTGCGAGGTCAGCTTATACTGGAAATGTATATGTGAAGCCGTGTGTACCTTGTAAATATTATCTTTGTCCTCCAACAGAAGCTAAGCTTATCTTTCGGTTTCGATTTTCACTTTGTTTTGACACTGGCCAGCCAATTCTTTTTCAGTGGGTTTTTCTGTCTAGGTTGGGCAGCTATTCATTATATTAAAATCTTATACAACGTGCCGCTACAATGGCGACATTAATTTAACACACGTATACAATTTCGCGTATTCGTTTTATGAAAATATTTGAATTTCATTAAACTTTATTATTTATTGATTTATTTACAATTTTCTAAATTATTATTTTGGAGGAACCTTTAGATACTTAAAGAACTGTAGCGAAGAGGTCCTTAGCCGGGGTCACGGATCATAATATGTAGGCGAAAAGAAGGAAAGCCGCGTATTTCTTATAAATTATGGCGACAAAGGATTTACCGATAGAACGTGAGCCAGCTGGTAGGTAGCTTCATGAACGAATCTTTTACACAAAGTGATCTCAATTTTGGTTATGCTTTTGTTATTTAGTTTGTTCGAAAATTAAAATATTTCAATTTACGAATTATTTTATTTTATTATAATTTTCATGTTTACTGGCCACTAGCCCTATCCGTGTGTTAAATTAATGTCGCCATTGTAGCGGCACGTTATATGTAGGTGGGTAGAAGTACATTACATAGAGTACCTAACAAACTCAAAATAAAAAGTAATTTATTCAAATTAGGCAGACAATGAGTAGGTACTTTTCGAACATCAAAATTAAATAAGACAGTCCTTCGAAACGCCCGCCCTTCACCACTTCCTACCTATAAATTAATGGGGTAATCAATTAGAATCAAGGTTGGCAACACTGGTGTCTAAGGGCATCGAGAACAAGCGTGGCAGCCAGCCAATATTATCTTTAAAAATCTAGTGAAACAACATCGGTGGTGTTAACGTAAAATTGACTGTATTAACTTAGAGTTTGGGTCTATTTTAGCTTACTACCATTAACAGGAACTTTTCTTTTAATAGTTCTAATAATAGTGCGTAGGTACACACGGCTACACATCTAGCTATAGGTACATTTCCAGTTTATGCTGATCTCGCATTGTATAGGATTTCCGTACAATGCGAGGTCAGCTTATACTGGAAATGTATAGCTTGATGTGTAGCCGTGTGTACCTACTTACCTATCCTTGATAGAGTTTTAAAATAATAAAGGCATTAATATAATATAATGTTCCGGCACATAATATAACGGCGTTATTTATCGAATTTATGTACCTACTAACCTTATCTGTTTTAATGCAGAACGAGTCTTTCTAATAAAATAAATGAAACACAATTACATAACAGTTTTATCGGATATCTATGAGTTTTATCAATTTTCAAGCTTAGTCTGGGCCAAAGAATATGTCTACTCTCTTACGAGTGGTCTGGGCTTTGAATACCTAAGTAATATGTAGGTACCTACTTAGGTACCCAAGAGAGAAGTTGTAATTCTAAGAGCTAAGTCAGTTCACACCGAGACGCGACGCGATGCAACGATACTTGAAGAGGCTAGAGGCTTCGCGTTGCGCAGCGCGGCGCCGCGAGGCGCATCCCGACGTCGCTAGGTGCAACCACTCTGGCTTGCCGTAGAGCATTTTCGAATTAGGTACTCAATAAAATATGTATTTTTTACGTAGTAAATAAATTTATATTTTATATCACTATCTTAAAAAGTGCGCGCAGCGTCGCGTCGCGTCACGTCTCGGTGTGAACTGACCCTAAACTGATGCACGGACAAACAAAAAACCAGCCAAGTGCGAGTCGGACTCGCGCACGAAGGGTTCCGTACCATTATCTGTAAAAATAAAAGAAAAAATTACGTTTATTGTATGGGAGCCCCCTTAAATATTTATTTTATTATGTTTTTAGTATTTTTTGTTATAGCGGCAACAGATATACATCACCTGTGAAAATATCAACTGTCTAACTATCACGGTTCATGAAATACAGCGTGGTGACAGACGGACAGACAGACAGCAAAGTCTTAGTAATAGGGTCCCGTTTTACTCTTTGGGTACTTACGGAACCCTAAAAAACTAACATTGTCTTGTTTTTTCCTTTAAGCTACTTAAATAAAAAACGATTTAGTCCTAATTAATGATTTTGAAACAATTATTTAGGGAAGGGCGCTACAAATGATTAGACAGATCGATCGCTTCTAATCGATTGTCGCAATCGTCTTCGTGTCTTCTTCGAATTGTCGTTCTGTCAATATGTGTTCCTATTTGTGCATTTTGTAGCTTCCTTAAACATTGTACGTGCATATTTAGTTTAGTTACATTTAGTTTCAAGACTATAATTTTTCCATATACATACTATGATATAACCAAATAAACAGGTCCCTAATTAATTAATGGGAACCTTGAAAACGCCATGAAGTTGGCGCTTAAACGAGCTTGGCTATGTCTTAATTGTCAAGGAATCTGTATGCATCAGTAACTAATATCTGTTATTATCTGGCTAATAAAAATACACGTCGATTATAAACCGTTTTTATTTTTTTTTCAGCATCTTTGAACTTTACTGCCACCTACTTATAGGAAATCTTAACCGAAACATAAATAAAATAAAATTGTTAGTATCAATTTATAATTCTGACAATAAAATAGATAGAGTCGGTACTTTATTTAATGGGCGATTCCTTTACTTTGCTCGTCGTCTACACGTCTGCTACGCACCTGCTACGGACCTGTTCGGGCCTGCTACGCGCTTGCTACGGGTCTGCTACGCATTTGCTAAACGGTTGTAGGCTCTAGTCCATTTGAAATAAGATTATAAATTTAAGCTGTCTAACCTTATTTCAAATGGAGTATACGCGTCTGTTACGCGGTATCGACGCGTCTGCTGCACGGAATCAACGCGTAGAACAGCTACGGATTATTTTAATGGCCGCGTTTTTCCACATTGATTTGTCCCAAGCTTTACAATAACTAAGCGGAAACAAAGGTACGCACGAAAAGCGACTTTGTTTTTTTTTTGTAATAATAGATTTACCCAGTACCTATCTATTACCCAGTTACTGGCTTGTGGAGGTTTGATAGGCAGTCACTCCATGAAAAATACTGGTATTCAGCTGCATCCAGTTAGACTGGAAGCCGATACCAACATAGTTGGGAAAAGGCTCAGCAGATTGATTCATTTGAATAGATTTATGACATGACATGATGATGATTTATGACACTCACCTTAGCAGTCTTAGTTCTGAAGCTAACCCATCGTCATTGGGGTGTTAATGCCCGACCGCTCATTTCTTGTGATTCCACACTCAAGCCACAACTCAAGCTGTGTTCCGAGGCTTTGTTTTTTTTTTAAATCAAGTGAATAGCGAAATAATAGTGCTCTACAAGGAAGCAAGATAGTCGTTAATAATTAAAATGAACTTTGCCTTTGTTTTATTTAGTTTTAAATAACTTTCATATTGTTCCGTATTTTAATGAATAATAAAATGCTGTATTTACCTGTTACTGTGTTTTACATTTAATTCTTTATTTGTTGTTCCTGTATTTCTGTATACAAACTTTGGTAAACCTAAATAAATAAAAATAGGTAAATCGGTAGTCTGTCTATGGTATAAATACCTCATAATAAATTTTAAAGCCCTTATACATAAAAAATAAATTCATTTGGCAAGAGAAACGTACCTACGAGATTTTTCAACCAGGACGTGTCTGTATACCAACTTAAATGTATCTACTTCTAAATGTATCTACTTTTTACTTTCCCTTATTTTAACGTTTTCAGATCAGGTTGCAACGGATCAATAAACCTACTAACCGAAATTTTCTTGCCTTTCACTCTCTATTCACTGCTATCTCTCTCTTTTATAGGAGAAGCACTCGACCTACTGTAAGGTGAGATGAATCAATTCATGAGTAACTTTTCCAAATAAGTTGATTATTGTTCTTGTTTATCATTAACTTATATAGACTTGAGTAGATAAGTAGATGTAAGTATATATAGTTTTGGATAGGTACAGTTTAATTTTTTTTTAAAGGACGTGTCTTGCCTTTTTTTATAAATCAATCTTTTAAGCGACAAATCCATTAGTAAGATAGAAAATAAAAAACTTAATCTTTAGGAAAACAAGTTATTCATTTCAAATATGGGTCCGGACCAAAAAACGAGAAACGAGATTAGTGACGATGTGGTCACTGTATGTAGCGTGAGCTAGGGAGTTCCCAAAAGTGGGCCACAAAGGCGTTATTACCATGGCAACCACTCCATGTTGCTATTGATCCCCAAGTTGTCTCCGCCGAGGCCTCAGGGACGGTGGCCCACATCGCTGTGCCTTTGTTTCCCCCAAAATGTTGTTGTTCGCACTCGCTGCGGTATCAACTTACTTATTTCCGAGAATTTTACAGATATTCTCAACTTAATCCGTTTTTGGTAGGTTGTGTCAAGGGATTGAACTTTATTTATCTTGATAATTATGAATTTTGGATAAGTACCTCTTTAAGCTTCTTTATATGTAATTTTCCTTACACTTCTCCTTACTAAAATGTAGTGAATAACCATCTTAATAATACTATTAGAGAGAAAAATAAAAGCGCTCGTACATTAAAATACCATAACGTGTCTTGTCTTAGTGCTGATTATGAGGAAGGAAAAAAGTTTAAAGTGGGTCAAATATTAGTTTAACGATATACAATCTTATTCAAAACGATGTTTATCGAAAGTATTTCCTGTCGAATCACTTTATTTGCTTATCTGAGGGTAATTCCTATACTTTTAAGAACGTTCGTATTCTAATCTCGGTGTCAATCTGCAAAAAGTACCTCTCATTTACCATTTTTTTTGACAAATTACATTGGTTGTCCCTTATATGAATTGTCATTGTGAATTGCGGCGAATTTGAACGTTTTTAAATACAGGCCTTCTGATTTACGTAAACAAGGTACCTAGGTCCTAAAATATATACCTACCTACCTACATACCTAATATTTCACAAACACAGAAAATGGACGAAACGAGTATTTTCAAATATTGATATCGTCCGTATTTACGTTACGGTTATGTAACCGTAACGTAAATACGAACCTATCCACAGAAGTCTTTTCTTGTCAATAATAACGTAAGATTCTCTATTTCCCAAAATAGTTTTCAAGCATGAAAAACAGAGATCAGCTGGAAAATCAATTATCCTTTCAAAACTGTTACAGAAAAAATTAAAGTTACAACTAAAACTAAAACCCAACCACGACAAAAAGTCAACTAAAACGGTATAAACAAGACATCACAGACAGACAAATTAAAAATCCGGAGTCACACGTATCTGTTTGATTTATGCATACGTGACTCCGGATTTTGAATTTGTCTGTCTATGATGTCTTTATACCTTTTTATTTAATTTTTTTTGCTGTTTATAAGTACCTAATGTGTGCACGACATCCTATGCGTATCGCCATTGCGGGTAGGTGTGTTTAGATCTGTTAAGATTCGTACAAAGCTTTATAAACCTAGCCAATAAGATTTAAAAAATAAAACAAACTTCTTTTTCAAGCCTTCTTTTCTACTCCTTTTTTATTTAAATGGAGTGCTTCTTTTACTTTAAAAATCTAGAAAGAAAGAAAGGATTGGTATCCCGATAACTGGTTTGTACCAAAACGCGTCTTCGTAACGAAAGGAACCTCTGTCCTTTGTGTTTGTAAATTCACTAGTTTCAGCTCAGCGTTGATGAGTCAGTCGGTCAGGGTAGTCTTCTGTCGATATTATTATAGATCCTACAGATGGGCTGCACAGTTACGATATTAATGTAATTATTTGCCAAAACCGTCTTATTTTCCCTACTGCACACGCTGTTCTTCCTAATTT
This sequence comes from Lithophane leautieri, assembly GCA_949152455.1. Classification (NCBI taxonomy): domain Eukaryota; kingdom Metazoa; phylum Arthropoda; class Insecta; order Lepidoptera; family Noctuidae; genus Lithophane; species Lithophane leautieri. Next base: position 16,710,824 of record OX424458.1, on the reverse strand, counting down.
TAATTCGTGGGCATTTTACCAGATTAAGAAATACTTAATTACTGTCGCAGTCATGATTTGTAGCTGTTGCCAATTACTTTCTAATGCTGCCTTCACAGCTACGGCTTTGGCAACGTTACGTGTGAGCCTTACAGATCGTTCGTCCCATTCTCTCCATTGGGAGAGTAAACAAAAAGAGGGAGAAAGGACATAAGCTTTAACCAGCGCTTTGGTAATTTGGTGTCGATCAAAATCGTTGCTATTAAGGTCCTCGTGACTGGAATAATATTTTTTGGCCATTAAAGTGCCGCCAACTTTGACATTGAAAGACCTTTGGTCAGTGGTTTAGTTTCGTTTTTATGTAGTTTCAGTTCAGACATCTGATATCAAAGAATAAAAAAGGTCTTACAATGATCAACCTACCATGGACCAATTTCAGCTCACCATAATACGTTAAAAACAATCTAAACTTAGCCATTAGAATTAGATCAAAGTTAAAATCTAACCATACAATAATTTTTCGATCAACACCTAGGCATTTCTCATCTCGCTGCATCAGGCCTTAATTGTCGAGTCACCCGTCGACCTAGAACTGACCTAAGCCTAACAAAGTTACTACGTCTACCCTCGACGTTAATGTGGTTATATCTGCTGCATCGTCTGTGTTCACTAACGAGATAGTAAACATTGTAATAGAATAATATCAGCTGGCATGAACGATTTCAGGCTTTATACGGCTGATTGCAAGAGCTCATTAGGTCACCATTTGAACGCATTCTGAGAGTTAGAAAAAGAAGATTTAGGTACTTAGGGATTTCAATACGTGATTCATCACTCTACAATGACTTTAGATTTCAACTGGTAAAGTCCCAGTCTTCGTTGAAGAAACATTTTTACTTGTGATAGAAAGATTTTGAATGTGGAATTATAGATACTTTATTCGTTATCAACTTATCATATAATATCACTCTTACGTGGCCAATTTAGACTATGATTTGCTTTTTACAAGCCAGGTAAGTCTGTAAAAACTCAATTAAAGAACTCACTTCAGTTTCAGAGCTGTCCGTTGTCAGTTCTAACAGTTTCTCTGATAAAATGGCGGGGTTTTGTCCATTATCATTATTATTTCTAACTGTTATTCATAATAACTTCGTAGCAATTATTCTAATGAAGTTTTCGTTTCCAGTGCCCTGTTTATAAAAACTTACAATAAGTTTAGATAAACAGGGCACTGTTCACAGAAAAAGCTGTTTATACCATTCCTCCTCTAAAAAGCTTATTTTGTGTTTTCAGTGAATAAAAAGCACTTTGAATCACTATTTTGGTGTTTGAATTTAGAACACACCAATATATTCGACCTCCATCTCAATGCTATACAACCTCCTTGCGAATAATTTAACCTTCCGTTTTTCTTCATTAGTTGTCTATTTTTGCTTATATCTTTCTTTTTCTCGTAGTCATGGTATAAAGTATAGTATGCAACTCTTGAATAAAAGGGATTTATATCGAGGGCCAAGAATCACTCGCGTAGCTCAGGATTCTAACACTTGAATCACTCGCTAATCATTTTCTACAGTCGTGATTCAGTCGTTAGAATCCCTCACTTGCTCGTAATTCATCTATGGCCCTTGCTTTAAATCCGTCCATTACTCACTACTTGCATATTCTACTATTAGCTATATACTAACTGATTATTCTATACCTAATAAAAAAAAAAAACAAGCTTCCGTCAGTACGTAATATCTTTATAAATTATAGCCTATGTTACTCAGTGATAAAAATTATTGGTGAAAGATTTTTTTAAATCGGTCCAATTGTTTTGAGTTTATATATTTAAAAAAACATCAAATAGCGCGCATTTCCCTGGCTTCTGTAACACACTCCCGCAGATTGCGTGAGGAAAGATGTTACATATCGGAAATTCTTTCGGAGTGCTCATCTTCTATATACAAAAATTAATTAAAAAAATAAAAACCCCCGATACAAATATTTCCTCATTTCTCTTTCCTACTCCTTCACCAGACCCTGTTATCTGTCTATCTATTGCCTATTCATTGAGTTCATTTCAATGAGCCCAAACACGCTGTGGTGTGAGTTGGTAAGAGAGTTGGGTATCCTGCAAATTCCAGGTGATGCTGCAGCATCAGTTCAAGGGTACTATGTTCATCTAATATCATTGAAGTAACAGAAAACTAAGTTTCGAATCGATCAGACCTGTGGAAGATACACACATTCATTCATCAACTAGGAAAGAGCTGATAATCTTCAAACGGCTGAACCGATTTTCTTGAATTGTAGCTAAGAACAATGTCTATCAAGACACAATACAAACAAAAAAAAAACAAAATCGGTTCAGCCGTTTGGGAGCTACGAGGGAACAGACAGACACACAAATACACAAGTTAAACTTATAACATCCCTCTGTTTCCGTCGGGGGTTCAAAAGGAACTCTTGTGAAAAATGTCTTGCTTCGAGACCCAGGGGTTTAGGCTGAGTTGTGTCGTTGTCCGTCAGTAAATTAATGAATTTCAGTACATAGATGCGTTTTTTATAGGTACCTACTAGGAAATGTAAGACTACAGTAACATAATAATGAATATAAATAGTTATACTTAGTTAAAGAATTCTCAACAATATCACGTGAATAGTCTATCAATGAAAGACGAAAAAACAAAACTTCTGTAGTATTCGTGCCTGATGAATGTGAAGAGCAAAACCTGTGCCTACGGTCTACACACAGAATATCAGTAGGTACTACGTTGACCGAGCTCCTTCAGACAGAGACTTAGGGTTAGGGCCCACATTTCAGAGACTTAGGGACCTTTTAAAGTTTAACTAACCCCTTACTGTTGGTGAAACAGAAACTACCTTCTAAAACCCTCCAAACCGTTCTTAGGGGATCCGTTAAACTTAGAGGATGCCAGTGAAAACGGGCATTAGGCATTAATCAAACCAAGACAAGTTGTATGAAGGAGCTCGTGCTCTTTGTGAGGGCCGTTGTACAGTCAGGGAAATAAATTGTTAAGCAAATTGACTAGCAGCTCCAATTATCCGTCAAAATAACACATGTCATTAATTGGCTGTTGTATGAAATTGCTTAACCACGGCAAATTGAGATAGGGCGCCAATTTGCTTAACATTATTAATTTCCCTTATTTTACATGAAATTAAGTTCGTTAGAAGACAAGTCTATTAAGTCAAGAAAATAAAAGTCTATTAAGTTCTCGACACCCAGACAAAGACGCACTAGAAGATATTCAATTTTCTTGCAAGGAAAGATTTAAAATTTTCTACCCACCTCGATAGTACACCCACATTTCACAAATTATGTTTAAACCCCATGTAATATGATGCGACGAGGCGAGCCTATTGTCATCTACAGGGCACTATTCCAGACTCCAAGAAATTCTTGATGGAAACAATAACACTTTGGCTGACCTGGGAATCGAACCCAGGGCCCCGTGCTCAGCTATAGCGCATGCGACCACTAAACCAACGAGGCAGTCACCGCTTTAGTTTACTTTTTAAACCTGTGTTTTTCATGAATAAAATAGCAATATATGAATGGATTGATAGAAATGTAACAACTATTCCGTAGTAACAAAGATAGTGTGGCGGTACCTACATCGCCACATTCGAACTACGCATCAAAGACCTGACGTCACACAAAAATCCTGACGTCACAAAAATCCTGCATCGCGCAATTAGAGTTTACCGTGCAGTGAACATATAAACAAAAATCCAATATCAATCATTGGGCAGTTGCCCGCCAGACACAACACCCGTCTGGTAGGAGGATCCTCCCTTTTCTATGGTGGATGAGTGAACTTTACACCCTGTTCCTCATACACCTAAAATAGCATTGTGACTGCCGTATCGGACAGAAACACTATTGTCTTCAACACGATTTGAATACGCGTTTGTTTTTGAAACATGAATTATTTAAAACTCTGAAAGAATATCCGAGTGTCGACCTGTAAGCGAAGTCTAAATGCGACACCCAGGATTATGTATTTGAAGTCCTGCCATTCTTCTTTGCATCATCAACTTCGTCGAGTCGTTTATACTCGTAAAAGGGAAGTAGGTACCTGTATCTACCGGGGCCTAAACCGGCCACATTAGCAATTCCTCTAAAAGCAGTTAATTTCCTGAATCCCAGCTGTCATTAACAATACTTCTAAAAGCAGTTCATTTCTTGAAACCCAGCTGTCATTAGCAATTCCTCTAATTTGCCATAAAAGCAATTCATAATTTGTGGACTATTTTACGAATCTTCATAAATAAACTGTCAAACAGATGAATTATTACGTAATATGAATCGCACGCAGATCATATTATTATGAATTTTATTGTCAGTTTAAGATGATTATTAATATTTTCATATTATGATTCTGCTAAAGGGCGACCGAGCTCTACTCGGGTAAAAATAACGAATTTTCCCAGGTATGAGACTTAGCAAGATCGATTTTTCGCCCCCGTCAAACCCTATATTGCAACTTTCATAATCGAAGTGGTTAGAGCCGTTTCCGAAAACGTGATGACAAAATGCTTATACAAATATTGCTCATTTAATAGTATAGAAAAGGATAAACCTTTGAGTCTTGATCGAAGCTCATAAATGCCGTATGACAGTGTTTTTCTATAAAAAATCATAAAATCAGTTTAGTGGCACCTGCTTGTAAACACAAGCCACTTTTAATTGCTTTTACTTAATTATTGTATTTCATTAGTTTCGTAAGGTGTGCGCTGAGGCAGGTGGTCAAATAACCTGGATAAGTGCTAGCGAACAGAAATAAACGTAGGGAGGTAGGTATACACACACCCTGAGCATGCGCAAGAACTTAAAAAAAACATGTCATAAAATATTATTATCGTTATCATTTGCACTTAGGTAATTTAAATTCCATGTTTTATTGATAATGAACAAGATGAAAATTGAGCGGTTTTGACGTTAGTTCTTTTTATAGATAATGTAAAAGGTATGCAATTTAAATGTAGGTTTGATCGCTCGGTAGATATGAAGGAAGAATCTTTGTCTGTAATAAGTTACTGCGATCTGTCATCATGGTCATGCATGGATGGGTGCGCATTCATTAGGTAACTACCACGCCTTTATGCAAAATAGCTAAGTACATTTTCAAAGGTGGAAAAAGCCTATGCTAAAGAAGATATCTAATAAATAAAAAACTTGTGTCGGTTCTATACTAATATTTATATACCAACGGAAGGTTACAGAATTTACTTTTTATGAAGAAACTAAAAACTTTAATTATACTTAGGTGTTCCTGTTTTGTATATTGATCGAAATACAGTAGGCATTTTTTTTATCTTCAAATCGAGTAGTTTTAAGTAGTCAAGAGCACCAGCAGCACACCTTGAGCTTGATACCTATTCAAAAATAATGTTGGCGAAAAAAGAAAAAAAATCCCGAATCGTTCAGTCGTTTTTGAGGAAATCGTGGACAAATACATCTACTAATTGACAAATGGTTCCGTTGCTTTTTAAGTAGATTAAAAGAATTTTAATTGCCTTTAAAAAAATCATCGACGCGGGTAAATAAACAGTTAACTACATAACCTAACATCACGCCTTTAATCCCCGAAGGGTTATGCAGAGGTGTATATTACACCCACATTTGGCCAGTGATTTTTAAGTTCCATGTAATAGGGGGCGACCCTATTGCCATCAACCGGGTTCAAATCCAGACTCCAGGCTGCTACCGAGAAATTTCTGATGGAAAAACCCACCCACCTCCCACATAAATAAAACGTCCTAAACCAGGATAGGACTCCCTACATTTATGTGAATACATAACATCAGATGTCCCGTTTTCGGAAATTTCATGACGTCATCAGATTCGTATTTATAACGACGATGGTTATTTTCGAGGAAACCAAACATGTGTCGAAATAAATTGAGGAAAAGGGTAAATAATTAGATATATATTTCCTTAAAATAACTTCGTTAACTTTTTCAAATAATGGAGTGTTTTTGACTACAGGAAAAGGTGGCTATAAAATGGTTTTTCATTTAAACATAAATTGTTACTTCGAATATCACCGTGACGTGGGATTATGAAGTTATTTCGTGGAATAAGCATGCCTGTTTATCAGTTACTAAATCCTGGAATTTCATCCTGGTTATTATGTTTAAAGGAATTTAAAAGCCGTTTCAGTGTTTTGCAAACAGTGTTTTGAAAACTGTAAATGATATGGGGTGGCAGAAGTGTCGGAATAGAGCCTTTTAGATGCCGTAATATACGAGTGTCCTTTTGTCGAAATGTAACAGAAACGGGCATAACCCCAAGGAGGATAAAAAGGAATACCTATAAGAATTAAGTATACGATTGTTTATGTATATCCGCAACAAAACGCTTTGGACCGTTTTCTATGTAGAAAGAGTAACTTAACGTACCAACATTTCACTAGAAAACAAATCACAAAGGATCAAACACCATTCCTACTAACCTGTTTTATATTTTGTTACTTTTTCGTTTCTAGTTTACAGCTTTACTGAGCTTAAGTTAACTTTAATTATATTATTTGGTTTGTAGATCGAAAACCATAGACAAAGGGTCTAATGATCGCATCACATTTTAACCATGCCGTGTACTGCGGCTGCGGCACGCCATCCACATGTCTATTTAAATATTCCGGGGCGATGGTACTGCGGTTCGGCGCCCGTTCCTATGAGGTGGTTTTGTGCCACGCCGTACCACGTCCCCCGCCTCCCGCTTCGGAGCCGTCAAGTAGGGTATAAAAGTCCGCGTATAATTTGCAAATATTGCGCCCCGGCGGAATTAGGTCATCGATCGGTGTGTCCGGTATATTCGCCCATAAAATGTTGCCCGCCTAAATCTATGATTAATTTGGATCCCTTTTCCGTTAGAAATGGATTTTTGTAACGATTAATGAAATGACATGTCTATTGTTTACCTTTCGGTTTCGGTGTAACTTTATGTAAACATAGATTTGCAGATAAGGTAATATATTACATATTACCTTATCTGCAATGCTACAAATAGTTTATACTTAATAGCTTTTCAATCTTCAGTATACTTACATAGTTCTTCAGCGTGGTTGGTGCTTCTCCAGGAAATACGTTAGGTGCAATAATAGTTATTTTATGACTAGTATTTCTGCGTACTTATACTTTCGAGAAAACTGTTCAAGGCACCTAGAATACTTGATATTTAAAACATATCTATTCCTTAGTAGCTATGTAAATTACCTAGTAGGTAGTCGTTCTGATTATACTATTAGGTACTTACATACATGGAAAAATAATTCTAGCAGGTTTGTTCATGGATCCTTATCCTTACATATTATAAAACAAAGTCTTCCGTCGCGTCTGTATGTCGTCCTGTTCGCGTTATAGATACTCAAAAACGACTGCACCGATTTTCATGCTGTTTTCACCAATGGATAGAGTGGTTCTCGAGTAAGGTTTTACTATATTATAACAGGGAACCACGCGGGCGAAGCCACGGGCATCAGCTAGTAACTAATAAAATTATGTAAGTATTCTGTTTTACTCTAAAACTCAGAGAACGTTCTGGATTCTTAGCTTGACGCCTTATTCTTTAGTTCAACTTTATCCAAGGTTCCTAACAGTCCGACTTCGACAATGCCTTTATTTCTAAGCATTTTTTCAGGAATTTGCTTAATCCTTCAGGGTATTAATTCCACAAATACAAAAATTTCAGTGGCTTCTCGATTGTGTTTTTGAAACAATTTGTAAGTCGAACGTATCAAGAATAATCAATGAAACTTTTATAATACTTTGTGGAATTGGAGCCCAGTTATGTAACCATGCTTACCCGTTGGTACCGCGATGGTAGCTTACCGATGTAAGCTTCATAATTTAGCTGATAATAATAAGACAGAGAAACAGACTTTTTCTAATAGTACATTTAGGTGAATCTCGTAGCATATAGATCCAGGGATCGCCAATTAATTTCAATGGGGGTCCGATTATAAAAATAATTTTACTCTCGCGGTGCGTTTGGTAGACTATTACTAGCAACTAACATTAAACATATCAAGGAAGACATAAACCGAAAAGAAACTTTAATATTTTTTTAAATTAAATAATAAACAAATAATATTATGTACGTTTTTAACAAAAATAACAAAGTAAGTTATTAATAATATTAATGTCAAAATTTACATTTTAAGTATCTATCTATCTGAAAACAAAGCGCGGGCTAAACGAAATAATTATTTTTTCTAAATATAATTTTTAGTTATACATTTAACTGTTTACTTAAGGGTCCGCACAACTAAATAGGAACGCGGTCCGCCATTTGGTGACCTGATAGAACTTTCTTCTGCATATTTATGTCGTTTTAAGTCTATAACAACATCCACTCACAAAAACTTTTAACTTGTCGGTTACTTTTTATCCTTATAGTTTAGATACATAGAGCTGAATCGATCTTATGTATCGGGGACGGGGGAGTGGACACGAAAACTTTTAAAACTACCTTTAATCTCATTGAAGAATGGGTCGAGGTCGTATTTTGATTTTGCTAGGTTATAAGATATTCATATAAGTACTCTTCTTAGAATATCTAAGACTATTTAAGATGAAAAATAGATTAAAATATGGTAAGAAAAGGTATGTATTTACTAAGAATTAAGTGAGGAAACCTTAGATTAGAGAAACAATTAAACAAAGCCATATAGGTAATATTATATTCTCAGCTAGCTTGTGTCTCGATTCAGTCTTTAACCTGTATGACCGCGGACGGGCCGCGCGCGGACCTAAAACTATTGTAGTTAATTAGAAAGTCCTTGAAGAATTAAACAAATGACTGCGTTGAGTGTGTTCGTTTGAAAACAAGGCATTAATTACTAGTGCAGCAAAAACGGATTCATTACCATCAAGCTTTTAAAACAACGTCCGAAACATAATACTATTATAACCCTAGCGATGCAGACGGCGTAGCAACGCATTTTGTTGATATCTGAATACAGTGTGTTAATTGCAAAAAGAGGACAAGCCGGGCCGCGGGCCTGTCTTGTAATGTTGAACAACCTTGAGCTCGTCGCCACTTCTCGCCGCTAGATTGCGCCACCCGAGCGATAAATGCTGTCTAATGGTCGCACTACACTATCCTACATCAACGCATAAAACTGAGTAATGTAGTACCAGTATTTGTTGCAAAAACTTCTGCTTTTTCTCGAAAGAATAAAGCCGATATCTTTTCATTTACCGTCTTATTTAAACAGATTTCTTCTTCTAATTGTAAATGTCAATTAAACTCCGGCACAGTGAGACATTAAAAAAAAGTTTAGCAATCTTTTCCTAATTGCTGGACTGTATAAAAGGAATGAAGAGAATGGCGCCAGGACACCGGTTGTCCGCCACCAGGAGCGACCGCTTTTCTTTGTTTTGGAAAATCGATTTCTTTATGCGGTTCACATTTTTCAGAAAGCAAGCGTAAAATCTAGTGAGTACACGTACCTACACTGGCCTTCAAAACTTAGTACCACACTTTTAAAATTGCAATTTCTCCTAAACTGTAGAAGTCAGAGTTTTGAAATGAAAAACGTTTTATAGCAAATTTCATTAGCTTTCTTGGAGATTATAGATTAATAACTAAAAAAAAAAATAGATTTTTAACTTAAACCAAAAATAGCAATTTTTAACTTACAGGCAAAAAACTCAAATAACATTTATAAGTACAGTTTTACGCCTTATTTACATTTTTTTTTGACACCTTGGCTTTTGTTTCACAATTCATCGATCAAGAAATAAATATGAAAACAAAAAGACACAAAAGTTGCAATAATGTGTTTTTGTTTATAAAGCTTTTTTAGCCATTCCTTAAAAGACGGTTATCGGCTATAAAAAATTTATATATTTTTTTTAATTCTTTTTGTAATCCTTTTTATTTCGGAAATGTAGCTTGTGTAACTTAAAAGTTATTGCAATTTTAGTGTTGGAGTTTTAAAGTGTGGTACTAAGTTTTGACTGCCAGTGTATTTACCGACTTTTTTTTTAACTTATAACAAAGAGTCCTTATTTAAGCATAGGATGGTTGAGTCAATAAATTGACATCGATGGGAAACATTCAAATTTGTCAATTGAGTACATATAAACAAGCTAATGTTATCGAAAATACTAAAATTTCCATTAGAAAATTAGTGGAAATTTTACTCTTACGCAACCTCTGTGACGCTGATTTCGTAACAACACAACTGCCATTGAGCTACGAAGTACAGTTATCAAATTCAAATACAGGCAAGATGTTTAGAAACAATTCTACATTATAATAAAGCAGGAAGTTACAAACTCGGACGTCACACAAAGACCTTCGTTGTAGCGGCGTGTTGTCCATAATTTATCCGAGTTACCGAGTATAACCCTGTGGTTAATTTATACTAGATGGAGTCGCGAGCGGCGAGCACATGTGCGCGATGACGTAATAGGCTGATGTCATTGGGCCAAGCCCGCGCATTCTATCAGCACTCGAACTAGCACGCTGCAGTTTAGGGTTACGTGGGAGTTTTACTGAAACTCAATGGTCAAACAAAAATCAAAATATTTTATTTCACATATAAACCACCTATGAAACGTCAGAAGCTAGGTGCACGCTTCCATTTGGTCCCTTAAAGTTCCCCTTAGGAGTTAAGCGCGTCAAGGCTGCAAGAAATTCTACGGTTACTCTTTTCAAAATAAATTAAAATACCTATTAACGGTGTAATTTAGAAAATGACACTGTTAATAGATATGAGAGGACAGGTAGGCCTGTCAACAAGTCTGTCATCTGAAAGTTTACAAGGCCTACAACGTTCTTACATTCACTAGAAGAGAATCTATATCACTACATATTACCTATAAAACAAAGTCCTCCGCCGCGTCTGCCTGTCTGTCTGTTCGCGATAAACTCAAAAACTGCTGCACCGATTTTCATGCTGTTTTCACCTCGAGGAAGGTTTTGGTATATAATAACCGACATAAATCCTGGCGACGCCGCGGGCATCAGGTAGTAAAATATAAAACTAAATCTATCTTTCTATATAGGATAAAAACCATTTGCATGCTTGGTCGGGTCTCGACAAAACTAAAACTAGCTCGACTGATTTAATTTTTTTTTTGTTTTGTTAGCCTCGTTACTGGGGATGTTTAGGAAAAGAAAATTAGAAAAAACCCAAAGGAACAGCCAAAAGATCGAAAAATGTGATACGTAGCTCACCATTCTAGTGCTTAATAAAAATAAAAGTCTATTTAAACCAAATGACATATAGAATACATAGTTCATAATAAAATTAGCTCGTGGGCCTACCACCACCTCTTACAGCAGTTTTATTTAAATCATACTTTAGTCTATAGAGATATATACACCGTGATCTCTTTACCAGGCCCTCTCGATGGAGCGTCGTGTTCCACGCGCGCCTCATAGAAATGTCAGCACAATAGACGGGGTCAGCTAGGACCGATGCCTTCCAGGGTTGCGGGAAAGTCCGAAAGGGATACCGGGACTTTGGCAACAGGCAACTGCAGGAACACGGGTGGGTTTTAGTCAGCAAAAGTCTGACACGCCTTCCCGCTCCACCCAGAGCGGGAGAAGACATTTGATGATTTCCCACCAACAAAAAAAAAATGTCCCCGGGGCTGAATTAACCTTTAAGCCTTTCATTCGCTCGGTATCCGTAGTGATGGGGGAGGTCTGTTTCCAGTAGTGGGATGACAGTAGCCTTTATTAGGCCTCTATTTATTCTGATTTGTATATAGAAAACTCTTTTGAAAATTCTGCCAGCCTACACTCAGCCATAAGCGATAAGCCATAGGCGATTAATTTCGTATAGAGAAAATACTCGCTATTTGATATTTTCGATACCTACTTATCACTTCCAATATAGGATCATAATAAATTAACTTTTTATACTTATTTCTACGACCTCGTATGCTATTCTGAGAATACTGGTTCAACTAAAATGGTTCTTAAACAATTTTCCTACTGAAAACGAAAAATATAAAATGGAACGTACTTACATATTTCAATTGATAACGTTTCTTGGTTCCTCACGGAGCCTAACCTCAGTCAGATCGGCTTTATTTGTTTCTCTCTTATTCGTTGCAGTGAATAAATCCCTTGAACTAGCTCTGAACGATGTTAGCAGAAAATATTCCTTTATTGAATGAACCGCCAGTTCTTTTGAATGCGCCATATTTATGAGAAAAATGAGGATTTATTTTATTTCTCAGGATAACTGCTATTCGGTTTCACTGCTTTTTAGGGTTCCGTAACCAAGGGTAAAACGGGACCCTATTACTAAGACTCCGCTGTCTGTCTGTCCGTCTGTCACCAGGCTGTATCTCATGACAAGTGATAGTTAGACAGTTGAAATGTTCACAGATGATGTATTTTTGTTGCCGCTATAACAACAAATACTAAAAAATAGAATACAATAAATATTTAAGGGGCTCCCATACACTAAACGTGATTTTTTTGCTCGTTTTTGCTCGATATTGATAACGGCAACAGGTAGGTAGACGATTGAAATATTCACAGAATATTTAGTAATATATTGACTTTAAAAATAAATAAATAAAAACATTAAAAAAAAAAAATTGACCGACTTTAAAAAAAACAAAACAAAAAAAGGACTACTGTACTAAAACCAAACGACAAAAGTACTTCTTTAATAATAAGATAAAAATTAAAAAATAACTTTAATTTCGGAAGTCGGTGTCTTTGCTTTTAATGTTAGTTTTTGGCCACCGACTTCTGAAATTAAAGTTATTTTTTAATTTTTATCTTATTATTAAAGAAGTACTTTTGTCGTTTGGTTTTAGTACAGTAGTCCTTTTTTTGTTTTGTTTTTTTTTAAAGTCGGTCAATTTTTTTTTAATAATTTTATTATTTTTCCATTTTTTGTGTAATTTGATTTTTGTAATCACCATGGGTAGACCAACTAAAGGAGCCGCCCGCATGAAGAAAAACAGAATTAAAGAGACTAATACTGCTGAAAAAGAACGCCTATCTAAGAATCGCAAACGGAGTGCTATGTCCGGTTCCCAAGAATCACCGTTAGCTCTTCATGCTAGGTTATCTCAGATGAGAAATTACATGCATTCTCATTTGGCGACTCCTGCGACAAATGAGAATGCCGATAAGATCTGCCGACTCAATCTTATTCAAAAACGATTAAGTGGCGAGTCGTCTGAACAGCGCAAGTATCGTTTAGATGTTATACGAAACCAGCTTGCTAATGAGACTCCCGTGCCTTCTCAAGAATATAAGGGTGAACACTATACATTTGCTTACACTGTATAGTTCCCCTCATCATCATATTATAAGGTGACCATAATCAGATCTGTAATGTCACTTACAACCTATATGGTTGTAAAGTTCTTATCAATATAAATGAATTAAGTCCAAACACAAGGTAATTACTGTGAACCGTTGAGGAGTTCCGTTAATCGTCCTTCGTCTTCATCATCAGACCCTTAACGACAGTCACAACCCATCCAAGTGTAAGGTTCTTATCAATACAAATTAATCAAGCCCAAACACAAGATATCTGCTGTAAACCACTGAGGAGTTCCCTCGACTGTCTTTCGTCTTCATCATCAGACCCCTAACGACAGTCACAACCCATCAAAGTGTAAAGTTTTTATCAATACAAATTAATCAAGCCCAAACACGAGGTATCTGCTGTAAACCATTGAGGAGTTCCCTTGACTGTCTTTCGGCTCCATCATCAGATCGACTCCAGACCTTCATAAAATTGTAGTGCTATAAATACTTAATGAATAAATTAAGGAATGCACTAGTTGCCCTTACGATTTTTGAAAGTTCCCCTCGATTTCTCTAGGATCCCATCATCAGATCCTGACTTGGTGACAATGGGACTACCTCAGAAGTTTAAGCTTTTGAACAAAAAAAGATTTTTTTAAATCGGTTCACAAACGGCGTAGTAATCGGTGAACATACATAAAATAAAAAAATAAAAACAATCATCCGAACATAGTACCTCCTTCGTTTTTGAAGTCGGTAAAAATAAAATAAAACAAATATTTAAGGGGGGCTCTCATACAACACACATGATTTTTTTTGCCGTTTGTGTTTATAAACTAGTATACAACGTGTAACAGAATAAGCGCAAGACCTGAAAGTAGTTTTCTCAGAATCGGCTTCTGAATCGATTTCCGTCATTATTTATATATGTTAATTTTTCATGAATTTTTTTTGTTTTTAACTGAAATTAGAACCACTGCGTCATAACAAGGTAATAAAATATTTCATTTAAGGAAATTTAAGCCTTTATATAAAGCCTATTTAAATGCATAACCAAATTTGTAATACGCTCATAGCTATCCTCGTTCCATGTTTAGTCAGGACGTCTATTTTATAAAAAAAAAATAACTAGGTGTGGTTTAATTAAATTAAATTACAGATATTATTTTAGTCTTATAATTTAATATTCTAATTGGGGTGTATGAGCTCTTGCGTTTATTCCGTTACACGTTGTATAACGGTACGGAACCCTTCGTGCGTCAGTCCGACTCGCACTTGGCCGGTTTTTAATTTGAGAGGTAAATAATTTCCTTCTCGTTATTTTATCTATTGAGGAGTAGTGAACCTCTTTGTGGAGGAGTTTGTCCGACGAAGTACCTAGGTACCTACCTTTTCGGCTGTCAAGCAACGATACCTGTTTGAAAGGTAATATGGAAATAACAGGTGCAGAAGACATTCAGCTTTGGGTCTGTGATGGCAACACACGTGCGATTGCACATGGTGCCGGTGACCAGGGGGCTTAAAACAGCCACTTTGGCACAATCATACTAGGAAAATATTATGAATTATCGTAAAATTTTACAGACTGACAATTCATAACATGATCTGCGTGCGATTCATGTTACGAAATAATTCATCTGTTTCACAGTTTTCTATGGAGATTCGTAAAATAGTCCACACATTATTAATTGCTTTTGTGTCAAATTAGAGGAATTGCTAATGACAGCTGGAAATACAGCAAATGAATTGCTTTTAGAGGAATTGCTAATGTGGCCGTTTTAGGCCCCCAGTTCTCATAAGGGTGGTCCAACAACATAAAACAATTCTACGGAACGCTCAATAAGTTTTTATTTCGCACTTGACTATTTTTTTAACAGTTTTTTTGCAATGTAGATTCCACACTCCATATTTGGGAGTCCTCTTAGCAGCATTTCATAGATGATTATAGATTCGTGAGCAAGTTACTTCGAATTGCAAAATGTGTTGCTAGGTGAAACCGGTTGTTACTTAAAATAGAAGACACCAACCTTTACATTGTTGTATCTATGTATGTAACTACTTAGTTAGAAGAGTGCTATGTTGAAATGAGTAAGAAAATTTCTGAAATATAAAGTATTTTATTACTTATGCAGCTCTGTTAGTGTATCATTAAAATGAATATATTGTACTTAGTTCATGAAAATAATGATGACATTAAGCAATTCCTCTAAAAGCAATTCATTTCCTGAAATCTCAGCCGATCATTAGCAATTCCTCTAATTTGCCACAAAATGGTAGCACATATTAGCTGAATCGTATGTAGGTACTCAATTCAATTCATAATCGAATCATATTTGGTGTTAATATTGCTGCATGAAATGTCATACCAGTCTTACCAAGGGGTATCGTATTACCCAGTTACTGGGTTATGGAGGTCAGATAGGCAGTCGCTCCATGTAAAATACTGGTATACAGCTGCATCCGGTTAGACTGGAAACCGACCCCAACAAAGTTGGGAAAAGGCTAGGCAGATTGATTGCTGCATGAAATGACGTAATTAATAAAATGACCGTAATTATAATGAATTAATTTAAATTTAACATTAAACTTCAATACAGCAATTCATAATTTGTGGACCATTTTACGAATCTACATACAAAACTGTAGGTAATATGAATTGCACGCAGATAATATTATGAATTGTCAGTTTGTGACATTTTACGATGATTCATAATAGTATCCTAATATGATTGTGCCAAAGTGCACCGGACAAGGCCAAAGTGAGGTGGTTTGCAAAAAAATTATACGCACTAAGTCAGACGAGCAACAAAGTCAATTAACTACGCGACACTTATGTAAGTACATAGATTAGATGACCCTCATTGGGTAGGTCACAAACGTGGTTAAGTTGCTGATAACGGGAATCTAGCACCGAACATAAAGGAAGCTGTATAAATGCTCTAACTCCGTTATCTGCCTTAATCCTGTTTAACAAGTGGCCGATTTTCTGACAACCGTACTACCTCAGTTGTTTACGTAGACCGGCGCTTGGTATTGATTCTAAAATCATCTTGACCTACTTAAACGGTACATACCATGGTATCTACTTAGATACCAAATGACGATACGATCGCGTTCGTTAACAACATATAGATACCTAAAGGTGCGATTACATCTAAATTGCTTTTATTTTCCGTTAGCGCTTTATAAACGATTTGTATGAGGTTATTCATTGTGTAGTGCTTGCTAATGACTAGCTGAAGTTATTACACTATTAGATAATTTTGTCCTTGTGTGAGCTGGACGACACTACTCAGCGTCTAGGACTAAGTTTTATTAATCATTTTGATGATGAATAATACCTATTTTAATGTTTTATGATTAGGAAATGATTGATTGGTTACTTCAACTTTATTAAAGTCACATTACCGATCTTGACAGATGGTTTTCTTTACTCGGGAATAATTTTCGTTTCGCCATTGTTTTTCCAGGTACTTTTTAACATATGTACCTACTTATTATAAAGCGTGTAAAAAAAATATAATCATTAAAATTGTACTTTAAAATAGTTCATATTTAAGTATTTAGAATATCGCTAATCCATATCCGGATACACTGATTATGTAATCTATTGTAATACCAAGGCCAGTCTTTATTTAAAACCTCTGTCCTAAACTGCAGCTTGTGTAAAAACAGCGGAAATTCTCGTCTCCTGCAGACTAGAATTTCCGCCGACACGAGACACGACACAATAGATTCTTACGTACCTACCTACAGGCGGACAGTGTGCTGTGGAGTCCCAATCGTTCCTCATTAAAGAGGCGTCCTCTGTTCATGTGGCTAGGTCCACTCTAATCAACGGGACGCAATACCCGGCCTCAGGGGTGCTATACACTTTTTCGGGTCGGCACATACGTTTATTCAGCATTTTTTGAACAACAAAGCCGACCTGATGCAATTACGACACATATGCGCATTAGATTCGGTTCATGCTCTTAAATTCCATTCAGCATTCAGCATCTACCCTCACTGGATCATAATATATTCGGTTCGGTTCGGCATTATTTGACCTATAAGCCAAGCAGAACATACCATACTCAATTTTGCTGCCCGGCCGTGCCGACTCTTGCCGAGCCGTGTGTGTAACACCCCTCAGAGAGATGGATCGTTCTAGAAGACACGCCACAGCTACTGCCGCGTACCTATCACTTGAAATCTGGACCATTTCAATCAGGCCCAATTTACTACCCAATCGCCACTACATTCCGAGTAGGTGTTTTCTGTAAGGATTTTAAACCTTATTGCTTTGGAAGAAGGATTGATCAAATGCATGACACGTTTGTTACTCGACGGTAGAGCACGGCAAGAATGAAGAGGATGGTTATCTATTTAATTAAGTAACAAACGTAACTTGTATTGTAGTTACCAGTATATGTATTGAACACATAACATCTAACCTGTAATCCCCGAAGGGTTAGGCAGAGGTGTAAATTCATTCCAGAATCAATGACGGACAACGATAATTTTTCACGCGCCATATGTTCATTTGTTTATTCTCATAAGTTACCTCTTTGGTTGCCATGTGTTACCATGGTAGGTAGGTACCTGTTTGGATTAAAGTAAAAACTAAACAGTAATAAGGCTCGTACAGACTGGCGTTATATCGCGCCAGTCTGCACGAGCCTTTAATGTTCTTGCTTCTACTTAGTTACCAAACAGAGGAAAACTGTATCTTTGTAAAAATTTAACGTAACTTAGAACATAGCATCACGGCTGTATTCCTTGAAGGGTTAGGCAGAGGTGTACCTTTAGTACACCCCACATTTCGCAAGTTATGTTTAAGTCCCATGAAATAGGGGGCGAGCCTATTGCCATGTACCGGGCACAAATCGAGATACCGGGCTGCTACTGAGAAATTCCTGATGGAAAAACCCAATAACATTAAGTAGGTAAAGAAGTAGGATTGTAAGTAAGGAGTGAAGTAAGATTGTAAAGTCAAACATGCTTTTCTGTAAAAAAAAGTCATGAAAAACGGTAAATTTTCTCGAAAACTGGAAGTGATAGATATCCAACGTTTCATTTGTAGGTAAATAAATGGAATAAACAACACGGACTACCCACTTTTTTGAATAACAAAAAATACGACTAATGAAAGACTTCGCTTTATTGAATACCAACGTTTTAATTGAGCGAATATTGAAAATACGAAACATGAACATCACGTATGGAAAAACACGTCTTTGACATGAAATCAAATATTATATTATTTGAGTAGCTACAGTCTACAAGTTCAGTAAATACTGCGTTTTATTTTAACAAAAGATACCTGTATTCAACCAATGAAATCCATGGTTAATTATTCATATGGATCGCTTTGACCTTCAAAGAAATTACGAAGGTTGCTTAACAAGTAAGAATTATTGATTTCTCGAAGGTCGCCCCCAAGGAGATTGTGCTGGCTCTTCAGTCAGTGACGTTGTCGGTGCCTCTACAATGTATTTCATACGCACGGATTGATACAATATTCCTAATGAATAAAAACAATTATTCAAGTGGAAAATATTTGGTCTAAATAGAAAAATAGCCTTGAAGATGTAGGATATCAATCATCATCATCAGCTGCTATAGGAGAGTTCGGGGGCTTAAAACTGTCACTTCAGCAGAATCATAATATGAAAATATTATGAATCATCGTAAAATGTCACAAACTGACAATTCATGATCTGCGTGTAATTCATATTACGAAATAATTCATCTGTTTGACAAGTTTCTATGAAGATTCGTAAAATGGTCCACAAATTATGAATTGCTTTTATGTCAAATTACAGAAATTGCTAATGACTGCTGGGATTCAAGAAATGAACTGCTTTTAGAGGAATTGTTAACGTGGCCGGTTTAGGCCCCCAGATGTTTGATTGAAACGAGGACTGCTCCAGTTGATTTTAAAACTTCCATAAAAGGATGTAGGTAGGTACCTATACCTGTAAATGCGTTATCAATCTAAGGTTGAATGTCGCTTGCACTCCGTAAAGCGTCAAGGTCTATTTGTATATAACAGTTAGATAGTTTCAACCTTAGTAAAGTTTCAATTGACTGGGAGTTGTTGTGAAAAGAGAGAAAAACATTACGAGGTCGACTTTACCTAAATTCTAATATTTTTGTTCTAAATAATCCGTTATATCGTACCGTATCCGGATACTAAAATGCTCCGTTCTAAATAAAAAAGTAAACTTATTTCCCAGTCGTTCGTAAAATACTTAAAGAACAATAATTGAATTCAATTTGATGACCTTCTAACCTCAACAAAATTTAGGTCGCTAAACAGATAATTTTTCATTAGACACATTTAGGGCGCCAAATTCGACACAGTTTAGTGGCACCACAGTGTACTTGTAATCGCTTGATAAATAAATGTGACTCGACGCTTATCGCGGCTAGCCTTGGCCTGCTTAGCCCACACACTACGAATTTTATTTGACGTTTTAGTAGCCAGCCATTGTAGAATACTGGCGAGCGGCCGACAATGAAGTCATGAGGGTCAACGTATTAGGCATGTACTTTGCTTAATACGCTGTAAGTACTGCTGATCTATTCCGTAAATATCTCACCGGGAATATTTAGGCGAAGTGAACTTGAAGTGAGCTGTCAATATAGTGCCAATCCTCATCAGGTGGAATGACAGCTCACTCCACCTAAGTTTTCACGGTCAGATTTTTACAGAATAGGCGGGCTGCAGCATCTGCAGCTTTGTAGCGTTTTTTGGAGACTGAAGGTTGAGCACTTTTGTGTACGGCTTGATGTAGAAAACTCCAATAAGTATGTAGAAATATGCTTGTTAGCCATATTATCAACACTTTTTTAAGGCACGGTCACACAGAAGGTTTCGTTGCCACGGAAAACCGACTCTACCTGTATTAGGTATGGCTTGTGCTAATTACATTCCGCAAGGACATAAATGTTAATAAGGAATATGCCTGTATTTTTTTTATATTTTTATTTTATAGTTTACATCGCAAAAATAATAGTAAATAAATATTTAACGGCAGAAAAGTAATTTAAAGTAATTAAAAAAATGTTAAAAATTTCCAACCGATCCAGGCTATTTAAACGCCCTCCATTTGGCGCGCTTGGTGTGGTGACGTGACAGTCTATGACAACAAACAAACAAGTGTCAAATCAATGTCAAACACTTCTACAATTAAACACATTGACAGTTTGATTGTTGTCATAGACTGTTACGTCACATACGCTCTGACCAATAGCGTCACTTTTCAAGTAGGTATTTGAATTTCCCACAGTTTTTGGCACTTTTTAAAAATTAATTTTTCGCTCAAAAAGAAATATTTTCAAAAACATTATTCATAAGAAATATAGTAAAAAAAAAAAGTACTCAACCATTATTTGAATCACATGCATATACAAATAAAAAATAATTTTATAATAAAAAACGCTAATAAAATATTTCCGAGTTTTAAAAATCTAACGTCTTGATATAATTTAAAAAAAATTAAATTCTATTTTTGTCAACTTCTTTTACTCGTATTCTTATAAATATTCTTAATATTATTTTTGTTATAGGTATTAAACATATCACTTTACCATACACATAAAAAATCTAGTCAGGCTATTGTCATTACAATAGCCTGACTAGATATTTTTATGTTATTTTAAACCTACCAAATGTGACCTTAGTTCGCATTGTGAAATGCTAGAATACAACAAAATATGACCGTAATAATTGAGTATCAATGAAAACACGAATACTAATACACAGCCCCACTCAAGTACCTATATTTGACAAATATTCCTTTGTCTAATCCTTTGAATTTTCCGTACTTTTGAAAAATTAACAAGCTGTAGAAGATCTCCATGGGCTATGGTTTAGTTAGATAAAGGCTTCGTTAGTACCGTTCTACCTGTTTTATGAAGAGCCTTGGTAATTGACCAAAACAACATTAATTTCTTGTGTTCATCCGGCACTGATTGAGCATGGTGAATGGCCCTTTATTTAAATATTACCTAAACAATAATGGTGCCCTACGGCCTCGTATGGTAGGTCAGTAGTTTTTGTGTGCGTGTATTTCGGATAAACCTTGGATTTTTAATAAAGATATTTTCAGATAGGTACAGACGGCTACACATCAAGCTATACATTCCAGTATAAGCTGACCTCGCATTGTAAGGAAATCCTACACAATGCGAGATCAGCATAAACTGGAAATGTATAGCTTGATGTGTAACCGTGTGTACAACCTTCAAGATCAAACAGCTGCAGCTTCATTGTTTAGAAAAATGTTTCAGTGTTGTCATTTTCCAAATTTTCGGAAACTTTAAAGAAAATAAAACGTGTGCATGACTTAAACGACGTATCCTGGAGTGTGTATACCATCGTGTTCTTTGCAATTAATCGTGCTCTCCAGAAATCGATTTGCTGCAATAGCCATGAAGTCATTTGAATACATTATAATTGATGAAGTAATAACGCAGGAATGGTGCGTGTATCTCGCACGGCCGATCGCAGCGTCTCTACGCTCCTGGCTCCGTGCCAATAACACTAAACTGCTGGAGTTGATCCGAAAACTGACTTCGTGACACATTTCTATTGATCCTAACTCTATTTTTATGGCGTGAGCGTCGCGTCTTTTTGGCCGAGACTCGAGATTATAAAAGGTTTTGTCTGTGTCATATTTTTATTTTTCCACTACAATCTAGCGGTCGTATATATTTCATCAGAACTATCTAAGAGTACCGACGAAGAAAATTGTACATACATTTACAAATTATTGTACGTATGTTCAATTTCGATTTAAAGCTGTGTGCAGCGCTACAAATATTTTTCAATTTTCTCGCCTTGTGTGTGTTCCTATCGTTTTCACACCTGATGTATTCGTAATATTCGTATGATACGGCAGGCTCTGCCAGGAAAATAACGTATTACCTTGATCTACCTCTCACGCAGTCACGTCCGCCTTTACGGAAGCGAGGAGTCGCCGTGAACAAATACACAGTAGGTTAAGCAGTTAGGTAGGTATGTAGGTTGTAGGTACTATCCACGACATGTCGTAAACTATTTGCTAACTACGAGTGATAGTTTGGCAACGGATTTATGTGGCGTGCCACCAATCGGTGGATATACTGTGTTTATTTTATGTTGATCGACATGACACATGCTAGATGCTCATTTTAGAGGTGTGATATTGCATATAACATCATATGTATACGATCTCGCTTCAGCGAAATGTGTAACCGTGTGTACACCGCACAACCACATGATATCTAAGCAATACCTACGGTATAGCGCTGGGAGGAAATCGAGCAATCGAATCGAAGCGATAGAACCCCAATAATCGCATTTCCGATGTTACAAGTCGTATTCCGAATATCCGACGATGGGCTGTCTTACAAAATATACCTACCTACCATCACCTCCCATTTTATTGAAATCCAATAAGAAAAGTTTGTTGCAGTATGCTTTTGTTTTACCGTCAACTTAGTATGATAATGAAATGAAATGAAATTGTTTATTCTGTAAATGAAAGAAAAAATGAAATGCACTATATACTCGTATACTCGTAACTACACTGTTAATTACTAGCTAGACAATCAAGCAAGTAGGAATGATAATAGGTATGTAAAACCAAGAACTTGTACTTATTACTTGATAGGTCGTAGGTAAAGCCTTTGATTGAATATCAACTTAGGTAGTAGAAGCAATGACTCACAAAGTTACGTAATGAACGCACACAGTTACTACCATTTTACGGATTTTCCAAAACTGTGTGACATCCGTGAATGATTTTCTCAAAGAATCATAATACAGGTGCCGAATTATGAAGTGTTAATGCCATCATTTTTCCAGTGTGAGAGAGAGACGGCGCTAGACAAGGCCGCTAGCACCATCCCATTGTCGCAGTGGAATAATGATAGCATTAATACTTCATAATACTACTCCTATACCATTTAAAGGACCAGTAAAACGATTTCAGACTTTGTAGTTATCAAATAAAAAACCGGCCAAGTGCACAATGAAGGGCTCCATAGTTGGAATGAATTTATTCCAAGAACAAACTTTACATTGTAGTTGAAAAACATGTTCTCCGATACATTCCAATTGCAAATGTAAGCATAATATTGAGATATTTACCATGTTATTTTAGGACCATAGAGATCTTATAGGTATATGTACGCATAATATTGAGATATTTACCATGTTATTTTAGGACCATAGAGATCTTATAGGTTTTCCTGTAATCTATGAGTAAAGAACCATTCCCTGTACTTTTTTTCAAAATTTTCGGCTCAGTCGTTTCTGAGATAAGGCGCCCCTTAACTCCGAAACAATAGAATCTAAAAAAAAAAATGCCCCCTATTGTGACCCCCGTCGAGTTCGTGTTTGAGTCATAGAAATAAATATGTGTACCTTCCACTTAATCGGTCAATTAGATTCGGAGCAAATTGGCTGTGACAGACGAATAGACACACGAGTGATCCTATAAGGGTTCGGTTTTTTCATTTTGATGTAAGTACGCTACCCTTAAAGTGTTGATTCTCGTAGCTACGTCGTAGCTCGTAGCACTTTCGTAGTTTCGTAGGTAACTTTAGAGTTTCGAATCCACCAGAAACTAAGTAGGTAAGTTGTGTGTGACCTAAATCCGTCCAGTGATTTGGGAGCAAAACTTTAAAACATGAATACATTTGTATGCACTTATTATATCTATAATATCACTTATTATATAATATATCATAACAAAATTATCCTACATATTTCCAACTAGCTTCCGCCCGCAGCTTCGCTCGCGTGGTATGTAGATAAAAAGTATTCTATGTCCTTTCTCAGACTCTAAACTACCTGTGTACCAAATTTCATTTATATCGGTCAGTAGTTTTCGCGTGAAAGCGCGACAGACCGAAAGACAGACAGACAGAGTTACTTTCACATTTATAATATTAGTAAGGAAGTAAGGACTAGTAAGGATGTTCGTACTCGGCCCTCCCCCTCTGAGAAGGAATCATCTCAAAATGAATTTATTCAAATTACACTGAAAATCAGCACTTTTTGAACGAAAAAATTACGTAAAACAGTCCCTCACCAGACCAGCAGCACAGCTGCCTGGATTCAATACAATAGCATGCAAAGTAATCAAAAATTACGAAACACAAAATATTAAATTATACGAACACACACGAAAATATACCAGCAAAAACATACTCAAGCAGAAATAAAAACGTAAACAGACTTATCACCTAAATAAAAGCCTTAAGTCTCTTACATACTGGTGCGAATTGTCGCGCGACGCGACTTTTAACAAAACAATTTCTGAGAAAACTTTACGGCGAACAATGCAGCGGCATCGCGTCGCGCGGTAAGTCGCGCCAGTATGCAAGAGCCTTTAAGGCATAAAGGGCGTGCCCGTTTACATTATGCAATGCTGGTTATTATTCATGCCCATCTCTTACATGATATAAAATAAACCTTATTGTTATTACATACTTATTTTCTTTGACTTAACAGTAACAAAGCGTTAAGGTTGTTATGGAAACTTTATCGTTTTGCAAGTCAAATGTTTTAGTTTTTCTTGCAACGATGTTGGGGCAAAGTAAAGGTCGCTGAGATCCATATCTGCTACATTTACATTCTTATTTGGTATAAGTAAGGTCTTTTGATCAATATTTGAATCATATACATATATACCTATATAAGTATACACCTATTTTGTTCTGCCAATTATACCAAGAGCATTAAAGATGATTCTTGTACCTGTGTAATAATCATTTGATAATGAGCCTTTTAATTAAGTTTAAACAGCACATTAATAAACTACTGTTAGTGCACATCTTAGGTATATCTGAGTCACACAACTTCGGAAAATCCTTTGTCTATTTAAATTCAACGTAATACGTTCGACATAAAACATAATTTCGTGTATCATTTATTCTGATGCGAAAGACCGAGATGCTCCACGTCGTGAATACGAACAGAGTTTCAGACCCCCGAAAACATACTCCATACCAGCCTCCACCGCCCAATTTCAGAGGGGCGGGGCGGGGCGGGGAAGATTAATAATTCTCTGGTTACGTTAAACAAAGGCACAACATTATTCTACTGCTGAAACACGCCATCGTAAAGCTTTAGCCAACGACATTGGACTAGACGAGTTACAATACATTTTGTCATTAAATTCGCGTTGGAAGAGACGCAGCTGTTGCCAAGGCATTTTATATTGAAACAGTTTTTTAGAAAGCCGACTAGACGTGGCAATTTTAAAACAGTAGCTAAATATTAGGCACGTACAGTTATTTTTATTGGTTAAATTCTTTCGAAAGTTAATGCACGATGGAGCCATTTCATTTCAAGCATTCGCGAAGCATTGTACTGAACAACACAGCATTTCAAATTGAATTGAATTTCCGAGTGCATTATAAAATATGAAAAGCTCTATTGCTCGTGTAAGGCAGCTATAAAGTGAATTCTAACTGCTGAGCATTGCCGTGCATTTATAACGAGAGGTTGCGGGGCGGTGCATTTCTGAGTTAGAACGTTCCGTCTTGAAGGAAGTCTTGAGCGATTTATGCTCCACTGAACTCTTGGCTTCACCAAAAAGAAAATGTTGTTTATCCCAGCCTTTTGGTTCATCGACTAAATGCCTGATTGCTGGTTGTTTGTTGTTGTTTACTAAGTAAGAAACCGTTATTGGTTGCTCTGATTTTCGTAGTTATTATATTCGCCAATATGAAAAATAAGTACTTTTATTACAATATATGATCCACTTTCTTTCTATAGACACATCTGAAGGTAAATTGATCTGAAAGTCTTTAAGGACCAGTTGTATTTCTTGTTCTTGATAATGTTACATTTAGTAGGTTTACATAATTCGACTTTTATTAGGTCAGACATTCACGACAAGATAGGTAACAGCTCTCAGGTAGCTGAAAATTTCAAATTTTAACTCTTTGATAAACAAATACTTTCGCCGTGCTTCGAAAAAGCCAAACGAAATTGGGGATAGATGTTGAAGGCTGAATATCTGCTCTAGCCTGAGTGTCGGTCAAACTATCCTAGCGGAAATTGACCGTTTTTGACAGCTTTTTCTGCGCATACCTGTAACTGATTTTTTCACCAAAAGAATGTGTCAGAGAGCTATAAGGGTTGATTTTTAGGGTTCTGTACCCAAAGGGTAAAACGGGACCCTGTTACTAATGCTCCGCTGTCTGTCTGTCTGTCTGTCTGTCCGTCTGTCACCAAGATGCATCTCATGAACCGTGATAGTTAGACAGTTGAAATTTTCACAGGTGATGTATTTCTGTTGCTGCCATAACAACAAATAGTAAAAAATAGATAAATATTTAAGGGGACTCCCATACAACAAACGTGATTTTTTTGCTCGATTTTGCTCGGTATTGATAACGGCAACAGGTAGATGCTTGAAATATTCACAGAATACTTAGTTATATATTATATTCACTTTAAAAATATTTAATTAATATAAAATAAAACAAATATTTAAGGATTCATACAAAAGACATGATTTTTTTGCCGTTTTTATAGATAATGGTACGGAACCCTTCGTGCGTGACTCCGACTAGCACTTGGCTGGTTTTTATTTGTTTTACTTCAGTCTGTTAGTGACCGTTTTACTAACAAATGCGTGACGTCATCTACCCACTAATAATTACGCAGCAGGGTCTCTAATAAGCAGTGTTGATAAGGTTGGACAACACGACAATAAATTAAAAAATAATGGTTCTTGTTCCCATAATTTTGTAAAAAGGGGTAACATTCGAATAGACTGTGTAAAGACACTGAGCTTATTGTTCTACCTCGTTAGTATTTATATACCTCGATCGATGTGAGTAATGGCGGAGTCTCTATCGATTTGTTTTAATCACCCGTATAGCGTAGTGACTTGAAACTTACATATCGAATAAAGGCCAAGAGCTAGAGGATAGAAAACTTCTTGGTATGAGTCACATAATCTGTTAAGTATCAATATCTATCAATCAATCTGCCCAGCCTTTTCTCAACTTTGCTGGGGTCGGCTTCCAGTCTCTGAATACCAGTATTTTACATGGAGCGACTGCCTATTTGACCTCCACAACCCAGTAACTGGGTAATACGAGCCCTCGGTAAAACTGATTGTCAGACTTTCGGATTTCTGACGAACCGTAACGACTGTCAAAGATCCATGAATTACGGCCGGACCAACGGCTTAACGTGCTTTCCGAGCCACGGAGAAACCTATCCACGGACCAACCCTGGCAACCGTAGCTTAACCCTGATGTCCTGAAGCTCCCTATCAATATCTATACACATTATAAATTAAAGTCGCTTTTCGTGATTCTCTGTCAAATCCAAAATCAAATCATTAATTTCTATGCGAACATGACTTTGATTTGATTTCTGTGTGACCGCGTTGTTCTTCTAAGCTACGCAACGGATTTTTATTCGGTTTCACACTATCGTTTAGAGAATTTATTCCAGAAGGTTTTCGTCTATAATTCGTTCATATAAAACTTACATAATATATTACAGAAATCTCGATGTTTCGTGAAGTCGTAAAAACCGTGCGAGGCAGGGTGTAGTTAGGCTCTAGTCTGGATAATAAACTAATATTAGCTCTTAATGCTTCAAATTTCCTTGACAAAGTGTACGTAAATCTAAAGACGAGAATAATAGACAGAGTAATTACAAGCTCATGGAGGTGGAAGGTCTGCATACCAGCAGCGGCTGTTCTTCATCCTTACTAATATTATAAATGCGAAAGTAACTTTATCTGTCTGTCGCGCTTTCACGCCAAAACTACAGAACGGATTTAAATGAAATTTGGTACACGGATAGTCTAGAGCCTACGAAAGGACATAGGCTACTTTTTATCGACATACAATGCAGGCGAAGCCGCGGGCGGAAGCTAGTTTAAAATAAATATGTTCATGTATGAGATTCGACCTCGGAAAATCCGAAAAACTGTTTCATTCGAACAAAGTCGAAATAATTGTTTTTCGATTGAACGAAATTATTTCGTGAGTAATTTTATGAAGTGTTTTTTTAATTTTATTTAGGAGACTAAATCTGAATTTGATATAATAAAAAAACTTTTCAGAAAAAAATAAAAAATCGGCTTCCAAAAAAAAAAAGGGAAAAATAACTTTAATAACAGACGGTGCCTTTGCTTTTTATTTTTCGTTTTTTGCCATCGACTTCCGAAATTAAAGTTATTAGTCACTTTTTTCTTTTTTTCTTTCTCGTCACTCGTTTTTTTTAGCTCCTCCTTTTTTTGAAGTCGGTTAAAAATTGTAGGGTTGAAAAACGTAGCACTCCTACATAATGCATGAATAATAATTATTATAATAGTGAGAATATTTATTAGCACTATCTAAACACATTATGTTAAATAATAGAAACCCTGAACATATTAATTAACAGTAACCATAATATAAATACGATTATTTATATCTACTACCTATACTTACCTATTTAATGCAGAGGTATACATGTCCTAGGTATTAATTTGAATACTAGATTAGATAACCTGGACAAGTGTACACTCCTCACATAACCGTTGCATGTAAATGGACACTACATTACTGACCTACTAAATAAAACGGACTTTTTTAAAGAATGATGTACATTATTTGCTTTCTCTTTTTTAATTAGCATTTGTTCTGTAAATTATTCATATATGTATATTTTGACACAAGACTTGTAAAGTCATGGGATTTAAAACCGTTAATATATTTAATATTTTTTAATTTTTGGTCCTTCGAGCCTGATACCTATGTTTGGTCTTTCTCATCGCATTCATTTCTGTTTTGTTTACGGATTTATGGATCTCAAGCTAAAATTACCTTGATGTTATTCAGGCTCTATAGATCTTCAAGTATCAAAATCCGATCACAAATTCGCACCGCTTCCTATCGTATCGTTTTCTAAAATAAATAATATTTTTTAACATTTATACCTTACATTATGTACTTCTAAATGTTTTAATAGGAACACTTGTATGAAATGATATTGAATTGGTACAAGTGAGGCTGGTTGACTTGACAGCGTTTAGCTATGCGCGAGTGTATACGAGGTCGCAAGGATAACCACTTTTAGTATGGACTAAGTACAAATTAGTTCATATTACTACACGTAGGTACAGTATCCGGACGTGTATAGTCATATACATATACAATTAGAAAAAAAATCGGTCTTGTATGTTACTCATATCAGTGTAACAGTCTCTTTCAAAGGCTGGCGGAACCAGACTTTGGCCGACTTTGGACACGGCCAAAGTCTGGTTCCATTTTCGAAATGGGTCCAAGTAATTGAAATGAAAGTCCCTGCTCTCGTAGCTACTTTATCAGTTAGCACAATTGTCCTGAATTCATAATTATTTATTAAAATCGGATTGAAAAATCAGCACTTTGAAAGTTACTTAATTAACCCCTCTCTAAAGCTACACTTCTTTTTCTCTTTCAATTTAGAGGCTACTATTCTGGGGGCTTAAAACAGCCACTTTGGCAGGATAATAATAGGAAAATATCATCGTAAAATGTCACAAACTGACAACTCATAATATGATCTGCGTGCGGAAAAAATAAAATATTACGAAATAATTCATCTGTTTGACAGTTTACAATGTAGATTCGTAAAATGGTCCACACGTTAAGAATCGCTTTTGTGTCAAATTAGAGGAATTGCTAATTGACAGCTGGAAATTCAAGAAATGAATTGTTTTTAGATCAATTGCTAATGTGGCTGTTTCCTGTTCATAGTCAAAAACAAAACCTAAGTAAAAACGAAATTCGTTAAGTTTTAATTTAAAAGTAGACGTTTTATTATGCTTATAACTCAATATTCTAATTGGCGACTGCACACTTGCACTTATTCTGTTATGTAGGTAACTACTCGTAAAATAACACGACAATAAAGTGTTATTTATTATGTATATCGTAAAATTAACACATGTAAAAGGGTTGGGGCCTGATGATTGATGTCAAAGACAACATAATAAGTAGGTATTTGTTGTTGGAGTGTGGGAACATTCACAATTATTATTTTATGAAGTTAAGTATTTAAAATTGTTTGGTTTATATTTAGTTCCTTCTTAGTTTTTCAGTCTTTGGCTTAGATAATAATTACAAAAAAAATGTTTTGCTTAAGTGTGCCCACAAAACACGATTACTGCATCCGACACATTTGTACGGCTTTTGTCGTTGACTGTACCTCAATAAAAACATTTGTCACGTTTTTCTTCATTAGAATCCCAAGTTAGGATCGGTAAAAATTATATTATATTAAAGAGGTATCCACTTTAAGTGCAGTGTGCTGTGCAAAGGTTGCTGATGAGGCTGAGGGTGCTGACCAGGTAAGCGCGTACGCTGCTTGCTTGGTGGTCAAGAAGCCGTAGGTGCTGGCTGGATGTGTGACTCGGCGCTCGAAAGTTTAAGGAAGTTATGATAATGACGTTATACTGAAGTAGTTATCCACGTTCGGGTTCACCAGTACAGCGGTATGAGGTAAAGGGTTTAAAGTCCCATCATCCTCCAAAGAAAAGGGAGTATCGTCGGACCAGACGGCTGTTATTTTTATGTCTGGTTCGGCCCGACGATTGATATCGGGACGTTGTATTTGGTTGTATATAACATGCTAGTCTCGGGTGAACTATGCTTGCGCAATGCAGAATTTTGCGTGACGTCATGCGTAGTTCGTATGTAGCGTTCTAGATGCCACCACAATATGATGCAGCTGAGTTATTTCGTAATTCACCTCACATACTTCAGAAACACAATTATAATAATAAAATTTGTCATTGAAAAATGTAACTACAATAAGGAAAATACTTGTTAAAAAATTATGAAATCTGACCAAAATAGTCCTCAATTTGGTTAGTTAACATGTGGAAATAAAGAAATAGGCCATGTACAACATTTAAAATTTAAAGTACTTATAGATACCCAAATCTGGAGTCTATCCAAGGAAGGCGGATTTGTGAAATTGAATGTTGATTCAAATATTTATTGACATGGAACCGTACCTAAGCACAAAATATGACGTTTGTAATTATTACCTTAACGTAGCCAGACTATAATGGTACCACCACTAGGACTCCTCTGTAGTCAGAGGACTCGTAGTGGTAACATTATGAGGGGGAGTCGGTCGTAAAGCACCATGGTGCTTGGGTTTGTATACCACAAGACTTCTTCCGTCTTCTAACCTATTTTGCTTTCCTCGAATTTTCGGTACTAGGGCATTTCCTCACAATGTTTATTTAAGCGTTTTTAAACGAATTACCATGTTTACCGATAAGTAATCTTGTCTCCACAATGCCGTCTTCAGTAATACCAGAATAATTATCACTAATGATAAGTTAAGTCTACAATAGCGATTTGTCATCACTGCTAACAACATGCTGTTGCGGAACATGTTAATTAAAATTACATACAGACAAGTTGCTGGATAATTATATAAGTGCGAAAGTGTGTCCTTATGAATTTATTTCTGAATTATTTACGGAAATTAATGGCAGAGTTCTTCATTTTGACGGGCTTCCCTTTAAGATAACCTTGACCAAAATTGGCTTAGTCCACGATGTTGGTAGTCGGTAGATACTTGCACAGGCTAGGTCGCCAACCGCCAGCAATCCGTCCTCTAAACATTCATGAGTATAATGTTCGTATGTACTCGTGTCGTAACTAGTACACTGCGTGTTGTGCTCAACTACTGTCACATGTTGTAGCCCAATCATACAATCAATGGAATCGTTTCTGTGCGTGTGAGTGTGAGTAGGTCTCGCCAAAACATAATATGTATCAAAAGATTCACACATTGATACAAAACGATCCAATATTTTGTAGTCCCGAGAAGATTTAGGACAGTTTTTGTTTCAAATAAAAACTTTTCTCTCAAGGGACTTTTTTCGATTTCCACGAAAATGTTGAACAAAGTGAACGAAAGTTTTTATTTGTATGAAATATTCAGCTTGAAATCTAGGGTCAAAAACCTTAGATTACGATTAAATTGTATGATAACGACGCTATTTACAAAAAGGTACTTTACCTTAAAAATTGGGTCTGATAATTTTTGATGTTCGGAAGATAATGTTCATAGTTACTTTAGGTGTGGCGTGGCGGTCGTCCGTGCGATTATTAACCACGTTCTAGGTACATCTGCATCCTGACTTCTGTAGTGCTATTCTGAAAAAAGTAAGCATAAACTGAGCTGTCAATAGTGTCCATCCCTAGCGATCCGGACCATCAGGTGGAATGACTGCTCACTTATATTTCACTTCACCTAAGATTTTTCACGGTGAGATTCTTGCAGAATTGACCGGCTGCCGGCTGGTGATTTTTCTGGGAGCTCAATCATTAAAAATTGGAATTAATAAATAAAATAACTGTAGCATATTGATCCTTAACTGAATTTAGACAATTATTTTCAGTGTAGGCAGGTTTTCTAATGGATACTTCCATACTTTAACATTATCAGGTTATCCATGTTGGTTTTAAAATGTCTCTTCAATACACTCTAAAGCTTTATCCTTTACCATCGCATTGAACAAGTGATTTGTATATTATACAGCCTTTAATTAATTTCAGTCTAGCAATTACAGTGCAGTGTACTCTCGTTCGTGAAATTATTAATTATTTTACTCTGGGAGTCAAGCAATTAGTATGAATATACAAGGCAATTAAAATAAAAAGATATATGTATAAATAAGTTCGATATAAATAACTATAAATAAGTTCCTACGTTATAACTATAAATAAGTTCCTAAGTTATAAAAGGCGAGAAGGAATTTGTAATTTCAAATTGTGGTCACATGTATCAATATATTGAAACGCCAAGCTATTAAAAAAAAACTAGTGACCAGATACATCAGTGCTTGAATGAAAATACTACATCGAGTACGTCACTGGTTTATAATACACAAATAAAATCTATAAACCGGTGTTAAGGATTTCTTTACAACAATTTTGTAACGGAAAATCTTAAAAGTTAGCTATCAATATTAAGCATAAATAAGATTGTACACGCTCATTCATATGTGGTACCAGCCCAAGTCTGAGCACATTTGCTATGCCACTATTTATCAACTTATGTCTAACAAAAATAGACACTGCTGTTAACGTAATAAGGTCTTAAGTCAGTTAGCTGAGTAATGTTGTACATATGTACGTACCTAGAAACAATGTTGGTTGGTTGATAAGTAGTTAGAAGTTGCTCAAGGCTGGCGACTTGTGGAGGAGTAAAAACTTGGTCAAGGCCTGTTCTTAGTCAAACGGTTGTAATATGTCTGGTTTTGGCACTCTCTCGCGCATATTTGGAAATTCCTGGCGACTGAAACTTTGAATTAAAATTGGAAAGGTAAAGAGGGGCTTATCGTTGAGGAAATCGACACAACGACACGGCAGTTACTATTTATTATTCTAATTACTAGTGCTACGGACATGTTTATTTTATTGTGTAGAAAGGTATTTGAGTAATGATTGCACCTGCTTCTTTCCTCATTTGACAACGCACTTTGTTTATCTATTGAGCTGAAATTCGGGCCTCATTTAAACTAGAACCTATACGAATGAAACAATGCGACTATACACGCAACGGCGCATAAATTCGGCCAAACTGCTGTATGCTATTGTGACCACTATTCCTGTTGGTATAACGATCACACTCGTTTAAATCTCGAGGATATATATAGTTTTGGTACTCATTGTGCTAAGGTGTGTATTGATCGGCATAGTAACGTGGCTACACGAGAGTTCACATGACCCGAAACTTATAATAGGGAGATATTATAAACATTATAGCCAAGAAATTTCAAATGAAGTTTTCGGAGAAATATCTCATTCTTATTTAACGAATCGAGATGCGAAAACCGGAAAGTTGTTATTATTTTCGATTGACCTTTTTTAACTTTGCTACATAACCGCCAGGAACATTACCTACACGACTGGAATCGTTTAGGTTTATTCAGAAGGGCGCGACGCCCGACGGTGATGTCAATTGTGACAAAGTGTAGTATACATGTATTGTAACTTGCTTTGGAGAATAGCTAGCATTTGTTCCTCTTCGAAAGGTGCCTCGAAAAGTAACAGCCAAAGTAACAGTCAATTGTTCTTCACTACCGAACAGTTGACTATTACTTTGGCTGTTACTTTTGATGAAGAAACTGGCCGTAAGTGAACACACTCTTAAATCTTAGTCATTAATTTTGGTTTTTACGCGACGGTTTGATGGCGATTCCAGATACATACACGATTCAAACATGTTTCAAAATGAAGGTAGTCAAATTAGGCCAATGTCAATTGATAGGTATACTTGTTGAGATAATAGCTACGCAACATATTAGTTTGCAAAAATAACTACCTACGCCCTGCGGTTTCACCCGCGTAAGTCTCGATCCCGTGTGAATATCGGAATTAAAAGTATCCTATGTCCTATTTCAGGTCATGGTCTAGCCATGTGCCAATTTTTATCTAAATCCGTTCGGCCGTTACAACGTGAAAGCGTAACAAACAAACGAACTCACTTTCGCATTTCTAATATTAGTTAGGATGTTAGATTTCTCCGAATCAAAACACTTTAAAAGGTCTTGGTCTCCATCTGTAGAGGTCCGGCCTGTGGTGTATGTCAACACGATAATTTTAATTAATCGGATCATAGCAAATCCAATAAGCGTTCAGTTTAATAATGAGTAGGTGGGGGTATCCGATACTGCAGTTAGTTAGCTATTTCATAATTCTTCTGTACGTGTGTATGTCACGTCACTGAACTCCTCCTAAACGGCTGGCCCGACTTGGATGTTTTTTTTAAATATGTGAGTGGGATGATTTAGATTCACAATTGGATCCCTGCGATCGCGTTCTAGGCAACAGGTTAAGGTTCATTAGAAAACCAGCGTCAGACAGTATCTGTCTGGCATTAATGCTGAAATGAACCTTTTCGACGCAGCCGTGAGGCGCACACTATTATTCTTAAAACATTATTTTTCACTTTTTTATTTTGTGTATCAGGAACTGTGTCCAAATAAACGTTATTCTTTCTTCCTTTCTTTCATTCAGCTAGTTCACAATAAAACATGAAACAATTAGGTTCCAATTATCTAATGAGGCCCTTTGGGTACTGTGGAGTATTTAATTGGAACGGCATATTTTTTAGAACTCTCTTATTTATGGCATTTATTGCGATCCAAGAAGAATTAATGCCAAACGAATTCTTTAATTCGAAATTCCCACGCCTTTGCTCCATTTCTTTCTTCCAATAAACTGAGAGAGACATGAATAAGTAGGTATAATATATTAAAACGATAAAAAATAAATTCGCAAGTCGATGACACCGGCCAAAACGTGTTGGGTACACCTATCTAAGTAGATATTCCGCATATTTGAAATACCTCTCCACCACCAAGAAAGATGGATTTGATATGTCAAAATTAATCTCATGTGGTTCAACTAGTAAAAGCTACATTTCAAGAGTCAAATGTTGAATTTTTGTTACGAGTTACGATGAATAAATTGTTATTTATTTAACTTTTCTCTCATCATGATTACCTTCATCTCAAATTAGTACATAACATGTTGTCATGACAAACCTTTCTTTATCCTGTTTCGTGAGTAATTCGTATGCATTGCGCATAGGCAATAGGTGCCGTCCACTGCAAATTCCATGATTACTGATCTCTATACATTCAGCCTTTTTACCTTTCACAAGCCGAGACGGTTCAGCAATAACACGGTGAATGGTTTTCTGATAACATTAACTGTTCATTAGCTATTGATGTTAAGATTTGAGTATATAAAAGTGAGACTTTACAATATTTTGTTATTGAACAGTTTAAAATTCAATGGTTAAGCAGTTTCCGTTGTCAAACACAAACATGTAACCATTTGCCATTGTGTTCAATTTACCATTGTTTCGACACCGTATTGGATCGCTGATGGCGTGGCATCACGGGGCTAGCCGTAGCATAGTGAGCGTTATCGCGCGGCTTCGTGCGCTGGCGCAGCGCTTGCGTCGAAATTCGTCGGTGTCATCGTACTGGAGTAGCCTAGTTACGACGATATTTCGATAGAAGTGGCCACCAACGTTTCCTCCCACTGCCAACGCGAATTTGGACAGTTAGGTATTACGAATACGTATTATACATTTAAAAATAATTTTATTATCGTGTGGTACCGTTTGCACGTCGACTGGTTCTGTTGTCATAGCAAGAGCTTGCTTTGTACTCGCTTTGTAAAGGATGCTGTTTATCTTCATGTTAGTAGTTTGTAGATACTTCATTGTTCGGCACCCATGGTTATGGTGCTATTTTGAAGGGGGAACTTCAATACTCTAAATCTTCAGGTGTGCTATGAATAGTGTATTTGAAACGAGCTTGTATTTTGGGCTCCCTTTGTTACCTCAGCCGGCGGGCGACTTTTATCCCCTTAGTCTGACATCATTCGTCAGATGACCTTACCTTAGAAGAGTTACTACATTGAACGAACATTAAGACATTCTATTACACAACACGAACTGAATTCATCTTCCAAATATAGTGTGCCTTTAATTCAATCATAACTGGGCAGAGTTTGGCCTGTCAATGTCGAGCCGTAACCTAAATGCCTTCCCAAGTCGGCGCGAATACTATAATATAAATATTTATATTTAGGTAGTTGCAGATCATAACATTTCCATTTCCCTGCAGCTGAAAAATTTTATTGTGAAATCTATGTCGGAAAATATTCTTCAATTTGTAACCTTTCCATATTCAGAGTGGCGAAAATTGGACATAATTTTATAACAACTGAAATAATCTTCATACAACTGTTTCCACAAAAGTATAAATAGGAACAAAAAGTTGAGCTTGTAAAATATTTTTTTTACTTCAGTTTTCTGGGGATTCTTATTGCTTCTACCAAGTAATGACAATTCCAAATACTGAATGTACTTTTGGAAAATTGACAATCCATCTGGGGGCCATATCTACTAATTTACAAATGTGTCAATAGTCTCGCAATGATGAGTTTTTGACAGATTTTGTATGGGAAATCTGTCAAAAACTCATCATTGCGAGACCATTGACACGTTTGTAAATTAGTAGACTTGGCCACCTGGTTATTCTCTAATACACACTCAATCCCCAAATACCAGTTTCAAAACATTTTATTCTGTTACAGTTTTTTTTGGAAAACTTCCTAACTCGTAATCTTGAAAAGAAAATGCTCACAACCTACACATATTCACAGTGTAGGTACCAAGTTGCGTGATGCACTAATTGGACCTGATTGCTGTTATGGTGCAGGCGGGACTCGGGCGACAAATTCACGAACGCAATTTCCGTGCTTCTTCATTGCGAACTTTTGAACTATGGCATACATAGCTCATTGCTCTGCAGCAATTAGGGGTCTGATGTCGCCAATGTGTCGCTATATCAGTAGACTGTTACCGTACGAAGCATTTTACAAGCTACCCAGCTTATCATAAAAGAAGAAAAGGTAGTTTATTAAAAAAATTGAGCCAGTGATAGATGCAGGGCCTTTCTCACTCGAAAGCTCCTCGAAGGCATACTTGAGCAGTAAGTTAGAGAAATGGAAAGTGCGACAAATCATAAAACGTTGCAAATTATAAATGGATTTAAGAATTTTGTGTCGTTATTGAGTTCTTAAATTATTAGAATTCTAACATTCTTTGTGAACGGAGACTCTAGCGTGGGATTGTTAGCACACTTTCACATTGCGTTCTTTTTAGAAGTTCACGATAGAAATCGCCTTGTTGGTCGAATGGAGGCGAGGACAATTGGGAACCTTGAGTTCATGGGTTCGAAACGAGGTCAGTGCCGAACTAACACGAACGTGACGCCGACTACAAAGACTTCACTTATAGTACGAAGTACATTACTACTAATAAAGGGCCTCCCTTTTCAACGCGAGTAGATACCTGTATATACGGAAATACCGTAATAAGGAAAATCACTGGTTTGGTAATATTGTACCGAACATAAGAGTTGATATTTTGTTCCTGTATAGGTTAGGAAACACTTGCTTTATTTAAAAATCGCATTATGAACACAGAGTCGAAGTGAAGGCCGGTGGTTGAATGGGCCGGTCGATCGTAGATACACAAAAACAGTTACGTTATGGAAAGGCCCTTCGGGTAAGCGCTATATAGGTAAGGAAGCCCATTCACCAGATGGGAAGATGATTTAAAAAAATTGCTGGCCTGCAATGGCAACAAATAGCCCAAGACAGAGAGAAATGGAAAGCTTTGGAGGAGGCGTTTACCTGAGGGGTTCCAGAGAAATAATAAATTTGTACTTACGTACTTAAAATTTACTTAAATGTTTTTTAAATAAATTTCATAGATATAAATTTTCTTGCTAAGTATAAATCACTTTTTTCTTTTCTTTATGTTAAACTAGCTGATGCCTGTGGCTTCGCCCGCGTGGATGTCAGTTATTATATTCTAAAACCTTACTGGAGAACCACTTTATCCATAGGTGAAAACAGCATGAAAATCGGTCTAGTGGTTTTTGAGTTTATCGCGAACAGGACGACAGACAGACGCGGCGGAGGACTTTGTTTTATAATATGTAAGGATTGTAAAACTTAACCTATAGAAATTTAATTTATTTATTATTTTGTTCATATTTAGGTGAGTAGATACTGTTTTTCCATAATTATGTAGTTATTCATTCAATTAATATCTTTACCTCGTTAAAATAGAAAATAAGATCACGAGTAGGTACAGTCACGAGCACTTAATATATCTAAGTATACATTTTGCTATGTGTACAGCAAAATTCAAAAGTGATTTTCTCGTGAATTAACCAAAATAATATGTGCAAAGTACTATTTATTTATATAATCCTATGAGTTCGAAACAACATGTTATAGCTTTTGAACTTTATTAGTGGTATAAATACGTTTTAGGTAGTGCTCGTCGAGCTTATACTTTTAGATATTTTATTATCAAGTATTTCTTTCCCATATTTTTTCTTTATTCCGGCAGGTGCAGACGGGTGGCCACCCTTAAGGATATAGGATACTATGCATTGTTTCTTACGAGAGAATCTACCTACATATTGTGCAGTTTACAATGTGGTCCAGAAATTAAACAATTTTCTCCTAGGACATGACGTAATATTATGCATGTAGGTGTGGCAAATTATGTTCGTTTAACTTTATGTACCTAACACGTGGAGTGTTGCTGGACATGTGCAACAGCACGCCATTACACACATTGCTGTCCAAAAAATAATGACTCGTACATTAATAAAAGAATGCCAATTATTAGTTCAGATTCAAACACAATGCATAAATCATCCGATCAACAATAATATACCTTAATTGATTGGGCACATGAAACTCAAAAGTCATCATGTAAAATCAACAATGCATCGGGAAAGCCTCTCGGGCAAACCGTCGCCATTGACTCGGATCATCACCTTTATGCACTCACTGGTACCTATATAATATAACTAAAGCATGCTGGCTGGATTTGATTGTTCATTAATGAATAGGAGCCTCCCCTGCAGACCGTTGATATCGATACCATTGTCTCCCTGCATGGCGAAGGCACCTCATTAGGACGGGCATTGATAACCGTCAGAACATTGATTACTGCACCTGCTTTAGAACACTGCCCATGTCTGGGCAAGTTGTATTGTCCTTCAGTGTATATTTTCGTAACTTGGAATTATATACCCGTACCTAATTGTTCTCACATTCTGGGACTGGGAAGTTGGTGCCACTATTTTTATATTGAACTACTAATCAACTAGCTTCGTCTTTCAGTCTGAAAAACCCTTTGACAATTCAAAAGTGCCTGTAATTGGCTCATTTGAAATAAATGCAAATAAATAGAGTTTTTTAAAGTTTTTTTAAGCTATTTTACCATAATAACGAGCTCTCTTTTTGAAGGCAGTTTTTACTTTCTTTTTTAAATGTGGCGCTCTCAAGTTTGAAATTAGAAATTCCCAAAAACAAAAACATTGTCAGTGAAAGCCCGAGAAATGGAAGTAACGCCTCTTGCCTTGCAAGCTAGATTAAACTTTGAATTTTACAAAATGCACTGAAAAGTAATGTAATTGTAAAGAAGTGTAATTAAAACTACCAACAACATATAAGCACGCCAAGCAAACGATTCAATGCTTAGAAAATGTGAAATACTTAGCTATTAGAAATACTTGTGTTCTGCAGCGTCCGGAGACTGAATGGCCATTCCAGCATTCTTGTGAAGTATACTTAGGTACTCGGAAAAGTCTCGTCGAGGATGAGGAGAATGCGAATGCCAGCGCTTAAGCCTCGATGGCATTACACACAACGTGAAAAAGTAGAGTAAATGATATCTATCAATTTTAGAAAAACAATCATCGCTTTAATGTCACAGTCCATGCTGCGCTTTTCAGTATGTGTAAAAATAATTTTAGATGTACTAAGTATCATATTTACCTACCTTACTAAATTTGCGACTTTCAAATTGTAGCTCCCGATTCCCACCGTACCGAATTGGTTAGAAGTAACACATTTGTAGGTCGCCAATAAACACCCTTCTTTCTTAAAAAAACATATTATTACTTATACTTAAATGTAGGTTATCAAATACCTGCTTAGAAAATACTACGTATTATGCCTGTAGGCATCTCAAAATGTTGCGAAATGAAATAAAAGTATCCTCTTTCAGTAAATAGAAATTACCATCAGGTAAAAAAAAAAAACGTTTTCCAAACGACCGCTCGTTTTCATGTCTTTGGTCTACAATGCACCTGTGCACTGGAAAAAGAAAATGGAAATTGGATTTCAAAATTCAAGAACTTATTATTATTATTTTAGTGTTAAATGTATAGTAATGTATATCATTGAATTACTGTAAATAAATAAATATTAAAAACTAATGTATGTATTTATTTTGACATTGACTTTAATGTATAGGTAGATTACCTAATTTGATACATTATTAATTGTAAATAACAAATCTTAAAATTAATTGTACTTAGTCAAAAGTGACATTTAAATATTTGTACATCATATTATTATGTTGTGATAGGATGTAATAGAAATTATAATATTAACATACTATGTACTTAAATATATATTATAAAGCACTTCTAGATCAATGATATTGCGCTGCGATATGAAATGTCCAGATTAATATGCACATTGTTTTGTGAAATAGTACCTACTGATAATCTATTTACGTCAGAAAAATAAAACCAAAAGATTTAATTTTACGGGAAACCCCTACATTTGCAACATGTCACAAACTGTTTCGAAAAGTAAAGAGAGCCAAGACATTATCTG
Source organism: Lithophane leautieri (assembly GCA_949152455.1). Lineage (NCBI taxonomy): Eukaryota > Metazoa > Arthropoda > Insecta > Lepidoptera > Noctuidae > Lithophane > Lithophane leautieri. The sequence continues at coordinate 16,669,348 of OX424458.1, read as the reverse complement.
TTCGATCCAGTAGAAAATTGGGGACAAGAAGGCCTATACTCAATGGCCCAAAGTACTTTAGCAATCCCAGTTATGCTGGAGGTTCAAGTAGCTTTACGTCAGTAGGTACTGTTCGGATTGTCCCACTGCTGGGCAAAAGCCTACACCAAATTCTTCCGCGTATCCCTTTCTGAGCCACTTCAAACTTGCCGTTGCGATACGCGTCCAAGTCATTTCCACCTCTTCCTGGGCCGGCCTCGTCTGCGCCGGCCATCCTCAAGCAACCGCTTATACCGGCTTATACTGTATATGTCGTAGGGTGATTTGATCATTCGTATTTTCGCGAAAACCCTGGGGATATTGCGAAAACCCGGATAATTAGAAAATACCGAAAAAAAATCTACGACCTACTTAGAAGTAGCGCTCGTTCGGCTCGCACGCGTTTAGTCACAAGTCACAACCTAGTTTACCTAGTTTTTCACCATTTTCTAATTATCCGGGTTTTCGCAATATCCCTAGGGTCTTCGCGAAAATACGAATTATCAAATCACCCTGTGAGATACAAAATGTTGCCACGCGTTCACCGTGCAGGCGGTTATCGGAGTTTAAGACTATCTATCATAAGAATATAGGATCGTAGTGTTGATATGTGCAATTCTGATCTGAATACGCTAATGAGGACAAATAATTGTAATTTATGCAAATTATTCCATTGTGAGATGTTGTACGCGTTGCAGAATGCAGTTTCTTGCGTCGATCTTTCTAAATATGTGGACATGTTAGGAAGTGTTAAGACCCTGACATACTACATAGTTGCGTAAATAAAAAATAATAGCTTATTTTACTAGATTTTGCTCGCGTCTTTGCCCGCGTGGATGTAGTATAATTATCATCCCACGGGAAAGTACTAACAGGATAAAAGTATCCTAACCCAAATCATGGCCTTATCCGTATGCTTTTCATCCAAACTTTATTTATTTATTTTATTATTTATGTATACACAGTAAAATCATTATCTTTATGTTATCTAGAGGGTGCCATTTTAATTTAGCCGTCACATAGCCTATAACCAGCGGATGATCAAGACGCTAACCAACGATACCTCATTTGTGAAATTGTGATGGAGTCGTTTAGAAGATATGAGGGAACAGATGAACAACATACATACATACTTATACATACCGGTCAAAATCATAACCTTCCTTTTTGCTTCGCCGGAGTCGGGTAAAAATAGGATTAAAATATCCGAAATTTTGTAACACCTAAACATGCATACATACATCTCTCACGAGAATTTGTTCATAAATATGTCTACTCATATTTTGTTTGTTTCTGATTTCTTAATCTGATTTCATATCTGAAATGCTGAACAGATAATGGATTTTACTAGTGTTTTATTTTTATCAGATTCTTGATTTGAAACATAAGTAAGTACCTACGTACTCAGCTTTAGTACTGTCATCAACAAAAGACGATGAACTCAAATTGTTATAAATTATATTTATTACTGGAACGTTAATCCTAACTAATTTATAAATGCGAAAGTGAGTTTGATTGGTTTGCTTGTTACGCTTTCATACAATATAAAACGGCAGAATGGATTTTGATGAAATTTGGCACCTTGACCTGGAGTAGAACGTAGGCTACTTTTCATCTTGTACCGCAGACGAAGTCAGAGGCAACAGCTAGTAACTAATAAAACCGGGGCACGATATGTTAAATTGAAATAACAAACTCAAACTCTTTAATTTTATCATGAAAACCAGACTGTCGAAGACACACACACACAGACAGACACAGACACACTGACACACACACACACACACACACACACGACACACACAGACACATAACGCACACACACATACACAGACTGACACAGACCGACTGTCTGTGTTAGTTACGAAAAAGTAACAGCTAGTTTTACTCGATTTTCCATTGCTGACCATGCCTTCTTATAGTAAACCACTACACAAGTAGTAATTATCAGACGAAACAGCACACCCTCCATAGTTTGAAGCACAACTCAGACCTGGTATTTCACCAGTGAGCCGCTTATTTGTTTCGATAATTGGCCTAAAAGACCAACATTCAATTAAAGTTTCCTCAAAGGCCCCTCCCTATGTCAAGAACATAAGCTGTTCAGACTCGAAGCCCCAAAGGATCTGTCGAGAGCACAAAAGCGATTACGTCGATTGTGACGTAGTTAATTGATACACGAGGACTCATATTATTTACTTTTGTATACTTACCTTGTACACACGGCTACACATCAAGCTATACATATCCAGTGTATGCTGATCTCGCATTGTATAGGATTTCCGTACAATGCGAGGTCAGCTTATACTGGAAATATACAACTTGATGTGTAGCCGTGCGTACCAACAAACAGAGATGGATACAATGGGAATAACGCTTTGTTTAGTTTTCAGTTGTGTACCTGTTTGATATTACTTGCTTCTGGTGGACACCATTTTTTTTTGTTTCTATGTTTTAAACGTTACTGACCTCAATCACCCCAATTGTTATCGCTACATGGAACCTTGGCATCATTTTACATACTCCCTGAATTATAATCATGTTCCATGATTATGTAAACATCCCTCAAGACAGCTCATCATTACATATTTTTAAGCCAACCGGGCTTAAGTATGCTTACATGATTTGACGTTACCTAAGGCGCTCCTGAGACAGAGCAGCTTTGAGCTCCGTATTGCAGTAACAGGTAACTCGCAACTAGCGGCAACTTCGATGACCGACAACGTTTTCAGTTGCTGCACTCGATGACAGAATCAGTTTCAAATTGACGCAACTAGCAACTGTCAAATTTGTACTAGTTGTGTCAAGTTGCTGGTTTACCCAATCGGCAATCGCAGCGCGTCGAGCGAGCTACTTCTTGGTGATCCATAGTCTAACTGACTGTTGACCATAGATTTGAAAAGTTTATTTAGAGTCGTGGCCAATAAATAACCAGGACAGAGCGCTGTCAACAGTGACGTGAGGCCGGTTTCGTAAACATGTGTGCACTTAGTTTGATTGTAGTGCATTGTAAATAGTTGTAAATGTGTGTGTGTGAGCGTGTATGCACAGAGTGGTGGTGTAGTTTCAGCATGTTTCACTGTATTGTTCGCAGGGCTTCGTCTTGGTTTTTTATTTGTTTAAAAAGTTGATAGTTTCTTCAACTAAGGTTGCTCTATCTACGGAGCGCCCAAAGGTCGAAAAAAGACGAACTGTCTCTAAAAAATTCATACGCTTTCCAAATATAACGTAAGTACGTTAACCAGTCTTGCTGTCAAGATAAACATATTTGTTTTATGAATAACACAGTAGCTTCTACATAGGTAGGTCCATAAGCCGCGACAAAGGGAGGACTTAACCTCGTCTCCACCCTAATAATGTGTTGTCTGACCTTTGCTTTATACTTTTGTTTGTTAGATTATAAACTGGAGACTTCTGGCTCCCGTACTTACCAGTATATATTCTTCTGAAGAGCTTTCCATTCTTTTGATAAAATATGTCGTAAGTATATTGTATTATATTAAGATTGTCGGCTAGTGGGCTACATTCATGTGGCTAAAGCCTTATTTGAATTGGCTATTCTCGTATCCTAGCGACTATAATAATTATACATTAGGGGAACATTCAAACAGATGCTATCTGTATCTAGATATAGTTAGTGCTAGTGAAATTCGGTGAATTCCTGATGATAGATTAGCCAATAATAGATTGGCCCATTGGCTTGGTTGTTTTCGCTCTCATTCGATCGTCGATTATAACATGGTTTACAAAATAACAACTTCGCAGGAAAATTCGCAAACGTGAATGGAATGCTTGGAACTACTTAATTCATAGGGGAATTTATGAATGCGATTATAAATAAAGCATTTCCTAATATCTTAAATATGGTGGGTGGTGAAATATAAATATATTAGCAGAAATGTGGTGGGCATATGGTGGGTTGAAGATTTAATATTTCAGAGAGGCGTAAATAATAGAAGTTTAAATTCGTGGGATGACAGCTTCAAGGGCTATAGGGCTAATGTTATGTGAATAAATAAATACGAAAATTTTCCTCTCATTGCTTACGTCATTCATGACAATGTAATCCTGCAGTGTACGCAAAAACATATTTTGATGTGAATTCCCTAGGAATTGCATGTGTTAAAAGTTTCGAAAACACATGGCTCCAACCTACTAGAAACGCATGTTTGAAACTAAACGATGACCGACATTTTGAATTTTCCGTAACGCTATTTAACTGCAAAATGCAATGACACATCATTTCAAATTGGTTCATTGATTCATCTGTTCGAGGCTTCACGAGACTACAAAACAATCGCACATAATAGATAATGTAAAGAAGTCAGGGAAATTTCATTGTTTATAAAATTGACTACCAACTTAAAGGTTTCGGCAAACCAAAAGCAGATCGGTAGCAGTGCGGGTTGATGTCGGGCCCGCGCGAGTTGTAATATTTAAAAGTCATCAATATGACTCAGGCCCATGAAATTTGAGTGCGGGCCCGCCGGCAATATACGCCGCACCTGCCCTGACTTGGAACCGCCAGCCGAGATACTGGGCGGTGCAAAGCGGGGCAGGAGCGGCACAGGTGCGGTTGCGCGCCTTTTTGTAAGTGTGGTTGACACTTGCCATATTTACTCGTCACACCCGGTCTCACCGGCAGCAGCACGGGGCGGCGCGCGGCGGGCCGCGGCGGCGGCGGCCCGTCTTTGCAGTGTCGACGCGGGTACCACAAACATCGAAACAAATGTTCTTTTTGAAATTCGAAAATAAGTTAAAAAATATTTTTTCTTGGGTTTCCTATTTTCTGCACAGACTATGATAATCACCATAATTTTCTCCATGTAATATTGTAAGCCTACATTTTTTTGTTTTTGGCTTTAAGCTAAAAGCAACCAAAATTCCTCTCCATCGAAATCTGTATCACTCAACATCTTGCAGTCAACAGCCGCGCATCCGCCCAGAACGCCACATTGACCGCGTTTCTAAAGCGGGCCCGCCGTCAAAACGATTTGCAACTGCCCACGCACCCAATGTGACGTCTCCTGCGCTGCTTACACCCCACTCTGCTATTGACCTGCTTTTGGTGTGCCAAAACCTTTTGTCCCTTCATACAAATCAGGACTGCTATTCTTTGACAGTTGTACGAAAAAGAACACGGCAAATTGACATAGTGTCAATTTGATACATTTTAGGGGTATGAGGAACAGGGTGTAAGTTTCATCTCTTCCTCTTTTCATCTTTCATTTCTCATCCTCTATAGAAAAGGGAGGATCCTCTTATCAGACGGGTGTCGGGTCTGGCGGGCAACTACCCCGGCGATTGATGTGGGAATCTTCTAGATATGTTCATCGCGGTAAACTCTAATTGCGCGATGCATTTTGTGTGACGTCAGGTCTTTGATGCGTAGTTCGCATGTGGCGATGTAGATGCCGCCACAACATAATTGATTTGTCTGATATTACATCCTTATAAATTAACCTACGCGATCCATAACCCTGGCTGCTTCCTTGGTGACCTATAAGAAATCCTCGAAATTGAAGGAACTGACTGACTGACGTTTTTTCTCAGCATTATGAAAATGTAAAGAAAACATTGTATCTACCTATTGGTTAAGTTTTGCAGTTCGCTAGTCAACAAAGATAACAGTTTATTTTAATGACATATTGATTACTTACCAGTTACAGTTTTATACTACTAGCAATCTAAGTACCCGGCTTAGTTCAAATAAAAGCGGACAAGACAGAACGCTGTGAACCATACCAAAACTACACCTCCGCTCTGTGCATACACGCTCGCACGCACATATTTACAACCAATTACAATAAAACTACACCTCTGTAAGTGCACACATGTTTACAACAGCGTGGTAAACAGTGACAGCGCAGCGCTGTCTTTGTTTTATAATTGGTCTGAGGTACTCGATTACAAAGTCAAAGTCAAATCATTTATTTCAACTTGGCACATGCAAGGCACTTTTGAATGTCAAAAACAAGAAAATAGAATTGATTCTAGATTCCCCTTCCAAAAGGTAGTTTCGTATGTAGAAGAATAGGCTAATAACTTATTTAGGTTTCATGTTGGTTTTTTTCAACCGCAATTAATTGGGTACTAGTGTCCATAAATTGGACATTTGACGTTTTCTTATCGAAATGGTATATAGGTACGCACATTACCTATATTCTTATCCAATAACGGTTTGAAATAGTTTACAAATACATTTTCCTTGATCTCTAATAGGAGGAAACTGACTGCATTGCTTCTGGCTTTTAATAAGTGTAACCTTAATAAAAGATACTTGTAACTAACAGGATAAATGTGTTCCTGGTTGCATATTTTATTGTTCTTTCAATGCTCTACCAATTTGTGTTTGTTTCTTTCGAAGTCATAAAACCAGTCCTATGTTTTACAAATAGAGTTTTAACTTTGACTTTGATATACTTACCGTCAAACTTTTGAATGGATATTATCCGTTTATGTACCCTTTGAACTTTCTTTTATAGGCTTATTAGGGTCATTCTCTCGAGGTCACAAGAAATAACTACCAAGTTATTTATAGTAAGACCGTTCACGGTAAAACAGATGCTGCTGAACTGCAAGACGAAATGTCTCATTGTTTTGCTCCGATAAACTATAGCCGTAACAGGAGGCACAGATTGTTCGCCGTGTCTTGGAGTCGAACCGTCCCTCGAGCCCAGTCTCCTGTACCTCGCACACTCTGCGCTCAACGCTCTCTTGGACGCTAAGCCTGACTGTGATTTGTTCGCGGATGAATGGAAGTGAAGAAGATCTTGTCAGTACAGTCACGAGCAAAAATATGTATTCACTCAGTTAAATTCAATAACGATCTTCTCGTGGAATTACGATTGTAACTTTGATATGATACCTATTTCATAACAATAGGGGTTCCAAAATACTAAGATCGTTATATCACAAAATTACAATCAACACAGTAGGAGAAAATCTCTTTTAAAAGTTGCTAAGTGTATACATATTAGTGCTCATGACTGTACCTATGTCTGGAGATGAATGTATTGTGAGATGAGCGTATGACTGTCGAGTAATTTTATACTTTTGTTATTGTGTTTCTTTCAATAACGAATGTGCTTTATGTTAAAATAATTAAATACCTACTTACAGAACAATTTCTTTCTCCAGCCTCTTTTAAAAACATGCTAAAAGTGTTCTTGGCCTTCAATAATGCCTCTTCTTAGAAATAAGTGGCCAGTTATAGTGGTTAGTTGACACATTGCTACACAAAAGTATCATCTCGTACAGATGGAATGAGCATTGATAAATTAAAGACCACTGTCCACTTTTCCCGCACTTTTGAAGTTATATGAAACTGAAAAAATCATTTCAATATACAGTTGAACTGTGTTCTATATAAAAGCGGGCTTCACCAATATATCCTTCAGATTTTAAATTTATAATATTTTAAAAATACCTTAAAATAACATTTTAAACAAACACTAAAAAATTAAACTTTTAAATCGAGATCAAAATCATTTGGAACTTTGCTTAAATTTTAAATTAACCATTTTTTTTTTCCAACGAGTATAATACGCTAAAGAGACATTTCCAATGTTTCTTTTTTCAAAAAAATTATGGCAGCTCGGTTAAAGATTTTGACAGACGTATATCCTTACATATTATAAAACAAAGGCCTCCGCCGCGTCTGTCTGTCGTCCTGTATGCGATAAACTCAAAAACGACTGCACCGATTTTCATGATGTTTCCACCGATGGATAGAGTGGTTCTCGAGTAAGGTTTTAGTATATAATAACCGACATCCACGCGGGCGAAGTCACGGGCATCAGCTAGTATATTATAATATAGCAAATGTTCTGAAATAGTGTGCTTCTACATCACAGAGTCCTCCAAAGAGAAAGTTCCTCTAAAGAGTTCCTCCAAAAGTAAACCTGGATGGGGTAGACACAAGTTGATAAATTAATTGGTTTATTCACATTTTTTTTTTGTTTCTTCGGTAGCTTATAATCCAACTGAGTGCTTAACCTCGAACTCCATAGAGCTCACATTATTAAGTAAGACATGATGAAGAGACATAACCAGTGCGTTGCAAGTCTCATATCCTGTACGTTTGAGGACATGTAGCCCATTTGCTTCGGTGCAGTAATGACATAATGCCGGAGTTGCTAGATTGGCCGGCGCAACGTTTTGCCGACATTATAGAGTTTGCTCAAGGTACGTAGTCGACGTGCATTCTCGTCTTGCCTCCAGGGATTGATAAGTGGACATAGTCTGGGCTTTATTAGAGATGGCGAAAAGCTGCTTCTTTATGACTATGAGATACCAAAAACTTGTGATGATACTATAAAGCTGGACAAAAACACAGTTTTTCAGAAGTTTAAAATTTATTTAACAGAAAAATATTCTTGGCGAATCGCTTTTCCAATTCAAAACAAAGGATTCTCCGCGAATATTTTGGCAGCGATTCGATTTAATGCGCTTTTCATAAACAGCGTTCATTTCCAGACACGGCACCTACTAGTATTTACAATAGCACAATAGTAGCAGCTAGCGTGGGTTGTTATGTGCTCCACAACAGGTTTAAGTCTTGGCTCATTAATGACGCAGTTACTGATTCATTCCTCAAGGTCGAGTACTTGAGCTCTCTTCCTCCTGCATTTTAACTCAGTACAGTTTGTTTTCCTTACATGTCTTATTTGGTAAACAACAACGCACGAAAATGAGGAGTTTTTGCATTATTTTCAGTCTATATGTTAGGTATGAAAGTCTTGATCTTAAGAAACACACACGATATGAATTACATCAAAATATGCTTAGAAATAATAATCATCTGCCTAGCCTTTTCCCAACTATGTTGAAGTCGGCTTCCAGTCTAACCGGATCCAGATGAATGCCTGTATTTTACACGGAACGTGCTCAGAATAAAACTTATTATAAAATTAAAACCTTCGACGTAACTACGCTACGTAACTATTTGTTTACCAAATAACACTTATAGAGAACAATACACTTTAAGTTTGTGAATTTGCATGTTCCGTCAGTGTCGACGGGGATATTTGAAATCAAAGAGGGACTTGAATGAATTCGAAGCGGCTGTTGTGAATCGAGAATGTGCGAAGTTGACAATGATGCGTAAGTGGTGACCAATTACTGACGATGCACGCGAAGGCCGCATTACCGCCGTGTCATTATTACGTCCTCAGTGTCCCTCTCATTAGACAGGAACAGTGTCGGAGGAAGCCTTTTGTGACTGTGATGGTACTTACGAGACAGTTTTCATACTCGTGAAATTATACCAAGCTTCTTTTCGTGTTGGTCGGACAAAATTTTAATAGGAAGTCCGATTTACTTCCGAGTTTTATTTTACCAGTAAGTAGTATATAGAACCTGCGTGCAGGTGGACAGTGCAAAAGAAATATAGATCTTTGTGAGTTAAGACGGAGACTGACTTGTAACGTTTGTTTGTAATGTATCAGTAATGTATCATTTGAGGTGAGCTTGGTTACAATACCGCGATACACAAGACGCGGCAAACGCTCGCTTTGAGTACATGCGTTTCTTATATTTTCTTTTCAAAGGAATTCAGGAAACAGCCGACACTCGAGTGGAGAATCCGGCGCTCGCATCGAGCGGCTCGGCTAGCTGCACTGACTACTGTAACGCATAACAAAAACTCGATACATTACAAACAAATGTTACAAGTCAATCTGCCTTTATATGTAGGTACGCACTATATGGACCAGCACCCTAACTCAGGCAAGTGAAGGGTCATGATTGCCTTCCAATGAATAGTATATTTACCTAATCCCATGCTAGCAATCAATCCTTTCAGAAACATTTCAATTGCACAGTCAATTCAACTGGATTGAGCCTATTCGAACGGTTACTTTTCATGCGAATGAAAAGAATTAATTGTCGGATAGAATCAATCTATTCAGCTTGACAATCTCCAGCTAGTATCGCCGCGGGGGAGTAATACAGCTTATTACACCATACCCGAATTGAGTAAGACTGTAAATATAAATTTCCTAATTATAATTTTCACGGGAACAGGGACGTCGCGTGTGCTCCGCTGGTTGGCTAAACTCCAGTTTTATATTTAAACGAACTAGTAGCCACTGACATTTTATGAAGGAGATTTTGAAACATTTCGAATTGTGCTATAGTCATAATGGCTTAGTTGCATTTCGAGTTTTTACTGTGCAACTTAGCACTCGTAGGCTGCTTATGCAACTGAGATACCTGCGCAGATCGGATGAGTGCGTCGTTGTATGATGCGATCGCTTCATATTAATATCGATGCAGTAATTAAGGCAGATAAGAATCACGTATTAATAAACAATGCGCGCTTTGTGTCGTCACTCCTCGTGCCATGGACTCTGTTCTATGCATAATCGGAACATTTTGATATCTCGTATTGAGCGCAGCAATGACTACTCGTTGCGGATTTCTGCCCTAAATACTGGAATATGTAACTCGTTTAATGTACCCAAGTGTAATCTACACTCTACACTACAGGTGAACGTCCAACTATGATTTTCCAAACGTTCGTATAAATTCCTGTTCAAATACTACATACTAGACTATACTCCATTTGAAATAAGATTAGACGTTTAAACAAACCTTTTTACAGTCCGGCTAAGGATGGCATTAAAAGCAAAAAACGCTACACATTATCAATTGTCTACTGCAGCTGCCATTTGTCATGCCCAACGCAATAGAAGTCAAAATCGGTTAAACGGACTGTAAAAAAGGTTTATTTAAATGTCTAATCTTATTTCAAATGGAGTATAGAGAATTAAATTCCTTGTTGGAGGTAGTACGAGTAAGTACTTTTAAAATGACGCAATATTCATTACGATAGGTACAATGGTAATAATTTAAACCGGTGCCTTGATTTTATAACCAGACATTGGAGGTTATTATAGAGTCAATATTATTAAGACGGAAAATTCCTAGGTGCTGAATTATTTGTCTTATAACTAAGTATTGTAATTAGCAACTTAGTCCTAAAAATAATGGTGGGAAATCACGGTAAAGTTCAGCCAGGATGCGAGGAAAGAACTTAGATAATTGTAGTTTTTAAAAACAGCCGCTCGGGTCGATCCAAGATTAAGCTACGCATGCCATGGTACAACCGTCGTGCCGGGACAAAAGGAAATCGATGTCTGACGACCGGTCTTACCAAGGGGTATTATGCAGAAAATGGGTTGTGGAAGTCAGATAGGCAACTACTCCATCTAAAAAATATGCATCCGGTTAGACTGGAAGCCGACCCCAACATAGCTGGGAAAAGGCTAGTCAGAAAGATGACGACACTATGATGGTGTGAAAACGTGTGGAACTGAGGAAACTGAGGTAGGTTCTTCTTACAAGGAACATAAATATTTCTTGCTTAATTACATGATAGCTGGTCGTTATTAGTACCTGTACAAAGTGTATGTGTAAATGAGAGGTATTGTTTGACAAGTTTTGACAACACAGTGTCACTTTTATATACCACTAGCTGATGCCCGCGGCTTTGCCCGCGTGGATGTCGGTTATTATATACTAAAACCTTCCTCGAGAACCACTCTATCCATTATTGGTGAAAACAGCATGAAATCGGTGCAGTAGTTTTTGAGTTTATCGCGAACAAACAGTCAGACAGACGCGGCGGAGGACTTTGTTTTTATAATATGTAGTGATATACGGGAATTGGCCTTCTGATGTTCTAAATACCACTTCTAAATTCAGTAGTTGTTGAGTTGTGAATCCACGATGATTTAAGGTCACACATATCAACTCGGAAAGGGATCGTCACCGTATCGCCTTTCGCCTCGCCGTCAAACAGGCGTCAACCTAACGTAAGCACGTAACCAAAGCGGACCAGCAGCTCCGATACGTCGACTCGGCTACAGCTAGACGACACCGCGCTTGCGGCTCGCCGCTGTTTGACCTGGCTGGCACCAGTTTGAATCCTAACGTGTAATAGAATATTGTGCTGCAGGCCAGCTGCGGGAGGGGTGAGAGGGGCAAGGGTGGACGAAGAGACGCAAGCGCGGCGACGGAGAGGCGTAAGTGCGGGGACGACGAGGCGTAAGCGCGGTTCGTGAGCTTGTCCAAGGCGAATCGTTTACGTGACGATTCCGATTAGTGTGCTTTTCAGTAGAGAGTTTCATACAAAGAATAGGTACTAAATGGCTAGAGTTGATACGGTTACGATCCGTTTCCGAGTTGATATGTGTGCTATGAGCTATGACCTTTATTCATAAGAGGAGGTGAACTTTATTGTGTATTGTGTGCATACACAACCACATGGCCAATTTGTTTCAACGAGTGCTACATTTCATGTTGCATTGCATATATTTGGAATCATCACCGTATGCTACATATATTGCATATATTTGGAATCATCACCGTATGCTACATTTCATCCTATGTTTCACATGTCCTATGTGTACTCACTATTACAGAATAGTCCTAGAAATTAATAGACTAGGTAGGTATATTTTCAGGAGGGCCACCACGCACTTCCTACTCACAGAAACAAGGAGGTCCTGTAAACTAGAATCTGGGGCGAGATAATGAAGCTCAGCAAGTCCCAGAGATATGAAATCCCCTACTCTTATAGCCATTCACATTTCTCACGGAGAAAGGAAACAGTCTTGGACAATAAAGGAAGAACAGAGGATGAATAAACACGAATGTAAAATAGGAAACACTAATTGATTACTTTGATAAATATCTATAAATATTACAAATTAAAGTAGCTTTTCGTGTTTGCCTGTATGTCTGCGTTGTTCTTCTTAACCACACAACAGATTTTGATGAGGTCCCCACCATCGTTTAGAGAATACGTTAATATTAAAGAAATCTCGATGTGTTGTCAGTCAAGTCCAAAAAACCGTGCGAAGCAGGAGCGAGGCGCTAGTTATTAATAAACAGGTTAGTATTAGCTACAATCGGCAATGGCTTATCACCAATCCTTAGGCACGCAGGAAGTGGCTATGATTATTATTTACATTGTATACCTACGATCAATTATTTTATTCATACCACATTCATAAGACTAATTAATGCCGCAGAGTCAATGACCTTGAGGGCCTAGAAAAAGTGACATTCTATCAGCGATGTCGATAAAAAAGGCAAAAATGTATAGGACTGACATAAGCTATCGAAAAGCTTATGTCAATTCTGCTGAAAGGCGTTTTAGAGAAACGAAACGCTTTGGAAGCGATTGTCTCTTGTCTAGGCCCTCTGGTTCGGGTTGCAAATTGGAACATTAAAAACCTTAAATTCACAAGAATTATTTACTTACCTTTGGAAATTTATCCCCTAAAAGGGCTTCAATAGGAGATGAATGTTCTATGGAATTTCGTAACTTTTTTTGTTAGAAAAGAAAAGGGCTCCTGAGACGGTGCCGGTTGTTGAGTAAATCTCAACGGCCAAACGGATTGTAATTAAATCAAAAATTTCGATCAACGCTATAAAAACATACGAGGTTCGTTTTATACAGAATCAAGCCTCGAATATTGGCTTAGGCAGGTGATTAAAATCTTCTAAAATTGAAGTTTCTTGTGGTTTCATATTCTTTTTTTTCTAAAGGCGCTGTCATTGCCAGATTGTTAGCACTGGTGTGCAATTTACTGCCACCGAGCTTCCACTTAAGAATTCCTTTTCGAGTTGTCGCCTGCCGAACGCACATGAAAAAATAATTGCTTTTTAATTTGATTACAAGATGTGATGTATTTAGTCGGCAACAGCGCTTGCCGGATAGCCGGTCCGGTTTTTTCGTTAAGTGAACGAACCGCAGCAAACCCGTGTGTTGCCATGCATGGTTGGTAGATAATATTTATAAAGGAAACACATTAAAACCCGATCGCTTTCACGCTTTTAAGCGTAATGTATACAAATTGATGGAAAATTGTGTTTTCCTTTTTACGTAATTGTATTATGGAAACGCTTTTAAGCCATTTACCATTAGTTCTGAACAGGTAAACAAACTGGCATAATTAGGTATAAGTACGAGTACTTAATACTGTTTTAATGTCAACACAAATAAATGTATAGAGTACAGGCAGCCTATGGGCAATAGATTAAAGTAGACTTAGACGCACCTACTGACTTGATAAGATTGTTCAACCACACGAAGAAGTATTTTCCAAGGAACAGTGAAGTTAGATGGTTCACCAAAACAAGCTACCAAAGATGGCAGACAAACTAAGAAGAACAAATGACGTTGTTGCCTTGGAAGGTGGGTAGGCCTCTGGTGTGGGACGCAACCTGTGTCGACACCCTTGCGCCATCCCATGTCCATAGCACGGCGGGCTGTGCTGGCGCCGCTGCTGCTGCTGCTGAGATCCTCAAGTGGCGCAAATACTGTAACCTTATGGCTACAGCTTTGAGCCGTTTGGGGTCGAAACGCTCTGGTCACGGGGCCCGAGAGTGCGTCTCCTTTTTAAGGAAATTTCTCGCCGGCTGTTCGACGCTTCGCGTTACCAGAGGGCTGGCTCATTCTTTGGCCAAAGAATTAGCATTGCCATTCAACGTGGCAGTGCTGCCAGTCTTCTGGACACGTTTCCGGATGACAGCGATGCGGACGAGTACGTACTTCGACGCCTAAGTGTAATTATGTTTTTGTATTTATTTGTATATTTAGTGTAAAAAGTTAGTTGTGTTATACAGTACGCTATCTAATGAAGGGCGTTCTCGCTAACCTGCAACAGTAGTAGTTCTTGTCGATGTATATGTCTTTTCTTTTTGAGCCTGACTGTACCGGGTAAGTGTACCTACAATCTATACACTTTCAAGGACTAAAAACTAAATTGCTTCAATCGGTACTAGGTTCGTTGCCATTCTTCGTACCTAATATACGATAATTGTCACGACTCCCACACGTAAGCAAATGCGTCTCCAGGCTGGCAACAGGCAAATGAAGGAACACGGGTGGGTTTTAGTCAGTAAAAGTCTGACACGCCCTTCCGCTCCGCCCAGAGCGGGAGAAGTCATTGGATGATTACCCAACCTCAAAAAAAAAAAAAAAAGGCATTCTATCTCGGCAGTCAGGAAATGTCGCCTGGGGATTGTTGACGTAAATAATTGACACATGGATATTCTGTCAGATTATCTCTGCCGTTGTAACTATTATTGCCATGAGATCTAACTCACATAGGTAGTTTCGTAGACAGTTATTAGACTTGGTTATTCAGGAGTGTGAGTGATTCTGGGCCACTGTGAGTAGATCAGAATTCTGATCACTTACTGTAATAGCATGACTTTGGAGATTGTTGTTAGCATTTATACAGCGTGTAGACAAAACCCTGTCTGATCCGTGAGGAAGTTGTTAAGAATCATACTGAGAGACTGAAAAATAAAAGAATGTTCGCCTCATTTTTGTTCAATCGGGAATTTTACCGGATTGTTACATGGGGCACGGGCGGCAGCCGTTTAGTGGGTGTCTACAAGTCATAACATAAGTAGGTATGATCTCTGTAGAAAATTTGCTAATTTATAATGAAATCGGGGTCATTTTGGTACTAAAAATGTGAATTTCAAATTGCGACATCTTTGTTATTTTCAATAAAAAAAATAAAAAACTGGGGATGTTATTGCATATATGCCCCTTGCGGATTGGATAGGGTTTTTGTTACATGCTGTATTTTAATGTAAGCAAATGGGTACACAAAAGACAGACATTTTATCAATATGACTGTTTATTAAAAGATTGTCCTTACTTCATAATGTTACATCATGAATATCGTACATACCACTGTAACCAAATGTTACCAAGTACCTAACAAAAAACCAAACCGGTTATGGTTTGGTTTTTTTGTTCATATCGTCAGTGTTAACCTTTCCATAAATCTTCAAAGGTACACACAAAGTAGGTACCTGTTAAGCATTGCCCTCAATGACATATGACGTAGAAAGTATGTGGTACAAGAGCCTTAAGGCACTTGGTACCGCCAGGGATATGGACGGAGCCAAATCCCATACATTTCGAGGGGAACTTCGGGGCTAGCGTCTGGTAAAAGCGACCTTAAAAATAGGTTTTCTCGAATTATTTCAAAAAAGGAACGATAGTCACAATTTAAAGTATAATTTGGATGATCGATTAATGAGAATAATAACCAATCCGAATTTAATCGGCGTCACCATGGTTTGTTTTATCTATCGACCATAAAAATCTCTAACTACAACATGCCTATATTTTTTCCGTATTCTCAACTGTAACGGTCGTAGAGAACAACGGATCAGAAATCTGAAATTAGGGTTACCCAGCGCCTTAACGACCCGTTATTCGTAAGCAGCGGAACCACCGCGCGTCATTAGAAACTCGCTTGAGCTGCGCTTGCGACACAATGGTCGCACAGCTCAGATATGCATAGATTACATTTATTTATATGGCAGAGGGGACAGTCGTTTGTTTCACATGTTTCCTGATTTAAAGACACCGCCGACTTCAGACTACATTGCTTGGAATTTGATTTTGTATGTGGAAAATGGGTGGGAAGTGGGCTGCATCTGAAAATTAGCGGCAGGTTGTATACCTTGTATTGACATTATGCTGAGCTGAGACCCTTTTGGCAATGTGAACATAGCTTTCTTCTTGTTTTTTGTAGTTTTCATGTTATAATGCCAATAAAAACAATTTTCTTAACCATTGTTCTTTTTTTTCGGAGCCATTTACATAATATTTGCGAAAACATGTATATATAAGTGTTACAAGGTTTTTTATTGGCTCAACCTTTTTGACCATTGAGGGTGTATAAATTAAGTTTTCCAAATAAAATTACAAAGAATAATAATTTAAATAAATCAACAATTAACGTTCATATTAAGTCTATGGTCATGCGATTCAAAATAAATAGATAAGATTCAGTCAGTATCTTCAGAGCTTCATTTAAAAATCATCAATCATTTAAAAATTCATTAACATTCTAATAGGCTTTTTCTGGCAGTATTTTTTTTGGACACAAAGATGGGTAATTCCTTTACCCCATCTTTTAATGGACAATAAGTATATATACTACAGTATATTAAACGGGCCTCCAAGAGCCATGATACTTAGGATCGTCTGGCCCTGTTTACCACTTCAGCCGAACTTGCTACAGCCACTACCAGGCTTGCTGACTGATAATACATAAACAGGTTGGCGATTTAGATACCAGCATCCGTCAAGGGGGTGATTTTACCCGTCATATATAACTTTCGTTTTGAAATTCAAATACTTACGCATAGTAAAAAAATACTTTTCATACATGCACCGAAATGTCTATCTACGGTTGAGTAGTTTTTTTTTGTCACGAATCGGATAATTATTGTTATGAAATTTGTTGAGTATGGCGGGTTGAATCACATCATCCCCTTGGCGGATCAGCGGATGTAGGTGACTAAATTCCCACCCTTTTTGTAACGAATTTTTTCACCATGAACATGATGAGTTGTTCTCATATGGTCCGGCCCGATTGGGACGGGTATAATAGCTGAAACAACTAAAAAATTAGCATAAATAGTTAAACATTCAATTAGAGTTAAATTCACATTTGTTTTAAAATTCAAAATAAATCTGTATTCAATGGTAACTAACATTTCATTGGTACGGCAGTAATGTTAACTTTCATTTCCGAATTATGTATTAGTTATTTTGCACGTTCATATTCACAAGAGCATGAAAATTCTGTTTAAATTAGTATTTTAGTTAGGTACAATCTAAATTTTAATTAAGCATTGTAAATTTTCCCTGGGGTTGTAATATTTGCCTAAAAACTAATTAGAATTGGAAATTGCAAGAGAGAAAACTGCAAATGAGTTTCGTTACCTGTGTAAATTCATCGTGCAAGTATCTAGATCGACTAAATTTTTTTTTTTTTTATGTGGTACCTGTTAGAGCCAGGTTTTTAAATGAGATTAGCTTTTCATACCTTATAATATACTAGCTTCCGCCCGCGGCTTCACCTGCGTGGTATGTCGATAATAAGTAGCCTATGTCCGTTCTCAGGCTCTAGACTATCTGTGTACCCAAATTTCATTAAAATCGGTTCAGTAATTTTGGCGTGAAAGCGCGACCGACAGACAGACACAGTTACTTTTGCATTTATAATATTAGTAAGGATTTTAGAAATTCTCAAGGTTCTAAAGCATTTTCTCGAGTCTGTCCCACATAAAACTCCATTACCTACTCGACCCAATGTTGTTCAGTTGGATGGACCCTTAAAAATGACCACACATAGCCGTTCTAAAGTCTGCTAAAAAATGACCACACATAGCCGTTCTAAAGTCTGCTAAAAAATGACCTCACATAGCCGTTCTAAAGTCTGCTAAAAAATTACCACACATAGCCGTTCTAAAGTCTGCTAAAAAATGACCACACATAGCCGTTCTAAAGTCTGCTAAAAAATGACCACACATAGCCATTCTAAAGTGTGCTAAAAAATGACCACACAGCCGTTCTAAAGTCTGCTAAAAAATTACCTCACATAGCCGTTCTACTCGTAAAGTCTGCTAAAAACTTGGCGATGACAAATCGCGGCCCAACTACCAAGTACCTAGTGATTACGGCAAATTACGGTTCATCCGTTCATTGATTGTTACGGTTATTGGGGATTTCCATGTTGAGTAAAGGATTGAAAACAGATGCATTTTGAAAAGTAGTGTTGTTTCTAGGATAAAATCTGCCGAGGTCAGTCCGTGGATCCGTGAGACTATGCTTCGGAAAACACCTTGCCGTTTGTCCCGGCCAGTAGTAGATCTTTGACAGTTACGAGTAGCCAGAAGCCCGAAAGTCTGACAACCAGTCTCACCAAGGGGCATCGTGTAACCCAGTAACTGGGTTGTGAAAGTATAAGCTGTTGCTCCATGTGAAATACTGGAATTCAACTGCATCCAGTTAGACTGGAAGCCGAACCCAACACAATTTGGGAAAAGCTTTGCAGAAGATCATGATGGCGGCACAATGTTCAAATCATCCCAGCTTTAATTAGATGGATTCGTTTTCTCCTCTACCTGTTGTTATTTCTCCTGACTATGTATGTATTAATTAGTATTCATTATTTCTCAAGTTAAATGTATTGTCTTTTGTTGCACCTACGAGTATCATGTCTGTCTCTGCATCACCCTAAGGTTGACTGGTAGAAAATGCCCCAGGCATTCAGTCCGCCTTTGTACAGTAGTTTTTATTTTACTTGTGCATAAAGTTTTAATAAATAAATAAACGTTCAACCTAGTCAAAGTCATGATCGATGTCAAACACTCTAGAAATGTGGCTACAACAAGAGATATGTAGCAAAAATTCCGCTAAACTTAAAAACATTAAGTTATAAACGAAGACGCCTATCTCTGCTATAAACTGATCTATAACCTGCGTCTCTAGAAAGGTCGGCATATTTTTTTCACAAGTGACTATAGAGTGAAAGTCGGTGAGCGGGCCTTTTTCGACATTGCCAAATAACATGGTTTAGAATGGTGGCCTCTTAGTTATAGTCGCGGGAGTTATATTGTGTTTCTTTTTCCACAGTATCTGATTACTATTATGATTTCAATTATTTGTAGTTAATTTAGACGGAAATGGGCTCATTTTGTAGTGTTTTGATTAATCTATAATGATCATGTTAAAGAAAGTGCTGCCGTGGAAACGAAATCAGAGCCTATTTAATTAATAAAACCGACAGGCGACTGGTGACAAGCGACAATCTAACAATTAGCCAATTTTTATTTTATTTGTTTATGTAAATCTGCTTTATTACACAGTAGGTACCTTTCGTGAGAATATAAATATTATGTGTAATTTTTTACAAATATGACACGTTGTCAGATATTTATATAGGGATAATTTACCTGGGGTACTTAAAATTAATAAAACATCCGTCAGTTTAGTTCAGTTTATTTGTTGAAATTGAATAATTCGTAATCTGCGCATAAACATTATCAAATTACACCGTGTTATGCTATCAAAGAGTTAATAATTCAGGTACTTATGGCGTATTCACTGATATTGTTTCAACGGTTGTGGAATGTTGGTTCTTGCCAACCATCCCATGTACACCTCACTTATCGACCCTGATGACGTAGACCATCAATAGTTCGTTATGTATTACTGTTGGGAGTCGGAACGCTCGGGTGCCACCGGCCTGGCCTGCGGAGAATACAAGCACGAAAGAATTTCGCGGATCTCCCGTCCTATTTCGACTTATTAAAAACCTGCGGTCATCTCGTTCTGACACGTTTCACCTCTAAAATGCTATTCGGCTCCAGACAGGGCCGAACTTGTTGGACAGGTTTCTAAAAATAGCGGAAATGGCCGATTTTTTGAGAATAGCCTAAGGTCCACGGCGGCGTGTCTAAGTTAACCGCTTGCTCATTTTAGATCGCGATATTCTTTCTAATGACGTTTGATACTACAACACAAGGGTGTTGCGTACTGTTGTTGTCTGGGCGTTTCGGATAATAGTATTTTCAACGGAGCCCTGTGTAGTTAGGTGGCGTTGTTACTCAATTATTATTGCAGTTTTATTTAATTTCCTGCTAGCAACAACTAATTAGATAACAGAAGGTAACAGCTTTGCTCGGGCAACCAATGTATAGTGGTCGATTATAGTGTTATTCAGAAAGGACAAAAATATCGTATTTTCGGTTGTAAGAGTAGCGATAAGTTTATGAGAATGACTGAAGATATCGTTATTGTAATAATTACTAGTACCTGGGCGACTGAGCTCTGCTCGGGTGCAAATATATAGAGAAAACGAATTTTCTACACCTTGCTAGATCGATTTTTCGGCCCCGTAAACCCCTATATTGCAACTTTCATCGAAATCGTTACACGCTTTTTCGAGAACGTGATTACAAATATAAATACTTTTGTTACGTTTAAAGATGTTTACGAGTATTTCTCATGAGAACTTATGAATCACTTATACAAAGTTGCTTCTTAATAATACACAACATATTCTAAGTTTATGTGATAATAACACTCAGAAGAGTATGTGGTATACTGTTCAACAGCTTACGTTGTAAATTGCACAGCTAAGTTCCCGTGTGTCTTTGGTATGTTCGAGTATTCACAAAGTTAAAATCGCGTAAGAATGAAGCATTGAAAATTATCAGGTACTTACAACAAATTGGTGAAGACTTGCAATAAAATTATATTATACAAATACCCATTGTTCAACTGTAAAAAGTAATCTATTTAGTTGCAGGCAGAGGACGCGTGGGCAACGCTTATGCCGGCCGGTGTGAGTACTATGTACTATAGAGCTACCATTTACCGGGTAATATGTCTTTCATTGACTTGAATGTGCCCTGGCGACTGGGAATATTTCATGCTCACTCAGATGTCTCGCTGATGGTGGCGCGTGTGTTGGATCATTAAGCTCCCTTCAAAATGGTTGAGCTGAATGGTGCTGATCCATGCGTCATGTTCGTGAACGGGCGCCGTCAGTTGTGACTGGTCATCTCTTAGCTGCCATGGCTTATTTAAATTTTTGAATAGTTTTTTGTTCTTATTTTATAACTAGTTGATGCCCGCGGCTTCGCCCGCGGCTTCGCCCGCGTGGATGTCGGTTATTATATACTAAAACCTTCCTCGAGAACCACTCTA
This sequence comes from Lithophane leautieri, assembly GCA_949152455.1. Classification (NCBI taxonomy): domain Eukaryota; kingdom Metazoa; phylum Arthropoda; class Insecta; order Lepidoptera; family Noctuidae; genus Lithophane; species Lithophane leautieri. Next base: position 16,647,780 of record OX424458.1, on the reverse strand, counting down.
CCCATTGGTGTAAACAGCATGAAAGTCAGTGCAGTAGTTTTTGAGTTTATCGCGAAAAGACAGACGCGGCGGAGGACTTTGTTTTATAATATGTAGTGATTGCGGACGCTTATAACGTGCTTTCTACATTGTTCTCACATGTATAATTTCAACATGAATGATGTAACCAATTTTTGGTATCATTTTTTTATTTAAAAGAGCGTCTGTGGAGTTTCTTGCCCGTTCTTCTCCATAGGTACCTACTACTCTTTGGAATGGGCAACTAACTTCATATTTTTGACTGACCGACTCCTCGACAGTTCAAAAGTGCCTGTAAATGGTTTAATTGAAATTAATGCTTTGAGTTTGAGTTTATGTACATAGGATTATAGGGTGACTGGTAGTTAGAGACCGATACTTAAACACGTGACTTTATTCATCATTATGAACAACTTTTACTAAGGGACCAAATCTGAAATCGCGAAAAAGAATCAGCAGTTGGGATACATTAATATGTTCGCATAACTCATAAACTCGTTTTTTTTCGAGATTTCAGGTTTCGTGTGTGTATTTAAATTATCTTATTTTCGTGTAGTTAGTGACTAACCTGGTGTCAGTGTTTTAAAGGCGCCCAAGGGCCTCTGACTTGGCTTCACATGCATTCGAGAAATATCTCTCAAGCATGCCGGTTACCTCACGATGTTTTCCTAGTAGTGTTGGCTTTGTTCAGGGCAATTTAGGCTCTATTTAGCATTATGAATCACGACTCTGATCCCGAAGATACCAGGCCTTTTACGTAAAATGTAACTGTAATATTGGTTATAATAAATGTTATTATTTATCTATTTACCAATATGAAGGTAACTCTATTTTCGTACATGTTTATACAATAGCATTCATTTCATCTTATTCTGTTACAATGCAACTGTTAATTAACCAACATTAACGTCAAGTAGCATGGAAAGGCGTGACAAATGCGTGCACTGACTGGACAGATCCACACTGACTGGACAGGTCCACTCATTCTGTGTAGTGCTTTCCTCAAAAGACCATTTCAGGCACCAATCTATATGGTCTTCACATGATCCGACCAAGATTAAGTCTGGAGTTTAAAAGAAACTGTGACCTCTGAGTTTGTTTCGGCCCTTGTTCTTAGTCGGATAGGAAACCCCGACCTCATCTAGTTTTTAAAATAATATTGACGTGTAAAAGTGTTTGTGACGAAATGGTTTAATTTTCTGTACATAGCTTTGTCTATGTACAGAAAATGAAATCATTTCATTAATCATCTCGCGAATTAGTACTTGTTTAGTCCAGCCTTTAATATTTGGTTGTACAAACAGATGTTGCTGTTTCATTGCGAGGAAGCTACTCGTGTCCCGGTGTTCCGGACCAATGGTCTGATTTTCCATGCTGTTCATTCGCTATGAAGAGATGGTTCTCTGGTTTGCCATTGCATTCATGATTGACATTTTAGCGAAATACGAATTACTAAGTGTATTTTTGGAAACAAGCGTTAAATAAAGTGTGTTACCAAAAAATATAAATATAGAATAATTTTTTAGTAAGTTTTTATATTTCATAATGTTTTTTGTCATATAAGCCTGGGCTCAACAAAATATAAAATACACAATTTTTTTTTTTAAGCAATTATTATTTCAGTTTATGATGATAACAGACATTATTCTCTATCTAAATATATATAACTCAAAGGTGACTGACTGACTGACTGACATAGTGATCTATCAACGCACAGCCCAAACCACTGGACGGATCGGGCTGAAATTTGGCATGCAGGTAGATGTTATGACGTAGGCATCCGCTAAGAAAGGATTTTGATTTGAGTTATATATATTTAGAGATAACCGACATCTACGCGGGCGAAGTCGCGGGCATCAGCTAGTATATAATAAATTAGCGAACCCTTCGTACCAATTATGTGACCTTATTCACAATAAACAAACCCTGTATTATTTCCAGCTAGCAAAACCGAACTCAATTATTTTGCCGGTAAAGTTGTTGCTATGTTAACTAATAATGTTAATCAGTATGGCGTCTGAGGCGTCCGCTTCCGGTCCGCTAGTTTCACACTCGCGTTAGACCGACATAAAGTTGGAGGTCCTAGGTTTAAACTAGTTTCCCATAGCAGCCAATAGTAAGGTCCGACTTTTGATTGTATCTGGATTAGTTCGCAAACAACCTCTCGTTTCAACCCCGTTTCCTAGAAGAGCATCATGAAAATGATGGCAGTGGGGTTTGACTATTACGTTGTCAGAAAACACACCAACTTCAAAAATCAATCTGCCTAGCCTTTTTCCCAACAATGTTTGGTCGGCTTCTAGTCTAACCGGATGCAGCTGAATACCAGTATTTTACATGGAGCGACTGCCTATCTGACCTCCACAACCCAGTAACTGGGTAATACGATACCCCTTGGTAAGACTGGTTGTCAGACTTTCGGGCTTCCGACGACCCGTAACGACTGTCAAAGATAAGAGTGACAGTCGGGACCAACGGCTTAACGTGCTTTTCGAGGCACGGAGGAGTCTCGGTACGTAAAGATGGTCACCCATCTACGGACCAACCCCGGCAAGCGTAGCTTAACCTGATGTATCGACCCGTGCGGCTGTTATTATTTAGCCAAGAGCTCCTCTCGGAGAAAACACACCAATTTACTTTCTTAAATAAAGTATCAGTGACGTCATTCAGTCAGTAAATTGTAGATACTTTGTGGCTCCACCGCTCTTCTAAGAAACCGTAGCTTTAAGGGTTGATTTTCATAAAGTTCTTTCTTATCCTTTATCATAAAAGGAACCTATCTGACAACTTTCATGTTTGTAGGCTTTTGGTACTGAGGTTTTGTGATTTGAGTTACTCGGCGAGTGATTTTGGCATGGTAAATCTTAAATAAAACCAGGGCCATGTTCATCAAAAGTTAAAAGTCTACACACAAGTTACCTAGAATGTTAATTTTCGTTAAATTCATAGCTCATCTCCATATTCATAATCAGCCTTAATGTTCCCACTGCCGGGACACGGGCTTCAGGTAATCTCTCTCTTTTGACCACATTTAAAAAAAGAAAATCGAATTTAAACATTTATTGCGGTGCTAAGCACGACACTTGTAAACTTGTGAGACCGAATAGAGTGACGCTGGACACTCTCAGGATTTGCTATGATTTTCTACAAGTTATGTAACTCACAAAGAATTTTTTGTTAAACGAAATCACGAATAAAAGTTAAACAAAATATAAGAACTCGTGAACTAAATAATGACATTTGGTACTACAAGGCTTGTAAGTTTTGATAAACAGGGCACTGCCCATACCAGGGAAGCAGGCGCAACAGAGGAGGCCTACAATACTCAGCAGTAGGTGGAAAAAGTCTGTCAATGGTGATAATGAGGTTTGGTAGGTTTTGAACTCATCTGAAGTTGAATTAATAAGGCTGAAAACCAGACAATACTGAGAATCATGTGAGTTGTCTAATACTTGAATAAAAACAGTTTTTTTATTCAAAGCACCTTTGTGAAATGCTAAGCTGTTTATGTGAACAGCCTGGAGCTAGCATTTGCCAATGGGAATCATTCCAGAACATGAGTTCAATTTGTCGTTATTACGCTAGGTCTCGTCAAATTGATGATCTGATTGGCTCATGATTGAAACACTGGCTGTCCTAAATATGTTCTTATTTGGGACAATGATTTGATGAATTGATGTTAGTATTTTTATATTAACATAGGCATGGCCGGAGAATACTGGGTGCCCCAGTCTAGGGTGGATGACTATTTTCGCAGTGGGGCAATTGGATGAGACATGGCCGAAGATCGAGCTAAAAAGCGTGGGTGTTGAAAAGCCTACTGCCTACCTACACCCAGTAGTGAACTAATTATTATAGTCTTCTTCTTTTCGTGTGGTTAGTGACTAACCTGGTGTCAGAGTTTTAAAGCCGCTCATGGGCCTCTGACTTGTGTCGAGAAATATCTCTCTTGCATGCCGGTTTCCTCACGATGTTTTCCTTCACCGTTTTTAAAGCAAGTGATTATTTATTATACAATACGCACATGAATCCGAAGAGGTGCGAGGCCTGGGTTCGAATTCGACATCTATGACTTGGCAGTCCGACGGTTACACCACTAGGCTATCACTGATTATGATAATGATGATGGAAGAATAAATCTGTGTTTATCAAACAAAAAAGGCAGAAACATAATTAGGTAGTTACCTATAAAACAGAGATAGATTAATTTCTATTGCCACACGACTTAGGCACAATAAAGATAAGACACATCTTCCGTTATCTCTAGCGTAAACTAACAGACGGTAAACCTTGCATTTTATTATCTGTGACGTTAGTGTAAACTACTCCGTATGTGTCCAATCGTCAATTTGCAGTGTCAGTAGTAAACCCGTTCGCTGCCGGGGAAGGGGTCGACGGCTACCGCGGCACCGGTCATACGCTGCGGTCGAAGGGTTAAAGCTAAGTAAAAATGCGACACTTTGACTTTTGGGGAGCTGACGTCTTTAGGCGGTTGATGAAAAAGTGTAGGAGAGACACAGCGGTGTCTTTTTGCCCATATACACACATATTTAGGCTACACTAAACGATAATATAATTTATGTATATATAACTTTTCTGTATTTGAATATCGGGTACGCCTGTGATTGGTTTAGACATAACATCTTAAATAACTGTTTACTTTCATTCATTAATGTACAATCTATTAATAATTCAATTCAATTTTTATTTAAATATTTCAGACCATAATGGTTCACTTGGTCTGAAATATTTAAATAAAAATTGAATTTTGTTGACCGCGAAGAGTCGAGAGAAGACCGCGTTGTTTTTCTAAACTACGCCAAGTATTTTTTCTTATTAAGAGTAAGACCGGAATGTTTATATGTATAATACATATTCTATTAAACTTACTTAAAATCAAGAAATCTCAATATTTTGACAAGGCGTAAAAACTATGCGAAGCAGGGGCAGTCGGCCCCCGGTACAACTACCATAAGTTAATAACCGATACGGGACTTGTTTACCAAGTATTTTCTTCAGCAAAATTTTCCTATGCATGCCTGAGAGTATTAGATGCGAGTCTTTATTAAACTTCGTCATAACATTATTATAGCAGAGAGACTTCGCGCTAGCAAGGAGCCATGCGCTAGCAATGTCAACAACATCTTGGTGCTGTTTGCGTACTGTACAGTCACGAGCACTAATATGTATACACTTAGCAACTTTTAAAAGTGATTTTCTCCTACTGTATTGATTGTAATTTTATGATATAATGAATATAGTAATTTTGAACCCCTATTATTATGAAATAGGTATCATCTCAAAGTTACAAAAGTTATTCCACGAGAAAATCGTTATTTAAATTTTGCTGAGTACCTATATACATATTTTTGCTCGTGACTGTACATGGGTCGGTACATTATACTTGGCTGAAATTGTATTAAGACATCAGCAATATGGAACATAGCATATAACATATGCTTCATGTATATTCTTAACTAGTTTTTTCCCGCAGTTTCGCCCGCATAGAGCTCGGAAAATTATCCCACGGGAACGTTTAAAACGGTATAATAAGTATTACATGTGTTAATCCATTTTACAAACTATCTGTGTGCCTTTCGTGCAGTTTTGTCGTGATCGAGTAACAAACATCCAAAAATCCAAATATACAAATTATTAGGTAATCAATGTGTGTACGTTCTACGAACCATCATAAATCATAATAATAGTTGGTCAAATAATATTTGAGAAAAAAAAAAGGAATCGTGACAACAAATAATTATCAATTATCATCAACTGTCGGCGCAACATGGCCCTTTCTTCCATACCTCTCTATTAGTCGTCAATTATAAGTAGGTAATATTAAACAGGGTGAAATTACATTCGATTTTATCGTGAAAAAAATCAATTGTTCCATAGACTTAGGTTTGCATAACTCGTCAAAAAAATTAAGTAATAAAAACTGTAACCCAACTACGACTAAAAAGGTAAAAACTGGTTTGGCAACCAGTCTTACCAAGTCCACCTGTACGCGATAAACTCAAAAACGACTGCACCGATTTTCATACTGTTTTCACCAATGGATAGAGTGGTTCTCGAGTGAGGTTTTAGTATTTAATAACCGACATCCACGCGGGCGAAGTCGCGGGCATCAGCTAGTCATAGTTATATGATAGTATAAAAGCCCCATGAAACAGCATCAAATAAAAAAACAAATTGAAATTATTTCCGGCCAGCAGTGCGACGTTGATTTAAATTATTAAATTAATTTTGATTACATAATAACGTACACACGGCTACACATCAAGCTATAAAGTTCCAGTTTAAGCTGATGTCACATTGTATAGGATGTCCGTACAATGCGAGGTCAGCTTATACTGGAATAGCTTGATGTGTAGCCGTGCGTGTGTACGTCTGTGTCAATAAAATTACTTTCTAATAAGGCAGTTAGGTTCCGATAATAAAAGTACCAATTGGATTTGGCGAAGGTAGGTAAGACGAATTGTGCAGCTACTGACGTATGTATTATGGTGTTAGTCTTGGTTCACGGTGTGGGTTGATAACACTCCTAGTACCTCTACTCAATTAAAATGTACTGTAATTTCAGTTTTCATGTTTTTTTTCTTCTTAGTAACTCCATAAAGCGTCATCTCTCTGCCCGTGAAAGTCCCGTAAAAACCGTTTCGGAGATTTAGCCGGACAAACAGACAGACAAAAATCGTTTAGGCTGAGGAATGATGTGATAAGGCAATGGTGAGGGTTAAAGGAACATGTAGTGACAAAAATATTATAGAGAGGTGCTTAACTGGTTTTGTCACGTTGAGAGGATGAATGAAAAGAGACTAACAAAAGATATTTACAAAGCAGATGTGACTGGAGACGCCGGCAGGGGACGCCCTAGGAGGACAAATAGTGACCTTATTGGTGCTGTTCGTCAGAAAGGTCAGGTACGTAGAACTTGCAACCGGCGGCGTCCCAAATTTTCGTACTTAAAAAAAACGTTCACATTCAAGTCGCAATCTGTCAAACTTGTCAAAAATGACAGTAAATTGATTGTATTTTTGACAGATTGCGAAAGAGAGGCGAATGTGACCGTTTATAAAAAAATCGGGAATTGGCCCTCAGGTGTATGAACGTAAACGAGGCAAAAGGAGTATGTAAGGATCGTAGCAGGTGGTGTTCTGTACTTTCTGCCTACCCCCATGGGAAAAAGACGTGAGTTCATGTATGTATGTTAGGGTAAAAAAAACTCAGAAGGGTGTGCCCAGAAAATCGGTCATCCTTTTTATGAATTGATCGATTAAGCCCGAGTAGTCGACGCGTTGTCGCGGCTCTCTGGCGTCAGGTGACGTCATGGATTGCGAGGAAGTTTAGCACTGTTGCCGACTAAGATAAACATACGAGCAGATCCGTTGCTATGGATTAGAGGAGATTTGACCGCGTTGGGAACATTTCGGGTGGAGGTGTTTAAATATAATATTTTGGTCTAATATACATAAGTCCATAATAATTACGACCTACATGGTCAAAATTTATGGAACAGCAGATTTTTATAACGACCTTCATCTACTATTAGAAGAATCTTGTGCCTGTCATGTCTTCTGTGTGTCCTTACACCCTGTATATTCTTTAACATCTTTTTAAAACATACACTACTATATTTTATAAACTATTATTTTAACGTCAGAGAAATTTTCCAATTTATTGGGATTTACAAAAGAAAACCGATTTTCATGAAAAAAAACATACTTTCCATGGATTCTAAAACAGATATTTGAGCTAAGTAGAATTTAGAACTCTACAATTATTAAAATATTTATATTCTTTCTATAAATAGTGTAAATTAAAGTCGCTTTTCATATCTGTCCGTGTGACCGCTTAGTTCTTCTAAACTACTCAATGGTTTTGATTCGGTTTTCACTGTAATTTAGAGAATATTTATTCCGGAAGGTTTTTGTGTTAAATTAATATTTAACATAGTTACAGCGCAAAAATCTAGATGTTTTGACATGTCGCCACATTGGTAGATCAGTAAATAATGTTTTTGGTAGAATCCAGACGAAATTGTGGTGAGAGAAATTTCGAAATTCTGAATTTGTATGACAAACCAACCAAACGGCCAGTCACTTCCCAACTTCAATTATGCGAAAAGATTTTCTATACACACTGCATTTTTCAGTAAAATGCTGACGGCGCAGTCTGATCCGGACGTTGACGTCGACGGATGCAGAATGGACATAACAATGTTTTTTTATAAAAACGATAGGTAGGTACAACTTGTCTTCTTTTTCCACAAAGTGAAGGATAAAAATATGTCGGTAAACACCGTGGAATTCAACAACGATTTTTATTATTTAGTTTTGATTTAAATTCGCCATAATTCAAAGCTTTTTTAATTGAATCACATTAAAACATTTGAACCGATACTCTACGAGACATTTACATTTGAATATTGATAAATGAGTCCATATTTTTTCCCTTGAATGTAGGGAAACCGCATGTCAGTGGTAACACTTGAACTACGAAATGACATAAAATGGCGCTGTCACTGTCAATGTCAAATTGCTGCTGTGTCTGCTGTACAATACGGCCGATGAATCATGGCCGTACTGTACTATTGAATTCTTGTCCATTCAGCGCATTACGTCGCCTAATGCCATTAGTGGCGCTGTCAGCGTAACAACGACCGTCACAGACTTAAGAAACTTAGTAATTACAATATTATTTAGTAATATGCAATCGAATGTCTCATTAAATTGCTATTAATTAATGCGTTGAACCGATAATAGCGTCACCACGCTATATAGCGCTCTCTCGGGGCGTGGAGTGTTTTGACACGCAGTCATTTTAATTTGTCATTTTAAACGTTTAATATTTTCTGGTCGTTAAATGTCATACCTGACTATTTAAGCAATTTTTTTCATACATGCTTGGAAATTCGAGCGTTATTTGGACAACCTTATTCGAGATAAATCGAAATTGTTGTAACTACTGGTCAAAAATAAGTGAAGATGCGGCCAGCAAAGCTACTATGGAAATCCATAACTGGCGTGTTTAGCGGCTAAATAAATTACTATGAAAAGTCATATCTGTCGTGTTATTTAAAAATGGAACGAACTTTATACTTTAACACATGGCAACCAACGAGGTAACATATCAAAGATTTTATTTAAATTTCGATTTGGCTTACAAATAGAACTGTTTAAAATAAAGCAGAAACAAACGAACATATTGGTGCATGAAAAATTATCAATCCTCTTATTGCTGACCGCGCCAGTAATGTACTATTATACCATTTACCTAATGATTACTTATTCAGTATGGAACAGGTCTGGGAAAGTTGGCAGTTAAACATGTGTGACATGTCCCTAGTCAAGTACTGCAGCTATACAGGGCGACAGTCGACACTATCGTTCTGACAGCTTGCCACTTCCACTTCCTAATCCATTAGTACCAATTCCCGCGATCGATAAATAAATATAGCTCCAAGAGTTGTTAGCTTCAATATTTCAATAACAGTTCAATGCAGAACAATGACACACTTAGCACTTGAAGACATTGCGAACCTCTAGGTAAAGACGCATGTTTCTCCACTGATCATAAAAACAGATTCTTCAGATTCATTCAGGCATTCATGAGACGTAGATATTCAAAACAGATGGTAACATAATACAAAATTGAATACTTAAAAGAAATAGGATTGGTGTCGGCCGTTGACGTCCGGCAGGTATCTAGGAGTCTGATCGATTAACAACCACCAAATTAATTATTGGAGGAGCTCGTGACTAAGTAATAACAGCCGCGCGGGTCGAACCATCAGGTTCAGGGGTTGGTCCGTGGATGGGTAACCATCTTTACATACCGTGACTCCTCCATGCCTCGGAAAGCACGTTAAACCGTTGGTCCCGGCTGTCATTTGTGGATCTTTGACAGTCGTTACGGGTCGTCAGAAAGAAGCCCGAAACTCTGACAACCAGTCTTACCAAGGGGTATCGTATTAGGTACCCAGTTACTAGATGTGGAGGTCAAATAGGCAGTTGCTCCATGTAAGATACTGGTATTCAGCTGCATCCGGTTAGACTGGAAGCCGACCCCATCGTAGTTGGGAAAAGGCAAGGCAGATTGAAAGTGAATTATTCACTTTTCATGCTGCAGTTTTTATATTTGCAGCTCATCTAAGGTATTTTTAAAACGTTATATCGAATGTTTTAATATGTCATTTTGTTTGTGCTTTATTATTTATTTTGTGATTACAGATGTCAGGTAAACAGTCGCCTAACGCGCCACTAGGAATGCCTAATTGAGAATTCGTTAGAGATTCAGCTGTACCTACCTACGCTATACCCGAAACTCTGCTGGCCCGAACATCGTCATACATTTGATTATGTAGTAGTGTACTTACAGTACTTCAGGTAAAATGGCCTTTTATTTCAGCCGATTTCATTTAAATCCACGTGTGAACATTTGGTCCTTCAGCCATTTTTGCATTTTCATTTCACCGTGTTACATTAATTGGCAAAGTGATAACAGACGCACGGGTCGATCGGAGAATAAGCTACGCTTGTAGAAGTCGGTTCGTGGAGGTGGATGGGTGCCCATCCATTACATAATTATCAAGACCTCTCCGTGGCTCGGAAAGCACGCTAAGCCGTTGTTCTCGGCTGTCATTCATAGATCCTTGACAGGCGTTATGGGTAGTCGGTCTCAAGTCTGACAACCAGTCTTGCTAAGAGGTATCGTGTTACCCAGTAACTGGGTAAAATACTGATATTCAGCTGGATCCGGTTAGACTGGAAGCCAACCGCAACATAGTTGGGAAAAAGCTAGGCAGATTGAGACATAAATCTGTCTATCTATCAACGTTTAACTGCCAACCAAAAGTTTTGCTTTGTATTTCTGACCGCCAACCTAGATCCTGAATGGTATTTAATGTTATCTACTATGTTAGAGGAAATCATACTTTAATTTAAAAAAGCAGTTTTCGAAAAAATCTTTGAACCTACGACAAAAAATAAACTGCCTATCTACAAAACTGAAATTGAAAGAACATAACGTATTTTTAAACATCAGTAAGTAATTTATACTTAGTTGTTTTTGTTTGCGTTATGGTAACTCTATCATAACAGGAATTAATTAATTAAACTATAATAGTAGTATAAAGTTATGCTGACCGAGCACTGGCAAAATAATTTCAATCATGTAACGAACATTGTACCTACAATGGTATACAATGTTTATTTTTATTTTTTAAACGGCTATTAACATTTGTGTATCAAAGTAGGATAAAGCCAACATTAAATGAGTTGCCGTAAGTTTCGCGTCGGGCGGGGCGAGAGCCGAAAACCCACTTGCTCTCAAAAATGTTCAGTATTTAATCCACAGTTTTCCACTTTCAATTAAAATTTCGCCCATATTTTATAGGACGGCTGGTTGGGTGGACCCAATAAGATCGAGTAGGACCCGTTCACTATCAGAATGCGTAACATTTCAGACAAGCGGCCGGAATGTGGCTGATATGGCAGGCTCGTGAGGTATGCAGGACTTCAGGAATACAGAGCAGTCTCAGGGTGGCTGGGCAGGCAGCCCGGGATGTGGCAGATACGATAAGAGACATTTCAGAGCCCCGACACACATGATAAATATTGGAATCAGATATTACTATAGGTTGTAATGACTCTTGATAGATGTCAGGCACTGGAAATGCGAAACAGTGTTTTTTTCTAAAAATAAACATATACGTACGGACGCATTCCGATCTTGTAGAACATTATGTAATTCATGAGAAGTGACATAAGTAATTCAAGGGTGTCCGTGGAGTTGCTGGCCCGTTCTTCTCCATAGGAACCTACTACGCTTTGAAATGGGCAACTAGCTTCATCTTTCTGACTGACCGACTCCTTGACAATTCAAAAGTGCCTGTAATTGGTTTATTTGAAATAAATGCTTTCAGTTTGAGTTTCATGATGACAATGATTTGACGATCCATTGAAGTCGTTATCGCAAACTGGGGCAAGTTTGAATAATAACAAATAATACGATTTCTCGATCTCGATTCCTGCAATAACAAAACTTAACTAAAAGCAATGCAAACTCTACGACTCGACGCTGCCACAAGAATACGAAAGTACAATGACCTATTTGTGTAGGTACAGTAATCCGCTGAAAACTGAAGAGAGGCAACGAAAATTGAGGACAAACCAACCGGTCCTGAAAAATTGATGAAGCCAGATGGTCCTCACAACTTTCAGGGCTCCTCATATTTAATTCATAATAGACACACTTACAGGTACCGTAAGTGATAAAAGTCTAACCGAAGGGTTACGGCGTCGCGACGTGGAAAACTATGCTAATTCGATGCTTCATGAAGCAAAAGCTTTTTACATTAGTGACTTGAAGCAATCCTCATAACAGTTACATTATTATTGACTGCATTGTCGAAACAAAGCAAAATGTGTTCGCAATCCCAGGTGGTATTTTTGGATACTTACCGCTTCTGTCGAAGAACCCTGAAAAGACCAAGTTTCAGAATTATGAACTGTGTTCTGTACAGAAAAACCCGCAAAGCAACATAATGTACACACAGTTTTCTTTTACAATGAAGAAGCTCTATCTTTAAAGAGGAGGTTTAATAAAAATGGCTACACTTTCAAATTGCGCGAATGAGTCTCTTTTGAAAAACACAAAATTATAATTTCAGCATTCGATTTTATTTCCATAAACTAAAACTACGTTGCCTATACAAACACAAATAGGCACGCACTTAACATAACCTCGCTGTTATTCTTTCAAGATAAAGTATATAGTGTTAGTAACAGTGATAAGGAAAGTAAAACGGTATCAGTTTTTACGATTACTGTTAGCAATTTCATCATACAACTATATTGTTAGGAGAACAATCTTACGTATTGTATTATACAGTAATGTCTGGCCACGGTGCATGCTGCAGTTAAATCGTTAATCTAACAGTTCTTTAAAAACGGTTATTTCCCCTGAGAATAACGCAGTAGTGGACACAATAAGGATTACATAAGTTTCCACACGCGACTCGATTCCGACACTGTAGTGACTCATATACCAGGCACCGAACCAATTTTCTTTGGGACGGCAGACACTGTGTCAATTTGCGTCGTTAGGTGGAAAGCACCAGCATGGTCTGTCTGGAAAATTCCTTTTGCAAATGCCATTTCCCTCTCATCCGCAACGAGAGCGACATTTTCATTAAATACTATGAAATTCCATTAGGAATCATGTATGCTTGAATTCAATTTACCTACTTGTGATTGCAAACTACTGGTAGGTAGGTACTATTGGATTGAAAATGTACTTTGTTATCATATTCATAGATTATGCACATACTTAGGATCTCCCTACTTTATTATGATTGTTTTCTAAACGAGAAATCTACATACATTGAGAAAGGCATTTCAAGTACCTAGTTATAGTTATTCATACTTAGTTAACATAGTTAAAATAAAAATATTTTTTTTTATAAATACTCAATAAATAGTAGTAGTTGGTAATTTTTTTAATAATAATACTCGTTTTATGTTTCTATACGTACTATTTTTTATTTAATCATTTTTAAAGAATTGTTAGATACCTATTTATTCACATAACATCACGCCTGTAATACCCGAATGGTTAGGCAGAGGTCTACCCTATAGCCTATAGATCCCACATTTCGCCAGTTATGTTTAAACTGTATGACCGCGCGCGGTACACCCGCGTACCAAAACCATTGTAGTTAATTAGAATGTCCTTGAAGAATTAAGTCCCATGTAATAGGGGGCGAGCCTATTGCCATCAACCGGGCACAAATCCCGACTCCGGGCTGCTACTGAGAAATTCCAGATGGAAAACCCAATAACACTTTCTCCAACCCGGGAACCGAACCCGAGAACTGAATGATGTTACCAATATTTTGTAACTATATTTTAAATTAAAAAGAGTGTCCATGGAGATTCTTACCCGTTCTTGTACATGGGAACCTATAACTAAGCTGGGGTGGGTAACTAGCTTCATGTTTCTGACTGACCAACTCCTTGACAATACAAAAGTGCCATAAATGGTTTAATTGAAATAAATGCTTTGAGTTTGGGTTTCCCCTGGTTGTCAGATTTTCGGGCTTCTTAACGACGGCCAGAGATCTAGGGTGGAATTACTGCCGGGACCAACGGCTTAACGAAATTAATCTTCAAGTCCGTCGTCTTAATTATTCATAGGAAATGCAAATCAATTTAGTGTTGCTAAGTCCAGAGCTCGACAAGCTAGCTGTGGGTCGGACGAAGTAACTGTGGGCTAGTTACGATCACGGACGAAGCTGTTTACAGGCAAATTGAAAGATTACTTGAGGCGATAATATCGTATATGCGCAGTAGTCTGCATTTGTGTATTTTATCTATTCATAGTTTAGTATGAGATTCATAGTTGCAGCACGGTGAATATCTTGGACTGAAAGAAAGAAAGAAAGAAAGAAAGAAAGAAAGACTGCATAATGTACCTCTCAACTTTCTAGTTACGTCTTATTCCTGGGCAATAAATGTTAAATCATATTTTATTTTCTGTCAATTTACACGTCAAAAGAAATAATAAGATTATAAAACGACTACTCTGTGAAGAAACATCGAAAGAAACTGAAGTGAGAGGCCAGTCTTTTTTGAAGTCCAGACATCATGGTCAAATGATGTGAGGACCATGCAGATCAGTGTTTGAAATGGTGTTTTGAGATAACAACCACCCAGATTTGAATGGACTTATCCAGTTAGCGCTCGCAATGTCCCATATAAATATACTTTCCTGCTCTCTTTTTAACCGACGAATAAAAAGAAGGATATACCTCGAAGTTGGTCCCATTTAAAATTGGAAACTATAATCCACCCCTAAAGGTAGAAAAAATGGGGTTGATTGATTTTTCACCAACTGAATTTTCAACTGTGAACCGATTCTGTTGAAATTTCGCACATACATAGTTCTGATGACACAACCACTCATCATTAACTCCAGGTCTTTAACCTGGAGTAACCCCCTGGAGTACCCTGGAGTGGATGGTAACTCAAAAGCGAAAAATAAAAAACTTTTTTACAAAAGATTAAACCGACGAAAAAAGAACTGAAAAGCGAAAAATAAATAACTTTAATTTCGGAAGTCGGTGGCAAAAAACGAAAATTTGAAAGCGAAGACACCGACTTCCGAAATTAAAGTTATTTATTTTTCGCTTTTCAGTTCTTTTTTCGTCGGTTTAATTTTTTGTAAAAAAGTTTTTTGCCTTTTCTAACCAACCTGCCTTAAAACTAGCCTATGAAACGTTGGCGTGATGATTTTCTTGTAATGTTGTAATTACTTCGATTTCTAATTGAGCTAAATTAAAAATTATAAGATTTATATTTTCTAAAACACAAAAACGGTTAAGTCATAAGTCAAATCATAATTATAGTGTGTAGGTATGAGCCTCAAAAGTGACTCTACTTTTTTTATTACTATTTTCATATTTCTTTTTCTTCTTAGCGGGACTGTTTTTCGTAACACCACATATGCCTTGAATGTTAGCTATACCATACAAGTGCCAAAAGGTAAAATCCCCACTAAAGTACGTGACGCTTAGTAAGCATACTTTAGGTACTTTTATTCGTAAACTAGCTGACCCGTCAGACGTTGTCCTGTCTTAACGATTACTATTTAATTCGAATTGGCCTACCTACCTACCTACCCTACTTACCTAGCCTACCTACCTACCTACCTGCCCTACCTCCCTACCCTACCTCCCTACCCTACCTACCTACCCTACCTACCTACCTACCCTACCTACCTACCTACCTACCCTACCTGCCTACCCTACCTAAATACCCTACGTACCTACCTACCCTACCTACCTACCTACCTACCCTACCTGCCTACCCTACCTAAATACCCTACATTCCTAACTACCCTACCTACCTGCCCTACCTACATAAGAACCTTCTCCTGACAATAACAAATACAACAAAAAAAAAAGTGAAATCAGTCCAGCCGTTCACGCGTGATGGTGTGACCAAGGGAAATAGGGATTCATTTTTACATATATAGATTAAACACAAAATTATGTCTTCCATAGGAATTATCTATTTATGTAAATGCCTAAAAACTACCATTACAGGTCTTAGCCTAATGAGAATAACAAATTGTATCCAAAATTAACAACAATGGGGTAATTATTTCCATAAATTTAATTAAATCCATATATTTTTCTCATAATTATGTCTGACTACACTGCTCTCAAAACGGTGAAGCAAATCATCGTGAGGAAACCGGCATGTCTTAGAACCAAAAAATCAAAGCCATGTGACATCCACCGAGCGGGCCATAATGCACCACGCACGCCCTGCGCGTGTACTGGGTGCGCGAGGAGGGTTATGGCCCACTCCTTCTCACTGAGAGAAGGCCTGTGTCCCAGCAGTGGGAACCTTATAAGCTGATTATGCCTGGATACTTCGCCTATTTAAGATTGCAAACAGATTTATATGAACAAGATATTACCAATATTCAAGTACTAAACGAGTCGTCCGTTTATGTATCACAACCGCAAGTAGGGACTCCGGCAGTGGTAAGTGAAAGATGGAACATGCCCAACCTCTCGAAATTATAGCTAAGAAACTTGTTTTGTTATCTGATAAAATTATTTCTTAGTAAAAAGTTTCACAAACAGTTCATGTCAGAAAATGTTTATCTAAATATTTTTATTGGTTTTTAAGCGCCTTATCTCGTCAAAGCGACTGGCTTTTCTTTGTAACTCATTTCTACATAATATTGAAGAAAACCTTTGTGTTTGAATTTCAGATGATAAATAGAGTTTGAGTAAGGATTATACTTTAAAAATACGAAAAACATAAAAATAATCATGAATTTCCCAACTTTTTGGGAGAAACTAGTGAAAACAAAATATTCGTAGCTGCCATCTTGAATTTACATTTTGACCACACTTTCGACTTTTTAACACACAGGAAAACGACATCCATGACGACAAAATAGAAAATTTGATCACCCTCGAAAACCGTGAAACACACACATGATGAAAAATTTGAAAATAATCGCAGCCGCCATTTTGGATTTTAATTTTGACCAAATTCACACATTCTAGAGAAAGAAAGTCACATGGAGAGGAAAAGTTGCATAACGCTTTTACGTTACGTGACGTTTTTTACCAGTTTACAACAGTTTACTTCGTTCCAAAAATCATAAGTTTCCATTACCAAAACATTGGCCGTCACTGATTGAATACTATGGTTAACTAACTAACAACAACTAATTCAACAACTAATTATTATAGTCCAATTATAATGAAATTTTAGTGATCTGATGATCTGATAATTAAATACTTACAACCTACATTTTTGAGTTAAAAGTAAGTAAGTCCAGTAGTAAAATAATTGGGATTTGCCTACCGATGTGTCTGTCAACAGTAATACCCTGCTTTTCTGACAGTCAAAACAGAGTGCAAAACTCTATGAGTTCTGAATGCGCTAGCCTCTCGAGAATCAAATGCAATTTCTAGATAAAATTGTGCATTGGTTAAGCGAGAGGGTTTAGAGCTGTTGGGATTTATAACTTTGCAGATATCACTGATAGTCAATTCCATAGTGTGACCTAACGTTTTGATAGGCACTGGGCATAAGTGCGCTCATTGTGTGTCAAACATGTATAGGCTGCCACAGACAGGCGCGATGCGACAGCGCGTCGCAAATCTAGCAGAACAATTTCCATGGAGTTTTCATAGAAATTGTTCTCCTAGAGTCGCATCGAACCTTTCTGCGGGAGCCTTAAATGTAACTTGAAAACTATAGTGCGGTTTTTACCAACTGAAATAATCTAACCTAACCTAACCTAACAAGTTATTTTATTAAATCTTATAAGTATAATAACGTAAACGACATGTTTCTATTTCTGGAGCGACACAAAATACATAGGTACTAGATAACTTAAAAATATAAAAGATATAAAACTAAAACCCAAGTACAAAGTCTACTAAAAATAGACATCGCAGACAGTCAAATTAAAAATCCGGAGTCACACGAACAGATTACGTACATACATACATACATACTGATCAAAATCATAACCCTCTTTGTTTGGCACAGAGTATGAATGATCAGCTGTATGAGTTAACCTGAAGAATTCCTGATGAATTGTAACAGTCGGTCGAGTAGTCTGTAAAAATCTCACCTGAAAACTTAGGTGAAGTGGAACGTCAGTGGTGTCAATCGCATCAGGTGGACTGACAGCTCACTTCAAGCAGGATCGGCAGGTTAGATTATAATCAGAACAGCAAACTACCAAGAATAAACTAATATATGTGATATGAAACTCCATCCTCTCTATACTGACATAGTGATAATCACAATAACGTCGTTGAATCGTCCTCACTGCGATCATTTGTAAGGATCTTCTTTGAACCTTTGCCAAATAAAAAACAAATCTTAATTAAATTAATTATAAAACTCTTTTTCAATCTTTTTAATTTATATTAAGTTTAGAGATCAGTTAGATTTAATCCACTTTCTCCATTCCTTTTTCCTCTTCTAACCACAGGCAAAACTCATACATGGTACGAGCGAGTAAGAACTTTAATATTCTTTGTAAAGAGTTCACATTTGACCATTTACCACCAAATCCTATTATTCTGCACGCACTCGGCTGAACGCTGACTTTTTTTAAAACTGCATAGTGCTTATTGTACCTTATATTTATATAATTATGTATCTATAATATTCTTTTCTATCGTGATCCTAAGATTTCTACTACTCTTTCAATTTTTACCCGTGAGAACCTGCAATTGGCTGTTTCTTTTATAATTATAAAAATACATATCACATGTGAGCTGGAGATCACCTTTTAAGCAAGGAGATGCTTGTGTTAGGTGAAATTAAGTTAAATTAATTAATTGTTATCCATCTGTATTAGCTGTTGGTTCTCCTGTAAATAAATAAATAAAAAATTTAGTTCTATATTTAAACAAGAGACACTTTATATTTCATCCATTTATTTATTTAGGATCTCCAATAAAAAATACAGACAATATGTACATGACACATAAATAAAGGGCAACATCAGGTATTAAGTAGGTACCTTCTCCTTCACATATAGGAGACCAGCATGTACAAAAAGTTAACAACTAAGTGAACAAAAAAATTTATAATATTTAAAATTTTCAAGGGGAGTTTGAAACAATTTTTGTGTAATTTAGAATAAGTTAATACATTTTTAAAGGACATAATTGAAAGAAAATATGACATTAAGAATATACTTAAATTAAATTAAGTAAATCTATTAAACATTTCATATATTTAGACAGACTAGCTGATGTCTAAATTCGTTGTTCTAACCTGCCTTACGCCTACAAAGTATTGGCACAGGCGGCGTAATGACTGAGGTTAGTTATTGATGTAAGTATAATAAATTATATGGGTTGTGCCTCCGGAATCCGAATCTTTGTGAAAGTTATGTTCTTAAACATTCATGTATTTTGGATCGGCTTGTCAGTAGCTCTCATTTTGTCTTCGACAACTTTTTTTTCTGTTGCCTGTCCTTGCGTTATATATGTTGTCGATCAGACAAATTTTTGAACGACGATTTTGAAAGAAACGGATTTACGCAATTGGAGGAGCTGTTTTTCACGATCTAAATGCCGTACCTACAAACAAAAAACAGAGTTCCTTAATAATTACGAGCTACTTTGGTTTTAGCCCATGTCAAGTTCAAGAGCTTCATTTTTTTAAATCGCGAAATGTTTTATAAAGAATTCAGGGAAATCTACGACACACCACAATGGTTTAATTTCATTTTATAATTCACGGCCAGTAAATGTTTCTAAAAATGAAATATACATTTTAATTTGTAATAATAATATTTAATTAGTATATTTCTTCTATTACGAGAAAATCACAAAATAAATAATTTATTAAAATCGTAATCCTCCTCTGGCTTTGTCGTAGTCGGGTAAAAACATCGAGAACCGAACATTTCACTTATTACACTATACTCTTTTTTAATTGTAATTTTGACAGACATGACTGATGTGTGAAACGAAATCGACTGTTTTGTTTTGGGCTGATTCTTATAACTTCCTTTTCTCGTCTACGAATTTTCATTTTATTTTTTCTTCACAACCATAAAACTGCATTTGTTTATTGAGTTTATTTTAAAAAAAACATGTAGATCACCACTTCACTTCACCTAGGTCCCACCAAACGGAAGGTAAAAGCACAGATAAATTTAAGAACAATAGAAAAACCTGAGAAAGTAACAACAAAATAAAGGTAGGTAAGTAACTGTATTTTTATTTTGCATGAAAATAGGATGTGTGATTTTGTATGGATGGTGTGTGGAAGTAGGGTAGAGCGTAATTTTGCGAAGAGTAGAACTATTTTGGAAGAGTATTTAAGCAATTCCTTTGTTTTCGATTCAATTTATACATGAAAATAGGATGTGTGATTTTGTATGTATTGTGTGTAAGTAGGGTAGAGCGTATTTTTGCGAACTATTTTGGAAGAGTATTTAAGCAATTCCTTTGTTTTCGATTTAATTTATACACCAGTAGTCCTAAATACCTGTTTTTTGGTAAATATTAGGAAGTAATAAGATTTGTACGATTATTCGGCCTGAAATACTTATGTTTTTGTTAAGAAATAATATATTTATTTAGTTTAATTGAATTTTTTATTTATGAATATAACTTAATTCTATATGGTAAGTTAATCAGTAATTCAATTTAGTATATAATGTAAATAGTTAATATAGTTTGTTAGTTTATGTAGTATAAGAAGTTTATCAGTTTAACATTTGAATCAACAAAAGTTTTTGATCAACATGGTAAGTTACTGAATTTCCGATGTAAAATGGTAAGAGGCTGAATTCGCGATGTTAAATGGTAGGTAGTTTAAATCCTAACAAGGCACTGGTCCTGGTATCATAAATTATTTATTTTTATTAATCTGGCAGTTCTAGAGTTCAGCTTTCAATTATGCAAGTAAATAATGATTATAACAGCATTAATAATTATTCGTATTATGAAATCAAAAGTACACAGTCATTATCCATTGCTTGAAATATTTATCCGATGCCGAATCATGCTGAAATTTAGGTAGGTACACACGGTTACTCATCAAGCCATACATTTCCAGTATAAGCTAACCTCGCATTGTACTGAAACCTATACAATGCGAGCTCAGCATAGACTGGAAATGTATAGCTTAATGTGTAGCCGTGTGTACTTACCGTGATGCTGAACAACATGAGTCTTCTGATTCCTTTGTCGAGATGGGTGTTAGGACGCTAATTGATTTCAGAAAACCTAACTGAAAAGCCAACCATTAATTTCTATATATTTTTTTAATATTTTCCTTGATTTGCCTTTTTTGAAGTTCTCAACTTCTGTGATCATTTATTGTATTCATATTATTGAAAATATTTTCAAGGCCGATTTAAACTGTTTATGAAAATAAATATTACAAAAAATCTCCAGGTTTTTGTACAGGCTTGAGACTGTCTTGGTAATTATAATTTCTAGTTTCTACCTTATTTAAATGCTTTGCTAAGATTTTCATGTACTAAAATGATTTTTAATTCCCTCGTGAGTATCTCTCCATGAAGTTATCAATTTCTTCGAAAAGGTTTTTTTTGATGTTCATTTCTCTTTTACTCAAACTTCTGCATTATATTTTTCCGATGTCTGTATATTTTTAATTTTGGAGTTTGGACCGATTCGGTCCGTAGAGTTTATATCTTCTTCTTTATAAAGGCATCTGTATGTACTTCAACAGTTTTAATGATTCACCTATCAATTTGAAATTAAAATTTATTTTAAGTGGGAACATAGTTGTTTTATTATTATTACTTCCGGTAACTATTTTTAATTTAGAACTATATGGATTTTATATATCAATATGGTTCCTAGTAAAGTAGAGGAAATTAATTGTTAAGCAAATTGACACCATACCTCAATTTGCCCTATTGTAGCCATTTCAAACAATTATTGTCAAATAATGACAGTTGCTATTTGAATATACGGACAATTTATAAAGTTGTAGTATTAGTTTGGTAGTAAATTTGCTTTACAATTAATTAAGCTGACTTTATTATCAGGGTAGGTATTGTTTGTTACTATTATTGCCTAATTCAACATATTTTCCGTTTCCATAATTCCTTACAATTTATTAAGGGGGTTTAGGTTTAGGAACTTTCTAATATAATTTCGAGTATATATTCTATCCTTCTCCTCTCAGTATTTATTTCAATTTCTATTGAAGAAATGATTTACGTTATCATCAGTAGATATAAAACGGCATTACCGTTATGACTGAACGTGCTGCCTTGGTTCAATAATCGATTTATTTTTATCTAAAGTTATGACTGTTTTAAATG
Source organism: Lithophane leautieri (assembly GCA_949152455.1). Classification (NCBI taxonomy): domain Eukaryota; kingdom Metazoa; phylum Arthropoda; class Insecta; order Lepidoptera; family Noctuidae; genus Lithophane; species Lithophane leautieri. The sequence continues at coordinate 16,625,391 of OX424458.1, read as the reverse complement.
AATAAAATTATTATAAGCTGTGATCAACTTATTTCCTATTTTATTCACTACTAAACTCTCGTTTCTTCTTTGTGTTTTGATTTAGTCCGCCTAGAGATGATAAACTTAAGTCAAACATTTTGCTTGCTTCTATAAAATTCTTTACAGCTTTGAAACTAATGACAAATTAAATTCGCTTAGAGCATTTTATCAAGAAAATTGCTAGTTTGATATTTCCATTGTAAATAGTGTATTGTTCTCAAGCGATAATAGAAGAATTATTTATGAAGCTATTCATTCGCTAAGCCATTCTGTTTTTTCTAAGTGTCGGAGTGAGGTTCACGGAAGTCTCGAAGGTTATCAAGGACAAGGATGTGGCTTGCTATTGGGCCTTTCCGCCGAGGGCGGGCCGCGGTTCCACCCACAAACTTTGAAATTGTTTAGTGTAACATTAAAGTGTTCTGTATTTTTAAGAGTAACTCTGTTGCCAACTTTAACCATGTTCAGTGATTGAGGGGTTTAAAAAAATTGTAAAAATATGCAAAATAAAAAATTAGTTACAGTAAAAACAAGTAGAGGTCCAAGAAAAATTAGTTTTATTATTAAATCGCATTGCATAGTACATAATAAGCGCAGTTATAATTAAGCTAAACATCAATCGCAATTGGCGTGCACGTTACACAAATAGAGGCCACCGCATGACGTTGCACAATGATGCTGGCTGAAAAAAAAAAAGAAAATTGGACAAGCTTGAAATCGTATTCTGTCCGTTGAGTTTGCGTTCTTCGACCAAATTTAAAATTTAGGCAGCGGGGGAGGCGGCGGTCCGCGGTGCGGCGGGCAAGACATCCGTTCGCTCGCAGATTGCCCAATTCCCGCCACGAGCGTGGCGCGCCGACGATTATTTCCATTTCGTCATTCGGTGCAATGACTCAAACTCAACTGTTACGAAACTGATATTTAAAGCGAAAGACATCACACAGAAATAGTGACACATTAATAATTATAAGTACAGTTACAAAAATATATAACTCCACGGTGAAAATCCTAAAAACGGCCTTGTCTCGAGCAGAAAATTCAGTGATTTCGCAGCCGAATCAAATAACAGCTTGCGTAATCTCTGACGTCACTGCGGACTTAGCCATGCTGGGAGTTGATGAGCGGACGACTGCGGCACAGCATGTGGATGATAATGACGGTTACATGCCAACCATATAGGAGAGAGAAAAAGACTGACTAGTATATATTAAAGTCGAGTCGATTCCTCCCCCCGACACGACTGACATTTTAATTTTCTTCATTCTAATCTTCATAGTTCAGCAATGTTCAGCTCCAACTGTAATTAAAATATTAAACGTAAACGCGACACGTGCGCGAACTGCTACAGCGAGACGTGAGTCACATGACAAAGCAAAAGGAAAAATATTACTAATTGTTCTGTAACAGCGCACAACCGAACGCGAACCGAATTTGCTAATGTTATAACTTTTTGAGCGAATGATAAAAAAAACGCGAAGTGGAAACTCAACTACCTATACGGAAGTTGTAAAAGTAGGTCGCGAACATCTCACAAATTTTTAAATCCAAAGTAAAGTTATTTTTGTTCACTTTTAAGTTGATTTATGATCACTACTAGTCCCTATTTCCAGTTAACTTTAACGCGCCTCACATCGCACGCAAAAATACTAAGTTTAAAAATGTTCAACTAAAGTTAAACTTGCACTAGGGTACTAGAGTTCCGAGAGCACGACCGAAGCGGACGACGACCAAAGTGCGAATGGCGGCATGTAGTGGCGAGCCATGGCGTTTGCTGTGAGAGGGACGCGGCGGGGGGCCCGGGGAGGGGGCCACGGGGCGTGCTGCGCGCGCAGAGAAAGGACGCAAGTGGTGATGTAATCGCGATCGATGCACTCCATTCTGCCGTCGCCGTACCGTGCGCCACCTTTGATCAGCTTCAAGCAACTACCTCATACCTGCTACAGGGGGGCGCGCACTTACACTTAGGTACACACTTTATCGACTCACTGTCCTCTTAGGTACTGCGCTGCAGAGAAACTAAGTCTTTCGGTGAAAACACCTTGTGACGTATTAAATAGTGACGAAATGGAAGATTGCTGATCTGCGGCCGTGGGAGTAGCGAATCCGGCGGCTTCTATGCAAATAAATTACGAGGTCAGTGACCGTAGTATACACACGTGCTCTATTTCATGTGTAGTAACAAAGAAAACTCGTAGGTACGCAGCATGATTTTGGAGTGGTATCCTTAATGGCGTCAGTTCGGTCATATTCAGAAAATCGCGATCGTATTAGAACGGCTTAGAGCAAATAGGCGATCGAGATAATGGTAGTACCAGTTGGATATCGATCAGTTGGCTTGGTACTTGGTGACGACTGACGGCCGACGGGGCGCGCGCTCGTCGTGCTCCGTCGTGCGTTTTCGTAGCCCCTCGGTTTCTATGTAGGTCACACGTGTACGTTATCCCCACCAGACCGGCCTTGGCTTACTTGAACTAAATGGCATATCACCTCCCCTTCTTCTTGGGTACTGCGAGAACCAGAACCCAAGCCATGCGTAGTCACTGTACTGGCTCATATACCCCTCGCACCTACCATTTTTTGTCGTCCATTACTGTCATTATTATATAGTACGACTAGGTATTGATGATAATATAACTTTAAATAATTCCTTCCTATTGCATGCCTTGCAACGCTTCACCGTGTCAAGAATGCTCTACACACGATAAGTCGTTTTTTCAAAAATTTCCAGCATAAAATTGTTTCTATTACTCTCAATTGGAATTATATCGAATTCATATTAGCAGGGAAGTTTTTAAAACTTGTGCTATGAATTTATAATATTAATATATTTTTAGATAGTTCGTTATATGTACCTTGATATAATAACGAAAAATGTAATTTAAAAAATACGTATACTTAGTGCTTTCGGGGACGTGTCTATTTGTCGTCGCGATTCACGTCATCAGTTCATCACACACAATGGATTAGACTAAATCTTCTTCTATAAGTTTTCTTTCATTCTTCCGATTAGCCCTAGTGGTTCTTGTTATCAAACTCATAACCGTTCAAAAAATCGATAAATTTTCTTTGATTTCTTTCAGTAAAATTAATAGTTAAAAAAAATCTGCCTACGAGACGTGCACTCTTGGATTTTCCAAATTTTTCATATTATTACCATTATTGCCCTATGAATGATTTTGTACTTAGTTGTAACGATACTAGGGAAGCTTTGAGGCGAAATCATTGAAAAGGATTTAACATTGTCTAACATAACAAAGGACTGACAAAGGGCGTGGCGTTTATGCTCCTCCTTCTAACGAACGCCACAATTTTTTTTGAAGGAACTTGTTTTGGGCTTTTATGTGTTAGAACTAGCGATGATTTCAAGTGTTTTGAGCACATAAAAGCTTATTTCTAATTGATGAAAGAGTATCGCCATTTTTCGAAGGATAATAAAATTGGCAGGTAGAATGATTCGTCGGGTCAAAGCAGTAGTGCGCATGACAAAAAAGCTGCGCGTTGAAAATGACGCAGATTTAACGATCCAAGTCAGTCTCTACAAGTTCGAGCAGCCCAACGCGGCCTCTCCGAATAAAAGTCGCTGCTGTTGATTAAAACAGCATTTCGGCCTCGTTGTATCTAGGACGGCACCCGAAATAACTAGGGCACGGTAACTGCGCAGCTGCTAACGCAACTCATAGCTGGCGTGACGAGGCGAGGCGTCCAAAACTTTAAGATCCGCGAGAAGTTACGTCGCCTTGCGAGCGAGGCGTGTCCCGAGAGGCGCGCGCAGCGGTTGGGGGAGCTCTTCGACAGTGGTAAGTTCAGTTTCCGAAATCGACCTGTCCACGGTACTTTCGTCCGTTCTCTAAAACGCTAAAATTTATGTTAATTGGTAACGCGGAGATAGCAATTGGGAATTCTAATAGGCATTCCCCGTACGGGTGTGATTGACGGTTTTTGTATTGTTTTCGCAATCATTGTTTAGATTTGAGCGGAATATAATCGCAACAACAATGATCGATGTTTAAATAAACGGACTCCATTTTGTGTTCACTTTGCCCCTAGGTCGCGTATGCAAGGACACATCTGCCTGGTTCGAAACTCCGATTCTGCTCAAATTTGTGCTGGAATTGGCGAAAACCTTCGATAATTATTAGAATTGGATACTGCTGTGTTCATTCGTGAAGTAATAAAGTAACTAATAATTACTGGTGAAGTTTGAAGATAAATGACATGGCGGATCGCCGCGGCGCCCCATCTATGATCCCTTGAGCCATCGGCGCCTTCCAGTCAATAACGACACATTTTTAATGTAAGCACTAGGTATTAATAAATACTTATTAATTAACTTCAGATTCAGATCTATATTATTACGACTCTAGGTTTACTTAGGATGCAGTGCTTTATCAAGATGAGCGTCGACCAACAACATCACATAATATTTTCCTTAAACTTGGTATAAAGTGTGTTAGTTGTGTTTAGTAACTCAAACACAAAACTCAAACTCAAACTCAAAGCATTTATTTCAATTAAACCATTTACAGGCACTTTTGAATTGTCAAAGAGTCGATCAGTTAGTCAAAAAGTTGAAGCTAGTTGCCCATTCAAATTCGGAGATCTCAAATTCGTAGATCTCAGATTCAAATTCGTAGAACTATATGAGTACCTAATTATACAATAATTACCTAAATTAAACCAGAAGTCTAAATCAGGAAGCTTATCAGCCTACGGGTACCTTTATATTTTAATCATAAAAATTACTAAATATATATACTTACCTAATTCAAATTTATTTGTATCTACCTAAGGTCCAATAAACGGACATATATTTCTGTATGGTATAACACACAGAATTATATGTCTCGTTAATATTTCGGTATATACATGCCTTTTAAAAACAAATTAACATTTTCATTTAAGGTTCCACTTTGTACGCCATGTTGTACATTGTTTCATACGAAAATTGAATTCCAGAAAAAAAAAAATATCCACTAAATAAATACCCAGGTACTTTGAATGCTATTTAGCTAATTAAATTGCTTCTGATATTGAATAAATATTTTACCCTGTCTAATTTAATGAAAAATGCATATGTGCCTGATTTTGGCGAAAGTGTAAAATAGTTATTGATTTAATAAAATAATCATGCTTTGAAAATTTAAGTTCACTCATTATTTGTATTCTTAAACGATGCAAGTTGACCTAAATTAAACAATTGCAAAAGAGATTATCGAGATGCGATATGCCAACAACATTTTTAACAGCTTTAAGTAAAGTCAGGCTTAATTGTCCATTAAAATCACAATTGTCATTCTTTAACAGTTGTCTGAAATGGTTATAATACATTAAATTGACATAGAGTAGATATAACACAGCAAATTGACAGTGCCTAACGGCTGTAATTAACAATTAGTATCTAACCGTACAATCAAGTAAAGTGATAGTGAAATGAATCAAGTGAAGTGATAGGTAACTATATGTACTGCTAACAGATACCATCCTTTAAACTACAACGTGAGACTTTCAGTAGGCAGCTCAATGAAAGACATTCTTGTTAAAAAGAATTTGCGTACTTATATGATTGCAGGTTCCTTTATCTTTTACTGACAAGACCAAGTTTCGGTTGTAATGGCTGTCCAGTTCTAACGCAACATTTATTTAGTTAGTGGTTTAATTTGGATTTCTCTAACACATCTATCATCTCTTCATGAAGTATTTAAAATTAAGAATTCGCCACTGTTCGTATGTGCTCTGTATGACAGAAGCCCTTTTGCCTTGGAATGAGACAATGAGACAATTATTTTCAGTACTTAAGTCAAGTCGTCAGAGATATTTACGTACATAATATTTCAGATAAGAGACTTCAGTTCCAATTTTGGGCCTATATGCAGACAAAATGTGCATTCAGCATACCTCACACTTCCTATCAATTAAAGACAAACGAATATCAATTTGTATTCAACAAATTTGTTGAACCAACATTGGTTATTATTTACAATTGAGAACCAATGAGATTCATACAAGAACGCGTTCCATTCATGTTATTAACAAACAATACATACCGCGTCTACTATTATCATTCGGTATTAAATTTTCTTTTGTTTTCTTTGTATATAGGGATGATTTGATTTTACCGTCGCGTTCAAGTCGCGCTTGATCATTGGAGTTCACACGTCTCATACGTTTGTTGGGCACAATATTAATACTTACCTAAATCGTGTTAACTAAATATTAGATAGGCGACAAAGTAGGTAGGTAGGTACTGAAAATGCCTTGAACACGCCACCACGAGCCGCCAGTGATAACGGTGTAACGATACGCGGAACACACTGATAAGAGCACAGTGGAATAGAGCCGTACACACATGACGCCGCGACATGATCCAGCGCCGAAACGTTCCACTTAGTACTTCGCCGCGCGGCCACTACTCGTAACATGATAGTAAACAGAAGGCTAGAAAGAGAACGTAGTTTATTATAAAGTTGTCACGTTACGAATGCCCGCACTCAATATGAAACGATAACACCCCGATTCTTGACTAATCTTGAGTCACCTAAATCATAGACGATGTAATTAATAAAACAGCCGTGTTTGGTAAAAAATAGGAAAATTACAAAAACGCGGGCTTACACGCGGCGTTTGATAAGACCCCGATAACACGTAGCTTAGGTAACTGAAATTTCGCAAGCAAAAAAGTAAGTTAGTACGCCAAAATTAAAAATCGCCGATAAAAAACAAAGTTGAAGTGCGAGCGCGCAGCGGGACTCACCTGGGGACGACGCGGCTTCTCGTACTTCGGTCGGTAGTGTTATGCCAGTAACGGCTGGCATTTTAAGTATATTTATGACAGTCGCGGCGCGGCTACTACGCTGGCGCGCAGACCACGTCGACGCAGAGCGATGCCGCATTGTGTTCTATACTGTATACGTATGCGCGCCCAGGAGGCCCCCCCGCGTATCCAGCACTCCTCCGCCCCTCGTGCTTTAGAGTAAAACGACGTAACCGCTACTGAACGTGTCACATGGAAAATTGACTCTTCAAGTCCCAATGGGCCTGAAAGAAATGGTAGGTTTGTATCTCTATGGCAACGCTGCAATGGTTTATGCGGCATTTGTCTACTACGTTAGCAGAAGTCGTCGATAACTCGGTTCGTACCGAAAACTCAAAGCGCCGAATTCGCTCGCATTTGGCCTAGCGGGCGTCAGTGGGGTCATGTTATCATGCGACACACATTATAGCATACAAAGCGGAGCTAACTAATAGGATATTCTAGTTTTATCGACTTAACGTTTCTCCATCATATGACTCATTAATTATAATGTAACTGTCTGTGTGAAGAATTGTCTTTCTTTAAGTGATTGCTTGGTGCCTTCTAAGATAATAATGAAATAAGTACTTAGGTTAACATCCTGGAAAAGACAATTTAACGTTTCATACATCTGAAGCAACATTATTTTGAAAAAGACTTCAGGGGAAATCGACCTAAACACTAATATTAAAATAATTTGGAAAAACAAAAATTTAGAAACAGTCACATGTAGAGTATTCAAAGCCGTAACTTTGAACCAAGTTTTTCAGACATTGCTTGGAAACAGACACTGAACGCATTGAAGTTAAGCTCTACCTAATAAAAAATTCAAACTCCATACAAAAATTGTCTATATATATCAAAAATTGTCTATTATAATTTTTTTATCGCAGGCGGGACAAACAAAAGTTACACCATATTTCAGGTTATTAGTTTATGCCGCCTGCGATACCAAAATTCTATAAATAATAATGCTTGTTTATCTCTTTTGAGTGAAGTACGTGTTTTTGCAGTCGGATATTTTGGTTCTTTACATATTTTTTTTATTTAATAATTAGGTATTTAATAAATAACAATATATTAATATTATAAAGGTACTAATACAATAAATTTTATTAATTATTATATTTTATTAATAATTTACTAATTTCAAAATAACAACTTACTAATGATTTTTAATCTGTAATATTCGGAGGATTAACATGACGACTTTTCATGTTTCAGAACCCTTCTGGTCTTGCGAGGCGGTGGAGCCAGAACTTGAACCCGAATATAACGTTCCCGGAGAATGTGTAAATATCCTAACTTCATAATAATTTTTAGCAATTTATAGTTTCTTACGTTTTATCTAGAAACTATTATAGACTGGTTTCTTCCAGACCTTTTAATGTTGTTATCTCTGTTGCTGGGTCAAACAATATTTTATATAGATGACCTATCTATGTTTTTTTTAAATCAGAGCTTGAACAACCAAACCAAGCATACGTAAGTAAATAAATTAAGTTTAGGTACTTACTTAATTATTCTTTATTGTTCTGCGCCCTAATTGCGTAATACACGATCAATCACAATCTAAAACGTTTTGATACAGATTGCAAATACATAGTATCATAAGTTCGAAAAAAAAATCTGCTCACAACGTAAATAACGCAATGAATGTTGATGAACTGTCAAAATTAAACAGATTTTTCTTAATCGTTTACGGAAATGTTTAACGCAATTGCATAGCTGAGGGCTTAAAACGGCCACTTTGACAAAATCATATTTTAAGAAAATATTATGAATAATCGTAAAATGTCAATTCATAATATGATCTGCGTGTAATTCTTAATACGAGATAATTCATGTGTTTAACAGTTTTCTATTTAGATTCTTAAAATGGTCCACAAATTATGAATTGCTTTTGTGTCAAATTAGAGGAATTGCTAATGTGGCCGTTTTAGGCCCCCTGGTCTGCATTTTTGGTGTCAACTCACTTGATGCTAGATTCATCTTCGTTTTCTTCAGAACATTTTCGTGTATTGGTAAATAGATAGATATAAAGTTATCCCTAACATTAAAATCACTACCTAACAATGTTTGACATTTTATTATAATAGGTAATCCCTTTGCAATACGACTTTGTATTTAACAGTAAATGGAATAAGTTAATTAAGCTATCCCAAGGCGGTGGACTGAAACGAACTAAGAAATCATTAGATTGCAAACTAAAGAAGAAGACCAAGTTAAATTAATTAAACTGGAAAAAGCAGATTAACAGCTTAGCAAGAATCCAGGTCGCCATTGATTGAATTTTCTCCAAAGAATGCAGTTCTGTAGGAGCTAGCGTACTTACAATTGATTCATTAAAATTCTATACCTTTTAATAAAGAATTGTGGAGCCAGGCTTAGGAAAGAACTCATTTTAAATTTAGAGCCTTTTCTAAATCTTGATTGTTCTTGATTCTAATAGAAATAAATATTTATAAACGATGTACTTACAGCACATATAGTTACATATTTCAGGAAGTTACAGACTTACAGACCCCATCATCAGTAAAAACTAAACAAATAAAATCATGCCATGTTGTTTTATCGCATTCTGTAAATGAAAATAAATCTGTAATAATATAAAATAAATAACTACCTATTACAGAATGTTATTCAAATGATACTTTTTACAACATAATAATATTTATAATCCAAGGTAAAATTATGCTCTATTATTCAAAATTGATTTACGGAAATAGAGTGATAAATCATACTTTAAACTTTTTACAGTTTAAACATGTTTCCAATAGATCTTGTGAAAAAAGAGAATAGGCCTACCAATTTTCTTTTTCATAACGTTGTGTAATATTATTTTTTCTTATTACAGATTAATTTTCATTCATCTACAGAATGCGATAAAACAACACATTCTAGATTTTATTTGTTACGTTTTTACTGATGATGGGGTCTGTAAGTCTGTAACTTCCTGAAATATGTACCTATATGTGCCGTAAGTACATCGTTTATAAATATTTATTTCTATTAACATCAAGAACCATCGAGATTTAGAAAAGTCAATTAATTTAAAGTTAGTTCATTCCTTAACGTCGGTCAACAAGAGAATTAAAAACAAAAAGTTTTTGTTGAACACAATAACAAGGCATTAAGAAAAATATTTAACAATCTGGGAGCTTTGACGATAGTGTAGTTGGAGTATGAATAACGGCTGAAAGTGAATTTTCCAAGCGATTGACTACTCATTGCTCCCGAGGCAGGAAATCCCATTAGTTCAATGTAGCACAAACAATTGAATAAAATCAATTTTATTCAGAGTGCACTCACCAAAGTCGAAACAGTTTCCTCTACCGCAGACAGAACAGTTTTGCCTTGTTAGACTGACTACTCAATTCAGAACTGTGCATAGGCTAAGTACCTCTAAGGGGTTTATTTATAAACGTTGCTTAAAGCTGTACCCTACCTCAGGTTTTATCTCGCTCGCACCATACTACTCGCGACCTGAGTGAGAGCGAGACGGAGTGGGGCGCTAGCGGGTCTCAAGCCTCGAAAAGTGTAGGTAACTCTTTTTACGGTGAAAATAATGGTAATTTAAAAAAAAATAAAAAATATAAGACCTGCTTTATAGATAGTTCAGTTATTATGTAAAGTTTCATGATCTAACTATAAACCAGCGGTTTATTGTTCTTTTTAGAGGTAACTTTGGATTTCTTTTCTATCGATTTTTTTTTATGTAATCGTGTTTTTGCCAAACATAGGACCTAGCATCAATTCTCAACTTTAACATATGTTTATTTCAAAATTAATGCTGCAGTATTTTCGGCATAACAGAGGATCATGCTAAGTAATTTGAGGTAGCCCCCAAGGCGCCCTTAAGGTTAAGAAATGATTTGTGACTGTTTAAACCATACATTTTAGCCGTTTGAACGTCACTTAACTTTAAGCAACGTTTATAAATAAACCCCATAGTGTGTGTCTATACTTTTATAGGTAATCCATTTTATACAAATCCGTCGTTTAAATAATTGGTAGAAACTCATTTAAATACCTCTTTAGAGAAAACTAGATTGTCACAGTAAAGCTATGTGACCCGTGTGTTGAAATTCAGACTTAAAACGAATAAACAATTTCAATCTAATATAAACATAATTTACTTTTGTATTGTGAAATGATTATGTTTCTTGGAATCCATTTCTATTACTATTCTCGTATTTATAAAATAATTACGGATGTATGTTTGTACTAGTTTTTTTCTACTATGTCAACTAAATTCCTAGCTTTTTCAAACTGATATACTGTCATGTTTTGTGCGTCAGTATTGATGACGAACAATAAAATTATGCTAGTACGTACTTACCAACTATTATTTGCCGTTTCGTAAACTTGCGGCTTGTTCCCAGAGTTCCTAAAATCCTAATAGGACCTACTGGTTCAAGAACTCATTGCCTAAATAGGTACTAAGCATAATCAGCCAATAACGTTCCCACTGCTGGGACACAGGCCTCCTCTCGGTGAGAGGGAGTGGGTGGCCCAGTGCGTGTTGGTAGATGTCAGATGTCTTCGAATTTTTGGTTCCAGGATATGCCGGTTTCCTCACGATGTTTTCCTTCACCGTTTTGAGAGCAGTAGTGAATTAATTTACACAAAGTAAATCGCCTGTCTGGGTTCGAACCTATATGCGACTTAGAACTCGTATCTAAGTCACGACCGACAAACAATGGGCCACCACGGCTAAAAAAATAGGTACTTACCAACCAAATAGATGGTAAAGTCCTACATAAACCGATGGAAATTTTCCCGAAATGGAGCGATATAAACGTATACAGGGTTATTTGTAAAACACCAACAACCTCTTAAGGGGTCATTGTACATTTTACCAAAAAATTATCAGCTGTTCCCTATATTTTGACGAGTTATGCGAATATACATGTAGGGAACGGCTGATTTTTTTTCGCGATTTCGTGTTTGTTCCGATAGTAAAACTCGTACAATGACCCTTTAAGAGGTTGTTGGTGTTTTACAAATAACCGTGTATAATACCCACATTATTAAACGCTGAGAAAAGCGATAACCCTCAGATGAACCATACATTTTTTTAGGATAAATATTGCCATAAGTTTATTAATAAGGAGGATAGAGGCCAAAGTTTAGGATATTTTATTTCTGATAGTGTATCTTGCTCAAAGCACGTTAAGCCGTTGGTCCCGGCTATCATTCGTGGATCTTTGACAGTCGTTACGGTTCGTCAGAAGCCCGAAAGTCTGATAACCAGTCCTACCAAGGGGTATCGTATTACCCAGTTACTGGGTTGTGGAGGTCAGATAGGCAGTCGTTCCATGTAAAATACTGGTATTCAGCTGCATCCGGTAAGACTGGTAGCCGACCCCAACATAGTTGGGAAAAGGCTAGGCAGATTGATTGATCTTGCTCAAATCACGTAAACCGGTGACATAGATATGAGAATATTTGGCAATGCTGCCCGCCACGCCGAGGCCCGACATGAAACAGAAACACGCCCATGCTACCAAAGAGACGGCTAATGGCCAGAGACCCACAGAATCTTGATGGCTCATCTGCCGAAACTGCCCCAAGTACGCTAGTTCTAGACGAAGATGACATGCCAATTGACTACGATACTTCGCGAACAATAACCAAGTGCAGTATACTTGCTTCAAAGAGATGTCGACACAATTGTCGGGGTCCGCTAGGGCCGATGCCTGCCAGGGTTGCGGGAAAGTCCGAAAGGGATACCGGGGCCCTTGGCAACAGGCAACTGGAGGAACACGGGTGGGTTTTAGTCAGTAAAAGTCTGACAAGCCCTACCGCTCCGCCCAGTGCGGGAGAAGTAATTTGATGAATACAAATCGTAAAAAAAAAAAAAAAACTTTGTACTTTTTTATTGTTCGCCTACTCGATATGCTGATGTAAAATAGTCCATTATCGACAATATTTCATAATCATATATCTTATTCAGATACATGACGAATGGTCGATCTTAATGGCCAACCAGCGTGCTCGCGATGCCGAAGACGCAGCCGAGCGCGCTTGCGTTGTTGCTAGGAGCGCGCAGCGCATCGCAAGGACCGCCCGACTGGCTAGATTGCCAGAGGCACTCGGGCTCGCCAAAAGCGCAGAAGGCTTGGCCCAACGCTCAGCAGAGGCGACTAACTTCGCACGGCGAGCCACCATTGCCGCAAAACTTACTGCCGTTGCGCATGCGCATGCCCAGGAGTATGCAACTAAAGTTCCATTAATAAATCTGTCCAGGCTCTTGACGAGGATCAGGTTAGTACTTTAGATATTTTACCTACACCAACAGCTAAGTATGTAGCCTAGCAAGCTGATGGAAATAGTCCATTATCGACATTATTTTAACAATAATCATGTATTTTATTTAAATAATAAATGAATGGTCGGCCTTTATGGCCGCCCAGCGGGCTAAAGAGGCCTGGGCGTTTAATGCTGCCGAGAAGGCTCAACGCGACGCAGATGCCGCCCGACTGGCAAAGTTGCCTGATGTTTTTCAGCTCGCTAAAAACGAAGGCAGCGCGACCCAATGCACTTTTGAAGCTGCTCACTTCGCCCAGCGAGCTGCAGATGATGCTCAGCGGGTTTCCGCAGCGGCCGCCTACACTGAGGGCCAAGTAGTCCTTCGCAAGGCCCAGAGCGCCTCTGCCGAAATCCAGGTCCTTGAGGCGAAACCCACGTGATAAGGTTAGTATTTCAGACATTTCATACACATTTACATGATTATCGACTTCAAAATATAATTTTATTACTTCAGCTCGGCTTTGGTTGGCATTAGTATAAGTTGTTTGTAATGAGCCTACTTTACAAACAACTCACAACTTCCCTTTCTAGAAATGGTGATGATCACCAGTGATTCATACATTTTTGAACCTACACCCTCATTGCGGAATTAATACACGATCAATCAGAATTGGAATCGGTTTGAAACAAATGTCTAATCCATTGCTTCATATGTTCTAAAAAAAAATCTGCTTAACAACGTAAATAACTCAATGAAAATTGTTGAACTGTCAAAATGAAAAAAAAATACTCGATTACGAAAATAAGTTACGCAATTAGACAGCTGAAACGTTTAATCTTCATTTATACCTACTTGCACGGTAGGAACAGTCTTAAAACTTCTATAATACCAATCTACTTCCTTAAAAACAAGTTCAAGAAAATGGGCAATACCTGGGAATCTATCTAAAACTTTAAAATCTCACTATTTACTTACCGCGTGGACAAGCCGTGTGTATCATGGCGCACCTTAAGGGGTATTCTCAGTAGTTGCTCCGTGCGTCTAAATCGCTTACGCAGATAATACAACTGCTTTGGATGCAGTTCCTATTGCAATGTAGTCTAGTAGAGGACGATATTATTTCTGACCGCACAGGTTCATAGGCACCAGCTCATTGTTCATATTAAGGAGGTCAATACTTACTTGTATTCTCAGGCGAACGTATGAAAGAGAAAGTTCGTATGTTGTTGCGGACAGAATTCCAACATTTATCTATTTCACTTTCCCCTGCTCTCGATTCTTTTTGCCGCAACCATAAATATTATTTCGGCAAGCCGTGCGGGACTATTACAGCCCATAATATAGTTCAAGGCTCATTTTCAGCATCGGCGTAACGTAGGTAGGTATTTACATACGTAGTTTTTGTAAACCATATATTTAATACGTAGTCAATTTATGTGTTGTGATCCGAAAGAGATAAGCAACTTGCTAAAGATATAGAACAAAATAATGTGGACCTACGGAGGACGGCGATCCTGAAAACTTAAAGCAGGAAATACTTAAATAGGTCGCGGGGGCACGGAATCCCCTGGGGTGGGCGACGTGATGCTCGGAGCGGGGGGAATGAATACAGGGGGTGGGGCATTGAGCCAGCGGGGGAGGGGGCTGCCGAACTAGGTGGCCTACATGTTCACAGAGCCCGCTCCGCTGCACAGCAGTTTTTCATCGAGGGCACACGAACGAATTATTTGAGGATCCCGCCCGCAAGTAGGTAGGTACCAGCTACCTACAGCGGCTATCATTTTGTTGTTCTATATAAAATTTCAGGGACGCCCATTTTTCCTAGCGTCTTGTTAAAATAAAATGCCAAATTAAGTCAACGTTACACAGAAAAAACTCATTAACGAGTTCGATATTAAGATTTGCTGCTTTTTTTTAAATTTAATTTTTCAAATTAAATTAATCCCTTTTTAATTTACTCCCTACAGATTTAAGAATGCCTTGAATCAGTTTGACTATCGTGCCGAATGCCGTTGCGAGCAGTTACTAGTACGTACTTAAATGCAGCACTGAGCCAGTTCACAAGTAGCGTGTTATGATTTGCACATTCCTGTCTCCTACGTCACACTCGACGTCGACGTCGCAATCGTTATAAGCCTATTTCCTATGACTTTCGGTTGACTGGAAGTTAGTGATTTTTTGTATCGTCAGATTTGCGACTTCTCTTCACAAGCCATTATCCGAAGGAGTCCACCTCAGTTGATAAACTCGAACGTAGTCAGCTACGCTACTGCTAAAGTTAACGTATGTAGCTGAACATACGTTAACTTTGTGGAATAGAAATAATGCTGTCCTAACGTATTTTTCATTTATTGTCATTTAGAAATGTCGGACCTAAAGCTAAGTAATTAATTGTTGTAAAAAAAAAAACGTAATTATTGTACCAACTGCAGTATTTTTGCCTTTAAATTCAGATATCCGTTTGCAAATTGCAAAGTGAAGACTTAAAAGGAAAACTATCACAGCTAAGAAGGCTCTACAAGTTAACGAGTAATAATCGACCAACTTACATTTTCAGTTGCAAAGCATGCACACGTCGCCTGCAGTTGCCGCCTGCGGTCGGCTACGGAATAGTACCTTTATTTAAAACTAGCTTCCACCCGCAACTTCGCCCGCGTGTAAAAAGTAGCCTATGTCCTTTCTCCGGGTCTAGACTATCTGTGTACCAAAGGAGACTGAAACGATTACATACAATCATGGGCCTAGGTGTAAGAAGATGAAAGTGGTGTCAATTAATAACTTATATATTATCAAGCTTTCACTGAAAATTCTGCGGATTTTGTCAATCTGAGAACAGAGATATAAGAGATAAAGAGATTAAGTAAAAGTGAGGTTATGTTACAATCTATAACTAACAGCTGATTCCTGAAGTGCAAAATGTGTTCTTTTGCACTAATAGTTATTATATTTACTAGAAAATGTTTGAAATATCATATGAATGAAAGCATCGGGAAAGTATCGGGAAAGCACTCAAAACGCATCGGAAAACACTAAACGAGTGAGCAAACAAGAACAGTCGGCAACTGTCTAGTGTCAATGTCAGTCAGCTGTCATGTCAGTGACATAGACTAAAAATATAAGAGAGATTTGAATCGATATGAAATCGATAATCATTAATATTGGTTTTTCAGTAATTAATTGATATTTGATTTATTAATATGACTGTAATTATATGCACTATATTGCATATAAGTATATATAGTGCATTTAATTACTTCGAGTTAATTGTTTAGTGCAAAAGTTTTATTTTCGTAACTGTGTAATCGATTATTGAATCGATAATCTCACGAAAACTATCTTTCTCATATTTCTCCGCTTCCAGATTGAGAATTGAAGTGATTTTTCATATTCTTAGATAAAAAAATATGTCTAATTTTTTAGATCATATCTCAACTTATTACATTTGGGCCCACCGTTTTCCATCTCCTTTCATTTAAATCGGCACAGTAGTTTTGGCGTGCAAGAGCGACAGACAGACAGACAGATTTACTTTCGCATTTATAATATTAGTAAGGATTGGCCCCTCAAATATATACTATTCATACCCACCATGCCTACATAAAAATTCAGCTTTAATCGTAACAGAATGTCTCTTTGGATTAAAAATAGGTGAGTCGCACACGTGTTTCTATAGATAAGTGTCTGGCCTGGGCACAATGGGCCCCTTGACACGTTCGCGAATCTAGTGCGCTATGAATGGACCCCATTTCGCCGTCTGCGCAAATATGTGCCTTTCTGTCAATACAGGAATTACTGGATACATTCGCGAACAGTGACTGAAAAGGAATGAGATACCAGTATAACTGATAGTTTGGGATTGTCCCCTGCAGTTATCGGTTTAGGTTTATTTATTTATACACAAGGCAACTACAACAGGTGCAAGGCAATTATAATGTGAACCTAGAGATATAATGTAATTGTTAATCACATTATATCACTAGGTTCACATTATACTTAGGTTTCGACCTGATTATCACACAAAGCGTAATCGCATAACATGACTAACAACAACAGTAATAATGATGACAACTACAGTAAAAAGCTTAGTTCAACAAATTACAGCCACAAGGTCTGTGCGTCTG
This sequence comes from Lithophane leautieri, assembly GCA_949152455.1. Classification (NCBI taxonomy): domain Eukaryota; kingdom Metazoa; phylum Arthropoda; class Insecta; order Lepidoptera; family Noctuidae; genus Lithophane; species Lithophane leautieri. Next base: position 16,608,206 of record OX424458.1, on the reverse strand, counting down.
CCCTCCGACACAGTACTACTAGCAGCCAGATTCTCCATCAAAAGTAACAGTCAACTGTTCTTTTGGACTGTTCTATTTTCAATCCTCGGCGCTGCCGCTAAGGCGAGAGTTGTAAATCCAACAGCGCGGAAGAACAGTCGACTGTTACTTTGGCTGTTACTCATGGAATGTGTAGGAGACCAAACACCCAGGTAAAGTACTTGGACACAAAGTTACATTATTTAGAGAAAACTTAATGGTGGAATCCCACGATCGCCAATATTGCAGACGGACACACACGGCAGACGACCACAGACCGCCACGTACCGCACACAGAGTCGATTCCGATGTCTGCGATATCCCGCACGTGTACACCTTCCCACGGTCCCGGCGTCCGGACTCGTCGGTGTCCGTTCGCAAAATCGCCGATGGTCGGATCTCGGCATTACAAGACTAAAAAAGAAAGAGTACGATATACTTTGAAAGCAGTGGCACGAGACTCGAAGATATCAATAGTGTTATGGTCTTTTGTGTCATTGTAAAGTCGACATATTCTAACGATAGGGTTGTAATATGACGTGTTATTCGTAAAGACCAGAAGTTGCAAAAGTTTCTATGTAATACCTTTAGTTATTAACAAAGGTGCGTAAAATAAATTTTATGAACTTTGTCTAAGTAGGGAGTGTGATTTCTTTAGTTTAATTGTAATCTTTGTATCGCTAGTATTCTGTGATATCAAAGACAGGACATATTTTAGTATTAGCACTGAGTACTGTTAGCATCTGAGGGATGCTAATAGTGCCTGGATAAATGAAACGCCTTTTTATAGCGTAATTATTGGAATATTTAAATTCATTTATAACTTTTTTTTTATATGAAGACATACGTTTGTCAGCTCTTCAGCTAACTGCCTCAAATTGCCACTGTGTTTTCTTCTATTCTAAAAATACTAAATCAATGTTTGTAATTATGGCATCAACTTATAACAGACCCGCGGAGGATGCATGCTAAAACCATGCCTGGTTCAACCTTACATGGTTTTAGCTAAAGCAGCCTCTACAATATAGAGGCTTTAACTAAAAGCCTCTACCATACTTAAATAATCAAAATAATGATCAAACATAATTTTCCAGTTTACCTACATCAGATAGTCTTGTTTACTGAACACACTGTTAATTTAATTATTAAAATTTGTTTATATTATTACCTGATCCACTTGTTTTTGTTTAAAACATATAAATATACTCGAATGGCATATTATTTAATCAATAAAATCATATCACAGAATTATATATTTTCTACTAATCACTGCAATTTATCGCATCGTATAGTTTATAAAAATAAATCAATATAACTGTTTATACCTACCTCTATTACTAAAGTTCAAGGTATTAGGTATTACAAGATAAGTTAAATATAACCGGTTAAGAAATTAGTAATAACTACTGCTTAGCTATATTTGTTTTATTTAAACGCTACAGGTTTCACCTTTATAAATCAGTCAAAATATTAACTTTATCAAAGTTTAAAATAATAATAAAACCTGAATACCTTCTTATTAGAACAACTTTTTTATTTATTAAATATGGACTTTACATATGTGGAAACCCTCCAATGAGCGTGAATAATCCAGGCTAGAGTTGATGAGCTTCTGATCATCTTTTAGAACTCCCACAAGGAGGATTTTCGATACGAGAAATCATCGAATCTTTCATGAGCAGTTAATTATGTCGTAGGGTTTCCCATAAAATCATCATCATCATCATCACATGCAATACCTAATCACCACATTTCACCAACATAATTAATATTGACAGAAGTATAAAGTTATCAGCTTTCAGGTAGACGGTGTCCCTCATCCCTGACGAGTTATAATGAATTTACCACTTTCGGAAAGTGATGATTTGTATTCAACATCACTTTGATTTAAAACAGCATTGTTTCTTAATCGTGAAGATACATTTATTTGGAGCATAAAAATTCAATGTTATTCCGCCCGAAAAAGAAGCAGCAACTAAAGAATTAATAAAAAAATATTCAGATACAAGAGTTACGTCGTGGATTTATTTTCTAGGCAAGCCTTTGAACAGGCTCCTGTACCTACTGTGTGCAGAATGGCAAAACCGAGAAGAATCGGAAAGACAATGGCGCTGGAAAGGTACGTCATCACCATTGTTCGCGGTACTGACAACCGTCTCTGTAGAGAGGTTATCACGCGGGGACCACAAGCGGTCTCCGAAGCGTGGGATGTACCTTCTTGACAGACAGACTGGGCGGTGACAGTCGGGGGGAGCCTTCATAAGCAGCCCTTTGCCGTTCGTAACGATCAGGTACAATTCCGCTTTTGTCAAGCTGGCGACTATTGCCTACGCACAATGTTTAACAGAACTTTGGCGAATTTTATAAAGCAATGTTTTTTTGTGCCATTTATCACTGACTTCGACATCGCTAAGATTTCGTAACGTCTTGGTGTATTCCACTTCTCTCTCCACTCCTTATAAAATAGGAATCTAGATATACCTCTCGCGACTGCACCATCGAGGGATAGGAAAACAACAATAATTAGGTAGGTCTAATCCGAGTAATGGTCAGTTTCTGAGGTTCTATTATATGTGGAGTTCCGTAGAAGTAGAGAATGAAAAGTGCCTGTGCAAAGCAAAAAGCGTATTATCAAGTTGAGCTTAAGGGTTTACCGAAATATTTTTGTTTCTAGGTGGTGAAAAGCCAGTAACTAATCCAGGAGCGAGAGGTGGCTGCCGCCCCAGCGGTCATCACCAAGCCCAACGGTGACGGATTGGGAGCCAGTCGATTAGGCCCGATAACGCGGCCAGGTGGAGCCGCGAGTGAGGCACATGTACTCAATTGGGCACCGGAGCTCCAGGGCCGCTGGGGCCCACCCATCTGCCCATGTGGACTTCTTTGCCTACACCAGGCTGTTTGGCTACACTGAGAATATTTTGAGGCTTCTGCTCGTAACCGATAACAATGATTCAGTAAGAATTTTTTTGGTTTGTATGATATTTACGAGAAGGCACGCCAGGGAACCTCTCTGGGTGAAGTATACCGGGACTTCGTGCTGGTGGTGCGTCCACACGCCTACACGTGCGATGGCTTAGCGCTCGAGCTAATGCGTCGCTGGGAATGCCTAAACGGTAGGTTCCCGGGGCTGAGGTCTGCCACGGGACTAATGTCCTGTGGAGAGTCCGCCCAGGGCGTGATACGATGATGTGGGCCTGCACATCTCACTTAACGGGAAACCAGAGGCCCTAGACAAAGTGACATTCTGTCAGCGATAACGTCTGTCCGTCTGTTACCTTTTCACCACGAACTGATCATTACCAAAGAAAGATAACTTTGTAGCTTGGGAGTCGTGGGATATGGAGAACAAAAAGGCCACTTATCATCCTGGATATTTTTGATTATACAAAATACACGCAGACGAAGTGGCGAACACAGAGCACCTAATACTCCATTTGAAATAAGATTAGACATTTAAATAAACCTTTTTTACAGTACGTTTTACCAATTTTGACTTCTATTGCGTTGGTGGCATGACAAATGGCAGCTGCAGTAGACAGTTGGTATTGTCTAACCTTTTTTGCTTTTAATGCCATCTTTATGCCTACAGTATAGAAGTCAAAATCGGTTGAATTGGCCGTAAAATGGTTTGTTTAAATGTCTAATCTTATTTCAAATGGAGTATAGGTAATTAATAAACTTAAACAATATTTGAAATTAAAAACCACTATTTTAATTATTTTAATTGACGTCACGTTATGAATGATATTCTTCCTAGTAATTTGCAAAACAGGTTACATACGTACCTATTAATTTATTTTAACAAAAAACCATGCAGCAAGATTTTAAGAACTCCAGCAATGCTACGGAATTTTCCCTAAAGACTGCTGTGCACATATGGGGATAATTTAGTAGGTACAGTACACGTCCAATCAAATAAAGGTTGGCCATTCGGGATGCCGGTATATTCGGGTGTTACGAGCGTGATCTGGGTCGCGCAGCGCGTCCCACTGCCAAACGCACACAGGCGCGAACGTACCGGCACGCACACGGCGACACCGCACCCGTCCGCGTCGCCTCGGCCTCGCTCGTCACTAACTAGGCCGAAAAACTCGCGCATGCGCTCCCAACCACATACTCTAAAATACAACGCTGAACGCCGATTTTGGAACATTCCATACAACTGCAATGCCTATAGCCTACGAAGTAAATGAACGCCTCGGCCTGGAGATTTTTTTTTACTTATGAGAAATACAACTTACTGTTTTATGAATCTTCTTGGTGACGTTGGTAGTAAGTATACCTAGGTGTGGATATAATTGTAATATCCCATAGTTTATGGAGGTATGTAGCTATACTAGGTATGCATAATTATCTACAAGTATATACGTACCTAATAATATTAAAATATTAAGAAGTGAAGTATATTAAGAAGTGTGTTTGAATTAGCCGAAAAAAATTATGGCCAAATATATATGAAATTAAATAATTAAACATCAATTTTCTCCTAAAGTATTTATTGAAGAAATTATGAAGTAATGTACCATGTAGCATCTTCCCGCAAAGAACATTTACATCTACTAACTTTGAGAAGTGATCGGAATTAGGAACTTGTTTAAGAAGTTTCCTATCCCATATTCCTTGACGCACCAATAACAATAAAAATTTCGTACGCACAAGACTAAACGTTAAAAAAAAAGTGACTGTTTCTAACTACTTATGTGTCTAATGTATAAGACTTCCAGTTCAGGGTTGTCCATTCACTCACGTCCACAAATGGATTAGACTGTTTTATACAATCACTTTAAAATTATAAAAGGATTTATTTCAAAGTAGGTAAAATTCGTTTATCTGTATATTCGTTCAAATAATTTTATTGCGTGATATATATATGAAATTATTTTATATTTCATGCGGTTTTTACGCGCTAAAAACAATTTTTTATTATTAATAAAATTAAATTTAAAAAATTACAAACCAACATTACGTACAGTTAAAAACAGTACCTATTACCGAAATGTACTTTATTTTTCTTGGTGATACTGTTTACATTTAATTGAAAAAAAAGTCCATAACGGGTATTGTTTTCATACTATCTCTTGATGGTTATTAAAAACAGTATTTTCCCTTTTGTTAATTTGATTTACAATGTGGCGAGGCCCATCATATGAATAACCTAGTAGGATGATAACCTAATACTTATGCTCGGCAAAAGCTCAAAAAAAATCATTATGTAGGTATTTTTATTTTATGTATAGGTACCTACTGCTCATTTGCTTTCTCCGTTTTAAATCAACTTTCGTTTTTTTAAAGTTGGTAACCCTGATGTTACATTTATGCATCTACAAATGTATTAGTATTATAAATTCAGTATTGTATTACCTACATAAAAAGAATAATTAAATTATTTCTCTCAAAAATAAAAAATCCTAATTACGAGTTATTTAATAACTTGTAATTAGGAAATAATTAGATACCTATGTATAGAAATAAGATAGGTGTCTTCATTGGCATAGCCAGTTTGCATTTATAATGAAGTTAAGAAGCTAGTGTAGATACATACACTAGGTACTTTAAAAAGTTTCCTATGACTGGAAACATTACATTAGAAGCACAAAGCGAACTGTTTCTCAGGAAACCATGACAATTAAATTGCAGATTAAGGCGGAAAGATTTTAAAACGTAGTGCCTAAGGTCATTCTCTAAAAGAGAATTATGTATATACCTACAATAATTAGTGAAAACCGAATTTCAGTGAATTTATATTTTGTAAACGAAGTACTAGATACTTATTTTACATATCTCAAAATTTGTCATCGAAATTGTGAGAGTTATGAGGCTGTGTGATGATCTCTATTGTATTAAAAAATACATACAAGTCACGGTCTTTTTTTTTACTAGCCCAACCCTAAGCAGATGTGAGATAAACCGGACGGACACTGCGAGCTCGGAGTGGTGCTGCAAAAGAGTAAACGGTTGTGCCGGAGGTGATCACCAATGTTTACTCTATACTTAACTCAGTTAATAAAATAAATACCTACCCTAAAATTATAACAACCATCAATTAGACAGAGACCGACTGCCAAAGTAGAACAGATGATTATAGAATCATCCGTTCTACTTTGTCAGTCGGTGTCACCTAATCTATATTAGGTAATATATCGCCATCGCAAGTAGCTCGCAGGTTGGTTGGTCACCTGCCAGGGTTGTGGGAAAGTCCGTAAAGGAAACCGGGACCTTGGCAACAGGCAACTGAAGGAACACGGGTGGGTTTTAGTCAGTAAAAGTCTGACACGCCCTTCCGCTCCGCCCAGAGCGGGAGAAGTCATTGGATGACTTCCCACCCACAAAAAAAAAAAAAGTTTGGTTGGTCAAAACTGGCGACGTTGGGTGATGCTTCGATTCGAAGTTTGACTTCGAATCCACGTCAAGTCATGCACTTTTTGAAAGTATTCCATAAGAAAGTTGTAACGCCACAAATTTAATGTTACACTTGAGGGGTCCCCCACATATTGACGCTGTTTGTAGCTGGAAAAAATTGGAAGAGACTTACTTATTTTATTTTATTAAGCACATCAGCAGTGTGATCACGAAAAAAAAAAAGATCATTAAAATAGGTACTCTAGTAGATTTGAAAAGGCATTTTACTCGGTACTTTCAGCGCAGTCAGTGGTTTCTTTTACCTCTATAGAGCTTGTAATGCGTATATCTGTTTTTTTTACAAAAGATTTAATTACGATGGTTGCTTTAAATAGGTGAATGCCAGCTTAGAAAACTAGGAAACTCTTCAATAAAACATCTTAAACCTAGTTACTTCATACAATAGCGATGTGCCTGCCTCTATGCGATAGCTATATTATTTCAGACATTTTCATTACTAATTTAGGTACCGAATGTTTAGAAATTTCGCTGTTTTATTTTTCGCTTTATACTTTTATATTATTGTACACAACGACGTTTGCTGGCAGATGATGATATTATTCGATGCATCGTAAAGCCACATATTTTCAAAACATCTTTCTCTTCTCTATTTTTAGGTGGGTAGGTATACTTACCTACTAGGTGTGCTAGGGTAATCTATCCATAGGTAATCTACGCTACCTTATTTTAGGTAAAGACAAGGTACCTATGCTAGGAAGCCGCCGCCGGGAAGGGGGGGATCTACAACGTGTGACGAGGAGGGTAGAGTAGATATCTAATATTTTAAAGATTTTCGTTAGAAATGAAGTTTACAGTGATAATACTTCACATTTAAACATGTTATGTAACGTCACGAGGCATATGACTCTTCCCCGGAGAAGAGTCATAAGCCTCACGAAAATCTTTAAAATATTAGATATCTACTACTTTACCTGCTCTTTAAAATGGCAAAATACATTGCGTCACTCCAAGGGAGAGGGGTTTTCACAAATATGTTAAGGTCGGGGGGGGTCTCCAAAAATCATGAAATTAGTGTGACGTAATTTGTGGACAGCTCTAGGCCGGCCTGGGTACTTGGCCGAAAACACTCATCATCATTTTAACCGTAGTATATGTATTATAGGAACCTAGCTTCGACACTAGACCGGTCCTGCGCCTGCGCTGCGGTACTGCCTGTATCCAGACATAGCTCGGATCAAGACTAACTCAAACCAATATTCAAAATTATTCTAATTGAAAATGTAGTACAAAGTACCATGTACCTCAGTTAAAGCTTAAAATTATACCTTTAGCAATACTTTCTACGTTCCCATTATATTTCATTGCTGTAGGTAAGTTTTGTTTGTTTTTGATTAGCAACAGCGCTTTCCATATTACGACACGACTCGCTAGTTACGCCACCTACGAAAAGGTGAGCAGGTATGTCGGCACCATATCTTCGGATTGAAAGTGAAACACCATCGGTGAGTTATAGGAAACTTCCTTTAGGTAGATACAGTCACGTGTTATAAAATGTTTACACTTTGGATATACTGACGGACCTATACCTACTCCATTTAAAATAAGATTAGACATATAAATAAAACTATTTTACAGTCCGTTCAACCGATTTTGACTTCTATTGCGTTGGTGGCGTGACAATTGGCAGCTGCAGTAGACAGTTGGTATTGAGCAACCTTTTTGGTTTTAATGCCATCCTAATGCCTATGGTATAGAAGTCAAAATCGGATGAACGGACTGTAAAAAGGTTTGTTCAAATGTCAAATCTTATTTCAAATGCAGTTGATGTACTAGTAATAATATTTTATCTTATTTGATTTGATCCGCAGATTGTAGTGACGGTTTTTTTTTTACTAGCTGCCTACCCTTTATTTTCTACCCATGTGCCTAATTTCAGCCAAATCCGTTCAGCCGCTTTAGCGTTAAAGCGCAATGAACAAATAAACAAACTCACTTTAGCATTTATAATATAAGTTAGGATAATTACTTAATTGAATTTTTCAATTCAATTAAAATATGTACTTACCTAACAGAAATATGTTAGATCAGAAACGGAAATACCTTCTAATATGCACCCAATGTTATGAGTAAAAAAACCGGCTAAGTGTGAGTCGGAAACGCATAATGAACGTAGTTGAAATTAATATAATTATATCAAGAATAAACTTATCATATTAGTTGAACAACATGTTCTCCCATACATTCCACCTGCAAATGTAAGTATGTACCTACGCAATATTGAGAGATTTGCCATGTTATCTTAAAACCAAAGATTTCCTATAGATTATCCTGAAATCTGAATACTTATAGAACTACTAGCTGCGTCCCGCGGTTTCACCCGCGTAAGTCTCGATCCCGTGGGAATATCGGGATAAAAAGTATCCTATGTGTTAATCCAGGTTATAAACTGTTTGCGAAATTTTCATCCAAATCCATTCAGCCGTTTTTGCGTGATCAAACATCCAAACACACAACCTTTCACATTTATAATATTAGCAGGATTTCCTGTATATCTTTCAAAATTGTAGGCTACGTAGTTTCGGAGATAAAGGCGGTATTGTCCAGTTTCATCAATTTTCTTAAGTAACTAAAAAACTATTTATTTTAAAATTATACCAAAAAATATGTTTGAGACCCTCACAGTACCTAAGCCTTATCATTTGAAATGACACACGTTACAGTTTGCAAAACATTTTTGTTTAATTTTCTTAACTGCCTCCCAAAAGTGACCCCCACGTTCAAAATTAATTTATTTACGTTACACGTCCGTGTTTGGCACAGAAATTCGTATGTGTACAAGATTTTAACGTTAATCGGTCCATTAGATTCGTAGAAAATTGGCTGTGACAGACGGACAAACAGAGATACACGAGTGATCCTATAAGGGTTCCGTTTTTCATTCGGACGTACTCTGCGGAACCCTCAAAAGAGGTACCTATGCCTATACCTACACTGAGGTAGAAGATAGATTAGAAGAAGATTGAAATGTTGGAATATTGTTAGTAATATTCCAACATTTCAATTTTCTTCTCGCATCAAACCTACTAGGTACCTACCTATGTGTATACGCAGGTAACCTAACGCATTTCATATTTCTAAATATACATACTTGGGCAGGTACCTATATCTCGGTCAGAAATTAAACTCTTGCTTTTTTTCCTTTAATATCTTAAAGTTGGTACGTGGCAGTTCCTAGGTATAACAATGGAAAGTGCTGTGTATTTGGGTACCTCTTTAAAAAAGGAGAAACGGCAGTAAGTATTAAAAAAAAACCGGCCAAGTGCGTGTCGAACCACGCACAATGAAGGGTTCCGTAGTTAGGAAGAATTTATCCCAAGAAAAAACTTAACATTGTAGTTGAAAAACTTGTTCTTCCATACGGAAAGTATGGGAGAACATGTTTTTCTGCAAATGTAAGTTGGTCGATTATTACTCGGTTACATTGTAGGGCCTACTTAGCTGTGATAGATTTTGTTATATAGGAATACTACTGCCGTGATTTTTTTCACATATTCAAAACCAACCATTTTGATGGCAGGGGGTCCATACTTGACTCTAACAAAAAATTGCACTTTAAAGCTTAAATTTTACAAACGGATCCCTGAATCTAAAAATGGTTTTCACAAACTCAGAATATTTTTGAACGACTTTTCCAACGAAACCCCACACCGTGGGATAGACGAGAAAAAAAACATCCTGATTTTAATTGTAGGGGAAAACACAAAAATTTTTTTTTCAATATGTAACCATACCAACTTATTTATTTCTAGTACTAAGAGTCTCTGAGCTAAAGCGCGGACAGACAGACAGACGGACAGTCGGACATAGCGAAACTTTATGGGTTCCTTGTTGACTACGGAACCCTAAAAAAGGCTCTATATAGCACAGTAGTGGCAAACCCACTTAAACGGATTGGGTTGAGAATTTTCACCGGTGACCCAGATAAGTTAAGCCTTGGTTTCAGTACACGAGACACGAGGTTTCAGTACACGAGACACGAGCTTTCAGTACCTACCTACCTACTACTGAAAACAAAGTGTTTTTGTTGTTACATTGTGTTATAAAATGTACCTACAAGGAAAATCTCGTATACTTACCTAGGTACCTATCTGAAGTCCCAAAGGTAAGTAGGTGTATACCTAGGGGTTTTTTTTAGGGAAAACCTTTGTCCAACCATGGGGAAAAAAAATAAAGGTAGAGCTGTCATTTAGCCGTTCCTTATGATACCTACTAGTGTACATTCGTATGGTATCTAGGTACTACAAGAAATACTTATCTATCGTCGAGACTTGATTAAGAAAAGGGTCGGTACCTCTACAAAAAATATATGGAAAAGAGAGAAAGAAAGAATAATTCCCAAATCCCCATTCAAAGCCTTTAAGCCGTGCTTGAAGCAACGGCAGCGAGTAATATTATCTGTAGTTATACCTATCTGGAGTTTAACATTGCACGACGCGCGATGCCGCAGTCTTCGAGCGATGTTCTGACTCCAAACATATTTGCGCTGTCAATACGAATGATCCAAGTTATCAGCAGCTTCATTTGAAAGATTTCACTGAAAATACTCCTGTAAGGTAAACCTAGAATATTATTGTCTATTATACTATCCGGACGTAATTTTGGTTTGCCGTACTTTCAGGGTTGCTTGACTACTTGGAAGTTTGGAACCAGCCAGAGTATATAATAAATAGGTAATGTAGATAACTACTTTGGGAAGTAATTATACTCGTAAAACAGTGCAATGCGATCGGTGTGTTGGTCAAAATATTCCTTATAGTATTTTCCAGGAGTCCCACCGTGGTTGTGTGTAATAATGAGAAGTAACAGCGATCAGACCTGAAACATAACTTATATCTACTTGGGGAAGTAATTATAAAACACAGCGGAATGCGATCGGTGTGTTGGTCAAAATATTCCTTATAGCATTTTCCAGGCGTCCCACCGTGGTTGTGTGTGATAATGAGAAGTAATAGCGATCAGACCTGAAACATAACTTGAATCTTCGTCATCATTTTAGCCACAAGCAACGCCACAGTGATATACGGATCGGTACCGTCGTTTCGTCTAGTTTGCAATTTTATCATTGATGCTACCTAGTTTTTTTAAATACACTCTGTGCTAAATAATGCAAGATTCTCCACCTTGCCCTCTATGTTTATTCCAACGTTTATTATACTTAGCTTTTCCCCTGAGGGGTGTGACGTTCTAATGCTGGAACGAGGATGGTGTGAGGAGCGGGCGCGCCCGCCGGGCTCTCCGGCCTACGATCCACTTCCACTGACCCAATTCCTTGCGTCTCATACGTTCCAAATAAGTGACCCCGACGTGCCACGGAGCTCCGATATACCTTCTTATATATAGGTACCGTACAATGTAATTGAAGCTACTTCTGTGGGGTATTTAAAGCCCTTGTACTAACTATTCCGTTCAAATTTGAACAGAATCTGAATTGAAATATGACATGGAGCAGAATCACGTGGGAAATATTCACATTCATAGGAGCGGTATAGGTACTGCTCCTATGAATGTGAATATTTCCTACGTGATATATTACTACGAGTATATTAGGATATACTGGGTAGGATAAAGGTAAATTTAACTGATTGAACCTTCGATCAATAATAGTTATTGATCGAAGGATTGAACTGAATTCGTATGACTGCTCGGATGTAATTCGGGTAATGTAGCTAGGAAGGTACCTACTATATCTACAGTCATGTTCAACAAATTAGATTTTTGTCACATTATAGGAGGCAGTATTGATTTTCTGTGTAAGAGAAACAGATATAGTAGTGCCTACATTATTGTCGCGGCCTGCAACTGGTGCATTGATGGACGAACACATACGTGAGTCCATCAAAGCCTGGAACCGGCCAAGGCTTGTATAGTACTTTTCTCAAATGATGCGCGTACGAGTAAATAAAATTCAAGCTGAGTAAATATTTATATATAAAAAAAAAATTAAGTACTAAAAAAGTCAATCAACTAAAAAGGTGTAACCAAGACATCACAGACAGACAAATAAAAAATCCTGAGTCACACGTGTTAGGGCATAAATCGAACAGATTGCGTGTGACTCCTCCCTTTAATTTTTTTGGGGTTATAATATATATATTTTTGAAATGTGCTAATTAAGCCCTTTCATTTGATACACAACATGGTACGATAAAAAAAAAATGTTTAGTTCATGACTTTATGTTAATTAGAGGGCGACATTTTCAATTTAGCCTTTAACCAGCGGACGAACAAGACGCTTCTAATGATACTTACCTCATTTGTCAAATTGTGATGAGTCGTTTAGAAGATATGAGGGAACAGATGAACATACATACATACATACATACCGGTCAAAATCATAACCTTCCTTTTTTCATCGCCGTAGTCGGGTAAAAACAACGTCCTCCGCCGCGTCTGATTGTCGTCCTATAAGTACGCGATAAACTCAAAAACTACTGCATCGATTTTCATGCTGTTTTCACCAATGGATAGCAGTTCTCGAGTAAAGTTTTATTAGTAAGAATGTAATAACCAGTGATCGGAGTAGGTAGATTGAACTGGGGCCATTGATCCGAAACGTATATATTAATATGGACATTCCTCCGGAATTGGTGGATTCCGGTTTTTTTAAAATAAAAAACCGGTACTTATGTAGGAATTGTATTCTGCCAGAGTGGAGGGAATCATTTGAGGATTTGCCATCCTCAAAAAAAAAGGTAGGAATTGTAATAAAATGAACAAATAAATAAAATAGCAAATAAATAATGAATTAATTTAGTTTTGATACCTTCTTTTAAATTTTGAATTGAGTAGTAATAATATCACTACCAACATTAACAATATTTAATTGAATCCGGAAATACCGGAATTACTTTCCAGAAAAATGGCTTATCCATGTTATTTTTTCTGTGTGCATTTATGATACAAGTACCAAAAATCAATCTACCTACTCCGATCACTGATAATAACCGACATCCACGCGGACGAAGTCGCGGGCATCAGCTGGTTAATTATAAATTCATTCCAGAATCAATGACGGACAACGATAATTTTTCACGCGCCATATGTTCATTTGTTTCTTCTCATAAGTTACCTCTTTGGTTGCCATGTGTTACCATGGTAGGTAGGTACCTGTTTGGATTAAAGTAAAAAAAATAAAGTAATAAAAACAAAAACCCAACTACGACTAAAAAGGTATAAACGAGACACCACAGACAGACAAATTAAAAATCCGGAGTCACACGTGTTAGGACATAAATCGAAGAGATCTTGTTTATACCTTTTTAGTCGTAGTTGGGTTTTAGTTTTTATTACTTTAATTCTTTTGGGGCTATAATATACATATTTTTGAAATGTGCTCATTAAGCCCTTTCATTTGATACCCAACATGGTATGATTAAACAATTTTTTTTTAGTTCCTCACTTTATTTCCTCTAGAGGTCGCCATTTTTAAATGACGTCACATAGCCTATAACCAGCGGACGATCAAGACGCTTCCAACGATACCTCATTTGTCAAATTGTGATGAGTGGTTTAGAAGATAAGAGGGAACAGATGAACATACTTACATACATACATACATCACGGTCAAAATCATAACCCTCCTTTTTTCTTCGCCGTAGTTGGGTAAAAACTAAACAGTAACAGTTCTACTTAGTTACCAAGCAGAGAAAAACTATCTTTGTGAAACTATGCCAATTATATACTGTAAAAATTTAACATAACTTAGAACATAGCATCACGGCTGTATTTCTTGAAGGGTTAGGCAGAGGTATACCTTTGGTACACCCCACATTTCGCAAGTTATGTTTAAGCCCCATGTAATAGGGGGCGAGCCTATTGCCATCAACCTGGCACAAATCTAGGTGGAAAAAAACCCAATAACACTTTGCCCGACCCGGAATCGAACCCAGGACCTCATGAACAGCAGTGGAGCTTGCAACCACTAGAGCAACGAGACAAAAACTTATTGTGAGACTTTTCCGTAGGATGCACTTTTTAGAAGTTATAAGTAAGTCAAAAAAAAGGCATTCGGAAGTCGATGTATTTGCTTATCAATTTTCGTTTTTTGCCACCGACTTCCGAAATCAAAGTTATTTTACCCTTTTTAGTGTTTTTTTGGAAGTCGTTTTCTTTTTTGTAAAAAGTTTTATTTTTCACTTTTTAGTTGTGGTACCTACCCTACACAAATTCGAATACCACTACCTGTTATGTAAATAACAGTGACGGATTAAAATAAAATATCATCTACATACTCGTAGACTACCTAAGTGGTAAAAATACGTAATCATTGAGGCTAACTCAAAAACCACGCAAGCAAAGTTAATAAAATTTATATGGGACCACCTCAGAAAAATGAAAATCGAGTCATAATTGGCGGAGTAACCGCGTAACAAACATACAAAAAAAAATACAGTCGAATTGAGAGCTTCCTCCTTTTTGAAGAAGTCGGTTAAAAACTGAAAGAGGTCCGAAAATTTCTCGAGTATTTTCAAATTGCAATCCTGGTTTTACACTACTGGTACCTATGTATCATAACAAAGTAACAACATCTCATAATCAGTAAGCAGTGATTTTTTTTGCTACCTTCGATGTTTAAATGACTGGCCTAACTATTTTTGCTGGACAGTGATTAATCTGCTTAGGTAAATATTGTTACCACATTTTGATTATTGGATTAAGTACCTACGTACATAAGTAGTTAACTTAATTATTGAGCTAATGACCGAACTAATAGTACATACATACTCGTACAAGGTAAGTATTACACTAGAGAAGTATACAGTAGTCCCATAGAGTAATTATATCTCTATGAGTAGTCTTTAAACACTAGTACAACAGCCATTTTTTTTTGAGGGTGTGGAATTATCATATGGAAATCGTCAAATATTGTGTGCCTTAACCTGGGTCGAATTTTATTTTCTTTCTTTCTATTTAACTAAAACATTGAAACCTTGAACTACTCAAATAAATCTTACTGGACTAGAAACGACGATCTAGCAATCTCCAGCAAGTAGGTCAATGGTTATCAAACGACGGATGAGCTACACGAGTCGCAAGTAGGGTTACCATCCGTCCGGACAATTAATTTGTCCGGTCTTTTGATTTGAAGTTATTTAACAACAACATAACGTCTGTAAGTCTCGAAGGGTTAGGCATAGGTGCACTTATACTCGTAGTAGGTAAGTACCTACAGTGTACACCCGGCGAGGTGAGGTTGGGGGGCGTGTATGAAGATTTCTTTAAAAAAATAAAAGTTACGAACGCTGAAAAAGAAAGAAAAAATTCCGGACTTTTTTGTAATAGTTCAGATTTTTGTCAGGACATTTCATATTTACAAATGGTAACCCACGGAATATGGTAGCCCTACTCGCAAGTGGCGGAGGCGCCGCGTCATCGCGGGATTCAAGTCATTAAAGCCGGCTCTTCGCCTAGCCAGCGTCGATAGCGCTGACCCATATCTTTAATCCGAAATGTAGGTAACTGGGCCACAGCTTTTATACGTTTTAAATAACGACAGAGGCGACGGTTTTACTGTGTAGGTAGGTAGCAGATGTACTAACTGTGAATTTATGTAGGTACTTTTAATAAGTATACCTATACAACGCAAATAAAGCAATGAATGCTGTTGAACTGTCAAAATGAAACAGATTATGATTGATCGTGTGTTACCCAATTAGGGTGCAGGGTTTGTTTACATTTTAATCAGATACTTTTTTAATAAAAACCCATAGACAATGAAAGCGTCTATAAGTCGTAACTTTCGTAGTTTACCCTATGGGTTGACCATACAAACCCAGTGATTTTTTAATGAACTGGTCTGTTCAGATTTTGATGCCGTCATAATATGAAAACCGGCCACAAGTCTGTGAAGTAAAGCTTTGATTTAATTACTTGATTTAACTTTTTATTATTTACGCTTTACCAACAACGCCTCACGTCAATGTCATTCAGGCGCCAAAAAATCCTTGTAACGTTACATTGATGTGCGAAACATTAATGTAGAACGCTACTAGGATTTTTCGTCCCGCTAAATTCAGTCGGGTGTGTTGCATACACAAATGTAGGTATGTGCATTGGTGCTATGCCTTCCTGCAAAAATTGTCATTATAACGTCGTTATATAGCGTCATGCCTGCTTTTGCAGCACATAATGTTTTATGAGAAGTTATTTAGAAACAAATAAAAATACAACACTTTTATAGCTAGATTAATTTATTTCATAAAAAAATTCACGATTATTTTAATCTATGGAGACCAACATGGAAACTGCTTTGACAATGTCTCCGTTTGTTTTCTGTAGTTGTTCGTGGCACTTGTCGAAGGTGACGTCAGAGCCCACAGACACCTTCACACGCACTAATTTGATGGCGTTGTGAACGTTCCAGCCGCTCAACTCCAGGGCTTCTAAACACTGCGACTGATTCGCCTGAGGATTACAAACAATTTTTATTAAAATCACATGTCATACAGGTAGAGATTTAGATCAAACGACGAAAGCTTTACATAGTAAGAACAAGACCGGACTAAAGCAAAAAAAATAATAATTACGGAACAATTTTTTTTAATGCGTTTCATGCATAAATTACAAAAAAAAAATTAGTAATATTTTATGTAATTATGTAGGTTGGTAATTTTTATTTATAGACACGTATTTACATAATTTAAAAGCTTACAGACTTATAATTATAATAATTATGTAGGTACAAGTATATAAAAAAATATCAAAATCGGTTCAGCCGTTTGGCAGCTACGATGACGCAGACAGAAACACAGATACACACGTTAAACTTATTACACCCCTCTTTTTCCGTCGGGGGTTAAAAATGGCTGTTGATGACGCTGTCGGTGAACAACAACATTTTTAGTTTAGGATACCCCAGCAACGCGATTAGATACTTCCTGTATTTTAATTATGAAAAGTATAATATGCTTTGTAAGACTCACTTCTTCTTTAAGTACTTTGCACATGATGCGGACTTCATCCGATTCTTCTCCACGTTGACGGCCGCATGGCTTCTGGTCAGCAAATTCCAGCAGATCTTCAACGGACACGTGATCTTTGCGCTCTGAAAACGTTTGAAAACATCAATTGAAAAAGTGACGCGCGATCCGAAAAGGCTTGTTGAGAGCGCCGTTATGTTCATGTGTAAATAGTAATATCATAATAAAACCAGCTTATTAATGTCCCAATGCAGTACAAATGCTTCTTCTCGTACAGAGAAGGCATGAGCTTTAATCACCACGCTTGCTCAAGGGCGGATTGGTAATTTCAAATCAATATCCTTACATATTATAAAACAAGGTCCTCCACCGCGTCTGTCCGTCGTCCTGTACGCGATATACTCAAAAACTAATGCACCGATTTTCATGCCGTTTTCACCAATAGATAGAGTGGTTCTCGAGTAAGGTTTAAGTATATAATAACCGACATCCACGCGGGCGAAGTCGCGGGCATCAGCTAGTTAATTATAACTCGTAAGTTACTTTCCTTCACCTATTTCAGTGTCCAAGATAAACTTAGAATTTTTTAAATTCATAAATCTACTTACACAGTGCACACTATACTCATACATATTTCTACAAATTGCAAACCAAATCAAACGCTTTGGAAAGATCGTGGAAGCAAACCTATATCGGTGTTTTTCCGTTCGTGTAAAATTAATTGACAGTGTCAGCTCAAGATTGCACTTTGAGCGTATAGTCTGAACCAAAAGCCGAACTGGTCGCAAAGGTACCACGGAGTATGATGGATGGAAAATGTCGTAGACTAACAATATAAATAAATCCATTTAAATTAAATTAAATACTGTTCGCTGGTAAGCGCGCATCACATAAGAACGGCTGGAATAGTCCAAATACGGTTTTTAGAATAAGAATAAAAAGAAAAGTGGCCCGGACAAAATGTTACGTAATTTGTTCTTTGGGAACTTTATATGAACAATTTTTTGGACAGGTCAACGTCTGTCTGATCAGCTAACAGTGAATAAATTACCTTTTTCAAGCTTTTTATTACTCTCATTGTCACTGCTGTCGGAGCTTTCGATGTTGACCGGCACACCAACATCTTCATTCATGAAAAAGTCGCCAAATGGATTGGCTGAGTTTGATTCAGCCCCATTGGAGAAGGGATTAGTATCAACCTTCGGGGCTGAATCGACGACGTCTCCAATGGCTTCAGTGGCATCGGTTGTGATTGAAGGCTCTTTCTTTGAGGAAGTATTTTGATATATGAGAGTTTCTTCAATTTGCTTGATCTCTTTTTTGGGCTCGGCGAGGAGCTTCAACGGGTATTTGCGGATATGCCGCGGCTTGTCAACCAGCTTTGACTTCGACGATCGCGGAGGTAAAGGCAATACGTTCTGTGGAAGAAGTTTAATATAGTACTTAGGTGCATTCGTTATTAAAAACGTAATAAAATAATATATTAGTAAGTTATATTGATACTTACGAAGACCACTTCTTCGTGGGTTGGCTCACCAGTGTATGCCCTGAAACACATTTTTTTTTTTACCTAGAAGCATTATTTTTGAATTTGAATAATTTATCGCTAATCATAAATAATACTTTACGTTATCTTAACCAGATATTACAATTGACAGTACCGAAGTGACTGCTGCTTACATTAATTGTCTATACAAAAGCTGCTAAACCGTCGTTTTTATTCCTTAGTTACAAGTTATATGACGATTGACAAGTCGGCTTTACTTTAAGTGGCTATTTGTGAAGCATATGTGGTGTAACTAAGAATAACATACTAAGGAATGATGTGCTAAGGCTACGTTGCGGTTTAAAAGAAAATGTAGTGACGAGATGAATGAAAGGGTTCAAAAGGTATTTGCAAGGCACATGTGTGTGAGGAAACACCTCGAGAGGACGCCATAGAAGGATATATAGTGACCTTATTGGTAATGTTAAAGGTCAGATGCGTAGTACTCGTAACGTAAATGAAGCAAAATATGTATGTAAGGATCATAGCAGGGAAAAAGGCGAGATTTTATGTATGTATGTAGTTATAAGGGTTTAAATAAAGTTTAACATACCGAGACCTGAGTTGCGGGTTTTGCAGCGAATGAAACTGCACATGTGTAGTCATGCGAGCAGGCTTCGGGATAGTAGTCGGCTTCATCACGGCTCCCGACTCCTTGGCGATGTGAGACATCAGAGACGTAGACGGAGTTGGCTCTTCAATGAGGCTCGTGTAGGCCATCTTCGACTCTTCAGTTATGGTGGACTGGAAAACAATGTGCGTCTACGTTAGAGGTGGAATACAGAAGAACACACATTCTTGTATTCTCCGAAGGGTTAGGTTAGGTATTTATTTCAATTAAACCACTTTAGAATTGTCGAAGAGTCATTCAGTTAGTCGGAAAATTGAAGCTAGTTGCCGATTCAAAAACGTAGATCTCTATGGTAAGGACCGGGCAAGAAACTCCAAGGACACTCTTTTAAATACAGATATCACAAAATCCTGGGTACCTTACGGGACATGTTGTATAGCGAAAGTGAACAGTAAGGAAGGATTTTTGAAAATTAAAAATTAATTATTATTAAATTAATTACAGATACAGTTAAAAATCCATTGTGTGTCGCGTGGATCTACGTTCGGCATACGAAGGGTTAAATGAGTTTAACACGGGATGAAAGATTGTATGGAAGTTTGTCATTTTTGCCGATGTGAAATCAAACCGGGTACAGTACGACACAACATGAATGTAGCATAAATTTCAAAATTTGCATTCAGTAATTTCAATGTTACGGATGCTATTGGTTATATGACTTTATAAGTTATTGCGTTTGCGTAAAGATCATTTTCACCTAAAGCAGTAATAAAGATAGGTGATTTTAAAGGCGCATTCAGTTTGTATGGTGATCGGTTTTACAATTTACTTAAGCTGTGTCGTTGACTTGTTAAGTAAATAAATTGGCAGTCATACCTGTATGTCGGGAACGCTTTTCGCCTCCTCACTGAAGTTGCGACGCGGCTCGCGGGCACCTGTAAAACAGTTTTAAACATTATACCTATGAAAAAACAACTGACTTCCAAAAAAAACACTAAAATAGTGAAAAATAACTTTAATTTCGGAAGTCGGTGGCAAAAAACGATAATTGAAAATCAAAGACACCAACTTCCGAAATTAAAGTTATTATTCACTTTTTTGTGTTTTTATTTTGGAAGTCTGTTTTTTTTTTACTTTTTGGTTGTGGTACCTACCGACCTACAAATTCGAATAACACTACCTGCTATGTAAATAACAGTGACGGAGTCAAATATAATGTCATCTACATAGACTAAGTGGGAAAAATACGTAATTATTGAAGCTAGCTCAAAAACTACGTAAGCACAGTTAATAAAATTCATATGGGAGCACCTCGAGAGTATACCATTCCGAACAAAAAAAATTTTTGTAAATCGGTTCACAATTGGCGAAAATATCAATGAAAATACACCACAAAAAAAATACATACAGACGAACATAGAACCTTCTCCTTTTTGAAGAAGTCGGTTAAAAATGGCTTAAAAGTGGGGATTTTTTATAGGTACATTATTATGTAATTCTTTCTCAACTATGATGAGTAAGACAGGCAAAAGGAGAATGCTACTAAATGTACAGACCAAAAACCCAGAGTCAATAATTAAAATAATTCATGCACGGTAAGGTAGGGCAAACATAGTATGTCACAAATAAGCTATTTATTTTCGCTAAAAAGATCCCCAAGAGAGAGAAGAGCCGGTTCTAGAATCACATTCACATCCATGTAACGGAATCGTTCAACGTAATTTTCATCAACTTCTAATTATCGTATCGAAATGAAACTTTAGATTTATATGTAGTTTGGATAACAATACTATAATTTGGAATCTTGGAGCTATCTGATAATGGAGCTAGGAGGTGGATAGCGAAATTCTTCAGTGGCTACTAGTAAACCCCTCGAGTTAGGGCTCATACGATTCTTTTTTACAAGTCCAATAGATTGGGCTTGGTAACGAGGATCGATAACGATTTGATGGTGGAGTCAGGCGGTAGATAGTGGAACTCTTCAGTGGCTTCTAGTGAACCCATCCTCGAGTTTGAGGTGAATTAGATTACTATTATTCTTTTAAATAAAACACACTACATTACTGCAAACAATATTTTGCAAACGCGTATAACAGCGCAGGGAATGACCTTAAGAGATGTGGTCCCATAGTAAAAAGTGAAGAGAATAATAATATATATTTTGTCGGATTAAAATGTTTTATTTAGCCCAAAATGAATGATCTCCTTTCCGTTCACGATAACAGACCGGTTCACTAATGAATTAATTTTTCTCTTTTGATTCGTTTTGTGTTCTGACTTGGAGTGAAAGATTTCGCATGAAAGGCAAAAATTTATGAAAAGTGACGCGTCTGGTATCGGCTTTAAGAGTGGAGAATTAAAAAATGTATTTACCTGTAGCCTGGTCTCGTTCACCAGACTCATGGCCATGATGTAATGTTAGCGGAAACTTGAAGTGAAACTTAGAACGTTCGTTTGGCGACTGGGGGAACTTCTTGTCTCCATCCAGATCATTCATGGACCTGGAAAAAGTAGGTGACAATATTAATTTTACGGTCAGGGAATGGGTGCGGCGGTCGGGTGCGCTAGCGCGATGCCGCCTCTCATCCCTCTTACCCCTCACTCGCATGCTCGCTAGTGCGGGGCGTATACAATACTCTATGTACTTTGTGATAGTTATATGAAAAATCACTCGCAAGCACGAAAAATTTACTTTCATTGATTGGTTAGTTTTATCTCATTCTTTGTTCAGACGTTTTATTTCAAGTGAAAGAAGAAAGTAAAAGACCAGAACGAACGAAAAATTAACCATCTGATATAGTCTTACGGCTTGATAGGAGATGTGTTTTTAATTTTTATAATACGTTAGGATAATAACAACTACCAAAGTGCTTACTTCGAAGTTATTTCATTAGCCATCGCGACAGCCGTGTTCAGAGTTTTTTCGTCGGCCGCGGACATGGGCTTCATCGTACTGGTGGAAAAACCCTTCTTACGTTCCGCCTTTGAAAGCGTTTGCGATCTGTAACAAAACATGATACGTTAAGAACCGATGAGCAAATACATGACGTGTGTTTCGTAGCCACTATAGGAATTAATACGAAAGAGGTAATACCGGTGTCTGAATAGACTTTTAAGTGATTTGATAGACTGTTGTTATTTTAATCAGCAAAGACCAACAGTTAAATTAGGTTTGAAAGTTTGTTAAATAATTTATTTTCCTTTTAAAACCTCTCTTCTCTTGGACTACGTTGTTTATATAAACTGTTTCAGGAAACAATTCATTATTATTGACATTTTCTGTACCTACATAAAGTGGCAAACAAGGCAAATGCTAATTAGTGTTTAAACCCAGCGCACTTTACAAGTAAACGTGTTTAAGCATAACAGTAAAAAATAACCAAAATAAAATAATTAAAAACTTAAACTAGCTCCAAAATGATAAAACAACATCAATACATTTGATTAGCAAAAATCAATTCCACCTAAAGCTTATTTTGATCCGAAAATGTTGTTTTGAGTTTGAAACTAAACGTTTTATTAATTGGCTTATTAGTTAGTTAGACCTCCTTTAAAAGGTGGGTAAATGTTTTTTCGTGTGGGAATTTCTCTGGAATGCCCACAGTACCAAATTAAGACGTTCATCTCATTTACGCGTCGAAATCAAAACGGTGTGTTCTGTGACATAAGAAAGTTTCAAAACTTGAGCTCATTTTTTCGTTTCAATAAACTGTCATTCGGTTTGTTGTAGGGCAACGTCGCCAATAAAGTTGTTAAAAAAATTCGTGCAGTAAATATATTAGATGCAATTTACTGGCTGCGCAGTCGTCGTCGTATTGATTTTATAGGAATTACAAACATGGCAATATACAATTTGCTTTGACATTGGGGGTTGCAAAGGGGGTAGACCACCCCACCCCCTTCGCGGAAAACGCCGTGATTTTATTAAAAAAATTCGAAATTCGGTCTCATCGCCATTTGTTTTTTTTTTTGTAATCTATGGTCAACCTACGGCTGTTTTAACGGCTAAGTTCTCAACGGTTAAGTGTTCTCTTTATGAATACGACACATTTAAAAACATAGTTGAGTGTTTAGTTCGGTATATCCCCATTTCTTCACAGATTAATTATTAGAGTAATCCTGATGTGTAAACATATTAAAGGAATTAATAACTAATCTCGTACATAATAAGTAATATCAGGAAAATTTACTTTAGTGCGAAGCCACTATACTTACCTTTACCCTTAACCCTAGAACACTCCTAACGATTTAGCCATTGGAAGACAATGCCAAATGTTATTGGTAGAAAACGTTTTTTTTTAATATTTATTCTCTTCTATATTTTTTTTTTTCGCTTCAGTGATACAAACATCTATTTAGCCCTAGCTCTTGTACTAGGCGTTCCTGTATCACAAGAACACTTGTACAATAATGAGATACATTATAGTTATGGCATGCATTAAAAGATAGAAGAAAATAGAATTAGATTAGAAATATCCAAAAAACATTCTGATAAAAAACCGGCCAAGTGCATGTCGAACCAGGCACAATGAAGGGTTCCATAGCTGGGATGAATTTATCCAACAAACGTAGTTGAAAAACTTGTTTTTTTGATCGTCTTTTTTTCTCGTCAATCCTATGTTGTGGGGTGTCGTTGGAAAGAGGTTTATTTATAAGAAATGTTATCATGGAAAATAAAAATAGCTTACCTGGGACCCACGTCTCCCTGCTTGGTGGGTTGAGACTGAAAAATAAAAAATATATACATTAGACACCATAGTTCTTGCTACAGGAGCAATTTTTTATGTAATTAACTATCTCTAAAGGGTACACGCCTATTCACTTATCAAATCATGAATTACGAATGGCTGGTGGAATGATGACAAGGAACTTTTGGCGCTTGAATGACGTTGATAGGGTGGCGCTGTTGCTAGCATACACATAATCAGCCTATAATGATCCCACTGCTGGGACACAGGCCTCCTCTCGGTGAGAGGGAGTGGGCCGTAATCCACCACGCGGGCCCAGTGCGGGATCGTAGATGTCGTGTGTCTTCGATATTTTGGTTCTAGGACATAGGCAAAAGATCGAGGTGGCCCTGGAAAAGGATGTTTGGAAAGATTTGGGGGAGGCCTTTGCTCAGCAGTGGGACAGCGTAGGCTAACATAAAAAAAGGACATGCCGGTTTCTTAAGGATGTTTTCCTTCACCGTTTTGTGTGCAGTGGTGATGGGTTAATTTACACAAAGTACAGTGCCGTTGTTGCTACATTTGTAAAATTGTAAAGAAAAAAACGTCGTCGTCTTCCGAATGGCGGCGTTAGTTCCGATTTAGGCCACTTGCCAAAAGATCCTTGTACAGCTATACTCACATAGATCTATGCAAAAACAATTACTTCACAAGTATTTTAAAATCATCATCTAACGCCGTTACTATAGGTAACTAGTGAACCGAAGCAAGGTTGCTTCGTATAGGTGCAATCTAATAATGTGGCGACATGACAAAAAAGCGAGATTTCTGTGATATATCTAAGATATTTAATGTATTGTACACATAAATTTTCCGGAACAAATTCTCTAAATGATTGTGAGGAACTAGAAACTAAGACTAGTTTAAAAGAACTAAGTGAACACAGACAGATAGACACGAAAAACAACTTTTTTTTATACATTTAGATAAAAAATAGCCGAAATATTAATACAATACATGTTTGCCAACCATTTATTGAATTTAGGCGTGATAGTTTGTTATGTTAATATAATTATGATGATGTTTACAAGTTACTATTTATTAATGAGTTCAGTTTTTAAGAGAATTAAGTTTTGAAGTTAAAGAACGATTTAACTACGAACAGACTAAAAGGCATACCCTAAGTTCCATGGATAGGAAATTAAAAAAATATTCAAAACTTTTCCATCATAGCCTATCATCACTTTCTGAGGGTTTTCTCCAGAAATTACGTATCCTGTTTATTAAATACTGTTTTGCTTGAAAAACTTTAAAACATGAAGAGCAATGTTTAAAATTATAGCCTGATCGAGACCGCTGTTCCGCGCCTTAGGAATGCGCGGCTTAGCTTTGACCAATGAGCACGGCGGGCGGGGGCCGCTCGCCGTGAGCGACGACGAATCAGCGCCCTGCACTGCCCCCCGTGACCCGCGCAGGCGCGCACATACATCAGGCGCGGAACAGTAGTCTCGGTCAAACTATAGTACTACCGCTTGGTGCTTGGATAGCCTACCAAAAGCGTTTTTCAATGACTGTCAAGCTTTTACTGACATGCGTATAAAGGCTGACGCACATTACAGCCACGCATCGGGCTGCAGCGCTTCGCATTCCAATACAAACAAAACCCGATGCTGCTTGTAACGAGCGATGGTTCACACAAAATCTACGCAAATTACGTATTTGTGCTATGCGGCGCGGCCAGCCCGTACGTGCGCTGCGTTTAAAGAAACATCATACTAAATTGTTTTTATATACAAAAAATTAATAATTACAATATTATTGTTAGAACTCAATTTCAGAATTAACAAACGCCATGTCATTGGTTTGCTAATTAAGATTGAATAATTAGAACAATACTGAAACGATTTCACACATTGTTAATTACAGAACTTCTAGGTCATAACCGTATCAGCAACTTGTGAATTTAATACATCATAGCAGTTCATAGATTTTGCAAAAGCAATCCTTACGTGCCTATCAGTTTACTAATTGTAGATATTGTAAAATAAATTATCAATACCAAGCTCTACTAAGCCTCACCTTATAAAATATCCAAATCATCGGGGAACTAAAAACAAATAGGGTTCAAAGATAAAAAAATGTTTGGATAATTATGGATAAACTACTTTCGCGAGTGCTTTTATAGCAGCCCAGCCAACTATATCAAGATGTGTGTTTTTTTAATAAAAATATTGACAATGTCATTTATGGGCTTGTACCCATCTACTTAGTAAAGATTTAACTCATTCCGACTGGTAGTTCCGGAGACTTCCCACTACATACAAACAACAACAAGGATTATTAAAAACAAAAGTGGGCGTTTTAAAACCGAGCTGCGACATCACTATTAATTTTAACTTCATGTCATACTGAAAAAATGCTATACATTTTTTAACATTCACGCGGGTGGAGTTGCAATAAGATCTCAATAAATATCCTCACGCTTATTTACCACTTGAAATTAACCCCCAAAGAAAATACAACCTGAAATTCAAATTCACATGAACAAATGCGCCATCATAAATCAAACTATTGCAGTGCACTAATTTAAATTAGTACGTCAGTTGGCTGTAGAGAAATTCACGCGTGACACACAGACGGAGAGGCGAATCCTGATTCCCTAATTGTTCCTTCAGAACAATAAAATACAAAAGTAACAATAGAAACAGAGGGAAGAGAAAAATGAGAGATCAATCATAATATAATACTAATGTGTGAAAGTACTCACAGATTCTTCTCTTTTTTTCATATCGACGTTTTCAAACAGCCGTTCGAGTTCTTCAAGTAAACTCTGACTGAAGTCCGTAGAGCTTTTCTGTAAAAACACGTACAAATCAGAAAAGCTTCCACCTATTGTGACAAGCGGTATGTTATCCTCATCAAAACATAGCGTTATTTGTTAACCGGAATAACCAACGCACAGAAGTGTAGAAGTCGTATCTACTGAGCGCTTCTGATTTGTCTAAAGTGGCCGCCAGTCAGTTCCCACGAGTGACCCACCACGATTTACAAATTACTTAATATATTGGAACAAAAACTTTTCATTAAAGGATTTTTATGGGGGTAACTTACGACATTGAAGAAGCTACTTATAACAATACGGAACCTCCTCTTTAGAAGTCGATTATAAACAATCCTAAAAATGTACCCGAAGTGCATATTTTTGCCCGCGTCCTCGTCCGTCTGGTTTAAGGACACTGATTTGTTCGAGCTAAACAATATCCCTATACTTGTGTGCCCACTCACATTCACTCGATCGTTAAAGCGTGATTGTGTTACAAAATATAATCTTCACATTTTTAATCCTACTAATATTATAAATGTGAAAGTTTGTGTGTTTGTGTGTTTGGATGTTTGTTACTCAATCACGCAAGAACGGCTAAATGGATTTGGATGAAATTTGGCAAACAGATAGTTTATAACCTGGATTAACACATAGGATACTTTTTATCCCGATATTCCCACGGGATCGAGACTTACGCGGGTGAAACCGCGGGGCGCAGCTAGTAACATTATAAGGATAATAACATTATAAGGATAACTACGCCTATATACTAGAGATATAAACGTGGTACTTACTAAAGCATCAACGTTCTCAGCTTTTGAAACTAAGCGGTCAGATCTGCTGCATGAAGTTGCGGTGCCCTCCTGCAGCAAGAGAAAATTTATTTATACTTACACTAGCTTCCGCCCGCGGCTTCGTTCGCGTGGTATGTCGATAAAAATTTGCCTATGTCCTTTCTCAGGCTCTAGACTATCTGTGTATTACATTTCATTTAAATCGGTTCAGTAGTTTTGGCGTAAAAGCGCGACAGACAGACAGAGTTACTTTCACATTTATAATATTAGTACGGATGAAATACAACTGATTTTAATATGGTCACGTTACGTGGATTCATGATTAAATTAAACTTTTTTGTACTCTTACTACAACATCTTTCATACAACATTTGGCCAGTTGAAGGCCCACAAATGTCTATTAATAATTGGTTTAGATTTAAAAAGCATAGGATAGTTAAATAAGGTTGAAGGAAATGATTGTTTCTGCAGAAGATTCTTGATTGTAGCCAACAATTGTCCTCCCATGCCTACTAACACTGTAATTTGAAAATATTGTAAAAGCCAATTATTTTTAAAAGAGTAACCGTGGAGTTTCTTGCCGGCTCTTCTCCATAGGAAACGACCAATTGGAACCGTGCACCTAGCTTCTGACGTTTCATAAGTGCCCATGTAGGTTTATGTGATATAAAATATTTTGATTTTGAATTTAATATTCTTATTCTGCTTCCTCCACTGCTGCGCCCATACCTTCTCGGCTCATTACATTGTATTATTTACATTTAAAAAATTGGAAAAATATTTAAAACAGAAAACTTTTGAAACATTGAAAACTTATGAGACAAAAAGGTAGGTAATTCAATTCTTCAAATACATACCTGCAGACGCACCATATTCCGCCAAATGATAAGCATGGTCGGCCTACCCAACTTAACGGGAAGGAAGCAAACAAAGGCCTTTTATTTATTGAATCTTGTGAGACTCGGACGCTCGCGCTGTGTCTAAAAAGTTACTTAAAAGTTTGTTTGCGCGTCGCAAAATGTACACTTCGCTATGGTTGGACTCGCAATAGGACGTGTGTAGTAAGGAAATACTTAAGGTGGATGCGCCAAGGCGGCCCGCGAAATTCAAATTTTCTTACGTTTTTGAACATTGAATGACTATTTCATGAAATCATGACATTTGGCACTTTCATGAACTAGGAGAGTTGTATTGCTGATTCTAATGTTTATAACTCTGTAAATCCATATTTGTTACGGGCGCAAATCATATTTAGATCAACATACAACCTGACCACAACCTGCAAATTGCAAAAAACGTAAGAAAATTTGAATTTCGTGGGCTACCTTAGCGCATCCCCCTTAAACAAAAATAACATAGGATAGTATCGAATCGGAAGATGGCAGCACGAAGGCGCGACCAGGCCGAATAGGCGTTGCGGTCTGCAGCGTTCCGCCATTGGTGTATTATTTCAGTGAATTATTTTTGGTTAGAAAATATTATCTTACCGTGTCGGTGTCTGAGATCTCATGGTACTCATGGACCTCATCTGTCTTGGGCACTGCGCCGATGTCCCCTTTGTGGGACCTGCCGAGAGTCGTGCAGCGAACCTAAATGAGAAAGTCGTTCGTTTACATAAGTTTTTAATTAACGCCTATCTTTCGCTTTTGTGTCTCTGTATTTATAGTTACAAATTATTGTGCTTGTCTGAATGAAACAATGGATAAAATAATACTACGGTAAGTTAACTTATTCACAATCTTTTTTAATATGTAACTGAGTTTTTTATGTCACGGTTTGATTGTAGTTATTAGGAGTGCCTGTCAGCTTACCAATTTTTTTTATTTTTCCTTTATATTACTTCAACTCGCAATACATTTTTTTTTAACCAAATTAATGTCCACGCATCTATGGCGCGGGCAGCAGCTAGTGCAAAATCAAAAATAAATGTAATGTTATTTTGCACTTAGTTGTTTTATTTGCGAATAACTTTAACGGAGAATTTAAGCAAAAGTCGGAAATATAGAAAAAAATTTAAAGCATGCTCGTGATATTTCAAAATTTTCTGTTAAAATACATAAATCCAATGAAAACAGTGCTGCTTTCGAAAACATTAAAAAAAAACCAAGTGCTGTGTTTATACCTTACTAAGAATACTTTTGCTTGTGGTCGGCTCCGATAGTGTCCTGTGGTTATTCCTCCTCAAACTTCTTGCTTGGTTGTCACCTAATAACGAATAAAAAACACCACGTATATTTATGGCATCTTATATTTAAACAAATATAACTGGCGAAATGTGGGTATAATATATGTACACCTCTGCCTAACCCTTCGGAGATTACAGGCGTTATGTTATGTATACATTTAAAAAAAATGTCAAAAATAAATGCAGTTTCAGTTAGCGACCACCATTATTAATGTCGGGCAATGTTAAAACTAACCGTGACCTTCCATGACATAAGTTTTGTGTGTCAGGTTACGTCGGCATCCGGTGTCCCGACGTGACAGAACACTGTTATCTTCACAATGAGCTTATTATACATGACACCGCTCATGATCTCGTTTATTCTGAACACTATTGAAATGAGTTGGTTTAAATTACAGGAAATGTAACTAAAATTATGTGTTTACTAGCTTCCGCCCGCGGCTTCGCCCGCGTGGTAAGTCGATAGCCTATGTCCTTTCTCAGGCTCTAGACTATCTGTGTAGTAGTTTTGGCGTGAAAGCGCGACACATAGACAGACAGAGTTACTTTCGCATTTATAATATTAGTAAGGATTTAGTCTTTAAAACCGACGCATTGGGAAGAGTCATCTGCTGGCCTCGTTTATTCGCTTACAAAGACATTAATTGTTGATCTTTTTTTTCGTGTGGTTATTGACTAACACAGTACCAGAATACATACAAGATAAGTCAACTTCTTCGAAGTCAGGTCTGCTGTCTGGCTTGTTTGAAGCCAGCATGTGGTACGGAGTGGTGCCGGAAGCGCCCGTGAGGTGAGATGGCGAGTTTGGGTTGATGAGGGGCACCTGCTCCAGGTCTTCGGAGGGTTTGTATGGCGTCACGATCTGGCGAGGAGGCTGTGGGGAGAATTATGAGTTAGTGCGGTTTAAGAGACACTAAAAAAAGCCACAATGAAGGGCTATTCTCATTTACTTTGTGCCGGGGGAAGCAGAGACATTATGTAGTTATGTAGATTTTTATACTACATTTAAAACGTTCATTGGAATTCATAACATGTAAGTACCATGCTGTCTCCTACCTCATAATAACTGAAAGACCGTTCCAGGATTAGCAGCGTTAATATTATTATAAACTAGCGAGCCGCCCCTGGTTTGCACGGGTGCAAAGTACTGATATGGCGATTAATAGATTGAACCCGAGCAATGCAAGTGCGGGGCGCTAGTTTTATAATGTTACTTTATAATATGATACACATTTATTCATTATATCATTATTATTCTTTTTTTTTCTTTTTTTCATTAAGTGGTCTTTAGAAACCTCCAATATTTTGACAATTAAAGCCTAAACAATTATTATACTAAGATAAAACCACATCAAAATTGGACTAAATTAGTTTTCTTCCACCAAATTACACAAAAGCGAGAAATTAAAGACGAAAAATGTTTGTGTCCCAATGAAAAGCATATTAATGAATTTGTGGAAAAGAACGATTACAGTGCCCGCGTGGAAAGGCGCAACATACTGATAGAAATATGTGCTAGATTTTCTTGCTAATATTATTTAGTAAATTCACTAATTATATGGTTTCATCAACAAAATCAAGTTCGACCGAATCCACAACATTTTAACTAAATTCTCACAGCAAAACAGTTTAAAACTCAAGCAGCTTTCAATGTTTATTGTTATCATCGTACTTTTTGTTTCCAAACCATTGTATCTGCAACAAACGGACTAATATTCTACTTTAAGCGGTTTTATTGAATACCTCATTATAATCAATATAAATATTCTAAATTACCAACAACATTTCTCGTCATCCACGCAGGCGCACCATTCCAGTACTTACGCAGCCAGCGGGGTCCAGGAACGAAATATCTCCGAAGTAGGCGCCATCGAGGCCGACATGTCCCGTGTGCTTCACGTCTCCTTGCGGGCTCGAGATCATGCTGCGTTGTATGTGTGTCCGCTTGCCGGTGTACGTGTGACGTTTGACGTCAGTCCGCAGCAGCGACGGGCGGATCGTCCGCGCCGACTGGCGGATCGGATTCGGTGACAACGAGCCCGACACGTAACATACATTTTTCTGAATCGGGGTGATGGAAGCTTAATGTTGGTGGAATTTATGTGTTGGATAAGTGTATCTTTAACAGCATTATTCAACTTGAATGGCTGCTCCCATGATGCAGTTGTGAGTGAAAAAAGATCATGTTTTCACACAAAAAAAAAAATTTCAGTGCCAGAAAGCTCTTTTCGTTGAGTACTTTACATAAAATTATGCTCTTTAGTTCTAGCAGTGAAAAACGCATGTATCGCAAACCAAAAAAGGTGAAAAGGAATGATCCGGTGAAGTATTAAGAACATAAAATATAAGGTGGAAAGTTGAAAAGTCTCTAGAGGGAAGTATCCTAAATATTGATGATGTCATAAATTTTAACTCAGAGGAAACATTCAATTTTTCCTGAAACTGCATTAAAACATTTTTGAACGATGTCATAAAAATACATGTTTTTTTTTCTCATTTTTGTCGGTTCGACAACCAGGTGAGGCAATCATCTACAAATAATACAGATTTATTAAATAAAAAATAAAGGAATATTTCCTTTGAGTAAAACAGATAACTTCAATGTTTAAGGTACTTACCATCGAGGGTCCGCTTCAACTTTCCATCCTGTATACACACTTAGAAACGCATTAACGCCTGAAGTCAACAATGTATTTCAATCCTATCTTGATGATGAATGATGAACCTTGATCCGCGGCTTTTGATTCGTCCTTTCAAAGACACGGATTGGGAAACTCGGCTGTTGATTGGTTACATACAAGGATCGGGATTGTGATACATTATTAATTTCGAACGAAAGTGAAGACAGTGAACGAGAACACAGTAAAATTTATTGAAGTTGGTACTCACTTCTGGGATGTACGGCTTCGTTTGTGTGGGGTCGAGCATGCCACACGCGCCTCCGGGAAGCACGCCGTACCATAATGAACACTTCGTCATATTTCTAGAATTGATATTTAGAACGATAACTTTCATATCACATCTGGCGTATGATGGACAATGCTTCTTTGCTTTAGGCATTTCTAGGCTTCGCGTTTGTCTACCTCCCACGGCCGGTTTAACAGCATAATTGTCAATAAGCACACACTAAACACTAGTATAGTAATAAACTGGTTGTAACTTCTTTATGTTTTCGAATTGATGATACAAAATGCGTCGAGTTAACTAGATTGCTTTGGCCCAATAGGTGACCACGCTGATCGCGACTTCAGTAGCGTTCTTTACGTCCTCAAATGTGCAGGAGTCAACACTTTGGAAACACCTATAACTGGGACATTGTCTGGTCAAAGCACCACAGAATGGTACAGAAGGCGCACGCCGCATTTTAAGTATGAAGCTACAAGTACGCGGCGGGCTCGTCTTGTCGGGACAATTCAGTGAGCGTAACGTATTATTAGTCAGAAGATATAAGAGTTACGAAATAGAAAGAGAGGCACCTTTTAGGTGAATATAATTGTAGGCAAATAGGGCTGTGCGCCCTGAATTGCACTTTATTGTGTCGTAGCAAGAGTCGCTTTTTAACCGACTTCTTCAAAAAAGAGGAGGTTCTATGTTCGTCGAGATGTATTTCTTTTTTGTGTTTTGTGTTTGTTCATCTATATTTTCGCCAATTGTGAACCGATTTACAAATTTCTTTATTTTGTTCGAAAGGGTATACTCCCGAGGTGGTCCCATATAAATTTTTATTGATTTTGCTTGGGTAGTTTTTGAGTCAGCTTCAATAATTACCTATTTTTCCCACTAAGTCTATGTAGACGACATCGTATTCGAATTTGTATGGGGTTGGTACCACAACTAAAAAGTGAAAAATAAAAACTTCTCACAAAAAAAACAACCAACGTCCAAAAAAAAAAAAATTTGAAATAACATTTTAATTTCGAAAGTCGGTGGCAAAAAACGAAAATTAAAAAGCAAATTTAAATTTGAGTGAAATTAAAGTTATTTTTCATTTCTTTAGTGTTTTTTTTGGAAGTCGGTTGTTTTTTTTTTTTAAAGTTTTTATTTAAGTGATTTTGAACTTTACTTCACGGGTACTAATAAAGATGTAAGTAATTGTCTACGATGTTTCGCACCAAGTCACGAACTCACGCCCGTGTATTACATTACGTACCGACCATCAGCGGTGCATTAAATAATACAACGGGCTATGGAGATCACAAATACCAGCTGTTTGTAAGCAACTGTCGCAGGCCCCCATAATGGAACTTTGACCTTGAATTTGAACGTTCCTGCGACAGATTTTTATCTGGTTTTAATTCCAAAGCGACTTGTAAATTACTTTTTATAAAGAGTCTAAAGGGATACACAATGTAAATGTTGAAAGGAGAAATCATTTAGCATTTTGTGTTATTGATTACTGTACTGAATAGTCCCCACCGTTACAAAATACATATAATAATATTGCCGTTAAGATTATAGAGACAAAAAGGGTTGAGTTCCATTCAAATTCAAGATTATTCATTATCTTTTTGTGGAAATGAAAATTAGTTGGCAAACTGGTTCTTATGTTTGAATATATTGTTCAGCTATGGGCAGGCCTTTGCTCAGCAGGACTACTTAATATTGTATACAAAATCTAATCGCATAATTACTATACAGAACTTTTCTTTTATAAGACTATATACTTTTATTATTTAGTGCGTAAATTATCAAGATTAGCTCTTGTAACATCACTCCGCCCCATTAGACTGCTCTGAAACTATTTGATGCTATAATTTAAGTTTTCAGAGGGAATGTCAAGGCCAGAATACAGACGTCTAGAAGTCGGTCCAAATTAACTATGAGAATAAACATCTTAGATTCACAGGCAGACAACGCACAGCCAAGTTGCACAACAGGTCCTTTTAAAACGAAGATGGGGACTAAGGAAGGATTTTCATCCCCTAAAAGGGGTTAAACTGTGGTGCAGCTCTAAGCCGTGTACTGACCGGTGTTACGAGGTGTAATGTAACATGCCACAAAGCGAGCATTCGAGCAGTCAGTACGTGGAAACGAGCACGAACACGCGAGCAACGAGCACATGTTACACGGACCTTAGAACACGGCGTAACGTAACATGCTTGCTGCGCATGGTACATTACGCCCCGTAACGCCGGTCAGTACACGGCTTTAGAGAGGCCTATGTCCAGGAGTGGCCTACAATGGGCTGACTGATTTATCAATCAGGAAGTATAGTAAGTAAGTAATTATATAGACTCGAAGTTCCAAGAACTTCGATATTTGTTCAGCAAACTGCATGCTTTGCAATGAAGGTAAATTATAAACATACTAGCTTATGCCTGTGAGGAGCTCGTGGCATAGTAATTACAGCCGCACGGGTCGATTCATCAGGTTAAGCTACGCTTGCCGGGATTGGTCCGTGGATGGGTGACCATCTTTACATATTGAGACTCCTCCGTGCCTCAGAAAACACTTTAAACCGTTGGTCCCGGCTGTCATTTGTGGATCTTTGACAGTCGTTACGGGTCGTCAGAAGCCTGAAAGTTTGACAACCAGTCTGGCCAAGGGGTATCGTATTACCCAGTTACTGGGTTGTGGAGGTCAGATAGGCAGTCGCTCTATGTAAAATACTGGTATTCAGCTGCATCCGGTTAGACTGGAAGCCGACCCCAACATGGTTGGGAAAAGGCTAGGCAGATGATGATGACTAGCTTATGTCTGTGGCGTCGCCCGCGTGATGGTCGGAAATTATTCCACGGAAACGTACACCCGGGATTAAAAGTATCATCTGTCCTAATAATCCTACTCATTCTCTACCTGTGTGCCAAATTTATCGAAATCCGTTCAGCTGTTGCGGCGAGAAGAGGTAGCAGATATACAAACAGTTACTTTCGCATTTACAACGGGCATTGCAGTCGAGGCGCTTGCGAATTGTATACATGACCGCAAAAGCGTTTAAATTGGCTTGTACTGCATAATGCGTAATAATATAAATCGCACGCAGAACGAAATTATAACATAAAACCCCTTTTCACACATTCAGGCAGGCGGATAGCCGGCACCTTATAATTAATTAAACTCCGTTATCTTATCGCACTGACGTCGTCGCTTTTTTGAAGGGATTGAATGTTTTAATAAGAATATTTAAGTTATAATACCACCATAGAAACGGATTTTGTCGACAAAACCCGATTCCATGGTGGTCAAAATACGCGTGCAGATCACCGCAAACAAATACAAAAACACAAATATTACACAGATATAAAAGTCAAAACGTATACTTACTCTTTTCCTAATATTGTAATGATCTGTCCAGATTTGTACTCTAAGAAACTGTTCCGGCGACCATCTTCTGGCTTCTGGAAGTTCACTGTTGCTTGGACCTAAAAACAACGAATATTATATTATATTATTATTATTTTTTATATGTTTGTACATCTCGAGACCCTGGGGTCCCGGACCATTGGAAGGCATGCGAGGGGCCGAAGCCAACTCGCAGAGGCCCGTTAGACAATTTTAAATGGAATGAGGCACCAACCGACGATTATCCCTGTTCGCACTATGCAAGTGCAGCCAAGGATAACCCCCGGTTGGTGTAGGACTATTGCAGAACATGGAAACAAAGATATTGGGCTATGGGTTTGGGTGGCTTGGTGAACTAGTTATCTTGAACTATGGAAAGACTGTGGCCCCTGCCTGACCAATGTTTTTATATATATTATTATTATTTTATTTTTCTATTTATTTGTATATTTTATTTTTGTTATCTGCTGTATATTATGTATATTGTGTGCCTTTCAGTCTGTGCTGAATAAATGTATTTTCTTTATTTCTTTCTATAACTTAGATATTACTATAGTGTATGTGGATTATTATTATTAAGCTAGCGACCCGCCCCTGCTTTCTACGGTATTTCGAATTGACAAAAGTACATAAAATATTATAAAAACAAAGTCCTCCGCCGCGTCTGTCTGTCTGTTCGCGATAAACTCAAAAACTCCTGCACCGATTTTCATACTGTTTTCACAAATAGACAGAGTGGTTCTCGAGGAAGGTTTTAGTATGTAATAACCGACATCCACGCGGGCGAAGCCGCGGGCATCAGCTAGTTTAAAATAAAACACAAGACAACTCTCCGCGCTGAACGTTCTCATGAACGCTAAACCTGACTGACGTGTTCGCGGACGAATGGAAGACGATCATGTCACGGTCTGGAGTGCTGTGAGGTGAGTGTAGGATGAATTGTGTCTAATAATATATTGTCTTTAACTAATGTGATTGCAATACACACCTGCTCCGGTCGGATGCTGCGTAACTTTGGTCCCAAGTCTTTGAACTTGGGTCTATTATTGAAGTCGTGAGCCCAACACTCCAACATCGTAGCGTAGTAAGCTTCGGGACAGCATTCCGGCCGCTCTAGTCTCTAAAAATATAAAAAAGACGTGAACAGACCACCATTAAGCCCTCAAATGGAAGATATTTTATATGCGCTGTGTATCGACTATAGTTTACGACAAAGCATTTCTATCTATCTGACAACAATTGAATAAGTAACCGACTTTTTTATGATCCAATACAATGTCGAATTTATTTACTACACAATAAGGTACACGCGCTGCGCATTTAGCGTAGTTTGACACGTGTCAACACTCGCTCTGAAATTATACCTTGTCGTGAAGAAAATAAGTTCGATAATTGGTAAAAAGTGAACTGACCCTAATGATACCAGCCTATTACTGGCCCACTGCTGGGCAAAGAAGCTTTTGCCCAGCAGTGGGCCAGTAATTTTCGAATCATCTAGCACGGGCAGGGCGGTTAAGACTCAAACCCTGCACGCTGCTTTACGACCACAGCACTTAACAGTGGTTGCCTTTAATTAAGATCTGTGCCCTGTTTAGCAAAAGTTACAAGTCTACACGTTCAGAAGTTACCTAGACAGTTGGTATGTTTTTCGTTAAATTCATAGCTCATCTCCATATTCAAAATCAGCCTTAATGTTCCTCACAGCTGGGACACGGGCATCAGGTAATCTCTCTCCTTTGGCCACATTTTAAAAAAGAAAGTCGAATTTAAAAATTGATTGCGGTACTAAGCACGAAACTTGTAAACTTGTAAGACGGAATAGAGAGTCGCCGGACACTCTCAGGGTTTGCTATGATTTTCTACAAGTTGTAACTGTAATGGCAACACTGGTTGTAGTCTGCCAACACCAAGATATAGCTGGTCACACTGACACTTCCCTTTACGCCTGGATCCCTGAGAAGAGACGCACGACGTTGTAACAAGTATTTTTATAAATAATATAATAAACCCCGAATACCTTATAAAAACATCTTTTAATATAACAACAAACATTACAGTAACATACAAAGAATTTTTTGATAAACAAAATCACGAATAAATATTTAAAAATATAAGTACTTGTGAATTAAATAATGACACTTGGTAATACAAGGCTTGCAAGTTTTGATAAACAGGGCACTGGCCCGATTATCGTTGTCATAAGCTTGTATGAGACTTAAGCAAGCAAGCAATTAAGTACCAACCAATGTAACTTTTTTATATAAGTACCCATACTGCCTCGCTGGTCCAGTGGTCGCAAGGACTACCGCTGAGCATAAAGTCCTAGGTTCAATTCCCGGGTCGGGCAAAGTGTTATTGGATTTCCCATCAGAAATTTCTCAGTAGCAGCTCGGAGTCTGGATTTGTGCCCGATTGATGGCAATGGGCTCGCCCCCTTTTACATGAGACTTAAACATAACTGGTGAAATGTGGGTGTGTTATCTGATAACAGGTGTGATTTGATGTAAACCTTTAAAATTAAATAAACAACTAACCTGAAAGTTAGGAGAATCAATAGCTTCCAAGATCTGCTGTCCCGAAAATGCAGCCCAGGGTTGGAAACCATACGTGAACATCTCCCACAGGCAGACTCCGAAGGCCCAGACGTCACTGGCTGACGTGAAGCGGAGGAACAAGATGCACTCTGGCGCACACCTGGAAATGAAGGTAATGCTAACTATATATATATTGTTAGCTGCGCCCCGCGGTTTCAGACACGTCAGTCTTGATCCCGTTGGAATATCGGGATAAAAAACTTTTTACAAAGAAAAAACAACAGACCTCCAAAAAAAACACAAAAATAGTAAAAAATAAGTTTAATCTCGGAAGTCGGTGGCTTTGCTTTTCAGTTTTCGTTTTTTGCCAACGACTTCCGAATTTAAAGTTATTTTTCACTTTTTTGGAAGTCGGTTGTTTTTTTTTGTATTTTTTTTTTATTTTTCACTTTTTAGTTGTGGTTCCTTCCCCACGCTAATTCGAATACCAGTACCTGCTATGTAAATAACAGTGACGGAGTCAAATAAAATATCGTCTACATAGACTAAGTGGGAATAATACGTAATTATTGAAGCTAACTCAAAACTACGTAATCAAAGTTAATAAAATTTGTATGGGACCACCTCTGAAACATGACCTACCAAAGAATCAACAAAATCAATTCATAATTGGCGGAGTAATCGCGTAACATACATACAAAAAAAAACATACAGACGAATTGAGAACTTCCTCCTTTATTAAGAAGTCGGTTAAAAATTATCCTTTGTGTCTATTCCAGGTCATCTACCTATGTGCTAAATTTCATCTAAATCCGTTCAGCCGTTTTAGAGTGAAGGCGAAACAAACTAACCAACAAACAAACTCACTTTCGCATTTATAATATTAATCAGGATCACATACTCGCGCGATCGTTCCAGTCGCGTATGTTCGGCTTTTAGTAAACGATCGCGTAATCGCATATTCCAGCGACAGTCGCTTTTGGTTAGCACGTAGGGTACGTAAATGACATCACATCTTTATTCATCCTTCAGGGCTGAAGGAGTAAGTAACGGTACGTACTACCACAGAATACATAATAGTACAAGTACAGAAGATTTAGTCCGCAAAATCATTTAAATAAATAGCGACTCTTGCTATGACACAATAAAGTGCAATTCAGGTTGCACAATGCTTATTATCTACAGTTATATTCACCTAGAAGTTGCCTCTCCTTCTATCGTGCAACTCTTATATCTTCTGACTACCTTACGCCCACTGAATTGGTCCAAGTCGAGCACGCTGCGTACGTGCAGCTTCACACCTAAAATACGGAGTGCGCCTGGCCTGGTACTGCATCCACTTTTTAACCGACTTCTTCAAAAACGAGGAGGTTCTAAGTTCGACTGTATGTAATTTTTTTTTTGTACGTTCATCAATATTTTAGTAAGTTTCGTTCAAGTCCCACAAACAAGTTGCAAACGAATACTGCTCTTCTTTATTAAAATATTAAAATTAAAGTGGTTTTTCTTGTCTGTTTGTACGACCACGTTATTCTTCTGAACTATGCAAAGCGGATTTTGAAGCGGTTTTCACCATCATTTAGACAATTTATTCCGGAAAGTTTATGTGTACAATACATCAATATTAAACTTATATACAACTAGGTGATGCCCGCAGCTTCGCCCCCGTCTATGTCGGTTATTATATACTAAAACCTTCCTCGAGAAACACTCTTATCCATTGGTGAGAACAGCATGAAAATCGGTGCAGTAATTTTTGAGTTTATCGCGAACAGACAGACAGACGCGGCGGAGGACTTTGTTTTATAATATGTAGTGATAGAGAAGTCTCGATGTTTTGTCAATTCGAAATATCTTAGGAAGCAGGGGCGGGTCGCTAACTTAATAATATTAAGTTTTTTAACTTACCATGCCACAGGTAGCTTCAGATTCACGTTGTAATTTGTTTGGTAGTAGTCTTTTCCGACACCCAAGGCACGTGACAGTCCAAAGTCCGATATCTTCACTCTATCCTTACTGAATACTAATATATTCCTTGCTGCAAGGTCCCTGTAAAATTATCATTTTAACGTTTTACTATGATAGATATACTGTACTGGTTAAAATGATTATGTCATAACAGCACGCCTGTATTCCCTGAAGGTTTCGGCAGAGGTGTGCAAATATACCCACATTACGTCAGTTATGTTAAAGTCTCATGTAATAGGGGCGAGCCTATTGACGCCAACTGGACACAAAATCAGACTTTGGGCTGCTACTGAGAAATTCTTGATGAAAAGCCCAATAACCCTTTAACCGACCTGGGAATCGAACCCAAGAGCTAACGCTCAATAGTAGCGCTTGCGTGTTAGCAAGCGCTACCATTGATGCGAATAAATAATATAATTTGTTACCAAAATATCATGTTCGCCATAGAGCCGGAAGATGTCCAATTCAATATTCGAGTGGAAACAATTCCGAAGGCGATGGCAGTGCCGCGCAACCGCAATGACAGACTGCAGTGACACTACTGCATCTATGTATTTCTATGAAAACGCTTGCATAGATGTTGGCAGTACCGCCTGCTGCTGTCCAACTACAACTGCAGATGGCATACCAGCAGTTTTTGCAGTGGTTGTCAAATTTGGCTCACAGGTAGACCATGACATAGGATACTTTTCATCTAGGTAGTACGTTTCCATAGTATCAGTTATTGCACGTGCAATTGCTATAAGTCCAGGGGGCCTCCCACCACCGCATACAGCAGGATTATTTAATCTTACTTCGTGGGAGTACGAGATGGAGCTATACATCCTGTAGAGCTTCATCTCTTTCCTACACTGAAGTATTATAATACTGCTGTAAGCGGTGATTCTAGGCCCCCAGAATCGAATATTTTCTCTAGCCAGTGTTTAAGTCAACGGATTAGGTTTTACAGTCAGGTTATAACTTTAGTTGAATACCAAAATTCATTTTCATAATGTAATCCGTTACCAGCACGCTCAGCTAACTCATCTCTTTACTACATTCTACATACCTATGTATCAGTCTTTTGCTTTCTAGATAAGTCATCCCATCACAGATCTGTTCTGCAAACTCGCAGAGATTTGGCACCGGGAAATTGAGCCGGAACGACACCTCCCGGAGGCACTCTAAGAGCGAACGAAGAGGCGCCAGCTCCGTCACCTGAAACGTATTTCACGTCATATCTTAAACTATTAAATGAGCAATATTTGTACATATTATACAGTGTGTAATACATACTGTATAATATATTTGTTTATTTGTTTGTCACTACTAAGTATACCGAAATGTACATGAAAAGAAAATTGTCAGCGTTCATTCTCGCCCGCCGTATTGCACATTTGGGTACCTAGACATTCGCTCCTTGAGCAGCTCGTGGCTAAGTAATAACAGCCGTACGGGTCGATCCATCAGGTTAAGCTAAGCTTGCCGGGGTTGGTCCGTGGATGGGTGACCATCGGGCCTCAGAAAGCACGTTAAGCCGTTGGTCCCGGCTGTCATTCGAGGATCTTTGACAGTCGTTACGGGTCGTCAGAAGCCCGAAAGTCTGACAACCATTTTTACCAAGGGGTATCGTATTACCCAGTTAGGTACTGGGTTGTGGAGGTCAGATAGGCAGTCGCTCCATGTAAAACACTGGTATTCAGCTGCATTCGGTTAGAATGGAAGTCGACCCCAACATAGTTGGGAAAAGGCTAGGCAGATTGATTTGTCGCTACTTGTGGAGACGCCAATGCTTCCCAAGGTTAAGAGTTAAACATTCTTGTACACTGTTGACGACTCTAAGGACAAAAACCGCCCAAGTGCGTGTCGGACCACGGACAGTAAAGGGTTCCGTTGTGGCGGATCTACATCGCCACATGCGAACTACGCATCAAAGATCTGACGTCACACAAAAATCCTGACGTCACATAAATCCTGCATCGCGTAATTAAAGTCGACCGTGCAATGGACATATATACAAGAACCCGACATCAATCGTTGAGCAGTTGCCCGTCAGACACAACACCCGTCTGGTCGGAGGATCCTCCCTTTTCTATGGTGGATGAGTGAACTTTACACCCTGTTCCTCATTCCCCTAAACCGTAATTGGAGTTGTATATTTACGCATGCACTGAAGAAGCTGTATTTTGTGCGCACAAAATACAGTTTCTTTACAATTTCCATCGATAGTCTCCCGAGTAAAATGGCTGTGTGTGACATCGTGTTGTTTGCCATTTCGCAGCGGAACCATAAAAAACAACGTAGTTTATTTAGTCTCAACATACTGTGATAAGGTTCACAGAGACATTAATAAATTCCACTGCGTAATAGCTCAGTGGGGGACCGGGCACCATCTGTTCTAAAAATACAGTTTGACAAACAGGAGGAAAAAACTAAAATAATTACGAAATTCTTAGGGTTATACTAACGTTCCAATCCACTGTTACAGAAAAATCGTGTTTTTTTTTTTTGTGGTAGGTAGTTGAACACCTTGTGAATTTATTTATTTTAATGTAAGGTAGGTACCTAATGTTATTGAAGTAGCGTTTCAAATTATATATTTTATGCAAAATTAAAAGTCGCATTGGTACTAAGCTTTACCACGACTTATAACTTATATTACACAACATTTTTGCTAAGGCCGACGAGATATCCTTACATATTATAAAACAAAGTCCTCCGCCGCGTCTGTCTGTCGTCCTGTTCCCGATAAACTCAAAAACTACTGCACCGATTTTCATGCTGTTTTCACCAATGGATAGAGTGGTTCTCGAGTAAGGTTTTAGTATATAATAACCGACATCCACGCGGGCGGAGCCGCGGGCATCAACTAGTATAAAATAAATACACATATTTACTTTGAAAACTTTAACCAAGCATTCCTCATTTTCAAGTTGGAATAACGCATGAGAACTTCTTTACTTTTTATTTTATTTATACTTATAAACCAAAGGTTGAATAAGTTGTCACCCTTTTGGGGACCCTTTCTTTTCGTCTTCACATAATTCCATACTTCGCAACATTCGACTAAGGGTCAGTTCAGACCGCGACGTGAAACGACGCGACGCTGCGCGCACTTTTAACAATTATCGAACTTATTTTTTTCACGAAAACGTATAATTTCAGTGCGAAGGTTGACACGTGTCAAAGTACGCTGAGATGCGCGGTGCTGCGCAGCGCTTGTACCTTAATGTATAGTAAATAAATTCGTTATTGTATCGGATCATACAAAAGTGCGCGTCAAGTCTCGTGTCCGTGTGAACTGACCCATACTTTCTGTCCTGATTCACCTGGTACTTCAAGGGCCAGGGCAGGAAGATGTTGATGACTTCCTGGCACTTCAAAAGTACCTGAAAAACTGTGTTCTTGCATACATACCAGCATCAAGGAATCCAGATGAAGTACCACACCGTACAGACGAACGATGTTGGGATGCTCAATACTGTGCATCACGGCTGCCTCCTTCAAGAATTCTGTTGAGTTTGACGTCATCCGCTCGTGCCCCAGACATTTTATCGCTACTTGCAGCTGAAATAGTAAATAAGGCTTATTATGTTTTATCTGGCTATCCATCAGGTCAAGCTACGGTTGCCGGGGTTGGTCTGTAGATGGGTGACCATCTTTACATACCGAGACTCCTCCGTGCCTCGGAAAGCACGTTAAGCCATTGGTCCCAGCTATCATTCGTGGATCTTTGACAGTCGTTACGGGTCGTCAGAAGCCTAAAATTCTGACAACCAGTCTTACCAAGTGGTATCGTATTGCCCAGTTACTGGGTCCTGGAGGTCAGATAGACAGTCACTCCATGTATAATACTAGTATTCAGCTGCAGCCGGTTAGAGTGGAAGCCGAGCCCAACATAGTTGAGAAAAGACTAGGCAGATTGATCAATCAATCTGCCTAGTCTAGTAT
Organism: Lithophane leautieri; assembly: GCA_949152455.1. Classification (NCBI taxonomy): domain Eukaryota; kingdom Metazoa; phylum Arthropoda; class Insecta; order Lepidoptera; family Noctuidae; genus Lithophane; species Lithophane leautieri. The sequence goes on along the minus strand of OX424458.1, from coordinate 16,563,548 downwards.
TTTTATTGGATGTCAAACTGGCAAGCCACCTGAAGGTAAGTGGCCACAGTGGACATAGCCGTATGACGTACTACACACTTGGTCAAGTCGCCATGATTCAGCACAGCCGGAACGAAAATATCTAGATGAATGTTCGGGAAAAAGCTACTAGGCATAGCTTGAATTATGCCAAGCCATCTCGAACAGGATTCAGCTGGACAGGGCCACTCAATATTTGTGGTTCTTTCCTCAAAAGACCATTTCAGACACAATCTGCTTACATGGTCTTCACATGATCTGACCAAAATTATGTCTGGACTTTAAAAGAGACTGTGACCTCTGAGTTTGTTTCGGCCTTTCTTCTCAGAGTAGTCAGATAGGAAACGGCGACCTCATCTAGTTTTAATAATGTGATTGACGTGTAAAAGTGTTTGTACAAACATACTTACAAAAATAAATCATTTATCAGTATCATTAGCTAGGGTAGATGCCAAACGGAGTTTGCCGATCGGCAAGAGCCAAACGAAAACCAAATGTGTCTAGTGTGTAGCACCCCTAAATTGGAAACGTCCTTATACTCATGTGCGTCATCAAAGACAACACCGAAATGTCTCATGTGCTAGTAATTTTACTGGCAAACAGCAACGCTTTTTCGAACCGAAAATCGCTGTTCAGCTGTAGTAATTTTATTTTATGATGGTATTATATGAAGAGTTGTAGTAAAATAAAATAAAATTAACCCTAGAATGCCCTCTCTACAAAGGCCTCTTTTCTTGGGCCACGACGAATCAACAACAAATACGATTATTATTTTTTGTTGTATTTTCTTACAGCAATGTTACGATGCCGTAGTAATTAGGTAGGTATTGTGGTATGAAACAAAAAGTTCCACTACCAAATAAAAAGATTTAACTATCCTAAGTATTTAACCGACATAGTCCTTAAGTGCATTCTGTGCATTTATTTCAACAAGTATCTAAGCCCTGACCTGAATACGACCCTAAGGCATATTTGCATTGATAATCTAACAACAGACATGAACACAGGATTTTGCATCTGCACACACGAATGACATACGCCGTCACAGATAGCGGCTGCAGTGAATCCAAAAAAATTACAATGTTAGAAAACTACAGTTTCAAAAGGAGCTGAGAACCTTAGTATATAATATGTTAAATAACAAAGGGCAATCCCGTTGACCCGCAATAGTATAGCGTACATACAAAATATTACAAATAAAAATATTTTTCTTAAATCTAAGTAGTGATATAATCCCAAAACTACGTAAACTAAACACTCTTTACACGCACACTTGTATTTCAACGTAGAAAGAAGAGTGTGACAAGTGTGCTTGTACAGAGTGTTTCTTTTCCGTGTCAATATATATATATTTGTGAAAATTTTAATTTAAAAAAAAAAAAAAATTGCAATATTTTTTTAGTCTGTATAGACGCTATACTATTGCAGATTAACGGCATTCCCCTTCGTTAGATAACATATATGTATACTGTTGGTTAAAGTTTTTGTTCCATGGGAATACAATAGGTACCCAAATTTTTTTCAGATTTTTAAACAGTTATTATACCTAATGCATTAATCATGACAGTAATTTAACTACCCTGTTGGTCTCATAGTCGCATGCGCAGCTTCTGAGCGTGGTTTCCTGAAGGTCTAACAAAGTGTTAGGTGTCGCGTTTTTCCATTAGGGATTTCTTAGTAGCAACCTAGAGTTTGGAAGTTGGTGCTGTGTGGGTGACACCCCCGTGCCCCGGAAAGCACGTAAAGCCGTTGGTCCTTCGCACATGCTTGGGCCCTATCATAATTTCTTGCGAACATGGCTAATCTCCGTTGAGATTGTTTGCTGCGACTGAAATAAGGTCTGGAGGATAATATTATCTATACTAGTAAAATCCTAACTAATAAGGGCAAATTTCACCAATGAAACTGAACGCGAGCACTACATCTAAACTGCAATCAAGAGCTGTCGGTGTCATCTTTATTGGGGAATATTGACACTGACAGCTCTTGAACTCAGTTTAGATGTGCTGATCGCGTTCGATTTCATTGGTGAAATCAGCCCTAAGTATTATAAATCCGAAAGTGAGTTTGTTGTCTTTAGTGACGCTTTCACGCTAAAACGGCTGAACAGATTTGGATGAAATTTAATTCCAATACTCCATTCCTATAGGATAATTTCAGTTGTCGGGTGAAACCGTGGGTAAAAGTTATTAATAATGGAAGCAATAAATGGATCTTACTCTTTGATTCCCTGTAGTCCATGTTCCCTGTTGCACCACACCAAACTGACCCATGCCAAGCTCTTTGTTGATAGTTATATCTTCTATGGATATTATGTGTTTAGTAGGTACTTTCACATTGTTTTCAAACACCGGTTGGGCGTCCAATGCTATAGATGTATGACCATGAAAATTCTGAAAAGATGCAAATTAAAAAAAAAAACTATTTTAAACAGCATAAATATACTGAATGTTTTATTTATTGTTGCCGAACTTGTGATGGGCTCATAGTCTCATAGCTCAGTAGTCTTAGAATAGCAAAAAAAGGTGCAGGTGCGCAAAAAGGTGCATATTTAAATTACTGGCTGTCTATGGGAGCCCTAAAAGTAAAGAAGCTGATGAAAACTAACATTTAAATCATTTTCGTTTTTAAATATGTTTAACTAAATCAATTTAATAATCAAATGGTCTACTGTTGGATATGGCCCTCCCAAGTTCCCTACCACAACTGGAGGCCTGTTGTTTACATCCATGGAGTTCTTAGACATCTAGCCAGGGAGTGAAGATCAGTATGAGTACACGAGCTAGTTTGACATAAAACTTTAAGATTTTTGTCACAAAGACGCCACAAATACAGATTATTTTACACAAATACGTAATCATTTAAGGAGGAGCTCGTGGCTAAGTAATAACAGCCACACGGGTCTATCCATCAGGTTAAGCTACGCTTGCCGGGGTCGGTCCATGGATGGGTGACCATCTTTAAATACACGAGATTCCTCCGTGCTTCGGAAAGCACGTTAAGCTGTCCTGGCTGTCATTCATGAATCTTTGACAGTCGTCAGAAGCCCGAAAGTCTGACAACCAGTCTTACCAAGGGGTATTGTATTACCCAGGTACTGGGTTGTGGAGGTCAGATAGACAGTCGCTCAATATAAAATACTGGTATTCAGCTGCATTTGGTTAGACTGGAAGCCGACCCCAACATAGTTGGGAAAAAGCTAGGCAGATTGATTGACCTAATCCTTTAAAACTGAACATGAATGTTACGTCAGCTGCAATTGTAATAATTAGGGATGGGCCGAAATTCGGGTTACATTCGGTTCAACCGAATTTCGGCAGCTTGAACCGAACTTCGGCATTCGGCCGAAATTCGGTTCAGATGCCGAACATTCGGCACGAGAAAAATAATACCTACTTGCACTATTTTGAATTGGAATATTACTGTTAAATAAAATGATGTCTTTTACTCACTCATGGTAATTTATTTTAGTTAGGAAAATTGTAAATGTAAACCTTAAATTAAATCAGTCTTTCTTATTAGTTTCGTGAATTGAATAAAAAAATCACCTTTTTGATTCACAAACTAAACATTCATTATCATCAAGTATTTTTTATTACAATTAAAGGGTATTTTTTCAACAATCAAATCAAACAAACTTTTCTCATCTATCTACTCACTCATATTTATAATTTACTAGAGGCAGGTTATGGTGCAAAAACACCAAAGACTCTGCCTTATCTGGCAGAAGTTTGTTACGTTTTTTTCGTATACGTTTCCTGCCCCCGAAAAAAGTCGCTCAGAATTTATAGAGCTTCCAGGAGACGATAAATATATACGAGCCAAATAACTAATGTTAGAGAAATTGAACCGAAATTCGGCCGAACTTTCCATTTTAACCGAATGTTCGGCCGAAGTTCAGATTCGGTTCAAACCACTTTCAGCCCATCTCTAGTAATAATACCACTAACCTGGTCTCTCTTTTTATTTGATTTCAGCATTTTCCGGATCTTTGATATATAGGGGTTTGGAAAATACTTCGAGTATATCTTCTTGTACCGTCTTTGTTCTGGCCTGGACAGGCCAATTTGAGCTAAGTCTTCAGTCAGTACAAACTTAAGTTGTGACACTTTTGTAACTTTTAATATGTCTCTGAAATAAACATATCATCCAAATGTATAAATGTGTAATACACAAGTACTTACAATCATAATAATTTATGATAGTAAGTGCTTGTGTTGCAGGACACCTCTATTTAGTTAAACATGTGTTGATAGTATCAACACAGAAGTAACCATAAATATACTTAAGTCACTTTCATAAAAAAGCTGTGTTTCTAGAATATGACTTAGAAAATACATATACTTTATAATTTAAGAATTACGAAGTATATTTGTGGTGAATATAGCTAAGTTATACCATCTTAAAACACTGCAAATGGTATTTTCTACATACAAAGGAAATATTATTAATTTAATGAAAATTCGCATCAGCCAAAGTATTGAGCATGTCAATAACTTACTTAGCACTAAAATTAATAGAAATACTCGCAAATGCACACAACTAAACCCTTACTCTTTCGAAAAACACTAGAAAGTAAATCAGTGATCAGGAATGGTAAGTAGGTACATAATTAAGCAGGTAACGGGCTTATTAACAAAACTGAGACACTAAGTTATTTATATTTACCTAAACAATTCATAATACTGTTGAAGTTCTGCCTCTTCCAAAAATTCATTTAAATTGTCACGGTCTTCGAATACAGTGGTGGATTCTGGAAACAAGACATCCCCAAACAACAGTTGTATTTTATGCAGGAAAATAAGTATTATAACTTAAACGGATTATTTTGTTAACATTATTTACCCATAATGCCGCCGAAGACACTAAAAGAACAATAAATAATCTGCTTTAACAAAAAATAAATAAAAAATCTATGAAATGTGCAACTGCACTGTATCTTAACTGATCTTCACGTAAAACCCAACACACAGGCCGAACACAAATAAACTTTTTTTTATCACGTCAGTCAGTCAAATCAGTCACAGCCTCACAGAACTCACAGCTCACAATATGTAATCTGTGCAGCCAACCAAGGACCAACCAAGAGCCAGTATACCCGCAGAATAATTTGTAATCGATTCATTATTTCAGCAAAAATTGAATGACAGAAAAATCGACTAAATTCTGTTCACACTTGTTTTAGATTCTTTGTAATGCAAAATGCAATTTAGTCTTGTAGGGAAATAGTTAATTTTTAGCAGATACATTTTAGAGGTATAAAAAATATCTGTGATCGATTATGATATGATTATAAGAAAACGTAACTGGGCGTTTGCACTGGCGAAACATTCACGACAAAACATGTTAAAATTTCTATTTTCTATCAATGTTCCATACAATTTTTGATAGGAACTAGAGATTTCGACATGTTTTGTTGTAAATGTTTCGCCAGTGCAAACGCACAGTAAGTATGGCCCTATCAACGCCATAATTCTCGTGGCATTTCTCTTTGATCTGCCAAAAAATACCGCCACCCGAGTTATTGCTCAACGTCAAACGACAATCTCAATACCTTTTTTTTTTTTTTTTTAGGGTGAGAAATCATCCAATGACTTCTCCCGGGGCGGAGCAGAAGGTCGTGTCAGACTTTTACTGACTAAAACCCACCCGTGTTCCTTCAGTTGCCTGTTGCCAAGGTCCCGGTATCCCTTTCGGACTTTTCCGCAACCCTGGCAGGCATCGGTCCTACCGGACCCCGCCAATTGTGCTGACATCTCTTTGAGGCACGCGTGGAACACGACGCGCCATCGACCCGGGCCTGGTCCTTATCGGACGGCGAGCTACCCATTGCTCGCCGTCCGCAAGCCTGCGCCTATGGTGGCCGGGAATCCGCCTGGGATTCCCGACGCCCAGGGCGTCTACAGCGGCGGCGGTTAGGGGCGTGAGGGCGCAAACTTTGCCCCTCCCTCACGCGTTACGCCTCCTCCTTCGCGAGCATTACTGCTTAGCAGAAGGAGGTGACGGCTTCCCATGCCCTCTCGCTCCGTACCATGGCCTGGACCAGGGCCGGACGTGAGAGGTGGTTGCCGCCAATCGCCTACACGAGGACACGGCGGTGATTCATCCAAGCAGGGCATACCTCCACCGTATGCTCCACTGTGTCCTCCGGGCGATTCACACAGTGGTGACACCCGGGCGTTTCCTTCCGCCTAATCCTACACAGGAACCTCCCGAAGCTGCCATGTCCGGTGAGGACCTGCATCAGGCGGAAGGCGAGGACGCCGTGGCGCCTCGCTAGCCACTCCTCAAAGAGGGGACTTATCGCCGCAATTGTGGCCTGCCCAGCACTGGGTTGCGACAATCGCACTCTCCATGCCGCCATGAGATCCTCCCGGAGCTCTGTCCGCTGTGCCGCGATTTCTCGCGGCAGCGGAGTTACGCCCTGACGCTTCACCTCCTCGCGCTACTCCCACATGTGCGCGAGGACTTTCGCCTCCAGATCCCATGGCGGTAATCCGGCAAGGAGGCTCGCCGCCTCACGTCAGACCGTGCGGTATCCCCAGATCAAAAGGCACCCTATGTAGTAGATTTTTGCCATTTTAGTTTGGTTCATCACTACAACACATTCCGATGACAGGTATAAAAACAGGGTTGCCAATATCGGATATAGTTTCTATAATAGTATTAAAACTGCAACAGATGAATAGTTTTTAGAAAAAAAAAGTCAATCCTTTTTATTTAGTTCTATGCGCATGCTTATATATGCGTTTGCATTGGCTACATAATAACTTATAACATTTGAGAACTCCGTTTTTGATGTGAAACCTTATTTAAGCGCGTCAACCGATTTTTGGTAATGGATAAACTTATGGATTCGCGTCACTGACATGCTCGCGCCGTAGTGCTTGTACTGCAGAATATAGAAGGCGCTATTACCAGTTTTAAGTTCTCATTTCTGTCGCCATAGGCAGTCCCCAACTCCCCATGACTGCTTATTTAATTTTCGGTTCAATAAATTGGGTGACAATGCAAACGCATCTAACCGCGTAGGTATCTAATTTGTTGAACCGAAGTTTGTTTCACAATTCATACCTCTTACTGTGCGTTTGCACTGGCGAAACATTCACAACAAAACATGTTGAAATCTCTGATTTCTGTCAATGTTCCATACAATTTTTGGCAGGAACTAGAGACTTCAACATGTTTTGTTATGATAGGATGTTTTACAAACAAAATGTCTCTATGTGAATCTCGCAACAATTGTTGTCGACACTATTAATATTCCGACTTATTTGTTTAGAGAGTGAGTTATCTCGAAAACACTAAACCTTGCACTAATCCCAAGCTAGAGTCAAATTGTGAGACAAAACAAAACAATAATGCCAACGTCAAATGTGACCAAATATAATTTCGGACGGTAAACATCAAAACATGTAGGTAGTGTAGTGCAACATATTGCAAAATTCATACGGACACATTTTTTTATGATAATTATTAATTAATTATGAGTCGTTAAATAAGTTTTTTTTTTTTTATATACATTTCAGATGTACGTGTTTCTATAAATTGTCGGAAAACTGAGTATCCTAACCTAATCCTATCTAATATTAAAAATGCGAAAGTGAGTTTGTTTGTTAATTTGTTTTCGCGCTTTCACGCTAAAACGGCTCAACAGATTTGGATGAAATTTGGCACATGGGTACACTTTGTCCTGGAATAGAACATAGGATACTTTTATCTCGATATTCCCACGTAAATGAACTTACGCGGGTGAAACCACAGGGCGCAGCTAAAATATTTATATTTGTAAATGCTTCGTCAGTGCAAACGCATAGTTAGGAAAGCATTGTATCATTTATAGCCTATTTTTCATACATTATCGATCGGTAAAGCATCAGGGTACACACGGCTACATATCAAGCTACACATTTCCTGTATCAGCTGACTTCGAATTGTACGGAAATCACAATGCGAGATCAGCACTGGAAATGTATAGCTTGGTATAAGTAGCGCGGTATACAATAGTATTAGCAAAAATCTATGAGGACTATGTTCTTAGGTCATTAATAAATTATATTGTTTATTTAGTTCTTCACTTCATGCGACAGCATCGAAAGCCGACTAACTATAGTAATAAAAAAGTATGTACAATGTTAGTGCAAAACGCTAAAAAGGGAAGAAGCAGGAGGTAAAGATCGTAGCAGATACGTTATGTAGTTTCTGCCTACATCTATTACAAAAGAGCGTGATTTTATATAGAAATGTTTGTAGGTAATGCGTTTTTTGAGGATTAACGTTAGGAAGGATTAACGTTAGAACTTCGTTCTGAAAGATAGATTGATGAATATTATACGATAGGAAAGACAACGTTTCAGCCTGTTCGCTTGAGGAAGTCTTGAGTTTGTGTCTGCATTATTATTAAAGCATGGTAGTTTTTATTTCTATAATAAGGCAACACCGTCACCTACTTTGCAAATATGGCGTAGAGTTGTACAAAATGCAGTGGGAGATATTTGATAAACTTGTCAATTCTGAATTTTAATAAAAAGACATGTATCTAGGATAAGACTTTTTCAATCGACTATAGTGTGCTAGACGAGTATTAACAGTGAAATGTGAATTTTACGCAATGTAGGTACAATAACTAGATAATTTTCTAATTTGAAAATATGTAAGGAATTTCACGTCTTATCGCTACTCCGTTCGTTTGTTTTTCGTAAAACGATCTTTTGTTTACGTATTGCAGTTTGTCTTTTGTGTCGAGACCGTTAGCCCATTGTTTGTGTAATTTTTAGTGCAGTTTTGTCAAGACGTTTTTTATAACAATCTGTTAGGGACTATCAAACGTTATTTTTTTCCATTTTATATAATGTAATGTTTTAGTATGAGATAACTGTAATTTTCTTTAATTTTGTTAATTTTGAACGCTGACAATTAAACATGTTTGTTATGTAGTTTTAAGTACTTAAGTGTTATGGACTGTACTTATGAAAATGTTGGAGATGAAACTGAATAAAAGAAGACAACTGGTCGGGTTTATAATGCTGCCTCATGTAAAGGTAAGTGTTTTTATATTCCTCTTAAAATAGGACCTTTAGAATTCAACTAGGTGCATCAGACAGCTGCATAAAACAGCAAATGTATTGTTGACGTTCAACTAACTTGAAATGCTAACTGGGTCTACAACCTTTGTATTATGACCACTAAAATATAAAAAGAATGTTGACATAATTATGAATCTACTGAAACTGTTCTCAGTCTGCAACAGGCACGTCATGATCAATTACCTATTAAAGCCTTTTAACAAAGTCCTACTTTGATTCCTATTACTTGTTCCGTACATAATGCATGATTTCTTCACAACAACATGCTCAATGTGCCTCTAATTGAGCTGGTCATTTGTCCCCATGATTGTTATGTAAATGTGGCATCAGTTATAAATCGAACAAAGGCAAGACAATTATCTTTCATTATGAATGTTATCAGGAAGCATTAAGTATTGGACACAACAATGCAAAGTTTGCAATTCTTCTAGAAAAATTTAACTACATGTACTTACTTAAATATTTTTTAAGACAACTTATTGTAAAAACTACTCTAGTTGACCTGTACTTTGGCATACAATCAGTAGTTTTCAGGTTCAAACATTAACAGATACATTTATTTTAATGGTTACCGTTAAACATATTTCAAGGACCTAGTTCTTACTTATAATTTTAAGTAAGTAGGTATTTATACAACAGCTGATGATTTTACCACCTTTTAATTTTTGAGGTTTTAATTCAGCCTGCCTGCAGTACCCACAACTTCTCAAAGGAACTCTTTGTTATCTGTTGGTGCTGAAAGTAAATCTTAAAGTAATGTACCAAAAAGTTTATATTGATTAAGATAGCCAGTACTCAATTTAATGCAATTAGCTTTACATCTGGTGTTATTTAATATCATATTATACTAGACTCTCTACTCTACTCTATTTAGAGAGAAGGATGGTTGATCTGCTTAATAGGCAATATTATAATGAAGCTTCTAGGCCCATGCACACTTCTCCCCTATACTACACTCACAATTTCATACAGGGACTAGCCAAAGACCAACAGAACTACACAACTGTCCATTGACTGTAGACAGTAAAAAATGGCTATGCAGATGGTCTGCCGAAACAACCTCAGAATAATGATAGGGTCAATTATGGGTCTCTGCCCCTTAAACAAACATCTATTCAATGTACACCACAAACAGAACACTTTCGAGGCTGCATTATCACAGAAATATCAGCCGCCCACGTCATCCTGTAATCAGAGTCAATGGCTTCCCAATGAGAACAAGTCCACGGAACAGTGAGGGCACTCCATGAAGCCCCCAGGAAACTTCTGTGCGTCTGGGCGGAGCTATGTAAGCCAGGACTAAATACACACATCGGATCAAATGAGAGTCCAAGTAAGGACAATGGAGTCCATTTACAGTTACATTACATACAATAACTAGATAGGATTTTCGAAGATTGGTTTAGCAAATGACATATCACCATTGTTTGCAAATAACCTATCTCCGTGATATTTCCAAAATGCAAGGTATTTATTTGCTTTGGTGTCAGATTATTTTGTCATTTATATTTCACTAGCCTTTAACCGCGGCTTTGCAACGTTAGCCCGCGAGGCGCTCGGTAATAATTCCACGAGGACTTACTACCAGGATAATAAATATCCTGTTAGGACATAGGACATTTTTTATCCCGGTAGTTTGTTCTAGGTCATGGTCTATCTGTGTGCTGGTCATCTAAATCCAATCAGTTCTTAAGGCGTGACAGACAGTTACTTTATGCATTAATAATATTATATAGTATGGAATGGAAGGAAGTATGGGTATGGATGAGCATGGAAGTATATTCGTGTCGTAAACTAGTCCTAGGACCTAGTTGTATTGAAATGTAAAAAGTTGAACTAACAAAATGAATAAAACCTATGTTATGTTAAAACATCTTTGTACCTAAATAACATTTTTTTTTTGCCATCTGCTAGAACAGGTAGATCCCATGAGAAAAACAGGCTTTTTCTAAATGTACACCTGTTACTTCAAGTGTAAGGACAAACTCTTTCTTGGTTTATATAGTTATATAGTCATCGCAAGTAGTTATCAGAAGGAACTGCATTTTTTTAAATTGGAATCTTATCAGTTTTGTCGGAATACGGGGAATCGAAACATTATCTCAAACAACAACATAATAATTCCTTTAGCTATTCCTGACATAATGATTGCTTTTTCGAGATTCCGCCCCAGCAGCCCCTAGGCGGCCTAAGGGGGGTGGCAGGTGCGATCCACCCCAGTGGTCTTAGGGGACCCCCAAATCTCTGGAAATACTTTTTAATGAAATCCCTAACAAGACCAAAATATGTTCACTAAATAAAAGGCAGTTTAGTTGGAAGCTCCTACGTACGCTAAATATAAACGGGTGCAAAATTTTTCGAGGTAAGCTCGTTATTAAATCCTACATTGTCTTTTTCGCAGACTTTTTTGCTTATGTCGACAAAGTAATTCCTATGAATGTATGTAAGTACTAATGACAAAAGAAAACCTTATCTGTCAGGGGCGGAGTTCTTAAATTTTCTAGCTCGCTTTGCTCGCTCTTGCATCCTATATTCTCTTTTTCTTTGAATTTTTCTGCGGTAGTTGACAAAGTAACTATTTATATATGAATAGTCAAAAGAAAACCTAGCATCCTATACCTTTACCTTTTCTATATAAATCGACAAAGTATCTCCTTCTGAATGATCGAAAGAAAGTCTAACCTTTTCGAGGTGGGTTTAAAATTTCGAGCTCGCTGCGCTCGCTCTTATGTCCTAGATTATAGAAGTTCTCAAACTTATCTGTACACCTGGGCCGTATTTAGTTTTGCCGCCCTTGGCTCCGACATCGACAGGCACAGTCCGCCACTGCGCCCCAGGTTGTTATTTGTAACTGTGGTGCATCAAGATTAAAGGCTCGTGCAGACTAGTGCGACTTGTAGATGTTAAGATTGACAGCTTAGCTCCTTGTGTCAAAAATTCAAAATATAATGTAGTCATATCTTACAATTAAAACGACAAAAAATTATTTGCAGAATGAGACTTTAGACTTTGTTGGTATATACAAGTTTGGTCGAATTCGCCCTAAATGCCCTAAATAGTTTAATTGAAATAAGGTCTTTGAGTTTGCCATAAAAATGTTTGCTTGTTAGTTCATTAAATACAGTGTAACAAGGTTTTAGTATTCAATTACAAATATTTAAAAATCGTCTGTTATCTTACACTAGCTGAAGCCCGCGGCTTCGCTTCGGTTATCTTATTACATATTAAAACCTTCCTCGCCTAAAACCTTCCTTTATTTTAGAACCACTCTATCCATTGGTGAAAACAGCATAAAAATGGGTGCAGTCCTTTTTGAGTTTAGCGCGAACAGACAGACAGACAGACGCGGCGGAGGAGTTTGTTTTTACCCTACTACGGCGAAGCAAAAAGGAGGGTTATGATTTTTATAATAATTAGTGTAAATTTTTTCCAAGGTTGCCTGGAAGAGATGGCAAGGAGCGATAAGGCCGCCCATTGTATGTTTTGAAGTGTTGAAACTCTTGACTGACTAACAGTTGTACACTGTACTTTTTATGCCAAAAACACACGTTTCTGCGACAGTTTAAATCGTTCAATCACTTCAATGTACTTAAAATAAAAACTTATTAACGCCAGTGAAACAACACACGTGTTGCGTTTTCTTAATTAGCCACATGGTGCACCCCCGCGCTCAAAAGAACACGGTAGTTCTTAATTCTGTATCCTTAATGAGAGAGACGATTAACTGTGTCCTTAATTTAAGGAAATAGGGTACAATTTTGTAAAACTGCGCAATAATCATAAAGATCCAAGAACATATTATTTTCAGTTCTTTACGTTTCTTCTCATGATGAGAGGTTAAGAAACCTTACACACGGGTCGGGACCAAGTATGTAGGGCGAAATATTATTATTATAACTTTCGTGATTTTGACAGAACTAAGGAAAGTACTAAATACGTTTCTAAGAACACAGAATTCTCGTTTATCCCCGTTTATGTTGTAGTTGATAGCTGATGGCTATCACAAACACGTAAGTATAGGTAGTAGGTAGTGTTGCCAGGTCCGATTTGTTTTAAATCGGGGCAGAAGGTACAACAAATCGGGATTTAGGGTTGTAGATCGGGACAATAAAAAACAAGGTTATTTAAAGTTAATGTTTAATTTATTGTTTCGCAACTAATATTGCTAGTAAATCTGAATTCAATCGTTTATTAATAGTTAAAACACCTTTTCCGTTGACGCGTTCAATACCGATATTGACGCCTTAAAAGAAAATAACTTTTGAAAATTTGCAAAGTCTTGATTGTCTTTAAAAATATTGTTTCATTACTGGAGCGGCGCCGGCGTCAAGTCTTTGTTTTGCACTACTGCCTTTCACTACTTTGACTACACACTTCGGTGATCCATGTCGACGAACGTTTCAATTTTTAGATTTTCAATCATCTTATCCATTGACGCGTAAGTGAATGAGTCGTCCTGGACAGGTATTGATTTATCGAGACATTTAGTGTCCCGATCAGGTGCAAATCGGGACGCGTCCCCAGACCCCTGAAAATCGGGACGTCCCGCGCAAATCGGGACACCTGGCAATGGTAGTTAGTACGTAACATTTTTTATCAGCAAGGCAAACAAGAAACGTCTTGTAGTTATTTGACCCAGAAAGATGTCTAACCTAACATGTAAGGGAATTAAACAGAATTATGATGATCGAATCAAAAATCTCGAGATTATGAGTGATGGACGGTAACAGACGGACAGGTCCGTACGAAATATACATTCGTAAAACACACTGTTACTGAAAAGTTATCTACCAAAATGAATTTTCTTCTTTTCGTGACATTAGACCGACTCAAATAAATTCTGACCAAAGTAGCAACTTGTGAACATTATGAGTTTTTGACAAAGCCATAAAAATCTGTCAAAATCTCACAATGGCGCGACCATTGCAATTTTTGTAAATTAATAGATTTAGGTTAGGCCCCTGAACAGCTTTTTTTTTATTCGTTTAACTCCTAATAATGAATCCGAATAAATAACCGTGGGCCTTAAACGGCCACATTAGCAATTCCTCTACAAGCAATTCATTTCCTGAATTTCCAGCTATCATTAGCAATTCCTAGAAATTGACACAAAAACAATTCATAATATGTGAATCATTTTACGAAGATTCGTAAAATGATTCACAAAATGATGAAATAATTCATCTGTCTGGCAATTTTCTATGGAGATCCATAGAAAATTGCCAGACAGATGAATTATTTCATAATATGAATCGCAGATCATAATTATGAATTGTCAATTTGTGACATTTTACGATGATTCATAATATTTTCCTATTATGATTCTGCCAAACTGACTGTTTTAAGCCCTCTGATCGAAAGTTCGTAAATGATTTCTGCTGAGACTAACCTAAAATTTTGTTACGTGACGAGGTAATCCATAGAAAACATAAGTTTAAAAAAAAAGTAACAAAGAATATAGAAAAACAAGGCAAACTTTCTTTTTTTCCTTTAGCCTTTGCCGAGGGAAGCTATTGTGAAACCTTCGCGTCGATGGGTGTCGCTATTCTTTTCTTAGTCGACGTTACTATACGCTCACCGTCCCTGTATACATTGTCACTTTAAACAAAATTGCATTCATAGCGAATGGGTATGACGTTTGCTGGGCATAACTTTTGTATAATCCTTCAGCTTTCTACCTAAAAATATCCTTTTTCTTCTGAATCCTCGTACCATTATCATGATTGCTGTAAGCATTTGCGCATAAGGCGCGTGCATATTACAAAATTACGTCATAATCTCAGTATTAGTTCAACGATCCACTTATCAGTTTGAGCTCCGTAACCCGGGGCAACAAATACGCTACAGGGCCTTTTCACATTTGCCGATAAGCCGACCTACCCAACGCAGTCTGTAAACGCAAAAACCCGTGTGACGTACCTACAAGACAGAAGTATAGAAGTACGCGGGTGTTGCTGACGCGTAATTATTAATATTGTATGAACAAAAGACGTAACGACTAATAGCGAAATTAGTTTGGTATTAATGTCTAACTAAAATCTTCTTGATGTCATATATTCAAATAAAAAAAAAGTAAATTTAAAAAATAAAAACCTGATTGCATAAAGCGTGAACTTTAGATGGAAGTAAGATGACCTGTTTCTGTCTCCAATACCACTTATTACTTATAAACAATCTCATGCAGTCGGAGGCAATAGGTCTCTACGGTTTTTAAGAAGATACCTCCGAGTTGTTGAGTCGATTGAGAAACGGGCCACGACCACGAGGCTCATCAGCAACGACGTACTGGTGGTCAGTTGTCAGCGTATCGGTTTTCTATCGGTTACAATCTACATTTCGGGGAGTATTCACCGAAATGAAAATTGGAAATTCGCAATTCCGCCAAGCCCGTTCCACAATCAGACAAAAACTGGTCTATTCTGTAAAAACCTCACCGTGCATACTTAGGTGAAGTGTCATTCCACCTGATGCTAGGGTTTGACACTTGAAAGCTCACTTCACATAAGTTTTCACTGAATTGAGGTGAGATTTTTCCAGAATACCCTCACAGTCGTACGGCGATGCACCATCGCTACGTGGTGGACAATTGGACATCCCACCTATAAACACAAAACTTTTGGGAACACTTTCATTTTACGTACAGCTAAGGAGTGGAATTCCCTGCCGGAGTTTGTGTTTCCTGATAGCTGTCATTTTTGGGGAGAGTGAATAGATTACTTCTAGGCAAGCGTGCTTCATTGTCAAACGAGAAATATGAAAACATTAATAAATAATTGAATTATGAAACATTAAAAGAATGTTGGTAACCTATAAGTTGGTAAAGTAACCATTTATGGACTGAATAAAATGGAAAAATTGAATTGGATGTAAGAGCTTACATTGTAAACGCAGATGTAAATAAAACAAGCGCTCATTTCTATTTAATCTCTAGGATTACAAGCATTGAGTGCTGGGCGTGCTCTGAAGATACGTTTCTGGGACCCACAGGACCACAGTACACACAGACTGTGTTTGTGCGTTGTTTGTGACTGTTTGCTGAGCTGAGAGCTTTAGTTCAAACAGCATAGTGTTTTAATTATTTGCAACAATTTTCGATGTTAACTGGAAACTGAGAATTGATAAAGGAGGACAAGCTATATAAAGAGAGAATGAAACTCGATAGGAAATATGAATCAACATTTTAAAAAGGCATAGCTAAGTATAGTAATTATAATTTTAATTAGCTAGTTTGTTCCACGCAATCTTTCGAACATATCACTTTCCTGGTCTGTGGAAAATCTCTGAAGTTGTCATGATCCATAAATAAGGTAAACCTAAACATGAAGCCTCGTCTTATCGACCGTCTTATAAAAACGCCAGTACTGTCCAAACTGTCGGAGAGGATATTCCTTAACCGACTAAAGTCGTGAATGGATGCCAAATATGTTGTTCCGTCTCACCAGTTAGGCTTTCGGAAATCTCACTCAACAATAGAACAGGTTCACCGAGTATACCAAACAGGAAGACAGGCTTTTGAATGTAAAAAGTATTGCTCAGCGGCATTTTTTGATGTACGACAAGCTTTTGACCATGTCTGGCATAAAGGATAGTTGGCTTAAGTGAAGGAAAACCATCCGCATTCAATGTTCCTGCTCATCCAGTCATATTTATCTGACCGCTGCTTCCAAGTGAAACAGGGCGAAGCAAGATCATGATTGTTTGGAATGAGAGCTGGTGTACCATAGAGATCAGTTCTTGGCCCACGGTTATACAAAATATTTACATCAGATGTACCCACATTGGATGGCATAACAATATCAACATTCCGAAGTCATTGCCTTTTTATCAGTAAATGACAACCCAGAAATGGCCAATAACGACTCCAAAAACGACTATACAAAATTCATAAATCGCTCTGTAAGTGGCGTATACGTGCCAAAGTCTAACCATATCACCTTCACGCTCAGGCACGAAAACACTCCTCTTATTAGACTTGGTCCTGATCCTTAACACCCACAGATTGTGTAATATCTTGGCTTCCACTTAGATAGGCGCCTAACATGGAACCATCACATTAAAAATGAACGAGACGAGATAAACCACAAGTTCCACAACCTGTATTGGTTCAAGGGAAGAAACTATGTGCTCTCTGTAGACAACAAACTCCTCATCTACAACTCAGCCCTTAAGCCAACAAGGACCTACGGAATCCCAAAACAAAATTGTAAAATTATAACACTTGGATTCTAATATCTTTGCAATAGCTCTATATCAGGGACGGAGCAAATTATACGGCGGATATAGGCGGAGATGCATTCAAGAATCGATCACAAAATTTTGCTGGGGATAAAAAATGGGGGAAAAAATTACTGATTTATTTAGTTTTGCTAGTACCTACTAGCACAAAATAAATCAGTAATTTTTAAATTGATGTCTATCTCTGTTTCTGTCGGTTTGCTTCACGGGAACAGTTTAAAAAGAATTTCAACGATACTTGGAATCAAGATAAATAAGGCACTACGTGAAGGGCGAGAGCATCTCAGAAAAATAAAGCGTTAGTTCTTTGCGTAGTTTATTACTTCACTTTCATTTTAAGATGCTACTCGGTCTGAAACTATTTATGAAAGCGCCTCATAAACATTCCAAGTGCTGTTTAAATACAAGCTACATAAACATGTACCTGTTATTGTTTGCAATTATTATTTTACTGCGATTAAAGAGCCACCACGCCATGATTGTTGTTCATGGCATAAACTCGATCTAAACGACGTACGACTGCCCAAAGATTTAGTATGTTGAAATGGCATGATATTTGAATCATTCATCACTTTTCCCATGCCAAAGTTAATTTGTGAATATTTCGCTGTTTCCAATATTTATTAGGTAAATGTCATTACAGCCATAAAGACACTGCACCTGATGTCTAGCTTCGTAGAGCATGCGCGTGCATTCCAGCGATTGCAACTGGGGCGCGGTCTGAAATCCCGCGCATTCTCGCATAAATCCGACCACTAGCGGCTTTTCTTGAGAACAACAACTGTTGTGGTTTGCGCAGCCGATTCGCTGTCGGCAGACTGTGCCGGTCGTATGCTCGTGGATTCCGCGGCAGCCGGCCGAATGTCCAAATTACCAACGTCATCATCTAGGAAGATGATGACGTTGGTATTTTCCGCATTTTAATTGGGGTCGACGCACCACGTTTTTTCGTCCATAAACCTAATAAAATGTAAATAATAAAAATCTTTTTAAAAACAAGCTTTTAATGAATTAAAAAGTACTAAATAAAACTTACGTAAACATAGAACTTTGATATTTTCTTAAAAGCTTGAGCTTTTAAGAAAATATTAAATTTCCATGTTCCAGACCCTGAACACCACCTAGTGTCAAAACACTTTGTTAATACATAGCAATGAGTCCAAACACGATGGTGGCTATCTTGTGTAATTGAGGACTTCCTGTGGCTAACTTGCGGCTCCATCATCAGACTCTGGATACCACCTGGTGACAAAGCACTTGTTAATACGTAACCAATGAGTCCAAACATGATGGTGCTATCTTGTTTGATTGAGGAGTTCCTATGGCCAACTTCCGGGTCCATCATTAGACCAGCCCTATGGCATCATTTTTGCAAAATGTCCCGGTAGTTATATAAATATGCCAAGTCTCACTTCAATCGGATGCCAGGAAGTGCTTGAAAAAGTGAAGTGGATGACAGTTGGAGTAACCGGAAACCCATACGAACAGAGCAAGATAATATAAAGCTTGTAAAAACCGGGTACAAGTATGGCCAAGTACAGTAGTCAAGATGTGGTCAATTGCCAGTTGTGACTCGTACATTATCCTTCAAGAAAGAGTTCTGGATTGGTTGGAATTTCTGGTCAAGTTGGGAGAAACCGGCCACGCGTTGTTTAGTTTGAGTTAACTGTCGGTGTGTGTACACCTCTCGGCTTACAGCCGAACCATTGGACATAATATGCTGGTGCATCCATTAGTATGAACTTTGGATGGCAGTAAAAATATAGAAATAAGGTTAACTAGCGTTGTGCACTTGTGCTTTCCAATTGTGATTGTAGTTGTGATTGTGGACTTGTGGAGTGTCGGTCGTGCTAATTTAGATTATAATGAAAATAACTTATATTCAATAAGATTAATGTAAAATCACTTTTAATAAAAACTGATTTCGAATTATTAATTTCGCTTCTAATAGATAATTAAATTATAACGCGGAATAAACGCTCATCCATTACGTATCTACAAACACAAATATATAAATAAATATGTCTGGACGACATACTTTGTGGTTTTATTGTTTACAGCCGCACGTAGGGTAGGGACGCAATGAGCGTTTATTGTTAGCATAATATTATACGAGTCATATAAAAAAGAAACATATAGGTACCCACATATTTTATTGTTTGTTTTAATGTCCCATAAAATGTCGCGGGTAACTCGTCTCTGCTGTCTCAAATAAAATAAAATTCTGCTCCATGTTTTCTCCCGAAAGTTTTGCTTTGGGCAATTTTATAATAGACTAGCTGATGCCCGCGGCTTCGCCCGCGTGGATGTCGGTTATTATATACTAAAAATTTCCTCGACAACCACTCGATCCATTGGTGAAAAAAGAAACAAAAACAAAAAATAAACTTTGCTTTCTTAGTTTTAGAGTTACCTTTAATATTACGTATTTTTCCCACTTAGTATATCTGGACTATGTTCTATGTGATTCCGTCACTGTTATTTACATAGCATGTAGTGGTATTCGAATTTGTATGGGGTGGGAAACACAACTAAAAAGTGAAAAAATAAAGTTTTTTACAAAAAAAAAAAAAAAAACTTAAATTTCGAAAGTCGGTCGCAAAAAACGAAAATTGAAAAGCAAAGACACCCACTTCCGAAATTAAAGTTATTTTTCACTTTTTAGTGTTTTTTTGGAAGCCGGTTGTTTTTTTTTTGGAAAAAGTTTTTATATAAAATGTAGTGATAGGTAGTCGCATTCTTTCAGTACCTTATTACCTTCTGTATCGTATTACGAAGGTGGAAGTGGTCTCGCTCCGAGCAAATTGTTACAGCATGCAATGCCTACCAGATAGATGCCTTTCTCTAGAATTCTTCCCAAGAATGCTAAGCCTTCGATAATATAGGTCGTCAGTTTACCTTTTAAGCTAAGACAGGCCACACACCTGACATACACTTGTATTACGACAATTTTGGCGTCACATTTGAAACATTAAACCCCCGTATATCTGCGCGCAAGCACGCACACCAAGGACACATTTGTAGCGAGTGCAGTTTGTGGCGAAACGTTCGCCGCGGTACACAAATTCAAGATCGGACACGTTCGTTTTTTGTGGCACGGTGATTATGGATTTTCGTAGTAACATTGCCCACTCGCATGTATTTGACCGGTACAGCATTTTTGATTTATCTCGAAGAAGCTTGTCAAAATAATGCTCGCATTTCCAAGCATGTTTGAGAAAAACCCTATATTATACAACCATGTATGAATTTTGAGACATTCGATGATATAAATGAAACTGTTCTTCGTGGAACCGTAATTCCTGGGAAATTTTGAAATGACCGTAAACTGTCTTGATTACTTACGAGTGAAACCAATAACGTCTTCTTTTTCTTATTAATTGCCACATCAAGAAATCTGTATTGCCGGACGATGATGCCGACATTTTGGTAGATTCCAGAATGTTCCGATGTGCGACTGTGCGTGTACTCGATACATTTGCTCTGAGCTAAAATGTAGCGCAGTTATTGTGGCGACGTAAATGTAGGATGCGTGTAGCGTGTGGCGCCGGTGTGCGGCCGCACTCAGAGATGTAGCTTGAAATGGTCTTTTAATTTATTTCATAATTTAGAAGACTTCTTGCCCGGTAACATTTAAAAAATAAAAAAGCCAATGACAGCTCTCTACTTTCTTTCCACTTCTCTCAGTTCATAGCTGGTCATGGACCACTCTTTTTTAAAAGAGTCCAGCTCATGCCACACTCTCCATCTGGGCTTGGCTACCATTATTTCACGAAATACCAACGAAATATTGATTCACGATAAATGCTTCTGATGCTAACAAGGGGCTGCTTACATTTTTCTTCTGCCCACAAAGGTCTAATTTGGAGCTTTTTATTGATATAAAACTATGATTACATAAAATATGACTCTGATAGAAAAGTCTAATTACGAGTAGGTCCATAAACTTAATTAACAAGTTACACGTGCAGTTGGACGATTTTAAAGTTACTAATCCAAGATGAACTACATGAACTGGAACAAATGTTAATTAATGAAAGTAAATACAAATATTTCAGGTTATACGTACCACGAAAAAACTGCTAAAGCCAAATAGATTGAAAATGTTCACCCACATATAATATATTTGTGTATTTGCAATTTGTTCAGCGGTTCTGGGCTTGGGTCGCAATCGCAATATTGAATCAAGAACATACCTAAATTTTATGTTGGAAGCATCCGTCAGGAAATATTTTAATGCTCGGGTAGAACTTACTAAGTGGGTTCACTCTCTGAATAAAGAACAATCTACTGGAACAGACGCTTCACAAGGCATTCGCTTGTGAACTGATTTAGACACAATACTAGTTTTAGCGGAAGAAAAATATCGATGCAATTTCCTCTTATCTTACGAACGAAGACCATGGAATGACTGGAGTATTCTAATAACGTTCGATTCATAGAAACTATACCTCCAAATAACAATATCACTAGTTCGGTGAAAAAATTACAACTTAATAAAATGTTTATATAATAGTTAACCCAGCCAGCACCTTGAATGCGTGTATCATGTTATTTACCACGAATAGCTCATGAAGTCATGATACTAACATAAAAGTGACCCAGTTTTATCCTTCCATATTTATGTACGATATAAATGGAGATTATGTTAAAGGACAACTTTTCTTAGCTTAACTTTTCTTTTTTTACAGTAAATGTCATCCTATCTCGCAAATGTTGTTCTTATTAAAGGATCGATGAAATTTTCATGTTTACATGATGGATGGAGGTGGAAAATTGGAAAGCAGTTTTATTAAATAAAGTAGAACGACGGAATATTTATTATTTAGCCTTGATATCACAAAGGTTTAGGGAACTGTGATTAAACTTCGTATCATTCAGTTTACATTGAAAACAGTATTTTGCGCTGCAGTTTTTTTTTATTGTGTATGCGGACTGTGAGACCCAGGAAAAAACTGACGAGTGGGGCTTGATAGAGACCATACCATAGAGACGAAACCAGACATGTAATGCATTTTTCCATAGAAGTTGTTGGAATTAGATTGAATAGAGACAATTGCAACTTCACTTTGGACAAGTCATCAGTTGATAATAACTTCCATTTAAGAATATCTTTTTAGTGTTGATCCTACTTCCTACTAATATTATAAATGTGAAAGTTTGTGTGTTTGTGTTACTCAATCACGCAAAAACGGCTGAATGGATTTGGATAAAATTTGGCAAACAGATAGTTTATAACCTGGATTAACAGATAGGATACTTTTTATCCCGATATTCCCACGGGATCGAGACACTTACGCGGGTGAAACCGCGGGGCGCAGCTAGTAGGATTATATTTTGATATTCGCTTTCTCATCTCTGTTTATAATATGTATAATAAATTAGGTAGGTGAGTATCATTGAAATTGTGTTTTTCTTCGGAAACGTCGTGATCTACCCATCTTTCTGAACGCTTTGAGATAAACATGAAACATCCTACTGTTCTAAACGAAAAAAAGCTATGCAGCAGCACTTTTGTACATCGCGTTTTTTCACTATATTAATTAAGTATTTTCTCAGGCAGGTGGAGTTAGCGTGTCTATACCGCATTTAAACTTCGTTGTAATTTCCGTGATTAATGTAACCCCATTTGGATTGGACTCTGCATTTATAAACGCTTTGTTATGTAATACGAAATCCGTTTCGCTATGAGTTAACAAAGTTTTATACCAACTCAAGATATCGTTGGCATCCTATGGGAATACTTACTAGGCGACGTATTTTCTGACCGTCGTAATACGTCTTTCAGTAATAGGTAAAGATGGTCTTAGAGACGGCTTGGAAACTTTCATAATCAAACAAGCCATAAAACATCTCCAGTTTAGTCATAGGCCAGTCCTAATCAAAGAAGCTTCTTTGAAAACATGAATAATCGGCTTAACGTTCAGTTTAGTTATCTTAAATCTTGGTATTTCTTTATTGGAAATCGAATCATGAATATGAACCCCTTGCCACAATTAGTTTTGATTGTCGTGTGACCTCGGTTAGTTACTGTCCTCCCTATCGCCTCGTGTCGTATTATAACGATACATCTGATTGTGTGTGTGTGTGTGCGCTAAGATTGCGTATTGTATTGTTGTCGACAATAGGTCCTCCAGACGCGCTGATTGTTTCAGTGTGTTTGTTCTTGTTGATCGGACCTGTTACTACAAATCGTCGCGAATTGATCATGATTGTTTCGAAGTGCATAATGTAGAAACTCCAAGTAGAAGGGCTAAGTCCAAACATCCAAGTAATGAAACTTAATGCTTTTGTAGGGCTTGGGAGCTTTCCAAACTAGCGCATTTTAAAACTGTTCCTATTAGATTGATAAGTAACTCATTATTTTACAAAAAAATTGTAAGTACGTATACGTTCTACAGGTGAATTCAGAAAGTTCTGATTGCTTGTTAGCGACTGCTGCGCCAGTTACATAAGCAAACTGTCGTTGTTAGTAGATGCGCGGAATGACTCCGAAAGTCCGTCGTTAGGTTAAAACTTTAAAAACTAAAATCTGTATACGAAAAAAACGCCAACTAAAAAGGTACAAGTAACAAAATAATATGATTAAGACATAAGTACATGACATAAGTATCTACTTATTTAGTAATTACGTGTGACTTGGTTTTAACAAAAACCGGAACTGATGTTATTTTGTTACCATGTCTTGTTTTGTTTATATTAGGGATGGGCCGAACGTGGTTTTAACCGAATACGAACTGCGGTCGAACATTCGGTGAAAATCAAATGTTCGGCCGAACATCGGTTTCCTTAACTGTAAGTCCAGGTTTCCTAACGATGTTTTCCTTCACCGATGTCAATAATGTCAAAATTTATCGAAAATATATTTTATTCTGTAAAATTTAACATCCGCTATAGGCCGCCATGTATTTTGAAAAACTATACCTCGCTTGTCAAAATACGATTAGTAGCTTAGGAGTTATGAGGGAACAGACATACCTACATACATAGTCTGTTAAAATCATAGCACTCCTTTGGCTTTGCCGTAGTCGGGTAAAGAAAGAATTACGGCTGAAACTCTTCTGGGCCTTATCTACGTTAACCCAGTTTATCTAGGTGGGTGCAAAATAATAACGTTACAAAATACTCTTGTGCTAGACGACATTACACGTATTAATATTCAGTTTTTCGTCTTTTAAAACAGCTGCATCAGAACTATACTCCATTTGAAATAAGATTAGGCATTTAAATAAACCTTTTTTACAGTCCATTCAACCGATTTTGACTTCTATTGCGTTGGTGGCATGACAAATGGCAGCTGCAGTAGACAGTTGGTATTTTGTAATATTTTTGCTTATAATGCCATCCTTATGCATACGGTAAAGAAGTCAAAATCGGTTGAACGGTCTGTAAAAAGGTTTGTTTAAATGTCTTATCTTATTTCAAATGGAGTATAAGGTTACACAATAAGTTATTCTATTGGCTATAATTTGAATTTTCGTAAAACGGGGCCGAATATCGAAGTGCCGATTTCTGGTGAGTCTCCTGCGGATAGTTTACACTGTCACGTGCACCGAGGGTGCTACAGATTTGCATTGTGCATCTAAAATTAAACTAACTCATGGGTTCATGACTCCTTTTCCGTAGCCAGATAATAAATCATTCATAGCTCAAATTAGCTGCGAGGTATTGACTGAAATGAAATCCCTGTTTCTTTGCTAAGCGCAGATCACGTATAAAATTGGAGCACCCGTAAACAAAATTAAAGTGTTTGTCAGTGGACATACGCTCCAATTTTATTTATGAGTATGACTATGGATTACCGCATCACGGAAACTGTTGAGAGCGACGCACACTACCTACACATTGTGGCGAAGCATCGGTTATCATAAATTGTAATCCAAAATCGATAAAATTGCCGGTTGAAATTTTTACGGGTAATGTGATAACATTGTTCCTGAATTCATCGTCGTCGTATACCGTTAAGTATAATTTATTTCTCAGCAATTAAAATCACGAATAGTTTTTCAAGAATTTATCGGTATTCAAACGACACATTAAATAAAGTTAAGTCCTTCGGTCATTACCGAACGGTTACGACGACGTAGAGTAATAAAGCAGGTAAACTGTAGGTAGTACCCGTAATTAATTCGTTAGTAATTGGGACACTAGAGCAAGAGAATACTCTCTTACACGTGCGTGCGCAATAAATGAAGACAGTAAAGAAGTGACGAGTCGAAATAATTATTTTAAGGCTTGAGCGAACACTAAAAATAAATAGCCAGTGTGATGTCATGAAAAGTGTTACGTACCTATTCAACACGCATCCGAGTATGACATCAGTTCTCCTCGCCACGATCATCTGTTCGCCCGTTGAATTATTATCACAGTTCCCACCATTTGTGATTCACTGTGTTTTTTTTTCTAGAGCTGCGATTAAATGGATTTTGCAGAATGTAGGTTGGCTAACCCATTATCGCAGTTGATACCTAATTAGCGGTTGGATCCGGCCGTTGTTCTCAGATAAAAACCACAAAACTGTAAAGGACAGACAAAATGGTTGTTTCTGCTACGCTTGCTAATTATCTCTGGTATAAAGTCGTCTAACTAGGTATTGTTTTTGGCTTCAATTATTTTGGCTTAGATTACGGTTTTTTGATCAAGGGAAGATTAAAAACGGTGAGCGCCCTGAGGCTGGACGTATTTATATTTATTTTCTAGTTGGTCTTGGTACCTACAACATCGTTCTTTTACATTTTAATGCTCCTATTTAAATGCTAGTCGTAGCTTCCCGATAATGTAGTCACCTTATTCGATGCGCTACATTATTCATAGACGGCATCGCCTTGATACTGTAGTTCGCATGTTGTTTATTTTTGCTTATTAAATTATTACTATATCTTTACCTAATTTTAGCTACTACTCAAAATATTTATGTTCCAACAACGCCCACACAAACAGCGGATGGCCCGTCAATGTTGTCCTCAACATGGCATTGTTGTCGTTCGGGTGTTACGTCGTGGAATGCGTCACTAGCTGCTCTAGGTATCTACGTACATGTAATTCTGCGATACTAAATCGCCCTGCACTCGGCTGCTAGTCCGGCAACATAATTACGTTCGCGCCATGCGGGCTCTGCTAGTGACGTTTGAAGGTTAACTGTTCTAGTTAACTGGCGTTCATGCTACACGCGACCCACGATAATCGGGATAATCATAGTCACCAATAGATGCTGGTGTGTGTCTAGCCTGGACTTGGGCCAGCCCACTCAGACACTCAGAACTACTGTGACTCGTTCATGACGCCGCATATTTTTAACGTAACAAACAGCGCAGACACACTCTCGAGTGCCAAATGTAAAGTTCACTAACATAGATTTGGCAAGAGCAGCTATTTACGCGAGTGTCTATGCTTCTAGCGAATAATCGCGGACCACGTATACACCATTCTTGTGATCGGCGTAGGAAGACGGAGGATCAAGTGAGAAGATCACATGCATCAGTAGACGGTATAGGTCACAAATTGCCTTTTGTTCGTATATAGATAGATAACAACAGCACGACAGCAATAACAACGCAGCAATTACAACGCAGCAATTACAACGCAGCAATTACAACGTAGCAATTACAACGACAGCTTCACCCGGTACTTAAGGTACCGGGTGAAGCTGTCGTAGTAATTACCAAATTCGGTCACGTTACATATACTTATTAATTACATATTACATTGGTAATACCATAAAGTAACTACCTATAATGTTTACAATAATTATTGTAAAATTGATATTGAATAAGTATGTACCTGGGTACAAATTGTTATCCTTGCAGAGACGCGGATTTAATTTAATTTCTCAGATGGAATGTTGCAGTATTTTCAAAAATCCTTCGTATCGAACTGTTCGCTTGCTTTCATAAAAAAGAATGAAATTTTATTAATTAACTCCGTGATCCCAGCCAACTAGTAGTGCACGTAGTTGTGCCAGATAACTCTTTTTGCTTCGAGTGTCGCATGCTAATTAAATGTTACTTTATCGTCCGTGCAGAGTTCCTGCTTTCTATTGTCTTTGGCAATTCGAACGATTTACCTATTGGTAGTAATGTATCCGGTTATTAACGACTTGCCTTCCTAATCTTCTGTCTGTAGAATAACAAATTGTATTGGGTACGAAATTATGTTTCGGTTAAGTATTATTCTTTAAGATTGTAGAAGAAATATGTCAGTTTATAATCCTGATGTTATTACTGTATTGATCAAACAACTGTCATTCATCATCTCATCATACAAACGTTCCTTGTCACTTAAAAACTGGTTGCAATATTATAGCACGACGTCGATAGATAGACGGTTGGAGGAGGAACGAGATTTTCAGCCTGTCTCCGAAACTATTTAAGGGCCTATACTACCTCAGCTCAAATTCACTTTTTATCTCGCTTGCACCATACTACTCGCCGCCTGAGTGACAGCGAGACGGAGTGGGGTGCTGGCGGCTCCAAGCTTCGAACAGTTTAGGTAATTGCTTTTCACGGTGTAAATAATGGTAATTTAATAAGCATAAGACCAGCTTTATAGTTAGTTCAGTTATTATGCAAAGTTTCATGATCTAATTTGAAGTATTTTTTGAATACCAGCGGTTTATATGTAGTTCGGTTTAGAGGCAACTTTTGAATTGTTTTTTATCAAGATATGTATTCGTGTTTTCGTCAAACACGATTACATATCTCGGACCTAGCATCAATCCTCAACTTTAACATATATTTATTCCAAAATGAATGCTGCAGTATTTTCGGCATAACGGAGGATCATGCTGAGCAATTTGAGGTTTGGTAGGCCCTTAACATAAGCTATTATGAGCACCCGAACGAAGTCATAGGCACTTATGTAATGTATGTTCGCGTCAATTTCTGGCATTGTCTTTTATGTACCACGAGCAACATTTCATCTAAAGTACATCACTCCATGACAATGGATTCATCTTGTGACCTAATGTAGTGGCCATATTTTTACTAACAATGACAGTCTCGGAAGTGGCAAGCAGCAATACCAATTGGCATTCTCTGTGATGTTTTGTTGGCAGACGTGCTCGGCAGTACGTATCTCCGTTCAATATCTGATAGATTGAATTAACAACAATTGTACCTTTTAATGAGAGATTAATGTTTGTCTAAGCGCATTTAATTTATTGCATTTTTTGTTCCAATAACCTTCGAACCGACATGGTACACTTTTTTTTTTAAATAAAGAATTATGTCACGCTTTTTCAACTTAAAAAGTTGCATCAAGGAAAGAAGTCCCGTTGTGATTCTGATTAAGAAGCTCGGAATTTTTATGCACAATTTCAATAAGCTCAAGACTTATGTCAAGGCTTATTTGAAATATCCGTTGCTGCTTCTTGTCAATCTTTGTAGGCATTAATTTGTTTTAATTGTAGCTACATACACTGATCATAAATGTGTCGGAATTAGAAAGAATGTACGATTCCACCTCTGACATTCCAAAATATTTTATTGATCTGTTAGCAGCGACAGCTGCATGTACGTTTTCATTGCTTTCCTGTTATTACTAAACGTCTTTTGTTCTATAACGGTCACCTTTCAGATGCCTCTAATTTATGACGGCACCGAATCCCTTGTGCTTTTCTTATTTTTAAATTCTTCTTAGTTCCGCGGAGGTTATTTCTGGTAACAAAAAACATGCCTATTATAAATATCTGAAGTTTCGGACGAATTTTCAAGCATTTCCGGGAAATTATTGCAAATTTATTATCTTATTTTGAAAGGAATCTACTTTGTAAAAGTATTGATTTATATTCTGATTATTAACAACAGTGCATTAGTGCAATAATACGATAGGTACGTACGAATACCTATATATACTGCATGGGTCCATTATCCATATCAGGGATGTTGCGGAAGCAGATTTTTTCACATCGCGGATGCGGATTTTTGAAGGCTCTTAAGATATTTTTTCTAAATGTCACTTTGCGCCGGTGCCGGGCATTAAAAATTCACTTTTTTAAATTATCAGCTGCAGAAAGCTCACATAGCACTGTACACAATTTCACAATAACACTCGAAAACTGAAATGTTTATAATAATAAGCGCAACTAAACGTTATGACTGATTTATGAGAAACGTATGAACAATAACAAACGCGTCGGGTCTCGTCTCCGAACAAAATCTTCGCTTTTATTTGTCAATGGCACGTGCGTACGGCACGCGCTAAGCTCGGCTCGGCCCATTTTCTTTCTTGTTGCGACCTGTGCTACATCCGCATCCGCATGAACATCCGCATTAATGATTGCGGACGCAGATGTCCAAATCGATGCGGAAGCTCTGCGGTTGCGGATATCCGCAACATCCCTGATCCATATAGTAACATTACAAACACAACAACACACCATAAATTAAATAATGTACCTACCTACCTACCTTCTCATTTACTTAATAAAGATAATACATACACGACTATACGTATTATGTATATATTTTATTACATTCGATTGTAGATCATGATTTAATGTACGCTTCTACATTTTTTCGCGGTCAAGTGCCTAGGAAAGTAGCTACGTACCAAACTAATTTATTCAATGTAGGTACGCTGAAAGCTAAAATTACTGAGTGGCATTCATCGTTTCAAGTGTTTTTCATAACATCAATGTACTGACGTTTATTTCTATAGAAGAGCATGACTTACCCTTTATTTTTATTAGGTATTGAATACGTAGGTAGTATGTATAGTTTCATGAATCTAGAAACCAAAACCATGAGCGCGATTTTGAACTGGAACTTTCAGTTTTCGACCAGAAATCCCGTCTAGAAAGTTCACCCTGTCTGTATGCCCAAATGATGCTGAACCGAGTTCAAGAGCTGTCAGTGTCAATATTCCACAACAATGATGACACTGACAGCTCTTGATGTGCTGACCGCGTTCAATGTCATTGGTGAAATTCGTTCTGAAATACAGAACAAGTTTTAAAAATGCGCGAATATAACTACGTCATTAAATCATAGGTATTTATGTAATAGTGGGGCAGCCCTTTTCATTAGCGTTCGAGGCTGAACGTACCGTGATAACTTTCAAGAACCTTACCTCTTGGGAGCCACCTAGTGCACTAATCTAATTTCATCCTACATGCTCTAAATATATTCACTGCAGCCACTGAAGCTAATAAAATTGATTACCAATGTTCCTGTTTCATTTATATTGACGTTTCCAACATGTTTAGATTACACACACACACAGTGGATGAATCCAGAATTTAATAACTGTAAATTAGGTATTTCAGAAAAGTTCTCATCTATATATATAGATGAGAACTTTTCTCCTTTACCTAAGTATTTACAACGGACTCTTCGGCTTTATTGTTAGTATACCTAGAGATAGATCTTTACTTACTAACAATAACGCTGAAGAGTTTGTTTGAACGCGCTAGTCTCTGAAACTACCAGTCGGATTTGAAATAGGTAATCTTTTTCCATTTGATAGCCCAAATCTTCAAAAAAAAGGGAAAGAGAAAAAAGTCTGAGAGCATGCAGCGAAAACGAAGTAATAGGGTGGGCGGGCGATGCGATGCGACGCGTCGTCATCCGTGACCAATGACTATATAGCCTTCTCTTTGTCCGTGACCCGGTCTTCGGCCGTTGTGACTTGCGACCAATTGCGCCATTCGTATCGGTTCTATAGTTTACCTGGTCGCTGCGACCGGCAGTGGATGGGCCCTCTAGTGCGCGAGATCCCTAAAAGTGCGAGGTGGAACCCTATACTGAACTTTCTTTATTCACATCAATTTGCATACACTGTTCTACCTTTCCGCATTCAACATTTATTTTTAGCGAGTCTTGTCGCAAATGTGAATGCAGGCGTATATTATTCCCAGATGATTTGTACTGGCTCGCGAGCAGCATTAATTCTGCTTAGTCTGTCTAGTTTCATTACAAATCGAGATTGGAAGACATGTTGAATGATGCAAGACGAATTAATGTGCCTAATGAATGAGTAGATCACGATAGTTTGCTTTTATAACATACGTTCGTATAATATTGTTAGTATGTTGCTATTGTTTGTTCCACGGGGAAGTCGGCATCGATTTATTTACAGGTTTATACAATACAAGTACAAATTGCTAGTTTCAGTGCGCTGTAATCATTACAGGTGTACACAACACAGTACCTACAATGCTATTTTATGATTAAACCTGCAGCACGGAACGTGAAAGCCGTTTATGAATTTACTGAAATTTTATATGTTTTGTTGAAGCTAGGTTTTTCCCAATCATCTGCCTATAGAGAAGCATGCGTGGATTTTCCAACATGCCTCTGCTACGTAACAATTAAAATTGCCGGCGGAAAACTGGTTATCTTGTTACTATTGCGGGGGATTGGTCGGCACCTAATCCTAATTACAATAGTTAACACGAAGTATTTGGCAATACTGTAGTTTCTAATATTTTGTGAAAGAATTTTCGGAATCGGATCAGTCGTTTCGAAGGTTACCTCCTACATACAAATTCAAAATGTTTAAGTACCTCTTCATAATATTATTACTTACTTCATTTTAATTTTATACAAGGGGTTTATTCATAAACGATGATTAAAGTTAAGTGACGTTCAAACGTCAAAAATGTATGGTTAAACAGTCGATAATCATTACTTAACTTTAGGCAACGTTTCTGAATAAAGGGGAAAATGGTTGATAATTTAACATATTGTGGGTATGTGTCCTATATTCACAAAATAAATGAATTTGAACTGTGTTCCTGACTGGTACAGAAGTTACCAGATCGAGTTAGTATTACATTTTGTTGCTGTGCGTTGAGTTGCGATTGTTGAGAACTAGCTAACGAGGAGGGTATTTCAAATGTAATTAGAAATTTACGTCCGTCTAGCTGTAGCCCGCGAGTTCTTCTTCGTTTATTTTGCATTTTAATCATGTTATAATACAAACATCCAGAATTAAAAGTAGCCTGAGCCTAGAGTTCGACAGAATTTCTATTTGCGTTTCAATTTGAATTTCAATTTGCAGCCTAAATATCAATTTTTGGACATTTCGGTTTTGGCTGAACACGTGTATTATCTTCAGCTGCATAACAACAGCTGAAATAAAATTACGCCACAAAACATACTATAGGCAGCCTTATTGCTTTTGCGATCTCTTCCAAGCAACCTTGGAATAGAATGATGAAAATGGTTTACCAAGGCGTCAAAAGTTAACAGACAGACTTACTTTCGCATTTATAATATTAATAGGTATGGATTACCTAGTGGAGATTGGAATAGTAGACCGGAAATAAGAACCGCCAATGATCTACATCTGCTTGATTTTATTTCTTTCTTTCGGATAGTTGGTTCCACAGCTTTATTCTACCAGTGGGTCTTGAGCAGTATTGCTGAGATTTCAATCTTTACACGGTTAAGGTTATCCTCATATCCTGACGTAGGTCACCTATGCGTTTCAACGTTTCTCCGATAACTACAAACTACCTACGATTCAACTCTCATGGGGATAGGAGCCAACTCTGCCATTATTTATTGTGCAAAATAATTTAGGTCATGAATTTTTCTAAATAGAAAGCGCAGATTATTTTTCACATCTGAAAAAACTATTTTCTTCTGAGATTAGGTAGGTAATATATATTTTTAATATCAGTCGAGTTTTCTAAGAAAATCTCAGTTTCTTCAGACCTACGATATAATCGTCATTTTGGCGCAGTGTTTAGTAAAGTGCGACAAACAAAATTTTGTTGCCGGCGTTTCATCTTACTTAACTCGACCTTATAGCGATACATCTATCTAGTTACTTGTCTGTTATCGTCTCAAGATAATGTATCTAACTTTGAGGTCTGTTGTGTTAGTAAATTAACCTCATTTTGCGAACTTCTGGTAGTCTGTTAATCGTTTATAAGTTCCTGTTACAACCTAAATTCGATGAATGAACCGAACTCTGAGCCAAGTTTAAATTGTGATCGATTAAGCTGAAAGAACTGATAAATTAGAGCGAAAATAGCCCAGTGGTTTCGGCGTCTGGCTAGCGAAGCGAAAGATCTTGACTTTGATTGTAAACCGCATGTACCCCACCCATCGCACCGTAGAAAAGTGCAAAATAGTTCTGGTGAAACCAGCTCGTTTATTAGCATAAATATATGGGTAGTAGGACTAGCAGGGTACATACCTAAGGCACATTGAGGGTAACTAACTTGGTTAGATAGAATAGGTACTCTTTATTATGAATACCATAAGAATAACAGATATAAACATAGAAATTCTATATTCTCAGGGTTACACAATGGGCGTTCTTATCGCTAAAAGCGATCTTTTATAGACGGCCTTTGGATAATACATATTATGTATTTAAAAATAAAATTCATTTTTAAGGTCCTCTTTGATTTGACCCTGTCTTAAGTGATTAGGTACCTTCCTATTAAATACAAAATTAGTGAATTTAATTTAGGTGGGAATCTTTTTAAGTAATTTAAGGCCGTACTCTACTTCTGATATTATCTCACTCGCACCATACTACTCGCGGCCTGACTGAGAGCGAGACGGAGTGGGGTGCTGGTAGCTCTCAAACCTCGAATAGTTTACGTAATTTATTTTTACGGTCAAAATAATGATAATTAAAAAAAAAAAAAAACCTAATACCTGTTTTATAGTTAGTTCAGTTATTATGCAGTTTTATGATCTAATTTGAAGTATTTTTTTAATACCAGCGGTTTATAATTCGGTTTAGAGGTAACTTTGTTTTTTTATTCTATGGAGAAAATTTTATGTAATCTTCTTTTCGTTCAAACATAGGACCTAGCATCAATCCTCAACTTTAACATATATTTATTTCAAAATTAATGCTGTAGTATTTTCGGCATAATGCAGGAACATGCTAAGCAATTTGAGGTAGGCCTTAAGGGTCGTACTGGTCTTGTAATAATTATAAAATTGTAAAAAAGTATGTTAAGTAGTTCCCTTTGAATAGGGCACGACGCGACGTCCACTTACGTTTGCAGGTTTCCGGGCTGCATCGCGCAAACCTTGAGCTTTTTATATGTTACGAGTATGCATAGTTATTATATATGCAGCGGTAGCAAAAAACAGGGACCGAAAACCTTTATAAATTACGGTAAGTACAGATATCGAAGAGTTTTAGTTACTTCTAAGACTAAGGTTACCGCTATCTGGGTAACCCAAGAATAATAAACATGTTACCTCTTTTAGGTTACCGGTTACACACAGGCGACGCGTGCACTTTGACTAATGCCGACGGCACGTAATTTTTATTTCGGTAACCAGTATTAATACTGGTTGTAGTCAATTTAAGGTAATCATTAAAAATACCTGTAAAAATATAAATGTTGTAACTGAAAAAAATACTCGTATTAATCATTTCGTTTCGGTCCCTGGTAAAAACCGCTCAAGATACATGTATAGTGACAGGAAACTTAAATCCTCAGTAAACGTCGCGCCTCCTTATCTGAAAGCAAGTATCGGGAAAAGCAAGTAGGTCCACAAAGATTTACGTCCTTGGTTCCTTTTCAACATGCTGTTCTCGAATCGTTTGAAAAACCAAGAGCCCCTTGCCCCCGAAAGAGCTTCCTTTCTGAAGAGATATTCAATTTAATCTCTTGTCGAATCTTAAATCAACTTCTTGACGTATTGTTCACACCTCCACCCGTGAGGTTAACACCGTCAATCTGAAGGCAATTTGGGATTAGCGAATATGTTTGAAATCCTTACATATTATAAAACAAAGTCCTCGGCCGCGTCTGTCTGTCGTCCTGTACGCGATAAACTCAAAAACTCCTCCACCGATTTTCATGCTGTTTTCACCAATGGATAGAGTGGTTCTCGAGTAAGGTTTTAGTATATAATAACCGACATCCACGCGGGCGAAGTCGCGGGCATCAGCTAGTATTTAATAAAACATTCCCCAATCCGGATTATGCGTTATTAATCTACTCGTACATATTTCATGATCTGTTTACCGTCAACCCATTCAAAATATCAGATTGATCCCAAATTGTGTACTACCTAACCTCCGTCTAAAATTTCACTTGAATCAAGTGTTGTATAGATTGGAGGTAGGTAGGCTTCAATATTTAAAGTTCGTTTAATCATTTATAAATAAGCATGACCTGCATAATGTCTCCTGCTCACTGTCCTCGTTACCCTTCGGAAACGATCATGTAAAAGAGATGCTGTGAATGGAAAGTTGGATTAATTCCGCAGAATTTGCATTTTTTTCCGTATGACATCGTGTGACGTAATCCTAAGTTGCAGTGGTTCACTGCATAGTTTGTAGGAATTATTGGCATCAGTTGAATTATTCTCACTAAGAACTTAGGATGGGACTCGAAATCTTCAATTTATTACGTTTTGGTCTCGGATATTTCCGATTTGCGCATTATAATTATTCATGGTACTTACTCACCATTTTTTGACGAATTCATTTAGGATCAGCGTTATTATTATTATGAAGTTAAACATTAATTTATAAAGATCATTTTATTTTCTTAAGACTACTAATAAGTACCTACTAATTCTTAGGTAGGTTTCTGTATGGGTACCTACCGCTATACTTCCACACTACTTTTTCTATCTTATTGTTCAAAGTCATTTGAAACGCTTAATTAATTTAAGCACCGAAGCAAGAAAATACTAAGTAGGTTTTTAATATGCATGCTTACTCATCATATTGCCATGTGATGGTATAATTTTGAGATGTATTTATATTACCTATGGTCCCGTGATCTGTGAATCACAGTTATCTCTAATACTCAGTATTATTCTTAATGATAGTTGCTTGCGTAAAACAATGGTTGTAGATTGTGTATTTAATAAATTTGGTGGAAAGTGGAAATGGCCGGGCTACGCGCCAGCTAATCGATACATTATACTTTTATTTTGTTACAAACGCAAGGTCGGTTGGAAGTTGGGACCGCATTCAAACTCAATGCCTAGTATAAATAGGGGAATAAATCATTGCGACCGCAGTGATTACGTAGTCTTACGCCTGGACAACATATTTAAGTGACCATTTTTTGTTGTTCTAATAATTTATTGAGAAATAAACAAATACAAATGTTTGTTGTAATGTATGTCAATTAGTTATAATTATCAACTTAGAATCTTTACATGAAAAGAATCGGAAGTTTGACTATTGCACCCTCTAGGGGCGGATATGCGACCTACATCCTGACTTTGTGAAACTTTCACTAGTTTCAGTTTCAATCCACTGCAGTAAAACTTACAGCGCGCCATCTGTGCACGCCGCATCGAACTTCGTTGTTGAGTTTAGTTCTGGAAAATCCGGACAGAGGGCTCTCGTAGTTTCTATCTATTAGAATCGTGGAGATTATTATTCAAGAGAAAGCTCTCGTGCTTTAGCAATCAATGCGTTAATTTGATTCAAATTCAATATTTCGGATTGCTTTCGTACACTCAGATCACGAAGTTTTGTTGCTTTGTCTTCAATTGGTCTTGAATTTCTAGGGATTTATTTTGGCTCTGCAGTCCGTTATAGTGCAGTAACAGTTTTTTTTTGATAATGTGGTGAAACAATTCACCTATCCACTTAATAACAAGAACATAATATCGTAGATACTGTTGATAACATATTGCTGCAAACAAACTTCGTTACGTTATGTATAGGTACTTACACCTAGCTAATATTTGTTTAGATTAGATTGTGCATAGATAGACACTACATATCTACGGGTGGAATATGTATGGAGGCAAAGTGGTGTCCAAAGGTTGCCTGAAAGTGATACGTCCATCTACTACGCGTAGGTACACGTTCCATCATCGAATATGTATGTACTATTGTATTGTCTACGACACTGATGACCAGAAACAAGGGAGTTTTCTTTTCGAATTTCTTCATAAATAAACGATCGAAAAAGCCAGCGCCAACGACCTTTTCATAAAACAATTATCATCTTGATAATGATTTAAACTAAATCATTCAATTTGGCTAACAGGATGTTTCTGGC
The DNA here is from genome assembly GCA_949152455.1 of Lithophane leautieri. Taxonomy (NCBI): domain Eukaryota; kingdom Metazoa; phylum Arthropoda; class Insecta; order Lepidoptera; family Noctuidae; genus Lithophane; species Lithophane leautieri. Next base: position 16,526,252 of record OX424458.1, on the reverse strand, counting down.
TGAATGCTTATAATACGAAATTTCCGGTTTAACAGAACACACATTATTTTATCGTAAGTTCGATTGAATAAGCTAACAAAATAAATGATTTATATTATCTATAATAGAACATACCTACTTGTTTTTATTCATGCTTCTATTCTACTGTTTTTCAAACATGCTTGGAAATTAGAGTATTATTTTGACAACCTTCTTCGAGATAAGACATGGCGAAACTATAAGGTTTCCTTGTTGACTACGGAACCCTAAAAAGGTAAGACCGAGCGATTTTAGTATTCGAAATAAGACTTTTTTAACACTTCTTAATTTATACTTCACCTTCGACTTCTGAAATTAGGTCGAGTTGTACTCGAGAAGAAAAGGTACTTGAAAGATTTCTTTATTCCAAGTTTTTATTCCATATTCCAAGATACTAAAATACTTTATGTACCTTCAGGTCGGATTTATTCATATAAAGGATCCACTATGTTTTAGTTTACCGAGGACATTGCTTATTTCCCGGATTCAAAATGTAAATCCTAACTATAAAAATTTATAAATGCGGAAGTGAGTTTGTTTGTTTGTAAAGGCTCTTACGTACTGGGGCGATTGGGCGCCGCATAGTTCGCCGTGAGAAATTGTTTTGTTAAAATTCGCGTCGCGCGACGAATCGCCCCAGTAAGAGCCTTTACGCTTTCACGCTAAAACGGCTGAACGAAAATTGAAATTTGTAGACTTTGACCTGGAGAAGGACATAGGCTACTTTTCATCCTGGATCACAGACGACGGGCAACAACTAGTAAATTTTAATTGTCGCATTTCACCATGATCTATTTTTATTAATGCGCTGCGGTTAGTTTCGTTTTTTACTAGGTACACACGGCTACACATCAAGCTATACATTTCCAGTATAAGCTGACCTCGCATTGTACGGAAATCCTATACAATGCGAGATCAGCATAAACTGGAAATGTATAGCTTGATCTGTAGCCGTGTGTACTAGGTACCTATTAAATTATAAAGAAGAGATCGCTGAACTAGATTAAAATATGGCTAGGTTTAAATGGCCTTAGTTAATGTTTCTTATCCTCCAATATTGAGAATATTGCAGCTATTCTCATTATTGGACAACTATCAACTTATTAGTGTATGTTTCTGGACAGTCCAGTATCTAATCTTTATGTGGGTAGGTATTCCTGATCCTAAACAGATGTGTTCGGTTATGAATTCCGCCTAGATATCAATTTAATTATACCTACCTTCGATAAGTACCTACTTTTTAGAACCGGTGAAAAGATTAAGTAAATAAAGTAAGTATATATTTAAATTGGAGTTTACCTAATGAAATATCGAATAAGTAAATAACCTGACGCTATTACTTTAAAATTGGCTTGAACAGACGGTCTGATTGCTTTTAATGTACCTATGTGCCTGCGTGTACGGCATGTGAAACCAAGTCAGAGGCCCCTGGGCGTCTATAATAATGACACCAGTCACTAACCGGAAAAGAAAGACCTATACTCCATTTGAAATAAGATAAGACATTTGAATACACCTTTTTTACAGTCCGTTCAAACGACTTCTATTGCGTTGGAAGCATGAAAAATGGCAGCTGCAGTAAACAGTTGGCATTGTAACCACTTTTTTACTTTTAATACCATTGTTACTCGTATGCCTACGGTATAGATGTCAAAAACGGTTGAACGGACTGTAAACTTACTACTAAAAAACCGACCACAAATGGTGTTATTTGCTGATGACACATCACTGATTTTTAAAGTAAATAGACATGCACAGGAGCTTGACGACGTAAATAACGCTATGTTAAAGGTCCATAATTGGTTTACTACAAATAATTTGGTATTAAATGAGAAGAAAACGAAATGCATAAGATTCACGTTACCGAATGTTAGAAGTAGTGAATGTCACGTTGTACTGAATAGGGAGATACTAGAATTCGTCGAAAAGACAGTTTTCCTGGGGATCACGCTTGATTCAAAACTACAGTGGGGTCCTCATCACTTGCAGGGCGACTAAGTTCAGCCGCTTACGCTGTTTGGAAAATCCGCCAACTAACAGACGTGGATACCGCGAGACTGGTCTATTTTAGTTACTTTCATAGCATCATGTCTTACGGTATTTTGCTTTGGGGACGAGCTGCAGATATTGATTCTATCTTTATACTGCAAAAGAGGGCTGTCCGAGCCATCTACAACCTCCACAGACGCGAATCTCTAACGTAACTGTTTAAAAAAATTAACATGACGTTTCCTTGTCAGTATAGATATGAAAACATTATGTATGTTCGGAAAAATCTACATCTTCTTAGTAAGATAAGTGACAGGCATAACTTTAACACTAGAAATAGGAACAAATTAGATCAACCACGTTTCAGATTGTCTAAAGTACATACTTCTGTTATGGGGTACTGTGTAAAATGTTATAATGAATACCACCCGATATTCTTCAACTAAATGAGAAGAAATTTAAAACATGCATTAAACGCACACTATGTAGACAAGCATATTATAAGTTGGATGATTATATCGTAGATAAAAATGCTTGGCTTAATGCTGGTCCTGCTCCACAGGCACTTGGGCTCACTAGTTAAAATTTTAATATTTGGAAGAGCTGCTTCCCCTTTTTTTTCTTTCTGTGTTTACGAACTTAATGTTTATTTTTTATTTACATTCTATTATATTAAGCTCTCGAGTACATTGCGAGCTATAGTTTTGTATAATTTAGAAGCATTTTTTCAATTTTGTAAATGTGAGTACCATGGAGCCGTTTCATATGGTATCATGTTGTATATTGACTTGAAAGAGCATGGCAGATGAGAGTATGTCATACTCACTTAAATGTCTCGCTGATGGTGGCGCGTGTGTTGGATCCTTCGGTTCCTTACAAAATGGTTGAGCTGGATGGTGCTGATCCACGTGTCATGTTCGTGAACGGGCGCCGTCAGTTGAGACTGGTCATCTCTTAGCTGCCAGGGCTTATTTTAAATCTTATATTTTTGATTATTTTTCGTTTGACATTGTTCTCACATATAGAAGCATCAAGAATACTGTACCCAGGATTTTGTAATATCTATATACATTTTTAAAAGAGTGTCCTTGGAGTTCCTTTCCCGTTCTTCTCCATAGAGATCTACTAATTGGAATGGGCAACTAACTTCAACTTTTTGACTAACTGACCGACTCTTTGACAATTCAAAAGTGCCTGTAAATGGTTTAATTGAAATAAATGCTTTGAGTTTGAGTAAAAAAGGTTTATTTAAATGTCTAATCTTATTTAAAATGGAGTATAGGTACCTGAAATCAATTTACATAATGTCTCGTTGCGTTTACGTCCCCGTAGAGTGCACTGAACAAAGGGTACCTACTTACCGTCTAACGATGACAACCCGAGACTTTTATAAAATTCTTCGTACTTACCTATGTTCAGGTTATGTCCTCTTTTCCTAAGTACATCATTAAAAAACACACGTCTCTTAGTTTCGCTGATCATTAGTGTGCTTATCTACATATCCGTACCTATAAATTCAATTTTATTAGACCAGCTGGGCCTATTCTTATTTGCGGCACTGCAAAATCTATATCAACGCATTCCATACAGATTACTTACCCGACACGCAAATACTCAGACATTTGAACGATAGGTATGGAGAATGCAGTATGAAAAGGTGATCCCTTGAAATTTTAATTCTCTGCGATGACCTAGTGCCCTTTCGGTAAAGTTATCAGATATTTTCCTGATTATAAAAGGTTATCGAAATCGAATGGGTGTAATAAAAGTGTCCATTTTTAATTTACACACCTTAGAAAGAGCAAAGTATTTTGGCTGTTTCTTAAAATATTATTGGGGTTGGACCGTAGAAGTTACTTACCTATTATGGCTGGCAAAGGTCATTGTCAAGAGCTGGCAAGGTTTCTGTAAAATCGAAATTGTTATTGAATTGTGAAGTTGTTATCAACATTTTGTTAAGTATTTGGTTATTTTGTGGGTACGGGTACCTACAGCCACGAGCTTAATATCCTACATACGATATTGCAACTTTGAGAAAAGATTGTGTTCATTATACTATAAAATACTTAAGTACTTAATAAATAATGGGAACATCGAAAAAAAAAAAAAAAGGGGCTTTTGGCTAAGTACCTTATAACAGCCACACGGATCGACCTTCAAAGCTTGTTGAGATCGTGGTCGTGAGCCTTCGTAGCATGTTATGCCATTTGTAGAACTTTGACAGTCGTTACGGGTAGACAGAAAAACCAAAAATATGACAACCAGTCTTACCAAGGATTATCGTGTTACCCAGTAACTCGGTTGTGGAGGTCAGATAGGCAGTCGCTCCATGTAAATACTGGTATTCATCTGCATCCGGTTAGATTGGAAGCCGCCCCAGAAAGGCTAGACGCTTTTAAATCTAGGGAAAGTGTGACGTTTTTGTGAACGTGACTATACTTGTTAAGACTCATACTAAAGTAGCTACAATGAATATCTTCGTGGCAAATATTTTTACTAAATTAACTTGGAATTCTCTAATACAGATTAAGAATTTAAAAATTAAATTAATTTTACCAGCTTTTCTTTAAAGTGTATTTTCCTAATTATCGCCTTCTATTTTTACAATAAAAACCAGGTTGTAATTTTCAAGAAAAAGTATAATAGTTTTTTATTTTCCAGAAAATGTATAATTTCCCGTACAGTCAGATTTTCATTAGGGGAGAAAGGGTCGTCGTGTCATTTATTTGTATTTGGATGCCAACGTGAAATCGTACTTCTCCGTTTTTAACAATGCGTATGAAAAAACGGGATGTATACTATACCTATGGCCTAGATTTGATATCAAGTGTTGCTCGAACGGGCTGCTGCACTGCACATTATAAGTCGATTCTATTGGGAACGTAAAAAATTAAAAGTCTCGCCGCATTTATGACACGACTACATTTTGTGTTGGAGATAATCCTTGCCAACAAAAGTAAGTACCTACCTAAGTTCTAAAGCCAAACACTAAACCGCAACCATTTCGAGACGTAAAGGAAGTGGACCATAATACCTATAGTAGTAATTGATTCAAAATATCAGTCTGTGTAACATAGATAGTACGTACCTAACCTCCTAACTATATTCATTATTATAATTAATTATTAATATTATAAATGAGAAAGTGAGTTTGTTAGTTTGTTAGGCTTTCACGCTAAAACGGCTGAACGGTTTTGGATGAAATTTGGCACATGAGTAGACGATGAGCTGGAAAAGGACATAGGCTAGGTACTTTTCATCTTGGTTCGTAGACGAAGTCGCGGGCGACATCTAGTACTTTTATAAAACAGCTCTATTATTATGGAATTGAAATAGTCGTCAATGTGATATCTCGTACTGCAGGAAACCTATGTTATCTACCTGCCTAAGTATATCTTAGTTGTGTATCACTTTTGCCGCGTTTAAATCTACCTTCTATAATTATAAACTAATATCCCACAGTCGTAACCACAAGCTGAAAAGGAACAGGAAACGAGGACGCTAAGATTGATGTGCTGGGGTAGTATTATGAAGTATTAATGCCATCATTATTCCACTGCGAAAACGGGATGGTGCTAGCGGCCTTGTCTAGCTCCGTCTCTCTCTCTCACACTGGAAGAATGGTGGCACTAATACTTCATAATACGGCACCCGGGCTTTGGAATGAGTCCGATAACAAGTAATGTCGTCTACGTATGTCTACCGCCTCCCTGCAAACCTAACAGATCTATTAAAACACGATGGAGATGAGATATTTCATTCATGGTCTAATTTCTCCTACATTTATTCATTCGGAAAAGCTGTGAAGCCTTTATCTGTTAAGGTTGTTGATAATATTATGCTGTGTAAGTATATCTCCCGTGCCCTTTCATGCGTGTATGTAAAATTGGCGGACACGTGTATTGACGCGGCGCAGATTTAAGCGAACTTCATAACAAGTGGTGTTCACATTTTGTCTTTGCGGGAAATTCGTCGGAATACCATTTCTCCAATGTCAATTCCTCGTATACAATTTCCCAAAAGAACAGTTTCAGTCTCTGGTATAACATAATGGACAGTTTCCGGAATAGACAATTTCCCGAATGCATCTGTTCAATTTGAGCCAAAGGAACTTCGCTTCGCAGGGCTCCTATTTCTGGGGATGTGGAATTATGGATGACGGACTTTGTTCATTGTCAATGTCAAACTGTCCATTCGGGCAATTCTGTTTGGAAAATTGCCCGTTTCACTAATTGTGAACCGACAAGTTATTGTAATATTCAAGCTAGACATCGTTATTAGGGAATCGTATTCGAGACATTAACATTCAGGCATTTTATTGTTCAAACAATCTAGAAAACATTGATCGATTAACGTAACCGAGGTTTTTGGAGAGAAGCATATACTACCTGCTTATTACTTAGCTAACATGTGACCAATAATTCTGTTCATCTGAAATCTTTGGAATTACGTATTCTTTTATCTTAACTCTAAATTATTCTGGACTAATGGTTTTACCTGTGTAATTTTGAAGGATTCTGCCCTTTGTTTATTGAAAATGCGCTTGATTATTTAAATACTTACTGCAGACATTTCAACTTTGTATCCATTTGTTGTAACTTTCAGTATTTTAGCAAAAGTCGGCTTTCTGAGTTCCCAAATGCAAGTTGGTTGTTTGTAATGTTACAACGACTGAAGGTAGTCACAATATGAAATGTAATAAACAGGGTGGATTTTCGAGACGGAGCAGTTACCTCGGAGAAGTTTTTTGTGATTTCTGACTTTTCTAGTAGTCCAACCTCAGTTTGTCTCATATAGTATTTTGATCCTTATGTGAAACAAGATCAAATGGCATCGAAAAAAGTTTTTGTGAAAATAGTCCATTTCCTTGAAGACTGCAACGATAATTTTTTTTTTTTCAAAATCTGTGAATGTGCTACATTCTCAAAAATAAGGACAATCTTCTAAGACCGTCTGTAGCTAGAGCTACAACGGTTAAGGTACCTTCCTCCCGTTACTGCCCCATCTCACAAATCCATCCTGTATAATAGATACTTGAGTATTACTGCTCTGGTACATACTGTCGTGAAACGGGTTCTTTTGCCACAAAACTGCGCCGGATGAAGCCTCTTTGGAGTCTTTATTGATCTGTTCGCAATCCACTTCTGTCTTGCTACTCGCTTTAGAAATATTGTATAAAAAGATATTTCTTTTTGTATTTTTTTTAGTCTCGAGTCTCAGCGGCAAGCCTAACATGAGCCAAGTGACAATAACCAACACTCGCGACGAAAAGATTTGCCTATTTCGTCACTCTTCATCTGGTAAACCTGTAGGATAACTTAACCTGTTGGTCACTTCTACAGACTTGATGCTCTCTATTACGTAGATCAGCATCACTTTCAGTAATAACCAGTCACTGCCAAGCATGGTCATTACCAAGATTTAGGGAGCTACGGCATTGATATCAACCTTCGCAAAAGAATGACCAGTATCGCCAGCTCATTTTCCAATGGTGGTGATTAACAAAGCTCAGTGTTTTATATGGTTATAATAGCAAAAGCAACCCCAGCTGAATGTTTGTGTGATCGCCAGCACTGTTGCTAAGTATAGTAATTAACAAAATTTCCCTAGTTGCGAGTAAACGAAGTGTCGAAGTGAGAGAGCCTTCTCGAGCTTGGCGTGCATGTTAGACATTAGGATGACGTTATTTCAGAAAACGAATTGTAGAATGTAGGTACTTACACAAATCTCGATAAAACGTCTGAGAGAGCGTTGTTGCCCTGCGTGCATGTTGGCCCCGTTAAACTTTCGACAGACTTTCTATTAGGTAAGGTAGGTACTGAAACTACAATCAGACATGTCGGTTCAAAAGCTCTTCAATGTTGATGGAAAGATTAAATAGACAAATAGATTTATTGACAATAGGATTAATCAGGGAATGAATATCAATGGAGTAATAAACTTGAATGTGTTTACTTGACGACGGAATATAGCCTGGGGAATTTTCACCTTGATAAGTTGATACGGTTAACTTATCAAGTAAGCAGTAAGTACCAAGAAAATATTCAGTTTTTAATATTGTTTGGAAAGAGTTCAAATACACTGAGGATTCAAGAGAAAAAAAACTTCTTTTTCATAGAATTTGAGACTCGTGTAGGGCAGGCAAAGAAAAAAGGAAAAAAAACAATACATTTATTTAGCACAGACTAAAGAAGAAGACATATCTACAGATTTGAGTGGACTTGGTTGGCATTGGCACGCATGACTGCATGAGCCAGTCATTGTTGACGGCAACTTTTAAGTTAGGGAGCTCAGCATCCCGATCAACATTATCATCAGACGGAACACTTGGGTATGCCGCATTAAGTATTAATGACATACACAGATTACCTAGTTTTACATAATTAGGTACGTTATTATTGGCTTTAGATATGTAGGTTCATATTTTACCTAATACAAATATCAATAAAAATGTAAAAGAATGCCAGGAGATTAGATTTTTTTTTACAAAACGCCTAAAGTACCTAAAGTATTTAAAGTACCTACTACATCATGATTTTCGTTAGCTGATAAATGGTAATTTATGTTTCAAAAACATTAACATGTTCATTTGGTTCAGTCGTAATAAATTCTAGTTCCTCAATATAAAAAATATCTTCAATTTCACGCTGAACTTTGGGCATCGGCCGCCGCGCCGCACAGTGGATCGTCCCCATACAAGAGGTGTGACATAGCATCAAAATTTGAAAAAGTATTTAATTTAAAAAAAACAAAAATGCAGTTGCATTCCTCTATTAAAGAACAACAAAAATCGTTACTACGCTTTTTTTATTTGACCAGCAGTTTCGGAGCGATTCGATGAAAACTGTTATTTTTGTATGGAAACGAACACAAAAATGTCTGTATCTCATGATTCCCTCCTTGTTTCGATTTGCGGTTTTCACTACTGTTATTTACCCATTTTATGCCACATTTTCTTCAAGGACACATGGTGCCCCCTGAGTGCCCCTTCCGAGATATTTTGCCTATAGTAGCTATCTTTGTTATTGTGTTCCTGATGGAATGGAGGTACATTAAGTATACTTATTACTGGGAATAAGTCATCACTAAGTAGTTCCTTAAATAACAGGTGCATTTGTGAGCACTTTAATGACTTATGAACGCTTTTGTTGCAATATAACAAAAGCGTTAATGAGTCATTAAATAACGAGTATTTGCTTAATCTAATTAGTTATTGTAATTACTGAGAATTACACATAATTAAGAAGTTAAATGATGAAAAGGCATTAGTGAGTTCTATATATTGAAAAAAATATCGGTAATGAGTTGTGACATCGCATTAACATTAACAATTTTTATGGTGAATAAGAAAATATGTATTAAGTAATATCTTTTTTATTTATACATATAATATTCAGGATTTCCCAGCAAATGTTTCATTATTCTGGCCACATCATTTTTTCCGGCAGACTTAAGTGCACTTTCAACAGTATGTAAAAGCTCATCTGGACGACTGCAACTAGCAATATTTTCATCAACACGCCTTCTTTTCTGTCTACTCGATAAATCTTCAAAGCGTTTGCGAGGAGATTTATATGTTGAAGTTGATGCATCCGATTTTGATGGACTGATTACCTCTTCTGACTCATTTTCAGCTTCTTCAGTGTGAACAATATTTTCCTTAAAGCAATCTGGCCAAATGATTTCTGAACTTAACCACTCTCTGTTCTTGTCCATGAACTTGTCGACTGTCCTTCTTGATTGCACCCATTTGGAGTAAATCCGATAGCAAAATCGACGACACCAGTTCTTTAGATCTGACACATCATTTTCACTTAACTGGACGTTACTATTCGACTTCAATGTGTTAAATAAATTTTCATAGTCACGAATATCTTTATGATTACGAAGAGCAACATAAAGATCTAGATAAGTAGAAAATCCACGGAAAGCCATAATGACAACACTTGGTAGAAGTTATAATTACAACTGAATTATATTTGCAAAACACACTAAAATATATAGGGCAGCAAGTTTGCAACTAGCAATGAATTTGATATGCTAATGATGACATGAGCCAATCACAATGCAGAGTTTAAGGGCTGTTAACATAGTAATTACAATAACTAATTAGATTAAGCAGTAATGGTAGTCGTTATTTAATGATATATTATATGAATAATGAAACATTTGCTGGGAAATCCTGAATAATATATGTATAAATAAAAAAGATATTACTTAATACATATTTTCTTATTCACCATAAAAATTGTTAATGTTAATGCGATGTCACAACTCATTACCGATATTTTTTTCAATATATAGAACTCACTAATGCCTTTTCATCATTTAACTTCTTAATTATGTGTAATTCTCAGTAATTACAATAACTAATTAGATTAAGCAAATACTCGTTATTTAATGACTCATTAACGCTTTTGTTATATTGCAACAAAAGCGTTCATAAGTCATTAAAGTGCTCACAAATGCACCTGTTATTTAAGGAACTACTTAGTGATGACTTATTCCCAGTAATAAGTATACTTAATGTACCTCCATTCCATCAGGAACACAATAACAAAGATAGCTACTATAGGCAAAATATCTCGGAAGGGGCACTCAGGGGGCACCATGTGTCCTTGAAGAAAATGTGGCATAAAATGGGTAAATAACAGTAGTCAAAACCGCAAATCGAAACAAGGAGGGAATCATGAGATACAGACATTTTTGTGTTCGTTTCCATACAAAAATAACAGTTTTCATCGAATCGCTCCGAAACTGCTGGTCAAATAAAAAAAGCGTAGTAACGATTTTTGTTGTTCTTTAATAGAGGAATGCAACTGCATTTTTGTTTTTTTTAAATTAAATACTTTTTCAAATTTTGATGCTATGTCACACCTCTTGTATGGGGACGATCCACTGTGCGCCGGTTCGATAAAGAATTCATAACAGGTGCAGTTTTGGAAGCCTTTATATTATTAATGGATATGTCATTAAGAATTGTAAATGTATGTAGTGATTGTATCAGAATAAAAAATGGGCCTGAAACGCATGTGCTTGAAATCGGTTTGCTAAATCCAATTATTCGTTTGTTATCAAGAAAATAATAGCACTTAGGTAGGTATTTATGTAATTAATTACAACAGAGGTACTGTTGTAATTAATTACATAAATATAACTACCTTCTGAAAATCAAAGTCATATCATTTATTTCAAACAGGTACGTGAACGGTAAAATTTACAAAAAAATTAATTGATTCTAGTTCCCCTTTTCAAAAGGTATGGAGGAGAATGGGCAAGAAACTCCACTCTTGATCTTTTAAAATGTTAATAATATTTTTTATACATTAATTACAAAAATATGTGAATACTGAATATCACAAGAATGTAAAATTAATGTCACAAAAATTATAAATTAAGTATACAATGAAAGACTCGTGCAAACTGGCGCGATATCGCGCCTGTTTGTGGGAGCCTTAAATTAGCAACCAGTTTTGATTTCGTCTCGACTCTAGAAGATTGTCCTATGGAGCAGGACCAGCATGTTTCCAAGCATTCTTGGATGTAATCCTCTAATTTATAGTATGCTTGTTTACTATTAATATGAGTTTAAAATTTTCTTTCATTTAATTGCAATACTTGTATCAGAAGCTATTTGTAAGATTTGACACAGTACCTAAAGATGTATCTACATTTAGATAATTTGAAAAAAAAAATGATATATTTTGTCTTTATTTCTAGAATTAAAAATATATCTATGACGTATTCTTATTAAAAAGATGAAGATTTTTTTCTTATAGAATTTAGCAAGGTACCGTCATATTATTAATCTTTTTAAATAGTTCCCTAAGAGATTCGTGGCGACGTAGATTATAAATGGCTCTGACAGCTCTCTTTAGCAAAATAAAAATGGATTCAATGTCAGGATCCCGACCGACTCCACAGTAAAATGCCATACGACATCACATAAAGCTGTGGAAGTAGCTAAAATAGACCAAACGCGCGGTTTCTGCATCTAACTGTCTTATTTTTCTAACAGCATAAGCGGCTGAGCTTAGCCGCCCCGCAAGAGATGTTACATGAGGACCCCATTGTATATCTCGTCTAACGTGATTCCTAGGAAAAAAAAAACAGTTTTTCTCCATTCAACATGATGTCAAATCGCTACTTCTAATATTAGGTAATTAAAATCTAATGCTTTTGGTTTTTTTTTCATTTATTATTTACCGTTAACCAATCTTGTACCTGAAGAAAAGAGTTATTCACGTCGTCAAGATTTTGTGACCGTTGATCTATAAAAAAAAAACAATAATGTGTCATCTGCAATTATAACACCATCTTCGGTTAATTTTGAAGTACTTGGGGTAAATCAGTGTAATGTAAACTAAAAAGAGCAATGGATCCAATATCGAACCTTGAGGAAAGCCCATTTTCATTTCAGACCGTAATATATTTATGCCGTTTACCTGAACTTTAACCTTCCTATCTTTCAGGTATGATCTTAGAAAATCAAGAGTTGTATTCCTAATCCCATAGTGGTCCAGTTTCAGCAGTGTCTCATGGTTTTTCGCAATCGAACGCCTTAGAGAGGTCGCAAAAGATTCCAATGGCATCCTGTGGTTCTTCCCAAGGCTTAAAAATGTTTTTTATTAGGGTATCAGTTCTACAATGCCCTTTGGTGAAACCGTACTGTTATTCATGAAAGATGAATGATGAATTTTTATTAAAGTGACGTAACATTTGATTGAGCAGCTACTTTTCAAACACCTTACTGAGAACTGGCAGAATTGACACGCCTATAATTATGAGGTTCTCTACAATCACCGCATTTGAACAATGAAACTAATTTACTGTGTTTCATTCGATCCAGAATGAATCCTTGGACTACACTGGTGCTAAATATGTAAGGTAACAGGGCGCAATGGTTTCGATGACCTAGTTTTACAGACATTCCCCAAAGATCTTCTGTTGAGTGTGACTTACAACTTTTTATTGGTAGGTACGCTACAGTATGTCGCATCAAAGGCATTGAATATTCGGTTTTTGATAGGAAATAACTTGAGTACCGACTTTGCAAGTACCAGCGCTCACTTACTCAGCTAACTACAGTTAGGTCGCTAAGTAATTACGTCAATTTACGTTAGTTTCGGTGCCGTTGGTTCAAAGTACCCACACCGGCCCCTTTAATGCCCCGACCCGTCTTATAATTACTATCAGCCTAGTTGATTATATCAACAGTTTAACTTTTACCTTAAAAAACTTGGGTGTAAGTTTAATTTCATAATTAAAGTTCTCTAGGAGCGACCATAATTGAAAAAAAGTATCTGAAGGAACAAATGAAAACAAATGAGCCCTGGTCCTTTAAAATGTTAAAATAGTGGATTTAATGTTTCTGTTTTGCAATGGAAGTCAAACGATACAGGTTGTTCTGTTAAAGTAAACCTATCTAAAGTAAACACTAGTAAGCACAAGTAATATTTTCCAGGGCAAAAGATTTGCGAGAAAGTCCGAAAGGGATACCGGGACCCTTGGCAACAGGCAACTGAAGGAACACGGGTGGGTGTTAGTCAGTAGGTCTGACACGCCCTCCCTCTCCGCTCAGAGCGAGAGAAATAGCTTGATGATTTACAAACCTCAAAAAAAAAAAGGGCAAACGATTTATCTCTCTAAACTGCACCTTGTTTTAGCAAGTGTAAACATAATTAGGTACGTCAGTCATCGATTTACCGCGTGAAAACGTAATATCATTTTGCCACGGCATTATTTTTACCATCGATTTCTTACTTCTATCTAGGTATAAACCTATCTACCTACAGTAGGTACCTCGTACTTGCACTTGTTATATAATTAGGTTTTAGGTAGGTACTGCGTCATTTATTCATATTTGTGTTATAAATTGCTTATTCTCAGGGAATATATGATTACTTGATTAGACTTAGGTACTTAGTTTGTTTTACCAAAAACTTTTCGAATCCGGAAACCACCATAGATTTGAAAAGTTTCAGGTTAGCTTGTGAGCAAGGGTTGGATATGATTTCGTACTTAATATTATTAAAATTTTATAATTAGAAATATACGTACTTTTAATACCTATTATACTAATATTATAAAGCTGAAGAGTTTGTTTGTTTGAACGCGCTAATCTCAGGAATTACTGGTTGGAATTGAAAAAATCTGTGTTTTGTGTTGGATAGTCCATTTATCGAGAAATGTTATAGGCTATATAACATCACGCTACGACTAAAAGGAGCAGAGCATAAATGAAAAATGTTGCTAAAACGGGAAAAAATAATCCTTTTTGAGAGCTTCCGTTGCGTGCGCTGCGTAAACGGTTTAAGTTACGCAAATATCATGTATGATGGAATTGTTCCTTTTTAAAAGTTCAAAAAAAAAATCCGCGACAGCATATGTCTATCTTTGAGATTGACTCACTATAACCTTTTTTTATGGTAATCAAATTTATTCGAAATTAATGCATTATTTGCGAAGGAGTTTTATCAACGTAATATTAATTCTTATTCAAATAAATAGTTTTAACATCAAGGGTATTTATGTAGCAGTAAAATACTTTTTAATTCTATCGAATCGGACATTTAATTTCGAAGTTATCACGAAATGCAATACGCGAACCGTTCGACGCCGGCGCCGTGCCGCCGCGACGTTCCTTACTCTAGAAAGGAGAAGTTGGGCACACGGGTAGACCATGACCTGGAATAGGACATAGGATACATTTTATCCATATATTCCCACGGGATCGAGAGCTACGCGGGTGAAACCGCGGGGCACAGCTAGTTTACTATATGTAAGTTTTGAGTTCATCGCGTTCAGAAAGACAGAGGCGGCGGAGGGACTTTGTTATCCAATATGGTAGTGATAGTGATATTTTTGGGTTGCTCATTAATTCTTGTTTTTATGCCCTGGCAAAGCCTTCGGGAGGGCTAAGAAAACTTTTCCTGAACAAACATTTTCAGAAAGTTAACTATCGCCTCCCGGGACATTTCAGAAGTAGTTAGGTAAGTATATTTCTTTAATCTGATATCCATATCCTCATTCTTCCAAAAATTACTTTTCGAACTACTGTTGAACGAGTAAATCTCCATTAAATGTGTTGTTTTAATCATAATTAAGTATTATATAAAAACTGAATTTATGTAAAATTTTAAGAATTAACTTAACTCTTAGTTATTAGATGAAACGCTAGAAAGTATTATATAGGTATCAAATCACTTTCTATGAATTTAGATGATAATGATGTAAAAGTAATAGTGTAACCCGACTTTTGTTGCCGTGTGTACCTAATATCTATAATTGTTTAAGAAATTGAGAATAAATTAACGTGGATAGCGCTCTTAGATTTTTATTCCTCAATACGTTATAGCTATTCTATTCAATGAACTCGAATGAAGCTTTTCACGTCTCGGATCTTGACAAATACTTCCTGAATTCATTAATTTAACTTACCGTTTTCTCGATCTTCCTTTTAGTTTAGAATACCTAGCGCTTGTAAGCGTGAAGGCAGATGCCACGAAATTGCTTCCTCTCACACTTTCAAACTTTGAAGTTTGTGGGCATTTGAGACGAATTGTCTCACAGTCACGACGTGTATAACATTTAACACTGGTGATAATTGGTCGCAATCATTCAAAATATTCATATAGGTATTCGGACAATTTGTATTGTTGATTCGAATTATTATATATTATGGTAAATACACATTTAACACGGGCGCGTCTTACTTTTTATTACCGTACAACCTGATAAAGTACTGCAGATTAATAAAAAGTTACATTTGAGTTTCGACGTCGACCTCAGCGCACCCTTAATAAGTACTGAATTATTTCATTTCCTAAGATTTAAACATCCTTACATATTATAAAACAAAGTCCTCCGCCGCGTCTGTCTGTCGTCCTGTTCGCGATAGACTCAAAAACTACTCCACCGATTTTCATGCTGTTTTCACCAATGGATAGAGTGGTTCTCGAGTAAGGTTTTAGTATATAATAACCGACATCCACGCTGGCGAAGTCACGGGCATCAGCTAGTATTATATATATTAAATACCTAAATTACCTGTTAATGTATACGTGTTGGAATTCGACTGTTTGTTATAACTTAACCTAAGTAATAACGATCGGTTAGTCATTAGGAACCGAGCATTAAATACTTGTCTAACTAGCTTCATCTTTCTGACTGACCGACCCCTTGACAATTCAAAAGTGCCTGTAATTGGTTTATTTGAAATAAAAGCTTTGAGTTTTTTTTTTTTTTTTTTGTCATCTCTTTCTCAATCAATCGTGTCACAGGCATATTATCTGTCACACTCTGCTTTATCTAGTCCGATCAAAGCGCTCGAGTGATAATTACTGGTTATATATTTTACGTCGGCGTCGTTATCACAAGGTTAAGTTACATACCTACTCATGCCATTGTTCGCGTATACTGCACTAGCTGATTAAATGAAGGATCATTTATCAGTCCATGATCAATCAATCTGCCTAGCGTTTTCCCAGCTATGTAGGGGTCGGCTTGGAGTCTAACCGGATGCAGCTGAATACCAGTATTTTACATGGAGTGAAAAATCCAATTGTTTTACATAATGGAGCTGTTTTGTAAAAAAAAACTAGCGGTTTTCAGAAACAGCGCATTCGGCAATCCATCTACGACAGTGACAAACACATCAAAATTAATTGTGCAGTTTAGAAGATTTAAGGGATCATACAGACAGACATTAAAAGCGACTAAAACAAGTGTAGATTTCGAAGTGGGTACCTATCGCTCTGATATAAAATTTGTTACTAGTGCTGTATTATTAAATAGGGACAAACCAATTTGCTTTCTATAAGTTCAACTCTTGCAAATACTGCATTTAGCGAGCTTGACCTTATCATTGAACAAAAAGTTTTAATGCAGCGGATTTAACGGTATGATTCCTCCTACCAGGGTCGCGGGAAAGTCCGACCGAAAGGGATTCCGTGGCCTCTTGCAATATACAGGCAACTGAAGGAACACGGGTGGGTTTAGTCAGTAAGAGTCTGACACGCCCTCCTGCTCCGCCCAGAGCGGGAGAAGACGAAGATATTTGACAATTTCCCACCCAAAAAAAAAAAACACGGCGTATGATTCCTGCACGCGGCTGTGCTGCAGCGGGGTTCGGAGTAATACATTTAGTGCCGCGACATTGCTGCCGTGCTCGGAATGTAATCTCATGTACACCTATAGAAAAAGTATGGGGACCAGTAGTGACGCGGCAGCCCAGCTGCGGCAGCACCGCTGGGTGCAGCGGAGATGAAATCATACCTTTATATCAGAAATAGACCCAATTCAACACTAAAAATAAAAATAAATTAGGACTTTTCCGTGGGCATCGTTTAAATACGTAGGTGCCTATTATGTGCGGCTACCTGCTTTTTTTTTAGTTATCTTTTTGGAGATTTTTGCCATCGCAGTACCATGGCAGGATTATTGACTTCAAAAAATCTTGCGTCATGGAATCAGGTAAGCTTTTTTAGACCGACATTGACAAAAATATGCGTTTGGGGCGGACTTCTTAAAGCAACTCCAATAATTGAATGCATTTTGATTTGAATGCATTTTGATTTGAATGCATTTTGATTTGAATCCATTTAGTGTTAAGCACCAATTAACACTATTTGTATTTTCTCGCCGTTCGGATCGGACGGTGTCAATATGGAATTAAATTAAAATACTAGTAGCAAAAGCGAGTGCAGAAATTCAATTATCTCTTCCGAATTCTATTTGCTGTTCATTTTGAAATGCTAATTGACGAGTCCCAATTGCTTGTTAATTATTGAACATTAGTAACTGTATTATTTGACCATACCGGGGTCGTGGTAATTCTGAACTGATAAATCAATACTAAGTATCGGTGCCTAATCTTCGAATTGTTCTTTGGCAAAAAATTAAGTTTAATGTTTTTGGCGTAAGAAAACAGCTGCACGGGTCAATAGAAATATAAGTTACGCTTGTCGCCGTTGGTAAGGGGATGGGTGACCATCACATATTGACCCCTCCGTGCTTCGGAAAGCACGTTAAACCGTTGGTCGGCTACGATTTTTTTGTTAGTAAGATTAGATCTACTTTTACACGTCAATAATATTTAAAAAACTACTTACGTGAGGTCGGTGTAGGTAACCTATCCGACTACTTTGAGAAGAAACACCGAAACGGACTCGGAGAGTCTTATAGTCCAGACATAATCTTGGTCAGATTATGGTGAGGGCCATCTAGATTAGTACCTATAAAAGTCTTTTGAGGAATGAAGCTCACGGATTTAAGAGGACCTATCCAGTCAGTGCACGCATTTGTAAGTATTAATACCAAAAAAAGGACATTTTGGGTAGGCCGCATAAAGTACTCAAATTGCCAGACAATCAATAAAACGAACTGAAAAAAAAAAAACAACAATAACAATGTTTTTTTAAATGTGCCCTACTACGCTATCGAATATCTGAAAAATACTTACAATGATCGCTTTTGTAATTAAATTGAATGGAAAAGTATCACGGCTAAGTAAACTCGATTAGTTAACGAGTTACGAGTTGACTAACACTCATGAATGGTTTGGTTTGTGAGCGTTATACTACTGAATGACTCACTACAAAAATAACTTAGCTTATTTTTTACTTTTAGCTTATGTTTGGACAGCTTGGTGCTAAGTCTTGCTAAGGCTGTATTGCTATTGACTAGAAAACCCTGCAGTTCCTGAAGTTCTTGCTTGGTCCGAAACGTACCTACTTGGAAAGTTTTTTCATACACTGCCTATTTGTCTAAAATGAATGCAGTTGCTGTGGGTAGCAAAGATTGTGGTGGTAGTGTCTTTTTAACCGATTTCAAAAGGTTCTCAATTTGTCAGTAGGTATGTCCTTTTTTGTATGTATTTTACGCGATTAATACGCCAATTATGAATTGATTTTGATGATTCTTTTTTTGTTTGGTAGGTCATACTTCAGAGGTCCCATGTAAATTTTATTAACTTTGCTTGCATAGTTTTTGCGTTGGCTTGAATATTGCGTATTTCTCCCAATGGACGATGTTTTAAGTTACTCCGTCACTGTTATTTAAATAGCAGGTAGTGTAGGTATTTGAATTTGTGTGGGGTAGGTACCACAACTAAAAAGGGATAAGTAAAAACTTTTTACAAAAAAAAAAAAAAACTACCGACTTCCAAAAAAAAAAGACTAGAAAGTGAAAAATAACTGTATTTTATGAAATCGGTGCCAAAAAAACGAAAATTGAAAACTAAAGACACCGACTCCCGAAATTTAAGTTATTTTTCACTTTTTGTTTTTTAATTCATGTAAGTAGTGTTTATATGAAAATACGATCTTTTAAACAAAAAAAAAAAAAACATTTCCCTGTGTTAGTAACCTACTTTAATACGTCGAAATATTTATACCTACGGCTATCGCTGTTTCTAAGTAGCAAAACAGTGTTAAGATTCTGAGAACAATATATTTTTCATGAAAATTATTACCAGAGAATTCAAGCTAATAGAGACATTAAACGTCTTTCATAGTTAGCGTAATTTCCATTACTTGGATTACGATTGTTCGATACTTATTTTCTAGTTCATTAATAGTTAAAAAAATTGTTACAGTTACGAAACAAACGTACAATTCGTAATGGAGGATAAAAGAAAGAAGTAAAAACAAGTTTACAAACTAAATTCTTAATCAACTAGGTACTCGTACTTACTTACAATTGCGTCCTTACAGATTAATCTGGAAATTAAATATCCAGCTACATTTGTCCTAAATTAATTAAGTTACCGTTTTATACTATAGAATGGGGTACAAATGACATCATCACAGAATAAATAAAAAATATAAATTTTCGTCTGTTTGATAGAGAAACTTCATAATAGGAACTTAACTCACTGAAGCTGATAAAGATAGAAAGGCGACAATGGTTATCAAGAAAAGATTTTACGAACATAAGTATTCATCTTAACACAATCTATTCTCTATCTTTTTCTGTTAATTTATCTTGGATGTAATTTTTATGAAGGTTGTCAACAACCGTGTATTCATTAAGAAACTTCACGTTACACATTATAGTAACAATAATAAAACACCCTACCTGAAAATGAGTAGAGGAATTGTTCAATGTCAGTGCAGATTAATTTTGATGAGACACACAGACCTTTGTCTTGTCTAGAAAATATGTATTAATATCAGCCTTCTGTCTGCCCTCCATACAACCTCAGATGTCCGGAAAGTAGCATTAAATATTGACAGCCATTGTTATGGTTTCGGTTCACCTACCCGCACTTATTATGGGCAATATGAATCAGGCATCAAGAAATCACGGTCGGCATAACCTTGTTTCAGAAGCCATACAGCGACAAACTGAAAAGTTGTGGAAAGCGAAACTTTAAAGCCGCATTTACACTACGAAACTAGTTGCGCAAACCTATTGATAGTATAACGTGTAAATAATTATCTATCTACATGTGAAACTATCAATGAATAAATAAGTTTGCGCAACTAGTTTCGTAGTGTAAATCCGGCTTAAGATTATTTTTTTGTAGCTAACGTCATTTTTAACGCGAACATTCTCCACAGTTTGTTAAAGTATTTTGCCATGCTTATGAAACCCATCAAGCGCTTATTGCGAAGGAGGTTACAAACGTCCCCTTGCGACGTAACCTACTTTGTAGAAGTTATTCTAAGTTCAAGTTAGTTGCCATGGTCATACTTTGTAATGCGGAGGAATTATAGGGTTATGTCGTGACTAAAGTTTCGAGTCTGAATGTGGATGGCTATGATAATAGAGATACGGAAGCTGGTTGGTCATCTTCTCTTGCATCCTGCTCATGAATAATACCAGCCTGCTACTGCCTCACTGAACAAGGCAGGGCAAACACCTCTTTTCTCCACCAAGCCCGGTAAAGGCTGTTTGGCGATTTCAGACGAGGTTGTGAGTTCAAATCCGGGCAAGTAAAGTATATATCGTAAATGTATATACGTAAATATATCTATATATAGTAAAGTATATATAAGTCACATTGGTACCAATGTGACTTTTTCAATTCATATATACTTTCTAAGTTTATTTTAGACATTACTGACAGACATCGGTGAAGAAAGACATTGTGAGGAAACCTAGACTTATCTCCTGCTTATTAGCCAGTTAAAAAACATTGTCAGTCAGGAAGGTGCATACGTACACGCTACATATACCTACGTACCGCCACTCATACAAGCTATTTGAATGCGGCGTGCATTGGTTTTAACATTAAACAAAACAGTTATTATGTCCTAGCTCCCTTGGACGCGATGAACATTGAACATGTCCGTCGATGTCGCTTGACTTGTTACTATAGGTATAATTCGACTCGGTTAATTCGACTCAGTTACATTCGAAATTTGAAACGGCGAAAACGTCGAAATGGAACCTTATTTCACGTTATCCAGTTTCGTTCTATTTAGGCTGGCTGTCATTGAGCTCATTTGGCGCAATATCTTGTCTCGCGTGATTAGTCTTGCTACCGTTTGTCTATAAAGCTTGGTGTCCTACGAAAGTGGTTCCGTCATAATATAACGGCCGTCATAAAAATCTGTAATTTTCACCAGTGTTTAACATTAAGGTGACAAAAAACCCTCTGTATTTGGACAGCTGTTATTGTGTGACTTTAGTAAATCTATAAGCGATCGTTCACCGCTGTCATAGGAAACTAAAGCTTTTACAATAATGACATCCCTACCATACTTATTATAAAACAAAGTCCTCCGCCGCGTCTGTCTGTCGTCCTGTATGCGATAAAGTCAAAAACGACAGCACTGATTTTCATGCTGTTTTCACCAAGCAATGGATAGAGTGTTACATATAATGTAAATGAGTTACATATAACTAAGAAATCTCGATGTTTTGTCAAGTCGTAAAAACCGTGCGAAGCAGGAGCGGGTCGCTAGTAAGTTTATAAAACACTAGCTGATGCCCGCGGTTTCGCCCGCGTGGATGTCGGTTATTATATACTAAAACCTTACTCGAGAACCACTCTATCCGTTGGTGAAAACAGCATGAAAATCGGTGCAGTAGTTTTTGAGTTTATCGCGTACAGGACGACAGACAGACGCGGCCGAGGACGTTTTATAATATGTAGTGATAGATGAAGCAACTGGCCGAATGGCTGTTACTGTCACCGAGTAATTTTTGAAAGAAATGGGACGCCGCTGTCGCTAAGGCGATTTCTACAGGAACTGCCTTACTATTAGGGAAAATAATTAATTGCTGTGTTACGGAAATTGAAGAGAAAAATAACTGTTTTTTCGTAGTTTGGATTTCAACAGTTTTCTCTTGCGTTTAATTATGACACTCTATTATACTCAATACTCAATACTTTATTGCATTCCACATGTAGGTATTCTTAGGTGGTAAACTTTTAATTAGATCATATGGACCCTGTCGGGCACAGCAAAATAAGTGAGTTAGGAGAGAGGAAGCAATGCACTTAAAACAGGTACTAATTGGAATCGATGCTGTAAAAAGATGAAGGAAAATGAGGAATGAGAATTAAACAAGGGTGTTTTTCCCTTCAGTAAACACCAATTTGATTAAGTGTTTTTCCTGAAAAGTAAGTAGGTGTTCGTTTTAAATAGGCACTTAACGCCCTTTGCGACAATGGCGTCGTGCCCACTGCACAGCTGGTGACCTTTAAAGTTGTTGTTTAAGTGTGTGCATCTTGAGACAATAATGTTTCTTTCTTTAATGTAAAGTCAGGGATATTAATCGCTAAGCAAATTGGCTACCAACTTAAATCCATAATAATATTATAAATTCGAAAGTAATTGTCTGTATCTTACCTTTTCTCGCCTAAACCACTGAATGGATTTCGATAAAAGGCAAGGAGGTAGATGGCATCCCGGGGAAGGACATAGGCTACTTTTTATCGACATACCACGCGAGCGGAGCAGCGGGCGGAAGCTAGTTGTCGATATATTCGAATCACAACTGTCATTTTTTTACAGTTGTATGAAATGGCTATAACACGCCAAAATGACGTATGTTGGCAATTTGCTTAACAATAATTTCCCTAACTGTACCCACACACCTACATACATAATAAGGTATTCAGAACGTGCTCCAAATACCTACATCGCTCTCTTTTATACATATTTTGAATAATGGGCTTGTTGCGCTTGGTGAATTGAATAGGTATTCCAGAGCTTTAAAAGTGTTCAAGAGATTTCTAATTAGCGAAGTTCCTCGTTCCACATTATCAAGTTTCAGCCTTCCCGAAAATTGCTTACGTTGCATAACTTACATGCATCGACCTCGTAGCTGTTCACCTACATATACAATTATTTGAAACGAATTTCACTATTGTCTAGCTGGGTTATGAATTTTCATCGATTTGAAGTAACTAAAATATACGGTAGACTTGGGTCCATATTGGCTCAACTAAAGTTCTTTACCCGGAATTGTTCTTCCTAACGATTTGTAATCCGAATGATCACTCTTCCTAAAATTTTTCATCCTAAAGTTTTCATTCATACTATTTGTAGTGCTACCGGCGATGTTCATAACACTCATGTTTCCGAAAATTGTAATTAATAATATCATTAATGTAAATATATTTAAACTCCTACTGTTTTTTATCATAACGCTTTTATCCCTAAACATAATTACCATAATATTTTCACTCATACTCAGAAAGAAACATTTACCAAGTGTTATAAAAAATATATGTGGGTAGAAGATGATATTTATAGTTTTAATTTGAGGGTTTGATTATTTATTATTTGGGGGTATGCTTTACATAACGTACTGTGTTGTGTCTATTGCTAAGTTCATGTCGGTGTATTATCATTATTACGTGCATGCAGGCATGGTTTCTGTCACGGCTCCGGCGCTGTGGGGCTCCGGCGATCCCACGCGAGCTGCTCGTCGCAGATGTGTTTAACGCTCACCACCGTAGCTTCGGCTTGCTGGCCGGCATAGCCGGCCAGCCTCAGCCTCGGCGGCGGGCGTTAAAACCACCCGCTCCTCAGATCGCGGGCCGCCTCGCCCCTCCGCGCCTTCGCGATTTTAAATAACACTCTAGGGGTAGGGCAAACAAGACTACGTGGAGTCGATTTTGCAACGATTCGTTTCTTGGGGGCACTATGAAAAAAATACTTAGAAAAATTTCGCGACCAATTTCGATGTAGCGCTCGCCGGTCGCTGCCGCGGCACCGCTCGCTTCGCTCGCTCGGCTCGCGCGTAGTTGGTCACAGTTCTAACCTAACCTAACCTATGGATATCTTTGCAATAAAGTTCGCAAAATTAATGTATATAATACTGATTATTATGAATAAAAAGAAATCTAAACAAAAAAGATATGACTTTGAATAATAGTATAAAAGATGGTTATGTTGAGAAAATATAGGGAAACAAATAAAAGTATAATAGATGTTTATTGCTACTGACATTATGAAGTTGAATGCTTCGGAATTATGAACATTAGAGACAGAGTAGTTAGGAATTGTAATTGTTAGGATGAAAAATGTTAGGAAGAACATTTTCGGATTTCCAATTATCGGAGTTGAAAATTTAGGTGAACTTTGGCGCACCCGGTAGACTTACATATAACATCATGTTTGTAATAAACCCAAAGAATTAGATAGAGCCCACATTTTGCCAGTATGTTTAAGTCCCATGTAATAGGACCCTAGAGGGCGAGGCTATTGCCATAAACCGGGCACAAAGCCAGACTCCGGGCTGCTACTGAGAAATTCTTCATGGAAAAACCCAATAGCACTTTGCCCGACCTGAGAATCGAACCCAGGACCTCGTGCTCAGCAGTAGTAGCGCTCGCGGCCACTAGACCAAAGAAGTAACATAGGTCTGAATTTTGACAAGCCCTTAAATCTGTGTTTTTTTTTGTTGCAGGTACGTAACCCCGTCTACGGCGTAATTGAGTATGATTAACAGCGACGTCGCACGGTGGGCTGGAAATCGGCTTTCATAGACTTAGGGATTTCAATTTGCAAGTGCTTGATTTTTTGCAGGATATCGCTTCTATTAGTCATTACTATGTACAAAAATGACACCCGAGTTAATTCTGCCCAAAAACGAAGGAAATATAATTTTTTTATGAAAAATTTGTATGATGCTAGTATGAAAAATCGAATTATCTCCTAACCTAATTATCTCCTATGATTAACCGTAATATCCTTGGAGATGGTCATAGTGCTAATTATTTATGATTTTTTGGTTGCCGATTTTACGAAAAAGCTAATGCCGTTTTTTTTTTTAAAATCGTCAAAATATTTTTATTTGTTTTTACATGTAAAACGATCCCTTTTAGTGTTTATGTTGAAGAACACGGACTTTTAACTACACGTAACATAAAATAGCATCACTCCTATAGTTGTCTACGTGTGGGTGTACTATAAACCTCTGCCAACTCCTACGGTTAAACATGCCGTTTAGGAGATAATTCGATTTTTCATACTAGTTACATACAAATTTTTCGTAAAAAAATATATATTTCCTTCGTTTTTGGGCAGAATTAACTTGGGTGTCATTTTTGTACATAGTAATGACTAATAGAAGCGATATCCAGCATAAAAACAAGCACTTGCAAATTGAAATCCCTAAGTCTATGAAAGCCGATTTTCAGCCCACCGTGCGTCGTATCAACTCTGCGGAAATAGGTACGTATTTTGGGACAGTTTCTTTTCAGCGACTCACGACATAATACTGCTTGGTTCGGCCCCCCTCGCCAGCTATACAGCATGTAACAAAAACCCTGTCCGATCCGAAAGGGGCACATCAATAACATTACCACAAAAAAATCCATACGGATATTATACATTCGAAAATAACTCTGTCTGTCTGTATATTGCCTTTGTATGCCCAAACCACTGAACGTATTTCGACAAAATTTGGCAAGGAGGTACATGGCACCCTGGGGAAGGGAAGGGAAACTGTTATTTTTATCGACATACCACGCGGGCGAAGCCGCGGGCGGATGCTAATAAAAAATATTACTTTTAATAAAAAAAAAAAAAGTTATTGCAATTTGAAATTCACATTTTTAGTACCAAAATTACCCTTATTTCATTATAAATTACCAAATTTTCTGCAGAGATCATTTATGTTATGACTTGTAGAAACCCGCTAGACGACTGTCGCCCGCGCCCCGCATAATAATGCGGCAAAATTCCCGATTGAAAAATAATATGGTGATTTTTTTTTTTCCAAATAAGGTAATCATAAATAAACTCTCAGTATGATTCTTACAACACCCTCACGTATCGGACGGGTGTTTTTTTACACGCTGACGAGTTAGAGTTTGTATGGCTAGGGGCAAGGGACGTAAGTTACATGAAAAAAAAAAACACGTGCAGATTTTATCTGTGTCGCCGATCTGACCGATGATACCTATAGATACATAAAATGAAGTTATGTATACTGCAAGATGTATATCAAACACTAAAATACATAATCATCTGCTTAGCCTTTTCCCAACTATGTTGGGATCGGCTTCCAGTCTAACCGAATGCAGTGGAATACCGCATGGAGCGTCTGCCTATCTGACTTCCACAACCCAGTTACTGGGTAATAGGTACTTATGCGGGCCATAGACGTTCAAGTAATTTGATCAAACAGGCTGGTTCAAACATTTTTATCAAATTGGCATGAATATGTGTGGGAAAATTTGATCAAAATGAGTTGTCAAATGGTATTATGAAATATGAATTTTCGTATTTCTAATTGATCAAATCGCTTTCACGGTAAAACGGCTGAACGGATTTGGATGAAATTGGGGACAGGGGTAGGTAGACCTTGCCCTGAAAAAGTACATATAGGCGGGTCCGCTTTTATGGTTTTTTGTTTTTTCCTTCACGGTTTTACCTCAGCTATTTTTTGGTTATTATCGACTTGTGACGATGGGTTGGCTGCCTAAGCTACTTTCAGCCTCTTAATGTCCTATTTACTTCACTCGATACAAAAGGTATCAAATAGCGATAAATGCAGAACGCTTTGATTTCCCGCAAAACTATGCAGCGCAGGTGAAGCATTTCCCTCGCATGCTTCTAACTTAAGTCTTTGTGTGTCACTATTTAAGTGGGCTGCATAAACAGCAGTCGTGATCACAAAAGTTTAAATTTTTTAGGTATTAATGATTAAATAACTAGCTGAAAATAAAGGATTTAAAAGCCCCCCCTCCCCCTTAAAGTCCCTTGTTATTTTGTCGAACACGATTCGGCTGTAAAACCGTGTTCTACGCATAAAAACTTGATGTTACGATTTTGTGGTATTTCTACGGGAGTGGGTATAGTATGAGCACTTATTGCACAAAGTGAGTGTGCATACGGGCACACAGTAACCATTTGTGAGACTATGTACCTTACCATGTGGTAAGACTAAAATCTGTATGCTTAAGGGCGCACCCTACCTCAAATTGCTTAGCATGATCCCCTGTTATGCCGAAAATACTGCAGCATTAATTTTGAAATAATCATATGGTAAAGTTAAGGATTGATGCTAGGTCCTACGTTTGGCGAAAACACGATTACATACAATTTTCTCGATATAAAAAAATCCAAAGTTACCTCTAAAAAGAACTATAAACCGCTGGTATTATAAAAATACCTCAAATTTGATCATGAAACTGCATAATAACTGAACTATCTATAAAGCTGGTCTTATGTTTTTTATTTTATTTAAATTACCATTATTTTCACCGTAAAAAGCAATTACCTACACTTTTCTAGGCTTGAGACCCGCTAGCGCCCCCACTCTGTCTCGCTCTCACTCAGGTGGCGAGTATTATGGTGCGAGCGAGATAAAATCTGAGGTAATCGCCTGTAAGAAATATTACATCTATAACGCTTGTCAAAATACTCACGCTTCGTGTGAGACGCTCTTAGATCATTTATTTTCCATGTTCATGTCATCATTAATTCAATATTATGTGTGTAGTAGATCCTTTTACTGATTCTGAAATAAAAGCTTGTGACAGTTGTACGAACAGCCTGCCACCAAAGGATTAGTATTAGTCAGATCCTGTTAGTAAAGCTTACGGCAGACAAATCCAGAACCCCTTTTTTCACATAAGGTGTTTTTTTTCCTAATATTCTTTGACATAACGATTTTAGCATTGTTTTTATGCAAATGGATAGGGAACCGACAGAACCTTCTGTGAACCTAAAAATCGATATGTTACTTACAATTAAACAAATGAAACGGATCCCTAAACCCATTTCCATTTCACTAAACTTGATTCCAACTGTGCGATTATGTAATTGGGTGTTGACACATGAATTTTACAATACATACATAATAATACGTATTTACTTTACCTTTAAATCCGACGTTTTGTTTTCATGTCGAGTTTTGTGAATTTTCTTGCGCACTGCTTCAAACATACATTTGTTACGCTTTATGTCTGAGTTAAACGAAAGGGAAGCGAATTGTGCCAGTTTTCATATCACCCTGTATAGTATAGAGCCGACCGTACGCAATCCTTATGAATAGAACATGTTTATCATATTAAAGTCGGTCTCGGTGCCCCCGCCGTAATTTGGGCGTGGACCCTAAACAAAATGCATTAATTTAACTTTGTTCGTGAGTTTGTATTTGTCTTACTCCTTACCATAGCAATGTTGTTCGCTGAAGGTTGAAGGTCACTCTAACAATACTGAAATCGCATGAATTTTTAAGAACAGTCGAGTTGTAAACTGGTTTTCTCCTTCGTGGTGAAACAATTGCAAAATAATGATCTTGAAGCATGCGATATAGGTTAGAGAGCTCCGCATCTGGCTCTTTACTCTCTTCGCATAAATTATTTGGGCACTTCATCACAGCTACGTTCCTTTAGGATACAATTCGCACTAAAGACTACTTCAAGAATCGTTATCGCTCTGTCTAAAAGATTATCTGCCTATATAGTCTCGCCACTCCAGTTTTAACCGCTAAATTATTTTATCTACAAATCAGGAAACGGCAACCTGTATTTTTCTCCAAACGAGTTCGTAACGCCTCAACCGTAACATTGTCATAAATAAGCGCCTTAAATACGTATTTACGTTAAGTTATAAACTTATAAGACACGTTTATCCCTTGGAAATCGCTGACTTATCGACTGGGGATGTCCTTGGGCTTTAATTATAAACTTGGGTCGTTTAAGTTGACTTTGTTATATATAAAACAACGTCGCGCTTCATTGAAGCCACTACCTATGCGAGCTTAAGGGTAACGTGTTTGGCGGCGGCAAATGAAATTATCTGATTGCACGTAATAACCTACATTATGAAACTCCCCGTCGTAGCCTGTAACTAAGCTTTATCCCGCGTTCAACGCTGTAGAACACACTTGATTCATATCCATACCTATATTATGTATTCTAATACGTATGTTTGTTTCTATCCGCAGAATTATTTGTGCGACATAAAAGGTGCCGTCACTGAGTATCGACCCAGCTCGATCACTCGGGAGTCAGTCATTTTTGAATGATTGCCATATATTCTTGTGAGTGTTTATTTTACATTGATGAAATAGACGTCGACATAAATAATTAATCTGTAGTAGCCGTCAGGTACCTACGAGTACGTACATTTTTAATAGTACAAAACGCCATTATAAAATTGTTCTTGCCTGTGTGCCACCCTAGGTTGTGTAGTGCTATTCACTGCCGCAAACATAATCCGTAAGTCATCATCAACATGATTTCAGCCGAAAGACGTCCACCGCTGTACATTATTAATCCATTAGTACCTAATTAGCATATTTTTTGTAGTTCTAAGTAATTCTCCGAATACTAATAGGCTTACGAGATCCTGTTACTTAGTAATTACTGATAATTTGGTGCTCGTCTTATGTTCTACTAGATGCCACAAGATCCACTACGACCACAAGGCCTGTATGTATGTACCTAGGTTCATAGAAGATTATTCCTCGAGGAGCTCAATTATTGAGTATTTGAGTATTTTATGCGACCTACCCAAATTTCCTTTTTTTGGTATTGTTCGTCGAGTCGTTGAGCTCCTTAAGTTCTGAATTGAGCTCCACTATTACTGACAAATGCTTGCACTGACTAGACAGGTCCACTCAAATCGTTGTGGTTCTTTCCTCAAAAGACTATTTCAGACGCTAATGTACATGGTCCTCATATGGTCTGACCAAGATTATGTCTGGACTTTAATTTCCTACATTGATACAAGCAATGTTCGCAGTAGGATGAGTAACTTTCCTGTCATATGGTCTGACCAAGATTATATCTGGACTTTAAAAGAGACTGCGACCTCTGAGTTTGTTTCGGCCTTTCTTCTCAGAGTAGTCAGATAGGAAACGCCGACCTCATCTAGCTTATTTTTAATATTTTATAATATGACGTGTAATAGTGATTCCAATATCCTATTTACAGAATAAACAATTTCATTTCATTTGAACTGCTCGTCCTAATTTTCATCTCAAATTCAAATTCCCCAGAGAATTTCGACGGTGAATTCTGTGTAGCTACAAATGAATGCAATGCCAGTTTAAACGGCAGCCAGGTATCAGATGTCTAATAACTATTAGCTGGAAAAGGTACCTACATTTGTAATTAACGCAGAAACTGAGTAGAGAGGTGGAGACTGACTGAGGAGCGAAGAAATAACTAGTAAGTGCGGTTGGTTATCAAAATAAAATAAAAATAAGTACAGAAAGGGATCCAGGATCTCAGTTTATTTCTATCATATATTTCTAAATATACAATTAAATTCCTAAATATTCGGATGTTGGATGAGAAAGCCATCCCGGTTAAGACCCAGTACCAACTTATCCCGGTTAAGCCCCAGTACCAACTTACATGAATACGAATCCTAAAACCTCAAGCTTCGTGAGGAGGTATTCATTAACGAGTACTCTAACTACTAACTAACCCTAACTGGCTCACCAATATTTTAGAATTAACTCTTGCACTATTTGCAGTACGCATATACATAAGTAGATTTTAGCCTAACTCCTAACATCACTCTATTATTTTAGTCCCAACAACAATTGAATACTAACAACAGAATGTATTAATTTGACATTTGCCATGTTAGGATTTGTATATAATTGCAGGCGTTCATACATAAATTACAAAAGGCACGTATTATTCGATTGTCTGACAGACGTTTTAAAGGACATGTGCTGGTAATAACTGCTCATGCGTACGTCGCGCTTGGCTTGACGCACATGGTCTGAACAACGGACATCCACAGTACAGCAAAATAAAAATTACAGAAACACTAATTTGACACTAATCTCATCTCAGTCTAACAAAAAAGTCAGCAGTCCAAAAGCCCATTTGCTTGCTCCATTATAGGGC
Source organism: Lithophane leautieri (assembly GCA_949152455.1). Taxonomy (NCBI): domain Eukaryota; kingdom Metazoa; phylum Arthropoda; class Insecta; order Lepidoptera; family Noctuidae; genus Lithophane; species Lithophane leautieri. The sequence goes on along the minus strand of OX424458.1, from coordinate 16,494,958 downwards.
TGTACAAGTGTAGACTAACATCGTTAACTGTGTAAATAACTCAGTCGAAATAGAATCGAAAGGATCACAATAAATGTTGATTATAGTGAGCTAGTATTTAGCCGACTTCCAAAAATGAGGAGGTTTTATGTTCGTCTGTATGTTTTTTTATGTGTGTCCGTCGATATTTTTGTCAATTGTGGACTGATATTTTACAAATTCTTCTTCATTTGGTAGCTTCCGCGGTGTTTGTTTGGCAAAAAAACGAAAATTCAAAAGCATAGACACTAACTTCCGAAATTAAAGTATTTTTTTACTTTATAACTTTATAAGTAGTGTTTTTTTTTAAAGCCGATTGTGTTTTTTTTTTTGGTCCTAACATTCATGTCTATGCCTTAAAATATTAGCTTCACTGACGGGGGCAGGTCTCCAATGGAACATCGAGTTATTATTAGCTGCAGGAGTCCATTTTATAACAAAGACGATAAAATACAAACAGCATTGCTGACTTTGTTTGATATTCAAGAGAAATAAAGCTGAAAAGTTGTTCAAAAGCTAGGTGTCTCTGAATAGAAGCTCCGATGAACAAAGACAGCATGGCGCGTTAGTTGCTCGAAAGAAACGCAATATCAAAGATATTTAATTAAAAGACACTTAAATAAGACAGAAAAACTGGCAATTTCCTACTCATCACATCTTATTTATTGTATCTACAATCTACGAATAAATTTTACTTAATGTAGGTACTTGATCTTTCGAATTTCCTAAATCTCCACACGAATACTCTATAAAAAGCCCCATTTACATGTTACAAGTTTCTTGCCTGGCTTGCATCGTCTGAGCTCTGTTTAAACGGTGCAACTTTTATTGTTGTGAAGCAACAATAAAAATGGACTGCCATAGGCAATAAAATTAAACCGTGTAAATTAGACTTAATACAGGGTGATTCTATTCGAGCTAGTTTTGTAGATCCTAGTGAAAAATATTTTTGAATGATTTTTTGCATGCTTTATTTAGCGTTGGTTTCGCTTGGGTATAAACGGAAACATGAAAAGTTTTATAGGGTCTTAAGTAAAATGGTTGGAGCACAGCATAACATTGACCTTTAAATTAACCGACCACATCTTTATGCCGTCATAAAGTAGACGAGCAAACTCCGAGGAGGCACTGTGACTGTTCTTCCTTCGAGATCATCCGCTACGGGCTGCCAAAGAGCTCACAATTCCAACAAGAACTAATTACGTTACGTTATGACTTACACTGTATTTATACGTTTACCTTTTAAATACTTTAGTTAAACTTACCATTTAGCAATTGTATGTCATTTCACTTTTATAATTGTATGTCATTTATCTTTAAAAACAAGTAACACGTTATTAATATGTTATTAAATTCTAAGCTTTAAAATTTATCTCACTATGTTAGCTACGAGTATTAAGAGAATTCCCTGTGAGGAGCCGTAGCCGAACAAATCGCAGTCGAAAATCGATATCTCGTGAAACTTAGAACGATACCCTATTCAAAGCTCCGCAGAGTTTACGGCTGTTATAATACCTATTATATACGACAAGCCTTTGTGCACGCCTGTCCTATGTCACCCAGAACAGTGTGTCCTGAACAGTGGTCGACGTGACACTATCTTTTACACAATATTGTTCCAAATAGGGTTTAAAAAAATATGCGTGTGTTCCTGTTCCTTTTTAAGTGAGTAGGGCTTACTTAAAAAGGAAATGATGTTCGTTGGTAAGCGCATAACTTCGGAAGACTGAACCGATTTGGAAAAACTTTGTTTTAAAATGGTTGTATTAGTCCGAATCAGGTTGTTATGGAAAGAAACGTTGCAAAATTCGGAAAAACTAAAAGTGCATTTTCTATGGGGTTTTTGTATGAAGTATTGAATCAAGTAGTTATGGATGTTGTTTTAAGGCTTATATAGTTTATGTTTTTAAGTTAGGTTAGAAGACAGGACAAAGTTTGTCGGGTTAGCTACTTTAAAACAATAATAGTATGATGTAATGTCAGGATTTATATAAATGTATCCTTACATATTATAAAACAAAGTCCTCCGCCGCGTGTCTGTCGTCATGTACGCGATAAACTCAAAATGACTGCACCGATTTTCATGCTGTTTTCACCAATGGATGAAGAGTGGTTCTCGAGTAAGGTTTTAGTATATAATAACCGACATCCACGCGGGCGATGTCGCGGGCTAATTATTTATAAAGTAATTTCGAATTATGAGGTTGAAATGTTATATTTACCGGTTTTATTACAACTCGAGTTCTGATTTGAAGTTTATTTATATATATTCGACTCTTTCGTAACTGACCATCATTTACTTCGTTGAATGTTGCGGTAGGTCATGAATCCGTTCGATTACAGAAAAATTGACCGAATTCATTAGTATTATCTATTAAATTATAAATGAATAAAAATATCTATATAAATAAAATTGAAATGCTGTTCCTTGGTTAGCGCATCCATTTGAGAACGGCTAGACCGAGTTTGCTATTTTCTGTTTAAAATGTTCGTAATTAGGTTTCTATGGAAATAAAAATTGGAAAAGTTTCCCGGAACTTTTTCAAATTCGTGTAACGTTGGATGTCCTATTTTCTATGGTTTTTTTTTTATGAATTATTGAAACTTGAACCGGACAACGTCTGCCGCGTCAGCTAGTCAATTTATAAAATAATCAATTTTACACAGATTTATTGAATAGCTTCATGTGCTGTCTAAATTTTCTCTTTTCTTTGGGGTTTAAATTTTTTCGTCAGTAAAATTACGCATGTTTTGCAAGGTATTCAAAACTGATTTTCCTACATTATAATGTAAAATATTAAACATTTACCTATGGAACCCAGACTCAATATTGAATAATGTTCTCAATCTTTGTGCAGTATTCTACTATTTAGTATTGTATTGCAAAGCATTAAATAGGGTATCAGTTGATACGTTGCAACGTCGCGACGCGTCCGCTGAGGGAAATAGGCTGGGGATATAGGTTATGAGTTTGATTTCTGTAACTTGTGCACTAATGTAGTCGTTAAAGTTCGATAAGTTTCGGGTCTCCGGCTGTCTGCGCTGAGATAAAAATTACTTGTCATTTATTATAAGTTAGGTATACTATAACACACATTTGTTCGCTTTTGGCGGCATCTACATCGCCACATACCTCTAAACGCTCTTTGAAGTTAATCACGTTGAAAAAAAAAGAGCATATGCGAAAATATGATTTATTCCATTCTAATACCAAAAACGATACCATACCTGTTAATAGGTAGTTAAAATACATAATATTTATAAGAATTACCTATATAAGAGTTCAAAATAGGCTAACATATTTATAGCCTAGACTCTAAACAAATTAATAAATTAAATTATTGTTTTTTTAACCCTTGATTGTAATGAGCTGAAACCTAAGTAAAGATTTCCACAGAAAATCTCACAATAAAGTCACGCGATCGAGGAACTTCGGCCCTATACTTACTTAGTCAAATATTCATGCAATACGTACAAAGCTCATGTTACGGGTGCATCATAATAATTTCATGTGCTTTCCGAGCATTGTAAACATGCAGGTACTCAATCAAGTGTCCGTCGACCGCCGTCGCGGTGAAAGCTTGGCGGTTGATTTATCTACTTAGCGCCGGAAATACATGGCTAACGTGACGGATGTTGCACTTTATCGCCGGGTGAGATTTTTAAATGGGATGCAAATAGTTTATAAACGCTTGCGCTTTTGAAAAAATTTACATTCACTAAAATTGTAACGAAGCATTTCTGTCTGTTTCTAAGTTTGAGCTTCACGCCTACTTATCAGATTTCAACGAAGTTTGGTACAGATCTTAAAATGTACCAAAGAGCGACATAGGTTACTTTCAAGGTCCATGAAAAAGTTAGGTTTTTAGCTTTAATGCTCGTGAATCCGCAACAATGTGTGTTTAATTACATGGTACGCACATGATTGCATTAATTAGTAACCGCTTCTTCATGACATTTATATGCGCGACGTGTACCACCCCAATTAATGCAGGCACTTGTAAATTTTGCAATAAAACCCTGCATTCATAGAAACTGAATATACGCGTAGGTCGGGGGCTCGCCTATGCGTGTTGACCCTACGTTATTATTCGTTCTGTTTATGAAATAATGTACTTAGTTGTTCTTTAGAAGTTATTTTCTTAATTTATAGTTCTTTTTCGCGTATATGCAATCGTAAATGGGAAGAAAACAGTACGTCGATTTTGTAAAATTCAAACAACAACTCGCGTCTCACATCGCTATTCACCCTCACTTCGCTTATGGTTAAAAATGTGTTCGGGTTCGAGCGCGAAGTGAACGTCGAAGTGACGGGGGAATTACCTTACTGAATGCCACTTCTTACGTCATCTCATACTTTATCTGTCAAAATCTCACGGTCAATTTAGTTCCAAGTCGCTGACACGCTCGCAAGGGTAGCGCTAGTGTATCAACCGAGTTTTTAGAATGCTAATCAAGAAACTCACAGCGGATTCATATTCGAAGTTTAGAATGAGGTCTTACAGAATCACACCCCAATTCCCCACATATTTTTTTACCTAAAACACTAGTTGGCGCTTTCATTTACTTTTCAAGTGCTTATAGGTTAACCTCATCTAAAAAGAAATAGGTTTATAAACTCAAATGTGCTTTTAGATACCAGAGTCGACCGGAATATGTGTTATTCAATGTACCCTACCTACATTTCCTATTTCAGCTCGAAGTTGAATAAATTTCCGCATTATCAACAATATTAATTATGTTAATAATTAATACAAATTATTCGCTGGAAATTGTTTGCACACGTTTTTGTTTGCTCTGTACTACAGCTTTTGTTCCATTTTCGTGGAATATGGAAATCACATTTCATCATTTGTGTGGTAAATATTTTTGGTCCAGTCTCAATGCTATGAATTTGATGCATGTTTTAATTGGTAGCCAATTCGAATTATGTTGTCTGTTATTTATAGCAAGGATACAATTTAGTGTATAATTACAGTTCAATTAATGCTCAAATAATCAATCAAATAAAAACTGTGGCGTTTCAATAGATTGAAAGTATTCAGTTTTTTTTTTTTAAACTATGTCTCTGGAATTGCTGCATTGATTTAGGAAGAACCTTCAATGCTGGATAGTTTTAGTCATAAAATACTGGGTCCTCTCCTAAAGGTCGTTTTAGACCCTATCTATATCATATAATCACTACATATTATAAAACAAAATCCTAAGCCGCGTCTGTCTGTCTGTTCGCGATAAACTCAAAAACTACTGCACCAATTTTCATGCTGTTTCCACCAATGGATAGAGTGGTTCTCGAGGAAGGTTGAATTATATAATAACCGACATCCACGCGGGCGAAGCCGCGGGCATCAGCTAGTTATGTATAAAAATGATGAAATCAGACGAACTCGCGGCCAACTGTATAACTGATGATCCGGTATTATTGACTTGGCCTTAATTCGTAGGTCTTCGGTATTGTCCAAGTAGAAAAGCTTGTAGCGGCTTGTAGCGGGTTGTATGGAGAGATATTTGTCTAAGCTTGTCAAATTGTAGTGCACTTTTGTTTCCTTTGCGCGTCATGGCACACGGTTCGATTCTTTGACCCTAAAGCCTACCAACTTTAACTATCTGACTAGTTTGGCACTAAACGTAACGCTGCCAGGAACTGTTGGTAGGTACTGTAAGCTAGAGTCACAACAATAACTAATTTCCTTGAAAGCAAGGAGAGTTTAAGTTTATAAACTCATTCAAATAAAACTTATAAATATCAAATAACCCGTGGCGTCATTATTACATGTCACAAAACATTCTGGTCCCTGTCAGCTTAGACAGAAATAGCGCTAAACGAACGATTTGTGATGCAAGTGGGCCTAAGAATTGGGATTGGTATTAGGTACAACAAGCATTAAAGTCTCTCCCTCATGCGTTATTATCGCGCGGTAAATTCGCGCCTATGGTGGAGGACACGCTAGAAATATCGCGATAATAAAAGCGCAGCTGTGTGGAAGGAATCGGGACGCATTATCGCAATAACGCTTACGTTATTATCGCGCGATAAAAATGCGCCGGTTCGTGAGAGGCTTAAAGAATACGCCACTAGTAGGGCCACTGGTGTCATAATACCTTCTTTTTATATAAAAATAAAAGTGTGGTTGCAGTGCAGCTCAGGAGACGCAATGATTGAAAAGCAATCTGAACTTTTTACTACCGACAATTCTATATCCCCTTTTTTAAATGTTTCTATGAATTTCCGTAAGACGAGGAACGACACTGATTTTTATTTCTCCTTTTTCTCATTAAATTCCATCTCGGGAGCAGGTAATAAAATGAATAAAGAATCCGTAAAGCATTTATTAACTTTTTCTAGGTTCCATGCTGCTATAGTTTTAAATATTACTATTGTATTATCTTCCGCGACTAGGCTAATGAATTCTCTTTGACATGTTCACAATTAAAACTCCTTATTTGTTCTTGTTTTGATTTTTATCTTTTCAAAGTACGTAGTTCCGACAACTTTCTCTTTGAATTAGAAGTAGCTTTCATTATTTAACGACTGTTATTTACTTGCTTTTAGTTGCAGTTGATATTTGTGTAGACTCGAAGCAGCTATAGTACATTATTGTCGCGACCAGCAATAAAGGGATATATTTTCTCAAATAATGCGCGGAAATTCATACTGAATCAATGATGAAACCAGAAAAATAAATGATGAACAACTATAATTTATCATGCGCCAATATGTTTTTTTGTTTCTTCTTTACTTTTAACAGTACTATTTGTAACCCAAATCGAAATTTAAATAAACTCTTTGATAAGTTACCTCCTTGGTTGCCATGTGTTGAAGTAAAAAGTTCGTTACATTTTTAAATAACACGACAGTTATGAGTTTTCATAGTAATTTATTTTGCCGCTAAACACGCCAGATATGGATTTACATAGTAACTTTGCCGGCCGGATCGTCACTTGTTTTTGACTAGTACAGCAATTTCGATTTATCTCGATAAAGGTTGTTAAAATATTGCTCGAACTTCCAAGCATGTTTGAGAAAAATCTTCTAAAGCTTTAGATATTGCCATGGACAAGTTTTGCACAATATCATGTTGTTGGCTCAGTAACTTGATCTGCGAATATGGAGGTGCAAATAGACCGGTTAGATACCTGCCCGCTCGCTGCGTTAATACAAACCTAGTACCTACTAAATAATATGTAGAAACTTGTATTTATGTCGCAGGCTTTAGGCTTAAAAAATACCAGTCACTTAGAGAAATACGGGCTAAGACAATTAAGAAATAATTCATAGGAAATCCAATGATTTTGATACAAGTTATTTCTCTACGTTAATGCCATATAGTAATAGTTATTTATGCAACTGTTGTATAATAAGGGATATTAAAACACGAATCTAGGTTTAATAGTATCACATAAGAGTTTTAATACCTAATTATGTACAGTTCCATACAAGACTTTATCTACACCCATGATATGAATCCTCTATAAAAGCTCTTTTGCAATATCGAACAAAAATGGCGGAATTCAACGTGAATTAGGATTTTTCGAATTCGAATAACAATTTTTTTTTAATTACTTCGCTTTGGTTGTGAAACGCGAGTGCATGACAATGTTCTTCTTTTGAAATGAGTTGCATAATGTAAGTTTGTTCAACATTGTAACACCCGTTTGAATGATATTTTGGTTACTATGACACTGGTTGTTTTAATGTTGGCAATGAGCTAACTTTTTCAGAAAGTTTTATAGAGGATTTGTAGCATGGGTGTAGATAAATCCTATAATAAAATGGCACTCGTTTTTGGCTGTGATAGGAAATCAAAAACCATTCCAACAGTAGGTGTATGTCTGTACTAGTAAAATGGAAATGGAAAATTCATCGATTTTCCCGCATTTCCACTAGACTTTCGGATCAAAGACAAAACGCCTGCGTCATTTATATTCCATAACACGTTTTTATACTCGAAGTTCATCTCGTAATAAAGATGAATTGTAATTCGAATGAATTGAACGTTCATTTATTGTAGTAGGTAGGTTTGTTGTACTTGTGAGGGTAGATAATATGCTGGGGCGAGTGTCGGGAAACTACAGTGAATAAGTACTGTTTAGCTTATTTTTGAATTTTCAATGATCATTTATTATTTTACAAGTTTTATATTAGCTTGCTCTGTTCGTATTTGTTTCTGGTTACTTCATTTGTCATCCATTTTTCAAGCACTTCCTGGTATCCGATTGAGGTGAAACTTGGCATACGTAATTATTTATTTAAAAAAAAAGATAACATTGAGCTGGTCTGAAGATGGAGCCGGAAGTTGTCCATAGGAACTCCTCAATTAAACAAGATAGCACCATCGTGTTTGGACTCATTAGCTATGTATTAACCAGTGCTTTGACACTAGGTGGTGTTCAGGGTCTGATGATGGAGCCGGAAGGTGGCCATGGAAAAATCCTTTTTAGTTAATTAAAAGCTTGTTTTAAAAAAGATTTATACTTATATTTTATTTTGTATTGCGTTACCTATGCCGTCGTAATTTGACGGTACCTAAGCCTTGATGATAAACCCTTGGATTCGTCTCCTTGACTAACTTCTTAGTTATAATTATGTATTTCCACAGAGCTACATTGAATGAATCGTCTTTAGTAATGCTAAAGTAGATGTCTATAAGTTCACAACTTCAAATTCTCTCTTCAAAAACTTGCGCTTGTTAATTTATAAGTTAGGTATTATATTTTAGTGACCCTTCCCATTCCATTGAAGTGGAACGAAGACAGGCAGGTCATCATTCGATCGGTCACTTTGTCAATGCGGAATGTCGCATGTCGAGGGGTATCCGTTATTATCGTTCAAATACATCATATTCGCATTATATTCATACATTGAGAACATTCGATGAAGATTTTACTTGCACTAAGATTACATTAGGTACATTTTATGTATCATTAAGCCTCGGGTGTCTTATAATTTTCTGTTCACATATCCTGGAAAAATAAATAGTATAGTGTTATCATTGTTGAATTCGATGACGATCTTACTTGCAGTTTGATAACAATTGATTTGAATTGCGTCACTTTTCTGTTGGTACCTATCTTTCACTGCGCATTTGTCCTTATTTATTTGCTCTAGAAAAAAAAAACACAGTGTTCACTATTATGAGTGTGACTATGATGTGACTAGTATTAATGATATGATTAAGTACCTATATTAGTTCAACGAGATTAAAAAACAGGCTTTAGTAGAGCTAATAAAAAGTCTAATTCTACCCATACAAACGGGATTCAATGAAATTTGAATATAACTATTATTTATATCGTCAAAACTTGCTTGATACTTTTGAGGGGGAGAATAATGTAAAGCAAAAACCAGTCTCAAGTTCGAGGGGTGGTTCACAGGAGCGTTGTTATTCATACAGGCAAGCAGGTTTGACGAAAGATATCTCAAAACGTTCCCAGATTCATTTCAAACTACATGACATAGCGAATAAAAAAAAACCTGATAATATTCGGCACATGATAATGTATTTATTGACATTGAAATGTGTCCGAGGTTATTGGCTCCGACCCGTCTTATTGTGAAGATGGCGGCACGTGCGACCCTACAAAATCAGATATTGAATGAAATGTGAAATTGTATGTAGGTATGTTTCATATTTGTATATCTACGTACTTTTGCTAATCAATAGATAAAATATATATGTTGTTTTTGCATTAATTGAGCGCACTTGACACCACCGCATTGTATCCTTCGCGTTAGTGCTTGTGGACTAGATTAATCAATGCTGTTTGTGAATCTTCTCTTCGGCTTTCTGCTCGCGACTACCTGTTCCAGAACTGCGACTATTTTTATGTTGCGGGCTTCAGTACATCTTAATTAAGCAGTTATGAAGTTTTTATTCCCTTGATTTTAAAAGTATAGTATCCGTGAAGACGTTGGAACTCCTGGAGGTTATCTTTTTTAAACTTTAAAGTTGCACGTGAAGTTTCAATACTTTAAAAGTGGCAGTGATTACTCGTAAAGATTTCGCCAAGATTTTTTGGTGATTGGAGTCGTGTAAGGAGCAGCGGAAATCGATATGCAAAGTAGGTTGGTAAGCAATGTGGTGTGGAGGTCGCAGGCTATGCGTGCCTATGATCGATGGCGTTGCGTGCGCTGAGCGGGAGGTCGCGAGTTCGCTGGCGCTCCGTGCGACCCTCATCCAGCACCGGTAGAGCGCCGTGACGTGGCTTCTCTTTGTTTCACGCCGCCCGTCGACGCCACCATTGCCTCCACCGCCTCAGTCGCTTCGTATCGCGACGCCGCGCCTACCTCTCATTGCGCATGCTCAGCGCGATTCTCCTGCGTCCACACTACGTCATGATTTAAAATGATATGCGGTGCAAAGTAGCGTACATTCTATTTGTACGTCGTCACAGTCCGGATTGTGGCTGATACGAGCGTTCCAATAGTGATCGCAGCGAGGGTCGTGCCGTCGTCGTGCTGTACCTCTGTGGTCCCCTGGTAGTTGGGATCTGGGAAGGGAGCGCGCGGTAGCGCCGGTATCGATCTGAGCGTTTGGTGTGCCCGCTCGTGCACGACGCGACGTTCTCTCGGGATATTCGCCCAGTGGTCGCCGTCGGCGCCGGCCTTGCTGCACTGTTTACGCGCAGTGTATATTTATTTTATCCGCGCGATCATGCTCACCGGAGCTAATTGATAACGCGACACACGCATCCGCCAGCGCATCTCCGAGCCGCACCAGGCTCCGTCGACGTACTTGATACAATTCCAGAGCTGCAAAACTTTCGGTAAGTCCAGTTTTTTGTGTCCAACGTGCCCGAACTTTAATTTATTTTTGTATTTTATTTTTTGCGGTCGTTGCGAATGTTTGCTAAGTTTTTAACACAAAACGTTCTGTTCGTTAGGCTTTTAGTTGCTATTTTATCCAATTTTATTATTTTGTGATTCTGTTCCACCGTTCCTCGTATATAATCTATGTTTAAAGTGTGTTAAAATATTTCTATTGAGTGTTTTAGCCGGCCATCTGGTTTATATTCTAAAGTTAGATTGTAAAATCGTAAACCACAGGGAATCATCGGTACATAGGTATTAACAGAGCGAGTGGTTTGTTGAACGCACTCAATCCCAAACATGCTGAACAATTTCGATCCAGTTTTTTTTGTACAAATAATACTATTTGCATTAGAGCATTCGCCATTCTGTATATTTAGAGAAATACTACGTTAAAAATACACCCAGAAAATATTCGAAAGGGCTTTATACACGTGAGGTATTTCTTATTCACACTGCGCATGTCTTTCAAGTTTATTTGTCATACAACTGTAGGTACAATGGAATTCCTAAAATCGGTAATATGGTGGTTTACTCGGAGCAATCTTCAATAGAGAGTGTTCTTTACTTTCCAATCTAAATTAGAGTAGAATCCTTTCTTGTTGTCGGACCGTACGTGTTGAATGGCTCAGCAGTGAAATGGAGTGCCTACCTATACTGAAGTCCCTCAGAGTACCTACACGGAGCCTCTTTACCCGCAGAGGCTGTTTAGCGACATTGTTAGAGCGAGGGCGAGGAAAGGAAAAAAAAAACCTAGTAAATGGTTGATCTACTTTGTTTAAATGGCACCTACATCCTTCAAAGAAGATCGTTGAAATCTTTGCAGCATTCTTAAAGTTTCAAAAAGAGATCACACGGTGTTTAGCCGTCCCTAGATCACGTTGTTATGGCTATTATTGTTGTACCTACATACATATAACTAAATACCGGGACCTATTCAAAGTTCATAGTCTCTCCGTGATGTTCCAATTATCACTTTTCCACTCGTATCTACAGATACACAATACTTGTATTACTATTTACTTACCTAATAAAGGTACAAATACATGGCAAAAACTACAAATGTTTTGCTAACCCTGTAGTTTACCATCACAATCTGTTCAACGCTGCGCAATGCGCATGCGTCATCATCGCTATAAAAACAGCATAAACGGCAACAAAAAATTCTGGCCACTGCATATAGACAGTCTTTTCTAAACAGAAATGTTCTAGAAAATTGCGTGTACTTTATGGAAATAAGGTCTTAGGGACGTGTGATAATACCTTTTAACAAAAGGTGGAGTCGTACGGGCCCCGCCATTGTGATCCGACAGTATTTTTATATAGCGAGCAATGGGGCTTGTTAAGTAAATAAAAATAAAAATAAAAGTTATAAAACTAAAACCCAACTACGGCAAAAAGTCAACTAACTATAAATGATTTATACAAGGTCAAGATATTCACAGAAAGACCAATTAAATTCTGGAGTCACACGTAATCTGTACGATTTATGCCCGCTAAGGCCCCTAACACGTGTGACACCGGATTTTTAATTTGTGTGCCTGTGATATCTTGACCTTGTTTAAATAATTTTTAGTTGTCTTTTTGCCGTAGTTGGGTTTTAGTTTTATAACATTTATGTAAATTAAAAAAAAATCTGTAATAACATATATATACGTATATATATACTTCTATATATATATTTGAAATGTGCTAATTAAGCTAATTTGATAACCAAAATGGTATGATTAAAAAAAAATTTTTTTTCGTTCATGACTTTTTCATTTATTGGGCGCCAAATTGTGATGAATCGTTTAGAAGATATAAGGGAACAGATGAACATACAAACATACATATATATACCTACACATACATACCGGTCAGAATCAGAACCCTCCTTTTGCTTCACCGTAGTCTTCAAAAAATAGCGACATTTATGCTGACTTAGGTTTGATTTAATAACGAACTCTCTCCCGAATCCTCAAACGACTCTTTACTTCCTAAAATATCTGTCAACTGTAGGTACCTACAACACTGAAGAGAGGAAGTTCCAGGGACAACTTGAGAGTTTATGGCAACTAAAAATCCAGTTGCTTTTCATAAATCGGCCAATAGAACTGTTTGAATAAAGAAGATAAACTTACCGGCTGATACTGATGAATCCAGAACCTAAAGAAGTCTAAAATAATTATTAGCTGGCAGTACCTAAATAAACATATAGAACGGCCAAACAAAACGAAAAAGAATAAGAAAATAATTTAAGGAAAGGTCAATTAAGGTCAGACCTTTTTGGCATTCCTTTGATCGACGCTTAATGCAGGATGACATAAAAAAATAAAAATGTTAGTTTAATTATGTTACGTAGGTACCTATCGTTAGGTAGAGCTCTAACTCATAACTTGATTTGAACAGTTTTCCACCACCATCTGCGATGTTTGTAAAGAAACTAAAAAAAAATGCGGTTCGAACTATCTTCAGTTTTTAACTAGTTTGATCTAGTTCTCTTGAATGATTTTAGAATAGTCATGGAATCCCATATTTTATCTTTGGGTTTAGCTGAACAGTTTAAAACTGGCATTGAGGTCATTCTATCAGCATTCAATTCCATCTGGAAAACTAAGCTACCGTGGCTTAAGTTCATCGTGGTGAACATAAGTTGCACACCATTGTTGCAGCAAGATGAATTTGTTGTTATTTGGAAAAATGTTGCAAAAAAAGTCTTTCAACAACTTTTGTTCACTATGAATACAAAACTATATCCTCCTAGAAGGAAAACATCGTGAGGAAACCGGCATGTCCTAGAACCAAAATTTTTAATTTTTTAGACTTAGGACCACCGCCATTCCGCTCTGGGCCTGGGTGGTGGATTTCGAGTCGCTCCCTCTCCTGACCTGTATGCATTTCCCAGCAGTGGGAACATTATAGGCTTTGTCTAAGATGTTAGTAATATTCGTATAGGGAAATTAAAAGTAAACCAAACTAGCAGTGCCTTAGCACATAGTACCTTAACTACATGCATTAGGTTTGCAAACAGCTTTCAAAAACGACAAGATGTTGGCATTATTTTGTAAAATACGACGAAAATTGTACGAGTGTGACAAATTTTGAAAAAAAAAACGACAAATTTTGGTAAAATACGACAAGATTCAGCGTTTTTTATTATTTCTGCTTCTGTTTTTGTGTAATAGGTAAAGATAGCTAGTAGTAGCAAGCCAATCTGCAATGTAGTAGCAAGGCTTACTTAAATGTAACTCTGGGCAACTGCCCAGAGTGCACCGATCCTGCATTATTTAAGTACGGTGGCTCTTTTAATGCTATTCCGATTAATCGGGTTACTTATGAAGCAAGTTGTGAACATTTAGAAAATGTCTACAGACTATCGGAACTGTTTATGATGCAACCGATAGTTGGTTCCAGGTTTAATACCAGGTGGCCTACCACCACCGCTTACAGCAGTATTATTTTAATCTCACTTCGTGGGGGAAAGAGATTGAGCTATACGTCTTGTAGAGCTTCATCTCTTTCCTACACCGAAGTAATATTAAAATTATACTGCTGTAAGCAGTGGTGGTAGGCCCCCTGATCTATTTGATAGTGTGAAACATCGCGTTTGTAAATAGTCATTGATTAGTATTATCTTTGCCAAAGCCTTATCGCTTTTGATTCGATAAAGTTACCTTTCAATTTAAGTGAAACTTTTAAATAAAGCTTGATTGAGGCTTTATCTTATCCGTGCATTAGTATTACAACGGTAGTAGCTACCTAAGGGTGTTTAGTTGTTCAGTTTATACGCTGTTCATTAGCACAATAATTAATAATGCAATGTATTTGTATAACGTGTGACGTAACCAAGGTACTTACTTATGCTACGGTGATGTATGTAACAATTAACTTAAAATTGCCTGACGTTGAGGGCGTTCATAATATCTTTAATTAAAGGTTAAACTAACGGCACTACAGCAAGTAAAGTAAGAAGCGAAAACGTTTGACCTTTGGGAAAAATAATAAAGAAACTTCATTTGCAACTTAACTTGTACTTAAAAATAGTCAACGTTTTCATTTAGCACGTTTCCCGCGGCTTCGTCCACGTGTGTTACGGATTTTGCGCTGTCAACACTTCATTTCACTCACTATTCGGAGTTGTTCCATTATGACGACAACTGATAGAGAAGAATTGAAGAAACACATGCTGCACCGAACCAAAATAAACTGGGTTATGAGCAACATGATGCGGGCTTGTTTTATTTAAGGCTCTTCCCGTAGCGAGCGACCTTCAGCGTTAGGTCCTCCTCCGTCCCACCAGTCTGTCCCGCTCTCTCCGCACCGAACACACAATTTTTGAAATTCTTTAAATAAAAACAGAAAGCCATCTTTTGAAATAAAATAAATCTAAATATTTAGATTTTTTTATTATCTATCCATTAGTGTAATTCTCTAATAAATAGAACCTTTTGCAAAGGATGCATGCAATTTATAATTTTAATTAAAAAAATTACAAGGAGATTTTAGGTGTACCTACACCTATTTATCACACATACAAACAATGGTGTATAATGGTGTAAAATAATGGTGGATATTGTACATTAATAATGTGCTTTTAGATGTAGTATATTTCTCTTAATTAATTAGTTAATAGCCTCGGAATAACGAAGAAAAAAGAGGTTTTAATCGGGGTAGCGCCATAAGCATGTCGTCACTATCCTTTCTCTGATTCAAGCTGTCGCTACCAAATTACGCAAAAATCTTGAAAACAGAGAACGCATTCGAATTTAGGACATTAATGTGAGATTATGGTGGAGTGTGATGTGAACCTGGACTTTTAACTAGCTGATGCCCGCGGCTTCGCCCGCTTGACAAATTATAGGTATACTAAAACCATCCTCGAGAACCTCTCTGTCCATTGGTGAAAACAGCATGAAAATCGGTGCAGTAGTTTTTGAGTTTATCGCGAACAGACAGACGCGGCGGAGGACTTTGTTTTATAATATGTAGTGATAGTGATATAATATATTATCCGAAATTGACAACCAGTCTCGAGCAAGTGTGGTGATCAAGGCTTGTGCCTTTTCTGTATCAGAAGAGGCCTTTGCCCAGCAGTGGGACCATAAATAATGGGCTGGTATTGTTTATATTTATAATCAGGATTTCACTAGCTCAGGGGTTCCCAAAGTGTGCGCCGCGGCGCCCTGGTGCGCCGTAGAAAGGAATGAGGGGTGCCGTGAGTCGATCCTCTATCATTATCCGAAACCAAAAATATTCGCGGGTACTAACACTTACCTTTTTTGAGCGCTCGCATCGGTAAAGAAAACATAGCGTAGCGTCGTAAAACTGTTTTTCGATTTTTGTTCCTATCTACCTAACCTAACTACTATTATTGTAGGTACCTATTGCTTTCGACTGTATCTTTTTCAAATAGCTAGTTAGGGTAGGGCGCCGTGACATAATACTAAACTTGAAACTAAGCCGCGGGCTGAAAAAGATTGGGAACCCCTGCACTAGCTTCTATCCGCTTCATTCAAGATGAAGCAAGGATCAAGGTCTTTATGTCGTACAGTCAGAGATACTTAAATCCACCAACTAGCTGCTATATGCTGATTCTTAAGATCGTCCTCATTCCGAACAAAATCTTTTTATCTAATCTCAGAAGACGAACTAAGAGCACAATCAAGATAACAACAGTTACAGAATACCATAATTAGTAGTGTAGTAGTTTTATAGAAAATCGTACACATATTTCTAACCTATTATGTACAAGGGTGAAAAGTTACAGTTACATTTTTAATTTGGTTATATTTCAATAGTTTTGTGGTAAATTGGTTGAAGTGAGTCCTAGTGATCTTATCTGACCGCATTCAAGAGGAAAATTAAGGAGCATTTGCTTTTGGGATGATATAGTATGTAGGTACATTTTTATTTATGTTTTCGTGGTATTTTACATAAATGTATACTGTATGTTTGTATAAAAAAGGTTTTACACACTTTGTTTTATCTCTGTATGGCTCGAAAGGTTTTGCTAGTAGCAAAGCTCATTTTAGTTGCCTTTGTGCGAGCCCTATTGTTATATGTGATGTAGGTACAATCGTGTGTATTTACAATAAAGAATGCAAGAAGAATAATCGATCGAAACAAACATTCCCTTTATTTGTTCTCCAGTGATTTGCACAGAATACAAATTCCATTTCACTCACTCATGTAGGTATTGTTAACATAAATCTTCTAGTGATTGGAAAAGGCATACTTACACGTTTGTGTCCTGTATTATGATGATGACAGTATCCTTATCTCTGTAATGTTTCCGTTCACAGTTGCACTGAAGATTTGCAACTGAGTATTGAGTAATTCTAATTCCAAAGGGAACCAGTATTCCTCTTTACTGAGACGTGAGAATCCAATACGAAACCGAACATGTATCTACGGATATTCGGGTCGGCATGATTTGGCACAGCCGAGGGGCAAAAACGAATATAAGTATGTAGAAATATGTCCGAAAAAAGTCGCTCATGGCAGGGTTCATTGACGACTAGTCACAATTAATCTCATCTCAGCGACATTCAATGTCGAAACTAGATTAGAGCAATTTTTGACAGATTGACACAGATGAGTATGCGTTCATTCTTAAAAATGGGAATTTTCCTTTGGATATAGAAACTAATAAACTAATTTCAGTATTGTAGATACTTTCGAAATCTTTTTAATTATGAATTCGCTTTATGCTAGACCGTGCCTGAGAGACGTTCTTTCGTCTTAAAGTGACGGAGTCAGAATAAGAGATCACCGACAAAAATTGCGTTGCAGTTGGGAATACAGCGGTTGTTCATTATTTCTAAACTGAGAAAAGAAATGTGCCTAAGTGTTCTACGCACAATATATCTGATTTGATTGACTTTAGCAAAAGCATAATCAAACTTTAATTTTTTTTCACTGCTGAGACACAGGCCTCCTCTCTGTGAGAGAGAGGGTTTGGGCTGTAGTCTACCACGCGGGCCGGGCAGTGCGGGTTGGTAGATGTCATGGCTTCGAATTTTTGGTTCTGGGACATGTCGGTTTATTCCCGATGTTTTCCTTCACAGTTTTAAGAGCAGTGGTGTTTAAAAAAAAAAAAGTAATAAAAACTATAACCCAACTACGACTAAAAAGGTATAAACAAGACACCACAGACAGACAAATTAAAAATCCGGAGTCACACGTTTTTTTTTATTTCTTTTGTGTTTATAATATATATATTTTTGAAATGTGCTAATAAAGCCTTTTCATTTGATACCCAACATGGTACGATTAAACAATTTTTTTTTTAAGTTCCTTTCTTTATGTCCTCTAGAGGACGCCATTTTTAATTTAATGTGACGTCACATATCCTATAACCAGCGGACGATCAAGACGCTTCCAACGATACCTCATTTGTCAAATTGTGATGAGTGGTTTAGAAGATAGGAGGGAACAGATGAACATACTTACATACATACATGATACATACCTACCGGTCAAAATCATAACCCTCCTTTTTTCTTCGCCGTAGTCGGGTTATAATTGACACATAGTTAAGCGACTGTCAGGTTTCGCACCTACGACCTAGAACTCGTAAACCGCGGTCGTTACCATTGTCCCACCACTGCTCTCGACGCTAAGTACCTACTAACTACTATTTTTCCCAAGTAAATAAAATCACCGTGTGTAACCAATGACGCGCTTTCAGAACTCGTTGAATATTAATTACAATTACCTACAAACGATACCCACTACATGCCTATATACGTACTTGTCACGTAATGATGACGTCACCATTCAAACTATCGCCGGTACAGTTATCAATATACCGCTAACAATATCTTGCATATTAGGAAATACGGGCTGGTATCCGCAAATCCAAGTATAAGGATGGAATCCCACGATCGGCAATATTGCAGACGGACACACACGGCAGACGACCACAGATAGCCACGCACCACGCAACGAGGCGCTTCCGTTGTCTGCGATACTCCGCACGTACACCTTCCCACGGTCCGTCGTCCGTGCTCGTCGGTGTCCGTCCGCAAAATCGCGGATCGTGTGATTTCGGTATTATATATCTTGCATATTACTTAAGTATCAAGACAGTTAAATATATGTATAGACGTTCACAAAAATATGCAAGCAATTGTGGACCTTAGGGTGGTAAACATTTTTTGTCTGTGACTGTACAACTTTTATAAATAAGTAACTTAACACGGTCAAAGTCACGATAACTATGAACTTTGTTGGTATCGCACAACTACATATGACCATGTAGATAGCACGTTTAACGTCTAGAACTACACAAATACATCACCTATAATACAAGTGTTGAAGCTGAATAATATTGGACACTAACCTACAGAAAATGAACACAAAAGTATAACTGTAAGCTGAAACAATTAAGATTCTCATCGAAACGCTGAGAAAACCTAAGATTCCAATTAAGGTGGATGCACCAGGGTAGACCGCGAAATTCAAATTTTCTTACGTTTTTTGCAATTTGCAGGTCGGTGTTAGATTGTATGTTGATCTAAATATGATTTGCGCACGTAACAAATATGGATTTACAGAATTATAAACATTAGAATCAGCAATACACCTCTCTAAGTTTCGATGCGATTCGAGTTGAGATTTCATGAAATCATGACATTTGAGACTTTCATGAACTTAGAGAGGTGTATTGCTGATTCTAATGTTTATAATTCTGTAAATCCATATTTGTTACGTGCGCAAATCATATTTAGATCAACATACAATCTAACACCGACCTGCAAATTGCAAAAAACGTAAGAAAATTTGAATTTTGCGGGCTACCCTGGTGCATCCCCCTTAACAGTAAGTATTCAGCAGTGACAGCATAGTGGTGTGACCGTCGGACTGCCAAGTCATAGGTCTCGAGTTCGGACCCGACGCACACACCTCTGAATTTTCGGAATCATGTGCGTATTGTATAATAATCACTTGCTTCAAAAACGGTTAAGGAAAACATCGTGAGGAAACCGGCATGCCTGATAGATATTTCTCGACGGCATGTGAAGCCAAGTCGGAGGCCCATGGGCGGCATAAAAACTCACCAGAGGCCCTAGACAAAGTGACTTTCTATCAGCGATAACGATGATGGAAAAGGCGAAAATGTATAGGACTGACATAAGCTATCGAAAAGCTTATGTCAATCTTGTTGAAAGTCGTTGTAAAAATACGAAACGCTTTGGAAGCGATTGTCACTTGTCTAGGCACTCAGGTTAGTCTCTAACCACACGAAAGAAAGAAAGCAGTAAGAATTCAACTTGAACATTTATCTTGATTTGTCTGGCTAAAAATAAAACATCAGGCTGTCACTGCATTATAAATGCAGTGGATTCAAATATCTTTCAGTAGAAAATATATTCTGTGGAGCAATGTTCCAGATAAGTTCCCATATAATATGTATATAGACATCAGTAAGTGCTCTAAAAACAGAACCTGTTTATGAACGATTGAGAGAACGGAGATTATTTGACTTAATTTTTTCTGTGGGAAAGTTGTATTCAAGAGTTCGTGTGTAGAAACGATGGCGGCGACTTTTCATAGCGTGTACAAGCGGCCTTACTGTGCGTGGTTCGACATGCGGTTGCCGTATCGATATGTTATAGTTGGTAATGTCCTGGACAAGGAATACATACGTCCCATCACTACAAACTGTACGCTGGTGCCGTTCGAACACTGAAATAATATGCATAAACTGTTCCACCGAACCGCACTTATCAAAATTTTGTTTCAGTGCTATTAGTAGACGTGCTCAAGTGCGGTTCGGAGTAGTGCCGTTGAAATCAGTTCTAAAAGTAGAATACCTCTTTTCCTCAGGTTAAACAAGTATTTTATATTTTTCGTACAGACACACAACACACAAACTTTCTTGATTAAAATAAATAATAAGGTTAGGACGAATGTATACACGGCTACACATCAAGTTTATGCTGAACCCGCAATGTATCGGATTTCCGTAAAATGCGAGGTCTGCTTATACTGGAAATGTATAGCTTGATGTGTAGCCGTGTGTACCTAAGTTAGTTTTCCTGGACCTACAAGTTTGTCTGAAGTTAAATTACTTACCTCAAAAATAAGTCAGACAACCCCATATTCAATCATGGAAAAATGTAGGGAACAGTCAAAAAACTAGTTAAATAAGATAAATTGAAATTGAGAAAAAAACCTAGTCAGAATAATATCACAAACCGATATTTATTTCCAAAGCAACCACCTCTGTGGTCTAGTGGTAAAACGGTGCTGTCTCAGACCTAGCGGTCCCGGCCAATACCCAGCGGGGGCAAAATTTTCTGTTTGGTTTGGTTGGTGGTAGGGCTTGTTCTAAGTCCGCCTGGCTAACTACCACCATCTTAACTAAGCCTGTCGTCAAAACAAGCATTGTTGTGTTTCGGCAGTTAAGAAGTATAAGACAGACATCGCTTCCATCTTCTGACTGATCTGATCACCACTCAGATGATGACTGATCACGCCTGATCATCACTAAGGATATCAGGTGAGATGAATGATGCACGGCGCGCGGCGTGGACAAAAATAATACCCATGTTTGGTATTATCAAATGTCGGTGGGGTAATTGCGTAACGTAAAACACTTTTCATGACATTTGATCGCAATGTCTTTCATTTTAACAATTCAACTACCTACGTTCATTGCGTTATTTACATTATGCAGTAGACGAATAAAACGACGACGTAAAACTCCTGGATTGTGGTTGAAATTGTGTAAAAAATAATTTACGCAATTGTGTGCAGGTCTCCATATTTATCCATCAATCAATCTGCCTAGCCTTTTCCCAACTATATTGGGGTCGGCTTCCAATCTAACCGGATGCAGCTGAATACCAGTATTTTACATGGAGTTTATTTTCCATATTTATCCATCAAAGTAATTATTTTTCCTATTATGTTTCCTATTTATAAATCGTTATCATTCAATAATCGGACAAAGGGCCGCTATGCCAGCAAGGACGATTTGTGGTACCAAAATAGAACAAACCAATAACTGAATTGTTTTAAAAACGAACCACTTCAATTGGATTATTTTATGGAACGAAACAGTATTTTATGTAAAAAAACTAGCTGATGCCCGCGACTTCGCCCGCGTGGATGTCGGTATATACTAAAACCTTACTCGAGAACCACTCTATCCATTGGTGAATACAGCATGAAAATTGGTGCAGTAGTTTTTGAGTTTATCGCGTACAGGACGACAGACAGACGCGGCGGAGGACTTTCTTTTATAATATGAGAGGATAACATCATTTGGTTGAAATTTTCACGCTTGCTCGCGGCGTTCGAATAGAGTGCAGTGGGTTCCGTGGCAAATGCAATGTTTTTAATATTTTATGCACTTTTTGTTTTATCCCTTTTGAAGAAACCACTTTTTTTTCAACCAATAAGCCTAATTGAAAGCGC
Source organism: Lithophane leautieri (assembly GCA_949152455.1). NCBI lineage: Eukaryota > Metazoa > Arthropoda > Insecta > Lepidoptera > Noctuidae > Lithophane > Lithophane leautieri. The sequence continues at coordinate 16,472,721 of OX424458.1, read as the reverse complement.
TGTACAGTCAACAAACTTCTTATTGTTCCAACTATAAGAAGAAGTTCAGTGTTCGAATTTCCGCGTATTCAATTAAGCAAATGGGCTCCACAAAGCCAGCCTCGAACATGTAACAGGATCAGTAGGTACTACGTGCATTGATTGAAATGGGACAGTATAGTAAATGAACGAATTCCACGAATACCATAGAGATTTCGCTTTGTGTCTGTCCTGACCGACGGTGAGCTATACCAGTATCAGTATTAAAGTAACAAGAACATGCTTTTGATACGCTCATGTAACATTGTTTGCCCGGCTGATGGACTCAAACGTAGGAACGAGGTACGACAGACCAAATACTATATCTATACGTATAATATCTATGATTTTATTATATGTACAGATAGAGAGATTATATTTATGTACAGAGTCAAAACTGTAAATAAATATAATACGAATTCCACGCAAATGATGTCGGAGGCACACAATTTTATATTCCATACTAATATTAAAATGCGAAAGTGAGTTTATTTGTTTGTTACGCTTTCACGCTAAAACGGCTGAACGAATTTAGAGGGAAATTTGACATATGGGTAGACCTTGACCTGGAGAAGGACATACCTAGGCTACTTTTTATCCTGGATCTCAGACGAAGTCGCGCGCAACAGCTAATAATATTAGGTCTTTAACTATGAAATTGCCGTTCTGCAGTACTGGCCATTTCAAATCAAAATAATTTTTGTTTGGCTAAGAATTCTAATTTCAAATTAATTTTATTTTAAAAACATGGATTTTTTTTTCCAAAAGTAGTCATTTCTTTATTGATTAGTGTTACATTTTCATCGCATTTCAACCTTTTTCGTCATCATGGATACGTTAAAAATTCGAGTAATTATGGAATATGAGTACCGTCGTGGCAGCAACGCGGCACAAGCGGCACGCAACATCAACGACGTTTACGGAGCTAACACTACAAACCAACGCACCACCTGTTATTGGTTTGCTCGCTTCCGTTCTGGAAATTTCGACCTGAAAAATGAACCTCGCGGTCGTCCGAAGACTTTGGTCGACAATGACGAATTAAAGGCGATTTTGGAAGCTGATGATACACAATCTACGGCTGAATTAGCAGCAGCTTTCGACGTTAGCGTCAAAACAATATTGGTCCATTTGCGTCAAATTGGCAAGGTAAAAAAGCTTGACAAATGGGTGCCCCACGAACTCAATGATCGCCAGCGCGAAGTACGCGTCGAGACGTGCCTTGCACTGCTCAACAGACACACAAATGAAGGAATTTTGAACCGCATTGTTACCTGCGATGAAAAATGGATTCTGTTTGATAACCGCAAGCGCTCAGCAAGTTGGTTGGATCCTGGTTCAGCACCTAAACAATGCCCTAAACGAAAACTTACCCCTAGAAAACTGATGGTCACTGTTTGGTGGTCTAGCGCCGGTGTGATTCATCACAGCTTCTTACCAAACGGGGTGAGCATTACTGCAGATGTGTACTGTGAAGAACTGAACACAATGATGGAGAAGCTGGCGCATCTCCAACCAGCATTGGTCAATCGCTCGTCTCCGCTGCTCCTGCACGACAACGCGCGACCTCATACTGCACAGCAGACGGTCTCCAAGTTGCAAGAACTGGGGTTGGAAGCTCTCCGTCATCCGCCCTACTCACCAGACCTTGCGCCTACAGACTACTACTTTTTCCAGAATTTGGATAACTTCTTGGCGGGAAAAAAATTCAATACCCGAGAGGCAGTACAAAATGCCTTTGAAGAATTTGTTGCCTCCCGTCCAGCTGATTTCTTTAAGAAGGGCATCAATAAACTGCCACTGCGATGGCAAAGATGCATTGATTGCATGGGTGATTACTTCGATTAATACAAATAAAAAATTCATGACAAAAAATCGTTTAAATTTTTTCAAACAAAACGGCAATTTCATAGGTAAAGACCTATTATTATAAATGTCAAAGTGAGTTTGTTTGCTTGTTACGCTTTCACGATAAAACGTCTGAACGGATGTGGATAAAATTTGGCTCATAGGTAGAACCTAAGCTACTTTTCATGCCGATATTCTCACGGGATCGCGACTTATGTGGGTGAAACCGCGGGGCGTAGCTAGTATAATATCAATAACAGCCAGGCGATACAGGAGCAAAAATATTTGTACGCTACTTTATTGTGAATCGATTCGAAACAAGGCTACTATCTATACATGCAGTGTCCAATACCCAGTTCGCACTTAATCAAATATTTCTAGGTTTATTGCCAAGGCTTCAAAACATAAATCTATTTCCATTCTTCAGGAATAAGATACCTATTTATTAAATTCCCCATTGAATTATGTATTGTTCATCTTGTGACAATGAGTTTGACACGTTTCTTTTTACTCGGTATATTATGTGAACGATCTCGAACAAATGGTAATTACGTGTCAGGAGGGTGCCATCCAACCTATTCGCTTCTATCTCTCATCTGCTAACATTGGCCTTACACAAATCGTTTTCATTTGCCATATTAGCGTCCGACATCTCCGACAGACAATCTCTACAATCATATTTGTAGCAGACTCTCACAAGCATTTTGCTGACGAAATCAGACAAAACATCGTGCAAGTAAACACGATGAATTTTTGGATTTGTATTGTGTAGCTGTAGGTACTCGTGGAACGTGCCTCTAGACGGTACTAAAATGTAGTGTCTTCTTAAGATAAGATCTTTCACTGCGCTGGGCTTACAGCTCTAGAAAAATGTTATGGGTTCACACAATATTACCCCCTAGGGCCGTAATGAATCTAAAAGCTGCTCTTATTATGAGTACAATATTTTATCTCGCAGAAGAGTACCATTTTCAATGATTCTGACGCATACGCAATGTCTCTGGAGCAGCTTTATGTTCGTCATATTTCATTCGTGTAACATATTCCTTATTCCGTTGGTTCACTTTGCGTCTATTGTGTTTTGTAATAGTAGAACAAAATGGAGTACGAGGGCAGCCATAAAATCGGTTTTTTCTTAACTAGAAAACGAAGAGAGTGTTGGTTAAGTGGCACTAGATTCGCCCCACGCTTGGTACTAGACATAGTATAGTAGTTTAAAAAAGTTTGCGTGTTACGACGTTAGGAAAGTGTAATACACTAGTTTACAGGCTTTATTTTTAATTTTATTTAACCACTTACAACTGTTTTAAATGATTCGCAAATAGAAAATATCCTCTTTTAAATAACTTGAATAAAATTTAACTGGGATAACGGTTCTCTACTAACGGCTATCAGGTACATAAATGATTAAATGATTTTTATTTCTATAAGAAGATATATTATTTCCCTGTAGAAATGTTTACATCGATCTAATGAACATGAGTATGGAACCTAATGGTGGATCCACATAGTCCGGCACAGCTGTTGGCTTGACCACAAGCAAAGCCGCCGGCAAGTGCGGCTGTGAATCGATAATGGCTTGGACTTTTCTCCAGATGCCGCGCGATGCTGCCGGCAAAAGGCCGCCGGCTTTGTTGCGATTGCTCGCCCCAGTATGTAAGAGCCTTAACGCAATCTAGACAGTCTTGAGCACTTAGTGCCCTATATCTAATGTATATGACGATCTTCTGTACGCTTTTACTTAACTAAATGATTTTTACAGAATTTTCACGGTGAGATTTTTACAGAATAGCACAACAGGTGTAATGACAGCTCACTTCAAGCTCACTTCACCTAGTTTACACGGTGACATTTTTACAGAATAGAGTTACAGAACAGTCCGTATCAAAAAAATTCGAGCCGACACAATCAACCGCACACAGTCGGTCTTTGTTATGTGTGATCAGTACCTATTGGGTTCAAACACACTACTAAAAGCCACTCGCTTTCCGCTGGCTCTTTGGAGACTTCCCTGAACAAATTTTCTTTTAATATTTGCTTTCAAATTATAAATAGAAGGTATTAGTACTGGCATAGTGCTTCCACTCCTAATATCGATGGTTAAATCAGGGAAATGGATTCATAAGATTTATTACTGTAAACTCGGATTGTCTGTAAATTCAACATGAATTGACAACCTTTGTCTGTAGTAGGAAATGGCCTACCTACCTACTGAAAACTAGGTATAGGTATACATTTTCTCAAGAATAATGTTCCCTGTGGTAATTATTTTAGCCTAATAAGAGGTCACGCCTAAAAATTGCGTTGATGGTAGCTCGATAGAGGTCCGTTGTGGTAGATAGATTTCAACTAGATTAATAGAGACGTAACCTCTAAACGTTTTGGCATCTACGCATCACTATTTGGACGTCAATCAGGTGATAAACTTTGATAGCGAGTAAATTCCAGATTTACGACGCAACAGTTTTATGTAATAAAAATAATCCATAAATAGGTTTCATATACCTATACCGAAGTTCGACCGCTCATATCTCTTTCAAATCGAAATCATACACGATTTCAAAACCCAGTTTGCTGCTGTAAAAAGGGCAGGTAGAAATGTCGAGTGCAAATCCAGAATATATTTTCGAGGACTAGAAATCCGAATTTCAATAAATAATTCATGAACTTTGCTTCAAAGACTAGATTTTGTCAAGCCATTCGGCTCTGCTCCGATGAAGTCCCATAGAAATTTTGCGCCTTGCTATGAACATTTGTCACCAAATTTCGCGACGTTGCTCAAACGACGAAGTTATTATTATAGTCAATTCTGTTTTGCTTGATAAATATTCCTGCGGATTTGCCTGTTTTGTCTTTGTCGATAGGCGAACGCCGACCAGTCGACATTCGTGCCGACTTATCGCTTTGCGTACCGGTTCGGAAACGGATTTTTCTCTTTATGCAGCCGCCCTTTGCCGCTACCTCTCAATTCTCCGTCAATGAACTTCACGTGGCTGCTCTAAAAATGTTAAATTGAAATTAAAATTCTACCTCACAGCATTGTATTTCAGCTGCAAACGAGTAAAATAGTATAAAGAGTGAGCCGGCTGCAGTCGGGCTTTGCGAACAGCACCTGCCACCGCGACTGACAGCATCCGAATTAATTTCACAAAAATTCACTTTTCAATTTCGTAACTAAATAGATTTTAAAACTGAATTTGATGTAGAACAACGTGTCAAAATAACCACCAGATAGATCAGAAAATTACATTAAAAAAAAGATTCTTCAAACATAAACGATTTTACCTCATAAATTCAGTCGTGATTAAACGATAAAATAGTCACGAGGCGTAGGAAAGTGGAGTGTTGCGGCTTTACCAAACCATGGCCACGGCAGCTAATTGCACACTGATGGAATTATAGCACGTGGGTAAAAACGCCACATGAATATCGATACAAAATTACTCCTACATTTTTGTTCGGGCACCATAACGCAATTTTCACACCTAGAGGCCTTAAATAAAGCCATGTATATTACAACTATTTTATTGTCGATTGAGAGCATCCGGGGATCCGGTCTGCAAGAAGTGCAAAGCATAGACTACTATATATAATGAGAAAAGGGAACTGATAAAAATCCGATGACTGACGAAACACGAAGTTTACCGAGGGACATTAGGAAAATAGTTGTACTGTAGGTACTTGTAGTTTTTTTTTAATTTCACGTATCAATGTCTAATCGTCACAGCTAAGTAGCGCATTTGTTCAGTATCAGACTCTAGTCTTATTAGTAGAAACCGAGGGAAAATGTATGCTTCAGTCGAGTTAATGAAGTTTTACTCCTATTGCGAACTTACAATATAGATAACGTACCATAAACTGGCAAAGGCGCGCACAATACGGCCTATTTACTGAGCCGCGAAAATAATTGTCTTCAATAGTTGGCCGAATCATTGTTAGTGGAGCAATTTTTGTATTGTTGCTGTGAACAATCGGATACATGAACTAAATAGTACCTATCGAAGCTTTGGAAATTTAATTTCTAAACATAATCCAGAAACTTAATAAGCCAATCAAACCCACTGTCTTCATGACTACCAAATCTTTCTGATTTGTCCGCACAGTACCTATACAACCAAATATAACACTCGCACCTTTATCCGAAAGTTTTAATTAATGCTCTATCTTTATGCTTATGACAATCAAACGTTTCAATCTTCATTTTGTGAGTACAAAGCCATACAAAACTGCGGAGCAGATAAAAATCCCAATACTTCAAAGCTCGGTTGTTCGAACCCAGCGGACTCATGCACTTGTTAATTGGCGGGCAGACAAAGCTTCCCTTTGGAAATCAATCAAGTTCGGAAAAATCAAAACGGACTACTCCAATACTACTCGTGTATTCTTCTTAGGCGGATATTAGCAATTCATAACGTAGCCTTCGCGTGATATTGTACTTACAACGAAAGTTTTCGCGTACCTTTTGAATTTTGTTAAGTATATGTAGACTTGTAGAGTTATACATCGTTTTGCTCTACCTATACTTAGGTATAAGTATTTATAGTAGGTTAGGAGGCTTTGGGTTATATTCCGGCTTTAGCAAAACTTTATCCATAGTGAAATAGCAACATTTATATTACTTCGCTTCCTATAATGTCCTTGGAATCTCTGACAGCGATGCAGACGAATTTTTTGATGCCCAATGAGCTATTTCCCCCTTTTTTTTTCTTTTTAATTTTGTTATATAATTGTACATTCTATAAAATTATACATATTTCTTTTTAAGTCTGTTAGAGTATATATTATAATTTCATTTAAATTCCATTATTATAAAATGTATATGCTAAGTACCTTGAAATGATATCTTGAAACGTTTCCGTGACTTCATTAGTATTTAAGTCAAGTATTTTGAAAAAAAGAAGGTTAGTAAGTATAGGAACCTAGATAAATACTGTCTAAATCCGAATATCAGTATAACATGGTGGAACAATGCTCAAATTGCAAATGATTGCGGCAGAGGATAAAATATCTATACAAACGTAATACCTATATTACGTTTGTATAGACATTTTATCCTCTGCCGCGCTCCCCGATTCTATAGAATTATATTGTTTTCAGAAACGGTTTCATTTAGATTCATCTTGCACTTAGAAAACTGGAAGTAGTAAGGCTAGCTTTGAGTGTACTCCTCATTATGGTTGAACACTTATTCTCTAGAAAGTTGTTTCGAATCGGATGAATGCTGAACTTGCGGGGGAACAATAACTTTATAAGAGCTGCGCTCGCGCCTCGACTGGGTACTTGCTCAAGCGAAACTCCCGAGTCCTTGTCTAATTTTCCAAGAAATTTGGATTATTTTAGGCGTGTCTTCAAACAAGCACTCTGTATAACGATTAGCGTGGATTGCTGTTAACACAAATCACGTAGTTATGAGCACGTCTAATGTCATCAGTCCTCACGTACTTGCTTACCTACATAAATGTACCTACATCTGTACTATATCCTGGTACTTTACAGCGACGATAAGTACGTAGGTAATGCCTCACCAATCAAAGTAATCACTATGCCATTGTACGCTAATTTCATTTATTTATTTGCAGTGTTCACTCAGTTACTAGACTCAAACTTAAGAGTACATGACTCTGTTAGAGCGTAGCAAGTATATTCCATGTAACTTATAGCTAGGTTACATAAGTACATAATGTTTTTTACATTTAACATTATTTAAGTAATATAAGTACTTTGGTATAGGAGTTAAGTAGATACTTGTAAACTGTTGCTTGTAGTTGGTTAAAGCTCGTAGAAGCTTAGGTAAGTGCCGTAACGTGTTAAATACTGAAGTTGAAAATAACTACTACTACTGAAGTTGTTGTGAAAGTTAGTAAGTTTACAAAAACGGATTTTAAAAAAATGCACGTTTGTAAATAGCACAACTTTTTTTTTTTGAGGGTGGGAGATCATTAATTGCCTTCTCCCGCTCTGGGCGGAGCGGGGAGACTTTTACTGACTAAAACCCACCCGTGTTCATTCAGTTGCCTGTTGCCAAGGGCCTCCCCCGGTATCCCTTTCGGACTTTCCCAGTATTAATAATAAATCCACGTTTAAAAGCAATATATTAGACCAGAGAAATAGCTAAGACGCTCACTATATGCACCAAATAAAATCATAATTCCAATCCGTCTATTTTTCCTTCTATTTAATTGTCAGATGTCATTCTATTTTCATAACAGAATTTAAGTAGGTCAAATTAAATATTTTTAAACGCAACGGTAAGCGGGTCGTCACTCTAAAATATCGAATCATTTGAAACCTTTGTCTGTCAGAATTAATACAATTATGGTCGCCTTCCAGAGTTCTTGAACGATTCTTCAGTAAGATTCTACTTATCTTTTCTAGCTGGTGACGTCTATTGAATTTTGTAGGAATAAGATAAAATGTATTTTGAGAGTGCAACCGAAGTCAAAATCGGTTGAACGTTTAAAAAAGGCTTGTTTCTTCAAGGACTTTCTAATTAAACTACAATAGTTTTTGGCCCGCGCGCGGCCCGGCCGCGGTCATACAGGTTAAACGTCTAATCTTATTTCAAATGGAGTATTGCTGTATCATCTAAGTACATTTGGTATTTTAATACAAAAAAAAGTAGCAGGTGACCTTCTCCAGGCCCCATGCTACCTACCTGTATTTCATAACGATTGGGTTAGTGTTTGAGGCGTGGAAATATAACTGACAGACAGATACTTTCGCATTTATAATATTTAAGAATGGAAGTTTGGATTACCTATTGTAAATCGGATCGCTCCAGTAGATTATCATTACTATATTGAAGTCCGCTATTCCACAAAGGAAAAAGCAATTGTATCGAGAAAAGTGTGTACCCTCATGTTGTTGTAGCAATGGGTACTTACTTATATCATCAAGTAGAGTAGAGACAGACCGTATTGATTTGACGGAACTTGTTTTTCGGCAACGGGCGAATATAATATAACATTTCTTCCGCCGAAAACGAAAGTGGCCGAAAATATATTTAACGACCTAAAATTCTTGAAAATCAAAAACGAATACAAATTCGTTTGGACTCAAACAGTTACTAGGTATCTATCTATTATATTTTTTACGCAGCTCAATATATTTTCTAGAAAATAACAAGTATCCTTACATATTATAAAACAAAGTCCTCCGCCCCCTCTGTCTGTCGTCCTGTACGCGATAAATTCAAAAACTACTTCACCGATTTTCTTGCTGGTTTCAGCAATGGATAGAGTGGTGCTCGAGTAAGGTTTTATTATATAATAACCGACAACCACGCGCGGGCGGAGTCGCGGGCATAAGCTAGTCTAATATAAAAATATTACGCTGGTTACCAAGAAATTGAGCTTTTCTTGAGGCAACGTATTTATTTTCTCTCCTCTAATTGCGTCAAAAATAGCTCAATTCCTTTTCTAGTTTCTACACAATTTTTTTCATGTGTTTTTCCAATTCCTTACCTACCGGAAAAGACTAACGATATCTAAGAAAAAAGGAAAAATTTAATATTTGTAGATACTTGTTATAAGTATTGATTATAACGAACGTTGATTTTCTTGTAATATTGTAATAAAGACAACAATATCATGTTACGGTGACTTTCCACACTTTCTTAATGTAATAGGTGAGTATGATTATTGATTAATTTAAAAGCCTATATAACCTCAAATTGCGTATATCTGTTAAAGTTAAAGATTGATGCTAGATATGTACACACGGCTACACATCAAGCTATACATTTCCAGTATAAGCTGACCTCGCATTGTACGGAAATCCTATACAATGCGAGATCAGCATAAACTGGAAATGTATAGCTTGATGTGTAGCCGTGTGTACTAAGTTTGGCGAAAACCCGATTACGTAAAAAAAAATCTATAGAAAATAATTCCAAAGTTACCTCTAAACCGAATTATAAACCGCTGGTATTCAAAAAATACTTAATCATGAAACATTGCATAATAACTGAACTAACTATAAAGCAGGTCTTACGTTTATTTTTTATTTTTTAAATTACCAGTATTTTTCCGCAATAACCTAAACTATTCGAGGCTTGGAGCCGCCAGCACCACTCTCCGTCTCACTCTCACTCAGTTCGCGAGTAGGGTGCGAGCGAGATAAAAAGTGAATTTGAACTGAGTTAGTATAGGCTCTTAAGATAATCAGATACTTATCATGAATTACATGATTAGACGATCGAGATAAAACAGAGCCAGATAGGGTGTAATTGCAATTCGATTAATGTAATAGAACCTTCCTTTCTTCCGGAACATGATTTTAGCGCACCTATTGATCCACCATAGATAATTCGATAGATGTATACAATCTACGGTACACAGTGTTGTTTTTGCCTCGAAAAACGGACATCCCCTTTTTATTAACTTATCCGATAGAACAGGTTATTTTGAAAGTCAGAGTAAAATACCCGTTTGACAATTTTGTGCAAAAGCAATACTGTGCGCTATGTCGATCACTTGGTTGTTGTCCTGATTCAGATACACAATAAAGGAAACAAGCATATTCGGCCTCATTGCACTGGAATTGAACTAATCGGGACTATATTAAATTAATGACTTCTTGAAATCAGTAGAATATACCTGTCGCAGACAAAGCAGACATTGCAGGAATGTTATAATCCTAATTGAATACACCTATGTACTTACCTAAAATATTAAATCAGTAATTAATCAGGATTTCCAGAAATCAGCACACTATTACCCGTCGCAGACAAAGCAGACATTGCAGGAATTTTATATTACTAAATGAATGCACATGTATGGGCCTTATTATTAATTACCATGAATACAACTATTAGAGATAATAATTTCAAATTGGCTACAAACACTAGCTAGTTATGCAACCTGAACCGCAGCACATAATCACTGTGAGAGCATAAAATGCATGATTGCAGTTTAGGGTGGCCCTTCCAGACGGCTCGATGCATTTTTGTCTATTTAGCATTTAGTCCCACCATGTAATCCATAGGTTAAGTTTTGAAGGCATTATATTAGAGCATCCGCTTCTGCTCACACCTATTTCTAGTTTTTTATTAAAGATAACGCTCCCAAATACTTGACTAGCTAGTACACAGATCGGTTTATTCCGATGCCTTTAACAACAACTAAATGAGAAGAAATTTAAAACACACTATGTAGACAAGCATATTATAAGTTGGATGATTATATCGTAGATAAAAATGTTTGGCTTAATGCTGGTCCTGCTCCACAGGCACTTGGGCTCACTAGTTAAAATTTTAATATTTGTAAGAGTTGCTTCCCCTTTTTTTTCTTTCTGACTTTACGAACTTAATGTTTATTTTTTATTTACATTCTATTATATTAAGCTCTCAAGTACATTGCGAACTATAGTTTTGTATAATTTAGAAGCATTTTTTCAATTTTGTAAATGTGAGCACCATGGAGCCGTTTCATATGGTATCATGTTGTATGTTGACTTGAAAGAGCATGGCAGATAGAGTATGTCATACTCACTTAAATGTCTCGCTGATGGTGGCGCGTGTGTTGGATCATTCGGTTCCCTACAAAATGGTTGAGCTGGATGGTGCTGATCCACGTGTCATGTTCGTGAACGGGCGCCGTCAGTTGAGACTGGTCATCTCTTACGAGTATCTGCCAGGGCTTATTTTTAATCTTATATTTTGAATTATTTTTGATTATTTTTCTTTTGACTTTGTTCTCACATATAGAAGCACCAAGAATACTGTACCCAGGATTTTGTAATATCTATATACATTTTTAAAGAGTGTCCTTGGAGTTTCTTGCCCGTTCTTCTCCATAGAGATCTACGAATTGGAATGGGCAACTAGCTTCAACTTTTTGACTAACTGACCGACTCTTTGACAATTCAAAAGTGCCTGTAAATGGTTTAATTGAAATAAATGCTTTGAGTTTGAGTTTGAATGTTAGTGCGCCATTTTTATGTTTTTGACTTACATAGTTCAATAAATACATAGCTCTTAACGGTTATTTTGGGCACCATTGCATGAAAATAGACTCTGCCTGTTAGCCCACCTGAAATAATAATGAATGGCAAACATTTATAACTTTGATATTCTGTAGTCTGCTATATTTTGTAGACAGCTGTTGCTGAACCCTAGACCAATTGGTCTAGGGTTCAGCAACAGCTGTAAGGTCCGGGGTTTGAAAATTCGCCTAAGATGTAAACAACAATGGCCGCTCGAAATTGTCTATGGTTTAGTGATGCGGCAGTATAACTTTTAAGTTTTGGTGCTATCGACGTTACGATTCTTCAGTAGTTCTTCATAAGTATTTTTTCTATTGAGTAACTTTCAAATCAAAAGCAATTTTTATTCCAATACTATTGAAATATGATCATAGATTATAGCAGTATAAATATTCAAAAATTTGAGGGGTCCCCCATATTAGACGAAATCGCGGGCAACAGCTTATAATGTATATATATATACTTTTATAAAAGTAGATATATACATTTTATAGTACTTTGCTGGCGTCTCTTACGCAGATGATGCGCAAAACATCTGTTGTGGTCTGCGAGCATTCTACAAGTTTTTATAAATACAAGATTCGGCTTGATCTCGTTGCTTGTGTTACTACAAGAGAAAGAAAATTAGTATTTATTTGAGTACAAATTCGCAATACATCCTAATTAACAAGACTACGTAATATCATTTCCCGTACTTACTTAATACATAATTAAGTAAGACACGCACACGCGGTACCGTATAGTACCTATAGGATTTCTGTACAATGCGAGGTCAGCTTATACTGGAAATGTATAGCTTGATGTGTAGCCGTGTGTACCAATGTGAGTTTTGTATCACCCCGTTAGCCTTGACTGTAGACACTTTTCTTGCCGCCATCCATCACTCAGTTTCTAGTTATCACAGAGTAGCAGCATTGTCACTTTGTCCTCCAAAAACTTTTAGTATAGGAAGACTTGTCACTGATAAAAATTTCCAGTACTAGTACTGGCAATTAAGTAATTACGGCCGAACGCCGAATAGTATTTCGATTCCTTACAAAAGTAAAACCTTTTAAAATCTTGAAACCCACCGAGTTCTCCCTACTATACTCAAATTTCAACAAAAAATCACTCCCGTCGCGTAAAATTAGCAATCCACTCATGTTTGTATCATATCTATGTCTTTGCTAGTATATAGGAGGACAGATTGGATCCAATTTCAAACGGTCTGCTGTCCGAACATTTTGTTCTGAAAATTCGGAAATTCGAAATTGAAAGAACAGGACGTCTGTCGGAGTTTAAAATAAACAAAGCCTTGTACTAACACCGGATGTACGGAGACTCCGTCAGTCTCTGTACATCCAAGTTGTATCAGCTCCCAACTAATTCCATCCTTTCCGTGAAATATACTTATTGCTATTGGACCTGTGATGCTTACTTCCGGAGAAAGGGACTATTTCTCATTTGCTCTAGACTATTCACGTCGTCTCAAAGCTGCTGTTACTATTAGCCTAATTTATTGTGATAACTTTACAACTTGTTTGATGTGGCAGTCAGTTAGCGTCGAATATTTACTGTCTTTCCCTCATTAAATGAAACTGTTTCATCTTAGGTTATTTTCGATGCTGAAAACCTGTGTGTTTAATAAGCTAACACTTATCAGTTCATCAAGTCTTCAGTCTGCTAGAAAATTTCGTTTCATGCAATAGTTCCTAACAGATTTTTGACAGAATTCGATGAACGTCTTAATTTTGTATGTGTCTGGCCCATTTTTAATTGCGAAGGCGATGTACTTCGCGAATTTGTTTCCTAAAATCTGCCGCCTAGTTTAAAACGTGCCACTGTTGAAGCACTCGAAGTCGAAACTACCTACTCGATGGCTTTACAAGAAATTAAAGTGTTTCTTTTATTTTATTCTATACTTATGTGACCTGGCCCGGGAGGAAAGTTTATAAGTTCTGGGCACAGGTACAATGCTTTGTTTATTTTAACATAGGTATTGATTTTAACCTACCCACGAAAACTTGCCAAATTCCATCGAGACTTGCGAAATACAAACTAGAAACAGTACCTACCGAGAAGTGAGTAGTGGGCGATGGAGTGTCTCCGCCGATTAATATTTAGGTAGGTGCCATGGTCAGATCGAATGCAGGCCCCTCTCCGGCTGAAATCAGGTTTTTTACCAAACTGCAAGCTCCATGCTAATTTAAGTCGGTTTCCGTCGAATAAAACCGAATTTGACGGAAAAGTAAGAAGAAAAGAAATCCCTCAATTGATTGGCGAAATCCTATGATCAACCCATAAAGATTTAGTCATGATTGCCCGATCTTTCGATTTGCTATTTAGTTTTATGAAATGCCTTGGGAAATCCGTTATGACCGCTTAGATTACCATCTGCATATAGTGGCTTTACGATACGGCTGGTAGCTTGTACCTAGCAACAAACGAATTAAAACCTCTACATTAGTAACTCCGGAACACAGAGGAAATGAGTTGAATTTTGAAATTGAGAATAATACAAATATATCAACATTTTAATATTCCCGAATGTTAAACTCGAGTATTGCTCGAGTCCCTCGTTACACGTTGATTAAATTCCTACAGGTTATTTGGAAACGTTATACTTTCAAATGCTTGGTAGATTTTCAAATACCTGTCTGCAATGTACTTATATGTTTGAGCAGCAGGATTAATAGAGGGAATTATCTCACTTTAAGCCCTTCAACTTTTGGAGTTAGTGCAATTAGCGTTATTAGTGCAGGGGGGAATTAATATTATTTTGGATTGTTACAATCCAATGATATTTAATTCAGGTAGTGGAATTACCAAGCAGTTTGTAGACCTTTTTTGTGCTGAGTTACATCATCATTTTCCTGCTTTTATTCCAATTTATTTGGCGTCAGCGCAACATGTCTTTTTACCCGACTACGACGAAGAAAAAAGGAGGGCTATGATTTTGACCGGTATGTAAGTAAGTATGTATGTAAGTATGTTCATCTGTTCCCTTCTGTCTTCTAAACCACTCATCACAATTTGACAAATGACGTATCGTTAGAAGCATCTTGATCGTCCGTTGGTTATAGGCTATGTGGCGTCACATTAAATTAAAAATGGCGCCCTCTCGAGGAAATAAAGTCAGGAACTTAAAAAAAAAAATTGTCTAATCGTACCATGTTGGGTATCAAATGAAAGGGCTTAATGAGCACATTTCAAAAATATATATATTACAACCCCAAAAGAATTTAAAAAACATTAAGTAATAAAAACTATAACTCAACTACGACTAAAAAGGTATAAACAAGACACCACAGATAGACAAATTAAAAATCCGGAGTCACACGTGTGCATAAATCAAACAGATTACGTGTGACTCCGGATTTTTAATTTGTCTGTCTGTGGTGTCTTGTTTATACCTTTTTAGTCGTAGTTGAGTTATAGTTTTTATTACTTAATTTTTTTTCTTCCATACTTGTGTATTGGTCGTCATCTCGGTAATCATCCCATTTCTTGCCATATCATTGCTTGTGCTCAGTTACATGATTATTAAAATTAGGAACAATGCAATACAAAGTTTATCGTTGTGTCACAGTTAGCGGCGGCCGATGCCTATAAAATATCTCTGGTTGCGTTCCTTCGAACGTCGGATGTGTGCGCCAGTTGTTGTGTATAAAGCCTAAGATAGGAACGCAACGCCAATGGCGGCGGAGGCGCAGCTTTATAACAGTGATTGGAGTTCCTTTGTTTGCCCACAGCTATCGCCGGCTTCGATTCACACTACGTTTCAAGCACTAAGGAGTTTATTTGTCTTTCAGTTCGCGAAACTCTAAGCGCCGCGATTCTGTATGGAAATTGGTAAGGATTCTATATTTGTCCCGGGACTCATGTAGCCAAATATGCTGTAAACCCACATGAGTATAAGAATAATGAATCAGTAGTAGTGTAGGTAGATAGAACTTTGTGACTTTTAAACGTACTACCAATCACAAATTGTTGGTCGGACTTGCGTTTCTACCGATCTATTTGGAACCGGCCGTCCATCGAATTTACAAAACTATACTGCTACTCTTTCAGAAGCCAAAACTTCCTTTAGAATAAAATAAAGACTTACGTAAAATATAGATACAGCCTGTATATGACTATTTCTTATTTGTAAATTGAGAGCGTATTTACCTACCTATACATAGGTCTTCTCAAGTCTGCGAGATCTAGAACTCAAATAACACCGCGTTGGTTGATGGTTCATACTAGACTAATTAAATTAGTTTGTAGAAATCTTCTTTAAAGTTTTGCCGATCTATTCAGTAAAATCACACCGTGGAAATTTAAGTGATGTGAGCTTGAAGTGAGCTGTCAATAATGTCAAACCTTAGCATTGGCTGGAATGACAGCCCGCTTTGAGTTCACTTCACCTAAGTTTTCACGGTGAGATTGTTAAAGACTAGTCCGGCTGATTTGAAAGGATTGTAGTTTAAATTCGTAAATGGTCCTTCGACCACAGGTTTGGATGAACTAAGTTGTCTCTGATTACATTTGTGTGATTATGTCAAAAGCCAGCAAAGAAAACTGTTTTTTTTTAAGACAAGGTTTTAGTGAGAGTACGCAATCAAATCATATTTAGTATCTACGTTATAAAAATGGAAACTCATATCTTCCCCTTCTGTTTCGCTTGAATTTATAATTTACCTTTTAGAGAGATGAGGTCTGCAAACGCAAACGTTTCCAATATCATAATTTCCGTGAAACTCGAACCACGTAAGTACAATACAAATAAATGGAGGTAATTTTTGGATCGGACTGCATACGCTACAGTAATTCTCGGAACAGGGAGGCGGGCCCGCAAGCGTGTGTGATGTGCGGGAGCGGGAGCGGGTTGTTGGGAAAACAGCTATATCGATGCGCGCGCAGCCCCTGGGCTCAGCTAAGCGACTTCTCTCCGCTTGGACGCTACAAGTGTCCAGCATTGCAATTGCAACTAGTCAAACGCATTCCGGATTTAACGGCTGACATACGTCTCGTCGCCGACCGCGCATCCCGACGCTCCCGACTTCTCTCAATCATCGCGGAAATCGCTAAGTCTCGGTTCGTAACTTTTTACAAGTTTAAACCGCTAAATCTTTTATTGTTTAATAAATTCAGTGCCTTTAGTATGTATTGTACTATTTAGTTCTGCAATGGATATTTCTTTGGTTTCAAAGTTTTATTTTATTCCTGTTTATGTGCTTTGTATTTTTTATTTGAATAATAATATTTAATTTCTCTGAATTTATTATTTTGTTTGTTTAAATCCCTTCTTCCCTTTAGCCAATTATAGAAGTGTTTGGTGATCATAATTTCGCTTCTTTGTAGTTAAAATGCTTTCCAATGATTTTTAACGATGATTGCTCCGTGTCGAGGTATTATAACAAAACCCGTGACATTGTCAGAACTGAAGTTTTTTCAGTGCACAATGTAATTCCAACGGAACTTTTCATCAGGAGTTGAAATATTTTTTAAATCCGTAGAATTTATAACGTTATTGAAGCGACGGGTAGTTTAAATAAGGTGTAAATAATTTATAGAATCGTTAACTTACCGGTAAAGCGAGGTGACTTTGAGAACTTTAATAATTTATCGAAATGGAGACATTTCACTAAATACCCGTAAAATGAATACAGACGATTATTTTATTCTTCCATTGGGAATTCCAGTCAACAGTCTATATTTTGCCAAAGCCTTAGTTTTTAAAGTTTCTTCTGAGTGGAAAAGTAACATTGTTAAGTAACAAAGTTTACCCTGAATTTCGTCGGGTTCTAGTTATCGGGTAACTTTAAAAGACAATATAATAATTGGGTTTTATCAAGACTTTTTTTTTCTCTGAAACGTAACGAAGATTTCCGTTTTTGGGTTCCGTACCCGAAGAGTGCCAAATAGAACCCATATTATATATATATATTTATATGCTTCCCCTGTCCGTCCGTCAGTCTGTCTGTCAGCGGGTTGTCTCATGAACCGTAATAGGTTGGCAGTTGAAATTTTCACCAATTGTGTATTTCTATCGCCGTTATAAAAATAAATTAAGTTAAAAACTAAAGGAGGCCCCCATACAAAAAACTTTTGATTTTACCCTGGCATATGGGTTTTCACTTTCTAAAGCTCATCGAATAGAGTTCAAACAACTTTAGAAAATAATGGGAAATGGGAATATGAGCTTTAAAGCTATGTTGCAGTTTTATTATTTCTTTAGTATTTAAGGGTCCCACAAACAGGCACGATTTCGCGGGCGCGACAAGAGTAGCATGGCCTTTCGCGCCCGCGATATCGCACCTATTTGCATGAGCCTTTAGTCTGCAGCGCGTTAGAAAGTTGTTTAAATTTAGAACATTTTCAAATGTAGAAGATCTAATAGAATAACAATCACATCTTTTCTTTGTAACATAATAAGTGATGCTCGTTGCTCATAAACTATTACCTACTATTTAAGAGCGGGTGTTAGAACTGTTTGACTTGAGTCATACAAAAGATAATAACGTAGACAAGAGAAAATACATTTTAACATTTTCAGCAATATTTTAGCGCCCTTGGGAAATCAAAGCAAAAATATTCAAATGGATAAAGTTTATGTTCGAGTCGGGCTAAACGAAATATTTTTTAGATCGAGTTATGTATTGAAAGAACAAAACATTTCCGTTATCTGTATCGCTAGATCTAATAAACCATTTTCACGGCGCGGCGCGGTGATCACAGGTTTCCGAGAGGCAGAACTAGTTAACTAGCGGTGCCTCTGGCTTCGCTCGCGTGGACTTACACTCAAGCCTAACCGGAGAACAAAACTATGAATTAAAACAATAATTACCCAAATCGGATAAGTTGTTCTCACGCTCTTAAGGCTCCCGCAGACAGGCGCGATACGACACCGTATTAAACCACCTGAGAAGTTTTCTTAGAAATTGTTCCACCAGTCGCGTCGTGCCGTCGTGTCGCGCCTGTGTGCAATAGCCTTTACTGCACTGACTTACAAAAAAAACTGCGTTTTAAATACAAAATTATCTTAAATTTAAACTTTCTTAAATTAATTTTATAATTCGCCACCTGTTTCGTTTTGCAAATGTCATTTAACGTATATCTTACTAGCTGATGCCCGCGACTTCGCCCGCGTGGATGTCGGTTATTATATACTAAAACCTTACTCGAGAACCACTCTATCCATTGCTTGGTGAAAACAGCATGAAAATCGGTGCAGTAGTTTTTGAGTTTATCGCATGCAGGACGACAGACAGACGCGGCGGAGGGCATTGTTTTATAATATGTAAGGATGTAAGTAGGTGGTACAACGCGCCCTAATAATAATAACCACATGAAAGTTCCCTACATGCCATACCTACCGTTACTTAACGTTAATTACTTGCAAAGTGCATTTCTTGATTAATACCAAGTCTATCACGGCAGTGTCTACCGCTTACAGTTTCAAATTACAAATTGGGTCTCAGTGCAAAGCAGATTTACACTACATTTAACTTCGGAAGTGAGGGCGTGCCACCCTCACCTTGCTTGCTACCTGCTTACTGCCCTTGATTAACTATCACATTCTGTCAATCTCAATTTGAAGAACCCAAAGTTCAAAGCTAAGTGGGTGTCTAAGGAAAGCGTAGGAATTTGCTGTTAAATTGGATTCATGCTCATATTAATCGTGATGAGTTTGCACTACTTGGCTTGTAATCAAATAGGTGTATACAGGCACAACCGTTTATAAAACTTGTTGGTCTGTTTTTTTCAATAAATTCTCGGAAAAACCACCTCAAACGAACGAAAAACTAGCAAACGAATATCCACACGTTATTTACTTTAATTCGTAAATGTTCTTTTGGTTCGTTCAATACGCTTTTTGGTAGCATTTAGCGGAAAAAACAGCCTTTGAATGTTTCAAAGTGCATCGGTTTAAAGCAAATACAATAAATATAGCAACTCTTGCTTTATATAGTTATCATTATTGACCGAGCGAGCGAAGCGTCTCTGCTTCAAAGTCTAGCAAAATTTGCTTTCGTGTGTCACTTTGTTGGTATTCCTCTACAGGTCTTATTTTACCACCGATCTGGACGAAACTTGGTATACGGGTTTTACGACTTTATAGAATACTATCTGTGCCCCGCGGTTTCACCCGTGTAGGTCTCGATCCTGTGGAAATATAGGGATAAAACGTATCCTATGTCCTATTCCAGGTCATGGCCTACCCCTGTGCCAAATTTCATCTAAATTCGTTTAGCCGTTTTAGCGTGAAAGCGTAACAAACAAACTCACTTTCGCATTTAAAACTATGAACCTGTGCAGGGATTACTACACTAGTTCAACGTTTTTTATAATTGATGCTGCTAAGTAATGTTTGATGTCAGTGCTCATTACCGCGGGCTCTTTTGTCTATGTTTACCCTCGCGCTTTAATGTAAGTCTCCGGGTCACCCGTTGTATCTATGTGCCGTGAACGCGGAAAGTGCTGACTATCGCTACGATGATCGTGACTGTCAACGTCAATTAAGCAAACCGACCGAACACTAGCACTCACATAGACACAGAAAATTGCCTTTTTTCTATTCTCCCCGTGTTAGTTTCACACGCGTCGATCTATTATGCTGCTGTGAAAGCTCCTTTACATTTCCAAGCCGCTGTACGTCTGACAACTATTGTATCGATGGTAGCTTTCACTACTCTCTGGTTTCCTATTTCTTTTGTTTCTTTAACCGAATGTCTCCTCTTGATTCTGGAAACCGTATAATTAACTGTATAATTTCATTTAACATCGTTGATAATAAATCCTCGAAAACTGATTCCTTAAAATACTTAGGAGTCGCTTGCCCTTAAAATCAAGTGTGGGTAACACTGTTCAACTGGGAAGAAAAACGAGATTGGATCGGGTTCTAGTTGTGTCTGTTTAAAAGCGAGGTCTAGATTCTCAAAGGCTTTACATGATAAGTACATACTACTAACAAGGTCGGAAAGTAACGTATCTAGCTAATTCAATAACCTCTTTGTTGTAAATTGATTATATTGTGCCGCGTGTCTTGCTTTGCCTTATTATTACATGGAATTTCACTTCCACTGCTCCGTGCCGTGCAAACTTGTAGCTGCACTACACAGATACCTACCTACCTATAATGGTTTCCAATAGAATTTGAGAAAGAAGATAATATATTGGACTCTTTCTTGGAAGAACTATGACAAATTGATATCGAACTAATCGAAACTTCAAAGAGTTATCTATTAAAGATGAGAATCTTTCAATTTCTTTCGATTTCATCCGTAACTTAGTTATTTTATGCCATTTGTTCTTATTTTTGCTCATGGGAACGGGGTTTTGATTTCAGAAACTATTCTAATATACAAATAGTTTTTAGTTGAATTCCGTAGCGCCGCAGTAGCGACGCTTTACGTCGAGTTTTGTATTATTTCTGCATTTTAGAGTCTGAAATTCAACATGTCCAACTTCTAGTTCTGGTTTTGTACCGAAACTAAACATTCTGTCCAATTTTATAAGCTCTCTAGGTATGTATATGATATTATTGGGACGAAGTTCGATAACGCTGCTTGCGGAAGGATTTGACGGGTAGAAATTTTCACCCTAACGAAAAAGCGCTATACTTATGCTCGAAAATATAGAGTTTCAAGGTTTCAAGTGTCAGAAGTTTTTTAAAACAGAGCCATTTAGTATAAGTTTTTAGCTTCTAAAAACAAAACTTATACTAGATGGCTCTATATAATTACATAATATACAGCGGAAGGAACTTTTTTCCAGCCGAGTGTCCCACGACACCTCCCGACATTTTTATCTCGTATTTTATTTCACTAACAAGCGACCAGCATGTGAGTACTGAGTATGTCATAAGATTAAGTCTACTGTGCAATGTAAGCGGGACTGAAAGGATAGAAGCTTGAGTGTGCCCCACAAGAGTCAAAGGACGAACAGAATAACAATAAGTGTGTGTGGAGCGCGACCTGAATGCTTTTTATAATTTAGGCAGCATTATGACTGAAGGCCAGTCACCCAGCTGGTACACAGTGCCGTGCCAAGTGCGCCTTTTCTTCACATTATTGCACTACCGCAAACCAAACGCAATATAATATTTGTATACCGAGATATACCTTTGTATGCCACAGGCATTAAGTCCGCCTTTGTACAGTTTTTTTTTATTTTTACTTGTGCATAAATTTTTAAATAAATATTCTCCAGCGTGTGCAGCGCAGACGCGCAAATACAAGAGAGAACCCTTTCGATCTGTAACCTCCTGCTACGGTGATAATA
This sequence comes from Lithophane leautieri, assembly GCA_949152455.1. NCBI lineage: Eukaryota > Metazoa > Arthropoda > Insecta > Lepidoptera > Noctuidae > Lithophane > Lithophane leautieri. The sequence goes on along the minus strand of OX424458.1, from coordinate 16,450,623 downwards.
TCTTTGCTCTCCCAACAAATTCCAACACATAAATATAAAACGCGGTTATAGCTCTCCATAGGATGGTTAGTCCTAAATTCTGCGGTTTTCTTCAACTTGACTAACAATTCAAGACCTTGAAGTAACACGACAAGCGGAATGTTTTTATTTTTATAATTTATTGCTCTAGTGGCGTGGCAAGCCGCTGTTGGGACTTTATATTGCCTTCATTATCCCCGTACCCTTGTGGCCTGGCTCTTTAGGTACTAGTAAGAACGGGATAGAGTGTAAAGCGCTGTTTTCTGAGACGTTTTGATATTTTTAACTGCCAGTTTTATTATAAATACAGTGTCTTCGTGAGGTTGTTATGGTCATTTAATTGCGGTCATAATGTCAGGCGGCCGGCATTCATGAAATTGTGAAACGCCGCGCCGGCGCGACGTGACTGGCATCCCTGTCGACTGCATTAGCATCCTTCCAATAGCAGACGCCACAACTGCAACCTTTCCATTGCAAACTACGCTATTGTTGTACACGCGTATAGAGTTGCGAACCTGTTTGAGAACCTAATAAGTCTTCATTAGTCATGAGTTCATGACGTAAACAGCTCGATTTTGTGGCTAATTCGGAAAGTAATATCAAAGTTAGTCACATTAGTGTAAATTTTTGAATGCCTCGTCTAATAAATGTAGGTTTTACCGAGTAGAAAGAAACAAAGTACCTATAACTTATTCATTTGTTACAATTCTTAGCATATGCAATTGTTAGTTTTCACCAATGATAAATGATGGCGTATGTTTAGATAATACTCCTCAATAACAGCACATTATGAGAAGTGCGGGCGCTGCTTCGCCACGATTCTTGGCGCCACAACAGATCGAATGTATTTATCTCGATGAAGCTCGAGCGCTTGCCTTGACCGTGCTAAATTAACACTTTCCAGCGTCCTTCTATCTGGTGCTTCAAGTTATCGACGCAGCTCAAGAGGCTTCCGGTCAGATAAAATTCGTTGAAGTCTTACTGCATATTTCTTGGTATAGAAAAATAAACGTTTCTGCTATGGTAATAGAAGCCATTGCATACAAATTGCAGCTTTTCCTTCTTACAGGTCACTGGGTTATAAAGCTGTCGGCACAAACAGTCTTACAGTAGATCATTGCCTACGCACATAAATTAATTAATTTTATGTCACGCTATATAATTAGAAGACTCACATAAGTTCAAGATATAGTAGCGATCGCGGATCTTGTATTTGTATCGATAATGAAACCGTTAATCAGTCAAATGTAAGCTGCACTTGTAGCACTATTATACGAGTAGCAACAATATGTACGTAAAATTATTAGAGCATTCGTGCAATTGGCTCTCCATTGCGTTATCGTCATTACTGTCTAGTAAAATATAACCATAAACTCAGCTCCAATTTATGAACGGATGATTCCAATAAGTCCTTGTCCGAGTATGATGCGATAATACGCTGATACATTCGTAGGTATCTGCTGCAATAACTCGTCATGAATGTAGATCAGGAATTTATAATTGTGATATGGACACATCCATTATGAACGAACCAGATGGGTATTCAAGGCTTTCGCTCGCGTCCTAATATTAATAATTATACATACTGAATGTTCTACTAAATAACCAGCATGTATTTATTTTCTTTTCTTTACCCAAATTACCATATTTACGAATTTATAAAAGAGTTATCGAAAGCCAGTCTGCGTGTAATGGTTACAGAATGAGAGTAAGACAAAGAAGTCAACAGGACACGAGTTGACACGACACAGTTCGTGATCGCGCTTCATTTCAATGTCTATAAAACGCGTCTCCCTCATATATATTCAATGCCAAAATGTCCGATGTCGTATGCATGGACACGTCCAATTGCTTCGTCAAACCGACATTGAATGAAACAAGTGATCTTGCTTTTGGATTATCGTAAAACTATTTTCGTGTACCGACTGTAGAGTGCGCGTAAATCACTTAGGCTATTTTTTCCATAGCGTTTAGAAACATCTCAAAATAGCTATTCACGTAGGTATGGCTTTTTATGACGTAACTCTGCCGTGGGGCAACGGCGGACGTAATACGGAATTGCACGGTACACTCAGTTATACTCGTATCTCGTATGGATCTCAGAGTAGTGACCAAGAGGTTGTGATATAAATCGATTTGTCTGACCTGCCAGTGGTTTTAGGGTTACAGTTGTCACGGAACATGTACTGTTCCAATTTGCCGCTGGTTCTGACGCTAGTAAAACTTTCCTAGTTGCACAGTTGGTTTGAAGTGCTCATGAAGGGTGTGACAGCACGTTTTTCATCTAGGTGTTGCGAACAGAAAATCGTACTTTGATATAATAGACTTGTTGCAGCACAAAATTAATTTCGTTATATGAAAGTTAGAAATACATAGCGTTTAAAACTATGTCCGTAATAGTGAGAACATTTTTATCGGCGCAAGTTCCTTTTATGTGTCGACACACTGCGCTCAATATTTAACTGGTTGTATCAGCTCACAGCTGTACGTGCCAATATATATTTGTGCAGAAACACAATGGAAACGAGTGACTGCTAATACACCAGCACCTATACTTTTAACACAATTATTAATGATACTTTAAGCAATAAAGCACTTGGAAAAGTTTCGAAAAGAACTCTTTTATATACCGATAACAATACTCAGAGTGTAGAGTTCCTGAAAGTTACGCCTTGTTGTCATAATCCGAATCCATATAAAATGCAAGTTCGGCAGCCATTATAATGAGTGAAAATAAAAGTTTATTTCAGTGTCAAGGCTTAAAATGATTTACAATATCTACTAAAAATACAACTACAGGCCGCACTTGAGCTTCCGTTCCCAACATTTTCGCTTAAATTTGGTTCAGTAATCAGAAATCGATAAGATTAATTAGAAATTATCCAATCAAGGCGAGCGTGTACCCGAGTCTCGGCTGCTATATTTGGGGCAGTCGACCTCATGACAGCCGATGTCTAAATAACCTGTATGATAGATTTGCGCAGTGACTCTGCAGTTATTTTTTTATCGAATTTCCTTTCGATGCCGGCTGAAACCTACCTCCATTAAATTAACACCGACCGCGATACCTGCGGCACCTCTAAAAAGAGTAAGTATAAGTAAGTAATATAAAAGAGTAAGTAATATTCCTTTTTGTTTTTTTTTAACTATTTTTAACATGATTTTATTACCTTCACTGAAACTAACAATGAAATAAAATCTTGGAAGTCAATTTTAATCTACTTCTAATGTCATCTAAATGAAACTTTGTATGTATAGTATGTAGTTCGGATAACAATACTATAATTTGGTATCGACCTGATCTGATTATGGAGTCAGGGTGTGGATAGTGGAACTCTTCAGTGGCAAAGTACACCCCTCAAGTTTGGGCTCATATGATTCGTTATATTTTTTTTATTTACGTTTTAATTACGAGTCCAATGAATTGGGCTTGATAACGAGGGTCTGATGATGGACACAGCAGGTGGATAGTGGAATTCTTCAGTGGCTACTAATAACCCTTCGAGTTTCGGGTTATATGATTCGTTTTGATGAGGCCAATAGATTGCACTTGGTGTTGTGGGTCTGATCATGGAGCCAGGAAGTTGATAGTGGAACTCTTTAGTAGCTTCTAGGTCTCTCATGACTTCTTGGACTTGAGACTTAATAATTAAATAAAGAATTTAACTTAATAACTAAAAAGCAAAAAAATAAAATAAGTACTTACGACTTTACCACGCACAAAAAAAAAAAAATTAAATTCACTTGTGTTAGTTACGATTATAGTTGTAAATGAACCGTTTTAAACCAAAATCCGTGGTTTAAAACAGTTTATATAGAGCTTTAAACCAAAATCCGTGGTTGAAAAACCATTTAAAAACGGCTTTGAAACCACGGAGTTTGATTTAAAACGGTTCATTTACAACTATAGTACGACGTAAGTATAGCTTGCCCACTCTGAAATGAAGCGCGCTTCATTTCAGAGTGGACAAGCTATACCTATGCGTAAGCAGCTTGTTTCAAAACAATTTGACCGCTGACCGCATTTCTTGTACTTACACAATCCTACGTAAAAAACAATATTACCTTCTCCCAAATAAGAAATTAGAATTCAATAACTGAGAATAATAAAAAGCACCTAAATAATGAAATAAAGGCTCCCACAAACAGGCGCGATATCGCGGGCGCGACAAGGATAGCGCTGCCTGTTGCACCCGCGATATCGCACCAGTTTTCTCGAGCCTTGATATGGCAGCGTGTTGGCTAGAATTTTTTCTGTCATATCCACCCGCACAAAACTGTAACTCATTAAAGAGGTTTAGAATATTATGAAAATAATATTTACTTTCACGTTTGTAGTGGTTTTGGTCTATATTAATGTACCTACCTACCGAGGTTTAGAGACTGGTGCCGATTCTGTTGGGTACAAGCTAAACACAATTAAGGCTACTTCGATCTTTTTCCCTATAATAAGAAAATAGCGGGGAATACAAATAAAGTTGTCATGTCAGAACATATCTACGTGTTAGGGCATAAATCAAACAGATTACGTGTGACTCCGGATTTTTAATTTGTCTGTCTGTGGTATCTTGTTTATACCTTTTTAGGCGTAGTTGGGTTTTAGTTTTTATTACTTTTTTTTTTTTTAATTCTTTTGGATTTATAATATATATATTTTTGAAATGTGCTTATTAAGCCTTTTCATTTGATACCCAACATGGTACGATTAAACAATTTTTTTTTTAGTTCCTGACTATGTCCTCTTGTTGGCGCCATTTTTAATTTAATGTGACGTCACATAGCCTATATCCAGTGGACGATCATAACGCTTCCAACGGTACCTCATCAAATGTGATGAGTGCTTTAGAAGATAGGAGGGAACAGATGAACATACATACATACCGGTCAAAATCATAACCCTCCTTTTTTCTTCGCCGTAGTCGGGTAAAAATACGGCGAAGTTCAAGTGGGTTCGAGGCATAATCTAATTTGACATCACAACTTTACCTGACATCTTCCTTTCTCGAGCTGACAATCCTTTAATTTTAGTTTAGTTGGTGAACAAGGGAATCCGCTCGACTCCGATGCTCCACAAACCCGGACTTTTACTCTATGAGCTTTATTTACGATGTTTCTAAGGTCGAGATCTAGACACATTACTTAGCACGAACTTTGGCTAAGCGTTATTCCTGTCACTGTCGCACAACTGTCAAATCACAAATGCATGAAAGAGACTGCAACAACTCAGTCAAAGCACGTGCGAAGTAACTTTTATAGATCTCGGCCTTAGTCCAAGGTATTGTATTAAGTCCACGCTAGCTTTTGTAATTCGTTTACAGTACGGAAGCATGATGCCTTTTGTTTCCGCGATTCGCGAGCTGTTCGAGTGTAGGCCCTGTCAGTTGTAACATGCAAATCGTTTTAACTAAAGTTATTTTTGTCACGTGTTGCGGAATATACGAGCAGACAAATTGCTCTCGGCAACTTTGAGCTTCATTTCCGTATCGCTTAATGAGTTTTACAATAGCTTTCGCTTGCATTGCAATTATGAATTTCATAGCAGCTATAGATTTGGTTTTAATTCTACTCGTACAGTTTCTAGTCCTCTATGTATTGGAGTTTGAAGTTAGGATCTTCGTACTTTTCGAATTGTCTTAATATTTGGATTTTCGTTGAACCACTCTCGCTCGTTTCATTATGAAAGGCATTATGGAGCTAGAGCGATATTAATCAAAATTGCGTTTTTAAGCTTCTGAATATTCAGTAACTATCTATAATAACATTAAAATGGCCGTGTCATGTGGTGCACAGTATCGGCACTACCTTGGGTTCAAGCTTTTAGGACAAACGTTATCAAATCAAACATTGAGTTTTGAGAGCCTCCCCGTTGGAAGCGCGAGGCGGTTTGCTCGCTTTAAGGCTCTTACATACTGGGGTGATTCGTCCCGCGACGCGACGCCGCCGCATTGTTCGCCGTGAGACATTGTTTTGTTAAAATTCGCGTCGCGCGACGAATCACCCCAGTATGTAATAGCCTTTATCTGTATATCGCTGTGTCCGTGACATTTCCACGCCCTAAACCCTCTGTCGCAACAAATACCATCCTTTACTTACTGATACAATAACCATTCCCGAATAACGAAAGTTAAACCAAGTCTAGACTGGAATAAACTTGTAAATAAATCGTACTTTTCTTCGTCTTTACCAACCTGTCAATAACTTAGTGACAGAACAATTGGCTTATTGTAGTAAATAGCGTACCTAAGTATGTCGTAAGTAGTGTAGTGTAGTAGTTGCATGCTTTGCATATTTAATCGAATACTGCTGACGTAAATGTTTTAAAGTAGTGTGTATTTTAATTGGAGTAGGGAAAGCAAACAGGTGCTTTGTGATTGCTTTTATACCTTTTCATCGGTTTGGAAACAATTTTAGAATTCGGTATCTTTAGGTACATTTTTATTTATTTATGTACACACATTAAAATACATAGAGATACGACATAATTATAATATGAGTACACACGGCTACACGTCAAGCTATACATTTCCAGTTTATGCTGATCTCGCATTGTATAGGATTTCCGTACAATGCGAGGTCAGCTTATACTGGAAATTTATAGCTTGATGTGTAGCCGTATGTACAAAGGTACTGCTTACTTCTTAAGAAATTTCTTCCAGCAGACCTGCGAAAGGAGAAATGAGAAATACATGTAGACAATAGTGTGTGAGAACAAGAAGAGAAATACATGATTATGCGAAGTCTAAACTAAAAATATTAAATATACCTACACATACAGGAAAAGTTTTTGACCAGTGCGCAAATTTTTTTTGGTGGTTCAATGTCAGTAATAGAACACATTTCCATTATTTATTCAATACTTTTTTTTGTTTTTTTATCCTACTTAAAATCAGCAAAATATGGACACAAACTATTCGTAATAATATCAATGGGCGCGTGCGGCGGCCGGCGCACAGGCGGCGGTGTTGCACGGGGGTGCAACCCCCTCCCGGGCGGCGCCGGGCGCTGTGGCCGACAGTTCGCTCATCGCACGCGCTGTCGTGTGACGTCGCGTCTAATCGCTTTCCCGCGCAAGCGCCGTGCCGCACGTGTCGTGCTTGTACCTACCGGTCACGATGTCGGACTTCAGTAACCGTGAGTTTTACGAGATGGTGCGAGTGTATGTACTGAGTGGTGAAAGTTTGCGAGCAGCTCGCAGAATGTATGCGACGGAGAGCATCAGCATACCTCGAATACGAGCCCATGGAATCCTTAACCCCGCGGTCCCTAATGAAAGGACCATTTTAGCGGCCACTCAACGGCTGCTTGATCACGGACAGTTCAGAACCCCGAATCATGCACGAGGGTCTGGCAGACCCCGACTGGCGATCGAAATCGAAGAAAGCATTTTTGATTTCTTTGAGCGAGATCCAAGGGCCAGTAACCCACGTAAATACCTACGCCGGCGAATCGAGCGAACGCACAGCTGATAGGTAGGTACTTTCGCGCGTTCCGCTTCGCCGCGCGCCGCCGCCAGCGCCGGTTAGCCATACAACCACTTTTAAAATAAACATCTTTCGTTAACGATTTTTTTATTTTTTTGTATGAAGACGCATGAAAATAAAAAAATTATGTTTAATAAAACTGGTTTAAGGTTAATATGTCAAAAGTTCCGCAGTGGATAAAAACTTTTCCTGTATACGCAAGAAAATTAACATATACTTAAATAAATACATAAAGCTTAAATATATAAACATAAATACACTATAGGTACATATATAATAATATACTCATAGTTGAGAGGAAAGATAATGCTCTTTTACACGAAATTTAAATAGAGAAACAGTTTTCAAATCACGAATGCTAGGCGGAAGTGAGTTCCACAATCTTACAGCATGGACAGAGAAGGAATAAGAATATTATGTTACATCGAGGTTTGGTAAGGCTCGCGGTGGATGCAATTAGATGATTAAATTCTCTTTGTGTGGATGCACTGAATACTGAGCCAGTGAAAATGTAAAATAATTAACGCTACGCTTTGCAAATAGTTGCTAGTCTGTTAGTAAAGAGCGAAAAAGCGGTGCAGCCGTGAGGCACACTCCCCTACATCGCACGTTTACACCTTTTTTTGTTTTTGTTTTTTATTTATTTTTTCTATATTTTATTTGTCATGTGCTGTATATTATGTGGGTATATTGTGTGCCTTTCAGTCTGTACTGAATAAAAGTATTTTCTTTCTTTCTTCTTCTTTCAAAAAGCAATTTTATAGACTAGTTGCGCTCCGCGGTTTCACCCGCATAAGTCGCGATCCTGTGGGAATATCGGGATAAAAAAGTCTACCCATGTGCCAAATTTCATCCAAATCCGTTCAGCCGTTTTAGCATTTACTCTCTCACTCATACAACTCAGTTTCGCATTTATAATATTATGTATTAGTTAGTTTGACAAGTTTGCGTAGTGAGCCTATAATGTTTCCACTGTTGGGACACAGGTCAATATACCAAGCGGGCCCGGTGTGGGTTGGTAAATGTCACATTTCTTCATTTTTTTTTGGTTCTGAGTTACCTCATTATATTTTCCTTCACCGTTTTGAGAGCAGTGGTGATGAAAATAATTTACACAAGGTAAAGCGTCTGTGTAGATTCAAACTCAAACTCAAAGCATTTATTTCAAATAAACCAATTACAGGCACTTTTGAATTGTCAAGGGGTCGGTCAGTAGCTTCGGGAGTTTCCTGTGTAGGATTAGGCGGGAGGAAACGCCCGGGTGTCACCACTGTGCGGATCGCCCGGAGGACACGGTGGAGCATACGGTGGAGGTATGCCCTGCTTGGGCGGAGCACCGCCGTGTCCTCGCGGAGCCGATTGGCGGCAATGACCTCTCGCGTCCGGCCCTGGTCCAGGCCATGGTACGGAGCGAGAGGGCATGGGAAGCCGTCACCTCCTTCTGCGAAGCAGTAATGCTCGCGAAGGAGGAGGCGGAACGCGTAAGGGAAAGGCAAAGTTTGCGCCCTAACCTAACCGCCGCCGTTGGAGACGCCCTGGGCGTCGGGAATCCCAGGCGGATTCCCGGCCACCATAGGCGCGGGCTTGCGGACGGCGAGCAACGGGCAGCTCGCCGTCCGATAAGGACCAGGCCCGGGTCGATGGCGCGTCGTGCTCCACGCGCGCCTCAAAGAGATGTCAGCACAATTAGCGGGGTCCGCTAAGACCGATGCCTGCCAGGGTTGCGGGAAAGTCCGAAAGGGATACCAGGACCTTGGCAACAGGCAAATGAAGGAACACGGGTGGGTTTTAGTCAGTAAAAGTCTGACACGCCCTTCCGCTCCGCCCAGAGCGGGAGAAGTCATTGGATGACTTCCAACCATAAAAAAAAAAGGGGTCAGTCAGTCAGAAAGATGAAGCTAGTTGCCCATTCCAAAGCGTAGGTTCCTATGGAGAAGAACGGGCAAGAAACTCCACGGACACTTTTTTTAATCAGAATATTGTTACAATATATTGGTTACATCATTCATGTTGAAATTATACATGTGAGAACAATGTCCGTCCGTAAAAAGATAAAAAAGAAACAAAACAATTAGAAAATTAAAATAAATTAAAATAAGCCGTGGCAGCCAGTCCCTACTGATGGCGCCCGTTCACGAACATGACGCATGGATCGGCACCATTTAGCTCAACCATTTTGAAGGGAACTTAATGATCCAACACACACGCCACCACCAGCGAGACATTAAAGTGAGCATGCCATTCTCTCAGTCGCCAGGGCACATTCAAGTCAATGAAAGACGCCTAGTAAATGGTAGCTTTAAAGTACTTAGGTAAGTACATAGTGCTCACACACATATGCTATGCAGTTATACAATACCAGGAGATTGAATTTATACAATGTAAATATAGTTTTTACAATCTTCAGCAGCTCCAACAATTATTTCGAATGCTAATCAATTAGTTTATGCGTCCTGTGGAGCTGGACCAGTGCTGAGCCAAGTATTTTTATCAGTAATATAATCCAATAATTTATAATATGCTTGGCGGAGTGTGCGTTTTATACAAGATTTAAATTTTGTTTCATTCAGTTGGAGTATGTTGGGAGGTATTTTTTTATAACATTTTAAACAGTACCCCATGAAGGATGAGTCTACTTTAGCCACGAACGTTCGAACCTACGACCTATGTACAACTCGTAAGTCGCCTCCGTTACCACTTGGCCACCACTACTCCGACAAGTATAATATGGGAAATCTTTGAATTTTATTATAGATGCAACCGATGTCGGTTATTGCATCGTAATATTCATAATATATCGGAAATGAAAGGCGCATTTCTGAATAGCTTCATAATATTGCTCCCCCCCACAATATCGACCGATTAGCAGGTCGCAGTAAAGGCCTTCAATTTTCCTGTCATATCTCATCCGATTCGGTTTAATAATGCAACGACGGAAAGTGGGCTATGAATTGTGCCACAAGTGTCATACCTACTTGTGACTTTTAGGGCGAATTTCACCAAAGGCTGAACGCCATTATTAGCAAATATACTACGTTTTAGGGCTGTCAGTGTCATTATTTTCTGTCGAATATTGACACTGACAGCTCTCGAACGCGGGTCAAATTCGCCGTTAGTATCCTATTGGCTCGTTCTTTAGTCGTATCGATATAGCATTCTACTTCTTGCTATCCTACTAATATTATAAACGTGAAAGTTTGTGAGGATGGATGGATGGACGGATGTTTGTTACTCTTTCACGCAAAAAACACTGAACGGATTTGGATGTTTGACACAAAGATAGTTTATAACCTGGATTAAGACATAGGAAACATTTTATCCCGCAAGTGAAACCGCGGGGCGCTGCTAATATAATGGATTTGGATGAAATTTGGCACAGGCGTAGACCTTGATCTGGAATAGGATATAGGATTCTTTTTATCCCGATATTCCCACAGGATCGAGACTTATTCGGGTGAAACCGCAGGGCGCTGCTAGTATATTATAAAATCGTATCTAGGTACTGTGAGGGAGGTACTTTAATGAAACAATTCTTTGGAATTAAATAATACATATTTATAATGTGAATGTGATTTACAGAACGTTTTACGTTTTTACATTTATCTCATGACATACGCTTTTATAAAATGACCCCTAACCCTTTATCTGCCTTCTAAATTCGTATTAGCATTTATTTCATAATTGTATGCCATCCATACATATTATAAAATTTTCACTAATGGATTGATTGGTTCTCGAGTAAGGTTTTAGTATATAATAACCGACATCCACGCGGGCGAAGCCGCGGGCATGAGCTAGTTATCTTATAATTACTAGAATGTTGCATGTCACAAACCATGCAAGTTATAGTCTTTACAGTACCTACTTTGTAAGATGCTTTTCTTCTTTTATTATTTTAGATTCGTATTTCCATGGATTTATATTCATGTGCTTAATAGTGGACTAGAGTTTCAATAAAGATTTACAAATCTTTCTATATTTGTGTCGCCAAATAACCTGTTGGTTGATGTTCTACATTATATTGTTATTAATTGAAACAAATAATTTGATTGCAACTAAAGTCAATTTACCATCAGTATCATAAATAGCAACAATGTATGTATAGTTAGTTATACATAGTTCAGCGTACCGACATAGTCTAGACTCGAGACTACAGTCTCAGGGTAAACTTTCTTATCGCGTAAATTGATATTACCTTAGGCTATGAGCAATATACTTAAATTATAACTGAATACTTTACTGAAGTTAGCTTACAACGGACTTTCAAAGCTTTCGGAATGGACAGCTGAGAGGACTAGCCGAAATCTTTTCCCTTTCACCTTTTAATTATAAGTTGTCTTTTAGTTATTTCTCTTCAAGAGCGGATTTTTAATTTTCTTTCTCCAAAAAATGTTTTTAATGGTAATATTTTTTACCATGTATGGACGCTATAGTATTGCGGGTTAAAGGGTACGCCTTTCGTTAATTAACGTACTGGATAATTACCGATTAACGATATGTGCAACATAAGGAGTCAACAATACACTAATGAATCTTTTTTCTTTGTTCTAGAATCCAAGATGGGGTGCTTCGTCAGTAAAGACAAGCTTACCAAAGAGGACATGGATTTTCTAAAAACGCATACCTCTTACGATGAGACCACCATAAAAGAATGGTACAAGGGCTTCAAGGTAAAGTTATGAAACGACATGGAGATTGGAGATGAAACTTGTCATATACACTTTACACACAACGACACGCTTAAAACTTTTAGAACCTCTTTAGCTTCCGGATAGAAATAAAGAAAGAAAGAAAAATGCGTTTATTGACATTGTAATAGAAAAATACACCTTAAAACTATAAACAGAAAACAATCATTAGAATGCCAAAAGGGCCTTAGCTCAGCATAATGTCAAATGGAAACACAAAGTGTACCACCTGACGCTGATTTTCAGCTGCAACCCACGTGTGTCATACGCAAGAATAATAATATAATAAATTAAAAACTGATTTATAAGATAGAAGAAATACAATAAATAAAATACTTAGTAATTGTGAATGTTTATAAATAACGTATAATATTTAAAATGGTAACATTCCGTTTAGTCGGCATGGATAGGTATTATCTACAGTATTAGCTACTAGATCAAGTACAAACGGACCAGAATTCTAAGTTACAATTAATTTATCTAAATTAATTGTAACTTAGCCGACGGAGGTGGTGAAACTGAATTTGAAACCGACATTATCGATTTTCCGACACCTTGCTTCGCTTTGTCCACATTAGTCCCAGATGAGTAGAGAAACTTATAGAATTTGAAAACTAGTTCATTCCATTTTATATCGTGCACTACAAATGATTGGACTTCAATATTTACAAATCTCGGAAGACCAGCTCGTTCAGCCTCTCATCATAATCATCATCTGCCAGTCTAACTGGATGCAGTTTCCACACCCAGTAACTGGGTATTCCGATACCCCTTGGTAAGACTGATTCTCAGACTTTCGTCCTTCTGATTCCATTAAAAAGGGAGAATCCTCCGACCTGACAGGGGGCTTAAAACGGTCACTTTAGCAGAATCATAATATAAATATTATGATTGATCGTAAAAGGTCACAAACTGACAATTCATAATATGATCTGCGTGTAATTCATATTACGAATAATTCATCTGTTTGACAGTTTTATATGGAGATTTGTAAAATGGTCCAAAAAATTATGAATTGTTTTTATTTTAAATTAGAGGAATTGCTAATGTGGCCGGTTTAGGCCCCCAGGTGATGTGTCTGGCTACTGTTCAGTCAGTCTCAATTCTATAATAATATATTTGGATGGTAACATGTAATAGCTGTTTGCATTGTTTGTATATATTGTGTCGAAATTTAGTCAGCCGGAACTGAGTGGAATCTGCGTTTTGCCTCGGTGAGCTTGTAAATATTGTCCTGCCTATACAGAGACAGTAAATTTTAACTCAGTTCTTGAGATTCTTGCGAATGATTAATTTCTACTTGAATAGTTTTACTATGTAAATGCAATGAACCCCGATTTTGACTAATGAGGTGTCGTTGCATAATTTTGTCCACATTCAAGCCGTATGCCGTAGCCGTATCATGGCAGACTTCATATTAATATAATGATGTGAAGCATACTTTCTATTTGTTTTTCTAAAAAACGTTTTAGAAAAACAAACGTTTTTTTTTATTAGGTAGGTACTTTGGATAATTGGCATCTGGATATTACGATATTAGATTCAGTAATCTTTTTGTTTTTCTTTTCTCCATGAAAACAACATCCAATTATATTGTTTTTCTTGTCTTGTACTAAACAAAGCGTTCGAAATAATCCTGAACTTATAAAACTTAGGTATTAAGTGCTAACGCTGAAATAATAAAGTTATGTTCTCATTTTAACTGGTTGTGCTAGGGTTTGCTTTTTAACGATGTAATTTTTCTAGTCAACTCCAACTGTCATGATATTATTTGTAACCGACTTCTTAAAGGAGGAGATTCTCAATTCGTCTGTATGTTTTTGTTTGATGTTACGCAATTACTCCGAAAATTATGAATCGATATTGATGACATTCTTTTTTTCTTTTGATAGGTCATGCTTCAGAGTTGGTCCCATATAAATTTGATTAACGTTGCTTGCGTAGTTGCTGAGTTAGCTTCGATATTATGTATTTTTCCCACTTACGGACGATGTTTCAAGTGACTCCGTCACTGTTATTTACATAGCAGGTAGTGGTATTCGAATTTGTGTGGGGTGGGTACCACAACTAAAAAGTTTTATCGCATAAACGGTTTTGATAGGGATGTCCTATTTGACTCGAATCCGAGCGCACTCGAATTTATGGATATCTGTTTGAGTAGGTAAACACGGCTAAACATCAAGCTATACATTTCCAGTTTATGCTGATCTCGCATTGCATAGGATTTTCGTACAATGCGAGGTCAGCTTATACTGGAAATGTATAGCTTGGTGTGTAGCCGTGTGTACCTTTCTCTAATTGTTATAATAGTTAAATGTATAGGTTTCTTTAATAGGTTTTATTAGACGACATAGTTATTCATGAGTCGGTAGTTTCGCACACGCTGATTTTTCGGCTTGTTATCGCCCATTTACTTTCGGAGCCTTTATGAGGCGAGGTCACGAATAGAATTTTTGAATATGAGCAATATAAAATTAAAGTCATAAAAACTATAACCCAACTACGACTAAAAAGGTATAAACAAGACCCCACAGACAGACAAATAAAAAATCCGGAGTCACACGTGTTAGGGTATCAATCAAACAGATTACGTGTGACTCCGGATTTTTATTTGTCTGTCTGTGGTGTCTTGTTTAAGTATACCTTTTTAGTCGTAGTTGGGTTTTAGTTTTTATTACTTTAATTTTTTTTTTTCTTTTGGAGTTATAATGTTTATATTTTTGAAATGTGCTCATTAAGCCCTTTCATTTGATACCCAACATGGTACGATTAAACAATTTTTTTTTTTAGTAGCTTACTTGTATGTCCTCTAGAGGGCGCCATTTTTAATTTGATGTGAGAGCAGATGAACATAATTACATACATACATACCGGTCAAAATCATAACCCTCCTTTTTTCTTCGCCGTAGTCGGGTAAAAAGAACCTAACTCACAAAAGTTTATCTTAGCAGAAAAAAGTTTGTTTAAATTAGAAGAAACGTGTTAATCACTCCATCATGATAGTACCGAGCCTAGCCACTGCTGCGACCACCGGCACGGCCCTCTCTTTACATAAACAAACACGCAAACATCGGTGAATTGACAAATTTGCATTTGCACGAAGTTACACGATTGTGCCTACCGCGTTTGGCCCACATGCAAAGTTTACTTTAGGGCATCGGTTCACCATGCACATCAGCACATCTGCATAGTGCATACAAACTGTATTTGTTCTTTCTTCATTTTTCGAAATAAAACGCATTTTATTCCTTAAAGACACATAATATAGGTCCTACTTTCATGCACACTCTTAACTTCTGACATCACATTCACAATTTATTTTCCTGTCTTCCTGCAGCAAGACTGCCCCAACGGCAGACTGACTCCTGCCAAGTTTGTGGACATGTACAAGATGTTCTTCCCATCCGGCAATGCCGTCGAGTTTTGCGACCATGTGTTCCGCACATTCGACATGGACAAGAACGGATACATTGACTTCAAGGTAACCTACTGGTATAGTTGTAATGTAAAAGCAATGCGATTATTTGTGGCAATTTCCTAGATAACTAGCTATATCATCACCATCATAATTTTTGGCTGAATAGCAAGTGGTCATTTGTTGCAAAGCAGCAATGCGAATGGCTTGCTTAAGGTATCTGTCCCACCGCCGACGATTAGCGAATAGCGAGTGGAACTAGCAACTATAAACGAGTGTTCTGCCCGCCAAGCTAGCGTCGCTGAGCGAATTTTTTCTTTGATAGCTATTGTCGCTGTGACAAACTAATGGAAAGAGAGTTATCGCTGACACTGTCAACAGTCAGTGGTCCTCTATTAATATAAGTATTTCATTTTCTGACATAGGACCTACATCTACTGTATGTATGTTTCTCGAGTAATAAAATAGCCGATATATAGTCGCGTCCTCTTCGGCTGTGGGACAGATGCCTTAGTTAAATTATAAACTTCTTGCGAATGTTGATCAAGTTTCTTTCTTGCTTGCGTTCTTAATTCATAATTTCTTACTGTCAGCAGTAAACAGTATTTAAAATTCATCGAACAAGAGACCACCGAGCTCTTGTTTGTATTGGCCCCGACTCGCGTGGTGTACCAAGAACTACTTTGTTGTAGGAGTTTCTGCAGGCCATCCACGTCACTTCAAGTGGGACGCCGGAAGAGAAGCTGAAGTGGGCGTTCCGCATGTATGATGTCGATGGCAACGGTGTCATTGACATTCAAGAGATGACGAAAATCGTGCAGGTTTGTTACATAGTACAGATTTCGCAGATCAATACGGAGCAATGCCCTTCCTACAGCAGCGTCTGCAGGTTAATTATACCCGAAACCATCCGAAACATTCACCGCGCTATTTACAGATTCGGGGATGATGATTAACCCCGCCGATTCCGAAGCACATTGCTATGTGATCTTACAAAAGTTTGCAGCCATTGAATGTTCCCGGAGCATATAAGATAGTGTTATAGATGAGTCATGATAGCAATTTTTACGTTTCAGAGCAGCTATATTTTTATCTGAGAAGCAACTTTGTTTAGTCTCAGGTTCACGTATTTTATAGTAATTGTTTTACTAGTGTTATGAACATAAAGCTTAACAGATGAGCAGCTTTTTAACTGGTCAGCCGAATACATTCCACTATTAAACCAGCTATTAAAACAAAAACTGGCTGCCTATTATAATGAAATAAAACATCACATCATCATAGTGCGCTGTCACAAACTATAATTTGGTTTCTTTTGCGAAATATGAACACGCCATTTATAGTTATTATTTACAGAGCATCCGGGTTGCATTGATACTTTTACGTCACCAGTAGTCGTTGTCAGGAGAATAACGTGATGTGTGACGTCCCACTGGCGTCCATACAGAATGACAGTGTCCGACATCCCGCTGAAAACGGACTCTTTATTTGCCGAGGACGGGGCGGTAGTGGAAATCAATATTTCTCTAAAAGCTTTTTTAACCTCTGAGGATTTCTCAATCCTCTTCTATCTAAATCATTTACCGTCGACGGATAATGCTGTACATGGACTGGCTTGGCAACCACCATTTCAAATAACGAGAATTTCTGAGCTAGAGTTGATGGATTTAAGCGCCCCCGTCCTATAGGTATTAAAGATACGCTTACAATTTAAATTGATGATTTTTGTGTTAGTAACATTTTAGTTGTAGTTGAAAAAGCAATTTCAATTAATATGTTTACTAACTTGTCTTGATGATTGCCTCTACCATCTCTAAAAATAGGTCACAACCATCGGGTTGCACAACTACCAACAGTAAAGTCATCGAAATATTGGCGGAAATGAGGTTCTTTTCCCTAATCTCGCAAGTAAAGTCATCGAAATATTGGCGGAAATGAGGTTCTTTTCCCTAATCTCGCAAGTAAAGTCATCGAAATATTGGCGGAAATGAGGTTCTTTTCCCTAATCTCGCAAGTAAAGTCATCGAAATATTGGCGGAAATGAGGTTCTTTTCCCTAATCTCGCAAGTAAAGTCATCGAAATATTGGCGGAAATGAGGTTCTTTTCCCTAATCTCGCAAGTAAAGTCATCGAAATATTGGCGGAAATGAGGTTCTTTTCCCTAATCTCGCAACGTCCAATGCTGTTCTAATTTTTCGACGCTGCTTGCATCAATTGGACGGCAGATTCGAACGAAAACACGTTGAACACCCCCCGGGAATTAGCACTTCGAGATAAACATGTTATCGGAATCACAGCCGGGGCGACAACATCAGTAACTCCGTTAATCGTTTTGGCTGTATGTGACATCCAAGGTGGACATAACACATTGAACTGTTAGTGTTTGTGTTACTAACACGACGTCAAACGCGCCCTTACTTTGACTTGCTCTTTGAGCACGAAACCTCAATCGCATTTACACCTACATGTCAGCATCTCGCACAGATCCAATATTAATACACCCGATATTCCATCCCTCAACACCTGAGCAGTATATGAATCAATATCGACGGCATTATACTTACCTCAAAATATTGTAGAAAGATAACCCTTTCATTGTATTTCATCGATTGTATAATTTTCAAGCAATTAAACCATTCATTATTCTATTGCTCCCTTTATTTCAAGTTAAAGAAGTTTGAGAAATTGCAAGCAAATGAACGGTCCCTTTTATAATTACTATTGATTATAAGCATTGGCTAGCAATAGGTAGTGCTGATTCTCACAATTCTTTAAATAATCTAATCGTCTTCGTGCTGCCATCTGTCGGCATGGCGTGGTTATTACGACCCCCTTACATTATAGTAGGCTTCTGTCAATAACTTATTTATAGAAGGAACGGTTTAAGTTCTTTGTTCCCCCCTCATTATCATCGCTAACCATTGGTAAGTGAGGGCTACGGATTCATGCATTTCAGTATTCCGTTTTACAAGTACCTTCAGTCGTATTTTGTAACTATAATGTCATTCAACCTAGTTAGTTGTGGTACAGGGACGTTATTTTCCCAATATTAGTAAGTTGGCATGACCACGATAGTTAGTTATGGTACAGGGTCGTTATTTTTCCAATATTGGTAAGTTGGCATGACCACGATAGTTAGTTGTGGTACAGGGTCGTTATTTTTCCAATATTGGTAAGTTGGCATGACCACGATAGTTAGTTGTGGTACAGGGTCGTTATTTTCCCAATATTAGTAAGTTGGCATGACCACGATAGTTAGTTGTGGTACAGGGACGTTATTTTTGAATAGACATCCCGATGTTTTTTTTTTCTGCCAGCCGTTTCCGAATTGGTCGCCCACGATATTTTAAGCCAAACGGAAATAAAAAGAACCCGGCCTCTAAAATACATTGGCCTTTCTCCTGTTGCATCGACTTTTCACGAACTGCTAGGTACCTATTGAGCCTTGGATTACTGGATCATAGCTCGGCTCTGACTGCGTTATTAGTTTCTTTTCAAAGAATTTAGTACAACCAGGAATGTTTATGCCTTGAGCGCATTTATAAAACTTTGGTGCAAGTTTAAAACTAGGTATTATACCAGAGCAGTTCGGTCGCAAGATCGGGCTGTCGCGGTTCGGAACCGGAACGGCAAAACAAATGCAAAACGTACCTGCGATAGGTCGCACGTACGAGGCGTCACGACACCGACAGTCTAAATTAGTAGTGATAAATCGGACTCCCGGTGTAATTGACCGAACAAGAACCGTAACCGGAGATAAATGTAGCTCTTGTGCTCTAGCCTAATTACCTAGGATGGAATTAGAACGGCACGGCAAGGGATGAGCAATTAAACATTCAGCTGGTTACTGATGCGATTCTAGGCAAAAGAAGCGACGTAAAAGTATTGGTAAAACTCCTAACCGAATTGGATATGGAGTGATTAAAATCGTTCGATTTTATACAGACATAACATGACTGTCATCAATTAATTTAGCTCTATCCGCTCCGGGAACATCAAAATTATGACTCATCTTTCATTGGATTTTTATGATTATACAATTTGTGTTTTTCTGCACTTTCCAGGCCATCTATGACATGCTCGGTGCTTGCTCAAGCAACCGACCAGCTGACTCTGCCGAAGAGCGCGCTAAGAACATCTTCGCTAAGATGGACGAGAATAACGACGGTCAGCTGACGCAGGATGAGTTTCTCAAGGGTTGCCTGCAAGACGAGGAGCTCTCGAAAATGCTGGCACCTTAAATTGGCGCTCAGTTTCTTTTAACCCTGCGATCCGTTCTCACATACCCACCCCCATTGTATGCCTCACGATAACCCGACGGCGTCGTCTTGTCCACACGGCAGCATTAGAGAATGAATCATTTCAACTAAATTTATATACTTTCAGTCAACCATTCGATCATTAACGTACATTCTCACTGTAAATATATTTTCGAAAATTAAAACTCACCCGCGCATTTCAGTAGTTTCAATTCTGTACAAAATTTTTGTAATCAATAGCGAGCATTTTTTGCATTTGGAGAAATTTTAATCGTTGCGGTGTTTGCGGTGTAAGTGGAGGTAGTTAAACCGGGTCAGCTTTTATCATCGAGTCGGATCTAACACGGTAAACGGTGCGGTAGTGTGGTGTTGCTGTCGTGTTGACATGGCATGAGTACGTAGCATGTGTCTGTGTAACTCACATTGTGTTTGCGCATCCCGCCCGCGGCAAGTGCAGCCGGCGATTGTTCACTAACATCTGCTCAAAGCTGAATATGAAACACAAACCGAGCTAAAATGTCGTTATACACCGCCGAGTAAACTCAGTACGAATCTATTGATTGCATCCGTGTGTGATCTGTACTCATCGCTCCACATCCACAGTTATGAACAGATACAAACCAACAATGTATCCTAGCAGTTGTTACTCGGCTGGAGATATTTTAGGCCCGCCTCGTTTCGGCGCGGTTGTGCGCTTCACAATCTGCTTCCCCACGACACATGTGAATTTGTCGATTGTAAAAAAAAAGTATTGTAAAATTTAAGCTATTATTGATGTAACGAATTTGACGTCAATAAATCCTCGAGTTAAAAATTGTCCATTCCTAATGATAATGTATGAATGATAATATAAATGTATGTGGAATATGTCGCTGTCGGATTGTCCACTTCGCTAATAGTATAAGATTGTGTCCGAACCATTCACTTCGTAGTATCTATGACTATTCCTATGTGACTCTCGGTCTATCTGGTTCAACGCTATATTCAATCCGATGTCGGATTACTATAATACTGCACAGTATAAATCTTACATTCTAATATTAAGGAATTAGTGTAGCTATGTATGTACAGAAACGGTCAGATTGGATGAACAAACTCCGACAAGTTGCACGCAATAGGTAGGCACAGTACGCTAACAAGATTGTAGCGCGCATCACGACGCGATATTACTATCACAAACAACACGAACAATCTGATCACTTCTGTCGGCGTTAAGTTCAATTTATGTAAGTTAACATAACCGTAATATTGTACACGAGTAAACTTTATATTATTATCGTTTCTATTATCGGTGTTGTTTATTATTGGTGTATTCGTAAATTCGTCAGGGATCTTCTCCACCGCCCGGCTCCTCCGGGAGGTCACACGCTTCTTTATCCCCATATTGTTTCAACGCTTTGGTATACTCTCTATTTGTGATACTATTAATCAGTTTCTTCGCGTTGTAATAAATTACCTACCTACTATTTCTAATTAATTGGTGTATTTATATGTATATCCCAGTTAATTTCCCCACTACTGTGCCTTCTAGTTCCCCGTTGTAAATAGTTTACCGATTCAGCATTATTTATTTTAAAACCTACCATCTAAGTTTTTTGGTTATCCCCCGTCAATTTTGCCAAAGGTGGCCAAAACCTTGGATCTTTAACTTAAACCAAATTGTAGTGAGCCCTAGTCCCATATTTAATGTTATATTTAATTTTAGCATTCTTATTATTTTTCGTCGCAATCTTCACCAATAGCCACTGGCCGCACACAGATGAAAGGGTCGCGATATTATTAATTAATTTAAATTATATTAATGTTTAAGCTGTGTTGTTTTGTCTATTAGTTTTCAGTGCATAATTGTACGATTATTTAATGTACCTATTTGTAAGTAAAACAAACAGAGCGGAAATAACGCACAATAAAATAGTCAGGTCAAAGGCATGAATTTGTCGTTGGCTTGAATCAGGCGCACACAACATTACGAGGCACAACTTTTTTTTTTTGTATTAAATCTAAGTAAACTCTCTCTCTAGTACACATGGCTACATATCAAGCTATAGGTACATTTCCACTATAAGCTGATCTCGCATTGTATAGGATTTCCGTACAGTGCGAGGTCTGCTCATACTGGAAATGTATAGCTTGATGTGGAGCCGTGTGTACCACTAAAGATGACCCTCACCACACCAATACTTCACAAAGAGCATATTATTATGATGTGAATCGGTTAAGATTACGCCTGACCAGTTTTATATGTGGCGGTGAGCAAGAATGTTACCTCTTGTCATTATCTTGAGTCATAAACTATGATCAGTTATACTGAGGAGAGTAAGGCCACCAGTTTTGTTACATAATTCGTTCACTATTTCATAATCATGTGCACTGGAAGCTAAATATCCTTGCATTAATTTGTTGTTAAGACATTCCATATGGTAACGCACTGCAGTATAGTAATTTAAGTGTTTACTTAATTTTTAGAGTACGATTATTTCCCTTGTAAACTTCATATTTATAGTATTTTGATGCTTTATAAGAATTTGTTGTAAATGAAAGTTAATTTATTTTGTTATTCACTATTTACAATCCCTTAACATAAGTTCATTTGAATTGTATTCATTTAGTTACTATCCGTCCGGTGACAGTCATCGGACAAATAAATTGTAATAATATTATAATGCAATTCTCCTGGTTGCCACGACTAAGTACATCGCATTAGTAGAACAGTGTAAGCACGATCATAAATCGACTGAATTTTATACAAACAGAGGGATCAAAAATTCTCATCTCGGACCCGAAGGCAGCTTCGCAGACAGGGTGTTGTGTGACATATCAGAAAAAGGATTTTCGATTGGAAATATTAAAGTTATTAAAAAAATTACATACCAATTTCGTAGAAAAACGCGCCCTAGGCGTAACTAACGTACTTTGTCTTACTAACAAGCAATTAGTTACGGCTTCAACCATGCCCGTGTACATATCTCATACAAAACAATGACAAATTAAAATTTCATAATATTCAGTCAATTATAAATTAATGATACATTTTTGATTGACGAAGTTTATTATTACGCGACCCAGGCCTATGACTCAGTTGCTACTGATCTTTGTAATTATGGTTAGTTAGGCATTGCCACTTAATTGGCAGTCTTTACAACTACCTTTTTGTCCAAACCTTAAAATCAATCTAACTACTTGACTCGATCACTTCACTTCGGAAGAAAGCTTTATGTATGCACGTTCGCACCACGTATAGTAACTTTTATCATAGATTTTTAAATCTCAAGTCTAGAGTCGTAAAATCAATGTGAATTTATATTATGTTCGCTTGTGGTTTCAGTTCTCACATTTTGGGCCATGTATTTCTCATTATATTTAAAATCTAGGGCGAAAATTGGCAACTCAAGGCATTGATCAACTCCCGAGAGAGGACGCCACTTGCGGCTTGCAGTTCGTTTTAATCTCGTAGTGAGACGGTTCGTTCTCTTTGCGCATTATCGCCCATTTTTATACTTAAATATTGGTTAGGACATAAGTGAATACTTTCTTCTTGGTCTCAAAAATGAAATCTCAATCTGTGAAAGTAAGGAACTACTCTGTTCTAACTAGGCGAGGCATTTTACATAGTTAACCTATAATTAACTCGTGATTTTATATTTAGCTGAAATTACAATGAATGAATGTTAAAATAATTAGGAATCATTTAGCCTATTTTTATTCATTTTATATATTAATTATTAAGGTAATTAAAAATGTTGTAAACATTCATATTTCATGCAATGAGTGTTATGTTAGGTGTACCTTTGCTTCAGGAGATATCTTGCGTTTCCTAATTTCTTTATGACCATCAAATCCATGTGTACAGGGGTGGAGTTCGCTACACAGGGTCACTCCTGGTAACATCGATTTCAGGTGGCACTTGGTATTCTCTCATTCATCATAATTTTACATAAACTAACAGAGTAGTTACCTTTGATTTAATCAATTTATAATTTGTAAAAGTACTCTTAGTAGTAAGCTTCAATCACTATTTGTTGGCTCACGCCATAATATTTTTTCTATAATACAAGTATTAGTGTAGTATATATTTTAAGATATTATTATAACTAGCTGCGATAGTCGCACAAATCAGAAACTTAGATTATTTTCCTAAAATGCAGATACATAATATTAAACATAACTTAATTAATTTCGTTTAGTTTGTATTGTACTTATACCATGTATGAAAATTCGAGCAGTTCGAAATCTATGTTAGGTTTCTATTGAATTTTGTCTTGACAAAACTGTACCCAAGCGGTGGCGATACGCGGTAGATAGTCTCGCGAAAAACATAACACAACTGATTGGTCGAGGTTGGTAGGACTTTATAGGGTGTTCACTTCACAGTCAGATGAACAAAGACTACTTTCCAGATACCTACTGTGTGGACCCCGCTTTACTTTTTGAAGTCTGAGTAAAGTATTTACAGCCCATAGTGTAATCTTCATTTGTATTTAAACTTGAGGCTTTGTCATTATTGTGTAAAGTCGTTTCAGGCGATATTGTTACATTCATTCGGCATTATGTATTAGATAAAAGTATCCACAATGTGTCCCATTTAAATTTTTTGTATTTCTAAGAATACATAGTTTTTATGAATTCACATTTTGCCTATTCATATTATGTATAAATTAAAATACAAGATAAAACAAATAGTTCATAATTATTTGTCTCATTATTGTAGTGTGCACGACAACGTAGTTTAAATTCAGTAAGTAATGTAATCAAAATCATGTACTGAGTTAGTCTATGGTTTATTGTAATTGTGGTGATTGTGGGAACGTAGGATTCATTCATTTTAATGTTCTTATTGTTTCGTTTTATTGGTCGGTGCGCGAGCGCGACCCATGACATTTTCCTGACTTAGAATACAACCACTAGTATGATTTTATAACACGGCTAAAATCCACAATGTAAGACTGAATTAAACTAACATTGCAGTCCCAGTTCAAAATAATGACATCATCCATAACGCTATTATGCCCTCTGATCAAGAATGTGCAAAAAGTTCAATATCAACCAAGTTGCTATTGAATTGTGTGCGCAGCTGACCAGCCAGCCATGTGTGACGTTGTGAGATGAAAAACATTACAGAACTTTCTAGTGCACCGCCCACTCCCTAACAAGTACCAATAGTCAATACTTTTAATTATTTAATGGAAATGGAGCAGTGCCACCCTACATTCCCGATAGACCCACTTCCAAATTCATTAAAAAAATGCATTTGAGTCTCGTGGCGTGCAAAGGTAAAGAAAACAACACAAATAGCACTACACCAACACAATTCTAAAATAAAATCTGGCATACACATACTTTAATCAATATTTCAGAATAATTACTAGAATTGGCGCAGGCGCAGGGATGCCCCCTGTCTGTGTCCTGTTAAAAGTACACAAAAAATCTTCATTCTGTATAAAATCATGGCTGCCAATTCTCATACAATCAATATTTGATTTCTTCTGACCACCGACATCCCTCCCCCGACGGTGATGCTCAGCCCTGAAATGGATAATGCTTTTATGTCTGTGTGGTGTTAAAAATAAACAAAAACAACATAAAATGCACTACTCCATTAGCCATACCTTTGATAATTTTTTCAGATTCTTTCCTAGAATTCCCCCTTCTCCCGGCTCTCCCACATCCCATTTATGTTTGCGTGTTGTCAAAAATAAACAAGAACAACACACAACTCACTACTATGTAATCCCACGTAACCAAAGAAGCTTTTATTTGTTTAGTATTCATAATACGTGGAACTGGCACGAGTGCAGTGCGGCCCCGCCCACGTTTATTCGATATAGTAAAAATAAAAATAATTTGATTGGATTTCATATTTGTAGTTTTGCTAACAGCTCGGTATCGGTATCTATATACCCAACTTACCCCCCTCGTCTCTATTTCACCCCCTCGTCGTCCACACAGTCGCACAACTATACCGGCCTGCAGTACGCACACATACTAAACTGGTACATAACTTTTGCTCCGAACTTTTGTTTGAAGTTTTCCTCAGAAACATTCATCACTCATGAAAATGCGTAATGTTTTTCGCATAAATATAGGTTCTTCAATTAGGACTGGTACATGATTTTGACTAATTAAGTAAACTATAGTGTCGTGTGCATTCGCCATGAATTGGTTTTTTATTTTTGCTTTTTAATTCATTGCTCCAAAGTACCTATAATAGCGTTATTGCGAAGGCTGCATAAGGTCAGACTTTTTTCTTTGACTTTGTTGACTTTATTTACAAAGGTTAGACTAAGGAATTCAAATTAAGATTGCTTTTTATCAACATTTTTGTAGAACTTCTTAGTTTATTTTTATAATTTAACGTTTGTAAATAAAGTTATGATAGTTTGTAGATTTTACAGTTTGATATTTTAACATTTATTGTACTTGTAAGAAAACTGTAGCCACCTTTATTTATTGATAGTAAAGTATGATCGATTTTTCATTGGGAAACCTGATCGGTTTTAAAACTTACATTAAAAACCATTATTCTGGGGTCCAATCAACACAGACGGATATATTGTGGTACCGCATGCGGGTATGAACATAGCTTAGTATAACAATAATTACTATTTTTCAGTTATCATAATGGATGAGCTTAACCCTAAGAGACAAACAAACTTAGGATGAATTACTTTTCTGTAAACTCTCTTGTCGTTTCTCTTTTCTGAGGACATACAAAAATCCAAATTTTGATTCTGTTATTTCTTGTACAAAAGGACATTGATACAATTTGGTCTAGTCTACTCTGAGATATATATATTTTTGACTTCAGTAATGACGCTGTCATTATCAACTCCTTATTCCAAAACACGGGATAAATTTGGTACTGTTCGCTACCCATAAACTGCCCTGACGATGTAGAATAGGTACCTTTTATCTCATACATTATTCTGTTATCAGCCGACGTCGTTCACATAATTTACCCATCCTTTCCTGAGTCTTCTCAACTCCATCCATCGTCTTTTGGATTGGAAATATGTGGTTCCCACATAATACAATAAAGATTCAAGTGTTTTATAAATGCCCGGTCGATGATAGCACAGTGTATCATAATGTAAATGGATACTGATTCTTATTTTGTTTGAACTTTAGTAGTACCAAAGTTTCGTTACTTATCTATATTTAGCAGTTTTCTTACAACATTTCTATGATAACAAGTTTTAATTTTCAGCTGTCACTACATACCTATTATGTTTTAGGGCACAAGATTTGACTACTAACTAAAAGCAAGCAGGTTGTGTATATTTTAACGTCCTTTCCGAAATATAAGCAGACACTAAAATGGGCAAACAAAATAGTAAATTAAAGCCAGAGGTCCTGGAGGATCTGAAGCAGAACACTGAGTTCTCAGGTAGATATACAATTCTTATACTTTTATGTACGGTTGACACAGGCAGGCGCACGTCGGGCCGCATCGGAGCGCATTTTACAGTTTGTCAAAGGTTTAATCCCTTATGAAGTAGTTAAATGTCATATTTATGTAGAATTTTCACAGCTTGGAAAGCGTTCGGAACCGCGCGCATGCTGCCTCCACGTTTGGTCGGATCCGTTCGGCTACTGCCGCGTGCGCTCGGGTGTGGTCTCTGGCCGCACTACTGGTCGCTCTAGTCATGATAGCGTGCCGGGCTTTGGTAGTCGTGCGGACGCAGTCAGCTGCCAGCACGTGCCCACGCATTCGCCACGACGCGGTCCGGTGTAAACCGTACTTTAGTATTTAGACCACCTCCCGTCAACCGCTCGTCCATGATAACTATTTGACTATGACAGCACCTTTATTCCGTAGCAATAAGGGTGGTTTTCTTAGGTCCAGCATTAGCGCTGACGTTCTACTGAACTAGGTTGTTGGAATTAGTTGGCTGAAGGGAGCTAATCCTTTAATTAACTAATGTCAATATAAAGCTGTTACTTGAAAAATTACTACTTTTACCACAGATATTTCGGAGGTTCTTTTTGAGTCATATAAATATGTAAGTCCTTATAAGTTTATTTAATCCTTTTCCAGACGCTGAGATACAGGAATGGTACAAAGGTTTTCTAAAAGATTGCCCCAGTGGACATTTGTCTGTAGAAGAATTTAAGAAAATATACGGTAACTTTTTCCCGTATGGCGACGCTAGCAAGGTAATTCGAATTTCAATAACCGTAATTTAATACAAAAGTATGTGTTTTGCGATTTGTGGCTTTTCTAGTCTCAGTTGTTCTAAAGAGACTCTTAATCCATAAACGACGTTTTTCTAGCTGACTCAACCATTTTTTCAAAATCTGTTAATGCAGTCAGCAATAAGTAAAAAAGTTAAGGATGGTCTCCTAAAAACGTTTTCCTGTAGCTATAACGGTTAAGAGCCTATATAACCTCAAATTGATTAGCATGATGCTCCGTTATGTCAAATACTGCATCATTAATTTTGAAATAAATATTATTTTCACCGTAGAAAGTAATTACCTGATCTATTCGAGGCTCGGCGCCACCAGCACCCCTCTCCGTCTCGCTCTCACTCAGTTCGCGAATAGATAAAAAGTGAATTTGAGTTGAGGTAGCATAGGCTCTTAAGGTACCTGTCCACACTGCCCGTCATAAATATTTATTCTGTTAATTGATTGGGACGAAACAATTCAACAAAAACCCGCCTTTTCGGATAGTGGTGTCTCATCACTATAATATAATCATTTTCAGTTCGCGGAGCACGTGTTTCGGACATTCGACGCGAATGGCGACGGCACGATAGACTTCCGAGAGTTCCTATGCGCGCTCAGCGTGACGTCACGCGGCAAACTCGAGCAGAAGCTTAAGTGGGCCTTCTCGATGTACGACCTCGACGGCAACGGGTACATCTCGCGACAGGAGATGCTCGAAATTGTCACGGTGAGTTTATTTTCATGGTCTAGTGTTTAAAAGGCCTCGACTCTCATGCACGAATTTTCACGATCTTTTGTGTTCGAATGTGGGCAAGTAACAATGGACCTTGGACATCCCTAACTTCGGTAAAAGATCGTGAGGAAAGCTGGACTTATCCTACTATTATAAACGCGAAAGTTTGTGAGGATGGATGGATGTTTGTTACTCTTTAATGCAAAAACTACTGAACGGATGTTGATGAATCTTTACAGTAACATAGCTTATACATCAGAATAACATACAGGCTACATATAAGTACAGGTTTATTTGTTATATGTCGGCAATCCATTAAGGGGATGTAGGAGAGGTTATTTACAACCAAATTACCTGTTTTGACTCCTGTCAAAAGAGGTAGAGGTGTGTTTGCATAGGAATGCAAATGTCAAAAAACTTCGAGTCACTTGACATTTTATATTTTTATTTAATTTATTTTAAAATATAAAATTATGTCTAATTACTCGAAAATTGTTGATGTTGGCATAGGCGTCATCAGGTCATTCGTAACCAAATGACCTCTCCTACATGCTCTTAACGAATTGCCGACATAACCAATAATCCTGTATGTTATTTCCGAATCACATAAAGATTTTGTGTGATTTGGCCATAACATAACGATAAGTATCAAGTAAGTCGGAAAAATTGCCTAAACCGTTACAGTTACACGAAGATAATGTAACCTTCTACGTGGAAGCCATTATAGCTAAAATAGTGAGCCATAAAACATTTTTGATACTTTTTTTTTCAATACATATTTTAGAGTATTTAGTCTATTCTTATCAAAATTAATACCTTCATCGCTTTCGGTATATTGAATGTAGATAAACTTTGTCTTTCACACTAAGTAATTTGGACGAATAGTTTAAAAGTTATCACGATAAGAATTATCTGAGCACCATTAAAGCCTTGCCGGCCATGAGTTGCTGGCGCGTGTGGCGCTCAGAGCGGGGGTGGAGTAAAAAATTACGTGTTTTCCACTATGGCAGAGATGATGATTGCCTTTCATGAAACCTCTCCAAGCAATTTCGGTTCGTCGTACTAATTGTGATGTATTAATAATTCCAGGCTATTTATAAAATGGTCGGGTCCGTCATGAAGATGCCCGAAGACGAGTCGACGCCGGAGAAGCGAACCGACAAAATATTCCGACAAATGGATAGAAACAAAGACGGGAAGCTTTCCCTCGAAGAGTTCATAGAGGGCGCCAAGAGCGACCCATCCATCGTACGGCTGCTGCAGTGTGACCCCCAGTCGCAGTGATACCTTAATTATTAAATCTTAGTACTCAATGAGTACCACTCAGTTTATCCACACTTATATAAAACTGTTGTAAAATATCACCCTTATTACAATGCTTGTAAGAGCTAGTGCGCGTCGTAAAGCGTTGGTTACACATTAAATCAGTTTGTTGTCCTGTTGCTTGGCTGTTTGCTACATTTTTGCCGATTCTATGGATTTCCATAAAAATAAGATTATTAGAATTAAAAAAATATAAATATAGATTTATACTCTGTGATTCTTGTTCACATACGAAACAATTCGGTTATAAAACCTGAAGAACCGATCGGCGTGATGAGGTTGGGGATACATATTAAAACAGATTTCCTCAATGACCCAATACATTATGGTTGTGACAAGAAATGTACAGAAAATAATAGATACGACTTATAAATGAAAATGAGATGTGAATATTTACAAAATAAATCACAGTAGAAAATTAGTACAAACATTAGTATAAAATAGAGTGCAAATAGAATATATGTTATTTATATGACATCTGCTTAAAAAAAAGATAATATAAATTTTACAAAGTGACGAAAACGCAGCAATAATTCCAAAGATAGTAGCATATTTATGGTAAGATAGGTCTATGAAGAAAACAAGAATATTTTGATATGAGATGTAGTAGGGTAACGAACTCTTGTCTTCTATACATAATCTGTGACTTCTGAAAAGAGGTAAGGAAACTTCAGCAGCAGACAACAATACGAAAGTTAGATACAAAACACAAGTGTAGTTAAGATTCGTTGACCTTGATGGATTAAAATTTCTGTAAAACTCACTGTAACAACCAAACAGCAGGACAAATTATGTGCGACTGTAATGTGTATAGTGTTCAAAGATTTTTCCCATTAATACTTTAATACTAGTTAGGTTAATACACATTCTCTGCCCACAAACATTTTGCGGCTTATTGTATAAGCGGGCTCGCGAGTTACCCGTACTGTCGGGGACTTCTTCTCGAACGTTCGACTGTTTAGTAATATACCCACGGCATTCTCTTCGGTATAGCCGATTGATAAGGTAGCGTTCCATTTTCATGTATTTAAAATATATTTGCAATAGAATAATTAAGTACCTTGTCTATCTCCCTGCTGTCTCTTGAAAGATTGTTGCATCCAAAGTAACCTTGTACCCGGATATGATTGGTTACATGGCGTCTCTTTAACCCAATCACCGTAGTTAATATCGATAAAGTCATTATCGATAGTAATATATTGCAAACATCACGTATCTACATCTCACTTGCCCGCTTATATCGCGTCTAAATTTTTATCCAACTATCTTCCTATATTATCGAAAATAATTTATTATATCTACAAATATTGGATGTTCTACCAATCAGAAGTGGGTGTAATATGAGATTTTTCGGAGTTTGTAGATCTTAATGATTCAATTTAACTTTAATGCAGTCATTGACTTTATATTTGAAATAAATTCTAAGTGTGTCTTTAAATACATTTGATTAACGATATTCTAAAGTCTTATTTGACAGAAAAATTACCGATAACCGATAGTTGAAGTAATTATGATGTAGAATAACAGAGGGCCAAGTCTACTAATTTACAAACGTGTCAATAGTCTCACAATGATGAGTTTTTGAAAGATTTTGTATGGCAAATCTGTCAAAAACTCATCATTGTGAGACCATTGACACGTTTGTAAAATAGTAGACTTGCCCCCCTGGTATATTGTTTAAAATAATTTAATGAAGTCCAGCCTTCAGAAAAAGATGGGAGAATAACTACATACGCGCAGTGCCATTATGAACAACCAATGGTATAGTTGATCTGTTCTGAATATTAGATAAAAAAAGAATCTGTTTGTGCCCAGTTAATGCCCAAAGTCTCATCGGTGACATTAATTAAGCGGATCTTGTTTATATGAATCTAGCGCAGAGGTCGCTGCACGATAGCGCGTGGTGCGGGTACGGCGCGTATGTCGTAGCGACGCATATTTTATGGTTCGGTAATAAGGTTGTACGGCTGTCTTCTCACTGCTAGCGACTGATGATGACGATCATGGCTCGTTTTAATTGTGTGGTACATTGGTAAAGTCAGTTGCCGATCTGAGAACATATACCTACTAAGATCATGACCCAAATGGTCATCACAGAATGTCCTAATTAAAAATCAAAATTGGCATACAATAACTCGTTTTCTTCTATGGAACTTGGAACTCGTTGACCTATCTGAGTATATTTTCTCATGTTTGCACCTGTTTGTGCAGCAATATTGCATGCCTTATTATTATATTCTAAATCTAAATCGTTCCCCTTGTAGTGTGTAATCGAGCTAGCACTGAAAAGACAGCGTTTTATAGCACAATTTAGGAAGACATTTACGCAACAAACGATACAGACAAATACGAATATACAGTTATTATTAATTTATATAATAATGAATATTCATGCTGATTTATTCGCGTAGCTGATATTATTAAGTTTAGTTTTAATGAAAAATGTAAATTCATTATTATTGTCCCGAGTCAGCCTAAGTATTAGGTATTATTCAATTAATTTGTTGCAAAATTATGTGTAAGGATTTTTAAATATGGTTAGTATAAAAAATAACAATTGACATTAGTGGAATGTTGAGTTTTGCGGTGACTAAGTATCGTTTCAATCCGCATTCGGCTTTAGGGCAGCCGCAGGGGGACCACCCATTCGATTTCGTTGAATGAAATTGAAATTAAGATGTGTAATAATAACTTTGAAAGTATGTAGCAATCACAATATGTTAACATTATAATATAGTATTGGTGTATTCTGTACAAGAAGTTCTATTGATCAAAGTATTCTGGCAAGACTGCTTTTAATTGTTATAACGTTAGATACCTATATACTTAGACCCCGCCCCTCTTTAGCTGTGGTCTTTCTACGAAAGCCCTGAACCAAACTCTCGGTGACGCTTCGACTGAAATAACTAATTGGTTTGCGCAGACAGAGCATCGCCAGACAAACGCCACGCCGCTGCGATACCGCCTTTATGTTAAATGGTGTATAAATGTAGAAGTAAAAGTGAATATTGAGTATATAGACTTGTCTAAAGCAATATAACAGACTGAATTTATAAATGGATATTTGTCCGCGCAACTTTATTCATTCGTTTCATGCTTAAAGCAACCTATTGTGATAACATGCGCCGCTATCGTATCAGCCGATGCGTGTAGATTTCTTACTGAATGTGTAACCTCGTCTTCCAGACAGAATATTCTCTATCTTATGTAGTCGCGTGTCTAATCGCAGCGGTGGAGCCCGTTCGTCTGAAAGATGCCCTGAATTAACGCATAATTGGAATACACTTTATTGATAGTTATTGACTCTGTAATGTTATAATAGGTTACATATTCGACTACATTTTAATGTCATTTAAAGTATTTTTCACACATCACCAGTGTTTATATACAGTTAAACAAATATTGAATAGTTTAGTGCTTGTTCTCTGCCCGTACATCACGTTAGTTGAGATGATCTTTTGGAATGAACGATTTTTTATAATTATAATTAATTTTGTAGTTATTATACCACTTTAACGATGGCCCAAATCTCAATACGAATATAAAGTTTAAAAATGTATTCACAGTGAGTCTCGTTTTGTTTGTTATAATAACTACATACCTATAGTTAGTTAGAACTTACACAATACACAATGTATAGTATTTTTTATTTTATAATAATCTGATTTTGCAATGTATCGCCAGTTTACTAACTGAATTGTTGTGGCTGTATTATTTTTGTTTCACTAAACTTTTAAACTAACAATTATGTTTTAAGCACGCTTTATTTTTATTTATTTATTAGCTTTACATAGATGTAGGTATTATGGATAAATTCTCATTTTATATATTATTATATTGTACAATGCGAATTTTGATTGACCGACATTTTATTTTGCTTCTTTAGCTAGCTAGTTTATTGAACGGAATATCGAATCAAATGCACAATTATTTTGGTTTTCGCACAACAACAGATTAATGTACGTATCAATATTTTATAAACAATAATTATGTATTTATTGTGGAATTGATGGTATTTTGCAAGTTGCATTATATACCAAAGGTTGCAATTTGCAATCTTATTGAGTGTTCGAGTTGTCTTAAATTTTCGAATTATGTACCTATTCACACCAACCCACCAGTGCTTATGATATACATTTAAAGTATATTTTGTATAAGTACTTTATAGTATTTGACGTTGAGCAATAATAATAGTGTTGTTTTATTACAAGAAATATTTATCTTAACGTTGAGACACCAAAAAACAGATAAAACATGTTATATCCAGAAGTCTTCTAATATAATATTCCATAGTGTCGGAAACTTTACAAAATATTATGATGTCGTGTACTTTTATATTCTCAGCAAGTTTACATATCTGTTGTATACAATCAATGTTCAACTAAATGTCGTAGAATTAAATTCCGTAAAATATATCGAACCTGGACAAATAAAAAAAGAAAGAAGAATATTTTTAATATATAATTTATTAATTGTGTACAGATTACTAGGTGTTCGGTCGAATTTTATATCTGTGTCATTTTTGCTAAGATAATTAAATTCTAAACATGAACGGTATGTACATCATCCTGAATGAAGCCTTTTATTCTAAGTGTTTAAAATGGAATTAACGTTGTATTTTGAATTAGATTTAGCAAATAGATGTTTATAAGAGTAATTTGTAATATTCCTTACTTCTCTATCCAGACACCGGACGTTTCTATGCATTTTTCTCTTTCTTCTATATATTTCCTGACTGTGCAGTTGATTCTATAATCAGTTTCATATATTCAGTCTGAAATTGCTTTAACATAGGCGGTGAGGTCATTTGCTATAGGTACATAATCACATAAAAGTTTGAAGCGTTCAAATTGACAATCTTTGAATTTGATCTCTTTAAAAAATATACAAATATGAAATGTTGCACAGTGCGGCAACATCGCAGGCTCTCCGACTGTCCTAAACGGCAAAGTCGCCGTTCGACCTCACCCTATGTGCTTTCAGGTTACACTAGCTATTTCTCAAACAGTCTTGATAATTTTTAGCTATTAATTTGCAATAAAAGTTAGCTTACTCACAGCATATATGCTGTTGGAGCAAAATTGCATTATGTGAGCGAATCACCTGATATAACCTTAGATAGATAGGTTATATACCCAATATTAGATAGGGTTCTGTTTAAAACGCTATATGCCCCGCATCCTAGTCATTATAGCTCATTTTTCTGAATTCTGCAGACAATTATTTTACTGTCTTCCAGTATTTTAAGCAGTAGAGGATTGAACGTGCTTACGTAAGTAGGTAAACTACAATTTACTTTAAAAAAAAAATGATTTAGTTCAGGTTTTATTCCTGATAGTAAACAAACATACTTAGATGACTTAGCACCGCTCTAGTTTATTGCTAGCATTAAATGGGTGCTAATTTTTACATACATTACGATCTAGAATGCTTTGAAACATTTTTTAGTTTATTTAGCGGCGCTATAGCGGGTTTTTTGTATTATAAAGTTACAATTTTTTCCTAACATCTAATTAGATAAGTTTTTGCTCTTCCTCAAATATGCTTATCGCCTTTTTAAGTTATTCACTCTATGATGTATTATCACTTGTAATCTATGGTGCATAAAATGTCCTCTGAGATTAAAGGATTGTTATGATATGTGTAGCGATAGTTGAGGTGCGAGCTGTACCTTCTCAGACGAAATGGTATTTTGGTGACACTAGTATTTTAATAAAGTTATTCAAGATAAGTGAATGTATTATGCTGATAAAAAAATTCGGATCAGAAAGTTTTCGCACTAAAACATTTCCCGTACTTAATCAAAACTGCCTCCAGTGTCCTTCACCTTATACAGTGCATTGCATAGTTGATCTTGCAATGCTGTGCATAGCTTAGATTATCATGCAATGGAAAAAAGAAGGTTATGAATTAAGACCAGTGACGTATTTAGCATTGGTATTCTCGGACGTACAAAGCTTAACATATTTCATAATCTTGCACTAAACTAAAGCTACAAGTCTAAATGTTTTACTTTTCTTTTTGTAAGTATCAATAATTAATACATACTGTGTTTAGCATATGAACTTATTATTTAATACGTAAAGATGTATTGTAAATTAGGGATTATAATTATTATCTAAACTCAGGGTGCTATAGTATTGATTCGAGAATTCTCGAGATTGGGCGCCGGCGATCGATTGTTACTAGACTTATGTGTCCGTCTTGCAAACTTCTTGTAAGAATACTAAGATTTTTTGAAAACAATTGTCAGCGTCATACACAGTCGCCGCGACTTTACCTGCGCACGCGCATGAGTGAGGCTCAATTGCCCCACAGAAATAATAGACTCGTGCTGAACCCGGCCGCAGTGGCTTTCGACGCGGCTGAGCTTAGCCCGCTGACACCCACGCGCGAAGCCTTTCGGGCTAACAGCTCTCGAAAAGCTTCAAGGACCAATATGTACTAGAGTGGTAGTACCCAAGTCTTAACGAGAGGTACCGTGACAGTCGGCATGTACTCCGACCGACATCTAATTAGTAGGTGTATTATCACCCGCCTCCTAACTGTTGAGCATTACATTACATATCAAATCGCTTACAGCATGTTCTCAGTATTCACACACTTTGAGTACACATTTGATTCACTAATAGCACCCTGTTCTATGGCGATTTTACTATGCCAACATAACGTTGAGTACGACCACTTGGACTATGAATATTTGGCTATAACGCAAACTATGCTTGTATACATAAACGAATACATTTTGTCTTGGCAATCATTGTTCTGTGTAGGTAGTCAATTTGTGATTCCTAACAACATTTTCTTTACAATTGACCTTCTAGCTCTGATACTCTGTTATAGATTAAAATTATTATGTATATCTATTTATTAAATCTTTCTCCTCTCAAATGACGTTTCATTTTCCATCCTTACTGTGCGTTTGCACTGGCGAAACATTTACGCCAAAACATGTTGAAGTCTCTAGTTCCTGACAAAAATTGTATGGAACATTGGTAGGAACTAAAGATTTCAACATGTTTTGTCGTGAATGTTTCGCCAGTGCTAACGCATGGTTATGATAATCGTATCCTTAACGTCTCGCCTAAGCGTTTATAAGTCTTTAATATTATAAATGTACCTATTATAAAATTTATTGTAATCTTGTTTGGTGTTCAAATAAACTAATTATATATAAAATTGACTTAATTTTCTTGGTAATCCAAATTCTTTGACGCTGTAACAGTACCCAGACGCTACATAAAACTTTTCTACCATTCTTTCTCAATCTGTATCTATCCTGTTTTTATTATTTATCTAAACAGATAACAGATTCTAAGTAGGCGACGACAAATTGAACCACTTATACTTACAACCCTCAAAAAGGGCGATATTTTTTTATACAATCATAGAACTAATTATTCACCTAGCGACCACTTAGGGAAACCTAGTTGCTGAACTTTCAATCAAGAATCCGTTTGCTCTAGCACCGATTATACTTAGTTGCATAATTCTTCAAGGATTTTCTAATTAAACTACAATAGTTTTTGGTCCGCGCGCGGCCCGGCCGTGGTCATACAGGATAAGTTGCTTCATGATACAATGATCAAGATGGCAGGGTACATTCGCGCCAGCAGCAGCCGCCGAAGCGTCTCGGTGCTCTGAACTAAAGTAAATAGTGAACGATGAGTTCACACTTATGGTGAGTAGGTATTATTTTTCTTGGTTCACAGTACATCCAGTGTTTTGCCTGGGATATGCGTAGGTAATTTATTCACTACTTTGACAAATTTTTGGTTTGTTCCCTTCGTTTTTGACAATTTTTTTGGCGATTTTTTTTTTCTGTTTTGGTAACTTGGCGGAGTACACCAGACATCCATAGACGATTATATTTCCCTGAATTTGCTGAAAACATCGCAAGCTACACTGAAACGGAACAAGTCCTAGTTATAGTAAAGTATTTTATAGGTAAGTAAGTACTTAATTGTTTATTATAAGTATTCTTGGGGCTTGTTTTGCTTGTTTCTGAGTGGAGTGAGTGAGTGGCTTAACTACCAACGGGAAGCTACTCGAAGATAGATAAATGTTTGGTAGTCTCTACATATTCTAGTAGTAGTAGGTATCTACGTATAATACAATATTATATTTTCATGTAAGTACTTACTTAGGTAATTAATATTATTTATGAAATATTGTATGTAGGTACGATAAATGTAGGTATACACACGCACATACCTGTGTATGTGTGCAGGGTGAGGGAGGCCGCCGCGTAAAAGTGTTCAGCCACGTCCTATTTAAAACCGATCGGTCGCGTGCATATTATATCACTTATTATTCGGAAAACAGGAAAGCGTCCTCTATCAGCGCGACCACGCGTTCAAGTTCACCGAACAAAAACGACGTGACGTGGGGTCACACACCAATCACTCGCAAGTGTACCACGTTGACAAGCTTTATTGGAAGGCCTTGCGTTCTAAAGTACCTACAGCCTAGACTTAGTTTACAAATTAAAAAATTTTGGTCAAAATACCTGTCACCTTGCTATGTGATGTGTACGTAGTGTATGAACGTAATTTGTGGAGACAAATAAACATAACTTTTTTATATTTTTGTATTTACTTACCTATAGCTGTTGAAATTGTAAAATAGCATGAAAATATTATTGATAAGATAGTTGTTGTATAAAATAGCGCCATCTATCGTCTGTTTGATGCACCTCATTATGGAAGGGGTGAGGTTATGCATTTGCCACAGGCGGCAAGCAATGGGTCAGTAATTTTAACAACGCCATGAATGACTGGTATTGCTAGTTTTCGAAAGAAAAATACCTAGTTTACAAGTCTGAAGGCTGAATTTCACCTTAATTACCCGACTACGGCGAAGAAAAAAGGAGGGTTATGATTTTGACAGGTATGTATGTACATACATACTTATGTATGAATGTTTGTAAGTATGTTCATCTGTTCCTTCCTATCTTCTAAACCATTCATCACAATTTGACAAATGAGCTATCATTGGAAACGTCTTGATCGTCCGCTGGTTATAGGCTATGAGACGTCACATAAAAATGGCGCCCTTTAGAGGACATAAAGCCTGGAACTAAAAAAAAAAACGTTTAATCGTACCATGTTGGGTATCAAATGAAAGGGCTTAATGAGCACATTTCAAAAATATATATATTATAAACCCAAAACAATTAAAAAAATAATTAAAGTGATAAAAACTAAAACCCAACTACGTCTAAAAAGGTATACTTAAACAAGACACCACAGACAGACAACTTAAAAATCCGGAGACAAGTAATCTGTTTGATTTATGCCCTAACACGTGTGACTCCGGATTTTTAATTTGTCTGTCTGAGGTGTCTTGTTTATACCTTTTTAGACGTAGTTGGGTTTTAGTTTTTATTACTTTAATTATTTTTTATATTTTAAAATTAGGTAATTAAGTAGGTAGGTACCTAACATGGCTCGCACAACAAAATGTTGATGTAGCCAGTAATAAAGACTACGCTACGTAGCCGCCACATAAACGCAGGATAGCCACTGCGTAAGACTTTCGTAGCACACGTAGGCCCCTCATAAAAGGTGATCAACGACTTGGTGATGGACGCGGAAAGCACAGAACCAGTCGTTGTGGAGATGCTAAGGGAAGCCTTTGTCCAACATTGGACGTCTTTCGGCTTAATGATGACGATTTTTTAATGTAATACCTACCTACCTACTGTGGATGAAGTAAGTGATACTTAATTAGGTAAGTACCAGTTTGTTTTCTTTATAAATTACCTACTTTGCCTAGGTTAGTAGGTACCGTAAGTTACTTATCAACTTATATAAATACCTACCTACTTAAAAAATTTAAACTCTTAAATATTTCTAAACCGAAAATGACTGCTACTTTTATATCTCAGCATATAACCAATGCCAACACCAAATCGATAGGATTTCAGTTCATGATTAATGGCAAAATCACAATCATTTCAATAGGTAGGTAACAGAAATTAGTGATTTTATGAGAATAGTACCTACTAAGTACTCATCTTTAACGGACAAAGGTTGCTGGCTCGTATATTTCACACATTGCTGTAGAAAGAAACTACAGGATAAAAAAACCCTGTTCGAGTCGTGACACGCACTGTGAAGGGTTTCTTAGTCGGTATGAATCTTTACCCCTCAGATCAAATTTTATTTGGTCTGAGCTTTACGCGCAATATTCATTTTATCTACAGCAAAAATAAGTTCGTATTTTAGTACTTATTTCTAAGGTTTTTAAGGAAGCCGACCCGAACATACTTGGGAAAAGGCTAGGCAGATGATGATTTTTTTAGTACTTATTTCTCAAAGAAACTGTAAAATACTTATAGTTATTTCTGTGGTTGCTATATCTCAGAAACTAGTTACACGACGCCGACGTAGTAAGTAGGTAGGTATCTTCTTCAATACAATTTCTGGCGATAGTGGTTTTTTGTTAAAATTTTCCACCGTGTCTATTGATGAAAAGTTAGAGCAATAAAGTAAAGAGCAAGAGGGGGGGGGGGGACGTTTTGCGACTTTAGAAGCGCACTCTCACCATCATATACCTACAAGAGAGACACATAGAAAAATCTTTTTTTTTTACATTTTCCGGTCCCTCAATATCCTATTTTTAACCGACTTCAAAAAAAGGAGGAGGTCATCAATTCGTGTTTTTTTTTTTTTTTTAATATTTGTTACCACCTCAGCACTTTCGACTGGGTGAACCGATTTTGATGATTCTTTTTTATTTGAAAGCTGGTGCTTCCCGTGTGGTCCCATATAAATTTTATTAACTTTGCTTGAGTCGTTTTTGAGTTGAGGTTTAATAATTACGTATTTTTCTCATTTAGTCTATGTAGACGACATCTTATTTGATACAATCACTGCAATTTGCATAGCAGGTAGTAGTATTAGAATTTGTGTTAGGTACCACAACTAAAAAGTGAAAAATATAAACGATTAACAAAAAAAAAACAACCGACTTCTAAAAAAAACACTTAAACACTGATCACTTTTTAAGTGTTTTTTTTGGAAGTCGGTTGTTTTTTTTTTTTGTTAAAAGTTTTTACTAATTGACTTCTTCACAAAGGAGGAGGTTCTATGTTCGTCTGTAAGTATTTTTTTAATTTATTAATTAACCGTATTTTCATACTAGAAAGTCACTTAGAAAAATATTTTTTTTTTACATTTTCCTATCCCTTAATATCCTATTTTTATTTATTACTTAATCCTATTTTCATGCTATGGTATCATCAATTCCGTTTTGCCGTTTGGTTCCTGAACCCTAAAAGAGGGCTGACTTTTTTTCACATCGAACCCAGAACTCTTGTACTTTCATGAAATATCTAGAAAGCACAGGAAGGTTAAAGGCTCTTACATACTGGGGCGATTCGTCGCGCGACGCGGCGCTTCCGCATTGTTCGCCGTGAGAAATTGTTTTGTTAAAATTCGCGTCGCCCGACGAATCGCCCCAGTATGTAAGAGCCTTAACGTATTAGGTAGTAATTGTAACTATGGTTTGACTATAGTGCCGAATATCGATGGATCAGAGGGATAAGTTTCCGATCAACAAGATTTTGAAAAATTCTTAGAACTTGCGTGGGTCATGGTAATACCTCAAACTTGGAGAGTTGTCCATGCATCCCATGGGAAACCAATATTCGTCCGAATTTAATATGGAACTGTGAATATTGATGACTTTAACTTTAGGGTAAGTTAAAGTCATCAATATTCACTGAAATCATCCAGCCAAAACAAAATGGCTAAAATCACGACTACGCACGAAGCATCCGTAGTAGGAAGGGACGACTCACGCTTGACCCCCATTTCATCCCCTCTTCACATTACGTGAGCGCGTAGAATTCGCAGTTTTTTAATCAAACTTTATCTTTCGAAATTGTAGTGGAGAAATGCGTAGAAAACCCGTTCTGGACATACTAAGTTATACATTTTAAAAGAAGAAAAGTCGCAGATATTTAAAAAGTTTTAAGATAAAAAATACCGTAGTGTATAAGCTACGGTATATACGGGTCTACCCTGCTCTGTGAATAAGTATTAGGTATTTATAAAAACGATGAAACTAATAGGAAGCTCCACTAAGACCCTAGGTAGAGTTAGTGTTAACAAGTAACATTGTAACCAAATGAAACAATTACAAACTCAAAAACCAACGTCCGTTCAAATTAAATCAGCTTACCAAATAAAATTACACGCCAAATTGATTTAAAGCTCAGTAGGCACACATCTAAATATAGTAGGTAAGTATGTATAGGTGGGTTCCAAATTGCGTATTTAAATAAGTACCTATCTATACAGGAACACGTATGAACGAGTTTATAGAGGTTGGCAGCAGAGTTAGTTCGCTCTCTGTATGGTGTACTATGCGTGAGGGGGGGTCCAGGGTGGACGGGCGGCGGCGGGCGGGGGGGGCGGCGGGTGGCGTTCAGGACGCCGCCGCCTAAGGGGCCTCGTCCAGAGAAAGTAAAATATCCTGGTATGGGGGAGGCTAGTATTGTCAAGCCAATGTATAACTATAGCTTTAAACTATATATCGGGGGTCCATACTATAGCCTGTGGAGTACTTATTTACATACGTATATAAGTTTATCTATTATGCAGACATAGGAAATGGAACAGGTTTGGAAAGGGACGTTGCGAAATTTGCTTACATCAGATCTATTGGACGTAAAATCGTTCTAGTTTGTAATATTGATTTGAATTCTCATTGCATGATGGTCACGAGGCTTCCTAGTGTTGATAGTTTTTGAACAGTGGCGTGTTTATTGTAAGGCAAGGCGACAGAATTCTATATTTTCTAAGTCGTTGTTTAAAACACCCTAATCCTCCTTGCTAATCACACGTCACCTTTAAAGTTCTTAGGTAAGTATGATTTATAGATACTGAAGCTTAAATTTCATAGTAGGTCAGCTAAGGGGGAAACAGACACATTAGCAAAAAACGAACTTATTAGCAATTCCTCTAAAAGCAATTCATTTCCTGAATTTCATCATTTGCAATTTCTCTAATTTGACACAAAAGCAATTTATGTGTGGACCATTTTACGAATCTCCATAGAAAACTGTCAAATAGATGAATTATTTCGTAATAAGAATCGCATGCAGATCATTATGAATTGTCAGTTTGTGACATTTTACGATGATTCATAATATTTTCCTATTATGATTCTGCCAAAATGACTGTTTTAAGCGACCTGTATGTAGGGACCTAGTGAAAGCGTACTGCAGCAATTTTCACGGCCTCGTTGACTTATTAACAACCCGTAGTCGCAGGTTTGAATTCAGTTTTCTTTGCCATGACGTTCGCTACTTAGTCAAGTTGGTTTTCTGCATTTCTTTTGCTAATGCCTACTTGAGTGGCTGTTCCAGAAGTTAAATGACAATTTGAGTGAATCTAATATCTAATCGTCATGAGTGACAATAGTCCCTACTTTCGTATCGGACGTAAGTACCTACACTGGTTACGACAGGGAAAATAATTGTTTAGCTATTAACTTAAATGGTCCGTATATTCAAATCACAACGAGTCAACAAGTCATCTTTTGACTGTTTCATGAAATGGCTATTGAAATGGAATTTTCTGTAAGGTGTCAAGTCAATTTGCTTAAAAAACGTATTTGTCTGACTGTAATAATTCTGCTGCACACTGGGCAGTGGGCAGCCAGGCTTCTACTTTGCTGATTGTCCATCGTAAATGGATGACGGGATACCTACGTATTACTTACGTATTAGGTTCACAATTACACATGATAGCAGAGTTATTCTGTTTACATACAAACTCATTTCGATGCCACGGAAACTCGTACCTACTCTTTATGTCACCGCTTTTTGTAAATGGGACGCCACCATCGATTGAATTTTAAAAATAATCACCACGTTTGGTCCAGCGTTTTGGAGATTTCAGGGAAAAATTTCAAGTTTTCGGGCGATTATTGAAGAGTCTATTCTACTTAGCTTAGTTAACTATAGTCTATGCAAACTGATCAAAGCTTTGACTGGTTTTAATTTAGAACAGTCAGTGATAAAGGAATCACTAAAATTTGGGTTCCTTCAGTTTAGTTGGCCAACATTTGTCACCGAAAATTTTGTCATATAAATAGCCCGCGATGGCGGGTGAAAGTGCTCGTAAAAGACAAGCGTTAGGGGATCTACGGGATTGCCGCGTAGCATCTTATTCATCAGACTTAAGGTTCATTTTTGTTTAACATTGACCGCGTTGAAAGGGTTATGTGCAAAATGTATAAAGATGACGCATGACGGTAGGTAGCTTTTGAATCTTTTGGTACGCAATAACCAATCATTATCACAGATAAGCACCCTATTAGTAATTAAAATTAGTTTTAGCCCCCTCTTGTCAATGACCGGTCAAGGAAACACGCTATTGCTGTTTTGAACTTTCGGAAAATTAATTTTAACTTGGTACGAATGCTACGATGGGGGGGCTATGCGTGCTTTTTGCCGCCATTTTTTAGGGTTCTTATAATCACAAAGGGTTTTTCGCAGCACTTTATAAACTGGAAGGCTTTTATTTGAAGTAGAAGTTGACCGGACGGAGACAAGAATTTTGTG
This sequence comes from Lithophane leautieri, assembly GCA_949152455.1. Classification (NCBI taxonomy): domain Eukaryota; kingdom Metazoa; phylum Arthropoda; class Insecta; order Lepidoptera; family Noctuidae; genus Lithophane; species Lithophane leautieri. The sequence goes on along the minus strand of OX424458.1, from coordinate 16,405,959 downwards.
TCACCACTGGGCAGAGGCTTTCAATAAGAAGAATGCTATGTACTTATATAAAATAGTGAAAAAATATATTTAAGCAAAATAGTTGGTAAATTCTTCAAAGAAACACTAGCCTAATTCTACTCTTCGATGAGCATTGTAATTTTCTTTTTCCATTGGGTACTGATCGAGATGACAGAAAAAAGTAAGTGAACGAAAAATCACACTGTGAAATTATCGGTGTCAACAGTTTATCGTGCATAAATGTGAACAGCTCCACAAGCCACGGCACTGGCCATCTGCTGTCTCGTAGTTGGAACAGGGAAATACAAAAAGCATGATTAATACAGGAATTATTAACAATTTCTAACAAACATACAGGGTGTTGACCCAAACAACGTTGAACGAGGTGATTGTATATCTGATTGTGAACCCAAAACAATAAAAAGGGGACCTTAACGAACACTCTTAACCTTGACCGATAGACTTGTCAAGTGCGGGCGCGACTAAGTCGTGTCTATGGTCATAAACAATTCAATATTTGTGATAAATTGTAGGTAGATACAAAAAAGTTTATTGTGATAAAAGAAATTACATTTCATTTAAATGTGTTTAGAGTCTCCCTTTAAGCAAACAATGCCTGTATTAGAAATATAGTGTACTGACCTTACGGGTATTAAGGAATGTAAGTACATTTATCTTCATTTAGCTTACTAATATTAAGAAAGAAACATCTATGTAAAGTTGCGATTTAAATAACTAACAGTAAAAATTAAAATTAAAATTATATAACTTATTCCTAGTTAGTGCATACGAAGTGGTAAATATTGTGGTGTGGTAAGTAGTGCGGTGTTGTGTGATATTTGATGAAGCTCGCGATGTGGTGTGATGTGTGGCGTGGTGCGTGATGTGGTGTGGTATGGTATGGTGTAGTGTAGTGTAGTGTGGAGTAGTATGGTGTGGTGTGGTGTGGTTTTTTGTGGTTTGGTGTGGTGTGGTGTGGTATGGTGTGGTGTGGTGTGGTGTGGTGTGCTGTGGTGTAGTGTGTGTGTGTGATGAGATGTATGGTGTGTGGGTGTGTGGTGTTGTACCGGCGGAGCCGCGTGCATATCCAAAAAACACCGAAGCTAAATAAAATTTCCTTGACGCCTTTATGGTATATATGATAATGTGAAATATTTCGGCTATTCAACGTGTTCCAGGAGTGCCTCGGTTTCCTCATAGGTAAGTGGTTTTATCCAGTCTATTATACTTTTTTTACAGTCGTGGTAACCCTTTATTATATCATGCTCACTGAAATGTCTCGCTGGTGGTGGCGCGTGTGTTGGATCATTTAGCTCCCTTCAAAATGGTTGAGCTGAATGTTGCTGATCCATGCGTCATGTTCGTGAACGGGCGCCGTCAGTTTTGACTGGTCATCTCTTAGCTGCCATGGCTTATTTTAATTTTTGAATTGTTTTATGTAATAATTGCGGACGCTTTTAACGTGCTTTCTACATTGTTCTCACATGTATAATTTCAACATAAATGATGTAACCCACATATTGTAACAATATTTTGATTTAAAAGAGTGTCCATGGAGTTTCTTGCCCGTTCTTCTCCATAGGTACCTACTACGCTTTGGAATGGGCAATTAGCTTCATATTTCTGACTGACCGACTCCTTGACAATTCAAAAGTGCCTGTGAATGGTTTAATTGAAATAAATGCTTTGAGTTTGAGTTTTATACATAAACATGTTTGTTAATTTTGTTATACAGCTAAGTAGAGCGTTTATTGAATTGCTTGCATGCTTGAAAAGCATAATTATGTAGTTTGTTTTATGAGTATTCAGGGAAAGTAAATTACTTTTTAGCCATTCAGCTACCGTTCCGTTCCGAGCAATACCTGCCTCTGCACTCAGTTTAACTTCATGCCAGGATGAATCAGAGAAGACAATAGATGTATCATCGGCGTATGAGAACACCTTAGAATTTTTTATTTCCATGTTACAAATATCATTAATGTACAGGAGAAACAGGGTAGGCCCTAAAACACTACCCTGTGGGACGCCGTATGATACATCTACTTCGTCACTGGAGTACGGTCCTATTTTAACTCTGTCTCCTATTGGATAGGTAGTCTTTGACTAAACTGAGTGCAGTCCCTCTTATTCCGTCTTTTTCCAGCTTGTTCACTAGGATCTGGACGAGACGGTGTCGAATGCTTTTTTGAAGTCTAAGAAAACAGACAACCATCTGTTTCCTTTGTCAAGATGCTCAGCTACAAGTGAACTTAACGCAGTTACTGCATCTTCAGTACAAACACCTTGCCTAAAACCAAACTGTGAATTTGACAAAAGATCGAACTTTTTTAAATATATTAGATAGATTTTTTATTAATAGCTCTGAACTTGAAGGCTTGTTGTGGCTAATTGATAACAGCCGCACGGGCCTATCCCTCGATCCGGCTTCGGTTCGTGGATGGGTGACAATCCATTACATATCGAGATCCCTCCGTGCCTCGGTAAGCAAGTAAAGCCATTGGTCCCGGCTGTTATTCCTAGATCTTTGGCAGTCGCTATGGGTAATCAGAAGCTCAAAAGTCTGACAACCAGTCTTACCAATAGGTATCGTGTTACCCAGTATATCGTGTTACCCAGTTGAGTATATCGTGTTACCCAGTGACTGCTTGTGGAAGTCAGATAAGCAGTCACTCTATGTATATTACTGGTATTGAGCTGCATCTGGTAAGAATGGAAACCAACTCATACGTAGTATGGAATAGGCTAGGTAGATGATGATGGTTCTGAAGTCTGAACAATTAATTGGTAAAATTATGGTGTGTTTTTGGTTGTGCAGTGCGCTATTAGGCTTTGCTGTTATTTAATTTCTTCATTGCTTGTATCGGGTTCGTTTTCCGTACAAAGAAAATATTTGTATGGCCCCATAGAAAGATTTTCCGTTGGTTCCAGGATGCAGACGATTTTTAGTAAAACGATTTTGGTTGTATATCCATGAAAGTTTTTGAGTTTTGGTAAAAAATGCTAATAACGGCTTTGTTTCAAACTTTTCCAGTAGCAATTTATGTAGTTTTGATTAAACTATACTTGTATTAAGCCTGTTACTATACGTTTAGTATCCCATAGAATGGATTGTAAAACTAGCTTAAAATTGGTGTAAAAGCCGAATATATGTAACTGTAAACTTAGTGACGAAGAAAGAATTGGTTCTACTGAAATAAGGATTGGTGTAATAAGCTGTAGATTTTTTGACGCACTAAATGTTCCTTCCTCGTAAATGCGAAAAATTTCTTGTTTTTTTTGGATATTCTATTTAGGTATGTTGTAGGTGCGAGTACATTTGTGATTATGTAATGAACAAGAATACACAATCCAACAGCCCACAGCTTTGTGTAAGACTCATTACGAAGCCAAAGCCCCTCTCTATCCAATCATCGTACAAGGATCATAAACAAAGCCCTAAGTCTAATGAGAAGTGATGGAAAATTTAATTAAGTTCGATCGAGATGTTGATATGCGAGCAAGCACTCATCTGGAGCGGCCGAGGGGGCGTCCGAGCAGCGCATGTAAATGCGAGCAACGCACCGGCACCACGGGCCGGAACCTACAGCCGCAGTAGCCGGCATCGGGAGGAATGGAAAATATATATCAAGCCGAGCGAAAAGTCCACTACACACCCCGAGGGTGGCGGGCCCGGACGTGCGTTCGATTCAAACGAGCCGTGGCCGCCCCCGCACTGTCGAGCTCAATTTTATTGTGACGCGCGATAGCGTGTGGCGTTGCTCGTCCACCACCGCATGCTGCACACGCACTGCATGTGACGCGCCACATGCACGCACGCAACGCACCGCACTACGCTATCCAATCTACCCACCTACCGGCCAAAACCGCCTCCTTATTCCTTACGTACCTACTGCAGAGAACTTTTTTCAGATGTAATTTCAGATTTTTCTCTTTAGCCTCGAGAAAGTCCCGAGGAAAAATAAATATGCTTAAACCCGACCCTAAAGGACCCGAAAGAGGAAAAAATATTAAAAATTAAGAAAATATTTGTTTTACAGTTATGTAAACATCTCTAATTACGACCTGTTCAAATTATTATTTTTTCTTTGCAGCGTGCGCGGGGCGGCTCTCTAATTAACATCTATTACAGGCTTACAGGTATTTCGGGAACAGAGGAGTATCATTTGGCGAGGGCGCTGAGTACACTCAATTAAACGAGGCCGCCCCCGCCTCACCTCGCGGCTGAGTGGAGCATCCTGTAGCCTGTACCTTGCGGCCGTGCTAACACTGCACTCCTGGTGCACATCTTTCACAACGTTTAGCATCTTGCGGTTTCTTGAGCCAGGAGTTACGATGAGTTATGAGGATGGGTTTGATGTTGACGGTCGGCTGGTGGAACCCACGTTATCAGCGTCTAGACCAGTTGTCTGGACCTGTTGCATAGGTGGTTGCGTGGTGCGTGCAGGGCTGCGGTGCCAATGCGTGCCGCTAGGCGGCGCTGTCCGGCACACGCTGAGCCTCCCCGTGGTCACCCGCTCGGAACGCTTGCCCCCCGCCGCCTCCCGGCCACCCTCTTTAAAAGCCAGTGGCGAGCTTCAAGAGAAAGTGCCGCGTGTGTACACTCACATGCGTACAACCATCTTTGGCGAGAGCCGGCGGGCGCAGGCCGGCGGGGTGAGCCTCGGATTATGTGGAGGCGCCTCCCCCCGTATGCGTAAGTGCGTTCACACAAAGCCTTCCCACATACATTTGCATAGTGACATTGTTCGGTAATAATGTATGTGACCACTCGGCTCGCCGCCCCACGGCGACATCTTTCAATAGATCGCCTCGCCGCTTGTTCTGTGCCTCCCGTGCCTCCCTGCGCCCCGCAGCATCTCCCGAGCCGCTTTCTAATTAAAATACATCTACTATAATATATTATTTGATTTTCAATACGTGATCGTGTTAGCAACTATGGAGGTAGATATTTAAGGCAGATTATCAAGAACTTTTACAACGCTAAAATATTGCCCATATTGAGTAGTAGATAAATTCCCAGAAAAGTGCGAAACTTTAATCATTGACAGGCTACATTATTAGCTAGTATCTACATAGATGTGTGCCGTTCGATCAATTGGATCAGAAGAAACTGAATGTGTAATTTTGATTTACATATGTGACTAGGTACACATGTGCGTATAAGAGGATTTCTTGAAGTTTCGTCGATATAGCGGCGGGTGGCGAGGGTGGCTCGGACGCTCACACGCCGCCCGCTGCGCGTCAGTGTGCGTATGTCTCGGACATGCACGCTACGCAGATTTCTCTAACGATTTTCCCGGAGTGTGAAATGTAAAATAAGGGGTTAGACGAGGCTGAGCTCGCCCTCGTCCCGCGCGCCCCCCACCTGCCCCTCCACTCGCCAAATTGATGACCAGCCACCCACAGGGCGATCTGTTCAAATTTAACACATATCGTATTTAAAAGTAAAACGGTTCGGAACCTTATCTTCCCTCATTAATATTCCCTTGCAAATTGTTAGCATACTTCGTGCTGATTTTATTTTAATTTCCTACGAATACTAATAATTTAATGACCCGCATTCTAATAATTTCCCTAGTCATATCTATAAGGAAAATTTAATAATTGCTAATGTCAGTTTATGTTAGACTTCTTTAGTTCAGAGTAGGTACTTGTAACTTAACCCTTTTCTTAGAAACCATGGCATAGACAATATTGAGTGGATAGCAGGAACCTAAGAATATTTCCAAGATTTGGATATTTTCCTATAGAACTATCTTCAACCTACAAAACAATTACACATTGAATTCTAGACATTGAAGGCAAATGCAACTAGAAAATATTCAATTGAGAAACTTGTTAAAACATTTTTAACCTACAAAGGTTAGATCAATATTCCCCTTGCGTTTTCTTCTCATTTCCTGCCAGTCCTTCTAATTCCACAATTCCCATACATTTATTTTTCAAGTAAGTACTTCAGAACTATTAAGTAGCTTTCCGAAAATATTTTCTTTCGCACCACCTGCACTGGCCCACAGTTGGACAAAGTATCCACCTTTTATTGTTTTCATGCTTCTTTATCAGTTGTTTGTCGTAGCAAATGCAATGAAGCCAATGGTACCCTTTTATTATATTCAACATACTTTGAGCGGCTACGAGATCTTGCTTGCTACGAAACTGACAATTTATGGTTCTGCAGTACCGACGCTACGACTTTTACAATCAGATATACTTGTTGAGAATACTGTAGATTTTTTTATTTTATCCACATTAAACAAAATTTCCTGTTATTATGTTTTACTGTCTTCGATCGTGTGATTTTTACCTGACTCTCCCCTCTATCTAATAGACGAACCTTCTTACAGAACAACCTTCTTACAGAACAACTAGATAACTAAATGAGCATGAAAGCGGCTATAAAGTGTACCTATCAAGAACTTATCGGCACATAATATTTGTTTACAAGAATAAATAAACAATACTTTTAAGTACTTCAATTCAACAACACAAGCACTTGACAGAAATGTCGACATCGATGCACAGGGCAAAAAAAACTAAAGGTAAACTCGCGACAATCTAAGAAGTCCGTTTTGACAGCTATAAAAATGCTTTGTGTAGCGATGAAAAAAATAATTGGTTTCTTATAAACTGATTCTCGAGACCTAACGACTGAAATACTTAGAGAGTTTGTAATCGACGACTTATCTACATTGATTAAAACTGATTCTCAAGGCATAACGTTTTATTAAATGTACGAGAACGAAACGTCAAAACGGACTTCTTAGATTGTCGCTAGTTTAAGTTTTAAAAGTTGTACGGCCTGAGATACATTTTTGATTTGACGTCCTTTTAATAAACACTGCTACTCCAGGAACCGAATATTATCAAACATTTTCGCCCAAATTACGAATACAAAACTAGCCTATTTATCCATAAGAAATAGCAGTGGTGGTGGGTTCTCAAAACCGGTTTCAACTCAGCCACCCCCGCTTCTAACTGTATTTTATCGTTTTTTATCACTCCCGCTGCATTCCTATGCACCCCTATCATCTTCTACAATGTGTGCACCGCTTTTGGAAATCGAAGTTTTTTTTATTAAAAATCCAGTATCACCCCTCTTGAAGATAAAGTTTGATTCAGCTGTGTATTTGTGATTCTCAAATGAGTGTACTGCTTTTACAATTATTTTCACACGCAAAATGCCTTTGAGTAAAATAACTATGAGTTCAACTTGATAATTAAGTATCAGTTTGTTTTCAATTCTGTATATAAGTTGGTACAAAATAGCTTGTTAAATTATTATTAACTGGATTGTCTATCTACTAAATTCTTAATCGAAGCCTATAAAGTCAGTTTCGCAATATAACGAAGCACTTTTTTCAGCAAACCCTTTAGAATGAGCTTGAGAACGACATTAATTTTACTATGAAGCAGACCTACCACAATACAGAGCGATTGAGATTTAACACCACGTGCACAAGAATAAACCAAAACAAGTGACAATAGCAAGTTACAGTCACGAAATTACCTAGTACGACATATTTCGTATACATTTTCTAGTGTAGTATCTTCAGCAAATGTTTAATATAAAGTTTAGGAACTAATTTCTTAATACAGGTGGCTACAGAACAAAGAACAATTTGGCTGCATGTTATCCTCAAAATTGCAAGAGAAATCCAAACGCCCGTTGAGCGGTGCCGGCGCAAGCGCATCATTGTTTTCTCGGCACCGCTGTGTGGGTGCGACTTAGATTTTTTCTGTAACACACAAACGCATTAACGCCTGTGTATGCGTGGCATTTCTCAGAAACCTTTCGTGAGAATCATGCGCATTGTCCTCGTGTGCGTACAACGTGCGTTTTACACCTGTTTCGGACGCGCCTGTGTGGGTCGTTTTTTCTCTCGTGGGGGTAAATGCGATGTTGCTAGATGCACTGATGTAAATTTGACAACGTCGCACAATTTAGATACACCACCACTTTCCGTGCGGGGGTTGTTTGTGGTTTTGGTTTCGGGTGAAGTTAAAATAAGTAGGTACCCAACCTACCTAATATGATTTCGAATAAAATTGAAGCTGTAATCAATATGTTTACTGTTTTTGGATATTCTGCATAGATTTTTTATTTTACGTACACAGATTGGTTTATCCACCGTTTTCTAAACTTCTTTAACCTACCTACAGTAAAACAAAAGTCTACGTCTAGCACTTGGTTATTATAAACTCTGATCTTAGTACAGAAATATGTACTCTTAAGTTACAAATTAACCTAGTATTGTTCAGTTTTTCTCCTATGATTTTGTAGGCATTACCTAAATTTTGCTGTTTTGTGTGTTGTGTTGCCCTTAGTGGAAATAATAGGTGGCTTCAGATAAAATTATATGAAAACTAAGTACCTATTGTTGACGACACACAAAAACAAAGTTAACTCAAAACAAGGCTGAAATCAATCGGTACTAGAAATAATAAGAATTATAATGAATTGTACATTTGCCAATGTCAGTCTTCCCGTGGAAGTGCAGTCATGTAAACAGTTCAGTTCACATTAGAAATTGCCTTTAGGTGTGTGAGATTTAAAAGTATACTTCCGGAGTTCAGACACACACTGGACCCTGCTATCATCAAGCTGACTGGCTAATTTTTGAGTACGTTAAGCATTTACGGTGGAAGCATAGGTCACTAGTGACGAATAAGCATTTTTACCTCACTTCATTAACTGATATTCGGTCATCGCGTGAGCTTGTTCGCTCCTATTCAACCTTTGGTCCGTTCACTATATGAATTATTTTATTTTATCATAAAGGAAGTAGTATCATTTAACCATCTTCCAACCTTCTACAGTTTCAGTTATTATACCAGATAAGAAGAAGAACGAAGAAAAGTGGTTTATACTGCACAAACTAAACACGCACATTACAAAAATATCTAAAATTAAGTTATAACAAAAACTGTCCAAGTGCATGTCGAACCACGTACAATGAAGAGTTCCATAGTTGGGATGAATTTATCCAACAAACTTAACATTGTAGTTGAAAAACTTGTTCTCAGAATGTCCTACGGAATGTATGGGAGAACATGTTTTTGCAACTGCAAATTTAATTTGGTCGATTATTACTCGGTAACTTGTGGAGTCTATTTAGCTGTGATAGTTTTCCTTTTAGTTACATTATATATACTACTGCTATGATTTTTTACACATATTCAAAACCAACCATTTAGCTGGGATGGGTATATACTTGACTCTAAAAAAAATAACGATTTTATTGTACCACTTTGTCAGCGTGATTTTTATGTATACCCATACCAAATTACAGCTTTCCTAAAAAGCGAAAAATACACAAGAAAAATTAGAACAAGCTGAAAGTATGCATAGGTAAGGTAAGGTACGGGGTGCGAAGCCTATTTTGACCTCTCAGGATAATACAAGAAAGACAACGAAACAACAGCAATGTAGACATGCTGCGCCGACCCCAAATAAATTGAGATAAGGGCAAGAGAATAATGACGATAGATATATTATGAAGAATCAAATCTTCCAATCGTACGGATAACCTGTCCAAATCTATGTATCATAAGTTGTTAATGAAATGTTAGTATCCAAGGTAAATCTGGGGTCTGGGGGCACGGGAGTGCCCCCGCCAAGACGAGGCAAGCAAATCGCAAGGGCCCTACCTTTTCTCGAAGCGTCATAGTTTTTTTTAACCCTCATAACTTGGGTTTGGATTTTATAAGATAAACTAAATTCTCGGGATATGAAAGTTTCAATTGCATAGCTCTTATACTTTAGATTTTATTGATATCTAAAAAACCCCGCTTTCGTCACTCACTGACTCACTGATGATCATCAAAATTCTTAGGGGACTTCCTGAAGTCCTAGAGAGCTGAAATTTGGTATATAAGCTAGTATTAGAAAACAAACAACAAAAAAAAAAACTAAGACTTGTAACTTTTCTCCCCAACCCCTTAAACTAGGGGATTGAAGTTTGTATGAGACTTTGTTTGTATGAGATTTTGATGCTAGAGGTCTAAAAATTGATATAAGGACTCCTTGTTATAAATAATAAAACACATATTTCAGGATTTTTAGTTAATCAACCCCCACCTTTTTAAATTAGGGGATGGAAGTTGGTATGGGTTTTCCCTTACAAACTTAATTTTGTGCTCTCCACTATTTGAAAATTATACAAGTACACATACACAGACTTCTTATTACAAATTAAAAAATACGTGGTTTAGGATTTTCGCAAAAATCACCCTTAGGAGATAAAAGTTTATACGGAGCTTTTGTCAGGTTTCAGAATATTACTTCATTATACTTTTATTTCATACGAATAAAGAGACTGGGCTATGAAAAAAAGGTCCTCCGATGTGCAAGAAATACACCCCAAAAAAAGAAAGAAAAAATAATTAAAATAAAAAAATATCGTCATACGCAACTTACAAAAATAAATGAAATCTTCAAAAAAAAATTAATGTAAAATGTTGCCTGGACGAGACCATATGGCTCGCACTGTCAAAAATTATCATATCTCATGTAGAGCCAAGCTTCTAACTCTACACGCCCTAACTCTACAAGCCCTATTCAAAAACTCTGTACCTTAGTCAAAATATGTGGCTAGGCCGTGTCACTACCGAAACGGGCGTAAGGTTAAAAATGTATTCAATGTTCATTACTTTTCTATTAAACAATAGTTAATTATTCATTCATTTAGTTAATTATTTCTCATGTAGATGCGATCGGGCTGGAAACGGTAAAGCCACATATTTGTAAATACACTTTACACTAAATATAATAATTACTATTGAGATAATTTGTAAAGGTGACCTATTGCAGTCTAACTAACTGCACGTACTTATTGCATACCTTATCATTATCCTTACATATTATAAAACAAAGTCCTCCGCCGCTTCTATCTGTCGTCCTGTACGCGATAAACTCAAAAACTGCTGCACCGATTTTCATGTTGTTTTCACCAATGGATAGAGTGGTTCTCGAGTAAGGTTTTAGTGACATAACCGATATCCACGCGGGCGAAGTTGCGGGCATCAGCTAGATAAGAATTAATCGAGTTCCTAGCACTACCTGCAACTATTTTTTTAAAGCTCAATTGTTTCTGATTTTTTTAAAGCTCAATTGTTTCTGTTTTCTGTCAGACTACTAGATTATTTATTTAAATTATTGTTTCGGTAATTGCTAGATGAATATGGATTATTAATATTTCGTGTTCTTCAAAGTGTCGTAGGAGTTTGTTTAAATGAAGTTTAGGAAGTATGAGTACTTATTTCATCGTCTTCTGAAGGGTTACTGTCCTGCTGAACTAAAACGGCCACATTAGCAATACCTCTAAAAGCAATTAATTTCCTGAATTTCCTGCTATCATTAGCAATTCCTCTAATTTGACACAAAAGCAATTCATAATTTTGTGGACCATTTTACGAATCTCCATAGAAAACTGTCAAACAGATGAATTATTTCGTAATATGAATTGCACGCAGATCATATTATGAATTGTCAGTTTGTGACATTTTACGATGATTCATAATATTTTCCTATTATGATTCTGCCAATGTGGCAGTATTCACCCCCCAGATCTTTTTTACAAGCCTTTTCTATTCTAATTCTGAGTGAATCAGGGTGAGACACAGTCCGCTGTTTCTCACCCTGATTCACTCAGTGATATACAATGCATAAACGAAGATAAAAAAATACCATGATTCAGATAGATCCCCACACAATCATTCCAATATACCGCTAGATCAAAAATAGCCTAGAAGTAAAACAAAAACATCGGTCAGAGTTTAACTCGTAATGAATGCTAACAAAAAGTCGGGTTGGTTCGTGTTGCAGACTGCAGTCTAACGGGCCTTCGAGCTCGCTAACTTTTTCACTACGTGCGGGTCAGTTCTCAATGTTCTGACATCTCAGATATAAAAATGATGTTTAGTAATCACTAAATAATAACATGTCTGGCGTTGGCTAACTAAAAACGGGAGCGTTCGTAGAATCAGCTCGAATGTGACCTTAGCTAAAGTCAAATCGGTGAAGTGACTAAGACTAATAATTAATTTTTATATATGCACGTAACATGTAGCGATATGTTGCATTAGTTTTTGTGTGATCGCATGGCCTTCGCTGTAGGTAAGTGTTCATCAGACAGTCGTCTTTGTGCAGCGAGATATTTGCCAAATGATACATAAAAATGTTTTAGTATTATGCTGTCTGGTGATCGCGGATACGTAGACGATTAGGATTTACCGCCAGCCAACCATGTGTAATTATAATTAGCGTTGTAACTTCAGAAAGGTCGTTATCTTATTTGAATAGTTCCAAAGTCATTGATATTATTATTTGCTATTATCAAGTTAGCGGAAACATGTAACTTAGTTTTTGCAGGTCTGCTTTTATATCTAATTAGCTGTGCGCCGCAGTTTCGCCCGCATAAGTTTGGATCCTGTGGGAATATCCCGTGGGTCATGGTCTACACACCAAATTTCATCCAAATCCGTTAAGCCGTTTTATCGTGAAGGCGTAAATAAACAAACAAACAAACTCACTTTCGCATTAATTTATAATATTAAGTTAGGATTATGTCTGATGTTTCAATTTTTTATGTCAGTTTGAGTACATCAAACGACTACATAATGACCAAGTTCATATTTGGCTCTTTGTATTCTTTTTATTATAATTTAATCGGTCATGACGTCATCATCATCATATCAGCGTATAATGTTAACCTTCTTTCTTTTCTCGATGCTAGATTTCACTGTACTTAATAAATTTTCTCCTAATGGTTTCCCTCGTATTATGAAAAGTCTCTCATTAGACCAATATTTCGTTCAACATAACAACATGTAGGTACAGTCAGGGAAATTAATTCTTAAGCAAATTGACACCCGTCTTCAGTTGTCCATTCTTGCAACTAACAAAGAATGACACTTGTGATTTGCTTACATGCACTATTTAAGTTGGTAGTCAATTTACTCAACAGCTAACTTCCCTGAGTTTACCAAAAGCTGAGTTCGTATTATTCTATCTCTAATTAAAATTTAATTCCATGTAAAAATGAGAAGTAGGTTTCGATATATTCGTCTAATTCTCAGTAAAGAATATAAAACTATTATACTTATATTGTATTAAGAATTCTTGCTAATGGCTAAGTCAGCTGAGGTGTGAGCTGGCCCGGGGCTACGTTTAGCCGGCAAGGGACAAACGTGCGGGTTACATAATATAACTAGGATTTATAACATCACTAGCTGCACCCTGCGGTTTCACCCGCGTAAGTCTCGATCCCGTGGGAATATCGGGATAAAAAGTATCCTATGTGTTAATCCAGGCCATAAACTATCTGTTTGCCGAATTTCATCCAAATCCATTCAGCCGTTTTTGCGTGATTGAGTAACAAACATCCAAACACACAAACACACAAACTTTCACATTTATAATATTAGTAGGATAACTATGTACATTTTAGTTACAGATGCTAGTACCGATAATTCTGTTAAAAAACTAAGGAAAATAATTTTAGAAGATTTGATCTGAAGTTATTCCATAAAATAAGAATTCTCTAATAAACAGTGTAACTACACACACTACATTTACTAGAAACCCAAGAAAAAAAAACGCTAAGTTCTGGTTTTCTGGTTTATTACAAAGTACAAGTCATGTGCTCGATAGGATTTCCCACCGGCAAAAGCGACGACTAACACATAAACCGAACAATTAAAAGCAGCTGGTTTGTACCTATTATATATAGACAGAATTTAAAAAAAAAGTTTTAGTTTTTAGATTTATTTCGTCATACCATAACTGTATTGAAAACGCTGTATACTGGACCGATAATGAAATTCCTAACTTTCCGATTTCTAATTATTTCGAGTGCTAGTACAAACAGTCATTAAAGTAAATAATGGCAACAAAACCATTATTAAACCCCATTCCTACCAACATTATTTCATAATTATTTAGGTACCTAGCTCCACCTTTGGTTGAAGCTTAGTGCAAAAGACATGACGAATTGACAAATCCGTCGAAAGCCGCTTAGAGAATAATTTTACAACATAAATTAGTCAAATCCTTAAAATCAAGGTGTACCGTGTGAGTAATGAAAATTATTATTAGGTTTCTTCCAAGACTTACGAACGAACGAACGAAACGTACGAACTTAGAAACTTTTTTAACACACCTTTGTTTCACGAGTTCGGATTTACCCAGAAATATTTATTACTTTCTTCCTCAAGATAAGACTTTTTTACAATACCGTCACGTTATAATTCTACTGTAAATAAGTGTAACTTTTGTTATTCCAGGTGTTAGTTTTAGCAAAGTTGCTTAGTTATGTGAAAGGTAATTAAGGATCAGCTTTTAGTTTTTTTGTTTTTTTTTGTTTCTAGGTTATTCTTCTTCTTTTTAAAAGTCTCTGATTCTAGAAATGTTTCAAGTAATGTTGAGCTTAACTACATTTTTATTATTCAATGATTTTTATTTACCAAACGTTAATTCTAAACAAAAATGTAAGTGGGGTAGCATAAAAGTGTAGACTATCAAACAAGAACTTTTCAATGAGGAACCGGGCTAGTAAATTAGTTATGAAAGCGACCCTGAAGTGGATGAGTCAGTACAATACCGCTAATATGATTGATAGTGATAACCATCCGAAGAAGTCCGCGGCTAGACGCTCGGCGGAGGTTGGGCAACGTCGCATTGTCAGCGGGGTGCGTAGCACCGCCATAACACGATTTAAGAAGATGGATTTTGGATACTAAGGCTCTATTGCTTACACTCCGGCTGGCCGTTGAGATAATGCGTTCTTTACACCTGTTAGTTGGACACTTTTTAGTAGTATTAAGGATCAAATTAGCAATATACGTATTCGTTAGTATGAAACTGACACTGTCAAGAACGCATTATCTCGACGGCCCGACAGTAGTGTAGCAAACTGCATTATTGTACATAAATTATGCATTCATGCAAGGTAAATCGGCAGGTAAGTTTCGGCAATTTAAATGACTTGTGTCACTTGGTTACTCATTTTTTTATTTCAGAAAATATTGACGCTATTGTGTTTGTCAATAAATGTTGGAAATAAAAATTCAATGACTTGAAAATAATGATATAATCTTAGATATTTGATTGATATTTATAAAAATATGAATTGGACATTTTTATCGGGATTACATTACTGAGATTATTACCATATTTTCAGAGTCAATGTATTGATAACTTTCGATCTTATTTATCTAGCTAAACTACAATAGCAATAACCTCATAATTCATTTTTTTGTAAATCAATATTTTTTTAATTATATAAGTATCTATATACTTGTACATAGTATTACATACATTTTAGTGTTAGCTTGTACATTGTACTTAATATTTACTTAATTCTTTCTATTCATATTCCGCTTTAAATCCTGTAAAAGCATCCCCTAATTAAATTCATCGCTTACAATGAGACCTCGGGCCGCGTAAAGTTGTCGAAGCTCAAGTTTGTTTGTCAGGCTGTGTGTTTATTGCCTCCGTCCCTCATAAAATGTTATGAATGATACAGTTCGCGAGGCAGGGATTAAACGTTTAGTAGCTACGTTTCGTAACCATTATACGTTTAGTTCGGCCTTTTCCAGACCTTTTTGTGTTGAATATTTTCAGCTATATTTATATGACGGGTGTCCCGAGCACTTTTTAACAGCAAAACAAAGGTTCACATGAATGTTGTTGTGCATTGTTTTAGTAACGCTCTGTTCTGAGATTTTTACTTCTGCGGAGTTTTGTTTGTTTTTGTTTTGATTAACTTTTGACTGTTATTTATAATATCGTTATTTTAGTTTTAGCCTTACCTATGACCTTGATTGCACACTTTTGTGATTTCCTAGTCTTGTGGTCGTCATGATCATAATTTTTATCCTTACTTGGTCGACTCGGTCGCTATTAAGTTATGATTAAGATGCAAAGGTATTACCCAGTTTGTAAATAAGTTTACTTAGGTACTTTACGAAACATTGTTCCATTCCGAAGTTTGTAATGTTTTGATGTTTATGCTAATTTTATGTTTCCTCATCTATTATGTCACATGGCTTATCTAATTAATTATGGAATGTAAGAAATGTAGTGTTTAGATATTTTATTATTCTTAATTTGGCTCAGAAAATACTATTAAAACTTAGGCAACAACATTCAAAATGTTATAGAAACAAAACGTAAAATAAGCCTGCCACGCACAGAGAGGTGTTCGGGAACAAGGAAGCCTCTTTATGTCAGTGAAGGAAGCTATCGGCACAGTCCGAGAAAATCGATGTCGGCTCCCCTCATAGTTTGCATGGCCACGGTCCGGTCGCGACCACCACGCTACGAAACTCCTTTCACTACCAACCTACATCTGTGAATTTTTTATTAAAATATTAATATTATATGGCTGGACGTAAGGGGTAGTGCTTTCGACGTGTTTAGAAAAAAATTAAGGAACCGCGCCGCCCCCCCCCCTCGCTCCTACTCCTCCGCCCGCACCCCTCGCTCGTCCACGATGCAAAATTTTCAGTGCCCTGCGCACGGCTCGGCCATTCTGATAATACTAGCTTCTGCCAAGGATTCGCTTGTTTCATTTCGATATTTTGGTATCTCATGTATGTAGGTGGTAATTTAGAGGTGAGATTGAATAAATTTACCTATAACAGCCTTAGTCTTAACAGGAAAACTCAAATATTTCTTCGGTTTCTCGTTTTAGTCAAATCGGAACTAAGTATGATTCACATAGAAATACCGCTACCGATATTGGAACGTATTCTCTTAAATAACAATCCCTTTATCTACCCACATTAACTCACTAAAATCGCTTTAAAACATGACCTCGAACAATTAAGTTTTTATTCTATTTATCATAATCACACAAATCTTTTTCGGTTATTGACTTCCAACAAGGAAATGACATTTGCTTGTCATCTATATTACAGATAAAATTATTGAACACAAACACGTATGTGCACGTGCACCTATTTGTTTTGTTTTCTGATCAATTAGTCGATATAAATATTGAAATTATTTCGATACTAAGGTGACCCTCATCGTTCGAAATACTTGCATCAATTGTAAACACACTTTACTAAGTTTTAAAATATTGTTTAGAATTTGGAGGCTATTTTTTTTACGTACAACATAATAAAAGGAGATTTAAAATTTAGAGAATTTCGTCGCAGGGCTCTGTCCGCCCGCATTGTAAGGGTGGGTGCTATCGCTATCCTACTCGGACGCAGCTTCACCGGACATTTCGACCGGGCATTTCAATTTTGAGAAAGAGTAGGACCAGCCCCGTCCCCCGCGCGCCTCGGCCACCCCCGCTCGGCTCTCTCGCTCGCACTAAGGACACACAAAAGGACGAAGGAGCGATAACTTCATCACCGTGCGACGGTCTCTCTCGCACACACGCTACGGTGGGGGACGACGTTGCGAATTGTTATTGAAGTCATGCCCCCGAAGGCGACTTCGGGAAGGCTGTCAGTTGCTAGTAAACGTTCGCAGCGTCCGTACCCGGTTGACCCGCGACGCCTTCGCGACGCACCTAGCACACTACAAACTATAACGCATCGCGCCACCGGGTTTACAAACAAGTGCCAAGTTGTTATTCCACTACTTCCTCTGTGATTTTAGTTTATTATAGACATTGTTAATTATTATTAGACTTTTCCGAGTGACAATAAGTTATCGCTTCGCTACGATGAAACTTTTGAGCGAGTGACGCGAAGTGTTGGCGATCGCCGGTGCAGCGAGTGTTGTTGATGGACCGGGAGCTGAGCGGAGCGCGCCGCTCTCAGTGTTTACAAACGCGCACGTGGTCTCGCCGCACGCCCGCGCTGCGAAATGCCGCCAAAAACTTTCTTCGGAAACATCGCCGCTGTTTGAGCGGAGTTGCGAGGGGAACCGCGTCGACTGCGACCATGACTTTAACCTGTAGCGCCTGATCAAGTAGGACTACATGTACGTCGACACGAGAAGTGCCGTTTTTTTATTATTTTTTTTTCGTTGGAGGAGACGGTGCTCTCCTTTGGATTGATGATTTAAATGGCTAACAGCAACGCCGTTTCGTCGACTTTATCGTCGAGGGACTATCATTGTAAGATTTGCGATCTCTACTTGGACACTGTTGAATCGTTAGAGGTGCATTTGCAATATCATAAAGAGAACTTATACGTGAAGTGGGGTACGCAAAACTCACAGAATGATACCGATAACAATAACGGTGCGAAAGTAAAGATCGAGACAACGGTGTCGGCGCCGGCCGACTCGAGCGACAACATGATCACCAAGCCCAGCCCTGAGTTTCCGCAGCGCGCCACGCCAGAGACGTCGGCCCAGTTCCCGCACCCCGCGACCCCGCAGAGTTACCACAGCGCGCCCTCGCCCTACCAGAACCCCGACCAGACCAACTTCTCACCTGGAGCACAGTTCGGTAACAACTACTCTCATTCTGGCTTCTCACAAAATCAGCATTCTGAACAAATCAATTGGGAACAGTCTCAATATAACCAAGAGTATCACAAATCGAACCGGTTCCACCCATACAACATGCAGGAGCGAGTGTCGCAGGTATCATCGTCGAGCCCACTGTACGGTCAGCCACTCAATCAACCGACGCCCTCACCCTCGCCCAACCAGTGCGACAAGTGTGGGTTCGTATGCGACTCCGCCGTCCAACTCAATGAGCATTGCAACTCTGCTCATGCTGGGGCTAGCACTGCTCCTACGTCAGGGTCCATGCCATTTCAACAGTATCAAGGAAAGCAATACAACAACTCGGGCTATCAAAATGAAAACCCAAAAGTAAAGGAGGAACATGAAGAATCGTCAGATATATTAGACTTAGACTCTCAAAAAGTTGTTTACCAAGGAAATGAGGGCGACCAGCCGACTGCGACTTTTGAAGACGCGCCACCTCAAGGCCGAGAAGTTAACACGCGGACAGTGCCCATGATGCCTTGGGAGGCCCAGAAATTATATAGTAATCCACAGCTTAACGGAGATGTATCTCTTTTCAAAGAACAAAAGATGTTTGCTGAACAAAAGGGATATCAATCGGAAGCAAAAATGTTCCACCCCGAACAAAAGTTTGCCTATACACAAGACAAGTTTCTTGGCGTACATCATGATCAAAAACCTTTCATGCATGTTGAACAAAAAATATACCCAGGCGTACAAATGCCTCCTCTTACTGATTACTCGGGGCCGGTAGCATCTTCAAATCCAGATATGAAACCACCGTATCGCCCATACGATTCCCCAGCGGCGCCGCAAATAACAAGCACACAACCTGCGAATCCTACATCTTCAACCCTTCCAAGTATTGGTGGTAAAGGCGCTAATTGGAAATCGAATGAAGCGCGAAGACCGAAGACGTATAACTGCACCGCTTGCAATAAATGGTTCACTAGTTCCGGTCACCTAAAAAGGCATTACAACACGACGTTGCACAAGAACGCGGTGAGATCTTCGGGTCAGCCCGACCCGGCGACGATGCCCATCTCCAACCACCATCACCCGAGCCGTGAGATGTCTCGCGCGCAGCAACAGGCCGCCGACTCCAATACGCAGAGCCCCGTGCCGTCCGAGGACGCGCGCGGCGTGGACGACGCCGCGCTGCAGTCACCCTACGCGTCGCAGAGCTTCGAACGATCGCACCGGGTCGCCACCATGCAGTCCAAGTCACCGTACTCGCATCTTCAACAGGGTAACATAGATAATAATTTCAGTAATAATCCTTTAGCTAATCACCCTTTACAGCACCAGGTCGGGTCACATCCGCTCAATATAGGTAGTCAACCGCCGGGCATAGGGAATCCGAATGATAGTAATCATCAGTCATCTAAAGGTGTAGCAATTTCAACGGCAGGGAATCCCCCAAACGGGGAAGCAGGTCCCTCTGTTTCTCAAAATCACCATATGAGGGGCCTGCTATCAGTGTCAACCAGCAATATTTCAACTCCAGTTCTAACGCAGAGTACGCCGGCGCTTACGGCGCACACCCTGCCTCCGTTCAGTCATTTGGGTGTCAACCCGTACAGCCAGAGGTCTACGGATCCTTTGGGGCCTTCGGTTCCGGACCCCACGCACACCCCTTTATATTTGGGTCAGAATTTTCAGCAGACTATAGCACCGAGTTACCCAAACGGGATGGCCCCCCACGTTATGGATATGGCTATCAACAATCTGCCTATAGCCAATCAGGCTACTTTTGGTGAATCAACACCTGAAGAAGTCGAAGTTATGGAACAAGAAACGTCAAGCGAGCGAGCCGGCGGCCGCCTGCCGAGCTTCTCGCAGCTCCAGACGCAGAGCTTCAGCGTTTATGTTTCTAACTATATCACGCAGCCTAACGTGGGGGGTCAAGTTGTGTCTGACGAGTCGACCGCCGGTTATATTATCGTGGACCCGGTCCACTCATCTTTACAGTACGGCAATCCCGAAATACAAAGTATAGAGTATGATTATAACTTTTCACCGAGAAGAGTCAAGGACGTGGACGCTATCGATTACGATCCGGAACATACGAAAGTTTATCCTTACGGTTACGCCGTCGAAGGAAAAACTATAAAGCGCGAAGTTGATATGTTACAAACAGATTCAGGCGAACTTCAGATATTAAAGATAGAGGATATCATGGACTATGCGAATAAGGAAAATTACGGGACTCAAATGAAGTCCCCGGCTAGTCCGGAGAGCGCGAAGGCTGAAAACGAGAGCCGCGACTCACCCGCGGTGTCGTCCACCGTGCCGAGCACGCCGCTCGCCGAACGGAACCAGATGAAGAAGTTGGCCGCCACCACCGTGCACAAGTGCTACGAGTGCGACAAATTTTTTAACAAAGGCTGCTATCTTACGCAGCACAATAAGACGTTTCACTCGGGCGCTAAACCATTTAAGTGTATACGGTGCGGGAAACGGTTCTCAGACGACGCTTCTTACGAATGGCACTGCGTCAAGCATTCCGACAATAAGCCATTCAAATGTAACGAGTGTCCGAAGTCGTTCAACCACAAGTCGGACCTGCGCCGGCACATGTGCTTGCACTCTGACTGTAAGCCGTTCAGTTGCGACCATTGCGGCAAAGGTTTCATTAGGAAAGACCACATGGTGAAGCACTTCGGCACTCACAAGAAGAAGATCCGCTCGTCGTCTTCACCGACGTCGTCGTCCTCGGTGTCGTCCACGTCGGCGACGCCCACGTCGAGCTCGCGCGCGCTTCACGTCGCCTATAACTGAACGCTCCGGTCTGAACGTGTCGCACACACATATCATTTCATATTTGCAGATAGCTCGTACTGACATTTCTTTTACTCTACTTAGACCTTGTAGTAAATCAAAACCTGATGTTCCGCCGCGATACATATTTATTTAGAGTGCGTTATATCGCTGTAGGGTGGCCGCGGCGCGACTCCGGCGCACGCGTTTAGTTCGCAGCTCGTTTTTTGTTGTTCATTCAAGCTAACCTTGCGTCCGGCCGGCACAAGGTGACTTTACATGCCTGGGTGTCTGGGCGCTAAACATATAATTACATGACGTTAGCGTAATTCTACGATATCATTTAGATCGAACCATATCATTTTTACATATTGAATACGGAAAGAAACGTAGAAATAATTAGATAAAGTAACGAACGTCGTTTTATTTGGAAAATATCAGACGCGACGTACATCACATATCTTATTTTATTGTAAAATATTATAAACTGTAAGAAGTATTTTTTTTAACTTTAGTTAAAATTCTATGTTTTCTTATGATTGTTGAAGTTTACGAACGATAGGTATGTGTATTTTGAAAGTATTTAGAGTATTTTTTGTAAATATTGGGACACGATTGCCAGACATTTATTTTAAGTAGGAACTGGAAAAATACAAATCGTACGCCGGAGATAACTGTTATGCTTTAATTATACGATGGGTACAAATTGAAATTTTAATTATACGATGGGTACAAATTGAAATTTCAAAACGGTTTAGATGAATTGCCAAAATATAGGTTTAATGGCAAACTTTGTAATGATGATAGGTTGGTAGTGCAAGCGGTGCGGGCGCTGGCGACGCTCCGCTCGCGTCGCGTCGCCTGCGCACGAGCGGGCGGGACGCGGCCCGCGCGCCTCTGCTACGTAGCTATTTAGCGTTTTTGTTCTAGGTGTAGAATCTTCTATTGATTATATTATTACGTATTGATATTTTCCCGGTGCTTCCTATTATTATTTTGTCTGTTAACATTTGTTTTAATATTGTAAGCTAGTTGACTTCTTTGTTTAAAATTCTGAGTTTTTCCTAAAATGATACTAATTTATGTCCAATTAAGTTACCATACGTTATTTGAACGAATTTAGTTATACATTCCTGTTTCGTTAGTGGTAGGAAAGTAGTCTTCCTAAACGTTGCCAAATTGATTCCGCCAACTGTCTGTTGCGAAACGATTTAATTTTTAATAATTTTTAGCCTAATGATAATGAAATTCTCTAGCAATAATTTAACGTAATAATGTAAATGTTTTTTGTATAGTATTAAAATTAAATGGTCACGATTTATTGATTTATGTACCGAACAAGTTATAAGGGAATCATGAATTATTTGTATATAGAATTGTGAAAACGGTAAAATCACATTATGAAGGACATATCAAGGCCGCAATGCGCGCGCGCTGGCGTGTCGATATACTCGGCTTGCGCGTCAATGTCGATGCAAGTTTGTTTAGTGTTGAACCCGGTGATCACACTGGTCACATGCATGTGTCTGCACCGCAGTGCACTCGCGGTCATGGTGACGCATCAGGCGATACATTGACACGCCATGCTGCCTGCCGCCTCCATATCGCCAGTCGATACACAGATCTAATACAAACTATCCGTTTGTCAAGGCAAAAAATGTGCAATATGAACATTATATCGATTTAATTTTTGATAATGTTTGTATTTGAATGTTGATTATATTGCAGAAATATTTTTATACACATAGAATTACACTAACAACGTTGATCTACCTCATCAGCGCATAATTATACATTATATAATAATTAAAATCCGAGAACATATTTTACGGTACAGCGATATTGTTTAGCGCATTCCAGTGAACAGCTCGGACCGATATGGCCTACCTCTTAAGAATTAATTAACTTTTAATGAAATGTAATACTATAGTGCGATCCTCAGGACAACTACCAACTGAAGCCTTGATCGTTTAAATACTTGCCAATATACACACATGAAACGACTTCAGGCTTAACGTATCGCACGACATCAATATATACAATTTCTGATAAATTATATGAGCTGTTTGTGAAAAGTAATACATAAAAGTGTTATATTGTTGAGAATATTGTATAACAGTTTTTTTCCTATAGCAATAATAATGTGTGAAACAATATACGAAACTTAACTACCTCAAGTAACGAGTAATAGGGTTAGAGTGTTGCGAGGGCTGCGGCGCGGCTGTCGGGTCGGCAACTATATACCTCATCCTGCCTTCCATGTTACGTTTAGAGAGTGATACGTTTTACAGCACCACCGGCGCGACACCTACGCCGCAGCCCCTTACCAATATATATATACATATATATATATATTAGACGGCATGTATGTCTCCCCTCATACTGTTTAAAGCACACACTAGTAGTATCAATTAGATATTAACTTATGTAAATATATAATAACGATAAATTTGTTATTTATCATATTCTATTATCGTACTCATCGATAGACTTATTTTTAAATAAGTTTAACGTAGCGATTTCAAGTTTATAACATTAGTATTAAGGACGATAAAATGTAAGATTTTTGTGATGAATATTTGTGTATAATGTATTAATTTAATAATCAGTTACCAGAGAATTTCTGTTACATTGAGTAAAATCGGAAGAGTTAAATACGATAAGATGTTGTTTTCTTTATATCTTGTTCCCTCGTCCAGTCGTGTCTGTATGTCTGTGGTGACAGATATTGCATGCATTTCATTTTTATTATTGACATTTGTTAGCGTAGCGACAAAATTTAACATCAGTAGGTGACGTTCGGGTGGAAGCGACCACTTGCCACTGCAGCAGTGTTTGTAATGAACACCTTTCATGATTTGAAGTTTTCTTCAAGAGCTTCCACTCGAGTGTTGTCTAAATATAGAGATAAGTCTTGATTATAGATATATCTAGTTTAAGGCGACAGATCTGTCACACCGCTACGGCGAAGGCTCTGTGCTCTGCGGCGGCTCGCTCACGCTTGACGATACATTACTGAACTTACATCGACAAATATCTTGCATCGTCAGATCTCATTCTACGTATTCTTAGATTATTCTATCGAAGAGATTCTCAAACGCGAGCGAGCCACACGAACTATTCCGATGCGAACTTTTTGTATGTTAACAGCAAAGCGATTTATAATTTTTATTATGTATATTTTGTCATTTCCCAGAATATTGGACGGGAACATAGGTAATGTCTACATTGTTGTACTGGTAAGGTTTGCAATGTCTCCGATGTCGCTGTAGCAGTAGTATTCGTTTCAGATCTGTGAGTTAATATAAATTTAATGTGAAAATATTCTTGTTTCATTTCCCTGTTATCACCTGCCATGCGCGTTTTTTTATGCTGAGCAATTTTGTTTTATTTTTTGTGGTTTCTGTACTTAACGCCAAAATATTTTGTATAAAATAGCCTTGTTGTCAATAGCTTAAATGAGGCTTTGATAACATGTTTATGATTGCCAATAAAAAAAATGGGTCCAGTAATTGAAAATAGACACTATTTTCAAAGTTTACTTTGTTTGTAACAGCTAAAATAAACTTTGTTTCTTCAATTAATTTGTACTAAATCATAGCTGTGTCTACCTTCTGTAGACATGAGATAATTTTAATAACTTGGCCCATTTTACGTGTTTTATCAATAATATAAGTATTTAACAACATACACACAAAATAACAGTAAATAATAATATGTTATCGCATAATAAAAATAATTGTGATTCATAAAAAATGCCATAGTTTCCTAAAACCTAATCCTAAAGTTCCCAAAATTGTTAAACATGCTTCGTTCGTAGCCTCGAATCGAAGAAATTATTATGTTATTTTAGTAATTTCAGTTTTCTTATGTGTTTTTTTCGCAATAATTTCAAAATAAGGCACCATAATTTATTTTAACAATAACTCATGTGATAATCTTCAATTGAGGCTTTTAACAAAGCAAAAAAACATCATTAACGAAAGATTATATTATGTTAAAAATAAAATTGACTTCGGTTGATTGTATCTTTACCATATAATACGAACGGAGCGAAGCGGAGCTGAGCTGCGCTACTGCAGCGCTGCGTAGCAAGCGGAAAGCGGGCGTAGCAGAGGTCTAAGTATAAAATATAAAAGGGTAAGAAAAAGTACGCTACGTAGACAGAATCCGATGAAATTATTATAACTCTAAACTATTTGTAATTGGGATTTTGTATGGTTTTATTATTTACCATAATATAACCATACGAAATCCCTATTACACTCAATTCACTCTCAAAAGACTCAATTCATATAAGTAGGTAGGTACTTATAAAAAATAACCCCGTAGAACCTTCACATAGAAATCGAGAACGAATTTAAAACTAAGTAAGTACTAACAATATAGGTATTCATACAAAATTAAAATGAACTGTAGGTACACACGGCTACACATCAAGCTATACATTGCCAGTATAAGCTGAATGCGAGATCAGCTTATACTGGAAATGTATAGCTTGATGTGTAGCTGTGTATACATAAATAATAACTTTTACTTAATTAATTAATAAAATTATAATATCATTAATTAACTAAAACTATTTATTACGTAGGTATTTATCAACAGAAGATTATATATAGATTCTTCTGCTTCGTTACTAAAAGAAAATAGTTTACTTCCGTAAAATTAAAATAAAACTACTTTCAATAATATAAATTATTTAATAGATAAAACAGGTTTTCTTTTTAAACCTTACATGGGTACATAATAAATTACATAATTTTTCCCAATCTATACAGGTAATTTTATTCTTATTATCTATAATTACACATTACATTTAAAAAAACACAAGATACCGTAAATTAACTAAATCTAACAACAAACTAAAACATAGATAATAAATAAATAAAATAAACAATTTTAAGTTGAAAATTAAATAAAATAATTCAAAAAGGTTATAGCGCGGCGTAGTGACTCGGGCTTTCATACAAAAGACTTCAACGGGCCAGCCCTAGAGCACCTCTAGAATGTGCCAAACTGATTTAATTTTAAATATTACAAATTTCGAACGATTAAATTCTTTATTTATATTTCAATTTAAATTATTGATAATAATTATGTTATTTACCTAATTATTATTGTAGCAAGAAGTAATGTGTAACGAAATAACACAACACCATTTGTTATTATTAGTGGAATATTGAAGATTTGGTTTTTATATTTTTATTTCTACGTTTTAATAATGTGTATAATAGATAACATTTTTGATAAATAATAATAACATTTTAATAAATTATTACATAAATAATAATTTGTTACATAATTAATTTGAAATCTATTAAATAAATTGTTTCAATTCAATTCTTAAGTACACGTAATTTGTTACGTTTCAAGAAAAAAAAAAAATCTGCCTCAAATTACTGACATCGACAATAATTCATTAATTGTAAACAATTTTGTCAATCTTTGTTCAATAAAATTGTATAAATGTGTACTTAATTGTAATTACACATGGATAGTGTTATGAACTATGAAACACAAGTGGTTGGCAATCAAATGCATTCTTGTTCATGTATACATCTTTTTGTGGCTGACTGTTTCTTATTATGTAGTTAAAGTTAGATTCTTTAGCATAAACAAACAAATACTTTATACTTCAGCTATACATAGGTAAGTCAAAAGAATATATTTAAAAAAAAAGAATACTACAAAACAAGTAGCCCAAACTAGTCATCCCAAGTTAAGTTTATTGCAACTAATAGAAACTTTTAACAAAATCTAAGAACCTACAATCCTACATACTATTAGTACAGTCAGCCGCACATTAGCAGTAACGATTTGTCATTGATAGCGCCTTTATAAAGTAGCAGTATTGGTAGTTTTCGTAGAGCAAGTGTCACGACTGATGTGTGGTTTATTATGACTGTCCATAAATAAACTTCAAGAATTTGCAAATACAGGGTGGCGATTCAATGACGTGCGTCCGCCGTGAGTAATTCTACCTGTCACATTAAACAACTTTCACAATTAAACACAAAATACGATTCTTAACAAAAAAAATCATACATGAATCGAAAGTCTGTCTACCATTTTATTTAAAGGTTTTTTCACGAATCTGATAAGAATTTCATCTTGAAAGTGGTTTAGTATGAGGTTGTTTAGGTAGGGATGCAGGTGTCTAAATTGCCATACTTTTTAAGAAGGTAAGTATAAAAAGTTTGGAAAATTCGTAAAATAAAACTTTCATACATAAAGCGAAATAGTCTGTCTACTGTTATATAGGTTTTTTTTTTCACGAATCTGTGTGGGTCTCTTCGTGAAAGTTGTTTAGTATGACAGGCACAGAATAAATAAGAGCAGAATGAAAGCTTCCTAACAGAGCTCAAAATTCTTACCTACTTTCATAGGGCTGTCACTCGGTTATTGAAAATAAAATAAAAATGGGCAAGGGGGACTCGAGATTCGGCAGAGCACAGATGGACGGACAGACGCACGTGCACGACCGGACGGACGGACGGACGAAAGGACGGACAGGCACTGATAAGTTTTCCGTTTTCCAATATTGGTCCAGAACATTTAAAAAAATAGTGTAGCTATGAAAGGCGAAATGGTTAACATTATACATAGGCTGATTAAGGTTATGCTAATAAAAAACGATAATAAAATGTACTTATGTAATTATTTTACCGTGAAATAGCTATACATTATACATATAAATAGATACTTTTTTAAAAGTTGTATAGGTTAGGTTAGGTTATCTCAATAACTTATCAAAATTATTGTGACTTACGGACGGACGGACAGACGGACATAGCGAAATTATAAGCTTTCCTTGCTTGTTTTACTATTTCATGAACGTAAGTTGTAAGTACCTATCTAATAGAAAAGTTCAAACGGCAGCTTGCTAAGACCACGTGAACAAACACTCAGTTGTATTATATTCTTCATGTGCTAAGACGGCCTATAAACATACTTGTGTACCTACATACCCACTAAAACAAAAATACGAAATAAATAGGAGACGAACAATAATACGTTAATACAGGCGTTACCTACTTAAAAATAAGAATAATAAATAATAATTCATATGGGAAAACCATATCGCCATCCTAGTTATTTTGTATACCTAACTCGTAACTAAATAAATCTGTAATAAGCATTAAAATTGTGTAAGGTTTATGTGTAGTACAGGTAGATATAGATAATTCCCTGACAGGATCCTTTGGATATAAAAAAAAAGAAACTTTTGTTGGTTTTCCTACTATTATTAACACACACACTACATCAATTTGGCATTTTTTTATAAAAAACGAAACTTCCGTGTCGGTCATACACGCTGCCGCTGGCACACGGCATACTCCTGCGCTTAGCCTGCTCACTTTGCTGGCTCAAACCGGTTTGCATGCTAGCGGGCGCCGGTGCACTCCCCGCGCGCCTTGTCCGTCACAGGCCAGATGCGTGTAGTAGAGTTCCCGCGCGAGACGTTAGTATGAAGCTTACAGTCTGCTCCTTATTTAGTCTTGTGATGACAGGTAGGGATGTAGGTGTCTAAATCACCACCCTGTATAAGAAGGTATCAAAAGTGAAACTGGTATAGGAAAACTGCTAAACTGTCTGTGTGTACGAGACTGGGGTAGTTTGACTATTGGAGATAACATCAGTACACACGGCTACACATCAAGTTATACATTTC
Organism: Lithophane leautieri; assembly: GCA_949152455.1. NCBI lineage: Eukaryota > Metazoa > Arthropoda > Insecta > Lepidoptera > Noctuidae > Lithophane > Lithophane leautieri. The sequence continues at coordinate 16,377,085 of OX424458.1, read as the reverse complement.
CAGTTTATGCTGATCTCGCATTGTATAAGATTTCCGTACAATGCGAGGTCAGCTTATACTGGAAATGTATAGCTTGATGTGTAGCCGTGTGTACAAGGAGAAATATGTACCTACCTATTCAATCTCCCTAGCCTTTTCCCAACTATGTTGGGGTCGGCTTCCAGTCTATCCTGTTGCAGCTGAATACCAGTATTTTACATGGAGCGACTGCCTATCTGACCTCCACAACCCAGTAACTGTGTAATACGATACCCCTTGGCAAGACTGGTTGTCAGACTTTCGGGCTTTTGACGACCCGTAACGACTGTCAAGGATCCACAAATGACAGCCGGGACCAACGCTTTAACGTGCTTTCCGAGGGACGGAGGAGTCTCGATATGTAAAGATGGTCACCCATCCACGGACCAACCGCGGCAACCGTAGCTTAACCTGATGAATCGACCCATGCGGCTGTTATTACTTAGCCACGAGCTCCTCCATGCTCCGTCGATGAGCACAATATGACAAAAAAATAGCAAATACTGTGATTTGTGACACAGTGCAGGTAAACTTGCTCGAGCCCCGACGCATAACAACCGCACCAGTGTGTAGTATGTCCAATTACTAGCCCATGTTCGAAACATTATTTTAAAATCAATTGTGAGCGCTTCGAAAAAAATTGGCAAGGAGATAGATGGCATTCTGGGGAAGGCCATTGGCTACTTTTTACCGACATACCACGCGGGCGGAAGCTAGTTATGTATAAATGCGAAAGTGAGTTTATTTGTTTGTTAAGCTTTCACGTTAAAACGGCTTAACGGATTTGGATGAAATTTGGCACAGGGGTAGACCTTGACCTGGAGAAGGACATAGGTTCATCTTGCATCGCAGCTGAAGTCGCAGGCAATAGCTAGTACTACTATATCAGGTAGTTAGACAGAAATACATCTATTACATACATGTCATGGTACATGGCAGCACGTATTAAAATATCCAGTATAAACTGGCCAGTTATTCTTTAAAAACTCGTACTAAGCTAGGCCAGCTCAAGGTCAAAGTGTTACTACTGACGTGTGGCGTATTATACCCAATACAGTCAGAATCCCACAAGTCTCTACAATCTGCAGTAACAATACTAACAAAATAATCTGTCCAACTACAAAGAACACAACTTCTACTAATACGAAGCTGGGACCTAGAAATCGAGAGTAAAACTAGTCACGAGTTCGTGAGACTAGAACAATTACTTGGTTCGTAGTCACACAAGCTTGGTTTGATTATCGTCGGTGCATGTTTGAAAGGGAACGCGTGGCGAGTCGGCGGGTGCCGGCAGTCCGGCAGTCCCGGCGCGATGACCTACACCGGTTTCGCTTTCGTTCGAAGGTCACAACTGAATCAGAGCCGAGTAGGGAGGTACTGCACCGTCTTGGGTATCGATGACTGGATTTTTTTGGCTGAATTATTTATCTCAAAATTTGGTTGTCAGGGATTTTTTTTTGTGTAGGAGTTTTCGTTTTAGCGTATGTAGGAACTTTTGGAAATGAATGGAAATTATATTTAGTTCTGCTTTTTAGTTTTTATTCCAACTAGAAAATAATGATAAACGTAGTCTTCTGTAGGTATGCAATGGTGACCGCGAAGCGTAGAGTCCTGGATTTTTTCATAAGAAAATTCTCAGTAGCTGCCCCAAGTCGAATTATACCGGATTAAAAAAGAACAAGGTCGTTCTGTAAGTTTAAGTAAGTAATTTTATGAGTTCGCACAATACTTGAGAGTCTTTTTAAAATGGGGTTTAGTAAAATGTGTGTTTTTATCGACACTTGATTTTCGAACACACATCACTGGTTACCAATAACGTCGAGATTCGTTGTTGTAATAACAACATTATTTAATTGAACACATGTTCGCGACAAACTCTGTACATATTTGTCAAGGCATATTGCGTTCCTTATTTATCTACGTCTATGTATTAGCAGTTACTGGATTAGGTTACGTGATAGCTCGGACGTTTTTATATGCCACACCGTGTGTGTCTTTATTATATGAATATTATGTACTGAGATTTAGATATGATGAATAAATATGATTGGCATATCAACAAACATACGGGATTAGTATATTTAAAAAGAAATAGCTATTTATTTATTTATTTAAAAAAGCACAGCCACATCACATACATGAAACTTATAATATAAATAATCTTAATGCTAAAGGACTAATGTACATGACAATTACGGCGTACATAGCATTGAATAGTATGGCTATGCAATTACCCATTTTTGCAAACTAATAAGATGATTTGATTTGACTTCATTTGATGATGTTTGATGCAGAAGACGATGATAGTTAAAGTCTAGTAGTATTTAGTTAAATTAAGGATGAGAATGAAAATGGTGTTAAAATGATATGTCTCTAAATCACTGTACACACGGCTATACATCAAGCTATACATTTCCACTATAAGCTGACCTCGCATTGTACGTAAATCCTATACAATGCGAGATTAGCATACACTGGAAATGTATAGCTTGACCTGTAACCGTGTGTTCCTATTAAATTCGATACAATTCAATTCTTTTGAGTACAGTTTATATAACACCAACAAACAGATATGAAACGATAGTATGTATACCACACAAAACAGGTTTCTTACCACAGAGGAAAAACTTACGTAAAAGTACGTCTAAAACTCAGCCCCATCGCTGCATTATCTAAGTTTTTAATTTTACCTCTTTTAATGCCGAAATCCCACGATCCGCGATTTTGCGGACGGACACCGACGAGCCCGGACGACGGAACGTGCGGGGTATCGCAGACATCGGAAGCACCTCGGATGCGTATCCGTTCCTCTGCAATAATGCCGATCGTGGGATTCCACCATTAGAGATACCGAAAATCGACATATCTACATAATTAACAACAATCATAACGCCGTCTTTAAAATCACTGTAATTAGTATTTCGTTTAAACCTTCTCTTGCTGATTATATTACAGGAGAAACCTCGACCCTCCTTCCCTCGTCATACCGGATGTCAGGGAGACCACACTGATAAATGAATAACGTTACTAAAGTTTTGGAAATAAATGACTATTACTAATATTTATCAAGTAACAAATATCTAAGTACACGCAATCAGTTTCTGTAGTTCGGACAAAGCTTATATTTATCAGTGCAAGTAGATTCAGTTTCCTAATCTCATGATATTGAATAATTTCCACAAACGAATAATGAAATAAACACCTTTTTTTTCGCATCAAACCTTTCGTGAATACAACTCTTGGTCGCCTGAGGTGAAGGACCTCGTCGGTTGATACAGAATATAGCAGTTGTGATACAAACCACAAGTTCAAATTCAAATTATAAGATTAGAAGCATGGTTGGCGCAGTGGCTGAGCGATAGGTACGCAAATTACCAATCTGTTCGAAAAAAAAATGACTTAGGTGAAGTGAGCTTGAAGTGGGCTGTCATTCCTCCTAGGGATTGACACCATCAGCTCACTTCACATAAGTTTTCACGGTGAGGTTTTTACAAAATAGACAGGCTGACATGTTTTTAATGTTCCGATCTGTCTGTTACTGTTAGTGACGACGAAGTGATTTCTGTTGTTTGCGACCCCCACGATACAGAATAATTATATAGACTTGAGATTTTTTTTAAATAAAAATCATGTGCAATTTGTGTCTTAAATTAAAAATAAAGAAATAAACTAAGCAATAATGATCGTTGCTTAAGACAAATAAATTGGTGATTACGATCTGCCGAAGGCGTTTGAGCGTAGTCATTAAAAGTTTTTACTACTCAATGCATGTAAATTAAAGTGTGATAAACGTCAACCCGCAGTGGGTTATAATCATTAGCTTAATAAGTTTTATTCTTATCAGGATGGTGGTCAAATTTCTTACATTTCAGCTATTTAATGACCGATGGTTGCTAGAATAGAGAGTGAAAACCGCGTATCGGCAAGCGTAGTGTGGGATACCCACCAGCTAGATAGACCGACGACCTTTAAAAGGCGGCTGGGACTAACTGGATGCGGAAGGCTGAGGACAGGGTTACACAGTCTAGGAAAGGCCTATGTCCAGCAGCGGACTGTGAAAGGTGTGACTTATTTTTGATAGCTCGTAACCATTCACTGTTTGGGTGAAGTCAGGGAATCAGTTTTTTACCAACTCAAATTACGCATACATTCGAATCACAACTGTGGTTCTTTGACACTGGCATAAAATGTCTATAGCACGGCAAATTGATATAGTGTGTTAATTTGATAAACAATTAATTTCCCTGATTGTATTGATTTTGTGAAGGTTGATGGAAAGCTGAAAGTTTTTCCATATTTTTTTTGTTTTTTTACAATTTAAGGCATTATCAGTTATCTCTGCCAACCCTTGCAGATAATACAGACGTGATTTTAAAGTGTTTTGTATGTACCTACTCGTAAACAAGGTATAACTAAAATAACTAAAAACCTAAAAAGGGGTTTTGGTTGTTCAAAATATGTATTATGACGAACTTGTATAAGAGAACAACCTTGCGCCATCGCGAAAAATCAGCTACTATTTCTAATATTTTATATATATAATATAATATAAATATAAATAAAAATCCTAATATTTTGTCGAGAGATGCGGTTATTTTTTTTAAAGCGATAGAGCAGTGGAGCTCTTGGAGGTCGTGGACTCGAACCCAGCCAGGCGCTTTACTTCGTTTAAATAATGTCAACCCAACTGCTGTTTTCCACCGCCGTTTTCAGAAAACGGCGGTGGAAAACATCGTGAGGAAACCGATATGTCTTAGAACCAACAATTCGAAGACATGTGAAATCTATTAACCTGCACTGGGCCCCCATTACAGCCCATTCCCTCTCGAAAGGAGGAGGCTTGTGTCCCAACAGTGTGAACATTATAGGCTCAATAAGATGATGGTGATGCGAATATAAATATTAGGAACACTGCTGTTTTTTTCGCGATTTCACACTTAGTCGTTTTATAAGTTATTCTTAATGATCAGTACCCCTTTTCAGGCTTTCAGTAATTTAATTTACAGATTTTATTAAAGTTCCGAAATTCGATTCAATCATTCGATTCTAACTCGATTTACTGATGATTTTTATTACTTAATTTTAGACTTATCTTCCGGCGAAATCGTCGTATAACTTATTATGTTTTTCCTGTTATGAGTGAATAATTGTATTATTTCTGAGTGAAATAAAGTATCTTAAACCGTATTGCTAGAGTAGAGATGTAGTAATTTATTCGGTATTCAATTAATATCCGGTCTCACGCGCAGTGCGTTGATACCATAAATTATTCTTCGTGGGCGGACGGTAGGCTTTGATGCGGTTACTCAGGCCGAGATTTTATAATTTGGAATAAACTTAGTAACTATAGTTTGTGTTTTTTGAGTAAAATGAGGAAAGCTTGTTGGGGGTCCATAACTTTGAAATGTGTTTCCTAACAGATTTTTAAAAATAATTTCTGATTTGCCCATCTCTAGCTATATCTGTCTGTCCGTCTGTCAATCTGTACACCTGTCCATCCATCCGGTTCTTACTGCTATTTTACTCGGAAAATTTTGCACTATATCGATGACAATTGGAAAGATGGTGTATACTGCGCAACGGTCAACAAATTGTGTAGTGAAATTACAAAAAAAATAACAGTTAGGCGGCTTTTCCACAATAAAAGGAAAAGTTTTATGAAAAAAAAAATAACACATAACCGGTATCGTTGAATCCCATAATTAAAAAGACAATGTGTTTATAAGGGTGAGATGTACGAAGATAGCATTTTTCGAAACTCCTGAGTTGGCCAAACAAGTGGTATAAAATTACTTCCGGTTACACCTTCAGTAATAACTTTATATTTCATAGTTTGTTTCGGAAAAACTACAAAAAATAAAGTTGATTTGACAGATTGGTTTGATACCAATCTGTCAAAGTGGAATGTTCACTATTATGTCGTCCACTATCTATCTATCAGCCTAGCCTTTTCCTAACTATGTAGGATCCTTCTTCCAGTCTAACCGGATGCAGCTAAATACCAGTACTTTACAAGCGACTGCCTATCTGACCTCCACAACCCAGTAACTGGGTAATACGATACCCCTTGCTAAGACTGGTGGTCAGACTTTCAGGTTTCTGACGACCCGTAACGACGGTCAAAGATCCACGTTGACAACCGGGGCCAACGGCTTAACGTGCTTTCCGAGGTGCGGAGGAGTCTCGGATATATTGTACGTCGTAAATACTTTGACACAGCACACAGGCGTTATGTAGTTTCTGCCTACCCATAGGAAAAGTATGTACCTGTGTGTCAATATAAACAAAACACGGTAAAACTCATCGATGTTTAGTACAAAGTATTGTTTGTCATCACAAACCGAATAGTCTTTATAATCAAGGTTACAATGACAATGACAAAATGATAAATAAAGTGCATTTGTTTTTTGTCAGGTGTGGTCAATACACCTTGGTGCGTTGATCGATAGGTTAAACAAATATTATATTTTTATTGGTGACTCATGTTGGTTCGGCTACTAAAGGACAACGCACACATAAAAGCATGCACGGGATGAGCATCGCCTCAACTTGAGCCGTACAGCATCTATTGCATCTATTGATACTTTGACTGAACTGTCAAAATATAATTTTTACAAAAAAAAAAACAACCAACTTCCAAAAAAAACACAAAAAAAGTAAAAAATAACTTTAATTTCGGAAGTCGGTGTCTTTGCTTTTTCAATTTTCGTTTTTTTGCCACCTACTTCCGAAATTAAAGTTATTTTTCACTTCTTTTTTTTGTAAAAGATTTGAAACTTTTTTTTTAAAGATAAGACTTAAAACGGACCCCAACATTGTTGGGAAAAGGCTAGGCAGATGATGAGTGGTGTTACCTACCCCACACAAATTCAAATACCATTATCTGCTATGTAAATAACAGTGACGGAGTCACATAGAACATCGTCCAGATAATATAGTAAGTGGGAAAAATACGTAATATTGAAGCTAACTCAAAAACTACGCAAGCAAAGTTAATAAAATATATATGGGACCAACTCGGGAGTATACCCTTTCGAAATATTTTTTTTTTTTTAATCGGTTCTCAATTTGGGGATATATTTATGAACATACACAAAAAAAATACATACAGACGAACGTAAAACCTCCTCCTTTTTGGAAGTCGGTTAAAAAGGTATTGCGTTCGATTACCATTGTATGTGTCTCACGTAATAACCCGCAGGACTCTACTGCAACTCACTCTTCCTCGGCTCGACGATTCGCCGTCGTTGTCGGGCTTATGCGTTTGCTTCGATCTTTAGAGATTTTTATATCAGTTGTTAATTTCATATTTATCTGTACAAACGTTTGGCCTGCTCAGTAGTTTCGAAAAATGCTTTCTTTGCACATCTCTACGTCCTAGGAAATAGTTGTTTTTCAAACTTCGTGTTCAAGGCTGTGCTAGATTCTTTTTCGAGTCGGCATGATTCGGCACAGGCCGGGCCGAAAAATAGAATGTATATTTTGTCCGCTTTGTCCGAACACGTGTACACTGTACAGCAGCCACATAACATAACAACAGATATATATAATTATAAACATACAGAATAACAACATAACGCCTTGTTTCCCCGAAGGGTTAGGCAGCGGTGTACCTATAGTACATCCACATTTCCCGGCGCGAGTTTATTGCCTCTAACCTGGCACAAATACAGACTCCGGGCTGCTACTGAGAAATTACAAAAACCCAATATTTATTTATTTATTTATATACGAGTATACTTTATTGTACACCACAAAAATATATAACAAAAGGAAAAAACAAACACTACAAAATATACAATGGGCGGCCTTATCGCTTTCCGCGATCTCTTCCAGGCAACCTTGAAATGGACAGTGATTTGCCTGGACATAAAATGGGGCTGTCGTAGGTGCCAAAAATAAGTAAACAATATACTAAAATAGATACAAATATACATACATATCCTAAATAATAGATACATACATACATGCATAGGAAATAAATAAATAAGCAACGAAAAATAAATGAAGACTATAGATAATTACACAGTTACGAAGGTCCAATAATACTTTATCCGACCTGGAAATCGAACCCAGGACCTCATGCTCATCAGTAGCGCTTGCTACCTCTATACCAACGAACCAGGTCATTGGCAAGAGATTTATTAAAATATTACCTTATTGTAACGTAACATCAAAATCAAAATCAAAATATTTTATTTCACATAAACCTACATGGGCACTTATGAAACGTCGGAAGCTAGGTGCACGGTTCCAATTGGTTGTTTCCTATGGAGAAGAGCCGGCAAGAAACTCAATGAAACATATCTGGGTAGGTGCAACGAAAAGTCAAAAACAATGTGTTTTAATTTCCAATAAACAAGATAATATCTATTAAGCGATTGTTCACCTTAGCCGTAAAAAGAATGCATAATAGCCAAAGAAATACCTTCTGGTAATATTTGTATGTATTTTAGAATATTTTTTTAAATGGCTTTTGTTTCATACCGAAATCTTTGAGTAGGTAAGCTTTTTCTAAAAACTACAGCTGCGTTTCCTACGTTCCAACAATTATAATAAAACCAAAAACTTCCAAGAACCTTGAGCGTCTGTTTCACAGACAAAATTTCACTATTTCACCTTGAACCCAAATTTTTCCTATCAAGCAGTTCAAAAACTAAGTAGGTAAAAAAAATGTGCAGTTTTTTCTTTTTGTCGAATGCGTTTCAATATGGTATCACGTTGATGTTAATGACCGTTCGCACTTGAAACGACGGAGGTCAGTGGCGTGCTGACGACATTGTGTTTGCAATTATAACTTAGATGAGACTGGACGTGATCGAGAACGAGGCGATGCGATGCATGGACACGATGTGTGTACAGTCGACGCAAGAGTTTGGTGTGTGGGGTAGATATAAACATCATCATAAACATAACATCACGCCTGTATTACCCGAAGGATTAGGTAGAGGTGTGCATAGTTACACCTCTGCCTGTAGTGCAAAATTCCAAACACCCACATTTCGCAAGTTATGTTTAGGTCCCATGTAATAATAGGTGGCGAGCCTATTGCCATCAACTGGGCACAATCCCAGACTCCGGGTTGCTACAAAACCGTACTACTGATAAAAAGAAACGTGAACAAGCGTGGTGATCAATGCTCATGCCATCTCTGTTTGAGAAGAGATATTTGCCATGCAGTGGGAAATAGGCTGGTATTATTATTAGTATTACCTACTAACAAACTCTCTGAAATGCAACTAGCAACTTGTTTCTCGCAGCACGAAAACATGTTGCTGAAACAGTATTGTGTAACTTGTATTAACGATGACGATGTTTAACTGCCAGCCTGCATCATCAATGCAAGGCCCTAAATAATTTTGCCTTGTCCTTAGAAGACATGGGTAGTTGGGTAGGCAAGGGTCTCAAGGTAAGACTCACAATTTTTTATAGCTTATTTGTCAAGCTCTCCCCGCCACCTTCTTCGTGATCTACCGCGACGGCGGCGGCGTCTCCTGCCCGTGTCTGCCTCATCATCTGCCTTAGCCTTTTCCCAACTATGTTGGGGTTTGCTGCCGTATGCAGCTGCATACCAGTATTTTACAAAAACTTACTGTCTATTTGACCTCCTTAACCCAGTACTGGGTAACACGATATGCATTGGCAAGACTGGTTGTCAGACTTCCTTTGGGTAATACAGTTTGTCAGACTCCTGCCTGTGTCCGCTTGTTGATGATGAAACTCTGACAAACCACCGATAACTTGCGCAATTTGCATATACGAAGAACGTGAACTAAAACTTGCTGCATTCCACTGCCTGCACACTTATCTTTTTTGCTGGCTGTACGTAGTTCAGAGCCCCCGAAGGAATCGATTTCTCTCTCAAACTTACTCGAGTTCTTCAAGGATTCCATTCGCGAAATTGAAAACGTTAAGCATCGATTTGGAATCGATACTCAAATTGATATGGATGTTTTTTGACGTGACTGTGCTGATCATGGATTTTTCTTGATTTTGTGATTGTTTTACGAGTAAATACTTGATTATGTTAGTCTGAGTGTGGGAGTCTGGATTCGATTTCCAGGTTAGTCAATGTGTTATTAGGTTTTTCCAATCAGGCATTTTTAGTAGCAGCTCAGAGCCTGGGTTTGTTCTCGGTTGATAGCAATAGGCTTGTGCCATTGTCCATGGTACTTAGACGATACTAAAATGTGGGTGTACTAAATACGCCTCAGCCTAACCTCATGGAGAATACTGGCTTAATGTTACATTATATTATTAAATTATATAAAAAAACGAAAAAGTTAACTAGTCTACCTTTAGTTACTCGTAAAATAATAACTTTAAGTTAATTAATCAAAATTGGCTGCAGGTGCCGTCCAAACAGACGAGTGTTTCAACAATCCATTGTTTTCATTGTATTTCAAAATTAATAAACGTTCAGAGTAATTACTGGACTAGATGCTTACGTACCGGGGTAGATTTTTGTAAGAATTTGATAGGAAGGGAGATCCTATCAAGACAAGACATCATCCTTATACTCGTAATTAAACAAAAAAAAATTATGGACGTTAAGTAATATATCTCAATCTGCCTAACCTTTTCCCAACTATGTTGGGGTCGGCTTCCAGTATAACCGGATGCAGCTGAATACCAGTATTTTACATGAAGCGACTGCCTGTCTGACCTCCACAACCCACTTACTAGTTAATACGATACCCTTGGTAAGACTGGTTGTCAGACTTTCAGGCTTCTGACGACCCGTAACGACTGTCAAAGATCTACGAATGACAGCCGGGACCAACGGCTTAACGTGCTTTCCGAGGCATGGAGGAGTCTCGGTATGTAAAGATCGTCACCCTTCCACCGACTAACCCCGGCAAGCGCAGCTTAACCTGATGAGTCGACCCGGTGCGGGTGTTATTACTTAGCCACGAGCTAAAGGAAAATATATATACCTAATAAATAAAAGCCTCCATGAATGGCGATAGATGTATAGTCAACCTCGTATTTCCTTCACCACCCTGAGGTTGAATGTCACTTGCACATCAAAAAACGACAAGGTCTATTTATTGTTTGTAATGTTGTTAGATATTTTCAACATTAGTGAAGTTAAAATTTCCTGGGATTTATTGTCAAAAGTGTACGAGCAATTACGAGGACAACTATACGATAAACTTCGTGTCGATACGAGTGAATATTTAAACTCGATTCCCTGCACCTCAACGTAAATTATTGACGTCAGCCAACAAAATAAACATAAGTATATAAAGAACTCCAGCACATAGGTGCTAAGTATACACATATTAGCTTTTTACTTCACAAACGCAATGCCCTGACCGAGGTTACAGTGTAATATGAATTTATCACAATGGTCTCGTATTTTTAAAGCGTCATTTGTGAAAACTTATACTAATTTTGCAAAAACTGGAAACTGACGCCAGCAACACACCTCCGCTCTGCCGCGAAACTGACGCCAGTAACACACCTCCGTCGCGAAACCATAGTAGCGAAACCACAGTAGTTCAATTTAACTGACTCGCGTTATGTTCCGCTACTCGCGTCCGATTCGAGTAGCGGAGTATGACGCGAGTCAGTACAATTGAACTACTGCGGTTTCGCTACTATGGTTTCGCGGCGGTGATGTGCTACCGGCGTGAATCAATAAGGTCTTTCACTTGATTTAATTCAGTTTATTCATGGATGTCGGTTATTATATACTAAAACCTTCCTCGAGAACCACTCTATCCATTGGTGAAAACTGCATGAAAATCGCTGCAGTAGTTTTTGAGTTTATCGCGAACAGACGCGGCGGAGGACTTTGTTTTATCATATGAAGTGTTAGCCAGCCTTTTATGGTCTTATTGCAGAGCAAAGGCCTCTTCTGATACAGAGAAGGCTCACTGCTTGCTGAAGGCGATACCAGAATTAGGTTTATTTATTGTAAGTCCACGTTTCCTCGCTATTTTTTTCCTTTAACGATGTTAGACATGTCCAAGATAAAGTTAGAAAGAAAGTACATAACGAATTGGAAAAAGTTACATTGGTACTTGCCCGGTTTTGAACGTACAACTTTGTGCATGAGAGGGATTCAGTTCATTGCATTTAAGTACACTCGCAGTAACTAAAGTAATCGATCTTTACAGAAAGGGATCTTCTAGTCACCTACTGAGAATTTTCCAAAATCTTACACCTTTCACTGTTTGTCTACACCATGAACGGGACGTCGACGAGAAACGAGATTACGCGGCCGTAGTAAATGTACTGTCGCTACTTCGGCGTCGTCATCTCGTTGACGTCCTGTTCACGGTGTGCTGGACAAACGGCCTTACAGGCCAAAAGCTAGGTTACTAAATTTTTTATGGAAAACCTGGTATTTTTGCTACGCTGAGATAAGCGCCAAGCGCTTATTAGCGCTTTGTAGTAAAATTAATATTTCAAAAGCTGCTGTTGGTGCTAATTTTTTATGTAACGCTTTGCAAAAATTCTCCTTCAACACTTTCGTACATTTTCTAAGAACCGCACCGCTCTTTTTTTATTGAAAATGCGTTGCGCTGCTTCTCTTTGCGGCTGTTATAGTAAAATACATAATATTTCAATAAAATTGGTGACAGTTGCACCATACTCACATGCCAATTAAGCGCTTGCGTGCGCTTTGCAATTGTACTTGTAAATTAAACACAGCAACATATCCTTAGTACCAAGAGTTTATTAGTGTGAGCAATGCGTCTTATAGTTGCTGGAAACAGAAGAAACTTTCGAAATAAAATTGTCTGATATAAGTCTGCTCGCACCTTAAGAAAAGGTGACCGTTAAGATATCATTCAGTAAACCTTTATGCCTCACACAACCTCGCCGCATCTTTTGAATCCCTGAGGAACGCTTACGTTTAATCAAACAAACACTTAAAATTCCGACGCAAGAGCACACCGAGTTTGTTTTTATGCGCAAGATTGCTAAATGTACAAAACATTCAATATCAGGCCCTTCCTTATTCAAATTGGTAATATTTAAATTTGTCCTTGCTGATGACCAGATAACCCCGGTCAAGTAGTACCTACGTAAATAAAAATGATTTGATTCGGTAAAAAAAGAGAAGTTCGTTTGGTGTGGTGATTGGCCGTGCGGCTTCAAGGAGGCTGCAAGGGGATGGGGTCCTCGACCTATATTGAAGTCGCTTGCGCATCTCACGCACTTATTTACTCTGCTGTTTAACACTGCAGTTATACAGGTCTCCTTGGACGTGGACATACGTAGTACAGTCACACGTCAGTGGTGTCATTTTGACATTGAGCTATTGTGCTATTCTGTAAAAATCTCACCGTGAAAACTTAGGTGAAGTGAGCACGGAGTGAACTGTCACTGCCTTAGCATCAGTAGGTATCGATGACAATGATCGCTCACTCCACGCTCACTTCACCTAAGTTTTCACGGTGAGATGGTTACAGAATAGCAATGCTGGACTAGCGAATTATTGAGTCTCAATAGAATGAGGCCAGGCCATTTACAGGTTGTGTTACCACTGACCCGCGGTCGACTCTACTTACATACATATATATACAAAAAATGTTATACGCCCCTTCGCTTGTCTAGATGTCAATGCACTGACAGCCACATGCAAATATATGTACGTATTTTACCTACATTATGTATGATGTTGTGGCGACTTAATGCAGGGTGCGCAGTACTTTACCAAACAAACATACACACCTACTGTGTAGGTATTATGTTTTACTTACTGTCATATACATATATTAAATTTTCCTTACTTAAATGTGTTAATGCATCCACAAGTACCTATCGCACTTACACTCACACACACTGTCGCGCAGATGTATGACAAAAGCACACCATTTTCCCAAGTTTTGATACTGTTAAAAGACAAACTCCATAGGACAATAAAATTAGAGTCTGGACAAAATCAAACTGGTTGCTAATTTAGTTATACAGGGTTACTGGTAACTCGACGTATTCCTTGCAGGACGTCATAGTAGGGTTAAAATGCAACAAATTAAGCCACGAAATGTTCTACCGAAATTCAGTAGTTTTTGAATTAATTAAGAGTTTTAGAGCTAAAAATTACAAAAAATTAAATGTTTTGTTAGTGATATTTGCCAAAGTTTTAGGCATTATTGAACTTTTAATTATTAACAAAGGTCTGCTACGGCGTCAACTATGATAATAACTTAAATTTCAGTACAGTCGCGCCGTAAATCATTTTTAAATTGGTTTCAAATGGTTTAATCTGGGATTTTTCATTAAAAAACTAAAACTTAACTAATTCAAAAACTACTGAATTTCGGTAGAACATTTGGTGGCTTAATTTGTTGCATTTTAACCCTACTATGACGTCCTGCAAGGAATACGTCGAGTTACCAGTAACCCTGTATATTGTATTATTTTTCTGTCATAGATTTATTACACTCTGTGATTGCTTAATTCTTCAAGGACTTTCTAATTAACTACAATGGTTTTTGGTCCTCGCGCGGCCTGCGCGCGTTCATACAGGTTAAACTCATGCACTGACTTAGTAGGTATTACTTGTTATTGTAACAATGTTAGGAATATTGTAATAGCATTTACTTTTACAATGTTTGTAAATATGTGAGCACCATGTACCTATCACATAACTAGTTTATTTGTCATTGCTCCATTTATAATTATTTTTACCTTTTGTGGTACAGTAATCTTATTGTAGGTGTATCGTCTTCACTATAATTACATAATTGATGTATACAAAATATTGTAAAACATTTTTAAAATAGTAACGGTGGAGTTTCTTCCCCATTCTTCTCCATACGAAAACTACCTTTTGGAAGGGGCAACTAGAATCAGTTCCGCCCGCAGCGGGAGAAGTCATTTGATGATTTCCCAGGCCAAGGAATGCCGCCAAGGGTTGCAAAGACACTAGATTATTATGGCTAAGAAATTATACAGACCCTTGACGTGTATCAATGCAGTTTGTGTAGAGAAGTGAAAATAAATAGTATTTATTTATTTTAGGTTAACAACCAATCACAACTTTTATTTTATTTAAAATGACCAAAATTGTTTGTTTATTGGTGCCCAAGATACAGGCTGTGCCTAGTTTGGGACCAACAATACCTCTGTGTTGTAATTTGAATGTTGAAAAGAAAACGTTTTTTTTTTTTACTTATTTCTTTGTTTTTCATTGACGTCCAAAAGTGTCTTTTATGTGCCTATTTGAAATAAATTATTTGACTTTGACTTTGATTTTGAAATAGTCTTGGCTCAGATTTATACGTAATTTTTTTTCTAACTAGGAAATAATATTTCGCCTGTATTCCCAGCGCAGAGGTGTGTACCTAGTAGGTACAGTACTCCCACATACAGCTAGTTATGTTGAGATGTCATCATTCTTAGTCAAGTAGTATTAATTATTAACAATTTTATGCAGTCAGACGCATACATGTATGCTTCTGACTGCATGAGATTGTATATAGCTTTAAGTGGGATTGGAGACAGAAATAGGTCATCTTGTTTTCACCTTTTTTTGAAGTTCACTTTTTACGTAGCCGGGATTTAGATTATATTAATTTTTTGTGTTCAAAGTTACATGTTATGAAGCATTTTGGAGGAAACATCTGTAAATGAATGTTTTTTTTTCTACATAATTCAAGGAACAGGTTTGACTATACACAGCTTCCAGTAAGCTGAAAATGAGAGTGATCTGAGCATGCGTGATGTCTGAGCGTGAGGTCCAGTTTTCGAGGCGCGTGTCTTGCTAAGTGTTATTGGTTTCGTCCAATAATACATTTTCAGTTGCAGACCGGAGTCTGCATTTTCGAATATTAGGATTGTTAGGATTTAACATTACTGATAAAATGTGGGTGTATTTACTAAATACTTCTGCATACGCCTCGGACGAATACCAGGCGTAAAGTTACCTTATAATGCGTATTATCAAAACCGGCCAAGTGCGAGTTGGATACGCACACGAAGGCTTTCATACTGTATTAAGATCGAACCAAAAAACGCCGAAAAGTTTCTTGTATGGGGCCTCTTGGGGGTTTTTTTTATTACTTATAGCGGCACTAGAAATACACAATCTGTAAAAATTTCAACGGTTTACCTATTACGGTTCATGAGATACACCCCGCTGTCAGACAGAGGGACGGACAGAGGGCTCCATTTGGCACCCTTTGGGTATACGGAACCTAAATAAAGTACACGACTTCATATAGCTTGCTGAAAATGACAGCAAAAAAATGATATGTGAAAACGATAGCCTACTAAAAGCGTATCATATAGTATATAATGTATTCCTTGAAGGTATAGGCAGAACTGTGTGGCACTACAATACATCCACATTTCGACACTTATGTTTTATTTTAAGTCCCATGTAATAGGGGCGAGCCTATTGCCAACAACCGGGCACATATCTAGACTCCGGGCTGCTACTGAAAAGGTCCAAGTGAAAAAATCCAATAACAACCTGTCCGACCTGGGAATCGAACCCAGTATCTAATGCACCGCAGTAGCGTAGAAATAACGAATATAACGACATAATAGCTGATTTAATCCCGCTTTCAGTAATGCCCAACAGCAACCAAGCGTTATCACTAGGTTCCGGAAACTCGAAATTCGAACGATGTTGAGGAGTGAATCCCTGAACTGAAAAATAAATGAATTCGCTTTCGAAATTGAGTTAGGTTTGAAGTGAACTTTACAGTGTAATGATAATTATGAAGAATTTGGTAACATTACCCACTTGCCTGAAGCTATGTTCACCCTGCCCTAATTTTTTAATTAAAATTTTCTTTTTATCGACCAATATTTATTTGTATTTTTTTTTTAAATTCCTGCAAATGATGCAAATTACGCAACAGATGCTGTACAAACATTTATTATTAATTTATTTTGTATGGCGCACGTAACGTATAGTCAGGGTCACAGGTTCGATTCTCTCGATGGGGAATTGAGTGTGCATTCCTGTGTAATTTTGTGAGTGTCTTGTGAACGTGAAATGAAACAAAAATGAATCTTCACTAGAAATGCGTCTGATTTCGGCTTAACAATTAGGGATCGAACCCACGACCTCTCACTCCAAATCTACACCTTCTACATTGGGCTGTTGCCTCTCAATTGATTTCTGTATTATCAGATGCAGTCAATTGAACTACAAAGCGGAAGACATGGACGATCAAAATCCCCTCCCGGTAGCATCGGACAGTTTCCAAAGATTTGTTCTAAACCATAAGGTGTTATCAGTAGGTTCCGGAAACGATGACCGGTCTGATCATTGTTTCTGGAACCTACTGATAGCGCCTAAATAAACGCAATATCGCATATTTGTTAAAAATAAATATTTGTACATCATGTGCTGCGCAATTTGCATCATTTATTATTATTATGCGTAGCATACAGGTAAACAGGTCTTAATCAGGAATTTAAAAAATAAAACAAAGAAATATTGGTGGATAAAAAGAAAATTAAAACAATCAGGGCAGGGTGAACATAGCTTTAGGCAATGTAGGTAATGTTACCCAATTCTTCATAATTATCATTACACTGTAAAGTTCACTTCAAACCTCACTCAATTGACGGCACACAATTCGAAAGCGAATTCATTTGTTTTTCAGTTCTGGGATTCACTCCTCAACACCGTTTTAATTTCAAAGTGGTTTTCAGAGAATTTGAACTAATAGAACTTGATTTCAACTAAGTTGTTGGCCGGTCAATAAGCGGCTCTATAGTATAGTCGACTACGTAATTGCATTATCACTTTTGTCAACAATATCAATTAACCTCTTTTCCCAAATATGTTGGGGTTCGGCTTTCAGTCTCATCGGATGCAGCTGAATACCAGTATTTTACATGGAGCGAGTGTCTATCTGACCTCCATAAACCAGACTGGGTAACACGATACCCTATGGTAGGACTGGTTGTAAGGCTTTTGAGCTTCTGACGACCGGTAACGTCACAATTGTCAAAGATCTACGAATGACAGCCGGGACCGATGGCTTAACGTGCTTTCCAAGGCATGAAGGGGTCTCGGTATGTAAAGATGATCACCCATCCACGGACCGACCACGGAAAGCGTAGGTTAACCTGATCGATCGACCCGTGCGGCTGTTATTACTTAGCCACGAGCTCTTACTAACAACAATGCCGACTAAATTGAAACTTCAATAAGATTGAAATTTCACACATTCTAACTGTCACAGCCAAGGCAAGGCAATTCACATTCAAACCTTAGGATGATAAATCAATTATGAGGTTGACTGTACCTATGTATATGAGTGCAAAATACTACAAAAAAAAACTAAAAATAATCCTCAATCATGCATGGATGGTTATTTAAACCAGTTTTCGACTCACTGGCAATCAGTCATCGCACCGACTAAGTCAAGGAGGAAAATATAAAAGTATAGGTACCAATACTACCAACGATTAGATGATTTTAGGAAATTCGACTCTCACAACTGAAAACATGAAACAGAAGGATGTATTTTGTATGTAAACCTATTTGTTGGTAAAAAATAAATAACGAAGGTTTATAAGTTGATCATCTTTACGGATACAATGAAAAACAATAAGATTTTGCCCTTTAAAAGACAAGCACAAAGCGGTATCAATGGACCTAATTACACGAACTCACATAGGGTAAACGAACGTGACCATACACACCAATAGCCTATAATTAAGTATTAACACTTAAGTATATTGTACGTAGGTATGCGCTATAGCAATTAGCACCGCTGTCCTTGAATCTCCGACGACCTAAGGACGCGAGTTATGCATAAAGAATCAAATACTAAATTGGAGCTGAGAGCAAAAACTGGTCGGTTCAGGTCCTCGGGTGACGTCACTCCACCGAAACGCGCCCGTTTCCGACCAGAGGACATTATAGAAAACGACAGCAGTCTAACTGTTGATACCCGCGCTTAATGGGCATAAGGTTGGAACGTCTGGGATAGCTCCTTTGTTTTTAAACTGGACCACTTTTTGGCGCTAGTGCTGCGAGATCATCATTTGTTTTACGCTTTTTAATTTGCAGTGTTTTGAAATACGATTTCTGGGCTTGTAAATTCAAGTAAAATCGCTGTTAATTGCCTATGACTTCAAAACATCTTTTTATATATACATTCAATAAGGTAGGTGTGTGAAGTCATCAAAGGTACCAAGTGAAAAGATAATAATATCAGGACACGTGACATTAAAATAAAATGGTCTACATGCCATATAAACTGTGCTCCTAATTATTAATTCTAATCCTTGTTATTAATATAACATTATCAGCCGATATCTCCTTACGGACTTTATTTATTGTGTATTATTTATACGCCCGATTCTGTCCAAGATTACATATTTAAACTACCAAAATTATGTAAAAAGCGTCCGGTTTCCGATAATAGGCCTTTTAATTATACATACAAGGAGATACTTTATTCGATTATTAGCGATAAGTATTCGATAATTTCCGGCAATGTGTGGTCACCACGAAAGTGCGTTGAGCTGCTTCTCGGGATTGAGACTGAGGTGACCATGAATATGGCAGGAATATTTCACGCAAATTACTAGTATGTTTAGCGCTACAAGGTTATTTTAGCTCGTGGCCAAAATCCAAACTAACCGCCCTTTTGTTTTTTGAATACATTTCAAGTGACATATATCACAAAATAATCAATATAATCAATCATTTGTAAAATATAGAATTAATTTGTTGTTGTTTTTGATAATTAGTATAAGAAGGAAGGCTGTAGATCCGCTTCTGTACTGTTTGTTTGTATAATTGAGTAGATATAAATATATTTTTTACTTTTGCATGCCGTAAGGTAGAGTGTGTTGGAACTGCTTTTACAATGTTAACATCTTATTTTGTACCCACATTCATTGCAAAATAAATGATTTGATTTGACAAAACAAATGCACAAATTGCATAAATGTTGACCAACAGCGTGCAGCGCCCCCCTGTAAACGTCATTCGAGCGTCAAATGATCCTTGTAGCAGTATACTGTTTTCATCAGTTTATCCCTGTTGCCCTTTGTTTCGTTTGGACCACTATCTAATACAATATTTTGTTGTAATACTTTTGATGTGCTGTCACATCACTGATGGTAGACATAACGTTGTCCTAAGTCCTAAAATTATTTTATCGCGTATTGTTTGTCGCAACTATGATGCAGAGTCCTTTTCTATAAATTCTACTATCGAAACTACTGACACCTTTTAAATCACATTGTATCAACAGTTTTTATTTTTTTATCATTCCTGTCTTTCCAATAAGCAGGTAATATTATCAAAGAAGTTCACAGTCAAAATGAGATACCTAACTTTAGGAGGAAATGGAATGAAATTGTTTATTCTAAATTCTAATTTTGTTTATTTTATTGTTTATTTATTCGAAATTTCCTATCTGACCAGGACTTATCCCAATCTCTAAAAAATTATGGCATCACTAAGTTCGCAGTATTTTTCGCTTTGTTGTAAAAAACGTGTCGGTTACTCATAGGTCAGCGGTGCGAGGCCAATGTATTTCTGTTAGTTTTTTTAACATAATTTATATGTATTGACAATGAACATAAATCTTTGTTTTATTGGTGTGTATTGTGGCTCAATGACAAGCAATATTGAACCCACAGTTCAAGTTAACTGTGTTAATAAAATTATAATAGCTCTTGGTTTCGCAGTGCATTCGGTTTCCTATTTATTTTTCATGTTGGCATGTCGGATTAAATACAATAAAGATCCTGAATTGAACCATTGGTTTCGCTTAATTACAGTAGTTAAATATTAATTATTTTATTAGATTTAGATTTTTATTACAGAATTATTAATTAATTAGATTAATATTATTAAGCTTATAATTTTAACTTACTAAAATATGTATGTGCATAATTATTTTTTATTTCAAATTATACAACCTATTAATATATTTTTTTAAATTTATTGTCACTTTTCTGTAGTATTTTTTTTAATTTTTATATAATTACAAACTTTGCCTAATAGAAATCATCCAATGACTTCTCCCGCTCTGGGCGGAGCGGAAGGGCGTGTCAGACTTTTACTGGCTAAAACCCACTCGTGTTCCTTCAGTTGCCTGTTGCCAAGGTCCCGGTATCCCTTTCAGACTTTCCCGCCACCCTGGCAGGATTGTCGTAAGCCTCAATGTTAAATATTTGTAATTAATACCCCATGCGCATAAGGTGCGCTTCCATGGTGCGCAAGGTGTGGAGCCGCTCCAACAGTATCCTAAGCATGACTTAAAGTCGCCTAGACTTTGTTTTCGTGGGTCGTTGTTGTGCCATCTCACATGGGTTACCACAACGGTGATCCAATACTATTTATTTATTTTTGTTTCTGTGAAGTCAAGTGAAGTGTCAGTTCCAACATAGTTGTAAGTTTTACTAACCATTTTTGAGTCATGATACTTGAATCAACAACATTTCTATTTTATTCTAATAACGTCTTACTTATGTTTTTATTTTTTCATGTCATTTTACATTACACGACTGAACAAAGATTTGAAGTATCATTGACATTTAAGTATAAATTACCAGCACAAAACGAAAAAGTGGAAAAGGAAAGAAATATTGCATTTCAACCATACTTATCAGTACCAATTATTAATAACAATTAAGATGCATGATTCAACTTCAAATAATAATTATAATGTTCCCAAACTAAGCACATAGGTACATAATTATTAGAGATCAATCATAAATCACGAATAACGTTTCTAAGGATTAATAAATGCATAATAAACATGCAATTTGCAGTTACAGGGTGGTGCTTTAATAACGCATAACGTAACATTAAAATATGCTTGTTTTCCCTTGAGGGTTAGGCAGAGACATAAGTAGGTAAGTAGCTACTCGCCATTTTTGTTTAGGTCCTATGTAATAGGCGGCCAGCCTATTGCCATTTACCGGGCATAAATGTAGACTCCGGGTTTCTACTGAGGAATTCGTAGTAGAAAAACCCAATTACATTTTGTCCGACCTGGGAATTGAACCCTGGACCTCATACTCAGTAGCAGCGCTTGCAACTACCAGCCCAACGAGGCTAAATACGATAATAGAACTTGTCTATATAGTATGATGTAACAGCCTAACTAATTGTTTAATAATCTCGGAACATTTAAAACTTTGTCGAGAAATTTTCCACACATACAGTGCATTGTTGTAGCAGGCAAGATCCGATTCGAAAACGTGTTAATTCAATTTCTAAGTTTACATCTTGAACCACTGAAGATGAAGAGGAATATTTGCAATGACCATCACGCAGTGAGCAAAGTTCATCAATATAGTCTCGTAAATGAAAAGAAAGAAAAATTGCTTATTCTGCACAAGCAAGACACACATTACATAATAATGCAATGTAGTCAAATGCCTCATATTCACAAATAAAAGTTCAAAGTTTGACAATGTGACATGAAGATCATAAATTTATACCATTATCATCATCTAAGTACCTAGTTTTCCCAAAAAATTGTTGAGGTCAGCTGTCAGTCAAACCGGATGCAGCTGAATACTACCTATCTGTCCTCTACAACCCAGTTACTGCGTAACATGATATCCCTTGGTAAGACTGGTTGTCTGACTATCAAGCTTCTAACTACCCGTAACGACTATCATAGATCCACAAAATTAATGATAGTCGGGACCAAGGGCTTTTTTTTTTTTTTGTTTTTTTTTTTTTGAGGATGGGAAATCATCCAATGACTTCTCCCTCTCTGGGCGGAGCGGAAGGGCGTGTCAGACTTTTACTGACTAAAACCCACCCGTGTTCCTTCATTTGCCTGTTGCCAAGGACCCGGTATCCCTTTCGGACTTTCCCGCAACCTTGGCAGGGGGACCAACGGCTCAAGTGCTTTCCGAGCCCCTGTCCACCCACCCTCAGACCTCAGCAAACGTAGCTTAGATATGTAACTATCGATTGACCTGTGTGACTGTTATTAGTTAGCCCCTTCCTTAGCCAAGAGCCCCTTAATTAAAATGCACACACCCTATAGGTAAATTCTCACGTTTACGTATATTTTATTTTATCTAACTACATTATTGAGATGTTAGGCAGCTCCGGTGGTCTGCGGCTTGTTTGATGAACCAACCTTCAAATAACATTAGTCGATCGCTTATTTTCCGTAGAACTTGGTCATGACAAGACTTGTATAGTGTATACGTAATTAGAAATATAATTTGTTTAAAGGTCAAAACGGCATCAATGGAATCATCACTTGTGAAAATTTGAAGTAGACAACGGTTTTAAATCCATGATAATTTTATAAATGCGAAAAGTAACACTGTCTTTTCACCAGTGATCGGCTGAATGGATTTGGATGAAATTTGGCCTACGGATAGACCATGAATTGGGTCAGGTAGGACAAGCATACATTTTATCCTGGTAGTGCGTTCGCGTGGGATAATTTCCGATTTCCACGCGCGGGCGAAGCCACGGGAAAAAACTAGTAACATCATGCTTTTTTTTTTTCTTTTTGTTTAGTTTAAGTTCTATGTATTAGGGCACCAGCCTAGTGCCACAAATCCAGACTACAGGCTGTAACTGAAAAAATCCTAATATAGATAATGGATTACCCAGATAACATTTTAGCAGAATTGGGTATCGAACCCATCACGTTTAGCAGACTCGCTTGCCACCGCTAAGTATACCAACGAGGCTTTCAAAACATTTTTAACCGACTACAAAAAGGAGGCGGTTCTCAATTCATCTGTATACCTTTTTTGTTTATTACGAGATTACTCCGCCAATTTTTTGATGATTTGAATTTTTTGATGGTTTGATTTTGATGATTCTTTTTTTGTTTTCATTGTGCCGTTTTAATAAAATAAAATTTCAAAAATAGTAATGACGTCTTGGAATTAATGAAAATGATTAAGGAATAAATATAATACCTAAAATTGTTCTGATTCAATTAAAAGGAATCCTACTAATATTATAAATGTGAAAGTTTGTGTGTTTATGTGTTTGTGTGTTTGGATGTTTGTTACTCAATCACGAAAAAATGACTGAATGGATTTGGATGAAATTTGGCAAACAGACAGTTTATAGCCTGGATTAACACATAGGATACTTTTTATCCCGATATTCCCACGGGATCGAGACTTACGCGGGTGAAACCGCGGGGCGCAGCTAGTATTAAATAAATGGCACGTCACTAGACGATAGGATCTATTTGTTTATGTGATAGTTTCAAGCTTAGTGTAGAGTCCACGCCACCACTCAAGTTCGATAGACGCGGCGCTAGTGTCTATGTCATTGAGTCGAATTGCATTTAAAAAATAAACCTGCCAGGTGTGTGTCGGACTATAAAAACGGCAAAAAAATCATGTCTGTTGTTATGGGAGCCCCCTTAAATATTTAATTTATTCTGTTTTTTAGTATTTCTTGTTATAGCGGCAACAGAAATACATCATCTGTGAAAATTTCAAAACTGTCTAACTATCACGGTTCATGAGATATAGCCTGGTGACAGACGGACAGACAGACAGACGGACGGACAGCGGAGTCTTAGTAATAGGGACCCGTTTTACCCTTTGAGTACGGAACTCTAAAAATGTAGTTCCACAAAATTTTGTTAGAATCGCTGTCAAAAGTGATAGGTACTAGTACTATACTGTAGGTACAGCAATTACAAGGTTCAGGTGGAGGTGACCTACCTACCACATTTTATTTGAAGAATTACTTTAAGATAAAGAAGTTCTTATCAGTTTTTTAGTCTCTCAGTCAATGTGTAAAAAGTTCTTTTTTTCTATAAAATGAATAAAGGTTTCCCAAAACATATTTATTACGTACTTTAAATTTAAATTAGAGAATATCGTATGTACATAAAATGCTTTAAAACGATTCCTGTTTTTTGTTTTTTTTGCCGCCGCCTTGCACCGACACAAAGATGTTTTTAAAGACCCGTTTTTGATACATTTGAACCGATTTAGTAGAATCAAAGTTGTTATTAGGGTAACCATGTGCTTAGCTGTAATTAGGATTCTCTGAAATGTTTGATTCCGATGTTTTATTTTGAAACATTTCTGAATTTCCGATGAGTAATTTATAGTGATTCAAATATAATTGGAGCAGTGGTGGCCCAGTGGTAACGGCCGTGACTTACGAGTTGTAGGTCGTAGGTTCAAACCCTGACAGGCACTTTGCTTTATGTAAATAATTTCATCACCACTGCTCCTAAAACGGTGACGGAAAACATCGTGAGGAAACCGGCATGGCCTAGAACCAAAAACTCGAAGACATTTGAAATCTACCAACCCGCATTGGGCCCGCGTGGTGGATTATGGCCAAATCCCTCTCACAGAGAGGCCTGTGTCCCAGCAGTGGGAACCTTATAGGCTGATTATTTATGTTATGTAAACATAATTGATGTCATTTTTTGTACTTAAATTCATCGCTACATCCGAACTTAGACCATATGTGATGCCTATTTTCCCGTAACTCGTTATCTAAATATATATAACTCGAAGGTGACTGACTGACTGACATAGTGATCTATCAATGCACAGCCCAAACCACGCGACGGATCGGGCTGAAATTTGGCATGCAGGTAGATGTTATGACTTAGGCATCCGCTAAGAAAGGATTTTGATTAATTCTACCCCCAAGGGGTCAAAATAGGGGATGAAACTTTGTATGAAACTTTGTCAATTTTAAACCGATCGGAAAGGACAAACGCTACTTTTTATCGACATACCACGCGGGCGAAGCCGCGGGCGAAAGCTAGTTTTCGTATATTTGTCCTTTGCTAGCGTCGTTTGCCGCAAATAAACGTATTTTCTTCCTTCTCCTATATAGTAAGTATAATAGCAAGTTTTAAGGCAGGATGCACGAGCAGCTTAGCTTACACAATGGCATAGGAGGACCAACAAACATGTATGCATGCATGTTGCATGCAAACTTTTATCCTTTGTATCCCCGGCTTTGGACGGCTAAGTAGGTAGGACCTAAATTTTCTTCAATAATAATGCTTTTAACGCCAAAGTATGATCAAATTAATATAATAAATGCAATGTTAATCAAATTCAAAGTTAAGATATTTAGCGACGGTATTCAAAGTTTGACATCAGTGCGACGGATTTTCACGCCGTTTTGATGTGAAATAAGTTGCACGACAAAGTTCAAGGCTTAGAAGCTTGCGGCAAACATCTAAAAGTCGGATTACACCGGATAATACAAAGTTAACTTGATAAAATTACTTTAGATACTATTATCCAATCATTTGGAACTCTTGGGTACTGTTTTCAGGTGCTTACTTTTTTATTGAGGTCCTATAAATAACTTGAATGTGTATACGGGTCCTTTTGTTTCGTAAGAAGACTTAAATGGTGCATTGATTTTATAATTTATAGCTAGATTATGACTTTTAAATGAAGCATAGTTAGTTACCTTATCGATATAATCATTATCTAAACACTTCAAAAAGTTTCTTACTTATCCAAAAACGTTTTGTTTAAATAACACTACCTAATATTTGTTCCTATACTCGTAGATATGTTATCTGCGTCAAAAGGACAGGGAGGTGACTATTGCCGGTATAATTCGGAAAATAACCATCACTTGAGTTATTTGGTTGTATGGTTAACGAAGTTGCATTACCTAATCATAATATAAAAATTGAAACGGAGAGATAAATTGGTTTTTAGGTGTTGAAGTTATTGAGGGCTTTCAAATACAAATACATTAAAAATAATAAAAAATAGTAGCCCACCGGTATCGGCAACAGTGTCCAAGCCGAATAAATTACTATGAAAACTCATATCTGTCAGGTAGGTAATTTATTAAAAAGTGGAACGAACTGTTTATTTCAACACAATGACAACCATAATCGAAATTTAAATAAAGATTAAATTATATAAGATTTGGCTTTCAAATATAACTATTTAAACTAAAGAAGAAACAAATGAACTGGCGCATGATAAATATCATCATTGATTCCCGAATTCTTATTTAATTTACTAAATTCTAATTTCCGCGCATTATTTGAGAAAAGTACAATACAAGCCTTTATTTCGGCCAACTGCAATAAGGAATTGATGGCCTCACGTATGTGTGCCTCGGCTATTGCTTCGAATATCCGATTGCTATGGATCTCGTAGCTATTCTAATTTAAACCATCTATCATTCATTTTTTCTGCTCAAATAAGCCGCGGCATGGACGGTGCGTGGTTAGAGTAACGTGGGGTCACCCCAATCGCGATAGAAACGCAATATCGCGTGGCGCTGCAGCGATGCAATAATTGTTGCCCCAGGACGACGCCCGCACGCTTCGCTTTAATTAATAATGCCAGCTTACAAATTGCAACCATTTTTGTGCCGCGCTTGATATTGAGCTTTAAGCATTTTGTGATGTTGATTTTCAGGGTTCCGTACACAAATGGTACCTATTACTTAGCTTACGCCATGGGCCGTTTGTCTAGGTGTGCTCACATTGTTCGGGTCGGTATGATTCGGTATAGCCGGTGGCAAAATCTAATACTTATTTTGCGGCTCTGCTGTGGCGAATCATGCCGAATTATGCCGACCCGAACCAATGTGCAGCACGCCTCACAGAGCTGTATCTTGTTCACTGTAATAGGTAGCCAATTGTTTACAGAATAAGGGTTATTTTATCGTGTCAAATTATTCCATACCAAACGAACCTTTTGGTGCGCGAATCCACTCATTGTTACTGGCCGTTTTTTTTTGGTTTAAGGTGTCAATTTACACCTGGCATAATTATGAAGATTTATCAAGCAATTGACAATTAAATTATTATTTGTATTGCTTGTAACTTCTGTTACTTAAATATACGTATCAACAATGTTTAGTTATTTACAAAGTTTACCTAATGATTTTGAACTTAGGTATCCATTCATATTGTGTCGTTTTCTATTGAAATAAACTAATCAGAGATACCATGGGTAAACTTTGTTTCATAATTTCCATCTAAAGTATGCTATTGTTTGATGTGGTTTAAATACAGTCCTAATCACATACTAAACTGTTTTTACAATGTCAATAGCGCTACGAAAATGGTATGTGCTAATAATAACTTATGTCTCCGGCAATACTTGAAGTAAATAGAGGTGCATACCTAATAAAAAATCTTTATGGGTCACCCTATTGAAAGGCTTTCATGCCAACACAAAAAGAAAGGAGTTCATGATTGGTATAGTAAACTATCTCTGGACCTACCTTTAAAGTTTTAAACTATCTGTAAAACCGGAGAAATTAATAACCTACTCAAATCACAATTACTGTTATTCTTTGACAATTGTATGAAATGGCTATAAAACGGAAAATTGGCGTTGTGTGTCAGCTTGATAAACAATGAATTTCCTTGACTGTACTAACTTTAGTCCTACTCTGTAAAGTTAACTTGCCAACTTCAGTCAAGTGACCGTACACACGGCTACACATCAAGCTATACATTTCCAGTTTGTGCTGATCTCGCATTGTATAGGATTTCCGTACAATGTGAGGTCAGCTTATACTGGAAATTATAGCATAATGTGTAGCCGTGTGTACACAATTCGAAAACTTACTCACTTGTTTCTTTAGTATAAGTCGGTGATAAATACTTGCTCCTCTTCTCCTTGTCTGTCTGAGGAGAATACATAGGTATCAGACAAGGAGAAGAGGACCTAATCCAATACAAAGCATAGGCTTTGTATTGGATTGGGTCAGCTTACGGTAGTTGGTAATGGTTCATGTTAAAAACCATAATGCAATTTTCTACTACCAGTGAGGTAAATGGAGTATAAGCGATATTTATAATCTGTGCCAGTAAACGTCACACCGATGACATATACCTCCTGTTCTATTATTAAAACGCGTACCGGGTACGGGTGTAGGCTTGCTGAGCTATAAGGCATGTCTCACAGTTTATAGCGATAGCTGGAGAGATATTAGATACACGAGCTATGCCAATGAGCGATGTTTTGAAATATAACGGCGGTTTAAACTCAGGTTTTATTTCCTAACGTTTAACGAGGCAGCCGTTTTGCATGTGGTGTGCAAATGCCTTTAGTCTTCGAAATTTAGGTGATCCATTTTGTAAAATGGAGTTGTAACATGAAACTTACAAGATAATTTTATGTTTTAAAAATTATTTCCGAGTATGTAAACAAAAAAAAAAAATATCGCTTTCGTATATTAGGTACGATGAGGAGGTCTAATAACAGCCGGGCAACGCGGGTCGATCCATCAGGTTAAGCTACGCTTGCCGGGGTTGGACCGTGGATGGCTGACCGTCTTTACATACCGAGACCTCCGTACCTTAGAAAGTACGTTAAGCCGTTGGTCCCGGCTGTCATTCGTGGATCTTTGACAGTCGTTACGTGTCGTCAGAAGCCCGAAACTCTGACAACCAGTTTTACTAAGGCGTATCGTATTGCCCAGTTAATGAGTTATGGAGGTCAGATAGGCAGTCGCTTCATGTAAAATACTGGTATTCAGCTGCATTCGGTTAGACTGGAAGCCTGGAAGGGAAAAGGCTAGGCAGATTGATTGATATCAGGTACGATAAGAATGAATCAAAAGTATCTTTAACTAACGTTCCTTCTTTAACACATCAATTTAAGTTAGCTATAAAAAAACGAGCGCGCCTTGCAGTATTCGCGTATGATGTAACATCTAACATCTTGGCTGACAGTACCAACCTCTCGGAAAATGGGTTTGTACTATCTGATGGCCAACACTAGCACCGCGCGCGTTCATTGGTCAAATCAAATAGCGCGCGCTTCCCCGGCTTCCTGTTATACATTTCCGTCCCTTTTCACGAATCACTCCCATAGATTGCAGGAAAGCGCAAAAGGATAGACGTTACGCAGCAAAAAACTCCTATTCAGTAATAATAAAGCCCACATTCGGTTTAACAGTAGCAATTAACAATCAACAGAGGATGCTATATAAACACTGGTATATTTTTGGTTCAATCGCGCCGCATCGCGTTCGTTCCTTTGTAGGGACAGCGCTCCCCGTGCCAACCACTAGCTAAGGTGTGGACTACACCAAGACTATTTCAAAATATATATTTTTTTCAATTAATAAATGTAATTGATTCTGTCTGAGTTTATCTTCGACACTGACATCAGGGAAGAAAACGATGTGAGGAAACCTGTACTTCTGAAATCGTCAACCCGTCTTGAAGGGTGGTGAGGAATGATGTGGGTAATAGCATTTATACACACGAGAATGCGGATTTCTATGGGTAATGCGGTAGTGGGGCGCTCATTTCGGAGTGCATAAGATATACTGTGGACGATTTTTAATATTGTAAACGATTGTTTTTACGTTTCCAGTGTGAGTACTAGTAGTGTAAATACTCTGTTCAATATTACGTTATTTCCTATTTATTCTAACTTAAAATAATTTTTACAAAAAAAAAACAACCGACTTTCAATAAAACACCACAAAGTGAAAAATTACTTAAATTTCGGAATCGGCTTTTTAATGGGTCAATTTGTAATTTATCTAAGTTACAATAGTCTAATGTCAACTACTTATCACTTTTTACAAAATATTGCTTTTCCCGATGCAGGGACGTTAATCGTTGAGGAGTTCTCCTGGTACTTCTCCATCAGCTCCACACCATATGCATTGTGACGAGCATAAATTGCAACCTTATTAAAGTAATCGAATCGCAATCCGTGAAATACTTATTAATGAGTAGTTCCGGTGGCCATCTGTGGTCTTCATCATCAGCTCCTCTTCACCATATGGTGAAGATCCCGAGAGCAAATGCACGAGTTACTAAAAAAAAAATACCTAAATCGTTATAGGTGTGCCTATAATATTATGATCTGAAGAGTTCCCTCGATTTCTCCAGAATCTCATCATCAGACCCTGACCTGATGACAAGGGGACCACTTTGGCAGTGCATACCCTTTCAATCAAAAAAACAATTTTGGAAATCGGTCCATAATTTAAGGAGAAATCGGTCAACATAAATAAATAAAAACACATGAAGTTTAATATACAGGGTTACTGGTAACTCGACGTATTCCTTGCAGGACGTCATAGTAGGGTTAAAATGCATCAAATTAAGCCACCAAATGTTCTACCGAAATTCAGTAGTTTTTGAATTAGTTAAGAGTTTTTACCAGTAACCCTGTAGAATCCTTTTTGGAAGCCGGTTTTAAAAATAAGGAAAGTATTGCACTCGCAGCACCACCGCCCTAACCCGTTCGTGCAACCCCAGTTATTATCTAGACCGCAAGCGATTTTGCTCACTTAGCTACCTCCAGCCATTTTACGCGATAAAGAATACGCTATAACACAAAGAAAATGCACAGTAAAAATTGCACTTCATCGTTACAAATAGCTAAAGTTTGACGAAACTATTGCAATAAAAACAAGAAAAAAGCATCACCCTCCTTCTGGGGCAGTCGGGTAAAACCTACAATATTTTGCGGAATTTTAAAACGTACTGCAGTAGGCGAAAGAAGCTTTGTTTGATATTGTTCGTTTTTAAGGTGAAAACTGTTTGTTATATAGTTCAAGTCATTGCAATAGATTTCAACGGGTGTATCGTAGAATAAGTATTTAACTTAGCATATAATTAGTAAATTAACCAACTGTTTGTTCGATTGTATTAGGTATATGTTATAAGATCGTTAGAACCTTGTTAGAAACTTTTATTTTGTTTAATCGGTAAGAAATAATTTCAATTTGGATGACCAGAAGCATTTCTAGATTCATTAAGGAGTTGGCTGGCCATTTTGTTTGTTTCTCAGTCAGTTAGACCCTATACTTAACTAGCTGGCTATACCTAAATCTAATTTAAATCATTTGACAAGTAGGTTCAGCCCACGTGGTATATATCAATGATTAAAGCCAACACACTATTATCTTCATATTGGTAAAGTAACCACGAAATTATCGCTACACAAAGTCGTTTTGTAAATTAATGTAATGTCTAAAAAAATTAAAAAGAAGACCACCCCAAAACAGCAATGTTAATAATAGACAAACAAATGGTTTTGAAACGACATAGACAAAGACGAAAATACGAGAAAAGAAAGAAGTGTGAAAGAGACGAAGAACCTTAGCTACAATATGGGTGGTCGAACATTTTTTTCACTGCAATTTATGTTCGTAACAAAGTTTTAGGAGACGGTTTAGGGTTTCCATCAATTTAAAAGTGCTTAGTTTTATTTAGAACAAAATTAATCTCGATACTATTCGAGTATATTTTTTTTTTAGTTTTAGCTATATAGCCCAAAATATAGGTCACCTAGATCAGCACTGCTCACCACCCGTAGGTATCTTTAAAGGGACTTTAATGCTAGTTTAAACTAATCCCAGATGGTAAATAATATTTTCTTTGAGTCTAAAACTCAAAAGGATGTTTCCACGATGATGCGGATAATCATTAGCAATTTGAAAACCTTTTTATTTCGAATTTTGTGTTCACCTGAGAGAGGTTCAAAGTGATCCTTAAGAATAGCACTACAATACATCTTGTTAAAAAACATACATCCATGTTTATGTATGTAGATAGAGATAGATAAGATAGATAAAACGTTTATTTGGTGCACACAAAAGACAGCACAACATACAAAAACACGGTTAAATAAATAGCTACAAGGTACATATAAACAAAAAAAAAAAAAATTGAAACAATAAATGAAAACTAAACTAGACACAGTGATGACAATATTGTCTATGACACACTTTAAAAAATAACGAAACATACAAAGTGCGGTGTGCGTCTCAACGTTGCACCAAATGGGAGTCCAACTCAGCATGTGTCAGGCGAATATACCTGACGCTGATATTCTGCTGGATCCCTGCAGTGACATACGGACGTCGAGCAGATACATGAAATTAATATGTGAATTTGTTATGTGAAAAGTGGAATGTACGGAGCAAAATTACGTAAGTACCCGCAATTTAAATAATCTATTATACAGTTAAGTTTTGCATTAGGAAACGTTGTTCGATGATGAATGCGGCTTCTTCCCATGGGGGTAAGCAGAAACTATAGAACGACACCTGCTAAGATTCTACTACGTTTACGTTCATATTTCTGGAGGCACTAGACAAAGTGACATTCTATCAGCGATAACGATGACGGAAAAGGCAAAAATGTATAGGACTGACATAAGCTATCGAAAAGCTTATGTCAATTCTGTTGAAAGTCGTTGTAGAAAAACGAAACGCTTTGGAAGCGATTGTCACTTGCACAGACTACTTAGAGATACTAGTCACTTGTCTAGGCCCTCTGGTCATACACGCGCTGGTTGCGAGTACTACCCACCCGACCTTTCTGAAGAACGCCACCAATAAGGACTGACTTTAAAATACGAATGCTCTGATTTTTTTAAACGCATAGAGAAGCACAATATTATTATGTAAATTACTACAGAGAACAAACGAAACGATCGTAAACAAACAAAAAGTTACCTATAAAATACCTTTAAAATACCTTTCGAAACACGATAATACAATAAACGTAAATGTTCCTATAAATTGTTTTAATTTAATATTTTTTAGGTTACTGCAAACCGAGGATTGACTTAGTGAGTTCAACAACTTTCGGAATCATTATTTTTACATCAGGCGAGATCAAGGTTGACAGAGTTGGTAGAGCTGTCCCATAGCTTAATAAAAAAAAACAGGTAAGTACTCGCGTTTGTAGTACGAGGTGAGTGTGACTTTTTCAATTCATAATGTACAGTTCGATTCAAACTTAATGGCGGCTCGGAACATGAGTCACTGCGCAGTAACAATTTCATGTGGCAGCAGGAGTGAGGGGTGGGTTACTGCGCGTAGCGAGTAGCTAACTTCCGAGCCGCCATTACGTTTGAATCAAACTAGTACCTACTTTCTGAGTTTACTTGGACATTACCGACACCGGTGAAGGACAACATCGTAAGGAAACCTGGACTTATAGTTAATACTACCTTCCGCCATTGGCTTCGCCTGCGTGATTTCTTTATACCTAAATTATATAGCCTATGTTACTGAGATAATATAACTGTTTAAAGCATTTTTAAAATCGGTCAGGTAGGGTTTGAGTTTAATCATTACAAACAAAAATACAAATCTTTTCTCTTTATAATATTAGTGTAGATAATGTACATAAGTCTGAAATCGCCAATCCGTCTTGATGCGTCCAAGCGTGGTGATCAATGCTCGTGTCTTCTCTGAATCAGAAGAAGCCTTTGCCCTGCAGCGGGACAATTATAATAGGCTGGTAATATTTTATTCGCGTTTCATTATATACTATACTCCATTTGAAATAAGATTAGAAACTTTTTACAGTCTGTTCAACCGATTTTGACTTCTATACCGTAGACATTAAGGATGGCATTAAAAGCAAAAGAGGTTACATAATACCAACTGTCTACTGCAGCTGCTATTTGTCATGCCACCAACGCAATAGAAGCCAAAATCGGTTGAACGGACTGTAAAAATCGTTATTTAAACGTCTAATCTTATTTCATATGGAGTATAGCTCATACTAGCTATGATGAGGTCGACTATAGTGACTGTTATTTGATGATCAGTTTCTAACAACCAACTTTTAAAAGAAAGAAAGAAAGAAAAATATTTTATTTGGGACACGCACATGAAATATAACAATAAAAACAAACATTAAAACTAACAAAATTAATAAAACAAGTAATAAAATAAAATAAAACAACGTGTAGCAGAGAAACCCGTGCGAGGCCAAAAAGGCTCCTATCTCAGCATAATGCTACTATATTTGAGAAAAAATAAACAAATACCGCAGCGCTGGTATTCTGATAGGGCCCACTGTGATGCCACTGACACACCTACGGACATAAAATAAATCTAGTAATAAATAGTAAAATAAAATAAAAAATAGTAAAGAAAGTAATAAATTATACAGTAAAATATAATTTAAAAGTAAAACATGTATATTCTGCATGTTGTGTCTACTACGTAGTTTTGTTTATACGTTTACACCTAAAATACCTAAGTTGTAAAGACTTGTTGTAGTTGTTTACAAAACTTCTACACTTCAATACATATCTGAAACAATGTTAATTATACCTACATGAGTTTTGATCGCATACCTAAATGACATATTTTTGAGACGTCTTGCACAAGATTTGTCGAAAACATGTATCACAACTTGTTCATGGGTGTAAACACGGGGCAAAACGTTTTGTGCGTATGCCAAACCACCACATCATGAGAGAGAGACAGACAGATTTTTTAAATTACCATTTATGCTAGACCTATGTTTATTTTACATTTGACTATACACGCTATGTTTATAGTGGTAATTTTAACAGTAGAAGATGAACAAGTCTACTGCCCATCCTTTTGGTGCATTACAGTTGCGCTTATGACAAAAACTAATGCAGAGGGTACCCCATCTTCCGTCCTGAACACTTAAAGAAAATTTTAATTAATCGTAATACTAAAACAATAAATTATACCCAGCTCTGCAATAATGAATAGTTATGAACGCGATCGATACAGAGTAGATACCTGTTACGACTTGGCACTATTGTGTTTTTAACCCAATAAACAAAATAGAAACTGGCTTATTACACCGTATTTCAAAGCGATGTAATGAAGATTATTATTCAGACTCTATTTATAAAAAGTGTTTTATTCTAAAAACGCAAATTCCTCAAAACAAATTACGAAAAAAAGAAGGTATTACTCTAAACAGAGGTAATTGACCTTTAAGCAGCATTTTAGCCACACTTAGGACTTAAAGGTAGAAACTTTTTATGATCCCTATAAATAAGAAAGATATGCGTCATAAGAGCGCCATACGACACATAGGTACCACGTACAAGCGGTCTAGCATGAGTCTAGAACATAAAAGTCGCGTAAACTAGAAGTGGGACACCTTGTATAAGAATTATGAACGTTCGCACGCTACTAGGGTGTGCTCTTATAGAGGGTTGACGTTTTATTAGTTGTGATTCCGAGGTGATGTTAAATATATTTTTTTATGTTTGCATAGTTATTGAATATTAGTTTTGTGAACTCCTGATCTGCACAATTTTTACAACTTTACAAAACATGTAGATTATGCTATAACTAAAAGTGAAATATTAATTTATTAAACACAAAATCCTTCCGGAATAAATTCCTGGAAACACGAAAATCAAAATCTATTGTGTTGAAAAACTAAGCGGTTATACAAACATACACGAATGGCGACTTTTTTTTTTAAGCCTCGTGCAAACTGTTGCGATGTCGCGGGCGCGACAAGAGTTGCGCTGCCTGTCGCGCCCGCGACATCGTGCCTCTTTCTGGCAGCCGTTATACTATTTATAAATAGTGCATATAGCAAAGCGTTTAGCAACCTACATAGCTTCGATAACGACACTATATTATCATATCAGTATAATAATTATAGTAATGGCGGATAAACAAACAAACAAACAAACGTACACATACACTACGAACAATAATAAAATACATAGGTACTATCATAATTAAGTGCTACGAGATTCTACGCTACGTTGTAGCTATGCTACGAATAACTCGTAGCCAGCTTGTAATGTCACTTACACGGTACGCCTATGCAAAAAAACTATACAAATGTAGGTACCTAAATTACTTACCAAGTGACTTTGCTACTAAATTATAATAAAACCGGTAAACTAAAAATTACCCTTAAGTTTACATTTTCTAATTTATTACCTTAATATCTTACTAATAAAAAAAGTACTTATGTAAGTTGTAAAAGTACGTCTAAATTCTATGTCAGAAACTAGAAGTCGGGAGAATTTTGAGAAGAAAAATCACAGGAAAAACCTAGTCTTACATAATTTGCGTAGTACTCCAATTATGAACGTGCCTTTACCGTATCAGGAGGCTATTATGATAGGATGTTCGCGCCGTGATTCCGCGGTAGACGAGGGCGCGACGCGGCACACTGAAAACGTTCTACCCTCGCGAATAACCGGTAAACTTTTATTTATCAACTAATAATGTACAAGCATATACTTCACACAGTTTATTTGATACTCTTTCCACTGAATATGTTTGTTTCGAGTTTCGAGTTGCTACCAAAAATGCACGTGCGATTTTTGTAGTTGTTTCGGAAACGCAATGCGATGTCCTTTTTTATTTTATTTATTGCATGGAAGATTTTTAGACCAAATTTTTTGTGATCGTGTTTTTTTTTCTTGTTGTGTTTAGATTTTTTTGCTGCATTGTTCGTGTGCATGCGTTGATTGGATGTCAGTAATTAAGGTGCTCAAATATGACAGGATAATCACCTGTCAATTTTGAACTTTTTATTTTGTAGCGGTTGATTTAAAAGGAAACAAAAGTCGTGATTTTACTTTTGAATTTGCTTTTTGTAAAATAGTTATCTACTGATAATTTAGTATTGTTGCAAATTATTTAAATCGATTTGTATTTTATTGTGTGTGTGTGTTACATGTAGATGTACTTCCGCCTGTAAATTAGTAGGTATCACTTTAGGCTCAGCTTTTCTCATACCTTTTAAAGAATTGCTAAAAGAAAGAAAGAAAAAGCTTATATTGGACACAGTTCGTGAAACACAAAATATAAAAAAACTAGACTTGACTTAAATGACTTGTTTCTTAGTAATATCCGCAAAATTAATTTAATTTCATTACCGGTTCTTCTCGCTCGTGGCTAAGTAATAACAGTCCCACGACAGGTCAATTCATCAGGTTGAGCTACGCTTGCCGGGGTTGGTCCGTGGATGGGTGACCATCTTCTCTCACACACTGAGACTCCTCCTTGCCTCGGAAAGTACATTAAGCCGTTGGTTCCGGCTGTCATTCGTGGATCATTGACAGTCGTTACGGGTCGTCAGAAGTCCGAAAGTTTTACAACCAGTCCTTACCAAGGGGTATCGTATTACCTAGTTACTAGGTTGTGGAGGTCAGATAGGCAGTCGCTCCATATGAAATACTAATATCCAGCTGCATCCGGTTAGACTGGAAGCCGACCCTAACATATTTGGGAAAAGGCTAGGCAGGCAGATGTCAGTCCCACACAGTTTTGACTTTTCCAACATCGTTGTCATCGGTAGATTGTCACTTTCTACTAGCCCACAGCACAGGTACAGGTACCTAACAGGTATTATCATTGCAAAAATCACATGTACCTAACGATAACAGTTGGATTAGGTTGAGTGCTAGAATCCTTAGAAAAATTCTATATTTAAACATTCAACTTTAATAATAAACCACATGTAATAACCTGCCATAAATTAAAAGCCTAGAATTAATTAAAAACAAACACGATGACTGGATTAATCCAATTTACGAGTCACTAGTCTCTACTTGTATCTTCATGCCTAAAACAGTCACATAACCTAATCTAAATGACATGAATCCTTTCTTGACCTCATAAAACGTTTAACACCACAATGACGTCACTAACCATTTGCCGATCAATTTGCGACTAATATATTTCACATAGAAATCGATTTTAATGCCTCCAAGGTAAACATGCGTATCGAGCGGCCCCTTTGATGTCAACAAAGGCGACCGACAAAGGTGCCGAACATCTAGTCTATTGTTAGAATTAACTTTACTGCACCGAGCGGCAGTTTAGTTAAACATGTAATAATTTGTTAATTGTTTAAGTAATGTTTGCAGTTTCGCAGAACTGTAGCTAAAGCAAATATAACTCTGTTTAGTTTGAGCTTCATGTTAAAATGGCCCTCATGTGCGAATGTTAAATTAACTGGACAGAATAGAGGGTTATTTTTTAAATTAACTTTCTCGTAATCGTATTAAGCGTTCAACAGCTTTGTACTTCACTTTCAACGTCATAAAAAACTTCAAACTTTTTTAATTCAAATACAGAGTGATTGGAAGCTGGGTGCAAAGCCTTAAGGGGCTGATCGCTTCCAATCACCCCGTATATGTCAATAAAGATGAGAAGACAATGCTTATTTGAAATATTTTTTTCTTAACAGTAACATAATGACATTATAATTATTGATTTTTGACATTTTTGCATTTCGTTAAATATTTTCATTACCTGACATGACTAAAATCAACCTACCTAGACTTTTCCCAACTATACGGGGGCAGCTTTCTTACAGCTTTCAATCAATCAATCAATCAACATTCTTTATTTGTAATATATTTACAAATAAAGAATGTTGATTGATTACAGCAGTGTGCAAGATGTTACAGTTGTTTTATGGTAGTTTCTCTATGTTTTGCAATTAATTTGGCGTACAAATATACGTCATGTATGGAAGGTTAATTGCTTCACGTGATCGGAAAGCTCCATTTTTTCTTCCAAATCCATGTCAATGAAAACATTTGAATAATTAATCATTATTTATTCAAGCTGTTTCAATTTTATTAATTTTATTTGGAAAGTGTACTTGAATTTAACTAGAAATAACAGAGAGATGATCAAGGTTCTGAATAACAAAACACTGCGTAAAGCCACGCCAATTGTGCCCCAATTTATGGATAGGTAATAGATTCCAGTATATTTTAGTATCTTTGAATAAAAGCGTTTCATTCATTCGCGAATATACCTACTGAAAACCTAAAAAGGTGTCATTGACACTTGTCATTTGTTCACAATTATGGGTAGGTACCATTGTGAACAACTTTTAACATAGGCCCAAACCTGAAATCACGAAAAATATCATTGTTGTTCAGTACATTTGTGTTCACATAAATCGTCAAAATGTATGGAGTAGCTTATTTTGAACGATCGGTTTCGAACCGATTTATGTTATGAACATTTTTAATTCGCAATTACAGTGTTAGTTCCATTGTAAAAGTTGTACATAATGATGAGTTCAATTAGGTTTTCAGATATTTCAATTACACCTTTGTTGAGCAGTTTTGTAAAAATACGTAAATATAATATCTACTGGAACAAAATGCCCTTGGGTCCTTAATCACGAATGGGTGTAGCTTTTAAAGTAACTTGTCGTCACTGCATATGTTCTGAAGTAGGTTTCGTGTTGGGAACCCATGAATCACTCACTTTATCGTGAAATAGCATCTGTGATACGTATATCGACATTTATGAGGAAAATGTTCAGTAAGGACCTACAGGCACATAACACAGCGAAATAATAAAGTTTACATCAGTTTTGCCCATTATTCGGTTACTATGGATCAAGGATTAAAAATAAATACCAATTGATTATTACAGGGGGCTTAACACGGTCACTTTAGCAGAATCATAATATGAAAATATTATGAATCATCGTAAAATGTCACTAATTGATAATTCATCGTAATGTGATCTGCGTGCGATTCATATTACGAAATAATTCATCTGTTTGATAGTTTTCTATGGAGATTTGTAAAATAGTCCACAAATGATGAATTGGTTTTATGTCAAATTAGAGGAATTGCTAATGACAGCTGGGATTCAGGAAATGAACGGCTTTTAGAGGAATTGCTAATGTGGCCGGTTTAGGCCCCCTGGATTGCAGTTTTGGTGTTGCATGCAAATCAGCCTGTAATGTTATAAAAATCTAATAAGTAATTGATCATCGAATTGATGTTTCTGTTCAACCAGTAGCGTGCCCCAAGGGCCAGGAACTTTGTCCTGTTATTTTTATATGTTTGTCTGGATGACTAATAACGAGATTAATCATTATTTATGTTGCCTAAACTGGAGACAGGCTTATACTAGTAGTGAGTGAGCAAGATAGAGACACAATACGACAGTAAATGTAACTTCGTACCTATTAATTTAGCAGACTGCATTAAAAAAAATCAACTAAATATATCCAATAGTTCAGTCGCCATAGCTAGTCAAATATAGGCAAAATCCAAAGACGGCCCATCACTACTACTTAGTCTGTTTGAAAAAATTACGTTTTCAATTTCGATGTTAGGATTTATTTGATAGTTCAAAATACTTCTATGCATTATTATTGTCAGTTTTTTCATTCATTGTCGCCTGCACATTGTATGAGAAAAGAATAACGTTTATTGTATCCAATATTAAAGCTAGTAGTAGTGTTACATATACAAAACTATAATACCGGAAGCAAAAGGCTTACCCGATTCGACCTTTAAGCGTCAGCATTATGCTTAGGTCCCCTTAGGTTGCTAAGCGCTAATTTTCAACTTAAACTTTTAATTCAAGTTTACAAAACAAATTTAGGTATCTACTTTTAAGAACAATGGATTAATGAAATCTTTATTTCATGTGGTTAGTGACTAACCTGGTGTCAGAGTTTTAAAGCCGCCCATGGGGTCTGACTTGAAAAAAAAAAAAAAAATAGATTATGGTGATCATACACTAATATTATTAAATTAGAAAATAAAAGAGATTTTTGATTTGATGGACAGTTTGTGAACACACGGCAATGAAACGAAACGTTATCTATAGCAACGAAACGAAAAATATATAGGGAGGTCCACCCACTGAATAGAATACCTAGTACCTATTATAAAAAGGTCGCC
The DNA here is from genome assembly GCA_949152455.1 of Lithophane leautieri. Classification (NCBI taxonomy): domain Eukaryota; kingdom Metazoa; phylum Arthropoda; class Insecta; order Lepidoptera; family Noctuidae; genus Lithophane; species Lithophane leautieri. The sequence continues at coordinate 16,335,736 of OX424458.1, read as the reverse complement.
TATCTAACAATAATTCCAACAAAATAAAATTATTTTCACTACGAAAAGTATCAAAAACGTTACAACATAAAGATGAGACAAATATGTTACAATGAAATATTTAAAAAAGTCAAGTAGCCGACATTTCCTGACGAACCCAACGTTTTCAGTTTGGCCACCACTTGAATTTATAACGCATTGAGATTTCGTGTACCGTAAAATAAGTATTTCGACCAACCCTAATTAAGATGGTCAATTGATTCATAATACTTTGGTCAGTAGTCTATTTCGCGTGGTTTTCGGGTCAGGAAGCTAGATTAACTATTTTCTATTGAGTGAAAAGATATTGGTCATTAGCTATAAAAAATTTGCCAACCCGTAAATGCCCACCGGTAATCGTGGACCTCCAGTGACCTATGCCGTTGTGATTATTATCTTTTGAATTCTCTATTTATTATGCTCCTATTTAATATTCATTCGAAAATGTAACAAGAACTCTATCTATGCAGTTTAGGTACAAGTATAAAAATTATATAATATATAACAAAAACTGTCAGGAAATTTTTATAAATTTTTACCTACAAAACTCCAACTTAAAAGACTGCAATTTTATTAAGCTACATGCAATAAAACAGTCTGTATTAAAAATGTTTTCATGCAAGTCGTCCCTCAATTATTATTTGTGTCAAATACACATGCACCAGAAACGCCATTGAAATGTCTGTCGCAGACGCATTCAACTCGCTAGCTGGATCATGGACGTCTAGAGAACAATTTGTGAAAGAGACAGCACTATACACTAATGTGAGACAGGAGTTATAATTCCCACAACGATTACCTTCACCTGAGATTTGATGGGGATGTATCGAAAGGTTAGGACACTATCGATATCGATGTAGTCTTGAAAATAGTGATTTGGATACTTCGTTTAGAATTTTAATTCTGGACATAAGTTTGCTATACAAAGGTATATTAATAATTATACCTCTCTGAAATGAATTGTTTAGCTGAATCAAATGTTTTAAAAGAAAGGCAGCATTCAATCTGTTTGTTTCTGAAATTATACGAGTATTCAGTTGTATCTCATTATAAAAATAATTGGGTTGGACATTAAGACAGCATTAAAAATACAATTATTTAGACAATTACCCATATGCCTAGTTTAAATAAGCTTGGTTAAATCGACCTATACCTTTCGCAGAACAATTATTTAATAATAATTTATTTCTAACAAACAATAAATATCAAGTAACTTTTGAAAGACTTTTACGCGGTTTATCTGTGTTCGTGTTTCGGACTTGCGAGTTTTGATAATGATGAATTTTAACATGTGGGAACGTTTATCTATGAGTGAAATATATAACTACTACCACATCATATCCTAACTATCGATATTCACCATACCTCAACTACCTATTGTAACATCCCTACTAAGAATGCACCTTGACAGCACTAAGGGAAATGGTTTTTTTTAATCACATCAATCTTCACAATATATCATCCCTTTATTTACTCTGCGTCGCTACATATTCGCGCAGCCGGCATTGTCTGGTCGCCGATAGATTTGAGGGCAAGGGGTCCCAGTGCTGGTGTATTTTCTAAAGAAATAATCACCATTGATGCACGTCTCATGATGCAACGTCACAATAAATGATCTTAAAGAACAACTGGTTCATTATAGGGTCTGGGAACTCTTTTGGAGTAATAATACAAGATATGTCATCTGTTTCGCAAGGTCGGGTAATTATTGAGTTGTAATGGAAATGGAATGGAGGAGCTCGTGGCCATCTAATAACAGCCGCACGGGTCGATCCATCAGGTTAAGCTACGCTTGCCGGGGTTGGTCCGTAGATGGGAGACCATCTTTACATTCCGAGACTCCTCCGTGTTTCGGAAAGCACGTTAAGCCGTTGGTCCCGGCTGTCATTTGTGGATCTTTGACAGTCGTTACGGGTCGTCAGAAGCCCGAAAGTCTGACACCCAGTCTTACCAAAGAGTATCGTATTACCCAGTTACTGGGTTGTGGAGGTCAGATAGGCAGTCGCTCCATGTAACATACTGGTATTCAGCTGCATCCGGTTAGACTGGAAGCCGACCACAACATAGTTGGGAAAAGGCTAGGCAGATGATGAATGGAAATAATGAGCAGTGGTGCCTCAGTGGTAACGGCCGCGACTTACGAGTTCTAGGTCGTAGGTTCGAAACCAGTCTGGCGTTTTGCTTGGCGTGTAAATAATTTCATCACCACAGCTCGGCAAACGATGCATGGGGAAACTAGTATGTCTTAGAATAAAAATAAAACCAAATTCGAAGACATGTGACATCCGCCATTCTGCACTGGGCTGGAGTGGTGAATTATGGTCCACTCCCTCTCAAAGAGAGGAGTCCCGTGTCCTAGCAGTGTTGCATGTTACGAATATTGTGATATCAAATACTTTTACAATGTTTGTAAATTATATGTGAGCACCATGTATCTATCACATAATTAATTTATTTGTCATTGCTCCATTTTTAATTCTTTTTACCTTTTGTGGTACAGTAATCTTAAGGCTCTTATATACTGGGGCGATTAGTCGCGCGACGCGAATTTTAACAAAACAATTTCTCACGGCGAACAATGCAGCGGCGTCGCGTCGCGTGACTAATCGCCCCAGTATGTAAGAGCCTTTATTGTAGGTGCATCGTCTTCACATACAATTATATAAAAGATGTATAAAAAATATTGTAAAACATTTTAAAAGAGTAACGGTGGAATTTCTTGCTCATTCTTTTCCATACGAAACTACCTTTTGGTAGGGGCAATTAGAATCAGTTCTATTTCTTTGTTATTGACGTTAAAAAGTGCCTTTTATATGCCTAATTGAAATAAATTATTTGACTTTGACTTTGCAGTGGGTATGTTATGGAAATAACGATGTACTGTACTATATATTTCTGACTGAAAATTAGATTGTGTGATCTTGCAACTTTCGTTTGCTGAAGGACTTTTAGGCACCTGTATCAATTATTTCCATCTATGAAGCATACATTTGACCCTCTATCTTGTCGCCTACGAGCCATTTTCTTCACCTATTCTTCTCTGATGATGTCAACCTACTAAAATCAATCAATCAGCCTAGCCTTTTCCCAACTATGTTGGGGTCGGCTTCCAGTCTAACCGGATGCAGCTTTATACCCGTATTTTACATGGAGCGACTGCCACAACCCAGTAACTGGGTAAAACGATACCCCTTCGTAAGACTGGTTGTCAGAATTTTTGAGCTTCTGACGACCCGTAACGACTGTCAATGATCCACAAATAACAGCAGGGACCAACGGCTTAACGTGCTTTCCGAGACACGGAGGAGTCCCGGTATGTAAAGATGGTCACCCATCCTCGGACCAACCCCGGCAAGCGTAGCTTAACCTGATGGCTCGACCCGTGCGGCTGTTATTACTTAGCCACGAGCTGTTAAGCTACTAGTGCTAAGTTATTTATGCCGTGGCGAAACGATAAGCTATTCAGCTTTCTTATAATTTCTCTTAACTTTAAACAACGACACTTCATGTCTTTTGGTCCCAGAATTGCCCATAAATCAAGGACACTAAATAGTTATAACAAAACAAGAAGGTAAGCGTATACCTTGTTCCTTTTTGAGTCCGCGGGGTATCCTATTGTGATGATAATCGCGAAGGGCTGGAGATTAGGATGCGGTAGTAATCAATACGTTTTTATTTTGACCTGCTTTTGTGCACTGACCCCGTGGCAGGTTGTATTGTACGGTCAACTTGCTCGGACAGGGGATTGCAATAAGGTCAGTTTAGAGAAACAGGTTATGAGGTTTGGATGTGGGGTAGTGTAGTGTAGGCATTCTGTGTCGAAGTTGTGGTTTACAAGTTCAAGTGGAGCAAAGACAAAGATATTTTTTTGTAATTGCCATTATTATGTTGAGTTTTACAATTATTGTTTTCGGTGGCGTTAAGTTCTTAGGATTATTAAGACCCTTGGGCCAATAATGATGGTGAAACTGTAACACAATTAAGTAACAAATGTTTTAATAAGCATCAAAGGTTTGTGACCCTTAGAAAAAAAAAAAAAAGAAATAAATATTTATTATAATAAATAATTTTTTTTTTAAAGTGTGTTTTTTGTATGGATCATGTGGTCGGCAATAAAGATTTATATTTTATTTTTATAAAAAAAAAAAAAAACCCATTTTAGCGTTGGAAAAGTATATAATTATACAGAACATTACTCACTGGGGAGTTTATTGCGCCACTTCTTCCCTGCTAAAGCACTAGAAAGTGGTGAAGGGTGGGCGTATTGGGGGACTATCTAATGTCATTTGGACGTTCGAACAGTGCTGATTCTCAGCCTAGTTTGAATAAATGACTTTCGATTTACTTTTTGATTAGGTTAAAAGTATCTTGACATTGAGTCAACTGTAAAAGTACCGATATAAAATCTTAACGCTGACCTTACAATATTAGTAATTACGAAGTAATAAATACATTCATAAAAAAACCTTTCAACTTCAACAATACATTTTTGTTAAAACAACGAGGATTCTGCTTAACAACTAAGCTTCCATTGTTTCTCTAGTATACTAAAAGGTTTGTGAAATCAAAACATCTAAACACTTTGGTCAAGTCCATTGTTCAAGTTTTTGAGCTTTTCACAAAACTTTTGAGTTTCTCCAAAAGTCATCTTACAGTAACACGATTAGAAGTAATCGGTTTTAACCGAGAAGATAGGAATTTGAACGTAGTTTTGTTTGATATCGCTGGTTGATTACCGGGGTGACTTTATCGAAGAAACATCTTTGTCTTACGAAAGAGTTTTTAATCCAGTACTTAATAAATCCTTTTTATTTACTCGTACATATTAATAATATTTTAAGACTGTTTGTTTATAAGTTAATGTAACTAATAAACCTAATTTACGTAATATACTACATATATTTACAATACATTCTATGTAATACCAACCCACACTGGACCCGCGTGGTTGATTACAGCCCACTCCCTCTCGAAGAGAGGAGACCTGAGTTCCAGCAATGGGAATATTATAAGCTGATTTATGCTTAATTATCTTTAAAATAAAAACAGGAATATTGAAAGTGACTGAAATGTTGCAAAACACAAGTTGAATCTTCCAATTCGTTAAAATCAACGCATACCTAACCTAAATAAAGGCAATACACGCTAATAAAGTCCCAACAAATGGCCGCTCTGTATTTATAAATAAACTAAAAATACAAATAAACTGCTCTTCGCACGATCCGGACACATAGCAAGACAAAAATGTGGCCCTATTTACGTGCCCAGCGTTTTAAGCATGTACCCATAAATATTCCGAATGTGCATAATTCCAACATAAAATCGCAGCTAATAACTGATGTGCAGGACACAGTCACGCGCACGGGTTTGCTCACAAAATTCAACAGAAATCGTATTCGTATCGTAGGCCATGCAACGTGCATTTGGCGCCTATAAGATACGTAGCTTTTTTTTCAATAATTATGAAACTTGAATTCCTCAACGCATCCCACACGAAATCAAACTTTATCTTCCTTTCTACAAGGAATAAATTCACCCTAAAATTTTCGGGTTCTGGATGAAATCTAAGTTAATCGTTTTACAAGCGGGTGATTTTCTAATCTCACCGTTAACGTTTAAAATTTAGGGTTGATGTTTCCGTGGATTGTCGTGTCCTTGTACTAGGATAATAATAATGCATTTTTTGTTATCCAAGATGTCCGTGTACGATGCACCGATTTCTGTGTGTGTGTGCGTCTTGTCTAGCAGCTGTGCCTATTATTTTGGCGTTGTGTGCGACACTTGAATAGTGCGACTTTGTGAATTTGATACGTTGCAGTCGATCTCGGTGCATTATTGTTTGGCTCTATTGCTAATCTAGGTTTATTCAAAAAATGAATTATCTCTATGAATAATTGTATTATATTACAGAGGTTCCCAAGGGTTTCATAAGGAACGCAACAGAACAAATTATTCAAATCGGTAAGTATTGTAAACTGTAGTCGTTATCAGATAAAGCTGTCCTGTAATTTTATGTCCGACGTCTCTAGACGCGTTTCCTACAACACGAACGTGAAAAAAATTGACGCTACGACAAAACGCACAACATCCAAGGCTGATTATGTTGTACACGCTTGCGTGACAGGTTGACATTCGACTTAAAAAGTATAGTTTATGGCAGCCGGTAAGTTAGGGCTAAATGTGTTTATATTCGGTTTTGTAATTATGCAAAGCGATGATAATGACTCCGTCAAGTCACGATTAAGCTATATTTGAAATTTTCTAGGGAACTTTTTTCCGCATTAATGTTATGGATGTAAGAAACTTGTTAATTTTTTTCGAACTGGGTCATGGCATCACATTATATTCATAAAACTCTGGGAAAAACTCACGCATAGTTCTACGCTTACATTGCTTTTATAAACCATGCTATGAAATGGCTATGCATTATGCAGTTTCCAACGATCAAAACTATTTGAGTGCATAACAAAAATAGAAAGAAACTTTTTTTTGCATCGTTGGCGAAGCCATTCCCAGGAACATGTGGACCGCTACGTTGCTAGATCAAATACACCATCCTGCCGACATTGTAGTTCCTTTATCAATACTTTCCAAAAAAAATCCTGTATAGCATCTGTCTCACTTTAATCTGCCATTGAAAATACAGAGGTGTGAAAAGGACGGGTATAGAGGAACATCTTCAAACATAATTGCTTCCAAAATGAATAGATGTTAGACAATAGTCTTAAGAGAGAATGACAAAACGTCCTGCGAAGTCTCTTCTGACGGTACAATTGCCAATTTGAGCTTAACACTTAATTTATTTTATTTATTTTAAGACAATACATTTCTTAAAATTTGTTGGCAGTAGGTAGTACTATATGATAATTATACTGTGCCATTATCATTTTAAAATTAAAAAAAGTATTTTCATGTTTTGCTGCGATTAATTTGGATACCTAATTATCTCCGAAAATAAAATATTTAAATAAAATAATAAATAAATAAAAACTTTTATGATCAAACGCATAATCCTTACATATTATAAAACAAAGTCCTCCGCCGCGTCTGTCTGTCGTCCTGTTCGTGATAGTGCACCGATTTTCATGCTGTTTTCACCATCATCACCAATGGATAGATTGGTTCTCGAGGAGTGTTTTAGTATATAATAACCGACATCCACGCGGGCGAAGCCGCGGGTATCAGCTAGTTATCTATAAACGAAGCTAGCTTGTACGAAATTACACGTAGTACCGAAATAGTGAGCCCAAAATATAATATTGCTTACATACGAATCACGTTGTTACCAAATATGAAAGGCAATAAACCCCATGGTATACTGTTTGGGCGCACTCGTTCCGTGCTCGTCCTTGAAACCTGGCGGTACTTAAGAGCCTTATAAACAATACTAAGTATCATAAACACAATAACATTTCCAACAGTAGATACTTCATCACGAAAGCCAAATTAATTCATAATGTTTTGATTTGACCTTGAGTTACCTGTGAACTGCAGCTAACACGAGTTCGGAGTGTTGAACCTTTGTTATCTTTGGAGCTAGTTCATGTAAGATTCAGTGCCTTATTGTGTAGGTTAACTTTTTACTTGAAAACATGAGTAGATAAAGTCTGGCAAATTAACCAAAAACAGCAGTGATAGCCTAGTGGTGTTACCGTCAGACTAACAAGTAGTAGGTCTCGAGTTCGAATCCAAGGCTGACTGACTTTTCGGATTTATGTGCGTCATCATCTGCCTAGCCTTTTTCCCAACTATGTTGAGGTCGGCTTCCAGTCTAACCGGATGCAGCTAAATGTCAGTATTTTACATGGAGCGACTGCCTATCTGACCTCCACAACCCAGTAACTGGGTAATACGATACCTCTTGGCTGGACTGGTTGTCAGACTTTCGGGCTTATTACGACCCGTAACGATTGTCAAAGATCTACAAATGACAGCCGGGACCAACGGCTTAACGTGCTTTCCGAGGCACGGAGGAGTCACGGTATGTAAAGATGGTCACCCATCCACGTACCAACCCCGGCAAGCTTAGCTTAACTTGATGGCTCAACCCGTGCGGCTGTTATTACTTAGCCACGAGCTCCTCCACGGATTCATGTGCGTATTGTATAATTATTACTGGCTTCAAAAACGGTGAAGGAAAACATCGTGAGGAAACCGGCTGACCGCTAAGATATCTCTCGACAGCATGTGAAGCCAAGTCAGAGGCCCATGGGCGGCTTTAAAACTCTGACACCAGGTTATTCACTAATCACATGAATAGGAGAAGACCAACCACATAAAGTGTCCGTATATTCGAATCACAAGTGTCATTCTTTGTAAAAAATTATCTAGTCTCTGTTTCACCGACTATATTGTCGTCTCTTCGATTAGATTTGCCTTCGATTGTATGGAATTTGGCCAAGTCTTCATAGTTGGGATTCAAAGAAGGAAGGTTTGTAAAGGCAGTCTGACTCAAACTCAAAGCAGTTATTTCAATTAAACCAATTACAGGCACTTTTGAATTGTCAAGGAGACGGTCAGTCAGAAATACGAAGCTAGTTGCCTATTACAAAGCGTAGTAGGTACCCATGGAGAAGAACGGGCAAGAAACTCCACGGACACTCTTTTAAATAATAAAAAATTGTTACAAGTTATTGGTTACATCATTCATGTTGAAATTATTACATGTGAGAACAATGTAGAAAGCACGTTAAAAGCGTCTGTTATAAAAAGATAAACCAGTTATATTAAATTTAAAATTTAAAAAAACCCCGAAAAAACAAAGCATCTTATAAACGTTTGTTATTTTTTCGAAAGCTAAGAACAATCTCGATCAAATCACCTTTCAAACAAAACCAAAAAAATCAATATCGGTTCAGCCGCTTGGCTGCTACGATGGCGCAGACAGATACACAAGTTACCTTATAACACCCCTATTTTTGAAATTCCTGTTGGTAAAACCTAATACCACTTTGCTCGACCCAAGAATCGAATCCACGACCCCGCTCACCGGTTGCATTTGCGACCACGAGATCAACAGAGCAGTCAAAATAGGAGAGCTTGTGAAGGTTGTATGCTATGCTGTGTTACCGATTTCCCATATCAGTGGTGCTGGTGGTACTCTATCAATAGGATACTTCTCATCCCGGTAGAATTTTCACGTGAGATAATTTCAGACAACAACGCGGCCGAAGTTGAGCGAAAAAGCTAAAAAAACATATAATATTGACTTTATTTCAGACAGAAAACAAATGAAATGTGCCAGGCTACATCTACAGCAAAGAGCCAAGAGCAAGATGAAAAGGGAGAACTCCACTTTAGTTGAGAAACCAAGGAGATATTGTCAGAAGAGGCTGGTAAACCCTCAGCACGAAGAAGACCCTAGATGGATTGATATTTTGGACAGGTATAGATGGTGCCAATTCTGTTGTTCACAAACTTAACTTAGAAAGGAACGGACGAAGGACGGGAGAATTATATAAGAACTCTTTTTGACCTAAGACATACAAAAAAAAATACAAAAAGTTTTATTGGCAAAAAGAAACAGACAGTGATCTTACATCAATCAGTCTGCCTAGCCTTTTCCCAACTATGTTGAGGTCGGCTTGCAGTCTAACAGGCTGCAGCTGAATAGCAGTATTTTAAATGGAGCGACTGCCTATCTGGCCGTGATCAGTGATCTTACATAAACACAAATAAGTTTGTACATAACAATGTTTTGGTTTGACCGACATCCATACATATTTAGTGTCACCGCTTGTCATTGTCCTTTTCTCTAGCTGTCTGTCAGATAAAGATGTCAGTTCTCCCATTTTAGTTTAGATTGTGAACAAGAGAATCAGCACCATTTTCTATTCTTTTGCACCTATCTTAATTACGTGTCCAATATAGAAATAGGTACTCATATACTGTTAACCCGTCTACGGCAGGGCAAGACTTTTGATGATGACTCTGATTGATCACACATAGAAGTTAATAAGCAGCTATCTAAACTGTCAATATCTCGTGCTTGCCGGAGTGCAAACCTTTTATGCCTCCGAACAGCCAAAAATATCGGTCAAGGTTAAGTTTTGCTAACAAGTTAGAAATGTACATTAAAATATTGTTCTTAGCATGATATTTTACTTTATTGTACCTTTTCCTCATTTTACTTCTTATTCAAATATTTAAAGAAAGGATTCAAATAAATTAAAAACGAAAAACAAAATATATACAGACTGCATGTTTTAGTACAAAAACAAAGAAAACTTTAAATCGTTGTTTTACTTCATACGCCTATGTATTTTTATTATTTTATTGCATGTTTCTGCGTAAATGCATGTTCTTTTTTTTGGCGTAGATTCCATTGCAACCTGAACAGTGCTGAACTCTCTGATGCCCTCGACAGCGTCCGAGCTCAGCAGGAAACCGAAGACATGGTCCTCACGGTGCAGACCCTGAAGTTCCAAGGAGACGTTGACCAGACAAGCCGGCCAAGAACCAGCTTCAAATATAAGAAAAATACCGATGGAAACAAACATAGAATGTTCGTCAAACAAGCTGTTAGCGAAAATGAATTAAGTGATGACGACCGATCATCACAGTTAACGTATTATTACTTTGACGAATACATAAAATATCTGTATAGTACTGACAGATCAAGACCCGCGTCTCGAAATTCCAGCGTATTCCTGCGAGGATTTAGCAAAGACAAAGAGAGAGAGGCAAAAGTAACGCAAGTCGATATTAACACAGATGAAACGAAATTGTCGCGGAAAACTGAATCCAAAATTAAGAATAACGTAAAAAAAGTCCCTTATACAGAAATAAAAGACGAAATTAGAGACGTCTCTGAAACTATAGAAAACACGAAAATTACTTATCAAAAAACTGGAAAAAGGAAAAGTCTTACGATATCCCGAGCTCAAAGCCCTGAGACTGTTCAAGTAATTAGAGTCGATGTTGTTTGTAATTACACCAACTGTTCATCATCGGACTATGAAGATAACAAAAAAGAAAGTCTCACAGACAGGTCGGAATCGTTTAAAGAAAATGCTATTATAAAGAAAGATATGTTTGCGAATAGGTACAGTAACCATTTAGCGACGAAATATCTTTTGATGAATTCGATCAAATCCGTGGACGAGAATTTATCAGGGGGGTCTAAAGTGACGCTGCTCTGTAAAACATTCAAGTTATCTGATCGAAACATAACTGAGAAGCCGGAAAAAGAAAGGAAGCGAACATTGAAAAGCAAGAAGACCTACAAAATAAAAAGTAATAAAATCAAGAATCATGATATTATCTACTAGGAGTCTTATAATAGTTATCTACTTGCTTGTTGTGTCACTGGGAAACTTTTTATGTCGCCTAAAGTAAGTAAAAAGACAAAACAATCTTATCGATAATAATTTAAATAAACATAAACGTACTGGTAATTATTTTATAGTCTTATAAATAAATAAATATTTGAACTACCTTATACTATGAAAAAATCTAAATAAATAATCCTAACAAAAGTACAATTTTTTTAATTCTTTACTTTACGTTGAATACTTGTCAACTCCCAATTCTCAATTAGGGTGTCACTTTCATAATTTATCCGCTATTACTAACGCCATCTGATGTATTTCGAAGGAATCAGAAGCAGGGCAATTAATAAAGTTTGTTTTGAGTTGTTTCGGAAACAAATATTAGATACACACTACTTTTGAAGGTGCACAATTACAACATACATAAATTGACGCTTTCTTCCCATGGGGGTAGGCAGACACTGAAGAATGCCACCTGCTACTCCATACAGCTGAATAGGTACCAAGATTTTACATGGAGCGACTGCCTACCTGACCTTCACAACCCAGTAACTGGGTAATACGATTTCTCTTGGTAGGTCTGGTTGTCAGACTTTCGTGCTTCTGACAACCCGTAACAACTGACAAACTTCACAGCTAAATTCAATATAACTACCAAACTTGGGAATAGAACCCATGCTCGGTAAGACAGTCGCCCCATAGAACAGAATAAATAATAGTACTAACGTACCCATAGTTAGATGAACCGACAAATTTAGAAGGGTTACCGTGCGTTTGCACTGGCGAAACATTCACGACAAAACATGTTGAAATCTCTAGTTCCTGTCAATGTTCTATACAATTTTTGACAGGAACTAGAGACTTCAACATGTTTTGCCGTAAATGTTTCGCCAGTGCAAACGCACAGTTACTGGGCCTAAACAGACTAGATGCGGGAGGCAAAGAAATGGATTTGGCGCAACATCGGTGAGAAATATGTCTAAAAATATGTGAGTTGGCCTACAACAGTCAGTTTTAATACAAAACAATAATCTCAATCTTTATCATCGAGCGGTTTTTGAATTTCGAATTAGGAATTTCGAAGTTCTAATTAGGGACGAAAAGTGACACTAAATCCGAGTCTAAGCTGCCAATTTGGTATTATGAACTTTACTATCGTCGGAATAAAGTTCATAAATACATTATTTGGCTCCAAGGTTTGGGTTTATAACCTATTTTGTAATGAGATGGTTTAGGTTTAACTTGGTAAAACTATAAGATGTCGTAGTTATGAAATGTGAATTAACTAAAACGAATTGTTTTGATTTTAGTTAGAAATAATATAAAATAAAAGGATAATCGCCCAAATAAACAATTAATATTAGTAATTTCACAGTAGATCCACAGTTGTCTAGTTTTCTTGGTGGAGTAGTATTTAGTTACAGCAAATTGTTTGAACAATAGACAATAAAGGTACTTTGTACGTCACGGCAACACCATGATGTCGTTGTTAAATACCTGCCCGCGAACCTGCCGGCAGTCTGGCGCCACCCTTACTTTGACCAGCGGCTCTCAAACTTTTTGCTTTAAGTATGTTTATTTTTTGTTTATTTTATCGTCAATCTATCTAGCCTGTTACCAACTATATTGGGGTCAGCTTCCAGCCTAACCGGATGAAGCGCAATACCAGTATTTTACATGGAGCGACTGCCTATCTGAACTTCACTACCCAGTTACTGGGTATCACGATATCCGTTGGTAAGACTGGTTGTCAAACTTGGGCTTCCGACTACACGTAACGATTGATAAAGATCTACGAATGACAGCCGGGACTAACGGCTTATCGTGCTTTCCGACGCACGGAGGCCATATGTAATGGATGGACACCCATCCACGAACCAACCGCAACAAGCGTAGTTTATAATAATCTTCGGTCGACCCGTGCAGTTGTTATCATTGAGCTACAAGCCAGTTGTGTAGGTTGTAAAATAAACTGAGAGGTATAGTCAACCTCGTATTGGTTTTACCACTTTTGACAAAAATCCCTAGTTAATTGAAGTTATAGACAAATAGACCTTGTTGTTTTATGATGTACAAGTGACTTTCAACCTTAGGGTGGCATAATTACAAGATAGATTATACCAATATCGGTTCTTCATCCTACAAGAAATATGGCAATATTTAAGGGGAAGCTTACTTACATTCAATGTATAAAATATCTGTGCCCATAGGTAGGTTTCGAAACAAATAACTAACCGCTTGATAAAAATTGTGACGTTTTACGGCTTGTGCCTACGCATGAGCACAGCAGACCTCCGGATAAGTTCCGGTTAACTTATCAGGTAGATTATTTATTACCTAGCAATGCTGTTTAATTATGTCTGATTGATAGTGCATATTATTATGCTGACACTATGAAATTATCTTATTTGACAAGCAACCTAGCGATAACTTTGACAATACCTGGCGACCGCGCAGAAAAAATATTGTAACTTATAGTTTTCACAAGCCCAGTGATTTAGTGAAACGGTGCGTGATAAAAAAAAAGTCGTTTAATATATAACGATGGACCGAAATAAAAAAACAAAACGTTCTGTAATCAATCTTTTAGTTTTTACAAAAGTAGACAGATATTATTATCGAAATGCTTGTAAATTGTTGAGATGATTTCTTATATTTCTTGAATAGCAAAACTGTACCAACTATGTTGGGGTCGGCTTCCAGTCTCAGTATTACATGGAGCGGTTGGCTATCTGACTTCCAGAACCTAGTTACACTGACTGGATAACACGATACTCCTTGGTCAGACTTTTGGGCTTCTGACTACCGTAACGACTGTCAAAGATCTAATGATGGCGGCTTGGACCAACGGCATAACGTGCTTTCCGATATTTCCGAGGCATGGAAGGGTCTCAATATATAATGGATGGTCACCCATCCACGAACCGACCGCGGCAAGCGTAGCTTCTCCTTCGATTGATCCGTGAAGCCGTTATTTTTTTTATTTTTTTTCCTAGCCTTCGCTGTCCCACTCCTGGGCAAAGGCCTCCCTCCACTCCTTCCATCTTTCGCGAGCCCGCGTGTCCTCTTTCCAGTTTTGATGGATGGAACCTATCCAGCTCGTCCCGCCATCTCCTACGTGGTCTGCCGCGACCCCTTCTCCCTGTCTCAGGGCACCAGTTCTGTGCTATTTGGGCCCACAGTATTCAGTCGAAAATAATTAATAACACTAAATAACTAGTTCATATTTTCTTGGAATTTATCAAATTGCGTACCATAAGTAAACATTGTCGTCTACATGTTATTCTGCTCCAATAGTCCCACATAGTTCGATAGATGGCGTTGTCTGATTTCCTGAATCGCGCTATAGTTTCGTTACCGTTACCTTTTAAAACCGGGACTTGGTTTCAGCAACGTAACGCTCTTATCCTTCTTACTGATTTTTTTAAAATAAGCGATCCTTATTGGGTTTTCTTCTTCAAACTAAACAGGTAGATAATCAACCTCTTTCGATATAGGTACCTACCAACCGAATACTTTTATTGTGTACTTTTGTTGCCTTTTATAGCTTTGTTACTGCCCGTTTAGGATTGATTATTAAAATAATATTAGGATAAATCAAGTAGTTTATTGTTATAAAAAGAGTCTAAAACATGTCTTGTACTTCAAGATGACAAAAAACTCCTGCAAAAAATTCTGAAAAACGCATGCATGTAAAAAGAAAAAGAAGTAAAAGATATAGGATATTATTTTATGTTAGAAAAAGTAATTCCAAGTGGATCAAATCACGAGCAAAAAAAATACAAGGAAGTGCATGAAAAACGTTGTCGTAAGGCAGTCGAAATGTTCTGATTAGATTTTTTTTTGTACTTTAAACAGTTTGTTAGCTGTTTACAATTTCTTTTGAAGAGAAAATAACGTTAGTTACGGAATACCATGTTATACCAACTGACTATGGTCCCTCCCTATACACCGCGCCTTTTATATGAACTTACCATGCCCAATCAATTAACACCAATATCGAGTGGGTACTATATATAAACTCAAAGACATGTGTATTTTTTTTTCTTTTAAGTCTGAACCATGGCTAATACTAGAGCAGTGGTGGCCCAGTGGTTACTTTGTGTAAATCACTCTAGCGCTCGGCGTGGCAAAACGTCGTGTTCAGGTTCGCGACTGGTCAATCGTCATCCTGAGGATGCCTCGTTGAGAGGTGAAACACGCGTCAATTTCTTACAGGGTTTTTTATGACTCTTGAGGAATAGTTAAGCGGCATAGGTTACTAAATAAATATATCTGCGTCCATTGTATTTTATAAAAGATTTCCGAAAAGTCACGTCTGAATCAATTAACTATCTTTGTGTAAATCATTTCATTACCACTGCTCTCAAAACAGTGAAGAAAACATTGAGAGGAAACCTAGAACCAAATACATCTAATAACCCGCACTGGACCTGCGTGTTCGATTAGAGTCCACCTCCCTCTCGAAGAGTGAAGGCCTGTGTACCAGTAGTGGGAACATTATGGTAATGCTAATGGCGAATATGAGAAAAGATAACTTGTTACATTATTGCTTTAAATAATTGTAACTTTTAATCAATGTTATCTGTAGCTACTTAAACTCCGATTCAAACTTAATGGCGGTTCGGAACATAAGGCGAGTCGCTGCGCAGTAACGATTTCATGGGTCAGCGGGGGTGAGGGGTAGTGTACTGCGCAGCGAGTGGCTCACTTCCGAGCCGCCATTAATTTGAATCGAACTGTATCTAGTTATACTTAATCGCATTTTACATAGGTATCGTGTAATACGGTGCACATTAAAAAGGGCTAAGGTCGAGTTGTAAGACGATAAAAATGTAACTGTGTTTGCCCTTTTCCTTATGACTAAAGGTTCTTGCATACTGGCGCGACGCTGCCGGTATTGTTCTGCCGTGAAATTTCCCGTTACGAGTCTCGTCGCGCGACTAGTCGCGCCAGTATGTAAGAGCCTTAACAGAGTATTATTGGGTTAAATTATGGACTTTCATAACTTCGTTATCAAGAGAGTGCAGTTTTTAAGAACTTTGATCTTTTGTCGTGTTTTAAATCTTTACAATTTAAAATTGTTTTCAAAACCCTACACTGTTGGAATAAAAAATAAAGTTAAAAACTAAAACCCAACTACGACAAAAACGTAGTAGGTAGTGGTTTAGGAGTTATGAGCTAACAGTTGAACATAAACCTGCCTTTGGCTTGTCCGTAGTCGGGTAAAAATTATGTAAAAATGTACACATTACATATTTACATAATTTTTTGTTGAATAATATTTTGTAGTACAACTCAAAATGTGTTTTGCATTTTATTTTTATTTACTTATTTTAATATTTTGTATCATTGCTTTGAATATTTATTTTTTTAAATTATAGTATTGATTGAATTCTCTTTTCTTATGCCAACCAAGTTACAATAATATGAGTTCATAATTTCCGGTTCGTTCCGATTCCGTGCTGATTTTTAAGCCGTTGAGGATTTTTTTTGCTAAAAAATCCTGTTACGTTTTTCTTGAAAAACTTTAGTGACCACTGATACTGAGGTAAAACCCAAAGATAGACAGACGGACATCGTAGTCGTTCTTAGTAGTAGAATCTCATTGCATTCTAGTTGTAACGACTATCAGTTCCAAATACCAGATATATTTCAGAATGATCCTCAAAAGCAATAACACAATGCGGTACATAGGCGAGCCACCTAAAGCGAAGGTGTTGTACATAAGCGAGATCACTAGCAGAAACGGCAATGATTAACGATAGTAACGGAAACGTTTGTGAATATTAATTTGTAGTGGAGGTCACCGGCGCTTGCCAAGTGTGACACGCCAAACGAAAGGATTGGTGCGTTATAGACCTTCCCCCCCTCCCTAGGGGTGAAATGTGTGTGCCGAATTTATAGGTGTGAGAGATGGAACTTCAGGGTAGCTAAAGGGTGAGGTTGGACTTCGGACACCCTCACTTGGGGGGGTTTGTAAACCCCCCAATTTGCCCTAGTCCGGCGCCCCCGCCCGAGGCTCCCGTTCTGTCCAAGCGATAAGAGGGAAGAGGGAGATCGTCAAATGGACGTTTTACGCATAATTTAGAGAAGTAAATGGATTCGAACAGTATCCACGCAGCATACGTAGCTACATATATCGGTACGAGTAATGAGTCGATTACGTGAAACATTTGCCTTGGAGTTTTGACTGATGATGTCACATGCATAGGAAACTAGTGCTTTAAGGAGAACAAACGTCTGAAATTACATAACTTAGGAGAAGTTTCTTATCGCAATTTTAAGGGTGATTTTTTCTAAAACATAATCCTTTTTAATCGTCAAAATTTATTTTTAACGCAACTTTTTAAAAATAGTCGTCATGTTAATAAGCAGATAGCTTAAAGTTTCAAGCATTTATAATAAACTGTGCTTCAAACTAGCCTTTGGAAAAAACAAGTTTGTTTGAAAACCTTTGATACTTCTTGGACTTGGACTTTCTCGTGAGAGTTTCGACGCAGTTTGTTGAGTTTTTTGTTCTACCTACATACCCATACTTGCTTCACGGCCAAACAAGATCTCTAGAACTTTGCAAAATTTCGATAGTGCGACTTTGCTTTCAAAATTAGGCCTTAAAAGCACCAATGAAATCTATGATTTAGTCAAATGAAAACTGTAAAAAGTTAAACATACATTTTTATCCTTTCCAATTCTTAAATTAAACACTAAACAAACATTTAAGTGCAAACATACAAAACAAAAGTAAAATCACATGAAATAGTAATGTTCCTAAGGGAATTAACTTGGTCCATGGGGACTTCGCCGTCCAGTAATTATCACAGCTCAACGATGATTGGTCAAGTGCGGTTCGTAAAAAGGGTTGGCGTTTCAAAGAAGCGAACGTACCCAGTTGGACGTATGAATGTACCTACAGTTGTTACAGGCATTTTGAATACAGATTCTTCTTTATTCCTGTGAAAAGGAGGGGGTATTTGATTTGAACTTGAATAAAACTCAGGTAATTATTTGATTTTAATATTATCTATACGTACCTATACTCATTTTCTTACCTTACATCAGTAGGTAAATCCTTACTATATTTTTTTAAATTCGTTTTTATGATAATTTTAGTCAATCAGCTGTTTAATTTTCCAACCAACCGAGAAAAGTGTTGTTAGAAAGGTTTTGAATAATTAGATTCACTAAATTAGGTTACGGTTGTCATTAATACAATTAGATCCGGACTTAGACTTGTTAGGATAGAAATGTAATATTGTAAGTATATATTTTTGAAGTTTATCAGTAGATATTCTAAGGAAAAAACTGGGGCTTAAAACAGTCACTTTGGCAGAATCATAGTAGGAAATTATTATGAATCATTGTAAAATGTCACAAATTGACAATTCATAATATGGTCTGCGTGCGATTCTTATTACAAAATAATTCATCTATTTGACAGTTTTCTATGGAGATTCGCAAAATGGTCCATATAAATTTATGAATTGCTTTTTTGTCAAATTAGAGGGCTTGCTAACGACAGCTGGAAATTCAGGAAATGAAATGCTTTTAGAGGAATTGCTAATGTGGCCGTTTTAGGCCCACTGATCCTCTGAAAACTTATCGACCTTCTAATGATGTACGCTTTTGCTTGATGCAACGAGGGCTACATGCGTTAGTCAGCTACTTGGCTATTTAATACTTTTAGGACCCCAAACTCCTAACTAATATTCTAATTGCGAAAGAGAGTTTATTTGTTTGTTACGCTTTCACTCTAAAACGACTGAAAGAATTTAGATGAAATTCGGCACATTGGTAGATAATTACCTGGAATAGAACATAGGATACTTTTTATCCCGATATTCCCACGGGAACGAGACTTATGTGGATGAAATCGCAGGGCGCAACTAGTACGAAATATTTGAGGTTCACAAAAATAATTAATTATATTAGAGACTATTTATAAGAAAGCAAAATGGATATTATTTGAGGTTGGATCAAATGCCGTACTATATTTTAAGAAAAGAAGTTGCAGTCAACTTCTTTTCTTAAAATATAGTAGTAGTAGTAGTTTGTTGTTTCAGTCATCAGCATAATATTACGTCGATAGGCTTCCACGGATGTTATTTTATTGCAGCTTGCACCAAAACAATTATAATTGATAATTACCTAAATTAAAATGAATGAATACGATTAAGAATCTTCATTCTCATAAGAATTACAACAGGTTTTCACTTAAACGACAAAAACTTAAATAATAAATAAATTTACTAATGAGCGCAGCTATAGAACATCAAAGTATTATTAAATTAATTAAAAAACAATTAGTTAATTTACATTCTACAACCAATTTTCCCCGTGGCAAAATGAACATACATTTGCAAAATAAAATTAAAATAAAACTTTGTTGGCAATTGTTATATATTATAAGTACTAGTAAATTAATGCAATACCTATTCTATACTCAAATTACATTTAACGAATTAATATGAAATTAGAACTTTTATTGACCGGAAATGAGGATTTATATAAAGATATTTATTTCTTTCTTTATTATAATTAGGATCTTCAAAAATAAGTACACTGTGTTATTACTTTGCAATTTATAAATAGTAAAATTCCTACATTTATATCTGTATTTTTATGGTGTACATAATAAAGAGTATTCTATTGTATTCTATTTTATTTGTCAGTGAATGAATTTAAAATTGAATAGTAAAGACCATAAGAATAGACCAAATAGATCACCAAACCCTTTGTAGCTTAGCCCCTTTCGTAATAATAAATTTCAAAAATATTTTCTTTAAAAACATTTTCGGAATGCGTTGAAAGTCGGCATTTACTCAGACGCACGAGCTCGCCATTGCTATTCCACGTGGTATCCAGTTTCTGGCCTACTGCCAACAAACGCTGACATAATATATTTTTATAAATAGTGAGGGAATACAGCTTCTTTTCAATTTAATTTCCCGGAATAATATATATGTCAAAAAAAAAAAATAGAGATGTAGAATTTGTTGACTATTTTATTGGTGTGAAAGTAAACTGTGTTTTGCGAGAGATGTTTCGATACCAACTATAAACTGTAAATATTTTATCTAGAAAGTTCACAATTTTCTATGTCGACTTTTGACTAACTTGAGAATAAAATTCTACATGCACACTTGCAGTCTACCTAGTGGTTACTGTATTCGATATCAGAGGAGCAATACCATATTTTTATGAACGATTTTTAAGAACGATTGCTTTACTACCATCCTACTATATAATATTATAAATGTGATAGTTTGTGTGTTTGGATGTTTGTTAGTCAATGACGCAAAAACGGCTGAATATATTTGGATGAAATTTGGCAAACACATAGTTTATAACCTGGATTAACACATAGGATACTTTTTATCCCGATATTCCCACGGGATCGAGACTTACGCCGTTGAAACCGCGGGGCGCAGCTAGTCTATCATAAAATGTATAGGTTTCTGACAATTATTGTCACTGAGAACAGATTGATGAGCTGATAAGTTGAGGTGATGCCGATCCAGTGCTGACCTGAAATGTGTGTGATAATGTTAAATTAATACGCCCCCAGAAAAACCGATTTCATATTATTAGCCCCGAAACAGAATTTCAAAGCAAAGTTATTCTTTTAAAAACATTTTTCTAGTACATTTGTCTGTCAACTTGTGTATTTTTAGTCAAAGGATATTTTGCTGTTCGTTGTTTTTATGTACGTATTAGTTACTGATATTCCTTTGATGATACATTACAGTTGAATGGGCTTTATACCCCAAAAGTCAAAAGAGATTAATAAAAACTAATGGAAACGTACCTTGGACTTTGTAATATTCGGGTTGAAAGGACGAATGTTTTCCTCACACGCGTGTTGTGAGGGTTTGAAAATACAGACTACGGCAAATCTACTAAACTTAGAAGTAGACAGTACACTCAGCGAATGTCCCATCCGAGGAAGTACTATCACCATACATATTTTTGTTTCAAAGCAGTATTGCCAATGAAATATTATCTACTTCAATATTATAGCTATATTTTGCTATGGCACTTAATAAAATTTACTCATTTTGCTACGTTAACTCAAAAACAATCCTGGATAATACAGTATGTTCAAACAACATTCCCTACATGAGGCTCTAGCACTTTTGCACACAATTTTCCCGTTGCTGGGACACAGGCCTCCTCTCTGTGAGAGAGAGTGGGCTGTAATCTACCATGAGGGCCTAGTGCGGGTTGGTAGATGTCACATGTCTTCGAATTTTTGCTTCCAGGATATGCCGGATTCCTCACGATGTTTTGCCTCACCGTTTTGAGAGCATGTGTGTTGAAATTATTTACAGAAAGTAAAGCGCCTGTCTGTGTTCGAACCCACGATCTAACTTCTCAGTCAGGACCGTTACCACTGGGCCACCACTGCTCACAAACGCGACATACACGTAACCTAAATTCGACTGAATTTTGAATTGAAAATACAACTATTATATAAAGCTTTAGTTTTTTTTTTTTGCGATAAGCATATTGAGTAGTACCCATGGTTAGGAATAAAGTCTTAAAACTAAGTAAAATATTGCGAGCGAAACAATTATTTTTAATTTAATAATCGTTTTGATTTACGTTACGTTTATTCCGCGACTGTCCGCAAGTTTATGCTAGGCTCACTGAATGCAGTTTCAAACACAGAGAGCCAGTGCCTAACACGTTGATAGAAAAGGAGAAACTTTTTCTGTCGACCAATAAAACCTCTCCTGTGAGGATACACGTATAATCAGCAATAAAAATGTGTCTCATGTCCCGGCTTTTTCTAATTCAAGTGGTAGTGTGAACGTGTTAAAATGGGAGATGCATTACCCTGTTAACCGTAGAACCTATCCTATTTAATGTGATCGATAGTTTTTTATACTATACTACTCAAAACTGCTTAGCTTTTTCCCAAATATATTGGGGTTGGCTTCCAGTCCGAACGGATGCAGCTGAATATCAGTATTTTACTGTATATCTGACCTCCATAACCCAGTTACTCGGGAACACTATACTCCTTGGTAAGATTAATCAAATGGTCGGACTTCCGGGTTTCTGACTACCTACTACACAGATCAACCAATGACAACCGACTTATCGAAGCACGGAAGGAATCGATAGGTAATGGATGGTCACCCATCCACGGACCGATCTCGGCAGGTGTAGTTTAACCTTCGATCGAACCGTGCAGCTGTTCTTACTTAGTCTTTATTTTTTACTCTGTTATTCTATGGGTGATAAAAAACTGACGGTGCACCGTATGGACAAGTGGAACATCAGTCGCATAGGAGGAGAGTTGCCAGAGACAAAATTGAAATGGCTCCTATGTCTGTAGGTAAATCACGTCCATTGTGCGAAGTCTTCCTCCCGTGGTCTCTTTCCCGATATTTGTAATCTTTAAGTTTAAAAAACAAACATAAATAACTTCTAGGTAAGCGTGCATCATCGTTTTTGCCGTATGATAGTGGTAACAAATAAAAGGAATACCATGAATTTTAACATTTGATGTGAAATTTTGTTCAGGCTAGTGATAAGCTGACAATGCCGTAAGGCCATACAACTGACAGTATCGTATGTACCTATTACTAATAAATGTACCCACTTAACGTTTAGACGTATTATTCTAAATATCCACCACAACAAGATCAAAAAATCGTCAGGGAGTGAAATAATCAAAAGTGTGCGACTTTGTATTCAACAGGAAGGGATTAATTTTGAGCATTTGATAAATTGATTAAACATGTATTAAAAAATTTTAAATTCATGGTCTTCCTTTTATTTGTGACACTATGTTATTTAGCAAAAAATAATCCTTATGATGAAGCCTTTCGATCGGTATGATAAAGCTATAGGGTGATTATTTTTCTCATGTAACGGGTTCGTTTCACGGTTCAAGCATGTAATTATTTAAATATCTATGAATGCAGTTTAAATTGTTTTTTTTAATTCAGATAATGTCTTCTTTCATCTACAATATTCAAGGTACTTTCCCTCCATGTGACATATCAGTGGGACGCCCTGTATACTAAAACCTTACTCGAGAACCACTCTATACATTGGTGAAAATTGCATGAAAATCGGTGGAGTAGTTTTTGAGTTTATCGCGTACAGGACGACAGATAGACTTGCGAAGGACTTTGGTTTATAATATGTAAGAATGTAAGGATGAGAGTTGTCTGACGATTGGAAAATCAATCCTAAATTCAGCTGTGGAAAACATTAATGTTGACGTGTAATATTCGTTAATTACTTTTGACAAATATTATTAAAAATTAAACAAAGGAAGAAGACAATAATTATATATTTCATTTTGCAAATGTGAAGTATTTTGTGTTGTTTTATAAATGTTAATAATAATGTGAGTACGTTGTTGTGCCACTGCGCGACCTTTTCTTTCGAATCAAAGTTGAAATAACCATCACAACTGCCTGTTAGCGATTTTAATTACTAGTCTTTAATTATGGAACTTTCCACGATAGATTAGGGGTACTTTCTTACCAGCTATCACATATTAATATTTGAACCAAACTAAGTAAGCTGTAATATCAAAATATACACATAGCGCAATACACAAATTCCACATTGCATTCTACTACTAATAAACAAACCGGAGAGCAGTGGTGGCCCAGTGGTGACGGCCGGGACTTCCGAGTTGTAGGTCGCCGGTTCGAACCCTGACAGGCGCTTTGCTTTGTGTATTATTTCATCACCACTGATCCCAAAACGGTGAAAGAAAACACCGTGAGGAAACCGGCATGTCCTAGAACCAAAAATTCGAAGACGTGTGACATCTACCAACCCGCACGGGACCCGCGTGGTGGATTACGGCCCACTCCCTCTCACAGATAGGAGGCTGGTGTCCCAGCGTGTGAACATTATAAGCTGATTATGCTGTTAAATAAAGCAGTTTATGAGTGTATACTTGAAGGATAGTCAGACTTTCTTTCCGCACCACTGTTGATTATTTTAAATGTCCATAACCAGTTGTTAAAATGGTTGATCCGGCTCGAAGGACCATTGTTAGGGCGGGGAGCAATGAAAGAGTGTAAAGTATTTTACGCAATGCTTTATTGTCGCCTGATCTTTAAAATAAGAACTTCCCCGGACAAACAATTGAATAATTAAATCAGAGATGAAGGTTGTCTGTCGCGGTGGAGTCTGTGGAAGCGAGTGGTCATCGGGCCGAGCCGTGTTGCTGCTGCGCCGCACCACAGCTTGTCGATGACGTGTTGATCACGTAGCCTGCTCATGCAGACCGCGCGCAAGGTGGTTTGGCTATCCTAATGTAATGATTTTGTAACACGGTCGACACCAATGAATGGTATGATCGTCACGACATAGGCTCTTCGGTCGAAATAACAGCTACGTACAGTCATAGCTGCTATAACTAGCCACGGGTCTTTTAACGAACACCTCTTTGTCATAGTGATACTTTCATCACAGGTAGCTCACTGTTCAGAGCTACCAGCCCGAAGGCAAAGTGCCATGTGGTCAGATTTATTTGTTGTCAAAGCATGTTATGGAAACGTACATTACACGAGGAGTAACTGAAAATCTGAAAAGAGGTCATATGCCTAATCATTATTATGAAAAAATCTTACTATGAGCAATCCTGAAATAATCAGCTGTACCTACGTTTATGTTCACATAACTTGACAAAATCTAGGAAACAACAGTTTTTTTTTTGCGATTTCTGGTTCGGTCCTGTTGCAAAAGTTGTTTATTGAGCGTTTTTCAGGCTTTCAGTAATTTAAATTACACCGTGTACACGATCTCACATCGGATGGCCGCGGAGTTGTCACCACTAACAGCAACGCTGTCAGGAGTTAAGCTGCCTATTGAATTTTTAACAATCACGTACCCTTTTCAATTACCAATCGAAAATGGGGTAGCTTCACTGTCCAACCTCGGGTGAGAATCCTTTTTGCGTTGTTTAATTATTTAAGGAAATTTCTTTATTTAAACGAGAGCGCCGAAAGCGCTTTTTAGACCTTTAAGTGCAGATTTGTGATGCATGAGTATGGGTAGTCGATTTAAAAATAATTTGCTTTGTTGCGACACTTTAATTACCTAAAGTAGGGGCTAATGATTTTAAGTTGGTTTTAAGTTCACACGTGGCAGGGATTTGTTCAGCCACCACGACTTAGACGACCGCATTGTTTAGGCCAATACATAATTTATAAATGCCTAATACCCTTGTGCCGTAGGCGTCATTAGAGTGAACCAAAGAAATTAAAATATTTATGTAGTATTGCTACTGTAGTGCTTTTTGCACAACAACAATATTATATTATTTTACAATCCACTTAGCCTTAGGATAAAGCTGGATAATGGTTCGGTCAAGTTACGCAATGCTACGCGTCGTAGGCACGTCGTAGCGTCGTAGCTAGCTCACCTACGAACGAGCTACGAAATAAAGAGCCGTGGCGTAGCTGCGTAGCATAGATTAAAACGAATACTAAAGGTTGTGACGTTTTCTGTTGTGTACTCCATCTGATGTACTTGATTTTTCTCTCAGTAGTCTCGATAATTTAAACTTAAACTAATTTAGGGAGATACGCGAAATCAATTAGACTTTAATCATCAAAACAGCTTGCTCTGATTTGCTTTTGCTCTGATTAAATTATTTTAACCTGAGAAGTACCTGCATATGAGACGATCTTGAAAACCAGGTACTGACAGCTGAATGGTAAAATTTTCGTCATCGTCGAAACTAATGCATTTTTTTAATTTACGTTTGAACCATACTTAAAATCAATTATGACGTACTGAAAGAAAATTATATGGACTGACTGCCTACCTGTCCTCCACAATCCAGTTACTGGGTATCACGATACCCTTTGGTCAGACTGGTTGTCAGACTTTCGGACTTCTGACGACCCTATCGACTGTCAAAGATCCACGAATGACAACCGGGACCAACGGCTTAACGTTATTTGCGCGACACGGAGGGGTCTCGGTATGAAATGGATGATCCCCATCCACGGACCGTCCTCAGCAAGAGTAGCTTTACCTCTGATCGACCGACCTATGCGTCTTTAACTCAGCAACGAGCCGACACAGCGTATAAACTACTTGTAAAACTAACTATAAGAAAATGCATAATAAATTGATTCTGAAATGTTTACTGAAAATAGTTTTGATGGCGGTAGAAAAAGTTGGTTCCCATGGGAATTCTACAGTAGTACACCACGCGAACGACGCCATGAGTAAATATTACACTATGCACGTTTTATGACGGTTTGCGTGACACATCTGAAAATAATATTTTACGCTTTTACAAGCTATTACTTAGCTTCACAAGACAGTTCGTGGCTACGTAATAACAACTGCACGGGTCGATCCATCAGGTTAAGCTACGCTTGCCGGGGTTGGTTCGTGGATGGGTGACCATTTTTACATACTACAACTCCTCCGTGCCTCGGAAAGGACGTTAAGCCGTTGGTCCCGGCTGTCATTCGTGGATCTTTGACAGTCGTTACGGGTCGTCAGAAGCCCGAAAGTCGGACACCCGACTACGATAGGTACCCCTTTTTTATTTTTTATTTGGGAAATCGTCAAATGACTTCTTCCGCTCTGGGCGGAGCGGAAGGGCGTGTCAGACTTTTACTGACTAAAACCCACTCGTTTTCCTTCAGTTGCCTGTTGCCAAGGTTCCGGTATCCCTTTCGGACTTTCCCGCAACCCTGGCAGGACGATTAGTACCCCTTGGTTTGACTTTACCAAGTGGTACCTATCGTATTACCCTGTTACTGGCTTGTGGAGGTCAGATAGGCAGTCGCTCCATGTAAAATACTGGTATTCAGCTGCATCCGATTAGACTGGAAGCCGACCCCAACATGGGAACAGGCTAGACAGATTGATTGACATGACAGTTCATAAGATAAATTGCAAGCAAATTTTGGCCAATCTACTTTTGTTTGTATTCGATAGTACTTTGCCCGACCTGGGAATCGAACCCAGGACCTCATACTCAGCAGTAGCGCTTGCGACCACTAGACCGACGAGGCAGTAAATTCCTACTTTCTTATTTATTGAAAATCCCTAACAATTAGTACTTAATTGATTTCATGACAAATTACTATTCAACTAATGGATACTAATTGGAATATTATTAATTTGTGTTAAAATCATTTCAACTTGTCCCAGTCGAATATTGGTTTAACTAAAAGTAACCAAAAATATTTGATTAGCAAATCAAAATAATAACATTGGAAAATCTGTCACAATCGTCTATTACTTTCACGCCACTATTTACTTTATAGCCACTAAAATGAAATTAATCTTGTTTTAATCATCAGGGTGATGATAGCATTATCAGCCTGTACCCAGGATTTTGTAATTTCTATATACATTTTTAAAAGAGTGTCCTTGGAGTTTCTTGCCCGTTCTTCTCCATAGAGATCTACGAATTTGAATGGGCAACTAGCTTCAACTTTTTGACTAACTGACCGACTCTTTGACAATTCAAAAGTGCCTGTAAATGGTTTAATTGAAATAAATGCTTTGAGTTTGAGTTTTCTATAATGTTCCCACTGCTGGGACATAGGCCTCCTCTCTGTGAGAAGAAGTGGGCAGTGTCCGTCTGTCACCAGGGTGCATCTCATGAACCGTGATAGTTAGACAGTTGAAATTTTCACAGATGATGTATTTCTGTTGCCGCTATAAAAACAAATAACAGAATAAAATAAATATTTAAGGGGGCTCCTATACAACAAACGTGATTTTTTGCCGTTTTTATAGATAATGGTACGGAACCCTTCGTGCGCGAGTCCGACTCGCACTTGGCCGGTTTTTTATCAAGTATTTTAACATAGCGGATTAAAGTACAAAATTCAAAAATGACTCCATGGTATAAAACCTGAATCTGAAGATAAACCTTGTTTTGTTATTATAAGAAGTTCAGTTCAGTTCAGTATGTTGCCTACCATTCAGATTTATTAATAACCATCGATATCCCTACCAATCAACAAACCGATGGTTCATTAAAATTAATTCCCGATTTCCAGTGCGGCCATGCTAAAGTTACGGTCGTTCTTCACAATAATATGCGTAGTTACGTGAACGTCATGGAGTTTGAACTTACGATAAATCGATATTATGTCCAGTATCCGTACCTCTTGGGATGCGGAATGTAGAATAGGTGTGTGATTATAATATATTTACATTATGTATATAGCCATTAAAATCTGTGTGTATGTATTGTACTTATATGTTTTTTTTTAAGTTTTACTATCGTGAAGTCTGACGCCTATCACTATCTTAAAAGTTTCTAATTGAGAACAGATTTATATCTGATGTAATCTGAACTTAATAATGTACCAATTAAAAACAAAACATCAAAAGAAAATCCAACACTTTCACAAAAACATTTAATAATTCAAACAAAGGACATTACCCAAATTCTCTGAAGTCTCTCGCTGTATTTTTACCGTGGGCTATTAAAAGCTCCCCTCGCCGGCCACATAATTACGCCGAGCATCGGCTGGTAAATCCGCGAGTATAAGAGATACATATTAATACGAAAATTTAAGCCGGCCCGAACGTCGCAAGTACGAACCCCTACCCCCCAATAGCCACCTAAGTCCGAATAGGTACCTTTCTCGGAGGTTGTGTGTGTGCGTCCATTCTTGTGTGTGTGCACAAATTTCATAATAGGTGTGGCGTTGTGCTCGGCTCAAATTTTACATCTCACATCTCATGCATACAGGGTGTTTCGGATTTGTTGTTTGATTATTTTATGGTTTTCTTTGTTGTTAATGAGTTTAAGAGCCGCTCATCAACTAAGATACGCTTCTAACAAATCTCAGCTTACAAAAGTGAACAAATTCCAGAAAATGTGCAGATTTTTTGATCCTTTTCCCACAAATTGCGCTGTACGCTTTATTAGCCTTTCAAATAGTATAGTATTTTTTATAATATTTACACACAACTTTTATTCGTTCTCTACACCAAAACTCCTTCATAGATCATAATTATTTAGATGACCCATACGATTATACTCTGATAATGATGATGTCTATGACCCATTCTAGCCAATTTCAACTACAGCAGCGACTGTATTCTTTACAGGGCTTGCAACATACACTATCAATTCAATAAAACAAAACAAAAACCCAATAAACCACAAAATATCAGGACACCCTTTAACACGGTACTCACGGACATGCGTGCTATATCTATGCGCACCTAGGTAGCTGCTTTATTAATTTATCTGTAGCGGAGAACTAACCATAGCCTCGGGCCTCCACCCACTACCCCTGCCTCGCTGTTTAAACATTTCCAAATGAGTATGCAGAAGATTTTGCCTAATACATGGCCACGCGTGGTGGAACGTACCCTGCCCCTCTAAATTACTTGAGCTTTAATTAAAAGCATAGCATTCTGTTCATGACAAGTATTCCGAACGACCTATGCCTACTGCTCTAGTAGTATAGTACTATAACTAGGTACTTTTGAGTACCTATACTAGGTACAACTTTGTTTTAATAGCTCTTCGTTGCTGTTACGTTAGGACGTGCGATGGACGAAGTACAATAATATTGTAAGTAGTATTTTTTTTTTAAGTGTCCTGCAGTTTCCTTCGCCTTCTTCTCTATATGAACCTACTACGCTTTGGAATTGGCTACTAGCCACATCTTTCTGATTGGCCGACTTCTTGACAATTCAAAAGTGCCTGTAAATAATGGTTTAATTTAAATAAATGCATTGACTTTCATTTTGTTTTATTTTCTAGATGTTTTTATGAGATCTTTTAACCCCTGGATTGATAAAATTGGCATTGTGTGACGTCAAAATAAATGTTCTGTTCTATCTTCTTTTTCTGTGTCCGATGCTGTAAAGATAATTATTAAGTAAAGTACATAATTGTATATTCAATTTATGTAAGATGTCCAACAATCTACAAAACTTTAGTCAGGTTTTTTTGTTTTGATTTTAAAGCTCGGGCCAGTTTTTAATGGTCAATTAACTTTTTCTGAAAAATATAAATAATGTGGATTGACCACAGAGTACAGAATCATTGTGCCAGCAGTATCGGTACTACGAATAAAATTCGTGTCGTTGCAAGTGCGACGTAAAACTTCTGTCATCTTCTGATGACAGTCTCGCCTCTAACAGCGGCCGCGGAAATGTCTCCAAGCTCCGTGGGTTTGACATTTATTTTCTACAGAAAAACTGTCACACTGTCATATTTGTTCCTGAAGATTGAAAATACAGCGACTAATGCTGTTTAAAATGCTGCTAATAATGTGTTATAATCACGACAATTCCCTCAAAGGGTAGGCAAAGTTTTCCGTTAGTGATAAGATCTCTAATAAGGTAGCAAAGTTTTGGCCATTGTTTTAATAACTTTTGTTTACTATTTCAATTATTATTTCACTAGTTCGTTTAGGTAATATTAAATTGAGGAGTTCGTGCCGTTTTTAGTTAGGCGGGCACTTCAGTTATGGTTCTAGTTTACGAAGTTGGTGATAAATGTTTTTGATAATATTGTAAACAGATTCTTAGCGTTGGGAACTAGTCAGCAAAAATGTCAGTTAACCCTTCAGTTTTTTAGACCTTAATAAAAAAAGTATGCAAACTATTTAATTAAATTAAAAATTTAAAAAAATAAAAAAATTTAAAAATTAAATTCATTATTGCGTCTAATTTATGTAACCTGTCAAAATGTTGAAAACGTCAAATAGTTTATTTTTGACAGCTTTGCGCACAGATTGTCCATGCCGACCGATGCCGACTAAACGGAATGTTACCATTTTAAATATTATATATTTTATTTATAAACATTTTAAACATTCACAATTATTAGGTAGTTTATTTATTTTATTTCTTATAGATCAGTTTTTACTTTATTATAATAATATTCTAGCGTATGACACTCGTGGGTTGCAGCTGAAAATCAGCGTCAGGTGGTACACTTTGTGTTTCCATCTGACATTATGCTGAGCTGAGGCCCTTTTGGCATTCTAATGGTTGTTTTCTGTTTTTATAGTTTTAAGGTGTATTTTTTCTGCTACAATGCCAATAAACGCATTTTTCTTTCTTTCTTTCTTTCTAATTAAGAACGGAACAGAAGAATATTATGTAAATAATATTATAATAGTAACTCTTAGCTGTTAAACTAAAACCTAAAAAGATTATCTAATCATTTTGCGTCAATGTTGATGATAATTTTGTAAAAGTGGTAGTGTTGTGATACTTTTGTAAAAGTGACTTTTTTTGCTGAACGTGTACCTACTAGAAAATATGTTATGATATTTTATGTTTGTTGAATGGTTACTTCATGTAGCCAGTTCCTTAAGGGGGACGCGCAAGGATAGCCCGCGGAATTGAAAAGATCTTACGTTTTTTTTTTGTAATTTAAAGGTCTGTATCAAGTTGTATGGTACATACAAAAGTTGGACGCACCCGTAAAAAATACACATGAACCTATTTACCGAAGTATAACCAATAAAATTAAAAATATCTCTCAGTTCAAATTAGTCGTTTGAATGAATTAAAGGAAAAAAGATGTCTCAAATAAAATATTTTTCTTTCTTTCTTTCTTATGTTTGCGACCAATTCTATCTTAGATAGTTGTATTTCAGAGCTGAAAATTGAAAAAAACAATAACGGAATACTGTAGCGCTTTCGCAAAGTAAAATAACTAGTTGAAAAAAGTTCGACTAACTAGCTCATGATGAGAAGTCTGAAAAAATAAGGATCAGTTTAGTTTCAAAGTGAGTTTCTTAATAGATTCTTACAAGTATCGTTTCAAGCCCGTTCCTAAAATTAACATAGGTAGGTATAGGTATGTAATGCGTAAGCGCTTGTTAGCGCATTAAATAAGAAAATATTGGTAACGTCATTCAAGTTGAAATGATACATGTGAGAACGATGTATACGCTAAAAGCGTCCATAGTGTACAATTAAAAAATTATAATAATTAAAATAAGTCTTGGCAGCAAAGACATGCCAGTTCCTATAATACTGACGGTGCCCGTTCACGAACATGACGTCACACGTCGTAATGGCACATGCCAGTTTCCTCACGATATTTTCCTTCACCGTTTTGAGAGCAATGGTGATGAAATTATTAACACAAACTAAAGCGCCTGTCTGGATTTGAACCTTCAATCCACGGCCGTTATCCACTGGGCCACCATTGCTTATCATATACGCTGCCCTGTGCCACTTCAGTTTGGCTAATTTTCAGGCTATCCCGGGAACCTACCTTGGCTCTCCGGCGGATCTCCTCATTTCTGATTCAATCACGTAGGGAAACTTCAAGCATAGCCCTCTCCATTGCCCTTTGGATGACTTTCAGCCTTCTAATGAGGCTCATTCATTGTGAGCGACCACGTTTCAGCGCCATAAGTCATCTGACAACACGCACTGGTCAAAGACTTTTGTCTTGAGACACTGCGTGAAATGTGAAATGTGAAACGAGAAGATATTGCGATGCTTCCGGAACGCTGCCCAGCCCAGATGTACTATGAGTAGGCATTCTGATTTATACTCGTTTTTACCCAACTACGGCGAAGCAAAGGCAGGCAGAGTTATGATTTTGACCGGTATGTAAGTTCATCGGTTCCCTCATTATCTTCTAAACGACTCATCACAATTTGACAAATGAGGTATCGTAGCGTCCTGATCGTCCGCTGGTTATAGGCTATATGACGTCACATTAAATTTAAAATTGCGCCCTCCAAATGACATAAAGAGAGTTGTACAGTAGTTTTTTTTTTACTTGTGCATAAAGTTTTAATAAATAAATAAATAAAGTAATGAATTTAAAAAAAAGTTGGTTATCAAATGAAAGGGCTTCGTTAGCACATTTCAAAAATATTTAATAATATATGATAACCCTAAAAAATTTTAAATAATTTTTTTAGAACTAAAACCCAACTACGACAAAAAAGTCAATCTACTAAAAAAGTATAAACAAGACATCACAGACAGACAAATTAAAAATCCGGAGCCACACGCAATCTGTTCGATTTGCCCTACACATAAATCACGCGTGTGACTCCGGATTTTGAATTTGTCTGTATGTGATGTCTTGTTCTATAAAGTGTCATTTTTGTTCTCCTGGGATCAATAAAATTCATAAGCTTATATTTTTCAACCTTGGATTTTCCGTGAAAACCAAAGAGAGAGTAACTTTTGTTTAATTTATTATAAGTAATACTTACCTATTTGGAAGCGTAGACTACAGTTTAAAATACACAACCAAATTACTTACCTACCTTTGAGATATAATCTGTAAGTATATCTAATATCTTTCATATGAAACGTAAAGAAAATAAAGATAATTATCACGAAATAAATCTATTATTATTTGAAACAGAGTTTCGTTCTGATTATAATTTTATGGACTTCATCGAAGTCTATAACTTTACGGAACTTCAGACCTGGAAAAGTATTGACTGTAGGTCGTTTGGTATTTTAAAGGTGAATAGGCTACTTTTTAAATTATTATATTACTAGCCCATGCTTCGCACGATTTTTATCTGATAAAATATCGAGATTTCTGTTCTATAACTAGGTATATAATTATATAAGATAATGAATTGTACACATCAACCTTCCGGGATAAATTCTCTAAATGATAGTTAATTGATTCAGGCGTGACTTTGCGGAAATCCATTATTATAAAATATAATAGACATAGACATTTTAGTAACCTATTCCGCTTAACTATTCCTCAAGAGTCATAAAAAACCCTTTAAGAAATCGACACTTGTTTCACCTCTTAGCGAGGTATCCTCAGGATGACGATTGACCAGTCGCGAATCAGAACGCGACGTGTTGCCACGCTGAGGGCTGGACGCATCTACGTCTATTGTATTCTCTAAATGATAGTAAAACAGCATTAAAGTAGTTTAGAATCTTTTCAGGGATAAACGCAGACGGGTTAAAAAAAAAAATATCTACCTAACTACAATTTTTTATACTACTATTGAAATTATTGATTCTTATGCTATGACTTTACTTTAAATAATCCTCTACAAGAGGACACAATTAAAGTCATTGTGGATAATAAACTGCAATCTTCAAAGTCACTAACTTTTGCTATTAACATCCTTTTTACGCCCCCATATGTGTGCTCTTCTAACAATAATTGCCCAGAACCTTTTTAGGAGGACATAAAAGAAGTTAAAAAAAAAAAAAATGTATTTCTTGAAATTTATTTTAACTATAATGAAAATTAAATTGAACAACAAAGTGAACGATAACGTAAGTAGGTATACTAGCGCCATCTAGTGGTAGGTTTTACGAAGCTAAACAAATTGAGTGAAGCGCGAAGTGCCTTGGAAAGTTCAATAAGTAGATAAACAGACTAATTAAAGTTTATTTTTAGTAATTAGTACTTCTGATGGTAAACTTTATGCATGATGAACTAAGGTCCAGTAAAATAACGCTTGGACGAGTATTTCACGACGGACAGATTTTTAACAAAGAAAAGTAAAAGTAAAGTAAAATGTGTATTTTACTTTTTCATTGCGTGCGTTACGTATGTAAGTAATTATGTATTTTCGCACAAATTTTTGAGTTCTTCAAAGCTCAGCGGTTTATTAAACGTTTATGTCCCGTACCTAAATGCGCAACACATGGATTTCTTTGTTTTTAACCGATTTCTAAAAGGAAGATGTTCTCAATTCGATTGTATGTCTTTTTTGGCATCATTATTATTCACTGGCCGACATTTATTTAGTTATTTAAACATTTCCCACTAAAAAAAATGGTACAATGGCGGACTTAATGCTATTAACGCAATTTGCTTAACGCCATTCCAATTTATTTGGATTCGGCGCAGCATGCCTTCATTTTTAGTTCTCCTCTTTCTTTTTTCTTTTCCAAAGTCTATCCAGCGTTTCTATTGTCTTTCCCTACTCTTATAGCAACCCACATTCTTAAATAAGACTTTCCACACGTATTTTTTTTTTGGTATTAAAAATATAATTGGAGCGTCGGTTCTTTCTTAGAGAATGTAGAAAAGCAAGTGCTGTGTCGGCATGAAATAAGAATAGGTACCTAGTTCTTGTGATATATTCCATTCTAATACCAAAAACTACCACTGGTATTTGTTAAAAACTCAGATTTATACTGACTGTACCCTATAACTTTGAACTTGTTTTGGTATTAGTTTAAACAATGGTATCTGTTCGGAATAAAGCCAAAGTCAAAGTCAAATAATTTATTTCAAATAGGCACATAAAAGGCATTTTTGAACGTCAATGAAAAACAAAGAATAGAAAATAAATATGAGTTTTAACAAATACCAGTTGTATTAGGTTTTTGGTATTAGAATGGAATAAATCGTCCTTGTTAGAGTGATCAGCTATATATTTTCGTAAATGATTAAGACTAATTTATTTAATTTTGACAGTTCAACAACATTCATTGCGTTATTTACGTTGTTGACTGTGTACTGTGTATGTACTTAGTTTTTTTTTTACGAACTTTTGTGTTTTTTTTTGTTATTTATCACACAAATTCCCCTTAAGTTGTGTGTATATACAGAATTTAGGAACGATTGGATGATTTGAGTATTCTTTGACAGTGGTTAGGAATGGCTATAAAACGGCAAATCAAGGTAGTGTAAAAAAATAATTACCCTGATTGTACTTTTTTGTATTAGGAAATGCGATGATTCCCAAGGGACATTAAGAAAATAGTTGTACTGTACAGTCTTATCTAAATAAGTAAGTATTGCCAGTCTATAGTTAATTTGCTACGGATTATGCTTATCTTCCTCTTATTCATCCAGTATTAAAGATGCTCTCTCCATCATGCAAAGAAGATGCAATGGAAAAATAGACTTGATCCGGGGTTAGTGTAAAAACAACTTAAGCCGGTTAAATTTAAAGTTGATTTTTCCCTAGACTTTAGAACAAATACGTTATTTGTTAAAAAGCTTAATTAATAAGTTTCTTCCGTCTTTACTTATTATAAAACTCATAAGAAAGGCTTATTAGAACGGCTTAGATGTAAGCTTTAGACAGTTTCTTCTAAGTGGCCACATTTCGTTTATTTTACTCCCTTTTAAAACTTAGTCTGCAGTTAGTATGAATAACTATAACAGTTTAGGTATAAATAAAACTACATAATTATGATTGTCCAAAGTTTTACTCACCCGTAAGTTTCGGGGTTGCCCGACTTATTTCCGACTCACATGGAGTCCTTATTCACGAGCGAAACAGACAAGGGCGTAAGTCCTAGTATTAATAAGTACTTACATACTTACCTATCTACATAAGCGTGAGTAAAATCCGTAAACAATCAGAATTAAACATGCTATGATATATTAAAAAGCCACTACATAATGGTAAATTTAACGATAAACTAGTTTCTTTGTGTTACAACTTCTCTGTATTGAGATTCAGAGTACCTACGCAACTTACAAAATAGAAGGTCGAAATTATCCATGAAAGTACACAAATACTTAGTTGAGTCGCGGCGGAGTTCGCGCGAAAATGAATGAAACCGAAAGTCAACGGCCTCAGCGATTTGTTCGGAACAACAGACTTAATAACTCGGCCCATTCATACCGACCTTCGTCTTGAGACGGAATTAGTCGATTATGTGTGAATGGCGCTACTCTATTTGTCTATATTTTTTTATCATGGTGCGGCTCGTCACTACTTGTACCTAGGTAGGGAGTCGATGATTGACGATTTTGGAAGCCGCTTTTTAGGATTTAAATTATATTGTTTTTAAGTTTAATTATAATAATTTCAAGTATTGTATGATGCGTTTTAAACAGTTTCTTATTGGAAAATCGAAGTAAATTAAATTTTTGTCTTCATAGAACTTTACTTTCCTTTCTATGGTTCCGTACCCGAAGGGTGCCAAATGGAACCTTGGCTGTCCGCCGTAACGTCTGTCCGTCTGTCCGTCACCGGACTTAATCTCATGAACCGTATTAGGTAGACAGTTGAAATGTTCACAGATTATGTATTTCTATTGCCGCTACAACAACAAATAATGAACGTGAAATAAACTTTATTCATTTAACTTAATAAATAAGGGGTCCACTTAATAGAAATGTGTTTTTTCGGCATTTTTTGCTCGATCTTAATACGGTACGGAACCCTTCGTGTGCGACTCCGACTCACACTTTGCCGATTTTTTTGTACCTATTGAAACAACAGTCCAACAGTTATTAAACTGTGTTGAATAAGGACTAAGTATTAAAAACAATGCCTACCTATGTTATTAAAATAAACCAGCAGGATCGAATCTCCTGGCAGACAAAATCACGCATTTTGGCCCAAATTATCCACGCGTCAGTTTGCCAATGCAAATGACCGGACATTTTTGCCATCTCCCCTAACCGATTATGCAAGTTCAACGCTGCAGTTCAGACGGGGTAGAACTCGGAACTGATCGATTCACAGCTGACCCCTTGTGCGTTCGGCTATCGTAGGTATCTCTTTTTGAGAATCAGTAAAGTCGCTGTCAGATAAAGGCAAAATAAAAACAGTATCTAAAATTATGTTTAATTGAATTAAGACAGTTTCAGGTATTTGTTTAATTATTGTCAGTCACAATTTTCAGCTATCCGTAATTCGCCTGAACATCTTACAACTGAACTGTTGTTTTATTTTCATTTCTCTCTTTTCCATATGAGAACGAAAAATCTCATTAAATACTCATATGAACAAAGCTTTTGTGACGTCAAACTTTTTTGGAAAAGGGTACTTATTACTGTCATTAAATCAGTTGCATGTCGATAAAAATCTCAAACATGACTATTTCGGACCCTTCGTGATGTTCATCGTTTAGTTTGTAGTCAAGGGACTAATAAAAGTACCTAGTGAGCCACCAATGGAACAGTACTATGCGATGCATCCGAATTATAAAGTGATAATTGACATGACTCAGTTTTGATTTTTGCTTGAGTTAGTATCTCATGATAAAATAATGGTGTTAATAAGTAACTAAAAAAAAACATAAATTCCGATTCAAACGCAAATTTACGACAAAGAGCAGTCAAGAATTTATCGAAAGCGAAACAGAATCGAGGTTTCTAGGTAAGTTATTCACTATACGGTAGGCAACATTCTCACCACAGCGCAGGGCTATCACTAATGAGAAAACACAAGCATGTGTGGACAGCGTTCGACGCTTGGACTAGAAATTGTATAAAATGTGGCTGAGCACATTTCCATCGTCAAGGGAATTTGCACAAGGAGGAACAAGGAAGATGCGGGGGCACCCCTTTCTCTGGGGGGTCGGGCCGTCCGTCCGCCCTACATACGTACCTACGAGGGTTGCCTGTTTACAGCGAGCCGGGCACGCACGCCGCTCTCTGTTCTACAGAATCAGGGCTGCGAGCCGGACAACCAGGGCTGTCACGCAATACTTATTTTAAACATTCATTTTCTTCATCGATTTTTTTTAAAGATGGAATGTTATTTTTTTTTTTTGTCGGTTCTTGGGAGGTTTCAATAGAAAGAAAACCTTGATAGTGTTTTATTTCTGTTATTTGTAATTGGAATATGACTGAAAACTTTAGTGAAAGTAAGTTACAACTATGAGATAAAGTAATAAATAGGTACAATCGGTTACTCTGGATGATGAAAGTTTCAAGGCTTTATATCGCCAAACTTTGCGTAAGATAATGGAGCCTCTATTCAGTCTCAAAACTGTAAGTATTAACATTAGGCGTTTGATAACTAGATCTAAAATTAGCATAAGTGTT
The DNA here is from genome assembly GCA_949152455.1 of Lithophane leautieri. Taxonomy (NCBI): domain Eukaryota; kingdom Metazoa; phylum Arthropoda; class Insecta; order Lepidoptera; family Noctuidae; genus Lithophane; species Lithophane leautieri. Next base: position 16,296,748 of record OX424458.1, on the reverse strand, counting down.
CTAGTGTCTACATAATGTGGTCTAATGTCAATATTGTAAACCAAAATTCATTTGAGCAAAAAATTGGAAACTTAAAAGTAAAAATTCTTCAAGCTAGCCTCGATTTAGCAAACAAAACAAACCCAACTATCCGAATGGAACGAATCTCGAAAAAGTTTAAAATCTATTTTTTTTTAAATATTCAAATAGTCTTGAATAGTTCGAATTAACCCTAGCAGGCTAGTCGCCGTACTAGATGACGCAGGGTGGCCGAAGGGGCCGTGGGGGTGCGGCGAGCGATTCGGGGGCAGTGCGGGGGGCGGGAGGGGGTGGCCCCCCCTCGCCCCGCGCCCCCCGCTGGCCAGGACGCGGACGGTAACACGAGTGCGCCTATGCGAGGCATGTATCTTGGACGAGCAGATATAACAGAGAAGTAGCCCCCAGTACCAAGCTTCTAATCGAACGCTCGGCGGTATGCTCTACTTTAGTTTTGTAAATTGAAAGTGTTTTTAAAGTAGGTATTGTTTGTTTTTTGGTGTGTGTTAAATTCGAGCATTTTGGCGGGGAAGAAAGAGCGTTTGAAGAGCCATATATTCTGTCAATTGCTGGGCAATAATAGGAACCCTTAAGAGTTCAGATTTTTGGTATTGCCTGTAGCAAGTGTTACGGGGTAACTAAACTGCAGCCAACAAGAAAGTAAGGTCATAAAAATATTCAACATTGCATAAACAGAGGCGCACATACATTAGCCGCTTAATCGCTTCTGTGGTCTAGTGGTAAGACCACCTGTCTCAGACCGAGTTCGATTACTAGCTGACGCAAAATGCTTGTTCTAAAGTCCGGCTGGCTAGCTAACACTATCTTATTTGAGTATGTCGCCATATCAACAATCTTAACAACATTGTTGTTTTGCGGCAGTTAGAGGTAAGATTAGCCAGTTCCTCTGTGGTTGAGGATTCCGCGTGAAGCTTGCGTCCACCTTCGGCCTGATCATCACTTACGATTACGTGAGATGAAGGCCAAGAGCTTCCCCATTGTAGTTTAAAAAAAGCCACAAAACTGATGAGCGGTGTTGACGTGGTCTTGAGTGGAGAATGCGAATTGGCAGACGTTAGTTTGGATGCCTTCAGGTGGAGTGGTCATCTTCGCAGGGTGGTTGGTATCAGCTGGATGAGGGTAGCCGAAGATCCAGTTTTATGGTGTGTGGCTCGAGAGATTTATCTCCACCAGTGAACTGCTGCTGGTGATGTTGATGATGGGGTTTTTTAGGTTCAATGGAAAACACAGTTTTACGAAAATTATTTTTCTAAAAAAGTAATGCTGATTAATATAGGAATAATCCATCGTTCGCTTTTTCATCCGTTTATTGAATGCCAAACAAGTCATTGATGCAATGGACGTTGGCTGACTAACTAAACATGAGCAAAAAACCTCGTAAGTACACTAAAATAATTTATTTCACTAAAACTGAAGCAAACCCAAAAATCAATAAAACTAATTAAATATACAAGTAGAGTACCTTTCGAGCCGGTCGTAGCTATTTTACATGTGCGCGGACTATAGCTGCCGTCCTATCGGTAGGTACCTACTGGTAGTCTCAATAGCATCCCGGCGACTCAGAACTGAATATATTTCGTATTCCGTGTATTCCGGTTTTGACCCGGTTTTCTCCAATTCTGTTCGATTTTTGAAAACATTTTCTTTTTTTCGCCAATTGCAGGTGATTAAAACGGACGGGTTGTCATTTGGGCGGTTTTATTTTTACTTGGGAAATGTTCGTCCCTGATTTTTGGTTGGTTTACTGAAGGTCGCGAGTTACGATTGATTTTGAAAAGTTTTGCTAGTGGAAGAGAGCCTGCAGACAGGCAGAATGAAAAAAAAAAAAACATGATGAACAATCCAACAAGACTTGTCATTATGTACGCTTAATAATGACAAGTCTTGTTGAATTGTTCATCATGTTTTTTTTAACCACGTTGTTGAAGTTCTTAGCCTTCATCTCACCTGATATTTCTAATCTTTGTTCAATTTCTGTTTAGTGATAATTAAATGATTCACGAAAATAATTTCTATGAAATTAGGTTTATAAAACCGAAAAATAAATCTTCTGCAAATAATGTTATGTCTACATATTGCATACTAAATATCAAACTGAAAGAAACACATATCATCCAAAAAAGAATCAAAACTTTAAAAAAATTACCTAAGTACAAAAAAATAAAATTACAAAAAAAAAAGCACAACCAGATAACAAAAATAAAAGAAACAAAATCATTCAGAAAAGTACACAATTTTAGAAACACGTAGGACGACATACAGGCGTACAATGAGGCCCATTACACACGACACGACTTTTTTACAGTACAGCGTACAAACCGAACCCGCGCCGTAGAAAAAAATTGCCTGTCAACAAGCTTCTATAGTGATCCGTACAACACTGATGACCGTGCCTCCACACGGCAAATAAACCGTAGTTTTTCACGGCAAGAAAAACGTGTGTGTACAAAGGGCCTAACGGACTGCGATACGTCCCCCGGGGATTGAACGTTTCTCCGTTGATTTTTTATAAATATTAATACGGTCATCAGTAGGTACCTTTCCTCTCCATTGTTAAATCATCAAAATAATTGTCTATACAATAAATATTGTCATAAACCTCATGTTTGCATTCACTTAGATTGAAAACCGGGTATTAAAATGTCTTATTAGATTTAGTATAAGTTCCACTGTTCCCACTGCTGGGACACAGGCCTCCTCTCTGCGAGAGGAATGGGCCATAATCCACCACGCGGGCCCAGTGTGGTTTGTTAGATGTCACATGTCTTCGAATTTTTGGTTCTAAGACATACCGGTTTCCTCGAGATGTTTTTCTTCACCGTTTTTGACAGCAGTGGTGATGAAATAACTTACATAAAGTAGGTAGGGCGCCTGCTTGGGTTTGAACACACGTAGCTACGACTCGTAAGTCGGAGCCGATACCACTGGCTGGGCCACTAGTGCTCTACTGGGCCACACTGACTATATACAATACATCCGTAATGATTTATTATTTTCAAATACACTAACACATTTTAAATTTGACCTTTCAATTAAAAATTTAAATATCAAGGTATCCTCAACTACAGAGAAGCTGGCTATCTACCTCTGACTGCCAAAACACAACAATGCTGTTAAGATTGTTATTATGGCGACAGACTTAGGTAGATAAGATGGTGGTACCACCAACCATACCGAGCAGAAAGTACCCAATTCTGGAAAGTAGGTACACCAATTGGGAAGTATCCACGTGGACTGAGGAAAACAGTCATCAGCCTCCTTAAAAAGAAATGACCTTGAAAAAAGTTAAATTTACATTATGGAACGGTTGTATTACAGACAAGACATGCGATCGAAGGGATTTCAATCGGCTAAAATGAAAAATTTCCAAACGAACTTTCATCCCCTATGTAATTTTATCACTAACGCTCACCTTTGTGAAATTTTTTATGCTTCTGCACTAAGTAGTGCGTTGTCTATGAGTGAGTGAATGAATGAATTTAAGGTTTTAGTAAATATCGTAACTAAAAAAGTCTTGCAACAGCAGCATTTTGTTGCAAGTAATGTTTTTCTTTCTTTCAACTTTGCGCTGAACTGTTAACCAAAAAAATTTGTTGTTAATAAGAAATACAGAGCCGACCTATTTCCCTAACAACAAGTGATCTAAAAACCGGCCAAGTGCGAGTCGGCCTCGCGCACGACAGTTCCGTACCATTATCTACAAAAACGGCAAAAAAATCACGTTTGTTGTAGCCCCTTAAATATTTATTTTATTCTGTTTTTTAGTATTTGTTGTTAAAGCGGCAACAGAAATACATAATTTGTGAAAATTTCAACTGACTAACTAACTCGGTTCATAAGATACAGCCTGGTGACAGACGGACAGACAGACAGCGGAGTCTTAGTAATAGGGTCCCATTTTACCCTATGGGTACGGAACCCTAAAAACTACGGTTTTCTACTGAAAATGACCCATTCTGATAAACGAAAGCCTGATAAACCAGTCTTACCAAAGGGGTATCGTATTACCCAGTACATAACTGGATTGTGGAGGTCACTAAAGTAGTCCCTACATGTAAAATACTGGTATTCAGCTGTATCCGGATAGACTGAAATTCGATTCCCACAGAGTTGTGAAATGGCTAGGCAGATGATGATTGTCTCATAAGATTATTGGAGGTCTAATACCTCCATTGTCTCACTCCTGCTATCCCATTTAACTGACAATGGGACATATTTGTCGAAAAAAGACAAAATTGTCACAATATCACGACACATGCTGTGTATTAAAGGAGCAAATATGTGAAAAACACTTTGTTTGAATTGTCGCCTATCACTTGCCGACTTTACTATGAAAAGGCGTTTAAAGTGTCTGTACGTACGTTTAAAGTGTCCCACTTGAGGAGGCGATGAAAATGAACCCCCATCGCTCTACTGCATTGCATCAATGAACTTGCACCATTCCCTCGTTCCAAACCCCCCCCCTAAAAAGGGAGGGACATACTACTGAAGGTCACTTCTCGCAGACAACTTTCGCTTTCACCAAACTCATGCATTTCATACACACGGGCTGCACTTTCGTTGAACAACAAGAAAAGGTCACAGTGACGAACCTTTTTACGCCCTGTATAGCTAGGTGGTATACAAGGTGTAAAAAAACCTATCACATAGCTGTTACCTACACATTCTGTACATTAAACTAATATTTGAGCAAACATAATTGCTGGGAAACGACTTTTATTTTTAACTGACTTCAAAAAAGGAGGAGGTTATAAATTCGTATGTATTTTTTTTATTTTTTTATATTTCTTACCTCATAATGACTTCAAAAAAAGGAGGAGGTTATAAATTCGTATGTTTATTTTTAAATTTATTTTTTGTTTGCTGCCTGTTTAACTTTCGACTGGGTGAACCGTTTTTGATGATTCTTTTTTTATTTGAAAGCTGGTGCTTCCCTTGTGGTCTCATTAAATTTTATTATTTTTGATTGCGTAGTTTTTGAGTTAGCTTTAATAACTACGTATTTTTCTCACTTAGTCTATGTAGACGACATCTTATTTTACACAGTCACTATTATTTACATAGCAGGTAGTGGTATTAGGGGTGCGTGGACAGGAAACCTCCCCGTGTGCCTGGGGGCTGGAGTTCCCTTACGGATGCGTCCGTGGGGAAGGCCAGTCTCCGGGACGGTGCACCCTGGGGTGCGGGTAATGTTTCCCCATTGGGTGCTGTGTGTTAGACACACAGTACCTAGTGGGGAGGCATTGCCCGCATGCCAATATCCTGTCAGCGGGACGCTCTAATGTGTACTCGGAGGAGCACATGTTTAGCAGCGTCTTGAGCGGGCCCGGCGTGCACTAACCCTGCCGCCGGGCAGGTAGGAGGAAGTCCTTCCTTCTGCCACCGTTGGTCTCGTAGCCCCGAAGAGTGTCTAGGTCATGTCTCTGGCATTTGACGGGGGTCGAGGGTCTTGGCTTAACCGCCCGGGCCGCGAGGAAGAAATCCTCTATAAAAAATTACCCCAAACCTCCAAGCGGCGGCGCACCGTGAGGGAGGTTGATAGCTTGACTGATGGGTAGCTAAATCAGCCATTAGTGCGAACCACACAATTTGAGCAAGTACAGAATGGTAAATACTCGTGGGAACAGAAATGGAAAAATTAAACCCCAAAAACGAAGAGAGACAGGGAGAGAGAAAGGAAGAGGAGGGAGGTGATGCGCGGTCGGAGTCCGACGCGGCATCGAGCTCTAGCTCGTGTGCGAGCGTAGAGCGCGAAGTGGTGGTGGTGGGGCCTTCCGGGAGAAAGTTCTTCCGGAAGCGCCCCAATACGGGGTCGTCCTCAGACGACCGGAGCCGGAGGAAGATCCACTCCGGCCGGCGGGGTGGAGTCCGCGAGAAGGGTGCGGGTAGGGGGCTCCACACCAATGGGGCCTGCGAGTCGAGCCCGTCCAGCCCGGTCAAGCCGGTCCAGCGGGCCGGGAGGCTGGAAGCGGAGGTGCCCCACCCTAGCGGGGCCAGCCTCAGGGCGGCTCCGTCAAAGGTGGCAAGTGGTGTGCCGGGCGCCACTAGTGGCCCCAATTCGCCGGGCGCGGCCAGGCTCGCAGAGATCGTGGTCTCTGCGATAAACAATGTGGCCTTGAAGAGGCTTAAGACCTCGAAGGACAAGGCCATAGCAGAGGCCACGGCCTCCATAATGGCGGCAGCGGAGGCCTCCTGTAGAGGGACTCCGTCGGATGGAGTTTCCGAGATGCGGGCGGAGGTCGCACGACTGACGGCCGCAATGGAGCTTCTCCGAAAGGAGAACGCGGAGCTCAGAGCGGACCTGGCCTTGCTCCGAGGAGCCGGCCCCCAGGAGGCACCGCAGAGGGGGGAGCAGCACGGGCAGGGAGGGCCCGTGCCTGCTGCTGCCGAGGACCGGGTCTTAACCCTCGTGCGGCAGGAGATGGCCGAAATGCGGAGACGATTCTCCGCCCTGGAGGCCATCGTCCTGCGCCCCCCGTTAGCGGCAAGTCAGCCGGCCCCCGGCCAGCGGGCGTCATATGCCGCTGCCGCTGCATCTGCCTCGGCGGGGCAGAACAAGGGCGGGGCGGCAAAAAAGGGCGGGGCGGCTAAGCAGGTGGCTCGGGCCCCGGCCCCGGCCCCGGCTCGGGCCCCGGCCCCGGCCCCGGCTCGGGCCCCGGCCCCGGCCCCGGCTCGGGCTCGGGCCCCAGCTCCGGCCCTGGCCCCGGTGGTCCCGGTGGCTAAACGACCACCCCCACCTCAGACCGCACCCGCACCTCTTATACATCCCCCGGTCGATGCTGAATGGCAAGTAGCCGGGGAGAAGAGGAGGGCGGGCAAGAAGGCAAGGGCGGCCAAGAAGAAAAAGGCCAGGCGGCAGCGGCAAAAGAAGCGAAGCGTCGCGGCTAGGCTCCACGCCCCGAAGTCCGCAGCTGTAGTGGTCACGCTACAGCCGGAAGCGGCAGAGAAGGGCGTGTCCTATAAGGACGTATTTGCCAAAGTGGCGGAGGTGGTGGACCTAGGGGAGCTCGGCGCCGCCGGTGGCATCCGACTGAGGATCGCTGCCACTGGGGCCCGGATGCTGGAGTTCCCAGGTCCGGCTGGTGGCTCGGCCGCTGACGCCCTGGCTGAAAAGCTCAGGGCGTCCTTGAACGCGGATGAGGCCCGAGTGTCCAGGCCCACTAAGTGCGCCGAAATGCGCATCCAGGGCCTGGACGACTCTGTGACGCAGGCACAGGTGGTGGCCGCCGTAGTTGGAACCGGGGGGTGCTCTGCCGAGCAGGTTAAGGTAGGCACCATCGGTCCCGACTCCAGGGGTATGCAAGCCGTTACGGTGAGCTGCCCCGTCGCGGCGGCCAAGAAAATAGCCGGGGTGGGCCAAAGGCTCTTGGTGGGCTGGGTTTCAGCGCAGGTCAAACTGCTGGAACCCAGACCTCGGAGGTGCTTCCGCTGCCATGTGGGTGACCACGTGGGAGCTAAATGCACCTCCGAGGTTGACCGCAGCGATGCCTGCTACCGCTGCGGTCAGCCCGGTCACAAGGCCGGCGCATGTAAGGCCACGCCGCACTGCGTCGCATGTGCGGCCGCGGGCAAGCCGGCCGACCACCGGATTGGGGGTAGGGCCTGCGTACCCCCCGCCAAAGCCAGGGGCAGGGGAAAGCCCTCCGCCACCGCCACCGTCACCGCCGCCACCGTCGTCACCGCCGCAGTCGCCGCCACTGCCACCGCCGCTGCCGCTTCCACCACCGGCGTCGTCACCGCCGCAGCTGCTGCTGCGGCAGGGCCCTCACATGGGTCCCGGGAGGGGGATGAAATGGAGTGCCAATAACGGCCCCATTTCGCCTCCTCCAGGCGAACATCAACCACTGCGCCGCCGCTCAGGATCTGTTGCTCCAGAGCATGGCGCAGTGGTCGATCAATATCGCCGTGGTCGCTGAGCCGTACTTTGTCCCGCCCAGGGATGACTGGGTGGAGGACCTGAGCGGCTCAGTGACCCTTATTTCGTCGGCCGCCGCCGGTACCCCGTCCCTCGAGGCTGTCAAAAGAGGACGGGGTTGCGTGGCAGCACGGTTCGGGGAGTTTGTCGTGGTAGGGATGTACTTCTCCCCGAACCGAACTCTCGCCGAGTTCCACAACTCCCTTGCGGAGTTGAAAGTCGTCGTCGTCGGGTTCCGTTCCCTCCCCGTGCTCGTACTGGGGGACTTCAATGCCAAGAATGTGGCTTGGGGTTCCCGGCATACGGACACACGGGGCAGGATGGTGGAGGACTGGGCTCTGGAGACAGGCCTGGTCGTCCTAAACCGGGGTTCCGTCCCCACGTGTGTGCGGATGCGGGGTGAATCAGTGGTGGACATCTCGTTCGCCAGCCCCGCTCTGTCGCCGCGTGTCATTGACTGGCGCGTCATGGAGGGGGTGGAGACGTATTCCGATCATCGGTATATCCGGTTCGATGTCTCCGCCCAGACCTCGAGCGCGCCGGTCCGACAGGCCCCGGGTGGTCCGCGTTGGGCGCTGAAGCAGCTGGACCGGGAGCTTCTCCTGGAAGCCTCGATCGTGCAGGCCTGGGTGTCATCACCGGACAGGCCTGCCGACATCAACGACGAGGCGGAGTGGCTCCGGGAGGCCATGTCCAATATTTGTGACGTGGCAATGCCCCGGGTCCAGCCAGGACGTGCTTCGCGCCAGGTGAGCTGGTGGTCGCAGGAGCTGACAGCGCTGCGCCATGCGTGCGTTGCTGCGCGACGCCAGTACACCAGGCACCGCAGGCTCCGTATCCGCCCTCCGGATACGGAAGCCATTCAGGCGGAGCTGTACGAGGGGTACAGAGCGGCGAAGACCGCCCTCCAGGAGGAGATCCTGCGGGCCAGGGCACTGGCCCGGGAGGAGACGCTGGAGACTCTGAACAGAGACCCGTGGGGACGCCCATATAAAATGGTGCGGGAGAAACTCCGCCCATGGGCTCCCCCGCTGACGCAGAGTCTCCGGCCTCAGCTTGTGGAGGACGTGGTGAGCGCTCTGTTCCCTTCGAGAGGGGAACATACCTCCCCGCTCATGGCTCCGCCTACTGCGGTGCTCGATGCGGACCACACCGCCGACGACGACGACGACGATGCTCCGGAGGTGACCGAGGTAGAAAGGAGAGTGGCGGTACGAAGGCTGAATGCCAAGAATACCGCCCCAGGACCCGACGGCCTTCCTGGGAAGGCCTGGGTCCTGGCCATGGAGGCTCTCGGGCCTCGACTAAGAGGTCTCCTATGCGCATGCATGGAGAGGGGCCAGTTCCCACTTCGTTGGAAGACGGGGAAACTGGTCCTCATTAAGAAGCCGGGGCGCCCTGCGGACTCTCCGTCCGCTTATCGGCCCATCGTGCTGCTCGACGAGGTGGGCAAGCTCTTTGAAAGAGTCATTGCAAACCGCCTCGTCGGGCGGCTGGTGCGGGTGGGGCCGGATTTGGCGGAGAGCCAGTTTGGTTTCCGCAGAGGGCGCTCTACGGTGGACGCCATCATGCGTGTACGGGCCCTCACGACGGGGGATGCTGTGGCCCGGGGCGGGGTCGTCTTGGCGGTGTCACTAGACATCGCCAACGCCTTCAACACCCTGCCCTGGAGTTGCATAAGGGAGGCACTCCGGTACCACCGGATGCCGACCTACCTCTGTCGTGTGGTCGAGGCCTATTTGACGGACAGGGCCGTCATCTACCCCGGTCACCAGGGAATGTGGAACCGGCGAGAGATGTCGTGCGGTGTCCCACAGGGATCGGTCCTGGGGCCGCATCTGTGGGACATCGGATATGACTGGGTGCTGCGCGCCGACCTCCCTAGCGACGTCAGCGTGGTTTGCTACGCTGACGACACGCTGGTCCTGGCGCAGGGGAGGTCGCACCAGGCGGCGGCCGATCTAGCGACACGCTGGGTTGCGACAATCGTAGATAGAATCCGGCAGTTGGGACTCGAGGTGGCCTTGCACAAGTCCGAGGTCATGTGTTTTCATGGCCCTCGGAACGCGCCACCGTCGGGTTCCCAAATTACGGTAGGAGGGGTTCACATCGGCGTCGAGTCGACGATGAAGTACCTGGGACTCGTCCTCGACAGCCGGTGGAACTTCGTGGAGCATTTCCGACGTTTGGCTCCAAGGCTGGACCGGGCTGGGGCCGCCTTGAGGCGGCTCCTGCCCAATCTAGGGGGTCCAAACGCCTCCTGCCGGAGGCTCTATGCGGGGGTCGTGCGGTCCATGGCCCTTTACGGGGCACCGGTGTGGGCGCGTTCCCTTAGGCTGCGGCCAGCACGCCGGTTGAACGCGTCCCAAAGGGTCATGGCCATTCGGCTGGCCCGGGGATACCGCACGGTCTCCCGTGAGGCGGCGAGCCTCCTTGCCGGATTACCGCCATGGGATCTGGAGGCGAAGGTCCTCGCGCACATCTGGGAGTGGCGCGAGGAGGTGAAGCGCCGGGGTGTAACTCCGCTGCCGCGAGAAATCGCGGCACAGCGGACAGAGCTCCGGCAAGATCTCATGGCGGCATGGAGAGTGCGATTGTCGCAACCCAGTGCTGGGCACGCCACAATAGCGGCGATAAGTCCCCTCTTTGAGGAGTGGATAGAGAGGCGCCACGGCGTCCTCACCTTCCGCCTGACACAGGTCCTCACCGGACATGGCAGCTTCGGGAGGTACCTGTGTAGGATTAGGCGGGAGGAAACGCCCGGGTGTCACCACTGTGTGGATCGCCCGGAGGACACGGTGGAGCATACGGTTGAGGTGTGCCCTGCTTGGGCGGAGCACCGCCGTGTCCTCGCGGAGGCGATTGGCGGCGGTGACCTCTCGCGTCCGGCCCTGGTTCAGGCCATGGTACGGAGCGAGAGGGCATGGGAAGCCGTCACCTCCTTCTGCGAAGCAGTAATGCTCGCGAAGGAGGAGGCGGAACGCGTGAGGGAAAGGCAAAGTTTGCGCCCTCACGCCCCTAACCGCCGCCGTTGGAGACGCCCTGGGCGTCGGGAATCCCAGGCGGATTTCCGGCCACCATAGGCGCGGGCTTGCGGACGGCGAGCAACGGGCAGCTCGCCGTCCGATAAGGACCAGGCCCGGGTCGATGGCGCGTCGTGTTCCACGCGCGCCTCAAAGAGATGTCAGCAGAAATGACGGGGTCCAATAGGACCGATGCCTGCCAGGGTTGCGGGAAAGTCCGAAAGGGATACCGGGACCTTGGCAACAGGCAAATGAAGGAACACGGGTGGGTTTTAGTCAGTAAAAGTCTGACACGCCCTTCCGCTCCGCCCAGAGCGGGAGAAGTCATTGGATGATTTCCCACCCTCAAAAAAAAAAAAAAAAAGGTAGTGGTATTAGAATTTGTGTGGGGTAGGTACCACCACTAAAAAGTGGAAAACAAAAAACTTTTTACAAAAAAAAAAACAACCGGCTTCCAAAAATAACTTTAATTTCGGAAGTCGGTGTCTTTACTTTTCAATTTTCGTTTTTTGGCACCGACTTCCGTAATTTAAGTTATTTTTCACTTTTTTTGTGTTTTTTTTGGAAGTTGGTTGTTTCTTTTTTGTAATTGTTTTTATTGGTGTAAAAAACTACTGTTTTCGCAAAATATTGAGCTCTAAGGTGAATGCAACGGTACACTACAGGGGTCATGGAGGTATTTAAAGTTTACAGTCACGAATTATATTTTAAACAACATTTTATCCTGATATTGACCTGCAAATTGCAAAAAAACGTAAGCGTAACGCGCTTTCGTCTTAAATTAGTATCAACTTTACAGTAGTGTCCATTAAGTTAATTTTAGAATGAATATAGAAGTTGTAGCGCAAACTCAACTTTTTGTGTAGTGATTATAGTTATTTTTCCGAGTACACATATTTGTTTACATTTTTGGAAACTTCACTGCAAAGTGTACGTAGTGCTGATTTCTATGCCTGTTCAGCGGGGTAATTACGTAACACACATATACAATTGATCACATTGGGTTTCATTTTGACAGTTCACACACGTTCATTGCGTTATTTTACGTTGTTGAGCAGACGAATTTTTCAAACCTATGAAGCATAGATTAGCAATATCCTTCAAAACTCTCGGATTGTGATTGAAAGTGTGTTACGCAATTAAGTTCTAAGTGTTTCGAAATTAGGTCATAAAAATTTACAATGAAAGGCTTTGAAATTCCGTGAAGGTGTCGAAATCAACGTAAAATCTATGTTATTGGTAGGTCTGTCTATACATCCATGCGGGCGAAGCCGCTGGCCAAAGTTAGTTTAGAATAAAGCAATACCCAAGATATCTAAGTATGTAGGTAATATTGTTTGTAATACCATCGGGAGTTTGTTTTTGCAATAATTAAATTCGCATTTGTTCGACTTAGTTCTCAGACAAATTATGTGGAACTATACTGCTTTCGGAATTAAGTTTCCAAAAATGTAAACAAATAGGTAGTGTGTATTTGGAAAAATAACTTTAATACCTATATATAAATACCTACAAATAAGGTTCAGTTTGCGCTACAGCTCCAACAAATTGTATGACTTTTTCTATAATACTGACCAGTTATTCTAAAATCAATTTAATTTAAACTGCCATAAAGTTGATATTTCTTTAAGTGGAAATACCATCAAATTGGAAACAAGTATTTGAATAGACTTTACCTTACTTCACTTTCTCGACTAAAAAGTACCTTTTTTATGTATCCTAGGAAAAAGTACTTATGTGTGCCAAAATTTTTACAAACTTTCTCATAATTTATTATGGGGAATATTTAATTTGATCGTCCTTCTAATGATGGCCGCCTTTTTACCCGACTACGGCGAAGAAAAAAGGAGGGTTATGATTACTCAATGATTTTCATTCGATTTGTGGTCTTATTAAAAACTATATTATTATGTCTCGCTAAAGATAAATAAAACGGGCGTAGCTTAGCTCTGTGCCGCAGTTACTAAGCTAAGGCTAGGGCATAAAAAGATGATCAGTCAGTATTATTAGTATATCGATTAGTATTTTTAGGAAATCTAAAAGTGAATCGATTATATACATCCCTCAATGAGTTCGATAATAGTGGCTAAGTAGCTACTATAGGTATTTTTATAACTTACATTCTATTCCGAATATTTTCTCCCGTCTGTTTACAAAAAAAGTGTTGAATGGACTGCGTTAGTGACGTCATCAAACGAGAGCGACCCGACGGCCACTAATAAGTGGGGCAACGTGGGTATCACTACAGTCTTTTCTAGCCCCTTATACCCTTTGTAAAGGGCGATCGTAAAACTTAACAAAATATTGTTTTACTCTCCTATTTTGATTTTCAAGAATATTTTTACTAGCTTTTTTTCTTTTTTACTGAATAGTATTTACTTTAATGAAGATGTTGATTTTTCCTTTTTCCAGAACATTCAAGTCACCTGTCAGTTTTTGGTTACACGGAAACATCGGGCATATGTACATAAATATATACATATATATAGGCATATTTAATAATATGATGACAGTCATAAAATAATCGAAGAAAAATCAAACCAGACTATTGAAACGAGAGTGAGTCAATAACTTACATAATTATAGGATGTAATTATTTTTGGTGCCCAAAAGTTGAGTAAGTTTATATGACAGAAGTAAAGCATTAAATTTTCTACTTCATTAGCAGTAAAGGAGGGATACGTGTCGGTCGCAAACTGAACCAAATGAGTCCCATATGGACCAGAACCACTTGAACTAACTTCTTATTAACCGTTACCTGAAAACTGTTCTTACAATATCCGACTATGTTACTACTAAATCAGTGGTGTCCTCGAATCATCTTGCGTTTGCTTCTAAGTGCTTTTATTTAAAAAAATAAAAAAAAGTTTATAAATAAATAAAAAGTTATCAGGCACATCGACACTGCTCGTAAAGAGCCATAACGAGCGGCCGCAATAACAGCGTAGGTACAGGCGTCGGGCGTGCGTTGCGAAAGGCAAATCTGTAAATTCAATTAAGGTTCGAGCATTTTTCGGACACAGGCGTCCGGAGCTACGCAGCCCTTCCGCCGCGGGCACTCGCCCCCGCATTGGAAAATTTTCTCTCGAAAATTGAAGATATTTCGTGCCTTCTCCCTGGGGGCGACTCGTTCCTCGACACTTATGGTCGGCGTCCTCCGGGTGTGCAGGAGGCTTTTTACATAAAGTCCACACGTATAGGTATCGATCGTGGGCGGCCGGACAGGGTGTACGCAGATGACGGCCCCCAGCGGCTCCCTAACCCCCTCGGTTCCCCCTTTCATTATGTAAGTGCGTACCTAACGCGTGCTCGCGCGGACCTGATTAGGGGGCCTCTTTTTTAACTGACCCCCTCACTTGGTGCGATTAAACTTAATTTGAGAGTGTCCTGCGAGAGGCGATTAAGTTTCACTAACAACTAAGCCTTGAAATATTGTTCGCAATTTGTTACGCTACGCCAAATGCGACAATGGACCGGTCCGCCTACATATATTATTGTCTTATCGTCCGATGCTGGTCGTTAAGGAGAATTTTGTTTTAAATTCGAGTTAAGTAAAGCACTGGTTTTGTTTCTCAGCTTTATTAACGCGAATCAATGGTTTAAAAACCATAACTCACTTCAGCACACCGCATCAATGGAGTGTTTAAGGTTTAAGTAAATATTTTTCCTTGAGTATTTTATTATAAATCCTCCAACCCGTCCTATTGTAGTCAATTTACCTGGCATCACGCGGTACTGATCCGAGCCATATCGTCCGAACTCCCAACAGAGTATAATTTCCACTGGACGAATCATAAAAGAGCCCAAAACTTCTCGGAAAAGATGAAAAGGGGTATGTCTACATTAAGTATTCGAAAAGTGGAATTGTACAAGAAAAGCAAAGTCTTGTTTTAAACGAGGACGGGGTCTTATATCGAACTTTTCCAATGATCGGACAGCGAAGAATTTTTCAATATAGATGTTTGGCGCATCTTCTATCATTTATATTTTAGTATTCCGTGAGGGAGATCCATGGAGCGGCCTTGTTGAGTTTCTTATTATATATTAAATAGGTGGTTGTGGAAGAGTTTAAAAGTTGTGATACGAAGTTGTCAACTTACCTATAAGTTAAATAGTTGTTATCTGCCGACCGCATCGTTGGTCTGGTGATCGCAAGCGCTACTGCTGAGCATGAGGTCCTGGGTCCGATTACCAGGTCGGGAATTTTTTTATTTGGTTTTTCTTACCAGGTTTGGTTTATCAGGAATTTCTCAGTAGCGGCCCGAAGTCTGG
Source organism: Lithophane leautieri (assembly GCA_949152455.1). NCBI lineage: Eukaryota > Metazoa > Arthropoda > Insecta > Lepidoptera > Noctuidae > Lithophane > Lithophane leautieri. The sequence goes on along the minus strand of OX424458.1, from coordinate 16,281,502 downwards.
ATTCGTTCCCGTTTGATGGCTATAGGCTCGCAATAGGCAATATTACATGGGACTTTTAAACATAATTGGCGAAATGTGGGTGTAGTAATAAATAATACAATAGGTAACTCTACTGCTGTTATGATGTTATGTAGTTGTTACCTGCTTTATTTGAATGACATTCTCTTGTACCTAGTTATATATAAAATAAAATGTAAGATACCTCGTTTTACTTTTGAACCCAAAAAAAACTTGAATAAATTACACTTTTAACCAAAGAACCATAATCAAGTAGGTAATAGTAGAATAGTTTTTCAATCTTGAGATTTCAAGCTGCATGATCTGGAATCCCTAAATGATCAGATTAAAGTCATTTTAGTTTTAAAGAAGGTTGTTGTGACCACTTTGGTAGGTACAGTATATCAATGCCATCATACATAATGATAAACGAAACGGATAATTTAAAGAAGGGCAAAATAAAAATAGTTCAGAAAAAAAAGTTAGCCAATGTCTACTCCACGCCTCTCGCTGCGTCGGCCATTGCCCAAGCCCGGTGCCCGTACCTATACTATAAAAAGTATAGTTGCTGTTCGTGGATTTGGACAAATTAAACATCTTTCACTTGGTATTACTGTTGCGTACCCTCCGATTAGCCCTCCGGCACAAATTCTGACAATCAATGAAGCGTAGAACTGAAAATTCAGAAAATAATTTAAATAATAAAAAGTTAAGTATGTGTTCTAGATTACTTTTTCTATTAATACTTCGTCAGGAAACCGGCAGACATTGTGACATTCATCAATCTGCGCTAGACTTGGGTAACGGCCCACCCAATCTCTACTGTATAATAAGTATAGGAAGTCTCAGCAGTGGGAGAATTAAAGGCAGATTATCTGTAAAGTCTCAACTAGGCTAGTTCAAATTAGCCGCTAACTGCGGCATCAGCGCACTGCGGCATGCACGTTTCTAATTTTTTAAGTCAGGGAAATAAATTGTTAAATCAATTGACTCCCTAACTCAATTTGCCGTGCTATAGGCATTTCGTACAACTATCAATTAATGATTTAAATATACGGCAATTTAAGTTGGTAGAAAAGAGGTAGGGTTAAACACGCTCCCTAAGTGACACGTCAAAACTTGGCTAATTATCCAAGTTTTCTTCGTCTTGTCTCTTTTTCGGTTCCCATAATTACGACATGCTGTCCTACTTTCACGTGTCATCTAATAGTTTGACTTTGTGCCGTTTTTGAATATCGAATGTGTGAAATGAACCTTTACTTATTTATCATCATAATCAGCCTAATAACGTTCCCACTGCTGGGCCACAGGACTCTTCTCTGTGAGAGGGTGTGGGCCGTAATCCACCACGCGAGCCCAGTGCGGGTTGGTAGATGTCAATGACTTCGAATTTTTGGTTCTAGGCCATGCCGGTTTCCTCACGATGTTTTCCTGCACCGTTTTGAGAGCAGTGGTTATGAAATAATTTACACAAAGTAAAGCGCCTGTCAAGGTTCGAACCTACGACCTACAATTATCCTATTACCTGATATATCATTTTATGGAAATCTAGCAGAGAAGTATGAAATAAATCTTTAAATAAATAAAGAAGAAAACAACGGAGATCGGATGACTCTTCACGGTTCTTTAATATATAAATTAGTTTATTTGTCATGTAGGTACCTATGCGTTAATAAATCATTCATCCGATTACGAAACTTTGGTAAGTTGTCGGTTGTAACGGGAACGAAATCGCGGGCAACAGCTAATTCTAATTACAAATGGAAGGATCTGAACCTTCATTCATTCAATCATTCTTACCATTCCTGAAGACCTTTTGTTATTAAAATAAACAAGAACAAACAAAATGGGGAATAAACTTATAAAAAATATGACGTAGTCTCTTACTCAATTAGGTAAGTAGGTATTTATGAACTCTTACAGTTTTACAATTTTAACTTGTAGAGCCTACTTAGCTGTGATAGTTTTCCTTTTAATTTCGTTGTATATAATAATGCTGTTATTTTTTTCACATATTTAGAACCAACCATTTAGCTGGCAGGGGGGGGGGGGGGGGGCACTTGACTCTAATAACAAAAATGAGCACTTTTAAGCTTAATATTTCCCAAACGGATCCCTGAATTCAAAAATGGTCTCACAATATTTTTGAACGAAATGTCCAACGACATCCCATAACATACAACTTTGTCGACGCGATTAATAATCATGCCAAATTACAACTTTCTAGCTCTAACAGTCTTTGAGCTAAGCCGCAGACAAACGGACATGGTGTAACTATAAGGGTTCCTTGTTGACTACGTAACCCTAAAAAAAGGGTAGGTATAATTACAAAAAAAAAATGTGTTCTTTCACGCAGCGCCATCTATGAAGTATTTGAAGAATAATTGCAGTCTCACCTTCCTTTAACAATTCATTGAGGACGCTACGCAGACTTATATAGTGTTGGTTCCTTCCCAAAGATGGCGTTAAAAACTAGGTATTGAAGATGGGTAAAAGTATTGCGAAGGGTGATACAGACTGAGCTGCTCTGTCTTCTTTCTTTGCTCCCTGTTCAAGTAACTATATAAGCGTTCGTAGAGAGATGGCGGTGGGAATTTCAAAAGCCGGAAACATGAAAACCACTCGTCGATTGAGAATAAACTGTAAAATTGTGCGCATAGTTGAGAAATATTCACACACATGTATAGAAAGCCCCGAAATTAACACTATCAAATATTTTCACTGATTTTGGAGCTCAGTTTTAATAAAAATCACGCGTAGCTTAGCATCCATAAGGCATGCAACTGTTAGTGAATACTACCCAAGTAGGTACAGAAGACAGAGCGCTGTCAACAGTTACGTGAGGCTGGTTTCGTAAACATGTGTGCACATCATTTGGTGTAGTTTGATTGTAGTGTCATTGTAAATAGTTGTAAATGTGTGTGTGTGAGCGTGTATGCACAGAGCTTTGGTGTAGTTTTAGCCTGCTTCACTGTATTGTTCGCAGCGCTCCGTCTTGGGTTTTTATTTGGTCTGAGGTAAAGGTACACCTAGTTGTAGATATTTATGCCGCCAGTGGGATGGTAAATTTTTTTGCGATATGAGCGGCATATTTGAAAACTGGAATCATTTGGCTGTCAGTTTTTTATGCTGCCAAAGTGATGTCAGCTATTATTTATCACAGCTAGGTCTAAATTTCTTCTTCTGAATTAAACTGATTACGAAGATATAACGCAAGAGGCGACACATCTTTTTAATGCCAATAATGCTGCATCATATATTTTGGCGTCACGGTCGTTTGCCTCGTCAGTTAGTTTTGATATTCCTTCAATGCCACTTGTATAATAAGCCTTCTACAAATGATCACTTTATCGTCATCTTGAAGACAGTAATTAATGTTGTGGATGAATCCTTAAATCAAATTATATTACCGAGCTTTTCTTAGTAATTTATATTTATGCTCGTGACTGCACCACTGCATGGAGTACATAACTGTATAGTCAAGTTGAGGGACTTGCATTGTTTAGGTTTTTCTCCATCGGGAACAGCCAAAATCTACAGTGGCGACCAGAAATGCTCCGGGACAATGAACACAAAGAAATAAAGAAAATAACTTTGTTTGCACCAACTAATAATAACGCACAACAATTTTAAAAAAAGCAGCTCTGGAAGAAGGAGAAGAGATTTCCATTTTACCTCATTATACCGAGTTATTACCTAAATTAAAAAATACTGTCATAATAACTGAGGAGAGAGTGCTTTAACGAAAGATCTTTTAAAAAACGTATTTGGTATAAGAAAATATAATGTGATCCTCTTGGAATACCATGGCTTATTAATATCAATTTCTTGGCAGATAATCCAAGTAGTTTTTTTTTTTAGATCTGCCATCCTCGTATTCTAACACGGGAACTCATAATTGCAGCTGTATTAGGAGCCGCTTGGCTATATACCAGCGGGGCTGTCAAACAATATGTTATAGTAGCTATATGTAAATAATATTTGTATAAAGTCTCATACCCTCCACTCAGTTTTAATAAGACAAGATTATTAAGGCAGATAATTACTTTAGTCCGACACAAAGGCACTTTGTGAACATTGTGACGTATGTACAAACTTGGAAAAACAGACGCAGCAATTTAGCGTGTGTTATCGCACCGTCTGCCATCTTGTTCTAAAAACGTTGGTAAAGAGTGACTTTTCACACGTTCCGGCTGTAGGGTAAAACTGACATTCATAGCATTATGGATGATGATGAAGCCTTCACAGCGACTGCATTCGGTGGCATTCCACGTGGATAAGAGCTAAAATGTGCTGCTCTTTCACGTGCAATGTGAATATGAAATCCAACTTTAGCTTCCAAAACTCCGAGCACAGAGCAGACAGAACACCATTGACGATATGATAAATATATCTTATATACAAGTTGGTGGAAAAGTAATTCATCATACCAAAACATGCTTTCATTTTTGCAACCCTGTATAGTTTGACAAATTTCAAAGGTTCCTTACTCGTTTTGCTTTCGACAGTAGCGTTTGGTAAATACACCTACTCATAGTACCAAATACACCTACTCATAGTTCCAAATACACCTACTCATAGTTCCAATTACACCTACCTACTCATAGTTCCAAATACACCTACTCATAGTACCAAATACACCTACTCATACTTCCAAATACACCTACTCATAGTTCCAATTACACCTACCTACTCATAGTTACAAATATACCTACTCATAGTTCCAAATACACCTAGTCATAGTTCCAAATACACCTACTCATAGTACCAAATACACCTACTCATAGCTCCAAATACCCCTACTCATAGTTTCAAATTATACACACACAGTACGAATAGTTTACTGAATCTGGCGGTGGCAGTGACAGGGGGCAAAAACTTTGAACTTCGAATTATATCTCCACCAAATTATAGGGTTTTTACTTAGTTTTGGAGTCGATTTTCTATATTAGACCCACGCTACAACTCTGTTAAAAAGTTGCGGATGCGGATGTGGAAGTTCCTTTTCAACCCAAGCAATGAAGATAATGTAAAAAATTTGACTTTCAATTTGGTGTGTCACGGAAAGGAAGACCATGGAAATGATGGATGGATTGCGTGGAAAATGGCTAAATGTATATTCCCATAACTAGACAAAATGCATTGAACGGCTGATTTTTTATTGTTGTTCATAATTTTGAATTCAGTTAACCCTTTGCAGGTTTTGCGTTATTGCCATGACCTACGCTTTGTAGACGCGATTGGCAAAAGTTCAAGGTTTAGGGAAGGGTAGACTCTGAAAGCTACAACCATGTAACGTATGGGACTTGTGCCACGGCGACCAATTTCTGACAGGCTTTTGTTTCCCAATCAATGGGGTTAGCAACTGTCAAAGTGGCGCTAGCAGTTGTTTTAACATTGATTTGGTTTGACAAGGGCTGCGTTCCGTCCTGGTAAACCGCACCTCGTTTCTTCAATTCAGCTTTTTACTCACTTATCCGACATGTCGAATACTAGGCTGTTCTCACAATAGTTCTTTCAATATTAAAAAACGCAGTCAACAAGGGAAGTCAAAACGCAACGAAAACTTGACAGGTGAAAAATATGCTAGCGCCATCTATCTAAAGTTTTCACCATTGGAGGTGGGCGACTGCGCACGTCATTAGTCACGTCACGTAATGAGCAAATCACGACAGCTCTAACACCTCTATAATATCTAATCGCGCGGAATTATTTTCAGTATGGCCAGAGTCGAAGACTAATCCGGCAACTTTCTCCGAAACACCGGTCCTTATAATAGATACTATATTAATATCAGAGTTGTTCTTTGGCGCTTGACGTCATTCCCCTTATTAAGAAATGATGACATATGACTTAGGATGAATATACCTATTTTGATTTCAAGGCTAATTTTATTCTCAGCGTGGAGGGAGAGAGAGAGAAAATATAATATTGCTAAAGGTAGATAAAGCATGCTTGAAAGCAAGATTAAGACTTGGTCACATGGCATAAAAATTCTAGCTGGTTACCCGTGAGTTCGTCTACGTATTATTTTGTAATTCATCATATTTTAAATTAGCTTCAACCCGCGGCTTCGGGTGGTATGTCGATAAAAAGTAGCCTATGTTCTTTCTCATGTTCTAGACTATCTGTGTACCAAATTTCATTTAAATTAGATCAGTAGTTTTGGGAGCGTGAAAGTGCGACAGACAGACAGACAGAGTTACTTTCGCTTTTATAATCCTTACACAATCCTAACACACTTTATATAAGTACGGTGGAGACGACGAAACGACAATTTTTTTTTAATTTTATGTAATCACAATCTGGCCAGGATTTTTTTTGCCAACCCACTCGTGATCTATTTTCTAACATACTTACTAAATTCTGTTTAAAATACTTTCCCTCCATTATACATAAGGGTGAAGGTCGTTTCTCAGCGGATCCTCTACTACTTAGTAGTATTTATTTGATAGTTCCAAAATATTTATTGTTGCCAGTGTCTTCATTTAGGGAGTGCCAACGCTGCCGGCACCAGCTCCCAAAAATGACACCATTGGGAACCAACAGTGACATGACTGCCGGCGGTCGAGATTAAACACATCGGCTGCCGGCACCGACGGCTCCCATAATGGATACCACCGGGCGGCGCGGCGTTCATGAGAACCCTTCCAGTATTCAGAATCCCAACTAACTACCCATAACATTTTTTTTATCTGTATTTTTTTGTCCTTTTTGCATTCTCCGGCCGCTGCCGCGGCACCGCTCGCTTCGCTTGCTCGGATATGAAAATGATTGATTATGGAAAAAAATATGCTATCATTATTGCATGTTTTTTTAACTATACCTTTCCCGCTTATCCACGCCATAATATGCCAAATTGACAGCCAAAGTCAGCGCCGGCAGCCAATTGAGGAACCAGAGCCGGCAGCGGAGGCAGTCCTTTCATATAATACTTGCAAGAAGTGACGCAAAATCCTATGAATCGATAAACTAAAAAAGTATAACAATATTTATGCACATTGCAGGTAGCTGTATCGTTAAAACATTGTTTTTAGCAAAAAAACCTGCGTGCTCAGTAACATAAATACAGGGACAATGCTACCTACATACATACATTACTTAATTAGAGGGAAAAGATGCAAATTTATTCCGTAGCCGTCGCCGTTGTAATGTATAATCGTAAAAAAACTGGTGAAACATTCGCCGCAGGTTCTAGCTAAGGACGGCTGAAAGTTGAACTTGCCTCGTTATTTTCAATAAAGCGTCATCAAAGGAGATTGACAGGAAAATTGTTGATGGAAATATTAAGCGTCTACATAAATATGTCACCGTGATGTCTCATCATGGATGAAATAATTTACTAAGTTTTATCAAATCAATCAAAAGACCTTCGATAAAGTCTGGAAAAATATCGTCATAATTGAAAACAGAACTGACTAGTTTAATGATGATAAAAATAATCATAGCTTAGTTTTTCTTTTTCTGGCTTGACTTTTGGCTAACCTGAACTTTTAATGTCGACATCTTAGATTATACTACATTTTATAATCTAAGGTTGCCATGTAATGAAAATCTTGGTCGAGATCAAGTTACATAAAATGCTTTGCTTTATGTATTGCATTCGCATTAATATACTCAAGAAATACATTCCTGCATCAGAATAAAAATTCCTACTTAAAAATATTTTTAAGAACGCTGATGAAAGATGATGTGATGGAAGACATAAAGCCCTTCACATTTTTTGCATTTAGCAATTTCCTCTGGAGTTACAGGCGGGGAAATTAATTGTTAAGGTTACACTCTAGGTTCGTCAATTTTTCGGACTAAAGGTCGATTCACACATATCAGTGAAGCCACAGTACCGAAACAGTACCAGCACAGTGCAATATATTCTTTCATACATTCTCTATGAACGCATCCCCACTTGTCAGTGTCAGTGCCGACACCGGCATGAGAATGTGTGAAAGAATATTTTGCACTGTGCCGGTATTGTGTCGGAACTGTGGCTTCACTGATACAACTGTCAAAGAATGACAGTTGTGATTTTAGTAAACCTACGGAAAATTTAAGTTGGTAGTCACCTAGCTTAATTTCCCTAACTTTATGTAAACGGGATCTGTAAATAGATTGCCTTTAGCTTTGATGATTTATATGTCCAGACAGAGTGTCGCGCTGCTAAAGGACTAAAACAAACTAGCCAACTTTGTTAAGTGCTGGTGTGCGTGACAGCTACGTGTTACACTCGCGCCACGTCAATTGCTGTCATTGTGTTTTTCTAGTGTGCATGCATTTAACAGACAACAGTTGGACGCTATTGTTTTTTCGACGAGTTCACAGCTTTGACTCATCATCATCTGCCTAGCCTTTTCCCAACAATGTTGGGGTCGGATTCCAGTCTAACCGGATGCAGCTGAATACCAGTATTTTACATGGAGCGACTGCCTATCTGACCTCCACAACCCAGTAACTGGGTAATACGATACCCCTTGGTAAGACTGGTTGTCAGACTTTCGGGCTTCTGACGACCCGTAACGACTGACAAAGATCAACAAATGACAGCTGGGACCAACGGCTTAACGTGCTTTCCGAGGCACGGAGGAGTCTCGGTATGTAAAGATGGTCACCCATCCACGGACCAACCCCGGCAGGCGTAGCTTAACCTCATGGATCGACCCGTGCGGATGTTATTACTTAGCCACAAGCTCCTCTCACAGCTTTGACTTCACATATAATTATATAATTCATGTATACAAAATATTGTAAACATTTTTGAAAAGAGTAACGGTGGAGTTTCTTGCCCATTCTTCTCCATACGAAATCTACCTTTTGGAATGGGCAACTAGAATTAATTCTATTTCTTTGTTTGTTTTTCATTGACGTTCAAAAGTGCCTTTTATGTGCCTATTTGAAATAAATTATTTGACTTTGACTTTGACTTTGACTGTCTAGACATATTTATATCTTTGGCCTTTAGTTTTACTTACTACGCTATACGCAGTTGAAGAAGTCATGTGTGTTAAGCTTGGTTTTCCTAGGAAAGTGATTCCGTCATATTACAAGCACATCGGCCGTCATGAATATCTGCCATTTTCACCAGTATTTCGTGAAAATGACAGATTTTAAAGGTGTCAAAAACGCTCTGTACTTAGAGAGCCGTTATTGTGTGACCGTTTACCTCAGACAACAATACGGTAAAGAAGCAGGCCAAAAATACACCTCTGATCTGTCCATAAACGCCCACACGCACTTATTTACAATCAAACTACACCTCACTATATGCACAAATGTTTACGAAACCTGCCTCACGCCACTGTTGACAGCGCTCTGTCTTGGTTTTTTATTTGGTCTGAGCTTTTCACCGCTTTCCTAGGACACCAAAGCTTAGGTATTAATAATGACTGATACTAGGTAATAGGAAAAACATTATTGAAAACACTCCTCTAAATTCGTTTAGACAAAAATGTTCCCTAATCGTACCGTAGTGATACATTTCCTGGGTCGCCTGTCTATTAAACCCAATCAGCTAGTCAATCTACGCTAGCCTTAGGTGTCATAGCGCATAATTTTATTATGTTGTAGAAGCTATTTCGGTAAAGACGACGATTTTTAGGCTTGTAACCGTTTCGTGTTTTCATGGCGAGACTGTGCCATCGTTGTACATTTTATATACTAATTCCATGGCACCATCAAACGTTGAATGCTAGAATAACGTATTGATGCCATGGAATTAGTATGTCTTATTTAATGCATATCACAGCTGACTGCGGTAAGTACATAAATGCTAATTATCATAATATGCCTAGCCTTTTCCCAACTATGTTCGGATCGGCTTTTATGTTGCGGTACGTATGCTAATGATAGGTACAAATAAGATCCTGTAGATATCAACTTGTAGGTAGACCTGAGCACAGAAAAAAAAAAAAAGATTTTTATATTTTTTGTTCTGTCTATTTGACGTGAGGATCTATTCCTCACCGCACCTAAAACGTGTAAATGGGAATTACGGAACAGGTTACTAAATATATCCACGTCTATTGTATTTTATAATGGATTTCCGCAAAGTAACGCCTGAATCCATTAATTAACAAGAGGATAATATTGAAAACTGTAAGGGAGGAATGCTTAGTTTGGTGTTAATATCACCATCCTCTGCCTTTATTTGAATTTATTTCGGGGTGTCGCAGCATGTATTCTGACACATAACATCTCCATCTCATGTAGTCCGTCTGATGGCAGCCTTACGTCAACGCACACATATCAGTTCTATATAGGATCGCCATGGACTCATCTCGAGCCGTTCAGCACACTAATCAGAATCGTAACAAGATGTACACCGTGGAGAAACAAATATCCCTCACCTCCACATTTCAGCACTCTGGAAGAAAACTATCCCTGGTCACAAACTGCAGTGGCCAATATCTGTGAACCGAGATTGTGCGACCTGTGCGGGCTCAAGTTGGCCGCTGCAGATCCAATCTGGCCTGATAGTATAATCGACTAGTCCCAAACATAGTGTGAGTGTGGAGCCTAGACACAGGATATGCCGCACCTTCTCTCATAATCACCGTGCACAACTACTTGCACTCTCCAGGATTTAAATGAGGCAAACATCAGAGCTGTCCAGGCAACTAGGCACGGACAAAATACAGGGTTATTTATTGGTTATGTCAACAATCCATCAAGGTGATGTAGGAGAGGTCATTTAGAACCAAATGACCCCTTATGACTCATAAGCAAATGTCAACAATTTTCGAGTCATTCGACATTTTTATTTCATACAGAAATATAAAATGTCAAATTACTCGAAATTTTTTGACATTTGCATAGGAGTCAAAAGGGGTAATTTGGTTGTACTTAAATGACCTCTCCTACATCCCCTTTATCGGATTGCCGACGTATAACCAAAAACCGTGTATAAGTTATCGACACGAGAAGAAGAAGCATCGTAAGCTAGTAAACGGCATGTGATTAGTAGTCAGCTCGCAATCACTTGGGTCGTTGCTGCCTTCACTCAGCCATCAAGCTGTCCCTAGACGATCATGCGGCATGAAATGCAATTGTTACGTGAATTATCATGCTGCATGAAGGACTCTGAATGAGGGTCCAATTCTATGGAATTGTCAATCAAATGCCAACACGTAGTTTGCATGTCATTTGCATCAATCAATACAACTAATCGTCTTGGGTGCGCTTTAAGCACGACGCCGCCAAGCCGTAAGCGAGGCTACGCCCATCCGTAAGCGCGGCGTCGCGCTTACTCAGCGGTGGTAGTCCGATTACGCGCTTATTATACGTTGGGTTGACGCCTGGTTGACGACGACTCAACACCGATGAGGAGAAGTGATGCCATTCCGATGCTGAGATGAAATGTTGTGGGATGACCTTGATACTTTGTTATTGTATTTAATTATAAAAATATTATTTCTGAGCAACTCAGCACCTTCTGGTCATTATCAGCATCCTGCTTTCATCGTTATATATAATCGCTCTTGTGTGATTCCTTTTTCTTACTCTGTGTCCTAATTTAAGGGATCAATTCAATAACTTTGCTCGGCGATTTGAACGCGGCAAAGCGGCAACTGAGTGGCTTCCGGTTTTCCAAAGTAATGATTTAAACGCGATCATTTGTCACTACAAATGATCGCGTATTCGACAGACGACAATAGCTTATATCAGGACACGGTCTTATGACGATTTTATCAGTGCTCACTTCCCTTCGCTAATAATTCTAAATAATTCTCCCCTCCCCTTTTTATATTTGCAGATTCAATATAATTATAAGTATTCTAAGGCCTACTCGTAAGTCACTCCTAAAATTAAGACGAATCTAACTACACCTCATATTGTTAAAATTCATCAAACCGTTTAGGCTACAGAGCGTGCCAAAGAAATAGACATACATAACTACATACATACTCTCGAAAAACATTATCCTCCTTCTGGGGTAGTCGGGTAGAAAGGAAATATCAAAATAATTCGTGCCTATTTCGTATCACTCGTTACTATGGCAACTTGATGCTACTCAGCCATTCTATGATTATACTTTTCTTAGAAACTGATTATTAATAACTACACACGGGTCGATCGATCAGGTTAAGCTACGCTTGCCGAGGTCGGTCGGTGGATAGGCTGGAGAATCTTTATACACCGACGCTCCTCCATGCCTCCGAAAGCACATTAAGATATTTGTCCCAGCTGTCATTCGTGGATATTTGACAGTCATAACGGGTCGTCAGAAATCCGAATGTCTGACAACCTGTTTTACCAAGACGTATCGTGTTACCCAGTAACTAGAATAGAGGTCAGATAGGCAGTCGCTCCACGTATAATACTGATATTTAGCTGCATCCGGTTAGACTGAGAGCCGACCGACAATTCGTTCATTTTAGTATCAACTGAAATATTTATGATTGATTTGGACATTTAGACGGCTTCTTTTAAACTAATAATTTTATTGAAGCAGAAATCGCCCTTACAATAAAAACTGAGTGAGATTTCAAACATTTTGAAAATAAAATTTTCAGATACATTTTTACGTCACTACCAGCATTGAGTACGACGCGTTTCGAGTAGGCGTTCCGTTTCCCCAAAAAAGATAAAATAAAATAATAAATTGTTTCTTAACTATCAGTTATGAAAAAGTATTGAATTACTTGAATATAAATTAACATTCTTCTATGGTCGTTACTTACAGTAGGAAGAACCAGAATCGAATCTTGACATTTTCAATTGAAATAATTACTGCACTGACGAGCAATATAAAAAAGCCACTAACTTATCATGAAATATATTCGAAACCATGCAAGATAGCTTCTTGAAGTAACAAGCAACATTCAAGGAGCGCTTAAAAACACCCTTAAAACTGTTTTCAAGATTTCTGGTTTTTACTTCATGTATGGTTTTAGAGATATATTAGATTTCTTTGACACTTTGCAAGTGGCTTTTTTATATTGCTCGTCAGTGTAGTTTTTATCGTGTTAAAAGTGATGGTCCAAGTTAAAAGGCATTTAATGGAAAGGCGCCATTTATAGGTATATGTATTTTCTGACCGTATTTTAGTGGTGTCCATGATCAACAGAAGCCTAGGTTTCTCGAAATAAAGCTTAGTACGCCAGAAATGGGATTATCGTATCTCCTGTCTAATCTGTCGTGTTATGACTTAAGGCGAATTCAATGTGGTGTGATGTGTCACGACATATTCCCTCCAGTGACATGTTGCAGATCAGATATGACAGAACAAGAACACACGACAATGTGTCAGGACACAACACACGAATATAGTGTCAAGCCTCGTGCAAACTGGCGTGATATCGCGAGCGCGACAGGCATCGCTACCCTTGTACATTTGCGCGATATCGCGCCTGTTTTTGGGAGCCTTAAATCTGCTAATTATTAGATAAGTACTTACCTAGCGACCAGCCCCTGCTTAGCACGGTTTTTATGACTTGACAAAAATTCGAGGTTTCCTTATTGTAAAGTTAATTGAAATATTAATGTTTGAACTGTACCTTCCGGAATCAATTTTCTATATATTGGTGAAAACCGCGTCCAAATTCGTTGCATAGTTTAGTTACAAAACCGTTCCATAGTTTACAACACGTTCAACAGATAGACTTACTCGTATATATTCTTATGATAATCTTATACAGGAAGAATTACCTATCTAATTAATTAAAATACGATTTCTTCAAAATTTATTTTCTTAAATTTTCTCGATAAATCTTTAGTTTTCGTAATTTTTTAGCATTTTAATGTTAAAAACTAGGCAGAATCTGATGTTATACGGAAGCTTGCATAATTTCTCATTTACGCATAATATAATAACCAAAGAATAATTGGAAAATCTTGCTGAAATGTTTTGATAAGTTTCAAAGTGAGTTCAGAATCTTAATAATCACTAGATTTTAAGCCTAGCTCAGTGTCTAGTCTGCATTTTGTGTGAAAAACACTAAGTTTATTCGTTATTCCAACAAATTAATATACTTAATATTAGAATATTTAGCCCCACACAAGAAACAACGCTGTTTCATTAAACAAAAGGGGGACTTCATGCTGGGTGTGTAATAACAGGGAACGACGCGGTTCAAGCGTTATATTGTGAGATTCGGCCAATTTACTCTGTGTCCCTTGCCCCTAAATTCTGTCTTAGCTATTTCCTGATTTCCTTTACCCGCCGGATTATGGATCAGTAAGTGGGAGGAAGATTTTTTTTTTCTGTTTTCTGTTATCGATTAGTTTTGAGAAGTGAATATTCGTCACGTGGACATCGATCGCTGCATAGCAAAGAATAATGAGAGATGAACAAGCAAAGCATCCTAACATTTCGGCAACGTTGTGCGGTAGGCGGGCAGTGGCCGTAAGGCGGACGGGATCGGAGAGTGCGCGAGGGGAGGTCGATAAGCAGCAATTCAGTGTGACTCGGTCGGTCGAGGCTCACGGTTGCTTCCCGCGCTCCCAGTGCGGTCGACACGCTCCTCTCTACCCTTGCTCAACTAAGTTCATTCCGCCCCCGCGTCGCTCGCTCGTTTTGTCGCTCGCTAGTTCGCATCGCTTGCAAGTTTGAGGCGCCTGCTAGTGTACGCGTTCACCGCTCTCGCGCGTTTGGCACCTTACCACAGGTTTTATAAGTAAGTATCTTTTTCAGCCTACCTGTCGCCTCAACGCTCTTCATATTTTTTTTAAGTATTTTCACAGGATTTTTCGTATAAAAAATTATTTTTTAGGCGCTGCTTGTGCGGTTGCGGGTAGAAGATCATCTTCCTTTTCGCGATGTAATTTATTTATAAGGAAAACAAAGCCGTCTCACTAAAACGTTAGTGCCTTTAACGTACCATATAGTAATAAACTGTAGCACTTTAATAATACTTCCGAAATGGATTTGGCTATCGGTATAAATCTTCGTACGTGTACGTGACTTTGGTTTTGTATGTGTTTTAATGGAATCAATAATGGGGAATGGAATATAATGTGATTGTTTTAACCCGTGTCTGAAATTCAGTCCACTAATTTATTTTGTAAGGGGCCTGGTTTTGGGTTGCGCTATTGTCGACTTCTCTTTTACTTCTGTTGACTTAGGTCTTTGTTTAAACTCGTTGTGTGCGGCAACAGCATTAGGATCTTCGGTTTGAATGTTTCTTTTGATTAAGGTTGTGAATGTACGTTGTACATGAAATAATTTCGGAACGGTAGACTTCGTATCTTTTGCGAGGTATAATTTTGGTTCTAGCTTTTGATAGAAATGAATTAAGCACAAAAATCGATGATAACAGTTACGTAAAACGACATAATTTGTTTATAATTACGATTTCATACACAATCATTATTTAGTCAAAGGTATTCTGGGAAAGCCGACCTACTCGTAAACACTAGATAATTTAACAGTAATCAGGAACAAAGAAAATGTCACCAGTCTAGGTTAATTTAGGAACAGGTGCCAATATGTAGGACGGGGTCAATATGTCTGCTTCTATGAGTACTAATTATTAATCAACTCGATATTATGTGTATAAGTTACATAATTTATGCAATGTCGGGTAAAATAAAAATGGCTTTTTTATAGCTATTTATGCCTTTTTTCAAATACCTAGTTGTTACGACATTATTTGCATAAAATTGTCCTACTAATATTATAAGTGTGAAAGTTTGTGTGTTTGGATGTTTGTTACTCAATCACGCAAAAACGGCTTAATGGATTTGGATGAAATTTGGAAAACAGATAGTTTATAACCTGGATTAACACATGGGATACTTTTTATCTCGATATTCCCCCGGGATCGAGACTTACGCGGTTGAAACCGCGGGGTGCAGCTAGTAAGATCATAAACGCAAAAAATGACCCATATTTTTCCGTCGCAGTTCTAATTCATTATATATTTGATGCAGGAATCGGTAAACGTCTTTTGTAGAAAGAATAAGAGTAAACGAATGAGAGCGCGTAACAATAGATACTTGGCCCAAACAATTTCATGAATGAAACCTTTATTTGTATCCACTGTAGTCAAATTCTGGGGTTTGGGTTACTACCCAAACCCCGTGGGTGTTAAGGATAACTTTAGAAATAAGGAAAGAAAATGTATTTATATTCTGTTTGTACTTGCACAGGAAGATTACAAATTAAACTGAACACACTCACAGAATATTTTAATAAAAAACAGGTCAAATGCGAGTCAGACTTGCGCACGAAGGGTTCCGTACTTATAATATTTATTTTTATTTTAGTATTTTTTTTATAGCAGCAACAGAAATGAAAATTTCAATTATCTAACTATCTCGGTTCATGTGATACAGATACAGCCTGGTGACAGACGGACCGACAGACAGACAGACAGACAGACGGACGGACAGCGGAGTCTTAGTAATAGGGTTCCGTTTTACCCTTTGGGTATGAAACCCTGAAAAAAAAACAAAAGTAAAGGTGAAAATAAAAATACATGAGGAAATTTACGTCTGTCTGTACACAGTCTCCTAAGAACTTTTTCATGCACGCGTAGCATGACCACTGTAGAAACGGGTTTAGTCGACGGAAGAATAGAGAAAATGACAGAAAAACAATCAAAATCTGTCATTTTTTCTATTCTTCTGTCGACATGGTCATGCTACGCGTGCTGTAACTACAACAGCTAAGGTACTTGCCACTTTCCATTTACTGCCCTGTTCCAAAAATTAACTCTGTGTAAAAATATAAAATAATATCGCGTCTGATAACCTAACTGTGATGGACAACAAACATTTGCACAATTTACACAAAAAAAATCTTGTCCATGGCATACAATCAAATTGGGGCAACAAGTGACTTGTATGGTTTAGATGGTGCAACTTTTATTGTTACTTCAACGTAGTTCATGACACTGGGAATTACATTAAACCGTGTAAATCAGACTTTGACTGATGAGAAGACAGACAAACATTAAAAAAATATGTGTCTGTGATAATCTTTTTGTCTATGGGTTGTCGGTCAGTCAATAGTCAAGGATGTTTTTTTTTTATTTCTTGTAGGCTGTCACTAAATTAGGGTGTTAAATAATGAATGCAACATTGTTCATTGTGTATTTATAACAGCAACATTCTTGTATCATACGTCAAAATGTTAAATGACAGTTGTGTCGTGTGTGTCTATTTCCTCTCTCTGATTTGGCCGCGTTTTTACAATAGACGTTGATTTTACCACTCAGTTGTTTTATTATAATATAATCACGAGCTACACTAAACCACAAAACTCTTCATGGTAGCAGAGCGTGGTTACGATCCACGGACCTCTTCATAGGGTTATTAAAAACTGAAATTTCCTGAGCGGTAAGATAGACCAAGTACTGAGCACTAATTAGTTCTATAGGAATTATGGATGGTTCAGTAAGCCAATTATTCCACCACAGCTAGTAGCAATCCTTACATGAACTGCTGCACCTTTTTTTTTTTTGAGTTTGGGAAATCATTTAATGACTTCTCCCGCTCTGGGCGGAGCGAAAGGGCGTGTCAGACTTATACTGACTAAAACCCACCCGTGTTCCTTCAGTGGCTTGTTGCCAAGGTCCCGGTATCCCTTTCGGACTTTCCCGCAACCCTGGCAGGTACTTCTGTAACCTGAGCCCGATTTTGGCTAATAGACAAATATATTTATCATGGGCTGAATAATTTTGCGTTGGGGCTGTCATTCGAGGATCTTTGAAAGTTGTTACGGGTCGTCAGAATTCCGCAAGTCTTACCAAGGGTATCGTTTTACCCATGTAACTGGGTTGAGGAGGTCAGTCGCTATATATAAAATACGTACTGCTGCCTCCGGTTAGGCTGGAAGCTGACCTTAAGATTGTTGGGACTAGTCAAGACATAGTTTGTGCCAATTTGCAAGCAAAAGTTCTAAAGGCTACTACTGGTCACAGAAGTAATGAATCGCGTAATAATTCTGCTATTTATTCAATTTTATTCGGAGAATGCTCATTCACACGTTATTACAATGTTAATGGAAAACGGAATTGATTACTCAGTCTTCGCCTTCAATATGGCATGATATTGGCGCATTTGATATTCCACGCGAGTGTGACTGACAATGAATGGTAATATACCTATTTCGTAAATCAATTATAGACACGTTTTGACGTCAAAATGTCTTATCGGTAGGTGTACAGCATTGCTATTCTGTAACCATCTCACCGTGAAAACTTAGGTGAAGTGAGCGTGGAGTGAGCTGTCACTGTCATCGATAACTACTGACGCTAAGGCAGTGACAGTTCACTCCAAGCTCACTAAGTTTTCACGGTGAGATTTTTACAGAATAGCACAATTGGTGGTAAGTTCAATATCTCTGACTGAGAAAATGGTGCAAGTTTTAAATCGCTAATAACCACGAGACTTTTAATGCTACTAATGGCTGAGCACTCATAGGTCATGTCTACCAATTTAGAGGCAGGATTGTTTTTCTCATGGTATCTATTAAGTGTCTTGTTTTTACCAGACTACGGCGAAGCAAAAAGGAGGGTTATGTTTTTGATTTTGTATGGGTCTCCCTTGTTTTACCGAAAAGAAATTGCCAAATTATCACTTCCCAAACAAATTTTCGCATAATTTCATTTGCCAAATTATTACTTACCATAAAATCTCTTTACAAATAATTGTTACGAAAACCTATGTTTGGCAAGTGAACGTTTGAACAATAACTTGTTCACCAACTAGTACTTTTACCATTTTTTATCTAGTCAAATATTTCAGTTGGTATAACATATTTTACGCAAAATTATCTCTTTTTTCCATATTTTTTTCTATATAATCTAGTCGTTTCTGGCACTCGCCGGCCGTTGCCGCGGCACCGCTCGCTTCGCTCGCTCGGCTCGCGCGTAGGTGGTCACAGTTTTAACCTAACCTAAACTAACCATTTAAAAAAAAAAATAACCTAATATTTTATATATATAAATATTATATATATATAAATATTTTATATATATAAATATTTTATATATATTTATAATATATAAATATTTTATACTAGCTTTTGCTATTTTGTACTCGCGTTAATAAATGATTACCTATATTAAAATAAAATTGCATTTTTAATTATACAATTCCCAAAAAAATCTTATTTTTGCCTTTATTTTTTTGTCATAACAAATCATTTGACTAAACGTTTATTGTCTAAATATTGTTTGCTGTAATAAATCATTTGATTAAAGACCAAAAGCCTTAATGACATTATCCTTGGTAACAATCTGCCAAGTAAACATTTGACCAAATGAAAATGTGCGTACTAAAATTATTCCAAATATTACATTGGTATAAAAAAAGGTTGCTAAAATTTGTTTGGGTAATGAAAATTTGGCAAAATCTTTTCGGCAAAACGGCAGGATCCCATTTTGTATGTATGTATGATCATGTGTTCCCTCATAACTTCTAAACTACTCATCATAATTTGACAAATCAGGTATCATTGGATCCGGAGTCACACGTTATCTGTTCAATTTATGACCTACAACGTGTGACTCCGGATTTTTAACTTGTCTGTCTGTGATGTCATGTTTACATCTTTTTAGTTGTAGTTGGGTTTTAGTTTTATAACTTTTTTATTTTATTACTTTTACTTATGACCTATCATACTTCTATTTCCTATTACGTGTCTGGAATCAGAACTATGAATGAGTTATTTATTATTTATGTTATTTAAATAAAACTCAACGGTTGGCTGCTTAATTTTTTTTTAAAATAGGAAATAACTGTTCCATTTTCTTTAATTTAATCATTTCAGATACAAAGTAACTTAAGGTCACTTCCTTAATTTATATTAGACTAGCTTCCGCCCGCGGCTTCGCCCGCGTGGATGTCGGTTATTATATACTAAAACCTTCCTCGAGAATCACTCTATCCATTGGTGAAAACAGCATGAAAATCGGTGAAGTCGTTTTTTAGTTTATCGCGAACAGGACGACAGAGAGACGAAGAGAAGTACTTTGTTTTATAATATGTAAGGATAACTGGTTAAAACAGTTAAGAAAAACATTGGAACCATTATCTTTTGTGGCTTCTTAAAGCCAAAATAATAAGCAGTAATATTTGTCAAAGCCATAAATTATTTAGAAGCTCATCGTTCCATTTTCCTTAACTTTTTGAATAATTTGTACTTAGAAATTGAACATAAATCTAATTTTGTATCTGTAAATAAGTTGATAACCAAAGCTTCGCGTTAAGTGTCCATCCAAAATGTTATTACGAATCCTGATGACGGTTTTAATATTTAAATTGACAGAACGTAAACCCAATAAACACTGAATGATACGAGATCTCCAAAAAACGCTACGTGGATATTGCGCGGCTGATTTTTATAAAAGTACGTTATCTAACTCCGTAGACTGAGGTAAAAGTTTAAAACTATCTCAATACAGTACTGAAGATCTCGTTTATTCAGAATCGTGGCTTGAAACAAGTCTGAGAATATCACAGTTAAAATTAAAACCAGCATTTCCATTTCTAATAGTCCCAGACTAAACCAGTTTCAGACGAAACATGGCTTTGCATACTTCAAGATCCTCATAATAGTCTCAGTTAGTTCTCTGAGGTTCACCCTGAGTGCATCCTCTGACTCGAGTAATATGCTGGTCAGGGTAAAATCCATGATTCGGAATAGAGGGTAGTGTAGCGTGTGACGTGCTTGAATATGATTTTACTGGTTAGCTTCGGGACGCATAGAATCGTCGGTAGAACACCCATACTTTTAAGACAGATTACCTAACGGTATGGCAATCCTATATAAAAGCGGTCGTCGCGCGTTTAAGCGATCGTTCGAACTTTTTGTTCGGTGAACCTCTGAACGCGTGGTCGCGACGACAGAGGGCGCTTCGAGTTCCGAACAAAAAATTACATAATATGCACGCGACGTTCGTTTTTATATAGGACGCGGCCTGTTTTGAACCAACAGTCAGAGGTGCACCGTCAAAATTTTACAGTTTTTAATATAGTTAATTGATTCAGGCGTGACTTTGCGGAAATCCATTATAAAATACAATAGACGTAGATTTATATAGTAACCTATTCCGTTTAACTATTCTTCAGGAGTCATAAAAAACTCTGTAAGAAATCTCTGGTTTGCAATTGGTCAATCGTCATCCTGAGGATGCCTCGTTGAGAGGTGAAACACGTGTCGACTTCCTACAGGGTTTTATATGACTCTTGAAGAATAGTTAAGCGGAATAGGTTACTAATATCTACGTCTATTGGAGTGTTTAATATTTTTTAATATGACATGTAAAATTGATTCTGATGTTCTATTTACAGAATAAACAATTTCATTTCATATAATTTCAAACAGTGTTTAAACGATACAAGTCCTTTGTTGCTTCAATTGTATCGTACGCAGCAGCACCTTTGCATCAGTGTTAGTGAGGCTTTATGTTGCAGTTACATGACTGTATCTATTAAATGTGACGCTATGTTGCGAAATTCAAAAGCTATTTACCGGTCCGATGAAACGATTTATGTAGGTACCATTTAGGAAAAGTTCCTGCACCCTAATTGCGTAATGCACGATCGGTCAAAATTGGAATCTGTTTGAAACAAATTTCTAATTCATTGCTTCTTAAGTTCCATAAAAAGACTGCTCAACAACGTAACTTACGAGCTTATGAAGCAATGGATTAGACATTTGTTTAGAACCGATTCCAACTCTGATTAATCGTGTATTACGCCATTAGGGTGCTGTTCCTATCTAAAAACAAAAACTTTTCTTTTGCCAATCACTTGTTGCCACAGTGGCAAACTAGTTGTTTTCTACTAATCATCGCTACATATTATAAAACAAAGTCCTCCGCCCGTCTGTCTGTTCGCGATACTCTCAAAAACTACTGCATCGATTGTCATGCTGTTTTCACCAATGGATAGAGTGGTTCTCGAGGAAGGTTTTAGTATATAATTTGTCAAGCGGGCCAAGCCGCGGGCATCAGCTAGTTAGATATAAAAAGGTCATTTTACGAGGCGATATTTACTAATAACCATCGGTAATTGTATAGGAAATTGGTAATAATAATTTAGAATCAGGTGTTAAATGGAAATATAATGAATCCATTTGGTTGGAAATAGCCTCAGTTTAGTGCGTTCATGTTTAGAACACGCACTTCGGTAATTATATAAAAAACTTGACGAAAACGAAGGCTTTTTATTTTAAAAGTATAATCACGTAGCACCTGCCTACTGGGATTTAAACTGGACACTTCAATATATTTCATTTTTAATATACTATGGAACTACGGATTCGCATTGTACAGTCACGGAATTTAATTAATGAGCCACTTGGCACTGTTCGTATTTTAGCCGTGTAATGTACATCGGGCTTAGTCGATTATACTCGTACATTCAGACACGAAAAGTAATGTCTTCGAATTAAAGAAGAAGAAAATTATATTAAATATCTTTACCGGTTGGCTAACCTGAGAGCCAGAACTACAAACTTGACAGCAGAGTGACTACCCAAAGTCAACCAATTGCAGGTCTAGTAACCTAAACCTAGGGAAAATTGTTTTAGCGTAGCCATAGTAACGTCAGCGAACGGAGAAATTTTAATTACTCATTTCGACAATTTCGAATATAACTTCTCTGACATCGACATTTCAACTGTCACTGTCTTCGGTTAAGTTTTCAGAAATATCGAGTTACTGAGCTCTGATTCAAAGGAGGTCAGTATCAAATAGATTGGATAAACATTGTATTTATTTATCATTGAAACTTATTAGTCAACCTCTATGGATAAACCTATTTCCGATTACTAGCAATTTATCATCTTGTTTACGAGCATGCGATTTTAGTTCGTGTTTAGTCGTGTAATCTCGTGAATGTATGAAACAGCAAAATTTAAATGTTTGAAAGTGGCTCATCAATTAAAGTCCGTGACTATACATAAAACGGAACATGTAAAAATAATAATTAGGTACTTTACATGGCTACCTAATCAAATAAACCAACCGAAATGTAAAACATGAAGGCATTTTAAAATTCAGCCCACGTACTGTACATAATTATAAAAGTTGTCTAAATATTAAAACAATTTCATTGTTGTATCTCGTTCTGCCCTCTCACCGAATTCTGCCGCCGCTGCTGTGACATTTGTATGGAATAATTTAATCATTTTATTGATCTGTGTAGGTACCATACACACAAATGTAAGCTCAGGGTCGCGGCACTGAATATAAGAACCAAATCAATTAAACTTTGATGACCGTTATTAAAGAGTTTTTCTAAGAACGTTTTCCCGTTCCGTTTTTTGAAAGAAATATAAATATTGTATTCGGGACACACACAGGAAATAAAAACAATACAAAAAGGAGCATTTAAACTAACACTTTAAAAACGAGACCCTGTGCGACGCCAAAAGGGCTTCTATTAGCATAATGCTGGGGTATTTTTAAAATGAATACTTCTGCTTTTAGGGTTCTCTTTTATTACTTTATTGATACCAAGAGTTTTGACAATTGACTGCTTCAATTAATTACCGTTAGCTCTCATGCAAAAGACGGCACTTCGGCCTCCGGTGCAAATTCTCACTTGGATAGCATTTTTCCGATCTTACTCGGTTTTAGCTTTATTTCCCAGTAATTAGATTGTGGAGGTCCGATAGGCAGTCGCTCCGTGTAAAATATTGGTGTTCAGCTGCATCTGGTTAGTCTGGAAGCCGACCCTAACATAGTTGGGAGGCTAGGAAGATGACTCGGTGTCAGTTTATATTCTAAGAAACTTTAAAAGTAAATTCTCCTTAGTTGGACGTTAAAGTCGCCTTTCAAAGACCCATTTTCATAACGTCACTTGTGAGGCCCAAAAATCTAAAACGCTTAACTGTTCAAGCACTGAGAAAAACATATCATTTTTTCCGGCCCAGTCTCTTCATTAAACGGCTCAGAAAATCGAATCGATATAAAACGCGCTGCTGTATTTCAATATTTAAATTAGTATAGTCCTTTGGGTGCACGTAGTCCTATAAAATTCGTAGTTTAGAGAATTATTTGCATAGGCATTTTTTTATTTTTTATTGTAAAGAACAGCAATCAGCATTGCTATTTTTTAACCGTATCAACGCGAAAACTTAGGTGAAGTGAGCGTGGAGTGAGCTGTCATTGTCATCGATACATACTGCCTTGCTATTCTGTAACCATCTCACCGTGAAAACTAAGGTGAAGTGAGCGTGGAGTGAGCTGTCATTGTCATCGATACCTACTGATGCTAAGGCAGTGACAGTTCACTCCAAGCTCACTTCACCAAAACTTTCACGGTGAGATTTTTACAGAATAGCACAACTGATACCTAAGGCAGTAACTTAGGTGAAGTGTCACCTAAGTTTTCACGGTGAGATGGTTACAGAATAAGAACTTAGATACAGTTAGTTAACAAAATAAAAATAAAGTTTTGATCATAATGTAATCCACAAGTGGTCACAGGTTATTTCTAGGGGTCTTGGTAGCAGTACATGCACTTAGAAATGGTTTGAGCGCAATAAAAATTAGAATAAGATAATTATGACTGACCCTATTAATTTTAGATCAGCGACAAGTGCCCTAATTGATATTTTCTATTTAGCAGCAGCACCCTTATCAGATAAAACCTCTTTCACTTAAAATCATTTTCCCTTCGAAGACCGCTGTTAAATCTGACTTTCAGATCAACCAGTCCATGTTGCGCCAATTCATAGCACAAACTGCAATCATGAAGAGTGGTTTAGAGGATAACAATTTAATCCAATTCACGGACTACTGACAAAAAAATAATAAAAGAGCAAAATTTAAAACAAAGGATTCACTAAAATGTCGCCAAAGAGAAAAAAACTTTATGAAAAAGAAAAATTGTGAATGGATACCTACATATTACCGTAAATAATATGCCGAAAGTCTTTAGTTTCGGCATATTATTTATTTACTAATAAACATCATTTTTATTCTGTTACATAACGGAATAGGGAATACGCATGTATTTTTTTAATATTTTTATTCCATAGTTTACATGGCCAAATAATAGTTAAAAAAAATTCGACGACAAAACAGCAACTTAAAGTACTTAAAAAAAAAGTTAAAATTAACCAGCCGACCCGGGCTATTAAAACGCCTTCCATTTGGCGCTTGGTGTGGTGACGTCATAGTCTATGACTACAAACAAACAAGTGTCAAGTCAATGTCAAAAACTCCTACAAAACACATTGATATTTAGATTATTGTTACGTCACATTCGCTCTGACTAATAGCTTCGCTTTTCAAGTATTTGAAATTCACACAGTTTTTGGCACTTTATAAAAATTAATTTCTTGCTCATAATGAAATTTTATTCAAAAATATTAATGAAGGCATAATTCGGAAGAAAAAAAAACAATAAAAAAAAATAAAATACTTGAAATTCATTTGAATCACATGCATGTTCCTTAACAAAATGATGTTTGTTATTCTTGTTTTCCGACATTTTACGTGAAACGGAACGGCCTCTGACTGATAGGATGGCATAGTCCATTTAGCCTTTTAACTGTATGGTTCCCAAAAAGAGACAAAAAAATTCAATAACTGCTATGACGGATAAAAAAGTTATGTTGTGTGCTTTGTTCAGATAAAGCAACATGTGTAGTGAACATCAATTGTTACGTCGCAGTTTTTTAAAAGATTCGTAACTTTTATGAAACCGATAAAGATCTATGTATAAATAGAAAACATGAATATTTTTATTACAAGCATGTCTTCGAAACACAACGTACTTTTATTTAATATGTAATTTCGTAAGCTCGTGGCTAAGTAATAACAGCCACACGGATCGATCCATGAGGTTAAGATACGCTTGCCGGGGTTGGTCCGTGGATGGGTGACCATCTTTACATACCGAGACTCTTCCGTGCCTCGGAAAGCACGTAAAGCCGTTGGTCCCGGCTGTCATTCGTGGATCTTTGATAGTCGTTACGGGTCGTCAGAAGCCCGAAAGTCGGACAACCAGTCTTACCAAGGGGTATTGTATTACCCAGTTACTGGTTTGTGGAGGTCCGATAGGCAGTCGCTCCATGTAAAATATGGTATTCAGCTGCATCCAGTTAGACTGGCAGCCGACCCCGACATAGTTGGGAAAAGGCTACGCAGATATGTAATTTCGTATGTCACCTAAAACCGGTCAAGCTGGATATTGTGTCGTATTATACTTAAACAAGCATTTAACACTCCACTCCTTCATAAAATTATACACTGAAATGTCCCGGATAAACCTGTACTTACTTAATTCCGCCACCCCTCTATGATCACTTTTATCGTTTGCCGATACTGCTATAAAATAACCTACTTACTAATCGGGAGCGGTGGCTCATTAAATTCAACTTTATGTACTTATCTTTACGATTCAAATCAGTTTATTCCTTATCGATTTTTTTTGTAAATACTTCATTCCATTTGGTCATTATAAATAATCAGGTACTCTACTTATCTTCGTTATAAATATAATTATAATTCTTCTGTACATGTGTCTGTCACCTAACTCCTCCTAAATGGCTGGACCGATGTGGAAGAAATGTTGTGTGCATATTTGAGTGGGTCCCTGGATGGTTTGAAAATACAATAAAATTAAACCCGGTAGGTGGCACTGTTCGGGCAGGACAACGTCAACGTCGACACGGGAACATTCAGTTAATTATGATTACGAAAGAAAAACAATAATGGTTGGAACTCAGACCAAATAAAAAACCAAGACATAGAGCTGCGAACAATGCAGTGAAGCATGCCAAAACACGTCCGTCCTGTGCATACACGCTGACATGCACGCATTCACAATCAAACTACACCCTCATTACATGTTTACGAAACTGGCCTCACGTCACTGTTGACAGCGCTCTGCTTGGCTTTTTATTTGGTCTGAGGGTTCAAACGGACGTTCTTACAAAGTAATCACAAAGATGTAATAATCATATTATTATATTATGTATGTAATGATGAATGATAGCCTTGACATAACAAAAATATTAATTCTGACGTATGATGTTTGGTTTTAAACATGAAAAAGCATGTCATCTCTCTCAAATAAGAAACAAAAATTTTCATTCGTATGATGCCAATTTAAAAGGGCCAGCAATTATATTTCTATTTTTTCCTTTGTTCCGAGCTAATCAGAACCGTAAATGATCTACGGTTTTCGTAATGCCCTCTCTCGGTTCTTAGTCTAAATAACGACATTTTCCTTATTGCTTACAATTCCCATGATTATAATTTATTATAGCTGATATTAAATCTTTTAAAACAATAAGTACAGTTTTTTTTGTGTAATTCCTTTGCTACGCGAGACCTATGTAAGTCTGGTATAAGCTGAGCTACGCGTTTGACCACAATAGACAAAAACGGTTTCCATTTTTCTTTAAGCAAAAATAATTTTATAGAGCGTGAATCAGCTATTGAAATTCTCAATAGTAGTTGAGTTAGAACCTAGGTGTGAATGGGAAATATAGCACCGTATCTCAATTTCCGGAGTTCTCCGGCAGACTTGACCTAAATATATATCTTTATTGTGTAACTCAAATGGTGTTGGATCTGAAAGCGAACAACTTTTATAAAGGGGCCAATCATTAAATCAGGAAAACAAACATTTTATCTAGCAAATTTTTGATTTTCGAGAAAACGGCTATAATTATGATACTAATTGTTTTACATACATCTATGTTCCCTTATTTCATGAACAGATATTTTATTTTATTTCTGTACAAGTACGAAAAACGTTATTTGAATAATTGCCTTTTTGTATTAATTAGAATAGATGGAATAATAGAAATAGTATCACAATGTATCATTAGGTATTTTGTTATTGGCATTTCATCTCTCGAGTCTTTTTGCTTAGACGTGTCGAAACGTGAAATAGATTATATGTGTGGGCATGGCATTCAATATTTGCGGCTAGGCTGGCAGATGTTTATCTTGTTGGCTAACCTTAATATACAATGTGTAACGGAATAAATGCAAGAGCTCATACACCCCAATTAGAATATTAAATTGTAAGACTAAAATAATATCTGTAATTTAATTTAATTAAACCACACCTTAAATTAACTATTTTATTTAACGCGCACTAGAC
This sequence comes from Lithophane leautieri, assembly GCA_949152455.1. Taxonomy (NCBI): domain Eukaryota; kingdom Metazoa; phylum Arthropoda; class Insecta; order Lepidoptera; family Noctuidae; genus Lithophane; species Lithophane leautieri. The sequence continues at coordinate 16,253,488 of OX424458.1, read as the reverse complement.
TAGGATAGCTATGAGCGTATTACTTTGGTTATGCATTTAAATAGGCTTTATTCCTTTGAGATAAGGATTAAATTTCCTTAAATAAAATATTTTATTACCTTGTTATGACGCAGTGGTTCTAATTTCAGTTAAATAAAAGATTTTTTCATGAAAAATTAACATATATAAATAATGACGGAAATCGATTCAGAAGCCGATTCTGATAAAACTACTTTCAGGTCTTGCGCTTATTCTGTTACACGTTGTATATACAACAAAAGTAGATTTCGTATTTTCGATAATGGAATAATAAAATCATAGTCAATTTCGACGTTCATTCAGGATTAGGTAGGAAATACAGAAATCCATTTTCTTATAAATATTATATTGAAGTCTACTTTCCAGTTTTTAATAAGATTTCACAGCCAAGCCATTTTATTCAACCACTATAATAATAATCTTCGAGACAATTAACATTTTCAAAGATCATAAAAACATCCCTGTTGTACTAACATCCCCGTTTTGCTAAAATCTCTGTTTTGCTATCACCACTGGTAAGCTATCACATTTGTTTTGCTAACATCCCTGTTTTGCTATCATATTTGTTTTGCTATTATCTCTGTTTTGCTAACATCTCTGTTTTGCTATCACCACTGGTAAGCTATCACATTTGTTTTGCTAACATCCCTGTTTTGCTATCATATTTGTTTTGCTATTATCTCTGTTTTGCTAACATCTCTGTTTTGCTATCACCACTGGTAAGCTATTACATTTGTTTTGCTAACATCCCTGTTTTGCTATCATATTTGTTTTGCTATTATCTCTGTTTTGCTAAAATCTCTGTTTTGCTATCACCACTGGTAAGCTATCACATTTGTTTTGCTAACATCCCTGTTTTGCTATCATATTTGTTTTGCTATTATCTCTGTTTTGCTAACATCTCTGTTTTGCTAACATCTCTGGTTAGCTATCATCCCTATTTTGCTATCGTCTCTGTTTTGCTTACATCCCTGTTTTGCTATCATCCCTGTTTTGGTAACATCCTTGTTTTGCTATCATCCCTGTTTTGCTATAATCCTTGTTTTGCTAACATCCCTGTTTTGCTATCATCCCTGTTTTGCTAACATCTTTGTTTTGCTGATATCCGTTTTGCTAACATCTCTGTTTTGCTATCATATTTGTTTTGCTAACATCCCTGTTTTGCTAACATCCATGTTTTGCTAACATCACTGTTTTGCTAACATCCCTGTTTTGCTATCAGCCCTGTTTTGCTATCATATTTGTTTTCCTATCATCCCTGTTTGGCTAACATCTCTGTTTTGCTAACATGTTTTGCTTTGACTTTCTGAAATAATGACCCCAAACATAAATTTAAATCCGAAAGTGGTACGGTTTGTGGAAACCCGATATTTTTTTATAATATTTATTCAGGATTTGGAATTCACTGCCTCATTGATCTAGTGGTCGGAAGAGCTACTTAGTGCTTAGCATGAGGTCTTGGGTTTCGATTCCCAGGTCGGGCATAGTGATATTGGGTTTTCTATCAGGAGTTTATTAGCAACAGTCTGGATTTATGCTCTGTTAATGGCAATAGGCTCGCCCCCTATTACATGGGCCTTAAACATAACTTGTGAAATGTGGGTGTAGGTACTATAGATATACCTCTGCCTAGTTCTTTGGAGAAAACAGGTGTGATGTTGTATTATTTATTCAGGCTGTATTTGAATTACTTAGAATTATGTCTACAGTTATACCTATTAGATATTATTACGTATTAGGTAGGTAAGTATGTCTTGGCTATAAGTAAGGGCGTGCCAATTAATCCCGAGTGGTACAATCGGTCATTCTGCTTCGGCCACCAACAGATGGCCTGTCAATTGCTCTAGATATCGTCTCGAAGGGATGTTTTCATTAATATATGTCATCCTTTATTGTTGTGGCAGACTTGTAAATGTTTGTATAGTCGACCTCGTAATTGATTCAGCACCCGAAGGTTCAATGTCACTTGCACGTCATAACACGTCACGGTCTATTTTTCATTTAAGTCCTGCCGGTCGATTCTGTAAAAATCTCACCGTGAAAACTTAGGTGAAGTGAGCTTGAAGTAAACTGGCACTGCCTTAGCATCAATAGGTACCGATGACATTGACAGCTTACTGCGCACTCACTTCACCTAAGTTTTCACGGTGGGATGGTTATAAGTATGTAGCTGCCTACTAAATTAAATTCAGAAGAATGTGATATTTCGTTTTCACTTTGGCAGCATAAAAACCTTGACTGTACCTACCGATATATAAATATTAAACTTCTTACATAATATAATAACAAATCTTGGTTATTTGTCAAGTCGTAAATACAGTGATAAGCAGGGGCAGGTCGTCAGTAAAATACAGTATGTTAACTAACGCCCATACATGCTAAAAATATATGACATTTTTTATTTATTTTTTATATTTATTTTGTGAAATATTGAAGACAAGTGTGCGTGTACAGAGTGTTTCTTTTCCGTATCAATTTAATATTTTTTGTGAATATTTTACGAGGGAAAAAATATTTTGTGTCTATGGTAATATATTTTTTAACATGTATAGACGCTTTACTATGTCAGGTTAACGGAAACGCCCTTCATTAGATAAAATACTGTATAAGCCATTTTCAAAATTACTTTGCAATATAAAACGAAAGTTTTAACGACCTCTCCGGCATTTTATTACCAAAACTCTCTGAGAAATTCCTTCGTTTCCATGTAACATTTGTAATATAATTACAAAGTATACGTGCTCATCTCTCATTGTAGTAGCGTGAAGATATGGACACAATTTACGTTTTATATGCCCGGGCATTTACATTTAATGGTCCACCCCATAAGTATTCATCCTATGATGTAGCTTGTTTGTATTACAATTTTTACTATAAATGACATTGTGAACACTTTGTTGGTAGTTTTATCAATTTTACTAATATTTATCTTTTATACCTGACTGACAAAGTTAAAATGGTAATAATCTCGTTGGCTGTATTATGTAGGTTTGTATGTAAAATTATTTTTATACCTTCGAACCGTAATTATTTAGTTTAAAAAAAGACGCTGCCTCGATGAATGGAGGAAAAAGGTGGTATTTAATCCTGGAAATAACGTTGTTAGGGTTCCGTACCCAAAGGGTAAAACGGGACCCTATTACTAAGACTCCGCTGTCCGTCCGTCTGTCTGTCCGTCTGTCACCAGGCTGTATCTCATGAACCGTAATAGTTAGACAGTTGAAATTTTCACAGATGATGAATTTCTGTTACCGCTATAACATCAAATACAAAAAAAACAGAATAAATATTTAAAGGGCTCCCATACTATCGTTGTTTTTTTTTTGCCGTTTTTATAGAAAATGGTACGGAATACTTCGCGCGCGTGTCAGCCTCGAACTGGGCCGATTTTTTTAGAAATTATCGCATCGGATTAAAATAAAATAAATTTATTTCAGGTTCAACGACATGAAATAAATTAATAAAAAAATTGGCTCTAAAGCCGTATTATGTATTTGTTAAGGGTCTAATCTAACTAGCTATTATCCCACTGCAGGTCAAAGGCATCCCTCTCCATTTTCTACACAATTCTGACTTTCGCTAGTGCCAGTCCATTTGGGAGGAGTCGCTAAGCTCGCCCCCCATCTGCACCTTAGCCTGCCGCGATGTCATCGTTAAGTGGGACCCGATTAGTGGTTCCTTGAGCCCATTTCTCATCTGATACGCGGCAGACATATCCGGCCCAGTCCCAGTTAAGCTTAGCGGCTTTCTGGGTAACGTGCGTGCTCGCACCTTATTATGATCCGAAATTCGAACCCTCGGTATACTGCGCTCCATGGCTCGGCTTGACTCGCATTTTTTAATCGCCATGTTACATAGTTGCGGTCATTTGACATGTTATACAAAAGCTATCAAACTAACATTGTACCTTAATTAAAAATCAACGCATAACAGAAGATTTAAGGGTCAGTTTACACCGAGACGCGAAGTGACGCGCACTTTTTTATGATCCGATACAATATCGAATTTATATAGTACACAATAAGGTGTACGCACTGCGCAGCCCCGCGCATCTCAGCGTACTTTGACACTTGTCAACCCTCGCACTGAAATTATACGTTTTCGTAAAGAAATAAAAAATTAATAATTGTTAAAAAGTTTTTAGTCGTAGTTTGGGTTTTAGTTTTTAATACTTAAATTTTTTTTTTAATTCTTTTGGGTTTATAATACATATATTTTTGAAATGTACTCATTAAGCCCTTTCGTTTGATACCCAACATGGTACGATTAAGCAATAATTTTTTTAAGTTCCTGACTTTATGTCCTCTAGAGGGCGCATTTTTATTAATTTGATGTCATATAGCCTATAACCAGCGGACGATCAAGACGCTTCCAACGATACCTCATTTGTCAAATTGTGATGAGTGGTTTAGAAGATAGGAGGGAACAGATGAACATACTTACATTCATACATAAATACCGATCAAAATCATAACCCTCCTTTTTTCTTCGCCGTAGTCGGGTAAAAAGAAAACATGCATTTATTTAGTTTATTTGTAACTAAACTACATTTGTAACTAATCAAAGAACAAAAGCGTATTTCCCAGCGCTAACGGTTAACTCGATTATTGTTTTACTTTGTATCACTTACCTACGTTCGGTCGGACGCCGATAGCCGGTACAAATAAAAAACAATTCTAATGATTTCATCGGGTGTTAATTCTGCGGCTAACTGCTCTATTTTACACGATTCCTTTCGGCTCTCATAATTTTTTTTACAGTTAATACCAATGACTGACTCTAACAAAAATGAGTACTATTAAGCTTAATATTTTCCAAACGGATCCCTGAATCGAAAAATGGTATTCAATTATCCAAAATATTTTTGAACGGTCTATCCAACGGCACCCTGTACCATGGGAAAGACGAGAAAAAAAAACATCCCCACTTTACGAGGCGCTATTAATATTTATTTATTTATTCTCCAAACAGTATATAAACCGATGCCAAATAACAGCCTTCTAGTAGGTACTGAGCCATTGAGCTAAGCCACCGACAGACAGGCGGAAGAACATGGCGAAACTATATGAATTCCTTGTTGACTACGGAACCCTAAAAATGATTCACTGATCCGCAAAGAATTTTCAAATATATAGTTGAGTTTTGAAAAATGGATTTCCGTCCTGTACCATACGAGCGCTTCTTGATTTTCCTATTCATGTTTATTTTACCGGAAATTTCTAACGGAATCGTCTCCGACTTTCAAGTACTATAGTTTACGTTTACGTTACACCTTGTTGGATTTGGTAAAAGTGTGAAACTTGTACGTGACGATTTGGTTTTAGGCTTCCGTACGTTCGAATGAAAAAACCAACCCATATAGGATCACTCGTGTGTAGGTACAGCTGTATGTCTGCCTGTCACGGCCAATTTGCTCTGAATCTATAGGACAGATTTACTTGTTTGGTACCCATATGAATTTCTGTGACCAAGAAAATTAAAAAATGTACAAGTGACATCAAATGAAAGGGCTTACTGTGAGGGTCTCAAAGATATTTTTTTAATAATATTAAAATTAATAGATTTCGAGTTATTTATGGAAATAGCCGTACATCTCCGGAACTACTGACCCTCATTTTATTTAAGTACTGAAATTATTTCATTCTTGTAGATTCCAGGACACCTATCATAATGTGGCAAATCTCTCAGTATTATGCGAACACATTTGCAGTTGGAATGTATGAAAGAACATGTTTTTCAACTACAATGTTAAGTTTGTTCTTGGTATAAATTCATCCCTATGACGGGACCCTTCATCCCCATGAGGGGAGCCTTCATCCCCATGACGGGACCCTTCATTCAGGGACCCCATGAAGGGAACACGCACTTGTTATGTCTTAGATTATACTAGCTGATGCCCGTATGCGTGGATGTTGGTTATTATTACTAAAACCTTACTTGAAAACCACTCTATCCATTGGTGAAAACAGCATGAAAATCGGTGGAGTAATTTTTGAGTTTATCGCGTACGGGATGACAGAAAGACACGGTGGGGGACTTTGTTTTATAATATGTAAGGAAGTAGACATTGAATGGCTATAAGCATAGGGGAAGACCAAAGAAACGTTGGATGGACTGTGTGAAAGATGGTATGGCTGGAAAAGGGGGTGATTACCGAGATGACGTCTGATAGAGAAGTACGGAAAATGATGACATGTTACGCCGACCCCATATAAATTGAGATAAAGAAAGAAAAGGATGATGTGGCAGCATAATTTTATGTAACTGACTTCTTCAAAAAGGAGGACATTCTTAATTCGTCTGTATGTTTTTTTTTCACTATAAAGTGAAAAAGAAAAACTTCTCACAAACAAAAACAAAAACAACCAACTTCCAAAAAATACACTTAAACATAAAAAAATACTTTAATTTCGGAAGTCGGTGGCAAAAAACGAAAATTGAAAACCAAAGACTACTTTCAAAATTAAAGTAATTTTTCACGTTTTAGTGTTTTTTTTTTAAAGTTCTTTTTACAATTTTAAGCATTTGCTTTGATATGTTTTTGAAAGAAAGATATTATAATATTCAAATTACGTTTTATCAATACAGAACGTGCGGTCCTAGTGGATACAGTCTCAAGGTAATAAAACAAACGATAGCTCAGAGCAAGATCTCTTTGACTAAAGATTGCGAACCAAAGGTCTTTTGTCCTATGTAGGTATAAGAAAGAAAGAAAGAAAGAAAAGAAAGTTTTATAAGGGAAACACATACTACATTGAAGAATCTTCGATCTTGTAACTCGAATCATCTATCATCATCAACTTTACGCATCATTCATTTAAAAGTTTACAGGACTTAATCAAAATAATGAGTTTCATGATTTCTTAACATTTGTCCTAATATCAGCACGCTTGTCCGTCAAAAGGTTCTCCCGCTGAGCAATTCGCTTTGTAACAAATTAAATACAAGCTTGACTAACGGCCTTAATAAACTCTACGTACGTAATCGTTTGTCATTCAATTTTACACAAAAAAAAAACGAGTGAAATAAATAAAATAAATGTAATAATCGTAACATAACTGAACAGATTTTTTGATAGAACAATGTAAAGAAAAAATATGCTTTACCTCCTATGTGACAATATACGTACCTAATTATTAGAAAAAATCCTAATTTGAAATCAGTAAATACGTTACCTACGTATTTTTTTAAATCCTATAAGTATTGGAATCAGTATATTATAAACTAGCTGTGCCCTGCGGTTTTACCCGCGTAGGTCTCGATCCCGTGGGAATGTAGGGATGAAACGTATCCTATGTCCTATTCCAGGTCATGGTCTACTCGTGTGCCCATCCTCTCTCTCTAGAGTAGGTGACGTCGCGACGGCGCGGCGGCAGCGTCGAACGGTTCGTGTATTGCATTTTTATACTCGTGATAACTTCGAAATTGAATGTCCGATTCAAATGAATTAAAAAGTATTTTACTGCTGCGTTAATACCCTTGATGATAATACTATTTATAAGAATAAGAATTAATACTATGTTGATAAAACTCCTTCGCAAATAATGCATTACTTTCAAACAAATTTGATTACTATAAAAAAGGTGAGAGTAAGTCAATCTTAAAAGATAGACATATGCTGTCGCTGACTTTTATTTGAACTTTTAAAGAGGAACAATTACCATCATACGTGATATTTGCACAACTTAAACCGTTTACGCAGCGCACGCAACGGAAGCTCTCAAAAAGGAATATTTTTTCCTGTTTTTGCAACATTTTACATTTATGCTCCGCTCCTATTGGTCGTAGCGTGAAGTCAAAGTCAAGTCAAAGTCAAATAATTTATTTCAAATAGGCACATAAAAGGCACTTTTGAACGTCAATGAAAAACAAAGAAATAGAATTGATTCTAGTTGCCCATTCCAAAACGTAGCTTTCGTATGGAGAAGAATGGGAAAGAAATTCCACCGTTACTCTTTTTAAAAATGTTTTACAATATTTTGTATACATGAATTATATAATTATATGTGAAGACCATGCACCTATAATAAGATTACTGTACCACAAAAGGTAAAAAGAATTATAAATGGAGCAATGACAAATAAATTAGTTATGTGATAGGTACATGGTGCTCACATATTTACAAACATTGAAAAAGTATACGATATTAAAATAGTCCTAACATTGTTACAAGTAATACTATATAAAGATGTTATATGGCCTATAACCTTCCTCGATAAATAGACACAAAAATAAATTTTCAATTCCAACCAGTATTTCCTGAGATTAGCGCGTTAAAACAAACAAACAAACAAACTCTTCAGCTTTATAATGCCACAATGAATAACAAACAAAAGGTTTTGGTTTATACACTGACTGACTTAAAAACCCAGAGGCGAAAGTGTTTGAATCAAGTCGATGCGTTGTTTTCTTTGCAACATAGAAAATCTGATATTTTATTCAATTTCAATTTTGTAATAACACCTATTACAAAATTGAAATTGAATAAAAAATCCGATTTTCTTGTTGAAGTGGCTATGAAGGTTTTATTTTACTTTCGACAAGCTTTGTTCCATAATGTTTTGAGATGACCAATCTTATCATCTGAAAACCTGTACCTACTTAATTTATTAATTATTTATAATGTTAATTTATTTCGTTTATTTTGATTCTTCTTACCTATTTACACTTTTAAATATTTCTTAAGATTTTTAAATATTTGTTAAGATAAGTTAAGATAAGTTAATTTTATCGTTATGATTAGATTTTTTTAAATTTTGTTACCCCTTTATGAGTGCAACAACCGGTGGTAAAACAAATACCAAATTATAACATCGATGAGTTTATATACTATTCGGACGGGAAGATTATATGAGGATGAGAACGTGCTAACCCTGCCTCGATAGATCGATGAAGCTCGAGGCTCTATCTCGATTTCCGAATCAAGTCATAAGTATATATTTATACTTTAAATATACAGTATGTTATCTAACGAAGGGCGTTCCCGTTAACCTGCAATAGTATAGCGTCTATAAATGCACCAAAAAATATTACCATAAAAAATAAAATAAAAATGTTGTTGTAGTAAAATACTGAGAAAAAATATTAAATTGATACATACGGAAAGGAAACACTCTGTACACGCATACTTGCCACACTTGTCTTTCTACGCTGTTGGGTGTTTCTATAGTTTAGTGAATATTTCATTAATATTAACAAAAAAAAATTGTTGATTTTTTTTTTGCATAGCATGTTTAGTCTTTAAAAGATACTTAACGAAGCTGAAAGCCACTTATTTTTCCCGTCATTAGGATAATTTTTTGTTCTGGACCATACCTGGGAACCTTTTGGTTACGGAGATAATTGAAGTTCAACGTTCCAACTTTTTCAGACGTTTTATAAAAATAATTATAAATGATAGAACTTCATTTTAAATATCCCCACGAACTGTTGTATGCCCCCATAAACACAATGTTTAGCGTGCGTTACGTTGCGCACAACCGTAATCAGCGATGTTTCACACCAAAAAAATAAAAGTAGTTTCCCAGCATCTTTTTTTGTGCAATGTTAGTTAATTTGATGTGCAGAATGCGTAATTGAAATTGCGGCTATGTGATTGGTCTTTTTACATCCTGTATATAAATAAAAATAAAATAAACTTACTTTACGCGGCGTAGCAAGATTGTGAGTATCTGCTACGACAACGTAGCACGTCGGAATGTACCTACAATCACGTAGATATTTCACATGGACGAATAAACTACAGCGAGTTTCATATTCGAATTATATTTGCATTTTAAATTACCTACGCCATTGCATTGAACACAATATCCACGGTTGGATGAAGCCAAACAAGATTTCCATTCAATCAATCCTACGTTCAGCACCAAATGGCTCGTCAACCGCGAATAAAAATGAAATAAAATTGTAACAAAGAAGTTAAATGAAAGTTCGAAGACGTTCCCGGGTAAATAAAAACACGTAAGCATTAGGAGTCCATGCAACTTTAACGTTCGCAACACAATAGTCGATTGAATAATGAGTAGTTTCTTTCATACAGAAAAATTGAAGCAACAAAGACACACCATGAAACACTGTTTTGACGGTGCAACTTTTAGTGTTGCTTTAACTTAGGGTATGCCACAAGAAATTGAATTGCATCGTGTAAATCAGGCTTAAAAAAGCTTTATAGCGGCATGGTTCATTCAGTGTATAAATCAGTAAAACACTTATGTCTAACAAAAGGTTCTTCCATTTTATTTGATGATAGAACATAATTATCGGAGGGATCGGCGAGCTCTATTAATAGCAATTACTTTCTTCTACGATGTTAACGACGACTATTATTCAAATTAATCGAAATTTTAGACACTGTTCACGCTTTTTAGGGTTCCGTATGTCCGAATTAAAAAACAGAATCCTGCTATAAATCAGCAAATGGCGGACTGCGGTTCGGATCCGGACCCGCCTATCTATTTTCTGCGAGCGTTATGTAAACAGTAGGTAGCCAAAATATATTTTTGAAGCAGCATTTTCCAAGATGAACATAATTAAAATTAACTTTCGATCTCGACTTACCAATAATCAATTGCAGGATTTAATGGCAGTAGCTTGTACCAACTTTACTCCAGAGTTCAAAGTAAAAAAATGAACAGTTTCACATTAATATGAATTACTTACTAAGGTTATTTTACTCAGGTTTCGTTACGTTTTATTTCTTCGTTGATATTTTTAATCTTGGTTGCTGTAATCGTCTACCAAACAGACCGCGACACAGCCATGTTATTTTTAAAAACGGACCCCAAATTAAACTAATACGTGCCCACTGCCTTGACAGGATCACTCATAGGTCTGTCTGTCTGTGTGTCACAGCCAATGCTCCGATTGCATCCCCTAAATGGGTTAAATAGGGTAAAATATGATTGTTTGGAAGTTCGTAATTTTTGCCGATGGAGAACAGCACACGGCTTGTTGTGCGATAAACTTTGAAACTAGCTCTAACTTTTTTACAATCATTGCGTAATCTTCAATGTTTACCCGAAACGGTCAACAACCACCTTAGAACCTATATGTAGCTACGGTTTCCAAGAAGACCGGTTCCGTGATTTTATAACGGCTGGCATGAAAATCTGTCAAACCTATTTGACATTACGGTGTCAAAAAATTATCTGTATTTGACAGCCGCTAATGTATGATCGACAGAGTACTTTTACTAATGACCAATCACCGCTTTCTTAAGGCGTGTCGCACGAACGAACACAACATGGTGAACACGAACATCGAACACGGAACATTTGGTTCGCACGTGTGGACGTAAATTAGCAAAGCGAACACGAACACCGCTTTCGTTAGTAGCCATGTATTCGAAATTGGATCGCCACGAACATTTTTGAGGAACAGTGTTTGATGTTCGTTAGTGATACGCACATGCGAAGAAATTTATCAATGTTAGTTTTTACTATTTTATTGGCTGTTCGTGCTCGTGCGTACACGCTTTAAAGAGGAAATCAAAGTTTTAATAGGCACCAAGTGCGGTGCAGTTTCGATAATGAAACAAAAGCCGACTAGGTCCACAGCTCTTCAGTATCGCAACCGCCTCTCCCACATTTCCTTTGTGGAGCGATACTTAATCGAGTGTCATTGAAGTAAATGCTCCTCACTCAATTGTTTTTTTTACAAACAACACTGACGGGTAATGCGTTTTATGCAGCTATTGCATGTTGGCTAGCCCAGTGTTTTCAACTGAACAAGTGGATTTTTCACTATCAATTGACTATTTGGAATAAAACAACTGTGTAGCTAAAAGTCTAATTCGTAATACGTTAAATTAAAACGTAGCACTTCTTTCTTGTCTCCTAAATGCGTAACGTTTCATAAAATGCCTTTGATCCCCTGCATAGATAAATTACTACACCAAAAAACCATGTTATATTTCGGAATATTTAGTTTTACGAACATCAATGTTACTCTCAAAAAGGTTTTGAAACGTTAGCCCTGACACGAGTAAGTTGTATCTTATAATTCACACTCGAATTTAAAGATTGATTGACGCTGAGTGCTGATAAAATCAATTAGGTCGTGGAACTAGTGGACGTTCGTTTGCATGTTCACGCTCGTTCGATTTTTTCGATTCGAGTTCTAGGATATGCCGGTTTCCTCACGATCTTTTCCTTCACCGTTTTGAGAGCAGTGTTGATGAAATAATTTACACAAAGTAAAGCGCCTGTCAGGGTTCGAATCTACGACCTACAACTCTTAATCGCGGTCCTTACCACTGGGCCACCACTGCTCCTAGTACTCCTGGCTTACAATTTCTCGAACTGAAACCCAAAAAAGAACTAAATGGTGCCCGGAACTTCATCTGCGATCCAGAATGATCGCGGGTCATGGTCTACACATGTGCCAAATTTTATACAAATCCGTTTACCCGTTTTAGCGTGAAAGCGTAACAAATAAACAAACAAACTCACTTTCGCATTTATAATATTAAGTAAGGATAGTTAGGATTGGTATACACAGGATCTCAATAGGTACCTACCAGCTCCGGAGTGAATTTTGCATTCTATTTAGTACCGTATTTTTCTACATAAAGGTTAAATAATCAAAGGTTCGCGTTCGTGCAGTTAATTAATTCTTAAGCATTTACCAAGTGTACTTAAACTAACCTTATTGTAGATACTTGTTTAGTTCCAATCACGCTCACCGATGCAAGCTCATAGTGCTGCAAACGATACAATAAAAAACACGACTACCCTGCCAAAAAACGAAATAAAAAAACAGTTTTATTAGATATACCAAGCGAAAGCTCTATTTGCTGACAACAGACTGATAAATTGTTATCGGGGGGCCGTTCTGTGGAACACTTTTTAATCTAAGAAGCCCCCCTGCCATTGTCACTCTGGATGATGTAAGGATTCTAATGATAGGGCATTACATCCAAATCTGTTCAGGTATTTAAAAGTTATGGTGGAATAAAGAATAATTTGTAGGGCAGTCGTGTAAAAAGTAAAAAAGTGTGTATAAGCTGCCAAAAAGCGTGTCAATTTTGTTGAAACTCGTTGTAAGAATACCTTACGCTTTGAAAGGGATTAATTGCCACTTCTCTAAGCCCTAGTATACTTCAATCAAGCCTCACTCAAGTGAGCGCACAAAATCCGAAATCATTATGTTAATTTCGTTCTGTTCTTGAAGTGATGAGACAACAATACAATATTGCTATCCATCCCTAACCTTCTAAAATTCCTATTAAAGATCGATTTATACTTAAATCGTGCACATAGTAAATATTTTTAAACTCATTAGTATAGTGCCATGTTCAAAGTTAAGGCGATCGACCTGCCTGTGTTGTCTCAGCTCGAACGCCACTAGAATATGTATTGGCTTAAATTATTTATAACCCGGATTTCCTGACTTATCCTTAACAGAGTATAGCATCCCTTGTTTCTGAAAATATTGCGTAATATGATTTCTTTATAAGTTTAAATAAAATGGCTGATGTTAACTTATCAGTCATTCATGCAATGATTGGAAATAAACCGTGACTTACTCAAACTTTAAATCCTATTGGTTTATAAAATAATGGGATTTATTTAAGGTTTAACATTAATATGGTAATGCATTATTTAACAGAATAGTCATTCATGCAATGGTTGGAAATAAACTGTGACTTACTAAAACTTAAATAAATTCCATTAGTTTATAAACTGATGGGATTTATTTAAGGTTTAACATTAATATGGTAATGCATTATTTTGAAGGCGTACGAGGGGCCGAAGCCAACTCGCAGAGGTCCCTTAGACATTTTTAAGTGTTGAGGCACCAACCGATGATTATCCCTGTATGTACTATGCAAGTGCACCCAAGGACAAGCCCCGGTTGGTGTAGGACTATTGCAGAACATGGAAACAAAACATATTGGGCTATGTGTTTGGGCCCCCGAAAACAGTCGCTAGCACATAGTGAGGTAGCGACAAGGGGGCAATACTTCCAGAGATGCTTGAGGAGTGGAGAGGTATACCACGGCTTTCAGTACAATCCCAGAATTCGGAAGATGGTCAAGATCCTTAAGAGCACTTACTATACTTCCTTCCTCCGAGCACGTTTGCTCTTGCAAATATCCACTCGAGCCGCCAATAAAGGCAAGCCAGAGTTGAGAACAAGACATCTCCCGGGAGATAGGGTCCGTGGGGTCGCTACTGCCCAACACAGCTCGCCACATGCTGCCCTACGGGTTTCTGTATCTCTCTTGGTCTGGCGCCTCACTCTAGACCTGTTTTGGCAAAGTAAACTCTACCGGCACAGACCTAGAGTTCTGAGCGTGCAAGCCCCACCACGACGTCAACGTAGAGATAGCCGCGGCGGTGGAGTTATTCAAAAGATTATTTTTAAGTTTTAGGTATTTATTACAATAATTAAATAATATACATCTAACACTGAAATAATAATAATATTTACAAGTACATAAAAAGGGGGGTGGGGGGACAAATCAATATAGTGCATAAAAAATTCGTCCGCATCGCTGTCAGCAGGAAAAGTGCCCAAAAGGTTGGTTTCTCTGCCTGAACAATAGGCCAGCCCTCTGGTCACGTGAAGAATCGACCAACTGCTTGGCGATGCCTTGATAGACTATGTGAGCACTCCTACAATTAAAAGTTCATTCAAATATCAATAAAACCGAAGGCTAGGTGATTTCCTTGCATTTTACAATAAACTTGTTTATTCACATAATTGCAGAACGTATAGAACTATCAATGTTTACATTACAAATACAAATAGCTAAATGCCGTTCGTAGACTTCGCTAGCGTTTAATTCTACTTTGACACGCCACATAAGTATTAGAAAAATATACTAATATCTTCGCCAACATACGCTCCTTATTTATGTAAGTCGTAGGTTCAAACCTATAGGCACTTTGTGTTAATTATTTCATCACCACTGCTCTCAAAACGGTGAAGGAAAACATCGTGACGAACCAAGCATGTCCTAGAATTAAAATTTCGAACACTTATGACATCCTCTAATCCGCACTGGGTCTTCGTGGTGAACTCTCAGAGAGAGCCTATGTCCCAGCAGTGGGAACATTATAGGCTATGATCTTCAATTGTTATTTAACGAAAATCCGTTGATGTCATTAACAAGTACTTATTGGACCCTTTAATTACTCATCTTTTTCTATTTTATCGACGCTGCTTCATCCGTCTCCTAATAGTTTTATATAAATATCTCATTATGAGGATAGATTCTGAAAGTATGCCAATTATCTCAAATATTTCACTGTTTTTATTAATCTGACAATATTACTAAATTAAATTACGAAATATCACTCTGTAGACTCTACAGAGATAAATGTATCATGGGATATTGAGTTTTAGGTGTAAACCAAGTGCGAGACGGACTCGCATATTAAGGGTTCCGTACTATCGTACAATGTTTAGCAAAAAACGCCGAAATAAACACGTTTACGATACAACAAACATGTTATTTTTAACTTTATTTTATTTTTATTATTTGTTGTTATAGCGGCAACAGAAATACCTATTCTGTGAAAATCAATCAACTGTCTACCTATTACGGTGGCAGACAGCCGTACGGACGGAAAGTGGAGGCTTAGTTATAAGGTTCCGTCTGGCACCCTTCGCGTACGGAACCCTAAAAAGCTTTTGGAAAGTTTCAAAATCCTTTTTTTAATTCAGTGTAATGTAGTTCATTAATTACCTAAATGCGGCGTTGCCAACTTTCAGCAACTTATGAAGAAAATATGTTTAGCGCGTAAGGGCGTTTTCTTTCTGGGCGCCTGTAACCACATAGAAACTACTCAAAGATAAACTTTATTCGCAAAGAAAAATACAATTGTCGGCTTGATATTATTAGTACTTACAGAAACTGTTAAGCAAATTATAATTTAAAATCCGCTGTAAGAGACATAATTATGTTTGATATCGTCGCTCTGTTGGTACTCGGAACAAGTTTGAATGTAATAATACCTATACTAGAAAGCAGTACTTAGCAGTTTATTTTTGTGAAACTTAATGGCAGTGCTTGACTAAGGAAGTAATATCTAGCATTAGCACAACGAGCTGGGTTCAGATACTTACGTACTGGTCAAATTAAATGGACAATGTAATGTAATTAATAAGGGGCTTTTTCAGATTTTCTTTACAAGTCCAATCTGTAGATACTTATTGAATCTGACCACTCGATGTTTCACTAAACTTATAAAATATAAGTAAAAATCTTATTAAAAACAAGCTTTTAATTAACTAAAAAGGGTTTTCCCAGGGTCACCTTCCGGCTCCATCATCAGACCCTGAACACCACCTAGTATCAAAGCACTTGTTAATACATAGCTAATCAGTCCAAACACGATAGTGCTATCTTGATTGATTGAGGAGTTCTAAGGTCAACTTCCGGCTCCATCTTCAGACCAGTTCCATGGTATCATTTTTTCAAAATGTCTCGGTAGTTATATAAGTATGCCTAGTTACAGCGCAATTGGATGGCAGGAAGTACTTGAAAAATGGATGACAATTGGAGTAACCGGAAACATACGAATAGAGCAAGCTAATATAAAGCTTGTAGAAATAAGGTACCTGTAGGTATTTTACCTCTTTTAAAACTTACTTCGAAATTCGAACGATATGTTGAGATGATGATTTTCTTGAAAAACAAATGAGTTCGCTTTCTTATTGTGGGCGATCACTTGTGTGAGATTCGAAGTGAACTTCATGAACAAAATAGCACCAATTTTTTTAAATCCTCAACTATATATTGAGATACTAGAGATATTGAGTGCTTAAATGTATTTTTGGGCGTGGTATGCAAATAAATGTTGATGTATATGTATACGTAGGTATACGTTTGTCGCGGCTCAATTTCTATATTCAACGCAAAAAATAATTCTCCGAGAAACTCAACGATACGTTAGGGAAAAGTTTTAAATTTTTCCTTTAGGTAGAAAAATTTCATAATGGTTCCCATCTCACACAAAACACGTATTCCGATACGAATTAAAAACTTTCCTAACTTAGTTTGGCGAACATTTTATTAAAAATCTTGACATTGACAGTATGTAGGAGGTTATATCGGATTAGTCCAGCCGTGCGGAACGTTAGCGTTTGCTGTAGAACTATGATAACGTTAGTTATACACTATCGCGTTGCTGCAGCCGGGCTAAGTGCAGGCTTAGAACGTGGGTTTACTCAGCAAATAGGTCAACACTGTCATTTTTATCATTCAAAACCTCTTTCAATTCTCTGGCAGGATTAATTGTCAGTCTCTTATTTGAAAAGTAGTCCATGAGTACACGGACTTCTTTATAAATCAGAGTCAAAATTAAAAAAATTCGCGAATAAAAATTAAACATGCTGTTCGTTGATAAAGGCATCACTTGAGATTGGCTGGACTGATTTGGCTATTTTTTGCGTTAAATGTTCATGATAGTCTGAATTAGGTTTGTATGGAAAGAAAAATTGTGAAAGTTTCCCGCAAAATTTTGAAATTCGGGAAAAACTGAACGTCCTCTTTTCTATAGGACTTTTGCATCAACTATTGAAATCTGAACAGGACATCTGTTGGGGCAGCTAGTGTAAAATTCTTACGACGCGAGCTTCTTACGCCGACTTTTTCTACCAAAGCGGATTCGAGTCTTAATTCGATTTGCCAGTTCTCAAGAGTTGTGTGAGAATAGTTCATGCTGCAGAAAAAAACATTAGCTAGTTAGTAGTAGTAGCAAGACTGCTTGAATTTGTTAGACGTATTTATTATAAGTGCCAACTCTAGTTGGCACTTTTAATTTTCACGCTTGTTTCATAAAAAGATACTCTTAGTGTGAATTTTTCACGTTGACTCATTTTGATATGTAACTAAGAAGACAACTCGACTGAACTTAAAAGTTTAATCTTTTCTTTAATTTGCCTAGCTCAAACGACACTGTCATTTGGTCGCAGTATACCAAGTTGTCTACAATGAAGCGTGAGATACTTTCTCATTTCTGTGACGTCATAGTTACGAACTTTATGAAAACCAGTGTTTTACAGGTTTCAGGCTGATTGTCAAAATTAAGCTCCGCTGTAAATTAAGTATTATTCAGTACAACAATTTCTGTTTTGTAATACATAGTTGAAATATTCAAGAGCTGAATGTTATGAAACCTAATCCTCACCGAGAGGCAAATTCATTCTGAATTGAAAACGAAATATGGTAAGCCTTTGTAAGCTTAGCTTAGCTTGGATTTTTTTATTCTCTTACACATCTTCATAAAAAGAGCATATATGTATCAATTTGATAGACGTTTTGCTCTTTGTTTACCTATTTTTTTGCACTTTGCACTGAGTATTTCGATTTTGTAGTACTGAGGGAAAAACTAGATTTTCAAAATGGAAAGGAAATTCATCAGCAAAGAAAGAATAAAGTAATAAAAAGAAAAATAGGTAAGATTTATTTTTCACAGAAAAATAAGATAATTATCTCGAGTAACAGAATAATAGATCTAAATATAATCGCTAGCACAAATCAGAAATAGTCGGCAGCTGCAGCACGTCATGACTGTGACAAGAAGGCATTCCACTCAGCGTGATGCTGTGCTATGAGGACCCACCGCACAGCGCTGACTTTCAGTGGTCACCCGAAAAAGACGTACGGAAACCAAGTCAGATTTAATGAATTGTATATAAATAACAAAATGAAATAAAATAAACAGTACTTATAGAATCATGTATAATAAAATGTGTGTAAATGTGTGTGTAATGTATGATATAATAACAAATGCTCTAATTTCACTTGAAATAACGTTCATATAATATAATTTTCATATGCTATAAAATCATATACCCTAATTTCATATGACCTAATGTTTCATATGATATAATTTTCATTTAATATAAAACATTTAGTATAACGTTCATTTTATATAATTTTTAATATGTATAATATTCTTTTTATATAACATTCATTTGATCTAATGCTCTTTTGACCTAATTTTCATGTTTAATGGTCACAGTTCTAACCTAACTCAAATGATACCTAACCAAATCTTAAAATATTCAATGCATGGTCGAGGGTGGGCTTGGTCGACGGAGCCCCGCTTCGCGGGGCTCCTACTTCTGGATGGTTTATAAAAAAATAACCACGAAGGGGATCGCGGTGTCTATTCGCTCGCTTCGCTCGCTCACACGACCCCGCCATCCCCTTCTAACCTAACCTGTCCGAGTCGGGGTGCCCTAAAGTCCAATAATCCAACGAACTTTATTCTTCACTGCCCTGTTTTTGTTATAAATGTATCCATTTACAGCAAGTTTTAGTCCACCTTTAGAACTTTTGAATGTACTATAATTAATAGTAGTCATTTTAAAATCTAAAACAAATATCGAGATTGCAATAGCCACACAATGAATAATTTCGCTGTAACTGTATGACAGTAAGAAAAATAATAAATTCGTGTATAGTCTACCCACCTCACGCATAAAAGCAAACTTTTGTAGCAATTAATGCTTATGCGATGCATTTTTGCTAGCACCATACTAGCAGGCGTTTAAAATCGTATCAGATTTTCTAAATTATATTAAAAGTTATTAGAGATTATGAATATTATAGTAAATGAATAATATACTACATGAATATTATGTCAAATGTGCATTATAGGAAATGTTTATTATATCATAAGAAATTAGATAAAATGAAATTATATCAACAATTCATTATCTCAACTGATCGTTATATTAAACAAAAGTATATTAACTGAAATTAGGTCAAGTGAACGTTAGATTTTTTGTTATTATATCAACCGTTACACACCCACGAGTACTATACAAGTAACCAATTTTGATCGAGACCTCTCCGAGCCTCAGAAAGCACGTTAAGACTTTGATCCTTTGGGTGGTTGGGCTCTCATTCTTAGATCTTCGGCAGTCATTACGGGAAGTCAGAAGTCCGAAAGTCTGACAATCAGTCTTACCACGGGGTAGCGCATCTAACAAGATGTACATCTTTCTTAATTTAATATTAACAAAGCGTTTCTTTTGCTTCGGTTACCGTCACAGACGAAAAAAGGCTTTGTAAGGAGAAATTAGATTTACGGTTCAAATTTAACTTTCAATTCTTACCCAAAACAGAAGTTTATTAAAGAAGGCAAGAGGAAATTCTCGTGATATGTCTTCTTTGAACGGCTTTGGAAAATAAGAGACAGATAACAAACATTTATGAGAGAAATGAGTTATCCTAATTAATATTATAAATAACAAACGTCTGTTTGTTACGCTTTTACATTACCTTTGTATTTCTGTGTACATTATTAGGTACAAATATTTTGACGAAGATTGCACATAGCATAATGTTAACTAATAAAGTTTAAGTACTTAACTGATATTTTAGTAATGGAATGACGTCATAAGGACAAGATAAATAAAAACGGATAAACGACAGAAACATCTCTTCTGCTGCCTACTAATAAATTTTTCAACAACCAGTATCCTTAATATTCAAATAATAGACAGTAAGGAAGTCTACCAGTGCATGTCCATCAATCCCACAAGAATCCTTGAATCGACTTACACAGTACTCACAATAAACTGTCTCAAACCCGTTTTACGAAAATATATTGAACCGCAGATGAAATATTATTCCATTCACAAAAAAAACCTTACCTTTGACCCGTCGTCACACAGTACCTACCCTTGTGGCCGCAATATATTTGAATTTCATGGACCTCATCTTTATTCGAAGGCCGAAAAAAAAGGCCAACACTAAACAAAAAACAAAAAATGCTAGTAAAATGGGGAAGTTTCTTTTTAATACCTTTTGTCAAAGCCTCATAGATGGAGATGTATAGATTAAATTTATGTCATACTAGCTTATTATGTCTATGGCGTGATTTGGAATGCTATTATAAAATTTAGAATATTTTAGCATTACGTAATAGTCAGCCTTTTTACTGCTGTAAAATATGTGTGTTTAGTTATAGGTAGTGTTTAGTGGTAAATGTATACTTAGTATTGATGGGAAAGTACATAATTAAAATATAAGATTGTATATTATGGGATCTGCATCTGCCAGTAAACTGCTTTGTAGTTGGGCAGAAGTAAATTTTCTTGTGAATTTAGGATTCCGCCGCGAATAAAGGCATTTACATTTTTTTTTTTTCACCTTTTCTCTTTTAAAACTACTTCCGTGTTTCGACTCTGTACTAATAATAACAACGCCTTAATTTTTAGTCTTGCGGACTCCACATAGGTACATGCAACTGTATTTTATCAGGCCGAATGATTTTTTTCACGAGGTCTTTTGTTTCGTCAGAAGATAAAACACGAATTTCGAATTTAACTCATCGTTGGTTAGCTTAAATTGTTCGGTCGAATGAAATCATTTCCCGCCGAACCAGCCCTTAATCATCGGCTTGAGCTCCAAATATGGTCGGTAAGTAAAGAAATAACTGATCAAACATGCATTTTTTTTAATATCAGCTCACTGTCCCGCTGGCAAAGGCCTCCAAGTATTCTTTTCCAGGGCCACCTCGACACAACCCTTGCGGTATGCGTCTAGGTCGTCTCGCCACCTCTACCTGGGCCGGCCTCAGTGGCGCCGTCCATCCTCAGGTCCCACAGTGTGGTGACTGTTGCCCAGCGGTCGCCATGCACTACATGCATGCATTACAAGCACAACTTGCATAATAAAGTATTATTACGAAGGTATATTGTGGAAAATACCTACCGACATATTTGTATGGGGAATTAATGAGCAAAGCTTTTCACTACAGATCTACAGAATCTTAAGCTCCGTCGGAGCTACGACGCTACGGAGCCTCTACGAAATCGCTACGCCACTACGGTATTCGTAGCACAAACTACGAGTACTATCGCCATTTTGGACGTAGAATGAAATGATTGGTTTAATTTTTTTTTGTTTTTAATCTTGAATGTGATTTATTTTTTATTTGTTATAATTTAGTTATATTTAATAATTATTAATGTTTTAATTGTTTTAAGGACTAATTAAATTAGAAAATATGTTTTGAATTTTATTATTGTACGCCGTTGACAGTTTAGGTATAAGCGTTCATTTTATTGATAACTAGCTGATACCCGCGACTTCGCCCGCGTGGATGTCGGTTATTATATACTAAAACCTTACTCGAGAACCACTCTATCCATTGGTGAATACAGCATGGAAATCGGTGCAGCAGTTTTTGAGTTTATCGCGTACAGGACGACAGACAGACGCGGCGGAGGACTTTGTTTTATAATATGTAAGGATAACAACTGTAACTATCGATGTTCTACAAATAAAAATATTTGAATGTGGATTTGAAGAACACTTCGTATGCTTTTATATGATGCCTTATTACTGTTAGAGTCTTCATTCTTCATTGCAAAAATGCCCGTTATAACTAAATTTTCACGTAAAATGCGACAAAACATCATTTTTGCGCTGATGTGAACTTAGCTGTGATATGGAGAGCTTGTATATTGACATAAGGTCTATTTAAACTCTTGTTGTCAATATTGATGTTATTTCCACATAAACAAACATCAACTTGATACTAGTGTAAATACAGTTGATTTTATACTGAATAATACCATTGAATAGTCATAAAAAATATGATGTTGTAGCGTAAACTGAACCTTACATGTAGGCATTACAGTTGTTTTTCCTAAAACTCGTGTTCGTTGACATGTTTAGCAAATAAATTAGTAATGAATAGGTAGGTCCATATTTATATTGTGACAATAGGTTTTATTAACGTTGTTCGAAACAAAATAACTCGGGAACATTTTAAGCACTGTACAACGGAATTAAATTATTCGGACTAAATGTGATGTATTCGGCTACCGACTTGGAAATTATTGAAAAAACGTTTTTTGTGGCTTAGACAAGACATCGCTCGAGGCCAAATTGAATTCTGTAAGCCGAATTCGAAATTGCTACGTGTTTTATCTTCTGAAGATATATTTATTTCTCTTTCCATTAGGTATTTCAGTGACGTCTTATGAACCTACAATAGTGTTGTATATAATTGCTAACTAACCCGAGAGACGTCCTGTCTTTACATTAATTCATACGAAAATTCCATAGAAACAACCATTTTCAGTTTTTCCCGAGTTTTTCCATTTTGCGGGCTACTGTTCCAATTTTTCTTTGCCAAAAAACCATATTCGGACTATAAAGGCCATTTAAAAATGAAAATTATCATGATCGGTCCAGCTGCTCTCAACTTACCAACGAACAGCATTTCATTTTTATTTATATAGATATAATGCTATTTGATGTAGGCTAAGTCTATGAATGCATAATCCTACTAATATTATAAATGTGAAAGTTTGTGTGTTTGTGTGTTTATGTGTTTGTGTGTTTGGATGTTTGTTACTCAATCACGCAAAAATGGCTGAATGTATTTGGATGAAATTTGGCAAACAGATAGTTTATGACCTG
The DNA here is from genome assembly GCA_949152455.1 of Lithophane leautieri. Taxonomy (NCBI): domain Eukaryota; kingdom Metazoa; phylum Arthropoda; class Insecta; order Lepidoptera; family Noctuidae; genus Lithophane; species Lithophane leautieri. The sequence goes on along the minus strand of OX424458.1, from coordinate 16,230,069 downwards.
GATTAACACATAGGATACTTTTTATCTCGATATTCCTACGGGATCGAGACTTACGCGGGTGAAACCGCGGGGCGCCGCTAGTATATAATATAATAAAAATTAATTGTCCCTTAATGTTTTTTTTTTTTTTTTTGTTTTCGTTATTCTCCATGCAGGGTTTGTACGTAAGGTAGGTGGGTAGGTAGGTAGGGTAGGTAGGTAGGGTAGGGTAGGTAGGGTAGGTAATTAGTGCTACCCGTGCGAAGCCGGGGCGGGGTAGCTAGTTATTTAATAAAATTACTGGTCAAACAGAATAAAAAAAAAATCTATTGAATCCCTTATATGGAACATTATCCGAAAACAAGTTTCTGTCTTCAATATTCTAATATGTGAGTTTTTTGTCAGTCAGTCATTGGCATGACATGACGAACATGATAATGACGCACGACAATAGCTGTTTGTACATACACGTGTCATGATTTATTTATTTATTTAATACACCAACAGCATTACATTGTACAAAATCAATTAAAACAGAACAGTAAGTTAAAAAAATACTGGTATGAATGCCTGTTACCGTGCGTTTGCACTGGCGAAACATTCGAGACAAAACATGTTTAAATCTCTAGTTCCTGTCAATGTTCCATACAATTTTTGACAGGAACTAGAGATTTAAACATGTTTTGTGTCGAATGTTTCGCCAGTGCAAACGCACGGTTACACACAGCATTTGCCACAAAACAACATCGTAATAAATTAAAAATAAAACTTATAGAAACATAAAATACAATAAGATTAACAAGTGTCAGAGTTCAAGTCTTAATTATTCGTATCAAATTAACAAGGCGGTTCTCTATATAAGCATTACAATCTATGTATACATACAGTTAGTTCCTAGTAAGTGGTATAATTATATATCTAAAACCAGAGCACGTCTGTATTCCCTTATGAACTTTAACACTTACAATAGACAGACAGGTACAGTTACAAGCATAAATATATTACTATGAACAGCTCGGCAATGAACATTACTGTTGCGTTTTTATGCTGCCAAAGTTATGTCAGATATTTTTATCACAACTAGGCATCACATTCTTCTGAATTTAACTGAGTAGACAGATATTCCCGATGACGGAAGATATGCCTAATATTATTGAATTCTAAGAGATGAAAGAGAGAAAAGTGATGAATATAAGTGTTGATGGATGGAGCGGGAGAGGAAGGCCAAAGAAAAGATGGATGGATTGTGTGAGGAATGATATGAAAGAGAAGGGAGTAAATGATAACGTGACGGTTGACAGGGGAGAGTGGAAGAAGAAAACGTGTTGCGCCGACCCCGAGTAACACGGGACAAGGGCAGGAAGATGATGATTGAATTCTAAGAGATGACACATTTTTTTGAAGCCGATGCATCATTCTATGTCAGCTTCTCTTGTCTCGTCAGATAGTTTTGGTGTTCCTTCCACTTATGATCACAACATAATTTTGCCGTCATCTTGACGACAGATATTAATGGATGAATCATGAAACCAGACATGATTGCCCGTGACTGTAGGATACGGACAATTAACGGACATAAATTCTTGCCTAATTAATTTTATTATTAGTGTTGTACATAGTTTACATCTATGTCTATCTATAATATAATATATTAAATCTATATGTAAATATTTATACATGAAATCGTCATTTGAATGAATTACATAGTTTAGAAGAACAACACAATCACACAGAGAGACACGAAAAGTTACTTTGTTTTATACTATTTATAGATAATATAAAATACTAGCTGATGCCCACGACTTCGTCCGCGTGGATGTCGGTTATTATATACTAAAACCTCGAAAACCACTCTATCCATTGGTGAAAATAGCATGAAAATCGGTGCAGTAGTTTTTGAGTTTATCGCGTACAGGACGACAGACAGACGCGGCGGAGGACTTTGTTTTATAATATGTAAGGACGTGTACGCAGTATAAAAACTTTTGTTTAGGCAAACTATTAGGAAGAATGCGTTGTATTGAAAAAAAAAACATTGAAAATATCTATTTTGTATAAGCAGTAGATTGACAGTGTTATGACTCCTTTCAAGTGATTGTGTAGAATTTCACTGTATTATTAATAAACAATAAAAACGTAGTTTTTCTGTATAAAAAAAAAAACAAAATCGGTTTACTAAGTTCTCAGAATGTCAAAAGTCGTTAAAAGTCTTCTCAACTGCTGAGATCAGAAGGATGAAACAAAGATGGTTCGTGTTTCTGCAAATAAGAGTGCAAGCATCTCAAGAATTCAGCATTGTTCTGCATTCTCAAGTGATACGTTCCCCTTATTTTATTGTCCGCAATTTTCCATGTCCGGGAGTAGAATAATATTAAAATTCCGAGTAATTCGTTCCTGTACATACCAGTACATAGTTTTTTAGCATCAACTCACATATGCTATGTCATAGTGTCCTAATAGAAAACAACTGTCGCGCGAATACGCAATCATCGCGATCATTTGTTAGTCATTTGTTCGGAAAACCCGAGCGCACCTTCTGTTAGCGCGATGATGCGGTCTGAGGCCTTATACAAAGTCACATTCTATCAGCGATAACGATGATGTAAAAGGCAAAAATGTATAGGACTGACATAAGCTATCGAAAAACTTATGTCAATCCTGTTGAAAGTCGTTGTAGAAAAACGAAACGGTTTCGAAGCGATTGTGTCTTGTCTAGTTCCTCTGGTTCGCCGAACAAAATCAACGTGACGATCGCTTAAATTAGTACACGGCCATAAACATGGGGAGATCGCGATCCTCTTTTGAATCCCGACTGAAAAACACATTCTGATATCGGAAGGGTAATTACTATGCATATAGCCATATTGTGAAATGGTATGTTCAAACTGATTTGAATGTCAGATTTGATTTTGCTTGCCAATGAATGTGTGGCGGCATCTTCATCGCCACATGTGAACTACGCATTAAAGACCTGATGTCACACAAAAATCCTGACGTCACACAAATCCTGCGTCGTGCAATTAGAGTTTACCGCGCGATGGACATATATATAAGAATCCAACATTAATTGTTGGGCAGGTGCCCGCCAGACACAACACCCGTCTGATCCGAGGGTCCCCCCTTTTCTATAGAGGATGAGAGAACTTTACGCCCTGTTCCACATAACCCTAAAAGTGTACTAAAATAAAATCACCACACGTCACACTCAATGTTTTTTGTTGAATATGTATGCGATGCTTTCGAATTTACAATTTGAAACTTTTGGTACAGGGAAATTGTTTTATTTATTTATTGCGGATCACACATAGAGTACATGTATACAATCCATATAGTATTAGTAACAAAGACTTAGAAACTATGTTAGTGAAACTTACAAACTAACCTAACCGACAACTAATAACTACGTGGCTCAACACATGTTGGCACGTGCCTCCGCATCCAGTGCCTAATAAAGGGGCTGTCCACCTTGTCGCCCAATATTTTTAGGACATTGTTGGAGCCTCCGCGCAACCTACCCATTATTGACGCCGCCCGCTTTCTCATTACGGCATGAAAATCGTCAACACGGGCTTCCGCAAACATCTGCGAAGCGCTGCAGAAGCGCGGAAGCCCCATCAACATCCTAAACCCATTATTATACTGAACGCGTAGGACGTCGTAGGCCCGCTGCGTATACTTCACCTACAAGCTGCACGTGTAGAAAGTTTGGGAGTAGGCCTTAAAAAGATACACCTTCACATCACCACTACAACGTGCAAACCTGCGGGCTAACATATTGCACCGAACCGCCAACGCCCTACGCTCCCTGTCCAAATCTGCATCATCAGATAAGTCCTCCATGACCAGATGTCCTAGGTAATTAATCTTAGTAACACGCTTCAATGGTGTTCCGCTAATAGTTACTGGAGGAACGTTACCTAACGATACATTTTTGGACTTAAAAAACACCAACTGACGCACCAAACGCCGCATAGGACTCACATACCACAAGCAATTTCCGGAGGGCACTGATTGATGGGCTCAGCAGCACCATGTGCGTAGCTCAGATTATTAACCATTACACCATCTACTGAACAGCCGACATTGGTTCTGCTGAGCTCATCAATCAGGTCATTCATATACAGGTTAAACAGAGAAGGGGATGTCAACCCACCCTGTCTAACACCACACTCCAACAAATACGGCTCGGAAAAAACATTACTCCACCTAACGCGATTTTTTTGCGAGCCAGAACTTCAACAAGTTAACTAGCTCTGTAGGCAAACTATGAAGCTTAAACCATAACTTCTCATACGATATTAGGTCAAAAGACTTGGAAAGGTCAAGAAAAGCAGCATAGACTGGCGTCTGTCTGTCAGTATAATACCTAACAGTTTGCTTGAGCGCCTGGATAGCACTCTCCTTTGATAGCTGGTTTCTGAAGCCAAACTGCGCATCGTTCAACGATATGTGGCTATTAAGCTGACGCTCAAGCATACCATCAAGTACCTTCCCTACAACCGTAGCTAAGGAGATAGGCCTGTAATTGTTTTTGTCGGAGACATCACCGGTTTTATTTTTAATTACAGGTACTATCACAGTTTCCACTAAATCCGCAGGAAGATAGGTGTGTCGGACGCAGAACGTATAAAGCATCGCAACTTCGCAAGTATACGGTATATATGAGGTCCAGCGTACAGCAAGTGCTCAACACCTAGTCCGTCATGCCCCGGAGACTTTCCCTTCGATAAATTAGGCACTACTTGCCTAATTTCCTTAGCAGTGAAACCCCGGGGAGCCTCCGAGTCAGACAGATGGACCTCTGTTGCGCCCTGCTCCTGTGGCAACGCGGACTGTACTCTAAAGTGCTGATCTTTAAAAATATTTGCTATACACTCTGCGACCGTCACCCCATCCACACTCACACGAATGCCCGGTTTTGGATTCAGCTTACTAGTCTGCTTCCAAAACTTTACAAAAAAATTCTAAATTTCTCTTTAAAAAATTTTTTTTTTTGTTTTTTTTGTTTTAGGCCTAGACTAAATATAAAACAGTGAACCATCTAACGCTCTTTATACAGAGTGCAAGTTTTTGTAAAAAATTACAACTTAACTTTGCAGTCACCGATGCCACTTTTAGACTTCCTCTTGTATACTAATTTCGTATTCTCTCTATTCGCGTAACAGCACACAGCCCACTTGCAGACAGTCTAACAGACAGGATGAAATAATAATGACAGGATGAATAAGGACCATTTCGTAACGGATTTGGATTTTTGTAAACTATTCGTCTGTGCATACACAAATAGGCGTGCTGTCGCACAGTAAACAAGGCTTTAGCAATATTGCTGCTATGCAAACTATGGGGCGTATAAGCGTCATTCACTCGTATATAAATGTTTTAAAATAACGTGACGAGCTTGCAACGCGAGGCCTGTCGAAAGAAAAAAAACCTTTTTTGATATTCGCTATAAAAATAATCTCTAGATACACGGAGTTTTAATCTTTAAAGAAATCATCCGAAATGTTTGTCATCAAACCTGTATAAACAACATACCCGTGTAGATAAAAATATTTTATTCCTAATTATAATTTTAAGCTGCCATCAAGCGATGGTAGAGGTTTTTACCATATCGATAATGCAAGCTTATAATGCGTATTAAATGAATATACTATCTCTCTTTAGGTAGTTATCTATAAAAGTAGTGAGTGTTAAATAAAACACCTAATGTTAATTAATTAATCAAAGGTTTTTGTTTTTTAAAAGATAAAAATATAAAATTGACACGACACAGACACTTTTTAAATTGACAGTAACTAACACCTCTACTAAGAAAAGTTTTCTCAACTCCTATTTTTAAATCCCAATTTTGTTGGGATGGCCAAAACAAACGTAGGTTGGACGCTGTGAAAAAGTTTCCTGAATGAGCACGTCAAACTCAAGTCAAATAAACGTGTACGAGTATCCTTGTTTTTTTTTTAAATTTAACACTATAGTTCGCGCTGGCCGGGTTCAACCGTGTCAACGTTTTTCTTTTTCTGAATCGTCATAATGGCTTTTTGCTTTTGCCTCCGTACTTTTAGTTAGGTGCCAATTCTCGACAAATGAAATCAGGCTCTGTTGGTCATGGGCAGTTCACATTATTTATGAATCAATTATTATCATTGACCGTATGACTATATTCATGGAAATGAATAAAAATGGCAAAAATTACGTTCATAATCTATTGCATTAATTAAAATTACTGTAACAGTTACTAACATTGTTGGGTTACAATACAGAGAGTGCCGTCCACGAAGACGCGCCCCAATCCGCGTTTACAGTACTGTAAACTGTACTTTAATACGGAGCGGAGCGGAGTGGGGCGTATCTTCGCAGATGGCACTATCTATACCATGTCGCTTATCGTATCGCTGTTAGTATAATGCCACATGATGCAAGTTTATTGTCTCTGACATACAATAAAATAAACACAGTGTAGACAATGCGACCGGCAATGAAATTACATCGTATGATTCAGACTTTAGCCTTTATAATACAGATTGACCGAGCTCATTTACGAGCAATAAATCTATTGACTTGAACAATTGGATTATAATGTCCAGAGACTAATGTACGTAGGTTGGCTTGAAAATACAGAGGTATTATACAATATCATTGTCGTGGGTATGTCCGAGCATCATCACGAGCTGCTTTGTCGTACTCCATGCTACAGAAAGCATTATCCTTACGGCTTACGGTAATGGCCGTCCTATCGGCTTTTAGGGCAGTCTGTGTTGAGTATGGCTTTTGGAACCTTAGCTAGTATAGAGCTCGGTTGGACTTTAGCCTATATGCAAGCTCGCAGATATAACTCCGCTCCGTGTAAGCTAAAATTTTGTAGGTATGGAGCGTTCACGAGCTATTGGCACTCAAAAGCTACAATCTTCTCTTGGTATGGCTTTACGCTCGGTAACTGCACCTCATCACCATAACTGAACTGAACAGAACTGAACCTATTTAATACTGAGAGGCCGTACTTAGGTACAATAATTATTCATTTATGTTAACGTTTATATTTTTCCGTTTTCCCTTAAGTTCTTAAAATGGAGATTTATAACTAACTTTGTTTTGTTTTCAACAGGCTTTCGCGTGGCGTCATGGCTGCAGTCGTATTCCTTGTTCAAGTAAGTTATATAAATATACTTAATAATTACTTTACTTATATACAAACCACTTTCTCACATTAAAAAAGTAAAAAGTGATATTTATTTGAAAAAAACTCAATCGAATAAATATGCATATTTGTATTTACAAATCAGTTTCACTAATAAGCGCTATACGAATCAAGTTATATTTCTTTTGTAGTGTATAATGTCTAAAGATTCTACACAGCAAGTATGGAAGAAACTTGACAAACACAGTAATTATGTAACCCTGAAATTTTTTACTGACCATATAGAACATACGGAAGAAAAACTTTGAGGCTGTAAAAATAAAAACGTGTTCTTTCAAACTGACTTTATTTGAATTAAGTTCTTAACGTAAGTCAAATAAAGTCCAACTTCAAATTCGAAAGAAAACTTTCCTTGACTACGCTGTCACTTATGAGCTTCTCAGTTTTCTTCTGCATACCAATGGAGAACTTACTGGTAGTTGTCGCTGAGAAATTAATAATTAAGAAGGAAAATTCTGTTCGTGAGGTGGAAACAAAAGCGCGGCGCAGTTAAATTTTTAGCAATTCTCCATATTGTTTTCATCAATTTTCTATACTAAGCTGGTTTTATTTAAATTACTCGCAATCATTATTAATTTGTCCGCAATGACTCCGTTACTGCCCACGCTGTGGCGTCGAGTTTAACTTAGCTACGCTCTCGGCCTTCAAGCCTGGTCATCATTGCATTGCAGCCCTTGTTGTTCGTGCTATAAAGGCTTCGAGCTTTGGTCTCGGCCAATATTCCAGCTTGTCCATCAGGGGCTGCAATGCTGGAGCTACGCTACGCTATGCTTTCGGTCATCATCAGCGCAGCCGCGGCAGCTAAGTACTAATAAAGCGTTATGAACGTATTATCAATAACTATACTGTAATAAAAAGGACTGTTCTCAAAGTTGCAATTTTAATATGAAACACACCATAATTTATTCTTCAGATGAATTAGGTATTTTGTGCTTTCGGACTAGAGTTCGTTTCATCAAATATTTCCTATGCCGTAATGTTGGCTCCACTGTTGTACGGCCAATACGAAATAAATACGCTTCGCCGCTTAAAAAAAAAAGCAGTGTAGCCAACATTACGGCGTAGGAACTATTTGGTGTAACGCTCTATTATATATATAAATAATCTTGCCTGACACTCGGAATTTAGTGATCTTATTGCTATGGTCACTAAATTCCTTTTTATTTCAACCTCGTTTGAGACACTCAGCTTTTTGGATTTTAATGCATAAACCGTGTACAGCGCTAATTAGGATTTATTTAACGGTTTTACGGTAGCTTCACAAATCTTCCCTCGGATTTAAGTTTGAGTACTTAAAGTTCGTTTTATAATCTCGTTGACTAATTTGACAGATGAAAATGTCCAAATTGAAAAAAATAAAAATATGACTTCAGTCAGCAGGATTAAAAAACGAACTTCAGTCTTCTAAACATATTATAAATTAAAGTCACTTTTCGTGTCTGTTTGTATATCCGCGTTGTTCTTCTAAACCACGCAACAGATTTTGACGAGGTTTTCCCACCTCATCCTCCTCCGACTGATTATGATGAGCATGCAAAAAAGCTCTCAGTAGGCCACCGATTGCCATGGAAACCACCTGGAAATCTCTAAATCGGCTACGAAGAGAACGGAGCCAAGTGGGTCGCTGTAGATACAAGTTTAGAGCGATGGGGGTGACGAGCCAAAGTGCGACTGTGGAGCACTTTTTCAAGTGATGTTCCATCTCCTGCAATTTCACCTGCACTTTGAGGGAATTGTGCGGAGCCACTGCTAATGCTGTCAATGTAGCTGGTTTCTCACGAACGTAACTCACTTATAGTTAGACCGAAACCGCTATATCGCGCGTTAGGTATGTGTGCGGCGAGACAGTGCAGACTGCTCATTAGTCAACGATCACGCGGCGTCTTATCCCCCGCCTCGCCGCGAATTCCTTAGACGCGGAAGAGCGGTCTCGGTCAAACTATAATTTATTAGAATCTTTGACACAACTCAGAAGTAGTATTTCGGCCAAAATGCTGATGTAATAATATAAACCTCTACCAACTATTACCTACGCTTTTGTTAAATTTTATGAACCGGTGTTTTAATCTTGTGTTCTTCTGTTGCAGCTTCTTGGGTACCCTCCGTCAGGTGGACTGGGGAGGATGGCGACGTGACACTCACAACCTCTTCACTAAGCTCATCCGGACTAAGGACCCTCGTGAATCTGAACAGAGTCAGGAGGTGTCCTTACCGGGCAGACAACGACTTTCGGTAAGTACATTTTATGAATATCCGCGACGGACGGCCCGCACCACGAGCTCATCGATATTTCTCGAAGCAAATCCGCGCGCGGACCGTCGGTCGCGGACTTTTGTTAGTAATATTGGTTTCTAATTTTAATTTTAATATTAATTTGAGGTTAATTATAGGGAAAACTGCGGGGAAAAAGAAAGTAGTGAGAATCTCGTAGAATTACCCAAAAGTTTTTTTTTTTAAAAGGTACCTACTGTTATTTAAAGTTCTCGTAGGCTTTGCACAGAACTGATTTAAGACTATCGCTTTACAAAAACAATAATTGCGCGCATAGTACAATAATAACAACAACAACCAAAGTATTCAAAAAAATCTGAAAAAACTGTCCGCAAGCGAAACCTTTCAAACTAAGTGATTCTTGGAAGACAAATCCTGCAGTCTCCTACATTCTAACTTCCTTTGGATGTAGAAAAATAAATAGCTGCGCCAACACACGTGTTTAACTATAAATTATTTTATGCGGTTAGACTTACAGGCAAGCTAGTCCCTCCGCATGCATCATATTATGACATCTGCACTCTTGAATTTCTCATTTTGTTTTTTACTAGGTGCGCCCCGCGTATGTAATTCTCGATCCCATGGGAATATCGGGATAACAAGTATCCTTTGTCCTATTCCAAGTCATGGTCTACCAATGTGCCCATCTAAATCCGTTCAGCCGTTTTAGCGTGAAAGCGTAACAAACAAACACACTTTCGCATTTATAATATTATACACTAGCAGATGAATTTTTTTTTTTTGAGATTGTTTAATCATCAAATGACTTCTCCCGCTCCGGGCGGAGCAGAAGGGCGTGTCAGACTTTTACTGACTAAAACTCACCCGTGTTTCTTCAGTTGCCTGTTGCCAAGGTCCCGGTATCCCACTAGCTGATGCCTAAGACTTCGCCCGCGTGGATGTCGGTTATTACATACTAAAACCTTCCTCGAGAACCACTCTATCCATAGGTGAAAACAGTATGAAAATCGGTGCAGTAGTTTTTGAGTTTATCGCGAACAGACAGACAGACGCGGCGTAGGACTTTGTTTTATAATATGTAGTGATAAAGTTAGGATTACAAAGTTTGATTAGAGTTATGAGTGTGTTTCTAATGCATAGTGTTTTGTATAAAATCAAGAGGGAGATGTCATAATGCGTTGCATACCTACGCTGCGTACGTGTGACCTATATTTGTCTCTAACTTGTACTCACAGCATGACTACTGTAGAAACGGAAAGAAACACAAATTTACAGATTGTGAAAAGATTTTTACGGCGTAGTGAAAAAAAAAACAACTAAGTGCGAGTTGGACCTGCACACGAAGGGTACAATAATTAACACTACTTTTTTATATTTTAGTTACCCCCAAAATCTTTTATTTTATATTTACTATTTGTTGATAAAGCGGCCATAGTAGAAAATCCTCTGTAAACTATCTGTGAAAATACCACCCATTACGGTTCAATGACTTCTCCCGCTCTGGGCGGAGCGGAAGGGCGTGTCAGACTTTTACTGACTAAAACCCACCCGTGTTCCTTCATTTGCTTGTTGCCAAGGTCCCGGTATCCCTTTCGGACTTTCCCGCAACCCTGGCAGGCATCGGTCCTAGCGGACCCCGCTAATTGTGCTGACATCTCTTTGAGGCGCGCGTGGAACACGGCGCGCCATCGACCCGGGCCTGGTCCTTATCGGACGGTGACAGACGGACAGGCAGCAGAGCCTTAGTAATAGGATCCTGTTGGCACCCTTTGGCAACCCTAAAAATGAACAATTGACGCGCACTTTGTTTAAGAGAAATGAATTTAATTCATTAATTCTTCTTAACGAAGAGATGAGTGATCATAATATTCGTTCAGGAAATAAATCACATCCATGACCGACCTTTCGGTAACATCTTCAATTTGATACAATCGTCGTTTGTTGATGAAAACAAACTTAAATCTAACAAAGTTTTCCAAGTAAATAACAGAAAGTTTCCATGGCGACATTGTAACAAATGGTACGCCTTACAAAAGTAGCATCTGCTGCAGACGTTAATTATTATCTCTCATTGCTAGGCTGTGGTTGCTACCCGATTTAAGGACCTAAGTTCTTAAGGACCAGATTTGTGTGTCAAGTTTATTGTAGAGACTGATTTGATGTGAATTGAATTGAGTGAATAATCTTGAATTTATTTGACATCTGTAATATAGTCCTGCAAAATTACTTTTCTTCAGAATTCAGATGTACCATGTACCCATTACATCATATTTTCATGAATATGTAGTCTTCTCACAAAGGATTTATTACAAACTAGCTGATGCCCGCGACTTCGCCCGCGTGGATGTCGGTTATTATCGAGAACCACTCTATCCATTGATGAAAACAGCATGAAAATCGGTGCAGTAGTTTTTAAGTTTATCGCGTACAGGACGACAGACAGACGCGGCGGAGGAATTTGTTTTATAATATGATAGTATAATGAATTAATTCATTTCAGGCTGAATTAATACATTTTTATACATGAATTAAAAAATTGTGCAGTTCATAACCTTAATTCACCATCATAACGAACATAACATGTTTATATTTTCATGCTTATTCTTAAAAAAAAAAAAAACGAACAACGCCTGTAATCCTCAAAGGATTAGGCAGAGGCGTACACACGGCTACACATCAAGCTATACATTTCCAGTTTACGCTGATCTCGCATGGTATAGGATTTCTGTACAATGCAAGGTCAGCTTATACTGAAAATGTATAGCTTGATGTGTAGTCGTGTGTACACAGTACACCCATATTGCGCCAGTTATGTTAAAGTTCCATGTAATCAGGTAATACCATCATGTAGAAACACAATTAATGCTGATTATGCTGATGCAACTTGTCCCAAACTAAAAGCTGAAAACTCCAAGACTATGTACAGCCTTTAACATGATCAAGAAGTTCAAGCATAGTTGTTGGTAGCTTCGAAACAACTACTTGGAAACTACAGCGGAACATTGTTCGACTTTGGTTCCTCGGGTGTTCCTGCCTTATGTAGCTACATTATTGTAACCATGAAACTGAAAGAAGTCTATCGATTCAGTTTAAAATAATCATGGTAATATAATAATAACACTGTAAAAATTGGACCCTGTTCCCGATACCGGTGGGCTACTATTTTTTATATTTTTTAATGATTTTTATATTCTAATATTTAAAATTTTAATATATTCGTGTCTAGAAATAAAGGAAAAAACAAAGCTTTATTTATTTCCATGCAAAACAATTAGAATGAAAACTTAATGGCCCATTATTGAGTGTGCAAGTCACCCCCTACCATTTTATCTATGTATTTTATATTAAAAAGATTGGTCAGGCAGGGGCCATAGTCTTTCCATAGTTCAAAATAACCAGTTCACCAAGCCACCCAAACCCATAGCCCGATATCTTTGTTTCCATGTTCTGCAATAGTCCTACACCAACCGGGGGTTGTCCTTGGCTGCACTTGCATAGTGCGAACAGCGATAATCGTGCCTCATTCCATTTAAAATTGTCTAAGGGGCCTCTGCGAGTTGGCTTCGGCCCCTCACACGCCTTCCAAAGGTGCGGGACCCCAGGGTCTCAAGATGTACAAACATATAAAAAATAAATAAATAATAATTTTGTAATATTTGAATATTTCTTTATGTGTCTTTTATCATAGTTTGAAAAAGATAATGGTAATAGTCATGGAAAAAAATCCTGGTAATAAAAATATAAAAGATATGATCTTATTCGTTTTCTTCTAAATGATTACTGCACTACTCAAAAGCTCATACTTGGTTTTCACTCCGGGCATCTGAAATTATTAATTCGAAGTTACCTCGTCCGGAGCCGGCCACTTTATATTTCAAAAGGCGGTCTGTCTGCCTCTATCCACTAATCCGGTTCATGCTGGTCCTTCCGATAAGATGATTTAACGGTTTCACTACAGTCTGCTTTACAAAATTACTCTGCCTAAGAATAGATTTAATAGGTCTATTTTGATACCTAGTTATCCTACTAATCCTACTAATATTATAAATGTAAATAATGTAATGTAGTAATGTAATGTTGTGTGTTTGTGTGTTTCGATTTTTGTTACTCAATCACGCAAAAACGGCTGAATGGATTTGGACGAAATTTGGCAAACAGATAATTTGTAACCTGTTTTAACACATAGGATACTTTTTATCTCGATAATTCCACGGGATCGAGCCTTACGCGGGTGAAACCGCGGGGCGCAGCTACTAATTCTATAAATAAAGACAACGAACTGGAGTGTTACCCCTTCCTATTAAATTAGTTGTTGATAAGGGTCTTCATATAAATCTATGGTTTCGTAAAAGAACGGTGGCCGCCACGTAGTGTCTGCAATTTACCGGCGAATGACGTCACTGAAAAGTTTTATATGAAAGTAAGTTGGTCTGTTTTTCTAGAACTGCCGTCATTTTCTTGACAACCGTCACTACGGCCGGTATGTGGCGGCCACCACTCTACAAGGTAATCGAAGCTTAAGTATATCTTAAAAATTTGCATCATGAGCCGTGATGTTTTAAAAACAGATGATTTTGCATTCGAATTGGGTGGGGTCGCTGCGAGAGGTATAATTATACAATGTGTCGTTTTGCATCCTCGTCGCAAAAATCAGCTTTTCCCTACATTTATGTTCGCGTAACTCGTCAAAATGTAGGGAACACCTGATTTTTTTTCGCGATTTCAGCTTTGGCCCCATAGTAAAAGTTGTTCATAATTATGAGTACAATGACCTCAATGAATTTGACGAGGATACAAAACGACACGTTGTGTAGGTACGGTATTTATCAACTGCAGACTACTAAAGTCCAGAACAATGCCTTTCGTAAACCCTGACGATGCCCTTTAAAACGACGTTGTGATATTACTGCAGCAAGTCAGCTAATCCAGCATCATACAACCATAGGACTATTGTAACAAAAGGAACGTACACATTAATAGGTTAAGGTGTTGACAAACGATTCACTTTTTGCTGTCGTCTAAAAGTCTCAACACAAAATGAATCAAAAGTAAACAATTATTAATTAGTGAAGCAATCTAAGCATGTCGTATTTCGGATACATCTTTCACTCGCACTTAAAATGATCGAAAAATGAAATAAAATGAGCATTTTCATTTCTTATAATTTTGTCGGTGTCGTGTGAACGTGGAATGAAAGAAACATTTACTCATTCACTAGAGTGAAGCCTTTGATATCAATTTAATATGTACATGAACTGATGTCATGACATGACTGATGTAAATACTGGTATTCAGCTGCATCCGGTTAGACTGGAAGCCGACCCCAACATAGTTGGGAAAATGCTAGGCAGATGACGATCTACATGAACTGATCACTAACACTTACTTTCATGAGTTAGCAGACAAAAATCTGATTGCGTTTAACAGAGGCAACCTTCTGCAATTCAAGACAGAAAAATGCAATTAAAGTAATTCTTTTTATAGTCATAGGTAGAGATTCAATTATTAGGAATTGCTGTTAAATTAACATTAAAAACAGTTTACAAAAAAACCGACTTACAAAAAAAAACACTACGAAGTGGAAAATAACTATAATTTCGGAAGTACGTCTTTGGTTTTGAGTTATAGATTCTTGCCACCGAATTTCGAAAAAAAAAAAATACATTTGGTTGTGAGAGTTGTGACGCGCTCCCCTACAAGTTGGTACGGCCCAATGGCATTCTTGGTGATAGATTAGAGTTATGAAATGGAAAATATTAAGAGTGAGATATTTTTAGGTCAGCTAAGCCTGTGACGACATCGAACCTTGACGCTCTATCTTCTCTCGCAAGTCATACATACGAGTATGATTTGCACTGCCTCTCCTGCATATTTCAAACCCAGAAACGCAATCGAAACTTTATTAAAACCCCAAAGCTGTGAATTGTATCCCAACTATTTCCTCTACTGGTGTTTGGAATATACGTTTCATTTACAGGTTTACTCTGTAGCATATACCTACATTGTATTTCATTCAAACAAGCCGAGCCAATTTATTACAATGATAAAAGTATGGGTACTCTCTTGATTAAAAAGCGATTTTTTTTTTAACTTTCATCTGTTATCGAAAAAATCCTATTACCTAACTCGCTAGTTCGGACGATAGTTTAAAATAAAACATTCATTGAACAACATGGTTTTACTTCAGAGGATGAAGTTGCTGTTATTCTGTGGTCTCGTTCCTTTTACGTGATACGTAATGGTAGAAAGAATCCCACGATCGGCAATATTGCAGACGGACACGCACGGCAGACGACCACAGACCGCCACGCACCGCGCACCGAGGCACTTCCGATATCTGCGATACCCGCATGTACACCTTCCCACGGTCCGTCGTCCGGGCTCGTCGGTGTCCGTCCGCAAAATCACGGTCCGTGGAATTTCGGTATGAGGCACGCCACCGCGCCATACCGTACGACAAACTAAAACACGATTCGACGACGCGATTAAAATTCTTTCTGTATATGACCGTGTCATAATAAAAGCGATCGTGGCGTGAATACGCGACCATCGCGTTCATTTGAGTTCGCCTAAAAAATCAAAATATTATATCAGTGAAACGGTTTTTAAACTGTTTTGAAGCTGACATACCGGGCCATCATTTCGGTGTAACTATTGTTCCAAATTTGAATTTACTTGGAAAAAGAGAATAAAATCGAAGTTTGCTCGCTTTTATAGGAACAACAAGCTTTGATTCGAACATCTATTATTCAATAGTTATTTGTTTTGTTTTGCGTAAAAAGAATATTGAAATTGTTTTTCCTTATTTTTTTATTCAGTCTAACGTTCAAATCTATATACTTATAATATATATTTTAATATTATAAAGCTGAAGAGTTTGTTTGTTTGTTTGTTTGAACGCACTAATCTCAGGAACTACTAGTTGGAATTGAAAAATCATTTTTGTGTTGGGTAGTTCATTTATCGAGGAAGGTATAGGCTATATAATATCACGCTACGACCAATAGGAGCGGAGCATAAATGAAAAATGTTGCAAAAACGGGAAAAGTTATTCCTTTTTAGAGCTTCCGTTGCGTGCGCTGCGTAAACGGTTTAAGTTATTCAAATATCATGTATGATGGAATTGTTCCTCTTTAAAGGTTCTAAAAAAAAGTCTCTTTTAAGATTGACTCACTATAACCTTTTTTTATGGTAATCAAATTTGTTCGAAATTAATGCATTATTTGCGAAGGAGTTTTATCATCATAATATTAATTCTTATTGGAATAAATAGTTTTAACATCAAGGGTATTTATTTAGCAGTAAAATACTTTTTAATTCATTCGAATCGGACATTTAATTTGGAAGTTATCACGAAATGCAATACGCGAACCGTTCGATCCCGGCGCCGCGCCGCGCCGCCGCGACGTTCCCAATCTAGAGAGGAGAGGATGGGCACACGGGTAGACCATGACCTGGCATAGGACATAGGATACGTTTTATCCCTATATTCCCACGGGACCGAGACATACGCGGGTGAAACCGCGGGGCACAGCTAGTTATGGATACACCTGAAGTTGCCACGCAAGCTGTGGCACTTCTTCAGTGTGGACTTAGTCAGCGAAACGTAAAAGTGCACAACTTCATGTAAAACGTTCTGCCATTCAAAGAATTTACCATCGATACATGGAGACTGGTGTCTTCATGTGCCGTCCAAGAGGAACACGAAACCACCCTCACTGAAGCACGACAAGATCGGTTTATCTGTACTACCAGCCCGCGTAATCGTTACCTGACCTCAGTACAGGTCCAAGAACAGCTTTGAGATCTAATGGACCGACTGTTTGTGTCTAAACGGTTAGAAAGAGATTCGATAAACGTGGCCTGAAGCTCATAAGCCCACCAATGGTCCCAAATTGACACGAGCTAATATAATAGCATACAGTTTGCACGCGAACATTTGCATTGGACTCAGCGTCAGTGGAGCCAGGTTCAGGTCATAGGTACTTACCACGCAGGCGCTAAAAAAAGCGCGTAAAAAATCTTAAATTGTATAAGTACTATTAATTACAATTTAAGAATTTTAAGTTTAAATTGTGTTCTAATAATAATGATGTGAACACGATTGACAAAGAATCGTAAAATTTTAAGGTGTCCACCTACGAGCATCGAAAACCACCCAGCAGCGCAACTCTAAAAAGCAATGGATTTTGCTAAATAAAAATAACAAAATACAGATTATATACATAAAGGAACGGCTCATAGGGCGTCAAAAAACTCTTCCGCATCGCTGTCAGTGGGAAAAGTGCCCAAAAGGCTGGCAGCATTGCCACGTTGGATGGTAATGCTGATTCTTTGACATAGAAATTGGCCAGCCCTCTGGTCACGTGAAGAGTCGACCAACCGCTTGGCGATGTCCCGAAATACTCGATGAACACGATTTAAATGTAAATATCCTATAAAAACTTTTGTACACCAGCATAGACAGTGTTACATCAATAAATTCTTATTTGAAATAATTACGACCGTTTACGGTTCAAATAAGTACATTGATTCAGCTAAAGAAAACGTTTAGCGCATAAAACGGTCGTTTAGGAAGATATATATGGGACACCAATATGCGCAGCAAATGTGCAGAGCGGTGCGGGACGTGATCCTCAGAGGGCGAGACACTCTAGTAAGTCATAACTAGCATCATATTAAAGATACTATCCGCGAATAACGTTAACAAATAATCTTTCTCTCTTAAAAAGGTGCGAATATTTTAAGGATTATACGACATCATAACAATACTATGACATTATAAATTATATATGATAAAATTACATTAACATTTTGTGACAAAATAACCAAAAACGGATACACAAAACTCACCTTGAAACTATCTTTCTTCGCCTTACTTTAGTTGTTAAAAAAAATGCCTACCATCTATTTACACCGTTCTATTTTAAACGTCATTCATGCTTCTATTGGGATCAAGTTTGTGTGCGTTGAACCTGCCACCGCCACTTTGTGTGGGTCTGGCGTGGGATGAAACGGACGTTTTGAGGCGGAATTTTAACCCCAGAGCTCAATAAACACGCAGGGCCAATATTGCAGGATGGTTGTTAAATACGATTTCATATGTTGGGTAGCATAATTAAAAGTCATTTTGCATAACTTTACTTGCCATAACCGTTTTTTTTTACAACGCTTATACCGGATGAATTATTAGGCATAATTTTCCTATATTTACTGATGTCATATATATTTTAGTGATAGCTTGTATTTTATATTTAAAAATCAAAATATTTGAGAAATAAAATAAAACAAACCCAAATAAACAATAGTTAAGTCCAGTAGTTTTCTGCTGACGGCGACAAGATATGAAGTAACACAATGTGCATACTTTCTTCAAAAATAATTTTCTTTTAGCAAGAGGACCTGCCTTAAGGGGTGTATGACACGAGACATTGATAATCTGGATATTTAAATGAAATTTATTTATTACTAGCTGCGCCCCGCGGTTTACCCGCGTATGTCTCGATCCCGTGGGAATATCGGGATATAAAGTATCCTATGTGTTAATCCAGGTCATAAACTATCTGTTTGCCAAATTTCATCCAAATCCATTCAGCCGTTTTTGCGTGATTGAGTAACAAACATCCAAACACATAAACACACAAACTTTCACATTTATAATATTAGTAGGATTATTACTCTCCCAAATAGTAATTAAGTGGCACGTATTTTTTTTTAATTTTTATTGTATATTCTTTAATATTCGACATGATGTAAAAAAAATGATTAAATGAAATGACATAGAACTGTATTTAACTACATAGTTGCTTACCGGTAAACAACCGGCCAGAGCGCGCGTATAGCTAAGTTATTAAAATGGGATGTTTACTGGTTTCAGCAAGTAAATTACAATTTTGTTCACTTTGTTTGTAAGAATATTTAAATGTATTTGTGTACAGCATATAGCCCAAAAATTTTAGTGCAATAATTTTTTTAGACCCAACTATGTCTACCTCGTTATAAAGTTTAGCTTAACATATCCTTCCTACCTAACTACTCCATTCTGAAGAGATTTAATTATTATTAGGCGGTACAACACGTCAACATAGTGTGAATCGACCATTACATCTGAAAAGCAGTCGCTCTCGGCGTTAATTAGTGTTTTCAATGTGATAATTGCATTTTCCTCAACCAAGCTACGAACGGAAATAAGACTTTAAAAACTCCAGATGTGAGAACGCTTCTATATTTTTCTACTATGCTTTTAAAAACAAACGACTCTGTGAAGGAATTTTAAAACGAGAAACATTGTTTTTTTTACTACCTTATTTTCTGCTAAGTTTTAAATAGTAATTTGTAAGCGAAAAGCATAACGTCATGCATTTGATTGAGATTTATTTTTTAGTTCCTTTTACAATCCAGATCAATCGTATTTTGTGAAACACTAAACGTTAGCCTACGTGAACCACTTCTCGTATTATCAATTTCATAGAAATAAGGAAATTTCACTTTATTTGCCAGGTCCTACAGTCTATTTTTCAATGTGGTCGCATATCAAGATGCAACAGACTTTTGGCCGACCGGTCGCCGAGTTATATTGAACAAACTGAATTGTAAATTGTACCATTTACATTTAACTTCAACGTTGAGTATTGCTGTGTGTAGGCCAAAAGAACGCTTTGTTTTGTGGTTGACTATTATTAAATATTCTTGTTCAAAACCACAAGCTTATGAAAATATTATTCCTTCCAATAAATGTTAATTTTATATTCAAAACAGGTTGCAAAGGGTTTATTCAAACGGACAATAATTATTTATGAAATTAATTGAGATACTTTCTAGGACAATACATTTCATTTAGCTGTGGATACACGAAGCGAACAATGGATCCAATAATTACAAAACCTGGATTAATTTAAAATCAAATTGATGCAACTGAAATATAATCAATATTTTAAATGTTCCGGTTTTAATCAAATAGTCTCAATTCTTAATTACAACCCCAGTGTTAATGGAAAAGCTTTCCATCAGGTATTCATGAGACAATTTTAACAAATAAAATAAAATGATAGTACATACATAAACTCACGCTTTCGTCCCATGGGGGTAGGCAGAAACTACAGAACGCCACCTGCTACGCTCAACTGTTGAATGGCCTTTAGAAGGCCGATAAAAATTAAAATTCAATTGTGTCTCGTTAGTGGCAGTTGGAGTTTTATACGTACTCATTTTGCCTCGTTTACGGTCATACATCTGGTCAACACGCACGTAACGAGTACTAAGAATTGTAATCAGGTACTTGAAACGTTACTCAAAATAGGAGTATATTAACGTTACGTAATATCGTTATGTATAAGTTCCAGTAACTATTTACGAACTAATTTCTTGGCAAAATATCGAAAATCTATCGGGACGAAATCTTCAACTATTAATTTAGTTACGATCCGGGTGAAACAGTATTAAATTATCGTTACTGGAATTCTACGTAACGGTATTTTAAAGTTATTTTTCGTTTCAAGCCCTTGATTGTAATTTTCACATAACCGGCTATCAATCATGCCAGATGATTAAAATACGAGTATTTCGAGCTCATCCATCCATGAGGCTACAATAATTTATTAAATTGTACGTGCCTACTGTATGGATATTTTTACAAAAGCGTTCGTGCAGTGACTGTAGCGCTTTTCTGTAGAATGCAATTCGGGATCGCACTGAAATAATCTCATACAATTTTATCCCAACTATGTCGGGGTCGGCTTCTAGTCTAACCGAATGCAACTGAATACCAGTATTTTACATGGAACGACTGCCTGTCTGACTTCCAAAACCCAGTTATTGCGTAATACGATACACCTTGGTAAGACTGTTCGTCAGGTTTCTGACTACTACCATAACGACTGACAAAGGTTCAAAATTCATTCTTACGTTTTCTGCGGCGCTGTTTTATGTTGAAAGTTGAAGAAAGCCCAATTCAAATCAAATAAAAAAAAACAGAATTTTCTCTTTCCAGAATATGGTTTGTATAGTAGGTACAGTAATTTTGGTAAAAAATACATTATAAAAAACAACTAAATGGCAATCATTTAAAATATCAATAGCAAAATTCGATATTATAATTTTTTGCTTGAAATAACACTATTTTGTGAGTGAATTTCGAGTGAATATTATTTTCGAGAGATTTTATAGTTACCAGCTTTCATTTCTCGTCATAGAATTACATATAAACTCTTTAGTCTTTCATGGAATGTGAATGAGATACGGGCAATCATGCATTGGATTTCCATTATAATATTGCAGGTATTGAAACTGTTTTCCAATAAAATATTGAAACTATTTTCGCAATGCAGTAAGTGAAACAATGCGATATCAACTGGCATTTCTGAAAAATGAAATCGCTGAAATTTGAATAAGCTGTTAATTAATATTTGTACCCTCTCATAAATAAAATACAAACGTATGCATAATTTTTTCGAACTTTTATACCAAGCCGTTTTTTGTGTTTTTATGTGTGTCCATAATTCGTTGAAACCACTCAATGGGTTTTGATACGGTTTTCACCATCATTTTGAGAGTTTATTCCAGAAGGTTTATGCATACCTATATTCAAAATCATAAGACGAATCATAACAAAATATGCTATTTTGTATTTTTTTTTGGATTATGGTAAACTAAACTTATAACTTTGGCACCTGTAACAAAATCCCATATTATTTAAAAAAAAAAGTCTAAATCTCCTTCATTTTTACTGACTTCAAAAAAGGAGGAGGTACTATGTTCGGATGATTGTTTTTTTTTTTTTTTTTATACAATATGAATGATACTCTGATACTGAGACACTAACGGAGAGCAGTACTCCTGGACACGGCCCGTATTGTTAGGAGGTTCCTCTCTCTGGAACCCTGACCGCCGCGCGCCGGTATCTTGGACCCTGTTCCCGATACCGGTGGGCCACTATCCTTACATATTATAAAACGAAGTCCTTCGCCGCGTCTATATGTCGTCCTTTACGCGATAAACTCAAAAACTATTCCACCGATTTTCATGCTGTTTTCACCAATGGTTGGCACTCTATTCATTGGTGAAAACAGCATGAAATGAGTATGAGCATGTCGGTTATTATATACTAAAACCTTACTCGAGAACCACTGTTCTCGGGTAAGCCACCGTTCTCGAGTAAGGTTTTAGTATATAATAACCGACATCCACTCGGGCGAAGTCGCGGGCATCAGCTAGTTTTTTTAATATTTTTAAATGTTTTAATATTCTAATATTAAATGTAATTTATAAGTGTTTCAATGAAAATAAATAAAAGATACTTGTATGAAAGATATATTGTAGCAATACTTGCAACACTTGCAGCCCTAAGGCTATCCACAGATATACCTTTTCCCGTAAGAAATAGAATTCCCTTGGTAGAAGATAGGATTTCATTCCCGTGGTGGCTTTCGCTGCGTAAGCATCTTAAAGGTTTAATTATGATTCTGTAAACTTATTTTATAAACATAAATGTTTGGAATATACAATTCACCACTACTCATACGTCATTTTATAAACCAAACAAGTTTTTATTTTTTAGTAACTTTTTAGTATGTGACTATTTTGTTGAGTGTGTGCGCCATCATTGTTTTCATATTTCGACAGTCGGGCTAACGACAACGGGCCTTGAACTGAGTTTCATAACCGGTTTTGTAATTAAAAATGGCTCGTTGGTTTAAACCTGAGTCTAAAGATAAAAGTTTATTACCAAGTAATTAATTGATGTTTATTTATTAGAGGTATCAGAAACTAGCGCTTGTTACCTTTCGACCTGCCTGACCTTGACCTTGACTTTGTAACTGTATCTTTTTTTCACAGCGATGCCTAACGACAATGGATTTAACATCTCTCGGTGTCGGCTCTTGTGTCGGCACCGGCATGTACCTGGTTGCTGGGATGGTTGCTCGGAAGTTCGCGGGCCCTGGCGTTGTCATTAGCTTTATAATCGCCGCCCTTGCCTCCATCTTCTCTGGTAAGTCTTAGGGAATTAATTTAATTTTAAACACCTTTTACTTACAATTTCGATCATCACATTTTTTGCTGCTCAGTTTGGTTCTAAGGTAAGAAGCGACCGAATCATCAATGCAACTCTGGTCGAATTTCAATTCAATTTCACTTTCACTATTTCTTAAAACCATGATGACGGTTAGGTCCAATTCTTGAGTAGAATACACATTTGCCACATCACATCTGCTGTAGTGAATGAATAAAAAGTTTAGCCAAGATGCGGTCGGCGAGTTAATCGCGGGGTCGTAACTATACGGTTCGTTTGGTTTTGATTGATTGCTTGTTCGTTTGATTGAATGAAAGGCTCGTTCGCAGGGGTGATAACCAGCGTAATTTTAATTACTTACTAGACTCACTCCTTCTCATTAGAACACCTTCTATGATCCTTACGTACTCTTTCTGCTTCGCGTTTATTTCTTTAAATACCCATTAATCATTGTTTTTGCCCATACAGGAGCCTGTTACGCCGAATTCGGAGTCCGTGTCCCGCACACTACTGGAAGCGCTTACATGTACAGCTATGTGACCGTTGGTGAATTTATCGCTTTCATCATCGGTTGGAACATGATTTTGGAGTACTTAGTAAGTATCTTTTATACCTTTTTTCCTTTATAAAATTGAAAAAACTAAATATTTAATTATTTCTTCGATTGCACACTGACTTTGACAGCACCATAATCCAAAATTCGATTTTTTGAATAATTCTTTCGAGTGATTTTTGACTTCAATGATGGTATTGGTATTTTTAAAACTAGGGTGTAAAGGGGAGCTCCTCTAACTTATTGATACACCACTGTTTTACTTACCCAACATTTTTTGTCATGAGACTGAGGTATCGTCGCCGAGTTGTCAACCTATTGGTTACATTTCGGAGAGTGTGAATTGGAATTGTATAGTTTAACTCCGCCGAGCCAGTTCCATCATCGAACAACAAGGCGTAACGGCGATGCACCACTGTAACATTGTGTACATCTCACTCATACGCACAAAGCGTTTTGGGAACACTTTCATTGCGCATACAGTTGTAAGAAGCAAGACATTGATCACAATCAACATTACAATTCACACCTTCAACCAAAACACAGAAACGAACTAAAAGGTTTCATTTTTTATTCTGTATTCTTTAATGTAATTAAAAGCGAGTACCCATGATTTAAAAATCCCTACATCCTTAAGTAAAATAGATCGACTCAGTTTACAACAAAAATATCAAAACAACCTTCAGCTTTCACCCCCGTTTATAAATTGGGTGAATCATATTTCAAACAACGTTATTAGCATATTAAAACCATGAAACCAACCGTTTTTCCAACAAACAGTTAAAATAAAACTTGGAAATATAATCCAGCTGTATTTTTTACCTGCAAACTCATTTAAACTGACTGGTATTTTTGCTCTGAATTTTACCAGTTTTTAAAAGGCAGACGTCACGTTTTGCAAACGCGTAGCAGACGTCACGTTACATTAATGACAGTTTAGGTGATAACGAAAATGGAACAGAATTTCTATTCTGTTACCATCTCACCGTGAAAACTTAGGTGAAGTGAGCGTGGAGTGAGCTGTTATTGTCATCGATACATACTGATGCTAAGGCAGTGACAGTTCACTCCAGACTCACTTCACCTAAGCTTTCATGGTGAGATTTTTACAGGATAACACAAATGTTTCAATAAATTGTCAGAATTTAAATTATTCCTTGCTTGTGCGAGAATTCTCACCTCAACAATGTTTGAATGTCGAAGGCTACACTACTCAAAACTGAGTTTGGAACAACACTCATAAGTAATGGTTTGCATGAATTCACAATCTTGTTTCAATTTTGTATCTTGTATCATGGTTATGTGTAGGCAAATAAAACAGACCAGAAATATTTTGATCAATACTTTATTAATTTATCCTAGTTCTTTCTAGAACGATCATATACCAGTTGGGTTAGAGGTTTTGATGTCATTTCTTATATTGTTATGTCACACAATGTGCGGGTGGCAAGTAAAACTATAACCACAATACCTTAGGTAGTAAATCTATGTATACGTATGTACAGTTTGAGGATTTAAAGGCTCCCCTTACCCACCCAACAGCAAGAACACTGCGCTATACGTTTACACCTGCATTGTTATTCTGTAACCATCTCACCGTGAAAACTTAGGTGAAGTGAGCGTGGAGTGAGCTGTCATTGTCATCGATACCTACTTATGCTAAAGCAGTGACATTTCACTTTAAGCTCACTTCACTTAAGTTTTCACGGTGAGTTGGTTACAGAATAGCAATGCTGAACACGGTTTGGATGTGAACAAAACTGTGATATATTTTTTTTTCCACGTACCGCTTGGAATGCTTAATTAGGAAGAATTAATTTTGCACAAGAGTTCTATAAGTAACTAAGGTGAGCACTAAGGAAGGATTTTGATAATTCAACTCCAAAAGAGTACCTTCCTACCAATTTTTGCCTACTCTCAGAACTTTTAACTAGCGCTTATTGCCATCTAATCTCTTCACCACCCTTGGTTGACTGGTAGAGAATGCCTAAGGCATTAAGTCCGCTTTGTACCTTTTTTTTGAGTGCGATAAGTTTTAATAAATAAATATCTGGTTGTATAAAAATGATTTGGATCAAATAAGTTACTAGTACTTTCCCTTTGTTCCTCAGATCGGCTCCAGCGCATGTGCCCGGGCTTTAAGCGCCTGCTTCGACTCGTTATGTGACGGTGCAATCTCTCGCAAACTGGCTGACAAAATCGGAACAATGTATGGTAAGTAATTTCTGAATTTTTTGGGCGAATTGACGTAGAACAATTTAGATGTGGCATGGCAGTGTAAACGCACGTGTCGGCGCCGAAATGTGAAAATTCAACTGGGCCCTCTTATTTTGCATTTATTTAGGTGTCGCCTAGTGTTAATGAAAACGGGGATAAGAAAGGCCGTTTTAGGAAAGTTCTAATAGTGTTTAATTTTATAATTATCATACTTTTCTTAAAACCTGCTTGTTTTACCCACAATAATGATAAGTCATCCATAAACCTGTCTACTGACGTTCTCAGACTGGATACAAACATTCAATCAAATATAATTATATCATAATAGCTAGAGATTGTGCTGACCAAAGTCCCAGGTGGCCAGCGAGTCATAGTATAATTTTAAAAATCTTCAACGGGCGACATGAAACATATTCTGAAAAAAAAAAAAAAAAGCGATTTAATACTTTTGTATTTTTATGATAGTATATTGATATGAGTTAGAATGAAGGATTATGATAGACTATATTTCTTTGTGTCAAACTATAGACCATAAACCATAAACTCACCCTAGATCGGGGCACATAGTATAAAACCCGAGGGTTCTGAACAAGCCTCCGCTTGTATACCGAGCAGCAGATGAAATGGCCGAGTAATATCAGGCAACTAGTGATGCGCGTGCGCTTTAGTGATGTGCTATTATCTTTACTATTACTCGACTAAATACTGTTGTGGAGCCACAACTTTCAATATACCTTCCTACCTGAAAAATAAAGAAAGTTATATTTCTTTTTATTTCTATTCATAAATTGATTGAGGCAATCATAGCTTTAATCACAAGCCACTCCTCAGAATAACCATTAGGTAGAAACTAAATGAATTGCTGTTCACTAATATACGTTCACCTCTGATGCAAATTTTTAGTTGAACCCGCCAACCAAACTGTGGAGCCCTTTGACGCGTCCCGTGTGGTTGCACATTAACTGGACAAAAGCGACCGCATCAAAGTCATTGGATGCAATTGAACAAGAACGGTAGGGTAAAACACACGTAGTCGTAAAATAGCAATCGATTGCAATGCATTCTATTTTGACAGTTCAGCCACGTTCATTGCTTTATTGCGCAGTTAAGCAGGGGGCGTAAACCGGCCACATTAGCAATTCCTCTAACAGCAGTTCATTTCCAGAATCCCATCTGTCATTATCAATTCCTCTAATGTGACATAAAAGCAATTCATCATATGTGGACCATTTTACGAATCTCCATAGAAAATTGTCAAACAGTTGAATTATTTCGTAATATGAATTACACGCAGATCATAATTATGAATAGTCAGTTTGTGACATTTTATGATGATTCATAATATTTTCATATTTTATTATAATTCTACTAAAATGACCGTTTTAAGCCCCCAGATGATTTTTTCAGACAATAAAGCAATGTATTAGGAATTTCCATCGAAACCCTCGGGGAGATTGAAAGTGTGTTACGAAATTAGGGTGCGGGCTACACCTCAAACGATCAATTGCATCCCATTAATTTTTAATTTTGAACCAATCACTATTAAAACCATCGACTTTATAAGCCTAATGGAAAATGAAAACGGTACCTACGGAATGTAAAAACAGGTATTTATTTTATTTTCTTGACTTTTATGAATAATTACCTCGTTTTCTTTAACTAAGTATACCTAAATAAAATAGAACGCAGACAGTCAGACAGTCTGCTCAGGGCTTCACAAACTGTGCAGACGAGAAAAATTTCTCCATCCCGATATTTCAACGTTCGTATACAGGGTTACTGGTAACTCGACGTATTCCTTGCAGGACGTCATAGTAGGGTTAAAATTAAGTTTTTTAATGAAAAATCCCAGATTAAACCATTTGAAACCAATTTAAAAATGATTTACGGCGCGACTGTACTGAAATTTAAGTTATTATCATAGTTGACGCCGTAGCAGACCTTTGTTAATAATTAAAAGTTCAATAATGCCTAAAACTTTGGCAAATATCACTAACAGAATCAACACATCTGCTCATAGTCTAAAAGACTGATCGCAAGATAAAATAAGAAGAAAAAAAAAAAAAAAAAAAATATCACTAACAAAACATTTAATTTTTTGTAATTTTTAGCTCTAAAACTCTTAACTAATTCAAAAACTACTGAATTTCGGTAGAACATTTGGTGGCTTAATTTGTTGCATTTTAACCCTACTATGACGTCCTGCAAGGAATACGTCGAGTTACCAGTAACCCTCTAGAATGAACGTTGGCTTGCAAAGGCTTCACTTGTTTTCCTTTAAGCGCAGGTCACACTGAGAACGAAGCGAAGTTCGTTTAGCTTCACTCATGTAGCTACAGCTAGTTTCATATTTCGCGGTATGAACCAAATTATGCAAACACGCGGTAGCTACATGAGTGAAGCTAAATGAAATTAGCATCGTTCCCAGTGTGGCCTGCACTTTATGCGTGCTAACCACTTTTACGGGTCGGCATGATTTGGCAAAGCCGGGACGCAAAATATTTATTCGATTTGCCGCCAGGCTATGCGGAATTATGCCAACCCCAACAAGTGTGTAGCACCCCTTAGGTATGAACTGCTATTTATACCACCAACAACTTTCTTATGCTCGGTTCCTATAAACGAAAACGAGTCGTTTTGCTTACCAATGGTAGCATTTTTTATTGCCAAACTGGGCATATAAATAGATTCATATTAAGCTAATTTTACCTGGGATAGCTACTTCCACATGGAAGGGTCTACTATGCAAAGCTATGAGGTCTTTGCTTCATTATTAAGTAAAGATACAAGTGTCTTAAGTTTAACCAATGACGGTCCTTAAATTATAGGAATCGGCCATTAGTCTGTTCGCTATCGAGACAAAATCCACTTCTCGCAGTTCAATCTCAATACGAAAGAAAGAATAAAATCATTTCTCTCTCTCTTGATTATTAGCTAAATTTTACACTTTACTTAAAGTTCACTCATCCACCATAGAAAAGGGAGGATCCTCCGACCAGATGGGTGTTGTCTGGCGGGCAACTGCCCAACGACTGATGTTGGATTTTTGTATATTATGTCCATTGCACGGTAAACTCTAATAGCGCGATGCAGGATTTATGTGACGTCAGGATTTTTGTATGACGTCATGTCTTTAATACATAGTTCGCATGTGGCGATGTAGATACCGCCACAACACCATGTTTTTCTTTTTTTTTTCTTTCTCACAGTTGCAATTTTTATATCCTGAATCGTCACGGGTGCGGGCTTATATCTAGCCTTTCCATTGTCTGTTATGGAGTATGACCTAGTTAGCACTGCATCTGCCATTTCTTAGAGCTAGGTAGGCTTCTAGTAAAGCCATGATGGCCTGCTGTATTACACGGTATGGCTGTTTTATATAAATACCGTCACAAACGAAAGTAATATTCTGTAACATTAGTCCTTTTACGTCTTCTTGTATTTCTTCGCAAATATTTCGCTAGTGAATTTGCAGCTGTATTCTCGTCTGTTAGTATTTCAGGCATCTCAAAGCGAGATATTCTCCCATTTGAAGTGATATGCATGCTGCTTTCCACTTGAATTATCACAGATGAAGAAAGGTACACGTTATGTCAATAATGTTGTAGACTGAATTTAGTTTAGTGACCATACTTGGAAATATTCTCTATTTATGTTCGTAAAATAATAAGGTCATCGTTTTGGGTATATTGCTCGCAGAACGGATGGTGGTAATAAGGTGCAACGTTGAAGCCTACGAGGTAGAATGATGACCTTGCAAAGGCCGAAATCCACTGGATGCGAGAAGCTAACGATCGGTCTTTGTGGTGACGCTTGGGGAAGACCTATGTCCAGCAATGGACGACTTTCGGCTGTAATGACGATGATGAGGATACTCTTTTCTTATCATGCAAAGTAACAGTAACACGTAGTTACCTAATCTCAAATTACATAAATTTTCTCAGTTATTATTCCATCCAACGCTTTTCAAGAGAGGTATCCTGCTATTTGCGGCGTTATATCCGTTTGAGGCGAGATGCCTTTCGGGATAATGTCGTCTGATCGATGAAATTAACAATGAAGGAACCTCTCCCTCTCTTACGGAGGTGAAAACTCATGGAAATGTGCATCTTTCCTACTGATTGTTTAAGGAACTCGATATTGCGTTCCTAACCTCACAGCAAAACAAAAAAAACAAAAAACCTAATCTAGAAGAGACGTGGAGTGTGATCCAAATGTGTCCAAGCAATGGACCGTTTAAGTGGTCTACCATTATTTTCAGAATACTGTTCGAGCTCTTTTCTAGCTACTCGCTTATATGGCTTACAAGTTTATAGCGTAACAAAGGGCAGGTTGCAATCATTTTGAAAGTGATTTGTGTCCACGGAAAAGTAAAAAAAAAATGATAGCATTATCACTTCACTCACCTCACTGTCTAGCAATGACTACGCCTTCAATTTATTTATTTATTTATTAAAACTTTATGCACAAGTAAAAAAACTACTGTACAACGGCGGACTTAATGCCTGAGGCATTTTCTACCAGTCAACCTTAGGGTGATGCAGAGACAGACATGGTAGGCGCAACAAAAGACAATACATATAACTTGAGAAATAATGAATACTAAATAATACATACATAGATACATACATAAATTATAAACAAAATAAACTTAGGAGAAATAACGACAGGTAGAGGAGAAAACGAATCCATCTAATTAACGCTGGGATGATTCTGCCAACTTCTTACGAATGTGATCACGCGCCTTTACTTTAAATGATATGCGACTAGTTGCCGTCTTGATGTCCAGGTTCAATCTGTCTTCCTAGTACTTACTTATCTAATGTAGACAAGATACCCCCTTCCCCCCCCTACTCTCAACATAATCCCAAATAATACGTTGTTATACTTTAATCGGTTTTATAGTTAACTAGCTGTTGCCTGCGAGTTCGTCTGCAATCCAGGATGAAAAGTAGCCTATGTCCTTCTCCAGATCAAGGTCGACCCCTTTACCAAATTTCATCCAAATTCGTTCAGCCGTTTTAGCGTGAAAGCGTAACAAATAAACTCGCTTTCGCATTTATAATATTAGAGGATTAAGATTAAGTTCGCGCTGAAATGAGAACATTCTGTTCTTACGTTCCGCTGTGTGGTTTTCGTTTACGCTAACATTAGCGTTTTGAAACAAATTAAAAGCGTAGTGGATGGAACGGCTTGTTTATTCCTTAGTCTCACAGTTTAATGTAGGTATTACTGTGTTCGTAGGACGAACGCGCGTCGTTAACTTAACGTAAATTGGAACAGTTTTTGGAATCGAAAATAAAACTATCTTAGAGCATTTTGCTTTAAAATTTTTAGCGACAAGCACAATAAATATCACCAAGGGTCTTAAAACTATTTAAAATTATGTACCCATCGCGTGTATGTACATTTTAAAATTTAATGTACTCCATGCGTTCGTGCTAAGCAAACAAAAGATTTAAGTGGTTGTAGTAGTTACAGTCGAGAGAATGCGCCTGTCAGTTTAATATTATTTAAGGATCTAATCTGCAAAACACATATTCGTTTTTTTTTTTCGGATTAGATTGATACTTAAATAATAATTATTTTTAAGGTTCCACTTTTATTTTTATTTCTATACTAGTTGATGCCCGCGACATTGCCCGCGTGGATTTCGGTTATTATATACTAAAACCTTACTCGAGAACCACTCTATCCATTGGTGAAAACAGCAAGAAAATCGGTGAGTTTTTGAGTTTATCGCGTACAGGACGACAGATAGACAGACGCGGCGGAGGACTTTGTTTTATAATATGTAAGGATTTTCTTATATTTGATTTCATATTTTTTAGGATTATTCTTATTGTATCTAGATATTGTCCAACTGACGGATGTCACGAACGCATGCTCTCGACGGCGACCGTCGGACTGTAGTAAATATAACTAGCTGTGCCTTTCTCAGTAAAAAATGAATGTAGATCGAAATAGAGATGAAATATGTTCATGATAATATTTTTATAAAAATGGATGTCAAGTTTTCCGTTACTTTTATAACACAAAGGAAACTGCGAATAAATATTTTCGTATTGTTAGCGTATTTTTCAGTACCTACCTACCTTTATCTTTATTCAGACCTCAGGCAATGTATGTAGTCATGATTATTAGAATAATATATAGAAAAAACCAATACTTATTCTATTATAACCATTCCCACTCTATTTATTCTTTCTTCTATTATGTCATGAGCATTGTATCAAAATCTTTATTGCCTTACGTATATACCGTACGGAAGCAGCGCCCGAGGATATTATCCCTTAAGTACATAATTTAATATTTAATTCCTTGTTTCTAAATTGACGTTATTTCTTCTAAAAGAAAAATCTGCTTTACTTTAAATTAAGTAGTTTTCCGACTGTTTTTGACTTTTGAAAAAGTCCTCAAAAACTTCACTTTCACTTTAGCAGAATCATAATATGATAATATTATGAATCATCGTAAAACGACACCAACTGACAATTCATATTATGATCTGCGTGCGATTCATATTACTAAATAATTCATCTGTTTGACAGTTTTCTACGGAGATTCGTAAAATGGTCCACAAATTATGAATTGCTTTTATGTCAAATTAGAGGAATTGCTAATGTCTGCTGGGATTCAGGAAATGAACGGCTTTTAGAGGAATTGCTAATGTGGCCGGTTTAGGCCCTCTGTAATGTACTACAATTCTTGCAATAAAATAAAAGCCAATGTTCAAGACAGCAGCCGTGTGTTATATTATATGACACGAACCATTTGGAGCCACTTTTGACCCCTCAATATCTCAAAATCTATTTAACTTATACACATGAAATTTGGTTTATTTATTATAACCCCTTAGATTAACTAAACTCCCAAATTTCATAAATACAGCTCAAACGGTTGTTGAGATATGAACGTCTAAAAATCGGCATTTTTATCACTGACTGACTTACCTACCTATAGATCAAAAACCTAACCCACTTCCACATGACCTAGAAAGTGAAAATTTGGCGTCCAGCTTGGTAATTGTGTGTATACAAAGGAAAAAAATCAGAAAATAGATTTTTTTTACGTTTTAAATATTTTTTATGTAATCGATTTTAGCACCTAGCGCCTTTCGAAATTATAATAGCAAAAATATTTTCTTTTGTAGGAGAATTGTTTCCACTATGAAAGGTCGCTTTTATCGTTTTATATATAGGTACCAGATTATTATACATAACTTAGACAACCAATTATAAACAATAGTGGTTAATCATTGACTGTTTAAGTTTTCCGCGAGGCGGGCAACAGGAGTGCGGCGTGTCCGGGGTGACGGGGATTTAAGGGTTTTGAAATATTGTCATAGTCCGTATCTTGAGGTGACATTTAGGCTTCCTGTACATGATGTCGGAGCCGCAAAAGAGTCGGACCAAAAGATGAAAAAAATTCAAATCATCTCAGAATGAAAATGTATCATTCATTCGTATATACTAGCATGCGGTCCGGAATCGCGCGCCGGTGCGACTCCGGCGTCGTGGACAAGAAACCTTAGTAGTTATTTCATTAATTAAGATCTGTCCACTCGATCAAAACTGTTAGGTACTACTTGGTTTGGAACGGAGAGTTTGATTTTACCAGTGTACTCATTTGATGACGTTGTGCTAATGACGCGATTTTCTGAATCGCGGTGTCCAGATTTTCCGCATGATCGTGACGCAGTACGTTCCCGTGGAAAAATTTCCACTCGGGCGGAACCGCAGGCTAAAGCTAGTAGCCCGTAAAAACAAAAATAATATAAAAAATTCGTACTTTTACCGATATGTTACGTATTGTTTTCGAGTGTTTCAAAGCCGATAGTGAGGCAAAATGTAAATCTAAAATAGCGGTTGCGAAGATTTCCAAATGTTTCGTCATGGGTTACATTTTTTGTCGTCAAAGTTTTCAAGGGTGCTAAAGTCGATAGTGAGGTTAAAATATAAATGCAAAATAGTGGCTGCGAAAATTAATTAATTAAATCATACGTGGGGAAGGAACTTCGTTCCTGACGGAGTTACCCCGACAGCAGACGTTTTTATTTATAGAACTTTGACAACCAATATTAACACAAACTACAACACCGCACCGGCTCAGCGACCTAACATCATTGCGGACAATTGTAACCAAAAGAAATACATTCTTACACAAACTTGCTACTTATATTTGAAAATAGATTTTACAGATCACTTTTAGTTGACGAATAATAATAATTTCTTTACAAAAAGTGATGATATCCAATCAAAAGCCATGTAAAATTTTCAGCTTCAATTCATCCTAAGTGCTTTGTGTAAATAATTCGACTATTCAATGAAGTTATATTTTTAAATAGCAAACATTTTTATAGCAGAAAAACAAGAAATTTTGTTTTCAATTTATTTTAGAATGTTGTATGATCTTTATAAATTTCAGGATTATCTATAGAACTTGGCACCCATTTAGATCTCAATCTTTTTGTCGGCGAAGTCGACAACCATGCTTATTCTTAATATTGAATTTGGCTCCCATTTCACATTTATGTTTTTGATTGGATTTCAATTACTTAACTAGGTATTAGAAGATCTGAGATGAAAACTCTTGTTTGGTAAATTAGTTCATTAGGATTGGATGAAAGTTTTCATAATGCAATTAAAATTGCTCCCGTGTGCAAGTAGATTTCAACAAATAGACATCATCTTTGCTAATAAATAGTATAATTAATATTATGCTAAACTTAGCAGAAGTGTGACCTACTATGTGATTTTGTTAAGAGACGTGTGAAGTCAACTATTTTTTTGTAATGCCCAATTGATTTGTAGAAATAAAACTGCAGTACTTTTAACTGATTTCGTAATAAATACCTATTACCACTACCACTACCTATACCCACAAAGGATTTCCATCCATTTTCGGAGAGTAAAAATAAATTTTGAACAACAAACAACGAAATAAAATGTTTTCTGAAACGATAAAACCAATGAAAGAGCTGAAAATATTGTTTAATCCTGTGCCAAACTATACTGAACCAACCATTGTTCCAAAATATTACGTACTCACACAATATTTGGATATCCAAGGGGTATCGTATTATCCAGTTACTGGGTTGTGGAGGTCAGATAGGCAGTCGCTCCATGTAAAATACTGGTTAATACCAGTGGGGTCGGCTTCCAGTCTAACCGGATGCAGCTATTCAGCTGCATCCGGTTAGACTGGAAGCCGACCCCAACCTACCCCAACATGGTTGGGAAAAGGCTAGGCAAGATGGACAACAAAACGTAGGTACCTACTATTGGCTAACTGCCTTTTACACAAATAAACTCAAACAATATAAATTTATATTCAATTTAATTGTTTAGCAAATTAGCTACCAACATAACTTGTCCGTTTATTTATACAAATTACAACTGACATTCTTGATGATTGTTTGAAGTGCCTACGGCATATTGACGTAGGTTTTCCATTTGTTAAACAATACATTTTCGTAACTGTACACTAAAGCATAATTCTATTCAATACTATTATGTACTTAGATCATTTTCCAGTAGGTACAAGCAATCTGTATGGATTAGTTACCATGCTAGTACATAGTTCCAACGCGGAGCGTATTAATCTCCCCTCATTCATTTATAATGTAAATCGTTGTATAGCAACTTATGTAGGGTTGATCAAAACGGGTAACCTTTTATTTCTATCGCTTTAAATTCTATTTTCATCCCATCTATTCGAAAAGGACGACTTGGTTCGCCTTTAAGTGCACCCAAAGGTGGTGTTTTCTATAAGAAACTTTTAGCGGGTAGTAATGAGTTTTTAATCCTCTTTATAAGTGCGCGGCAAAGATAATTGCCGCGCTCTTATAAAGATTTTCTTATGAAGAGAAATTTGGAACATCTTAGTGTTCAGTGCCAAAGAAAACGTACGCAAATATTGTTTGAATAAAGACTGTCTGGTACGACGACCCATAGTCGCGCCGTGTGGGCACTGGGAAGTGTTAAGACCGACGTAAAATAAAATCAATCTGCCTAGCCTTTTCCCAACTATGACGGGGTGGGCTTCCAGTCTAACTGGATTCAGCATTTAGAGATTGAGGAACAGGGTGGAAAGTTAACTCATCCTCTATTCAAAAGGGAGCATACTCCGACTAAACGAGTGTCTTCTCTGGCGGGCAACTGCTCAACGATTGATGTTGGAATCTTGTATAATGTTGATCGCGCGGTAAACTCCCATTGCGCGATGCAGGATTTTGTGTTATTGACTACACAAAAAGATACATAATTTTTCCGAAATAATTACGACTTCCGAAATTAAAGTAATTTTTCACTTTTTAGTTTTTTTTTTTTTTGGAAGTCGGTTGTTTTTTTTGTCTGAGTTTATTTTGGTCATTACTGGCATCGGTGAGGGAAACATAATGGGGAAACCTGAACTTTTAGGCTTATAATTATTAGCTACGCTTGCTCAAGACGTGTTGGTTATTACAAATAACCAACCCGGCTTGAGCAAGCGTGGTTAAAATATGAGGCGCCTTTTATTTTCTCATAGTGGGTGATGAAAAGTAGAGTGTATCTCTCTGGCACAAAATATATTTTTGGCTCGCGCGACGTACTTTGAATCCCTCGCTACGTTCAGGATTCTACTAAAGAATCTCTCGCTACGCACGGGATTCTACTCTAGAATCCCTCACTTCGCTCTGGATTCAAAAAAGCACCCTCGCCGTAAAAATATTCTTTTGCTCCCTTATGATACAATCTACTATTTTGTTGT
Organism: Lithophane leautieri; assembly: GCA_949152455.1. NCBI lineage: Eukaryota > Metazoa > Arthropoda > Insecta > Lepidoptera > Noctuidae > Lithophane > Lithophane leautieri. The sequence continues at coordinate 16,193,133 of OX424458.1, read as the reverse complement.
ATTTGCCTTTTAGCATGGCAATAGCGGTCATTGACCCACCTAATTTTTTTTGCATTTTTAGGGTTCCGTAGGCAACATGGAACCCTTATAGTTTCGTCATATCCGTCTGTCTGTCCGTCCGTCTGTCCGCGACTTAGTTCAGAGACTGTTGGTACTAGAATGCTGTAATTTGGTATGGGTTTACATATAAATCACGCCGACAAAGTGGTAAAAAAAAAAATCGAAAAAAAAAATGTTTTTTAGGGTACCTCCCCTACACGTAAAGTGGGGATGGTTTTTTTTTCTCGTCAATTCCGTGGTGTGGGGTGTCATTTGAAAGGTAGATGGCACCCTGAAGAAGGACATAGGCTGCTTTTTATAGAAATACGGCGCGGGCGAAGCCGCGGACGGATGCTATTTATAACTAAATGATATTTTATTTCTGATATTCGGTTAAAAAAAACACTTTTATACGTCAAAAACAACTAATGTTTTTAAAACTAGATGAATTCAGTGTTTCCTATCTGTTTACTCTGAGAAAAAGACCGATACAAACTCAGAGGTCTCCAGAAATAATATCTTCCCACTGCTGGCACGCAGGCCTCCTCTCTATGAGAGGGCACATAACCACAAACCACCACCATGGTCTTGGTTAGGCCTTAATTATGATGAGTTAATCACACAGGCTTTACACTTATAAATGACAAGAATAGATATAAAAACTTTTTACAAAAAAAAAAAACAAAAAAAATTAAAAGAACTTTAATTTTGGACGTCGGTTGTTTTTTTAATGTTAAAAGTTTTTATTTTTCACTTTTTAGTTGTGGTGAAAATAATTATAATAAAAAATACAGACGAATTGATAACCTCCTCCTTTTTTTGAAATCGGTTAAATATACTTGACCTTTCGAGCCATTTGTTCCATTAATTTCTCAGGTCCAAGACAATCATGTCCAATTTAAGGTAAGACTCTTTTCCACTCACCCACACACTACAGATCCATTAATAGCAATTAAAGTCCAACAAATGAACTAGAATTACAAATCTAAGGCCCTGGCCTTGAGTTAGGAGGCTCGAGAAAAAGCCTTGGAGAGATAGAACAAACAAGAACAAAGGTACTAGTGACCTTTGTGAAGGAAGGATTAGTTTTGAAAGCCCTGCTTCAAGTAAACAGATGTACTTTGAAGTTATATACGAATTTCGTAAGGGAGTTATTGTTAGTGATGTTGGTAGTGACTCCTCTTGTAAACTTATAATGATTTTGGATTTCTACGTTTACAGCTGTTATTACCATATACAATCATAAACGACAGCAAAATTTATTGTTGCATTCATAGCTATTACTTAAAATTAAACGACTTAGTTTGACTTGTCCTTTATGTCACCAGTTTTATGTTTAATATTATGTACCACAACCATTTTCATTATACCACTGGGCAGATAGGAATGCGAGATACTCATATGGTATACAAAATTATACAGCAACGTTATGACTTGGGGCAAATGCTTACAAGTGTGTGATGAATTGATGATAGCTGTATATATTTCTAAATAAATAAAAAATAATCAACACTGTGCCCGTCGTGTCAATGAAATGTACATAAGATTATGAACAACTTTTACTATAGAACCAACCCTGAAATCACAAAAAATGACCATTTTGTCGATATATGTGAACACAAAATAATCTATGGAACAACTGATTAATTTTTTGAGATCAGGTACAAATTCCATTGTTACCCCTTGGCCACGACATCATCGCTCGCACGATCTGCTTATCGCATCTGCAATCGCGGTGAGAACAAAAATGTTAGAAGCATAGAAATATAATTATAGTATAGAGTGCGCGCAACCAACTATGAACAGTAGGCACGGGTTTGAACTGAATTGAATGATTCATTTAATTGAGTCTATATTTATGTCTATATTTTCTTAGTTTGTTTGTAATATGTAAATTTTGTAAAAAAACAGAATAAACAACAAGACTACTCGAGTAAAATTTAAAAAAACTGAGTGACTTTCATATTAAAATAATGTCTATAAATATAATTATGACTAAACACAACCTACAATATAACGATCACACTCACAGCTTATCGACAAAACTTATCGATAGCTCGTTGCCGATTGGCACGTAATTGCACATCCCTATCTGTCATGCACTTATCAACATAAGTATCTATAGCTCACTTGCCTACCATTTATTTTTTAACCGACGAAAAAAAAAGGAGGAGGTTCTCAAGTCGGCACGTATTTTTTTAATTTTTTTTTTTGTTTTTTTTATGGATGACCCCGCATAACTTTTTAGTGAGTGATCCGATTTGAAAAATTATTTTTTTATTGGGAAGGGTATACCTCAAAGTTGGTCCCATTCAAAATTGGAAACTATAATCTACCCCTAAAGGTAGAAAAAATGGGGTTGATTAATTTTTCACCAACTGAATTTTTAACTGTGAACCGATTCTGTTGAAATTTCGCACACATACATAGTTCTGATGACACAACCACTCAGTACCCTGGAGTACCCTGGAGTGGATGGTAACTCAAAAGCGAAAAATAAAAACCTTTTTTACAAAAAATTAAACCGATGAAAAAAGAACTGAAAAGCGAAAAATAAATAACTTTAATTTCGGAAGTCGGTGGCAAAAAACGAAAATTGAAAAGCGAAGACACCGACTTCCGAAATTAAAGTTATTTATTTTTCGCTTTTCAGTTCTTTTTTCGTTGGTTTAATTTTTTGTAAAAAAGTTTTCCAATACGCGCATTCATTCTACTGTAATTATATCTCTATGGTCAGAAGTTATTTATAGCGTGCCATGAGTGGCCGCACCGCGGTGCGGCGTGCGGCGCGGGAACATTGAAGCACTGCCCCGCGCCGCAAGACGCAAGCCATAAGTCGTGGCCCTGGCCTTACAAGAACAAGTAGAGTGGAATATATATAGTATATGTCCTCTAAGAAAGTTCAAATTTGGGAAATGTAATTACATAACATCACGCCGGTTTTGCCCGAAGGGTTAGGTAGAGGTGGGAATGTAAGTTTAAGGGTATTTATTGCCTGAGCTCGTGGCTACGTAATAACAGCCGCACGGGTCGATCCATCAGGTTAAGCTAAGCTTGCCGGGGTTGGTCCGTGGATGGGTGACCATCTTTACATACCGAGACTCCTCCGTGCCTCGGAAATCACGTTAAGCCGTTGGTCCCGGCTGTCGTTTGTGGATCTTTGACAGTCGTTACGGGTCGTCAGAAGCCCGAAAGTCTGACAACCAGTCTTACCCAGGGGTATCGTATTACCCAGTTACTGGGTTGTGGAGGTCAGATAGGCAGTCGCTCCATGTAAAATACTGGTATTCAGCTGCATTCGGTTAGACTGGAAGCCGACCCCAAAATAGTTGGGAAAAGGCTAGGCAGATGAGATGATTGCCTGATACTGATTTTGCGGATGGACAAACTCAAGATAATAATATCAGACAGTCTAAGGACAACTTAATTTACCAAAATCTGTAATTCATAGCAATATTATGCAGAATTAATTTAACTGCACATACCTACTTTTTTTTTTTGTACTCCAGAATATACTTACATTGCGAAAAATAAATTCATCATCACCAAATTCATTTATGTGCGTTTTATTTTTGTTGCGAAATACAATACAATACTGAAAATTAAAACCCTATGAATTACCTCCATCCCCATACTCTTTTAAAAACAAAGGATCCAATACATTCTGCAATAAAAAATAAAAAAAGAACCTGGAAAAAAAAAAATAACTTCATATTTTTTTATCCTCTATAAATGACATAGAAATAAATACAAATCGAAAGCATTGAAATCTGTCTTTAGACTGTTGTCCGTTAGATTCGCAAGGTTTGTCAACGGTTACAAAGTAAATCTTTAGATCCGATGCTAAGCTCCGTATATCCCATCGGAGATAATCTCTCCTTACATGCCAGATAGGCGTCCTCACTCAGGGCCCTTTTCTTGATTTCTGATGGTGTAATATCTTAATATATTTTTTTTGACGGAAAAAAAAAACAAAATTTGGGCATTAGATCGCTGGAAGAAAGCTGTATTCTATGAACAGTTATACAATGGCGTAACCGCGTAAAATACGATATAATAGTGAGTCGCACATGCGTAATATTTTGTAATATTATTTTCTGTGTGCCCCATGTAACCCGAAGGCTGACAAAAATATTCATTGCACACAAATTCGTAAAAACTTATCATTTTAGTGTATCAAAATGAAAACCTACTCAGTAAAACAAAACAACGAACACGAAATAAAACCCAATCGGTTTTCAACGCTTTCGTTTCCAAAACCATTTACGTTTTTATTTGATTTTAGTTTATGCCCGCCGCCACTTTGTTCGCGTGGATTATTCTGACCCTGGCTTGTCTTTTTACAATTCGCAGTAAACTAGAATATTACTAAGTCATTAGAGCTCAATGTACAGTTTTCACTTCGCTACGATTTTATTTTATTATGCATGTATACATTATAACATAACAAAAGGAACGGAAACTATAGAACCAACCAGTTAAAGTAATTATCATTATTTTCGCAGAAACGTTATTATTGGATATTCGTGAATAACACTAGTTTTGTATTGAAAAAATATTCCTAATGAAGTTCAGCTGAAGTCCACACTTTAGTTGAAGAGGAAGCGCAGTGAAGTCTTATGAAACAAAAAAAAAAAAAAACAGGTCCATTGTCGATTTTTTTTTATTGTTTGCTTTTATTTGATTTCCAATCTAGAACGCATATTGGAAAACTTTTTATGTTTTTTAAAACCTTTGAGAGAAAAATCTATAAGAATACATTATTGTTTCATAATTGATAGCTCAGCGTGTGAATAAATATTAAAATTTGAAGTACAAGAAAACCGATGCAATGAAAATATTATAGGAACCTCTAACTATTAATAAGAAACTATCACTTTGGTTTTTGAATTGAGAATTTGAAGTTGACAACTCGTCAAACTGTACTTTATGATCACTTAAGGCAAAAAACCCGCGAAATTCACTTTCTCAAAAACGTAAGAAATTTTGTATTTCACGGGCTACGGCTACATTGTAGGAAGGACACGTACATTAATTTTGTCGGACACTTTTTCGATGAATAGATTTAAACTGCCGATAAGCCATAACAGTTTACTCCTACACCACCGACTCCTTTGGGAAATATATTGCAATCTCCACGCTCAACCAATTCTCTTGAGAGCAGTATATCGTAACATCGATTTTCGGATGCATCCAATAGCATGGTCAATTTAGCCCTATAGAGAACCCATTCAAGATTAACGACTGAAATTAATGATTGCGTACCATTTTTTGTTTTTTGACAGTACGAGTAGCTAAAAGGCATAAGAAAGACTAAAAAAAAGCTAAAAATTGAGCACTGTTACTACGAAGACGCCGCAGTGGGCAAAGTAGTATTCTGGTCACTCCAGCGCCGTCTCGCGTAGTTCAAGTCCAGTGTACATGCGGTGCGATGCCGAAACGCACCGTGTGGCATACCATGGATATTTGTATGTAGGACGCCGCAGCGTCACCGCTCCGGCGCTGCGCCGTAGCCGCAACGCATCATGTGTACCTGCCATAAGGAACTTTGTTCCAAAATCTTCCTAATTACTTTTACTGTTACAGCTCTTGTTATTATTAGACATAATTGAAGGTTAAACAAACTCACCTGAAGTGAAATTTGAATGTAATAATGGTGGCGAAATTAAACACGTTCAGGATGGTGCAACATCAGTTTAAACTTGGCGCTTAATTATGCGCAGACCCGTGAAGATCCTTCTCAGTAACCATGCAAGACTGAAGGCCTAACGGATAATTTACATTCTAATGTACAGAAAATACATAATAAAATAACGCTGGGAAATCTTGAACGAGGAGAATCTTGACTGGTAGCGGTTTTGCGATGTCTGGGAGTATATTCACTCAAGAATATTATAGAGCTCATGGTTTTAAAACATTCCTGTACTTACCTATTTCATAGGTTCTAGTTTATTTCACCTATATTTCACAAAACATTATTAATATGAGGATAGTTTTTTCGCACACTTTCTTAGGATAACGTTATTCAGATATAGAAGTAGGCGAGATTCGCTACCGTACTATATTAATTTGTTAATAATTTGTTACCGTGTTGTGTATATTTGACACAACTGTGTGAACTGTGAGAGCAGTTCAGACTTCGCTATAGATACTTATATTTGCTATATAGTAAAGCATATTGCGTCATAAGCTATAACTATAGCGTGACGTTCACACTATACGCTTTATCGCAAGCCGGAGTCCTACTATGTATAGACGTTAGCAAGTTATTTAACGGCGATCCGTTATAAAGTGCACACACAATGGATTTAGTACTCACAAGCGTGGAAAGATCATCAAACGATAACGACGTAATGGATTTTTCTAGCTCTCTTTTGATTAATTTTGAAAAATTTAAATATCCAGAGAATCGCACGATATAGCTTTGAAAATTGATCAAGTTTATCACGTACAGCAAGGCATTACTTAATAGCATAGCGCGCGTATTAGCATATTGTGAACGTGTCCATAAAAAATGTATGCTGGGCGACATTTATTTAATACTTTAAGCACATAAATGTACAGAGGCGGACTTAATGGCCACAGGCATTTTTTTTAGACATTGTTGTGATATAGACAATATTTACTATTATAGCGTACTCCGAACAGCACCCTAATTGCGTAGGTAATACACGAACAATCACAATCTGAATCGCTTTGAAACAGATTGCCAATCCATTGTTTCATAACTTGGAAAATAAATCTGCTCAACAACGTAAATAACGCAATGAATGTTGTTGAACTGTCAACATGAAACAGATTAGTCTTAATCGTTTACGAAAATGTGTTTCGCAATTAGATAGTTGGCCTTGGTACGACTTGCATAATCATCGTAACAATATAATATTTCAAAGTAGTTTCAAATTCGGTAACTGAAGGTATCAGGCCAAAAAAAAACCAAGACAGACCGATGTGAACAATCAGTGAACATGCCAAAACTACACCTCCACTCTGTTTTATTCCATTCTAATTCTAAAAACTAATACCTCTGGTATTTGTTAAAACTCATATTTATTTTCTATTCTATTTTCGAAAGCATATGGCGATTAGAAATATGCATATAATTATAAAATATTAATAAAACGACTGGACATAATTACGTTTTATGAACATTAGTATTTTGTAATATAATATATCTAATATTTACATAAAATTAATTATTTTCTATCGAAGATTGGTAATCAAAGGATGGTGTCAATTAACAGTTCGATTTTGACACATTTTGAATGAAAAATCTGTCAAAGCCACAACCGGAAGACCACTGAAATGTTTTTAAATTACTGGAACCACGGCCCTGTTTGCTTTCAACAAACCATCGTAACTCCAACTAAGAGGTCTTGGTTCCGCGAATCATAAATTTTAAATTAAGGCCTCTCAACGGTGGTAGTTGCCTCCCTGCATGAACTATTTGCGTCACGTTAAACTACGAAAGGGCCAATTCTTGTACCTAAAGTGAGCTTTTATAAATTCTACCGTGTCAATATAATCATGGACACGTCCACGCCAATAAAACATAATATGGAAATAAGTGCACGTTATATCGTTATCGTGAACGGAAATTTAAAAGCGTTGTCATATACAGCATGTAACAAAAGCCCTGTCCAATCCGAAAGGAGCACATAGATACTGCAATAAGATTATCAGAAAAAAATTAGAAATATTTTTTTTTATTGAAAATAAAAAAGTTATTGCTATTTGAAATTCACATTTTTATGACCAAAATTACCCCAATTTCATTATAAATTAGTATTTTTATTTGCAGAGGTCATTATGTTATAACTTGTAGACAGCCGCTAGATGACGACCGCCCGCGCCCCATGTAAAATTCCCAATTGAAAAAAAAGGCGGATATTTTTTTTTTCTTTTTTCACAAATGAAACCACATAAATAGACTCTCAGTATGATTCTTAACAACACCCTCACGGATCGGAGAGGATTTTTTTAAACGCTGTATATTTGCATATATTTTACTTCCCAGTGTTTTCGTTAAACTGTGACGTCGACGTCCACGATAATAATTGTCTTGTTAGAAGCGCACATGGACCAGTAAAATACCCGTAGGTCTGGTATTCTACTTTATTATCCTATCTTGGTTATTAGAATATTAATCCTGTCTTGGTTTCGGAACCAATAATAAATAATTATTTATTTCAAATCTGAATCAGAATTGGGTCAGGCTAAATTTGATTGTACGGAATCTTAGTATTATAAACAAGATACTAAGTCAACTTCGTAAGCTCCATTGACAATTCTTTTTCTAATATATTACTTAATTTTCAGATTTCTGCCTACTTTTGCGAGTGAAATTGCATGCGGTAGAGACTTTTCTCAACTTATCAAACATCATCATCTGCCTAGCCTTTTCCCAACTATGTTGGGGTCGGCTTCCATTCTAACCGGATGCAGCTGAATACCAGTATTTTACATGGAGCGACTGCCTATCTGACCTCCACAGCCCAGTAACTGGGTATAACACAATACCCCTTGGTAAGACTGGTTGTCAATTATCGGGCTTCTGACGACCCGTAACGACTGTCAAAGATCCACAAATGACAGCCGGGACCAACGGTTTAAAACGTGCTTTCCGAGGCACGGAGGAGTCTCGATATGTATAGATGGTCACCCATTTATGGACCAACCCCGGCAAGCGTAGCTTAACCTGATGAATCAAGTTATCAAACAAAATCTAAAAATCTAAATCGGTTCAGCCGTTTGGCAGCTTTGATGGCGCAGACAGACACACAGATACACACGTTAAACTTATAACACCCCTTTTTTTCCGTCGGGGGTTAATAAGGCTTCCATTGAGGGTAGAACTTTTTTGATTTTACCACATATTTTACAAGATAACGTGCCCATGTCGGGCATTGTCGTGGCCTGAAGTCAAGCTCCCGTCATAAGTGTCAATCTGTCAGACTGTCACGTTAGAGTGTGTTTCATCCAGGGTTGCAGGAAAGTCCGAAAGGGATACCGGGACCCTTGGCAACAGGCAGCTGAAGAAACACGGGTGGGTTTTAGTCAGTAAAAGTCTGACATGCCCTCCCGCTCCACCCAGAGCTGGAGAAGCCATTTGAAGATACCCAACCATCAAAAATAAAAAAAAGATGCCTTTCATCAAATAGTTCCCTTGTGGTAATATTAGCTACACTGTTAAATTAAAAAAACGGACCTATTAGGCAGCGCCGTAGCGGCATCATCATCAGCGTATAGCAGTCCTATATGCGGGCCATAAGCCTCTCCAATTGCACGCCATTTAGCTCGATTCTCGGTTGCTCGGCAGGAACTATTTGATGAAACGCACACTACTCACAAGTGTCGCGAGCATGGCAGCTTTTATTCACGTTATTTAGTAAACTGCCTACCTTTAATAATTGTCCAAAATTAAAATAGATTTTCTTGACTTGAGGCTAATTTATCTTAAATCAGATAACTTTGTTTTGAAGAAAAAATTAGTTTTTTTGACATAATATTATATTAACACTAACTGAGCCGCGGTTTCACCCGCATTAGTCTCGATCCCGTCGGTAGGTATATCGAGATAAAAAATATCCTATGTCCTAACCCAGGTCATGGTCTACCCATGTGCCCAATTTCATCTAAATCTGTTAAGCCATTTTAGCGTAAAAGCATATCAAACAAACAAAGTCACTTTTGCATTTAGGATGTTAGGATGTACCAAATGATCCCCCATTGCTTGCACAAGAAAACCCCATCTCACTGTAGGATAATTTACAGGAATCCCATTTACGATCAGTAAGTAATTAATCACTTTGAAAGTTGAAAACTTGCTCATTTGCACTTAGCTAAGCTAACTCCAGTGCCAGATGAGGACTAACTTTTTACAGCGTTTTTTAGCTTAATTCATTTTGTATGTTTTCAACTCTATATCGTCATCTCAGAAATAAAACAAAGAGAAATAAAATATTTTTTATTGATCTAAGCTTGACATTAGCCCGGTTCAAAAGCAATATGTCGAGTTTAGTCAAATTTTACCATAGTTGTTACAAAAAAAAGTAAAATCGTGACATGCTTAACTCCCTCTTTTTTTAAAGTCAGTTAAAAAGCGCGTATATTTAAAAAATAACTGCTATTACTAATAGTTACACAAATTAATCATTTAAATAAAAAGCGACTCTTGCTACGAAACAATAAAGTGCAATTCAGGTCGCACGGCGCTAATTACCTACTGTTATATTCACCTAGAAGTTGCCTCTCTTTCTATAGCTTATATCTTCTACGTTACGCGTTTCCTGGAACCCTGAACCGTAAACGTAGCTCCCAAGTTTTCAATGAACGGTTAATAACTGCTACGGTTTATATTTCATCAGCCGGTAGTAGCATAATCAGCTTATAATTTTCCCACTGGTGAGACCCAGGCCCCATTCTCGGCGAGAGGGAGACGCGTTCTAGGACATGCCGGTTTCCTCACGATGCTTTCCTTCACAGTTTTGAGAGCACTGGTGATGAAATAATTTACACAAAGCGAAGTGCCTGTCTGGGTTCGAACTTACGACCTCCAAGTCGTAAGACGTGGCTGTAAACTAGACGCCGCTACCGATAGGTTGGTAGTGTCAGCAAATTCTTAATTTTCCAAACATTTTATAAGGTGCATTTTATAAGTCAGGTAACACTTTTAGGGTTGGCGATTGATTCAATACTAACTAATATCATACATACGAACATGAATTTGTTTTTTTGTTACGCTTTCACGGTAAAACGGCTGAACGGATGCACATGACCTGGAAAAAGACATAGATTACTTTCATCCTAGATTGCAGACGAGGTCGCGGGCAGCAGCTAGTAGTAACATAAAAGTTATTGTTTACGTATTTCTTTTGGTATTGGTGAAGAGACCAACTTTCCTTCCTCTCTTACATCAAATGAAAAATATTACAATTTTATTTACAGAATTTCAAAAAAAATTAAGTAATTATAACTATAATCCAACTACGACTAAAAAGATATAAACAAGATACCACAGACAGACAAATTAAAAATCCGGAGTCACACGTGTTAGGGCATAAATCGAACAGATTACGTGTGACTCCGGATTTTTAATTTGTCTGTCTGTGGTGTCTTGTTTATATCTTTTTAGTCATAGTTGGGTTATAGTTTTTTGTCTTAATTTTTTTTTAAATTCTTTTGGGTTTATAAACTTATAATATATATATTTTTGAAATGTGTGCATTAAGCCCTTTCATTTGATACCCAACATGGTACGATTTAACTATTTTTTTGTTTAGTTCCTGACTTTATGTCCTCTAGAGGGCGCCATTTTTAATTTAATGTGACGTCACATAGCCTATAACCATCGGACGATCAAGACGCTTCCAACGATACCTCATTTGTCAAATTGTGATCAGTGGTTTAGAAGATAGGAGGGAACAGATGAACATACTTACATACATACATACATACATACATACATACATACATACATACATACACACATACATACCGGTCAAAATCATAACCCTCCTTTCTCCTTCGCCGTAGTCGGGTAAAAATGCGAATACTTGCCACCGTATTCACTATTCACGCGTATAGTTCAACTTTGATCAACGCTGATAAATACTCGGGCATATTTAATAGGATCGACAGTTTAGGTTGGGTCGGGAGTGGGCAAGCATTCTCTGCCCTTTCCCCTCATAAAGACCCCCCTTTTCTACCCCTGTGACACCGAGCTGACGTTATAAAAACCATCTGTGACAAACGGTAAAACGCGGGCCACACTGGAAACGAAGCTAAGTTCGCTTAGATTCGCTCATTTATCTAACGCGTGTTTGCATACTTCGGTTCACACTGCGAAGTATGAACCCAAGTATGTTAAGACGCGGCAGCTACATGAGCGAAGCTAAACGAACTAAGGATCAGTTCAAACCGAGACGTGATGCGATGCGACGCTACACGCACTTTTTAAGATAGTGATACAAAATATAACTTTTATTTTACACAAAAGGATACACATTTTATTGAGATAAAATTTGAAAATGTCCTGCGGCTTTATGCTACGTCGCGCTGCGCCTTGCGGCGTAGCGCAACGCATCACGACGCAGCGGTGTTTTGCCGATTGACACAGCGTGCAAGAGTGGCTGTGTCTCGTTGGGATGCGTCTCGCGGCGGCGTGCTGCGCAGCGCGAGACCACTGGCCTATTCAAGCATCGTTGCGTCGCGTCGCGTCTCGGTGTGAACTGACCCTTAGCGTCTTTCCCAGTGCACAGTGTGGTCTGCGCTTTAACGCTTATTTGCTAAATAAAAAGTAATTTTCCGATTCAAGCACGCGGTTTTAAAAGCGTTTTTGTTTTTTAATTACGTTTTAAGTTGTTAATTTTTATGTCGCGTTTTAAATTATGTAGGTATACTCGTAAGTACCTATACAAAGGGTTTTTGGCACGATATTATAATCAGATTATATTTAGCTCCGTCATTGGAACAGGTTGGTTAACTTTTTAATTTCACTATTTATGTAGGTAAGTACGTATCAATATTGCGTGTCAATTCATACCGTCATATTATAATACCGTGTGTGCGGTAATATATTTGTGTTCCTGTCTACTTACCTACTGTGTTTCTACATTTGACATACTTTTTACTGACAACCACAACAATTTCAATGAAATATAAATCTATCGGATCCAAGAAATCAAACGTTCGGCAGCGAATATGGAATCGAGCGCGCGCGTCGCATCGCGCACCGCACCGTCATGATTCGCAAAATGCACACAATACGTAGAGAGGCCCCAGTGTGAGTTTCTTTTAACCATCTGGACTTTACGTATCGAACGCGTTCCGCGCTCTGATTGGCCCTTCACTAACCTTCACTGGTGAAGGGCCAATCGGAGAGCCAAAAGCGGTCGATGCGTAAAGTCGAGATGGTTAAAAGAAACTCACAATAGGGCCTTAGTACGACACAACTTCATTGTAGCATAAATTTGAAAATTTGCATCCATTCATTTCAATTGTATGAATGTATTTGGTTATATGACTTTACAAGTTATTGCGTTTGCGTAAGGATCATTTTCACCTAAAGCAATAAAGATTGGAGATTTGAAGGCGCACTCAGTTCGGATGGTGATCGCTTTTACGAATGTTGCCGATACTACATCTCAGATGTGTCGTACTGTACGTTGCATCGACGCTCACGCAAAGAGCACTAAGCGACAATCTAAGCAGGCCATACGTACCCAAAATATATCTGGATTCACCAATACTCGTTGTCCAGCAAACGAATATTTAAAACATACAGCAAAATCCTTCAGATCGTTATTGTTAGCGTGTTGCAAAATTGATGTGCGACGTCATGGACTATGTGTGCTTCCAAATCCGTTAACCATTATTAAAACAAAGGTACTTATATTATATTATTCTCATGTACACACGGCTACACATCAAACTATAAATTTCCAGTTTATGGTGATCTCGCATTGTATAGGATTTTCCTACAATGCGAGGTCAGCTTATACTGGAAAAGTATAGCTTGATGTGTAGCCGTGCGTACATTGACTTCTTGGGGTGCATGAGGTCTTGGGTTTGATTCCCAGGTCGGGCAGGGTTATTGTGTTATTCCATCAGGAATTTATCAGTACCAGCATGGAATCTGGATTTGTGCCCGGTTGATGGCAGTAGGATCGCCACCTATTACATTGGAATTAAACTTAACTGGAACTATCCTTACTAATATTATAAATGCGAAAGTAACTCTGTCTGTCTGTCTGTCGCGCTTTCACGCCAAAACTACTGAACCGATTTAAATGAAATTTGATACACAGATAGTCTAGAACCTGAGAAAGGACATAGGCTACTTTTTATCGACATACCACGCGGGCGAAGCCGCGGGCGGAAGCTAGTACGTATATAAAATGGTATTACTGGTATTATTAATACGTCTCGAGGGCTTTGTGTAGTCTATTTGGAACTGCTCGAGACGAAACCGTACCGAAACGAACGACGGTAAATGAGGGTAGGTACCTGAGTTCATGTAGTTGAGGTTACGTATATTATTGGTGGCATATTTCTGTGACATTTGATGTAACAAATCTTATTTGGTACTTATTTTGGTAATGATTACACCCTTTACCTATACGTACAATTTTATTTAAAGGTAATCTTTTATTCCTTTTACCCGACTGCCTCAGAAGGAGGGTAATGTTATTGTAGGTATTTACTGCGATACACTAACAGTATAACACAAGTACATAACACAAACATAGCCTGCCAGCCACAACCGTCTTTTTTAACCTGTATGACCGCGGACGGGCCGCGCGCGGACGAAAAACTATTGTAGTTTAATTAGAAAGTCCTTGAAGAATTAAATAATCATTGTCATTAGAATACTATCAGTAACATGACATAACATCACGCCTGTAATCCCTGAAGGGTGAGGCAGAGGTGTACATATGAATGCTCAATCTTGCCATGTTTTTTTTTTTTGCAATTTCATCATTATGATAAATGATGATGATAAATGATAAATGATTTTTATTTCTGTAAGTAGGTTTGTACAAACACTTTTACACGTCAATCACATTTTTAAAACTAGATGAGGTCGGCGTTTCCTATCTGACTACTCTGAGAAGAAAGGCCGAAACAAACTCAGAGGTCACAGTCTCTTTTAAAGTCCAGACATAATCTTGGTCAGATCATGTGAAGACCATGTAGATTGGTGTCTGAAATGGACTTTTGAGGAAAGAACCACACAGATTGAGTGGACCTGTCCATTAGTTTATTTTCCATATTTTTATTTTTATCTTGTTTACACTTAGTTATATGTGTATGCTGGGGTGTCCTATAATTAAAGGAGCACACGTGAAAGAACCGTTTTTGTTATTGTAATTTATATTGTGTATGTGTATCCTTTGTTGGAGGTTAGAGGAGCTCGTGGCTACGTAATAACAGCCGCACGGGTCGATCCATCAGGTTAAGCTACGCTTGCCGGGGTTGGTCCGTGGATGGGTGACCATCTTTACATACCGAGACTCCTCCGTGCCTCGGAAAGCACGTTAAGCCGTTGGTCCCGGCTATCATTTGTGGATCTTTGACAGTCGTTACCGGTCGCCAGAAGCCCGAAAGTCTGACAACCAGTCTTACCAAGGGGTATCGTATTACCCAGTTACTGGGTTGTGGAGGTCAGATAGGCAGTCGCTCCATGTAAAATACTGGTATTCAGCTGCATCCGGTTAGACTGAAAGCCGACCCCAACATAGTTGGGAAAAGGCTAGGCAGATGATGATGATCCTTTGTTGGAGATCCTAAATAAATAAATATAGTACACCCACATTTCGCCAGTTATGTTTTTAAGTCCCAGGTAATACGGGACGAGCCTATTACCTAAGTCTGGC
This sequence comes from Lithophane leautieri, assembly GCA_949152455.1. Lineage (NCBI taxonomy): Eukaryota > Metazoa > Arthropoda > Insecta > Lepidoptera > Noctuidae > Lithophane > Lithophane leautieri. Next base: position 16,177,717 of record OX424458.1, on the reverse strand, counting down.
ACAAATCCAGACTCCGGGCTGCTACTGAGAAATTCTAGATGGAAAAACTCAATAACATTTTGCTTGACCCGGGAATCGAACTCAGGACCTCAATCATGCTTAGCAGCATTTTTGAATGTATAGTCGAGATTAAATCTACTATAATGTAACGTCACTCACTCAGGTAAGTGCACTTAATGCGATTGGGGCCACGGTCAAGGTGCGTAGTAGATATATCAAATATGTGTGAAAGAATGAACACCCTATATGTAATAAAACTAGTCACTGAAAAACGACAGCCTTTGTGTATAAACTCAATCTTAAACTAAAATCATTTGTTTAAATTAAACCATTTACAGACACTTTTGAATTGTCAAGGAGTCAATCAGAAACTTCTTGGATACTCTTTTATATGAAAAATATTGCTATAAAATAATGGTTTAGTACATCATTCATGTTGAAATCTAACATTTAATTTTAAAAACTTTTGACTTCCGAAATTAAAGTAATTTTTCACTTTTTTTGTGTTTTTTTTAAAGTCTGTTGTTTTTTTCTTGTAAAATGTTTTTATTTTTCACTTTTTAGTTGTGGTACCTACCCCACACAATTCCGAATACCACTACTCTATGTAAATAAATTTTATTAACTTTGCTTGAGCAGTTTTTGAGTTAACTTCAATAATTACGTATTTTTCTCACTTAGTCTATATAGACATCTTATTTGATACAATCACTGTTTTACATAGCAGGTAGCGGTATTACAATTTGTGTGGGGTATGTAACACAATCAAAAAGTGAAAAATAACTTTAATTTCGGAAATCGGTTATTTTTTTTTTTGTAAATTGATGAAGAAGAAGGTTAATGAAATAATGTTTTGGTGCCCATCACTTGAGAACAGCTAGACCGATTTGGCTACTGCATAATGTTCCCACTGCTGGGACACAGGCCGCCTCTCAGTGAGAGGGAGTGTGCTGTAATCCACATGCGTACACACACATACGTGTGTCATGTCACATGTCTTCGAGTTTTTGGTTCTAGAACATGCCAGTTTTCTCACGTTGTTTTTCTTCACCGTTTTGAGAGCAGTGGTAATGAAATTATAATTTACACAAAGAAAAGCGCTTGTCTGGGTTCGAACCTACGAACTTCAAGTCGGTTTTTTTATAATGTTTAAAATATTCGGAAATGTCGGGATAATATCCTATATCCGAACCCAAGACTTAGAGTTTTACCGTGAAAGCGTAACAAACAAAGTCACTTTCGCATTTATAATATTAAATTTTGGATTAGTCAGGTAGTTGCTCATTTTCATGAGTACTTAATTAATTTCTTCTTTGGTGTTCAAAAGGGTAATCGTGACTCACTTTGCTCAAGTTTACGATTCGTTGAGTAGTTCACGTTGGAAACTCGAATCAAAAGCATTATTACGACAGATTAGGCAATTTTCGGCTAACCCCGTTATACAATAATTATTTTAATTTACTGACGGTCTGAAGAAAATTTTTGTGAATATGGTGAAGATGTATGAATTTAACAGGGAAAAACACAAAAAAAAAATGTTGCGTACTGATATACACTGATATCTCGAAGTGCGTCGTTCAGGCCGTTTTCCATGAAGACATAATTCTGTTACTTATTTATACTGTGACTGGAGGCAATAAACCAGCTCTGTTGTAGGTAAGTAATAAAATACTGCAAGCAATGACAAAGGTATAAAGTAATGCAACTTTTTACACCCGGGCGGCGGTGGTTGCTCTTCTTAACTGCGCAAAGCAATTGCTTTCTCATAACTATGAGTTTTACTCAGAAATAGGAATTCATTTTGATTATTACTATAAGTACGTAAGACGTATTATTATTATTAGCTGTTGCCCGTCTGAGTGTATTTTGTATTTCATCATTTTTAAGGTTCGTCCGTCGTTCTGTCTGTCTGTCCGTCTGTCACCAGGCTGTATCTCATGAACCATGATAGTTAGACAGTTGAAATTTTCACAGATGATGTATTTCTGTTGCCGCTATAACAAAAAATACTAAAAAACGGAAAAAAAAAAATTTAAGTGGGCTCCCATACAACAAACGTAATTTTTTTGCCGTTTTTATAGATAATGGTACGGAACCCTTCATGCGCGAGTCCGACTCGGACTTGGTCGGTTTTTTAATACAAATAAGTATCGAGGACGAAAATTAGCCTATTTCCTCCAAGGCTAGGTACATAAGTAACAGTCTTTCAGTAGGATTGGTTTAAGCGTGAAAAAGTAACAGACAGAGTTACTTTCAAAGTAATAGTAGTATGGAATCCATACTTACGCAAAGTGGCATTTGGAAAAAATATCTTAAGATCCGCATCCGCACATCCCTGTGAGCCCTCAAATATCCGCCTCCGCATCCGCGGATATGAAAAAATCTGGATCTGGAACATTCCTGATGCTCGTTGTGATTTGACGTAGTAGTCCTGAAAAGATTCGATTGATCCCGCCGTCCGTGCTATCCGTGTTGCGTCACGACACGACACAACACGACACAGTAATGTGTTGGTGGCTTAAGGGCTTCAATCTTATGCTATACAGGCCGATACCCTATAGTTGTATACGGCAATTAACAATATGTCCTACCTAGTCCCATGGCGTATATTTCGAGACACGACAACATAATTATTAGGCTATTAAAATTCCCATTTCTAATCAAATTGCACCCATTCAACTTAATATACCAACATCAAAATTTGCATGTTAGTATAATTGTAGTTTACTTTTACATACACACCCCCACAGGCACTGAATCCTCTGGCAGCGATTCACACTGCCAATGGATTCAGTGGACAAGGCAGAGTTCAAAAATCGAACTGTGAAAACTTAGGTGAAGTGAACTTGGAGTGAACTGTCACTGCTTTAGCATCAGTAGGTATCGATGACAGTGACAGCTCACTCCACGCTCACTTCACCTAAGTTTTCACGGTGAGATGGTTACAGAATAGCAATGCTGTGAATAGTGTCAATTCCTAGCATCAAGTGGAAAGACAACTTCACCTACGTTTTCACGGGGAGATTTTTACAGAATAGACGGTTGTTGTTTAAATATTATTGCGGTGGAACCAAAGCTGGAGCGGGCGAACAAATGGTTCAATGGTTGGTTGACGGTGGTAGCTGGTGGTTTTCATGTTTTGCAACATTATTTTTATAGTTTTACACATTTATATCGAAATTCAAACATAGCTACTATTGAAAGTGGCTGCTATGAATGTATTATGTAAACGAAAATTATTACTTTTTGAAACTAAAACCTGTTTTGTTTTATCAGCTTTTCCGCACGCAACCGCGCCGTTGTTTCACGACTTAAAGCGCAGGCCACACTGGGAACGTAGCTAAGTTCGTTCTACATGAGCGAAGATTTCGGTTCACAACGCGAACTATGAACCGAAATATGCAAAGATGTGGTAGCTACATGAGCGAAGCTAAACGAACTTAGCTGGTTCCCAGTGTGGCCTGCATTTTATTCGGCACAGCAAGAGCGATGCGAACAATGCTAGTCGCGAGCAGCAAGTTGTTAACAAGAAACTTTGAAGGACGACATATTCAATGCAAACCACCACCAGACCCTCCCGCGTTTAGTGTTACACCAACTTTAGTTTTAAGCTCATATTTGAATATCCAACAGGACCAACTGGTTTTGGCTAGCCAACGCCAGCATCAATTGTTTGTCAAACGTGTCGCAAACGTTGGTGGTGTGAGCCGAGTGCTTAACTTAAGCACCATTATGCCAATAGGCTCTCAAAGCTACCCCTTATGTTTGGGTTTTCACTGTAAGCGGTATCAGGCCTTTTGTACACACACGTTTTTCTTGCCGTGAAAAACTACGGTTTATTCGCCGTGTGGAGGCATGGTCGTTAGTGTTGTATGGACGCTTGTTGACAGACACGTTTTTTTAACAAGCCGTGTCGTGTAAAAAATGCCAAAAAGGGGTGAAATACGGTTTTTGTGTATGAGTGCTTTATGAGGTTTATCTATGATACAAAGAAATGTTACAGACATTTATTTTTCTGCCCTTCGTAAAACCAACCAACTTTAATACCTAGCTATAGTGTTGACCGTAAAGTAGGTACTTAGTCACAATAATAGTCCTAACTTCCTAACTAATAATTCTTATACATATTATAAAACAAAGTCCTCCGCCGCCTCTTTCTGTCGTCCTGTACGCGATAAACTCAAAAACTACTTCACCAATTTCCATGCTGTTGTCACCAATGAATAGAGTGGTTCTCGAGTAAGGTTTTAATATATAATAACCGACATCCACGCGGGCAAAGTCGCGGGCATCAGCTAGTATATTATAAATGCGAAATTGAGTTTGTTTGTTTGTTTTGCATTCACGCTAAAACGGCTGAACGGATTTGGACAAAATTTGGTATGGGGATAGGCTATTTTAGGCTATTATATAGGCTATTTTTTATCGACATATACCGGCTATACATAGGCTATTTTTTATCGACATACTAGGCGGGCAAATTCACGGGTGGAAGGTAGTATCTTATAATTGTGGACTATTTCACTTACATAATGGGTTAAAAACACTTTTCTCGACAATTTACACAGACCTGCCTCCTTTCTTCCAAAGACGCTGTTTGTATACCACCATGGCTCACTACCGAATCGCTTCACATTTTTTTCTGCCTCTACGTCACTGCGTACCGACACGGTGGCGTGTCACCATCCTTATACTAGCCGCATTCGACTTTTTAACTCGCATCGTATCGTCCACCCCCCAAACCGACTGACCTAAATGCCACAACAGCGTTTTGTTACTTACCACAAACGTAGTTCTATTAAACGTTTTTAAGGCGGTGCCATGCCCCAAAGGCATAAAATTGTTGGTTTTTATTTAAATACCCCGACTAGAAACATTTGAACAACCACTAGTATAAGTTTTTAGCGTTTTTCAAGGATTTGGTCCTTAAGACAGCACTATTGTACTCTAACGTCATAAAATTATGTTCATTTCGTGCAAAAAGAACAGAAATTTCATTTAAAAAAAACGTTAATAATTTTTTATTAGTCTTTTTTTAAATTGAGACGTGGTGGCCCATTGGCCCCGCCTTCCAAGTTGTAGGTCGTGGGTTTGAACCCCGGCAGGCGCTTTACTTTATGTAATTTATATAATCACCACTACTCTCAAAACGGTGGAGGAAAACATTGTGAAGAAACCGGCATATCCTAGAACCAACCAAAAATTCGAAGACATGTGAGATCTACCAGCCCGCATGGGGCCTGTGTGGTGCATTACGGTCCACTACCTCTCATATAGAGGACGCCTGTATCCCAGCAGTGGGAACGTTATATGCTGATTAGACACATGCTTATTTTTTTAAATTCTTTCTTTTAAAAGGTGACATATTCTTGTACAGTCACTGAAATTAATTGTTTATCAAATTGATTATAGCCATTTCATACAACAATTTGAATATACAGAGAATGTGTCTGACTTTAAATATTTTTAACCCTTTGTGAAATAGGAACACGAACGTTTGAACCGCAACGTGGCCATCCCGTGATTGCTTCCCGTTACTCACAAAGAAATATTGGAAATACAGTTTTTACAGTTTCCCCACAATTAATGGCGCTAGGTGTGATTGTAAATCAAATCGCGGATGGTGAAAAATTCCTATTTATCATGAAGAAGGATGAAGGCGAATAAAAAAAATATCTGGACGTCACAGTCTTGTGTAAACTATCAACGAATGCTGTTTGATTTTTTAATTATTTAATTTATGGTGAATATTATAAAATATTATTTCGTCAATAAAAGATGAAAAAAAAAAACCAAAGTCTAAGAATAAATATCTTTGTCTTTGTATTTGTCTTTGTCTTTGAGCAGCTAGTAAGAAAAGAAGTGCTAACGGAAAGATCATTCAGAGTTCCGTGTTAAAACATATCACTACATACTCGTAATATAAAACAAAGTCCTCCACCGTGTCTATCTGTCTGTCTGTTCACGATAAACTCAAAAACTACTGCACCGATTTTCATGCTATTTTCACCAATGGATAGAGAGATTCTCAAGGAAGGTTTTAGTATATAATAACCGACGTCCACGCGGGCGAAGCCGTGGGCATCCACTTGTACTACATAATAGAATCACTGTAAACGATACTAAAGGATTCCTTTAGACAGATCGCATACCTAATAACAATAAAGCCGAGTGGCCACATTTCTAAAGCATCGAGAGCTCGTTTGACTTCATAATAATACAATCGCTATACAAACAAAGACTCTGTATATAATATAACCTGTACCTAGTTATACATAGGTAGGTATAATAGTGACATGCCTATGCCTCGCAAGGGTGCAATCTACTGATGTGGGGACATGTCAAAACATCAAGATTTCTGTTTTAAATTTTAACGAATTAAACACATAAACCTTCCGGAATATATTCTCTCTATGACGGAGAAAACCGCATCAAAATTAATTGTGTTTAGAAGAACAAGTGATCACACAAACAGACACGTAAAGCGACTTTGTTTTATACTACACTGGCCTTAAAAACTTAGTACCACACTTATAAAATTGCAATTTCTGCTAAACTGTAGAAGCCAGAGTTTTCAAATAAAAAACGATTTATAGCAAATTTCATCAGCTTTCTTGGAAATTATAGTATATACATAAGTAACGTTTTTAACTTAAATAAAAAAATAGCAATTTTTAACTCACGGGCAAAAAACTCAAAAAACATTTATAATTACAGCCTTATTATTTTACATTTTTTTATAACACCTTGGCATTTGTATCGAAAATCATCGATCAAGAAATAAATGTGGAAACACAAACAACAAGAGTCAAAAATTGCAACAATTTGAAAAGGAGTGTTTTTTTATATAAGGTTTTTTTAGCCATTCCTTAAAAGACGGTTATCATCTATAAAGTATTTTTATAAAAAATTAAATTCTTTTTGTAATCCTTTTTATTTCGAAAATATATCTCGTGTAATTTAAAAGTTATTGTAATTTTAAGTGTGGTACTAAGTTTTGACGGCCAGTGTGTTATTATATATATATATAAATATATATATAGAATATTAGATTTCTCTACTTCGTACTTCATAGCCTGTTTCGTACAAAAGGTGGTACGTTCCTAATTTATTTAGGTGTTGTTGCCTTTCGGGACGAACTGGGACTATAAAGACGGTATTTCTTTTTTTTTCTAACATTTTTCTGTTTTTAAGATCTGCTTTGCTGAAGAGATCTTTTGGTCATTGTTTATTTTTAAGAAACAACGTAAGACGTATTAGATGCCATCGGTTTTAGGGTTCCGTAGTCAACATGGAACCCTTATAGTTTCGCCATATCCGTCTGTGTGTTCCTTTTTTAGTCTAAAGTCATAGACATTATTATACAAACGCTTAGCTTGACCAATAATTATGATTATGTTCCGAAAACTCTGATGACATAACGCTTGCGACCAATGAGGCAAACATAATAATAATTATCTTTATTTCGTTTTTCTTACACATAAATTATATTTTTAAATATTAGAATAAAAAAATATTATAATCTTACATGTGGGGCCATTGCCTGTGGGTTGGCTTCCAGAATTGTATATGGAGCTAGCTTCCACCCGCGACCTCGCCCGCATGGTATATGGATAAAAAGTAGCCTATATATGTATACACACGGCTACACATCGGGCTATACATTTTCAATATAATCTGACCTCGCATGGTACGGAACTCCTATACAATGCGAGATCAACCTAAACTGGAAATGTATAGCTTGATATGTAGCCGTGTGAACCTTCCTCGGGATGCCATCTATCTCCTTGCCAAATTTTATCGAAATCCGTTCAGAGGTTATGCGTGAAAAAGTAACATACAGACAGACAGACAGAGTTACTTTCGAATTCATAATATTAGTATGGAAGACTGTGGTGCGGTGCATAAATACCGTGTATTTTTTCAACTCAAATCTAAATCTTTGTTAGTGTCAGCCAATTGAACTACTAACAGGTTCTCATTGTCCCCATACATTACTACATAATATACTACGTTTACTGGGCCTTTTTGCGTGTATTCGCCATTTGATTTACGTGGTTTTGCTCGTCACACGTTGGGCGTTAGCCAAGCACGCTCAGTCAACGGCAACGGCTCGCCCAACGTATACTGGAGGCTGAAAGACAACTTGTTCGTGTATTAAAAAAATATATATATGTAAATGAAGAAATTAACCTGACTTATTTTGTTAACAGGGAAACCCCCGGATCTGATGGCCTGCGGTATCACGTTGATGATGATGATGGTGCTAGTCGCCGGCGTGCGAAAATCCTTGTTCTTTAACAACTTACTGAATGCTATCAACCTCAGCATTTGGGTTTTCATCATGACGGCTGGCTTATTCTACATAGATGTCTCGAACTGGACTGAGCATAATGGATTCTTACCTTTTGGATGGAGTGGAGTAAGTATTAAACTTTCTATAGACAGTTATATCAAAACGTATCTCAAAATCAAAATCAAAATATTTTATTTCACATAAACCTACATGGGCACTTATGAAACGTCAGAAGCTAGGTGCACGATTCCAATTGGTTGTTTCCTATGGAGAAGAGCCGGCAAGAAACACCACGGTTACTCTTTTAAAAAATAATTGGCTTTTACAATATTTTCGAATTACAGTGTTAATAGTTATGGGAGGACAGTATAGGACTTCCAAAAACTTTCAAGTAGGAACTTAAAAATAAAAAAAATTAAACAATGTCTACAGTCTACTAAACCTACAATGTTGTCAGATTTACTAGGTAGAAAAGAATCTATATAAAAGAAAAATAAGATAAGTACTCAAAATAAAAACCTATTTAAACCAAATGACATGATTGTGACAACTGTAACAAATCTGAATAATTATCATGTCCACAAAAGCCACTAATAAAGAGTTGAAATTAAATAGCAAGTATATAACGTCAAATAACGTTATGATTATGTCTGTCAGGGATGAATGTAAAAAATAAACATGGTAATTTGGGAGCAGTTAATACTCTTACACAATTATGCCGTTTATATGGTACCAGCGAAGCCACGTGTGCAGAAGGAAAAACAAACATTGAACATTGTCAAACTTCCTTGTCTTCAACGTAGTCTTTAATCTTACAATATGCTTTTTTGTTAAGGATACGTTTGTTGTGGGTTTTGAACTTACCGTCGCTAAATTCTGTAACTGACTTTGGCAACTTGTTATAAAAGCGGATACTGTTTATAAGAAACGACTTACTAAGTTTTAGATAATCTAAATTTGGGTATCACAATTTCATGTTTACTACGTGTATCTAAAATCCGATTTCAATCACAAATCGTATCGTATCGATACCTAATTCGAACTAGATACACCAAAAACACGGCAAGTATTTGTATGATTGGATAGTTTTGATTTATGCACTTACAATCGAATAATATTACTAGAGACGATCGAAACTGCGAGTAGGAGGCGCCGCGCCGGAGCCGCTCCTGAAATCGATTTAGAGAAACAGATTTTGGAAACGATTTCAAAATCTATGATGGGTTATTTATCCGATTGCGTAACCGCCCAAGTCTAACTTTCTATATTTTTAACTTTAAAGTTATGCAATACGCCACAGTAGACCTGTGCCCTGTTTATCAAAAGTTACAAGTCTACACGTTGACAAATTACTTATGTAAATTTTTCGTTAAATTCATAGCTCATCTCCATATTCATAATCAGCCTTAATGTTCCCACTGCTGGGACACGGGCATCAGGTCATCTCCCTCTTTTGACCACATTTAAAAAAAGAAAATCGAATATAAAAATTGATTGCGGTGCTAAGCACGACACTTGTAAACTTGTAAGACGGAATAAAGAGTCGCTAGACATTCAGGATTTGCTATGATTTTCTACAAGTTGTAACTTACAAAAAAATTTCTGATAAACAAAATCACGAATAAACGTTTAAAAATATAATACTTGTGAACTAAATAATGACAACATGTAATTTACACGTGTAGTTTTTTTTGTAATAATGAAATTTTTCACACGAAAAATGCTTGTAATACAAAGCTTGTAAGTTTTCATAAACAGGGCACAGGTGCAAAATTCACGTCGAACCTCACTAGTGACCGCACGCACGTAATTCGATATGGAACTCATTTGTTTTTAATCATCGCGGATACTCTCCTCGATTTCGTTCGAATTTTGAAGTGATATTGAGGGAAGGACACGACAGTTGGTATATTGTTGGAAAGCCAGCCAGTACCAATACATTCTATTTAATGAGTTTTATTTTTATCTTACATTCCCTGTTTCACTCGAAGTAGACAAAGCAAAAATGTAATTACAGAGACATTGACGTAACTTTATCGTTAACGAGGGTGACGCCAACGCGAAAAGTAGGTTGGATATTAGCCAGACAGAATATTTGTAAGCAGTGAGGCTCCCACTTTATACCCAGAATTGTAGGCCAAACGTGATTTATATGTGAGTTTTACTCTAGACGGTTATAACCAGCATTCAAATTATAATCAACTGTCAATTGTAGAAACTCGGCGTTTATTAGTATCCTAGGATCCTGAGTAATAACGTGACATCCTGACTCTAAAGAACTAATAAACGCCATGTGTACTACATATTACTGGTGCTAAAATGTTTATGGCGTTAGCAGCTGCCGTGTCAGATATTAATAAAGTGCTAGTAGTTTGATGCAGGTGAGGGCTGCGTGCAAACTTTTCATTTCAACTTGCATAAAATATTAGCTTTCATTAATACGCAAGCAACTTGCATGCAATCGACAGCTTGGATATTGAAAAGTTGTTTGAATTCATCTCCTATAATTTCAATACCTATCTAGAGCAGATATTTAACTTCAAAATTAACTCGGACAGCTTCAATTGATTAGGTTTAGAAGTTTAGGTCACCTCATTTGCACAGAACGAATTGGATCAAAGCTTCATTCATTCCCGATCTCGGTCACTGTAGTGTAGGAAGACAAAGAGTTGGAAGTTTGAATTTAACTGAAGGTTTCTATCATGATCGGTACTGGCGAGTGGCGTCCGCTATCCACAATGCTCCCGGATGAGTTCTAGTTTCAACTGACTTTTCAACCATAAGAGACAGTTAATTGAAGATAACGATAACAATGACTTTTATAGCAGAACTAGAAAGTTCTTTTTGTTTTATGGCATAAGGTAGGTAGGTATAGTAAACGTAAGTCTGCCCACTATCTCTTTCCATATTTTAGTAGTCAAAGGCGGTCAGGAAGAGATAAGCTTTGTGTTTTCAGACCCCCATTGTAATTACATTGTTAATTTTAATCTGGGATCACTTTTTTATGTGAAACATCTAATGCGGCGGGTCAGACAGGCTGTAGGCGTGGCGACGCGGCCAACAGCCAAACGAAATTGAAATAAATAATGATTTTTTTCTATAATAAACCATCCTTTCACGTATACGAAATAGTTTCGATTGCGTATTTATACATCTGCCAGGCGTCCCGCGACGGCTTGTTTTCGTTTGTGAAATAATCTGTACTGACAAAGTGAATTTCTGAAGTCTTGATGTACGTCTCTTCACACGTCGTGATCTAATAAATATTGATCCTGTAACTATGATTTGTAATGCATAATTTAGTACTACAAGATCGCGATGACCCAATGGTTAAGGTCTCATGCAATTTTTTCAATTCATATGAAGATACTTTGTTAAGTTTATCTTGGACAGCACCGGCCATCTTTGAAGTAAAATATCGTAAAGAAACCTGAATTTATAGTTTTAATATGAGCCTGAAATCGCCAACCCGTCTGACAACCTTTGCGTAACCTTTTTTTCAGCCATTCGATGTACATACACATAACTGTTTCAATGTCTACGTTTCTTTCCAACAAAAGTAGACATTGAAAAAAGTAAAAAGAATATCGAGCGATAGCAGTTCCCCTGTGAAATGAAAGCATAATATTGAAAGTTCTATTGAACAATTCATAACAAAGCATATCATTGCGAGCAATATGATAAGTCAGAAATATTATTTCATTGAATCAGTGAACCTGAAGAGCAAAAATACTTTATCTCCACACAATTGTAAAATCTTTTAGATCAGAAATTCGTTGGAAAAGTAATATTTTATGTTGTTAACAATGCAAATGAATCTGTAATCATATCTATTACAAATTGATGGCTTCGTGAAAATGTACGTTCTCTATGAAATGCCGAAGACCGGACACAATCGACACATATATTATAGAGATTTTTTTCAAAATGTACTGTAATGGTAACTCATTTTGTGTGTGTTATGTAGTGAACATTTCAATCGTTATGACATTTATGACTTGTTGATAATATTTTGTAATAATATAGTTTAAAAGGGTGTCCATGGAGTTTCTTGCCCGTTCTTCTCTATAGAAACCTAACGCTTTGGAATGGAAAAGTCGCTTCATATTTCTGACCGACAATTTTCTTGACAATTCAAAAGTGCCTGTAAATACACACAGTGTATCAGAATACCAGCGCTGCGGTATTTGTTTATTTTTTCTCAAATATCGTAGCATTATGCTGAGATAGGAGCCTTTTTGGCCTCGCACGGGTTTCGTTTTCTACACGTTGTTTTATTTTATTTTATTAATTTTGTTAGTTTTAATGTTTGTTTTTTTTTTGTTATATTTCCTGTGCGTGTCCCAAATAAAATATTTTTCTTTCTTTCTTTCTTTTTAAATAATTTAATTAAAATAAATGGTTTGAGTTTCAATTTGACAGTCAATCGCAAATCAGTGCTTGCAATTTGACATTGACAGCGCCGTTATGTCTACGTTTTTTGTAGTGCAACGATTATGCGGTTAACTGTACAAATGACACCATTTCATCTGGAACTATTGTTATTGTATTGTATTTTGAAAGTACTGTCTTTTGTAATATAATGTTTCAGACCTATGTAATAGTGGGCGAGCCCATTGCTATCAAGCCGACAAAAATCCAGACACCGGCTGCTACTGAGAAATTCCAGATAGAAAAGCCCAATAACACTTTACCCGACCTGGGAATCGAAACCATGCGCTACTGCTGAGCATGAGGTCCAGTGAACCATGAGGCTTTTATAATATCCTTACATATTATAAAACAAAGTCCTCCGCCACGTCTGTCTGTCGTCCTGTATGCAATAACCTCAAAAACTACTGCACCGATTTTCTTGCTGTTTTCACCAATGGATAGATTGGTTCTCGAGTAAGGTTTTAGTATATATAATAATCGACACCCATGCGGGCGAAGTCGCGGGCATCAGCTGGTACATGATAAAGACGAGTTCTGTAAAATGGCGACAAGAAACCTTAGCATAATCACCCTTTAACGGTGCCCACTGCTGAGACACAGGTCTCCTAGGAGTGACCCGCACTGAACCTGCACTAAGACCGTGTAGAGATCACGCAGGCCCAGTGCGTGCGGATTGGTGGGTGTTAGTTGTCTTCGAATTTTCGGTTCTGGGACATGCAGGTTTCCTCACAAGAAAACATAGATTATCAAAAATAATCAGCCTTTAATTAAACCAAAGTCTACTTAAATAAATCTGAAATTTACTCTTTTCATGACCATTTCAATGTAAATTTTGAAGCTTTTCCTGGAATTTATTGTACTTTAAATAGCCGCAGGGTACACAGTAAATTAAACCAAATTAACCTCATATACTTAGAAGCCCGGTTGACTTGCAAAGGGTAACGTTTTTACCGCTGGAAAATATAAAATCCTTTAAGGAAAGTAGTTACTTCATAAAACAATATCTATGGCTGCACAGCAACGTGATTAAATTCTCGCTGTGGACAGTGAAGCCTTTCCGGTAATGTTTCCCTGCTGCTTTATTCTTTCACAAATTGAAGACATTACCAATCTTTATTTTAAGAGGAAAAATTTATCAATAAAATTTGCAAATCACCCTTTAAAATCGTTGGATTCTGGCTGTCCAACGTTGCTATCTCACATGTTAGAAGATTCATAAAGCTTTAAACTAGGACATAGAGCAAAAACGGCTGTTTTATATCTTTACATAGTATAAAACAAAGTCGCTTAACGTGTCTGCCTGTCTGGCAGTTTAGATCATCTAAACTACACAATGGATTAGGATTCAGTTTACAATTTACAATCATTAAAAACATTTTTATAGTACACATACACACACACACATCACACAACACACACACACACAACACAACACACACACACCCACATATACAATTACACGTACCTATACATTTGACTTATTTAAAGCACAGAAATCCGAATGTTTTGACATCTCGGTCGCTATTGCTGAAAAAATATTTCTACAAACAACAAGCAATATCGTCTAGCACTTATTAAATTAACCATCATAGATTGTTTTAAAATATAAAACCTTGTTTTTTTTTTAAATAGTTTTTCTCCATAGCAGAGAACAAATAAGAATCGTGTACCCGAAATCAGACGTTTCATTATGTAGCGGCGTATTTTTTACTTGACAAAACATCGAGTGTTTTTTATTACTTAATGTAAGTTTTTTATTTTCATTTATTACACATTACTCATATTATAAACCCTCCGGAAAAAATCTCTAAACGATGGTCATAACCTCATCAAAATCCGTTGCGTAGTTTAGAAGAACAACGCGGTCACACAGACAGACACGAAAAGCGACTTTAATCCTAATCCTAACCAATATTATAAATGCGAAAGTGAGTTTTTTGTTTATTTGTTTGTTACGCTTTCACGCTAAAACGGCTGAAGGGATTTAGATGAAATTTGGTACATGGGTAAACCATGACCTGGAATAGGACATAGGATATTTTATACAGACATTCCCGCGGGATCAAGACTTACGCGGGTGAAACCGCGGGGCGCAGCTAGCTTATATAATTATAAAGACATATTTACATAACAGACGGTGGCCCTTTTACAGTTGGTTTTCTGTTTAACGATTTTTTGAAAGCCTCTCTCCAAAGGTTTCTTGAAACACCCTTGAATGTTCAGCAATTATTTATAGCTTAGAAATTAGATTGGTATTTTCTGTTTCTGTATTACATTTCTTGAAATTAAGTTTTTTGACTAAAAGTGTTTTTAGTGCGACACAAGCCACAAGTCACTTCTTTTGTGGGTATCGTTTTTATCAATATTTTTGTTCTGCTATTTAATCGGTGATAGTAGGAAATGAAAAACTGAACAGTTGGGGTTGAACTCACTCACGTACTTAACCTTTTCCACACACAACCAAAAACTTGATGAGAGGATTTTTTAATACATTTTCGTCAGAATAAAAACAAAATATGGTATGGGGGATGCGTCAAGGTAGCCCGCGAAATTCAAACTTCTCTTCTTACGTTTTTTGCAATTTGCAGGTCAGTATCAGGTTGTATGTTGATCTAAATATGATACGCGGCCGTAAAACATATGGATTTCCAGAATTATAATCATTAGAACCAGCAATACAACTCCTTAATCTCATGTAAGTGTATTGAATGACTATTTCATGAAATCATGATATTTGGCACTTATATGAACATAAGGAGTTGTATTGCTTGCTGGTTCTAATGATTATAATTCTGGAAATCCATATTTGTTACGGCCGCGTATCATATTATGTATGTTCTGGATTCGCGCAAAAACGGCTGAATGGATGTGGATGAAATTTGGATACATATTTTTTATTTTTTTGAATAGCCTGTAAGTATTAAAACATAGGGTACTTTTAATGCTATTTTCCGACATCCACGTGGGCGTAGCCGCGGGCAAAAGCTAGTCAAGAATAATATCGCTCAACTTAATTTCCTTGTCAACCAGGTATTCAGCGGAGCAGCAACCTGTTTCTACGCTTTCATCGGCTTCGACATCATCGCTACCACCGGTGAGGAAGCGAACAACCCCAAGCGTTCCATCCCTCTGGCGATTGTCAACAGCCTCGGGATCATCCTTCTCGCTTATGTCTCGACTTCCATGATACTAACTCTGATGGGTACGTACAAGACTCCTTTTTTTATTCGGTTTCTCTTTTCAGCAAGGACTTCTCTGTCTGATGTATCCGCGGGATCGCATTTAAAGCCTATACATGTTTTTTTTTTGTTAAACCCCCTGCAAAAACAAAGCATCCAATAAACGACTTTTTTTAAATACCCATGTACACTCGATCATGTCACCTTTCAAACAAAACCAAAAAAATCAAAATCGGTTCAGCCGTTTGGCAGCTACGATGGCGCAGACAGACACGGAGATACCCCCGTTAAACTTATAACACCCCTCTTTTTTCGTCGGGGGTTAAAAAGGATCTTTTGATGCGTATGCGGAACTAACGCCGCCATCTTTTACCTTGCTGTAACGTTTGCGTGTCACCTATTCAACTTTTATCTATCTATATCCTTTTTTTTTTTTTTTTTTTTTTGAGGGTGGGAAATCATCCAATGACTTCTTCCGCTCTGGGCGGAGCGGAAGGGCGTGCATGACTTTTACTGACTAAAACCCACCCGTGTTCCTTCATTTGCCTGTTGCCAAGGTCCCGGTATCCCTTTCGGACTTTCCCGCAACCCTGGCAGGCATCAGTCCTAGCGGACCCCGTCATTTTTGCTGACATCTCTTTGAGGCGCGCGTGGAACACGACGCGCCATCGACCCGGGCCTGGTCCTTATCGGACGGCGAGCTGCCCGTTGCTCGCCGTCCGCAAGCCCGCGCCTATGGTGGCCGGAAATCCGCCTGGGATTCCCGACGCCCAGGGCGTCTCCAACGGCGGCGGTTAGGGGCGTGAGGGCGCAAACTTTGCCTTTCCCTCACGCGTTCCGCCTCCTCCTTCGCGAGCATTACTGCTTCGCAGAAGGAGGTGACGGCTTCCCATGCCCTCTCGCTCCGTACCATGGCCTGAACCAGGGCCGGACGCGAGAGGTCACCGCCGCCAATCGCCTCCGCGAGGACACGGCGGTGCTCCGCCCAAGCAGGGCACACCTCAACCGTATGCTCCACCGTGTCCTCCGGGCGATCCACACAGTGGTGACACCCGGGCGTTTCCTCCCGCCTAATCCTACACAGGTACCTCCCGAAGCTGCCATGTCCGGTGAGGACCTGTGTCAGGCGGAAGGTGAGGACGCCGTGGCGCCTCTCTATCCACTCCTCAAAGAGGGGACTTATCGCCGCTATTGTGGCGTGCCCAGCACTGGGTTGCGACAATCGCACTCTCCATGCCGCCATGAGATCTTGCCGGAGCTCTGTCCGCTGTGCCGCGATTTCTCGCGGCAGCGGAGTTACACCCCGGCGCTTCACCTCCTCGCGCCACTCCCAGATGTGCGCGAGGACCTTCGCCTCCAGATCCCATGGCGGTAATCCGGCAATCTATCTATATCCTGCGTTAGTAATTTAGTTTTATACAATACACGCTAGGAAAGTTCCATTACTTTTTAAAAATGAGGCAGAATGTAGGTCATTAGTGTTGTACAAATATGAGGGTCGAAAAAGTGTATGAAAAATTCACTGTCGCGCTGCAGGGCAGCGGGCAGCGAGCTGCGGGCAGAAAAACTATATGAAAATTTATTGCTGACGTTGTGTTTTTTTTTTTTTTTTTTTTAATTTTGGGCATTTCAGTAGCCAAATGAAATTCTCAAATGAAATTCATGTGTGAGAGGAGGGTTTTCTGAAATGATGTCAACACTGATACATCAGGTCCGGCTACCTTTCAAAAGTGTCAAAGCGCCTATATTTCCTTTACAATAATGATGAATAATAGTAAATTATTGCACCGAGCGCCAAGTGAGTTATTAATGCACGAGGGTTATGTTGGTGCCCGAGCGCACACGAGGGCACTAAATTAACACGAGTGCATTAATTACTCACTTTAGCAAGGTGCGTAATCTATTTTTCTTTCAACTACCAACCTACCTACCGTGATAAAATATACCTACTCAAAATAAAAACTCAAGTTAATGAAAACAAAGTTATCCCGTGACTTTTGCGGCAAAAGATTATTAACAATTTCATTTGCAGCTGTTTTTATACTTTCTGGACTTGCATTCATATCGCTATCGAAAACTTTGATACTTCATATTTAGCAAGAAAAGTTTAAAAAAATGGAAAGACAGACAGATTGACGGATGGACGGTCTGATGGACGGGTGGATGGACATACGGACGGGCAGACGGACAGACAGACAGACAGATATACAGACGGATGGCTGGACGGACGGATGGACAGACGGATGGACGGATAGAAGGACAGACAGGCGGACGGACGGACGGACGGACAGGCGGACGGACGGACGGACAGGCGGACGGACGGACGGATGGACGGACGGACAGACATACAGACACACAGAAAGACAGACGGATAGACGGATGGACGGACGGACGGATACGCGGACGGACGGACGGCCAGACGGACAGACAGACAGATGGACGGACAGACTGACGGACGGACGGGTAAACGGACGGACGGACAGACAGACGGACGGACAGACAGACGGACGGAAGGACAGACAGACAGACGGACAGACGGTCGGACAGACGAGCCTTAGTGATAGGGTCCCGTTTTACCCTTTGGGTATGGAACCCAAAAAAACAGTGCATTAATGAAAAACAGTGCAACAATGAAATTTCATAGAACTTTACTGCCCTGTTTTGGTTCTATGCAAAAAGTACGTCCTTTGTGATCGGTCTTGTAGTGATTAATGATAACATTACTATGTAGTTGAAAGAAAATGAATGAAACGAATGATGACCGTGATCATAAATATTTTTTATTCATTGTAGAAATTCCTGACTTCTTGTCAAAGTGGCGCCAACTGGTGGCGTGAATTTTCATGAAAACCCTAATTTAAAGGATTTGTAAAAATCAAGTATAATTTAAAATCCTCATTCAACCAGGGATTAATGATTGTTTAGGTACCTATAAATGTCAGTTTTCTATACGAAAAAGTAATGTGTAGAGGTATGAGGAACAGGGTGTAAAGTTGAATGCTCAATAGAAAATGGAGGATCCTCCGACCAGACGGGTGTCGTGTCTGGCGGGCAACTACCCAACGATTGATGTTAGAATCTTGTATATATTTTGATCGCGCGTTATACTCTAACTGCATGCGATGCAGGACTTTTGTGCGACTTCATGATTTTGTGTGACGTCAGGTCTTGGATGCGTAGTTCGCATGTCTTGTGGCTATGTAGATGCCGCCACAAATGCTTAGAGGTGGTATTGTCTGTTCTCTTATATTTCTGGTCGTAATTTCATTTGTGGCGTAACCAACGTCACGTTACGGCAGTAGTGCGCTCGTAACATGGTTTCTCAGAACATTAGTCCGGATTATACCATTAACCTACTTTACATAATTAGAAAGGAAGTAAAAAGCTTATAATTAACAGATAAAGCTTATTATAATTTGAATGAGTTTTTAGATGAGGGATTTTGATAATGTTTTACTAATATTATTAACCAGCTGGGCCCCGCGGTTTCGCCCGCATAAGTCTCGATCGCGTGGAAATATCGGGATAAAAAGTATCCTATGTCCCAATCTAGACCCTGGTCTACCCATTTGCCAAATTTCATCCAAATCCGTTAAGTCGGTTCAACGTGAAAGTGTAACAAACAAACAAATTCTGTCGAAATCCGTTCAGAGATTTAGGCGATACAGACAGAAAGACAGAGATACTTTCGAATTTATAATATTAGTGTGGAT
Source organism: Lithophane leautieri (assembly GCA_949152455.1). Taxonomy (NCBI): domain Eukaryota; kingdom Metazoa; phylum Arthropoda; class Insecta; order Lepidoptera; family Noctuidae; genus Lithophane; species Lithophane leautieri. The sequence goes on along the minus strand of OX424458.1, from coordinate 16,158,095 downwards.
AGTTTGGACTAGTTAGAATTATTAGTTAGGATTACCTTGCAATAAACTGAAACACAAAAGTACCTTTAACCTACATAGTCCCACTGCTGGGCAAAGGTCTCTCCCATACTCTTCCAGTTCTCATTATCTGTTGCTTTCTCCGGTCAGGAACGTCAAGCCAACGATTCTTAGGCCAAAGTCTCGGTGCCGACGCCCGTCTTCAGGCACCCACTATGTGATGATCCTGGCATCATCACAAGTTTCATGAAATTCTCTTCACAGTAAAATAAAAAAAATAAAAATAGTCTAGTGATGTTAATAATCTGACCGTCACTTAAATAAACAGTAATCAAAACTTCGCCAATTAGTTTTATGAAGTTCAACATTTTTGAAAACTTTGATCGTAATTATTTTAACTAAGTGCTTGGTTGCCTTTATTAGAGAGATTACTTAAAGTATTAGACATAAAGTTGTGAATTTTATGTTGTATTGCAGCTTAGCTCAAAATGTCTCGATCTTGTAAAAAATAAAAAAGTTGTCGGGGGTGTTTTTGTAGTAATTAGCAATTATTGGTTGAATTGCATAATTTTTCAGTATTTTTTTCAACTTTCACATTTTTTTTCAAAAGTTATGGAATTGTGAACACTTTGCTTTGTAATGCAGACGGTAGACAATATTATTGCCTTTCGATTATGCTTATTTTTATCTCAGTATGACTAAAACTTTGAGAGATATGATGTTTTTTGTACTCGCATAGAGAATATTTCAACAAAAAATCAAAATGGCTGCCACATAGCGGGGAAGTGTATTGGACCCAAGATAAGAGTGTATTTGTACTTTAATATAATTTATATTTAAGTATTTACAATATAGCTAGTCCATGGGGGCAATTCCCGTAATTTTTAAGACCATTCACATTCGCATCTCATTCGCAAACTGTCAAAAACACAATCAATTTACCAACAGTTTTGACAAGTTTGACAGATTGCGACTTGCATGTGAACGTTTTTTAAGTACGAGAATTGGCCTTCATGTCCGGACACACTGTAGATCATTTCTTCTATCCATTCGCGTAACACCACACGCGATACATCCCTTAAAACATTCTGATCTCAGTTGTATGTAATTGCCTTTCATTTATCCCTCAAAACAACAGTATCAAACGAAAAGTAATTTCTGTAATCTGTAACTCATGAAATCGTGAAATTCTGGAATAATTCGTTTGAAAATTAATCTAGAGAGACACCTTGTGAAATTGTTTACTATTTTAAGCCATCCGAAGTTGTGGAAACCGATAACAAAGTAATTATTAAATATATTGCAAATGTCAGATGGATTATTATATTATGTTATATTATTAAAATTGATAACAAAGTGCAGTTTTGATATCTCTGAAGTCTTGTCAGTTTACAATTAACCTCAATAGGAGCAGTTGCGCTAAGATGTCCAATAAAATGAAACTTCATGATTTTGATAGTTATCGATTACGATAGTAATCGATTACGATAGTTATCGATTACGATAGTTATCGATTACGATAGTTATCGATTACGATAGTTATCGATTACGATAGTTATCGATTACGAGGGCCGTTCTCTCTCTCACGGAGTTGTTTAATGGAATGGACAGTGGCTGGGTATTTTTCGAACTTTGGAATAAACAGACTGGTATTTATTATTCATTAAAGTTATTGAATAGACAGGTAAACACAATATTAATTACGCTTTCGCGGTTCTCTTTTCAATCAACGTTTCGACTTTCGATAATGCAACTGGCAACTACACATTTTGCTGAACTGTTTATTTTAAATAGTCAGGCTACAATTTTTGTTTCTGAATATGAAAACTCAGAAATAAAATCTCTAGTTTGCTTGATTATGAAGAAAAAAAAGTGAAGTTTAAAAAAAAAAAAAATTATGTCGTAGTAAGTAAACAGATAGCGGTACAATGAAAAAGATAAATAATTGTAGATATAAAGATGTGTTGTACGAATACCAAACTCGATATAGACACCACAATTAATTTTTATATATGGAGAGTATGCTCCCCATATACAGACTGACTTTGAAAACATGCGACAAAATTTAAGGTGCTCTACCCATCAATATGAACAACTTTTACTATGGGACCAATAAGAATTCGCAAAAAAAAAAATTGACCTGCTTATACAAAATGGTCCAATCGGGTATCTTTTCGGGTATACCTTTATACAAGGTCGATTATTTTTCGCGAATTCATGTTGGTCCTATAGTAAAAGTTGTTCATATTGATGAGTAGAATACCCCCTTAAATTTTGTCGCATGTTTTCAAAATCAGCCTGTATAAAAAAAAACAACTAATATATATATATATTACTAGCTGATGCCCGCGGCTTCGCCCCCGTGGATGTCAGTTATTATATACGAAAACCTTCCTCGAGAACTACTCTATCCATTGGTGAAAACATCATGAAAATCGGGCCTTAGTTTTTAAGATTATCGCGAGCAGACAGACAGACGCGGCGGAGGACTTTGTTTTATAATAAGTATGTAGTGATATTAATAACAACAACAAAATAACAAGCCACGCGTGGTGGCCCTCTTATGACGTCACACGCAGTTTTTGCTTGACCCGAATGCATTTCGCGTGCGAAGTTCCCCCCACATTGAATAGGTCAGGGTTAAAGCTATGCTGCAGGTGTGTTAGCTTCATAGTGTAAAGCAACGTCATTGTCTTCTAACAACCCGTTGTTAGGGTATTGTGGGTATTGTAAATAACGTAAAACTTTTGTGCACCAAATTCTTTCAGGTTTGTTCATTATCATTAAGGCGGTACCCTGGGCAAAACGCCACGCTAGCCGCTTTTAGTGTAGTTTTTAGGAGCTATCGACTTGTTATTTAAAAAGAAATATCAAATAATAAAAATACATTAAATTTCTACATAATCTTCATTCCAAAATTATCCATTTCTTTTTTTTTTCAAGTAGTATAATTATGAGTCATTAATCTCCTTCCAACGAAAACATAAAAATGAGAAATAATGATTGATAACATGCATCTCCTCGTAAAGTAAACATTATTTAATTTTGCTGATGACACTTATGGATAAACAATTTAATAATGAACATTTAGTAACAATTTTTTTTTTCAAAAGACCGCAATTTTTTTTTATAAAGATTTTATTCTAAAATTAGGGCGTATTCACTAGTGTATCTCACCGGGATTTTCGGTCTGCGAAGATAACAAATGCTCAAGTTTATTTTGCTCAGGGTACCGCCTTAATGAACATGGTCAGTTAGTTCTCAATAACACCACAGAATAACGAAGTAAGAAAAATTATTGGATTGAAGTAAACGTCTGACGTGTCCAACTGCTAATTGACCTGTCACCTGACAACTTGACAGTTTAGTGTTGCCACACTAAAATGTTACCCAATGGTGCCAATCTCCCATACGACCTTTCAAGTCTTACAATGCACAAATTATCGGTTTTAGATTGAAACAATGTACCTACAATAACACATTCACACGGTATCTTTGAATTCAAATGGAAAAGTTCGCTTCAGTTTAGCTAGCTTTAGTATTAGGTAGGTAAATTAATTTAGCTAATTTTATACATAAATATGTAGATTTTTTTATTAAAAACTACATTAGCGTAATTAGCGGTCTACAGTAAAAAAAGTATCCTCGTTGAAAAATACCGTGTTGGTTATTAAGAATCTCATAATTTACTATGCCATACAAAACTAAGTAATTATCATTCAGCCGAAGGTTGTCCACTGTTGGACACAGGCCTCCCCCAGCCCCGCCACTTCGACCGCATCCAGCGGTTTCCTGTGGCCTTCACAAGGCCATCAGTCCATCTTGGAACCCTCCAAAGTGGCCTTGCAACGCTACGTCTTCCGGTACGAGGTCGCCACTTCAGAACCTTTCGGCCCCATTGGCCATCTGTTCTGCGAGCAATTTGCCCTGCCCACTGCCACTTAAGTTTGGCAATACTTCGGGCTATGTCGGTTACCTTGGTTCTCCTTCGGATCTCTTCATTTCTGCTCCGATCACGTACGGAAACTCCAAGCATAGCCCTTTGGGTGACTTTTAGCCTTCTAATAAGGACCATTGTGAGCGACCACGTTTAAGTGCCAAAGGTCATCCCTGGCAACACGTCCTGATCAAAGAGTTTCGTCTTGAGACACGGCGGTATGAAGCTAAACTAAACCAAGTAATATACCTACTGAGAATGGCTGTGTTCATCCATGATGAAAATTAAATGAAATTCATTAATATACCAGCAGATTTTTCTATTGTACACACGGCTACACATCAAGCTATACATTTCCAGTATAAGCTGACCTCGCATTGTACTGAAATCCGGTACAATGCGAGATCAGCATAAACTGGAAATGTATAGCTTTTTGTGTAGCTGTGTGTAATAATATTGTGTATACGAAACTCCTTACGGGTTTTCTTATCAGGCAATTATTTTGCAGGCAGAGAGTTGGGTTTTCTTAAGTCTACTTGTGTTGTTTTAAGTGAAATAAGTAGCTTAACTTAAATATTCCAACAGAATTTGTAAAGTTTTACAATAAAATGGTCATAACCGAAACTTTTAGGGTTCCGTACCTCAAAAGAAAAAAACGGAACCCTTATAGGATCAATTCGTTGTCCATCCGTTCGTCTGTCTGTCAAGACCCTATTCCTTATGAACGCAAGGAGGTATCAAGTTGGAATTAATATCAAACACGAAAGTTTACGGTCCCATAGAGCTCTAAAAAATCAAGCTTAGTCTAAGTCAACGCGATAAAAAATACGGCCATATAAGCGACATAATTTGATACTCGCAAATAAATTAAAACCTACGGGTCAAGGGTACTTCCAGTTGACCTTGAATCATGTTTGGCAAGAAGCAATGTCTCACAGCACAAATAAAGGAAAAAGTCCGAAAACCGAAAATTCGCAGTTAAAACACATAAAAAAAGACTTTTTCGCGATTTCAAACTTACATTTCTAGTTGGAGAATTGACCGTGACGTATATCGATGGGATAACGAGAAAGAGATGCATGGTATATGGAAGAAGTTTTTTCAACAACAAAGTTAAGTTTGTTCTGGGCATAAATTCATCCCAACTACGGAACCCTTCATTATGCGTGGTCCGACACACAAAGGGCCGGTTTTTTTTTTTAAATAAGTTCAAATTAAACATTTTAATCAGTATCAAAACTAGACGACGTACGACTAAGTGAAAAATAAATCCACTGGAGGTGGCAAAAAACGAAAATTGAAAAGCAAAGACACCGACTTCCGAAATTAAAGTTATTTTTCACCTTTTTGTGTTTTTTTGGAAGTCGGTTGTTTTTTTTTTTTTAGTAAAAACTTTTTATTCTGTACAGTTCGCATCAAACCTCACTCAAAAGCGAACTTAAATGTTTCAAAAGTATTAAGAATTGTAGGGATACCTAAGTAACAAATCAATATATTTTAACGTTTAAACGTCTCTTAACTTTAAACAACGTTTATAAATAAACTCTTTGACTAAAATCCGTTCGAATTTCATTGTGACTTTAGAGAACCGCACAATTAAAACACACAGGAATAGAATGCGGTTTGATTTCAACCCCACACCAATCTATGCGTGGAACGAGCACTCTATTCTCGATGTGTATACATGGATGCCATTCCACATTCCTACAACCACCAACAAACCACTATTACGTATAAATATACCTGACAATCGCTTTAATAACCAAAAGCCTCGTTCGAATATGGAACTGTTATTCCGATGTTACCTACACATGAAATGTGCCGAACATTTCATGTCAGACACAAACTATTCGGTTTCGACCATAGATTAGAAACTGGACTGAGCATTCCATATTCAGTTGTGCATTGAATACAGAGTATAATATAGGTATGTACATTGTGTCCGGACATAGACTAGCGATATTCGAAATACTTAAATATAAACTATTTCAAAGTACTCAAAAACTATGCTAATGACTAATAGCAACAGCTCCAGGATGCCAATCTCGGTTGAAGGCGAACCCCTGAAATACACAGAAGTATATACATACCTTGGAAAACAAATAAATTTCAACCGTAATTGCAACAACTACGAAGTAAACCGTAGAATACAACTAACATGGAATAAATACTGGAGTTTAAAAGAAATATTCAAGAGCGATCTGCCAACCCACCTCAAAACTAAAGTCTTAAATTCGTGCCTTCTGCCTTGCCTAAATATGGCTGCCAATCATGGAAATTCAGCAACAATATAAAAAACAAAATAATCACATGCCAAAGAGCAATGGAGCGCAGTATGCTGAATTTAAAGAAAATTCAGAAAATTCGACACTCAAAAATTAGACAAACTATCAAAGCTATTGATGTACTAATACAAACCTTAACTTCCAAGTGGAAATGGGCTGGACACGTAGCACGCCTACAGGACCAGAGATGGACGAAAAGAGTGACCTCATGGAAGGGCCCACAAGGAAAACGAAAGAAGGGTAGACCTAATACTAGATGGGACGAAGACATAAAGAAAATAGCAGGTTGAAACTGGGCCAAAGTAGCCCAATCTAGAGAAGATTGGTTAGCGTTGGAGGAGGCCTTCACCTGTGGAGGGGTTCTTACAAGTGGAAATATTACACAAACTTCATAAACTAGAAATACTTCAAAGACTTGTAGGAAATAAAAGGCTTTTTTATTTTTTATTTTATTTATTTATTTCAAAGTACAATTACGCTCGTGGTTTCTATTTAAGTACTAGCTATTGCCCGCGGCTTCGCCCGCCTGGATGTCGGAAATTATCCCACGGGAACTTACTACCGGGATAAAAGCATCCTATGTCCCATAACATATTTTTACAATATAAAAAAAAAATACATGCTTTGTTTATCTGTCTCTAGTAATTATAAATATTTTACCATCTACTAAACGTTACTACAAAAACGAAACTGAAAAGAAAAATTGTTCGTCTTTTAATTATTTGAACGAAAAAATAATTGTCTGGGTAGAAAGTTTTAGTTTAAATTTTGTAAACTGAGTGACTATACTTTTATCAAGTGCAAATGGATAGAGAATATGGTTTCTTTAAATTTTTTCACAAACGTTATTAAAGTTTTGCAAGAGAAATATTAAAAGATGCACTATGTTCATAGAATATTAAAAGAGCTTGGCATCTCTTTGAATCAAGACGTTAATATTATAATTTATTAACTTTTAGTATTTTCTAATATCTACAATTCACATTTCCATTATTCAGTCAACTGCTTCCTTTAGTTTAGGATTCCGTTGTCAACAAAGAACCCTTATAGTTTCGCCATGTCTGTCTGTCTGGCCGCGGCTTAGCTCAGAGACTCATAGTGCTAGAAAAACATGCAACAGAACAATTTTTTCAAATAAAATGGTAAGTTGGTTCTTAGGATAAATTCATCCCAACTACGGACCCTTCATTATGCGTGGTTCGACTGGTTTTATTTATTTAATCCGTTTGTCGCGTACTAAGATATCTTAGTAAATAAATGTTATAGAAACTGTTTGTGTCTTGATATTAGAAACCAACTATTGATTTGTAAAACCACGACACATACATCCTTCCGACAACCTAATGCAGCACAAACATATATTTTCTAAGTAAAACACTACACAACAAATATTACAAGTTGAAAACGTCATAAATATAGACCGCGCAAGATGAGAAGCAGTTTCCACATCCATCTCAGAAAACAAACTGGAAACATACATTCTACTTTATGAGGGTACTTTATAAAATCTTGAATCGGATACTGCACAGAGCATACTGCAATTCAACAATAACAATAATGTAACAGCTAGAGATGGGTTGTAACAGGTTAAACAAGATAGTTGTTATCACTGTTACTGTTACAAAAAAATAGCAGATCCAAATATCTGTTATTAAATAACAGCCTGTTATTTTTGTACGGACGATAAAAATACGTATTTAAATCTATATCTTCTTTATTTCTTTTGGTTTAAAGTCGAATATCGTATCTATCTGTTATTAAATAACAGCCTGCTATTTTTGTACGGACGATAAATACGTAAGTAACAGCCGCGGTAGCAGTCTGTGTGGGGATTGTTATAATGTATTAACAGTAACAGCCGCGGTAGCAGTCTGTGTGGGGATTGTTATAATGTATTAACAGTAACAGCCGTGGTAACAGTCTTGAGGATCTGTTATTTTAAGAAATAGATATGTTTTGTTGTTAGGAACTATTATTTATATAGTTATTTGTTATTTTTTAATATCTGTTATTTCTATCTGTTACGATAAATACGCCTCACCCCTAGTAACAGCCAGTGCTGACATTGTATCCTTATGGATTCTATTTCAATAGATTAAAAGGCTGCGTTGTCTTGTCAGCGCCAGAGACGGTACAAGACATTCTTGTCATGTTATCAATTGTAGTCTCCTTGTCTCCTTGGAATAATTTGGAATTGAATGCACTATTGGATATTATTCATATCCAATAGTGCATTCGATTTATGCACAATTTAACCATCTGCCTAGCCTTTTCCCAACTATATTGGAGTCGGCTTCCAGCATAACCGGATGCAGCTGAATACCAGTATTTTACATGAAGCGACTGCCTATCTGACCTTCATAACCCAGTTTCTGGGTTTCACGTTCTAACCATAATACTCCAGAATATAACGGGTGTATAAAGACGCTAAACGAATCCGAAAGTCACTTGTTATTTCCGTCATTGTGATAATTTTCTTGTTCTGGACCGTATCTGAGAACCTTCTGGTTACGAAGATTTTGAAGTTCAAAGTTCCAAACTTTTTCAGACATTTTTTAAAGAAAGGCAGTTTTAAGGGAAATGTTAGACGAATAAACGATTCGAATAAAGTTTTCGAAGAAAATTTACAGTTAAGTACCTCCAAATCGAGCAATAAACCGCTATTATAAAAAAAATACTTCAAATTAGATCATGAAACTTAGCAATATAAAGCAATTTTTTTTTTAATTACCCTAATTTTCTCCTTAAAAAGAATTACCCAAACTATCAGCACTTTAGAGCATTTTGCCGCCGCTCACCCACGCTCTCACTCAGTCGTCTCACGCAGTAGTGTGCGAGCGAGATAAAGAGTGAATTTAATTGAGGTATTATGGACTCTTAAGTTGGTAGTCACTTTGATAAACAATAATTAATTTCCCTGACCTAAAATGATGTAACACTATGCTTATTATAAGTAAGCAGGGAAGCTAAAATTTAACCCTGTGATGATTGAACTATTGACATTAGCGTAGGCTTCGGAAACGGACAATCAATACAAAGTGTTCCAATAATGAGTTTTGCCGTGTGGCCACATCGACACAGAACTGAACAAAATATTACGATTTCTGACAGGAAGACATCAATATTATACTTTCGTGTGCTTTAAAAATTCAGTCACGGATAACCTTGCTACTTACTGAATATAATATATAGGTACCGTTATTAATATTCAGTTTGATCAAGGTTTTGTACCATTCAGCCAGCACTTTGCCCGACCTAGGAATCGAACCTAGGACCTCATGCTCAGTAGTAGTGCTTGCAACCACTAGAACTACGTAGCAGTCAATTAAGTACCTACTAGGTCAATAATCATCTAGTTATCACATTAAGCACTAAAGGTTCCTTTGTGCCCCTTGTATCGAAATGGCGCGGAATGACGAATGAATATTGCCGTGCATTTTACTTAAAAACTTTATACGGATTGGTAAAATAGATGAGTATCGAGTGTGTACAAAAGCTTTGACTGTATGCAAAGAGAAATAAGAGAAATTCCTGTCTGTTCATTGCGAACACATCTCAAATCTTGAATTTATGTATCTGCGCCCCGCGGTTTCACCCGCGTAAGTCTCGAACCCCTAGGAATATCGGGATAAAAAGTATCTTATACAGATCATAGTAGTAGCTGTCTTAGCGTGAAAGCGTAACAGCGTTCGGGCCCTATCAGAATACCAGCGCTGCGGTATTTATTTATTTAAATATCGCAGCATTATGCTGAGGTAGGCGCCTTTTTGGCCTCGCACAGGTCTTCTATGTATTTAGTTAGTTTTAATTATTCTTTTATTTTAATTTAGTACTTGCTTTATATTACAGCTTGTTTTTCCTGTGCGTGTCCCAAATAAAATATTTTTCTTTCTTTCTTTCTTTTAACAAACAAACTTACTTTTGCGTTTAATAATATTAAGTTAGATTTGAAAATGTTTTTTTCTCTGCTGCCTCCAGTGCCCTACGATCAAGTGGACACCGACTCGGCCTTAGTGCAGATGTTCGCCCACGTGAATGCACCGACCTGCAAGTACATCGTAGCTATTGGCGCTCTCGCTGGCCTGACTGTGTCCATGTTTGGCTCGATGTTCCCGATGCCTCGTGTTGTCTACGCTATGGCTCTTGACGGACTGATCTTCAAGTAAGTGTTTCTAATTCTTTTGTGCCTTTCTTTAGTTTACTTGTGGATGTTCCTAATCCTGAGATTAATAAGATTAAAACAACAAATCAAATACTTTTGTACGTAGAGACCACATTCATCAGCCAACCCGATAAATGAGCACCCAATGTTCAGGATTAAGAAAAACATAATATTCAACAAGCACGGAATCGCTACTCCGGCAGTGTCTAGAGACGGCAGTACTAATGAATTCGTGGCACCGAAGGTGCGTTGAGCGCACTACTCGTTTCGTGACCGCCATTCAAAGGCATCAGTTTATACGGTCGCCGAGGCGTTTCCGTGTTCTTTTATTTGAATCGATGCCTTTGGACCGACGATGCCGCAATATGGTGAAATATAACAATGTTGGTTCCGAACAAACCGACAAAGTTCCTCTTGGTTCATTTTACGGCTTTACATTGAGTAATCCCTTATTACACGTCGATCGAGCCGTATCATACAATCTATAAAACAGCATATTTTTTATTAATAACTGGCTTCCTCCAATATTTTCAAATATTGGAGTAAGCCGCAGCACGATTCTACCTACAGAGTTTTCATTATAACTTGTCCCGTTGCGCGATTTGTAGCACTGAATTTTGCAGTCATGTGATTGGTAGTACCTACTGTTCTGACAGTCGCCATTTTGAACTCTATTAGTATTGAAACTACGACTGCAAACTTCAGTGCTACTAGTCGCGTCATGAGTCAAGTAATCAAGTTCTAGTGAACACGGTGTAGTAACAAGTAAAAAACAAATGCAAGCATGTAAAATGGATATACATATTAGACCGCATTCACACGGGATCCGTCATTAACGATTCGTCAAAAAACACGATACGTCATGACGGATGGACGTTCACATTGCATACGGAAACGAGTTTTTTTCGTGATTCGTCAAAATATCCGAATAGATGTTCACACTCGATTCGTCATTTCAGTTCAGTTGGGCGAGCGCATCAGCGAGTCCGTCACAAAAAAATAGGGACTACTGTTTTTTGCCGATCCTGATTTTTGAAGACGATGCGTGTTGCAAGAATTCTAAGTGTCCATCATTTTTCACGATTCGTGATGCGTGTGATCATGGGCAAATAAAAAGAAAAGTAGCGGTCAAAAAAATTTTTACGAATAGTGAAAAAAGACACGAATCGTCCTCGTGTGAAAGAGCCGTAACCTACACAGTGGTTTGTAATATCCGTCGTGTCCATTTCAAAGTAAGTCGCACCTTACAATACTTAGCTTGTTAAGGTATCCAAGAAAGGGTTTATTTAATAAAAATAGCTGGCGGAAAATAGAAACCGAGGTTCAAGAATAGGTTTTCAGAAAGCTACAGTTCTTGTTTACTGTGGAGTAAATGAAGCCAGAAACAGTTCCATAACTTGGAAGTCTTTTGTTGCGGGGTGGATAAACGGAATTACTCGAAGCAGCGGTTAAGCGAGTCTAGACTCGCTTTGAATTTGAATTTAATATAAATAATTCACACTTCACTGAAAAACTTTTTTAGGTTGAAAGGTCACTGAATTATGTCCTTCCGGGCGTCTCCCGCGCTTCCACTCTGAGAAGAACAGATTTGTTAAACACCATCGTTGTTAATATTTCCAATTTTAATCCCTTTAAAGTGCACTAATAAATTTTAATAGCTATCCAATGAATTATTTCCCTTCGAGAAAAGAAGGCGTTATGATACTTTAAGTATTAAATTATCCAAAAATGATTCATATTGATTTTAATGTGAATTGTTATTTATACGTACATTTACTTTGTAGGTACAATACGGTTTAAGGGATCAGTTCAATAGACTACCTGAGCGGGCAAAGCCAAGGAGGAGAGGAAGGAAAGCGGGCAAGGCTATTGTAATAGGATTACGTAACGTCTAAGTTACCTGAATAATATTATATTATTTGGCCATTTCACGCCATAAGACATATCTAGCTTCAGAAAATGAAACTGGGAGATATTTTGACTGACCGCGGGCATCTTAGCACGGTTTTTACGACTTGACAAAACAACTTCTTTAATAAATTTAAATATACTAAAGACATATTACACATAAACCTTCCGCAAAAGAGAGAGAGAGACAGAGTGAGAAACAGAGTTTTGAAGAATTGATCATTCACACAGAGAGACACGAAAACCGACTTTAACTATTTATAGATGACCCGATTCTCCGCAATACTACCAATCGTTAGTGGTAAAATTACGAGGCCCGCTTAGTATTTTTCTCGGTTATAAAGCGAGGTCTCGAAATTGAGTATTGATTACGTAATTGGGTTTCCATTTATTGAATCCGTTATAGGAATAAATTGGTTGTTAATTGAAGAAATTTTTAAAAGTTATGCTTCCATATTTTATTTTTATAATTTAAATTAGTGATTAGTTTTCCACGACCACTGATATAAAATGAAAGAAAAACAAATACCTTAAAGTAGGTTTCAAATACTTCCCCCATCTTCCATTACTGATCACTTCTTGAAAAGGCGAACTTTTACCAACCGCATCTTATTTCGCAATAATTATGTAGAGTAAAAGATGCCAAGGATCCCCACAGAACTGTCGTGGGTGGTTTTAATCCTACGGGATAGTAGAAACGCACGTCTCTTTGAGGAGTGCCGACATACATTGCGTTCCACTTCACGACCGAGGAACAAGAATGTGGAAGACACGCTTAATAATTTTACTGGTAGTGGTAGTACTTTGACCGTGGTTTTAAACGATCGTGAAAATATTTCCGGAAAACTCGGAAAGACGGAGTAAATGACAGAGATTCCTCGTGTCCTGTCGCAACGGCATTTCCAACTCATGTCGTCTTAAATTCTTTTTTGCAGGTTTATGAGTAAAACTATGCGTCGATATTTTAAAAAAAGTTCTTCAATGGTATAAAAAGCCCTGACACATTAAATTAATACCTTCTTTACTTTTGTTTTAGGAAACTGGCAGCGATTTCTGAGAGCACTGGCACCCCTGCTTTCGCAACCATCTGCGGAGGCATTGCAGCTTCTGTGGTGGCCCTGATGATCCAACTTGAGGTGCTGGTGGAAATGATGAGCATTGGTAAGTACCCTGTCTAACTACACAGGTTTCTTGAAGATACAACGGAGCACTGAAATGAAGGCATATGAAAGATTAGCCAAGTATGAAACTTTTATTTTTATTTTTTTATTCTTTATTTATTTAAGGGATTTTTGTTCGCTTAAGCGACGATGTCAATCCCATAAGTATGAAACATATAAGTATTATAGTACACAAGTGTGTGCGCAAACTCACAGAGACAAACAAGAGACAAACTCTTCCCCCACTCTCAAAGGCTGATGGGGTGCAAATCCGACATGACCGGGCTGAAATCGACGCATGACCAACGGCTTTACGTGCTTTCCGAATCATAACACCAAATTCCAAAGTACTGGCTGCTACGAAAAAATCGCTAATGGAAATTCCCAATCAAACTTTTTCCAACCTGGGAATCGAACCCAGGACCCCACGCTCTGCAGTCGCACTTGTGACCACAAGACCAGTTTCAGTGTCTCTAATAAGAAGAATCTTAGTTATTCTTTTCAAGGTTAAAATATGCAGGAAAGATCAATTAAAAAATAACTTATAACAATAAGTGTAACAAGAAAGTGTTTCGCATGAAAACTTTTCACTTTGAACTTTGAAAACTTTCGCTTCGATACATCGCGAAGAAGTTTTAGTAAGAAAGTATCATGTTTCCCAGGACCGAGACAAAATTTTTAATGGTTCATATACTTATATCATGTCTTTTTTAATTTATTTATGAGTCATTTTTTCAATTCAATTCAAAATATTTTATTTCACACTAGCTGATGCCCGCGACTTCGCCCGCGTGGATGTCGGTTATTGTATACTAAAACCTTACTCAAGAACCACTCTATCCATTGGTGAAAACAACATGAAAATTGGTGCAGTCGTTTTTGAGTTTATCGCATACAGGACGACAGACAGAAGCGACGGAGGACTTTGTTTTATAATATGTAAGGATAAACCTACATAGGCACGTCAGAAGATAGGTGCATGGTTGCTATTGATCGTTTTCTATATAGAAGAGCCGCCAAGAAGACCCCATGGTTACTCCTTTAAAATAATTGGCTTTTAACACAATCAAATGTAAAGGTGCATCCTTTGCAAGTGTTATAAGTCAACAACGGGTAACAAACAGTTATTTAGTAAACCTTTGAAAGTTATTTAGTGTTATCAGTATCCCTACATTTCAACTATATATAGGATACTTGGGCGACCGAGCTGTACGCAGGTGAAAATAGAGAAAAAAAAATATCCCAGGTAAGAGACGTTTAGGGGTGTGAGGAACAGGGTGTAAAGTTCACTCATACTCTATAGAAAAGGGAGGATCCTCCGACCAGACGAGTGTTGTGTCTGGCGGGCAACGGTTGATGTCGGAATCTTATACATGTCCATCGCGCGGTAAACTCTAATTGCGTGATGCAGGATTTATGTGGCGTCAGGATTTTTGTCCTAGCTAGATTGATTTTTCGCCCCAGTAAACCCCTTTATTGCAACATTCAGCAACTGAGCTGAAAATGGAGAAAACGTATTTTCCCAGCTATGAGACCTATCTAGATCGATTTTTACAACTTTCATCGAAATCGTTATAGCGGTTTTCGAGAACGTCACTACAAATCAAATATTGCTCATTTGATAGTATAGGATGTTACAAAAATTGCTCTACAAAAAGTAACTTCAGTGTGGTAGTAAAACTTAAATTTTTAAGGTGGAATCCCTTAAAAACTCGTTTTACTAATAAATATCTACTTCGACCGATCTGAAGCAGCTGTGATTTCTTCCAATTAATTTCATGTCGATATTGCGACGCTCTTAAGATGCTTTCTGCCTTTTCAATCATTCTTGACTTTCCATTCATCTTCAGCCAAGATATTGAAATCAACGATTACTCGATAGCAGATTCCTCTTATTATAAACGAGGTTAAAACTATTAACAAGTTTCACTTTGGTCTACCATGTAGATAGATATCTTCTAGTAAATCTTTAGTTTTTACTTTTTATTGTGATAGCTCCGATACAATGGTTCAGCTGTAAAATAACTTATTAAAAACACTTTCAACTCAAAACTTACCTCCAACTAAGCGATTAACAATTTCAAAATAACAGCTTTTTATTAAATGCGTATGTTTTTATTTTTTTGAATGGCGTCTCGCATAGCAACCTGTAGCTGCCTCAATAAATTAAGGCCTCCAGTCAGGGCATAAAACTTAGAAACTAAGCGACTACACGCTAAGGGCATCCTCTGCAGGCCTCGGCTTAGGGCGTCGCTGGGGGACAGCAAGGAACAGGCTGGATTGGATTAATTATATGCATATGAATGTACATATGGTACTGATAAGCATTTTTTTTAATTTTTGTCTGTCTGTTTTATTTGGACGAGACTTTCACTGGCATATAGGAGTAACTTATCCTTTAAAAAAAGCAGCGGATATTATAACAAATAAGACATGAATAATTCCTATTTAAAACCATTCTAAGTTATAAACAGTATGGAAGAGACACAGGTATTTACGTCACAAATCAACAATGCATTGTCGGTAAGCATACTGACAGTTTATTTCTTATCCAAAACCCATTCTAAGTTATAAACAGTTAGTTATTTACACAGCTTTTTGCTGCAGCAATTTGCTCAACTTAGTTTTCTACAAGTGAGGCACTTCGCTTACCAAAGAGAGGCTAGGGTGCTCTCTGCGCTTAAAATCCTACATAATTGTTCCATATATACCTGTTTATAACTTAGCTTCTGCTAGATAATTAGTTACTCTCTTATACGTTTATTTGTGAATTAATTAGAAGGATAGAAGTGTATATTATGTTAAAACTGCATATGATAATGTACTTGTAGAAACATTTTTTTTTTCAAAAAATATTTTTCTTGATTTGTGTTAATTTAAAATGTCTATAGGAATTTTTTGCTGTCTAAAGAGAAAGCAGCTGATTATGCTAAAATATTTTTTATAAGACCTCGCCCAGCAATATGCGTCGCAATTAAAAATTATGACATTTTTCACGTTTTATGCCTTTGCAAATTTTTAACTTCGAATATTTTATTGCATTGGAAATAAAGGAATAAAAATCTTCATACAGAAACATAATGCAGAACATTGCGGACTTATCATTTTTCAATTCCATACTGAGATATGGAAATCAGGAATAGTCACGTAGCTGCGTAGCACCTCATAGCACCACTCAGCCACCTCGTAGCCACACACGTAACAATCGGCTACGCATACGTAGACGCAGAATGCATAATTTATAAAGATCCCCCTGCCATTTTATCCGAATATTTTCTACAAAATATTGGTCACGCTAGCCACCCGAACCCATCTTAGTGTCCATAGCCTGCACCTACTAATAGTCCTACACCAACCGAGGATTGTCCTTGGGTGCACTTGCATAGTGCGAACAGGGAAAATCGCCGATCCGTGCCCCATTTGATTTAAAACGTCTAACGGGCCTATGTTCTATGTTATGGGTTTGGTTTCCGCACTTAGTCCGTAAGGTGCGTCTAACGGGTCTCTGCTAGTTGGCTTCGGCATCTCGTACGCCTTCCAAAGGTCCGGGACCCCAGGATCCCGAGATATGGCAAGGACATTTTTTATATTTCGAGTGCTTTCTTGTTCTTCTGTAAATGTGCAGGTATGTGCATATATCCAGTTTGAGTAGTGAGGAGCATAAGAACGTAGGAAGTTGTTTTTTTATTCGACGGAACTGAACTATTTTTTTCTATAAAGCCTCCAACTTATTCCAGAGCATAGTGCAAACACTAACGAACCAAAAAGGTGTTCTTTAATTTAGGACTGCTTTATGTACTTACTATTTATTTATCCCTATAGTGTACAATTCAAAAGAATGTATGTCAGCATGAGCAAATTCTAACGTAAAACGGAACACAACGTTTAGTGTCATCATCTGTAAATGACGATTTACAAGACGGCAAACCGAGCAATGGGGGACTGTCTAGTGAGCCCCCGTCCACAACTCTATTGTGACACGGATGACGCCTGAATCACATCATCCAAACGTTTTATTGTTAACTAGCGGTTGCCTGCAACTTCGTCTGCGATCAATAATAAAAAGTAGCCTAAGTCCTTCTCCTGTTCATAGTCTACCCATGTGTCAAATTTCATCTAAATCGGTTCAGCCGTTTTAGCGTGAAAGCGTAACAAACAGTTATACAAATAAATTCACTTTCGTATTTATAATATTACTTGCTTTCGCCCGCGGCTTCGCCCGCGCGGAATGTCGATAAAAATTGCCTATGTCCGTCTCCAAGGTGCCATTTATCTCCTTGCCAAGTTTTGTCGAAATCCGTTGAGTGGTTTAGGCGTGAAAAGGTAACATACAGACAGACCGAGTTACTTTCTAATTTATAATATTAGTAGGTATGGATAAATTTAAGATTATTACTTTTAATTATTTTGTTGCAAAATTAAATTCATTTCGCGTTATATACTGATTTTCTTTTAAATAATGGCTAAAGAATAACCTCAAGACCCCGTGGACCTTGTAAAAAGCACCAATACTTCAATCTGGCCACTCTCTTGCCGAAAAATATCATGTAACCTATCCTGATGTCTGAACCAGCATTATTTATCACCGAATCGTAAAAAATGCTATTTTATTACAACTAACATCTGGCCCAGATGAGCTCGCACGATTTTACTGGGGACATAAAAATTAAATATGAATTCACAGATGCAAATGCAGAACGTTCGTAAGTCAAGTGTTGTTCTCAGGTTCTGAAAGTCGAAAAACATGAATCAGAGGCTTACTCTCGTTATACGTAACGTCAGGGAAATTAATTGATAAATTACTACTAACTTAAATTGTCTGTATTTCAAATTACAACAATCATTCTTTATCGATTGTATTAAATGGCTATGACACGGTCAATTGCCGTAGTACGAGTATGTCAATTTGATGAGCAACTAATTCTCCCGACTACATTTCAGTACTGCCTTGGGGGGCAAAAATATTATGTTTGTTTAAAGATCTGACCACTGACAAAGACAGAAAAGATAAAAACAACGTAATGTCTAACTACCCGTCTAAGGAAACAAGATAGCGCTAACTTCGAAGGCATTTGTAAAGCCAGAATAAAAAGCAGGCTTATCTATATAATAGATGTCAGAAGTTGGAGCAGATAATGTTAGTTGATGGCTAAGTAGGCTAGCTGCTGAGGTCGGGACTTATGACAATGAAGCTGCATTGATAATAACGATGATAGTAGCAATGTTGGTTAGGTTTCGAAGCCTTTGAAGAGAGGCTTTTGAAATTCTTCATAGGACGTCGTTTCACGGGCCACCTTTTATAACAAAGGTGAACAGTAAGGAGGGATTTTTGAACAGGGCTAAAGTCTGTTTGTAAGTTCCTTGCCGATGGGAAATAGCATCGGGCACACGGGATTGTAACTAAAAATCCTGGTACATTTTAAAATGCTAAGATTTTTTTTTGTTTTCTTGGTGACTGTCAACCAGGTACTGAAAGCGGTTAAAGGTTAAGATACCTCAAAATATACCGGCACTGATTTAAAATAAAGGCTGAGCTATACCGAGACCTTTATAAATAAAGTTTAGGCTAATTTTTTCGGTATCGAAAAACATGCCAGTCGGCGCGAAGCGGGTGCGCGGGGGTCGAACACGTTAGAACTTGTGTATTTTCAATAATGTGCAACAATCAGCAAGTGAACGACAGACAGAATGGCGAGTTGGTGCGTCAAGGAAAACCCCTATTTATTGAGGTACCGCTGAGGTACTGCTACCGAAATATTTATAAAGACTTCTACCGACTTATACCGGTATGCATTTCCAACCTCAAAATTCCGCTAGTGAAAAAAAGAACGGTATCGAAATATTTCGGTAGCCCTTATTTAACGGTACGTACGACGTCATACTAAAATTTAAAGGTTCCTTAATTTTTGGATAATTCAGTCCCTGCTGTCAACCAATGTTGTTTAATTATTAAAATCTATTCACGAAGTCCACAGTGTCTACAGGTCACTGAGTACGAAACTGCTTCGTTAGCTAGAACACCAACTGCCCAAGCGAGGATGACCGAACATTCACGTAGGCGATTTTCTAGCGCTGGCGTAGCGAGCGCTACGAAACTGTATGCGTCCGATTATTTAGATGCAACACGCACATTCAACAAGCACTTTAGTAATGTCGGTTAAAATATATAATAAATTACCAAAAGCAATTAAAAATGAACAAAAATTTCATATATTTATAATTAAACTAAAACAATACCTAATCCATAAATGCTATTATAATATTAATGAATATTTTAATGATAAATGCAATGAATAACTAAAAATTTATACCAAAAATAATAAATAAAATTAAAGTCTTTATTGAGTAGTAGAAAAACATTTATATTTTACTATTTTCTAATAATAATATAATATTAGCCCTCTTCTTCTATCCTATCTTGCTGTGCCCGACAGGGTCCACAATGATCTAAAATCATGTATTTTTATAATGTACCACCTATGTTAACATTGTGGAATGCAAATAAATATATTGAGTATTAAGTATGCTCAGAGGAGTCCTGTATCTTTGTCACAAACATAGTTTTACTATATGATAAAACCAAAAAAAAAATATTCCAATGTAAGTCGTTCAATACTAAAACTCTTTTGAACTAATGAAGATTTATTGTTGAATATGCCAATTAAAAAAAAAACCTTGAAATTAATTAATCTGCAAATCAGAAATTGAAGAACGTCTTACATTAATAAGACAGTCCCCCAAAATGCCAAACTTTCGCACGCATTTAGGTACGTATTAAGAAATATTTTCAATATCCCTTATACTTTTCGATCAATTTATTTGAAGAGAATGAAACAAAGGCGATAAAATGAAAAGACACTTTCAAATTTCTTGCAAACAATTCTATGTAGTTACTTAAAGGTTCGTATAAAAAGTAACTTAATACCTTTGGCACACAGACGGTTAATAAGTTCTCCAAACAGTACCCTCCCGGGATTCAATACCGCTTGTCCACAGCAGAGTTTTTATATTTCTAGGTTATTTTATAGACCAGAAAAAATGTTTCTACATCCTGCTGGATACTCTATTAAGTAACTTGACGAATAACTAAATAAACCAATTTAAAAAACTGTATTTTTTTTATAAAATCCTTTTCGTATTTTATAAACTGTCACTTAAACTAATTTACCTACATTTTTGACAAGTTGCGAGAGAGATTGCGAGTAGAATAACAACTGAATATGTTATCTTAACATAATGTTCAGTTGTTCAGTTGTTTAAATATTATTGTTCCGATGAAACTTTACCAATGGAGATATCTAGAACACACTTAAAGTAAAATTTATCTTTCCGTTTGTTTTTCTTTTCAGAACAACAAATAAAACTATGTTTGAAGGAATTGAACCCACTGAACACAACAATTCAATTGAACAAATCCCAAGAATCCTTTTGTTGGATCCTTTAGCGTGTTTTTATTACAATACCTAGTGACCCATCAAGTCTTTGATGTTAACCCTTCCCGAGGATCAAGGAGATTTTAAATATTTAACATAAGTAGTATGTTTTCTAAAGCTTTTATTATTAGGTATTTATCAACGATTCTACAGCCAATTTACTAATTCGTCCATCTAGCGTCTTTGCAAGTCTAACCAATGCATATTTTGCAAGGAACTACGGTTAAACAATCTCAACAAAAAGTTGGGTACCTAACAGTGACAATGTAAGGCTATATAGGGGCTTCAAACCACCAGTAACCGCATAGTTTACCATGGTAACCGAGACCGCAGCTTTAGCGCGCGTCATGGAGGGTTCTCCACGTGATATAAACCGTCGGCTATCATGAAATGACTGCAGCATGCGCAGTTTAATCTCACAGACAACGAGAGATTAATGAAACCTATTAGTGGCATGATCTTTTCAACGTTATTCATATATGTAAAAAGTGTTCATTTAACAACAGATATGGCGTGTTGCATTTAATTCAATCGACATTTTACATGTAATTTACATATACATATGAATAATTCAATACTTTCGTTTACGACGCCCTGAATGATTTAAATTTCCTCTGACATGCAATGAGAACATCGCACTGCATCGTATTTTTATTTTATAGTGTGCACGCCGCTTGGTTTTGTATGTGATGTGATGGCGTATCAACTGTTTTAATTATTATCACTGCTGTGGCAGGCCATCGTCGAGGACTACTTAATGAAATACTTAATAAACACAAGAGCGAACAAAAAAACATATTTAGGTGCAGTTTGAGTTCGTGCCGTATATTTTTTTTGTTTTTACATTTAGACGGTCACAGTAGTAGCCATAACTTTTAACCTAGCGAGAGGAAGTCGGTGTTAAGGCGGTCTACTTTACCTCTATCCTGCTCAAATATGCTCTTACCTAACTATGAGAGGTGGTCACATTCACATCAAGCTAAGCTGGACTTAGTGGGGTTCCCTAACTCAGCACAATGTAGCGAGCATAGTTTCACAGATTGAAGCGAGCGAGCCCACCTACTTAAGTCACGAGATGAATTTTTTGATGCCCTTTAATCATTCCCCCCCTTTATTTATATACTTGTACATTATATGTCCTTTACTTCTTTTTATGTACATTTTCGTTACATTTTTAAATGGATTTATAAAAAGACATTACATAGCCCATCGGCATCAGGATCTGGGCCCATATTACATATTATTATTTCGTTTATTTCATAAAGTCACTTATAAATTACATTTTTAAATATTAGAATATAAAAACATTTAAAAATATAAAAAATAGAAGTCCGCCGGTGTCGGGAGCAGGGTCAATTTTTTTTATTTTTTTTATTATATTTTATACATATACAGGGTTACTGGTAACTCGACGTATTCCTTGCAGGACGTCATAGTAGGGTTAAAATGCAACAAATTAAGCCACCAAATGTTCTAACGAAATTCAGTAGTTTTTGAATTAGTTAAGAGTTTTAGTTTTAAGTGTTTTAGCAAAAATTACAAAAAATTAAATGTTTGGTTAGTGATATTTGCCAAAGTTTTAGGCTTTATTGAACTTTTTTAATTATTAACAAAGGTCTGCTACGGCGTCAACTATGATAATAACTTAAATTTCAGTACAGTCGCGCCGTAAATCATTTTTAAATTGGTTTCAAATGATTTAATCTGGGATTTTTCATAAAAAAACTAAAACTCTTAACTAATTCAAAAACTACTGAATTTCGGTAGAACATTTGGTGGCTTAATTTGTTGCATTTTAACCCTACTATGACGTCCTGCAAGGAATACGTTTAGTTACCAGTAACCCTGTATATATAATATATATATCTTAAAATTACATATTATTATTATTAAGTATTTTAAGTCAGCATTTGTTTTACATTTCGTTTTAATAAATAAAAGCACAAGTGAGCAATGCTCCTTTTCATACAAGAAGAGCGAGTGATAAGAATATGCGATCCCCCTTCGCATGCTCAGCTAGTTAGCAAGGGCTAGCCTTGCATATCTCATAGTAACTAGGGATTCAAATCTTACAGTATTTTCTCAGTCAGAAATATCGAACGTACGTACACCGAGTGAAAAGACGTTTTCACGTCAATAAAACCCTCATAATTAGTTCAGTGGTTTCATTATAATGATGCTCATTACTTTAAAGTATTACCTTTCCTTTTTACGCTTTAAAGTTAATTATAACAATCTTATAAAACTGATAGAAAATAGGCACTACAAAGTACCGTTTCTTCTAAAATATGCATAGCATGAAGGCAAAAGATACCTTCAAAGAACATTCTAGAAACAACACACTGGCACAAGCTCATAAACAAAAGAGAACGATGATGGCAAAGAGTTTAATTTAAAACGTCCATGTTTTTAAAGCAAAAAATTGCAATAAAACATTTTCAAGACTTATTAGCTAGTTGTGCAGATTCATAATTGATTAGTTTTCTATATATTCTTTTGTCTATTTTTATTTTAATCTGTATTAGTAATGAGCTTGCGCCTGCGTCGTCGGGATTACGGGCCCCTTGGGTGAAAGAATCTATATTGTGATATGTCGGACGGCAGGCTCTCCAGTTAATACCGCTGTGTTTACTTTATAAACATTTTGTTGAGCTACTTCTAGTATAGTGTGGACTTTTGAATCATATTCGTAGTAACTTTCAGATATCAAGTTAGATTTAATAAAATACGTTAAATCATTTTGTCTATATATAGGTTAGTTAATTGATTCAGGCGTGACTTTACGGAAATCCACTATAAAATACAATCTCTCTTCAATCGGTCCCTCATTACTGAGGATCGTGGTCACTGGACCCCTTTAAACGGACAATCTGCCTCCATCGACTCCGGTCCAAAGTTGCCATCACCACCTGCTGAAATTTGAGTGAGGACGCAGCTTCATTTACTTGGTCGGGCCATCGTGTTGGCGACCGGCCTCGAGCTCTCTTTTCTTCGGTATTGCCAACAATGACCAGCTTTTCTAGGCTTCTATCTCCCCTACGCATTATGTGGCCGAAGTAGGTCAAAATACGCTGTAGGCAAACTGTGGACAATCGGGTCTTGATATCGAGCTGGGAAAGAATAGACACATTTGTGCGTTTGGCTGTCCATGGAATTCGGAGCATCCGCCTCCAGCACCACATTTCGAATGCGTCTGTAAAATACAACAGACGTGGATAAATTTAGTAACCTATTCCGCTTACTATTTTTCAAGAGTCATCAAAAAGCCCTGTAAGAAATCGACACGTGTTTCACCTCTCAACGAGGCATCCTCAGGATGACGATTGACCAGTCGCAAACCAGAACACGACGTGTTTGCCACACCGTTGCGACGTGCATATGACCGGTTACAAAATAAGACAATACTGATTTTCATCATCATCGTCCTAGCATCTTTGTCCAAATATTTGAGTTCGGGTCAATATGTCTCTCTCTGCCTTCATTGCCATAATAATATTTCACATAATCTAACGATCTTTTCCTCGGACCAGGCTACCTTTATTTATCGCCATTTAGGTAAATTATAAACTACTATTGACAAAACCGGATAAAAACCACCTTAAAAAATAAATACGGTGTCCGTCCCGGAACAAACCGCTCCCCGATGAACCGACGACCCGGAAAGCTAGGCCGACGGCGGAACGAAACGACAAGGAACCGACTGACCTATATCCAACGAAATCAGATAATCACAAATAGCTAATATAAAAAAAATTATGCTGCCGGATACACAGTATGTTTTACTCCATTTTTTAGGGTTCCGTACCCAAAGGGTAAAACGGGACCCTATTACTAAGACAACGCTGTCCGTCCGTCCGTCTGTCACCAGACTGTATCTCATGAACCGTGATAGTCAGATAGTTGAAATTTTCACAAATGATGTATTTCTGTTGCCGCTATAACAACAAATACTAAAAAACAGAATAAAATAAATATTTAATGGGGCTCCCATACAATAAACATGATTTTTTTTGCCGTTTTTATCGATAATGGTACGGAACCCTTTGTGCGCGAGTCCGACTCGAACTTGGCCTGTTTTCTCTTATTGTCACGAAGCCTCAAATTTAAGTACTTTTAGATTCAAATGTATGCTAATTCTAGCTGATGTCGGTTATATACTAAATCCTTCCTCGAAAACCACTCTATCCATTGGTGAAAAATGCATGAAAATCGATGCATTAGTTTTTGAGTTTATCGCGAACAGACAGACAGACAGACGCGGCGGAGGACTTTGTTTTATAATATGTAAGGACTGAAAAGTAGCAGTTGGACTCGTCTTCAAACTTCGACACTCCGCTAGAGTTTCAATAAATAGTTAACGTCTACACCCTCGAAGCTTCGGAAGTTTGGCTTGGCTTGCGTAAGTTAGCCTTGGTACCAACCTGTAACTATTCACGAAGATATTCACTATAAATGTACCTACGTGATTTCTATTTCTTACATTATATTATAAATTAAAGTCGCATTTCGTGTCCATCTGTGAGACCGCATTGTTCTTCTAAACTGCGCGACAGATTTTGATACGGTTTTCACCATCATTTAGAGAATTTAGGTATGCTGCGTATTGTTATCCGGAAGGTATAGGTATGTGTAATAAGGTATCTACCATAAATGGAGCATTTTATATCTACTAGATATACGCGGATTCGGAATTATGACCCCAGTTTCTAAATTGGTTGGGCAGCACAGACACGCTACTGTTTTCTATGTCCGTTTGTCCAATGTATGTGAGTCTATGTTCGGTCCAGATTAACTAAGTACCTCACGACCTGCCCCTGCTTCGCACGGGACATATCGCTGGTCGCTGTCGCGGGAATCATCGAGATTTCTTTAGTAGGCAAGTTGAATATTAAAATAAAATAGAACTTTAAGTTAACTCATAGTTTATTAATAATCTAATAAAAATCTTTAATGAGCCCTTTGACGAGGTTTTTGTGATTACAATAACTATCGTCGGGTGACCGCTGCTGTTGGCGGGCAAATTCAAATTCGTTGGCAGACTTCACTTCGTGGCCCGCGGGCCTAGGTTTAGGCAGCCTGGCACTACACTATATAGACACATTAGCTTCCGCCCGCGGCTTCGCCCGCGTGGTATGTCGATAAAAAGTAGCCTATGTCCTTTCTCAGGCGCTAGACTATCTATGTACCAAATTTCATTTAAATCGGTTCAGCAGTTTTGGCTTTAAATCGCGACAGACAGACAGAGTTACTTCCGCATTTATTATATTAATTAATATTAAGGATAAGTACTCTTCGTGTTTAGTACCAATTTTAAATTAACATAACTTGTGTTTGATGTTTAAATATAGCTGTTTAACAAAATTTACTTCTTTAAAAAGCTGTAAAAATGTCATCATTATTTATTACATAAAAACGTAACGATTGAAAAATCGGGAATAAAAATTAAAAATCAATTAGATGTCTAGTTTACTGTTTCAATTCAAACCCGTGTTTATTGAAATGAAACTCTGATTTAATTACTGATGCAGTTAACCTGCTTTCAAACAAGTTAGCTTTTGTGATTGTTCGACAGAAAATTATGACATACCTACAATCGCATAGATAGTTTATTCAATCAATCTGCCTAGTCTTTTCCCAACTATGTTGGGGTCGGCTTCCAGTTTAACCGAATACAGCTGAATAGTATTTTATATGGAGCGACTGCCTATCTAAACACAGCTATAAATGAATATCAGGATTATAATTATTATGAAAAATATCACATACAAAATGTCTCTTTTTCAATACATCCGGACTTCATTCGCTTTTACTCCGCTCTCAATGTGACCATATAAAGTCCTTATTAAAACCCAAATGAAAATGTTCATAAAACGGGTAATATTTGCAAGCTCACACATAACAAGACGAAATAAAAAAATCTTTCTCTCTTGATTCGTCAAAGCTCTTCCAAGTCGAGATTTGGCTCCCTGGGGACCTCATTTGAGCTTTTATAAGTGTGATATATATATATGGTACTTATATTCTACAATCGTTAGAGGTACGGTTTCTGTATGATATTCCTGAAAAACGTGTTTTCATAACACGTTTTCAAAATAATAATTATGTATGTGCAGGTCAATTATCACCCCAAATGGAGCAATGAAGTTTAGCAACTAAGCGTATACACCCAAATACTGAGAAATACGAAAGCGACTTTGTTTCATACTATTTATAGAAATCGTTCACAACATTTACAAAAATATGGTTTTTTTTAATACAAAATGCGCTCCATTAACGTTGACAGAACTTCGATCGACAGAAACGTTTTACGTAATGGCAGCAACGGCGGCGGCCTGGACACCACTATGTGTTAAACTATCTCTTTTTATAAACGAAATATTTATATGAAAAAAACTTAGATATTAGAAATAGGAAAATAGCCATGTATTTATTTGCCTTTTCAAACAGAACAAAATGTACGGGAAGTTCGCGTTTTATGGACGTTTTAAGCCGCTTTCGTCTACGGTTAATTGTCTAGTTAACTGTACTATCTGAATAGCAACTATTAACTTTATCACAGAGTAGTTACTGTAGGTACTGTCCGGGCAAGACCAACACGCCGCACTTAGACATTACTTTGCTCAGTAAGCGTCGCATACGCATTTAAATATTATTCATAACACATCAAAGTTCATATTATGAGGGGTTCGTGGCTAAGTAACAACAGCCGCACGGGTCGATCGATCAAGTTAAGCTGCACTTGCTGCGGTCCGTACGTGGATGTCTTTCCATTTTTACATACTTACTGAAACCCCTCTGTTCCTTGGAAAGCATGGACAGTCGTTACGGGTCGGCAGAAGCCCGAAAGTCTGACAACCAGTCTTACCAAAGGGTATCGTGCTATACAGTAACTTCTATTCACCGGCATCCAGTTAGACTGGAAGCCGACCAATGTTCTTAGTTGGGAAAAAGCTAGACAGATTGATTGACTGAAATAACATGAAATATATGTTGTGGAGAACGGTGCGAGTTTCACATTTATATAATATCTTTGTTTATATTATTTGCGCAGATATAATGTGTTACTGTTTGTTTGTCCCAAATAAATAAATAAATAAACATTGTATCCTATTCCCAGTTTAAAGCGATTCACACACTGCACCGCATTACGCAGCGTAGTGCGGGAGTGCGTGTTCTTACGTTGCTTGAAAGTATTTCTCTTTGTATTGAAAACACGCGTAGTGCAACACACAGAAAACGCATTCACGCGCAGTGTTGTGACTTCGTCGCCACGCATCCCGCAGCGTATAGCAGGCTAGTGTGTGAATCGCCTAAAGGACTTATCTATAATCAATAAATTCTCCGAAAAATTACATCGATTGCTGCATAATTTATTTGCATATATCCTCACTTGTCAAATACGAACAATAACTGCCAATCCGTTCACGTCATAAATGCTACTACCAAGTTGTCATGACGTCACATACATATAGGTCGCGTGCCGCAGTTTTCTATCACGCAACAAGCAAGGCCGCTCACGTTGGCGGTGTGACATGAAGACAACACACTCTGAAGTGATTCAGCAGAAAATATAGAAAGGTATACGAGTTGAGTGAAGAACTGATAGATTCTAAAATAAAAAATAGGCTTGGATATTTTTAAATAGTCCGAAATACACAAGAATTCAAAATCATTAAAATCATCAAATTCATTAAAAAATGACATTATAACAAGATCTTAACATAAATTCAAACTTTTGAAAAAAAAAATGAACGTAACATATAATAAATGTGTTTTCTTTCTTTGTAACGAACGGCTAAATAGTTAAACACAATTGTACTAATGAATGAGCAAAACTACAGCAAAATCTATTCTGAATTATTTAATTAACAATAGTTTTAAATTCAACACTTCACATTTACATTTACGAAGCTGCAAACTCTACAGACACCTTCCAACGTGGAAGTTCCGGCAAAAGATGAGTGCAAGTGGCACAGCCAAGTTTATACAATTAAGTATTGAATACAGGCAACAAGTTAGAACAGCCTGCGATCGTTGTCAACACTCTCACCTACCTTACATAACTTTCAAAATGGTGCAGACTGAAGGGAAATTATTTACTGAGTTTAGGTGTCGGTTTTGTTTCGCAGTTAATTTCGCCTTGATAAACAGAACGCATTTGGTGAGAACATGAACATTTAAACGTGACTACGATCAAAAATATTTTATTTTCTATTAAGAGAACTAGATTCCATTAAATTGTACTGAAAGCTAACAGAAACATTAGGCACTTAATTGAATGAGTCCTTTTTTTAACCGACTTCTTCAAAAAGGAGGAGGTTCTCAATACGACAGTATTTTTTTTTTTTTTGTTTCTATGTTCCTCGTTTACTCCGCCAATTATAAATCTATTTTTATGGTTATTTTTGTTCGGTAGGTCATGCTTCAGAGGTGGTCCCATATAAATTTTATTAACTTTGCTTTAGTAGTTTTTGAGTTAGCTTCAATAATTACGTATTTTTCCACTTAGTCTATAATTATAGATGATATCTTATTTGACTCCGTCACTGATATTTACATAGGGTAGTGGTATTCGGATTTGTGTGGGATGGTAGCACAACAAAAAGAGAAAAATAAAAAATAATTACAAGAAAAAAACAACAGACTTTAAAAAAAAACACAAAAAAAGTTATTATTCCCTTTTTAGTGTTTTTTTGGAAATCGATTGTTTTTTTTTTGGAAAATGTTTTTATTAAAACATGTTTTTAGTGTTAATTTTATATCAAGCTCACGATGTATTTTTTTACGAATGATTTTTGTAATTTCCTTACTATAGTCAGTTGTAAATAACATTGTGTCCAGGGACAGTTCATTAGGATGTATTTTTTACCCGACTACGGCGAAGAAAAAAGGAGGGTTATGATTTTGACCGGTATGTATGTATGTATGTAAGTATGTTCATCTGTTCCCTCCTATCTTCTAACCCACTCATCACAATTTGACAAATGAGGTATCGTTGGAAGCGTCTTGATCGTCCGCTGGTTATAGGCTATGTGACGTCACATTAAATTAAAAATGGCGCCCTCCAGAGGACATAAAGTAAGAAACTAAAAAAAAAAATTGTTTGATCGTACCATGTTGGATATCTAATGAAAGGGCTTAATGAGCACATTTTTAAAATATATATATTATCAGCCCAAAAGAAATTAAAAAAAAAATTGTAATAGAAACTAAAACCCAACTACGACTAAAAAGGTATAAACAAGACACCACAGACAGACAAATTAAAAATCTGGAGTCACACGTAATCTGTTTGATTTTTGCCCTAACACGTGTGACTCCGGATTTTTAATTTGTCTGTCTGTGGTGTCTTGTTTATACCTTTTTAGTCGTAGTTGGGTTTTAGTTTTTATTACTAAATTTTTTTGAATACTCACGCACACTACTTATATAACCTATTACCTCCATTTCATAATGTGTTTATGAACTGTGTGAATATATTGAGAGATTCAAAACATTCGTGTTCAATGAACATAACCGTGACGAGTTTTAAATTTATTTCATGGTTTCCGTCCTGATTTGCCCCTAAATATCGGTCTAAACATTCACCACACATGACACGCAACGTATGAAAGATTAATCCACACATCTTCTCGTGGGAACGGCATTAGTACTGCCATTGCGCTTAGGAACCTGTGGACCGCCTATAAAGGGATCTAATCCAACGTTACATAACTGAATCTTTCATGAATATTAAGGAGTTTCAAATGCAAAATTTTAAAAGGTTTTCTGTATCGTGGCCCGTGGGGCTCGCGCGATACATCAAAGGTCGTGTAAGTATTGCTTTAATAATACATTGTGATACGAATGTGCTCTATTGAATATTACAGTCGAGGCGGTATTATTAGCGCGAGCCACAGGCGAACGCGATAAGGTAGCCAAGAGTGTAATGATCAATGCACACGCATTTCATACGACGTTTTTCAACACACTTGCGAGGAAAAACACAGACTTGTTGTAAGAACATACGCTACAATAACGTAATTATAGAGATGACACAATTAGATTTATAAAGTTCAACTGATCTTTGTTGCCAGGTACTGACTATCCGGAGCTTCATTTAAAAACTTTTCTACGTCTGTTGGTGACAATACTTTAAATTTCGTATTTTTGATAATACATATTTATCCACACAACGAAAACAATAAAAACTATAAGGAAAATGGCGCGCTGGTTGTTTTTCCATAGGTGTAAATAAAGACACTGGCAAAACCGCTAGACAGCCTGTAGTAAAATAAACAAAAAAATAATGTTTTGAATAAGAAAAAAAAATACTAAACGTATCACGGTCAAATCTATATAATATTATTTATGTATTGCTATTCTTCCCTACGCGAAATCGATATTTTAAATATGTAATAATTAAACCACACAACGAAAACGATAACAAATATTTATGGAAAATGGCGCGCTGATTTTGTTTTTACGCAGGTGTAAATATAGGCACTGGCAAACCCGCCAAACATCCTATATAAAAAATTTAATAAACGCAAGATAGTGTTTTGAATAAGCAAATTAAGTAAAGATTTTACAAAATAAAATTGTTTACTATAAAACGCCCCTGGTTTGCCTATGGACATTTTTTTAGGTACGTAAATTATAGTGAAGTTGTTCATAACGATACAAGATTGCTGTGTTGGTCACACACTCGGCTCCCTTATCGCGCGAGCCAGTTTCATAAGACGCTCTTCAACAAACTTGCGAGCAAAAAAAAAGACTTATAATGTTATTGTGTTTTAATTATTGAAACAATTAGTAAAACTACAATTCTCAAAATTATACCGAACAGTTTTTGTTGGCATTTTGGCATGAAGTCTCTTTGATGAGATTTAATTAAAAAAGCGCAACTCTGCTCTTGTGAACATAGAGAACGCTTATTTAATATTACAGGATAGTTTATACTAATTCCATGTAATTATAATATCCCACTGACCTGCCCATGGGATTTTTTTTTTCTTAACTAATCGCCCATTATTTACCTATGGTATTAAAAAGTTTCACCAAAGTCAATTTCTATAGACGTATGGTAAGTATGGAATTACTAAATACTATAATTGGTAACATGGTATTTGATGTTGCCATGATAGTAATTCCTCACCTACCATACTAATTCCATACCTACTGCCATGTCATTACTCCGACTAGTAAATAGTTATCTGTGGCGTACATTACTGCACCAGCAAAAAGCACGTTTCCATAATACACTGCATTATGAACCTAAAAGCGGTTCAATAAGAGCCACTTTACGAGCAAGTGTTTTGAAAAAGTATTTTAGGGACTTTTCTTTTAAACATAATATGGCTCATGACAACTGCCATACAATTTTTATTTATAACCGACGCAGATTATCTAAAATAAAAAATATTTACTAAATAAAGAAGAAAGAACAATAAAGGTATTAAAGGACAAGAAAAAGTTATTTGTGATGTTTTATTCTTTTAAGAAAACAATGGATAAGTATTTCAAAGTTAAGGAGCTCGAGTAATGGCAGAAAACTTCAGGATTCTGAGGGTTTACTTTGTGATTCAAGCCGGATACATTACTGTATAAAAGAGTAAAGACAAACGGAAGCACGAAAAGGGCCTCGTTTTACGAAGGAAGTACAGAGACGGAGGACGGTTCCTAGAAAATTGAATTTTTCAACACCTCATAAGGATGGGTCGCATTGCAAAGGCTGTGACGGTACACATTCTTTGTTTCCTCCAAATATTTTAGATAAAACGCTTTTCCAAGCCAAAAACATGTACAGTACATTCTTATTTATAATTATTATATACTTTAATGTACGTCAGACAATACTTAAGTAGGTACTAATAAAAAGAAACTATACACTAAATAAAACAATCCAAGCAAAAAATGCTTTATTAATTAGGTAATAATAGATATTTATTTTAGACATACTTAGTCAATACACATTATATTGGGTGCGGACTCGTGGTCACACCAGGTTTTATGTTACCTACATAAAGTTACATACAATAACTATAAATAATACAAGGGAAGGCTTTAATGTAAAGTTTCTCCCTCTCTATCAAGCTCATAAATTTTATACAGCTATTGTAATTGTTGCTCCCAAGAAATTGGGTAATCTCAAAAATTTGCGTTTATTTTCGTTCTATAACCGATTAGAGAAAATCCAAATAATTTTATGCAAAGTTCGATTCCTTTTAGTGTTTATTACAATTTTCTGTAATAATTTGTTACAATGAAATCCTCTTTAATCTTTCAGTGGTGAAAATTCTTCCTTACGATGTTTTACTTTAGCTTAACACAGTGGTGGTACACAGTTTTATAGTTGCAGCCTGCGGGCCAACACGATGTCACTTTTTACCTCTAATAAATGTGTCGCAGTAAGATGGTTGACGCCATGATATAGTTAAAAAATAGTAAATTGAAAGCGGTTCATAACTTACTATACTTACTTACTAGGAATATGACTATGATACAAGCACGATCTAGTTATATAACTATTAGGGCACTCCGACCAAAAAGGTTGGGTTAGAAGTGTGACCAACTAAGCGCGAGCCGAGCGACCGAAGCAAGCGCTACGTCGAAATTGGTTGCAGTAACAAAATTAGGGCACTCCGACAGTTATGAACCGCTTTCATATAACTATATTACGGTATATAGCTATATCCCTAGGGATATGATATAACTATATCACGGCTTCAACCATCTTATTGCAACAAATTTCATACACACGAAAAGGCCTGACTGCTTCATCAACGCCCAGCACAAACCCTTGAACCTAGAAAGCTGAAATTTTGCACAGAGGTTTCCTTTATTATTTACATAAGGAATCAGGATTTTTTCAAGAACGAAGGGCGGCAGATGTCGCCTTCAAAGTGCTAGTCTACTTATCATAAAATAACACACAAAAAAACAATATCGGTAAACAGAGAAGAGCTGTAAAGTAAGTAAGTATTCCTTGGTTTTGTTAGTTACAGAATTATTTTCGTCAGCGCATTCAGATAACTCTCACAATTCGATGGCGCCCATCGTTCCCTTGACCTACTTAGAAAGGGAGGTCGGAAGACATTGTGTTTTGTGCCCAAACTGAGGAACACTGTTGTTAGAGAAAGTACGAAGGGTCGCGTATGTATCTATATACTTAATGTTACAAGAATGATACATAAATTATCAGAACATTCAGATTTCTGAGGGTTCTGAACGATTTAGTTTAAAAAAAATGCACTTTATATAAGACATATAAAACATAATTGATAATTATACAGTACTAGCTTCCGCCCGCGGCTTCGCCCGCGTGGTATGTCGATAAAAAATAGCCTATGTCCTTTCTGAGACTCTAGACTATCTGTGTACCAAATTTCATTTAAATCGTTTCAGTAGTTTTGGCGTGAAAGCGCGACAGACAGACAGACAGACAGAGTTACCTTCGCATTTATAATATTAGTAAGGATAAAGCTATATTATCTGCAGTCACAATCTTTGAATTAAATATGAATGTGTTTAAATTCGCCAGAACCTTATGTAGTGATGTAAGGTTCAATTGCATTTATATTTCTTGCATAGTTCACTTGCATTGTTCACTTGGATATTTCTCTTGCAAAGTTCTCTCGGATAATTCTCTTGTCTTTATTCTCACCCCTTTTGAATTTTGAATACTATTTCTTTTAATTAGGACGAGCTATTTTAATTTATTTGTTTAGCAAAATAATTTTTGACAGGCATTGAAAAGGTTCAAGTCATAATTATGTATAGGTTATTCCAAAGTCAGATATTTTTTACCCGTGGAACAAAATTGACATCTGACAATTTTTATATAGCTGTGAAAATTCTAAATTCTTTGGAATGCAATATAAAGGTGTGTCATGTTTTTCAATTTGCCTAGACTTCTCCCAACCATGTTGGAGTCAGTTTCCAGTCTAACCGGCTGCAGCATCTGACCTCCTTAGCCCAGTAAGTAGTTAAGTAACACGATACCCCTTGGTAAGACTGATCAACCAAGTTACTTATTAATATTCGTCAGTTCTGCCTACATCACAGCGACATTTGCTTGTCACATCTTGACTTATGAGATCACAGCTGCTCTTTCTCGAGGTCTTAGACACTGCCCATTTGTTAGGGATTATTAACAAAAACACATTATGACGTAATCTAATCTCATAGTTAGTTTATAGAAAAGTATCGATACAGCTTTGGTGTCGTAAGAAAGCGTTGACTGGTCACACAGTATCGGCTGTCCAAATACAGAGCGTTTTCGACACCTGATTTTTCTGACGGTGGCCGTTATAATGATGCATGACGGAATCACTTTCTTTACATTGTAAACCAAGTAACTGGGCAACCGAGCTCTGCTCGGGTGAAAATACGGATATTTTCCCAGAGATTAGACCTAGGTAGATCGATTTTCAATTTATCAAATGCTCAAAATGAGTCCCTTCCCGTTGAATACAAAGTCGCACTCTTTTTATTATTTGATCTGTTGCATACAACCAGGTACCTACTAATTACGTATCTCTTTATCATTTTATCATGCACTTAAATTATAATAGGGAAATGATGCGTACTTCTCAAGTGGGTACATTTATTAGTAATAGGTACTTCTGATAATGTCAGTTGTATCTCCTTACGGCAATGTCAGCTTTTCATTTTTCTGAACAAAATTTCACATCAAATGTTAAAATTCATGGCCTTTTATTTGTGACACTATGTTATTTAGCAAAAAATTATCCTTATGATGAAACCTTTCAATCGGTATGATAAAGCTACAGGATGATTATTTGTCTCATGTAACGGGTTCGATTCCCGGTTCAACAATGTTATTATTTAAATATCTATGAATGCAGTTCAACTTGCTTTTTAAATTCAAATAATGTCTTGTTTCAGTAAAATGTTCCATCTACAATATTCAAGGTACTTTCCCTCCATGTGGCATATCCGTGGGACGCCCTGTATATACAAATATTGCTCATTTAATGGCATAGCATAGTATAGGATATAAACCAATTACAGGCACTTTTGTCAAGGGGTCTGTTAGCCAGGAAGATGTAGCTACGAGTAGTTGCCCATTCCAAAGCATAGTAGGTTCCTATGGAGAAGAACGGGCAAGAAACTGGTTGCCGGCCGATTTTTCACTAGAAATTCTACTTCCAGATATTTTACCAAAATTGCTAAATGTAAGTACTGACTAATTATAAAAAACATAGATAGGTATAATCAACTAAATATCCAGCGTAATTTATAATAATTATATTGAATTACTAACTACTTTAATTGTTTGCTTTTGTATTGGCACTGCTTGGCAACGCGTATCACGTAAGTAGTTGGACCTAAATTAGGGTGTTCATTAAATTAATTATGATAATAGCGCTTAAATTAACATGTTGACTGTGATATGACGACGAAATTGAAAAGGGTTCCTATTTAATAACTATCGGTATTTATCGAACATGAGATGTATTTTCAATTTGATGTCATTTAAGAAACAAAATTATTTTGAAAATAACTGTTCGACCTTTTTCGTCGCCTCGACCTATAATCGTACGAACAAAACATGATGTATCTGACAGATAATAACTATAACTTTAATTCATCCGAAAGCTGTTGTAACTTCTCAGGGCTCTCATATACATTATGAGATACAAATACTTCAATGATGAAAATCAACTCTACAAATTACAATATAATATCCATTATCTACAACGCTACAAATTATAATATCCATTATATTATATAATATAATAGCCATAACCTTAATCACCATTTGGGCATACTCTTCATTTCACACAAGCAGCAGCTTTTAATGCCTAAATATTCAACCAAAAATATGTTTTCCACGCTTCCCAAAGCAGCGTGAAATATTTTGCACGGCCCAAAAGTATGGCACGACCGCTCGTAAAAGATTCTCGGCGAAGTAAATTCTGCCAGTGGGGTAAGTATCTCAGCGCCTTATAGTTATTTAATGCAAGCCATGACAGGATAATGCCGTCGACAATGGAACATCAACAACGCAGCTTTTAGTGAATCTAGCTGTTCCAGAATCTTGGTTTAGGTACCTAATTAAAATCATTTTTTTCAATGTTTTGTGTCAGGATGAGTAGCTGTGTCCGTCTTGTAAAAACTTTTTGCAGCAATTTATTTATTTTGCAATATTGTGGTATTATGATAAATCAAAGGGAGATCATAATGGTTCATAATAATTTATATAATTTTGTGCAATAAATGCTCAAACCAAACGGAAATATAATCATCCACATCGCTGTCACTGGTGGGGAAATCGATATGATTTTGTAACACAGACACAATCGCAATGCAATCACATGCATCATTTTGAAGATTCAAAAAGAATCATTACGCTCTTTACGTTGTCGAATTTTTCAAACATAAGAAGCAACTGATTATGAATTTCCTTCAAAATTCTTATATTTGTGATTGTGCGGGAAACGTACCCAAAAGACAAGCATCCATGTTGAATCGCCATGCTGATACTTTGTGCAAAAATAAACCAGCCCTCTTGACACTTAAAAGAAACGGTTTTCTACGATACAATTAATATTATAAATGTGAAAGTAACTCTGTCGCACTTGAGAAAAGACATAGGCTACTTTTTATCGACATACCACACGGGCGAAGCTGCGGGCGGAAGCTAGTTAAATATATTTTATCGAGTATTAAATTAAAGACATTGTGACGATCCCAAATAAATTGGAATGAGGGCAGAAGACAGATGATGAACGAGTGTTAAATGATATATTCGGAAACCATGTAAAGCAGTTGCCCCAGCGCCTGATCCCCTCCCCGGTCGTATCGGTTTGCGGTCTCATGGAAGAGATAGTGCACCTGTGGTTGCGCACACACTCCTGCACTATAAGTTATTACCAGCCAATGGTGAGGCTACGGCTACAACTTAATTCAAATAAAAATTTGAAAAGTGACTTTCCCACAATACATTAAAAAGTAATAGAATACAATAATAATGCACAAAGAGCTTGCCCCAAGCAGAAAAATGAAAGTAAAAAGTAAAAGCAGACATTTATTACACAATTAATTATCCAGTCGACTTCAAAGGAAGCATTATTTCTATGCAGAACATTGCAATTAGTAGGTCTTTGCTAATAAATCCTCTTAAAAAAATACAAATTATTCACTTAGAAACGAGGTTTTAATTAAGTGAAGTAGCTAGGTATTATTACTATCATCATGGAATCACGTTTGATAAATATTTTTAATAGGTTACATGAATTCAGCGTTAATTTGTACATATAAATATTTCTTTAGTTTAATCCTTTTTTTTTATTTCGATTTATCAAATATGCTTAACTATTACTTATAATTTCCACTAACGTACACATTATGTCCCAGCACTTACTTACGGAATCTTCTGTTCTTCCCCAGGTACTCTTCTGGCATACACCCTGGTCTCCACCTGCGTCCTGGTGCTGCGCTACCAGCCTCACTCCACCAACCTGATCGAGTTGTTGCCACAGAGTCTTCGAACCCCTGTAGATCCTGAGGGAACTGCTAGTGCCAACCGCGAGACGACTTTCACGGTAAGTTATTACTATAGCATATGCATAATCAGCCTATAATGTTCCCACTGCTGGGACATATGCCTTCATGCCTTCTCTCTTCGCGAGGGTTATTAGATAGGGCTTTAATATACCACGCGGGCCCAGTGCGGATTGGTAGATATCATCATTATCTTTGTATTATTGGTTCTAGGACATGCCGGTTTCCTCACGATGTTTGTGATATATTTCAGATATTTTTTATCAAAAAGAGGTGACACATCTTTTTGAAGTCGATGCAGCATCCTCCGTTTTCGCGTGGCTTATATCGTCAGACAGTTTTAGTGTTCCTTCGACGTCATATATTTGTGCTGCCAGTCGTATTATGACTTCCACAAATGATTGTATATATTTGCCGTCATCTTAACGAAGGATATTAATGGATGAATCATGAAATCTAATATTATTGCCGAGCTGTCCATAGTAATATATTTATGCTCATGTATGATCATTGTAAGTATATCTATCTATACATAATTATTATAAATTAAACTTACTTTCCGTGTTTGTCTGTGTGACCGCATCTTCTAAACTACGCAACGGATTTAGATGTGGTTTTCAACATCATTGAGATAATATTTATTCCAGAAGGTCATTATGACATTTATTTAAAAAAACGAATCTCGTGAAATCACGAGCAACTAATATGTGTGAATAAATATAAACTTAGCAAAATTCAAAATCAAATTTCTAGTGTATTAATGCAACGTTGCGGAGTTCCAAAATACTATATTCGTAACAATATATCATTATAAGAAAGGAGAAAATCACTTTTTAAAGTTAGTAAATATACCTGTTAGTGTACATATTGGTACTCATGGCTGTACATAATGTAGCAATTATTAGGGTATGCTACAAACATAATCAGCACCCAACCTTAAATGTGGGAGGATTCACTCCCACATCCACATTCAAGATTAGACACTTACTGTATATTTGACCTTTCGTTAATTATTGCACCGTTGTTTACAATCTACCTACTACGCTAGACAATGGTAGCGTATTTGTAATGTGACCACAATTTTCTGCCACAATCAGTATACTTAAATAATGTAATAACAAACAATGTTTGATACGTAATAGTAAAAATTCAGTGTATCCTAATTTTGGTGTTTGGTAGCATGAGTTAATTTCGGGACATACTGTCTCATATCTCCGAGGGTTTAATCAATGTTGTCTCATAATTAATAGTTCCATGCTATTATAGGTTCGTCGTGCGCATGACCGTCGTCGTTGCCAACTCTCACCCTCACACTCTCACACTCTCACAATACTCTCACCGGCAGCAAATGTCGCTCAGCCCTAAACGCAGTAAACAAACAAAAACTTGGGATTTCTCGGGAGGCGATATTTTAAGTGCATAATTTCTCATCAGTTAGTTTCAAATGAACTTGTTAAAAAAAAAAAACAAAGCTGTTTTTAAAGTTCCCCATGAATGTAAGTTGACATTTTTATTTTTACTTTGAAGCTTTCAAATTTTCTTTTTATGTCTTATATTGACGTGTAGGTGATGCTGATAACAGAAAAAAATATGACATACCACACAGCGCTATGTAGGCCGCTTGGGCTTGCTTGTTTGTTGTCGAAGGACGAACTCAGTGTCAGGAGGCTGTATTTTTAGGGTCCGTACCCAAAAGGTAAAACGGGACCCTATTACTAAGGCTATGTCTGTCTGTCTGTCTATCTGTTTGTCCGTCCGTCTCTCCGCGGCTTAGCTCGGAGACTGTTGGTGCTAGAAAGCTGTAATTTGGTGGGTAGGTATACATAGAAATCACGCCAACAAAGTGGTAAAAAAAAATGGTACAAAATATTTTTTTTTTAAGTAGCTCCCCTTCTCGTAAAGTGTGGATTGTTTTTTTTTCTCGTCGATCCCATGGTCTGGGGTATCGTTGTTTCTGTATATTAAATGTATTATACACACATATTAATCGAATAGGTCGGGGTTTGGCCATCTGGAGTTTCTCAGTAGCAGCTCGGAATCTGGATTTGTGCCCGGTAGATGGTAATAGGTTCGCCCCTTATTACATAGGACTTAAACTTAATGCGAAATGTGGGTGTACCATGGGTGGACCTTTACCTAACCCTTCCGGGAATATAAGCATGATATTTGTTATGTACAGGTAAATCAAAACGGTAGTCAGATTAAATACCAAATAATGAAAACAAAATTAAAATTAAAATCCAGTAATGGTATTGCCTTATTTACTTCTAATAGCTTCAAAT
This sequence comes from Lithophane leautieri, assembly GCA_949152455.1. Taxonomy (NCBI): domain Eukaryota; kingdom Metazoa; phylum Arthropoda; class Insecta; order Lepidoptera; family Noctuidae; genus Lithophane; species Lithophane leautieri. The sequence goes on along the minus strand of OX424458.1, from coordinate 16,117,420 downwards.
GACCTGAAAGCAGGAAAGAATGCTATAATTCTCGGGTGTGCTATTTTTACTTCGGCATAAAAAAGCCGTAAAAGACAATATTAATAGACTAAAATAAATAAATTTTGACTACTCACTCCATTGAAGTATCCATATTAGTAAACAAAGTTGAGTCTTTGGCAGAAGCACTTAGAAAATTCCATTCCCAATTGAAAAGTGCGTTGTTAAACGATATAGAAAATGTGTTCGAATGAAAAATTTCCTTTTGAAATTATAAGAAATTCTTCCCAGCTGCAGGAAAAAATGTTAGAAGTTCTACAGAAGTAATTAGCAGAGGAAGATAAATTGTAACTGGAGGAGTAGGTCTGACGTTTATTGCGCTCCGAGCTCTTATCACTCAAGACGATAATAAGAACAAACCAAAGTATTATATATCATACTATTATTTTTGCAAACTGTGTTGATCAGCTTTGAAGGTTAAAACTGATCCAGTATTTAGGTACTTTCAAATTCAATTCAGGCCTACCTTATTACTATAGGTACCTACGTGAAAATCATGAAAAGAGAATTTACTGAAAAATGCTAATAATATAGCTGAAGAGTTTGTAATTTGTTTGTTTGAACACCCTAATCTCAGGAACAGCATATGCGAGTCGAATTTGAAAAAATCGTTTGCTTTTTAGGACCTAATTCTTGAGTAAGGTTATAGTCTACGTATCACGCTACGACCCTTAGGAGCGGAACAAAAAGTAAAAAGTCAGAAAGAACGCTATGCGAAAACGAAGTGATAGCGTGGGCGGGCGATGCGATGCGACGGGGGGGACGGGGGAACAAGAACTCATTAAAATTATTATAATATTAATTCAAAAATGTACGTATAACATCCTCCTACATGAAGTAGGATGTTTTGAAAATAGAAGATTCCTTATACAAAGTACGTAATAGCAATCAAGTAGATTATACACTTAACTCGTCCGACATATAAACGATGGCGTTATTTTCATGCAAATTGTGTTACAAACAAAGGAAATGTGGCGCAGGACTGAAAAATCATGAAAAATTGTGAAAATAAACAGGCTGTTAACATTTATCGTGGAACATTGTGTATTGAAGCCAGCGGCAATGAAAATAAAAAAGTAGCCCGTTCGCCCTGACGGGAAGACTCGGTGCAACGTTCGCAAAAAATATAATTTAGCGCACATTTTTCCACCCCGGATATCTTTTATTAAAGGAACTTTTTTTGACAGTTTCTCCATTCAATAACTGATAGACGTCATTTTTATTACACAGACCTCAGACCAAATATAAAATATGGATTATACCATATCTGGCGTTGGAAAATTTCTATACGTAACTAAATTAAGTAGTATTAACGTTATAGAGAAAAAAACTTACAGTTTTTTCTGACAAACGCATGACGTTATGTTACTCAACAACTCCATAATATGAAAGAGGGGAAAACGCATTGTAAACTACACTATTTCCGCGAATTATGAAGTAAGATAAAGAGGCTCAGACAGAGGATAAGAGCGAAAAGATGAAAATAGAATAGTAATAATATTATATTTTCTTCAAAATTATAGACAGCAATCGGATCAATACAGAAAGGAAATATTAGAAAAAGGATGTGGTATTGACTTGTGAACTTAACAAACATTAAGAAATTACCGTCGTCGTTGGCGTGAGCTCAGAATCACATCTTGTTCAACTATTTTTCGACGTTCGCGTGAGCTTGTTAAACTATATATTTTCTCATTTTCTTGGAAAATATTAACTCCAGGAGCAGACAAAATGAACCGATTTTTGATGAAAGCCAATAAAATAAAACAACATTTTTCATGTTGTTTTATTTTATTGGCTGGCACCTTTAGGTAGATAGGTTAAAATATCATAGTTATTTTATCGGTGTAGCTTTTTCCGTTTGTTTACTAAGTTGTTAATTTTAGAAAATATATTTATTTTAATTTATTTCTTAATTTCATCCAAAAGGCAAAAATGTATTCCTTACAATACAAGTTTTTAAATATTAAAGAACACATTCGAGTGCATAGACTAATCAATTCACACAATTCATATAACGTTTCCTGTGCGTGTGTGTGTTTAGACACACACACACGGTTACGGGATGTCTTTTACGGTAATATTGAACCTATAATAGTTAATCGCTCGGTTGCATTACGCAGATCGTTTTTCGTAATTGCCCAATCAATATCTATTCCGAATCTTTCACTACTCACTACCGACAGCGCAGTAACAAGTATTTTCTTGCGTCTTGTTTCACCAAGCGAGCAGCTGGTGCTGGTCCTTATCTTTTAGTACAAGAACGTTTAGTTGTCCAACAACTTTTCTATCGTCTTGTCTTCTAAGAAGCAGATGCAGCTGCTATGAATCTGGAACTTGTGGAAAACACTACTGTAAGCTTAAGTGATTATAAAGAGTGACCGTGGAGTTTCTTGCCGGCTCTTCTCCATAGGAAACGACCAATTGGAACCGTGCACCTAGCTTCTGACGTTTCGTGCCCATGTAGATTTATGTATAATAAAATATTTTGATTTTTGCTATGCTGTTTGAAAGTATATCTTGACCTTACTCTTCAGGTCTGACAAATACAGCTATAGAGTATTTAACTATGTTGGGGTTGGCTTTCAGTCTAACCGAATGCTGCTGAATACCAGTATTTTACATGGAGCGACTGCCTATCTGACTTCCACAACCCAGTAACTGGGTAAATACGATACCCCTTGGTAAGACTGATTATCAGACTTGCGGGCTTCTGACGACCCGTAACAACTGTCAAAGATCCACAAATGATAGCCGGGACCAACGGCTTAAGATGCTTTCCTAAGCACGGAGGAGTCTCGATAATTATGTAAAGATGGTCACCCGTCCATGGACCAACCACGGCAATCTAAACCTGATGGATCGACCGGTGCGGCTGTTATTACTTAGCCACGAGCTCCTCCTAATTATAATATTCCAGTAAATTAAGAAAATATAAACAAGAAAAAAATATGAATATTTCCGTTTATTATGCGGAACCATTGAAGACTCAGTCAATAACCGTGCAGTCATTTATCTCCGAGGCCAGCACTTAACAGAATTGCTTTACATTCCCCCCACGCCTGCACCCCTGCCCCATTTTCTAACCGACTTGTTCAATTCAAGGCAGAACATTGAGAAAATACAAATTTCGTGCGTACTTACAGATATCCCAAGAAAAGTACGCGTTTCGGGAATCATCGTCTATCTTCGGAAAACGAACACGCGGTGATGAGATCTTGTATACGCCTGTCACAACAGAAGCAACCAATGCAAAATAGGCTCTAACTTGCATAAGTTAGAGCCTATTTTGCATTACCATGATTTTCTTCTTAGGTTGTGGAAAATTAAAATAACTATTATGTTTAGCCCAAAATTCTGCCACTCGAACTCCGTTCACTGACGCAGTCATCCTCAAGTGTACAGGTGGCAGGTGACAGGTGGTAGGACGGGCAAGATGGTAGGAGGGCCATTGTCTGCTGAGAGACGACGCTTATTAGTACCTACTCTTGAGGTTCGAGTCGTTCATAAATACCCATCTGTGGAGATTCTCTTTGCTACGGCCGACTTGGGTTCGTACTCTATAGAATGATAATTCAATGTTTTCGCGTGAGCAAGAACTGTGCAATACTTATACCTATTACACGGTGCAATTAAAAAATGGTGAAAAATTTAACTCGCCCAAACTTTTGTTCTATCATTAGCAATCTTCAATATTAACCCTAAACGGTCAAAAACATTGCGCAATTCGTGTTATTGTGCAATATATTTGATCGTATCCGGGCCCGACTAATAAATTAACAGATCTATCGAATAATAAAATAAATAAAAGGCAATGCTTTGACCTAACGTTATGTACCGAAAAAATGAAAATATTGTTATTCAATTGGTGTATTGTTTCATCAGTTCAACTCAAATTCAAAGAATCTACGCAAAGAACTGAAAAAGTATCCGTAATCTTAAGATATCAATCGAAATAAAATATTATCATATAATATCATACAATGTACAGTATCGATCATAAATATATAACTATGGGAAGAGATGACACATCTTTTTAAAGCCGATGCAGCATCCTAAATTTTGGCGTAGCTTGTCTCATCGGATAGTTTTGGTATTCCATCGATGTGACGTATTTGTGCCTTTCACAAATTAGATATTATAGCAGAGCTGTCCATAGTAATATATCGCTCGTGACTGTACCACATAATGTTTAACACATGCACTAACTAACACTAACACCGTGTGAACAGGCGAACTAAACTAGTTACGCAGCCCACCATTAATACAGAGGGGTTGATTAATCACATTATATCGAAATGGGGGGATCTAACCCGGCTTGAATATCTACCTACGGCAAACTAGATTAGGTGGGGAGCGAAACGGAAACCCAGCGTATGCCCTGCGTAATCTAAGTAGCTTAAAATGAGTCCGTTTCCTAGGTATATCCCAGTCATTCCTACTCAATGGTCACATCGCTCTGGAGCAATGATATCTTTGGCTCTTGCTTTCAAGATGGTAAAAATGTAAAAGAAGAAAAAGAGTTATTTTTCCTTTTTTAAGTACCCAACTACGGCGAAGAAAAAAGGAGGGTTATGATTTTGACCGGAATGTATGTATGTAAGTATGTTCATCTGTTCCCTCCTATCTTCTAAACCACTTATCACAATTTGACAAATGAGGTATCGTTGGAAGCGTCTTGATCGTCCGCTGGTTATAGGCTATGTGACGTCACATTAAAAATAGCGCTCTCTAGAGGACATAAAACAAGGAACTTAAAAAAAAAATGTTTAATCGTACCATGTTGGGTATCAAATGAAAGGGCTTAATGAGCACATTTCAAAAATAAATATATTATAAACCCAAAAGATTTAAAAAAAAATAAAGAAATAATAACTAAAACCCAACTACGACTAAAAAGGTATAAACCAGACACCACACACAGACAAATTAAAAATCCGGAGTCACACGTAATCTGTTTGATTTGTTAACATTTGTGACTCCGGATTTATAATTTGTCTGTCTGTGGTGTCTTGTTTATACCTTTTTAGTCGTAGTTGGGTTTTAGCTTTTATTACTTTAATCTTTTTTTAGGCTTCTCTCTGAAAAGAAAGAATAATAACTATTTTTCTTCTTTTACATTTCTAATTTTGCGCTGAGCTTTGCGTTACTAATATTAGAAAATTATTATTTATCAATTTCATATTACATAATTTTATTCCCAGATAATAGCTTAATTCCAATAAAATATTAATAATTCCAATAATTTCATTTCATTGTTTCCTCTCTTTGTTACCTGTAATCTGATTTCATAAACCGAGAGTTGTTATTTAATTATTCCCCTCTGTAAAGTAATGAAGAGGAAAAATGTTTTGATTTTTCACATTTTGTTCATTATATTGGCGTGAAAATATAAAAACAGAAAATGATTTACTTTATTTTGTACTGGAATCAATTTCGGATCTTTACGTGATTAGGTACATACTGAAAAACTACACTCTAAGGTACGGACAATCTTTTTCAATAGGTACATAGGTATACCTTATACCTTAGGGCTGGGAACACTTTACTTAATCAAAACCACAAAGCCTCAACAGTATGAACATGACTTACCTCTGGTTTTACATCAAATCAAATCAAATCAAAATATTTTATTTCACATAAGCCTACATGGGCACTTATGAAACGTCAGAAGCTAGGTGCACGGTTCCAATTGGTCGTTTCCTATGGAGAAGAGCAGGCAAGAAACTCCATGGTTACTCTTTTAAAAGATAACTGGCTTTTACAATATTTTCGAATTACAGTGTTAATAGTTATGGGAGGACAGTGTAGGCCTTTCAAAAAGTTTCAGGTAAAGATCACAAAAAAATTAAAAAAAGTCTACAGTTCACTAAGCCTACGACGTTCTCACATTCACAAGGTAGAAAAGAATCCATATACGATAAATAAGATACTACAGATAAAAATCTATTTAAACCAAATGACATGATTGCCATTACAACTGTAATAAATCTGAATAATTAACTAATTAATTATAATAGCATAATTAACATAATAGCATAGTACTAAAATAATTGGCATGTATTGAAGAATACTTGCCAATTCTTTTAGTACTATGCACCCAAAAGAAATTTCTTGCAGCTCAGTCTTTTGCCATAGAATTTTATGCCGTTGCACCATTGTATCTCTACACGGAATGACAATATTCATTCGGCGACGTTTCACTTTGCTACTTTCTTAACTGCGGTTTTCACGATCAATAATAAAATGTAGGTTTAAAATATTCATACCGGTCAGTTTTCAATGATCGGCCCAGATATGGTTCAGAATAGATAATATTTTCGATTGTATCGATTATAATAAAAAAAATAAAAGGGTAGGTTACGTTACTTAAAAGCAGAATATATTGTGCAAGACTTTTTGATACTACAAATCCGCAAAGCGAATTGTTTAAAAGTTATGATTTTTTTCGGACTTTACAATTTTTATTTATTTAACAATATTATTGAATATGCACCGTACTTTTAAAAGGCTGGTCTTTGAAAACGAACTCTGTATCGCCCAAACGACGCGTAGGGCGTATAGGGCGGGATACCGTAACCAGATAGAAGGAATTGTTCAGGCTTAATAAAGCCTTCACAAATAACAACACTTTACGTGTTTTTCATAATGGCAACATTGTGTTTACTGTCAATGTTATAGTGACGTTATTACTAATTTATCTATCGTGGCTTTCCCGCCAATACCCGCACGAAAAGCATTGTAAAATCGGTCGTCGTAAAATAAAAAATTCTAATACTGCAATTCCTGGGCTTTATTCACACCAGTATATCCCCAAAGATATAACAAGAATACCTCACTCAACTCAGCCTATAGCAGTCCACTACTGGACATAGGCCTGCCAGGGTTGCGGGAAAGTCTGAAAGGGATACCAGGACCTTGGCAACAAACTGAAGGAACACGCGTGGGTTTTAGTCAGTAAAAGTCTGACACGCCCTTCCGTTCCGCCCAGAGCGGGAGAAGTAATTTGACTATGTCACACGCTCGAAAAAAAAAAAGGCTTCTCCACGACATCCTGTCCTGTCTTCCACATCCAGTCCGTTTTAGCCACCTTTTAAGGTCGTCGGTCCATCTCGCTCTGGGGCTCTCACACTACGCTTACTGATACGCGGTCTTCACTCCAGGTCCCGTCAGCCATCGGTCCTTCGACAAACATGACCAGCCCACTGCTACTTCAGCTTCTTCTTCATATAACTGTTTGTGTTTATTGCTTGTTTATGTTGCTGGCCGAATCTAAATGGCAAAAATACCCCGAGTATACAGTCACGTACGAGTATGTCGAGCCAAAGGTAACAGACAAATATATTATACCACAATATCCGTAGCTCGCGGCTCGTGGCCATTGCAATGTTTTTTCAGCGGATGAAGCGGAATATATTGAATTGTCCTTTGTTGTTTGAGTGTATTTTGGTCAATTTGAATGATTTGCAATGAATAAACTACGGTTTTACGTGTGTGAGGTAAAGCGAGACGGTAAAGGATGTCACAATTGTTTTTTGTTTTTACTTTCAGTTGAAACAGGTACAGTTAGCGACAAAAGACGATTAACTCTGTTAGTTTTTGACTTACCTAAATTTATACAGTCATAAGGATTCGATACACTGCTTCTCAGCATTTCTTAACTTAACAGTTCCTTATCATCCTCAGAATGTATGAATATTTTTCTCAGTAATGTAGGTCCCGCCTGTGGTGTGCGATTATTCATACAATATGTACATTTTTGCAATGCATGGCGATACGGTCCGTTTGCGCTCCAATCTCAAATATCTTTCGGTGAAGATTCCGAAGTTTCAATAAATATACTGTTATTACCTATAACATGTAGGTTCAAATATAACGTATCTATACCTTCCTAACGAACTTTATCTTCGTAAGCCATTTGATCCGCGCTCAATCAAGATTTCTACAGACATGGATAAAGAGGCTTCTGAGTTACTCTTCGAGGGTTTAAAGGGTTATAAAAGTATTAAATAAGTTACGGTTTGTTAAATAATGTAGACAAACAAATTACAGCGATACGGACGAGTACTTCGACGTTGTTTTTGTATTTATATGTAGGTAGTTAGTTCGTCATTAGTGTAAATATTTAATTTTGTTAAGCATTATAATGTATATACAACATTCGTTTTTGTTTACCCTAATCCCCGAAAAAACAATCAGCGGTTCCATACATTTGTGTTCACTTAAATCGACAAAATGTATGGAACAGCTGTTTTTTTTCGCGATTTCATGGTTGGTCCCATAGAAAAAGTTGTTCAAAACTATGAGTACGATGACCCCTTTTCGGGTTTAGAGTAAACAAAAACTAATGTTGTAATAAAGTAAAAAAATATGTATGAAAAATATAGAATTCAAAGTTTTCGCGAAAAACAAAAAAAAAAGATAAGTAAGTACTTGCAGTGATAGAAACATTGGTGCGTTAACTATGTAAGGTTTTCAAGCGATAATTATGACAACGCATACCTAGTTAATATAATTAAAGAATCAACTCCGAATATACCGAAATAACATTAGATTTGTCGATGTTCGACAACATCTTCTGTACTTACTCTCAGGCCAAGAAATAAGAAACGCCATACCTATCCACAAAACAATACATTTCTTGATGTTTTGACCATTCGGGTAATTATCTAACACACTTACAATGGTAATGCATTTCATTTGGCAGTTCATCAACATTGCGTTATTTACGTTGCTGAGAAGACTTTTTCAAACATATGAAGCAAAAGATTAGCAGTTTCCTTCAAAATCATTCAGATTGTGATTGAAAGTGTGTTACGTAATTAGGCTGCTGAACAATATTCAGACTAATATGATTTATTATTTCCAGGCCCACGCGTCCACCCACATCATGCCACCTAGCCAACGCGTCATGGTCCGTCGAGTCACCAGAAGGTAACATGTGCTAAAAGCTAAATGCGAATGTCTTGCGAATGTGCCATCGCGAAAGGCCGGCCGCACCCCTTTGTGTCACCAAATATGTGTGTGTTAGCTACGCGGCTATGTGACTGGCCTCTCTTATGGACGAACTTTAAATTTCTAATCAAGATAGTCTTTCTTTTTCTACATTTATGACAAAATTGAAATTGCCAGTCACAATTCATAAAAAATAAAACCTGATTTACACTGTGCGCCCCAGAATTGCCTGTGGCATACCATATGATAAAGCAACCACATAAGTTGCACAGTCTAAACACGTTTAGACGATGCAAGTCATTTATTACTTCAATTTTATTGTATGCCACAAGCAAGCTTAACTTGCAGCGTGGAAATGGGGCAAAGTATTCAGGAATAATCCTTTGCGATCATGTCTTGAACATGATTATTTTTCCAAAATCATGCTCCGATTTTGTTGCGAACAAAAGTTGAGTTTCTTTCGACACTGCCTCCTAAACTATAAATGTTTCCAGCTCTCCGGATTCTGATGATACCCTGCCTGGCGATGAGAGTGAGGAGTACCGCGATGACACCTTCCTGGTTAACTCTAACAACGAGAACAACTACTACGGTAAGGCTACCTATGTTCCATCTAAGTTTATGCTCATGCTCAGTCAATTTCTTCCAGCTAAAACCTCTAACCGCCATTTGCTTTTATTGCCAAGCGATCTGTGAATATATGTTGGTAATTATTATCATTGTAACAGCTGTCGTACTTTTGCAAAAAAAACTATGGAACTTAATTTAAAAAATACTGTATTTGTGTAAGACTACCGTTTACTTTACCCGCGTGGATGTCGGAAATTATCCCACGGCAACATACTATCTGGATAAAAAGTAATAAAGTATACATACACAAGTAGACCATGACCCTGGTTTCGGCCGGGTCATGGTCTACCGGTGTGATAAAATCTGTTCAGCCGTTAAATCGTGAAAGGTACAGACAGAGTTACTTTCGCATTTATAATATTAGTACCTATGATAATATGGATAGCCATTGCTATTATAATACTGGGAGTACACCTGCGATTATCGGATTGCTACCCTCGAAATTCCGAATCGATATTTAAAAACGGAATTCCGTATGGTAGGTATATGGCCGGCCTTCATTTTTGTCGTCTGGTTTTTTCAGAATATTAAGCTAAAAACAAGTAAATTCCTTTCTATATACTTTCTTATCTCACAGTACTGTGTCCTTTCCTGTACACATAAACTTCTCGTCCCGTCCCGAGTTTAATTTCCCTTGTGATATGAAAAAATAATAGAAAATTATATATTTGAAACCGGAATAAATCGTGCTTCAATAATGTCAATATAACTACATATTATTATTTATATTTAGGTATCCATATTATGTTTATCTATGATTATAGTTTTCTCATGAATCTCAAAAGTTTCGTGACTAGGTAAACTCAAAAGGAAAACTCGATTGCTTTTCGATAAATTAATATTTGACCCTCGACATTGCGTGTTCAAGAAATTATTTTCGACTCAACCATCTTTAATGGGGCAAGTTGTTATAACTAATTAAATGCCGCTAGAACAGGTCGTGCCCGCCATCTGTATAGATGGGCACTTTTAACAATCCACGAACTCGGTTAAATTAGAACCGTAAATATTTATCTTAGCAAGATCGTCTTTCTGAAAAGCTAAAGCCATTTAATATTCTCGATATCAATTTATTGGTGTAGTTATTCCGTTCAACTCTTCGCAATTGACAGTTAACACGAAAATTGTAACTCGCAGTTATGCCCGTTTTCACTAACACTTTAGAATACCTAAATGTAATGTGCAAACGTAAAGCGGCATTGCTATTCTGTAACCATCTCACCGTAACAACTTAGGTGAAGTGAGCGTGGTGTGGGCTGTCATTGTCATCGATACCTACTGAAGCTAAGGCAGTGACAAATCACTTCAAGCTCACTTCACCTAAGTTTTTACGGGTGAGATTTTTACAGAATAGCACAACAGTTACTTAACTCAAAAAAAAAAATCTGCAACAAGTAGACGATGACTAAAGTTACGACACCGATTCGAGAATGTGTAATGCTTAACAACTCTTACGGGTTGCCTAGCAACAGATTTATTAGGTACGATTATTGACAGAAAGTCCAAGTTTCTTTGCCGCAATCAGCAATATTAAAGCAGCGCCATCTATGTGCAGTTGGCGGCGGTTCTTCAGGCAACAACAGTACTTGCAGCCGTTTCCTCGCGGCTGTGTCCCGTCAGCTGCATGCGATGAGCTACCTGTGTCCTGGCCTGTTTCCATGGGTTGATTGCGGACCAGCGACGGAAATGAGCGGTAAGCTTACCTCAGATCTACACCTGAATTACGTAATACATTTTCCATTACAATCGGAAAGTTTTGAAGGATATTCATAATCTTCACAGGTTTGAAAAATTCGTATGCTCAACCACGTTAATAACGCAATGAACGTGGGTGAACTGTCAAAATGAAACCCATTGCAATCAATTGTAATTTTTTACGCAATTATCGCGCTGAACACTGTTCACGTGAATTCAGATACCTGTGGAATTCAAAATAACGTACAATTTTAGCAGTGGTGGCGCAGTGGTAGAGTCGACCTGTGCAGCTGTGGGTTGAAACCCAGGCAGGCCTTTATTTTGTGTAGGTTCCAAATTTAATTCATCACAGTGAAGGAAACCATCGTGAAAAAACCGCCCTAGAACCAAAAATTCGAAGAGTAACTTCCACCAACCCGCACTGGGCCCGCGTGGTGGGTTACAGTCCACTCCTTCTCACAGAGAGGAGGCCTCTGCTTCAGCAGGGGGAACAATAGTAGACTGACTATACTATACACTCCATTTTCGGACATGTTCCAGATTTATCGTCCCATTCCATAGACACCCGAATCCGTCAAGGCTACCACTGAACGTTTCGGATGCCAAAATTCGAATAGCCAAAGATAACCAAGAATAGGTGACTGCATTTATTTTCAAGTGATGGCATTATTAAAAAATCGAGCTAATATGACATCTTAGCTGGTAATACCAACCTCTCAGAAAATGGGTTGGTACCATCTGACGGCTAACACTAGCATCTCGTGCGCTGATTGGTCAATATAAAATAGCGCGCGCTTCCCCGGCTTCCTGTTACACACTTCCGTCCCTTTTCACTAAATCACTCCCACAGACGCGAGAGGAAAGATGTTACACATTAAAAATAAAAACAAAGGCTTATATACCGGATGAGAAATTTAAAAAATAGTCCCAGTGTATAGTGAGAAATTTACGAGATTCAACACGCTATCGAGCCATGAATTGTTCAGAGATTCATAAATTGTTTAAAGAAGTTCGCTTTAAAACAATGATAAAACTTTTCCCTTGCAGAGAGAGACCCTTTGCAGTTACACAAAGGGTCTGAATATAACGTAAATTCGCAGCTTCAGTTTCAGAATACAAAGCCATCGTTTTATTAAAATTGTATTGAAATAGCGTTTGAGCTTGTGATCGAGAGAGTGTCGGGTTAAACTTTTAAACGAGCTCATTTTAATATGCAATTTTGTGTACGAATCCCTTTGAACGCCGTTCATTTTATGCATTTTTCTAAAATGTTTTCCAGGTAAAACTTACACTGCTAGCTAGCAGTTTTTTGAACAACAATAGCCAGTAGAACTACTATCGAAATAACTTTCAAAACCCATCAGATCACCTCTGCCTAACCCTTCGGAATACAGGCGTGATGTTTTGTGATGTATTATAAACCGCTGATAAACTCCTGCATTAATTGATTTTATTCTTTAAACAGGAATGTTCGTCATCAAATCAGTGGGCATCATGTATCTGCTGATCATCGCCTTCGACCTGTTCGCTGCGTACGGCAACCCTGGCCCCTCCACCTTCACGAACGTTACCATGATTCTGTTGACCCTTGCCATCTTTGCCATCTTGCTGATGATTTCGAGGAGACCACAGAACCGGTAAGGATAACTTGATTTCTTAGTCACTCACGTATTTGGTTCATTGACAGACAACGCACAGCCTAAACCGCTGGGTCCTAGGAGCCTACCACCACCACTTACAGCAGTATTATTTTAATCTTACTTCAGTGGGGGAAAGAGATGGAGCTATACGTCCTGCAGAGCTTCATCTTTTTCCTACACTGAAGTAATATTAAAATAATACTGCTGTAAGCGGTGGTGGTAGGCCCCCCGAAGCATGAAATTTTGCACAAGAGTTTCTTAAATAGCGTAGGTGAAAGATTGTATGGAAGTTTGGCATTTTTGTCAAAGGGAAATACTATCAGGCGCACTACTTGTTAGTATAGAATGAAAATCTAAAACATCATTTTGATTTCAGTTTACATTCGAGCCCAGACAGTATAATCATAATGATGACTGTAATAATATTAGTCAGAACCAAACCCAGAACGAAACTATATACCTACAGAAATAGTACATTAGTGTCGCGGCCAGCAATTAGGGCATTGATGGACTCACGTATTTTCACGATCGTCCATCAATGCCTGATTGCGGCCAAGTCTTTTATAGTACTTTTCTCAAATCATGTGCCGAAATTAAAACTGAATATATAAATAAAAATTCTTGGATCAACGACGAACAACGACAATTTTTCACGCGCCAACTTGTTCAGTTATTTCTTCTTTACATATACAGTTCTATTTGCAAGCCAAATCGAAATTTTAATAAAATTTTTGTTAACTAACCTCCTTGGTTACTAGGTGTTAAAGTAAAAAGTTCGTTCCATTTTTAAATAACACGACAGGTAGGTATGAGTTTTCATAGTAATTTATTTGGCCGCTAAACACGCCAGATAAGGAATTTTATAGTAACTTTGCTGGCCGCATCGTCACTTGTTTTTGATCAGTACCTACAACAATTTCTATTTATATCGAAGAAGGTTGTCAAAATAATGCTCAAATTTCCAAGCATGTTTAAACGAGAAAAAGATAATTGTGTCTAATAAAAACTTAGATACTATATCTTAGGTAATTAAACACCAGTTTTCTTAGAAAAAACAGTCTTGCTCAAGCTCTTAGAGAAAACTTACATATTTAATTACTTTTTTATTTCCAATTCGCTTGTCGCAGCCGCATCACTTAGATGCTTTACTTTCTTACTACTTTCACCTTTTAAAACCACGTTTTAATAAAATGTTCAGTCTTGAACGTAGACCGGGTAGGTACTTACCTGGGTTCCTAATTGAAAGCTCATTTCAGCGAAACATTCTTAGCGCAATTACTTGCATAATAATTTAAATGCGGTGTTTTAAATTAATATGCAAGAAAGCACGCTATGAAGTTTTCGCGCTGATACTTAATTCATTCACACTCCGTTAGGAGTAGGTACCTAATACATGGAAATTGATTATTTTGCCGCAAAGAAAACAAAAGAGTTTATCCTCGTCATGAACGCGGGGTTGGACTTCTTTGATGTCTTTTTGCTAATCGATGGAATTCAAGCAAGGAGACGCTTTGGCGGACGATGGCGAGGCGTGTCTGGTGGCACATCAACAAGTTCCACACAAACCAAGCGTGTTACCGTTAGCTAGCACTACGACATTGACTTATTGACGGCTTTGAACGGTGAAGATGACAGAAGCTGTGCCCTCAACGCAATTTCCACAACACGAATTTTATTAGAATTGCCGCCTCTAGACACTGCAGGCGTGGCCATGCCATGCTATGAGTTGGAATTCGTTTTAGCTAAACTCAGTTACATCAATTGTTAGTTATTTAACGATCGATTAATTAAACTACAAAAGCATCCATCGATTTAAAAAATACATTCGTTATTTTTAATTAAAAACCTACTAGTTTACTATTTCGTTAATCTGAACTGTTTAATCAATTTATTCGCCGGAACTTTTCAGTGTTGCCCTGATCTACACCACTCCCGGGCTGCCCTTTGTGCCAACCATCGCCATCATCGTCAACATCTACCTGATCCTGAACCTCTCCATCTTGACCCTGGTTCGATTCACTGTCTGGATGATACTCGGTAAGTTTCATTTACTCGCTAAGGAGTTCATTTGAAAATATTTGTTCTATCATCGGCAGTTTGTTGTTTTGTAATAGAAATTTAAAAAAATCAAAATCATTTATTTGCTAATATGGGTAATTACATAAAGTTGTAAAAAAAAGCATAGTTCAACCATCACAACAATATTATACAATTAATTGAAACAATAATTTGTAATAAAACAGTTTTGGTAAATAATAATGTCACTAGAATAATTGAAATTAAAAGGTCATGTATTAAATGGGAATGTCAAAATATATTTGTAAATAAATGTTATTTTTTATCATACCATGTTGGGTAGCTAATGAAAGGGCTTAATTAGCACATTTCAAAAATAAATAAACTATAACCATTAAAAATTAAAGTGGTAAAAACTAAAACCCAACTATGACAAAAAGTCAATCAACTAAAAAGGTATAAACAAGACATCACAGACAGAAATTACAATACGTATAGTTTTAAAAGTCGGCTAAAAGCTCCACTCCGCGGGTACTGTAAGCAGTACTTTAGTACGGAGCGGAGTGGAGTGGGGCGCGTCTTCATGGATGGCACTATCTGTAACTACACAGAGCACTATTGTATGTATACGTATGTAACTGTGAAACTAGTCCATTGGGACACGATAAAAAGATTTAAAGTGAAAACAAACAACGGGTTATCCATTCAAGAATAAAAGTATCTACTCGTTTAAAAACTTTAAAGTGTTATCGCTTTCACTTTGAAAAGCTTCGTTCATAAGTTAAAAATTTTGAAGAAGACCCTTTGGATACCTATCTTCAACATCTTTATGAATAGGTACTAGAGAACGCCGAGTAACAAAACATAAATCAAGTTTCTTGACATGGCGCGCGAGTTTGTTGACGTTTTGAATGAAGACGCATTGATCATTGTGTCGATAGTCGATAAGCACAGCCAGGCATAATGCCTGGTTTACACGAGCCTAGTTTTTGAAGCTAAGATAGAAAGCAAGTAATATAGCTAAGATAGTGCATAGTTTGGCATATGCTAGAGTTTTTTACCCGATGCTTGGAAATTTAAAGCCAGTAGCATTGAGTGACTTAGTCCGTAGAGTAAAATGATCAGATTGAATTGAATACTAGCTTCGCCACCCAGACGAGGTTACGGTACACGACAGGATAGTAAAATCAGTGGCTGAGAGCTACTAGCTATAAAAATAGGAAACCATCCTATTAAACTAGCACACTAGCTTACTATCTTTTTCACTAGCTTACTAGCCTAAAAATAAGAATAGTTCTGTATACACGAGGCCAGAGTGAGTACCTTGCTAGCTTACTAGCACAATCTTACTATCCTAGCATAACTAGCCTCGTGTAACCTAGCCATTATAGCCAAGAGCCTCGGCCTGCAGCTTCTCTTACTAAAAAACGTTCACATTCAAGTCGCAATCTGTCAAACGTGTCAAAAACGTTGGTAAATTAATGTTTTTTTTGACAGATTGCGAATGAGATGCGAATGTGAACATTCATAAAAATAAGGGAATTAACCCGTAGGTGTTTGATACAGTAACCGCTTCCTCTTTCTGATCACCGCAGTTGCTTGGACCTTGTTCCCGACGTCGGTAGCCGTAATTTTTTTTATTTTTTTTTCATATTTTTTACATACTCATACATCGACCACGGATTGTTTACATCTTTAAAAAAAAGTAGCATTTAAATCGCTATTTCACCGTGTATTCCAGGCATGTTCATGTACTTCAAATACGGCATCAAGAACTCGACTTTGGAGACGAACCCGCCCGTCCCGACCCCCGAGACCCCGCCGGCCCCGAACCCGTTGGACCGCACCACTATCCCACCACCATCACCGTACCAGGCCAGACCCACCGGCGACCGCAATATCTTCGAAGGAGACGGCAACGAAGGACTATACGGAAATATGGAGTCAGTATCTTTATGAAAAGCAGAATGAACAAGTATTTTCCTAATTTTGAAGATAATGTTGTAGGTAACATAGGAGTTTTAGCGAATCATGGGTTATAGTCATCTTTATGAGTGTGTAAAGCTTTGTTCACGGACATAGTAGGTATGAGAGACACGGACGTTATTCATAAGATCGCTCTAAACGACACTCGCTTAACTTGACTCATGTGAGGAAAGCCCTACACGCTGCTTCACGAGACAGTGAAGACTCTAGAACTTGTGAATGAGTACCGGAATGCAACGAACAGTCACAACACACATCTAGCACCACATTACTATTCAAAAGTTTCCATCAACTACACTGGCCTTCAAAACTTAGTACCACACTTTTAAAATTGTAATTTCTCCTCAACTGTAGAAGCCAGAGTTTTGAAATAAAAAACGTTGTATAGCAAATTTCATCAGCTTTCTTGGAAATTATAGTTTATTATATATAAGTAATGTTTTTAACTTAAACCAACAAATAGCCATTTTTAACTTACTGGCAAAAAACTCTAACGACATTTATAAATACAGTTTTACGCCTTATTTACATTTTCTTTTTGACACCTTGGCTTTTTAATCAGAGTTCATCGAACAAGAAATAAATTTGAATACAAAAACAGAAACAAAAAGAGTCAAAG
Organism: Lithophane leautieri; assembly: GCA_949152455.1. Classification (NCBI taxonomy): domain Eukaryota; kingdom Metazoa; phylum Arthropoda; class Insecta; order Lepidoptera; family Noctuidae; genus Lithophane; species Lithophane leautieri. The sequence goes on along the minus strand of OX424458.1, from coordinate 16,099,840 downwards.
TTGAAACAATTTGAAAAAGAGTGTTTCTGTTCATAATGTTTTTTTCAGCCATTCCTTAAAAGACGATAATAGGCTATAAAACTTTTATATAAGAAATTAAATTATTTTTGTAATACTTTTTATTTCGAAAATATGTCTTGTGTAAGTAATTTAAAAGTTAAAACAATTTTAGAAGTGTGATACTAAGTATTGACGGCCAGTGTATTTTATGTAGTATCAATCGATAGAATTAACATTTAGAATTTAGCTTTAGACTTCTAACTCTTTGCACCCGTCTACCAAATAACACCATTTTCCAGGTATGACAATGCTTTACTTACGTGGCATGAATCTAACTTGCAACCAGTAGGATCGTCAAGTGGTCTTTCAACCCCATCCTCGGAAACGAACAGAATTCAACCACAAGCTCAGCCGCCATCCAGTTACAATCCGTCTACGTTCCGTCAAGTAGAAACACTGTAAGTACTGACGTAGGACCGTATTATGACGTGTTACAGCCAACATTACGTCATCAAGGACAGAGATGGAGCTATATAGGAAGGATAGCCTCTTCCCCTTTTCGCAACGGAAAATATTTATTACAGCTTGAACACTTCAAAATACGGCCCCTGGATATCAATCAGAACGCGACGAAAATATCTGTAGACCTGACTTTTCTGAAAGAACAATTACTGAATGCCCAGGATGCTCCAGGTGTAGGAATATAAGAAACGGCGGACCGCAGCGCATCATGTGTCATTATAAAAAAACGCCCTATAGTGCAATGGTCTAAACAATATGTGATAAAAAATTAACTTTACAAACTTTAAGAGGTGCTTAAGACCATAGGACTGAATAACTTTGACTATGGGACAAACTTTGAAATAGCTAGTTTAGAACAGTAGGTTACTTAAGTACGGAACAGCTGTTTTTTTTTGCGATTTCAATGTTGGTTCCTTAATCAAAGTTATTCAGTTCGATGGTCTAACTATAGCAGTTCTTAAAATTTGTAAAGTAAATTTTTTAACACCTTATTTATGGATAAGAAAGTGATTTTTAAATTTCGATGACGTGAAATACGCCACATTTTCCGTGTAAACGTAGGCTAGCGAGAGGTAATTTAAGGTCCACAGATATTTCCGCCGAGCAGTAGGTAGGTATCTTCAGTATTGATTCATCCTACCAATTCATGTCATCAATAGCGTGTGGAGTGTTTGACATCTAAGTATTTAACAGGTTCGAGGGCAAAATAATTTTTTGAGCGGTTCCTTTTTGCGGAAAGTTAACGAAAACTGAATGAAGAGTTTACCCGGTTTCTATGTTTACTGGATTCTTAGCGATTTTTACATCAGGAGCTAAACCACCACCTCCACTAGCTATACAGGACGTATAGCTCCATCTCTTTCTCAGGTGGTGGTTGGCCCCCAGGCAGCCATTGTGTTCAATAATAATACCTAATTATGTAGTTTTTATGACATTCACAGTTTATTGTACACATTTAGTATAGCATAACCAAAGCACAATCTCCCACTGCTGAGACCCAGGCCTGCTCTCTATGAGAGGCAGTTGGGCCATAATGCACCATGCGAGGCCAATGCGGGCTGGTGGATGTCACTTGTCTTTGAGTTTTTAGTTCTAGGACATAACAGTTTCCTCATGATGTTTTCCTTCACCGTTTTGGTGATAGAAATAATACAAAGTAAATTGCCTGCCTGTGCCCGAACCCACGATCTACGACACTAAAGTCGGGGCCGTTACCACTAGGCCACCATTGCTCTTACACGACACAACTTATAATAATTATTAAATGGGTACACAAGGCTACGCATCAAGCTATACATTTCCAGTTTATGCTGAACTCGCATTGTATAGGATTTCTGTACAATGCGAGGTCAGCTTATACTGGAAATGTATAGCTTGATTTGTAGTCGTGTGTACTTGTTTACATCTTTCTATGTGACGTTTGTGTCGTAGTTTGGTTTTACTTTAATAACTTTTATTTTTATTTAGTTTTTGTTGGTGTTATCGTATAATTTTTGAAATGTGCTAATCAAGCCCTTTCATTCGACACGCCAAATGGCATCATTAATCAAAAATTTTGTTGTTCATTACTTTTTGTCCTCTAGAGGGCGCCATATTCATTTAATGTGAGGCCACATAGCCTATAACCAGCGGACGACTAAAAGGCTTCCAACGATACCTCACTTGTCAAATTATGATGAGTAGGTAGATTAGAAGTTATGAGGGAACACATGAACATACATACATACTTCTCCTCCCTACCTCAAAATCATAACTCTCCTTTTTGCTTCGGCTTAGTTGGGTCAAAACAGCGTTTTTAAAACAGTATCCGTTTGAAAAAGATGTCAAACACTACATTACCAACCTTTATTTTAATAATGTTTGTGCTTAGTTGTAGGTAGGTAGGTAGGTACTTTAGATTATTAATAATGTAAGCTTAGAAACCCCAAATAGGTACTAATGATCGTCTGGCCTGGGAACTACTGGGGGGGGGTACTTTTACAGTGAATATTGAGTATTTGTTATTTAATATTTAAAATTTATTTTTAAATAAATTAAGTCTTACTACATAGTATTTATGGTACCAAAGGCCTTTTGTCCACCCCACGATGAACGGGACGTCAACGAGAACGAGATGACGACGCCAAAGTAGCGACAGTACATTTACTATGGCCGCGTAATCTCGTTTCTCGTTGACGTCCCGTTTACGGTACGGTGGACTAACAGTGTAAGACATGAAATATAAACAGTGCCTTAAAAACCATATTTCAATAATAGTTAATTATGCGCCTTTAAATAATTTTCAAGTACCAACTATCCAACACAGAAATAACTTTAAAACTATATACTGTTTCATACAAAAAATGAGATAAGTACCTACTAGCTAATAAAGTAGTACCTATCCAATGAAAACGTATGAAACCCAATTTCATACTAAAAGTTGTTCATAATTATGTTGTGGTTTATGGTTTAGCTGATGTGTTTGTTGTTTAGTGAACTTTCACCCCTTAAAGATTGACAATGAGTTTAAAATCAGCATGTATTTAAAAAACAGACGGCTTTCCTGGCGATTACTAGTACCTATATATTGGGTAATTGAAGAATGTTCGCACTGTTTGCTGTTGCCTAGCTGTTTCATGACCGCCTTTGACTAAGTTAAGTTATTTATTCATCGACGGACAAGACATATACTCCGTGTCCTATTTAAAAGCGATCGTCACACGAATACACGGTCGTTCGAACTTATTGTCCGGTGACCCTGAATGCATGGCCGTGCCGACAGAGGACGCTTTCCGGTTTTTTGAATAAAAAGTGACTTATGCACGCGACCGATCGCGTATTCGCGTGGAGATGTCATTTATACAGGATGCGGCCCATTGATGTTTATAATTACACATTCTTACCTTTCTTATCCTGCCTACAAGTTTATTATAGAGTTTTCCAAGGTTCCTCCAAGATTATATGAAGCACTGATTTCCGAAATAACCGTGGCAAGCTCTTAACTCATGTTATTCTCTAAACATCACTTGGTAATTCGAACGAAACCGGTAATAGATACTTACGTACTTATATATAATGATTCCGCGATAAGTTTTTCTACATAAAAAAACAAAGAACTCGCTTTCGATTTATGTTCAGTTACTCGAGTGAGGTTTGAAGTGATTTTTTCAGAATACCAACACAGTACGTCTGTTCTAAAAGGGTTTAATTGTGTTCCAAAAAGGATCCTAACTATTTCAGTTACGACCCGCGTACAAACCGGACTACCACCGTGACAAGTTCCATCAGCCGACCACCATGGGCGTACCCTGACGCTGCTTACGGGAACTGGGACTAAACACCTCATTCACACGACTGTCTTACTTAAAAAGTTTAGACTAAGATGAAACGCTCTGGACGCCTCTTACAACCTTATTTTTATTAGTTTTCTTCTCAACATATTTTCTCTTTGCATATTATAATTTTCACACATAACTTTGCAATTTCAATAGAAATCGGTGATGTTTGTTAATTTTACAACTTCTTAGAATAGAATACGATTATGTCTTCACGGTAACATCGTAAAGCCTAGCGATGACTTATCACGGCTTTAATAATTTTACTTTATCTATCGAAAACCTTACAATCTGACCTAAATTATGGCCTTCTCTTTATTCTTACCCGACTGCGGCACAGCCAAACAAAGGAGGGTTATTGTTGTGTAGTAATGACGTCAGGAAAATGAATTGTTAAGCAAATTGACTTCAAACTTAAATTGTTCGTAGGTAATATTCCAGTCACAACTGTCATTCTTTGACAGTTGTGTAAAACGGCAATTCAACGTAAGTAAGGTATTCCAGTCCAGTACCAACCCCACAAGATCTAAATTATGTCCATCTGCATCATCAAAGATTTTATCATTATCTTTTTTTTATAACAATGCACACTTGCTTTTCCAATTCTCTTTAGACATTGGACGAATGGTCGATATCGGTTTTGCTTGCCATAATAAAAAATAGAATAGAACGTAGGGTATCATTTCGCTTAATAATTAATTTTACTGACTATATATATCTATGCGCATACGTACTTCTTCCTTCAACATAGCGTAGTTTATGTGCAGTCGGTGACCCGAGATAAGATCCACCATATCTAGTAGTTTATGTGGTGAGGTGGATCCTCGGGTCACCGACTACGATTTATCGATTTAATATACTTCTTGGCCATTTACTGTAGACTCATATTTATATTAGTGATATACTTATAAACTATATATCATCTTTATACATGTATCCTTATAATATGTAGTGTATAAACTATTTTAATGATTTTAACGAATATCCCGTACTCCGGAAATTCACATCAATATCACAAAATACAGGACATCAATAAACATATCTGATGATATTATTATCAAAATTCATTTTTTACCATAACACATAAGTTTATACAAGTATAACATTTATATAGGTAACACTTATACAGAGTTCGGCTCTATTAGACGTACGGGAGTCTAAATAAAGTTACCTTTCTCTATATTTTTTGTTCCAAATTCTAAAATAATAATAATGTCTAAACATATCACCTAATGAATTTCTACGATATTTATTTATTGTTACCCAAAATTTTTCTCCTGTTATCAACATTTTTCGTAGTTTGTATATACCCAACAACAGATAGTTGTACCTATTTTGTAACTCATGTATTGCCCTAAGTTAAGGCGACCGCAGATCATAGACCGCTGCGGTAAGGCCGCCCCACCGCAATGACAGACCACTGTGGCTTACGGTCTGCGGTAGCCCTCAAAATTGCAACTTCGAAGAAGTTACGATACCTTCATTATTTTTATATCCATTTTCACCTGTTTGTTGTTACAGAATATTTTTATGCAGTTCAAAACGTTGTTGAATATTTCTATTTATTATTTATTTCAATTCTGTTTATGTATTTTATATCAGTAAGTATCATATAATTTTAAATAACAAGGGGTGGTTACACCCCGCTTCCAACTTCTAAGTTATTAGGTTTTAACTTCAAAAGACGGTTTATTCCCATTAATTTGACACACAATTCTGGAATAGGGCTGTATTTTCCGCCTTTAGAAAAAAACAAAGTAAAACATCAGCATTCTCGCTTCGAATGAGTGACACTTTATAGTAAACAAGAAGTTACATCTAGTGAATGCGGCGGTACTGTAAAGCCTGTTTGCCCACCGCACCGTGAACGGGACGTCAACGAGAAACGAGATTATACGGCCATAGTAAATGTACTATCGCTACTTCGGCCACGGCTTCTCGTTCTCGTTGACGTCCCGTTCATGGTGCGGTGGACAAACGGCCTTAGACCCCGACTCGTATCCGTTTTCCATGCAACAAGAACTAAAGAGCAACTAGAACCGGACTATCCTATATAGTCCCATCCCAAACATCTAATTTTACTTATGTAACATTTTTTTTGATATTTGATCCGTTTTCTGCTTCATTAATAATGAATAATTTAATCAATTCTAGTCATACCTACCTATTTCCTTTTTAGAACCTATGGTTTATTTCGAACACTATGTAATATTATTCTTAAAAATGTGATATTTTAAGTAATGGTTTAACTATAAACTTAACATATTATTAGAACTCTTCAGTATTTATATATTTATTTTTGATTTCAGTAGTATAATATAATATCATTTAGGCTAAATACCAATATTTTTAGTTAGGTATAGTATTTCATTGTACGTTACTTTACAATTACCACATGTGTTGAGTGCAAACGTTGCCTACTGTAGATATACTTACAGGTCTCAAGTATCTAGCAGATATTATTTAATAGCTACTTAACTATTACTTAGTCGCTTTTGTATACATTTGCTCTACAGATGAGACAAAAACAGGGTTAAGTTAAAATTAAGTTTAAAAAATACAAATCTAAAGTCACTTTCTTACATGTTATACCTAATTACGCAGGTAGTTATTACTTTATTATGAATTTAGGTTAAGTATTTTGTCAGGGAATAACTCAGGGAAAAATTCTCTTTGGATAACTAAAATTATGATAAAATTGGTAAGGCCTTAAGGCTCCCACAAACAGGCGCGACGCGATTTTAACAAAACAATTTCTGAAAAAAAATTACGGTACTTATATTACCGGTGTCGCGTCGCGCGACAAGTCGCGCCAGTATGCACGAGCCTTTAAGGTATGGCCAAACGCCAGGATGCCGCGTCTGGCGTCTTAACTGCATCAATTGAATTTCGAATTAGTGATCGCGGCGATCACCGGTTGGATGTGGACCCGTACTTAGAAATATTAAACAACTGAACGCCACCTAGGACGGCGGACGCCGGCGTCCTGGCGGTTTGGCCGTACCTTTAATGATTAGAATTTGTTGATGTTGATAAATTACTAGTAATTGTTGGCTTTTTCAAGTAGAGGTGTACTCAACTTGAAATGAATTGATTTGTAATTAAGTTGTTAAAGGTCGTAACAGCTGATATGAGTTAAAAACTGACAATGAATTATCACTATGTACAATATTCTACTCAAGGGAGAATATTAATTGGAACTGACTACGGGACTTGACAATATGAGTGATCTCAGTTGGCACCTGAACTATTAAACATGGCTCAATGTAAGCCTATGAGACTCCAGCCAGTCCTTGCGACCAGGGGAACCCCGCATGGCTGAGGACTAGGCGGCTTACTTAGAATGCGCGTGACATAGCTTACTACGACTGACAAAAATCTGGGTCGCTGGCAACTACTCGTACATTAACACTTTGAAGATCGAACATAGCAGCGAAAAGTGGGTTTTCACACTCTCCTACTGTCGGGTCGGTGCCGGATACCCGATGGCGAAATGTGCAAGTGTGTACCTACCTTTCATTCTTACCCATATACTTTGCCACTAGGTACCCGGCACCGATTGCCAGCCGGACCGTGTAGGAAGATACTTAGTATAAACAACAAAAAAAAATTGGTATCACTTCGAATATTTACGCGCTTCCCATCTCTAACTCACGCGCATTCTAACCGGGACTACAACAGCCACGTCCCTTATTCAAATAGAGATGATACCAAATAACTCTCTTCTATAATAGTATTTAGGTATGTTCTGTGTAATCACGCACTATGTAACAATAACTGTTAGTATTAATGTGCTCCTTCTATCAGACACATTATAATTACCTTTTGGGGCTGTTGGCTTGGGTGGGGTAAAAATTTGACCTGCAGTTCAGTTTTTCATCAAATCAATCAATCGGCCTAGCCTTTCCCCAACTATGTTAGGGTCGGCTTCCAGTCTAACCGGATGCAATTAAATACTAGTATTTTACATGGAGCCACTGCCTGTCTGACCCAGTTGCTGGATAATACGATACCCCTTGGTAGGTCTGGTTGTCAGACTTCTTGGCTTCTGACTACCCGTAACGACTGTCAAAGATCTACGAATGACAGCCGGGACCAACAGCTTAACGTGTTTTCCGAGGCATGGAAACCTTAAAGCGTTGCGAAGATACTGCACAAATTCGACTCTTGCGCTTCAATATCACGTCCGAATTTAAGACTTTATGTAAATGCTGTAATAGGTTGGTACTGTCACATGACATCAATATAATGAGGCACTCCTGGGTATACTTAACATACATGAAAACCATCGCATCCATCTGATAGGTAAACTCGTTACAAAACAATGATTTCCTATGTTGTTCTTCGTCGTTCCCTCAATGCTGAGGATCAAGACCAAATACGACGCGCCTCCAAGTTACCTATAAGGTCTTCTGCAGTGTGAACCATTTGGTATCTGCATGCTGCCTCCAACATCCGTCTGATCATCAGAATTACGTCTGACCATCTTGCCGGGGCTCTCTGCCTGGAGCGCGTTTTCCTTTCACCCGGCCCAGTATCATAAACATTTCCAGACCATGCTTAGATGAACGCATTATTATGTCCGAAAAAGCTGAGGGCATGCTCCTGCCATATTGTAGATAGCCGCTTGGTGAAGCTGAGTTCCAGTATGGACTCTTTCGTTCTCATGATGGACCATGGTTTCTTAACCTATATCTACCAACCTTCGGCAGCTGTTATTAAATGGCCACACTTCATCTACCTACATAGTTGCACGAGATGAAACCACTATACGAGCCTTTGCAACTATCATCATCCGTAGTTAACTTGTTCGGAACACTTCATGTAAGTACCAGTTACCACCGCCTTTTTTGCCACTCCAGGACCACCAGCCTAAATATTAATTAATTTAAAAAAAACCTTTTTGGATTTGCTACCAAAATTATGACGCTCAAAATTTTAATTTAGGTATTCTCCTCATTATTTTCATAGATAGTTCTTGAAATTTTAATTATAAATTGTTGATACGAAGGATTGTAACTGTAAGTTTTAAATAATTATTGTGTTGTTAAGATTATTATACATTTAGATAAGTATTAAAATGTGAAGCGTAGAGCAGACTGTGTGCAGTAGCTGAACAAACTTGGGTCAACCTGAAGTCATGCATATCTCAGCAGAGTCAAAGTCGACCACATTATTTACACAAGTCGAGTTACATCATCATTCTGGTAATGAAACATATTGGGCTATTACTGAGCCTGAACTATAAATACAACATCAAAGTCAGGTATCAGCAGAAGTTTAGTAACAGATCGATGACCTTTACGATCGCACGCCATTTAGCTAGATTTATAGCAGGCGTCCAATCAACTGATGGTCATACAAGTGAATGCGAGAAATCCATACTTTGAACTGTTGCTACCACCACAACCATCGCTGCGCAATGTGGATCTAAAATAGGTCCATCGTACAAACGACAATTTCAAAATGGTTTCACATATCCAAGCTGATAAGCACACAGTTTGCTCTGAGCTTTAAAATACATTGAAAGGTTTACCTACATTGAAGGCAGGGGGCAGTGGGGATTGTTAATACCAGTTTAGTCGCAAGCTTTTAGTTATTATTTTTGGGTTAAAGGTTGGTTGGTTTCCCTTAGCCTTGAGTGGAGATCGAGCTGGTGTATTTTAAAGCGCCGAATCGATGTCCCCCATATTTAACCGAGTTATCCAAGCACTGCTGTTGTATTTAAGTGTAGATTCTGCTGTCCGTGAGTGTATTAATACACGGATACAGAGTCGAGAGGAAATACTGGCTGGAGATGGTATTGTGTGAGTACACCTATATTTTGGAGAAACACTTTGGTGTGATGCGATGAACTGATCGCAGCGACTGATGCGTTATCAGACAAACGATCCAAATGTTAGCAGACGATGTCGTGTTAATCAGACCGATGTGTCAGCCGATAGACGAACTTTAATCCCCACTAAACTTCACGAGGATGGAACCAAGAGCCTATAATAACTTTGCGCTCTATAAGCAACAGCCACACCAGCAGACCAGCTCGGCTGTCGCTTCAAATGAACACTGAGCACTCGAGAATGCTCCTAACACAATACTCTCCACATAATATTTCCGCTCCGTAGTTGTCCAGGTACAGAATGACTATTTCTAACTTTGTCATTATAACCTACCTACTATTAATAGAATGATATAATCTGCCTGTTAAGTTCGGTTACACTTTGTCAGGTATGACAATGAGCAAAAAATAATTACAGCATGGTAGTTTTCAATATTCCGTGGTTCAGCTAGACATGGTCATAATGTATCTGTCTTGCAATGCTTACATTCCTATTTTAGAATACATAAGAGTATTAATTAATTTTGCCTACAAATGGATCTCTACTTTTTTAGGTTTCTTTAGTTTTAAGTAATTAATTACCGATAAGTAGGTATGTCATAAGTTAATATAAGTTATTTGCTATTACGACTATGGCTGATTTTCGTTTTTTGTGTATTTGTTGTGTTAAACAAATTCTCCTTTTGAAATATTTTTGTATGCATTCCAAAAATAACATTCCTAAAGAACTAAGATACGTAAAACCTCTCTTTTTTTACTTTCTGGGTGAATCTTTGGAACCATAGTCGTAAAGTATTAATGCACACTATCAGTATAATTTAGATTATAATTTGTCTGTTTCTGCTGTCGCCTCTCCGGATCGCAGCAGCACCGGTTATTATGATAAGATGGGAAATCATATAGATCAGGAAATAATTTTTTGAAACAATTCCTGTAACACCTGGTCAGAATGTTATAAAAGATGATGGCCAGATGCTAGAAGTTCAGAGAATGAGTAAACGTAATTAACAAGGAACCTTGATAAAAGAAAACAAAAATACTATGCTATGTTCTATGCTTAAAAAGCATAGACATTTTTTAAACGAATGGATATTATATAACAAATGATTATACTTTAACAAAAAAAAAAATGCAGGCAAAAGGCCAGCGATATGAAAGATATTGGACCAATGGATATAACCGATTCGCTGCTTCGCTCCGGAAACTATTTATGTGCTGATATGTAAACTTAGTTTTACTATAATCGATCGTAATAAAATGTTAATAAATCAATCATTAGTGTTTAATTTCTTATCTTAACAAATCTTCCAGAATTAAGCAAAGGCTTCGACTATGTTGACCATAATCATTAAGAAATGAAAAAAAGAAACCTGATCACTAATATTAGTGATCGATAATGAAACCGTAAAAAAACTCATTAATGGATAAAACATCTATGTAAAAATACTTACGTATTTGACTAGCAGATCCGCTCCGGTTTGGTTCTGAAATGATTTCAGGACCACCTTTACTCGTACATAACCAGCGGTAGCTCAGGTAATTCATAACCTGTACATATTGAATATACACCAAAACCTTCCCCGAGAAACGCTTTACGGACCTTTTCCATTTGACCGGACATCTAAAGTCACAGACTTCTAAAGTGGAGCTTTCTTTACCCTTGTCACTTCAGTAATTTACATTTAAGTAAGTGCTTTTACCAAAACTATTTTAGTTTAAACCCGATAGTGTACTCATGTGTCTAACACCCCGAAAAAGGCTCAATATTAAGTTGTGGCAACACAATATTGAGCTTATTATTTCACAAGTAATAGTCGATTTTTATACAATAGATGAAAGGGACATGGCACGAGATGGCGCCAATAATTCGAGTGCCTAAATAGGTCTTTCACTCTAAGTAAACATTGCTTTTCATTTCGAATAAGTAAGAAGAAAGTAAAAAAAAAATCTTAGATAATTAATTAATCTGAATGTTACAACATCAACGCTACCTGAATCTGATGAACGTATTTTATACAAATATTTGTTTATTTTTAGAATTAGCACTCGACAAAAGATCAACTGAAGGTCGGATTGAAAAAGAAAAAAAAAAACAAACAATTTCTTTTTCTGTTGCATTCTACCAGCCAGTATTTGTAATAAATATTTTAGCTCAAATAAATGTAAATTAAATAATAATTTAATGAAAATTAAATGATAAGTAGGTAGGTATAAAGTCATGTTACAAAATTGTTGATAATATGTTTTAATAACAATTTTACGCCGCGATTTGACAAAGTGGCTGTACATAAAGTTGCGCTTGCACAGTTTTAAATTTTTTGACGGCAAGGAAAAAAATCATTTCCCAGGGACGAAAGTAGTTTTCATCCCTCTGATCAGGTAACTTCAAGCGTACTTTCCAAGTATGAGAAAAATTCATACCTACCAATTATAATTATAATTATTATTATTCTCGTAATACAGGGTCATTTTTTAATTATCCTCGACATTCAACGTGACCATGCTGCAAGTCTTTTGGGCGCTTATCCCATTGAGTGATATATATGCATATTGCATTTGTTGATGCCTTATAGGCTTTTCCATTTACGCATTTACATAATAATTATAAGTGCTTACATAATATTAGTAATTGTTGTTTATTTTTACCCGACTGCCCCAGAAGGAGGGTAATGTTTTTTAATTCAACTGATATGCACGCCACATAATCGATTAACTTGTGATACGAGACACTCGTTATTACAAAGTAATACAAATTAATATTAAGCCTGACTGTACCTTTCTCTAAGCCATAAATTGAGATAGGCGTATCCGGTTCCGGTACGGTGAAGCGCTAAAGCCCCGCAGCGTCATATCCGCCCCAATCCGGCAGGTAGTGGGGATACGTTTGCGCAGTACATAACGATATCCATGATCCTCATTGGCGTTCGGATTACCGAACGGTGTAGTTGCGTTTAAAAGTAACTCGTTACTTTTAAAAAGGGTGTCCTACTTTTTAGTGTTAAATATATTAAAATAATTTGTGTTAAAATGAACTCTTTGGACGGAAATATTAATAATGATAGTATGGACAATGCTCCATGTGCTCGGTCGCAATATAGTGGTTCGAGCAGTAGCAGTGATTCTTCTTCCACGGCGCGTAAAAGGAGACATCTTGGGCGAAAGGAGCGACGCCGCCGTACAAAGCTAAGTAAATTAGAGGACGCTTTTGAGAAACTTACTGAAAAAGTATCCTCTTTGCAAGATCTTATTGTTAAAAATAATACTCAGTCGTGCATGTCTGACAGCGAGTCTATTCTATATATTCCTAGCACTACTGAACTGGATAAGGAATTAAACAAAGAAAAAGGGATTGATTTTAAAATACAAACTACCCTCAAGTCGCAGACATTACAGACAAATAATACGCATCTCGAATTGCTTAACAAATTGCAACATTTTAACTCGCCTGACTGGGCTCAAGTACGTTATTCTGAAGTACAACAACTTTATAATTCTACCCCAGGTTTTATAGAGTTGGAATGTAATGATGTTTTGAAAAAATTTGAACGTAATCGTTCGTTAGCGGTAGTTGAAAATTCTTTAGCTGATATGTCACATGCTGTTATTTTACAAAACGAAGCATTTCAAAAAGGCTTATGCCAATGCATTTCATGGGTATCCGAATTAAAAATCCCAACGACCACTGAAGAGATTACTTCAAAAATCAATGAACTGTTTGCCGACGAGGAATACCAAAAAATACAATCAGATTTATTACAAATGATATGTGGCAAACGGGCTAATACAAGGTGCAGTTTTGGATCTGCAAAACATTTTAGGAGGTAATTATGTTAGTGATTCTCGACCCGAATCAACAATAAAATGGGCAGGTATTTTTTTTTCATTTTATTCTTATTTACGGAAATCGGTAAGTGTGAACTCCCTTTTTTAAAACGCGGCCAATCTGTACGTGTCCTTAAACTGCGCTTTCACACACACAAACAAACGCAACCGACATTTCTTTCATAAATCCAAAGCACCAACCACCGCCCGCTCCCTCTCCCCCGCCACGCCCCCGCGGCCATCGCAACTTATTAGTGTAATTGATGACGCCGGTATGTGCATACGCTTGCAAATTCCGCCCCTCAAGTGCGCCTTCGATTAACGGTCGCGATAGGTACCTACTACCTAGTTGTAAAGATGACGGACCAATACTCCAATGTAGAGTTGGCCGGAATGAGCTTGTATGCCATCAGTGGAGACAATGTATCTCGAGCCATCGAAATGTTCGCGGAGTTATTCCCCAATCGGCAACGTCCCTCACACAGGGTAATACTGACTGCTACGCAGAGACTGCGCGATCATCGGCAGTTCGACGTTCCCCAGCATGCTGAAGGTCGCGGCAACGAAGGCCTGCCTGTCGCCTTGCAGGAAGATATCCTGGAATTCTTCCGGCGAGAGCCACGGGCAAGCACGCGGGAGGCTGGTCGACGGTTTGGAGAGCACCACTCCACAGTGTGGCGGCTACTGCACAAAGAAATGCAGCATCCTTTTCATTACCGCAAGGTACAGAATCTCCACCAAAGTGATAACGCCGCGCGAGTTACATTTTGACGCTGGTTGCTGGAACACCAAGACGCCAAAATCCTGTGGACTGACGAGTGTTTATTTACTCGAGTTGGCGTCTACAATGTTCATAACGAACGCTGGTGGGTAAAAGATTCGTGTACACAGACGAAATCACCAGTGTTACCCAACTACGTGCAAAAGTGATCAGTGCTTTCGACACAATAAAAACGAATGTGTTTTGTGTTACGTAAGCTGAAGGAAAATCAGCAACGTCGTGCTAGACTGTGCCTGGAGTGTGACGGTGGAAACTTTGAACAATATCTCCAAGTAACATAAGTAGGTAATTTATTTATTTATTTGTACATAGACAATAATTTTTAAATACGATGTTAGCTAAATCAACTTGATTAGTGTAAATAAGTTGATTTTAAATTTTTAACTAGGTACGCCAAAAATACCTATCAGACAAAATGGTAACACATGGGTACCTACCTACTTAACTAGCACAAATTATCTTGATGTATTTCTGTCGGTCCTCAGCCCGTTAAAAAGTAGGAAGGAAAATCTTAAATCAACCAATTTAATCTACAAATAAAAACGAAAACCGTCCTTGGGGCTAAATTTACCTACAGAGCGCGCCGACTGCGCCGTGTACCTACATGCCTTATTATTATTATTAGGTGCCTACCTAAATCCCGCGCACGCGCTCGCGATCGTAGTTTCACAATTGTGCAACAGGAACTGCTTACGTGCTATGTAAGGTTTATTTATCTCCGCCTATCATTTTATTCATCAGCTGATAGGTAACTAACGACGCCAACGTGAACTTTTTTTGGCGCAGTTGTATCTACTTCCTACTATTATTATTTATCGTAATAGCCCAGTGGTTAAGGCTTTCTCCTCTCATGCATGAGGTTGCGGGTTCGCAACTGAGCAAGTACCATTGTGTTATTTTTTTAATTCATAATGATGTAAGTACTTTTTAAATTTATCTAGGACATCATTGAAATCCCGTGTTTCGGTAAGCACTTAATTAAAGCCTTTGGTTCGAATTGATTTGTAGCTCTCGGACGGTCGTTAGGTACCACACGGGTCGGTACGGGTCAATGACCTTACAGCCCTGCCGTATGGTCGTTGGTACGGGTAGTCAAAAGCCAGAAAGTCTGACAATTAGTCTAACAAATGGGTATCGTGTTATCAAGTAACTGGTTTGTTGAGGTCTGATACGCAGTCGCCCTACGTGATTCACTGGCACTCCATGTAGTGAGCTGCATACAGTTAAACTGAAAGCCGACCCTAACATAGTTGGGAACAGGCTCGGCAGATGATGAAGATTTTCGCATTGTAATGATGCTTAAAAATGAGTTATTATTTAGCGAAATTTAAAACAATAATGTAGGTACATTGTGATTTTCAAATTCGAACTACATCTAAGGTAAAATTATTTGCTATAAGTTGCTGTAGCTACAACAACTTGTACAGATCGCGGCACGTTGGTTGAACCTTCGATGCGCAGTAACAGATTTTCTACTCTTAATCGAAATGCGGTATGACGAGCATCGCGGGGGCTCCCCGTAACCATAGCAACGACCTTTATTTTAGTTCAACGTACGTGCCGCGTTCGTTTCGTAGAAATGTGGGCGGAGACTCGTACAGGCTGACGTCACTGGTCATCGCATTCACGCACACAGTGACATGACGCGCGATACATTGCAATGGGTGATTCTGCTTTTTTGAAGAGGGTTATTAAGAGAGTTATTCTGAAAAACAATAAAATTGAAAAATCGAAAATAAAAAGTATTATTGATTATTGACTTGGTATCGTATTGTTATATGATTATTTACGAGTCTCATAACAACCTCCTGAAATGTTTTGCAGGTTCAAAACTGCACCTTGTATAGTGCAACAACGTCGTGATAGTATTTTAAATTCGGTAAAAGAAAGTTGTTTTAAGGAATCGTTACGGAAAATGCCCCCGTCCGCGAATCATTTATTTGACGATTCAAAGTTTACAGATTTTGTAGGAAAACAAGGGGGCGTCTTAAAAATTTTTCAAGCTGCACCCATTAAATTATCCTCGCAGGGTAGGTCGTATAAACCTTCTGTCCAAAGAAGGGACACGCAAGGAGGTAGGAAATATATAGTGCCTGTGCGCAACAGTGCAAACTATCGCCCCTCCACTAATAGTGGCTTGAATCCTGCGCAAGGACGTAAGAGAAAGGCGGAAGAGTTTTTTCGTCACACCGAAGATACACGATTCGGTAAGAAACGTAGTACCCTGGGACGGCGTGATAAACGAGTCGATTGACTATCATCAACGTTTTCAAGCCGGGGGAATCAAACATCGGGTAAGTGTCTGCAGGAAGTTGGGGCACCTTTATATATACTAAAGATAATATCAGGCTATCGGATCCCCTTTTTAAGCAAACCACCGCTTGTTCATCCCTTCAGGATTCCCAAAAGATTTCACACAATAAATTCAAAAGAAATCTTAATCCAATTAAAGAAGCTACTGATCAAGAGGTGTTAGAAAAAGCTTCATTGACTCCGAGCTTTGTCTCATTTTCTTGTACCAAAAAAGGAAGCGAGGTATTCGTTTCGCCCGGTCTTCAATTTAAAACTACTAAACAAATATCTCAAAATAGACAAATTTCGATTGGTGAACACGTACAAAGTCCCCGACTTCCTCCAACCTCGGGATTGGTTAGTGAAAATAGACCTAAAAAATGCATATTTTCACCTGCCAATCGCGCCAGGACACAGACGTTTCCTCAGATTAATAGTATTGGACCAACTTTGGCAAATGACCTGCCTCCCCTTCGGTTTGGCAACTGCTCCGAAGGTTTTTGCCAGCCTGACGAATTGGATCGCGCAGATCTTAAGAAACCAAGGAGTGCGATTGCTGGTATATCTCGACAAATTTCTCCTGGCCAATCAGAATCGAGAAACTCTGCAAACTCACGCGAACTTAACCGTAAGACTTCTGCAGTCCCTTGGCTTTGTAATAAACTTTCAGAAGTCTATATTGACTCCTCAGCAGTCAATCGAGTATCTGGGGATATTATGTGATCCTTGGCACAATATCAAATTACTACCACCAGCAAAGGTTCGCTTATTGCAATCGAGAACTTCGAAAATAGCAAAAGCCACCAAGGTCAGTTTAAAAGAAGTCCAGAGTATACTAGGACTTTGGAATTTTGCCAGTTTCGTAGTCCCGCGAGGGCGCTTGAATTCTCGTGCAATGCTGACCTTCAGCAATTCCCTGTTGCGAAAAAATGTAAAAGGTCGAACACAGATGCCCGTCAAGGTAATTCCGAACCTGCACTGGTGGATACAGAATCACAATATGGCTTCTCAACTGCACGGTTCACCCCCAACTTATTTGCTTACGACGGACTCTGCCAAGACAGGTTGGGGTGCGCAGCTCAACAACGAGACCTTATGTGGCAGTTGGTTAGTACAGGAAAGAAACTCTCACAGCAATATCTTGGAGATGTTGGCAATTTTGCGAGTAATTCAGGTAAGAGGTCACCTAATGACCGATACAAGCGTATTAATTCAGAGCGACAACCGAACTGTAGTTTCTTACCTGCGCAACGAAGGCGGCACACAATCACAGCCTCTCCTAAACCTAACATACGAAGTCTTAGACGAAATAGATCGTTATCGGATACGTATGTCGGTATATCACCTTCCCGGTCGATACAACTACATAGCAGATCGGCTTTCAAGGAAATCTGCCCCAAAAGAATGGCATTTGCTTCCCTGTACTACCGGGAGAATTTTTCAGCGTTACGGAGTTCCCGAAATACATAGATCTTTTCGCGTCACGAACTGCTCATGTAGTACCCAGGTATGTAAGTCTGGATTTAGATCAGGCGGCTGCTTTCCACAATGCCTTCGGTCGCCCTTGGCACTACAGGTTAGCATGGGTATTACCACCACCGTGTCTAATACCCAGAGTATTAGCGCACCTGAACCAGGCAACCGGCATGTGCCTGGTGATAACACCCGATTGGGAGAAGGTCTTTTGGAGAGCAGATCTGGTGGCCCGCTCCATTCGCCCTCCTTATCAGGTGAAGGATTTGGACCAAGTCTTGATAGATACAATAACCAATCGACCGTCTCCACAAGTTCATCGATTGAATTTAAAGGTGTGGCTAATACAGGGTGGTCATCACTATTAGATTCTTGGCAGAAAGATCAGATAGAAATTTTAGAAGGTAGCTGGAGGAAATCGACCTTAAATACTTATAAACCGGCATGGTTGCGATGGTGTAAATGGTCACGTGACAATAATGTGAGAGCTCTATGGATCCATCCCCGGAAGATGTGGCTCGATTTCTAACTGATTTGCATCTTAAATTTAAATTTGCCTATAATACAATTGCAGTACATAAGTCGGTGGTATGTACTTTTTGTCGTCCATCTAGTGGCTTCTCATTAGGGTCTCACATTATTATAAAGCGAATATTAAAAGGTATAGCATTAAAACAGCCACCCAAAGCTAAAAGTCCTATTTGGGACATTAATGTATTAATTAGATTCTTAGTTGACAATATTCCCTCCAAAATGTCATTGTTCGAAATTTCTAAAAGAACCTCTCTTATGAATTCTCCTTTTATTGTGTTCCGGGCGCAGAGTCCATGACCTTACTTTATTGAGTTTAAATAAAGAAAATTTTGTGAGGAGTGATGATTCTATAGTGTTTTGGCCGATTTTTGGGTCCATAACTGATAATATAACTTATAAGCAATCCGGTTGGCGCTTACTTAAAGGCGAGTCGAACTCTAACATTGACCCAATTTATTGGATTGAGAAATTGCTAGAGTACTCTAATGATCGAAGGGGTAATATTGAGAGCTTATTTATAAGCACACGTGGTGAACCCAAACCAGCTACCCGCACCATAATAGGGGGCTGGATTAAGTTGTTGTTAAAACAAGCTAGTATAAACACTAGTCCAGGTAGTGTGCGGTCGGGATACCGGGACCTTGGCAACAGGCAAATGAAGGAACACGGGTGGGTTTTAGTCAGTAAAAGTCTGACACGCCCTTCCGCTCCGCCCAGAGCGGGAGAAGTCATTGGATGATTTCCCACCCTCAAAAAAAAAAAAAAAGGTATTGTGCGGTCGGCGGTAGCCTCGGCGAGTTGGTCAGCTAATATTCACATTGATCAAATTTTAGAGAGAGGAAATTGGCGCTCTGCTTTAACATTTCACAAATATAAAAAAGAAATCAAGGATTACAGGTCCACAAATTAATCAAATCATTCAAATCATATCAGTAATCTGTTTCAAACGATAAGATGATTTACTTGATCGCAATATCGATGTAGTGATATAATTAAAGTCATAGGAACTAATTCTGTTAATTTAATATAAGTTGAACTGTTAAAAGCCTAAAATTAAATAACTTTTTTGATTACATTGACGTTCTAATTTAGTCCCAATTCAGCAGTCGATAACAAACACTTCTCAATTTATGGCTTAGAGAAAGGTACAGTCAGGCTTAATAGAACAATTTTACCTAAAAATAAAATTGATATTAAGCATACTTACCTTTCTCTAAGCCAATTTATATTTCTGTCTGCTGATTCTTATTATAAAATGTATGTGTTTGACATCATTATCAATCACTGTAAATTGAGCCGCAATGAGGATCATGGATATCGTTATGTACTGCGCAAACGTATCCCCACTACCTGCCGGATTGGGGCGGATATGACGCTGCGGGGCTTTAGCGCTTCACTGTACCGGAACCGGATACGTCTATCTCAATTTATGGCTTAGAGAAAGGTAAGTATGCTTAATATCAATTTTATTTTTAGGTAAAATTGTTCTATTGTCACTATGCCCTTGACTGTACATAGTCAGGGAAACTAATTGCTTACTACCGACTTAAATTGTACGTATATTCAAATGACAGCTGTCATTCTTTGACACTTGTACACACAGACTAAAGTAGTACTTGTTTATAACATGGTAAATTAAGGTTGGACGTCAATTTGCTTATCAATTAATTTTCCCGACCGTACATCATAGACATTGAAAATCGTTAGTCCTTCCACTCTGCCGTAATAGGGTGAAAATTATTACAAAAAAAAAACCAAGTGGTGACGGAATCAAATTTTTATTTCCAAGTCCTCATAATGCCGTATCATGCATGTGCACTTCCTTCTCTCAAACATTTGAACACAATAACATTAAGAAGAAACATATGTATCATTTCATTTGGAACTACGTAATATATACAAAATGGTTTGAAACATCAAGAAAAGTCATCGCAACTATTATAGACATATGACATGTTGCTACAGAACATTTTATTTGAATTTATTAATACAACATTAATAACAGATAAATCTTTACTAAACCGTTATTCTACTCATAAATTAATAACACAATTTTATAATACTTACGGGAAGCATCGGTACACATAGCTTTGTTTGTTAGTAATAAATCGAGTCGCCACAATATTATACAAGATCATTATCCTATCCGTAAGTTTAAAAGATAGTGACCAAAATGTAGGGAGCGCCCTGAATTTTGGTCGTTCGCTTTTATTATTTCAAAATTAAGAATGTATATTCTAAAGTAAGTATACCATGTTACTGTTTAATTGTTTTTAACAGCCAATTTCATAGTCGTTTTGAGAAATAATCCTACTAACTTCGAATAGTCGAGCAGAAACGAAAAAACGAGTTATTTATCTTTATAATTTTGATCATAACGCTACCACTCGCGCTTTGGTGTTCATTAAAACTCCAATTTTCGAATAATTACTATCAAACAAAAGATTATAAACTAAATAGCGTTAGTTTGGCGGATACTTCTTGTCGAAGAGGTGGAGGGGGTACATTAGACAACTCTCTGCTCACTATATATATTTAAATAGGTATTGAAGTGTGAATGAATAGATCAGCTAACATTTATGATAACATTGAATCGAATATGGATATTACAGTATTTTAATATGAGTATGGGGTATTCATATGTTATCATTACTTGGTAAATATGACAAAATCACCGTGAATCCGAATCCATACCCGGTTATGACTATATAGCAAACACAATGAATTAACGTGTACCGTTGTCGTATCGTAAAACTAACGCAACATGTAATATTTTACGTGTGAACGTAATTTATGTTACTTACTGATTGTGGCTAGGTACCGAGAGAATGCAAAGAATTATAATATCAACTTAATTCTATCTTAGTATGGTTATTAGCAGAAGGCGGTATTTTCATTGATAATTTTCTAATGTATTACGGAGTTAATATTGCATTTTTATCGAATTTTCAAGCTCATTTTTTTTTTACCGAGTTTTCAATTTTTTTTAATTTGAAAATTCCTCTAAAAATCCGTCTTGAGTTTTTACCACATGTATTTAAAAGAACATAACAATAGAAAAATTAAGTAGTGTACACTAAACGGTATCAGCAATTTCGAAGGTTCGAAAAGTCGACAAAAATAACGTAGTGCTAGAAATTTTTGAATGAAAATTCCGCACTCCATATATGAAACATGTACCTAAGAAGTGGAGTAGCGCACGCCACGCGTAGATATAACAAAACGCTTATATACTAGACGAAACTATATACCTACAGCGGTCTATCGGTACCTGACCGATTTAGTGTCCAACATAATAATTACAGGTGAAACCAAAAATTATACAAACAAATATAGAATATACACATAAATATCATATTCAAAGTGGAATTGAAAAAAAAAAAATATCAAGACCCTTTTCAGTGAAATTAAACTGTTTCAAATTTCACTCCCATCTGGTGATAATGATCGTTCACATTTTATTTTAAAGTATTTTATGTCAGGCTTGGCAGTAATAACATGACAAAGTTGATGATAATGACAAACGATTGATGAACATGCACATAAAAAAAATATTCTTCGGTTATAAAAATCTTAATTCGTATAATTTTATAACTATTAAAACAAAAACGTTTGTTAAAATTCAACATTATAACTTCCGTCAAAATAAAAAATGTTCAGCGCCATTTAGACGACGCAACTTTCTTGCCGGTGGCGTACAATAAAATTGAAGCACCAACTGACTTGCATCGTCTACACACTGTTTAGATGGTACATCTTTAATTGTTGCTTCAAGTTCTTTACATACGCACTCGCAGAAAATTCTGTTTTAAAATTTTATCAAACCGGCACACCAAGACCGTTTCTGCATCAAATCAAAGGCCTTTGTCATATTACTCAGACCTCCGCCTGTAGCCGCATTTCAAACCCAGATCAACTTTACCGCCACTTACACTGGTTAGTTGCTACTGCTAAACATTTATCAAAATGGAAATGCAGACTTAAATAAACCGCGCTCCGCCCGCCCGCGCGTTTGCCAGCTCTATAACTAAGAAACTCATCAAGGAATCACATTACGGATCTTGGCATTCGCTGTCGACGGTACTCTTCTGTTCAGTGTCGTCGGCCGTGCTTAGGGCCGCGGCTTCATCCTGGCCGCTTTCAACATGGCCGCCCTCAGCTTGGCCGCCATCAGCGCTAGTGGCTCCCTCCGGGGCCGTAGTCTCGTCCTTCTCTTCAATAGATGAGTGTTCGTTGCGCAGGCTGGTGCCGCCGGCACCGCACTCGCCGGTCGGACGCAGCACGAGGTACATGAGAAGATCGGATAGAGATATGATGCCGATCACTTTGTCGTTCTCATCTACTACAACCAGACGATGCACCTGGAAGATCAGAAAAATAACTTTGTATCTCACAATCAAGTGAAGTCCACATAATTATAATACCAGCCTATTATTGTCCCAATGCTGGGCAAAGGCCGCTTCTCATACAGAGAAGGCACGAACATTAGACACCAAGCTTGCTCAAGACGGGTTGGAGATTTCATAGTTACTAGCTCTTCGCGGGCGACTTCGCCTGCGTTGATTTCCCTTGGAACTTCAACTTCCCCTCTATCCATTTTAAAGGATAGTTTTGGAAAATCAATCATTACTATATATACTTATTATTTACCTTGATTTGTTTTCGAGAGATTCTTAGTTCATGACCTATCAGAAAAGTACCAGTGTAACAACCGGAGCGGAGGTTTTTCACAAATAGCTTATTCGAGAGGTGGATGCTTTGAAAAAGCTAATTTGCAACAATTTTGACCTCAATAACATGGGGTTCTAATTGGGTTGTGTTCGAGTAAACATTTTTATTTGAGAATTTCCACCTCTCAATCAATCAAAAACCACTCATTGTAAGAAATCTGCTCTGCTCTGATTGTTAAACTGATACTTATGAACGAATGAATCTAGTCCAAAAATTTCGTTTTCTCTAAAACTACTCAATTTGGACCCCAGTTATCGGGGTCAAAATTGTTACAAATTAGGTCTAGATACCTCTTTTAAAGAAATGTCTCTGTAGATGGTCGACTTACCTCGGCACGCACTATCCTCTCCATGACATTAAAGAGCGTTTCATCAAGGGTGCACTTCTGGACGCCCTCGAACCATTCGTTGCGGTGCTCGTTGGCAGTCTTCAGCGTAACGTCCAGGTTATTGTATGTCTTTTCAGCTGCCAGGTTCTGCAATGATAATGGATATACTGCAGTAACACAGAACGTTTTGACAGTTTAAAGGTCGAAGGTGGTACTCATCTGCAATGATTCAAATGAATATGTATGTTTATGAATTGTATTTCAGTCATATTATATGTATTTTCCTCTGCCTTACCCTTCGGGGAAAGCATGCGTAATGTTAAGTTGTGTGTTGAGATTTTAAGATCACTTTACTTAGAACGACCAAACGAAACCGACGAATTTGGTTCAGTTTGCCCTGAAAAGATGATACATACGACACACTCTCATCAGTTTTAAATACTTGTTGCAACGCTCCGGGCACTAACCCACAAGGGCCGGATTTTAAGACGAGATAACGCATAATTAATTAACGGGTTTCTTTACGTCAGTATGATGCTAGCATGTAAGCATGCTAAAGTTTTCAGCACCAAACAAAATAATAACACATTCTGACATATGTCACGAAATTGACAAAGTTGTCCAAAAAGATTTAATTATAAATTCCAAATGATACGTACAATGACGTCAAACTTTGCGTAAATGTCCTTGAGACGTCCATCGGTGTCAACGAGTGGCAACGCGGAAACGCGTCTGTTGACGAACTTGCGCAGAGCGTCGATAATCGACGTGTCTTCGGTGGCCGTCTCGATGTCGTTGAGCGTGCCTATGCGCAGGTCGCGCAGTTTGTTTTGCAGGTACGCAGGCTTTGGCAAGTCGTTTATCTGGAACATTAAACATACTTGTATTATATTCATTGGAAGTTTAGTACACCCAAGGTGACTTGGGTGTAAACTTAACTGGCGTCATATGGGTGACCATATGACGCCAGTAATGTTTATTTCCCTACCATTACTTTTAGTTTTAGTATTACTATGTGTTATCAGTATCACCTATATTCCTGAGATTGCTGGTTATCCTGTAATTGGCGACTGTGTAAGTCCGGAGCTATTGTTAACTATAGTACTTAATATGTATTATACTCAGAAGCTATTGGTGTACCTTTATAAATAAATACCATTAGCCTAGCCAGGCAAAAATCCAAACAACGGGCTGCTACTGAGCAATTCGCACGAAAAACCCAATAACCGACCTCGGCACCTCTACCTACTCCTTCGGATGATGTAATTGAAAAATAATTGCGTTTGAATGTTTGCAGGGAAAACCAATACTCGTATGACCTACAGCTGTTGTTGAGTGTTTTATAATTTTGTTTACTGAGTAAGTACTCACAGTAGGACCTAGCGTTTAAAAGTGTAGAAAATTACCTTCTAGATTCAATTTGTACTTTGAACCATGCATACGGCAATGACAATGAAAATATCTATAGGTATGTCGCAGTAAGATTGTTGAAGCCGTGATATAGTTATATCCCTAGGGATATAGTTATATACTGTAATATAGTTATATGAAAGCGGTCCATAACTGTCTTACTAGTAATATAACTATGATACGAGCACGATCTAGTAATATAACTATCTTACTAGATTAATCTCACAACTAAACATAACACAACATCACTGATGTTATGTATCGTCTCATATACAGAAATACAATACTTGCATATAAAAATAGAAAACGCAGTATCCTTTTGTGTGTGAGTATGTAGAGGACGTTCCCGGTCCGAGGCTCGATGACCGGTAGCCGATGGATGCGGTTGGTGATCAGCATGCGTATGGCGTCGAACAGAGAGCAGTCCGGCCCGATCGACACCAGCGGCACCACGGAACCCACCAACACATCTGAAAAATATATTCATTTAAATAAAGAACTAATTCAAAGTCAAAGTCAAAGTCAAATAATTTATTTCAAATAGGCACATAAAAGGCACTTTTGAACGTCAATGAAAAACAAACAAAGAAATAGAATTGATTCTAGTTGCCCATTCCAAAAGGTAGATTTCGTATGGAGAAGAATGGGCAAGAAACTCCACCGTTACTCTTTTCAAAAATGTTTACAATATTTTGTATACATGAATTATATAATTATATGTGAAGACCATGCACCCACAATAAGATTACTGTCCCACAAAAGGCAAAAATAAAAATTTTAAATGGAGCAATGACAAATAAATCAGTTATGTGATAGGTACATGGTGCTCACATATTTACAAACATTGTAAAAGTATACGATATTACAATATTCCTAACATCTTTACAAGTAATACTAATAAGTCAGTGCGTGATTCCATGCAATCACAGAGTGTAAAAATCTATGACATACAAATAATAACTTCTGCCAGCGACTTCGTCCGCGTAATTGACATAAAATATATCGTTATAGCTTTTGTCTGCGGCTTCGCCTGCGTGGAGGTCGGAAATGATCCCACGGAAACGTACTACCCGGATTAAAAGTCCTACGTCCTAACCCAAGTCATGGTCTGACCATGTGCCAAATTTCATGCAAATCCGTTCAGCTGTTCTAGCGTGAAATTGTAACAAACAAAGTCACTTTCGCATTTATAATAAACTAGCTAATACACGCGGCTTCGCCCGCGTGGATGTTGGATTCTATATACTAAAAGCTTCTTCGAGAACCACTCTATCCATTGGTGAAAACAGCATGAAAATCGGTGCAGTCATTTTTGAGTTTATCGCGAACAGACAGACAGACACGCCGGAGGACTTTGTTTTATAATATGTAGTGATTAAGTTAGGAATCCTCAAGAAATGCCTGAGTTTTGATGTTACTGTTAATCTGTATCATTTCACTGCTGGGCAAAGGCCATGACTTCTAGTGCGATCCAGGCTAATGAGGACCTTGGGCGATTGTTTTGTCCATCTCGTCCCGCCATCCTCTACGGGGTATTTAGATGATCGTAATGTATTTATACCTACAGAATAGCCTCAGAGTTCTCGTCTCCCTTTTAGAGCGGTTATACACTGCGACTCTTCTGCGATATACGTGCGTGTTTATGAGACGTGGACGATACCAGCAGCAATTCAAGCAAGGTAAACGGATCCAGAATGAATCGCTTTCGTGTGCAACCGCCTTTATAGACTTCGAAGCGCTAGTCGACAACTTCCCTTAAGCAGACTGGATTTTTTGTATGGCCATAATTGAGGTGAAAAGCCGATACTAAAGTTAGATCCAATAAGGGAGTGACGGAATCCGTACGTCAAGACGTCAACCTATTATAATGTAGGCGAAAATACTAATTGATCGATTAGTCACATTTTATTTGCCATTTCCGAAGATAACCGATGGAAACTTTTAACTTGGTCGGACTATACCAGCCTTTGGGAATCGCTGTCCATCAACGGTGATACGGATGAATATTCTGAGGCTCTCTGTTAGTTTTAATGTTAGGATATTCAAAGTATTTGATGCTCTAGTTAGATATTTAAAGTATACTCACGACGCCAAGTCTCAAGTCTGTGCTCTTCTAGCTCTTCCATAGCGACATTCGGGCTGGTGTAGTACATCTGCAGTATCTTGATGAAGTCCGTAATGGTGAGCATGCCGACGAACTTCTGCCGCTGAGAGTCCCATAGAGGAGCGGCTCGGACGCCTGTTGGCAACGACGATTATTGGTATTGGCTGATGGTGGCCAAAAGCCAACGTTGTTTTAAAGGACGTTGGGCTGGTGTTGGTGCCCAACGTTAGTATTGGGAGCGTGAATGAGTTGGTTATACCTTCGATTAATGGATAGCCAAGTCTGCCTATAGAATTTGGTAATTGCCTAAATGTATTTATTAATTTCGAAATTACATCTTAACATATTTGTAGCGACAACCACGGCTACAATGTTACGACGCTAATAGTCAGCGAATTACGAAGATGACGATAGCACTTTCACTGACGTCACAGAATCCTACATCGCGCTATCATTGATTTCTGCGAAACTTTTACGAGAGTATTTATCCGACTGTCTAACAACAACCGTTGGGCAGCGAGCGGCCCACTACACGCAATGCCAATCTGGTCGGAAAGTCCTTCCCTTTTCAAAGGAAGATTTTGAAATCTCGTTCCTTCATCTTCGAACGGAAGGGTGCGCTGTCATAGAGCACGGGGTCACGAGGACCAAAAAGGAATTGCTTTTTGTGGGCTACTGCCCAACAATTGGCGTTTGGCATTCGTATTATATTTTATGGAGATTCCATGGCAAAACTCGCAGGATTGTGAGGCGGGCGACAATGTCGGCGCTATCGTCAGCTTCGCATTACTGGCTAGCGTCGTAGAATCTATGTAGCAGTATTGATGATGCTACATATTTTAATTTACAATCTCCACCTAATGGAAGCATAAGTCCTTCACAGTAAAAATGAGGCTGTCATTACAGTAATTGACTCTTGTTGGTTGAGTAACGAGTCCGCTATCCGGGGGATAATCAGTTTTCAATGCGCTTCTTCGCTTACAAATTGCATACGTACATACTTATGACATTCCCGACATGATGTACAAAAATATGATAACACTAAATAGAAACATGCTTGTATGCTGCAAGAATTACATCAAGTTGTGTTCTATTGTTTTGTCTACTTCAGAGTTTTCGCTTATAGATACCTACTTAACCTACATATATATTTGTATTATGTAAAAAAAATATAACGAAACGACGCATAGCTATGCGTAATTTTACTATATTGTTGTTGGGCTATCAGTCACAGTTGCGTACTACAACAACAACAAAGCGGAAAATATCAACCACAGCCAAATCAAACATGGTCAACATAGCATGTGGACACTAACATAGTTTGCCAACTCGAATAAAATATATGGGAAGAGGATTCTTCCCATATATTTTATTCGAGTTGGCAATTTAAACAACTGGGTGATTTAAAGAAGGCTATTCTTAGCAGTGAACCGCTATTAAACATTGATTGATTTGTTACACTTGGAAAGCTTCTACAAACTTGTAATAATAGTGTTATGTACATGATTGATTACTGAATAGACACAATGAGACAGAAACACAACAATTGACGTGCAATTATAAGACATTCTGAGAATACGATATACCTGGCAACACTAAGGCTGGCTTCCACCAGAGCAGAGAGGAGCAAACCACTAACAAAATGTCGTTTTGAATATGAAGCAATGGTGAATCCTTTCCTCGCTCTGGTGGAAAGCCACCTTAAACGATAAGTACCGACGGATAGCGGGCTTGCCATAGTGGGCGTGTTTACAAGCGTGACAACATACCACGTATTCCTGAATATGTCAGAGCTAACTGCAGCAAACAATACAGGCGGCTATATTGCAGATTTTAACTATGTGAATTGCCACATTTAAACGGTGTGTGTGTGAAATAAGCCATAGGCTTATAAGTTTCAGACGGAAAGCAAAGTGGCGGCTTTTTTGTCGAGTATGAGGCTCTACTAATATTTTTTTAATCTGCTCTCTCCGTCACTCGTTATTAAATCGAATGAAAAGCAGCAACTTGTTTTATGTGCCAGAATCATTACGGAAGTATTTCTTTAGCATTTTTTTCAGCTGGCTTGAACTTAGTATAAGTTATAAACCATCAACATATAATGGTAAAGCCACATCATCAATGATAACATAATTTTCGACATGGAGACTGACATTTTAGGGGCCCGCGGAAGAGAGATGTTGTGTTGACCTATTTTTATTATATAGGTCTATCTTGGCACTCACGACAGAATATAGGTCGTTTAGTCGAGCCGTATTGATTTAATAGATGTCAGACGGTTCAAATTTATTTACCGATACCAAAATAGCAGGGTTTTAACTTAATATCCGTTGAACGGAGTCACAAAGACTGTATCGGTGACAGGATCAGGACATTTATTTACTAATAGAATCCTTATAATCGGGTAAATAAGAGTTAATATGTTATCCTCATAGCCTTTCTACTTTCGTCGGACACTTACTTATTAACCTCCTTAAGAAACAATACAACCACGCGGTGGAGACTGTAATTAGGCGCCTATTACACAATAGAAGGTTAATTTAAAAAACAATCTTCTGAAGTCATAAAGTACAATGAACTATCCTTATCTTCTAATAACATATTGATAAAAGCTAGGCTTGAAGTCTGGTGTAAGAACGGACATAAATCCGTGTTTTGGAATTGGTTTCTTAATTTTTTACTAATTAACAAGTTCATAGATACAAAAAATTTACAAAATACAATAACCAGTGCTGTAGCTGTCGCCAATCGAGCTTCAATGGTTTTAAAATAAGCCATTTCGATTAAAAAAATGCAGAAACAATATACACCTTAAGTTTCCATGGCAACGCGGCCGTATTGTTTCTTATGGGGTTCGGCCGAACATTGCAAACACCACCACAGCTGTATAAATAAATCAGAAATGTTACATCATCAATTGATTTCTTTAATTACCTCGCATGGCATTAGAACGCTATTAAAATCGCTTTAGACAATTGTAGAGAAGAAATCGCAATGCTTTTAATAATTCATTCGCTCAGACATAAGTAGAGTTTTTAATTATAAAAGATGAATAAATGGCCATTAGAAGACGGTATCAAGGTGTCAAAAATTTGTTATAACC
Organism: Lithophane leautieri; assembly: GCA_949152455.1. Taxonomy (NCBI): domain Eukaryota; kingdom Metazoa; phylum Arthropoda; class Insecta; order Lepidoptera; family Noctuidae; genus Lithophane; species Lithophane leautieri. Next base: position 16,069,590 of record OX424458.1, on the reverse strand, counting down.
AAGTACTATTATAGAAGACAATTTTCTGACACCTTGATTCGCTATATCTTTAGCTATGGTTAATAAAACACATTACAACAAAGATGACATTCAACAACAGGAAAAAGAACCAGCAGAAATAAACGGCATTAAAATGATGAGTAAAATATTTTTTTGTACTAAAACAAAAACGTGTTAAGTTGTAAAGTACTGTCATAATGCACTCAACATAATATAAATGCCATACGCAAACAGTTTTACACACTGACCGTTATAAACCAGAGCGAAGAATGCCTTTTTGACCAGGAGTTGTGTATCGAAGACCACCAGCTTCGCCGAAGTCGGTATCAAGTCGTAACACTTGTGGAACTTGAAGAACTTGACGAATATCTGGGACTCATCCTCCTCTGAAAATAGCATCATCAAAAAAAACTTAGTATTTATGTACATTGGAACATGCTCATTGTACGGCAACGCGCACGTAAAATAAGAAATGACTCATTTTTGATGCCTATTTATAAACTCGGTACGTACACTAACATACGTATATGTTCGTTATATGTACACTCAACTATCACATTTGAAACGCCATTGGATAACTTTAACAGTGAGGTGATAAGCATTATTTTAGTTTCCTTGTGTGCGTTTCTATGGTTCCGTAGCTTAGGTTTTGAGAAAGGTATTCGATTGAAATGAAGGTAAACTAATCTTTGTTACCTTAAACAATAAACGTGGGATATACGTTTCAGTGAATTTTTTTTTTGTTTAAAGAGTTGAGTGACGTAAATTAAGCACAATTTTCTGAAAATCACTACATATTATAAAACAAAGTCCTCCGCCGCGTCTATCTATCTGTCTGTTCGCGATAGTCAAAAACGACTGCACCGATTTTCATGCTGTTTTCACCAATGGATAAAGTGGTTCTCGAGGAAGGTTTTAGTATATAATTTGTCAAGCGGGCGAAGCCGCGGGCATCAGCTAGTGTTTGATATAAAGATCGATTGATGGCGAGATATCGACTTGATACGAGTAGATAACGTATCATTCTTGTTGAGTTTCGTTAATTTGTACAATATCCGAATAGACAAACAAATTGGCGTGTCATTGAATTCTAATCGATTAGTATACAATCTCGAATTCTGAATTCATTATTCTTGTTTACTGGGGGTCTCGCTATGTTTCATAGTAGTGGTGATAGGTACCTACTGCGCCATTATAGTGCGACTCTATATTGGGTATAAATGAGCCAATTTTTACATACTGTTTGTCGCCTTTTACCTGAACAACATTGAACAGTAGATAGGTAATATAGGTCACCAAATAATACATTTTACGACAGTGTTTTTCACTCTATAGAACATGAATATGAACGATTGTTGAGAGTGGCCAGATAGCAACGAGACGGCTCTAGTCTGGGTCACCTTACAGATTTCCTATACCAACAATTTGCAAAGCACGTTTTAAGAGGAGATCATTACGATGTCATGCAATATTTACTGTTACCTATATTTCTCAACAGCTGATTTACCTTATTTTCCTTATATGCACAAACAGGATTTATTATATAGATATTTCTAACATGTTTATGAAAGTTATCTCTCTACAATAACCTACTTTGTTAGAAAAAGAAGTAAAATTAGTTTAGAAAGTCTCCTCGGGGACTTCTCGTAAGAAAAGTGTGTATGAATTTAGAGGCTATAGAAATTGAGGAAAATTTCTTTAATCTTAAACTTTAAAAGGGATTAACCGAGTGAATGAAAGTTAGATAAGGGGCAAATAGTGAGATGACGGCTGCTGGAGATGTATGGAAGATATAGACATGTTGCGTAGACGCCAAATAATGGACAAGGGCAGAAGGAAGTGGTAGCCTCCTTACTGATGTTGTAATGAATGGAGACGGAATATTATTTATCAAATTGACACACCACATCAATTTACTGTGTTACCGCCCCATTTCATACAACTGTTACAGAATGATAGTTGTTATAGCCCCATTTCATACAACTGTTACAGAATGGTAGTTGTTATAGCCCCATTTCATACAACTGTTACAGAATGATAGTTGTTATAGCCCCATTTCATACAACTGTTACAGAATGATAGTTGTTATAGTCCCATTTCATAAAACTGTTACAGAATGATAGTTGTTATAGCCCCATTTCATACAACTGTTACAGAATGGTAGTTGTTATAGCCCCATTTCATACAACTGTTACAGAATGATAGTTGTTATAGCCCCATTTCATACAACTGTTACAGAATTATAGTTGTTATAGCCCCATTTCATACAACTGTTACAGAATGATAGTTGTTATAGTCCCATTTCATAAAACTGTTACAGAATGATAGTTGTTATAGCCCCATTTCATACAACTGTTACAGAATGATAGTTGTTATAGCCCCATTTCATACAACTGTTACAGAATGATAGTTGTTATAATCCCATTTCATAAAACTGTTACAGAATGATAGTTGTTATAGCCCCATTCATAAAACTGTTACAGAATGATAGTTGTTATAGTCCCTTTTCATAAAACTGTTACAGAACAATAGTTGTTATAGCCCCATTTCATACAATTGTTACAGAATGATAGTTGTTAATAATAATTTCTCTACGCTGGAGCACTGACGCTTTAACCTATTTTGTATGAGCGTTACGGTTTATACAAACTAATGCAATCATTATCGTACATAATTTATTGAAATTTGTGTTTTAGTTCCAATAAATATTAAATTTAAAAAAAGTTTGTAGTCGATTTGGTAAACAATTAATTTCCCTGTCTAATCAAGTTCGCTGTCAAAAGTTAAATGGGCACGTGGATGTACTCATTCTCATGTCTATATGCTAGAAACGACTAATAGTAAATGACCGTGAAGATATGTCACTTGTTCCGTAAACAATTTTGATGTTGAACAACACAAGGTCATCGCCTTTGTGTGTCAGATATTGGCTTATAGCTAAGTAAGAACAGTCGCACTGGTCAATCTTCAAGATTAAGCAACGCTTGCCGAGATCGGTCCGTGAATGGGTGACCATCCATAGCATCCCGCGACCACGGCCTCCATGCCTCGGGAAGCACTTTAAGCCGTTGGTCCCGGCTGTCATTCATAGATCACTGACAATTGTTACGGGTAGTTAGAAGCCCAAAAGTCTGCCAACCAATCTTGCCAAGGGGATTGTGTTACCCAGTAACTGGGTTGTTGAGGTCAGATAGGCATTCGCTCCATGTAAAAAACATTACCCTCCTTCTGGGGCAGTCGGGTAAATACTGGTATTCAGCTGCATCCGGTTAGGCTGGAAGCCGCCCCAACATAGTTGTTAAAGGCGAGTCCGATTGATTGTATTTTTATTTTAATCTCTGATTCGGTTTAGTTTTTTTAGTGATAATAATGTGTTAAAGAATGAAACTTTTTTATCATATTTATCACGGACAAAAAACAAACATGTAACTGCAACAAATATAGTAAAACGATTTCCCTGTTTTTCGATCCACAGAGAAGCTGATTAACTGAAGCAACATGTAGAACATTGCAAGAAAAAAAAATCGAAAGCCAAGAATACACATGTATGTAACTTGCACAAAATTATGCAAGTAGCTTGCATGCCATTGTAAAGGTCCCATTTTACTCCAATAAATAATGCGCGTGATTGAATTCAAACCCACGTCCTACAACTCTGTAAGTCTCGGCGGTTACATTAAAATAAATACCTACATATTTTATTTCAGACAATGTAACAATTCATATTATCACAAATTCCAATCAGAAGTTGATATGACCCAATAGCACGCAAGACTTGCATACCTGCTTTTGTGCAAGTTCCTAGCTTGTGTATTCCGGGCTTTACGTCTTTGTGTTCCACATTGAGGGGTGGGGCAAGAGATAGCACTTAGAATGACTTGGTTAACCAATATTGCGCGTTGGTGTACAGAATAATAATCTAGCACTAATATGTTTGGCTGTCATATCTAATGCACACCAATAAGTGCCAACCGAAGACAGTGAGCGGCTAAATTATGAGGTACTTGTTTGTTTATCTGTATTGCATTCTGTTCCGTACATTATGAAGGTATATCTACCTATAAGTACATCATGAACGGAGAGAGGCTTGTGGCTCAATAATATCAGGCGCACGGTTCGACCGAAGGCTTTCTTGACTCACCTAAGTCAAAGATGTTTTGTTTTATAATTCACCTAGCGACCCACTACTGCTTCGCACGGTTTTTACGACGTGACAAAACATCGAGATTTCTCACTTATATGTAACTTTAATACTAACGTAATAAAGACATAAACCTTCCGGAATAAATTCTCTAAACGATGGTGAAAACCTCATCAAAATCTGCTGAGTGGTTCAGAAGAACAACGCAGACATACAGACAAACATGAAAAGCGACTTTAATTTATAATAATATGGATAGATGTACTATATACTTAGACCTTGGTCTACCTACTTTAAGAGGTAATATTTGTGAGTTTGTATGGGGTAATCTTCGGAAGTACTGGTATTCAGCTGCATCCGGTTGGACTGGAAGCCGACCCAAACATAGTTGGGAAAAGGCTAGGCAGATGATGATGAATCTTCGGAAATACTGATCCAATCTGAAAATTCTTTTACTAAGCTACTGTATTGCCGAGTGTCATAGGACAGTAACGGACGAAAGACGCTGACGGATATGTTATGTTAATAACACAAGAAATTTCACGCGGACTAAGAAGTGGGCAGAAGCTAGTCATTCATTCCCGGGCCAGCGGGAATACCGTGCGAATTAAGCTAATATTTGGCTAAAATAAGAAAGAAAGAAAGAAAGAAAAATGCGTTTATTGGCATTGTAGCAGAAAAATACACCTTAAAACTATAAAAACAGAAAACAACCATTAGAATGCCAAAAGGGCCTCAGCTCAGCATAATGTCAGATGGAAACACAAAGTGTACCACCTGACGCTGATTTTCAGCTGCAACCCAGGAGTGTCATACGCTAGAATATTATTATAATAAAGTAAAAACTGATCTATAAGAAATAAAATAAATAAACTACCAAATAATTGTGAATGTTTAAATAGATCTAAGAATAGTCTGACTTCAGAAAGTACAATTTAGGTACTAAAATTGTGTATTTACAAAACAAAACAGACTACAGGTATATCAATTAAGACAACAATCTTCGCCAAAACTAATAGATAGAATGCATTGAGTGTTTGATTCGCTCTACATTTCTGTGCAATATTCATGTTATAACGACTCATTCTAAATCCGCTAGATTTATATAGAACAACACCTCTTGCCCGCAGCTTCGCCAGCGTGGAGGTCGGAAATTAACCCACCGGAACATAAAACCGGGTTAAAAAGAATGGTTCTAACCTATATCTTATGCATATAGTATGTTAACTAACAAAGGCCGTTCCCGTTAACCCGCAATAGTATAGCGTACATATAAGCGAAAAAAAAAAAAAAATACGACACAATTTTTTTAAATGTAGGTTTTGAAATATTCCCTAAACTATTTTTTTTTAAAGTTTTTATTTTTGTTGTAAGCAAGTGTGACAAATGTGCGTGTACAGAGTGTTTCCTTTCCGTATCAATTTAATATGTTTTGTGATAAATTTACTATAAAAACAAAAACAACAAATTTTTTTTAATGGTTTTTTTTTTTTTTGTTTTTGTTGACTCTATTGGTACTATTGCAGTTAACGGGAACGCCCTTCGTTAGATAACGTACTGTATATTCGCGTGCCAAATTTTTGACGTGATAAGGTAATATACAGAGTTACTTTCGTATTTATCATATTAATCAAGGAGGTATAGATGTATAATCAAAAATTGTCATCGGTGATAAAGTACAGTATAACATGTATAACCAATTAAATTGTTTGTGAGAAAGTTAATGACGCGTACAGTAATAAAAGTTATATAAATTCACAAGGAAAGTTTAAGAAGTTGTAAAGTGAAGCTTTATGGGCAATAAAATTTGTTTAACCACATCGCCCTCAAGATTGTAGGTACATTTATTTATTACGTGTTGAATGGGCACAAGAATAATTTTAAACACCCTCATTTACATACAAAATGGGTGGGTACGTAATTAAATTTCATCAGTCTCCCATCCACCAGTTTTTCACTAATTTAGCTCGCTCGCACACGACCCACTTTTTGTAGGTTCTACAATCAGTCTGTTTTTTTTTGTATGACCTACTTTGAAGGAACTGTGCGTTAATACATTTAAATTTATCTCTACCGTTTCATTTCTCTACTCCTACCACAAGTCTACGAACGTCAACCAGAAAATTATGAATTCCATTTTTATTAAAATTCATAATTCATAATTTTGAAATTGAAATTGTTATATATTTATAACAATTTCAAATAAAGTCAGTCAATATTCATGAGAAATCACCACAAAAGCTGTAATTACGGTATTCCAGGAATAATAAATAGGTAATTTCAATGTTACTTATAAAATGGAGCTTTTGGAGCATTTGGAGCATTTGCTAGGGGCAATGTACATATTGGGTAGATGTAAAAATATAATATTTATATTGTAGGTGAAGAAGTATTTGATTAAATACCCGATGTTTTAAGTTTACTGTTGAAATGATTTGATTTCATCGATATGGCTTTCAATAGCATTTTATTCAAAAGGAAATCTCGTGATTATGTAAGCATCAGCGCTGACTTTATCTATAATTTTTTTGTCATTCTCACTCTCGATTGAAATCCCAATTGTCATTAGATCATGTCTTTATTCCGAATCGAAGTCATTGTGTGGTCACGTCGACAATATCGAGTTACAAAAAATAGCCGAGGAAGCTAAATAAACAATAGATTTCGTAATTCTCAAACAATATAGTAGGTACTATTGAATCAACGATTATTTCACAAGTCCCATTAGCTGACGGAAACGAAAAGTAAGCAGAGCTAAATGCAACACGGATGTTGTAACTTGTAATTCGTCGTTGAATTATTATGTGGATTTCACGACATCATTAGGTAGCTGACACTCTTGTCCTTGTTATCAGCACCCTAATCCCGGAACAAACATTCCATCACAATCTGGATAATTTTGAATGGTATTGCAAATCCATTGCTTTATGTGTTCGAAAAATTTGTCTGCTCAACAACATAAATAACGCAACAAATGTTGTTGAACTGTCAAAATGAAAGCTATTGCTACTGTGTGTCACGCAAACCCGCTGATATGATATGATCAATGCTCAGAACATATTCTGCGCACTTGGCAAATTATAAAAGTTTTTATTTTTCACTTTTTAGTTGTGGTAGGTACCCCCACACAAATTCGAATACCACTACCTGCTATGTAAATAACAGTGACGAAGTCACATAGAACGTCGTCGACATAGATTAAGTGGAAAAAATACGTAATATTGAAGCTAACTCAAAAACTACGCAAGCAAAGTTGATAAAATTTATATGGGACCACCTCGGAAGCTTGCATGACCTACCAAACAAAAAAGACTACGAAAATTACATAGGTGAGTAAAAGAAAAGAAAAATACAGATTATTTATCTGCCTTTCTGTGGTAACATAACAATAGAAAGCTATTAATGGCTGCCTTTTTAAATTATGGTCCAGAGCGGAAACCGCTTGGAAAGCTTAGTACGCTAAGTAGGTACGTGAAGAGAATGACTGAATGCAACTAGTTCAAGGGCACCCAAGAGTTACCGCGACTTTAAATGCATTTAATAGTTTGAGACAATGAAATGGGGTTAACTTCCTGTTTCACAATTTCAATGCCCCTGTTAAACTAAAGGGCGCCTTTGCAACTGGCGTAAGTTGACGACGCGTTGACGTCATGTAGACGCGGCGTTGGCGTCGCGGCGTTACCGCTGCGTATACCTTCGACGACGACGTACGACGTAAACAGTGCCTTAGACTTTAAAGTGTTTATATCTCTATTAATAAATAGAGCGACCAAAAGACAATTAATTTTAGAGCTGTCAAACTTCTAAACTCGATAAATTTCAGAGTGTGTTTAGGCTATAGTTGTAAATAAACCGTTTTAAACCAAAATCCCAGGCTTAAAAACCGTTTCAAAATTGTTTAAAACGGTTTTATAGTTTAGGCCGCCTAGGCGGGAAAGTTCTGACATGTCCTCTAAACTTGAATGGAAGTTTAGCTCAACCTAGTTTCACAGCTCTTATATCTTCCGACTCTCTCTACACTATCTTGGATTAAGAGACGGTGGAAGTTTACGTTTAGTTTCGTTGATGCACAGTAGTCAGAGTTTGTATATTGAAGTTACAACTTGTAACTTCGGAGGTTTGGGACTAAATCGCAAGACAATCTCACCGCGATAAGATTCCTTAGGGTAGGTACCAAGACACTTTTTTTAGTTCGTTGACCAACAACGCGAATAAAATCATACTTGTTATTTTAATTTAGTATGAACTGTTCCTATAAATTGTAGAATCTAAAATTTGGATCACTCTAAATCGCAGTGTTTGTCTTCTAACGCCTCGATTGCAGTCTATTACTATTGTGCATCGTGCATCTAATGCAATAAATATTTTATCACTACTGCATGCAATGATAAACTACGATGCGCGTGAGTCATGCGTTTGATATGATGAATGCAAACGAGGAGCAGAACTGAAAATATGATAGACATTACGGTGAATAATTAATGTAATTAGGATCGTAGAAGGGTGCTTAGATGAAGCACAGGACAGAAATAGTTGTGGAATGAGGAAGAAGACTTGGACAGTATGTAGATGATCAAGAAGATTAAACTGAAATTAAATCAAATAATATGGAAGTCTAGCGACCCACTCCTGCTTCGTACGGTATTTACGACTCTTCAAAACATCGAGATTTCTTAGTTATCACTTATTAACCTTCCGGAATAAATTCTCTAAACGATGGTGAAAACCTCATTAAAATCTGTTACTTGGTTTAGCAGAACAACACGGACATACAGACAAACACGAAATACGACTTTAATTTAGAATATATATAGATAAACCAGAAAGACTGAGTTTGAGTCTCCGTCCCCAATCTTGGAAGGACTGTGGAACAAATAAAGCAACTGCTTTAGGTGGGTAGAATAGCCCAAATATAATGATAAGATGGAGGGACGAACTGGATACCTGCCGAAAGAACTGGCACACAATACACAGCATACTTTTGTATAGAATCATTTTTTTCTAACTGAACAGACAGCTCTGCTGCTGGGGAGTTTGTTGCGCCACTTCTTCCCAGCTAAAGCACTAAGAAGTGGTTAAGGGTGGGCATTCTGGGGGACTGTCTTATGTAATTTTGACGTTCGAAAAGTGCTGATTCCTAGCCTAGTTTGAATAAATAACTTTTGATTTTGACAGAGGACAGAAATAAATGGAAAAGGGAAGCCTTTGCCCAGCAGTGCGACATTACAGACTAGATGATTAGCCCGCCGCCGTACTCTGCAATGCCTTCAATTACATATTTCGAATCATGTTAAGTGATGTGATTGGTCGAAGTCCGTTGCATCAACCAATCATAACAGGTATAATGCAGATTGACAGTGGCATTCGGAAACCGAGGGTTAGGTGCTGAATTTATCCTGGAGAAATTTATGTTCGTATTATATTCATCCTGAATATTCAGCTGATTAGTTTAATCACGTTTGTCAAATAGAATACTGAGTTGAACAGTTTTGGCAGCAGACAGACCAATAATAAAAAAATGGTAAGTTAAAAAAAATATGTGACGTAGGTATCTTTTAAATCTAGAAAAAAAGCCGTTACTATCTGAATAACGTTCAATATAATGTTAGATGCGGATACCTATTTGTTTATTTACGTTCATTGCTGGTGCGTTGCGCACGCGGCGGTAAGGATGTGACGTCATTAGAAACCTCAAGTGGACTGGTTTTGTGAAGTCATGCATGAAACTGAATTTGAATAGTAATCTGAATTGTATTTAAGTTTACTTAAACTTATAAAATTACAATTTAGCCCGTCTTGGTTCATATCCGAATAATAATCTGAGAAACACATCTGAAAAATTCAACAGGTGGTGCAAATCACATGAAATTAATTTGTTGTGAACACCCTCCGTATACCGTATACCTATAGAACTTCCGGGTATGACATAGTTTACCTGCCAACTAAAACATCTTCTAAAATGTCTAATAACTACGAGTAGGTTCAGGGGTAAAGAAAAAGTTTCAGCATTAAAATTAATTTGCATGAAAGTGGATAATCCGCGATGTCATGCACTGCCTGAAGACACCGGAGTATAGCGACACAATCATCACGTCGTCACCGCACTGACGGGCAAAACGAAAACAAAACGCAAACATCAACAGGTAGAGAGTTGCGCAAAAGAGGTCGCGCAGCGTGGGTGACATAAACAAGCCGGCACCTTTGAGGAGCCAGTCAGCTAGGAACGCCTTCCAAGCGCGGCCGACGGCCTCGAACTCCTTGATGAGGTCGATGGAGTAGACGGACTCTTCGGCGTCGTCGACGGCGAGCGCGGGGTTGTCCGAGAAGTAATGTAAGCGCAGCATGCGCGGGGCCCGGGCGGCGCATCGCCCGCCGCCACTCGGTGCGGCCCGGCGCGCCTCCCACGGCTCACTGCTAATTATACGCGCGCGCCAGCCGCGCCGGCCACGCCGAAACGCGACGAACTTGACACCACTAGCACCCCGCCTGCTGCTACGTCGCCGTCGCTTGGCCGTCTGCCCACGCCCACCGTGCGTCCGAGGAGATGCGACTATAATGCATCACACACCACCTCTCAGAGACAATTATACGTCTACAGTGACGCATTTGTATTCTGTAGTATCTTTAGCTTGTTTCACTCTATTTATGTCACTAACAAGAGGATCCTCTCAAAGAGTAGACCGCATCAATCGAAATTATTTGGAATACTCATACTTTATTTACTACAGTTGGTATAATAATAATAACCGTTAAAAACAATTAGAGTGAAACTCAAGTGACATTGGACGCGATAGTTACGCTTTCAGATAAGAAAAATAATACATGAATGCATGGAAACTCAAATACCTACTTATTTTTCATGTTTATCTACAATAATTATCTGTTCCGGTTTGCATTTCAAATTATGCTCATGAAAATTTAAAACGTTTGAAGCCATTTAGTCAGTTCTCGGTAGACCCGCGCTCTATGTTTAGAAAACTAAAAATGAGTATGCCGTCTTCATACGGAAGACTCACTCGTCCGTTGATCTCTATTGCCATAATTATGGTGCGAAATTATTTAACGAAATATTGAACAAGGTCTTAGTGATATAACAATTCACTATAATACTCGTAATTCATGGTAGGTAGGTATAGACTTCTGGTGGAACCCTGGGCGCCTACCTCAATAATATTATCGATAGGTAAACCTATAGGGTGTGGAGGGAGGCCTTTGCCCAGGAGTAGGTCAGGACAGGTTATCCGCTCAACAGGCAATAATAATTAAAATTCTATTGTGTCTCGTTCACGTCAGTTGGAGGTTTAACAAAAAATAAACCTGTGCCGTAACTAATTGGACATGCTGAAGTAAACCGATTGATAGTTCATTTCTCAAGGGAAACTAGTTATAGTTCTGTTAGAACTACATACAACTCATTATTTACAACTTTGTGTGTACTAGTGGTACTTAGTGGCGAATATTGGAACGACTCTGCGGCACTGGAAAGACTTGATTATGAAATTCATGGAAGTTTCCACAAAATATAATTAATTCTCATAACGCTGTCTATCATGTCATACTTACATAGACAAAACGCGATATAACTTTATTATAATACTCTAGCTTTCGCCCGCGGCTTCGCCCACGCGATTGTTGGATATTATCCCACGGGAACTTACTACTGGGATAAAAAGTATCCATATGTTAATGCGTGATTGAGTAACAAACAGCCAAACCCACAAACATACAAACTTTCACATTTAAAATATTATAATATACAGGATGATTGGAAGATGGGTGCAAAGCTTTAAGGTGAAGATAGTATAGACAATTTAGAACCATTTAAGCCATGGTTGTCTTAGACGAAGTCTTACCAAATTTTTTTAACCAAATTTTTAAGTTTTTTTTTGGAAATTCTCAAAATTTAATGTAAACTGCATAATTATGGCCAAATTGAATGATAAATTAATTAATTTTTTATTTATTTAATTAAAGTAATGTGTAAGCAACCAAGCAAAACATGTTTTAGGCTTCTGTGTCATTAGACATTTTTTTTACAGATATTTAAAGCTCAGAAAAAATAAAAAACTTGTACAATACGTCTTTTAAACCTTATTTTAAAAAAAACGGAGGGTGCTTTTTTTGTTCAAACCTTTTTGAAGACATGCTTGATAATCGCTCTTTCTTTTGAGGTATCATTTATGCGGATATCTTACAAATTATTGAAATTAGGACCAACAAACCAATTCGAGGGAGAAATTTTAAATTTTAGGCAGTCTAACAAAACACAAAATTTTTGCTTAAAAGAATACTTTGTGCTCGAAATGATAACATTGTTCAATTCTAAGAATTTTTGGCACATGCAGGAACCAATTGAGGGGAACCCATTGAGGGGATTCTCTAAACAATGGCCACCGAGCGCGGTGCGACGGCATTTCCAGGTAGAACGCCCAATGAATAGCAAAAAGCGATAAGAGTTGGTTTTTACAGCAAAATGGTATTAGTTACTGAGGCAACAAAGTCGTTTTTCTTTAGTCAGGGTCAGTCGGTCTGTGATGAAGCCGTTACATCTTTTACTTATTAGTCAAACTACTGCCCTTGTGAGTAGACGTTGTCGTGTTGATTCACAATTTACCGTGTTCAGTTGTAGCCCTTTGCATTCCTGCACGTGTTGTTTGCGTTAGTTTTCAACTTTTTTGTTTCACCGTGTCCAGTCGTAGCCTCGCGCTCCTGCACGAGTTGATTTTTGACTTAATTGTGTTGAGTTGACATTTAGTGCGCTCCTACGCCGTTTTTCTTAATTGTTAAGTGACTATGGCTACTTTTTCCAATCAAGAATATGCGGATATCGTATTTATGTACGGTAGAGCAGACGGCAATGGATCTTTGGCGCGACGGATGTATCAAGAGCGCTATCCGAATCGCAGGATACCGAATGCCCGAGTGTTTTACAACACGTTTCGTCGTCTTGCCCAAGATGGGTTTCACCGCGTGGAACCTGGAGTCAACCCGGGCAGACACGAAACTGCCGTCGACGAAGACATTTTAGCAGCATTTCAAGTGGATCCTACTACCAGTACTAGAGCAGTAGCTCGAAATTTAAACATTTCTCAATGGAAGGTGTGGCATACAATGCACCAAAATGGTAATTATCCGTTCCATGGCAGGAGTGTGCAAGGTCTAGTAGAGCAAGATCCTCAAAGAAGAATTCAGTTCTGCCGTTTCCTCCTCAACAGAGACATCGAAGATGCGTGGTTTCTGAAATCAATCTTGTGGACGGATGAAAGTAAATTTTCAAGGGAAGGTATTACAAACTTTCACAACATCCATGAATGGGCCATCGCAGACAACAATCCACATTTTAAGAAGCAGGTGTCATTTCATATGAAATTCTCTGTGAATGTATAGGCTGGAATAATTGGCAGAACATTGATTGGGCCCCACTTTTTGCCTGATCCATTGAATGGCGAAAATTATTTGCAATTTCTTCAAATTGATTTACCACTGTTGGTAGAGGAATCAGGTGTCCCGATCTTCGAAAGCGACCAAACAGTCATCTTTCAGCAAGACGGCTGTCCAGCGCATTGGACTTTAAATGTAAGGGAACACCTCAACAATTGCTTTCCTGATAGCTGGATCGGCAGGGATGGACCCATCCCTTGGCGCGCTCGCTCCCCAGATCTGACCCCGTTAGACTTTTTCGTGTGGGGCCGGGCCAAGGAACTGGTGTATAACAACATAGAAATAAACACTAGAGAAGAATTGATACAAAGAATAAATTCAGCGTTTGAGACAATGAAGCAGGAGATGATGTTGAAAATAACGACTACAGAAGTTAGAAGACGGGGCCGTGCTTGTATTAGGAATCACGGCTGTCATTTTGAACATGAAAAATAAATAATTTTAATTCAAATGTTGTTTTAATTAGTCTGCCTAAAATAAAAAAATTCTACCTCAAATTGGTTTGTAGGCCCTAATTTCAATAATTTGTAAGTTATCCGCATAAATGATACCTCAAAAGAAAGAGCGATTATCAAGCATGTCTTCAAAAAGGTTTGAACAAAAAAAGCACCCTCCGTTTTTTTTTAAAATAAGGTTTAAAAGACGTATTGCACAAATTTTTTATTTTTTCTGAGCTTATGTCTGTAAAAAAATGTCTAATGACACAGAAGCCTAAAACATGTTTTGCTTGATTGCTTACACATTACTTTAATTAAATAAATAAAAAATGAATTAATTTATCATTCAATTTGGCCATAATTATGCGGTTTACATTAAATTATGAGAATTTCCGAAAAAAAACTTAAAAATTAGGTTAAAAATATTTGGTAAGACTTCGTCTAAGACAACCATGGCTTAAATGGTTCTAAATTGTCTGAACTATCTTCGCCTTAAAGCTTTGCACCCATCTTCCAATCACCCTGTATAATCATCATCTGCCTAGCCTTTTCCCAACTATGTTGGGATCGGCTTGCTGAATACCAGTATTTTACATGGAGCGACTGCCTATCAGACCTCCACACCCCAGTAACTGGGTAATACGATACCCCTTGGTAAGATTGGTTGTCAGACTTTCGGGCTTCTGACGACCCGTAACGACTGTCAAAGATCCACAAATGACAGCCGGGACCAACGGCTTAACGTGCTTTCCGAGGCACGGAGGAGTCTCGGTATGTAAAGATGGTCACCCATCCACGGACCAACCCCGGCAAGCGTAGCTTAACCTGATGGATCGACCCGTGCGGCTGTTATTACGTAGCCACGAGCTCCTCCAATAATAAATAATATGTTATATTATAATAAGTATATATTATATATATAATGTGAAAATTGTTTTTATATCCTACTAATATTATAAATGTGAAAGTTTGTGTGTTTGTGTGTTTATGTGTTTGTGTGTTTGGATGTTTGTTACTCAATCACGCAAAATTGGCTGAATGGATTTGGATGAAATTTGGCAAACAGACAGTTTATAACCTGGATTAACACATAGGATACTTTTTATCCCGATATTCCTACGGGATCGAGACTTACGCGGGTGAAACCGCGGGGCGCAGCTAGTATTATAATATATATATAATATTATATAATATATCGACGATAGAAAATACCTTCAGTCCACGTGAGTTTTCTTTGACGCAGATAAATAAGCATATCTAATTTCTTCACTTTGCGAATTCCAAACACAACTAGACTATGAAATCACAAACTTGACAATTATGCATCATAATAGGTATTGAATTTCTTGACTGAAAGAAGTACACTTCACGTGAGCATTACACTATAACCTTGTAATAAAGAACTATACGTTTAGAATAAACATGAATGGAAACGTAAACCGTAAACGTGAACGCTGTTCGAGAACACAATCAAAATGGCGAGAGAAACTGTTGGGTTGGTGATAAAAAATGAATTTATCGCTATCATAAGAATCGTTAAATTTTATATGGCTACTAACTAACTATCAATATTTATTGTTTGGTAGATAAAGACAAGTTTATAATAGTAGCATAATCAGCCTATAATGTCTCCACTGCTGGAACACAGGCCTCCTCCCTGTGAGAGGGAGTTGGCCGTAATCCATCACTCAGGCCCAGTGCGAGTTGGTACATGTCACATGTCTTTGATTTTTATTTCGAGGATATGCCGGATTCCTCACGATGTTTTCCTTCACCGTTTTGATAGCAGAGGTGATGAAATAATTAACACAAAGTAAAGCTCGGGCAAAGGGTTCGAACCCACGATCTCAACTTGTAAGTCGCGGCCGGTACCACAGGGCCACCACTGCTCCAATTAATATTAGTGCCGGGCCTGTATTCGAGTTCTGCTGATGTTTTGAAAAACACAGTTTTCATCGTAAACAATAGTTGCCTAACATGTTTTAGGCCCGTATTTCAGAACCTCACTCAAGACTCGAGCTTTATTTAAAACCATTTTCAATCAATCAAATGGCTTTAAACTAGTTTTGAGTAATGCTTAGGTTTTGCGCGAGGTTCTGTATTACGGGCCTTCATGTAGCAGAAAACATTTTTTTGGCAAAACATGGCTTTGTTTGGGCGCAACATGTTTTCAGCAACATAAAAACCGGTTCCTGCAACAACGTTCGGCAAGTTTTTACAAGATGTACTTAATTGAAATGATTGAAAACCTTAAAATCATGGGGTCATGGGACTCATCATTGTGAACAACTTTTAGTACGGGACCAATAAGTACTCGACCCAAAAGTATGTGATAGCTGATTATTTTTTCGCGATTACCATGTTGGTGCCATGGGGAAAGTTGTTTAGTTTGATGGTGTGAACAACACCCATAAATATGACCACACCTTTCTCATACATGTTGTTTAGGTAAATGGGCAAACTCGGTACTGGAAGCCTAATTTCCATAGTCATTCATCATCAATCCACATTGAGGCTAATTGAAATAAATTAGAGCTGGAAAATAGTTTAATTGAATGCTCTTATGAAGTTGCAAACTGAGAACCGCATAAGACAGACCGCAGACAGGTGCGAAGCGACTCCGGTAGAACAATTTTCTTCATAGAAATTCTTCCACCAGTGTCGCGTCGCGCCTTTCTGCTGGAGCCTTAAGTGCTAATTAATTTACAGTGAAATGACAGCTGCAATAAGGGGAAGGTATCGTTTCGCTATGAGCGTATTTGCCAATTAAAAATGATGGCGCTATGTACAGATATTAAAACGTGTATTTACGTACCTGTGTAAGTCTACTAACTTTCTGTAAAAAGATGCAGCTTTTGTATAACACATTAAGTATTCAAATACTGGGAAAGCATGGAAGTAAAGATCGTTAAGATATTTGATCGATTTATCTTAGTTTCTTGTTCGGAACCTATAGGTATATATTAGGCCCTAAAGAAATGGAGTTATTTGAAGAAGAGGCTATAAAAGTTACGAAATGGTAGGTTCTATCAAAATCGCCGGCAAACATTTATATTTATACCCGAGTACCTATTTTGATTATTGGCCAGAATCCTTTGAAGTCGGTACTCATAGTAGAAAAAGTCATCGAAGTAGAAACGATTCCAATGGGATGATCCGTATCTGAATCGTTTCTGCAGATTGCTGAGACAGAAACCTTTTATCTAAAGGTCCTCTCTAAACATCTATCACGCGAACTGACCTAAGCAAACTTACAAGTTTTTGCCTTTTTTTGCAATTTCTTGTTTTAAAATAAAATATATCCTACTAGCTGACCCGACTGACGTTGTCCTGTCACAATAATTCATCCATAAAGGACTTTCAGTTTTTCCCAAATTTTAAGATATTCCGTAAGAACATATTCGGACTATTACGATCATTTTTACCCGACTACGGCGAAGCAAAAAGGAGGGTTATGATTTTGAAAGCTATGTATGTTTTATATATATAAGCTATGTATGTTCATGTGTTCCCTCATAATTTCTAAACTACTCATCATAATTAGAAAAATGACGTATCTTTGGAAGCGTCTTGATTGTCCTGGTGACCTCACATTAAATTGAATATAGCGCCCTCAGAGGACAAAAAGTCATGAACTAAACATTTTTTTTTATGATGCCAGGTCTTGTTTCAAAGAAAGTGCTTAATTAGCAAATTTAAAAAATATATATATTATAAACCCCAAAAAAACTTAAATTAAAATAAAAGTTATAAAACTACAAAAAATCTGGAGTCACACGTAATCTATGCGATACATGCCCTACAACGCGTGACTCCAGATTTTTTATTTGTCTGTCTGTGATGTCTTGTTTACAGCATTTTAGTTGATCTTTTGCCCTATTTGGGTTTTAGTTTTATATCTTTTATTTTTAAACCTAAAATAGCCAATTCGATCCAGTCGTTCTCAAGTGATGCGCTTACCAACGAACAGCATTTCTAAGCTGCCTATTTAGTGAAAGAATTTACAGAATACGATCAGTAGTTCCGAAGATTACCCCCTACATAATAGCCCACAAATTTTACCTCTTTATAATATTAGTAGGTATTTATAGATTACATTATTAGTGTACCAGAGACCGATTAAGATGGACTTATACTACTTATAGAAAACTAGCTGATGCCCACGACTTCGCCCGCGTGGATGTCGGTTATTATATACTAAACCCTTACTCGAGAACCACTCTATCCATTGGTGAAAACAGCATGAAAATCGGTGCAGTAGTTTTCGAGTTGATCGCGTACAGGACGAAAGACAGACGCGACGGAGGACTTTGATTTATAATATGTAAGGATGTATAAAATGTGTCAAATGAATTGAATTGATATTTATTTCTATTTCATAACAAAAACAAAAGAACACACGTATTCACATAAAGGAGTCACTGATTACACAGACATGAATCACTATACTCCCCATTTGAGATTTATTATAGGGAAAACGGTACTTAAAATGGTTGTTTCAAGTGAAAGTTTCCCTAAGAGGAAACGCGGTCACGTGGTCACTGGCGTTCATTCCACACAAACGTAATCCTCTGTTTTCTCACTGGTTAAAGATGCCAGAACAAAAAAAAAAAACACGACATCATATATAAGCCACTCACTGCCACGTCCCTATGATTTGTTTTATGGCGTACGTACCAAAAAATATTTTTAGAAATAATAAAATATTAGTAAAAATCTTTTTTAAAACAAGCTCTTAATTAACTAATAAGGACTTCCCCATGACCACCGTCCGGCTCTATCATCAGACCCTGAACACCACCTAGTATCAAAGCACTTTTTAGTATATAGATAGCCAATGAGTCCAAACACAATGGTGCTATCTTGTTTGATTTAGGAATTCCTATGGCCAACTTCCGGCGCCATCATCAGACCAGCTCCATGGTATCATTTTTTCAAAATGACTCGGTAATTATATAAGTATGCCAACTTTCAGCTCAATCGGATGCCAGGAAGTGCTTGAAAAATGGATGACAATTGGAGTAACCGGAAACACATACGAACAGAGCAACCTAATATAAAGCTTGTAATAAAGCTAATAAAAAAAATAAAAAGATATGACGTGGCGTAATAAAAATATAATTGTCAATTTTTTGCTCTAGTGTCATTAGTGTCATTACCAGTGATCGGAATAGGTAGAGCTAATTTACCTAAAGTTCAAAGAACAGAGACAAAAAAAGTGGAGACTTCCTTACGACTAAAATATTTTTTCGGGACTAATGTCGGGATTTCGGGACATCACATAAATTATTATGAAAACTGTTATGTAAATAACATTAGCTTCTGCGCTTACTTACATCGTTCAAACGAATATTAGATTATTAGGAGACTACCTTAATTTTTTTTAAACAATAGAAATCGTGCATACTTTTTTTTTTAAACAGAAACAGGAAATTTATTCTATAGTTGTTTTACTTTATTAATTTTAATTGTACTTAAGTAATGTTCCGAAACCCGGGACATTAGTCCCGAAAAAATATTTTGTCGTAAAGCGTCTCCACTTTGTCTCTGTTCTTTTTCGAACTTTAGGTAAATTAGCTCTACCTATTCCGATCACTGGTCATTACCCAGGAAGAAAACAAAGTAATACGTTACTACATTAACTTTGAACATTATAAAAGTCTAGCTGCGCCCCGCGCTTTCACTCGCATAAGCCTCGATCCCGTGGGAAATATCCGGATAACAGGTATCCTATGTCCTTCTCCAGGTCTTGGTCTACCTATGTGCCAAATTTCATCCAAATCCGTTTAGCCGTAGCCGTTGTAGCGTGAAAGCGTAACAAACAAACAAATAAACAAACTCACTTTCGCATTTATAATATTCGTTAGGATTAGGATGGTAATAAACTTACCTAGGTCGGAAAGGCTGACTTTCTCCAGAAATGGGTCCGCCACCGGCAACTGAAATGTGGAGTAATACGTTATTTCCTGTCACAATTAGTTCTGGTGAAAAGTGTAAATAATTATTCCAATAATAAGTCTTACCCCACGGTAGTTATAAAAACCTCAAGCTAATAGCGTAACACATAAAACAACAATTAATCGGAATGCCTTTCATTTTGACATCCATTGCATCATATGTTTTTTTTAAATTCGTCCACCCGACGTTGTTGACAACGTAAATAACGCAATTAACGTGGTTGAACTGTCAAAATGAGGCATTGCGAACGGATTTTTATTCGATTACAGCTTCTTCTCTACATCACTATTTATATGCAGCGACACCTATGCTCTAGAGAGAGTACCCCGTCACAGTTTTTACAATTTGCCAATATCTAACAGATGGCGCCGCGCCGACACACTGACGTCACTAAATCCTAAATCAAGCTATCAAGGTTCGCGGACCACGACCTCTCTTTCTAGATGCTCATAATCTTAGTTTTCCTTAAGAATGAACTTATAGCCCGCTTCATAACTAGCACGTGGTATTAATAATACTTGCAGCTAATTCGCTTCGTATCTTCTAATTTTTACTTCTAAAGCGAGTCCAAATACAAATGCAAATATTTATTTTCATTAACGAGCTTTGTACTGTAACGCTTGGGAGCGTTATCTTGGTGTGAGGGTGTGTGTGAGGTGGCAAATCCAAAGACGGCGAGGGTTCAGAGGGGGTTTATTATAATATTTAATTTTATAGGAGACGCGTACACTGTTCGGTAGCTAAGCTAGACTGATGAACCAAAACAAAATGCATTCCTAACATATTTTAATCCAAATTGTTGGAACGTTCGAAACACAGGGCTGCCCTCTAGCCAGCCTGTACCACGCGAGGTTGCGCCTCGCATCCAAACTCCTTACAGTACTACATAGCTAGTGCTATATAGAAGTGTCCTTTTAAGCAAATAAATGTCTGTCTTAATTAGGACACTCCACTCTTTCGCAACTTAAATTTACGTAATGTACATTCACATACAAAAATAATGCCAGTATTTACTATTCATAATTTGTATAATTTTGGGGAAGTACCTAAGTCAAAGAGATTATCTTTTGCTTGTTTGTCTTAAAACATCCCTGGGAAGTTATAAACTAGCCTGGGATTACACGTGCACCGCGCAGCTTAGTTCTTTGAAACTTTCTATCTAGCCTGCTATATTTTTCAGGAAACAAAAATAGTTTCTAAGTTCAAAAGAAAAACACCATATTATGGGTATTACAATTTTGCGATTGCAAGGACGTGTCATTTGTGCGCTGAGGAAACAATAAGCTATTACAACAACAAACATTAATAATACGTGCATAGCAAGTAACGTAGTAATTGTGCCAAGTACAAGCACTGTTTATCGTCCTAACTACAGGCCATGTTGTATAAAATAAAACAGTCGCTGGATATTATACGGAGGATATTTCAAGTAAAAGAAGGTGATTGCACGTCTCCTTTCTGTGACATCATGGCAGGTGTGCCCCAAGGGTCAGTGTTGGGCCCTGTGCACTACACAATATAAAAAATGGAGAATTAAAAACAGTGCTAGTAAATCTGTCCATGTGACATTCACTCTTCGCCATGGAAATATTCCACCTGTCAAACTGGGTAACCAGGAAATACCACAAGGCGTCGTGGTAAAATATCTGGGCATAAAGCTTGATCGAAAACTCACATGGAAAGCTCACATTAAAGCTAAGAGAGATCAGCTTAACATGAAGTATAGAAGTCTACAATGGCTCCTGGGCAGCAACTCCACACTGAGCATACTCGTAGATAACAAGTTGCTGCTCTACAATGCCACACTAAAGCCAATTTGGACATATGGGATCCAGCTTTGGGGCACAGCAAGTGTCACAAACTTAAACATACTCCAGAGAGCACAAAACAGCATTCTAAAAGCCATATCAAATGCTCCATGGTTCATCAGAAACAGAGTTACACGACATTCTAAAAATTTACACTGTGCAACAGGAGATAAAGTCTATTGTTGCACGCTATAAGACAAGACTTGAGAAGCATCCAAACCCACTAGCAGTTTTGCCGTCATCTTCCTGCAGGCGTAGCATGAGCACCGTTTTGTCGACGGAATAGTAGACAAAAATGACGTTCCGTGTAGACAGTACGAGGGCAGATAAGTAAAAAGAGTCAACGGCACTTTTAACGAAATTCACTCTTTTACATAATTCGACTTAGAATTCTTTGTTTTGTTTCAAATTGTCTTAAGGGTGCTTACAGACCAACGACTTTCAGTTGTCAGTGTAATTTTGACAGTAAGGATACAAAACTTTCTTCCGAAATAGTCTACATATTAAAAGACCTAGGCAAAGATTGATGTAAATGAAAGACAAAATGACAGATTGTAGAAGGATTTCTACGGTGCGATGTCAAAAATGAAGAAACGAAATGTCACTTTGTGTAGAAAAAGTTATGTCTATTCTTCGTAGAAGTAGAAAGCGCCATGCTACGCCTGCTGTCCTTGTTCCAAGTTACTTAAGGTCGGTGCAACTAGTTTTTTCTTCTTTTCTGTTACCCTTCCAGCAGTCACTCTACCATACGCTAGTTTTTTTTTTCGTAACATCCTCACACAATCCATCCATCTTTTCTTCGGTCTTACTCTCCCTAACCACAACGCAATTAATTTCAATACATTACTCCAACTTATACAGCCGTATTACCTAATTACATTCTTAATAATGAAAATGAAGGTTAGTAAAATTATAGTAATAAATTAATTCTGATTAGCTAATCGAAGGATACCAAACAGCTGCTAATTACGCAATTAGTGTTAGTTAGTTTATAACTTCGGATTGCTTCATTCGACGATAAGGCTTCTCACCGTTAGTGAACGTAGGTCTGGTAACTACGACAACATTATTAGAAATAAAATACGTTAAATGAGCAATTTGTTTTTGTTTAAAATATCGTAATCTGGTGCATGGACGTTATTGATCATTTGCCTTTCTTAAGCACTTGGTTATGCTTGTGAATTGCCGAGATTTACCGTCTTCTTGAGAAAAATTTGAAGGAATCATGAAATCAGATATTATTGCCGATTTGGCCATGGTAATATATTCATGCTCGTGACTAATCGCAGTATGCAGTTTTTTCTTCGTCACTCATTATGAGTGACAAAGACAACGTTCCACAAAACTTTTTTTTGTCACTCTTTATGAGTGACAATGACAACGTTCCACAAAACTCTTTTTTTGTAGGTACTAGGTACTGCCGGTATAATCTCGGTTGTGAACTTGTGACACTCACCCCTCGTGAATCCCGGAATAGTATGGCAGCATGATGAGGGTCGAGGAAGGCGTCTGAAGCCCGGTGTCGGATGGTCGGCACATGTCCTAATGATGACCGCCGCTTCTCCGCATCCTGCGATGTGGCTCTGCGCAAGTGAGCTCCTGTGAAACAAACGAACATGACGTCATTTTCATCACCATCGTAAGTAGGAACTTTGGATCTTTGGTCATCAAGCATTACGGTCCTCAATATTTATAGACACACTGAGGTCCTCGAGAATGAGGAACACCACTAGATTTGTTTCTCTAATTTGTGGGACCTATAGTAACTTCGTAAATCAATAAATTGCCTAGCATTTGCAAGTAAAACAAGTTAACATTACACATAGTCTAGCCGGTAGTTATGTTATTTACCTAAACAATAAGGCAACTTGTGTAATAAACTAATAATCTACACAATCGTGCGAGAAAATAATTGATTTGGTTCGTTTAAAAACACATAGTGATAAGTAAAAGTATTCAAGCAGGTAATTTTTTTTTTTTTCTGAAATTATTCCTCGGCTTCACCCCCTTGAACAAAGTTTGTTAAAAAATCGAGTCAACAAGGAAGTACCTATTCGAGTCCCATTTCATATAATTATGGTAATAAAATATAATAATTATCTACTTAAATACTTTTTATACCATTGCTGGAACCTGGTGTAGGATTCGTAGGTAAAAATATATTATAGCATATATTATAGGGAAAGTGTATAAAATCATAAACTCACTTTTTAATTTTATTAGGTATAGATGCATGTGGGTAAAGTCTGTCATAAAGGTACTATTTATGATTTCACAATTAGAACTTTACGATATGGAAGTAGATATATGTATTTTCTTAGGTAGCCCAGGAAACTCAAAGGAGATTACCGATAAATGTATTTTCTTAGATAGCCCGGGAAATTAAAAAGTAGAATACCGATAAATGTATTTTCTTGGGTAGCCCGTGAAATTCAATGGAGAATACCGATACATGTATTTTCCTAGGTAGCCCGGGAAATTCAAAGGATAATGCCGATAAACGTATTTTCTTAGGTAGCCTGGGAAATTCAAAGGAGAATACCGATAAATGTATTTTCTAGATAGCCCGAGACATTCAAAGGAGAATACCGTCGAATATTTGGCACCCCGTACCAAGATAAAAGTCTGCCTCTCACAAACAAACTTATTGTATTTGGCGGAGAATTCAATGCCCTTTCTATTTTGCCAACCATTGTTACATGGATTCCCGAGAATTGTATTTATATTTTGTCATTTACCTAGATACTTATGTAATAGTTTGAGGTTTGAAAAGTACCACGCGGGACGCACTGCGGCACACGAGTAATTCGTCAACTCGTCTTACATGCCTACGGCCCATTTAGGACGTTCTTTTGATTTCCTGCAAGTGGTCCTAAATGGGCCGTAGGACGATGTAGGACGAGTTGACGAATTACTCCGACAAACGGTGTTTTTAAAATCAAACATATTATGACCTAGGAATTACTTTTAATGATATTTAATTATGCGTGTACATGGGTAGCATTAGACCGATCCCTGTGCTTCTCGCATATAGCGGATTCTCGCGTCTTTCACCAGGTCGTTCTTTCATCGCATGGAATACCACTAGGAACTTATTAAAAGAATAAAACGGAATGTGCTTCTAAGCGGGTTTCTATTATTATCAAACTAACCAATGAACAAAATAGGTAATAAACGCACACTGCCGCATGGATCTGTTCACGCTTTTATGACATTGACAGAAGGGCGCTGTTAGTAAACAATTGTGCAATTATTTTGTGACATGTATGTGTTCAAAAAACCAGATGGCGGAGTTAGTTCTGATTTAGGCCACGTCCGCCGCCACGTGACAAAATAACTTTAAGCGCTATACACTTAAAAACAATCTAAACCAAACCGTCATCCTGTCACCAGTCCGCCACGCACAAAGGAAACTCTATACCTAATAATAATATTCCCCAGGGCAGCTTGTTGCAAACTGGAGAATAGCGACCCCACGGATATGTCGCCCTCTTGCCACTCCATCACTATGTATACACACGGCTACACATCAAGCTATACATTTCCAGTTTATGCTGATCTCGTACTGTATAGGATTTCCGCACAATGCGAGCTCAGCTTACACTGGAAATGTATAGCTTGATGAGTAGCCGTGTGTACTAGCGACAGTTTTCGGGGGTCCATTAATGAGTGTGCAAGTCATCCCCTGCCATTTTATCCGTATAGGATAAAATATTTTCATTTTTGTCTGCCTGCCTGTTTGTTCCGTCTAATCCCCGAAAGAGCTGGACCGATTATGACGGGACCTTCACTGTCATATAGTTGATGTTATAAGGAGTAACTTAGGATACTTTAGAAAAAAGCCACGCGGGCGAAGCCGGTGGACAGCAGCTAGTAAATCATATTTTTATTTTTATTTATACAACATAGTTTTTGCCTTATGAAGTTATGATGAAAAATATTCGTAAAATACCACTCACCGTTATCTCCGAAGTTAACAAAGCGAAAATTCTTAAATAAATCTAGTTGACGGAGGCTGCGAACTTGGGAAAAGTATTGTTCCTACCTAGGTAGGCTCGGAACCCTCGAAAGTCACAACATACGCATAACTTGTGTGAATGTGGGGGAAGCCTTTCGTACCTAAAATGTGTAGGTAGGTATTAACATTAGGTAGGCAGCTCTTCCATTTCAAACTGCAATTCCCAGTCAACAGCAAAGAGATTTAATTATTTTTTTAAACGTAAGCATGTAAGTATGCCTTTAACGCTGAGGAATGCATTACGCATCCCCGCTCGTGGGGGACGAGTCTGGGGTATGTGGGACTCCTGTCGCTAACGACAGTATACCCACTAAAACTCAGCGGTGTTCCCACATCGCCGTGATGGGAGGGCCATGGGAAACCGGCTCAGCCTTTACATCCACAACCCTCCCGGCGCATGCCCGCCTAGCTGGCGGGCCCCGCATGCCCCCCAAGTTGGGGGGCTACGGGAATGGCCGGGAACACCTGGCCATTCCCGTCCGACACTGGTGGAGACCAGAGGGGCAATTCCCGTATTTTTAATGAACGTTCGCATTCGCATCTCATTAGCAATCTGTCAAAAACACTATCAATTTACCAACATTTTTGACAAGTTTGACAGATTGCGACTGGAATTTGAACGTTTTTTAAGTACGAGAATTGGCCTTCTGTGCAATACAGGCAAGAGTGCCCCCGCACCCATTGCCTGCTGGCCTCCACCTGGGAGGAGTCGGAGATGACTATCGAACTGACGTCTTCTTCGACCCCTCCTCCGCCTTCGGAGCGGCGCTGCGTCAGGATCGTCCTCCCGCGCGCGCTCTGCCGCCTCCTTCTGGGACATGACGTGTTCACAGAAGGAGGCGACTGCCGCCCAGGACCTCTCATCCCTCAGCATGGCGTTCACCAAGCCGGGGAGCGAGAGGTCCGGTCCGATCACCGCGATGAGACTGCGGCGCGGCTCGGACCACGACGGGCATGCCTCGAGGGTGTGCTGCGCCGCGTCCTCCGCCGCACCACAGTCGAGGCACGACGGCGTCCTCTCCCGTCCGATTCGGTGCAGGTACGATCCGAAACAACCATGTCCGGACAGCACCTGCACCAGACGGAAGGAGAGGAACCCATGCGACCGCTCGAGCCAGTCTCGCAGGACTGGCCCAATCGCGTCGATGGTTCGGCGGCCGAAGCCTGCGGTGGCGAGGTCCCCCGTCCAATGGACGACGATAGCGTCCCTCGCCTCCTGCCGGACGGCTTCCCGCTCTTCCGGGGCTGAGCGTTGTCCTCTCGCCCTCCGCTCCGCAGTCCATTCATATACTCTGGCGAGCACCCACGCCTCGAGTTTCCAAGGAGGGGTGCCGGCCAGAGCACATGCTGCCCCAAAGCTCACCGTGCGGTAAGCCCGCGCCACTCGCTGGGCTATAGCCCTCTGGGGTGCCCGCAAGGCGGCGGCGTTCTCTCTCCTTTGGAGGGAGTCCTCCCAGATAGGAGCCCCGTAGAGGGCATGTGGGTGAACTTGGCAGATCATTTCCCAGCAGAGCATAAAAAAATGTGAGTTCTATTGGCATGCGGCGGAGTTCTAGAGTTCCCTATACTTAAAAAGAAAAGTTCTGGCTTTTTTACATGAGAAAAGTCGAATGAAAATATGCTCTGCTAACTTCCGTCAGCAGACCAATTTTACCAAAATTAAAAATTTTAAAACTGATTTAGATGCACAGAGGTGTTCTCTATAGTTCCTAATACTTTTCTGAAAGAGTTCTGGCTTCAAAAATTTATAAAAAAATAAAACAAAAATATTGATCAGTTACTAGAAAAGTCAATCATTTTGATAAAACAGCCGTGAATGACGAAATCGAAGAGTTCTAGTTCCTGAGAGCTACTTAATTTTATTTTTAACCTTCATTCTAAAATACTCTTTTTTATCTCGATTTCTACTAATCTAACTTTTCAACCATGCTCTGCTGATATCTGAGTGAGAGTTCTGAGTTTTTGGTTTATGTTTTCGGATAGCTCTTTTCTGGGTGCTTCAGGAACCGAAGAGTTCTAGTTCCTGAGAGCTACTCAATTTTATTTTTAACCTTCATTCTAAAGTACTCTTTTTTATCTCGATTTCTACTAATCTAACTTTTCAACCATGCTCTGCTGGTATCTGAGTGAGAGTTCTGAGTATGTGTTTCATGTTTTTGGATAGCTCTCTTGTAGGTGCATCAGAAATCGAAGAGTTCTAGTTCCTGAGAGCTTCTGAATTCTTTTTTTATCATTCTTTCTGAAACCCTGAATTATATCTCGATTTTTAATAATCTTAGTATTCATCCATGCTCTGCTGATATCTGAGTGAGAGTTCTGAGTTTGTGTTTCATGTTTTCGGATAGTTCTTTTATAGGTGCATTAGGAAACGAGGAGTTCCTGCTCCTCAATTTTACTCAAATTCCTTTTTGATCCTACTAACTCAAACATTAAATAAAATCTCGATTTCTCGTAACCCATCTTTTTTACAAGGCTCTGCTGATACTTTTGTGGGACTTCTGCATTGTTTTTTTTTTTTTTTTGTTACTGGGGTCTTGGTTTCTAATTACAGCCCGAAAAATCGACGAAAATCTACGAATTACGTCATTCACGGCTGTTTTATCAAAATGATTGACTTTTTCTAGTAACTGATCAATATTTTTGTTTTATTTTTTTATAAATTTTTGAAGCCAGAACTCTTTCAGAAAAGTATTAGGAACTATAGAGAACACCTCTGTGCATCTAAATCAGTTTTAAAATTTTCATTTTGGTAAAATTGATCTGCTGACGGAAGTTAGCAGAGCATATTTTCATTCGACTTTTCTCATGTAAAAAAGCCAGAACTTTTCTTTTTAAATGGAACTCTAGAACTCCGCCGCATGCCAATAGAACTCACATTTTTTTATGCTCTGCTGGGACATGATCTGCCAAGTTCACGCACATGTAGAGGGCCATACTCCGCAAGATGTAAATATGCCTAACCTAACCTACCTAACCTCTAATTACTAAAAATAAGTAATAATTCAGATTGGGTTGCCATAATCTATACATATTATACATTAAAGTCGCTTTTCGTATTTGTCTGTATTTCCGCGTTGTTGTTCTAAACCACGCAACTGACTTTAATGAGGTTTACACCATCATTAAAAAAAAAAAATACGGAAGGTATGTGTTTACGACGTTAACCTTTTAACCGCTTACGTCGGATTTATCCGACAAATATTTTCGTGTCCATCTCGCCAGAGTCGTATATTTACGACACTCGTTTAATCATTTTTTTTAAATTTAATTACTCATTGCACATCATTTTTGTTTTTGGTATTTATTTTTCGATTTTTCGGTGCCAGGCGCTGGGGGCACGACAACCTATATGAAGTCGGGCGGATAAAAGGTTAATATTAAAGTAACTTATAATTTAGAAATCTCGATGTTTTGTCAAGTCGTAAAAACCGTGCGAACCAGGAGCGGGTCGCTAGTAATCTATAAATGAGAAAGCACACTATTTTTCATGTCTAGATTAGCATAGCTGATGATTCTGCTCAGTCATTACTTTTGTTAAAGAAAATAGGCTATTATTGTTTAAGTATTTACTAAACGTTGCAAACTCTAAAACTATGAACAGCCAAGCTATTCAGTAAAAATCCCACCGTGACAACTTAGTTGAAGTGAGTTGTCAATAGTGTCAATCCCTAGCTGAGGTGGAGTGACAGCTCACTTCACCTAAGTTTCCACGGGGAGTTTTTGTACAGAAGAGACCGACAGATCTGATCATAGTAATACATTACTGTACCTATATCTACTTATCTAAATAAACCTATATGAAGAAGCCATGTATGGAATTTAGGTAAGTACAT
Organism: Lithophane leautieri; assembly: GCA_949152455.1. Classification (NCBI taxonomy): domain Eukaryota; kingdom Metazoa; phylum Arthropoda; class Insecta; order Lepidoptera; family Noctuidae; genus Lithophane; species Lithophane leautieri. The sequence continues at coordinate 16,039,954 of OX424458.1, read as the reverse complement.
ACTTTCATTTGAGCTACAATATTAGTGACGAAAATAGTTCCACATAGCAAACGATACTTAGGTACTTATTCAGAAAGTTCTAGAAGACTTCCTAAAATTATTTTATGAAAGGAAGATAGGTACTTACAACTGCAATCCGTGAATGTTTTATGATGTGTAGGTAAGTAGATATTAAAGAATATTAATTTAGAAAAAGGCTTGAATTCCTCCAACGCTGATGTCGGTCGCGTACGCGTAGCACCGTAGTACGTGCCGCGGACGTTAGCGTCGCAGTTTGTGCTATACAGGGGTAGTATTATGAAGTATTATTGCCATCATTATTCCGCTGCGAAAACGGGATGGCGCTAGCGGTCTTGTCTAGCTCCGTCTCTCTCACACTGGAAAAATGATGGCATTAATACTTCATAATACGGCACCAGAACACAATGTATATACGTACGCGCGACTGACGCCGAGCACGAACAGCTAGTATTTAGTAAAGAAATCTCGTCATGTCTTAAAAACAGTGTGAAGCAGGGGCACAAGAAGCTAGTATAATAAGTACCTATGTATAATTAATGAAATATTAATAAGAAATTAGGTACAGACGCCAGCACATTAAGCTACTACAATCTGTCAGATTTCTTTAATAGATTTTGAACTTTATTCCTATAGTATAAGGTTCAAGGTTGATTGGGAAAATTTGACAGTTTCGGGTAGCTTGACCTGCTGGCGTCTGTACTCACAAGAAGGTTGTATATCGGAATTATATAGCTTTCGTATACCCTGTAAATAAGCCCTCGATTGACAACAGATTGTTTCCTATATCTAGGATATAGGACATAATCACAGAGAGATAAAATGTACGTCGTCTGCTCAGCGGCGATGTTATACAAGCCTATTAATTCATGGCGTTAATTTCTGAAATCTTAGTACACCTTCACCTACAGGAGTAAAGACAACTTCAACAAATATTCTTTAACTAGCTTTTTTTATCGGATGTTATCCCACGGGACCCTAGTACCGGGATAAAAAGTATCCTATGGCCTAACCCATGGCATGAGGTCTATCAGTGTGCCTCATCTAAATCCGTGCAACCGTTTAGGCGTAAAAAGGTAACAGACAGACAGAGTTACTTATACTAGACACACATATTCACATGACGCTGGCGCCGATTCTAATAATTATAATTCTGTAAAGCCTTACTTATTTGTTAAGGTCGCGAATAATATTTTAATCAATTATACAACCTGACACTTATCTGCAAATTGCAAAAAATGTAAGAATATTTGAATTTCGCGGACTACCTTAGCTTAGCGCATCCATACTAATCCATACCATCCATTAGTACCCATACTAATATTATAAGTCCGAAAGTAACTCTGTCTGTCAGTCTGTTACCTTTTCACGCCTAAACCACTGAACGGATTTCGACAAATTTTGGCAAGCCGATACATGGCACCCTAGGGAAGGACATACTAGGCTACTTTTTATCGACATACCGCGCGGGCGAAGCCGCGGGCAGAAGCTAGTCTCCCATAAACTCATTTTATTTATACAATTTAGGTACGTTTCAGACTTAGATGTTAAGTATAAACTAAGTTCTCGGATTTGAATAATTAAGTGATGAATAACGAAAGCCGTTTAGTTTACATAATATTTTAGGTACCTACGCAGTTAACAATTAAATTAACATTCCACTTCAGACTGTTTCTAATTACTATTCGTCGTTCCCAGTTCCTTATGATTATGATAGTATTAGTTTTGTGAAATTGGTTTACTTAAAAATTAAAACTCGTGAAAATTCATTGCTAAAAGGTTAACGTCGATGATATAAAATCCGGAGTCACACGTAATCTGTTCGATTTATGCCCTAACACGTGTGACTCCAGATTTTTAATTTGTCTGTCTGTGTTGTCTTGTTTATACCTTTTTAGTCGTACTTGGGTTTTAGTTTACATTACTTTAATTTTTTTCTGTCTAGCTCTCATTCGCCAAGTGTGCAAAGTGCGATAAAAATAATAAAATACAATGCTTTATTATTTCCATTCTCTCTAAATAATAAGAAGCCGCTCATTTAGAAATTAAAATTTTATCTAGCTCTGTTAGCTGAGAAGTCTTTCGTAACCGTGTCGTTAGGCATTCGTAGATACCTGCTGCACGATGGCCAAATGCCATCTTCCTATTTAAGTATATTTGTTCCCAGCAGTTAATGGAGTACTACTAACTATTAACCTCATTAATTAGGCGACCGTTCGATGACCAATAAGGTTAAATTCTGATACTGTTCCTCAATTAGGTAACCAATAACATGCGGAAAGTACACTAGAGAGTTGAATAGATATTCTGATTAATTTTCTACACGAAACATGTATCCGCGCCATAATTATCAAATAGTCAAATTATTCCACTTTCGAAAAATGTGCCTACTGTGCGATTAAAGGCTTCCAGAGACAGGCGCGACTGTACACCCGGTAGAACAATTTCCGTGAATTTTTCATAGAAATTGTCCCACCAGAGCTATGCATCGCGCCTGTCCACGGGCAGCGGGAGCCTTGCAGTGGAAACCTACGACATGTAGGTACATACAATACAATCTCAGATCATATAATCAAAATGCTAAATCTGTAAATAATGAATATCTCACAGTGATAGGACATACATACGAATGTTTGCATAGAAATAAATGTAATTGTAACTGTGCAAAATTGGAGTACGTAGATAAATTTAAATATTTAGGTCTAATAATAGACGAGAACTTTAACTGGAAATTACATGTAAATGACGTTTGCAATAGGCTAAGATCCGTGCTAAGAAAGTTTTACCAATTAAAAAATGTATTGAACAAACAGACGTTAAGAATTGTATATTTTGCACTTGCCGATTCGCTGATAAGCTATGGACTCCTTGTGTACGGGCGTACTTTTATTACATATTTAAGAGATGTTAAAGATATACAAATAAGACTGATAAAGTTTCTGGTCAGTAAAAGTGTTAAAGATAAGTGCAACAAAGAGTATGATAAGCTGTTTCCCATCTGTAAAGTATTACCCGTAGATAAAAAAGTAGATTATTTGGTAGGTATAGAATATTATTATAATGAAGAGTATAAAGTTAATGTTAAAAACAAGTACAACACACGTAGGGTTAGAGAGAACAAGCTGGTCCAACCACAGATAACAAATTATTATGGCAAGAGAACATCTAAGTATTTGGTACCTAAACTGTTTAACAAATTAGATTTATTAAGAGAAAAAGAAAAAATATGTATAGGATCACTTAAGACAAAATTAAAAAACATTATACAAAATAGCAAATAAAATTAAAAACATTGTTAATATATAAGTAGTATTTATGTGCGTAAGGTTGGTGCATTGGTATGTAAAAGAGCGCCTCTCGCCATCAAACGTAAAAGTTTGGCGAGTTTAGAATTAAGTAACACCTCTGTACCATAATATCATTAAATAAATAATATTAAAAAAAAAGACCCTTTGTACACAGCACGGTTTATTTACGGTACGGCGCACTGTGGGCTGAAAATCGAGTTTCATAGTCATTTAAATCTTTTCGCTTTTATTTTATTTTTTTGCTTGTGATAAGCTCCTAATGCCTTCAGCAGTCATGAATATATACAAGGAATATCATTTTATAGGTAAAATAAATTACAAAAAATAAATTTGAAAAAAATTGTATGGGGCCAAAGTAATAAATCCAAATATCTTCAAAACCGCTGTCTTAACTGTTGTATCCTTACAGATGACTGTTCTACAAATTATTTGACAATTTTTGGTGTATTTTATATATCGGTGACAACTGCGGTTTTTTAATAAAAAATATATAAGTTTTGTAAAAAATGGTTGAACTAAAATTTGAACTTACATCCGGACCAATGGGAATATAAACTTGAAATTTTGCAGAGAGGTGTCTGTATTTTAGATAAACACTATTATATTAGCAAAAATTATCATTGAGAAAAAAAAATTAAGTGATAATTTTATTACGCATTCTAAGAACTCGTTTTTAACACTGTTATTGTATGATCGTTAACTTATTAGGAATTACCTAATTGGAGACATAAGTTACTTTAATTAGTAACTAATTATTAGTATTATGATATTAGTGAGGGTAGGTTAAGGTAAATATTATATTATAACATTAATGAGGGTTGTTAAGCACAATATTACATAGAAAACTGCAGTTTATTCAATTACTTAGTTCATTTTGAGCATTCAATCATTCACGTTGATATTTAAGTGTAAAGTATGGAGGGCCTTGCTACAAACCTAGATTATTTTGTCATATTAAAAAATTCTGATAAGAAGAATGATAGTGACAAATTGTTTGATACAGTGGTATCTCGTCTAGATCGTAGTCTTTCTGATGAAGACAGTTTGACTTTAAAAATCTTTTGCCATAAATTCACGAGAGCTGCAATGATGAGATGGAAAAAATCCCAAAGAAACTTCACGGATTTTAAAAAACATTACGGAACTTGGCTTGAAGCAAACATCAACTGGCCTAGTTGTATACGAACAACAGTTGAAAGTTCTGAAACGAGCTGTCCTGAACCTGAACCTTCAACATCAACAACATCATCGGTTGGAACGATGACAAAGAGAAAATCAACACCTCGAAAACCTTTTCAAGAACTAAGTACTCAGCAGAAAAAAAAAAGAACAATGGACCAGAAAGGTCGCGATAGCACTGAATTAGCATATGCAACTGCATTTCAATTGAGGGAACAAGGTCAGGGAAGTATTGCAACTGTAATTGAGTATATGCTGAAAAACCCTGAAGCAGCTGACAAATTTATAGAAATTATTAGAAAACCCTCAAAACCTGTGTTTTCGCCCGACAAAGCGCTGGGTCTACTTCTATCTTTAAAGCTTTCGAAATGGCAATATGTTACTTTGAGGGAAACAGCCATGCGAGAAGGTGCAAAGGATGTATATCCTTCTTATTACAAAGTACAGAATTCTAAATTACAGTGCTATCCCCCACAGGCAACAATCACCGTGACAGAATCAAATTTTAGTTCAACCATTTTTTATATAACGTATATATTTTTTATTAAAAAACCGCAGTTGACACCGATATATAAAATACACCAAAAAATGTCAAATAATTTGTAGAACAGCCGTCTGTAAGGATATAACAGTTAAGACAGCGGTTTTGAAGATATTTGGATTTATTACTTTGGACCCATACAATTTTTTTTCAAATTTATTTTTTGTAATTTATTTTACTTATAAAATGATATTCCTTGTATATATTCATGACAGCTGGAGGCATTAGAAGCATATCACAAGCAAAAAAATAAAATAAAAGCGAAAATATTTAAATGACTATGAAGCTCGATTTACAGCCCATAGTGCGGCGCACATACTGGTATTTGCACGATCTACGCGGTCAAAAGTCCCAATATCCAAATAACAAAAACATTAACATTAATAAGCATCAAAACAATTTTGACCCCGTAGATCATGCAAATACCAGTATGTGCGGCGTTTGAACCGCACACCGTAGAAAAAACGTGTCCGTCAGAAGCTTCCATAGTGACCCATACAAAACTGACGACCGTGCAACCCATACAACTGCGACACATACAAAACTGATACGACGAATAAACCGTAGTTTCTTACGGCAAGAAAAACGTGTGTGACTGTGTGGGCTTTAGGCGTTATAATCCTTCCCACACATATATGAAACTCCAGTCTTTACCTACATAACAGTCAGACATGAATCTCGTGTACTCGTATGAAAAACGCCGCGTAATTTGCCGCGCCGCCGCCGCGGCCGGTAAGATTACCTACGTCTGAAAATATTTTTTCGACCCGAAGTTCACTGCATCCCAAGTAGGACGCGCGCCAAACATGGACCGGTTTCGCCCGATATATTCTCTCATTTCTCTCCACCCAGTAACCCATTTAATAGGAACCATTGGTAAACTTTATAATACTAGCTGCCGGCTTCACACGGATAGCTTAGTACCTACCCTACCCAGGGTAGGTAGGGTAGGTAACCTGTGACACGAGTTATATTAGAGATTCTCAATTTTATTGTACACATGGCTACACATCAAGCTATACATTTCCAGCATAAGCTGACCTCGCATTGTACGGAAATCCTATACAATACGAGATCAGCATAAACTGGAAATGTATAGCTTGATGTGTAGCCGTGTGTACCTTAGCCATTAATGCTGGGGCGTTTATTATTCCAAAGAATAATTAAAACGTTGACTGAGGAGGTACAATTTAAGTCTTCATTAGGCGAAATTACCCAAATTCAAGTAACGAATTAGTGGAAACAACGAAAAGTTGTTGATTGAATAGAATAATTATGTTGCTCTTCATTATTTTCGGGTGAAAATACCTAATAGGGTTTTTCAAAAATATCTGCAAGATTTTAGTTGTTGTTTGTTTAAATTCGACTTACACAAAATTAAATTTTAAATATCTATAACCCGACTGCAAAAAAAAACCGGCCACGTGCGAGTCGGACTCGCGCACGAAGGGTTCCGTTACCATTATTTATAAAAACGGCAAAAAATCACGTTTGTTGTATGGGAGTCCCCTTAAATATTTATTTTATTCTGTTTTTCAGTATTTGTTGTTATAGCGGCACCAGAAATACATCATCTGTGAAAATTTAAACTGTCTAACTATCACTGTTCATGATAGGTAGACAGTTGAAATGATTATTTTTCTCTCACTGTAATAACGATCTCGCTTCGGCTCTCGCTTTAGGTAACGGTAAAAATTATCTTTCAAAACAACAAAATTCTGGGTTTGTCCCTCGATTTTAAGAATTATATTATACTTAATCACCATTTTTCACGTTAATACAATTATAGAACTTTATCACAGCTTCTTTTATAAGTTTTGAAAATTTGAGAGAGAATGGTTGCTAACCAACTTTACATCGTTAAAGATCCTGAATAGTCATTTAAAATGAAAAATGATTATAGAAACCTAGATAGACAGATGATTTTCGAAGACCTATTGATTCAATGTTACCATAAAGTTCGTCGGCTTTCATTTTTTTTTTTCACATTGTTGCGTCTTGTTGTCGCCTTACTGAATTTTGATTTGAATCTATCATGCCTTTAGTGACACTCACAAGACTAAGAAACGGTCGATCGATTCACGTAAGAATCGTCTAAATTGGCCCATGCCTTTGGTCTCTAGAGTATATATGTACATAAGATGTATACTGATAAATACATTACCCTCCTTTGCGTCGCGCAGTCGGGCATAAACTAATAATATTTACCCACCGACAACCTACATAAACATCTTCCTATAAAACTTGATAATTCGATCACTAATGTTATTTGAGGAAAGTTAAATTTTATTTGCCGATTCTCAAAAATTGAATAGCAACGTTATTAGTTTTACCCGTAGCGACAAGAGCTTGCGCCCGTTTTCCATATGATCCTGTATCACGAAAGAGACACAAAATAATTTAAGAAATCGAGTATTTTTTTAAATTATTTTTATAAAGATTACTCTAAGTACCTGTAATTTATTTGTGTAAAAAAAGAATTAAAAAATGAACCCCTGTAAATAGGATTAATTTGGGCCTCATCGGAAGAAATAATCAACTACATTAGAAAAAAACAATAATTATCATGACAGTGACGGCGACGCTAAGGTGGCTTGAGAACCGATCCAATTGGATTAAAAGCAAATCAGTGTATAAAATCCACTAATCCATAAAACCTAAGTGTAAATTAAAGTAGGTTCATCGGCTAGGCTTTTAGGACGAGTTGACGAATTACTCACCCCGCGGGATTGAAAATATCTGAAACTCTCGTCCAACGTTCCGCCAAGCATGATCAGTCGCTGGAATGGTTGAAAAACAGCTCCAGAGCTCTTGCACTACCGAGCTCGAGACAAGTTTGCATGAAAAGCGCAACAGAGTAATAATAAATACACTTCACGTTATTGAAGCTACCGACTGAACGCGAGGAGGTATGAAGCACAGCCTTGACGTGGGTTTTACGCTAGCTTTATACGAAACATCATAAAACTTTTTTAACGACTCCACTATTAAGTTTGTAGTGACTTTCATCATGAACACATTATTGAACGACCTGCAGGCGTAATAGGTGTCAGGAAAATCAATTGTTCGTGGGTCACTTACTGCGAAACCTGACTTCAGAGCGTCTCCTTCATTCAACGGAGTAGAAAACATTTAATTTAAAAGTTTTCTTTATCTGAAAGTTGTCTCCGTGTTTCCAAAATATTTGTAAAGAACTCGTCCTGCTCTCATTAGCACGACCAGTTTCAGTTTTGCATTCAGTGTGATCGTGGCCTTCACAGATATCAAGGAAACCTGATTAGGATGACGTAATCGGTAGGTACTTACGGAGGCTACTGTTGCCATTGTTGCTACTTTGTACACACGGCTACACATCAAGCTACACATTTCCAGTATAAGCTGACCTCGCATTATACGGAAATCCTATACAATGCGAGATCAGCAAAAAGTGGAAATGTATAGCTTGATGTGTAGCCGTGTGTACTCTCCGGTTTAATATCTATTCTCTAAATAAATAGGACCTATAAAACAAACCAAGTACTTATTTTCTTGAACCTTTTTCAACTTCTTGCATGATTTTTATGCGGTTTTCACAACGATTTAAGGCGCGGTAATAAACAAATATTTAGGTATTGCAGGAGGTGAAGCGACAATAGTACATCGCAATAATAGAGCTACGGTTGAAAATGGCGATGCATTTGGTTTTAGTAGAATTTCGTGTCTACCAATGATAAAATTACAGTTATTTCGCAGTTTTCATTTAATAAAAATAAAAAATAAGTACACGAATAAGTTTTTTTACATAATTCTTTAGTTGATTAAATTTCCTTTTAAATAATAATATAATAATGAATAATTGTTCAAAATATTGAGTAATTCGAGATGAAAACGTATTTTCGTGTGCTTACTTGCGATTTTGAAGATTCTAGATAATTTCTATGAAAATATTTGTAAGTATATCTTCTTTTCTGTATACACTGTATTTTTTGTTTGGCTTGTAATATATAGTAGTATATATAGTAACTTCGCGACTAAAAAGTGAACGTTTTCCGGTGTCCCTGTTAGAATCTGTTTGAGAAAGGTCTTACTTAGTACCTATAGAATACATGCCGATATCACGGGCGTCGCCGTCGGGTCGCTACAGTGTTATATAAAATTATAAGTAGCTATCAGCCCTATCTCCTTGTTAGTGTAACTTACATAACAACAAGTTGTGTAAGTTAAGGCGGTACCCTGAGCAAAACGCCACTCTAGCCGCTTTTTTGGTAGTTTTTAGGAGTTATCTACTTGTTATTTAAATATAAATATCAAATAATAAAAATACGTTAAATTTCTACATAATCTTAATTCCAAAATTGTGCATTTTTTTTATTATTTTTTATTATTTAGTATTTATGTTTCTTTCCTTCCAACGACACCATAAAAATGAGAAATAATCTTTGTTATCATGCATCTCCTCGTAAAGTAAACATTATTTAATTTTGCTACTGACACTAATGGATAGACAATTTAATAATGAACATTTTGTTACAATTTTTTTTTCAAAATACTCTTATTTCCTTTTATAATGTATATTGTACTATGTATATTATATATTATTGTTGTTATACTGTACTGTACTAATGTTATTATAAAAATTAACACACTAAACACAACACAACACAAAACTGGTGGCTTTGTTAAATATCAGTCTTTACTGATAAACAAACAACCAGACACACCACCAAACAAACTTACTGACAAAGCCATCAGTTTTCGACACAAAGCCTATATATGCACAATGTATGTAAACCAGCTGACGTAAAGATAATCATAGTATTTTTGTACACTTTATGCCTTACGGAATAAATCCTCTCAATTATAGTGGAAACCGCATCAAAATCCGTTGTGAAATTTAGAAGAACAACGCGGTCACACGGATTGACACGAAAACGAGTGCCTACACAACTGGCGGGCGATCCGCTCCTGCTTCGCATGCTTTTTACGACTTAACAATACATCGAGATTTCTTAGTTACATGTAACTTTAATATTAACGTGTTACACACATACACCTTCCGGAATAAATTCTCTAAACGATGGAGAAAACCTCATCAAAATCTGTTTCGTTATTTAGAAGAACAACGCGGACATACAGACTAACACGAAAAGCGACTTTCATTTATAATATGTATAGATCATATTTAAAGATGACCTAAGCGAACGAGGCAGACTGAATCTAGACGGGACAGGTCACGTAGCACATGAGTTCACGTGACGTAAAGGTTATCTTTAATACACGAACACTGGTACTCAACTATCATTTTAATGAAATAATTTCTGTGCCCGATGAATTGCAGTTACTAACCCAAAGATTTCAGGAAAGTTATAATGAGTGTTTGTAATTTTGTAAAATTATAGTATTGTTTGATATTAAAAAACCTCTCAAAATTCTCTTATATACCAACGTGAATCTCAAGTGAGTTTAGTAAAGAGGTAATGAAGGAATGCTACCTTAACATGCAGCGGCATTTACTAATTACAATAACAAAATATTGAGGCCAAGTAAGTTAATCTAATTTTTAAGATCTTTGTATGTAATTTACCTATGTTTCACAAATAAATTATTCTTATTCTTATTCCCGTAAAACAATAAAAAACGAGAGGCTTTTAAAAGGCAGCAGACGATTGAGCAATAATAAAGCCGGCAGACTAAAAACATGGATCAATGTTTACTTAGTCGGAGGTAAATGTGGACCGAAGTACGTTTCAAGGAGAAACATTCATTGGAACGTGTAAAAGTTGAAGTGACACATTTTGTACTTTTGCAAGTGTAATTCCCACTCTTCTATTTTTGTCCATGTCCATTAATATGATGATAATTTATACTGAGTCTGATAATCATGATACATCCTAATAGTATTAATTGAAATGTAATTGTACGAAAGTAAATATACTACATCGATCGAGTAAGTTAATCATGATGGTGATGATCATTCATTATCTGTATACAATATATCAAAATCTGTCGATAGTTCTATGAAACATCCACCGATTGATTCCTCAATTCCTAACGTAATATGTTCTAATGTGCATCAAGAGTATTTATTCCCAAGGGACTTAATACATGCGGTCATACACAGATGACGGCCATAGAGCAAGCGTATCGTGCTCCCATTTTAAAATAAACGCAACGCCGCATCTGCGCCAACTGCAGATTATTTAGTAATGAGCGTCACTGAATCGACCACAAAGCTAATTAGTGTTCATTAGGATAGTGATATGTCTTCTTAAAATTTAAATTTAGTGTTCACAGTTGCCATATTATTGCCGTACATCTCGATAATGTTGATTGAGTGAGATAATACTTTCTAAGTTTTCCAAAGCGCACTTTCGAGAACTTTTTCCAAATTAATTTAACCTCCTTAAGGCTACTGATTATAAAACTAGCAGAGAATAAACAGGAGCTAGCTTAAGTTCAGGCTCAATTATAACTCTGTGTTGAAAGGATAGAAGATTAGGGAAATTAATCGGCCTAGTCAGATATTCGAAGCTGGACAGCTGAGCCCATGATCCGATAATAATATCATATTAATATCAAATGAATGCGTCTAAGTATTATGTTACGTTCTACGGCATCACACATAAAACCGCAAGAAAGTGTGCTGTGAAAGTCCTATATGATGCGAATCAGAGCGAGCGTTTAACAAAAACTACTTAACTAATCTTAAATCAGATAACTGATATTTGTTTCCTCATAAATAGTCATTTAATGACGATACGTAAATGCAAATGACTTCAGAGCGTAACGTGGAATTAAGTATAGGAAATATTAATTTGTGCACTCTGTCGTATTTCGAGAAGATTCTAAATACTGCATCCTGACGGCACGCTTTAAGGATATTTCCAGTTTCTATTATGCAGTTGTACAGCAAGAACAATGACTTCCCCCGACTTTTTATATAATTTCGTATTCGTAACGTAATCAGTTTTGTATTAGAAATTCCTAGCTTACATCTACTAACAAAGCGATAGAATATTGCCAAGAACATATACAATACCTTCTCTCAATATTTCGTCGTAAATCTGGTACGTAGCGCCGCAATCTTCGAGCACTTGCCGCCTTAGAATTTTATGCGAGTGATCACCATCGAGAGACTTTGATCGTGAGCGAAACTCATCACTGTCCATAGCACGAGCCTCGTCGGTACTGGCGACCGGAATAGCGCAAGAGCCTCGCCGACCTTCCCCAGTCTCGTGCCGCCACTGCCCCACTTTTTTACCAAACGTTCGAATCAACTCTTGTATCGTGTGGTGCTTGTGTCGATGTCCGCTACCGCTTGACCCTGACCCTCGCCTTTCATCTTTTTCTTTTTTGTCATCTTTGCTTTGATCTCTGGAATGCTCATTACCGTGATCTTTGCTGCCAGTCACACTTTCTGTTAACTTTTGAGCAAAACTTTTGTTATCATGACGACTCTTATGGCTCAATTTTGAACTGGATATTTCACCATAACGTTCACATTTGCTATACTCGTGCTCTTGAATATCGTCCATAGCATCATTATAGAGAGGTGAAACAAAATTTCTGTAGTCATTTCGGGGCGGATGGTATGTGTTGACACTAATCTGATGGCGATCTCCGTCGCTACGCTGCCGCCTATAGTCTGGCTGGTGGGTGTAATAGTGTTGCTGTGTGGGAGACCCTCTCTCCATAACATCACGAATGTAACTCGCAAAGTTAGGGTAGCGGTCGCGGGGACTAGATGCGAACTCAAAGGGGCTTCCTGAACTAGCTCTCAAGCTGCGTTGAGTACTGGAGCCTCTCGGATGAATGGGGATAGGTCGAGCAGCCGATGATGCCGCGGCGCCTTCATTTGCCAGTACATTACGTGAATCTGTTGAACTCAGAGTAGAATACCAGCTATCTCCGCTACTGTCATCTTTCTCCAATGGAGGAGTTGACTCCCGATGGTGTTTATGAAAAAAATGTGTGAGTCCGTGCATTTTTATTACTGTCTATTTAAACTTCACTCAGTCCTAACTCTAACACCTTCATCTTCGTTGAATTTTGATCAGACCTCGGGCTAGCAACATAAAAAAATATTTTAGCTCAAATACCTGTTTGACGGGCGCCGGCGCTGCGGCATCAGACCATCATTGTTTTAATGAACCGAGTTACCTACATCAAGGTTCATTGGCCCGTTTAAAACGAAAATCAAAATATAGCTCGCTGCAAGAACATCCAGACAGTGTTTTTAGCCGATTACGGCAAAGCCAAAAGGAAGTATTATGATTTTAGTAGTCTACGTTTGTAAGTATGTTTGTTACACCGTATCGCCTAAACTACTGAGCCGATTTTGATGAATGAGGTATCAATAGATTCGTAATAATGGTCCGGATGTCATAGGCTATATATGGCCTAAATTTAATATGGTGGACTTAACACGTACCTACATTTCTGACCTCGAAAAATATTAAATTGAGATAATCATGATATGTTTGGTATCAAAAGAAAGGTCTTGACGAACACATTAGAAATATATCCTTACTAATATTATAAATGCGAAAGTAACTCTGTGTGTCGCGCTTTTAAGCCAAAACTACTGAACCGATTTAAATTAAATTTGGTACACAGATAGTCTAGGGCCTGAGAAAGGACATTGGCTACTTTTTATCGACATACTACGCGGGCGAAGCCGCGGGCAGAAGCTAGTATATATATTAGTAAATAAATGTGTTTAAATTGTTAAATTTAAAACAAGCAGAGTGATATTGCGCTACATAAGGCGCGGAGCCGCCTTGAATGTGTATCCTACGTGTTTTTTTTTAAATCCCATAACTCTAGGGTATTAATGAGACAAAGAATCAACCGGCATTAAAATTATTTTTCAGTTTGTTTTTTTAAGATATCGTAACATTAAACTCTCGATGTAAGTATCTAAGTTTCATTGATAGGTAAGAGTAAATCATTTTCATTCAAATAAATCATTCATATTTAACGCTAAGAAAATGCGACGTTGTCTTTTATTTATGGACAAAAATAGTCAGAATAATTTTATTTTTACACGTAAGGGAATGTTTTACGTAAATAATCATGACTATGGAATTATTCTTGTACGAAAAAAGAAAAAAAAAAGATAAATAAAACATGCCAGTTGATTCTTTGACATGGTCGCATTAATACCCTAGAGATAAGGGATTTTAAAAATACATGTTGTTTAAATTTGTAATGTAGCTTATGTGGCATATGTAAATATCTACACTGGCCCCCAAAACTTAGTACCACACTTTTAAAATTGCAATTTCGCCTAAATTTTAGAAGCCAGAGTTTGAATAAAAAGCGTTTTATACACAAAATTTCATCAGGTTTCTTGAAAATTATAGTTTATTATACATATAACATAAATAATGTTTTTAACATAAACCAAAAAATAGCCATTTTTAACTTACTGGCAAGATACTCAAACAACATTTATAACTACAGTTTTACGCCTCATTTACATTTTTTTTGACTCCTTTGCTTTTGAATCAAAATTCATCGATCAAGAAATAAATGTTGTAACAATATTTTGATTTAAAAAAGTGTCCGTGGAATTTCTTGCCCGTTCTTCTCCATAGGTACCTACTACGCTTTGGAATGGGCAACTAGCTTCATATTTCTGACTGACCGACTCATTGACAATTCAAAAGTGCCTGTAAATTGTTTAATTGAAATAAATGCTTTGAGTTTGAGTTTGAATGTAAAAACAAAAACAGAAACAATGAGTCAAAAGTTGCAACAATTTGAAAAGGTGTTTTTGTTTATAAGGTCTTTTTTAGCCATTCTTTAAAAGACTGTTATCGGCTTTAAAGTTTTTATATAATATATATTTTTATTTTTATTTGAAAGAGATCTTGTGTTATTTAAAAGTTATTGCAATTTTAGAAGTGTGGTACTAAGTTTTGACGGCCATTGTATCTGAAATAAGTAATTATAGTATAATATGTGCAACACGATTACATACGTCTTTTCGATACTACACACACACATCTCCCTCTCATTACCACTACCACTGACACTAAGTGTCGTCAAGCCAAGAGTAAATAGGTTAATTACTGACCTATGTGATTACTCTTATTTACATTATCGTAACATTTACCAAGCGTTAAAACGCAAAAGTATAAGATTAAAAATTAAGTTAAAAAAACTGTAACCCGGCTACAGAAAAATAAAAGTAAACTTAAAAAAGTAGGAACAAAAAATAATTTGGTTTAAATTTAAGATTAAAAAACTGTAACCCGGCTACAGAAAAATAAAAGTAATCTTAAAAAAGTACGAACAAAAAATTTTTTGTTAAAATTTAAGATTAAAAAACTGTAATCCGGCTACGGAAAAATAAAAGTAATCTTAAAAAAGTACGAACAAGAAAATATTAAGTTTAAATTTAAGATTAAAAAACTGTAATCCGGCTACGGAAAAATAAAAGTAATCTTAAAAAAGTACGAACAAGAAAATATTAAGTTTAAATTTAAGATTAAAAAACTGTAATCCGGCTACGGAAAAATAAACGTAATCTTAAAAAAGTACGAACAATAAAATATTAAGTTTAAATTTAAGATTAAAAAACTGTAATCCGGCTACGGAAAAATAAAAGTAATCTTAAAAAAGTACGAACAAGAAAATATTAAGTTTAAATTTAAGATTAAAAAACTGTAATCCGGCTACGGAAAAATAAACGTAATCTTAAAAAAGTACGAACAAGAAAATATTAAGTTTAAATTTAAGATTAAAAAACTGTAATCCGGCTACGGAAAACTAAACGTAATCTTAAAAAGTACGAACAAGAAAATATTTCAGACAGAAATCAAGACATTAGGTACAAAAATGGCCATGGTAAAGCCGTCGTCGCTTGCCATTATATTTTTGCAGGTGCTCCTGGTACCCACATAGTATACGCATGCGACCACGACTTTATCTTGACCATTTTTGCACCTATTTTCTCTCACCAAATAAAAAACCAATACAGAGCCCTGTCAACAGCGACGTGAGGCCGGTTTCGTAAACATGTGTGCACTTAGTGAGATGTAGTTTGATTGTTAATGCTTCTAAATGTGTGCGTGTGAGCGTGTATGCCCATAGCGAGGTGTAGTTTTGGCTTGCTTCACTGTATTGTTCGCAGCGCTCTGTTTTGGTTTTTTATTTGGTCTGAACCTATGTCTTGTTCGTAATACATGAGCGAGAGAACACAGCTGTAACTGTGATAGCGCGTAGCCGAAAGGGGATAAAACAGGTTTAACGACTTCCAAGGTCGCGTCCTACTTAGAAGGTTCGTGATCATGACTGTGGTAAAGCGGGAACGCCGCGCAAGGCTTGAGAACGCAGCGAACACAAGCGTTTGGGACAGGACGCATGCGTAGGTACATGGGAGGGTCACCTTCAAAGCGTGCCAAGTTAATTCACCATGGCAGAATCATTGCATTGCGAACGTAACGAGACGCACGCAATGTTATTTAATTGAAATAAGAAGTAGGAACTAACCTAACGAAGTTAATCTTAATTTAGAAATAACTAATTTATCTGCATATTATAACGTCTTTGATAGCGTCAATAATAATGTTACTTACGTTATAAAAGTAACTTTATTTAAAAAAAAAAAAACAATAAAATTAAGTATATCTCATTTCTAGCAGTGTTACATTTTTAGATGCGGCAATATATTTTTTGCTCATCATATCTACTGGAATGACAGCTATAAAATAGCATGTTGTATTTTCTACAATGTTAACCAAGTTACAAGTAGGTACAGCTAAGTTTCAAAAATATAAGTAATACGGTTGTCGTGACCAAATCAAATAGAAAACAAGGAAAGACCAATGAATGCTAAGTATTATAACGTTATCAGTTATAGGTACTAGTTATCACAACTTTACAATGTTCAAGGTCGAGCCGTTTAATCGTTACTTACTTACTTATTTTTCTTTAAATAAAATGTACTGAATAAGTTCAATGATTTCCTCTATTCATTTTTAGATAATTTATGTGCATTCAGGAAATTTTATCGATAAGCAGATTGGAATGTTATCAGATTTGCTTGAAATAAATAATTAAAATTAAGTAAGTTAGTACATTGTTTTTATTTTTGATATTATAAAACAGGACCGGTTACAAAATGTGACTTAATCCCGCTTTATTTTGTATTTTTCAAATATTTTGAATTTAGCATCCTCTAACTCGACCGCTGGAAATGGTCACGAAACTTCGAAATTTAGTCACTTGAAAGTAAAAATAATCATTCAAATTGCTTGAACATTTAAGATATTGTGAGCATATTATATTTTCAATGACTAATGTAATTGCAAATGGCTTGCTAAGGACACTCCATGAGGTCAACTACTATGGCCGCAAACAGAAAAATATAATAAAATAAACGTGACAGGTATATTTTATATGCTGTTAATATTTATTCCATAACTTTGAACATTTACAATTTTAAAACAAGTTGACTGTAAATAAAGGTTTACATGCCCGAGACGCGGGGCAGATTAATGTCGGTGTGAGATTGATTCGGAACTTTAATTCAAGCGGCCAATCGTGCGCCGAATCTCTATTTTAATATGGTAGGTAAAGATAAAATAAATTGGGGATAGTAATGCCCATCCGGCCTATTTCACAAGAAAAAAATCAGCAACAAACGGGTGACTTTTTTCAAGCCAGTGAGATCATACCAATGTAGCTTTTCTTTAAAAAAAATTAAGAGCATCGTTCCTATCAGCGTTTTTCTCTATCAGCTGTACTTTAGAAGTTACCCTATGCAAGCTAGAATATATTTGTGGCCTCAGAAAAGGATTTATAGGTTTTTAATAAAAAAATTCGGGCGTCAAAAGTTTCGCTATTCCTAGACAAACTAAGTTATCAAGAATGTCACCAAACATTGTTAAGATAAGTGATGTTTTGGACACAAGTGATAAAAGCGTATCACGCGCACCCTTAAAATAGAAATAATGGATTACCACGTATATATACGACGTATTTCAAAACATCCGCTACAAAGAGTTAATTCAACAGTTTTAGTTTAAAAACTACATCGAAATATGTAAATAGCTATACGATTGTGTTCATCGATTTAGGATTCCACGACGGTCGTTAAGTAACAACATATCTACTTAATCACATACAATTACAAATACGTAACTATAATTTCAATGTCATTGTCTGTTTTCAAGAAATATAAGAAAAGAATAGGAAATAACATCGCAGGCTATTCTTTCAGCTAATTTATTAAAAACGACACCTACGACAGTAGCCATTATGTAACTGAAAACTGGTGAGATTGCAAGCTCAACATCAAAACTGTAATGTATGTATTATGTAGTTTCCGTTCTAAATACTTGATTAAAATGCATAGTAACATAGATATTCTTATTTATGTTTATTAAAAGACGAAGCCGTCGCATTTGACGTATTTTAAAATTCACAGAGCATAACCCGATAATCCATCTTAAAAATTGGAAATTTTAGTGTTTGAATTAAAAGTAAATATCCTCTTCGCCAATGTGTTTGTTATGGTACTTAAACGATACTTTGTATTTGTATTATTGCTTCTGTGTGTTTATTTGTCTGTTCGTTTTGCTCGCTAGAGCTGATGTCAAGAAGCTGCATAATCAACAATGAAATATTGGCACTACGTTGGCCTTCAGGCAATGCTTTATAAGGTACTAACACGATTTTTTTAAGTTTCAATACATAATTGATGTTTTCGGTCTTATTTTACGGACGTGTTTTTATTTTATTGTTGCATCTTTTCAGTGTTTCTGTTTCCTTTTCGAAGTTTCTTATCCAAACACATAAGTGTTTATCAAAAGACGATGTTTAATTAACTTCTGCTGATCTTCCCGCTAATCAACAAACAAAAACCTGTATTAGATATTCTAGCAATTATGAAGTTTGCTTAAACAAGAATAAGTTATACAGTCTGCTTTTTACATTATTTTTAAGGGTTTATTGCATGCTACTACATCACATCGGCAGTTGTAAACTTTTGGAACTTCTTAAGTAAGTAACTTTGTAAACAATGTGGGGAACAGAATGATTGTGTAATCAATTATTAATGTCTCAAAGTAATCTAGCTTCTGATATTGTTAAGACTTTATGAATATTCACAGTTACCTGTCATATGGAAATATGTTTATTATCTATCAAAACCCCATTCTTTACTGATACAGACGGAAGGTGCTGATAAAATGTGTTTACCGTTCGTCAGGGAAAATATGAACAATAATGATAAAGACAATTGACGCGGTTTCGGGCGGTTCTTACGGACCTGTTACGTTGTGAGCTCAACAATGTTGTTTACAACATGTGTCGCAATGCGCCAGCTAACACACGACCAAGGAGTTGTACGAGAGCTCGCAGTGCTCGCACCATGTGCCACAACAGAAAAACGTAAACACCACGCCGTGGCACCGGCTGCGCCGAGATCTGATCAAACAAAGGGAAGTCAACCTAGTAACCACATCCGCACCGTTCATAGACGATTTAACACAACGTGCCGCTCATGTGCATCGTAAATAAATATTCACAGTTCATTGTATCGTTATTATTATCGTATGTGTGTACGTCGCGCGCGACACGTCACTCACTCGCGACAGACGTGGGAACACTAACTTAGTGAAATACAAATAAGCTACTAAAGAGAGTGGGAACGAGAGGGCATTAGAGAAGAAGCGCGTTCTCGGGCACTCCGCATGCGGCATTGGAGCAGCGATCCGGAGCGCGAGGGGCACGAGACTTGCGGACTCGAGTGCCCGACGCGGCACACGCCGCGTCGTCGCGTCGTCGCCTCGCAGGCCGGTGGCCGACACACACCGGCACTCGGTCGTCCCGCGCTTACCGGCGCTTCATTGGCCTTGGCTTGTCCGCCGCTGATGTCACTTGGGCCTAGTGGCGTGGTAGGCCACACACTTTTATTGTCTTATTATCAATTTAACCGTACAATAATATTGACGGCCAATTTGTGAGTTAGCTTGACCGCATTGTTGTTGAGGCGCTACCTACCTACTATCAAAACTATAGCTGTCTTGTAATCGTGAATGGTGACGGTCTTCTTAGCGTACCGATGGCAATTTAAATAGAGTCGGCCCAAAATTGGGCTACGAGTCTGGCACCTTCAGTAGCGTCCATCAGTTCCTGTAACGTGCAGAGATCCGGGGGCCTACCACCACCGCTTACAGCAGTATAAGTGTCCCATTGTTTGTACTATCCACCAAGTGCTCAAACGAGAATGATGACGATGAGTCCAAAGTCCTCATCTAAGAAAATATCAATTGAGGTACATATGCAATAAAATGAAAAAATCTATTTGTACAGGAAATGGACCGAAATGAAGATAAAAAGTTAAGAAGTGCAAAAAAGGCTAAGTGATATTTGAGTTAGGTCTTCTTTACGTAGCTAGACAGGCATATCAGCGACCAAATAGAATAAAATAAAAATCTAGAGACAGTGAGTCACAGGCGCAGGATATCGGAAATGAACGTGAGAAGTTAATCTGTTCCTGACACTGATATCCGAGCAATCGCGGAAATACTAATGTCGCGTTGATGCCCTGTTGACCTACACAGTCAACGGCGGTAAAGGCCACCGATGTAGATCGTGTTGCCCTTTTAAAACCTTACTGACCCTAAATGAACACATTGGAAAGTCTGTATGTATTTATTTTTAGTGAAGCCAAAATTTGGAAATATTTGAGCATAGATTAGTATGAAAACTGTCACAGAATGTGGGCTAGAATTCTCAATGCGGTTTTAATTACAGCAAGGAGTTACGATATCGCTAAAACAATTGAAATGTCCTTGCTCTTTCTGATATGGAAATTGGCATGAGAAAAGGTATGACCTCATTGTAGGTAATAAAATAAACACGCCATGATAGCAACGCAACGTCACAAGAAATGAAATGATTCACATACCGACAGAGTTCGTTCTCCACTGACCTCTTTATATTTAACGCTGCACATACTGGTATTTGTACGATCTACGGGGCCAAAATTGTTTTGATGCTTATTTGGTATCTAAACGACGCAAATAAGAAAAAAATACATATTTTTACAAAAAAATAATATATTTGCAAAAATTTTGGTAGGTTACATAGATTATAGGAAAAAAATTAAAAATGCTAACTTTCTGTAATACT
The DNA here is from genome assembly GCA_949152455.1 of Lithophane leautieri. Taxonomy (NCBI): domain Eukaryota; kingdom Metazoa; phylum Arthropoda; class Insecta; order Lepidoptera; family Noctuidae; genus Lithophane; species Lithophane leautieri. The sequence goes on along the minus strand of OX424458.1, from coordinate 16,018,780 downwards.
TTCTTCATCACTCTCTGATGAATTTTCAATTTTATTTGGTTCAGCAGATACGAACATGGCCAAGGTCACAGGCACATCTATTAGAGGCTGTAACTGAGCTTCGGCACTGGTACTCGTAACCGTACACGATTCTTGAGGTGGGTAACATTTCTTCTTGGCCTTTTGTAACGCACTGTAGCACGGAAAAAAAGTCTTATTGGTCTTTCGTATAATTTCGTATTGTCCTTGTGTCAAATCTGCGTCAACAAACATTTGCAACGCTTGCATTGGTGTCAAAGAGGGTTGCTCTTTACTTGATTTCGTAAGACAAAATGCCTTCTTATATTTAGTTGCTCGTGTGGGAGTACTGGTGATATCTTTAAGGACAGTTGATGCATCTCTTTTACCAGATTTTCCCAGCTCCACTTGCGCAGCGTGTATTATGATCTCTTTTTCGAAACCAGAACGAAGTTCCTCAGTCTTTCGCCTTTTGCACCTCTCACTTGCTTCTTCGAACGATTTGCGTGGTCGACCTGGTCTTTTGTGTGAGGTCTCAACAACAGGGATTTCAAACGTACCTTCCAGCCATAACCGGTTGTATTTTACAAAATTTTCTTCTTTATAATGAGCTTTGGTCCACCTTTGTTTGAGTTCTGTTTGAAATGGGCAAAACTACGTTTCAAATTAACAATTTGGTGTTCATTGTAATCTTCACATGATAAAAGTTGATCTTTTAGATGATTTAATTTTGAATCTAAATTTGGCCAATTTTCTTTCTTCATGCGGTCAAACAAGTATTGTCGGGTCACAATCCTTACTCCTGACGCACCCTGTGAACCTAAAACAAACGTATACTATGTAAAAAAGTCGCTAACAAAAATCGCATTTTATAAATTTTATTGCTAAATATCTTTAATCCCCCAAAAGTGCATCTATCCGGACGTTTCCGGAGATGTTTTTGAAAGTAGTTATAAGAAAAATGTTCAAATAATAACCTACAATTATAACCATAGCCCGATCTATCCCGATAAACAAACACACTAGCAAAGAAAAAATATTAAAGGAAATCACGGTAAGGAAATGAGTTCATACATTATAAAAAAACAACGTTGTTTATTGGTTGATCATAACTTTATTAATGTAGTTTGTAAGTCTCTTACCTGCTCTACCAGAATCCATCACTTTCAATTCGTAAAATCAACGTGAAAATATAAAAATACACTTTTGAACTTAAGGTTTAGAAAAGCGCCGAGAACAGATACGTACAATTACATGTACACTAGGTGAAACGGTTAAATTCCGCGCTGGGTGTACGGTCGGTGGCAGGTAGATCGAGGATGGGTATTGTTCCCTGGTTCGTCCTCTGTTCGTGGAACTCGCTTTTGTTAATGTTTTTGTTATTTGGATATTGGGACTTTTGCCCGCGTAGATCGTGCAAATATCAGTATGTGCGCTGGGACAAATTGGGGAGTTGTTGCAATGTTTAGTTAGGTGTCAGATAAGTCGAATAATATACAATAAATCAAGATAAATAAACTAAAGCCTCCTTAAAAAATATAGATTATAGATTAATCGAGTTATAAGCGTTTACAGTAAAGGAATGAAAAAGTTGAGCACTTATCGAAATATTTTTTTACTGCTTGCACTTTGTATGGGGCCGAATGTTCGTCAAATGGGGTTTATTATTTTTTCAACTATACACCTCCAACTGTCACTAACGAGGCACAATATAATTTTAATTGTTATCGGCCTTCAAAAGGTCAATCAACACTTAAACCCGAAATAATATCAGGCATAACAAAGTAAAAGTCAAAAGTCTAATCGTTTATTTCAAACTAGCTTCCGCCCGCGGCTTCGCTCGCGTGGTATGTCGATAAAAAGTAGCCTATGTCCTTTCTCAGGCTCTAGACTATCTGTGTACCAAATTTAATTTAAATCGGTCTAATAGTTTTGTCGTGGCAGCGCGACAGACAGACTGACAGAGTTACTTTCGCATTTATAATATTAGTAAGGAAGTAAGGATAGGCACCAAGGCACTTTTGAACGTCAAACCAACAGTGAATTGATGATAATACTATCCCTTTTCCTATTTTCACTAACACGAATGAAAGAGAATATTAAATTTCGATGTTTCAAAATCTAATTAGTACTGTGTAACTGAAACTATCATCTGTCTTAACAATGCAATGCTTTAAGCTTTCAATCAGAAAGTTTTGATTATTTTTCGACGAATTACCAGTCCGGAATATAATACCGTGAAAAGCACGTACCTAAAGGATTTGTTTCATATTTCCGAATAATATTACTTAGATCCGTAATTCCATGTTCTGTGATTGAAAAACTTGAAGTCTAGAGCGGAAATGAAAACCGAAAATTAAACGCTGGATTCAATTTTAAATAAGTACTTAAACACTTTCGTTATAAGATAAGTTTTCATCTTATAACGAAAGTGTTTACTAATTTAAAATTGAATTGAATTGAATGAAATTTTAAATTAGTAAACAATTTCGTTATAAGATGATTTTTCATCTTATTAAAGTGTTTACTAATTTAAAATTGAATTCTGAATTCTGTTTACTAATAATTTTATATCTGCATAAACTTACAAGATTTTACCTTAGCGTTTAAATTGAACAATTAGAATAGACTAGACTAGATTACACTTCAGGGCTTAATTATAACAATAACAAGCAACCTACAAGTAGGTAATATTATGTGGCTGTACGCCCAATTTATGAAATCATTTAATCCTACTAATATTATAAATGTGAAAGTTTGTGTGTTGTGTGTTTGTGTGTTTGGATGTTTGTTACTCAATCACGCAAAAATGGCTGAATGGATTTGGATGAAATTTGGCAAACAGATAGTTTATGACCTGAATTAACACATAGGATACTTTTTATCCCGATATTCCCACGGGATCGAGATTTACGCGGGTGAAAACGCGGGGCGCAGCTAGTATTATTATAAACGTTGTAAAGAAACGCATCACTCATGTTAATTGATATGTACTTAAACATTTTTTTTATTCATAAGATTCGACAACACTTCCAACCAACCGATGCCAACTCGTATCTCTAACACTAATGTGCTAATTCTTAAAAGTGTTGAAGACTTAGCTGTATACAAATATTTCATTTGCCTTTGATCATGATAAGTATATGTGAAACGAAATAACACGTAACAGTTATTTAAGTTTATATTAGGTTGTTTATTTACTTAATTGGTTCAAAGGCATTCCGTTTAAGAAGTCCTACCTACAGTTATTTTTCCTATTTAGCATAGCTAAAGAACATCACAGTCCAATACTAACAATACCAAATCCCAAGGTTCGGAACCCTAAAAGTGGAAAGATAATAGAACTTCCGGTGGATCGAATAAACAAAACTGAGTTAGTGTGAGTTTTTTTTAACCATCTCGACTTTACGCATCGACCGCATTCGGCGCTCCGATTGGCCCTTCACCAGTGAAGATCAGTGAAGGGCCAATCAGAGCGCCGAACGCGGTCGATGCGTAAAGTGTGAAGAAGTGCGAGATGGTTAAAAGAAACTCGCACTAGGGCCTCTGATATCTATAAACATAACTTCACGCCTGTAATCCCCGAAGGGATAGGCAGAGGTGTAGCTAATAGTACACCCACATGTCGCCAGTTATGTTTTAAGTCCGATAACATAATTAGTATAAGTAGATGTCCTGGAATCTATAATAATAATAAATCAGGAAGTATACAGAATTACAAGAGGAAATTCCCAGAGTTTGGAAAATGAATAGTCACTATAGTCCCAATAGTAACATCAACAACAGGTTTTATCCCGAAACAAATATTCAATAGTTTTAATGTACTCGATCTATCCAAATACACTTACCTAACATTACAAAAAGCTGCCATATTAAACACTTGCCGCATACTAAGAATTTTTTTACAACTAGACTTAGTTAATAATCTCACTGCTGTACAGAGCAATTTACCTCCCCAGAATAATAACTAGAATCTCACCTTGGTTCACACCCGTGAGATTCTGAAAATACCACCTGAGAAAAATAAATTTAAAAACCAATTATAAAGCTGACGAGTTTGTTTTTTTTTTTTGTTTGAACGACGTCGGTGTCGTTCGGAGGCTGAAAATAATATGCATAAACTGTTCCACCGAACCGCACTTATCAAAATTATGTTTCAGTGCTATTAGTAGACGTGCTCAAGTGCGGTTCGGAGAAGTGCCGTTGAAATCAGTGCCAAAGGTGGAATACCTCGGATAAGCTATTCAACATCACGCTACGATCCTTAGGAGTCGAGCAAATCGAAAACAGAAAGGAGTAGAAAGACCGCTAAACGAAAACGAAGTAATAGCGCGGGTGGGTGACGCGATGCTATATACAGTTGTTAACTAGCAAAGGGCGTTCCCGTTACCTCGCAATAGCTATAGCGCCTACAAATGCTAAAAAAAATTACAATAAAAAAAAAAGTTTATTTTATTTTTTGATAGTAAAATAATATTTACAAAAAATATTAAATTGATACGGAATAGAAACACTCTGTACACGCACACTTGACACACTTGTATTTTTACGTTGAAATACAAGTGTGGGTGTACAGAGTGTTTCTTTTACGTATCAATTTAATAGTTTTGTGAATATTTCAATACCTAAATATATTTTTTTTTTGAGTGATAGTACTTTTTTTTACATTTATGTACGCTATACTATTGTGAGCTAACGGGAACGCCCTCTGTTAATTAAGATTACTGTATATTTGACGTTGGAACAATAAATGTTAAGCAGACGAAGACGCGGGCATATCTAATGTATAATTAAATTGCGCCTGAAAGTTGTTAGATAATTACTGGGTGACAGACAATTATTGGACGGGGATGAGTATTCAGCAAGTACCCTTAATATTTTTTTTTTTAATAAACCCCCTACAAAAACAAAGTGTCTAATAAACGATTTTTTTTTATAGCTAAGCGCTCTCGATCGGGTCGCCTTTCAAACAAAACCAAAAAAAAAATATCGGTTCAGCCGTTTGGCAGCTACGATGGCGCAGACAGACACACAGATACACAAGTTAAACTTATAATACCCCTCTTTTTCCGTAGGGAACCCCCTACGGAAAAAGAGGGGTATTATAAGTTTAACTGTAACCACAAATGCAAGTGGCGATACCAAATTGACACCGTACGTACATTTTCCTTGTAATAGACATTTCATACAACTGTAAAGCAAGCTGAAACGCAGGTGACGCAACACAATACAGTACAGATTTTGCAGGGTAGGGTAGGCGAGGCAGACATAGGCATGTTGCGACGCAGCAACACAGACACGTTCGCGTCCTAGCTAGTACAAACAATAGACGATTGGAACAAAATCATGAATCAGAGTATGCTGAGTCGCTGGTGACACAGCTGCTCGTCACTTGTTTTTGAGACGCAGGTAACGCAGCACAGCACGCGTCGCGCAGATATCCATGCCGGCTCTACAACCTGACGCAGAGCAGGACAAACACATGTCTGTTTTCCACGTGCCCACGCCGCAGCGTACGCAGCTGTCAGTACGTTCATGCATTACAAAATCTGCTCAGTCCCAGCATACTCTTAGCCTTACAGCAGCAGTGGCGTAACTACTTTGGGGCTAACTGGGGCAGTGCCCCGGGGCCCCCAAGCTCATGGGGCCCTCGAAACTAGAACCAGACTAGCAAACCTCGTATTGAACTAGCCAAAAATTGGAATGTCAATAAAATAGGTTGCAACTAACAAGATAATAACTTAATGAAAAACATCAAATTCTTGATATGGGGCCCTTACAGCCTTGGCCTTTTCCGAAAGACGCCTGCCAGAACAACAGGTGTTTTTCAAAATCGTACTATTTAGTTACAACTTCTAAATATGGACCAGTTTATCGTTTTTGGCTGTGTACATAAAACATTAAAAACAGTTTATACACAGATAAGTCATGTACAATACAAAGGCAAACTTATCCCTCTTTGTTCGTAAAGTTTCCCAAGTCGATTGATCGTTGATTCTCCCGCCGTTAAATGTGCTATGCAGACATCGTTGTCGTTGATAAATGATCGACGACATCGTCAAAACTACTTGTAGAAGGCTGACAAAAAAACTTGTCAATTTTGAAACAAAGTGTGACCAATTCCAAAGTAAATAATCTGATATAATATACATGTGTAAGGTGTACCTTCTCATACACAAAATCTCTTAAGGGGTCATTGTACTCATCATTATGAACAACTTTCACTATGGGAACAAACCTGAAATCGCGAAAAATAAACAGTTGTTCCCTGCATTTTGATGAGCTATGCGAACATAAATGTACGGAACAGCTGATTTTTTTTTACGTGGGACCAACTGCTAGTTATACCCTCCCCAATAAAAAAGAATCATTCAAATCGGACTGCTCAGTAAAAAGTGATGCGTGGTCATACCTACATTAAAGGGCCCCCAGTTGCTTTTGCCCCAGGGCTTTTGGTTACCTAGCTACGCCTCTGCCTTGCAGTTGTGATTTGTATATAGGAACGGAGATTTTATGGTGGTAGTCAATTTGCTTGTGCGCTTGGCGCACTTTGGGCAGGCAGGCCCGCTACCCCTATTCTCAAACTTAAAATTGATTATATCTAACCTAATTACCTACAGTATCTACTTTTGTCTTTTAATCAGAGATAACAGTGCCTCTCATTTCAATTGATTTATTCTGATTCTGATCTGACTATGGCATAGAGATCCGATGTTATGTGACCCCTCAGCCGACACGCATGCAAGATGATTCTGATCGTTAAGAATAAAAATTCGATTGTGTCTCGTTAGTGACAGATAAGTACGGTCTTAAAGCCTAGCAAAAGTGAGTTCGAGAATTACACTCTACTATTACATTGCTCATTATTTTTTTTTTCTTTTAACTTAGTTATTTTTGTGAAAAGAAATGGTAGTAGTTTTCTACCTCCCTACAGAGATATAAAACGTAATTCTTCACACCAATCAATGTAACCCACCACGAAAGTAAAAATACTCCTAAAGCTTAAGGGTGCGTTTCGCTGGGGAGACGAGAGACGCCGCGATGATTTCAACCACTGTGATCTCCGCTCCAGTGGAAATGCACCCTTAAGAACTTATTACAAAACTAAATAAACTTATTAATTCGAGATCCTTGAACAATTCATATTCTTTTTACTACCATGCAGCTGTCTAGGTGTAAATCCCGTGTCGCTGCCTGGCAACCAAAACTCGTCGTCGGTTGGAATCTACATAACTAAAAAATCAAGGATTATTAATTAGTAGGTACCTATCTTGTCTAATCATCATGAATCATGACACAAAACTTAACATAATTAAGTATAAGGTTTTATTATATCGTACCACTTGGAATACGACACCAAGTATAATAAACAAAAGGTAAGTGTTATTATTTATCTGTATTTGACATAATAATACTGCTATTGCCTTTTACAGACTCGACAGAATTCTAAGTTTATTCTTATTACCCCTAGCTTGCAAGTTTAATGCAAGTTCTTTAGTTTAAACACTTCAAGCAATGCTTATCTGAGTTAACAAAGACTGGACTTCAGGTAGGTCATATCACAACATAACTGTCATTCTTTCAGTTGTATGAAATGGCTATAACACGGCAAATTAACGTAGGGCGTCAATCTGCTTAACAATTCATTTCCCTAACTGTACATTGAAGACAGCTTACCTACTGCCTACTGAATCTTAACAGCAATAAATTATTTTTCTTCTCGGATGAGATCTATTAACGAGATTAATTGGCCAATTTAAGAGTAATTTCTACGCACTAAAATAATAAACACTTTTATTTTTTCCCCTCGATCCCAATTTTTTCGGGAATGCGTGCTCATTTATCACAGGCTATCTTAATTAAACAACCCCATAATGGCCGTAAAGTTTCGGTAGAGCGTGTAAAATACTGGATTCCCAACTGAGATAACACTCTAAATTAAAATCTTATTTACCCACAATTTGTTATGCTGTGTCAGTTTTAAACAAACATTGACCGAAGGTTTCATTAGATGTGGTGTTGCGGTAGGTTTGAATTATAAGTACCTATTATCAGCTCCTAAAGTAGGCACCTATAATACTTACCTATTTGATTTCTTTCTTTCTTTCTATTTAAATATAATTCAAACCTGCCTAGCCTTTTCCCAACTGTGTTGGGGTCGGCTTCCAGCCTAACCGAATGTAGCTGAATACCAGTATTTTACGTGGAGCGACTGTCTATCTGACCTCCACAACCCAGTAACTGGGTAATATGTTACCCCTTGGTAAGACTGGTTGTCAGACTTTCGGGCTTCTGCTTCTGACGACCCGTAATGACTGTCAAAGATCGACGAATGACAGCCGGGACCAACGGCTTACGTGCTTTAGGAGACACGGTGGAGTCTCGGTATGTAAAGATGGTCACCCATCCACAGAACAACCCCGGCAAGCGTAGCTTAACCAGATGGATCGACCCGTGTAGCTGTTATGCCCGCTGCTTATTACTTAGCCACGAGCTACCTACAATACAATTATATTATTATAATAAAGAGGACTGAATACTGTTCTTAGCGCAAATAATTGATCAATGCAATCAAGTCTGGAAAACAGGCAGATGGTGCACTGACTGGAAATTGTCCCTACTAATTCCACTGCACTAGAGAGGCTCAACAAGAAAGTGCGGGAGCTACTAGACAGGCGCACTTATATAACATGCTAGCAAGATAATCCTTACGTAATCAACAGACGGCTGCAATCATACGTTCAGTGTACCCAGTGAACAGGCGGGTTTCGTGAGAGACCGAGCAAAATAACAGATTGTGAATGTAAGGCAACAATTGAGAGTTCAACACGCCGATACTAATGTGCTTCATCGATTACTCGAAGGCGTTTGTCTGCGTCAGATGGGATTGCCTCTGGACCATATTACAAGAAATGAGCGTACCTAAACTCGTCGCCTCGTTGATCGCCAATCTGTAACAAGACGGGGTATCCATAGTTAGGGTTAATGATGTCATCTCAGGCCAGCCAGGTCAGGCAACTTGAAAAGTTGGTGGTGATAGGCAAGGTAGAAGGGAAAAGACCTCGCGGCCGGTCACTTAATCGCTGGTCAGACCAAGCAACCACCCTTACTGGACTCTGTTACGACCGCCCTGAGAGAAGCCGAGAAACGAACGAAGTGGAAGAACATCATACCTACATAAAGTCACGAAGGCATACGATACACGCGACTGACGTGACCAGGAAGAGCAGATATAAACTAACATACGAAGCATTGTTGAGTAATATTCTGGCGCCGTAAAGCTTTTCGGTAATCACGTTATTCTATATTCATTCAATTGAATGAACTGGACTGTTATTTAATTAACTTACGTCCCACAACTATCAAAATTGCACAAAAAAATTATTGAAACTTTGCATGCCACGCGAGTGCGTCAATGTGCCGAGTATTGGCTACGTTTCAAGTACCTAGGTCCCAACTATGCAATAATAATTCATTGCACACATAACCAAATATCAGTATTGCACGACACATGATAACAGACATTGATAAATTGCACGAAACCACATTATTTGTTTGTGAACAGAACAGATGACGATGAGAGTCAACAGATGACCTACAATACAGTGTTTACAAATACTTTGCACGGCTAGTCATTTATTAGGAGAATTTTATTTAGACTAAAATGCTTTTATTGTTTATTTGGGAACTTAACAAGTAACTTAGTTACTGTTGGTAGGTAAGTATGTTTAAGTAAATAAAGGTCAATCTCCAGTTGTGACTGGTTAACCACAATAACAACAAACAATCATGTGAGATGACACAAGAATTGATTACCCATCAAACTGAATTTGGTTTCTGTTTATACATATTTGTAGACTTTTCAAGACTGGTTGTCTTGCCAAGGGGTACCGATCGTGTTACCCAGTAACTGGGTTGTGTTGTGGAGTTCAGATAGGCAGTTGCTTCATGTAAATTACTGGTATTCAGCTGCATCCGGTTAGACTGAAAGCCGACCAAACATAGTTGAGAAAAGGCTTGGCAGATGATGAAATGGTAGGTAGGTACCCACGTACACCGGTGTGCGGTTGACAATACGTGGGGTTGTTTACTAACATCAAAGGAAATTAATACTGACGCTATTAGGTATCATTGAAACCTAACTTGTTTAATTAGTTTAGAACATTAATCAGAATTACTATTATACTAATACTAATTCACCAAGGGGACGTAGAAATGTCGTGGATAACTTCTATATTTACATATCATAATCAGCCTGTTTTCCTACAGCTGGGACATAGCCCTCCCCTCTTCGAGATGAAGCGTTGGGCTGTTATCTACCACGCGGGCTCAGTGCGGGTTGGTAGATGTCACATGTCTTCGAATTTGTGGTTTTAGGACATGCCGTATTCCTCAAGATAAACACAAACACCGGTGAAGGAAAACTTTCACCGTTTTCTATACCTACTTACATATTATATATTAGTCACTTTTCGTGTGTGTCTGATGTCCGCGTTATTCTTCTAAACCACGAAACAGATTTTGATGAGGTTTTCACAATCGTTTAGTGAATTTATTCCGAAAGGTCTATGTGTATAATACATTTATGTTTTAAACTTACAAATAATAAAGAAATCTCGATATTTAATCAAGCCGTAAAAGTCGTGCGATGAATCGGGTTGCTAGTATAAAATAAACTGAATAATATCTGTTGTTGCCTCTCGTTCCCTTGCTATTCCTGCTAATTAATCTAAAAATATCCAATCAGACTTGTTATCAACAAGATTCACTGAATAAAACAATAATTGATCTAAGGGTTCTATTTGGCAAAATCTTGATACTCCGAAATTTATTTGGCAGAACACACTTGGCATAATTTTCTTTAAACGAATATGTTTAAGGCATAAAAATTGTTTAATATAATTATTGTTTGGCCGAATGTTTATGTCTTAATTTACAAAGGCATACTTTTAAGATGGCAGAATTTTATTTGGCATAACGTTTATTTAGAACGACGAGTATTTGGTATAATTTTACCTAGCATACTATGAAGATGGCAGAATTTCTTTATGGATAAGAAATGTATGCCAAAAGACGATTCTGACTGAACTTTCTGCGATATGATGGTTCTTCTTTTTAATTATTATGGATATGAAATTTATGCCTAAAGATGATTCTGACTTACAAAATTATTAGTTTTGAATGTATGCTATATGAGTGTCTGCCAAACGATTTCTGCGAAATGAAGTTTATGCTAACCGTTGTTATGCAAAATAATATTATGACATATAAAGTTCTGCCATAAAAGGTAGACCCGTAGGTACTATAGTGCAAACAAATATAGATCTTAAGGTACTTGCCGTACTTGACTAGGTCGAGTCACTATGTAATAATTATTTGACTGTGCGTACTGCACATCTAAGCTAAGTTACAGTTATTTCACAGTTTTACCTCTGACAAAATCATATTTTGAACCTTATAGCTTGATCTAAAGGTTTGATACTTACAAAAGCATTAAAGTACTTACCTACACAAGATAATCATCCTTGCAGTTCTGTGGAGGTCGTCTTCAAAATGATTAAAGTCGCTTTTCGTGTTTGTCTGTATGTCTGCGTCGTTCTTGTAAACCACCCAACAGCTTTTGATGAGATTTCCACCACAGTTTAGAGAATTTATTCCGGAAGGTTTATGTGTATAACACGTTAATATTTAAAGTTACATATAACTAGGAAATTTCGATGTTTTGTCAAGTCGTAAAAACCGTGCGAAGCAGGAGCGGGTCGGTAGTAAAATATAATAGGTACCTACTTATTTCGATAATTTTTACAACTTGCAATTTGTATAGTTCCGTTAGACAACTTTAAGTCACTAGCAGCATGTTAAAGGCAGGCGCGATGCGACCCCGGTGGAACAATTTTTACGATAACTTCACAGAAATTGCTCTACCAATGTCGCGCCGCGTGAATACGCAGCGGAAGTCGGCACGGAAGCTTTTCATTCCGCAAGAGTAAAAGGTAAAAGATAAAAAAAATAAAAAAATAATAGGTATCTCTGAAGTGGTTGTGCTGGCATGACAATGGTGGGAAAATAAGAATCTTACCTGCAGCATGGTGTTGCTGAGCTATCACCCTCTGAAATAAGAGAAATTAAACAAATATTAGGAAAAACTGAAAGCGAGACATAATAAAAGTAAATAATAATAATGTTATGAAAGTAATAAGAATGTTGCTAGAAGAAGCAAGTGGTAAAAACTAAAACTAGTATATACAAAGTAACTAAGAGAATATTAAAACATACCAAAACAATAAAATTTAAAGTAGGTTGTACCTAATTAAGCGCGTAATTAAAGCAAAAAATAATAAACCTTAAGAAAGTTGTCTATCAATTAGAAGGATGCATAATTTGACATTTCATATTAAGTGTTTGTATTCTTAAACATTTATATTCATTAGCTGAATTATCACTTCAGAACTAAATGGATGGACATTTCCGAAACCTGCAACCTAATTGCTCGTTATCTGTTCATCTCGATACGTAAGTATGAAAAAATTGTCTTCTCGACAGATTTGTCATACAAAATCTGTCAAAAACTCATCATTGCGAGACCATTAACACGTTTGTTAATTAGTAGACTTGGCCCCCAAATCGATTGTTGAAATGTCAAAACGAAAACCATTGTGATTAAAATCATCTTGTATCTTTCCAAATTAGGGTGAGTAGATAATGTTGAATTATATTCGGTACAGGAAATGATGTTTGCAGATATTTACGGTACGGTTTCGTCCTCGTAAACTTTAACATTTGGATAACAACACTGCGTCGTCGCTCGGTAGGCTTATCAGTACAAACGAGGTCGCTTAGGTAGAACGTAGGGACAGTAGGTAGGCACAGATTTACCGAACTACTCAAAGCTTTGCTGGCTGCGGTTCTGACCGGGTGCACTGCCAGTGACGGTTTTCACCGGGTGCACTGCCAGGGACGGCGTCCTACCGCAAACGAATCAATATTCCATTTTTCCATTCTATACCCAAGTTTTGTTTACCGATGTTTAGGATGTAAGGGGACGTTTTGACTGTTACAACAAATATCACATCCCGATCGTGACCCACGTATTAAGTATGAGCGTTGAATTTTGTAAGTAGGCATTTCAATTAGCATTAAAGCAGAGCCATCAACGATCTCCCTTGCCTTTTCCCAACTACGTTGGGCTCGGTTTCCAGTCTAACCGGATGAGGCGGAATACCAATATTTCACATGGTGCTGCCTATCTGATATCCGCAACCCAGTTACACGGTAACATGATCCGAACAATAAAAAACAGAGCTAAGTACCATGCAATACAAAAAATAGTAATAATAAAAGACATCAATTGTAACATGGACTCGATACTTGCGTGTCTAATTTTAATAAACTACGAAGCGAATCAGGGCCTTTATTCTCATAGATTTAAGGCAAAAAAAATAAAGTCTCAAGGCAATAATTTTATTAATAAAATAATTATTACAACGAACTCAAATAGACTGATGAGCGTCAATACATTACCGGTTATTTGCCGAGTCCTATTTATTTGATCACCTGCATTAATACTCTACATACCTACTTAGAAAACAAACATCCCTACAAACACAATGGTCTTATTATGACGTTCGAGTTTCATGGTCGTAGCAGTTTTCAAAATAAAACGATACCTACTTGCATAATTCTAGTATAAATTTAAACAGTAGGTACGACTTTTCTGATCTACCTTGTTCCATTCGATAAACAAACACAGATAGGTCCGTCTGGTATATATGTCCCTATTTCAAACTGAACAGCTAAATGGGGCTTAACCCGTCATACTAGGAAGAAAATCACTCGCCCAGTAGACCAGTCAAGTGTACACAATCTAGATAGACCCTTGAATGGACGTCGTAGATTGAAGGCAGCAGATAAATCGATTTATTTCAAGGAAATTTTCAGTTGTTAAATCTGCGTATTCTTCACATGTGAAATTGTTTAAATGTAGAGAGAAGATTAAGCTTAGTATACAGCCTCTAGGATAAAAATTAATCTTGTTTGATTTTTTAAGGATTTCCACATGACTATTTCCTAGATTAGTTGACATTCTGACAAACACTCGGTATAAAGATAGCCCGCGAATTTCAAAATTTCTTCCTTTTTTTTTGCGAAGACGAATTTTGCGGGCTGCATTGAAGGAATCACCTTAAGTAATGCTTAAATACACAGAGTATCACAAGGTCTCAACTTCAAATTCTAAATGTAGATACTGGTTGACAGTTACGTGTTTGGTATCGAATTATAATAATAATAACATGCGCCGCCTGATGACAATAACGTCTAATCTATTGTAGACTATCTGGTCAAAGGCTAGATTACGATACATCCTCGTCGCCTTAGACAACAAAAAGCAGTTCCCATTAGTGAAGTAGCACTGCCACATCGTTTTGTACTGCTGTGTAGGCAATCCATGTCTATCGTAAACTTTCTTATTCGTAAATCGCAACCGACCTAAATACCAATTTAAAAATGGAGTAGGTACTTAACAAAAAATACAGAATCGTTACATTTTTTGCATGCATAATTAAACCTGGATTGTTTTCAGCCAAGTTATTTTTGAAAACAAATCATTTAGTTATATTATTAATTGGTATTTCTGATAATAATATGTGTATTATTTTCCTGACACGTAAAACAAAATCTAACAACGTATGTACTTACATATTAGAATACAATTAACATAATGTATGTATTTAAGTTATTATTCATGTAAATAGTCGTGATTCATTGATACGACGTCTTTCTTGCTGATTGAATGTGACTTTTGTTGGCTACATATTGAAATACATACATAAGTCGACATGCTATAATACAAAGCGCAAGATGCGCAAACGCATACCAAGCAACGTAAAAACAAAAGGCAAAACCGAACACAACAAATAGAGGCGGCGCGGCGGGCGGAATTACAAACTACAGTTATTCAACTTTTCAGTCGCTTTTTCCAGTTTTCCAGACATCGAGAAACATACTCACAATAGTATTTCCACAGTTGTTTTATACATAGAATCAAAAAAAAAAAAACATAAGTTTTTTTTATACTTGTTTATTATCCTTAGTACTACCACATATTATGTAAAGTAAGGAACCTGATTGATAAGCAATTTGACGATCAACTTTATTATCCGCAAATTCAAATGACAACTGTCATTCTATGTGTGAAAATAATGGAAATGTAAAACTTAGTACGTTAAGTACCATATCTGCTCAAGTGCTCAACAATCAACTTCCTTGACTGTAGGTACTGCATACCGATGAAATTGAAGCTCGGAAGAGTTAAAAACTAATTAACCGTTTGGAATCGATGGATAGTTCTGCAACTACTTTATATCTTAGAAAGTATTTTGTATGTTCGCAAAAACTTAGGAATTTTCAAAAAAGAAGCGACTTCCGTAATGTAAAAACACGTAGTAAACATGAAATTGTGATACCTACCCAAATTTAGATTAGC
The DNA here is from genome assembly GCA_949152455.1 of Lithophane leautieri. Taxonomy (NCBI): domain Eukaryota; kingdom Metazoa; phylum Arthropoda; class Insecta; order Lepidoptera; family Noctuidae; genus Lithophane; species Lithophane leautieri. Next base: position 16,003,299 of record OX424458.1, on the reverse strand, counting down.
TAAAACTAGTAAGTAGTTTCTTATAAACAGTATTCGCTTTTACAATAAGTTGCCAAAGCCGGTTACAGAACTTAGATGGTAAGTAAAACAACCAACTTCCAACCCACGTCGGTTGCTTTTTTTTGTATTTTTTTTTTTTTTCACTTTTTAGTTGTTGTACCTACCCCACACAAATTCGAATACACTACCTGTATTTAAATAACAGTGACGGAGTCACTTCAAACATCGTCCACATATATACAACTACGCAAGCAAAATTAATATTTATATGGAACCACTTCTGAAGCATGACGTACCAAACAAAAAAAGAATCATCAAAATAGATTCTTAATTGGAGGAGTAATCGCCTATCAAACATATTAAAAAAAAAAGAACATACAGACGACTTGAGACGATCCTCGTTTTTGAAAAAGACGGTTTAAAAGTAACCCAGGATCCTCATCGAGATAATAACAAAAATGTACATAATTCAATTCATGTGACATTATAATCAGTGTTAACAACCGATTAGGTACCGTTGCCTCATTGCCAACTTGACATGAAGTGTGTCAACGCAAAAGTTTGTCACAGATACGAGGCTCTTGATTCCGAAAAGAGATAACAGAGTAAAATAAACCATAGATTTTACATGTTTAGGCTGGATTTGAGTGCAAACGATGCTTATCAAATGATAACGGACGCAATTGTAAATAAAGTACTAAAGAGATTTGTTTTTCCATTAAAATAAGATATGCTTCGTAGTTCGTATACTTACTTACATGAAACAGGTGACACATCCTTTATAAATCATCCCTATATAAGCTACTAGCTGATGCCCGCGACTTCGCCCGCGTGGATGTCGGTTATTATATACTAAAACCTTACTCGAGAACCACTCTATCCATTGGTGAAAAGTGAAAACAGCATGAAAATCGGTGCAGACGTTTTTGAGTTTATCGCGTACAGGACGACAGACAGTTGCGGCGGGAGACTTTGTTTTATAATATGTAAGGATAGGTATAACTGTCAACAATCTGCTTGATTTGACGCTTTAATAAAACTTGACCTGCATCATATTCATAAATCGACGTGTGCGCAAGTGGCTATTTGAAGAAGGAACAGATGCATTGCCTCTAAGGACAGATTGCGTCACGATCTGCACTTTGCCATGTTGTCTATAACGCAAAACCATATGCACTTATCTATGTCGAAATCAACGTAAATATAATTTGCACTAATTGCAACAACAAGTACAGTACTCATAAGTATTCAAGGATTTATAAGTATAAACAAACTTAACAAATAATTGACATAAGGTATTTGTGTTATAATTAATTATGTGAGACTCATAAATATGTGTAATAATGAAAACCGAACCCGGCAGCGATCGCAGGCACTAGCCGTAATGAGATACGAGTAGCTCTGACTAGGAAATGATAACATCGACTGTATGCGATATTTACATTCAGCCTTCATTATTCAAATAATGAGTTGAGTTTTGAGTTTGAGTTTGATTATCAACTAGCTGATGCACGCGGCTTCGATGATGCTAATTCTTTTTCTAAAATAAAAGTATTAAAGTTACTCCTTGTAACATCAAAAAATCGGTCCAACCGTTTCAGCGATTAGCCGGAACAGACAGACAGACAATTTTTTTTTAGGGCCCTTGTTTTCTTTCATATTCATTTAGTAAAAAGCTGTTATTTTGACATTACAAACAGACACTTCAATTTTGTTTATTTGTATGTACGTATGTATGTATGTATGTACGAGTATATATAGATAGATATAGATTCTCACTACATCATTGAAACAATAGAATTTTATTCGATTTAACAAAGTAAAGGCTATACTGGCTGTACTGATACTGGCGCGACATGTCGCGCGACGCCGCCGGTATTGTTCTGACGTGAAGTTTCTCAGAAATTGTTTTGTTAAAAGTCGCGTCGCGCGTAAAGTCGCGCCACTATGTAAGATACTTAAACAGTCACTGTGACTGATGAAAACTGAGAAAACTATCTGGAACAAACGGTGGTTCAGCTTATTACAAACAAATTGATCGTCAATCATGATAAGAGAAAAGGGACAAGACTTCAAAAGATAATGTCGGAGTATTTTCCGGCTAAATAGCTTGATCGAATCTCACATGGAACATTTTACGCCCCGGTTCTGTGGACATTAAAAAGATATTAGCATCGTAAACAAAGATTGTCACGACATCTTCCGCAGACGGAGTATAGTTTATCAACATATAACTTGCATGAATGCATGAATTACGTGCCTGTGCTCTGACCTACACAATAACCCACACATAACATAACACGACTTGTTTCGCCAAAGGCTTGGGCAGAGGTGTAGTACCTATGTAGATGTACACCCACATTTCGCCAGTTGTTCAAGTCCCATGTGGGGGGCGAGCTTATTGCCATCAACTGGGCATAACACCCAACCGGACCGGACCGGGGTCCGGGTCCGGGGACCTACACAATCTTGTTGAAAAAACTGAGTTATACTGATGGAATAATACAAATAACGTGGTAAAAACAAATGAGTTTGTGATGAGAGTAAAGGCTCTTACATTTTGGGGCGATTCGTCGCGCGACGCGAATTTTAACAATACAATTTCTCACGGCGAACAATGCGGCGGCGTCGCGTCGCGCGGCGATTCGCCCCAGTATGTAAGAGCCTTAACGTCTTCGTGAGACATGTCGGACTTAGTAGGTATAACTGTCATCATTAAATCTGTGAAAAACTATCTGAAGGTTACTGTTACCAGTAGGTACAGATAGTCCCACACATGAAGACGCGCCCCACTCCACGATTATTGTACTGTAAGCTGTACTTTAGTACGGAGCGGAGCGGAGTGGGGCGCGTCATCGTGGATGGCACTACCTATAGGATTTTTTATACGATTACAAACTCTTCAGGTGTAAAAACACCCGTCTGCATCTATCTACCCATGACAAAAATATGTAAATATGTGTACCTAAAACGATTCTTCGTAGCATAAAATCTTCATTGCAATTTTCACGCATGCAAACGTTTTCCTCAATCGACAATAGAATTTCATTTCAATATCTATTTTGTGGCAAATGTATGCTAAACTCATCGTGATGAATTCGGGATCGAGAGGTTAAACCTACTGTTTCCTAATCGAGGTCACAGGAACAATACGAAACAATGGCTCAACGTTATCCCCAAAAAGTTGTAAATACCTACAACTACGTATGTCATAGCAATTATTTTCAGTACACACACACATCTGCAGTTAACCGCACATCAGTGGTAACAATTCAAAACTGACAGCGCCTTTATGTCGTAGCAGTAAATGTGGTTCTCGTAGTGCAGGTGTAATCACTGATATGCGGTTGTCTGCACATAGAGTTATCAGTCGTGTATCTATAAAAATATTATCAATGCGAGCACTGATTGCATTAAGCTACATAATAAATACTGACGAGGCAATAATTCCACTCCAAATTGGATACGTCCTGTCGTTTATCGACACTTTCAATTTAAAATGAACAGATTGCAGCTCTCAATTACGCGGGATATCTTGCATTATCAGTTTTAGCGCATCATTTTGCAGGCAGGCACAATATGTGAACGATCTACGAATGGAATGGCTATGGACGATTGAAGATTACGTTAATATTATTACGTTACTGCACAGTAGCACTTATCATCAAACGCTGGCCTCGTCTCCTGAGTCGTATTACTAACTTTTTCTAAACAAGAGCGCGTAGGCAGACAGCAAGGACCCGGGAGTAGGCCACAGTTTATCAAGTATTACCAAAACATAAAATAAAACACTCTTCAATGTATAACAGCTACATTATACAGCGATAAAACTGACATAATGTATGTTTCAATTACGAAATGGACATATTTTATCAATCAAACATCTGATTTTCAAATAATCTACTAGCAATTGTCAATATATCAAAACTGACTTAAAACTAAATTAACTAGTCTATTGAACTCTTAGTGGGGGCAATGAGGATTTGATCAACTGCGAGCACCGAAGATAAATGCACTTAGCGGTTATTGAACTTTAACTTCTTAAATTTTTTTCTAAGCTTTTTATTAGTGCTATTATTACCTGCTTTTGTTCTTGTGCCGACTGTTTCTGTTGATGGTACTGAGCTACAAGTCTGATTCCACTCAACTCCAAGGACCGAGGGTCTAAAGAACGACTACGCGGCTTCTCCGAATAAAACACATCTTCGTCTCTTTTGCCTTTTTTCCACCGAAAATAATTAGACATATCGGGCCATTCACTATCACAAACACCGTAATATGTACATTTCAATTGATATGCTTAGCTCGAGTGTTATTGTAGTTTACACATTTCAGTAAAACCGGGGAGGTTAGACCGCGAAGGCATCTCCATAAGTACTGAGAGATAACGCCGCCGTCACGAGACGTTATTGTTATGCAACGCGGTGTGTTCGCGACCGATATCCGCTGGTGTCAGCCCGGTTCCGCAGCGGAACTTCGAAATCTATGCGGGAGATGCCCCTGCGCCGTTCATCTGACCAGTAACCGCGCACGCACCCAACGTCCAAGTGCTCGCTCGGCGCTGGCACAATAGTTGACAACTTAACACTTACACATTGCTATATCGGTGAGGGGAATCGTGATATCGTAATTTAGACCATATGTTATTTTCAACGTACCACATACTCGTATCACGTAATAAAATCGTAATTGTGACATTTTCCGTGTTTATTTACCCCTGATATTTCAGAAACGATGACATGACAATGAGTGTCTTGTTTACTTCCCGAATCAAATATGAGCGCAGGAGTATTTGCGACACGGCTGGTCAGGACGGACACACGGTGGTCTAGATCAGGGGTCACCAAATGGCTGACCGCAAACAGTAAAATTTATAACTAAAACTTAATCTCAAAATACTAAAATAATAAAACCGGCCAAGTAAGTTTCGGAGCACACACAATGAAAGGTTCCGTAGTTGGTATACTCGTAAGTTTGTCCCAAGACCAAATTTAACATTTTAATTGAAAAACATGTTCTCCCATACATTCCAACTGCAAATGTACGTTTGTATGCACAATATTTAGAGATTTTCAATGTTAATTTAAAACCATAGACTTTAATATGTTTATCTATAATAATAAAAAAAACAAAAAAAAAATACTGTACTCTGTATTTTTTCAATATTTCGGCTCAGTACCTAGTTTCGGAGATGATCAATTTTCATCAATATTCTTAAATAAATATAAAACTATTTATTTTAAAATTATATAAAAAACATTTTTAAGACCCTCAAAGAAGTAAGTTTCATTTATATTTCACATGGTACAGTTTGCAAAACTATTTGCTAAAATTTTCCTATTTGCCTCTCAAAAGTGAACCCCATCCATATTCATAATTTATTTATTTACGTTACACGTCCATGTTTGGGCCACAGAAGTACATATGTGTACTTACCAAAATTGAACTAAATCGGTTCATTGGGTTCGGAGCAAATTGACTGTGACAGACACACGATCGTATATGGGTTCCATTTTTTCATTCAGACGTACAGAATCCAAAAAAATTGAGTAATTTAGTTTTATAAATGTATGTCACACAAGGATTGTAGAATCCCCTGTTTTAAAAAACCGATAGTTGTTTTACATAACAGGTCCGTTTTGTAAAATAGCTACAATCTATCTGCAACATCATATATTATATACCTATATAATATATTTGTATTCATGTTCTCGAAAACGGCTCTAATGATTTCGATGAAGCTTGCAATAAAGGGGTTTACGGGGCCGAAAAATGGATCTAGCTAGGTCTCATACCTCAGAAAATTCGTGTTCTCTATTTTCACAGCCTCGGGAATATGATACATACAACGTTGGTTAACCTGTATGATATTTTTATCTATTTTCGCCCGAGCAGACCTCTGTCGACCAGGTACCATAAAAAAATTACTTATTTTGTTATTTTTGCATAATATTTGTGTATTACTTAATAAAATAATATTCATTAAGTATGTTAATCTTATCTTATCTTGTTATGTTAAAATACTGGTATTCAGCTGCATCCGGTTAGACTGGAAGCTGACCCCAACATAGTTGGGAAAAGGCTAGGCAGATGATGAAGTATGTTAATCTTGGTTGCTAGTAATGGTCTACCAAACGGACCGCGACAGTCATCTTATTTTTAAAACGGACCCAATGAAACTAATTGGTGGTCCCTGGTCTAGATTGTAAACCTTATGCTAGACGCTCCACTTGTCCGTTTAATAGCTATACTTGCCGTGTAATCACGAATGTACTCTACTAACTAGTAAACAACGTGCGCACGGGTCTGTATACAAAAGAGTAGGTGATGTAATCAAATCAATTTAAGGATAAACGTTTCAAAACAGCAGAATAAATGCATGTTGCGTGTTGTTTTCAAATTATATGCATACAGTGCGTCATTTTGTTAAACGATAATTTAAACCATTCATGTTGATACGCTTGCCGGGGTTGGTCAGCGGCTTTTTTTTTTTTTTGATCGTGGTAAATCATCAAATGACTTCTCCCACTCTGGTCGGAGCGAAAGGGCGTATCAGACTTTTACTGACTAAAACCCACCCGTGTTCCTTCAGTTGCCTGTTGCCAAGGTCACGGTATCCCTTTCGGACTTTCCCGCAACCCTAGCAGGGGGTCGGTCCGTGGCTGGGAAACCATCTTTACATACCGAGACTCCTCCGTACCTCGGAAAGCACGTTAAGCCGTTGGTCCCGGCTGTCATTCGTGGATCTTTGAGAGTCGTTAGTCTGACAACCAGTCTTACCAAGGGGTATGGTATTACCCAGTTACTGGGTTGTGAAGATCAGATAGACAGTCGCTCCATGTAAAATACTGGTATTCAGCTGCATCCGGTTAGACTGGAAGCCGACCTCAACATAGTTGGAGAAAAGCTAGGCAGAGATGTTGATACGAGCAGCGTGCCCGATTGGATTTCTCATCGGCTAACGTCAATCCACTATTTACTACTTTAGGGGAGGATTTTTTTAATACTTTCTTGGAGCTGAATGTAAGATTTAAATTAAGTAGATGGTTCCCAAGCAAAGACTTTTTTGATAAATAACAAATTTTAAAGAAACATGTCGTGCCCATCTTTCCATGCAACCACTGCTTAAGATTTAAAAATAACATAATAATTTATTGAATAGATTATATAATAATAATACTTAATATCTTTTTATTGAATAAAACGTTTACAAAATGTATAAATTTAGTCAACAGCAAGATTTCCCAAAAAATTGTAGTGCCTAAAAATAAACTAAAACTAAAATGTTTTTATTACAGGTGCAAGTAATGATAGTTCGGAATTACAACGTTAGGTAGCGGGAAAGTCCGAAAGGGACACCATGACCTTGGCAACAGGCAACTGAAGGAACACGGGTAGTTTTTAGTCAGTTAAAGTCAAAGGGCATGTACCCAATCTCGAACGCACGGCAACCGACGTGTCTGCGATACCCCGCACGTACACCTTCCCACGGTGCGTCGTACGGACTCGTCTGTGTCCGTCCGCAATATGGCGCACCGTCGGATTCCACCTTAACACGCCCTTCCACTCCGCGGGAGAGGTCAGGCCCGCAGGAGCGGGAGAAGTCATTTGATGATTTCCGAAAGTCGAAAATAAAAAAACAAGTTAGCGCCCGATCTAGGTTAATTTCAAACCTCTGTTTCAGGCCGTTGCTTTATATTTCAATTAAATTAGGATGAGAGCCATTGAGTATTGTTTTAAGGCTACCTAGCTTCAGATTTATCCTTATTAAAAGTCTTGCCAGAGAACTTGTTTGAGGTCTTGTTTGCTCCCAATGACGAAGATTGAGTACTACTGCACTGGACAATCATATAAGGACGCTATAAAGTTGCTAGTTGACGATAGAATGTCATCATACTGTCCGCATTTAGACCTAGGTGTTGACGAGATGACGTTTTCGCTGTAAGTGGGCAGTTATCCCACACATGATGTAAGTACCTACTGACTTGGACCACTCAAGTTGTAGACACCATCATCTAACCTAATCTTTTACCAACTATGTTAGGGTCGGCTGCCAATCTAACTGGATGCAGCTGAATACACGTATTTAACATCGAGCGACTGCCTCTGACCTCCACAACCCAGTTACTGGGTAACACGATACCCCTTGATAAGACTAGTTGTCTGATTTTCGGGCTGCGGACGACCCTTAACGGCTGTCAAAGATCCACGAATGACAGCCGGGACCTAAGGCTTTACGCGCTTTGGGATGCACGGAGGAGTCTCGGTATGTAAAGATGGTTACCTATCCACGGAACGACCGCGCCAATTGTAGCTTAACCTAATCGATCGACCTGTGCGGCTGTTATTAGCCATGAGCCCCCGAGATGTAGACAAATAACAAAAAAAGGTAAAATAAAAAGTAAATAAAAATCTACAAATATGAGTATTACAAATCAAGGCGCTTTTCGCATCTGTCTGTGTGATCGCGCTGTTCTAAACTACGCAACGGATTTCAATGCAGATTTCACTATTCTTTTGAGAATTTATTCCGGAAGGTTTGTGTGGATAATACATTACTATTAAACTTGCTTACATATAATAAAAAAAATCTCGATGTATTGGCAAGTTATAAAGACCGTGTGAAGCCAAGGGCAGAACGCATCGCTAGTTAAATATAAATAAAAGTATCTGTTTTTGGTATGAACTTGCCATAAAGTCATATGAAAAAAAAAGACTATCAAAAGATACTCAACGATATAATACTAATAACTCGATGCAGCTATTAAGATATATTTCTTAAGTAGTATTTTATCTTTATAGCCGAAAGAATTAGATTCAAACTGCTGAACTCATAACATCAAAAGGTAAATACATCTCATTTAGCTCAGACACTAAAAGTGATCGATATGATATGACATAAATTTATCTACATACACTGTCGCAAGGACTTTTTGGCGCTTGAATAACGTTGACACTTTGACACACTTTGACAGGGAGCGCTGTAGGTAAACTTTTAATGTATTCAATAAAACGTTCGCGCAGGGGATGGTAGTTTGACTTCCGGAAAGCGCCCACTTTTACGTAAAAGAGAAGATTGTACGGTGTTTTTGGACTTACGAATTTTTGAATACGAATCATCTATGTGAGTGTGTATTGTTTCATTTCCACGACTGAACACTGGTCATCATCATCTGCCTAGCCTTTTCCCAACTATGTTGGGGTCTGCTTCCAGTCTAACCGGATGCAGCTGAATACCAGTAGTTTAAATGGAGTGACTGCCTATCTGACCTCCACAACCCAGTAACTGGGTAATACCATACCCCTTGGTAAGACTGGTTGTCAGACTTTCGGGCTTCTGACGACCCGTAACGACTGTCAAAGATCCACAAATGACAGCCGGGACCAACGGCTTAATGTGCTTTCCGAGGCACGGAGGAGTCTCGGTATGTAAAGATGGCCACCCATCCACGGACCAACCACGGCAAGCGTAGCTTAACCTGATGGATCGACCCGTGCGGCTGTTATTACGTAGCCACGAGCTCCTCGTTCTGAACTCTGGTCTCGAGCCAAAAGAACCTCGTAGCGCTATAGGTACTACGGCAGTATATCATACAGCAGCTTTCACATTTAGTCACGTTAGGCTTCCTGAAAATCTGCACCCTGAAGCCGCAGCCGCGGACCGCAAAATAAAAAAAAACCAGAACATCTCAGAATGAATATGTAAAATCTACGCGGCGCCCCGGTGCGGCGCATGGGCGATATTCAATCGTAAACACAAACATGCGTTCCGGCGCCGCACGGTGGGCTGGAAATCGGCTTTCATAGACTTAGGGATTTCAATTTGCAAGTGCTTGATTTTTTACCGGATATCGCTTCTATTACTCATTAGTATGTACAAAAATGACACCCGAGTTAATTCTGCCCAAAAACGAAGGAAATATATTTTTTTTACGAAAAATTTGTATGAAGCTAGTATGAAAAATCGAATTATCTCCTAAACGCGGCATGTTTAACCGTAATATCCTTGGAGGTGGTCATAGTGCTAATTATTTAAGATTTTTTGGTTGCCGACTTGATGAAAAATTTAATGCCGTTTTTTAAAAAAAAATTACAACTGCACTGAACAATACTTCATGATCAAATGAAGTACTCTCACTTCGTAGAAGAACAAACAAGTCTAAATTGGTGATTAAACTTTCCATTCTAAGATTTTATAGTCGCAGATTTAGTGTTAGCAGTTACACAGTTGTGAACAAACTAAATTATAAAACAAAACTTTAGCCCTTTTATTGCAAAACGCCAATAATTAGGTAACTACCCTCATTAGTTATCTCCTCATTAGCTAATGAAAATTTATAATTGTCACTAACTATTCTTAGAACTCATAGCACTGCTAATTAACAAATTAGCTTACTTATCAGGAAAAGTTGAATGTAATCCATAGTTGGCATTGTCGTGAGATATTGAAAATCATTAAATCACCTATAAAGATTCATTAGAAGACCTAATCAGTGTAGTTACTTAATCACTTCTTTTCGGACTCATTAGAAGAGTAAACAATTGGTAATTTGGTTGTATGAAAAGTTTTAAACTCATGATGTGTTGATAAATATCTAGCTCAAACATAGTTGTCTACGTGTGGGTGTACTATAAACCTCTGCCAACTCCTTCGGAAATATAGGAGTGATGCTGTATTATGTTATGTGCAGTTAAAAGTCCGTGTTCTTCAACATAAACACTAAAAGGAATCGTTTCATATGTAAAAACAAATAAAAATATTTTGACGATTTTTTTTTAAAAAACGGCTGTACACGCCATGAGAAACCCGCGCGCTCCCTCCAACGCGGGGCGAAGAGGAGGGGCAGTGAAGCTGACACACCGAGCGCGGGCGACGCGCACCCCGCGACCCCCGCGCCTCTCCACTGCGCGCCGCGCCGGCCTCCGCGCCAGAACCATCATCGCCACGGGACCGCGTGCACGCTACAGCTACAGCATTCAGCGCGGCAGTTCGCGGCTAGTTCCCATACATAGTTGTGTACCTACTTAGTAAATATAGCGTATTTCGTAATAAGGGTGGTTATTATTGGTGGCTCTCAACACAATCCTTCACAACGGCATTAAATTTTTCGTCAAATCGGCAACCAAAAATCATAAATAATTAGCACTATGACCACCTCCAAGGATATTACGGTTAAACATGCCGCGTTTAGGAGATAATTCGATTTTTCATACTAGCTTCATACAAATTTTTCGTAAAAAAATATATTTCCTTCGTTTTTGGGCAGAATTAACTCGGGTGTCATTTTTGTACATAGTAATGACTAATAGAAGCGATATCCGGCAAAAAATCAAGCACTTGCAAATTGAAATCCCTAAGTCTATGAAAGCCGATTTCCAGCCCACCGTGCGCCGGTGCGACTCCGGGGCGGCTCCGGCGTCATGGACAGCAAAACTATCTGCCTTCGATGAACGAATAATACGCAAGAACTTGTAAGTGTAAAGAGTGCCCAAAACAAGCACAGAGGTGTACGAGTACATAAATACATTGTCTCATTATCTTCTTATATACTTGCTGTTCGTTAGTCTCGCTAAAACTCGAGAATGCCTGGACCGATTTGGATAATTCTTTTTTTGTTGTGTTCGTTATTCTCAGGGCAAGATTTGTACGTTTAGTAGGTGTGGTAGGTAGGTATGTAGCTAGGGTAGGTAGGTATGTAGGCTACCTAGGGTAGGTAGGTAGGTAGGGTAGGTAGGTAGGTAGGGTAGGTGAGTAGGTAGGTAGGGTAGGTAGGTAGGGTAGGTAGGGTAGCTAGGTAGGGTAGCTAGGTAGGGTAGCTAGGTAGGGTAGCTAGGTAGGGTAGCTAGGTAGGGTATGTAGGGTAGGTAGGGTAGCTAGGTAGGGTAGGTAGGGTAGGTAGGGTAGGTAGGGTAGGTAGGGTAGGTAGGTGGGGTAGGTGGGGTAGGTGGGGTAGGTGGGGTAGGTGGGGTAGGTGGGGTAGGTGGGTTAGGTGGGGTAGGTAGGGTAGGTAGGGAAGGTAGGTAGGTGGTGCAGGTAGGGTAGGTAGGGTAGCTAGGTAGGGTAGGTAGGGTAGGTAGGGTAGGTAGGGTAGGTAGGGTAGGTTAGGTAGGGTAGGGCAGGTAGAGTAGGGTAGGTATGGTAGGTACTGTAAGGTTTTATGCAGTAAGCAACCTACACTTGTACTGGCTGTTAAGAAAGGCTTGATTCAAAGGTTCGAACAGTTTGTAAATATAATAGGAAGAAATAGGGTGACGGCCCAAAGCTGGGTCGCAGGCTAGATAAATATAAAATGTATCTTTGATTTCTCTAATTATTATAATCAGTTAAACGAACAAGAAGTGTTTTACTCGATCCGGTACTGTAGACTCTCTCGGAGTCTACAAATGGTGGAGGCGCCGCGTAAAACACTTCTACTTAGTGCTACCCGTGCGAAGCCGGGGCGGGCAGCTAATGTGTAATAATACTCGTAATATGAGCCAACTATTGTCCCACTGCTGGTAAAATACCTGTTCTGTTACAGAGAAGGAATGAACATTGATCACCACGCTTGCTCAAGGCAGATTGGTGATTTCAGCCTTATATTAATTATTAAAAGTCCAGGTTTCTTCAAGATGTTTTCCTTCACCGATGTCAGTAATGCCCAACATAAACTTAGAAAATACATATTATGAATTGAATTAATCACATTAGTACTTAAACAACTAATTGTCATGTGTAATTACAATAAATTCATTATCAAAGAAAACTAAATTATACATGGAGTACCGTAGTCAAATCTGGCACTAAGCCGACGACATTTGCCAATTCTATTATGAAGAAAAACGATTTGTTTACTATCTGTTTAATCAACTTCCAGAGAGTGTAAATAAAATAAATTTCTTTTTTTTTGCGCTATTAATTAAAATTGAGTTTATGGATATCGCCATAATAATATAAAACCAGCCCATTAGTGCTCAAATACATGAGCGGCACGCGTCAGCGGCAGAGGAAACTGTAACCGTCGACGTATCGGCGGCTGCCGTCGACAATATGCCGCTCGTGTATTGAGTACGGTACTCAAATTCACGAGCGGCACGCGTCAACGGCAGAGGAAACTGCAACCGTCGACGCACCGGCGGATGCCGTCGACTATGTTTAGTACCTGACTACTTAACACAGTTATTTTTTGTTCATCTCGTACGTCAACTTAGGATACCTTCATAGATTAAGGCTTCCAGCAATGAACTACGGGATTACACGCTAAGGCTGTGGGGTACAGGACCGGCGGATAAGTGACTAAGCGCAGCGCAGTGCGATTGGCACTGCTAAACAAATATCAACATTGAGTTCTTGAAAATAAAGTCGAAAATAAATTACCTGACCCTAACATGAGACGCGCGAGCCTCTGTGTGCTCAATTGTGATCTCGGGCTATTTGATTGTTAATTTTCAACATTATTTCAAATATTGCAAGGTCACTATTAGTCTATCAGTGACAACCGCGTTACGCTGTCTCATCGATTAGATATATATTGATTAGTCTGAGTTTATTTCAGTCTTTCTTCTCAGAGTAGTCGGATAGGAAACACCGAACTCATCTAGTTTTAAGTCACCTTCAGACGTGTTAAAGTGTTTTGAAACAATTTACTTACAAACATAAATATCATTTAAAAGTACGTACCGCTTTCCTCTTATCAGCGCCCTCTACCGGCACGCTCTGTCCCGGCAAGGTGGCACGTCCCCGGAACATCTCCTTCACTTTGGCCATGGCGCTGGGACGACGGCTCGACGACGCTGTTACTGTGTGGTAGTACTGTTGGGGCAAATGAAATGTTTTTAAAGGAGATAAATAAACATACATAAACTCTCGCCTTCTTCCCATGGGGGTAGGCAGAAATTACAGAACGCCACCTGCTACGGTCCTAACATACTCCTTTTTCTTCGTTTACGTTCATACATCTGGTCATACAAGCACGCGAGTACTAGAAACCTGAGGCCCTAGACAAAGTGACATTCTATCAGCGATAACGTAATGGAAAAGGCAAAAATGTATAGGACTAACATATGCTATCGAAAAGCTTATAGTAGAAATACGAAACGCTTTGGAAGCGATTGTCACTTCACATCACCAATAAGAACATCACCAGTAAGGTCACTAATGTCCATCTAGTGCGTCGCCTCCCAATATTTTCACTCAAATCTGCATGGTAAACCTTTTGTTAGTCGACTTTCATTCATCCTCTCAACGTGACCAAATTGTCTAAGCTTACCCTTTTAAATTTTTCTCACTTCACCTTCTTTTAAACCGCAACGTCCCCTTATCACATCATTCCTCAGTCTATTCTTAGATACACCACAGTTATAAGGGTTTGCCTAGCAATCAAAATCTCTCACTAAAATAGCACCATGAGTGGCAAGGCAGTACTTAAATGTACAGCCACGGAACAAAAGGGAATCCATAGACAAAACAATATATTTTCCGTTCACCGGGCGCTTGTAACGTTATGAATAACAATCTTCTCTGGACATGAAACAATTGAAACTCACGCCAACATATTTTTTAGATGAAGCGAAATATATGTATTTGTCCACACAGAAAGTGATACAGCAGTTATTTTTAAGCTGGATTCAGCACTTCAAAATCCCATCATATTTAAAGATATTTAATAGACTAACAAATCTTCCATTGCGACCTCAGCCATTAGTAAAACAAAAAAATAGATTGACAGGCATCGTGTTAACCTATTTCTTCCAATTGACACCCATAATAACTAACGGGAAACGACTAGCAATTGATACGCCACAATTTATTTAATAAGTACCTATGAATGAAGGCAACTTTACACAATATTTATCATTAGCTCTACTTTGTTTAAAGGAAGACGGGGAAAAATTTCAATACCCATTGAGTTGACATTGAGAGTTGACATGATATTGGAAAGTACTTTTTATGGCTATAATCCATTTGCCATATGCAGACCGTGCCATGTCGTCTATTTCTGGACAATAAACCCAGGTACGGACGATTTTTTATCGCACACTGGGTTTTCAACGTCCTGCTTAGCGCTGAGCGTTGAAAATCCAATAGCGTGTTTTAAAGACACGCTGCTCCGTTCGATTCTCAAAGCTCAGCCCAACACCGAGAGTTGAAAATCCCGTGTGCGATAAAATCCCGCCAATTTTTACGTCGATATTTTTACGTCCGTGCGAACGTGGGGTAACATAATCGGCTTACATTCGGCTCGTACCGATCGGCAAAGTTCTGTTGGTATCTACCCTCGCTTAATGATGTTCGGGTCAGCTCGACACAATTCGAGCTAAGCAGAGCGGCTCTTTTTTCGAACATTCTACATATATTGGATATTGCCGCACAGCTGTGCTGAATTATAATTATTATTTACACAACTCCTAAGGTAGATAATTAGGTGGAAGTGCTACATACCCTCGCGTCACTGCCAGAATGTGGATGTGCTGACCCGTCCCTGGCCTTCAGCACCGGCCTGGCCACCGCCGGCACCACCTTCGAAGTGTCCGGTTTGGTAGGATCTTTGGTAGGCGCACTTGATTTGGTCATGTTCTGAAATCATATCGATTTTGTTATTTACTGTGCAAACCATCTTAATTTTTAGAACCATAACTCACCGGGACGCCATGGCGACGTCGCTATGTCCCGCTGCTAACCAAACGTATATACAGGGTGAAGTTTTAGTCTTTTAAATCTTCTTATGTTCGCATATCTCGCGATTTTATCTTTGGTACAAAGTGAAAGTTGTTCATAATGATGAGAACCCTGTATAATGGGTGGCTCACCTGGCGTCCGCTTAGTAACGCAGCCAACGCAACTTGGCTGCGCCGCCATGGTATCCCAAAGAGGTATGGCTCTTAGAGAAAAATATCACTCGCCCTTCTCAAGCACTGGACAAAATTACAAAAGAAGAGACTGATCATTGTCACCGGTTTTGTGATGATTAGAAAAAATACATGGGAGAAAATATGTCTTCTACATAAGGTCCTTTCGTCCAAAAATTTATGTAATTAAAAAGGATTAGGTACTCACAGCATTTTTACCAATGATTGTTATTATTGCACACATTTGTCAAGCAAATATCGCTCTGTGATCTCGCAGACGTAATAAAAGATGCAAAAAACCAGTACGTATAGTGAGTAACCAACACTTACCGCTTATAAAAACTACACTATTCCAGTGATTGATACAATACAATACAATACAATAACTGTTCGAAGCTGTGTCATTTACATAACTATTGTATTGATAACCGAGTTTTAATTGAGTACTGTGCAATCAATAAGTGCCTATGTACTTGAAACATATTTTACTAAAGTGACATCATTGTAACTTCACATGATTCTCGAGAAAAACAATTAAATGTGTAGTTAATCGTTACTTTTGTTATATTAAATACATGTTAATGTCAGGGCCATAGCCGGGAATTCATTTCGGGGCCCGGGGTTAAAGTTGCCAATTTAGATGCATTCATATTGTTATTACATAAGTACTCCGTACGCAAAATACGCGTTTTGACGTAGAGTTGCGGAAACCATTCCGTCATACCAAAAGGTAAAGTACTGACCTGCACAGCAGTCATGACTTGCTGCATGATAGACGGCTGTTTCTTGAAGTCACCGCGCTTCGACTTTATGATGTCGAACACCGCAGGCCTTCGACTCACCCCGGTGGTTCCTATAAAATACAATATTCAATTTGAAATAGAATTTCTCTAGATCTGGTCTCCATCCGTTACATAATAATATCGAGACCCTTCCGTGCCTCGGAAAGCACGTTAAGCCATTGGTCCTGGCCGTCATTCGTAGACAGTCGGGTGGTTAAGCCCAAAAGTCTGACAACCAGTCTTACCAACGGGTATCGTGTTATCCAGTAAATGAGTTATGGAGGTCAGATAGGCCGTCAGTCCATATAAAATACTGGTATTCAGCTGCATCCAGTTAGACTGGAAGCCTAAGTAGCAGCTGGGAGTCTGGATTTACACCATTTGGTGGCAATTAGGCTTACTACATGGGGCCTACATATAACTAGCGAAATGTGTGTAACGGGAATCTGCAATAGCAGAGGCATCACAGCAACGTTGCCAATTTGCGGGGATTGCCCCAGTCTGCGGGGAATCTCAAAATAGGGATTTTGTGGGGAGAGGACCCATGCGGGGATTTTAAAATTTTACCAAGTCAAACCAATATTACATTACAAATATCATTTTACTACCTACAACTCGGATATGGATAAGTCATCCAGTAAATTCCAGTCTATATTTATATTTTTTATGGCAACTTTACATTAATTTCAATAAATCTTCGGGCGATGCTATAATGTAGTTGCATGACAAAAATTACTTTTTTGTCCTATTATTAAGGTTTATATCCTTTACAATTAATAAATATTTTTGTTTTTTTGTATAGAAATGAGTTTATTTTATGAAATAATTTTGGGTAATCAGAATTTTGCTCTCCCCAAATTCGAGGATTTTCACCAATGATTTTGGGAAATCTGGAAAATAGGCATTGGCAACGCTGATCACAGGTGCCTTGCCATCCTAGAGATAAAGCTGAAATCTCTATTGCACTTGTAATTACATCAACACGCTTTTTTTTTTTTTTTCCGGGGTGGAAAATCCTCATGGATGTCCTCCGCCCTGGGGTGGGCGGAGGTGTCTGTCAGACTCTTACTGACTAAAAACCACCCCGGTGTTCCGACTCACACCTACGCCGGGGGGTCGCGGGAACGTAAGAATCTTCCGCAACCCCCGACTGGTGCCGGCCCGCCACTGCAGGCCTCCTCGGGTCAGGGGGGGGAGTGAGGTGTTTGACTCCCCCCGTGACGTCTAAGAGGGGCGCGCGTGGAACACTACGCGCCGCCACCTCGGGTCCTGGATGTGTGGGGGGCGACAGACGTCCCCGAGTCCCTCACCCCTGGACCCATTTAGGGGGGCTGGAAGAGGGCGTTATCCGCCCTCCGCCGACGCCCGGTGCGCCTGCTGCGGGCCGGGTGAGTGGACGAGATCTCCCTCTCCCTTTCCGCAGCCTCCTTCTTCCGAAACCACCGCGTCCCAGGACTCCCCGCTGCCGACCATGGCATTCACTACGGCCGACAGCGACAAGTCACTGGCTACTTCTGAGATGAGGGCACGGCGTGGCTCCTCCCAAGCGGCACACTCTGCCAGCGTATGCCGCGCCGTGTCCTCCTGGCAGTCGACGCAGTGGTGACACCGGGCGTCCGGCTCCCTGTTTATGCGACACAGGTACTTCCCGAAGCAACCATGCCCCGAGAGCACCTGCGTCACCCGAAACGACAGGGAGCCGTGCCTCCTCCCGAGCCAGCGCTCGAGTACATCGACACCCTTAACCTAACCTAACCACAGCAATTCTGCTTGGCAGTAAAACTTCAATTCAATTCAATTCAATTCATCTTTATTGTCGACTATAACTTCCTTGGTCGATCTCCATCATAAAGAGCTCTTCGAGAGTATTTTTAAATAAGTAGAAGATATACTACTTATTTACAAATACTCTACTACCTGAATGGAAACCATATCGTTATTAAGTATTCAATTACCATGTATAGTCTGTTGGTACATGGGATGAGCCTGGCCGTCATCGTTGGAGGTGCGGCGCTTGCGCTCGCCCACAGATTGCGTGCTCCGAGTGATCGCTGCATCCAGACGTTGCTCTGTAACGTACACAATTGTTGATTAATAATATATTGTGCAAGGTACTATTATTAATTTATTATGTATGGAACCTACGGTCAAGGTACAACACCAATCGCTCATTAGCCTTTACTCAGAATCAAGCGACCTCTCAGTAATTTTCAAACTGTACCCATAGTGTAAAGTCGAGGAATGAAAAGGTTAAGTATCTTTAGAAAAAATCAATGGCAGTGTGACTTCGTACATCTATATTACGTAATGGAACAGTTAGAGACGATATTACCAAACGAAATAAATCTATCTGCCTATGGATATGCTCTGTTCTTATTCTTGGCACATTTCACTCGGGAAATTAAATATGTACAGAGTCGCGGGAAAATAACTACTTATATTAAATGCAGTTATAAATCATAATCATGCCGAAGAAGGGGAGGCGATAAAACATTCACGGAGTGTGTGCGTATCTGTGTCGGAATCTACATAATTATCGACAGCGGTCACGCGGTTATGTTACAAAACGGTTTCCATTGATGCACGTCACTCGTCATATCTATCACCTGTCATCCTTACTCCCAGCATGGCATCATAAGTACATTTAGGTGCAACAAAATGGCTTCCATTTGCGACAGAATCACAGAAGTAAGCGCCTACCATTATCCTTTCTGAATCTCGTAGTACCTATGGCCGTCATACTAGTGCATGCAGCGGTGCATCCGTATAGCTTTCATGAGCACATCATATTAGGCAATCCCGAGAAAAAAAATTGCAACTTATGAAAGCAGATCTGCATACACTAGTTCAAATCTTTAACAATTATTTGCAGATACGAGAATGGAAGATCATACAACTATACCATCTCACCTAGCGCAGTGATCCTAGTATGTTTACAGTCATAGTTATAGCTCGAGGTTCGAGGAAGGGCATAGGCTTGGAGCGTATGCCCTTCATCCCCCCCCCCCCGCATCCAATATACGTCAGAAATCCAAACCCATAAAACACAAATAATTAACGAATTGATCTATGTACTAATGAATACGTTAATTTTAATTTTATTTACATTTATAAGTAGTAACTACAAATAAGAGATTTTTTTTTTTATTCTGTGTAATCCTGTGACATCCTCGTCGATAATTCATACACGGATGCCCCGGGATTACCCGCCAACTATCTACTAATAGTTTTATTTTAGGAAAATAAATGTAAAAATTATCAATTTTTATTCATGGCTTATTTCGCTTTTGTGTATCAGCATCAAAGCAATTTTTTTCCGATACTTGAGACCGATGTTGCATTTTCAGTTACCCCGCGTTTGCACTGGCGAAACATTCACACCAATACATGTTGAAATATCTATTTTCTGTCAATGTTCCCTACAATTTTTGACAGGAACTAGAGATTTCAACATGTTTTGTTGTGAATGTTTCGCCAGTGCAAACGCACGGTTATAGAGCAAACTAAGTAAGTACAGTCACAAACGCCTAATTGAATATGGTACCGTTAAACCTACTGAAGGTCACGAGCAACCGGCGTGTGTTGTTGTTACACTAATAGAATTTACGCACTTCGCGCGGAACTACGATAGTTGCAAGTGCAACATGACTTTGAAGAAAGATTCAGGCAAGATATATTTACGACTAGCTTCCGCCCGCGGCTTCGCCCGCGTGGTATGTCAAAAGTTGCCTATGTCCATCCCCGGGATGCCATCTATCTCCTTGCCAAATTTTATCGAATTCCGTTCAGTGGTTTAGGCGTGAAAAGGTAACATAAAGACAGACAGAAAGAGTTACTTTCGAATTTATAATATTAGTATAGAAGTATGGATAAAGGAGGCAAACTAGAAAACAGCGATATAAAATAAAAAAAATGAAGACAATAATGTCCTAACCTACATGCAATTTATAACACCCGTGTTTGAAAACATCTCAATTCTAAATGGCGGCCAAACAAATACTTAGCGTAGATTATCACTGAATGAAACCATCAAACGACCCTTCGCAACAGACATCGTAAACAAGATTACAGCAATGATTCTTGAACAGACAGCGTCACTATTGTTTATCGCCATGTACCTATTTATTCTATTAGAACACAGCGTGAATCTCTGTTGTTAGTCATCTTAAAGTGTTGAACAATTTTACATTAAAAGCATTTGTTTGGGTTTGTATAGCGTTTAAAAACAAAACAATTTTATAACATTGCCGGGATGGAGCCAAACTATTTAAGTGGGCATAGAAACGTTATGCATTATGTATTGTGCGCGCTGTGGTGTGTCATATTCCGTGAGACTTCCACATTCACAACGCATAACAGATTAATAAAAATTCTATCACTGTTCAAACACCTGGAACTGTTTTAGCAGTTAATTATATCAGCACCGATTCATTTAGCTTTCATCTATAACATATCGCAGTAGGTACTAAATCATGTCTAAAATGATGTAAAACGGTTTTCTATCGCGCGTAGACAAACAACAGCATGATAATGTTCGTACTTTATGCTATAACCGCAGCTAACTCAAGGCCGGCTAGTTTACATGTGAAGGTGGGCTTAGACCAAACGAACATTGAACCAGAACAAGAAGGAGCAAGGGCGTGGTTTTTAACCGATTTCTTCAAAAAGGAGGATGCTCGTGCGTACATTTTTTTTTTATTGTTTATTCATCGTTCATTTCGCCAATTGTGAACCGATTTCAGAATTTCTTTTTTTGTTCGAAAGAGTATACTGCCGAGGTGGTCCCATAATTTTTTTATTAATTTTGCTTGGTTAGTTTTTGAATTTGCTTCAACAATTACGTATTTTTCCCACTTAGTCTATGTAGACGATATCTTATTTGACTCCGCCACTGTTATTTACTAGCAGGTAGTGGTATTCGAATTTGTGTAGGGTACGCAACTATAAAGTGAACAAGACACCACAGACAGACAAATTAAAAATCCGGAGTCACACGTGTTAGGGGCATAAATCGAACAGATTACGTGTGTTTTTCGAAAGTAAATAAAACTGTATTCAAACATTTTTGAAAAGTCGCTTGCCTTAGTCTGGAGTCAAATCGGCACGAATGCGAAACAAGAAAATTCTGTAATATATTTATGACACCATTCGAAAGGGTCACCCTATTTGATGAAGTCAATTTATTGTTGCTTAAATAATACGTTTTAAGTAATAATCTTATACCTATCATTCCATAATCTAATCAGCCTGTAATGTTCCCACTGCTGGGGCACAAGTCTCTTCTCGGTGAGAAGGAGTGAGCCATAATCCACCACCCTGGCCCATTGCGGGTTGGTAGATGTCACATGTCTTTGAATTTTTGGTTTTAGGACATGCCGGTTTCCGCACTATGTTTTCCTTCACCTTCACAGCAGTGGTGATGAAATTAAATACACAAAGCAAAGTGCCTGCCTGGGTTCAAACTCATGACCTACAACTAGTAAGTTAGGACCGACACCACTGGGCCACCACTGCTCCCATAAACGTAATATACTAAACATTATAGTGTACTAGCTTCCGCAAGCGGCTTCGCCCGCGTGGTATGTCGAAAAAAGTAAGTCCTAAGTCCTTCCTCGGGATGCCGTCTATATCTGCCAGATTTTATGGAAATCCAGTGGCTTAGGCGTGAAAAGGTAACATACAGACAGACCGATTTACTTTCGAATTTATAATATTAGTATGGATTATTTGCCCGTGTCTGCACTAGCTGGACACCTTTGCTTGCGTACAAAAATAATTATAGCGTAGCGGTTTGTGCACGTACAATAATATCTTAGGCAACTGAATGCGTCTAGTAGACAAGCTAAATAATATTTCAGAATATCTTCAATGAACTCAAATTTAATATTTTCGGAAAATTATTATTTTCAATATTAAATCGTACACAGCTTGTGCATGCACGGGTTATGAAGGATAGCTCAGTTAAGTAGACTGCGCAAGGTGAAATTTCCAGTAGTCAATAAACTATCGATAATAAATAGCCACAAACAAAATAACGCTAATCTCGGTAAGTCTCGCGTTAACATCGACCCTTACGACTAGCTAGACGGTTGGCGAGTGGCCAGCGCGGCTGTGCGACTCAAATATGTAGGCGCACTTTGGCAAACATTGCGGGATCTACTCTGTAAATTACATAACTTTCCGTATTATTGTCAATACAGTTAGTATCAACACTTCGTAAGACTTCGGTTGTTAGTAAGATAATGGAAAAACTAGGTAACCGTAGGAATCTCTATCAGCACCCTAATTGCGTAATACACGATCAATCACAATCTTAAACCGATAGCTAATCCATAGCTTTAATAAGTTCGAAAAAAAAATCTGCTCATCAAAGTAAATATCGCAATGGATGTTGTTGAACAGTCAAAATGCAACAGATTTGTCTTAATCGTTTACGAAAATGTATTACGCAATTAGATGGCCGGCCAGTATTGATGATGTCACGATATTCGCTTGCTAGACCTATGCCACTAGATATCGCACTAACAATTTAGCAATAACAAACAGAAACGTCGAATAGAAATCGACGCGTTCTGTGCTCTACTTGAAACAGCAAGTCACGTCATAATGATAATTATATTTCCATCACTCACCTCGTTTCTGTCTCCGTTCGTCACTGCTACGTCGTACTTCTTTCTTAATTGGAATCTTCGCAGCCGGTTCTTTTGGTTTGGTCCCAGTCGCAGCACCCCAGGTACCAGAACGTGCTCTGGCTTGCTCTAAATGCTTCACAGTAGTCGGTGCTTCATTCTTCCCAGGCACCTTAGCTACATTCTCATTGTTCTTCAATAGTTCGGCTTTGGCAGGGGGCTCTTCTTTGAGGGCCTGTAATTCATAAAAATATTTAAAGATATATTCCTATTGTTTGTATGTGATAAAGTAGTTTTAAAATTTTATCAATCCAAGAAATACTTACTTTGTCTTCGGTCCTTTTAACCCAAATATCCTCAGAACTAGCGGCTACTTCATCAACGGTAGATCTAATTTCGATTAAACTACTATCAAAAAAATGTTTATCAAGGTGGAGATTCTCTCCTTCAAATATGGAACGAACATTTGGGCGATGTTCTTCAGCGCCTTTGGTTCCAAAATGAACAGTATGCGCATTATGCATATGCGCGCGCCGAGCTTTTTTGACTTCGGGCGGCGCAGACGGCGGAGGTGCACTCGGCGGCGTCGTCGTCACCAGGAACTTATGGCGAGCTCCCATTACAGTTCTTTTCGGAGGTTCCTGTCCCTCAGCTGCGACATTGCCATCACTAGGTGTAGGCTCGCTAACAACATTTGCATTCTGGTCTTCTGTTTTGGTAGGGCTGCTATGTTTCGCAATATTGTTTCTGCTTTTAGAAGCAATTTTGGGACTGACTTCATCCCATCTAGAACAAAGTAGCTCAGTGTCTTCATCTTCCTCGCGGCATTGTGATAACCTCCGACGCTCCGGAAATGGAAATGTTGAATTTGAATTTCTACTTGAAAGACTGTTGCAGTGATTCATGAAGTAGTGCTGGAAGAAACTATCTGTTTCTGGAGTATCATTATTGTCGCCTTGGATTATATCCTTTAGAGCGGCTAGTGATGTGATAGTGTTGTAGTTTATAGCAGTTACTAAATCTTCGCTATCGGTGGAGCTGGCCGAGACGCTACCGCCGCCGTCTTCAATAGCCAGCTTGTTCATTTGTTGGCATGATACTGCTAATGTGTCGTCTGTATCTTGTGCCTCAGCTTTTTTCTTCTTCTCATTTTTACGTCCACTCTTCTTTACTTTTAAATTTGAGTTTGCTTTTTTTTCGGTATCCATTGAACAGCATGTGCCTTTGTTGTTAGGCCAAATCTACGATATTTAGAAAAGCGTCAAATAACTTAAGGCACTTACTAACTTTACACAGTTTTAATTCACAAAAAGTCACATGATAGTACAATATAATGTCACAAGTTAAGTAATATCGTAAAAAGTTTCGTGGCTTCCGTCACCGAACATAGGGCATGGTGCTGTTGTATGATTCCAAACTATGTCCAGGGAACATTTTACGAATCTGAAATTGTAATTGGTTGCATGGTCACGTCACTTCTTAATTTAATTTTGTTACTTGCCGCATAGTCTCGGAAATGGCTACATTTAAGTTTATTTGAACCAAATTATACCTTCACAACATAAAATGAAAATGCTGAGGTGTTTTCTGAGAAGTAGGTTTCTGAGAAGTACTATACCTAGATAGGTACCTACTTGTGATTTTTTGTAGGGAAATCTTCATGTGTTCTTCGTCTGAGTTGAGAGGGACCGGAGGGTTATGTACATACATAAGTCGAACTTCTACAGCCTAAAGACACAAGGTGTAGTACCAACAGTACCAACTCTTAAAAATACACTTAAACTTTTAAGAGATGTGAGTGCGCATCTCTAACCATATATCGGATGAGGCACTTTACTTAGGGCGATTGGGATGATGTTTTGTAACTTTCGCTGATTCTAAGTATTATTTGTATAAATTATGTTTTCATTTGATTAAAATATATGCTTTCATTGCACTAAACCATTTCCAGAACTCGCTTCCAAAGTATTGAAAGATGAACTACTATTATTTTAGTAGGTACACTGGGTTAATTTATTCGAGCAGTCACTTCACTTTTTTATCTAATCAAAATTTGTCATAACAGCGCGCGAAGTTTACAATGAGCAAAGAGCATGGTTTACAAAATCTCTATTCAAGTGTTCACAACGAAATTACATAATCGCCATCAATATGTTATTTGCATTGTGGATGATCTCATGATAATTTTAAAAGAGTAGAGTTCTATTATTAGTAATTCTATCTCACTCTGTTTTGAATAAATTAAGACAAGACTATTATAATATAATATCACAGTCATGGGTAAATATTTCGACCTATTAAGAACGAGAAAGAACTATTTCATTAAAAAAATACTTCTCAAAACTACAACCCGCCCAAAAAATGTCAAAGATTATACCCGAATACGAGATCCTCTTATGACTCGAAAGTCGAATCCAAGTATCTCTTCCCAACCCGTAACACACTAAGACAATTTTTGGACTCCAATGAACATAATATAAAAAAAGGGAAATACAAAAGGTACGCCCAGAATGAACACCAACCGCATAGTGAAAGAAGCTTTAAAGTTCTCAACGATTGAATATCAATATACCTATTACGGAAGGAATTGCATGATTGCTTTAAATTGTTGGTCTACATCTCGCCAGCCCACTACACCGTGATAATGTCAATCAAAGAACATAGTACACAAACACTCCAGGCATACAAAACAACTGAACAGCATCCATAAAGTAATTAGACGAGATCAAGAAGTCATCACATGACATCTCAACGCTCCGTCTTAATAGACGCACGATGAATGGCCGTGTACCGAATAATAAAAGGCCTAGAAGTACTTCATGTACTTTGTAACAATTCTATTGTCTGTCATAATAGAAGCATCTTCTTCGTATAGATTAGCAGCTGATGTCAGGAGCAACTCATTACAGAGTGAAGCAATGGGCGTCGCAATGGTTGTTTGCACACTCCCAAAAATACTGCTACTCTACGCTGTGGATTACTAATGGCCCAATATTGAGATCCTATCGACCTTGAGCCATGCTATAAATGGATTGTATGTACTGCTAATTGATAGGCGAACCGCTGTGCACGACAAACAATGTGTGTAAAGCGGCAGCATACTTCTCGCTGTGCGAGTAATAGTAGCAATGGGTATTGTAATGGGATACAGAAAACTCTTGCTCTTTGTATATAAATAAATATATACGGTATGTTAACTAACAAAGGGCGTTCCCGTTAACCGGCAATAGTATAATATAATATTCACAAAACTATTAAATTGATAAATACGTAAAATAAACACTCCGTACACGCACACTCGCCACACTTGTCTGTCTACGTTGAAATACAAGTGTGCGTACTACAGAGTGTTTCTTTTCCTTGTGCCCTTCGTTAGATAACATACTGTATAGTATCCACAACATATGTTGTAAATTAGCAGCAGCGTTCATTTGCATTCTCATAAGATCTTACAAGGATTATACGCCAAACGTCAAATAGCCAAGGATTTGATAATAAAATGAATATAAATGATTGCAAGCCCTGTTTGTATCCTATTGAAACTGTACCTATTCTGGACGATTATATTAATTTTACCAGTCAAGCCATGTTGAGATTAATGAGCGATCGATGCTAATGCGAGTGCGCAAGGACGCAGTCACAAAGTGCATAACAACTAGCAAGCTAAGGACCTCAGTGTAATGCCTAGGAAAATTATGAATTGTAAATACAAATCTATACAGGTTTTAGGAGGCCAATGTTCAACTCTGGACTTGTAATAATTATTTAAACGGGGTGATAGCTCAGATTTTCAGATTATTTTTAAAACAAAGGAGAAGTTTTTGATAAGTGTAGTGTTGTGTTTTATAGCGGTGATGATGCATGGCTTATAAACATCCGAGACGTTTAGCTGTTTTTACAGTCGATGTAAAAAATAAGTAGAAATTTACCAAGATCGGAATTATGATGGTTTAAATCGCAGCAGAAACAAGCATCGCAGTACCTACATTACAAAATGAACTATTCCTAACGAACTTCTCTCTAGGAAAACAAACAAGACATGAAAACAATTCAGTAAGCATAAAAATCTTCAACGACCACTTTTTACTCGAGACGTTGCGAGTATATGTTTCAACATTAGTTCTGAAATAATGAGCCCTTAACCTTGAGCATTGCCAATACTCAAGGTTTATTTAATAATACACCATGTGGGAAAACATTACCTACATAGGTATACTTTTCCATAACAAATATTCAGACAATAGATTTCAAACAAACAAACACAGTACGTTATGTATACGACGAGGATAGGAATTACGTCATTTTGCTATCATTCATCATTGCTTTACCATTAAAACAGGACATACAATAAACCAAATACGTGTGTTTCATATGGAAAAGTTTCTGTACGCATTTCTTTTTTCGTTGCTCAACAATTATTTGAGAGAGTGTTCTTACTGCTTACTGGCTGAAAAGCGCTAAACACAACAACATAACAATTCTACGATCCATTCTCACTGTCGGTACTTTAACAATATATGACCTTTCAAAATCCGCTGAGGTTCATAAAGATTTTTAATTGATTGGCACATCGCGACCAACAGGTTTATTCAATGAAAATAGTTTGACAATAAATACCTCCAGAAATGCCAGGAAACAATTAGCACAAACTGAAGAATGGAACGACATTAAGTACATACACCAAAGTAAGTAGGTACACACAACATTACATTTACGTCAATTATTTATCTTACAACCAATTTTAATTGCAATAGGTACAAGGTATGACAAATGTAATGACTTGATTTATTATTTTGAATTTAATTAAGTAGGTACACAAAACGTGTATTAAAATATTAATACGTTCTAATTTAAACAAGTTGTTGCGAGAACAGAAGTGCCTAATGTAGATTGAACGATTGTTTGCGTTTCATGCGTGTATATTTATTTATACGCAAATTGTCAGTATTTCAATCATTCTATACTAATGAATGATGATTGATGACTAAAAACTTGTATTTTCACGACTGGAAAAAATGTATGAATCATTTATCTCATGTCTCCCCATAGGCAAGATAAGACAAAGAAGTTGCTCGACGCACCGAGACGTAGAAGAGGTCTATTTATTTGATAAAAGAAATAATGAAGAAACTTCTCCCACTGAAGAGACAAAAACACAACTTAGTCAACACTTGAGGTCTGTCAGCGAAAAATATAACGCAATATCTACTTAAGTATTAACTGACTGGAAGCATAAGGACCTCCAAACTGCGTTCCAAACTCATACTGCTAATGTGGTTACGGGGCTTCTTAGGGCCGGCACGCTACACCAATTCTAACCGCAGCAACTCCGGAAAGCCAGAATCTACAGTGGCGTCTACCAGAAAAGCTTCGAAACAGTGAAGTTCGTCGAGTCCCGGAGAAATCATTCGGCTTTCTTGAAACCGTCAATTATTTTACTGAGATAGAACAGCCTAGCTAGGAGTAAGAAAAACCATAGTTTCTACTTCTCTCCACATAATATAAGTTTTTTTGTAGTACTAACACAATATGGAACATTGTTGTCCGAAATAAATGAATTTGAATTGAACATCCTCCATTACTCAAGCTGGAGACAGCAGGAGCAAACAAAGAACAAACGGCTGTCAATCTAAAGTGGAACTGGTCAGATCCCATCTATTGCATGCCGGAAGAGAAACAACTACACAGTGGGTCCCTAACAGCAGCAAACGGCTGCGCGTCATGCCCAGGCTGAGTTGGGGAGACGAATTTGGCAGGTTTGTCATAGCCACTGACAGCCAAAGATTGGGATAAGTGGAAAGGAAACTGATGGTAATAAAGAAAAGGAGGGCTTTAGCCAACAGTAGGAAAGTATTATATGATAAGCGATAGATCAAATAATTTCAACAAGGTAATAATAGTTCTAAAACGCAGTGTTATTCAGCTGAAGACTATACTTGGGTTTTCCAGAGCTATTTGTTATATTATTAGGGCAATGAGCGCCACTGCAGTAGGAAGCAACCAAGTTGAAAGTAGTGGTTATTTTGTCAGGTACTGCACTAACGGACAATGGGCTGAACCTGATGCCCGGCGACCGTGAATGAAAAGGGTTTATTGTTGCTAACGGCCAGTCTGAACAAAAGAGAGTTATATTCTCTTATATCAGGTGGACAGGTGTGCACTTGGACCAAATTTCTATCAAAAACAAAGACAGAGTGCGTAAAATTCGAAATTAAAGATGTTAGTCATTCTTAATTAGCTTTGTGTGTTACTGTGAAGCTCGGAAAACAATGCTCAGTTATAACTATCTATAGATTAAAAGTTAAAAACTAAAAGATTCAGACTTCTACAATTCTTGTCTTGCCAGGACCGAAGTGTTTGCATGTTATTATAAAGCAGTAACATGCAAGTAATTAATTCATATTCGTAGTCAATGACACAACAATATACGTTTCAATTAATTCATAAAGTGCCAACTGCTAATATTAAGCACAGTAAACGACGTACTCTTTTAAAATTGAAGGGGAACATACAATTTCGTAAATAAGTCGTTTCCTATAGGATTGCGTGGAATATTGGATGTGTTAGCGGAAACAGGTAATGTTAGTCATAAAGACCACTTACACCTATTTAGACCTACGGCCTATGCTCGAAACGTCTCAAATAGAAAATTGTAAGCAAAACAAAAGTCTCTGCATTCCTCGTAAGCTTGCGTTCGCTACAAATAAAATACTAGTCCATATGAAAATAGACTCGCTTTTTATTCAAATCGATTACCTAGATGTTTCTCTAGCAGCCTTTCGATGAGTGGTAGCGACACACTTGCTCACAAAACGATTAAGAGGTGGTCATTAAAATGTCATCTTCTGGCGTTTTTATTGCGCACTATAGGTAGTTTATTTGTAAAGTGTAAAGAAGACCAACCGAAAGTGTCTAATACTAACATCATTGAACATATATACTTAGAGAATCATTTTTTTAATGGCCTCTTGCAAGATCGATTGAGGCGATTATAATATGACTATAACAAAGCTGATGCTTTATTGGTTTTACTAAAATTACAAAAGAAGGAAACCAAAGAATGTTGGTCACATCATCACATGTGGAAGTCAACAATGGATGAGCAACAATTTTTACTGTCTTTTAATGGTAGATCTAATCTATAACAATATAAAAGTATAATATACAGGGTTACTGGTAACTCGACGTATTCCTTGCAGGACGTCATAGTAGGGTTAAAATGCAACAAATTAAGCCACCAAATGTTCTACCGAAATTCAGTAGTTTTTGAATTAGTTAAGTTTTAGTTTTTTAATGAAAAATCCCAGATTAAACCATTTGAAACCAATTTAAAAATGATTTACGGCGCGACTGTACTGAAATTTAAGTTATTATCATAGTTGACGCCGTAGCAGACCTTTGTTAATAATTAAAAGTTCAATAATGCCTAAAACTTTGGCAAATATCACTAACAAAACATATTTTTTTTTGTAATTTTTAGCTCTAAAACTCTTAACTAATTCAAAAACTACTGAATTTCGGTAGAAAATTTGGTGGCTTAATTTGTTACATTTTAACCCTACTATGACGTCCTGCAAGGAATACGTCGAGTGACCAGTAACCCTGTATAAATACGAGAAGAATATTATAAGGATGAAGCAAGGAAGAAATATTTGGATGGGTAAACACCACAATTTTTAAGTACTTCTTGCTAGTTGGACTTTAGTGGTAATTAAGGGTCTCACTTGTCTGTTTAGAACTTTCTAAAGCATTGGCTTGCCAATATTTGGCACCTATTTTAAACAGATGATTTTGGACTGGATACTACTGCGGAGGAGTGAGAAACATGTTGAAAAGTTTTTGATTGTGCATGTATGTGTTGCAAGTTGCAACCCTCGAAACTCTCAAAGAAAGAAGACTGCCGATAATGCCGGTTATTTTGGATCCCGTTTCTCGTTTGCCGAGTGCGTTCGGTTTCTGCAGAGGATTGTGTGCACAAAGTATTTAAATTGGTATATTACTAAAGAGTAACCAACAATGAGAAATTACTGACGCCTTATACATTTTACTACTGCCAAATCTTAATAACAGCATCTATAAACATATTATAAATTGAAGTCGCTTTTCGTGTCTGTCTGTGTGACCGCTTTGCTCTCTAAACTTAGCAACAGATTTGGATGCGGTTTTCAACATTTTTAGGGAATCTATTCCGGAAGCTGAAATAGAAACATCCTAATAAACCTCCAACTGTCACTAACGAGATACAATAGAATTTTAATTGTTATCGGCCTTGATTATATCAACAGTTGAGCGGCTCGAGTACAACCACAATCGACACTACGACAAAAACAAACATGTTTGCCTGCAGTTAGGTAGGTATCTATACATTAATTGATGGTTGCACATACCAACAATGACATTCGTGATTTTAAGGCAAAGATACCAAGAGTATTGCCGTTTATATCATCAATAAAAGGTCAGTAATCTCGATTTCTCACGTCATAGGTATTATGACTTTGTTTTCGTTTTGTGGAACTTTAAAAAGCGGCTGACGCTCCAAGGTGGATCTGGGTCGGTTGAATAGTTTAACCAAAACCTCTCAACAACTTGGCAAAGACCTTGGTATACTCTAGCAGGGAACTGCAATCAATTAAGGTCGATTGATATAAAGCACTTATACGAAATACTTATCGCTTCAACGGCTTTAGGTCAAAATTTATGAGTAATTCCTCATACATTTTAGGAGGAATCATGTGGACATTAACTCGCTTCTACACTGAGGACTACTACGTGGTGAAGGGTCTCGTGGGCCACGAGCCACGACCTTCATCAATGATACTACACTAATCGTCTGTAGTACGTGATCATTTAGTTTTACTCTGGAGGAATGCTCAGCTTGGGCCAGCACACACTGCGCCCTCGTCGCAAAACGTGTTGCGGGTGATCTCTCGCTTCCGGCCTTGGTCCAGTCCATAGCCGGAAGCAAAAACGCGTGGGAGCGTTTTTCCCCTTCCTCTTTTTGCGAGGAAGTGGTGGAGAGGGAGAGAGAGAGAGCATAGCTATCACTAAATTTGCACCAGGAGTGCAGACGGACGGTCGTCGATAGGCGCTTAATGATATCTAGCCACCATAACGAGGGGCCTGCGGGCGGCGAAGACGGGGCTGAGTCATCGCTCGACCAGTAAGGCCCAAAAAAGCTGCATAGGGCTGATACCAGTCGCGAGCGCGGCGGATGTAAAAATATCTCCCAGGACCCTGACTCATTGAATTAGAAGGAACGGTGGGGTTTTAGTCGGTAGGAATACGACATAGAACTCCGTTCACCCTAGATGGAGGGTAAACATGAGGATTACCCCACAGAAAAAAAGGTGTTTGTATGATCAAGCATGTCCATATCATCATAAGTAATATTTATAAAAAATATGTAATTATGCATAATGTAAGAATAATTATGGTTATGTTAATAATTTGACGCGACAGGTGGAGCCGACACTGTTATTCTAGGTAGGTGTATAGGCTTTTCTAAGTGTGTGAACTTCTTATCAGGCGTCGTTCAGCAAACATTATAATATGGTTCTAGCCTCTTCTAAATCAGATTTAAATACATGTTTATCTAATCAAACTCATTACAGAGCCCTTGTCTTTGTTTTTAGATCACTCCAAAACTTCCTTATAAATTATGTACATTTCTACAAGAGGTTCACAAAAAATAAATATAAATAGAACAATGTTTATCTTATCAACCCAAATATTTTAAAAATACCTCGAGCATTAAACGTTTAAAATACTAGTAGTGTTGGTACTTCAACTCGGTTGACATTGATTACATGTCCTAGATCCAGTTGCGAGAACGTTACGAACAGTTAAATAATCTAGGACCCTCAGTCGCCGGCCTAAACCGCTACGATATTGAATTTATTCGTAATAATCATAACTAGCATGCTCTTTTCGCAAGTTATCGTAAATTCTAGCTGCCTCGCCTTCTAACCCACAGTTATCGTAACAAAGCTAAGGCGAAGCAAATTAAAAACTCGATGCTTCGCGCAAACGATAACAGACACTTCGCGAGGTCGCGCTGTGTAGATCCGGCTTATCGCATGTGATGCCCACACGCAGTGACGTCATATGGGTCTTCCTTCCCAACGATGATTATGCTACTTAAAAGCTTTATACAATACATCTTTATAACCGTGAATTTACTTGCTACACGCATTGTTATTGCCGTAATTAACCGTAATTTTCAGACATAAACACGCGGTATGTTGACAAAGATTGAATACTTTGCTTTAAAAAGAACGAAAATTCGTAAATTAACAGGGGACTATCAAACTTTTTCATAACGATCGGTTCAGTGGTTTAGATAGGCGTGAAAAGGCAACTAACGGCCAGACAGACAGAGATACATTTACTTACTTATGCACTATTAGTATGGATTTATATCATGGCACGTCGATTAAAGAAATCTAGTCTGTTCAATTAAAGGCATTTGCCAAAGTGGACCATAAGAATCTGCTAAAGCACAATATCTAGGTATACCTACCTAAATAGTATTTAAAATTTAAAACAAAGTCGATTTACGTGTCTGTCTGTGTGTCCGCTTAATTCTTCTAAACTATACAATGGATTTGAATGCGGTTTTTGCGACCATTTTTATTAGAGAATTTATTCCGGAAGGTTTATTATTAGATTAGAAGGTTTATTAGTTTATCAGTAGATCGCACCCGTGCGAAGCAAGAGGCTAAAGGTGGTCGCTTCTAGAGGGACCATCATTACTTATTCCGCTTTTAGAACTGGCTACTAAGTTACAAAACCTTTGGACACGGGACCAAAACCTCTACTGTAACTACTAGCTAAAGGCTTCTAAAAAAATTACAGCCTTTTGCTAGACAAACAGTTGTTTAAAAAAAAATATGTTTAAGAAAAAACATACATGATACTATTGTATTTTCACTTACATCATTACTTATTATTACTTTAAATGTAATATTGTTCATAGCATTCTGTTTATTTATTACCAAACTGCTAAATTTTATTTTGGGACCAATATGCAAAGTGCAACAATATGTAAGTTTTTAGATTTATGACAAATATTATTTTATCATCATTTTCCCCAAGTAGGTATCATGGGGCAACTTCTGCTCTCCAAATATTTTTAATCTAGTAAAAAACATATCAATTTTACTCTATTTCATGGACAAATCGCACTAGACCAAAAACTTGTCATTCATACCAAAAACGTTTTAATGAAAAAGCAGCTAATGGTTTCTAAGACAGTTTCCCGGTATCTCCCATGTAACCAGATTTCTCCTTACCCAGTCAAAAAGAACACTCTTTATATATACAGGCATAAAATATCAAGTATATGCTTTTCATGACAGTTTAAGCAGTTTTTTTTT
This sequence comes from Lithophane leautieri, assembly GCA_949152455.1. NCBI lineage: Eukaryota > Metazoa > Arthropoda > Insecta > Lepidoptera > Noctuidae > Lithophane > Lithophane leautieri. The sequence continues at coordinate 15,968,685 of OX424458.1, read as the reverse complement.
ACTCTGTTGTTAGTAAACCTCAGAGCAATCTGTGACACAAAACTATTTAATAATTATCTTCAAGCTGATAATGATGGCACAGGCAACAGGTATAGCATGATTCAACTTAATGGCGGCTCGGAAGTTGGCTACTCGCTGCCCAGTACCCCACCCCCGCTGACACATGAAATTATTACTGTGCAGCGACTCACTTTATGTTGTGAGCCGCCATTAAGTTTTAATCGAATTGTAGTTTAAGATGTGTGTGTTGTGTAGTTGGCTATCAATTATTGTACAAACAAATATGCATACAATCACAGCCAGACACTTCAATTGTATTTGAATAATTATGTTCAGATAAAGTAATGATGGGCAATATTTGTTTTAATACTTATAAGTAACTTTCTGATAAAATAATTAATATGTTGATTTTGATCAATGATTAATTTTTTATTCAAGACTAGGGACACGCCCCTGCTTCACATTTTTTTTTCAACTTGACAAAATTAAATATTAATAATGTATTATACCGATAAACCTTCCAGAAAAAATTCTGTAAATGGTGACTTTTCTATGAGAGCAAATAGTCTATTCTTGAGTGTGCATAAGATATATTTAATTTAACACTGGACAAATACTTTTTTAATTGAATTAAAGGTCATTATGATAACACACATATTAATTTAAGCATTTTTGACACAATTTCCCTGACTGATAATGAATATTTTTTATACTTAGAAGTCTATTATTTACCTACATGCTTTTTAGGGTTCTGTGCCCGAAGGGTACCACACAAACCGTTTTACTAAGCTTCTGCTGTCCATCCGTCCATCAATCTGTCTGTTAACCTTAATAGAAGAATATAAACCTTATTTTATTGCATAGAAGTATAATGTTAAAGTTTCCTCAATAGATTAGTTGGTAACAAACAAGCCACATCACTATTAGTAATAAACTATGACAAGTAAGTATTATTGACTTTGAGGTTGTATCAATAGACTGTTTTGCTATATTAGATATTGTTCATATTCATATCATTTACTTACCTCCCTTTCAAGAACATGTTAACAAACATGTTACTTCAATTTGACTTCTAAGGCAAAGTAAGTAAACATTGGTTATAATATTAGTCATTCGTTTGTTGTCATGTCCCTACACCCAGGAGCCCGTAAGTCATAACAGAGTACGGGTGGTTCCCAGGATAAAATAGGAGATTATAAATTTTGTGCCTATAGTAGGTAAGTATACAAGTGAAAAAGATACTGGTTACAAAGAAAATCATAAGTATTATAAATCATGGTATTACTCCAAATGGAGAACTTACCTAAAGCAATTTTCTGTTGCTGATTACCTGTTAACACTAACTTTACAATATATTGAAACCAAGCACTATGTTTTAAGACAAAATGGATGTTTAAGTTGATCTGGTCATGAAGGGTAGTTTAACTCCTTGTAGAAATTAAAATACCTACATAAGAATTATTTTCATGATTAAGGCATTTGATAATTTTGTTTGGATATGTAGGTACCCTGCCATATTTAATAATAGAAATGGAAGTACTTCTTGCATAGTTTGAAAGTTCAAGTAAAGTACAAAACAAAACTTTTGTCGGCACTAATAAATATAAATAAATAGTTCCTTATCTTTACTATAGTTTAAACAAATAAAATCCTCACAATTTCCACTATAGCATTTTTTTTTCCGAGGCACCCACAGGGATAGACGAAGGAGACGTGACCAAATAACTGCGAAACAAACCGTAAACACATCAATAACACACACTACGCTTGTTCATAAAACAAAATGTCCCATCACAAAAAAAAAAACTAGTCTTTGTAAATTACTACGATACTTTACAAACAATTTTCACGAGTAATTATTGAGTTTTGTAATATTCCCCTGCTCGAAAAACTTCATTTTCATTTGACATTTTTGACAACCAGGGCTGTCAGTAGAGGCAGAAAGAAATTATACAAGAACACAGAAATTATACAAAATCAAATCAGACAGAGTATACAAAAGGAAATAACTGACTTCTGAAAACTTTTTTTTTTAAAGTCTTTGGTTTTTTTTGTACTCACAAAAGATTTTTGTATTTTTCACTTTTATTGTGTGTGTTTACAACTATGTTGTAACTATCCCACACAACTTCGTACTGTACTTACGTATACTGTACATACTTACTTGCTATGTAAACAACATTAACAGGAAGTTCTCATCATCAACCTACACAAAGTGGATTAATACGTATTATTGAAGTTTACACAAAAAGTCGAAAACTACCCTAGCAAAGATAATAATATTTATAAGGGTCCACGACGCAAGCTTCCTCTACCAAATCGGGCCAGTAATCACGGCGAAAATGGTGAACACAAATGAAAAATAAAAACGTAGTCGCCGAATGCAGAACCTCCTCCTCTTTCGAAGTCTGTTAAAATTCCAGGAATATTTTATTGGAAATCGCTAAGAAGAAACCAAGTTCTACTTGGAAGTTACAAGATACTTAAGTAGGTACTGTAAAAGATATCAAAACTTTTTGATCCACTCGGATGGCTCACTCCAAAAACTACCCAGATTAAAATACGGTTCCGAGACAGCTCTAAAGAAATTTGAAATGGGATGCCAAGATTTCATGGCAAATTAACGGAGTGGAAATAAAATAAAGCAAGTCATAAAAAACATAAACCAAAGTCAAATACCTTGATGATGCATGGATTTTGCAGCTCATCGTAGATGGCATATCGTGTCGTTTATTGCAAAATAACAAATCCAGGTCAAACGAAGGTTGGGTTTTGAATACTTATACTTTTTTAGTCTGGAATTAAAGATGCACAGCATATGCAGTGTCTTCTAACCGTGCGTTTGTACTGTGGAAACATTTACGACAAAACATGTTGAAATCTCTATTTTCTGACAATTTTTCATAAAATTTTTGACAGGAGCTAGAGATTTTAACATGTTTTGTTGTTAATGTTTCGCCAGTTCAAACGCACGGTAAGGGAAGTTTGATTGGTCACAACATCAAGGTTTACGGCGGGTGACTGACTCCTTGGCAGTTCTGGGATGGATACAAAGAGATCCCAATCACTGGAGAGCGTTTGCTATCTTGTGTTGCTGCATTATGGATTTGTTGTGAAAAATGGCGGTAACTACCGATAAACAGCTGGGTTATTAGAGGGGTAACATTGCTAAATTATACAGATTTTGTATTGTATTATACAATGTGCCAGCCCTGAAAGGACAAACCACAGACAAGTAAATAATAACATGGACGACATGGTAAATTATTTATTGTCGGATACCTACACAATCACAGTCTTCCACGACTCCACTCAATCCATTACAAAATCTCGCGTTTTTTTATTTTTCGCAGCTACCTTACAGTATTTTTTTATTTTAATACTTGTTTCTGCAGGTACGCAAGAGGTACCGAATCTAGTCATAAATTGCACTTACACTTAGCTACTTGGTTGGTCTGAGTTAGCTACATATATTGGTTAGCACTAGCAGTACACCCGCGAATGGCGGGTGTACCTAATTACCCGGCTACGGCGAAGAAAAAAGGAGGGTTATGATTTTGACCGGTATGTATGTAAGTATGTATGTTCATCTGTTCTTCTATCTTCTAAACCACTCATCAAAAAACAAATGAGGTATCGTTAGAAGCATCTTGATCGTCCGCTGGATATAGGCTACGTGGCGTCACATTAAATTAAAAATGGCGCCCTCTAGAAGACAAAGTCATGAGCTTAATAAAAAAAAGTCAAATCGAACCATGTTGGGTATCAAATGAAAGGGCTTAATGAGCACGTTTCTAAAATATATATAAGGTGCTATAAAAATATCTGCCACGGCTTTAATGGGAGGTAGTATTGTGTTTAAAGATTACGATAGTGAAGAAATTTCGTACCCCGGCACAGTTAAATCAATTTGAGAAAATAAAGTAGTTAAATAAACATTGACTCTAGTCTGCATAACGTGGTTCACAAATTACGCGCGATGTGTCGCTTCGTCAACGAAAACAACTGCTATCTCTTTCCATCTGTTCTGTGAATGAAAACTGAAATCAGCTGACTAGTTCGTCACTATCTAATCTACTAGGTACGCAATAATACGCAGGCAAACAAGTGTTTTAAAAGTGCAATTACTTACCAGCTACCGCATTCTTCCAAAAAACTGACGTAAATAAGATGATAAACTTCCCATCACACTTAAAACAGGCTTAGGACTGTCAAGTTAGTGTAAGAATCGCAATATGATGACTCACTCGCACACCAAACCTCTTCTGGTTTATAAGTTTACTGAATGCGCAGTTATGGAGTTACACTCGCGGTAGCCCAATACAATTTCAAGATATTCTTGATTGGAATACCGTCGTGTGGGTGGCATTTTTAAAGAAAGCGCGCGCGATACTCCCGTCTCTGAGCGCTAAAACTAACTTCCGAGCGGGCGGGCGGGCGACTGGCGGGCCGGGCGGTCGATTAACGCATGCGACGAACGGGGTAGTGCGGGTGAAGGTGGGGGCGCGCGGGGCTGCGCTTTGACGAGCGAGTGGCCGGCACGCAGCGGCATTGTTTGATAAGAATGGCAACAGCGTATGAACGGCGCCGGCGTTTCGCGAATTGAATTCGGTGCGGTGCGGCAACAGCTTATTAAGGCTACGTGATGGTTTTATGCCAATAAATCTATACTTACCAATTTTTTGTATGAAAAAAAATATGACAAGTGATCAATAATTTATCTTTACTATTGTAATCTATAAACACAATACTGTCTCCCATTGCAGCCGTGGCAGATATTTTTATAGCACCTTATCTATTATAACCAGTGATCGGAGTAGGTAGATTGAACTGGGGCCATTGATCCGAAACTTATATATTAATATGGACATTCCTCCGGAATTGGTGGATTATTAAAAAAAAACCGGAACTTATGTAGGAATTGTATTCTGCCAGAGTGGAAGGAGTCATTTGATGATTTGCCATCCTCAAAAAAATCGGAAATCGAAAATCGGAATTCGATTGTTTTTATTATTCAACAGATAAATAATGAATTAATTTAGTTTTGATACCTTCCTTTAAATTTTGAATTGAGTAGTAATAATATCACTACCAACATTAACAATATTTAATTGAATCCGGAAATACCGGAATTACTTTCCGCAAAAATGGCTTATCCATGTTATTCTTTCTGTGTGCATTTATGATACAAGTACCAAAAATCAATCTACCTACTCCGATCACTGATTATAACAATAAAAGAATTAAAAAAAAAGTTTTCATAAAAACTATAACCCAACTACGACTAAAAAGGTTACAACACACCACAGACAGACAAATTAAAAATCCGAAGTCACACGCACAGACTACTTAGAGAACTAACGTTCAGATGCACTAATGTTCTGTGGATGCACAACTCCCATAGAAAAGATATTGGACACAGCAACTCGCTACCTCCGTGAAGTTAGCCGCACGATTTAATTATTATGAACTTTTGTTAATCCTAATCGTTAGAGAATCGTTAGAGAGGGTTAGAGAGAAAAGAAAAACCGTTAGAGAGTAATTAGTTTTTATGTAAATACAATTTTAATTTTTCGTGTGAAGTTGGCCCCCCCTCCCGCAAAAATGGACTTAGACGTAATTTTATTTTTTTAATCGTTTGCGAATCGTTAGAGAGTGATTGAGAGTTACACAAAATCGTTAGAGAGTTAATATTTTATTTGATATTAAATCATTTCTAAGAGCGTGACGTTAGCCCACCTCTGTGAATTTTGCCCCCGAATTAATTATTCTCAACTTTTGTTAATGCTAATCGTTAGAGAATCGTTAGAGAGAGTTAGAGAGAAAAGAAAAATCGTTAGAGAGTAATTAGTTTTATTTATCAACGATTTTAATTACTTTTGTGAGATTGGCCCCCATTCCCGCAAAAATGGACTTAGACCTAATTTAAAAAAAAATGTAGTTTGAGAATCGTTAGAGAGAGATAGAGAGTTAAAAAAGATCATTAGAGAGTTAATGTTTTAATTGATATTAAATTATTTCTGAGAACGCGTTTTACTCTAGAGCAGATTAAAGTTTAGAAACGTGCCGCCGCGATAGGGGATAGGGGAGGGAGGAGAGGGGGGAATGGTTAGTAGATCCCCCCACTCACCCCTGCCGGAGATACAGTTTTTTTTAAATCATTTTTAAATATGACAAATCTTATAGGCTGGGACCACACCAACGGATTATCCCGATAATAAACGTTAACGGTTGGTGTACCACACCACAACTTACCTCGGGAATTTGTCAACGGCATTCACATTGGCGTTTAACGTTGGGTGATAACTCTGGTGGCGGTAGTTTAGGCAGATCAAAGAAATTTACCGCGAGAATTATTGCATTGAATGAAGCGGCCACACTTACGTTTCTCATTGTGCACCGTGAGTAGTACTACTGATACGATACATGATGCAGAGAGACGATAATAGATAAGAGTGATAAAGTTGTGTATTTGATCAACCATCATTTAACAGTGATACCCCGCAATCAATAAGAATACGAAATATTTTTTGTAGTTTCAATTTGATTCGGTACTTATAGTGCATCATTTATGCTCAAAACACACAAAAGGTGGGTGCTTGTCGGGAGCTGGTCGGGTAGTTTTTAATCCACCGACGTGACTTGGTCAGAATCAGGAGGCAGTTGGTTCCTAATAACGATGCCCTTTTCCAATTGGGGATCGTAAGGATTCTGTGCCGATCCTGGCTCATACTGTTATGAGCGTGGTGAGCAGTCCACTTATTGTCTAACTCGGCACATATATTGCGCCATATTGTGTTGGAATATCCCGGCAGTTTTGGCGAGGATAGATAAGTTCAATTTTTTTTTAAACATTTAACTACTTCTTCGTCTGAAACGGCAGCTTTCCGTGGCATTTCGATACAGTAGGTACGGGACACAATACAAGTAGCACTCGGGCGGGCTGTTGCTCAGCACTGATGTTTTATTCCACGTGTCATGTTCGTGAACGGGCGCCCTCAGTTGAGGCTGGTCATCTCTTATCTGATCTGCCAGGGTTTATTTTTAATCTTATATTTTGAATTGTTTTTGATTCTTTTTCGTTTGACATTGTTCTCACATATAGAAGCACTAAGAATACTGTATCCAGGATTTTGTAATATCTATATACATTTTTAAAAGAGTGTCCTTGGAGTTTCTTGCCCGTTCTTCTCCATAGAGATCTACGAATTGGAATGGGCAACTAGCTTCAACTTTTTGACTAACTGACCGACTCTTTCACAATTCAAAAGTGCCTGTAAATGGTTTAATTGAAATAAATGCTTTGAGTTTGAGTTTGATTCAAGAGCGCGAGCCCGCAGCGTGGGGCACGTGTTGCGGGGCGCTGCACGGCACCGCCTGCGCAGGCAAACGCCGTGCATCGCTACAAACATACATTATTTGCTTGTTACACAACATCTCTCAACCTTATTTCGGAAGATACAATAGTAATAGCAGGATTCAATACATAATAATAATACCAAATTACTTAACCGTCTGGCCACGGGACATTCCACTGCAGCGAATTTTCACGCGGTGCGAACGGCGAGGCTTCTTGCGACTAAAACAAATGAATAAAAACCGGCCAAGTGCGTGTCGTACTACGCACAATGAAGGGTTCCGTAGTTGAAATACTTGTTCTTCCATAGCCTACTGTTGTGATAGTTTTCCTTTTAATTTCGTTGCTTATACATAGGTACTACTGCCGTGAATTTTGCACATGTCCAAAACCAACCATTTAGCTGGCAAGGGGGGAGACACTTGACTGTAACAAAAATTTGCACTTTAAAGCTTAATATTTTGCAAACGGATCCCTGAATCCAAAAATGATTTTTAACCGACTTCAAAAAAAGGAGGAGGTTATCAATTCGTCGGTTTTTTAATTATTTATTTTTATTTTTGTTACTTAATACTTTCGAGTGGGTGGACCGATTTTGATGATTCTTTTTTTATTTGAAAGGTGGTGCTTCCTGTTTGGTCTCATATAAATTGTATTAACTTTGCTTGAGCAGTTTTTGATTTAGCTTCAATGATTACGTATTTTTTCCCACTTAGTCTATGTAGATGATATCTTATTTGACTCCGTCACTATTAATTTCATAGCAGGTAGTGGTATTCGAATTTGAGAGGCGTAGGTACCACAACTAAAAAGTGAAAAATAAAAACATTTTACAATAAAAAACAAACGACTTCCAAAAAAAACAGTAAAAAGTGAAAAATAACTTTCAGAAAGGAACTTAGACAGTCGGTGGCAAAAATTGAAAATTTAAAGCAAAGAAATTTAAGTTTTTTTTCACTTTTTTGTGTTTTTTTGGAAGTCGGTTGTTTTTTTTATAAATTTTTTTTATCTCAAACAAACTCACCATATTTTTTAATGACCTTTCCAACGACAGCTCACACAAAAGGATAGGCGAGAAAATAAAAGTTCCCACAAAAATGTTGAAATTTGGTAATTTATTGTGACCCAAACATGGGACGTATAACGTAAATAAATACATTTTGAATATGGGAGTCACTTCTGGGGGACAATACAAAAAAAAAAGTACCTTGTGCATGCGCAATAATATTAACAGTGTGAGTGTGACATATTAAATGGAAGGGCTGGTAGTGAGGCTCTTAATTTTTTTTATATTCAACTTACGAGTAATTTACTTTTACTTTACGACAGCGAAGATAAGAAAGTACACAGGGAGCCTAAAGGCTAGTCCAAACAGGCGTGATATCGCGGGCGCGACAGGCAGCGCTAATGTTGTCGCATCCGCGATTATGCGCCTGATTGTGGGAGCCTTAACATGAGCTGCCATTTCTCGCCTGTCGCTCAGTGCGTCTTTCTGTCATCCGACACAGGGCATTACATATGCTAAAGGGATACGACAAGACAAACAACAAAATGACAGGTCATGGTAGATACATGGTGAATAGTCACTCCTACGAGATATGTTCATAAAAGTTAACACGCTGAATTCAGTTTTTCTTTATAGAGATAGGTAAGTACTTCGTCAAATTAAATGGTTAACAAATTATTATTCAATTGACAAATTCAATAAGTTGTGGCTCCACCCACGGTTAACGTCTATTATCGTGATAATCCGTGTGTGTGGTCCCAGCATATGAGACTTGTCATATTTAAAAATCATTAAAAAAACTTTGTATCTCCGGCAGGGGTGAGTGAGGGGATCTACTAACCATTCCCCCCTCTCCTCCCTCCCCTATCCCCTATCGCGGCGGCACGTTTCTAAACTTTAATCTGCTCTAGAGTAAAACGCGTTCTCAGAAATAATTTAATATCAATTAAAACATTAACTCTCTAATGATCTTTTTTAACTCTCTATCTCTCTCTAACGATTCTCAAACTACATTTTTTTTTAAATTAGGTCTAAGTCCATTTTTGCGGGAATGGGGGCCAATCTCACAAAAGTAATTAAAATCGTTGATAAATAAAACTAATTACTCTCTAACGATTTTTCTTTTCTCTCTAACTCTCTCTAACGATTCTCTAACGATTAGCATTAACAAAAGTTGAGAATAATTAATTCGGGGGCAAAATTCACAGAGGTGGGCTAACGTCACGCTCTTAGAAATGATTTAATATCAAATAAAATATTAACTCTCTAACGATTTTGTGTAACTCTCAATCACTCTCTAACGATTCGCAAACGATTAAAAAAATAAAATTACGTCTAAGTCCATTTTTGCGGGAGGGGGGGCCAACTTCACACGAAAAATTAAAATTGTATTTACATAAAAACTAATTACTCTCTAACGGTTTTTCTTTTCTCTCTAACCCTCTCTAACGATTCTCTAACGATTAGGATTAACAAAAGTTCATAATAATTAAATCGTGTGGCTAACTTCACCGAGCTCAACTCGCTTCTGATTGGTTAGGGGAAAATGATACATGACAGTTGTTGTCGTTTTTAATTGTTGGCTCATGTAGGTAAAGGTATGCATTATACAGCTACATACGGTATAGAAACCACCCATTTGAAAATTTTATTTTCATTTTATAGAAGGAAAATGCAAATTAAAAGACTTGATGTTTTGCAGTAAATAATATCATTTATTGGGATTTTTCTTCAGTTTTTTCTTATATTTTCTTAAAGCTTTCGCTTGCATAACTTTGCTTGCTACTCGAGTTTTCCAGACTGACAATGTCTGTACCTTTTAACATTTTATTAATTATATTGGACCAATTATGTATGGCTAATTTTTTAGTTACAGAAATGAATGCTTGAATGATAATTATCATTTTTATGTTTTAACTCAAATGCACACTTGTTTTGTATTATATTATAAATTTTGGTCGCGAGGTTGTGTTTATGTGCATTTGAGTCCAAAAACAGATTCGTTTCTTTAAATATTGTGCCAAAAAGCATAAGAAAATGTTTGGATGCATATTAAACCCCTTTTATTATTTTTATACTCTTTTTGGGACACCCACCTATGTACATCAGTCTTTCTTACACTGCCGACAATTCGATTTGTTTAATATTTTTCTTAATACCCAGCCGGCAATGTAAGCTCTTGCATGAACATTCAAGTGTTCACGTCTCGCCATAGTGCTAAGGTTTACAGAGTCATTGTTAAGACTATTTGATTCTAAATGAGTATCACTGTCTAAAATTTCACTAATGTTGACATTTGTTTCAAACAGTGATTTCATTTTTAGTAACTAATAACAGGATTCATCTTCACAATTAAATGAATTGTAATGAAATTTTATGAATCCTGTTATCAGCAACGATTTAAAAGTATTTGTGAAGCTATGGCAATCTGGGTTATTATTCCTTGAATTATAAGCCCTAACCCTTCCAAAAAAAAAATCTAGGCCATCTGAATTGAAATATCTAGGGTGCATAATTTTTACATTTTTTTCTTCAAAAAATTGCCAGTCTCTGAAAACTTCTAAGAGTTACAAGACAGTTTCTTATACTAGGTACAGTAACTTCCTTGGAATTTTTATCAATAAATTTCATTTGTTGGAATTTTTCGATAGCTTCTCGCCAAAATTTATGGTGAAGGGACGTTTTCGTCACGGTGGAGCGTAATTCCTTTCCTTTACTCTTCTTAGGGAAAGTGCTGGCTCCATTCACACTGTCAAATAGATTGTCCAGGAAGGTCACTACTTGGGACATATTTTGACATTGTATTGCTGACTGGTTTGCCATCTGCATAATGCGCTAGAAAAAAAGTAGATACTTATTACTTTAACATTTTTTTTTTATGAAATTTAAAATACATGTGTGGCAAAAATGTTTGCTATAAGTTAAGACTACAAAACATGAATTGTATGTTTAAGAGATAAGATAAGATAAAACTGCCACTGCATTGGCCTACAAGGCATAAATAGAAAAACAAAACAAAAATGGTTAAAATCTTAGAAAGCCTAACTGATTTGGGAGGGATTAAACTAGGTAACTATCTATTATAGAGGCAGAGAGAGTGAACAACAGTTTGCATATTTCTATAAATAAAATAAATAATATACCCAGTATTGAAAACTAACACCAACCTGTAGGCGTAGAAGCAGCATAATTGTGATCTACATGTAGAGTGCGGCAATAATTGTGTTCAAATTCAGGGCTTGGAACCTGATTTTCTGGAAAAATAAACATATAATACAAGTTAGTTACCATTTTGTAAGTTATTTGGGTTGATTTCAAGCAGACAGCCAATTGTAAAACCTTACCAAAACCCTGAGCAGCATGAATGTGGGTGGATTGTGTGAAAGATGATATGGCTAGAGAGGGGTGAATAATGAGATGCTGGCTGATAGAAATGTATGGAAGACTTGCTGCGCCAACCACAACTAAATTGGGATATGGGCAGGAGAATAATGATGATGATTTAGTAAGTTATTTATCATTACTGTAACAGCTACCAGCAACTAAAGCTAGAAATTGAAAAAATGTGAAAGTAATGTCTTGTTGTTTACTAACCAATTACAAACATAAGTATCAGGTGAATGGATTTGAATAAATATAGGTTTGTGACAGGATCGTTTTTAAGCGGCTAGTATACATTAAAACTTTCACCATAAGAGTGTAGTATACTTTAGCAATCCGACAATTACCTGAGTTAGAATGTGTTGGAACTCCAGTAGAGGTTTCATGTTCAGTGAACAAAGTAGGATAGGCTTGCATCAAAAGACGTGATTTCTGGGTGAGAAACCTTGCCTCAAAATGTTTATGACACACACATTGTTTGCCCAATTCAACCACACTCAGAACACGCAGGGAAAAAAACAACTTGTGTTCACCGCGAAATCCGACATAAAACAATTAATGTCAACAAACAACAAGATGGCGGACAGGCCGACAGCCACAGGCGACACAGGGGCATGAAGAAGTTGCAGAGGGGGTACAAACGTCATGTATCATTTTCCCGCTGTCATTCGTATGTCTTCGTTTTTTTCTTACCGTGCGTTTGCACTGGCGAAACATTAAAGACAAAACATGTTGAAATCTCTAGTTCCTGTCAAAAATTGTATGGAACTTTGACAGAAAGTAGAGATTTCAACATGTTTTGTCTTTAATGTTTCGCCAGTGCAAACGCACGGTTAGAAGATTACGGGACCAGGTCACACGTAATCTGTTCGATTTATGCCCTAACACGTGTGACTCCAGATTTTTAATTTGTCTGTCTGTGGTGTCTTGTTTATACCTTTTTAGTCGTAGTTGGGTTATAGTTTTTATTACTTAATTATTTTTTTTAAATATAATTGTTAGTGTGTAGGTACACACAGCTACACATCAAACTATACATTTCCAGTGACCTGCTGACCTTACATTGTACGGAAATCCTATGCAATGCGAGATCAGCATAAACTGGATATGTATAGCTTGATGTGTAGCCGTGTGTACATAGATTTTCAGAAGAGGTACGTAAAGGTACACAGAAGGTACCAAATAACTGCAATAAATTTATGCAAATCTGAAAAATACACCCGCGATCTGATGCATAGGTAACATTATTTGGTATCGTTCCTTGATTCCATATAGGTATTATTGTATTTTGTGCTCGATTCGAAGGGAGGGATTGAGCGGATAAAATAAAGATTGTTGCTTGCTGCCTGTATGATTGTTGTGAAGTAAGCTAGAGCTAGTAAAGTGCGCCTTGCCCCATTTTTCATTCCGGGTACCTTTGCGGGTATGCGTTCGACTACATAGCAAAGTTTCACTGCATTTCGGGTGAATGGTTTAGGAGATATAGGTAGGAGAAACATACGGGATATATAAATAGGTATATTTTATTATGTTTCGTAGAGTGAAATATTTACCTAAAGGCGTTTGGCCAATAAGCCAATTTAAACTATCGGTACAACTCCGCGGTTACACTGAGGCAAATCCCGTACGGGAACCGATTTTTGTTTGAATGATTAGGAAGTCACGCAACGGCCAAGTGCATTAAAATTGCCGCGAGCCGCAACCCCCACGTGGTTAGCTTCAGTTTGGTCTATGTGACTACCATGAACTCAGACCAACAAAAAAAGAAAGACGGAGCACTCCATACATCAAACGTGTAGCCACAAAACTATGCTCCTGCAAGTAAACACACAAGCTCACGCACACACCTAAACAAAAACTATGCTCACCGCTCCTAGTACGTCACGAGTCGTCGTCTAGTAAACTTCAATAAAAAAAATAGAATTATGCCTTCTTGTGTAGTGAAAACTTGTAAAAACAATAGCAAATCATATAAAAAGTCTCACGGAATCACTATTCACATGGAAGTACTTCAAATAACATCGTTTCTTAATTTAGTTAACTATGAATTTTAGGTTAAGTACTTGGAACAAAAACCTGAATGAATGAACGAACGAAAACAGTGACATTTAAAGTGCGAGGGTTGCCATAATATGATTTGAAATTTTCCCGTTCGATATTTTTTAGTTCGAGTAATTATAATTATGCCTGTTTCTTTTATGTATTTAATCATTTAGATTTCCAAGTAATATTGAAAATAAAAGTAAATGGATAGTAGCTATAAGAAATAGTCGGAATGATCCAGAATGGCAGCCATCGAAAACCAGCGTGGTTTGTTCCGATCATTTTGATAATAATGACCTTTATTCAACTAATCGTGGACTTCGCCGTGTGATCAAAAGCGGATATACTAAAAAGGTGTATAAAATTTGAAAAACAAAAATGAGATTTTATCAAAACAGTAATTAAACACGGACTGTATTTTTTATTTTAGTTAGTTTCTCAGCTTAGTCTAGCTAATTTAAATACTACTGTACCAAATTTTATTTTTTAGATGTTATTTCCATCGTCATACGTAATTGCTAAAAACTCAGTTTCACAAAGTTCTGGCTGTACGTTTGTTCAAGTATGTCCTAATTCTTCATTTATCTTCCTAAGGTTTTAATCAAAAGCTGCCATTACTCGTGTAATTTTTTTTGTAGAACTTACCATACTTGCCTAATGTAGCCATTGACGATAGGGCTGTATGTAAATGCACTTTGTACTTAATTGTTATTTTATTTTGCGATGTAAAAAAAATGGTTTTGTTTCGGAATGCTTCCTAACAATTGAGGTACAATACCATACTCAACAATATCTTACTCGTACAGTATTATCCCACCCAAAATATTATTCCCCAAATTATAGGGAAAAACTTTAACAAATGACAACCCTTTTTACATACACATAGATAAAAAGGTGGCTTCACTTTTGATGTACGTAATGCTCCGTCTTTCTTATTTTGTTGGTCTGAGACCATGAAATCGAAAACCGTGTTTTGCAATAAGAAACATCGTAGATCAGGTCAAAATTAAACATAGGGTTAATAAAATATAAACATTTTTTTAATTATTTAATAAACTTATAAAATTGGTGTAGGTACAAGAATACATTCTGATAAAATACGTACAAAATAGTTTTTTTTTAAGCGTAGGTATAGCCTTTTAGATCTAGTCTAGGTAATAAGTGTTCCACTTTATCTATTGTGGCACGGATAAAAAAATACATTAGAATGTTATTTTGAAGAACGAAGACGATATTTTTGCATTTTCCTTAGAATCTGTGACTAGAAGCGGCCAACGCTTGAGCTTGAGGCGTGGACTGCAACAATGCTGAAGTTAGTTGCGCCACTTCTTCCTAGCTAAAACACTAGGAATCGGTGAGGGACGGGCGTTAATTAGCTATAGACTATGTGCGTGCATCGACGGCACGTAAAAAAGCCGTTGTGTGCATGCCCGTAAACGGAGTGTTCGGCGAATCTGTTTACAAGTACTTCATCCCAAGTAGGTAAAGTAGGTACTTATATCAATTTCATAAAAAATATCTCACATCAAACGAAAATAATTATAATAATATTATTAATTACCTACTTACTACCTAAAACCCATAAAAATTTAAAATTTGTTCTTTTACAAATAAGAAAACAACCGCACTAGTCTAATTTAGTTTTCCGAAATAATAGCCTCAAGATTTGTATACCAACGAATTGTCAATAGAAATAGAAATTGTTAATAATGTTTTTTTATCAATAACACAGGATGTAGCCAGCTGAGGCTGTTAGGCTGCGGACAAGGAGCGCCGCGTCACTAGAGTCTGGCAAACAAAAGTTGATCCTGAAAACACGCGCGAAATTAAAAAAAAATAAGACTTTATCCCTGTACAAAGGGCGATAACACGTTTTGTTATTTGGAATTTTATTTTATACAAATAAAATAAAAGCATTTATATTAGCCCAATAACGCTAATGCCTCGTCTTCACTAGGAGACAATTGTTCCGCAACACAACACGTGTCGCTAGAGATGTCAGGCGAATTCGAGTGACGTTGTCGGACATGTATGGCGACATCTAACCGTGCGTTTGCACTGGCGAAACATTTACGATAAAACATGTTGAAATCTCTATTTTCTGCCAATGTTCCATACAATTTTTGACAGGAACTAGAGATTTCAACATGTTTTGTTGTAATGTTTCGCCAGTGCAAACGCACGGTAAAGATAACCGTGCGTTTGCACTGGCGAAACATTTAATACAAAACATGTTGAAATCTCAACTTTCTGTCAATGTTCCATACAATTTTTGACAGGAACTAGAGATTTCAACATGTTTTGTTGTAATGTTTCGCCAGTGCAAACGCACGGTAAAAAAGAGGTCGTGAGACAAGATGTCTGGCGTCGTTGGTTTACATCGCCCGACATTCCCAGACATCTTTAGCGACACGTGTTGCGGGTCATTTCTTCTGAAGGTTGCCCCCATATTTCTCCATTTAATCGATTTAAATTCGGCTATTATGTGTTCCGTTAGACGTCTGAAGTCCATTATGAGAGTACATCGTCCTTTTCACACGCCTTCCGTTACATGATGGTCACTTCCGTCACGTCAACAGGCCCGAGCGCCAACTATAGCCTAACCTGGAACTAACTGCACCACAGAGCAAGCCGCCATTTCTTATGTCATTGTTGCGTCGTTTTCCTAATCGCGCGCGTGTTCGTTCGTTAGATTTTTCAATCTCCGTGTTGTACGGAGCCATTTATTAAAATGAATTGAATACTTTCGAGATTAAAGTAGAAAGTAGGTACCTATAAATTGCTTTCCGTTACGTGAAAACATGTACGTTTGCCCAGCACGGCCCCTCAGAATTTGCATTTATGGTGTACACCATTGCAATGTACTCGCCTCTAGCAGTATATGTACCGATTTCTTTTTCAATGTACCTCTATACTTTTGAAGAAATATGCAAAAAAAGGTGGCCGTGCCAGCCAAACGCTTTCAGCACGGCCCCCCATGTAACTTGAATAATACATACCGTATTAACAAATGTCTATAACTCAAGAAATGTACTCTATTAATACGTTATATGTGCCGCAACAGTTATTGTGAATTCATAATAACAAATAATATATAGATGTGGATAAGGGGCCGTGCTGGAAAAAATCATTTTAAGAAATATCTAAAAAAGACAAAACATACTTAGCCAAAAACTATTAAAAAATAATTGAAGTTTAGCAAGTAACATATGTACCGCATTGATTTCTCATACAACTTGTTATATTGTGAAAAATAAATCTATTTTAGTTCATTCAGCACGGCCCTCTATAGTTGCCTATATCTTTTTAAATAAGCCGTGTATGTTTACAAAATTCGACTTCCTGAATAATATATAGGAGTACATTCCTTTCAACTAAATTGCAATTCTGCTGTATCAATACTTTAGAAGATAAATTCAATCTAAAATATACATACATTAAAACTGATGGGGTGACCATGATTTCATATATTTGGTAGGTAGGTACATAAATGTTCTATATTTATGTACTTATATTAATTAAATTATGTGACTACATTGAAATAAACATTCTTTTTACCCGACTGTACCAGAAGGACGGTAAGGTTTTTCGAGTGAATGAATGTAGATATGTAGCAACCTTCATTTCTTTGGCACGCTTTGTAGTCTAAACGGCTTTATTAATTTCAACTTGAGAGATGTCGTTATATTCGTCTTAATTGTGAGAATGACACAGGGTAGGTATAGGTACCCATCAAAAACATTAAAAATAAAAATAACTGATTCTTGGCGTCAAGTAATTAATCGTTTTCTTTTCCTCAAAGCCTATCTAGTGGGATAATATATTAAATAAACGAATTTCTAAGTGGACTAGCTTTAACTTACGGTTCGGCTCGCGTGGTAGAAATAAAAAATATATAAAGCGTGCTTATAACCTTCCCCTAGAAAAAACACAACTTATAATATGTTTAAATAAATGTTATTCAGAATGAGAAATGCTAAAAAAAACAAAATATTCAATGTTTCTCAAAGTTTAAAATTTGTCCGCTATTGGGTAATTTATTTAAATAATTATGTGTTTATTCATTACATCTTAAAAAATAATCATTAAGTATAATAATATATTATCAGTTAATTTTGTCGTGTGCGATCGCTATTAGTTCACTGACGCTACCGTAATTTTTAATGTGGCGCTGGTGTCGCGGTTACTTCATGTTGCGCTTGAGTGTTTATTGACAGTCACATCTCTACGCGCATAACAGACAGTAGTAAATATAAATACTGCTCAAATAATATGAATATTCATGGGTCGTGTGTTTGTGCAGTGAATTCTATTTCAAGGACGAAAATGGATTGTTAAAATAAACGGGTAAGTAAGTTTTAAGTTATAATATAATTTATTTGTATTTAAAAAATAGATTTGATGTAAGTATATCTAGGTAAGTGCATGTAGGAATTGAACTTGACCCTAAAGAAGATTGCGTAAATATTAAAGTTACACGTTGTATGCACATAAGATAATGCAAAGCACATTAAATCAGTATGCTAGATTTATTTAATGTTATTTAAAAATACCAAAATGTATGAAGCACCTGCTTACGACACAAATCTTTGCAAATTTTCTTTTTTTACAAATCTTTGCATGAGTAGTAGACATGCGCATAACAGTGCCATATTGTTGATTTGTTTATTTTAATAAAGAGTTACTCAATTTAAGCAGTATTTTTTATCCTATTTTCATGTAGAATCATGGTCACCCCATCAGTTTTAATGTATGTATATTTTAGATTGAATTTATCTTCTAAAGTATTGATACAGCAGAATTGCAATTTAGTTGAAAGGAATGTACTCCTATATATTATTCAGGAAGTCGAATTTTGTAAACATACACGGCTTATTTAAAAAGATATAGGCAACTATAGAGGGCCGTGCTGAATGAACTAAAATAGATTTATTTTTCACAATATAACAAGTTGTATGAGAAATCAATGCGGTACATATGTTACTTGCTAAACTTCAATTATTTTTTAATAGTTTTTGGCTAAGTATGTTTTGTCTTTTTTAGATATTTCTTAAAATGATTTTTTCCAGCACGGCCCCTTATCCACATCTATATATTATTTGTTATTATGAATTCACAATAACTGTTGCGGCACATATAACGTATTAATAGAGTACATTTCTTGAGTTATAGACATTTGTTAATACGGTATGTATTATTCAAGTTACATGGGGGGCCGTGCTGAAAGCGTTTGGCTGGCACGGCCACCTGTTTTTGCATATTTCTTCAAAAGTATAGAGGTACATTGAAAAAGAAATCGGTACATATA
The DNA here is from genome assembly GCA_949152455.1 of Lithophane leautieri. NCBI lineage: Eukaryota > Metazoa > Arthropoda > Insecta > Lepidoptera > Noctuidae > Lithophane > Lithophane leautieri. The sequence continues at coordinate 15,949,590 of OX424458.1, read as the reverse complement.
CTGCTAGAGGCGAGTACATTGCAATGGTGTACACCATAAATGCAAATTCTGAGGGGCCGTGCTGGGCAAACGTACATGTGAAAACAGTGAGATTGGTGGAATAAAACTTTTCTTTTCCGTAAAGTCGGCCATCTTGCTAAGTGTGGAAAAAGTGCAAAATTAACTTTCAAAGATCAACCTGAAATCTGGTGTGATTATGAAAATGGACACTATGTACAGTGATAAAGTGATTGAGCCAGTGATTGACAATCTCGCGGACGTGTTTAGTGATCACGATACCACGCGGTTACGAAAAAGTGGAAAAAGTGTAAATGTGCCGCCGCCTGTGCCGGCAAGTGCGTCAAGCTCGAAGTCATCATCATCATCATCATCAGCATCGAGTTCGAGTTCGAGCGAGGAGGATGAGCCGCCGTCAAAAAGACGGCGCCGGATTCGGTCGCACGAGTCATTACGAGAAATAGATCGCCGGTTTGAAGTTCTGTCACAACAACTTGTAAGTCACGTTAATAACATATTTTGTGCAAATTACGCTGCGATGCAACCGAGTTCTTCAGGACTTTCCGCTGTGCCTACGTCAGTACCAGTAAATAAACTCTTAGATGATCCGTTTTTACGCCTGTCAGCCGAAGTTAATGATATTGCCGATCTTAATGTTTCCATCAAGGAACCGTCCGTACCGAAAGGGAATCCTGACAGAGTCGCTAAGTTGGCTACAATGCAAAGGTTCGACTCCTTAGATTGGAACTCTGTGCGGTATAATGAAGTGCAAAAGAAATATGCTGCTTTTCCAGCGTTCACCGAGCTGAAAGTAAATGAGGAATTGAGACGTTTAGAAGATCTGTTTGCCCCACTTAGATGGTATCAGATGGAACGTAGCTTCGCCGCTTTGTCGAATGCCTTTCTAGCCCAAAATGAGTTTGTTAACTTAGCTCTCCGCAATTTAATTGACTGGTCCGCAAAACCAAACGCACAAATTACGTCAACTACAATTTACGATAAATTAAAAGAGTTATTTGGAAATGAGTCTGATTTCAAAACAATTTCTCATGATATTTTGCAAATGATTTGTGGAAAGCGGGCTGAGGTTTTAGAATTACGGCGTAAAGCGTTGCTTAAAGGTTTAAAAGGGAAATACATACGTGAAGATATTGATAAAATACCCCCCTCAGTGGAATATATGTTTAACCCACAAAGTTTATCCGCTTATATACAAAAAATTGGCGGAATGGACAAAATTAATAAAGATTCAGCTCCTAGTTCAAAATTCTCTGGACGTTCTAAATCACCAATACTTTCAAAATATCCAATGACTTCTACTTCCCATGATAAGCCCTTTCGTTTTCAACAAAATAAAACAAAACAAGGAAAGAACAATAAACGTCATTTCGACGAGCAAGGAAAAAAGAAAAGGGGGGGGGCGGAAAGGTGAACCCAATAGAAATAGACACAAATGACTCGAGGTTTATGGGGGGTTGTCTGATGTTGTATCAAGAGGTGTGGGCCAAATTCAATCCACCCAAGATGGTTCTCAAATTAATTTCTGCAGCACGCATTCCATTCAATCAGACACCACCCCTTATCTTCCCAACGCCGGACATCATGCAAAAATTTCAAACGCCAAGTTCTTCAGAAATGTCATTGGAAATTCAAGCCATGATTCAAAGTCAAATTCTCGAGCCTGCGCCTTTAACTCCATCATTCATATCCCCACTATTCATAATAACAAAAAACAGTGGAAAGAAACGGGTTATTTTAATTTGAAAGCATTAAATCTAAAGCATAAAATTTTATTAATTTTGTTAGTTTTAATGTTTGTTTGTTTTTATTGTTATATTTCCTGTGCGTGTCCCAAATAAAATATTTTTCTTTGTTTCTTTCTTTCTAAATCAATTCATGAAACCATTTCCATCTTTTTCATCATCACCAAATGTCCAACTTCTTACAAGCGGGCGACTGGATGGTCAAACTGGACCTTTTTTTTTTTTTTTGACGCTCATTAAATCAATTCATGAAACAACCATTTCCATCTTTTTCATCATCACCAAATGTCCAACTTCTTACAACGGGCGACTGGATGGTCAAACTGGACGTTTTTTTTTTTTTTGACGCTGAGGAATGCATTACGCATCCCCGCTCGTGGGGGACGAGTCTGGGGTATGTGGGACACTCCTGTCGCTAACGACAGTATACCCACTAAAACTCAGCGGTGTTCCCACATCGCCGTAATGGGAGGGCCATGGGAATCCGGCTCAGCCTTTACATCCACAACCCTCCCGGCGCATGCCCGCCTAGCTGGCGGGCCCCGCATGCCCCCCAAGATGGGGGACTACGGGAATGGCCGGGAACACCTGGCCATTCCCGTCCGACACTGGTGGAGACCTGTGCAATACAGGCAAGGGTGCCCCCGCACCCATTGCCTGCTGGCCTCCACCTGGGAGGAGTCGGAGATGACTATCAAACTGACGTCTTCTTCGACCCTTCCTCCGCCTTCGGAGCGGCGCTGCGTCAGGATCGTCCTCCCGCGCGCGCTCTGCCGCCTCCTTCTGGGACATGACGTGTTCACAGAAGGAGGCGACTGCCGCCCAGGACCTCTCATCCCTCAGCATGGCGTTAACCAAGCCGGGGAGCGACAGGTCCGGTCCGATCACCGCGATGAGACTGCGGCGCGGCTCGGACCACGACGGGCACACCTCGAGGGTGTGCTGCGCCGCGTCCTCCACAGCACCACAGTCGAGGCACGACGGCGTCCTCTCCCGTCCGATTCGGTGCAGGTACGATCCGAAACAACCATGTCCGGACAGCACCTGCACCAGACGGAAGGAGAGGAACACATGCGACCGCTCGAGCCAGTCTCGCAGGACTGGCCCAATCGCGTCGATGGTTCGGCGGCCGAAGGCTGCGGTGGCGAGGTCCCCCGTCCAATGGACGACGATAGCGTCCCTCGCCTCCCGCCGGACGGCCTCCCGCTCTTCTGGGGCTGAGCGTTGCCCCCTCGCCCTCCGCTCCGCCGTCCATTCATATACTCTTGCGAGCACCCACGCCTCGAGTTCCCAAGGAGGGGTGCCGGCCAGAGCACATGCTGCCCCAAAGCTCACCGTGCGGTAAGCCCGCGCCACTCGCTGGGCTATGGCCCTCTGGGGTGCCCGCAAGGCAGCGGCGTTCTCTCTCCTTTGGAGGGAGTCCTCCCAGATAGGAGCCCCGTAGAGGGCCATACTCCTCAAGATACCGGCGTAAAGATGCCGGCATCGAGCGCTGGGCCCCCCCAAGTTGGGAAGCAGCCAGGAGAGCGCGCCCGCGGTCTTCAGCAAGCGCGACGACAGCCCGCGAAAATGCGGACCGAAGCGCCACCTGCTGTCGAGTACAAGGGGGTCCGCAGGGGTCAGTCTTAGGCCCACTCCTCTGGAACGTTGGCTGTGATTGGCTCCTGCGGGGAACTCTCCTCCGAGGCACGAGTGTCGTCTGCTATACGGATGACACTCTCCTCACTGCCCGGGGGGGGAGTTTCAGGGAGGCGGCCAACTTGGCCTCGGCGGGCAGATCCTTGGTCGCGGGGAGGATCCGCCGCCTAGGTTTAACGGTGGCGCTGCACAAGACCGAGGCCGTGTTCTTCCACGGCCCTCGGCAGCGCCCCCCACCACCTGACGCCCACATCTTCGTGGAGGGCGTCAGAATTGAGGTGAAGGCCCAGATGAAATATCTGCCAACGTTCCAGAGGAGTGGGCCTAAGACTGACCCCTGCGGAACGCCGGCCTCAACGGCATACCGCCGGACTTGGCCAGTCCTATTAACCAGGAGGATCGCCCGATCCTCCAGGTAGCCGGCCAGCAGCCTGCGCATATATCGAGGCACTCCGTGAAATCCGAGCGCCTCTAGGATGGTGGAGTGGGGAACGGAGTTGAAGGCGTTGGCTATGTCGAATGAAACCGCCAACAGTCCGTCCCCCGCCTCCATCGCCTCCTTCACCTGACCCTTAAGGCAGGCCAGCGCATCCACCGTCGAACGCTCAGCCCGAAATCCGAACTGAGCGTCCGACAAGTCCGGCCCGATATTACGCAGATGGCACTTTAGGCGGGCAGCGATTATCCCCTCGAACATTTTGCCGACCTCATCGAGCAGAGCGATGGGCCGGTATGCCGAGGGGGAGTCTGCTGGGCGGCCCTCCTTGCGAAGGAGGCACAGCTGCCCCTCCTTCCGCGGTTTCGGGAACCTTCCAGACGCAAGGCATGCGCTGAAAAGGTCCCGAAACCTCTCCTCCATTTGAGTGGCAGCGATCGCCACCACTCTTGCCGGAACACCGTCGGGGCCCGGAGCTGTCTTCTTGGCGCGGATATGGAAAATCGCCGCGCCAAGTTCCGACTCCGTGGCAGGAGGGGCCTCCTCTTCTTCCTCAGCTGGCGGAGCTGTCTGCGGTGGGTCCATCACTGGTGGGGTGAAGTTGTCCCTGCACGGAAACGGACTGAACCACCCCATCAAGAAATGAGGGCTCCAGGGTCTCGGCCACCGGGGGACCAAACAGGCGCAATTTGTTGCGCGCCGCCTTATATGGTCTCCCGTAGGGGTCGTTATCGAGACCCTCCAGCATCTCAGCTCTCGCAGTCTCTGGCGGCGGCGATGGCTCGATCGAGGACCATTTTTGCCTCCACGTATACCTCATAGAGGTGGTCCCCGACGGCCTGGTCCCTTCGGCGCCGCCGCCGACTCCGCGCGTATTCCCTCCTTGCCTCCACACACGCTGCTCGGAGCCCCGCCAACTCCGCCGACCACCAGTACACGGCGCGTCTGGGTAGTGGTCGGCGGGACCGAGGCATGCTGGAGTTGCATACCTCGGTCGGTCAAACTGGACCTAAGCCAAGCCTATTATCATTTGAGGATTTCTCGAAGACACCGTTGCTTCCTACGCATAAGTTACGAGGGTCGACTGCTACAAATGACCTGTCTGCCCTTTGGTCTCGCCGCAGCACCAAAACTGTTTGTATCGGTCACAAACTGGACTGCCGAAGTGCTACGCAGCAAAGGTCTTCGCCTGGTTCTCTTCCTAGACGATTATTTGATAGTCCACCAAAGCAGGGAGACGTTAACAAAGCATGTCCAGCTAGCTATAGAGTTCCTCACCTCCCTAGGATGGAACATCAATATGGAAAAATCTATACTAATCCCAACAAGGTGTATAGAATTCCTGGGAATTGTCTGGGACACGCACTCCAACACCAAGAGTTTGCCTCCAGACAAAGTTTGCAAGATCCGTCAGTGCCTATTGACTCGCTTAGCAGCCGGCAGTTGGACCCTCAAGCAGGCACAACGCCTCTTAGGGTATCTCAACTTTGCGACCTTCATCACCCTCCGGGGAAGGTTGCATTGCCGTACGTTGCAGCGCCACAGCAACCATGCTCAGAAAAATTCGCGCCATCCAATACAGTTCACAGACGAGGTGCGAAAAGACCTGGAATGGTGGTTAGAGAATGTCAGCCAAAAATCTCGCATTCACCCCAGGAGGTTACCAGTCAACTATCTTGTCACAGACGCCTCAGACATTCAATGGGGGGCCATACTAAACAACAAACAAATAGGAGGCACATGGAATCAACATCAACTGAAGTGGCACTGCAACTTAAAAGAAATGTATGCAGTAATCGCGGCAATATCCCTAGAAGCAAATATTTTACAAAATTCAACCATTATTTTGCAAACAGACAACAGAACAGTCGTATCCTACATAAAAAACGAGGGCGGAAAAAAATCTCAAAACCTCCTGAGATTGACAAAACAGCTGCTGGCACTAACGGACAGCCTGAACGTGGTACTAGTCCCGCACCACCTACCGGGACTGTACAACATGGAAGCCGATCAACTGTCAAGAAATCGAGTCGGTTCGGAATGGCATCTGCTAAGCGAGGCGACCCTCAAAATATTCACACACTGGGGAACTCCAAGCATAGACCTGTTCGCCTCGCAAGAGGCACACGTCGTATGCAACTATGTTACTCTAGACTTATCAGACTCGGAAGGCTTGCTTTCACGACGCTTTCAGCAGATACTGGCTATTTGACCTGGCGTGGATTTTCCCTCCACCAGCTCTGCTCCCACGTGTGTTACACCATCTCAACTCAGCACAAGGAAAGTTTATAATAGTAGCACCCAAGTGGAAGAAACCCTTTTGGCGCCCAGATCTGAAGAGTCGCGCCCTAGCACGTCCTATGAAAATCAGGGACCTGAAAACATCATTGGTGGTCACAATGACTGGGCATCCTCCAGCTCAAGTACTCAACCTACAGCTGGAAGCCTGGCTCATTTCGGCTGGGACTCCACAAAACACAAAACTGGTCAGGTGAGGAAAAGCAGCTTTTGTCAACATGTTGGAGAGCTTCTACGCTCAAAACTTATACTCCTATATGGAGCAAATGGGTACTGTGGTGTAATCTTAATAACCTTAACTGTCGTTGTCCAGCACCCACCAATGTAGCCCAGTATTTAGCAAAACTTTTTCTTGAAGATAGATTAGCATACCGTACTATTCTTGTACATAAATCAGTTATAGCATCAGTTTGTGAAACTGTGTCTGATATTAAGATTTCATCAAATCATTTAGTTAGACATATTTTAAAAGCCGTATCATTAGCTAGACCAATGCCAAAAAAATTGCCAATCTGGGATGCAAGAATAGTAATTCAGTTTAAAAAAAATACAGATCCAGATTTGCAAAGCTTATATGATGTTTCTAGGCGTGCTGCCACTATACTGTTGTTGGCTTCAGGCCGTAGAGTACATGACTTGACTCTCTTGCATTGTGATCCTAAACATTTGGTGGACAATGGGGATTCAATAACCCTGTATCCTGTTTTTGGCTCAAAAACAGATTCAGCTTCATACCAACAATCAAGTTGGACATTACTCGCTTCACCAGATAGAAATACAAATCCTTTGTTTTGGTTAAGAGCATTGATTAGAATTACCAAAAATTTCAGAGGTTGTCTTACAAATTTGTTTACCACCAGGGAGCCTCGTAAACCAGCTAGTGCTGTAATTATAGGTGGTTGGGTAAGACGAATCCTTTCTGAAGCCGGAATACAGGCTACTCCTGGTAGTTTTAGGTCAGCAGTTTCATCTTTAAATTGTTTAGAAAAATACCCAGTTAATGATATTTTGGCTAAGGCAAATTGGCGCCATGAAGATACTTTTAGAAAATATTACTGCAGAGAGGTAGGAACTATAGGCCACAACAATAGTATTGAGTCAGAAAAGTCACTCTCTCAATTCTTTACAGTTTCTGATTAAAAAATCTTATAATTTGCAGCACTAATTCAGCAATGTTGATTGTTCATTGGAGTCAAATTCCTGGGGAATTTTAGTATTGATTTTTCATTACATTAATATATAACATAATTACTAATCACATTGTTGCATTTTATGAAGCAAGCCACCAGGAGATAACAAACAGGTCTCTCATAATGGACTTCAGACGTCTAACGGAACACATAATATAAAAAAATTACCTTAAAATATTATTTGTATTATGTTTCCTATGACGTCTGAAGTCCAAGTAATTTCTTCCTGGTTCATCAATAACATTATGAGCCGAACAATGACATAAGAAATGGCGGCTTGCTCTGTGGTGCAGTTAGTTCCAGGTTAGGCTATAGGTGGCGCTCGGGCCAGTTCACGTGACGGAAGTGACCATCATCTAACGGAAGGCGTGTGAAAAGGACGATGTACTCTCATAATGGACTTCAGACATCATAGGAAACATAATACAAATTTTATTTTAAGGTAAAATTTTTATATTAATTGTATACAATCCAAAAACATACCCATTTGGCTGTAAATTTGTTCCACTCTTGGTATGTTACACAACTGGGATTTATAAAACGCATTATTGAAACATTCGCTTGTGGCAGTAACCCAATATTAAATATAGGTAATACATGTTGGTAACTTTTTCTACAATTATTTTCAATGAAACCGCTTACATCACACTTGTACTAATGTATAGATCTTATTATACAATTAGTTGTATACAAAAAAAAAATGTACACAGCAAGCAGTGGGAGGCGCAATAAAAAATAAAAAAGTTATAAATATAAAACCCAAATACGACAAAAGTCAATTAAAAAGATATACACAAGACATCATAGACAGACAGTTCGATTTATGCCCCAACATGTGTGACTCCGTATTTTTTATTTGTCTGTCTGTGATGTCTTGTGTACATCTTTTAGTCGGCTTTTTTTGCTTCGCCAGATCCTCTACTATATTTTCGACTTTTCAAATTAGGCAAGAATGTAAACAAATGTGTAAAAAAAATACAGTTTCAAAAACGTTTCAAGCAAGACTATGGACATTGTTTAAAAAATGTCTGTTTTATTAAGTTAAAATTCATACAATATTAATTGACCTCTGAAATAGGTATTATAACTAATTAACTATTGATACAATTTTTGGTTAGTAAAGAATCTGATCAATTACTAAACGTCCTAGCTAATTAAACTTGGAGGTGCTAAGCTTCAAACGGTTTGGTTGGTTTCTCAGTAGGAGTCTGGACACTCGAGTATATCATATTTTTCCTGAAAGTGAATATATTTATTTATATTAGATACGGTGTGTGCCCTAAGGGATTTCCGATCAACAATAATGACAATCTTCCAACAAACTTTCATCCCCTCTTTAGGGTAAGAATTTTCGGCAATTTTTTTTTATCTTCATTGCTCGCCTTACCTTTGTTGAGAACTCTTAGGAAATTTTTTGGCTTCTAAATCCAGGTGTTTCAAGACTGTGCGAGACTGCGTGTTCTTTCAATTAATTAAGGACTGTTAGTTTATTTGGTAAATTGTGAGATAGTACGGTCAACCGCAAGTCAGTAGTAACACTTGAACTAAGAAAACCGCTTTTACTTTATCTATAAAAAGGCGATTTCAAAGTCAAACCCTGGACTGTACAAGTAAGATTAGGTAAATACTGACCTATGGTGATTATAAACCCGAGCAAAATGTATTTTATGGGCTATATAAATTCCTATAAACAGGCAGAGACCGACAATAAATGAACCCCCAAGTAGCGCCGGGAACTGAAATATAAATAATTAAATTATAACTAATTAATACAATAATTAGTTAATTGTAACATGAGATAGTACAGTAACTACATTGTTTACCCTAGCTAGATCATTGATATTTACCTATAAAAAACCTAAATACACTTTCATCAGCTCAAAAACGTCCGCAAAACTTACTTAAAGCATCCCCTTTTATTTTCAACATTGTTAAAAAATCGCTTGATATGTTGTTAGTTTTTGTTAGAAAAGTCGAAGTTTGTGATGTTAACATAATTTTGTTTAGTTACTACCATCCACGAAGACGCGCCAAAGTCCGCTCCGCTCTGTACTAAAGTACAGTAATAGCGGAGTGCATGGGCGTACCCAGGGGGGGATCAGGGGAGGCAGCTGCCCCACACTGGAAATCTCGCAGAACATGTATGAACTCGCCTAATTACTAATCAAAGTGTAAACGGGGCCGTATGCTCTAATCATTCAGTACAGTTAGACGCGTGAAAACGTGGCTGAGATTGAAGATAGGTTAAATGGACTTTGTTTGCTCAGTGTACATAAAAAACTTGTAAACAGTATGGGCGATTCTTTCACGGAAGACGTTATAAACCGTTTTGCAGAAGATCCTCGAAAACTACATTTAAAGTAGAAGCGATTTAAATAAAATAAAAATGCATGCATATTCAAATTTACTTTTATTTATTTGCGGATCATTTGCGATCACAGGATCATTTGCGGCTGTTTGCCCTACACACTTTACAACATATACCTAATATTTCATGCAGGTATGTTTGTGTAGTGTGTATGACAAAACAGCCGCAAACGATCCAACCTAAAAATCAGACTTGCCCCCCCCCCCCCCCCCCCCCCCCCTAAGCCAGAAGCTGGGTACGCCCATGGCGGAGTGGGGCGCGTCTTCGTGTTGGTACTATCTGTATTGTTCGAAAAGCCGCTTTATGTCTGTTGGTTGAATTACATTTCGTGAGGGCCAAAAAGTGGAGGCCCCGACAATTTTATGGAACAGACGAAAAAAATTGATTTGTTTCGGTAATTCAACGTATCGTTTTTAAGAACATCAACCAACATGAAAAGAAAAAGGTTCCTTGTGAATGAGAGCTTTTTTATCTAAAAAGAAAATAGTGGAGGCGTGTTTTGTGGAGGCCTGGGCACATTGCCTCTATTGCCCCCCGCCTTAAATCCGGCCCTGCGTGAGGAAAGTTTTGAGTACCTATGATTATGGATGGCTATAAGATAGTAGAGGAACATTAAAGAAAGGATGGATAGACTGGGGGGTGACTACCGAGATAACGACTAATAGAGAAGTAAAGAAAAAGCATGTTGCGCCTACACCAATAAAGTTTGCGAAGGTTGGCACTTTTTTTGTTATGATCATCATTATCATACAGTTTTATAATTTGAAGGAAGTACGTACTTACCTAAGTATATTTATATATTTTTTTAAATATCAATTAACTTACTACATAATCTATATAAGTTCTACATAGCTAAACTTGTCTAAATAAAACACGTCTACTTCTAAAATACTGAATAATTTGTAAATATAGGTCAGGATTGTTATACCTATATGGATACTTGAGGACCCTTCGATACCGACTGAAAAATATTAAGCGCTTAACAACACAAAGCGGGTGCGTGTAGGGCGCGGGGCGGGACGGGCTTGTATACAATTGTAATTCCTTGTATTATATGGATGTCATCATCATGTCGTCATTATGTGGAGGAGCTCGTGGCTAAGTAATAACAGTAGCACCGAGTCGATCCGTCAGGTTAAGCTACGCTTGCCGGGGTTGGTCGGTGGATGGGTGACCATCTTTACATACCGAGACTTCTCCGTGCCTCGGAAAGCACGTTAAGCCGTTGGTCCCGGCTGTCATTCGTGGATCTTTGACAGCCGTTACGGGTCGTCAGAAACCCGAAAGTCTGACAACCAGTCTTACCAAGGGGTATCGTATTACCCACTTACTGGGTTGTGGAGGTCAGATAGGCAGTCGCTCCATGTAAAATACTGGTATTCAGCTGCATCCGGTTAGACTGGAAGCCGACCCCAACATAGTTAGGAAAAGGTTAGGCAGATAGATATGGATGTCATCATAAGACACGCGTGAGCGGGTGAGGAGCGGGAGCCGCCCCCGCTTTACGTGTGCTGACATCTTCATAACACAAGGAATTACAATATATACAAGCCCGCCGTACTCCCGTCCCGACCCGCGCCCGACGCGCACCCGCCGTGTGTGTTTTAATGAATGTTTTTTAACATAATTGTAGCAAGATAATAATATTATTATCTTCTAATTTAGGCTTTATCTTGGTTCAGTTGCCATAAAGTATATCCTTTTCTTAGCACTCCTTTGTTAGATACTGGGCACACGCCAGGCCATTATGAATTTGTATGTACTTAAGGCTTTTTAATTGTATTAAAGTTTTTTTTAGTATTGATTGCATGTTTATCACCTCTTTTCTGCATTCATCCTCCCAGTTCACGGAGAGAAGATTATTGTAAAGCTTCTTGAATCTTTCCACAGGACAGACTTCCCCACAAAATGGTATTTTGAGAACTTTCGGTTCAACAATCTCTACCGAATTCCTGTACGAGATTCTCACATAATAATCACTTGTAGTTTTGTTGTCTGAAATACACAATAATATTTTATCAATATAATTATTATTAACTGTCAGCACATTCAAGTTAATGAAAAACGTACGCAGTAAAAGGTAGCTATATATAGTACAAAGTACTCATACATGTGCTCTGCAGTTATGTGTATAATACTAGCTTCTAGCCGTGACATCGTCCACGTGAAATTTCATGTTTTAACATAAATTAAATCCTATGACACTCAGCAATAAAGTAGCTCCCGTTAGTAAAAAAAAAATCGGAATCGGGTCAATAATTTCGAAGGTTACCCGTACATATAAACTGTCCTCTTTATATTTTAAGACTAAGAGTTGATTCTATACTATGCAAAGATGTGGACCAGGTTAAGAATACAACAATCCATTCCATCACTAAAATAACTGATGTCACTTAGGAAACTGCCACTTTTAAATGGAACATGGGCATGGGTGGGCCAACCTTACGACCACTGGATCACGCTTTAATGGCAAACGACATCGCAGCAGGCTCACACGGAGATGGCGGGTTGAGACTCCTTCAATAAAGATTGGACCTTGGCTGCTCTGGACAGAGACGTGGAAACGTGGAATGATAGTAAGCCTTTGCCCAACAGTGGGACAATACTTAATGGGTAATAAAAAAAGGAAAGATTGTCTTACATTCTTCAGCTGCTCCGACAGTATGTTCGATGTCAATTAATTAGTTTATGCGCCCCTGTGGCAGTTTTGTCATTGATGTAACACCCCAACTTATATTATGCTTAGCTGCATTGCATGCGTTTTATACAAGATTTTAATGTATCATTCAGTTGAAGTACACAGGGAGGTATTTTATTGTAACATTTAAACAGTAGGTTATAGGTATCCTATGGAAGATGAGTTCTACTTTAGCCAGTATAAAACTTGGTTATACTAATTGGTCCCTATTTCTAGTACTTACTCTATTCATAGCATCGGAAGTCGATGTATGAATGATTAAAGTTGGTTTGTGTAATAGACTAACGGAAATATAAATCTTTATGCACGTGTCTGTACAAGTTTACATAGTTGATGATTTTATAATAAACCAATTACAGAATTATACTTACTCGTCAACAGTTCAATGAGTATAGTTGATGTGTATGTAGGACAGTTGCCATCATACAAGCCCAAAGCATTGAGCATGCTTGCCACTGTCAGGTCATGTCCACTGTACATGACCACCTTGTAATGACTTTTGGAGGAAGCTGACATCGCCTCCTTCATGTGTGCCATTATATGTTTGAGTAAAGGACCCACTTTGAGTCGCGCAAGGAGGGGCGAACCCGTTTGTGTTGTAAAGCTGCCAAGAAAATATTTTAATATTATAATATGTAGGTATATTGGCCACAGTGAGATAGACAGAAAATATTGAAAGTAGCTTGAAGAATATTTAAATGATCATGGAAAATACTACTTTTTAGGTAAAAAAAGAACAGTATTGAAGGTTTTCATTAAAGAATGCCTGTTTACATACTTACATTAATAAATAACTTTATAAAATAAAAATACTTCAAAAGTGTTCAGTTCTATAATAAATCAAATAAACCTGTAACATGATGGCTCCCGCATTTTATCTGGGAATACAGACTGTGTCCAATTTGGTAATGTAAATTTATACAGTGATTCAATGTACAAAGTAGAATAGATGTCACAAATGTCAAAGTAGTCCTTTACTTTCATACCAGTATATGCCGAAAGATAACTGAAAAACAAATAGGCAGGTTATTTTATCATAGTATACATAAATGTAAATACCCGGGCATGTGTGAATTACATCACAAACTTTTGTTATGATGAGCTTGTATTTCCCCGCTGCAGGGTCAACTACCATCGAGAACAACACGTAGTTTTGTAGTGATCTTATCCTCTCGGATGACTCCATGATGGGGTATAAAATACGACTGCGAAGTTTCTAAGTCTGCAGGTACAGGTGAAATAAAACCCTTTTCTAAATACTCGCGAATTACACTATCATCACTACTACTATTATCACTACCGTTCCAAACAATAAAAGCGTCGTTCGCTTGCTTGTCGGGAATTACCAAGTGAGTGTTCATCACCTTTAAAGGGCAGAGCTACAACATAACGACCATCGCTTTCCCGAGAAGTAGTATGAGAATAAAACTCTTCACAGGTTTTATCATCTGGGCTGAGTATCGAAGGAACGATCACCTCCTCTAATTCCCAGAATTTTCGAATAGCTGAGTCCAACGGATCAAATGTACAACAAAAAACTTTTAAAAAAAAAATTGACCGACTTCAAAAAAAACAAAACAAAAAAGGACTACTGTACTAAAACCAAACGACAAAAGTACTTCTTTAATAATAAGAGAAAAATAAAAAAATAACTTTAATTTCGGAAGTCGGTGTCTTTGTTTTTAATTTTAGTTTTTGGCCACCGACTTCCGAAATTAAAGTTATTTTTTAATTTTTCTCTTATTATTAAAGAAGTACTTTTGTCGTTTGGTTTTAGTACAGTAGTCCTTTTTTGTTTTGTTTTTTTTGAAGTCGGTCAATTTTTTTTTTAAAAGTTTTATTATTTTTCCATTTTTTGTGTAATTTGATTTTTGTAATCACCATGGGTAGATCAACTAAAGTAGCCGCCCGCATGAAGAAAAACAGAATTAAAGAGACTAATACTGCTGAAACAGAACGCCTATCTAAGAATCGCAAACGGAGTGCTATGTCCGGTTCCCAAGAATCACCGTTAGCTCTTCATGCTAGGTTATCTCAGATGAGAAATTACATGCATACTCATTTGTCGCAGGAGTCGCCAAATGATAAGATCTGCCTACTCAATCTTATTCAAAAACGATTAAGTGGCGAGTCGTCTGAACAGCGCAAGTATCGTTTAGATGTTATACGAAACCGGCTGGCTAATGAGACTCCCGTGCCTTCTCAAGAATATAAGGGTGAACACTATACATTTGCTTACACTGTATAGTTCCCCTCATCATCATATTATAAGGTGACCATAATCAGATCTATAATGTCACTTACAACCTATATGGTTGCAAAGTTCTTATCAATATAAATGAATTAAGTCGAAACACAAGGTAATTACTGTGAACCGTTGAGCCGTTCCGTTAATCGTCCTTCGTCTTCATCATCAGACCCTTAACGACAGTCACAACCCATCCAAGTGTAAGGTTCTTATCAATACAAATTAATCAAGCCCAAACACAAGATATCTGCTGTAAACCACTGAGGAGTTCCCTCGACTGTCTTTCGTCTTCATCATCAGACCCCTAACGACAGTCACAACCTATCAAAGTGTAAAGTTTTTATCAATACAAATTAATCAAGCCCAAACACGAGGTATTTGCTGTAAACCATTGAGGAGTTCCCTTGACTGTCTTTCGGCTCCATCATCAGATCGACTCCAGACCTTCATAAAATTGTAGTGCTGTAAAATACTTAATGAATAAATTAAGGAATGCACTAGTTGCCCTTACGATTTTTGAAAGTTCCCCTCGATTTCTCTAGGATCCCATCATCAGATCCTGACTTGGTGACAATGGGACCACCTCAGAAGTATAAGCTTTTGAACAAAAAAAGAATTTTTGAAATCGGTTCACAAACGGAGGAGTAATCGGTGAACATACAAAAAAAAAAAAAAAAAAAAAAAAAAAAAAAAAAAAAAAAAAAAAAAAAACAATCATCCGAACATAGTACCTCCTCCTTTTTTGAAGTCGGTAAAAAAGACACGGTCTCGTTTCTATCAACGCAGACCGGAGCGTCGCCTACAATGACGTAGCCAAGAACAGTTTCTAAAGCGAGAGGCGAATGATGCGGGGACCGTCCTTGGACCTTATGCGATAAAAGTAAATGCGGGAAAAGCGAAGCACCGATCAGTAACTGAATCGGGCCTGGAGAAGAGTAAGTATCGTCAGCCAACGGCAAATTAATAAAATTCGACAGATGTGAAGCATTAACCGCGACAGTCGGTAAATGTTCGGTTATTTTATCAACTATTAACGACTCGATATTATAATTAACATTACGATCAAAACGAAAATAAAACTTCAACTTTGCAGAACCCTGAATAATTTTGCTAGAACCACCTATTCCCTTTACTACCGAACAAGTTGGTCTAGTATTTACATTTAAACCTAAACGTTGACAACAATCGATAGTAATAAAGTTACTTTGAGAAGCACTATCTAATAAGGCACGCACACTATGCTCGCAACCATGGCTGTCTCTAATAATAACAAGCGCAGTTGCGATTAATACGGTGGTAGCCGTGTTATCTGATAACGCGCAAAGGGATACGTCGACAGTGCGAGCGGGAAGCGGAGACGCAGTAGTCGCGTCACTATGTCCCGCAGAAGGCGGGGGGGCCTCGGCCGCGGCAACCAGCGCGCGCGGCGCACTATGGGACCAAACAGTATTTTCCATCTCAAAAATGGTTTTGTCGAAAGTCGTAAATCCATAGATTGTTTTATGGTTTTATACTCTCAAAAGATGGAACTTACGAATAAATTACAAAATATAAAAAAATATAAAGTTTTACGTTTATAAAATGAACCTCAAACATTGGGCATAAATATTTTCATGCCAATTAAATTACCGTTAAGGGAGTTCAACACATAATTATTCGGAAGTTTTCCAAGGAAACATATTAGTGTTATACATCATTAGATAGCTTAGAATATACACTTTGCAACCACGTTCAGTTTTTGTAAAAAAAATATTTTTATTTAATTTTTTAATATTTTTTTAGTGAAGTAAAGAAAATTTAGTTTTTGTTAATTTCAATTGGAGTTTTCGTTGTTGCCGAAAGCAGCCGGTGTCAAGTTAATTACTCTATTAGAGACCTTATCTACTCAGTAATATGAGGATTTAAAAAAAACTTGCGCGTTTTTTGCGCCAGAGGTGATTTTGAAGCAATAATGTCAATCGGGGAAAAATCCTCGAAAATTACGGTTCTTCTTTTTTATTATGAAATATTATATTTAGTTATTATCCTTTGATGTCTATATTGTTTTTTCTATTTCTATGATAAAAACATACATTTGCAAATTAAAAAAACTGCTATTATATTTGAAAGAATCTTCCCATGGCAATTTTGTTTGGGGTGGTCACCTTAACCACAAGTATGATAAACTATATTGCTGCGGAAGTTCTATTTATCTGTTGTGGTAAATAATTACAATCAGTACTGATTACACTATTGCGATGAGAACTGTTATAATCAATTGTCCCATGGTTTTTGCACAAGGCACTAAAATATTAGTCCTTTAAATACCCGCGTATGTTCAGCATACGATTCATCAAAGTGTTCAGATACTTCTTTTCAATAACAATTAACGCATAAAAAACATTATTATCTAACAATGAGTGAATTCGTTTGTGTTCGACGCGATCTTTGTGATCAAATAATAAAAGGGAAAAGTACTTCAGACCTCAAAAAATATTTATTGGAAAATTTTCAACTATCGGAAACTGACGTTAATACTGTAATAGAGAGTATTCAAAAAAATCTAACATCGAGTTGCAACCAGAAATGGACCAAAGCTCAAAGAAAGCCGGACCGGTTCGAGAGCCTATACTCAAATTGGTTAAATGGTGAGTTTAAAGTATCATTGAATTCTTGCAGTACCACAACCACTGTAAATTCTGGTTTGAATACTTCTGGTGAACGTGGAAGACCAACAAAACAATATGACGAGTGCTCGGAAAACACAAAGAAACGAAAAAATATGGAGCTGGTCCAGGAGTATGGAATGGAACATGTCCGTAACGCTTATGTGCAAGGTTTAAGATCCATGGGGGAAAATGACGAAGCGTCGATTGTGACTATTATCAGAAATAAGGAAAAAGAAGAGAAAAAAGTTATTCTACAAAATATACTCAATCCAGATAACGCACTTTCCTTTACAAAAGAGGAAGCATTGAGTATATGCATTGAAACTGATTTAACCAAAGCACAATATGCGTACCTAAGAAAAAGGCTCGTTGATAAGAATTTAAGTTCTGTATTGCCTTCGTATCAAACACTAAGTGAAGCAAAAAAGGCTTGCTATCCGCCTGCATCCAGCATTACGGTGACAAATATAAGCGCAAAAATCAACCTGCAAGATCTCTTAGACCATACAGTCTGCCGTATTATAAGGATAAAGTCAGGATCGACTTACAATCGTCTCAAGCTTTTCACTAAATGGGGATGTGATGGATCCTCCGGGCAAAGTGAGTATAAACAAACTCTACCGGAAGAAAACGAACAAATATCGGACGCTAATTTGTTTATAGTGTCCCTTGTACCACTGCGACTAGTAGACGAAGAAACTTCTACGGTCATATGGAAAAACCCTACTTGCTCATCTGTTAGATATTGCAGACCAATTTCATTAGAATTTGCAAAAGAAACTCCCGAAAAAACTACAGCGGTTGTCAGTGAAATTGAAGCCAAAATTAATCAATTGATTCCAACTCTTGTGTCAATAGAAGACAAAGTCATCGAAGTTAAACATCAACTGTTTATGACAATGATTGATGGGAAAGTTGCTCAAGTGTTGACAAACACATCATCCAGTGCTACCTGCACTGTTTGTGGAGCAACTCCCAGACAAATGAATGATCTTTTAAAAGTTACAACGAGAGTTGAAAATGAAAATGCGTTTAAATACGGATTGTCGACGCTACACGCATGGATAAGATTTATGGAAATGATCCTCCATATTTCTTACAATTTAGGTTTTGAGAAGTGGTCTGCAACAACTCCAGAAAATAAGCAACTTAAAGAAGACAAGAAAAAATTTGTCCAAAAACGTTTCCGAGAAGTGCTTGGCTTGCATATTGATAAACCACGTCAAGGTTCCGGTAATAGCAATGACGGTAATACGGCAAGGAGATTTTTCCAAAATTACCAATGTTCTGCAGAGATAACCGGAATTGATGAAGAATTAATCAAGAGACTATATGTAATTCTTCAAACTATGTCATCGGGATTTCCTATAAACGCAGAAAAATTTGGTCAGTATACATTGGTAACCGCGCAATTATATGTAAGCAAATATAACTGGTACTACATGCCATCTTCGGTCCATAAAGTACTTATACATGGTGCTAAAATAATAGAGCATTATGCAGTTTTGCCTATAGGACAATTATCCGAAGATGCCCAGGAAGCTCGAAATAAAGATTATAAGAAATATAGGTTACATCACGCTAGGAAGTGTTCCAGATCAGCAACAAACGAAGACGTTCTGCATATTTTGTTATATACATCTGATCCTTATATATCTAGCTTAAATAAACCAAGTTTTCTAATATCCAAAGAATTATTTGACGAAGCTAAAGAATTGTTGGAAATAGAAAGTGATGAGTAGGATAAGTTTAAGTAATATTTTTTTTTTGTCATGTAACTGTTTGTTTAATAATAATAATTTAGTTTTAAACTTATTTTAAGCATAAGTGTAACTTTTATTGCTATTTTAATATAACTGTATGATTTTTTGTATGAAAGGACATTGACCATCTATATATGGGAGTTGGACCAAGTGCTGCCCAGAATGGACACATAGTGCATTATGTTCCTTGGACATATACTAGTCTGTAAACCTAAGCTCAATAAAATCTATCCCAGGAGTTTTGAGAAAAACTCTTTTCTATTGAGTATTTCTTGTTGATGAACACCAACCAACCGATGGCGCATTTTTAATAAATAATGACTGTAATTATGTTAAACAACACATTACTATTTTATTTGTGTGCATATCATTTTCATATTAAATATTTTTTACTGACCATCCATATTCGGCAGTTGGGCCAAGTGCTGCCCAGAATGGACTCATAGTGCATTATGTTCCTAGGACATATACTAGTCTGTAAACCAAAGCTCAATAAAATCTATCCCAGGAGTTTTGAGAAAAACTCTTTTCTATTGAGTATTTCTGGTTGATGAACACCAACCAACCGATGGCGCATTTTTAATAAATAATGACTGTAATTATGTTAAACAACACATTACTATTTTATTTGTGTGCATATCATTTTCATATTAAATATTTTTTACTGACCATCCATATTCGGCAGTTGGGCCAAGTGCTGCCCAGAATGGACTCATAGTGCATTATGTTCCTTGGACATATACCAGTCTGTAAACCTAAGCTCAATAAAATCTATCCCAGGAGTTTTGAGAAAAACTCTTTTCTATTGAGTATTTCTTGTTGATGAACACCAACCAACCAATGGCGCATTTTTAATAAATAATGACTGTAATTATGTTAAACAACACATTACTATTTTATTTGTGTGCATATCATTTTCATATTAAATATTTTTTACTGACCATCCATATTCGGCAGTTGGGCCAAGTGCTGCCCAGAATGGACACATAGTGCATTATGTTCCTTGGACATATACCAGTTTGTAAACATAAGCTCAATAAAATCTATCCCCGGAGTTTTGAGAAAAACTCTTTTCTATTGAGTATTTCTTGTTGATGAACACCAACCAACCGATGGCGCATTTTTAATAAATAATGACTGTAATTATGTTAAACAACACATTACTATTTTATTTGTGTGCATATCATTTTCATATTAAATATTTTTTACTGACCATCCATATTCGGCAGTTGGGCCAAGTGCTGCCCAGAATGGACATATAGTGCATTATGTTCCTTGGACATATACTAGTCTGTAAACCAAAGCTCAATAAAATCTATCCCAGGAGTTTTGAGAAAAACGATTGTTTGTTGAGTATTTTTTATTGATGAATAACAACCAACCGATGGCGCATTCTATTAAATAATGACTGTAGTTATGTTAAATAACACATTAGTTTTTGGAACATTTAAAAAAAACATTGAAAAATATAAATATCCGGTATCGGTAACAGGGTCCAAGCTACCGGTAGTCAGGGCTCCATCATCTGACCCTGGATACAACCCTGGGCTATACTAGGTACTTGTCAAGACAAAGCCAACGAGTCCAAACACGATGGTGCTATCTTGTTTGGTTGAGGAGTTCCTATGGCCACCTTCCGGCTCCATCAACAGACCCTGGAAACTGCCTAGTGTAAAACACTTGTCAATGTATATTCAACGTGTCCAAGCACTATGGTGCTGTCTTGTTTGGTTGAGGAGTTCCTATGGGTACCTTCCGGCTCCATCACCAAACCCTGGATACAACCTTGGACTATACTAGGTACTTGTCAAGACAAATCCAACGAATCCAAACACGATGGCTATATCTTGTTTGGTTGAGGAGTTCCCTTGGCCACCTTCCGGCTCCATCATCAGACCCTGGACACTGTTTAGTGTAAGGCACTTATCAATATACATTCAACGAGTCCAAACACGATGGTGCTGTCTTCTTTAGTTAAGGAGTTCCTATGGGTACCTTCCGGCTCCATCATCAGACCCTGGACACCACCTAGTGTAATAGGACTTTTCAATACTTATCCAATGAAACCACATACGACGTGGCTATCTGGTTTACTTGAGGACTGCCCGTGACCACCCTCCAGCTCCATCATCAGACCCTGGACACCATGTGAGGCTATAGCACTTGTCAAGATAAAATCAACGAGTTCAAACTCAACGACGCTCTCGTTTTTCCAATAATAAAATAAAATAATAAAATAAAACTAGGTAGGGACCTACCTGAAAAACATTAACCTCTCTCAGGCATTATCTTATTAACCCAGGGACCGTTTTTTTTTTTTTTTTTTTTATGTATGTATTGATGCAAGGAACCATTTGGAAGCACTCCCATGTCTGGGCAGCATTTGGTCCAAATCGGTCAATATCCTTTCGTATAACTTTATCTTTGTCATTTTTTTTCGGAAAAAATATTTTTTTTAGAATGATGATGTTTGATTTCTTTTATTGCCTAGATATTCACAAATACGTGGAAAAAAAAATCAAGGAGATAAATCACAAAACAACAGAGTTATCGATTTTTGAGATGGAAAATACCGGTTGGTCCCATAGTGCGGCGCATTCAAGCCATTCACAACGGATTCACTACGAAAACACAACATAGTATGGTGTTTAGAATTACACCTCCTACATAAAGAATTAGACTTACATTCAGAAACACGATGACCACTACTTAAACAATTAATGCACAAATGATTTGCTTTTACAAATTTAAAACGATCATTTGAGTTATAATTTTGAAAAACTGAACATTTATAAATCTGATCGTGTTGACTATTGCATAAAAGACACGAAGTTGACTGTGAACTAGATGTGGCATTCACATAAGCACACGTAGTTGACGACTTAGACGATTTAGAAGTTGTATCTATTTTTCGAGGATTCATTTTTGTAGTTTCATAATTTACTGACGAAGTACGCTGCAATATTTTAATGTGATCACGCACAAACGAGACTAGATCTTCGAAAGAAGGTATTTTACAGCTACGTCTATTGGACTCAAACGAGCGTGCGGTATCGGAATCTAACTTCTTAAACGCAATATACAAGAAAACAAAATCCGAAAGGTCATCGACCTTTAAATGTTTCAAAGCGGCGACAGATGAAGCGAACTTATCTAAGAAAGCTTCTAGATTGTTAGGGTTTGCGGACGAGATGGGTTTAAAATCAAATAATTGGTCTAAATATGAAGTGGCCGAAAGCCGTTTGTCTTCATATTTAGTTACAAGCAAATCAAATATCAACGAATAATTTTCTGAACAAGGAGTAATTCCGGCGCATACTGAACGTGCCTTACCAGTCAGTTTGCCAATTAAATAATACAATTTCTCAGAATCCGTGAGTGATACGTTATTGTGAACGGCATTCTGAAAGCTAGCGAAAAACAAAGGCCAATTTTTTATGTCACCGTTAAACTCGGGAATCTCAATAGGAGGTAGTCTAGGAGACCTATGTTGGTTTGATGACTTGTAGTCAGTGTCAGTACGCGGTTTCGATTCTAATTTATTGGCGGCTCGTTTCACGCAACCTAATATGTCTTCAAAAGACGACAGCGACTGGTAATTAACGACGTAATCTGGATTTAAATTTAATTCAATAGTTGCTATTTTATCCAGCACACTTTCGAAATCCTCACGTAATGAGTCTACGGTTTCAATCTCACATAAAAATGTTTCCATGTTAGACGATTTTAAATCGATATCCTGAGAGCGATTACAAATACTTAGCATACGGGAAAATATCCTATCTCTCTTAGCGTATAACAATTTCAAAGTTGCAGATGACTCTGTAGGCGCCATTTTGGTGAAATGATATTGACCAGGAACCTACAATTACGAAACTAATTTGTTAACAAGCAACGATTCAACCTATCTGGTTGTTATGCGGTGGAGAACAGATTACCTCAAATGTAGGTAGGTATTCAACAAGTACCTACCCACTTCTACTTATTATTGCGTAGGTTACGTCTGTTTCCCTTACGCAAGAATCTACAAAAATATTGTATGAATGTAAGTAAGTACCTAATTATACGCGGGTCGATCGAAATAATGTAATAATTAAATACTTACTATGCGGGGTTTTACGAATGAAGAAACGATATCGAAAGTAAAATATAAGTACCTACTAACTTATTTACTTGACGCGGGTTGAACTACAAAACATAATTACAAGTAAATAAGTTTAGACAATGCGGGTTATTCGAACGAGAATGATATTTTCCAATTACTATCTAACTATGTTGGAAATAAGAAGCGAATGAAACGACAATTTATGTACCTACCGTTATGGCGAACGACGCGCACGTACGCGGCTAGGTACTTACGAACTATTTGGAATTTGACAAATACACATTGCACTGATTCGAACTACAATTACAATATATCAATCCGGCCGAAGGACCATTAAATGTTTACGCGAACAAGCGATAATCTAACGAATAAGAAAATATACCTAGTTGGTTTGCGAGACAATGGATGGAGTACAAACTTTATGGAAAATTAGGTAAAAACGACAGTTTGTATTAGGGAAGGGTGCACAATACCTTGTTTGATACGAATTGAAGCCTGAAGCGGGATTTTCACTTGTTTCTTTAAAGTTTTGACACACAAGTTGCACGAGCGACGCGGTTCGAGCACACACCAAACTCCATCTTCCTTTTTTCTCTCGTTCAAATGTTGCGACGAGATTGCGCGGGATGGCGCCACTTGGTGTAGCTGTCTTGCTCCCGCGCGAACGAAAGGTAATGTGCGGGAATAGGACAGGGGATGGGAACTTGCAGTTGCAAACCAACTTTATCTATGAATTAATTTGTATGCCAACATACCGAAAATTAAAGGAAATGACATTATTATAAAACTATAATTCTAGTCGAATCAGCGCAACCAGATAGAGTGGTTCTCGAGGAACGATAATAACCGACATCCACGCGGGCGAAGCCGCGGGCATCAGCTAGTTTATTATATTATTTTATTTGTGGTGGTTATAGCCATACATAATTTCTAACACATAGATAGATGTGGGTAGTAAAACATAAATGACTTACTCCATCAAATGCTGGTATTTACTCAGTCTTTCCTTATATGGTTTAGAGTGTTTTAGCCTCTCCAATTCCTTTTCATAAGCAGGACAGGGCTTCTTCATAGCAAGAAGTTCATCTTCGTTTTCTGGTTCAGTGTGTACTGGTATTGGCTGCCACAGTATTTCAGTATTCCATGTAGTTTTGTTGTTTGGAGGATACATTCCTGTTTGTAAAAAATATATTTTTACTTGAAATTCTTGTGTCTGCAGGCCTACCTTTTCACTGTCACATTACCTGCAGTACTGGCGGTGCTGTCCCATCACACGGTATGTAAACATAATTATAAATAGTTATTTAGTAAATGTGAAGAGATAGATCATAATTATTTAATGATAAAAATTGATGTAAGGAGTAGATACAGTATGCAGTACTAATTTAGCCTGTGTACATTGACTTATTATGAAAATAAAATAGCTCCTCACCTGCTAAATTTGCCTGGGCAGACATAAGAGTGCGGTCCACATCTGTTGACCGAATATAAATTTCAGTAGGATCAAATTCTTCTGACAGAAAGTGCTGAAATGTTTAAATTGCAATTAATATTTCATTAATATAATAAAAATCATTTTACTAAATGAAAGTGAAAAACCCATCAAAATCTATTGCATGAATGCAGAAGGACAATACTGTCACACAGACAGACCCCAAAAGCGACTTTGATTTGTAATACGTATTGAAGTAGGATGTTTATGGGAGATATTATTAATTTTATTTTATTTGTTTATTGTTTTAATACTGCTAATATATGTTTAGTATACATTTAATGCCACATTAGCTTTTATTTCTAATTAAGACGCTCGGCATTAGATAGAT
Organism: Lithophane leautieri; assembly: GCA_949152455.1. Lineage (NCBI taxonomy): Eukaryota > Metazoa > Arthropoda > Insecta > Lepidoptera > Noctuidae > Lithophane > Lithophane leautieri. The sequence continues at coordinate 15,924,615 of OX424458.1, read as the reverse complement.
GATGAAGTAAAATTATTTTGTAGTTATCAGTAAGTAATTAACTAAGAACCTATGTTATAAGTATTACAGAACTGTGTGGTTTAACTAATGTTCAAGTAGGTAGGGAATGGTGAATTGTATATTATTTTTGGACCGTCTAAGATTACATTCACATAATAGCATTATTATGATGACACATAGTAACATTGAAGGTATCATCTTACCGAATATCTTTGTCTGAACCATTTTCCCAATGCATAGTGCTGCTTTTTCCCAATATTGGTGAGCTCTCCGAATTTTACAGGCCATAGAGATTCATTTCGCCAAGGGTCGGTGGGGTAGGTCTCCACAGGCGTCCTATCTCCATGCCGGAATATAATTGCGGCATATTTAACGCTTTCATCGGCGTATGTAGTCGTAAATATCACAAATAAAAAAAAAGCAATCATGTCGTTATTGAGACTATAAATACACATCCACTTTAGTTTGGTAAAAAGTACATTTAAAAGCAAAGTATTCAATAGTATTCTTTAATACCTATAGCATTCAATGTACCATCGCAAAATTAGATACTAATGTAAAGTAATAATTGAACAAAATTGCAAATACAAAATCTAATGATCCACTGGATCGACTGAAAACTACTCAAATGACAATAAAAAGGATAAAATTTTACAGAGTAAAAACAGTTGGAACTCAATCAAGTGTCAGTGTCATGCATGGAATTAATAAGTACCACTATGAACAGTATCATGTCAAAATCATCAAAAGTTTGCTTCATTCAAATTCAATGAGAGTCAGTACTTCAGTAGAGTTATAGTTGTGATCGATAATGTTGTGTTGTATCGATAATTGTTTGGATCGAATGTTTGAAACAGTAGGTAAGTAGAGTAAATTTTTTTTTTGAGGTTGGGTACAAACAAAATTTTCCCGTAAGAAATATGGACTCAGTAAACAGATCGCCTTGTTTCGTTCCACATACTTATTATTACCTTTATACCTACTGAAATTTTAATCGTATATAGGTATACGATTAAAATTTCATCTTAAAAAAATACACCGATCTAATGGCTGACGAATGTAATTAAATTAATAGAACTGAGAAAGAATTTATAATATATGTAGGTACTTAATTTGCGGTTTTGCAACGTATTTGTAATTTTGTACATACTTATTAAATAAATGCGGATGGTGCAACACTTTAGTCAAATGTTTTTGTTTTCGAATTAAAATTCATCGCTAAACTAGCGGCTTTTTACAGGAACATTTAAAAGTGTAACAGTGTCAACCTAAAATGCCGTGAAATTGATAAGCAGGTCAAAATAAAACATTTTGCAATTTAAAAAAAAAGCGTCTACGCCTTTTCCGCCTATTCCGTAGCTCCGACGCAACGTCCACGAGTTATCTACTCGTACGTAGTGCATAGACCGCCACATTAGTGAAATTATGTATAATTATGTTTAGATGTTGCGAGTTGTCTCGTAGCTCCTACGCTTCGGGAGCGCAGCACACTCGCATCGTTTGCGTAGTAGTTGCTACGAGACGTCGTAGCGCCTACGCGACGCCTACGCTGCTTACTCGCATCGCTTGCGTAGTAGGTGCTACGACCTATCGTAGCATCTAAGCGACGCGTCGCGACGCGACGCCTATGTCGTCGCTTACTTACATAGTCTTCTTGGCGTTTTTGCACCGTCTACGGATTGCTTATAACGCTACCCTCGATGAAACTCAGTGCCGTAGGCCGCGGCAATAATACAGCGAAGCAACAAAAAAAAGCTATAATTATTGAAATAAGTTACTTTGCATTGCAAATAATTGCAATGCAAAGTTCGGGCCGCAAACTGAGAAAAATAGGCAATGTTGGCAGCTGTTATTTACATTTTTGTACCAGACTGTTCAACCAGGTTGAAGTGGCATTTATTTCAGCGTTGTTACTGGTATGGCAACGCACTTGACGAGGCTACGGACTTGGTTGTTATCAAATAATATAAAAAACTAGTTATTACACACGACTGCCCAAAGAGGAGTGTAAATCAAGAAATCAATCACTTATTTGTTTATATTAAAAATTATACAACTAAAGTACAATAAACTTGTGCTAAATCACAAGTTTTTTCTACTTAGTTGTGTAATTGTTATATGGTAATACCAGTCTATTATTGTCCCACTGCTGGGCAAAGGGCTCTTCTCATACAGAGAAGGCACGAGCATTGATCACCACGCTTGGTCAAGACGGGTTGGCGATTTCAGACTTATATTGTTTGTAAGTCCAAGTTTCCTCACGATGTTTATACTTCACCGATGCCAATAATGTCCAAGATAAATACAGAAAGTCCATATGAATCGAAAAAGTCAGATTGGTGTTTGCCCGGATTTGAACCCTCGTGCATGAGAGGCAAGGCCTTAACCACTAGGCTATCACGACAAATAAACTTATTAATTTAAACATGCATAGAATACTAACAGTGGAATATTAATTATAAGGTTGTGCATAAATCGATTGCACAACTAATTTGATTTAATTGATGCAAATCCTTCAGATTTGGAGATTTTTCTTATTTCAAGTTGATAGAATCATAATAACATTATTATTTAAACGTCTTTGACATATCTCGGGACCCTGGCGTCCCGGACCTTTGGAAGGCGTACGAGGGGCTAGTAATGGCAATTAATGCGATTTTTCATTAATTTCATTAGCAAGTGAATTATTGAGTCTTAGCATGATAATTGCTATTGCTATGCTAATAGCTAATATGATGATAATTGATAATAATGAAGTATGAAAATTTTATTAAAAGTGCGAATTAAAATGGTGAACGCTCATTTTAATTCGCACTTTTAATGAAAATGAAAATGTACGAAGCGATAATTCACTTAGCACTTCACGAAATTTCGCAACTAAATTTCATTAGCTAAATGCTAAATGATTTTTCACAAGCTAACAATGAATGCGAATGCTAATTAATCCATCACTACGAGGGGCCGAAGCCAACTCGCAGAGGCCCCTTAGACATTTTTAAGTGTTGAGACGCCAATCGACGATTATCCCTGTATGCACTATGCAAGTGCAGCCAAGGCAACCCCCGATTGGTGTAGGACTATTGTAGGATATGGAAACAAAGATATTGGATTATGGGTTTCGGTGGCTAAGTGAACTGGTTATCTTGAACTATGGAAAGACTATGGCCCCTGCCTTACCAATGTTTATAAAACACACAGATAGAATGGCTGGGGGTGACTTGCACACTCAATAATGGGCCCCCGAAAACGGTCGCTAGGACAAGTGTCGTAGCGGCAAGGGGGCAACATGTCCGGAGGTGCTTAAGAGGAGTGGAGAGGTATTCCACGGCTATCAGGACAATCCCGGAAGTACGGTCAAGATCCCTACCAGCATCTTACTGGAATACTTCCTTGCTCCGAGCACGTTTGCTCTTGCGAATCTCCACTCAAGCCGGCCAATAAAGGCAAGAATGAGGTGGGAGCTCTGTTCCTCGTCAGTGTTCACTCCAGCCGGCCAATAAAGGCAAGCCAGAGGTGAGGAACAAGACTTCTCCCGGGAGGTAGGGTCCGTGGGGTCGCTACTGCCCAACAGCTCGCCACATGCTGCCCTGCGGGTTTCTGTATCTCTCTTAGTCTGGCTCCTCACCCTAGACCTGTTTCGGCAAAGTAAAACTCTACCGGCACAGAACCAGAGTTCGGAGAGCGCAAGCCCCACCACGACGTCAACGTAGAGATATAACGGTGGGGCATTATTATTATTAAAGATTTAGTAATAATGAAAGAAAACGAACAAATAAGTATTTCCTTGTATCTTTGAATGCAGCTCTATGTGCCCATTATCAAGAAATCTCTAATTTATTTTATTTCAGAAATGTTTTATTTTGTACGTAAACGAGGCAAAAGGAATAAGTAAGGATCGTAGCAGGTGGGCTTCTGTTGTTTCTGCCTACCCCCATGGGAAGAAGGCGTGAGTGTATGCATGTACCTATAAATGTTTTTTTCGGGATTTTTGCATAAACAGTACCAAAACCTTTACCTTTACTTTCATATTTTGTCATCAAAGTTTTAGATGGATAAAATGAACTTATTTTGTGGAGAGTAATTAAGATTTCGACTGTCTCGCTAGTCTAGTGACCGGAAGCGCTACTGCAGAGCATGAAGTCGTGGGTTCAATTCCCGGGTCGGGAAAAGTGTTATTGGAATTTTTCCTCCAGGAATTTCTCAGTAGCAGCCCGGGCTCTGGGTTTTTGCCAATACTGCGTAATCCCGCTTTTAAGATGTTCATTATTACTACTTACTATAACTATTCGATACACAATAATTTAATTTAACTTAACTCGAATTTTTTGATTCCATTCTTAGTTTTTTGTTAGGTTTAGTCTTAGGATATTTTTATTATTGTTGTATGTACCTATGTAGATTAAGTAAGTCAGTAAATTGGCTAAAAGGAACGATTCAACTTCTTATAACGTCTAAGTTTCGCAGTTACAGCTACTTGCAACGGCTTGCTAGATGTGAAAGGTCAAATCGTCTAACATTTAAAACCAACAAATGCATAGTCTATTATATTATGTAAACTTAACGATACAACTCATAACTATTCAATATTATGTTAAATAAAATGTTGCAATTTTAACAACAAAAAAAAACCGCGTTATATATTCTAATCTTGCTTTATACATTTCTCAAGGACTTTTTACCTCTATTGTGAAAAAAATATAAATGGTATTTATTAATAAACAGAAACGATGTTTTAAGTAAATCTTTAAAACACTTGATTTTTTTTAACTTTTTATCTGTTATATGTATGTAATCATAGAATCATATTCATCATATTCATAGAATCTGATAAGTACTAATACAATAACGGTAGTTTACATTATACCTACTTACATACTTCAAAAAAACGGGAAATATAGTTTTTATGGCAGCAAAGGCCTTGAAATACCTACCTACCTGTGTTTACAATACAAATGAACAGAGGCCTTAGTGTGAGTTTCTTTTAACCGTCTCGACTTTACGCATCGAACGCGTTCGGCGCTCCGATTGGCCCTTCACTGACCTTCACTGGTGAAGGGCCAATCGGAGCGCTGAACGCAGTCGATGCGTAAAGTCGAGATGGTTAAATGAAACTCGCACTAGGGCCTCAGAGTCTAGACTACAGTGCGTTCAAAAACAAATATAAATTACATGTATAACGCATATACACAAAGGCATTGGCATATTGCTATTCGGCCAACGCTTAAGAAACGCGGAAGCGTCTTTACCAAAATAATTGTCCAATCAATCCTTTTGAATGTACTTACCTCATAATTAAAAAGTAGGTAATTCGGTGTTCACGGGCGACTATATCGACTTTATTGGACGAAAGGGCCGCGGCCGCGGCGCGTAATATTTTCCGGCAAAACAAACATATGAAGGGCAACTGATGTCATATTCACTGAAATATTGAATACAGAAAGTAGGTTAGCCGCTTACTAATCGTAAAGAAATATAGATTTATGAAACATGTTAAGTAAGGATATCAAATTGTTGCTAAGAACGGGTAGGTAGAACAAAACACTTCCTCTTGATGCCAGGTCCTTCGGTGATACCTAATACCTATCGTGTTATTAGCAAATCCATGTACGTGCTTTACCTCTTAGTTTTCCAAAAATAAAATAAATAAAGCCCTTAAAACAGAATCAATAAGTAATAGTAGCGATATAGTGCAAAATTATGATATTGAAATGGTAGGTATCGAAAAATAAAGAAAGTGTATATGTACATAATTTTAATTTTATAGCAGCAGCATCCAATCAGATCTCGTCTATAAGTTACCTAATAAAATTCCTGAGAATCATCTCACCTATGACCTCAATGAAAGTGGCCGCCGTAGTGACGCTCCCACTGATTTATTACCTATCACGCCGGTACCCATCATTCCAGCACAACGGCGCATGTATTCCAATAAGTCTATCTAAGTATTATCTAACTTACGCAATCAACGATAATTTTTTCCATCCTTCTAGTATAGCTTTCCTACTAGCATAATAATTTACCGTTCAATTAGGTGCAGGTGACCTATCTAAAATGTAAAAGTTCACGATGCGCTAGCAGGAAGTGGTATAAAAAGGTCAATAGCGACATTTTAATATTCATATATAGCCCGTTTCTGAAGCACCGTTAGAATAGTTTCCAAAAATATTTTTTGTAAGCATGTCACGACAACATGGTGCAGCGTCGCGGCGACGCGACGTCACAACAGGATTCACTTAGTTTAAGAGCCAACAATTGAGCTAAAGTTGCTATTTAGACAATGTTCGGCATGTGGTTGCGCGCGCGCTACACGAATATAAATTAGGCTAGTGGTGCCGCATGCCGGGCGGCGGCGGCGGTGGCGGCGCGGCGCGGGCGGACTGCGGCAGCGGCATCCACTTGGAGTGTACTGGAGGTGTTTGAGTTTGAACGGCAGATCAAGCGTGGCCTCCGTCGATTGTAGACCTGCACAAAGCCGTGCCGCGGAGAAAGGACCGACTCTAGTGCCTCTTGCGACATCACCAGCTGCACCACACAAACATGAAGATTCTACCCCTGTGAGTAACCTTAAATCTTTTATTTAAATTATTGTCGTGCTGCCCCTTCACAATTTATTGTTCCTAAAGTTTCACCTTACTTTTGTTATGGAGTACTTATCCATTATTACGCCCCGGTTGCAGCTGTGCGATTGCTTTTGCGATGTCTTTTTCTGTTTAACTTAACACTTAGTAACTAACAATCGTTAAGTGATTTATAGGGTAAAGTTTATTTGAAACTTTTTCCAATACTTAATACCTACTAGCATTTACATTTTTTGGGGATTTGGCACGGCGATATAATTTGAAAGGTGGGCTAAGTGAACTATTGTGTTAGTCACCCATTTATAGTTAAATAGTTATTAACCCAGTGTCGAGTATTGCTTTATAACCTATGACGAAACATAAAAACGTAATCATAAATACAATATAAGCTTAGGAATGTTTACGGCGTGTGTTGCCTTTCTAATATCATTCTCAATGGTCAAACGTAATACCAACGCACCCTTGTACTTACTGCAACTGACAGCTTGCGGACATTATAATGAATGCCGCCTACGAGCCGGTCACTCGTGGTAACGCGTTACTTCATTATTTCAATAACGATTACCATCAGAGCCCTATCTGCAAATTAGAATAGGGTGTTTGTAACAGATATTTCATAATTTGTTGACTTATAAACCTCATTATAGAGACCGCAGACTGACCCGTAGCAAAGTAATTAATTTTCAAATTAATTGAGCGAAACCAAGAACCGGTTGTATGAATGAGTCGGTCCCATGTTGAAAGTTGGTCCCGCGACCTACGATTAGGCAATGTAACGTTATGTAGGATGCGGCAGACGCAGCCGTGCCTAGGCTCCCGGACTCGCGGCATTTACAGCTCGACGGCTATCATTGTTATGTAAAACGTCTCCGCATCTTCTTATAAACTCGTGTGTAGGTATACTTATACTTTTGTCTAAATGCATTAGCCTTTTGTTGGAGTGCAATATTTCAAAACATTATCCAAATTCTCATTGAGTTCGTAAACGTTAATGCTTCACAGATGCTTACCTATAAGTCCAGTTCAGTGCTCTACTGTTCAACATTAGCTCTTTCTGGTACAGGTCTATAATAGTTAATCAGCTGTAATATATTCCGATGGCTGGAAAATAAAAAAATCCTTATTCAATCCATCATCCTCTTGCTCTTAACCCAATGTATGTATTTGGGATCGGCGCATGTCTTTTTTTTTTCATGCACCTCTATTAGCCGTCATCTCTGTAGGTACACCCCTTTTGTACACATCTTTCAGTGACTTGTTAAATGCATCTTGGTTCAGAAAGCAGCCAGTATCTCTTCAAAGAAGAGTTCCATTAATTAAGAGGTCTCTTTCAGTCATAAGCTAGACAAAATAGAACAATTTAAAGAAGTCGACCATATTTTCATTTCATCCAACTCTGAATTATATTTACAAGAAACACGAACGCATTTGCTAAATATGCATGTAGAAGTCCTTGATCGTGTTTTGTCGGCCTTTGGAATGTTTAGAGTTCAAAATACATATTCACATATCTATTCAGAAAACATATTGCTCTGCATTAAATTGTCGTAAAAAGGTTTACAAATCAGTATGTCTGCACGTGTGTTGCTTTTAAACTAAACGTTCAGCAACACTTACTCAACTTAGAATATATTGATCTTAGTTTACATATTCCATAATTATGTTTTCCGAACAAATTCAAAAGTTTTGTTTGGTGAGAACACAGATCCTTTTTAGTAACCGTGAGTTTATTAACATGAAGATTTACATACACTGTTGTACATCAGAATTTTTAGATTTCGAAAATCTCGATTACGAATGGCAACAAGTGCCTTACTTTTTAGAATACATTGTATTACAAACTTTCACATGTCTGCATTTGAAGTTAACATTTTGCAACACGAAGCTAGTATTAAAAAGCCTCCAAAACGCAAAACGGAAAATATTAAATCTGGATAATTGAAACAAGGTTTAAGAATTGGTGTTTCTACATTTTGCAATGTCGGTAGGTAACTATTGATAATGAATGCAACCACTTCCACTTGCTGGCCTCAATTATTATAGATTATAATGTATTAAAATTCTGCATCAGTTTTAACGCAGTTTTCTACTCTATTGATCAATTTTGGAGTCTTACAGTATTTGATCATCGATGTTTGCTTAGACAATGTAACGCGTGGGTGGATGGAACGCAACGTTCATTGTGAGCTTCATTGCACATCCCACAGCAAGTAGAATTACATTTTAAGCTAGAAGTGTGCGCTACAGTTAAGGTCATAGATCTAGACATGCACATAGCAATCCTAGCATCTGTAAAACAAAGGCGTGACTGGATGTATGCGCTCAAAAACACCTAGTACTTACTCAACGCCGACATTACCTACTGCGCACATAAGACATTTGGTAATAAAACAAAGTTGCTCAACCAGACGATTGACATTTGCCTATTAAATCGAGGGACTCGTAAGCATTCAGTGTTTCATAGTATCTTTTCCGCCCGCATCTATTCTTGCATAATTAAAAATCACGGAGGCATCAAATTCAGTGAAACTGCTCATAGCGAGAGCTTTCGCAGTTATTCGCATAACACGAGCACATTGCTCAACAGCTGTTATGAAGCTACATTTGATTGTGAGAAGATTCGTGCGCTGAAGCTCTCATTGTTTCTCAATTTATTGGACTCATGTTAGATCTGCATCAAAGTGTAATCATTATTTTTTATCCAATTACCATTTTTTGCGAAATTGGTGGGAAACAGTGGTGCAATTTGATTTTTGGATTGTAAGAAGGTCACCATAGAAATGGAATTCCTGTCAAAAGTGCGTAACTCCGTCATGGCTGGGCAGCGCGCGCCCGAGGGGCAGAGCACTGCGCCTGCCGCATTGCACTGCGAGGTCAACCTACTTTTTACCACTTCTGGTTTCTGGCCGACTGACCTTGACGTGATTTGAGGTTAAATTTACACATTCGGTGCGCTTGCACACGTGCGACATAGTAAATTACATTGCCTAGTATAGAAAGCTGCACTTTTTCCGACGTGACCTGAACTGTAATTACATGATTTCTACTCACAAACAAATGACAAATAAAAGGTGCGGACTTCCTTTCACAAAATGCAACGACACGTTTACTGAGGCGCGATGAAATATTTGTAAAATAACAATGGTGATGAGCGCTGATCGTGTTGCTAGCACTCGTGATGGCGCATAACATTAGTCGGACAATGCGTGCGGGTGGGCGCTGTCCGATAGTGAATTACATAAAACAGAGAAAGCAAAGGGAAGCTGTTGTCGGAAGCGGATACGGAATTGAAGCGTGGTCCACCTGAGACGACCCTGTGCGAGGACCAGTTATACAACAATCTATGTAGTAGAGCGACGTGTTGACCTTTGTGGGCGATGCGGCGCATGGTGGAGTCTCCGAGACTCACGCTGATGGCCGACCCGGAGGTGGTGCCGTGTGCCGGGTTGCACCGCGTAACACGACATTCACCCAGCCTCGGCATGCCATACTTTGACATTTAACGCCTTGAACTATGTATGTATTAAACACACGTTAGGTACTCACAAAATTCATTCTTCAACCTGTTAATTTTGCATGACGTTACCAGGTTATTGGTTTCAATGCGTAGACAACATATATGTCCATTCTGTGGACATGGTCCCAAAGGCAAGGCAAGTAGGTATAGGTACAGGACGTGAAAACAATCGAATTATCAAATACTGTATTTGCCCCCTTGAACTTAAAATTAACTGACCTTTTTATATGACCACTTCTAACATGTTGAAATGTCATTTTCTATTACGTGATTTGTATATACGTAACTTTATACCTATTAGGCATGTATATTCTATTAGGGGTTATGTAAAAAATATGTTTGCGACAATTATAGCAACAGTTAGTTACATCGTTCGAGTATATTTTATGATATTATAAGATAAATATTTGTACAATATTGCATGTCTCGTGAACACTGTGGTCATAATTGATTGCACAAGGACAACACAAATCCCAGTGCATGACAGTCATGACACATGACATTATATATTCGAGGAATCATTCGTCTTTGTTATTAGTTTAATAAATTAGTAGGTATTATAAATTGCGAATATCAAACAGGTACATAAATAAGTGGTAGGTATGCAAGCGTCTATAATAGATATCCCTGACATTTTATATCTAAACAACTTGACAGAAAAGTGTCGATACTGACATGAATAACTTCACTATTGATGGTTTTTAATTCACAATCGATTAAGCAATAATATTTTTTTAAATAACCAAAATATAATATATATTAGTCATATATTAAAATATGCACGATGCATATTAAGTAAGCATAAATTGCATATGCAACCATATTAAATACAAAAAGAAATGAAATGAAACCGATGGTCCATTATAATTAGAACAACGTTAGGACTGGTTATTAATTTTTTACTAAAAGTTCTGGTGGTTGTATCGTAAATACCTACTGATGGTATATTGAGCAGTTTATTAAGTGTTTGTTAATACATACCTACCTACTAGTAGACAACTTGCAGCGATAGGTCTGGTTTGAATTTTAGTAAATTATCACTTTGCGAACTAGATAACAACAAAGTCAGGGTTGTATTAATTTAGTCTGACAAGGCTGTGACTTGGAAGGGATATGAGTAGCGTTAGAAGAATAAAATAAGATAACACCATATACAACGAATGCCTAGAATACTTCTAGGTAAACGATAAAATAGAATGGATGATGTATCGAAGTAAAATGCATAATTATGATAGTCAGACACAAATTGTTTTCTTAGTAATGACAGTCGTGCTAGCTATAACAAGCTCATCTTCCTGATGTGATTACCACATAAACCACATTAATGTGTGGCCAGGCAGTCAGGCAACCAGGCAGACAGGCAGTCATCAAACGTCCCGATATTGTTGCTTCGATACGATTGCGCTCGCGGACGCTTCGGTGCATAAAGTCTCAGTTATTTCAACACGAAATGATACTCAAGAGTAATATTGATTTACATTAGCCATGCAAGCATCGTCATAACTGCATTTTTTGCTGTAAATAACTCGATGCAATACGGCTGTTGGCCCGGTTATTATAATTACTGTAGATATAAAACAATTAAGTAGCAGACTACACTAAAATTTTGATGGCTTCATTTCTAAAGCTACCAATGATATTATGAGTTGAATATCTTGATTACCGACTGTGATTGATTGATATTGCTGCCAATATTTGCCCACAGCAAACATGATAGCTAGCATGTGAAAAAGAATGTAGTAACTAATAAAATATGTAACAAACAGGTTTGTTACACAAATGTGTGACTTTAACACCCCCTTGTAGAAAAAATGTGGTCGTCAACATGAATGTTGAAATATGAATAAGGTATTAAATTGGGTGGTCAGCATTAGTTATGCAGTGACATAGAATTCTTATTTTACAGCCTTGTGGGTTGTCAGTTTATTAGTCTTTAACGCGACTATAGCACCAATAATTGGGTTTGATCCGACATACAGTATGATCGAGTTATTGTGGAACACAAATTCTTAGTAACAACGTAGCATTTGGAACAGTCCACTTCGATGTTAAGAGCGTCTCGTTTAGTACTGTAACACGGTTACTTTAAAATGCCTACTAGGCCAGAACAAAAGATAAGAAAACAAAAAAAAATGCTGTAGATTCATTTACTTACAGAATTTCTAAAACAGGATTTTTTCGAATGGCTAATACTTTTGCCTTAATATCTTTTTACAGATGTGTTAGTAATTTAGATAATTTTTATTTTTAATAATTTGACATTTTTATAACATTTTGCAATTTGACATTTTATATTTGACATTTTATTTTACTTTTATTTTTGACAATTTTAATTACCTATGAGTTGTTGTTTATTGAAATTTTATTAATCACAATTTTATTTTGGCTTTTTATCTGTTTTTGAATTTATAATAAGTAGTTTGTAATCTAAATGTATGTAATGGCTATGGACCAGATGATGTCTGAAATAAAATAAATAATAATAATAATAATAATTTACCAAAACGTTATTTTTGCTAATATTCCCTACTACTTCTAACGGCTTTAAATATTTTCACACTGAAAAATGTATGGTTTGTGAGAGGTACCACAGATATGAAATATCATACCACAATATTTGAAAAGAAAATGTGCCCATTTAGAGATAGGAGTCTCGCCCTCTATCTTAAGGAATCAGACAATATTGTTACTTTACCATATTGGGAAATCCTACTAATATTATAAATGTGAAAGTTTGTGTGTTTGTGTGTTTGGATGTTTGTTACTCAATCACGCAAAAACGGCTGAATGGATTTGGATGAAATTTGGCAAACAGATAGTTTATGACCTGGATTAACACATAGGATACTTTTTATCCCGATATTCCCACGGGATCGAGACTTACGCGGGTGAAACCGCGGGGCGCAGCTAGTACTTAAATAAGTCCATTCATTAACTTTCAAACAACACACAGCTTAACGCCCCGAGTAACCATCAAATTTGGCACAACAGTCCCTTTTGTAACGTAAGTGAGAACTAGGGAAGGATTTTGGAAAACTCATCCCATAATGGGGTTAATAGAGAATGAAAGTTTGTATAAAAAGGTTGTAATTTTTTAAGTTACAATCGTAGAATTTGGTACTTAGACTACTGTTAATAAATAAAAGGTTTTTGTATCATCGTTTTTTGGAAACTGAGACGTCGCTGATGGGCAATTCCATCGGGCACACACACGGTCCGCACACGGGTTGTCTTCTATGTATAAATACAATATTTGAAGTGAACTGTGTTTGTGTTTCAGGTTTATACTGGTGGCGTGTGTCGTGTGTTCTGCGCGGGCGCAGGACGAGGAGAGGCCGGCGCCTGCGAGGGGCCTTCTCAAACGCGGCGGCGGGTTGGCCAAGGGGAAACCGACCACCACAACCACCACACCTGCACCTCAGGTATACTCACTACTTATATCTCTCGTTTTTTTTAAGGTTCCGTAACCAAAGGGTAAAATGGGACCCTATTACTAAGGCTCCGCTGTCTGTCTGTCCGTCTGTCACCAGGCTGTATCTCATGAACCGTGATAATTAGTCAGTTGAAATTTTCACAGATGATGTAAGTCTGTTGCCGCTATAACAACAAATACTAAAAAATAGAATAAAATAAATATTTAAGAGTGTTGAGAGTTAACGTGATTTTTTTGCCGTTTTTATAGATAATGGAACAGAACCCTTCGTGCGCGAGTCCGACTCGCACTTGACCGGTTTTTTATAATCTCTCAAATGAAAGATTATTTAAAAACGAGAAGACAAAATATTTCAGGAAAAGTCTTTGTAGCTATTTTGTCTCTCCCTCTTGGTTAATATTCTCTCTACATCACTTGGTAAACATGATATTAGTTACAGTCTGTCTGTGACCTAGTAAAGGCAGAAGCACTATTTGCCTTGATTAGCAAAAAATATAAATGCATTAAGCTATAAAAATAACGTACGCACGCCAGAACAAATGCAATCGAAAATCACATGGTTTTCTATCACTAGATTATCTATTTTGGCTAAAATGTTATTTGATTACCTGTCGGCAGTTCATGCGCGGGCGCGGGCTACGGTTACACAAGAGACAGCTCGCATGCTCCACGTACTAATAAACATGTAAAACAACAATATTGCACACATCTCCAAGTCTGAAAGAAATTGCCATATTATCCCGCGACGATTTAAACTCTTAGAAAGTCCACTTAGTGCAGTTTCGCAACGGATCTCAGTCAAAGCGGATTGTTTGGCCAAGAGTGAGCGTTAATTGTGTAAATATGTGTAGTCAGTATTACATGTTATGTTGTGTGTCACGACGACACGAGAGGACGCGCCCGCACAGCCTCTCGCCGCTAAAAGGTGGAAGTTCATGCGATTTCACGCTCAATTAAATCTAACAATGCCAAATTTTGAAATGGAAAGCGTTTCTTTTTGTAATTTCGAGGCATGAGAGGAAATGTCGTGTCTAATAATAGTACCTACAATGTAATATGCGGTAATTGACTGAATTTGTCTCGCTTTTTGGTGCGCGAGAATCAAACATAAATATAATAGATATCTACATATTTTAATTCAAGGCATGATTCTTGTTTTTACCATTTGTTTTTTCTAATGAAGTAGATAAGATTGAAATGCCTGCGCTAAATGTTATCAAAGTAAAGCTGATGAGCCATTTCCTTTTCATTAAATAAAGGAAATATTGGTTAAGTACTAAAGCTTTTAGTGCATGATGCAAACACTGACATTTGTTGCCCTCCAAATCCAGTTTGCGTACATGATTGCCTTGACCTCTTTGAGTCATCAAAACGAGGAAAAGATCGTATTTATTTTTGTGATATAATAAAAAAAGGACAAGCTTTTTGCGAGTAAAACTTTCCGTAAAAAACTTTTTTACAAAAAATTAAACCGACGAAAAAAGATAACGGAAAAGCGAAAAATAAAAAATAAACAAGATTCACCCAGCTACCATTATACCTACGCTATAATTAATAAGTACCTTTTTTTTTTTTTTTGAGGGTGGGAAATCATCCAATGTCTTCTCCCGCTCTGGGCGGAGCGGAAGGGCGTGTCAGACTTTTACTGACTAAAACCCACCCGTGTTCCTTCATTTGCCTGTTGCCAAGGTCCCGGTATCCCTTTCGGACTTTCCCGCAACCCTGGCAGGCATCGGTCCTATTGGACCCCGTCATTTTTGCTGACATCTCTTTGAGGCGCGCGTGGAACAAGACGCGCCATCGACCCGGGCCTGGTCCTTATCGGACGGCGAGCTGCCCGTTGCTCGCCGTCCGCAAGCCCGCGCCTATGGTGGCCGGAAATCCGCCTGGGATTCCCGACGACCAGGGCGTCTCCAACGGCGGCGGTTAGGGGCGTGAGGGCGCAAACTTTGCCTTTCCCTCACGCGTTCCGCCTCCTCCTTCGCGAGCATTACTGCTTCGCAGAAGGAGGTGACGGCTTCCCATGCCCTCTCGCTCCGTACCATGGCCTGAACCAGGGCCGGACGCGAGAGGTCACCGCCGCCAATCGCCTCCGCGAGGACACGGCGGTGCTCCGCCCAAGCAGGGCACACCTCAACCGTATGCTCCACCGTGTCCTCCGGGCGATCCACACAGTGGTGACACCCGGGCGTTTCCTCCCGCCTAATCCTACACAGGTACCTCCCGAAGCTGCCATGTCCGGTGAGGACCTGTGTCAGGCGGAAGGTGAGGACGCCGTGGCGCCTCTCTATCCACTCCTCAAAGAGGGGACTTATCGCCGCTATTGTGGCGTGCCCAGCACTGGGTTGCGACAATCGCACTCTCCATGCCGCCATGAGATCTTGCCGGAGCTCTGTCCGCTGTGCCGCGATTTCTCGCGGCAGCGGAGTTACACCCCGGCGCTTCACCTCCTCGCGCCACTCCCAGATGTGCGCGAGGACCTTCGCCTCCAGATCCCATGGCGGTAATCCGGCAAGGAGGCTCGCTGCCTCACGGGAGACCGTGCGGTATCCCCGGGCCAATTAATAAGTACCTACCTAATTAATTTGTTTGTTTGTTTGTTCGGCGCCGCCTCAAAATTTGTTACTTAAATTAGTTTAGGAGTTTAGTTACACTAAAAGGTTTATTTTTTAATTTTCGCTTTTCAGTTATCTTTTTGCGACGGTTTAATTTTTCAGAAAAAAGTTTTTTATTTTTCGCTTTTGAGTTACCATCCACTCCAGGGTACTCCGGGGGTGACTCCAGGTTAAAGACCTGGAGTTGACCATGAGTGGTTGTGTCATCAGAACTATGTATGTGTGCGAAATTTCAACAAAATCGGTTCACAGTTGAACATTCAGTAGATAGGTGAAAAATCAATCAACCCCATTTTTTCTACCCCTTAAGGGTGGATTTTAGTTTTTAATTTTAAATGGGACCAACTTCGAGGTATATACCCTTCCCAATAAAAAAAGAATCGTTAAAATCGGACTACTCACTAAAAAGTTATGCGTGGTCATATATAAAAAAAATATGTATATATATACGGGTCGACTTGTAAACCTCCTCCTTTTCTTTCCTCGGTTAAAAAAAAAGCATTTGTCAAAAATCTGCTATGCGAAGGTAATCGAAATACTTGAAGTTAAAGTTATTTATAAGATTCTTGCAACTCCACCAGCATCCATCTACTGCAACTAATAGTTACAGCACTAGGGCTAGCTAGGTAGGGCATATCCAAAAAAGACTTAAAGTTGGGCAGTGACGTCACTCGATGCACCAGCGTTTCGTAAAGGATGTCGTTGCAGGTCCATCTAGTTCAAGGCGAGTGTGGCGAGCGTCCGATGATCGGGTCACCTTCGCGTATGACCTTTGCGAGACCTCCCTTTCCTCTGAGGAATTTCTACCTGCAAGTTTCGGCCACTATCGGTCGTCAGACCGAACTGGTTTCCCAATGAAATTTATGAAGTCCAATGCAAAACGCGATCTTTGCTCGTATGCGGAAAATGCATACATTAATTATATATTTTTTTGAACTTGTATGTTTTATTGATTCTGGTTCTATAGCTGTCTAATTGCAAATATTATGTAAAGCTACTTTGTAACAGGACTTGTGATACAAAGGTGAAGGACAGGTGTGGCAGCTGAATTATTCACCAAAGAGGTGACCTTGAAGCTTCTGACACGTACTGTTTTAGTATCTACAGTTCAGAGTTGAATATCTGTATAATAATAAAACTTTCATCAATATCATATTTCACTAAACATGATAATCGAATAAACGGCCAATTTTCTAGTCTAGAGAATAAATTCGCCTTCTGTTTGGTCCATGTGGGAGACGGTGACAATCTGGTTTAAAGATTACACCAAATTGATTGGAAAGGGGTGACAGATTTCAGTTGTTACGACCCTATATTCGATGTTTCTGTCTCAACATAAAATACACGATCACGTTTCAACTTTTTTAAACGATGCCCTCAGGCGGACGTTTTATTGGACCTGTTTTGTTGGGTCAATGGCGGGTCACTCGGTTGGCAAATCACCAACAGTGTATTCGTCTACAACACAATAATCAATTTGAATGAAATTGTCATAACTAATTCTTAACTCTTTTGAAAAATATTGTTTTCAGTTTAAAAGAAGGTCGATTTCCAATTACAATGATGAGCATTTTATCATTGATTATTACCAATAAATACATACATCTTTCATTATAATATTTTGTGTCACGGACACGAACACCTTTTAAAGCACTTGTTTATGCAGTTTATCTTTATTGAGCATCGGTTAAAGTTCATTAGAATGTGTGTTGGACCACGTAGTTTGTTTCCTTGGTAACCTGATGTTATTTGTTTAATTTTGTAAGTAATAGGTATGTGGAGAATACATTTTAACCATTAATTTATTTTGAAACGGTATTTATTTCCAGGAAGAAGTAGAATACGAAGACGATGGTGGTGACTACCCAGCCGAGGGCGACCAACAGGAGGCTTCCACCGAGGCCCCCTCTTCCACCACAGAAGGCAAGAAGCTGGTAGGCAGCGGCGTCAGGCCCTTCAGAAGTAACACGGAACTGCTCGAGTTATTGAAGAGGAAGAGGGCTCAGGCGGCTGAAGGTCAGTAAGAAAGGCATTGACAATAATAGTGACAGTTAATTCATGTCTATTAAAATGTCAGTAGGTATATCGAAAACTACTTTTGAATTCAGTATACAAGACATTTTTGGAGGCCAGATAATTCGTATTAGGAATATAGTTTTTATTTTAATTTCCAAAATTTCTAAATGTTATTAACAGTATTCTCCAATAGTTGGTCAGGATCGGACAGTGAGACACAACTTCAGCAGCGGAGAATAGGCCATACAGATATCAACGAGTTTCTTTAGAACTACACTATTTTATAAAAGAGAATATTATTTTAGGAAAGATTGGTTCAAAATTAACAACACTTTGTATTTACAGCCAAATTGAACGCCCCATCGACAACCACTTCGTCGTCAGCACAGGATTCTCTTGATCCCACCAAAATTTCCTACAGTTAGTAGTATTACTTCGTATTGATCGATCGCAATATTTGAAATCACATATTTCATTATGCACACTTTTTTTAATGGCACTTTCATTTGGGTGACAGGTTTCATAAATATTAATACGTCATCATCATCAATAATAAGAGCATGAACGGAGAAATTAAGAACCTCTTTCTGCTGCAGATAACAAGAGCAAAAAGCGTTTCAACAATGCTCCAGTGACCAGGGAGGTTGCTGAAGATGAAGCACCAGCAGCGCCTAAGCCCAGCAGAGGACGATTTGGTAGACGTAAGGATACCTTAGTATAAATTATTATTTCATTTTATTGCCGATAACATAAGAGTGCATATAATCCATATAGTATTAGTAACAAAGACGCAGAAACTATGTTAGTGAAACTTACAAACTAACCTAACCGACAAAATTCGTACTAAATAAGTTATTTTGTACAACCGTCGTCATAATGAATTGAATTTGATTGTTTTTAAACTCAAATTGAATAATAATGAGAAACTTACAAATATCTTTTCCGCGCTTTTGAACGTCATTCAAAAGATAGCTCCCAAAAATGACCATATTTTATACAACTCGGGAAATAAATTAATTAAGTAGGTACTTGTACCTGAACTATTCGAGGTGACGGTTTGACCTTGTGAGGATTGCTCGCCCTTCATCTGCAATCTGGTTAACATGCTATCGAAAACATAAAAACCGAATCTGATATTTTCTGAGCATTCGATTTTACCCATAAAGATTAATTAAAAATAGCACCGGTCTTAACTGCTGCAACTCATATAAACTTCTGTGATTGACACCTTGACATGAGTTTAACAATCTGCAATCTCAATACAGTTTTGTTTTTTGTGTTAAATGGCCTTTGAAAAGCTGAGTGTCAATAATTTATAGATTTACGGAGGTTTATTTGTGGATTCAAATTATGTTTACTTCTCACAGCAGCCACAAGGTCAGTCCAAGAAACAGAGGAAGAGCCCCAGAGCGATAGCGCTGCACTCCCCCCGAGGTCCGGCAGGAACTTCAGGCGAGGCGGCAACTAACTCCCTTTCAACACAATACTCCTTCCCCACCATCCCGCTCCCCTCATCCCTCCCTGTCAAAAATATTATCTGGGAACAAGTTTAACTCACTCCCTGCAGGCTATAACCTAGAATATATTCGTAACACGATGCGGCAACCTACCCTGTGATATTGCGAAATAATTTTGACCATACGAGTATATGTAATTTGGATGCAATGATACAATTGCTAGGCCATTCATCGATTGTTACATAATAATATTGTTACATATTTCATCTAGGTTATAGCCCGACACCGGATACACGCTACAAAGAACCCTTTTAGATTCCAAGTTCATCACATTAGATGGATTAGAATACATTTTTAATACTTGTGTAAATTATAAGTGTAAGTAATTTTTAAATAAAATAATTTTAAACTTAAGTTTACTTTCTTTTATTTTGTAACATAGGTATTGTATCAACGATACTTTCTGATCCAGTAAACGACGTTGGTCCTTCAAATGAGTATAAAAATAATAATATAATAATATAGAAAAAAATTAACAGTTTTGAAACATGAGGTAAAATATTCACTGAAGAGCTGACCATCAAAGTAATAACTAGTCGATCATTTATGGCAATTGACATCAGTTTGATACCCACTTGAGTAAAAAAAAGATTTCAAGCCTTATTTCAATAGATTTTTGTAATATTTCTACCGTATCAGAGAAGATAACGTTCAGACGTTCGAGTTAAATACAGCTCAGTAATGTCAATAACACACTGTAGTTTATATCTTCTGGAAAGATACAAGTTCTACAAGTTTTCTTTCCAGAAGATATCAAATTAAAAAGGATAATGATAATTAAAAATAGCTTAAAAGTAGAGACAAAATGAATGACGAATATGATGAGTTTACATGTAAATGTTTCTTCACTCTGCTTGTCTACTTTTTGAGAACACGAGTGACCTCTGCGAGAGGTGTTTTGTAAGTACCAGGCTTCACTAGGTTGACCAACTGTTCGGCGATCTCTTGACCAACGCGGACTTGAGCCTCCTTTGTTGATGCACCTGGAACATTAAAACATTGATCAGGCTTACATACAATTATGATAATTAACGTGACGGTTGTATTCCTCGAAGCGTTAGACTAGGACTATGTATTTAGTACACCCAAGTTTCCCCAGTTAATCATATTTTTTTTGGTCAAAACAAATATCACCTTTCATCCGTCTCCAGAATAGCAAGGATCTCAGATTTTTGGCCGAGATCACACAAGGCATGGTTTATCAAGGCAGACGCGGTTTTATAGTAGCAAATACAGTATCGAAAATAGCAACAATATCATATCCCACAACTCTAATTTCGCAGAACTCGCTGCTGCATAGGATATCGATGAACAGCTTGCAAAACTGCTGGGCGAGTTAAATGACAATAAAACTTCCTATTGAAACGTTACTTTATTTGGTACAGATATATAGATATGTTATTTGGAAAAAGTCAACTGATACTTCGAGCATGTTCTAAATCGACAGGAAAATTTCAGCGTTTAGCTTTTGACACGATACATAATTCGAGTCATCCAGGTAGAAAAGCAAGTAGTAAATTGGTATGTTGTAGATATTTTCTGGCCAAAGATAAACATGATGTTGGTAGTTGTTTTAATGCTTGCGTAAAATGTCATAGAGCGAAAATACAAAAGCATACTGTATCTTATTTATGAACATTCCAGAGTACTTAGTAAGCATAAGCATGTCTATAGATGTCGCAAATGGATTGTCAAATCCGCTGTTTTACAAAACCACACGCTGTTTTACAAAACAACTCCGTTATGTAAAACATCTGAACAACGTTAAGCGATTTTCCATAATTACTGAATTTTAACTTGCAGAATTGCATAAACGTTATGTATTTATCAATAAAGTGGGTCAACGATTAGAGTTTATGTAAAACAGCGTGAAATGAAAGGTCAGAATGTAGATTATAGTTCTTAATTTTGTTGCTCGTGGTTCTGTGTTTCTTAACAATAATAATGGCGTGCGGCACAGAAATAAATAAAAAGAGTAATATGAGTGAAACTCGCGCTAACTCAATTGAAAACAGTGATTCTAAGGACAATTTTAATATCAAGTTTTAAGAAAGTCAGTCCTAAAAATATTAAATAGCCAATCAACTGTGACCAACTTGGAAGTAGCGCTCACCAGCCACTGCCGCGGCACCGCACTACTCGCTTCGCTCGCTTACCTCGCTTGTAGTTGGTCAGAACTCACAGTTCTTAGTCTAACCTAACCTAAACCAATTTGTCAAGGTGCGCTAGCTTTGTTACTGCGACCGTTTCAGCATTAGACGCCACATCAAACGCTTATTATGACTGCAGATATGCCATTCTGCATTACGTCTAAACGTGGGTAGCAGTTTTGTTAAACGTAACGTAATGGCAATGTTTTACTTAGCGGAGCAGTTTTTAAAACAGCTAGCGGTTATGTAAACAGCGAATTCGACAACGCATCTGCGACAAAGACGTAGTAGTAGAACTTTACCAATTTCGCCTGATGGATACAGATTTTGTTTAGCAATTATAGATAAATTAGTGCAGAAGTAGTAATTTTTTTTTAATATGTTTAGTGTTTAGAGAATTAATATTTTGAATGGGACTTATGAAAACGAGTACCACTCCGTATCATCCACAATCTAATGGAGTAGAACGATGGCGCAGATCTTTAAAATCCGCGTTAAAAGCTCGTTTAGATACTAAATGCTGGGTAGATCAATTGGCAACCGTAATGTTAGGGTTGCGTACAACAATTAGGGTAGATAAAGCCGTAACCGCAGCGCACATTTTGTATGGTAGTAATATTAAGCTACCAGGTTATTAATGTGAAGTCTTACGATGATAACAGTTATGTAAACAAAATATAGGACATAATTCATGGATTAACCGGTCCTATAGGGAAAATAAGTAACCCAATAAGATGTTTGTACACAAATATTTGTATACGACTATGTGTTTCTTGATGATGCAGTAGGGAAACCGTTACAACCTCCTTATATCGCGTCATCATTACAAGTGTCAAGGTATTTTGTGGTACAGTTGCCAGATAGACAAGCAAAAGTTTTTTTATCTTGTTGATAGATTATTTTTTTGTCTTGTTGATAGATCACGAATCTCCATCGAAAATAGTAGATAAAATAGAGTAAAGTCCACCTTTTAATCATCTCTGTTTTCTCTGTACACATTCCTAAGAACATTACACGCACCCACAAAAAACCAATAACTTTTTAACCATGGTTAACGAGGCTGTCAGAAACATAATAACCTATTTTATCAGTATCAATAACCACATAAGTTAGCAATACATTGCGTGAAGAATTGAACATTATTACTGCTGATAAGGTTTCCATAGCAAACATAAAGCATTTATTATGGGAAAGTCAGTTATAAGACGTACTTTGGAGTGGCAGGATACGAGCCAAATTGGGTGTACAAAATCTTTAAATCCGAGAACTATGTCGTGTAACAGCGAGATTATAAGTAGATAAGTATTAACTAGAACATGTACCGTTATAAGACTTATGTAAGAAATACAGATTGGTAATATAAGTACCTACTTGATAACACACTAACCCATTTTTCATAAAAAATGGTATAGAATTATTATTCACAGACTACGGTAATTACAGGCAATTTCTGTTGGAAATTATACATAACTGCAGTAGTCAGACGCTAAATGGTATATACCTATCTAGAATTGTAAATCTTTACATTAGTGTTCATGAAATCATGATAATTATACATTTTATTGTTACTTAGCTAAATGAATAAAATTGAGCACAAAGCGTAATAAGAATATTGCAATCGGACAAAATCTACATTAAAGTTAGAAAAAAGAATTGCACCAGATTATTATAATGCGTATTGGCGTAAACGGGATTTAACACCGTCAAAAGCTCACTAGCACTACAAATCGGTGGACACATTAATTAATGCCAAACGAATTTAAGATATCGTTGTGTTTCTTACAATCGTTTGAAGACGACAGAGACCAAATGGTGTTTTAAATACGTTTAGCGTTAAATGTATTTAGTGGTTTGTGGTGCAAGCGGTCCTAAGAGCATGTTGATTGATCCGCGTGATCTATGTGGGCCTAAACCGGCCACATTAGCAATTCCCCTAAAAGCAGTTCATTTCTTGAATCCCAGCTGTCATTAGCAATTCCTGTAGTTTGACATAAAAGCAATTCATAATTTGTGGACCATTTTACGAATCTCCATAGAAAACTGTAAAACAGATGAATTATTTTGTAATATGAATTACACGCAGGTCATGA
The DNA here is from genome assembly GCA_949152455.1 of Lithophane leautieri. Classification (NCBI taxonomy): domain Eukaryota; kingdom Metazoa; phylum Arthropoda; class Insecta; order Lepidoptera; family Noctuidae; genus Lithophane; species Lithophane leautieri. The sequence goes on along the minus strand of OX424458.1, from coordinate 15,900,699 downwards.
ATTGTCAGTTTGTAACATTTTACGATGATTCATAATATTTTATTATGATTATGCTAATATGACCGTTTTAAGCCCCCAGAATTGAATACAAGATGCAATGGGTAGGCAAAATAATAGTTCTAGATGAACATACCTAAATGCGGGGTGGCAATGACGGCTTTGTGCTGAATGATCTCCAGAGTCAGGGGATCAGTAGGAGGCTCCTGCTCGAACACGTCAAGAGCTGCTCCTCCAACCTGAAAAATTACAGTTGAAATTATTTATGATACTACTTACTTACAAAACTCAAAGAAGATGGATCAAACAAGGACAAAAAAAAACATTCAAAAGAGTCTTGTTACAACTTAATAAATTGTATAGAAACGTAATGCGCCTATAATGTTCCCACTGCTGGGACACAAGCATACCCTCGGTGAGAGGGAGTGAGCCATAATAAGGGTAGATGTCACATATGTCTTTGAATTTTTGGTTCTAGAACATGCCGGTTTCCTCACTATGTTTACCTTCACCGTTTTGGGAGCAGTGGTGATGAAATAATTTACACAAAGTAAAGCGCCTGTTAGGTTTCGAACCCACGACCTACAACTCGTAAGTTGCTGCCGTTACCACTGGGCCACCACTGCTCTTAAAGGCGAATTCTGGATGTTAGTTAGTAACCATCATTCACCTTAAATTAAGTGTCTAGAAGTGACTATTAATTGAAATTTCAGTTTCTACAATTCAACGTAAACTGTTTTAGTCTAAAGTAATTGGAGTGCCCAAGGGAATCATATTTGTACCACTTCTATTCCGGATAACTTCAGCCAAGATAAACAGTAACATGTAGCATTAATATATTATGACCTATTGAGTAATGATGATCAGTTTTACCTGTCCAGAGTTGAGACCATCAAGCAGGTCACGTTCCTGGATAAGACCTCCGCGTCCGACATTCACGATCTTGATTCCTTTCTTGCAGCTACACAGAACATTTGCGTTGATGAAGTCTGTAAATAAAGATGAAGTACATATGAAAACACGAATAAGACAAATAATTATATTTGTAGTTACACACACGTTGGCTGCTCTGTCTCTGATCTAGAGATCGAAAGCGCTACTGCAGAGCATCAGGTCGTTCCATTCCCATATCGGGCAAAGTGTAATGGGTTTTTCCATCTGGAATTCCAAAGTAACAGCCTGGAGTCTTGTATTGTGTATGGTTTATAGCAGCAGGCTCGCCCCTATTACATAACTAGCGAAATGTGGGTGTAATATTGGTACACCCCTGGCTAAGCCTTTGGGGAATACAGGCATTAAGTTAGTAGATTTAACTAACTCACACGAAATTTTGCCGCTTTTATCGGATTGGTTTTTTCCATAATCCATAGTCTTTGGTGGCAATTGTGTTTATAACAGGGATGTCGTTTATTTATATAGTGACATTGGCCCTTATATGTGTATTGCGAAAAAAGTATTTCAAGAAATATGACTTTTTCAATGAAATTCCAATTTCTAACGAAGATAACAATGATTGGGCAACCAAAACATTCTAAATAAATGATATAGATGTGGGTTACTGATTGACCTGTTTAATGTCTATACACAGCGCATTCATTAAACAGCAAATCTTATTAATATTCAACCGAATACAATAAAGTGAGTGGAACCAATTGTTTTAGAACAATATACTCGAAAGAGCATTTATTTGTTCGTAATTCTAATTATAATTATAAATGAAAACATCTATCGTGAAACGTATTATCACGAAATTATTTTTATTAATTAACCGTTAAAAGTTACTAGCTTCTGCCCGCGGCTTCGCCCGCGCGGTATGTCGATAACAAGTAACCTATATCCTTCCCCGGGATGCCATCTATCTACTTGCCAGATTTTATCGAAAACCGTTCAGTGGTTTAAGCGTGAAAAGGTAACATACAGACAGACAGACAGAGTTACTTTCGAATTTATAATATTAGTATGGAATATGGATTATGTAGGTACCTATATATTTTTATCGCATTAATGAACAATAGAATCTTAAATCATGAAACGTGGTGTTAGTGATAAAACAGTCACATTAGCAATTCCTCTAAAAACAATTCATTTCCTGAATTCCCAGCTGTCATTAGCAATTCCCTTAATTTGACACAAAAGCAATTCATAATTTGTGGACCATTTTACGAATCTCCATAGAAAACTGTCAAACAGATGAATTATTGCGTAATATGAATCAGCACGCAGATCATAATATGAATTGTCAGTTTGTGACATTTTACGATGATTCATAATATTTTCCTAATATGATTTTGCTAAAGTGGCCATTTTAGACCCGGGTCTAAAGATATAATCAAACATTCAAAAAAAAATCATAAGTTTATCATACTATACTTACCCCAAAACGTCCTAAAAATACAATGCAGGCTTATTGAACTGTAGACTTTTATTTTTAATTTAAATTTAATTTTAATCTTTTTTTTATGAACTTTACCTGAAACTTTTTGGAAGGCCTACACTGTCCTCCCATAACTATTAACACTGTAATTCGAAAATATTGTAAAAGCCAATTATCTTTTAAAAGAGTAATCATGGAGTTTCTTCCCGCTCTTCTCCATAGGAAACGACCAATTGGTACCGTGCACCTATGTAGCTTCTGACGTTTCATAAGTGCCCATGTAGGCTTATGTGAAATAAAATATTTTGATTTTGATTTAATAAAAATAACTAACTATCTAAGAATAACTTAATTATTGATAGATATGGTAATCGCATATTCACCGATGTGTTCTCGTACGATAAAACATTTTGACAGTTTTCCGTAATGCAAAAAATTCTTTCAAACGACATTGAGTATTGCGGTCGCCAACCTGCCTACCAAGCTTGGCGTTTATGGTATGTCCAGGAGTTAACACTGCGATGATAATAAAATACTTTTTTGACCAATGCCCAAGTGCACAAGTTACCTAGAATGTAAATTTTTCGTTAAATTCATAGCTCACCTCCATATTCATAACCAGCCTTAATGAGTCCACGGCTGGGACACGGGCATTAGGTCATCTCTCTCTTTTGACCACATTGATCGAATTTAAACATTTATTGCGGTATTAATCTCGACACTTGTAAACTTGTAAGACGGAATAGAGAGTCGCCGGACACTCTCAAGATTTGTTATGATTTTCTACAAGTTCATGAATAAATCACAAATAAAAGTGAAAAATATAAGTACTTGTAAACTGAATAATGACATTTAGTAATACAAACTTTGTAAGTTTTGATAAACAAGGCTCAGATATCGGTACAATGATAATGATAAAAATGTTTTGAGCATATATCGATATAAAATCGCGCACTCACTCTTTGTAGATTCAATGAGAGGCGTGTGCAGAGTGATGTAATCAGCGAGTGGCCAAATTTGCTCCAACTCCATCTTGGTCGCGTGGAATGTGGCGCAGTCCTCCGCGGTGACGAACGGGTCATAGCCGATGATCTGTGCAGGCAGGACATTCGTAAGATTGAAGACAAGTTAAATATAGTCGCTCTTTCAAGTGATAAAAATTAGTGCACAAAGATAAAAAATTCGCTCATAAAAGCAAGCAATTGCATCATGATAATACAAAAGCATGTTGCGTACAAATAGTTGAAAGGTACAAAATAAACGGGAATAGACATGTCATCAGTCGATAGGTTAAATAAAAGCTAAGACATTATTTCATCAGAAAAATCCAAGTAATTTATCCATTACTATTGCTTCCTTATCTTATCGGTCATTTTACTGACGAGTTCTCAGTGTCAGTTATCCGTCATTGTCGACACCGACGAGCCCTGATGAATCATCATGTCATATTCATCAAAATATTTGCTTTGACCTTTAGTTAAGATAATTCATAATCCAATATCGCAATAGAAATTACCTATATCATTGTACAATATGTAATTGTCTTCGATTGCGTGCTGTTTACAACGTTGTTTCTTTTCTATGTTGTGGTTTGCTGTCAAAGTGACATTATTTACAGTAAAAATGTCGCTTTGACGGCTAAACACGCCATAGAAATATTCTTGAAGGTTGTTCGTATTCGCCGGTGATTTCGCACAGACCTAGAAGAAGAAGAGACATATATACCTTCATTCCGAAGGCGTGCATGCGGACGGCGACTTCTCTGCCGACCCTGCCCAGACCGAGGATAGCGAGTGTCTTGCCGTTGAGTTCAGTGCCGGTGTAGAGGGCGCGGTCCCAACGACCGGCGCGCAGGGCTGAAGCAGCTGGCACCACATGCCTCGAGAGATTCAAGATCAGACTGCAAGTGAGCTCGCAGGCACTTAGGGCGTTAGCTCCTGGAGCGCTGCAACAAAAAAGAACAAAAGGCATCAGACAAGAGCGAAAATAAATAAAGATTCAATGTAGATAAGACCAGCAAGATCTTTACCAACGAAATCATTGGCATTGGAACACCATGAAGTTTGTCAATTGAGGCAGTTGAGCCTGTAAGTGTCTGAAATCAATTCTCATGATTCGAACCGAACCGAATCTCTTGCGATTTCATCTTTTTACATAGGCATTTTAAAAAGCACCATTTGTCTCAGTATGTTTTACCCCCACTTACTTTATGACTCCTATTCCTCGCTCGCCAGCAGCCTTAACGTCGATATTGTCGACTCCTGCACCAGCGCGACCAACCACCTTCAGGTTTCTGCCGGCTTCCAAAACCTCCTTGGTGACTTGTGATGCAGATCTTACCACCAGAGCATTGTATTTCTGATCAACAATCGTTATTTAATTAAATTAGATACATTCCCAAAAATAAAAATGTCGTCAACTTCTAAGATTACACAGCCGGTCTATTCTGTAAAAATCTCAACGTGAAAAGTGAAAACTTAGGTGAAGTGAGCTATTCACGTGATGCTAGAGATTAACACTATTGACAGCCACTTCACCTTTCACCGTAAGATTTTCACAGAACACATCGGCACTACTTGGGGCAATTCTGGCACGAAAAGTTCACGTCAAATTCGAACTTCACACGAACCATTCGAATCACAGAAAATGTTTCGAACTCATTTTGCAGATTCACACATCATTTGAATTTCTAAGTCTTACCTTAATATTTATAGAATAACAGGAAGGTAGAGACATTATTAAAAAAAAAAATAAAGGAACACAATGAATAATTTTATAAACTAAAAAAAAGTAGGCACGTGTTACAGACTTATTATTGCTGCAGTTCCTGCAGTGTATACCTAGTAGCTGAAGAGGGAAACTTTCTGTACCTATGTTTAAATAGGGGGTTAAGAAATCCCTAACCGTGCGTTTGCACTGGCGAAACATTCAAGACAAAACATGTTAAAATCTCTAGTTACTGTCAAAAATTGTATGGAACATTGAGAGAAAATAGAGATTTCAACATGTTTTGTCTTGAATGTTTCGCCAGTGCAAACGCACGGTCATACACTAACAAATTGTAGTTAGAAGGAAAAAAGTACGCTGAAACGAAAACTGCAACTTTATAAGAATAGGCTAAATAATACTTATCAGAATTATCGCAATTATAAATTACAATGGAGCCGGTAAATATGTACTTAATTTATTATGCATGGTTATTTTTATGAATGCTTAAATGCATAAACAATAAAATATAAGTAAAAATCTTTTTTTAAACAAACTTTTAATGAACGATAAGTACTAAAAGCACCTAGTATCAAAATACTTGTTAATACGTAACCAATGAGTCCAAACACGATGGTGCTATCTTGTTTCATTGAGGAGTTCCTATGGCCAACTTCCGGCTCCATCATCAGACCAGCTCCATGGTATTATTTTTCAAAATGTCTCGGTAGTTATGTAAGTATGCCAAGTTTCAGCTCAATCGGATACCAGGAAGTGCATGAAAAATGGATGGCAATTGGAGTAACCGAAAACACATATGAACAGAGCAAGCTAATATAAAGCTTGTAACAAAAATAAAAACTTTAAAGATAAGAAGATATAACTTGCTCTAATCGTACACAAAGTGCAACAACCTCTTGTTATTAGGAATAAAGATAACGATGAATAAAAATTAATTGAGTTACATTTTGTTTTTGTGTTGACCTTGTAGGTTAAGGGCCCTTACCGGTATTTCTTGTAAGAGTTCCTCTTTGGTGATCTTCGCTTTGTTGATGACACTAATTCCATGTGAATTGAGAATCTCCGTGCAATTAGCACCAACACCATCCACCACTAAGACTGACTGGATTTCCAAAACCATCTTGAAATTAGAAAACAAAGATATTACTATTAAATTCATTTGTTGTATACCCGAATCATACCTCAGCTTGGTGTACATAATAAATTCACTATAGCAAATGTTTTTCGTAGTTTCTGCAATTTAACGCATGTTACACGAATAATTTTTTCAAGAAGTTATGTCGGTACAAAAAGGCAGCAATACTGGTTTACTGTTTACTAAAAGGAAATAAGTACCTACCCACTAAATAAGTCGCAAGCATTAACATTTGATATATTAGAAGGATATTACATATATAATAAAGCTGATGGAAACGGGTACACAAAAGTAACTGCATGATACGTGAGGGAAATACTATATTGCAAAGCGAAATTCGCGGAGAAGCGAATAATTTTTATCAAAGTAATACTGCCAGGTGGTTTCGGCCTACTTAAAATTCGGCGGCGTTGAAAAAACAGTTTCATGATTTCCAAAGGTTAGTAAAAAACATATATTGAGAGTTTTATGTTAACTTTTAACAGACAAAAGTATAAAATGATACTCACGTTTAAGATATTGGGGGTCCTGTATGTGTAGCTGAGCGGCTCGAGAACAACTGTGGAGTAGGGACAGCGAGGAGCGCGGTACGATGCCGACCAGCAGCGTGGCGTGCGGGGTCGACACTTATCTTCGTTAGCGGCCAATGAGCGAACGTCACAGTCGCGGTCTGCTCCATCGTTATGTAAGGCTGAGTTTGCACTCGTTTCCAATCAGCCATGGAGCCACACGAGCCAGCTCGCGACCGTACGCAGTCTCCGTGTGCATTGTTGAGAACACGGCTACTTTTTGGGCCGTGTAAGCAAACATATACAATTTTATTAACAAGCATGTACGTATTTTAAAAATTATAACTCCTTCCTAGACAGGGATAGGACGTATCGTATTTTTTTTTTAATGCTTACTTTGCGACTAAACTGTACTCAACTGTGTCTGCATGTTATTCTATTCATATGTTGTGTTTATTTGAACAAGCGTTAAACAAGTTGTGCATGTTGTTTGTCTACAACAAAAACAACATTGTTCTTATTTGTGATGTCAAAGGACAGTATTGCGCTTCGTTCTCCTTTGTTTGCGTAAACATGTTTATCACATTCGAACTCGCTTTCGATTACTCATTACTCATTAGGTATTTCATAATACAATAATTTATCTGAAATGGAAAGGGGGGAAGCGTGTAAAATTAATAGTTAGGTACTGTTTATTTTTTACAAATGACTGTTGCTTTGCATCGTATTACTTCATCAAAGAGTAGTATGTGTCCGGAGTTTTTGGCTGATACATCCATCCCGGGTAATCTCGTAACGTTCTCGTTTTAAGACGTTACCTTAGGGTTCCTAATTTCCAACCGTACTAGTTTTAGGTACCTTATGCGTTATGACAACACTGCCACTTGAATCATAAGCTTCATGACCTATTTACTCATTATCATCATCTTCCTGCTATTCTGATTATTTATTTCAGATCATAAAAGCACGCTAAGCCGTTATCTCAGAACCCCATTCGTTATTAGCCATATCGTATATCATGCCTCCATCTTTTCCTTGACTTGATTATGACATATCACAAATTCTAACACTCAAGAAAATGCAGTTAATTTTATAAATATTTACTTCCAATTTTTTGTGACTTACTTTATACAAAATAAATAGGTTTCTCATCAAATAGCACAGCTAATATTAGATGAAAACATTCAATTATTTCTCAGTCACACAATTAATTTAACTTAATTAGACTCAATCGAAGCGATCTTCCGAGAGAAATACAAGCATATATATTCGCTAAACAATCATGAGAGGCTGTTACTCATTCAAGCAAAGCTGAGAAGGGCCACTTTGGGCGTAGGCATGCATAAAGTGCAAAAAAATACCGCGTGCAGACAACAAGGTGGAACTCCTTACACAATATCGATATAAGTAAAGACGCTTAAGCATGCTCCTATATAAAATTATTGTTTAATACAAATTTGTCAAGTTCTGTGTGTAGTCAACCTCAGTGAGTGCACATTGTAAAAAATAAATATCTTTAATCTGTTAAGGTAGACAGAGGTGACACTACCTACCTACTGTATTGCGAGTAGAGGACATTGTACGGACAGACATATATCTTGTCCGGCCGTTCATTATTGATGACCTTGAGCCAGTCAGAGAACACGATTGGCTAAAATGAATTGTATTGCCTCTTGTTTACAACTCAGATCCTGTACGTACATACTGGTTAGCTGTTCAGTTTTTGCTTCACCGTCAGTCCAAGACAGTCCACTTGGTTTACAGTTGAATTTGACCGTGTTACCTTATATATCATCCCTTACACTAGCTCTAGTAGCCCTGGTAATCATAGTAGAAGGAAAATACAGTATTCTTGGAACATTTTACAAGTAAGTAGTTTTGTTAGCCAATTCTGGAATGTAGTATTTCTTCCCTCAGTTTTAATTTTATGACCTTGATCACCATGTGAACTGTGAAGGTCGTCTGAATACCTTTTATTTTATTTTTTTCGTTCTAGTTTTGATGTTTCGTGACTAACAATTAAATTTTCTCTGACGAAAAACGAGTTCCTATGCGATTGCTACGACCTGTGTCGATAAACAATCATCTGGAACGATATGTAAAATGTATGTTCATGCTATTAGGAGATAAATAAAACAATGAAATCCAGACGTTTTAATCTTAATTATTAATTTTATTATCACACTTACGAAAGATACAAAAACATATCACGATGGCACTAGCAGTCAGTGCTTCAGCAGACGTGTAGATACAGTAATATTGAGTTGATGGTGACCGGTGACGTCACCTCATACATATAATACAACTTTTTCACCAATCAATAATAAATACACATCGAAAATAAGTATGCTCGACGAAAATATTCTATTTCAACATCTACTAATTTTGTGTTGGAATAAAGACAAAAACAAGATATAATTAATACAATATTTAGACAAAATATGAATAGTTATATCTAAAGTTGTTTTGGAGATAACAGACTAATTTTGGTGTCGTGTTGAACTAAGGCTTGGCGGTACTAATCTTGTTGTGGTTATTTAAAGTACCTACATATATTTAACTATTCTGATATCTACGTTACACATCTCGACAGAAATAATTTCCAAGAGGGACTGGAAAATGTCTTAGAAGTTAGGATTTTTGATATCGGAAAACACTATTTTATACATGGTAAAGTGATATTGATTTGGTTTATATTGAATTTTTCGGACGATTTCCTTATACATGGAATCCCGGACTTACTCGTAACAATATCTACTACTAATATGTACATAACACTTGTAAAATAAAAAAAGGATAGAACTAAGTAGACAGTACCCAAAGGCACGTTTCTAGGCATGAAAAAATATTAGAAACTTAAACTAATTATAGACACATTAAAACTACAGTAGAAAAAACATTTATATTAGGCAGATAGTACGTAGACGAAAGACACTAACACCTAAATAGTTTCTGGAGTGAATTGACTAAGATTAATGACATATCATAAATGCTGAACTTAGCTGAGAACTTCTAATTTTAACCTTAAAACGACCTTTTAAATAAATGTGTAAAATAAAATTTTGTCGAGTGACGAAGTCCCTGGAACAGGAGTGATACTAGTGGATCTACATAGAAAGAGGCGTAAGGTTCAGCATTATGTCATTGTATATGTAACCAGAGATAATTAGGATTTTTGTGGTGGTTATTTGGGATGGTAGATGCCTCTGGCGGGCCTGGCGGGCCTGCCACCGATGCCGCCGGCTGCGCGCCTCTTCGCGATGAGCGCGTCAAGCCCGCGTAAGGGCGCGACTGTGGTCTCAGCTGGCGTGGGCTCTGTCTCTGTTTCACTCTTCAGCTCCGCACTAGTGCTCTCTTCTGTCACCTCTGTTGACTTCTTAGGCGCTTCTGTAGTTGCCTGGTACATATAAATAAAAGTCAGCAATTGACGAAGATATTTTTTTCTAAAAGTAAATATCTCATATCATTTTATTTTATCTTAAATGATTTACTATGATTTGTCCAAAATTACCTCTGTAGATGCCGCTAGCTTCCTTTTCAGGAGGGGGTTAACACGGCGAGCAGGGGGAGTGACGGAAGCACGGGGCTTGGGGGAGGGAGAGAGCTGCAGCCTGGTGCGGACCCTCAGGCCACTGCGAGGTGCCTCGGGAGCGGGAGTGGGCGATGAAGCCTGTTTGAAAGGAAATAACACATTAGTTTGGTAACGTCGAGCATAGAGAAATCATAAGCTGACCTAGCACCTTGAAATTAGAGATTGTTTCCGAATACCGTGGTATTATAAGAACAGCAAAAGTTTCCGCAAAGATCCCAACATAATATTGTGAATGGAGCATAGCAGTTTAGACATTTATTTTGTTTTATATTTGTTTACCTCTGCATCCGCATCAGTAGCAGGCGATTCAGGGGCCGAGGTCTCAGCGGGGGCTTCCGAGGCAGCCTCAGGGGCTGTGCTCACACCTCTCAGGCGGGGGTTGGGGCGCAGGTTCAACCTGGGCCCGGGGCGGAGAGACGCTGGCCGGAGACCGCCGGGTCTGCCACGGCTAGGCGGGACAAATAAGACATTGTTCGTTTAATACATTTGGTCCGGTTGCAGGCTCGTGGCTAAATGATAAGAGCAGCACGGGTTGATCGAAGGATAAAACTGCGCTTGTCGCGGTCGGTTCGTAGATAGGGATCCATCCATTACATATCGAGATCCTTCAGTGCCTCGCACAATAAACTTTTCAGTCGCTCCCATGTATTATAATGGTGTTCAGCTGCATCCGGTTAGACTGGAAGTCGATCCGAAAATAGTTGGGAAAAGACAGGCAGATTGATAGTCCACTTACCAACATCTTTCATTTCTTTTTTTCATATTATATTAACATTGACACACTTTTCTGCTGAATATTGATGATCTTACTTTATCTAAAGTTACTATTGCGAGAGTTTCCAGGAAATAGTTCGTTTTGAACTACTAATCTGAGTATATCATCACTGCTAATTACTGTAACGAAGCTGACGTCATAGTAGCGGATAAACTTTTTAGCTACTTTCATAGCAACATATTCAATGGATTTGTAACATGGGGTTCGGGCATTTTGGTCCTTATGACCAATGGACTCGAATCGTACATTCGAGATTCGATTTAGAGTCCATACATTTGTGCCTGAACCCATCCCATGTGTGGTATTTGACTCATTATATAGAATATAATATATCATTATACAGAATACCGAATACTATAATTTTCTTTCGTAAAATAAAAGTAAAGAAGATATTTTTAAGAACCATTTTCCTAATGTGATATCCAGCCAACCACAACTGCCAGTGAAACTATATTTTAAAAAAAATGGGTTGAACTGTCAAAAATGTTACAACATACACCCGAGCCTCTTATGTGGTGAAAATAATTGAGAAGATTACTATAAGAAATTTGGAATAAAATGACGTTGCGTTGACCCTAAATAAATAGGGATAAGGGCAAGAGAATGATGATGTGGTGGTGGAACTAACCCAATAGTCCTGGAAGGAATGGGGGTAGTCTCAGCGACTTCTCCGGATCCTGCGCTGGGCGACGTGCTGTCTTCAGCGGCGGAGCTGGCTGCAGCGGTGGTGCTTGTGCTTGATGGACCTCTCCTCAGGCCTGGACGAAGCCTAGGTCTGAAAGAAATTCACGAGATTTTGGTTATCATGTTCGGAATTTGAACTTAACTCAGCTGATCTGAGTCAAGTCCTAATTGAAAGAGTTTGACTAAGACATGTTGATAAGTATACCTTCATGCAGTAGACATGGTACATATAGACAACTATTTAATACTGCGCTAATAGGAGAGGAAAATCAACCCAAATATTTTCCACTGCTGGGACGTGCGACACAGGTCTCCTCTCTGAGAGCGCATTTGGGCTGTACTCAACAACGGTCTAGTATGGATGCTGGATCACATGATAGTCACAAGCCCTCAAATTTGTAGTTCAAGGAAATACCGGTTTATACCCGATTCACGGGATGCTAATAGCAAGGTATATAAACGTCTGCACGAACGTAAACTCTTCATTCATTTGTTTCATGCAAAGCTATTAGAAATGACCATAATTCACCTGGGTGTCGGTACTGCTGGCGTTTCACTAGGTGCTGCTGCGCTGCCGGCATCGTCCACCACGGGGGCAGAAGTAGTGGAGGCTGGCCTGGTGCGACCAGCGAACAGGCCACGGCGACCGAACGCCTGCAACAAGGAACACCCTCGTCAAATATACGGAACTTACTCATATTTCCTTCGCTCTAGACAGATTACACAGTTGTACGGTCTCGTAACCTATCGATTTCTTAACTTTACATGTTGTTTTGTTCTAATTTTAGTTTTGTTGCACTGAAAACTTCGTTTGTTTAACTCAGTCGAAAAAGCGTTTTTGTCAGAATTAGTACTAAAACGGTCACATTAGCAATTCCTCTAAAAGCAATTCATTTACTGAATTTCCAACTGTCGTTAGCAATTCCTCTAATTTGACACAAAAGCAATTCAGAATTTGTAGACCATTTTACGAATCTCCATAGAAAACTGTCAAACAGATGAATTATTTCGTAATATGAATAGCACGCAGATCATATTATGAATTATCAGTTTGTGACATTTTACGATGATTCACGATATTTTCTTATTATGATTCTGCCAAAGTTTTAAGGTTATAGGACAATGCTGTTAAACTACACATACATTGGATGCCCCGAAACTCTCGGTTGATGAAGTCTGCAGCTCATGGGGGGGTTTTTTTGGCTTTACATTGTTATGGACAGCCGAAAAAGCTCTGTCCATCCAGCTGAATGTTACAACAAATGGTAATTGTTTACCTGTCCCTAAATGTTAAATATCTTTATACATTTGTACACCTTAATGTTTCAAGCACACAGACATCACTAGAACTAGTATACCCATTGCAAGTGAGTGATCTACCCACTCTGTGCAACTAAGGGTGCTGTTGCTAACGATGACCGGTCAACGAACATTTACACTGTTTGAAAGTACTAAGCATAAAACAACTCGTAGCTAGTAATTAACATTCACATCTTATCAAAATATTTAAATGTTTCGTAACACAAACTTAACCACTGTATTTAGCTGACACAAAATTCGCAATGCAAAACAGTACAGTCGCTCTTATAACTAAGCTATTAACTAAGTATACGCAGTAAGAGGTCAATGAATATGGATGCAGACCTTGGGTTGTGAGACTGGTTTCTCTGCTGGGGCCGGCGTCGTGGCGTCGGCAGCGGTGGAACTGCTGCCAGCTGTCGTCTTGCGTCCGCCTATACTCGGCTTTCCGAAGCGACCTGATGAACAAACACACATTGAATGCATACCTACGACTTGCCGAAAGTGGGCCGCCTTTGCCCTTTACTTGTTATTTTCATGCTACTACATTTTCTAAAAGAATGTGGTAAAGGCGAGATGTACCTAAAACAAAAGTTTATTAATGTTCTTTAGCGGAAGTTGTCGGTCGATAACTTTATATTCCTTTTTTTAATATAATTCATTTTGATCAAAGTGGGTTGCCTATTCTGTGCTGTTGCTAAAAATAGTTTCGTTTTAAAACTTGTGCAACTCAACCTAAGCGATTTATTTATTTAAATCATAATTATAACACCTTTACAGACTTATCCAAGGCGATGTGATAAGTACACTGTTTACACAAATTAACAAAAATCACTTGGAAGCAGAATTACAAAGAATTTGGATAAAAGTATAGTTTCACAATGTCGGTCAGTTTAGTGTATATTAGTGGTCAATATATCTACCTACCTGTATACCCGCACTGCGTCATGGCCGCCTAGCTCTACTTGTTAGAATTCCTAACGAAATGACGTCAATGTCTTTTATTACATGGGCAACGTGGATTGCGTTTGAGCAGTCATTATCATATCTATTTTATAATGTCATTATACGAAGCTCGCTTACCTATTAGACGAGCTTATCTAAAAATAATATTAATCAGAATTCTGACGTGAATCGTGAGTAACAAGTAATACGGTAAAATGAATGAAACAAACTCCAGCTTTTCAAGGACGCATATCAGAATAAGTTTAAGATACTACACTCCCATACTCCTAAAGCGAGCCACCGTGCAATTCCATGTGAGGTACAGTCACGGACTTTAATTGATGAGCCACTTGAGATTAAACACGAACTCTAAATCGCATGCTCGTAAACAAGATGACAAATTGCTAGTAATCGGAAATTGTCTTATCCATAGAGGTTGACTAATAAGTTCTCAATGATAAATAAATACAATGTTTATCCAGTCTATTTGATACTGACCTCCTTTGAATCAGAGCTCAATAACTCGATATTTCTGAAAACTTAACCGAAGACAGTGACAGTTGAAATGTCGATGTCAGAAACGTTATTTACGAATTTTGTCGAAATGAGTAATTAAAATTTCTCCGTACGCTAACGTTACTATGGCTACGCCGTTACTACGGTTACGGTTGCTAGACCTGCAATTGGTTGACTTTGGATAGTCACTCTGCTGTCAAGTTTGTAAGTCCTGGCTCTCAGGTTAGCCAACCGGTAAAGTTATCAAATATAATTTTCTTCTTCTTTAAAACGAAGACCTGACTTTCCGTGTCTGGATGTACGAGTATAACCGACTAAGCCCGATTTGCATTACACGGCTAAAATACGAACAGTGCCAAGTGGCTCATCAATTAAAGTCTGTGACTGTACAAAAGCCTAAAACTATGACAATGAGTTAAAGAAAAAGTTTTTATGCAGTTTTGATGCTGACATACCGGCCATCATTTTGGTGTCGTCGTTGTTCCGAAATTGAATTCACGACCATTTAAGAAAGTGCATAGACTTCTATACAAAAAGTGTAGGGTGGCTCGATATTATCAGAGGTTGTGGGTTCAAATCCAGGCAAGTACGAATGTGACTATTTCAATTTAAATGTAACTTTCTGAGTTTTCTTGGATATTACTGACATCGGTGAAGTAAAAACATCGTGCGAGAACCTCATGGATTTTCATTTTTCTTGAGCAAGCTTGACGATTAATGCTTGTGCCTTCTCAGTATGAGAAGAGGACTGCAGCGGAAAACAGTAATGGACTGGTATTATTATTACTATTTATTTATTTTTGTATACTATACTTGTAAATGGCCAATTTGCTAGTGTGTTCATTGACTATTTTTTAACCGACTTCTTAAAAAAGGAGGAGGTTCTCAATTCGTCTGTTTGTTTTTTTGCCTTCCAAAACAAGAATCGCAAGCTGCGCTAACAATGCATGCGATAATGTTTGCTCATTAACCATCGTATCATTGTATTTAATTAATGACTGATAAATGATTGAAGAATGGCTGTAAAAAAATATATCATTGTATGATTAATTGATTCCGGATAAGGGTGCAGTCATTCGGATTCCCGAATTAACGACAAATTAGTGTGAATGAGCAGTCTTGCTATTATTATTGCATAATAACAAGTACCTAGCGGAAAAATTTACCAGATATTTTATTGATTAAAACTTATTCAGTTGACAAAGGTTGTTATCAGAGCGGTAGATAAGATAATAAGATCCTCACGGGGAAGTTCAAGGTACTTTGACTGTAATACAATTTAAATAGACATGGCACCTTACTTTAAGGATTTATTTCCCTCTTGGGTGTGAAAAATAGGAATTTGGGTCCCGGTAAAGAAGGAAACATAGCTTGTTATCGGATTTAACGCAAAATATATAATGCATTAGGCAATATGTCTAATTTCATTTTAAATCATTAAAAAAAAATCATACTTTTAATAAATTTAATTTTTTCATAATAACTAAAAATTTAAACTACCTAGAAATAAATCAGTATCTACCGTTATCATGGTAACCAAACTAACTTATCTGATATCGACCGACAAACAGCGCCACAATGAACTATGTCCGTTATGTAACAGACTAGAAGTGTCACTTACATTGAGACATGCCATTTATCTCGAACCTGCCTTTCCCACTTCATTGTTACTCCAGCAGATGTATGAATACATTCATCAAGCACAAAACAAAACTTTACACCTTGCAAGTGCCTACTAAACATTCGTGAGAAAAACTATTCACAGAGTGTGGAGAGCGTGCGTATAAGGCCATACGGATATTCTCCATTACATAGCGTGACATTCGCTTACAATTCATATTCGCAACAAAAACAATCGCAGAGCAACAAATAAATAATTAAAACATAACTTTCGCAGGTGTAATAGCTACTGCATAAATAACTTGGGATTGTAAGTAGCATGCTAGGGAAACGGCGTCGGCTTTATCCAGTGCACTACGGTTTAACTTATGTAAAGGTTTGTAAAGATGTGCTCGGAGTTTGTATGTATCGTTATTGTTGTAGGTAAGTAACATTTACAATCATCGGGACTTTAAATAATGATTTTCAACATCATCAAATAATTAATATAACGTATAAAATTAATCTCTCAATATTAAGAATTTACGACAGCTTGCTAAGTACTTATAAGTAAAAGGTTTGTACCAATTTTTTTTTAAACGCCTTTTAATTCTGTGAAAGTTACTGTCGAGTAACTAATAAATTAAGTAGGTATTAATTATTTATCTGTTTAAAATCAGCCTCTACCTGCCTCCTAATACCTACTCAATTTAAAAAGAAAAGACGTAAAACGTGTGTGTATACACAGATTCCAATGAAAAATTACAGTGTGTAGAAAACACTAGTTGAATATAATCAATAATTAGTTTTAATTAAACCATGCAGTGGACTTTCGCCAATCGCGCCGAGAATCTTGAACTGGATTAGTCAATGTAGTTCATGGTGAAGCAGTTAGTGTTATTACACAAGTGGTCGAAAGCTGTGTGTTTACCTCGCACTCTGGTGGAGGTCTCCTGGGGTGCTTCGGTGGCGGCGCTAGAGGTGGACACGCGGGTGCGGGCGCCGGGGCGGCCCTTGAACCTGGAGGGTCGAGTGGGCGCCGCTGACGTGGTGGTCGGCGCCGGCGTCGTGGTAGTCGTAGTCGTCGTAGTTGTGGTCGTGGTGGTCGGCGGCGTAGTCACCTCCTCCGTAGTACTCATGAGCTCCGTCGTCGTCCACATATCGTCCTCAATTGTTGTCGTCCCATCGAAATTGATCTCATTCGTCGGGTTGATGTCATTGTTCAAGTTCTCTCCTGCTAAGTACGCGTACAGGTCAAGAGCCACCTTCTCCATTGCAGTCATGGTAGTGTACTCAGTGGTATCCTGGTCGTAAGGAGTAGTCTGCTTATAGTCGGTGGGCAGTTTTGAGTCGTCTAAAATCTCCTGGAATCTGATGCCCGACGATAAGCTGTGACCCTCTCTGGCAGACTCTTTGGCATAAGTAGGTTCTTTGGCAATTACTGTCGTTTCAGGCACTTCTTCTGTAGTGGTCCGGCTTTCTGAGGAATATCTACTTGGTGGCTCTTTGTATTGGGACGGGGACGGAATGTCACCGGAATGAGTCTTGAAGCTGTCCAGGTCTACAAGTTCCGAGCTTGGGCGTCTGTAAATATAATAAATCATTATTTAAACAATTTTCAACTTTGTTGTGCATTCAGAGTGAATGGTCGGTGTGTACGTTACCTGATGTGCGCACGGGTCCTGCTTCTGGTCTGACCGATTGACTCATCAGCTACATTGTCGCTTTGTGACCGTCCGCGTTGTCTAACTGTTTCAGAAGATACTTCGGGTACGTAAGTTGTCGAAGTAGCTGATGCTAAGTTACGACCTCGAGGCGGGAACCGTGTGCTTGATGGCAACCTAACGCTTTGAATATTAGGAAGTGTTATTAATATAAGTAAATAATAAAAGTATAAAGTGTATCCTATAATTTAGTGTGAAATGTTAAGAAATGCAATAGAACAAGAAATACCTGATGTCCTCTTCCTCTTCTTCGGAGACGGGCGCGGGTGCGACGGCGCGGCTGCGGCCTCGTCCTCTCGTTGTCGCTGGAACAACTTCATTTTGTATTTCTGGAGTAGCCGCAGTGGTAGTTGTTCTGTCAATAGAACTGTACTTGTTCTTAGTTTTACTCTCGTTAGCGATGTGATTCTCACTTTCGATTTTCTCCGGACCATCGTGAGAGTTGTGAACAGGGGTAGCGGCAGTGGTTGAAGTACCATCTTTTCCTTTTCCGTCTTTTTTGTTACCTTCTTCATCCTCATCATAGTAATAATAGATGTACTCATACTCGTAGTCCTGGCCATTGGGACCTTTCTTAATTTGGATCCTCGATTGAGGTTTCTGTTCTGAGCCAGCCGTTTCTAAATTAATATTAGACGATAACAGTCCAGTGTTAATGTCATCGATAGTATCAAAATTAATAGGGATGTAGTCGAATTGCGGGTTAGCAGAAACTGTTGGTGGGGCAGTAGTAAGGACAGGCGTCTGAGTAGTTGTGCCTGAAGTTTTACTTAATTTTCCAGACTCTGACATCGCTTCCAAAGCGATGGCCATTTTAGGATTGGTTTCAACATCTTTCAAGTTCTCCCGTATTTTAATGTCTTCTAATTTTGACACGGGAATATCAACTTCAATTGATTCTGAAGCTTTGCTTTTCAATCCCTTTTTGAACAAAGCTTTCTTGTCCTCTTCAATGGCAATGATGCCCTCGGTAACGTGTTTGACCTTCCCGCTGTGTAGCTTCTTGACAATCTTTTCACTGTCATCTTGTTTAAAGTTTCTGTGATGAGGGTGCTTTTCAGGAATTTTGTGTGAAGTCTCAAAGTTTCTTAATGGAGTTTGTTGGCCTGAACTGACCAGCACGTACTCTTCACCGGGCCGAGGCTCCGTTATGATATCTACATCGGCGTGTGCCGAGTAGAACGTGCACACTAACAAGCATCTGTAACAAAGAAAAGAAATTTGTAAGATCTCCATCGACATGGTAAGTTACGAAAGTTTGTTACATTACAGAATAGGAGTCAGTGCTCCGTGACTCAGCAAGATGACATCTGGCAGCTGCGCCTACGAGTCAAAAGCGACCCTGCACAAGGAACTCTGAGTCACCAATTCATTTCATCACCGCATTCTCGAGCTGGGTATTGTTTGTCTACCAACACAACTTCACTATTACATGAGAATTTCTAATCTGTATGTTTAAAGTGACGTATAATCACGCGTATGTAGGTACGGGATATATTAGCATAGTCTTTTAATTGATTTATTTGTTTCATAACAGCTATCGATTTGCATAGCTATCGATATTTCTGGCACAGTTGCACGATGGGGAGCAAAGAAGTTGTGTGAAAATTCATCTAGATACAAAACAAGCATTGTCGAACATTGCAATGTTGCAAGAGTGATGTAGTCGTGAGAAATGGCGGCGAAAATCGGAGCGTGGGTGTATTACGCATTTCGATTCCGCGCAAGTGCAAGCCGATCAATGAGGCAACTCTGCATGACGTTGACGATCACTTTCGCCTCTGGATTGACTCTCACACGAGCCGCTCGCGGCGAGCCCGTCTGCGTCCATTACAATACATTACAGTATTTATGGCACTTTATAATTGATCAGCCTGTCATTAAAATTATCAATACGTAAGAGCTGTTACGACTGTTGCAGCGTCCTACCAAGTGTTTTATGCTAGTTTGACGAGACAAGAATTTTGCAACTTTTCACGATCGAAGATGATTTTGCGGTTTCCCAACCGACGGGTAATAGACATTAATAATCCGAGTTGTTAACGGAGAAAACATTTTGCATTAATAATAATGACATGTACATTAGTCTTTCGGAACCCTGTCGCTGGAGCAGTGGGAATAATAAGTGCAATGAATCATATCACGGAGCGGCTACATTAACGAATCGCTAATCCAATTATCGGTGTCGGAAGTGTTTGAGCTTCCGTACAATTTCTAGTGAGCCTCGACGGTACACGGAAGGTGATCGAGGGATAATAAGCGAATGGCGCTTTATTGGAATTAAGTCCATCCGATTGCATTAGGCCACCTTCATTTCACTGCGTGCGAGGAAGTGTTTGACAACGCACGCCAGTGAATGCGGCCACATCGACCGTGACTGGTTCCGTTGCAGTCACTTTATTTGTGAAGGTTATCGTGAATACCGACTGGACAATAAAACCCATAGGTAATGTTCTTCAAACAACCGGACCTTTGCTCACCTTCATAAGTTTGATGCAAAATAGAAAACGAACTCTTCAAATTGTGTTCTTTACGAATCAATTAACATTATGTAGTTTAGGTATGCTTTCGAGCAGTATACAATCGACTATAAAGCAACGTTAAGCTGAGTGATAAAAACGTAAAAGAGGTGTAGCAGCTTCCAGCAAAACTTGTACTTGGATATCCGCTTATAACAATACGTAATTTCCTGTATCTCCATTTGACGTCACACAACATCGTTGAGCTAAATTAATCTTACATAAATATTATGGAAAATCATTGAAATAATGAATGCAGCCTCAATTCCGCGCTGAAGTGTAACGAGACCAGTACCTACGTTTGTACCGGTTCAATTTCACTAGATGTAAGGTCGCGGGCGCAAGGCTAGGTGAGCGTGGCACAGGACCGATACACAAAGACGTGATATCTACCGACACTGAGTAGTCCCTACTGCTGCGAGCTGTTTTGTTCACACTGAGAATTTAAACTAAATAATGTATAGTTAAATGCTTTATTGATTCTTGCGAGTAGATAACAAGTAAATGTAGCATAGAGCTTAAAGCAGCTAATTAGATGACTCTACAAAAGGTTTATTTCTACCTTACTACTTAATTCATGAGTTGATCGCTCAAGTTGTACATAGAACACTTTATAAATGATCTCCACAAATAATGATAGGTACTCTCATGCTCTTTAAGATTTACATGGTATTGCCACATGCATCAGAGGGTTCAGAAAGTTCAAGGCGTATCAGGGCACCGTTTATTTGTACCATTTGGATTTGAGACACGTGAATCAAGTTGTTTTAGAATGTAGTCGATCTATGTACATGGGACTCAAATATTTTCAGCTTTGTTTTTGGTAGCTCTTTCGTCTTACGAGAATTAGATGAATATACACATTTTATATTAAAACCCTTCTATAAAAGCCATTAGTTTCTCCTCTAGCGGTTATTTTTGTAAGTAGTATAAAGTTTAATAATACTACCTAATAGATTCTTCCGATAACACAACATGTTATAAATAAGCGTATCTTGAAACAGATCACAAAGGCTGTTCTAAAATAGATCAATCGGCCTTTCGCTAAGTGGCGTGACAAATCGCGATCTACGTAAAAACTTTACACAATATTTCTTTTTGTCGCGTGCGCCTTTAGTGGTTTGTTATTTACAAGATAGAAAATAATCTTTCGTAACACTGACTTACTACATGTCAAACTAGAATACTCCTGTCCAGTTCCAAAGAATTTTAATTGTACGATGATGGAGTATGCACTTAGCCATGAATTTATAATAGTAAGACAAAGCGCTACAATGAAAAATGATTGTATGTGACGAGTCAGTGCACCTACATCGGTATATTTATCATTGGTGTGGATGTGCTAAGTCAGTGCTCGTGACTTGATTACATCTGGGTTCGGCAACCCCACGCTTCCTCCCCGGCGAGTGGTGCATCGCTCCATCGCGGAGGAAGCAGCGGCACAATCTCCCGGGAAATTGAGATATCTGAACGTGACAAGAAAGTATTGCCAGCTAACTCTTTCCCTACTCACAACATGCGCAATATTACCATCTTTTGATTAAATAGCACCGCAGTGCTAAAGGTTAAACTCTCTCCGTGGTAAAAACGAGTTTCGTTATATCTATCATGCTCCTCATGGTTGTTTGGAACTGGTTCGTCTACATTGTTTCACTTTCCACACAGGATTGTAGATAATGTCCTCGTAAAGGATGTATTTCACACGCTCTTTGGAATTCTTGGTCTAGAATTAAGTACGATAAATGTTTCATAATGTTTCAAGAATCTCAAGACCTCTGGAATAAACTGACTCCAATACAAATCTTAGTCACAGTTACGCAAAATATCTAACAAATCGTATAAGCAATGTCACTTTATAATTACAAACATACATACCAGAAGGTTTTTAATTATCGTGTGAACCTTATCATTAAGATAACAAATATCTAACATAACTTAAGTTATTGTATACTAACTAACTTACACCACATAGACATTGGCCAACCGCGTTGGATGGAGATGCAAGGTTGAGCTCATATATTTTAATTATGTTTCTTGAAATATGTATAGTTAAGTATACAGTAAAGTGCCTCGAAATGGCAACATGCCCATTGTTGCATTGGCCATGGAACCGTCGAAAATCGTTTATACAAACAAAATTGAATATATTTTTTACTGTATTGTTATCGTGACTATATCATGCATATTGTAAAACACGCCAAATGCTTGTTCACACCTATCAATTTCAAAATTTAAATAGCTACTATGTTTATTGTAGTTGCATGTTTTCTATTCATTGACTTGCAGTAGTTTTACTTTTGGCTGTAGAAACACACACTCTTTCAAAACAACATACTGAACGGAACAAAAGTGTTTTATAAAGGAGTCTGCCCACCAGAACGTATCATACCACGACCGTGCTAGGAACGTGTCAGAAAAAACCAATTTCTTTGTGAAAAGTATGAGACTATGCCCACTAGACCGTTCTGTCACCTACCAAACATAACCGTCGCGTGGCATGCACGGTACGTCAACAATTTATTGTCAGCGAGAACATTTTACAATGTTTAGTACATCCGGAATTAAACATACATTCTGCCGCAAATATGTGATGTTACGTAACAGCATCATAATATATAAACGAGCAATCGTTTCACATTTCTGAAATAAAAGTGGTCACATTAATATTTAGTGGGGCAGTTATAGAATGAGGTGACAGAAAACCGGTGGAAACTGGTTCTAGGAAAACCTGCGCGGAGTTACAAGTACTTAAGTACATTTGGACAGAAGTGGTGATTGTTATCCGTGGGAGCACACATGAACGGGGGGGGGTCAAGGACGGACTATATTTCCCACACATTCATAATATTTACCTACTTACGTTCGCCATACAAAAATCGACCTGGGGGCCTAAAACAGTCACATTAGCAATCCCTCTAAAAGCAATTCATTTCCTGAATTCCTAGCTGTCATTAGCAATTCCTCTAATTCGATACAAAAGCAATTCATAATTTGTGGACCATTATACGAATCTCCATAGAAAACTATCAAATAGATGAATTATTGCGTAATATGAATTAACACGCAGATCATAATATGAATTGTCAGTATGCGACATTTTACGATGATTCATAATATTTTCCCATTATGATTCTGCCAAAGTGGCAATTTGAGACCTGCTGAGGCATTTTAAAAATCATAAGAAAAAAGTATTTTTGGAAAAATAAGTACCTACCTACCTCTTCGACAGTAGATATTGCAATCATTTTACAGCACTGCCATGAAATCACTAAAATATCTATTACTCAGGTCATTCATTGAAGGAATGTCGGTTACGAAAACCGCCTAAGTAACTCTTGATTTGCATAAACTATTTCTAAAGAGGACATTACTGTAAGTACTTGTTTCCTAGGAACATTAATTGAAGAGCTTTTAATTACTGAGTCGGTGTCACTAGAACTTGGATATATAATTAACCTATCAAAGTTCAAGTAGGTAAGTCTGTACTAGACTAGTGTTTCACTGGAGTATTTTAAAGTTTGGATTCTATGTATTTTGGTGCAGGTATCTAAGTATATTAGCAGATGTAATCGCAATTGAGTATAAGTAAATACTGTTGCTTCTTTCGTATTCATATTGTTATTTCATTAGTATGTTGACTATAGCTTTTATTCAGTCCGATACGTTCGTAAATAAAAAAAACTGGCATAAAAAAACAAAAAATAGAGGAACAGGAAATATTTTTTCAGGACAACCACTGGAGATCTTAAAATTGTATTGCACCTAAATAAAGTGAGGCACCCTGAAGATGATTCCTATAATTTGATTTGCTTGACAAGGCATGTATTAATAGTATAAAATCCGTCACTTTGACACTAGCGTGTGCAGTTAGCTCACAAGTCACATATTACAAGATGTTTACATAGGTGCGCAAGAGTGGACATCTCTTAGCTGCAATTTCGATTGCAACCAGTTAGGTAAGAGCAGTTGTAACGTTAGGTCGTGCTAAATTGTATTATAATCGCTCTTTACTGGAATCCTTCTTTATTGTGTCTACTGTATGCGGTCGCTTGGCTCACCTTGAATTGAGAAAAGTTGTTCTACATATTTAACGAAAATAGTTTTTTTTTAAGGAACTGGTAACATTTAAGATTTAGTTTGAGAAGACTGCCTACTAAGTAGGTCAGTAATTTGTTGTACATTATTCAAATTCTTGATGGTATATTTAGATACTGGTGTCAAGGAAGATAAAATTTGCCATGACAACCAAATTAATTATAATATTAAAAGCTCGCTACTCAATAAAACTAGTGAGTGGTATTTAATGATTCATACAATACATGATACTGTATTTAAATATTTAATTCTAAACACGTGCTAGGTCCTGAGAACGTTGACAAGTAGCGGCGTCACGTTGTGCTAAGTACCAGCGCGGGCGCAGCTACGCGGACACATCGAATACCAAGCGTTTAACATCGTTGACATTCTGCGAAGGAGACACATAGATATGCACACCCAGCATAGATGATGACGATGACATGATAAAAGCTTATCTAGCCGGTCCTCAAAAGTGAACATGATTTGTCCTCGATTTTTAAAGCCATTTGTGTCTTGAAAGAAGATAGAAAAGTAAAAAATGAAAAAATAACTATCAATCTTAACTGCGATATAAACGAATATTAAACAGTTGTTAGACTATAGATATATTATGAATTTATGATCTTTGGGCATTTGTTATATTTTTTTTTTTAATACTGGGCCGAAGTCTTTGATCCATACACTGGGCACATTAAAAATTAACACAAGACTATTAAAGAAATACATTATTTTTTCACTCTTTCTTCGGAAACGTCAGATGCTTAGTACTCGCAACAGGCGCGAATGTATGACCAGATGTAACATAAACGAGGCAAAAGGAGTATGTAAGGATCGTAGCAGGCGGCGTTCTGTAGTTTCTGCCTACACCCATGGGAAGAACGCGTGAGTTTATTTATGTATGTATTAAAGTACTTTGGTGTAATTCATGAGCATTAAATGATGTTACCACACAGTGTGGTTACATAACCTGGCTGATGGCATAAGGTAGGTATAGGTAGGCGATAGGTTAAACATTCAAATAAAAGCTACGTAATACGTATCAATTGATGAATATTTCTCCAAATTTCATCACACTTTACTATGGCATTTACGACTATGAGACTCGTAGTCGTAAATATAATGTTAGTACTTTACGTGAAAAATTGAATGAGGAGCTCGTGGCTAAGTAATAACAGGCACACCGGGTCGATCCATCAGGTTAAGCTACGCTTGCCGGGGTTCGTCGGTGGATAGTGACCATCTTTACATACCGAGACTCCTCCGTGCCTCGGAAAGCACGTTAAT
Source organism: Lithophane leautieri (assembly GCA_949152455.1). Classification (NCBI taxonomy): domain Eukaryota; kingdom Metazoa; phylum Arthropoda; class Insecta; order Lepidoptera; family Noctuidae; genus Lithophane; species Lithophane leautieri. Next base: position 15,874,943 of record OX424458.1, on the reverse strand, counting down.
AAGCCGTTGGTCCCGGCTGTCATTCGTGAATCTTTGACAGTCGTTACGGGTCGTCAGAAGCCCGAAAGTCTGATAACCAGTCTTACCAAGGGGTATCGTATTACCCAGTTACTGGGTTGTGGAGGTCAGATAGGCAGTCGCTCCATGTAAAATACTGGTATTCAGCTGCATCCAATTAGACTGGAAGCCGACCCCAACGTAGTTGGGAAAAGGCTAGGCCGATTGATTGACTTTACGTGAAAAATTCTTAGCTTTCTAATCTTTCCTTCAATTCCATGAGGTTTCTTGTAATGATCACTGCTGAAGAGAGGGTTCATTTCTAAGTATTAATAATGAGCATGGCCCAGTGACATGAGGGCTGCGAGGACTATTGAGTTTTGACGCTAGACTACACCGTAATGATCCACATTGACTCTAGGCCCAATTAAGTAACTGGTGGTCAAACGGGGAAGACTTTGGCTAACAGTTGGATGGTTCAGGTTTTCAGTAACACTGTCCAGATTGTCTAGTTTAACACCCGACCTAGAAGGTTGGTCATACACCATGTTTTAGTTATAAAAGCCCTCCGCCAGCCCCAGGACTTCGACAGGACAGTACCCCGCTAAGCACCCTAAACCGACAGAATGCCTATTTTTGTACAACAACGCAGAACTTTTAATTCCGAACACTCTCGCAAGAACACAAAGAACTTTGTTCGACGTTTTGCTGAAATATTTAAGAAGAAATTACTAAAACAGTTTTTTCTTTTCATAACTGCGTTATAATAAGCAGGCCTACAAATAAATTGAGTTGATGTCGTCAGTGCGTTGTGACAGAGTAATAAATATCGGCCGATGAAACCGATACCTTGTGCAAACGGATATGAACAATACTCGTGCTGCCGGAATCAATTCGACCATTCCACGCGACCGTGTTAACGAAAAATAAAGGTTCTCCAGACTCGGGTTTTTTCAATTTTGGTTAACAAGGAAACCGGTGCACGGTGTGTGTGGTCCTTAAAAAACTTGACACCCATTTTTAATAACCAATTTAGGTAAGGAGGAACGGAGCCTCTCCGTACTGGCTACGAATTCTGCTACGACTTTTCGTAGCAGTTCTCGTAGCTCTTCATTTTTTTGAGAATTCTGTAATGTATTTAAGAATAGTTCTATCTACTAGACAGGTTTTAATTCACTTTTGGTTTACTTTTCGTAGCGTACAATTGTTTTATGTTTATTTTAAGCATACACGGGTTGATGAGCATAATAGTCTACTAAAATGTACACTTTAAATAAGCAATTAATATGTATAAAAAGTATAAAATATTTGGAACGTGCATATTTTACATAGTTGTTCGTTGTTTAAGTATGTTGAAACATTATAATTATTTGTGCGTTTAAAATAATGCTAATCTTTTTATTTTATCATTTAAAACACGTTTCGATATTTATATCGGAAAGGCCACATGGTGCGCTACCCACGATAAAATTATCGAACCATGTCATTTATACCCTAAAGCATTTGTCAAATGTCACGTTTATACTTAAAATATAAAATGAAGATTGAGTCAGAGAAACCCGGATCTGAATATCAATATTTTCACTATAACCAGCTTTTATGTAATGAACAGGTTCTTTAACGTTAGTTAAGTTATATTTGTCATTTAACGGCAAAATATTTTCTTTGTATTTAAAAATAGTGATATTAATAGTTTATTATAACGAGTAACAGAATGTGTCAGTACTTAGTGTAGTTACCACCCACCTCCTAGTAACTGCTACTACTCGTAACTAGCACTAGCATGCGTATAATTTCAAAGTTGCGAATAATTTCTGTAACATTTATTAGAAAGTATTGTATGAGCAGTTAGTCGTTAATATCGGCTGATCGCGGGCTCAGGGTTACAAAAAACGCAAATATTATTGAGAAAGGCTTGCCCAAAATATTTAGTAGATTTCGCAAGTCCTTGCCGTTCGACAAGCGAGCCCGGTTACGCATTGTGCGTTGTTCCATAATGCAACTGAAATTTCGAGTTATTGTTACAATTTCGTAATTTTAACACTAAAATAGAGTTTCCGGGGGTAAAATAGAATCTCATTAGTTATTTGAAGAACCGTTACTGTACGTTTTTCATTATTTCATGAAGAAAACTTGTAAAATAATTTGTCTTTGAAGTCGTTTGAATTGTAGCTATGTTTCATCGTCTTTGTATTTAAGGTTAAATAATAATGATCTGGTAATCAACTCGATGACATTTTTTTATTCGAAGTTTCAAAGAAAAGGAACCATTTTAAATTCCATATTATTATTGGAACACGGAAAGAGAACCATCCAAACAGAAAATTGGAGCGAATTGAATCATTGAGTGCATTCATATCTCAAGAGCATTCTGAACTTCCTAAATGCGGCACGTGAAGGCGGCGCCGGCGCCGGCGACACTCGCGGTGCACCCATGTCCTGGCACAAGGTCTGGTCTCCGCTCGAGCACCTCGAGGTCACCGGTGAACGTAGCCACGGGGGCAAATATGTGCGCGTAATCAATTGCCTATTTATTACTCATGCTGACTCCCTCACTCCTCGCGCTACCGACAGAGTCACAAAACATTTTATCAAGAAAACTAATTTAACACGGTGCTTATACAATGTTTGATGAATCACGACTCGCGGTCTGTCTTCGACATTTACTCCGCCAGAATTAAAACCATTAACATTAGATAGACGTGTGCACCACATCACCGACAGACGTGACGGATCATACGTGAATGTGAAACGAAATCGAAAGGGTAACACAAGTTTACTCAGCATACTTTCAAATCGGACAATCACGAAATAACACCAGTGTTTATATGCCAATGAATAAGCCTCGAGTTGACAACGTAATAATGATAAACATCGAGAAGAGAAAATAACTGACATCGTCCAAGTGTCACGTGCGAATTGTCGTAATGGTCTACTGTCTACAGATTTGCTCTCCGAAATAAGCCAGGGAATTCCAGAATAGACCAGCTTAAAGGATCTTACATACTACGACGCCGCCAGTATTGTTCTGCCGTGAAGTTTCTCAGAAATTGTTTTATTAAAAGTCGCAGTATGTAAGAGCCTTAAATCATCTTCGTAGGTCGAACATAAAACAGCAATTAAGTATACACTATTGACTCATCGAATAGACTTGTACAAACTTGCCACAAAGGACATGTAAAGGTTAACTAGATATGAGTAAATATCGTCCTTTTGGCAACTTAATTTCAGCAATAAAATTGACGTCCAATGAAATGGCTGACGGTTAGTAATGTTCCGCAGCTGTCACGGACTGATGCGAGTATAATGAAATTAAGCGGCACGTAGCTCATGTATTGAACGGTACTGTGGTTCGTCAACCCTAGGCGAAGTCGGATTACGATCACGTAGAAATTAACACGTTGCCCGTGCACAGAACGCTAAACCCAACGCCGACGTGAGCGTGGTGTGGCGGCGTCGAGCGTGGCGGTGGCGTGGCGTGGCAGCCGCGGCTTACTCTGTAGATTATCCACGACACAGACAATCGATCGAGACAATGAACGCAGATACGTGACTACGATTGTTATAGACAGTGGAACAAACAAAAGGTAATTTTAACGTAATTTCTGAACTGATAGGCTAATCAGAAGGGAAGTGCGAATCTCGATGTAGATCGAGGATACAATGGTGTAGCAAATAACAAAAAAACTATTTTTATAACCTTGAAGATTATAATAATGACGTGACGTTTCCATTAATTATCATAGTTTGTTACTCGACAAATATTACAGTTTTGCTACTTCTAACTGCAATAAGTCTTTCATAGTTTACAGTTAGTTATTGTAGAATATTCAAGTAGAAGATGTAATTGAAGTTATTATCTAATATTACAGCATATTATCCGCAATGCAGGCAATTTCATAATACAATCAGCTTTAGGTCACTGTGTTAATTTATGTTGAAGAAGCGTTTTTGTTTCGACTCATAAATCGTAGCGTTGCAACTTGCAACTAATTGCCAAGCAAAAATATACCGTTTGTGAAATTCTAACGATTTAATATGTGTACATATAATTATGTTTTCATACTTAAATGTCACATAATGTAAGACTTTTGGCAATTGAAATGTTAGTAGGTCATTAGAGTCGATACTAACTTGTACCCCTGGTTTAGTCCTATAAGAGTCATCGCAACTTTCAAGGCAACGAGCTAAGACTACAACTTTATAGCATTTCTGTTTTTAGACGACCATAATTAATTTACAAACGCGCTTTTATTGAAAACTAGTCGGAGCGCATTAAGTCACCAATGTAAATTAAGAAGTGGATTTTTGCATAAAAATGAAGTACGCCTAGAGATTTATAAATAAAGCTTTAGTGGTCGAGTGAGCGGCGAGCACTTGGGTATCAGTATCACGCCCGCCGCATGCCCGGAATCAACAAATCTGTTATGGGCGGCACGCACCGCGCTGTCCGCGGCTGACATCGAAATATTGCCATCACACTGCACGAGAATATGTAATCCACCTCTGATTCACACAACACTCTCTCAGAATCCATAGAACATAAAACAGAAAAGCTCGACGTATGAACCCACAAGCTATCAGCTACGCTTATATTATTAGGCCGATGACTATCCAGTCGTCATTGGGGGCTCAAAACCCGCATATCAAGGTCCAAGTATTTCTTGCCAAATACCTACGCTTCCCAAGCAGAAAATCAACTTTTACCACAATGCCGTAACACACATAAAACATGTTTCGTAAACAGGAACCGCTCATGCGTAGGTACCGTGACTGACGGCGCACCCTTTAAAACCTCACAAAAAGAATCGAATATTTTTAATGTAAATCATCTTCAAATAGAACAGCGAGTACACAACGAGCGACCAGTCCGTACTCAACTTTCACGGTTCATTTCGCTTCCTAGTCCTGATTAGTTTAGATGTACTTATCGTGGCTGTCAATCAAAACGCGAGCAAACTGCGGATAATTAACGTAAGCGCTCGTCGCTGGGTCAACCACTGTCCGCAATGATAGCTTTGTTTCGAACACGTTCAGAATAAATTATAATGGTCACTATAACGGCTACATTTATGTCTGGTGCTCATAACTCACACTTATACGTGGCCGTACGGTGGGCATTTCATCGACAGCGGCGCTCGTGGTCATGTTTCGTAATGCCGCTGCGGATCATGGGCATAGAAAGAGCCAAGGTCAAAAAACTGCGTTCCAATCGTGCATTGGCGCCGCCAGCACGTCACCGGCCGCAGCGGCCACATTCTCACTCATTACTGGGAATCTCCCGCCGACTTAAAACATCTTGTGAAACGATACTAAGCAATAAATAAAGGTTAAATCCCCCGAGTTGCTACAGCGATTTGCCTAGATAGTGAAGATGTTGCATCCGCCTCGAGCAACAATAGTGCGTACATACATACTCGCCTACAGAGTGGTGCCGATATTACGGGACGCTGATAAATTGCTATAACTAATCGGTGTGATGTTTTATTCATCCGTTATCTCACTTCGCATTCCTCGAAAGGTCATCGGCAGGAAAGTGAAACTGGTTGAAGCCGAAAGTGATGCTTGCAAAATTCGAAGACGCACATAAATATCCGATTATGTTCGCGTCGACGCGTTGTCCGACGCGGGGCTCGAACCCGGACCCCGCACTTAATGTCACTGATGCAATCATGTTAATCCAATGTCACTTTATTATGACATGCTTTTAGCGTTTTCTCCGCACATGATGCGCAAACCAATCCGACGAAACCAATGATATAATGTAGTATTTGCGCAAATTTATTTATTTATTTATAAATATTGTTAGGTATCATTAACATTACCAGCAATAGGAATGTCTGAACCCATTGTAAATACCTGCCTATGCAAAACATTGAGTTAGATACTCGTACTTCCCAGCTTCCACACCCCGGCAGTAATATGCATAGATAATTGATTTTATTACTACGAAATATCACACAGTTATTTACATGTTTGCCGCATAAAAAATCATCTAGGAACATGAAATGTGTCAATAATTAAAATATTAAGCAACATGTAAAACCAGCTAAATAAATAAAGTGATATTCATTATCAAAAAAAATGTCACGGAATGAATGGCAAGTATTTTAATATTAATCAAAGGGACAGGCATACCATCAGGCTCGACTGCTGTTTCTTTAACAACAGCCACTTTTTTTGGAAAAACTGCGTCGTGACTACAGCTGGGCGGAAGCGAGTGTCTCGGTATACTTAAATGGTAACCTCATGACTCAAAACTTGATTCGTATCAAGTCCCTAAAACCATTATGAGACACGAACAGACAATTAAGTATTATTCTCCTGACCAATTAACTGCTTCCCTTTCGCTGTATCCGGCGCAAAAGTCCAATGTGCTGTCAGATATTAAAACATTTGTTTTCTAATAGTTGCTAGTCACATAGGACAAATAAGGCTGAGAGTAGCTGATTATTGAGTGAAAATGTGATTTAAAGATAATTTCAATAACTACGATATGCTGCAAGTCATGTATTATTTTAAACCGAACTATCAAACCAGTTGTTTTCTGAACAGTTCATTATCCTGAGGCGTCAAATAAGCTTTTATGTAACGTCAAAACTCCACGCGAGTAGCTTCAGGCGAAGCTAGTTTATTATTTTCGCCACGACATCGACTTGACCGCATTTTTGGCTCATCGATGCCTGCGTGCAGTTGCCACATGCCATTGATTCTATCATTTAAGCCGCAACTATTGTTAGGAAGGTGCACGTGCCGAGAAAAATTCTACTGCAATTTATCGCTACAAGCCTCACCGCGTTGAAACTATTAAAATTAAGCGTTGCGTCAAATGGACTCGCAAACTAATGTTGTTGCCGAGCCGGTTCTCAAGCTAACAGTAGTTTAGTGTAAGTCTCTTGAGTTCTAGCACGTGGTCAACTTGTGGTTTGTAAAGGTAGCAATCAATCAATATGACCTTATGAAATATGGGCCTTCGTATCGAGTCGAGAAAGTTATCCTGCAGCAAACAAATCTTAAAATGATTACGAGAAAACATTATTAAAAAAATGAAACTAATCAATAGCTAAAAACAAAAATTACAAAGTTCATTCGATGCACATAGCAATCAGACATAATTCACTACGTCTGCAGGCAACTTATTACCAACTGGATTACCACATACGTTGCCAAGTTTATACACATTCCGATTGAAATCAATCTGTAGCCGTAACTAATGAATTGGACATTGAAAGAAAGAGGTATTTGTTGCGACAGGATCCGCATTTTGTGGATATGTAGTCATCGCCATCAAATGCTGGACCAATCATGCGAGACTATAAAAGGCGAAGCATCATCCTTTTGTGATGAAAACAGTGACAATTTGCGGGAATGCAATTGCTGCCAATGTTTATCCTAAATAAAGACACTTAGCCGATGCGAAGCGAGTGTGAATCCTTAGTCTCCCTTCGCGCGGATCAGCACGGTTGCTAAGTCGTGACTAGATCCGCGAACCAGCTGCCCTTGACATATCGACTCGTAGAAAGTATAAGCATCAACAACGACTACTCGGACTTAAGATATTGTTTGCAAACTAGTTTATATGATGTAATGACAGGAATGTTGGCTAACGCTAACACGCTAACAGTATTAGGTCAAGTTGAGAATTTCTGATGGAGCTAGGATAAGTATTGTTTCTCCATCAGATGGCTCTTTGTAGAAATCAACCGGGTTGACCTCCTTGCAGGGACATAAAACAAATCTTTCCAGAAATGAAGGAGAGCCGGAATAGATGGCTCGACAGAGTCGTATTAATTTTATATATTCAAAACATTACATTTTCGTTCAATTTAAAAAGGATGACGCCTTTACCTATCACTATCTAATTCAGAAATATGAAGGTACAAAGACCACTTCCATTGGCAGTATTTTCATGGTCGATAATGACTCGAACTGCGACCAATACTTCCCATGGTATGAGTGACAGACACGACGCGCTACAAAGCTGAACTATTTCTAAACCTAATGTGCTTTATAACTGCCGTGTAAAATAATACCTTACCAACAAGAAAATGCTTATTACGTTTGTCAATGTCACGTCCCACGCGGCCAGGCGGCCACCATTTACATCGTTATGTGGTATTCATTAGAGCTGCTTTATCTCGTAACGACCGCCAAAGAAGGAGCATTAGCTTTACATAGTTAGACTCACCACGAGACGAGCACAGCCTTGTAAATTGTAGGATTTTCTGTAAAGTTCACTTTGAACCTCGATCAAGTGACCGCACTCGCAGAAGGCGCACAATTTAAAAGAGAACTTCTTTTTTGCGAATTCCCTTCTTGTCACCGTTCGAATTTCGAAGCTTGTTTAATCCTGAACCATGGAATCTGTAAGTACTACATGTACTGACTATAGAAAACTAGCTGTAATATTAGAGAAAATGCCCATCCAAGATCCCGGATTTTCCAAATTCACGTAGTTTTTCAAGTGCTTTTTTATGGTGTTTCCCGAAAAACCTTAAAGGACCAGAACAATTTGTTAAAAACAACCTCTTTTATTTCTTTCATAGCTCCTCTAGTCATGTTGTTTTATGTTGGTATCTTATGTGGACAATGTGCGTGGCCATGCTGTTTTAATTATCAGGAATCCACTGTTGATTAAAAGGTATTAACCAAAGTTCACTGTGACATACATCGACCTCTCGGCTCATTTCGTGCAGCGTACATTTTGGCCTATTACGTAACGACACTATTTGTTTTGTCATAGAGAAAGTCAATAACAAATGACGATACTAAATGCTAATTGCGTGTGTAACTATCATCATATTATTTGACTTTTGAAGAATGTGCCAGCGTCCCACTGCTCGATCGATGTCATATTATTATGCTTATTTAGTTTCATAGTCAAGCCTCATTGAACTATGATTGAAACTGATCTAGTAAGCATGTGAACGAACGAAAGATTTTGTTTTCATTTGAACGCGACGGCGAAAGTTGTCGGATGTGAGATGCACGCGGGCGCAGCAACGTCACATCTACAGATTACGTTTGCTGGTGACAAGTTGTTCGTTAACGCGTTTGCGCCTTCTAATTCTAGCTTAGGAAAAATTAAAGTTAATTTCATAAAACCTAAGTGTTTTTATTTATTCCGAAAATTTTATAAATTGAATTTCGTCAGTCAGTTATATCATAAATGAAGTTAGCCAGTTGCTTAATTTCCAATTCAAATGTTATTTAAACTTCTAGAATTTTTGATAATAATTTTAACACGTGCGCAACCAGCCTAATCGATAAAAATGATAGCCGACTAATTTAATTTGCTAATTTCTAACCGGTTCTCAACGGTACAGCTTGCGGCAATTAATCGTAGCAAACATTGCTCGATGATTTTATAACACCAAAAGTAAATATTAGTTGGCAATCATTAGTTATTATTCAGCTTCGTGCAGAATGTGTCTAGTTAGGTAACAGCAGATGCAACAACAAACAATCAATTTTTATCCCGACTTTACAAAAGGACATCGTGTGAAACAATCGCGATTGTCGCTAGTTACGTAAGCGAGGTGTGTGCGATGGGCTTTAGCGAGATTCACACATAAAAAGCGAAAGTGAAGGTCGACGCGACGAGAGGCGGCGCGCGGCGCCCGCGCAGCGCTCGCGGACACGCCACCGCCGTGTCACCAACGTTTTGAAACTCCTACATTAATATTAAACAGAGTTTGCCCAATTTTTCCTTCACAAATACCATCTAAAACAACAAAAAGCTATCAAATAATTACAATAAAAATAATTTTTAATAATAATAATAATAAAACTTTATTTCAGACTATCTTTACAGAATCATCCATATAGTTTGTATTAGTAAGTACTTAGGAACTATGTTAGTAAACCACAAAAATAAAACAAACAAAATCACACAGACACATAGAGTGCGATCCAGTGTCTTTGAAAAGGACCGTCTAACCGGTCCGCTATTACTTTCAGGATGCTGTTGGAGCTTGCTCGAATACGGTGCAATATGGAGGCCGCCCTCTTTCTCATGATGGCATGAAAACCATCAATCTGAGCCTCCATAAACATGCCAGACGCACTACAGCATCTCGGCAGCCCCAACAACATCCTAAAAGCGTTATTGTATTGTACACGAAGGGCGTTGAGTGTCCGTTGAGTACAGCTGACCCACAGGGTGCACGAATAAAATGATTGGCAGTATGCCCTAAACATTGTGCACTTTACTTCTTTCGGGCACCTTTTAAACCTGCGAGCCAGCATGTTCCCACGGACAGCCAACGCCCTCCGTTCCCTCTCAACGTCCACGTCATCAGCGAGGTTCTCCGTTAATGACTCTATCAATGAAAAAGATGACGTAAACGCATTGAATTAATTTTTAATGCATTGTCATCCGAATTTTGAGCTCATTTAAACTAATGCAGCGTACAAAATTTGGAAGATAAGCCTATTAGTTCGCGAAGCTATATCCGACATTCCAATTTCCACAATAATCGTGGTTTAAATGGTTTAGGCGGTCATTTTTTGTCGTACGACAAGTGTCTGGCGGATGTTACGTTCAGCTTCGTCCGGGGAAACTTGCCCAGAAGCGGGCGCCCGGACATCCGCGCGCATAAACAAACACCTCATAGTAATCGCATATGCATGTGTATATAGAGCGAGAATGGCGAAACAAGGAGCCGGTAGAATAAAGGATGATTTATGTTAGACCGGGCAGGGTACGAGGCGAGCCCGAGTCGCTAGTAGTGGCCGAGCCTCGTGGCTACCTACACGAACCGATTGGACTGTTCAGTTTCAACGAATTCATTCAAGACAATAGCTATCGTTCCGGCCATCATCGTAAAGTGATCGATCTGAGGGCCTAGACAAGTGACAATCGCTTCGAAAGCGTTTCGTATTTCTACAACGACTTTCAATAAGATTGACGTACAGCTTTTCGATAGCTTATATCAGTCCTATACATTTTTGCCTTTTCCATCATCGTTATCGCAAATAGAATGTCACTTTGTCTAGCGCCTCTGATCGAACAGCTACACACGGTACGGACTCGTTCAAATCAGATGGATCTGAAGGTAGAACCGACTTGATGCTTGCAAACTGATTCATAACAAAAGTATTTTCTGTTTGAGATCTGTGTCTCGTCCGAGCCCTGTCCGAGTTACGGCTCGGATTCTGCTCGCAGTGCTCGGTCTAGCATAAATCATCCATCAATAAATCTTGTTAAATAAACCAGCTTCGGTTTATATTTATTAATTAACCTGCATCTACCTATCAAATGCGGGGAAAACCGGTTGGAGTACGTAATAAATTAATTTCTTACTCTTCGTAACTGAAAGTAATGTGCTAGTTTTAAGTAAATGAGTTCCTGAAAGTGTAGTTGTCAGGGTACCTAAGATGTTATTACTAAGAGCACATTGATTAAAAATATAATATCCTTACATATTATAAAACAAAATCCTCCGCCGCGTCTGTCTGTCGTCCTGTACGCGATAAACTCAAAAACTACTGCACCGATTTTCATGCTGGTTTCACCAATGGATAGAGTCGTTCTCGAGTAAAGTTTTAGTATATAATAACCGACTTCCACGCGGGCGAAGTCGCGGGCATCGGCTAGTCATTGATAAAATAATAAACACACAGGCACATTTTATTTTGACAAGTGAATTTTGTGTAACATGGACGTATTTCAATATAATACTTGCATTAATAAAATAATTAGGCAAAATATCATATCGTATATAAATCGCAATTTAATATTTCGCTGTAGGTACGTGACAATTAAATATAAATTCATTTGCATAATAAAGCGGTTAGTCAACTTTCATCAGGAAATTATTTTTTTACAAATAGCATGTCTATTTCACCAGGAAGAGTTTTTTAGGCAATTCAGAAGTTCCTACTTACATATAACCAATGATTTAGTAAGATATAGGTAGTTTTATTTATGATCCGATGGAAACAATTGGAACTCGGCTGCTATTCAGAAATTATAAAAAACTCAATTAAACTCTGTGCAATCTGGGAATAGAACCGAAAACTAGCTCAGTAATCACACTTGCGCCCAACTAGGCTGTCAAAAGAGCTTTAAATATTTTTAAAAAAGCTATTTCCAACTGCAAGGAGTTATTTCAAAATACATACAAACACATATTTAGTTGATTCCCGTGACTAAATCTAGACAATTGTGTAGCTGTAAGAACAAATCCAACGGAGGCAATATAGTTCCTAGCTCGCAGAATTATAAACAACAGACAAATTACGAGTTGAGCAACACGCCGGACAATGAGAGCGTGCTCAGAGACAATAGAGGCGCTTGAACTGAACAATGTTGCTCTACGAGCTGCATTTTGACAGCACAGTATGATGAAAGGGTTAGGTACTCGCGTGTATATGTGTATTTATTAATCGTGAAATATACATGTTATAGTAGGCTTGTCGTCCTGATGGCCCAGTGGCTAATGCCTCGCCACTCATGCATGAGGTTGTGAGTTCGAATGCTGGCAAGTACCAATTATTCAATTCTGAGTTACTTAGTTTATCTTCTGTGAAGGAAAATCACCGTGAGGAAGCCTGGACATATAGTGAATATAAATTTTAAATCGCCATCCCGTCTTGTGCAAGCGTGGTGCATAGCATAAGCGTAGAGCATCTATGCTCGTGCCTTCTCTGTATGAGGAGAGGCCTTTGCCCAGAAGTGGGACAATAATGCGCGGGTATTATTATAATAAATAATTCTTTATTTCAGAAAAAGTGACAACATTTTTACAGACATTACATTTACAACATACAGGAAAGTGTCTTAACTATTATTAGTTGACTAGTCTATATTCGACAACTTGTAGTCGGTACTTTTTAGTATTCCGTACCCAAAGGGTAAAACGGGACCCTATTACTAAGACTCCGCTGTCTGTCTGTCCGTCTGTCACCAGGCTGTATCTCATGAACCGTGATAGACAGTTTTTTGCCGTTCTTATAGATAATGGTACGGAACCCTTCGTGCGCGAGTCCGACTGGCACTTGGTCGGTTTTTTAGTTATAGTGATTGCATGTCATCATGTAGAAATATACAGGCAACTGATCTGATAACTAGAAGCCATGTTAGAAACAAAATAGGTAAGTATGAAAAGAATATAAACGTAGTAGGTATACGTGTGGTGACGCACGCCATAAGGCCTCCAAATTGTAGTAACCCATTCTCCAACCAACTAGCATTACTACCGGATTATAAAACAAGCACAAAACACACTTATTTCCAAGCACCCTTTGTTTTCAAGCTACTCTGTTCTTTTACCAAAACCGAAAGACTTAGAACGGACGTCCTGAAAACCTTCTAATCAACTGCCAAAGAATCTCCGGAGGAGACTGAAAAGTTTTATAATAAATAGATTTCCATCTAAATTTAGAAGAAGCTGTATTATGATCATGGTTATCCACATTTTGAATTACGAGTTCAGGGCCTTAAAAGCTATTGATTTCAACTCTATGTTAGAAGGTATCTAATTATAAAAACAATAACTAATTAGTTTCATAATTAGGTCTAGGTTGTCCGTGGGCATCGTCTGGGTGCAGAGTATAGATGAGTCAATCGAAACAAAAGCTTCTTCGAGTTATCTTCACTAAATCCATACTAATGTGAAGGCCAACAAAATACATAATTAATGAGCTATCACGCAATTTGTGTTTACTCCTCACAACACTAACATTTTTTAGAGAAATTTTGTTTTTATTGATAGTTAGAAATGCAATAAAGACGTCTTCCTGATGTAAACATACATGAAAAGGTTCTGCAAGGTTTCTTTGTTGTAATACAAACTTCGTAGAGACAATAAAGTATGCGCTATGGAGGAAGCGTGCCTACAAACAGCTCATTTATGAGACTGCCGGCGGGACTCGGACCATCGAACCAATGATTACCTATTGAAATGTAACACACATAACTCGGAACGCGACGTAAACACCGATCGTCACGTTTTATGGACTTTCTTTTAACACATCGTCGACGTATCGAAAATCTCTTAGCAAGGAGAAATTCCCATTCTAATTTGTATTCAGTAAGAAAACGCCTAAACGAATTTTGCATTGGATACGATATGTTACGTTAGTTTTTTAATAGAGAAAGCAATCTAGGAATGTTTTATATTATCTAATTAGGAAGTGGTGGCATATAATAAAGCGATTGTTTCACGACACACGTAACATGGGACACGCAGATAGATTTAAATGTTCCAACTGGCTTTCCTTCAAACAATGACTATTATCTGCTGTACAATTAAATGTACCTAAACACTATTATATAAATCATTAAATACACGTTAGATATAGTTTGTGTTGCGTAAAATCTAATGACGATTGTTGTGTACAGTTTTTAATTTCGTAAACTGTAGCTAGGAATGTTAATGTTGTCAAATGTGTGAGAACTTTTGTTGAACTCCATTTAAATGTTTAAATAGACGGAATGATGTTTCTAAATGTGTGCAAGATCAATAAATCCGGTCTTTTACTCTTGTATGTTTGTCATTTAGCGCTTCCGCATAATAATGTGCGCCAATGTATCGCATATTGCCCACCTGTGAGTTTATTTATTTTGAGCACATAAATAAAACTTTTAACTATTCATAGCCATTTCATATAATGTTTCACTTTCGATATCTATGCTATAAAAGTATTTCGTGATCACTTAAAACGCAATACAAGAACTTTACGACTTACTCGACCTTGCTTTTAGTTGAAGAAATTATGTTAAAAGCATTTATCAATAACTCCATTTATGGTGGAAATATTGATTTATTTGATTCGATTGTAGATTGGAAAATATGCTCCACGCAAGTAATAAAAATAAGGTTTATAATTAGAATTTAAAACTGTTTCTGCACATTAAATCTTAAATGATATTTGTATATGAGCAGGTACCAAATGAAATGTACGGAAAAAGGGTCAATGATCGACCCTTCGTTACTGAACATGGGATCTTTGGATCCACACAAATGTGATGGCATTTGACACATGCCTCTGAGAGTTTTAGGCAGAGATTATACTTTTGAATCCTTTTTTTTGTCACTGCCTTTTTTATTGTGATCTAACTATCTTTAAACTAAAATAAAACTAAATTTAAAACGTCAAAGTATTTGAATGTGAGGCAAAACAACTTTGTTCGAAGTCGAGTTGTTAAAAAATCCAAAACTAAATAAAGAAAATCAAATTTCTGCGAAATAATATTATCAATCACGTAATATTGCATAATATTTAATACAGTTTAAGGCAACGGCCTTTGATTGAGCGATCAACTAATAGGTATTCCTAGAATCTAGAGATGTCGATTACGGATAACAATAAAAACGAACGTTTAATCAAAATGTATTCAAAACTAAGGTCACATGGAACCGCAAACAAAATTCTTCGATATCGTTGACTAGCAATTAACGAGAAACCTTGACAAAATTCTTGGTAATTTTGATAAGCAAAAAAACCCTTAATTACCAATTGGTCATCAACAAGAAGTCGTACATTAGCGGGATTTGAATTTTCTACGAATGCAGCTTATGAAAAAAAACTACGAAATCAATAAAAAAAACTTTTACATTATTTCGCTGGTCAAATGTATCTGACTCAAGTTCAACTCAATTAAAAGAAACAGCTAGTTACAGCAAAGAAAAATACACGCAATTCAAATTTTGACCACGCCATGTAAGATCATGGGAAGCTAGTTAGTAACGCTTTCATATATCACACGCACTTGTGTGTATGTCCCATACAATGATGACGGTGCTGAGGTGCTGACCGATGACAGCGGCGACAGGTGGGCAGGATAAGAGCTACATCCGCGACGCCATTTCACATCGTGTTGCAACTAGAGAGAGCTTTAACAATGGCCCGCGTTAGATCACACTTATCGCACGTCATGTTACTTATCTAAAAGTATTACAGAACTTTTATCGTCACTTAGCGATGTTTACATCACTACGATCTGTTAATTCGACGATATTCTATTGATGCCTTTTCTATAATGTTTTCTGTAATGACGCCGGGTGTGTGAAGAGTGAATGTAATAAGCCTCGTTGCGAAATCTCCTCAACTATATAGACTTGTTAATTTCTAAACTCAATAAGTCTATCACAGATAATAGTCATGTCTGTAATGAATCACTCCGGTGCGGTCGGCTTAAAAGCTTTATGGATACTCTTCGTGCGTATATAACTAACTATGTAAATGTGTATAGTTGGAGAAAACCATGAAACGGTGAAAACGACGCGTAACGAAGCTTCGCGGCGAGACGCTCCGCACTTCAAATAAAGTTGCAGCCGCAAGAACCGGCTGCATTGTTTTTGCAGCAGAAACGAGAAAATACAATAAACATTTAGCATTTGCGGTTTATTTGCAACACGCCTTGTATCAGGACGTGAAATTGCGGGTTCATAAAGTTATTTATAGATTATGAAATGAAATACGCCGATATGCAAATAATACTAAAATAACGAGGTTCGACAGCTAGCGTGGAGCGTTGGAGCGGGCGCGAGTGCCTGCCAGGGAGACAATATGCGCACAAAGTCGTGCATATTTTAAAAGCAATGTTTCGCAGCCTTCATTGAGAAATACGCGCCCTCATTCGTGATGTCAGTTGGCTGCCGTTGAGCAATGAAAACCTGATTTCCATACGAGAAATCAGATCGAATTTTTGTCATATCGATCGATGAGTTAGCGATATCATAATTTCAAACTTAGCCATAACTGAAAGTCATCCTAACAAGCAAACACAAGATGAAAGTCCCGGCTACAGCGGAGACGATCCGGCGACGTCCATTTATAGTTTTATAAACACGTCTCTACACAACAATTATCGGCTTTGATGTTAGAAAGTGGTCGTGTCCGTGTGGAAACAGATAGAGATATGTTTAATGCAACCGTAATTATCGCATTAACAATAACAACCATTGAATAGTTGGAGCGTAGAGTATGTAGTAGATAGTGAGTGGTACTTACAGCGTTATCCTGGCGACGGTCATGGTGTGTGTGGGGTGGAGCCCGGCTGCTCGGGCTGCGGCTGCAACAGAGACGTCACGTCAACACACGCGCCTTTCCCAAGCGACACAAGTTGCGACAGTGAAGCTCAACGAGGAAGCTGCATCGCACATTTAAATGCAACGCTAATGTCAGAGAGCGCTTAAATGCCAATAGCGGCGACCTTTCGGTTTCGACTAGTGTTGCGCAAGTGAGAATCGCCGGTGAGCGTGTGAGAAAGGCGAGTGCGTGTGGGGGAGGAGGTAGGGGTGGAACGCACCGGAGGGGGGAGCGGGTGACACCGCTGGCGACGCGCTGCCGTTCGGCGACTAACTTCGCCGGCGCGCGCGCACCTCTTACTTATAGCCGCGCGCCCACCAGCCGCCGCGCGCGGCTCACCCTCGACACCTCTCCTGTAACCCTGGCGGCCTCACCAACCCTCCACTCACATTGTCCACATGCAACCACCCAACAACCCGGCCCCATACACATCATGAAACATTCAGGATACAGCCTTCACACTTCTTGGCTCTAATTGGCTGATTTGAAGCAAGGTACTTTGACATTTGATGAACAATAGTTGTATAACATCGCTATAATACACATCACACATACATACAATTTCAATGATCAAAACAATTCGTATAGCCTCGCTACGCGGCGCTTCGAAAGACATCAACGCGCTCAACTGAAATTTTTGAAGTTTATAAGTATTTAGACAATAAAACTACGCGAGGAACGCTTTTTGAGTTTAACCCTTTTTGTAGATAGCCCTTATTAAAATGTGGAAACCACCTGAAGAAGATGTAAGTATTGGGCAATGTTTTGCACTCTTGGTTAGATAACCCTTAAAAGTCAATCTAAAAAGATGTCATTGTATATTACGTAATGTCCCGGAAATGCGACAAACGCTAGAAACCATCTAAACATGGAAATATAATAATATAAGAAATAATATAGGCCTTTACCGAAACGCTTGGTGTTTGTGTATTCTGTGCGTAATAGTACCTATGTATTAGTTTTCCTTGTAAATCGCTTAAAACTTTATGAAATCCTTGACTCCTTACATCATTTATTTGGGGTACATAACAATGATCTAACACACCTTAAGGCTATCAACGCATGATACCGAATAGTTTTAGCACATTGTAGGTGCTAATTAATCATAATAACGGTTTAAATTATTAGTACAAATCCTGTCGTAGCAAAATTCTAAAACATCAACATATTTCTAGGCTGACTATGTATTTATAATATTCAATCGCGTTTTAGTCTTTATTACAATAATTAAGACATAATTTTTCATTTAATTACTAAATACGTTCCTGGGTATTATTTAACGAGTTCTGCACTACGATATTACCGGAATAAATGATAATTACCGTAATCGTTTTTATCCGTAAAAGTCGACTAATGAATATGAGTTTCCTTTACCGTCATTCTTGGATTCATTATGAAAGTAGGCTCACCTGAAATTGAAAAAAATACTGTAGTTACTTGCTAGGTTCGAACTCGCTGCTTCATGTTCGAGACTTAAAGGAATCGCCTTTAGAACGGTTTTGTTAAATAGTTATCCCACTACAAGCAAGGCAGCGGCTTCTTCTGATCCAGAAAAAAAACGAACATTGATTTAATTAGTTGCACATACCCCATTTATGGTATAAGATACAGGTTAGGTACAAAACCGCCGTTTTTCTTTAACATAAATAATGCGTTTCTAGACATATTGGTTCTTACTATAGAAACGTTTTATCAAAATCTAAGGATATGTTATTATACAATACTATTGAGCCTACTATAAATTCTTGGCTTTAGAAGGTATTTAATACATAGATCTAAAATTAGCAGCACACAAGCCTGATTTTTCCAACGCCAGATATATTTATCCGAAGAATAATTTCAATTTTTGACAGTTTTTTCCATACAAAAATTACTGTAAGACGTAAGTTTTATTCAACGGATAAAAGAGAAGTGACGTTGGAAAAATCAGCCCTAAATCACCAAAAAAAAAAGAAAGAAATATCAGGATATTACATCACATTCACAACAGAGCATAAGCAGCTGGAAGCTATGCCTGAAATAACGTCAAAACTTTTCTCTTTACTATCTTTCTCCGAAAAATCAATGTTTTATTCTTAACATAATACTGCAACAACAAGAATGCAGTTTAAAAATTGTTTACAGAGCCAGTATAACAATGCACGGTTTGAATAACAATACAATTTCAGATGTCTCTGTAAACGAAATCGTAAGAGTCGAGAAGATTCTCCTTGCGAACTTAACGTCCGCGTCATCGGAGTTCAAGTGGTTTGGCAACAAGGAACTCACATATACATACATGCTAGGTATGTGTGGTATGCGCTAACTTTTTATTTTATTTATACTTTTAATCTTCACCCATGTTTTCCTTTATGAGACTTGCGAACATTCCATTCGTTGGCGCCCAAAAGAAGCAGTCGGTCGAATCAATTGTTTTGTGTTGCTAGTTGCGCTACTGTTTCTTTTTATTTTTACTGTAAAGTACAGAATGCACCGGCCGTCAAAACTTACCACCACACTTAGAAACTCCAACACTAAAATTGCTATAACTTTTAAATTACACAAGCTACATTTTCGAAATAAAAAGGATTACAAAAATTATTTAATTTTTATATAAAAACTTTATAGCCGATAACCGTCTTTTAAGGAATGGCTAAAAAAACCTTATAAACAAAAACACATTGTTGCAACTTTTGACTCTTTTTGTTGATGTTTTTGTTTTCACATTTATTTCTTGATCGATGAATTTCGACCAAAAAGCCAAAGTGTCAAAAAAAAATGTAAATAAGGCGTAAAACTGTAGTTATAAACGTTATTCGAGATTTTTGCCCGTAAGTAAAAAATGGCTATTTTTTGGTTTAAGTTAAAAACGTATAATAAACTATAATTTCCAAGAAAGCTGATGAAATTTGCTATAAAACGTTTTTCATTTCAAAACTCTGGCTTCTACAGTTTAGGAGAAATTGCGATTTTAAAAGTTAAGTAAGCTTTGAAGGCCGGTTTATTATATGTATTGTAGTTGAAAAAGTTAAAAGTGTTAATTAAAATTAAATAATATTTTACTTTAATTGATGATTCAGGTAGGTAAAACTATTCCGGGTTCTTGTGCAACCCTGCTAAATTTAAAATCCATCTATGTACGAAATCGTTCTGAAAATACAGTTTTATCGTTTACTACCTTTTGCCCGCGGCTTAGCCCACGTGGGCCTAGGTTCTAAAAGTATCCCACGGAAACGCAATACCAAGATAAAAAGTATCCTATGTCCTAACCCAGGTCATGGTCTATCCATGTGGAAAATTTCATCCAAATCCGTTTAGCCGTTTTGGCGTGAAAGCGTAACAACCGAACCCACTTTCGCATTTATAATATTAATTATAATAAATACGAGTAGTTAGGATTAGGACTTCATAATTTTTTTTTTTCATTTTTATTATTTTATTTAATACTAGCTGATGCCCACAGCTTCGTGTGGATGTCAGTTATTATAATATATACTAAAACCTTCCTCGAGAACCGCTCTATTCATTGGTGAAAACAGTATGAAAATCGGTGCAGGAGTTTTTAGGTTTATCGCGAACAAACAGACAGACAGACGCGGCGGAGGACTTTGTTTTATAATATGTGAGGATATTATGATTTCTGTTAATTTATGTTTGACAATGGGTGTTATTACCGGAAATAAATGAATTGATTACATTATTTATTTATTTATATAGACATAATACATGTATAAATATATAAAAAGAAAAGAGCAGAAAAACGCAACGGTGATGGTTATTTCTAAAGAAAAATTATTCACGTCCAGTGTGAACATTTGAATTTATCTATATTATGTAGGCATTTGGACGACAAATTATTTTACCTGTTAGCAAACACGTAGCAACGTTACATGGCCCCTAAGGGGTTGTTCACCTATTGCTTCCAAGTATTGATGGTATTTATAACTTCGGCCCCTCTTGAGCGATATTCATATCGCAATCAGTATCGTTTAAGATGTTGAGTTTTTTCAAGTCGAGAGAAATTGGAGGGCAGTTTCTCGATTCTCGATAGGTTCCTCATTTAGCTATCCTTAGTAAAAGTCACCACCAGTACCTAAGGGGTCACCAAATTATATAATTTGATGAATAAGTATATCCTTAAAATACGTTATGGATTTTCATCTAATAATACTTACTGTGGGTGGTACCTAACCTTCGGGAAAAGGAATGGTTTCAGTATCTGCGCGGTAGAGTTCCTGTTTCAGCAGCACTTCCTACGGACTATGCACTTGTAGGTAGGTACTACAAATAACTGTAATGTCAGAGAATTTATTATTAAGCAAATTGACTACCAACATAAGTTGTCCGTTTATTCAAATCACAACGGACGCACGTAGGGTGTCAATGTTTATATCACGGCAAACTGACTTAGGATGTCATTTTGCTTAACAATTAATTTCACTGGCTGTACTTACATCATTAAAAGTAATTGTAATAATTCAAATAAAGCGAACACATTTAAATTATTTACACTTGGAAATAACCATACCAATACAGGTGCCAGAAATACTTCGACTGTAGGTACTCAGTTTGATTTTAAATTGCTGTGCAAGGAAAAGATGATGTCATTATGATTTCGCTGTAAACATTGTGGTAAAAATTTATAGGCGGTCAAACCGGTAGTGTGCATGATGAACCTACTTCCAAAATGATTTCATTTATATTTCATTTTATATAGGTACGTACATAAGTGGGTACTACATAGATTATATACAATTACATTTGCATCCAGTTCAAAATACAGTTCAAATATTTCTGCCAATAGCTAGCTCCCGAGAGAAGAGAACTTCCTAAAACGCGTAGTGTTCAGAGTTCCTTTTCGTCAATATCATCACCAATTTTCAAATTAATCGGAACGCGTGTTAGGATGCTTCCATACAAACTTTAAGAGATTTTTCAAACAAACTATATTCACGCTTTTCAGCCCCTTAGGGATTGGAAAGCGTGAATTATTTCCAAAAATCCTTTTTAGTGGATGATCATAGGGAACCTACTCTGCAAACGAATTCTACCTATTGCAGTAGGGGCTGGGCGGTGATGTAGCAGTCGAGACACTTGCCTTTTATTTATAGCCGTGCACCTGATGTGATATTCCATAAAAAACCAATATCCATACAAACCATCTTCCCCTATTTAACCCCTTCAAGGGCTGAATTTACAAAAAATCTTCGTTTGTGCGCACTTTCGTAATAAAAGGAACACTTGTGCATCGTCTGTGTCTGTGAGTGAATGAATCTTTCATTTACATTAACTAGATTTATCCTTATTCTTACCGATATTCCTTACTGGCGTTACTTCCTCACTTCATTTTAATATTATAAATGCTAAAGTAACTCTGTCTGTCAGTTACCTTTGCACGCCTTAATAATGGCTGAATGGATTTTGATGAAAGGCACACGGTTACCATGATATAGGTTAGGACGTATAGGATATTTTTTATCATGGTAGTACGATCCCGTGGCAGAATTTCTCGACAACTGACGGGAGAAGTCGCGGCGAATAAAAGAAAATCTACTAACTGTTGATCGCTGATTGTGATCGCATCAGATTAGGTGTGGTGGTGAATCAACATGTATTTATAGACCAACCTTTGATAAAATAGGTAGGTAACATAGTTTTATTTTTTTTAGATGTTTGTCAAATGTTTTAATACTTAGGTGGATAGTAAACTTCTTTATTTGTAAAAGAAAACGGACACAATTCTTTTTTATTTTAAGAATCACGTGATTTTTGTTGCTCTGCGCATTAAGTAATCATCAATGTAGCCCCGGCATAATAAAGGTTCACCTTCTGAAAACAGGCGTGATGTTGTGTGTATCTTCACCTCCGTGCGACTCTGAACGCCTCAAAGCGCCTTCGCCGAGGCTTCGCGCCGCTTTGTGTGTTTTTATTACGTCAGCCGACATCATCTGCCTAGCCTTTTCCCAACTATGTTGACGTCAGCTTCCAGTCTAACCAGATGCAGCTGAATACAAGTATTTTACATGGAACTAGAGCCTATCTTACCCCACCAACCCAGTGACTGATACAATACCGCTAAGTAGTTTAGTTGTCAGATTTCCGGCTTCTGACTACCAGTAACGACCGTCAAAGATCTACAAATGGCTGCCGTGACCATCGGCTTACCGTGCTTTCAGAGGCACGGAGGGGTCTCGAAAATGTAATGGATGCTCACCCATCTACGGATCTGCCTCGAAAAGTGAAGCTTAATCTTCGATCGACCCGTGAGGCTGTTATTATTTAGTCACTATAGTAAATAAACTCAGCTTTCAATTATTATAGAATTCGCTTTGCAACTACTCCATTGGTCTTAGCACTGACCCTTAGTGCAGACCTATATCTACATTATAGGTACCAAAATATATTGTGGTAGCAAATTTTTATTTAAAGTGATCAGAAAATGATACCTAGATCAATGTTCAGTGGTGCAAGGCCATGTATCAAAGTCAAAATCGCGATGACTCTCAGCTTAATGTGTTCGAATTATATTTACTTACCGATGGAATTGATATTTGATCGTCCACAGTCGACCCGTGAATGCATCAAAAGTCAAGGACGGGTGATTTAGCGTTCCGAACCAGTTCTTGATCCTCTTTGATTTGATTTGCATATCGAGATAAAATCGCTTTTGCCGTGAAAACGTCTTTTCGCTTGGTGGGTGGTAAGTCCAACATATTTCGGACTGCGAAAATCATGTCAATCGCTAATAACTGCAAGACTTTTAATGCTAGAGATGACTATGCAAGTGTACCTACTCCCGATTAGCGTAGGAAAATTGCAGGATATATATGTAAACCCATAGTCAATGATATTTGACCATGAGTTTTTTTAATTTTTTTTTGAGGATGGGAAATTATCCAATGCCTTCTTCCGCTCTGGGCGGAGCGGAAGGGCGTGTCAGACTTTTACTAACTAAAACCCACCCATGTTCCTTCAGTTGCATGTGGCCAAGGTCCCGGTATCCCTTTCGGACTTTCCCGTAACCCCGCAGGCAACCCCGCCAATTGTGCTGACATCTCTTTGAGGCGCACGTGGAACACGACGCGCCATCGACCCGGGCCTGGTCCTTATCGGACGGTGAGCTACCCATTGCTCGCCGTCCGCAGGTCCGCGCCTATGGTGGCCGTGAATCCGCCTGGGATTCCCGACACCCAGGGCGTCTCCAGCGGCGGCGGTTAGGGGCGTGAGGGTGCAAACTTTGCCTCTCCCTCACGCGTTCCGCCTCCTCCTTCACGAGCATTACTGCTTCGCAGAAGAAAGTGACGGCTTCCCATGCCCTCTCGCTCCGTACCATGGCATGGACCAGGGCCGGACGCGAGAAGTCATTGCCGCCAATCGCCTCCACGAGGACACGGCAGTGTTCCGCCCAAGCAGGGCATACCTCCACCGTATGCTCAACCGTGTCCTCCGGGCGATCCGCACAGTGGTAACACCCGGGCGTTTCCTCCCGCCTAATCCTACACAGGAACCTCCCGAAGCTGCCATGTCCGGTGAGGACCTGTGTCAGGCGGAAGGTGAGGACGCCGTGGCGCCTCTCTAGCCACTCCTCAAAGAGGGGACTTATCGCCGCAACTGTGGCGTGCCCAACGGTTAATGGCCTAATACCGGAGAGCCTCGACCAACACCTCAGGAGGCTCTCAACGGCTAGGTCTAGGGCTTGATTCAGAAAGCAGTACTCCTCGACATGATACGCATAGTGAGGAGGTTCCTCTCTCTAGAGCCCTGACCACTGGCAGATTAGACCATGTTCCCGATACCGGTGGGCTACTTATACTACCTATGTTTTATATTTTTTAATGTTTTTTTTGTAATTTTGTAATTTTTTTATAAAAAAATGTTTAAATTAAATTAAGGAGATTATAATATCATTGAGATCTATCAAATTCCACGTACTTACCTAATTTCGTAAATGGAGAGTAAAAATAGCAGAAATATATGAAACACCATACGTCGACATTTTGGTTAGCCTGTACTACCCCACTGATGGACAAAGTCGAAATTAAATAATAAAACTAAATAACTACTTTAACCGCTCAATTACAAGGCGCCTTTCGAGTGGTATATAATATTCTCTCAGAATTTAACAAATTGCGTACCTACCTAAACATTGTTATTACCATGTTGTACTTCTTCAATAGTTCCTCATATCTCGATAGATGGCTTGCCTCGATTTCCAGAATCGCGCTGTTTTAGTTACAGTCATTAAAAGCGGTTAGTTTCAACGTTACTATAAATTATTCTAATGTTAAAACGAAATTTTTAAAAGAAGCAAGCTTTTTTGATACCTAAGCTTCTTATTAAGACTAATAATAACCTACTTACCTCATTCAGTAGTACATACCGATATACCTACTTGTATTATAGATTATAGGTACCTGAACTAGCTTTGTTTTTGCCTGTTTACAATTGATTTTCCTAACAATATTAGGAAAAATCTGGTATTTTTAAACATGTCAAAACATGTATTTTACTTCAAGAATAGGTACCTACCATAAACCATGCTGAAAAACGTCGTGCGAAGAAGGGTCGCTAGTTATCTCTAATCTGATCTAACTAGCCTGTATTGTCCCACTGCTGGGCAAAGGCATCCCACTCCCTTTTCCAGACAATGCATGAGGCGATCGTAGGTACGTGAATTTTTTTCATCTCATGAGGATACTGGCATTAGGGTAGCTACCCTTCTATAAACATACCTACTGTAGAACAAATACTTTGAAACACACGCAAAGCAACTCATTCTGTTTTTGAAACAATTATGTGCACATAGCTGATACATGACCTCTAGCGATACGTTACAGTACGGCGGCATTTCGCCAACTTTTCTATTTTAGAGTTTGTCACAAGTGTGTGACATATGAATAACCTTCAAAACTTGCACTGTTTTATATTCAATATTTCAAAATAATACATTCATCTATCCATAGTATTTTGTAACATCTCATTTTAGATATTTATAACATTTTTAATATTGCCAGATGCGAACTGAGACGTGAAAATGCGTGAAGTCGAAGATACTTAAATAAAGTTCTCGAAAAGCAGTGTTTGACAGCAAAGCTGACGCATCTGCACCCTGCACCAACCTGAAGGCTGCAGGTAGGTAGTGTAGGTACTTGAAGCAAACCATCTTATATGTTGTACCTGGCCGGCGCAGATTCTTAGATCTATGGTCCAGCGCATCCGTAGCTACCTTTTTCGGAGATACGGTCAGAGAAAATTGATGAACACTACTAATTTTAAATTATTTAAATTGACACAAAATTAGTCGGTACCTTCTTCCCTTCTCAATCTCTCTTCCCTCATTGTCTTCCTCTACTAAATGTGTTCTAGTTTAATAATATTTTGTTTAAAACTTTCGTAGCTAACTGTACATGCATTGTCATTTTTGCATTATTAATATGCATGTACAATTACGATTTGGAAAGCATTCAATTTACAATTCTCTAGAATTCATTTCTAAATTAGCTTATTTGATGCAACATCAATGATGACACTTAATGATAATGATGATATAATTTAGATATTACAAAGCTATTAAAATAATAATCGTTAGTTGGAGTTCAAACTCAAATCGTTTATTTGAAACAAACCATTTACAGGCACTTTTCAATTGTGAAAGAGTCGGTCAGTTAGTCAGAAAGTTGAAGCTAATTGACGGATATAGATTTGGATAATGAAGGTAGTGTACTAATAATGAAATAGGTAAGGATTATAAATAAAAACACCACAATTATTTTAAATTCTTTATTTACAATGCGCATAATGAAAATAGCGAACATTGGTACTGAAATATGCATGCTCTATCGTCCATCCATGTTACAAATAATGATTAATAACGTAGAGTTAAATTTAAAAATAACTATCTAAACATGTTACGAGACGAGTTGACAAAAATATATAATTATTTATCACAATATTCTTATGTTTATAAATTGAACTAAATATTTACAAATTTGGTTAATAAAGCCCTGTTCTATGCGGCTTCCGATACACCATAAGAACATAACACAACGCGTTGAAATATAAAAACGTTTTAATTATGATCCGTAAACTTTACATAGTAGACGCCAACTAACATTGAAAGAGTATAGGTTCTACGTACTTAGTGTGCCTGCATCATTTGGGCGGACCCTTCAGAAGACGACGGACAACAGGACGACACCAAAGAGCCGAGGGACCACCATTGACATCATAAACTAAATTGAACACATCACAAGACTAACGACTATAAAATGTTTATAAGTAAACACGAGAAACAGTAAGTCGGCTCTTATCACGGTTCGTAGGTAAGAAGCTAAACGTAAATACAACTAGATCCACTCCGGAAAAGAACGAGTCGCATTCACTGTCCAATTTGTTCTATAGTAGAAACAATAGCGTACACTAATATTATAAAGAGAAAAGGTTTGTATTTCTGTTTTTAATGAATAAATTCAAAAATTTCGGGGCGATTTAAAAAAATATTTCAATAGTTTAATACTATATGATCACCGAGTACCATAGGCTATAATTTATAAAGATATCACGCGGACGAAGCCTCTGGCGGAAGCTAGTATGACAAAAGCAAAAAAATTCACAAAAAATAAAAAAAAATAGACAAGTGATTGATTGAATTTGGTATCTAAATTTGGAATCTGCTACCAATCTGTTAGACAAATTGTATGATACGAGTGTTCGACTTAGGTCAACAAAATACTCATCAAGTTTTTAGTAAATTTAATTCAAAGATTTTGATACACGATACAATCACACTACACCCAACCCCCCCATTCATAAGTCTTTACCCGAAAAGGTGTTGGATTATTATTGTCCTCTCACTTTATCGACAGCCAAATGACGAGGACAGCTAGAATTACAAAGTTTCAAGTTTTTATGAATAACGAGGTAGGTACTGTTGTCGAGATCTAACAAACCACACTTGACAGATATACCTATACTGAAAATAATTATTGATATTATAAGTAAATTCTTAAGTTCATATGATTCGTATAGTAATTCCCATCCTTAGTTTAGCCAAACTACAGCTTTCTAAAGTGGCTTCCAGGATCTCACAAGGTGTAAGAGCCATACCTCACCGGGACGACGACGTCGCCAGGTCGCGCTGCCAACTAATTATATACAGCTTGGCTGCGTTACGCTTCATAATGCAGCCAACCATACATTTTGTTGGCTACGCGACCTGGCTGCGCCACCATGGCGTCCTGGTGAGAAATGGTCCTAAATGTCATAGTTATGATAACAATTGCATTCAGTCGTTGTATTCAGTTAGCAATAACAACTTACCATTACATTACAAACCGTGGTTGTAATTTGGTCTTATTAGTTTCACAAACCATACCTTGTAAAACAAGAACACTGTAGATAAACAACAATACGCAAACATAGAGCGACTGAGTGAGTATTTTGTGATCGACTTCCATTCCTTTAATTTTAATGCCTTTAACAGCCCGTTCACACACTAGGAGCGTGATTCTATTTTTGATGATCGTATTCAATGACAAATCGTCAGAAACAGATGAGGAATAATTTTGGAGAATTTTATATTAATTAGGGAAAGGTCAAAAAAGATGTTTGTGTGGACAGACCGTTACTATTTGGCATTTAATACAATAACTTCATGTAATGCTTTAACTTATGTAAATTTATCACAGTGGTGTGCTGACCAATCGATTCGAGCGTTGCTTGGAGCCGCGGGCGTCTCATGGCGCACGCCATGCCCATATATAGCTATTATCACTTGATATCAGGTTCTAAAAAAGCATTTCTGCAGACTATACCTAAGGACTCTAAGCTCCCGTTAGCAGACACAATTAATGTATGTGAAGTGCGCACATCAATGTAACAAAATAATTATTAATAGTATACTGTAATTGGAGCAATTTTTAAGACATTACAAATAGTTATTTCATCTTTCTTGTTGCGCGCGCTACTTCTTCTGAATGCCATTGCATTGCCAAAAGAATAGAAATTACTTGCTTGCTCATTACTAGCTTTTTTCTCACTGATGCATGCCTTCATTAGGCGGGCTTTTTATTAATGTTTAAAATATTAATAATGTTTAAATTGCTTTTAAGAAAATAAGCCACTTTTTATTAAAATATTACATATTTCTTACACAGTAATACTATTTTCTACGTCAGTTTTTTACAATATCAGGCAATAAACTAAGATTCTTATAAAAAACAATCCAATTAAAAAAATGTAGAACATGGCCTCGAAAATGTAGAACAAATGTCATCTTTCATTAGATAATGATTTGGTTTCAATCAAGTAAGTTCTTATGGAGCTTACATTCTTGTTAGACACTTAATTTTATGCAATATTGATTTCAATAAATCACTAAATCGTAATATCTAATTTACAATAAATTCTAACCTTTAGATTTAGATATCGGTTACATTATTTTGGATTACTGGCGATTGCCCTATTGAAATCAATATAATTTTAGTAGAAGCCGCCTTAGCCTTTTTTCTGACGTCCGCAATTTAGTGAAACCAATCGCCGAAATCCATAGCGTGCATTTATCGCGTATTAAAGTGACACATCTATTGACATCGCATTAAACAGTATCACATCTGAACCTTCACATAATGTTACAGTTTCAAACATAAATACACTCACGTTTTCTTCCCATGGGTGTAGGCAGAAACTACAGAACGCCGCCTGCTACAATCCTTACATACTCCTTTTGCTTCGTTTATGTTCTTACACCTGACGTTTCTGAAGAACATCACCAATAAGGTCTCGGTTAAAGACACTACATTTTAATCCTTTATGAGCCATATCTTATAGTAAGGATCAGACGTGGCACTGCGACGACAGCACAAGACACATACACATTACACGTAAACATTGCATAATTAATATTATCACGACCGACTACAATCTGAAGACTTATTAATTTTAAGATAATTTATAGACAACAGTTTAATTGATAATATTCATATGAAAATTATTAAAATAAGCTTGATTTCTGCAAAAATTGCCATGGGTTTAAACATCTAAGTACATATAAACGGGAGAGTAATATGTGCTAATATTATGCGCAAAATTGATTAAAATGGAAGGTTTATCATATTTCGAATAATATGCCGTAATAACGAAATGGTGTTGGACATCAAACAATTACTTAGGCAATTTGAAAACCCTGCCATTTCAATAATTAAGATGGATATTCACTATGGTGTACCTAGGATCATATATGTTGTCGTATATGAAATATAAGACATATATTATACCGAAACTAACAAATGATACTTTATGTCTATATTATATTATAATATATCGATGACTGAATAGATCTATAATCATAGATATAAAATATTGTAATAGCCTCTTAAGAAAGACAATTTTCATGACTAATATTATCTACAATCTATAGACCTACCATGTTATAACACACATCGTTTACATATCACAAAAAAAATTAAATAGAGAGGTCTAATATGGAAGTGCACATTAATACAGTTTACACGTTAATAAATACACAATTATTTAATAGAACATTAAAACAATATTGTGTTTATATGTAACGTAAATATATCGAAATTAGTGGAAAGCGTTTATGGAACACCTCGTCCAGAGTTTATGTAAGGCGACTAACTTATTACAGTCCACCTGCAGCATGAATCAACGACATCGCGCTACCTAGGACATCATTACTGCATTACAGTACTTAAATTGAAGTTTATGAAGATATATCTCGCGAGTTCTTTGGAAGCTCTGTTTTGGATGAGGCGTGTTAACATTGCGAAGAATTATTCAAATAAGTGTTCCAAACACTATAACGGTGAACGTTAACAACGCCACTTAAATACTATGGTGATCTTAGAGTGTAAATATGTCGCATTTTACATACAACGTGTA
Organism: Lithophane leautieri; assembly: GCA_949152455.1. Classification (NCBI taxonomy): domain Eukaryota; kingdom Metazoa; phylum Arthropoda; class Insecta; order Lepidoptera; family Noctuidae; genus Lithophane; species Lithophane leautieri. The sequence continues at coordinate 15,844,025 of OX424458.1, read as the reverse complement.
ACAGAATAAGCGCAAGACCTGAAAGTAGTTTGTTCAGAATCGGCTTCTGAATCGATTTCCGTCATTATTTATATATGTTAATTTTTCATGAAAAAATAGAACCACTGCGTCATAACAAGGTAATAAGATATTCTATTTAAGGAAATTTAATCCTTATCTCAAAGGAATAAAGCCTATTTAAATGCATAACCAAATTTGTAATACGCTCATAGCTATCCTATGTGTAGTGCGCGTTAAATAAAATAGTTAATTTAAGGTGTGGTTTAATTAAATTAAATTACAGATATTATTTTAGTCTTATAATTTAATATTCTAATTGGGGTGTATGAGCTCTTGCGTTTATTCCGTTACGCGTTGTATATTATGCTGTAAATCAATCTTGTTTTAATAACGTACTAATGTATAGCATAAGGCCGCGTCCTATTTAAAAACGATCGTTGCGATCATACCAGAACGCGTGGTTGCGCCCACAGAGGGCGCTTTCCGGTTTTCCGAACAAAAAGTTCGCTTTTAAATAGGACGTGGGGTACGGTAAAAATTACGTGCCTATGCAAATATACGTGTATTGTTACTACATATTGCAATGCGCAGCGTGGAAGACCTTTAACTGGCTGACGTTCGTCGTCCAGCCTAGTAACGTGGCGTAAAGTCGAGTAGCAAGGTACATTACATTTTCTCACGCTATCACTACCTATGGATTTTTTGCCTATAATGAGTACATTATTTTATTAATATTTCTTTTTTAGGACATGAATTTAACATAAGATGTCACAGTCAATTTACAGGTACACACAAGGAAACTGCCATCACAGCCACAGTGGGATTGTAGATGATAGTGTTTGAATTCAAAGAGATCTCACATTTCACACATGGACAAATTGTGTCGTATTTCCGTGTTTTAATACGAATCATTGTAATGTTATTTGTGGCTCATAAGCGCCGAAGATCGTATTCACGCGAAAACGAATCGTAAATATTACGAATATTTAAAAAAGAGCCAAATCATCAAGACGAACGCCGTATGAAAGACCGTTCGTTTTCTGAAGGAGCACCTTCAAATCGTCCGGTTAGAAAAGGGGTTTGGGTCGCGAAACGTCTCGTGTCTCGAAGTCCCGGGACTTTTTAGATGTCTCGGATCCAGTCTCGAGACACAGTTGTTGAAATTGTATTGTAATAATTTTATTTTCAAAAGGTCGTAATAAACTTTATTAGCTTCCCATACTTTGTGATTGAAGTAACTTGGTTCTCATTATCACAGACAGTAACTTGGTTCTCATTATCACAGACTCATTTGTTTTGTAATAACATAATATTTAGAAGGTTTATTACCAAACAAATTAATCTGTGATTATGTGAATTATGACCAACGACTAGATACTACTGGATAATGATTAGTATGATTACTAGTCTCAATCATAAATGATAGCTAAATCTGCAACGCCTCCAACTGAAGTTTCCTCATACAGACCAATAAGTCTTCTTCCTTAATTGTCTAAACTGTTCGAGAAGTTATTGCTACAACGACTGTTACGTACACTTGAGGAACAAAGGACAAGCACACCATAGAACGACAGAATAAATACTAAGAGTGGTTCAGACAATCCGACAATCCTTGGAAAGAAAGTAGTACTGCTCCGCCGCTTTTCTTGACATGCAACAAGCATTCGACCGAGGATGACATAAGTGCCTCCTGTGTATACTAAAAATTTGCTTACCACGCACCGCATACATGCTGCTCAAGTCTTACTTGGAGGACCGAGTGTTCCGAGTTAAATCTAGAGACTGCTTATCTTCATTATATTCCATAGAAGCTGGAGTGCCCCAGGGTTCTGTGCTGGGCCATGTTCTATACACAGTCTACACTGCTAACCTACCCACCTCAACGCTAATCGTTACTGCAACCTATGCTGATGACACCGCAGTCCTATTCTGCGAAACATATCAGATTAGAGCATCCACGAAACTCCAACAAATGGACATGATTTGATCATGGCTGAAAAGTGGAGAATCTAGGCTAGTGCTGCAAAGTCTGTCCATATTACTTGCGCCCTAAGAAGAGGAGAGAGCCCCCAAGTGAAACTAGGTGAAGATGTTCTGCCACAGAAAAGTACTCCCAACCTAGGTACTCGTATGCATATCGACAGAAGACTTACCTAGCGTGAACATATAAAGACCAAAAGGGATCAAGCAAACATAAAACTAAGAGACACTCACTGGCTCGTAGGCACACAGTCGTCACTAAGACGACTTGGAAAATAAACTTCTTATCTACAAATGCATCCATAAACCTGTATGGTCATAATATGGCATAAATCTCTGGGGTTCAGCAGGCCACTCAAATATTAAGGTAATACAGCGCTTCCAAAACAAAGCACTAAAAACCTTTTACAGTGCACCTTGGTTTACAAGAAACATTCTACAAATCCCAACTATAGGTTGTAGAAAGATCCTACAAAAATTATAAGGAAAGACTCCAACAATGTGACACTTCTAAAGCCCTCAGACTCTACATACAGACTTAAAGGAGAATCAATAGCGTCAATCTAACCAACACTAATAAATCTAATAACGAGATTACTGCCACTGAACAAACAACCAATTTGATAAGAGCTCTGGGCTGATTGCAGAGAGAAGAAAAGAAAAAGGATTTGATTTTAAGTTCAATAAATGTCGAACTCGATTCTAATTTTATTCTGAGAACTCTCGCAGGGACTTTGATCGTAGGTTGTCTCGTGTCCCGAAACTTTGAGACTGGTGCGACTTCATCAACATCATCATTTCAGCCTAAAGACGTCCACCGCTGGACATTGGCCTCCCCCAAACTTCGAGACATCCCAAACCCTATTTATGACGTATCGACTTTCAAAGATTCGACTCGGCTTTACGGATGTTTATGTGAACATACCGTAATGTCGAAGTACTTTATAATATTATGGCAGTCTCCCATGTGCTTATTTTCAATCACAGCAACCTTCATCAGTAGATTTATTAACGTAATTATTACCAAAACAGACAAGCTATAACATTTAAAAACATCGTAGTATGGCCAAACCGTTCGATCGTAAAGAAAACAGGTCATTCTACTATTATTAATAGATAATTGTACTATTCAATAAAAGCGATATCTACAACAGATAGGTACAAACACCAGGCCTTAATCGACATACAGGATTACCCATGTTATAACTAAACATATATTAGTAGGTACTTTAACATGCTTCCATATAATAATATTGTTTTTTTTTTTAAATATTACGGTGATTTGGCAAAGTATGAAAACAGCTGTGAACAAAGTTGTATTATTTATAAAAAAAAAAAAGGTTAAAGCAGTTGCTCTAGTAAATTTAATCAATGTGTATACGAATATAATTTCCGCGGCTTCGCCTGCGCGGACGTCTAACATTATCCCACGGGAACGTAGGTACTACCGAGATAAAATATATACCCTAATCCAGGTCTTTATCGAAATCCGTTTAACTGTTATGGCGTACGAAGGTAACAGAGAGACAGACATAGTTACTTTCTCCTATATAATATTAGTATGGATTTATCCCCCAGTAAACCAGATCATATAGTTTGATTTGTTCAAGTCAAATTGTGTGTATAGGTAAATAAACGAAGTATTTTAACTCAAGTAGATACGGTACCCACTATGTAAGATACGGTAAAGAACGATGGTGCAACTTCAATAGGTGCGATCATTCAACGCCCTTAAAATACTTGAGCCTTCTGGTGCGTGTGCCCCAACCAGACTAAAAGTTACTTTGTCATCTTTTAATCAAAAATTAAAGAAAGTGCCGAATGAAAATTCGAGCAATCAAACGACATCTCAGACAATACTGTAGAACTGCACTGGTGTACTGCAGTGTTTTTTTAGACGCCAATTCCAAGAAGGGTAGTTTGAAAGCTCAAAACAGTAACACTGTCTTCTTTGTTCGGCCCGTTTTAAAGATAGCAGTAAGTTCACTTTAATTCAGTGGGCACACGAAACGACAGTTGTTGACAGATGAGAGATGAGTTACCGTGCTTTTGCACTGGCGAAACATTCAAGACAAAACATGTTGAAATCTCTATTTTCAGTCAATGTTCCATACAATTTTTGACAGGAACTAGAGATTTCAACATGTTTTGTCTTGAATGTTTCGCCAGTGCAAACGCACGGTTATACCGATTCGGGTTAAAATTACAACTGTTACTTTTTTTTGGAGGTAGTACCGAGTACTTAGAACTAGATGTTTATAGTAGTAAATATTTAATTAAATACGGGTAAGCAAATAAATCGTTTATCAAATTCTATGTAATAGTTAATTATTGTTGTTTAGCAGCACTTTCTAAACAACAATTTTTAGGCATTAATTTACTTATTATTTAGATCAAAGTGAACCAACGGATTAATTAATCAAAATAATCAGAATGCTTTAAAACACTGAGCACAAAAATGCTTGTAAATATTTGCGTGGAAATAGTTCGCACCGTTGAATGTCATCGGGCTGTGACCGCGACTCGGAATTCTAACTCTGCAAGGTGCTCAATAATTGCTTTTATACTAAGTTGATTGATGTTAAGTGACGTTCAAACGTCAAAAATGTATGGTTAAACAGTCGCTAATCATTATTTAACTTTAAGCAACGTCTGTCTAACTATATTCATTATTTATTTATAAAAACACTTGAATTTGAAAAATAAAATTTGAGTAGAATTTGAATTTGAATTACATAAATTCTATTTTTTGTCCCTTGTAAACTATGTATTATTGATTTTTTTTTGTTCATTATTGTATATCGTAAAAGTAGTTTTTAAAATTGCAAAAATAATTTGAATTCCGTAGGGAGGTCTAACGGATTTGCATAGGCGACCTCTTATTTACTTTACCACTTTCCATAACAATTCTCTGTAAATTAAAACCAAACTAAGGGCCCAACCACACGTACCACATTACCACAACCCGTCACATCGCAGCGACAAAATGTGGGCAAGCAGTGGTTACGTGTAAATAGAGTTGCTGCAGCTTCTTGAAATTGTATTTTGGTAACCACAAAATTTCGATGTGGTTACGTTGTGACTAGTGTTTGCAGGACTCCGGCTTTCGTTGAGGAAGCACGAGAAGGGCGCAAGCGGGGCTCGTGCGCACAGTGTCGTTGCGTCGGCTTCACGTTGTGTTTGCGATGTGGCGTTGATATCATTGGTAATTGGTATTGCCCACAGGTTTGATTTTTACGGCCAAATGTCCGTGTGAATAAACTATTAATTTTCATACAAATTAACGCCCGTCCACGTGTTGTCGTTTTGGTGTGTTTGTGGTGTGGTTGTAATAGGTGTGATCGGGCCATAAATTTGAAACTCTGGCCACACGGCAGCGAGTCCCGCGCGGGACGCGACTGCGCTCGTCCTTTGTTTTAATTATTAAGAAGTTACGCGCCAGTTTCAGAACACGGCCATATAAGTAAGGAAAAATCTGCAGGAACGAATTTCGTCACGCATCTCGTGCAAGATCAGCACAGTTGTCGCCGTTGTTTTGTCTCTGTTTGGCTAGAGCTTCAAACTATCTAACTGTCACATAGGCAAATAGACGTTATCGTTTTATGACTTACAAGTGACATTAAACCTTACGGTGGTAAAGAATTAATGAGATCGTCGAATAGAGTTAGTTACTCTTTGACATACTTATTAGAATGACGCACTCTACTGAAATATAAACCGACATCTCTTTAGCCGATACTACAATTAATTAACATATTTAGTAAAGAAATATTCATTAGTAAGCGTATTTTTACATAATTTCAGTGGAACATGGTCCTGTACAGAGTACGAGACAACATTTAGTACTGGATACCCCTACAACGCAGCCCTAAAGAACATATACTATACGAAAACTGTATTGTTAATGTGTATTACCATAAATTTAATTACGCTATATTGGTGTTTTACTTTACTTACTATTGTCATATTAATCAAAAATATTTTACGATTTTTAAAAGTGTGTGACTTATTCAATCTTAGGCTCTAGACAACGTGACATTCTATCAGCGATAACGATGATGGAAAAAGCAGAAATGTATAGGACTGACATAAGCTATCGAAAAGCTTATTTCAATACTGTTGAAAGCCGTTGTAGAAATACGCAGCGCTTTCGAAGTGATTGTCACTTGTCTATGCCCTCTGTGTGGCTAATAAGCGTACATTATGTCTATACAATCGTTTTTCCAGCTTTATATAAGTCCAGGTCCCAAGAGCTATAGCAGACATGATACTTTTAGCATCGGTGATTAGCGCTTTTGATGTTTTGGGAAGCTTGATATTGCGACTGCAAGTTCAACTCCGCATACATTCACAGATGCCAGTAGAAGCGATCTATTGAGGTTTTGGCATCTGCCGAACACCGCTTGATGCTCAAACGCAGCAAGTAGCAAGAACGCGATACACATCGAAGAAATCGGTGATGAAGTCACTACTAAATTGCAAACAGTGAAAGTACGCAGTATGTTAACACGGCCGATAAAGCCAGTTTTAATATAATTCTCTACGATGTGAAATTTATGTTTACGATATTAATTATTTCTTTTACTTTGTTTTAGAAGTAAAGCAGGAGCTAAGATCATTAATAATTCAAAAATCAAAGATATTGAATGACAGTCAGTGCTATAATTATAATACCATTATTACCATACCAATACCAATACCATTTCTGGTTTTTTTTTACGACTATGATGCTTGATCTCGGATTCCGGTAATAACAGTCAGTTGCGCAGGAACTTTTTTAAGTGCATAAGTATGCTTGCAAATACAGATGCGCTATCTCGTCCGTACCAGCTTTGATCCAGTGGAATGGAAACCTCTACGACTGGAGGACGGCTGGATGAAGTGTCTGGTCAAACGATAACTATATGTCCCCTAACGTCACAGTTCGCCTAGCTGGATTGAACGGAGGTGGATTGCCAATGAGGCCGAGACAGACCCTGTGCATTATGCGGGGAGCAACTTCAACACTTGAGTGCCGAAACACTTTAGCCCTTCTCTACCAGGTTTTCCCCTCGAGCCGACATGGTAACCAGGGTATGGCCACTGTGTGCAAGACTCTCACGAATTGCTCTAAGTAGCTGTACTTGGAGCCACTGGTGAGAGTGTGAAGGACATCAACGATTCTAACAAGGTCACCTGTTAGGGGCGACTGGCAGGAATCCGAAGTGTCACTGTACTTCTATTTCCAGGAAGAAGTATGTCTTGTCAGGTGTGTAGTTCAAGAAAAAGACATCAAGGAAGAATTGAGAATAACCTTCGAACTAGTCTTCAAACTTGAGTAATAGCAGTCGGATTTGTTCTAACAGGTTTAATTCCTATACAATACTTCAATTGCTGGGGCAATATTATTCTGTATTGCCAATTAATATATTGTCTCGTTTACTAAGTGGCTTAGTTTCTTGTATTTTACTCAAAACACGATTGCATAGACACAGGTTTATAAATGGAAGAATATTAAATAAATAAATCATTTATTTAAGCGTTTTTTTAGGTTGATATGCGTACTATAAAAATATTTTTTTGTATTTTTTTTTTATAATGCCTATTACTATATTGCTTTTTTTATTCAACCCTATATAGAACTAACTTTATTTTATTAATGTTTTATTTTTATGTAAAGCGTTATGTTAGGCACGTGTTCGCGCGTCTATTAGTTACTTTACCTTGGGCAATGGAGTACAACGATAACGCATCAAGTTTTCATCAAGAAACGCGAGTATTTACAGCTTTTTAAATTATCAATATATATCAGAGCCCTTCGATCTGCAATCACAGATAGTACCATAATTTTGATAAAAACTGAGCCCAAGATGTACAAGTAGAAAGATATTTTCTGGTATGTTTTTAATCACATACTTGCCTGCTTTATCGGCCATATAAAGAACTGGACATTCGCTTCGTTAACATTAAGGTTAGCAAGGTTGATACTATACATCTGTTCAATAATAACTGTACATAAATCCATATTCAAAGACTCATAAAAAAGACATAAAAACATAAGATGTGCGTTCTAAGATTCTAGTTATAAATAGTGTGTTCTCATATTAAATCATGTATAACAATATGCCCAGTAAGTGGCAACCCAATTCACTGACACCTAAATTTTGAGTGAAGTAGTCAACTATAAATGTTTTGAAAGGGCTATATGACTTTTATTGTTTAGGGAATACTCGCTATCTCACAGATTGTAGACCACTTTACTTAAAATTAAAAAAGGTGTTTTTAGACAATTTTCAACGAATTGAGTGTGGTCTGAGTATGACACGCGGTTAGAGAAAATCGTCAGAAACAAACAATTAACATTGCCAATACATGACAGCATTTACGATGAACAAAATTTATTAAGAAGATCGAATTTCGAAACCAATTTAAAAAAATAAAGAAAGATTCTGAAATGAAACGAAATAGCGCATTTTAACCGTAGATATGTACAAGGAACTTAGTATAAAACGAACCAATCACTGGCATATATACAGAGAAGTATTGTTTGTTACGTCACTGTCTAAGCGTGTGCTATACCCAGACGGGGTACTTGTTGCCACGCGGGGACAGCAGACACCGGTGTTATGGCCGGTGAAGGAGCGGTGTGTCCTCCCCCTCGGTACTGCCCCATCGCCCGCCGCGCTGTCGCTCGCTGCATTTATTTGTACAGCATGATAGATTCTGACCCGCCTGAAAAAATTACAAGCCTTAATACTATAGTATCCCAGAGGTCCTGGGTTTGATTCCCAGGTCGGGCAGTGTTATTGAGTTTTTCTTTCAGGAATTTCTTAGAAGTAGCCTAAAGTCTAGACTTATGCCCGGTTGATGGCAATAGGTCCGCCCCCTAATACATGGGACGTAAACTTAATTGGCAAAATGTGGGTGTACTTATAGGTACACCTCTGCTTTCGGGGATTACAAGCAAAGTCAAAGTCAAATAATTTATTTCAATTAGGTATATAAAAGGCACTTTTGAACGTAATAAAGGTATATTAATAAAGTATTAAACAAAACGCTAAAGTGTGTAGGACACACTTGTATGGATCGGTATGATTCGCCACAGCCAGGCAGCAATATCGAATATTTATGTAGATTCGGGAAAAAGTCGCTCAGCTTTGTTCGAATAATGTCAAGCTGACCCGAAGAAAATTCAGCGTGAGTATTAGTCGAACAAAATTTGCTTGGTATAAGTCGAATGAAAGCCGAGTATGTGCAGGAATTGCTTCAGGTTGATTTTACAATAAAATATCGTACATTACAACGCCATGTTAACAGTGACTAAAGCCCACTTACACCACAAATCACTGAATGCATTTAGCGCTAATCGAATTTAAGACATCCGTTTTATTTCTGTCCATCGTTTGAAGCTGACAGAGACAGAACGATGTTTTAAATGCGCTAAACGCATTTAGTGATTGTGGTGCCAGTCAGTGAAGAGTGTATGGTAACTGCTGTGAGAGAAGATACCTGTGTCAGATGCAGGTCATAGAGATGCAGCGTGCTAACAGACATGTCCTGGTTGTCGTCTCCGGGCTGGCGCGGCGTATCACCGCTGATGGCGCTGGCGCCCAGCACTGAGCTGACCCCGGCCAGGCCCAGGGGCGCACTGGGGGCACTGCCTGCGGGCGCCGGGTGGGCCGGGCCTGCTGACGGGGCATCCTCCTCGTCGCTTGTTTCGTCCATGTCCTTTGAAACAACGGACTATTTAAAATGTCTTGCCAAACAAGAACAAATATAAATTGCGATGCTAATCATTCAATACAGGAATCAGCTAGTTGACACTGTTGACAGTCATAAAAATACCTTATGATTTTTTTTTGTGCAATGTGTTTTAGCTAAACGTATGTAAACTCATTTTAATTTTGTAAATAATATTTTAGATCAATCATTATTTTAGTTTTAGTAAATGCGTAAAAATAAAGCCATTGGTCACGTGACATTGAACATAAATCTGAACGCGAAACGACAATCATCTTGTAATTGACTGTGTTACAAAATATAAATAGCAACAAACTTTATGCTTCAATCATAAAGTTTATTTTGCAATAGACGTACGAAAATAATGATCTTGAAAGGAACAACACTGATTGGTACTGTGTCCGTCTCGCAGAATGTGGCACTGTTCATTATATTACTAAATTAATAGTATTCGGCATCGTCATCGTCCAATCCTACTAATATTATAAATGTGAAAGTTTGCGTGTTTGTGAGTTTGTGTGTTTGGATGTTTGTTACTCAATCACGCGAAAACGGCTGAATGGATTTGGATGAAATTTGGCAAACAGATAGTTGATAACCTGGATTAACACATAGGATACTTTTTATCCCGATATTCCCACGGGATCGAGACTTACGCGGGTGAAACCGCGGGGCGCAGCTAGTATTAAAAATATCAAAGTAAACATTGACACAAATAATTATTTACGGCAAGTATTAAATGAAGTTTCTATGCCAACCAGTGAATGTTGCTTCTAATCCTAAACTAGAGAGCTCGCAAGATAAGTCTCAATCGGAACTAATAAGTATGCCGCCTTCTTGTCGTACATGTAAGGTGAAAGTGTGGAATTTATTTAATTTATTAATATTAAATATAAGATTAATAAAGATTAATAGAGATTTAAAATATTATAGCACACGCCAGCGCCTCCAACCACGCGCATACTTATCTTGCGCGAACTCTAGTGCTATAGTTGATCTATGGCCGCTTTGTCGATTCATTTATGTCATAACATTGGCAAAATGTTTAAAACTTCCATTGTTTTTGCAAGAACTATATGAAAGTCCCTGCCTCTTTTACAACTGATAGATATTTATATCAACTCACCACGTTCAGGAAATCGATCTAAGTTCGTCTTAGTTTTAGCGTACTACTACCACAATACCAACTTTATTCAAATACATATAACTTCGTAAATTAAGGAGCTCATGGCTAAGTAATAACAGCCGCACGGGTCGATTCATCAGGTTAATCTACACTTGCCTTGTATATTGAGACTCCTCCGTGCATCGGAAAGCCCGTTAAACCGTTGGTCCCGGCTGCCATTTGTGGATCTTTGACAGTCTTACGGATTGTCAGAAGCCCGAAAGTCTGACAACCAGTCTTGAGAAGGGGTATCGTATTAGCCAGTTACTGGGTTGTGGAGGTCAGATAGGCAGTCGCTCCATGTAAAATACTGGTATTCGGCAGCATCCGGTTAGACTGGAAGCCGACTCCTACATGGTTGGGAAAAGGCTAGGCAGATGATGATAACTTCGTAAATTAAATAGGGACAATAAAATTGTACTTACTGGTAATCTGTATTGTTGTTTCTGCTGTGGGTAGTATGAGAGAACTGCTGGAAGCGGTGTGATAGCACCAAATAGACTTTGTTGAATGTATGAACCCAGCATCGTTTTGTTCTGAAATGAATACAATAATTAATAATATGTAAGGCTCCACACCATACGTCTTGTCGATTCCAGCCGTTTCCTCTGAATTGCACTTTAAATTAGTGTTGTAACGGATCCTCAACTCCGCAAGTGCGGAACTTCCGCAAGAAATCGTCCCTCCGCCTCCGCTTCCACCTCCGTAAGTTTTATGCGGAGTTATAACGGAGGTTTGTTTACGCAACGTCAAAGCGCGCGGACCGCCACTGGGCGATGCGACGCGCCGCTTGTGGTTTAGTCTTCCGCACAAAATGGACACAATTCTGTTTGTGCAAGGGGGTAGGAGTGAGGGTGTCACATGGTAAATGTGTCAACTTGTACATAGTAAACTTAACTGGTAATGTACTATTATGTACCTATTTTGAACACAAGCACTGTCTGGTTGTGCGTTGCCTGTCAGCCTAGTTTACACCGCTTTACATGTTTATGCAACGTCAAATGGTGGTAAAGTCAGGAAAAATAAAGGTTAAGCAAATTGACTACCAACTTAAATTGTTAAATATTCAAATCACAACTGTCAATCTTTGTCTGATGTTTGAAACGGAAATATGGAAAATTTATTGTTAAGAAAATTTATACCCTACGTTATCAATTTTTTTAACAATTAATTTTCCTGACTGTAAAACAGGGTTCAAAGCCATATTAATAAGGCATTAATAACCAGCCAATCTTTGCCAGGTATACTTACGAGATGTTTGTTGCCTTGGATGGTTGGTGCAGTCTTACCAAGGGGTAGCATGTTACCCAGTAATTGGGTTGAGGTCAGAAAGGCAGTCGCTCCATGTAAAATATGGGTATTCTGCTTTCCATCCAGTAAGACTGGAAGCCGACCCCAATATAGTTGGAAAAAAAGCTAGGCAAATAACTTACGAGATGGTTGTTAGCCGGCACGGCGTGGTGCATGCTCTGCCGCAGTGAGCGCAGGAACTGTCGCTGGGAGGGCTCGGTGGGCTGCCAGCCGGGGTGGCGGCACGAGAACGCCACCAACGACAGCTCCGTCTTACCACCCTCGCCCTGGTCGTATTGGGTGTTGCCATTTCCTCCTGCAATTATTTATATAGGTATTGTTATGTATCCTGTATTTAGACATCAATAATTAATTCAATGCTCGACTTATCCAAAAACAGCCGGAAACTTGTATGATGGATACACCGTTAAGTGATGACTAATCGTCATAGGAAAGTTCAAGTAACAGAGACTCTAGTACACTTTAATTTATGAATCAAATAGCCGCATGTACATACCTTTCAATTTGCCGGGTGTATGCCAATCAGGGTGACCATGTCGTCGGATATCCAGCTGAAACAACCGGGTGTTATCTATTTTTATAATATGTGTAGCTCTTGGCGAAAGAAGCGCCAGAGTATCCTGCGCTTAGGGTTTTTTCCAGTTTGAAAGGCAGTATCTGGTTGTATGTTGGCCAAAACATAATTAGCGACGAACACATATATAATTAACAGCTAATACAGCTTTCTAAGTTGAAATTATCCTATTGACTGACTATTGCATGAAATCATAACATTTGAGGCCAATTCTAACTTAATAGAAGTTCCCTTTAATAGAACATGAGCATTAGAGACAGACTGCAGTTGGTTCCGATCGTTAAGTCAAGGCAATTAGCCCGCACGTGGTACAATGTCGCTGGATACTACCTTCATCATCTGTATAATATTGACCTGCTATAAGATTGTATGGGGAACCCAAGAGGGCCCATCCAATTTTATCTCATGTATGAAATGACTTAACACTACACAAATGCATGGAACAGCAGATTTATTTTCCGCTATTTCAGGGTTGGTCACATAGTTAAAGTGTAGCATACCTGCGCGAACGAGCACACGTCACCAATGCCCAATACGCTGACGGTGAAGTTGCGGTAGAAGTCCACAATGTCGAGCGCTCGCGAACGAAGCGAGAACAGGATCAGTGGACACAGCAGCGGACTTAGCAGCTCGAAAATTATGTACACCTGATCATAATATGTTCATGTAATAGAGATTTTTTTAATAAAATTATTTTAGAGAAATATATTAATAATTTTCCGTGTTTATATTATTCGTACTTAAACATTACACACAAATATTGTGCTATGTGGTGTATTGTTTTGATTCGCTTGGTCGCTTCCACCATCGGTCGCCAGTTTCGATCTTGAGACTGTAACGGCCACTCACGGTACGGATTTTCATGAGCTTAACGGATCTGAATTTAAAAACATAAAATGTAGTGCACAGATAAATACATACAGCTCTAAACTGGAAGAGTTGTTGGAAATGCGCGGCGACGTCCTTGGTGTGAGCACGGCCCCTCCAGGCGGCGGGCAAATAATGCACGTGGCCCAGCACTTGCACGAACAACTCCTCACCACGAGCGGGGCCCGTACAACCTCCGCCTAAACGTTCTTCCTCCCCTATAAGAGCCCTGAAATCGAAAAATATTTAAGTGGGAAAATCTTTGAGGCCTCTTGTTCACACACGTGTCTTCGCCGTAAAATTGCGTAGAGGTGTCAGTGTTGTATGGATCACTGTGAAGACAGGCATGGCGGTAACACGGCGCGAGACGCTTTCACCATATGCACCGTGTCCAACCGAATAAGTGACGGCGAAAAAACGTGAGCGAACAAGAGACCTTAAAGATTTTCCCACTTAAATATTGGGGGCGAAATAACATCTATCAGTAACTATTCCCTTTGTTGCGTTGAATGCGTACGCATCAATATTTATCTTTCTCTTGCGCGCACAACCAAATAACCGCAGATCAAAGCTGCCAGATATGAATTCACCCTAACATTTTGCACTATATGGTTGTTTTTAGCAAGATTACACAATAAAATTGATGGAATCGGTTCATTGGTTTTCGAGAAAGACGAATAATGACATTGAAAGCCCTTATAGGGTTGGACACATTCTTGTAATTTGGATACTTATAATTTAAAAAGACCTAGAGTATAAATACGAGGGAACACATTCTCAACATTGCATTTCACATGTGATTCTGAAGAAATATGGCCACTTTACATGAAAATTCTACCAAACCAAACGAACTCGAGAATGTTCATACAACTTAACAAAATTTAGTCAGCCAGCTTAGTTACAATTTCTGTTAAAATTACTAATATTAAGTGGACTATACATCTGCTAGGGTGCGGGAAAGTCCGAAAGGGATACCGGGACCCTTGGCAACAGGCAACTGAAGGAACACGGGTGGGTATTAGTGAGTAAAAGTCTGACACGCCCTCCCGCTCCGCCCAGAGCGGGAGAAGTCATACGATGAATAATCAACAACAAAAAAAAATTTGAACTGTTCAGTCACGGACTTTAATTTATGAGCCACTTGGCACTGTTCGTATTTTGGCCGTGTAATGCAAATCGGGCTTAGTCGGTTATGCGTACATCTAGACACGGAATGTCATGTCTTCATATTATAGAAGAAGAAAATTATATTTAATATCTTTACCGGTTGGCTAACCTGACAGCCAGAACTATAAACTTGACAGCAGAGTGACTACCCAAAGTCAACCAATTGCAGGTCTAGCAACCGTAATCTAGCGACGATTGTTTTAGCGTAGCCATAGTAACGTTAGCGCACGGAGAAATTTTAATTAGTCATTTCGACAAATTCGAAAATTACGTCTCTGACATCGACATTTCAACTGTCACTGTCTTCGATTAAGTTTTCAGAAATATCGACTTATTGAGCTCTGATTCAAAGGAGGCCAGTATCAATAAAAAGAATAAAAATAAGAATAAATTTATTTCATAAGTTTACATACTATAAATAGATTGGATAAACATAGTATTTATTTATCATTGAGAACTTATTAGTCAACCTCTATGGATAAGACTATTTCCGATTACTAGCAATTTGTCATCTTGTTTACGAGCATGCGATTTGAGTTCGTGTTTAATCGTGTAATCTCGTGAATGTATGAAACTGCAAAATTGAAAAATTAGAAAGTGGCTCATCAATTAAATTCCGTGACTGTACATACGTATATGCAGAGACATATATACCAACCTGGCCCCAGCCAGAACACAGCCCAGTATGGTGATGATGCTGAGCACATGTTCCACCGTGAGTACATCTTCGTCGTACACCGACAACACGACGAGCACGCCCAATACACTCGCAGATATAAATACCACGTTCCTGGAACACGCGAAGAATAGCAAAATTATTTTTTTAAACCAAAAAACATTACAATTTGCAGAAAAAACAAGAAATTTTGATATTTGTGGGCTATCTGACGGCATGCGGCATCACCTTAAAGAGTTAAATAATATAAATAGCAACAATATTTCATCACTCTGCCTAGCTTTTTCCCAACTATGTTGTATGTTGGGGTCGGCTACCAGTCTAACCGGATATTATTACAAGTAAGACATAGAGCTAATTCCCACACTTTGGTGACCATTCCCCTTGAAATACGTAAACATCGATATATTTAGGCGCTAATTGTGACTATTTCAAGATATTGTGGAATTTCCTGTTTCTCCTACTTAGCAGCTGTATATTAGGAGACCCAGTAACAGGATATAATAGAAAAAGACAGCTGCACACATGAAATAATGCACACGCCACAATGTCACCGATCGATACAGTCAAAGCTAAATGCGCAATAGACCAAAATAATGAAAGTTCTCGTCATGATTGTTGTAAATCAGTAACGAAATAGGTGCCAAATCGCATTAGTTTTATTTTTGTCAAAACTAATCATTGCGTTGTAAATTTAGCACGGCATTGTTAACGTAATATCTTATGCTAAATAAATACTTTTGCGTAGTTACGATTACTTTAAAGTCACGATTAATACAAACATGAACATTATCAATGTTGTAATCTTGTTGAGTAATTCGGAAACGTGCGTAGTTTGTGTATATTCTAATTTAATGTCCTGAAAATTTTATTTATGTGGTCAGCTGCATATCTGCATTAATTGTCTAAAAGATATGCTTATTATATAATGATGGTGGTGATAATGTGCCCTTCGCGCCGCCTTAGTAGTATTCCAATTTCTATTTCCACACTGCAATAATATAAATCTGAATTGCAACTATTTGTTATTTTAAGATAACACTTCTGAATATTGTTTACCCTCTATGACGCTAGAAGACATTTGCGTGTGTGTCAATGAATCATGATGATAAACAGTCTAGATAGCTTCTTTTGTTTTGATTATTGTGAAACACACACAACTTGTGTTTGACAGAGATGGCAGACATCCATTCAGTCTATAGTGTTCCCACTGCTGGGACTGGACCCTCTCTCTTCTCTGTGAGGGGAAGGGGCCTTAATTCATAGTAAACGTCAGCTCTTGTACAGCTTGGTCCCGTTTTAGTCTCCACCATCATTAAAGTTCGGATATTTAATCAGAAACTACCTTACTTGGCAATTACAGTTGTGATAGGTGATGAGAAGCTTCCAAGGTATTTGGTTGCCGGTTTGTGAGCTCGGTTGAGTCTGTCTCGAAGTTCATGTTCCAATTCGTTGAAATGACGTAGAGTGATGCGAGCGTACAGCGACCAGGTTCGCAAGCCAAGTGAGGCGGGCGAACGTTTTATTAACTGGAATGTCACATAAAAGTATTATACAACCGGTCAAATGGAGCGCTTAAAGAAGTATTAAATAAATACTCCGGGAATTTATTTATTGAATACTTTTTTATACAATCGCAGATCGTCATTTTTAGGGTTCCGTAGTCAACAAAGAACCCTTATAGTTTCGCCATGTGTGTCTGTCCGCGGCTTACCTCCTAGATTTTTGAAGATTTAAAAAACGAAAGTAGATTTTATAAAATTGTTCTCTCGTGCCACCCCCTATGGTGGGAGAACGATTTTTTAATGCAACATTTTGAGATATATCTTCAAGGCTGCTAAAGCACACATTATAAAAAATACATGTTTGGACACATTTTTCTATTTATACTAGCTTTCGCACGCGTGGATATCGGGAAATACCCCACGGGGACGTACTACCGGGATTAAAAGGAAGCGAAGCAATGATTGCATATCCGCATACCTAATAGCCGAGGAAAAGAAGATCATTGACCATTGACCATACTACTCATATTTTGTCAGGTACGCGTAATTTTGAATCTGTGATATCTTTTAAAGTATTCATTTAAATGATAAATGATGTGAAGGCATATTTTAATCTAAATTAAATGCCCAATTTAAATAATATATTAAATAGTCATACATGCACGCCGGATCGAAGCAGGTGGCGTTTTGTAGATTCTGCCTGCTCTACTGGGATTTAGGTAAATAATACATAAAATTGTGGAAATTAAGGATCCCTTTTAGGGTAAAGGCCTCCACCCTTTTTTCCACTCTTAATGGAATTAAACATTCGATTTCTACTGTCTTTCTCACGCATTTCTGACATCGTCCGATTAAATTTTGCAGATAGCACCTAGGCAAATTAAGAGATTTCGCAATAGATAGTTCAAAGCCATGTTGACATAACGGATAAATAAATATAACGTCGCTTTTGCAGCAAAAGTTTATGTAAGTTATATATGCAAGTTTTGCTAATATTACAGAAAACGAAGAACAAGAACGTTTCATTGGGAAACTTACCTCGGCATAGTTGAAGAAGAAGTAAAGTATCTGCCATGCCTGTATAAGTGGCGAGAGCAGTAAGTTTACAACAGCCAGCCATAGTATTTGTCTCTCAAGCTGACGAGCGAGTAACATTCGTTTTGAATGATCCTTGTAACACGCACGAAGCTGCCAGCAATTCTCCCAAGGACTCCACGGACTGTCTGTTGACAAGAAACACAGACATTTTTCACTAATACCTTAATTATAAATACCCAGCACATACATAACTTTAACGAAAAGCTTACATACTAGAGTTTCATTGTATTCCAAATATAGTCGGAATGCAATGAATGTCCTTACATACAAGCGGAAAAAGAATACATAAAAATAAATATAATCCAAAAACCCTGCTATTTTCACCACAAAAAACAAAGAGAAACATTTGCTTTGCTTTTTAAGATATTGGGGCAATTGTATACCAAATATACTCAAAAGAAACGCTTGGCAGATCTCGTATGTTACCTAGATATAACAAAAATTCACCACTACTAAGATAAGAAAGTGGATACTTACAAAATAACAAAAATTCTATGTTCCATTTCAAACCCCGGGACAAATAGTGAAAATCACCAATACAAGGCACATGTATTTGCAGAGGCAGTAAGTTTTTATTGACCATTGCCACCATATAGTTTGTAAATCTGTAATGAAAAATAGTTCACATCAGTTGACACGTAATATTTACAGGTGCTCTGTTTGTTGTTGTTCTATCTAAACATAAAAGATTGTTATTTTAACCAGGTGCATTCAAAATTAAATTAATTAATAAAAAATAAAAGTGAAGAAGTTACATTATATTCCTCCTAACTTGAGAAAAGCTTGTGTACAGCAGTGGACTTCAATAAATATTCGTACTTTATTGGTTTAGTCCTAGAGTGTGAATCAGAATGCAAAGATTTGATAATGGTAAACATATTTTATTTATAACTTCGCCAATAGCAATAAACTCTGGATCTCATAAAGGCGGAACTCAAGTTGTTTGGATATTGCACCCATAACATAAATAACTATTATGCAATTATATGCATTATAATATGACATGTAATTATTAATCTTAAAACAGAACAGTGAGCACAATCTGGGACATATGTGATATGTTAAAATTATGAGTCTTGTCATTAATATATAAATACTTGTATGTATTGTATATATTTTTATATGTTTATTGTTTGTGTTATATTTCTTGTAGCTATAAGTACCAAAATTATAAAGAGAAAAGATTTGTATTTTTGTTTGTAATCAATAAACTCAAATACTATTAGACCAATTTTAAAATTCTTTCACCAGTAGAATGCTATACTATCAGAGTAACATAGGTTATAATTACAAAGATATCACGCAGGCGAAGCCGCTTGCGCAAGCTAGTAATATATTTGAATATAAACAAAGCAAAAGGATTATGTAAGGATTGCAGCAGGTGGCATTATGTAGTTTCTGCCTACCACCATGGGAAGAAAACATGTGTTTAATACGTATGTGTTAGATTTGCAATTTCAAAACAATTTAATATGTTATAATTTGGGGCTATGGCGGCATCTAAAACGCCACATGCGAACTACGCATCACACTGACTTCAGGCACAATTCTGCATAGTGCAAACAAAGTTTGATGCAGGACTAGCATACTGTATACCCCCATCCTGACATCAACTTTAGGAAGTTGGGTTAGATTGCTTCTTCAAACTTCTTCCTTAGCCATATATTACCTTATTTACACAAGCTTTATGCGTTGTTCATTTCTTAGATTAGCAGTAGTAATAAAAGCACGAGTTTAAAAAAATACCTGAGTATTCGATGGTATATATCTAATTCATTAATCTCTTGCTTATGGACGCACATGTGGTGTTCTGGCTGTGCTTCTCTCACTCTATCCTGTATAGTCGACCAGTTAATCCAAACTAAGTCACTCTGAAACACATTGGCAGCCAAATAAAAATAACATATTTTAGAAAGTATTTATGTTATATTTTGTTAGTGAAAGTACAAAAAAATATAAGAATATGTTTTATTTACTCACCTCTTTGATTTTTAATGCATTATTATAAAATAATTTGGTGTCATAGGCATAATATAAATGGTATATTGATATCACTAGCCTCATTAACCAAATGACTGCACACAATGTGATCAGACACCACCTAAAATAAGTTCATAAGATTTACAAATATGGTACCTATGAAAAATTTATCTAAAAGACAGAGTTACAAACACAGTGACATTTGCATAGGCTATACATGTAATGCATTTACAATAGATTACAGTATTTTCGTTAAAACAATAATTAACCATTCATTAAACCCTCTTTGGATCAGAGAACTTTTTTTTTTTGATAATTTTCACAACAATTTATACAAATAAAAAAAAAAGCAGATTCTTATTGGTGGCTAGCTGACTACTAAGGGCCTAGCTATCTTGATTGGGAAATAGAATAAGCAGCATAAGTGCTATGCATAAAGTTATATTTTTGAGACTAAGCATTAAACAAATAAAGATGTTACAAAAAGATTAAATATTTTTTGTTTAAACTTAAGACTTGTGATTGGCTTATGCAAAATAATCACAAATGTTGTATCGTCATGTTTCACATTATTTTATGCACTAGTGCAATAATTACACAGGTGTAGACCTGCCACCCTAGCATTTGTGGTGCACATTGAGGTTGAACATTAATCTCAGTTCCTAATGCTATGGTATGTATGGTATGCAGATAAAAACATGGATTATAGTTTTTATCAGGTTCCATACACTCTGCAGCCTAGCAGTCTAGATCTGTGCAGGCATAACTGCACTGGTACAGATTGTTTACTTTAAACTGCACTCCGATCTACTACAATTTCTATACAAACATTTGAAAAGTGTATGCTAATAAGCAACAAACAGTGTTGGGGCATGCGGTTTTAAGTAAACAATCTCTACACAGTTGCAAGTGGGGTCTAGTTTGCATGACATCAAATATTTAGCTACTCACCATTTCCAGGCAACACTCTTCACACACACTGCAGGAGACAATATAACATCATTTAAGCTAAGTTTTTCACTTCTGTTGGCATTTGGATCATTCCTAAATAATCTTGTATAATCTACACAATACACCAAAAATGTGGAAAACCACACTATGAAAATAAATTGCAACAAATAAAATAAGTCAGACATTATCATTGGGTAAAATCCACCACGAACATAGTATCTATACATTCTTGTAAAAAATGAGTCTAGATCCTCTATATGAGTCCATCCTCCTGTAAGAACAAAATAACATCTTTTAAAGCAGTTTCATTTGAGACTGAACTTATTGAGAAAGGTTATTCATAAATACTTATCAGTTGATGATACAGCAGTTATTTTAAATGGCCTTGCATACACAAACAACACGCTTCAAGACTTTAGTATCATAATAATGATCATGAGACAATGAACAAAGACGGAAAACCATGTATTTTGCTTGCTTACCTTTATTTTTGGGCACTTTATGGATGATAACATTGTTGGCATCCTCGTGCTCGTGGTCCAGGGTAATAAAAGTTGGAGCTGCATTCGTGGTCTCCGCCAGTGCCGCCAGTGGCGGAGTTAATTCGTTGTCAAGTGCGCTGTACGTAACATCGCGTTTTCCAAAATGTGCCATAATAAATTCGACAATATCAATAAAACTGCACGTTTCTACAAATAAACACAATACGCAGATGCCATTTACTATCTAGACATTCTTGACTTTGTCCCAGAAACGTGAAAAATAACAACACAATCAACTTTGAAATTAATGCAATTTATTTTTTATTGCAATTTTCTAACAGATAATATGATTTTTTTCTATGAAATCGTTTCTTTAACTAAATTAATAAAATAAGTTCAAGGATACAACGAATTTTGTAAGTCCCCAACAATAAAGAAAATAATACACTTCAGACGAAAGACGAAAATAAACCACGAATGAAATGACAGCGTATTGTACTACATTTTCTCAAACAATTGGTTCGATTTTACGCAGAAATTTGAAAACCACAGATAACATAGTGATTTTCTGTCAGATAAAATCATGCCCAGTATATTTTGGCAAACACCCATTCAAGTGCAGAAATAATAAAAACTTCAATAAAAGTTTAGTAAAACAAATAAATAATAGTGCAAATTAATTCAATACTAATAGAATAAGCTAATAGAAGGTAGAAAACAGAAACAGAAAAGTAAATATAAACAAAACAATGGCGACCTATAAAGTGCTGTGCTACCAATGACGAGCTTGCAGTTTTCATTCATAAATGCCTGTCATTGGTTTATTAGGGACCAAAACTGCCACTTCCTCACTTCAGATGTCGTTGCAATCACTAGTCCAAGAATTTCACAGCTAGCTGTCACTATCCATATATTTTTTTAAAACAAGCGACTTGTTCCAATTCTCTTATGTAATAAATACAAGTATTTTTAAACATACCGTAAATAGATTTTTTATTATAAATAAACGATCACATTCTAGTCGCAATCTGACAAACTTGTCAAAAATGTTGGTAAATTGATCATTTGATGGTGTTTTTTGACAGATTGCGAATGTAAACGTTCTTAAAATTATGAGAATTGTCCCGTAGTTATTAATAAACTACCTGTGCCCCGTGGTTTCACCCGCATAAATCTCGATCCTGTGGGAATATCGGGAAAAAAGGTATCCTATGTCCTTCTCCAGGTCACGGTCAGACATGTGCCAAATTTCATCCAAATCCGTTTAGCGGTTTTAGAGTGAAAGCGTAACAAACAAACAGACAAACTCCTTTTCGCATTTATTATAATAATTAAAATATAATCTAGTTTTAGTTCAATTTGTGATCGACACAACAATGAACACCTATCCAACAATGACGGTTTGTGGATGGACAACAGTGCTGTCACCTATGACGAGCTGTCAGTTTTTAATCCTAAAAGGGGTGATAGACGTGCGAGCAAGTACGCGTACATATGGCTCGGCGAGCTTACTCGCGCATCTGTCATTGGCGCGAGGCGCGAGCCAATTTGACAATGAAATTTTGAGCAAGCTTCACGTGTGCCAATCTTGAGTACTAATGTTCTGTGCACGTGTGTCACCGACGGCAAGCCGAGTAAGGTTAGAGACCGCGTACCTACTTAAGTACGCACGTCTATTACCCACTTTAAAGTTTTACCCTTTGAAATAAATGGTTTGAGTTTGAAACTACGTCCAACGTTACAAGGTTATTTTGGTAAAATCCGAACTAACGTTGTCATCTTGTTTTTTAATACAATGTTTGTTACACAACTTCACAAATAATTACCAACAACCCTCACCTGGCAATGTCATTCAGCGTTCGATACGCACCCCGCCCGCGTCTCGTCGCTCCTATACATTTTGTATGAAATATGAAAGAACCGGCGCAACGCCCGCTCCGCGTCGTACCCTCGCCCGCACCACTCGCCGCTTGTGTATGTCCCCCACCTTACGAATGCTCGGTGACCCAGGGTCGAGTTCGGGACGCCCTCCACGCCCGCGCCGGCGCCGTGAGCACATTATAAATAAGTAACAGTAATAAATCTTCATAGAAAACGGCCGAAATGACAATGATAAATACATTTTACTGTACCTTACCTACAGCATACCTAAATAAAATTAGACTATACCTAAAGCTTAGAATAAAATTAAAAACCAATAAAATTATGTAGGTAAGTATATTCATTTATTCTTCGTAAAGTAATTATTTAGACATTTACTTATTTTAAACGCTTATTTATTTTACACTTAGGTTTTAAACCTATCAGGGTAATAATTTTTTATATTTTTAAATAATGGAAAATTATTTAAAATAAAACAGAACCAATCAGTTATTAAATTAATTCGAGTTAACAACATATTTACATACATACAAGTATTTAAACATACCATAAATAGATTTTTTTATTATCAATGGTGGCAATGGCAATAGTGGCTAAAAGGTGGAGTTTATCAATACGGATATTTATAAATATTTTTTAAAATTCTTATGTAATCCTGTTTGAGGCAAGCAATTTTATTTTTAAAATTATTATACCGTTCTCGAGTTATACTCATAACTTCAGATAGGACTTCAAAAATGATATTGCGGTCTTGAAATGACTGCTTTATTGGTGATGTATCGATACGCACTAAAAAGTAGTAAACTATTATAGCTAAGAGTATGTACGGTACCTATTTTCCACTGTAGCAGTGAAAAACACAACAAAAAGAAATTAAGTAGAACTAAGCATTTCAGCGAAAATTGGTTGATACTTAACTGGTACTAAGCTACCAACCAATTTATTTGGTATTTTTCTTGTGTGGTTTTTGAGGTTTGGGATATTTCGGTTTACATACATGCTACTTTGAGCTTAGTGACCGCAGTATTTTCCACTGTCTTTTTTTATTTAGGCACATGGTGGCATATTTGGGTATTCATCTGTTTCAACTGTTTGTGATGTGTTGTCTACGTATGTCCTTGATGCTTTATCCGCTTCATCTTCATCCGAACTCCATACGCCAGGATTTTCTAACTCGTATAGCCTCATCGCCTTCTCCAAAATAGTCAGCTGGTGTTCATCTCTCCCTTTTTTTTTTTCATTAGTCGTAATTCCTTGGTCATTATTATTTTCAATATCAGTCGAATTTTGCTTATAATTCGCATTTTGTTTATCAGTCACATTTTTTGAACCAGCCACATTATCTTTATCAGTCACATTTTCTGTACCAGTCACATTACCTTCATCAGTGGCAATTTCTGTTCCTGTTGCATTTTCCTTATCAGTCGCATATTCTTTATCAGTCGCATTTTCTTTAACAGTCACATTTTCCTTATCTGTAGCATTTTCTGTACCCGTCGCATTTTCTGTATCAGTCCAATTTTTTTTACCAGTCGCATTTTCTTTATCAGTCGCATTTTCATTGTCAGTATCATTTTCTTTACCAATCGCATTTTTTGTATGATTATTATTTTCTTTACCTGGCGTATTTTCTTTATCAGTATCATTTTCGTTATCAGTATATTTTTTTTTATCAGTCGCATATTCTTTACCAGTCGCCATTTGTTTTCCAGTCGCACTTTCTGTATCAGTCACATTTTCTTTACCACAATCATTTTCCTTATCTGTCACCGTTTCTTTACCAGTCACATTGTCTTCATCAGGCGTATTAGCTTCATCAGTGCAAATTTTTGGTTTCTTATTATATTTTGCTTTTTCATATTCTGGCGCTGGGTCTGTCGTTCTTTTGCACCTCGGAATGTGCGTTTTTAGTACAGTCCAAGTTCTTAGGTCCATTAAATCCCAAGATGGCTCATCGAACTCAAGAACTGCTTCCATCTCGCTGAAACAAGTCAAAAGATACCTTATTTAAAATTTACCTACAATATTATATAATTACACGGTACGTAAAGTCAGCAACGAAAGTCGGCGCATTATTTTTTTAGATCATTGTAAAGGTTGGTAATGATTTTAGCTGGGTAACACTTTTGGTGTAAAGTACCTAGTTAAGTGTGTATTAAACTATTACCTACTTTACCAATTTTC
This sequence comes from Lithophane leautieri, assembly GCA_949152455.1. NCBI lineage: Eukaryota > Metazoa > Arthropoda > Insecta > Lepidoptera > Noctuidae > Lithophane > Lithophane leautieri. The sequence goes on along the minus strand of OX424458.1, from coordinate 15,818,485 downwards.
GTTGCTGACCATTCATACTACACATCAAAGGAGATTGGGCTAATCTGCCCTAATACCTGAGCATTAATATAAACAAGGCGGATTTTTGATATGGGGCAGTAAGGGCAGGCAGGGTGGACAGCCGGACAGTCTATCCGTACTGAAAAAGTAAGTTGGGAGCTAGTTGGGAGTCTCATTCCCTACGAAATGTATGCGAAAAGTTTTTTGTGATATCTGACTTTTCTATTAAGTACTAAAACCTAAGTTGGTCCAGTAAAGTATTTTGCTCCATTTCAACAACCTTAGTACTTGACAGACCAAATTTTTTTTTGTCATTATCTCTATTTTTAAGATGTAATGTAAGTACCTACTCTAGTACTTATTACACTATGATGATCATAGATATAATGAAATTCTAAAACAGCAATTGAATATTGAATTTTATATTATATGGGTATATCCCATGGCGGATATTACACTATCATAATTATTAAGCTTAGATTTATAATCTAAGTTATTAAGTAGGTATATCATTTACCTATCTACGAAGCTCACAAATCCTTATAAGTAATACGAGTATATAAAATATGATATTATAAATGCGAAAGTAACTCTGTCCGTCTGTCGCGCTTTCACGCCAAAACTACTGAACCGATTTAAATGAAATTTAGTACACAGATAGTCTAGAGCTTGAGAAAGGATATATGCTACTTTTTATCGACATACCACGCGGGCGGAAGCTAGTTATCCATAAGTCTATTTTTAACCCCCGACGGAAAAAGAGGGGTGTTGTAGTAAGTATAACGTGTGTATCTGTGGGTCTGTCTGTTCCCTCGTAGCTGCCAAACGGCTGAACCGATTTTGTTTGTTTTTGTTTTGTTTGAAGGGTGACTTAATCGAGTGTTCTTAGCTATGATTCAAGAAAATCGGTTCAGCCTTTTGAAGATTATCAGCTCTTTTCAAGTTGATGAATGGATGTGAGCATCTTCTATAGATCTAATCGATTCGAAATTTAGAATTTTTTACTTCAATGATATGACAAGAATATAGTAACCTTGAACTGATGCTGCAGCATCACCTGGCATTTGCAGGATACCCAACTCCCTCACCAACTTACAGCAGAGGTGTCGTGTTTGGGCTCATTGGAAAGGTCTCAAAAAATAGATTATAGATGGATGGAGATCAGGGTCTGATGATGGAGAAGAGAAATGAGACTAAATTAGTAACTAGCTGCACTGTGACAAACACTTAGGTACAGCTACGCAGATTTCGGCGAGACACGTGTCGATCGTAGTGTCTACTAGTAATATAATATAAAATTGAAAAAGCAGGAAATAAAAGTTAAATTTAAATTCATTTCATTAGCCGTCCCCCGACGCGACGACCCTTGGGTCAAAATATTACCTACAACTCTTATATTAAACTTAAAGCTACATATTATTTTTTTTACTTTTTAGACGTTTTAGTTTTAGTTGGGGATTTTTAAATTTATATTTTATTTTATAAACCTTCCACATCCATGCGTACCTAACTGCCACGACCTCGAGACTGTTGCGTACTGATATACCTACACTGAGATTTCCAAGCGCGACGTTTCGGCCGTTTTCTATGAAGACATAATAAGTAGGTACTGTTACTTATTTATACTGTGCTTAAAGTTTATTTTTACCGAGATTGATAAACGCTGTGCAGGAATCTCAAACTATCTTTATATTTTTTGCCCGGGTCTTCATTTTTGTAATAAGTGTCCCTCAGCTCCACCCATACTTTCTTAAGTTCAGCAACTAAAAGAAGAAAAAGAAAGTATTTATTGGTTATGAGTAGGTACAATTTCTTTCAATGATAAGGTTCAATCTGCCTAGCCTTTTCCCAACTACTTATTTTGGGGTCGGCTTCCAGTATAATCACACGCAGCTGAATATGGAGCGACTGCCTATCTGATCTCCACAACCCAGTTACTGGGTAACTCGACGACCCTTGGTAAGATTGGTTGACAGACTTTTGGGTATCTGCCTACCCGTAACAACTGTCAAAGATCTACGAATGACAGCCGGGACCAACTGCTTCACGGGCGTTCCGAGGTACGGTACGGAGGGGTATATGTAATACTATAGATGGCTACCCATCCCCGAACCAGCCGCAGCATGCGTAGCTAACCTACGATGGACCCGTCCGTATGTTTTAATTTGGCCACGGGCCCCATATCATTTATGATAAGGTTACTGTTTTATAAAACTCAAAAATGTTTAATCTTTTGCTTTTAATAGGTACCTTTCATTAAAATGCACAATCTCAATCAATAGAGAAAGGTGTCTAGAGGTTGGAGGATCCTGAGTTACAGATCACCCGGCTCTCATAAATAGGGTACCTATACCACAAGGCTAAAACCGTTTTTACAGTCCGTTCAACCGATTTTGACCTCTATTGCGTTGGTGGCATGACAAATGGCAGCTTCAGTAGACAGTTAGTGTAACCTTTTTGCTTTTGATGCCATCCGTATGCCCTACGGTATAGAAGTCAAAATCGGTTGAACGAACTGTCAAAAAGATAACGTTAATTTCGGAAGTCGGTGTCTTTGCTTTTCAATTTTCGTTTAATGCCACCGACTTCCGAAATTAAATTTATTTTTCACTGTTTTAGTGTTTTTTTTGGAAGTCGGTTGTTTTTTTTTGTAAAGTCTTTATTTTTCAGTCTTTTTAGGGTTCCGTAGTCAACAAGGAACCCTTATAGTTTCGCCATGTCCGTCTGTCTGTCCGTCTGTCCGCGGCTTAGCTCAAAGACCGTTGGTACTAGAAAGCTGTAATTTGGTATGGATATACATAAAAACTACGCCGACAAAGTGGTAAAAAATATTTGTATAAAATATTTTTTTTAATGTTCCTCATCTACATTTAAAGTGGGGATTGTTTTTTTTTCCTCGTCAATCCCTCGGTGTGGGGTATCGTTGGAAAGGTCGTTTAAAAATAATGGGAGTTTGTGAAAATCATTTTTGGATTCAGGGATCCGTTTGCGGAATATTAAGCTTTAAAGTGCAAATTTTTGTTAGAGTCAAGTGTCCCCCCCCCCCTGCCAGCTAAATGATTGGGTTTGGAAATGTGAAACAATTCACGGCAGTAGTATATATAACGCAATTAAAAGGAAAACTATCACCGCTACGAAGGCTCCACCAGTTACCGAGTAATAATCGACCAACTTTAATTTGCAGTTGCAAAAACATGTTCTCCCATACAAAATGTATGGGAGAACAAGTTTTTCAACTACAATGTTAAGTTTGTTGGATAAATTCATCCCAACTACGAAACCCTTCATTGTGCGTGGTTCGGCATGCACTTGGCCGGTTTTGAGCTTATTTTAGTTGTGGTACCTGCCTACCCCACACAAATTCGAATACCAATACCTGCTATGTAAATAACAGTGACGGAGTCAAATAAAATTACGTCTAAATACGTAGGTAATTATTGAAGCTAACTCAAAAACTACGCAAGCAAAATTATTTAAGACCACCTCTGAAGCATGACCTACCAAACAAAAACGAATAATCAAAAGCGATTCATACGAGTAATTGGCACTGTAGTCGCGTAACATACACACAAAAAAAAACATACAGATGAATTGAGAACCTCCTCATAATTTGGAAGTCGGTAAAAAAAAAAACTTTAGCACATAAAGTCGAAAAACCTTTTCACTTTTTGAATAGGTTTAAAAATATGAAATGTCGCTAGGTACCTATAGGTAAGTACTAAAATATTAATGAATTTGGTGTAAAAAACGCATTTGGAAAGTTTCCAAATACTTAGTTTTTTACATCTAAAACTGAAAGAACAGACAGAATAGTAGGTAGGTACTTTTGCCAAATTAAAAAAAAAAATAGAAATATTTGACAGCTATTTGCGACGTTGCCTACTTTCAGAATGCACGCTCACTCATGGAAATAACAACACACCACAACACACACACATAACTAAATATATACAAACGTAATGGGGTAAGTACCGTGTCTTCACTGTGTCAGATTGAACCACACACCTTTGGGTAAACAACACTAACAATCAAACAGCGACGGGTAGCCGACTCAGTTTGATTGTTGACATTTTATTTGTTTCTTTGTTTTGACAGTGGACACTTACCAAAATAGAAAGAAAAAAAACTCATGTTTATAACCTGCCTTTCTCTTTGATTTCTGATTTTGGTTGATTGTCGTCCTGCGGCCGTTCGGGCATTGGATCATTTGGATCTTCCGAAGGTGCTATTAATGATTTCCACGCTGCTCTATACATTTTCCTATTATAATATTCCTCAGACTGCATATCCCATATGCATTTGTGTTCTTTTACTGCCTCGATAAATTTTAAGGTAGGATCTTTTTCTTCTTCCATGTTTTCTTGTTCTATGTTTTCCTGTTCCATGTTTGTAACGCTCGCGGCACGTTTGCACGTCACAAGTAAACTGAGGTAGCGCGTAGGTAGGTAGTTAGGGTATTGATTGGTTCACCCACTCAGACCGGCGCGGAAGACGCGGCGCAATAAATATATAGGTCATCCCCAGGTTATGGGTCAACTTCAAGTTTAACCGAAAGTCTGACAACCAGTCATACCAAGGGGTACCGTGTTACATGTGAGGTTTGTATAAACGTTGTTTTAAAGTTAAGTAATGAATAGAGCGACTGTTTTACCACATATGATGTTAGGTAGGATGTTGCCCTAATGTTTCACACTTCAAAATGTTTAGCTTTAAAATTAACTGAATGAATATAAAAATAATGTAAATACTTACTTACCTACATCCCTATAACTATTAGGGCATTCCGACAAAATAGGTTAGGTTAGAACTGTGACCAAATACGTCAAATTGGTCGCAGTAACAAAATCATTAGGGCACTCCGACAGTTATGAACCGCTTTCTTAAGAACGCGACGACGGATGAATCCTCCTTACAAACGTAATACCTAAATCATTTGCAATTTGGGCATATTTCCACTATAATGTCTTGTTATTCGGATTGGGACAGTACGTATTTATCTAGGTTCCTACATCTTTTTTTTTCCAAAAAACCTAACTAAAATGAAGTTGTAGCGAATTGACTTTCGCACATTTTTATAGCGTAAATGACATGTTTTCATGTTGTTTTTTCTGTATTATAAACAACAATACTTGTGATATTGTTTCAGCAGAAACATAGCTTATATTATCATTTATCAAGGTACAAATTATCGAGGAAAAAAATGGTAAAACATTAACGGTCTTATTCATAAAAAAAGCTTATCGAAGGTTTAAAACACTGTTTAGTTAAAGTGTTCGATAAGCCTTTAAAACGTTCGATAAAATTTTGTATTCATAAACGTTCTATAAACCTTCGATAACTAATATGTCGTTAAAATTCAGATATAAATCAAAATGTTGCCATTTTATAGAAGTCATCCACCACACCACGCCATCATCGCCCAACTCATCGAAAAGTCAAACGAGAATGTCTGTCTACGCGCCGAATTATTGTGACCATAGACATTATTACGTACTCTAAACTATTTTATTGTCTACTGTTTCGACACTTTTGACGCGGCGCGTCTTTCCAATTTGTCAATGAGTTTGTTATTATCATTCAAGGAATATAATATCTACTCTCTGAATATATTGAAGCGACGAAAACTTTTGAATAGTTACTTATAATTAAAAAAATGGAATCAAGACAGGAGACCAGTGTTCTAATAAAAGGCAATGTGACAATTGGTTGGAGGAGGATAGGCTGCCGCCTACAGCCAAAATGTGTTCAAAGTAAGTTTTGTTTTGTAAACATTCTCATTTTCTCATATCGCACCTTCGGTGCAACAAAGTCACAACAGCTCATTTTTTAATTTTACAGGAGAGGACTTTTTATATTTTTTTCGCATTTATTTCCTCATTTCTGGATTACTATTTATAGTAGGTTTGAAATCTTTATAAAATTAATAGTTTATTTTGTTTGCCTTGTTTATTTAGTTTTACGTTAAAAATCTTATATTGAATTATCAAAAATCCTAATAAAAGACATAACAAAAAAAAGTGTCCTGAATTGTGACTTTGTTGCACCGAAGGTGCGATATGCTTGCTTGCTTCTATTCCTTAGATTGTTTTGAACGAATTGGTCAGTGAGAGGTTCTTCTTAATAGAAATCGCCAGAGGTTTCCCTGTGCAAAATTTAAAAAATCCCAAAAAAAATAATGATTCACTATACGCAACTCGCAATTACAATACACGAAATATATCAGATAAATTAAAATGCCGGTCAGTTATAAATGAAAACTTCAATATAATGAAGAGAAATAATTTATTTATTACATTAATTTTGTATTTCAGGTTAGAAGTAAGGATGGCGCTGTACTACAAATAGGTAGCAGAAACTGAAAAGTCCTGCAGAAAAGAATACATGAGGATGAAGCACAGATGGCAAACGCAAAACAAAATGAGAAAATTTTGTTCTAGAGTATTATAAAAATAAATTAAACTGATACTTTTCATACAAGCTTTTTATTAATTAACTACTAGCCAAAATGTCTCCTTTCTTGGGTTGGGCACTTGTATGAGTTTCATTGATATTGCTACCCTCTAACTGCATGTCTCCATGGTCAACTGCAATGTCGTGAAGTTCTGCTAGTACCATTTAATGGTTGTGTCTCCTTTCTTGGGTTAGGCACTTGTATGAGTTTCATTGATATTGCTACCCTCTAACTGCATGTCTCCATGGTCAACTGCAATGTTGTGAAGTTCTGCTAGTACCATTTAATGGTTGTGTCTCCTTTCTTGGTTTAGGCACTTGCATGATTTTTATTGATATTGCCACCCTCTAACTGCATGTCTCCATGGTCAACTGCAATGTTGTGAAGTTCTGCTAGTACCTTAATGGTTGTTTTCACAATATATAGTTTGCAGGTAATGCCATTCAAAATAAATTGAAGCGGGCGGTTTTCAAGACGTACAATTCTTTAATATAATCCAATCCAAGCTTTGTATATCTTGCATTACATAATAATTAACTAAATTGGTTAAACAGAAGAACAAAATAAATTAAATACAACTGCTGCTCCTTGAAGTACGATTGTTTACGAAACTGACATTTGTAGGCTGACACAAGACATGTTATATTTGTATGTCAAATGTCAATTTCTTATTAATCAGCTGATATAGAGTCGGCCATTTTTTCCTTATAGTACTGTTAAAGTAGGGTTCTGGCTTTGATAACTTTATAGTAGGTTTATAGAACGTTTTTGTGCTAAAATGCGTTTATGAATAACAATATTTGACAACCAGACATTAGCAAGGTTTTAGATGTTCTATATCTTTTTATGAATAAGACCGTAAGTTTTCATTCATCATTTTTGGTATTACGGATCACATCCAAATTTATCAAAAAAAAATCTATAGCTAGTGCTATCGCGTCAAGCATATGTCATGTTAATGAAAATGTGTGCGTGGTCGTACAGTTTACGGTAGCTGTATGTAGTGATGGATGAATTAGCATTCGCATTCATTGTTAGCTTGTGAAAAATCATTTAGCATTTAGCTAATGAAATTTAGTTGCGAAATTTCGTGAAGTGCTAAGTGAATTATCGCTTCGTACATTTTCATTTTCATTAAAAGTGCGAATTAAAATGAGCGTTCACCATTTTAATTCGCACTTTTAATAAAATTTTCATACTTCATTATTATCAATTATCATCACATTAGCTATTAGCATAGCAATAGCAATTATCATGCTAAGACTCAATAATTCACTTGCTAATGAAATTAATGAAAAATCGCATTAATTGCCATTACTAGCTGTATGTATCACTCCGACAGGCACACTAGCGCAAAATTTGTAGCACTCGATTCGTAGTTGCCACCGATGCTCCGCCGGCCCCTTAAATCCATACCTACTACATTACATAGAGTTCTGTTATCAATATAAAATAGTCGCAAGTAAATAGTAGATTGTATCATAAGGGAGCAAATTAACATATTTACGGCGAGGACGCTTTTTTGAATCCAGAGTGAAGTGAGGGATTCTAGAGTAGAATCCCGAGCGTAGCGAGGGATTCTTTAGTAGAATCCTGAACGTATCGAGGGATTCAAAGTACGTCGCCCGAGCCAAAAATATATTTTGCGCCCGAGAGATACACTCTACTTTTCATCACCCACTACGCCCCACTGTAATGGGACCATGAAGGCAGCTACAATAAACTATCTTTCAAACCTTCCAACTCCGGACCATTCCCCATTTATTTTTAGACAATTCTCTGATTGTGATGTTAAGAAGAGCGTAGTTTCAATCACATCTAACGCAGTTGGTAGTGATTGCGTAAGTCGAAAAATGATACTCCTGTCCTCGATGAAATCCTTCCTATCCTATGCTATATCCTAAACTACTCAATTACCTATGGTGTTTTTCCATCGATGTGGAAAGAGGCCAAAATCACCCCTTTACCCAAAAAATCAAATCCTACGTCATTTTCCGAATACCGTCCTATCTCTATCTTGCCTTTCCTATCTAAAGTCTTAGAACGCCTTGTCCACAGTCAGCTTAGTGCTTTTCTTTGTAAGAACAGTCTGTTGAATCCTTTCCAATCCGGTTTTCGTCCTGGTCACAGCACCGCTACAGCCTTAGTTAACGTCACTGATGAGTGATGACATACGGCTAGGCATGGAAGGAGGAAATCTGACGGTTCTTTGCCTACTAGATTTTAGTAACGCATTTAACACTGTGGATTTCGATATCCTGCTTGGCATGCTTCGCTCGCTTAACATATCTCCAACGGCGATTGACTGGTTTCGTAGTTACCTGTATGGAAGCCGACAACGTGTATGCATAGAAGAGTCTTGCTCTTCTTGGTGTTGTACTTCTGCCGGTGTACCTCAGGGTGGCGTTTTATCTCCTTTACTCTTCGCAATATTTATAAATTCTATTTCAAAAAACTTATTTCTTCCTACCACCATTATGCAGATGATTTGCGAATTTATAAACAAACTGCTCTTTCGGATTTGGCCGATGCAATAAATTGCATAAACAAGGATTTGAATTCAATTTGCGAGTGGAGTGAGGCACATGGGTTGCAGTTTAATCCATCGAAGACTCAGGTTATTGTTGTTGGCAGCTCAAGGATGATCCCCAAAATAAACTGGTCGCAACTTCCTCAAGTTCAATTTAACGGAACTGCTATTCCTGTTAGTGAAAAGGTTAAGAACCTCGGAGTTTGGGTTGACAAACATCTTTCTTGGGGTCCCCAGCTACAGGATGAAAGCCGCAAAATTTTTGCATCTGGTAAGTCCCTGAGGCGATTGCGGAACTTTCTTCCAACTGCCACTAAAACTGCGCTTGCATAGTCCCTTTTACTTCCCATCCTTGACGACGCTGATGTCAGTTATCTTGATCTCACTGAGGCACAACTAGATAAACTTGAGCGACTTCAAAACTTTTGCATAAGATTTATATTTGGCTTGCGCAAATATGATCACGTTTCTGAATTTCGTACAAAGCTCAAGTGGCTTCCCATACTTATTCGCCGGAATTCTCATATCTTATTTCAGCTTTACAGTATTCTGTTCAATCCTACAACCCCCTCTTATCTCAAAGAACGGTTCAAGTTCCTTCATGACACACATAATAGATATCTGAGGTCATCGGAAAACTTGAAACTAGAAATGCCGATGCATTCGACCAGTTTTTATGATAAGTCCTTTACGGTTCAAGCAGTATGGTTATGGAATGCCTTGCCCGTGTCGATAAGGCGTGCTCAATCTTTGTCCACTTTTAAAATTCTGGTAAAAAAACACTTTCTCTCTCCTTAAACATCGTCATTAAATATAGCTCTTTCCTCCTGTTTCATGTTTATTATTGTATTGTTTATATATATATATATTTATATAGATAAGTATATGCTTTATATATATGTGTATTTATTGTATATGTAAATGGTACACCACTGACTACGTGCAGTATTATCTCTCCTTCGCGCTTTAATCCATCCAAAGGTTGTCTGTAAAAGATCGCTTTTAGCGATAAGACCGCCCATTGTGTCACCCTATGTTAAATTTCTGCATTTGTATCTGTATTTTTTATGGTGTACATAATAAAGAGTATTCTATTCTATTCTATGAGAAAATAAAATGCGCCTCATATGTTAATCACGCTTGATCAAGACGGGTTGGCTATTACAGGCTTATAATTATTAACTACAAGTTCAGGTTTCCCCATCATGTTTTCCCTCACCGATGTCAGTAACGTCCAAAATAACTCAGAAAAAAAAACAACCGACTTCCAAAAAAAAAACACTAAAATGTGAAAAATTACTTTAATTTCGGAAGTCGTAATTATTCCGATAAATTTAGTATCTTTTTGTGTAGTAAATAACACAAAATCCTGCATCGCGCAATGGGAGTTTACCGCGCGATCAACATTATACAAGATTCCAACATCAATCGTTGGGCAGTTGCCCGCCAGACAAGACACCCGTTTGGTCGGAGTATCCTCCCTTTTCAATAGAGGATGAGTGAACTTTCCACCCTGTTCCTCAATCTCTAAATGCTGAATCCAGTTAGACTGGAAGCCGACCCCAAAATAGTTGGGAAAAGGCTAGGCATTTTATTTTACGTTGGTCCTAACACTTCCCCGTACCCACACGGTGCTACTATGGGCCGTCGCACCAGCCAGTCTTTATTCGAACAATATTTGCGTACGATTTCTTTGGCGCTGAACACTAAGATGTTCCAAATTCAAAAAGTGCGCGAAAAGATAATTGCGGCGCACTTATTCTTTGCCGCGCACTTATAAAGAGGGTTAAAAACTCATTACTGCCCGCTAAAAGTTTCTTATAGAAAACACCACCTTTGGGTGCACTTAAAGGCGAACCAAGTAGTCTTTTTCGAATAGATGGGATGAAAATTAAATTAATTGGTTTCGGAGTTGGTTTTCGACACAGTTATACTTAGTGCAAATCATAATTTTTGGAGGTATTTTAATTAGGTGGGTAAGTATGTTGTGAAATTATTACTTTATACGTACCTAGTGACATATTTATTTTGTAAATTTATAAAAGTGATAATATCTATACTAATATTATAAAGCTGAAGAGTTTGTTTGAACGCACTAATCTTAGGAACTACTGATTGGAATTGAAAAATTCTTCCTTTTTGAGAGCTTCCGTTGCGTGCGCTGCGTAATTATGATGGAATTAAGTAATTGAGTAGTAGTTGCGTAAGTATAACACATGTTCATAGCATCAAATGAGAGTAGACTAGACAAGGCATAAGAAAAATAAAGTTTCAAAGCGGGATCACACGCTACTTAGCAGGAATTTAATTAAATTTGATCCGCTCCATATAAAAAAATAACAAAACACATTTTTCTGCCCAAAGTATAAGGTTTAGGGAAAAAAACATCAGGACAATTATTATCGAGATTAATGAGCTCTATCCAAGTTGGTCCCTAAGTCACTAAAATCATAGTTTCGACCCACTGTGCGGCGCCGCGCCGCCGCGACGTTGCCTACTCTAGAGAGAAGAGGATGGGCACACGGGTAGACCTTGACCTGGAATAAGACATAGGATACGTTTTATCCCTATATTCCCACGGGATCGAGACCTACGCGTGTGAAACCGCGGGGCACAGCTAGTCACTTATAAAGCCCGTGCACTTTTGCAAGCGACTGACGATGGAATAAAAAATGCAGTATAAACAGTACTAGCGGTGTGGTGACGCCGCACGGTGGGCTGAAAATCGGCTTTCATAGACTTGGGGATTTCAATTTGCAAGTGCTTGTTTTTATGCTGGATATCGCTTCTATTAGTCATTACTATGTACAAAAATGACACCCGAGTTAATTCTGCCCAAAACGAAGGAAATATAATTTTTTTACGAAAAATTTGTATGAAGCTTGTATGAAAAATCGAATTATCTCCTAAACAGCATGTTTAACCGTAATATCCTTGGAGGTGGTCATAGTGCTAATTATTTATGATTTTTTGGTTGCAGATTTGAAGAAAAATTTCAAGCCGTTTTTTTTTTTTAAATCGTCAAAATATTTTTATTTGTTTTTACATATGAAACGATTCCTTTTAGTGTTTATGTTGAAGAACACGGACTTTTAACTGCACATAACATAATACAGCATCACTCCTATATTTCCGAAGGAGTTGGCAGAAGTTTATAGTACACCCACACGTAGACAACTATGTTTGAGCTAGATATTTATCAACACATCATGAGTTTTAAAACTTTTCATACAACCAAATTACCAATTGTTTACTCTTCTAATGAGTCCGAAAAGAAATGATTAAGTAACTACACTGATTAGGTCTTCTAATGAGTCTTTATAGGTGATTTAACGATTTTCAATATCTCACGACAATGCCAACTATGGATTACATTCAACTTTTCCTGATAAGTAAGCTAATTTGTTAATTAGCAGTGCTATGAGTTCTAAGAATAGTTAGTGACAATTATAAATTTTCATTAGCTAATGAGGAGATAACTAATGAGGGTAGTTACCTAATTATTGGCGTTTTGCAATAAAAGGGCTAAAGTTTTGTTTTATAATTTAGTTTGTTCACAACTGTGCAACTGCTAACACTAAATGTGCGACTGTAAAATCTTAGAATGGAAAGTTTAATCACCAATTTAGACTTGTTTGTTCTTCTACGAAGTGAGAGTACTTCATTTGATCATGAAATATTGTTCAGTGCAGTTGTATCCCGCATAGGCGATTGCCTGTCTGACGAAGATCGTGTTGTTCTCAAAGAATTTTGTCGGAGATTTACGCGAGCCGCTTTACAAAGGTGGCAGAAATCCCACCGATTCCTTGATAATTTCAGGAGAAAGTACGAGAATTGGTTGGGAGCAAATATTGATTGGCCGAGTTTTGTGCAAACTTTAGTTAATCAAGAACCAAGTGTTGATGAGATACCAAGAGCGCCCCCCTTTTGTAATATTTAATGATATTTTGTCTTTCATTTTATTTATTTTACTTTATTTTACAAATGCTTAGTATTAATTCCTTAAATAAAATTATTTTGTAAACTTATAATATAACTTTATATGTTACCTAAATAAGAGTTTGATAATCTTTTTTTATTTAAAATAATAAAAATGTGTCAAAAAACAGCAATTTTATTATTTAAGTTTTCTTGTTTTGTGTGTTCTTTCTTAATATTTGGGTTAATAACATATCGAACTTTTTAACTTGGACACTAAAAGGGATCGTTTTACATGTAAAAATAAATAAAAATATTTTGACGATTTTTGTAAAAAAAACGGCATTAAATTTTTCGTCAAATCTCATTAGAAGAGTAAACAATTGTTAATTTGGTTGTATGAAAAGTTTTAAAACTTATGATGTGTTGATAAATATCTAGCTCAAACATAGTTGTCTACGTGTGGGTGTAGGTACTATAAACCTCTGCCAACTCCTTCGGAAATATAGGAGTGATGCTATTTTATGTTACGTGTAGTTAAAAGTCCGTGTTCTTCAACATAAACACTAAAAAGAATCGTTTCATATGTAAAAATAAATAAAAATATTTTGACGATTTTTGTAAAAAAAACGGCATTAAATTTTTCGTCAAATCGGCAACCAAAATATCATAAATAATTAGCACTATGACCACCTCCAAGGATATTACGGTTAAACATGCCGTTTAGGAGATAATTCGATTTTTCATACAAGCTTCATACAAATTTTTCGTAAAAAAATTATATTTCCTTCGTTTTTGGGCAGAATTAGCTCGGGTGTCATTTTTGTACATAGTAATGACTAATAGAAGCGATATCCAGCATAAAAACAAGCACTTGCAAATTGAAATCCCTAAGTCTATGAACGCCGATTTTCAGCCACCGTGCGTCGGCCTAGACGTCGGCAAATCACTTTGACGTAGTCGCCTTTAACCGCCGCGCCATCGTTACCTATTGGATAAACTGTTAACTTTAAACAAATATTTTTAGGGTTCCGTACAAAAAGGGTAAAACGGGACCCTATTACTAAGGCTATGTCCGTCTGTCTATCTGTCGGCGGCTTAGCTCAGACTGTTGGTACTAAAAAGCTGTAATTTGGTATGGGTGTATATATAAATCACGCCGACAAAGTGGTAAAAAATAATCGTAAAAACAATATTTTTTTTTACGGTAACTCCTCTACTCGGATTTTTTTTTTTCGTCGATCCCTTGTTGTGGGTTATCGTTGGAAAGGCCGTTTAAAAATAATGTGAGTTTGTGAAAACCATTTTTGAATTCAGGGATCTGTTTGTGAAATATTAAGCTTTAAAGGGCAAATTTTTGTTAGAGTCGAGTGTGAAAAAATTCACGGCTGTTGTAAATACACCCCTTTGCAAAAAAAAACGGGCACCTTAACAGTCATTGGCTTTTCTATGGATATATTAATATTTTTGCTATGTCATTAGCATAAATGACTAGTAATTTCTTATTATCAATAAGAATATCGTTTTTTGGCTATACCCCTCTTCCAGCAGCGCTACAATTTTACTAGCTCTTATTTCTGCCTTAGCAATCGACCCAAAGATATCTGTTATAAGTCACAATAAGGCTGGATTATGCGACAAACATTAATTATTCTACAAAAAATAACGAGAAGTTAGTTTTAGTTGCCAGGATAACCTTTTAACCGCAAACCCGCAAAAAGTTAGTAAAAGTCACAAACTGAAAAAGGGATTATTATTGTTTTAAACAAAAGTTTCGAATTTGGAATTAACTTTTTTTCATACCCAGACTCTTTATTAAGTGCCAGTATCATAGTTTGGCTATTAAAACCTCTTTGCAACTAAATGATTACCAATAATGTAAAAAATCAAAACAACCCGTTTTTTTTTGCAAAGGGGTGTTTAACGAAATCAATAGGAAAACTATCATCGCTACGTAGGCTCCACAAGTTACCGAGCACAGTGTTTTTATTGCCCCAAAAAGTGACATCAGCTTTTTATTGAACATTTCTACTCAATAGTTCACTAAAAATGCACGAGTAGAACTCCAATGTGCCAATAGTGTATACTCTATTTTAAAAAAATCTTAAAGTTTTCGTTACTTTGAAGGTCAAAATACTGAAAATAATTCGTACAAAAAAAACTGTATATGATTGAGTTTTATTTGAATTACATATTTATGAAGCAAATCTAGGCGCATATTTTCCACTTTTTATTTAATCAGAAATCATAATAGAACCCACCAAAAATTTTTTTTTCCGAAATCCGTTTTTATTTTTTATTTATTTTTCTATTTCGAAGTAGAACCTCTGTTTGGTACAATTAGAATCCTTATACTAAGGGTTATCACCTACAAAAATATTACTTTCAACTTGGGCCTAGGTTTCGAGAAAATGATTTTCAAAAATATGTGTTAGGGTTGACACTATTTTGACCTTTTGATAATATAGTTTTTGTACATAAATCAGCAGCTTTTTATCTTATATACACGATAAAATAGTAACAATTAATTTTAAAACACTTTTTACGTGAAATTGCAAAATAGGTTGACTACTGTCAGATAAACCCGTGCCTGTAAAACAATGCCAAGTACATGCACATGCTATATTATTAACTAACATTTTATTATTTCCGATGAAGGGTTACGTGTGGCGCGGGAAGCGGTCCACCCCCGATAAGCTGATGCTAAAACCCCGCGCTAATACAGGAAAAGTTTTTGACCAGTGCGCAAATTTTTTTTGGTGGTTCAGTATCAGTAATAGAACACATTTCCATTATTTATTCAATACTTTTTTTTGTTTTTTTATCCTACTTTAAATCAGCAAAATATGGACACAAACTATTCGTAATAATATCAATGGGCGCGTGCGGCGGCCGGCGCACTAGCGGCGGTGTTGCACGGGGGTGCAACCCCCTCCCGGACGGCGCCGGGCGCTGTGGCCGACAGTTCGCTCATCGCACGCGCTGTCGTGTGACGTCGCGTCTAATCGCTTTCCCGCGCAAGCGCCGCGCCGCACGTGTGTCGTGCTTGTACCTACCGGTCACGATGTCGGACTTCAGTAACCGCGAGTTTTACGAGATGGTGCGAGTGTATGTACTGAGTGGTGAAAGTTTGCGAGCAGCTCGCAGAATGTATGCGACGGAGAGCATACCTCTAATGTGAGCCCATGGAAACCTTAACCCCGCGGTCCCTAATGAAAGGACCATTTTAGCGGCCACTCAAAGGCTGCTTGATCACGGACAGTTCAGAACCCCGAATCATGCACGAGGGTCTGGCAGACCCCGACTGGCGATCGAAATCGAAGAAAGCATTTTTGATTTCTTTGAGCGAGATCCAAGGGCCAGTAACCCACGTAAATACCTACGCCGGCGAATCGAGCGACCGCACAGCTGATAGATAGGTACTTTCGCGCGTTCCGCATCGCCGCGCGCCGCCGCCGGCGCCGGTTAGCCATACAACCAGTTTTAAAATAAACATCTTTCGTTAACGATTTTTTAATTTTTTTGTATGAAGACGTATCAAAATAAAAAAAATATGTTTAATAAAACTGGTTTAAGGTTAATATGTAAAAATTTCCGCAGTGGATAAAAACTTTTCCTGTATACGCGATCTGGAGGGACGGGGGCGAGGCACCATGGAGCCGTTACAGACCCATGGCGCCACTTTGCCTCAGCAGGGGCTTACCCGACCTGCTGGGGGATGTCCATCCGGGCCCCGACCGGAGGACTTATTGCAAGGGAGCGCCAACCCTCATGTTGGTAGGCGAGTGGCAAGCGAAGCTGTGGAATACGCCTTAGCCGGTACCTTACAACCTGCGGGGGTATCCGTAAATAGGCAAGAAGGGCACAGTCGACTACATATATACATCACGATAACTAATTTTAGTTAATCATAAAACAGCCAATTGACCTTTTTGTGATAACCCTAAATTTGGAATTTTGACCTTAGTACATAAAAATCATTTTCTCGAAACCTAGGCCCAAGTTGAAAGTAATATTTTTGTAGGTGTTAACCCTTAGTATAAGGATTCTAATTGTACCAGACAGAGGTTCTACTTCGAAATAGAAAAATAAATAAAAAATAAAAACTATTTCGGAAAAACATTTTTTTTGTGGGTTCTATTATGATTTCTGATTAAATAAAAAGTGGAAAATATGCGCCTAGATTTACTTCATAAATATGTAATTCAAATAAAACTCAATCATATAGTTTTTTTTGTACGAATTATTTTCAGTATTTTGACCTTCAAAGTAACGAAAACTTTAAGATTTAAAAAAAAATTGAGTTTTCAAAATTGGCACATGGGAGTTCTACTCGTGCATTTTTAGTGAGCTATTGAGTAGAAATATTCAATGAAAAGCTGATGTCACTTTTTTGGGGCAAGAAAAACACTGTGCCGAGTAATAATCGACCAACTTAAATTTGCAGTTGCAAAAAATGGTAACGGGTGTGCTACTCATCTCTAAATTCATCCCAACTACGGAATCGTCCATTGTTGCTGGTTCGACATGCACTTGGCCGGTTTTTTTATTACGTATACTAAGAAAATTCAATTTTAGTCGAACGTAAAAATATGATGGCTTGTAAGTAGTTAAACTTATAAATGTAGGTAGGTAATAATGTACTTATGATTTTGAAAAATGTTCAGCATTTTAGTAACAAGAACGTTTAGAAAATGTTTTTATTTGTCTTTCTTTTGTGCTGTGTTCTTCAGCCTTTATTGCAGTAAGTCAAATATGATGATTGTCATTTGTACTTATATTACTTACGTGTTCGTTTCTAAAATATATTTGTAATGTGAAGGTTATTTTTTCAGTTATTACTATGTCTTTGGTAAACGAGAATCCCTCCAACGTTTTGTAGTAGAAGAAGGGGCCAAACCGTATGTATTTTATAGGTTTTAACTAGACAATCATTGTAACTACTACCTAAATCAGTAAGATAATCGATTTAAGATTAAATACCTTCTTTATTTAATATTTTGTGTCTGTTTTAGAGCAATATTTGGTTCGTATAGTTACGATCCAGTGAAGCAAGTGTTCGTACCTCCGCCTCCCGATCCAAACGACAATGGCACTTCCAAACACCGCCCACCAGAATCACAAAAAGAAACAACCACAGAGACACACACGAACATAGACTCACAAACACACAAAAACTCCCTACAAACAGACAAAAACGCAGACACAAAAACAGACCCACAGTCACACCAGCTCATAACCACCCCATCTGACGGGTCGGACGGACTGGGTCAATCACTTAAAGACTCGTTCATCTCGACTGCAGGTGACACTGGAACGGACCGTCCTGCTAAAGACGAGACTATGTTAAGGAATCGTGTGCCAGGGTCAATCAAAAATCATTGGTGGGAACAACGGAAATCACCTTTGCACAACATAACTTTAAATTTTTTATAACAAAAAGTACCTATAGTGTCAAAAGTACCTGTAGTGTCAAATAGCCTATAATTATTTTCAATTTATGAATGGGACATTTATTGTTTCACTACAGTAATATACCATGATTGTACCTACTTTCCAAGGGTTAATAAAGTGGAAGAATAAAGAATCATGTGATCAGGTATACATTTTTAATTCCTCCCAATTTTTTAAGCCTTATGTTTATTTATTTTATTCAAACAATATTTTAGCAACAGAACATGGATGGTATTTGCAATATGCAATTTATTGCATAATGTGCTGTGTGGTCGACAAGGAGACTCTCGATTAACGCGAGACTACTGTTTAGATCAGTGCTTATATTATACAATACTAGTAGGAACCATCGCGGACACTAGCGGTGAACTACTTTTCACCTTATTACTAAGGGCATAAGGGTGAACAGTGGTTCAGCGCAAATGTCCGCGGTTGTACATATTAAAATTGTGGACTTTTTTTTTTTATTTCATAGTTGTTAATGTAGGTACTCCTATCTTTAGTCGTACGGACAACAAATAAAGTTTGTCACTTTCACTTATGTCTAAAATAAATTGACAAAACAAACATTATGCGATAGTCTGATTTTCACACTTTTATGTAGTCAATGTTAATAAACACGTCTTACCATTTTTTTTTAAATTATTTAAAACGTAACTAAACTTGTTGCTGACCGTACCTACACTAAGGGCTCGTGTGCCGCCACTCCGTCGTCGCCGCGCCATCTCCGCTTGATTATGCCTTATCACTTATAAAGCGCGTGCACTTTTGCAAGCGACTGACGATGGAATAAAAAAAAAAACAGTATAAACAGTACTAGCGGTGTGGTGACGCCGCGGCGGCGGTGCCGTGTACACAGCTCAGAGTCAGAGGCGTGGCGAAGGCGCGGCAACGGCGTCGTGTCCCAGATGAAGGCTCAAAAATGCCCCACATCTGACAGCAAAGAGGAGTATTACAAAAAAAATCGCTAACAATGAATTTATAAAAATCGGTATTAATCCCTACTGGCTAACATAAGAAAAATTGCTCTGAATATTAATTCAGGGATAGTGCAATTTTTTATTTTTTTTATCTGCAGATTTTGTTTTCAGAACGTCTTACTGACATTTTTAGTAGTAAATCCATCTTGTTATATTTGAATTTCGTACTGATGATGAGGACCTGGCTATTTTATTGCTAAATGATATACTACTCTTGAACGAATATTCAGAGCATTTTTTTCATATGTGATCCAGTAAGGTTTAAAACCGGAAGTATGTATTGTTCTTTGCTATCAGACGTGGGGTAATTTTTTGTGGGAAATGAGACTTTGAAAACCATAATTTTCACAAAAAAATTGTGCGTTATTAATCGGAATTCCACAATAAGTATATTCCATTATTTACTACAATAACAAATCGTCTCTTTAATTGGCTACGTGATTTTATAACTAAGTATACACAACAACTATTACCTTTAACTATATTACAATTTGGTATTTTCTATTTAAATTCTGAAGCTGTATTTTTCTAAATTTATGTTTTATTTCTTTGAGTTATTGCTGTTTCATTTAAAATGTACAGGTGCTTACTTCATTAATTATTATAATATACGTAAAGTTTGTTGTTAACAATAACCAATGTATACTCTAAAATACTTCTAAATGAGCACAGTGCAAGCCTTATACAGATATCCATATTCCTTACTGAACCTAATATCTGAACTTAATAAATACCATAAAAACATTATATTCCCTTTGTATTTCATCAGCCACATTTGTATACCACCTCCCAGTACAATGGAGTAATAATTTATTGTTGGATAAAATATTTCTTAACTGTTGTATTAGTTATTAAATGTAAAATAATATACTTAATTACATATCGCTTTGGCTAGTATTTTCCTACGGTCTATGTTGTGATGATTAGAAACTGGATCATATGCACTAATTGAATCTAAAGGACTGAACCAACAAAATGACGCGTAGACAAGTCCGGAGCATGCCGGGAGCCGGTCGGAATAGTTTTGAAAGTTATCTATATAATTAAGATAATTTAATGTGATAATTAGGATGCTGGAGGCGATTTGATAGAAATATCAACGTAGAATTATAGTATATATAAAAGGTCCAGTGCTTTTCCATTATTTGCATACATTCCGGCATCTAGTTTATATTATTATTCTCACTTATTACTTTAATAAATACATAATTATCATAATTTATCCCACTTATAATTTTGTATATTTGATTACAAGGAATAGGTACGCATTAATAGTGGAGATGGTGCAAATGCATCTAAGGTCATAGGAATGTATGGGTGGTTGATGACACCCCAACTAACGTTAAAAAACAGCGATATACAAACGTTTAGGTACGCTAAACACACACATCACATGTGGAGAAATTCAAAAGTGAATATTTAATCAAAAAAATAATGTTTCAATTAATCTACCATTTCAGTGATTTTTTCTAAGTAGATTTAACAAGCAGGTGGCCCACCTGATAGTTAGGGGTCACCCCTTCGTATTCCAGTCCCGCAGGCAAATCTGAATTGTTTCTTGGGCCTATAATTTAATTAATCAGGTACCCCATACTATTCTTCTAACTGAACAGATAGCTGAGCTGCTGGGGAGTTTGTTGCGCCACTTCTTTTTCCCAGCTAAAGCACAAGGCAGTGGTGAAGGGTGGGCGTTTTGGGGAATTGTCTTATGTAATTTTGATGTTCGAAAATTGCTGATTCTCAGCCTAATTAAATAAAAGACTTTTGATTTTCTTCTAAGACAGCACCACTACTTGGCAGCAGTGATAGGTAATATGCGGGTAGCACTCCTCTGACGAACTCGCATAATATAACCACTATTTACTTATTCTAAATTGCTGACTGTGTGACTACAACATTGAATTGTGGTTACATGATTAAGCTTCCTTGAGTTCAAATATACCTACCTACACATTGTATTTATACATTTTATTTCTTATTGACAATATTACTGACTATGTGTCCGATTCCAAAAAGGAGGGACAAAAACGCAATACCAATGATTGCTCGAAAGTACCTGGAACCAATAAAAATAATCAGAAAAAGCAATAGAGCAGTTTAAAAAGAGTTCTCCTTTCAAGGAACGTATAAGCGCTGCACCGGATTGTCATCTCATCACCTTATTTCATTTTTACTAGCTGATCCCGAGACGAAGGAAATCGGGTATTGCACGATGCATATAAGTGTGTACTACTTGTCAGGACAAATCCAAATAGCCGGAATACAACGGGGCTATCTTGTCTAGATGAGGAGTTCTTATGGCGTCATCTATTATACAAAAAAAAAGGCCTTTGTCCTGAATGACTGACTGACGGATCAACGCAAAGCCTAAACCGCTGATCGTAGAGACCTGAAACTTGAAGGGTGTGTTCTTTGTATGACGTAGGCGTCCGATAAGATTTTCCGAAATTCGACTCCTGAGGGGGTGAAAAGGGGGATTTTGTTTGTATGATTATTCCTCGAGTTACAAGACTAAAAACTTGGCACGAATACTTATGTAAGTAAATAATAAAGTTTGTCATTTTTAGTTTATCAAACTACCCCCTAAACGGGGATTGGGGGGTGTCAAAGTTTGTATTGAAGAATTTATCTTGCAACTCAGTATTTATAGTTTAAACCAAAAATAAAGAATAATATGTCTCAGGGTTTTTCAAAAATCTACCCCTAACGGGGTGAAAAGGGGTAGTCTTTATGACAGCTCAAACAACTGAACGGTTTGGGCTGAAATTTAGCACACAGATAGTTATTGTGACGTAGGCATCCAATTCTTTTACCATAGACGAATAACGGGGTGTCAAACTAAGTAAGTAAAATTTTTCCGGCTGGGAGCGTTACTGGCGTGCGCGTTTCGGTAGTACGTTTCCGTAGGATAATTTCCGACCACCACGCGGGCGAAGCTGCGCGCAGAAGCTAGAACACACTAAAAGTGTTATATTTTTGGAATTGTCTCCTCAAGCCCTTTATTTTGATACTCCACATGGTCAGGGTACAATCTTATTTTTATTTTATTGGGTTGCGTCAATAGTATAAGGAGTCCCACATACAAAGATACACAGACCGCGTGAATAACGTAACCGATAGGATCGTGAGGCAAGTGTTCTAGATCCAAAATTTCAAGGACACCCACACTGAGCTCCCGGATTACGGACACTGTCTCTATCATTAAGAAGGCCCGAGTCCCAGCAGTGAAAACATTATAAGTTGAATTCAAGTATTTGTGAAAAGTATGCTTACCAAGTAAACTTAGATCTTCGGAGTAATCTTATGATGCATTCTGTTTGTTGCCTAGTACTGGTCAAGCTTCCCGAGTTGTCCACCACGAAATGGGACTTCGCTACTTTATCTTCAAGAGGCATTTGACTAGAGATGCGTTTCTTAGCAACAGCTTCCGAGAAATCGTTACGTTTGCACAACCTTTCTAGTTGCTGATGATCTTCACTGAAAATAGTAATAAATAAATTAGGAATATTGTGCGATGCGCAACGGGTGTTTATTTTAAGAGGACAATTTGAATAAATTATGCCTGTTTTCCGTTATTGGGTCGATCGAGATTTATTACTACATATATGAACTTTTCGCCATTTTTAAATTCTATGTAATAATGGGCGCGCCTGTTGCCAGTAATCAAGTACGTATCTAGACTAGGCTGGCTACAGACAATTTAAAACTTCTGTCCCCGGGATCGAACCTAGGAGAGCACACTCAGCTGTCGCGGTTGCAATCAGTAGATAACTGGATATTCAACTCAACAAATATCCGTAAACAATAATAGTAGAACTTCAAAACTGAGACTCACCAAACAACAGTAATAATTTTATGCATAAAGGTCAACATCTTCCCAGTTTCAAATAACAATGGCACTTCCATAACTATGTAGCTATGGCCGGAAAAAAAGTAGGATATAGCCATCTTCATCATAGCACTCTGTATCCTAGGATGTGTTATGGCGTTCAATTTTCGTCTCTTTTCTATGTCATCGAATACGATTTCGCCCAACCGCGCTCGGTTCACTTTACCACAAGGTAAAAGCACCTCGTCTCCAAAATATTCACGTAACTCATTCCAAGCCTTCGTCTCTGGCTCCAATACTGAAATTAAAAATAAGTTCAGTGTAGGTAAATTGTAACTACTTTGGCCTTTGAAACGGGCCTGTTGTCCTGAAAAGTCAATCCAGCACCCTAATTGCGTAACACACAACCAATCATAATCTGAATCATTTGGAAGGATATTGCTAATACATTGCTTCATATGTTCTAATTGTCTGCTCAGCAACGTACTTAAATAATGCAATGAATGTTGTCAAACTGTCAAAATGAAACAGATTGTGATTGATCGTGTGTTACGCATTAGGGTGCAGTTTATGTTTAAATATGTAGGTATACATTTCTCATGGTTAACATTCCTATGATATGAAGCAGATCAACAGAGCCATCGCAGCCTTCGTTGGCTCTGTTTAATTGGATTCGCAATAAAATAAAATGATATACTTAAGAAACATTTTGTTCAGCATAATTTCAAAGATGAACCAAATAAATCAAGGCTGATGGGAAGAAAGAACGCCTTGATCGCGCGAGCTAATAGAATGTGCGCAAGAGACGATAAGCGTTCATAATCGAGTTTAATCACTATTGGTTTGGTATATCTATTACTAGCTTCCACCCGCGGCTTCGCCCGCGTGGTATGTCGATAAAAAGTAGCCTATGTCCTTTCTCAGGCTCTAGACTATGTGTACCAAATTTCATTAAATCAGTTCAGTAATTTTGGCGTGAAAGCGCGACAGACAGACAGACAGACAGACAGACAGACAGACAGACAGACAGACAGACAGACAGACCGACAGACAGACAGACAGACCGACAGACAGAGTTATTTTAGCATTTATAATATTAGTAAGGATTAATCAACCACAAAGCATGGTAACCAACAATTCGACATTGTAATATGACATTTTAGACAACACAGCTAATAAGGCACACTATCAGTTCGAAATCTATAATCTACCTAGTCTATAATTAGATAATGAAGATAAGAGTGTGTCCGTTTCTTGCCCGTTCTTGTTCATAGGTACCTACTACGCTTTGGAATGGGCAACTAGCTTCATATTTCTGACTGACCGACTCCTTGACAATTCAAAAGTGCCTGTAAATGGTTTAATTGAAATATATGCTTTGAGTTTGAGTTGAGTGAATTTGCAAGTAATATAGCACAGCATGCGCATATAATATAAAGTAATATAGCAATATAGCACAGCGTGCAATATAGCGCAGTTCTACTTTTCTTAGATTCTGATTCTAAGACCAAGTTTGATGTCGCAAGTTTAAAAGTTTAATTTCTAATTTAAAATGAGTCTTGTAGATTGTACTTTAGGACAAAAAATTGGACCTTTCATAGTAATAACGTAATCCATACTCTGTGCAACTTGGGACCATCCCGGACCTAATAGCAGTTGTGCTTTCACATAAATAAATATTTTATATTAATTCAAACTATACTCGCAAGCAACCAAATCGACTCAACCCCTCACCATGCAAACATTTATAAAACAGAGAGCATATAAAACAGAATATCTAATACTGTACATATACATAATTTATTATTTTTAAAGAATGTCACATCAGTTTCCAGTGGGTGTATTTGTTACCTAAAGTTGTTATTCTGATATTAATTCGCTTCAGTTAACATGGAAAAACTCTAAAGGTATCCAAAAAGTCGCAATGCCAACATTACACATAAATTGGATAAGTGGTTCTCCTGTAAACTACTTGTGACTGGAGAACTAGTTATCCAATTTATGTGTAATTTTTTCATCATTTGATGTATGATGATAAGATATGATGTAAGTATGTTACTTATGGCTTAGGCTCAGCTATACTCCATTTGAAATAAGATTAGACATTTAAATAAACTTTTTTTACAGTCCGTTCAACCGATTTTGACTTCCATTGTGTTGATGGCATGACAAATGGCAGCTGCAGTAGACAGTTGGTATTGTGAACCTTTTTTGCTTTTAATACCATCCTTATACTTACAATATAGAAGTCAAAATCGGTTGAACGGACTGTATAAAGGTTTGTTTAAATGTCTAATCTTATTTCAAATGGAGTATAGTTGGCAAACAAAATTGAGGTAAGTGAAGCTACCTTATATTAAATAAATAAATAAATTGCAGAAAAAAGTTACATTAGTCCTATTTTTTGCGAGTTCGCTAAGCAAAGCATTCACATCAGCATGAAATATTTATTAGGAGAATATGTAAAAACCTCCTCCATTTTTGAAATTGGTTAAAAATATTACATTATTTTTATTAAAAGCCATAAAAACCTACTACATATTAGTATGGGCAACTAGCTTCATCTTTCTGACAGACTGACTGCTTGACAAATCTGAAGTTGACGGTTCAAACCATGGACCAAAAATCTTTATAAATTACAGTACAGGTATTGAAGAATTTTGGTTACTTCTATGACTAAGGTTACTGTTACTGGGTAACTCAAGAAGAAGAAACATATTACCTGTGTGTTTATATTTAGGTTACTGTTTTAACACCTGTTATACACACACAGGCGATGCGCGCCCTTTGACTAATGCCGACGGCACATGTAAGATATGGGGTAATTTATTATTTCAGTAATGGGTATTAATACTGGTTGTATTCAATTGAAAAATAACTGTAAAAAAAATATTAGTGTTGTAAAGTGTTGTCTTAAAATGGCCCTAGAGGTTAAAGATCTCCCTGGTTTTGCTCATGATTGCAAAGTGGCAGGAAGAGAGAAACAGGGTTTTTTTTTAAATAGATAATAATAACTAAGCTCTTCACCAATTTGACCTCTGAATTAGAATGTTGTAACTCGTAAGATACCAAGATCGTATTTTTCTTTTTTTAATGTTCTGGAAAAAGAACAAAATATACTTGTTTTAGAAATAACAATAAATACTAATCTATTTAATAAATCTGTACTCTATAGTTACCCTCTCTGAAATCAGAAACACTTACTTATTTTTGGGGTGCAGAAACGACCTTTAACGTAAAAGAAAACCAAACGAAAAAAAAGGTTTTTTTTTTTTTCAAGAAGTTTGTGTATTAGTTGTAAATCTATAAATTTAAAATTAGTGATAGTAATTAACAATAAAAATCGCTTGGGAACCATGGAATAAGCGGGACCAAGGCGAGGTAGGTATCAGACAAATACAGGTGCATGGCGTATCAAATTCAATTTCGCCCAATAACGAAAATAGCGAAACTTGTGAAATTCGCACACACCTAAAAACACAAATAATTACCTCTTCTAGCTACTTCATCTGCGTCAATTACTGCAATGCCATGCCCTCGAAATATTGAAAGTACTGTACTTTTTCCGGTCGCAAGCCCACCAGTTAAACCTACTATGAACATTTTGTTAACAACAATTACTGTAACAACTTTACACCAGGTATTTAGCGGTAAAGTGAGGGTAACATTCGCTACTTAATCGTAAATATATTATGAATTCGACGAGTTAAATACTCAAACAATTCAACACTGAAGAGAAACAACACTGCACAGTGCACAAAGCTGCGGCTTCAAATCAAGCTTGCCCTGGCTATTTGGCTAGTGCTTGCTGCTTGTCTTTGTACTACATTGACATGACTATGACTACATTAAACTGACAGACATGACGTCTGTTGCTGTTGCCTTTTTGACAAGACGTCAGTCTTGATGACCCTGAATTGCCAGTTCGAAATAAAAAAATAACGCATTTCATGTGCCATTATTATGATTCAATTTTAGGTTACAACGGGGTTAAAAACTGTAAGCTCATAATAGGTGTCAGCACTGTGTCCGTCTTCAAACCGCCGTTGTTGTGTTTATGTTCACTTTTGTGTCGATCACAAACTGTACGAAAACTAAATAAATATGTATGCGACTTGGAGTGTAGCACTAAGGCGAGGTAAAGACAGGGGAAGCGTCCACCGCTGGTAAAAAAACAACTTTATTGGAAAGTCAATAAATTATGAACGTTTTATAATTTATAGGTTATTTTGTGTTTGTTGACTTTTAAGTTCTTTTTGTTAAAGACTGGAAGCGTACGACAGAAATAACCTGCTCAGAGTTGAAAACCAACTCGAGGATGATAACTCTTCCTGACTGAAAAAGTTCAGAGATGTTAATTCTAGCACTGCTTTAATATGATAATACAGAACACCCACACTTTTTACTAACATTATAACGCATCGCAAGCGCCTGTAGGTAAAGAAAACAGATTGAGTTCTCTTGGGAGCATCACCTATGCAGTAATTATTTTTTCCATAAAAGTATTCAGGTTTCAAAATAATCGCAACGAAATAACGAGATTCCAATTTTTTTTTCGGAGTGCTGTATTCCACTTTACAAAAAACTTATGAAAACTTTAATTTCACGGGATAACCTCAAGCTTTCGCCCTAAGAAAATGCATAGAATTACCGTAATGCAAGAGTGTCCTCTAGCGAGAGCAATTGGCACTAAGGTGGGATATTACTCTGTGTTTTTACACTGACAAATGACATCAAACAAACAAAATGCCGATTGCAGAGTGGAAATTGGGAGCGGCTACGTGTCATCATCAATTTATTCTAATTACCAAGAGTTCTGCAGCCCTAGTGATACGTGCAACACCAGCGTTGAAAGTGACAATTGAAGTTTTTTAAAATTATCTTTCACTTAGCTAGCGGTCTTTTGATACAATATTTATTTAGAAGATAATCTTATACAGAATGTCTCAAGCGTAGTGGTCCAAACCGTGCGTTTGCACTGGCGAAACATTCACAACAAAACATGTTGAAATCTCTAGTTCCGATCAAAAGTTTTGGAATATTGACAGAAAATAAAGATTTCAACATGTTTTGTTTTGAATGTTTCGCCTGTGCAAACGCACAGTAATGAGTTCAATTTTAAAGGTTTAGTCCAAGAGCGTAAACTCTTCGATCTAAATATAAGATTGAAGTCAATATAACGACATTTTGAAATCACCAGCGAGTTGCCGGCGGCTGGTCGCTGCGTGTGCACCTAGCATTACGTAATAACTGCACTATCTGAAAAAGGATAACAACCGAGCATCTTTTCAGATAATTACAGTAAAGACAAAACAGTCAATTTGCCTATTCCCAAGTATGTTGGGGTCACCGGGTCGGCTTCCAGTCTAACCGGATGCAGCGGAATAGCACCTACATATTTTATTGTATGGGGTGACTGCTTTCTCTGACCTCCAACACGCAGTTACTGGCTAACACGGTACCCCTTGGTAAAACTGGTTGTCAGACTTTTCTGAGTAGGTACCCGATACGACTGTCTAAAATCTACGAAATACAGCCGGGACCAACGGCATAACGTGGTTTCCGAGGCAAGGAGCGGTCTCGATATGTAATGGATGGTCACCCATCCATGGACCGACCTCGGTAACTTAACCTTCGATCGACCGTGCGGCTGTTATTAACAAAAATATATTGAGATAAATTTGTTTTATTTTTAATTATCATGTACATGTTCGTTTGAAATCTTCAACTGGAAAAATGGTGGTGGTTGACCTGATCCATAATTGGGCAGGTAAAAGTAGTCAGCACTGTCGGTAACATTCTTGATATGTGTGCTGTCTTCGTCTATGTTGACTGACAGCCTCAATGTTCGCGTGAGTCTACTGCCCAAATAATTATGGTGCTGCCATTTGGAGTAACTTGTAGAGGTAGATAGAGAAGCTCGGTAGATAGAGAAGCTCGGTAGATATTCAGTATCTTTGCCTTAACTATAAGTAAGGAGAAGGTGCTGTCCTTTGTTGCAGTTGGTGTTAAGAGCTTTCTTTTGGTACTCTTATTGGCTCCATTTTTTTTGTCTTGAATTGAATTCTGCTACAGTCAATGTTGTTTTTACTTTGTGGTTTATGTGAACTGTAATTTGCATGTAGTGGGTGATTGTGCAAGCTAAATAAAGTCAATGACCAATCATGTATGGGCATTGATGAGGTCATGCACCAGTCCTCACCACTCTGATGAATTGGAACACAACAATCACAAATAAACAGTTCCAGATCAAATAATACCTAATATATCATTGTCAGTATTAAGATACTTTTCAACATTCTTTCAATTCTAATTCAAGTATTTACAACTTTACTGTTTTATTATTGATTCTGCAAAATATGCATGATGTGTTTGGCTACTTGACATACACATTGGTAAAATTAAAAATATATAAATTACCTTTCCTTATTAAAAAATATTACTAAGATTTATGATCTACTTGGGGATATAAGCCTTATCTATTCTAACATCATCAACTGGGCAATCATTTTTGTCACATTCAACTAAACCTATTCTTTTCACAACAGCCATTCCAGATTGAACTCTTCCAAAGATTGTATGCTTTCCATCTAGCCACTGTGTTGGAGCAAGGGTGATGAAGAATTGAGATCCATTTGAGTTAGGTCCAGCGTTTGCCATAGACAACACTCCAGCTCCAGTATGTTTTAAATCCAGGGATATTTCATCATCAAACTGCGGCCCATAAATTGATTGTCCACCCTTGCCTGTGCCAGTGGGATCACCACCCTGAATCATAAAATCTCTGATAACTCTGTGGAATTTTGTGTTGTTGTAGTAACCTCGACGAATTAACTCCATGAAATTTCTACATGTTATAGGCGAATGTTTCCAATACATCTCTACAACCATAGAACCCATTCTGGAACAGAAATTAAAAATATGGGTCAGTGGGTCGTCTTAGGGACGGAGAGGAGAGTTATCAAAAGTCGCAAAAGCATAGATTTTATAGAAATGTACAAAAAGTCAACAATCAGATTTAATTTTGATTATGTTTATGTGACAGTTCTGCTCTACGGCTGATAGCCCAGCTTAAAAAACCAGGCATTTTCATCTCGGCCAGACAACTATTGTTATCACTACTCGAATAGGTTAGGTTATTTGATGCGTGTTTCGGTTATGTTGGTAGGTACACAATGCAATGTTGGTTTCCAATAATTCCGATTTCCAAGTGGACGCAGTTAAAGGCATAGTCTTTAGTGTGAAAAGGTTACCTAAGATGAAACTAGTTTGAATAAATAATAATGAAATAACTTATAAGTTACTTACGTTGTTTCTATCACAGCCACTGGCGGTTGCCATGATTTATCGGGAATACCAGCATTAGAATAGCCAAGCATGATAGTGAATTTGAAAATTCAAGTACTTTATTTACTACAAACGACAGAAATTGTGGAAAGAAAAGATTTATGAAGATCAACAGTAGACACAGAACATTAAATACCTACTCA
This sequence comes from Lithophane leautieri, assembly GCA_949152455.1. Taxonomy (NCBI): domain Eukaryota; kingdom Metazoa; phylum Arthropoda; class Insecta; order Lepidoptera; family Noctuidae; genus Lithophane; species Lithophane leautieri. Next base: position 15,787,833 of record OX424458.1, on the reverse strand, counting down.
AGGACAGTAGATAAGTGGATCAACAAAAACAAGCAGCAGTCAACAGTCAACACAGCACAGCACCGAACCACAGTATAAATAATATCATGAACTGACTTGATTATCCGAATTAGTTACCGGAATCCCAGATTAAATAGACTGGAATTACCCAACCCTATTTGTAGTCTGTTTATTATTGAGCGAGCAGCCTCTCTACTCAAGTATGGAATTAGTAGGTCCAGTTGCGGTAACGAAACCAAGCCTTTTTAGAAAGACGACGCGGCAACGCGATGTCACAAGGACAAAAATATTTTACCGAAAATAATATTATAATTATAAGTATCTTAGAATATTTTAAATTAGAACAGAGATCAGCCTGTCTGTTCTAATTTAAAATATTCAGCTATTTGTCGAAAAGGTTTTTCAATTAAAACATAAATAAAATGAAGTAGGCGCAATCGAGTCCGCGCCGTTTGTTTTCGTGGAAACGTTTGGTCACAGGCTCACAGCTGTAACCTAATGTAATCTAGTGACAGGAATTCCCTGAACAGTCCTTAGTCAGCGCCAAGCTTATGCTCTATCCCAACTTATGAGAGGTGGTCAAATTCACCTGTAACTTAGCTGACTTAACGATTGGATTCCCTAACTCAGCCCAGTATAGCGAACACAGTTTTGTAACGAACGAGCCAAACGAGCCGACGACCGACACGACTAAGCAGAGAGCGCTTATACAAGCAATGAGCGAGCGAAGTCAGGCGTTACAAGACAAACGAGTGCACTACACAAGCACACTCTTATAACGAGCAAGCGAAGCGAGCTCACCAACGCCACGAGTCAGCTTCCACACGAAAAATGGGAGCGAAGCGAGTCTTCTCCACAAGACAAGCGAGTGGAGGAAGACCACTATCGCGGCGAGCGGACGAAGCGACCCGCCTACGATACGAGTGAGCGAAGCGCATTTACTTGCGAGCATTATGAGGCGAAATCTTATTTGTTTTACAATTTTTCTTACAGTTTCCAATACTGCCGTAGCTTTTGTATTTGCTCCGCACTCAAGTGTGAACTTCAATCGAAACTATTCTTTGTGTTTTTATTTCAGCAATTCAGAATAGGGTTTGTTATAACTCTCATCTTTTTTTTTTAAAGATTATTACCAATATCCAACAGGGATACCTAAAAACCCCCTGGCCCTCCTGATCCCTTTGAATAAATAAAATCCCTCCCCGATGACAATGTGTTTGCTAGAAAATACAATGGAATCGAATCGGCAAGTAGAAAAAGATTAGCTAGGTACTTCTTCCACGACTAACAAACCTTCCAAAGTTACTGAATAAACTTATAACACGCCTCTGTTTCCGTCGGGGGTTAAAAAATATTTTGGAAGACAATGGTACACCCTATCGCAGGATATAGGTACTGTTTTGCACGGTTATATTTGGAATATATTTGATAAAATTAACTACAGCAACATATTCCTAGGTAGTGTCGTCGACCGCAAGCGACAACTGCAGACGACGTGTCGCCGCGACACGACTGGTTTCTACTCATGGCACAGTTTTCAGATGTATATGATCAGACGTGATACATATTTATATAGGTACCTAGCTATAAAATCATTCACAAATAACAGATCAACCAGTTTAATACAACATGTCAAAATTCAGTTCAAATGTCAAAATACAATTTAAATAAAATATTCAAAATTCAATTTATTTAAATTAACAAACGATAATTTATTAAATATGATTGGTCTCAGGCACTTTTTCTTAATAATGTAGTTTTATAGCCACCGACATTTAAAGGTATATATTGGTTTATATTGGCTTCTGGCGGGGCCTTTTCTGGTGTCCGAAACCTTATTGAATAAGTCCGCATTTGTTTTAACAAATATTGCAATTTCCATGATAAATAATGAATATCTACATTTGTGTGTATTACCTAGTCGAAAAAACTGCTGTTCTTTTTCTCGATTTCAATTTTGATTGTTCATAAATCATAATAAACAGTTTGTTAACTAACAAAGGGCGTTCCCGTTAACCGGCAATAGTAAAGCGTACTTAAATAGAAAAAAATATATTACCACATTTATTTTTATTTTTTTATAATGAATTATTCACAATACTATTAAATTGATACGTAAAAGAAACACTCTGTACACGCACACTTGTAGATATTTCAATGTAAAAATATACATGTGACAAGTGTGCGAGTACAGCGTGTTTCTTTTCCATATCAATTTTATATTTTTTGAGAATATTTTCGTATAAAAAATTAAAAAAGCGTTTGTTTTTAATGGTAATATTTTTAATAGCATATATGGACGCTATTCTATTGCAGGTTAACGGGAACGCCCTTCGTTAGATACCGGCATACTGTATAATGGTAGGTCCTATATGTACGTACAATGGCCTCTTCAGAGATTTAGGGTAAACCTAACAGCAACCTAATTGCGTAACACAGGATCAATTACAATGTGTTTCGTTTTGACAGTTCAACAACATTCATTACTGAGCAGACAATTTTTCCAACATTTCGAGCAATGAATTAGCAGTTTCCTTCAAAATGATTCACATTATAATGAACTACAATAAGTACCAGCACCCTAATTGCGTAACAACGTAATTAGGGTAATAAATATATTGGTAATTACTGTAGTTATAAGATCAGAAACCCTTTTATTTGCCAATAGTAGGGTAAAAGTGATACAAAATGATCCCCATAAGGGAGAACAGTTATAAAAAGTAAATGGACAATGAATTTTGTGAAATTTATAAGTTTTCTGTAAAGCTAGTATATCGGCCTATAATTTAGTAAGACTAGAGTAAAATTCTATTCACAAGATCTTTAAACATATAGGTACATTTTTGTCAAGGTATAGTAGGTAAATGATTATTTTATACACCCGGGTGTCTAAAATGATCTCTGGGGTTGGGGTAATACGATCCCTGGGATCATATAACCCCGCTGTCAAAGTTATTTTGACAAAAAGGTTAACCCTACAAGTACAAATACTTTGCTAAAAAACTCAAGTATGTTTCTAATAATTAAATCTTTTTAATAGCAAAATTAAATTAATTATTGCTCTCCAAGACTGGCACCTCTAATGGCGTGTATATTCTTTCCTTTAGCTCGTCCTTAGGCCATACCTAATTGGCACGGAGAATTGCTTTATGGCGTCATAATGTTTGAAAACTTCGTCTACTCGACGAGGAGAATAACACAATGAAAATTGTTGAATAGGTAGCCAAGTAAAAAGTTTGTCGCTACGAGAGTGTTACGCAATTATGCTTAATGTTGTAGGCTCCGCCACCCTAATATTGCGTAAACCGTCTCGTAAATTCGCTTTCTTTTTGGCTTCTGTTTTGCTATTGCAGAAACTAACGGTCTTGGAATCATCGTCACTTCGCCCCCACACTTGGCGTAAAAGCGGAAAATAACCCAAAATTCAGGCTCAACCACTGCTACAAGGGGGCCGGCGGGCGACTGTAAAAATGTATTTAATACGGCTCATGCCATGCCACAGTGTCGCGCGGCAGATGCGGTGAATAGTACAGAAACCAAAGATCGGTAAATAGGTAGGTAGTCCCAATCAATATCGAGATAACTTTGATAGAGACATTTTGCTCCGCGGCGCTGAACGCTAGAGTAGCCCGTGGCGAGCAAAACTTTGCCGCATGGATTGCCGCCCCGCCCGACGACGCACCGTCCGGCCTGTTCTCAACGCCCACCCCCGTGGTATCGTTTATCGCTAGATGCTTCGCCGTTCGCACCGCGCGAGCATCATTTCCATTCCATGCTTCAAGGCATAGGTTATCAACCAACAGTAGGCTCTTACATGGTAGGTACACGGCACCGTTTATTTACGGTACGGGTTATAAACGGCGCCGTAGAAAAAACGTTTTGTGTCAACAAGCTTCCATAGTGATCCATTAGATCCAACAGCAACACTGACGGTCGTCCCTGTGTAGGACACAGGGCATGGCGTATAAACCGCGTAACGAAGCCAGCGAACATTGCTAAGAAAAAAAACAAATGAGATAATTTCCAGCTCTTCAGATAAATTAAACCACATGACAGTACCTACTGACACTTAGAGTTCTTACGACATAAAAATGCACTTTAAACTAATCTGTTACATTTTCAACAACATTTATTGCGTTATTTACGTTGTTGAGCAGATTATTTTTTGAACTTATGAAGCAATGGATTAGTAATTTGTTTCAACCGATCAAAATTGTCATTGATCGTGTATTACCTACGCAATTAGGGTACTGAACTTGCGGTGACTGTGTACAATACCACGTTGCTTTCTAAGAAAGTAAGCGGCCATTTCCATAAAGACGCTAATTTTATTTAATTATATGTTTACACACTAACAATAGGCAATTTTCATGCTGAGGATTGCAGGTTACCTGTAATGCTCGGCATGAAAATTGCCTTACAATGTTGTTAATGAGCTGCTTGGACATCGTCTAGACTTTAATGATCTAATAAAGTCTTTTGTCACAACAAGATAAGGATTATATTACACCATCATAGTTGTTCTAGAACATTACTTGTAACCAGTTCAAAGGGGTCTTTGCTACCCCTCATTATTGTACGCGCAGTTTGAAATCGCGGTTTCTTTGTCGCGTTACGGAGGGCCTCATTATTTTGGCCGGTGCGCACGTGGGCGGAGAGCTGTATTAGGGCGGAGTCTCTAGGCGCCGTGCCATCCCTCTGACCCTCACACCGAGTACCGTCACAATCTCGTCAGCTGTCAGTGGCGACACTACCCTTCCGGCCTTCACAACTCCTCGACGTTTTTGGAATTTCATTCAGTCTATCTAGTCATATGTATTGTGATTCAAGTATTTCAAATTTTTTATTAACATTTTTCTATCATGGAGGGGCCTAATGGAGTCAGGTGCTCGTCATTGGACAATCCTACGAGTGTAGTGCCCTTGCCTGTGGGAGGTTCACCGATCTCGGCCAACAGTTCGGACAACTACATGTACGACGACTCGTCGATGTCCGATGGTAGCCTGTACGCTAGTGATCAAGAAAATCTGTCCACACCACGAAGAAGGTACGGATCTTTAGCAAAAATTAAGTACGTACGATTCCATGTACTCATTTTTTCTAATTGTTGCTTGGCAATTTTGTAGTCATAAGTGTAATGTTGTGGTATATTGGGCCTAACGTGTTGTGTATCGTCTTAATGTTGTGTATATTGGGCCTAACGTGTTGTGTATCGTCTTCTTAGAACAAAATGTGTTCTAGCTCTTGCGACTTGAGCGGTTTTAATACAGCAATTTTTTTTCTTTGGTTTTTTCTTTTTTGACTTCGATATCTTGAGTAAGTACTTAACTGTGACTTAATTTTACATCAGCAGTCTAGATGATTATTATATGAATATCCTGGCTTTGATGTAGGATGTACTGCTTTGTTTGCAGTTGATCTTGTACATTTTTGATAAATCTACATCTGCATGCTTCTGCCGACGATTATTTATGTTAAAAATTAAATCTCATACAAGTGAACTGTATCTTGTTCTTTGAGAAAAATAAGGATTCATTAAACCTATGTAAAGTAGGATTTTTCTGGAATAATTACCAGTAGGTTAATATAACAATCAAATTAAACATTCTCAAAATGCAAACTTGAAGCTTTTTAATGCTTGGCGGAACAACGAAGTAGGTTTATTTATTTTTATTTATTTATTTCACCAAAAGCCCTTATACCTAACTAAAACATAGAAAGGCTTGATACAAAGGTAAATATATAAATACTCTGACTCCTAAACTAGGTGTAGGTCCCAGTGGCTTAGGAGTCAGCGTTTCAGGTATATTACCTACATATACCAAGTTAGTTGAAAATATTATAGAGTCCTCGTACGGGGATGAACCCCTGGCTGTAGTTAAGCCAAGTCAGTTAAGTGGAGAAACATTTTCTATCAACTAATAAATAAAAAGCTTACAATAAAAATATGATAAAATCCTAACAAATAATATACTTAAATGCGAAAGTGAGTTTTTTTTTGTTTGCTTATTTGTTTGTTACGCTTTCACGCTAAAACGGCTGAATGGAGTTGGATGAAATTTGGCACATGGGTAGACCATGCCTGACTTAGGCTACTCTTCATCCTAGATCGCAAACGAAGTCGCACAACAGCTAGTATTATATATTTAAATAGGGACATTTAGCGACAACCTTTTGTTTGTTTTTTTTACGTAATACTAGAGCACATTTTGCTTTGGTGATGAAAAAGTAGGTACCTTAGTGAACTACACCTTCAGCTTTTGCAACCACTTACTACTTCGATGGAATCAGCTTACAATAGTGAATTCCTCATTTGTTTCCAGATCGGACTTCCGGCGCCTGCACAGACGTAGATCTTCATTGCGGTGTCCTCAGCAACAGATCCAACAGCGGCAGGCCGCGAACCTACGCGAACGCCGTCGAATGCAGTCCATAAACGATGCCTTCGAAGGACTCCGTGCCCATATCCCCACTCTGCCTTACGAGAAGAGGCTGTCTAAAGTTGACACGTTGAAGCTAGCCATTGGATATATTAGCTTTCTGGGTGAACTGGTTAGTATTGCAGTAAGGACTTTTGAATAGTGTGGCAGTAGTCTGAAAGTGTCTGAAAGTATAATACTTATTTCGATTTACCTAAGCTAACTAAATCCAGATATGATAGATAGGCTACACACTTTTATATAGGTAAATTACAAAAAATAGCGTGGAGGAATATATATAAAAGGGACCTACCTACCCGTTAGAAGACTATAAATTAACCGCCCTGGCTCAGCGACGACGATCGAAAGGAAATCACTCACAAAAACTTATAAATATTAATTATAAATAAAAATTATCATACTCTAATCTTTCTCCTAGCACCATAGAGTGCTCGCAAGATAAATCTGCGCGCGGCTGAAATCGGAACTAATATGTATGCCGCCGCCGGCAGTCTTGTTGTTTTTTTAAGGTCATAAATATAATATTACTAGCTGTGCCCCGCGGTTTCACCCGCGTAGGTCTCGATCCCGTGGGAATATAGGGATAAAACGTATCCTATGTCCTATTCCAGGTCATGGTCTACCCGTGTGTCCATCGTCTCCAGTAGGGAACGTCGCGGCGCCGGCGTCGAACGGTTCGCGTATTGCATTTCGTGATAACTTCAAAATTATATGTCCGATTCGAATGAATTAAAAAGCATTTTACTACTACATAAATACCCTTCATGTTAAAACTATTTATTTGAATAAGAATTAATATTATGTTGATAAAACTTCTTCGCGAATAATGCATTAATTTCAAACTTGATTACCATAAAAAAAAGTTATAGCGAGTCAATCTTAAAAGATAGACAATTATGCTGTCACGGACTTTTTTTTTTGAACTTTTAACGATTAACAATTCCATCATACATGACATTTGCGTAACTTAAACCGTTTACGCAGCGCACGCAACGGAAGCTCTTAAAAAGGAATAATTTTTCCCGTTTTTGCAACATTTTCCATTTAGGCTCCGCTCCTATTAGTCGTAGCGTGATGATATATAACCTTCCTCGTTAAATGAACTATCCAACACAAAAATAATTTTTCAATTCCAACACGTAGTTCCTGAGATTAGCGCATTCAAATAAACGAACAAACAAACTCTTTGCTTTATAATATTAGTATCACTAGTCTCGCACAGACTTATCTTGCGCGCTCTCTAGTACCTTTTTAGATCCCTTAGGGATTCATTTATTGGTAACACGTTTGAATAACATAAGTTTTCGGTATACTCAGGTACGAGTGGACCGCTGTTCATCAGAAACCACGCTGTCAGGAGTAGCCAACACACACAACAAGGAGGAGCAGAAGAAAGTTATCATTAAAGGTTAGACTTACTTAGTACTTTACTTTGACTTAAGCAATGTGACTAATGACACTTCCTACAAATAACCTTGCCTATGCGCAAAAAGTTTTTGCGCATATGGTGGATTTTAAGGTAGGTACTAGGTAGGTACCTATAAAAAGATGTAATTTCACTGGCTGGAGAGCAGGGCTTGAAATACCGTAAAAATATGGTATCGTTACAGCCTTCTGATGCAGGTATCGTTAACTATTAAATAACGTTATAATATTTAACGTTATATCTGGCACATTTTACCGTTAAATATAGGTAACGTTAAAATCTATGCTATCGAAAAATTTATCGTTATTATTTAGTTTTGTTACCGTCGTTCTGGATATCGTTAAAAATTTCAGACTGCATCGATGCTAAGACTGTGCCGTACGACTATTTGCGTGTATAATAGGTATTCTCTTTGTTATTCTGTGTTGTGCTTGTTCTTGTGAATATACTTGGTTGGTTTGTCCGCCGGCAGCCTTTGAGAAAAAAATTAAAGTAACAAAAACTAAAACCCAACTACGACTAAAAAGGTATAAACAAGATACAGCAGACAGACAAATTAAAAATTAGGAGTGACTCGTGTTAGGGCATAAACCGAACAGATTACGTGTGACTCCGGATTTTACTTATTCTTATTCCGGATATACTTTTTTTTTAATTCTTTTGCGGTTATAATAATAATATATATATATTTTTGAAATGTGCTCATTAAGCCCTTTCATTTTATACCCAACATGGTACGATTAAACAATTTTCTTTTTTAAGTTCCTGACTTTATGTCCTCTAGAGGGCGCCATTTTTAATTTAATGTGACGTCACATAGCCTACAACCAGCGGACGATCAAGACGCTTCCAACGATACCTCATTTGTCAAATTGTGATAAGTGGTTTAGAAGATAGGAGGGAACAGATGAACATACTTAACATTTGACATTTTCTTAACATTGAACATATATACATACATACCAGTCAAAATCATAACCCTCCTTTTTTCTTCGCCTTAGTCGGGTAAAAACGGGCCGGCAACGTCGCATAAAATAACAAAAATAATACCGGTAATGTTTTACCGCTATTTTTACAATAACGTTAAAAATACCGGTAATTTTTACCACAATTATTAATAATTATTATTAATAACGTTATTGTTATGCTACTAAGTAACGCTACCAAATCGTACCGATCTCTACGGAAATACCGTTACTTAACGTTACTTTTAATGTGAATTGGTAACGTTTTCAAGCCCTGCTGGAGAGCAACGTATTTTGTTGTATAGTGGCGAATTAATTGCCTAGCATTTGGACTTATATCTCGAATTAAAAACATGCCTTTGCACTTATGGCCACGCTTTTCTATCTCCTGCTTAAGTAAGTCTAGATGGAGGAAAATTTGAACCTATTTTAGTTATCGATCCCAATTATTTTAAGGAAACCGGAACCTTTACCTTTCTTGTCCATGTCCTCGTCCGTCCGTCACACGGTCACAGAAGTTGTTCTTCAGATTCAGCGTAAAAATCTCGATTTTCGATGACGTGCACACAGATCGCCAGGTAGAGACTTTTTTTTTTGTAATTCCGAGATATTTGACAAATCCTGCTATGCTTCATCGTCAGGGCTGTTTTCTTGTTGTCCCTTGTGATGTAGGAGTTGCAGTGAATTCAGGCATGGCATTTTAGAATAGATATCAGCTAAAGAATAAATCACTTATTACTCTCCACGAATGCGTATTACAAGCAAAAATTCGATGAGGCAAAAACTTTTTTTTGTTGAAGTTACTCAAGATTTAATCGGTAACATTACAAATTGATGTACCCATAAAATCATACAGATGTGCGGTGTCCAATGGAGCATGCATGCAAACCATGGAGGGACACGGTGAGTTAGGCGGTGGCGGTGCCAGGGCGCGACCCCTGCATTGTTTATGCACCTTTTAATGATCGATTCGCCACTAATGTGAGTTCATTACGGACACACAATTAATTGCGTACTACTTCATGGCGAAAAATTCGTAATTGGAAACTTCTAGTTGCGATTCCCAACTTTTTGACGAAAGTTTGCATGGAAAATTCGGAAAATGCTTTTCATTTTTGTGCTCAGTGTGACGAAACAACGTGCCATTTATTGAGATGTCTATCTTCCAGTCGAAGTTCAACAAAATATTGAATGAATTGCTTGGTGATGCCTGTTTGTGCGGGCGCGCCATCCGTTTCCTTTCCCGAATGCGTGCTCGCATTTCGCTACATTTCAGCTTGCTTACGACAAGTTCGCGTTTCCATATTTGCCGGAAAATTGTCTAGTTCAAAAGTAAAAATAACTGGTAATTACTTACCTGGTAATTAATTAGTTTTTAAGCAGGTAGAGTAAACACCTGTGTCATATTACTCCGTTAGTAAATCCATTACCAAACAAAAAGAGTTACATAGAATATGTTTTTGCATATTTTATGTAACTTCTACATACTACTTAATGCTTTGCAGCCAACAGAACACAACTTAACCAATTTTAATGGGATATATTTATAATAGCACTTTAAATTTTATGAAAACAGCTATAAAATTGTATATCAGCACTTCAAAATAATAATACATCTATAATTTAATATTAAATCGCTATAATTATAATGGTTAATCTGTGTCGAAAACCAACTCTGAAACCAGTTAGTTTCCAATTGATCTAATTCGACTTTTCGCGAAAACCCTAGGGATATTGTGAAAACCTGGATAAGTAATTAGAAAATGGTGAAAAAAATTCTGCGGGCAACTTGGAACTAAGTAAGTAGCGCTCGCTGGCCGCTGCCGCGGCACCACTTGCGCCCGGTTGGTCACAGTTCCAACCTAACCTAACCTATTTCACTAATCACGAATCATACAATCTGCCGAAAGAATGTTTTCACTAATTACCTATCTAGTCATTGAATTAATTTTTATAGCTAAGCATATTAAAGTGTGATACATTATTTTTAAAGTGCGTTTATTTAATCCCTAATTTTAATTGAGTAACAGGCGATGTCAACTCTCATATACAGGGTTAAATGTAAATTAGCTAGGTAAACTCCGTAGACTTGATGGGTATCGATAACTCTAAACATGATGAAGCACAAAATAAATTACTTAATTTGAAGTTTTTTTTTTGGGTCTTCAACCACTATGTACAGTCACGAGCAAAAATATGCATACACTCAGAAAAATTGAATAACGTTTTTCTCGTGGAATAACGATTTTAACTTTGAGATGATACCCATTTCATAATAATAGAGGTTTAAGAATCCTATGTTCGAAATATTATAAAATTACAATCAATAGAGCAGGAGAAAATCACTTTTAAAAGTTGCTAAGTGTGTACATATTAGTGCTCGTGACTCTACTACTTGAAATGTCAGTTTAAAATTAATTTAAGTATAATGCATGAGCTGAAAAAGAACGTATTCAAAGCAGCCACATTGTGCGGAAAGTGCAACTTTTTCGCACTAGTGCATTTTATAACATTTATTTAAAAATAATAATTTACTCCATTGTCAGCCCGACGTTGATTTTGTTTTAAATCATACGTGAGAAGGAACTTCGTTCCTGACGTCAAGAACGAAGTTTTTATTATTTGAGAAAAGTTTACCAAATTAGATACCTATGTACAGATTATCATTCATATAAAAGGGACAATAAAACGAATACTTCATTAAACGCGTTATTAATTACCTACTCTAGATTTACATTTTGATCAATATATTTTTTTTTTCCTCTGACAATTCTTTGTAAAACATTGGATGATACACGTGTATCATGTATGTTTTACTATAAAGACGCGTAAGATGACATACTTTCCGCACTCGTAGCATAAATAACTATTTTTTATGTAAGCTTCATGGACGTGCTGGTATCGATAAGTAGGTATCTTATTATAATAAAATTAAAATAAACAGATTTCTCAACTCATGCATCAAGTAACAATTCTAGCAGCAGCGGTCGTCGACCCCAAAATAAAAACAAATCTTTTTATTTTGACGTGTTTAGATAGCGATACCGATAAGGTCGCGGAGTGCCGCTAGCTAGCTAATTTAATTTGACCCTATATAGTTATTAATAGGGAATGCAATGTATTTGTGGCCAGTAGGTATAGGTACCTACTTACAGCAATTTCGATTTATCTCGAAGAAGGTTTGTCAAAATAATGCTCGATTTTCCAAGCATGTTTGAGAAATAGTAGATTGTTGCACCGAGCGCCAAGTGAGTTATTAATGCACGCGGGTTATGTTGGTGCCAGAGCGCATGCGAGGGCACTAAATTAACACGAGTGCATTAATTACTCACTTTAGCAAGGTGCGTAATCTACTTTTCTTTCAACTACCAATCTACCTACCGTGATAAAATACACCTACTCAAAATAAAAACTCAAGTTAATAAAAACAAAGTTATCCCGCGACTTTTGCGGCAAAAGATTATTAACAATTTCATTTGCAGCTGTTTTTATACTTTCTGGAGTTGCATTCTTCATATTCATGATACTTCATATTTAGCAAGAAAAGTTATAAAAAATGGAAAGACAGACAGACAGATAGACAGACAGAAAGACAGACAGATTGACGGACGGACAGACTGATGAACAGGCGGACGGACGGATGGACGGGCAGACGGACACACAGACAGACAGATGGACCGATGGACGGCCGGGTGCACGGACGGATGGACGGACAGTCGGACAAATAGACTGACGGACGGACAGTCAGACGGACGGAAAGACAAACGGACAGACGGAAGGACAAACAGACAGACGAGCCTTAGTAATAGGGTCCCGTTTTACCCTTTGGGAATGGAACTCTAAAAACAGTGCATTAATGAAAAACAGTGCAACAATGAAATTTCATACAACTTTACAGCACTGTTTTTTGGTTCTAAGCAAAAAGTACGTCCTTTGTAATCGGTCTTGTAGTGATTAATGATAACATTACTATGTAGTTGAAAGAAAAAATAATTTTCTTTACCCTAATTTTAACACTTGTACCTACAAACTTCAAACCTTAGTCTCATTTACATAATAACGTAACCAAACTTATTTTTTTAATGAACATTCTCTACCAACAGGCCTCTTATACCTCTAGGTACTTACTACCTCTACCTAGTACTAACGCGCTAATTTATTTTCGAATTTACAATAATTTTCTATCGTTGCGAGCTACCCTTTAGGACTGCAGTTTGCACATGGTGGGTAGCAATTACGTCACCCATCGCGTGCGTTAAACGCATACAATCGTTAATGTCCCAATTGGTCCAGTAGCTTTGTTCTCACGGTGCATCACTATCGCGTGATGATGTGATGAGCCGAGTCCGGGCTCCCGTGGGATCCGCTGCCGTGTCATTTAATGTTATTGATAAAGTTCTCTCCCACAATGTGTTACGCTTTCATCAGTCATTTTTAATTAAGTACTTACATCCTTACTAATATTATAAATGCGAAAGTAACTCTGTCTGTCCGTCTGTCGCGCTTTTACGCCAAAACTACTGAACCGATTTAAATGAAATTTGGTACACAGATAGTCTAGAAGCCTGAGAAAGGAAATAGGCTACTTTTTATCGACATACCACGCGAAGCCGCGGGTGGAAGCTAGTCCTACTAATATCCTACTATATGTGTGTTTGGATGTTTGTTACTCAATCACGCAAAAACGGCTGAATGGATTTGGATGAAATTTGGCAAACAGATACCTAGTTTATATTCGGGATTAACACATAGGATACTTTTTATCCCGATATTCCCACGGGATCGAGACTTACGCGGTTGAAACCGCAGGGCGCAGTTAGTATTCTATAAATTCACGCCGACAATCTTCGAAGGGGTAACCACTTAAGCAGAGGTGTTCTCTGTTCACGGAAGTCTTTACACCCACGTTTCTCCTGCTATTAGATAAGTACCTTTTAATAGGTGGATAATTTAATTGAATAGTATACGATTATCATAACCTCGTTGCATTGGTCTAGTGATTGCGAGGCCTACTGCTGACCATGAGTTCCTGGGTTCAATTCTCGGGTCGGGCGAAGTATTAATCAGTTATTTCATCTGGAATTTCTCAGTATCAGGTCGAAGTCTGGATTTGTGCCCGGTTGAGGCTAGCCCCCTGTTGCATGGGACTTAGAAAAACGTGGGCGTACTATGGGTACACCTCTGCTCAACCCTTCGGGAAAAACAGCCGTGATATTATGTGTATACGGTTAAGTATTGGGTTTTGGAATTTTGGGAGTTCTACCACTTCGGAGTTTACGTTGTTTTGCAGCGTAAACTTCGTGAATTCATTTTGCCATTGAAGTTGAAATGGTGGTGGCTTTAAATTAGCAATATTTAATTATTATTTTTAATTCACTTAAAAACAAAAAAATAAATATTTAGTGGGTATTCTAAAAGTATTTTCTTTGTAGGTACCCATAGATATAAGTTTTTAGATTTCTATATTTGTATATTCGAATAAGTGGTAATATTTAATCTGTTGGAACCATTTTAGCGTTTTGTAATTCATTAATAATCAAGTAATAGACAACTTGCACATGCTTACAGTAATTACAGAGCGTTGAGTGTGTCGGTACTGCGCCCCGCGGCCGTGTCAAGGTCAGGGTTAGATTTTTTAAACTACGTTTTGACAGCTGATGGCTGAAAGGATAACACAGATTTATCCTTTTTTAAATAAGTTTTAGATTCTTTAAATGTAAATTATTTAAATACTTACTTACATTCAAATAAATTATCTTATTTAAAAAATAGAGCAAATAACTATAGGGGAATGAATATTCAAAACAATGCGCCCCTAATTTGACACACAAAAAGCATTGTAAGTACACTTGCGCTAAAAGTGTAAACAGGGGGTGAAGCCAGCATATTTGCGAATCACGCCGTAGTAAATTGAAAGATCACCCCCCGCTTACAGCCCGGAGTGTATTAGAACACTATTAAGCACTCCATGCCACTTAAATATATACTACTACTTATGTAAATAATGTGAAGATTGCCTTGTGAATTAAATTTTTTAATTACCAAAGTCATTAAAAAAAAGTACCTATCATCTCGAGTTAGATAATAGAGAAATGAAAGTGTTAAAAAATACTCACTAAATATGTAAGTACATCTGATGTAAAAAAAAATTAAGTACTAAAAAACTAAAACCCAACTAAGACCAAAACGGTACAAACAAGACACCACAGACAGACAAATTAAAAATCCGGAGTCATACGTGCTAGGGAAATCGAACAGATTACGTGTGACTCCGGATCGTGATGAGTGATTGTGTTTGTCTTTATCGTCCGCTGGTTATAATAGGCTATGTCGTCACATTAAATTCAAAATGACGCCCTCTACAGGACATAAAGTATTTTTTTTTTTATGTATTCCTTACTATGAGTTTGCACTGGCAAAACATTCACAACAAAACATGTTAAAATCAAAAATTATGAGGCACATTACAGAAACTAGAGATTTCAACATGTTTTGTTGTTAATGTTTCGCCAGTGCAAAAGCACATTTAGGATATCTAGTCGTAAAAAGTACTATTTTAAAATTTGAGTTGGCCCCACTTAGTGACGCTGTCTGTACCTACATATGTAGGTATTATTACTAGTTATTACATATAGTTCTCTAAAACACAAGTCCATTATTTTCATATCAATATCGAACTAAAGCATCTACTTAGGCAACCTGGACTCAACAAAACATGACCCATGTGTTGATAAAATACTCTACAGTCTACAGTATTATTCCGATGTGTGATAATGACAATATATGGTCGTCGTACAGCCGGACGTATAATCTCTTTTTCAATTATTAAAAAGCACCTTATCGAAGTGTAATGTAGGATTTACATAGAGATTATAGCGCACGTGCGAGTTTCACACTCGCGTTGCGTGGCGTCAAGTGCTTTCGTTTCTGAGTGCTTTTTATTCCCGAACCCAACCAAAAAGTATTTAAACAATGTTACTTGACGGTAACTGGCATACTAAAAAAAGAAACTATATTTAAATTAATTTTTGGAATTTAAATAGAAGAACTTTGACGTCTTCATTGTCACAGTACATTTTTTATTATTACTTCGGACTTTAGCGTAATAAGTTTTGAAAATTATTTTTTATGTGAATATAATTTATTCACCTTTACCTACAAATTTAAGTACTTAATTCAACAATGCCGATTAAACTTTTGCTCGCTCGTCAAATATTCGACACGAATGGCGTGCCGACTGTCGAGGTGGATATGGTAACTGAACTTGGACTATTCCGCATTGGGGTTCCATCAACTGATCGGAAAAAAACTGCAGAATCCTTACAGCTACGAGATAATAATCCCTCGGAGTACCACGGTATGGGTGTATTGAATGCTGTCAAAAATATAAACAATATAATCGCTCCAGAACTAATTAAACAGAACCTCGAGGTATACATGCAAAAAGATATAGATCAATTCATGATTGCCCTCGACGGCACAGAAAACAGGTCGAGGCTCGGCGCGAACGCTATAATGGCTGTGTCGCTGGTGGCCGCCAAGGCCGGAGCCGCCAAGAAAGGCATGCCTCTGTACAGACACATTTCAGACATGGCAGGAGTCACCACCATCATATTGCCAGTTCCGCACTTCACCATTCTGACTGGCGGAATATTGTCCTCCAACGGATTGCCATTTCAAGAATATTCCATAATGCCAACTGGAGCGTCATCCTTTACAGAAGCCATGCGTATTGGTACAGAAATATATACGTACGTTCAAAACACGATATTGTCCAAATACAACGTGGAGTGTTCGTACGTTAGCGACGGCGGCGGTTTCTCCATTCCGCTCCTAAGCCACAGAGATGCACTTCTTTTCCTTACAGATGCTATCAAGCAATGCGGATATAATAACAAGGCTGAAATAGCCATCAACGCGGCGGCAACGGATTTATACAAAGATGGAGCTTATGATATAGATTTCAAGAACCCAAATTCAAATCCTCAAGAATATATTTCGTCTGACAAGCTTGCCGAAATCTATTTGGACAACGTAAAAGAATTCCCAGTGTGTTCTGTTGAAGACGGTTTCGAATGTGATGATTGGGCTGCATGGTCCCTGCTAACGACTCGCACATCGGCGCAACTATTAGGCAACGACTTGACGCAGACGAACCTGAGAAGAGTTGGCCTGGCCATCGAGAAAAAAGCAGGAAATGCAATTGGTTTGCGTATAAATCAAGCAGGTACGGTGACTGAGGTCATCGAATGTTACAAGATGATTAAAGCAGCTGGATTAGGCGTGGTTGTTATTGATAGATGGGGAGACACTTCTGATTTGTTCCTAGCTGATTTGGTGGTCGGACTGTCCGCGGGCCAGCTGAAGTGCGGCGCGCCCGTACGGGGCGAGCGCGTCAACAAGTACAACCAAGTGCTCAGGATAGAAGAGGAACTAGGAGCGCTGTCTAAGTACGCTGGCAAGAACTATCGCACCCATGTGTAAAAATGATTTCTTTTTTTAATGTTTTTTTTTATAATAAAAACTTAATACACTATATTATTATGTTACTATTTTTACCCAACTGGGGCGAAGCTAAAAAAAGAGGGTTATGTGTTTGTCCTGTATGTGTGTGTGTATACAGGGTTAAGGCCATAGCACACATATCAAATCAAACGGATCGTAACCGGTGAGTATTCTTTGTATGAAACTCGGTAGGGAGTTTCATACAAAGAATACTCACGGTTACAATCCATTTTTTTTGCGAGTTTCTGTTTGATTCTACGTGTAAGTAGTCCATAATAATGAGATAAATTATCCATTTGGATAACAGGTAATTCAATTATACCTTGTTTGCAAATAAGTATAAAAAAGATTTAATACTCGTACTTTTTTAAAGTTAAACTTTAACGTTCATGTTAGGGACAATCAAATTTCATATTTCAGTGCTAATTTTTCTTACGATTCAATGTGTGTGTCCCCCTGCCAATGGTTGGTTTTGGATATTTGAAAAAATTTACGGCAGTAGTATAAGTATATAACGAAATTAAAAGGAAAACTATCACAGCTAAGTAGGCTCTATGAGTTAACGAGTAATAATCAACAAACTTTTTGCAGTAGCAAAATCATGTTCTCCCATACATTTCGTATGGGAGAACATGTCTTTCAACTACAATGTTAAGTTTTTTCTTGGCATAAATTCATCCCAACTACGGAACCCTTCATTGTGCGTGGTCCGACACGCACTTGGCCGGTTTTTTTTATTATATATCATGATACAATCATCATCTTAAACGTCAAATAAATAAGTATCGAAGAAAAACAAGAGGTCTCGGCGGACTAATGGATGCAGCCAGAGGCATCTTTTTAAATTTAACAATAACTAGCTGATGCCCGCGACTTCGCCCGCATGGATGTCAATTATTATAAACTAAAATCTTACTCGAGAACCACTCTATCCATTGGTGAAAACAGCATGAAAATCGGTGCAGTAGTTTTTAAGTTTATCGCGTACAGGACGACACACAGACGCGGCGGAGGACTTTGTTAATATGTAAGGAAGACCTATTGCCTCAGAATGCATGAGTTTCCTCTTGTTTCCACCTTTTTTAAAGTTCGCTTTTTACGGTGTCGGGTATTTGATTTTTTAAATTTTCTACTTCTTTATTTATTAAATTCGGATACACATAAATAGAGCTACCTACCTATGCTAAGAGTTTTATAAGTATTGCTTGCTTAATGTAGTCTTCGTTCGTGTTAATATTAAATAATGCAAATCTGACTGTTCGGTAGGTAACTAGCAAACGCACAAATTGCCGGAAATACTCATTATGGCCATTGTGACATGATATAAACTGTTATTATAGTACTTGTAGTTATAGAGGGGTGGACACAGACGACGCTTGTTGTAGCACGAACTTACTATTAGGTAACTATTTTTAACAGACATCGCAGTCAGAGAGAATAAATAAATAAAATTAAGATAAGTACCCATCTTTTTAAAAACATACATCATGGTCTGCATCCTGACTTTTCTTTGATGGTGCAAGCTAGCAGTTATTAACTATAATAGGTAACCAAAGGAAAGGCGGAAATTTTATACTTTTTACCCGACTACGGCGAAAAAAAGGAGGGTTATGATTTTGACCGGTATGTATGTATGTAAAAATCCGGAGTCACATAATCTGTTGTGTTGTGTGACTCCGGATTTTTTATTTGTCTGTCTGTGGTGTCTTGTTTATACCTTTTTAGTCGTAGTTGGGTTTTAATTTTTATTACTTTAATTTTTTTAGGCATTTGCATTTAAAAATAACACTATTTTGTTCTAAAAAACAAGTCCCACCCCGTTATCGGTATAATGTATCAATGAATTTGTTATCATAAGCGCAATACAATAAAAAAAATAATCGACAAGGACAGGTCAACCCTATCGGGGTGTATAGAAGGGGCCTAAGGGCCCATAACTGTGCGCACGTGCGCTCCCCTCGTGTCGCGGCCCCCTCACATCACGGAACCACACGGAGCCGCACGGGGCCTTAACACATTTGTGAACTGTTTAGTTAGCCCTCTTTACGTCTCACAAAAATAATTGTAGATAAATAAACCTCAAGTTGAAGCGCTTAGGGGGTTCGGGAGCGATTGTGCGCGGATAATTAAAGTTGGACGATTACCTCTTTTTCCACTGTTCATTTGTTCTTCCGTTGATGAAATTATGTATTACTTACTAGGTTCTGTCCGCGGCTTCGCCCGCATGGTATGTCGATAAAAAGTAGCCTATGTCCTTCCCCGGGATGCCATCTATCTCCTTGCCAAAGTTTATCGAAATCCGTTCAGATGTTTAGGCGTGAAAAGGTAATATACAGACAGACAGACAGACAGAGTTACTATCGAATTTATAATATTAGTATAGATTAGGTTCTGCCCGCGACATCTTTCGCGTGGAAGTCGTAATATACACAAAATATTAAATTAACAGGCACATTTCGATAAAACTCCCTCGGCCTGCGACCAACCGCGTTGCATCGCATCGCCCGCCAGGGCTACTATCTACTTCGTTTCGTTAAGGTTGATGTTCCGATCGGCCGCCCATACATTTTTAAATTTGACTTTACGCTAAAAATAGACACTCTTTGTTAAAAACGAATCATTTTATCACTTTTCTACAATGAAATGTGTTCGCAAACGACCTTTTTAGGAAATAACTTACATTAATAACTGAGAAAAACGATGACGAAATCCAGGCAAAATTTGACATATCTTTACATGTGTGGGTTCGTTTTGACAAGCAAAATATAGCGCCATGTTTGTTGTAGTTTAGAAATTGCAGCGCTAGATGGCGTCCTGGCGATATTATAATTCTGATAAAACAATATATAATAAGATAATTGATCTATTTTATTTTCTACCTATCATTTAAAAAAGAAACATTTCATTACCATAACACTCACGACCTTAGACGGCAATGTAAACAATTTTATTACATAATTATTATTGTTGTGCGGCAACATTTAAAATATCATTACTCGTAGACGCGACGTTGCCGTACTTCCTATCCTTGAGTACTTGACCTAATCGACATTGACACACGTTGCCAAACTTCGTTCGCTCGTTTCGTAATGATTGAAATGTAACAAAAATACATTTTCAAGTTTCTCGCTTGATGCACTAGGATTTGCGCGCGGAATTTGTTGCGTGATAAAATGTGATGCTATTTTCATTAATTCAAATTGCATTATTTCTAGTAGGTATTTGATACCAATTGAATAGAAATAATGCAATGTATACTAGGTATAATAATTTTATTAATTATTCAAAATATGCTATTTTATTGTAAAATAAAAGTAAGTAAGTACCATATTTCGGCGGTATTAAAACAGCCAGTTGGCCCGTGAGTTGGGTTTTAGACGCTAAAATCTCGTCACAGTAGTTATTACCTACGTATCCGGTCGATGCTGACAATTTGTATATTTTTTGGTCAACAATAAATTAAATTATTACAATTCGGTAAGCCACCAAAGTAGTCTCAAAATCCAAATTACAGACATTACTAAATCGAAGAATGGGTGGCGCAGTCATGGGATATGGTTTTGCCAGGTTATGTAAAAAAAACCTTGTATGCATTTTACAGACAGATAAACATTATTTTTATTTGTGATGTCGCGTCAGCCCCGCTATTATTATTATACTCTGGTCACGTGCCTCGCAGTTTCGTCGGCGGCCGGCATGGTGTGGTGCGTTCAGAAACAAACAAATAATTGAGTTTCTTACTTCAAATAGAGGTGATTTATTGTTTAAAAATAAATAAATAAGTATCTCATTCATTGTCGACCAATATTCTACCAGGAATCTAAAGATAAGTAAAATTTTACAATACATTTTATTATTCTATTTTCTCAGGATGTGTTAGAGTTCTGAACGTAATCGCCACAATAATGAATTCTGCATCTGCATCAGTTGACAGATTATCTTACAAGACTTCGACTCCGTGCTGTTTATATGGTTGTGAAATACGATACTATTGGATTTTATTCAAATACTGTGTATAATAGTAACACATTCTTTTTCTTATTCATTATTTCAGATTTAGATTATGTCTACAATGTCTACTCGAACCAACAAACCGGCGTACAAACGACACCGTTATTGTGTATCTTTTATGTTTACAGATTTGCAAAAGCCGTATTACCACTCCATGTCACAATCATGTAAAGGATATTCTATATAAAAAGAATATTTGTACAAAAGACATGTTATATGGGCAGCAAAATGAGAATGTGGCAAAAAGTATGTTCATGCAACAATATAATAAAATTGTCAGGCCTTCAGGTCTTTTTATTGATGAAGAATTTGGATGTTTAGCTGGCAGTCCAGATGGTAAGTTTACTATAAAAAGCTTCGATTTTATTTACTATATATTTGGAAAATGTAGAAAATTATAATACTAGTTATAATCGCGAGAGACCAAAGATTACGAGCACGATAGGCGATTGAATTTCTTGTATCAAATGTCATGAAGTGCTTCATTTCATTGTTATATATTTTGTGTCAATTTGCTACAGGTATAATTGAAAATGAGAGAACTGTTATTGAGATCAAGTACTTTCCATCATTGGCGAGGAAAAATCAAAGCCTAGATGCAGGTGCAGTAGAAAAGAAAAACTTTGCTCTAAAATTGGATAATAATGTTTTAGTTATGAATAAAAAGCACGATTATTACTATCAAGTAAGTTGATTAATTTTTTTTAATGTTTGTATTGGACTGCTCTTGACCTCGAACACGCCTGATGGAAAGCGATAGATGAGGTCTATGATGGAACGAGCAAGCCCAGAAGATGCCTGTTCACTTTTGTTTTGAAGGCTGATGGGTTATACGTGGAAGGGAAACACAGATGCTGGCAGAGAGTTCCACACTTTGGCCGTGCGCATAATAAATGTGGAAGAGAAGCGCTTAGTACGACTAGATGGTATATCGACCAAGTGCGGATGGTATTCTATATAATTTATTTCAGTATCTAGTTTTCTCATATTATAATTAAAATCTATTTCAGGTTCAAGGACAAATGCGTGTCAGCAAAATGGATAAGTGCTACTTCATATGTTTTATTTCAGTCACTGAACCTTTGACTGTGATAGAAGTTTGTCGAGATAATGAATTTATCAGCAATATGATACCGAAGCTATTAGACTTCTTTAAAAACTGTATTTTGCCAGAAATAATTTTGAGACGTGTTCAGAAAAATGCGAAATGTATAGATTTGAATGGTAAGTATGTACCAGTATCTATTACTAGGTATTACTTTCGTTTATTTACTTTATAAATTGTATCAATTAATAAGTTATTATGTTATTCTAGTGAAAAATCGTACTTCAACATCAATATCTGTTGGAAATTCGAGTCCATTTTAGAGCAGCTTTGGAGATTGATGGTAAATAACATTTTGAAATGACTATTAAATAATATTCGTCAAAAGTAAGAAATATACTAAGTAAAGTTATTTTTCTTTGCAGCAGCTGTGTAGCAGTGGTTTCAAGACAAGAAGAAATGATTTTTGTTCAGTTGTATTTTTGTAGTAGTTTGTTTAGAATCAACATTATCATTGTATATTATTTTTTATTTGTATTTACTGTAAAAGGTGAAATAATACTTTATTGAACTCAGTAAGCTGCTCTTTAGATTTTTGTTTTACTAAAAACTTTTGTACATAAAAGTGCTTAGACATTATGAAAATATTGTTTCGCCTTCCTGGTTATAATCGCATACAAAATTTTGTATTTTATTCGATTTTTTGTTCTCTTGTTTATAAATTATATAAAGTTTCTAACATATTTTTGTAATGTCTGTAATTATTGTAATACTTGGTTATGTTATAAATGATGTATCATTGTGTCACTTCAAATAGTTTTGTTTTGATAGTTAATTTAATTAGTGTAAGGTAATAAAATTAAATACATATGTTATTGTACATATTGTTGACATTATTTATTTCCCAAAATTATTTATCAATTAAATAGTTTTCGCCTATAAATACAACTTTTATTTTCCTAAAAATAGTCTTACAAAAAAGTTCAGCCCACTTTTTTAAATACACGCCATCTAGTGTTCAATCTTTGTAAACGTAGGGAATACGTATGTGTGTGTAAAAGACTGTATATTCAATGGTAGATGTTATTTTCTGTTTTTGTGTCTAATTGGGTGGATTTTGAGGCATTACTATGACCAAGTTCAATAAAGCGTAATGGCTGATTTTCGCAAAGATTACTCCTACGACTTAGTAATGCTCCAATTTCACATAAAACAAAATAAACCAAAAATGCTGACTTCAGCGCCATCTAGCGGGAAAATGGCCCGGAACAGACCGTATGTTCCTCCTTAAGCGTTCTTTCTTTTTGCTCGGCTCCTATTAAGGGTCGTAGTCATTGATTGTGATTTTAAACAGCCTATAATCAAATGCAAAAAGATTTTTTCACGTGGTTCTAGCATAGCAGAACTATTCCCACTAGTATTTTGGTGAATAATAAAATAAATAACACAGCTTCATTTCTACGGAGACGAATTGAATGCAGTCTAAAAAGAAAGTGTAAATAGTTAAAACTACTTATTTTTTGTAAGTATAATGTGCATTGATTATGTTTGTCTATGGAGTACACACGGCTACACAACAAGCTACACATTTCCAGTATAAGCTGATCTCACATTGTATAGGATTTCCGTACAATGCTAGGTCAGCTTAAACTGGAAATGTATAGCTTGATGTGTAGACGTGTGTACATTAAAAAAAAACTACTTATGTAAGGCAGAACCACGGAGCCATAAGATTTTACCTACTAAATAGTCCAATGGACTGCGACTTCCTAATACGCGTAGCGCCCGTAGCCGCGGCTACGAAACTCGTAGAGCCCCTGGAACTGTGCTTTAGGAATTGGAATGTAAGTTAAGAGGAAATAGGGTCGGTCTTTTTCTCCATACAAAAAGTTATAATTCGAGGATCAGCTCTCGTCTAATTCCTCCTCCAATATTGGACCAATTTGAAAGATATTTCATAAATTGAATAAGAAGGATATTTACTGTGTCCCTATATTTTCCGTTTTACATTATCTATAGAAGCATAGAACCCTCAGAAAATGCTCAAAAGTGCCTGTATGACCGCTGTCATCAGAGGCCTATTGTACATAGGGGCACAGTAAATATCCTTCTTATTCAAATGTGCCAAATTTCAATCTTTGCTGTTCAGCATTTTAACATGAAAGCGTAACAAACAAATAAACAAACAAATTCACTTTCGCATTTATAATATTAGTAAAGATTGCATTTTTTTTTTATAAATACTACAAATTAGAATATATTTACTACAAAATGATACTAAAAACGTGTTTTATTGGCTGTTTAGTGTGTTGGTTTAGTATGGCCAGAGCTTTATTATATTGTAAAGGCTTTTTCGTCATTATGTATGTTGGTTTGTATTGACAAAAAACTTTTAATAAATATGCAATTTTATTACCTACTTTCAGGTTTATTTCAGAAGCTGTTACATTAAACCAACATTTCCACTTGTTTTGTTAGTAGGTATATCGCGTTGAGTTCTTGGTTGCGAAATAATTTTTAGTCGACACAAAACTTACTATACTCCGTTGGAAATAAGATTAGACGTTTAAATAAGCCTTTTTACAGCCGTTCAACCGATTTTGACTTCCATTGCGTTGGTGGCATGACAAATGGCAGCTGCAGTAAACAGTTGGTATTGTATAACGTTTTTTGCTTTTAATGACATCCTTATGCCTATGGTATAGAAGTCAAAATCAGTTGAACGGACTGTAAAAGGGTTATTTTAAATTTCTAATCTTATTGCAAATGGAGTATAGATGACTTAATAATATCGTCTCCGAATGAGGAAAACCTGTAACGTCTTGGGTTATGCCCGTTGAGGGTGCACCTAAATGCAGAACGTAGATAATCATGACAAACTACACCTAGGTTTTTCTTTTCAATTACTTACTTCTTTTTTTTTCAGGTAGCAACCTTCAAGCGCATTCGTTGTCATGGTCTCGACGTGGGGAGAGGCAATCAGGATCCACCCTGCACGCCAAGATATGGATGCCCGAAGACCCCAGGATCTTCGCAAGTACCCCTACTATTATCGATAAAGAGGAACTTAGATAAACCCCTGTATAAAGCCCGATTCTCATTATTGTGTAGTACCGTGTCGTGACGCCTTCTGACGCAGTGTTAGCCAATCAAAATTCATTGTGATAATATGACGTAGTCCTGAACCGAACCGTTTGATTGGTCTACCCCGCATCACGACACAACACGACACAAATGTGCCGATCGCTTCACATTGTTATTTTTTTATACAAAATATTAAATATTGATCTCATTATTATATAGGTACCTGCTGCGGTTATTACGTTATAATTTATTTAATATACTTAAAAAGATTTTTATCTCAATTATGTCTTGTCAATTAGATAATTGTATGATTAAATGTAACAACATGTAAAATATGTGTAAGTAGGTAAGTATAACAAGACCAAAGGTATTTAAATCCATATAACTTCGAATAACATGTAACTACTACAATTCTAGTCACTGTACCTATATTGAATCGTAAAATAAGTGTAATACTATTAACAATAATATGTAAGACTATATATTAAACTATATATTAAATATTATATTCTAATAAATGATATACCTACCTTTTGCTGATATATATTTCCATCTTACTGTCCTCTTTATTTAGGTAAGTGACAGTACCTACCTATAGATAAGTGTTATGAGAGCAGCCTGAGTGTTAAAATGGTACCTATCTGTTCACCCCTTCTTTCTAGAGCGTTAAAAGGAGACAAGACGATGGAGCAACGGGTAACAGATTAACCACTGCCATGTTTTTTGGGTGCCAAGTTAGAGTACTTGCATACCTAAACGTATCTACCTAAGTACCTAATTACATATAGCGTCACCGGCGCAAGGCGCAACCTAGGCAGTCCACCATCACTTTGTTGACCGAGTAATATTAGGTACCTCATGAGCCATTCTTAGTTCATAGCTTCATTATCGAGCCATGCAAACGATTAGGTTTGCAGTAAGTCACTGTTAGGAGCGAGAAGAATGCCGATGGCTATAGCTACGGTTACCTACTCGTAGAAGAGCGGTGGCCAACGCATAGCGTCCGCAATTAACTTTTAACAACAAATTACTCATAATTTCTTGGTTTTTAGGGTTCTTTAGTCAACAAGTAACCAATATAGTTTCGCCATGTCCGTCTGACTGTCTGTCTGTCTATCTGCGGCTTAGCTCTGCTTATAGTTCATCCAAACAAAATTACTGACGAATGTTTGCTAGAAATGTTTGTGCGCGGCAGGTAGACAGAAGCGTTCGCGCGCGGCAGTCGTCCAAATGCAGCGCGGCAACCACGCACGATTACCGCTCAATGTACAAACCTGTACAACCAATGTGTTTTTGCGTGTTCAAAAAAGTTAATTCATCGGGTGTAGGGTCACTCCAAAGTTTCGAACTACTTTCGAACGGACCCGTATCTGCGGTGACGGGCTTAGAGAGTAGGCACTACCTACCTTGATTCACAAATAAACTCAGGAATCCGCACAGACCCCACGTGACTAACAGTGTGATTATTTTGGCTCGACTAGCTAAAGGTTTATTTCAGCCGAAAGACGTCCACTGCTGGACATAGGACTCCTAGCTAAAGGTTAATCGTTGCAAAAAAGTTTGTGTTCGCGAGGTCTACTGTTCGCAGAACTACTAGTTTATGAGTTGGTGATGTGAGCGTTTTTTTACACCGTGAAGTCAAACCCCGCTGCCATCATTTTCATGACAGTCGTCACTGCAGCAGTAACGTGGCGGCCACCGATCTTCTAAAAAACCGTAGTTTCATACGTATTCGATATTTTGATCGCATTAACGTAAACCTTTATTTGTACTGAAACTGAAGTACCTAGCGCCGTCTGGTGACAATGATGGGAACAATCCATACCTACTTTGCGAAAGCGAAAGATAACGGCAACGCATACGTTAACGTGATCGAATACCTAAGTATAATAAAAACTCGCATTAAAGAAAAGCCTGCTCATAGAATTTTATGGGATATGTTATGGGATATATTAGCTCAAAGCTCAAACAGTTTTGTACAAGTTTTCACATTATCTCTAAATATTACCGTTATGAAAATCGAAATAATAGTCCGTAGAAATAACTGTTTTTCACAGTTTCTTTGAAATACAAACATATTTTTGCTCTTAATAATTTCGAATTGAATTGAAATTGAAATGAAAATTTGAAATTATTATTTTATTATTTAGCAAAAATTTGTTTTTCCCGGCTTTTGGCGTATACCCCAACTATAGGACCCTTCACTGTGCGCGGTTCGTTCACGCACATAGCAGGTTTTTTGGTACCTATTCACAAGCTTTTTTTTAAATTTAATTTTGCTTCAGGCAGTGTCTATTGGAAGCTATTATAGTGGAAAATTGCGGAGGTCGATAGTAAACCGTGGAAGGTTACACAGGTGTTTCCATTCCCAAGGGGTGAGCTACGAATGACGCTCCTGCACATACCCATTCATTAAAACTTATTCGGTTATACCGATTTTTATAAAAGCTTCTTAAAAGTAGGAAACCATGCAATGGTCGCCAGTTGGATAAGTATGGCATTCATAGCAGTAGGCACCTACCACGTGTAGAAGCCATGGCCAAACGTGGTCAAACAAAAACGTCACAAGCTAGCTTTTGCGTAGATTTCCAGATGAATCACGGGATCATTCATGTTTGGATTAGAGCTTAAGTAGTTACTTATATAAAGAACAATACTCATGAAAATTCAATAGCAAACAATCTCTCACATGATAACCCAAAGTCCAGCCACCAAGCACAATCAAACACACACACACACACACACACACACACGCATACACACACACACTCATATACACACAAAAACACAAAAAACACTCACACACACATACATAAACCACTCAAGAGCAAGCATGCATGCACTAAATCCCTCTAATTTTATATTGTTTTAATTTTAATGCATAGACTGTATGTTCAAAAAACGGGTGAAGACACTGGCTCCTGTAACACAGGTACCACCTATCTCAGAAGTCAGGTGTTCAAATTAAAATGTAACACCTTTTTACCCGACTGCCCCAGAAGGAGGATAATGTTTTTTTAATGTCAATAAAACATTTTTTTTTATAGTTTCTTACGAGTAACAAATGTTTCGAATTAAATGAATAAAGAATCCGCGTGTTGTCCAAAAAAACAACCACTTCTTGTTTTTTTTTTGGAAGTCGGTTGTTATTTTTTTGGAAAAAGTTTTTCTGTAATTATCAGGTATCGTGTTAAAAACAAAAGTTTTGTATTTGTTATCCATCAGAGTGAATACGAGGCTCTAGGGCGGCACTCGATCAATATATACTGTAGAGGCGGATTGGCTGCAAATGTCTTTTCCCACGGTCGTCTCACACCACCGCCAGTGCTGCATACCGGCGGATACAGGCCGCGCACCACGCCACGAGACTGACTAGCGAACACTGGCTTACATTGCGACCAAGATAAAATCAAATAAAACATACTTGCACTAAATTAAACTTGTAATATGACGTAGGTAGGTACTTAAGAACCTATTACCATTTTAGATTTCAGTCTGTAGTCTAGACAGATATAATGTGAGTCTATAAGGTTTGATTATGTGGCATTAACACTCCCACTGCTCAATACATTGGTTGACACAGTTTATCAATTGTTGACACTAAAATTAAATATTCTAGAGATAGAGGCGAGTAGATAGTAACATTTTGAAGCAGACTCTGCCAAAGTGAACCTGCAATATTCCTTATTATACATGCGAACTAAAGTCCTACTGCAGGCGTAGCATGGCGATTTCTATTTCTACGAAGAATAGACATACTCGTAGCTTTTTCTATACAAAGTGACATTTCGTTTCTTCATTTCTGACATTGCACCGTAGAAATCCTTCTACAGTCTGTCATTTTGTCTTTCATTTATATCGATCTTTGTCTAGGTCTTTTAATATGTAGGTAGACTATTTCGGAAGAAAGTTTTCTATCCTTACTGTCAAAATCACACTGACAACCGAAATTTAAGGTAGTTAAGACAATTTGATTTTGGAATCGCCAGTAGAAAACTTTCTACTCGACGGCCACAAAGTATAAAGGGTTAACCTGTATGACCGCGGCCGGGCCGCGCGCGGACCAAAAACTATTGTAGTTTAATGTTTAATTAGAAAGTCCTTGAAGAATTAATCAGTAAAAATAGAGAATCAAACAGAAAAAAAATCCTATGACAAAACAAAGAATTCTGAGTCGAATTAAGTAAAAGAGTGAATTGCGTTAAAAGTGCAGTTGACTCTTTTTACTTAGCCGCCGTCGTACTGTCTACACAAAACATCATTTTTGTCTTCTCTTCCGTCGACAAAACGGTGCTTATGCTACGCCTGAAAGAAGTTTTGTTTAGGAGCTAGTGTCAAAAGTTGGGGGCTGGGACTGGTTGGGCTGGGAGCCTGGGACATATTATAACGCATCTCGGAAAATATTTACAACTACCGAAATGATTTGACTGGAACATTGCACTACGAGAATTCAACACTTCCAATGGCGTAAGCCCTACCGGAGAGCTCTCTCTAGTATCATTTGAGATGCCGGGAGTCCTCGTAGAGGATGTTGACGTAGGTTAGGTATGTTTTTCTTAGCAAATATATACCTATAGCGTTATAAAATGTGGAAATAAAATCAGTTTTATAAATGTATTTTATAGAGGTATGATGAACAGGGTGTAAAGTTCAATAGGACATTAAAACGTAAAAAAGCAGAAAGTCTCACGATCTCTCCTTATAAAAAAAAATAGAAGAAGGAGAAAAACAAAGTCAAAGTCAAAGTATTTACTAGTGTGATTTTTGGTGATACAGTAGTTCTTATAATTAGGTTATGGTAACTCAAAAAACTATCCCTACACTATTTAACAATATAAGAATTTAAAATCGATATTAGGTACATACAAAAACAAGAAAAGATAAAAAACTAAGTCAGCAAATAAAAAGACGGCAGAGAAAAGTGTTGATATTAGGCCAATATTGTTGATGACAGAAACTGGAGAAGAAGTTGCGCGATGTCATCTTTGCTCGGAAGTATATAATTATGATCCTACGGTTGAAGACTGGATTCAATTTCAATGTTGTCGATGCGAGGCTTGGTGGCATGATGAGGGCACAGACTATGTTGGATTTGGGACCTAAGAGTTTAAGGTGCGTACTCTTTGCACGAGCGCATCCTAAGAGTACGCATTAGACTGGTCATAAGTTAAGGCCGTTTTTATTAAAATACTTATACTTGATTAAATACTTATTCTAAGAATTAAAATTATGTCCCTAATGAACCAAAGCTTGTTAAAAAATAATTTTGTAGCATGTAAATCTACACTTGATTTTATTAAAAACTAACTACCCGCTCCGGCTTCGCACGTTTAGCACTAAGTACCTACTTATCTACGGCGCACCTACCCACCCTACCTACCCTTCTTATCTACCCTACCCTACATACCCTATCTACCTACCTGTCTACCCTACATACATACTTACCTACCTATCTACCGAGATATCATCAAAAAAGCCATTCCATGCAGAATGTATGCGAAAATACCAATTTTTTTTTTTTATTGAATTTTTCCCATATTTTAATAGTTATTCTGTTATTTGGGACCGAGACAAATCCAACAAATTAAAAACCATGAAAATCGGTAAAGCCTTCTCGAGTTATAAGTGCTTGAACAAACCCGACTGATGTATGTTTCGAAAGTGCGCACTCTTTGATTGCTTTACCCTACTCACCTATGGCAAGTGTAGATTTCCACAATTCCATATTTTTACTTACTTTTTTTGGGCAGTTTTTGAGTTAGCTTCAATAATGCCTAGGTAGGAAGTACCTACCTAGTTTTCCCACTTCGTCCATGTGAATGATGTTATAATAAGTTCCTGTCACTATTATTTACATAGCATGTAAATAATTAGTACTTAATTGCATAGCTGGGTACCGTTAATCAAATAGTTAACTTCGTTAATCGTTAATCCGCTACAAAAAAAGTTAGCTTCGTTAAACGTTAAAGCGTTACATTTCGGAAGAATTAACGCAAGTTAACGTTAATCGTTAATCCGTTAATGTGTAAAATTGCATCTTTATATCGTTGCGTTAGTGAACTTATAAAACCTGTTGGTTTAGGTTCTGGAAGTTAACAGGTTAGGAACAAAACAAAATACTCGTATAATTCAAATGTTTAATATAAGGCATAAGGTGCATTAGGTGCATATTCCCCTTCATGAACATTAACATGTTAAAGTTCTCGTCTGAAACCGAGGCTCGTTTTGGTGTTAAAATGTTAACGATTAACGGACTTCTGCATATTAACGGAAGTTTTAAAAGTTAACTTAAAAGTTAATCCGTTAATCAAAATGTTAACTTCGTTAATTAACGATTAACGGATTAACGAGTTAATGCCCAGCTATGCTTAATTGGTACTAATTACTGGTCGAACAACAAAATTGGTACCTACCTTAGCAGTTTTCGAGAAAATCGGCTTTGAAGGCGGTAGTCACGCTCCCTTGAGCAGGACCACTGGCAACATAGGTACCATTGACAACTTAACTTGGTCCGCACCCT
Organism: Lithophane leautieri; assembly: GCA_949152455.1. Taxonomy (NCBI): domain Eukaryota; kingdom Metazoa; phylum Arthropoda; class Insecta; order Lepidoptera; family Noctuidae; genus Lithophane; species Lithophane leautieri. Next base: position 15,755,837 of record OX424458.1, on the reverse strand, counting down.
AATTGGGTAGTACACGATCAATCAGAATTGGAATCGGTTCGAAACAAATCCATCCATTGCTTCTCATGTTCGTTGTTGAACAGATTTTTTTTTTAAATAGTACCTATTCTATGAATTAGACATTTGTTTGAAACCGATTTCAATTCTGACCGATACGGTGTAGGTTATACGCGGAGATTTAGTATCGAAAAGTAGCTAATACAACACTTATGAGGCTCTGTTATGCCGAAAATACTGCAGCATACATTTTGAAATAAATATAATATGTTAAAGTTAAGGATTGATACTAGGTCTTATGTTTGGCGAAAAGACGATTACATAACATTTACCTACTCGATAGAAAAAAGACTACCGAAATTAAATTAGTGCTTTTTTGGAAGTAGGTTTTTATTTTGTAATTTTTTTGTGGCGTGTCTGCCATTTGTAATCCGTCTGCTACTAGCCACCATGCGAAGCTGTTTTGCTCTGTAAAAGTATTTTGTTCAGTGTAATATTAAATGAAATTGTTTTTAGTTTTATTCTCTTTATTATTGTTGTAATAAACTTTAATATACAAACCAGGTTTTCGCCTCATGACAATTGTTTTATCTACTCTACAGGATTTAAAAGAAAAACAAAGATTTGCAATCTTGCTTTTATCTTAAATTTACAATAAAGAACTATGATGTGCTGATGTTACATTACGATTCAATCCGGAATTTCGGATACATTACATATTTATTTTCTAAAGAAAAATATATGCATCGGTACCAAAAATCTGTTTGTCATAAATTACTATACCATACATAATTATACACTATAAAGTTTAAATGCTGTAAAATTTACGAGAACATATAATTTTTTTTAAGTAACAACTCAAGGCCTAAATAATTAATAAATTATAACAACTTTTTTACTAATAATATCGTGCTTAACGCTGTTCTAAATAATAATATCTATTACCACTTATGTCTTATGTTTGTAACTACACGAGTTTACATTTCAGTATATATCATAAGGTACCTACATTTAAATCACAATTAATTAATAAATATTATGTCATCATGTTTTTGCAAGATTTTACTCTACGTTTATTAACAGTTATTTTACATATTAATAACTAATAGTCCACACCTGCATACATTTACAATTCTTAATTATATATTTGTAATCACAAGCTATTTAATAAGTTATATTGTAGGCAGAGAAGTGGGGTGGGTACGCTATGAGTGCTGACTTCATAATATTGGTGTTCAATGATTCTGTAGTGCGCTGATTATATGAAAGAGGCGTGACACAGATGTTAGATAAGGTATTATTATACAATTAGTTTTACATTTTGTCTGATGTTAAACGGAAGAAGAAATAGATATTATTTGTTACATTTATTTGGTTTCCTCAAAACAAGACATTGACCAGTCGGGGTTGTCAGTCTAAAATATAATATGACTATTCTACTAAGTATTTCCCTGGACCATGTACATGTATACATATAGTTATTAGGTATGTAAACTAACTATGGACATTATCATAGTTCTGAGGCTGAATTGGCGTTGTAGTTTGTATGATTATATTTTTACTACTAACTAAGCAACAATCGTAAAAATAAGGCTACAACTATTACAGCCCTTTTCCACTATTTAGTTGAATTCTTTTTAAGTTATATTAATTATATTATCAGACTAGTACCTATATAACCTATCATTCTACACTAAATTCATACAGTGTATAAGAGCACAAGTCATTAATAATAAAATTGTAGGCTAGGCAACGTCCGATGGAACTTACTTGCTAATTAGCTTATTCATTAGCAGGGAGATAGAAATTATGAATAGTTCTTGCGAAATACTTATTCATAGGAAATATAACTTATACTTACTAAAAGTTTGATCATTTTAATTGATCGAGTGTGAAGGAAATGACAAGTTGTCAATAGAGTTACTAATAATACTAACGATACACAATAATGTTGCCGTCTTTTATGAATTTATGATCATTTGAATCCATGTCGTAAGCTGAAAGAGTTTTATAGAAAAAAGTCAGTGTAAGTTTTTTTATTGGAAAATCGTGGGGTGTGATATGGAAAAACCATGAAATTAAACTCGAGATTGAAGACACGAGACGACAAGATAAATTTTTCAAGGTGATCCAGAAACATAAAAAGCACATAAAATAAGGAACTATAAAAGAAACATCAAAAATACTATTCGGAAGTGGGATAATACAAATTTTTTACAAAACTGATTTCTTTAAAACCATTTTTATACATAATGTGAGCACCTATGTATAGTATCGTGTATATGTATGTCGCAGCCAACTAGCCTAATTAGTCGTTTAGTTAACAGCCTAGCTTTTGGAAGTAACGCGGTTGATCACAGTTCTAACCTAACCCTTTTGGTCAGCGTGCCCTGGCTTAGTTGACCAATTCGGCTTGCGCGTGGTTGGTCAAACTCTCAACCTAACTTATAATGAATATTATTCAGGCCGGCTGCGACATATACCTACATAATATACTAACCCCTTAAATTATTTTTTTCACTATTGGTGCAAACAAAATACCAAGACACTTTTAATAATGAAAGTGAACAGTTTTTGTTATTGGCCCTTCGCGACGGTTGTTTCGCTAAAGTGGTGCGAACTATGATTTCGCAATATGTAACATCCCATAGGTACACCAAACTTATACCATTATCTACTTATATGAAAAATGCAATTAATTATTATTTTGCAACAATCAACTATCATGAATTCAATTTTATTTTTTGAATAAATTTATTATTATTATAATTTATTATTATTATTTATTATTATTATGAATCAATATTGTAAAAGCAGTCGACAAAATGTGCGCAACAGGGCAAAAAAATAAATAATAATGTCAAGAGCATATCCTGAAACGGTAACGGTGGATAAGATTGATGGCCTTCGATGTAGGTAAGTCTAGGTACTATATATGGTATCTACCTTCCGGAGTTTATGGCGTAAAAATGTTGCACTTTCAATCAATGACCATCTGAATGATTTTGAAGCATATAATTCAGCTAATTCATTGCTTCATTATGTTTGAACAACTACGGCGACAAGTCAACTAAAAAGGTATAAAGAAGAATCACACGTGTTATGTGACTTAAATCAAACAGATACTTGTGCCTTTTATTTTTATTAATTTTTTTTGGGGTTATAAAATATATATTTTTGAAATATACTAATTAAGCCCTTTCATTTGATACCGAACATGGTCTCATTAAAAAACATTTTTTTTAGTCCATGACTTTTTGTCCTCCAGAGGGCGCCATATTCAATTTAATGTGACGTCATATAGCCTATAACCAGCGGACGACTAAGACGCTTCCATAATACCATTACATTATTATTATATTAGATATATATACACATATATTACTTTACATATTATTTTACATATATATTATTATTATATTTATATTATTAATACCATATACATTCTCAGAAGTATCATAAGTAAGTTCGTTAAGTTCGGCGGCACGCACTTCGTTTTGGTTTTCAAAGCGCGACACTGTTTATTCAGATTCGGATGGACTTTACTGTTTAGGTATCTAACTTCTAAGTAGTAATGAACTGCAGTTTTTACTATAGTTTAAAACGACTAAATCAATTAAAAGTAAACCTTGGCACCTGTTGGCATCATTCAAATTAACAAACACTTTGTTTGTCACCTTGGTCTACACGAGAAATGTCGTTCATTGGCATATTAACCTGGTCCGAAAATTATAAGGAGTTGCAAAAATAAAATATAAATGTCGCTAACATCCAACCATGATTGAAAGTTGAAAATAATATAAAATGAAACAAAACAACAAACACCATTTCATTCACGTCCAGCAGTCACAATATGCGACGTGCCAGCGAATCTTTCTCTTAATATATTTCTAACCGCGTGTTATAACTCCAAATTGTACTTAGGCAATATCTTGTAAATTATGTATGGATATGTACGACAAGCAAATACTAAACTTTGTAATAACTATATTATGCTAAATGCGCTGATTGTAAGCATTAACTAACCAATACTGGATATTCTAATTACAATTATTGTGCTTTGGGATAAAGTCCGCCATATTTTAAGGCTTTTTTAACTAGAGGCTTGTAAACAAAGGACCACGGTAGAAATAGTAAGAATCCTGAAAAATATAAACTAGAATAAACAGTCCACCATTTGGAGAAGCTCTTGACGTCGAATGGGGCCAGACTCCAGCCCATAAATACTATTGTGTATGCTTTTAGTATAATGTAGAGGACATATTTGATAACTGTATTGTTCCACATTTTATGGTAGAATTCAGTTTTAAGCAGAATTGATTCTAAATCTCTCTCCATGACCATTATAAGGAATTCGTTGAGGAAGGTCATGTAGTACCCGGACTGCGTGCCGTGCCACAGCGCGAGGAATGAAAGCGTGATGAGCTGGCTGAGGTTACGGTTGCCGAGGAAGCGCAGTCGCTTGTACACGTACTCGGCGGCGAAGTGGTTGGTGTTGCAGTTGAAGCTCTCGATGTAGTGCTGGAAGCGCGTGGCGCTCTCGAAGCGAAGTAGCTTGATGTTGTTGCAGCCGTCCCACTGGCTCACCGACGCGCCGCCCTCCGTGCGCATGCCGTTGTACGACAGACCGAACCTGATGCAAGACGCTGCAACAACCGATACTCAACATCAAACATCATTTATTGATACTAGGCTGAATGGGCAGCACTTGTTGAACGTCGAAGTTGCAATAGACAGCGGCCAAAAGGCCTGCATCAAAGCATTTCCTAGCTTTTTAGCAGGGGAGAAGAAGTGGGGCAATTTATCCCTTACATCACAAGAACTTAGTATTCTTATCGCTGAGTTGATCCAGATTCAACAATGTATTCCGTGCTACATTTTGAAACAAAGCACAATTTCAATTTGTTTAACTTAACCAATTTATACAAAGTGAAATGACCTCAGTGTACTGACTGCCTTATGAAAATTAAATACGAATGCAGAATCAATTCAAAGCGACCATTGTTCACAGTATAACGAATTGTTTTGAAATTGGATTAAGAGGACGTCACAACTGTGTTATTTTGTCAGAACATTTACATAATTAAATGTTTTGAATACTTTTTGCAGTCACATTATGTTGCTGATTAATTGTTATGATGGCCATCGTCATATGATTGTATAGATCATTTTACTCATCATTATTGATATAATGTAGGGCAAATGTTGAAATATTTTGTAAGTACTACTAGCATACAAATGAGATATGTATAACATGATAAGAATAATGAATTAATGATGATAGTATATTTACCTTCGGTGAGCAACCAGCAGGAAATATATTTATATAAAGCGAAATGAGCCCAAAGTCCGCAGTAGAAGTTCCGATAAAATACTGATGTATCCCAAAACTCGTCCGATAACATCATTTTCATACTGAACACGGTGACTGAAACAAAAGAAAACGCAATTTGAATTAGCTTTGAGTGGTTAGTAATATTCTATCAAATGGATTTTGCCAGATTTAGAGGTCAGTTGAGAAAAACCTGTACATTTACTGTGTACGACAAGAACGTGGCCGCATTTATTTAAATTTTTGACTATTATATCGTAACTCTCAATTAATATTATAAATGCGAAATTGAGTTTGTTTGTTATGCTTTTACGCTAAAACGGTTGAACAGATTTGGCACATGGGTAGACCATGACCTGGATTAGGACCCAGGATATTTTTTATCCCGATATTCCCACGGGATCGAGACCTTCGCGGGTGAAACCGCGGGGCGCAGCTAGTCGAAAATAAATTATTGAAGAAATAGAGGGACTTTTTGCCTATAATGCATCCTAACAACGACAACAGAGTCCTTTAGTTGGTACAGTAGATTTTCAGTAAAAGCACTTCTCCCGACATGAGTCCCGCGTAAGTAGCGCGCTTCTAGCAGGTGTACACGTATCCAAAAGGACCTAAAACATCGCGTTCATCGGGCTCAGGCTGCAGTGTTTGAAGTAAAAGACATTAAAAGTGAAATATATAAATCGATATATACTTCCAACTGTCTCTAACTATACTCCATTTGAAATAAGATTAGACATTTAAACAAACCTTTTTACAGTCCATTTAACCGATTTTGACTTCTACACCGTAAGCATAAGGATGGCATTAAAAGCAAAAAGGTTACACAATACCAACAGTCTACTGCAGCTGCCATTTGTCATGGCACCGACGCAATAAAAGTCAAAATCGGTTGAACGGACTGTAAAAAAATCCTATTTCAAATGGAGTATAGACCATAGAAATTAAATTGTTATCGCCTACTAATGGCCAATGTAGTTTAGAAGCTGGGTGCAAAGCCAAGGGGGTGATAGTTGACAACATTTTGAGCCATACGTGTCTTAGAAGAAGTATTTTTATTTTTAACTAAGTACTAACTTTTAGTTTAATTTTTAGAGTTCCATACCCAAAGGGTAAAACGGGACCCTATTACTAAGACTCCGTTGTCTGTCCGTCTGTCACCAGGCTGTATCTCATGAACCGTGATAGTTAGACAGTTGAAATTTTCACAGATGATGTATTTCTGTTGCCGCTATAACAATTTGGTATTAGAAACATTACGTAAGCAGTAGGTATGTATGTATAAAAAAAACATTAAAAGAATATTAAGTACCTCCAATTTGATAAGCTGCCAAGTAGATTGCACCCTGAATTAGCTTCTTCATAGCTTGCCCCTCATAGACAGCAGCTTCCGTTTCCAAGGGGAAATTATCTGATACAAAATCTTTGTAGCGTCTGAACGAGAATATAGGTCCCACTAAGAAACACGCCGGGAAGTAAACAAATCCCAACAGCTCCAGGAATGTAGGCGGACTCTCCAGAGCAGTTAGTTTATTAGTAGCAGACAGTTCCTCTCCTTTTAACTTCTTCTTACCATCCCACAGGTCGAAGGACAAAGCAATCAACTTCAGAGTGAGCACACAGTGCGGCATCGTCCATGTGATGTCGTAGTCTTCTGACTCGGTCACCACGTAGCCGGCCAGCAGATATATCATGTTAAACGCAAAAGTCACTATCGCGTTGTTCTTTCCCGGACCAAGGATCTTAGTACTTAAATAAATTACTAGCGCTGGGATGGCATTATGGTACATTGAGATACCAAAATTATAGAATGCCATGTCGAATCCCGTCACGACGAAGTATAAATTCCGATATTCTACATTTTGCTTGACGTATTTATGATAGATTATTGCCAGCGGGTATCCTAGTAGAATGGATATTAATAGTTTCAGTGCTGGCTCTGTGGCACCTATTATGTCTGACAGAAAAGGAACTGGGCTCAGGCCAGCTAAACCCAGTAAACTAAGCAGCAGGCCAAACATTATTCACCAATCTGCAAACAAAAACAATATTGTTAGTATCTACTTTGTGATAATATAATATGTCGTTTGTATGTGCTAGTGACTCTATTTGTCGATAAGACGGGCCCATGACTATAGGTTAGGTTAGCTTAATGTATGCAAACAATGGAAATATTTATAATCCGAAATGGGTGATATCGTCGCTGATACTGCAATACCGCGTAACTAACAACAGACAATACCGCGTAACTTAGATGTGGCAAATTTTACAGAACGAAAAAACTAAATAACTTCTGCTGTACTTATCACATACGTGTGTGAACTTTAAGCTATTTAGAAAGGTGTATTAGTTAACTTATATCTTATTATTTAAATGCAATCAATATTTAGCTAGTAAATACACTTACGCTGTTTTTCATTTTATATGGCATTTGTTATTTGAGTTTTTTGGCATTTACGCGGAATCGGAGAGAGAATAAAAATAATAATTATCTTTAAATACCAGTCGCTACTGGTCTGCTCTAGATTTAAAAAATACTTGGAGTTAAAGTATTTTCTCAATACGTTGGTACGATAAAATTTTCAAAACATAATCATCAAATACGCGTAACTAGCTAACATATAAACTAAAACATAAAAATTCAAAACCGCGGAACTACCAGCACAACAATTATTAGTGCAAATTTTACTTGTAAAATAAGTGAATTTATAGATTATATTATGTAACCAAATTGATTACGAAACAAGCATTAAAAACTTGTAGATCAGCTTCGTATTACTGTGAAACTACTTTTATTTTTCGGAGCACCACACAAAAACAACACGTCTCCTTGTTATGATCGCGAGAATACGCGGTATTGGTCAAATTATTTTGACAGGTTCGCTCACGCGGTTTTATGTAGTTGTGATTGGTCGCGTATTGAATGAGCGATAAGCCGAACTGTGAATATGGTCCGTAGCCAATCGGTATCGGTGGCTCATTGCCGCCAAATTTGATACTTTTGTACTTCCGCGGTATTATCCACTGTTAGTTACGCGGTATTGCAGTATCAACGACGATATATTTTGACTAGTGCTGTGATTTTTAATGACATTCCCATAATACTAGCGCTATTAAAATGAAGTTTTGGTGTAGGTACATCTAAGTATCCAACGCCAGAGTTAAAATAACAAAATTGAAGAACGTAGTCTAGGCATTGAAACCCTCGTCACCTAAAGCTCGATTTATACCAAAAAAAAATCGAACGTGACGAAATGGATGGAAGAAACGCATCCTCTCAAATCCGCGCGTATTCCAACAATTGCGAGTATGGCTGAGCTACGTCTACATGGAGCTCGACTATTTTTGACCACATGATATTTTCAAAAAGGTTTATTAAATGCCCGTCATACAACATGTAACAAACACCCTGTCCGATCCGTGATGGTGTTGTTACGAATCGTGGTAGGAGTCCACAAAAGTTTTAAGAAAAAAAAAAAAAAGGGGTAATTTTATCTGGAAACTCAGACCAACAAAAAAAGGAAGACGGAGCGCTCTGAACATCAAAAGTGAAGCCACAAAACTATGCTCCTGCAAGTAAACACACAGGCTCACGCACATACATACACTAAAACTATGCTCATCGCTCCTAGTACGTCACGAGTCGTCGTCTAGTTAACTTCAATTAAAAAATAGAATTATGCCTTTCTGTGTAGTGAAAACTTGTAAAAACAATAGCAAATCACATAAAAAGTCTCACGGAATCACTTTTCACTTGTACGTACGTACTTGAAATAACATCGTTTTTTAATTTAAATAACTTCGAATATTTTAGGTTACTTGGAATAAAAAACCTCATCAAATGAATGAATGAAAGCAGTGACATATGGTGGGAGGGTTGCCATAATGTGATTTAAAATTTTCCCATTAGATTAAACCAAATTAAATTCTGATTTCTCATTTCGAGTAATTATATTCTTGTTTTGTTGTTTTATGTATTTATATTTTAAATTTCCAAGTAATACTGAATCTAAAAGTAAATGGCTAGTAGCTACAAGAAATAGCGATGTAATTTTTTCTGTATTTGTTTCGAAATAGAAGTCCTTCTTAAAAATTGAGGTATAATACCATGCTCAACAATATCTTACTAGTACAATAATATTATCCTACCCATACAATATTATTCCCCAAATTATAGGGAAAAACTTTAACAAATGGCAGCCCTTTTTACACACACATAGATAAAAAGGTGGTTTCACTTTTGATGTTCAGAGTGCTCCGTCTTTCTTTTTTTATTGGTCTGTCATCAAAATCGATTAATAATTGGCGGAGAAATCGCGTAAGAAACATTTAAAAAAAAACAGACTAATTGAGAACCTCTTCCTTTTTGAAGAAGTGGCCAAGTGCGTGGCGGACCACGCACAGTGAAGGTTTTTCTTTCATACTTCTCTATTAGTTGTCATCAGTGGTCACCCCTTCCTACCCATATCATCTTTCACACAGTCCATCCATCGTTTCTTTGGTTTTCCTCAACTCTTACTACTACAACTACATTCATACTCAAAACTTTTCTTACGATATTTTCCTCATTCCACAACCGATTTTCACACAACTTTTCAGTCACCGGCATCGGTACCACTTTTAGACTCACTCTTATATTCGTTTCATATTTTATCCATTCGCGTAACAGCTAAGAGGTACGTGTTGGACGTACCTCTTAGCATACTTCAACATTAATTATTAAATAATAAAAATCAAACATAATTATTACATAATTCATTAAATTACTCTTTTAAGGGGGTGGTGGGGGGTCATAGTATGAAATCCGCGGACTGTGACTGAAGTCATAGTTATAAATACAAAATCTTAAAAACGCAAAAAAGCATCAATAATTAAATCCAAGGACGGCTAGATTTGAACTCTTGCCCCTACTCAATATACCTACACACATTTATTTTGTGGATATACTAGCGATTTCGGTACGTTCTCACTCCAATAAAAAATCTGATTTTACCTTTCTAGTACCTGGGCCATCGAGCTCTGCTCGGGTGCAAATAGAGAAAACGAAATTTTCCAGAGACACAGCTACTTAAATCGAGAAATTCAAAATTATTCAACGGTTAAAGATATCTATAGCGTTAGCAAAATCGTCCCTTAATAGTATAGGATAAACGTTAACCGTGGTTTATTGCAGACCGCGGATTCTTGTTTCTATCTACAATAATACAAAAGACAACAAGGAAAATCAATACTCTATATGAGTAAATATTCATCCCAACTACCCTTCACTGTGTGTGGTCTGATACGCATTTGGCCGGTTTTAATTTCGTTTGGTTTGTATTTATAAGGAAACAACAAGATCGTAAAACGCAATAAAATGACTTGTGTTTATGATGCGCCCGCTCTGTACACGAACTTTGAGTGGTCATAACATTATTTAGTCATAATTTATCCATATACGAGTCACCAACCCTCTGGTAGGTGATTTTTTAACTTATATCTGACCACCGACTGTTGAGAATCTTAAACTGGGGCGGCAGTGCCCCCGCCAAGTAAAGCAAAAACAAATTTGGTAAATATTCATTTATCCTCGTTTTGTCTTGAAATTTTGGCGACTAGAATAGGCTAACGTAGCGCGTTTTCCAATTGTGAAATGACAGCGGCAGCAGTTTATTTGTTATCAATGTTATTATCAACGCGGAATTGAAGGATAAATTGTTTATGATGCTTATCGCGCAGATTAGTCATCACATGAGCTGAGCTAGTTTTTACGAAAAATACTCTGAAATACAAACTTATTTTTGTGTTCGGTAAAATAAATACTGTGCATGCGTAAATACTCGTCCAAACTATGAAACCCTTCACTGTGCGTAGTCCACCACGGTTTCCTACTACGTGGTTTCTTATTTACACAATAGCTTTACGAATTGCATAAGACGTGTAGTGCTATTCAGATATAAGCGATATCGCTGCGATACCGAAACGGTACGCGATATCGCTGTCGCACTCGGTAGCGATACTGGTCCGCCTATTCCGCCACCCGAAATCATAAGTTTTTCATCACACGCGACGATAGTTTTATTCCAACTGCAACGAAATAATTCCATGAATGAGCGGCAGCGTCGATTGTGTTTGCGGTTGTGCCGGACGACCACAGAACATCCTTACTATATATTATATATATAATATTATAAATGCGAAAGTAACTCTGTCTGTCTGTCGCGCTTTCACGCCGAAACTACTGAACTGATTTAAATGAAATTTGGTACATAGATAGTCTAGAGCCTGAGAAAGGACATAAGCTACTTTTTATCGACATACCATGCGGGCGAAGCCGCGGGCGGAAGCTAGTAGTCCATATTTATATTGTGACATAGTCATAGTTTGAAAGGTTTTCAACTCTTTTGTTAGTTGATCTAAACTTTTACTCATAATTAATGATAGACAGCCAAGATTGGCGTCTCCTTACTGCTGTGTTGCCATGAAAAAAGACCATCGATATTTTAATTCACCTTAAGATTTCAATGAATAAAAAAACAATTACATATTCATCACTGTTTTAGTGACATGGGTCTGGTCTATACTCCATTTGAAATAAGATTAGAAATTTAAACAAACCTTTTTACAGTCTGTTCGACCGATTTTGATTTCTATACGTAGACATAAGGATGGCATTAAAAGCAAAAAAAGGTTACACAATACCAACTGCCTATTGCTGCTATTTGTCATGCCACCAATGCATTAGAAGTAAAAATCGGTTAAACGGACTGTATTTTTTTCATTTAAATGTCAAATCTTATTTCAAATGGAGTAAAAGTATGCATCTAATACCTCTTCACCTCATGTACACACTAGGGTGTCTCTTATAAGACAAAAGATTTTTTTTTTCGAATTTTGATTTGCATACCTCCTATATCTATACTAATATTATAAAGCTGAAGAGTTTGTTTGTTTGAACGCGCTAATCTCAGGAACTACAGGTTGAAATTGCAAAAAATCTACTAGCTACGACCACTAAGAGCGGAGCATAAATGAAAAATGTTGCAAAAACGGGAAAAAATATTTCTTTTTGAGAGCTTCCGTTGCGTGCGCTGCGTAAACAGTTTAAGTAACGCAAATATCATATAACATGGTGGAATTGTTCCTCTTTAAAAGTTCTAAAAAAAAGTCCGCGACAGCATATGTCTAACTTTTAAGATTGACGCACTATAACCTTTTTTTATGGTAATCAAGTTTGTTCGAAATTAATGCATTATTCGCGAAGAAGTTTTATCAACATAATATTAATTCTTATTCAAATAAATAGTTTTAACATCAAGGGTATTTATGTAGCAGTAAAATACTTTTTAATTCATTCGAATCGGACATTTAATTTCGAAGTTATCATGAAATGCAATACGCGAACCGTTCGTCGCTGGCGCCGCGCCGCGTCGCCACGACGTTCCTTACTCTAGAGAGGAGAGGATGGGCACACGGGTAGACCATGACCTGGAATAGGACATAGGATACGTTTCATCCCTATATTCCCACGGGATCGAGACCTACGCGGGTGAAACCGCGGGGCACAGCTAGTCTTTTATAAATGCAAAACCATACTTAAATATGAAATTTTATCTTTCTAGCATAATTGCAACCCGTGCCGACCGAGCCACGAAATTTATCAAAAATCGTTATTTGTCTCTTATTTGGTTAGTCCTACAAAATTAATAAAAGTGCAATAAATGAAGTGAATAAAAGACAAAATGAAATAAGATAAATATTTATCTTCATTTAAACATTAAAAAAAACAACAATCACCAACTCATAAACACGATGATGACAAGCAAAAAGTAGGTAACAATTCTCTTTATAAATTCTGCTCCAAAGGAACGCAAGCTCCATTGAAATGGCCAGTATTTGAAGCTGTTGTGTCGCATCACATTATTTTGACCTAAGGTTCCAGTCATAGAGGGCAGTTGAGACGGCTTTAGCTTGATATTTACCGGAAGAACTCTAGTTTTGGTACTGCAAGAAGCTGTTCTCTGTCGGCAAATGAAGCGATAATTGGCAAGCGTCTTTCTTTTGAACTTCGCTTATTAAGCCTGGTATTCATCCCAACGGACTGTGACTACGTCAGGTACGTCGCCCTGAAGTTATTTTGCTTGCTTCTGCTGTGGGTTTTCTCATCTGAGTACGAATTTGCTGGATCGAGGATTTGCTATTGGGGAAATCTTCTCTGCTCAGACCAACCGGTTCTACCACCACATGAAGAATGTTAACGGAGTCTCTTATGCTTAGCTGGCATCGATCTAAAGCTGTGACAAGTTTCTACCTTTTTCGAACTTGTTTTAGGGCAGTAAATCTCTGGCAAGCTGACTTCAGATTTCAGAATCTGTTCTTCGTCTGAATCTTGTGGATGTTCCAAGTTATGTGTAGATGTGACAGCCAATAACTCTCTTTATCTTAGTTTCCTTTCCTCTTCGTCTAATCGCCTTTGTCTACATATTTGTTCATTGCCCGCGTTTTTTCTTAAGTGTCCTGAGTTTTATTATAAAACCTATGCAGTTCTCTCCAAACATGATATAAATCAAGACGTTTCTTCACGCGGTTAGGATATGCCATTATGGAAATTCTAGCTTTTTTCCAAAATATTATGCACTTCCTAATCACAATATTAGCACTTTCACTGACAGTCAACTTGATTTCGCGAATATTGTAAAGCCAGACAGCAAAAACTTTTCGAATAGATGATACTTAATTTTACACCATTTATGTGATGCTAGGCAGGCCGATATGGATTATTTTTTTCTTTATCTGTAATTCAACCGACAACTATATGCAATACACAACAGCGTACTAATAATCTGAAAAATCACTTATTATGTGATAAATAAAACACGTAGTTATAGGTCGCAGTGCAGTACCCGCGCAATTTGTATGAATCACAAGTCGGCACGGGTTATCGTTCATAAAGCGGGCTAATATTTTTTTCTAGACTATATTGGATTATAAAAAAGCTTTTTAGAAGGTATGCGTAAAATAAATTCGAACTTGAAATATAAGGGACACCCTAGTACACACAATACTAAAATAAAGTAAATATAATACCAAGACTAATAAATCTTTTATACTATTAAAAAAATCTATAAAAAAACGTGACTGGACGCTTTTTTTTAATCGCAAGCTTACAAAAAGGAAAACATTAATTATTCAAAAGAACCTACTTATTTTTGAAGGTCTGTTAAAAACTAAAGTTATAATATGATCAATAAGAGCAATGGTGGCACAGTGTTAACTACCCCAACTAAAGAGGTGTAGATTGTGGGTTCGAACCCAGACAGGCGCTTTAAATTGTGCAAATAATTTCAGCACCAGTGCTCTCAAAACGGTAATGGAAAACATCGTGAGGAAAGAACATAGCGTGTCCTAGAACAAGTGTTATCTACCAACCTGCTCTACGAACGACGAAAATGATGTCCCCAGCTGCATTGCAATTGCATGCAAGTAAGTGTAGGTGTTGAATGGCATAGACAATCACACTCTCAAAACTAAAAACTTGATCTTATAATATCTTACTTTACCTGACAAAATACACTGATAAAAATAAAATAGCATGGCATGATCGCAAAGCAGTATAGCACAGGACCAGCACAGCAAATTGTAAGAAACACATAAGTTTATAAATATAATATATATAATTTCAATCCCTCTGTTAAGAAGTAGAGACCGATTTGTTTGTCCAAACCTCATACCAAATTACATACATGCCAAAACTACACCTCCGCTCCATGCATACACACTCACACGAACACATTTACAATCAAACTACACCTCACTAAATGCACACATGTCATGTTTATGAAACCGGCGTCATGTCTCTATTGTCAGCACTCTGTCTTGATTTTTTATTTGCTTTAAGGTAGACTTACATCTTACAAATATCTGCCGAGTTCAATCAAAAAGATTTGCAAAAATGAAATGTAGTTAAAAGAGTGTTAAGTAATATTTCAAGAACAAGTTTTCAGTTAAATTTAATTTCAAATTTAGCCAGTGGGTATGTATGTAGGGCACAGCTGAATAACCTTCCCACATAATACAACAACTACAAAAAACTAGTACAAGAAAACAGATTCTAATAGAGCAATAATTGACTATTACTATTTGATTTTAAATATTTGTTAATTTAGTAAAATTTTTGTCGATAGCAATTTAACTGGGGCATAAGGGGAGCAAGTAACAATTTGGCTGATCGCGGTCACGCAAGTTGAACAAAACGATATTACTTAGACATAACGGTAATAAAACAAAGGTATGTTAAATACTAAGCTAATAATGATAAACAACACATATTAGAACAGTTTAAATAATAAATACTTACCTTTATCAAACAGTAAAGACGAAAAAACGAGCACCAACTTTAGTGACTCTCGAACTTCGAACTCTCGTAGGCTTAAATGGATGTCCAATGGATGTACAATGCAGCAATGGGCAGAAAAAATATATTATGGATGGAGATTATTATGGATGGAGATTATTATGAACAATGCAGTGAACGTACGTGTCCAGAGAGCACCTTTGCGGTAATTCGAGACTACCCTAAATAAAATAGTAATCTATGTTCGAGACAAAGTGCAGAAGCACTGACAAGT
The DNA here is from genome assembly GCA_949152455.1 of Lithophane leautieri. Classification (NCBI taxonomy): domain Eukaryota; kingdom Metazoa; phylum Arthropoda; class Insecta; order Lepidoptera; family Noctuidae; genus Lithophane; species Lithophane leautieri. The sequence continues at coordinate 15,739,901 of OX424458.1, read as the reverse complement.
GACAGACGTCAGGCAGGAGGTTGACAGGAGGCGATAAACCAAGCAACCTGAATTGGCGATTTTAACATTTTGTAATGTTGGGTCTACATTGTCGTGTAATCGTGAACTAAAGTTCGCGCGCTCTCTCTCGTACACGGCTCGACGTCTCGCTCGCTGAGCAACAGAGAGCGCGCGAACTTCAGTTCGCGATAACGTGACAATGTAGTTCTGTGGACTGTGCGTTTGCACAGGCGAAACATTCACAACAAAACATGTTGAAATCTCTGTTTTCTGTCAATGTTCCATACAATTTTTGACAGGAAGTAGAGATTTTAACATGTGCAAACGCACGGTATGTGACTGTGACTGTGTAGTTCTGTGTAGTGTGTTTGGTGCACCCACCACTGACCATAGAGTAAGAGTACCCCAGTACAATTTTTTAATTTTATAGATTTCGCTTGATTAATTCTTCAAGGACATTCTAATTAACTACAATGGTTTTTGGTACGCGGGTGTACCGCGCGCGGTATACCACAGATGACAGAGTACTTTTACTTAGTTATACTTAGTCTGTGGACTATTGATTGTCGATTTTTGTGAAAAAATTGTCATTCTTTTTAATGCCGCATTTCTTCTGGGCATTGTAAAAATAATTCTTTCTCAATCGAGGAGTTTACTAGATTGCACATAAGAAGAACATTCCATAATTTACTTTCCGCTACTAGGACAAGTTGAATTTCTTACCGGCGTATGATACAAAGGTAACACGGCTTAGTTTATTTAATTCCTCTTAATCAGTGCTTTTTCTCTCGGTTTCGAAAACTTCAGGTTTTAGTTAAGAACTAGACGACATGTATTGTAACTTAACATCATTAAATGTTTTATCCACAATTTTCATACTATAGCCGCTACACAGAACACCAGTCAATTTCCTGCTGAGGATTTACAAGTCATCGTTTTCAAAATTAGAGTAAATAGCATTAATTTTTTTTCGCTACAATTGAATAATTGAATGATAAAATGTCCTTGAGTATATTTTTCGCTGGTGTTGGGTCTTTGCGAATAAACTGAAACCAAATCGCGATTACAGCACAAATACAAGAAAGTAGGAAGGTTTGTCGTTTTTCACTGCTTGAGCCTCGACCCCGCCCGAGCCCGACAACAACGGCCCGCAATGGTTGAAGTATTTATGGATACGAGCCGTCGCCATGGCCGGCAAGTGTTAAATTAACAACAATTATTACCATCAAACAATTAAAAAACCGAAAATGATTAACAAACCTCTCATTTGCTGCAATGATTAAAATTTTCTTTAGTTGTGGAAGTTGACTCCTTTGAAGTTTTTTTGCCACAAGTTGGAACCAAATGTTTTGTCTTTGACCTAATAATTAACAGTATTGTGTTATTCTTTCAGTTGATATTTCAACATGGAGTCTGCTGGAGACTGGTGTTTGATAGAGAGTGACCCTGGGGTTTTTACTCAGCTCATAAAAAAATTTGGTAAGTGAAACCAATACCTCATTTTTTTGTTTTTTCAAAAAGTACTTATGTAATGCTAGATTCTGATGATGTTTTACAGGATTATAATCCTGAATTAGGGTCCTAATTAGTGTTGCCAGGTCCGATTTGTTTAAAATCGGAACCCTTATAGGATCACTCGTGACTACTCGTGAGTCTGTCTGTCTGTCCGTCTGTTACAGCCAATTTGCTCGAATCCACTGGACTGATTAATTTGACATTTGATACACATATATTATTCGAAACAGAGACGTGTAACGATTTTTTTTTAATATAGGGATAACTTTTGGGGGTAGATTAGAAAAAAAAAACTGTACCGTGTGATATATCAAATGAAAGGGTTGTTGCGAGGAGCTCAATATTAAAAAAAAGATAATTTTAAAATTAATACTTTTATAGATATTTAAGAAAATTGACCATTCCCCCCTTATCTCAAATACTACTGAGCCAAAAAAAAATGAAAATAGAAAGATTTTAGGTATTTTTGAAAAAAATACTAAAATCCTTACTTTAATATTATAAATGCGAAAGTTACTCTGTGTGTCTGTTGCGCTTTCACGACAAAACTACTGAAATTATCTAAATTTTGGTACACACGGCTACACATCAAGCTATACATTTCCAGTTTATGCTGATCTCGCATTGTATAGGATTTCCGTACAATTCGAGGTCAGCTTATATTGGAAATGTATAGCTTGATGTGTAGCCGTGTGTACACAGATAGTCTAGAGCCTGAGAAAGGACATAGGCTACTTTTTATCGACATACCACGCGGGCGAAGCCGCGGGCGGAAGCCAGTAGTTCTATACTTATAGATTACAATAAAAGCTATCAGAAGTCTATGGTCTCAAAAAATCATAGTAAATCTCCTAATATTGCGCGTACAAACTTACAAATCTTCGAACATGTTTTTCTTGCAGCTTTCCAGCTTGTTCTTAGGATAAATAAATAAACAAATACAATTTTCTCCAAATAGATTTACGATAGTGATATTTGTCTTTTTACCTTTAATATTTTATGTGAGTTGATAATTATATTTTAATTTACTGCTATTTACAAACCTAATATACCTTGCTGGGAATTTCAAGCAACCATCTGTTTTAATGTTTCAAAATTAATTTTCTCACCATAAACTTAATTTTCTCATCAAACTGTCTGTATCTTCTTCTTGTTTATTTTATCATATTCTTAGCTTCTGTTTCATATTTATTTTATTATAAACAATAAAACTACCAGTAATGTATTAAAAATATAGGTAGGTAGGTACTTACTTAACACATTTCTTAAAATGTAGGGTAGTTAAATAATTGCGCGGTTTAAATTAACGTAAGTGTTTAACTAGAATAGTTAATACCTTCTAACATAATATAAACAAATTATTATTGTAGTGCTAATTCCAATCTAATGTTAACTTATTTGGGTAAAAATATTAAATATTATGTTATCGTTATAAACAGTTAATTTAATGAATAGTTAAGACGACTTCCTAGTGTTCTAATAAGATATACTTGTAACTGTGTCTATGCTATTATAATGATTATTGTCTTCAACCGTAGATAAGAAATAAATAAACGGTTTTATAAAAGGGCAAAAAGGTAAATTCATCCCAACTACGGAACCCTTCATTGGGCGTGGAAAGAAAAAATTTGGCCGGTTTAAAAAAAAATTAAGGTTAATTTCATGTTTCGCGACTGACATTACTAGTAAATCAGAATTTAAATAAAAAATTGAGGCATGAGGCAATGGTTTAGACATTTGTTTCAAATCAATTCAGATTGTGATTGATAGTGTATTACGTAATTAGGGTGCTGGACATGTATTGATTTATCGGGAAATTCAGCATCCCGATCAGGTGTAAATCGGGACGCGTCTCCAGACCCCTGAAAATCGGGACACCTGGCAACCCTAGTCCTAATCCCCACTAAGCAACTGGTCTCATACTTATATTTGAATCTAGATGAAGATATAGGGAGTTTTCATACTGAAGACAAGTTAGGAGTAGTAATTTAAATCATTATCATGATACTGTAATTATGGTCATTATCATGATAGTTAATATATGACATCCATACTAACATTATAAATTCGAAAGTAACTCTGTCTGTCTGTTACCTTTTCATGCCTAAACCACTGTACAGGATTTCGAAAAAATGTGGCAAGGAGATAGATGGCATCCTGGGGAAGGACATAGGGTACTTTTTATCGACATACCACGTGGGCGAAGCCGCGGGCTGAAGCTAGTAAGGTGAAGGACAGTTACGGTAAATTAAACTGCATTTTCGAGCTCGCTTCGCTCGCTCTTGCAGTCTAGGTTCTCTTGGTTTCTAAACTTTTCTGCATAAGTCAACTAACTCTTGATTCTGTAATAGTGAAAATGGTAAAATTATTGAAACCAATGGGAGGCAAGAACTAAAATTTTCGAGCTCGCTTCGCTTGCTCTTTCAGGTTAGATGGTACTTAAACTTATCATACCCCATCCCACCCACCTACGACAAATTATCAGCACGTACTGTATAGTTGACAAAATGTTTAGCCCATAGTCCCCCAATATTTTATGGTGTAGGCGCCCCTGTGGATAATTTGCAACAATACTGTTCAAACATTAAACTCCACTAGCTGGTCGGTAAATTTTAACTGATATCTACTAGTAAAGAAAATGTTTTATTTATCTTTTAGGAGCTAGTGGGGTTCAAGTTGAAGAATTGTGGACAATTGAAGATGGTATCTTCGAAACATTAAGGTATGTTTTTTCTTTTAATCATTGTATAAAATTTCAATATAATTTTTGAAAAATTATAATAAAAACACATGAGGTGACAGGGGTTATTTTTCTTCTTTTTAATGATGATTGTGCTATGAACATTAAAAAAATCTGTTATGCATCTTATTCCAGGCCAGTACATGGGCTTATATTCCTATTCAAATTCTTGCAACACGAAGAGCCTGCAGGTCCCGTTGTCACTGACAGTCGTCTCGACAAAATCTACTTTGCCAAACAGGTACTTAACACACACTACCAGACTCCTAAAACGAGCAACCGATCATTTTTATGTATAGAGACCTAAAACATTAAAATAATGATATGTCAGAGAAAAGGTTTCTGCAGTTTTGAAGCAGACATACTGGCCATCATTACGGTATCACCATTGTTCCAAATTTGAATTCACGAATTTGAAAAAGAGAATATAATTGGAGACGCGCACTTTTTTACGATCCGATAAGAATTTATTTACTAGGTACACCACGGAACAGAAAAAACAGTGGAAGTGCAATGTAACAAAATTACTATTGGAACCGCTGTCGCCAAACTCACACAAATAAACCGTTAATCGTATAATGCACTACAAATAAACAATTCGTTTGATTCGTCGTTTTAATTTTAGTCAAAACTAGCATAAGTCACAGATCCTACATCTGAAAATAAACCTTAATGCTTTATAGATAGGATTTATTTCACTTTAGTGCAGAAAGTATTTACAACGTTTTGAAATCTAAAGTCACACTAGATTCGAATAACGAGTGAATTCCGCTCACGGAACAGAAAAAACAGTGGAAGTGCAAAGTTGGCGTGGCACGCGTACCACAAGTAAGCGCTGTTACGCTTACTTGGTCGTTCCGTGGTCCCAGTCGTGTTCTAACATCGCGTCGAGTTGCTAGTCTCGCGACAAATTTATTTTTCCGTAACTATGCCATTTTGTTCCATTTTGGAGTGCAAAAATGATAGTAGGAGAAAAAATCTTAAAAATGGAGGTGTTTCGTACCATCGGTAAATACAATTTTATTTGTTTTCTTATATAATCTTAGTTAATGTCATTTTACTAATAATTTAACAGAACGTTTACTTAAAATCAACCTTATCTGATTAAAATAAAGTTTATTTTGGATTGATTGTATTCACTGTTTCGTTCTCGAAAGTTCTTCGCTACTCAATTAGTGATGTAGCCGGGTCGGATGTTGGTTTTATCGATAGATATCGTTATAAGAAAATAAGTAATATTAAATATTTATTATATAACATTACAACAATACAATTATTGAGATTGGAAGAACAATTTGCCATGGCTAAGGAAAACTTGGATTTCCTCAAAAATACTAATTTTTCAAGGGCAATAAATAAAAATTCAAAATAACGTATTTTTTATTTTAAACCCAAGTATGTAAGATGATTATCACAATTTATTCAGTATTGCGCATTTAATTCTTTTCACACGTGAATTGAAAACATTCAACAGGTAAGTATTTATATATTTGGGATTTATTAATTTATGTTAAACATGTTTATATAAAGCAAGTAATTTATTATACTAACCCGCACTGGGCCCGCGTGGTGGATTACAGCCCAGTCCCTCTCACAGAGAGGAGGCCTGTGTCCCATCAGTGGGAACATTATAGGCTGATGGTTATGATGATTAAGTAATTTATTATACAAACCGGTCAGGCCCTGTTGGTACCTACATACATGTACCACCCAAAACCAATTCCATCAGACACCGCTGATACGAATATGTACTACCACGAACAAGCTAAAAAATACTCTTTCATAGTAGAAAAAGAGTATTTTTTACTGATACATATACGTACCAGCAGTGCCTGACGGTTACCGGCTTTGGGACCGCCTGATAAATGACTGATGTAGTTATATATTTTATTTTTAAATAATACTACGTCATTCTTCCTACAGTTTTACTGAACTTCTAACAAGACATTTCTTTGAATTAAACAAGAAGTTGGGTATATATCGATATCGATAATGTAATTCAAAATTCAATGTGTTACTGCACTGGTCGAGTAGCAATAGATATCGACCTATGACGCGAATGTCAACCTTATGACTAACATAATTAAACTCATAATTGCGACCACTGAGAATACTGCCATCTATGGACGGGTAGCGGAATTCACATCCATCAATCATCCATCATCCATCAATCCAAAATAAACTTTATTTTAATCAGATAAGGTTGATTTTAAGTAAACGTTCTATTAAATTATTAGTAACATGAAATTAACTAAGATTATATAAGAAAACAAATAAAATTGTATTTACCGATGGTACGAAACACCTCCATTTTTAAGATTTTTTCTCCTACTATCATTTTTGCACTCCAAAATGGAACAATATGGCATAGTTACGGAAAAATAAATTTGTCGCGAGACTAGCAACTCGACGCGATGTTAGAACACGACTGGGACCACGGAACGACCAAGTAAGCGTAACAGCGCTTACTTGTGGCACGCGTGCCACGCCTACTTTGCACTTCCACTGTTTTTTCTGTTCCGTGGTACACACGCTGCGCAGCACCGCGCATCTAAGCGAGTCAGCGTACTTTGACACGTGTCACTCGCACTGAAATTAAACCTTTATACCATTCCCCTCTAAAAAGCTTATTTTATTCACTGAAAACAGTGAATAAAAAGCATAATCACTGTTTTGGTATTTTAATTTAGAATACACCAATATATTCGACCTCCTTGCGAAAAAATACTCGATACAAACTCCGATTTTATTGGTCGACATTTTCGACAAGGAATTTAGCATTACAATAAAAACTGTTTTGTGTTCTTTACTGTCATTAGTAAATTGGCGCTATTTTAAATACTGTAAGTTGTACGAACACGAGTTTAGTGTTACTTAATATTAAATCGATTGAAAATGCATTCAAATGATGAAGAAGATGTGTTAACACTTGAGTTTATGAAAGAGAGGGCGGCTGTTAAAGTAGAAAACTTGCTACCCAACAAATCACGGCTAGTTTACATCAAAGCCTACGATGAGTTTTGCAAATGGAAAAATGAAAATCAAGCTTTTGGCACATTTTCAGAGTGCTTTTGGCATGTTTTCCTAACTTATTTTAATGAGTTGTCGACGAAAAAGAAGTCATCGACAGTATGGAGTATGTATTCTATACTACGGTGTACTATAAAAACAAGGCATAATATTGACATAACAACATACTCGAAGTTGCAAGTTGTTTTTCTTGTAGTCATGGTATAAAGTATGTCGAATCACTCGCGTCGCTCAGGATTCAAACACTTGAATCACTCGCATAATGAATCACTCCCTACGGTCGTGATTCAGTCGTTAGAATCCTTTACTTGCTCGTCATTCATCTATGGCCCTCGCTTTAAATCCGTCCTTTTTTCACTAATTGCATAATATTCGTAAAGAAAATAAGTGCGCGCAGCGTCGCGTTGCTTCACGTCGCGGTCTGAACTCTAAAGAAACAACAAGCTTTGATTAGAGCCTTAGATTACAGCATATTATTATTATATACTATTTGACAATAGTTATTTCGTTAATTGTTTTGTTTTTTCATAAAAATAGTATCGAAATTGTTTTTCCTTATTTTTTTAAATCCATTCTGACTTCAAATTATGGATACTGTACCTGTACCAAGCTGTGGCACTTCTTCAGTCTGGGCTTAGTCAGCGAAACGTAAGTGTATTGTGTTCATGTAAGTAAGTCGGTTCTGGCGTTCAAAGAATTTACCGTCGATACCTAGACTAGACTGGCGGCTTCAGTGATTCATTTATTATGTAGACGAGTTTCACAACAATACATTGTAATTATTTCGAACCGTCTAGACGTCAAAATGATTCGTAAATTACCTATGTGATATTCTAAACCTCTTACAGCAAAATTCACAAAACAGTCGCCGGTTTGAGGTCGATTAATCAAAGATAAATAATAAAAATAAAAAAAGTACTTCATTTATTATTAGATCATAATTGAAATGATCTTTCATGTTGTGCAATAAAACTTTTAGAAATACAGTATTTTAACTGTAAAATCACGTAAACCGGCAAAATTACCTGTACGGCCTCTTAATTTTTAAACAAATTTCTGTTTTGTTTTAGGTTATAAACAATGCCTGTGCAACACAGGCTGTTATAAGTCTGCTGTTAAACTGTGACCATCCTGATGTGGACCTGGGTCCAGAATTGAATAGTTTGAAGGAGTTCAGCATGTCGTTCGATGCGAGGATGCGAGGGCTTACACTAAGCAACTCGCAGACAATTCGTAGTGCTCACAATTCCATGGCAAACCAGACTCTTTTTGAGTTTGATCCTAAAACTGCTTCAAAGGTATGGTAATGTACAGTACTGATATTGTACTGATAATGTATTCAATTGACAATTATTTACAGGCTCTTGTATTGTTTTTGCAATCTTATTTAAGTACACTAACTTTCTGTTGGCGTCTTGTTCTATTTTTTTCATTCCGATGAATGCTACAGGATGCCTTGTGTGGAAATTAGTAAATAGATTTTGTTCTTTTTGTTGTTTTTTTGGCTGTTTATGTAGCATATTTTTATGTACAGTCATTGCATAAACAATAATACAGAATGACCTTGATATTTCAGGATGACGAAGCGTACCACTTCGTTGGCTACATGCCGATAGATGGGCGTCTGTACGAGTTGGATGGCCTCCGTGAAGGTCCCATCGACCACGGCCCCGTCGCACCAGAACAAGACTGGCTGGATGTGGTCCGCCCTATTATTATGAAGAGGATTAATGTGTATGTGTATTTTTTTTCTTTTGGTTAATAACATCGGTTTTAATGACTAATTTTCATTCCATCTAAAAACTAATTTTGCGTTCAGCTGCAGTCTGGAGTCTGAATTTTTGGTTAATGGCAATAGGAGGCGAGTTTTAACATGAGACTAACCCCACGTCCTAACAAAAGGCGATCGTCGCGCGAGTTCGCGATCCACGCGATCGTTAGTATGAATTTTTACTTGTATGTCAAAATTCATAAACGATCGCGAGTTGATTGATCGCGCTAGTAATCATATTCATATAAAAGAGCGATCTCGTATTCGCGCGATGATCGCTTTCGGCTAGTACACCGCCTCACTCACCTCAGCGTCACGCATGTATAAGCCCAAAGGGAGCCCTTGGAAGTACAGGTGTGATGTTATGGTTGCGATTGTTGTAAATATTTTTTTTTTAATTATTTTTATTTATTTATTTAGGATCTCCAACAAAGGATACACATACACAATATAAATCACAATAACAAAAACGGTTCTTTCAAGTGTGCTCCACAGGAGACCACAGCATGCACATATAACTAGGTCTAAACAGGATGAAAATAAAAATAGGGAAAATAAATTAGTTGACTAAATAGTTATATTTAATATTTCCAGATACACTGAAGGCGAAATCCACTTCAACCTGATGGCCCTCGTGTCAGACAGGAAGATGATCTATGAGCGACAGCTCCAAGATCTGTTGGCGGAATCTCAAATGCTCGGCATGGAAACCGATGAGATGGAAAACGAAGTACCCAGACTTAGAATGTTGATTGAGTATGAAGATGTAAAGATGATGAAGTATCAACAAGAAATGGCTCGCAGGAGGCATAATTATTTGCCTTTCATCATCATGCTCCTCAGAATATTAGCCGAGGAGAAAAAGCTGATGCCATTGCTGGAGAAGGCCAAGGAGCGTGCTAATAAAAAGGGCCCGAAGAAACAAAAAGTATAACACATGTCTGGGGCTGGAAAGCGGGTCGAACGCGCGCGCAGTTCGCGGCGTGACTCGCAGTCCAGCCCCTCGCGCGTGTTGCCCGCCGCCGAACATTACTCTTTAGCTGACTTAGACGCTATATATAGAGAACCCCAAGATTTATTATTCAATATAGAACCCCAGCACATATTAGAACAAGCCATGGTAGAATCACATGAAGTATTAGATCGATCTATTTTCTCGCACGCAGTGACTCGTAACAATAATATAATAGACTCTGATGATAGCAAAGACTTTTTAGGAGACCCTCCGCCACCGCCCGGTTTGATATCAGATAACATTGAAATGGAAGATATGGAACTAGATACAGATATAGTGCATCAAATGGATCCGCTGTTGAATGTCAAACCACCTGAACCAGATTTTGAGACAGACTAAATTTACAGCTTTTAGAGTCAGTGTTGTTATAACAGGCGTCAATTGGTGTAGAGGATTAAAACAATTAAAATTAAACGCTAATCTAAATTAAAATCGTGAATTAGGTTGATGGACACTTCAAATATTATTTATGCAACCGTATTCAGTGTGTGCATGTTTCACGTGTAATTAGATAATTCAATTACACTTTTCATATACCTTATAAGAACTGTATGGATGTTAAAGTATTATTTCAATAAAACTGCAACAATAAAAATACGTACATTTATTTACTAACAATATTCGTGTATGTAACTTATAACTGAGCACAGTTACGTGTCAAGCAATAGTTCATAAATAATCCTGAAATATAAGATTAAGTACAGTGTGGATTATTAGTGAACATGCTTGACCACATCTTACTTTACATAGTGGCTGTTGTTAGTAACGAGCCGACGTCTCACAAGTGACTGTTGAACTTTAATTAGTTGTTGTAGTGCAAATTGTTTGATTTTTATAATATCATAATGTTCGTATATGTGTCCGTATACATAATTATAAATCACGTCGTGGAAGGCATTACACGAACTTGCTGCTACACAGGTATATATCAGGTACATTGATGTGTATGTGCTAGTGGTTAATTACAATAGAGCAATGTGCAACCATACATAATTGTAATTGTAATTTAAATCATACATTAAAGCATATAATATAATAATAATATATATAATAATATTTCGAGGATTAGTGCATTTATAAGTGTAAAATATAATTCAAATTCCCAGGCTAAATCTGCGCTGTCATATTATTACGTTACATAGTATTGTTGTCATTTTGTTTGCATCTTGTCGATTGCTGTATAATAGTAATTATTTACATCTTATTACAAATTTTACTTACGTCTAAATTATAAACCTAATTAACGAAAGATTTTTTTATGTATCAAGTTTACATGAGTAATAAATTAATGAATTTGGGGTGTGATGTGGCACTTTAAACATAGTCTAGCATCTGTTATTTACATCGGGGCACAGTTTACTTGAACACGAAGATGCGGTGACGGTGACATGATCGATGAATTACGAGTAATTATTTACAGAAATAGGTACATATATTGAGCTTAGCTGCCTGCTATGTTCTATGTCATTACTTGGATTCGGAAAGCAATCATTTTGATCTGATTATATTCTTTGTACGACTAAGCTTCTAGTCGAGTATCGATTAAGAGTATCACAGATTAGTTGCTTCAGTTCAATTTCGACTAAAACGCTTGTTGAATGTTTTAGGTATCGTTATGTTTGTGAGTCGAATCCAGGTAATGAGTGAACAGAGGCTGGATAAGTTGTGTAGTGTGGCGTCGTGTCGCGACGCTTCACGTGTTGGGCAGCAGGCCTTTGGGCTTGATCATCATGGTGGCGCGCTTCAGTGTGTAGTCCCAGCCTCTCCAGCGGAACCACACGATGCCTGGAACACATTCAAGTGTAAATAGCCATACATTCTACGAGCATAATACAGCGGTTTTTTGTGCCAATATTTGAATCGGTTGAGTAGTTTTGGTGTGAAAGCGCGACAGACCGACGAGAGTTATTGTCGCATTTATAATATTAGTAAGGATCACAGTATACAGACACTCGCGCTCACACGCGTCGGTATGTGCTTGCGCCTGTCAAAATAATGCTAGCAACCAGCTGCGATCACACCATCAACTTTGATCAGAGCTTTCCTTATTCAAGGAACCGTCCCAGATACTAAAATTTGGTCGATTCTGTTACGTCAGTTAAACCTCTTGTGCTTAGTTAAACAGTTGCCTACCTTGTCTGGCAGTGAGGTCCTGTGGGTCGTGCAGGTAGAGCCCGTTGAGGCCGCGGCCGCAAGACTTCCACCACCATCCTCCCTTCAGCATGGAGGCGCAGTTCAACGAGGACCTGTCGTTATCCCTGTAAATAACAATTGAGCATCATTTCTACTGTAAGCAATATCTCGCTTATGAACGAGGAACTCCTTATTTGCGTGGTTGGCGTGGTCGTGTAGTAGGTAAATATCTGATTGCGTCGTCAATGGTGTACAAAGTTACATTGTACTTGAAAGATTTTATTGAGAAGATTAGCAGATAGAAACCGTCGGGGTTCGTAGGGTCGGATGTGAGGAAAACTCGTATTCGCTGTTAGTGTTTTGTATGGATGATATGATAGGTCTAATTTAATCTAATCTTGTCTCGGTAGTGTACGGGACAGGCATTAAATATCTGTATTGAGTAGATTAGTAGATGATTGTTATGAAATATGTGTCGTAATGATAGCTGAATATTAGAAGAATAAGATTATTTCATATAAATCATTGTAAAATTATTTTTATTTGTCTTTGTATCTCTTCAAAACAGCTTAACAGGTAGTTCAAGTATTGTAAAACAATAGCAATATTCTGTAGTTGACACTGACAGGGATAATTAATAAAAAAAATGCTTAGTCACATGCTCACTACGCTCAGTAACGAAGACGTAAAGCCTAATGCTGTCTCTGTCACGTACGGTGAATTGTAACAACATAAATACTTTACTGAGGCCTTAGTGCGAGTTTCTTTTAACCATCTCGACTTTACGCACCGACCGCGTTCGGCGCTCCGATTGGCCCTTCACCAGTGAAGGTCATTGAAGGGCCAATGGGAGCGCCGAACGCGATCGGTGCGTAAAGTCGAGATAGTTAAAAGAAAAGAAACACACCTAGTTTATATTTATCTGTGACTCACACTAAGGCGTCTCAAAGCTTGTTTTTATTTGAAAAATCGGTGCTTAGGCCGTTATAAGTCCACATACCTGTTGTAAGTAGAGAAGGGGCTGTTGTTGGACCCGTACCAGGGGTCGTTGAGGGAGTCTCCCGCGTTTCCCTCGTAACCATCTATTTCAAGCTTGTAGTATTCCGCTTCCGAGTAAATCTTGAAGTGCGAATACTGTGCATACCTGTTTTGTCGGAAAAATATTAGGCTTTCTCTTATTTTCTTTGATCTTCAAAATGTCGATTGTCCCGCTGTACGTCTTCTCTGTTCAAACACACTCACTATAAACTGTATCACCAAGTCATTTACCACTGGTTTCTGAAAGCTCATGAATATAAACCATTATAAAATCCCATGAAGTAATTCGATTGGCGTTAGTTATTTTGTTCAGACAAACGCAATCTTAAACATAAGATTTCACTATGTCTTATGTAATTTTAGTGTTACTGAACAAAACTGAACTGAGTGTTTTGTACAATATCTAGTTCAGTATCTCGCAATTGTCGAACTGTCTGCCTACATTTAATATAAATCATTCAATCAATCGTGTAGATGTAGTGAACATCAAAGCAGGCAATAAACTTGTAAATAGATTCGCCTACGCTGCTACCTACAATGTTACTTGTCAGCACGTGTTAGAATCACATCTCATAAATATGGCTCTTCGTTAACGATATTTTATTGTAGTGAAGAGCCTCTATTGGCTTGTATTATTCAGACTAGGCCCATTACTGTTATCTTCTCGTAATAGGCGGAGCTATGTACCTAAAAGATTTTGTTAATTATCAAATATTTCTAGGAAACTTGAGTAAGGTTACCTGTAGCATGCACTCGCAAAATCTGAATTTATATTCAATGTCAGCCTTATGTCAATGTCCATAAGTCACATGACGCCCACGACTGTAGTACTCGGAAACCCTATCCTGCTAGTCTGCTTACCTCTTATTACCGTCGAAGTCTTCAAGTTCAACCCTGAGCATGTAGTCATCGTTGTTGGTCAGCATGTAAATGTTCTCGTTACCGAGCCAGAACTCCTTGCTGGGGTCGCCGAACCCGTTCTTGTAGTCGTTCCAGTCTTTGTTGAAGTTCTCAGCAGGGATACCGTAGTCATCTCGACGATGTATCACCTGATTAATATAAAGGAAGTTTTATTTGCCGACCATCGCCCATAGCACTACACTGCTGGACATAAGCCTCTCCCAAGTTATGCCTCAACGCTACGTACAACCATCTGCATCCAATCTGTCCCAACCACCTTCTAAAAGTCCATCTAGATGGAGGCTTTCATCTCAGTACCTTGAAATATTTGCGACAACTCACGACTGACAGTGTCGATTCCACATGGCCAGCTATTACAAGCTAGACGCTTGAGGCTCACTTGTTTTTTATATATTCTTCGCTCGTGAGAGAAAGAGCTTGTGAGAATCCGTCATGCCGTTGTTATAGGATTTGTCAGATAATATGAGTCAGCAAAGTGGGGCTGGTTGTATTCCCAGCGTTCCTGAACTAAATAAGTATAATCGTCGTGGAGACTCTTTCTATTTTACAATATAATAATTATTATCATAATATTGTAGTCTTTTACACTAAGTGGTAAAATCCAATTTTAAAATGTGTAGTAGATTCTGAATATTGTAGTAGTATTTTAATATTGAAATGTTATGTATGTATTTATAGACGTATTGAATAATTTAATGTTTTATACTTATTTAAAAAAAAACTATCTTTTCAAATACTTTATGAAAAGCCAAACTGCACAGCATTTAAGAAATCAGAATGTAAACATTTATTACTTTAAATATCTAATACCAGCCTATGATTGGCTAACTTCTGGTCTTATGTAGAGAAGGAATGAATGAGCAGGATCACCACGATCAGACCAGTTTACGAATTAATTATAGGCGATGGTAAGACGAAATTAACTATAGCCGATGGTGAGACGAAATTAATTATAGCCGATGGTGGGACGAAATTCACTTCCGGTATTAATTTATATTCCAAATTTCAAGCACCCGGGATTCAATATTACAATAGAGCACCATGTATTTAAATATACCTACCTAATTACGTAGATTTTTACTACTTACTTAGACTTCATACGTCAAAGTGGAGGAAACCATTGCATTAATATAATTGCTATATTTATAAATTAGTAATCTCTGTTTATAATAGTCCAAGATTATTCATAATATGCAAACAGTATTCATTGTATTCAAGAAAATTTCTCTCCTCTACCTTTCCTTAAACATATACCATAATAGCCATTTGTTAAGTACACAAACAAAATAGCTACGATATTTTTTTTAATATAATAGGATGCTTATTTAGTCATCATATTGTATTCTACCATATTGATACATTCATGGATATATTATTATGATTTTAAACCTATATTGTCCCACTGCAGGGCAAAGGCCACCCTTCCTTCTTTCCACTAATCTACATAGCCTGTTTTACTGCTGTACTCTTTAGTGCTTAATACGACTATCAGGGGTGATTTACTATTATTATCAATCAACTCAGCCCATCATATTCCAGTGCTGGGCTCCGCCTCTCCCAAGTAGTGCAGCTCACACTGTGAACTCGGCAGCAATTGTACTATAGTGCCGCTGTAATAGGAACTAAAACCCGTCATGGGATTGACTCGAAATTAAACCGAGCGCACAGTGTGAGCTCGGTGTAACGTGTAGGTAGTATAATGTCGCTGTTACACGTTACTTAATAAAATACTTGTCAAGTCAAAGTCTAAGTTAAAATTGTTTTGTGATGCGTGTGTTCATAATTTGTTCTTATACATCAGTGATATTGTCATTTTAGGGTAAAGTAAGCCAGAATTAAGTACTTAAAATTAAATGAACTTTTGCCCTATGATCAATTCTTTGAATTCTACAAACCTAATCCTACACGTACTGTATGCCACACGTCTGTGGTAATTTATCCTAGCAATATTGTAACTCCGTGGGTACTACGCTAGGTCATCCCACGGTCAAAGTATTACCATCACCGCCGTGCGGTCTATTGTATGTAACAACATAACATCACGTCTGTTTTCTCCGGAGGGTTGAGCAGATGTGTATCTATAGTGTAGTACCTACCCACAATTCGCCAATTTTGCCATTATTACTTTATTCAATATTGCAATTGAGTTATTTATCGGTACGACGCGACCCCCTAGCGTCGGGGCGTTTCTAGGATAAAGCCCCATAAAATTTGTACCAGCTTCCAACCTGAGATAGCTTAGGTAGAAGAAAACTCGATATCCGTCAGTGTCGGATTTGGAGAACTAAGCGTCATGACACAGACCTCGGTCTATGTAACATATTAAGGGGCTTCTGACTGTTCGTACTATACGAAATCTCGAAAGCGCCACTCCATCTTATAGGTGTGGTATAATGTGGCCGTTAACTTCCCCAAATTGTATAAAATAAACAAATTCCGTAAACTTACAGTCCAGCCTCCGTCAGCAACGTTCTGCTCGCAGAACACCTTCAGGAACCAGTAGGTGGTCCCTCTGATCTGCAGATAGTACACGCCAGACTCCCGCATGCCGCCATTCATGAGGTCCACACACGAGTACCCCTGTAAAGACATCAGATATCATTGTAGACTAAAGCTAAGCGCACATCGGGCCGCACAGCATCGCATTTCAATACAAAAAAGTGCAAAGTGGTCCGCCTGTAGTGTATACTCGTAATGGCTCAAAGAAAATGTATGAAAGTGATGTAGCTAGGTAGGTACTTAAGAGCATTTTTTAAAAAGCGGGGCGGACCGCTTGAATATACACTGAGCTTCACTCTACATCCATAATAACAGAGGTAGGCACACGCAATAAATTATGAGCACATAAAATACGTGCATTCATTTCAGTTATCTTTAAAATTGCGGAAATGATCTTCGGTGCACCCTACGCCCGCTTTGAATAACTTTATAATGTGCAACGTCTTACAACATTCTATTCGCATAGGCTATACTTAATATAGGTATTCGCGATGCGTTCGGAATGATAATTTACACATTTTAATACGCATAATAAAGAGAATAAGCATTTGAATGGGTTCGAGGCGCGTATAAAACCTTTAGTACTCAAACAATGCCATCAATTTGAATGCCACGTTATGTATAGGTATCATTACTTACGCAATATTAATAACTTTCTTTCCCTTTTTGTATTACAGGTAGATTGATTACTGGCCCCTTTGCAACTTTCTCAAGATAATTGCCATTTTGTCTAAATGTCATATTTATGAGAATCTTTGAATGTTGAATGTTTGTCACATTAACACAGAATGAGAAAAGACAAAGGCGTAGAGTACATAACAGTATGAAGTAGACAAAATTTCATGTACCTAATGTCGTTTTTAGGGTTCTGTACCCAAAGGGTAAAACGGGACCCTATTACTAAGACTCCGCTGTCTGTCTGTACCAGGCTGTATCTCATGAAACGTGATAGTTAGACACTTGAAATTTTCACATATGATGTATTTCTGTTGCCGCTAACAAACGTGATTTTTTTTTGCCGTTTTTCTAGTTAATGGTACGGAACCCATCCTGCGCGAGTCCAACTCGCACTTGGCCGGTTTTTATTCGTTTACATACAATAACTTCACAAGTACACGTAGACGTGGGTAGTACCTACCGGTAGGTACCCGAGCGAGATCTCGAAAGTGACTGCCACAAGGTTCCTATGATGTGACAAAGACGACGCTCTACGAAGCTGAACTGTTTCTAAACAATTTGTTTGTTGAACTGTGTTTGAAACTCAAACAGCAGCGTACGAACTTTACATCGTCATAATTATACCCTTCGATACCCTTCGTTCAAGAGTGTAGGTATTCTTGATGGAAGCTTGAATGTGAACGCACCCACAAAAATGTCAATTACCTATTAACAATACCTACTTAGATAAGCAATAAAAAAGGTGGGTAGGTAGAACAAAATATTGTTAAATTTTTTTGTTGACCTACCTTTTGTTCCAACCAAAGGTTCAACAAAATACTTGGTAAAAACACCGGAATAGAACGCTTCCTCTTCGCGCGACACAATTCAGCTTTCACAATAAAGAGCGTATAAAAAAAATCCTGTCCGATCCGTGAAGGTGTTGTTAAGAATCATACTGAGAGGCAAAACATGTGGATAAAAAAAAAAAAAAATGCTTTCTCCGCATTTTATTTCAATGGGGAATTTTACTGAGTTACCTATTGCATGGGACGCGGGCGGCCGTAGTCTAGCGGGTGTCTACAAGTCATATGACATATGATCTCTGTAGAAAATTTGATAATTTATAATGAAATTTGGGTAATTTAGGTACCTACTAAAAACGTGAATTTTAAATACCTAGCAATAAAGTCATTTACACAAAAAAAAAAAACTTTTTATTAATGTATTTTATGTACCTAGGCGCCCCCTTTCGGATCGGACAGGGTCTTGGTTACATGCTGTGTAGGTAGGTCCCGCCACGTTCTGGGTTAAAAATCATGAGCTTTTTTTACATTTTGTAAATGAATAACGTTACAACAGACTAAGTATATTTACACAGCTGTCGAGCCAATAAGAAAATATTCAGCCTAAGTATAATAATATTTCTGTTGCAAAGTTGATACAAAAACGCCGCTAGAGTAAAGAAAAAGAGAGAGGTAGATACGTAAACGATGTCTTTTCAAGCATTAGTAAACATGCCGAAAAAAATATGCAAGAGTTTTTAGCAATTAGTAGACGCAACCGTTTCTAGTTTCTATTATTCTAATGGGAACAAAACATCATTTGTGTAAATCTTAGAAACTCATTCACGTGATCAGGGGGCTTAAAACGGTCACTTTAGCAGAATCATATTATGAAAATATTATGAACCATCGTAAAATGTTTCAAACTGACATTTCATAATATTTATGATCTGCGTGTAATTCATAATACGAAATAAGTAATTCATCTGTTTGACAGTTTTCTATGGAGATTCGTAAAATGATCCACAAATTATGAATTTCTTTTATGTCAAATTAGAGGAATTTCTAATGACAGCTGGAAATTCAGGAAATGAATCGCTTTTAGAGGAATTGCTAATGTGGCCGTTTTAGGCCCACTGGAATGTCAATTACGTCGGCATTTACGGACAGTTCAAATGAAGGTTCATTGTGATATCTATATTAGTCGGTATTACGCAACTTACGGTACCCTGGTACCGGAGTACCTACCTACCAGACGCGGTAGGTACTTCTACTTGTTATTATATTCTTACACTAAACTTTGCTTCACAATTCATTTATAAAGAGTCCATTTTAACCTTCCCTTCTACAAATTTCTTGTAATGAACGTTGCCTTAAAAATGATTGCTTATACCTATTTACTAATAAAAACCCGTAAAGCAGCAGTAGATAGTCGTAGAGAGTGATAACATCCAAAAAGCATAACAACAAACCACTAGTGAAAACGGCAAATGACGAAACGAATCTGATAAATCTTTGAGAGGTACTCGTAGGTAGGTTGGTTCCTACTAATTCTCTAAATGGCATCGACAATCATTCATCTTAGTCGCGGAACTAAATCATTAATCTCTCGTCAGCTATAGTTTTTACTAACTAGACACGTAATGTGACGGCGGGACAGCCACATTCTTCATTCATAATTTTTTTTTTTCTTTACTTTGCTGCTGACAGTGTTTTTATCAGAATCGGTCACTTTCGTTACAAAAACTTCGTTCATCACTTGACACTGACAGAATAGTCGACATTGGCTCAACTGTCAAAGAAGAAAACAAAAAACACTAGCCATTGCATCTTGACTAACTTATAGGGTCCCGTTTTCACCCCTTACGTACGGAACCTAACAAATTACATCGTATGGAAAGCGTCGTTGGGAAACTGTCTTCATGGAAACGACTTCCTATGTTAGTGATACGGTGAAACTTGCGGTTTCCAACGCTAATCGTTGACATTTTCCCTATGATTGTTAACCAATCATAATGCACTAGTGTACTCAGTGATTTATAGATATTATTGTGATTTGCATAAGCGTATCTAATACAAAGCGTTGGATCGTACGACAGCTGCGGCCCTCAGGGGAAATGAAAGTAGGAGTTTTGTTTTCATCATTTCGACTGACAAGGCGGTCACGATCTGTCAGTCTTCTGACTACATTCCTACGTGCGATTGTTATATGGTTCTTCTATCACCACAATAGCAGTAGGTAAGAGTAATTTGTTAACAAGACGGTTTTAATAATGTTGTCCAATATCTATATTCTATACCATTAATGAAAACACACATTGATTTGTCCATTAGACAAATCAATTTGTGTCTTTGGGTTTCTTCACGGTTATGACTTGTGAAAGGTATCTTTTAAAGATTACTGTGGTTATAGGCTGTATAATATCTAGTACCCGGGCGACCGAGCTCTGCTCGGGTGAAAATACGGAGAAAACGATTTTTACTAGATATGAGACCTAGATCGATTTTTCGCCCCCGTAAACCCCTATATTTAAATCGTTAGAGCCGTTTTCGAGAATGTGATTACAAATATATAGGTATATATTTATATATATATACAAATATTGCTCATTTATAGTACAGTAAATCTGTGAATTAAAAGATATTTTAGGTCGAGATAGTCTAATAAAGTACTAAATAAAATAGCAGATATTCATTCAGTCACCTGCTAAACTGGAGTACCTACCTAATGGTAAATTTATTTAAACTTACAACATTTAAATACGTGGGTGCTCAATAACCTGTACAGGAAGTTAATTCGCAAAATTAATTACTTACCTTATGATAGCTAAGTTGCGAAATCACGACAACCTGCTACAGTTAAGTTTACTTACTTAAATACTGTAGACCCTGTTTAGGTATCGGATACCTATTAATTACTCGGAATTGCAGTACCTATATGATAGTTAGCTATTTTTTGTAAACATTGTTACTTATACACGCCTATTCCGTCAATTTTATTTATCGTTCAAATATCGTGCCTACGCTCATGCTACCAAATCTAATACTTAAATATAACAATAAAACGTGTCTTAAATGAATAGTGGCAATAAGAAATGTGAAATATTTCGGAATGGTTGCTAACAAACAGTAACGACAAACAGTTCGATTGCGTTCGTAACATAACGTAAGTATTTGGAGCGACATTTTTTACACAGGTGCGAGCCGGGCGCGATAGGTAAACATGTTATAAAACGTTGCATCATGGAGCTCCACATAACCGCCGGTTCTCGTACGCTAAGACAATAAACACTTGTAATCATTGGTAATTGTCGCATGGTGGGAACGGCCGGTTTTTGCGCGGGCGCTTACAAAGGCGCGGAAAGCGCGGCCCGGTGTATGAGTGTGATGCCGAACCAGATTTACGTAATGAGAGCCACGCAACTTTCCTTGCACGGAAATGTCGCGGTGTCTCAGCTTGGCGCTTTTTCAACGACAGACCAACAACAGAGCTTCGCTCTTGCGAAGTTTACCTACTGTTTAAGTATGAGCCAACAATTTTTAAGCGTCTTCAATGTTGTTTTTATATATTTTGCGAAATTCACGTATATTTTTTTGGGTAAGAAAAATAAGTAAATTCCCTAAATAATAGTTAAAAAAAAAAACTAGGCCACTCCTAAAGATATACCGTTCGTGGGAATGATACTGGGGCAAGGGTCAAGATCTGATGTACCGACCTAGCTAGTAGTTGGATTTTTAAAAGCACATTGCCTTGAATCATAAAAAATAATTTAGAAATTAGATTGTTAAAACATGTGGTGGAATAGCGAGCGGATGTCATAAAATATTTATCCAATCTTATGACCAGTAGGACCTATAGACTGGAACTAATAGCCGTTTGGTCGGAATGTTCGCAAAATCCGGCAACTGCATACCGGAGCATATATTGCGCAGTATTTTGTGTTCCTTATTGCTAAACCGGGAGACGTAAATGGCAGTGTATCGGAGAGACTGTCTACGTTGCGCACAACCAGACCGACAGGCGCTGATTAACATTCCGACAACAGAGCTTAAATACAACAGTAACATAACCGAGCCACCGCCTAGACTGACTGATTTGTATCAATCCCCTATCCGTAGCCGATGCAATCGCCTTACTTCATCTAACCTACATCTACTCGTAGACAAGAATCAATTTAACTAAGACGTATTGCTGCAGCTACTTGTAATCAACGTTTTTATTTTGCATTATGATTCATTTTTACCCGACTACGGAGAAGAGAGTTATGATTTTGACCGGTATGTATCTATGTATGTATGTTCATCTGTTCCCTCCTATCTTCTAAACCACTCATCACAATTTGACAAATGAGGTATCGTTGGAAGCGTCTTGATCGTCCGCTGGCTATGGCTATGTGACGTCACATTAAATTAAAAATGACGCCCTCAAGAGGACATAAAGTCAGGAACAAAAAAAAATTGTTTAATCGTACCATGTTGGGTATCAAATGAAAGGGCTTAAAAAGCACATTTTGAAAAAATATATATTATAACCAAAAAAGAATTAAAAAAAATAAAGTAATAAAAACTAAAACTCAACTACACCTAAAGAGGTATAAACAAGACACCACAGACAGACAAATTAAAAATCCGGAGTCACACGTAATCTGTTCGATTTATGCCGTGTGACTCCGGATTTTTAATTTGTCTGTCTGTGGTGTCTTGTTTATCCTTTTTTAGTTGTAGTTGGGTTTTAGTTTTTATTACTTTTCTAAACTGTCTGAGTATCATACAAAGATATAAAGCTGTGAGATTATCTTGTTACTCCATCAAACTTGGGCCAAAGAAAAACGTTTCAAAATGTTTTTAAAGACAATTTCAATTATGTTTAATAGCCACGGGACGATGAAACACGATGCTCCGTGGTACTTCAATAAAGTTATATCATTCGCTCGGTTAGCACATTTTATTAATTGCACCTTTAAGATTTGTTCAGTGACAACGATAGGTGTGTTGTGTTATAATGAGTAATAATATTCTTTATGTAACTTTGACTCACTTTCACGTCTTTATAGTTGGCGACGATTTCCGAAGCGAAAGTATTATTGCCGATGATGGGCTTGTTCTTCACGCTGGGGAAGATGATGCCGCCCTTTCGGCTGGCGGGGCGCGGGCTGGTGCTGCCGGCGCCTGTGCTGGCGGGCGTCACGGTCACGGTGGCGCCCGCCGCGCTCGCGCTCGATGTGCTCGATGTGCTCGAGGTGCTCGTGCTCGGGCTGCGTGTGACACGGACATTAGTCACCGAATACCCCTACACCCCATGCACCGAAACGATATCGCGTGTGTAGGTTGTACGAGTGAGACACAAAATCGCCAGGGCTCGCATAAATATGTCGCTTAGAAAACAATTTATTATATCGTACCATCGAAACAGCACAGTCGCACAGGCATAATAAATTGGAAATAGAAAGATGTCACCTGTTGTTTAGTGTAGTAGAGGGCGGGATTGTGGTGGCAGCCACGGTGCTGGTGATGGGGTCGGCGTAGGGCTCGTCCACGCGGTACCGGTTAGGCGCGTACTCCACCAGCCGGTCGATGGTGGGGTCCAGCAGCAGCTCGGCGGGCACCGGCCGCTGCGCCAGGGTTGCCACATCGTCCTCTTGTTTCTTCAACCGTTTCTCCACCATGTCTAAATTTTCGATAATGAGATTCGTCTTAAGGCGTAAGTCGTTGTGGATCTGTCCGATGGCGCGCTCTTGACGCTGCGTCTGCGTGAGCAGTTCATCGGACTTAGGAACCAAATCATCTACAGAACTCTTAGTACCAACGACCACATCCCAAACTTCGTCCATCTTTTCTGAAACACTCATCATAGGGATAATTTTATTTACAAGGTTATCAATTTTACTGCTTTTTGTAACGGGAGCCTGCGTGCTCGTCGCGGTACGGTTCTTAAACAAACTGTTGACGTTAATTGACGCATCTTCAGGTTCAACTATGGCGGCGTGTACATCGGCCATCATATAAAGCACTTTGCCTAAATTCTCAGAAACGAGATTTATATGGAACTGTAATTTACGATCTACTGTCGACACGGAGCTTCTCAATTGGTCTACTTCTTTCGTGATTTCAGTGATAACCTCGGTATTCAAACCTTTTGCAATTTCTATAACGTTCAAATTAATAGGTTTCTTTTCACTGGCCTCGGCATTGATGTCATCGACTGGCAAAAAGTTGCTGTCGATCTGATTTTTAAGGCCTACCAGTGTCGTATCGATGTTCGATACTTTTTGATCTAGAGATTCCAGTTTTCGGTCGAGCAACTGTGCCTCACTTATCTTGTTTTTAATTTCGGCCTGTCTTTTTGCGGTGTTTTCGGTAACGCTTTCCTCGTTGTTTTGGCCTATGTGACTGAACAGTTTTAGGTCGAGGTTCCCCAGTTTTGATATGATAGCATCTGTTTTGTGTATGTTGTCATTTACCCTCGAATCGAGCGCTTCTACTCTTCTCATTAAGTGTTCCACGGCCTTGTCCAAGTTCTCTATCCTTTGTAGTTTTGTCTCTAATGTACTCACTATTACTTCAAATACGTTGAATATGTACTGCTCTCTGAAACAATAAAAAAGGAACTGCTTTAAACCGACATCAACACAAAGTTCGTGCATGAGAAAAAGTTAAGTAAAAAGAGTAAGTAGATCATTTACCACTGTTGGGTAAACGCTAGGATATATGATGTAGAACAGTTATTTTTTTTATTTTCTCCTATAAACCTAGTGAAATTGACATATCTGTCATCAGAGTTGTTATGCAAGGAAAGAAATAGAAACCTTAATCACGTGCTACAACGTGCGTGCCTCAAAATGTTTAATAGTGTCATAGACCTACGTCTGCTGTAGACATGGCGCTAACTAAGCACAAACTAGATCTTGTTATGAGTCGTTTTATATTCACTTGCCTGCGCAGAGATTCTGAAACTGTATGAACCTTTATAATTTGTTCCAGCGATTTCGTAAATTAAACGTCATGTCTGACCATTTTATGAGTCGGTGAAATTGCAAATATTTTTGTTATACTTAATTCAAATGGCCTACGGTTGATAGATCTTATTCTTAGGTATGTTTAACGAGTTATTTTTAAATAGTTGGTATGTCTGATAGAGTCATAGGTACTTACTCGAATATTGATACAGAATGACATAGCGTTGACGTGTAATAAAAACAATACGCGTGTGTTTACTAACGGCATAATGTAAAATAGTTACGTCAGTTTTGTTAGAAGTCGACAGCATAAACCTAAAGGCGTGTACTCACGAAAGAACAAATCATGGTGAACATGAACATCGAACACAGCACATTTGGTTCGTACGTGTGGACGCAAAATACCAAAGTGAATACGAACACAGTTCGACTTGTGTTCGTGCTCATCCACCCCGCTCTCTTTAGTAGCCATGAATTCGTAATTGAATCGCATGGAACATTTTAGACGAAAATAGTGTTTGATGTTCGTTAGTGGTACGCACATGCGATCAAAGTGTTCAATGTGCGTGTTCACCATGTTCTTGTTCGTTTGTGCGCGTACACGCCTTAACGCAGAATTATTCTGGGTTTATCGTCAACTAGCTTCCGCCAGCAGCTTCGCCCGCGTGATTATATCTTTATAAAATATAGCCTATGTTACTCTGTGATAAATTGATAATATAGCATTGTAGTGGTAAAAGAATTTTTAAATAAAATAGGTTCAGTTGTTTTTGAGTTTAGTCATTACAAACAAAAATACAAATCTTTCTCTATACAGCAGCAGTGATGTCACAAATTGTTCCTGTGTTAATGTTTTACTTACATATTTTACTAAAACTATGAGTCCTGTTGCTTGAATTTAATTATTAAATGTACCTACACTATATCAGAATGGCTTCTAATAAACAAAATGCTATAGAAAACAGACGGAAATTAAGATGATTCGACATTAATACAGTTAAATAATATTGTACTTGAATGCCTATCATTAGTATGTTAATAAATTAATATGAATGGTATCTCGAGACGTGTTGGACCTACCAATATTTTATGTAATATATTAATGTGGGAATTATTAATCAC
The DNA here is from genome assembly GCA_949152455.1 of Lithophane leautieri. Taxonomy (NCBI): domain Eukaryota; kingdom Metazoa; phylum Arthropoda; class Insecta; order Lepidoptera; family Noctuidae; genus Lithophane; species Lithophane leautieri. The sequence goes on along the minus strand of OX424458.1, from coordinate 15,713,719 downwards.
GACGGTGTCAATGAAATATTTAAACCAGTTTTGTATGATGTTTACGACCACTTTCCTCTTGATATTTAACTAAAATACTGATTAATTAATCTTTGAGAACGCGAATAAGTCAGGATGCGCAGTTATTAAGTAAGTTGCTTTAGAAAACAAAATACATATGGGATACCATTAGCGCTTATAACATTCATATAGAATTGAGATACCTGTAAACTTATATCGAAATATATGTCGACATGATCTAATGTCAAGTTACTCTGAACGACTTCAGAACCAATTAAAGAAATTTGAGCAATAATATCGCTGATATTATAACATTCGAAGCTAAGTTCTGCTAATCTTGCTAGCAGCAAGGTGTTCGGCAACATAAATTCATTTCGAAATCACAAACGAATCTGTTATTATACGTATAGAAGCGGCCGCACTACATCGAAGCGAGAGGCTATCGCCCGGTATTATGCAAATCCACTATAAACTCGCAGTTTGGTCCACCAGCCCACTCTAATAGTGTTTGCTTTACTAAATTGATCGCCTGTTACGACCTGTCCTATCCGATACACTAACTTCCTGAAACCGATACATTTACTAAAGTGTACCAGCTGCATTGAGTATTGCAACACCTGCCTCCTTTCAAACGCATTATATTCCCGGGTACGGCTCTAGAAATTAAATCTAACAAGTGTTGATTAATGAAGCATTGAGTGTAACTATTTGGGTGAGCGGGTTCCTGCTAGACGTGAAGTATTGTGTAAGTTGTGCGCGGAGGCATTATGTAGATTGTTAACGATAGCACGCAGTTAGCCGCGGCTCGCGTGATGCCAGTTGTTGCCATAAATCTATCTTCTGGGATAACAATGATTGTGATAATCAATCACATTACTAATAAGATAGAGATTTGTTCACTTGTTGGGGAGTTACTATATTACGTAACATATACAAACACCTAAAAGTATTGATTGTAACACTGCCTCCTAATCTAGAGATGTTGCGACAAGTATTTTTCTGAAAATATTTAATAGCTCTCAGAAAGTTCGTGATTAAAGTTTTTTTTTGCAATCTATTAGGTTGATCTTAGACAATATATGTAGTAAATAAATAACATTGAGACGTTTTAAATATTGTGGAGAATTAGTAATATAAACAAGTAATTTATGCAAATATTTATTTTACGTGTTTAAGTTTTGAACATAGGTACCTATGTAAAATAAAATTCCGTTATTCCGTTACACAATGAAATGTTAGATGGATTAAATGTATTATATTAATGCTATTATATAAGCCTTTGTTAATTAATAACCATCTCCGACAATTAAAATAGATGGGCCTTCAATATTATACAAGAATGTTATAAAAATGATTGTTGATGTTTCACTGGTAGGTGTACCTAAACTACGCACAAATTGTTTCCTTGTTTATGTAAAAAATAATACAAGGCAATTACAGGGCTTTGGTGAATATGGTAAACACACTAGGTATATTGGTAAAATATACACCTGTTTTGTCCATTTAAGGCCTTCGGGATAAGAAAGGTATTACTTATGTCACAAATACCTACCAGGCAGGAACGTTAGTAGGTAACCACAATCCAGCATATGCACCTATGTTCATGCCAATTCCAGTCAGTGTGTCTAATCATATGTGGCTAGAATTCTAACACCAACAAGACCTTGCTTGGATGCATGTTGGAACTTTCGCCTCTCTTCTCTTCTACACTTATAAATCTAATTAATACAGATAAGTTTTTTTTCTAGCCTGGGGAAATGATTTACGTGGAAGTTTAATATGTTTTCCATTTATACCATTAGAAAAATTTAAAAGATGAAGAGAAAATTTAACCAGTTTGTGGTTGAGAATTGTTGTAGTGATGAATAGAGCAATTCTCCTCACGCTCACGCATAACGATCTCAGAACAAATTTCAATTAGCCTAAAACATTCTACTGTCCCTTAATCGGCAGGACTAATCCGAGGGCAGAACATTCTTTTGCTAAGATTTGAATGTGGCTCAGGGTCCAAGTATTGTGTGGGGCACCGATTGCGCGTACAACCCGCGCAAACGCGTTGTGCAGACGACGGGCCATTGTCAAACGAATATTTTGTTCTATTTGTGTCGTTCATAATGTAACTGAACGTGCTTTGACTGCATCCGACAGACCCACGTGCATTTCTGAAACTATTATAATGGCGAGCGGTTTTCTTCGCAAGTTGGCGACAAGATTGTATTTGGTTGATTGGAGTTCGTCAGTTCACGAACATCTCTAGCATTCATAGTTTTGGTCAGCTTGCTTGCAATAGTCGTGATTTTATTTGGTTGTTTGAAGTTTGTGAGAAATTGATTTCAACTTTGCGTATTTTATGATTACCTTTTGTTTTCCTATTGAACGAATCATGATAAAGTATTCCACGTTCTACTAGATGTTTTTGTGGGAATCGTGAGAGGTATTTAATTTTATCTTCTAGAAGGTATTTTTATGACATGACCACGATTTGAATGATGCCAGATTTGGCAAGCATCACGTCCGAACTGTTTTGAATAACTGTCCTTGTTGATTGTAGTAATCCAAGTCAAAAATGTTTCGCATCCAGAAATAATTTAACCGTGGTGAGAATAACAATACGTTACAATATTCTAGTTCATTGTTATTGCGTGCACCTTATCAGATATTATGCTAACACGATAGTAATCGACAGGCATACAGCTTGATGTATGTTACGGCCGACTCCACTACAAGGACTTTGTAATTAGTTGGTTTAATTATAATAAGTTGAGACTTAGCTGCGATATAATCGACAATAGAGCACTAATATGTCACCAAGTATGTTTTAGTAAAAACAGCAAATATTTTCATGGGAATGACAAGTGCCACACGGTGGGACCTTGCGGCAAGCCGTTGGTTTATCGTCGGCTGAGCTGAGCTCGTACAAATATTTTGACGTCGACTTTGTAATTAATAAAATTGTGTGAGCAGTAAGCACTGACCCTCGTGTGACCATGTGGCAGCGTCATGCCACCCACGCGCCGCGCCGCTTGCGTGTACTAGCTATCATTAGTCTTAGGATACGAGGAGATATTTGATTTCATTATATTACATAAGCATGTTGTACATTGAGTTTCTATTTATTGACAACATAATTAGGATATTAAACAATAGCGATATCGGCTCATGTTTCTCCTATAAAAAATATTGACAACGTAATCTTAGAGGCCTTAAAAGTCACATGATAACTAAATATGCCCACGATAATGTTCTTGTATTACATTCTAAGTGCAGTTTTATGTTTCTATAATAACGGGTCCATAGTTTTATGGGCGACACGCGTCGACCGGCCACACCTGGCTGATATAAAAGGTATAAGTTCTACATTTTCATTGTTTCAAGATCATGAGAAAACTGTTCTAGCATTTCAACGCCGCCAGCTGAAATTAGATCACAATTACGAAGTCAGTTTACATAACTTTATGTTGTTACATTTGAATTTTTTTTTTTGAATAAAATATGGTATTCAAAACGGTTGCTTAAGTATATTCAGTTGTTACAAGTTACGGCAGATATCGGCAATAGCGGTGGGAAATGTTTCGTGAAGATGTTGGCTCATGAGGTATGGCTGTTTTCGTTTGAACGAAGTCCTCATGACGTAGCATCATAATTGTAATATTATGATTTAAAAGAGTGTCCTTGGAGTTGCATGCCCGTTCTTCTCTATAGAGATCTACGTTTTGGAATGGGCAATTAGCTTCAACTTTCTGATAAACTGACCGACTGTTTGACAGTTCAGTGCCTGTAAATGGTTTAATTTAAATAAATGCTTTGAGTTCGAGTTTCATTTAGCACGAAGACGAACATTCATGGATACACGGAATATATTTCCCAGTAGCCATTCTCAATCACTTGTATGTTTCGTTCCTGTCATGGTGCTATTTGTACCTACCTATCTAATAGGTACTGACCGCCACAAACCGTAGGTAATAAGTTACCGATACAGAACACAGAGATGTTTGTTCAGACAGCACACGCCGATATTCTCTCTATGTATGACGTTCCCAATGCAACAGTGACTTCGAGGTATCCATTGAATGTGTAGGTAGGTACATCACAGGCAATAAAGCGTATCAATTGTTTATCGACTTGTTTACGTTAATTAATAAAAAACGAATTCAACAAGACTTTGCTATCAATTTAGTTTTCATAGCTTATGTTGTACCTTTGCGATATTTTAATCCGGCTACGGCAAAGCCAAAGGAGGGTTATGATTTAACAGCCTATTTGTATGTTTGTTCATCTGTTTCCGTATAACTCCTAAACTAGGTACCTACCTACGTATTTTGACTCGAAGTATCGTTGGAAGCGTCATTTTGAAATGAAATCCAATTGTAGACCGAAAGGTCTTAAGGAGAACTTTCTCAAAATATATTGGTTATCTTAATTATACATACATAAACCACAAATAAAAATAAAATAATCATGTTTTACTATGAGTGTTTTCAATAACACTAAAAATCTTTCTAAAATGTTATGTTATTTAACGTCTAAACGTAATTTGTAAGGTTTATTGCTTAATTACATTTAACATGACATATTTAGATACGTGTGATGTGGATGTGACTCCGGTTATATGAAAACCGATGTTATTTTGTTACGATATTACGTTTTTAGCTGTCGTAGTTGGGTTTTAACTTTCTTTTTTTAAGGGTTCAAGTAGTTGTTAAACGTACTATAATACGTCTTAATAACACCAAGAAAAGTAGCTTCCATTGTTCAAAATACACATAGTTCACACACGCGACCCTTTTTTACCCCAAGAATTTACCTAATTATCTAAAATTTAATGTTCTTAATACCAGCAAAGTGCGAGTAACGAGTGCTAGAATTTCAACGAACAAACGCCATCTTGTCAAACTAGAAAGTGAGTTCACACGGTAATAAAGATTTTTATATTTTTCTGATGATATAACTTAACATTCAACATATTTTTTTTAAATAAGTGTTATTGTTTTAAGGCCTGATTTGTTACGTCAGTAATTCATCTTATTGAAATACTACATAACATCACGCCTGTATTACCTGAGAACATGGCAGAGGTGTACCTATAGAACAGCAACATTTTTCCAGTTATGTAGGGGGCGAGCCTAGTTTTAGTTTAAATAAGTCTTAACTACGGGTTTGTATTCAAACTGTGATTGTTTTTTCCCCGACCACTGCAGGTTGAAGAAAGTAAACCATTTCAAAATCGTTCAAAAAGTCGGTCAAAACGGGTCATTTGTGTGATTTTCCTGATAGTGCAGAAACGTAGAGCCACAACCTTTATCTTTAAAAGAGAAGGACTTGTTTCGGTGTCTGTCGTCTTTCTTTTATCTACTGTACATAAAGTGGACGTTATAGGTACAAAAAATAATCTTTTGTAGTTTTTATTTACATACTTTACACAAAGCAAAGATTATAATAAGTAATAGGACACAAATCGATTTCGAATCAAATATTCAATAAGTTGTAAAAACTTTTCATTTTCAAGAGGCAACAGTTGAAACTGTGCTGAGATTGCATGTAAATAATTAATTCGTAGTATTCGACCGCACCTCCAACTCAGATGATTTAGTAAGAGATTTCTGGCAAATAAGCAATTCAAATACCTATTTAAATAAAACAACATTTCCTGTTTATTTTTAAGAAAATATGTTGAAACTACAATTCCAATTTGTAAGACTAATTAGTCGATACTTCTTTTTAATTTTACAACATAGGAATTAAGAAATAAGTGGAACTTGGTAACCTGCGCAAGTGGTTACGGTTATCCGAGGGGAACCGGTTATTACAGTGCTCAAAGACTGTGCACTAACTATACCTGACACAAACTGACGCAATGTTAAACGTACAAATGTATCTGTTGAATCATCTATACATTTTATAGATTCTGTCTGTCTGTGAAACCGCGTTGTTCTTCGTAACTACGCTAAGGATTTTGATGCGGTTTTCACTATCATTTACAGAATTTATTCCGGAAATTTTATGTGTTTAAGGCCTTAATATTAAATTTACATATAATATAGAATTCTCAATATTTCGTCAAGTCTATACTTATAATAAAAAAATTAAATGGTAAGCGCTTAACTTGAGTACGGCTGGACCGATTTGGCTATTTATTGTTTTAAAATGTTCGTAATAGTCCGAATCAGGATCTTAAGGAAAGAAAAAATTGAATAGTTGCCGCGATAATTGGTTTTTGTATGAATTATTTTGGACTGGACAATGTCAATCGGGTCAGCTAGTATAGGATAGAAAAATAGCCCTCAAACACCTCTCGGACTGTTAAATTGATCTCGTTCAGTTTCATTGGTGAAACTGAGTGCATATAATTATCCTTTTTATTACGTCCGGCGTGTAGCTTTGCTAATAACCTGTTGACTGGCTTCTGTCTGAACCAATACGAGTGAAGAAAAGTAAGTTGTCATGGCCAGCAGTCCGGGAGTAGGATTGATGATCGCAATTCGATGTACAGTAGCTTATTACCCCGCGTATACACTAAGGTATAGAACATGTATCCTCCGTGTTGTGTCTACTGTTCATTAATTTATCGTTTACTTGCTTTTGCCCGCGATGTGGTCGGCAATTATCCCACGGGAACGTAATACCGCACGGTGCGGTGTTGGGCTGAAAATCAGCTTTCATAGACATAGGGATCCCAAATTTGTACGTGTCGTTTTTTTTTTGGTAAAGGCTTTTGTTTATGATTATTATGCTCAAAAATTCACATTAGGTAAATCTAAATATATATAACTCAAAGGTGACTGACTGACATAGTGATCTATCAACGCACAACCCAAACCACTGGACGGATCGGGTTGAAATTTGGCATGCAGGTAGATGTCATGACGTAGGCATCCGCTAAGAAAGGATTTTGATTTGAGTTATATATATTTAGAGATAACCGACATCCACGCGGGCGAAGTCACGGGCATCAGCTAGTTTTGCATATAACTTTAATTTTTTAACGAAAAATTTGTATGAAGCTCGTATGAAAAATCCGCTTATCTTTGGAACCATTCGTTGAAACGTAATATCCTTACAGGAGGTTTTAAAACGAATTGTTTATGATTTACTGACATACCACATATACCGATTATTTTTGCAGGATTATAAATAAAATAAAATAAAAAGTAACGACTCGTTTTAATGCACCAAATCAAAATGATATCAAGTAAATGAATACTTGATAAAGAGGTAAAGTAAATAGTTATAAAGATCAACCTCAATACATGATTGTATGATGCATGTTTTATTCACGACATGTTTTTGAAGTCTTTTACAAGACAAGTTGAAAACAAGTACTTATCACAACTTGTATACATATTGCCACCGTAAGATTGTGAGAGTTTATGATCTATCGGTATTACTTCTGTTAGATTATAAACTGTGAACTGGGTGAAATGGGTTTGGTTAGAACTGTGACCAAATGTGCGCGAGCCGAGCGCGCGAAGCGAGCGGTGCCGCGGCAACGGCCAGCGAGCGCTACTTCCAAGTTGCTCGCAGCTAGGCAGGTTATTTAGTATTAGCGCAAGGTGCGTTACGTCTCGCAAGCAAGTTCGATATCAGTTCACAATTTGTAGGTTTCCCATAAATAGATTTATAAACTATCGAAAAATTATGCGTTAAATTGTAAATGTTTTGTTGCAGTTCACAATTTTTCGACAGTTTATAATCTAACGGAAATAATACCGATAGATTAGTTCATTATTATACGGTGACATATATAGGGGGTACGAAAACACGGTGTTAGGGAGTTACTAATCCTTGAACGTCTTTTGTTTAAAATATATAATAGGCAATGACATTTTTGTTAGCTCTTGGTAAATTAAATAGATATATCTTTTACCTGTCCACAGAGTGGACAAGCTATACCACTTGATTTTTCATGTTACGCTTTGGTACAGTCTATCAAGTACCTATAAACACGAAAATGGCAATTAACTTCCAATTCAAGGTGTTGGAAAAATAAATAAAATAAGTACAATACAAAATATTGTTCTTGTATATTATTTTGTATCTTGTATATTATTTAAAAGTATAGATAAGCCCTTTACGGACGAGTAAATTCGTGCGAATCGACCAATAAACCAAATATGAAGCCCCAAAAAGTTCTAAGATATTGCGATTACTGTGAAACGTGATACTCCAACTTTCTATCCATCGCATCCACTAACATAAGAAATAAAGAAATCTTCTCTAAAATGGCGATGCCATGCGCTCGCGTCGCATCTGCGACGGTTCAGAAATTTAATGATCGTGTCTTAGCGCTTGTTCTGCGACTGAGCTAATATACCTACTTAGCATAATATATAAAAAAAAAATACAAATTCTAGGAATTTCTCCTGTATCGTGGGTGCGTTTACAAACAGATCTCACATGGACAAACACACATACCCGGAACAACAGAACAAGGTCAGACAAATATTTGTTTCGTGCGGGAATCAACCGCAAGACGTTGTCAATGGCCCAGACAATGCGCCAAGTATGCTGTGAAAAATTTAACCATGCAGTTGATGAGGAAGTAGAATTACATTATGAATAGTGAATAGACAAACTTTTTTTTCTCATTGACTGTAAAGCACCGATCATACTTACCTTTACTAAATATAATACCTACAATGTTAACGACGAAATAATTGTACGTTGAAAATACCTACTTGTAAAGATTTTTACGGTCAAATAAATAATTGTTGTACCTACATACAGTATATTGAAAGACTGAGCTTGAAACCAAAGCAAAAGACGACTATTAATAATACCTATATACTTATTATTTATTGAAACAGCTCCGTATTCTAGGCGTAGTTGGCAGGATGTTGTGAAAGCCGATAAAAGAGTCTACAATCTAAACTACTGCAAACGGTCCAGTCGTCGAGGTCGTCACAGAGAGCAAACGTTTAGAAAACGTAAGTGACAATACAATAAACAGTTTGTTTTGAAAATAAAAGAACTTTAATGAACTATAACATTTAATTTATATCATAATGTTTGTGTATTATATTTAATTATGAAATTATAAATAAGTGTAATTAACTCGACAGTAAAAGTAACAAAAAAAAACTTATTTTGTAAATATAAACAATAATTGCCACGTTCAGTCATGCACAATGGGCGTTTTGTAATATTTAAAAGCGTCTACTTGCTGAGCGAACTTATTGATGTATGATTTTTACAGATCCATATTAGTGGATAAGCGTCCACGAATGATGGATTGGCTGCACTGTGCCTGTTGCAACTGTCCATAACTTTATCAAATGACAACTCGTCTAGACCAACTCGTATTATAAGGTGTTCGCGACGCAAAATACGTGGCCAGTGACCAACTGATTAGGAAATATTTTGATATATTATACGAAAGGCGGAGGAAAATTGCTGCAATCTGATCATGTTGATTAAAATTCAGATTATGGAATTTAAGTTCACATTCAGTTTGTGGCGGCTGAAGGACCAATTTACATTTAAGAGAGCGGAACACCTTATGGAAAGGAGGCATTCCCGCCTAGCAAGGACATCAGAATCTAAGTACGTTCTTGAAATATCAAATTACATACGACACAATTTGAAAAATGTAACCTCAGACATTCGTAGCACCGTCGTAGGCTCGTAGCGCCTATTCGACCTATTTAACCGCTACGACTCGGGAGCGCTATGGCGTAGCATAGTGACTTAACTTTTAGTTCCTAGTTCCTATTGTTTATGCAGTTCAGTTGAATGGGATAAATGATAAAATGGGAATACAAATATTTAATAAAATATTTATCATTTTTGTTTTAAAACCCGGTTGTAGCATAGCAAACTGGAACGTTCCTGATCTCACAACATTAAACCGATTATTATCTGCTACGAACCAATCAGTAAGTATCGGACTCGTGTTGTTTCTCGACGGGCGGTCCGATTTGTATTCACATTGGTAATTTATAATTATTGCCATACGTCTCTATTATATCACATATTTATCTATTCAGAATATTAACTTGAGAAAGGGACAACTTTCCTGTAACTTTATGACAGTTTAATATTAATAGAAAGTATAAATAAATATTACACAATCACAACATATTTATTGCCTACAATTTAGTAAATAATAGGTAGTTAAAAGCAATTGTTTCTTAAAAACCTTTCAATGCCTTTTAAAATAAATTCGCCAGTCGTTAGCGTAGATGTACTTAGGTACACGTTTGATAAATCTTCGGACGTGTACATAAGTTAAACATTTGACATGACTGACGTATTTCGTCTAAGTATTCGAACCGTGCCATAATTCTATCGCATAACGACTGATTATTTATATCTGATTCTGTTTAAGAATTCGGCCTGTGAGTTGACTAATACGGTCACACGACACAGATGTATGCGCCGCTGCCGCGCGCCGCGGTATAAACACAAGTTAAATTAATGTGCAGTCGCTTGCGCCCGCGCGCCCGTGCTTTATGAGTATGTTCAGCCTGCCCTGATTGTATCTAACAACGTATCAGTGAACGACATGATTGTACAATCAAATGGGTGATAACACAGTAGGCTTTTATAGCTTTGTCTATACAATGTTGTTGTATTAAGTGATTGTTTGAGTGTGAACAACGACGAAGACAGAAGGAGCTAATTGTTATAAGTTTCAAATATAGCTGGTTAGGTTTACGAAGCGTAAATATTGTACTATCTCGACGGGTTAGAGTTGGTTACTTGAGAGACGTTGCCACAGCTTGCGTTGGCAAATGACAAACAAACTCGACTCATTTTGAAATAGGATGAAGATCATAACGAGTATGTTTGGAGCGGGTTCAACGAGCGATACAATCAGTTCGAAGTTGATTGACGGCTCGCGCCCGTTGGGGAAAGGGGCTTATGTAATGTCACATTATTAGTACGTAAGTACGTGAGGAACATGTGTACAGCACCGACGTACGACGGCGCATGCCGCACCGACACGACTCGTTAATATAGTTCACTCTCTTCAGAGCGTCACACTAATAACTGTGCAGTCGGCAGTAGACGTGGCGGCGCCGACGCACAGAAAGTGAAATAACTGGATGTTCATTGAACGCTTTAGTTACGTATCGACAAACAAAACGAAAGTAGCCTGGAGGATCATTTTAAAACATAGTATTAGTTAGAAAACCTTCTATGTGGGTACACAGTCGTGGGCACTTAGTATTTCCAATACCTACTGAATGTGTCGCTCTGTTGCTGCTACTGTTATGATGAATCATGGCGATTTAACGATTATTAATAAGATAATAAATCCTCGTGCAGTTTGACACGTGGAGTGCTGATTACTGAACATTTATACTATTTATTATTGAAAGTGGTTGTGTTCTATGATACTATATTGGTTTGAGACTTAGAGGCTTTATTGTAGCTAATCTTGTAAATGATAATCAGTTGTTAAGTCCATATTAATATTATTATTATTATACACATAAAAAGGATTTTTAAGCCTCGCTTATTCCAAAACAGCGCAGAATAAATTTTAATAATTTTTTTAGCTAGATTTATTTTAGTGTAGTTGTAATATTCAATTATAAATAATAAAACACAATATAACCTAATTTAATTAGGTCTCTATTGTATTTATTATTTTCGATACCAAGATATGTTTAGCTACGGTATTTAATAGATATTTTGTAATAACAACAAGAGACACGTCCGCTAGTTATTACGGTCGGTATATACGTGCTCTATTATTTTTACATCAAAGCTGACAATTTCATAATGACATCGGGCCTTGGTTGGATTACTTGAGAGTTTTTTGAAATCGCAACATTTTCGTTAAACACATAACCGCGCGTTTACGCCAAGGTATTATCCTACAAGTATTCTACATGTTGTGTCTACTATTTTCGATTATCACATCTAAAACAAGTTGTCAAGACTCTTGTATAAAAAAACTTGCAAAAAATTTAAAGAGAATAGTTAAAAAAATATGTCTAAAACAATTCCAATACATATTATATACACGACATGATCTCAACAAGTCTTGTAAAAGACAAGAAAACAAGTATCACAACTTGAATGCTGTTGTAAACGCGGGGTGAGGAATTGACATGAAGTATGATGAGTACCGGTATACCGGTTATCAGAAAACTAATAGTTTCATTCGCGATGACAAAGATTGTCGCCCGAACTATGTCACCACTCACAAGTTGTAACTCTGAACTATTAGAGTTCTAATTAAATTTAAATGAACTAATTTCGGATCTCTTTATAAACAACTAGGTGATGCCCGCGACTTCACCCGCGTGGATATCGGTTATTATATACTAAAACCTTACTCGAGAACCACTCTATCCATTGGTGAAAACAGTATGAAAATCGGTGTAGTAGTTTTTTTTTTTTAAGTTTATCGCGTACAGGGGTAGTTTTATCCTGCCAGGGTTGTGGAAAAGTCCGAAAGGGATACCGGGACTTTGGCAACAGGCAACTGAAGGAACACGGGTGGGTTTTAGTCAGTAAGAGTCTGACACGCCCTTCCGCTCCGCCCAGAGCGGGAGAAGTCATCGGACGATTTCCCATCATCAAAAAAAAAAAAAGGGTTAGTATTATGAAGTATTAACGCCATCATTATTCCACTGCGAAAACGGGTAGGTGCTATCGGCCTTGTCTAGTTCCGTCTCTCTCTCACACTGGAAAAATGGTGGCAATAATACTTCATAATACGCCACCAGGACGACAGATAGACGCAGCGGAGGACTTTGTTATATAATATGTAAGGATGTTTATTGGTTCAAGACTTCTCGGAAATATTATCATTTTCCTGGTACCTGCCGGCTCTACTATGCTTCAATCGATCCTAATCTCTGAACCCATTAAAGTCAATCAATTTAAACAATATACCTACTTATTTATTACATCCGCCGACGCAGCATCAGCCTCTAACGTAAATGGAAGATAATCTGCTCACCGTGAAACAAAGGGCTTGTAATAACTACTTGGTAACGAGAAACAATATGCGGTAACCCTCGAACAGGATGATATCACTTGATATTTAACCGTGAGTTCAATGCGTATATATTATATTTTTTACTAGCTAATGCCCGCGGCTTCGCCCGCGTGGATGTTGGTTATTATATACTAAAACCTTCCTCGAGAACCACTCTATCCATTGGTGAAACCAGCATGAAAATCGGTGCAGTCGTTTTTGAGTTTATCGCGTACAGGACGACAGACAGACGCGGCGGAGGACTTTGTTTTATAATATGTAATAGTGCTTTTGTATTACTCATTGCAACTTAGCTTTTAGTTTAGGTAACTACAAGCCGTGTGCCTGAGGGCATTTCCCATCGGGAAAAATAATGAACTTCCATACAAAGGGAATAAAACTTCAAAAAACTCTTCCTTAGTGCTCACTTACGTAATACAGGGTAGCCGACGAAAATTTTTAGCCGTGTAAGGTCTAGAATCATGTCCTGAGTCCATGGTAACAGGTTGCGCGTCGATATCCCTGCCACCCTGTATAAGGAACTCTTGTGCCAAAATTTCACTCTTCCAGACTCTGCGGTTCAGGCTGATGAATTTAACATTTTAATTTAATTTTTGAATTTTGAAACACGTTATTTAGATTAACCGATAAGGCAGCTTGTTGTAAGCTCACAGTCTAACCAGAACGTTTCTAACTAAAGTCTAACGCCACTTCAGTTGTGTTTACGGCTTTGCAATTTATTGCAACCGAACTAAACTTTACGATTGACGTTGTTACCTACTAAACAAGTAGAAAACCCTACTGTGTACCTTTTCATGTTATATTGTAGCATGAAACGACAAGAATTCATTTAATTGTCTGCAATCCTACATATTTTTGAGGCTGACTATACAGTATCTAAATGAAAGAGTTTGGTAAACATGCAAAAAAAAAATGAAAAAAAAATTTTTTTTGCTAGGTCTAATGTGCGCAATCATTCTTTAAGAATGCACGTATAAGCAAACTCAGATAATTTTTTTTATGTAGTGAGTGTCAGGTATGCTTCCTTTTCCTACACTTATCTCGTAGATTGACTGTATCCAAAGATTTCATTTTTAGATGTTACCTTGTGATTTCGACATCGATCATCACCAACCTGAGTCTACCCTTTGTGAGATTTCCGCAGGGAATGTAATGTACCTGAAACAAACAAAGCATTTTATTAAGTAACAGTTTCATAATATGATTGCAATTTCGATAGACAATCTAGTTACATACCAGATAAAATGAATACAAAACACATTAATATGATGCAAGTAAAACGAGGCTTTACGGCCTGGCCACGGGACATTCGCTGCAGCGAATTTTCGCGCGGCGCGAATTGCGGTGCGTTTTGCGGCAAAAACAAATGTACAGAAATGTACTAAGCATGCCACGCGCAGCGGCGGCAGGCGGGGCGATCAGCGAATTTGCCGAGCGGATCGCACAGGCGGCAAAAACAAATGCGAATCAGTACGGTGCATGTAGGGCTGCCAACTTTTTTACAAGAAATAAAGTACGAAAGAGACGGAAAATAAACAGTATTTTGAAAAAAATTCAAGTACTTATTTATTTATTTTTATTTTTTGGACAGGTACGTTATTTTTTGGTACTCCTCGCACATATTATTAGTTTATCATCATGAGGCTTCGTAAGCCTCATCACATTTCCATGTAAAATCAAAGTAAATGAACTCCACAATCTCTTCCAAATATTACATACGTCTTGAACCAAAAAACTACTACCTACTCTCCAAGCAATATCAAGATAATTAAGATAAAGACATTTTGCTCTCGGTCTATATTAATCGCGGCGGCAGACGCTCTGCCAGTGGCTTGCATTCTGTGCCGCTTGTTTTGCCGCCCCGCTTGCCGCACCGCAATTCGCGCCGCAGTTCGCGCCGCCTGTCCCGTGGCCAGGCGTTAAGTCAATCATATTTAGATTAATGTTCCATTTAAACTGTCATCATCTGCCTAGCCTTTTCCCAACTAACAGGATGCAACTGAATACCAGTATTTAACATGGAGCGACTGCCTATTTGACCTCCACTACCCAGTTACTGAGTAATACGGTACCCCTTTGTTAGACTGGTTGTCACCCTTCGGGCTTCTGACGACCCGTAACGACTGTCAAACATCCACGAATGACAGCAGGAACCAACGGCTTCACTTGCTGTCCGAGACGAGAAGGGGTCTCGGTATGTAAAGATGTTAAGATGGTCACCTATCCGCGGACCAACCGCGACAAGCCTAGCTTAATCTGATCGCACGACCCTCACGGGTGTTATTACATAGCCACGAGGCCCATTTAAATAAAATTAACCACGCAACTACACAAAGAATGATTTATTTCAATTTTGCATTGACATTCGTAACACCCAGCTTACAATTAATTTATTGTTGAAGTCAAAAATCGTTTAAAGAGACCGCTGAACAACATTTCGCACGCCATATTTAGTTAAAAGTGCTGTCCGATGATGATGTGTTGACATTGCAGTAACAAATTACCGAAACACACTGTGATTCTGTTCACAACACAGCACATGTACCTTGGTTGCGTATTGCACATTTCAAATGTTCAATATGTATGAATGTTTCAATATTTATGAATTCTACTCTTGGACTACTTAAGCACATACACAGCTAGAGAATCGCATCACATTCAAATTTTCGAACACGTACTGACAGTTGATACCTGCGTCTTGTCTTCATACGCACTCACTCGTTAAAGATTTTTTTATTGTAATCTTGATTCTCATAATATTTTATAATACGTTTTTCTTGAAAAAAATAATTGTGAAATAAAATAAAACATTTTGTAAAGTAGTTTCACAAATGCTGTGCTCTTTACTATTACGGCCGCGGCGACCACCCGCCTCGCAAAACAGTGGCAAGCAATGGAAGGAAAAAGATAAATAAAAAATAACCAATCATGAATTTTGTTGATATTGTAACGAAGAATTTCAATGGCTAAGAAGGAATCTGGTTTCAAAATGCTTCAGAATTTCCAGAGAATTATATCTGTGCAGGACATAAGACAAAGAGCTTTTTCCGCCTAAAAAAAAGGTTAATGCAGCAATTTACTTACATCAAGCAGTTTAATTTATGGAAATATCACCTTAATTAGGTGAACTACCTACTAACCTTCATAGTGAATTATTAGCTATGTTTGATCATTTACTTTAGTAAAGTTAAAAACTGTAATTTTCTGATCGTATCGTATTCTCAGTTTTCAGTGTAACTGACATCAAGGTTTCCTCAGTAATTCTTACGATTACAATACAATAGTATTTTTGACAGCATGCAATTAAGGCTTTTCGATTAAGTCGTTTATTTTGAATCAAAGTTACAAATCGTATTTAGGCAAAAATATTACTATAATGGGTAGCACAACATAATTATTACGAAAATAGACTACTAGGTATAAAGTAGTCAACATTGCTATCAAAAATGACCGTATTAGAGCGTATAACCCTTTTACAGTACAACCATTTTCTTAATGTCCCTCGACAAACTTAAACTATAAACACAACAAACTGAACGGCTGAACGGATTTGGATGAAATTTAGCACACGGGTAGACCATGAACTTGGATTACGATTACGACATTTCGGATACTTTTCATCCTGGTGCACGTTTGTTATGTTTATAGTTTAAGTTTGCCGATGGACATTAAGAAAATAGTTGTACTGCCCTTTTACATTACGTTGTAATTGTTGTAAAGTTAGATGCAAATTGTTACTTTGTTTCTTACAATGGGTTTACGATGTCTCAAGTCAATGAATTGAATTAAAGAAATATATTGACGCCGTTCTGCAGGTTTTACTGTCAATAAACTTTGATGGGTTATTCAATATTTATCATTCATTGCGATTGGCGTCTTCTACGTAATTGATGTAAGTATGATGGATTAATTAAGCTGTCACTGGATTTCGAAATATTGTATACAACGTGTAACAGAATAAGCGCAAGACCTGAAATTAGTTTGCTCAGAATCGGCTTCTGAATCCATTTCCGTCATTATTTATAGATGTTAATTTTTCATGAATAAATCTTTTATTTAACTGAAATTAGAACCACACTGCGTCATAGCAAGGTAATAAAATATTTCATTTAAGGAAATTTAAGCCTTTATATAAAGCCTATTTAAATACATAACCAAATTTGTAATACGCTCATAGCTATCCTCGTTTCATGTTTAGCCAGGACGTCTATTTTATAAAACATAACTAGGTGTGGTTTAATTAAATTAAATTACAGATATTATTTTGGTCTTATAATTTAATATTCTAATTGGGGTGTATGAGCTCTTCCGTTTATTCCGTTACACGTTTTATATGCATTGGTCTAGTTGGGAGTCTGATGTTATTGGCATTATTACCGTAACTGATTCAGGTTATCATAAACGCAACTTGTGGAAGAGAGTCAATACAACAATCTAATACAACAAATAATAAATACTTAAACATTTTTCCACGTTTTTATTCTTTCCTACATCTCACAACATAAGCAATTAATGCATTTCATCTCCAAAAGTTAATTTTCTTCCACATATTAGGTTAAATTTACTCTCTAATGGCGCCAACAACCTAGTCATGTAAAAACTATGGAAATCGGAAACCGCTTCATTTAACTTTTGAGTCACAGAAAAGTGAAACTGACTTTATTTACTGCTGAGTTAACCGTTGATTAGGGTGCTAACAAACAAATGACGACGGTTTTCTTATTTTGCATGCAGCCAATGATCTGCTGGACACTTCTGGTCCTAAAGGGCTAAGGCTAGATTACAACACACCTAGCATAAAGTATGCAAGGCATCACATGTAACCGTATGGCTTTTCTTTAGATAACATGTGAAGAAAGCTTAATTCTGCCGTGTTTATAGATAAGTACTGATTACATATTAATTAGCCATGCTTCCTAGATCTACACGTAATGCACTATGGCGTAACACTCTTGTTACTGTGCTTACACAGAAAAACGACATGCGATATAAAACTGCACCGTTTCGTTGTCCTACAAAATTGTTTACTTAACGCTTTACTTATGTGAAATACGTAGCTAACGTATATCACATAGTGGCTACTATAGTGTACTTAGGTAAGTGTAGGCAAGCGCTGCTAACTGCGTTTCGATTCGTGTGATATGATAACGATCAACGGACGCATTAGTGCATTCCAGTTGTATAATGAACGAGTATTTGTCTTTTGCCATACATTACGTACTGTTGTTAGACGAGTTATGTATAGCAGTCGGCATAGGCCGAGCCAACAACCACCTTAGTTTTACTACTACGTGACTCAATGATAGATAGCTACCACTCAAAATGAGTTGTAATCATTGACAATTTAACAATTATCGGTATAGTGCATTCCTCGTTACGCAACCTTCGGGGTTTTATAACATTTCGCTCTTTCTCCAGAGCTAAGTAATTGTATGTGCTCATTGAGGTTTTGAGAAAAATGTACGCCGATTTTACGTAATTTTACCGTTTATGAACCTTATAAACTGCCCAATTTGAAGAATAAGGAAAATTACGAAATTCTTTTAAAATTCACCTCTATATTTTTCTGGTGCATAATAATGTGTATTAAGTATGTTAATTTACAAAGTAATAACACCAAATTATTCGTGTGAACTAGGCTTAAGTAAAAAGGTCGTGGTTGGTTATATCGTATCACGTAACAGTTTGCGTATTGCAGGCCAGCTGACGATTTGATCACGAATTGTAAACAAAAAATAAACGAGACTTCGTGAGGCACGGGATTATAACGGGGAGCCCGGTAGTGCGGCCCCGCGGCCGTTCTCAGATCGAAATCTCCCGCGTGCATTGCACTGTACTGTCACGTCAATTAATTAGACCGCTTTTTACCAAACCACATTTGGTTGCAACTCTGGCGCAAGATCTCGAATCACCAGCCTCTAACCTCTGCTCCACCATTAAAAGCATTGCAACTGCATTGCGTGCTTATAATATCACGTTAATTTCTCAACGTTCATAAAAACCTAGCAATGAAAGTAAAACACTGCAAAAGCTCAGACTATATTTGATGCCCACACTCCACGCATGTTTGTGTGTTTGTTTGTTGTGTTTGTGTGTTTCGTTAATTAGTCATGGCTTATAAAGTTTACATAATTAAATAAGTTAAGACGAATGTGATCGGTTTCCTTACGGATTTTCCTCTTACGAATATTTACTGTCATTTTATTTTACTCGTAACTGCTGGATCCTGTTCTACTGCCCTATGGTGAACTCCGCTTTAACTGAAGTTTTAACACGGAGATGGATTTTTGTAACGACAGTGAAAATATCTTGGTTCAACTTGGAATCAACGTTATATTAACATACTATCTACGAATTAACCGGATACCAGTAATCCTCTATATAAATAATAATGAAATGCTGTTTTTGGTAAGCGTCACTTGAGAACGGCTGGACCGATTTGGTTATTTTTTTGTTTTAAAATGTTTGTAATAATCGTAATATGGTTTTTATGGAAAGAAAAATTTAAACGTCCTTTTTTCTATGAAATTTTTGTTTAGTAAATCGGAATAGATATTCAATGTTGGTAGATATGGGACATTTTTACTGCCACATAAAGCACTAGGTATTCGACGACATTAGCATTATGTGTATGGATCTAGGATCTAGGATCAGAGTTCCCAATTACAAACATGCAGATCTTTCTTAAAATAGAAAACGTCAGGTCACTAAAGTTCAAAGTTAAATATACTCGATGTATTCTTAATTAATTTCAAGTACTTTAACCCTTCACCGATAACTTATAATAAAAGTGATAAAATAAAATCCATTAGTTAAATCATTTAAATTCACTATTCAATATTCACTGTTTAATATGTCATAAAATCATCAGATAATTTATATCTTTTTATTAAGTATTTTAGTGATATGAATTCATAATTGAATATTTACTTGCTCGAATAACTCTAGCCTGCAATAAAAATTTAACAATCGCTTTTGCATGATTAGCCTACAATGTTCCTACTACTGGGACCCAGGCCCCCTCTCTTAGAGAGTGAGTGGGCTGCAATCTACCACGCGGGCCCAGTGCGGATTGGTAGATGTCACATGTCTTCGAATTTTTGGTTCTAAGACATGCCGGTTTTCTCACAATGTTTTCCTTCACCGTTTTGAGAGCAGTGATGATGTAAATATTTACACAAGGCGTCTGGCTGGGCTCGAACTCACGACCTGTAAACTCGTAAGTCGGGGCCGTTACCACTAGCTCACCACTGCTCTCATCGCTTATGGATTCAATGAAAATCCATTTTATCCGCAACGATTTAGTGTAACTAAACCTAGTATTCTAAATATGATAGGTAAGTAATTAAGCTAAGCTAAGTTAGTATAAAGTTACAGTAAAACGTGCGGTTTTACTTAATTCACCGCACATTATATCTACTTACAAAGATTAACACAAATACCTGAACAAATCTGGGCAAATAATGGCCTACCATCAACATAACATATAATCCGCGTAGGAAGACAAAATATAACTAGATATAAACGATTATGGAAATATGAAGATACAAGTTTTGTGTTTTGTGTGATTCATTTTATAAGGACCGGATGGCCGTTGTAGCCGTCGAGTCCTTGAATCAGCGGAGTTCGTGGGGTACCTATAACTTTGATAGATCAGTGATGAAGCTAGCTGGGTTCTTGAACTCAGTGCAGAGCCTAGTCGTCAAGAAAAAAACCTGTCTATTCTGTGAAAAATTAAGTTAGCTGTCATTCCACTGATGCTAGGAATTGACAACTCACTTTAAGCTCTCGGCATGTATACAGTGCGTTCATTTTAACTTGACTCGTGACGCGATTGGTAGCACTGAATGACAGTACTTATAGCGGTTCGATATTTATTCTGGTGAGAATTGCCGTTCGATACCTGTATCGGGACTTTAACCCGTTCAGTACTTTTTCTGGTGAGAATTGCTGTTCGATACCTACTTCGGGTCTTTAACACGATTCACTGTTATTGATGGGCCGTGAGAAGGTTAATTGTTCCCACCGATGATAAACACACACTGGGAATGTCAACATTTACAAGAAAATAAAGTAGGAGAGACACTCATGTAAGTGGAACCATTATTGTGAGAAAAATCTAAAACTACTAATTGAGTTCATTGGCCTTCCTGGTTCTTGAAAGGCTAGACGAATCTGATCAGCTGATGTTGTTATTATAGTTGACTAAAATTTCTATGTAAGATATTGACATAAGATTTTGTTAAATAGGCTATCTGGGGTGATGTTCGGCTAATCCAATTCGGCAGTATGTTTGTTGAACAACAAGTCGACCCGAAGCAATTTCTACACATATTCGGCTTTCATTTCGCTCGTGCCGATCGGCAAACTTCGTTCGGCATCTACCCTTGCTTAATCATGTTCGGGTCGGCTCGGGACAATTCAAGCTAAGCCGAGCGGCATTTTCCCGAACGCGTATCTACATATTGTTATGCCGCCCGGCTGTGCCGAGTTATGCTGACTCGAACAAACCAAACAAACGATAAATGGTGCATGTTGTGTTAGCCTGTAATTAATTGTTGCACTTATCAACGTACTATTAAGAGAATTATTTAAAAATGAATTGTGTAAACAATTGTTGGATAATTAAATAAATAAACACCTAAACATAAAACATAAAACCTCTACCTGAGGCAGTACTAGGTTGTAAGAGGACGTCGATAATAAAACATATCACATGATGAGTGTGTTAGTGTGCATTGACACTGTGATTACCGTGCAAGTACCTGTAAGCACATATAAGAAGTGTGCTGGGTGGAGCTGAGCGGAACTCGCTCTGAGGTCGCCGGTCGACGAGCGGTGTTTACGGGCCGTTTATCAAACTCGGCAAGGTCTCCGCCATTTAGGTACACGAGGCTGCTATTCGTTATCATAACACTAAAAAGACTGGACCACACATCTTACAAATACGCGTCTTGTGTAGCTAAGGTCTTGATTTGAGTTGGTGTATAGGACTTGGGCCCATAATCACAGGTACTCATAGGCAACATCAGCAATTTAATACCATACGTTCATTCAGAATAGAACGAATGCGTGAACAATCCTTGCTTTGCATAGTAATTTAAAAATAAAGTCCCCTGTACCGGTACCTACTTTGAAAGCCCCTATTATCCTCTAACAGTACATTCCGATTCCCAGAAATCCCACTCCAGTTCCCGCCCCATCAAACAGATACACTTATGTAATTCCAAATTCCAATACTACAGGCAAACCGTAATCTCCGTTTAGTACCTACCGTAACGTTTACTTTGTGGGACAACGCGAAGCAATCATAAATTGATGTTGTTCTTGCACGTTAGCATATCGAATATTGATTTAAGAAACGTGCGAAGCTGAATACAATTATTTCTCGCCTTCTGTTTTGTTAAAACTATTCTGACTAATGTCATCGAACCGAATGTCGCGATTGACGCTAAAACTAGCGGTAAACTGGAAACTGTCTCCGTATACAGGTTTATCTACTGTGAAATAATGTGTCAATGACAGATTTATAATTATTTCATAAGAGAGATGGCTTAATACACGTAACTAGGCCCGCGATAGTGATACAACGCTTCTGAGCCAATTCTTTCTTCACTCGTGTTTCTTGGTTGGTTGAGTTCGCTTCTGGTAACCACGATACGGGCTTTGTAGGTTCGACTGGGAATTATGTAAAACCTACCAGCAATGTGTAAACTGCGCAAATATTTTGTCATATTTACGTGCTGAAACAAATAATTCTTATTGTAAATAAAAGATCTTTGACAGTGTGGTGCAATTGATTTCGAATCGTAGACACGCAAGGAACTCGATACATGCCTTGATATAAATACTGAATAAAAATGATCAAATCACCATTATTATTTTACATCAGCAATAAGAAAATAGGTCTTATAATTTATGGTAGGAATTCGCTTACGATTGGAACCTATTTACTACACATTGCACAAAATAACCTGGAATGTATATATTTCTTTGAAATTATATAACAATCAAGACGTACACCTAGTTGCTCGTAAAAGCCTTAAACTTGATTCAATAATAAAATATTGGCACGGTAGAAATAGGACTTCAATTGGCAGTATGAGCGCTGAGCAGATAAATCAGCCATAAAATGGTATTTAAAGCGTTACTATCTTTTGCCTGCGGCTTCGCCCGCGTGGAGGTCGCAAATTATCGAACGGAACGTACTTCCGGGATAAAAACTATGGGATATCATATATCCTAATGCAGGTCATGGGCTACGCCTGTGCCAAATTTCATCCAAATCTGTTCAGCCGTTTTAGCGTGAAAGTGTAACAAACAAACAAACTCACTTTCGCATTTATAATATTATTACTAGCCGCGGTTTCACCTGCGTAAGTCTCGATCCCGTGGGAATATCGGGATAAAAAGTATCCTATGTCCTATTCCAGGTCATGCCGTTCAGCCGTTTTAGCGTGAATGCGTACCAAACAAACTCAATTTCGCGTTTACTTTATTAGTTATGAGGATATAGTTAGGATTATGGATAAGTAGTGTAATGAGTTTAGTTAAAGTCGTGGAATAAAGCTCTATCTTTATTCTGACTGGGTTATATCCTTGAAATATGAAAAAAAATATTTTAATTTACTTTTAATCCTTTTAAAAGGTTATAAAAGCTCATGTGTAAACTTGGTTCATTGTCAGAGTCATCCGATAAAAAGCTGTCGTTTAAGTCCAATCTTATGAATAAGTCTAAAAACTGGCTTAATTAGAGCGATATCAATAAAAACAAAACTTTGCTTAGTTACTATAAATATATTTTATAGGTAGGTACTAAAAATATCGGACCGTCTGTACAGCATGTTACAGATTAACGTGTTTTTTTTTCATTCTCAAATATCCAGCCCAAATTGGAGGTAAAAAATATATTTTGTTACGGAATGTAACATAGGGCAGAATTATAGTAGCATAATAAACATAACATAGCTATAATATTAAAGCAATCTAAAGTTAAAATTGCCTCGTAAAATGTTGACGCTGACCTTTATTTAGATCAGACGCTCACTGTCAAACATGCAACGCTCGTTAAATTCTGATCTATCGATGCATCATTCGATTAGCCTGCATTGATGCTGCATTCTGAATACTATTTAAGTTAATTAATGTTTGATGCCTTGAAGGTCTGTATCGAGATGCGCTTTTACAAGTTTCAATATCTATTTATTTTTATAGGTATCGGTACTGAACCTTTTTGTAATTAAAGATTAAAAAATGTTGTTGCCCTTTGCATATCGATGTCTGATGTTGATTGTGAAGCCAGCCAGTCAGTTCCAATACATCACTTAAAAACGACTACCGAATTCCAAAAAAAAACACAAAAAAAGTGAAAAATAACTTTAATTTCGGAAGTCGGTGCCTTTGCTTTTCAATTTTCGTGTTTTTTACCACCGACTTTTCACTTTTTTTGTGTTATTTTTGAAAGGCGATTGTTTTTTTTTTTCCAAAAAGTTTTTATATTCCCCTTTTTAGTCACTTAGAACATCGCTTATATATACTAAGTGGGAAAAATACATATATTGAAGCTAACTCAAAAACTACGCAAGCAAAGTTAATAAAAAGGACCACCTCTGAAGCATGACCTACCAAACAAAAAAAGAATCATCAAAATCGATTCATTTTAATTGGCGGAGTAACAGCTTAACAAACAAGAAAAACATTCAGACGATTTGAGAACCTCCTCCTTTTTGAAGAAGTCGGTTAAAAAGGAAATACCAGTCTTTTTTTATACGTTTAGTGTTACGTACCTACGAGTATGTTTAATAGTTAGTGAATTCACGAGTACGATAAGTGATCTATATAATAAAAATAAAATGATGTTTGTTGGTAATCGCATCTACTTCAGAACGCCGCCCAGAACCGATTTGGCAAATTTTCGTTTTCAAATTTTCACAATAGCCCGAATTAGGGTCTTCCAAAAAAAAAATTCAAAAGTTGCTGGGATTTGAAAACCTTTCTTATGAAACGGAACGTCGCATGTATGTTTATACATCGGTGAATTTTAGTTGGATATGGTTAGTGGTTAGGATTTTGTAAAAAAGTACATATTTAGTCCACGCACCACCCATGGTCATAACAGTTTATAAGTAGCGCTGTCAAGTGAATACACGAGATGTTAGAAAAACCTCTGCACAAAAAGCTAGATTTAACCGTAGCAATCTGTCATGTGTAGTTCTTGTAGTGTTAAATTATAATAACAGAAGGTGTCCTACGAACTAATCGCAGAGAAACGATGTCAGTGGAATTTAATGAAAGCTCATTAGAACAATAGCTTAGCTTATGAATGCGTAGGCGCGCTACTCAGGGACGACTTTCTTAAATTGTTTCAAATTTTTGTCTGCGGCTTAATTATTTTGTGTCCAACCTTTTCGACTAATATACATTTGGATAGAATTAATAAGTATCTCGTTAATCTAGTGATAGCGTCGATGAAGTCCTGGGTTTGATTTCTAGGTCGAGCAAGGAATTTCTCAGTAACAGCCCGAAGTCTGGATATGTTCCCGGTTGATGGCAATAGGCTCGCCCCCTATGACATGAGACTAAAACAAAACTGGCGAAACGTGGGTGTACCACCAGTACCCCACCCATATTTAGGTAGGTAGTTAGGCAGAGGTGCACCTAACGCATCTGTTTTCAGGAAAAAAGGCCTGATGTTATATATGTACGAGTATGTATTTTAAGTGGATAGAATGATTTAACGCCCGGATATGCAGTCATTACATGTAAGGCAACCAGAGCAAAAAACGGCGGGTGGGCATTGCCGCGGGGCGGAGCTAGTCATTTTAATAAGAGACTAGTCGATACGCAATGCTCCGTCGTACGCGCAGATTTCGCAACCGCCCGACTCCGCTGCACTCACACGGATAACTCGATCACAATCTGTTCGATACCTCGATTGTAAACTACTGTTTCGTTACGATTGTTTGTGCCCACTTGCGCCGCCAATGCCTTTGCCCAATTGTCGGCTCCATTCTAATCAATATGTTACTATCCCTAGTGTACTGCCCAGTGCTAATTACACAAGAGGGTTTAAAACTAATATTACCTACAATCAAATATTAAGTTAGCAGTGAGAATTAAAGATATGCGTGAATTTATGTGCGCACGATTAGAAGTATAATATAAAAAACTTATTTGATAAAATGTGACTTATTGAGTATTTCAAATTAAGTAGTACCTTGGCCTTAATGCGAACAAATTATAAATTAACATAATAATTTTAAATCCTAGCAAATAAGTAGGTAGGAAGGTATACCACCCTTTGGAGAAAATCTATGCATTTTCATGATTAAATCCTAAGTTGTCTAATCTTATGTAGGTTAAGTAATATAATAATATAAATAATTAATGATTTCCTAATTTAACTACATAAACATAAGTTACAATCGAACGAGCGTGTTTTGATATATAAATTATTATAAATAAATAAAATAAGTTTAGGATATTAATTATTATTTAATGTGTTAAGTTGATTTTGTTATGATTATGACCCAGTAATGGAGAGAAAACAAATTAATATCTTGTTGTCGATTACATAATGTGATTGGAACAAAAAGTTCAACGTCCTATTTTGTATGAAAACCACTTTTTAAAACCAGTTCCTTAACTTGTATCTTTGGACAAGCAGAATACAAAATTGACGGTATAATAAGTTTGTGTTTACTCACACAAGGCACCTACACATGAATGAGATTACATTAATAATTACTATTAATATCTTATGTAACCCGGGGACGGGGACATAATATTTAAATAATTATATGTAACCGGTTTAGATACGTGCGGTCCGGTCCCTCGTGTGAATATGACAAAAGAGGGCAAAGGTTTTTCAAAAATATCGTTTAGTTTGTGATTGATTCGTAACAGACGAACTTGGTGTTACTGCCTGTCTGGTGACGTAATGGATTGCGTGGGAGTCGGCACCGGCAGGTGGCCAGCGCTTGAGTCGTCATTCTTGGTTTTCCACCATCTGCTTATGCGTATTCTTACACCAATCCCCAGCAGGACTAAGTGATAGTACCTAATATCTAGTTTGTTAGGTCCTATCAGTTTGTTTCTTCTGTTCAACGGCAAGACGAAAACGGTGACTGTAATATTAAGTGTAGGTGCACTAAGTAGTCATTAAGCTTGATGATCTTTACATCATGGCGTACACACTCTCTACAAACACCACATCATCATCGGCAGTCACATGCGATTTTAACAGTTCTTTCTTTTTCGATCTCGAATACATTAACTTCTTAATTTTTATTTAGTGACCCGAATTAATATTGCATGCCGCGGCACGCAATGCCTTGCAAGATGTGATTTCGAATTCTTACTTTGCAAAAATGGCTACCGTTTAATTAGATATGAGTTCATGCTTTATTTATGTAACTTTGATATACCAATATTATTTCATTGACCGGCCTGTTGTGTTGCATATCGAGGAAAACACTATAGAACTTTTAATAAGCGCATTATTCAAACAAAATTATACTTATGAAAAGAGTAGATACAGCTACATTTTGATTGACACTTCAGTCTGATCCTATTAAGATCTCATCGATAAATTCGTAACAGGCTGCAAGGTGGTCGAGATTAGAAGTTTAACATACCGATATGGAATCGCGGTAGATATTTGTAGGAACGATAAAAGCCCTTTCCCCGTGGTGAAAGTATGAAGTGGACATTTAGCGAATCGCCCGGTTTCACAATGTGCTCTCCAAGAGTTTCGTAATAATGAATACCGGGAAAGGCATTTTATCAAGTGCCTCGTAACGAGGTTCGTGGAGTTGAACTGTTGCTCTGTTGGTCTTATCTCAGCGGGTGCACATTATTGCAGTCGGCTTCTTTGGATGTCATTTTATACAGCGACGTGTTACTGCGTACGACTGGCTGCTTCTTCTTCTCAAGCAAGTACTTATGAGAATACGTACCTAGCTCACTACACTGCAAAGTTGTAACGGGGCTGACCGCCCAGGTAGCGCCGATCCTACATTTAAGTAAGTATTGACACTTGTAGAAGCTTTTAAATGCACTCCGTCCACCTTGACCGAGTATATCTCAGCGACCCTGCACTATACATTCGTTAAATAAGTTGCTTCTCTATTGTTCCCGCAAGGGCGGAAGGTAGTAAATCTCGCTTCTCTAATTAGAAGGCACTAACGAGTGTTAGCTTGACAACCGTTCCCTGCAT
Organism: Lithophane leautieri; assembly: GCA_949152455.1. Taxonomy (NCBI): domain Eukaryota; kingdom Metazoa; phylum Arthropoda; class Insecta; order Lepidoptera; family Noctuidae; genus Lithophane; species Lithophane leautieri. Next base: position 15,685,547 of record OX424458.1, on the reverse strand, counting down.
TGTTGTTATTTTCTAACGAGTTGCATTGTTTAACGTTCTTAAATATTCTAAGACAAACCAAGGTTTAAAATATTGAATATGTAGTTGAAATGCTAAATGTCTGACTAGCACATTGAAAGAATGATTGTTGAGGACAAATCGATGGGTGTTGATTTGTAATGTAGATGTGTACCTACCTACTAAAATATGGCAAAGGGTTCCCAATTTCCCCACCAGGAAAACCAGACTTAGAGCAGGACTGTCCTGCAGTAAACAAGCCAAAAGCTCGCCAAGTATCAAAAGCGCGACTTCTTGTTGCTTATTACCCATCATTCTGTCGATCCACATTTCATCTAAAAAGGTGTAGCAGTAGACAGAACTGTGATCGATCATAAACTGCGTGCGCTTCGTGTTTTCGCATGCATAGCTGTAATCATAATTATATAAGGTATCTCGCCGTTTAATGAAGATGTTCTGAAAGGCCTGTTATTTACCTTCTTAACATATTCCGACTAATGCTAGTTTTAGAATAATCTAAATGCAAATAGAAATGAAGGCATACAACTGCGAAATACACATTAAAAAGCTGTGTCACCCTGAAACCACTATTTACAAGGAGTTCGACAGCGATTAGAATCAATGTGTACCGAGTACATGCTGTGAGTGTGTACAAGTTACGAGAACGAACATATTCGTCAACACAGTCGCTTAAAGAATGATTGACATCAAAGAACGGCTTATGTGCACAAGCTACATATTTATGATTATTTATTCTGTCCTCCCGATTTAATTAATGGTCCGTATATTATGGCAGGCCGGTCCAAAAATAGAAAGATTAGAATGAACGCCGACCACCTTGTTACATTTTCAACAGCCGCCGCGGGCACAGGCAGTTCTCGAACTAACAAGTGCTAATGCGTATAATTGCCTTAAAAAAATCACATTTTCTCAATAATCAAGCGGCATGAGAGATAAATTCTTAGACTGTGCATAAAATATATCTTAATTTAGATAAAAATCTTTACTAATGGAATTATAACAACCGAAAATGGAGCTCTAGAGTATGAAGAAATAAAAATATTGCGAAGTAACTTGTAAACGTAAAGTTAATTAGAATACCAATAATATTTTATGAGAACACATATATGTGAAAAATAACTGGTCTCTGATTAAATTGTATATGTAATATATAGCAATAACATCAGACGGACGTTAGTTGATCGAGATTTGAAGAGCCGCGGGTGATGCAGGTGTTATAGTTTTAATCATTAACTAGGCTTACAATCGCTAATAAATAAAACTGTGAGAATTAATTGATCATCTCGATACGAGTAGCACAAAGCTTCTACTCTTACCAAACCTTTTTGGAAAAAGTTGACCAAAAAAAAGCATAACAAAATCTTTTTCTTATGTAGTGCTTAGATAGAAGTCACTCACATTTACGAGTTGCTAATGACCTTCACGATGTGAATGTAATTCCAACTGATATACTTACTTATAATTAAGTATGTACTTATAGTGAATTTTAATGGGCGATAAATACTGAAACGTCAATGATTAATCCTCATAACAACCTCAGCTTATAGAATATTTATGTCATCAAAATTATTTACTTGCAGTGTAAAGTGACTGTAACATGGAAGCATGTACCGGTTACTTACTATTTAGTAGTTGGGTTGTCGGTCACCGATTCCATCAATGTTTTATTCGACTACTCAGTTGGAACGTCCGCATTTTTTGTGAACGTTGTGCGTTTATACATGGAATGTCGTACCTCCACTATCTATCAATGCGCTGCGCATATCATGTATTTCAGCACGTTTGCACGATATCTCTAAAATATAATTAGAGCTAAACATATTGTTTAACATTCTTCTACGTTATGTTGCATATCGAAGATTCCATTTTTTAGCTTCGACAATAATTAACATAATATATTGTAATAATATTCTGATTCAAAAGAGTGTCCGTGGAGTTTCTTGCCCGTTCTTCTCCATAGGAACCTACGCTTTGGAATGGGCAACTAGCTTCATCTTTCTGACTGACCGACCCCTTGACAATTCAAAAGTGCCTGTAATTGGTTTATTTGAAATAAATGCTTTGAGTTTGAGTTTGAGTTTGAGTTTAACATCGACAGCGTTAGCATTGGCATCGGACTGATCCCTGTGACATTGATGATGACGAACACAAAACAATGTCTTTTATTTTATTGCTTTTGTTTCTAGAAAACGAAACATGGCCCTAGTTACTTTTTTGTGCAAGCAGAAGGATATATTTTAATCTTGTGCTTAATAAAAATGTTAAATTCACTTCCATACAACTCATAGCCTAAATCTGGCTGTGCGAAAAAGCATAAAATTTTGCAAAAGAGTTCCTTATTTAATGAATGTGAGCACTCAGGAAGGATTTTTGAAAATTAATTCACTGAAATTGTTAATTATGGGGTAAAAGTTTGTATGGAAGTTCGTAATTTTCCCAACGTCATCCCATCGGGCACGCGGCTTCTATTATCATAATATATAACTCAATTTTCTATTTCCTCATTATGTGGAACAACAGGAAACGGAACCAGACTAGCGATAGAGAGTTGGTCTCGATGGACTTAAACAATGAAGTACCTTAGGAAATACATAGTACTTACCGTTGTATGCATAATAATTTATTATATTTAGTACCTTTCTAATGTTAAATATGTTACATTGTCGGTGCTATTAGGGTTATAAGGACACTACTTAATCCTATAATCGTGTATTAGGTATTTGTGTAGAAAATGTAGGAACCTTTGTCAAATACTTCTAGGATACCTGTATTTAAACACGTAATCAGCAACCAAGGTTGGTGATATTATAAAAAAGAGCAGTAATTTAGATTATATTATGCAGTTTATGTTCTAGTTTAAGATAACCCACAGTACTTGACCGGTAAACGTGTACTGCCAGTCTCTAAAATGATGTTAAACGCAATGCAACGTAAACGCGATGAGCAATCAAGCACCTCTCGTATTGCAGTTACAAATTGTAACCTTTACAGGCCGAGGAGCCATTTGCATCGCTATTCACATTACATCATTTAAATTAAACACCAACATTGCACCGGTGAAATATCACTCATTCCGCCGATATCACATAAAACTATAGGTAAGTACTTACATTTAATATATATAGGTAAGTCATCGTAAATTAAACACGTAATAATATTTCCGACCGATATTGTATTGCTTATTCGGCACTTCTTGGGCCACAGGGGTCGTTAATGCACTAAAATATAAGAACGTAGGTATAATAAATAACTTTTTTGTTTTCAAACACGAACATAATTAGAATATAATCGTTAACCTCGAAGTATATTGTTATGACATGTTATATGGAACGTACGTATATTATCTACAACTACCTATGTTTATAAGTATTATAACACTTGTTTCTCGAAGGCGATTGGCTGAATCTTGATCTCTCATTAAAAACAGTGAAAAATTTTAAGTGTGGGGCCACTGTAATTTGTGAAGCTCAAGGCAAAAAGGCTTATAGGGAAACTAGCTGATGCCCACGACTTCGCCCGCGTGAATGTCGGTTATTACGAGTATATACTTAAACCTTACTCGAGAACCACTCTATCCATTGGTGAAAACAGCATGAAAATCGGTGTATAGTTTTTGAGTTTATCGCGTACAGGACGACAGGCAGAAGCGGCGGAGGACTTTGTTTTATAATATGTAAGGATAAGGATGACGTTAATATATTGCAACATTGTATATTGATCTTGCTGTATCATGGACCGACACTTGTACTCAAATTAGAATTCTCCAATATCTATCCGAGGAGTAGATTTATCTTGTTATATGTCAAGTAAACTGACATTTAGTATTGTACAACAAACTGGCCATGTTCTGCAAGGAAGATAAAGTTACATTCAAAGCGAGTGAAAACAGAGCAGGTTTATATAAAAGCATTCTCTGGCGCTGCGTGGCATTTAGCTGCACTAGTTATTCGCCGGTGCCCTATATTACCTAACGTGCAAAGATACCAACAACCGCTTCCGCGTCTGCGAACTACATCTTAGTGGCCACAAATCAGTGGCAGGCGAGTGGAAGCTCGTTTGCGCAACCTACTGGTATGAGTGCAGTTGGCAAACACCGTCACTGGCTGTCCTGCACTGCACCGGCGCGGCGCGACAAAGGGAAGCTGCCCTCGCGCACCTCTGACTCACTGCACTGTTCTACACGAGAGTATAGAACAGTAGTAGTAACAGAATGTATTAGGTGGGCACCTAATACATTCACAGTTTAAACGCCAAGCTGTGAGTTATTTATTACGTTTGTATAACGACAATTATACCCCCCGCGAAGGTATGGCAACCTCGAACATTTTATGCGCTAAAAGAGAACCTTATTATACCAGAATCAATAGATTCGAGGAGACGATACCTTTAGAAGTGCTTGTAAAGGTTACTCAAAATTATTTATTCATATATTTTTGTTATTATTTATTATTTGCCAATGTTTATTATTTACATAAATTATATTGACACATTTGTCATATATAACAAGTAAATATATCATAAATTCATAACATAACGCGAATATGGCCTCTTACAAAACGTAACAAAACGAGCAGTTTTTCTATGAAGTAATTTACACTGTAATGCAAGTTATTGAGAAACAATTCATTCAATCATACATCGTCATAGAAGTATTAGTATCAGGTAAGGGCTCTACGTAATTAACTTCACACACAATTATGCCGGCAGCACGTGCGTGTATGAGTGCACGGCATTACGTAAACTTGACAAACACTTTCGATACAGCCGTGTGTCACTCGTTTGTGCTCAAGTCGCAGGTTGGCCTTTACTAAGTTATTTCTTAGCAATGGAACTTCAAAACTGAGCGCTTCGCAGATCAGTAAACAAAAGCTTAAACATTATTTATCTCGTTGTACATTAAGTTGAATAGAAACAATATCAGAGCAGAGAGCTCCAATCACGCGAGCCAACGTTCACGACTTGACATTGGTTTTAGTTAGTAATTTATTCTGTAAAAATGTTGCAACACACTGTGCCGTCTATTGAGGCCTTTAGCAGGCATCGCGACAATGACCACGAAGCGAAAGTTCATTTTCATCATACAATGGCTTGGGAATTCATTACCGCCTCATCTAGAGAAATCTTTCTGAACTTTGCATAAATATAGCTCCATGTGTACCTCGCTCAGATTGTCGGCTTTACTTCATCTCGTTTACTCGTAGGTCGCTATGGAAAGTACATTATAATTGTGGACATTAGACCTCGGTTCTTACTGGAATAACGTATTGTAAACTGTTATTAAAAGAATATTCATTTGGGCTTTCAAATCCCACCGGGTATCATTAGATCGGGGACTTAGAAACTACGGAGCTGCGGTTCATAAAGCAAAGTGGAAACCGATAATTATATGTTTGGGATTAACAAATACATATAGTGTTAATAATTGTACATTTCCTTGATTAGCGGAATACAGTGCACTACATAATAATAACAACAATAGGTAATGGGTGCAATGTGAAGTAACAGTGGTAATGAATGAATCGAATTGTGTTGGCAATTGGTAAACGAGCATCGGTGGCGGCTGTTCAGCACTTCGACGACAAATTGTTACTAATGTAATGAGCACAGCGATGATATTGCTAGCTGCTTATGGTCGGGCGGGTGCGCCTGCGCCACTACCGGCTGCACAACGCACTTGGCCTTACGTCTGATGTTAGATACAGTAATGAGTTCCCAAAGCGTGAAGATTGCTTGGAAACGCTTTGTTCCCAACATCTTGATTAAAATTGAATAGCTTAATGTTCATTTTTGTTGTATATTTATCTTACGAGTATTTAATGTTATTTTCTGCAAATTGTGATGAGATTAGATTAATTTATTTACAATTACTGTTAACGCAGCTGCTTCAATCTATTGTCCTGACTTTATCTTCATGCGGTATCTCCCATATGAATAGGAAAGATTGTCCTTAACATCAATCGACATGTAGGTAAGTATGTGCGCTCATTGAAATATTCGTTTCGAAATGGCTATGAGTTGCCTTCAATGTTACGATGACTTACACCAGCATACCTACCTACATGTTGATTGATAGGACAAGAATGAATCATATTATTCTAATTCGAAGATCGAGCGACACATTAATTTGTAAATGTTACATTTAAATACAATATCTACACGACTATTAATATTTGATTGGAAATCCGTTCTAACATTAAAAAACTTCCGAAGGTTGATAAAAAAAACTAGATTAAATGTATTTCCTTGACTGATCTGAATTAAATTAATTCATCATATACACACAATAGGTTATTAAAATAAAATTTCGCCCGAGTAACGGAGAGACTGGACCTTTGCCAGAACACATTTCTTAAAACATGTTTGATTCATATTTTGTTACATTTGACGCGCGATGAATATTTATGGTTCTGTTAATATTCAAGTCGTCGATGATAAAACTGCTCGATTTGCATGCGAATAACACGGGCAAGTTGACGTCCAATCAAAATTATCGGAGAGTTATGATTTGTTTTTAATTAACCTACGGGATAAATTTGTCTTGGTATATCTACTTTAAGGGTTATTTCAAATTAGGATTCTAGATCTAGTAATTGTCGGTTTGACTGATAGGATGGTGTTATAATATCTAAGAATTAAAAAATCAAAAAGATTATTTTATATTGTTGGATAGGTTTCAGGAACTTAAAATACTTTCATAGATTCTTCATAATAGGAAAGAATTCAAACCGTAAATTAGTTTAAAATTATTAATCTGATTGATAATAGCAGAATTTAAGACAATGAATCCTCTTCAACTTTTATTTTAAGCGGCCAAAGACGCGGGACATGCTGCTTTATTTAGATTAAAATTCTCTGGCTAAACTAAGGTGAACCCCGCGGGGGAAGCGGAACGAAATCGCTCGTGCCGATTGTGTCAACTTGTATATTGGAGGTGATTAAACTGACGCGAAAACCGCATTTCTTATTCATTAAAACAAAAGACGTGTGAAGTCTCGTCCAACAACCCACGCGGGACTCGCCTCAGTGTGGCCAGAGCCTTCATTTCGTTTTTTTAAGAGGAAATAGAGTCGGACTTTTCTCCATACAAAATGTCATAATTCGAGGTTCGGCTCTCGTCTATTTCCTCCTCCAATATTGGACCAATTTGAAAGGTATGTTATAAATCGAATAAGAAGGATGTTTACTGTGCCCCTATGTTTTTCTTTTTTCACGAATAGTTGTCAAATTTGTACAATAGGCCTCTGATGACAGCGGTCTAAACAGACAATTTTGAGGGTTCTAGTGCTTCTACAGATAATGTATCATTAAAACGGAAAATATAGGGGCATAGAACTAGTTGATATTTATTTTATTGTAAAAAAAATCGTTGCTCTAAGGTCATAAACCAGAGAGAAAACAGGCGAGAGCTATTAAGCTGACTGCAGTTGTTCCAGTTGTGCAGGCCCCACAGATTTCCTGTCCGCAGGTGTGAGTCACGAGATTACAGCCTCCACGGCCAGCCCTTTATGTTAACGTAATCTACTTTACTTTTACAAATCTATAACTGGCAACTAAATATGAATAAACGATGCAGAATTTATTATATCTTGCCATAATGGCAGTTTTGGCCGTTTTCGTAACCGACGTGTGTTCAGATTCGCTTAATTGATTGGTTAGTTCTAAAGTTATATTCGGACAGTTGCGGTTATAGCTTTAATGTGTTAAGAGAGGTAATTAAAGTCTGTCGCCCATTCGGTCAACAGCAGGCTACGTAAAAGGCGTTGTAGACAAGCCCTTAAAATTAACCAGTCAGTTAATTTTATGTTTGTTTTATTGTAACACATAATTTTGAATTATGAGCACAGTTACTTGAGATTTAAGTTCAAGTATTCAGATCTGTGTAATCTTAGAATACCGAACTGTCTTGTAGTTTCAAGATCTGTTTTGAAGCTTTAGGAAGGTACTAAAGTAGAACTGATCATAAATCTTTACAAAACTTTAATTACTTGGGTAAGTTGTAAACGTTGTACACAGTACACAGTGGCATTAATTATATTTTCCTGCTCCATCTGTAGGCACATTGGTCTGCTTTTTCAAAAGTAGATCAAGCAGGAAGTAAGCACCCAATTTGATTAAAGTTCAATAAAAAACTGAGCCACATTATAACGACAAGGTAGTTTTTTTGCTAATAAAAGGCAATGGTCGCTTTTATATCCACTTGTATTTATTAAAAATTACATTGTAGATGAAATAGTTACGAAAAAATATTATAAATAATAAAAAATAAACTGCCAATATTTGCAATGCTACTTTCAAGTTAGTAAATAGACATTTTTCGCCAGGTTACAGAAAAATCCTTTAATAGCAACTTCATGGACATTTCGTGTTGTGGAAACCAATTTTAACTTCGTTTCGTTACATTATAATTGTCTACAATGTTGATCATAGGACTGGTTCAGGTTAGATCTGTAGCTAAGTAGGTACTTTCCTGGTATTTATTTAATCATTCGGATTGCATGTATTGACTTGGCAACACTATAATTTACTTGCTACATTTTAATGGGTTACTTATACAAATGTCTGGCGTTTCTAATGTTTAATTGACTAAATATTTTCTTAAATAATAGATAATTCCACAACTACTGGATGAAAAAGTTATTGAAAAAAGAGGGAAACTGAAACAAATGCGGTTATCTTGTGGTTTATTACGCTGCGCTTGGGTCTTGTTAATCTTTTTCTGTGTCTGTAACTCGTTACACTGTGCAGTACCTACTTAATTAAATATTTTTAGGTATTCACTAGAAACATATGTAAAATGTCTCTTAGTGCTTTATAAGTAGTTTGAATGAGCTTCAGTTTTTGACGAGCCTGTGTTGAACTTGTCTCCCTATTTGGGATGAAATGAATTTTAAAAGATAGGTAGGTAATACTGCGTCCAACATCGGGTAAACGTAAATGAAGTTGAGCAATAATATCCAATAATCTCGTACGAATTGCACAGACTGCACACAATTGTTTCGACTACCGCATTGCTTGAAATATGTCTATGCTAGCTCTTACTGCAAAGTCATTATAAACATTGTAAGCAACAGATGTATAATTTGTAGTGCTTAAGTCATACTAAATTGGTAATAGTTGGCAAAATAGCATGCAAATATGTCCGAATGCTAATTATCTCCGATTTACTTTCAAAAATACTGAAGCGTTTCAGGTTGAGAGGTTTAATTTTTATCTTTTTGCAAAAACATGTGTAATTTTCAGCTTTTTTGTACGCGTTTGGAAAGAATTGAGTTGTATGTTACCTACTGAGCCACCGCTCCGTTTGTTATGATTAACACTTACTTACATTTCAGGAAATCCCTACCTTATAGTGTCTTTTATCCACATGATCTTTATAATCCTAGTCTAACCAAAACAAATATAAAGGTCCTATCCAAGTTTACGTTTACTTTTACCAAACAACGCGTCGTACCTTAAAAGAGTGACCTTATCGCATTGATTTCCTTGTAGTCATGTGTATTAAGTATACGTATATGCCGAGTGTCAGTATGTATATACATAGACATATGTACGAAGGTAATTAGAAAAACTTGTCATTGAACTAGATAGCTGAGCATTAACTACATTGTGATCATAGCCGTGATCGGATCACGTCTGTCCGACATGCTGCCAGGCGAACCGGACTAGTACCTAACGTTAAATTATTTAAAGCTACAATAAATACTCTCGTTTGCAAAAAAATGGTGCAAGGTCATGTCAGTTTAATTTTTGTATCAGCGTTATTTTACTTCATCAATGTTAGAGCAGTCCGTTAACGATTGAAGTGAACAAAAAGTAAAAATGAATGAGTTTATAAGTAGTTAAATAAATGAATGTTAATGGGTTTTTGTTTTAAAAAAGGCTCTAACTCATAAAATTATATCGACTTTTGTCTTAAATCGAAGACTTATTATTGGTAAGAAATTCAAAAACATTCTTTCACAACTAAACAGAAACATGTAAGTATTTATTAAGCAAATGCAGGTGTTACGCTTTATAAGCATTTATAAAATATATTAATTCAATTCATAAGTAAGATAAGCAAATTACGGCTAGGCAACTCTAGTGGCGAGTCGTGAGGATGCAAGCGGCGCGGGCGCCGGTCGTGCTAGCTGCAGACTATGGGAATGGATGGAAACGTGACTGCCTCTGAACGCGGTTCCACAATCATACCCTCTTTAATGCAACCACCAACACAATTGTCTTTGATGCTCCTCGAAGGTCGCTCACTCGATTCCCATCATCATTAAAGATAATTTCCATCAAATCTTTTTCTTCAATAGCTCTCGTTGTAACGAATTTATTATCTTTACAAGAATGCAATTTTCTAAACTTAAAATTTTGTTTTAATTGCATCGCCATGTGTAATCTCTGTTGCAAATAAGTTGGCCCAACATTGCAAATATCGGTTCAAGAGGTGAGATTGTATATTACTACCCAAAACATAAAAGAATAATTAATCAATAAAACTTTGCAAACTGTAGCTTAACAACTTTTAATTGAAAGGAAGTATCATCTACGTGTACTCTGATTACGTGTATAAATAGAATGTTATAAAACCTTAATGATTTATGTAAAAGAGATAACGGTTCATTATGCAAATTACTTAGTCATTAAACCTAATTAAGTCTGGTAGTGGAAAGTCGTCAAGCGGACCATTCACGATGAAAAACATCTGAAGATCGACTCTTTTGGCGCCTGAATGACATTTACAAGGGGACGCTGGTGGTTGTGAAAAGTTGTGAAATTGTGAAATTCTATCGAAAAAAACAATCGGTGTTAGTTCCGATGTTGGCCACGCGCAAAAAAACCGTTGTATCGTTGTAGCTGTTGTTTGTCGTATGAGAAACGCCTAGGAAACGGTTCTATTGTATTAAGTTAATGTATAGCTGTCATTCGCGAATGTCACGCAAGCGACAAGCCTGCCGAAGCAAAGCTCGGTTCTCCTCGATAATTATCGTTGTCGCCATGACTCTTTCTGTCACTCACATAATTATCGCGTTGCATGCACTAGTTAGCGACTTTGCTAACCATGTTTTATGTTAGGAAACTACTGAGTTAGGGGCCTATATGACAATGGGTAATTCAGAATTACGAGGATGGATATGGTTTCTAACCCTTAAGTGGTTAAATACTTAGATATGACTTTTATCAGAAGTTATAATAATATGTTTTATACCTATTATACCAATGAAACCATACAATATTAGATTGTTAAACATTATAACAGGCTAAGCACACCCATTGTATATCCATATTAATATTATGAATTTGAAAGTAACTCTGTCTGTCTGTATGTTACCTTTTTACACCTAAATCACTAAACGGATTTCGACAAAATTTGGCAGGGAGATAGATGGCACCCTGGGGAAGGAAATAGGCTACTTTTTATCAATATACCATGCGGGTGAAGCCGCGGACGGAAGCTAGTAGGTAATATGGAAAGGCATTTTGTATATCTTTTCTGACAGATTTATGTGATACAATTCGTACTAATATAATAATTCGAAAGTAACTCTGTCTCTATGTTACCTTATAATACAATATATAATAGTAATAGTACAATATATATCTTGTTGTTCAAGATTTAGATAACATAATTAAGATGACATTAATACAAAGAATATTTTTTATTTAAAAAAAAAATACGACTTTATTTCTTTGTAAAAAGTATTTATTTTACACTTTTTAGTTGTGGTAGCTACCCTACACAATTTCGAATACCACTACCTGCTATGTAAATAAGAGTGAAGTACTCACTTAAAACATCGTCTACATCTATTAAGTGGGAAAAATACGTAATATTGAAGCTAACTCAAAAACTACGCAAGCAAAGTTAATAAAATTTATATGCTACCACGTCTGAAGCATGACCTACCAAACAAAAAAAAGAATCACCAATATCAATGGATAATTGGCAGAGTAATCACGTAATATAAACACAAAAAGATGAAGTCTGTTAAAAATCATCATACTTATGGTAAACTAGCTTCGCCCCGCGGTTTCACCCGCGTAAGTCTCGATCCCGTGGGAATATCGGGATAAAAAGTATCCTATGTGTTAATCCAGGTTATAAACTATCTGTTTGTCAAATTTCATTCAAATCCATTCAGCCGTTTTTGCGTGATTGAGTAACAATCATCCAAACACACAAACTTTCACATTTATAATATTAGTAGGATTAACATAGCTTGGAGAGACAGAAAGTCCTAATTTCAAATGGCAACAGTAAAAAAAAAAAGTTTTTATTGTTTCTCATTGAATAGAAAACTGCGATTAGAAAAATTTGAATTGTCTTTAGAAAACCAGAAAACCCACAAGAAAATGCGATATATTAAAAAGTCCGAATAAACCTTCGTAAAGTAATTAATATTTCGAAGGTCTGTATGTTAAGGACATACCTAATTAATAGTAATATAATTGCTTTCATGCAGGAAGTATATCTTGTTGATATTTTATGTATGTAGTGCATGCACCAGTAGTGTACTTAGATACAGTACCTAAGTAGAATAAAATTTAAACATTTAAATAAGTATTTACTCGGTGTTGAAATCTAAACTTAGCAATTCATCTTCAACGTTTAAATAATATGACTGTGTATTAAAGTTTCTGATTTCCAATCATAATTTAAATCATAAATTAACAGGATTGAGAATAAATTAATACAAAGCTCGTATCAATGATGAATTGATGATTAATTTACGAATGTCAGCTATGCTAAACAACATTTTTGCATCAAACTCTGAACTACAATAAATTTTAATTTATTCATTTATTTTATGTAGCAATATCAATCAGATATTTAAGATAATGAAGTCACAAGGTTTCTTCCAATTTGTCTTAGTTAAAGTTGGTTTTAAAACTAGTGATAGCGCGCGGCTTTTCCTTCCATTTGAGTCAAATTGCAAGAAAATTAGTTATGAAAAAAAAAAATGGCACATTTTCATTGGTTTTATTATTTTTCGACGGAAGTTTGTTACAACTTAAAAAAAACAAGACAAAGATTTTTACTGTATCTCTTCTCTTTTGAGACAGTGCATTGAGTGAATGAAACACAGTCATAATTTACAGGCGATTATACTGAAAGCGCCGCTATATTACCCTTCCGTTCTTGTTTAAACTTAGTTGACTTTTTGAAAAAGCCAGCAGTTTTGAATGTATTGTCGTATTAACATATTCCGCTTCTCGCATTTTGTTTTGGAACGTACTAAATATTTGAATGTCTTAAATAAAAAATGCTCGATTTTCCGAAACGTAGATATCTAATTCCTAAAACCGGTTTCGAATGATTCACTAAAAATATCCAGTTTGTGTACCAGTATCAACAATAACACCTAATATAATCTAGGATATAAATAACACGCAATAACATCCGCTGAGGATTTAAACATATCGGTCTGCAATAAGTGTGAAACGTTATGAAAATAGCAGAGGTGATGCAACAAGAATGATGGATGCTAGGTGCTAGCCGCTAAACCATTCTCTTATATCACTCGAACTAATACAATAACGCGAAGTAAGCTCCGCAAGTTTACCTAGGAAACTTAATTAAAACGAGATTGTGTTGATAGATAATTATAGCTTGTGCGTATTACTTCAATTTATAGATCTTAAGTGGAGAGAAACGTGAGCCTACGGAGGGAGCCGACGTCTTTTGCAACCTAAACGTGGCTAGTTACCAGTTACCAACACTGACAATAGGAAATGCACTGCGGTATACGTAACCAAGCTAAATTAGTCAATTTTTCATAGTAACCAATCCACATAACGTTGCTCTATGAGATTTATAACGAGTCGTACCTACGTAACTTGATGTGCTACAATGATTCGTTAGGGTGGCAACACCGTAAGCCGTTTGATGGCTTGGATCATGGAAAGGGCATTGCGTCACGTGTTTGAAGTTTTCGTCGAGAGATTACGAAAGGTCGTAAGTTCGTGTGTAGGCCTGAGTTCGGTTATGCGACTAACCAGATGTATGCGGCACGGTAACTGATATCGTATCAGATCAAGCACGATATGCACGGTGCTGCGGCCGTGCATGGCGTGTGGTGCGTGGAGTAACTCGCCCAGGGGCTAGCAGTCTTGCCCATCCTACTTCGTAGTACTTACCTACAATGGTAAGAGATATCTAATACATATGACCGAAACTCATCTACTGCCCCCAAACGCTTGCTATGTTAGTCATTTTCTGTATAGCAGTGACTACAAAATCTCCGACACGTCATGTCTTGTCACAGATTAACATACTCGTAACTACTAATCCCACTAACTCAAATTAACCATGCAACACGTGTTTGCCCCAAACATTTGACCATACGTGTCATTATTGTTCATTGCAAACAAACACGAAAGAAACGTATCACGAACTCGATTACTGTTGACCATGTGAAGATTGTACATAGATATTATAACGTGTATATATGCCTGAGTTCACGAAAAGGTCACATATACATGTTCAGTACAAAGCTGTCGTGTTGGCCACTAGTACCTAATAAAGTTACAATGTACATATTTTACGTGATTACAACAATGTTAATCACGATATAGGAGTAGGTAGCGGTGGCTATTTACTAACTAAAGTAGGCCCAATTATAAATGACGCATATTTACTAAAAATATGCGATGTCTTTAGCAAAATTGCAACTGCAATGGAAGTGGCTGGTTGGAATATGCGTTTTGTCAATGGCTATTTTTATGTGCTAATATAGTGCAAATTGGCGTAATCAACAAGACCTTGTTGACTACGTCGCATACACAAAAACCCGGACAGTTTTTAAATAAAATGATCAACGAAAACTTATTCTGTAATATCAATATATTTATATTAGCACATTCATCATAAATTCATAATACATTTCAATTTCAGTTTCCGGCTCCTAGGTCAAAACAATATTTTTAGTAATCAATAAACCCAACGCATTTATATGGCTTCCTGGTTATTTTCCAAAATTATTTCATGAATAAAATAACCCTGTTGATACACAGGTTTATTTTAAGGTTTCTTCATCATGGAAGGCTTACGAGAAATAATAGATTACGCTTAGAAATATCTTAATCACTCAAAATCAATTATCATCAACTGTCTAGCCTTTTCCCAACTACGTTGGGGTCAGCTTCCAATCTAACAGCATGCAGCATGTACATTGAGCGACTACCTATCCCTACCACCCAATTACTGGGTAACACGATACCCCTTGGTAACACTGGTTGTCAGACTTGTGGGCTTCAGACGACCCTAGTGAAAATATGCTAATGTGAATACCCAACGTAATGGTCGCTTACGGTAAATAAGCAAGATATGAGAACCAGTCGCATAGCAATGACTACATAATTAGCTTTTCTTTTGTTCTAGTATCCGCCGGTAAGAAGCACTTGTAAAATAATAGAGGTAGTTGAATTACGATTCTGAAATACTTATGTCATGCCATTCAATTTACTAGTTAAAAATTGTTACATTGTGTGAAGCAGCATCGTACATTTCATAAAGTGACGTCTTATTGAATACGAGTAGGTAAGCTTAAAAATGTTCTTTACTCCATAATTAATACTAACACTGTTACAACCAAGCTATGATTTACTAGCTTTTACACGCGGCTTTGCACGCGTCTGTGTCGGAAATTATGCCAGGGGAAATTACTACCGGGATAAAAGTATCATATTATGTCCTAACTCAAGCCATGGTCTACTGTGTGCCATATTCCATTGAAATCAGATCAGCCGTGAAGGGTTGAAAAGATAATAGACAGACAAAGTTACTTTCGCATTTATTTTACCCTAGTATGCATTTTTTAGAGTCAAGTACAGAAGCAAGTTAGCTATCGTTCAGGAAGTTGACATCCGTTCTGAATAAAAAGCTAATAGGTTAGGCAACTTGTTGCTACATAGCCAATAAGTTACATACTGTTCAATTTCCGAACAGGATGGTAAAAGGTAGAGCCCGCGCCCGCGCCACCACTGAAGTCCGCCGGAAAATTGTGGAACTACATTAAAAAAAATGCAATTTGATGTAATTGACATCTACACTAGCGTTGCGTCTACTGGATTTGAGTGGTGGCGCGGACTTTACTCATAGTGCCAATCTCAATTCACATGAACTAAAATAAAAACTATAACCCAACTACGACTAAAAAGGTATAAACGAGACACCACAGACAGACAAATTAAAAATCCGGAGTCACACGTGTTAGGGCATAAATCGAACAGATTACGTGTGACTCCGGATTTTTAATTTGTCTGTCTGTGGTGTCTCGTTTATACCTTTTTAGTCGTAGCTGGGTTTTAGTTTTTATTACTTTAGTTTTTTTAAATTCTTTTGGGGTTATAATATTTTTTTTTTTAAATGTGCTCATTAGGCCCTTTCATTTGGTACCCAACAAGGTACGATTAAACAATTATTTTTTTTAGGTTCCTGACTTTATGTCCTCTAGAGGGCGCCATTTTTTATTTAATGTGACATCATACAGCCTATAACCAGCGGACGATCAAGACGCTTCCAACGATACCTCGTTTGTCAAATTATGATGAGTGGTTTAGAAGATAGCAGGGAACAGATGAACATACTTACATACATACATACATATATACATACATACCGGTCAAAATCATAACCCTCCTTTTTGCTTCGCCGTACTCGGGTAACAAAAGAACAATTATGAAGATTCCTTAACTTTGCTTAATTTAAAATAATACTTCTGGCGCCTAAATATCCTTCACGTCACATGTTACAATAACAAAGAGGAAACTCTGTGTACTACGAGTACGTACTACTCCGTAGAGTCAGTGGTGACGTGTAAATTACGCTCAAAATAGGCAATTTACGAAATATTGACATGCAAGTAAATATCACCTTAGCCTTGTGCCGCACGCGTGGTAGACATACGCGCAGGGCGCTGCCGCTGGTAGCAGCCTTCACACGAATCGGACATGTTTCTTCATATTTCGCAGCTTCATCCGGCATTTATACTGAGTTTTAAACGTCATTCTTAGCGCAGAATCATTACATTTTTATCATCATCATCATATTTCATCACCGTCATCATTTTTATCATATTTAGGGTTCCGTACCCAAAGGGTAAAAGGGGACTCTATTACTAAGACTTTGCTTTCCGTCCGTCTGTCTGTCTGTCCGTCTGTCACCAGGATGTATATCGTGAACCGTGATAGTTAAGACAGTTGTTTTCACAGATGATGTATTTCTGTTGCCGCTATAACAACAAATACTAAAAAATTTAAGTAATAAAAACTAAAACCCAACTAGGACTAAAAAGGTATAACACAAGACAACACAAGACACCACAGACAGACAAATAAAAAATCCGAAGTCACACGTAATCTGTTCGATTTATGCCCTAACACGTGTGACTCCGGATTTTTTTTTCTTTCAAGTTTTTTTTTTTTTTTAATTTGCTCATTAAGCCTTTTCATTTGATACCCAACATGGTACGATTAAACAATTATTTTTTTAGTTCCTGTCTTTATGTCCTTTAGAGGGCGCCATTTTTAATTTAATGTGTCATCACATAGCCTATAACTAGCGGACGATCAAGACGCTTCCAACGATACCTCATTCGTCAAATTGTGATGACTGGTTTAGAAGATAGGAGGGAACAGATGAACATACCGGTCAAAATCATAACCCTCCTTTTTTCTTCGCCGTAATCGGGTAAAAAACAGAATAAAATAAATATTTAAGGTGGCACTCAAACAACAAACGTGATTCTTTAGCCGTTTTTATAGATAATGCTACGGAACCCTTCGTGCGCGAGTCCGACTCGCAATTGGCCGGTTTTAATTTAGAGATAGAGCTACCGAAATATTAACTAATTTTCCATCCTAGGTTAGCAGTTAGCGCCTTTTTGTCTTGCTTGAAAACTGTTTACACTCTCACAGATGTGAGATAACTAATAAAATTACTTAAAGTTAAAATATTATAAAGTACGAGTAAATTAGTAAATAAAATTTGCAAACACACGTCAATAATATTTCAGAAACTTAATGTGTTTCATATCCAACTACTTTGAGATGAAACCCCGAAACAAACTCTAGTATAGGCAGTCAGTCCCACAAGAACACAGACACCCAAGAAGGGACAGCAATAATGTCTAAGTCTATTTACCTCCATCTTGAGAGCTTGGGTAGACTAAGTGATAGATCAAGATAATAATATAAACTCCACGCGGCTAGTAAGGGTATCTTGATCGTGCTATTTAAGGAAACGGCAATAGATTCCATGAGCGATAAAACGTCCAGAACTGAAAAAATGCATTCTTGTTACACCATTGCGTTGCGTTGAATCTAATACATTTTTCATAGACGCGCCCACGTTGCCTCAACGCGGGACTATTTGGTAAAGCGTGTTATTGATACCTACACGAGTGCTTACTAACGCCGGGCATTTTTATAACCGATTGAGCATGACAAATACATTTACGCCCGGAAAACTTTACAAAACACTTCGTTTTTATAGCAATTTTTAACGATCCCTAAAATAAGCGTTCTTTAGTAAAAGGCACAGAATTTCCTGGACATGTTTACGTAAACTTCCTATTGGATAAATAGAAAGGCTATCAATATTTAGTTGGAGCAACGAGCGAGCGATGTCGTAACTTCAGTTTTATAGTGAAAAGCAACAACTTTCCAAAGAATTATTGATACTCTTGGCTCTATGGAGAGTTCAAACTATTGTTAATTTGCGAAAGGATTGTATATATTTTTGATAATACACACACCTAATAAGTTACAAATATGGATATAATACCACGCGAATATCCCAGATAATTAAGTTACACGAAGTCCATTCCTTTTTACAACGTTGATTGACTCTTGACGTGTTTGGGTGAAAAAACAATTTTATTCTTATTCACAATAACTGTAACAATATTATTGTTACCGTACCGTTGGTTTACACCATGTGCATTATTGCATACTTTTTCATGCACTGCAATGTCGTAAGATCGAGCGTCGATTGTAATGTCGTTCGCGATAAAGCTGGCTACTGAGTACCGACCCGGGACTACTACCGAGTAAGTACTACCGACCTGCATCAGAACCGGCCTCGGTGTGAAACTGTCGCGGATACACTGTAGCCGATACCTACTTGTAATTAGCTAATCGCCCTATTGCACAATTAACCAGACCGCCACAACTGTCTATTTATCTCAACGATTGGTTATTACGGCAAAATTGAAACAGGTCGAACATTAAATATAATTTCATACAGTTTTTCTAGTATCGCAGTTCATTAAAACAGTATCGAGTATTTAGAATCTAGTGAGTGCTCTAGCGTGGGAAATCGGCAACGTCATTTATTCACCGAATGTTTTATTACTCTAGAAACAGGACTAGATTGAATTGCAAAATAAAAGTATGGCAAGAATTTTGCACTTGATGTCGAAGCGACTGTGGTACATTGAGAAAAACAAACGATTAGCTTCAATGGTGTCAGATACAAATTAAAGCTAAACAGTTTTCTTCTCAGTGACGAGGTTACGCAGCCTGAATGTCTATTTTTAGGGCACAAAAAACCGTCGCAGTTGCCGGTCTCGTAAGAAGGCGTTTGTGGACCGCGTAGCGTGGCTGCGCTGCGCTTGCGTGGCGGAATGGCGCGGGTAGCGAACGCGTGCGCCGCAGCCTCATATCTGTGTTTCTTGTAATTTAGGCAAGTTTTTGTGCTCTCGCAATAATTAAATTGACACTTGTTGACATTCATTCCGTCGTCTTATTTTGACGCATAACGTTGCAAACATTTCTCGCCAACTGAGATCGTACCACTCCATCGAAGCAACAATAGGCCCATAGAACTTGCGTACGATTGTAAAAAATCCGATTGTATCGACGCAATGATTATTTAATTCCAATTGTCTTGAGCAAATGGCACCTTTAGTAGGTAGCAAGTAATTAAAGCTCACCAAAAGAATTTAAAGTTAGATAATTAGATTTCTCTTAGTTACTTTACCTTGTATCTTGAATTTAAGTAGGGAAAAGGGTCGAGTGATTTGGAACATTACTTCATACAAGGCGGCATAATTTAAGCATGGCGGATGGTTTGATTATCTAAGAGTTACCCGGTGTCAATGACATCAACATTATAATGATATATGAGTGACCGTTTGGCCTTTTACACTGCTAATACGCGGGAATATTTTGCGGGAAGAAATTGTTTTTCGAACTGCACCTACTCGTACCTTTGCGAATAAAGTAAGTACCTAATAACTCGATTTATTTTTGCTCGTTACAGAACATCATGAGCAAACGACGCAGTTGTAGACATCAGGTTAACCTTAATGGTTAAATGGCTAATGTTAACATTTGTTTACAGAGAACTCACTATGCTCTGCGTAGGCAAGCGAAAATGACATCATTTTGATGACATCTTCTGGAAAACCGATAGACTACTTTTTTTTTCTATTTCTTGGAATTGAATCAATTAGCCCACCGAGTTCCACGCCGTGTTCGTAACAGGCAAGGTCAGTCAACCATAGACACACACTGAACCTATAAATACTAGTCGCTTCCCGCCATATCTGGAAACTTGTATTTTGGCCATGCAGGCGCTCGCGACTAGAGGTCGTTATCATTTCGATTGGGAGCGGCGCAGGCGACTCTTCATTTGATTTACGTACGGTGTGAATCAAATAAGTAACCCACATGCCCACATCCCTTCTAGCACCTTGTGTTCTACTGTCACCAAACACAAATCTTTTACCTTTTACCATAGAAATATCCAAGAAAAATGTCTTGAATAAACCACTTAACAAAAGAAAATATTTGTTAATAGCGTTATTAACAAGATATCAATCTGGGAACATAAAGAATAAGCTGTCCATTATTATTAAAAGTTCTAAGCAGAGGCTGATAAGCAGTTCAAATACGGACCTAACAATTTTCATACAACGATACAATCAAAATAACCTTCCTTGGCGTAACTTAGAGAACATAATTCAAGTTTTCAACAATCGTATTGTTATCGAATCTATCTCAGCACGGCGCGGGCGCACCGGGCTCGAGGTCAGGTGCCGGCGGCGCGGCGGCGGTAACATCGAATACCATAAAACAATGGACATTGTAGTTATTGTACAATTATCAGAAATATAAGACCGCACGTCTGCACTCCGCGGGTCGAAGCTGACCTGCGAACTGGAGGAGCTTCGAGTCAATGTCAAATGTGGGAAACATCTTTTTTTTATTGGTATTTATTTCATAACAGGGTCAATTTTTTTTTCATAGTTTTTTTATTCCTATTTGACTATGAATGTGGATGGCTATATGAGTAGGGGAAGACCAAGGAAACAATGAATGGACTGTGTGAAAGACGATATGGCTAGAAAGGGAGTGAGCACCGAGATGACGACTACTAGAGAATGGAATGAAAATGGAATGGAAGAAAAACATTCGGCGCCGACCCCAAATAAACTGGGATAACGGCAGGAGAATGATAATGGTATAATAGTAATATTAGTACAAAATAATGTTCTTTCTTTATGTGACGATTATTTATTTACTAGCTTTCGCCCGCGGCGTCGCCCGCGTGGTATGTCGATAAAAAGTAGCCTATGTCCTTTCTCAGGCTCTAGACTCGTTTAAATCGGTTCAGTAGTTTTGGCGTGAAAGCGCGACAGACAGACAGACAGAGTTACTTTCACATTTATAATATTAGTAAGGATTGGTTTAAGGAATCTAATCTAAAACTAACAGACACATACTTAATAATAATAGTTTATGTACAAGTATATAAAGAAAGGGGGGAAATAATCATAGCGCACCAAAAAAAATTTCCGCATCGCTGTCAACAGGAAAAGTGCCCAAAAGGCTGGCAGCGTTTTTTTAGAAGAATCAGCATTGCTTTACAACGTATTGCCACGTTGTATAGCAATGCTGATTCTTTGGCCAAAAACAGGCCAGCCCTCTGGTCACGTGAAGAGTCGACCAACCGTGAAACAAAAGTAGGCACGCGAACCCAATGGCCCTAGGGTTTCAACCCCAAACAACTCGTACATATACGTCCCAATATGATTGGAGTATTTGCGCCGTTTGAGGTTTTCTGCACCTGCACCAGCAGCCCCAGCACAGCCCACCGTGCTAAGAAGATGGGATGGCGCAAGGGTGTCGACACGTTGCATCCCACACCAAAGGCATACCTACCTTCCAAGGCATTATGGTCATTCTGTCTGGTCTCTTCCCACCGCCGCGTGCCAAGCCATTAGGTTCTAAGACAGCTGGCACCCCGGCGGTGACAAGAGCAGGACAGATGATGTCATTGATGCTGTTGTTATGTTACGGTTGTTTTTTATAACGTTTAAGTATGTGAACGATTACAGTAGACTTCTGGAACGTCCAAAGTCTGAATTTCAGAAAAATACCACCTACTACTTTATTGTATTTTTTTGTTCCTAATTCTTGGTGTGCAGTTGTATCGCTTACAACAGCAGCTCATACTGTAAACTACCTACCGTTTCAGAAACTTGAGCCCCTTGAGCAGTTTTTAGGAAGATGCATGCGCCAAGGCATGCATCGTTGCCTTTTCACACAAAAAAACAACCGACTTAAAAAAAAACACAAAAAAGTGAAAAATTATTTTAATTTCGGAAGTCGGTGTCTTTGGTTTTGAATTTTGTTTTTTTGCCACCAACTTCCGAAATTAATAACTAGTGTTAACTAAGGTATGCATGTATGTCAACTGCTCATCACATACTACAAAATATTTCTTTTCCCGATGCAGGGACGATAATCGTTGAGGAGTTCTCTTGGTACTCCAACATCAGCTCCACTTCACTAATACATTGTGACTTTCTTTGTGACGAGCATTAATTACTTAGCAACCATATTAAAGTAATCGAATCGCAACCCGTGAAATACTTATTATTGAGTAGTTCCGGTGGTCATCTGTGGTCTTAATCATCAGTTCCACTTCACCAAATGGTGCTTTCCGAGAGAAACTGCATGAGTTACTATAAAAAAATATCTAAATCGCAATAGGTGTGCCTATAATATTTGAAGAGTTCCCTCGATTTCTCCAGGATCCATTCATCAGATCCTGACCTGGTGACAATGGAGCCATCTCGAAAATATTCCCTTTCAAACAAAAACAGAATTTTGCAAATTCGTAAATAAATGCTTGAAAAAAATTTTTTTTTACATATCCTATTTGGTAATCTCCTCCTTTTAGAAGTCATTTAAAAAGACAATCATTTATCATACAATACACACACTCACACATAGAAATTATTTTTTTATGGAATTGCATTGGTACACGTATATCCAAATCAGGAGTAGGTAGGTATCTATAAGTTATTCTTTTATTCGCGATAATAATAGTGACACGAACTAATATTAGGTATCAACTAAAGCGGATACAGTCATGCCCATTAAGTACCTATTATTAATTTAATCGTTACAAGCACTGTGAATGCAGACCGTACAACCAGATACAACCTTACGAAGGACATTGTTCCAATAGTTCAGCTAATAAGTGTTAACTCAACATACCAACGAGTTATATTCAAGTACAATAAGCAAACAGCGTTCGCACACCAATTTGGGTGTGATAATTGCGTAGCGCGTAAGTTACATGCACAATTAACCATTGATAACAGTAACAGAATGTCGAATCAAAGAAATGTCACGATATTTAGATAGATTGGGTAACGATGCGTTCGGTTGCGTTTGTTATCATCGTGAAGAAGAACCAGAGGAATGATGTCGTAGCGAAGAGGTCAAGGGTAGGCCGCGGTTGGTGTGTAAAGGGGCATCAGCGTGAACTTTGTGCACCGATCTCGAAAGACTGTGCGTGCTGACGCCTGCGGTGACCCCTCCGTCACACGCGAACTAGCTTTGCACGAGATATTAACCGAAATAATGCTCATGATACTAATGAATATTGTGTAAAAAACCAATATGAGTTCGTCTGACCGCTGAGAAAAGGTCACCGCAGGTTCAGTGCGTTGACTTTCGACTTGGAATTCTAACGGCGATTATAAACTTTGCCTTTGCCAAACATTTTGTTCACTATTGAAACGAGACGGAGAATTTCATGCATCGTTGAATGTAACGATTTCAATTACTATGTCAAGAGTTGATAAAATTTTGTTGCGTCCTCAAGGTTACAATGTCAATCTAAGAGCTGTCGCAGCATTATGATACAGAGTTCATTATAACCTATTATTAAAAATAAATTGGCCAAGCGTTCTCCGGATTCGGGTATTCTCAGCAAACGAGATAATAAATCATACAAATTAGTACGTCCGTAGCAAAACATTTTAGCTATTATTTCCCAAGAAGACCTAGCGGATGAATCGCTTTTGTCGCGAATTATGTTCGAGTATTGAAGAAAAATGCATAACATCGTGAGTTACTCAAGCGGGTCAGTCACACAATGTCAACTCAATTTGCTGTAGCAGCCTCCATTCAGTCAGATGTCGGTCTCTCGAATGTAAAAGTTTAGATAATCTGATGTTTGAAGGTCGCCAGTTTTGAAATGTAATCCCCTCGAGCTTTATAAAACCTGACTGGAGCTCGCCTAGTGGCCGACGTCCGAACTGATCATAATTATAATTGTGATTTATGTGCGCGTATGAACTAAGACTGATATACTGACTGCTCTGATTGCTAACGTAGCCGTACAAAGGGTTCTAACAAATGAACGGAAGGGGTTCCCTCTATTTGGCAGAATCTTGTTGGCAGAACACACTTAGCATAATTTTCCAAATATCTCCTTGCAAAAAAATACCCGATTATTATACGAGTAGATATGAAAAGTATGCCAAAAGATGATTCTTACTGTAAACATTCTGAGATAATATGATGGTCCTGCTTTTTAATTATTATGATGCCTAAATCTTAGGCAATTTGAATGTATGTTATATGAGTGTCTGCCAAACGATTTTCTGCGAAATGGAGTTTATGCTATCCGCTGGTATGCAAAATAATAATATGACATAATTATAAAGTTCTGCCATAAAGGGTAGACCCGAGCGGAAGATGTCATTTTTAAACGATGAGTTTGAAGTGCCAAGCAGCTTTCCGTATTTGAGGTGTTGCGACAATTAGTCTTACAGTTATGGATTGTTGTGAACAAATAACGAGTGTTTAAACAATTGTTGGCACGAATTGTCGTGTCGGGCTCTGAGCACTAACACTAGTGACGAAATTGCCTTTCGTCGAACGCAATTTAAGAAATTATGTTCGACATCATTTCGACAGTCTACTCGTAACTCGATTCTAGTTTGTTATCGTGGATATTTATTATGTATTGGATGTTAATGACTTTGATGATGATGAAAATTTACTATGTTACCTTTTGAATTGTATTAAAATCCGAAGATTATCTTTAATTACAGTGTGAAAGGTCAGTAGGTGCAATGTGCAAAGCGAACATACGTAGGTGCTAACAATGCTAATTATTGTCATTTTCATGTTCCAATAGTGTAAAAACAACAGTTCTCTTATCTAAAGAACTATTCAGTACAAATAAAATTATAACAAAATAAGCATTATTAAGTGTTATCACAGTTGCGTCAATTTACGCAATGAAAAATCTACGAATTGAACTAACCGGGTTGGCATTTAACCGAGCCTTGAAAGAGCAGTTAAATCATTACATTGAAAAGAAGGGACGATAAAAATAAACAGCAATATAATACTGTAACTCACAAAAGAGTTAACAAGTACTGAAACGATATCAATAACATATTTTTTGCTCACAATCATGTAATGTCGAGTTGGCAAGGTACTTGGCAAAGTTTTTTAAAGACATAAATTTTTACTAAGCAAGTCGGCCTCGCTGTGTATCAATAAGATGTTAAATTGAGATAGAGAATTGAGTAATTAAATATGGGTTGTTAGAAAAAACGAACGATATCAATGTTTCCGTTCACTCTGACTTTTAATTTTGAGGTTATAAATGCTATTAATTTGTAGTGCTACTCGTTTAGTGCTAATTTTTTTGTTCCGTAATTTATGAACGATGCAATTAAGAATATGGTTTATATTTCTGTGCCAACATACCTATTTATAATTTAAATTGTAACATTAAGTACTTTTTATCTAAGATTTATATTTGGCGGTCATTTGACTGTTGACAGCTCTCGCTGTAGCCTACATATTTAAATAGAGACTTTTAGATACATTTACTTACATATATAAATTATAAATATCATAAATATAAGGTCAACAGAAACGAAACGGCATTAGTTATTAATATGAATTGTTTTGATTTTGTATCGTAGATATTATGTGTACCCATCTGCGAGTCTGTACTGTGTTTATTTATATTATACCATTATAGATAACTAAGGCACCTACAAACTGTATCTTGTCAAGCATGATAGAGTACAAGAAATAAACGTTTTGAATTCCTAAGAGACTAATTTTTGTCTTATTTTGTCACGCCAACCTTGGAATTTCTTCATTTAAATTGGAACAAAGTGATTCTAAACCAAATAGCAGGTAATAAGTCGGTATAATAGTTACTAAAAGTGCATTTGCAAATGTGCTTTGCATAGGGCGTTAAAACGCCATGCTTCCCCATTGATTTAATAAATAGTGAAGGGCATGTAAGAAAAAAAAAGTGTACGCACTTAATACAAAATAGCAATCAATAATAATTCCAGATAAATTACCAAAAACTTCAACAAAAGAATATGGTTTTTTTTTCATCCTCGTCTTTCGTTATAATTTTATTTTAGCAAACAGTGTTTTTTCCTTATTGAAATCAATGTTTTAATGATTGTGTCGAAACTACATGGTTCTGTGACGTCAATCAATGGTGCGACTACGCTGCTGCTATGGTCGTGCTACGCTGTTGCTACGCTTGGCTACGCAGCTACAACACCTACGCTACTTAAATGAATCGATTTAAAAACTACTTAGGCACAAACTTTGTTCCATATTTGTAAGTACGCATATAAGAGTCTACGCCCCATTTATATTGCTGCGCTGTAGACCGGTATACCTACCTATTTTAAGAAATGAGTCAACTGTTTTCCCATATAGGTATACCTCTATCAATAAGTAATAAAAAACCGGCTAAGTGCGAGTTGGACTCGCACACGAAGGGTTCCGTACCATTATATATAAAAACCCTTAAATATTTAGTTTATTCAGTTTTATTTTGTATTTGTTGTCATAGCGGCAACAGAAATATATTATCTGTGAAAATTTAAACTGTCTAACTATCACGGTTCATGAGATACAGCCTGGTGACAGACGGACAGACAGACAGACAGACGGTCGGCCAGCGGAGTCTTAGTAATAGGGTCCCGTTTTACCCTTTGGGTACGGAACCCTAAAAAGTGGACGTTGTTTGAAAAATATATTATATAAATATCAGCCATTTATCTTCTGCAGTAACTTGTAAGTAATAGGATATTTGCTCCTCCTGTCCAGAAAGGATAATTTAATAATTGATCACTTTTCGCTGGTAAATTACTACCAGCATTTTTACAGGATTAAAAAAGAAACCTAAAATAGGATGTTCTGAAATTGAGCTCAAAATACTTAATAAATAATAATAATTATGTTATCAATTCGAAAATTATATTTATACTTTTTATTACCGACCATTTTGTTTTGGCTTCTAGTAAATGTAGATTAGAAGCTAAAACCAAAAAGTGACTATTGGGATCGATGCCAACTTGTAAACAATGTTTTTTTTAAATAATATGGGTGTGATAGGTATCTACGTTCAACTGCGTGGGCGCAGTGCCTCTGCGGGTAGACGAGCTACGCAGCTAAATATCAATTTATCAGGTTATTTTAAGTATATTACGTGTATAGCCGTATCACCAAGTATCTTGTTCAAAACCGACCTATTTCATCTGTACACATAAAACACAATTAGTTATACGATTATTACCGCAAACCATACAATACCACTAGACGGCAACGACTCGCAGGAGTTGTGATCATTTGGTACACGAGATCCCTAATAGTCGAAAGTCAACAGTCATGACGAGTGACGTTCCAATAAATGAATGACTAGTTCACTATAGCAGCAATATTATCATAAACCATGCATATTCACATTCATTAATTTTTCATTTGCATTGATATAAATATCAAGCGCATAAAAGAATCGCATTGTGTATTACTTTCATTGACATGTTAATTTATGATCAGAGAGAGTTATCGTATTGTTAGTAAGATGTAGGTGAAGAGATGAAGTCATGATAAACCAGGTGTTCAGTAGTGTGAGTTACAGCTGGTGTGAGTTACGTGCAGGGCTGAAGTAGTAAGAATGAAAGGTTACTGATTTCACTTGGCGTATTTCAGGTTGCCAACACATTTGGCTACGAGAACAACGATAGACATTAAACAAATACAAAATACATTCGCTTTGCTCCATTTATGTAACAAACGATCCTATGTCAGTGCTCAACGACTAGTACCGCCCACTTGCTTGCTTTACATGTCATTCCACGTTGAAACATGTCAATAGAAAAAGACATACGGCTGAGAATCGAATATTACCATAAGTAGGCTTCCGCCCTACAATCGAGCTGGTTACGTAAAGCGTAGACAGTCACTAGCGATTAGCGACTGTGCAATATACCCGTAAGTAGTTACTGCACTTTTCACTTGATTTGTGTTCGGAATAACAAATTCTTACAACTGGTAGCAACCCTGTAGGTTCTACTGAGGCTAACACGGGTGATTAGAAATTGAGAACTTTAGATGTACTTGCACAATGTTGTGCATTTTGTTTCACGTATATGTACATATTCTAATACCTAATTACACCTAGCAGTTTTTGAATCATTCATTGGTTTCCAGTACATTTTTCACCTCATCTTCGAACAGCTACGCGATCACAAATGATGCGGAACGCTGCCTAGTACATCAATCTATTTCCCACATGATGAGTAAATAAATGCGACATCGACTATTGTACAAGCATGTAATAACTACTATCTGTTGGATAACGTCGTTCATTGTAACAACACTATTACGATCAAGCGGTTTTGTGAGCTATAATACATAATTGAAACAAATTATGATCACTTAGGTTCCTAGTTTTACGTAATTTATTGGAGAAACATCTGCAGCGGATAGAAATTGAACAAATCGATTTTCTGATTAGTTTTTTAACATGTTTTATTTGTTGTTCGCTCCATTATAATGACTCCGCTAGAACTGAGAATCTGAACTGGGGATAGCGATACCTCTGACCAGTCACTGCATTTTTATTGTACATAGGCATCAGTACTTAGTTGTTTAATGGCGTTCTCTACTAAGAGTTTGTTAATACATGTATAGGTAACCCATTGCTCTTTGCGAATGAAAGATACTAGAAAGTTAAAAATCAGATTTTTACGAAAAAGATTCAAGAGATATGTCAAACACTCAACGGATATATTGCTATGTCACCAAATATGGTAATTGGTCATAAGCATTTTACATAAATATAACAAAACATCACGCCTGTACTTCCCTAGGGGTTAGGCAGAGGTGTACCCGTATTACACCCTCATTTCGCCAGTTATTTTTAAATTCCATGTAATAGGGGGCGAACCTATTGTCATCGTAATCAACCTATAATGTTCCCACTGCTGGGACACAGGCGACTTCTCGGTGAGAGGGAGTGGGCACGCGGTACCAGCGCGGGTTGGTAGATGTCACATGTCTTCGAATTTAAACTTCTATGACATGTTTCCTTTCGATGTTTTCTTTCACCGTTTTGAGAGCAGTGGTAATGAAATAATTTACACAAAATAAAGCGCCTGTCTGGGTTCAAACCCACGACCTACAACTCGTAAGTCGCGGCCCAGGGCCACTACTGCTCACACCACTCAACACTCTATTGTCATCAATAGAGCAAGAAACTAGACTCCGGGCTGTTACTGAGAAAAAACGGAAAAACTCAAAAACAGTTTTCCCGACCTGTGAACTGAACCCAGGACCTTGGGGGGCCTGAGGCCAGGGGCCAGGGCCTTGTCAATCGTACTTGCGACCACTAGACTAACGAGCACTCACGCATTTCAGTAGCGAACCAAGACTATCCTGGTTATGCAAGTTAAGGTAAGAGACTGTACAGGGTACATCGCTTACCTGTCACCCGCCACGGCATATTGATCGGTACCCTTCCCTGTGGGCACGTATCGGGTAACGTGGCCCGGAACTCAGATATAACACGTAAGTATAGAAAAACTATCGCAAAATGGTTTATTTAGAAAAAAACTCTTTGAAATACACACTGCTTTTGAATTGAAGACTTTAGTCGGACGCCGACACTGCATAGTCTCTGCGTAGGCGCTGCTTATTCGTAGATGTTACGTACACAACGCGTCTACGCCTTGACTACGCTGAACCTAAACTCCCAGTGCGAAGTCGTCTTGAGCCCATAAAGTTATAAAGGCTTTATGGGATGGGATTTATTTGATCAGAATCGATTCAATCACAGTAAGATTGTATTTGTAATTTCATTGAACTTTAACCTTAGCATATCTTTGATAGAAAAGAAAAGGGCACATTACATTTAGGACAGAAGCTATGTTCATCAATGCATAAGTTAATACATTTAAATAAGTAGATGTTCTAGGTTAGGGATTAGTTAAGTCCCGACCATAAACACACTATTAGGCATATCTGGTAATATTATTATAATTGTCTTTAAGTAGACTGTCCAAAGAGATCGTTTGGCGCACAAAGAGTTAATCTCAACAGCGAGAATGATATAATTGACAAAGTTATTGTTAAAACATATCTCAATCTAATTTATTACAAAAATTACAACACACTTTAATGATATAACATTTATACACGTAAAGTCTAATGGAGAACGTTCAACGTGTTTGTATGTTTAACATGCATCTAGGTTAGCGAGTAGGTATGGATCTCCTAATTATAAAATAAACAAATGTCTTTGCTCGGGTGACAGGCATTCGTAAGTACCTACAGAATGAACAGATCAGTTAGGTAGGTACGTTGTTATAGGTTAGTAACAGGCGCGGGCCGTTTGGAACGCAGTTGTTCCGAAAGGTGATACAATCAGTACATATCCTTGTCGGCAGTGTCCTTGTTATAGATAGATACGCCAGTGTTTGAGTGGTCACAGCCGACGACATCGTAACACGCCCAGACCTCTTCCTGTATCAACGTAAGCCGACATTGACATTTAGACAGAACAGTGGCCCGCGCACCTCACACACTGGTCCGCCAACAACGTACGAAAGGCCGCTTGCACTGAAAAATACTCTTTGTATAATATATTTTTAGACCAGTTGCAAAGTTCATATACTGCATGCCATACATTCGCTCGATTAGCGTCCTTGGCCGGTCGACTGTCCCTTCGAGAACGGAGATGCGATCGCGACTTGCAAACGCGTATCGAATCCATTCATTAGTACGTGAATGGAAGATGTCTCGGCCGGCTATTAATTACTAGGCAATATATATGTACCATAATTATGTTGTTAGTAACGTTAGTAGTGGTCTGTGGTTGCTTTCATTCGTAAGTAGTAGAAGTAAGCAATGATAGGAGCTGTTATTTGTCGATATTAGAGCTCGTAATTAGCGTCAGAACAGTAACAATACGGGCCTGTGACCTTGATCTCGTTTCGAGCGCAAGCTGCGCCTCTATCCACCTGCATGTACTTGGAGCTTAGAAGGAACCGCCCAACAACATACTCGTTCTAGAAAGGCTACTATCGGCTTATTTTCTGATAATTGTAGAGCACATTAGACTTCGATTTTGAAGGTGTAATTAGTGTCACCGAAGTAGACGTTACTGGCCGGCAAGGAGTATTATTAGACTAAAATTTCGCATTTATTGCATAGTGTAATAAGAGCAATTTAGCTGAATATTTGCGATCGAAATAGAAGTTTCATCATCGTGTCCCGAGGCAGCCGCATCGGCTCGCAATGCAAGTGCTCGCAAATCGGCTGCATTGCCTTTGTATCGTATATCTTGCATACATAATTATAAAGTCAGATTAGTATTAGGCATTATTGGTCGTCGCTTGACGCCGCTATTGCGTTAATTTTATATAATTTTGTTACGGCAAGAACGGTAGAATGTCAACAAATTAAATATAGTCTCTAGACGTTTTGATATGAACGACTGGCGAATAAGCAGATAGAATATTTATTTATGCATATCAAACTACACAGTATAATACAATAATGATAAATTGAATATCGGAAACCATAATTCTTTAGAAGTAGAACTCACTTTTATACCGTGTCCTACCAATTAATATATCGAATTGAACAATAAAATGTCCACAAATTGGCGTATAATACGGTAGAGGAAGTGAATGTGGCCATGATATGGTACACGTTGCTGTTCAAATGTTAGCCGCACGAGTAGGTATGATATACCTATACAAGTAAATGAGACGAATTAGAGAAAAATGTAATGAATCAACGCGACAAGCGAAATGTCGCGAGAGAATGTGGAAAGCGGCGGCGATTAGCAGCACGCATCTCTAACATCAGACTACTACAACTTCGTCACACATTGATCAAGCATAACTGTTGTTTTGTACTAATTGTATTTTAATATCAGCTTCTGCCTATCAATAGGCATGCACATAGCATTTTTTTTCAAATTAAATGTACTTAGTAATATTTCTTGATAAGTGATAGGTACCTATAGTTGTACGAGCAGGCAATGAAATTACAGGTTTATATTACCTTACATTTTTTTTAATGAGTTATGAATCATATGTGTTAGACTTACTTAGACGGAAAGAAGTTAACAACAGATAACTGGCTGCAGGAGCTACAACTGTATGTGTGTAACGTATTATATAATAATACAATTTCCAAGAACATTGAGTTCCCATTGATAATTTAAATAGAAGAAACATTTGTTTTGAAGAAAAACTGGTATTCTAACAATGTTTACAAATTAGTTATGACATCATAACAGGTCTTTGGTAAAAAACAGATGTTAAAACAGGTAATATGCCTATACAACGTCTAACGTTAAATACGCAAAACCTCAGACACCCCAACTGATTTTTAATTCAATTCGCATATTTTAGACAAAAAAAATCATAAAAAAATTTGTATACGTTTTATGCGCTTTTTTAGTTTTGGAAGATTCGTATTTGCATTGAAATAAAAGCTATTATTATCCCGCGTATGAGAAAATTTAAATTGGTCGACAATAATTTGTGTTTGTACATATTTTGGCGAGTTTGCGCATGCGATGGCTTGACCTATTAATAAATAGACACGGCAATGTTTTTTTAATGAAGATATTTTGAAAAATGTGACCTTTAATAAAAAGTGGTTTAATTGATTCTGCTCGTTATTCTGATCAAACTATTTTCAGGTTTTGCGCATTTAACGTTACACGTTGTATATATAAACTTAGGTAAAACACGTTTTAATTAAATAATAGATTGACTCACGTTTGTATATGTCAAGTTTGAGATTTAACGGCGTGAGGTTATTGCTATAATTAATCTAATTTTTTTAATATAAATTCTTACTCATAATAAATATGGCGTTAATGCAAATTCATTACTTTGATTGGTTTTCTAGTTTTTAACGAATCAAATGTCTGAGCAAAGAATGTAACTATGGTATACCTAGCCTACTGCCCTTTAGATGTCTGTAAATCCAAAAGATTAGGTACTTTTTAATTAGGTAGCGTAACAGCTTATCAGCTTATAATGTTCCCACTGCTGGGACACAGGCTTCCTCTCAGTGAGAGGGAGTGGCTTTAATCCACCACACGTGCCCAGTGCGGGTTGGTGGATGTCAAATTTTTAGTTCTGGACATGTTTCCTTCACCGTTTTGAGAGCAGCGGTGATGAAATAATTTACACAAAGTAAAGTGCCTGACTGGATTCGAACCTGCGACCTGCAACTCTGAAGTCGCGGCCGTTTCTATTGCGCCACCTCTGGTCTTTTAATTACATACGTACCTACCGTCCAATCCGGAGACAGTAAAAAGTTTGAAATTTCAATTCCTTCTTGAAATAATTAATTCGTATGTCTAGGAAACCTTTTTTTTTGGGGAGGTACCAAATGTGTCTTATATGTACGAATAAAGGATATAATGGGAATAGATACGGTCAGCACCAGTCTTACCAAGTTTCTGGGTTGTGAAGGTCAGATAGGCAGTTGCTCCATGTAAAATATATTCAGTTATAAATTATCCGGATAGACTGGAAGCCAACCCCAGCATATTAATTAATTTGAAAAGTGCACTGATGACAATAAACCTGACTATCCATTACCGATTTTTGTGGTTTGGATGTTAACATCATCATCTGCCTAGCCTTTTCCCAACTACGTTGGGGTCGGCTTCCAGTCTAACCGGATGCAGCTGAATACCAGTATTTTACATGAAGCGACTGCCTATCTGACCTCCACAACCCAGTAACCGGGTAATACGATACCCCTTGGTAAGACTGGTTGTCAGACTTTCGGGCTTCTGACGACCCGTAACGACTGTCAAAGATCCACAAATGACAGCCGGGACCAACGGCTTAACGTGCTTTCCGAGGCACGGAGGAGTCTCGATATGTAAAGATGGTCACCCATCCACGGACCAACCCCGGCAAGCGTAGCTTAACCTAACGGATCGACCCGTGCGGCTGTTATTACGTAGCTGAAATGAATAACACAGGAAAGAGGTAATAAAATATTACGAGATTGAAAAAGCGGCAGAACAAAGAAGAGACGAGTGAAGCAACAGGTGGTAAACTTGCAATGACGGCTGATGGAGATGTATGGATGAATATTGTGAAAAGGGCAGACGGATGGCGTCGTTTTAGTTAAAAACAAATAGCAC
Source organism: Lithophane leautieri (assembly GCA_949152455.1). Taxonomy (NCBI): domain Eukaryota; kingdom Metazoa; phylum Arthropoda; class Insecta; order Lepidoptera; family Noctuidae; genus Lithophane; species Lithophane leautieri. The sequence goes on along the minus strand of OX424458.1, from coordinate 15,650,767 downwards.
CTACCTACCTAAAAGCGTGATAGGCCTGGAATCACACGAGTAACTCTCACATTGCAAGACCTGTGCCCTGTTTATCAAAACTTACAAGCCTTGTATTACCATATGTCATTATTTAGTTCACAAGTACTTATATTTTGAGACTTTTATTCGTGATTTTGTTTATCAAAAATTTTTTTGTAAGTTACGACTAACAAATCCCGAGTGTCCGGCGACTCTCTATTCCGTCTTACAAGTTTACAAGTGTCGTCCTTAGTACCGCAATAAATGTTTAAATTCGATTATCTATTCTAAAATGTGTTCAAAAGAGAGAGATGACCTGATGCCTGTGCCCCAGCAGTGGGAACATTAAGGCTGATTATGAATATGGAGATGGGCTATGAATTTAATGAAAATTAACATTCTAGGTAACTTGTAAACGTGTAGACTTGTAACTTTTGATATACAGTCACTTTGGCAGAATCATAATAGGAAAATATTATGAATCAACGTAAAATGTCACAAACTGACAATTCATAATATGATCTGCGTGCGATTCATATTATGAAATAATTAATCTGTTTAACAGTTTTCTACGGAGATTAGTAAAATGGTTCACATGTATTATTATGAATTGCTTTTGTGTCAAATTAGTGAAATTGCTAATAACAGCTGGAAATTCAGGAAATCAAATGCTTTTAGAGGAATTTCTAATGTGGCTGTTTTAGGCCCACAGGAAACAATCAGTTCATAAAGCAATTGATACTTTAATAACTTCCCATACATGATGATTTTATGATAACATCGATTTTTAAAGTTTCGTGTAGGCCGTAAAGAATCAGTTATTGAATATTATGAAATACTTATAAACGATTAGTAAATAGATATAAGAGTATATATATGTAGGTAATTTTGAAAGCTGACAGTCAGAATGGGATATTAATTCATTTATTTTTATATAAAATTCTTTAATTATGGAAATGATTACCGAACAGCGCTTGACTCTTCATTGCGCAATTAACGAAAGTGATTAACATTTTGTTTTATCATAATAATAATGGATAAATTCCAGTTTGTCCTGCTCTTGAAATTCTCGGCTCATTTATTAGAGACTAGGAGTCCAATTTCTCCGTTATCGAGGTGAATTATTTTATGTAGGTACGAAAATCATGTAACTAGTTCTGATAACATACCATAGTATTGAGGAAATCGAAACGTACTCGTCACATCGGTTCAACTCCCGCTACAGAGGAATCAGCAACCAAAATGAAATTATGAAATAATAGAACTCTTACTTTCAGCTGAAAGCAACACTGATGCTGCCACAGTCACTCCCAGCGTCACTAATCGGATTGGATTACCATCATCAGCACCTTTTGATTATTATTTCGCCAATTATTTCAAAACTGGGCCGATGCCGTAGTATTTCATTGATAGCGCGTTGACGTCGTTCGGTTAGTCGTCGTACTTGACAACTTTATGTACAAAAGCTTGCGCGCGCGCATACTCTTGCCTCACTTGGGACGGCCAGTCGAGTATCACATAATACTCACTCAATGTTAAGTGAATCTAACGAATATAACTAAGGTGCCATGACATTCCAAACATTACCTACGTGTAGCCTAAGCTTATGTTTAAATCTTATGCAACGCAAAATAGGAACAGGTTTCAAAGGGTAGCGCTTAATTAAGAAAAGCAACATGATAGTTTCGCAAATTACTGCAACACGAACATATGATTTTGATGTGGGCTTTTATGAAATGTTTGATTACATTTTTCCGTGGGGACATAAACTAAAGAGTTCAGTACAAAACATGACTTAGGTTACAACAAGTCATACAGTTATGACATTAAGGGTACTGACCTGTTTCTTACTGAAGATCTAGATGCGAGGGTGAGATTCCTCTGAGGCAATCGCGGCGCCGCGGAGGGCGCCGGCGGGGTCTGGGGCGCGGGCGGGGAGGTGCGGGGCAGGCGACCACCCGCCGCCGCCGCGCTCGCCAGCAACACCACCATCCACCACCTGGACATCACGATATTATCACGATACGCACGAGACGCGCGACTCACGTTACGGAACGTACTGTCACAACAGCCACTCGCCGACTCACGGCGTCGTACGCGCACGCAACGACGTTCACTTTTGTTGTGCTTGTGGTGGCGCCCCACTCCGATGAAAGTGGGCTTTCACTGGAGCCCGCAGCGCCGCACCGCCGCAGCACCGCCGGCTGCCGCAGAACGCTGCCCAGCCCTCGTCTATCACCGTCGTTATTGTATTTCTGGTAGTTATGCCAGCCCAACTAGGAGTCTTCAACTATCTTAAACTATCTTGTGGAAAAACTAGAAGATCTTGGTATTAGAGGTGTTCCACTGGCGTTAATATCTGATTACTTAAATAACAGAACGCAATCAGTAAAAGTTGGAGAACACATTAGTTACAAACTTCCGGTTAATTTTGGTGTGCCACAGGGTAGTATATTGGGTCCTACTTTTTTTCTCTGCTATATAAATGAGCTATGTTCCCTTAAAATAAAAAAATGTCGCATCTCCGCATATGCTGATGACATTGCCTTAACTTTTTTTTGCAAACTTGTGGGATGAACTTTTTAATCTTGCCCAGAAAGGTTTTAACACAGTGTGTCACTGGCTAACATCAAATTCTCTCACTTTAAATGATGATAAAACCAAATATATTTCATTTTCTATACGAAATCAAAGGGAAGTCTTTAACCACATTAAATATAACATCCGTGCACATAAATGTAACTTTCCTCCAACTCCAAACTGTAACTGTCCCAGTATTAATCCCACTAAATCTCTTAAGTATCTTGGAATTCACATCGACGCAAATTTAACTTTTGGGAACCATATTGACTCTCTGTCTAAAAGAATACGTAAGCTCACATACATTTTTAAAGAACTTCGGGGTGTAGCAGAGAAACAAACGATGAGGATGGTATACGAAACCCTGGTGCAATCAATCATTGGTTACTGCATCACCACATGGGGTGGAGCATGTAAATCTAAAATGGTGATTGTTGAAAGAGCCCAAAGGATGATATTGAAAGTCAGCTTAAACAAACCGCGTCTTTTCTCCACCACAACACTTTACGAAGAAGCCCAAGTGCTAACTGTTCGTCAACTTTACGTATTGCTTACTGTACTTCTTCAACACTTCAACCTACCCGAAGAACGGAGAAAACGCATAGCACACTCCAGAAGGAACTATGCAATATGTTGGAGACGACTGCAGTTAATACTTCATTCGCGCAAAAATATTTCCCATTTCGTGGTGGCGAATTGTACAATAAATTAAATAAAATCATTAATATAGCCAACTGTCCTAAAAACGAATGTAAAAATAAATTGATTAAATTATTACTAACTTTAAATTATAAGGAAACGGAAAAATTACTTAATGTAGCAAAGTAGTAGCTAGATTACCTATATTTATCTATGTATTGTATACTTTATTACCTTGATATATATTAATATCATATATATACCTATATACACATGTATTTACCCTATATATACATATATTTACCCTATCTATATACACATGATATTTATATGCACACACTCATGCACGTACATACACTCATGCACACACAAGCACGTTGACTATTTCAATTTGTGATGTAATGAGGGGGCCTGGAGCTCTGAAATACAGGCCTAGGCTTAGTTTAGACTCCAGATCTCCCACAAATTACCCTCTATCTCTTGTAAACTACCTGTCAACTAAACTGTGTTGTAATTTGGTGGAGATAAATAAACGTTTTTATTATTATTATTATATCGGTTCTTTACGTTTCTTCTCATGATGAGAGGTTAAGAAACCTTACACACGGGTCGGGACCAAGTATGTAAGGCGAAATTTAGATAGAAAAGGTGGATGACATTGTTGAAGAAGTCAGGAACTTTCGAGTGATGCGACAGGTGTTAAGGATGGTGGCTTTTTGGAGCATGTAAAGTGTGTGAGTAGGCATCTGTAGGGTGCTAAGGCTTTGTGTGAGAGATTTTGGTGTTACACCAGTAGATGAAAGAACAATGGGGACAATATGAACAGTTTGTGCGTTCCATTGGGTTTTAATTTCTATAGCGAGATCTTGATACTTACAGAGCTTTTCGGATATGGTGGTTTGAATATTGTGCGAGTTAGGTATTGCTATATCTATCAAATAAACTGTTTTATTGGTTTTGTCGTGACAGGTAATGTCAGGTCTATTGTAATGAATAGTTTTATCTGTTATTATTGTTCGGTCCCAGTAAATTTTCTGATCCTTACTTTCTAATATTATTTCTTGGTTATTTTTATAATATGGTATCATTTCGTTAACGAGTTCATATTTATATGCTAACTGTTGGTGTATAATTGCAGCGACTTGATCATGGCGGTGTTTATAATCGGTTTGTGCAAGTGATTTACAAGCTCCTGTTATATGTTGTATGGTTTCAGAGGCAGTGTTACAATGTCTGCACAAGTCAGTTGTCTGATTTTGATCCTTTATGGTATACTTTCTGTAATTACGTGTGGCTACTATTTGATCCTGTATGGCCAGCATAAAACGCTCGGTCTCAGGAAACAATTCGCCTCGTTTGAGCCATTCGTTCGACTTAGCTTTGTCGGCGTGTGGCTGGCTCAGGTAGGCTCGGTGTCTTCCGTGTAGAGCTTTAGCTGACCATGCTGCAATTTTTTGTTGTGTACTTACAATTTGTTCATTTATTTGCGTGTTCCTGTTTTGTAGTTTTAGTGGTGTAAGTTTTTTATCTGTTTCCGGTACCTGTTTGTGCAGTGGTGAATGTACTGATTTGTTATGGAAGTACGCTCTGAGTGAAAGCATCTGTTTGTTGTGTAAATTGTGTATGTCTATTAATCCTCTTCCTCCTTCTTGACGTGGCAGTGTAAGTCGTTGTATGCATGATTTTGGATGGTGTTTTCTGTGTTTGGTTAGTAGTGTATTAACGGTGCGCTGTAGTTTTTTGATATCGGTCTTTGACCATCGTATTATTCCGAAAGAGTATGTGAGAATAGGTATTGCAAATGTGTTGATGGCTTTAATTTTGTTTCTAGAGTTAAGGTTGCTTTTTACGATAAGGTTGAGGCGCATTGAGATTTTTTTTGCAGTTCTTGTTTTGATATCTTTTGTTGTATCTGCCTTGACTGTTTAAAACCTAGATATTTGTATGTACTCTGTTCATCCAATGGCTCTATCGATTCACCTGATGCGAGTGTGTAGCTGTTATTTTGGACTTTTCCTTTTAAAATTGATAAAATTTGCACTTATCTGCTCCGAACGACATGCAAATATCGTCAGAAAATTGTTGTGTTGTGTCAGCTAGTTGAAACGCGCTTTTTTGTCAGCTGCGTTTAACTTTATGTCATCCATGTACATATTATTATTATTATCTTGGAACTGCGATCAGGGGGCCTAAACCGGCTACATTAGCAATTCCTCTAAAAGCAGTTTATTTCCTGAATCCCAGCTGTAATTAGCAATTCCAAAGTAATTTATAATTTGTGATTTTATATTAGATAAAAATGTTTTTGTCAAGTTGATATTAAATCATTTTAATTGCTTTGAGTTTATTATTCTTCTGTCGCCCAGGACCATTTTACGAATCTCCATAGAAAACTGTCAAACAGATGAATTATTTCGTAATATGAATTAGGTACACGCAGATCATAATTATTATGAATTGTCAGTTTGTGACATTTTACGATGATTAATAATATTTTCATTTATGATTCAGCTAAAGTGACCGTTTTAAGCCCCGGGTTGCCTGTCTTAGTGAGTAGCATTAAACAGGGGAATAGGTGAAATGACATTGAAAAAACGACGATATTCATTTGATGACCTTATTATGGATTAATGGATTGAGCTTTTGTGTGGATAAAGGTATGAATTTAGGGCATTGCCTTGTTCTTATTCTAGAAAAAACTAGGAGCTGCACGATCAGATTAGTGTATATTTTAAGGGTGAAAAGTGAAGGTTAAAAAATCCTGACAATATATCTGTAAAAAGAGGTACCTTTTTTAAAAGAAGGGTAGACAGAGGATGAATTGGCGAATGACGAGATGAAGGAATTTGATACTCGAGGACAAACAAGAATTTGCATTTATTATGATAAATAAATCGTATGTTATGAATTAAAGATATTGTATGAATAACAATAGTAGGAGCAGCAATAAGTGATGTTTCTCATTAGTTACCATTTTTTAACAGCAATTTTTAGGGTTCCGTAGCCAACTGGCTAAAGCTGAACTCTTACCATGACGTCATGTCCGTCTGTCCGGAAGTCACACAGTAATTTTACTCGGAATCTATTTACACTTTATCGATGAAAATTGGAAAGAAAGTGCATTCTGTAAACCGCTAAACAATGGCGTAGTGCAATAACGAAAAAAAGTGAAATTTTTTTTTTTTTTTTTACTTATTTCTACGGTAACATATTATAGGGGTATTATATTGTGGGAGACTGGTGCCTAAACTAGGCTCAAGGCCTGTATTTCAGGTCACCAGGACTCCTTCATTTAAGTTTAACAAATTATGTTATGTACTCGTACAAATGGTATGCAATTAGGGAAATGTTAACATTTTTTTAAAAGCTTACTAATTATAGTTGCGATTTATTTGTTAGTATGGTTAGTATCAGGGTGGGAGTGAGGTTGAGTGTGTACTGCGTGTATGTATAGTTTGTGTAGTTGGGGATGTGTGTGTGGGGGTGTTGTGCGCGTGGGGGGGGGGGGGGGGGTTGTGAGAGTGTGTGACTGTGAGAATAAATTCTTTTTTGTTTTTGATCGTAGCATATTTGCATAATGATGTTTATGTTAGACTGTTAATAAATTTTCAGTGTCATCGTAGTTGAGTTCTTGAAGCCAACTATGTAGTTTCATTTTGCACTTTATTTTATTGAGTTCATAAATAGATATGACCCTATTTACTTTATTGTACAGATACCGACCAAGGTGATAAAAGAAACGTTTTGAAAAAGATGTTGAAGGCGAAGTATGATAGTTCACAACAGGATTAAATCTTCTCTTAGCTCGAGGGAGTGAAGGATTGTACGTTAGAAGTCTATGCTGTTTCAGGATGATTTGTTGAATAAACAGTTGACGCACCGTCAAGACTTTCGCTTTTTGGTATAATAGTGCTGTAGGGTAGCGATAAGGTAACAACAAAGATACCTTCAGAATGGCTCTCTGTGCTCTTTCCAGTTCCAGGAGGGTAGTTTTTGGAGCACCACCCCAAGAGGTTAGGAAATTAGGGGTATTCTATTCAACCGAGGGATGAAAAAAAAAACAATGCACAAAAGCATGTGGAATATTGCCATATCATTGTAATCAAAAGATTATGATGTTTCTAATTGACTTTGCTAGTAAAGTACTAAAAAATTATTTGCAGTGCTTTCATTTAAGAAATGTTCACTTATACACACGTAATCCAGCCTTTTATCCAGAGTTTCTTAAACTTCTAACTTCTTCTCTTTCGTAAACTTCTAGTTCATTTTTCTTGTTCATAACTCCACATAGGTTTTGGTGATAAATATTAAGGGAGATATATTTATTGAGATCAAATAAAGGTCATGGCCCATCAAAGTATGAAAACCATACCTACGGCGTACGGAAATGAAAAAGGGCTGGATGTACAGATCAATATGTATAGTTTGCAATGGTATGTGTCGCATTACTGTGGGGTTTGTACCTTATGGTAAAAAAAAGAAAAACAAAAAAAAAGTGAATACAGTTTTATCATATTTTATGGGTGATTAGCTACAAAGTGAAGTATAAAAACCATACCCACGCCGTACAGAAATGACATAGGGTTCTATATAAAGAGTTTATAGTTCACCTAGAGGACGATTTTGTTATTTTATAATTATTATCATTAAGGTAGCTTGTAAAACTAGGGAATTAGGGAACTGGGGAATTAATTATTAAAAAACAAAATTCATTATTATTATTTTAGTTTTATTCAACATGAATTACATGATTTAAATCTAAGGGTATGGTCACATAGTTCAAAAAGGCAGCAGGTGCATTTATATTGTGTTGATGTACAGCACGATGGCTCGTGGCTAAGTAGCAGCTGCACGGGTCTATCCATCAGGTTAAACTACGCTTGCCGAGGTTAGTCCGTGGATGGGTGACCATCTTTACATACCGAGACTCCTCCGTGTCTCGGAAAGCACGTTAAGCCGTTGGTCCCGGCTGTGATTCATGGATCTTTGACAGTCGTTACGGGTCGTCAGAAACCCGAAAGTTTGACAACCAGCCTTACCAAGGGGTATCGTATTACCCAGTTACTGGGTTGTGAAGGTCAGATAGGCAGTCGCTCTATGTAAAGTACTGGTATTCAGCTGCATCCGGTTAGACTGGAAGCCGACCCCAACATAGTTGGGAAAGGGCTAGGCAGATTGACTGATTGTACAGCACGATCCAGGCTTACCCCAGTATTCATGGCAAATTGATCTTGACCCATTAAATGGAATCTGATACAATAATTACAAAATAATTAAAGTACTAGCTATGTCAGCGGCTACGCTCGCGCAGCTTAAAGCTGAAATGCGTGGGCACATATCATTTTAAGTCTTTACGTTTAAGTTCATAATATTTAAAAAATGTTTGGAGCAGACATAAAACACATTTAAATCGTTGTGATGTCTCTGTTCGTTGTTCCTATATAATGATGATATTTTGACTATTATTTTTACGTGTTCTCCCATGGATTTTCAATATTTTTTTTATATAAAATGAAAAGTGGGATAGAGGGCTATAATTTAAAACTGATTTGGTTTTTGTACGGCAACTTTTACCAACCGGGTCACATATGATACCTTTGTCAGGCTATAAGAATTATTAGGTAATTTATGGTCGAAAAAAAATCATTTTCATCTGTCTGCGTGCTAATGCTAATACTGTCTGTAACTGGTTTGTAATGCTTTGGTGTAGTTTCATTATCTGTCTGTGAGTATACATTTTTATAACATTTTAATTCATCAGATTTAATTTTAATATAATTATTCTAAATAATCATTTCTGTCTTTTGAGCCCTGTTGCTTGAAATAAATGAATAAATAAATAAATAAATTAAACGAAGTATTTCCTTATGGATTAGCCTACTTGCTGTCATTGTATTTATGTATTTTGAAGCTATTTTAGTATCAGTATAATTCAGATCCAGCGGCAAAAATGTCATATTTTTAAAGTTGCTAAATATCAGCTTCAATGAATTATTGAGCATATTAACATTGAGATAATTATTTTTATAGAGTTTACCGACTAAGACGTTTGCGTGCTTCACTTATCCCATGGTATAATACAAAATTGACTGAAAATTCAGAGGATTAGCATCATTAGAACCCCCTAGTATTAATATGTAATCTGAGTGTGTAAGCTCCTTACACAAATTAACACATGAACTTATAACTTCAGCCATAAGGGCCCCCCTGGTTTAATCATCAAAGTAACTTCGAAAGAATTTTCTAGAAGCTCTTGAAGCGCTCCCCTCATTTCAAGTCCTATTGTACGAGTATGGACCTACCATCCTATCTTTTCTGCCATAGGTAAATGGTTTTTATAACTGTACCTTCGTTTATATTATTATTCCTGTTTATATTTCTGTGGCCCTAGTGAAAAGGGATCTAAGTCCAAAAATGCAACTTTACAGGAGACACAAAAACACTCCGCGCGCTTCAAATTGCGTGTTTGACCTCGTGTTACATTTAAACCTCTACCAAATTAAATACATATGATGTTTTTTATAGGTAAAGAATTTATGCTTTTTATTATTATTGAGTTATTCTTTATGTAAAGTTATTAATTAGTTTTTAAGATAGTGACTTATACTAACCACAAAATTAATTCCTTGAGGGCATATAAAAAGTTATACCCCTTCTCCCATAGGTTAAATGTTAATTCACACAAGTGAAAATGGATACGCATTTAGAATGATTATGTTAATACTAATCTCAACAGTTTTTTCTTGGTTTTTTCCCTTTATTTTGGTGAAAACTGATTTATGTATAATAATATCATTACTCACTAAACCATTTTTAAGAACCAGGTGTTGTTGTATTGATAAACACGAACCAAATTAAAACGTGGGTAATTTATGTTAATTTAGATAAAAAAAAAAAAAACTTTTTACAAGAATACAAAAGTACTTGAAACCGATTTTTGTAGTTGTTTTGGTGTCAGTTGGACCCTTTTACACAAGGTAACTTCTTTATTTTTAGAGATAGCTTAGATCCGGTTACACCAAACGATAGAGCATTTTTTTCAGATCACTTCTGTATACTTAACTCATTTCCCACAAAATCGGACTTATACCCCTTTTCACTAAAGCCACAGATTTATTCCTAAACCCAACTAAGTCCGTTCGTCATACACACATGATACGAGTATGTTGTGACCTTTGAGGTCCGCCGGATGAAGCGAGGTGATAGCTAAGGCGATTATAAATAAGAGAAAGGCACTCGAATAAATTAAGGACACCTGCTACCAAACAGTATTAGTTGAATGAATGTGTTAAGAGAATCAAAGACGTATAGACGGACCTTAGGTTGGCATAAAAGTAACCCAACTGCCGAATAGTTCTGCGTGATATTCACAGTCCATACTACCAAAATATGTGAGATAAAAACAGATAAAAATGATTTTGCATAATAATTAAAATGATAAGTTTTGTATCAAAATTATTTATGATTATAATGCAGAGGACATAATCCGCTGCAATATGTTAGCCCGCAGATTCGGACATCTGTGTTACTTATAAGGGGATACGTTTCAGAGCATTCTGTCATTCTTATAACACGTGCAGTCTGTGGATCGACATTACGCGGTGGGCTTACAATGCCCTCCGTGTTCAACGACGCTCTGAGGGCAGTGTTGAGAAAACCCCGGTACCTGCTGCAGTACTTTTGCAATGTTTGCAGCATCCATTGATGATTTCATCGATTTTTTTTATAGCATACGCGGCCTATTTTTCTTGATGGAAGCAGATGGAGATGGATGAAGAATAGCTCGGATGACCTAAGAGTTGCGATAAATGAACGTTTCAAATCGATTCGGCTGAGATGGTGGATGGACGCACTAGGAATAAATGCGACTCGACTCGACTCACTTTGATTCGACGCGTTTCGGCGGTAGTCCTCTTAACTTATAGCAACGTTTATAAATAAACCCCTAAATATCTTTGTCTTACAAACACTGACCAAAGCCTTTTTTCTGAAATGACGTAAAATCTCTAACGCCGTAGATAGTAAATATTCTTAGGTTCGCAAGGTGAAACCTTTTTGAAAAATAAACTATACTTAAGTAAAAGAAAAGTTTTAGATGTATATAAAAATAAAAAAATATTTATTCTCGTCAAAAAGCTAAAGCGATTGATGTATATCTTGTGGCTATTGGGCCAAGAAAATTCCTTAACTTCGGTGCCGAAGTATTCACACCTATTTAGGTAATTTACTCCGAACTGACAACACAGTTGAATTTTAAAACGTCTATCGATACGTTTTAATATTCGACTGTCCTAATTGTTTATGTATTCATGATAAAGGTATAGGTAACTACCAGAAAAGCAGAAATAAACTGGAACTAGGTGCTTAAGCGACTTACCTACTACTTAGTTCAATAATGGCAAAGATACCTACAGTTAAAATTGAATCATTTCATTTTGTTGTTTTGAAAAGTACCAGAGTTACAGAAATGAACAGAAAATAGGCGCCTAAACGATCTCACTAATTTGTGAAAAAACATCCAGCGGATTCCCGCGGCCTTCACCAGATCATCGGTCCACCTTGTCCCCACCAAGGTGGGCCTCCAACGCTACGTTTTCCGGTACGCGGTCGCCACTCCAGAACCTTTCGGCCCCATCGGCAATCTGTTCTGCGAGCAATGTGCCCTGCCCACTGTCACTTAAGTTGGGCTATGTCGATTACGTTGGTTCTCCTACGGATCTCTTCATTTCTGATTCGATCACGCAGGGAAACTTCGAGCATGACCCTCTCCATTGCCCTTTGAATGAGGCCCATTGTGAGCGACCACGTTTCAGTGCCATAGGTCATCACTGGCAACACACACTGGTCAAATAATGGTATATGAGACGAGAAGATAGCACGCAAATTTATTGTGGGTAGAAACGCCCATTCTCCTTATTCAGATTGCGCTAGATGTTGTCCAATATAATTACCAGCCTCCAGTCAGAGGTATTCCCAAATCAAATCGAAATTATGGTTACCCTGCTCGAACATTGTATGAGATAACATCATTTTTGAGATTACACACGTTGGAAACTGTTCTGAGGGTAAAACGATATGCCATTCTAATGAGGTTAATATGTCGAATAAATGGATGTTCACACCGAAATCCTAGATAATAGAGATAATGAGATATCAGCGTACAAAGTAATGTTTCGACCGCGCGACCACGTACTTTATGTTTTGGACTGATTTAGTCTGTTTAACTAAACTTGAATAGTATTTATTTCTTCCGTGAGTTTTGACAAATTAAGACCTTTCTTCTTGTAACAGTTTTACTGTATAAAGTCTTAGTTTTTTTTAAGAAGTAATGAACAATAAAGATGCGGGCACGATTGCGCGGCCCTAACTTCCAAGGTGAATATTTCGTAAAATATTGATCTTGAGATTATAATCCGATTTTCGACAATTTAAAAAAAAATTCAGTCTGCTATTGACAAAAAGAATTACATCTCTAACCCAAGTAGTTGCTGAGAGATCTCCATGGCCGCGCAATCCTCCACATTACGTTCACGCGGCCAACTTAAAACCCTAATAACTTCTATATATTTTCTACTTTGACAAGTTTGTTCCCTTCGATTTTGACTTTCCGACAATTTTTTGGGCGAAGTTTGTTTTTTGTTTGAATAACTTGGCGGAACAATCCTATCGCACACTTCAAATCGTTGAGATTCTTTCCTCAAAAGACCATTTCAGACGCTAATCTACATGGTCGTCCTCATAAGGCCTGGCCAAGATTATGAAGAGACTGCGACCTCTCGAGTTTGTTTCGGCCTTTCTTCTCAGATTAGTCACGATAGGAAACGCCGACCTCATCTAGCTTATCCTTATCCTTTCATATTATAAAACAAAGTCCTACGCCGCGTCTGTCTGTCGTCCTGTACGCAATAAACTCAAAAACCACTGCACCGATTTTCATTCCGTTTTCACCAATGGATAGAGTGGTTGACATCCACGCGGGCATCAGCTAGTTTTTAATATGACGTGTAAGTGATTCCAATATCCTATTTACAGAATAAACAATTTCATTTCATTTCACATATCAAGAAATCTGGAATTTTTGCCAAGTCTTAAAAACCGTGCGAAGCAGAAGCGGGTCCCTAGTATAATAAAAACTATAATGATAGCCGCAGTGCAGCAAAGAAACAATATTGAAACTTTAATATTTATTAAAATAACTTTCAATAGACTACATATTATGTGCATATTAGATCATTTATCGAGTAGGATTATAATGGATATGTATCACTCTTTAGACAAACCGATTATAATCACTATGGTGTTATAAGCTTTGGGCATTTGGTCTTCCTCAAATAATTCTTGCCGGAAGGCATAGGCATCACGGTGGTGCCCTGTGGAAACACTTTAGGTATCTGGTCTTCGGGCACAGTAGGCAAGACCATGCAGTCATCTCCGACCTGCAAATAATATAAAGACACATTAGTTAGGGAATGTTAGCTTACTGACTTATCTCTTTTATACAGGGTGTCCCTGGAAGTAAGGATTAAATCGAATAGGGGTGTGGGCAAGGTCATTTCTAAACTTTATAACCCAGAGAATGTCGGTCGATCCATACTTCCACGGACACCCTGTATAACACAACACTATTTATAAAAGGTGTTTATATATTCCATACAGTATTATAATTATGTTCTTTATTGTCTTAGCTCGACTCCGTTTATCGCCTATTCCGGTTTTCATCTGTCTGTGTGCTAATACTGTCTGTAACTGGTTTGTAATGCTTTGGTGTAGTTTCATTATCTGTCTGTGAGTATACATTTTTATAACATTTTAATTCATCAGATTTAATTTTAATATATTCTAAATAATCATTTCTGTATTTTAAACGAAGTATTTCCTTATGGATTAGCCTACTTGCTGTCATTGTGTTTATGTATTTTGAAGCTATTTTAGTATCAGTATAATTCAGATCCAGTGGCAAAAATGTAATTTTTTATGTTGCTACATATCAGCTTCAATGAATTATTGAGGATTTAACATTGAGATAATTATTTTTATAGAGTTTACCAACTAAGACGTTTGCGTGCTTCACTTGTCCCATAGTGTAATACAAAATTGACTGAAAATTCAGAGGATTAGCATCATTAGAACCCCCTAGTATTAATATTATGTAATCTGAGTGAGTAAGCTCCTTACACTAACACATGAACTTATAAATTCAGCCATGGGAATTTCCTAGAAGCTCTTGAAGCGCTCCCCTCATTTCAAGTCCATTTGTACGAGGGCGGCACTGAAAATTTCGGGAATCAAGGAAGTGACACAACATTACTATTTAAAAATATATTTATTGCTTTTCGAAGTATTCTCCGCGAAATTTGACACATTTTTCCATACGATGGAACCAATCATTGAAGCAACCATTCCATTCGGAAGTTGGGGTCTCCAAAATGGCCGTTTTGTAGGCGTCCACAGCTTCTTCAGGTGATGAAAATCTCTGTCCACGCAATTTATTCTTTATTTTAGGGATAATATAGAAATCATTAGGGCTTAGGTCGGGGCTGTACGGCGGATGGTCTAATCTTTTGATCTGTGCGCGGTGTGAGAACTCGCACTGTCGTGATGGAGGATGATGCGGCGGTTGCAGTTCTCTTTACGGAGTTCAGAAACGACCTGTGGCAAACAAATGCTAGCATACCATTCTGCATTAACCGTTCTTTGTCCCTCAAGAGGAATGGTCGTAACATGGCCGGTTTTGGAGACAAAAGTGGCCACCATTTTTTTTGCAACACTCCGTGAACGAACCATTTTTTTTGGTTTAACTCATTTTCGAACACCCTAACTCATGACTGGTTTTTTGTTTCGGGTTCGTACGCGTATATCCAGGATTCGTCACCTGATACGATGTTGTATACAGCATTTGAGGATCCTACGTGGAATCTTTCGAGAGTTCTGACGCACCAAGTAACGCGAGCCGCTTTTTGCTCTTCACAGAGCGAATGCGGTATCCATCGGGAAAACAACTTTTTTACACCTAATTGTTCATGCAAGATTATTTGTATTTGACTCATGCCAATGTCTAAAGTTGCCTGAATTTCGCGGTATGTCACATGTCGATCTTACTCAATCAGCTTACGCACAGCATCAACGTTTTCTTGGATGACTGCAGTTTTTGGACGACCTTGACGGGGAACATCACTGAGCTTGACACGTCCACGTTGAAATTCAGCAAACCAGCGATAAATTGTGGTTTTGGATGGGGCTTCATCACCAAATGCAGAAATCATCCGGTCAACACACTGTTTTTGTGTTAAACCACTTCGAAAGTCATAATAAATCATCGCTCTTGAATTTTCTCGAGTCAATTCCATTTTCTCAACGACTAAACAAGTTTGAGAAAACCTTGTGACAAGACCGAGAATCTTTTTTTAAATAAATAAATGGTATTCGATTTTAAAAACCAAGGAGTTTTCAATTAAAAAGATTTTAATATGACAGGAACAGTGGAAATATTCCATTTCCGATACTTTTAGTGCAGCCCTCGTATGGACCTACCATCCTATCTTTTCTGCCATAGGTAAATGGTTTTTATAACTGTACCTTCGTTTATATTATTATTCCTGTTTATATTTATGTGGCCCTAGTGAAAAGGGAGCTAAGTCCAAAAATGCAACTTTACAGGAGAACAAAACACTCCGCGCGTTTCAAATTGCGTGTTTGACCCTCGTGTTACATTAAAACCGCTACCAAATGAAATACATGTGATGTTTTTTATCGGTAAAGAATTTATGCTCTTTATTATTATTGAGTTATTTATTATGACTTATACTAACCACAAAATTAATTCCTTGAGGGCATATAAAAAGTTATACCCCTTCTCCCATATGTTAAATGTTAATTCACACAAGTGAAAATGGATACGCATTTAGAATGATTATGTTAATACTAATCTCAACAGTTTTTTTTTGGTTTTTTCCCTTTATTTTGGTGAAAACTGATTTGTTTAACCCGATTTATGTATAAAATAACTTTGATTTCGGAAGTTGGTGTCTTTGCTTTTCAATTTTCGTTTTTTGCCACCGACTTTTTACTTTTTAGTTGTGGTACCTACCCCACACAAATTCGAATAACACTACCTGCTATGTAAATAACAGTGATGGAGTCAAATATAATGTCGGCTACATAGACTAAGTGGGAAAAATACGTAATTATTGAAGCTAACTCAAAAACTACGAAAGCGAAGTAAATAAAGTTTATATGGGACCAACCACCTCGAGAGTATGCCCTTTCGAACAATAAAATAAATTTGTAAATCGGTTCACAATTGGCGAAAATATCGATGAACAAAAAAAAAGCATACAGACGAACATAGAAGCTCCTCCTTTTTGAAGAAGTCGGTTAAAAAGGTTTAGTTTGTTCAAAACTTCGCATTTGTGGCTTGATCCACATTGAATGCCGCTGAGTATATGTATGATGTAAGCATAAAAAAATGAAAAGTAAACCAACCACCCAGTCCACAGGTGTAGCGATTTTGGCGCCATCAGTCAGCTGCAAGGAGTCCAACACACGCAGTATCTCACTGGAAAGTAAAAATGTTACATGTTTATAAATAATACCATACTCAGTTTAAGAATGGGACACTTAACATGTCCTGCGTACCCTAATGTGTGATGTAATGTAACATAACAACACCGCCTGTAATCCACGAAGGGTGAGGCAGAGGAGTATCTATTGAACATATCCCAACATTTCGTAAGATCTAAGTTTCATGTAATACAGAGCGAGTCTATTGCCATCAACCAGGCACAAATCCGGACTCCGGGCTGCTACTGAGAAATTTCTGATAGAAAAACCTAATAACACTTGCCCAACCTGGGAATGGAACCCAGGAACTCATATTCAGTAATACCGCTTGCGACGACTAGACCAACGAGGCAGTCAGTTTAGTTTTTGTAAATTGAGTTTTCCTTCTATATTTTGTTCTAAATTATTGTAGCTATGTTCAGAAACGTCAGGGCATGACTGGCATCAGTGAACATTATACGAAAAAAGTTATGTAAAAGAGTATTTTAGCGTACTCTATTAGTTTTATAGATTATAGAGTACATACAATAGTTTATATTAGAGTATGGTTGGCCTGTAAGTGTTAATACTTTCATAGTCTCACGCCACAAGTTTCAATACTCGTTGTCTTGTCATTTTGTCAACATTCTTCCTTGACTTGGCCGACAATGCGATAAACCATTGTCCAATAATGTAAACGTCTTCAAAGATAAATATTATCGTAACTTCTGATAACATGACACAGTGTAATCTACAGACAACAATGGCATCTTGTGTCATTTGTTGTCATAAGACATAATAGTCATTATACTTGAATTCTTTATTGTAGACCAGACAACAATTACTTTATTGAAACAAAAATAAAAATGTGCTAATTAATAAGCAGGTTATCAAACTGTTCAAGATTAAGTAAAAGAAGTTCTTTAAATATAAATAAATTGATTGTGAGAGGAGTGATGTTGTTTAATGAGATGAGGATAGGTAGAACATGAAAACCTGATCGAAAATATCGCTGTTCAGCGTGGGCTGGTCCTTATTTAACCAAAATTATTAATGGAAATGACAGTTTGAAGCATTTATGGTTGTTAAACGAAAAAGAAAGTGTTTGTTCTGCTATAGTACATACTTTAATTGTTATTATACTCCATTTGAAATAAGATTAGACATTTAAAGAAACCTTTATACAGTCTGTTCAACCGATTTTGACTTCTATACCGTAGGCATAAGGATAGCATTATAAGCAATAAAGGTTGTCTACTGCAGCTGCCATTTGTCATGCCACCAATGCAATAGAATTCGAAATCGGTTGAACGGTCTGTAACACTAAAATATTTTAATCTATCGTAAACCAGAAGTAAAAGAAATGATAAACTGCACTTACTCAAAGTTCCTGCCCGTAGTGGCCGGATAAAGAAAAGACAGCCTGAATTTCTTGGTTGGGTCAATGATGAAAAGAGCACGAGCAGTAAGAGGAATTCCTGAACAATCCACTTCATCCTTGTCTACCATGCAGAGCTTCTTGGCAATCTCTCTATTCTTGTCTTCAACTATTGGATATGGGAACTTCTCTTCCTCATTGCAACCTGTAAAGTATTTAGGATTTCTTTAGACAAGATGAAAAACATTTAGGATGGTATGCAAAATATCATAGATTTTTTAACTTTTTGTGTGAATGATAATTTCAAACATACAAACTTATTCATACAAATTGGCCTAATATTTGTTCTTTTTGAACATCACATGGAGAACGACCTTCGCTTGGTGCAATAATAAACAGGGGCCCTAATATGACGGGTTAATGCCACCATTTTTCCAGTGTGAGTGATAGACAGAGCTATACAAGGCCGATAGCACCATCCTTTTTTCGCAGTGGAATAATGATGGCATTAATACTTCATAATACAACCCCAGATCAAAGAATTTCTAAGTAGCCACCCAGAGTCTGGATTTGTTCCTGTTTAATGGCAATATTATAAATATAATAGTGAATTGCTCATTTAGGGAATGCAGGCATGATGGTATTACAAATAGCTATTATTTCACTGACTGTTTGTTCAATATAAGTTAACTTCACAGACATTAATATATAAAACTAGCTGATGCCCGCGGCTTCGCCCGCGTGGATGTCAGTTATTAAATACTAAAAGCTTACTCGAGAACCACTCTATCCATTGGTGAAAACAGCATGAAAATCGGTGCAGTAGTTTGAGTTTATCGGGTACAGGACGACAGACAGACGCGGCGGAGGCCTTTTTTATAATATGTAAGGATTTAAAGCATCAGTTTCCTGCTCAAGTTGTTTGTTCAACAAGTCTCCTACAGACACTATATTATGTGTCCTGGACCATCCCTTTCTAAATGATTACTACAAATAATGTTAAATATTACCTGCAAAGCACTGAATGTCTTTGCACCACTCCACATGAGACTCAATAGTATCACAGGACAAGCCAACCACTTTGGTGTTGCGCTTTTGGAACTCTGGCACTAGTTTCAGAACTCTGGCCAACTCTGTAGTACATACTGGAGTGAAATCTGATGGGTGGGAGAACAGAATACCCCACCTGGAAATTTTACAACAGTTTATTAACAAGCGAAGAGGTTCAGAGAAATTGTAATAGTTTCTGGGGAATGAAATGGGGCTAAGTTAAACCAAAGCCACAATAGCTAAAAAAATATATTAATATTATCCCTTGCCATTATTTAGTTTTCTGATATACTGCACAAAATAGATCTCAGTCATCATTACTATGCATTGACAACAATGAAATGTTGCAAATTTTGGATTGAAACATATATTGAGTTATTTTAGGACAGATTCAAAGATTTGTAGTTGGCTGCATTCGCATTGTCTAGAAACGTACAATAACAATAGACATGTTTGTTTAAAGATTTGTCCAGTTTCATATTTGCACTGTAGTGTGTTTGTCTCGAAACTTGTCTGCTTGTGTTTAGTGTGTCCACAATAAGTCAGAATATCAAACATGTAGTGGACAACATGTTGAAAGACCCACAGAAACATTTTGCTATAAAATTTGTTTGTAAAACATGTAAAGACATAAGAAATACCAAACAATTTTTGTTCTACAACTTGTGTATGACAATGCAAACAGTTCAATACATTGACAGAAAACAGCATAAGTACCATGTTTTTAGGTGAATGTTTTGCCAGTGCAAACACAGGCAAAATGTCAACTAGCAGTAAGGTTTGATGCATATGTTGACTTTAAGCAGTAATGTCTTATGAAACTCTGTACTATGGTTTCCTTTTAGCTGTACTGTAGGTATCAATGTTGTTGAATTGACATTTATAGCAAAACTTATGACCTTGTTGGCATCTTCACTTGTTTCATGAGCCAAATAAAGTCTTACAAAGTCATTGCTAATCTGAAGTTTCACTGGCCTTATGCCGTTTCTGAAGGATTCCTTAGCAACTCAATTTAAAAAAGAGAAACAATTTCCTTTTCTTTTATCTGCTACAACGCCGTGGATTATGTAAATAATGAAAATAATGTGCAAAAAAAACTGACTGCATAATGTAGGTGTAAATGTTGTTCCATCCATTTATGTTATTTATATTAGGATTTTAGTAAGTTTATAAATAGTGCCGGTTTTTAAATGATTGTATGTAAAACTTACGAGTCTCCAAGATGGTTATAAAAATCTATCTCTCCAATGGTCGAGTTGGCAGTAAAATTAGGAAAAGTATCTCCTAACAGCAACATTTTCAGGTTAGGTAAATATTATGCGCTCAATTTGTGTACGCGACGGCCAATGTATTCCACTTCTATAATTTTCGTAAAATTATTCTGATAAAACAACCACACAAACAAGATGACTAATTCAATGAACTATTTTTACGAATGAAGAACTATTCGGTATTTAAATATTTTTTTTAATACCCGCCTGCCGCCAGCGAGTTACAGCCAGTATCAGTAATAATTTCTGCATTCACGCAAAGTTGATTGGACTTTATGTATTTATATAAAAATTTTGTCTGTGATTGGATTGTTCGGAATAGTGTTGGGTAAATCAGTACATATGCTAGCACAGCTGTTGTAGCTACTCGCTTGTATAAAAAGAGTCACACTCTTTTTATTTTGATGTGCTCTACCATATAATAGTAATCTATGGCTCTACCAATCTGGCACAGATTAGCTATAAAGAACTTACCCACGTATACACACGTTACATGCATTGAAAGTTTTGAACGAAACGAGTTACTCACTCAATTGAAACTGTATTTCCGATTCTAATCAAAGGAGTTACGGCTTAAGTTTAATTGCCGTCTTTTACTTTTGTTTGACAACATCACATAACCATTTTCATTTCTCTTTCCGTCATCATTAGTCGTGCGAGCTGTGTGACGCGCTTAACTGATTAGTTGACACGTGTTCCCTCCTACTTTACTACGTATGTGTGCCGTGTCGCATTTTCGTGATTTTCGTCACCACACTCGCGACTCGTGCGGCGATTCACACGACTTACTCACAGGGCATCGCACAGGTTCGCCTCAATCATGATAGCACAGTGTGCTAGCACATTTTAAAAGAGTGTGCTCCATCTCTAGTTCGGAAAGAACCATCATGGTCGAAAGTCTAGAATCACACACAAGAAATGGTACTGTCTCTGGCTTACTAAAAAACTAACCAATAGTGCTGTCAAGTTATGCCATTTGGTACTTTATAATGTGTCCGGACATGGACTGGCGATATTCCAAATATTATTATAAACTATTTTGTAGTAAGATTTTTTTTTTTTTATGGTTCCTGTTTAGGTTTTCGACAATAATAATTGCCTTGCAAAAAGCACAAAGCTTGCGCGATTGCTATGTTCATAAAACAATAACGCTTATAGTATTAGACATACAGTTGTGTATTTTATGTTGCAGTGTAGATTAGCTCAATATCTGTCGACCTAGTAAAAAAATAAAAAAACAGGCCAAGTGCGAGTCTGGCTCGCGCAAGAAAACTAAAACTAATTATATTATATAATAAACTAGCTGCGCCCCTTTGTTTCACCCGGTTAAGTCTCGATCCCGTGTGAACATCGGGATAAAAAAGTATTCTATGTCCTATTCAAGGTCATGGTCTACCCATGTACCAAATTTTATTCAAATTCGTTCAGCCGTTTTAGTGTGAAAGCGTAAAAGGGGTGATAGACGTGCGAGCAAATATGCGTACTTATGGCTCGGCGAGCTTACTCGCCCGTGTGTCATGCTAAGTACCTACGCGGACTTAAAAACCGCTGAGTAAGTACGTCGGCGATCCAACAGATTTGAAATTTTGCTCGTAGCCCGCTTTGCGTTGTCGTCTGTCATCGCCACGAACGTCAAGCCGCGAGCCGCGAACCGTGAGACGCGAGCCGCAAGCAGCCATTTTGACAATGATATTTTGAGCAAGCTTCACGTTTGTCATCGACGGTGATCCAAGTAAGGTCGCGAACTTAAAAACCACGTACTTTAAGTATCCACGTTTGTCACCGATGGCGAGCCGAGTAAGGTCGCGAACTTAAAAACCGCGCACTTTAATGGGGTCTTTATTAATCTAAGCGTCCTTTGACGCAGACGCCTCCCCAGGCTCCTCCATTTGTAAAGGCTTCGTGTCTGTAACCCACAGGGCACCAGCTGCCTCAACTACAGACTACTTAGAGATACTAAGTATGTCTCAACTATGTTATCGTCCTAGCGTTTACGTTCCACTACTTTGTTTCGATCCATCGCTGATTTGCCATTTCGTTACAGCTGTAAACCACTTCTTGTTTTTTATCGTGAACCATATGATCAGCCCATTTCCATTTCAGTCTTTTTGTTAGGAAGGTAGCATCATTTAGTGTCCGTGCCACCACTGAAGTCCTTTTGACGCGGCGCTAGTGTCTATATCATTGCCATGGAACTAAGTCATTGCCTATCTTTGCATTTAAAAAATGTACATAGTTCCACAATTCTCCGCCGGCGTTCTTTCGTAGCGCGCACTTAAGTTTGGTAATTTTCCTCAGATCTGTGAGTGAGATTTTGAAATCTCGCTAGCTATATCACACAGGAACAGACACACTCAACACTGTTTTTTTATTATTATTCAGATAATCTGTGTCGACTAAATCGCAGGCGAATAGAGTCGCTGCGTGTGTATCTAGCATAACATCCTGCTGCTGCTTCTGTCACAAACAAAGGAATAATCGACTACAAAATAAAATTCATTATTTTGTAGATATCGATTGACATTGAAGTACATCACTATTCATCCAATCAATGGCGTCACCGTCAATGACCCAACCCGCAACGTACAGTTTTGTAGTTTTCAACTTATTTATACAGAGTTACAATTGAATTTTTTGATTTGAAAGTGTAACATCTTCATACGGTAAGTAAAATATCTTACAAAATGCATTAATATATCTATATTAACATGATAGCGAGTTACTTGTGATCGAACTCTACACAAAATGGACGTCATAGGTATTGTGACGTGATTATGTAAAAATACTTATCAATATTGGATAAAACTGCACCGGTATGTGGATTAATTAATATTGTATTTAGTGTAATCCGTTCTGATGCATCAGACACCCTCGTATGTTCCTGTATGTGTAAATTTAAATAGAACAACAGTCATGACGGAAACGAACAGGAAGGCATGTTAATAAGTGGCGGCGCACAGGCAACCGCCTATCGCGCTGTCGGTGCATCTAGAGAGATGTCTTTGTTTTTAAGCATCCTGAAAATCACAACACGCTTTTATTTACATGACCCCTTTTGGGGTCATTGCCCTATATCGTGCTGGAATGTAGGTAGTTCTATTTATTGTTTTATAATGATTGTATTTTATTTGCTTTGCGAGTTATTCACCTATATTTTACCCGCCTACACTGATTAGTCAAATGCTAAATTGTCAAGTGCCTACTTATTTGTGTCTCAGATTGTATTTACATTTGAATGTGACTAGTTGTTTATAATAATATTATGGTATTCAGAAGATGACATTTATTTTAAATAATAAATGTAATAGTAGACAGTATTCAAATCTTTTCCATCTTGAACCATCAAGTTTTGTATGGAAGTAATAATACTTAGGAAATATGTAATGAATACATTCAATCTAATTACCAATAGACAATAAGGAATAATTATGTATATTCTTTTTTTTTCACTAAATCTATAAAAAACAGTAATATATACCCAAAAAAAGTATTAAAATTCAACTGAACTCAAACTTGAAACTCAAAAAAAAAATGAATCTTTTAACTACTTTCTGCTACAGTTCTAATGCCGTTTCTGTTTTGGTTGTGACATGAAGTCATTTACCATGTTATTGCTTTATTAACATCTGTTTCTTAAGGTTTTTTTGCCCCTAATTATATAAACAAAATTTATTTTAAGCTTTATTATTATTTAGCAGAAATCGCACTTACTTATTAGTGAGATTTCAAGCAGTTTGCAAAGAATAGATTTTTATTCACATGCGTTGAATAAGTAATTTTGCCTTTTTTATGTCTAATGTCAAATGTCAATAATTATTAAATTACTAATTGTTATTATGCAATAAAATCATTTTTGTAATACCGTTAGGAGCTAGCAGCTTCAGCGAATGTGCATTGTTTTGCATACTTACAGCCATTATGTCCGCTAAGTTTTATTGTCTAAAATAATGTGACCATCGGAATTAAAACAATCAAAATCAAAAAACAAGGCATACATTTTTGTGAATAACAAGTTGCAATAACAATTGTGTGCAATAACACTCAGTCATTATTAATAAAAGTTATCATAGATCTGTGACTGTTGATATATTAGAAACAATGAATTTAGCAATAACGCTGCAGCAAAGTTAAATGAACCACAAGCTATTGATAAACATTAACTATTTTTATGATAGTAACATCATCATTCTCTTACGGTTATCCTAAGTAAATAAATAGTAATATTATATATTTACTAGCTGAAGCCCATGGTTTCACCCACGTGGATGTCGGTTATTATATTCTAAAACCTTCCTCGAGAACCACTCTATCAATTGGTGAAAACAGCATGAAAATCGGTGCAGTCGTTTTTGAGTTTATCGCGAACAGACAGACAGACGCAGCGGAGGACTTTGTTTTATAATATGTAAGGATAATATTTTATACATTTTTCCTCAAAAAGAATGGGAACTTACAGTTATTGATTTCAATGTGGGAAAAATACAGTTTTGTCAAAAAGTTATAAATCCTTACTTCCTTACTATTATTAATGCGAAAGTAACTCTGTCTGTCTATCGCGCTTTCACGCCAAAACTACTGAACCGATTTTAATGAAATTCGATACACAGACAGTCTAGAGCCTGAGAAAGGACATAGGCTACTTTTTATCGACATACCACACGGGCGAAACCGCTGGTGGAAGCTACTTGTTTATATTTTATAATTATTGTGTTCTTTATAGCTGTGCTTGTTTTATCAATATGTTATTTTGTCATGGAAATCAAGGTTATTTTCATTTCAGTGATAGATATTGCGAATTGATTTATGCTTCATTATGGAAATTGGCATCTTGAATACTATAGCAATGATTTGCATGTGACATATTGCATCCGCCCGCGTTGTCACGCGATTCGGAAAATAACATCCTTTGTGAATGACCAATAGTCAACATTCAGATTGGACTGACATAATACGATGAGGTAACCATCATCAAATCAGCTCTATAAATTTTCAAAATGCTTGTCTTGTCTAAGTTGATCTCATCCAAAATGGTTATCTAACTTTGACTAGCCAGGTGGAGTCCATATTGTTGCGAGGTCATCCAAGACTGGTTTCAGGTCGATAGCTTCCATTCTAGAAATCTTGTGTTTCAATGGTTCTTGGTTCTGAACACTTGTTGGCCTAATCATTGCAAATTCAATTTGCTCATTCTTAGACCTATGTCAACAACTGTGGTTTATCAACAGGCTTCCTCAATTCTTCCTGCTCTATTTACTGAGCAGTAAGTAAATTTTACAAATCAGTATTTTCAGAGATTCCCTACTATGTGTAGATACCCAATTACCTGACATTTTGTTATTTCATTTTGAAATAGTTATTTTAATTGGTTTAACAAATTTCAACATAAACTACTCCAGTGAAAGGTGATGAAGAATATTTGTTATATTTGTAATGCTGTTGCCCATACTTTTGTCTCTGTTGCACACAGTCACCTTTTAAATAGGTATCAAATATGTCCTATTTTATTTAGAATAGTTTTATTTATAATCGATTATTATTAATCATAATAACAAATACGAATAACAATAATTAGTGACAAATGGTTTTTTCTGTGCGCTCATAACATGAATGGTTTATACCATTATGTTTATGTCTAGATATTTACCTGTCAAAATATAACAAAAAAAAGCAATCATATTGAAGTTAACATATAATGTTTCATTAATGAATTTTGTTAAAGTGTAAAAGAGTGTCCATGGAATTTCTTGCCCGTTCTTCTCCATAGGAACATACTACGCTTTGGAATGGGCAACTAGCTTCATCTTTCTGACTGACCGACCCCTTGACAATTCAAAAGTGCCTGTAATTGGTTTATCCTTCCTTATTAATATTATAAATGCGAAAGTAACTCTGTTTGTCTGTCGTGCTTTCACGCCAAAACTACTGAACCGATTTAAATGAAATTTGCTACACAGATAGTCTAAAGCCTGAGAAAGGATATAGGCTACTTTTTATCGACATACCACGCGGGCGAAGCCGCGGGCAGAAGCTAGTTTGAAATAAATGCTTTGAGTTTTTTGCAAACATTATTCACTCATGGTAATATTTATTTAAGTCTTTAAAGTATAAAATCTGCCACACCTGTTATGAGTTCTTTGTGCGATTTTTTCTATTACCTACAATCCTACATACATAACTCACGTCTTTTTTCATGGGTAATCAACATAAAATACATGGATTTATTGTTACTGAAAATGTTTCTCCTTGTGGCTCAGTCATGGATATTGATCTTGACATCTTTGTGTGCTTCCCATGTATTAAGGCACATATATACTCTTGTTTCTCTTCTATAAAAGCCATTAATGAAGAGTTGAAGTTCCAAGTTGAAATGTTGTACAACAAATATTGGCATGAATTAATATAATTATTATTTGAATTTTTCTGTTGTGGTAGCTACCCTACCCTTTCTGATTTTTATGTCAATATTCTTAAATATAGCTTGTTATGTTGTTGTCACTTGATCAGTATTTTAAATAAAATATTTAGTGGTGTCATAGGTGGTAAATTTAACATAAGGTGTGCCTGAAACACTCTTTTCTTTGTTGGTGTTATTAAAATTGCTTGCGTTATATTGCTTTGCGCTATAGGTTTGTTCAAAAACCATGTAATATTTTTACAGGCAATAAATTTAACAAACAAACTAGCTTAACACTACAATTGTTTTGTTCCAGACTACTTCTTGAGGGTTGCTATGGTCAGAGACTCGCTGCAGTGCGTTAGAAACAGCGAGTAAACGTTTTCATCAAAGACATCTGTTGAGAAGTTACCAATCATTCGTGAACATGCAGACGATCAAGTGTGTGGTGGTAGGCGACGGTGCCGTCGGTAAAACGTGCCTACTCATAAGCTACACAACCAACAAGTTCCCATCGGAGTATGTGCCTACTGTGTTCGATAATTATGCTGTCACCGTTATGATAGGAGGAGAACCTTATACACTGGGTCTATTTGATACTGCAGGTGAATATATTGATTTGTTTATTTGTATTCGTCCAATGTTAAGGCGCTATTACACCAGTGAGCCGCACT
The DNA here is from genome assembly GCA_949152455.1 of Lithophane leautieri. NCBI lineage: Eukaryota > Metazoa > Arthropoda > Insecta > Lepidoptera > Noctuidae > Lithophane > Lithophane leautieri. Next base: position 15,623,242 of record OX424458.1, on the reverse strand, counting down.
GTACGACACTATACTGCACAGTGTACAGCACAAGTGTTTATTTCAGTGGACTCACTCAAGTAAACATTTACAAATGTGCTGCACTCTATGCTTACAAAAATTACATACAGCTTTGCCAGTGAAAATCGATCTGCAGCACAGTATGTGCACTGTTGGAGTTCTGCACAAAATGTGTGTGAACAAATGTGTTGAATGCAATTTTGGTGGAATCACCTCTTTATAAAGTCACCATTCTTATTGTGCATTAGTAAAAAGGATCAGAAATAGATTGCAATACCTGCCACCATGCTTATTAACAGTTGGCAGGAGATGACAATATGTTCAGTTACTTACATACAAAACCAGTTTGGTCACATGTGGTCAAGTGTAAGTGACTTCAATGTTTCAGTTTATGTCTAGGCAGCCAGTTAAATAATTTAACTGTAAATAGAATTATAGCAAGGTTTTCTCTGCTAAAAATCATTGATTTTATACCTAGCTTGTGTAAATAACTTATTTTCTAACTACTTTGTATGTTGGCTGCAGGTCAGGAGGACTACGACAGGTTGCGACCTCTAAGTTATCCACAGACGGATGTTTTCCTTGTTTGCTTCAGTGTAGTAAGCCCCAGTTCATTTGAAAATGTCAAGGAAAAAGTAAGTTGATATTATTAATGGTATGCATTGCTAAATACATTGCCAATTCTAATGTTACGTATGTTTAAATGTCAATTAACATTATGAAACAATATTGTTTAGCACAATTTATTATGGTAATTAAATGTTAAAAGAATAGCTTTATCAGTAGCAGTAGTTCGCAGACTCTTTTGCTATTAAAAGTACTGTTTAAACTCATTAAGTAAAATCCTTAAAAAGTACTGAACAAGTATTTTTTTAAGGATTTTATTAAGAACATAATGCAAGTAACAAAACGCAATTGAATACTATGCTACCTAGTAAAAGTATACAGCTATCATTGATAAATCTAATTCATTACATATTATTTCCAGTGGGTGCCAGAAATTACTCATCATCAACAAAAGACGCCTTTCCTCTTGGTGGGCACTCAGATAGACTTGCGAGACGACCCGGCCACAATGGAGAAACTGGCTAAGATAAAACAGAAGCCCGTGTCTCTGGAGCAGGGCGAGAAACTAGCAAAGGAACTCAAGGCTGTCAAATACGTCGAGTGCTCAGCGCTCACACAGGTATGATCCCATTACTCTGAACCTTGTTGAATGATTTCAGTAACTAGCTAATCACCCCAGCTCTGTATAAGAATATTTATTAACACATTACAACATTGTTCTTATTGATCTAACCTTTAATGTAATATTTTAAAGGCGTGTTTAAATATAATGGCTTTTATTAGACACTAGCTTCCGCCCGCGTGGTATTTCGATAAAAAGTAGCCTATGTCTTTCCTGAGATGCCATCTGTCTCCTTGTCAAATTTTGTCGAAATCGATTCAGTGGCTTAGGCGTGAAAAGGTAACATACAGACAGACAGAGTTACTTTCGAATTTATAATAATACTTGCTTCCACCCGCGGCTTCGCCCGCGTGATATGTCGATAAAAAGTAGCCTATGTCCTTCCCCGGGATGCTATCTATCTCCTTGCCAAATTTTATCGAAATTCGTTCAGAAGTTTAGGCGTGAAAAGGTAACATACAGACAGACAGGCAGAGTTACTTTCGAATTTATAATATTAGTATAGATTAGTATATTAGTATGGATTCAAACATGAACACTGGAAAGATGACATGTTTTTCATTTCACTGCCCGATCCTTTGTTGATACAATGTTTTATGAATAAATTGTGTCAACAATGGATCGGGCGGACTTAAAACATGTCTCTATGTTTATAAGGAGTGCGTAATTGATGTCATAATAACGTAAAATGAAACTGTTACCAGTAATTGATATACACAACTGTCTTTGTTTATACTGCTACCTTTCTGTGGGTACAAATAAAAGTCGAGATAGTATTACACCAGTTTCAAATTTCTACAAAAACGAAGGTACTGCTTTACTAAACCTAACTTCACGTAGTATGGATAACTGCACCTATAATATCGAATCAAAGAAAGAGCCACGAAAACGATTTTTAAATTCTATACCAACGCATGTTCAAAACTTTAGCTTTGTGCAACACAAATATCTCCCAAATATTTCACAAAACTAAACTCATTATTATTCAATCAATTTCGTAAATTATTCAGTCTCCGATTCTAGTAGGTTTCGCAATATATGCCATTTTTTTTTCGACTATTTATATAGTGTATAGGTGTGTATAACTGTGTAGGTCACTCCGAACCAAATCCTAACTATCCATACTAATATTATATATTCGCAAGTAACTGTCTGTCTATCTGTCTGTATGTTACCTTTTCACGCCTTAACTACTGAACGGATTTCGATAAAATTTGGCAAGGAGATAGATGGCATCCTGGGAAAGGACATAAGCTACGTTTTATCGACATACCAAGCGGGCGATGCCGCGGGCGGAAGCTAGTAATATTATAAATGCGAAAGTGGGTTTGTTTGTTTTTTACGCTTTCACGCTAAGACAACTGAACGAATTTGGATGAAATTTGGCACATGGGTAGACCATGACATGGAGAAATACATAGGCTACTTTTCATCGTGGATCGCAGACGAACTCGCGGGCAGCAGCTAGTTACTCGTATTAATAATATTGTATTGAATATCAAATTCAAGTCTATGTTCTTCTATAGTTCTATGTTATGGATTTTGGTTTCCGCACTTAGTCCTTCAGGTGGACCATTGTGCGTGGGCCATGGCGGCCGTTGGAGGTTATTGCAACCAGCCCATCTCCAGAAGTTTATTAAGTCTTCTGTTCAGAGCATCTGTGAAAGATCTGGGTGACCCGAGGGTTTCTGTTCTGATCTGGGTGACGCCTGTGCATTCAAAAAGCACATGCGCAACGGTTTTCTCAGCCTCCAGGCATGCCCTGCACAGAAGACTGTCTGTTATGCCTATTGTGTGGAAGTGTTTGTTCAGCGAGGCGCAGGCCGTTCCTGTCCAGGTGTAATAAACGCCTGGTTAGCCTGCTATCCAAGGATGGCATAGCTACCCTGGACTGCTTGCAGCTCGGTGTCGAGGTCCACCAGTTCTCCGCTTGTGTGTGCTGGATGCTCTCCTAACTAGTTCGTCAGCTGCGTCGTTACCTAGCGATGCGCTTTATGCATTGTAGTCATTGTGTTGCGTCTAGATACCGTTACTCATTCAAATTGTGACATTCTAGCTTTAGTTTCGATGTAATATATTCTTTCTCTAAGGATTGGAGAACTGAGGCGCTGTCAGAGAGCATGCGTATGAACCCGGTCGTAACTCTCTAATACACAAAGCAAATACAAGTAGTAATAAGATAGACTGAAGATATGTCGTGTAAGATATTTGTTGTCCCTGTTATTGTATCAATTTTGAAGCACGTTCTAAGGCATGCTTGATTATTTGCAAGGGCCCATTTTTTTTTTTGTGTTACAACCTTTCCTAGACGTGTGTTTACTCTTTTTTCCAAGTATGGCGGATAATGTCATGTTTACAATTGTTTCGTCTTGGAAGGTAAAAGAGTTAAGTAACTTTCTTACATATTATTCCCTCGTTTTGCAGAAAGGATTGAAGAACGTGTTCGATGAAGCCATACTAGCAGCGTTGGAGCCACCAGAACCCGCCAGGAAAAAGAAATGTGTACTGTTGTAAAGCGACCCGGGCCCCGTACGAGCCGCCCCACCACGACGCGAGTGTGCCCGTGAGTGCCGCGTGACGCCGCGCCATCCGGCCCTCCTCACGCGTACATTTTAGTATTTTACCATATAATATTATTATAACGAAACGGTTTTTGAACAAGTAATTAATTAACTTTTATTTATGATGTTATAATGATTATTAATTCTTTCTGGGATATATTCAGATATTTTAGTCGGAAATATATAAAAATGCGTCGCTACTTCATTTAATCGTTTCATAACACACTGAAAAAAAGAAAAAAGTGATTATACGCAGTTTCACCATGAGTGGTGTCTTGGATTTTATAGAACGAATAGCGATCGTGATTCAAGAAAGCAATCGAGTACTTTTATAATAATTACTGTAGCTCAAACACTGAATGAGCTGTTCTAGTTTATACTAGACTAGAGGAAATTATAGTAGCCTCTGCAATGAATAACAAATTTAACTGGAGGCACATTTACTATTTCGCAACGTTAATCGTTCTAATCCGATTCAATAACGATTCATATCGCCGCTCGATAGTCACCCATAAACCCATTCTAATATTTGTATAATGAAATAGAAATTTAGCTCATGTCGAAACGCAACTCAATCGCTATTGTTAAATTACTGAATGTGTGTTGCTAAGAGTAAGTTTTAAAGTTACAACAACAAATTTGGTTAAATACTAAATGAATTTGTATTTAGAGCTCATCAAAACGGAATTTCCATCCTATTATACTTTTCAAAACCAGAAAATATACATAATTGTTTCAAAATGGATCCAAATTATCTCCAATCCATTATAGGACTGAATTATTCATGCTCTAGGATAGTTAATCTTTAGTAATAAGAACAAAGTCATTACTGCGACGTGTACTCAACGATATGCGTCACCGTTGAGTTCGATCGTACGTCTGCCGTACATTGTGCACTGAAAGGGATTCGGAGCTTGTTTGGATTAAGCTAAAGCAAATTTTTACTAATGCTTTTGAGTATCCATAAACTTAATAGTAACACCACACAATGTAATTGAACCGTAAGTATTTAATGTGAATGGCTATAGGGTCTCGCCCCCTATAACATGGGACATAACTACTTCCCTTCAGGAATACTGGCGTGATGTAATATCATGTTTTATTTTGTTACATATTTACGGTTCATGTGGAACCCGTTAAGGCTAACAGTTAAGGCTCTTTAGATAATTTTTCTTTCCCTAGTTATGATGGGACTGATTTCATCCGTCGCTAATAAAGTAGGGTAATAATTTTAAAAAGTTCAATCGGTTCACATCACACACCAGTTTTTTTTTTTAAATTAATCTGTTGTCCTCTCTGTAGTTTGACTGATATGAAGAAATTGTACATTAACAATAACTTTGTATTTATAGCATCAACGTAATGATAATGATTTGATCGGATAACAAAATTGTCTATGCTGGCTGTGTAAGCTGGAATCGAGGAAGCAACTTCATGCACAATATTTGCTAAGCACAGTGCGTCTATGTATTTTTATAAGTATTACTTGGTAACATACTAACTTTTATTAAAATCATTATATTTTAATTAATACAAGCCTGTCTCAAGGGACGGCCGGCCACGTTTGTGTTTTATATTATTTTGATGTGTTCTAAATAGTTTTACAAATAATTTTGATACAAAACACTAAAGATTTACTCAACACCAAACTACTATATTTAGCATAATATTATAAAAAAAACAGGAAAATTTTCAATCGCTAGAAACTCGTTATTTCAAACGTTTAAATAAATCGTAAACTTTGTGATCCTAAACAGAGTATAAATATTATTATTATACAACAATAACGAATCATGCAATGAGTTTGACTGATAATTACATAAATTCATCATTCCATGAAATATTTTTGCATTTATTGAAAAAAATTCTTTGGAGTAAACAGTATAGTCGACCTCGTAATTGCTTTACCACCTTAAAGTTGAATGTCACTTGCACGTCATAAAACGATGAGGTCTATTTGTCTATGTGGCAGTAAAGGATCTCGCACACTAGACGGTCTCCACCACGACCAGTGGTAGCAGAGACTATAGAAACCGATACGAATCACGCACTTGGTCGCATCGGCCAGCTAGCCGCAGACCATACAATACCCCTTAAAATCCCTTATTTTCAAGATTTGGAGAGGTACGCTAATGCACCTGTATCGTAATTTTTGGTCTGCGCGTCTGCCACCCAGTCGCTTAGAGGGATAAGATTTGTGGGGTAAATCGATCGACTTTTGAGTTTTGAATATAAGTTGCGGGCACAGAACAGAAAAAAACAGTAGAAGTCGCATATCGCTTCATTAGTATCGGAACCAGCGTACCCAAACTCACACATCTACACGTTAATTGTATTTCGTAACACTAAGAAATTTTTGGTGTGATTGGTAGTTTGACATTGAAGGAAAGTAGGAAATAATGTCAGTCGTAGCTTATTTGAAAATAAACCACAGTTGTATGACGATAGAGTTGTTTATTGTCTATTCTTTTTACGTATTTTTTGCTTTTTCCGTTTAAAGCGCACACGGAACAGTTTATTGAGCAAGTCACGCTACCCGCCGCTAGATGTCACTATAATAAATGCATTCAATTTAAAGCTGTATTTCGTTATAAATAAGATTTATATTTGAGTAACGAGCTCATTACTATTCGTCCTCTTCTAGGGATGTTCCACTGTCGTTGACTTATTTATCGACATTTCGTTTAATTTCCAAACAAAATAGTCAACAGCTTGAGTCGATAAATATTATTATGTTTGAAATCAAGTGTTAATATTTTATTTTAATACATACTTACGATTTATAGAAAGTATAATTAAGAATTGTTATATTAAACTACTGATCCGATTGAAAATTATTCTATTAGACGGTTTTTATCGTTTTCTCATAAAATTGATTTTTACATATAAGAAGACGTCGCAACGACGATGTACTAATACGATTTTTTTTTTAAATTTAGACCTATGACCCCCTTTTGATGTTCAAAAACTATCAAAGCTTAAGTGAGATTTAATTAATACAAATTAAAATGAAACAATGGTTTAATTAATTACGTAAGTAAAATTTTTAGACTTATAATAAAAAAAATACCAATTATTATAATTACCTCTAAGTTCATAAAATCCTATTGAATGACTATTTCATGAAATCATGAAATTTTTGGATTATGCTAACATAAGGAGTTGTGTTGAATTTCGCGGGCAACTTTAGCGCATTCCCCTTAAAATATCGATAACTCATTATCGATAACGGTAATCTCTAATTGAGTAGCTAAGAGTGACATGTGCCTAGTTGGAATCTTCGAGAACAATATGTTTGAGTTTAAAAGAAAGTAGACCTTAACTTGAACAACATAAAGCCATCTTTTACTTGTCTTGTTTTAATAAAATATTATTTTTATATTTTAATCGAAATAAAATCAATTAAGACTTACCGATGGTATGATATACCTCCATTTGATAAATTTTTGGTTCTGCTATCGTGTTTACATTCTAAAACAGCACAATAGGGCATTTTTGTATTTTTTTTCCAAGTTCTTTTCACCGTGACGCTTGTAACGAGACTGATGTGCGTGATGTGTGCGCGGAAGCAAACATTTGCGGAACTCCGCAAAACTCGGGGTACGCGGGCCCCGCCTACTTGCGACTTCTACTGTTTTTTTCTGTTCTGTGTTTGCGGGCAACTTATTTCAAAACTCTAAAGAGATGTATTAGGTCAACGTTCTAACCTGAATGCACACACGGGTTGCAAGCCTTATTTTCAAAAATACAAGATCTTTAAATTTTACCTTCACTTTTTATACAGGGTGTAAGGGAACCGGGACAGCTCTCCGCAAACCAACAGGGGGGGCATTAAGCTCCTTATTTTGAATCATATTCCACCGAAATTTTTCTCAGGAAAATTGTAATTTTTTAGAGTTCTGTAGTGAACAAGAAACCCTAATAGTATCGCCATGTCCGTCTGTCCGCGGCTTAGCTCAGAGACTGTTGGTACTAGAAAGCTGTAATTTGGTATGGGTATACATATAAATCAAGACGACAAAGTGGTAAAAAAAAAACATGAAAATATATTTAAAAAAAATTATACCTACCCTTATCCTCGGATCTTTTTGTTTTTTCGCCAAACCCATTGTGTGGGCTGTCGTTGGAAAGGTCATTCAAAAATATTGTGAGTTTGTCAAAACCATTTTTGGATTCAGGGATCCGTTTGCGAAATATTAAGCTTTTGATAATTTAAGTTCCCCAATTTGAATTTTTGCCACGGTAACGATACATTGCGTTTGAGTTAATAAAACAAATCAGGTTTATTAGACTCCAATAACGCTCCTGAAATAATTTCATGTACCGGTCGTCTTAGTATGATATACTGAATTCATCCCGTCAGTCTGCGGAGGGCTGTCCCTTACACCCTGTATTAGAAAATGCAACTTCTCTTTTCTCCAATGTCAGATAAATTTACTCGTAATTTAAACTTTATAACTTAGCAGTTATAGCTTCTTTTAATTTGAATTACGAATTTGAGTTTTTAGATGACAGATTTTGATCATGTTTTTACTCATTTATTATTAAAACTAGCTGATGCCCGTGGCTTTGCCCGCTTGGATGTCGGTTATTATATACTAAAACCTTACTCGAGAACCACTCTATCCATTGGTGAAAGCAGCATAAAAATCGGTGCAGTAGTTTTTGAGGTTATCGCGAACAGGACGACAGCGAGACGCGGCGGAGGACTTTGTTTCATAATATGTGAGGATGATCTATATTATCATGACATTTTAAATAATTTGACTCAGAGTGACATTATACATTATTAATATTTTGCATGCCATTGTCGAAAACAAACGATGATTTGTTTTTATTTTTACTTTTAACATCTCACGCTTGCTGACAGTTTGTGTTGTACCTATGTATTTTACTAATGTTTGAGAAAATAAATGATTATCTTATCTTCCACCTTAGTGAAATTTAAATTTTCTGTAAATTGTTTTTAAAAAAGGTGGCGAAGCAATTACGAGCTCGACTATACCATAGTTAAAACCCACGCTGAATATGAAATACTTAGCGCCTATTATATTATCTCGTAACGTCAAGTTGGTGCGTATTCTGTATTATGAAGTTTCATTTTATCATAAGTGCGTAAGGTGTCGTCTGCTCTTGACCTCTGCTTGCTCGCCAACGCACTACAATTACTATCGTAAGAAGACATGTTAAAACAAACAAATTTTTAGTACTCTGATTATTATTGATTTATAATGATTAATAAAAATATATAATGGGTGCAATTAATGATTATGATAAAGTAAAATAATTATAAAACATCATTACAGGCTTCAGGAGCTAATTATTATTATCAACTGTAGCAAATATGCATGTACTCAAAATTATAACTTCATTTTTATGTATATGTCGCAGGCACTTTGTATGATTCCGCTTTTTACAAACGGTGTCGTCCATTTACAAACGCTCGGCGTCATGAAATGTGCCGAAGGCAAATTATAAATTACCGCGTCACTTTATAATATGCCACATTTGATGGACAATTCAAACGCCGCCGCCGCCGCCGTTTACAAAATGCCGCGGCATATTGAAGTATTTAGTTACCCGGCACGTAAATAACGTAAGGTATCCATGAAATCTGGTGCTCGGAGGACTCCTGCGGAATATGATTGCTACAAAATTGTTGAAAAATTGTGAACTGCAACGAACAATTTACCATTTTTCACATTATTTTTCGATAGTTTATAATCTAACGGAAATAATACCGACAAATTGTGAACTGGTATCATACTTGCTTACGACGTAACGCACCTTGCGCTAATACTGAATAGCTGCCTAGCTGCGAGCAACTTGGAAGTAGCGCTCGATCGGCTTGCGCGCGGTTGGTCACAATTCTATCCTAAACTCTTTCACCCAGTTCACAATTTTTCGATTGTTTATAATCTAACTGGAAATAATACCGATAAATAATAAACTAACGCTTCTCACAAGTTTACGGTGACATATTGGGTAACTGATTGCTGGAATAAAGTATGATTTGACCAACCTGTGTTGTATGGTGGTCACCTATTCGATATGTCACCCTACAACAACTATCAATGTCGAAATTATAACAATTGAACGAGTTGCCAATTTGCCTTAGGCATTTTGTATAACCATGAGCGTTTGTAAACGGACGACGCCGTTTGTAAAATGACGAATCATACAATCTGCCTGTGACATATTTTATGCTACTGTATACTTTTTTACGCATGAAAACGGTAACAAGTTTTCTGAAATAATATTGATTTAGCGTTCTTTGTCATTTACAAGGGCCATGATTATTTTGTATGTTCATGCATTATCAGTGCAGTTATATATGTTCTTTGTGTCAAGAAGTAGTTATAGGTGTATATGGAATAAATATATAATGAGATTAAATTATAAAGTTTTATTTTGTTCTCTTTAAAGGCAAGCGCACATTACAGCCGTATCGGGCCGCATTGCGTTGCATCGCATTTCAATATAAAAAGTGCGGGGCAGCCCGCCTGTAGAGAGCGATGGTTCATACAAAATGTACGAAACGTGAAGGAGGATTTTACGCTGCGCTGCGGTCCGCCCGAATGTGCATCATCCTTAATTCTACATTACCTGGGATTTTAAAGGTGTCTTGTTGTTTTAATTTGCCTAGGTACCCTTGTTCTGGTGTTGAATTGTGCGTACTGTCGTTTCGTTTGAAAAACGAATCCTGCTGGAGCAAGGGACAAACTCACCTACGGCGCGGCGTGCTGGAGTAACGTTGTTCCAGTAGGAACATTTTAAACGAATCACCGGAGAGTTTCTGGTCATTCTAATATGGCCGGATTACCAGTAATGTGGGTGTTTGGGTTTTTTGTCTATTACTACTTTATTACGAGATATTTGGAGCTGTCAGTATTTATATATTTCATAAACGCTCTAATTTTTGGTTAAAACCCAAAAAGCGTGGGTTGATTCAAATTAAACTACAAAGTGAAAAATAATCTTAGTTTCGGAAGTCGGTGGCAATTTGGGAATATATTTTTGGTTTTAGATTTTTATTTTCACGGAGCATACGGCGGGACGGGCCGGCTAACTGCAAATGGAGCAGGACACCGCGCCATAACTTAGCTCACAAAGCTTTTCAAAACGTTAAATTATAATATTATCTAGATCCCTTTGTGGATTAGCTTTTCCAACTAAGTAAGGTCTGGGGGCTTTTATCTATACTAATATTATAAAGCTGAAGAGTTTGTTTGAACGCACTAATCTCAGGAACTATTGGTTGGAAAATTCTTTGTATTGGATAGTCCATTTATCGAGGAAGGTTATAGGCTATATCACGGAACAGAAAAAACAGTGGAAGTGCAATGTAACAAAATTACTATTGGAACCGCTGTCGCCAAACTCACACAAATAAACCGTTAATCCTATAATGCACTACAAATAAACACTTCGTTTGATTCGTCGTTTTAATTTTAGTCAAAACTAGCATAAGTCACAGATCCTACATCTGAAAATAAACCTTAATACTCTATGAATAGGATTTATTTCACTTTAGTGCAGAAAGTATTTACAACGTTTTGAAATCTAAAGTCAAACTAGATTCAAATAACGAGTAAATTCCGCTACCCGTCCATAGATGGCAGTATTCTCAGTGGTCGCAATTATAAGTTTAATTATGTTAGTAATAAGGTTGACATTCGCGTCATAGGTCAATATCTATTGCTACTCGACCAGTGCAGTTACACATTGAATTTTGAATTACATTATCGGTATCGATATATACCCGATTTCTGGTTAATTCGAAGAAATAAGTTGTTCGGAGTTCAGTAAAAATGTAGGCAGAATGACGTAGTATTATTTAAAACTAAAATATATAACTACATCAGTCATTGACCAGGCTGTCCCAAAGCCGGTAACCGTCAGGCACTGCTGGTATGTATATGTATCAGTAAAAAATACTCTTTTTCTAATATGAAAGAGTATTTTTAAGCTTGTTCGTGCTAGTACATATTCGTATCAGTGGTGTCTGATGGGATTGGTTTTGGGTGGTACATATATGTAGGTACCAGCAGGGCCTGACCGGTTTGTATAATAAATTACTTAATCATCATAATTATCAGCCTATAATGTTCCCACTGATGGGACACAGGCCTCCTCTCTGTGAGAGGGACTGGGCTGTAATCCACCACGCGGGCCCAGTGCGGGTTAGTAAAATAAATTACTTGCTTTATATAAACATGTTTAACATAAATTAATAAATCCCAAATATATAAATACTTACCTGCTGAATGTTTTCAATTAACGTGTGATAAGAATTAAATGTGCAATACTGAATAAATTGTGAAAATCATCTTACATACTTGGGTTAAAATAAAAAATACGTTATTTTGAATTTTTATTTATTGCCCTTGAAAAATTAGTATTTTTGAGGCAATCCAAGTTTTCCTTAGCCTTAGATATCTATCGATAAAACCAACATCCTACCCGGCTACATCACTAATTGAGTAGTGAAGAACTTTCGAGAACGAAACAGTGAATACAATCAATCCAAAATAAACTTTATTTTAATCAGATAAGGTTGATTTTAAGTAAACGTTCTATTAAATTATTAGTAAAATGAAATTAACTAAGATTTTATAAGAAAACAAATAAAATCGTACTTACCGATGGTACAAAACACCTCCATTTTTAAGATTTTTTCTCTTACTATCATTTTTGCACTCCAAAATGGAACAATATGGCATAGTTACGGAAAAATAAATTTATCGCGAGACTAGCAACTCGACGCGATGTTAGAACACGACTGGGACCACGGAACGACTAAGTAAGCGTAACAGCGCTTACTTGTGGCACGCGTGCCACGCCTACTTTGCACTTCCACTGTTTTTTTCTGTTCCGTGGGCTATATAACATCACGCTACGACCAATAGGAGCGGAGCATAAATGAAAAATGTAGCAAAAACGGGATAAATTATTCCTTTTTGAGAGCTTCCGTTGCGTCTGCTGCCTAAACGGTTTAAGTTACGCAAATATCATGTATGGTGGAATTGTTCCTCTTTAAAAGTTCTAAAAAAAAGTCCCCGACAGCATATGTCTATCTTTTAAGATTGACTCGCTATAACCTTTTTTTATGGTAATAAAAGGAGGATGAGACAAGACGTCCCCACTGACCAATAAGCACTAGACGTATATCGTTGAAAAGCTCTTTTTATGCCTATCACTAGTTACTATGGCGGTCAGTCTCAAATCGTTGTGGGAAAAAGTTACAGCTGATAGAAAACCCTGTGTCATTGTGGCAAAAAAATCATTCTTTACAGAAAAAACACACCTAAAACATTACATTTTACTTTAAGAATAACAAAACAAACGAATCATCATGATTATAACTGATAATGCATGCATAAAGGCTCCTGCAAACAGGCGTGATGCGAATCTGGTCGAACAATTCCTATGAAAACTTCACGGAAATAATTCAACCGCGGTGTCACGTTGCGCCTGTCTGCGTTGAAAACCCTGTGAGGTCGCCTACAAATAAGAGAATCAGTTCTGATTCTCTTCACAAAAAAGAGGAAATTGGCGACACTACAACTACCACGATTCTTTGAAAACACTCTAAACTGAAACCACCTATACCATATACCATATGTTTTTGGACAAACAGCTGAATTGGTTAAAACATACCAACTACACACATCACAAAAGTCTGCATATTCCTGTGGCAGTGCAAGCGACTGCTTGGCAGAAACTGGGGGTTTCTCCCAAGATTGCTTACTGGCTAAACATCAGCAAGCATACACGCATAAAGGAAGATGCGATCAAATGACAACCAATGACAGCATCACCCTGCGACAAAGCCCCGAAACTACACTACTTTCAAAAGCACTACGGCATAATACTCACAGAAGAACAGTGTTAATACTCAATCCCGAAAGAGATGAGAGATATACACCGACGGATCAAAGACCGAATCCGGATCCGGATTCAGTTTTCTCACACGACATTGTCATAAATATATCCCAGGCCGCAGGGTAATGTTCAACACCGGTTACCAAGTGGAGTGTCATAGAAGTCAGGAGGTTTACGAACACTCATAAACTTATACTCTCCGACAGCGCCTCTTCGCAGGCTGTTCTCTAATCCTTAAGAAAAATATATTTTACCTCGAACCTAACACTAGAATGTTACACACTAGAACGTGTAACGGTACCTAACCGCAACAGTGTGACACTGCAATGGATAAAAGGATGCAGCGGATCACTAGGTAACGCAGTTGACGAACTAGCTAGGAGAGCATCCAGCGCGTCAGTCTGTGGATCCGAACCTATCGTATCCATCCCCTTCAACCAATTACGCAGCTAGCTACAGGAGTTCACCCCCACACAAGCGGAAAACTGGTGGACCTCGACACCGGGGTGCAGGCAGTCCAGGGAAGCTAAGGCTAACCAAGTGTTTATTACACCTGAATAGGAACGGCCTGCGCCTGGTGACGGGGAACATCACGGAACACTGCTCGCTAAACAAATACTTGCACGCAATAGGCAGAATAGACGGACACGCAATAGGCAGACAGTCGTCTGTGCAGGGCTTGCAAGGACGCTGAAGAAACCGTTGCGCATATGCACTTTCAATGCACAGGCGTCACCTAGATCTTTTACAGATGTTCTAAGCAAACCAGGAGACTTAATCAACTTTTAGAGGGAGGTGAGCTGGTTGCCCCGACGACGGCGACGGACGCCATGACCCACGCATAATGGTGGTGAAGAGGACTAAGTGCGGAAATCAAACCCAATAGGAACCCACTGCAGGGTAAAGGCCGCCCTCGACTTCTTCCCTCTTTTGTTAAGTATTAATGTTTTTTTTTAAATTGTTTTCTTGATTTTATTAGTTTTAACGTTTGTTTTTGCGTTTATTTCCTGTGCCTGTCCCAAATAAAATATTTTTCTTTATTTCTCTCTCTTTCCACTTCTCTCTGTTTAAAGCTGCTAAGGACCAGTTCTTGTTGAAGGAGTCCAGCTCATTCCGCTTTACTCTGTTTTACGTTGTTTTACTCTAATAAACGATTTTTTTGCTACAATGACAGGTTTTTCTTTCAGCTGTAACTTTTTTTCCCACGGCGATTTGAGACTGACCGCCATAGTAATTAATGATAGGCATAAAAAGAGCTTTTCAACGACATATGTCTGGTTACTATTGGTTGCTGGGGACGCGACCCATACATTATTGCCCATCCTCCTTTGTTCGAAACTAATGTATGATTTGCGAAGGAGTTTTATCAACATAATATTAATTCTTATTCAAATAAATAGTTTCAACATCAAGGGTATTTATGTAGCAGTAAAATACTTTTTAATTCATTCGAATCGGACATTTAATTTCGAAGTTATCACGAAATGCAATACGCGAAGCGCGAACCATTAGACACCGGCGCCGCGCCGCGCCGCTACGTTCCCTACTCTAGAGAGGAGAGGATGGGCACACGGGTTGACCATGACCTGGAATAGGACATAGGATACGTTTTATCCCTATATTCCCACGGGACCGAGACCTACGCCGGTGAAACCGCGGGGCACAGCTAGTTTAATATAATTAAGGAAAAATAACCAATAGCCGCGTCTATATTGTATTCTTATACCTATATTAATTAAATCTAGTCCATTCTATGACCTCGCATTAGCCAAGGCATGTAATTAGTAAGTAATATATTGGCCAACTAACCTGCCAGTATTTTAATTGATTATGTAGGCACATAGATTTTGAAGTAAAAGCTGATGTTTCTTTGTTCTAGGATTTAATGACAACTTTGACATAATGATTTTTTAGTACTTTTACTACTTTATCACCTTAGATCAGCATATAAAATTATTATTCAGTCGTTCTGTTTATTTAAAATTAGCGCAAAGCTTTCAAGTAGTGTGCTATGAAAATTTCAAGTTAATAATATTATGGGCGACGGTATAAAGCTATCTAGAGGTTGGTCTTAGTATTAAGTATTTTAGTTGTACCTAAGTTGTGAAAAGAATTTTACTGCTTTATTCATTGTGGATCAATGTAGGTAAACTGGAGCAGACACCGCGAACGATTTTGCGCAATATTTTTTGGGCGCTCAATAAAATTGTATTAATTTCTACGTAACGAACTCACGAATTACATCAATTAAACCTTTGGACGGATGCGCTTTGTGTAATTCTTCAGAAATAGCCGTAAAAACGTTTAAAAAATCATTAGAATCAGCAATACCCGTTCATATAAGTGTCACTTACATGAACTTAGAGAGTTGTATTGCTGATTCTAATGTTTATAATTCTGTAAATCTATATTTTTTACGGCCGCGAATCATATTTAGATCAACATACAACATGATACTGACCGGCAAATTGCAATAAACGTGAGAAAATTTCAAAATCGCGCGCTGCCCTGAAACTTTCGCCTTAAATATGGCGGAGTAGGTAGTCGCGGTACCTACCTACCTATCTCAACATTGGTGTTAAGTAGTTCGATGATCGTGGATGATGTCGATGGTGACAAAGCGACCCGGATTATCTATTCTGTGGCCCAGGAGTGAGAGCGGGGGCAATAACCTTGGCTGGGCTAGGCTGTTTTCGCAGCGATCGACATATTTCCCTTCTCCGTACCTACTGACCTCCGTCGCGCAATAAGTGTCAATAGTTAGGTACATAGTACTTACCTAGGTACCTGAGTTGTGCGAGATCGCATATCTCGATTCATTTGCTCATTCAAAAACATTTCGTGACCATGGGAGAAAATAACCTACTCGGTTGTTTTTAACCCGCCCTCTTGTGCCTTTGAGGCTTTAAATAAAGGTATTACTTTCCATATGTAAGTAGGTACTTAGTAAAAGTACGAGAAATGCCTCGTATTACTTAACAATTTTTGGCCCATTTGCAAGTCACATTTAATGCATAGGGTGCCTTAGTCAGTGAACGTAATGTAGCTAGGTATTTAGATACTTAAATAAATAAATCAGCCTGTGTTGTCTCACTGCAGGGCAGAGGCTTCCCTTTCCTTTTTCCACTCAACAAGATCTTGCGCCAATCTGGACTAAATACTTAGCACCTACATAGTCAGAATTATTACAGATAAGCGTCATAGGAGCTCCAGCAGTCTAGCTGTCGCCTTAGAGGGAACACGTTCCGAACGGAAACTCGACAAGAATGGTACGTTTCTACTCCATAATATTACCAACTGGAGCACATCTCATAAAAACATGAGTAATTCTATTGTTCTATACATAAGTATTCCTCCTCATCGTAGCCCCTCTACATCGAATCCGGGGGTGGGACCCAGGTCTCAGACTAAATTTCAAAGCCAAATGTGGTCTCGAAAACCCGGTCTCGCATGTAGTTTTAGTAAAGATGGCTCACTGTGTAACGTAGATCACCGTAGATCACAATACTTCTCGTTTTAGGGCTAGTGCGCACTGCGGAATGCGGAGCGTTATTTCGCCGTAATAACAAACGCAGGTCCGCGCACTGACAGTGAAAAACATGCACGTTTTTGCATTTAGCTAACTGCTAAAGGGCGTTCGCACGTCGGGTCGTCGGCGTCGCCGTAACGTAATGGACTACCAAGATTACTATCTGGTATTATTTATTTTTGCAGAAAAAAAACGTACTTACCCAAACGGTTTTGTGTGCATCCCATGACGGCCGTAACTGGCCATAACACCTGTTAATGCTGTTCGTAAAATACACGAATATGAATCGAATACGAGTTAGTGCACAAACGCCTTTATGTGTTGTAATTGTATAGAAAAATATAATTAATTATTTGGGATGCATGAATTAGAATATGAAAATCGGTTTTGATGTTGAATTCGTTTTCGCACCTAAGGTGTATGGTACCAACAAAAACGTCACACAAGTCACTACAGAAGCGTTTTCTCCTGGAGCGAAAAAGGTTGACAAGTACCCTTAAATTATTATTATTTTAAACCCCTTCAAAAACAAAGCGTCTAATAAACGATTTTTTTATTTTTTATGGCTAAGTACACTCGATCAAATCACCTTTCAAACAAAACCAAAAAATCAATATCGGTTCAGCCCTTTGGCAGCTACGATGGCGCAGACAGACACATGTTAAACTTATAACAACCCTATTTTCAGTCGGGCGTTAAAAATGAAAGTCCGTACATAAGCGTATGACATCCGTGAGCAGATGGTCAACTCAATTGTCATGTCAAATCTCTTGTCAAAGATGGCAGCATTTTTGATACTAAGTCGTAAATCGTTTTATCTTTTTTAATTTTTCATTATACAACGCAGAATGTCCGTGTTTGACTGTTAATCGCATTTTATACATATCTATTATAAACGTTAGATGTTTGTTGGTACTAGGGCCATTTACGACGATGTCCTTTGCAGCGGGAGGCCCACTGTGAATTAAACGAATACGTTTTTTCATCGCAATACGAAATTTCTATGACATTCAATATTTTACAGATTATGCGTTAGAAAAACGCAGGGCGCGCTAGGCCTTGTCGAAACTAGTCGAGCACGCGACTGTACTCTGTATAAAAATAGGTACTTACTTAGACGCAACTAGCTAAGGTCGGTCCGACGACAAAAAGTGGGCGTTGAGTGGCGCGGTGACGTGATGTTGGTCGGACTGACTGCAACTCCACCAATAGAATGCTCCATTTGAATAATGAAAAACAATCATTCTGTTGGTGGGCTTGAATACGAAGCAATTTTATCGCTTCCTCGCACCCGCTGTGTGTGGACAGCCATACCTACCGCTGCACAGTAAAAGCTAAAAAAACAATTTTTTTTTTCTAGCGTCCATACCTGAGTTAGATGACCAGTTTTCCATAGCTGAAGTACGATGCGACGAGCTTCAGGAGAAACTCGATCTAATCAAAACATTAAAAAAGAAAAAGAAACTTAAAAAACGGAGGTACTTACAAGACGGTTGTTTTCTTTAGATATAGAAACTAGATTATCATCATAGATAAGTACTAGCTAAGAACTCGACATTGGATCAATACCTAAGTATTTAGTGTTGGTAATTGCGGGAATTCAAAACCGAGTTGTACAACTAAATATCGCCAAACACGTACACACGGCTGCACATCAAGCCGGTCCAGTTAGTCAGCAGTTTCAGTTTATGCTGATCTCGCATTGTGTAGGATTTCCGTACAATGCGAGGTCAGCTTATACTGGTAAGTGGGTGAATAAGAGTCGGGCCTCTGGCTTCAGGCGCTACTGTCACCCAACATAGGCACTATGCTGGGTGACACCACATTCGCGGTGACACCACTTGCGGTGCTCCACATCGTTGTCAATGCGGTGAAGGAGTCGACAGCCTCGAACAGCACGGCCTATCTTGCAGCAAAAGCGCTGGTCGGATGGTACGGCAGCATTAACGAATTATCCGTCGGGCCCTTGTCACCGCCGGGGTGCCAGCTGTTTTAGAACCTAATGGCTTGGCACGCGACGATGGGAAGAGGATGTAGGCTCCGCTCGCCCCTCGGATCTCGCCTCTTTCGATTAAAACACTAGGGCCGTGGGGTCCGAGTGCTCATCGAGTATTTCGGGACATCGCTAAGTGATTGGTCGACTCTTCACGTGACCAGAGGGCTGGCCTATTTTTTAACCGACGAAAAATAAAAGGAGGATGTTCTCAAGTCAACATGTATATTTTTTATTTTTTTATTTATGACCATGTATTACTTTTTACCGAGTGGTCCGATTTGATCGATTTTTATTTTATTGGGGAGGGTATACCTCGAAATTGGTCCCATATAAAATTGAAAACTAAAATCCACCCCTAAGGGTAGAAAAACTGGAGTTGATTGAATTGTCACCTACTGAATTTTCAACTGTGAACCGATTCTGCTGAAATTTTGCACAAAAATTAGATTTAAGCTACAACAATAAATGGTAACTCAAAAGCGAAAATAAAAACTTTTTTACAAAAAATTAAACCGACGAAAAAATATAACTGAAAAGCGAAACATTAAATAAAATAACCTTTTAGTGTAACTAAGCTCCTAAACTAATTTAAGTAACAAATTTTGAGGCGGCGCCAAATACACGCTATAATTATGTAATTAATTTGTTTGTTTGTTTGTTTGGCGCCGCCTCAAAATGTGTTACTTAAATTAGTTTAGGAGCTTAGTTACACTAAAAGGTTATTTTATTATATTTTTCGCTTTTCAGTTATCTTTTTTCGTCGGTTTAATTTTTTGTAAAAAAGTTTTTTAGCCCAACGAATCAGCATTGCCATTCAACGTGGCAATACTGGTAGCCTTTTGAGCACTTTTCCCATTGACAGCGATGCGGACGAATTTTTTGATGCCCAATGAGCTCTTCCCCTTTTGGTTTTTCTTTTTAATTTTGTTATATAATTTTTAAGTCTGTTAGAGTATATAATTATTATAATAATGTAAATACTGTATTATATAAATTATTACATGATTTTCATAATTTGTGGACACATTTAGCAAAATAGTTTAATAACAAAATATTATATAAATTATATAATAAAGTGGCGTTCGCGTGAAGGGTGAAAGCGATTTTGCCTATATCGCTGGGTCTACCTGGCCTTAAAACTATCGTTTCAGATAAAACTGAACTAAATACCGAAACGTGCGTGTGTGAGAAAGGCAGGCCTCGTTTGCGGAAACGATGCGTGTGTCGTGGTGTCATGCGGGCTCTGTCTGCATTTCAAGCAAACGCGTGTAAAATGGCTTCTCCGTAAACGCTCTCCAACGCCATAATATGTTTGAATTAAGTGCGGGCCGCGCTGCCCAATGCGTCGCGCGACTTCTCGCGTCTCCGTAAACGAGGCCTAAGAGTAGTGGAAGACCAAAGAAAAACTATGGATGGACTGTGTAAGATGAAGAAAGGGGTGACAACCGAGATGACTAATAGAGAAGTATGGAAGACGAAGACATGTTGCGGCCCCCTTAAAGAAATTGGATTAAGGGCAAGAGAATGTTAATGTGTGTCAGAAAAGTTCTCTCACACACGGTTCGATAAGGAGATATGTTAGTTTAGTTTTATCTATTCCAACGATGGATAGTAAATAAACTGTCTTTTCCTAGCACGACCAGAATCACTGACCCACCAATGACACCAGAAAACATCCCTTTTATAACTGTGCGAACACAGCCGAAGAAAAGTAAGTACTGTTGAGTAGGCTGGCTTTCCTTCAGTGACGTATGCTGTTTGCGAAAACCGTTATTGGATTCAGGGATCCGTTTGCAAAGTATTCAACTTTAAAATGCTAATTTTTGCCTGGGCTTATACAACCTCAAATAAACTCAAATTGCTTAGCATGATCCTCCGTTATGCCGAAAATACTGCAGCTTTAATTTTGAGCATAATTAAAAAAAAAGCCGTGGTTTGCTGCTATGTATGTCTTATGTTTAACGAATACACGATTACATAAAAAAAATCTCGGTAGATAAAAAATCCAAAGTTACTTCTAAACCGAACTATATAAGTACCGCTGGTATTTAAAAAATAGTTATTAGATCATGAAACTGCATAATAACTGAACTACCTATAAAGCAGGTCTTATGTTTTTTTTATTTTTTATTAGGTGCCTTTATTTTCACCATAAAAGCAATTACCTAAACTATTCGAGCCTTAGAGCCGCCAGCACCCCACTCCGTCTCGCTCTCAGTCAGTCCGCGAGTAGTATGGTTCGAGCGAGATAAAAAGTGAAAATCACAGCGCGAAAAGCCGCGCGCGGCTGCCGCGCACGATTGCAGCTTTATGTTTGGAGACACCATTAGAGTGAAGTGTGTCCCCCCCAGCTAAATGGTTGGTTCAGGATATGTGAAAAAAATCACAGTACTGGCATATTTAACGAAATTAATAGGAAAAAAAACTATCACAGCTGAATAGGCTCTATAAGTTACCGAGTAATAATCGACAAACTTAACATTTCTAGTTGCAAAAACATGTTCTCCCATAAATTCCGTAAGGGAGAACATGTTTTTCAACTACTTACAATGTAAAGTTGCTTCTTGGGATAAATTCATCCTAACTACAGAACCCTTCATTATGCGTTGTCCGTCACGCACTTGGCCGGTTTTTTCTACCTAGTTCTGCTATCAAGCTTCCCCGCACAGCACACAGCACTAGTGGAAAGACAGCTTTAATATTTCATAAAAACGAAACAAGCTTAGAGTAGATAGGTACAGTCGAGTTCATTAATATATTGGCAGTGACAATGTTTCAGAATATTGTAAGCGTTATAGTGATAATAATACCTAGTTCTATACAAACTTAGACTCTTCATAGCAGTACTTAACATCTTTAAAAACGTCAAGTGGAGCCATAAAGGTCGATTCACACATGAATGAAGTCACAGTTCCAGCAACGTGCTCGCTCAGTTCAGTATCAGTGCTACAGTGTTGCGTCAGTGATTTAATTCACACATGTCAGTAGTCAGTTCACGGATCTTCAATGAAAACATGTCCGTCGTCAAGTATCGTGATTGTTGCTAATGGCTCTGTTCAATACTACGGAGCTAGCAATGATATCTATTGCTCTAGACGAAGAAGAAGATCGGCCAGTGACATAGAAAAAATGCTACAAGAACTAGACTCTGAAAGTAAGAAAATTGGATTACACATAAACGCAACTAAAACAAAGATCTTGTCAAACCAAACCACAACAAAAAGTAA
The DNA here is from genome assembly GCA_949152455.1 of Lithophane leautieri. Classification (NCBI taxonomy): domain Eukaryota; kingdom Metazoa; phylum Arthropoda; class Insecta; order Lepidoptera; family Noctuidae; genus Lithophane; species Lithophane leautieri. The sequence continues at coordinate 15,600,855 of OX424458.1, read as the reverse complement.
TTACAATAGAAGAAAACCATGTAGAATATGTGAAAAATGAAGTTGATAGAAGAATAAATTCGATATGGAAGAATTATTGGGCTCAAAAAGAAACCCTTAAAAGGAATTACAACCTTTTAACATATGCATGCCAAATATAGACCTATACTGAAAAAATAAAGAACAAAATCCTATCCTGTCAGCCTGAGCTGCCAGCTTGCGATGTAAAGAAGCATCTTAAAGCTAAGAAGAATACAAAAAACAAGAAACACAGATATTCGGAAGAAAACGAAAATAACATGCTCTTCAGTATAGTTTGAAACAAATGGAGATGGGTAGGTCATATAGCTAAGTATAAAGATAAAAGGTAGACCCTCCAAATAACAAAATGAGGCCCAGCCATTGACACTAAATCAATGGGCCCAGCAAGATAAAGAGGTGTTGGAAGGCAAAGATGGGTAGATGATATCATAGAAACAGCAGGAAAAAACTGGATAAATATTGCTAGAGATAAGGAAAAGTAGAAAAAGATGGAATAGGCTTATACTCTTGGGGACCACTAATATGGAAATAAAGCTATAATAATAATAATACAAACTTAGACATCAATAAAATGTTATCGTAAAAACTGTTCCTGAGTATGTTACGGTAGTTACGGAGTTTTTGAATCTCAATAAGTACAGTAGAACATGCTCAGATATTAAATAACTCGACTGTACCTATCTATCTATCATAGTTATAGTTTTATCTAAAAGTGTAAGGAATCACGTTTGTAGTAGCTTGCATGGGTATAATTATATCTCAAAGTTTTAAGAAGCTCGTGTTATGAAATGAAATGAAATTGTTTATTCTGTAAATAGGATATTAGAATCACTTTTACATGTCGCACCTCCGCTCAAATAGTGTCGTAAGTAAAAAAATCAAACTTTCGAGAAAAAGGTGTTTGAAATTTAATTTTCCAAAGAAACTTTCATTTAAAATTATAAGGACGCTAGTGCCATCTAGGGATAAATATTTAAACCATAAGTATGACATGTCCGAGATAAGATTTTGAAGTTTTCTGAAACGAATAGTACAATAAAAAAGGTTTTACAATTTTTTGAGTTGTGACACTATTTGAGCGGAGGTGCGATGTCATGTTAAAAAATATGAAACATTTGTTAGTGAGGACAGCGTTTCTTATCTGACTACTTGAGAAGAAAGGCCGAAACAAACTCAGAGACCGCAGTCTCTTTTATGTAAAGTCCAGACACAATCTTGGTCAGGCCTCATGAGGACCATGTAGATTAGCGTCTAAAATGGTCTTTTGAGGGAAGAACCACACAGATTTGAGTGGACCTGTCCAGTCAGTGCAAGCATTTGTCAGTAATAGTGGAGCTCAACTCAGAACTTAAGGAACTCAACGACTCGACGAACAATACCAAAGAAAGAACATTTGGATAGGTCGCATAAAATACTCAAATTGCTAGACCAACGCGCATCGTTAAAATTAACTGAGAACGAAAAAAATAAAACTAAAAATAAAATCCACATGGTCCTCACATTCACAATAATTAAAATAATACAATACTTTACAAATTAATCATGTCATTTTGTATGACTGTTATATTCAATAATGTCAATTTGTATATAAAACTTGTGATGATTTTCCATAATAATCAAAATGTCACAATGCTTAGCAGAGCGACCTACGACCTACGTACTGCCTATGTTTTTATATACAGAGTGTATGGGACAGCCTTCCGCAAATCAACAGATCATTCAGCTCCTTTAATTGAATCATATTCCACTTGAAATGTTCTCAGGTTTTTTTTTTCGTGTTTTCATAGTGAACGATGCGTAAGGGACTACTCTCACTTATTCAGCTTATGCCCATAGAAAACAACGATTTTGTATGGAGACGCGTACGCATTCGTTCAGTTCGGATGGTTCATTGTGCTTTATCACTCTTGGACTTGCTATTTAATGGCTATTCCCCTTCAATAACTTTGTCGAGCATAAATCAGCGGAAAATTACGCCAGACTTGCTGATTACAGAGATGTCGCAGCAAGCTGCGAGACGCCGGCTGGAGATACCCCCTAACCCCACGCGAGGCTACCTGGACCCTGCCACCGTGGAACAGCACCGGATGATTGGCCAGGTGCGGGGCTACAACCACACCTTCAAGCATCCACACCAGGAACGCGGGGTCTGTGTTACGTGGCAGACGTGCCTATTGCTAGAACTTACTTAGTTTCTCGAATTCACAGACTTTATGGCATTTTTAATGGTTATGTTTGACTTATTTAGCATTTCCCAACATCAAGTGCGGATCATCGGCCGTACGTAAAACTCAAAAGGCAGCGGTCGCATGCAGACGGAGACAGTGAGTGTCATTTTACAGCTTATAAAATCAAAAGACAAAGTCAGTTGTTCAGGTTATGTACCTATGTTTTCTATGGGTATGTTGTTTTTACCTAGATTTGTATCTCTGTCTGTTCCTCTGTGACCTAAATGGCTTGACGGATTTTGAAGTGCGCAGTGTCATTACATTGTTTCATAAACATCTGCGAAGTGTCAAAATCTTTATTTTTTTAATTATGGTGATGTTAGAGCCTAGCTTACTTATATTCTTTATGGCTACATTTGGTTATACCAATCTTGCCTCAACTCAACTCATACTATTCATCGACCGTCCAACGATTGTTTGACGCGAACAGTCGACACCGACATCTGCCGATAAAGTAGTTGCACAATGACTTTACTTAGTAGTTGCACATTGTCCCACACAGGTATGTGTAGCCAGGGTGGTCCACCCAGCGAAGGGCAGGAACCCTGCGGTCAGGTCGAGAACGGCGATGAATTTACCAACTTCGAAGTCTATAACCAACCGGCAGAGAAGTAAGTTTCTATTAGCTCCGCTTTGTGATCTTGTTGGGGCTGGAGTTGAATTGGACCAAAAGAAAGTTAAGTCTAGTGGGTTTTCTTTGAATTCTAGATCGTAGAAAAATAAATGGGTTGGGTTTAGAAACGTGAACTGCTCTCCTCCCTTCCACCTCCCCCTACATTTCATTTATCAACCTTTTTATGAGATTTAAGTAAGTATGTCATATTTACAAAATCATTTAAAAAGAACACTATGTATCTCAGGCAGAAGGAGTGGGGATTACTAACTCTGAAAGTATTTTGTATTTTCTATTTGTATACTTAGGTTCTCTCTTTCATTATGCTTACCTATGTACCTAGTAAATTCCATCACAAAAAACAGGTTTTACGTAGGTGACTAATTAATTAACTATAAATAACACTGAACCCCATTCCCTACTAAGATACGTTCCATAAGAACCTGGCCCTATATGTTGCAACGTTGGCAAGGTGCAGTCTCTTTCATTACAATGTTGGTTTTATTTTAAGATAACAAAGTAAGGTTGCCAATCTGTGCACATCCTTACCCTACTCAAAATTTATCAGCAGCCCTTTAGTCAGCGCTAAGAAGCCCGCAGAAATGCGTCAGATAAAACAAACAGCTCACCGGCGAAGGCACGTGCCGAGAGAAGTTCCACCTAAAGAAGGTAACATAACAATAACTAATTACTTAGTAGGTACACAAATTTTTAGGTAACCAGCCAATTATTGTCCCACTGCAGGGCAAAAGCCTCATCTCATACAGAGAAGGCATGATCACACGGTATTGATCATCAAATTTGTGCAAAGTAGATTAACGCTTAATTTATAGGTACCGAGGTCTTAGTTTCCTCACGATGTTTTCCTTCACCGTATGTTAGCAGTAATATTCAAGAAGCTAATAAATACAAAACAGATGTTTGTCTTGTAAATCTTGTTAAAGCTAAATCAATATAATATTTATCGATCTTGAAAGTTCCTCGTAAAATTTCTGGCAGGCTCTCCAACAAAAAAAATCGGCAATTATTTATAGTTATTCCTTTTATTGTCTGTTTGGACAGAACGAGCGGCGGATCATTGGCTCGGACCACAGGGCGAAATGCCGGCTCCTCGCCGCAAACAACCCTCCAACAAAAACCTCCAGGCTTCGGGTACCTAGATTTCCATAACTTATAACAACCCATGAATCATGCGTCTCACAGATTGATCTGAGTGGTTAACTGTCACATGCCAAAATTAGCTAATTGCGGGCGCACAGGCCTCCTCTCCGTAAGAGGCAGTGGGCCGTAATTCATCACGCCGCCGCCGCGCCGGCCCAGTGCGGATTGGCGGATGTGACATGTTTTAGAACTGCGTGACATGTTTCAAAAACAAATCTGCTGTTCCCTACATTTTGACTTTTTAGACACTTTTTTTGAGCTCGTGGCTAAGTAATAACAGCCGCACGGGTCCGTGGATGGGTGACCATCTTTACATGTCGAGACTCCTCCGTGCCTCGGAAAGCACGTTAAACCGTTGGGCCCGGCTATCATTTGTGTATCTTTGACAGTCGTTACGGGTCGTCAGAAGCCCGAAAGTCTGACAACCAGTCTTGCCAAGGGGTATTACCCAGTTACTGGGTTGTGGAGGTCAGATAGGCAGTCGCTCCACGTAAAATACTGGTATTCAGCTGCATCCGGTTAGACTGGAAGCCAACCTCAACATGGTTGGGAAAAGGCTAGGCAGATTATGAGACATTTTTTTTTTTTCGCGATTTCTGTTTTAGTCTCATAGTGAAAGTTGTTCATAATTATGAGTACAATATGACCCCTTAAGAGATTTCGTGTATGAAAAATACACCTTATATAAGACGTCGCGTAAGTCTGCAAAGATCGTCTCACGTGTCTTCATGGTTTACACTTACTCTTAAGGAAGGCAGTGCGTGTTACCAACTTCTAAGAAGTTCGGAGTCGAAGTTAGTTTAGCAGAATCATTGTTTCTGTTGTAACTGCAGCAAGCCAGCATATGGAGGAGCGACCGGTTGTGGAGCTGTTCAACAAACACCGGACCAACCCCGCCAGCATGCAGCGACTTGGTACCGCCCCCATGATCCCCACGCCCATGATCCCCGTTTCAGCAGTCCCGGTCGAGAAGAAGCTCAAAAAAAGTAAGAAATTCTTCAATTAACATCTTTTATTTATGTACCTAGAGGCTGTCAAATATCTTGGTAGTATATTAAAAACCCGGTAGTTTAAATAGAGATTTACACACTTATGTTAAAGACAGAGCAAAGAGCAACAAAAGACATGCATATATTGTGCATATAAAGTGGGTTGACAGTTAGCTATGGTTTTCTAAAAAAGTGGTGCCGTCACGTCCGGCCGGAATTTTGCTGCGGACGTATTTACGTATCGTATTTAAAAATTTCATATTGCGGTGCTGTCAGCTGTAATTTTTAAGCGACTTCCAAGAAGGAGGTCCTCAATTCAACAGTTTTTTTTTTTGTGACTATGTTACCCGATTACTCCGCCAATTGTGAATTGAATTTGATGATTCTTTTTTTGTTTGGTAGGTCATAGGTCAAAGGTGTCCGTATCTGTATAAGTTTTACTTTGCTTGCGTAGTTTTTGAATTAGCTTCAATAATTCAATATTGTTCCCACTTCGCCTAGGATGATGTTTTAAGTTTTAAAATCAAATGCCGTGCGTTAGTCACGCAATAAATCGAAAACGGCTTAACTGATTTGTTTTTTGTTTTTTTGTTTTGTTTGCCTCACTTCTTTGGTGGTTTATGTTTTGATCTCACGTGGTACAAAGTTCACCGGGTCATGTCGTTAATTATCATATGAAATTCTCCATCCATTGAACTTAGCCCTGTCACCCTGTGTCCTGCCGTCTGCAACGTGTTTTTTTTTTTTTGCTATTGTTCAGTCGACCTCGTAATCGCTTTACCACCTTAATATAATGATTATAAACCTTCCAGTTCGCAACACCCAAAAGTTCGACGATGAAAGCCACGATCCTCTGGAAACCCATACATCGATGGATCTCAAACATGCCGTACGTGTCTTCTATGCCTTATAAGTACCCTAATTTTTTTTTAACTCTTTATTATCCGAGAAATCGAAAGGATCAAGAGAATATCAAATTTATTTATGGAACCAAGAAATACAAAGGCTAAAAGGTTAAATTATTTGTAGGAAGTATGATTGCCTGCACTCAAAATTATAGAAACCGGAGTTATGTAATCTATCTGCCCTTTCTTTGGTATTGTTCGTCAGTCGTTGAGATCCTTAAGTTCTGAATTGAGCTACACGATTACAAGAAAAGTTTTATTTTAATTTTTAATTTTAAATCTTTAATGCTTACGGCCGGATACCCGTACAGTGTATCAGAAAGGTGTAGCCAAATATAAGGGTTAAAAAAAAAAATATCAACTGTCCCATACAAAACTTCAGTACCTACTCGACCCAAATGGGAGGGTTGATTATTTTTAGGGTTCCGTACCTCAAAAGGAAAAACAGAACCCTTATAGAATCACTCGTGTGTATGTCTGTCTGTCTGTCCGTCCATCCGTCCATCCGTCTGTCATAGCCAATTTGCTCCGAATCTAATGGACCGATTAAGTTGAAATTTGGTACACATATCAATGTCTGCTACCCAAACACGGACGTGTAACGAAAATAAATTTGGAATATGGGGGTCACTTGTCTGGGGCAAACTGAAAAATTAAAAAAAAAACTCCAAACTGTACCGTGTGACATATCTATCAAAGAAAGATGAAAAGGCTTGTTGTGAGGAGTGTTTTTTTTATTTTTTATAATTTTAATCTAATTAATTTTAAAGATATTTAAGAAAATAGATAAAAAATTACCATTATCTCAAAAAAAATACAGCAAATAGTTCTTTACTTATAGATTCGAGGAAAACCTATAGGAAGTCTATGGTCTTAAAATTACATGGTAAATCTCTCAACATTGTGCGTACAAACATACATTAAATGTTGAGAGATATTTTGTAGTTGGATTGTATGGGAGAACATGTTTTTCCACTAGAATGTTAAGTTTGTCCTTGCGATAAATTCATCCCAACTACAGAACCCGTCATTGTACGTGGTCTGACACGCTCTTGGTCGGTTTTTTTCCTTTCTGATGTTCTCTTGGTGCTAAGCCTGACTGTGATGTGCTCGCGGATGAATGGAAGAAGATTTTGTCAGTATTTCTGGAGTATTGTGATATGGTCTGTCGTGTAGTTGTATACTTTATATTATAGTTTTTGTCTTAAGTCCTTGGCGGCCTTGTCCGATTTATATTAAAAAGGAGAGTGCTCCTCATCCTCGGCGCATCAAATACCGGAGTCGTCGCTACGAGATGCCGACGGTGGCCTCCCAGATGAAGCACACAGGCATGCGGAACTACTACGACGCCTCCAACCACACCAACATACCCTTTGTGGTCACCAAGAGCACCGCCCCCTCGCACAATATCGGAGTCAACATACAACAGGTATTTATGACCAAGAGTAACTATATTTTTTAATTTGTTTAATGTGACGTGTAAATTTCATTTCATTTCATCGGCCAGCCACCACCTCCGGATAAGTTGTGGTTGACTTATAATCGCATCAATTAATGCCATTTAATTTATTTCAATAGTTTGGTACAGTTACAATAAATAATTTTACAAATTAGGCTTCAATCGTAAAACTAAAATAGTAACTATAAGAATCTGTTACAAGTTTAAAACGTTTGTTGTCCTGGGCCCATACCACCAGCTCTTGCAGCAGTAATATTTTAATATTACTTCAGTGTAGGAAAAAGATGAAGCTCTACAGGACGTATGGCTCCATCTCTTTTCCCCACTGAGTAAGATTAAAATAATACTGCTGTAAGCGGTGGTGGTAGGCCCCCAGAATATTGAAACAGGTCCGTTTGACTCGCTTTCAAGAGCCTAAACCAACCTACTTTATTATCTACTACCAGATAGCAAGGCTCGAAACCGATTAAAAAATACCGGTTTATTTCGGTTTTCCTCCGAAACTTTGTAAAGAACGCGAACGTTTAGAGAACTTTATTTTAACCCAAATTAACCGGTTTATTCGACTAGCGGCATATCGGTGAAAGCGTTGCAACTTCTTGAGGATGACGCTCTGAATAAAAACTGAAGTATTAACCGGTTTTTAACCGGCTTCTTCAAATAGGAGGAGGTACTCAATTCGTCGGTATGTTTTTTTTTTTGTGTGTATGTGTATGTTACGCAATTACTCCACCAATTATGAATCGATTTTGATGATTCTTTTTTGTTTGGTAGCTCCTAGTTCAGAGGTTGTCCTATATAAATTTTACTAACTCTTCTTTCGAAGTTTTTAAGTGAGCTTCAATAATTACATATTTTTCCCACTTAGTCTATGTAGCCGACATGTTATTTGTCTCCGTCACTGTTATTTACATAGCAGGTAGTGGTATTCGAACTTGTGTGGGGTAGGTACCACAACTATAAAGTGAAAAATAAAAACTTTTTACAAAAAAAAACAACCTGCTTCAAAACAAAAACCGAAAATTTAAAAGCAAAGGCACCGACTTCCGAAATTAAAGTTATTTTTCACGTTTTTAGTGTTTTTTTGGAAGTCGGTTGTTTTTTTTTGTTGTAATTATTGCTCTAAACCGGTAAATCCGATAAAAGCTTTATAATTATAACACTCATCCAAATACCGGTTTAAAAAACCGGTATACGCGAACGAAACAGAATGTAAAGATTTTTTAAAATTTAACCGGTAACCGAGCCTTGCCAGTCGTTATGGTGGTATAAAAATTCGGAATTTAATTATCCAACTTGAGAACCACTTAAACATAAGCTCTTGTTTTAATTAGGTACCTAATCTTTTCTATTCAATTAATTTGACATTTCTAGGTGTTAAATGGACTTAAAATTCAACAACCGTTATCAGGAATTCCGCTGACTATCGCACATCACATGGGTAAGAAACATTTGTTACTTCGAACGTATAATTCCATACATACGATGGACGCCCACCTGGTTACGGAAGGGCTGATTTTTAACCGACTACTAAAAGGAGGAGGTTATCAATTCGGATGTTTATATATATACTTATATTTTTGTATGTATTTCCGGGCATAATTCTGTCATGTATAGACGGATTTGCAATTTTTTTTTAAATTCAAGTCGCAATCTCATTTTACGAATAATGACAAAAAAAAATCCAAAATGTAGGTAAAGGTAAGTAAATAAATTAGAGGATTTTTGACAGATATTAAAATGCGTTCTTAAAAATAGATGCAGCCGACTCGAATACTAGGTTTACATAATGCATTTATTTATGTTTCAGGCTTGGGCCACGTACCCAAATATGGTACGAAGAGTGCCAATGTGGTAAGTCTAAATTATTAATTTTCTCTCCAAATATATTACAATATCCTGTTGCGACCAAGGGATTCACTAGCGGATAAGCAGCAGCGTTCTCTGGCTATTCAAACTGCGATCAAGAACCCGCATACCAATCATGGTAATTATGTAACACCCTCAACTTGGCCAATTCATCCAAAATCAGCTACTATTCTGTGGTGCGGTGGCTCTGCTGAAACTGGTTACGGCAGTAGCCCTCGGCGGGGCAAGGGATGCTACGAATCACCGGCAAGTGTAGGGGAGGTACCCTAAAAAAAATATTTTCTACAATTTTTTTTACCACTTTGTCGGCGTAGTTTATATGTATGTATGTATACCCATACAAAATTACAGCTTTCTAGTACCAACAGTCTCTGAGCTAAGCCGTGGACAGACGGGCAGACAGACATAGCCTTAGTAATAGGGTCCCGTTTTACCCTTTGGGTACGGAACCCTAAAAAGTACCAAAGCTTCCAAACAAAAAAGAACTTGCTACTAAAATGTACAAAATAAAAATAAATAATAATAAAATTGTCGTTACAGTCGTTACCTCTTAGATTAAAAAGTGTTTCACAGAACAGTCCCCCGATTGCAATGACAATTTTATCAACTTCATTAGGGTTCATTGCAGTTACAAAAACTTGTTTTTTAACTACAATGTTAAGTTTGTTGCATAAATTCATCCCAACTACGGAACCCTTCATTGTGCGTGGTACAACATGCACTTGGCCGGTTTTTTATTTTTATTACTTTTTAGTTAGTATTTAGCAGGGCAGTCGTCTTTTTTTTATTTTTATTATTTATTATTACGAAATTTGTATTTATTTTACGAAAATAAGTTGCCCGTGTCTAAAAAATAATGTACATTTACACAAGTCCGTTGCACTTACTTAGAATCAGCAACCGTCGCTAGACCACTACGAGATCAACGCAATCCGCGTGGGCCGGCGGCTGGTGCGGCTGCCGTCTTACAAGTACATCTCGTACAACCGGCTACTGAACCTGTACCGCGAGGGGGATGGCATGGTGCCTCGGTTCCTGCGCGCAATCGCCCGCCCGCACTACTTCTACACCTCCATGTACAAGTGAGTGAGTCACTACTAGGTTTACTTTCTGCTAGGATAAAAGTCTCGGAAACCAGTTTGCTTGATTTCATTAAAAATATTTCGGTACGAGCGGTTATTTTAAAAACAGCCCTCTTAACATAACTCATCCAGATATTTACAATAAAGTTTTCTTCCCGTCTCTAGAATGACTATTCAAATACTGTTTACCTATGCTTTGCTTTATCACTCCTGCTTTTTAACTACGAGAACCCCAAATAGACTTTGCATTCTTTGGTTTAAACGAACATTTTCAAGTGCGTATTAATGTTTCAAGCAGTCTCGCGACAAATCGAGAAGACTTCGATTGTGCCACGTCGAAGGGTCGTGGTAGGAGCCACGAGGCCAAGCAGAGCCTCGCAGAGTATGCAAGCTTGTACCGCGAGTACGAACATATAGACAAGTGCATCAGGGAAGGGAACTGCGAGCCGGAGCTAGAGCGACGCAAGGAAGACCTCACGAAGGAACTAGCGGCCCGGGAGGAACATATTCGCAAAGTGAGATATTAGATTAGCTTGGATTATCCGTACCTCCGATCTCGAAAACAGTCAAAAAATGTTTCAAGGGATTAATAATTGAATACCTGTAGATCAGCAACTTGCCGTTTAGACGATTGGTAGTCAGAATGTTTTCCTTCTGGCAGGTAGTTCAAGAGTATCGAACGGTAGGTGAGCCGGATCAGCCACTACGAGCCTCCGCGTCTACTGCCGAGGGCGGCTACCATCACTCGACCTTCAAGGTTGGACACAATCAACAGTAGCCAATCCTATCACCGTCGTCAGGGTCACTTCCTGACTCCCACAACACAAAACCCGAATACACAATTTGTGCTTCAAAAACGTCGTCGTCATACCTAATTGAATGTAGTCGCTCAACTTTCATAGAGTATGAATCGAGCGGCTGAATTATACATGTCATCGAAAAAATATCTAAATTCGTGTTCGAGATGTAAAAATGGTAAAATATCGGAAGACGTCATAGGAAAATCTTATATCGTTTCGTGTTATTGTACTACATTTTGTGGAATATATTTTGTTGGTCTTTCAATATGTTCGTCGTCGAGGTTGTATTTTTTACAAACCTTTTCCCGCCGTTCCACCTTCTTCGCATTGTTCAAATATTTCAAAGCTTTCAGCTTACCATCTATGAATTGTGACTTTAATAAGTTTAATGTTAGGCTTCCTCGCAGCTCGCCCGCAAACCAGCTATCTTATAATCAGAGATAGAACTGGAAAATACGCAGGTTGATGCACGGGCTTAACTACCAATTTTTGTTCTTTCTTCATTAGTTTTTTAAATTATTCCTATTAAGTTGACGTTCGAGAAATCTCCGTTCTGACTCGTGTCGGAGTTTGTCAAACCGCGAGCACAACTCATTCGGAGAGCCTCCACCCTATACACGATCAATCACAATTTAAATCGTTTTGAAACCAATTGCCAATCCATTGATTCATAAGTTCGAAAAAAAAATTGAGACAACAACGTAAATAACGTAATAAATTTTATTGAACTGTCAAAATAAAACAGATTGGTCTTAATCGGTTACGAATAGTAAATTGTGATACAAGTTAGTGTGCTATATTGGTTACTTATTACTCTCGAAGCGGTATTATACGGCGAAAAGTTAGCCGGGGTGTGTAATGATCAATGCACAGTTGCTCGTAGCTCGTAGGCGCGTAGCCAACAGTCAATATTGAAACCAATGTCAATACAGTGCACACGCGTTTCATACGACGTTTTTCAACTCACTTGCGAGGAAAAAGACCAACTTGTTGTGAGAACTTATGCTACACTACAATAATAAAAAAGACAAACCTGTTGTAAGAACTTATTGCTACACTATAATAAAATAAACAGAAGCGATTCAATAAGAACCACTTTCCGAGTAAATGTGTTGAAAAATAAGTTAGGTACGCAATTAAATAGCTGGCCTGCGGCCGCGACGCTTCGTCAGCCCGTCGGTCGTCAACGTCTCATACTACGAACGATAATGACGCTGAGTAATGAGATTATACTTATTCGCTATGTATAAAAATACGGATTTACATGGGACCTTGTCAACGGGTCCCATATGGTTGCCCACTGGTTTTGGCTGGCTTTCGAAATAATTTTGATTGCTAAGCGTAGAAGATAAATTGTAAATTTTGTTATCTTTATTGCCTTCGAATAAGAAGTTTGAATACATTTCCTTTGACTTTTCTATTTTTTTTTTATTAATTCCTTTATAAAATAAAAACGATTGAGTGGAATAAGATATGCATTCTACTAAGCAATGTTAACATACATCTAGGCATGCAATTGCAGATCGTAATAACTATTATCCATAAGAGTTAAGTCACGAATATACACAATGTAACCTACTTTAGTGATGCAATACGAAGCTAAGTTTTTTTATAGATATTTATGTAATAGGTACCTATATAATTTTTATAACATGAAACAGTTTGACACATTTTATTATGTACAAATAGTTAACAACAACGAAGAGTTGATTTACATTCTATAACTTATCTACAACTACTTACTAGATATAAGTAGATAGACATAGTACGATAGTTACAATAACAATTATTTGATAATGATCGACGACATAACGTTTAAGTTGCTCGATAAAATTTATCTTATTATTTTAAATTTTTGTCTTATACATACATTATAGATGATCTAATATGACACGTCGCTCGTTGGTGGGAAAGGAGTGCATTTTATAATGACATTTATCGATATAGTACCTGTTTAAAAAAAATGAGGTGAAGTCACACCATTGCACATAATTCTGTAATTAGCAAACATTTAATTGCGCGTGTCTGTAGAGGAGGGAAGGTTCTCGCCGTCGATCTTGTGGCGCGTGGCCTGGATGTAGGCCTCCGCGGCCAAGGCGGGCCAGGCATCCGCAGGGGCTCCGGCGGCCCCAGGCCCGGTCCAGGCCTCTGACGTCGACACCTCCGCTGGCCTCTCCACGCTCTCTGCCGCCTTTGACGTGCACTCCAAAGACAGCGATTGTGGTGTCTCAATCCTTTAAAAAAAAACATGTCTGTCACATATTTTTTGCCTTGAAGCGACTTCTTTTTTTTTTAAGTCTTTATAAAACATACAATTGTATTGAGACAAACTCCTATTTGTCAGGTTAACAACTCACAATTATTTTCAATCAAATTCGGCTCTATAAATATAAATATTGAAAGGTTATATAAATACTTAACATTGTCACGTTAGTTTTTTTTTATAAAAAACTATAATTATGGCCATTTTTATTTTTTTGCCCCTATTACCTACTTACCCTACCTATCCTACCTACTTACCCTACCTACCCTACCTACCCTAGATAGATTACGACCGGTAAACTTATGCAAAACCCATAACACGATTTCCTGGTACCGACCATTAATATAAAGGTAGGTACTTAGAGCGATAAGGTGCTGTGTGGGCTCATAGAGAAAAAATACCTCACGCGTTCTGGTGACTGCATGGCGTCGTTAGTGCTGGAGATCTCCAGGTCCTCGGCGTAACTCATGTGCAGCTTCTCACCCTCACTGCGTGGCTCTTTTTCTGAACAAAATTACACACATTTTGGGTTACGTATTTCCGTTTCAGGAAGCTTTTTGTTTCTGTAAAGACCTCTCGAGAGAGGTCTATATCTGGAAAAGGAACAGAACAAACAAGCAAAAAAGGTTCATGTCAAAGGGGGACACCGTTTAACATTATTATTTATAGGTACTGTCGCTACAATCATCCTCTTTCCTCCTTTGTATGGCTCAGGCTTCTAAGGCTTGATTGACTGATTTCCATTGGTGACAGCTTCTTCTCATTGTTTTATTCTGGTTAGAAGGGTGCCACTAAAACAACAGGCATAAAAGATCTTATCATTCACTCCAATGTTAAAAACAATTCGGTGAACCCATGTCCGTGCATGCATCAGTATAAAAGTTGCATTAATTTTTGATTAGGAAGTTGACTGCCTTCGATCGATGACACAGAGGCCGCGAAGCGATCGTCGTGCGAATACGCGATCGTTGCGCTTCTAAGTCAAAAGTTCCCGGCGCGCGAACATTTTGTTCGGTGAATCTGAACGCGTGGTCGCGCCGACAGAGGGCCGTTTCCGGTTTTCCGAACAAAGTGACATACACGCAATAATTGTGTATCGGCAATCATTCTAAAATAGGATACGGGGTATCATATTTTGAGGTGAGCAATATCGCCATCGATGACCCGCAACCTAGTTGCACCATAAAAAAAAGAAGCGAAAAGCAGCATTACCATCAACATTTATGGCTGACTCGGGCCAGCCGAGGGAGTCGCCCTCCACATCTACGGGCTCGTCTTCCGCATCATAAGGACGGGGCTCACGGGGCCGCTCCTCCCGTCTCTCCTCGTCGAGGTCGTAGCCGAGCATGCTCTCCACCGTGTGGTGGCGCTTGCGTGTGCGCAGCTTCAGCCGGCGCTGCCGGTTGGCGCGAATACGCTGATATGTCTGGCACAAATGAAAAAGTTTTTCATTAGTAAACATTGGCAGGGATGAACTATTTAGTTAAAATTAAGAAATCGCATCGGTACAAAATTTGTATACGTTCGCAGAGCTCTCGTAGTCTCAATTTAAAATGTAGGTAGGTATTGCTCGGCTCTTAAAATGTCACATTTATATTATTAAAAGGTTTGGCTATATATAGCGTCGTCGCTCTCACTCATAATATGGCTGTTGACAGTCTCCTTCTGGAGCTCGATGAGTCATGACGCCTGGGCACTATAATTGAGTGGAGTACCTCCCAGCGCGCGTCTTCGTCCTGGTGGTGCAAGGAGTGCTGCGGAGGCGCCGGCGTGTCGCGTGGTAGGGCGCTGAGGCTGTAGAGGTGCTGCAGCTCCTGCAGGAAGTGCGCCTGCGCCACGCCCGGCCCAAGCCGCGTGCCGCACACGCCACACGACGTCTTGCGCTCTCCGTCCGCTGTACAAACATCTATACGACTGTAGTCTAGGTACTTTAACGCATCGGTCTAAATCTTAGGTCCATATTACGGAACCTCACTCAAGACTGTCGACTATTCTGCCAGTATCAAATACTTACCCATGTTAAAATAGATGAATATTAAAGTGATGTCAGATATTTTTGATCACAACAAGGTATAACATTATTCTGAATTTAACTGAGTAGGCAGATATTTATAACACAAGAAATGTCTGATATTATTGCATTCTAAGAGGTGACCCATCTTTTTGAAGCCAATGCAGTATCCAGTCACGAATTTAGATCCAATCGATTCTGGGTCCATCAATTTTCGGGCGTTCCTTTTGTTAATATTAATAGAAAAATATTAATTACTAGCTGCGCCCCGCGGTTTCACCCGCAATCCAGTGGGAATATAGGGATAAAACGTATCCTATTTCCTATTCGTTTTGAAAATAAATTATAGACTATGTTACTTCCTGATAATTAAGCTTTCTATTGGTGAAAAAATTGTTAAAATCGGTTCAGTAGTTTCTGAGCTTATTTGGTACAAACAAACAAAAAAATCTTTAAGTATATTAAAAAAAACAATCCATTGACCGCCACCGTCATGTATAGATGACAAACCAAATAAATTGATGTGCGTTAAGAATCGTATTCGTTTGAACACAAGATACAGTCCGTAACATCTGTATGTGTAAACAACACGGTACACACGCTGTCGTATTGTCACGTATTCGCGCGCGTCGTGCTATACGAAACAAAAATATACTTCCGTCACTTTTGCTAGACACGGTCACACACACGCATCATGCGCGTGATGGCTTAGGTTCAAGTCTCGTATAGAGCAGCGCGATATTTTGCAAATATTTTTAATTTTTGTTTGCAATTATAATAGTATTCATAAGAATTGCTGCCTATTTTATTTAATGCTGTTATTGCAATAAAGGATTTAGAATAAAAAAATGCGTGATAAGAAATATAAAAAATATTTATTCGTTCCAAGTAGGTATTTATTTTACATAAATTTAACAAACCGCTACAAATAAGTATTTATTATTACTTCAGCTGAATAAGATGTGAAATTGAAATAGATGTCAAGAAACTTAGAAGCAATTTTGTCAAAGATTTCAAGTAATATCTTTATCAATGCAATTTGTATTATTTTGACATAAAAAGGTTTTAAATTATTTACTTATTTATTTATTTCACCATACCTAAACATTAAGCTTCGATCATAATCGATGTAATTAAGCAATATTCAAAATGTAAAACAACTACTTACTTACTAAATAAGTATTTTAAGGTTAAATATGGGCAGTTTGTCTACATTATGTATTTTACATTGTATTTGGTTTTAGTACCTAAATAGGTATTGGGGTTATAGCTTAAGAATTCATTTTCTTTACGAAAAGAAGATTGAAACTAAACCCCAAATTTTAATCACTAAAATTAAATAGTGTAGGTCAATATTTTTTATTACGGTTAATATTTTGTAATAACTCCCATTATTCTCGATACAGGCAAGTAGACGTTGAATTGTGTCGTTGGTATGAAACTATTTGTTTCATATTCAGTCACCATGTGACGTCACTGGTCCTCGTGAATTAGCACCGGCCTTCCACTTCGCGCTCGACTAGCAAGTGTGCGTTACCCCAGCAAGAAAATGTCTTCTAGAAGGAATTGAGTTATACGAATAATTAGTGCATAATCTGCTGTAAATGTGCGCCAAGTAAAAAATTTGTGCGTGCTGTCGTTTTGGAGATATAACGAAAAAACTAATTCTGCTGGGGTAACGTTTTTCCAGCAAGAAAAATTTAAACAAATGACCGGAGTGAGAAACAAAGTACATGGGCGGATAGCTTAAATTTGTGCATAAATGTGCGCTGAAAATGAAATTTGTGCGTCTTAAGGTTTTCGAGATATTCAGTTTCCTGCTGGGGTAACGTTTTGCAGAATCTTATTTCTCGGAAACTAATGATTGTGCGCCCGTAGAAAAACGTACATCAGTAGCTCTTAATTTGTGCGTATTTGTGCATTAATTAGGTTTTCAAAAATATTTACCGTTTTAAAGTTATCAAGCATTTACGAAAACATAAAAAAATATTCTAGCGCTTAAATAAACAAACGTATAAACTCACTGAAAACGATATTCGGTTCTTCTTGTTATTCTTGACATCCATAAAATGTTTCAAGCCTAATTATACATGCGTTTTTGAATAATGTTAGTTCAAGTCAAGACCAGACCAAACCAATTTTGATATCGAAATGCAAGAAACTGAATCAACCTAGATGTTTGGGGTTAAACAAAAAATTAGTGCATTTAATGAAATATATACCCTGAAAATTTCAGCTTCAAATATCTTGTATTAAAGTAGATATAGACACAAAACCAAAATAACACCTAGTTTACTGGTAATCCGACCAAATTAGAATGGCAACAAAAAAGCGACCGATTCATACATGTAGATGACCTTCGTAACTTTGCTCACAAACATTTTGAAACATTGTTCTGCCTCGGTACACTGAACTACAAAACTGGAAGTTACTAAATTGCCTATTATTTTAAATTCACATAAAATCAAGTAAGTTGGTTGAACGGAAACTATCTAGTTCAACCTGTTTTTTTTTTAAATAGTTACGCAATTAGATAGCTGTTTTCATTTTCGAGTTCGACTTAGGTTCCGTCCAAACCGGAAGGAGGACGCGCGGGCTCGCGAAAGATGGTAAGAGTGGAGGAAGGTCTTTGCCCAGGAGCGGGGGTTTTAGGTTCATAATGTTCAAACTCGTGTGCTTTTTACTTTATACGGTAAATGGTAATGTGCGCCACAGATAAATTTACTAGTCGGAGTAATGACATGGCATTATGGAATTAGTAAGTAAGTACTATCATGGCATCATGGATTGTTTTTTGAATAGAAATTTGACTTTGATAAATCTTTTCAGCAAAGGCAAGCGCTCAAAAGCAAGTTTTTATTTTTTTTTAAAACACAGGCAACCAGTGGCGATTAGCTATAGTAAAAAAAACCCCATGGGTAGGATACTATTCATGGAATTAGTATGAACAATCTTATACTATTAAATGAGCGTTCTCTAGTTTCACCCGACCAGAGATTTGCGCTTTTGGGCCCGGCTAACACTAACTAAATAAATGTAGATAGAAAAGAGAACTTAGAGTTAGAAGAAGCGCGGGGCGGGTGGCGAGGAGAGCGCGCGCCCCCTGCGCCACTCGCCACAGATGCAGATTGGACTAACTTACCTTGTGACGTCCGATCCTTAATTATGTGAAGTAGTCTCGCCTTCATTGTATCCCAACCCTTCCCAGATAATCAACCTACATGTGTACTGGATTATCTAAAACCCTTCTAAAATGGGTGATAGATATGCGTACTGTAATACTTATCTCATCAAAAAAATAACATGTAAAAAATGCGAGTCTCGCAATAGAATGTAAATATTGAGAACTATTTATATTGTTAGACTTATAGATAATTATTGATCTAGGATTTGAATTCTTAGATAATAGTCACATAGTGAGTGGCCCATGGGCGGCATAAAAACTGACACCAGGTTAGTCACTTTCCGCACGAAAAGAAAGAAGTCACATAGTGTTATTTTTAATATGATTGTTCCGGCAGTTGTCGCTGTGTTTCGTGGACTTCGAAATAATGGACTGCTGGTTCCTAATATAATGTATTCTGTGATTGAATAATTTTATTAAAATGTTTGTTCTGTGATGGTTTTTGTGCTAATAATCGCGTCCGCGACGTTCTCTGTGAGCAGTGTTGCAACTACACGTCCTGGCGCCCCTAGCGGCGCGAAGAGACAACCCCGGCATGGCCGCAGTAAGTACCGTCACCGTGCGCTATCTAGTGGCGGCGGCGGGGCCGTAAGAATGACGCATATTATTTCTTCGTTTATTATCTGTTTAAGGATATAGCTAATTATTTTGAGCGTATTATGTCATAATAAATAAATGTTAATTACAAAATAAGGATTTAAACTATAAACACGATTGCCGAAAAATGTTATGAACGCGACTGTACGGACAAACTGCTTTACATAATACTGTTATTTAAGAAGGTCATCAACATGTATGAATTGGTCGCTTTTTTGTGGTCATGCTAATTTGGTCGGATTACCAGTAAACTAGGTGTTATTTTGGTTTTTTGTCTATATCTACTTTAATACGAGACATTTGAAGCTAAAATTTTCAGGATATATATTTTATTAAAAGCACTAATTTTTTGTTTAAACCCAAACTTCTTAGGTTGATTCTGTTTCTTGCATTTCGACGTCAAAATTGGTTTGCTCTGGTCTTGACTTGAAGTGATATTATTCAAAAACGCGTGTATAATTAGGCTTGAAACATTTTATGGATGTCAAGAATAACAAGAAGAACCGAATACCGTTTTCAGTGAGTTTATACGATTGTTTATTTAAGCGCTAGAATATTTTTTTATGTTTTCGTAAATGCTTGATAACTTTAAAACGGTAAATATTTTTGAAAACCTAATTAATGCACAAATACGCACAAATTAAGAGCTACTGATGTACGTTTTTCTACGGGCGCACAATCATTGGTTTCCGAGAAATAAGATTCTGAAAAACGTTACCCCAGCAGGAAACTGAATATCTCGAAAACCTTAAGACGCACAAATTTCATTTTCAGCGCACATTTGTGCACAAATTTAAGCTATCCGCCCATGTACTTTGTTTCTCACTCCGGTCATTTGTTTAAATTTTTCTTGCTGGTAAAACGTTACCCCAGCAGAATTAGTTTTTTCGTTATATCTCCAAAACGACAGCACGCACAAATTTTTTACTTGGCGCACATTTACAGCAGATTATGCACTAATTATTCGTATAACTCAATTCCTTCTAGAAGACATTTTCTTGCTGGGGTAACGCACACTTGCTAGTCGAGCGCGAAGTGGAAGGCCGGTGCTAATTCACGAGGACCAGTGACGTCACATGGTGACTGAATATGAAACAAATAGTTTCATACCAACGACACAATTCAACGTCTACTTGCCTGTATCGAGAATAATGGGAGTTATTACAAAATATTCATAATTAAGAAAAAAAAATATAAATAAGCAATATTTAATACACATAATAATTATTTATCATTCACTAATCGAAATAAATAATCTTTCAAATTACCTTTTTGTTTTTCTTTTCTTTTATTTAAACGTTATAAACAATTTAAAACTTTATTAATAAGGCATCTTCTGATTAGAAGGATTAACATTGCCTTTGATTTAGATTTATGTTTAGTAAAGTATGAAATATACAAATGATAACACTCACACTTAGTCCGGTTTCATTAGATATTTATGTTATAATATTATATCCACTTTTACGCAGCGCAATAATATTTGTCCTCGCTTCATTATTTATTTTTCACTGCATTTTGAAAATAATAACCACAACACCGCTAGTAGATTAGAAACACTCGTCACCAACAATTCCTAAATAACCACGAACCAACAACGATCTATTAGACAAATGCATCTGTCTACCTCACAGAAATCGAAATAATTTACTTAGTTTTCTGTGGACAAAACTTTAATAATTATATATGTGAACATGAACAAGTCGAACGAGACAAACCACTAATGATTATCGAACTACTACTAGTAATTTAAAAAATAATAACAAATGCTTAATATATGTAATTATCGAAATACTACTAGGTATTATAAAAGCTAACAAAACAATAATAGTATTTTTTTTTTTTTAAAGGACAGGCGAAATTCGATCCTGCCTCGCCATAGTAGCACCTACCAAAGCACATTAATTAACAAATACATCACTGAGCTAGTAAGCCAATACCATCCTGGTTGAAAAAATAAACTACTATAAGTTGCAGACAAACCGAATGTGTGTGCGTGTATTGAAACAAGCAACCTAGAAAAGGTCGTAAGTCAAATCGACACGTCATTCCTTTGCTCTGTGAGTTTGCCTATGAACATGCTACCTACCTACCTACTGAGGCCTACTGGTACATTACCAACTCAAAATTTGACGTAGTTGGAATCTGACCTAGTTGGAATCAGATCTACTTGGAATCTGACCTTCATCGCCAAATGTTCTTCTTTTCGTGTGGTTAGTGACTAACCTGGTGTCAGAGTTTTAAAGCCGTCCAAGGGCCTCTGACTTGTCTTCACAATATGCCTTCGAGAAAGATCTCTCTGGCATGCCGGTTTCCTCACAATCAATGTTTTCCTTAACCGTTTTTAAAACAAGTGATAATACAATACGCACATGAATCCGAAAAGTCAAGAGGTGAGTGGCTTGGGTTCGAACTAGAGACCTATGATTTGGTAATCCGACGATTACACCACGCTATCACTGCTTATCTGTTAATCCGTTTAATATAAATGGATATTTGGTAGCGTGCTCTAAACTTCAAAGTTAATTTTGTCGACATAAATTGACAAGAAAGGGCCCTCTCTGGAAGTTAAAAACATAAACGTAAATAACATCTAAACCAAAAAAGGCACGAAAAATCTATGTGATAGGAGGCTAGAGCACTAAATAATTACTTAATTTTCATACCTTTGTCGCTTCGCTAACAATAAAGAGCCCGCTGGAGGTAGCATTGCTTTGATTTCGCTGAACTCCTACATCTTTGAAGCACAAAATCAAAACCTAACTTACTGAGAAGCCAAAAAATGAGCACTAATGTATAGCTCTAGGGTCCCTCCCGCTTAGCGACACCTCTTTTTACATAATGTGAGTGCCTTTCTTTAACGTTCTATTATACGCGCGTTCCATGTAACACGCGTCTAACGCGTGTTGTCGGCGCAAGCAGCACTAGTTGCGTTTGCAGCGCGTATACGCGATGTGCATAACGTCTTAGACCTTCCATACGAAAACAGTCACTCGCGTTAAAATAAGTCGTGTGATACCCTGAAAGTCGTCGGCCGTTGGTTATAAGTGAGTTGCCGACGTGTGGGGTCGAATCGCTTAGCCGATGACTTCGCTTAGGTACGATGAGTTCATTGTATAAAAGTACATCAATGACTGAAGTCCACTTACCGCAGTAGGTACCTACAATTCTAGACCAGCCGCCCTTTTAAGGTAATCCTTGTAGCCGCTAGGTAGGTACTTTACACTTTCTTTACCTCTCGATCTCCACTGAAGGACTCATCTGCTGCAGTGGTAAGGACCGCAGCAGCAGACAGTCCAGTTTTTTTAGGTAAGTAGGTAGGTACTTACGTGAAAAGAAGTCGTGTGAGTCAGTGCAGGTGGGTGCGGGTGGTGCATCGTCGTCCTTGCAGGGGCGCGGCGAGGCGGACGCGGCCGAGCCGGGAGAACTCGTGTCATCTCGTGCAGCGTACCCGTGGCGGTACAGGGGCGGCGTGCTGCTGTCGTCACGGACATTCTGCGTTATGAACAAGAATTCATTAAGTATTTAATTTAGCAGTCTTCGGTATAAAAGTCTACTGAGTTAGGCTTCCTGTATAATACGGCCGATATAACTTGGCAGATCTCAGGATCTGAATATGCGGATATTCCGTTTATTCACCCCAAAAAATCCACCCTAAGGTGGATACTCGGAAACCGTATGTCCGAGAATCCACCCTAAGCCTATATATTAAGTTTATCCAACTAGACCTAGGGTAGATTCTCAAATATACGTTTCCGAGTATCCACCTTAAGGTGGATTTTTTTGGGGTGTAGAAACGGAATGACCCGGCGCATATAACTATCGCGCATGTTCTCTCACTTGCCTCATGTCACCATTTGGTTCCTAATGCTGGGGCTACATTGTCGCGTTATCGCGAACTATACTTCGCGCGCTCTGTTTCTTAGCGAGACGTCGACCGATGTGCGAGAAAGAGCGCCTGAAGTTTAGCCCCAGCCTAAAGAATGTTACTGCGCAGCCCTCTGCGCGAAGTTCTGAACTGCCTAGTTATATCGGCCGTAGGTATTGTACAAGACGCCGGAGCCGCACCTGGGCGCCGGACCAAAAGATGAATGACATGACAATCTGGCAACGGCTTAATTTCATTTCCGAGTCACGGTGGGGTCTCTATACGTAATGATCACCCATCCGTAGACCGACCTCGATCGACCCGTGGGGCTGATAATACTAAGCCACACTTGACTTATTAATTAATGAGGCTACCTAGGCATCAGTCTGCTGGATCAAATCTCTAGATAGTCTATACGTAAATAGTCACTACCTGTTCTACTATTTCCAGAAATACCTGTTGTGCTTAGCCACAACCCTTAATTGTACAATAGGTAGTTGTCATTGTGTTTCACATACAATCAATATCGGCTGTTAGTGACATCGTTATGATATCTTATAGGTAGGTGCCCTGTATTCAGAGCTCTAGACTGAGATAGGATATTACGTTCCTTGTTATCTCCTTGAAAGGCACGCTGTGGCTGCGACGGATTGTTAATTTTACAAGCAAAATGGAAGTACACTGCAACAAGGATATTTTGGCCACAGAGCTTTTGGTGATCGAATAGCGTTGACAGGGGGCGCTTTTGGTAAACATTTGTGCAATTCTTTTGTGAAATGTACCTATTGAAAAACAATATGTATTGATTTCGGCCATGCCTCAAAAGATCCTGATTGTACAGCTATGTATAGTGTAAAAAAACTGCCAGTAGCTGAAACTCACCCTCAAAGCTTGCCCGACACTCTGCCCGAGCGCGTACTGTTCACCAAGATGCCTGGCAAAGGCCTTCCCCGGGTACAGGGGGTGGAAGGCGCCCCCTATGGGACGGAAGGCACCACAACCGAAGCTTTGCAGCGCAGGATGCAGGAACTGCGGCGCCATGTGGTGGAGGAAGCCTTCCATGATGGAGGTTACACTCTAAACACACAGGTTTATTAAGCCAAGAGAGATTCTTTGAGAGTAACTACGCCAGCAGGTAATGCATTATTCATTATAGTCGTGTAACAGAATCGTATCTGATGCTGAAAAGTTTTCGCACTTGAGCATCGTTTCTAAACGCTCAGCAAGTAGGTAACAAAAAACCAAATTAACTTTTCGCGCCATGATTTTTTTTTCTTTTCAGCTCTCTTCTACCATGAGCACTACATAACAATTACTTTCAAAAGATCTGCAAGATAGGTTTAGATCTAAACCCTGCGGTATTATCATCTGGAATTGTTTTCAGAAACAATTTCAGTTTAGTTTATCTCAATAATTTCAGTACCTACAAACTAAAAACTAAAACAGGCTGAAACTATTTCAGTAACGACAGGTCGTACAAAGCTACTTACGCCACAAAAAAACATTTCCACAGAAAGTGGTCATCGTAACGGTTTCGGGGAAATAAACAAAAAAAAGCCGAGTTACGGCCACTTAACCACACACGAATAGACAAGCTCAGACAAGCTGTTTATTTTGAATGCGTTCATAGCGTCGCGGAGCGCTTGTTTACGGCGGAAACATAGCGGAGGACAACGAGAACAAATAAACAACACTACTCATTGCTGCCGTCATCAAAAGTCTTCTGCCTTATCGTTTCATGTAAAAAACCTACATATTTTATAACTAGCTTCCGCCTGCGGCTTCGCCCGCGTGGTATGTCGATGAAAAGTAGCCTATGTCCTTTCTCAGGCTCTAGACTATCTGTGTACCAAATTTCATTTAAATCGATTCAGAAGTTTTGGCGTGAAAGCGCGACAGACAGACAGAGTTACTTTCGAATTTATAATATTAGTAAGGATTATAAAACAAAGTCCTCCGCCGCGTCTGTCTGTCTGTTCGCGATAAACTCAAAAACTACTGCACCGATTTTCATGCTGTTTTCACCAATGGATAGTGGTTCTCGAGGAAAGGGTTAGGTTAGGTTACTTAATAACCGTCATCCACGCGGGTGTAGCCGCGGGCATCAGCTAGTATTTTATAAAAGAGATTTTTAGGGTTTTAAAAGAATGAGCATTTGTACCCAATTGTTCCGCGCCGTGCCGGTTCAAATGCCTCCTCATATGACGTTTACTTCATATGTGCCGGTGATTTCATTATTAACTCAGATTTTTCTACAGATAGTTAACAAGTACCTAGACTAGTTACAAGAATACTTGCCTAATGATCAATGCTATTGTTCTAACCACATAACGGCCAAACTGAAATTGACAAACGGCAAAGACTGCCGTCTGTTTGTGTCTGGCTTTCAATATCCTACCGTGCCGAACAGGCAATAGTTCAATATTCAATGATTAGCAGTACAGTTACAGCAATCTCTTTGGCGCTTCCTGTTATTTGGCGACGCATTTCCACAGGTATGAGAACTCGCATAACCTGCCTTTGTATTATATTCGATCATGCAACACAGGACCGATAGATTGCTTCAATTGTGTTTGTTTGAGATTCCATTTACTCTGTATCTCTACGGCTGTGCTGCATAATTATCAAGTATACCTACATTGCATCGAAATGTTTGTCCAGTAGTAATACCTACTGAGTGTCAAGTAGGTGTGTGATAGGTAGGTTCAATAATAAAGGAAATTATGTTGGGAACGAGTAAGTTTTCTTTTCAATAGTTTTACCTAACACACTTTGCCATATTCCAAATATAGTGTTAGTACCTAAATTTGTTTTGACAAGTTACGTTGTGGTGACCCAGACCGCCACCGTCATATAAAGATGACAGACCAACATGAGCCCAGCACGCCCACAGTCACGACTACATGACAGACTTTTACACGTAAATAAAGCTCATAAAACAACATTGTTTTTTATTTCCTTTGCTAATAATGTTCCTGGACTCGTCCTAACAAAAAACTAATACCACACAAAATAAAATTCTAAAAACATAGTGCCCTCAACTCCACCGTCACCATAACATGACACGTAGTGATGTAGGTAGCATATAACAAGAACATCGACCTCGACGGTAACCTACGTTATATTTAATTTCTTTAAATTATTCTACAATAAATAAAAATTCTTAATTTTTATGATTGAGAAATCATGAAAATTTTATAATACTGAACTATCTATCAGTTAACTATCGATAAATCATAATGATTGTAATGCCCATCTCCATCAAACTGTCATATATTATTGTTTGTGCCTAGAACACCACCGTCATCTAATGATGACAATCCCATGACGTCGCACGCGATTTTTTTTTCAAATAAAGCTTTTCATTTACTATTAATAATATATAACAATAGATGACAATAATATTAGTACTGAAAAATTAATTAAACCTTCTTTTTTATTAAATAACAATATCCATACGTACTTATGAACAATGGCAGCCACCCATACATTGTTGTAGCTGAGATTAAATTCCTACGTCTTTAAATAAAAAATATCTAAACTCCAAATTGAGGCAATATCGCATTAGAATTTTCCTTACCTAGTTTATTCAAAATGAAATGTCTTGTAAAAATATTCCAGTGAGGCCAGTGGTTATAAATACTCTTTGGCCTTACCTTAAGCTGTCCCTCGGCGATCATGCGGCATGACATGCAATGTTTACCTGAATTATCATACTGCATCAAGGACTCTGCATGAGGGTCCATCATGCAGCATGATAGATAATTCACAAAATTCTATTGTCAATCTACTGCCCAACTGGCAGTAGATTGACAATAGAATTTTTAGCATGACATGCAAACTACATGCTTCGCATCAATCAATACAACTAAACGGTCATGCATGTATGATAGCATGTAACTTATTAGGTTTACAATAGGACTGACAATGCTGATACTATATAGAAAATACGAAACCATAAAAATAAAATACCTAGGTATTATTATTTCCGATAATAAATAAACATCGGTTGCACATCTCTAGTGCAGAGGCGAGCAAATTAAAAAAACCGTGTCAGCTACGCCACTGTCATCCTATGGTGACAAAAAATGTACGTCATGATTAAACATAGTGCTGTGATGGTATTGAATTGATTTTGTCGATTGTTGTTTTTAATTGCGGAAAGAACGTTGAAACTGTAACATATATCATTATGATAGGACAAAGCGGGATGAAATAAAACTCCTGTATTATAATATTTACGGTATAGTAACTTTAATTAAAAACATACTATAATATGTTAAAAAATAAAATCATGAGCTTTATCGATATAATAATTCCGAACTCACTACTATTTTGTAGGTTTTCGTAGTTTGGCGCCGAGGTCACGTTTTTGTTTTTTTGATTAGAGCAGTTTTTTGTAAATTTGAAAAAAAAAAAAAAAAATTTATACCTTCTTTACCTTTATCTTCAAGTTTAAACAATCTTGAAAGGAATTTGTTTAATGGTAATAAATTATAATGGAAATGCATTAGACAATTTCTCATAATTGTTATTTCATGGATACGTTTCCTAGTTAACTAAGAAGAATTATTTCAAAATCTAGGTCAAATGTGCTTTTATATGCACCTTGTGTAGCTTTTGTACTTAATAATTATGTATAGGACTCTGGTCAAGGTCCTTTATTTGTAAATAGCGTATTAAATTCATCACTATTATCATATTAAGTAAATGCTTGATGTAAAAATCTTAAGTATCATAAGAAAATAAATAGAGCTACAGAATCCATGTTACAGAACCACAATTACTTTTTTCATTTTGTAAACAGCAACAGAGAACTGAAATTTTTCCTGCACATGAACCTACCCTAGTCAACCGGTTGTAGAATGTTTAAACTATTGTTAATCTTACATATTTGTCATAAACCTACATTAATGTTTGCGCATTTTGATGAAGCAACTACTCAAATAATATTAGCCATAACTTTTTTTGACTCATCATTAACATTTGACATTTTCGAAATTGGTTTTTGGCCGACTCTGGCCGCTCTGTACGTCGTGAGCTCATTCCTTTTGAGTATGAGAAGTGGTAATTATTCTGCAGTAGGACATTTCGATAAGTGTTTAGAATTTTATACATTATATATAAATAAATAAATGCTTATGAAGCATTTGTATGTCAAGAAAAGTTAACTGAAAAATACCAACAATCATTTTGAACAGTCCACATTAAAAGAGCGCACAATTTAGTTCTATTTAGAATTAATTATAGTACTAATGCGCTTAATGACATTGACAATCCGCTCCAATCAGTGCCCCATCTGATTAACAGATAGCACATATATACATGACAAGATCTCAATATCTGTCCGTTTGAGTCTCCAATTAGTCCAGCGACGTAATGGCTTAAGTGTTGTCGCTGTAATCAATCGGGGAGTAAACAGCGTGTTGCTTTGTGCCCGATTTTGACGTCACAGACAATTTGGTCACATCGCTGCTGGAAACACACGAGGGTAGCTACTGATGTAATTTGTAAATTAAATCGAGTCAGTTATGTTTACCGCCCTACAATTCAGAAACTCACGATCACAAACTGAATAAATTACGAATTATTTTCATGATAAAATCATAACTGCTTGCTATATTTTGAAATTATAATGACAATTGCTTGGAGATAACTCCAACGGTTTGTCACCAATTTGAATCCAAAATCAATGAAATGACCACAACGTCAAACATCAAGTCACTACCTTGAAATTACCACCTGCCTGCACTGACACTGATGTAACGAAATCGTTCATCGAAACTAGGTGCAGGTAGGTTCCGGGATATCGGCATTTTCCGGGATCCGATCACTAGCTATATGTCCGATCATTGTAAGAAGCAACAATAGGCCAGGATTTTCTACGGCACGTAACGGATAACACACGATAGAACAGTGATTCAATATTCATTCCCTTAAATGACTACATTCGAGTCCTATAATTTTATTATATGCCTATTTCTAGCGTTCCATACTTCAAAAGGAAAACCCCGGAACCCATATAGGATCACTCGTGTGTCTGTCTGTCTGTCCATCTGTCACAGCCAATTTGTTCCGAATCCAATGAACCGATTTACTTGAAATTTGGTACACATATTAACTTCTGTGACCCAAACACGGACGTGTAACGCAAATAAATGAATTGTTCACCTCACAAGCTCGGAAAGATTCTGTTTATCATTCAAAATCTGAGTGCAAAAGTGCGCAATAGCCGCTAGCGTGGAAAAAGTTTTTAAACGAACCTTTCTTTCCTATTTTCTATTACATGTTGTATGTTATGTTATGTTTTCCGTATATGCGTGTCGGACCACGCAAAATGTAAGGGTTCCGCAATTGGTATGAATTTATCCCCAGAACAAACTTAACATGGTAGTTGAAAAACATGTTCTCCCATAAATTCCAACAGTAAAATGTAATTTGGTCGATTGTTACTCGTTACCTTGTAAAGCATATTTAGCTGTGATAGCACTTTAATGGGATCCGTTACCTGGATCCCAGAATCGAAATGGTTTTGACACATCCATCACAATATTTTTGAACGAACTTTCCAACGACACCTCACGCCACGGGAAAGACGAAATAACAAAATCATCATACATTGATTTTATGCACCCATGCCAAATTGCAACTTTGTAATACTAAGAGTCTCTGAGCTAAGCCACGGACAGACAGACAGACGGACATGGAAAAACTATATGGGTTTCTTGTTGACTACGGAACCGTAAAAACGTAAAGCTTGTTCACAATCAGCCGCTAATTTGAGCAAGCGATGCACAGCGGTTTGCTGATTTTTCATATTTTTACGTTCACAATAAACTCACGAAACGCCTGTGGGCCTTTAGGGTCTACTAGGTACTATTACTTAGAATCATTAAGACGCGCCACATTCCGCTCCGCTTCGTACCCACAGCTTACAGAACAGTAATCGCGGAATGGGGCGCGACTTCGTGCATGGCACTATCTGTATAGATTTTTCAGCGACTGCTTTAGCCCGTACCGAGTAGCAAAGCAGTCGAAATACCTAACGATTCTCGTTGCAGAATCCTTAAAGTCTATTACTCCGAGTTTGTCTGCACCGCAGTGTGACCGCACCGCGCGCCACCTACTTGCGGACAGTTGGGCCGCGTTACTTGCAGCTATCTATTCTATTGCCGCGACGTGTAAACACTGGGAAAAGAATAGTATGGCCGGAACAGTAGGCGATAAACACACTCAGTGTAAACGTTATGAAATGATACATACGGTGCATTCCGTTTAATTGTACTTGTACGTATTTATGGAACACTTCTGGGTGTTCTAGAATATTGGCTTGAAATAATATCGGCCACGTAAGTTGTAGGTTCTGAGAGTAGCGTTTGTTATTGTTACCCAACATAACTATTCTGTTTATTGCAGCTTTCGTTGTTGTATCAATGAAGCATGTATTAAAAGTAGCTACTGAAATATGTATCCTGAAAACTAGACACGAGCGCTGCGAACAATAAAGTGAAGCATGCAAAACTATACCACGCTCTGTGCCTATACGCTTGCACGCACATATTTACAACCAAACTACACCAAACCGATCAGTTACAGCTAGTTTGTCAATGAAGCGTCACTTTGAATTATTTTATCGCTAAATGCGACTTTTGCGGTGAAAGGGTGCAAATAGACTAGTGACAACACTTGTTAAGATTTTGTGTTACAAGCTGTCATAATTTGATTTATTAAATTAAAAGCATGGAGTCCATGACTAAAAGTTTATAATGGAAGCAAAGTTTAAGGTTTTAATGGCCTTTTTATTGGGTTTTTTTTTTCCAATTTAATATTATCAATATTAAAACTTATAAAACAAATATAATATATAAAAAAATGAACCCGTAATGTTACGTTTCGTATCACATGAATTACTTACCCGATAAACGGGAATAATTGTGACGCATATTAGTTGTTGTACTACTAATACTTGTTAAGATTTGGTGTTCCAAGCTGTCATAACTTTATTTATTAAAATTGTAGATTTTTATCTAGTTTTTATGTTTAATTACGTATGTAACGTGATTCCACATTGCTTTTTATTTTTTTTAAGAATTATTTTTGCATCCTTTCACCGCACAAGACGCCATTTTCGCGACAAAATAATTTAATTTGTTTCAACGTGCCGCTTCATTGACAAACTAGCTGTAACTAATCGGCAAGGAACATAATAACATAACACAAACATAACTTGGAGAGCTAATCGGTTTGGAGTAGTTTGGTTGTAAATGTGTGCGTTCGAGCGTGTATGCACAGAGCGTGGTGTAGTTTTGCATGCTTCACTTTATTGTCCGCAGCGCTCTGTCTAGGTTTTTTATTTTATCTGAGTTGGATGTTAATAAAATATCATTTTCACCTCACAAGCTTGGAAAGATTCTGTTTATCATTCGAAATCGTGAGTGCAAAAGTCCATTTATCCGCTAGCGTGGAAAGAGTTTTGAAAATTCGAACCTTTCTATTCAATAATTTTCTATACCGCGATAATGCATAAATACAATTCTTATTTCATGTCAGTGCGCCAACCATGTCATTTTTAGAATAATGTCACTGGCCAGCACGAAAAACGATCGCTCAACGTGCCTAAAGAAGTTTTCACTTCAAAAAACGTAATTATTTTATTCTCTATATTCAATTCAATTTCCATCATTTTGGTTTGTTAAGCAGTGCAGAGTTAGTGCAAGCGGATATAATGCCGAATTGAGCTATCTTCCGAAAAATTGCCCGAATAGTACATAAGCGTACAATAGGTATTTATTCAAAGCATGGTTAGAAAAGTTGAGTGTTATGCAAGGCTGCAAAGTCTTTTTTTGGCACGAGTACTTATATTGAAACCTGAGCAAGCGAAGATTCTAGGATTGAACCATGAACGAAGCTAGTGGTTCAAATATAGAATCCTGAGCGTTGCGAGGGTTTCAAAGGTACGAGACGCAGAATAACTTTGCTGCCGAGCGAAACACTCATTTTTGCACTATTTTACCTCAGCACCTCAACAAGCAGGTTTTGTTGTCTACAGACAGTGAGCAAAACTAGATTTTGCAGCGAGCGTGAGTATTTTTTTTTCGAATGTCAGATTCATGTCGTTTGTCTCCTCACAAAATTCGAAAGATTTGAATTTGACTTTGTTCTGTCACTACTCGTATTACTTCGATACAAAAAAAGCGAGAGATAGAAACAAGTCGATTCGAAGTTAGATTTAAAATTCCCTAACTAGTAGGGCCAAAAAAGAAGCTAACAATAAAACGTTCGGTAACACATAAAACCGTAAAATTGCAAATCTGTTATGGTTCATCTGTTAAGGTTTTAAAAGTAATCATTTAACTTTTAATTTTTTGATAACAATACCAAATAATTAAAAGTTAAATAATTACTTTAATGTTTTACAAATATACATGTGGTTTCGTTTACCTTTTTTACCTTTAATTTAAGGTAATAACAGGGGTTTAAATATGAAATTGCCGTTTTAAAGTACTGGCCACTTGGAATTAAAATTAAACCTGCATCATGATGTGTGATTCCAAAGTGAAACTTTTTATTCAAGATTCGATTTATTACTTTCAATTGTTGCAATTGCATTCAGCTTTTAAAAGTAAAGATTAAGATACCTACATTTAAAATGATACAGGTTACAGATACGAGTTCCTATGTGGAACTAACGCAGCGGAAACACCCCGCAATATCAATGCTGTGTTTGGAGAGGATACGGCTAATGAACGCACCGTGCGTTTTTGGTTTAATCGCTTTCGTAGTGGAAACTTCGACTTGAAGAATTAACCGCGAGAATGACCAGCCACTAAGGTAAATAACGATGAATTGGATGCGATGGTAGAAGCCGATCCGTATCAAACTACCTAGGAACTAGCGGCATGGTTTGAATCTTGTTTTTTATTTGTTTAATGATGTCAGCATACCCACAATATTGACCCATTTGCATCAATTCGATCTGATATAAAAGCTTGAAAAATAGGTGCCCCATGATTTGACTGATCTGCAGAGAGAAGCGCGCGTTGAAGTTTGCCTTGCCTACCTTGTTGAACCTGTGCAGAAATCAAGGGGTTTTGGGGCGAATTGTGACGTGTGATGAAAAGTGGACCAGATGTTCTACCTGATTTTGACACTCATCTTTAACGTATAATTTATGTTTCTCTTTATACAATAAAATTATTATTTATTTAGTGGATTCTTTACGATAATCGCAAGCGAATAACTCAATGGCTGACTCCAGGTCAAACGCCGCAACTTTCTTCTTCCCAGGAAGTAATACAAAATGCCTTCACACAATTTGTTGAGTCCAGGTCCCCAAAGTTCTACGAAAAAGGCATAAATGACCTTCCCATGAGATGGCAGAAATGTATAGACAATGAGACTGAGTAAATAAATATAATATTGTACCCTAGAAAAAACGGTTAATTCGTCAGTACATAAAAGACAATTTCATATTTAAACCCCGAATAATGTTCTCGCTGATCGAGGTGAAAAGTTGTATGTGTTACATGAGACCAAAGCTATTTGCACCTCGTGTCTTTGAATCCCTTGCTGTGCTCCGGATTCCAACCTAGAATCATGAGCGTAGCGATATTATAGAATCTTTCGCTTACTCGGGATTCAAAATCAACACTCGGAGCAAAAAACAACTTTGCTCTTTTGTTACACAAAGAAAGAAAGAAAGAAAGAAGAAAGAAATTTAATTTGCTCGAACATGTGTATACATACAGAATTAAAATAATACATACATGCAAGATCTTAAATAAGGGTGGCTCACGACATGTTTGCCATTTCTCATGGCGTGCAAATATCTTAGGTACAATTATTATTATTGAATCAATGGTTTTTAACTTTTATACATTAAATATCAGTCACAGTTTCTCAAACTTACATTCAATCATTTAACCATCAAATACGGATTGTTAAGTTATATATTGGTCATGGTTGGAACTTG
Source organism: Lithophane leautieri (assembly GCA_949152455.1). Lineage (NCBI taxonomy): Eukaryota > Metazoa > Arthropoda > Insecta > Lepidoptera > Noctuidae > Lithophane > Lithophane leautieri. The sequence continues at coordinate 15,566,833 of OX424458.1, read as the reverse complement.
TTCCGCTCTTCTACGAGGCAGGTAGGGTACGTTACGTACGCAGTTAAACGCCTCATCGCCGACGCGATCTATAAATATACTTCTAAATCAATAATAGTTCTATTAGATCGTTAATTCTATCGGTGCAATATATCAGATCGTAGTTACCAATAAGTGGGCAATAAAAGAGCCGACATGGCCTGAAAGAAATACGCGTGCTCCTGATTTATGCGTGATAGGAGCGCGGCCGCCCCTTTTTCAATAAGGGCCTGATAAGAATCATTGCCTATCCCCGCGTGACGACCGGCGAGGCATGCAATTAAATCGCATTTTTACAAGTCTTTCTGAAGTGCAAAAAATATGATGATTTTTATTACGTAAATAGTTCAATCTGCTAGACAAAATCAAAATTGATCACCATTACGACGTAGAGAACGTATTTGTGTTATTGATTACCTCAGGGTGACTTGTGATTTGCCGTTTTACTTATTAGGCGTTTATATAGGTTCTATGCATTTACCGTGAGAATTCGGTTTTAATGTTTTAAATGATTGGTGATTAAATTTGATCTACCTCAAACTCTAAAATATAAAATTTAAAGGATTTTGTATTTCAGCCAGAATTATTTAGATGAAATGGGCTTTTCGTCTTGACCTCAAGCTCGGCTTGTGGAAAGCGATGGGTGAGGTATACGATGGAACAAGCACAGAACCGTCGCTCCGCGCGCCGGCAGCGTGTAGAGACGGCAGTAGCACAGATGAATATAGATGGTTCACTGCGCAAAATCATTTAAATAAAAAGCGACTCTTGCTACGACACAACACAGTGCAATTCAGGTCGCACAGCGCTAATTACCTACAGTTATATTCACCTAGAAGTTGCCTCTCTTTCTATCGTGTAACTCTTGTATCATCCGACTACGTTACACTCACTGAATTCGACAAATCGAGCCCGTCGCGTACCTACTTGTAGCTTCATAGCTAAAATGCGGAGTGATCATCTGTATTCATCTGTGGTAAAAGGTACAAAAAATATTTATGGCGCCTTAAGTGTGTTGAGCGCACAACTTCTGCCACGAACCGCCTTCAAAGCCGTCAGTTTATATATACGTAATTTCGTTCGTCGTTGTCGTAGTACGATAAAACGGTGACACGCTTGGCTTGAGTGCGAAGTGTTGATAATGCAGCTTCTAGCAGCGGCAGCCGAGGCGGCTTCTTGTTCTGTGGGATACGTATTTCAATGAGAATACGAATAAAGATGATGACTCAATCATTAACGTGCATTGGATTCAATGATGAACTGATTAAAATCAATTATCTTTCGATCTCTGAGTATTGCTTGCTAAAAGTCGCCCGAGGTTTCTGAAGGTAGGTGGCGACCGTCATCATCAAGTCAGCCGAAAGACGTCCACTGTAAGACACCCTCAAGCTTCGCCACATCGACCGATCCTGTAGGTATTTGTCACATCCAGCCGATTCCTGTGCCCTTCACAAGGTCACCAATCATATCATATCATATCTTGTGGGAGGCCTACCAATGCTGCGCCTTCCGATACGCGGTCGCCACTCAATCTTAACGGTCATCCGGTGGTGACCGCCGGTGCTGGTGGCTTCTAGTGAGTTCCGAGCCGCCGTAGCTTCATTACAGCCTCGGTTATTTGTCAGATTGCGTAATCGAGTTTTCATCGAGGGTTAATTCTCGTATTATAAGAAAGTTAGTATTTTAATTTCAGTCGCAATCTGCCAAAAATACTCTCATTTACCTAATATACATTTTTGACATTGTTTGTTGATGAGATGCTAAGGTACTTTGCAAAGCTACTTGGAAAACGCTAATTATAATTCTATGTAACCGCAAACACCTGCCAGAACTTAGCGATATTTGCGAGCCATAATTAATTTCGATAAGGTCAATCAAAGTGTAAAGGATTACCAAAAAATATTAAAATAATAGACACAAGAGATGAATACAGAAGACACGGAAAAAAAAAAAAATCGGTTATAAAAATAATTTTGCAAAATATATCGTAGGTACTTTAATCAGGTTTAATTAACGGTAAACGGAAATCAATGATCAGTTCTACGATATCCTTGACCCCTCTGTAGGATGCAGGTTAATATAATCTATATCCATACATACTTATTATAAACTAGCAGACCCACGAGATATTGTCGTGTCCAAGTTTCAATAATTCATCCATAAAATCACATAGAAAAAAGCCCTTCAGTTTTATAGAATATTCCAATTTGCCGGGCCACTTTTCAATTTTTCTTTCCCTAAAAACCTTATCCGGACTATAATAAATATTTAAAAAACACAATCCGGTCCAGCTGATCTCAAGTGATGCGCACACCAACGAACAGCATTAAATTTTTACCCGACTACAGCACAGGGTTATGACTTTGACCGGTATGTATGTTAACCTGTTCCCTCATAACTTCTAAACTACTCGTCATAATTTGACAAATGAGGTATCGTTGGAAGCGTCCGCTGGTTATAGGCTATAAGACGTTACATTAAATTGAATTAGGCGCCCTTTAGAGGACATAATGCAATGAAATAAAGAAGATGGCCTTAGTAGCGGATTTACCAGTAGGCTGAGTAGGCTTTGGGTCTAGGGCGGCAGATTTTCGGGGCGGACCGTTTTTTCTTTTTTCTTTCTACTTCATATGAATAAAAAAAAAATCTACATGACGGTTTTCTGTTTTCTGATGTTTTACAGATAGAAGTCTGCAACAAATTTTGCCGATGACTTTCCCCTCTTCCTTGTCATTGTACTTTCCGTATAGCAAACTTCCATATTCTAGAGTAAAACCACTAGTTCGCCACCCCTCAACCAGTAATCGGCCTCTGCGCCCTCTGCCCACACTTTGAATGAGTGAAAAGAGCGAAATTATAGAAAATGTATTTCTCTCTTCCCACCAGCCAGTCCTACTACTGGTTGGAGACTCCGAACTGGATGGTTTGTATTTAATTTTGTGAATTTAATTTGAATATAGTAAATAATTTTACTGATTACAATCTTATGTATCGACTATTATGTGTTGAACTTGCACTGTGCACTAGTTTTAGGAAATTGTATTGGAATTCTATAAAAAATCCTTGAGCAGCGCTAGTGAGATAGTGAAGTCAAAAAGCTAGCTAGTGCTAAGTGCGAAGTGCTACTAACATAGTCTAAGCCTATTTTTATTAACACAAGTTTTGTTTTAAATAGAATATGTATGTTTAGGTTAAGGTATTTTTCTATGGGCCTGTGTCGCCTGCAATAAATGGTTTATTATTATTATTATTAAAAAAATATTTTTACATAAATTTACCCAAAAATTGCAAATTCAACGAAATTGTTGGATTGTAAAAATAATCTAGGACATAGCAATTGTAGATACAAGGGCCTCAGACCAAATAAAAAACCAAGACAGAGCGCTCTAACAGTGACGTGAGGCCGGTTTCGTAAACATGTGTGCACTTAGTTTGGTGTAGTTTGATAATAGTTGTAAATGTGTGTGTGTGAGCGTGTATGCACAGAGCGATGGTGTAGTTTTAGCATGCTTCACTGTATTGTACGCAGCGCTCCGTCTTGGCTTTTTATTTGTTCTGAGGCAAGGGCGGCAAATTTTTTACAGCCTGTACCTTAAAAATTTGTAAATCCGCCATGGCCGACTGGCATTTTATGGTATTGTAAAGTAGATTCTATCGTGCAATGAATAGACAAAAATAACCCTTAAGGTGACGAAAATATCTTGGATGTGACTGTACAGTATGCTTATAGTTTGACTTCATCAAGAGTGTTTTTACACCCTGCAGTAGTTACCTATTGTACTTAGTTGGAGATTCTCATAAAATAAAGTTGGATAAAATCGCCAATGCAGATAATTGAGATATTCAAAATAATTACCCTTTAATCAAAGACATTACGGCTACACTCCATTGTTTTTATATCCTGCGTCCATCTGAAGGTATAAAACTGAAAAAGTTTTCAAAACTTTTTGTTAAATGGTTTTTATTTCAAGAAGTAGAAAAAGTAATCAGTATGAATCTCGTGTACATATCAAAAATACCTATCTTTTGTTGTTTTTACAAAGGATTCGTGCCTTGTTATTATTATATTTTTTTAGATTATGTATAATTAAATTAATGTATTCTTTTTTGCATAGAGGCAGAATGTCTTTCCGACTATTTTTCCCAAAACCCGCTATCATATCAAATGGTATCACATTTTAATGTTAAGGCGGTACCCTGAGCAAAACGCCACTCTAGCCGCTTTTTAAGTAGTTTTTAGGAGCTATCTACTTATTATTTAAAAAGAAATACCAAATAATAAAAATACATCAATATTCTACATAATCTTAATTCCAAATAAAATTGTGTATTTCTTTTTTTTTAGGAGTAAGTATATGTTTCTTTCTTTCCAACGAAACCATAAAAATGAGAACTAATCTTTGTTATCATGCATCTCCTCGTAAATTAACATTATTTAATTTTGCTACTGACACTAATGGATAGACAATTTAATAATGAACATTTTGTACCAATTTTTTTTTCAAAAGACCATTATTTGATCTATAATGATTTTATCCTAAAATTTGGGCGTATTCACTACTGTAACTCACCGGGATTCAGTCTAGAAAGAGGAAACGAATTTATTTTGCTCAGGGTACCGCCTTAACACACAACGTCCGTTAGTAAAGACGTAAAAACTAAGCGCTGGTATAATTTTGAAACGTAGCTTAGATAAAACTATAGCATGCTTTATTTTATTAATTTTTATCACTCAAAGTTCTCTCCCAAATAAAGAATGCATTACTCATATGTTCGATTATCCATTTTTATAACAATCTACCTGACACGGCAGACGCTGCCCTGGCCAAATTTGAATTTCCTATAGAAAAGCACTTTCAGGTTTCCCGAATTTTCCAATTGGCCGGGCCACTATTTCATTTTTATTTTTTCAATACTTTAAATTAAAAAATATCCAAATCGGTGCAGCCGTTCACAATTGATGCACCAACGAATAGCATTTCACTTTTAACCTACTAATAAAAAAGAGGTTATCAATTCTTATTTATTAAATATAAATAGATAGATCAACCATTTGTTAATAAAATTGCCAATCGAACAAACGAGTAATGCTGATTTAATCATTTTCAGAACATCGCCTATCACTTATCAAGGTAAAAAGTTAATCAAAACTAATAAAAAGCTACAAAGCATTGAATTATAGCACTTATGCTTTTTTACTGTAAGTTTTCCGTAGAACATCAATTATCCTCTGTGAAGAAAAGTTTTTTATTTTTTATTATATAAATGGGAATAACACAAAGATTGTATCGATCTTATGTTTATTGCGCCATAATCCGGTTCTCAGTGTTTTTACCTAACCTGATGTAAGCATCCAACTAGTTTCATTCCTCGCACTATCATATGATGGAGATGGTGCTTAATTTTAAATCAATTACGTGTATTTTTTGATAATCCAACCTACGGGCAGAATTAGTTCTAAAAGTATTTTAATACTTAGAATACTGAACAAATTTCTAACATTTTAAAGTATGTCGTTCTGACAAGAAAATACTGTAGTCGTAGCAAGCTGATTCGTTTGTATGAACAATTTTTTTCTTTATTAATATTAAAGAAAAAAATACGATTATTATAGTGTGCACACAGCTTTACAATTTGCTGACTCACAGTGAAATGTTTTCGATTCAGTAATTGTTCTAAACCTACATCCATTATTTATTTAATGTTTAGTACTTTAATTATGGATCTATTTAAGCAGTTTTAACATAAATACAACCATTTGTACGTAAAGTAAGAAAAACATCCAAATTAATTAAAAGCGGTTGTAATTATTTTCGGCATTTTATGACCGTATATTATCTTGCCATCCTAGTATAATGTTTAATTAAAATGTAATTTGAAAAATCAACCCCTTTTTTCATTTCCATTTATATTTTTAGCAGAAAAGTTAGAATATTTTATTATTTATTTAAATAAACTAGCTTCATATTCTATTTAATGATTTTCAGAATAGTTATATAATTTAATGTTGGTCACTCTACAGGTTGGCATTAAGATTAGCTGTTTTTTTTATAAAGTTCCGTAACACTTTTCACATCAAATGTAAACTATTTCATGGACATTATTTAAAAGTTCTTGTTATTTATATAACAAACTAACGAACTACATGAATGCTTATCAATTTTTGACAATAAAAAAAATCGACTTACCGATTAGATTTCGCGACGGATCTGCGTTGCGTACGTAAAAAGCGAAAACGCGCGGGCACGGTATTTATCGCGGACGTGCAGAGCGCGCGGCGGCGACGGAACAACTGCGGTGCACGACGCGCGCTGGGCGGGCGTCACGACCGACACGCCCCACACCCAGAAATGAGAAAAACACAATTTTCCAACCATCTAGAAACTTCTTAGAACATTGAATTTATAACTTTATCTGCTGTTTAAATCATTATCTTAAATAGTGGTTTTCAAAAGCAAACGAAGCCAAAGTTAACAGACCACGTGGAATTGTTCCTCGACGATGTTTCGCACTATTTCACATTCACTGGAACAAAAATGCTCCTGGAATTAATTTATACATTATCTGCGAAGATTATTAACTTCTAAAAAATGTTTGTTTGCTCCAGATTAATAACAATATTAAAAATAAAAAGTAAAATGACGACACCTTTTTCTTTTTAAATGCCAACAGACGTAAGACATATTTTGGTTGAAATAAACATGTAACAGATAATACTACACGCATTTCATTGCAAATATGTGTATCATCGTATAATATTTGTATAAAATTTATTATATCTAAAAATTAAAATTAAACGAAAAGAGTGTGACAGAAAATTGTGAGAGAAGAGAGAACTGGGCGGAGCGTGCGACCACTCCCAGCTGGAAATCAGGATTACACGGGAAAACAAATTGATCCAAAGAGGATTTGCTTTTTTTTACTTTTTTCATCTCGCTGCGCACACCGTCATAGCTGTACTTACTACGAAACGAATTGAACAATTTCATGCTAATAAACAAATTTACTTTAATTTTAAATCAAAGATATGGTTGGTCAAAGTTATACTTGCACTGACCTACAGACCTGACCTTATTCAATATCTTCAAAAAACATAATGTGACCTAACGTGACCAATAAATGGAAATTGTAACCACCAACCTCACCCCCAACCACAAAAAAAGAAACATTCAAAATATGAATGGTTTTAAATCCACAACCTCTTTAAAATTGGGTCCGCGCAACAAAAATTAAGTTCATGCAATCCTACTATATGTTAAAATAAATAGTGTTGCTCTGTCAAGAACGATGTGCTTTAAGGCCCCCCTACCCTACCTCAAATTTTATCTCGCTCGCAACATACTACTCGCTGCCTTAGTGAGAGCGAGATGGAGGGGGGTGCTGGCGGCTCTGAAGCCTCGAATAGTTAAGGTAATTGCTTTTTACGGTGAATAAACGGTAATAAAAAATAAAAAAAACATGAGACCTGCTTTATAGTTAGTTCCGTTATTATCCAAAGTTTCATGATCTAATTTGAAGTATTTTTTGAATATCAGCGGTTTATAGTTCGGTTTAGAGGTAACTTTGGAAATTTTTTTGTACTGAGAAAATTTTATGTAATCGTGTTTTTGCCAAACATACTCGTAGGACCTAGCATCAATCCTCAACTTTAACATATTATTATATTTATTTCAAAATTAATGCTGCAGTATTTTCGGCATAACGAAGGATCATGCTAAGCAATTTGAGGTAGTGTAGGGCCTTAAAAGCTTCTATTCATCAAATTGTAGGTTAAATCTCTACGTAAAACTTCTGCACCATTCATGTCTTCAAGCGTAGGGCCTCGTAGCAATTTGCTACGAGGCCCTACACTGGCCTGCTACGCTACAACTTACACCTTTATCAAGCACATTCCTTTTTATATATATACGCTGAAATGACCCTCGTTATATCTCAAAAACATATAAGGCTTAAGATTCAGTTTTACTAAGTTTTAGGGTTTATAACGAAGTGTGTTCGGTGCTACGCCGCCGCTACGCAGATGCTACGCGGTGTGCAGTACTAACGAATATTTATATTTTTGTTATTCGACCTGATAGCGAGATATTTTATAAATTATCATTTATTTAGATATAATCTTAAATACATTTATTGAGACTTGTATACATGCTATTTGTTTATTCATGAAACAATTTTTTTTTGCAGATATTTGCAGTGCAATGTTTGCTGTGCTGGTACACAGCCACGATGTGTAACCTCACCGCTAAGGCTGCCAACAGACTGACTGCATTCTTGCAGTTTGAATGCAGTTTAGTACGACTGGAATACTCGTAATGTACTGGTAACTGCATTTAAACTGCAAAGGATGATGCCACGAAATGTATGGAAGCTGGTACCCGCTCCAATAGGAATAAATGATATATCATTAGAAAGGTATTCAGATTTAGTACAAAAATTCCAAAGGCGCTTGTCTTGATTCCATGTCCGATCGGAGTTATACAGGGTGGAAGTTGAGACGAGGCAGCAATGGAAGCTACCTTAACCGTTGTAACTACAGAATAATGTTCTTAGGAGACTGTCCTTATTTTCTTGAGTAATTGCTAACTGCATTCACAGATTTTGGAAAGATGGTACAGTCGGCTAGGAAAACGTCAATTATGCCATTTTATTTTTATGATGACAATCAATGCAGTTTTGTATAAGGATTCAAACATTCATTTGGACCAACTAAGGTTAGAGTACTTACTAGAAAAGTCAGAAATCGCAAAAAACTTTTCCCATTTACCTACTTACCTACATTTCGTAGTGATCGATCATCTAATCACGATCTTATATGACGTTTGCTATTAATTATTAAAATAAAGGAGTAATAATATTTATGTAATGTATTCATTCATCCATCTTGGGACTTAAAAACATAACTGGCGAAATGTGGGTTTACTATAGGTACACCTCTGCTTAACCCTTCGGAGATTACCGGAGTGATGTTATGTTACGTTGTACATTCATCATATGCCTAGCCTTTTCCCATTTATATAAATAAGGGTCATCATACAATCTAACTAAGTAGATGCAGTTGAATATCAGTATTTTACATGGAGCGATTGCCTATCTAAACACGATACCCCTTGGTAAGAATGGTTGTCCTACTTTTGGGTTTCTGACCACCCGTAACTACTGTCGAAGATCTAAGAATGAAGATCGGGACAAACGACTTAACGTGCTTTTCGAGGCACGGAGGTCTTGGTAAGTAATGGATGGTCACCCATCCACGGACCGATCTCAGAAAGTGTAACGTACCCTCGATCGACCCGTGCGTCTATTATTAATTAGCCATGAACCATACATACATGAAATCATCCACTTATATAAAACATTTTACAAACATCGTCTACGATGGAATCTTTAAGAAATAAGACAGAAGGCGGTAGATCCCGCATGCCTGGAGTACCCTAAGTACCAAACAATTGATATTGTATGAGTACCAGTACCTATGTTTTGTTATCATTATTAATTAAGAAGCAACAAATAACAACAGTACTTTGTAGCTATTGCATGGAATGCGCTAAGAGCGGTAAGAGCTAAGCATCTCCACATATCCCGTAATCAGGTACATCTCCAGTGCACTTTCCATTTAAACTTAGATAATTATACCGTTGTGTTGATGCTCGCTGCAGAAAAGCCTTGCCAGCTTCATTAAGTATTTCCAAATAGATACATACACCTATTTTTGTTTCGTGTGATAATTCGGAAAAAACAAATCGCATTCCTGAAACTTAAAAGTTTTTCTACTATGAAAACTAAACAGATAACAAAATCCAAGAGATAGCCGGAGTGAACAAGAAAAACTGTAACCGGAGGCCACAGTGCGAATACCTAAACAGTTGCAGAATAGTAAGAACCAACGCAGTCACACCCGATACAAACGATCGACTTACTTTTTTCCCGTCATTTAATATTTTTTTAAACCATAATAAACATTGGTATAAATGGACGTTTTTACAGGACAATTACTGTTTCAGCACCAACCTCTTGAGTATTAATGTTCGACACTCCGCCAAACAGGCAGTACTTATGAATGAAGTTTCTTGGTGATGCCAATTCGGTGCCAAGCCGAAATGCTATGCAAACTTTATTTGGCAACACCTCATACCGATAGAAATTCAGGAGTAACCGTTAGAAGGAAAGGGGGCAGGGGGAAAGTAGTGAACCCATGATCGGTTACTGGGTAGCGTGTGATGTCGACACCTCTCTAATGATGCTAAAAAGGGCAGTGAATAATGAAGTATCTAAAAAAATACCTTATTTTGGTATTGCTAAAACTGTCATGTGTGGTACAGTATAACTCCGAACGGACAAGGATTTCGAATTAGGCGCCTTAGTAACTTCTATTCAGTTTAAAAAGGGCTATCCAACGATGTTTTACACATGGCTATTGGAGCAGTGTACCAAAATAGGCATCATCCTTTGCAGTTGGAGTGCAGTTGAAACAGTTGAAATGCAGTCCGTCTGATGGCAGCCTAAGCAAAATTATAGTAGAAACGGTTAGTTCTAGTTTGTTCAGTAATACAATTCGATCATTAATAAACGCCAACATGATAATCAAATACCTCTGAATCTCATTAAAACTAACTACCTTCAACAACAATGATTGTAATAAAATTTGAGTCATTTATTACACCACTAGCTTAAGAGAGGGCAATAAAAATGAGAAATTATTTTTAATAATATTGCCGGTGGGCACCCCCTTGCCAGTGACGTGGCACAATATTTTAGCGCGGCTAATACCGCCCCTTATTATAGCATTCTTTACCCGCTAGTGCCTAATAATAGTGGCGAGACTTACTTTACGAGTTTTCGGGATCTTTATGCCAGATTAAACGGCCCGGCCTTTGAGGCCGGTTTATGAAGGTAAAGTCATTGTTATGTCATTTTTGTTTACCAATTAATACTAAATAATTATTCGTTAAATGGAACGTATTTAACTTAATTAGCAAAAATATGTATTTATTTATTTATTATTAGGCTCTTCAACAATGAGTACACTATTACTTTACAATTTGTACGTTGCAAACTTAAGTCTAAGCGCCTCATTACTTAATGAAAAGCACAACATGCTCCACATTATGTGCAAATAATAACACAATTAAAGAATTAAAAACAAGTAATACATAGTTTAAAAAAAAGTAAGAAATACATTATTAAAAGCTAAATTGATTACAATAATATCACATATTTGTGCCGTATGCGTGCATACGTTTTATATGCCATACATGGATGATCACATATGATTTCGGTCTTCGTGAGAACAGATATATTAATGAATGAATCAGTAAATCAGATATTCTTGAGAAGATCGACTCGATTCTTCAGATGACCTCATCACTCACTTTTACTCACGCAAACTGAGTGCCTTTTTTTTGTCAGTGAAGTTGACTTAAGCTTAATTTTTCTTCCGTTCGTTTATTGATCACGAGTTTTTAACAGACTTCAAAAAAATTAAAGTAATAAAAAAACTAAAACCCAACTACGACTAAAAATGTATAAACAAGACACCACAGGCAGACAAATTAAAAATCCGGAGTCACACGTGTTAGGGGCATAAATCGAACAGATTACGTGTGACTCCGGATTTTTAATTTGTCTGTCTGTGGTGTCTTGTTTATACCTTTTTAGTCGTAGTAGGGTTTTAGTTTTTTTATTACTTTATTTTTTTTTTAATTCTTTTTGTGTTATAATATACAGGGTTACTGGTAACTCGACGTATTCCTTGCAGGACGTCATAGTAGGGTTAAAATGCAACAAATTAAGCCACCAAATGTTCTACCGAAATTCAGTAGTTTTTGAATTAGTTAAGAGTTTTAGTTTTTTAATGAAAAATCCCAGATTAAACCATTGGAAACCAATTTAAAAATGATTTACGGCGCGACTGTACTGAAAATTAAGTTATTATCATAGTTGACGCCGTATCAGACCTTTGTTTATAATTAAAAGTTCAATAATGCCTAAAACTTTGGCAAATATCACTAACCAAACATTTAATTTTTTGTAATTTTTGCTATTACTTCATAAAAAATGTAGTCTAGTGCAAAAAAAAAATACTACACCTGGTGTACAAATTACTAGGAAAATATCCTTGTCTTATCAGTTATTAACATGATTTACCAACATGACTGATGTCCAGCCCACTTCCGAATCACAATTCGACAATTGCTGGATGAAAACTATCCAAACCGATGGATAGGGCGCGGTGGGCCGATTCCGTGGCCTGCACGAAGCCCTGATCTGACGCCGCTAGGCTTTTACGTCTGGGGTCATATGAAAGATCTAGTTTATGTAACCCCAGTAAATTCAATTGAAGAACTAAGGGAGAGAATTACAAATGCGGCGGACCAGATGAGGGCAACAATCACCTCAAGAATAACAAAAACCGAAGTAAGGAAGCGAATAAGAAAATGTATTCGAAACCGAGGGCAGCACATCGAACAAGACGTGTGAAATGTATGTAATTAAAGTTTTTAATATTGATTAAAAATAATAATAATGTTCACGATTTTGTTTTTGATTTTTCGAATAATCACCTTTTTGTGAAACGCACGCCTGCACTAAATCAAAAACGATTTTCATAATGTAGTCCATGATTTTGTATTAACTTTCATACCTTTTTGGATAGCTGATAAGACAAGGATATTTTCCTAGTAATTTGTACACCAGGTGTAGTATTTTTTTTTTGCACTAGACTACATTTTTTATGAAGTAATAGCAAAAATTACAAAAAATTAAATGTTTGGTTAGTGATATTTGCCAAAGTTTTAGGCATTATTGAACTTTTAATTATTAACAAAGGTCTGCTACGGCGCCAACTATGATAATAACTTAAATTTCAGTACAGTCGCGCCGTAAATCATTTTTAAATTGGTTTCAAATGATTTAATCTGGGAGTTTTCATAAAAAAACTAAAACTCTTAACTAATTCAAAAACTACTGAATTTCGGTAGAACATTTGGTGGCTTAATTTGTTGCATTTTAACCCTACTATGACGTTTTGCAAGGAATACGTCGAGTTACCAGTAACCCTGTATATATTTTTGAAATGTTTTTTTTTAAGTTCCTGACTTTATGTCCTCTAGACTCTAGAGGGCGCCATTTTGGAGGAAACAGATGAACATACTTACATATATACATACATACATACCGGTCAAAATCAAAACCCTCTTTTTTCTTCGCCGTAGTCGGGTAAAAACAAGGATATTTATTTGACCCATATGCTTGTAAGTTTGCCATTTTCTAAAAAACTCATGAATCATTTGTGATAATTCTTTCAATATCGTATATCTATTTATCTTTCAGGAAGATTGTAGTAAACAATATTTATTAGGTTATTGTTAATAAAACTTGTCGAGTTATTTTCTTTCAAATCGATGCAAACAGGGGTGGGTCCATTTTTTGTACGCAAGTGTACTTATGCTCGTGACTGTACTTTTTTTCTCAAAATCTCTCTTGATGATATTAATAACACAGTACTTAATTAGTCCAAGGAGAACTATCTCAACTATTCACTTTATCAAACAGAACTGATAACCTATTTGACTATTAACAGATACCCTACCGTTTCACCTCTGTCCAAGGTTGCCAGGAAGTAAGTACCACGCAGACTGATGCTCAATAAGCCGCACGGAGTATGCGGTAATGTTAATTGAGATCAAGATCCTGTGAGGAGCCGCTAATGGTACAGAGTGGTCTTACACACAGCCACAGCCTGTGGCCATGACGTTACATTTGTGGTCTAATCGCTATTGCAATCGTGACATCGTACTTACCGCAATTATCATGGAGGGTGCATTCGACGAGAATCGATTACTCCTTATTCAATTTGGCTACTATAAAAAGATAAATTATAAAAATATATATATGTACTTGAAGTATACTCATAGAAAAATCAGCAAAAAGAGGAAACTAATATAAAGCTTGTAAAAATACTGTAGCTTCCCTACAACATGCTATGAAATGTGATATGATATAGTAGCGGTGGTGCACATGAGGTAATTTCTGAACAAGAGAATATTTTCCAAAGGGAGGACAATCCGGGATCGCTGTGACGAGGCTTGGAATGCAACACGATTATGAAACGCCATTTGTCAAGTTTTTATTGGGCACCCTTGAGCAGCGTCTATTGTGGTGAACCCTAAGCCCCGTACCCCGGCCCCCGCGCCGGACCCTCGCCGCGTGGATGTTAATTCATAATTTTTATAACTTGTTAACATTTTAAGCATAAAAAGGGCGCCTCTGCAAACCACGATTACTGTTTAATTAAATTTCATCCACCTTTTATCATAAGAGCTACTAAAAATGGATTCAATATTGGTTAAAGTTACGCTAATAGAAGAGTTCTTGGCAGAATATAACCTATTTGGTATCATTATTGCATTATGTTATGATGTGTATTTACTTTGTAAATATTACTTTCAGTAAATCATTATTTACTGTACAGTTTCTAAATCATTTGGAGAATACATAGGGACTACCTAATACGAAACGTGTCAAGTGAGTTTACAAAACTTTTCACAAAAAAAAACTCCAAATAAGTTGGTAATACTCGTATCACTGGATTTGGTTGTGTGTGACAATAAATTTAACTTTGTAACAAAGCGGCACACATTAGTGTGCATTATCATTTTAATATAATGCAATAATAACTGGCAAAAGTTGTGAGTTTGATTGGCGTGGATATTAAACCGGCCAGGCACGGCGGCGCGGGGTGGTTGAGTTCCGTCGGTGCAGCCATATTTCGCGTCTCGCCGATCAAAGCAGGCACGCCACAACAAACGCACACTTTAATATCAGATGCGCTGCCTCCACACACTAACTTGTGCAAAGAACTACAAAATGTAATAAGTAGCTACGCTATGAGGAGACATTAAAGCGGAATTCAAATATACCAGGATATAAGGTTGCTAAATGGATGCATGCTAGTTATTAAAATATACCAGGATATAAGGTTGCTAAATTTATGTATGCTAGTTATTCAAATATAAAAACCCTGGCTCCAGAGCTAGGTTAGAGTACCTGTATTTCAGGAGCCAGTGAAGGATAAATATATAAATATGAGGATGACGATAGATAAATATACCAGGATATAAGGTTGCTAAATGGATGCATGCTAGTTATTCCATAATGATGTGCGTTATCGTGTAGGTAACCTTTGACTCATAGTGTTCTACAATGTTTTATTAGTTTGATTTGATACAATTCTAACCATGTTTAATTAATGTATTGTGGTAATTACTTTTACAGTTAATAATTTTTTCCCTAGGTCATGTAATCTGTATGAATTAAAAAAAAACATCAGTAAAGGTAAACTGTTGGTTGCGGACTCGTAGTCGCACCATCATCAGTGTGACTAACAGGATTTTTTTCCCCGTTTGACACATTGGTCATTTTTAACCGACTTTCAAAAAGGAGGAGGTACTATGTTCAACTTAACGTTTTTTTTAATGTATTTTCATCGATATTTTCGGCTATTGTGGACCGATTTTGAAAATTAAAGCTTGCGCGTTTTTCCCAAATTGTATTAACTTTGCTCAAGTAGTTTTTGACTTAGCTTCAATAATAAGTACCTACGTATTTTTCCCACTTGGACTATATGGGTGATGTTTTAAGTTGCTGTCACTGTTATTTACGTATCGAGTAGTGGTATCTGAATTTGTGTGGGGTAGGTAGGTACCACAACTAAAAAGGGAACAATAAAAACTTATACAACTGACTTCCAAAAAAGCACTACAAAGTGAAATAACTTTAATTTCGGAAGTCGGTGACAAAACACGATAAATAAAAAAAAACAAATGACGCGGCCTTCCGGAATTAAACTTGTATTTTTTTTTAGTTTTTATTCTACACCATTTAGGTATCATTATTATTGTGCGGTGAAAAAATATCGATAATTATAGAAGTGGATTTTGTAGATATTATTAATACTTATCTACATATTGTAGTTCATAGTATTAAAGATTTTTATTTGGTGAATTTCACCGTAAGATTGTGAGAACCGTTAGTTTGTAATCTATCGGTATTATTTCCGTTCTATCGTTATTATAAGCCGTCAAAAAATTGTGAACTGGGTGAAATGGGTGTGAGAGTCAAAATAGCAGGTGTACCTACCTTAAGTAATAGAATCATCAAATACACCAAAAAAAAAAAAAAACTAAAATGTACTATGAAGTATAGTTTAAAAAAATTGTACCTTCTTCAGAACGAAATTGTATCAAAATTTAGGTACGCCCGCCATATTAACATCAGGATGGTAGGTGTTTGTTATTAGCTATATCCATTCTCATTCATTACTCATTACATAATTATCGAAGAAAAATACCCTTAATATAAAAACACCCACACTTGCTTGCTTTACTTCCAAGTTGCTCGCAGCTAGGCAGGTTATTTAGTATTGCGTCACGTCGCAAGTAAATTTGATATCGTTCACAATTTGTCGGCTTCCCATTGATAGATTATAAACTATCGAAAAATAATGCGTTTAATTTGTAAATGGTTTGTTGCAGATCAATTTTTTTCGACGGAACGTCGTTTTTTATTGAAAAAAACGTTTATTTCACCCCACTAGTCGAAAATGACAAGTACACACGGCTACACATCAAGCTTTACATTTCCAGTTTATGCTGATCTCGCATTGTTTAGATTTTCCATACAATGCGAGGTCAGCTTATACTGGAAATGTATAGCTTGATGTGTAGCCGTGTGTACATGGTGTAGAAAAATTAGCAGTGTGACAAACAGGAAAAGAACCTGTTAGTCAAACTGGTGTTACAATCTGGTGAGACTTCGAGTCCGCACCCAAACCGTCGATTATATTTTCAAGAAACAACATATTTTTATCTTAATCTAATAATAAACATTTAGTGAACATGTTATGAAAAACACGTTAATGATTTGAGTATACATAAGTAACTTTATGCGACTGTACAAGCCGCGTGACCGATGGGAGTTCCAATGGAAGAAATGGCAAACTTCCATTTTTAAATTTCATCCCAATTTGGGGCGATTTCCAAAAAAGACTGGCGGAAGGTTTCGCCGCGGGCATCGCTTCATCGAGAATTGCCGCCGCGTGTGCCGCTGCGTTTAACGCCGCGTATGACGCGGCGATGCCACCCGCGGGCTCCGCCGCAAAAAACACTCCATTTCAAGGAAATGCGTGTAAAATCGCTTTTTCGTAAACGGACTCAAACAACGCCATATGTTTGAAAACAGTGCGGGCCACGCCGCCCAACGCCACGCGCGACGCCCCGCATCTCCGTAAATGAGACCTTAGGGTCAGTTCAGACCGCGATGTGAAGCGACGCAACGCTGCGCGCACTTTTTAACAATTATCGAACTTACCTATTTTCTTCATGAAAAGGTATCATTACAGAGCGAGAGTTCACACGTGTACGCTAAGATGCGCGGTGCTACGCAGCGCGTTTACCTTATTGTGTAGTAAATAAATTCGATATTGCATCGGATCATAAAAAAGTGCGCGTTGCGTCTCGGTGTGAACTAACCCTTAGTGTTCACCTTCGTTATATAAGGAAATCTTGGGCAAGCCTTTGTATCTTGACGTGATATTATGTGCACTTCATACAAATACCTGTTAATCAAAACAAATTATTGTTATTTTATATTTTATGTAGCCCGCAATCCCTACATACTAGTACGGGTGGTATTACTCGATTTTTGGGATGAATTTTATACCAATTCATTTCTTACATAGAGATATTATTATATCTCTATGATTTCTTATTATTCAATAATCATCAAAGTGAGAGTCAGTCGCCGCACCTAAAGAGGAATCCAAAGCTTCAGCATGTCATAGTTGCGCGCCAAAACCTTATGGAACGATATTTGGGATCATCTTCAACTCCAAAAAATAGTCAACTGCGTAGAAGTGACGGGGGAATAGTCGCGTATATGAACATGATTGATTAGATCCTGAGGTCAGCGTTTGTGCACCCATCAGCCGCTTATCGGCCATATGTGACAGTAAATTGAATCTATATTGCGTGAGAGACTTAAAACACGTAGTTTTTACAAATTTTATGTAACCGTTTTTACTTATTTTCCACAATTAATCGTTGTACAGAAAACCAGTTAACGAATGCTATGGTATACTTTACGATTAAGTATTTTATTTAATTTTAACGTTGACCCAAGTATATGTTTTCTTATCTTTATACCATCTCGAATTGCCGCCATAGCATTCGATATCTGGGCTTTTGTATAGCGATATTAGTCTTCTGGATATCGTTTTTCTTTAATAAAGAAAAACCGCAGTGTAAATCTTTGTGAAACTGATGTGAGTTTTAAGATTGTACAGACAAACGCACACGTTAACACGTGAGTCCGTATTTCCGTGTTCCTGGACAATCCGTACAACACAAAGGCTGATTGATCTGTACGCTGGCTCTGCGTAGTCATGTGATGCCATTCACGCCATGCCAACCAAGGCGTATGACCTCATTTAGTAGCGACGATACAAATTGATACCTGTGATCCAAGTCAGATCACGGTGGTTAGATTGTTTTTTGTACCTATACGTTTATATATATACCTAAGGTGTGGTTAAAAAAACAAAAAGGTGTGGTTAAAGGACTCTCATGCACGTGGTTGTGGGTTCAAGTACCAATGCGACTTCATCGGATTCATACGTATCTACTTTCAAGTTTTTCTAATTCATCACTGATATCGGTGAAGGAAAACATCGCGAGGAAACCTGGACTTATAGTATTAACATAAGTTTGAAATTGCCAACCCGGCTTGAGCAAGCGTGATGAACAATGCCCGTGCCTTCTCTTTTTGAGAAGAGCTCTTTGTACTGATGTGGGATAATAATAGGCTGGTATTGCCTATGATTATATAACAACCAATATTGTCCATAAAGCAAGCATAACAAGCATTGACATAGACTGAAAAGTACGTACACTTAGTAGTAACACACAGCAACAGCTCCCAGACGAGATGTCGACAACAATCTAGAAGAGGCGCCTCTTCTTTATGATGGGTATGTAGGACGCCTCAATGATGATGTGGTGCAGGATGACGTCGGACAAGGCCCTGATGTAGGGCGGGTCGGCGCGCAGCATCTGAGCCAGTCTCGGCGCGAGATGGATGGCCGCCGGGAGGTGTAGGAATAGCGCCGTAGCCGACACCACGCCCGCGCACATGAACAGGTTGTGCACGCACGGCCTGTCCGGATCTATACCGCGAACTGTTTAAAATAAAATTTAAAAATAATCCTAAGATAAAGCCCAAATCACTATAAGTAGATAGTTTTGTATAAGCAATAAACACAGTCTTCAGGATGAGTTTTTGGAATGACACTTTTGTGTGGAAACCGGAACTATAACATACAGAAAGATTGTCCATACTACCTAATATATTTTCAAAATTTCAACCATTGGAGCATCAGAGAAAGGGTTTTTGCCCTTTCTTAGCGGATGCCTATGTCATAATACGTATGTGTGTGCCAAATGTCAGCCCAATCCGTTCAGTGGTTTGAGCTGTGCGTTGATAGACCAGTCAGTCACGCTTGCCTTTTATATATAGATAAACGTGAAACAGGAGGAAAGAGCTATATTTACTGACGATGTTTAAGGAGAGAGGAAGTATTTTTCTACCAGAACTTTAAAAGTGGACAAAGGTTGAGCACGCCTTATCGACACGAGCAAGGCATTCCATAACCGTACTGCTTGAACTGTAAAAAACATCATAAAAACTGGTGGAATGCATATAAACAAAACTATATAGTTACAGAGAATACTGCCTAAAGACCCGAAGTCCAGACTTCGGGACTTAGGGATATAATAAGCAAAGCCATCAACCTACGGCACAAATCTGGATTTGTGCTCGGTTAATATCCCGCTTATTATATGGGACTTAAATATAACTGGTGAAATCTGTTTCGATAAGGAATAAATCAACAAATAGGCACTCACTGGTTCTGTTATGCCTAATCCAGATCCTCACGTATAGTTCGAGGGTATCGCGATAGCATTCAGTCAGGTCGATGATGGCGCCCAGCGCCTCCATGATCCGAGCCTCTGTCAAGCCCACTTGAACCGCCAGAAATTCAGTTATCTCAAGTGTAGTCCATAATGGCATACGGTAATCTAGAATAAAATATAGGATCAAAAGCGTTTGGGGAAAATATTCAGGCACCTTAAGCCAGATGTGATATTTGTAGGAACGGATGGTGTTAATGGTTTTAATACATAAGATTCATATTGTAGCAGTAACAATTCTGATTCGAGTATTTCATCAGATAGGCGCACATTACAGTGCCAAATGCAATTAAGAAAGAAAAGAAAGAAAGAAAAACGTTTATTTGGACAAAGTTCATGAAACACAAAATACAAATAACAAAATAAATGAATTCATAACATTGCAGCAGTGAGTGCGGAAAACAGAGCATTACAACTGAATCAATGTTACACGTACGAGCACTCACATATGGCGGTTACAAAAGCGAATGCTCCTCAGTCAGTGCGTCAAGCTGGCGTAGTATTGTACCGCAATGCTCAAAATCAAAGCATGGAATGTTTATTACACGCGAATACCCAGTGAGTGACCACCTTAAAAATCTATTCAGCATCATTTGATACGAGTATTCATGAATTTTAAAAAATTACACGTCAGTGACGCCATACATGAAATGAAAAGGACATAAAATTCTTGTTTATATATTATCAAAGTTAAAGAAGTGTCATTCGATATAAGTCGTATGATATTGTCAGTCTTGTTCTGGAACTGTGTGAAAAGCTGTGAACATTCAAAATTCTCCAAAGATCTTAGTAAAAATAGCCGAAAATGGTCGAAATTGTGTATGGTTTAGTGATGCGGTCGTATAACTTTTAGGTTTTGGTGCTATCGATGTTACGATTTCTTTAAGTGTTTCATTAGTATTTTTTATATTGAGAAATTAAAAAAACAACAAAAAAATGTATAAATAATTAAAATTTTAGAAACACGTACAGGATGTAAAAGTGAGTGTGATAACACGTGTATCCTAATTAGTGCGTATTTAATCAGTGACACGTAGTTAGCGCGTTCAATTCCCAGGCAAGTTCAATGTTATTGCTTTTGGAGAATCGCGAAAAAATCTGGAAATGTTTACTTTGTTTTGGTAAAATAAATTATATACCTACGGTTTTATTCATTAAAAAAGCTTATCGAAGGTTTAAAACACTCTTTAGTTAGTGTTCGATAAGCCTTTAAAACGTTCGATAAAATTTTGTATTCATAAACTGTCTATAAACCTTCGATAACTAATATGTCGTTAAAATACAGATATAAATCAAAATGTTGCCATTTTATTGAAGTCATCCACCACACTACACCATCATCGACCAACTCATCGAAAAGTCAAACGAGAATGTCTGTCTACGCGCCGAATAATTGTGACCATAGACATTATTACGTACTGTAAACTATTTTATTGTCTACTGTTTCGACACTTTTGACGCGGCGCGTCTTTCAAATTTGTCAATGAATGTGTTATGATTCAAGGAATATAATATCTACTCTCTGAATATATTGAAGAGACGAAAACTTTTGAATAGTTACTTATAATTAAAAAAAATGGAATCAAGACAGGAGACCAGTGTTCTAATAAAAGGCAATGTGACAATTGGTTGGAGGAGGATAGGCTGCGGCCTACAGCCAAAATATGTTCAAAGTAAGTTTTGTTTTGTAAACATTCACAATTTCTCATATACTTGCTTGCTTTTTTCTCTATATTGCTTAAATTGTTTTGAAAGAATTGGTCAGTGAGAGGGTCTCCTTAATAGAAACTGATAGACGTTTTCCTGTCCAAATTTAAAAAAAAAACCCAAAAAAATAAAGATTCACTACATGCAACTCGCAATTACAATACAAGAAATATATCAGATAAATTAAAATGTCGGCCAGTTTTAATGAAAACTTCAATTTAATGTAGAGAAATAATTTATTTATTACATTAATTTTGTATTTCAGGTTAGAAGTAAGGATGGCGCTGTACTACAAATAAGGTAGCAGAAACTGAAAAGTTCTGCAGGAAAGAATTACATGAGGATGAGGCACAGATGGCAAACGCAAAAGAAAATGAGAAAATTTTGTTCTAGAGTATTATTAAAATAAATTAAACTGATACTTTTTAAACAAGCTTTTTATTAATTAACTACTAGCCAAAATGTCTCCTTTCTTGGGTTGGGCACTTGTATGATTTTCATTGATATTGCTACCCTCTAACTGCATTTCTCCATGGTCAACTGCAAAGTCAACTGCAATGTTGTGAGGTTCTGCTTGTGTCTCTTTTCTTGGGTTGGGCACTTGTATGATTTTTATTGATATTGCTACCCTCTAACTGCATGTCTCCATGGTCAACTGCAATGTTGTGAAGTTCTGCTAGAACCCTAATGGCTGTTTTCACAATATCTAGTTTGCAGGTGATGCCATTCAAAATACTCGTACATTGAAGCGGGCGGTTTTCAAGACGTACAATTCTTTAATAGAATCCAATCCAAGCTATTTATAGCTTGCATTACATAATAATTAACTAAATTGGTTAAACAGAAGTGCAAAATAAATTAAATACAACTGCAGCTCCTTGAAGTACGATTGTTTACGAAACTGACATTTGTAGGCTGACACAAAACATGTTACATTTGTATGTCAAATGACATTTTCTTATTAATCAGCTGATATAGAGTCGACCATCTTTTCCTTATAGTACTGTTAAAGTAGGGTTCTGGCTTTGATAACTTTATAGTAGGTTTATAGAACGTTTTTGTGCTAAAATGCGTTTATGAATAACAATATTTGACAACCAGACATTAGCAAGGTTTTAGATGTTCTATAACTTTTTATGAATAAGACCGCTAATGTTTTGTACCTATACGTTGGATATAATGTTATTGTTGACAATAAAATGGTTCTTTGTCCGTGTATACATCGTTGTGGGGCTGACTGCCCCAAAAGATCCTACTAATATTATAAACGCGAAAGTCTGTGAGGATGGATGGATGGATGGATGGATGGATGGATGGACAACTAGAATCAATTCTATTTCTTTGTTTTTCATTGACGTTCAAAAGTGTATTTTATGTGCCTATTTGAAATAAATTATTTGACTTTTGACTTTTGACTTTTGATGTTTGTTACTCTTTCACGCAAAAACTACTGTACGGTTCGTACACTTGCAGAGTTGTTATTGTTAAGGTTGAAGTGCGTAGAGAAAAGATCACTTAGTTCCCGTTAGGTTATTACGTGTAAGAAGTGTTCACAAGTAAAACTGTTGACGATTCCTTTCTCTAATGTTAGTCACCACGTAGCAGTAATCTCACTCTCTGATTTATTCTAATTCATGTGTATTTATTACGGACTTCAAAAAAGGAGGAGGTACTATGTTCGGATGTTTGTTTTTTTTTTTTTTTATGTATGTTCACCTATTACTCCGCCGTTTTTGACCCGATTTTAAAAATTCTGTTTTTGTTCAAAAGCTTATACTTCTGAGGTGGTCCCATTGTCACCAAGTCAGGATCTGATGATGGGATCCTAGAGAAATCGAGGGGAACTTTCAAAAATCGTAGGACGTAGAACGTAGCAACTAGTGCATTTCTTAATTTTTTATTTCATTAAGTATTTTACAGCACTACAATTTTATGAAGGTCTGGAGTCGATCTGATGATGGAGCCGAAAGACAGTCAAGGGAACTCTTCAACGGTTTACAGCAGATACCTCGTGTTTGGGCTTGATTAATTTGTATTGATAAGCACCTTACACTTGGATGGGTTGTGACTGTCGTTAAGGGTCTGATGATGAAGACGAAGGACGATTAAGGGAACTCCTCAACGGTTCACAGCAGATACCTTGTGTTTGGGCTTGATTAATTTATATTGATTAGAACTTTACCTTTTGTGGGTTGTGACTGTCGTTAGGGGTCTGATGATGAAGACGAAAGACAGTCAAGGGAACTCCTCAGTGGTTTAATCGTTTTTTAATAAGATTGAGTCGGCAGATCTTATCATTTGGCGACTCCTGCGACAAATGAGAATGCATGTAATTTCTCATCTGAGATAACCTAGCATGACGAGCTAACGGTGATTCTTGGGAACCGGACATAGCACTCCTTTTGCGATTCTTAGATAGGCGTTCTTTTTCAGCAGTATTAGACTCTTTAATTCTGTTTTTCTTCATGCGGGCGGCTCCTTTAGTTGGTCTACCCATGGTGATTGCAAAAATCAAATTACACAAAAAATGGAAAAATAATTAACTTTAAAAAAATAAAATTGACCGACTTCAAAAAAAACAAAACAAAAAAGGACTACTGTACTAAAACCAAACGAAAAAAGTACTTACTTCTTTAAGAAAAAAAATAAAAAAATAAGTTTAAAAAAACTAAAATTAAAAGCAAAGACACCGACTTCCGAAATTAAAGTTATTTTTTTATTTTTTTTCAATTTTAGTAATAACTACAGAACAGAAAAAAACAGTAGAAGTAGAAGTACAACTACCGAACGGATTTAGATGAAATTGGGCATACGGATAGTTTATAACCTGGATTAACACATAGGATACTTTTTATCCTAATATTCCTACGGGATCGAGATTTATGATGGTGAAAACCGCATCAACCTCCTTTGCGTAGTTTAGAAGAATAACTCGGTCACAGAGACAGACACTTTAATTTGTAATATCTATATGTAGATACGTACCGAGTAAACTGTATACGTGGGACTCCATGTTGACGATCTCCGCCGTAGAGTGGTTGATGCCCGCCTTCTTGAGACAGTTCCTCACCCGGCAGGCATTCAGCGGCGCCTGTAAGTCGCTCATCTTGGCTGCCAGCAGCACGCACGATACCGTCAGCAGGTAGAACTGGCTCGTCATCATGTTCATGTATCGTTCCCATTCCTCATTGCCTGACGACAAAACATTACTTACAACACTGTGAACGTGAACCCTTTTAGTATGGGATCAGCGACACGCTGCGTACGTTTTCGAGCTTACATTCGGTAGTTTCACATAAATTAAAAAGTTTTTGTTGGAAAAATATGGACATTTCCAGTTTATGCTGATCTCGCATTGTATAGGATTTCCGTACAATGCGATGTCAGCTTATACTGGAAAAGTATAGCTAGATGTGTAGCCGTGTGTACACTGTACATGCTGACTGTTAATATCCTAAGCATTGTGACATATTGTATAATTGTATTGTGTATATTGTATTGTATGATCGTCATAATCCTAGCTAATATTATAAATGAGAAAGTAAGTTTATTTGTTTGTTACGCTTTGACGCTTAAACGGCTGAACAGATTTGGATGAAATTTGACACATGGGTAGACCATGACCGGGAATAGGATATAGGATACTTTTTATCCCGATATTCCCACGGGATCGAGACTTACGCAGGTGAAACCGCTGGGCGCAGCTAGTTAGCCCATAAACGCGCAAAAATGGTTCACTACTACAAATTACAATCACCATAACATGAACCATTTTTTTTGCAGCGATTTATTTTCTATTCATTCTAGGGCTTTCCCTAGAATGCCTATCGCAACATATTGGCTCATTAACATTCTAAGTACCTACTGTTTTGATGGCCGGGAAGATTTACCTTGTAAACGGCTCTTTGATACATATCTAAGAGCCTGTGAAATGTATACTCACTACGAGTTTCTTGTATAAAGATTTGGACGTGACGAGATATGTATCTTTCCAATAGTCGGCAGGCACATCCTGGTACTCCTTTACCATTCACGCCAAGTATGGAGCTTATAGACCATGTCAGCCTTCTGCCAGATTCCGATGTTAATAGAATCGTCATCCAATGAGCTTCCTTTTTAACTGAAAATAAAGAATTATTAAATCATTATGACCGCGACAAATACCTGATAGAAAAAAAACCAAGGCGAGTGACGTTTACACGTTTTTTTTAAATTAATTTCCGTTAATGTTGACTGGTAAACTTTATGTGATGAAACAGATTATCATACTAAATTGTTGTGTGTTGCAATATTTTTTAAGTTAAGTTGTCACAGGTGTCATCGTACAGTCAGTGGCGCTGATTTAGTACCTAATGCGTACCTATGAATAAGTAACCAGAGAAAAGTAATCTTATATTATACATTCGAAAGTGAGTTTGTTTATTAGGCTTTCACGCTAAAAACGCTGTAAGAACTTTGATAAAATTTGGCACATGGGTAGACCATGACCTAGGTTAGGAGTCCTCCCGATATTCCCACGGGATCGAAACTTATTGAGCGTCCATAGAGGGCACGTGGGCGCGGTGAGCGGCGCGAGCTACGTGGCGCGGGCTACGTGGCGCGGGAATTGCGCGGGCAACTCACGACATAACTCGTTCATACAAGTGGCCGAAGTGAGTGCGAGGCCGCATGCAGATATCCGCGTAGGAGCGAGGGATCTCAAACTAGTTCCAGCTGACAGCGGAACGAAGCCGCGCTCGACTGCGGCCTCTGCTCCGCGCTGCCAGTCTGGCCAAGCACTTATGCGAGTGAAACTGCGGGACGCACCTAGTATAGGAATAAAGCTTCGGCCAAACCTGCGCGACCAAAGCGACTGCGAAGTGGTAGCGTCAGTCGCGCGGCCGACACTGGTCGTGTTTTTCAATGGTGCCTTGCACACAGCTACGCGACCATGACGCGGGGTCACTGCATCGGCGGAGCGGGCCGTCGCACGAATTTGATGAAGTTTAGCGAGGACGAGAAAGTAGAGAGGCGGTTCGAATAACTTCGGGCATCTTCTGCTCGCCTCGGGCGACTTCCGATCATTGTTTGGTTCACGCTGTAGTCACGTAGGTGTGCGCGTTTAGTTTCGCGTTGTTGGCGCTCCCGCTTCGTGCTTCGCGTCCCGCGTACTGGACGAGCAGGTGTGGCCGAAGATTTTATAATAAACGACAAAGATATACGCAATAAGTACACTTGTACAGATCCACCTACACTACGATAATTATTTGGTCACCCTTGCCAATCAATGTTTAATATATCTATGTCTAGTACTTTGGCTGCATGCATGTTAACTTAAAGCTTCGGCCAAACCTGCGCGACCACAACGCGGGACGCGAGACGCGAAGCGGGAGCTTCAACCACGGCGAACTAAACCGAGCAGACCTGCACGACTATAGCGCGAACCGCGAACTCAGTCCCGCTTTGCGAGGCGCCATAATAACACGAGCAACGTCCGCCGCGCGGTAGACGCTCCCGCCCCCGCGTTGTGGTCGCTCAGGTTTGACCGAAGCTTTAATCAACTCTAATAATATCAAAGACTTTATTTTTCAGATAACTTATGCCTTAAACTTAGAAATACATTATAAATATTATGCGGTTTGAATTTGAATTTTACACGTTTTCTATTAAAAAGTTGTCGAACATTGTTCCCTCTAAGATTTGTTAACTGACAATTGAAAAATCAGCCCTACCTAATACAAAATAAATTCGAAATTAAATCGGCAATGATTACCTAAGACATTACAATAATTACCTTCTTCCTCGTATTCCTTTAATAAAATTTCTAACCACTCATTGCCTGCAAACGCAGAAAGTTTGCTTGTTGTATCCATTTTAGAACACGGGCCAACACTGAATGTGAAGACTTTTCTCTTCTGAGTTTTTAACACAGTTTTTAACAACTTATCAGCTACCCACACTCGTTTTATATTTTTTTGTTGTGTACGAATTGACGCCTGTTGACGCCATCTGTGATCTGAGACGCCATCTTCCATAGACAACTATTATTTTTTGACTGTGTTCTGTTTTTAATAATTTGTCAAGTAGGTAGTTTGTCAGATAATATAATATTTTAAAACATAAAAGTTATGAAATAACTAATCACATTAATCATAAAATATTATCACCGTTTCAAGAACCTAATTCTTCCACGGAAGGTTTTTTTTTATTCGTGATCATAATACTAAAATCAATTTGATTTTAATAGCAACATATTTATTTTTATTTTTAAATTGATAAAGATTTCAACCCTGTGATAGTGATACAAATGAGTTCTTATAATTATATTGTTTACATGTGCCTGGTAAACTTTTTTGTTGTAACCTCCTTAACCGTTAACCTACCTTTTTTAGATAAATAATATAGAAAGTTGTTATTTGGAAAAAAAAAAAAATGTAATCATTTTTAATAAGCATTATTTATGCTTTGAATTCTTTCTTTATTCAAAATTTTATTTAGGAATGCGCTCGCCTTAGCCCAATTATAAAACCAAGACAGAGCGCTGAGAACAATACAGTGAAGCATGTCAAAACTACACCTCCCCTCAGTGCATACACGCTCACATTTACAATCAAACTACACCTCACTAAGTCCAACCATGTTTACGAAACCGGCCTCATGTCACTGTTGACAGCGGTCGGTCTTGGTTTTTTATTTGGGATGACGCAGTCGCGGTTCAAAAATTTTATAATTTGTTCTCAGGCTAGAGAATTATTTTATTTAAGTATTTTTTCCTCAGAATGTCAGACCCTCAAATCATAAGCACCAAACTATCTAGAGATTTGAAGATGATATCGACATACTGGCTGAATCGTGAGTTGCAGCAGATCCTAGACGGCCTAGTTGATTTTTCTAGACGTATGTCTCCGAATGAAAATGGACAAAACCCAGATTATGTTCGAACGAACACGTCACCGCGGAACTAATTAAAAGCGGTGCCCTCGAGGTTGTTCGAGAATACTCGTACTTTAACCTCGGGCAAACTCTGTAGCTTGGTTTAAAGAAATTTTTTGAGAATGTGATTATTTGAACAATAAATTGAGCTGGCATCTCTCTTAAAAATCTAATCTAGAAGGTGATGATCCGGCAGAGACCCAATGTTGTCGACATAGCTCGTACAGAATAACCAGGCTGAATTGGCAATGGGCCGACCACATTAGCTAGATGTGTTATTGAGTGACCGCGAATCGGCAAGCGTAAGGTAGGACGCCTAACCTAGCCTCACGCTAGGTGGAGCATCGATCTCCGCAGGGTGGCTGGTAGCAGCTCAATGAGTTTTGCCGAGACTTGAGTTGAATGGCATGCAATTGAAGAGGCCTATGACCAGCAGCGGACTGCTCTAGGATGATGATGATGGACCCTGGATTCCATCTGAGAAAAATGTATAAAGTCAAGTGTGAATTTCCCAATTTATAAATAAAACGCCTAGCTCTTAAACTATAAAATATCACTGAACATACTTAAGAGGCTTCTAAAATATATTTCCAGACGTCGATTCGTTGGCCACCCGATATGAGTATGAGTATTAAAAATTAAGAAATCTATACCTAGTAGGTACAAGCTCGTAGATGTGTGTAGCCAGTATAATTTGAAGCTCAGCAAGTATGCAGCAGTGCGGCACTATGATGTATTACATATATAACATGATACCGCTGTGTGTGTGTCAGACGTCTGAGCTCATGCGGAGGACATAATAAAACGAAAATAAGTTAAATTTTCGTGTGGAAAAGCGAGAGCACGAGGGCGTGGCGCCAGAAAGGCGGTGTATTTTTCTCGTAAACTCCGCCCAGTGGAAAGTGCTAAGACCCGCCCTCGCGCCATTACTTCGCGATCCGCACTAAAACAGTGGTATCTTCATTGAAATAATAATGTTATATTATGGTCCTTTGATCGCATCATCCAATTTGACTCTTATATCAAACAGAAACCCGTACCCGATTTTTTTTTTAACTTGTCACTTCGGACAATTTTCTAGTTCTAGTTAGACAAATACTTGGAGTTAATGAGCCACACTATCAACTTATGCTTATAGCAAAAAACAATACATGTAAAGTTGCTAGAAATAAATCGAATCTAGAAAAAAAAGTAATGAAAACTACAACCCAACTACGACTAAAAAGGTGCAAATGTCAAACTCCATCATCCACCCAGCCTTTTCACAACTATGTTGGGGTCGGCTTCCAGTCTAAACGGATACAGCTGAATACCAGTATTTTACACGGAGCGACTGCCAATCTGACCTCTACAACCCAGTTACTGGGTAACACGATAACCCTTGGTATGACCGGTTGTCAGACTTTCTGAATTCTGACGGCACGGAGGGGTCTTGGTATGTAAAGATGGTCACCCATCCACGGACCAACCGCGGCAAGAGCAGCTTAACCTGATTGATCGATTCGTACGGCTATTATTTTTTAGCCACAAACCCCCAAAATGTCAATGTCCTTAAGGAAAAAATTAAAGTAATAAAAATTAAAACCCAACTACAAATAAAATGTCAACCAACTAAAAAGGTATGAACAAGACACCACAGACAGACAAATTAAAAATCCGGAGTCACACGTGTTAGGGCATAAATCGAACAGATTACATATGTTCCGGATTTTTGATCGTAGTTGGGTTTTAGTTTTTATTACTTAATTTTTTTTTAAATTCTTTTGTGTCTATAACATTTTTTTTTTAAATGTGCTCATTTTCCCTTTCATTTGATACTCAACATGGTACGATTAAACAATATTTTGTTTTTAGTTCCTGTCCTCTAGAGGGCGCCATTTTTAATTTAATGTGATTTCACATAGCCTATAACCAGCGGACGATAAAGACGCTTCCAATGATACCTAATTTGTCAAATTGTGATGTGTGGTTTAGATGATAGGAGGGAACAGATGAACATACTTACATACATACATACATACCGGTCAAAATCATAACCCTCCTTTTTTCTTCGCCGTAGTCGGGAAAAAGGGACAAATTTATTAAAAAAATTACCTACTCCCAATGTCTGACTATCCACTCAGTAGTATTCCAAAAAATATAGACTAATAAGAAACGATAAAAAATCTTTTTTACAAAACAACTGTCTTTTAAAAAAACACTACAAAGTGAAAAATTACTATAAAAAAGTTTCTATCCACTGGCCATCTATGGTCTTCATCATCAGTTCCACTTCTACAAATGGTGCTTTTCGGTACTATAAAAAATACCGAAATCGCTATAGGTGTGCCTATAATATTTGAAGAGTTCCCTCGATTTCTCCAGGATCCCATCATCAGATCCTGACCTGATGACAATGGGACCATTTCTGAAGTACACCCTTTCAAACAAAATAAGAATTTTGCAAATCCGTCACATAGCCGTCAACTGCGCTATCTGTACGAGTACATCAAATTATGTAACACTAGCTGATGCCCGCGGCTTCGCCCGTGTGGATGTCGGTTATTATATACTTAAACCTTCCTCGAGAACCACTCTATCCATTGGTGAAAACAGCATAAAAATCGGAGCACTAGTTTTTGATTATCGCGAACAGACAGACAGACAGACGCGGCGGAGGACTTCGTTTTATAATATGTAAGGATAAAGATCCGAATTGACGACCTCCTCCTTTTAGAAGTCGGTTAAAAACACAACATAACGCCTATGTAGGCACTTGGTGAGCTGCATGCAGAGGTGACGCACATTTCATAGCGCCACTGGGCTACGCTGGGACGAGATGAGCCTGTTGCATTAACTCCTAGTTCTCCCTAACTCCCAGTTTTGCTTGACCATGTTCAGAACGAGAGGCAATCACCAATATTACAAAAAAATTATTTTTCTAATCTCGTAGACTAATTTGACATTTCAAGTGATTGTTGCTTGTTTTTTCCCTGACTGTGGCGAAGCAAAAAGGAGGGTTATGATTTTGACCGGTATGTATGTATGTAAGTATGATGTATAATATATGTATGTATGTATGTTCATCTATTCCCTCATATCTTCTAAACGATTCATCACAATTTGACAAATGAGGTATCGTTGAAGCGTCTTGATCGTCCGCTGGTTATAGGCTGAAAATGGCGCCCTATAGATAAAATAAAGTCATGAACTAAAAAAAAACAATATTTTTTTATCGTACCATGTTGGGTATCAAATGAAAGGGCTTAATTAGCACATTTCAAAAATATGTATATTATAAAACCAAAAAAATAAAAATAAAATAAAGTAATAAAAACAAAAACCCAACTACGACAACAAAGTCAATCAACTAAAAAGGTATAAACAAGACATTACAGACAGACAAATTAAAAATCCGGAGTCACACGCAATCTGTTCGATTTATGCCTTAACACTTGTGACTCCGGATTTTTAATTTGTCTGTCTGTAATGTCTTAATTGTTTATACCTTTTTAATAATTAATTTTTGCCTTAAGGTTTTTGACATTTTGAAGGGCTTGTGACTAAAACATAACAGCCGCACGAATCGATCAATCAGGTTAAGCTGCTCTTACCGCGATTGGTCCGTGGATGGGTGACCATCTTTACATACCAAGACCCCTCCGTGCCGTCAGAATTCAGAAAGTCTCACAACCGGTCTTACTAAGGGGTATCGTGTTACCCAGTAACTGGGTTGTGGAGGTCAGATTGGCAGTCGCTCCGTGTAACATACTGGTATTCAGCTGCATCCTTTTAGACTGGAAGCCGACCCCAACATAGTTGAGAAAAGGCTGGGCGGATGATGGAGTTTGACATTTGCACCTGTCAAATTAGTCTATGAGATTACTTTAACAACAATTGAATATGCCAGACAGTCGGGGGTCCTCCACTATGGGCCGTTACCTCATGATCACCATTTATTTCAATGCGACCGATCTACGCCCGATGACCACACTCTACGATTGATCACTCATAAAATAAAATAAACTCCTCCGCCGCATCGGTCTGTCTGTCTGTTCACGCTGTTCGCGAATACTTAAAAGAGATAAAAACATAATATAAGAATTGACTATTCATCACATCTCACAACATTGTTTAGTTAGCTACCTGTGTACAGTCACGAGCACTAATATGTCTACACTTAACAACTTTTAAAAGTGATTTTCTCCTACTGTATTGATTGTAATTTTATGATATAACGAACATAGTATTTTTGAACCCCTATCATTATGAAATAGGTAGCATCTCAAAGTTACAATCGTTATTCCACGAGAAAAACGTTATTGAATTTTGCTGAGTGTATACATATTTTTGCTCATGACTGTACCAAATAGCATGTCCTTTTGTAACTACATGACTGCGCTATAATTGAAGTCGATGACATGTATCAGTATCTGTAGTGACGAGGCGCCAGTGACGGGCCAACAACGGTAAGACACGTCTAGTTATCACAGGGGCGCAACGCCGTCGCCGCCGGCCGCCGCGTCTCGCCCTCTCCGCCGCGCCGGACAGGGACCGCCGGCTTTTCACAACTCAATTTCTAGACCGACAATGACCATTCCAAGGTGTAAGTTTGACTAATGTGTTATGCTTATAGCATTCTGTAAAATAACAGCTGAAAGAGGTAGTCAAAACTTAGAGAACAAAAATGTATTGTGGCATTAACCACTATACTTTATTAGACATAGGTACATTGAAACTGATCAAACCGATACTTTCACCCCAGCCACTATTAACAGTTGAAGGGATTTCTCCGTCAACAACTGATATGTAAATACCTTCAAACTTAAAGGTTCGGAAAATTCTCATATTTATATTATCGTTGTTATTTATTTTCTCTGGTGAGCCGTAAAATACGGCTGTATGGAAATGTGGGGCTTTGCAGCGTGTTATAGTTTGACAAGATGACAGTTATACAAAAAGGCCCGGTATGCGGGAGCGGCGGAGGGTTATGAGAGTACACCCGCCCTGAGATGTCCTGTTAACTCGTTTATTGCCGTCTCCCATTCTTTATGTTACGCTTTTCTCCCTTTCTGATATCATCACATTTTATTGAATTATAAAGGTCTACAGAATCTTACTTATAGTAACGTGTATACTAAAAACAGTGATGTTGTTCAATTTTACCTTATGTAGCACAGTGCAGTGTGCAGAGCAGTAGCAGTGGAAGTTTTGAATTGAACAAAATCCCTTTTAAGTGTCCGGCCGTGTTCAATATCCGAGAAAGAATGCAATTCCCAAGAACAGCGCGGTGGATAGGTTTCTTTGCTCGTCGAAGCGTATGTAATCACATGCTAAACGATATGGGACGCTGCCTACAGAAACAGGGTACTATCTGACACATATGCGGAGTTACGTAGGTACGTCTATGTTTAGGAACAAGTCATGCAACTTGTAATTTTCTTGCAACAGTTTATTATACAATTTGCCCCAGCATAAGTGCAACGCAATTGGACTTCTCAACTTCTTCGACTATTATTTTAAGTGCTGTCATTTTCATAGTCAACCATTTGCATCAAGGATGCAATTATGCAGCGACAAATTTTCTTACGCACTAAAATAAATTTTTTACTAACGATAAAGAATCGACACTCACCGCATGTTGTCCAACAGGATCTGATAAGACTACCTAAGCATCCGCAATGACATATGCTTAAAAATAGTTCGAGCAATAGCATACCGAGTCTTGGAACCCACAGAATAGGGTATACATTAGCCTGTACACACATAAATTTACACACGTATGAATTGCACATTTAGTTGCGAGGGTGCGAAAACTTGTTGTTATCTTGAACGAGGCCAATTTCAGCAAATGGATACTAAGTCCTAACTCTCGTATCTTTTTTTATGTCGTGCGGAGCTTGTGTTCTTTTAAAATATCGACATATCTCGGCGCCGGCGACGTGTGCGCGACACGCAATTTAGAAAGGATTTACTTTACTGCCGTGAGGTTAACGGGAACATTGTTCGCGAGAGCTGACGATCAATTCTTATTATTGTCTAATTTACACGCCTTTAACATAATAAGTGAGGAAGAACGTACTGAAAGCCAGAAATTTGATGTCACAGCTATTTTTCTGGAACTTTAATTATCTTGTAATACATGGTAGCCTTTGTCCACCTGACAGTAAAGTCTGCATAGCACAGGCATGGACAAATCTATTACAAATGAACCACAAAAGTTTATTTATTTAAATAAGTTTTAAGATAACAAAAATACCAATCACTACACTGTATAATACTTTTTACAAAAATAAAACAACTGACTTTAAAAAAAACACGAAAAAGTGAAAAATTAGTTTTATTTCGGAAGTATTTTTATTTTTCATTTCTTAGTTGTGGTACCTACCTACCCCACACAAATTAGAATACTACCACCTGCTATGTAAATAACGAGTAACTTAAAACATCGTCCATATAGAGGTGGTGGGAAAAATACGTACTATCGAAGCTTACTCCAAAACTACGCAAGCAAAGTTTATACAATTTGGGACCACCTCTGAATCATGACCATTATAATTGGTGGAGTAATCGCGTAATAAAACACAAAAAAAAATCCTACTGGTGAAATGAGAACCTCCTCCTTTTAGAAGTCGGTTAAAAATGCGCCAGACCAGAGTATTTTAATAACAGCCAACCGATCGGCAAACGCGATCACGGTGTATTTGATTAAACCCTTTATCTCAAGGGTATCATTTAAGTATTAATGAATATTACGTCCATTGATTATTAATGATTATGTACGTTCATTGATTGACGGCAGATATCGTAGCTCATTTTCTTGAAATGTTAGAAAAGTCATGATGCAGTTAACGAGGGTGCACTGTTGTTTAGAAGTAATCTATTTACTGGTGACCAGCTTACTCCTATGGTATAACTGATGAAACAGCCGCAATTCTTAACCATGCTAAACTTTATTAGAGGGTATCTTTGCCCATCCATTGGAGGGCAAAAAGGTTCTCAAATACATGCGATAGAAGGCTTTTGCACCTATGCATACCGTACATATCAATTTAGCAGGTTGATACTAACTACGATAACTAAGGATTACGTACCAGCAAACAATGGTTACTAATACATCCGATGAAAATTCCTGTATGAGCACACAAAAACCCACAACACGAAACAAAATACGTGTTCAATAAATAGTGATACTTACTCCTGGGAAAGAAAAAAAAAATACTGGCAGGCATTGCCCAGACATTAGATATGATGATAAAAAAGCAACCAATTCTCTTTTGTTTAAAAAAAGTAGAAGTCATTTGTTTGCGTCGTTTCGGAACGGGTTTTGTTGTTTGTTTGTTTCACCAAGATAACCAAGGAACATAATATACTCACCTACAAGATAACCCCCCGCACACAAGTCCAGAGTTGCGATGGCTGCCATTCAAGAAGCTGGCTTCGAATTGATGGAACATCCTCCATATTCACCGGACCTTGCTCCTAGTGATTTTTACCTATTTCCGCGGTTAACAGGAACATCTCAGGGGCCAGAAATTTGAAGATGATGACGCAATAGTCGCCGCCGTACACGATTTTATTAAGGGATCGGGAAGAAGTTTTTTTTAAAGGGAATTTTATGTTTATAAAAAGATATACAAAGTACAAAAACGTCGAAAAATAAAATAACATTCAGATAATTGCGTCATACTCATTGTCACTTTTTATTGGACAACCCTAGTAACTTAGCCTAGTAATGTCGTTCAAGTATTCTTTAACAGTTAAAACTGGTCAAAACGAAAATGAATTAAATTATTTTATGAAGAGCATTTAGTTTGTGGGCTCCGATGGTGTGGATTGTACCGGCGTGTCGCGTCGGTCGCGCTGGCCGGTTCGCGCCCGGTTGCCCACTCTTTGACAGCTAGCCATGCGAGAAGTCATTCACTTATCAACGCGATCTAATGCCGACATTTTTCCCGTTTTTCCCCATCTTTTCGCGTGAACGAGTGTACTCCAAACGTGACATAATTGAATCAGTGGCCCCGTCTACACGCGTAACGGAGATTGTTGCAAATTAATACGGACAGACGTAAAGTAAACACATTCTGGTAGAATGGACATACAATGTCATACATCTAAAGTCAGAAGTGGTAATTTTGTAAAAAATAAAATAAGAAATAGAAAGTGGCCGTTTAAATGTACCAATTTACAGAGTCCTAGTGTTCTTTTTAATTTAAAAGATATATCTCAAAAATGTTTACGGTTTTATTGATTCAGGAGAGTATGGGCTCATTTAGAAGTACAGGCGTTACATTCAAAACTCATTATTATAGCGGTACAAGACAAGGTTCTTTTGGCGCGTGGACAAAATCAGAACGAACGCCGTCATCTTGTTTTTTCAATACAATTCGATATAGTTAAAACAAAAAATGTTTACAGACAACGCCCTCTGTCAATGTCATTCAAGCGCCCAAAGATCCTTTTATAGAATTAACTAGCTATAATTTTTGCAAAAAGAGAAAAACCTATAATTTAAGTAGTGTGACATCGAATGGCCAATTGTTTTTTTGTGAAAAAAAGGTTACATTATAAATGCAATGTATTAAAAAAAAACCGGCCAAGTGCGAGTCGGACTCGCGCACGAAGGGTTCCGTACCATTATCTATAAAAACGGCAAAAAAATCACGTTTGTTGTATGGGAGCCCCCTTAAATATTATTATATTCTGTTTTTTAGTATTTGTTGTTATAGCGGCAACAGAAATACATCATCTGTGAAAATTTCAACTGTCTAACTATCACGGTTCATGAGATACAGCCTGGCGACAGTCGGACAGACAGACAGACAGCGGAGTCTTAATAATAGGGTCCCGTTTCACCCTTTGGGTACGGAACCCTAAACAACAAGTATAAGCTGAGCACTATAAAATGAAATAAAAATATTATGAAACGAGCTACATCTGTAATTACCTACATACGAGTGTTATCGGAATATAAAAAAGACAATTCTAACGAGTAAGAGAAAAAGGCTGTGGGGCCCACTCGTATCACAGCAAGTGTAATGCAATTTGAAGCGTGTTTCAAAGCGTCGTTCCTGCCCCTGTCTCTCGTTGTACCTTGTATCATATAGATACATTCTTTTACAAAATGTTTTACCTTGGCTACACTTTCTTCTTTGAAATAAATCATGAAAGCTAAGTAAAACTTAAGCAATACAAGCGAATATCAAGGTCTTACGGATGTTTTCACAGATTAGTTTTAATCTTCTCTTTAATTTCTAGTCAATATTCATTTAAAACAAACATGAATGAATTATTCATACATAGAATGTTTCCTCTCATAGTCTGTTCTCCATGTTTTAAGTAAAATATTATATTGATACTTCCAATCTAGTATAACTACAATGCTTGTGTCACCGACTTATTGATGGGTAATATTTCTAAAACACCCAAAGCAAAATTAAAAGTACTAAGCTTAGCAACTTATCATGGCAAACTTAATTTTATGGATTGAGATTGCATTCGAGGTTCAAAATTTTGAAGCTTTCTCGAGTGCAGAACAACAAACTACTAACTACTAACTTTGAATACAATAATCCAAATGGTTTCATTACCAGAGCTGATTCGTGAAGAATATTTTAATAAATAAACAACAAACAGTCCCAAACATGGAGCATGTAAATAGTGTTGGTACAAGTGTCGTAGGGCGCAGTTTGCGGTCGAGTAGTGCAGCGGGCACTCGGTTGCGTTTTGCCGACGCTTTTTGCTGCGAACGGCGTTGTGGACACCCCTGACCGCGCCGTATGTCCGGCATAACGTAGGGCTGCAACCTGTGAAACTAACGGTATGGAATAATCGGTTTTTTTTTTTTTCGTTACAGTCATCGTCGGCCTTGTGAGGCGAGCGCTCAAAGTGGTCATGATAGAGTATTTAGTGATGTTGTTATCTATCCTCACCGTTTGTCTGTCGTCGAAAAGCATCGCCTTTATAAACTTAGCTAAAAACGATACATCGTCGACAGAAAATCGAAAGAGAAGCGAACTCATCTGACTATACGGGCATTGAGGGTGCCTCCACGAATGACGAGGTACTCAGAGTTCGTTTAGCGTACCATGGGCAGTCAGCCAAGCTACCAACCTTCTGATTAGCTTATTTTTATTATTGCATACTTTGTACCGACACGATAACAAAATGTGCATCGATGATTTTGCAAACTATGCTTTAACCAAGTGGTCGATCAAAATAATCGATCTGATAAAGCGACCAAACCTGAAGAATTAGTAACGTTGATCGATGGTAGCGTGGCATGCCTAGCGGTCGTCCGGCGCGTCCGTCGCGTGGTGCCGTGTTTTGCCGTGACACGTGACGCCGTAATTAGTGCATGACCGCCGACCGGCGTCACGGCTGTCGCGCGCAGCGTGCCCGCAACGTCACATCTACACATTGTTTATGCTCATTATGGCGGGTACCTACTATTAAAATTGTCTGTGCAAATTATGTTTGCGACTGTTTTTTGTTGAGATCCATAGTATATATATTGTGTTAGTTTGTTGTATCTAGTACTTAATAACTAAAAGTGAATAGCACAGTTCATAAATAGTGAATGAATAAAACTTGGCTGACAACAGTTATCCACTTTATGCCTTGATAAAAAATATTGAAAATCTTTTTAAGTTACTTCTTTTATTTTTTAAGTTACTTCTTCTATTTATTATGGAAGTGACTAACACTTCACCCTATACAAGTTTATAAAACTAAATTTAAAAAAAATTACAATGTCTTAAATATCTTTTAGATGTCTTCTAACTCAAAATCGAGAGGGTTTCAGATGTGTCTGTGGCACAATCAGTTCGCGGTAAATTATATAAAAAATACATTTCAAGCTTCAGCTGACTACGAAATGGTTTCTTTATTAGTTTTTCCCGAGGCAGGCGAGCGCCGGTTCACGGGGGACGTGTGAAAAAAATCTTAGCGGGATTAAGGGCCCGTATAACACGCTCCGAGGCGGACTTATTGCCGTAATACAATCTCTGTTATGTCGCGCGCGGATTATCCGTATCAGAGCGTTTCACACAAAAACGTCTTTTACACAAGCTCGTACAAGTTAATACGATGCTTCTTGCATATTCTGTTTTTGCACTCGTTTTTGATAGTAACATTTGGCCCTGAATATGACGAACTCTTAGGAATCACAGGTTTTTTATACAAAACAAGCGTTACAAAAATTGCGTTTGTAAATAAATAAATCATAGTCACGTCTATTCAAAGCTCAAGTTACAAATCCCTGCAAATTGAAAAGGCCATTATCGAGCGCAAGCAATTTACACGCAGCTGGTGCTACGGGGCGCGACTAACCGCCGCGGCTACGCCGTAGCCGCTATGACCGACTACGCGCACAACTACACTCATTTGAATTTTTTGATGATTTATCTTATTTTATTTGTACTTGTGCTTTAGGGAACTATTCGTAAAGTTTATAAATATTTAGGACTCGACTTTGGTATCGCCAATTAACACTAAATAATCAGTGGCTGTGCTACAAAATACACAAGAGGCTGCAGTTATACAAAAATAAGTAGAAACTTCCGATATATTTTTTTTCTAAGCGAAAAGCGTTTTTTCTTCGACGTCAGCTGTAGTCGTTAGGGTCGGATCTCGTAAATAAGTGAGATGTTGACGAGTGTGCCGCGAGAGGAATTGAAAATACCGCCGACGTCTACACCGCGGGGTAACGCGCGAATATACGACCGGCTTTCAATGTACGGACCATAAGTGAAAAAATATTCTACGATAGTGTAATTTATATAGCAATGGTATTTTGTATGCCAATAGGATTTTTACTTATTCTTTCTTTCCTCAAAAAACCCTCTCAGACACTAATCTGTATGGTCCTCTCATGATCTGACCAAGATAATGTCAAGTCATGACTTTTAAAGAGACTGTATTCTCTGAGTTTGTTTCAGTATTTCTTCTTAGAGAGCTCGGTTAGGAAACACCGACCTCATCGACATAGTTTTGAAATATTATTATTTATGAAAGGTGTTAGTGTTTTTTAAGACCCATTTGCAGAAATCAAATATTATTTAATTTTTTGACGCCCTATGAGCTCTTCCTTTATATTTTATTTTTTCCTTTGTACGTAATTTTAGAATTAGATTGTATATTCTATTTAAAATTGTAAATAAAATATTAAACATTAGAACTATTTTAAGTAAATTGAAATCATAGTCTAGAATTATAATGGGTTCTTACGTAAAGCCACGATCGTTGACATTATCCGAGTTTCTGAAATTAAAAAATTATATAAATAATTAACTATTATTAAAAGTTTCAAATTATCGAACGATTTTCCAATAAATTATACATAAGTACAGTATGAAACTTTCCAAAAGATATTACAGTATCAATAATCATGAAACGTACACTAATGACTATGTGATCAATCGACCGTGCCTTTGCATATTGGTTTTTGTGCACCGCTTACGTGGTGTGCACAGAAATTATTAATTAAAACAAAATCGTAAATCATTCAAATCAGAGGCCGTCAGCGGACTATTAATAACTCGTGATACTTCCAATTATAATAAAACAGAAGTGGAAGGCCGAAGGGTTAAATTATAATGCCGCGTTAAAGATATTATTACATAAAGTAAGTCATTGAGCTTTAAGTAGGGGCCATAAAAGAGAAAGTTTTACAGGATAAATATTAACGAGAAAGTATTGCCCATTTTTTACGACGCCGTCGCTCTGCTTAGGTCATGTTCGTTTTCGTTAGCTATTGGCGATTAATTGATGCACTTAATATTGTAATATCATTACATTTAAATCAGGGGTAAGATGAGTAGAAGTCACAGTGTCGTCAGCTGAAATGTTGGCGTGTTTAATATCAGCAGAACATCTGTAAAACGAGCAGATTGACTTAATGGTGTTTGGAAAGTTTCTCGCAGAGAAAATTTTAGTTCGCCGCGAGTCCTACTAATGCCGGGAATGAGGGGGGGAAGGGGAGGGGGCTCGATTAGTAGCAGCTGTCATACCTCGCGAATATGTTATTTATTGACGACATGAAAGTCGGAAGCCTGATATGACCTGCATGATTATGAAGTGCCGTGGATATACCCTGAAGCGATAAAGCCTTTTTATTTTATGTTAAATTTAGGGAGGGACTTTAGCCTACTACATAATAATATATTATACTTATAATTAACACGAAATAATGATTTTAGGAAAATTAGGCAAATGCAATATTAAAATTCGTTTCAGCAGTTTTATATTTTTTTTTTAAATGCCATTTTCGAAATTAACAATCCATAATTTCGACAACGTTCTGTTGAGCCACAGAGTCACAAGCCGCATCCACTAGCGGTTGCGGCGCGACTGGCGAGTGCTTGCGAGTGTTGCGACCGCACCTGTCAGAATATTAGATCGACGACATTAATCTGTCGCCGCAGCCCCATCCCCCTCCACCTCGAACCCTCGTCCCGCAGTCCTGCTGCCTCCACACAACGCAAGCAATCAGAAGCCCTGTCC
The DNA here is from genome assembly GCA_949152455.1 of Lithophane leautieri. Classification (NCBI taxonomy): domain Eukaryota; kingdom Metazoa; phylum Arthropoda; class Insecta; order Lepidoptera; family Noctuidae; genus Lithophane; species Lithophane leautieri. The sequence continues at coordinate 15,524,690 of OX424458.1, read as the reverse complement.
TGAAATCGCGGTTTTCCATCGTTTTCATCTGTGTCCGGTTTTTGATGAGGCCAGCGGCTTTGCTTACACAGGATTTTGCAAACACTCCACTATTATGTGTACTTTTTACCCGACTACGGCAAAGCAAAAATGAGGGTTATGATTTTGACCAGTATGTATGTATGTAAGTATGTATGTTTCCTCATAGCTTCTAAACTTCTCATCATAATTTGACAAATGACGCATCGTTGGAACCGTCTTGATCGTCCGCTGGTTATAGGCTATGTGAAGTCACATATATATTTTTTAAATTGAATATGGCGCCTTCTCGAGGACGTAAAGCCTTGAACAATTTTTTATTTTTTTATAGATGGTATGTTGTTTATCAAATGTAAGTGCTTAGTCAGCACATTTAAAAATATATATATTATAACCAAATAAATTTTTTTATAAAAATAAAAGTTATAAAACTAAAGCCCAACTACGACAAAAAAGTCAACTAAAAAGACATACGAGTAAACAAGACATCACAGACATACAAATTAAAAGTCTGGAGTCACACATAATCTCTGCGATATAATGTCACTCCGGATTTTTTATTTGTCTGTTTGTGATGTCTTGTATAGATCTTTTTAGTTGACTTTTTTGTCGTAGTTGGGTTTTATAACTAGACAATAGTACTACCAAATATTTTCCAAAAAAGTAGGGAGTCTGAAGGGGTGGTCGTCACCTTTACGTCAACTTGATTATAGTTTTACATAAAGCGCCGTCCACGGTTGAAAGGAAAGAATTTCGCAAAGTGCCTTATAAAACGCGTAACATGCAATAAGGCTCTTTGTTATTTTGTGGGGTCGAAACTTATTCATCCCGCAAATCCGATCATGTATGAAACAAATCCCGCCCGGTCACCGCTGATTGCATTGTCATGTCTACTGGCCGAACGTTTGCTAACACAAACCAAGCTTTATCACGTATAACTTAAAGCTTATTGTTCGTTGTTCATAAGTCGAAGTCACCGGAAACCACGTCGTATCGGTTTGTAAAACAAGCGAGCCAACGTGATTGGAATGTTTTATTCGACCCTCGGAACATATGAGATCGTTATGATGTATGTTTTTCCTTTTGATGTGGAATTTATCGCCGTATAATTTAGGTGTTGATGTAATTAAAATGCCAATACCAGAATGATTTATTATAAGTACCTATATCTTGGTTGATATTAAAACTGCTAAGGTATTCGTCACTGTATTTTCCATCATTTATCTTTAAGTTTATTCATGTGTCGATATTATAAATAACGTAGATGTGGCAAGGTTTTACCGTGATCACGTAGGGATTCCCTCGGCCGCGGCCGCACCCCCGTCTTGAAACTTGTGCAATAACGTGACTAGTGACGTGACACCCGCGCGGGCACCTGTTCACACCACTATTATCCGATCACTCTACCACTCAAAAAGTTTATGGTATCGCGACTATTAATAATAAAATATGACGTAGAACATTTTCGATTACGGTTGAAAAGTTCCGACTTTTTTTTAATTGTAAGCATTGGACACATTGAAATTATCAAATTATCGTTTCCAGTATATCTTTAATCCTGTCTTCCTATTGTAGAAGTTGTTTTAGCTTCATATTATAAATATATTATAATACGATGGTTGGGGGAGGCCTATGTCATACTTATTTTGCTATTAATTTATTGTTTTAATTCCTTCAATTTTATAAAAAAAACCGCTCTGTGATTTATGGTACATAAACCTGTAATTATAGTAATAGGGGGGATTTCAATGAATAAATTTGGATGGCTTTCGGCGAGATGTGATGAAATACAATAATACTAATAAACAAAACTTCAAATTCACCCAATTTTCTCGAAATATCCCTACAAATACATAAGCTTAGTAACGATAATCATTTGAAATAGGTGTGAGTGAGCGTGTAACACGGAGCAAGACTTTTAAGTCGTGCCGACGTGTTAACCCCATTATCAGGCGAGGCTTAACCGACGCTAAGCCGACCCGACACCGCCCGATTTATGATCGCACGGACGCAATTTGCCGATTCTGATCGTTTATTGGCCATCCGCTTGTTCTGTCTAACTAATTGTAATGCTAGAAGGTGAATTGCGTACCTATACCTAGTAGCATTTCCTTTACACTCAGGGAAATTTTAGGATTCCATACCGCAAAAGGTAAATGGAACCCTTAAAGGATCACTTCATTGTCCATCTGTCTGTCTGTCAAAATAATGGAGGTATCAAGTTGAAATTAATATCAATTACGTATGTCTCTCTACGGTCCCTTGGACCTCTAAAAAAATCAAGTTTCTAAGGCAACGCAGTAAAAAACACGGACATAATGAGCGATATATTTTGATACTCGGAAATAAATCAAAACTAGGTTACTTTTCCCATTGACCTAGGCCAATAAGCAAGTTCTCACAGTACAAGTAAAAGAAAAAGTCTGATTTATGAAACTTTTTTTTTTTGCTATTCCAATCTTACGATGGATTGGAATATCGCTATAATATTGGATTAAAACGGTTGTAACTAATTACGTCAGTGTACAACACACTGACGTATTTAGTTACAACCATTTTACAAAATGATAATCGTATTTGACATACTGTAGCGAATTAGCCCGTGTTATTCGTAGCGACTACGGCGTAGCAGCGCGCTACGAGCCGCTACGCTAATCCCCGAATCCGCTAAAGCCGTGTATTTCACGCCTCTTTATTACATTAATTTAAATGTTTGCGCGTCGGATTGCCGTCCTCCCTGCACACCACATAAATATATCCACACTACTGATCAATGTGGTATTTAATGAATTCGGTTAGCATATTGATAATTGCTTGTATCGTTCACTTTGTATTAGACATCTGTGATGGAGACTATATATGGATATATCTAGTACATAGGTGCATCAGTAGGTAACATTAATTTTCTAATTTCTGCTAACTGTAGGTTCTTGGTAAGATTGCCTTCAGTGATTCACTTGTGAGAGTACAAGGATTAAGCATGTCGGCGCACCTGGATACGGACAACAAACGGGTGTAATTAATCAGGCTCCGGCCGCGGTGCAAACGAAAACATTTACTGGAGTCAACAGCGTTAAGTTATTGCTATATAATCCGATAAATGTAGATCGCTTGCTGTAAAATTGTGTTATCGTCGCTGTAAAGTGTTGACAAGTCGCCGCTTTACGAGGGCAGGCGCTGGGGCCCGGGGGCCAAGGGCCCGGGAGCATGCAAACATAAAAATTCTCTATCGGGACTAATAGGAGCGAAACAAATAAAAGGATACGTAAATAGAAGCGTCAGATAAATTCCAGTGGGGCTGGAGTGCGCGTAAATCCGCGCGATTTGTATCTGTGACAGCGAGTGCGGGCCGCGCACCCCTCGCCCCGCACCCCCGGGCCCCCGCGCCCCCGCGCCCCGCGCCCCTCGCCCACAGCCCTACCTACACTTCTCACAATTAATATGGTAATATTTTTTGTAATGTGCTGTAATGGTTTCAATTAATATAACACTCATCTTCCCAGCTTAATGTGACCAAGTTGGTAGGGGCACCTTTGAATATGGCGTACCATTATATTATGGTATTATATAATATTATTAAGTATGTAATTACATTCCATAGATGTCCTATAGCAGCAGAAGAAAAAGCTTTCATCTGAAACAATGTTAACTCAGTGTTAACTTTAAAAAATCACATAAAACCTCAAAAATCATCAAAAATAAAACCACGTCGGCATCAGTAAGGTGGTCGGAAGGCGCGCGCAGGTCACGTCTATGCAAATGATATTAAATTAGAAACGCTTAATAACAACTGTGCCACCGCCGCCTGTAAAGAGATGCAATTACACCAATCAAATTGCAATTTTACTGTACTAATTGCGACCGACATGTTTTACGGTTCAACTTAATACCGTACAGTTGCAGTGACGCTTGCATGATTAAACGCCGAACGGATCACCCCTTTGATATTTAGAGTAATTTGTATGATTTCGCATCGTTTAGGTTCTGTGCTGTAGGTAGAAATTTCTTAATTTTGAAACACTCGATTTTTCTTCGGCAAATTAATATTATGTTTTAGCAACTTAGGTTTAGTTATCAGGAAATCGCTGTATTTTTAGAAAATTACGTTCAATACATATGTTCATGTGTACGAGTATTCGGTGTATGTAAATGAATTGTTCGTATGTGTTGTCAGCTTGTAAATCACGTCGTGTGGAGCGTGGAAAGGGTCATCAATAGTGCGGTTCGGTGCGGTAAGCCGGGCGCGCACCTGCGCCTCGCGGCTAAGCCCGCAACTTAGCACCCCGGCGCACACGCCGAACCATTGTACTCCAAATGTGTACTAATCTCGCCTAATGCAGAACATTAAAAGATAATACGACAAAACTGCAAGTATTAAGCGCATCAGTGGCTGTTTCTAGCTATGTTACTTTACGATTCAGAAAACTTTGCACATATTAAGTTATAACATAGGTTCTAAACTGTAAACTGTACTTTTTACTCTTACTTGTTAAATATGTCTACAAATGTACGATAGCTTTTATTATCTAACATTAAACGTAACCACGCAATTGTAACCTCTCATCAAGACCCTAAAAACTGAAGATAATTACTTTTAAAAACAACGCAAACTCCCTGAAGCTCGTCGCGACAATCAACAAAGCGCGCAATTTAAAGGCCAAATAAGCGTCGTATCAGAGTTTTTCTTAAGCAGTCTCGTCGCAAACTACGTTAAAATGATTTAATTCCCCCCTGATAGCGTTACGGGCGCCGTTATTATTGAGATCGCCGACGCGGCCCGCCCGGCTAATAAACGCTTATCAACGCCCTCATTATCACACCCTTAACATCGCTTTAATGTCTTGCTCTTGAACAAAACATATTTAATCACATTTTTTTCCCCGGCGACGCGGAGAAAACTTTTAAATTTCATAAAATTACAGTGTCGCAGCGACGGACGGCGGAAAAATGGCCGGAGCTGAAACTTGGTCGAGGGGAGGGCGCGAAATGCGGTTAAAGGGTAAACCTTTCTTCTAATATAATTTGTTAACTTGGTACTTTATCTTTTGATTACAAAAATATGTACACATTGTATGAAGTTATAACTCCTGTGACTGTAATAATGTATTAGGCACCTATTGAATCATTTCTTGACGTATTTGAAAATGTTTAAATAGCACAATCGTTTTGGGGTGGCTAGTCAGTGCTAGCTTTGTAGATGTATAGGTATCTATTTATTATTACGTGTGTATCAGTTGGTAAGTGCGTGTAGAGTGTGAGGCGCCCCGCGGCGCCGCTCGCCGCCGTCGCCCTGATCTTTTAAGCCCGATTTTACTGCTGGTTCACGACACTAAATTATAATATAACAGCTCATAAATTTCTGAAACTATCCTTCTTTGACGCGGCAGACTTAAGGATTTTGAGTCAAGCTTTAATATCGAGAAAGCTCGAGCGAGCGTAGCTTCACAATATGAAGTCGCCCGAAAATACAACCACGTAAAACGAAAACATTAGACGTTACTAAAATTCAAATTCAAACGAAAACAATGTTAATAAAATAGTAAGGTATTATATTTATTTTTATAAATGCAGAATATGAATCAAAAGGACGCATAGTATCAACAGCGAGCTCAGGTGAAGTCATGCGCTTAGCCTAGGATTTGTCGAGTGTTCTTTTGAACGTATCTCTCCCCCATATTTAAACTCAAAATTAAGAGCCAGTCAGCAAACAGTATCAGAAAAAAAGGGTGTCGACGACTAAGTAGCTCCTCGTTGCCCGTAATATTTGAAGCCACGAAAGAACCGAATTGAATATTAAATGAAATAATTTATGCCATATTTATCATTTTGCAAATGAACAGTCTCACCTTAATGAAAACGTTAATAATAAAAAAAATTGACGCTGTGTTTGTTTTGAAAATAATTCCAGAACGTTTCGTTTTAATTAGAGATTTTATTTATACATAATTATATTCCAGCTTAGTAACTAATGTAATGATAGGAGGTACCTTATTACGTCCATTCTGATATATTACCGAATAGTAAATGCTTCTTCACTTGATAGCAGTCAAAAAAAGCTTGCGTTTCTCAAAATCCACAATACAGCAATTTCCTTGCCCAACGACCGGAAGTTACAAAACATAATTTTAACACCATCGAAATGAGTGACAACCTTTACTAAGAAAATTGAAGATTGTGATTGTATAACCTCGAATCCCTGAGCCAGGCACTTTTGTATATTAATTCGTGACTGCGGTATCTAAAGTCCTCATGAAAAGGGTGTAACATCTTGGTTGCGGTAAGGCTGCGTGCACATTAGCGACCGGGCGGCCGTAAATCACGCGGGATCACGGCGCGCGGCTATCTGCGACAGGCGACAGCGGCCGGCACGTCTACACTCTGCACCGTACGTACCTCATGCCTAATTGACTTTACATTTCGACTATGGAACACGTATTTGTGTAACTGTAAACTGTTGAATATCTGAAGAGATAAATTGCAACCACTGAAGCGGTCAGAAAAACTAAGAATAAAGGAAAACCAGCCATGGTTTGTGTGGACATTACAAACGCTTACAAAAGTCAGTAGATAAGTGAAAACAGATTCAAAAATTAAATGCGGGCAGGTAAAGGTGGTGGGGAGAGAGTGGGGGGCTAGTAAGGGATCTTCGTTAAGGTTTAATTAAATCGTCCTCGGCGGCCTCTCGCGCTTTAATTCCACCGTTATTAACGCTGTTAAAAAGTGAGTAGCCTGGATAAGGCAATGCGTGGAGTCGATTTGTGTTCTCATCTCTGAAAATTAAATTATCAGCTGAATAGTATTCCTATCGAAGGTTATTTTTTATTGTGGGTTACTTACTTATTAAGTACTACATAAAAGTGTATTGTTTTACTTTTTTTACCTATCTACTTGTGTGGGATTATCTTAAACTTACTGTCGTATTTTTTTAGTCTCTACATATAATAGTTAGTTACATTTAAGAGGCTAATGCGTAACTCTTTAAAAAAAGGAGGAGGTTCTATGTTCGTCTGTATGTTTCTTTAAGTATGTTCATCGATATTTTCATAAATTGTGAGCCGATTTAGATTTTTTTTTTTATTTGGTTGGGGAAGCTCGCTACCAACTTATTAAAATAATCATACTGGACTTCCTACCCATACGAATTTTATTAAGTTTGATTTGGTAGTTTTTGAGTTAGCTTCAATAATACGTATTTAATCCACTTTGTGTATGTTGATGATGTTATAAATCTTCCTGTCACTGTTGTTTACGTAACAAGCTAGTAAGTAGTGCTGTATACGAATTTTCGTGGGTTAGGTAAGTAAGTACGGCCACTAAATCGTGGGTTAGGTAAGTAAGTACGGCTACTAAAAAGCGAAAAATAAAAAACTTTTTTACAATATAAACAACCGATTTCCAAAAAAAACGCTACTTTGTGAAAAGCCACACAAACAGCAACTCTACAGTTTGTCCGCGGCCGAGTGGTCGCGGTGTTTCCGCAGAGGAACACTTGCGATAAGACGCGCTCACCAAGCAGCCGACAGCGCCCCCCTCTCCGCACCACCCAGCAATATTCCCGGCGCTCAGCAAACTGTTTGGATTTTAATATCACCCTTAAGTGTTGTTGCTAAAGACGTCCCCGGCTAAGTACTAATTTGTCCCAACTTGAAACGATTGAGCCGTTTCTACAACTGCGTAAAGTAACATTAATTTGTTCAACTGTGTACACTGGGTCTGTTTAAACGTTTCGGACTTTTATTTAAGGCCTTTATATACAATGCTCATTCATTGATTTAACTTCTTTATATTGGTGCATGCATGCTAGGATTGCTAGGGAGGTAAACTTCTTTCACTCTCCTTTTTATGAAGCAGTTAGTAGGTAGGTACTTATGTCCGAAACCTAAAATTTTACTCGTTAATCTCTGACTATGTCTTTACCACTACTTATACACTGATATACACTACAGACTTTTAGTTAACACCTAGATATAGTTAAATTCTGTTTAATGGCGATTTCCGGCGAACACTGCCTGTGCCGGGCTGACGAGGTGAGCTGAATAGTTCGTTGAAAAAGTCGACTCTAGGGTCGCGATTTCATAGACTTCGCTTGACCATTAGCTTCGCGACTTGGCTTGGCGGGAATTCACATGGTCAAGAATTCTCCGATGTTCTTCTAAAAGTTGATCAAGGCACTCTAACAGAGGAGAGCGGCCAGGTAGCCCTGCCAGAAACTCTTGATAGAGTAGTTCACACTTTAGAAGATCTGATTCGTCTAGTCTAGATACTGGGAAAAAAATGATCAAGCTACAGCGATCATCCACAGTATTCTCTCACGAATATGGGACCGAAGTGATATACACGGTACCCCTCGATTAAGACTGTTATGGAGGGGCAGACACCGAAGGCTGAGGGTGTTGACCTCAGGACAAACTGCTTCTCACACGGACAACTGTAGGTACGTCGCTTGCTGCCGCGTCAACGTCTTGACTCTCTATATATTTTGGCTGCTGAGAACAAAACTACAAACGTACGTAGTATACTTACAGAGAAGTTTTATAAAAATGTGGCTCTTATATATTATATTGTGGTGTCTTACGATTTCCACGTGAACGAAGTCGCGGGCAGAAGCTAGTTATTAAATAATAAATCCCATTACAGCCCGCTAGGTGTTCACAAACAGTAGTAGTTTTAACTAAAATGATGATTAAATATTTAATTGAAAGCTTAAAACTAAAATGTTCAATTGTGATTTACTTAGTAGGTACTAGCGACCCGCTCCTGCTTCGCACGGTTTTTACGACTTTGCGAAACATCGAGATTTCTTAGTACCTTAGTTTAATATGAACGTATTAGGTATACACATACACCTTCCGGAATAAATTCTCTAAACGGTGGTAAAAACCTCATCAAAATCTGTTGCGTGATTTAAAAGAACAACGCAGACATACGGACAAACACGAAAAGCGACTTTAATTTATAATATGTACTAACTGCGCCCAGCGGTTTCACCCGCGTAAGTCTCGATCCCGTGGGAATATCGGGATAAAAGTAGGTACCTATCCTATGTCCTATTCCAGGTTCCAGGTACCCATGTGCCAAAATTCATCTAAATCCGTTCAGCCGTTTTAGCGTGAAAGCGCCTAAAAAAGCGTCACAAACAAACAAACACACTTTCGCTTTCACTTTCATAATATTATTTAGGATAGTTAGGATATTATATACCTAATTATTGCATGTACTTTTATTATTGAATTATTGTATTAAATGTGAAAAAAAGTTTACGCCAACATATAGGTACTTATCGTTTTCTGTCTGACCAACAAGCAATATTGCCAGTTTTTAGATGTTGGGTTATCTTCTTCAAACTGGCAAAATTGCTTGAATCGTCAGCTGTAACATTGGCCTCCGAGAGAGCGCTCTCATGCTCACACAGCGCCCTCTAGCGAACAGTACCAGTTTTCTCGTACAGACAAGGGTTGTCCTACAAGCGCGGTAACCCTGAGTGTAAAGCTCATAACTTTAAATGTTCTCAACATTAACTAGAGGGCGCTGATGTACGCTAGGCGCGAAGCTTATTGAACTTTCCTCCACCACCCAGCCTTTTCCTTTCTATGGGTCCTACTCCTACCTACCTCTATTATCAGTAGATAGCAGCACTGTATAATTATTTTGTGACCTTACGAAACTGCTGCCCCCAACCATGTTCAACGAAGTGCCAGGCCGCGCCGAAGCTGTAGCCGCGCGCCTGTAGCTTTAAATTCTCTATGATCCAGCCTGTCCCATCTTGCTGTCCTCTCCCCAGGGACGCCCTAAGCCGAAGTTATTACCACACAGGGAGCGCACTTACCGAACGGTCGCTTAGTTCAAAAGTGTTTTATGCCCTGCCTGGAGGCTTTAAGTTATTTTCGCCAATTGTAAACCGATTTCAAATTTCTTTTTTTGTTCGAAAGGGTGTACTCCCGAAAATTTATATGGGACCACCCATATAAATTTTATAAATTTTGTTTAAATTAGGAAGTTTTTGTGTTAGCTTCAATAATTACGTATTTATCCCACTTTGTCGATATCTTATTTTTGACTCCGTCACTGTTATTTACATAGCCGACAGTGGTATTCGAATTTTTATGTGGAGTAGGTACCACAACTAAAGTGAAAAATAAAAACTTTTTACAAAACAAAAAAAACCGACTTCCAAAAAAATGTGAAAAATAGCTTTAATTTCGGAATTAAAGTTATTTTTAGTGTTTTCTTTTGGAAGTCGGTTGTTTTTTTTTGTAAAAAGTTTTTATTTTAGAAACCTCCCCAAACTTTAAGCAGTATGTATATTGTGTTCAAGACTTCCTAATTTACCCTAGGCTGATAAAATTTTAGCTTTTCCTTATTATGTTGTGTTTAGGCCGGCTTCCCCAGCTCCCGTCTTTGCAGTGTATTGTGTTCATAATTTCATGTGACATGGCTAGAAAGCTCTGATACCATTTTTTTTATGCAGTACCTATGCTGTACAATATAATATGGCACGCAAGTTTCCTTTCCATAAGGCAGATGTTGCTTCGACTTCGCAATACATTATTAATTTATATAGATAGATAACTAGCTTATGCCCGCGACTTCACTTGTGTGCATGTCGAATTATCCCTCGGGAACGTACTACCGGGGTAAGAAGTATCTTATGTCTGAACCCAGCGGGGCGAACACATCCTTGTGACATTACACGAGTCACACATTTTATCACAGAATAAAATGTGTGACTCGAGCCATGTCACAGTGTAGGCCGTGCTCGCCTACCCATGTGCCAAATTTCATCCAAATCTGTTCTACCATTTTAGCGTGAAAGCGTAACAAACTCACTTTCTCATTTATGATAATTACTAGCTGCGCCCCGCGGTTTCACCCGCGTAAGTCTCGATCCCGTGGGAATATCGGGATAAAAAGTATCCTATGTGTTAATCCAGGTTATAATCTGTCTGTTTGCCAAATTTCATCCAAATCCATTCAGCCAATTTTGCGTGATTGAGTAACAAACATCCAAACACACAAACACATAAACACACAAACTTTCACATTTATAATATTAGTAGGATTACTATCTGCGCCCCGCAGTTTCACCCGCAAAAGTGTCGATCCCGTGGGAATATCGGGATAAAAAGTATCCTATGTCCTAATCCAGGTCATGGGGTCTACCCATGTGCCAAATGTCATTCAAATTCGTTCGGCCGTTTTAGTGTGAAAGCAAACAAATAAACTTTCGCATTTATAATATTATTATATACTAGCTTTTGCCCGTAACTTCGCCCGCGTGGAGGATGGAAATCTTATCACACGGGAACGTATTACCGGGATAAAAAGTATCCTGTGTCCTATTCCAGGTCATGGTTAGTACGTGTTTATAGCTGTATAGTTAAAGAAGTAGGGAATTAGGAAATAATAACATTCACCTGTTCCGGGACTCGGCATGACTTACACTGTTTGTCCCCCGCCGCAACAGGACATCAACGAGAACGAGATGACGACGCCGAAGTACTACTACGAGCGCGTTACCTCGTTTCTCTGGACACAGTGTCACACCGAATCACATTGCAGTACATATTTTTGTAGATATAGTTATCTTTAATGGCGACAGAATATTACACTTGAAATTCTTAAAGTATGTGTCGACTGTGGCGTCGAAGCTCAGTTGTTTCGTCGTTATGGATGGCGAACCATTACTATCTACTTTATACTTAGGTTTAAATATTGACACATTAATTGAAAATCACAATTACTAGTTATAATAAGTGAATGAATTATAATTAAAGAAATAAAACGTAACTATAGATATTACAATGTTTTTTTCTTAGGTTTCCCTACCTTTCTTAATAGTATAAACATACATACTTGAAATACTTATAACATATGAGTAATTATGATTAATTTGTATAATAGCTACTAACTTATAACAATTTTATAATGAGTGTGAATAATTATTTTATGTTGATTATAATATCGATTAGGTATTTATTGTATTATACCCTATCAAGAGACAATAAAGTGATCCTTTATTAACTTGTCAATCCATAGAACTTATGTCTTCTCTAACAAAATGCAATTTTATTTCTTAAACCGATGGTCACAAAATCCTTTGCGTTTACCTTTATTGTCTCAACAATTTAACACGTTACAATGGGAGTATGACATTTAATATTACTGTGATGCTTAAATATTAGTTCTAAGCTAAATCTATTCCTATGTTCGTAAACATAGTCATTTTGAAATTACCCCTCAGAAGTTCCACCACTATGCAGACAATCTCATTAAGTTGCGTAGCGATCGCGTGTCCGCGCTACTGTTCGCAAGCAGCCAGCTGTCAATATATCGCATTACACTGAAACAGGCTCTCATACAGGATGGTCGGACAAATCTTCAGCCTTATTATTAAATAAACTTTAGAATATTGTATACACTACATATGAATTAATGGAACGTGGCTACGCAGCTACTCAGAGGCTGGTTTGCCACGCTTCTACCTACAACGAATGCGTACGCGACGACTAGTACATCATTCCCTAAACTATTTACTTTCTTATATTTAATTTCTTACTTTGTATCTAATGGCAGTGATGGTCAGCAGTTGTCGGGAGGGACCAAAAATGTCGACCATTCCCCGGAAAATCAAATCAAAAATTTTATAAGACAAATAAATTCGGAACCAAATTTTTTTTTGTCTTTTTTTCCTGTTTTTTTTATTACTATGAGCGGAACGGGCCTTCGCTTCGTCCTCACCGGCCACAACTCCTCTTACACTAACGTAATCTTGGTTACGTGCAATATCTATTATTCTATGATTACCATTTATTCGACATAAACATGTAGCAATTTCAAAACCTATCCATACTTATATTTTTTAAGCCCTAACATTAATCAAATTGAGATGCAAAGATGGAATTAAAAGCACAGGTAATCATGAACTATGCTTATCTACAAACCGACTAAAATCGTCATTCTACTATCAAGCCACGATGCGAAAACCATTTACTTACATTATTACAAATTTAAAATTAACCGTTCAACTTCATCGCGTACTGCCAACAACCTGATCGACACACGTTTAAACGCTATCGTGAATATGATGTGTGAAACTGGAATGTACTTTAGTGATTTACTACCTAAATATATAGCTATAAGCCTGTTTCAGTGCCTAACGCCGTAAGTCAACCCTGAGCACAAAAATGTCTGAAAATAAAGAACTTTTCATTCAATTATTCAGTCGTAGTGCTGGCTTTAACCAAACAATTAAGGAATGAATAATGAGACAGTCTTTATTGTTTTTTTTTTTACAAAACACGTAGTAATAGATAACTAGGGGCTTGTCAAAAATTATAATATATATTAAATGAGTATGAAAACTCCTTGCATTATTATGAGAGACAGACGTGACGTCAGCGTCGAAAGTCGCAGTCACATGCAACACGGGTAGTCGTATCAGAGTGCGAACGACTATGTTACAGTGCGCGTCATATAACTTGGCCGCTCTGAAGTAGGCTACAAATGACTGCGCAGTAGGTAGTCACTTACTGATAAAGTAGCGCGCATGCGCAGCCTAGCTTTATTTAAAGTCCGGTTAAGAAGTTATGATTTCCGAAATCACACTTCAAGATGCCATAGTTAAAAAAAAAAAAAAGCCTAGCTTTAGAGCGGCAAAATTATTTGACGCGAACGGTACATCGTAATATTTAATTTGTAATCATTGTTGGCCGCGTCAAGTTTTCGCATTTTCTTGATGGCTATGTCAAGTTTTCGCATTTTCTTGATGGCTATGTCAGAGTGTATATAAGCAACAAAGTCATCGACTGAATAATCATAATGCATCAAATATCATACATCATACTATAAATTTTGAGTACATTTCTTTCTAAACCTTAACAATTAATACATTATCAAAATTTTATGGACTATGAATTATTAATAACATGAAAAACAGTCTTCCAGGTTTTTCGTTTATCAAAAATTTGTAAATTGTAAATTTTTATTTGTATAAAGATAAACCAATAAAGTTCAAGAATCTCAAAACAGTCTAATCATACACATTAGCTCTTTCTTGAGAGTTGAAGAGCTATGTTTTTAAGAAATGCATCATTCTTTCCAATTTATCTAAATCAGCCAATTTTTGGTATCAAATATTCTAGACTTACAAAATAGAGAAAAACATATATAGTGCCATTGGCTCCGAAATATTTGTGAAAAATGAGATTTGTGCAAACATAATCTCGAATATACGACGCTTCATACAAAAGTGGGTAATAATAGCGTGTCTCAGTTTGTAATAACAACGATAATTAAAAAATAGCATTCATAGCCCTGTTCAAAGACCCTGTCAGAATATTACGGCCTCTATAGATGGTAAGTAACAAACAATCAGCTTTAATTTTATATTAAGGTATGCAGTAACGATGCAGCCGTTGAAAATTATATGTAACAGCGGATGAAGCAACTTGGCCCAGTACTTTTTCACTCCTAACCATATTGACGAGTACATAACACGCCTGATAGTCATATTGCTTCAGGCGAACAACTGCAGACTCCAGTTCCATACATGACGATACATTGACGCGATGCAAGTGGACTATCTCGAATTAATTACATACTCTATTAATCATTTTGGATAAAATGTTTGCCTAATCCTGTAAGTACCTTATAAATTGCAATACTTATCATATTTTGAATCATTCAAACATTTAATGACAGAATTATCAAATATTACAAACACATATCATTGAACATTACACAAACTACTTTCGTAATCGTAAATATATAAAATCAAACAAAAATTTCTCTCTAAGACAAAATGGTTTATATACGACACGACATCACGTGAACTCTTTATAATAAGTATAAGAATGGAGAATACAAGAATATTACAAAAGAGAAGCTTTCGCGTCCCCTAAACTGAAAGTAACGGGAAAGACAAATGGATTTACACGCTTATAATTTACAGAATCTACGACGAGTCTGACTCTTAAGAGTATAATTCAACTTGTTAATTATTACACGGTATAATGAAAATCAGCGCCGTACATCTTGTGTTCGTTTACTTCTCCTTCTCAGTGCCCTTGTCCTTGCCTTTTTCATCTGCTTCCTTTTCCAGTTCCTTTTCTTTTTCGTCGCCCTGTAACAGTGAGATTACAAGTTTAGCTTCTACTTAAAAAACCATGATGGTAAAAAAAAAAAAAATATAACGTTAGTAATATGTACCTTGCCCTTTTCAGGTTCATCAGGTAGCGGCTGCTTCTCATTGGGGCCGGTGCCCTCCTTCGTGTCCTTGGTGGCCTCCTTGACGGGCTTGGGCAGGTGTGCGTTCAGATCGAGGGTGGAGCAGATGTCGTCCCAGTCGTTGAAGGCGCGCTCCTTGATACGCGACACCAGCCCCACGAGGTTCGGGAACAGCTCGCTCATGGCGTCTCGCAGCGGGTGCGGCACTTCTTTGTCGATGAAGTGGACTTGTGCGAGGTTGGCGAACGCAACCACATCCAACTGAAGACAAGTTTAGTCTCATAAATTACATACAACCAAAAAAAAACATAGGACTAACATAGAACCTCCTCCTTTTTGAAGAAGTCGGTTAAAAAGGACTAATTTGATCGTGGCCTACCTATATTATATTGTTGCATTGAAAAGGTGCAGGATTTTACTAATTCATAAGGAATATCTTACTAAATCTGTTTTTCTAATGTATTTCTATCGAACTACTCGTTTAAAGCAATTTGACTTATCTCAGTTAGAATGCCATTAGAGTAACGGATGAACAAAAGAACACAATTTCGCTTCTATGATAAAACACATGAGTCACCCGAGCGCGGACCACACCGCAAACTTCACGACAGGAAGACTAAAAAATTAAAAGAAAAAAAAACTCCCTCTCTCTTAAATTGCTTGAATTGCTACTTAGCCCTCTTCCTCTCTCCTAATTTTGCTGTGCCCGACACGGTCCCTAATGATATTTTACTTGTTACACCATCTTTGTAACACATATGGAATGCAATAAACAATTGAGTATTGTAAACTAGCGCATGGTTGCCGGTCATGGCCTGTCTAGCCGATGGAATCTGTGCTATAAACAAAGGAGTTATAATTCAATACTATAGATAAAGCAAAACTAAGTTACCTTAGCTTGCGATGTGTCTGCGCTTCTCTTAGAGCTAAATTGGGAATTAAAAACACTTACAAGAGTCGGCTCATCTCCGAAAAAGAAAGGTCTATCTGACAGAAGATCCGAAAGAACTCGCAGATCATTTTTACCAAACTCAAGGATTTCTTCTTGCGAATGCACACCAATGCCATGGGCCTTCGCCTTTTTCATGCCCTGAAAGTAATTTATTAAAAACAATATTATGATTATGTCTAACCTAAGTTCAATAGGAACAAAGATGATTCAGTAATAATAAGAAAGATAATCGTTTTAACGCTAGTTCTCGGATCAATTATGTAAGTCCGGCCGCAAATAAAAATCGGCATGGAGTGAGTCGGACTCCATCTAGGGGTACCTTGGTAGGAAAAATATTATTCCATTTTTACCCGACTGCGGCGAAGCCAAAAAAAGGAGGGTCATGTGTTTTGGCCTGTATGTATGTATATGTATGTCCGTCTCTATGTTCGTTGCTACTAAACGGCTGAACCGATTTCGATGAATGATGACACTGGGTATATTAAAATTTAAAAATCTTAATGTCGGATTTTTGGCGTAAAAATGGGCGTGTTAAAACAACAAAATCTCCTAAACCTATCGAGTGCGGTTATGCGATATCGCAATGAAGGGTTTAAAAGGTGATTACAAAAATATACATATACTTATGTTTAAATGTAGTTTGGAATGAGAAATGATAAAAAACTAAAGGAGCGAAAATCACAGGCGGGGGATAAACAAAGTTACACCATATTTCAGGTTATTTATTGGTTTGACCTGCGATGCCAAAATTCGATATAATAATAGAATGCTTGTTTTTCTCGTTAAAGTTATGTATTTTTGCAGTCGGGTTTTTTTAAATTACTTTTTATGACATAGTCGCGCGATTAATCTAGTTGCTTATGTACGTAATTTTTCAGGTAAGTAAACGATGGCGTAATCGCGACCTTCGCGCGAATAAGCGATCGTCGCATTCATTATCATTTTATCACTTTTTGTTCGGAAAACCGAAAGCAGCT
The DNA here is from genome assembly GCA_949152455.1 of Lithophane leautieri. NCBI lineage: Eukaryota > Metazoa > Arthropoda > Insecta > Lepidoptera > Noctuidae > Lithophane > Lithophane leautieri. The sequence continues at coordinate 15,507,518 of OX424458.1, read as the reverse complement.
TGTGGTCGCGCCGACAGAGCCTGTTCACCAAACTTTTAGTTAAATAAAATATCAAAACAATATAACCTCCTCCTTTTATTGAAGTCGGTTAAAAAAGAAGAAAGACATTCGTTTTGAAAAAGAAACCAAAGCATAATGAATTTAATATTTTCGTATGACGGTATCAATGCAACTTTCAATGTGTTGACAAAAATCAAATCATTGCATCGACCGGAAATCAGAACAACAAAAACCAAAACAATAAAAAGAAGAAAGAGATTAGTTTGGAAAAAGAAACCAAAACATAATGAATTGTATATTATTGTATGACGGTATCAATGCAACTTTCAATGATTGTGTTGACAAAAATACTACTTAGTTAAAAAACTAATAAACCTTTTTTTAGGTAATAAATTTATATATATAGTATAATATAATAAATTAATAATACTCCGTAATTATTTTTGAGATCATTATTTCTTTGGACCATTTTCTGTATCTCTCATGGGTTCTAAATTGACTGAATCACCCAGCAGTTCTGTGAAATTTTAAATCTATAAAACAGCGAATCAACAATTTTTTTTTATATTCAGATTGCCCATGACTTCTAAAGAGGTGCCATAAAGAATATGAATTAAAAATCTAAATAAAAAAATTGAATCCGCGAAATTTGGCGGGTATTCTGGTAATGGTTCCCGCAGACAGACATAACGCGACAGCGCGACGCGATTCTGGCACAATTTCAAAGTTTTCATTGAACTCGCGTTGTCGCGTCGCGCCTGTGCGCGGGAGCCATAATGTGACAAACCGAACTCATAGAATGTAACCACGAACACGATAGTCAAGAAACGGATTGATAACTGTGAGTGTGAAATTAAAAAGGCTAAGAAAAATAACTTAAAAAAACTTGCTAGGTAACACGTACCTTCCGGGCGGCCGTCAACTTATAGCAGAAGTTGAGAATCGGGTTTGGCAGACGAGTGTTGAGCGCGTTCTGAAGATTCACCTGGTATCCCTTGATAACACTGTCCGGGTACTTAGCCCGCCACCATAACACCACCCAAGATAGATGATTCTCGATCATAGAGATCATAGCGTGAGCCACGACCCGCTGCTCCGGCGTCAGGGCTGTATATAACAAATAGGTCAAATCAGGCAAGCCAGGTTCCACTACCTAAATTTAATGCACATGCGCAACGTCCCAGAATTATCTAGGGAACTAGGACTCAGCTCAGCCCACCCGGTTTTACCGAGAAATCTCAGTCATCAACACCGATACGAGCCCCCACCAATGAATGATGACGCACGACCTGCCTACCTTCACAGTTATTTCAGACAAAGAAAGAAAAAATGTAAAAAGTTGACAAGTACTCGTAAGTAATTAGTGTAGTTACTAACTAATTCAAAGCGCTGTATCTTGCTAAGACAATACATACCCGAATCAAGATCTTTGTTGAATTTTTCAGAGAGTTCTTTGATGATGAAAGTACTATCCGCTACCTCTTCCCCGTTCAGCTCCACAAATGGCAACTGGCCCTTCTTTGAGCGGAACTTTGCCTTGTGATCCACATTCTGTGAAAGAATAAATATTAATTAATGAACTAGATAATTATAGATATTATTACAAATTGTTGTTTTATTCACAAGGGAGAAGAGCCGGCAAAGGCCTTTCCCGAAGGACAATACCGTCTGAAGTAGTGTATTATTCATTAACACATTTCATCGCAAATGTTGGAAGTTGCAAAGCACCTAATAACGTATTTTTTATTCCATGTGCCAAATTTCATCTTAATTCGTTCAGCCGTTTTAGCCTGAAAGCGTAACAAACCAACAACCGAACTCACTTTCGCATTTATAATATTAGTTAGGATAAGGATAATAATAAAACCGGCCAAGTGCATGTCGAACCTCGCACAATGAAGGGTTCCGTAGTTGGGATGAATTTATCCAACAAACTTAACATTGTAGTTGAAAAACTGGTTCTTCAATACAGAATGTATGGGAGAACATGTTTTTGCAACTGCAAATTAAAGTTGGTCGATTATTACTCGATAACTGGTGGAGCCTTCGTAGCGGTTATAGTTTTCCTTTTAATTTCGTTATATATACTACTGCCGTGAATTTTTTCACATTTCCAAACCCAACCATTTAGCTGACAGGGGGGGGACACTTGACTCTAACAAAAATTTGTACTTTAAAGCTTAATATTCCTCAAACGGATCCCTGAATCCAAAAATGGTTTTCACAAACTCCCATTATTTTTAAACGACCTTTCCAACGATACCCCACACCAAGGGATTGACGAGAAAAAAAAAAACAATCCCCACATTAAATGTACCCTAAAAATATTTTTTTTACCACTTTGTCGGCGTCGTTTATACACACATCAACACGGTCTAGGGATATTTTTTAAAAAGCGAATAATGGGTTAATTATTTATATGACATGTATATATTTAAAAGATACGTTATTTAATATTCTACCATTTTTTAATAATGGTTAAGGTACTTCGATTAAAATTTCAGGATTTTATGGAAAAAAAATGATGCATAGACGGAAACCGTATATGAATTAACTTTTAATTTATGAGTAGAAACTGAAAAAAATAGAAAAATCATTTAATTTGTGTTTATAAACTTGAAGTTAGTAGTCTGAGAAAGCGCCCATGATGTTCATAACACATCGGCAACGATTCGGCATGCTCAGAACAAGGTTGTCAATATCTTGCTGCGGAATATTGTCCCATGTCCCTCTGAGGTGCGCAAAAGTTGATCTTCTGTAGCCAGATTTTCAGGAACTTCCTTCAGAGCTCTTCTTTACAGCATATCCCACGCATGCTCAATGGGATTTAGATCTGGCGATTGAGCAGGCCAGTCTAAGGCCCTAACATTGTGTGTATGTAACCAAGCTGCTACCGTTCTCGCCGTGTGTGCCCGGGCATTGTCGTGCATGAGCAGGAAATCTTGCCCCATTTGTGTTCTGTGGGGCAAGATTACGGGCCCCAGCACCTGTTGGACGTATCGTTCTGCCGTCATATTGCCCCGCACCCAAACGAGATCCGTCCGTCCTCCAAGATGAATTCCTGCCCAAACCATAATTGTTCCTCCTTGGTATGGGTGAACTTCCTGAGGGTTCTGAAGACGGCTCCATCGTCCAGGAACTCGCCAAACACGCGTCCTTCGTGAATCTGGATGGAAGCCGAACCTGGATTCATCCGTGAACAGCACATTGGACCATTGCTCACGGCCCCAGTCCACGTGGTTCCGAACCCATTCTAATCGTCGTCCACGATTGCCTCTCCGTAAAGGTGGGACCCGGATTGGTCTACGAGAGCGTAGATTGCTTTCATGCAGTCGCCTTCTTACAGTTTGGTCACTCACAAGCACTTGGTGTTCCACTCGCAGCCTTTGGACCAATTGAGTCGCCGTTGCATTTGGTTGAGTTCGTGCAGTAATTTGCAAAAATCGGTCTTGTCTGGGGGTAGTGATGCGACTTGGCCCCCGGTGCCTCTCCGCTACTTCACCTGTGGCACGATAGCGTGTCCACAATCTTGAAATTACATTTTGGTGGGTCCCTATGGCCTCAGCAACATTACACTGAACAGACCCAGCTTCCAGCATTCCCACAGCTCGTAACATCTCCGCCCTCGTCAAATGTTGGCGTTGCATGGCTACAATACCTCAATTTTAACTTTATCTTTCGTTTAAAAATGAAAAAAAACTGTAACTAAACGTAATTCGTATTGTTTTCTATATTTCGCACAAATGAAAATTCCCTCTCCTACACATCAAGACATTTTTATGCCACCGAAACAAAAGAATTTTCAAAAATTTGAATTTGGAATTAGTCTGAGATAAATTACAAACAAATCGGTGTACAAAAGATTCCAATGCGGCCAGTACTTTTCGAGTTATTTAATTGAGTATGAAATATCCCTAGACCGTGTTGATGTGTGTATGTATGTATATTCATACCAAATTACAGCTTTTTAGTACCAACGGTCTTTGAGCTAAGCCGCGGACAGACGGACGGACAGATGGCCAGACGGACAGACAGACGGACATGGCGAAACTATAAGGGTTCCTTGTTGTCTACGGAACCCTAAAAAAGCGATCTATCTAAGCGATTATCTGTTTCGTTAGCGAGATGAGTGACCTTTCGCTTTGTACCTAGATACCCATTATGAAGTTTTGTTAGGTACTTATCAAAAACAAATATCTTTATAAAAAAGTACTTAGTTATGAAGTTTTGTTAGGTACTTATCAAAAATATTATTATTAAGTACTTTTTTATTTAAAAAAACGTCATGTTTCTTTAATAAAAAGGTACTTAATAATATAAAGCACAAAAGTGGTAGTCCATTAAAATACCTCAGCTAGAACTAAGACCTATAAATCGTAGTAATCGGATTAACACACTGTGTAGTTGCCAGTACCAACTACATTATTTTATACCGGCTACCTCACCTAATACAACCGTTCGTTGACTTTGATACACTTTCTCAGTAATGTCTTGAATTGAATTCCACGTAGTAGGTACATAATCAACAGGTTGTTCGCTGTCTGCATGGTAACAGAGAAAAAGTTTGAATTATTGTCAACGAGGGAGTTTAAGTACAGGATTGGGTCGCCCGGGCCTCGGAGAGAAGCGTAGAGCCGGCCTGAAGGGGGTGCGGAGGAAGGACGCCTGACGGGGGGTGCGGCTGAGGACGCGAGCGGTGGAGGCCCAGCCATTTGGTTTATCTGGTACGGTATCCATGGCGACGGGCTCCAGACTTCGTCGAGCGCAGCCGGCCGCGCCGCGCGGGGAGAGCAGCTGTATTGATTTCGACTAGCGAGGTTCAGCGGCCGGCAAACTCGACCGTCCCGCCGCGTCGCGCCTCTCATCGGCTTGAGCATCAGCCACATTATTATCAGTCAAATCATATCGTAAATATAATCGTAAAAACATATCAAACTATATATTATTTTAGTTGTTAAAGTAAATTAACCAATTTACCATTAATAATAATTGAATGCAACTTGATACCATAAAGAGTTCCGTATAGTACGAGTATGTATGTAGATAGTAATTGTCGCCAATACAAATAAATAATTTACAACAATAAGTTCAGTGACTGTAGGCTTACATATAAATTATTGATTTAATTGAGTCCAGACGATCTATGAACACACATAATTAATTAATTATACGTTATTAATTAATTAATTATACATACATACAAATAAAATAGGTTGAGTAGCTGTAGTATCATCAATCCAATCATGACAAGGATTCCGTCAGTTACACAAAGGATCGCCGTCACTATGTAATATAATAAGTGGGGGAACTTAATTTGTATGGCACAGCACAGGCGACCATGTAGAACAAAATAGTCTTTGAACTAAAACATGTCTTGTTCATTCATCTTACCGTGCGTTTGCACTGGCGAAACATTCAAGACAAAACATGTTGAAATCTCTATTTTCTGTCAATGTTCCATACAATTTTTGACAGGAACTAGAGATTTAAACATGTTTTGTCTCGAATGTTTCGTCAGTGCAAACGCACGGTTAGGACTTGGCAAATCATGTCTAAATGCAATCAAACGACAAACGTTCCAATTCAAATATTTCGCTAATTGACTCAGATTTTATGAGAAAATACTCTGGTAAGTAATAATGAAAATAAAACAAGATTTATTTCTCAAGATTAGAGCCATAAATTAGAAAGAATAGAATAAATCATTTAGCTCGAAGACAACTCATTAACTCTGGATTACGCCTGCATCTCAGACCAACAAAAAAAGGTACACGGAGCACTACGAATATCAAAAGTGAAGTCACCCTTTTATCTATGTGTGTATAAAAAGGGTTGTCATTTGTTAAAGTTTTTCCCTATAATTTGGGAAATAATATTTTGGGTATAGTATTAAGCACCTCAATTATTAGGAAGGATTCCGAAACAAAAACCATTTTTTTACATCGCAAAATAAAATAAATAATCTATTAAGTACAAAGTGCATTTACATGCTTAAATAATAAAAATTGTGATCGTAGTATTTTAATTAGCCAGCCTAAGCTGAGAAACTAACTAAAATAAAAAATTAATACAGTCTGTGTTTAATAAATAACTGTTGATGAAATCTCATTTTTGTTTAAATTATATTTATACGTTTTTAGGATATCCACTTTTGGTCACATGGCGAAGTCCACGATTAGTTGAGTAAAGGTCGTTATTATCAAACTGATCCACGCTGGTGGCAGCCATTCTGGATCATTCCGACTATTTCTTATAGCTATTATCCATTTACTTACCGGCCAAGTGCATGTCGAACCACGCACAATGAAGGGTTCCGTAGTTGGGATGAATTTATCCAACAAACTTAACATTGTAGTTGAAAAACTGGTTCTCCGATACAAAATGTATGGGAGAACATGTTTTTGCAAATGCAAATTAAAGTTGGTCGATTATTACTCAAAATTTGAAATCATATTATGACAACACTCGCACTTTAAATGTCACTGTTTTCGTTCATTCATTCGTTTTGTTCCAAGTAACCTAAAATTCATAGTTAGCTAAATTAAGAAACGATGTTATTTGAAGTACTTACATGTGAAAAGTGATTCCGTGAGACTTTATAAGTGATTTGCTTTTGTTTGTACAAGTTTTCACTACACGAGAAGGCATAATTCTATTTTTTTTATTGATGTTTACTAGACGACGACTCGTGACATATTAGGAGTGATGAGCATAGTTTTAGTGTAGGTGTGTGCGTGAGCCTGTGTTGACTGGCAGGAGCATAGTTTTGTGGCTTCACTTTTGATGTTCAGAGTTCACCGTCTATCCTTTTTTGTTGGTCTGAGGCCTGCATGCATCCAACCAAGACCAACTACGTAAACTGTTACACGATAGTGGAACAATGACCCCCATTCCCATTTCCCATGCATCGCCAACGCCATTGACTTTCGCTTGCAACTAAAATAAATAAATGATAACCTCCTTCTTATAAAATTCGGTTAAAATATAGAATAGTTTAGTTGTACGTAATGTTTACGCAGAGCTTAGTTTTCAATTAATATAATTACTAGCTGTGCCCCGAAGTTACTTGATACACAAAACAATCAGCGATGGTACCCTAAGATTTTCTTAGGAAAGCTTCTGCGTTGCGAAGTCGCATCGTGCCGATTTTTTGCAGTTTTGTATACAAGCCCTTACCCGCGTAGATCTCGATCCCATGGGAATATAGGGATATAACGTAAACTATGTCCTATCTATTCCAGCAGTGCTATTCTGTCATCGTCTACACATGTGCCAAATTTCATCCTCTCCAGAGTAGAAAACGTCACGGCGGCGTCGAACGGTTTGCGTATTGCATTTTTATACTCGTAATAGCTTCAAAATTAAATGTCCGATTCGGATGAATTAAAAAGTACCTATTTTATTGCTACATCAATACCCTTGCAGATAAAACTATTTATTTGAATAAGAATTAATACTAAGATTTGAATGTTACCAACTTATGTTCCTACCGGCGCAGCGCGGCGATCTAATTAAATTTTAGAACACAAAAGCTGCTATTGTAACTTAACTATGATAGTTAGATATTATATTCCCTCGCGGACTCTCAGGTTGTTGTACTTATGTTGATTAAAATATGATTCCGACCGTATTATAGATGTACTTACTAAAGCACAATCATTAAAATAGAAATGCCACTATCTTTTAACGCGGTAGGGCGAATTTAACTATTTAAATCTTTGCCACTGCCATCATTTATTCATGACAGCCATCACTGCGGCCGTAAGTGCGGGCCATCGCTCTACTAATTAGGAAACATTTTACCAATGACATTTTACGATGGGTATGTTTTATCCGTGGAATAAAAATGTTCTCAAAAATATTCCTTTAACATATCTGGCGTTGGTAAAATCAGTCCTGAAGTTTGAAAGCTTGAGCTGTGACTGTGAATAAAACTGTCGCAAAATCTAAGAACATTACCTACTTTTGAAATGGTATAATATTTATCAAATGTAATAAATACAATGTAATAAGTCTGTGCAATTATGGACGAAGTTATCTTGACGAATAACTACCGGAGGCATATTATAAAGGACGGGACGGTTGACGAGTGTCGGGCATGCCACCGCCAGTTGAGTCCATCAGACATAATAATTATCTGTGGTTGTTCTCGTCTAGCTAACGGCGAGTACTTGCACAGGCATAACCAAGTGGCCAGGATTATTCACCAACAACTTGCCTTAAACTATAAACTTGTGGGCTCTGAGGTACCGTATCACAAGAATGTGCCCGACCCAGTTCTCGAAAATGACCATGTCACATTGGACTGGGATCGGTCTATCATTACTGACAGGACTATTGTTGCCAATATGCCTGATATACTCGTAGTAGTGATAGACCGATTAGCGCGCCGCCAAATGATAGTCGATGTTACCATCCCACATGACAAGAACCTCGTGAAAGCTGAGAAAGAGAAACAAATAAAATATCTCGACTTAGCACACGAGGTTGTCGACGTGTGGAATGTGAGGTCGGCTATAATTGTGCCGATTGTCGTAACGGTCAATGACCTGATGGCCGAAAGCCTCGACCAACATCTCTCGAGGCTCTCGTTAGGCGGTTGAATCAAGGGTCTAATTCAGAAGGCAGTGCTCCTTGATACGGCTCGCATTGTGAGGAGGGTCCTGTCTCTGCAACCCTAACCACCGGTAGCTTGGACCCTGCTCCCGACACCGGCTGACCTCTACTTTTTTATATTTCTAAATAATATTTAAAACTGTAAATAGGTAAAAAAATAAATAAATAAAAGAATAATAAAATTTAAAATGTAAATAATATGTATTCAAAATAAAATAAAGGAAAAATAATAATAAATTAATGTCCTTAGTCCTATTTTAATTTCTCATCATACTTGATACAGAAGAGAAGACAAGGAAAATCTAGAGAAGTATGGAAGAAAAAGATATATTGCGCCGACCCCAAATACATCGGGATGAGGGCAGGAAAATGATTATGATAGTTGATAAGACATTCATAATATCCTTGCAGATGCAGATGCTGTTTATCAACGTCATGTCGGTAATATACAAAGTACTAGTGTTTTAAGCCCTAGCTGACCCGTGCAGCGCGGGCGGCGGCGCGGCGGCCGGGATGGGCTCGGTTGAATACTTGAAATGAATTCACAGCTTTTTGGGATTCGTTTTTTCGATAAGACAAACGGCTGACAACGAACTGACTTTTTTTTACCCGACTACAGCGATGCAAAAAGGAGGGTTATGATTTTGACCAGTATGTATGTATGATCCCCCATAACTTCTATACTACTCATCAAAATTTGACAAATGAGGTATCATTGGAAGCGTTTTGATTGTCCGAATATAGATCCGAATATAGATTTTTTTTTAATAAAAATAGAAGTAATAAGACTTAAACCCAGCTACGACAAAAAAGTCAACTTAAAAGATATACAGACATCACATACAGACAAATAAAAAATCCGGAGTCACACGCGTTAGGGCATAAATCAAACAGATTACGTGTGAATTCGGGTAATTGATTTTTAATTTCTGACTGTCTGTGTCGTCTTGTTTATCTTTATATCTTTTTAGTTGACTTTTTTCAATATAATTTTATTGTATACATCATTTATACATGTATAACCTAACCTATAATACGGCCGATATAACTTGGCATTATAACTTTTCATTCTGAAAGCTCTGAAAAGAAGACTGATTTTACTTTAAAAAAGTTACATCTTTTAAATTGTTAGGTTTGTCGTTTAGGTAGTTTTTTGTTTTTTTAAGTTTAGCTGTGACTGTGATTGTTTAAAAAGGTACTGTTATAAATAATAACAGCAAACTATGATAAACCTGTTATAGAAACTTATCAAAACTAAGTAACTTGATAGGAACAATGAGAAAAATACCCAGAAAGTTACTGTATGGAAAGTTACTCAGTAAGTTTCTCGAAAGTTACTAGGAGTATTGGGAAAACAGGATTTAAAATAAAAAATTTGGTTGCATTTAAACTAGAAGTGGAAGAAGTCTTATCGAACAAAAAAATAAATAAGAAAGTAGTATATTATGCAATTAGTGAATAAAGGACCGATTTAAAGCGAGGGCCATAGATGAATCACAAGCAAGTGAAAAATTCTAATGATTCAAGTGTTAGAATCCTGAGCGACGTTAGTGATTCATGGCCCTCGATATAAATCCGTTTTACTCAATAGTTGCATATTATACTTTATACCATGACTACGATAAAAATAAAGATTTAAGCGAATATTTCGGTTCGTAGCCTTCTGATAGCCTTTCAAGATAGGCTTGCAAGTTCGAGTTTGTTTTTAAGTCAAAGTTACAGTTTGATTCAAACTTAATGGCGGCTCGGAAGTTAGATTCTCCCTGCGCAGTACCCTACCCCTCACCCCCGCTGACACAAGAAATTGTTACTGCGCAACGACTCGCCTCATGTTCCGAGCCACCATTAAGTATGAATCGAACTGTACCTACAACCCTTTTTCAGTATTTTTCTTTAGAAGTTTTCCAAAGCTCTAGTTTCTATGTTTGGCAGTTTGGGCAACGCGAGACTTACATTATGAGGACAACAATTTGTTATTTATGCAGTCAGCATGATACAACGGAATGTTAGGTAAGTATTTCTTTTTTGTAACACTATGCTCAGATAATGAACGATATAGCTCGTAGCGAGGGCGCTGGCGACGACAGCCCGGGCGGAGGCGCACCCCGGCCAGGGCAGGCGCAGGGGCGCGGGGTGGCCGGGGTTGGTCGATGGCCGGCCGGGCGCGGGCGGGGTCGCGCAAGCGCTCTTACGATCTCATTCAGGTCGAAGCCCTCGCGGTTGCCGACCCCTGCGTCTAGGCGCTCCCTCACCTAATAATGACATTTTCACCCGATGTTACACGAGTATTTGGGCATTATATCTGAGCATAACTAATGTTCTCAATGAATTAAATAACAATGTAAAAACAATGAGCTTATGAAGGGCGTTCATGATAACAATGCCTCGGTTCTAACTTCTAAGTAAGCAGTTAGGCACATGTCGCATAAGCACAATTTATATTTAAGTTATAAAAATAATCTAATACATACATCCATCAATAATCCTTACATATTATAAAACAAAGTCCTCCGCCGCGTCTGTCTATCGTCCTGAAAAACTCAAAAAGCATCCGGTTTTTACCAATGGATAGAGTGGTTCTGGAGTAAGGTTTTAGTATATAATAAACCCACATCCACGCGGGCGAAGTCGCGGGCATCAGCTATTCCAAGATAAAAGTCGAACAACTAAAAGCGAGAAGAGGATTTCTTATTGTGGGTAAGCTCTAACTCAAATTTTATACATACAAAGCGGCTACATCGGCTTTTTAGCATGTTTTCACTAAATATGTGAAATACCTTGCTAGGTGGAAGAAATAACATTCATTGAATTGCGGCTAATTTTAACAATGTACGTTACTGTTAAGTATCGTGTGTTAAGTGTAAACAACGCAACATCACACAATGTGCTACCGTTACTTAAACAGAAGCGTTCGGAGAACGATCAACCCCATTGTGCTTGTGCTGCTATTTCAGTCTTCAGTTTATCGATTGATGCACTAAAAAGATACACGATACTCGTGAATCCATTTACAAATAACAAGAACTTTCATTTAGTATGAAATAGTTTGAGATTCTGATACAAAGAGCTTCTTATCGTGTTTCGTGACGTAGTAATATGTATTACTTATTTGTGTATTGAATGCAGTAAAAGCGAATAACTACTGTACGGTTGGGGGTATAGGTACAATGTAATTACGATATTGATAAGGGTTTAATAACCTTACGAACAACTTGCGAAGGATATTGTCAGACTGGAATTTATGTTAACCTGCTCACCTTCAGAAAGCAGACTATACATGTAAAGAACCAAATCAAATAAAACAAAACCTTCATTTTCAAAATATTAAATACATTTCTCTTTCAATTCTAATAGATTTTTGAAATATCCTGCAAGCGTAGCATGAACACCGTTTTGTCGATGGAAGAGTAGACAAAAATGACGTTCCGTGTAGACTACGACGGCAGCTAAGTAAAAAGAGTCAACTGCACGTTTAACGAAATTCACTCTTTTACATAATTCGACTCAGAATTCTTTGTTTTTTTTTCAAATTGTATTCACTTCCTTAGACAAATTTCAGTTGTCAGTGTGATTTTGACAGTAACTTTCTTCCGAAATAGTTTACATATTATTAGTAGACAAAGATCGATATAAATGAAAGACAAAATGACATGATTGTAGAAGGATTTCTACGGTGCGATGTCAAAAATGAAGAAACGAAATGTCACTTTGATTAGAAAAAGCTATGTCTATTCTTCGTAGAAATAGAAAGCGTCATGCTACGCCTGCTGTTGATTAATAAATGGTAATACTAGCCATAGATGCCAAGCGGTAATAAATTATTTTTCAACACACTTGCTCGTAAAGTGGCTCTTATTGAACCGGTTTTAGGTTCATAATGCAGTGTCTTATGGAAGCCTGCTTTTTACTTTACATTACCACACTAGTGCGGTAATGTGCGCCACAGATAACTATTTACTAGTCGGAGTAATGACATGGCAGTATACAATTAGTAAGTACTATCATGGCAGCATGAAATTTGTATCCAATAGAAATTGTTTTTGGTGAAGCTTTTTACCAAAGACTAGCGCTCAAAAACAAGTTTTTATTTAAAAAAAAAAGAACCATAAGCGTTTAGATAAGGTAAAAAAAAATCCCATGGGCAGGCATGGGATTTTTTTTTACCATAACTAAACGTTAGTGGGATACTATACATTGAATTAGTATGTAATATCCTACTAATAAATGAGCATTCTCTATTTACACCTGAGCAGCGACTTGCGCTTTTTTTTTTAATCTCATCAAAGAAACTTCATGCGTTTCTATTATATGCCTACTGTGTAAATAAATAAATATTATATAGTGTTAAAATATTATCAAAATTTCATCAAATTATATATTGTTCTCTACCCTAACTCCATTTGCGTATTATGTATTATTAACATTATTCTATTTTTATATAGGCTGTTCAGTAGTGTTCAGCGTTATTTCCAGTGCCTTTATTTACACTCGCGCGCACATCGCTAGCGGAAAAAACAAACTCAGCACGCCATTTTTCATAAATATTTGTTATCGTTTTCGTTGTGCGGTTAATTATTAATCATAAATACAAAATTCTAAGTATTGTCACCAACCGACGTAGAAGTTTTTAAAAGAAACTCCGGATACTCAGTATGTACCTGGCAACAAAGGTCAGTTAAACTTTATTATAAATCTATCATCTCTATAGTTAGGAACGTTATTGTAGCATAAGTTCTTACAACAAGTTTGTGTTTTTACTCGCAAGTGTGTTGAAAAACGTCGTATGAATGGCGTGTGCATTGATCATTACACTCTCGGCTACATTATTGCGCTCGCCTGCGGCTCGCGCTAATAATACCGCCTCGACTGTAATACCCAATAAAGCACACTCGTATCACAATGTACTATTAATTATTATACCTAAGCACCTAGATCCTTATTGAAATCCAATAAAACGTCATTTCATCCTTGGACTCCTACCTATAACCTCACAGCAAGAAACTAAATCGCTGCAGAATCATCTTGTATGACCCAGAGTCTTTTCATTCCATGCATGAATATGTTGAGTAATATACAAGATCAACAGATAATTATTACTAATACGCCTGTTCTATAAAGCAAACGACTCATGATAAGTAACAGATCCTAAATAAAACATCTGCAAATGAGTAATAATAATTTTACTGTATTGACTCGGTGTGCGTTTTCCTCCCAAGTTTAAGGCCCTACCCTACCTCAAATTTTATCTCGCTCGCACTAAACTACTCGCGGCCTGAGTGAGAGCGAGACGGAGTGGGGTGCTGGTGGCTCTTAAGCCTCGAATATTTTAGGTAATTGCTTTTACGGTGAAAATAATGGTAATTTATGAATAAAATAAAAACATGGGACCTGCGTTATAGTTAGTTCAGTTATTATGTAGAGTTACATGATCTAATTTGAAGTATTTTGTTTAATACCAGCGGTTCATAGTTCGGTTTAGAGGTAACTTTGGTTTTTTATTCTATAGAGAAAATTTTATGTAGTCTGCAGTATTTTCGGCATAACAGAGGACCATGCTAAACAATTTGAGGTAGGGTAGGGCCTTAATGAATTGTGAGACTGAATAACCCTCCTTTTGACGCAGTCGAGAAAAAACTGAACTCCGACACACTGTTTATCAAACAAGACGCTAACTTACGAGTCTGTACGACATAACATTATAGGTAGGTATAGTAAGTACTACTACATCCGACTCCGGCAATACTTTGCAGGTTCGAGTTCACCAAAAAGGTGTGAATATGATGCATGAGTTAGGTAATAAGTAAAATAAGTTGGTTTTGTTTTTCTAAGCTTTTATTAATTAGGCGAGTTAGTATTGAAGCTACTGGCTTCTTATAATAATAGTCTCCAGTAGTGTTGCCCGGAACTTGAGAAAGTGCAGCCGACATACCGTAGCCGCACGATTTCATAGCTCAGTGGCTAACTCGCAGCTGCGGTTTCTCGATCACATTGCAGCATACATGTATTACCGATTTGAATTACTCCAATTGAATGAAACAATATTAGTTTGTCACAATAACATGACAAATAAACAAAGGAAGTCTCTTTGTTTATTTCTCATCTTATCGTTTTGATTTGATTTTGGTTTCATTTAATGGAGCTAGGATAGTCCGCGAAATTCCAATTTTCTTAGGTTTTTTTTTTTCAATTTTCGTTTCAGCGTCTGTTTAAATCATTAAAAAAAAAAGTTTGTTCAAGTATAAAGGAAAGCTTAGATCTACGGCAATTTCAGTTGCGTTATGTGCCTGAACTAGGTCATCTCATCTTGTGGTGTCTTGGTCCTTGAATGTGTTAAAATATATCACAATTTCATGAAATAGTCATTCAGCAGGATTTAATGAACTTAGAGAGCTGTTGTATTGATGATTTTAATGATTATAATTATATAAATAAATATTTGTAACGGCCACGAATCATATTTACATCAAAATACAAACTGATACTGACCTGCAAATCGCAACAAAACTTAAGCAAATTTGAATTTTGAAGGATATCCTGACGCTTTCGCCTTAAGTAAAATTGGTACATTTGGTAGGTACGTAGGTAGGTACCTACCGAATTGCTAAGCTGTTGCACACAGTGCATTATAATAATTATTATTTTATATTTTTTTAAATTGGTTTAGACATATTTTTTACTTCTTTGTTCAATAAATAAAATAGACTAGATTTGCTATCATTCATTGAGGGTACGCACACACACACAAGATCTACAATTGTTCATGAAATCTTCACAAATTTCGGACCAACTCGGGAGAACTATCTTGCAAACATTCGCGAAAAGAATGCTTAAAATACACAATAAACAACATAAAATACAATAATCGAACTGTAAACCTCATACTTATGTGCCTAAATAAGAAATCGATAAAAAAAAACAATCTTATTGCGGTTTGAGAACCTCCTACTTTTTGTTTAAAGTCGCTTATTACAAAGGTCCTTTTAAAGTGTCTATTGTGCTAGTTTTAAAATAATTAATTATGAAAGATTTGTCAGGCTAATTATTATGTGTCACATGTCTTATTTCATAATTAGGTCACTGTGAAAATATGGTACGGTAACGTTCCTTACGAGGCCTCGTTGCAATGTTTAATGAAGGTCATACTATAACGGTGCAGGTGCTAGTTATAAATATAGAGCCTATCCAAGTCGAATACGAATTAATGGCTTTGCAAAGTAGCATTAAGCAAGTCAACGCGCACTTCCGTCGTGCAAATGTAGGCAGGAGGGCTGGCGCGCCGCCGACCCGCATTCCATCACCAAATACGTCGCACGAAACACGACTCTCAGTTGGAATAATAAACGCATTGTTGCCGATGCCTCACAAAGCAAGCGAAATCGATTACACACATAATACGAGCAACCGACTCACTGCGACGTTATAATTAGGTATATCTGCTGTGTTTATAAACTGGCTTTATGTTTTATGCCTAAGCACAATGAAGTCCATAGTTCTGGTACATCTGGCTTTTGTACTTAGCAATGAGACTGGTACTCTCATCATATCATAACTGTAGTAAGTCGCTTAAGCACCTAGTTCCTGTTCATTTCTGCTTTCCTGGTAGTTTTAATAAATAAACAATTAGGACAGTTGAAATTTAAAACGTCTATCGATATCATTTATATTATACGAATCCTTCATGCTCTTCTCTATGTTTCATCGTTGGTGCGTTTCGAGGAATACTTTAGGTGCGCTTCATTTGTTGCGTTTCAAAATAGGTGCGCTTCGAGAAATCCCCCGAAACGGTACTCTTAAAATATTAGAAGTGTACATTTAAGACCCAAACCCAATAAAGGTAAGTAAGAGATAAAAAAAAACAATGCACTTATAGCGTGTGGAGTATCGTTGGATCGCAGTTGGACCCCACAATTAAAAAGATGATGATGTGTCTTTTAAGCGACTTTTTTATACAGGGTGTTTTCGCTTTACTTAGTTTCCCCGTACTCTATGTCGTATGGATCTGGACATACATAAACACCCCAGTAAAAAAAAATACACGCAGTAATGTTATTGTTTTTAGGGCTAAGGCATCAGGGGCCCAAACGCCCGACTAAAAAAGAGGCTCCGCAACGAAAACATCACACGTAACTTCGAAATCCTACAAAAAGTCGAATAACTCTAGTTTCCCCTAGATCTAAAAGATGCCCGGGTTTCTACTTCGCTCTCGCTTCAAGAACTTTCTTCACATTTAAGTAAAGCTAGCGGTTAAAAGTATGTCGCATGTGCTTTAAGTGCCAGTATAGGTAGTGGACCTAGGTTTTCTAAGAAAGCTTCAAGGTTTATTAAAGCAGTAAATTATAATTTCTCAAGCAGTCGTTGATAACATAACATAGCTAGGCAATAACGTGGTAGTAAGAATACATCCTATCAAAACGTCATCGTTTTAATGTAAGAGAAAGGGATAAGTACGAGCAGGAATGACAGGAGACTCAGGATCAGGACTGTCAGTCAGGTTGTATTTTAATCAGAAAATGATTCGCTATCGTAAAAATTAAGTATGTATTTCATCATCATCAAACGCTTTACAGCCGCGGGTGGGCCTTAGCCTGGTCAAGTATATTTGCCCAACGTGATCTTTTTGCGGATTTTTCTCTTCAATTTCTCACTCGCAATAGTTCTTAAGTCTTGCTCTACGCCATCCAACTATCTGAGCTTGGGCCGCTCTCGACTTCTACGACCATCTGGTTTACTATCCAGTAACCGTTTGGGTGCTCTGGTCTCGTCCATTCTTGCGACATGTCAAGCCTATCGAAAGCGACCTATTTTGATGGTTTTTATATTTTTCCTTATATCTATGGGCTCGCCATACATCTCGCAGAGCTCACGGTTGTACCGCGTTCGCCATTGCTCGTTTACTAACAAAGAGTTCTCGTCTTTCTTGCGTAGCACCCCGCATTCTGAGCCTTATGTCAGTATTGGTCTTAGTAAGTTTTTATAGAGGAAAAGTTTAATGCTTCTCGAGAGTAATTTTGAACGAAAATACCTTAGCAGGCTGAAATAGCATTTATTGGCCGCCATTATTCTCCAGCTTATTTCAGAAGATAAATCGTTTTTGTTCGTTACTAAGGAGCCAAGATACACAGAATAATTATAATCATTAAAATCATACAAAAATCTCTGTATGTTAGCATTGGCCTCAAATATCATAATTTCATCAAATAGTTAGTTATTAGGTAATAAGGTTTTTTTTTTTAAGGTCATTTAAATTTATGATTTATATTATTGATCAACATGCAACCTAATACTGACCGACCTGCAAATTGCAAAAAATGAAAGAAAATTAATTTGAATTTCGCGGGCTACCCTGGCGTTATCGCCTTAAATGGAACATTAAAAGAAAAATAATAATCAGTAGGTCCAAATTACGTTCATTAAAAATAATTTATGATTACAATTATATAAATTATTTTTCATATTATTCTTTCTGTTACGTAGTAAGGTGTCTATTTGGTGATGTGATAACTTGCCAGATTTAAATATTCAACCATATCAAACAAGTAGGTATGGATGGTAAATAGAAATACGAGAGGAAAGGATGGTAATTTGGAATACCATTTTGTTTCAGACCTGCCACTTTTTTTCCGTGCGGTATTAAGAAATAAAACCCTGATTAAATTGAAGCAATATTATCTTACTATCAATGTGCAAGCTATCAAAAACAATTAAATATACCTACTAGTTAAAATTTTAGATTGAATGCAAAATGGCACAATTTAGTTTTGGAGATGGGGTGCAGGTATTTTGGTATAGGAGTATTCCAAATTATATTCACCATGCTTAACTTAGTTATTTCCGCTATTACTACGAGTAAGTCAATGTTTAAGAAGTAAGTGTAAGGTTTGTGATAACAAAATTGATCCCAGAGAGCAACTCTCTAAAATCGGTTATTAAACCGACTGAAGGTAATTTGGCATACCATTTTGGTATTCTAAATTACACACCACATCGGGTATTCCAAATTAGCAACAAGACGTAGTTGGACTTATTCTCAATTTATGTATTTATAAATATACAAATTGTTGAAATCAATGCTAATATGCAAAATTAATTATCTATTTTACACTACACGTAAAGCTAAACAGCACAATCATGAATGGGTTAAACACGTAGACCTCAAAAAATTTCTCACGCGCTGTTCCCCGTTTTAATCTCTGGTCGCTATCTTAGAAAAATTACAGACTATCCGTGTAAACATGATGATCCTACTTGTGAACATTTTATGATCCGTAAAACGAGATGACGCTTTTCGTTTTTGAGAAACACTGCTATCCCAAATTAACAACAGTATTCCAAAATACCATCCTTTCCTCTATTAAATGCATTTACATCAAAAGAAGTGCTCAATACCAAAGCACTATGTAACCACCACTAAATGCTTCAAAATATACAGTTATATTTAATTGAATAATTGCTGATGTAGAAATAAACTGAACGTGTATTGTGACATGATTGACGGGATTTTTAATTTTATTGCCCCGCCGTTGATGGTATGTTAATGTAGTATGTATGAACAAGGTTAATACTAAAGGGCAATGGCCGCGGGCGGATACCGCACGTCCTACACCCTCCACGCTAGCTAAAGAGACTACACAGCACATGGATGCTTATAACGTTCCAACTATTATTATTACATCCAATTTATAATGTTGGATGGCTAAAATACTTTACAAACCAATAAGTACCGCAGCATTTTTTGTATGTAGATATTAATGAAATAAAATGTTTACAAAATTATTAATATTGTATTTGTGATATTTATTACTAATTAATGATGACATCTTTCCTCTTAGTGATGCATTGCTGGATAGGTAACTTCAATAAACCTTGTTTATTTTCCTCTCTTTATGCAAATAGTTACCCGTCTTATCCTCTCTTTGCAAGTAAATAGTAGGTACGCGTATACCTACCTACTTAATCGTTTTGTATTTATTTATTACTAGCTGCTCCCCGCGGTTTCACCCGCGTAAGTCTCGATCCCGTGGGAATATCGGGATAAAAAGTATTCTATGTCCTATTCCAGGTCATGATCTACCCATGTGCCACTGTCGTTTTAGTGTGAAAGCGTAAAAAATAAACTCACTTTCGCTTAATATTAAGTTAGGATAGGTACATTCGCACATTCGTATACTTTAATGGTGTTCATATTGTTTTATTTCCAACTTTTTTAAACATTGTTTAAAATACGTGTTTTAAAACAACTTGTTTGTTTTATGCCAACCCTGATAGAGACCGACCGAAAAACGCCAAAAACAATGTTTAGCTGTCGATGGCTTTTCGTTTGGTAAAAGTACCTATGTATATTATGTATACAGAGTGTAAAAAGACCCATCACATAGCCGACAACTACGCATTTTGTACATCAAATTAAGTAACATAGCACAAAAATAATTGCTGAGAAACAACTTTTATTTTTGGTGTGAAAAATCACTGTTTACGGTAGTGCGCTAAGTAACGCACGCAAAACATTGTGTTTTATGCTGGGGCTACACTGTTGCGTTATCGCGAACTAAACTTCGTGCGCTCTCACTCGCACACCACTCGATGTCTCGCTGAGCAACAGAGAGCGCGCGAAGCATAGTTCGCGATAACGCGACAATTTAGCACTAGCCTAAGGGTGCATGCAACGGTTCAGGGTTTGTGGGGGTATTTATAATTAATTTATAAAATTTAAAACTTACTTTCTTTAAAAAAACGTCTGAAAAAGTTAGAACTTTAACCTTCAATATCTCCGTAACCAGAAGGTATGGTCCAGAACAAAAAAATATCACAATGACGGGAATAACGGCTTTCGGCTTTGTTAGTGTGTTTTTACACCCGTTATCGTACTTAAGAGCTACATTTACAATCCTTTAAGTAAAGAAACATGGCTCTCAATATATGAATCTTTACATTAGAAAACACTTAGGGCTGCGGATTTTTAGAAAATAGTCAACAATTTTACAATTCCATACTCACATTTGTGTGGGTTAGCGATGTTCGTGTTCGAAAGTACGAGACGGCTAAGCAGGAATTTTTGAGACTAACACGATACGTAGTGTGTTTGCGGCAGCTGCTTTACTCTAGTGTTGACTTCACACTATCTGGTCCGATTTAATTGTTGTTATTTAGAGGTACAGTCGTAAGTTTACTATACTTCTTTCAGCATTTTATACTTTTGCAAAGATCGTAGTTACCTACACCATTAGTGTGAAACTTGATTTCAGATAGCCTCTCGAAATTCGGTTTGGTAGCTATCTTGATGGTATATGTGCGAAAATAATAACTACTACGATAATGCTCCTACGTCTAAGGAAAATTAACCCAATGAAACAAGTTATGCAACATGTTGCAAAATCTCAAATTAATTCTTGAGGAAGCGGTAAAAATAATAAATTCGATTGTTTTCAATATTGTGTGAAGATTATGGCAGCAAACGTAAAATACTACTGCTCCATACAGAAGTGAGATGGTTATCTCTCCATTTGAAGAAGTTATACACTGTACGAAACATAATTCTTAACTCAATCTAACAACTATAAAAAATAAGAAAAATATTCAACTTTAATCAAAAAGTCGGTTACAAAAGAGGTGGACGTAAAATCAATATAGTAACATATAAATTCCATGCGTAAAATCGAATGAATGAAACCGAACATCAAGCTGATGTTGATATCATAAAAATGATTTGTTTTTAGTAATTGCTCGTCGCGAGATAAAGAAGTGTCAAAGTCCGTTTTTCGAGTTTACTTCGTGTCTAACGGTCATGTTATTCTACGTGTTAGGGATTAGAATGACGTCAAAATCGTAGACAAATTTCGACAAAACGAGATACAGCGCGATCTCGTGCTTGTCATCTGCTGATATGCGACTTCAACTCTCTTCTTTAAACAACTGGTGAAAAGTAAAAAAATATTTCCTACCCCCCATTAGATGCAAATGGTAATGTCAAGTATTATGATTAATGAAAAATACTCATCAAACCAGGTTTTGTATATTTTAGGGCTCCGTCAAATATTTCGTTTGAGAGTTTCGTTTAGGTATAACGTTTGAGAACCGTTGACCTAGAAGTTGCCGTTTTTTCTATCGCGTATCTCTTTCTTCTGACTACGTTACGCTCACTGAATTAGCTTGACAAGACGAGCCCGCCGCGTACTTGTACTTGCAGCACAAGACTAATTAAGGAGCTTGCAGCTTCATTACCGACTTCAAAAAAGGAGGAGGTACTATGTTCGGATGATTGTTTTTTTTTTTTTTTATATATGTTCACCTATTACTCCGCCGTTTGTGAACCGATTTAAAAAATTCTTTTTTTGTTCAAAAGCTTATACTTCTGAGGTGGTCCCATTGTCACCAAGTCAGGATCTGATGATGGGATCCTAGAGAAATCGAGGGGAACTTTCAAAAATTGTAAGGGCAACTAGTGCATTCCTTAATGTATTAATTAAGTATTTTACAGCACTACAATTTTATGAAGGTCTGGAGTCGATCTGATGATGGAGACGAAAGACAGTCAAGGGAACTCCTCAATGGTTTACAGCAGATACCTCGTGTTTGGGCTTGATTAATTTGTATTGATAAGAACCTTACACTTGGATGGGTTGTGACTGTCGTTAAGGGTCTGATGATGAAGACGAAGGACGATTAACGGAACTCCTCAACGGTTCACAGTAATCATAATAAAAAATAAAAAATAACTTTAATTTCGGAAGTCGGTGGCCAAAAACTAAAATTAAAAGCAAAGACACCGACTTCCGAAATTAAAGTTATTTTTTTATTTTTCTCTTATTGTTAAAGAAGTACTTTTGTCGTTTGGTTTTAGTACAGTAGTCCTTTTTTGTTTTGTTTTTTTGAAGTCGGTCAATTTGTTTTTTTTTAAGTTTTATTGTTTCATACCTAAAATTCGGAGTGCGGCCTCAGTAATATTCTGCGGTTCTTCTTAAAAATAGATTTAGGTAGGTACCTAGCCTAGGTACTTTTTTTGGGTTCCCTAATCAACAAGGAACCCTTAAGATTTCGCCCTGCGATCTGTCTGTCTATGTCTGTCCGTCTGTCTATCTATCTTTCCGCGGCTTAACAGAGAGACTCATACACATAAATAAATCATGCCGATAAAGTGGTAAAATAGAATCATGAAATTTTTTAGTGAGATTAGAATTGTTTAGAGCTTTAAAGTGCTAATTTTTGTTGGAGTCAAGGAGGGGGACCTCCTGCCAGCTAAATGGTTGGTTTTTGATAAATATGTGAAAAATTTCACGGCAGTAGTATACATAACGAAATTAAAAGGAAGTAGGCTCACAGCTAAGTAGGCTCTACAAATTACCGAGTAATATTCGACCTACTTACATTTGCAGTTGCAAAAACATGTTCTCCCATACATTTTGTATGGGGGAACAAGTTTTTCAACTACAATGTTAAGTTTGTTCTTAGGATAAATTCATCCCAACTACGGAACCCTTTATTGTGCGTGGTTCTATTATAATACCTACGGAACTGAGGAAACAATTGATTGTTATTGTTTAATAGTTTTCAAATATCATGTAACTCAAGCTACCTAAAACTTTCGACAAGATACTTACTTCATTATACTTTACCTACGTACCTTAAGTTATTTTTAAACGAAGTTACTTTTCAATTCCGATCTTTTTTATAATAGTAGGTTCGCAGGTAAACCTTTTAACCAACTATAACAAAACAAGGATAGGGACCTGTACAGTGTAACCTACCCTTGATGTTTTTTACTTTTTTACCGATGAAAAAACATAGCTCAAGCAAGACGCATTGTCCGCCACGCCACCAACTATTTTGGTGCCTACTTACTTCAATAAAGTTATTAGATCCGCCAATAAAATGACCCTCTGACTTATTCAATGTTCTTACAGTTCTTACCTTCAAGAACTTAATAATGTGCAAAAATCTATAAATAAAAATTTTTGCGCGATCATGTGGTCGCTGCAAGCGCAGCTTTTCATACTCGTCGCTCGCCGTGGCGCGGGCGTCGTCGGTGCGCAAGCCGCTACTAGAAACTCGAACTCGGAAAGTACCTACCCGCTAGGGCTAGAGCCTAGAACCTTCGAATTCTACGATCAATTTTCGGGACGGCAATCAATATCCTCAGACCAAATAAAATAAAACAATATCATGGAAATACAATAATAATATTTAGGGTATTAAAGATCAATGATTTCTCACTATTGCCTCCCTAACGATTGTGAAATATGAATTCCTATCCATTGTAAATTCGCAGGGCCAAATTCGCTGAATTTTCCGCTAATAAATACGTTTCGTACCCTTTGGTAGACAGTTATCTAAAAAAAATAAGATGGAACAAAGTAAGATAATTTTGAATAGGTAACAAAAATTAGCGTAGCGATTATGTCTAAACATTAAATATTGTAAAAAAAAAAAAATTATACGCAAGCAAATATTTAAAAAATATTTGATACATAATTATGATAAGTCACTGAATAGTAGTAATCTTTTTTAATACACTTACCTCGTACTTGATGCCGGCCAAACGAAGCCATGTTTCAACTTTCAAGCAGTACGGCGAAGTTGAGGGCAACAAAGGAGTTCGCGAGAACTGATACAAATAAACGACGTCTTTTTCAAAGTTTGCTTTGTGCACGGTGATCTTGGGCGGGGCAGCTTCAACTTTCTTCTCCTCTGTCTTTTCTTCAACTTTTTCGGCCGGAGGATCTTCCTTAGTTTGGCCATTGTCTACCGGCGCGTCCTCCTTTGCTTCCTTTTCTTTCTCAGTATTCTCGGGCACGTTATTTATTACTTCAGTGGCCATGTTGTAAGCAAAATGCGTTTAAACAAGTCTGGTCAGTAATTGCACGCACTTTAATTTACACAAAGAGCCACGCTATGGATTTTATAATTTTAATTCACTGCAACTTATAAAGCAAAATGCGCGTTCCCCACCGCCGGTGTTGTCTCGCAGACTGCGGCGGCGCCCGGCCTGCGGGCGGGTGCGGGGTCGGTAGCCGGCCGGGCGCGCTCCTATATGTAGTGTTGCCATTTGGTGCGGTAAACCAAATTGCGGGACAGAAAGTAGAAAAATCGGGATATTATTACTATAGTGATAGCTGTTCAGCCTCTTGACTTAAATCGATTTTGTTTCTAGCACAGCACTATTTGTGACGAAAAAATGGTGTTTTGAAAGAATATCAACAACAACGGTCTTAACAAGCTTGGTTTGTTATGAAAAACCCGTGTGGAAAACCTTATAAAACTTAACTTGATGATATTAAATAAAAGTCGGTGCAGTTATTTTTTTGTGTACAGAACTCAGACCAACCAAAATAGAAAGACAGAGCATTACGAACATCAAAAATGACGCCACCTTTTTATCTATGTTTGTGTAAAAAGGGTTGTCATTTGTTAAAGTTTTTCCCTATAATTTGGGGAATAATATTTTGGGTAGGATAATATTGTACGAGTAAGATATTGTTGAGTATGGTATTGTACCTCAATCGTTAGGAAGGATTCCGAAACAAAACCATTTTTTTTTACATCGCAAAATAAAATAACAATTAAGTACAAAGTGCATTTACATACATGATTTGGAGATTACCTGTGCTTGTGTTAGGAAACTCCGCTCTTTCAATTAGAACTATCCATTAATTATCGATTGAATGTAAAAAAAAAATTGCTTTGTAAATTATAGAAAAATTAATTTATAAGTTATAAGGTTGTTGAAGCGTAAATCATAATATCGTCGTGGGTATGTGTCATTAAGTAAATTGTTTTGAAATAAAATAGGTACTTAAATAATAGTAATAAAAAATAGTAATAAGAGACAGGAAAATTCATACGGATACAAATGCAGAGGATGCACTTGGTCATACCGTGCAATCAACAGCCGCATTGGGTAAATTAGGTAAGTCCTATAACCACATTATTACAAAATAAATTGCATATTTGTAGTAAAAACTAGTAATAAGAGACAGGAAAATACATACGGGTACAAATGCAGAGGATGAACTTGGTAATGCCCTATCGTCAATGGCAACATGAGGCAAGTCTGGTAAGTCCTACAAAAAAAATTACACGAGTAATGGCAGCTTTTGATTAAAACCTTAGGAAGATAAATGAAGAATTAGGACATACTTGAACAAACGTACAGCCGGAACTTTGTGAAACTGAGTTTTCAGCAATTACGTAAGACGATGGAAATAACATCTAAAAAATAAAATTTGGGACAGTAGTATTTAAATTAGCTAGTCTAAGCTGAGAAACTAACTAAAATAAAATAAAAAATACAGTCTCGTGTTTAATTACTGTTTTGATAAAATCTCATTTTTGTTTTTTAAATTTTATGTACCTTTTTAGGATATCCGCTTTTGATGACACGGCGAAGTCCACGATTAGTTGAATAAAGGTCATTATTATCAAAATGATCGGAACAAACCACGCTGGTTTTCGATGGAAGCCATTCTGGATCATTCCGACTATTTCTTATAGCTACTATCCATTTACTTTTATTTTCAATATTACTTGGAAATCTAAAATATTAAATACATAAAAAAACAGGCATATAATTACTCGAACTAAAAAATATCGAACGGGGAAATTTCAAATCATATTATAGCAGCCCCCGCACTTTAAATGTCACTGTTTTCGTTCGTTCATTCGTTCAGGTTTTTGTTCCAAGTAACCTAAAATTCATAGTTTACTAAATTAAGAAACGATGTTATTTGAAGTACTTACATGTGAAAAGTGATTCCGTGAGACTTTTTATGTGATTTGCTATTGTTTTTACAAGTTTTCACTACACAAGAATGCATAATTCAATTTTTTTTATTGAAGTTCACTAGACGACGACTCGTGACGTACTAGGAGCGATGAGCATAGTTTTTGTGTAGGTGTGTGCGTGAGCCTGTGTGTTTACTTGCAGGAGCATAGTTTTGTGGCTACACGTTTGATGTACGTAGTGCTCCGTCTTTCTATTTTGGTTGGTCTGAGGTACAGAAAATAAAGTAATTACACAAAATGTTTTTTATTAACTTTTAACTAAGATGTTTTTCGTTACAGATACACACTAGTTCCTACGCAGTAATGTTGGCTCGACTGTTAAATTTTTTAAACGGACCCATTAAAGGTGTGATAGACGTGCGAGCAAGTACGCGTACTTATGGCTCGGCGAGCTTACTCGCCCGTGTGTCATGCTAAGTACGCGGACTTTAAAACCACTGAGTAAGTTCGTTGGCGATCCAACATTGAAATTTTGAGCAAACTTCACGTTGCTCACCGACGCGCGACGGCGAGCCGAGTAAAAACCGCGTACTTTAAGTACGCACGTCTATCACCCACTTTAGGTCCTACAACAGTAGAGCCAACATTACGGCACAGGTACTATTTGATGAAACGCTCATCAAATTCTGTGTCTTATCTTTATACATAACTATCATGAGTTGTTACAGTAAACATTTTTTTGTTTTTTTTAGCCTATTGTGTTTCGCACTGCTGGGCAAAGGCCTCCCCTTTTTCCTTCCAAATCTCTCTATTTTGTGGGATTCATTACCAGCGAAAATTAGTACATACAATCAGAATGGGTGCAATCTGATGACCAAAAGTTGTATTTTTCAGATGATTATCTATCATTTCTCTTACTTTCAACAATGATTGCATTAACACTGTAGATACTTCATTTTGATAAAAGTCTCACCATCTTTCATTATGCAAAATGACCATTGCTCTTTCATCATTCTTCTTTCAAGTCATTAGGTAGCAGTAGTTTAAGCAGCAGTGACGGACTGACAAAGACAAAGTCGCATCATAAGTTTCTTTATTCACCATTTTAGGTACGGAACCTAAATATTGCACGGCAACGTCGGCAACTGCCAAAGAGACCCAAGTCAGGGTGATATTTTTTTTGCATTTTCGCGATAGGTAGACTTTAGCTGTATTTGTATGTTGTATTTTTTGTTGCCCAAATTCTAAATCACTAAAAATCGGGACTTTGTCGTCGCGATCATGAGTAAATATCGGGACGTCCTCGCAACTCGGGACATCTGGCAATGCTAGTCCTAGGATTATCGGGTGGGCCTGCTGGGACCTCCGTGAAGTTAGCCGCACGATTTAATTATTATGAACTTTTGTTAATCCTAATCGCTAGAGAATCGTTAGAGAGGGTTAGAGAGAAAAGAAAAATCGTTAGAGAGTAATTAGTTTTTATGTAAATACAATTTTAATTTTTCGTGTGAAGTTGGCCCCCCTTCTCGCAAAAATGGACTTAGACGTAATTTTATTTTTTTAATCGTTTGCGAATCGTTATAGAGAGATTGAGAGTTACACAAAATCGTTAGAGAGTTAATATTTTATTTAATATTAAATCATTTCTAAGAGCGTGACGTTAGCCCACCTCTGTGAATTTTGCCCCCGAATTAATTATTCTCAACTTTTGTTAATGCTAATCGTTAGAGAGAGTTAGAGAGAAAAGAAAAATCGTTAGAGAGTAATTAGTTTTATTTATCAACGTTTTTAATTACTTTTGTGAGATTGGCCCCCATTCCCGCAAAATGGACTTAGACCTAATTTAAAAAAAATGTAGTTTGAGAATCGTTAGAGAGAGATAGAGAGTTAAAAAAAATCGTTATGTTATGTATTATGTTTTAATTGATATTAAATTATTTCTGAGAACGCGTTTTATCCTAGGACTTGAGCAGATTAAAGTTTAGAAACGTGCCGCCTCGATAGAGGATAGGGGAGGGAGGAGAGGGGGGAATGGTTAGTAGATCCCCCCACTCGCCCCTGCCGGAGATACAAAGTTTTTTTTTAAATCATTTTTAAATATGACAAATCTTATAGGCTGGGACCACACCAACGGATTATCGCGATAATAAACGTTAACGGTTGGTGTACCACACCACAACTTACCTCGAGAATTTGTCAACGGCATACACATTGGCGTTTAACGTTGGATGATAAATCTGGTGGCGGTATTTTAGGCAGATCAAAGAAATTTACCGCGAGAATTATTGCATTGAATGAAGCGGCCACATTACGTTTCTCATTGTGTACCGTGAGTAGTACTACTGATACGATACATGATGCAGAGAGACGATAATAGATAAGAGTGGTAAAGTTGTGTATTTGATCAACCATCATTTAACAGTGATACCCCGCAATCAATAAGAATACGAAATATTTTTTGTAGTTTCAATTTGATTCGGTACTTATAGTGCATAATTTATGCTCAAAACACACAAAAGGTGGGTGCTTGTCGGGAGCTGGTCGGGTCGTTTTTAACCCAACGACGTGACTTGGTTAGAATCAGGAGGCAGTTGGTTCCTAATAACGATGCCCTTTTCCAATCGGGGATCGTAAGGATTCTGTGCCGATCCTGGCTCATACTGTCATGAGCGTGGTGAGCAGTCCACTTATTGTCTAACTTGGCACATATATTGCGCCATATTGTGTTGGAATATCCCGGCAGTTTTGGCGAGGATAGATAAGTTCAAATTTTTTTTAAGCATTTACTTTACATTTACTTCTTCGTCTGAAACGGCAGCTTTCCGTGGCATTTCGATACAGTAGGTACGGGACACAATACAAGTAGCACTCGGGCGGGCTGTTGCTCAGCACTGATGTTTTATTCCACGTGTCATGTTCGTGAACGGGCGCCCTCAGTTGAGGCTGGTCATCTCTTATCTGATCTGCCAGGGTTTATTTTTAATCTTATATTTTGAATTGTTTTTGATTATTTTTCGTTTGACATTGTTCTCACATATAGAAGCACCAAGAATACTGTACCCAGGATTTTGTAATATCTATATACATTTTTAAAAGAGTGTCCTTGGAGTTTCTTGCCCGTTCTTCTCCATAGAGATCTACGAATTGGAATGGGCAACTAGCTTCAACTTTTTGACTAACTGACCGACTCTTTGACAATTCAAAAGTGTCTGTAAATGGTTTAATTGAAATAAATGCTTTGAGTTTGAGTTTGATTCAAGAGCGCGAGCCCACGGCGTGGTGCGCGTGTCGCGGGGCGCTGCACGGCACCGCCTGCACAGGCAAACGCCGTGCATCGCTACAAACATACATTATTTGCTTGTTACACAACATCTCTCAACCTTATTTCGGAAGATACAATAGTAATAGCAGGATTCAATACATAATAATAATACCAAATTACTTAACCGTCTGGCCACGGGACATTACACTGCAGCGAATTTTCACGCGGTGCGAACGGCGAGGCTTCTTGCGACTAAAACAAATGAATAAAAACCGGCCAAGTGCGTGTCGTACTACGCACAATGAAGGGTTCCGTAGTTGAAATACTTGTTCTTCCATAGCCTACTGTTGTGATAGTTTTCCTTTTAATTTCGTTGCTTATACATACTACTGCCGTGAATTTTGCACATGTCCAAAACCAAACATTTAGCTGGCAAGGGGAGAGACACTTGACTGTAACAAAAATTTGCATTTTAAAGCTTAATATTTTGCAAACGGATCCCTGAATCCAAAAATGGTTTTTAATCGACTTCAAAAAAAGGAGGAGGTTATCAATTCGTCGGTTTTTTTAATTTATTTTTTTATTTTTGTTACCTCAATACTTTCGAGTGGGTGGACCGATTTTGATGATTCTTTTTTTATTTGAAAGGTGGTGCTTCCTGTTTCGTCTCGTATAAATTTTATTAACTTTGTTTGAGCAGTTTTTGAGTTAGCTTCAATGATTACGTATTTTTTCCCACTTAGTCTATGTAGATGATATCTTATTTGACTCCGTCACTGTTATTTACATAGGAGGTAGTGGTATTCGAATTTGAGTGGCGTAGGTACCACAACTAAAAAGTGAAAAATAAAAACATTCTACAAAAAAAAAACAAATGACTTCCAAAAAAAAACAGTAAAAAGTGAAAAATAACTTTCGGAAAGGAACTTAGGAAGTCGGTGGTAAAAAATGAAAATTGAAAAGCAAAGAAATTTAAATTTGGAAGTCGGTTGTTTTTTTTTATATTTTTTTTTATCTCAAACAAACTCACCATATTTTTGAATGACCTTTCCAACGACAGCTCACACAAAAGGATAGGCGAGAAAATAAAAGTTCCCACAAAAATGTTGAAATTTGGTAATTTATTGTGACCCAAACATGGGACGCATAGCGTAAATAAATACATTTTGAATATGGAAGTCACTTCTGGGGGACAATACAGAAAAAAAAAGTACCTTGTGCATGCGCAATAATATTAACAGTGTGAGTGTGACATATTAAATGGAAGGGCTGGTAGTGAGGCTCTTAATTTTTTTTACATTCAACTTACGAGTAATTTACTTTTACTTTACGACAGCGAAGTTAGGAAAGTATACATGGAGCCTAAAGGCTCGTCCAAACAGGCGCGATATCGCGGGCGCGACAGGCAGCGCTACTGTTGTCGCATCCGCGATATCGCGCCTGTTTGTGGGAGCCTTAACATGAGCTGCCATTTCTCGCCTGTCGCTCAGTGCGTCTCTCTGTCATCCGACACAGGGCATTACATATGCTAAAGGGATACGACAAGACAAACAACAAAATGACAGGTCGTGGTAGATACATGGTGAATAGTCACTCCTACGAGATAAGTTCATAAAACTTAACACGCTGAATTCAGTTTTTCTTTATAGAGATAGGTAAGTACTTCTTCAAATTAAATGGTTAACAAATTATTATTTAATTGACAAATTCAATAAGTTGTGGCTCCACCCACGGTTAACGTCTATTATCGTGATAATCCGTTGGTGTGTTCCCAGCATATGAGACGTCATATTTCAAAATCATTAAAAAAAACTTTGTATCTCCGGCAGGGGCGAGTGGGGGGATCTACTAACCATTCCCCCCTCTCCTCCCTCCCCTATCCCCTATCGAGGCGGCACGTTTCTAAACTTTAATCTGCTCAAGTCCTAGGATAAAACGCGTTCTCAGAAATAATTTAATATCAATTAAAACATTAACTCTCTAATGATTTTTTTTTAACTCTCTATCTCTCCCTAACGATTCTCAAACTACAATTTTTTTTTAATTAGGTCTAAGTCCATTTTTGCGGGAATGGGGGCTAATCTCACAAAAGTAATTAAAATCGTTGATAAATAAAACTAATTACTCTCTAACGATTTTTCTTTTCTCTCTAACTCTCTCTAACAATTAGCATTAACAAAAGTTGAGAATAATTAATTAGGGGGCAAAATCCACAGAGGTGGGCTAACGTCACGCTCTTAGAAACGATTTAATATCAAATAAAATATTAACTCTCTAACGATTTTGTGTAACTCTCAATCTCTCTATAACGATTCGCAAAAGATTAAAAAAATAAAATTACGTCTAAGTCCATTTTTGCGAGAAGGGGGGCCAACTTCACACGAAAAATTAAAATTGTATTTACATAAAAACTAATTACTCTCTAACGATTTTTCTTTTCTCTCTAACCCTCTCTAACGATTCTCTAACGATTAGGATTAACAAAAGTTCATAATAATTAAATCGTGCGGCTAACTTCACCGAGGTCCTGCTAGGTGGGTTGTGCTTGTGTGTGTAATCTTTTTTTACGCCGTGGGAGTGTTGCCAGCTCCTTTTAAATCTATGTATGTGATTAGAGAAAAATATTTACCTCAAAATGTAGGTACGTAACATCGGTACTGACTCAGTGATATTGGTGTACTTACAATAATAATACCCAAAGCATATTATTTTGTAATGTGTGTGAAAATCAAAATAATGAAGATAAATGAAAATATCTAGAATAATGATGATAAATGAAGATATTCTTTAAACACTCCCGGACTCCCAAATCGAGCCACCGTGCATTTTTATGTATTTAGGCCTAAAATATAAAAATAATGATAAGTCAGAGACAAAGTTTTATGCAGTTAGAAAGCTGACGAACTGGTCATCATTATGGTATCAGCATTGCATTTGCAGCTAAACTTTACTTATCTATTTTTACAAAGCTAGCTTATCTGATTCCGATTTCACCGAAATATGTTTTGTAAACACCTCCGATACAAAACTGACTTATCGTCATTATGATCTGAAGTGGTCGCCACTTATATCACGTTACGGACCACCCAGAAGTTGCGTTCCCGATGCCCGCACGCAGCGTCGCCGCAGCCGCAACGACAGAGAGGATAAAGGCTCATATAAGTCTTACATACTGGCGCAACTTTTAACAAAACAATTTCTGAGAAACTTCACGGCAGAACAATACCGGCGGCGTCGCATCGCGCGAAATGTCGCGCCAGTATGTAACAGCCTTTACCGTATGTGCGTATCTATGGTTCGAAAACGCCCCACACATCGTAAATGGACCCGAACGGACACATGAACCTCGCCCGCTCTTTAGGCCTCATTTACGGAGACGCGGGGCGTTGCGCGGCGCATGCAGCGTGGCGTTTGGCGGCGCGTCGGAAAAGCGGCGGCGCGTGAAGCGGCACTTATCATCGCAAGCGTAAACACAAACATATGGCAATATACAATGTTGTTCATAGAGATGCGAGGCGGGAAGAGTGGCGGTGCCCGCCGCCGCTGCGCCCGCCGCGAAACGTCAAGCGTGTAGCGAAGCACGCGGCGGGCAACGCTGCGGCGCACGCGGGGTACTCAAGTCTGTTTTTAACGACTTCTAAAAAGTAGTTTTTTTTTTTTTTTTTTTAATCTGGATTTTATTTAGGGGCTTTTATCAAAGATATGTCAGCCCCATCGTACCCTTTTAAATTACTTGGCTTACTTATTAAGTATTTAATATTACTTACTAGCTAATGAATTAGAGTTATTAGTTGAGGACAATAATTAAATGGCACAACTTTTTAATAATCTCCGAAGATGGTAGAGATAAGATGGATTGAATTATGCCTACATCAAATTTATTTATTTTACAATCATTCACGAATAACTCACGTTCTACTCGGTTCCGAGCACACTCCATCAGCAAATGTTGTACGTCTTCGATTTGATTGCAAATTGTGCAATTAGGAGAGTCAGCCTTTTTTTAAGAGGAGGTTAAGTATCAATTTTTAAAATAGAATTTTCTTCTACAAAAAAGTCGATCATATTGTACTCCATTGCGACGGTGACTACGTCTGCGTTGTGTGATTTCCAAATAAGACTGGCAGAAGGTTCCGCCGCGGGCACCGCTGCGAGCGCCGCCGCGTTAAACGCCGCGTGTGACGCGGCGGTGACATCCCCGGGCCCCGCCGCGTAAAACACCACATTTCAAGGAAACGCGTGAAAAAACGCTTCTCCGTAAACGCACTCATACAACGTCATATGTTTGAATTCAGTGGGGGCCGCGCCGCCCAACGCCACGCTCGACGCCCCGCGTCTCCGTAAACGAGGCCTTAGTGGGTGGGTCCCATTGGACCCCAGAATGACAACACACGACACCCAATACTTTTGAAACCAGTATTTTGATTGAATTGACAGACACTCGTCTGTGGAGTTTCTTGTCCGTTCATCTCCATAGGTACCTACTACGCTTTGGAAAGGGCAACTATCATCTTTCTGAATTCGATTTTCTTCTTTTTCAAATTTGTGAATTCACGTTTGGAACAATGGCAATGGTGGTACCGAAATGTTGACCACTGTCACCATCCAAACTGTTTTTAAAAGCTTTTTCTCTGACTTATCATTATTTTAATGTTTATTTCTATAAACTTATAATGCACATGCATTAGAATTTCACATATCCTCCAGGCTAAAATAATAACAGCCGCACGGGTCGGTTCGTGAATGAATGACCTCCATGGCTCGGAAAATACGTTATTGGTCCCGGCTGTCATTCGTAGATCTGTGAGTCGTTACAGTTCGTCAGAAGCCCAAATCTCTGAGAACCAGTTTTACCAAGGGGTGTCGTAACTGGATTGTGGAGGTCAAATAGGCAGTCGCTCCTTATAAGATACTGGTATTTAGCTGCATCCAGTTAGACTGGAAGCTGACCCAAACATAGTTAGGAAAAGGCTAAGTAGATTGATTTTTTATTCTCGATAGAAGGGAGTTAATAAATGAAGTTGGTGGTAAACAATGTTTTTATTTCTTTGTTTACTTAAGGTATTTTAATAAAAACTCGCTATAGCAAATCAAATATACTTAGCATAGAAAGCTTAAACACAAAAATATTTAAACTTTGGATATGTCCGAAAGTTGTATCACAAACAGAGTAAGTAAAAAAGAAAATAAGTAAGTACAGTGTTATACTCAATACCTAATTCCTCATTATACAAAATTCCAAGTTAATTTATAACAACGACCTACAAATCAATTGGATTAAAACTTTTTAAGTTTTAATTTTGTATAAACGAACATTACAATATAAATTCTTCAATTTTTGGCATTCATGCCGCATGGAAATAGTAAGTACTACCGTTCACTGAACGGATATATAATTATGAAAACAAATTGGTTTCGACAGGAATTTACCATTAGTTGTAGGTGGGAAAGTTCATGCCTACAACTAATTGTAAATCGTACCTGATGTACCTGAAGTGCATTAAATGCGAACAATGAGTAGGTACGTACAATAGCGTTCAGAATGGTCTTTCTTCGAAAGGGGTGCAAAGAGTTTTTAGAGCCTCTCTTTGGCTTACACTGTTAACACAGCGAACTTTTTACTTGTACGTCAGTACTGACTACTTTCATGCTCGATCATGCTAGAGTTACGGTTATATTTATTACGACATTGCGAATGTCTTCAGGTGGAACCAGACGGCGGTCGATAGCTGGCATCAACCGCTCTGGCCGGTTCATTGTGGTGTTCAGCATCTAGATGATGTCGATCGTTGGTGTGGAATTGACTAGTTACGATCGTCCATATCAATCGATTAATGGTCGGTTGTTCATCGATCGACCTTCGACTGGTCGACGTCGATCGATCGCAGTCTGGTTGCACTTTTACGCGACTTAAACCTAACGACGATTATACACATTATAATATTATTTTATGCTTTCGAATTAGCGGCGATAGGACTGGTTTACATATAGAATTTATTTTTAAATTCTTAAGGTTCCGTACCCAAAGGGTAAAACGACCCTATTACTAAGACTCCGCTGTCCGTCCGTCTGTCTGTCCGTCTGTCACCAGGCTGTATCCCATGAACCGTGATAGTTACGACAGTTGAAATTTTCACAGATGATGTATTTCTGTTGCTGCGTTAAAAAACAATAAAATAAATATTTAAGGGGGCTCCCATACAACAAACGTGATTTTATTGCCGTTTTTATAGATCCCCTCGACACTTCGTTCGCGAGTCCGACTAGCATTTGGCACAGATTCTTGAACATCTTCTATTTTGTTAAGTACCTGACACTTGTTGAAAGGCTTTACCTACTAACACTGTAATTTGAAAATATTGTAAAAGCCAATTATTTTTAAAAGAGTAACCGTGGAGTTTCTTGCCGGCTCTTCTCCTTAAGGCCTCTGCCTCGAATCTTGCGGGCAGCGGGGCGGCGGCGGCGGCGGCACGGGAGCGGCGCGCTCATATGCATATATGTATATGGAACCGGCCTCGAAGGCAGCGGCGCGGCAAGCGACGAGTTCAAAGGTGCTGCTCGCCGCGCCGCTGCCGCCCCGCTGCCCGCAAGATTCGAGGCAGAGGCCTAAGAAACGACCAATTGGAACCGTGCACCTAGCTTCTGACGTTGTGTCCATGTAGGTTTATGTGAAATAAAATATTTTGATTTTTGATTTTAATTCCACCGTCTAATAGAAAGTATTCGTTCAACATGACATTTTATGACATAATCAAAACTGTACTAACTTGAGCATTTATTTGGTACCTCCCAATAATAAATTTAATTTATTGTCACTAAGTTGCACATTTTAATACCGAACATGGTAACATTTCTTAAAAAATAGACGCTGTCCTTTTGATTTCGCTAATTTGAAAGCCGCTTACATGACTAGATTGAAAAAGAAATGATTCTTC
Source organism: Lithophane leautieri (assembly GCA_949152455.1). NCBI lineage: Eukaryota > Metazoa > Arthropoda > Insecta > Lepidoptera > Noctuidae > Lithophane > Lithophane leautieri. The sequence goes on along the minus strand of OX424458.1, from coordinate 15,470,990 downwards.
GTATAGAATCGAAGCTAATGCCCACTTTCTTTGTGCGTGCTTCGATGCTGCCGGAGTATTAACCTACCCCTACCCACCACCCCTTTACGTACCGCGCTCGTCCGGAGTGTAAAACATATGCACAAATGCACAATACATTGATATAATAAACGCACATGGTTGCCATCACTAATCAACCTAAGCCATTATACTTAGGTATGTAATATAAATTGAATTTGAATCTTATGGTAAATTTAAAATATCAAAAATCTTCTAATGATTTCTGAATGAATGAAAGAAGAAATTGTATTTAAATTGTGTGGCAGTGTTCAAAATATAGTCATACAAATACTATCGAAAAGTAGCGACACCGAGCACACACACAACGTGCAGTACGGAATAATCCTGACTGTAGGCAAATAGTGCAATTTAGAAGGCGTTCGGAGCAGGAGTTTCGCTTCTATACCTTCTTTTTCTATTACAAAACACAGTTATGAATGCAGAATGTATGATTGAAAAGTTTAAATAAGGTTCAGTTGTGAAGTTTGTGAGTTTAAATAAGTTAATAATCTGCGTAGTTGTCCACATCCACATCTTCAACCAACAGGATCGCGGCTGCCAGACCTGTTTAACAATAAGTATTATTTTGCTTTTAAACCACAGTCTTCCTGAAAGCCCTGCACATAACTGCAAATACACTATATTTGGATTATATTCCGGATGCACTTTTCATAGTAATTGTTTGATTTTTATGAAAAGTGCATCCTTTGTTTGTTAGAATATCAGGTTTTCACGTTTTTATAACGAGTAGTAGGATATTATCCTACGACTCATTAATTTCATGTGTCTATATTATGCAATATTTTAATACTGATAATTTTCTTTCTTAAAATATGAAATATTCAAGTCAATAACTAAGAATAACTCCTAGTTTTTTTACCAGAATATTCATGTTAAAAAATTGTGTTTATTGTCTTATGGGAAATGTGAGGACCCAAACGAGTTTTAGAATTACAGAACTTAGAAGAAATGTATGAAGGCGTGTATACTGACCACCGACGCCTAAGCTTGATGACAGCTGCCCCGAGCTGTCCGAGTCGCTGCTGAAGTAAAATTCTTCTGGTGTCTCGGCTACAGGCTATAAATACATAATATATTTTTGTTTTGTTACTTTGTTTTGAGTGTGAATGTAGATGGCTCCAAGAGTAGGGGTAGACCAAAGAAACGATGAATGGACTGTGTGAAAGATGATATGGCTGGGAAGAGGGTGACTACTGAGATGACGACTAATAGACAGGTATGGAAGAAAGAGGCATGTTGAGCCAATCCCAAATAAATTGTGATAAGGGAATGGATGATGGAGGAATGATGATGATGATTCTAGTTAGTTCGTACATAATCATGTCTTTTTCTGTTCGTGACGTTACGGGGGCCTTCATTCATTGGTGTTGGTTGACGTAGCGTAAATACAATTTGTCTCGATAAGACGGCGTTAACGTTCCATAAGCGCAGTGTATACAGGTACGTTCGCCGTTCTCTTAAGAAACATAAAACTAAAAACACAATACTGAACTAGAAGCAAATTATGGTTAAGACCACCAGTTTTTTCTGTATTAGAGGTAAAAACGATTTCGTCTTCCACTACATTATACAGGCTGTCCGGTAATTAATGATAACCTTGAAATGGATTATAGAAGAACTTAATAAAGTTCAAATAAGAATATTTGGGTATTTCAAGTACGATTGACAGAGATGTTTTTATACATGGACCATTGGACAATTTATTCACTTTATTCTAAATTCATGTAGGCCACGGCCACAAATGAACTTTGATTATTTATATATCTAGATAGATTGTCGCGCTGCAAAAGAACTAAAATAAAAAAGCCAACTTTTTATGCTGGTGTGCGTAACAGATACGTCTTACACTCGCGCCACGTCATTGTGCTTTTCCAGTGTGCGTGCATTTAGCGGCTCCTCCAACTGTTAGGACGACTTCACAGCTTTGACTTTTTATCTAGACATATTAATATTTTTGCAAATGAAGAATTCCATTGATTTTTGTTGCTAAAATATGTATAGGCTGCATGAGAAATATTTTATATAAGCTTTTTCAAGGTTATCCATTAATTCCCGGACAGCCTGTATAAGACAAATTAAATTCTGGCAAATTTTGTCTTCAGTAATCTTCATGGATAATGTTGGCCGGTTGGATATCCAGTATCCAACAACGAAATCACTTACATTATTCATCGACTTAGTCAGTATCAAAACCACCTAAATGAATCTTAAACACTTGCCAAATGAGAATCAATAACTAAGACTTTTCAATGTCGTATCTACGGACTTTCGATGATCTACAGTTAGACATCATTAACAAGATATATTTTTTTTTGTATTATGTTTTTATATTCTTATAAAGAAAGGTATGTAAATTTACCTCTTCGTGCCTAGTTGCTGGAGCGTTTCGTGTGGATGGTGGATAACATGACTCTTTCTCTGGGTCAAAGTGACAATCGAAAATGTCAACTAATTCTCGGATATCATCCGCCTTAACGGTTTCCTCCAGTGGCTCCATCAAACGTTCCAAACCTGAAAAAACATGTTTTGCTATTAAAAAATATACAAGTCTTGGACAGAAATGAGATTAAAAAATTTATCATGCGCATTTATATGGCGGTGGGACAAGTGTCTAATTGCTATTGTTACCGGCGCGGCGGCCCTCATGCCAGGCGTCCTTGATCTCGTCGAACAGCAGGCCAGCGTCGGCCAGGATGCGGCGCAAGTGCGTGAGGCGCCGGCGCTGAGGCCGCGGGCAACGCAGTAGCGGCCCGATCACCGACCGGAATGTGTTCTGTCTGCAATTTCAAAAAGACTTACTAATCGTTACATATTATAAAACAAAGTCCTCCGCCGCATCTGTCTGTACCTACATTTATATAAAAATAAAAATAAAATTGTGTGATAATACATATATATATATTTTTAAAATATGCTAATTAAGCCCTTTCATTTGATAACCAACATGGCAATTTTTTTTTTTTTTTTTTTTTCTTCCTGAATTTGTCCTCTAGTCGGCGCTAGTTTAATGTACCTCATCTAGCCTATAACCAGCTAACGATCAAGACGCATCCAACGATACCTCATTTGTCAAATTATGATTAGTCATTTAGAAGATATGAGGGAACAAATGAACATACATAAATACCGGTCAAAATCATAACCCTCTTTTTTCGCTCTAACCGCATAACCCTCTTGCTTCGCCGTAGTCGGGTAAAAAATTGATTGCTTTTGCAAGCGGCTTCGCCCGCGTGGATATCGGAAAATATTCCCACGGGAACTTACTACTGGGATTAAAAGTACCCTATGTGTTAATCCAGGTTATAAACAATCATTATGCCAAATTTCATCCAAATCCATTAAGCCGTTTATGCGTCAATCTGGAACATACATTCAGACAAACAGACAAACGGACAAAAAAATCTAAAATCTATATTTTCGGCATCAGAGTCGAATTGTATTTTTTCAAAAATATACAATTTACTGTTTTGACTTCTTTACTAATTTATTATTATGTAAGTATACATTATTCAGAATAATAAAATCCAACGACTGTAATAATTATTTTTTAATGATATAGAAACAATATGAACAGGACGCTTAATATAGGCAAACTATTAAACCTCTTATTAATACCTAAACCCGGAGTAAAATTATGCCAAAACTATATGGTTAAATCGAAATAATACTGGTGTAACTTTAGCACTAGTTATTAATAAGGGGCAAGGGTTTGTTTTAAAATTTCATGCTTTAAAAAATTCAATAATTCCTCGAAAAACTTACCTATCCAGCAAATTCTTCAGAGTATCGAGTTCGTTGAGCTCTGTGTAAATGGGACGGCCATACTTGATCGCTAAGTCCATCATCTCGCTGCTAGGCGAGCTTACTTCGCCTTTAACCCCGGCGGCCATGTCCTGGCCCTCGCCTTCTGTTCACACGTTACAGATTATTGTTTTGTTGAAACATTATAGCCTTATTGGGGTTTCTTATTGAAACGGGACAACTTGTGTGCACACAAGTATTTGTTTATAATGGTAGGGTAAGCGAAGCACGAACAAGCGCTGACTTATCGAACAGTCCAGGTCCACAGACCAATTCTAGCTTCCGCCAATAAGGAGGCACTGGACTTCACTGGAGGAACAATCCACCACGCTAAGCTCGGGTATGGATGTTAATATGACATGAAAGCCAGTTCTCTCGCGCTTATTATAAAGTTACGAATTAACAAAAATAATACTGAACCAATATTTACCTTGACTGGCGAGCTGCTCAACAATGTTATAGGTAGCAATGGCCCTATCCATCGCAGTGTCCACACTATGCGAGCCCTCCTCGAGCAGCAGCCTAGCGAGCAATCGAAGAGATACCGATCTTACAGCGCCCTGGCACTTGTCCCAACATAATGCGTAGCTGTCAGTAAACCCGGCTACTATAGTTTTGAACCGATCTAATAACCGGTATCTGTGAAGTAATTGTTACAAATTAAATTCGTATTAATAACAAAATGTAATTAATTAAGTGCCGGTGCATTGTCGTATTACATCTCATATTTCTTTAACGAAAATTAATCTAAATAGCAGATTACTATGTCTATCAATCACTCATCTCAGCCTATCGCAGTCCACTGCTGGACATAGGCCTCTCCCAAGCTGCGCCACAACATCTTGTCCTCCACCTACCGCATCCAGTCTGTCCCAGCCACTTTTTTAAGGTCGCCGGTCTATCTAGCTGGGGGGCGTCACACGCTATGCTTGCCGATGAACGGTCTCCACTCGAAGACTCATCTGCTCCACCGGCCATCGGTCCTTAGACAAAAATGGTCAGCCCACTGCCACTTCAGTTTGCTTACAAGCTGCTGAAACTTTGTCTGCAAGCTATGTCCGTAACTCTGTTTTTTTCCGGATAATTTCATTTCTGATTTTATCCTTCAAAGAAACTCCAAGCACAGCCCGCTCCATAGCACGTTGAGCGACCTTGAATTTGTGGACCAGCCCGACTGTCAGTGTTCACATTTCGGCACCGTAGGTATGTCATACATAACGGACAGGACGCACTGGTTGAACACCTTAGTCTTCAAACATTGCCGGATAGGCGATGAGAAGACTTGACGAAGTATAGTAGCATATCGTTTGATTTGTTTGCGAGTAACTTCGATCACGCCTCCATACAAAATACCTATCATCAAACAATTCGCTATCGGATATACCATCCATAAGCCATGTTTCCGTCAGACAAATGACATCAAAAGAATTCATACAAACATTTCTGTAGAAAACAGATGTTTTCGTCCGCAAACCTCGAACATTTTGATAAAAAATACTAATAGGTGCCATAATAATTCAAAAATATAACCCTAAAAATTATTGAGAGGATATAAGGTACACTCAGACTTATTGCCAAGTACAAGCTGTAGGTAATGAAAGTCGGCTTACATAGCAAGTGGTGGTAAAATAAAGCGAAAACTATGTAAAATAAATCAGATTCGATAGAATAAGTGCAAGAAATCGTATTCAAAGTGTAGAAACATTTAGTTTTAAAATTGTATAGGGTATGAATAAGAACAAGTGTAAACAGATCTCACCTCTAACCACACGCACATATAGTATAAAATGACAATAAACAAAGCCTAATGAGTCGAATGAATAGGCGACACCAAGAGATAAGAGAACAAAAGGCAGGCGAGAATGGAATGCGTGCAAAAAATACGTGTCTATGTTTCTCAAACTTAAGTCAAGCGAGTCCAACAATGACAGTAATGTGTCCACAATAATACTTAAACAAACTTTTCCAAAAAGAGCCAACAAGTCGCGGGAAGTATAAGACGCTTTAATTAACAAACAAACTTTTTTTTCTCAAACATGCTTGGAAATTCGAGCATTATTTTGACAACCTTCTTCGAGATAAATCAAAATTGCTGTACTGGTAAAAAACAAGTGACGATGCGGCCAGCAAAGTTACTATGAAAATCCATATCTGGCGTGTTTAGCGGCCAAATAAATTACTATGAAAACTCATATCTGTCGTGTTATTTAAAAATGGAACGAACTATTTACTTCAGCACACGGCAACCAAGGAGGTAACTTATCAAAGATTTTATTTAAATTTCGAATTGGTTTGCAAATAGAACAAAGAAGAAACAAATTAACATATTGGCGCATGAAAAATGATAGTTGTTCGTCATTGATTCTGGAATTTCTATTTAATTTACTCAGTTTGAATTTCCGCGCGTTGTTTGAGAAAAGTACTATACAAGCCTTGGCCGCAATCAGGAATTGATGGACTCACGCATGAGTACCTCGGCTTCGCCTCGGCCCTCATGCTCACGATCGTCCATCAATACCCTTATTGCTGGCCGCTACAGTAATGTACTATAAATCTTGCTGTCATGATGCAGTGTTTTGGGGACGTGGAGTTTTTTCTTACAAGTATTTTACAGCCTCTAACCCACACATGTTCAAAGCCACGCTCTTTGGCTTGAGCTTTGGTTCTGTTAAGTAGAAGTTTATTTTCCAGTGTCAGGTGGTCATTGATGTACTCCCTGTTATTGCCTTGTAGGCCCAGATCTCCAGCATTCAGTTTCCTATATTTTGACGCCGCTATAAAATCATTCTTAAGGTAGCTGTTGTGTACAGAGCAAATAATGTTTTTATTTAGTTTACCATTACGTGTCGGCACCCTTGCTATGTAGTTAATCTGATCCTTCTGTACATGAAAATCAATTGCTTTACCAATCTTAGCCATTATTACGAACAGGTCTTCATCATTGGATACTGGCACTCCTTTGATGTCAATATTGTTCATACGAGACCTCTGTTCATTCTCAGACTGCCGATTCTCAAGTTGGGTAATTCGATCCTGCAAATTGACTATCACTTCTTTGGTTTTCTTCATTGTCTCGATTTCATCCTCCAGAACTGACATTCTACTCGCCAAAGATTTAATTTCCTGACCGTAGGACTCAAAGGACGATTTCATTTCAGAGACTTCTTGCCGTATGGTTTTTAATTCAGCCAACTCACTCTGATTAGCCTTCACACACCAACGCAGGCAATGCTTCCATTTTAGCTGACAGACGTTGAAGCTCAATCATCATGGTCTCCGAGTTCGCTGGTAATGCCTTCAAACAACCCGCCTGAGGACTGGCAACCGAGGAAGCCTTGCAGCTTTGACACTTCCATGTCGATTTACGCTCGCCAAGTTTTCTCCATCCAGCCTCTGTTATCCCAGCACAGGGAAAGTCGAATTTCGACTTACAGGCAACACATGTAGCACTATCCCTCGATTCCGCGTCACAACGTTTGCAGGTAAACATTTCGACTGACTGAGATGGAATGTTTAAGAAACACTGCCAGCGGCCGTTTTTAATAGTTATGTAGTTAGCAACGCCGTGTACTCGTGCGATCAGTACGCCGACTACCGTCGAACTGATGAGTATGGAACCCTTCGTGCGCGAGTCCGACTTGCACTTGGCCGGTTTTTATAGATAATGGTACGGAACCCTTCGTGCGCCAGTCTGACTCGCCTATCTTGCCCGCGATTTGCTCTGCATGGAAGTTGGAAAATAGCAAGTAATTTTGAAAAATTAAAATTATTGCAATGTGTCTTTGAAGTGCCATCATGGGAATAAAAATTGTTTGTACATGTGATTACCACTCTTTTAAGGGTGGACTTTCTAAGAACAGAACTCCATTAGCTTTTTATTTTCGATGTTTTCAAATTTAAGGTACTCCATGCTGCTGTTCACGTTCCTGACAATTGCTCCATTACTTTTTCTTTCGAAAATCAGATGCTAGACGGCTAGTCCATTCTTAGGCTAGAATAAAGAAGCAGAGTTTATATGAAACTCACCGTATCATGCCTTGAAGTATCACGGTGGGGTGCAGCCGACGAGGTTCATGGTAGATTAGAATGACCATTTCATCTTCTTTCTTTTGTGCTTCGAGCCAATTCAGAAAGTCATTGAGGGCTGTAACTTCTGACTTTGTTTTTACTACCTGTGGACGAAATTGAAGGTTAAGGTGATGTTTTTAAGAAGGAAATCTCGCTGGAGAAACCACTCTTCACGACCAATTCCAACAAAGAATCTGCTCATAGACCTGGGAGAGAGCGCAGAGAAAAAAAAAAAAAGAGGTGATGTTTGTAAGAGGGAAATCTCGCTGGAGAAATCACTCTTCACGACCAATTCCAACAAGACTGACCTGTGTTTATTAAGACCAGATGTGGGGCTCGTGGGTAAATAATAACAACCGCACGGGTCGCTCGAAGCTACGCTTGCCGCAGTCGGTTCGTGGATCAGCCAACTCATATCCGTGTCTCGGAAAGCACGTACACCGTTGGTCTCGCCCGGTTGGCCGTATACTCGTATCTTTGACAGTCGTTACGGGTAGTCAAAAGCCCAAAAGTATAACAACCAGTCTTATCAAGGGGTATCGTGTTACCCAATAATTGGGTTGTGGAGGGCCCGTTAAAATACCCGTTAGACTGGAAGCCGACCGGGAAAAGGCTAGGCATTTGATTAATTAATTGTTTATTAAAGCCAGATGCAAAACCAGGGGTGAAATAAATTAGATAAGTTGGTCACCATATTATTGACCCATACTGAGTTAAGGGTGCATGCACGGTAAAAAACCACTGTCAATTGATTTTGTGTTTGTCAATTTCTAATCTAATTGTGAGTTATCTAAAAATAATTGAGTTTTCCAACATATCGTTAATTTGGCCTATAATTTACTAAAATATGAAAATCACAAAAGTCATAAAATTAAATTTATATATTTATTTAAACGTTTATGTACCCACTACCACAAATTTCACTACCCACATATGATCAAACAAGAAGAAAAATACGATTTCATCATATTTTTCTACTATAACTTGTACTGCAACTCGACTTTTCAAATCACAAACTATTATGTTTACATACGCTTTCCCTTTCGAACAAACAATGATCTAAATTTGCCAAAATGAGTCGATTTTGAGCACGGCTAATAACTGTGAATTACAATTTTGGTACAATATTGGAAAATTGCGTCATTTCTGTTTTTTTTTCTATTCCACCACGGTAAATGTTTCTTGTTTGTTTTTGGAAAACTTATCATCTATCAATCGTTTATCTATAGCAACCATAGTGGAAAACTAAAAATATTACTATACCTTGTGAGTAATAGTGTCTTTCAGCATACGGTAGCGTCCGACGGTGACTACGCGTACATTGTTCCGTCGACGAGCACCTGGGTTCAGGTCGCCGTACGGCATTATGAACTGCGCGTATTTTGTTTGAGGAGGAATGAATGCCGCTACATGACATATCTGAAACAAAGATGCCATCAGTTTATCACCCACCCAATAATTTGTACCGCTGAATATTGGCACCCAAATAGTTTCAGTCCAAAGATGATCTTATGGGTCATCAATAGTCATCATCATCATTTCAGCCAATAGACCTATTTTCCTTTCTGGCTTCTGTCATATTTTCCTCGTGTATTTTACATCTGCCTATTCCACGATGATGGATAACGCCATTTACAACAATGGCAGCATCTTCCAACAGAGTGATCTTCCTTTTTGAAAATCGGTTAAAAAGGCAGAGTCTTTTCGGCAACGACAGGCGTAGCCGATTGTACAGGAGCTAAGGTGGAACCATCCCTTCCGCACAAAGAAGTTCTAGACTAAAACTAACATACCTCGTCAATGAGTCTCCTGCCAGTGGTGTCAATATCCCATCCCACTAATTTATACTTCCCCGGAGGCAAGCCAACAGGCCTCTCAGCGAGTGCTGGAGGCAGATTCGGCGAATCGCCTTCATCTTCATGGGATGAAGATGCCATTCCGGATTCTGGCTGGCTACAAACAATATAAATGATTTCACAATTAATTATAATGTTGTTATACTAGCTCGCATAGCAACTGGTTGGCTGTTGAAATTTTGACACAATTCACTCGCCCAGCTACTCTTGTACAGGGTGGTTTTTTGAATTGAGAACCTCCTCCTTTTTGAAGAAGTCGGTTAAAAATAACTCAAATTTCGGTGGGTAAAATAGAAAGTAAAAAACCAAAGACGGCATTTCCTGGGACCAAAAACGTGATACGTTTACCGACCCGCACTGGGCCCACATGGTGGATGACCTGATGGCCCACTTCCTCCGTCTTACAGGGCTTGTGTCCTAAAACTTGGAACATTATAGGCCGATCATGCTTATACTAGACGTAAAAAAGTATGGCTACGGGAAAGCTCACGAAATGTCTCTTGCACTGTTGTAATCTCGGAGTTAAGTAATTAATTAAGATCGAACCCGACGATCCGACAAGTCCAACACAAATAGCTTCTCACTAGCACTGCCATAACAATGCTTTGAGAGCATACTTGAGAGTAACAATTTTCAGCACAGCAATTGTAAAAATAATAATAATACACTTGCAGCATGGTTCTACAATTGCATTTGCAGGAGTATAAAGTCAAATTAATACTTCTTTGACAATAATGTTATCTTTTTGATTATTTTATGAATTGTTGAGTTAAATATCATCAGTACATTACAAAAATTTTCTTCTCATATTGAATTCCATTATTTACTTCATACTAGGCAATGCAGTATAAACTACAGACAATAGCAATGCACACAAAATATTGGGTTCACTATATACATATGTCAAAGTACAAAAAATCTCCAACTCATTATTTAGAACTAGCACTTCCGCCGCGAATTTGTCTGCATGAAATTTCTGGTTTATAACATAGAATATATCCTATATCTGTTTTTCTTTTACGCTTAGCGTTCTTTCTGACTTTTTTTCGTATTGCTTGGTTCTTAATGATTGTAGAGTGATATGATCAAATGCAGATAGAATTTTTTAAATCCAACTTAACAGTTGGATTTGAAAAATTCTTTTTGGCCTCTCGAACCGTTCCAGAGTCTAGCAAGTTCAAAAAAGCTAACTCTTTAGCTTTATTATATTATTAGTAGGTATAGATAAACGAACGCAAGCAACAGTTTCTATCAATCCTTACTTCCTTACTAATATTATAAATGCGAAAGTAACTCTGTCTGTCTGTCTGTCGCGCTTTCACGCCAAAACCACTGAACCGATTTAAATGAAATTTGGTACACAGATAGTCTAGAGCCTGAGAAAGGACATAGGCTACTTTTATCGACATACCACTCGGGCGAAGCCGCGGGCGGAGGCTAGTATATTATATAAAAAAAGATCTAATATTTAATAACATAAAATATTAATCTGCTTTGTTGCCCATCAGCTTGCTAAAGGGCTAGTCAGATTGCAGCATTTGCATTGAGGTAGTGCATGCTCTCATTAACTCCCAGGAACTAGGCATGCAGGAGCTCAGCAGAAGTTTGACTTAAATGAATAGTTTTTAGTATTAGGCCTACAAAATACTGTTATCACCATCTGGATTTTCTCTGCAACAGCCCAGAGTATAGATTTAAGCCGATTGATATCAATAGGACCTGGGTTTGGACACAGGATACTTTTAAAATCAGTATAAGCAACCCGCATTCTGGTGGGATAATTTTCTACATCCACACGGACCTAGTAAATATATCATTTTACATTCTATGCTAGTAATGGTTACATAGAAGTTTTTGCAACATATCAACAGAATTTAAAAGATAGCTTTATTATTCCCAAATGTACCTAATAACACTGCAGGGCACCCGAAGCCGGCTAACCGGCGGCCTGCATCCTGCAGTTGGATCGTATCACGTTATCTAATTTAAATAAAATCCCAGGGATTTATGCTATCATAATTTCATAACGCACGGCATGACACCATTCAGGGCATGAGAATCATAAGCTAAATAGAAACAAAAAAGGTCGCCATGTCTCGTCAATGTTTAAGTGTCCCAATCGATCGAACTATGAAATAAATATACTATGAAAATGATTAACTCACCTCAAAAGCGGCAACACACTGTTCACTGGCAGAAGAACTCGAAAAGAAACCACTAGTAATTTTATAAATCAATGGATTTCAGAAGCGCCTCAGACGTCAGACCTAATGCGTTGAAAACGGCAACGACTCGCAACGCGACTCCTCCGAAAACCGAACGCGGGATCCGCCACAGAGCATGGAATATTGGAATCCGCGGAATCTTGTTTTGATTTGTGGGAAAAACCGTCCCGCCGCCCGCCGACTCTTCCATCAATAAAGTGTTAACGTTTCCGAATTGAATAATCTACTATTACTTTTTAAAACTTTTTTTGTTTGACATTTCAAATGATTATTGTTTATTTTTTAAATTTAGAGTTTGACATTTGCACCTGTCAAATTAGTCTACGAGATAAAAAAAAAACAGACTATACGACACACGCATCGTTTGCGTAATTTCGGGACGCCAAGGAGTCCAACAATACGGTGCCTAGCTTGAAGCCACACTCGGTCGTCCAAACCCAAATTAAAATGGATGTTAGTGCGTTGCGAATAATTAGGTATTTTTTTTTCTAAAGGATTGGCTGCTTGCTGCTTCTAAAAATGTAGTTACTTCCAAAGATAAGAGATTTTGAAGGCGCACTCAGTTCGTATGGTGATCGGTTTTACGAATTTAGCCGATGCTACATAATATATGTTATGTCGTATTGTAGCAGGGTAGAAAATATATAAAATTTTGACCAAAACACAGATTTACATTTTGATCTATGCCAAAATAACAGTATCTAATCAGTGTGAATCGGTGAAAGCCGAATGTAACTTAATTTTAGAGAGTCTGTCCGAAATGTCGTTGATATCGTCGATTAAGAAAAGCTGTCTTCTAAAATTGGGGAATCTAGGAGGCGCAGTGTACTTTTTTTCTAAGAAAAACATTTGTAGATAGCGCGTTCGCTACGGTCAATCAATAAGGTCCTAGTTATAACAGGCGCCCGAGACGCGCGTTTTGGTGGCGCGCCTTACTAATTATAGCAAAATTACCAGGTACTTTATACTGTTTTCTTTTAAGTTTATTACTGATGCAGAGAAAACGACAAGGAAATATACCTAGTAAAAAAGGAACTTGCTTGCGTCCACGCGTCGAGGGCGCGCCAGGGGTAGGACAGTTCCATACATTGGCAGATTTGGGGTATTTTTTTTCAAAATACGACATCTGTTATCGCCGTCCTAAACAATTAGTTACTATATGTCACTGCAGATGGCGACCCCATCGATACAAATATAATTTGTGACAAAAAAAATAATTAAATAAATATTAATTTCAACTACTAATCATTTTATTAACACGTATTATAATCATTTGCAAATATTGGTGTAGATTACAAGCCGCGTAATAATTACGATAGCAATACAGTGAATTATTGACTTTTTATTGATTGTCAAATTGTCAGGTCACAACAAATATGACGACTGCTCCTTGCGTTTGCGCTTGTTTGTAGTTTTCGTCCCATATTTTTGTGCTTTTCTTCGTGAAATTAATCCGCCGATCCGCGTTGAGTTGAGTCCTCTCTTCCGTAGTAAAGTGAAAGAATTTTCCGAAGTTATTGTGTGAGTTGAGCTTTTAGTTCCTCCGCCATTCTAGTGCAATCGTTTTTTAGCGACCCGGACGCTTCTCTTTGTGCTGTTTCTTTGCGATAATAGACGCTTGTGATTTGTTTGTATCATGCCTAAACGGTGTGCATAGGGATGTTCAAACAGTAAGTATAATCATCATCATATCCCTGCCATCTTGCCTCCTCCACAGATTTCCCTAATACCCGGTGAACTTACATTTTTGTCCTAAATAGTATATAAACAGTATAATAATATGATTTACATTACGGATGGACCACTGCAGTTATCCGTGTTTATTTTTGTACTTATTCAAATTAATTGTTCAAACATTTTAACAACAGAGCTTCAGAGTTTTTTAGATATACTTAAACGATGCCACACTCAAGTGTGACTAGACATCTTTTACAATAATTACTAAGACTCCGCTGTCCGTCTGTCTGTCACAGGGCTGTAAGTTCCTTTTCAACAGTAATAGGTAGACTTGCAATTTTCAAAGAATGGGAACTTCTATGGCCGGTCAACAAATAATAAATCAAATAAAGTTAAAAATTAAAGGAGGCCCCCATTTCTGGTTAAGAAAGTATTTTTAAAAAAATAGTGTTAATATTGTGGTTCGGAACCCTTTGTGTGCGAGTCTGACTCGCACTTGTCTGCTTTATAATATTAGTGAGCTCCTTGGCTAAGATGTCAATATTGTAATGCATCATTATTCAAAAAAAATGATTTAAGGTCTTTAAACATTTCAAGAGAAAAATTAAAAGTGATCTTTCTTTTTGTTTCAGAGAACTCCTACCATCAATTTGCACATCCAGAAAAGAATCCTGACCGTTTCAAGGCTTCATATAGCTGGTGGGAAGTTAGATACTCCAGCTGATTATGAACTGTATTGGAAGAAGCGCAAGCTTATAAAAATAAACACAAGACGAATAAATAAGTAGTTAAAAAAAAGACAAGTTGTTTTTCTATGTATCCACTGTGTACCTTTTGAAATTGATGCTTCCTTACTAATTTGCTTGTTTTTAATTTGATAAAGTTTTACAATGATTTTTTAATAAAGAGAAAATTTAAATTAAGTAAAACTTTGTCATATTAAAAACAAGCAAATTAGTTAGGAAGCTAAAGTATAGGCACTATTGCATAGTAGCACCTATAGCTATATATATCACAAGTTTGTGGATGGCGATAATAGATGGCGCTATTTATCCGATCAATTGACATTAGCGGTCTTCAATAAATTCTGCGAGGGGGCTCTCTATACCATATATATTACTTTACTCTATGGGGCGCGCTAAGTGCACACTATAAAAGTACTCTGTGGTGCACACGGGAACGCGAGCGTCATTCGCCGTCCGCGGCATGTTCTCACTGAGCCAGACGACCCCATAACTCTCCTCCAGGAGAGCAGTAGGGAGACCAGTACAGTGCACAAATACAGACGCCTCCCGTCATTCCGACCTCGCCGTCGAGGCAAAACACGTTCGCGTCCGACCCGATGATTAAATTCACCCCCCCGTCCCTTGTCCGATGAAGTAGTGCCAGCCCGCGCCGTAGCTGAGCACGTAGCTTTAAATTCCCCGTTTAATAATAATGATGATCTAAACCTTTTGATCCAGCCTGTCCCAACAACTTGCTGTCCCCCCGCCAGTGATGTCGCCCTAAGCCGAGGTTCGTACCCCACAGGGGGTGCCCTTAGCGAGCGCACACTTAATTTTAATTTAGAATAGTTTATATGCCCCTGGCTGGAGGCCCTGAGTGTAGAAGCTTAAGGCAGCCACAAGAAAGTCCGGTTAAGAAGTTATGATTTCCGAAATCACACTTCAAGATGCCATAGTTAAAAAAAAAAAAAAAAAAAAAAAAAAAAAACACGGGAACACGCGTATTTCGCGCGCCCTTACCGTGGGTTTGCACTGGCGAAACATTCAAGACAAAACATGTTGAAATCTCTATTTTCTGTCAATGTTCCATACAATTTTTGACAGGAAGTAGAGATTTTAACATGTTTTGTCTTAAATGTTTCGCCAGTGCAAACGCACGGTTAGACGGCAGCGCTTCATGTGATTCGTTAAGTACATAGAAATTCGTAAAATTTTATTGAGCCCGAAAACGTATAAAATTTATTGAGCCCGAAAACGCAGCGTACTAGACGCGCGCCTCGGGACCCTGTTATAACTAATTAGGTCCTTACTAGTTCCTAATTATAAACTAGCTTATGCCCGCGACGATGTCGGTTATTATGTACTAAAAACCTTACTCGAGAACCACTCTATCCATTGGTAAGAATAGCATGAAAATCGGTGCAGTAGTTTTTGAGTTTATCGCGTACAGGACGACAGACAGACGCGGCGGAGGAATAGTTTTATAATAAGGATTATGGATAGTTAGGTAAAGTGGTTCTCGAGGAAGGTTTTAGTATATAATAACAGTCTTCCACGCGTGTGAAACCACGGGCATCAGCTTGTAATATTATAAATTCGAAAGTGTCTGTCTGTTACCTTTTGACGCCTAAACCACTGAACGGATTTCGACAAAATTTGGCAAGGAAATAGATGGCACCCTGGGGAAGGACATAGGGATACTTTTTA
The DNA here is from genome assembly GCA_949152455.1 of Lithophane leautieri. Taxonomy (NCBI): domain Eukaryota; kingdom Metazoa; phylum Arthropoda; class Insecta; order Lepidoptera; family Noctuidae; genus Lithophane; species Lithophane leautieri. The sequence goes on along the minus strand of OX424458.1, from coordinate 15,454,871 downwards.
ACCGACTTCTTCAAAAAGGAGGAGGTTCTCAATTCGTGGTGTATGCTACGCGATTACTCCGCCAATTATGAATTGATTTTGATGATTTTTTTTTGTTTGGTAGGTCATGCTTCCGAGGTGGTCCCATATACATTTTTTTTAACTTTGCTTGCGTGGTTTTTGAGTTAGCTTCAATGTTATGTATTTTTTTCACTTAATCTATATCGATGACGTTCCATGTAACTCCGTCAGTTATTTACAAGCAGGTACGATATTCGATTTAGTGTGGGGTAGGTACCACAGCTAAAAAGAGAAAAATAAAAACTAGTCTTGCTTTTCAATTTTCGTTTTTTGCCACCGCCTTCCGAAATCAGTTATATTTCAGTTTGTTTTTATTTTTGTAATAATATTTTTTGTTGTAAAAAGTTGTTATTCCGATATTCCTAAGGGATCGAGACGAGACTCATGCGGATGCAGCTAGTGTGTTTATAACACAAGCCATAATGCACTAGTGTTTGTCAAGGGCTTACAATAAAACTGAACTTCAATCAAAATATTTATTTGTTCACTAATATAGTATAAAACTTATAGGTACCTATTAAATTATGCATGTCACGTAATCTTACCCAATTTCAGAATGATGATGTTTTATGTAAATATAGGTAATGATCACATTGATTCACTACATGCTATTTGATCATTATTATAATAAAAAGGCCTTTTTTCTTACGAACAAGTGAAGCTATAAGGAGGCTAACTTTTTCGTTGGTGACACTCCCATGGTTCATGCGGGCGCCGGGGACAAGAATTACTGCCGCGGTTGGGATTACATGTCTCTGCGTGACCGTCAGTCGCACTCGCACGCCGTCATTTTGGCGGTAAACCGTGCTCTCAGTACGGCTGCTCATTTCAAAACGCACATGATATTACTATCCAAAGATGAATAAATATTGGCGGTCAAGCCAAGCAAATTACAATGTATGTATAAAAATTGGAAATGCCTATCTAAACATAAAATAATAAAATATTACGGAAGAAGTACTAAGTAATTGAGGAAATATTTCATGGAGAAATCTGTAGACTCATCTTTGACAATACAATACGGAATAGGTTTTTGGGTAACCGCACAAGGTATTGCGCGTTTTAAATTGTTTTTACGCACGTCCCCTTCGCCCGCCAGGACCGTGGGACTGTCACCAACGAAAAAAATGGCTATATCGATAGTAGGTACTTTTATAAAATAAGCAGTTATTGCATTTTATCTCACTTTTATATTAAATATATGTTTGTTTATGCAGGTATAATCTATATGGATGTTGCAAAGTTGAAGCGGGCTCTGGAGGGAAAGTATCTTAAATATTAGAGTTACCAAAGAAAACATTACTTATTCTTACTAATAAGTAAAACTATTTTTTATAGCAAGTGCAAAAAAGAACATTTATCAAGTTCAACCTCAAAGATGAAATATCGATAAGGTTGCCCCTAAAATACGGGTGTTATTTTTTGCACTTGAGGTTCTATTCATGCTTCAGGCAAGTGACTTCAAGAAGTGTTAGAAAACAGATTATTTACTTTTCAAACAAATCGAATGATTCCTTTGAGTATTTGGTGACATCAACATTTAGGGTAAATCCCAGCCAGGGCCGGCTTCAACTTTCCACCCTGTATAGTACTAAGTACCTATTTACAAAAATATAAATTTTATTAAGAGCCTATACAACCTCAAATTGCTTAGCATGATCCTTCGTTATGTTGAAAATACTGCAGCATTAATTTTGAAATAAATATAATGTTAAAGTTGAAGATTGATGCTAGGTACTGTGTTTAACGAAAACACGATTACATGAAATATTCTCGATAGTAAAAAAAAAACCAAGTTAAGTACTTCTAAACCGAACTAAAAACCGCTGGTATTCTAAAAATACTTCAAATTAGATCATGAAACTTTGCATAATAACTGAAATAAAGCAGGTTTTAGTTTTTTTTTAAATCAAGTACCTTTATTTTCAACGTAAAAAGCAATTACTTAAATTATGCGAGCCGCCAGCACCCTACTCCGCCTCGCTCTCACTCAGTCCGCGAGTAGTATGGTGCGAGGGAGATAAAAGTGAATTTGAGCTGAGATAGTATAGGCTCTTAAAGAAACACTGCAGCATAGCATACGTAGCAACTTCCACGGATCAATTTATATTTACAAAATCAGCACGGCACAGAACAAAAATAAAATCCGGTTAATAACATAGACAAGTCGGTTTCCAATTGTATAGATTCGATACATTCCTTTCATAGTTACTGTTATTTTACCTTTTAGAGCAGCAAACCAACAGCAATAATAAGGTAACGAAAATAAAAATCTGTTATTTTGATAGACAATGGCAGCAACCCAACAGCAACCTAATTTTGATGGCAATAAAGTTCACTGTAACTTTGACAGTGATGCAAAATCAAAATCAACCGAACCCGCTGTACCGCGCCTTTAGGTATGTGCGTGGCAAGGCGGGAGGCGGGGGTCGCCTTGAGTATTGACGAATGAGCGGCCTGCACTGCCCCCCCCCGTCCCCCCGTCTCGCCACGCACATACCTAAAGGCGCGGTACAGCGGGTTCGGTCATACTATAATGATAGTCTTTGACAGCAACTTGTAAACTGGTATTATCTAATGTAGTCGGGTAGTACTTTCCAAAGAAATCGTACAGTACCAGCCGTTTTCTAGGGACTGGTCAGATAAAAAGTTTAAATACGTGAGGGAGACAGAGAAAATATATTTCCGTCTCGTTTACTCTTACTAGGGGATATATTTAATAAGAGATATAATGTGCCCTTGTCTCATTATTATTGCTGTAGATAACGCCTATATGTAAGTTGTAATAAATATGTATGAAAACATTAAAAATATTACTGATAGGCTTTTGTTTCCTAAGAAAGCGGTTCCGTCATACTATAAAGGCTCCCACAAACAGGCGCAATATCGCGGGCGCGACAGGGTACCACTGCCTGGCGCGCCCGTGATATCGCGCCAGTTTGCACGAACCATAACGGCCGTCATGAAAATCGGTGTCAAAAACCGCTCTGTATTTGGACCGCCGTTATTGTGTGACCGTTCACAGCCTTCTTAGGAAACCAAAGCTAAAACCATTGAATCTTGAGGAATTACATATTTTGTAAGACATTTTGTTCTTTAAACTGAAATCAACACCACCTGAGAGGTTCTAGACAATAATTTTATACATATTCTGTTCTATTTTGGGAACTCTAGTCTTAATTTCGTTAAACTTTGATCATTTTTCTATTATGTATCTCACTTATATGTATTAAGTATATATTTCATTCTTTAAATAATTAATTTTACTAGAATGTCTACCAGTTACACCATTAGGTGAGAATCATCATCCAAATAAGTTGTCATAAAACCATTTTAAATTCAACAATAATGTAAGTATGGATTTATCTCATGTTTTTTTTAAGATAGTCCCGATTTCGGCATTTAAAGTTAATTCACTAACAAAACATAAGCGTTTCTGACTGTTTAACACTTATTTTAGGAGGTAAACCTAAGATTCTTAATAAATTACCTACGATAGACTATGCGATAATGACATTTATTTTAAAATAATGGACATTAGACATACTCTGACAAACTGGAGTCATCATTTCCAATGTTTCTAACGAGTTATATTAATAGTTTAATCTTAAAACATTAGTATTTTACTTATTAAATAATGTGATTATGTTTTATTGCATTGAACCGTCAGATTTCACTTAATTATATTGTTGAAAACATCAATATATTCCACTTTATTAGCTAAATTGATTATTCCTTTGAAGAATACAATTGATGGATTTATCCAAATTACGATCGATTGATTTTCCTAGTTTAATCTATAAAGTAAATTAGTAACAAACAAGTATTCTTATATCATGTTAAACAGTTGAAATACCAACCGACCATATTTACAATAAAATGGTTTTTATGAAAATACATCATTTTAAATTTAAACTAAAGTTTTGCTGTACAGGGAATATTTTTGTGATAGCAATTCAAGGCCAAAACTGAAATTATGATGAATAGTTATAAGTGTTGAAAGCCATCTTCGGCTCGATTTTAGAAGATATATCTTAACTGTAATTTTAGTATTTTTGATGAGGAACCGAAACAAATATTTTTGTAAGAAAATAACTCGAAAACACGTGAAAGAAAATTAGTCCTCTCCTAAATCGAGCTAAACGATGATTTTCACCGCTTGTGGCTCTACTTCTCAGTTTAGGATTTCGCCCTGCAGTCTCAACTCAGAAAAGCAAACCCTGGAATTATAAATATAAAGTTTGTGTCTTAAACCTTCCTTAATCCTGTGATAACTATACTAATAAAGATGCCGAGTGGGGGTAATCACAAATTCACAACCGGCAAGTCAAATATTCAATTTAAGTCTGTAATATTCTAATCACAAAATAGTCACTTAATTAACTAACTAACCCTCGTATTCAATAAACTGGTATTAAAGTTACACCAGTACGAAGTTCGGGTTTGGGATTATCATTAATTTACTCCGATTTGTTTGGGAAGGGGGTAAGAGTTCAATGAACAAAGACGTCTTGGGCAATACCACTACAGCTGCGCCTTACTCGGAGCTCGAGCTCGAGCTGGATGGCGTGTAGCTGTAGTAGTCGCTCTGCTAGGCGGTGTTTATCTGTTCCACATTCAAGTGCGTGATGAAACGTAAGCGCATCTGCAAGGCAGGCCGCAGCTTGCGGATCACACTCTCCACTTCGTTCTTCATTGTGTCGCCGACGAACATGTATTTTATGTGGTAACTGTTGAATGGTTAAGGAATAATTATTTTTACGATTTCGGGTTAGTTGCCACGGAGATAAGAGAGAGACTTTCCTGCGGTTGCTTGGTAAAAACAATTCGTAATAAGTTACTATATCAAAGGATTTTACGAATAGATACAGAATACGTGATGACTCGCACAGCACACCTCGCGCAACTCAGAAAAATCGTAGCATGAGAAAGTTTGCATAGCAACGCAGAGCACAACTCAGCATGATGTTGATAAGTCAACCTTAAGCACGTTTTTTAAAAGGATACAGCAAGTCGCATATCGGGTCAATGTACTGCAGATGTTGCTGAGACTTATCGATGTGCGCCAGAAGTTCGTACAGAGTGATAGTGATGTCCATAACTGCTCGCGATAAGTCAGAATTAAATCGTTGTAAGAACGGACCAACCAAGTGACACAGGTACAGAAGCTGAATCTCTGTATGGATCTCCACTGACAATTTTTCTTTGACGAATCTGGGAACACATAAATAATATATTGTTTTAACGAAGACATAATCGATGCCGTATTCTAGAGGGATAAATACTTGGGCTATACATAACAGTAAAGTGCAGGTCGATGCTGAATATTTTGATTTAAAAAAAGCCATTGATTTGGTCGATAATGACATTTTGTTGACAAAGCTTGCGGCAGTCGGATGCACTCCTAAATTACTGAAATTCTTTGCTGATCATATGGGTAACAGAAAGCAGTATGTAGAATATGCTGGGTACAAATCTGAGCCCTATTTTACGAGGCGTAAGTCAGAGCAGTAATATAGGACCACTTCAATTTATAATAATGGTAAATGACTTGCCCGAGGTCGTCAGGAATGCACAGTGCCTGTTGTTTGCTGACGGTCTAAAATTACTACTAGCTGTGAAAGAGCAAAAGGACTTTGAGCGCTTACAGGAAGACATAGACCGGGTTGTTGAATGGGGAAAGAAGAATAAGTTGGTGTTTAATACGTCAAAGTGTTCGGTAATAACTTTTAGTAGGATGAAAATGCCCAAGGAATATGACTATAGAGTGGACAACACGTTATTGAAAAGAACGGAAACGGTGCGTGATGTAGGAGTACGCCTTGACTCGGGCCTGTCATTTCGTAATCACATCGTAAATGTTTGTAAAAAAGCCTATAGGAGCCTAGGTTTCGTCCTAAGAAGAGCAGAGGGTTTTACAAGCATCGCTGCGCTAACTTCTTTGTACAATGCACTGGTAAGAAGTCAGCTCGAATGTAACGCAATCATATGGGCTCCGCATGAAGCTAAATACAGTCTCATGCTGGAGCGTATACAAAATAAATTTACGAGGTTTACCTAAGGTGGTATGGTGTATATCCATTTTATCCATTGATGTATCCAACTTTGTTTGTTATAGGCATGGTGGGATACAATAAACTGGAAGCAAGGAGGGACATAGCTCTTGCTACCTATATTTTTAAATTATTGCGTGGTAAGACTTCAAACCCAGGTATATTAAAAGAAATAAACCTGTGTGTGCCCGACAATTATGTATTGCGAAGGCGACGCCCACAGCTATTGGCGGTACCCAGTAGTAGGACCAATCTGCTGAGTAAAGCCCTTATAACGCGTACCTTGCGTGTACTTAATGACGTAGCAGACAGCATAGATCTTTTTACTTGTTCTCTGAGTGAGTTTACAAAAACCACGATGTACAGAATATGTTATTTTAAATAATAAAACTGTAATTATGGCCACGCTATTGAATTGGGAAATTCCTGTAATGATAGTGATGATGAGTTATTAAATAAATAAATAAATAACTATATATTTTATACTTACTGAGGAACCTGCATTATTTGCCCTGCTCCCGCGTGGTACCAAATCGCATGAGCCAATGCCAAAGTTAGGCTGTATTTATTCTCCAGCATACCATCATTAGTAGTTGTTAGGTTAAATAGCTGGAACGGAGTATGGGGATACGGCCATTCCGTCATGTCAGTGTTTGTCATTAGTTCCGATATACGTTCGTGAAGGACGGTCCAGTACGGGTCAGGCAAAGCGGCCATTACCAGACCGATAGCATTGATCCAAAGCTGGATCTTTGTGGCTGGTATTACGACAAAGCCTTTGGTGATAACGTCGAGAAGAGTGTTGCCGACAAAGTTGGGTGCTAACGGCAGAGACATCAGTTCAACGCACGTCACGTACAGAGCGTGTGCCGAGGGATTTGGATACTCGTTGAAGCGCCAGTCTGTGTTAGGGAAGTGTGAGGCGCCAGTCATAGCTGTCACTAAGATAAGGAATATTAAAGTTGTGTATATGAAACAAAATATTAAAAACCGGCAAAGTGCGAATTGGTTGGATGAAAAATTGGATTCGATCCCGAGGGTTCCGTACCTTCATCCTGACTAATATTATAAGTGCGAAAGTGAGTTTATTTGTTACGCTTTCACGTTAAAACGGCTGAACGGATTTGGATGGAATTTGGCACATGGGTAAACCATGACCTGGAATTGGAGAAAGGATACTTTTTATCCCGATATTCCCACGGGATCGAAACTTACGCGGGTGAAACCGCGGGGCGCAGCTAGTTTATTATATAAAAGGATACTGTCCACCATCCGGTTGACTAGACTCAGATAATAGTTAAGGTCCGGGGTCCAGCCAGTGGCGTCCGCCTCACTCTTGGCTAGGTATGTCTGGAACGCCTCAGTGGTGGCCCATCCGGAAGGACGCACGTCTTTCAAGGATCCTAACACAGCATTCACTAGTTTTCTCTTCAGTAACGGTTTGTCACGGAGTTTGGTTTCATAATAGTGTAGCGTGTTGTATAAGAACGTGACAGGTCGATCTGTTGACAATGATAATGATAAATTAATTTATTTCTGTAAGTAGGTTTATACAAACACTTATATACGTCAATACATAAATATTACTTACATTAAACATAGAAATAACAGATACAAATGGATAATGACAATATTTATTTGTTTACAATTTAGTGTAGAACTTGAAAATAGTGCGCAAGCCACGTGCAAGTAGACCCTATAGTAAATATTTTTATTGTTGATAATAATAATTTTGACATTTATTTCACCAAAATACGAGTAAGAACACGTATTACAAAATTTAATATTGACAATATACAGAAAATAATGGCTTAAAGTTTGTAATATACAAAGTTTGGGACTATTTGCATCCGAACTAGGTGGTAAACCTGTATCTCGGATTACATTTGATCCCCATAAATAAATTGTGAATATTTAGTAGCCATGTTTAAAGTTGTAAACTTGATTGGATTGCCATGTAAGAATGTAAGTGGAAAGTATGAGAAAAAAAAGTAAGTGTAGTAAGTGTGCGTGAGTGTGTGTGTGTGGGGGGGGCGTGTGTGTGTAAATGTGTTTGCGTGTGTAAGTGTGTGTGAGTGATATGAATGGGATGATTGTTCAATATAAGCGAGTAAAGTAGGAGGATATAAATAATAGAAGTTTCTTGTAAAACGATTGTCACACGTCACGTGGACGTGATTTTTCGGAATATTGCTTTGGAAGATTTGCCATCATTATATTAATTACTAGCTGATGTCCGCGGCTTCGCCCGCGTGAATGTCGGTTATTGTATATTAAAACCTTCCTCGAATACAACTCTATCCATTGGTGAAAACAGCATGAAAATCGGTGCAGTAGTTTTTGAGTTTATCGCGAACAGACAGACAGACAGACGCGGCGGAGGACTTTGTTTTATAATATGAAGTAATTTGAAAATTCCTTCAAGTAAGAATAATAACTTTACTTTTATAATCGCAAACAATTTTGTTTTTCTTTCCCGATTCTCACAAACAGTAAATAAAATTGTCCAAAATTAGTTGATTTCGTGTAAAACCCTGAATGTGGCAACGTATTCTGCACTGATGACTTAGAATAGTTTAGGGCATAATTGGCGATGGAATGGTGGATGTAACAAAATCTAGATTAGAAATAAATGATTTCGACTTTACCATGCGAACGGTGACGATGCCAATATTATAAGTGTTACAAAAGCTCACCATGAAATTTATACAAATAGCCAAGATGTTCGAGAAGTTGTTCCAAATTCTTGCTAACAGATGGTATTTCCAAATGTCTGTGTACCACAATGTCTAGAACTGGTATAAACCTGAGGCACACATTGCTCAAGTATACAGGTATGGGACCGCCGTAAGCATTGCTTGCTTCCTCTGGCGCGAACTTCTCTGGGTACTTTCTGTGAAACGCTAGATGTTTGTCGTACCTGCCATAAGTAATATCAATGAGTATTTATATATTTTTGATTAGCTTACAAAAAACTGTAGCATTACCAAATATGTAACTCTGAATAATGACATTACCAATTGTTTTGTTTCCAATGCTCAGGAGAGTTTTCTTTGACGAAATCCTGTGCTCTATTTCTCAATTCTGATCCTTTCAATAGTAATAACTGAATTATATAAAGGCACACTTGGCTTTCATTGCCGTCCGGATTGGGGCGTAGTACCTAAATGGTAAAAAACAGAGAGCATGAGACTTAACAGTTGCTTAGAATTGGATGCGTATTTTACACAAAGAGAATTCATCGACTGTCGTACAGCGAGACTCTCCAAGCGATTATCGTACTCATGTAATAACGACTCGAAAAGCTAGGAACAAAATCTCGAATATTATTATGTATTACGAGATTCTTGTGGAAATACGATTTTTGGTTTCCAAAGTTCCTGTCAAATCAAAGAGGTGAGGCTCCTCGTACGGCATGCGATTGCTGTATGTACTGCTACCAAAACTCAACTTTAAAAATCTCCTTTTAATAGACGCCTATTCGACTCATTACAAACACTTGTGTAACTGTCCCAGTATCACTTACCAAACACAAGACGAGCCTGTCGATGGTGACGATATTATACTTCCAGATGATGTCGTTGATCGCGTCAACGCACTTGTTGATGTGTGGCCCGCCCGCGGGATTGGTGACCTCGAACACCAGGTAGTCGCAGAATTTGCGCAAATGTGCTGAAAGAGCGCGGGCGCCGATTCGCTCTAGAATTCTGTAAATTAGAACGGAATAGATGACAATGCACACTTTTACTGAAAAATGGTAATGGTTTTTTGTACTAATTTGCAAAAAGATTTCAGATTATGAATTTATAGAGAATAAATTACATACAATAAGTACACCTAATTTTAGCCAGGCAGAATTCTGAGCTTTGATAATATATTAGTCGCGAGGACACAGCTAAAATATAATTTAAAAAAGAAGCGGACACTGACTCACTTGAATGCAACAGGGTTGATTCTGTTAGTCTCAAAAATCATTTTCCACAAGAGACAGAGGAAAAGGGGCGTGCCTGGCACAGAGAAGTGCGATATAATATCATTGTCGTTGGCCATCGAGGTCCACTTGCGGTACTCCTCCTCCACAGACTTCTTGAGGACTTGCTTGTTCTCTTTAGGGGCAGGGTTCTGTAATTAACAATCACATTACTATAGACACAAAGTTACTACCAAATAATTATACTTTATATTATAAATTGAAAGTATTGAAACATAATGAGTACTATAAAATAATGGTGTTTTTATATGCTCAGAATGTGGATCATGTCAATAAAGATCGAGACTGGTCAGATGAGGCGGTTTAAGTAATAGTCCTATGGCTCCCAGTATCTTGGTATTTCATACTGTCCCCACGCGAGTCAAGGTACTCGAGGCGCCTTGTTGATACCAGTATTACGCGCGTAAAATCCTGGAGATGCACTAAGCAATTCATAATAAATTATACTTTATGAACATACCTGAGCAAAAAACTCAACGAGCATTGGCGGGAAACACTGGAGCGTGTGTTGTGACCACATGTGTGGCGTGTTTGTCATTATCGTAGTGAGAAGTTCCTTAACTGCTGCACCATCACTGCCTGTTCGAGGGAACGTGGGAACTCGTTAATACATACTGGAGGTTAAATTCAGGTTTTGTAGGTCTGTCATCTGAGGTATAGTGTAAGGTGCTATAGTTCTAGGGAAGCTTCACCTGTGATCTTTTCAACAGAATGTCTTACCATCTTCCTGCCCCCATCCCAATTTATTGGAGGTCGGCGCAGCACTTCTATTCGTTCCGTACATCTCTATTAACTCTCAGAACTCACTTCCTGCTTTGCCATATTATCATCTTTCACACAATCTATTCATGTTTTCTCACAATTATGAAAAATGTTAAAAGCTTACCAGCCCCCGTCATATAGATGCCGCGCGCCAGAGTGAGCACCAACACACGGTTCAACTCTTCGCTCTCAGACGACACCAGCGACTTGGGCTCTGACACTACCCTCGACATTTGCAACTGCACTCCGGAACTACCCAGGCTTGTTATCAAACGTAAAGCTGTACTTTCGAAACTGGAATAGTGAAATGATTACTTATAAGTGCACTCAAAGATTCATGAAAAATTTCGATCAAAATGAAGTATCACATTCTTCCGAATTTAACTGAGTAGGCAGATATTTATGACGCAAGCAAGACACCGTGCCCGTTAATATTGCATTGACACTTATTTTTGAAGCTGAGCAGCAACCTATAGTTTGGCGTAGCTTGTCTCGCCAGATAGTTTTGGTGTTCCTTCGATGTCACATATTTGAGCGGCCACTTGTATATGCCTTCCACAAATTATTACATATGTTTGCCGTCTTATAATAATGGATGAATCATACAATCAGATATTATTGCCGATGTGTCCATAATTAACCACTTATACCTAATCCATACTAATATTATAAATTCGAAAGTAACTCTGTCTGTCTGTATGTTACCTTTTCACGCCTAAACCAATGAACGGATTTCGATAAAATTTAGCAAGGTGATAGACGGCATCCCGGGGAAGGACATAGGCTACTTAATATCGACATACCACGCGGACGAAGCCGCGGGCGAAAGCTAGTTAGTAAATAAAAATATCTAACTTAACTAAAACTATCAACAAACTAAAATATGGCGTCGAAAAATTCCTCAGCATCGCTGTCGAATGGTTATGTAACGGCGGCAATACCACATTGTATGGCAATGCTTCGCCTCTGGCCAAGGTAAACCAGCCCTTGGTTCACGGGAAGTGTCTACCAGCCATTGCCGTTATGTTTTTATTTATGTACATTTCACTTTACCAGACCACCCAGACCAGTCCAGATGTATGTACGTTAACGTTAAGGAGTATGTAAAGATAGTAGCAGGTGGCGTTCTGTAGTTTCTGCCTACTCCAGATGTGAGTTTATGAATGTGTGTGTGTTCATTAGACGTAGCATATTTTTTATGATTATCAGTATTATAATGTACCTACTTCACTAATTATTTTATTATGCTTAAGGCTTGCTGAACTTAAAATATTCTGCTATTATGCATCACTGGGCTGATTTTCTAGCCACCGTGTAGATTTTATGGTGATTGCAAACAAGAGAGACCTTACTTTCTACATTATTACGACTGAAGTTGTCGTAAAGCGGACCTGCAGAGCTAGCACTTCCCGGGAAACAATGAAAACATACATACCATAGTTGTAACTGTGTCTGATTGGCTTGTGGATATGCAGCTAAGGAATGTATGTTAGACAGGAGTGTCACCCTATAGTGTGGTTGCACGTGGTGAATACGATACGAAAACATGTCCAACAAGTTATGAAGTATGCCCCAAGCATGAGATTTGAACACATTCGGCAGCAACTGATCTGAAACAGAATATATATCATGTTTTTTGAACTAATACAATACTGAGGAAATCTTTAATCACATAGTTACAGGAAAGCTTTCCTTGAAAACATTTGCTAATCATTTTACTAGACAGCCTGGTATTTGCTTAAGTAATTGCATTTGGCTTGGTTATTTTTAAATTGTACTTACGTATGAATCCTTTGATCCCCATCGACTCTATTTCAGTATAGACCAATAAACGGCTGTAAGTTTCGACCAATGCTGGTGCCATCATGCTATTCCCAGGAATGTTACTTTTATTCTGAGCCAACTTGGCAACATGAGTTACTATCGAGTGTATAAGTGACATCTTACAATGTAATGTCAGGCTATCTAAAATACACATAGACAAGGGTACCGTTGGCAAAGGCGTGGCTGGGTTCCCATTCGGCATAGCTTTCTGGCTCCCAAAGAGTGTCTCTATAATCACACCCATGGGTCGAGCAAAGTACTCTTGATTTGTTGAATATGCATTACATAGTAAGGCTATGCGGTAATCAGAGCCCATCAGTGTTGGCGTACTATTCGAAGTCATCAGATGCTGAAGAAACCTAAGATACAAACATGGTTACATTATTTCACATGAACACTATCTAGAAACATTTATTTTTTAAGTAAATCAAATTCACTATAAATACTCTAAAAATTAAAAGAACACATACTCATACTGTACTTTTAAATTCTGTGGCATAGTCATTGTCTTGTGTTCAGTTTCTGCTTTTTTCAACAAGTGCATCCAAATACATACTACGGCCATTTGATGTGTGCAGTGGGCTTTTGTGCAATCAGGCACAGGTAGTGGTTCCTTTTCAGGATACAGCAATTCATAAAGCTTTATTATTGGTAAGAAATTGGATGATGGATTCCTTTGAATACTTCCAGATATAAATTGTAATAACACCCACATAAGGTGGTCTCTCCCTTTTTTCATATCATGACCAATCAATTTGCTGTGGAGACCCATTACTATGTTGGGGAATGAAGCAAATCCAATGAGGATCAAGTATATAACCTGTGATGATAAGTGAAGCCAACACCAATGTGATGAGGACATTTCATCATCTTCATTCTCTGATTCACTCCTTTCCATTGGCAGTATCATAAGTTCTACTAATTGATCTTCTAGTGCAATGCAACGTTGTTTGTGTTGCTTTTGAAGACCAAGCATAGAGCACATCATATCTCTGGAATACGGCTGTTGTAAAACATGTCTTAACAATGCTATTTGTGGTTTTAGAAGTTCATCATCATAAGGCAAATTACCCTTCAGGGAAAATTTCAATGTTGTAGGATCTAATCGCCATGGATTAACAAGATGATCAGCATAACCTGAAAACTCAACCACTGGCAACATTTGTGAATGTCCAATAATAGAAACCATTTGCGCACAGGGTTTAAAACTTTCCACAAAGCTAGATAGAAGTTTAGCCAGTTGCTGAAAGAAAAACAAAAAAAAACTGTATACTTATCACAGTTATCACAAAGTTATGATGGCAAAGTCTCTATGGCAGTAAGTAGTACCTATTGATAATAGTGCCTATTGATAATAGTTTACTTCCATGGGGACATTTCTTACAAATAGTATTTTGAATGTTCACATCCCTTACCCAACTTAAGAAATGCTGGGTTTCCTCTACAGACTTTCAACCCCTATAGGATTGTTTTTAAGACAAAAAGTAGCCTATGTCCTTCCCCAGGATGCAATCTATCTCTTTGCCAAATTTTGACAAAATCCATTCAGGGGTTTAGGTGTGAAAAGGTAAGATACAGACAGAGTTACTTTCAAATTTATAATTTAATAAAGTATGGATTTTTAGGTTAAAGGAAGACATTGATAATAAACAATATACAACATACCCAGTGTGGCCAGTGATTATTACCAGGATAATCTTTTTGAATCTCAGTAACAATGAAGTATGCTGGCAGCAATGAAGCAGTTCGATCAAAAATGTATTCAATAACATTGTACAATGCTTTTAACTGAGGCATTGTACTTGAATTTAACCTGACTGGAAGTGTATGAGCTTTTTCTCTGCATCCCTTGAAAATAAAATACAATAGATAAAACCAAGCAACTTGGAGAAAATAATAATTATAATTGAATTAAACCAACCTTCATTATTTCCCTGACACCTTTATAATCAACTCCTCCTATAATTCTTCTGATCAGATTGAAACTTTCTATCCAGAAATCGGCATTTTGATACATAAGCTTTTCATTGGTCAAAATGCAGTCACATAGCATTCTGCAAGCAACAAGAAACAAACTAAATCAATATAATTGATTGATAGTTTAATAATTTAACAGATATTGTGCAAAGTAGACACATACCGCGCTTGAATAATATTAGTGTTCACTAGAGTTTCCAAAAGGCCGAGTAATTGTTTCATTTTATATCTGTTAGTAAGAACGGCAGTTAGAGTCAAGTACTGGCGCAATGCTGATTCCTGCAGCTCTGCATTCAAGTTGGTCATGATGCTGCATAGCCGCTTCTGATACATTGCTAACATTTCATTTTCTTCTTCTGGTTTATGTACGAGGAAGCAACTGAAAGCTTCCTCAACTGCTTCAACACGCTATAAACAGGAAAGGACAACTGATATAATGTTAAGTTTTAGTACATTAGTAACTAGACTTGTCGGACAATCAGATGAAAAACCATTTTTTTAAACAACTTTATAAACTCACAAGGAGCCAAAGACTATTCATTTTTATGTTATTTCTTCATTATGTTTCTACATTAGACAAAAATCATGCATAATAAATGGCATACTGGCATGGCTAAGAAGTAACTAAAGAAACTTACCAAAATCTCATTGACAATATTTGCTACTTGTGAGTCAGCCATCTCAGTAATACTGTATCCCACAATAATAAAAATGAAAGAACGTCACTCAAAATCTACTGGAAATAACGTTCCCATTGAATTGATTAACTAACGAAATAACGTTCCCATAGAAATAACGTTCCAATTGAATAAAAACATTTAAACAGTTATGGGAACCTTTTCATGTTTTCACCTTTTTGCAAATGGTTTTGAACAGAGGCTAGGTTACATTTGGATTATTATTTTTATTGCTCTAACGCATTCTGCGAAACAATATTCAGTCAAGAGTTCTGTCTGGGACAACAAGAAGGAGCTATCAAATTAAAAGAAAGATAAGTTACAAAACTTTTATACTATTGCATCAAAATTTGAATGCTTAAAAATAGAAGAAATAGCTTTCTTTGAAAAAGAAAGAATCAAATGGACCACCGACCAAAACTAAGTTCAAGACATGAAACGGCTTGCTGTCGCCTGTCAGCAGTGTCATCCTGTCTGTCAGACAGACAGAAATCAGAAATGACAGAGCGTTGAAAAAAAACATAAAGCTGCGTTGGGTGCGTTCATACTAGTGATGGTGCGTTCTATTATTTCGCTTTAAAATTCGCAGAATATTGCGTCTGTCGCACACATTGGTCGCACGCACCACACAGAACTTTGGCAGAGGTAACCTTTTTCTTTGGCCATATCCTTGTTGACCCGGCAACCGGAAGAAATATGGGGCCAATCCCCGACACCATCCACTAAGTCAATCCAATAATAGCATCGTGCCGAGGAGACAGGCTACTGCATTAGATTATCCTCAAGCCATTGATAAAGCCAGTCCATATTTGCTGACGCCAATAGCTTCCACACCACTCTCGCAGTGGACTGGCTCCGTGTGAACACGTGTTCCCGTCCGAGCCAGTTAGCCATTTCACTACTTGTTTCCAGTAGACGGAGGCGCGTTTTTAATATCTTTAGAAGCGTCCGACTCTAACTGAGCTGGCCTATTCTGAATGTTTATCTGAACGACACGAATTTTGCACTTTTCACTGATCTGGCTAATGGATTGGCTTAGTGGATTGACTTGGGGATTGGCCCCGTCAAATGAAAAGGAAAGCTAATGTTATGCTAGGTCCACTCGCAGGGACTTTAGTCGCTGGCGAACTTACAGGCTGGAGATTTCCAAATCTCACGTCCACTCATAGATTTTGACAGATGGTTTGTCGCTAGTAATAAGCAATCTTTAGCAATGTCAAAAACTGTGTGTGGCTGTGGACCGTATGGATTTTGAAATTATGTCGCGTGATCACGTCGTTGCTATGCTAAGCTTGACGATATTTGTGAAAACGGGCAAAACACTGACATTAGGTGTCCCGAATTCACTTGTATCCAAATCATAAAAAAATTGTTTGTAGGTAGGGCATTATTAAAAAGTAATTGAGACTGCGCTGCAATGTAGTATTTTCTTCATAAATTTTATGAAAATACTGAATTTTACGTCCATTTTTTGTTCATGTTAGATAACCCAAATAAACATTTGGGTAATGGAGTCGCCGCCTTTTTCAACACATTCTGAGGCTCCTCCGTTAAGCGAAGATAGTGGTCTTATAATTACAAGTGGTTCTTTTTCTAGTGATTCTGCCAGTGGATGGCATCACGTCGCATCCGAGGTGAGCTAATCACTAGACATTTTCTCGACAAATTATAATAATTCATTAGAAACAGCTTGATAGTGTATTTTATTTAGATTATTATCATTTACTGTAACATGTTTCATAATTCTATTGCAATTTGGTCGCTAGTTTAGACGCAATATGTGTTGTAAACAAAAAATCTCTAAAATGATTCTGATCTGTATTATTCAACAGTGCAAATAATGTTGGTATTACATTGTAGACAAATGTCGATGTCGTCTGCGGCGTAATTTTTAATAGGTATCTAAAATAGTTTTTTTTTTTAAATCGAGGCTGTATTTGCGCGAATTAGTTATCCCGTTATTGTGTGATTCATTATTGTAGCATATTTTAATAAACATTTTCCTTATAATGCCTTTTCCTTGTGTCATTGCTTGTGGTGTGTTATTTGTGTAAGAGGCGGCTTGTTATGCACTCCTATAAATTATGTGTTTGGCTATGTGACTTAGCTCCTTTAGAACCATTTATTTCATTTTAAAACATGTTACAACAACGACAACAAATTGTTGTGAATCATACAAGAAGTTATCATTGAATAACATACATGGAGCACTCTAGCAGTTATAGCCTAGTAACTCCTTGAACATCGTACCTACAAAATAATAGTTTTAGAAGAATTTTAAAACCTTCTAGGAAGATACTGCCAGAAGAGGCAAATCAGAAAGTTTGTATGAACCTACCATACAGAAAATATTGATTAAACCATACTTTGAAACAATGCTTTTTGTGAGGTCTAATAAAAGAATAATATAGATTCAGAAAAAAGCTGACCTGTAAGTTGAACTTTGCTAATGATTAAGTTTGTCTTTGATCTGTGTTTTAGCAATTAAATAAATAGTTTATAATTTAAATATTTCACCAGCATTGCTTCTTGCCTTATTTATTTTTGTTGTAACAAGTATCAGTATTGTATGCATTATTATGTTATGCTTAGCTGCTCTCAACACATATGCGAATGCACTTTACGCACAAAATCTATATGAATATTATAAATGCGAAAGTAACTCAGTCTGTCGGATAAGGTATCTGACAGATCTTCAAGCCTGAACGGCTCAATGGGTTTCAATGAAATTTGGCACACAGGTAGACCAAGACCTGGGTTAGGATATAGGATACTTTTTATCTGGGTAGTACTTTCCCATGGGATAAAGAAATACATAACATAACATCATGACTTAGATCCCTGAAGCATTGGACAGAGTTGTACCTACAGTACATCCACATTTAGTCAGTTATGTTTAAGTCCCATATAATAGGGGGCGAGCTTATTGCTATTGCCATCAACCGGGCACAAATCCACGCTCCGGGCTTCTACTGAGAGATTCCAGATAGACAAACTCAATAACACCGCCCAACCTGGGACATGACCCCAAAAACTCTTGCTGAGCAGTAGCACTTGCCACCACTAGTCCAACAATGCAGTATAAATGTCTTAAAATTAACAGTATTGATAATTGATAGATTTTGTATATATTATATCTTTATTTATGTAATTCTTCTGTATGTGTGTTAGTAACCTGACTACTCCTAAAGGGCTGGACCGATTTGAATAAAATATTGTGATTTTGAACATGAACATGAATCTTAAATTATTGATTACTTTTAACTGTGCTACACCTATTGAGAATACAATAAGTAACCCATGTGTTATGTGGTGTGAAAATGATTCAAAACAATATACGTTAAAGAAAAAGCCTATATCTACAATCTATTTTGGAAAACAAGCAATCTATTTGAGTTATTTCATGTTAAATATCCTATTAGCAGTTTTACTACGCGAATGCGAAAATGATAGCTCAGCGAAGGATATTTTCGAAAAGATTTAACTTTAAATTGTATCTTTTCCTACATTTCTACTCATTCAATTAAAACAATTTTCGGTTGTTTGGTTTTCTGTATTTAACTAATGACCATGTCTTTCTGTATAGTTGCAAGAAAGTGACTTTGATGAGAAATCATTGTCGCTATGCGAATCAGCTGAAGCATCAGAACGTATGTGTGGTGATTTTTTTAATACTGTGAAGAAAGGACCTGGAAAAGTAATACTTACTACTATAGAACCACCACCTGAATTTCAGGTAAGTTGCTAGTGAAGTCAGTTACTGTAGAAGTAGCATTGAGCAATAATTACCTTAATTGGCGGACGGGGCTGAGTCAAATCCAGAATAATTTTGATTTAAGAGTATTTATTTTGTAGCTACATTCTTCTTGATTATGGGAGGGGCTCGTGGCTAAGCAATAAAAGCCGAACGGGTCGCTCGATCGTGTTTAGCTACGCTTCCGAGGCCGGTCCGTTGATGGGTGACCATCTTTACATAGCGAGACCCCTCCGTGCTTCTGAAAGCACATTAAGCTGTTGATCCTGTCTGTGATAAAGAACGCATTAATTAATATTTTTTATGCACCTATTAGTCCATTCAATCTAATCAAACTAGCCAAAACAGTTTTAGTTTTATTGTTGCATACTGGTTGGCATCACTGACCGACATACATGTTATTAGTGTCTCACGGACAGTAGTTTGTGCTGCCGAATCGGAAAATTGAATTGCGAGCGAAGCGAACTCGCCAATTTAAACATCTTGGATAGATGTTCTTTTGGCCATTTGTACAGAAATAGGAGTTACTTTGCTGAAATAAGCAGAAAAGCTTAAGAAATAATAAAATCTAGGATTTAAGAGCAAATTCGAAAATTTTAGCCCCAGCTTTAAGGCGGCGCGCGGCGGTGCGCGGTGCCGTGTGTTAATCGCCTTAAAGGTGATAGCGTATATAAACGTTATAACGAACGTAAGTAGTAGACGTGTCGCCGCGTGGTTGGTGATACATACCTACATATACAAAATCACTCTTTTAGTTTTATTTAAAAAATAATGCTTTTTGTTTGCAGGATAGCCCCGCTTCAGATAACACAGAGAAATGTTCGGCTGTACACGTGCCTCCGACTGTTGTTTTCACTCTTGATGCTGCGGACGATAAAGCAATAGGCACAAGGCAAATTTCGCCTATGTACCCAAGAAAATTTAAGCCAGAATCACTATACGAACGGCGTCAATGTTTGAATCATAGGTTTGCGAGTCCAAGACTTCTTCACTTAAGCCCCTGTCGTGTTAATCGACCTTCTTCGAGAAATTCGCTTTCGTCGCGATTGTCTAGCAGCCACAACTCGCTTGTAACACAGTTCCAGGCTGATGATTCTAGTTTCATTACTCAGGCTATTTCCCATGATACGCTGACTTCTAAAACCTCCGATATTACGGATATGTACAATGTTCCATTCGATAGTGACATTTATGCAGTACCCATTGATATGGTACGGCCTAGTCAAAGCAATATAAGAAATAAAGGAAAAAAACCACCCAGAAACATAAAAAAACGTGGCAAAAATACACTTCAAACTACAGCCAGTAATAATACCCCTATTGATAAAAGTCATAAGACAAAAGAAAATAACAGAACAAAAGATGTGAAAACTAAAAGACATAGCTTACCTAGTTCATCTTGTAAGAAAAGTACTGGGGATTCTGATACTGATTCATTGCATTTAACTTTGCGCGAAATGAGAAAATATTTACATACTCTTTATTCTAGTTCAAGTGATTCGGAATGTAGAGCCACTATTAATAAAAAGAATAATCCCATTGTAAGTAATGTTGGCATCCATGCAAAACATACTGGTAAAGACGCCAGTTCAACAGTATTTTTAAAAGAAAGTAATGAAATAACTAGAACTGTGGAAACGAATAATAACCATAGGAAAGCGAACAAAAATTCATTCGGAATGAATGCTAAGAACAAAAAGCATAAAGAAAACATTCCGAAGGATGTGATCGAATTAGAGAAGAACGATAAAGTCGTTAAGAAGAGTATTACAAATCAAAACCAAAAGGCTAAAATGTCTCCAGTGAGGATACTATCAATTAATTTGAAGCAGAGTTTTTGTAACTTGTTTCGTTGGCGACGTCAACCCGTGGTGGAGACCGCAACAGACGTGGAGAAAGTGAGCGAGAGCAAAGAGGAGTCGCCGCCCGCAGCAGTGCGCCGCGCGCTGCCGCCGCTGCCGCAGCCGCCGCCCGCGCACCAGGGCGCGCGTCGCCCACCCAATGAAGAAGAGACTGTCATGGATTTCGCCACTTCCATACAAAAAGTTAAAGATGTAAGTCATTATTTTAATTGTTCAAAGTAACAAGTTCTGGAAATAATTTATGATAAGTGTCACATAATTAAAAAAATGTTTCAGTATGGTTGGTATTGGGGCCCCCTGTCGGTGGAAGCTGCTGAAAAGATCCTCTCTAATGAACCTGATGGTTCATTTATCGTCCGTGACAGCAGTGATGATCATTATATATTCACTCTAACATTTAAGTTAAATGGTCTTAGACATGTAAGGATTGAACATGATCAGGGTAAGATATATTTGGTATGCATTTAATCGAATAATTCCCATTTTGCTTCCTAAAAACATGATTGAACACCCTTATTAAAAAAATCCTATTTTGGGGTCCTAAATATACTTAATAGCCAAGTAACTACGACCAACTTGGATGTAGCGCTCGCCTGCCGCTACGGCGGCGGCGGCACCACTCGCTTCACTCGTTCGGCTCGCGTGCGATTGTCTACAGTTCGAACCTAACCCGTTTAGTCGCTTATCTTATTACTGCGAACAACTGTGAGAAAGGGCCAGAAAGTTAAGAGGCTCAAATATGTATATAAAAACATGTGTATCATTGGCAGCCCAAAAGTTTTCAAAGGTTCATTAATTTAAAAAAATCGTCATTTATATATAAATATATAGATTTTGTAGATTACCGTTTTAGTACGTAGCAATAAAGTTCTCGGCTTTAAAGAAATGCGAACATAGTAAAATAGACCGTTTTATGTTTAATTTCCAGGTAATTTCTGTTTTGGTGGCTGCACTATGTTTAAAGCTCAGACTATAGTCGAGTTCATAGAGAATGCGGTAGAGACGTCTCGAAGCGGACGGTATTTGTTCTTTTTGAACCTGAGGCCCGTGCTTGGGCCAGTGCGCGTCCAGCTGCTGTATCCGGTTTCAAGGTTTAAGCGTGTACAAAGTCTCCAGCATATGTGCAGGTAAGCTGCTCATTTTATTTTATGACCGGGGAATTGTATAAGGCTGTATCGATTATTCTATTTAATAGACGATAATATAAAATTACAGAGGTGACCCAAAGTGTAATTCCTTTTTTACCATTGCCACTCGAAAAAGGGCATATGATTCATTCATAGCAGTGAATAAAACTCTCTTTTAGTCACTGAGTGAATAAATACATTTTGAATTTGGAACAAGCACGAATGACGACTTATGTACAAAAAATAAATAAAACGTGCTGAAAGTACCTACTCGCGGGCTAAATGGACCTATCCATAGATCTATACAATAAAATAAAATAAAAAATATCCTGCCAATTTTAGTAAGGTTCTTTTCTGTTACCTATCGTGGTTGTTTTATCTCATTGGAAAGTCTATTAAAATAATTATAGTAAAATGAGTTCTTCCAGTTGCGAAAACGAGTCACTGACTCCGGAATCATTTCGTTGTAAATTAAATTATAGTAGATAAAATGTGATAAATATAAATACTATTCTACTATTTATTCTCTCGTAGTCAATGGTAAAAAGTAGAATACAAAACTCGTGAAACGGAAAACATAGGTTGGTCCTTGCATCCCTCGGTGCGCGTGCGCTCAGGATTCTAATCTAGAATCATCCTTTGCTGCTCTTGGGATCCAACTTAGTCCCTCGAATTAAATTCCCTTTTTGCACTTGTTGTATAATCTACTATTCTTTACGTTTGGAAAATATAAATATTATCATTATTCGTAAATATTATATTAATAAATCTATGGTTTAAGCTTATAAGACAATAAGACAGGGATGCACTAAGCTAAGCTTTATATTAGTAGTAGTAGTAGTAATGACACAATTTAAAATTTCAGGTTTGTGATATTAAAGTACGTACGCCGAGACCTTATCAGTAACCTACCTCTGCCTCGGCGTCTCGTAGACTATCTGAGTGCAACCCACTACTACTCGGAGCTCCTCGCGGACATGTGAACGACTCCAACAAGTAGCTTAGCCATCAATATTTCTACAGTTTTGAAAAACCCGTGACGTGTTACAACGTCTTATCCAGGCAACAAGGTGACTATTTGTATTTATATTAATTTATGACATGAATTCCTAATGATTTTCCCATTTTTATAACTTGATGATATGATAATTGTTTGTATGTTACAAACTAACGCTGAATATGAAGTAACTTTAAATTTGAAATGTATATTTCTATAATATTTTACCTTAACATTTGGCAGTATGCTGTATGTAATTTATATTCGTGTATTTCGATTTGCTATTTCGCCAATTAGCTGTTAGTATCAGAACTATCCTTTGCGATATGACTCAATAGGTGACTAGGCTATTGGTGTAACAATACCTACAATTGAATTTGTGTTGCTGATGTAATTACGTGGACATATTTTCCGCATTCAATCATTCATTTCCAGGCAATATTGTCATTTATACAAGCGGTGGGTGTTCGAAAAAGTCAGTCAATCGCTACATTCGGGATTATTATTGCCATATAGGAACTTTATATGCAATAATAATCCCGAATTTAGCGATAGACTTTTTGAAGTAGAAAAGCCCAAAGGCCGTCATACTTAGGCCGTTTCCTCATTGGGCGGTGCGGTGTCGTTTCGGTATAGTATGCTCTGTATACCGCACTGCTTTCATTTACGGACCTGACGTTATGTTTTCTGTATAATTTGTGCAGAAAATATCGTTTTCGAACGATGAAGATTTTGTGGCGTGTTATATTTTATCTCCGTTTACGAAAACAACGAAAGCGCTAAAAAAATATATATTTTCAATTAAACCGCGTGAAGTGTCTCAAAACACCGAGCGGGCTCTGGATGTTTCTACCGAGACGCAGTATACCGAAATGATCCCGCCTCGTTCCCGCGCATACCGAGCCAATCAGAAAACGCTCATTGAAATATTGGTGCTCGATGAGCTTCGGTACCGGGTATATCGAGCATGCTGATCACGCACCGCTGACGCACCGACCAGTGAGGAAAGGGTCTAAATTTCGTGTTAGTTCACATTCAAAATATTATTAGATATTTGAACGCGCTGTTTCGTAATTTTTTATGCATTCTATAAATAATTCAAGATAGTAATGACGAAGTGCTGACAATACGGCCGATATAACTTGGCAAGTCTGAACATAAGACTCTGCGAACTTTCGAGCATGTTCTCTCACTTCATGTCACTGTCGTGGCCAGATATTAGAACTGATCATTTCATGAAATGGCTAGCTAAAATTGATCATACAATCATAACTGTTTAAACGTCACCGTTTAATGATTATTTCAGTTGATGTTTGGTCATATCGATTAATGTAGGGTATCCATGGTTTAAGGTGTAGTAAACATTGCCAAGTAACTGCGACCGACTTGGAAGTAGCGCTCGCCGGCCGACCGCTGCCGCGGGCGTTAGTCACAGTTCTAACCAAACCTTATCCATTTGGTCAGAGTGCCACATAAGCGGTGCTTGATTTTTTTTAAACTAATTTTAGGTGCTATGTTGCATTTCACGCCGCGGCTGCGGCCGGCGAACGCTACTCCCAAGTTGGTCGCTTTCCAAAATACCAATTGAAAACCCAATAAAAGTCCGTCGACTTTTCTGCGTGGTCCATCTATGTTTCATTTGTTCTATGCCGCCGCCATGATGCACAACAAAAACAAAGCGACATCATGCCTCTACCAGTGGATAATCTTAACTATTTTACGATATGATCACTAATGTTTGGCCACATCATGAAGTAGTCGTGCGTTTAACTGTTCATATCGTCACACGTTGAGTATTCAATGATCTGGCTAGAAGACATCATGATGCGACCAGCAGACAATGTTCTATTTCGTGAAATTATATATTATAAGATCTAGAAAATGTTAGTACACAGGCCTCTGCGCGAAGTTCGGAACTGCCAAGTTATATCGACCGTATTACCTAACGGCTCGTGGAAAAGTGAATTAGAACATAACGTCCGAAATGAACCCAGATTCAAGAGAGATCGGTTACAAAACATTGATGAATAGTTGTAAAACGAATTTAGAATAAACGCGCATAGGCTCGCGAAACAATGACTGAGATTCAATAAAATATGTTCGTACAATCAAGGAAATAAGCAGTTCTGAAATTCTATTTCTTAACATAATGCGTTAAATCTGTATAATCATTCTTCATTCATTTATTTATTCATTCACACACTTGGGGGATAAATCTGTACTTAGTAATTGTAATTTTCAGTATAGTAACATCTCTTGTAAGCGTCAAGGTTGTTGTTAGGAGGGTATTTAATTAAATCATTATCTGCGGATAGAGCATTTCTCAAATTGAGGTCATCTAAACGTAATACCATGCCTACCACATTACAGATGTATTTGATGTGGTCCATATTAATAAAACCTTTAATCCTGAGTGCGATATGAAAATGTTTTTTTGTAATACGCTAAAATAAAAAGTAATGTAACATTGTCGTAATTACGAATTTATTACTTAATTCGTATTACCTGTAGTTTTTTCTCTTTTAAAAGAAGGAAGTATAAGAGCCTCTGCATTTGACACCAATCATTATAATAGCTGTAAAAAAATACGTCAAAATTATTTAAATTCTTTATTTTACAACTAGCGACCCGCTCCTGCTTCGCCCGGTTTTACGACTTGACAAAACAGCGAGATTTCTTAGTTACAAGTAACTTTAATATTTACACATGGTACTCGTATGTGTTCCGGAATAAATTCTCTAAACGATGGTGAAGACCTCATCAAAATCTGTTGCGTGGTTTAGAACAACGCGGACATACAGACAAACACGAAAAGCGACTTTAATTTATAATATGTATAGATGAACAGACTTTTCATGTTTGGTTTGCCCCCATGTACAGATTAAATTAAACTGTCAGTCAAGTCTAGCGGTGCTGGAATCGTTAAGTTCGATTTCCATTACTGCGATGTATAACTCTAAATATGAATATCAATACACCCAACTCTTTTTTTTTTGCGGTTTTTGGCTGTTGTGAGAATGGTTAATGCTAATTTTTTATGTTTTTTTTTTCTAATGTCGTTTGCAAAGAGCGGAGCCCAGCCGTGGTGTCTGCTGTTATAATGGCTGAAGTGAATAAGTTTGTCCGGATCCATGAAACTATCTATGAAAATGACTATATACTCTCCTACTCATTCGGGGACTACGTTATGCAATGCAGTTATTCAAAGTGTCAATTTCTTGTTTTCTGTCGCAACCACTTGGCTTCATTGAAAAATAGTGTTATGGCGAAAGTGAAATATATATAGTAGCCAGCGCGAAATATGAATTTCGCGGGCAGGTCAGTATTAGGTTGTATGTTGTTCAAAATAAGATATGCGAACGTAAAAAATATGTATTTACAGAATTATAATCATAAAATCCTCAAAACAATATCTGTTTTTACTCACTTCAGGCGTAGTTAACTCAATCTGCAGCCTTTCAAAGCTTGATGTAGTTCTAAAGCTTAGAGTAATTGGACTGTTTTATTGTCAATGGAGATAATACAAACAGGTAATATTAATAAACCTTGGATGACTTACAGCAGATATTAAGATACGCTCTAATACATATAAATTACGTTGATAAAAAACGAGATATAATATTTTAGGTACCTGCTAAAGCTATGGTAGCTTCCTGCTATGG
Source organism: Lithophane leautieri (assembly GCA_949152455.1). Classification (NCBI taxonomy): domain Eukaryota; kingdom Metazoa; phylum Arthropoda; class Insecta; order Lepidoptera; family Noctuidae; genus Lithophane; species Lithophane leautieri. The sequence goes on along the minus strand of OX424458.1, from coordinate 15,428,125 downwards.
CTTTATAATATTTTGTTAGGGAATCGAGTTGCTTTTTAAAATAACTTTGAATTCCTTAAGAATATTTTTTCATCTTTATTTATAATTGATTCATTTAGTCAATATGTAGTTATATTGAGTAACCATATATAAATATATTTTAAAATATTCTCATTGAAGTTTAGGTAGACCATTATGTAAATAGAATTTTAGTAATGTAGTGCAATGAATTTTTTTTTGTATCATATCATAATCCATTTGATTTGTATACAATCCCTTGTAAGTAACGGAAAAATTAACATTAATTTTGATTTATTTATTAATTAAATTTTTAGTTCTAATAAAATAATGTTTAATATCACCAAAGATGTTTACATATTATGCATTCAATGATAATTACTAGGTAATAATAATTTCATGTTGTTTGTGAATAACTTTCATAAATCATGTGAGTGTTGACGGTTAGCTTTCATGCTTATTCTAACAAAAACGAATAAAAGCTACTTATTCGTTTTTGTTAGAATAAGCATGAAAGCTAACCGCTAAAGCTAATTTAGCTCCTAGAGGTGCGTCATGAAGAGCTGAACTAGTTATGGGCTCTGTTGCAATTGGAATATTATCAGGCACGGGCTATGGCGATTATGCATATGGACACTCATTACCATGATATTAAATTCTAAAATATTTCTTAGGTCCTGCGTAATGTGTTGTGTAGCAAAGTGTTTACTTGGTTAATCAAATGATCGTCGTCAAATAATATAACTTGTATGCCTTTTTATACCACCGTGACAATTATATTATAAGATTAACATTATACGTATTACAAAAAAGTAAACATATCACAAACTAATTGTTAAAAGTAATACATTTAATATAACATGTAACTTAAATACTGTATGCCTGTATTTATTAACACTTAACTGATAATTGCATTTTCTGTTACTGTTTGAATCCGATGCAGATTTGTTATACGAAATTTTGCTGATTTTGCTGATTTACGTTATTTTACTGTTAAAGTATTTCTTTAAATTTTAACGCACAATAATGATGTAATGAATGAACTATTAAAAAAAAATATCATTTAATTTTAATTAATCGACCACAAGCGACTTTTCGTGATTTTTGCTGTGAGAGGTTGAATACACACTTAATTACGAATCATTTTGATGTCTAGACGGTATGAAAAAATTACTATGTATTGTTGAGAAAGTCGTCTTTATACAATGTATGAATCACATTTTTACCACTTTTATATAACATTTTTGAGTAAAAAATGTTTAATTTCAGTCAAATTTTAGAGAAAATGGGCTAAGAATTGCTTTTGATTTCGAATGCTTACACTCTCGTTCATAAAATTAAAACAACAGAAACAAAAATCATTTTCTTGAAAAAAAATATTATTGGCAATAAAATATCTTTTAAAACAGCCTAAATATATGAATGAACCACGTAAAAAAAAAGTAGTTATTTCATTAGATCATAATTGAAATGATCTTTCATGTTGTGCATTAAAACTTATAGAAATACAGTATTTTAATTGTAAAATCACGCCTGTAAAGTCACGTAAATAAACGAAATCGACAGAATTTCGTATACGGCCTCTTAAATAAAAAGCCATGCGGTTATAAAAAGCAATTGAAGTTGTATTTGCACGTTATTGGGGTTTACAAAGATTTTCCTAAAAAACAATAGCCTGCAGTTTGCGTGGATAATGTGGGTATCGCAAAATCGCAACTACATATATTATTGACTACTCGGTGTAACACGAGCCAACATTGATCAAAATTCTGTAAATTCTTTGTTTATTACAATACTAGCTGCGCCCCGCGGTTTTACCCGCGTTAGTCTCGATCAAGTGGGAATATTGGGATAAAAAGTATCCTATGTGTTAATCCAGGTCATAAAGTATCTGTTTGCCAAATTTCATCCAAATCCATTCAGCCGTTTTTGTGTGATTGAGTAACAAACATCCAAACACACAAACTTTCACATTTATAATAATAGTAGGATAGGTACATTATGTTAGCAATACTATGGGAAAGCGCGGGGTGACAAAGACCACTAACGCCTCGATTCCATTAAATCGAAACCATTCATATACCGTGTAAAATTCAGTAATAGTGAAAGAAATCTAAATGTGATAAATTATAATTCTTTTGTGAATTCACCAAGCTTGGTCCTGCCCGTCTAAAACTCTCAACGATTCATTCGCAATGTAATAATGAGGCTTCAGTATAAAAGCATGAATAAATTGGGACTTTGACTACTGTTTTTGTTCTTCTATTTTAGTTACTCTCCAACTGAAGTATGCTAGCTATCCGTAAAACAGTTTACAGTATCTGGCACCAGGCCCCAACTTCGTCACATTATATCAGAGTAATAGTAATCTTCCTAATACCAATAATGCAGTCGTTTATTTAACGAGGGCAAGCTAGAATTATATGTATTTTCTCAGATCCAGAATTCAATAGAAGCCTTCCGTTTGCCGCAGGGCATCGAACCATCGAACGTTCGACGATACCTTTACAGCAATCTCGTTTTGGTTCTGTTACTTTAAATGACTGTTGGTACATTATGTACCAACAGTCGTTTATATTATATTAACCTGATTTGTGGGAATTGATGTGATATTGTTACATTAATGTGGGATAATCCCTGCAAAATTATTTGAAGCACTACATAGTACGACCTGTATCACATTACGAATACTATCATCTAGCGATTATTAAGATATCCTGCCTAATGTGTGCTTAATTGCGAAGCACAATCACGAAACGTGATCCCATGAATTTCAAGTTAATTAACGACCAAGGATATGATGACGGAAACATATTGAGGAAACTGGCATATCCTAGAATCAAAAATTTAAAGACGTGACATCCACAAGCCCGCACTGGGCACGCGTGGTGGATTACAGACCACACCCTCTCGAAAGGAGGAGGCCTGTGCCTGTGTCCCAGCAGCAGAAAAACAAGCTGATATACTTTCGAAATAATGTTTTTCTTCGCTATGTTAACTTGAGCATATTGCATTATGTTATGTTCTGCGTCCACGTGGGCGGTGACAACAACTTTGTGCCCACAGTAATTGTGTACTATTGACTTTGTTTATTCACCCGAAGATTCCCGTAATGCCGAGTTCACACACATTGCTCATCGCCGACAGGTCCGCGTAGTGTAGTGGGATATGGGCTTTCACCGCACATAAGTACAAATAGAATTCTTGCCAGTGTAGCATATTGAAATAAAACAATAATGTATAACAAGTTAGATTACACCCATACTTACCGTGACTCTACTATAATTCTAACCATATATTTGTGTTATAGTTATATACATACCGTAATGTACCTACCTAATCCGTTGTTGTACCCACTTATCATAGAAATTACATACATGCTTACTCATATAATAAATGACTGTGAATTAATGATAGTGTAAAATTTATTAAAACTTCTAAGTATGGGTGTAGACGCAAATTTTAGTGCGAGTGGTAAATAATGATCTTGTATAAAATTGGTCGAAATATGTATACCTACCTATTGTATAGTAGTGGCTGACTGGCTGTGGCGAAACGTATAACATTCACAGTTGTAAGTGATACGAATTAATTAAATATTTATTTTGCTACTGTGGAAATATGTAGTTAGCCGTGTAAAGTTAAAGCAAGAATAGGTTCTGTAAAGTCATAATGTGACAGGCATGCTAGTACCAACCAACTAAAATACAGAGGAATAATAATTTTGATGTTGTCAATAATCGCTTTCATAAATTAATGGTAACTCTATTTACAAAAGTAAGTGCTTTTGAAAATCAAGGAAATAATATAATAACCCGTAGTGTATACTAGAGTTATAGCTTGTTACTATTAATATTGTATTTGCGAATGACTACATTTTGTATATTGTGAACAATCAAAATGAATAAATACTAATTATTAACTCATCATTATAACCGTTCATATGTGGCGGGGGAAGCTAATAGCGGTATTTTTGTAATTAAGACATATTGTGGTGTAATTATAAAATATCTGTCTGTAACCTGTACGCGATTATGCTTGATTTCGGGTAACAGGAACTGACGTTCACAGTCTTATTATCCGCGCCAAACATCAAAATAGAAAATAAAAATATTTAAAAAAAGACAATCATCCTACAGTGCAGATAATGTGTGACCATGCAGGCAGTTAACCTAAATATATTATGACACTTGTCTATTTAAGAAATAATTAAAATAAAAAGACTAAAATAACCGTTTGCTTGATGTTAATAATTATAATTTGATACATCATGTCCATTGTTTTTTGTTTTGGGGTTAGATAATTAAATTGCTTTGCTCATTATGGATTCAAGCGTCCGAGTTTAGCATTGGGGCAACCATGGTTGCCCCAACCATACAATTTTGAAGAAGTCTTAGTTAACAACTGAAGCCTGGGCGCCTAAGTGGATGTAGGATAGATTAAATATCGCCTACATAATAAACATAATTATAAACATACATGGATAATTATACCTACTAAAATAAGATTGTTGGAAAGTTGCTTATCAATGTGTTTTTGTAACAGTCTCGTGGCATTTCATTAACCAAACTATATTTAGATAGTATCATAGATTTAAGTGTGCTATTAGGATGGCCGTTATTTCTAATATAAATGTTAGTAGGTACTGACACTGATAATGTAACAGTGTACTACATACTATTAATTACAGCGTGTTTATGACGCAACGACTGAATAGTGTGGTAATCCCTGGACTATTATAGAGCAAGATAATTCTTCCGTCTGACTGAAAGTCTCAACATTATTACGATTTGATTCTGCAAACATTTGTATATAATTATTTGAAAAACAACACGTTCCCAGACAAACAATAACTTCAAAACAAAAACAGTATTTTAAAATTAAAGAGCAAGGTACGAAAAGTCGACACTAATTCAAAACAAATGGTAAATGTTGTTGTAACGAACTGCTTACTTCGACTCTGATGTAATTTATGTACATTGTATACCTACAGGGTGTAAGGGACAGGCCTCCGCAAATTAACAGGGGGCCTCCAGCGCCTTATTTTGAATCATATTCCACCGGAAATTTTCTCAGGAAAATTGTCCTTTTTCTATCGTTTTTTCAGCAGCAATCTGGCTAGCCTTTTCCCAACTATGTTGGGGTCGGTTTCTAGTCTAACCGGATGCAGCTGAATACCAGTATTTTACATGGGGCGACTGCCTTTCTGGCCTCCACAACCCAGTAACTGGGCAATACGATACCCCTTGGTAAGACTGGTTGTCAGACTTTCGGGCTTCTGACGACCCGTAACGACTGCCAAAGATCCACGAATGACAGCCAGGACCAACGGCTTAACGTGCTTTCTGAGTTACGAAGGAATCTCGGTATGTAAAGATGGTCACCCATCCACGGATTAACTCCGGCAAGCGTAGCTCAACCTGATGGATCGACCCGTGCGGCTGTTATTACTTAGCCACGAGCTCCTCTAGAAAACAGTTTTTTCAGCAGCAATGGATGTTAAAATACTAAAGCGAACGACGCGTGAAGCTCAGAATTTACATTGATAAATCACGTGCCGCGAGCGTGTCCCCCCTCCTCCACGGCGAGTGCGGCTACGTGCTTTTTGCCACGGTAACGATACATTGCGCGTGAGGTAATAAAAAAAAAAAAACGGGATTATTGGATTCCCATAACGTTCCTGAAATAATTTCATGTACCGGTCGTCTTAGTATGATATGCTGAATTCATCCCATCAGTCTGCGGAGGGCTGTCCCTTACAACCTGTATATATTTTTGTATAATAATATGACCATTTTGCTCCGAACAAAGGCATGAACTGCAGATGCGCCGGCGCCAGTGTGCTCAGTTATTATGTATTTTTCAGCTTTACAGATTTGATCAAGCTTGCCGAATGTAAACAAAAATATCGACCTGCTTTGCTTTGAGTTCACTGTTTCACTGTGCGCCCCACCTATCACGCGTCGACCTCATGACATGCGTACTAAAGCGAACGATCGATTTAATCATATAATTTGAAAAAGCTTGAGCTCGCCTCGTCACGCACCTCCCTTTCATAGGGGACTGAAAATGTTGTTGCTTCTAAACAACAAAAGCCAACAATAGCGTTTGCGATGTCTGACGGTCTCAAATTCTAAATTATGAAATAAATAAGTATTTCTCGTTTAGTATAAACACAATTTAATCATTTTCTTTGCAGTATGCGATGGATTTATTAAATTTTTATTCTTAACCGATTTGTCAATGTTTCATGAGTTTCAAACAAGCATATCGTAGCCCGAAGTTATAGATTTTCCTAATTTTTTTTACTGTTTATTGCAATCTGTCCTTTTTATTCATAGTGATATCTTATTATTTATTTGTAATAAGATATATTTACGTAAAACTAAAAACATGATTGTTTTTCATGAAAGTCTTAGATCATATAATCAATATTTAAATAGCTTCACGTTATTGGTTGCATGAGAAAGTGTTGTCTAGTTTTGGTGATAAGTAGGTATTCGGTCAAATAGGTACTACTTACAAACAACATTCAATGTAAATTAACTACAATAAGTTAAGTTATAAAAATAAAAATTCCATTATAATTTTACTTACAAGTGGCAATGAAATTACCTATGGGTTGAACAGGGAACTTAAAGCGGAATATGAATGAAAAAAAAATAAAAGAAAGAAAGAAATAACTTCTGTCTCTCATTAGATATTGGAAAAACGACAAAAATAAAACGTTGTACTTGAAAGAAGTTCAAATTTAATCGCGTTGGAAATAAATAAGTATTATTATACAAAAAAATTAAGCACATTGAAATAACACTACCAGGTCCCTGTCTACATTTCTAACTGTACGCTTTGAGGCTGTGACGGGTATTCCATATTCAGTGTCGACTATGCCAGATTTTGAATTTACTCAGTTGTCGTTTTTCATAATAAATTGCGTCTGCTGCAGCTTCAAAAAACACACACAAGCGTGAAGATAGTTATTATTTGTGTATTAAAGACAACAGTAGGTTACTTATTCATATACGGCCTGGATTTTAGAAATGGAGCAGTAAGTATGATACCTGTATCATAACTATTGTAGCTATAGAAAAATGTTCTTAGGAGACTGTCCTTATCTTTTTGAATAATTGCATTCACAGATTTTGGAAAAAAGTGGCAGGCCCAGTCAACTAAAAAATGGTAAATTCCCACTATATTTTTATGATGCTAATCAATACAGTTTCGTATAAGGATTAATAAAATACTTTTCTGTATCAACCAAGGCTAAAGTCATCATCAGCCTAAAGAAGTCCACTGCTGACATAGGCCTTTGCACGCCATACAGCTCAATTTTCGGCAACTCTCATCCAGCTGCTACCAGCCACCCTGCTAACATCGTCCCTCCACCCGCGAGGTTAAAGTACTTAACTAGTAAAGCGACAAATTGCAACAACCTTTTCCCATACCTACATTTAGTAGTGATCAATCGTCTTATCTACGATCATAACGTATTCTATTAGGTAGAGTATATTTACCTAAATTTCAAGGAAGTAACATGGAGTGGATAATACTCGGAATGATAGTCATGCCATTTCCTTCCCGGGATTTAAGATATTACAAATTGAAATACATTAAGTACGTAACCATATTATTATTTCGAATAATCTTATTACGTTTTTAGGGTTCCGTAACAATAGTTTAAAGTACCTGGTCTTACTGCCCTGTCTCAAGAATCCACCCTGTTTAAGGGTTTGTTTATAAATATTGCTTAAATTTTCTCTTAACTTTAAGCAATATTTATAAACAACTCTACGTTTAAACGTCAAATGTGTATGGTTATGCAGACATAAAGATAAATACCTAACCCCTCAAAATTAATAAATAAAGCAGACCAATGCTGTTAAAGAACACGATTCTGTCATGCAGACGAGTCTAATTTCGTTTTTCAACAACCTAACCCGTCTTGTTACGAAACGAGATCTAACTTTAGTTCAGGCCTAAATCTTTGAGCCATTTTTCGAGTTCTTTTCGTATTTAGAACTTTATTTCGACCAAACCTACAACCTAGCCTACCCTAGCCTTTTACCAACTAAGTTGGAGTCGGCGTCCAGACTAACCGGATGCATCTGAATACCAGTATTTCACACGGAGCTACTGGCAATCTGACCTACACAAACCAGTTACTGGGTAACATGATATCCCTTGGTTAGACTGACTGTCAGACTTTTGGGTTTCTGAATACCCGTAACTACTGTCAAAGATGTACGAACGACTGCCGGGACAACGGCTTAACGTGCTTTCCGAGGCACGGAGGGGTCTCGATATGTTATGGATGGTCACCCATCCACGATCCGACTGCGGCAAGCGAGCTTAACCTTCGATCGACCCGTGCGGCTGTTATTATTTAGCCAAGTGCACAAAGTTTCTTAAAAAAAAAATGACAACTTAGCACCAAACTAACATGTCACTTTAGTATAAATAATTCAACAACGGGCTCCTAGTTTTCCACTATATTTCAAGAAAAACCAGATTTAAATAGTTAAATTATTAATTTATCGAACATGTAATAGAAGATGTCGATTTTGTTTTGTATAATAATAACCAGAACCAATGTTCAACTTAAAGTAGAAACGCCTTGCTATCTCGGCTGTAAATATACATCAATATTATTGGGGCTGCACTTTATTTAAATTAATTGCTTATGTGGAGAATAAGTATTATTGTTAGTATACAAAAATGTATGGAAAAATATAAGTACAAAATATGTTGAATAAAGAATGTGTTTGGGATACGTATCTAAAGGTATTTAATCGCATGATTTTGATTGCTTGGACACCTGAGACAGGATTTTAGTAATTATACTTATAATTGCAAACGTTGTCGTTGTTTTCAACAAGAAAATTGCGGTTTTTTATAACAAGCTATGCTTAGCTAAGCTATGCTTAGTTCGTCAAGTAATAAAAGTAATTTTGGCTGTGAGTTCAATAAAATTAAACCTCTGTGAAATTAAATCATTCAAAATTCTCAATCATGAATGTGAAAGTTAAAAAAACTGCCCTTAAACACATTTTTTAAGTCAAAATACTTAATATAACGTGAATTACGATGTAGACTAGTAATTTATTGTTTTTAATAGTTAATTACGATATTTATTCATACGTAAGTTGTAGTAAAGTCAAAATGAAGAATTATTTCTGAGATGACGTTTTAAGATGGAAATTGCAGTCTATTTATTCCCACTAACCACATGATATAGTTCCAAGTTAAGCAACCTTCTTTTAGAGCTTTACCCATAGTTTGTTTCCTCTATTGTTTTGATAATATTCGGCAATAAAAACAACTAGTACATTTTTCCAAATTGCATTTTGCATGAAACTAGGTCAAAATTACTTCTACCAAAACGTACCAACTTATTAGTTTTTTCCGCAAAACCATTAAAATCCTTAAAGTTTGATCCCCAAACTGCTACAGCGAGTTATAACAAACTTTAAAAAAAAATTACGACATACGTTTACTGAGAGATCACAATTATTTTTGCATAATGTTAAAAATACAATTCCGACTATTCTAATCGCGACGCTCATTGTTCTAAAATAACAATAAAATCATAACCCAGAATTTAAACTACTCAAAACAAAAAAGGGCCTCCTTATTTTTCTAATGTAAATTAAATGTATTTACAAATATGTTTGTTATTTTAATACGTTATCTTTAACTTTTTCACTCATTCAAGCAAGAATTTTTAATTCACCTTTTTGACGTTTAATTTTGTTGGTCGCTTCGTATAGATAAGGTTTATAATGCTATGTTATAGGGTGATGAATTCGTCTATTAATCTTTTATTATGGGGGGTATTACACTATCATATATCTAAGATCGTATATAGAATCATATCTTTTATCCTCTAGAATCATATTTGTGTATTACATCATCATAGTACTAGGATCCTATTTTTGTCATATGTGGTTGCAATGGAGGACGAGTTTGTTCTGTTGTGTGTACTACTATTGCTTCGGCAGTGTGTATTATGTTATTATTAAAAAAGAATAATAATAATAAGAGAATAAGAAAAAATCAAATATGGCTAAGATCATGGATCTTTTTCGATCAACTTTATTTCTAGTACTGCAATGTTGCCAACAATAATTTTAGAATACTTCTAAGCATAATATTGTGAACTTATGCCAAAATTTCGTTGTATTTATTTTTTATTCGTCAATAAAACCGTCACAATAATTTATTGCCTTACATTTTGAATATCATTTTATGGATGGATTTTTTATCAGAAAATTATGAAAATAAATGTGCAATATACAGTATGTTAACTAACAGAGGGCGTTCCCGTTAACCCGCAATAGTATACCATACATACAAGCTAAAAAAAATATTACCATTAAAAAAAAAAATGTTTTTTTTATTTTTTATAATAAAATATTCACAAAAATTATTAAATTGATACGTAAAAGAAACACTCTGTACACGCGCACTTGTCCTTCAAAGTAAGTACGGCAATGTCGCAATTTACCTATGAATGACGGGCCGCGTGTGCGGCGATCTGATTGATGCGCCTAGCCCCGCCCCCTGCTCCCCGAATGTCCACAGGATTTGTCCACCTAATTTTAGTCGGAACTAATCTCGCGCGCATACCGGATGTGCATTTATTTTCGCATTGCAACATCTTGTCTCCTTTCGTCATTCGTGTGTGAAAAATGCCGCGTTATCAGTTCAGTGCTCGGGAGTATCTGAACATGGTGCATATTTAAGCTGAGTGTAATTGTGTGATGGTGCTTTGAGGATCCCAATGCACAATTTAATGCGACGAGTGCACCAAAACAACCGTCGGCGATTGCAACAAGCAATGTGTAGAGAGAGAAGGTTAGCATATTGCGCAGCTCAAAATCTAAGTAAGTCTTTAAACATTATTTAAATGTACCTACCTATCATAATACCTAAAACCTTTTCGAAAAAAGAAATAACACTAAGAAACGACTGTGCCACAAAATAAATAAGATCAGAAAGTCCACTCTTTGGTAAAACTACTTTTATACCTAACCTACCCCGTACAACGAGCGTATTACTTCTGTGGTGTTACACGATTGCTAAGTAATTTATTACGAATGCAATTGCATAAAGTAAAAGTTTTTTTTTTTTTTCATTTCGATGTCATTGCAGGAAACATTACAAAACGTTAGACAGTGATTGCTAACGTGCAATACCTCATTATCATTTAAAAGCTAGCCTAAAACTGAGATTTAAATGAAACTTTCTCTAATACTTAACCGCACACTATTTATGAGCGTAGTTACCTACTACGTTATTTATTTTTCTAATTACTTTCTTATTAGCACTGTAAGGCACCGGAGTCACCGATCTGAGTGAATAGGTAAAACATATTCGTGTACTTGTTCCATGAGTGGGCCTTCTGTACTTTTATCTGTTTATTTTGTGGCCGCGAGCCCGCGACCGACGCGACGTGTCGGCAAAGCGCTGCCGACGCGCCACCCCGTGTCTATTACTCGGCCGCTGCGAGCAGAATAATTCGCTGTACTCTGTATTCTAACATGATTGAAACGTGGCTTAGATAGGTACATGAATTTATGTTTTTACTGTTTGCGAATAGGTTCTTACAAGCCCAAGGGGCCTCAGTGACGCGTTCCTTTGTCAGCCGGGCATTTGAGACGGGTTGTTAAATCAAAACATACATAAATGTTTTATTTTACTGATAACAACACGACGCTGTGTTTTTCACTGTCTTTCCGCTCGTTTTCCGGTGATGCAAGGTTGCATCAATCAAAACCGTTGACCCCACTGATGCATATTTGCATCAGTTGACTCACGCTATTAAAATCTCTATTTCTACGGAGTAAAGGGCTAATATCGTCTGTGGAAAGGTACAGTATTAATTTTGCCGCCTTTACCAAAGTCAGCGCTCGCCATTCAGTGCCGTCACGCCGCCCGCCCCCCGCCCGGCCGGCCGGCTCGGTGAGAAGCGCGCGAGAACAAAATTGCGACGTTGCCGGTTTGGGCTACGCCCGCGCCACTACGCTAGGTATTCCGCGTTAGTATTTTGATTTTAAACAGGTCGTTTCGAATTTATTGCCAATTTAGTTTTTTTTTTTATTCGGATTTTTTTTAACTCATTTTTATATGCTGATATTTTTATTTGAATCTATTAATGATATAGATTATCGAGTTTAAGGGAACGCCCTCTGTTATTTAACATACTGTATAATTATTTAATATGGCAAGAACTGTTTCTATTAACAAATGTTATCAAAAATGATTTGATTCATATGTTTGTATTACATTAACATATAAATATGACTCATGGATCTATGATCCTAGATGTTATTTTATACTGTAATACCACCTATGAAATAACGTATTATCATATTTTATTTATTACTTATTCGTAGTGCCACTTTTGTTTTGAGTAATTTATTATAGAACAAAACACATTTGAAATACACGTTTGTGTTTATTTTTTATGATTTAGTTGGAATGTTATCATAATGAAATTCATACTCCCTCAACACTCTCAACCTCTCACGATGTATATTTACATATAATATAATCTATCTTATCTTAATGTTTCACTGAATGTAGTTCTGCCTACTTTATAATCCGCATTCACCCAGCTATTATTGTCACGCTTTCATCTGTTATCATATATTATAATACAGTGCTCGGTTTTAGGGTATATACCTTTATTGAAGTCCTAATGTAATAATCCTATGCTATATTATCCTACAAAATTGTTTAAATATATAATAATTTAATAGATAAATAATTCGTATGCCTGTACATAACCTATTTTGGAATAATTTCATACTGTCTTTATGTTAAGATTTGATCACAGTTTATTGAGATTCCACCTTATTTATGTTAGTTATCGTAAATGTGTGTTTTAATAATTTCAGGATATCCTAGTATTTAACGAACGGTTTAATTTAACTCATAACAAACTATATACTCCAACAATAAGGGTAAACTTAAAGAGATAACATAATTCAGCTGTGATTTAACATAATATTATAGTGACTCGCGATACCACTTTTTACATACCGGGTAGTGATGTGAAACACACATATGCGTTTTTATTTTTAATTTTAGATTATTAGAGTTATTTCCAAAGCAATAAGTGTTTTTAATAATGTTTACCTTATTGTTCTATCTGTACTTATGTACTAACGTTGAATTAACTTTGTATTTGTTATATAAAATTATATATTACAGTTAATGTAACGCATGTAATGCACTTTTGTGTAACAACTGATATGTAAGTTAGTTCATTCTGTTTTATAAAAATGGGACAATGAAATAAATAGGTTCCGATTGAAATATTTAGTTTTATTATCCATCCGTCGAAAAACCTACAGCAACTATCCATTCTGTACAATATTAAGCTAGGTATATTTATTATTGAGGTTTTAAAATATGTAGAGAAAACAACGATTTTTGGCAGTCGGGTAAAAAGCAATTAAAACGGCCACTTTAACAGAATCATAATAGGAAAATATTATGAATCATCGTAAAATGTCACAAACTGACAATTCATAATATGATCTGCGTGCAATTCATATGACGAAATAATTCATCTGTTTAATAGTTTTATATGTAATTCGTAAAATGGTCCACAAATTATGAATTTGTTTCAAATTAGACTAATAGCTAATGACAGCTCCATTCATGAAATTAATTGCTTTTAGGGGAATTGCTATGTGGCCGTTTTAGGCCCGCAGGTCTACAACTTATTTACCTTACCTACCAGGCCATGCCATAGAAATTCTAGAGTATTGCCTCGTAGCGAGCGGCGTTTTGTAGCTAGGTACCTATATTAAAATGATTGCATCTTATCAGTAATGAAATGGCTGCCGTTATGGAACATGTACCAAGAACACGACCCGACACAAAAAAAAGTGCCAAAAGTATTTAATTTCAATCTGTTCTATGACCCATCGACGTAAGAGATGCTGTTGTACCTACTTATAACTTAGAACTATCGCTTATTAACTCTATACGTATAGAAAGGGGCATGGTTAAGTGTTAACGCCTTTTTACCCTACTACGGCGAAGCAAAAAGGAGGGTTATGATTTTGACCGGTATGTATGTATGTTAATTTGTTCCCTCATATTTTCTAAAAGACTCATCACAATTTGACAAATGAGGTAGGTACTCGTATTGCTGGAAGCGTTAAAATGGAGCCGTCTAAACGACAAAGTCATGAAATAAAATATTTTTTTTTTTTTTAATCATACCATGTTGGGTATTAAATGAAAGGGCTTGTAATCAAGCAATTTGCTAATGCAAACAAAAATATACAGATGTTTTGTTTGTACCTTTTAGTTGATTGACTTTTTGTCGTAGTTGGGTTTTAGTTTTATAACTTTTATTTTTATTACTCCTAGATTATAGCAGGAAACAATCCCAGATAATCATATTTTCATCATAGTAGTCAATGAGGTAACAGTTTTGACCCACCTTGCACTAGCAATATCCTGAAAAGTTTATAAAATGAAACTTTGGCTTTCATACATACTGTGCCACTTATGTTCGAAAATTAAAGAGACTGAAATCCTGAACTAAGTTCACAAGCAAAAAAAACTGATTTATAAACGTCCTAATAAAGACAACGAGGTGACTGCACCTGTTCAAGCATAACTCAGCATAAATCATGAAAGGAACAAAGAACTAACGAGTCACCGCCCCCTGCATTGCGACCAATCCAGTTGAATGTAGCTAGGGGATGAAAGGTCGCTCCGCCCACACATACTATACCCACCCACTACTTATTACCACCCCAGACTGAACAATTTTATAACAGAGCCATAATCATTTGGCGGCGTCTGATTGTTGTGCTTTATCTATCTACGGAACTGAAGACATCAGAAACGTGAGTAACTTTCATTATTAATTCTTTATACTTACCGGATATTAGAAAATTAGTATAGATAAGTATGAGAAAAAGTAATACGAATGTTTTTTTTTCGGTGTGCTCTAATTTTATTAGCATTAGACAAAATGACAGACACGGATATTTTCTAACCAGTTCTTTGAGTAGAGTTCGAGTTCATCTTGATTAATCGTAAAAGCATTTTACTGTGATTAAGATACTGTATGGAGGCAAAGAAGTTCTTTGCTTGTACTAATAAAAAATAAAAAAGTTATTTTTGTCCAATGTTATTTAAAAAAATAACTAGCGTTTTTTACCTGCTTGCTTGTTTTATAAGTACGCGTTTGGAAAGATTATGATTAACTTTTAAAGTGCAGTGCAATCCACAGGATTGTCCGCAAGATATCGATCATGGCATTTGCCTTACTTATCAATACTGAGTGTTGGGAGTTTCAGAGATCAAGCTTTTATTATTTCGATTATAAACTTTCACACCTGTTTTCTGAATTTAATTTATATCCATGCAACTTTTTAACACATCATCGACCTCCTAGGAACCTTTGCCCAATTTATTTGTAGTCTCAGCGCGTCATTTTTCCCATACGCCATACCTAAATGAACACAAAATTATTCGTTCATGTTTGTATTACAAAATATTTGCCAACGTTTTTACTTTATTTTTGCTTAGCGTTATTTCAGATTTTTTTTATTTGCCCGACTTTAATGGTAATAACGTTATATTAGGCCTATATAAAAAAAATAAAAATATTTTATTTCACATTAACCTACATGGGCACTTATGAAACGTCAGAAGCTAGGTGCACGGTTCTAATTGGTCGTTTCCTATGGAGAAGAGCCGGCAAGAAACTCCACGGTTACTCTTTTAAAAATAATTGGCTGTTACAATATTTTCGAATTACAGTGTTAATAGGTATGGGAGGACAGTGTAGGCCTTTCAACAAGTATCAGGTAGGTATTTAACACAATAGAACATTTTCAACAAATCATCAGTCCACTAAGCCTACAACGTTCTCACATTCACAAGATAGAAAAGATAACTTAATAAGATAATAAAAATAAAAACCTCTTTAAACCAAATAACCTTCCTCATGATTTGGGTTATCAACAGCAAAACGAATTTTTCAAATCCGACTGGTAGTTTCAGATAATTAGCGCGATCAAACAAAAATACTTTTTCTTCGGATATTCAAGGACGCATTAGTAATTAAAGCAATTTTTTATTGTACCTTCCCTTCATTAGACCAACTTATTATTGTAATAGGGGGATAAAGAAGTTCAACCGACGCAATTTAGATTTTCTTTATTAAAAAAACTCGTAAATTGCCAAAGTAGGTATAATTTTTCTAATTGTTTATTTAATCTTTCTTGTTTTCATGATAGGTACAGTAGCGGATCCAAGTTTTCCTCCTCAAAATATTCTTGTAAATCAGTCTGGCACACAGCTCCAAGAGTCGCGCGAAATGATAGCCATTTGCGGCCATAACAAAGCTAGGCATCGAATGATCACTGGGCTTAGCTACTGTTTTCTAAAGCGGTGGCTGCCACATAACGCCCGCAGTTACAGCTGTCATGAAAATGATGCCAGTGTGGTTTGGCTTTACAGTATCAAAAAACGCTCAAACGCACAAAGTCTTTCATAAATAATGTTTCAGTGACGTCATTCGCCGGCAAATTGCGGACACTATGTGGACGGCCACCGCTCTTTTATAAGAAACCTCTTTAGCTTAGTGACTCTACAAGCAATGCCAAAGGTTAGATTATTAATTTTTGCTGTTGACATTTTTTTAATTTATTATTTTTTGCTGAATTAACGGTAAATTGATATAATAATTAATACATAATTATTGAAATTAATTATTACCAATCATATTATTTGCACGCCATAGTAGGTGGCAAACATGTCTGAAGCTTTCTTTTTTTGTTATTTTGCTATTATACAATAATTGTCTGGCCCGCCTCGTTCATACGCTTTGCTGCATAACTACTGGAGTGCGGCGTGGAGCTCTTGACCACGATTGCGCCAATTTCCACGGTTTTCGCGTTCTCTCCTGCGTCCACGTATTTCATTTAGTTCTCTCCGCAGTTCCTTCAGCTCAGTAGTTAACCAGTTCACTAGAGTCGCTATGTCCGACGTTGACCAGGACGCTGCCGAAGATATGGTGGCTACCTCTTCACTGATGTTGGTAATGTGGAACTCTTGAAATACCCGCTGTTGGGACTACAGGTAGCAATAATGCTAGCGGTGCAAAATGAAATATTCCCCAGTTTTCCCAGCGTCGTGGCAAGACCTTGTGTTCTGTACAACTAATGTAAGAAGCGACACTGTGCTTAATGCTCATGGTCATCTGAATAGACTGTATCTTGAACGCCAGAATTTCATCCCTACTACGAAATATCATTCATTGTGCGTGGTCCGACATGCACTGCCCGGTTTTATTTTAGACGTTGTTAGCACTTAGAGAGTTTCTATTTCTACCAAATTCGGTCCGACCCCTGAATCATTTATTGGTTCGATGGAAAAATCTATTACTTATACCTAGTACGTCAATGTGGCACGAAATTGGATCACATGCTCGTCCAACCCATATCTATCGGGATCAAATCGAAGTACCAACCTACTTCTTCTATCCACGCTCAGTGACCTTTTGTTTTCTTTACTTACTTGATACAACGGGTTAGTACCTGGGGCCACACGGCCACACCACAGGTCAATCACTGCAAATGTCGAGGGACCACACGACACAAGTTTACGTAATTAAACGTGGGGTGTGGATAATTATGTACCTACCTCACTTCATAATTCCGGCAGTATGTTTGCTTCTCCATTATTGAATGCAGTTGGCCTGAAATTAGAGGTGGCTTTTTAAATAATATTATCATTGAGTTAGTTAAGCGTTGCTTTCATTAGGTAGGGTAAATTCGAGCATAACCAACCACTAGTAAAGTAGGCATGATTTTTTATTTCTTTACATATTGTTACTGCATGATTAGAGGTCCGACTCGGAATGTAACGTTCAGCGGGAACATCACTATAGGGCCGATTTCTCAATCTTCAAGATAACTTTTATCTGAGGAATAAAATTGCGGTTAGACAGGTTTCTTATAGAAAATATGTCAAACTGACATATTTGTCCTTCAGATAAAAGTTATCTGATGATTGAAAAATCAGCCCTTAATCCCATATCAGCGTACGTACCTATAGGTAATCTCAAGTATCCTTTGATAATTCGCAGATTTAGATAAATATTTTAAGTCAATTTGAGACATAACCCTCTAACAGGACTGTCTTGCCTATTATGTTTCGCGTCGAAAGAGTCGTCAAGGCAATATCCGTCAGCTTACCAAGTGCTTGTTGTTCTTCTACAATAAGTAATCTAATGAAATAGTGAAATAAAGAAAATATAAATTTTAAATAAATTTTTTTTATCTAATTTTTTTCTTAATTTTAACTGTGGTAATTCTTAAATTTAAATCAATCTTTTTTATTATATCCTTTATTTCATTATTCACATCTCCTAACTATAATATAAATGCGAAAGTGAAATTGTTTGTTTGTTACGCTTTCACGCTAAAACGGCTGAATGGATTTGGATGAAATTTGGCACATGGGTAGACCTGGAATATACCATGACCTGGACATAGGAAACTTTTTGTCCCGGTAGTACGGTCTACGTTACGTAGATTACATTTTTAAATATTAGAATTTAAAAAATATAAAATCATTTAAAAATATTAAAACATATATATATAAAAAATAATAGCCCACCGGTATCGAGAACAGTGTTTTATTATTATTATAATCTAATTATTCGCATTTTCCATTTTTTGGATCAATTTTTATTGAATGCTTTTTTCACCATCGCGTTAAAGTTTACGACTTCTTAAAATGTGCTCTGTACTAGTATCCAAAAATCTAAACATACCACGGTATGACAGGAGCGAAGCCGTAGACGTCAGCTAGTTTTCAATAAAAAAAACACCTAAATAAATCTTGATATTGGTCTGTGTTGCCAATTTTAGCACGAAAATTAATAAGATAGTATCAGTCTACTCAGTACCTAACTACCTACCTATTACTTACAAAAGTCGAAAGCCAAAAGTTAACCACTTGTATGCAATTAGCAAGGGGAGGCCTACAATCAAAACATGTAGCGTTTATCATTCATAGATAATTATTGAACCGAGTCCCCCGTCATTTTCACCGCACATACGGTGTAATTGTGACCTGTACGTCACGCCACAATTACGAAAACATGTCAGTGTTTTTCAAATAGAAGGTATGACTATGACTACCGACTCCACAATTGAGTTTGGTTCGCTAATTTGAACGGAAAGAGGCATGTCTACTTGGACCCTTAGGTACCGCTAAATCTGAGTGACGTGAACTCGAAAAGGAATAAGTTGGTATTACGTATGTAGGTGTATTCTTCTACTAAACTTATAGGAGACTACAGCATGTACAATAAGTAGAGTATGATAACAGTTAGAATATTCATCCTGTACATATACTTAATAAAACAGTAACGAAGAATTTTTGTCCGGTTGTCTGTTTGTCTGGATGTAGGTAGGTATGTCCCGGATTGGCGCAAAAACGGCTCAACGGATTTGGGTGACATTTGGCACACGGATAGTTTATAACCTGGATTAACACATAGGGTACCTACCTCCGTGATACTTACCTACTTTTAATCCCGGTAATACATTCCCGTGGGATATTTTTTATTTACACTTTGACCGCTAAACTACCAGACGGGCCGCGCGCGGGCCTAAAAACATTGTAATTAATTAGAAAGTCCTTGACGAACACCCACCTAAGAAGAAATAACTATAACCACTAATGTAGGGTCAGCGCAGACAGGGCGGTAAATACGCGAATGGGAACATGCTCGAGAATAATTCGCTACGTAAAACACAAGGTTTTACGCGGCTGTTCGAGGATACGCGCGCGCGTTCTAGTCGAGCAGTCTCGCGGGTGTTCGCGTGTGTGCCATAATATAATAATATCACTCAAACGCCCGAGTTTATCGTTGGGGCAACCGTGGTTGCCCCAACCATACAATTTTGGGCCTTCTTGGCTATGTATAATTTGCTGGAGGATGCGAGGAGCATAATATATTATATTCCTACGCGAACGCAAGCTGCACGGAATAATATCTTGCACGCTATTTTCAACTCGCTTGTGTTGTAAGTTGATCAATTAAAACTGCTCGAGCATCTTGCTGCTCCGTCTGCGCTGACCCTAATGAGTCGGTTCCCCAATGACAACGCCCCGCTCTGTGTGAACCGGCATATGTTGCTGAGTTGAGCATGGCAGCAGGCAGTTACCGGGGAATTGAGAACTATTATATTATGAAACTATAACTATCTAACGTGCTTATAGTTGTAAATAAACTGTTTTAAACCAATATCTGAGGTTTAAAAACCGTTTTAAATTTGTTTAAAACGGTTTAAAACCATGACCACGTGGGCCGTACATTGATTACGCATTATATTAAAAATTAAGTTAGAAAGGCTAATTGAAATCTTTCACCATTATTATTAATCTATGTGAGTCATTTACGTATATTAACTACTTTTTCAGGATTAGACAGACTGAAAACCAACTTGATATGCGTATTTATTAAAACATACATTTAAAAAATAAGTTTTAGCTAAGAATCAATAAAAAAATTGTCTAATAAGGTTTTTAATTAGCTACTGCATATTTTTAGAATGTATTTTCTTGTAAATATGCATATAAAATTGTATTGATAAATCGAAATTATTTCTAAAAAATGTCAGGGAGTAGATGTGGTCCAGATCACTTCGAGTGAAGCAACAGTGCATTCTATTAAAAAAAAACATTTTAAACCATTATCAAACCGGTGTGGTTTAAAACGTTTTAAACCAAAAAGACGGATTAAAACCAAATGGTTTAAAACGTTTAAAATTCGTTTTGCATCTATAGACGTGCTTAGTGAACCTATGTATCCGAAATTCCTGACAGCAATCTTAGAATGCAGTAAATGATGGATGGAATTAAATTGAATAATATAAATGAAAATGAATAATGAGGTAGGTATCTTACTGTCAAAAAGTCTGCTACAGATACGTTTGATATGAAAATACATGTTGATAATCCCAACGCGTAGGTATTCTATAAAAACATCAGTAGATAGATCAGACATAACACATACTGTGTTATGTCAAATACAGCATGCATGTACCACTCCTATATATATCCTATATCGTCACAATAACAACGCGAGTGTCACGCGACATGACGCTAACGTACGCGATATGACGATTGGTAATATGATAACAACACCTCTATCAAAATCCCATTTGTCTGTGCTGACAACCGAAGAGTTATTTTTTATACTTTACCATATAATGTCGCACTCCTGGCCTTCCCATTTGAATAATCAATCGATTATTAATGCCTGCCGTCCGTGACGTAGCGATATTCTTTCAAACTTTGTATTATCCTTACAAGGGTGCATATTGGGTTTTGCAGATGATTTGATTACGTTATTGTGTAACAAAATGAGATACATCCTGCATATTTTTAGGAAGAAACCATTGATATTTTTAAGCACTTTTTGAATATATTTTAAAAGTCATTCTAATTTATCGATTATGTCGCATATCATTGTACATCGGTACAGTGGAGCATTAATTTAGTCATCAGTGGTATCGTATTAGCATAGTCGTAGCCCATTTACCTAGATGCAACAGTTGATTATAGAATAATTAGAGACCCGCTCCTGCTTCGCACGGTTTTTACGAATTGACAAAATATCGAGATTTCTTAGTTATATGTAACTTTAATATGAACGTATTATACACATAAACCTTCGAGAATAAATTCTCTAAACGATGGTGAAAACCCACAGAACAGATAAACTTATCTGTTCTGTGTGAAAACCTCATCAAAATCTGTTGCGTCTTGCGTGGTCTGGAAGGACAACGCGGATATACAGACAAACACGAAAAGCGACTTTATAATATGTATAGTTATAGATGTGGAGTATGCAGGGTAAGTTTTTAGAATAGCAGTCAAAACTGCAGTGCTCATTCATTGTTCCAGCCACTCCAGAAACTAAAATTTTGTTCCTTCAAGTTTTAGTGACATTTGCTTCGTCTAATTAGCACTAAGGAAGAATTATGCCAAGGCGAAATTTTAAGATCACTGGCTGTTGCTTGCGATTCCGTCTGCGATCCAGGATAAAAACTATCCTATGTCATAATCCAGGTCAAGATATAGCCGTTTTAGCGTTACAGCCTAACAAACAAACTCACTTTCGCATTTACAATATTAGTTAAGATAGGATAGTTAAGAAGTTAGTATTTTATAACAAGGGTATCACCGATCAGATAGTGCTTGATAAATTCTTCGTAAGTTCCATTTGATAGAAACAAAGATCACGGTGCCATGCATACATATTACAGGTGGGAGGCTCGTCCTCAAAACTTCATTGAACGTATAGATTTCCGTAGATTAGAAATAGTTCGGGGCCCAGTGTGCTTCCTTGAGGGATGCTGTAAGTTACATTTTTGTTTTTGACACTATTTCTATTTCCTCAGTTGTCACTAAGATGCTTTGGAGAATATTTTTTTGATTTAGCCGTGTAGTAGGTACATACTTATTACAAACAAAGTTTGAATTTTTTGTTTTCTGTCACTTTTTCTTATGTACAGAGTAATCAGACGTAACAGACAATTTCCTACATTTACTACTATAGAATGAGACCCAGTTGGACATTGTTGGCAAATTAAGTTATTGCAATTCAGCACCCTAATTGTGTAATGCATGATAGGTCGGAATTGGAATCGGTTTGAAACAAATGTCTTATCCATTGCTTCTTAAGTTCGAAACAAAAATCTACTCAACAACGTAACTTACGAACTTATGAAGCAATGGAATTCTGATCTTTTTTTTATCCATTGATTAACGTTTAACAAGGAAAGCCATCATGGTAACTCCAATCTACTTTATATGAAGTAAATAAGTATCCTTTTTGTAATAAAAGACCATGTTACTGCAGGTACTGACTCTCTTTGCTCTAGACCTAGCCTAGTAACTAATGCTAACACCAACCAATAAGCGACAGAAAACAAACAAGCCAAAGTTTGTTTGTATTTGTAACCAGTTGCCTCTATATAAACTGACAAGAATAAATAGGAATGAAAATTATCAAAGGGGCCACGTAGCATACTTCTCAACGTATGCTCTTCATAATATTGTAAATAAATTATTTAAAATAAATTCAATAGAAAAAAAGCTCTTTCGGCGTGATTTATTTTTAATAATATTTCTTGAATGTACCATATTGTACAGGTACATAGAACTACAGAATTATGGAGGCAAAGGAAACTTTGTGTCGCGTATGCGGGGACAAAGCTTCAGGGAAACACTACGGGGTCGCCTCGTGTGACGGCTGTAGAGGATTCTTCAAGAGAAGCATAAGACGGTAATCATTATCTATTTATCCTAGAACATATCATCATATTTTTTTAAATTTAACATATTTTCTGGATGTCCGATTAAGTTCCCAGTAAATATGCTACCAATTCTTTGGTAGGCCTGCCTGTTATTTGTAAAGAATAAATTATCCACATGCCAATAATTTTTAGTTACTTATAAGAACTCTATTGCCCTACCCATTACACTCGACTTTTTTTATGTCTAAGCACATTAGTCGCCCGCAGCAAGAATCGAATAATATACACATTAGCCTTGAACGTGATTTAATTATGTGCAGCATCCCACTTACAAATTCTGCTGACGTAAAATCATGTCACATGTTTTATAGCCCAAGAATCTATTTTTCTCAAACATGCTTGGAAATTCGAGCATTATTATGACAACCTTCCTCGAGATAAAATGAAATTTCTGTCCAGGGGACCTAAAACGGCCACATTAACAATTCCTCTAAAAGCAGTTCATTTCCTGAATTCCCAGCTGTCATTAGCAATTCCTCTAATTTGACACAAAAGCAATTCTTAATGTGTGGTCCATATGGCGCGTGAAAAATTGTCGTTGTTCCTCATTGATTCTGGAAGTTATAATTACTTAGTTTGAATTTCCGCCCATTATTTGAGAAAAGTGCTAGGTATACAAGCCTTGGCCGAAACCAGGCATTGATGGACTCACGTATTGGATGCGTCGGTTTTGCGTCGGCCCACATTTTCAGGATCGTCCATTAATGCCAATATTGCAAGTAGCGACAGTTATGGTGCAGCGTGTGCTGTGTATTTAAGATGAGGGTGTTATTATGTATAAGTATTATTATTGAGTTTTTTTTTTTTATGTCTTTGAGATGCTGCGGAGTTCAATTTAAGGCATTGTTGCATAAATAAAATAAAGGCGGACATTTCCAAAAAAATTACTAATGGTTTGGTAACACCTTTCTATACCATTAATAATTTAAACGATAATAGACAGCCATCACAGGCATATTTAACAATACGTTATTTACGCTCATTGTAGGTATATGTATAACAACACTGAAAATACCTACACGTCGCCGGCAACGTGTATTGTCAGTGACTGTTTCACAGTGTAACGTGTTATTTCCCGTACCCAGTAATTTGGACTACGTATGTAAAGAAAATGGGCGCTGTGTGGTGGATGTGACGCGGCGGAACCAATGTCAGGCGTGCCGCTTTTCAAAGTGTCTACGAGTCAATATGAAGAAAGATGGTGAGTGTTTGAGTCTAATTAATTGTTGTTTTTTTATTGTACATTTATGCATTTCACTAGAAGCCTACTGCTACCAGCTCTCACTGGTCGCGCGTGGCCTACAATCGTTTGTTTTTAGGTGCTTTGTTTTTAGGTGCCTTTTATATTTTCTTAGTGTAGGACGTAGATAGAGCCAATCAAAGCTATTTGGTATTTCCTGGACATGATGAGATGAGGTATAAGTGAAATGGACAATGGCTTTCAGCGATTGTCAACATCTGTTTTAGCGAATTAGCAACAAAGTAGACTCTGAGGCAGAATGTTTTTTTTTTTTATCAAAAAGCATTTCCTATTCTTTATTTCTTATTTCAAATAATATCATCAGGTGGCTAGGGAGGGATAATAATTTAAAAGTAAATATACAAAATGAATATACTTAGACAAGAATATATGATTCTACCACAAAAACAACATAATTACAAATTAACTATTTCATTCAATACCATAACACAATTTCATGGAAATTACACGTAGATAAAATAAGTCATTGTACATACGTAGTTACTTACGGAAAGGCTACAACTCTATGGTGCCTTAAATTAAGGCACTATAGAATTGGAGACATCTCCAACCAATCGAATACTTTACAGTTACACAGCCTAATAAGAAAACGTAGCTTCCAACCTACAATAATTATGTTATTCCATTATGGGGTGGCTCTTTAGAATTTAATAGAGTACCTATTACTGGCCCAAAAGCAGTGCGTTCGAGCATTTTGTAATGAGGTTTCGTTAACATCATGCAAATCATTGTATAACAAGCTTAACTTACTGACAGCACTGTCCATGTATATTTTTGAGTCTTGTATTTGAGTTAAAACACATCAGAGTACCTTGACATACCTAAATCTTATGGTGACTATTGTAATTTTACCTACCTGTATAAAGGAATGTCCCATGTTCCAATTAGAAGGAAAAGAAAGAAAATACGTTTATTTGCAGCAAACATTACTCTAAGAAAGGACAAATACATGAAGAATAACAAATTTCAAATACAACAAATTACACGTGAATTAAAAGAACTTACCATTCATTCATTCATTCATTCATTTCTTTCTTTATTTCTATCAGTACCACTAATGGCATTGAACTATTGCATAACATAGCATTAAAGCCCAGTGACTTAATTTACCTTAAGGCCCCTACGAGTGTCTGCACTGTCTGCGCAACGGCCTGGAAACGGCCAAGCCGGACATTTTAACCAAGACGTAAGGTTTATAGTGTTCGGCCTTGTAGAATTAGGGGCTTGGCTCTACATTAGATCGGACAACCGTTATGTGAGTCGCGGCAAACTGAAACATTTTATGTAAAGTATAAGGTGAAATGTTTTTGGTGAGATATACATAAGTTTCGCTTTTGTACGAGAAATGGTAAATATGAGGATCCTAGACTTCCTAGTTATGTTATGTAACATCTAGCCATATTATGCAAATAAATATTTTAATATTTTCCAGGCTTCGGAACAAATTTTACAAAGACTTGAGCAGAAACTTTAGGCTATATTTGACTGCTATTTAAACCTATTTGTTTTATTCATGACGCTTTCTATCTATTTCCGAATACTTTAACCAGTAAAAAGTAAAATCGGCGCAATATTAATGGTAATCAATAGTGAACACGGGCGAGCACTTGTCCCAATAAAGTATTTATCCAGGGTGGCTCCTTCGCAGCATGTCTTTTCCATTAGGAAACATCTGAAGTATTTGCGGTACACAAGTGTTAGTAAGTGGTGAGTGAGAAAAAACGCAGGGGCCGACAAAGACGAGCTTTCCACGTCCCTTTCATGTCAGCACGCAGGTTTACGCTCTCACGAAGTCAAATATCAACAATTTCATACAAATCGAAATAGAGTTTGTCTTCTATGAGGGGAAACTCTGAGATATTTACAAGGACCTTGTTAATTTAAAATATGTTTATGTAATGACTTATAATTGCAAGTAATTTTTAACTGTAGGTACTTAGGTCTTCCTAAAGCTCTGTTACCTTTGGCACAGATTTGTCAATGAGAGTGTGAAACACTTGTATGGCTTTACTTAGATAGATACTACTTAGGGTTTCCCGACCAGACCCAGACTTGACAAGATGTGTTTTCATGATAATAATCATGGTTAATTAAAATACGCACATAAAAATCAGAATTATTTTTACCCACTTTCTGTATAATGTAAGAGCGATAAGTTAAAGATTTTAGTAAACAATATTGTGGCGAAAAGTAAGCAATGTATCGTCAAGACAAGCTGTCTTCGGCAGCCGTGGTTCTCACAGATATTTATTTACATATGAAATTGATTGCGGGTTGCGAGCCGCACACGGATCGTTTGCGGCATCGCACCCGCGTCGTTAAGCCGTCGCAACTGTCCTCGCCTCTATTATAGGTAACGCTTCACTCCCCTTGGCTTATAGCAGTGGTGTGGAGTTGTTTGTCTATCACTTACTACTTTAGCCATCAGATTTTAGATGTTTATTCATCATGATTGCTAACTGCCACTTAATTAAAAAGTATTAGTCGGGCCCCATAAAATAAATCATCATCTGCCTAGCCTTTTCTAAAACTATGTTGGGGTCGGCTTCCAGTCTAACCGGATGCAGCTGAATACCAGTATTTTACATGGAGCGACTGCCTATCTGACCTCCACAACCCAGTATCTGGGTAATACGATACGCCTTGGCAAGACTGGTTGTCAGACTTTCGAGCTTCTGGCGACCCGTAACGACTGTCAAAGATCACAAATGACAGCCGGGACCAACGGCTTAACATGCTTTCCGAGGCACGGAGGAGTCTCGGTATGTAAAGATGGTCACCCATCCACGGACCAACCCCGGCAAGCGTAGCTTAACCTGATGGATCGACCCGTGCGGCTGTTATTACGTAGACACGAGCTCCTCGCGCCCCATAAAATAAATATGGGCGTAATAAATATTTTCCTGAATATTATATTAGTACCTAAGTGCTACATAGAAAATGAAAACTGAAAATATTTACCTTCGTGAAAATTGATTATGTAGGTACCTATTGAGTTCTAGGAATGCCTGAGGTGTCTCACTCGCTGAATAAAGCCTCCCACAAAGAGGCGCGATGCAACTTTAATAAAAAAAAAACTGAGAAATCTTCACGGCGAACAATGCGGCGCTGTCGCGTCGCGCGACAAGTCGCGCCGGTATGTAAGCCTTTAGTCCCTGATAATATTGAATTGTACGATACGAACAATTGTATTGTAATTTACGTTGTATTGTTGTACGATATTACATTAAATTAACTGTCTTATAATTCTTTACGGCTGTCAATGTACCTCCGTATTTTATGGGTAAATAATAAGTGTAACAAATAACTAAATAAAAAATGTAGGTACAGTTTATCTCTATCCGCAAAGCAAGAGTAGCAGTACGATTAAACAATTATCATGGAGTTAAACTCATGTTCCAGTAGGTAGATAGGTATGTTTTAGATAAGGTCGTAACCTTCACCCTTAGTATTTGTACGTGTAAGTAAGTACACGTTATATTTGTATTGTACGAGTATATAATCAATGTTGCGGGCTTGCAGCAGTTCAACACGAGCGAGCGCCGCGTCCGTCTGTCGCCGTCCAGCACCACATGGCTCTACAGAAACTCGGCTACAACTTCACGCGACAACAACCCTTCATCCCCACCCCCACCCCCCTGGCACTGTCCGCCTTCCCCCCTCTACACACGTACAATGGCCTGGTGTCCCTCCCCGAAGCAAATGTACACAACTCGTTTCTGGAGAGATCGTCTTTTCAAGACTTCCCTCCGGCGAGACTTCCGGACGCGATGTCGTCCGACGCTCCTCAGTTGAACCCACTCCTGAGCACTCATGTCAATGCACTCAGTCCACTCAATCCTTTCAAGATTCCGCTGTTCTCGGCATCGCTTCATTATCCAGTTCCACATCCAGCTTATATTCCAACTAACATTTTGTATCCACCCGTCATAACTGCTGGCTGTTCACATTCCTTAGAGAGTGAGTTATTTCATAGCTAAAACATAAATAAAAATCAAGACAAATTGTGAATATTTTAACGTATTATTTTTCTTTGTTTTCTTTTATACAGAAAAACCAGACTCGCATCTCTCAGAAAAGATTAAAGAAGATGAAGTTTCGAGCACTGAAGAGGCCTGCAAAAGTGATTGTCAAGTAGATGCCGTTGATAAAGAAGGTTCGTGTTTGCATGTATGTTTAACTCAATGTTTGCATGCATGTAACTAAAAATTCTAATAAATTTTTATTAAATTGTAATTATTAACGTGCCCTGCGACTTCTACCATCTGCGATTATCATTTCACTGTGCTCCGCGCATTTATTCATACTCAAGCGGCTGTAGATTTTATTTTTACTGACTTCAAAAAAGGACGGTTTTTGTGTATCATATAGGCTGGCAAGGATATCGCTCCTTCGTTAATATTTTTCTATCATCTTGCTACAAAAAGGGAGCGACAGAACATTGAAAAATGCAATAATATAAAGTATTTGTCCATAGATACAAGAAAAACCACTCCCCACTCTCCTAGTAACTTTGAACCTCCAGCGCATATTGTATCAAAAATGTCAGAAAGACGGACCCAAGAATATAAACCTTACACATTCGTCGACTACCTCAACGACCGTCATAAAGCCATACACCTTATTGATAGCAACAAAGGCAGTTTAGATGGAATTACAGAAATGACATCGAATTTTAAAAAGTACTGTTTCGATACATGGAAACTAGATGAGGAGCTGTGCGGGCCGGCTGCGAAAATTTTAGTCACGTCTATAAAATGGCTGCACGGAGTAGGGTCGTTCGTTCATATGAAACCCTCTGAACAGACTAGCCTATTGCACACCAAATGGAAGGATCTTTTCATCCTAACTGCAGCTGAATACTCTTTCTACTTCGAAGAAGGTATACCATTGAAGTACTTAACTAAAATTCCAAAACATAATATTTTAGTTCAAACCAAAGTACCTACTTATTATTTTTTACGAATTTTCAGATAACGATGTATCGACAGTAACTTCGAAGCGGCCTCATATCAAAGAAGAAATCAAGAAGTTAACATATCTGTTAAAAAGATTATCTCAGTGTCGACTAGACAGGTCGGAGTATGACTGGATGAAATCTACGTTATTGTTTCGTATAGGTTAGTCATCCCCTGAAATCTGCATTATGTTCATTTGCGAAATAATTGTCATCTTAAGTACATCGTTAATATTTAGGCATTCTGCATTAGCTGCAGATGAGATTTGCCTCTGTTCGCAAGAGTCCAACTTTCTCAGGAGTCGAACTTTTATAAATCCATACAAGTCTTCGCATGAGAATATTTTTTAAACGTTAATTATCAGACTATTGTTTCTCCTCAACGCAGACTCCACGGAGAACACATCAGCTCACGTCGAGATGCTGCAGGACCAGTTCCTAGTGCTCTTACAGAAACATTGCGCTGCCAAAGACTCTACGCGCTTCGGAAGGGTGATGCTGTTACTACCCAGCATATGCTGTGCAGCCAACAGAGAAACACTAAAACATCTGCTTTTCCCTTCTTCTTCTTTAGATGATATACATTCTGTTCTTTCTCGTATACTTTTGTATACCTCGATGTGATTTTGATACGCGCACTAATTGTAAATATGATACTGTACGTACGATTTTGATTGTATGATTTTGAATGCTATGGACCAAACCGTGTAATATCCTGAGAAATGGCAGCCGCTGGCTTGCACTTTGCCATAATGTAAATATTTACTTTAGTCACTCGATACGATGAGCTACGTGCTAGAAATATGATATACCCCATTCGCTGCGGCGGACGCCTTTCGGCGTTTCTTGATTTAATATTTAGGTGCGAAATACGCCCATCGGCGTTTTTTTTTTAAATTGCTTATATCTTGGCAAAAACCAGTCACAAAACATTATACTTGCAATATATGCACATTTTTTTAAAATACAACCTCGTACTGTTGGCCGTTTCAGAAATTTTAACTTTATGAAAAATTGCGAATGCCTTCCTAGTTGCGGAAGACGCCTAACAGCGTTTTCCAGGATTTAACAACCTCTCTTTCTAAATAAATACCTATTATGTTTTTTGCAATACTTCCTAAATATATATAGTTAATATAATTTTTCTATAATAGAAGTATTTATTATTGCTGAAAAGGCCGATCGGCTTTTTATAATATCCTTATGAGGTGTATGAGGTGCGGAATACGCCCATCGGCGTTCGCGAGGAAAACCGTCCCGCACTTGGCTAATAAACGTAATTTTTATTGCCGCAGCGAACGGGTTTCAAATATAGTTGTCGTGTCCTAGGTCAATCAATAAATCCTTCCATTTCACACAGTGTTCTAATTTCAAACTAGTCAGCAACGTGAAGATTATACAAGAGAAGAAACTAAAGTAAAATGTTAATGCAATGCAATTCAACTTACGCAGATGAAGTTGATATATGGCTGTTACGTATATTGTGCTAGATTTATTTAAGTCCCCTAATAGACGTAATACGTACCACATTCCTAAATTACCATAAATATTATTAAAAAAATGTCTAGTCTTAATCTTCTATAGTAATAACTATAAATAGGTAATAGCTTTAATAAGTGAGAGAGGATTTAGTGAACTTATTGCATTCAATTGGTTAAAATTTACTCATAAGTTTTAATTTAATTATTTTACTTTGCAAACAGTGTTTTGGTGAGACACCATTTTCGAACGACTTCAATAAAAGGAGGAGGTTCTAAATTTGTCGGAATCATAGCTCGGTGGCAAAAAAATTATCAAACAAAACAACCAAAGCTACCGTCTTTCGAAACTAAAGTTATTTTGCACTATGTAATAAAGTAAGTACACCTTATTACCACAATATCGTGTTTATCAGTTGTTTAGCCTAAACACCCTTTAAACATGACATTTCTTTATGAAGTTTGACATTAAACACGCGTTGAACAAGTGTTTAAGTTTTTGTGGTAGTGTTTTTTAGAAACAGTTTTTTTATTTTAATTTTTTATTAGGTATATAAAAGCGTTCATGTGACCTGCACACGGCGTACGTAGTCTTCGTAGCCTCTACGCAGCGCGCGATTTATTTGTAGCGCTACGCGGCCTGCGTAGTCTTCGTAGCGGCTACGCGGGGCGCGGTGTCTCCGTAGCACCTACGCGGCATGAGTAGTTTTTGTAACGCCTACGCGGCCTGGGTAGCTTTTGTAATGCCTACACGGCCTGCGTAGTCCTCGTAGCGGCTACACGGTGCGGCGTGTGTGTGTAGTCATAAGGTTTCAAGGAAATTTTAATTAGCTTCGGTATTTTTTGGACAAGCGCGCGGCCCCTCCGGCCTGTAGCTTAGCGGTTAAACGAAAACTTTTATGATGCGATAACTATTATGTCAAGATTTATACACTGTTGACGGACATGGACTTGCGATATTCTAAATACTTAAATATAAACTATAAAGTACAACTTTAATGTTTTTTTTTTTATTGATTTCCTGTTTAGTGTTCTGACAATTGTCTTGCAAAAAGCACAAAGCTTGCGCATTCTCTATGTTCAAACAACAATAACTCGAAGTATTAGACATACAGTTATGAATTTTGTTGTATTGTAGCTTAGCTCAAAATCTGAAAATCTAGTAAAAATTATAAAAAAAAGTTGTCGGGGGTGTTTTTTTAACAATTATTGGTTGAATTGCAAAATTTTTCATTACTCTTTTCGACTTTCACACTTTTTTTTACAAGATATGGAATTGTGAACACATTGCTTTGTAATACAGACGGTAGACAATATAATTGCCTTTCGAATAAGCTTATTTTTATCTCAGTATGACTATGATTTTTTTTGTACTTGCATAGAGAATATTTTAACAATAAAACAAAATAGTTGCCACATAGCGGGGAAGTATACCGGACCCAAGCTTCGAGTGTAATTGTACTTTAAAATAGTTTATATTTAAGTATTTAGAATATCGCTAGTCCATGTCCGGACACACTGTATAAGTACTGGGTGGAGTGTAATCCATTACCTTGCGAGGCAAGACAATGTGCACTATCATATGTGTTAATTTAAGGCTTTGCCTTTCAGTAGTGCAATTCAATTACTTAGGATTATTTATCAGCACATTAACTAGGCATTTGGGTGGAAAGAAATGAAATGTCATCACTGCCGGGTAATATTATACATTTTGAAGTAAAGAAAATATCAAATAGAAAAATATCTCCATTTTTATTGCCTCGCCGCTCCCTAGCTACTCTCCGACCTCTAGCAGATACCTAAAATCATCACAATTTGTTCATATTTCACACAAACCCAAAAACATGGCTATGTTCATACACTCCCGGAGACCTGAATCGAGCCACCTTGCAAATTTTGTTTTTAAAGGTCTCGGAGATCTTTACAATGGTAAGGAAAAGAAAAAAATTGGTTTTGAAAACAAAATCGGATTACCAAAAATAGCCATTTATAATTATAGCAATAGGTCGGCAAAAAATTAGGGTGCATTTTTAAAGAAAATTCAATCCTCAATTCAATGCTCAATTCTGTGAGCTCGTCGGCAGTTTGGTAGCATTGGCCAGCTTTTGAGGTTTCAGGCCACGTTCTTCGACCTTCTAACAGTTCGAGCGCAAACAGTCAGTCCATGAAAGTCTCGAAACTGTTCTTAGACATGTTCTATAGTCCGGTGGCTGGAAGTAAAGATAACCGATCTTGTCGTGCTTTAGTAACCCGGTTTCGCGGTCCTCCTGGTCGGCGCACGAAGCCACCAGTCTCCAGGTGTCTATGGTAAATCCTTGAACGGTAGAATAACTTACGTGAAGTTGTGCACTTACGTTTCGCTGACAAAGCCCAGACTGAAGAACTGCCATAGCGTGAGCGGCTACTTCTATTTCGATACTCTTTTATGCATACAAAACCAATAACGAAATAACTATTGACTTAAAGATGCTCTTATCAAAGCTTGTTGCTTCTTTAGGAGCGACCAAACTCCGATGTTTTACTGTTTTTCTAAATGATGGCTAGTACATCAGATTCAAAACTGCATAAAATCATTTTCTCTGACTTATCATTATTTTGATGTTTTTGGCCTTAAAACATAAAAACGCACAGTGGCTCGATTAAGGAGTCCGGGAGTGTAGGTACATAACATCGAGGCAATAGTGCCAGAGAAGTTAGAACTACTATTACTGGTGAACTACTTTAACGTTCAAATGTGCTTATATAAGTACAAATATTGTAAAAGATTGCTTGAATTAATTGAAGTCAACTACCTACTCGTAACTAGTTTCATATTTACCTACAGCTACAACACACAGCACTGGTGATTTAAATTCGTTAGTAATTTATTCTATAAGTCGTATTTTCTTTCGAGCTTAATTATTATTACTGAAACCACCATCTCTGTTATAATAAAAGTTTTCATTTTTTATTCCAAGTATATCACGATGGTATGTATATTTTTCCGGAACCCGTTTATAACTGGAAAAACATATACGTATAAAAAAATCCAATAAAAAGCTTCTAAAAAGAAAATTGAAAAACCGAATGCATAGTTCCCGTGAACGATTGTAGATAAAGTTATGACCAGTATACTACCGAAGTCCAGGAAGAAGTATGCGCAGGCAAACCATAAGTATAGTAGTATTTGCTTCTCGTTATAAGTTATTGACGCCACAATGAGTATAACGTTTACAGCGCCCAATAGTACTCCCAATACTGCGTATAAATGAAGAATTACATCGGCCATCACTGGATGTAGTCCGTAGTCTACGAGCATTTCTTTCCCAACACTAAAAGCATATACAAGTCCTATACACGGCACAAATCCTGCCAGGGCGATGAGGATCGAGCCCAGTTTTAGTGTAACGCAGAAACAACATTTTTTCGAAGTCAGGCAATAATAGTTCAACACGCTTTGTACCATTGCTGGTGGGAATATTCACTTTAGACTACAATTTAGGAAGCATATTATACCTACAAGAATCGCACTCCAGACGATGACACTATGAACAAGTGCCTATAGCAATAGGGTACCATAAGTAGGTAGGTACCTATTTGTTGGAAGTTTATTTATCTAAGTTGAATATTAATTTTGTGTTCAACGGAATTTAAGCAGTATTGTTGGATGTGACAAATGCTGTCATAAGTATGGTCATAAGAAATCAAAATTTACTGTCTATGAATAAAAAGAGTAGGTTTAAAGAAGATCTTCTAACGCAGAAGATCTTAATCTTATCTGTATACTTGTACGGACGGCTACACATCAAGCTATACATTTCCAGTTTATACTGATCTCGTATTGTATAGGATTTCAGTCAGCTTATACTGGAAAAGTATAGCTTGATGTGTAGCCGTGTGTACCTACTAAGGGTTCTGTCGTTGTCGCTGTGTGGGGTTCGCACGCGTGGTGGTCGGAAATTATCCCACCAGAACGTACCAGTACCCTAATTGCGTAATGCACGATCGGTCAGAATTGGAATCGGTTTGAAACAAAGGTCTAATCCGTTGCTTCATATGTTCTGTAGTGTGTCTATGTTATTATTTATGGTATCATCCGTCATCACTTTGACGTCTTGTCATGCTTATTTCTCTGTCTGTTACTTTTAATTATTACCTTGTGTTTTAGCAGAATAAAGCCAAGATTTCTAATGGTATTTTCGTTTAAATGTATCAATTTATTCTGCTAAAAAAATATGTCTAGCAATGATACAAAACCGGATACGCAAAAATCCGAAAAATCTCCAAGCATGCTCCGATATTTACGACCGGACCGTTTCGATATCGAACCCGGAACGGTGGCGGCTGATTCAAAATGGAGGCATTGGTATACTACTTTCTCTAATTTTATAATGGAAGAGAATTCTAGTATTTCTGATTCTATGAAACTGAAAATATTGGCGAATCATCTTTCTCCTATGATTTTCCTATTTATTAACGAATGCGATACGTTTGACAATGCTGTTACACGGCTTAATGAGATATATATCAAACCTTCCAATGAAATACATTCACGCCATGTTTTGTCAACTCGCAAACAGCAATCAGATGAATCGATATCCAAATATATCCAAGCTTTGAAACTACTCGCGCAAGATTGTACGTTTAAAAGCGTAACTGCTGATGAATATAAGCAAGAGTACATACGTGACGCATTCATATCAGGAATTTCTTCGCAAAAGATACGCCAAAGACTGCTAGAAAATACGGTACTAAGCCTAGATGACGCTTTTCGACAAGCTATTGCAATTGATTCGGCTGAGAAACATAGTCTCGCATTTGTAAACACGCTCGATTCATCACAACTTAATGCTATAACCTCGAATAATCATATCGAACCTTCTGAACCAAGCCAAAGCTCAAACTTAGCGGCCA
This sequence comes from Lithophane leautieri, assembly GCA_949152455.1. NCBI lineage: Eukaryota > Metazoa > Arthropoda > Insecta > Lepidoptera > Noctuidae > Lithophane > Lithophane leautieri. The sequence continues at coordinate 15,392,161 of OX424458.1, read as the reverse complement.
TGACACAAGGGAGAAGACGTTGTTTTTTTTGTGGATCTAATACTCTGCATCAACGCATCAAATGCCCTGCATTTAACTCCATATGTCAACTTTGTTCTAAAAAAGGGCACTTGGCACGTGTATGTCGATCTTCGAAACCATTCGCAAATGCAGCGGCCAACAATGATGAAAGCTACGCTTGTATTTCGGCTGCATCTCCGTCCAGTCTACGGAAAGCAACTATACCTATATTATTGAATGAATCTCGTGCTGAAGCACTAATTGACACGGGAAGTTCTGTAAGTTTGATCGACGAGGCTTTATCGAGAATAATGAATCTGAGAAGGAAGAACATTAATCAAACCGTTTCTTTGGCTTCACTTAATCATGTATCATTCGTCAATGGATTATGTCATGCGAATATCAAACTTGACAAACATATTTATAAACAACATCCTCTCCTCATCGTGCAGAACCTGTGTGCTGAGGTAATCATTGGCCATGATCTCCTGAAACATCATCAATCGCTAGAATTCCAATTCGGAGGTGAAAGAGAACCTTTACATATATGCAACGTTATGCAAGCATCTGTGCCTCCAGTCTCTGTCTTTTCTAACCTCTCACTTGATATAAGGCCGATTGCTATCAAGTCTAGGTCCTACTCAGAAGAAGATGAACGATTTATTAAAGAGGAAGTATCTAAGTTATTAGCGAGTGGCATAATCGAACCGAGCATGTCACCATGGAGAGCCCAGGTTTTAGTAATGGGAGGTATTAGTCACCGTAGACGAATGGTAATAGATTACTCTCGTACTATAAACCGGTACACTGAATTGGATGCCTTCCCTTTGCCGAAAATAGAATCCATTATATCCAAAGTCTCAAAATACAACTTTTTCAGTCAAATAGACTTAAAATCCGCATATCATCAAGTGCCAATCTTATCGAAAGAAAAACCTATGACAGCTTTTGAAGCATGCGGAAATTTATATCAATTTACTCGAATACCGTTCGGTGTAACCAATGGCGTAGCTGCCTTTCAAAGAACTTTGTCTTTTATCATAGAATCTGAAAAGCTAGATGGCACATTCTCTTACCTTGATGACGTCACTGTCTGTGGCAAAACAAAAGAAGATCATGATACAAATCTGAGACGATTTATGGATGCAGTTACTAAATACAATTTGACTTTAAATGAACAAAAATGTAAATTTAGTTCTGAAGAAATAAACTTACTCGGGTATACAATTCACAATAATATTATAAAACCTGATGAGAATCGACTTAAACCTCTTTTGGATCTACCATTGCCAAACGACAGCGGCAGTCTTAAACGAACTCTTGGTATGTTTGCACACTACTCGAAGTGGATACCAAACTTCTCTTCAAAAATACAATCGCTGATTCGTGCAAACATTCCGCTAAACAAAGAATCAATTGAATGCTTTCAACAATTGAAATCTGAAATCGCCAAAGCCGCGTTAGTAGCCATAAATGATTCTGATTTACTTACCGTAGAAACTGACGCTTCTGAGTACGCTATCGCTGGCACTCTATCTCAATGTGGCAGGCCTGTCGCTTTCTTTTCTCGTTCTCTTAACGATTCAGAGAGAAAACACCCATCCATTGAAAAAGAAGCTTATGCGATCGTTGAATCCTTACGGAAATGGCGTCATTATTTACTTGGAAGACACTTTTTATTAATCACAGACCAAAAATCTGTAGCTTTTATGCTGAATCAAAAGCACGCCAGCAAAATAAAAAATGAAAAAATCGAAAGGTGGCGCTTAGAACTCTCGTGTTTTAAATACGATGTGATATATCGTCCTGGCAAAGAAAACGTCTCTGCAGATGCTCTATCAAGAGTTTGTGCTGTAATGAACACGAATAAATTATATGAATTACACAATTCCCTTTGCCATCCGGGTATAGTCAGAATGGCGCATTGGGTTCGTACAAAGAATCTTCCCTTTACGATTAACGATGTAAAGTCTATGACAGCATCTTGCCGTGTCTGCGCGGAATTGAAACCACGTTTCATGAAAACCAAGAGTCACTTAATAAAAGCTATCGAACCTTTCCAGCGTCTGAACATTGACTTTAAAGGACCTCTGCCGTCTAAAACTCATAACAAGTACATTCTCACTATCATTGACGAATACTCAAGATTCCCATTCGCATATCCATGTAGTGATCTTTCGGCGCAAACTGTTATCAAGTGTCTCAAAGACTTGTTCCTTACCTTTGCTTCTCCTGCCTATATTCATTCAGATAGGGGTACAGCATTTATGTCTCAAGAGCTAAAACAATTTCTGTATTCTTATAATGTTGCTTCTAGCAGGACAACTCCCTATAACCCTGAAGGAAATGGCCAAGTAGAGCGGCTAAATGGAACGCTTTGGAAAACAATCCAACTATTTCTGAAATCAAGACAGCTGCAAACTGCGGACTGGGAACGAGCGTTACCTACTGCGTTGCATTCGATTCGATCTCTATTATGTACAGCGACGAATGAGACACCCCATGAGCGATTTTTCTTCCACACCAGACGATCTCCGACAGGAGAATCAATCCCTTCATGGTTATTGTCACCAGGTCAAGTGCTTATGAAAAGAAATGTAAGAACTTCAAAATATGATCCAATCATAGACGAAGTGGAGCTGTTACATGGAAATCCATCTTACTCGTTTGTCCGCTTGCCTGATGGTCGAGAGACCACTATTTCTAATAGACAACTAGCACCACTACCTACCGAGGATCTGGAATCTGATGAAGAGGATTCGGAACATGAAATTCCAGAATCAGAACTAGCCGAACAGCCAACGCAGGAGCCTCCGGAGCACGAAATTGTAGAACAACCTCTGCGTCGATCCTCCCGCGAAAGGAGGCCACCAGCTAATCTTCGAGATTACTGCCTCACTAACTAAATTAGCAACGACAGAAAAACTGGTGGGGGTGAATGTAGTGTGTCTATGTTATTATTTATGGTATCATCCGTCATCACTTTGACGTCTTGTCATGCTTATTTCTCTGTCTGTTACTTTTAATTATTACCTTGTGTTTTAGCAGAATAAAGCCAAGATTTCTAATGGTATTTTCGTTTAAATGTATCATGTTCTAAAAAAAGTCTGCTCAGCAACGTAATTTACGAACTTATGAAGCAATGGAGACATTTGTTTCAAACCAATTCCAATTCTGATTGATCGTGCATCACGCAATTAGGGCGGTGGATAAAAATTTCCTCCTTTGTCCTAACCTACGTCATGATCAGTCATGGTCTACCTGTGTGCCAAATTTCACTCAGCCGTTAAGGCGTGAAGAAGTAACAGACAGACAGACACAAGATAGTATGAACACGATGCTATGAAAGAAGATTTAATTGTGGTTATCTACATAAGTAGGTACCTAATATAGCCTAGATTCAGGATGAGCGCTTGAATAGACCGGAAAATCTTTGTGGGCCGCAGGCTTATAATAGTTAGGTAGGTACACAATTATATTATTTTGCCCATTTAACGCGCCGCGAGTCTCCTCTGTCGGATAACATGTGCAAATTCTTGTTCCGGCCCGATCGGCTATAGACTCTGGCCAATGGATTTTGTTTTAATCCCCAATCAATTTTCAGAATCAATTGTTTTAAAACAGGATCCATTAAATATCGGTGTTTAGGACTGCAACACCGATAATTCGCAAAAGTAAACTGTTTCAAATTAAAGACTCTTTTCTACATTTTACATGTACACTTTCGGATTGTTATTACGTACTAGTAGGTATACATTACCAAACACATACTAAGTAATAATATAAATCAGAGAGTAACTCTGTCGATGTGTCTGTTACTTAGGTACTTATTTTCACACAAATGTGCGCTCTGCTTTAAGGTCTATTCACAAATAAGGGTCGTGCCCGGGAAGAGCACCGAGCTGCTGCCGCATACACAAACTTACACAAACTTAGGGCCAAAACAACGCTAAACTAAATTATTTAAAAAAACTAAAACATAACTATGAAGTTAAAAACCAAGACTTACCGGAGCGGCGGTTGAAGCGGGGTGATGGGATGGTGCGGGTATAAGGAGAATCTAATCCTCTGGAATTTACTTCTGGACCCGCTATTAAGGGGGCTGCAAGAGCGGGGAGATCACTGCCAAGCTTTCGCCGACAATTTGGTCATGAACTTCGAAGGCGACCCAGCATTAGATGTTAACCGCCGTCGAGTATGATCGGAAGCGGGGCATTCGAAACAACCTGAAGTTTGCACCATATAAAACTTGTGCAATGGTAGTCACCAGGAAGCCAAAGTACGATATCCCACTCCTGAGCATGAGTGGGGTTGACATGGGCATGTCTAAGGACAAAAAAACCTGGGACAATTGTGAGCAATTAACCACAAGCCCACATTCAATATCCACGCCACTAACAAAAGCAATCTATATGCCTCGCATTTTCCCAACTATATTAGGGTCGGCTTCCAGTCTAATTGGATGCATTTGAATACCAGTATTTTACATGGAGCGACTGCTTATCTAACCTCCACAACTCAGTAACCGGGTAATATGATACCTTGGTATAACTGTTTGCCAGACTTACGGACTCCTGACTACCCGTAACGACTGTTAAAGAACCACGAATGACAGCCGGGACCAACGGCTTAACGTGCTTTCTGAGGCACGGAGGAGTCTCGGTATGTAAAGACCCATCCACGGTCCAACCCCGCGAAGCGTAGCTTAACTTCATAGATCGACCCGTGCGGCTGTTATTACTTAGCCACATTAGCCACATCCACGCCACAAATGTGTGTAGAAAAGCTTCCAAAATCGTCAACTAGCTATTTAGAGTGGCCACAGTGAGCTGGGGTCTGCACCCGGAGGTCATACGGAGCATTAACACGGCAGCGGTGGAGCCGGTGGTAATGCATACGGCAAGCGCCTGGGCGCAGGCAACTAAGAAGATTGGAGTGCAGAAAATGCTGAACACGGTCTAATGAGTATGCGCCCAAAAGCTCTGTAAATCCTACAGCACCGTTTCGCTGAACGCATCCCTGATGCTGGCTGGGATAGCCCTCGATCTCCGAATACAAGAAGTAACCTCATTGTATGTGGCAAAGAGTACCCCAGCAGCCCTTGCGGGCAGGGAGGTTGAGCGTGTGGTGGCGTTTGCGAAAACTCCATATCCAGCAAACCAAGGTTCCCTCCGCGCTGTGGCGGTGGAGGCGAGAGCTAACGTGGGCGTGGCCTTATCCCAGAGCAAAATAGTTTCGTTGTGTAAAAGCTCACGCAGGACTGAAGGACACCAAACGCGCAGACCACCTTGCGAAAGAGGCTGCACTCAAGTTGAAAGAGAACCCGGATTATGACCGCTGCCTGGTTTCATTCGTCAAGAGGCAGATCCGTAAGGGGTCGTTCGACGAGTGGAACCGAAGATACAAGAACGGCGAAACACTCCGTCACCAAAATGATCCTCCCATTCGCGAAAGATGCCTTCAAGGTAACTAGATTTTTCCACTTTAAAAAACAGCTGAAGGAATGGTCTTAGAGATTCGGTGCCATAACAAAAAATGATTAGGAGGACTTCTCCGACCGTGGTAGCACATTATTTTTTGGGTTTTGGGCCCAACGTTGTATAAAACGTAAATGGTCTCCTTTTCTCCTCACAAGCTCATTCATTCATTCGAATTCTGAGTGCAAACTGCATTTATCCGCTAGCGTGGAAAGAGTTTTTAAAATTCGAAACTTTCTAATCAATAATTTTCTATACCGGCCACATACATTATCTAGTAATTATACTAGCTGTGCCCCACGGTTTTCTCGATCCCGTGGGAAAATCGGGATAATAAGTAACCTATGTGTTAATCCAGGTTATAAACATCTGTTTGCCAAATTTCATCCAAATCCATTTAGCCGTTTTTGCGTGATTGAGTAACAAACATCCAAACACACAAACTTTCACATTTATAATATAGGAATATATAACTACATATATATAATATATATATGTAGGAATTCATGTCAGTAGGCCAACCTCATTTTTGGAATAAACGCAGTGGCCAGCACGAAAAAAAATAGCTCAAAGCGCCTAAAGAAGTTTTCACTTCAAAAACTCTACACAATTTTCTTCTTTTCAATTCACTTTCCATCATTTTGGTTTGTTTAGCAATGCAGAGTTAGTACAAGCGGTACACAATGCTGAATTGAGCTTTCTTCTGGAAAAATTGCGCGAAAGTACATAAAAGCGCACAATATTTTGTTCAATGGATGGAGACACCTAGCATTTTTCTCGCTGTAGTGAGGTGAAAAGTTGTGTGTTTCGCTCGGCAGCAAAGTTATTCTGCGTGTCGTACCTTTGAAACCCTCAGATCGCTCAGGATTCTATACCTGAACTGGCGACGGAGCTTCAGTTCCTCCTAGTGCGTGTCACGGCTCTGTCGCAAGCCACGTCTCTGATATAATATGTGGATAGACCATCTGCTAGTGACCACAAAACACACAAAAGGCGAGATGTAGGAAGGAATTTAGTGGTCAACTATATTTATACAAAATCTCTAATAAGAAACATACAACTTAGGAACTAACAGAACTACAGAAGAGGAATAGGAGAGATTTTAGATAACATTTGTAAGTGATATGCAGTGCTAATTTGCTAAGCTCTAACATTTAAGATAAGATATCGTCAGTGGAAAGTTTTAACTTTAAACCTCATTTCCCAAAAGTACCATTTTGGCGCTTTAGCATTTTCGCCTTTGCACTGATGATATATTTATTTGTCAAAAACACTTGTCGGATTACTACAATCAGTTGGAACTTTTACAAAAAAAGAAAAGTTTCAACATGTTTTGCCTAGACAAGCGTACAAATACAGTAATGATATAATTCCAAGTCCAACATTTTTATTATTGAAAACAATAATAAAAATGTTTAAAGTAGGTATGTACATCATTTAAATAGTCGTCAACATTATAGTAGCATTTATTAATTAAAAGTTTCTTCTTGCTTTTATTAAAACCATTAATATCTAAGTCTTTGTATGCCTTTAGTACACACGGCTACACATCAAGCTATACATTTCCAATATATGCTAACCTCGCATTGTACTGAAATCCTATACAATGCGAGATCAGCATAAACTGGAAATGTATAGCTTGATGTGTAGCCGTGTGTACCTTGTTGTATAATTTTGGGGCCATGCAGAATACACTCTTCCGCATGAGAGCTGTTTTAGCACTATGTGAACGAAGTCTCCAAATATCACGGTGACTTCTTTCGGAACCATCTGAAGACTTCGGAAACAGTTGGGGATTCTTTTTAACAAATAGTACCACTTCTAATATAAACAGGGAAGGAAGTGAGAGAATTCGATGTTTAATAAAATATGGTTTGCAACTGTCTGTCATTTTAAAACCAAACATAGCTCATAAACATCTTTTCTGCATTCTAAATATAACATCCCTATGTGTAGAGTTTCCCCAGAAAATAATGAGTTTCCATTTCGGATGAGTTTCGTTCGATTATGGATACTCTTGGACCACCTTCCCACATTGATTCTGTCCTTGTGTGCTTGATTGATCGCAAGTGCCCACTCCACTACCTATTGAAATTAAATGATCTTGATCGCACTAAGCAACAACGGAGCAAAAATTTTGTTGGTTCCCTAAACTGAAGGAATATTTAAATTATTTTCATCGATTATTGTGGAAATTTTAAAATGATCATGGCAACAATGGGGAGTGTTAACAGTAAAAAATTTCTACCGGTATATTGTAAATAAATAACATACACAATGACTTAGGGCCAATTCTCGTATGTATGCCGTCAATTAGCGATGGATCGTTGAAGGTTTTTCCGTTACCGAAACGTCAACGCTTATTTACGTTCGTCAACTAGTTGATAAACTAGTTAAATTCGTCAACGAGTTAACGTGCAGACTTGCACTAATGTCAAATTGTCAAATTTCAAAGTAAACCGTTAATTAATTCAACGGTTTTTATTTAACGCCGCGACGTTCAACGAGTTGACTAGTCTCTGAGCTACATCTACTGACCTGATATAATATATATATAATATAACATTTTGATTCAATTATGAAACGTTTCATTGATGTTTCTACTTAGCTGACCTTCCCTTCATACCTTTTCTCCAAGCTTAGGAATAGGACACGAGCGGCGCGCGCCAGTCCACCAATATCTTCATACTTTTTCCAAAATCAAGTCTTTCATGCGTTACTTAGAGTTCAAATTCTATGACATGACCATCGCTCGCAATGTATGATGTCATTTTCAACGGAAGTTTTTAATTTGCTCAATTCGTTGCTTTTGCGTTCGGTAATTTAGTTGAATAATAAAAGAGTCAAATTCATAAACGTCGTTGACGAATTCAACTAGTTGATTCATAAACAGTTAACGTTAATACGTTGACAAGAGATCAACGGTTGATTCAACTAGTTCGTTGATTCAACGCCCATCGCTAGTCGCTACCGTCAGAAGCATAACGAAATCCGCTTTTGTAATCTGCACGCTTAGCATGGCCATAGGCCAGAAAATGACACATAAACAATCACAATCTGTCATGTGTGAGATTTTGTCTATTCTTTCGTCGACAAAACCCGTTTCTTTGGTTGTCATGCTAGGCGTGCTGGTTAAAGGGCTCTCCCATGCTGTGCTGTATCATCTAGTTCAAACACAACTTGTGAAGATTCATTGAATTTCAGGCCTGTGTATAGTCACGGAAATTAATTGTTTATCAAATTGACACTGCGTCAATTTCAACTGTCAAAGAATGGCCAAAGGTTGAGTCGATGGATAAATTAATTTGGTAGCCCTGACTTTTCTTAGGACCAGCAAAAATATTTTTCAGCAAACTTTCAAAGAGCATGAGATAGGTACGTGATTCTTTTCAGAGATTAAGGTGAAATTTCAAAACTCATTCATAGTAGGTAATTAATTATAAATTTTTGGATTGGATTTTATCAAATGTACCTCGCCACAGTCAGTGTTAAGTTAGGTTAGGCTACACTATATTTCCGTAATAATTGGGGTATTTTAAAACCTGGAGGTGGTATTCTTCATCTGACAGCAGGGCTAGAAATACCGTTAAAAATATGGTAAGTATCGTTACAGCCTTCCGATGCAGATATCGTTAACTAATAAATAAAGTTATAATATTTAACATTATATCTGGCACATTTTATCGTTAAGCATACGTAACGTTAAAATCTCCGCTATCGAAAATTTTATCGTTATGATTTAGTTTTGTTACCGTAGCTCTGGATATCGTTAAAAATTTCAGACTGCATCGATGCTAAGACTGTGCCGTACGACTATTTGCGTGTATAATAGGTATTCTCTTTGCTATTCTTTGTTGTGCTTGTTCTTATGAATATACTTGGTTGGTTTGTCCGCCGGCCGCCTTTGAGAAAACGGGCCGGCAACGTCGCATAAAATAACAAAAATAATACCGGTAATGTTTTACCACTATTTTTACAATATTATTAAAAATACCGGTAATTTTTACCAGAATTTTTAACGTTATTATTATTTTATACTACTAAGTAACGCTACCAAATCGTACCGATATCCAGATATATTATCTCTACGGAAATACCATTACTTTTAATGTGAATTGGTAACGTTTTCAAGCCCGGCCTGACAGATCTCCATGTCATTGGTTGGCAGTGTCATGTTCAACGCGTTCAAAACTTCAAACAATTCAATTCAAACCAAAACATTACGCTAACACGACAAGTGTAGCAGGTCGCGGAAAAAATGTGTGAATTGAAAAAACTTCGAAATTGTTAGATAAATTAATTTTTTTATATAATAAAAACATAGTAAAATTCCATCTAGTGAAATTACTTGATACAAAATAAAGTTTAGTGACAATGTCTTCTATGAATAAAGAAGACAACGTTAACATGGTGAGTAATTATTTATTGTATTACCTAGCTTATGTTTTATGATTGCGACTATTAAATTGCGGAAAACACACACAGAAACACCGTTGTTATGTTATATAACCCACAAAATGCTAGCGAAATAAAAAAACTTGCAACGTGTTAAATTCCTTGTGCTTGCCGCTCAATCGTAGTAACAATAATCCGCGTGTTTACAGAAATTGTCGTTAACTAAGATTAATACTTAAATGCAAAACGAATGCTTTTGCGACTGTTTGAAATAAAGTTATAATTACTATATGAAAACTGAGTAAAATGTTAATTTGAAACGTAAACATAACCAATATCTTTAGCCATGCATTGTATAATATAATGCATTGTACATTCATTGTATAATATAATAACCGTTAAATATTGAGTACTCATTTATCTCAGTTTGATGAAATCATGAATCAAATAAACGAAATCCTCACAATCACGTGACTATTAGTGGTTGTTTATTTAACTTGTCTCAATATCTGACCATATCTGTTGACCTTTTGGGTATTTACACAGAAGCCTTGATACTAAAGATTATTTAATAGTCAGTACTCACGGCTACAAATCAAGATATAATCCAAAATAAGCTGACCTCGCATTGTACGGAATGCCTATACAATGCGGGATCAGCACAAACTGGAAATGTATAACTTGATGTGTAGCCGTGTGTACAAGGCTGTCATTGATGTTATCGTAAAAATATTTTGTTCATCATCATAAAATTATTGGCTCATTTGATTGATCAAACAACAAGTATGTAATCATAAAACGGTATATTGAGAGAATATGTTACAAATACTGGAGAGATAAAGCCGGGATTAGGTCACAATGTATAAATTTTAATATACTCAACCAGGCTAAGGCCCAACTGCGGATGTCAACCCTTAGAAGATGATGATGTAACAAAATACAATCACATTATATTTTTCTTATAATCTTATTGATAGATATTGATATTTTCTTCTCCAAATTGCATTAGTTATGTAGTTTCTGCCTACCCAGTACCCCCATTGATAGAAGGCGTGAATTGATGCATGTACTCAATTGTTTATTTTATCCTGCTACTTGAGTGTATTTGAGTGTACTTGAGGATAAGGTAGTAATAGGCAATTAATTGCTATTCATTAATGCTAATTAGTAGCCACAAATACCACTTTAGATAGTGCAGTATAGTTAAAGGTACTCCATCATCATACATTTTTGCATACCATTCCAGCCTACACGATTGTGTACCATCAAAATGACAAAAAGAAGATCTAATTTTTACCACACACCATATGTATCAGTTGTGAGTTCAATTTACTTTAATATTACATCATGGTGTTTACAAACCTACCTTATTAGGGTTCCATTCAAGAAGGGAACCCTATTACCAAGCCAAACGGAACCTTATCACCAAGCCTCCACTCTCCTATCTGTCAGCGGGCTGTATATCATAAACCGTAATAGGTAGACAGTTAAAATGTTCACAAATTGTCTATATACAAATAGTTAATTGATTCAGGCGTGACTTTGCGGAAATCCATTATAAAATACAATAGACGTAGATATATTTAGTAACCTTTTCCGCTTAACTATTCTTCAAGAGTCATAAAAACCCTGTAAGAAATCGACACGTGTTTCACCTCTCAACGAGGCATCCTCAGGATGACGATTGACCAAATGCAAACCAGAACACGACGTGTTGCGACACAATAAAGAATAGGTTACTAAATATATTTACGTCTATTGTATTTTATATACAAATAATTAAACTAAAATAAAGTTAAAAACTAAATGGGGTCCCAACAAGAAATAGTTTTTTTTTTACTAAAGTGAAAAAGTAGAGTTAAATATTGTACGGTGATACGGAACCCTGGGTGTGCAAGTCCGACTCGCACTTGGCCAATTTTTATCTATTATAATGTATTTTATGTTACAAAATGTTAATTATAATATTCCTTTATATTTGTGATTCTAGATGAAAAAGCAGAAGCCATGGTACAAATACATAACGGTGGAACCGCCAATGTTCCTATATATGATGGCATACATGATCACAAATGTTATAGAACAAACATTTTATATATTTCAAGCTTGCACAGTGAACCATGGTTACAGCCCTGAGATATGCTACAACATTAGCAGCTATGATGATATTAATAAAGAAGTACAGGTATGTAGGTACTTTAAATAATTAACTTCAGTTAAAATTGTCTGTGTGCACTATGATAAAAGACACGAAAGTCCTCATGTACCTAATTAATGTTGGCTCAACGTTAATAAATCAGTCAGTCAGCACGAATATATAACACGACTCTTGCTACGACACAATAAAGTGCAATTCAGGTCGCACAGCGCTAATTACCTACAGCTATATTCACCTAGAAGTTGCCTCTCATTCTATCGCGTAACTTATACCTGACTAAAGTTACAATCACTGAATTGGCCCGATAAGATGGGCCCGCTGCGTACTTGCACCTAAAACGCGGAGTGAAAAAGGCAAGGCTATACGTATGAAGCATATTTTAATTTAAGAATTATTTCATGGTAGTTATGATTATTCTATATTCATGAAACTAAGTACCTAACTAATTGATAACCATGTAAATGAGAGTTACTCATTCCAGGTCCATATTTTTTACTTATTACACCACACAACACCACCAAAAATGGGTTGATTGAACTTTAGTGGAGTTTAGTGAGTAGAATTTAATTATTTATATACTTTAAAAGAAAATTACTTGCGAAAGAGCAGCACATCTAAGCACTACCCTGAAAAGTCAGTGAATGCAGTCACTGCGACCCAAAACGGTTAGGTGATGGCATCAGGAGGTTCTACTTTAACATAACATTAGCTATATAGCCATTTACTTATTTTTAACCGACTCCAAAAAAAGGAAGAGGTTATCTATTCGTCTGTATTTTTTTTAAATCAGTTGGTATTAATTGTTAGGTATGACTATAAATCCTTGCTATTCTACAAATCTTATAAGTCCAATTTAGGAAGCCCTCGAGGCCGTCGGTGGTCCTATAATTATAATATTTTTGTTGGTGTTTGTAGCTAACAGTATCGACATTCCACCAATGGAACGGCGTCGCGAGTCACGTCGTGCCGTTGCTACTCGCTTTTTTCATAGGTTCTTACAGCGACAAGCGAGGTCGCAAAATAATCCTACTCGCCGGCCTTCTTGGAAAACTATTTTTCTCAGCGATGATCACCATAAATACTGCGAAATGTGAGTATGTTTCTTTTATGGTCGTTACTCTTTTCGAGATTAGAATAAAGGTACAGACTTGCAGCACAAAAAAAACATTAATTAGTGCAGATCTTATTAATAGGTTTTTCATTTACTATATATACCATACATAGCACCAAGTAAACATGAAAACAGGAATGTGATGAAGGACCAATCAAATCAGAATAGATTAAAAAACGTTTATTGGACACGAACACAACACAACTGCAAACATTACAAAGTAAAAGAAAATAATAAGAAACTGCAACAGGAAACAAAACAATCCTAATACGTAGGTAGGTACCTAATATGGCGCTAAGCATACCGAAAGGGTTCCCATTCCCACAAATCACATTTGAATGGTCTGCTGCGCCAAAAAATCTAACAATCGGACCTGAAGGTGGAAAAAATAAACTCTCAGAAATCCAGTCAAGGACAGGCGCTTGGTTTGATGTATATTGCCTTGGGAAAATTACGTATAACTACGTTATATATGAATCGCATAAAAAGACTAAAAATCAATATTCGTAAAAGTATACGGTATTTGTTACCACCGGCACCGGTGTATCGGGTCGTAGTGTTAATAAGTTGCAGTTTGCAGTGACTCATGATCAAATCCCGTTTTCTACAGCCTGTATAGTCTACTCGCGTTTGCGTCGAAATCCTAATGCCTATATACATCAGAACTAAGTGGTGAGACGTGGTCTTATATAAGATTAGCCTCATTGTTAAGATATTATTCTCAGATAGTCTCGTTTAGATAAGTCTTGGAATATCTTATCTTCAGCCTCATTTGTGCCACAGTTCTAAAAACCAAGTCAATAAGACATAAAAATCTTATAATACCAGCATTACCAGCCTATTATTTTCCCACTGCAAAGTAAACCTGTATGGGGCTACAGGATACAGCATCCTAATGTTGTCAAACTGTCATCATAACCCTCCTTTTTGCTTCGCCGTAGTCGAGTAAAAGTTAAAGGCATTGCAAATGTCAGTGTGTTACGCAAATACCCCGCAGGTTACAAGGTTCTCATATAGAGAAGGCATGAATATCGATTTACATCTCTGCAGGCGATTTCAGACTTACTTATATTTATCTACTATATAAGTCGGTTTCCTCGCCATATTTTCCTTAACCAGTGTCAGTAAAGTCCTAAGAAAGTACATTGGTACATGCCCGGATGTAAACAAACCCACAGTCGAAATAAGGCATAAGGCGTGGCATAGAGCCACGCAGTAAAATCCTCCCCTAAAAAAACATTAAGTACCTACACTTTTTGCCCCGTTAGGAGTAGATTTTCGAAAAACCCAAAAAACTCTTTATTCTTTATTTTTTGTCTAATAAAGTATTAATACCAAGGATCGAGTTAATCGGACCGCACGTTAATATTCTTCCATACAAACTTTCACACTCCCTAAAATCCTTTCGAGTGGTAGTAACTTTTTCTTTTTCTATGTTGCCTGAAGGTTATCTGTCAATCTGTATGTAAAGATATTGATCACTTCGCTAGAAAAAGATGGAGTTGTAACAAGAAGACGAATAGCGCCTTATATTTTTCATACTGGAACAGTGATGCTGATGATACTTCCATATGCGGCCCAGGTTTTATTAAAAAGATGACTTCATGTAGGTACACTCGTAATTCAATACATAGTAGATACCTACTCGAACTGTATGACCAAATAGATACTGATACTGATGTGATTACGTCTATCATGCTGATTGTTTGACAAGTATAACAAAACCAAGGTCTTTTCAAACATCAATAGACACAAGAAGGCGGAAAATTACCGTGTTAACATTTTATTTATGAGAATGATGGCCTGAATAGTGACTTCTGCTAGTCTACGTGTAACAATAATGCATTCGCAGACGGCATACAATCTGATTTTTTGTAGGATTTTATAAAACAGTAGAGATCAAATGTCTAAATCTTTTTTTTTTTTTTTTTTAATTTCTTCTCCTAATAAAAATCTGCAGTGTGCTACTGCGCTAAGTAACGGTAACATTCAATTCCTTCATGGGCTTTTGGAAATTCGCCATTTGAAGGGGTGATATACAGAGTTACTGGTAACTCGACGTATTCCTTGCAGGACGTCATAGTAGGGTTAAAATGCAACAAAATAAGCCACCAAATGTTCTAACGAAATTCAGTAGTTTTTGAATTAGTTAAGAATTTTAGTTTTTTAATGAAAATCCCAGATTAAACCATTTGAAACCAATTTAAAAATGATTTACGGCGCGACTGTACTGAAATTTAAGTTATTATCATAGTTGACGCCGTAGCAGACCTTTGTTAATAATTAAAAGTTCAATAATGCCTAAAACTTTGGCAAATATCACTAACAAAACATTTAATTTTTTGTAATTTTTAGCTCTAAAACTCTTAACTAATTCAAAAACTACTGAATTTCGGTAGAACATTTGGTGGCTTAATTTGTTGCATTTTAACCCTACTATGACGTCCTGCAAGGAATACGTCGAGTTACCAGTAACCCTGTATGATGTAACATAACGTAACTTTATAAATGACCGCTGAGCGCTGTGCCACAGATGAATAGTGGCTGCGCTCAGACATGCCTAGTACATACCTACATGGCATAATACAAGGTCAACCGTGAGTTCCGGTAAATAATACGTCGTATATGAGAGACGACACGAGGTTTTATGATACTTTTGAGGCAACTTTTAAAATGCCAAAATGAAGGTTTATACAAGTTTACAGCTTATTATCTCTTATTCCGAGGTTGTCTTTCTTGATAGGACTACAAAGATTTGTCAAAAATGACCTCCTGTTGGTTGGGGTGAGAAGGTAGGTACAGGTTATATGAAACATATTTTTTTCTCTGAAAAACATACTCTGAACCGAAATAGTTATTTAAATAAATAATAAACATCGTATTCATAAATTTTCGAAAACTGCCTTTTATAGGGAGTGTTGAATTTAATTTAAATTAATTTTTAAAGGGAATACAAATATACAATACGATTTCGTATGCAGGGGCGGGCGCGGACGCGGGCGATGTTTTGATAGGATTGTTCTCGACTATCAGGACGCACAGTATCAGGAACCTTCCAATGGCTTGTTCTGATCAGGGATGTTGCGGATATCTGTATCCGCATCCGCCATAATGCGAATGTTCATACGGATGCGGATGTAGCAAAGCTCGCGACAAGAAGGAAAATAGGCGACTAACGCGTCCCCGTACGCACGTGCTCATTGTCCAGTAGGAGCGAAAATTTCGATTGGTGACAAGATTCTACGCGTTAGTTATTGTGTATCATTTGTTTCTCGTTAATCAGCCATAACGTGTTTATAATAGTTGCGCTTATTGTAGCCATAGTAGGTATAAATGTTTCAGTTTTCGAATGTTATTGTGAAATTGCATTGAGCATTATGTGCTAAGCGAGATTTTTGCAGCTGATAGATTATTAAGAAGGTGAATTTACAATGACACCACCGGCGCAAAGTTGGAAAAACATAGCCAGGATCCGCATCCGCGGATCCCTGGTTCTGATTACCTACTATATTAACTGCTATTATATCCCTTTATTTCTTATATTTCAGCATGGCCTGTAGAATACGTGATATATACAGCTGCATTCCCGAGTGCCTTAACAGGTGCTGACTTGGCGATATTCGCCGGTTGTTTCGCCTACATTGCTGACGTTTCATCATTGAAAAACAGAACATTAAGAGTTGGCATATTAGATGTAGTTTACTTAAGTACAATGCCTTCTGGAGTAGCTATAGGTAAGCATTATATACCCAATAAATACCTACTTTTGTAATCTCCGTTCCGATTTAAATACCACATGTTGAGTTTGTAATAAAAATGAAATCGATCATTCGAGCAACAATTTATCAAACCAATAACTCGACTTGAATAACGATAGAACGACAGCGGGCAAAACATCGATTCGCAGAAAACAAAGTTTTTCAAACAGTTAAATTCTCAAACATTATTGTTTACAGGTAATTTACTGTGGAACAAAGTGGTGAACCGATCCTTTACGGTCATGTTTGCGATCAACACGTCCCTAATGGTTCTAGCAACATTGTACACTGTGATATTCCTGAAATGGCAGACGAGACCCGAACAGAAGTCTTTGGAACAAGCAGGGGTCAAGAACCCAGTGACTGACTTCTTTGACGTTAAGAATATTGTGCAGACTATAACGATACTGACGCAGAAGAGGCCTAAAAATCGGAGGCTGTTCCTATGGTTCCTATTAATATCGATGGCGTTCTACACTTTCCAGAGAGGTGAGTCCTGCTTTTATATAGATATAGGGGATATAGGTACTTGTATAGTGATAAATACAGAGTCGCCTTCAATCATAAATCCATTTTGAAATCTTTAAACGAGTCTGAGTACTATTATTAATTGCTTTGGCGCGTCTCAATAAAACTTTAAGCTTTCTGATCAATAATGATTGATTTGTTTGCTACTTTTGTTGCAGACGAGCGCTCGGTGATGTATCTCTACACGATAAAGGTGTTCAAATGGGACACCACGGCATTCAGCAACTTCAGGACATATTTGAGCACCCTGTATGTGATAGCTATGCTGCTTGGTATACCACTAATGACTAAAGTATTCCATTGGAGAGACACAGTTAGTACCTAGTGATGTAATTATGTAATTATTTGTTTGTACAAATAATTATATACAATTATTCTATGCAATTATTTACTATATGAGAAAAGAATCGAGAAATGCAATTGTATGTCGTCCTGCACGTGGATTGTTTGTTTATTTTTTTCTATATAAAAAAGTCATTGCATAGGATATTCCTATAATTATGTCCTGTGTTTAACTTGTATGACGTAATTTTTGTGCGTTTTGTTTAAGTCTGTGTCTGTGCTTTTCAAACGTTTTCTTTTAGGGTAGCCCGCAAAGCCTCGAAAGCCTCGCTAATCATATTTTAATCAATATACAACCTGACACTGGTGCCGATTCTGTTGTTCACAAACTAAACTAAATTTAAGTTCAGTGCATCTTTTTCTTTCTATTTCATTAAGAAAAGGACAGAAGATAAATTTTAGTTTAGTCCTGTCATATGAATCAGCGCCTGTCACTACTCCTTACATGTTTAGACGTATTAATTTGCGACGTTGCCAACTTTCAGAATGCCCTCTTATCTCTACTCAAAAGCCAAAGCTTGTGACACTGGCTACACTCGGTAACATCCTGGTAGTACCTACGTTCCTGTGGGATAATTTTCGACATGAATAATCGCATGGTTAGAATTACTAAAAATAAATGAGAAATCCAAACGAAACAGCGAAACGAATTTATCAATCACGTAAGCTAACAATAAAACCATTGTTTTCTCCAGGTGATAGTGATGCTGGGTGCTTCAGCCCACATTTGCGGGCACTTGGTCTACGCTCATGCAAAGACAGATAAACTGTGGTACGTCGGTGCCACCGCTGCAGCCCTCGGACCGTGTGTAGCGCCTCTTATACGCTCTATGACTTCCAAGGTGCTACCTGGATCTGAGAGAGGTTGGTTGGTTATTGATACGTGAACAATGGCCCACAATTAATTGTCAGCCTACGGCACGCTTAGCAGTTGCGGAGGGAATCACCCGGGGTGCACTTCCGATTATAGGAACAATTTTATGCACAGCATGAAAAAAACCGGCCAAGTGCGTGTCGGACCACGCACAATAGAGGGTTCCGTAGTTGGGATGAATTTATGCTAGGAACAAACTTAACATTGTAGTTGAAAAACATGTTTTTTGCAACTACAAATTTAAGTTGGTCGATTATTACTCGTTAACTTGTAGAGCCTACTTAGCTGTGATAGTTTTCCTTTTAATTTCGTTATATATACTATTGCCGTGAATTTTTTCACATATCTAAAACCAACCATTTAGCTGGCAGGGGCCGGGACACTTGACTCTAACAAAAATTCGTACTTTAAAGCGTAATATTTCGCAAACGGATCCCTGAATACAAAAATTGGTTTCACAAACTTTCAATTTTTTTGGACGACCTTTCCAACGATACCCCACACTATGGGTGAGACGAGAAAAAATAAAACCATACCCAAGTAGGGGAGGTACAATAAAAATAAAAAAAAATCATTTTATCACTTTGTCGGTGTGATATATAAGTATACCCATACCAAATTACAGCTTTCTAGTACTCTAAGCCTCTGAGTCTTTGAGCTAAGCTGCGGACAGACAGACAGAAGGACATGGCGAAACTATAAGGTTTCCTTGACTACGGAACCCTCAAAAACCAGCCACAACATACATGTAAATGATATATCTTACTACATTGTTCCAGAAGACTGCTGAATGAAAATATTGTTGAAACTTTCAAACTAAACAGGGTTAAATTATAATAGCGAAACTTGAAAAATTTAAACATTTGATGTTTTTTTTTTGGGCCAATGTCTCTAATTACTTGAAGTATATTATAAACATTATTAAATTATTAATTACAATAAATTCCTTAAGAGATGTTAAAAGGGTATTATTTCCCACAGGTGTGGCGTACGCCTTCCTATCGGTAATGGAGAATGCGGTCGCCATGTTCGCATCGATTATATACTCACAACTGTACAAAGCCACGCTTGACACCGAATTCGTCAATTCAATATTCTACCTCACAATATCTACGCAAGTTGTCGTGTTCACGTTAATATTGTAAGTATAGTTTTTAATGGTTTATTTGGCTGTGGCCTACGGTTTCATTCGCATCCTACGGAATCTACTTTAAATATCCTGTATGTTAATCCGGGGTGTGTAAAAGTAGAATATGGTTTACCTGGGTGCCTGCCGGTGCCAAGTCGTCCAAATGTTAATACCATGTTGTTAAAGTTACTCTGCCGAATGCTAACATAACCGGCAACGTCGCCCAATTGCAATGACAGACCGCAGCGGCTCGACATGCCGCTGCGATTATAATTTCGAACGTAGCGTCAATGTTATCTGTTGCGGCCGCGTCACAACTTCGGCGGCAGCGGACAGTGGCATTCATTACATCGGCACCTGTCCCACCGGCGGATAGTCAAATGAGAGTAGAGCTAGCAACTAAAAACGGGTTGTCAAACAAACAGAACAGTCAGCGTCTACTCCTCCCAACTGGAATATAATAAAAACAATCGAGAATCGAAATCTTAATAAGTCGGTACAGAAATAAACAAAAACATCGTATTACCACTTTATATGTATCTCTTTTTCTTGCACGGGGCTTACAATCTTTTGTACGTTTCTTGAGCGAGAAAATAGTCGATAGATAGTTGCTTCCTCGTCTTCAATAAATACCTAATTAAAATTTTCTGTAAAATGTATGTTTCCAGCACTATGGAGATTATGTTGAGGGGCAGACCATTAGAACCGCTATATGAAAAAGAAGAAGAAAGAAGAATATCAACTTCATCATAACACTAAAATAAAATAACTAGTAATGTTCAAAACATTTATTATTTAAGGTAAATTGATATTAATAAGTTGGTATTATAAATCACTGTTGAGGAACTTCTTAATAATAGTCTACAACACAATAATTGCTCAAAGAGATAATTATACGCTAGTAACGTTTAGACTTACATAACAATAATAAAGATTTAAAAGATGTTAACAAGAGCTGTAGGAATGTATTTTCATAAAACAGGCTGTTCAATGCATCCGATGGATGTTACATGCATTTGCATCTCCCTTTGTGATAACTTAATGATATTAGAAATGAAATTTATTATTTTATACATAACGTAACAGTATGATGTTCCATTGGATGGATCATGGAATGTAGCAGCATATCGAATAAAAATTATTTATTATTCCACTGAACTTTTCTTAGTTATATTATAATTGTAAGTTGGTTGTAAACATAGATATAAGTGAGATAAAATCATTGTTCCTTAATAAACTTTGTAAGTTGGTTGCAAACATAGATATAAGTGAGATAAAATCATTGTTCCTTAATAAATTCTGTAAGTGTTTTAATCTCGACTGTTTTTTTTAAGACATATTTCTAATAACATACTATATACTTGAGTGAGTTACATATCAGTATCACCACTCCTGGTAAAATACAAACAGGGGTACGACTATTGAAAAGTACTGATTAAAGACCACGAGTATAAACAACATGGAATACCAACTTTTACTGTTTATATATTGAGTATATTGTTTAATGACAACTTGAGATTCTAAGAGTTCTGCACAAATATTCCATCAGCATAATATAACAATCGATTAATATTTTGTCGCGATATGAACTGCGTTATATTATTTACGTACTTATTAAAAGATAGCTCTCAAGTTAAAACTAGTAACCCGATCATCTAAAGATAACTTGGTTAAATAGTATACCATGTCTTTGATATGAATTTCTTAATTCTTTTATATGGGTTGTCTAAACCCAATTACTAAAAGTCTTAGGTTAAATCTATCACGAAACGCCCATAATATAAATGCACCGTAGATTATGTCTTGTCCTCTCGTTGACTATGTTATAATATTGAGCTTAGTAATGCCCCACACTGCTAGCCTCTAAGGCCATCAGTCGGACATAAACACCTACTTAAACATAATCCCCATTATTCATAAACGTTGCTTAAAGTTAAGTAATGATTAGCGACTGTTTAACCATACATTTTTGACGTTTGAACGTAACTTTAATCATCGTTTATGAATAAACCCCTATTTCAAAAGAAAGTGTGACTACTAACTTAATAATGGATAGCACCTAGTTTTGGCTCATTAGAGTGAGAGACAGTACAATTTCAGTGAATATTTTAAACAATAAATGGTTTTTTAATGATTGCATATCTTTTGTTGAAAGATGCATGGACATTCTGTTCAGCCTAGGAACAAATAACGCATGTTAAGGGTGTCCTAACCAGCCGGCAAGATACTGCTCGATCTCTACTCGTGCTTCAATCAAGTCACTGGAATCATTCTCACTTCGTGGATACATGTTTGCACAATGTGCAGTACCTGTAACAAACAAATTATATGTATATTAAATTTACAGTAATATTTAGCAATAAACAGCACACAGTTGCTGCTCTCCTATTCACTACCTCATATTCAAGGAGGAATTTTGAGATGGAGCAGTAAAGGACAGGTGCCGTATTATGAAGTATTAATCCCACCATTTTTCCAGTGTGAGAGAGAGACGGAGCTAGACAAGGCCGCTAGCACCATTCCATTTTCGCAGTGGAATAATGATGGCATTAATACTTCATAATACTACCCCAGGTACGCTAAAAGAAAACGATCTATATTAGGAGACTCCTTAACTTTTTGAAACATTTTGATCTGCATTCACTGATGTTGAAATTTCTTTACAGTCAGCAAGCAAATGTTTTTTTTTTATGCCAATCGATCCTCTTTCTTGGAAGGATCAAAAACCATTTGGCCAACTGAGGTTTGAGTACTATAAAAGTCAGAAATCGCAAAATACTTTTCCCATACATTTCGTAGGAAATGAGACTCCAAACTATTTATTTATTTAATACTTACTTTAAGCACGCAAATGTACAGAGGCGGACTTAATGCCATAGGCATTTTCTACCAGTCAACCTTTGGGCAAGCTTTTTCGAAAACTACTTTTTCACAAAGAATAGAGAGAAAGAAAAAGAAATTGAACTTCAAACGAACGAATACGCGCCATAATTTTATTTGCTTTGAGAACAAGTTTTACATATTTTTTAGCTTTTGAAAAAACTTTTTCCATACAAAGATTTTTTGTGATTTCTGATTTTTGTAGCAGAGTCTTTTTTAACGTTTCCCATACAAGTCTAAAAGTTCTAAATTATTTGAGGTCAATTTTTTTCCCTGACCGTCGGAAATCACTAGCAACAACTACCTATATCGTTCTTAAAAAACCAATGAAATTACAACGCGTATTCAAATTATTACTAGTAATTATTTTAACAAAGCAAAGCAAAATCAACAACATAACGTTACTACAATTTACAATAGGTAAACTTTGTTCGTTCATTCACAATGTGTCTATATAATTTGTGACTTTACAAAAAAATTAAAAATCAAGTAAATAAGATAAACGTCGAAAATATAAAATTTGACCTAAACATAGCAAACATTAAATAAATTCGGCACACTAGAATTTTTTACTGTGACTGTACTTTAACGTGTTCTCAAGTACGTAATATCTACAAACATAACCAATGTATATGTAGAGTTGCCAAACGGTAGCGTTACCAGACGGGAATAAACAAAACAATGCTGTCAGCCAATGATGAGTATGATGACTCATAATTATTATTGACAGCATTCTTTGATAACGTAACATCATGCCATTCTTTGATGAATGAATATAACTCAGAATACAACTAACCTTTAATATAAATAGCTGGTGCATCATTGTCTTGAGTTTTAGTAATTCCTAAAGCATGCCATGGATCTACGGAGCCGTGAACGAACACCACTCTAGACACTGCAATATCCAGGGCCCCGTAGTTGCTATTGGTCCAATCTGCAGATGCGTCTACAAATTCAGAATTGTACCTGAAATACAATTAGATTTAACAGATGAATAAATAGTCTTGAACTCATATACAATGTCTTAGTTACTGTTACACTCAGGTTCACTCTCATGCAATTCTAGACTAGAGGAAGAATTTCATAACCCCAGAAGAAGAGTAAGAATCCTATGTGTTATTCCATAACATGTTCTATCTAACATGCCTATCATGCAAATTCATTCATTTAGTCATTTAAACGTACTACGATTATCCATAATTTAGACACAAATCACCTCTGTAATATTCTAGAAAGTATGAGGAATAATTAAAGATACTTACTTTTTACCAAAAACATCTTCACATTGCTGAATAAAGAAATCAAGTGTAAAATGATTGCCAAACACTTCAACTTCCCCCGATGAAGTCTGATAGAATCCAAACTCCGTGCAGGTTTGATACATCCATTGACGAGCTGGAATAAACAGTACACACATTATGGCATTAAGTCTAAGTGAGGGCGTTATGTACACACCACTATTGTGTAGTTTTATACATTTTAGCCTTTTCCATCATTGTTATTGCTGATAGAATGTCACTTTGTCTAGGGCCTCAGGTAAGAATATTTCTATGAGTTATCTTCATCACAATGATTTGACACAAACACTGAATTTGATTTGAATTTGAATAGGGAGGTGTCTAATGAAAAATATGCCCCAGCTATAAACTACCCTCAGGTTGCTGAGGAGTTACTTATACTAACATTTGCACATGCAGCATACCCATGGACTCAAGAGAACAGATATTTGCAGTACGCAATCAGCCCCAGTATTACCTAATCATTTAAAAAAAATGGTGCATACCTCCTTCTGTGCCCCAAGACATATTCCTCAAATCTTTTATCATATTATCATAGCTGTAGTCCAGACATGTTTGATTGCTTTTGTCCAGAATTATAGAATTGAAAGCTGCAAGCTTCTTGTATGCAGGTTCAGCTCCAGGAGATGTTAACATATTGCACACCTAGAAACAGTGTTTATACTTAAATAGCTTTTAGAGGTCGGAAATTATCCCACGGGATCTTACTACAAAGATAAAAAGTATCCAATGTTCTAACCCAGTTCACGTTTTGGTCTATCTGTGTGCCAAAAATCCAGGTCTATCGTTTTTCATCCAAATCCGTGTGAAAAGGTCAGGCAGGGCAGACTAACAGTTACTTTCGAATTTATAATATGGATTATGCTTCTTCTATTGATAAAATATATTCTTATATTGAATAAATACAGTGATTTGCCAGTGAACACCATAATACCTTGAGACGCGCCCGCAACAACACTCCCAGCTACTACTAGTAGTACTTACTATTATAAGCCTGAAAGTCTTTGGTGAATCCCACAACAAACTCGCATCAGAAAAGAACAGAGGAATAAGAAAACATTAAATTCCACTTCTCTTTTAACCGCGTCGGCATCAGATAGCGAAGCAGTTAAATCTCCCGTTTGCTACAGCAGATTTGAAAGAAGACTATGTGGAAAAGACTTTGTTATTCCTCACCGTATTGATGGTAAGATTCTTATATTTAATATCTGCGCTTATCCTGTTATCCTCATTATATTGGACCAAGTCAGCAAAGTCATCAGCGATGGAGTTGTAGAAATTCTTTATATCATTTTCTGAAGCACCTTCAAAAGGCTTACACACTCTGTAAAAAATTACCAAGTAAAATGTTTATTTTAGTATGAAACCTTCAAAGCCTGTGTAAACAGCTGTTACAAGAAATACGCGCATTTACGTGGAGTTCCGGAAACCAGCCCATATTACCAGATTACTTAAACAGATGTTACCTGAATTCCTTCTCAACAATATTTGGTTGAGTTTGCATCATTGTTGTTATCTGGTTATGTGCTGTTTTAAGTTCAGTCACACACTCTTCTCCACCTGTTTTTTCACGCAATGCATCAACAACAACCTCGTAATATTCTGAAATTTAACTCCTAAATTAGCATTAAATTGAGATATCAGTGCTAACTTTAAGCATGTAGAAAGTAGTTTTTTTATTTAGAGGAATTGAATTAGTAATCGTCACTCTTAATGTCAACTTGTTAAATAAAGTAGACTCACCCATAAAATTAACTTTGGCCAACAATGGTCCACTAGAAGACACTGCGGCATATACAAGGTGTGGATACTTTAGTCTTAGCCAAGCTGCTAAAGAGCCAGGATATGATCCGCCAAAAGCTATCCAGCGAACATGTCTCCGTAGTTTATATTTATCAGTCATAGCATTAATAAAGTTTGCCAAATCCGCCAGAGCTTGGTATGAAGATAAGTACTGTAAGTTCTTGACACTGATGTCTCTGCAAATGTAAAACACCAATTAACAAAACAGATTTTTTTTAAATCTGAATTTCATGAAAAAGGTACAAACATTACATCAAATGACAATGATGCAAAACAAAAAAAACAATCAATCTGCCTAGCCTTTTCCCAACTATGTTGGGGTCAGCTTCCAGTCTAACCGAATGCAGCTGAATACCAGTATTTCATATGGACCGACTGCCTATCTGACCTCCACAACCCAGTAACTGGGTAATACAATACCCCTTGGTAAGACTGGTTGTCTGTCTTTCGGGCTTCTGACAACCAGTTACAACTGTCAAAGATGCTCGACTGACAGCTGGGACCAACGGCTTAACGTGCTTTCCGAGACACGGAGGAGTCTCGATATGTAAAGATGGTCACACATCTACAGACCAACCCTGGCAAGCATAGTTTTACCTGATGGATCGACCTGTGTGGCTGTTATTACTTAGCCACGAGCTCCTCCATCATGCAATGTCATGATGCAAAAGTAATAAGTAATAAATTAATATTGTGAGTTAAAGGTAATCAAATAAAATTTCTGTCACTTGTCTGTATTTTATCATAATCTAACTCTGTAATAAAGGACTAAATTAAACTGGGATTTACAAGTTACTATTTAAGAAATTCTACACTTATTCAATAAAAATTTAAGACTGTAATATACTGTACTGTAGTATTTGATTTACAACTGGCAATGACAGGCTTATTATGGAAAGAGTAAAAAGATGTGGATTATTAGTGTGCTATTTTCCCAATAAAAGTAGGTAATGTTTCAAAATCTTACACTGTAGGGTGACTCTCCCCATAGTAGCGATGTTCTAGATTGATGCAAAGAGCATTGAACTTCTTTGCATAATCAATCCAAGCCCCTTTGACCATCCACCTTGCATCGGCAGGTCCTTCACCACCAATCATCAAAAACACAGGCCCTTGTTGGTTGAAATCAAAGAAACTGTCATTTACGAAATAGCGCTAGAACAAAGTAATCATGTTTACAACAGTTAAAATGCTTGACTCGGGTCAAATGAGATTGCTATTATTACAGGTTTATATGCTTGGGGCTCTTTGAAGACTCAAGTATGCACAAGCCTTGTGTAATACCATAATTGTGCATAAAAGTGTAAATATAAAAGATGTCATTCTAACACAATATCAATACAAACTACTGTAGATAAGTTTAGATTTTGATTTAGTGATGTCTGTGACCTCTAGACGGTACAGATAAGCTACATTGTTCTGACTAGGCGTAATGATTTACAGTTTTTCACCACAATCATACAATATCTTCTTAAAAGCTCCACAAACTCGATAATGATTTTTTTTGGTAAGGTACCTGTTTCCAAGATCTTAAATCAGACGGACTTGAGTGATCCAATTTTTGCTTGAACCATTGTGCTGGAGGTAACTGTTCACCATTATATCCTCCTGGAGCTCCTAAATTGCCGCCTTTGCCTCTACCGAGTCGAAAATGTTTAGCACCATTGGCCGAATAACATAAAAGTAACAAACATGCTAATAGTAGGGAGCGCATTTTCTATGTGTAGCCTGACTGTTGTTTTACATTTGCACAATGAAATATGATAACACCCAACGGCCGTAATCAGCCAGCCTGAGTAATCAGTAAGTCCCTTTCACGGTGCGTTGGTGTCAGTTGGTGTGTTGTGCTTGTGAGTTGTTATGAGTTGACAACACCGACCGGCCATTGTAGCACAGACTACCTAGTTAGTCTTCATTGTAGGCTCTAGGCTGTACTCCTACTCCGTAGTATCTCTAAGTAGTCTGTGCTGTACTCTGTGCTGCACAGACCGCAGACTAGGCACAGACTAGTTAGACTCTGTGGGCCATCAGATGGCCATCAGTCATTTTACCACAGACAATGTACGAATGTCACTCCTAGCGCTCATCAGCATAAGTTGATTTGACAATTCCATAGAATTGTAAATTAAAAATAGTTAATTATCATGCTCCAGCATGATAATTTATTAAATTCTATGGATGGACCCTCATGCAGGGTCCTTCATGCAGCATGATTATTCACGTAACAATTGCATGTCATTCATGTCATGCCGCATGATCGTCTAGGGACCGCTTTACGTTGCTCGTTCCGTTTTACTTTCAGACAAAGGCCGCATCCCGAATTACGCCGTAGTCGCTCACAGCGCTCACATCAATACTTTGCATTCCGATTTAGAATATCACTATTATGACAGCTGAAAGCTGTCAACAATTTAGAACGCTCGTGAATGCGCGCCTCGCTCAACGTCAAAACTTATAACATAACGTCAAACCTTGTACAATACCTTGAATTATAGTATACACCACTAAATTTCTTCTTCATCTTTGATTATTTGGCGATTGTAGCCACAACACAATTTCAAAAATGACACGTTTAAGGGAGATGCGCTAAGGTAGCCCGCGAAATTCAAATTATTCTTACCATTTTTTGCAATTTGCAGGTTAGTGTCAGGGTGTATGTTAAATAAAATATGATTCCTGACCATAACAAATATGGCATTACAGAATTATAATAATTAGAATCAGCAATACAACTCCATAAGTTTATCTAAGTGCCAAATGTCATGATTTCATGAAATAGTCATTCAATACACAACTACATTGACAGCGCTCACGGTAATATTAGTTAAGTTTATGTTCAACGTTATCCCAAGATGGCGCATGCCGTGACGCCAGTTGCCATTTATGACCATTCACGAGACATCGTTTTCGCCCTCACGCTAAGACGGAACGTGTGTAAGCACGCTCAAATCGATTACAGCATAATTCGGAATGCAGCCCAAACTGACTTGCGGTAGCGGGTGGGAGTTGACGGGTAGAAATTATTAATGGATAGATATTAATAATCTAAATTGTTTAAATAAAACAGTTTCTTGCCCATTCTTGGCCCATATTTCAATCTTCAAATAACTTTTCAGACGTAAATGTTTTTGATGTTTTTCTATGATTGTTTTTTTAGCAATTATCATAATGATTTATCCCTATAGAGAGGTGTATTCGCGATTTTTATGATTCTGTTGCTGACAGCAAAAAAGTAATAATACTTTTTAATTATCTAATCAACATATGTACAGACGCCAGCACATCAAGCTACCCGAAACTGTCAAACTTTCCCAATCAAACTTGAACCTAATGCTTTAGCGATAAAGTTTAAAATCTACTAAAGAAATTTGACAGTTTTTAGTAGCTTGATGTGCTGGCGACTGTACATTCTGATACTGTTTACTTGCAACATATAGTATATACTAATTCCATGCTAAACAGCAAATTGAAAAACCGACCAAGTGCGAGTCGGACTCGTGCACGACAAGTTCCGTACCATTATCAATAAAAACGGCAAAAAAAAGATCACGTTTGCTGTATGGGAGCCCCTTTAAATATTGTTTTAATTCTGTTCTTTAGTATTTGTTGTTATAGCGGCAACAGAAATACATCATCTGTGAAAATTTCAACTGTCTAACTATCACGGTCCATGAGATACATCCTTGGTGACAGACGGACAGGCAGATAGACGGACGGAGAGCGGAGTCTTTGTAATTGGGTCCCGTTTTATCCTTTCGGTACGGAACCCTAAAATCGCAAGAGATTGGAAATATGGCGGACTTGCCATTAGAATAAACGCCTGAGACCCACGCTCAGTATGTTGCGTTTTGGGTGCGTGACGAGCGCGCGCCCGACACGTATTGGACAGTATCTCTAAGTAGTCTGTGTATTGGACGCTCGTCAAACGCAACAGATCTTCACATTTTATTATAAGTTTTGAACCAGCAAAGGCGCTTGTTTTATCTAGTCTCTAGTGGTATCCACAAAGTTATGATAAGTTGGGACGAGAAAGAGCTATTTCCGAGTTGTGTGCCTTCGATTAAAACAAAACAGTATTTTTTTATCTGTGCCACGATCATTTTATTAAGTTGGCAAGATTGTCCGCGCCCAAGTCAGGCTTCATTCAGCCAACATTCCAATTTCCATCACTTGCGAATGCGATCGATCGCGGGCAAGGTGTAGTAGTATCTGGTAGCAAGCGCTCAGTGGGTTCGAAAATGGCTCTATTCAGATATTCATCTCTATTGCCAGAGGTGCAGGTAAATATATTGATATACTCTTCTATATAATTCAAAGTGTTATCTAATATTGTTGCGTGATCTGTATTTTGTGAACTTTTTATAACCTTCTTGCCCACATTTTGGGTTCGAAGTTATGTAATGTGAATGAAAACTATTTTGGGAAACTGCAGGTATGTTGCATCCCGGTAGTCTGTATATTCCGATATAATACAGTACCTACAAATTGTCGTAGTTTATAAATGTTATTCGTCATTTACGATACGACCGGTATACCTACTGTCAGTAGCAAAGGGCATGCAGATTTCCAGCGGGAAATTCCGGTCATGATGTTTTTTTACATATTTTTTTATATCCTGTTGCTGAGCCAGGAAAGGGTATCTACAATTTGTACGTAGCTAGTAGCTATATGCCTTTTTGTATTTTTTTGTACATTATGGAACAGTATCGAACGCATAAATACATAATTAAAAAAAAAAATTACCTTTTGTCCGCGGCATCGCCCGCGTGTTTGGCGGAAATTATCCCACGGGATTTTACTACCGGGATAAAATGTATCCTATAGCCTACCCAGGTCATGGTCTATCCGTGTGTCCATCCAAATCCGTTCAGCTGTATAAAGCGTGAAAAGGTACCAGACAGACAGACTTTCGAATTTATAATATTAATATTAGTACTTATAGACTTATTTTTGGCTAACATTATACTACTTAAATTAACTACAAGATAGGCAGGAGCTTCATAATTCTATTTTGTGTATGTACCTCATAACTCCCGCATTTCTACACTGAATTGGATGATTCTTTTTTTATTTGAAAGAGTGTACTTTCAGTCTGGTCACAATCATTTAGTGAGGATCTGATGAAGATATTCGAAGATAAGAGTATAAAACTCCTCAATGTTTACAAACACACTTCCATACAAACTTGCATCCCTTATTTAACCCCCTAGAATTTTATCAGAAAAACATGGATGTTTACTTCTAACCAGAATTCTAAATGTTTGGTTTTATGCCAGTAACTTTGTAAATGACAGATTTCCATACAAACTGACCCCATATTAAACCTTAGGGGAGGAATTTCCAAAAAAACCTTTTCTCAGCTAGCTCCTACATTGCCTATAGAACCATATTTAAACTTGTAGATTTAATAGCTTTTAAGATTTTGTGATTAGCCAGTCAGTGAGTGGCTGGTATTTTGCTTTTACATATTTATATAGATTGCAATTTGTTTTACATTTATAAATTCACACAATGAAGGTTTGCATGACACATGCCAAAATGACTGCACAATGTGTGCAGAATCACTATTAATCATCATCTGCCTAGCGTTTTCCCAACTATGTTGGGGTTGGCTTCCAGTCTAACTAGATGCAGCTGAATACCAGTATTTCACATGGAGCGACTGCCTATCTGACCTACACAACCCAGTAACTGGGTAATATGATACTCCTTGGTAAGACTGGTGCAGAATCACTATTAATACTTACCAATATATAAAATATTATATTAACTAAATCTAAATCTCTATTAAAATCTTATGACTACATTCGTTTCAATCTAGCTATTAAATGTTGGTGCAGTATGCACTATGGTTAGGCCTTATCATCTTCAATATTCATGACTCATTAGTTCATTTATTGATAATTATTTAAATTGTACCTATACTTATTTGATATTCCCTTGCTTGTGAATGAATGCAAAGATCAATTTATTTGTAATCATACACTTCTTTTTGTATTGATGATTCCAAATGATATCAGTTTTGATCAGAATTCAGCCAAGTTGACAGGGCTAGCTTTGCCCCGGCAAAAGTCTTTCATAGTGCAGGTATTCTTGGAGAGAGCACAAAAGAGGTAATGCATCAATCATGCACTACATAATTATATTTATTATGTCTTGCTAAACAATGTTTTTCCAATCGGCTACCTGGCTTCATTTAATATGGTTTCGAAATAAATAATTCTCATCAATTATAATAAGTTTTTATATAACCTTCTGGCAACATGGTACAGGTAATAAACAGATTCTGTAAACATAAAATAATATTCCTGATTTGATTGTGACCTACTCTCTTCCCTGTTCACTCATAATATCTTCTTGTCTTTATTAAAACTTAATTGGTATATGGAATACTATCACCTGCTACTGTGTCTATGGTTACATAATTTGTTCTTGTTATATGTAAGTGTCAAGATAATTTTAATGTAGCACATTCTGATGCACAAGTTACAATAATCTTATCATTGAGACAATTTATAATAACATGACAGTTTTTAGTAAGTACTAGATTAAACTTCTTAACTGTAATGATTGATATGTTATGGAAATGTCTAGTGTAGTCATGTGAGATTTGCACAAAGTATGTGGCAATACTGGCAATGGCCTTGGTCAATCTATGTCAGTGTCACGCACGGTGGCGCTAGTTGGCGTGATAACCGATGTCACTCGCTGTGCAGCGCGCGTCTGTCTGCGCCTCCTCAGTCACGTGGACTTACTAGTATGATAATAGTTATTACTTCATACGCAAATTTTAACACAACTGTGTTATCACGAGCCGCTCGTTGAGCGAGCACACGCGCCACACGTCAAACTCGTACGAGATAGCACTATTCGTACCTTCTCATGACATAATCGGGAATAACACTTGACTTTACAATGTCAGGTGACATACTATTGTTCTACACGAATCTGATTTACATAACTAGGCAGTTGAAGTTCGTTCGCACGACTCGTGACGCGAAGGTTCGAATGTGTTACCACACATCCTCAGCCCGGAACACAAGCTTTTATTTATCGATGGCGTCGTGACGCGATATCGTTATCAGTAAACTATGTAACAGAAATCCTCGCAATGACATTCACGATGCGTGTCCTCTGCTATGCCCCAACTCTAAAGATAACCATGCAGGTCAACCCGCGCTCGCAGCGGGCACACGCCCAAATGTTCACGATTATTATAGGCACATGTTCGATATAGATATAACGTTAACTTATCCTCTGTATTACAAAGAGTTGAATGATTTAATTTGGAAAATTTAATGAATACAAAACATGGGAGCACATAACGCGGATCTAAAAAAAACCAGCGAAGAACGTTGGTTATTATGACGCACGCGTTCAAGGTTGCGTTGAGCTATGGCTTCTAGTGGTATTACAAAAACTAACTACGACTGCTCAATTGAAAATAATGTTTTACAAACTCAATGCCTACCAATACATAACGTAAAAAACGCATAGAAAATTTATGAAATCGCATAGAATTTTTGTTTTTCAGTAATTACTATGGTACCTGTCATAAAGACCTACAAAGAGTATGCATTATGTAGTACACACGGCTACACATCAAGCTACACATTTCCAGTATAAGCTGATCTCGCATTGTATGGAAATCCTATACAATGCGAGATCAGCATAAACTGGAAATCTATAGCTTGATGTGTAGCCGTGTGTACAATCTTTACAGGTACCTACCCCACACAAATTCGAATACCACTACTGTTGTGTAAATAATAGTGACGGAGTCAAATAAAATATCGTCTTGGGAAAAATACGTAATTATTGAAGCTAACTAAATAATAAATAAATAAAAAGCTTTACTGACACAAAAATATTTTACAAAAATGATTTTGGTAAACAGTAGGTACAATTCTGCATTTGAACACAATTCGAATGACCACTATCACCTAAACTAGGCCGAGCCTATACCTTAGGCGTTAGATCTTTCCCGGGTAACTATCTACAGACGTGTACATTAAGATCCAATTGTATAACTCAAAAACAACTCAAGCAAAGTTAATAAAATTTATATGGGACCACCTCTGAAGCATGGCCTACCAAACAAAAAAGAATCATCAAAATCGATTCATAATTAGCGGAGTAATCGCGTAAAATACATACAAAAAAAAAACGGTTTGATAACCTCCTCCTTTTTGAAGAAGACGTTTAAAAAGATAATGTAGGATGCAAGAGCGAGCTCGAAAATTTTAGTACAGTACATTTATATTTACCATACGCAGGGGGGCCCCAACAAAGACTGCCTTTTACTTACCGAACATATTTTGGCCCCAGAACCTGCCGCGGACCGCACTTGCCGCCCCCCGGCAGTAGATTCATCAAAACATTTCAATTACTACCTACCTAATTACGTCTCTTGATTACAAATTACCACTGCTATCAGATCAATCTTATCTAATAGGACGTCAGTATGAAGTACCAAGTTATTACTTATACTGATCTTTGGCCTCTTTCAAAGAAAATATGTTTATTTGCAATAGCAAGACTGAAACCTGGTCATAAGAGTGTTAACTTGCTCTAAATTAAATGCTAACATCTGCTCTTCATCGCAAATGTCTAGTAATTGTATTAAGCAATCTTAGTAGCTACCTATAACACGTTAGCGATTATTTTACAATAGCGATAAGAATTCATGCATTTCCCAATAATAATATCGATAAGTTCACTTTACATAAGTAGGAATCCAGTTCGTGAATGAATGATGGATGGATGCTGTCTGATTAGTAAATATTTCAATGCATACCAAGCAAATAGCTCATTGTGTGAATGGTTGTTATTGGTTATTAAATATTAATAACGTCTACTATGCAATGTGGTTCTTAATGAGTAAATGTAATGTATTGGTTATGTACTGTAATACAAGTATATAATCTACTAATAAAATATTATAAAAGTATTTGAGACAAGTAGATACATAATATTATTATTATGATAATCAATTATATACCTAGCGTTCATGATTTTAGAATTTAATTTATTGTGATATTGACAACCGCTTGACTTTAAGCAACGTTTATGAATAAAGGGGTATGTTGTAGATCGATGATTAACACGCAAGGATTTTATCCGCTCAGTTGTAGTAGTTCAACTGTAAGCCTACTTATGAGCCTCAAATCAAGTAGTTACTTACCACAAGTATTTTATTAAATAAAAAGGAAAAACGTTGATTTTCTTTCGCCCTTCTTTTATTCCTAACTAGCTGATGCCCGCGGCTGCGCCCGCATGGGTGTCGGTATTTATATACTTAAACCTTCCTCGAGAACCATCTATCCATTGGTGAAAATAGCATGAAAATCGGTGCAGTCGTTTTTGAGTTTATCGCGAACAGACAGACAGACAGACGCGGCGGAGGACTGTTTTATAATATGTAGTGATGAAGGTTATCTTTGTTTTTCCGCCGAATTTCCACTCTACGATTTTATGACGTCATCTACTACCTACTTGAAGAAGGCTGAATTAATTTAACAATATTTGTTTCGTTTCTTAATTTTTATGTAAAAGTCATCGCGTAGGTATGTTTCGACGCGTTTAGAATTTTGATGGCTAAAACCTGATTTTATAAACGAGCTCAGGCCTCCGGAACGGAACAGCATCCGTAATACCTAGGCACCTACAACTTTTGCTCAGAATGGTTTTTTTGTCTGATGTCGGAACATAGGCTCTGCGAACTTTCGCGAATGTTCTCTCACTCAAACTCGCCTCATGACACTATTTATTCCTAAAAATGTTACTACGCAGGTCTCTGCGCGAAGTTCGGAACTGCCAAGTTATATCGGCCGTATTATACTCTAGTTAACTTACTAACAACTGATACTTATTAATTAGCACTGGAGTATGTACGACACTGTTTGGTATTGCTATGTCTAACATCACTGCTAGGAAACCTTTTATTATAAGGAAGTACCTAGTAATTAACCTAGCGTCGATTTCCTAGAAGCTTTAATAACTCGCAGCTCTTTTTGTTTAGTAATTAACCGCATCCGCGATTCCGTCCACGAAGCAAAATGATTTTGTTAAAAATGTTTTTGTTTTCATATTTGACACTACCCAGTCAGTCACCAGTTTCACATCGTCACTTTTGCCGTTATCAATATCGAGCAAAAAATCACTGTTGTATGGGAGCCCCCTTAAATATTTATTTTATTCTGTGTTTTAGTATTTGTTGTTATAGCGGCAATAGAAATACATCATCTGTGAGTGAAAATTTCAACTTTCTAACTATAACGGTTCATGAGATACAGCCTGGTGACAGACAGCGGAGTCTTAGTAATAGGGTCCCGTTTTACCCTTTGGGTACGGAACCCTAAAAACAGTAATGTATTGAGAAGGTAATATCTAATAGGTAAATTGGAACATACTTTGACAGTTTCTCTATTTTCTCTGTTTTTAGGACCTAGGGCCATTTTTGACTGTTTTAAAATGATAACCCAGTGTTAATCCAAACATAAACAGCGGGCTGTTTATTATGTTTGGAAACGCTTTTTAATGCCATTGATAAGAGCTATCTCGTAATCGCATTTAAGGCTTAGTGTAGTCTTGTCTTAAAGTTTCTTCTTTCTTATCTTGTTTAGTAACGCATAAACAACCCTATTAAACTAGCTGTTTCATCACAACAATTTAAACCATAGCATTCAGATTTTGGAAAAATGTCAGTCAGCTAAAAAACCTTCAACTCTCACATTTTGTTGTCACATGCATCTTGACAAACAAAAATTTCAACATCGTTCAAGTTTCGGACTTCAGTAATACGAACGTTCAAAAATTTGCGACGCGCCCTGAATAATACCTATGTCTTTCTTTGAATTGAAACATGCTGTTTGTTTAATTTAATCCATTTCCCCAAATTCTTTCTGAAAAAATCTTATCTTTTTGAAGAAAAACAAACTAAAAATGACACCACGCCATCTGATCATGCTTAATGACCGTGAATGTCGTAGTTACTTTAGGAAGTCATAGAAGGGCCTTCCATTTTAATATCCGTACACCAAATTGCGAGAGCAAATGGAAATGTAACGATCTGGCCTCGGTAAGTGCCTGTTTACGTTAAACGTTAAAATTTTCCTTATGGTCCCCACTATTCTGAACTGTAGGATTTGTCAGTTTCTTCGAGGAAAAAACGTTCTTTTACCTATCGGATTCAATTTACGTAATTGTCTGGCCTTATTTCCACTGACCTTACTGAGCATGCGCCATGTCCTCGTTCGCTTTAGATTACAAATTTACAAGTGAGACAATGGGGATGCCCGCATTGTGGTGTCTTATACGCCGTTGAAACACTTGAATCTGATGCTAATTGCTTGTCATAAGCAGTATTCAATTTACCGCATTCCATTTCTTGCTAACTAGGGAGGTACTCTTGTTAGCAAGAAATAAAATGCGGTATAGGCTTATGACAAAGGAGGCACTCTTAATTACACCATAAACGTGCTGATCAACTTGTAATTTGCGGTCAAGCAACACGCTGAGATCTCTAATGAAAGGAAACTTTTGCTAGATCCATTTTGTTTAAATTGTAATTTTAGGTTTTTTTTTGCGTATCACATTTTATTACATTTCGAAATATTTACATGTATGATTCTTAATCGACTTGAAGATTTTCAAGTCGTCGGCATATAAATAATAATAATTTAGAGTATTTTAAAATAAATAAGAAGGGGCCCAAAATCGATCCTTGGGGCACTCCAAATGTAATATTTTCAGTAGTAGGGAGGAACCCTTATAAATACCTATTGAGTTATATTTATAACATAAGAAGACAACCATCGAAGCAAATCACCGCAGATATCGTTATACCCTATTTTTGTTAGCAGTAACTCGTGGTCTAACTTGTCGAAAGCTTTTCAGAAGTCTGTATAAACTAGAGATGCAAGAAGTGCCAAAAAATATCGATTATAATAATATATCGTCAAGTTATTTAAAAAATATATCAATAACGATTCCGATATAGGTATCGAAAAAAAATATCGATATATCGGTAAATTTTCATTTTTTTTTTAAATTGCGAAATTATGCGAATAATATTTTTGAAGTTCAATTTGTATTTGGTTTTTTATGCATTTACTTAAATATGAAACTAAGAAAATAAAGTTTATTTTGCAAGCTTAGTATAAACAGCATCAACTTGAACTTGCTGATCCTTATTAATAAATAAATAATCAGCGAAAATAAGTAAAGTCGTACTTTTAAAAAAAACGTGCTGTTGTTCTAAAATAATTTTGTCAAACGATCTCGTGTATCTCATTACAGACAAGTCTTTCGAAAAACTTCGATAAGGCATACAGAATGGGTATGGTACGGTACTTTGAACAACTTGTGTAGATCCGGTTTTATATACAGTCAGTTCGGTCAGTTTAGATATAAATATATATACCCATCACGTCTGCGGAGTTTCGCTAGCTAATTTAATTGAGATAAAAATAGAACTGAATCTGAAATGTTGCCGTAGGATTTCTATATTACCTAGGCTCTGTTTGTGTGTATGAACATAGGAAATCAAAGAATATCCATAAAGTAAATTTAAACGAGCGCGATTTGGTATTAGGGTTCCATTCACACTGTCCCTTGCAAACAATCCGCTTAAAAGCTCATGCCAATCTACATTGGGTAATTCTAGTATGGATTGAGGGTCATTGCGTTTTGGCAAAGTGGCTATGTCTACATTTATTTATTCCGCAAGATTTGCGATTGCTTAAACGTTTTTACAATTTAGGCTTACTAAGCTGACCTGCAATTTAATTACCAAGCATCTTGTTGACTTTCCCTTGAAATATCTACATATTAATTTACTGACAGACAATGGTCAGCCTAAATCGCAGATTTTTGAAAATTCATCCCCCTGAATTGGATACATGGATGAAAGTTTGTATCCCAGTTTGTAATTTTAGCTGATGGGAAATGCCACCGAGCACACGCGTTGTCATGCATATAATTACATAATTGATTGAAGGGCTTATAGACGTAAATATGATTTATAATGTCAATCAGGTTAAACACTGACCCGCGCTGACCCAACGATGTTCACTTCTTATTGATTGGATCGCTGCCGCTATGATTGCGCTCATCGAATTATTTATAAACAAACACCCTGTTTCAATGCTTTGTTAGAGCTGGATTTGTTTTTCATTTGCGGACTGACAGCAAAACGTTTTATAGTATTCTCTTCAAATTATTATTCTGTAATAGGTGTACTGGTTATAATACCAAAAAATGCAGTGTTTTTCTTTAAAATTCTAATCAGTTGGGTAAATATAGGCGAGTACATGCATGGTTGATGTAACAGATCTATACTATAAGAAATTAAGAACTCATCATCGCGCGTTCATATTTCCGAAGATAGACGATTATTGCCGAAGGTACTTTTCCTGGGAGATTCGTATGTGTGTATTTACAAATAGTCACATTTATGTGTAACGTGACTACTAATGGATGTTAATGATATTTCTTATGCACGACATCGCCTTGATTCTTCATTTTGTTAATCTTGTTTTAAACTACATACTTGACAAGTTGAAATAGTTGTTAGCGGATACCGATACCTGCCATTTCAAGTCAACCACATCAAAAAAATAGGGTCCAAAGTTTCACATCAATCCAATGTTGTTAATTTATGCACATTACATACATACAAATATTTTTAATGCGAAAGCATTTCTGACTTTTACCTTTTCACGCCAATACCA
Organism: Lithophane leautieri; assembly: GCA_949152455.1. Classification (NCBI taxonomy): domain Eukaryota; kingdom Metazoa; phylum Arthropoda; class Insecta; order Lepidoptera; family Noctuidae; genus Lithophane; species Lithophane leautieri. The sequence continues at coordinate 15,352,675 of OX424458.1, read as the reverse complement.
CTAATGGTATTTAAAAGACAGGTAGCCTGGGATCTGGAAAAGGAGCTGCGCTACCTACTTCATCCTGGATATTTGTATAAAAAAATGATGAAATACAAAATACACGCAGACGTAGTCGCGGACAACAGCTACTTGAATATAAAATGTATGCGTTACGTAGAATTTATGAGTTTCTTTTTGTTTTGTCCTATCCAGAAAATATGTCCGGTAGCATCAATTCTGCTACGAGGTTTGAGTTCGGAATCGACCAACCTCAAAAGCATCCTCGCGGAAAAAATCCCCCAGCAGCAAGCACAGATTAAGGAGTTCCGTAAGAAATATGGCAACACCAAAGTCGGAGACGTCACCATTGATATGGTAAGTTAGTAATACTGAACAATGTTTATTAGTGATAGCCTCCTTATTTCGAGCACCGCAAATAACATTGGTGCATGCCAGTGAGTGTGGTCGCGACGGACGGCGGCGAGTTGTTGTAGCGATTCGGTATCGATACAACATACAATCAAAAGGCCTCGATACAGTTACGATGCTTTCGTTGGTCGTATACCTTTGTCTACGTAACCACGATTCTGTATCGCTTCTATCACGATACATCTACGATTCAGCATCGATAAAGTCGCGATGCAGAATTCATACAGATTCGATGCAGTATCTATACAGTCATACGCTGTAGTGACTGCTTGCCTGAGGACGCTTCAGTTGCAAGATGAACTCGGTGGAGACAATATTGATAGTAACGCGTTAGTAGCGATGCTGAATGTATAGTCGCGCGTTTGCATTGATGCAGAAACGATGCTGATTCGATTATATGCGATTGTATCGCTACTGAGTCCCTTCTGTCGCGCATGGCAAATGCCGCTATTGGACATAATATATTATGTAAGTAGTGTGCAGACGCCCTGCTGAAGCTCTGCAAAATGTCGCCACGGGTGACTACCCTTACTTATGGACGTTATATTCACAAATACGTACCTATTGTTAAAATATTTGTAGTGCCTTATGTATTCTAGATCTAGAAACCTCGACTGTTGTTCATCGTTTCATATCTCAATGCTCTGCGGTCTTAGTATACTTACCTTAAATAGCAATATAATTAGATGCTAGTCGTACTACATTAGGATTGAGGAAATAAATAACTATTTCGCAGCTATATTTAAGCATATTAGAGGTTGTTTTATAATTAATCACATCACTATACTATTCACTACTGAGACCCACAAAGTCGCATGAAGAGTATTCAAGCAGGCGGTCACTGAACTAAATTGAACCCTGTTCGAAAGAAGTTCAAGATTACATATTTTTTGCATATTTATCTTTAAAAAACATTTATAATTTGATATATCTATGTATATTCGAACTTATGAAGCCTTAATGCGAAGGTCATATTATTTGATTTTAAATAATAATATTGATTGATAAATAACTGCATGTCGCATCAATCTTCTGGGCCGTCTGCACCTATGATCAAGTAATCATAACGTGTTACGAGGTCAAAGCCAATCATTTATAGAGTATACCAATAAAGCGTCCTTAATAAATAAATATAATGTTCTCTTCTATCTTCAGATGTACGGTGGTATGCGTGGTATCAAGGGTTTGGTGTGGGAGGTTTCCTTGTTGGACCCTGATGAGGGTATCCGTTTCCGCGGCTTGTCCATCCCGGAATGCCAGCAGAAACTGCCCAAGGCCCCGGGCGGTTCGGAACCACTTCCCGAAGGTCTGTTCTGGCTTCTCGTGACAGGAGAAGTCCCCACTGATGCTCAAGTAAATGCCCTGTCCAAGGAATGGGCACGTAGGTGAGTCAAGTTCCTTCTTTAACAGAAAATAATAATATGTCATTTAATATTTGAACACCCAATCCTACGGTATTACGTATTCAAAAAGCGAATGTACAATGTACATACGACATTGTGACCTTCTGTGAATTTGGACAGAATGTTCATTTAAAGACAACGTAGTGTTGCATTTAGTACCTATAGAAATAATAATGTATTTATACAAAATAATATAAACAAATCATTTAATTGAGTCCTGTTTTTAATCATTCACTTATAATATATATAGACAAGCATTATTCAAATTTCAAGTCAGTAGCATAACTAGTTCCTAAAATAAACAGCTGCGACAGAGATACGAGTCGCACGTTAAGTTCCTTTTTTATAATTTTGGTACGAAACCCTAAAAATGAATGTTTCAGGGCTGAGCTGCCAGCGCACGTCGTCACCATGCTCAACAACTTGCCGGCCAAACTCCACCCCATGTCGCAGTTCTCGGCTGCCGTCACTGCCCTCAACAGCGAATCAGCCTTCGCGAAAGCTTACTCAGATGGTGTGCCCAAAACCAAGTACTGGGAGGTACGTAGATACATTTTACATACATCAATATGAGGTAAAAGTGGTTGGCTACATCGATAATACATCAACATCAACAAACATCATGATATACCGCCAGATACAAGATTAAAAAGTTGTGAATTAAGTTATCAATTTCGGATACAACATATCGAAAATGATGTGTCATGATATGGTAGGTACTTAGAGATACCACACGACTATAAATTTTTGAAAGGAAATAAGTCTACTAGATTGAACACAATATAACTTCTCTGTAACAGTACGCATACGAGGACTCGATGAACTTGATCGCCAAACTGCCCGTGATCGCTGCTACCATCTTCCGTAACACCTACCGAGACGGCAAGGGCGTCGGCGCCATTGATGAAAACAAGGATTATTCCGCCAACTACTGCAGCATGCTCGGCTTCGACGACCCTGAGTTTGTAGAGCTGATGCGTCTCTACCTCACCATTCACAGGTAAGACCACAGAACATGTAGCTAAGTTATTGATGGATTAGGTTCTGTAGGTAAGACCTTATTAAACATTCCGTAAAGAATAAGGCTTGTATGTGCAATTATAATAATAAAATTAAAAAGAAAAAATAAACGGGGTGTGGTCATTGGGCTTCAAAAAATTCGTCCACATTGCTGTCAATGGGAAAAGTGCCCAAAAGGCTGGCAGCATTGCCACGTTGAATGGCAATACTGATTCTTTGGGCTAAAAATAGGCCAGCCCTCTGGTCACGTGAAGAGTCGACCAATCGCCAAGCGATGTCCCGAAATACTCGATGATCACTCGGTCCCCACGGCCCTAGTGTTTCAACCCCAAACGGCTCAAACTTATAGCTCCCAATAAGGTTGTTATATTTGCGCCGTTTGAGGTTTTCTGCTCCTGTAGTAGCCGCCCCTTTAATTTTTCTTTTTAATTTTGTTATTATTATTGTACATACTATACATATTTATTTTTAACTCTTTTAGAGTATATATTATAATTATGTAAATACCGTATATTAATAAAAGGCTTATATTAATTGGGCCATAGAAACCTCACTATAAAAAAAATATAAATCGTCATAATGATAATAAAGCCACACTTGTGAGAGATCCAAGCTAAACTAATGAAATGATTAATACGGGCCTAAGAATAATAAACGAGTCTGAATAAGTGGCAGACCACACAAGAACGAATATCGAACGATGATTTGCATGAATTGTGTTATTGATCTTGACTTCCCTTGCTTCCCTTGCTTCTTTGAAATGTGTGCATTGTGTCGAGCTTATAAATGTCCCTGATTGCGCAACTCGACACGCCAGCGAATGAAACCTCTTCCATCATTGAGTAAACATACATGCCTACTGAATGCACATAATAATAACGTGCTTCTTACAACAACGATGTGCATTTATTTAAAAAGTATGTATGTCTTGACAGTGACCTTCGCATGAAAACATCATGCGATAGAAGGTCACTGCCTCAGCATTGACATTGTTGGAAGAAGCTTCTAACAATATCTCAGCTCTAATAGTATGTAAGTCATCCCACTCAGCAATGTTGCGAATATTAATTTTTCCTGTGATTTTGTTCTGTAATCTAATAACTGCCAGATGCGAATTTTAGTGCATGTTTATTTAACACTCTACGTTTAGCTCAAGTGGTTCATAAATTATTTGTGCGCTCCAGTTATAAATAAAATTACAACGACACTGTAATTTGTTTTATTTAAATTAAAAAAAAACACAAAATACCATTATTGACTTTTTTTATTTTTATATTTGTCATAAATAAAACGTTACTGTAAGGATGTTTATCCTTATTCCTTACATATTATAAAACAAAGTCTTCCACCGCGTCTGTCTGTCGTCCTGTACGCGATAAACTCAAAAACTACTGCACCGATTTTCATGCTGTTTTTACCAATGGATAGAGTGGTTCTCGAGTAAGGTTTCAGTATATAATAACCGATATCCACGCGGGCGGAGTAGCGGGCATCTGCTAGTTTAAAATAAAACTATTCCGACTGCTACGTAATCAGTCATCATTGTATTCCTTTCTGTCATGCATGGCTGTAACCAGTAAAATAGGAGTTACGTAACTAGTCTTTCAAATTGAGTATGTGTAAATGTGTTGTTATCTCGACTTCAGAGTTCCTAAGTGGTGTCTAGCGTTGCACGTTTGTTTCTAATCTGTAGCTAAGCGAGGTTATGTCTCATTTATGTTTTGTCGCCTATGACCTTCGCTCGCACTTGTCATATTCAGCCTACAGCGAACATACTTCCTGGTTTCAGTATTTTCAGTCATTACGACTAATGTCTGTTCCAAAAGTATCCGATTAAATTGTAAACAAAACCTGTTCAGGTTTAATTCTTACGCAATTACTCATCAAAGTAAATTAGTACCAAATTCATCTGGATTTAGGTATCAAATTTTTATCTCACCGAATTTTCCAACAATTATTGTTTGAAATTGAAAAATCATTGACGAAAATTGGATTATAAAATTAACCTAAATTTAATAAAATAGAATTTCTTATTTAATTATAATAAAACTGCCAATTTGTAAGTGGCTCCACAAATTGTTATCCACTGGTACACGTACGGTTTCTGATCCAAACATTGTCGATCCGATACTTTTGGAACAGAAAAGACAGCATGTAGTTTTTATTATGCTGCGCTATTTAAAGCACTATTCCAGTTCTTCGAGATAGCAAAGATTTAATTTTGTCCTTGAACCCAAGCCATGTAGTATTCGCTCGAATTTGTACTTACACCTTGTATAAGTCACGAGTGTAACTTCGCGATATCTTTGTTATCTCAAGTGCCTTACAATTTGTATCACTAAAGCACGAGTTTTACACTATTGTGATCCTTAACTACAGTTGTCACGTATCGCTGTTAAGTGGTGGCATCGCACTTGGCTTTTAAATCATTTAGCGCTGCCACGCGGCGACAATTTGCGGTGTACATATTTAGCCAGTTGTAAAATACTAAAAATAACCCGTTCAGATTAAAATGCTTGTTATCTTTAAAATTTATCAGTATTCTATAAAATAAACACACCTATACTTACTTTCGATAACTGTCCTCTTGTTCATCCTTATTATGCATGCTATTAGGCTGGGAAAATTAAGTTTAATCCCTGCACTATATCTCATCAGCGATTTTTAATTGTGTATTTAAACTTGCCTCTCCATACAAGGTCAAATTAAATTAGGGAGTCGAACTCCGCAGACGAGTATCGATATTTAATGTAACGTATGTTATTTTGAACAAGTGTCCATGCAAATTATTCGTTCGATATTTCTTAAATTTTAGTTGTTTCCTATTTGTCCAGTGACCACGAGGGTGGCAACGTGTCTGCCCACACGACGCACTTGGTGGCTTCAGCTCTGAGTGACCCCTACCTCTCGTTTGCCGCCGGCCTCAATGGTCTTGCTGGACCCCTGCACGGTCTGGCTAACCAGGAGGTTTGTACTACATAATAAAATTCTCGTTTGTAAAGAATCCTTCATTGACTAAAAGCTGAGATAGCAGATGGCGCTCCTAAAGCACCACGTAAACAAAGAAAATTGTCGGAAGCACGGTAAAACTTTTCGATTTAGTTTCATCTCTGTTAATATAAATGTAAATAGGTTAAAATAATACCAAAAGATTAAGAAAACATGCACATAAGTATTTCAAACAGTTTTTTGTGATATTGAACTACTTTACAATATTCCTATATTAGTAAATAGCACTAAAAATATTGTGTTTATACCTTTCACTTCTACTCAGACCAGTAAAAAATTCTTAGTCTGCTCTAAAATTATCAGAACACAACCCTGAATGATTTTTGACTGTAAAGTACTTGAACTTCCTATTGCTTGCGAAGTTTTTTGTTTTTACTGAATGTCTTCGTTCCTGCATATATCCTGCGTTCGCGATTTTGGTTCCAAAAATATAAATAAATATGAGTTTTTGGAAAGTAACTAACACCTACACACAAAGTTCAGTTAGTGCTACAATAAAAAAAAAAGGCATTTTCAATCTGAAATCAACTTAATTAACACTAAAATAAATTTGACATTTGTTTAAGTGTAAATAAAATCTATTGGAAACATGGTTTTAAAATGTGGAATAGGTACTACCTAATGGCACAATACTGATACACTAGCTGATGCATTTTTACAGATTAGTCCTGACGAACGGCTATCACTTATAAATAATGTAACAGTAGATGTAAGAACACCTTAACCTGACCATAGATATTTATTTTATTATAACCATAGATGACAGAAGAGGCTTAAACTTCATGTTGTTCTGTTTACGTTATCATAACAGGTTTCATTACCCAATGTGATAGTACAGTCTCTTATAAGTTATAATATAATGTATATAAATATTAAAACTAGTTACAACTAGCTGCCCGCCCCGGCTTCGCACGGGTAGCGCTAAGTAGGTACTTATCTACGACGCACCTACCTACCCTACCACCCTATCTACATACCTACCCTACCTATATACTTACATACCTACCCTCCCTACATACATACCTACCCTACCTACCTACATACATACATACATACATACATACATACATATATACCTACCTACCTACCTACCTTCCTTCCTACATAGCTAGGTACCTACCTACCAAAGCAAGAAAGCTTTTTTCCTTTGTACTTTAAATACGTCGGCCTCTTATACTGCATTGAGATAAAACACGCATGGAAGTGCATTCACGGCCTTTGACATTGCACGTCCACTTCCAGGCACCATTAACGACAGATCACGGAAGGCGATAACCATGACCTTCTGATTTATACGCGCAGATAGAGTGCAATTTTCCAATTGATAGTGATTGCTGGGGCATGCAATTATTATGGGGCTAGTAACTATTATATTTAATAGTTCTTCATGTTTTCGTGAAATCTATACCGATTTTGATGATTCTTCTTCATTTAAACGGGTTAGTCAATTTGGTGAAGACTATAATTACAGAAAAAAGACGTACTAAATAAATACGAGTATGCATACTTAGTTTTTCACTATACTAGCACTCTGCCTGCGAGGTCGTCCGCTTGGGATATCGGTTTGGATTCAAGTATCAGTTTAATGTCCGAAGTTCAAGTTCACAAAAGTTTTTGTCTTGAATGGTTTGGACTGTGCGAGTATTACAAACAAACCCTGTTCTTTTATCTATAGAAGACTATTACGTGCAGGTACTCATATGGTTGGAGAAACTGCGCAAACAAGTTGGCGATGACTTCACCGAAGAAGGACTGAAGGAGTTCATCTGGAAGACCCTCAAGTCCGGACAGGTCGTCCCCGGTTACGGACACGCTGTCCTCAGGAAGACTGATCCTAGGTAACAAGACCTGTAGCAGGAGACTTATAAGTTATACATTTCCCTTTATATAGCTATTTCTTAACAAATATTGTTTGTAAAGGTACTCATGCCAGCGTGAATTCGCCCTGAAGCATTTGCCCAACGACCCTATGTTCAAACTGGTCGCTGCTGTCTACAAAGTAGTGCCCCCGATCCTAACAGAGCTCGGCAAGGTCAAGAACCCGTGGCCCAATGTGGATTCCCACTCTGGTGTCCTCTTACAGGTATTACAACTATTTTTTGTATTTTTTCATTGATTATAGTGTGATATAGAGCGTATAACTAATATGTATTGTTCGCGTGCAGTATTATGGCCTGAAGGAGATGAACTACTACACTGTGATGTTCGGCGTGTCCCGCGCGCTGGGCGTGCTCGCGCAGTTGATCTGGTCGCGCGCGCTCGGCCTGCCCATCGAGCGACCCAAGTCACTCACCACTGATTCACTGATGAAGCTGTATGGAAAGTAACCACACCCAAAAAATTAAGATAATTCGTTCAGGCTAGATCGTAATACGTGTTTCAACTTTTAATCGTATTCAGTAACTTACAGTTCAATAATGTTACCATACTTAAAACTAATAGTGTTGGGGTAGTGAACGAATTTCCGAAATGAATGAATGAGTGAAACATGTGTTTGTTCCATTGTAATATTACAAATAATTATTTTGCCAGTTTTTAACAATATTATAAGACACAATATGCTTTATTATTTAAGAATACATGGTCAAGCGTAAAATTATTTTAGTTCAATGGTCATTAGTTCATTACTCGTTGTTTAAGTTATGTTATAAACGTATATAATGTGTTTAAAAACTAAGCATAAGTGTAAAGCAAGGTTCAATAACATTTGCTCATTTATTTTTCACAACAATACTTTTTTGTCAAACACTGGTAACTCTCCAACTAAGTTACTGACTACATTAAAAATCAAAGTGTAGTTTTAATTAACACATGATTTTGCCCTGAACGGAACTAGGTACTAACAGTTTGATTCACACTTAACACCAATAGTCAATTTTTGTAGTGATATTTTAAACGTTTTTTTACCAAACTAATGTTTCAAAATTAATCATTCATTAATCTTATTTATTGTTGATGCATTTTTATTTGCGTTGTTTTTATTATTATTGTTGTTGAGCTTGAGGTATATTTTAATTTATATACTTATACTATTGTGTACTTATCTCTGTTATGAAAATATTGTTTATTATTTTGTACTTTATATATTATATTAGTTTGATAATATTCTTTGTATATTTTCGGAGGGCATTCAATTTGACAAATTGACTTAGTGGTGGTGTGACTCAACTGAGAATTCCACGTAGCTGCTGAAATACGAAATAAAGTAAAAATAAATTTGGTAATTTAGCTCTAGGGTCCGACCGAAGTTTCTTTGGATAAAACAAAACTGACTGAATTGACAAAAACAAACAAAAAACTGAATTATTTATTACAAATGTACGAATAACGTTGGGTGTCAGAAAAAATGTAACTTTCACTTATCTTAAGTTTCGGTTTCGGCCGAAACTAGAAAACGAGCCGAATCTTCAGTTTCGGCTTCGGCTAGACATTGTTTTTTGGTCGGACTCTACTTAGGTCATTTTACGTAGAAACTTTAATAAAGAATATACAGTATTTGTGTGCATACTGTTTTTTTAGGTCAAATGCGATATTCATTTCGTCGTAATATTTATAAATCATGTGCATTATTACTTCAAAATTTGCAGCTCACTCGGTATTGTTGTTATTGCACTAGGTTCAATGGCTTGTAGGTCAATTATGAAAGTTTTTGGGACATAATAATGGTTGGTTTGTAGGTATAGGTGTGATTTTTCATCGTTGGTTCTAAAGGCTGATTTAAATTTACATTAGTTAAGTAGAAAGTTAACGTGCGAAACCGGCCAGTTAAGTCCTTATTCCAGGTAAGTAGCTACTTGCGATGGAGTAGTAAAAGTTTAAACCCGATCTATTTTTCGGCGAGTCAAGTGAAGGAGACCTCTCTCGCGCGTTTCCCTCACCTCGATAAAAACTTAGTGTAACGTAACACTTTCAAATGTATAACCGATACTTGAAGCGTCTCGCCTGTATCACGTTTGAACACAACTTGCTATTTGCCGAAGTAAACAACAATACTCAAACTAAAGGCGCTACTTAACCAAAGAAAAGCAGTAAATGTAAATCAGCCTTAAGAGAAGTACTGAGTAAGCTATATTTTGCATGATACAATTAAGTAGTTATTCATTCTAAATCAATTGTTTTAGTTTTACTGTAATTAATTTCAATTTACCAAAGTATTTACGTATGTTATGTAGATGCTTAAAAGGGATCACATTATTGATAAAGTCAGCCTAAAATAAATAAGCAATATTTAATAATAATTTCCGATGCAACATTTACTCAAATCGTAGACGGTAATGTAGTCCAACGTCTCGCATTCTTACGGCTCTGATTATTGTTGTCACAATATGAGTTGTATTTGAGAACATGTTTTAATGTAAAGTTGTTTACTAGATTGGAACGTGTTTCGAGATTGTATGAACGTTCATTTCTTTTAATGTATTGTGCGACGTCACGATTTCAAATCTTAAACGAAACGATACAATATTTGACAATACTAAAATAAAGTGGTATGGTGTAGTATTTTGCGTTTTTATTTTGTCCCCCTTTCCATTCGAGATGTCCTCACGTGTTTCCACTAATTACGGCTTAAGGGATCTCGCGCACTTTGTCGCAATGGTTAACTAGTCGCACACCATACAATACAACTAGACGGCCACGACTGGCCGCCACTGGCTGGAGTCGCAGGCCATAGTGCGCGAGATCCCTAAGTCGTATGCTATACTATAACACATAAAGTTGACTTTCATCTGTTATAGAATTAGTCACTTCACCGCCAGTCGGTCTGCGCTGACCCTTAATGCTTCCTGTACATGACGCCGGAGCCGCACCGGGGCGCCGGACCGCATGTTTATGTGCGCGTTACCCCAGCCAGAAAAACCCGAATATGGTCATTTGAGCGTAATAGATAATAATTAGGACAGCTTCTGTAATTATTGCGTAGATTTTTTAATTTGTTGTGCTAATATTTTTTTGATAAAAACAGTTCCGGCTGCGGTAACGTTACCGTGGCCAGAAGTTTTGTTTATGAATGGGTATATTGAATTAAATTTTAGCTACATACTACATAATTAGCTCGTTGACGAAGTAAATGTTTGTATTTCTGTGTATCTTTAAGGTTGCGATGATATTCAAGATTTTTATGCACGTCTTTTTATGAATTTGCTCATTATTAAAAAACAAAAATATTAAACTGTTTCTAAGTTATTTATGTTAGAAATATGCTGAATTCTGTCCTAGCACTTCGAATAGGACCTCTAAGGACTTACATGCAAAGTTATGTTATAGCTTGCTTCCTAGCCGCAATCGTTCCTATCGACTAACGAAAACGGTCCCTGCATGCGGGCCCTATGAAAAAAGATTTCGCGTTATCTCCCGCACCCCGCATACGAGCCCTATCGACCAATGAAAATGAGCCATCAATGCCCCATCACAAACATTCACCGTGTTACATACAATACACACGCATAAACATGTAGATTCACATTAATCGCAAGCATATAGAGGGTTCCGTAATAATGGCAAAAACGAAGTAAATTGACATGTCCGTCTGTCTGTTTTACTCGGTGACTATTAATTTGTATTACTTATTTATATCTATACTAATATTATAAAGCTGAAGAGTTTGTTTGTTTGTTTGAACGTGCTAATCTCAGAAACTACTGGTTGGAATTGAAAAAATCTTTGTGTTGGATAGTCCATTTATCGAGGAAGGTTATAGGCTATATAACATCACGCTACGACCAATAGGAGCGGGGCATAAATGAAAAATGTTGCAAAAACGGGAACAATTATTCCTTTTTGAGAGCTTCCGTTGCGTGCGCTGCGTAAACGGTTTAAGTTACGCAAATATCATGTATGATGGAATTGTTCCTCTTTAAAAGTTCTAAAAAAAAAAGTCCGCGACAGCATGTCTTTGTGTGTCTTTTAAGATTGACTCACTATAACCTTTTTTTATGGTAATCAAATTTGTTGGAAATGAATGCATTATTTGCGAAGGAGTTTTATCAACACAATTTTAATTCTTATTCAAATAAATAGTTTTAACATCAAGGGTATTTATGTAGTAGTAAAATACTTTTTAATTCATTCGAATCGGACATTTAATTTTGAAGTTATGACGAGTATACAAATGCAATACGCGAACCGTTCGGTTCATACTGCGCACTTATCTTCAATTGACCGCACTTTATATAGATTTCAAGTTTTAGTTTTTTGTTGTTGTTTGGGTACTAATTTTGCCTTATATACGAAATTTTAGCTTTGTAGGACTTCAGGAAATACCCTAATTTTTTTATGATAATAGGTAGTAGTAGTGGTGTTAGGTAATTTAATGTTTAATAAGTCCACTATTGACGTCATATCCCGAGAATTTTGTTTATCTGGTATAATGCAAACCCAAGTTATGAGGGTTCAAAAAAACGACGATGCGCTTCGAGAATAGGTGTAGTGTCCTAGGGCGCTTCCCTTGGCTCGTCTTGGCGGGGGCACTACATCTGCCTAGCCTTTTCCCAACAGGGGGTCGGCTTCCAGTCTAACCGAATGCAACTGAAAATCAATATTTTACATTATTTATTTATTCTTCGGAAAGCTTACAGACTAATATCTTTAAAGTAGGTTATGTACAATAGCGCTTACAATTGCCATTTACAAGCTTCCACAAATTAAAAACTATGTACCTAAAATTTAAAAAAGAAAAGAAACACTAGGATTTTTAAGATAAAAATTAAAAACAGAAACAAGATCATTCAGAGAACTTAACAAATTCTTCTTTAAACAAAACAAAATAAATTCTTCTTTGAAACAAAACATAAAAGGATCTTGGAATTTAAGGATCGAAACTAGTATCTAATAATGTGACAGTTAAATTGTAAGTAAGTACTAAAAACAGTAAAAAGAAAAGGAAACACACACATGTTACATGTTCTAAATGAAAAATGCTACTCATTGCGGTCTTTAACAAAGTATTCTTTATTTATGATACGTCTTAATGTACCAGGGCTGGTTCTAAAAAGATCAACATCTAAATGAGAGGGCAGATTATTGAAGCTTGCTGCGCTACGTAAGAAAAAGGCATTCCGTCGGTAGTTTGTTGATGCGAATGGAATGTGAAGAAGTGGCCGCTGCCTGGCGCCTACGTGATGGGTTCGGAGTGATATTTTGGAGAGAAGTTGGGAACAATCGATATAACTATTGGCAATATTTAACAGAAAAGTAATATCATTAGCATAGCGTCTGTTTTCCAAAGGTAGAAAATGGTATCTTTTGCAACGATGGGTGTAATCTGCTGAGCATTGCTTTGTCTTGAAATCTAAATATCTTAGAAACTTTTTCTGGATGCTTTCTATTCTTGATTTATACATGTCGTATTTTGGGTTCCACACTTGTGATGCGTATTCAAGGTGGCTACGTACGTATGAACAGTATAATACTTTAAGTGGTTTTAGAGAGCTGAAACAAGTGGAAGATCTTATTATGAAACCTAAGGACTTGGACGCTTTCTTTACAATTTCATCAATATGCATATCGAATATGAGCTTACTGTCCTGGATAACACCCAAGTCCCTAATATTGTTCACCTTAGTGATAGTCTGGTTATCCAATACATACCCTGAACGAATTGTCTTCTTTTGCCGTGTATAAGTGATATGGAAGCATTTGGATACATTTAGTTGCAGTTTATTTAGTCTACAGTAATCTACAAATCTATTGAGATCCTCCTGGAGTAGTGATGTGTCAGATAAACAACGTACTGTTTTAAGTATTTTCATGTCATCGGCGTATAACAGAATGTACGAGTTAATAAAACATTTCTTAATATCCGCTATAAATAGATTAAATAGAAGAGGTCCTAAAATGGATCCCTGAGGAACTCCAGATGGTATCAGATTCCAACTGGAGGTGAAACCCTGTAATACTACTGCTTGTGATCTGTTTTCAATGTAGGAGGAAAACCATCGATATAGGTCGCCGTGAATTCCAGCTGAGAAAAGTTTACGTAAAAGTACCCTGTGGTCAATTCGGTCAAAACATTTACTGTAATCCGTATAAATTACATCAACTTGTGCACGTTGGTCCATACCTTCAGAGATAAATTCATTAGAAAGAATAAGGTTACTAGTAGAAGATCGCTTACGAAGAAAACCATGCTGCTCATCACCAAAGTCACATTTTAAGGCTGAATAAACTGCCGAGTAAACAACACGCTCCAGTACTTTGGAGAACAGGCATAGCTTTGAAATAGGACGATAGTTATCCACAAGGGACTTATCACCTTTTTTAAAAACCGGCGTTACGAATGCAGATTTCCAGATTTTAGGAACAATGCCTTCTGTTAAAGACCGCTTGAATATAATACAAATAGGTTTGGCTAGACTTTTTGCACATTTGACTATGAATATAGGGGGTATTAAGTCCGGGCCACCTGATTTAGAGAGATCGAGCATTTGAAGTAGTTTTAGTACTTTTTCGTGGCATACTTCTATGGAGCTGATGTTTGCAGTGGATGGTGTTGTAGCTTGATCCAGGTCGTCTGTGTCTGGGTCTTGAAATGTTGACTGAAAGTATGTAGCGAACAGGTTACTGATTTCTTCTCCAGTGTCTGCGGTTGTATCTTGATATTTCAGAATATTAGGGAAATTATTATTACTCCTCTTGCTTTTAATATAGGACCAAAAAAATTTTGGGTTCGCGATAATTGATGACTCAACTTTATCCATATACGTACGGTAACAAGACTTCTCTACTTCAGCAGCTCTATGACGCAATAAAGAAAAGGTTTGGTAATCTGATGTATTTCCATAAGTTTTAAATTTCCGGTGATATTTATATTTTTCTTTTAGGATTTTAATTAATGCTGATGTATACCAGGGAGGATGTGATGAATTTTTAACAGACTTTTTTGGAATGTACTGATCTCTGATTTTATAGAGTTTATTATAAAAATGACTAACAGCATTGTCTAGAGGCTCAGCACTTAGCAACTCGTCCCAGTTAACGTCATCAAGCGCGGACATGATAGCAGCATAGTCTCCTTTATGGAACTGATATTTAGTGTTCGTTTTTTCTGATAACGAGTGTATTTGAACAAAATCAGCCTGAATAGTAAAGGGTTTGTGATGCATGTCGATAGGTACTGCTAGTGGGTCAAGACATTCGTGTATGTTCAGGGACCCATTAGAAAATACGAGGTCTAATAGTCTGTCATTCACGTTCCGTACATTATTAAATTGGGATAAGTTACAGATATTTATAGTATCGAAGAAGTCAATAAGACAGCGGTTTGAATAGTTTTGTGGTAGTAATTCAGCGCTGTCATTTGTATGACACCATTCTACTTCATTACCAAAGTTAAAGTCACCTAAGATAATAAATTTATCTAATGGGTTAGTCATCATTAAGTTATTTAAATTATTTGTAAAATTCTGGAGCTGAACAACATAAGAATTGCCCGTGTGTTCATTACAAAGGTAAAGGGCACAGATATGCATGTTGTATGTAACTTGGGGTCTAGATCTCTTTATGGTTATAGTTACCCAGATATCTTCAGCAGAGCTACGCCAGTTACATTTCTCGACAACGGTCAAATCATTCCGCACGGCAATCAACACACCTCCTCCTCGAGTTTGCGAGGTGCGGCTGTAGTCGCGGTCGCGTCTCCAAACGTCGACTGCCTACCTGACCTCCACAACCCAGTAACTGGGTAATACGATACCTCTTGGTAAGATTGGTTGTCAGACATTAGACACGACCTATCTTAAAAAAATACATATCTTGTAACGCTCCACATAAAATTACGCTTACACGACTAAACGGATTTGGATAAAATTTCGGACATGGATAGACCATGACATGGAAAAGGACATAGGCTACTTTTCAACCTGGATCGCAGACGAACTCGCGGGCAACAACTAGTAAACTACAAATTAATAAAATAATTTAAAAAAAAAACAACTCGAGCGATACCACGTAAATAAAAACTTAGATCACACACAATTAATATCTAATTGTTAGGGGTTATAATTATGTAGAACCATGAGATTAATAAAACAATTAGGTTGGTAAGTATTATTTTTATTCACATGCATATCTAAGTACCTACCTAGAATCATTCTGATTATTAATTACATTAATTCAAGAACTATATACTTACTTACATGCATTATATATGAGTTACATGTACAATTATTTCCCGTGTTGTCCCGAGAAAAATAAGAGTAAGAGAGAATAATACCTTCTTACCCAATGAAAGGCCATTTAGATATTTCCTGATTTACGATGCCGTATCTAACCTACTTTTATATTATTATTGTGAACATCTTGTTTGATAGTTATTTTGTACTTGTATTCACCACTTCTGTTCCCAACTGAACAGTAGGACAGATGCTGACCTAAACTGAAGTCAAAATAAACCACAGGTAAAATGGTCTATTTGTGTGTCTTGCTGTAAATATGACTGCCAAACATGGGAAATTCTCAATAACAGCCCGCAGTCACAACTATGGGAGCTATAACTTCGCTATAACATAACTGGCGAAATGTGGTTGTATCGTACCATGCCTACCGCTTACTGTGTGTTTGCACTAGCGAAACATTCACAACAAAACATGTTGAAATCTCTATTTTCTCTAGGTAAATGAAAAAAATCATGCTGGCTTGGAAAAAAGCTTCAGAATAGGTAGCCCGTGAAATTCAAATTTTCTTACGTTTTTTGCTATTTGCAGGTCAGTATCAGGTTGTAGGTTGATCTAAATATGGTTCGCGGTCGTATCTAATATTTATTTATCCAATCATAATCATAAAAACCATCAATACAACTCTCTGAGTTCATATACCTAGTCCTATTGAATGACTATTTCTTGAAATCATGACATTTGAGGGTTACTCTAACTTAAGGAGTTGTATTCCTGTGTATCTAATGATCATAATTCTGTAAAGCCATATTTGCTACGGTCGTGAATCATATTTTAATCGACATACAACCTGACACTAACTTGCAAATTGCAAAAAACGTAAGATTTTAATTTCGCGGGTTACCTTGGCGCCATCCCCCTTAATTATAGAATAAATATAAACTATATTGTCTGATTTATACGATTCGATTAAATGGCCTTTAGTATACCATTAGATATGTACCACAATAAAAATTATGTACATCGTCCAAAGTGCTAAACGATGATAGACGATGCAAATAATTTGTTGCATGAATTCTACTGTACACACGGCTACACATCAAGCTATACATTTCCAGTTTATGCTGATTTTGCATTGTATAGGATTTCCGTACAATGCGAGGTCAGCTTAAACTGGAAATGTATAGCTTGATGTGTAGCCGTGTGTACCTACCTATGCCACAGGCAAGAAACTCATCATGTAAATGGGGCTTAACAAGTACACACGGTTACAAGCAGCGCCCCGGACCGCAAGATGAAAAAAAAACTGAATATCGCGGAATGAGTGTAAAATCTACGCAGCGCCGGTGCGGCTCTATTGAATTTTGCTGAGTGTATACATATTTTTGCTCGTGGCTGTACAGGAATCCTTACTGGCCACTTAAGACTTGATAAAACTGGTCGGTCGACCTTTGGCTTCTAGCTTATTGCGCGAGGCGCTGCTGCCGTCCTGGTGTGAATTGACCATAAAACAATAATCATCAAATCCAATTCTGTACTCACCCGCATTATATTTGGTACGACATCAAATAAAACAAAAATCGAATCTGTGGTTCTCGTCTTCTACAGTTAAGCGCACTAACGCACAGACAGACAGAGACGTTGCGATCTATAGATCCCTAATAATAATTATTAAGGATATGACTCAACGACTTTTTGGTTTAACGTTGCTAGTTGAAGGGAGTGGTTTTTCAGCGCCGGTACCTTGATCAGGAACAAATGCTGTATTTTCAAATTCGATTGTACAATTATTCATTTCATTTACCCCAAGCGTACTGTAGTGCTGCAATAGTTTTTCATTAGAACTCATCAAGTCATAAGGGAACACTGTATGTTTAACGTTTTCGCTCAGACGCATCTCTTCGGAAACAAGTTTAGCATTGCATATTCGCCATTCCTCAATTATCAGGAGATTTTTTTTGAGGTCCCAGCCTGTAACAACAACCTTTAAGTTTAGCACTGGCGAGTTAAGGCGGCAGGGGCGCTTCGAGAATACATAACTAATCTCATACAAGGCCAAAATATTTTGTTTTATTGTTGAAATGGATGCCTAGAGAATATGACATTGGAATTATATAAATAATTTATAAATATTTATATGCGCAATATACTGAACAAAAAATTCTGCCACATTCGGCGGCGGACGTTATAGCTACTCTCGTTCGCAATGAGAAGTCCGTACCATCGATTTTTTTAAATCGATATCGATATTTATTCGGAATTTTATGCATCCATTAAATAAAACTGCTGATGGATTAATTTGTTAATTTACTTTCCTTTTATAATTATAATATGTTTATGTAATATTAATTAAGCTATTCAGTAACAATGAATGGAATGTAAAAATTCTGAATTAAATGATTTATAATAATTAAATAAAAGTAGGTAGCAAAATTGTTGTATTTGTAGTAGGTAATTTTGATTGTTATAATAATAATAATCATTTTTTTGCTGGCGACACCGGCCCATAGAAAAATACTTTAACCTAAATATACACTACTACACTACACGTACGACGTTCGTTCGAAGTTCGTTCGTTCTATGTTTATACTATCATTATGATGAAATTATCTTATCTAAAGTAAAAAAAATATTTTCAAATTATAAAACCATTAGAATGGAATAGTTATTTTTTATGCAAGGCTGCAGTTGTTTTTTGGCGCGAGTACTTGTAACGAAAATTTGAAACCTGAGCAAGCGAAGGATTCTAGGATTGAACCATGAGAGAAGCGAGTGGTTCAAATATAGAATCCTGAACAATGGGAGGGTTTCAAAGGTACGAGACGCAGAATAACTTCAGGTTCGTGAACTCATGAGCGGTGTGTTTGGCCCGCGCGTCTCTCGCGTTCGTAATTTGTTACGTATCGCTAGTCCTTTCGAGGGCTGGGGTAAGCTTTGAATACCTACGGAGCTTGGAAAAACCCGGCCTTAATTGACATGGAAACCGCATAGTCATTCTTTTGATTAACAAAAGGTATTTATTTATACATTATAACTCGACTGGATAGTACGGAACATACAAATTACTTACCAATTTGTTTGAGCCCTGGTTTTATTGTCATCCATTCTTTTCTTACAACTTCGTTAAGAAACCCCATGAGTTCAATGGAAGGTTCATACATAAATGTATCACATGGAATTTCAATTTCGTCCTTACTCCATTCAGCTTTTTTTAAAGTCTCACAAATGAGCGTAAAAGGTTTCGAGACAATTTCAGGATTCTTGTAAATGAGCTATAATCAAAATACAATATCGTCAAATAAATTGGTTGCATTATTAAGATGCAAACCAAAAATACATAGGTATATTAGTTATGGTGTGAAATGAAAATAAGATGCATTCTTAATAAACATACCAAATCGTAATTATTTATGGCGCAGATAACAATGCCATATAATATAGAATGAAAATAAGCGCACAGTATGCTCTCAGACGTGGCAGAAACCCGCAGAAACACATATATCTTTTTTGTTCGTATACACGGAACCAGTAAATATTCATTATAAATGTAAACTTCTTTCAAATTTCTCATATATTCTGCTTTTGGATTCTTGTGCACAATTTTTTTTATAGACTGCCCTATTACAATTTCGAATCCACATAGGTTTTTTTCTGAAAATAAAATATTTAATAATTATTATGGTTTTGAATCAGTGAGTGTAAAATCCTTACTAATATTATAAATGCGAAAGTAACTCTGTCTGTCGGTCTGTCGCGCTTTCACGCCAAAACTACTGAATCGATTTAAATGAAATTTGGTACACAGATAGTCTAGAGCCTGAGAAAGGACAAAGGCTTTTTATCGACATACCACGCGGGCTAGTCGTAAATACAGTCGGAACCCGGGTGTAAACATGAAAAATCTGAAAAGACTGTCTCACACGTAATCTTAAATGTCGACGTGCTTGACATTAAAGTGAGAGACAAACTTTGCAGAGGAATAAAACCATAGCCTTGAATGAAAGCGAGGGGCTGGCCCAGGCGACGTGGGAGGGCTAATATTGGTCAGTAGGCCTGTTCACCATACATTCAGGCCATATGCCTAATCTATCTAATATCTAATAAATCTCCATGTCTCTATGGGTCGTAGAGCCATGGAGAAAAAGCGATGCAGGAGGCCTACACGCCCAAAAATTGGAGTAATGGAGGAAGAAACGAGGATGTTTTCCTGTAATTTGTGCATCAAGTGCCATACTTATTTTGCCTCTATAAACTAGAGAAGTGTGAAGAAAAATGTTCATAACATGAACTTTACGACGCTTAGTATCCAAAAGTGGGCACTTTTTGTTTAGAAGGATTCATTCATTCATGAGCTATCAGAAAAGTATCGGTTTAACATCGAGTGAACTCATTTTTGTCAATTTGCAGTTTTTGGTTCAGAGGTCGCAAAAGACAATGACCAAATTAGTATGAAGACTGGTGCGTTTTATTTTTTTGGCGGCAGTCTATCAAATTTTGTCGACTATTGAGGAGTATTTGTTAATCTTTAAACTGATAACTCAGTCCGGACTGAGTTTTCGATACAAGAACACATATAATAATTCATTCATAATATTATTCTGCACCGTTATTATATTACTTATATCGAACATATTTGCATTATTATTCTACATCACTTTTTTCATATCCGATCGACGGCCGCCAAAAAAGAAAAAGGCAACAATTTTACGCAATGGCCTTTCCAAAACAAAAAACATTTGGTAACTCGAAAACAACTTGGATTCAAAATTGTTTCAAATTAGCTCTAGTATAAACCATTTCAAGGAAAGCACAAATTTTCACGTGCAAAAACCTCTTTGTAATTGCGTGTCTTCTGTGAGGATGACTTACCTAAATTGATTCGTCCCACGTTAGATGCTAAAATTGGCTCATTTCTGTTGACGAGACATGGCTTTGCAATTACTTCGTCTTTCAAATACCTTTCAATAATTTGTAAAAATCTTGGTGCATTCAAGGTTCTCAAGCAAACTGATCTTACAGCCATGTAATTAAAAACGATGTGAAATATTATCATTATTGCGAATATTATCAGAGAACTCCTGAAAACAGTAATTTGGTGTTAATATAATACAAAATAAATACTTACTGTAAGTATTCATTAACAACCTTTCTTCAGATATTTTAACTTTTAACAAATACTTTCGAAATAACCCAACTGCCCAAAAATCCTTAGGTTGAAACGCAATGACCTCTATCCTCCTCTTCTAACCTCTGCTCCACAATAAAATAAGAAAGACTGAATTTCGCGGGCTACCTTTGCGGATCCATCGAGGGGGATGCGCTAAGGTAACCCGCAAAATTCAAATTTTCTTACGTTTTATGTAATTTGCAGTAATACTGTCAAATTAATCAAAACAGCGAAATATTTGACATCTATTGGCGACGTTGCCCACTTTCAGAATGCACGCTCGTAAAAGAAGCGCGAAGAAAATCCGCTGAGCAGTGGTCAAAACTAACATTAATTTTTAAGAAAATTGATACGTAATGTCTATGGAGTCGTAAGTACCCGAAGACTGTGATGATCATCAGTGCAACCACGGAAGCAATGAGATTCACAGCTGTTTCTTGAGCGGAGTCTTTGGCAGATACATCTGCGAGGTTACCTCTTATGGCATGGTGTTGTGTCATAGCTGCTCTGGTTGCGCCGCCTGCAAAAAAATATCATCATATAAAAATAAAATAATAGCATCCTGTCTTGGGTGGTTAAGAAGCCATTGTGACTTCATTAAGGGAAAGCACGAGCGTACGAAACGAGTAAAAAAATTCGAGCATCCTGTCTGGGATACTATAAGTTTTTATTCAAGAGCGAGCGAAACGAGCTCGAAAATTGGATGATTCTGGACCGGAATGGGTTAAGTTTTCTTGTAATATTATTAAGAGAATTCAAGAGCGAGGGAAGCTAGCTAGATCTTTGGAGCATCCTGACTCGGATAGTTCTGGATTATTTGTGTGATTTTAGTAAACGAATTCAAGAGCTTCAAAATTGGACCGCGCCTGTAGCTTGAAGCCTTTGAAAGCTATAGGTAAACAAATTACGTCAAGAATTTGAGATGTTGTATAATATTTTACGAATTATTTGCTTACACACGTCGGGAGGCCCCTGTAGCTTGGTATTGATACGGCGAATACTGCGGTGGCCATGCCCATGCAGTTCGGGTACTTGTTAAACAATAGGTCGTAGTGAATAACGACGAAAATAACCATGAGATTTTTAAACAAAATGAAAATTACATCTTATTATCCTTTTTAATGCCAAATAATAGAAAATTATGTATTTTTTGTGACTGTGTGACGGCATCGTCTTTCTAAATTATGTTACGCATTTTGATTAGATTTTTAAGGTTTATGTGTATAACATATCCTTATACATATAATAAAACAAAGTCCTCCACCGCGTCTATCTGTCATCCTGTACGCGATAAACTCAAAAACTACTGCACCGATTTTCATGCTGTTTTCACCAATGGGTAGAGTGGTTCTCGAGTAAGGTTTTAGTATAGCGAAGTCGTGGGCATCAGCTAGTTAATAATAAACTTAAATTTAATAAATAAATCTCGATGTTTTGTCAAGTCGTAAAAATGTTGCGATTCAGGGGGGAGTCGCTACTTTTCAATAATAAGAAATATACAAACCAGCAACTCCAACAACAGCTTTCATAATAGTGCTTAGACATAGAATGAGTGTTGTGTAATTCGTGAATGCTGGCAAAGCTATTTCTATGCACATTGCTGCATCATTTAGGGCGTCGGCATATAGTCTCCACTTCTTACTGTATGCATCTAGGTGAATGCTGGAAACATTTTGAAGTGAAATATTTTGATAAAGTTGGAACTGTTTATAGAGGTTCCCTAAAGATAATAAATATTAAAGGAGATCATTCACTTTCCATACATTTTTGGGCTAAATGTGAAAGTTACACAAAAAGCTATATTAACGAAAGAATATGTTTAACTCTAATTTTTTACTATGGATCTGTATGGTCATTTTCCTTCAAGGTACAGGAGTTTAAAAGCCACTTATTCTTATTTATTGGATACTATCTGCACCTCGCGGTTTCACCCGCGTGAGCCTCGATCCCGTGGGCATATCCGGATAAAAAGTATCCTATGTCCTATTCCAGGTTATGGTCTACCCCTGTGCCAAATTTCATCCAAATCCGTTCAGCCGTTTTAGCGTCAAAGCGTAACAAACTAACTTTCGCATTAATATTAGTTAGGATTAGGATAGGTAAGATAAAGAGTGATGTAATGAATTTAATTGATTTTAATTCAGGCAAACTATTGCTATCATACACGCTTCTTTTGCTAGTACATTGAAATACTCGTAGGCAAATTATTTGAATAATACGGCTATTTTAAACTTCATGCATATCATGCAAAATTCGTCATTCTTTCTCTTCCGTACCAGCGTTTTTTGAAACATATGACAACAGCTTGGAGCTGTTTCTTTTCATCTTTGTTGTATTTTTCAATATACAGGATGAAAAAAGACCCATCACATAACCATTATCTATGCATTTACAACGTTATTTCATTTAACAAATGTAACAGTAACAGTAAAAATTATAACAGTGGCATAAAAAGCTATTACTATAACTAGATTACTATTATTATTTTAACTGAAACATACTGAAAACAATATTTTTTAAACTCTTATAACAGCGCATATCCTACAGATTTGGTCCCATCCTGAAAATTGAAAAGTAACTATAACATATTCAAACGGAATATAAATTATCTCTGTTTGGCGGGCCCTTTCTTAATTAAGCTCAAATTTAATGATCTCCTTTAAAAAACATGTTCCCTAGACATTGGCAAAAGGCTGATTTCCTTGGTTTACGAAATCCATACAGACAAAGTATCTGGCAAAAAATAGTTCCATTCGTGTTTTCTTACCCCTGGCTGTATGCAAAATATATCTTTCCCAAATGGCCGCAACCATCTTTAAGGACCCAGGTGACAGTGGCTGCCAATGGTGTTGCAGTATTATCTCCAACTCCCACTCCTCGTAGGACTTCTTGTGTAGCAAGGATACCTACAAAATATTGTTCATTCTTTAATATACATTTTAAGAGGACCTATAATCATTTGAAATAAGATTAGACATTTAAACAAACCTTTTTACAGTCAGTTCAACCGATTTTGACTTCTATATTGTAGGTATAAGGATGACATTAAAAGCAAAAAAGGTTACACAATACCAACTTTCTACTGCAGCTGACATTTGTCATGCCACTGTAAAAAAGGTCTATTTAAATGTCAATTTTTTTTTCAAACGGAATTTAAATATGCCAAAAGGAGCCAACCCACAAATTGTCAATACTTCAGATATTTATATCATACTAATCTAATGATCCAAATGTGGTATTATATCCTGTGAAAAATCCTACCAATATTATAAATGTGAAGGTAAGTGTGTTTGGATGTTTGTTACTCAATCACGTAAAAACGGCTGAATGGATTTAGATGAAATTTGGCAAACAGATAGATTATAACCTGGATTAACACATAGGATACTTTTTATCCCGATATTCCCACGGGATCGAGACTTATGCGGGTGAAACCGCGGGCTGCAGCTAGTGTTTTTATATAAATCCCAAACTTTTTATTGTTCTTAGAATTAACATAAATCTAGGCTCCACTGTACTTTATGCACCGCGCGTGAGAAGCTTCATATTTTTTTTGTGTATAGATATCTTCATGTAGAACACTTTTGCAAAATGTCACAGCCAGCAAACACTTAGTTTTCGAGAAAAAAATATCCTAAAGTTTCAAAATTTCCTACTTGTTCACGTAATAAAATTGACATTTTACCACAGATAATGTAAGATTTTCACTCCTAGGTTGTTCCGTTTCACGTTCAAACAAAGTGACAGCTGATTTTAATGGTGTTTAGTATAAATATTGTAAGTTTTAAACTTTATTTCATTTTTATATAGATGTTACCGTAATGAAGCAAAGCAAAGCAAATAATATAATTCATTATATTAAAAATAATAAAGTCAAATTTATATTTTCGTGTCGTCTCCCTACGATCGTGTGTAACGAAACGTAATCGAATGTAAGTTATAAAGTTACTCTAACGTTTGACAGTTGTCACTCATCGTATCGTATACCTATTTTATGTGTATAAATAAATAAATGTCATTAATAATTTTTGTGTTCCTGTTCTATGTTAACCTATTACACTACACATCACACTATCATAATATAGAAAAATAACACATCTCAACTAAGTAAAAACGAAATGAGAACTTAGGATGCAAGAGCGAGCGAAGCGAGCTCAGGATTTGGGGCACCCCGACTCGGACAGGTTAGGTTAGAAGGGGATGGCGGGGTCTGCAAGACCCCGCCATCCCCTTCGTGGTTATTTTTTTTTAAACCACAGAAATAGGAGCCCCGCGTAGCGGGGCTCCGTCGACAATGCCTTCGAGTCGGGGTGGCCTAAGTCCCGATACATCTCAAATGAGTAAAAAGGCATTAAGAACTTAGGATGCAAGAGCGAGCGAAGCGAGCTCGGGACTTGGGGCACCCCGACTCGGACAGGTTAGGTTAGAAGGGGATGGCGGGGTCTTGCAGACCCCGCCATCCCCTTCGTGGTTATTTTTTTTTAAACCACACAGAAATAGGAGCCCCGCGTAGCGGGGCTCCGTCGACAACGCCTTAGTCTTTTTTTTTACCTTAACCTTGGAGTTTGACCTTGACCTTAAATATGATCATAACCTGAGAGCTTGTTTATAAGGTTATATTCCAAGTTTTTTTGTGGTTTGACCTTGACTTTTGGGGTGTAGACCTTGACCTTGAAGATGTCATTGACCTAAATATTGCTTGGAAACAAATTTAGACCCGTCACTTGCTCTTCCCCACCCTTAATAATATACTATTTTTTTGGCAATTTTTTAAAACTTTGGCAATATTTTTCTCGGCCCCTTTGGTTTTGCTGGTTTTGCGGTTTTCTAAAATACACTTAGAATGGTCTACTCTACCAAAAAAAAATACCTACTATATAAAATCGCCGGTGCATAAAGTACAGTGCTTCCTAAATCTACTTTAAGGGGGATGCGCTAAGGTAACGAAATTCAAATTTTCTTACGTTTTTGCAGGTCAGTGTCAAGTTGTATCTAGATTAAAATATGATTCGCAACCGTAACGAATATGCTTTACCAAATTACAATCATTAGAATCCATAATCCTAAAATGTTATGATGTCATAAAATAGTCATTCAATAGGATTAATGAACTTAGAGAGTTGCATTGATGATTTTTATGATTACAATATGTATACAAATAAATATTAGATGACCGCAAATCATATTTAGATCAACATACTTACAACCTGACCTGCAAATTGCAAAAAACATAAGAATTTTTATTTTTTTTATTTTCACTGTCTGCCCTGATGCTTTCGCCTTAAGCTATCCCAATTAATTTAATTTATTTTGTAGTAGATTTGATGGAGGTTGAGGTTGGTACATTTTGACATAATTCGATTGAACTAAGTTTTGTAACTAAGCGGTCAAAGTCAGTGGCTGACTATCTGTTTTGGTGTGAACGCGGCTTAGTTTATTTATCTTTTATAAGACCACTTTTTATATCTGCAGGGCAAAGGTACTCTGGGCACGCCACTATAGCGGCGATAAGTCCCCTCTTTGAGGAGTGGCTAGAGAGGCGCCACGGCGTCCTCACCTTCCGCCTGACACAGGTCCTCACCGGACATGGCAGCTTCGGGAGGTTCCTGTGTAGGATAAGGCGGGAGGAAACGCCCGGGTGTCACCACTGTGCGGATCGCCCGGAGGACACGGTGGAGCATACGGTTGAGGTATGCCCTGCTTGGGCGGAGCACCGCCGTATCCTCGCGGAGGCGATTGGCGGCAATGACCTCTCGCGTCCGGCCCTGGTTCAGGCCATGGTACGGAGCGAGAGGGCATGGGAAGCCGTCACCTCCTTCTGCGAAGCAGTAATGCTCGCGAAGGAGGAGGCGGAACGCGTGAGGGAAAGGCAAAGTTTGCGCCCTCACGCCCCTAACCGCCGCAGTTGGAGACGCCCTGGGCGTCGGGAATCCCAGGCGGATTCCCGGCCACCATAGGCGCGGGCTTGCGGACGGCGAGCAACGGGTAGCTCGCCGTCCGATAAGGACCAGGCCCGGGTCGATAGCGCGTCGTGTTCCACGCGCGCCTAAATGAGATGTCAGCAAAATTGACGGGGTCCAATAGGACCGATGCCTGCCAGGGTTGCGGGAAAGTCCGAAAGGGATACCGGGACCTTGGCAACAGGCAAATGAAGGAACACGGGTGGGTTTTAGTCAGTAAAAGTCTGACACGCCCTTCCGCTCCGCCCAGAGCGGGAGAAGTCATTGGATGATTTCCCACCCTCAAAAAAAAAAAAAAAAAAAAAAGGGCAAAGGTACTCTCCTTCCCACCTATCTCACCCTATACTATCACTCTTTGTAAAATATACTTCCCAAGGGACCCATTAGGTTGTGAATTATTTAACTATAAAAATAGCAGCCCATTGGCTTTAGGTGCAGGGTGCAGGTCTAACACTCTAAGCTAAAGCCTCTATAGTGCTGGAGGATGCTTAATTGCTGCTTATTAACTTTAATCTGATAATAGCTCTGAGCTGAGCAACGCACTATAAGTTTTGTAGATGGCAGGCAAAAGGTTAATTAAATTGATTCTATATCTTCTTTTAAACTCTTGTTGACTACACAACACCTTATAAATGAAATCAATTGGAAATAAGTACACAAATGGAAATGATCTACAGAGTAAGATGGGGGCCTTAAAAGATTAGCAACAATATGTAAAATTTGGCATGGGAAACCCACTATAACGTTTCAGTGGCATGCTAATAAAATAACAGCTATCTCATCTCAACCACATGATCGCTTCAACCTACCAGTAATAGTACTGCAGAAAGCTTGTGCTGTATCCCATATTTGGTAGTTTGTATAGTCTTTGCTTACACTGTTAGGGTAGCCTTGAGGGAGGAATACTGTCGCAACCAAATCCGCGAGATTATTTGACTTTTCTTCATCC
This sequence comes from Lithophane leautieri, assembly GCA_949152455.1. NCBI lineage: Eukaryota > Metazoa > Arthropoda > Insecta > Lepidoptera > Noctuidae > Lithophane > Lithophane leautieri. The sequence continues at coordinate 15,324,647 of OX424458.1, read as the reverse complement.
AGTACCACTACGTTTGATTGGTCTGTAACAAAATAATTATGACGTGGAAACCACGACATTATTATAGTCATACCTACTGAACAAATACCGAATACTAATAAACTTTTTTTAATACAATATATTTTGTTACCTGGGGGTTTCACGTAAATCCTTTGATTAACAACGGTTCCGTTTATCTCCTTAAAAATTATTTCCCCTTCATGAATGGTTACCATCTTAATAAATTTCCTGCACGTTGTATGGCGGTTTTTGCAAACGTATTATACAATTAGTAAAGAACGATTTATTTGGATTTATTACCGTTGCAAAAAGGCCGCAAACAAACAAATCCCACGTTAGTTCTCTAAGTAGCAGTGTTGCCAACTCCAAAAGTTCAAATTATCAACTTCCCACGTCAAAATTATCGTTTTTTGGGCAAAATTATCGTATAAAAGAAAAATCCAAATAAAAAAATATCTCGTAAAACTTTAATTCAAATTGCTATCAAAAATCAATAATTTTTTACTAGAGTCAAAGGGGAAGTATATGCCAAGATTCAACACTTATGGCGCTAGCAGCACAAACCTTTAACATGTTTTGTCATAATTTGTTTGTTGATATTTTTATGTTTTCTATTATAATCTAAATTAGATTAAATTATTCTAATCTAGAAACCATTTGTGCATTTCACGTCGGTCTCACAGACTAGATAGTAACTGTGGGAATGGATGAATACAGTGCTACTAGGATCTTTTGACGCTTGATAACATTATAAGAGGGCGCTGTTGGTAAACATTTGTGAAATTGTTTTGTGATTTAATTGTATTGAACAAAGATCCTCGTAAAGCTTCATGGGACAAATGACAATTGAATTTTTTTTTTTTTTGCGTTTAGTTTTGTCTAACAAATACGTTTTGTTATTGGATCTTTTTATTTTTTTCTGCGTTTAGTTTTGTCTGACAAATACGTTTTGTTATTGGATCTTTTTTTTTTCAGCGTATCTCAAAATTATCGTACATTAGACATTCATTATCGTACATCGGACCATTGGCCAAATTATCGTACGCCCCCATAATTATCGTACGGGTTGGCAACACTGCTAAGTAGTCTGTGGTCTTAATCCCACAGAGGCCGTAGACTACAGACAGAGTCGGACAGAGTACATTCTCCACAGACTGCTATATAAAAATGTACTTTGTGACTGAAGCCACTGATCAGTTAGTGTACTACATACTTTATGTAAACACACACACACAGTTTTAGTTCTTTACTAAAACTAACCTGCAGGGCTATTGGCTATCTTTTTCATTGTCAGTGACTAACTGGCTTCAGTTGTACACCGAACTTTGATGACAACTGAAAAAAATGCCAAAGTCTGTTTATAATCCATGAAGTTTCATACAACGTTGGGCAAAAAAAAAATTCTACCCTGGTCGGGGAAGTCCTCCTAATCATTTTTTACTATAGCGCCGAATCTCTAAGATCATTCCTTCAGCTGTTTTTCAAAGTTGAAAAATCTAGTTACGATCTATCGCGAATGGGAGGAACATTTTGGTGACGGAGTGTTTCGCCGTTCTTGTATCTTCGGTTTCACTCGTCGAGTGACCCCATACGGATCTGCAACTTGACGAATGAAACCAGGCAGCGGTCATAATCCGGCTTCTTTTTCAACTTGAGTGCAGCCTCTTTCGCAAGGTGGTCTGCGCGTTCGGTGTCCTTCAATCCTCCGTGAGTTTTTACACAATGAAACATCTTTGCTCTGGTATAAGGCTACGCCCGCGTTAGCTCTCGCCTCCACCGCAAGAGCGTGGAGGGAACCTTGGTTTGCTGGATATGGAGTTTTCGCAAATGTCACCACACGCTCATTACGCTCAACCTCCCTGCCCGCAAGGGTTGGCTGGGGTACTCTTTGCCACCTATACAGCGGCTACTTCTTGTATTCGGAGATCGATGGCTATCTCAGCCAGTATAAGAAATGCGTTCAGCGAAGCGGTGCTGTAGGATTTACAGAGCTTTTGGGCGCATACTCATTGGACCGTGTTCAGCATTTTCTTAATTCCAATCTTCTTAGTTGCCTGCGCCCAGGCGCTAGCCGCGTGCATCACCACCGGTTCCACCGTCCCAGCTTCCTTTGGCCGCTCTAGATAGCTTTTTGGAAGCTTATCTACACACATTCGTGGCGTGGATGTGACTAACTAATAACAGCCGCACGGGTCGATCCATGAGGTTAAGTTACGCTTCGCGGGGTTGGTCCGTGGATGGGTCTTTACATACTGAGACTCTTCCGTGCCTCGGGAAGCCAGCTAAGCCGTTGGTTCCGGCTGCATTCATGGTTCTTTGACAGTCGTTACTGGTAGTCAGATGCCCGAAAGTCTGACAACCAGTCTTACCAAGGTATCAAATTACCCGGTGGAGGTTAGATAGGCAGTCGCTCCCTATAAAATACTGGTATTCAGCTGCATCCAGTTAGACTGGAAGCCGACCCTAACATAGTTGGGAAAAGACGAGGCTGATTGATTGATTTTGTTAGTGCCGTGGATGTTGATTGTGGGCTAGTGGTCAATTGCTCACAATTGACCAAGCACAGGACAGGGACAGCGCAGGCTAGGAAAAAAAAGGAAAAAAAAGTCTGACATACTTTCTTCGTTTGCCTAAAGTGAGTGATAGACGTGAGTACGTACAAGAAAAGTTTATGGTTCTGAAATAATATGGCATATCTTTCAATATTGTGTGCACAAACTTATATTTACAGTTGGAATGTATCGGAGAACATGTTTTTCAACTACAATGTTATGTTTGTTTTTGGGATAAATTCATCGCAACTACGAAAATTACCGAACGTTTCATTGTGCATGGTCCTACACGAACTTGGCCGGTTTTTTCCAGTGGTAAATGTTTTCCTTTTCCGTAGCTCATCTTTTTAACTGTGCTACACAGCTACACTCCAAGTCGCTTGTGGACGGATAACAGAGCTGCCACCTATGACGAGTTTTCAATTTTTAACCCTTTGGCTTAATAGATGACAATGAAAAAGCGCGGCAAATAAAAAAAAAAATTTTTTTTGTTGTTTTGCGGAATGAATGGAAATGAACTAAAGTTGTCAGTGAGAAGTGAGTGACAGAGACAGAACTAAATTACTAAAATACTAAAGGAAGTTCACTTTTTATCCTGTTGACATCCTGTTGATGATAAACTTGATTGGTACAAAGTAAAAAACTTAGGGATAAATAAGAAAAAAATACAAGAAAGTAAATTACTTAGTTACTTTTTAGACATTATCAAATACTTTCACCACTTTATCTGTACTGTAGCTATCGAAGGTAATGTGGGTCTGCTTAAATGCTTTCCTGTTGCTCAACAAGTTACAAAAAGTGCTGTTTTAAAGAATTTATAGCACATTTTTAAGCACATTTAATGATAAATTAGAAGATGTGAATGTTTACGTATTTTACTAATAATGGCACTGAAATCAGAGTCAGGCTATTTGAATGATAGTCTTGGTATCAAAGTTGAAGGTGAGCTGGGAGACTTCCAAATAATTGAAGAAAAAAGCGACAGTGACGATGATGACAGAACAGTTAGCAAAAGTTCAAGGACGATCGATACTCTTGCGACCATCCCATCAAGTGTGGTGAAGCCCAGCAGTTCTCCCATTGGTAATGTGGCAGTGAGCAATTCTGAAAATGTTATAATTGGGAATAACACCTATTTTAATGGGCCTGTTGTAATCAAGCAAGTGATTCAAAATACTGCTGGCCTAGAGAACCCATCCTATGTGAAAACAGAAGATGAAAATGTTCCAGTTCAGAAATACCAGGAGGAATCAAAGAATGCCAATGGTAAGTACAAACACTGATAGAACATGGATACTATCTCAATGGCATTGTGTTATTGAGGTGGTTCTCCGCTGTATTAATAGCAACTGTTGCCTATCTTTCATGATCTTGCCACTTAAACATTGGGTTGGGAGGGCGCATCACTTCCATTCAGCCCGGAATTTCCATAAAGCATGAAATCTCATTTCAGACTATGCTATAATATAATAGCTTGCCATACATTTATTTAAAACACGTTCTCACTTTGCTATACTACTTATATTTTTACCGACTTCAAAAAAGGAGGAGGTACTATGTTCGGGATGATTGTTTTTTTTTTTTTTTTTTTTTTTTTTTTTTTTTTTTTTTTTTTTATTCAAAATGTATGGTGAGCGATATTTTTGTGCTATGAACTATATGCTATATATTTTAGCATAGTGTGAAATGAGCTTAAAGTTATGCTCAAACCTGTCATTGTTGAATAACTATTGTAGGTATTACAATAATAAGTTATAATATCAGATGACTAAATGATCCAATAGACTAAATAAAATTAGACTGTCTCTCATTGAATCACATTCCATACAAAGGATCCATATGTATAGAAAACTAGCTTTTCACTGAGGCTTCAGCTGTGGATGTCGCGGTGTCTGTCGCGCCCGCGATATCGCACCAGTTTGCACAAGGTTTAACAAGCAAACTTACTTTCGCATTTATTATATTAGAGACCAGGTATACTATAGGAACCGATACAAATCGTGCACTTGGTTGCAATGGTCAACTAGCCGCACACTATACAATACCACAAGACAGCCACGACTGGCCGGAGTCGCGGCCGTCTAGTGCGCGAGATCTCTATACAACAAACATATTTGACACTAGCATTTAAAATTTGTGTAACTAGCATTTAACATTTGTGAAACTAGTATTTGTAACTCCTCTACTCTGTCATTTTTATTTCACTAACTTTCATAGTAAATTCTTTTGTACTGAGCTCATAACTTTTTCATAATATATACTTATTGCCTTATAACATTTGGATTTATATTTATTTTGTATCGTTCAGTTAAAATTTGTTTTTTTTTGTCTTCTCATTCCACTAAAACTTCCATTTGTGCATATTATGTTGAGTTTGTTAATGATTAGCTGTTGCCTATATCATTTTAGAATTGGCACCATGAGTTGCAAAAGATTAATTGTGTTCCTTATCTTTTACAGCTATCAAGAAGTTTCATTTAAGGAGATGGCACAAAATAACATTTTCAGCAGTATGTATAGTTGTACTTGGTGGTATATTTGCAATATTGTCAATAATACTTAGCAATTCCAGTCAAGATGATAGTCCGCCATCATCACCATCAATGTCTGAGGAAGATAGTAGTACTGGGAAATCAAGTAAGTGGCAGTACTTTGTTTGAAGCTCATGCCACTATCTCTTGCCTTTACATGATCATGCTAATGGTGCGCTCACATGGGCAACTAAAATCTGGCAATCCTTGGCAATTTCTATATAATCTTGGTATTGCCCGGATGTCACGTTATAATTGCACAATTAATTGCCCATGTAAGCGCATCTTAAGTGACTAACATGATAGTTTGCAGAGACTTAACTTTAACATTTTACTGAAAAAATATTTATTTTTACATCAGTCACCTTACTATGCAATCAATATTCAATAATTCAATTGTGTACACCTTAAAAGTTCAATTTAACCAAAGAAATCCGAGATAGCTAAATTATCACATGAAGATAGATTTTTTATGAAAAAAATAACTATTAACCAGTCCAGTCAAGAATTTGCAGAAAAATCTAGTGCACATTTGTATCAGACACAAAGGGAAACTATGTGTAAAAACAATGTAACATTAATTATTATAATATTGTCTTAAATTCTTAATGTGTTAAACAAAAAAAAAACAATGTTCAGATTCAATTCATTATTTTTTACCCAAAAGTCCCTTGGAAGTTATGTGATAAGTTATCATTTTAATTATCAGTTTGTCCTTGTACCAAAAAGGTAATCAAATTTTTCCTAAAGTACGAGTATGTGGTGTGGATAAGGGAATTCCCTAAAATAAGGTGTATCTATGGGCATTGTACTGCACATTAATACTAACATAACTTTAATTGCGTGGCGTGGCTATAAATAAAGTATTGACGCAATAATTTATATTATCATTTCAGACTACTCAAAGGTGGTGGGGTTGTTGTATGAAAACTTAAACTTAATTATATTTACTATTGTATTGACCACATTAACATTCCTGTTGATGTTTTATACATTACTAACATTGGATGGCTCTGGTGGTGAAAAGAGTGTGGTCACAGATTATGCGAGGAGTAGGAAAAAAAGAGATTATGAAGCGATACTCGATGATTATGACCCCTACATGAATCCTATTAAGAAAGGTACAATCATTTAATATTAACTATCACGCATAGTGTCCTAGTGTTAGCTTAAGGATACTTTAAAGTGGTCTTATCCAATGAGCAAAATTACTTTTGAGTAAACAAACAGCACTTTGAGTCAATGCTATTTTGTGTTACATTTACTGTCTACTGGTAATACATCAGTTTTAATTTTTTGTAGCTTGAATGATAAGGTTGTATGCTGTTGCTGACATTTCAATATTATTTTTCAGCTAATCCATTGTTGATAGCACCAGATCATCTTAGGATAGTTCCTAGAGCCGATTGGCTTGCTCAGCCAGTGGAGAACTCGTTAGATAAGATCAGACAGCCCGTGCCCTGGGTCATTATATCCCACACAGCAACTGAGAGTTGCACAATGCAGGTAAGTGATATCCTCTTATCCTTCCATTTTGTAAATTTCCAATATTCCTTCCAAGTTTCAAAAAACTTACTATTAAAGCACGGAGACATGGTTTAGAGTTCTAGACAGTGCATTGACAATACCTTACTAAAAGTTCGTCATTGTATTTTATCAAATAGAATACAGCTGATGTGTTAGCGTTGTGTGACATCCTAAAAAAGATATTTTCAATTCCAGAGTGAATGCGTTCTGCGCGTGCGTCTCATACAAATGTTCCACATTGAGTCGAGAAAGTGGGACGATATTGGCTACAATTTCTTAGTTGCGGGCGATGGCTCTGCTTACTTCGGCCGCGGCTGGGATTACGTCGGGGCCCACACGCTGGGCTACAACAGATACAGCATCGGGATTAGTTTCATCGGGACATTTAATAACGATCCGCCCCCGAAGAATCAAATTGACGCCTGTCTCAAGTTACTCAAGAGGGGAGTCGACATCGGCAAACTCGCTAAGGACTACAAACTGTTCGCGCACCGACAATTAGCGTCTACTCTCAGTCCTGGTGACAAGTTGTACGACATTATAAAAGAATGGCCACATTTTGTCAAGAACTTTACAGACCCAGAAGAACTTCTTCCAAAGTATGACTGAGCATGTAGTGAATCTTATTAGTGCCCAGTTTTTTAATATTGTGATGAATATGGTTTTATAAAAAAACTTTACAAATGATTAAGTATGTGATAAATTATATTGGCATTCCAAATGTCTTGATGTTGAGGATGTTTTTCAAAAATGTACTTATTGTATATTACTAGGTACCGTTGTTATATCACCCAGTCTATGGAAAAGTGCCTTTGCGATTTTTATAAGCTGCGCGCGCCTTTTTAGAGCCACCAGTACACGTTGGGCGAGCCCGTTGGGCGAGTGCACTCGGCCAACGCAAAATACACGCTAATCAAAGGGCATATCACGCAAAAAGGCCGAGTATACATTGGCTGAGGGACGGGCTCGCCCAACGTGTACTGGGGGCTAATTTTAATTTTGTAGTTTACGTCGAAAGTTAAGGTGGATGCGTTGAGGTAGGTAGGCCGCGGAATTAAAAAATGTCTTACATTTTTTGCAATATACAGATCAGTGTCAGTTACTATGTTGATCAAAATAAGATTCGCGACCACAGCAAATGTGAATTTATAAAATTAAAATGATTAAACACATCAATACAACTCTCTAAGTAAGAATTGACTTAAAATGTCAAGATTTCACGAAATAGTCATTCAATAGAGTAATCTAACTTGGGGAGTTGTATCGATGAGTTTAATAATTTTAATTTTATAAATTCACATTTGCTACGGTCGCGAATCGTATTTTTACCGACTTCAAAAAAGGAGGAGGTACTACGAGTATGTTCGGATGATTGTTTTTTTGATCAACTTACTACTGATATTGCCCTGCGAATTGCAAAATACGTAAAATAGGTAAATTGAATTCCGCGGGCTACCTTAACGCATCCCCCATAAGATTGTACATTTGGTATGCATGCTTGTTGCAGAATATAGAGTTATGCTAGTCAAACTGACATATTTTATAGTTTTTTTTTAAAAAATTCATTGAGTTATAGTAAACACAAAGAGAAACAAATAAAATATCTCGACTTAGCACACGAGGTTGTCGACATGTGGAATGTGAGCTCGGCTATCATTGTGCCGATTGTCGTGATGGCCGAAAGCCTCGACCAACATCTCTCGAGGCTCTCGTTAGGCGGTTGGATCAAGGGCCTGATTCAGAAGGCAGTACTCCTTGACACGGCTCGCATTGTGAGGAGGTTCCTGTCTCTGCAGCCCTAACCACCGGTAGCTTGGACCCTGCTCCCGACACCAGCGGACTTCTATTTTTTATATTTTTAAATGTTCTTTTATATTATGATTTTAATTTAAGAAATATTTATAAAAATAATTATATAAGAAAGAAAATAAATAAACGAAATAATAATACAATGTAAAAATAAGAAGCGAAAGTTGAATACGTTACGTAAGTTCGTATGTGATAGATAGGTAAAATGGTGCGGGTGATTAAACTATTTAAACTACACAGTTAATATGATTTTAATAAGTTGTGTTTTGACATGAAAATAATATATTTAAGTGAATGAACAAACAAACATATTGTAAATACCTAATACAATACTTATACATCGTCTCCCACCATTTTAACTGATTTTTTTTATTGGTAAAAGTTGAATATTTTTTATTTTTATATATTTGTATAAAGTCGTAGGCGTAGCTTATTATTAGAGTATTACAAATTATATATTTTGACATTGCTTCTGTACCTAAATCGTGATAAAAAGCAAAAAAATTAATTAAGGATTATTGTGCAATAAACATCTGATTTATATTCTTGTTTATTTTGGGTTCGGGATTTGATAGTTAAATTAGTTCTTTTAAGAACACTTGTAAGGCAGCTAATGCCTTATACATAAGCAACAAGGTTAAATCAGCACACAATAAAATAAATACGGTTTGGAAAATTATTGATAAGTGAACAAACGAACAGGAACAAAATTAATAATTATGATAACGCACTGGAGACGTCATGTGGTCTCATTTGCCATAGCAAAAAAGTTGCTCAAGAATTTTGTAAGTTTCTTTACCAGTTTCCCACTTAAAAATACTCCCTCGCTCTCTTTTGATTTAGTAAGGGCGAACGATCAGCCTACGAGCCTGCCCGATCGAATTTAACTTTAACTTAAGCATATTAACCCCTTAACAGTAATAATGGCTCTGACGGAAGATCTTTGGGGACTGTCCATTAAAGTTGAGAGTTTAAGACTATAGCGCCTTATTAGCCTTCTTATTTAATTTGTGTGTGGATCAAGGAGTCTTCCCTGATTTAATGAAATACAGTAAGATAATACCACTTCTCAAATCCGGGGACAGTAAAGACACCATTAATAATTATAGACCCGTGCTGCCGGTTTTCAGCAAGGTGTTTGAAAAGGTGATGCTTAACAAATGCTCAATAATTAAACACGAATAAAATCCTTCACGAGCAACAGTATGGTTTCACCAAAGGACGTTGTACGACAGACGCCGGGTGTAATATTATTAAACACATTTAGGCCCAAAACCTAGAAATCTTTTGTGTACTCTCCAATGCATTTGATTGCGTCGATCACGAAACCTTACTCTTGAGTATTACGGTCTTGGAAAACTTGCGATCAATTTAGTTTATTCTTATATAAAGGATAGACCACAGGAAGTCCAAATAAATGGTGTCAATTCACTCGGTTTAAAAGTAAAAATAGGTGTTCCACAAGGCTCGATATTTGGTCTAGAACATTTACAACAACCCTAGTGTGAAATTATTCTGTTAAAGCAACTTGGCACATATTCTCATCAAAAAATCCCATAGAATACGGTATAGTTTCTGCACAAATTTACGCTCTTATGGCTTGGACTAAATTTACTGCCGCTGAGTGTATAATGTCAAGCTTAAAGTGTTGTATTGACTTTGATATTCAAGCCTGTATTGTAAATAATTTTGCATGCAATGGCTGTATGTCTTCGCGCTAAGAATCCAACTGTACCTAATTTATACCCCATTTTATGTGAACAGTAGCTATGGGCGTAGAATATAATAGAATACTCTATATTATGTACACCATAAACAAATAAGTATTACAGATTTATGTAGAAATAAATGTAGATCTAAGTTAATGATTCTCTCTTGTATTACATTACAATCACACACTGTGGCTACACTTGGAACTAAGTATAGTCAATCTCGTAATTGCTTTACCACCTTAAGGGCGTTTGTCCACCGCCACTTCAACGGGACATCAACGAGAACGAGATGACACACAGTGGAACGAATGTATGGGAGCGGTTGGACGTAGACATGTCCGAAAAATAAGAGTAAAATTATGACAAACTAATGATGCCATCTTATTCGATTACTTAATGCCTTCATAAATTGTGGTGATGAATTTCTTCATAACTCCCATATTTCGGGAGTAATTTGAGAAAATGTGAAATTTTACTATGAAAATGAGTGTATTGAGCTCTCTCCCTCCTGATTCCGGGCTTGTTTCAAGTAGCGGTCTCTAATATCGTAATGCTATTACTAAGAGCTATATTTAATACTAAGACACATAGTGCGCCAAATGTGCACTTTCTGGGATAAAAGGAAATGAAAATTTAAAAAAAAAAACGTTTTTTCCCCATTTGTATTTACTTTAAACCGCAGACAGACTTATTAAGAGGTCTATAAATATATTATATATATACAGAAATATATATTAACAAAAATATTCACAAGAACTGATGAGAGTATGACTTTTAAGTAAGTTGATAATAAATTACCTAGTTTCATTAAAAGTACAATAAATAATTAAGATGTAAGCTCTAATTTACTAAGTTACACATTTTAAAACAATAACATCATTTAATTATCTTCGTCATCATCATCATCATCAATTAATTCAAATTCAGAATCGATGTCCGCTAAATCATTTATGTTAACAAATTCGATATCACTTTTCTCAGAATCCGTAAGCTCATAAAATTCCTTAAAAGAAGATTTTTTTACAAACTTATTTCCTTTTGGACGGATACTTGTAACAAGTGGATCAGAAGACAGTAAAAGATTGTGCATAATATCTTCATTGCATGAGATACTGCTATGCTTTCGAGAATGCCCCTCTCTATATTTTCTAAAATCTTTATTTCTAGCCTCAGATGCCTCTTCGGATAGAAAACCAATGGGCACAATTGACATGTTCTGAACTATGTCTGGCCCATGCATTAAAATTTTATGAAGTGAAGAAGGCATATAATACCATGGGTATAACTCCACGTAAAGCTTAGCAGTATCAAAGCAGAACTCTCGGAATTTAGTTACGTTGATCTTCTCTCCTGATGAAATACACTGCAAGATCACACAGATTTTTCTTAAAAGCATAGCATCTATTCCGGTCAGTTCAGCAGATTTAGTGTAGTTTTCAAAAAATCTCCTTGCCGAGTTGCCATTGTTGGTGGATCCACTGCCTTGTTTCACAACATCGAGAAGTAAGCCCGTTTCTCTTCTTACAGCCTCTTGAACTCTTTTCTTCCTGTCATCAACTTGCCTTTTTGCTATATCACCCCTTACTTGCCATGATTTTATGTCTAATTTGTAGGAAATGTGTAATAAGCATTCCATTGAGCGAATCCAAGCGTGAAGGGTGCTTAAGCTATATTTATACATGTCCTCGTTTGCGTGTTTATCTTTGATTAACTCTAAATTATTCATTTCTTTAGGACAAGCCTTGCATATGTCACACACTGAAGCTGCTGTATTGGATATAATGGAATGAATTTTACCATCAATCATTGTCAACAGCAGTTGGTGTTTGACACTAATTCCATCAGTGATGGTGGATGGAGTTAAGGCTTCAATCTCTGCTTCGATTTCAGCCATCTCTCTCTGCACATTTTCTTTGGTTTCCTTTATAAACTTAAACAATATTGGCCGGCAAAATGAAGTGGAAGATGGTCGATCGTTTTCCCAAATTGTTACACCTTTTGAGACGAGCCGCAGTGGTACAAGACTAATCATAAAATTACTAGCAAGATCGATTTGCTCATCTTCACTCGTCCTTTGATGATAAATGCTTTGGCTAGATGATCCGTCAAAACCCCATTTGCTGGTCAATACGAGCTGTTGATTGGGATCAACAGGGGTTTCTAACGACCTAATAAGTCTTCTTGAGGTTAAATCCATCAAGGCTTGTAATTTGATTTTTGCAGAGCTCTCTGCAACTGTGAGATCTTCTTTGGCCGGATAGCACTTAATTTTTTCTTTAACCAACATGTAGTAACTCGGGTATTGAAGAGCTCCTTCTTGAGTGTTGAAATCCCGAAGAGTGTTATAGCGCCATTTCGATAAGTTCATCGATACATAAAGAGCCAATGCCTTCAAAGGGGATATTTCCCGTACCTGAATTGATTTACCTTCAATGAAGGCTTTGATTTTTGAGGCCTCTTCTGGATTCTCCGTCAAGTATTTCATAACATAAGCTGTATCGCTTTGTCCTGCCTTTTGAAGCGCCCTTTCGGCCGAAAACATAATTTCAGCGCTGCTACTGCTGCATGAAAGACTATCTTCAGTGGTGCGTCTTCTTTTTTGCCGGTTACTAAGGTCCTCAAAAGATTTACGAGGACTAGGATGTGTACAAGTTGAAGCATCAGATTTAGCAGGAGAAATTATGGGCTCGATGACGTCACTTATATTTTCTGTAGAAGGTTCCATATTTTCATTCTGTAATTCCGGCCATTGAATTGCAGCCTGTAGCCAAATCTCATGTTTCTTCCGAAACTTATCTGTGCTTCTTCCAGACTGTGTCCATTTTGCATAAATGCGGTAGCAAAATCGACGACACCAGTCTTTTAAACTTGTTTCAGCACTTTCACATAACTGAACACAACTGTTATCTTTTAAAACACTGAACAAATAGTTAAAGTCGCGTAAATCTTTATGTGCGCGTGCGCATAAAGCAACGTGAATATCAAGATTTGTATTAAAATTTGGAAAATACATTGCGAGATTAGCTTGGATACAACGAGGTGTAAATCAACACTGATTTTAAAGTTACTAATAGTGACCTATTTATATAAAATCCAGGTATCCCAGGTATCCTTTGTTAAATATTGCAAGGTAATTAGTTATTGTGATAATTAGTAAATGATGCATGCTAAATTAGTGTATTAAGAGCCATTTAGTAATTAAATAATAGCAATGTTCTTATCAGTAATCATTAGTGCATCAGTTTTATATGTAAACCTTAAGTCCCTAATTATATATCCTAATTAGCTTATATCTTCTCTAATTGGCTGCTCAGAAATGTTATTGTAATAAGGTAAACCTTTAGAAAAACGGTTTTAATCAACAAAATAAACAAAAAATTAAAAAATTGTGTTATAAAATAAACATCACTCTTTATCCCAGAAAGTGCACATTTGGCGCACTATGTGTCTTAGTATTAAATATAGCTCTTAGTATTAGCATTATGATATTAGAGACCGCTACTTGAAACAAGCCCGGAATCAGGAGGGAGAGAGCTCGATACACTCATTTTCATAGTAAAATTTCACATTTTCTCAAATTACTCCCGAAATATGGGAGTTATGAAGAAATTCATCACCACAAGTTATGAAGGCATTAAGTAATCGAATAAGATGGCATCATTAGTTTGGCATAATTTTACTCTTTTTTTTCGGACATGTCTACGTCCAACCGCTCCCATACATTCGTTCCACTGTGTGACAGCGCCTAAGTAGCGATACATACATACATTTACTATGGCCGCGTGTCAACCGCACGTCCGTCAACGGGACGACACGTTCGGTTCGAATAATCTCGTTCCTCGTTGATGTCCCGTTGACGGTGGTGATGGACAGGCGGTGGACAAACGGTGTAAGGTTAAATGTCACTTGCATATCAAATAGGAGGAGGTTCTCATTTCGTCGGAATCTTTTATTGCTCTAAGATTAAAACCAATGTGATAGCTTCAACCTTAATAAAGTTTCAATTTACTGGGAGTTTTTTAAATCAAAAGTGGTAGCAACTACGATTTCGACTATACAATATGAAAATGAGGTCCTACTTTAATAATAAATTGATTGATAAACGTTGACACCTTTGTATACTTCAATACTTTTTGATGCACACAATGATTTCAACGATACATTAATGTAATGTTATGAATACCTCTACTTAGAATTATAATACTTAGTTCATTAATATTTTTTGATCATTTTACAATGTATTAATAGAGACGAAGGTATTGTTTTTTAAATATAAATCAGTCTAATGAAGAGAACGTTAAAATGCGCTACGTCGAAAGTGAAATAATGTTCAGACATAGTTTCATATTCCTTATATATCTCGCGGGCCATTTATATGTTTTCGCTTTGTACAAACGGCGTCACCGTTTACAAACGCTCGCAGTTATGAAATATGCCGAAGGCAAAATGTAAATTGCCTGGTCACTGGCGTTTGATATGATAATTCAAACGCCGCCGCTTACAAAATGCCGCAATAAATTGAAGTATTTAGTTATCTGGCACGTAAAGATGCTATGGTGTCCATGGAATCTGGTGCTCGGAGGACTCCTGCGGAAAATTATTGGTACAAAAACTGGTGAAAAATTGTGAACTGCAACCAACCATTTACAATTTAGCGCATTCTTTTTCGATAGATTATAATCTAACTGAAATAATTTCTACCGACAAATTGTGAACTGGTAAGTATCAAACTTGCTTGCGACGTAACGCTCTTTGCGCTGATACTAAATAGCCTACCTAGCTGCGAGCAACGTGGAAGTAGCGCTCGCCGACCGCTGGCGCGGCACCGCTCGCTCGTCTTGCGCGCTATTCGTCAAAGTTCTAACCTAACCAATTTCACCCAGTTCACAATTTTTCGATAGTTTATAATCTAACGGTAACAATACTGATTAATTATGAACTAACGGTTCTCACAATTTTACGGTGATATAATTAACAGATTGCTGGAATAAAGTCTGATTTTGTCCAACCTGTGTTTAATGATGGTCACTACAATAACAATCAATTTTAATCGATGTTGAAATTATAACAATAATTAAACGACTATCCAATTTGCCTTCGGCATATTTCATCTGCGAGCATATGTAAACGGACGGTGCCGTATGTATAATGGCGAATGACGAAATAACGCTTGCGACGTATACATAGTATAAAACAAAGTCGGTTTTCGTGTCTGACTGTGTGACCGCCGATTTCTTCTAAACTACTTACGCAATGGATTTTGATACGGCTTAAACCATCATTTAGACTTTTAGAGCATTTATTCCGGAAATATATGTTGATAATTTTTAATAAAGATACTCATTAGCAAGCAAAATATATTTTTTACCAGCAAATATTTCTACGCTACGGTGGTCTATCTAAGTTTAGATTTCATACTTCATTATGTAAAAAGGTTTTCCAAAAGTCATTTTGGTAACTTTTACTTCTTATTTTTTCAACTTTTCTTGTACTATCTACATGAAAAACGTATTATTCTTCTAATTATTCTTCTCGTGTCACTTTCTGAAACAACTTTCAGATTAAAAGTCTGTCTCAGTGTGACAAAGCTTCACCCTTGCCTTAAGTCTGTTAAAGTATATATTATAATTATGTCATCATCATCTGCCTAGCCTTTTCCCAATTATGTTGGGGTCGGCTTCCAGTCCAACCGGATGCAGCTGAATACCAATATTTTACATGGAGCGACTGCCTATCTGACCTCCACAACCCAGTAACTGGGTAATACGATACCCCTCGGTAAGACTGGTTGTCCGAATTTCGGTCTTCTGACGACACGTAACGACTGTCAAAGATCCACAAATGACAGCCGGGACCAACGGCTTAACGTGCTTTCCGAGGCACGGAGGAGTCTCGGTACGTAAAGATGGTCACCCGTCCACGGACCAACCACGGCAAGCGTAGCTTAAACTGATGGATCGACCCATGCGGCTGTTATTACGTAGCCACGAGCTCCTTCTTTGGTTTCATATATTATAATTATGGAAATACTGTATTAAATAAATCAATCATCATCATCAGGTTCCAGAATTAATTTCCGGAATTATGTGTAATTTTAATTAATTGATATTTAATTTAGGTATATCACAGAAATTTTTATCTGTGAGAGGGAGTGGGCCATAATCCACCACACGGGCCCAGTGCGGGTTGGTGGTTTGTTCTAGGACATGCCGCCTGTTTGGTCACAATGTATTCGATTTGAGAGCATTGCTCATAAAATAATTTACACAAATTAAAGTGCCTGCATGGGTTCGATCGAACCTACGACCTATAAATCGGTGTGTCGCGGCCGTTTCCACTGGGCCACAACTGTTCTGCTGCAGGTGGAGTTTACTCTCCGCAAATTTAATTTTTTATTTCAACATCCTGTACAGAATTGGTCCCAAAGAATAAATGATTAAATAGATTAAATAAATGCGTTTGATCCAAAGTAATTTTCTTTTATTGCTTTTCTTGAAAGTACTTGAACGAACTAACCTGAACGGATCCATACCATACCAGCCATTTGTACAGAAATCCGCACGCTGTCTATGTCAAATTTGATACCATGTAGGTGTGGTTGACTGTACTGTGAGTGTGACTCTGATTTTATTTCAAGTCTTTCCGCATAGATGCTCAATTATTAAAAAATATAGTTAATTAACCATAAAGGTTCGGGTATGGTTGATTCATTGTTTTTTTAAATCAGTTTTTGATGAATAATTAAAGCCCATAAAGCAAGGTTTTAAACGATTATGATCGTGTCACGATAGTGGCTCTGTAAGGTACCTACCAGTCATTAGTTGCATGCAATATAAGCTAAATTATTATTTGCTGATGCTCGCGGCTTCGCCCGCGTGGATGTCGGTTATTATATACTAAAACCTTCCTCGAGAACCACTCTATCCATTGGTGAAAACAGCATGAAAATCGGTGCAGTGGTTTTTGAGTTTGTTGCGATCAGACAGACAGACAGACGCGGCGGAGGACTTTGTTTTATAATATGTAGTGAAGTACCACCTATACCATGTAGATAAGCATAGTTTACCCCAAAGAAAGGGCTGATTTTAATTAATATATAAGATGATATCTGACATATATTATCTAATATCCGTGGAATAAAATAGGCATCGACAGTAAAGAAACAGACATAAAGAAATTCAAAATTTATTCGCAAGGTAGGACTTATACAGTGTACATAGGTACCTAAAAAAGTTTGGTCGAATTTGCCTTTAGTGAGTTTTGAGACCCACAGAGTTAGCTTTACACTTGTCCTCTCTCCTTTGGCTACCTTTTAATTTTGTTTATGCCAAGAGAGGCAAACACGGAATAGGAAAACAGTAAAAGTGCCCCCCCAATAAGTACATATTCCTCAGTTAGTACTAGGTACGGAAACCTAACCTAACTCAAGCAAGCAAACCTAAATCTAACTGTTGGTAGGTAAGAGGCCGCTTGTGGTTTGCAGTAACAAGGGGACCTACCACTGGTGTATTGCCTCCCCTTTTCGAAGAGGCCTCTCTTCAATTTGCTTTGTCTAGGAGGTCCGGATATCGCCCTGAAGTCCTATCGTAAATTTCCACAACTTAATTTGAAGGTTGGATTCGCGCTTGTGTTGGATATATAATAGATAGGTACCATTAAATAAAACCAGCCGAAATCAATGAAAAGTGCACTTTTACGAGAACCTAAGTAAAAAGACGTTAAGTGAATTGATCGACGCCTGAACATTCGTGTCGTCCATGACCTGGGGTAGGTAGATAGGTACATACTTACTTAAATATTAATGAAAGTGGTCGCGCTATCTCTGATAGATCATCTACTTTATAATTACTAGCTCGTGTGATTTTCACGTTCAAGTCCACACCACTTGTTCACATCGTGTGGACATTTTATTATACACAGTTCCTCTAAGCTTTAAAAATGGTTCAGGTCGCATCAGAGAAATCTAACATTACACCCAGAAGATTTTTTAACGGTAATTATTGTAACAAGAAACAAACGAGGAAACGATTCTGTATGAAGAAGTTCGTGGAGTTTTGTAAGAGGACGGATTTGCACGGGTATAAATATATCGTGATGGAAGATTTCAATTATGGTGAAAGGTAGCGTACACTACTTGATATGATTAATGATGACTAGGTAATCAAACATAATAATATAAGTAGGTAATTGGGTGTCCCATAGCTGTAAGTTGTTGTTGGTGAGATTATAGCCTCTAAGTTATTACTTAGAATAAAAGCGAAACTTGGGAAAGCTTTACCATCTTTCATTCTTGGATTATTTTTGATAAAACTAAAGATTGAATTTTTGCGGACTTTATGCAATGAATTTTAGCCGTAGATCTAAGCCAGTACTTCGGAAACGGACCGAGTGCATACCATGGATTATTTAGATTTTGGATGCTTTTATGTTTTGACAGCGAAACATGTATCTGCCACTCACTGTTTAGTCATGAAATCTCAGGAACTATAAAGGCCTTAAACTTGAAAGCAGATTTTATAGGGTGTACCTAGATGTCGGCATCTAAGTCCACCCCTTTTTCTCGTAAGAAACTTCTCTTGTAGGTATGTTCTCCGCCCTGGGGCGAATGGGTCTGTCATTTATATCATTATCTGACATGCTATTAGGTACTGTTCTTATTGACTAAATCCTCACAATTTTCAACCAACAACCTCTGGCCAAGGGGCGGGAGCGGTCGGGCATTCATCATTATCCCAGGAAGGTACAGGCCCGTCAGTCCACCCCTAAAAGGGTGAAATGGGGCTTAGAAGGTTGCATGTGCGAAGGAAATCACGGAAAACGGTTTGTGGTAAATAAATAGATAGGACAGGACATAGATAAAATTGTGTTAATGTTTACTTCAACTTCGAGCAATTCTGAAGTGGTTCTGACTTAGGTGCTGCTGGGCGGTTGCCGTGTTGATCAGCATAACTATTGCGGCTTACTTCGTGGTCACCGCATACCGGTGGTACGCAAGGAATCCTATTGTAACCGTGAGTTCCTCTGTGTATCAGTAGATGAAAAAGTAACCGTTCTTTTTCTAAAACTTGATGTGAGGCGCCAGCTCCATGGACGAGAGAATCGCGGCGATAGTCACGCTGTGCCTTCAAATTATCACCGCGATGATATCGCCGTGTGGAGATTGATTCATAGAGTTTCTATTGAATTTGAGGGCACGGCGAGACTATATCGTCTCGATTCTCTAGTCTCTGCTGATGGCGCCTGATCGGTCATAAATATTGCGGTTTTGATCGTGTCATGTAAGTACTGCGGCTTTGTATAGCGTGATCATTGATCGTGTCATTAGATACCGCGGATTTGTATACCGTGATCATTGATCGTGTCATTAGATACCGCGGATTTGTATACCGTGATCATTGATCGTATGTATGTACCTGTGTTACAAAGTCTTACTAAAGTTTCCGGTTTTTAATACTTGAAAGAAATAAAAAATTAAGAAAATACGTTTATATGCGGTAAACATGACGCAAAAAAGAAAAAAATAAGAAAAGGTTGGGGGAACATACGTCACATCCACGCAAAACGGCCATCGCTCAGCATTATGTCGCGATCTTATGCAAGACAGAACCCCAGCGCTAGTTTTCAGCGATAGCCGCGATGTATGTAATGACGTCGACCGGTGAGGCTTACTAGAAATATTTAAAAACCTACCAGGTAGGTAGGTACTACTTGGTAGGTTTTTAAATATTTATTTCCTAGTACCTATTTGGCCGCAGTTGACTTGCTTACCTACTGTCTGCCCATTAATGCTGTCACACCTGCCTACAATACGTAGGTACCTACGACTGTAAGCAGCTATTAGGTTGTGAACACTATGTAAATAGATATACTTACTTACGTCTATCCTGAGCAACTATCATAAAAAACATGGCATAAAACATAGCTTATCTGTGAAAATTATTAAAGCCAAAGAAGCCAATCGATCATCACTGCCAATCTGTGTTGCCAATCGTTGCAGTTTTAAAGATTTTATCGGCTGTGTATTCTTTCTACAATGACGAAGGACATGATTATCGTTATCCGATAACGTTAATAATCCTTTGGAGATTTAGGTTTACTAAAAAGTAATCCACATAGGTAATAAGATATTTTTTACTATTTTTAGTTTTATCCGCGAAGTGACAATGCTTAGGGCCGAGACACACCGGAATGGCAGCGGACGGAAGCGCCCGGCAGCAGCCGCCAGCGGCGACGCCGCTAAGAAGAAACAAATGAACATATTGGCGCATGAAATGCGGCGGGTGTGCGCGTGGCTGCCCGCGGTGCCGCGAGCGGCCTCGCATCGCCGCTGGCAGCCGCGGGCAGAACTAAGCGATACTGGTCTTTTAAGTATGTACATAAAGTTTAAAATTATTTCACACTCAAAGTGCTCGCCGCGTGGCTGCCGGCCGCTGCCATTCCGGTGTGACTCGGCCCTAAGATACTGCGGAGAACAAAAACCGTATTTATCATTTATACCTACTAAAACCATAGATATTTCAGGTTATAGAAAGCACCCAAGGCGCAATTTGGGATGTCCCATTCCCTGCTGTTACTATATGTGATTTGAATATAGTTTCCAGAAGGGCTGCAAGGACGTTAGCAGATAATTTGTAAGTGCTCCATCTAATGATGTTGAGGTACTCGTAATCATAAGATCTTCGAGGACCTTGTGAAATAGTCAAGATCTCATGACCTGACATGTTACCTGGATGGCTCGATCTCAAAATATCAGATGAGGGACACACAAAACCGGCAGAAACGAAGTCAAAGTCAAAGTCAAAGTCAAAGTCAAAACGTTTAAAAAACGGAAAGGATATTCAGCAGTGGCTGATGATAATGATGTGGCGATTTATCGTGTCAGTCAATGGCTTAATATCGAAAAGCTTTGACAAAGATCTTGAGAAGCTATCATGCAATAGCTGGATCTAGATTAGTGATACAGAAATCTTGGACTGCCTTGCTAGAAAAGGTTCCTAACTTAGAGTCTCACCATGTGCATGCACTTAAAACTAATTCAAAATTGTCCTTTCTCTTCTGAAAAGTACGTATCTAACTAGGTATAATTACAATTTTTAGGACTCTTCCTGACAATGTTACTGCAGACTTTGTTTTCAATACCTTTCGCCTGGTGCCATTGTTGTATTCAACCTTCACAGCTGAGGCCAATGAGAAGGAAGATTTACAGACACTGCAAACTGTATTGGATTTTAACAACATTTCGATAGAGGCGTTATTTCTAAGAGTAAGTAGGTATTTGAATTGTAGTGCTATTTTCATCTCCAATTTTAGCATCATAATCAGCCTATAATGTTCCCACTGCGGGAACATAGGCCTCCTCTCTTCGAGAGGGAGTGGGCTATAATGCGGGTCGGTAGATGTCACTTTGAATTTTTAGTTCGAGGACATGCCGGTTTTCTCTCGATGTTTTCCTTTACCGTTTTGAGAGCAGTGGTGATGAAATTATTCACACAAAGTAAAGCACCACGGCCTACAACTAGTAAGTCGGGGCCGCTACCTCTGGGCCACCACGGCTTTTTAGCATAAGCTTTTAGTAATCATGTTAGGGTTGCTAGAGATTATACTACAAACCGTGAGTCATGCTGACTTTCTTACTAGAGTTCTCCCTATTTCTACTATTGTATAGAATCAAGTTCGTAGAAAGCTGTGATTCTTCTTCCCAGCTTAAAGCACTAGGAAGTGGTGAAGGGCGAGTGTTTTGAATAAATGACTTTAAATTTATTACTATTGATTTTTTAAATAGGGAAATTTCTTTATTCTAGAATGCTATAATTCCTGAATGTTAGTTTACCCTTGGGCGGTAGGTAAAGCTAAGCTTTCCTACTTCTATCGATATGAATCCGTGCATTAACCATGAACGGTGATGTTACCCAATAACGGTGGTGGAAACGGAAGACTTAATTTTGAAATTGTAGGAAAGTTAGAGGCAATCACGAAACTTTTCCATTACGTTACTTTACTTTTCCTTAGAGAACAGCGTGGGCACAATGATTTATTGATCTAACAAGTTTGGTTTTATTTATGCGCCATTCGATGCGTTTTTTTAGAACTATGCTTGAAAACCTGTAATAACGTACCTAACTGCTCAACTTGCCTAGTTGGAAAATTAGTTAAGTATTTGCCTTTTAATACAAAAGTAGTAAAAAAAAAAATTACTTAGATAATTAATGGCAATGTTGTTCTTATGAGTCAAGCCTTGCTTTAATAGCTTAGTTACTAATGTAACTAAGCTATTAAAGCAAGGCTTGACTCATATAATTATAATATAATTATATATATAATTAATATAATTATTATACATATTAGTTAAGGAAAGCCCCCAGGGGGCTTAAAACAGCCACTTGGGCAGAATCATAATAGGAAAATATTATGAATCATCGTAAAATGTCGCAAATCTGACAATTTATAATATGATCTCGTGCGATTCATATCACGAAATAATTCATCTGTTTTGACTGTTTTCTATGGAGATTCGTAAAATGGTCCACACATTATGAATTGCTTTTGTGTCAAATGAGAGGAATTGCTAATGACAGCTGGAAATTCAGGAAATGAATCGCTTTTAGAGGAATTGCTAATGTGGCCGTTTTAGGCCCACGGAGATCACAGAGTAGAATCCGTGTCTACTCTAAACTGGTATTACTAAGTTCGAGGATTTTAAGGATTATTTCGCCCTTTAAGGATTTGCTTAATAGTAAAGTATAACAACTTATTTGACTAATTAAAGCCGTCTTCCTCTGCTCCTTGTTTGGTGTGCCCGACAGGGTCCTCAATGATCATGCCTTTGTTCCACTTAAATTAACATTGTGGAATGCAATAAATATATTGAGTACTAGCTGCGCCCCGCGGTTTCACCCGCATAAGCCTCGATCCCGTGGGAATATCGGAATAAAAAGTAGCCTATGTCCTTTTCCAGGCCAAGGTCAAATTTCATCGAAATCCGTTCAGCCGTTTTAGCATGAAAGCGTAACAGACATAATTTTTTTACTTGTGCATAAAGTTTTAATTAATAAATAATAGTATGTCCGCGTTCTTCTATTGTAGCAATACCCTGTCCTGATAGCTCTGGAGGTTAATAAAGAAACTAACGATTACCGTTCCAGCTGTCTCCAGCGTCTTCGTGCAGCAACCTGGTGCAGCGATGCATGTGGAAGAACGCCATATACCGCTGTGACGACATGTTCAAGCAAATCTTCACCATGCTCAGTCTTTGCTGTACTTTCAACTATTATGCGGTTGATGATAACTATAAAACGTAAGTATTGACAAAATATAGGCGACGACAACGAAGGACTCACTTCTAGCCGTTGGCTATTCGTTGGTTGTTTGGTCTCTAGGAGAGATGAGCTGCTCCAGGTATGTATCCTCCTCTAGAGTATGTACCGTACTCTTTTAAAGTACCTACATCTCTCGTTTAACGTCACACATCACTCACACTCTGTGTAGAACAAGAAATTGCTTCAAATAAAACGGAAACACTCCTTATGCCCCGATATTTTTGTTCTCTAAAAAGTGCTCGTTTCTTTTTTAACCATGTGCCGTTGCGATACCCCGAAAGTGGAAGTGGTACGTAACAGAGCCTTACTGTCAGTATTAGTATTTTTGTACCCTAACCTTCCGACACGCTTTCGCATCCAACATCAAGCATCAGCAGCGACATTTCGTGCCCTATAAAAATATATAGAAAACATGGGTTGGTTCCGTCAGTGCGTTGTTTCTAAGAAAAACGGTACAAGGACGTTTTGGCGCGTGGCCAAAATCGGAACTAACGTCGGCATCTTGTTTTTCTGTGACATTAACAAAATGTTTACCAATTTCTGTCAATGTCAATCAGGCGCCAAAGGATCGTTGTAGCCGTAGCCGTAGACAGTGTAGCGCTATATTTGGAATTTATGATCCAACATAACGCTGATCATATGGTTTTGTCCTCGGTACATATTGGTCCTTTTGTGTCTAGACTCATCGAACAAACCACTTAGAAAATTGTGGTATTAACTTACCATCAGTAGTGTTCTACAAATTCATGCTTTATTATTTACGGAAGTAACTATGATATAAAAATAAATAATATTCCTATAAGATAGACCAATACGTTTTGACTCAGTTTGCCTTAGCCTTAAATAAGATTAGATAATAGCCGATCAAAGTGTTTAGAAAGATTTTAAATCTTTTCCTAAGCCATCTTTTCAGCGATTTAGACCCGGAAATAGTACCTGCCTTCGTAGCTGACCGAAGCGTTTACTATTCAGATAAAGACGAACCTTAAAAACGGACAAACAAACGTTTCTAGCTGCCATGCAGTGCAGCTGATTGCTATGTACTAGATTTAAGGGTATTTCTGCCGGTGAACTGGTTTGGACATGAATCTTTTCAACTTCTTCTATAAGTACCTACCAGCTTAGGTAGGTACCTACTTTGAACAGATTGTTTTTTTTTTTTAATAAGGTTTGAGAGCACTCATGAATATGAAAAACTTTTAGTACGGGACCAACTATGAAATAGCAAAACAAAAGAATGTGCTTTACACTATGATATAATATCTATAGAGTCTAATTTTTTTCAACAATTTTTTTTTCGGTTTTGTAATTATATAAGTTCCCTAAAAGTGGTTTACATTAATAAGAAAGTACTTACATACTTACATCCCTTGAAACAACTCGTTAAATTTGAGGATGTCCATTATACCTACTCTATAGTCAGCGGTAACCTTTTTTAATCGAGTGGGGTTCATACCCCGCGGGGCCTAATTGGTATGGGTACAAAAAACTGTTCAACAAGTAACATGGGACTACGGCAAACAGACGAATTAAGCCTCGTGCATACTGGTGCGATATCGCGCCTGTTGGGCCTTTTTGAAAGTTAGATTTCGAGGCGTCTCATGGTGGCCTGGAAGTTAACCCTAGGTTAGCTATGAGCTGCGGGTTATAAGCCTGGAATGAACCGAGAATTTGCTTATGTCATATCCAATATCTAACACTTTCAGCTCTTTCGCTCCAAACGCGCATGAGACCACTATACCAAAGAGCCAGTCTATTTAAAGTCACTGAAATTAATTGTTAAGCATTGATACCATAAGTGAATTAACCGCGATAAAGCCATTTCATACAACAGTCAAAGAATGACAGTAATTGTGTCTTGTGATTTGAATATGTAGGCAATTTAAGTTGGTAATCAATTTGCTTCACAATAAATTTCCCTGACTTTACTTATGGTCTTTCTTGTTTTGCAGTTTTAAAGAAGACCCTGTCTTGGCGAATCCTCGGCGTGTGGCCTCCTGCGGCTACCAGACGGCACTGACGGTGCTCCTGTACACCAATCCTGATGATTACTACAGTGCCACAATAGCATCGCAAGGAGCTTTGGTATGTAATGTTATAATGTATTACACCAAATCAGACTTACAGATCACCCAGAACAAGTCTGCGCTTCGGCAATTTTCGTAAAGCCCTTTCCATAACTCGCTGAGAGACTGAATTTGTTTCGCGTTCGTGTGGAGGATGCGAATCGGCTAACGTAAACTAGGACGCCCTCAGGCCATGAGGTGACACAATCTCTGCAGGATGGCTGGTGGCGACTGAATGACTGTAGCCGAGGATCACATTCAATGGCCTGCAATTGAAGAAGCCCGCTTTCTGCTATAGTTCATTTATTTGGTACCTATTATTGGTTTTTGAGACGAAAGCGCAAAGCAAGGATATCTCTAGGATGCGTTTAAAAATTTAAAGTAATAGATAATAGGTAGTCTTTACCGCGGCGGTTGTAGGACCAAGTCCTATTTATTGAAGTGAAAACTTCTTTAAGGTGCACTTGTTGAACAGTGAACGAATCTGAACCGGATGTGATACAGCCGTTTTACTACTATATACTACTACTGCTATTAGCGCTATGGAAAATTGGAAAGGAGGTGTATTCTGTGCACCGATATACAATGGTGTAGTGAAACAACAAAAATAATAATTAGCATAGCCGAGAGATGAAAAAAATTATGCACATATGCGTGTGGGGTATTATTGGATCACATAATGATAATGATGCTTCTAAATGATTTTGTATGTCCCACTAGTTTGAGGTATGTGATATTTTCGGTTACAACCGCAGGGGACGACCTTAATAATTTTTTCGAGAAATACTATGAAATACATACTTATTTTTGCGGCTGGTAAATATGCGTAATATTCATTGTCTGTCTTCACTGTGCCTGGTTTGAAAACACTTGGCCGGTATTTTTTCACAACGTACCGCATAAAACACTATCAATATTGCGCGAAGTTACTGCGCGCAATATTGAGAGTGTGCTACTACGGCGCAGTAGTTTCCAGCGTACGTAAGTGTAGTCGAGTTTTCAAATTAGCGCCTTTCGACGTGTTGTCATTGTGGTGTGGTTGTGGTACGTACGTGTGACCAGGCCCTAATATCTACGAAATTGGCACTTTGTATAAGTTTGGCATTTTATCATTATTTCACGTGTCATTTCACAATGAATATTTGTGTTAATCGTACGGATTATTTTACAAAAGTTGATAACCATTTGAATTATTATTTATTTATTTATTTGCTATGGATGACTTACAGCTAAAATTAACAGAAAAAGAAAACTGTATGTGAGACTGACAGCCAATTAAAAGTCTTCACTTCTAAGAACAGAATAAAAAGAAAGAAAGAGTGTGAACAACACAACTACCAGTAAAAAGAAAAAATTACAGTATAACATTCAAGCTTAAACTAATTTTAAAGTTCATATTCAAAACACCTGAACGTACAAAATCTTAATTAAAAAAGTCAAGGCTCATGCACTTTCTGGCCGAGGACACACCTGTTATAAATGGATCAAAATCATGATATGTGATTCCGGTGGTATATCTCGATATCATTTTGTATTGGCTCTAGTGTGGGCAGGCACTTCTCACGTATACAAGATACTTTTAAAGCTGAGTGTACACTAGAGTATTTTCTCGAGCATTTCCATGTAATGTAACGTTCCTACGAATAACCGACACGGTGGTCGAAGCTAATGCTCACGGCGAGTGAAAATTTACGTATAACATTCCTTTCTATTTTGCGTTTACTCTTCGTTGAAATGTCGTATCTGCAGGTCGCGTGTGATGCGGTTATCTAGCTCGATGACATGTTACACAAATCCGTTCGTCTATTTGCAAAATCAAGTTGTAACAAATCGTCGAGAGTCGTGCTGATTGTTCGGTTCGTGAAAAGGTGACGGATTTGACCGACTTGGTGTTTTGTTACAATTTAGTAAATGCTCTAGTCTATACTCACCTTTATGGAAATCAATTAGGTACAGACCCACAGCTTCATGTTGTCCTTTTTGCTGTCCCAGAATTAAAAAAATGTTCTGACCCTTATTTGTGGCCAGTAGTAATCTGCTCTTTCTTTCTAAATGTTTTTTTCTTTCGCTATTAGGAAACCTGCTTTATTTCATGAAAACTTAAATAGGGGTTTAGGAGTATGAGGAACAGGGTGTAAAGTTCACTCATCCACTATAAAAAAGGGAGGATCCTCCAACCAGACGGGTGTTGTATCTGGCGGGCAACTGCCCAATGATTGATATTGGATTTTTGTATATATGTTCCAGTGAACATATATACAAAAATACCGCGCAATTAGAGTATACCGTGCAGTCACGGTATACTCTAATTGCGCGATGCAGGATTTTTGTGATGTCAGGATTTTTGTGTGACGTCAGGTCTTTTGATGCGTAGTTCGAATGTGGCGATTTAGGTACCGCCACAGGGGTCATTGTAATCAGAGCAGTGGTGGCCCAGTGGTAACGGCCCCGACTTACGAGTTGTACATATTACATTTTACCAACTTTTATTTGTCAAATATTTTATTATTTAAATCTAAAAAAGGTCTTAAAACTGGGTGATCATTTTGATAATCTTCCAATCAACTCCGCCTGTCACAGTTCACTTCTGGACATAGAACTCTCCCAGCACACCGCCTCCGCCTTCCGCATGCAGACTGTCCCAGCCACCTTTTTAAGGTCGTCTGTTCATGTGGCTGGGGGGCTTCCTACACTACGCTTGCGATACGCGGTCATAAGGGAAATGCTAGGAGTAGCTACGTGTATGAATACAACAGTAGTCCATGTTACAAAAAAAATAAGCAAGTCAGTGTTGTCATAAGCAGCACATCATCTGATTTGATTAACGCGATTAGATAATATAGTTATAGGTACTTATAATACCACTGCGGATACTATTTATTAATTACATTACTAATCATAACATCTATAACTCCCCCCCCTTCTTGATACGTGATTCATGATATCTACTCTAATAGGTATATAATATGTTACATTTTAAGCCTTTGTTTGAATAGAAAAACACGTTCTTAGATCCAGTTGAAAATCAGAAGAACAAAACAGAACCGGATGTACCATTATAATAAATAAATAAATCAAATAAAAATCGTTAATTACACACTCAGTTTGTACATTAGTTTATTGCACCTATTATAGAAGTCAAGGCGCTCTCATATTCAAGTGGTTTTCAGTATTTATCTGCGTTTTGGAACAATTACCTCCATGGAAGGTAGATCAACGGAATAAGAGCGATGGGATCGCCTAGAGCCAAGTATTCTATTAAAATATAGCTCAAAAACCCAAAATTCGTTATTTTTCGTGAACAGAAGTTTATAGTGAAAAACAGAATTCAAACTTTATTCAGATACACCTTGTAAAAAGTTGGAGACGCTTGTTCTTATTCCAAATATTCAAATCAAAAATGTTTCTCGAATTTATGCAGTGTACACATTGATTTATCTCACTTTTTGTTGTATTTTCCCTTCAAGCGAAAACGCGGTGTTGGTTGGTGATTTTGATTTCCCAACGGAATTTTGAGCGTTCCACGTTTCTATTATCTGCTAGCTTTTGTCTATGATGAGTTGATGACAGACATTACCAAACACAGAAAAATAGTATTCCTTTTGGGAGTGGCTAGGATTTAATGCAACGAATAAAATTCCACTATTAATTTCAAAATATTCAAGTAAAATACCGATGCTAAAATATTTTCGCCTAGACGGGTATTAATAAAATACTTATTAAGCCTTAATCCTTTGCAATTTTAGCCATTCTTGTCGAGGGCATAGGTTATTTAATATAACAAGTATTTGATGCTCTTGAACAATGTGTGAGGCACGTTCGGGTATTTTCCTAACTTCATAATATACTCGACTATGCTAATAAGATAATTTTACTAACCCGTCGTAGGTTTACGGCATCCTGTGTAAACAGCCATCTCGTGAAAGTTTATTATTCTGACTGACAACCTATAGGGTATCTACCTACATAGAGTGCGTTACCTACCACCGTCTTGAAAGCTTTTTTGAGAGCTGCCGGGTAATTGCGTTACACACTCACAATACCAATGCTTCTCATTTTGACAATACAACAATATTACATAACATAACATCACGCCTGTATTCCCCGAAGGGTTGGGCAGAGGTGTACCTATAATACACCCACATTTCCCCAGTTATGTTTAAGCCCAGAGGGCCAGCCTATTGCTATCAACCGTCCACAAATCCAGACTCCGGGCTGCCACTGAGAAATTCCGGATGGAAAAACCCAATTTTGCGTTGTCAAGCAAACAATTTTTTTTTATGAAGCAATGGTTTGTGTGCATTTAAACACATTGACATTTTGATTGTTGTCTTATATTGTTACGTCACATCCGCTCTGACCAATAGCATCGCTTTTCAAGTATTTGAATTTCCCAAAGATTTTTGGAACTTAAAAAAAAAAATCTCGCTCATAAAGAAATATTGATGGAGGCATAATTCTGAAGTAATATAGTTTATAAAAAAAATACTTGGCTCTTATTTGAATCACATGCATATTTCCCTATTGGGGTGCTGTTCATCCTTTGCTTCGTAATACTTATTTGCTTTTTCATTCATCCAAAATTAAATTGCTTGGCGGTGTAAAGAACCTCATCTATATAACCTACTAACTCGTTTCTATCAAACTCTATAACCTACTTACTCGTTTCTATCAAACTCTATAACCTACTAACTCGTTTCTATCAAACTCTATAACCTACTAACTAGTTTCTATCAAACTCTATCGCCTACTAACTCTTTTCTATCAAACTCTATATCCTACTAACTCGTTTCTATGAAAATCCATTACCTACTAACTCGTTTCTATCAAACTCTAATAAAAGTATAACCTACTAACTAGTTTCTATCAAACTCTATCACCTACTAACTCTTTTCTATCAAACTCTATATCCTACTAACTCGTTTCTATAAAAATCCATAACCTACTAACTCGTTTCTATCAAACTGTATAACCTACTAACTCGTTTTTATCCAACGCTGAGGCCTCTTTCTATCTAAGCTTGTTCATTACAACCGTTTTAGTAATTTGCTTCGTTCATAATGTTTTCAATTACAAATGAGTACCTACCTAATATTTTTTCTATGGTAGCAGTCAGCAGGACACTTGCGCGAAACCACTAGCACAAAACTACATTTCCGCGAAAGGACTTTTGCGCGATCGGACTTTTGCGCGAATGTGCATTTGCGCGAAAAACAAGTGGGTTCGCTCAAGAAGTGTCTTTCACAAAAATGTCTTTCGCTCATGTGTCTCACATTATTTATTCTATCTATGTCTATCTTACTTTCTCTTTTTCTTTTGCTCCTATTTTCCCTACTTAAATAATCCAAATAAGTCCAAAATACTTAATTTACACCACTTGTGAAGATTCAAACTAATTTCAGCTCATGACAAGGCCTGATAATAATCCTTTTAGTAGTATTTTACGAGTCTCTGCGAGGAAAAGACGGTTAATTAAGAATTTACGAGTAGTTATCAAACGATTTCACGTTTCCGACGGGTTTCTGTGGTGACATAACTAAGAGACCGGAGAAAGTTTAATTGGCTACAGTCACACCAATTTTATTTTTTATACGGTGTTGAAACATAAAATCATTTGCTTAGATAGGCACAACCTTCTTTTATAGCACCACTATTTATTTATTTATTTAAAATTCAAAAGAAGCTTACAGTACATAAATGAACTCCAAATCGCGTACCTACCAATGTTTGTGCTAAATTAAAGCTAAAGAAAAAGTTACATTATGTAGAACTGTTTAAAATATTTATGATATGTTTTATGTTTTATTTTTGTTTAAAACATTATGTGGACAACAACACTATTCTTTCTAATATATTAGCTACTATGTAAAGTGAAGAGAAATGGATTATGTGTAGGTATTCACAGAATACCGTACCATTCAAACCGGAACTCAACAACTGCTTGGCGGCAGGAATACGTGTGGTGATAGTACGAGTATAGTAGACCGCATGTTAGCATTTTGACCTTGAGCTGGCCTCGTATGGTACGGAGTTTCAATAGAATGCGAGGCCCTTATACTGGTTTTGTTACCAGAGATGTGCGGCCAATTGTACCTGCTTCCCCAGACGAATCTATTACTTCTAAAGGCACCCACAGACAGGCGCGACGAGACGGTGCGACGCGATTTTGGTAGCACAATTTCCATGAAGTTTTCATAGAAATTGTTCTATTAGAGTCGCATCGCCCCTGTCTTCGGTAGCCTTAATTCCTGATTATAATTTAGTTTTTTACGTACAGGTGATTATAGACAACGCGTTCAACATCCCTGATTTGGACTCTCCGGTTCGGATGGTGAACCCTTCCACTGAGCTGCTGATAGCATTGTCTCCTGAACGAACGTACACTACTGCTGGAATTAGGTCGTTTAGTCCAGAACAAAGGCAATGCTATTATAGTGATGAGGTAAGCGATCATGTAATATTTAATGGTTTTCCATAATAATCTACCCAATGTTTTTTTTTTGTTTTTTCACTTCAAGCGAAAGCGCGATGTTAGTTTCTGAAATTTTGAGCGTTCCACGTTTCTATTATCTGCTAGCTAGCAGAGTGGCTAGGATTTAATGCAACTAATAAAATTCTTGTATTAATTTTCCATTTCTAAATATTCAAATAAAATACCGATGTGTAAGCACTTAAACAGTGGTCGCCAGTAGAGCAGTAGTAATGGCCGCGACATACCAAGTTGCAGGTCATGGGTTCGAACCCATGCAGACACTTTAATTTGTGTAAATTATTTCATCACCTCTGCTCTCAAACACGGTGAAGGAAAAAATCGTGAGGAAACGAATCCTAGAACTAAAAATTCAACCACATGTGACAGCCACCAACCCGCATTGGGCCCACGTGTTAGATTAAAGCCTACTCCTTCTCATAGTGAGGAGGCCTGTTTCCCAGCCGTGGGAACATTATAGGCTGATTAAAGTAATCAAAATTAGATAAATTTATTCGAAGCCCATGCAGGGTGTAACCTTACCTCTTTCCACTTTTGGTCTTCTGAGATTTTAGGCCACTCCTTAGATTAGGAGGAGTCTAGCTTGTCCTGCTTTCCCTTTCTGGAGCTACCGCGCTTACAGCCGTTCCCTAACATATTTTTTGTTGCTATCAGATATGACTAGCCCAGAGCCAGTGTCAGTGGCCAGAGTCCACTATTTGTCTTCTGGAACGAAATATAGAGTTCCTTTTTCTTAGTGGCAAACGACACTATCTCTTACCTAGTTTTCATAGCTTCAACATTACTTTAGGTTACGTCGGTTCAGCGGGAGGTGAATAGAGTTTGCAAACGCACAAACAACACGCCCGATTACAAAAATCAGGTATCCACCATATCAGGGGGGGCATCAGGGTTATATACCCTTAATCTCATTTTTGTTTCGATTGATCTATTAAAACAATAAGATTACCGCGATTATTTTTTTTGTAAGTAACGCACTTCATTATTGACGCACATACAACAGATACGGGGCCTTGGCGATTTACCTATCTCCTATGTAATCATTAATTATATAAAAAAATAGGCATCAATGCTAATTGTAATTAATTACTGACGCAGTTCCTATTTATTTTTTACATTGTGGCGTCATTATATAGAGTTTTGTATCAGTGGCTATTGGAACATTATGACATTAGTCAGCGACTATTTTTCAATGGTTCTGCTGACCAGGCGTGATCCAGTTGGAACCAGGATGCGAGGTGAATGACCGCGCGCTGCACTGCGGTCGTTTTGTGAAGCTTACCAGTCGACAAACCACGCTTCTTCTCTTCTTCTTTATTGCTACGATGTAAATGTGTCCTAAAATTGTGTTTCCATAATGCATGGCGGAACGCAAACGTATACAGTGAGGTGGTAGGATCCAAGTTCTCTGTCTCAGTGCGCTGAGCTGACAATGCTCAATTTGTCCGCGACGATAGAATGTATGGTAATCTATGCAATAACGCACATGTAAGACAAAACGCTGATGCTTGTCGGATGAGCTCTCTCGCAGTCATTCGCGGTCAAAATGCCCGCCGTCTGCTGGGCCAAATACTTACGTAATTATATGTCTTGTCTAACGACATAATGCCCATAATTTGACAATCAAAATTACTTTATAAATTCTGTTCTGATGTTAGTATTTCGGTGAATTATTCATATTTTGAGCTAAATAAACCACGTAAAGGCAATCATTTCCTGAATTGCCAGCAATTTCTCTAATTTTCTTAAAATGATGACACATAATATTAGCTGATCAAAGGTATCTACTCAATTCAATTCATATTCGAATCATATTTGGCGTAAATATTGCTGCATGAAAATGACGTAATTAATAAAATTACTGTGATTAAAATGAATCAATTTTAATTTGAAATTAAACTTCAATTTAAAAGTAATTTACAATTTCTGAACCATTTTTCGAATCTCTTTATAAAACTGTCAAACAGATGAATTGCGTATTAGTACGCAGATAGTATTGTGAATGGTCAGTTACTGACATTTTACGATTTTTAATATGATTCTTATCCGATTATGATTCTGCCAAAGAGACCGTTGTAGATCCCCAGATCAGATAGGTCCCCGCAATAGGTCAGCTTTGCCATCCAAATGTGGGCAACCTTTTGGGCACGAAACATTCTAATTGAATTGTCTTAAGTTTTTTTTTGTGTTTGACATTTTTATACTGTTTTCCATGTAATGATTTCAGGTCAAAATTGGTAAATTTCGTCAATACTCCTTCCATAACTGCATGGCGTATCAGAAAGTGCAATGGTTGAAGAAAGTCTGTGATTGTATACCTCTGTCGTTTCCTAGAGAAGGTAATCTGTCCTATTTATAAATGTAAGTGTTTTGTTGTTTTGCCTGCTGCTACTCTGTGCCGCTGTGATAGATTGGGATATTTTCGTATAGGTTATTATATCTGGAATGTAACTGGAAAGAAAGAAAAAGTATTTATTGACTCACAATATTTTTTTTCTATTAGTTTTGTCCTGCTTGGAACCAATACTTTTCGTCACCTTTCAGTAAGAGTTGGTAGTGACTTTTCAATTATAGTTTTCAAAAGCTGCGCTAATTATTTACATAGCACAAACTTATGACGAGGTATATTCTGTCCCATAGTGAAAAGGTCATAAGTTCCCAACAGACATTTGAACGATGTAAGTAGGCACGCGCGTCCCAGCTCGAGTCTTGTATCTTCAGGGACGTAAACTACACGAATTTTCAATTTAGTTGTGGTTAAGTACGAGAATTAACAGTCAGAGTAGTTCATTATTACGTAAATAGGTAATTTACCTTTAGAGTTTAAAATCTTGTTGCATACTCGGCCGTAAATATGGAACATTTTGACAAGTAAAATAAATAAAATTAAAATAAAAGATTATGCTAGTAAATGTATGGAATTTGATACCCGCTGCGTTTATTTCACAAGTTTGTAGGCGTGATTTCTATGTATAACCATGCTAAATTACAGCTTTTCAGTACCAAGGGTCTCCAAATTAAACCGCGGACAGACGACAGACAGACATACGGACTTGGTGAAACTATAAGGGTGCCTTGTTTACTACGGAACATTTAATTGATAAATGTGCAAATTATTATTGGGAAATATTTAAATGATCCTCTTAAAACTTATTGACCGTCTAATCATATAAGTGTTTTTAATAAATGGGCCTTTTTTTAACTTTCTGTCCTTTTCTTAGAGTTGTTCGCAGTAACCAAGCTGTTACAGGCACCCCAACCAAATGGTTTAGGTTAGGTGAGAACTGTGGCCAACCGTGCGTACATCCATATTGGGCGCAGTGACTTGGCTTTTCACTATTTTTAGGACAACAAAGTGGGAATTATTTGAGGCTCACAAAAGGAGGCACTTTTATTATATCCCTTCAATTGAACAGACGAATGGATATTACAGTATCCATTAACATTTTTGGAATATCAAAATGGGAAATATTTGATGTTCGATTAAATACATACTATTATTATTATTTACAGAACCTTACCGGATTTGTAATTTCAAAGACATGGATTGCTTAGACACTGTTTTCAGTAAGCATAGTCGTAATTATTATTCAAATCAAGATTGAGGTTTGTAACTTGTTATAATGCGTTCCTATTTAATTTATTACAGACCAAGATGAAAATCGCAATAATACTAAAGAGAAAAGCGACGATCTCCCATGTTTTCCGGAGTGTGAACATTATGACTATCCTCTGGAAGTCGCCTTAGGTAACCTGGCAGACAACGTCTTTGTTAACGGACTTCCATTCTTGTAAGTTTATTGGTATATTATAGACTAGGTTTTGCTAGCGGCTTTGCGTGCGTGCATGTCGGAAATTATCCCACAGGAACGTATTACCGGCGGGAAAAGGTATCCTACCTTTTAATCATAGGCTCTACAAGCTACCGAGTAAAAATCGACCAACTTACCTTTCAAAGTACAATTGCTTCACTTCCACAAACTTTTCCCAGTAGAGAAAAAACTACGGAGTTTAATGGTGATTGACTTTTTTTGCATATTAAACGCAAATGCGGCATGGGTCGCTCCGCGGCTTATGACACAATAATAAAATTATGGCTGTCCTTGCGCACGCATTCGTCCCCTTCAGAGAAAATATCACTGCGTACTTTTACCCACTGCGTCCTTTTACCCAGAATCTCTAAATCCCATCAACATCTGAAAGGTCATATCAGTCGCTCATCTTATTGGTTATTTTTAAAATCTTGTCTAGAATTTGATACAGACAATGCTATAGATTTACATTATGTTTTCGATATTTTGTGTTATATAATGTAAGAGTTCTCGTTTCATTCCAGTGATGATGTCAATGTAAAAAATAGATCTTTATTGAATGTTTTCTTCAACGACTTGGTATCCACCAGATATAGACGAGATGTTTATTTGAACTGGCAAAATATTCTGGGTGAGTATTCAGGAGGGGATGATGGATTTATTTTACTACATGATTCTTCGTCATTATTAGGTATATAGATATGTATAAGATGTATCTAGGTATTCATACACGTAATCTCTTAAATGGCCATTGTACTCGTCATTATGAACAACTTTGTACAAACAATGAAATCGTCAAAAAAAATAGGCAGTCGCTCCATGTACCTAAAATACTGGTATTCCGCTGCATCCGGTTTAGACTGGACCCCAACATTGTTGGGAAAAGGTTAGGCGGTGATATGTAACACAATATCTATAAACGAATTTAATTATCAAAGTCAAAAACTTGTAAGGTAGGTACCTACTGTTAGTGTTGTATAATTTCTTAATTAGACGGTATTTTTTTTAGTATGAATAATTCATTTTTGTTCGGTGCTACTGTAACGTAATTGGATTTAGGGCCAGTTCTTGATTTATAGACGCAAAAAATATTTGACAATTAAAAAAAAACATATCTATCGACCGGACCACCGGCATCCCGACATCGGTGAACGAAAAACATCGTGCCCTGAGCCCTGTTATCAAAACTTACAAGCCTTGTCATTATTTAGTTCACATGTACCTACTTATATTTTTACACGTTTATTCGTGATTTTGTTTATCAAAAAATTATTTGTAAGTTCTGAGAGTGTCCGGCGACTCTCTATTCCGTCTTACAAGTTTACAAGTGTCGTGCTTAGTAGGTACCGCAGTCAATTATTAAATTCGATTTTCTTTTTTTTTAATGTTAAAAGAGAGAGATGACCTGATGCCCGTGCCCCAGCAGTGGGAACATTAAGGCTGATTATAAATATAGAGATGATGTATGAATTTAACGAAAAATTTACATTCTAGATAACTTGTGAACGTGTAGACTTGTAACTTTTGATAAACAGGGTACTGGACTTATTTAATGCAAGTCTGAAATTGCCAAACTGTCTTGAGCAAGCGTGGTGATGAATGTTCGTGCCTTCTCTGTATGAGAAGAGACATCTGCCCTATTTTAATAAAAACAAATGAATTGAATGAAACAAATGAATGCCCTATTTTAATAAAAACAAATGAATTAAATGAAAAAGATGAATGGCCTATTTTAATAAAAACAAATGAATTGAATGAAATAAATGAATGCCTTATTTTAATAAAATCAAATTAATTCGGAGTCACTTGAGTTTAGATAAAAAGCGAACTTTTCAGAATAAATCATTCAAGTAAATATAAGAATAACTGTTGTTTGTCTCATTCCATTGTGTTTTCAGCTGCGTTCGGCGGTCTCCTGAGTCTCATGCTTGGGTTCACCTTAATATCCGGTTTCGACCTCATACTGTTCTTTACGATCCGAGTGGCTTACGACGCCTGTACCAACGCCGCTGGCAAGCAACAGAACCATATATACGTGAACGAATATAATACCAAGAAGAAGTGGATGGGCAATGCTATTAACAATCCGATCAATCCGAATACTCTGGAAAAATATAAAATAGATTATTTTGAACATCGCAGATACTAGGTTCAGACTTCCAAAAAGGAGGAGGTTCTATGTTCGTCTGTATGCTTTTTTTTGTGTATGTTCATCTATATTTTCACCAATTGTGAACCGATTTAAAAAAAACCTTTTTTAGCTCGAAAGGGTATACTCCCGAGGTGGTCCCATATACATTTTATTAACTTTGCTTGCGTAGTTTTTGAGTTAGCTTCAATATTACGTATTTTTCCCACTTAGTATATTATCTGGACGATGTTCTATGTGACTCCGTCACTGTTATTTACATAGTAGGTAGTGGGCTTCGAATTTGTGTGGGGTGGGTAACACAACAAAAAGTGAAAAATTAAATCTTAGTACTTATTAAAAAAAAAAAACTACCGACTTACAAAAAAAACACTAAAAAAGTAAAAATTAACTTTAATTTTGGAAGTCGGTGGCAACAAACAAATAATTTTATTACTTAACCTTTAGTTATGTAATTTATATGTAAGATATTTAAGGATTCACTCTATACGGAAGATCATCAGTTTTTATTAATAATAAAACTACATGTTTTCTATAACGTATATATTTTCAAAATGTTTATTTGTTTTAATAATACCAAGGAAATACCTAAATTAGCGCGTGAACCGCCCATTCTTTATTTCGCCCATCTCATTCATTAGCGCCAGAAGCTCGGTGCGCCCTTATGTTATGGAATTAAAAAAAACAAGTTTTCTTAAAACACATAATCCTTCCTCGGCAGTTGGGTAACAGAAAGTTGGAACTTTGACAGGAGGCTCTCAGATACGATTCAGTAAAAAAAAATATCCCAATGACGGACTGAGAGTACAAGTGCAGGCTTCATTATGCGTCTGTTTACACCCGTTAGAATATAATAGAATATTGTTTATTGGTGGAAATAAAGTTGTTATCTCTACAACATACCTTTAGAATGTACAATACTAAATAAAATATTGGTATAAGAAGAATATTATAACATGGATGGGATAAACAGAGAACTGAACTATGTACCTCTATGGAACCACTTGTTTTTAACCCTTTAAAGTGGAATGTCACAGGATTTTACATAGTTTAGGTCACTTTTAGATGTGGTAAGTTTGCAAAATGCACTAATTCATGTACAGTCACGAGCAAAAATATGTATACACTCAGCAAAATTAAATAACGATTTTCTCGTGGAATAACGATTGCAACTTTGAGACGATACCTATTTCATAATAATATGGATTCCTAAATACTATGTTCCTTTTAACATAAAATTACAATCAATACAGTAGGAGAAAATCATTTTTAAAAGTTGCTAAGTGTATCCATATTGGTGCTCGTGACTGTATTTATGTGTTATATAAAATTATATTTTTGTGTCTCACAAAAATAAATGCAAGTAAAGGTTTGTATAATTCGTAACCCTATTACCTGTCATAATATCTATAATCATGTCAACATTGAAGCAAACGAAGTATGTTAGGATCGTAGCCGGTGGCGTTCTAAAGTTTCTGCCTACCCCTATGGGAAGAAGGCGTGAGCGTATATGTATATGTCATTATTTTAATAAAGTGATTAATGAAAGTTACATTTTGTTTGACTTGTATCATTGAATTACATAATAAGTAGGTAGGTATTTACCTAGTCTGTTTTTCACAAACGACCAGGGAGCCTAAACTGGCCACATCAGCAATTCCTCTAAAAGCAGTTCATTTCCTGAATCCCAGCTGTCATTAGCAAATCCTCTAATTTGACATAAAAGCAATTCATAATTTGCGGACCAAGAATTACACGCAGATCATATTATGAATTTACAGTGTGTGACATTTTACGATGATTCATAATATTTTCTTGATATGATTCTGCTAAAGTGACCGTTTGCCATACTAACTACTTAGGATGAGATGGATGAGAGTTGCCCAGAATAGAGATGATTAGAGAAAAGAAAAAAAGAAAATACCTACTTAACATTTATTTGCGGTAAACATGACGCAAAGAAAGATCACATAGGTACATACACGAAAATAATAAGTTGGGGGAAAATATGCGTCACATTCACGCAAAACGACCTTCGCTCAGCATAATGCTGCGACCCTATGCGAGACAGAGTCCTAGCGCTGGTTTTCAGAGCGACAGCCGGCGTTGATGTGGTGACATCATTAAGTACAATATAAAATAAATTCAAATTAAATTATAAAATAAAATGAACACAATACTTAATCGTAAATGTTTGGTCAATGACGTGCGATGGGAAATGCCTATGTCTTGCAGAGGACTTTTTCATCTTCGTGTCGCTGGCACGACTGCTGACACTTCAAATCTTGTTGGCCCACTTCGTCACAGCGTCGTCTGTGTCAATGAAGAGGTCACTATGACTTCATGTTTTGGGACAGAGAGGGCAAGATTGATGATGACGGACAGAGTGATTTTGTTTTTTTTTTTAAAAGGAAACTCAGCCCTCTGTCTTGCTCCCCGAGTCTTAAACATATCTGGCGAAATGTAGGTATACTTACTATACATACACCCCTACATAGTCCTTTGGTGAATACCACCATGATGTAATGTAATCGACATGCGAATGTAACCCTGTCTGTCTATTACCTTTCTGATCGGATTTCGATGAAATCACACAGGTACAGGCGTTCCCGGGAGATAATTTCCGACTACAACGCGGCCGAAGCCGCGAACAAAAGTTAGTACTGCTGTCTATATACAGGGTTACTGGTAACTCGACGTATTCCTTGCAGGACGTCATAGTAGGGTTAAAATGCAACAAATTAAGCCACCAAATGTTCTACCGAAATTCAGTAGTTTTTGAATTAGTTAAGAGTTTCAGAGCTAAAAATTACAAAAAATTAAATGTTTTGTTAGTGATATTTGCCAAAGTTTTAGGCATTATTGAACTTTTAATTATTAACAAAGGTCTGCTACGGCGTCAACTATGATAATAACTTAAATTTCAGTACAGTCGCGCCGTAAATCATTTTTAAATTGGTTTCAAATGGTTTAATCTGGGATTTTTCATTAAAAAACTAAAACTTAACTAATTCAAAAACTACTGAATTTCGGTAGAACATTTGGTGGCTTAATTTGTTGCATTTTAACCCTACTATGACGTCCTGCAAGGAATACGTCGAGTTACCAGTAACCCTGTATAAAGTTACGTTGCAACAACTTCACTAGTGACTCGCCCGCGCCCTTGCGTCTCACGGGTGCAATGCACTGATGTAACGACATGTGCATCTAAGTTTAATATAAATGTATTATGCAAACAAACCTTTCAGGATAAATGCTCTAAATGATGGTGAAAACCGCATAAAGATCCGTTGCGTTGTTCTAAGGAAAAGCGACAATAAAGTATAAGGGTATTTGCTAGGGTTTTAAGTACGTAAGGATAAGCAAGATAAAAATAAGATGAGTGTTGTGTTTTCCTTATAGATTGCACGGTTTCCCCCCATTGCATTGTTTTGTTTTAGGTACGTTCATGAAAAGGAAAGTGAATTGATGATTGATGATTTCTACCTATAATTATATTATACTCGTAGTACCTACATCTGTAGTTGTAATTTTTCTCGTTGCTTTTATACAGCATGTCTCGCACGCCACACAATGACCACACACCACCAAACACCCCAATTAAAATTATTATTGAACAACATTGATAAGATGTGCTCTCATTAGAGTCATTCCGGGCAAAAGGATGATTTATTTTTGATTTATTTATTACTGTAACAATATTTGGGATCGGATATTCGTTCCGAAGATTAACCCCTAAATACAAACTTACCTCTTTATAATATTACTAGCTGTAGCCCGCGATTTCGTCTGCGATCCAGGATGAAAAGTAGCTTATGTGCTTCGTCAGGTCC
This sequence comes from Lithophane leautieri, assembly GCA_949152455.1. Lineage (NCBI taxonomy): Eukaryota > Metazoa > Arthropoda > Insecta > Lepidoptera > Noctuidae > Lithophane > Lithophane leautieri. The sequence continues at coordinate 15,282,850 of OX424458.1, read as the reverse complement.
CCAGCTTCCTATCTGTCAAATTTTATGACGATCTGTTCAGCCGTTTTAGCGTGAAAGCGTAACAAACAAACAAATAACTCACTTTCGCATTTATAAACGTACGATACCCCTTGGTAAGACTGGTTGTCAGACTTTTGCACTTCTGACTACCCGAAATGACTGTCAAGGATCTACGTATGACAGCAGGGACTAGACACGGAAGTCTCGATATGTATTGGATGGTCACCCATCCACGTACCGACCGCTAAAAGCGTAGCTTAACCGTCGATCGACCCGCGCGGCTGTTACTATTTAGCCACTAGCCCTTCTCTACATCTTATATCTAGATATTAAATAACATTTTCAGTTACTCATTGGCTTTTAATTCAGCATTACGTAATCTTAGGGATTACCTACTTGCAGATTATCATGAAGTAGCCGGTAAAGAACTACGATAAGGATATTATGATGAGTTATAATGGTATAATAAAACAAATGGTACTTAAAATAGGTCAGTAACCTTTGTAAAGGCAACATTTTTCATTTGTTCTTCAAAATCTTTAATTATTTTAAGAATTCTCTTAAGGCTGATCCCCCACAGACAGGCGCGACGTGAGTGACGGTGCGACGCGATTCTGGTAGAACAATTTCCATTAAGTTTTTGAAATTTGGACAAGACAACGTCAGTACCTAGTTAATTCATAAAAATAAGATTATAATTATCCTAATTTAACTAAAACTATATTCTTGGACACTTGAATTGAGTCACCCTATACAACGCGTAACGGACTAAATGCAAGAGCTCATACACCCCAATTAGAATATTAAATTATAAGACTAAATTAATATCTGCAATTTAATTTAATTAAACCACACCTTAAATTAACTATTTTATTTAACGCGCACTACGCATAGGATAGCTATGAGCGTATTACAAATTAGATTATGTATTTAAATAGGCTTTATTCCTTTGAGCCTTAAATAAAATATCTTATTACCTTGTTATGACGCAGTGGTTCTAATTTCAGTTAAATTAAAAAAAAACATGAAATATTAACATATATAAATAATGAATTAATGACGGAAATCGATTCAGAAGCCGATTCTGAGCAAACTACTTTCAGGTCTTGCGCTTATTTTGTTACACGTTGTATATCTCAATACTCTTTTAATGCAAAACAAAACAAATAACTATTGACTTACAGATGATCAAATCAAAAATTGTTCTTTCTGTAAGAGTGTCCAAACTGCGATTTTCTTCTCTATTTCAAACTTGGAACAATGGTGATACCGGAATAATTGGCAGTATGTCTGCTTCTAATCGGCATAAAAACTTTTCTGGCTTATCATTATTTTGATATTTTAGGCCTATAAACATAAAAATGGAAAGTGGCTCGATATGGGAGTCCGAGAGTGTATTAGTAAACTAAAATATGGCGTCGAAAAATTCATCCGCATCGGCATAGCCACTTTCTATGGTAATGCACTTCTTCTTACAAGATGTTTGCGATTAACTTGATTAGCGACTACAGAGCATGTGTTGTTAATGAGGTCATTATATGTGGAAGTAGTTAGTGAAATTAATAAGCGTAAAACGTATTATCCTAGCAACATCGCAATTTTCTGTGTTACATAAAAGAAAATGAAGACTACAAATCTGGCTTGCTTAGAGAAAAGTCTTTATAGGACTCTAAGAAAAAAGTCTTACGAAATCAAATTGCTTAACACTACGTATAACTATGAGGTGCTACCTCATAAATATGTCATCATTTTTGTTTATTAATGATTAAAAAATATATAATAATGTTATACTTACTGTCAGCTGTGACAAAATAAATACTGAATCTTTTATCGCTACAACTTAACAGCAGTGTAAGTACTTTATTTAATACTTTAAGGACACAAATGTAGGTACTAATTTCGAAATTTATACACAAATGTAATAATAACTTTTAATTTTGGAAGTTTTTTTAATGTCGGTGTCTTTGGTTTTGTACTGTCGTTTTTTGCCACCGACATCCGAACTTAAAGTTATTTTAATTTTTTTTGTGATTCTTGGTATGCCGGCAGATTTTTTTTTAAAAAGCTTTTATCTTTCACTTTTTCGTTGTGGTACCTACTCCACACAAATTAGAATACCATTACCTGCTATGTGAATAACAGTGACAGAAAGTTATTATAACATTATCCATAGACTAAGTGCGAAAAATACTTATTATTGAAGTTAAATAACGCAAAAATTACCTAGGCAAAGTAAAAAAAAAACATATGGGACCACCGCGTAAACATCCTCTACCAAAAGTTAAAAGAATTTTCTAAATCGGTTCGCAATTGACGAAAATAAAAAATAAAAAAAAACATACAGACGAACAAAGAACCCTCTCCTTTTTGGAAGTCGGTAAAATATCTAATTCCTGGATTTTATTTAATACAATATGTAATAGCAAATTTACCAAATGGAACTAAAGTCCGTGTCTATTTCTGTGGCATTGTTTATTTGCTTTAGTGAAAATAATCGTGTGAGTACACTTCCACATGTTAATATTGACGCAGAACCTTGCATTTGACTGCAATGGCTACAAAAGCAAGTTATCGACCTCGTTTGATTGTGTATTCTGACTAATCACAACAGTCATTGAGTAGGTAAAGAAAGCGTCTGTGATACAAATATGCGCCCGCGCTGGTGGCACAGCGCGCACCACCATCATTGAGGAAAATCATAAGAAATGCAGGTACCGGCGAGAGATTGCATTCTTGTACACAAACAATGTGCGTATCATTGACGTGTAATGTAATAACTGAATTCTACTAATCGCTACAAAGGAGTCTCTTATCAAATAAGATTATCTACTTAAAAACCTCTGGCATTGATATCATTCTTTCAGTGTCGTGAGATCCTTGGTAATTGCGGAGTGGCAGCTATCGCTCTAGTTACGTAGATATTTAATGAGCAACAATGTTTTATTAACTCTAAAACTCGTCTGCCACTGCCGCCTTGTGTGGGAGCGAGTCGATCTGAAGTGAGTACATATTCGCAAAGTATTTTGTGTTAGTTTATTTTATCACTGTATTAACAAATCATGTGCAGCAATTTCTCTATTAGCACCTAAGATAAACATGGAGTAATAAATAGGCTATCGACTGGTAGTTAGCAGTTTATATCTAAAATGATTGTGTTATTATCGTGGACTGTCCGTAGTTATCAGTCTGAAACAAAGTAGTTCATAATTATTTGCAAATTCAAGTAGGCACTATCTTAAATGATTATTTTTTCCCTGGAATTGACTAAAAACCTATTTTGAAAATATAATTGCAACAGTCGCACTGCGAATAGTGAAAATATGTGACTTAAAATAATTTAATTTGGTTATACTTTTTGACAATAAACAATCAGATCGCAGTTTTTTTTTAAACATGTTATTCTAACTTAGGTAATCAATCAAACAAAATATTTATGTCATGTACTTAAAGTGGCTGATTTACTTAGAAACGTTTCGTCTTTCTTAACGATTGGGACTAGCAGTGTGTCACATTTGTTTGTAGTATGGCAATAATTACGTACAACGATCTTATCTTAATTGATGTAATCAATCACACACATTCGATATGAATCTAGTAAGTATATACCGGTAGAAAACGTACTAACTATTGCTAAATACGGTGTTCCATATACTATTAACATGTATTCCGTTTACATGCTATTAGCTCGTACACAGGTTTTCGAATCAAGTTGTAGACAAGTGTGGATATTCTGTAATATTAAGTGCTCCATTTCTTCCAGTTCCTTTATTTTGGAACGGTCACACAGAGAGTGGACATCATGACACGCGCCAACCAATGGATCGTCCTGTGGACGTTACTCGTGGCCACCGGCTGTACGCAGGCTATTGAAGACTACAGTAAGTTGAATTGTTAAAATAGTATTATAGATACGAAAAAGATCCGCTTATATATTTATAAACGTATAGGTTAGATAAAGGCAAGGAAATGCATACAATAAGCATTATTATTAGGTGGCCTATTATCCTGAGTAATTTGTCAGTTTGCCGAGACTGTAAGCTATGAATTAAACTCCCTCCTTGCTAACAAGACGTTGTATTGTTGGTAACGAAGTTGCGCTGTAATATTTAACTTCTCAAAGAATGACGTTTACATGATATTTCAAACGTTTGTTAGACACTAATCTAGTTTTTCAGTGCTCGCTGACAGGTATTATTTTATGCTCAATTTCCCGGTTATAAAGTTCGGTAGCATGTACTTGAGCATACCATATCGTGGCTCGGCGTATGTGATCGCACATCACATCGATTGCCTCATTAACTAGTATTATCACTATCACAAATGTGACTTTTCGGTAATCGATTTCCCGCAGGACACTACACACAATATTTGATACTCATATGTATCGAATGGAATTATTCTTACGCTTATTTGTTTATTTATAGACGAGACCGCGCTCCGAAATTCAGTACACCCAATAAGTAGAAATGGTAAAATTGTGTTTATGAACGAGGAGTTAATGAGGAAACTGGATGAAGAGCACGTCACCTGGCACTGGACTCCGTGGTTGAGGACGAGGCTGGAGTTCACTGAGGACGGCATCGCGCGGGAGACCTCGTGCGAGGCCGGGGACTCCATCGACAGTTTTCCTGATAGCGTCTTCAGCGGTAAGTCAATCTTTATCTAGAATTCTTTCTCTACGGTTGTCAAATAGGTTGCGCCATTTTCACGTTTTAATATGTAATTCTTTGTAGAATGCTATACCATTTACAAGTTCAATATTTTCGTTTTAATTCATTTGAAAAGTTATTATACTGCCAACGAATTTTTGTTTTCGTGTGAACATGGAATATCATTCATGTTTTGAAATTTCAGACGAGCAGCTGAGGCAGGGGGCTTTCATTCTCTATGCTCTGTTTGGTGTTTACTCATTCACACTGTTGGCTATCGTGTGTAACGATTATTTTATCCCGTGTGTGGAAATTATTTGCGAAGACTTGAAAATTCCTCAGGTAATACTGACCAAAATTTAATATTATTTTTCTGTTGGCGTTTTGCGATATAGTTCATATGCATGCAAAGTGTAGAGAATTGTTTGTAAACTTGAACGTTTTTATTTTGTTTTAGAATGTCGCCGCCGCTACATTCATGTCGGTCGCCACCTCCTGTCCCGAATTCTTTGTCAACGTTATATCAACCTTTTTAACTGAATCTGACATGGGTATCGGAACAATCGTCGGCTCTGCCATTTTCAATGCGCTTGGTGTTGCTGCCGTGGGAGGTCTTGCTGCTATCAGGGTACCTACTCGTACCTACTCTTTAAAATACTTAATTATACCAACTATTATAGTTGCTAATGAATGGTGTTGATTTTATAAACGTTGTATATTTCAGCCAATACCATTAGAAGCAAGACCTGTCACAAGAGACGTGGTTATCTATATGGTTAACGTCAGTGTGCTGGTTGCCTTCGTGTGGGACGGACAAATCGACTGGTATGAGGCAGTTGTGTTGGGAGTCCTATATGTCCTGTACTTTATTGTTATGTTCAACAGTATGAGAATGTTCGCACTCTATGACCGATTAGTAGCAAGGTGTTTCAAAAAGGACAATTTAGAAGGTATGGTACTAATCATATATCAACATATTGTATGTCAGTAAAATCCACATTTGAAACATTGAAGTTACCTTTGCTTACCTACTTTCAGTTGCGGTAGTAACTCCTACTGAGAATGGAAAGTCAGTTGAAGAAGGCGTGGATAACCAAGGGTTTACCGATGTTGTGAATGTTGTGAACTCTGAAAAAGTGACCGTTGTAGATAAAGGTAAGGTGGTAATATCTGTCGATCAAGTAGTCAACATAATTAAAATAGTTTTTGAATATAATATGTACATACATTTTTCAGCTGAAGAAGACGTGATTTTTAAACCAAAGAAGAGTGTATTCCGGTTTCCCAAAGAAAACTCAATGTTGTATAAATGCTGGTGGTTGTATATTTGGCCCTTGAAGCTGTTGCTGACGTTGACCATTCCGTCACCGACTAGGTTCAAGAGGTGGTACCCGCTGGCTTTCTTCATGTGCATTGTTTGGATCGGTGCCAACTCTTACTGTGTGTCTTGGAGCATGACTGTTCTTGGTAAGTTAATCCTAATCAACTTGCTCCTTAAAACAGAAGACTCTATGTTGACAAATCTAATCATTTAGTATACCTCATATGTTTTAAGACAATGGTATATAAATTACTAGCTTCCGCCCGCGGCTTCGCCCGCGTGGTATGTCGATAAAAAGTAGCCTATGTCCTTCCCCGGGATGCCATCTATCTCCTTGCCAAATTTTGTCGAAATCCGTTCAGTGGTTTAGGTGTGAAAAGGTAACATACAGACAGGCAGGCAGAGTTATTTCCAAAGGATGATGCCTATTTTGGTACCCTGCTCCAATAGCTATGTGTAATACATCGTTGGATAACCCTTTTTAAACTGAATAGAAGTTACTATGGCGCCTAATTCGAAATCCTTGTCCGTTCGGAGTTATACTGTACCAAACATGTCAGTTTTAGTAATACCAAAATAAGGAATTTTTTTAGATACTTCATTATTCACTGCCCTTTTGAGCATCATTAGAGAGTTGTCGACACCACACGCTACCCAGTAACCGATCATGGGTTCACTCCTGGATTTCTATCGGTATGAGGTGTTGCCAAATAAAGTTTGCATAGCATTTCACCTTGGCACCGAATTGGCATCACCATGAAACTTCATTCATAAGTACTGCCTGTTTGTCGGCGTGTCGATGAGGTGAGTTGGTGCTGATCCGATGCTGGACTTACAGGTGACCTTAACGGCTGCAAAATAACAGTAATTGTCCTGTAAAACGTCCATTTACACCAATGTTTATTATGGTTTCACAAAATATTAAATGACGGGAAAAAAGTAAGTCGATCGTTTGTATCGGGTGTGACTGCGTTGGTTCTTATTATTTTGCGACTATTTAGGTATTCGCAATCTGGACTCCGGTTACAGTTTTTCTTGTTCACTCCGGGTATCGCGTAGAAGAACTTTTAGGTTTCAGGCAAGTGATTTGTTTTTTCCGAATTATCACACGAAACAAAAATAGGTGTATGTATCTATTTGGAAAAACTTAATGAAGCTGGCAAAGTTTTTCTGCAGCGAGCATTAACACATTAAATGGAGAGTGCACTGGAGATGTACCTGATTACGGGATATGTGAAGATGCTTAGCTCTTACCGCTCTTAGCGCATTCCATGCAATAGCTACAAAGTACTGTTGTTATTTGTTACTTTTTAATTAATAATGATAACAAAACAAAGGTACTGGTACTCATACAATATCAATTGTTTGGTACTTAGGGTACTCCAGGCATGCGGGATCTACCGCCTTCTGTCTTATTTCTTAAAGATTCCATCGTAGACGATGTTTGAAAAATGTTTCATTTAAATGGATGAATACATTTCATGTACTTATGTATGGTTCATGGCTAATTAATAATAGACGCACGGGTCGATCGAGGGTACGTTACACTTTCTGGGATCGGTCCGTGGATGGGTGACCATCCATTACTTACCAAAACCTGCGTAACTCGAAAAGCACGTTAAGTCGTTTATCCCGATTGTTCTTTTTAGATCTTCAACAGTAGTTACGGGTGGTCAGAAGCCCAAAAGTAGGACAACCATTCAAAATCAAAAGTCATTTATTCAAACTAGGCTGAGAATCAGCACTTTTCGAACGTCAAAATTACATAAGACAGTCCTCCAAAACGCCCACCCTTCACCACTTACTAGTGCTTTAGCTGGGGAGAAGTGGCGCAACAAACTCCCCAACACCCATTCTTACCAAGGGGTATCGTGTTTAGATAGGTAATCGCTCCATGTAAAATACTGATATTCAACTGCATCTACTTAGTTAGATTGTATGATGACCCTTATTTATATAAATGGGAAAAGGCTAGGCAGATGATGAATGTACAACGTAACATAACATCACTCCTGTAATCTCCGAAGGGTTAAGCAGAGGTGTACCTATAGTAAACCCACATTTCGCCAGTTATGTTTTTAAGTCCCAAGATGAATGAATGAATACATTACATAAATATTATTACTCCTTTATTTTAATAATTAAAAGCAAACGTCATATAAGATCGTGATTAGATGATCGATCACTACGAAGTGTAGGTAAGTAGGTAAATGGGAAAAGTTTTTTGCGATTTCCGACTTTTCTAGTAGGTACTCTAACCTTAGTTGGTCCAAATGAGTGTTTAAATCCTTATACAAAACTGCATTGATTGTCATCATAAAAATAAAATGGCATAATTGACGTTTTTCTAGCCGACTGTACCATCTTTCCAAAATCTGTGAATGCAGTTAGCAATTATTCAAAAAGTTAAGGATAGTCTCCTAAGAACATTTTTCTGTAGTTACAACGGTTAAGGTAGCTTGCATTGCTGCCTCGTCTCAACTTCCACCCTGTATAACTCCGATCGGACAAGGAATCAAGACAAGCGCCTTTGGAATTTTTGTACTAAATCTGAATACCTTTCTGATAATATATCATTTATTCCTATTGGAGCGGGTACCAGCTTCCATACATTTTGTGGCATCATCCTTTGTAATACTAGTATGGATCATTATTATCATTTTAATGACTTGCCCTTGCAATAGTGGCAGGTTGAGGTAAAGGGTCAGTGTATTATAATTTTTCGTCAAGTCAAGAATATGAATAGGTAGGTGACCCTGATTCTGTGTATCTACATACTAGGAAAATACGTAGTATCTACGAATGATATTTCATTTCATTCTGTATAAAGGAATTTCCAAGATAGTAGCTAGCTGTATTATCCTTTCTATGCAAGATTGTCCTTGTTCCGATAAATTCTGTCTTGACAGGATTTAATGCGCTCAGAGTGAAATACGCCCGGATTTTATTAGAGACTGGACATACTTACTCGTATATTTGGGTTACCAGAGGCCTGAAAATGACCTTGTACATTATGGCCGCAAGTATGGGCCTCGAACTACTAAATTAGAAACTGAAAATGTAATTGAAGGGCCTTACTGATAGTCCACTTATGAAACTCACTTCGTCAAACATAACATTTGTTAAATAATGAATAGAATTTAAAAAAAAATACACTACAAAGTGACAAATAACTTTCAAAATCAAAAGTCATTTATTCAAACTAGGCTGAGAGTCAGCACTTTTCAAACGTCAACAACAACTTTAATTTCGGAAGTCGGGTGTATTTTAGTTGCTTGCCACCGGCTTCCGAAATTAAAGTTATTTGTCACTTTTTAACCGACTTCAAAAAAAGGAGGAGTTTTTTTAATTTTATATTTGTTACCTCAGAACTTTCAACTGGGTGAACCGATTTTGATGATTCTTTTTTTATTTGAAAATTTTATTAACTTTGCTTGAGTAGTTTTTGAGTTAGCTTCAATAATTACGTATTTTTCTTACTTAGTCTATATAGACGACATCTTATTTGATACAATCACTGTTATTTACATAGCAGGTAGTGGTATTAGAATTTGTGTGGGGTAGGTACCACAACTAAAAAGTGAAAAATAAAAACTTTTAACAAAAAAAAATCAACCGACTTCCAAAAAAAAACACTTAAACGTGAAAAATAACTTTAATTTCGGAAGTTGGTGGCAAAAAACGAAAATTGAAAAGCAAAAACACCGACTTCCGAAATTAAAGTTATTTTTCACTTTTTAAGTGTTTTTTTTTGGAAGTCCATTGTTTTTTTGTTATTTAATTAGTTATGATATCACACCAATTCTTATACTACTACTAGCTACGTAAACAACAGTGACAGGAAGTATTATAACTCCATCAAGATACACAAACTACCCAATCAAAATTGTTAATAATTAATTAATAGTAATCCAAAAAATTGTCATTTAAATAATTTTAATCTACCCAGCATAATTCTTAATTTAATCTAAATAATTTTAGTCTTACTGAATTTGGCCTTTTATTTAAATATCATGATGACTATTTGTAATGGATTAACTATCAATGTATAATTTATATTTTTAAAGATATGATCTAATTTTTTACGTATTATGACACTATATTATAATTTGTATGCTAACATGAGCTGAATATGGTGAAATCGCACCTGTGTAACATCTTTGTAAACCCATATTATGCGAATAAACCGAAAAAAAAGTGTATAAAGTTTATATGGGACCACCGCGCAAGATCCTCTACCAAATGAAAAAAGAATTATCAAAATCGGTCCACAACTGATAAAAATATCGATGAATATACATTTATATACGGACGACCATAACAACGTCATCCGTCTCCGTTTTGAAGTCGGTGAAAATATGAAAAGGAGTTCAAGTTCAATTGTTTTTGATCACGAAATCAATCATTATAACATAAACGTTGCAATAATTAAAACAGACTAAAGACTATTGAATAAATTGTGTGCTGTACTAGGAAAATACAATAAATACCTAAAGTCATTACCATTTTACCTTGATATCCAACAAGAATAATCTGCTATAAAATTGCAAATTGATTATGACCGATGATGGATCAATTATGATAATTATAATATGTGACCTTAAATGAATTCCTAAAATGTTTATTTTAATGATATTATAGTTACGATGAATATTCGATTCATTTATTGAATGAATCCTTTTCTGCAGGACACACATTCTTCATCCCGGAATCAGTTATGGGAATGACGTTTTTGGCATTCGGCGGATGCCTGCCCGAGGCCTGCTCCATTTTCATCATGTCAAGGCGAGGTACGTACTGTGGATTTGATCAAGGAGAAATCTAATTTAAGATTAAATATGTTACATTTATTGATAGCGTTCATTTCTAGAATTGCGTCTGCGAAAGTTTTAGTTGCTATGCGAATGTTGCTATTGTCAATCATTCAGTTATATTGTTTGTTGTTTGTATCATAGCGCTTTCCATTTTGTTCGTGGCAGTTATATAATAGTTTATTTCAATAAATTCCCAGATTTATTCATGTTAACAAGTCTCAGGTTTAGGTTGTATTATTTTCTTGTTTATTTAATCGTTTTTTTTAATATTTGCGGCCCCTAGCTTTGCGTTTTTGTACTTTTGACCTATTGTTCCCGCGCGCTTGTTAGGGAGTCGACATGGATCAGCGTCGGGTAAGTACCCAAAAGGAAAATATCCAGGTAAATTACCATTTGAGTGAAACCCCGGTATTTACCCTGGTAAATACCTACCCAAACCATAAGTAAATAAATTCAATAACAGTAATGGTAATATATGTTGCGTGCACGTGTGTGTGTACTTCTGAGGAATACAATTCTTACAGAATTTATTGATTAAGACTAATCACTATATCTGAATCATCTTCATTACGGATCATGTTAACATCGAAACAATTCTGTAAAGTCTGGTAATTTCCGTAAACTTCTTTGTGAAGTAGAAAGACTACCCATCGAACTATTTATTAACGGAGATAATTATTGTGATATCATCTTCATCTTCGATTCCATATTCAATTTTTTTTTAAGATTTAGAAAGAATTTGCGCCATTCCTGGAGTTTATCGGTTTCGCTTAGCGTTGTGCACGTGGTCGAGGACACAAAATGATGTTATTGTTTCTGCGCGGGAATTTGCCAGGTAGAATCCCATCTCTAGGTGGTCGGAATGTGTACGTGCGCAAAATCATATACATTTTTATATCAACGTATTAAAATTAGTTATCAGTGTCGAAAGTTGAAGATCATGTAGATTACGTGACCACGATTTCAACCTCATTAGTACTTAAATAATTCTATGATTACTAAAAGTAGCTAACGTAACATCTCTCATATGAAGTTTATGGTAATCATAGATCATTAGATAAGATTCAACTTCAGGAAGACTTTGAAAAAAAAAATAGATTAAGTACAGCAATGTTGTCCATCTGTTTAGGCACATGTCGAAAAGCTTAAAATATAATCTAAGACGGAATCTTCATTAATTCGTCTATAAGTAGAGCACATATATACATAATACATAAATATCTACTGGATATTCTGAAAGTCATAATCATAATCATTTATTAATTTGCGAATATGGGTACAAAAGCAAAAGGTCATAGACAAACAATAGTGTCCATTAACCACATCCTACCATAAGGCATGCAAAATTACAAATACACAGGTATCAATGAAAATACAATTTAACAATAAAATACATTATTTAAAATATCGTATGGTATGGAGTAACATTAAATAAATCTGTCCTGTAAATATTCAGTGAGTAATATGTTTTTTTAGTAACAGTGTTTTATCACTGTTACTAAAAATTTATTCATATTGTTTTTAAATATATTTATATCACTATTATCTCCAGAAGTGAGTTTGGTAAATGGTTATATATGCGTGGAGCCATACATAATATACTTTTATTTAATAACGTTGTTTTATTGCTTGGTAAACATATATTGGAATAAATCGAATCTACTTCAACTAACTTTGGGCCAAGTTTTCGTAAAATTGACCTTATTCAGAAGTTCATACATTTAGGGTTGTATTCAATGTTTCTTTGTAGCGAATACTAGCAAAAGCAGAAAACTACTAAGTATATATTGTCACTAGTACTAGCGATCACTAAAAAACTATACATTATTTCGTATACCTACCTACTGTGTATATTTTAGGTATATAAGCGTTTGCGTCAAGCGAAGCAATGCGAATTACAATCTACCATTATTGATAACAGGATTTAAATAAAAATTGTATAATTTTAGATTAATATCTTTTCGTTTATCTCTGCCTTAAGCCTCGTGCAGACAAGCGCGATATGACCCTAATGAAACAATTTCTAAAAAATCTTCACGGTATAACAATTAGCGGCGTCGCGTCGCGTCAGTCTTTTCGAGGCTATAATTCTTGATATGTCTTAAGCGTTATGCTGATTAAACTGATAAGGGCTGGTGTATTTATCCCACGTTTTGTTACAGGCGAAGGTGGAATAGGAGTTTCAAATGCTTTGGGAGCTAATTCTCTGGCAATATTGTTTGCGTTGGGATTACCATGGCTGATCAGGACTCTGACGCTGGTCGCGCAGGGTGCGGACGAGACGGCTGTGCGCATTAACTCCGCCGGCATTGACTTCGTGGTAGGCTCTTTGCTCGTGGCCGTCGTCTGCTTGTGGTTCACTTTGTTCCTCGGCAAATTCACTCTTCGAAGAAGCCTTGGTGCCATACTCTTAGTACTTTACGCTATCTTCATAACATTTGCGATCCTCGTCGAAATGGGTATTATTTTAGACAGGGGTATTGAAATATGCTGAGGACTTTGTCCGCGGTTTCATTGGATTAAGATAACGGAGTTAATCATCAGTGGATGTTATTAATTCTCTTTGGCATAGGATATGCTCAGACGGATCACTTAAATTAATGAAAGAGAGCCACAAAATGTGTATTAAATAATAAAATGAGTATATTTGAAACTTGCCAAGATGTCAATGGAATATAAATCATTTCCATAATTCCTTTCTAGAATAAATAACCTTGATTTTGTTGACATAGTACGAGTACCTACCTGTCATAAATGATTAAAACGATGGGGTTGACCAATTACATCTCGCGTATCACGCGCAATGATTTTCTGAATAAAGCATAGATACTTACTTAATATTCACATCAATGCTCCTTTATAATATATGAACCAAAGAAGAATGAATGGCTCGCTAGGCTGTGATCCAAATGAGCGATGCCATGGAGCAATAGTTAGAATCTTGCTAAGACCAAGAGAGTAAGTACATATTTAGAGATGATAAAGGTGAGCCAGGATCTGATTATACGTTGCCGATTTTGATTTCGATATTGAGTTTTATTACACAGGGTGACTGGTACAACGAAGTGCACGATAGTTTGTTCACATAATACAATTTTTGAGGAATGAGAACGTGAAAAATGTTTCTCGAAATAATGAAGAAAAATAATGCAAGTCCAGTTACGAAATAATAAATTCGTTTTGCGAGTAGCGGTCTAACCCTTACCCTCCTGTAGGAAACTATTTCAATTTAACTTTTTCTTCAAAGCGAATAATGCATCTGATCTCCTTCGTTGAACCAGTCAGTTTTCCCATTTCCATTTGTGATATTAATTATGTTTTGTGATTTAAGTAAACATAATACTTACTTTTTTTTTAAAGTAATTTAAGAAACCCGACTCCAAAAACACATAACTGAAAATAGAAAAAACCGACTTCCAAAAAAAAACACTAAAAAGTGAAAAATTACTTTAATTTTGGAAGTCGATTTTCAATTTTAGTTTTTTGCCACCGACTTCCGAAATTAAAGGTATTTATTTTTCCCTTTTTAGTTGTGGTACCAACCCCACACAAATTCGAATACCACTATCTGCTATGTAAATAACAGTGATGGAGTTACTTAAAACATCGTGGGAAAAATACGTAATATTGAAGCTAACTCAAAAACTACGCAAGCAAACTTAATAAAATTAATATGGGACCACCAGTTCTGAAGCATGACCTACCAAACAAAAAAATAATCATCAAAAACAATTCGTACGTCGAACATACAAACACAAAAAAAACACAGACGTATTGAGAACCTCCTCCTTTTTGAAGAAGTCGGTCTTTTCAGTTACGTTTTTTGCAGTCGGGTTTTTTTTTTAAATCTAAAGTAAATATATTGTTTACTTGACATGGTTACCTGAATCAGCCGTTTACTAGTTATGAGGGGACAAAGAGACGGGTAAACACATACATACAGGTCAAACACATAGCCTTCCTTTTTTGGCTTCACTGCAGTTGGGTAAAAAATCCGTGTCCTTTTGCATTTTTAGATTAAGTTATGATTTTCAAATTGATTCCTGCCTCGTACAAAATATTGTGACACTCTATTTTTGCGACTGATAGGACGTACATACTATTGCTAGGTATACTAATTAACTTTAATTAGTGAATAAGTAAATATTGTTTATTATTTATTTAGCTTGTAACATATACCTATCTTATTATTTATGTATTAAACATTTAAGTTGTTAAATATTGTATTAAACCAGCTCGTTGAGGTAGATTTATTATAAAGTGTTTTTTTTTTTGACTTGCTTTGTTTTTTTACGCAGTTGTCATTTGTAGCAAAAAGCGAGGATAATGTTAATATTGAAAGTGGAATGAGTTCGTAATCTTTTATTACATTGTTTTACAGTTTGTCAGTTATAATCTGAGTATATTTCAATTATGCATAATTATATATCACTTACAATTAAATATATTATGACATAAAAATTATAGATAAGGTCATACAACGGGGTCTCTTGTGTTCACTAAGCTTTCAGCCCCGGTTACACCTGAAAAATGTGAAATGTGCGTTATTGCTATATTTATAAGGATATATTTTCCTTGACATGCTTATTGAATGATGGGCGCCATACAATATACGCCTGAAATAAATACTTAATATTGAATTATTTCTGGTTCTGTGAAGTTACTTAGATGAAATGCTTTTAATGGCACGTCACCGGTCGGTACTTTTGACGATCGGGCTGTTTTGAATATATCTAATTCTCATAAGTATGAGTCAGAATCAAATGAAATATACTGAAATGATTCCTTTGAATTTCAAAGTTATTCTTAAGTACCTATCTAAATAGTGTGATATGATAATATGATGTTAAAAACGGATACTAAATGAATGTCTGTGCCAGATAAGATTAGAATTAGCAGCTAACTGTTTGCGATCTAAATACTAAATCATTGGTATAGATTTACATGCCTAATCTTTTGTGAAGAAGCAGTCGACTCTGGTCTATTACCTGTGTAAAATAATAATGACATCGTTCGCGGGCATTTAACGAGTGTAGCTCAAATTCGGCCAGCTCAAAGTTAGCTACTAATTGCGAATGATATCTGAACGAACGAGCTCAGCGTTAATTCTATTAGTCAAGCTACTGATGGGTGGCTGTTATTAAGTGCAAAGTAATCGAATTGGTGATTTTAGTATGCAGTTTGATTAAAGTAAATTTTGATGGGAATTCTTAACAGAATAAGCGTTACCACCTACTGTTACAAACGACGCTGAGTTCGAGCATCGCTTGGGGTCTTATTCATAGTTATAGTTATCTTAAAGCTAATGAAATAAGTAAGTAAAACCGACCCAGTTAATGGGTAAGTGTTACCAGTCATAGGAATGCCCTCGTTATTTGTCCGTAATCGTGATAAGTATGTCTTAGTGGCGATGACGACGTCGTGGTTGGTGAAGCAGAATAGTATCGCCACGCACAGACCCTGCACACAAACAGTCAATATTTAACTATCCTGAAACTGAACGTGTAACAACATAATTTTGAGTACCTAGTTATAAGATACGAGACGATATTAATTTTGGAAATCTTGCAAAAACATCATAAATATAAAATGAAAACACTGCATTATTACGAGAAAACCATTTAAAACATTATTCGATTGATTTAAAACCTACTGAAATCGTTTCTAGATAGACTGACTCCGAATAAACTATATTCAGGTTTGCGGTCTTCTGAAAATAGCATTGTGACAACGATGGATCCGATTCTGTCGGTCCGCACAGTTTAATGGGTCATAACCCTCCTTTTTGCTTCGCCGAAGTCGGGTAAAAAGAGTTTTAAGGACTTATTTTCCTGACACGCAGGTTTAGGCCCGCGTGCGTACCTCACCCGCATGCGTGAGCTTAGAGCGTGTGATGCACCCGCATGCTTTAGCTTAGCGCATTTGATGCTTCCGCAGACAATTCGCGTTCGCGTGCGTTTTATGACAGGAAAAGTATGTACGAAACGATAGGATGCGGGACGGCGCACAAACGGGCCTGACAGGCGGACACAAATCTGCATGACAGAAAAAAGGCCCTTATGCTTGGGTTTCCTACGACAGCGGTGGCCGCTGCATAAGGGCCGCAGTCACGGCCTTCATAAAAATTATGACAGCGGGTTTGACTTCACGGTGTCAAAAAACGCTCTCTAGTGAAACACCAACTAACTTTCATGAATAATGTTTGAGCGACATCAGTCGACGGTAAACTGAGGACGCTATGTGGCGGTCGGCCACGGCACTTATAGGTAGGTAAACCATATTTTAATTGGTATAATTATGTTACCTGTAAGCTAGTGATAAGTGCCGAAACAATCTGATAAGTCTTCTCCCAAGGTGAGTCTGGCAGAGGTCGAAGTGGCAGCAACACAAAATGCAGTCCGAATAGGGGTACCTGTGTACAAACGAATGAGAAAGTATAAACATCGTTAGAAACATTCTGATAACTAGTGACTGTGTTTTTCTATATAATAAAACAAATTTAAAAAAACATACAGTCGAATTGAGAACCTCCTCCTTTTTTAAGTCGGTTAAAAATGAAATGCTGTTCGTTAGTAAGTGCATAACTCCAGAACGCCTGCACCGATTTGGTAAATTTTTGTTTTAAATTATTGTCGTGTTGTTGTGTTGTTGTATTTTGTTATTGTTGTATTGTGTATTATTGTATTGTGTGTATTATAGTCTAAATCAGATTTCGATGGAAAGAAAAAATTGAAAAGTTTCCGGTAAAAAAGGAAAATTCGGGAAAATTGAAGGTGCATTTTATATGAATTATTGTTTTTCTTATATAATAAGACTAATTCTCTAGTAATGTTTTTGTGAATCGTTGGTGTGCCATAATAAATAAACAAATAACCGAAAGCTTCGATCAACATCTTTCGAGGCTCTCGTTAGGACGTTGGATCAAGGTCCTGATTCAGAAGGTAGTACTCCCCAATACGGCTCGCATTGTGAGGAGGTTTGTGTCTCTGCAGCCCTAGCACCGGTAGCATGGAACCTGCTCTTAATACCGGCAGAATGATCTAAGGGCGGAACACTATTTTGTGTTATATTTTAAAATGTTTTTCATAAAAATATTTAAAAATGTATCTAATAAGTATGAAAATAAATGACGGAAAAAATAAATAATAAAGTCAGATTGCTACCGAGATTAGAATGCGATCGTATGGAAAGGCCTTCTAGTTTCTAAAAGCTAATTGAAATAACATCAGCCAATCAAATCTGTTGACATGAGTTTGATTATGACATGTAGTTAATAAACTTTCAGAAACTAGGCGGGTCGGGAGTCGTCAATTATAATGACTCGGAGATGACAGGTTGTTGTCCCTAGCTACTACACCTAAGGCGCCGATAGAACTACTATAATTGAAGAAAATAACAACTTAGTTGAAGAAACTATCAATTGAATTTTGAAGTTTTCGTTAAAGTTTGCCAGTTGCAGCAATAAAAGGCCCAGATAACGGTTGCCGCGATTCTAAATAAACTATTCAAATCCATGGTCAGTGTGACTATGGATGTCGAAGAAGCAGCTCGCTCGACGCGCTGCGATTGCCGATTGGTGAAACCAGCAACTTGACACAACTAGTACAAATTTGACAGTTGCTAGTTGCGTCAATTTGACACTGTTTCTATCATCGAGTACAGCAACTAAAAACTGTTGTCGATCATCGAAACTCGCAACTAGGGTTGCTATGTTTGCGCAGTTTATGTTAGGATATGTAAACATCTAGTAGCGAGTTGCCTGTTGCCGCAATACGGCGATCGAAGTTGCTGTCTGCGGAGCGCCTAAACCTCAGGGAATAGGTGGCTACAGTTCAGAAGATTATGTAATGGAACGTTCAAAAATCTGTAACAAACATGAACTCTCGAGTAAGACTTTAAACTAACGAGTGGCAGTTGAACCCGCAATGGTACTACGTTCCCGTTTAGAACCAGACACTTTTATCTGAAAAGAAGTTCACGAATTCATAATTCGCAAGGATGTAAATATCGCTTTAGAAACTTTCGTTCGCAATAGCTATGATTTTCGCTTCGCATATAAATAAGAGTAAGTTGAAAAACGATCGCTGAAAGCTGTAAAATTCAAATTTCGCTTTATTATAAAGATCTGCCAAAATATTCAATAGCAAATACGCACGACTTAACAGTTGCTCATAATATAATATTGCAGAATACAAATTGTACACACTTACAAATTAATGAAAAAACGAATATTAAATTTGCCTTCTCAGAAATAAGAAGACTGAGCAAAATGGAGGTAGTTCATGAATTATGAATGGGTACAATAGTAGGTACTAATCTAATCTCTCTCTCACACTCGCGAAAACTCGGTTCGTCTTGTATTATCTTAAAAAAACACTAGGGGATAAAAGAAAATAAAAAGCAAAAACCTGTAACATACCTACCTTTACCATTTTTCCTTTTCATTTGTATGATATTTGAGGTTATGATAGGTATTTGGTAATATCGCTTAGCTTAGTGAGTACAATTATATCACGTTATTAGATTAGTTTTACAATGCTTTCATACTTAGTTTTTTACTTAGATAGCTTTTGCCAGCGGCTTTAATTTAATTTAATTTATTAATTTAATTTAATTTAATTTATTTAATTTAATGCACAATGTACACAACCAATTTTACACGCTAAGCTTAAACTAGTGAGTACATGACCCTGTTAGGGCGCAGCAAGATAACTTAAAACTAATATTGCAGAAGAGCCCCGCGTGGATATCGAAAATTATCGTACGGGAACGGAAAAAAGTATACTATGTCCTAACCCAGGTCATGTGGTAAACCCATGTGCCAAATTTCAATCAAATCCGTTCAGCCGTTTTAGCGTGAAGACGAACAAACAAACTCAATTTTGCGTCTATACCTACCCACATTCAAATAAATAAAATTGAAGTCTGTCTGTTTATTTGTTCCGGCTAATCTCCGAAACGGCTGGACTGATTTTCACTGGCAGATCGCTGATGTTTTATGGAGTAACTTGGGCTACTTTTATTTTAGAAAAAGATCTAGGGTCCATGCCGGAGAAGCCGCAGTTGGCAGCTAGTTTATAATTAGGATTAGAATACTTAGATTTCCAATTTGAGCGTGGATCGGTATTATTTATTATTTCGATCGGCTGTGGATACAGCCACTCCTCGTTATTGGTTTCTTTTATAAACAATCCACTCTATTTAAGGCCGATGAACAACAACTTTGTCCCGTTTATTTTTAAAGGTTTTACCGTAGGGGTTGCGGAGATCAGATAGGCAGCTACTCTATGTAAATACTGGTATTCAGCTGCATCCGGTTAGACTGGAAGCCGACCTCAACATAGTTGGGAAAAGGCTAGGCAGATTGATTGATTTGTAAAAGTGTTTGAACAAACCAACTTACATAAATAAAATCATTTATAATTAATTTATCATTAATTAAGGCGAGGAGCGATAGCCGAGCCTCTTGAGAACGGCTGGACCAATTCGTTTTTGGTAATGAAGTACTTAATAGTCCGAATAAGGTTTTTAGGAAACAGGCAAAGGCTTTTCTGGGTCTGCCACGATGTTGCGGGACGATTGTGGGTACAAAACATAAACTTACCAATATGAGAGCGGCTCGCGCAGCCTTCCTTGCCGCCACGGAAGCGCGGTGGGTTGCAGCTGGGTGCAGCTTCGTCAGGAGTACTCGCACCACGTTCACCAGAAATACTGCAAGCATAATCAGCCTACATAAGAGGAGTTTGAGAGGAGGCCTGTGCTCCACCAGTGGGAACGTCCCAGTGCCGGGAGTCCGGGACACAGGCCTCCTTTCGTGAGTGGGGGTTGGATGTCCATAATCCGCCACGGTGCTTGACTGCAAGAACACACAATTATTTTTATCAAATAAAACCATTTCTCCTGGCTGTGTTGGTAAATATTTATCTAGCTGGCATGAGGTACTGGGTCCATCTCCCAGGTCGGGAAAAGTGGATTTTTTTCAGTAGCAGCCCGGAGTCTGGATTCGTGCCCGTTTGATGGGAATAGGCTCGCTGTATTACATATGACTTAAACATATCTGGCGAAATGTGATTTTACTACCTACACCTCTGCCCAACCCTTCTGGGAAACAGGCGTGATGTTAAGTTATATTATGTATTAGTAGATACTAAATACACTATGGTTCGTATGTTTTATGTTAGGTTAGTTTTGTTCTTCACTCTTTATATTGTTCGATAGCTGTCACTATGCACTCGTTATTTACAACTTGCTGTTGCTCGCGACTTCGTCTGCGAACTAGAATTAAAAGTAGCCTATGTCCTTTTCCAGGTTATGGTCTTCCCACTTGCCAAATTTCATCTAGATTCGTTAAGCCGTTATAGCGTAAAAGCGTAAAAAACAAACAAACAAACTCACTTTCGCAATTATAATATTAGTTAGGATAATAATTAGGTTAGTTACCCATGTTATTAGGATTAGGATTATTAATTTAGTTTAATAGTGGTTTATCCAAGTTTTTGTTTAAGTATATCAACAGCCAGCCTAATTTAAGGTAGTCACGTGTCTCTTTCTAACTTTTAATTTGTTTATCGCCAAATTGGATCAATGCGGAAGGAAGGTTGGCGGGATTTGAACTGAGTTTTACCTTACGAATTTTCGGTAGATATGTTGGTTATAGGTGATAATATAATATTTATAATGGTCGTAACTGTTCGAAAACTTTTATCTAAGGTATAAATATTTCTAATAGAAAGTATGTCAAACTGTCATATTTATTCTTCACATAAAGTTATCTGACTATTGAAAAAACAGCCTTAAATGTAGTATTTTTGATGATGAGGAAGATTGCAGATCATACCAATCACGCAAAGCAACTTAACGTATTTACTACAGGTAGAAAATATCAGGGAGGAGCTCATGGTTAAGTCATAACAGTCGCACGGATCGATCCATCAGGTTAAGCTACGCTTGCCGGGGTTGGTCTGTAGATGGGTGACCATCTGTAAATATCGAGACTCCTCCGGAAAGCACGTTAAGCCGTTGGTCCCAGCTGTCATTCGAAGATCGTTGACAGTCGTTACGGGTCGTCAGAAGCCCGAAAGTCTGACAACCAGGCTTGCCAAGGGGTATTGTATTACCCAGCTACTGGGTTGTGGAGGTCAGATAGGCAGTCGCTCCATGTAAAGACCGGTTAGACTGGAAGCCGATCCCAACGTAGTTGGGAAAAGGCTAGGCAGATTGATTGAATATCAGAGACGCATAATTATTTATTATGATACCTACTTTAATCTTGTTTAATATATTCTTACATATTATAAAACAAAATCCTCCGCCACGTCTGTCTATCGTCCTGTACGCGATAAACTCAAAAACGACTGCACCGATTTTCATGCTGTTTTCACCAATGGATAAAGTGGTTCTCGAGTAAGGTTCATCGGCTAGATGAACGGCCATCAGTTAGTGTTTTATAAAGGAAGTAGGTAGGGGGCATTCCCCTGGGATGCGAGTACGAAATGCTTGCTCACGTTCGCATAACATACTAGAGCTTCGAAGCCCGGGACTTCGCATGAAATTTAGCCCCCAGACCCACCGCGTCACATTCCATCGCCCGCGCTATAACGTCGTTTTCGCTTATCGTTGTTTCTGGTTTTTTTTCTTTTTGCTCGGCTCCTAATGGTCGTAGCGTGATGTTAAAATTAAGGCACTACCCGACCTCAAATTGCTTAGCATGATCCTCCGTTATGCCGAAAATACTGCAGCATTCATTTTTTTAAATAAATATATGTTAAAGTTGAGGATTGATCCTAAGTCCTATGTTTGGCGAAAACACGATTACATAAAATTTTCTCGGTAGGAAAAAATTCCAAGTTACCTGTAAAACGAACTATAAGCCGCTGGTATTAAAAAAAATACTTTAAATTCGATCATGACACTTTGCATAATAACTGAACTAACTATAAAGCAGGGCTTATGTTACATTTTATTTTTATTACTATTATTTTCACCGTAAAAAGCAATTACCTAAACTATTCGAGGCTTGAGAGCCGCCAGCACCGCACTCCGTTTCGCTCTCACTCAAGCCACGAGTAGTATGGTGCGAGCCAGATAAAATCTGAGGTAGGCCTTAAATAGCCTTTATTCTTCCTCGGGAATAGAGCTATCTAATGCAAAAAGAATTTTTCAAATCCAACTGGTAATTCCAGATATTCGCACTTAGAATTTTTTGTCAAAGTGCGATCTGCGAATCTTTCGCTAAATATAGGTTACTGTGCAGGAAATAGTTTTATTTGATAATACCTACTCCAATGTTAATTTGTGTTCTTGTTTTGGGTAATTAAGTCATCATCTGCCTGGCTCTTTCCCAACTATGTTGGGGTCGGCTTCAAGTCTAACCAGATGCAGCTGAATACTAAGTATTTTACATGGAGGGACTGCCTATCTGACCTCCACAACCCAGTAACTGGGTAACACTATACCCCTTGGCAAGACTGGTTGTCAGACTTTCGGGCTTCTGACGACCCGTAACGACTGTCAAAGATCTACAAATGACAGCTGGGGCCAACGGCTTAACGTGCTTTCCGAGGCACGGAGGAGTCCCATTATGTAAAGATGGTCACCCATCCACGGATCAACCCCGGTAAGCGTAGCTTAATCTA
The DNA here is from genome assembly GCA_949152455.1 of Lithophane leautieri. Taxonomy (NCBI): domain Eukaryota; kingdom Metazoa; phylum Arthropoda; class Insecta; order Lepidoptera; family Noctuidae; genus Lithophane; species Lithophane leautieri. The sequence goes on along the minus strand of OX424458.1, from coordinate 15,259,431 downwards.
ATTATTCGACCCGTGCGTCTGTTATTACTACGAGCTCCTTCACGATGTTTTGGGTAATTAAGTATTAACTAAGTATTTGACCTTCCGTGAGTCTTTTGTGGTGTAACTAAATCGTCCGAAGTAGCATTAGGCCTCTCCTCTCCAAAAATGTTAATGCATGTAAGCAATTAATTACCTGTCCCTAATTTAGATAAAGATTGCAATTATCTAAACCTAATAATGGCTTCGGGTTGTCTGCGAATGTTGTGTTGCTGTTACTTAAGGAAAATTCCGTCCGTGTTGTTAAGGACACATTTTCCTTTCCCACAGAGCGAACGGGCCAGTTTTTCCGAGTCAAAATGTCCGAACCATTTATGTAGACGAAAAAATGTTTCCGATTTTTTTGGAATTTCATCTTATGTTGTATTTTCATTAGTCGATAACGCGGTCGGTACACCGTCTGCGAGTAATCCCCGTAGCGGGCGTGCGACCAATGAAATTCATCGATTGGTATAAAGCGTGCGGAGACTCACACACAATGTAACTGACGAATGAAGAAGTTAAAGCTACTGCCAAACGTGCGGTGCAGGTTCTCCGTATATCGCAATAGTTCGCTGATAGACTGCTAAGGTGGCCCTGTGGCATGCTTTATAGAAATCTCCCGGGGGGCATATTAATTATGAGCCGTATCCACCAATGAAAATGAGCCTGTTAAATACTTAAGAGGAAAGGTCGGTCCCCTCCCCATACATCTCTCTGGTTTATGACCTTGGACTCCTTAAAGCAATGAGTTCTATGCCCTTATGTTTTCCGTTTTGATGATACATTATCTGTAGAAGCACTAGAACCCTCAGAAAATACTCAAAATTGCTTGTTTAGACCGCTGTCATCAGAGGCCTATTGTACAAATTTGACAACAATAAATGAAAAAAGAAAAAAAATAGGAGCACAGTAAATATCCTTCTTATTCAATTTATAAAATATCTTTCAAATTGGTCCAATATTGGAGGAGGAAATAGACGAGAGCCGAACCTCGAATTATGACTTTTTGTATGGAGAAAAAACCGACCCTATTTTGACTTAAGTAGCTTGTCAGTTGTCGAATATTAACTTTGATTGAAAAGTAGGTATAAATAAAGGTAATATTTGATTAATGTTAAGGTACGTAGCTTAGTGGAATTGCGTAACACACTTTACATGGCAACCGATCTCAATGCGTTTCATTTCGACACTTCAACCACGGCTATTGCGTTATTTACGTTGAATTGACCATTTTCTGTCTCGTCCTTCAAAACTCTTGTAAGTATTGTGATTGAAAGTGTGTAACGCAATTCGGGAGCAAATATAATTCCCACAAACATTCCTTGCAATAATAAAATGACGTGTCATGATCATGACAAGTGTCGACACTTGCTTATCTTCTAAATTAAATAGCACCTGTCACAATAATATCTTGGCAGCAATGTGCATTTTTTTTTAACACACACCTTTGGAACACATTTAGAATGAATGTACTTGTAAATAATATCGTCGCAAAACCGCGACAAAAGTATTTATGTGACACATGTCTTGGCAGCGATTTCCAAAATCTGTGTTACTTTACTATAACTGACGAAAGGGCATACTAATAGAAATAAAGAAAAATTGAGTATTCGTCACATAAACACGTGCTGCATGCATAAAAATAATGAACTCGAGTTATTAGAAAAATAAAACAAAATGGATCTACATATTATGGTCAATTTTAGCTGGCCATTTCATGAAACACAACCATTTCATGAAATGGTCGAACCATGGTCGAACACTTCATGAAATGATCTACGACACACACGTTGTCAGGGGTACAGAAAAGATAATAATTATAATAAGCTGGCGTCTAACCGGCTAAGTGTGAATCGGACTCTTAGGCTGTCTGTCCACTGGAGCAGATATTAGAGGAGCGAAGCGGAGCTGTGCGGATATTAACCAATAGAATCTAAACTCTGGAGCGGAGTTTAGAAACTATTGGTTAATATTGGCACGGCTCCGCTTCTCTGTTTCGGTGGAGAGGCACCTTTAGAGAGCTAGTAGACAAATAAATAGATAAATTATTCATTTAATTTTACACTAGCTTTTGCCCACGGCTTCCCTCGCGTTAATGTAGATTTTGCAGTCATTTTTCTAACCCTCGAAAACAGCCCTTTTTAGGATTCCGTAGTCAACAAGGAACCCTTATAGTTTCGCCATGTCCGTCTGTCCGTCTGTCCGTCCGTCTGTCCACAGCTTAGCTCAAAGACCGTTGGTACTAGAAAGCTGTAATTTGGTATGGATACACATATAAACGACGCAGACAAAGTGGTAAAAAAAATTATAAAAAAAAATTTTTTTTGGGATACCTCCCCTATATTTAATGTGGGGATTGTTTTTTTTTCTCGTCAATCCCATGGGGTGGGGTATCGTTGGAAAGGTCGTTTAAAAAAAATGGGAGTTTGTGAAAACCATTTTTGGATTCAGGGATCCGTTTGCGGAATATTAAACTTTAAAGTGCAAATTTTTGTTAGAGTCAAGTGTGTCCTCCCCTGCCAGCTAAATGGTAGGGTTCGGAAATGTGAAAAAATTCACGGCAGTAGTATATATAACGAAATTAAAATGAAAACTATCACCGCTACGAAGGCTCCACCAGTTACCGAGTTATAATCGACCAACTTTAATTTGCAGTTGCAAAAACATGTTCTCCCATACATTCTATATCGGAGAACCAGTTTTTCAACTACAATGTTAAGTTTGTTGGATAAATTCATCCCAACTATGGAACCCTTCATTGTGCGTGGTTCGACATGCACTTGGCCGGTTTTTCTGGATGGAAAGGTACCATCTCCTTTTCTGTACTCCTGCCAACGTGTAGGTATGCAAAATTTCATAATAGCCGCCTTTACACGATACGCGTATTCACTCGCGATCGGAGTGTGCACGATTGAACGCGGGAAAGCTTGGACGCGCAATAGTGAGTGATTGTTTTCATCCATTTTTATGTGCGTTGATTCTTTCGCGCGGTATTACTCCTGTAATTTTATTCAGAAAGGAAAGAGTGTCCGTGTAAAGACTAATCACGCGTGATTCAGTACGGGAAACTGCCGCGACCTGGAGTGTATGAAAATCATGCAGTTTTGTTAAAAGTTCCAAACAAATGGACAAAAGGGTTAGAAGGAATATTATACAAGCAGTTATGTCCGCTCTTCGCTGGTCTAAGCGTGATTAAAATAAGAGAAAAAAATAAAGTAAATAAAACGAAATTCTTTTGGGGCTATTGTGTATATATTTTTGAAATGTGCTCATTAAGCCCTTTCATTTGATACCCAACATGGTACGATTAAACAATTTTTTTTTAGTTCCTTACTTTATGTCCTTTAGAGGGCGCCATTTTTTTGTGACGTCACGTAGCCTATAACCAGCGGACGATCAAGACGCTTCCAACGATACCTCATTTGTCATATTGTGATGAGTGGTTTAGAAGATAGGAGGGAACAGATGAACATACTTACATACATACATAACGGTCAAAATCATAACCCTCCTTTTTTCTTCGCCGTAGTTGAGTAAAAAGGAGATCGATGTGGGTAAACAAATAAAGAGAAAAACAAAATCTCTGTTGGCTTGAGGCATTCCCTATAATCTAATGTCCGCCATTTTAAGACGGCAACCGTTTTCACAAAAACGGGCGTGTAAATTAAGTTCGAAGCGCACAGAGTAAAATTACATTATCTGTGGCACAGACTTGAACGCATGAAAGGTATGAGGAGATGCGCGCGTGCATTCTCGTTCTCGTTTTCTATCATTACATGCGCGCTCTTTCTTGCGCGAAAGCCTTTTCACGCGTAAAAAGCGTACCTACGTGTAAAGGCGGCTAATGATATCGCACACCCGCACAAATAGTGTCACAACTCAAAAAAAATTAAAACCTTTTTTATTGTACCATTCGTTTCAGAAAACTTCAAATCTTATTTAAGAATGTGTCATACTTATGGTTTAAATATTTATCCCAAGGTGGTACTAGTCTCATCATAATGTTAAATGAAAGTTTCTTTGGAGAGTTAAATTTCAAACCCCTTTTTCTCGAAAGTTTGATTTTTTTACTTACGACACTATTTGAGCGGAGGTGCGATATGTGAAAGCGTAACAAAACAATAAAGGAACAAACTTACTTTCGAATTTATAATATTAGTTACGATTAGGAGATTAGTTCCGTTTTTTCTTTTGAGGTACGGAACCCTAAAAATACCTGATTTATCATTTTTTTTTTTTCAAACAATTCAATTTTAAATATATAATATTATAAAAATACATCGGTTAATCGGTATCGGTAACGCACTACGTACGTATACTACTTTAACCGAATGAGGTAGAATAAATAACAAACTTTTTTCCCTGTAAGTCTAATCCAGCGAGCAAATATTAAATTTTTGACAGATTCTCTATACAAAAACTGTCAGACGTCAATTTTGATTCCCCGAATAAAAGTTATCCGGCTTTGGTTAAATCGGCCCTCAAAAATACGAAATTACGAAGCTCGCTCAGTAAAGTAAGGCTAGCTCTTTCAAAAATTTACTTATTAGTGAAAAAAGTGGGTGTAATAACTTTTGTGTTTGAACTTTTTCAAACCAAAGTCCTGCCTATGAAGGACGACGGTAACGAAACCATAGCGCGTTTCAGGAAATTGGTCAACGCCATCTATCAAGTTATGTGGAATTATGGAAGCAGTTCCACAAGTAGAGAACAATAATTGTTTAGTTAGGCTATGCTATTAGTTAATTCTGAGAAATTATTAACTAGTTATTTCGTAATATTACTTATTTTCGAATTCGCCCAGCAGTGGGGCAGTAAAGTCTAACAAAAATTTCGACTCAGTCGAAGTGTGATGTTTCATTATTTTGGCTTTTTAAGGTTCTTTACCAGTAAAGGAAAAAACGGAACCCGTATAGGATCACTCGACGTGTGTCTGCCTAGCTGTCTATCACAGCCAATTTGCTCCGAATCTACTGGACCCATTTAGTTCAAAGTTACACATGTGAATTTCTGTGACAGAAACACGGACATGTAACGTAAATAAAATTAAATGAATTTTGAATATAGGGGGTCACTTTTTGGGGGAAAATTGGAAAATAAAAATAAAAGGTTTGCAAACTGTAACGTGTGACATATGAAATGAAAGAGATAGTTGAGGATGTCAATTTAAAAAAGAAATAATTGTATAGTTATTACTCTTAACGATATTTAAAAAAAATACCATATCTCCATAATTACTACACTAATATTTTGAAAAAAATACAACGAATGCCTCTTTATTCCGAGATTACAGGAAAACCTATATTTATAGTCTATGGTCTTAAAATAACATGGTAAATCTCTCTATAATGTGCGTACAAACTTAAATTTGAAGTTGGAATGTATGGAAGAACATATTTTTCAACTAGGTACATTCTTAATTTTGTTCTTAATATAAAAATTTATCCCAACTAGGGAATTCTTCATTTTCACACGTTCATTTTCAAAAATCCGGCCAAGTGGGATTTTTTACTCCCTGATAGACCTCGATGATAATTATGTATTAAACATTGTAGTAACAGCGAATCAGTTTTCACGCCACCCCCTTAAGACCAAGACCAAATATTTTTTGATATTCGGATGACATAAGAGGTGAATAGAATACGACATTAAAAGGCCAAAAAATACATCCACGATCTTTCGCGGTTATTCTGGTAATAATACACCTTTGCGTAACTGAGAAATACAGGTGTGATGTTATTTTCATAATAAACTATTCAGGGTAAAAAGTACCTAGGTAAATATTTATTACTTTCGAAGTCGGTCAACAATTAAAAGGTCGAAAAGGTCAGTTGAGTGTAACCTTACAAGCTTTTCAGTCGGTCATGTTATTTCCTGTCCCTGGATTGATGGTGTCGGGTCCGTAAAATGTGGTTCCGAAATCCGAAGGCCTTTTATTTTTGTTTCAGCTAATTCCCTGGAAAGCAAAGTTCCCACGTGCAACTTAAATTCCTAATTTTTGGGCAATATTGGTCAACTGTGACATTACGATGGCAAATCAAGCGATCACTGCGATGTTTTATTTTTTGTATTTGATATACTTGAGCGATTTTAATAAGGCAATACATTTATTACCATACCAATACAGTTTTTGTCTGATTTCATGATGCATCGATTAATACGGCAAATATATGTGGTAATTTGTGGAAGGTATATACAAGGGTCAGTGCCTCGGAAACCTCCATAACATTGAACTAGCCTGCGCCCTAATTGCGTAATACACAATTAATCATAATCTGAATCATTTGAAAAAGATTGCTAATCCATTGCTAAATTTATTTGTAGGCGAATCGATTTCTGGAGTTAATAAATTAACTAGGTGCGAATCGCCTCAAGAAAAACTATATTTAAAAGTGTAGATTCGCCCGTTTCGGGCGGATTAATTAGTGCATATTTTTTGCGAAAAATCCACTAAAACTTAGAAACTATTGGTAGCAGGTACTTAGATAGGTACAATTACACAGGATAAACATTACCCTCCTTCTGGGGCTGTCGCGTAAAAAATCATCTATCCAATTCTATACACAAATGCCCCTGTGCTGAGACACCTCGCCTCATCAAGATAACCAATATGGAGATACCTCCCTAAGGATCACCAGACGAACGCAATGTCTCAAAATAGGTGCACGAACATTTTGTTTTCAGGATGCAAAAGTCACATGACAATATGTAAGCATGACCTCTATAGCATAGCTAAAAAATAAATACAATATACTTACACACTCCTGCGAATTTCAAGGCGCTCTGCGTAAATTGGTGCACATTAATTGATATTAAGAAAAACGGGGCCATTTTAAGGCAACGTAATGGCTTTTGGGATATTTCCAAGAGTAAATGAGTTTGTTCCAAGGCATTTTTATTTAGGCTTGTGTACCTACATTATGCGAATTCAAGCAAGCAATAAAGGGTAAGTAAGTACGAATCAGATTCTGCGATTGTGCGCTTTTATCATTAGTGGCCGTGGCCGTCCACGTCAGGGAATTAAAATGATGGAAATACTAGCACGTTTTAATTTTATTCAGACGGTTTAAAAGAGTCTTCATATATTTCCATTATTTTCCATAAATTTTACTTCCGTGTGATGATGACACGAAAGTAAAATGATGAAGATGGTGGTGACGTGGACGTTATGAAAGCGCATTAGTGACAATAAAAATTGTGAAATATCATTACAAACTGATTTCAGTGTGTAGCGTTTAGACCAATTAATTAGTTTTTTTGTCATTCGTCAAATATTTTCTGTTGATAGTAATAGTACCTACTTACCTAGTTGTTCTAAATAGCGAGCCGTAATTGGTTTCTGACGTAAAATGATCGCAATTCCTTTCATTCTGACAGTTCAGACACGTTCTTTGCGTTATTTACGGTTTTGAGCAGACGAATTTCAAACCTTTGAAGCAATGGATTCGGAATTTCCTTTAAAACTCAGATTTTAAGGTGCCAGTTTTATTCAGTGTGCGTTTAAGGCTTAATTTAATCTTGTTACCTCTGTACAGGTAGCAAAGATGGCAATGAAGTATTAGTTAGGTACCTTCTTATATTGCTACTATTTTTGGTCAGACAGCAGACTGCGTAGGAACACAATACTTATGCCTAATAATAGGCGAATTGTCGGCCTAAGAATAGGTACTGGCTTTCAAAAGTGGATTCGGAACAACAGTTACACATAGACAATTAGATATGTTTAAAAATAAATGCGCGACCATGCAAGCGAGTGTTCCGAATTGGTTTTATAATGTATTGGAAACTAATAGGTACTTGTTTTTTGTTGTTGGATTAATAATTCGTATGGTGTACAAGTGTACATAACAAAGAGTACCTAGTTTATTCTTGTTTGAATTATTTTTCGTAATCATCGCATCCCAAGACTTTACATTTGTTAACCCAACAAAAACACTTTTTCATCCGTATCGATAGTGATACTATACTTACTACTACTACGTATAGTTACAACTTTGTCCGGAACATACAATTGTCTACATTTTATCCATTTATGGGAGATGTCTAATAAAATGTGGAAAGATAAACGGATTACCCAATTTGCTAGGGTTGTGATTCAATAAATAACTGGTCTTGTGGTTTTCTCCGATATATATAACTACAAAGAGTTGGTTGCAGGACGGTCGAAACAGGAAAATGCCTTCCTGACCTTTCAGTTAGGGTAAAATTACTGAAACAGGTGACATTGTACTACAGCTAATTTGAACAATTTAGTCTGTTTTGGTCTTCGCAATTATGAAATTTGAAGCTCTCGAAATGACGCTTGCCCTTAGCAGGAAAACAAAATATCTTGAAAAAATTATGTTTAGGTATATTTTAAAATAAATACTTAATTTAAAAACCAGTTAGCTCATTTCACTATCCTGTCATTACTTACATTATTTATTTTAGCAAAATATTGTGAATAATTCATAAATTAAGAGAACCCGTTTCTCTTTTGAGCTTGTTGACGATTAAATTATTATTAATTACTAGCTGCTGCCCGCGGCTTCGGCTGCTATCCAGGATGAAAAGTATAGCCTATGTCCTTCTCCAGGTCAAGGTCTACCCCTGTGCCACCTTACTGCTCTCATTGACTAGCTTCCGGAGAGCACCGATCGAGGCAGCCATGACTATGTCGTCTGCGTAGCTAATGTTGATAAAACAAATTCCATCCACGTTGCAGCCGACACGTGCTGCTGCTGAGTCGCTCAATCAGTGTATTATCATCAGTGATCGGAATAGGTAGAGCAAATCTACCTAAAGTTCAAAGAACAGAGACAAAAAAAGTGGAGACTTCCTTACGACTAAAATATTTTTTCGGGACTAATGTCGGGATTTCGGGACATCACATAAATTATTATTAAAACTGTTATGTAAATAACATTAGCTTCTGCGCTTACTTACATCGTTCAAACGAATATTAGATTATTAGGAGATTACCTTAATTTTTTTTAAACAATAGAAATCGTGCATACTTTTTTTTTTAAACAGAAACAGGAAATTAATTCGATAGTTGTTTTACTTTATTAATTTTAGTTGTACTTAAGTAATGTTCTGAAACCCGGGACATTAGTCCCGAAAAAATATTTTGTCGTAAGGCGTCTCCACTTTGTCTCTGTTCTTTTTCGAACTTTAGGTAAATATACTCTACCTATTCCGATCTCTGATTATCATACAGACCGAAGAGCAAAGGCAAGGACAGGCCCCCCTGGCTCACCCCGCACACCAGTCGGCATGGCTCCGACAGGTCTCCTGCCCACCGCACTTGAGTCTCTTGGTCTTGAGGAGCAATACGAACTCTGGTGGCATCGCTGTCTCTTCTAGCTTTTGCCAAAGAATATACTATGAGACAAGGTCAAAGATCCGGGACGAGTCAAGGATAACCGCATAAACAAGTGTATTTCTATCCATATAATACGTGACAGCATGCTCTCCGTTGACAGCCCAAGCCGGAATCCAAACTGCGCACCACAAAGCTGCACATGCTTATTTAGTTGTGAGTAAAGCACGCTCAAGAACCATAGCTATGACAGTGGCAAGTGAAACAGGTCAGTTTGACTTGTCTGTTACGTCTCCTGTCTTGCTTTTGACCACCGGCACCACGAGTTCACACTTAATCAGGCGAAAGATGTGAGTGACGTTAAATTACTCATAATATTGGCCATATTGAAAAATTTTAGTTGCTTAATTTTTCAAATAATACTCACCGAATGAAGCCATTAAAGAAAGCATGACAGGAACGATGATTATCCAGAATGTATCGCTTTGGTCCATCCAGCACCTAAAAATAAACAAACAATTAACATAAACATAAACAATTCAGTTTTATACATAGTTTATAGGTAAAGACTCTTGAGAACATATGGATTCTCAGAGATCTTTGCAAATTTTATGTAACCAGAGGATATAAAGTAAAATGAACTCGGCCAGCATTCTAATTGCGTAACACACTTCCAATCATAATCCGAAAAAAGTCGAAGGAAATTGCTTCTTAAGTTTGAAAAATTCGTGCTCAACATCGTGATTGCGCAAGGCATTGACATTGTAAGTGTGTTCTGAAATTACCCCAAAGTGACCGCAGAATTAACTTAGCCTAGGGGACATTCGTAAAGCCTCCCCACACATAGAGAGGCGAGCCTGCGTCAGTTCAACCTGTCCGGATACGTGCAAAAAACGATGAGATTAATTAGTTTTGGTCGGTCTTCATACAGTAATTGACTGCGTCAGTGAGCGGAGTTCCCGTAGCTGAATTTTGGGCCAAACATGTTTGAACTTTTTGCCATCGATTGACCATACCTCCAGCTCTAGTAGGTATAGTCAATTTTAAGTTAATTAAGTTTCAAACAAGTTCCCATAGCGATGTTACAAATGCTAAATGTTTCGTTATTTCGGTGACTATAATATTTTGCTAGATGTTCGTAATACGGCAGGATATTGCATTTTCCATTTTCAGTTTATGAACGAAACGGTTCCACGGCTTTTACAGCCGCCGTTACACAAGCTTCATTGACCGTTTTACAGGCTGTTCGTTTTTATATTCGTCTGTTCTGTTCATATGGTAATCCATAAAACATAGGCTATGTACTGTCATAGAGACACAGAAATGTGCAATAAATGTATTTTGTTAATTTGTTGTACTTTGTTGCATCTTATTATCATTTTTGGTGGCAGACGCAGACCTGGGTTTTTCCACCTCTGTTCAAACCATGTTCACCACACCTCTTAAAAATCATAATGATCGCTTTTATAATTTTTAACGTGGTGTTATTATCGCTGACGTCCACGTCACACATGGAACTAAAATACATAAAGGAAGACTCATTTAAACCGTCTACGATAACGTAATGACATGCACGTATTTCCTTTAAATTACAATGTTGCTAATTATGGGAAGACAATATAGGCTAATTAACAAGTACCTTCTTAAACCATACTGCATTTTTAAGCATCATAAACTAAAAAACCGGCCAACTGCGAGTCGGACTCGCGCACGAAGGGTTCCATACCATTATCTATAAAAACAACAAAAAAAGCACGTTTGTTTTAAGGGAGCCTCCTTAAACATTTATTTTATTCTGTTTTTTAGTATTTGTTGTTATAGCGGCAACAGAAATACATCATCTGTGAAAATTTCAACTGTCTATTTATCACGGTTCATGAGATACAGCCTGGTGACAGACGGACAGACACACAGACACACGGACGGACAGCGGAGTCTTAGTAATAGGGTCCCGTTTTATACTTTGGGTACAGAACCCTAAAAACGACATAAATTAGTGTAAATCACAAACCTCTCCGTAGCTTCGGGCGTGAAGAATCTGGTGATTGCGTAAATCATAATGATGATCAGCGAGCCACCCCAACCAAGAAGCACAAACCATCGCATGGCCACCTCATCCTTCACGAACACCTGTGCCGCACACCCATTAGCATCAGCCGTTCATAACACTTATAAATTATGGTAAACATACACTGCGGAAACTGAATAACGAATAGTTTGAATTTCAGAAGCATGATAGGTGGGGATACCTGGTGGGAAATATGGTACTTCTTGTTTAAACTGTTTTTCAAGAAAATGTAATCTGAGTGACTGGCTTTTTTTTATAACTCAAAGTGTCACATCATCTTCCTGGTACGCAATGTACTCTGAGATTACATTATCTTATAGATCTATGATTCATAGATAAAATAGGCTTACCTAATATGGGTACCCTACACTATCATATTATATCATTTACATATCTACGAAGCTCACAAATTACCCATAATACCTATATCAATGTTACAATTTCATTATTTCTTTGATCATAGTTCTATGATCATAGATATGATAGTGTAATACTGAGAGATAATTGGTTGGATACTCTGACTTTTATTAGTTAATTAATTTCTTCATATTGTAACTAGACGAAATAATTACGTAACTAAGTTGATGAATGAGTAGGTACACACGTTTGTACTCACTCAACAAAGACAGTAGAATAGAACAAACTTTGATAATCTTATAAGGCAGTCAGATCAGTCCTGAAATATGACAAGAAAACAGGAAATACGAATATGAATAAATGTTCAGTGTTGTGAGATTTCTCACGAAGTTTGAAGTTTTACCGTACCTATGCGAAATTCACGGGATAACTCGGTATTATTTGTTGGTGCAAATAATTGGCTTGTTGGTGCAAATAATTCTGGCGCATCACCAATAAGCCATACAATTTTAGACATGAACTACAGGTTTTAACATGTTTTGTTGCGAAGGTCTCGCCAGTGCAAACGCACAGTTGAGACATGCCAAGCCACTTGTACAGTCCTATGTACATTGTTATTAACAATGTACATGGACTCTACTACTGGCGAAGTAATACATTTTTGTCAACCGAATGAGCCAACTAACAAGTTGACATAATCAAAGGCATGCACAATTTATAACACAGGGCAGTTCAGGAATAATAAACAAACGACATAATCTTAACAAATAGGTATAGCATTACGTATAATACTACCATTACCAGGGGGCCTAAATGTCGTTTACAATTAACGACACAACCAAGTATTTTGGATTAGATTGTACAGTCAACACAGCAAACTTCGTGATACCGTCACAATTAAATCTCTCACATACAAACAGACAAAAATTACTGTACAATTTAATCCAAAATAGGCTTGGTAGTGCCGTTAATTGTAAACGCCACTACTGGTAGTGCGGCTGGTAGTGTCCTTGCCAGTAAATGGTACACACGGCTACACATCAAGCTATACATTTCCGAATAAGGTGACCTCGCATTGTACGGAAATCCTATACAATGCGAGACCAGCAAAAACTGGAAATGTATAGCTTGATGTGTAGCCGTGTGTACAATATACCTTAGTCTGAAGAAATTACGTCTTCAATACATAAAATATTGCTGACCCGCCTAAGTACACAACGGATTTATATAGCCCGTGTTTGCGCTGCCCCATGAGTAGTCCACACTACGTTACTATTTCACGGAGAAACTTTGAAATTTTGTTCGCAGCAGTCAGTATGTTTACTGAACAGGATATTAAACGGTTTCCAGGCGTCTAAACGATTTTAGTGAGACGTTTCAGAAAGGCAGATAGGAGCGGACCAAGCGATTTTGTCCAGCTGGTGACCAGTAGTATAATATTTAGCCTAGGCTGTAATGTTCGCACTGCTGGGACACGGGCTTCCTCTCGGTGAGAAGGAATGGGCCGTAATCCACCACACGGGCCCAGTACGAGTTGGTAGATGTCATATGTGTTCGAATTTTTGGTTCTAGGACATGCCAGTTTCCTCACGATGTTTTCCTATACCGCACAGTAGTACTACTTAGTAATTTTTAGGATGGCCTGATGATTATAAAGGTTTTACTTTTATCGAGCGAAGTAATCAATCGCAGGGAAACACATTTTATAGAGGTATTAAAAATGACTTGCTCATGATTCTTGCTTCCTATGTAGAATTAGGATTGAACGAATTCAGGAATTGATTAATTCTATATTTACCACGACCAGGGCTATGTGCAGGTGAAGCCCTTCACAGAACATCCACACGTAACTTGTGAGCATGAAGTAGTTGGTGACCACGTGCAGAACTTGACACCATACCTGCATTATGAAACTTTCTTTTAATCTATTCAGATTTTATCAATAGCTAAATCAAAATATAAAAAATATTTCTGTGGCTACGCTTTCATAAATTCAATTAGAATTTTTTCGTTCTTTAAACAAAAGTGAAATTTCTTGGCTAATGTTTATGAAAACGACCAAAGTATAAAATATAAATTGGGATTTTGTTTGGATAGGCAATTCGTTGGAATTTTTATTCTAAAATAAAATGAGACGAAATCAAGAGTGAAGAGAGAAGGGTGAACATACTTCTACTTCTTTTGAAGACATTTATATTTTATGTTCGAATATATTATTTGTGCTCAGAGTCTAACATTGGCACTCACTTGGCGTATTTGTACCAATATTCGCGTTATTTTGCTTAGGTACACAAAATTAACTTTATCGGGCTATTTTATTGTACAAAAGATGCAAATATAAGTAAATAGTGTAGTACCAGCTTAAAAAATTTAATAAATCACAGTATTACCCTATTTTCTTGAACGACGTTGGCCCTGTTGACGACAGCTCGGTACCAGATGATCCAGAGGACGTTGTTGAGGGCGAAGGACATGAAGAGGTGAATGTGGATGCGTATCCGTGTGCATTGGAGGGCCCTAAGTGAAATAAACAAGGCATAAAGCGCGGGGCACACCGACTGTAGCGCAGAGCAAATCGCAATGAAATCATTGTCATAAGATTCGCCATTTGGGCAGGCTGGGCTTACGAGACTGTATAAGATTCGCCATTTGGGCAGTCTGGGCTTACGAGACTGTATATACAACAATATTAAAGTTTTGGACTGTTACAGCTGGGGGTTTATTATCGAAATAAACCTGGTAAGTAGATATTTGCGTATCAGATTAACAAAGGCGTTATAAAAAAAAATCTTTGTTTTATAGATTTCGTCAAGATTCTGTTATAAATCAACTGTACTTTACAATGCTGTTACAGAACTCTAAAAAGGATGCACCCATTGATAAAAGGTACCTTAGCATTTGTAGCGCTCCTAGCTGCAGCGCTTGCAATTTTAAAACGTTAAGAATGTAGCGTCCACATTGTACATTGTGTAAAAAGCAATAGACTTGAATAATTAAACGAATTGAACGTTTTAGAGTGAGTTTTCTCCATCTTCAATTTATTTTTCTTTGTACAGCAACCAAATACATAGTTTTGCAGTGCCAGTGTAAATGTATTAAAAACAAGCGGCGTCATGCTAGCGACAAAAAATGACTAAGAAAATTCGATTCAATCAAGGCTACATGTCATTGTACTGTGCAGAAGTGGACATTTCGAGGGTACAGCTGAAAATTCTTGCCCTCTCACTCGTTTTACTGCATAGTGTTCATTGTTTTTCTCGGTGCTATTCTACATCGGTTCAGTGGACAATCGAGAGTACGGGTTTTACAAAGCGTATGTGACGCTGTGACGCAGTACCTACCGAATGTAAACGTTCATTTTGTTTTATTGTCCAGTGAGACTTTTACCTAGCGATTTGATGGACGTATTTCGAACCCGCTGCAATCGAAAAGAACCCGTCGCGAACGTTCTGTTTGAACAGTTGTAACCTTTAATTTGTTAGCCATTACAAACTTTGACATTTCCAGAATTGTGCCCATCAAATCTATAATGGATGGAAACTTCACATGCGTTTGATTTTAAACCGCTGCTGTTGATATTTTGTGACGTAGGATTGACTGCATGTTTGAACTTATATTATACAATATATTATTATTTATCTCCACGTCTTTAGTTTCATTTCTTGCTAGATAAACAAATCTTGCTAGATAATAATGGACGGCTTCCTCTTGAAAAACTTTTTTGTTTTAAATAAACAATAAAATACGTCTAAGTCAAACGACCATCTACTCCAAAAAAAATTGCCTTTAGTTGCAATAATACCGCTTTGCGTCGCTTTGTGCATATTAATAATTCCTAGTTTATCAAACTAATAACTGAAAACACTGAAAAAGCCCTTAATTTATTTATTTTCCCTTTATTTACAATTAACGTCAAGCTATCTGTAGGAAATTGTGATAAAACTGTCCTTAAACAATTTATGTGGCCATAAAACTTTCGATAGATAGTAGGTTATTATATAAATATGACACAAAATTACTTTCAGTTTTATAACCAAACATAAAACGGCAAAATAAAAATAGCACATTTTGAACAGCCCCGTAAAAAGTACGTGGAAAACCGCGATAATTGACTGACTATATCATCACAAGCTATTTATGTAGGTACCTAAACTTAGGCAATAGAAATCGGTACAATATTTTGGATACATGTACTCGACCGTCACAAAGTGCCTTCACACGACTGAGTGCCGTTATGTAAACCAAGTTGATTGATTACTTTTGCCTCTAGTCTGCCAAATGTTACGTCAACATAAACAACGGTTAAACACGATTCTGTGGTATGACAATGATTTTTTTTAAAGTCAATGTTTAATTAATGACTTTTCAAGCTCCAACATTTGTTTACACTTTTGGTAGATGAAAATGAAACAGTAAGTACTCTTAACAACAGTTTCGAACTTCGAGATATTTGTATGGAAGATTACTAGTCTCGAAAAGTACTCAAAGGCTTGGGAGTATGGCTCTCAGAAGTTTTATATACTCTTTATTGTTAATATATATGCATGACATGGCCGCTTTATTCCGTGCTTGGCCCGTTTATGACTTAGCTTTGATATAGGTACATCGCGTTATTTGCGATTTGTTATTTTGTTTCTCCTTCTTTTATGTCTTCCTACTGTAGATAATTTGGCGAAATGATCTTGATCGGATTGATATAGGTTATACATACACATACAATACATAGAGATATAATTATAGTATAGAGTGCGCGCAACAAACTATGAACAGTAGACACGGGTTTGAACAACACGACGTTCCTCACCACACTCACTCACGTGTCAGTTCGAGATTCATTTATTTGTATGTGACTGTGAAGCGGTACAAAATGTAATTTTGAGGTGTTGGGACTTTCAATCATTTTGTATGAGACATTTGAAGTGTCTCTTGTATGCCCTACCCGACTTATAGCTATAGCTGGCTTGTCTACGATGCGCACTAAGCGATTTGTGCAATACGCGCACTCTATGTAATATTATATCTCTATGTATGAATCGTAAATGATGAATGAAAACTTCCTCTCTGAAATGCTACAAAACTAAAAGAACACGTCACGATGCAGTTACGATTGCGTCAAAATTATAGTTATTTTTGGGCTTCAGAGGAGAAGAGGAGCTCGTAGCTAGGTAGTAACAGCCGCACGGGTCGATCCGTCAGGTTAAGCTACGCTTTCCAGGTTTGGTCCGTGGATGGGTGACCATCTTCACATACCGAGACTCCTCCGTGCTTCGGAAAGCACGTTAAGCCGTTGGTTACCGGCTGTCATTCGTCGATCTTTGACAGTCGTTACGGGTCGTCAGAAGCCCGAAAGTCAGACAACCAGTCTCACCAAGGGGCACCGTATTACCCAGTTACTGACTTGTGGAGGTCAGATAGTTAGTCGCTCCATGTAAAATACTGGTATTCAGCTGCATCCAGTTAGACTGGAAGCCGACCCCAACTTGGTTGGGAAAAGGCTAGGCAGATTGATTGAGTAGGAGCACTTTTGCAAGCCAATTTAACATGAACATTACAAATTCAGTTCATAGTCTCATTTAAAATGACCGCTGTCCACGGATCCGTGTGCACATGTAGATAGTTAACTCGACCACATTATGTGGTGTTACGTTTGTATTTGTCACAGTTAACATGGACGCTTCATAGGATGCAACACATGTAGCAATGCAGCTACCAATTACATGTTTCATCCAAAACATTTCGGTCAAACAGCTTGTTATAATCATAGTGAAAAAAGTTTATTTACGTAACAGCTATATTGCACTCGATCTGTATTCCAATATTATTAGAAATATCAATGAACTGTGATGATTGGTAGATAAAATAAAACATATTGGATTGAAATAATTTGAATGGTAGATATAACTACATCCGGGAAGCTTCTTACCGAAAATAGAGGAAAATTAAGACTGAGATCAGCAAAGCGGCCACCGACAAGGAGTATCCAACTACGTATATGTTGTTCACAATGTTCCGGAACTGAAACAAAAATAAAGCTTTAGTTTCCTCAGGAAGCGGTAAACGGTCACACAAGGGCCGGCGCACATAAGGCGGAGCATTTTTCACTGTCAAACAAATATCAAAGTAGCATGCCTAAAAATAAAGTTGAGAATAAATAACCAGAGACGCCCGCCTCTTTCCGCATAGACGCGGCCTCAAGCTAATAGAAGTTTATTTATTTTCAACTTTATTTCTAATGGTGCAGGGTCGATATTTGATTGGCAGTGACGAATGCGCTGCGCTGCGCCTGGCCTGATGTGCGCTGGCCCCAAACCGGCTGTCCAAATAATGGTGAAAAAGACAGATTTAAATGACAGCAGTTATAATAATGATAAATAACGTAATTTAATAGAGATGTTTTAATGGAATAATGAGTTACATAACATAACATTACGCTTGTATTCCCCGCAGGGTTAGGCAGAGGCGTAAATATAGTATATCCACATTTCACCAGTTATGTTTAAGTGCCCCTGTAATAGGGGGCGAGCCTATTGCCATCAATCGGGCACAAATCCAGACTTTGGGCTGCTACTGAGCAATTCCAGATAGAAAAACCCAATAACACTTTGCCCAAACCGGAAATCGAATCCAGGACCTCATGTTGAGCTGTAGCGTTTGCGACTACTAGACCAAAGTATATTAATTAAAAAAAAAAAATTACAACTGTAATGATAATTATTTTCTGTACCTATATGGGCAAGTCCAAAATTATTGAATAATCTGCATATTAGACTCGGCCACTCGGCTTGTTCTACATTATACAATGTTGGATTTGGGCGTCATATTTAAATTACGATTATTTTTTTTGTTTTTTTTTATAAAATTGCATGAGTTCAGATAAAATTGTGTATGAAACTGCACCCGGTTATTTAACAGTTTCAAAAGCTAGTAATTTGAAATAGAATTGGTTTTTATTACCTTGCAGTAGTTGCGAAAAGTAGAGTATTCTTCTCGGGGATAAAGTGTAGGCCGAGCCTAAATCCCTCGCTACAGTCAGGATTCTAGTCTTAACTCCCTCATTACGTTCGGGATTCAATAAACCGCCCGTGGCTTATGACACTGCTTTATCCTCTTAGTGAATAATATACTATTAAGTACATTCGGACTTAAATTGGACACTTACGGCTTTAGAAAGAGATTAGTGCCGATTCTGTTGTTGACAAACTAAACTAAATCTAAGTTTAGTGCATCTTTTTCTTTCTATTTCATTAAGAAAAGGACATGAGATAAATTTTGGTTTAGTCTGTGGCGGTACCTACATCGCCACATTCAAACTACGCATCAAAGACCTGTCGTCACACAAAAATCCTGACGTCACAAAAATCCTGCATCGCGCAATTAGAGTTTACCGTGCAGTGAACATATATACAAAAATCCAATATCAATCATTGGGCAGTTGCCCGCCAGACACAACACCCGTCTGGTAGGAGGATCCTCCCTTTTCTATGGTGGATGAGTGAACTTTACACCCTGTTCCTCATACCCCTAAATTGGTGACCCCGAATATGAACGTCAACGCAGCCTTCGTGCAACTACTCCAGCGTGACGTCATCATCATCACTCCCGCAAGCTTTCAGTGAGGCGAGTCACACAGCCAAGCCAACACCCGAGGCGTCAGCGGGTATCCTGACCACCAGCATGCAGCGAACGCGCATTCCTGGTCATCACCCGCATCCTCATCACCCCGACCCACTGGGGAATCACCTCAATCAACTCAATCACCACAATCGCCGCAAACAGTTCCGACCCACTGCGAACAATGCGGCACCCGGTTCCGACTCACTGGAACCACAACTGGCACTGGCAAGCATCGCAAGATACAAGACTCAGCCCACTATCGACCTTCGGTCTCCGGAGGGGAGTGATGTGGCGGTACCTACATCGCCACATTCAAACTACGCATCAAAGACCTGTCGTCACACAAAAATCCTGACGTCACAAAAATCCTGCATCGCGCAATTAGAGTTTACCGTGCAGTGAACATATATACAAAAATCCAATATCAATCATTGGGCAGTTGCCCGCCAGACACAACACCCGTCTGGTAGGAGGATCCTCCCTTTTCTATGGTGGATGAGTGAACTTTACACCCTGTTCCTCATACCCCTAAAAGTCCTGTCAAATTAATCAGCGGTTTGTGAACAACAGAATCGCCACCACTGTCCCACAGCCATAGGTATGAGTGACAACAACGAAGCTTGCAAAACCGAACTTAATAGAAACTCGCTGTGCTGTGTTTACGGACCAGATGCGACAGTGTGACTCCATGTTCAATATTTGTCGGACAGGCAAATGATAATGAACCAACAAACGTAAAAATGAGCTTTTTTTTCGAGAAACTTGGAAACCATTTACGTACTTAACTTCGTTAAGTTCATAACTGGAGTTAATCAACGTTTTATATTATTTTTAGAAGATTATATTGTCGTACAACCTTTCAAAATACATAAGTATTATGTTAATAAAAACAATAATATTATTATGAGACTAATTTTGTAACTATATTTCATTGATCCTTTACATAGTTTACATATAAGCACGTCTAAATACGGCCCTTTGTACACACGTCTTTCTTGCCCTGAAAAACAACGGTTTATTCGCCGTATGTAGGCACGGGCATCAGTCTTGCATGGAATCTTATAGAATAAAATATAATGTATTTATTTGTCAGAATATTGTACAAAGTTGTTATGTGCATTATGTATTACGATCATAATATTCAGCCGTTCCAGCGTACAAATATGGTTTGTAAAATTATGGGTCTTCATTACATTAAAATTAAAGACCGACACGTTTTTTCTACGTTTGTACGCCGTACCATAAGGAAACCGTGACATATACAAAGGGCCTTAGGCCGTTGGTCTACCACCGCACCGTGAACGGGACATCAACGAGAACGACGACGGACGCCGAAGTAGCGATAATACATTTACTATGGCCGCGTAATCTCGTTTCTCGTTGTCGTCCCGTTGTCGGTGCGGAGGACAATCAGTGTTAGTGTTGATTTTGAAACGTGGCGTCTCTCTATTACATTAGGCGAGGAGGACACGTGTGGTCGGGACTAGAATTACTTGCCGTCCATGTGTAAGTGACTGAAATATCCCAGTACAAATAAAAAGCAGGAAAGCCACTATTTCTTTATTCTGATTTCTATATTGAAGACAGCAGAAGGTACTTAAAAAGGAAGAGTGTAATATTAAGACATACAAATAAACACATTCTTGCTAAAACTAAAAAAAAAAACTATGGAGTACTCGCAATAATAAACCAACAAATCTGGTGTTAAATATCATCTTTGCCATTAACGTCTCAAAGACGTACAACATTTTATAAAAATAACTGAGCAAGCTGAGACATTGCACGCATGAATCATAGTGGCGTATACACAGGGTGTCGGCAACAGTAAACAACGCCCCGCCGCGGCCGCGCCGCCATGATGGATGGCAAGTTCGCCATGCAACAGCCACGCGACGACGCTCGTCACTCGTCACACGCCACCGATACACCGCGCACAAATGTCAGTATATGTACACACAATATTTTTAAACAAACACACAAACTCAACGTGTTTATTCACGTTTACTGTTGCTTATTCTGAACGGACTTAATTGAAACGTGCATTCGATACTCATCCAAATATTAATTTTTAAACTTGTATGTGTTGAAGTGGGCACGTTTATAAAATAACCCTGTATGATTGTATTTTATAGTCACTATTTTGTGTTTCACCGCTAGATAAATAGGTACCTACACAATTTCGTGAATAAAGTTAGGTGGAAATTTTGATCGACATTGTTATTAGCTATATAATGCTATTTTTGTTATAATGATTTGGAGAATCGATTACATTCTCCAAATCATTATAACAAAAATAGCATTTCTATTCTATCTCATCACCTCTAAGGCTATTCACGTGTTCCCCAAATAAAAGCGCAATCTAAATGCTCAATCCTGGCAATAAGACTTAGCTGCTGAATAAAAAAGTAGGGCTTTTTATCGGATTTAGTGAATATTGCTGAAAGTGAATAAAATGGTAGTGTTAGCAGCAATCGAAAAAGTGGAGGGTACCTCAATGATAAGGGTTGGCTTTATAGCAACGCGATTGTTCACAAATATCATCCTATTCTATTGAATGAGCAATATTTACATAATATTTGTAATCATGTTCTCGAAAACGGCTTTAACGATTTCGATGAAAGTTGGAATATAGGGCGGAAAAAATCAATCTAGATAACATGCTGTAATAGCTGAGAAAATTAAAAAAAACTGCATCCGGCCAGAGGATCGGTCGACCAGAGGATCGGTCGACCAGTTTAGAACAAGATGGCTCCCTTAGAATAATGATATGGCAGTATGGAATTAGTGGGTACTATACAGGGATTAGTACGAGTATAAACTTACCTATACTATTCAATGAGTATTCTCAATTTTCACCCAAGCAGAACTCGCTTACCCAGATAATTCATATGAATACTCGTTTCAAACTAACGGTGACGTAACGCCACATGAAAATCTACACTAATATTATAAAGAGAAAAGATTTGGTTTTTTGTATGTTTTTTTGCAATAGCTATAAATAACTCAAGAAATACCTAAACGATTTTAAAAATTCTTTCACCCTTTTACTTATAGAAAGCTAAATTAAAAGCGAGGCTGAAGCTTTTTTTAAAAAAAATGGAGAGTCCTACGAAAATTACAATACAATAGTAACCCAAGATAAACGGATGACAAAAATTTGCCTATAAAAGTCATTATTTGGCTCTGCGAAAACTATTGATGATACATAAAATAATGTACTACAAGTTTATAGCAGGCACTCATCATTACTTGTTTATTATTTTGTTGTTTAATGTTTGTTTTTATTGTAATATTTCCTGTGCGTGTCCCAAATAAAATATTTTTCTTTCTTTCTATTAACCACAAAAATGTCCGTATGGCTATATAGCCGTAGTCAATATAACCGTTTTTATTAGTAAATTAGCTGCGCCCCGCGGTTTCACCAGCGTAAGTCTCGATCCCGTGGGAATATCGGGATAAAAAGTATCCTGTGTTAATCCAGGTTATAAACTATCTGTTTGCCAAATTTCATCCAAATCCATTTAGCGGTTTTTGCGTGATTGAGTAACAAACATCCAAACACACAAACTTTCACATTTATTATATTAGTAGGATTTATAATATTAGTAGGATTAGTAGGATAGTAGAATTAATTAGTCAACCAAATGACGGGTAGAATCGAAAGATGACATTTGTATCATGATATAATTATATCCGTATCCACCTAAATCGTTTCATAATCAAAAGGTTGAAAATGTACAATTGCGGACATTTGCGGATGACCACTTTTCACCCTTATGCCCTTCGTAATTAGGTTGAAAAGTGGTTCGTCGCCAGTGTCGCTGATGGTGAATGTAAATTACTCTTTAAATTATTCGAATCGGATCTTCCGATTAGAAGTTACGACGTTAATAAAAAGTAAGACAAATGTCGCATTGGGAGGGAATAGCCCTACGTGTAATCATAATTATTTTTTGTATCCTGCGGTTTCTCACAATTTCCACGCGAACGAAGTGACAGACAGAAGCTTACTTAATTATAAGCGAAGAATTTATTTGTTTGAACGCGCCAATCACGAAAATTAACAGGCATCGAAAAAAAATCCTTTGATAACCTTTTTGAGGAAGGTTAAAGGCTATCTAACATCACGGTAAGAATCGACAAGCAAAAAGAAAAAAAAAGAAATAAATCGGCAAAACCTAGTTACGTTAATAAATAGAAGTGCACAAGAAACTTCCAGGAAAAAAACAACGGTTAACCCTGCGTTTTTGTTACTAAACGAGCGATAAATTGTAATTAAGTCTAAGCTGGCCTACATTTTTTCTTGCGGGCGCCGGCTATCAACGGGTTATATGAGGTTAATAAAATTAAGTTTAACATAATTTTTTCGTAATTATTTATTACTCTATAAAGCATAACGGTTAATGGTTTCTTGTATTTATTTGAAGGGCTCGTGGCTAAGTGATAGCCGCCGTAGGGAGCGATCAATGGTTAAGCTACGTTTGGCGCAGTCGATACGTGGATGGGTGACCTTCCATTACATATCGAGACTCTGTGCCTCGGAAAGCGCGAAGCCGTTGCTTGGTTCAGGTGACGGTCGTTGATCTTGGACAGTCGTTAAGGGTTGATGACCCGTAACGAATGTCGAAGATCTATGACAATCTGACAACCAGTCTTACCATGGGGTATTCTATTACCCAGTAACTGGGTTGTGGAGGTTAGATAAGCAATCGTTCTATGTCAAATATTCAGCTGCATCCGGTTAGACTGAAAGTTAATTCCAACAAGGTTGGGACAAGGCTACAGAGCATTCTCGGATCGCTGTCGAGTCTACCATGAAGTACCTAGGATTGGTGCTCGACAGCCGGTGGGACTTCGGGCCCCACTTCCGACGGCTGGCGCCCAAGTTGCTGGGCGCTGCTGGGGCGCTGTCAACGCTGCTTCCCAATCTGGGGGGCCCGAGCGCCGCTTGTAGGCGGCTCTACGTGGGGATCGTGCGATCGATGGCCCTTTACGGGGCCCCGATCTGGGCGGCTGACCTGACGGCCGGTAGTATCGCAGTCCTGCGCAAGCCGCAGAGAGCGATGGCCGTCAGAGTCATCAGGGGGTATCGCACGATCTCCTACGAGGCGGCTTGTGCACTGGCCGGATCCCCGCCCTGGGACCTCGAGGCGAAAGTACTCGCGTCATCGTATCGGTGGCGCGAGGAAGCGAGGGCGCGGGGTGAGCAACCGATGCAGCGACACATAGAGCTGCATCGGTCTCAGCTTCGCGAGGTCCTGGTGGCGGAATGGCGGGAAAGGCTTTCACGCCCTACCGCCGGCCTCGACATCATCGAGGCGGTCCGGCCGGTGCTCGAGCGCTGGCTCGGGAGGAGGCACGGCTCCCTGTCGTTTCGGGTGACGCAGGTGCTCTCGGGGCATGGTTGCTTCGGGAAGTACCTGTGTCGCATTAACAGGGAGCCGGACGCCCGGTGTCACCACTGCGTCGACTGTCGGGAGGACACGGCGCGGCATACGCTGGCAGAGTGTGCCGCTTGGGAGGAGCCACGCCGTGCCCTCATTTCAGAAGTAGGCGGTGACTTGTCGCTGTCGGCCGTAGTGAATGCCATGGTCGGCAGCGGGGAGTCCTGGGACGCGGTGGTTTCCTACTGCGAGACGGTCGTCTCGCAGAAGGAGGCTGCGGAAAGGGAGAGGGAGATTTCGTCCACTCACCCGGCCCGCAGCAGGCGCACCGGGCGTCGGCGGAGGGCGGATAACGCCCTCTTCCAGCCCCCCTAAATGGGTCCAGGGGTGACGGACTCGGGGACGTCTGTCGCCCCCCACACATCAGGACCCGAGGTGGCGGCGCGTAGTGTTCCACGCGCGCCCCTCTTTGACGTCACGGGGGGAGTCAAACACCTCACTCCCCCCCCTGACCCGAGGAGGCCCGCAGTGGCGGGCCGGCACCAGTCGGGGGTTGCGGAAGATTCTTACGTTCCCCCGACCCCCGGCGTAGGTGTGAGTCGGAACACCGGGGTGGTTTTTAGTCAGTAAGAGTCTGACAGACCCCTCCGCCCACCCCAGGGCGGAGGACATCCATGAGGATTTTCCACCCCGGAAAAAAAAAAAAAAAAAAAAAAGGCTACTGAGCATTGCCAACCCAAAAGCATCAATATCAGCAACGTTGGGATTTTTGACAACCACTCTTTATAATTCAAATTTTCTTACGTTTTTTACGATTTACAGGTCCATGTCCAGTTGTATTTTAATCAAAATATGATTAAACGTAAACGTGAATAAACGTATTTTCATTCTTTCTTTTTCTTTCTATTCGCGACAGTAACAAATATGTATTTACTGAATTCTTCATCATCATTACGCCCTGTCCATCATATTCACTAGCGGTCAGTGCAACATAACTTGTCTTTTTCATCCATACTTTTCTATTAGTTTTCATCTCAGTAGTCACCTCCTTTCTAGCCATAATATCTTTCACACAGCCCATCCATTGTTTCTTGGGTCCTCCCCTACTCTTTTACATATCCATCCACATTCATACTCAAAAGTATCCTGACGACATTTTCGTTAATCCTCCGCATCTTAAGCCCATGACAACCGATTTCTGCACAACTTTTCAGTCACCGGTGCCACTTTCAGACTTCCTTTTATGCAGTCATTTCTTATTATAATCAGTATCTGGTCGTCAGAGCTCTGCACGGGTGAAAATAGATAAACATATCGTCCAGGTATACCAACGATGTATCACATTCCCGAGGCTGTGAAAATAGCTAGGTCGACTTTTCGCTCCGTTAAATCCTATAGTGCAAATTTCATCGTTCTCGAGAACGTGATTACAAATATACATATGTATATATATGTACAAATATTGCTCAATTAATAGTATAGCTACGACTAAAATCATCAGTACCTACCTACAACTCCCTAAAAAACGTAACAAAATTTTAATTTTGCGGGTTTCGTTACGGTATTTGTTTGAGAACATGAAATACGGGTTTAAGTATCTTTTCTAAGTAAAGGATACACGCAGAGCGGTTTTCAGCTGAGGCGAAAAAGCTGTTTGATCACACTGTCAGACCAAAATTAAGCACATCTTCCTGCTTACTTTCCTTCCCTGAAAGTGATTGATGAGTGTGAAGTACAAAAACAAAGAGTGTTAAATATATTTGCTCAACCAATTATACGAAGGCGGAATAAATGTGAAGGCTTCGGCAGTCTTTCATTTGCTTTAATTCGTGAATTGCGATATTCGGGATTAATTAATAAAATTCAAGGATAGCAAAAATATGTATAGAAAAAGAGTTTTTTTAAATATAATTCTGGCTGATACCCGCGTCTTCGCCCGCGTGGATATCGGTTATTATAATTATACTAAAACCTTCCTCGGGAACCACTCTATCCATTGGTGAAAACAGCAGTGCAGTAGTTTTTGAGTTTATAGCGAACAGACAGACAGACGCGGCGGAGGACTTTGTTTTGTTTACGTAATATTCTAATGAACCCGCGCAGTTTGTTGGTTTTTAAACTTTTTTGTATACTAGATTATACATTAGGTACATACAAATAAAATATACACTACAAAACATACAATTGGCGGCCGTATCGCTTACAGGCAACCTTGGAATTGACAGGGATTTTCTGGACATAAAATGGGTAATGTCTGTGGTGCAAATAAAACGTGTATAGTGCAATATACTATAATACATACACAGATATGTATATATGCTCTATAATAGATACATACATACTTATATAAGCAACGATAATAAAAGCCAACTATAGATTATTTTATCATGTTCAGCGATACCCAAAACATCTGCGAAGTTTCGTTAGATAATTATTTTAGTACTTACGTCTAGGTCGTCGACATCGACGCAGGTGGTGTAGTTGGTCCACGGCTTCTTCGCGTGTGGGTGCACGAACCACGTGCCGTTCTCCGTGCATCTGTAACAAACAAGCACATTGTAATCTTCATCTGCCTAGCCTTTTCCTTTGCCGTTGGGTTCCACTTCCAGTCTAACCGGATGCAGCTGACTACCAGTATGCCAGTATTTTATATGGAGCGAATGCCTATCTGATGTCCACAGTTGTTTAGCTAGGTAACACGATATCACTTGGAAATACTGGTTTTCAGACTAACGGGCTTGTCGAAATATATAGTACTAGCTTCCGCCCGCGGCTTCGCCCGCTTGGTATGTCGATAAACAGTCCATGTCCTTTCTCAGGCTCTGGACTATCTGTGTACCAAATTTCATTTAAATCGGTTCAGTACTTTTGGCGTGAAAGCGCAACAGACAGACAGAATTATTTTTGCATTTATAATATTAGTAAGGAAGTAAGGATTTGTTGCCTTGGCTTTACAGTAGGTAAATCATTTGTAGAACTATTTTTTATTACATTCCTAATAAAGCTTAATCTAGTTTAAAAGGTAACAACTCACATAATGCATAGCACCCTCTTAAACTCAATTTTTAACTCAATTTAATTTCAAAATGGCCAAAGGCCATTCATAATGTCGTTAATGGGTTTGCGTGGCATTAGTTACAAAGCTAGGGTTAAATGATATGGCAGACGAAATATATGGTTTTAATAATAAATAAGGCTGGGCAGGTTATTCAGCAATTTCTATTACGGATAGTAACATGGAAATTCAACAATAAATTACTAAACTTAATAATCCTTACATATTATAAAACAAAGTCCTCCGCCGCGTCTGTCTGTCGTCCTCGATAAACTCAAAAACGACTGCACCGATTTTCATGCTGTTTTCACCAATGGATAGAGTGGTTCTCGAGGAGGGTTTCAGAGGATTATATAAATATTTCCCTATTATAAATGCGAAAGTAACTCTGTTTGTCTGTCTGTAACCTTTTCAAGCTCTAGTGGATGAAGGAATATGGAATTACGGATGATATTTTGCACACGGGTGGACTATGATCTGGGTTAGGACATAGGATACTTTTTATCCCAGTAGTATTTTCCTATGGGACAATATCCAACCACCAAGCGGCCGAAGCCGCGGGCAAAAGTTAGTACAAAATATTTTATACAGAATGAATATTTTATATAATACGTATGTAATACGATACGAGTTAGGTACTTTTATTTCGTGAATATTTAATAAAATGAAACACTGTCTAAACATTTCATAATGCATGCTCTTTCATTGTCTATGAAGTAAGTGTTTTTACTATTCTGTTTCAGATTTATGGTACACTGTCTGAGTAAAGTCTACGTTAACGGTGAATCCGCATTATCTACTTCAAAATCAAGTTGAGAGAAGAGAGAGGCCTTTGTCCCACAGAGGGAAGCCAGAGGAGGAAAAAAATGGAAATCAATACTTGCCTGAAAAAGTGAGATACAGTAATAATAAACCATTGAAATGTTTATAAATAAAGTGTAATATGGCCACTTATTACACTTCAGTACTTACATTTGCTACTGGTCGTGATATTTAAAATATCTTTAGAAGAAATTATTCAAAGTTGCCGAAAGTTTTATAAAGGACATATTACTTCCAACTGACTTAGCTTGAGTCAAAGTTACCCGGTAAGGGACCACCGTACTATCTTGGTACGACAAGTTTTTATGTTTGTACCCACTGATATCATTAGCGCATTATTCAAATATTTATTTTATGGAAGTAAAAAGAACGCAGATATCCGCTGGATGCGAGAAACATAGAGCCGGTAAAAGCATATTTATTGAAATAGAAAGAGCTCAAAGAGCGGTAATTAAAGTGATGCTTAGAAAGCCTTTTAGGTTCCCGACAGATCTCCTATACAATGAGTTTCCGGTTCTCCGAGTGCGTCAACTATACGTACTTAGTGCTGCACTGCATGCACACAAATCTATTAAAAACAGACCTGACTACCAAACCCTTCTCTCGAAACGTATCTTACACGTCCCTCTTCCTAATGCAATCAGTCTTCTGGCCAGACGTTGCCCCTCTTACGCACACGCTCATATCTACAACAAAATAAGCAAGCGCTCTGACACTAAAGATCTTAACATCCACTCGTATACAAAAATTACAAAAAGTTGGCTTCTCTCACTGTCATATAATGATACTGAGGATTTAGTGAGTTAGCACCAAATTCTACAAGCAAGTCACTCACACAAAAACCCACACCTGCAACTCACCAATACATCCCCCACTCACACACACACCCCAACTCACAAAAACACCCCCACACACACACTTACACACACACATACATTATTTAGAATTATTTTATTATGTTCAATTTTATTTTTATCCTATCTTGATAGTTCGCTAATTATTACGAACTCTGTCCATTTACAAACATCCTGTAATTAAATTTCAGCTAACGCAAACATGTCTAGATTTTTAATTTAAGCTAACGCAAACATGTCTCGATTTAACGCAACTCAGGCCACCAGGCCAACCAGGGACCACTGTTTTAATCACTATGTTAAATATTCTAGTTACAGTAAGCATGCAATATTATTTTTTATTTTTTTTTTATTTACTTTGTAAAAATGGACCAATAAATTATTCTTATTCTTATAGAACCAGTCGAAGAGGCGATGATTGGGTGAGGCCTATGTCCAGTGGGCGTCTTTCGGCTGAAATGGCAAATATGTAATGACGACCTATCTGATAGTAGAATTTACCGACGGCGCCATGTGATAGACAACGGTCAAATCGAAACATGGCAACGATGCTTTCTGACAGATATAGGAATAGTAGTCGTTCTGGGAGTTCCTTCACAAGAACACAGTATCAGTAGGTAGTGCGCTGTAGGACTGTTCAAACACGACAACAATTAAGTTTCCACAACACCACTAAACATTTGCCTTCGATAGAACTTTAAGAATGTGGGACAGTTGGATTTATTGAACAGCCCACATTCCCTATCTTTTTGGCTTTGCTTCGGAATGGAATTTGACATAAATTGTTGCGTAGGCCTGCGGTTCCAACTGAGAAATGCTAGGATAATTTCCTTTTATTTATATTACAGATGTTGGTTTTGTCACCGACGAGACGTGCTCCGCAGACCTCAAATAGATAGAGTTAACTTATACGGTTAATTAGTTGATCCTGTGAGACTTGTCTAACTCCCGAAATGAGTAATCAATTTCTGAGTACTAGATTCTCATTTCAATCCATTTTTGGTGTTGGGCGTCATTTTGGGGTGATGCGTTACTATGGAACCAATTCTGAAATATCAACAACAGGTTTGAAATTATGTCGTAACAGAACCTTAATAATAAAAATATGGTGAAACTCCTTTTGAAGTTTGATTACAAAGTTTCAGCTGAATAGACAAATAAACGTTGCTCGTAAGATTGCCAAAGTTTATGTTTCTCTCGACGATTAACAAAGTTTTATAATCCAATGAATCAATTAATAAAAGTGTTATGTCTGTGAAGGGCCTTTTGCAGGAAGCATTCGTGTGGTATAAAGTGACAGTTATCCTATGAATCATCAACCTAACCCTTTACAAATCCTGTAAGTCTTTTCATGGTTGGTTCGGCATAACGTTACAATTTAATCGAATCGGATTAGTAAATTACATAGTTAAACCAACGTGTTTGGAAAATCCCCCTATGATTATGTTGCC
Organism: Lithophane leautieri; assembly: GCA_949152455.1. Lineage (NCBI taxonomy): Eukaryota > Metazoa > Arthropoda > Insecta > Lepidoptera > Noctuidae > Lithophane > Lithophane leautieri. The sequence continues at coordinate 15,228,504 of OX424458.1, read as the reverse complement.
AAGCGCTTTTTCTTAAGTGTATTGTCTTAATAATACTTATTATAAGGAAAAATACATACTGCCGAGGAATGAGGAAAATGGCGTGAGGAAACTTTTGAATATAAATGTTGGCTATAAGAGTAGGGGAAGACCAAATAAACGATGGATGGACTGTGTGAAAGATGATATGGTTAGAAAAGGGGTGATTACTGAGATGACGGCTAATAGGGAAATATGGAAAAAAAAAAGTTGCGCCGACCCCAAATAAAATGATGACGAAATAAAAGTCTGAATCAGAATGTCGAGAAAAGTACTGTTTGCATGACACAAGTAACTATTGAAAGTTACTCAGGAAAACTAATATTTATGATTACCTACTGTTGATGAGATATGATAAACTGACTGCTTCGTTGGTCTAATGGTCGCAAGCCCTACTGCTGAGGATGAGGTCCCAGGTTTGATTCTCAGGTCGGGAAAAGTGTTATTGGGTTTTTGTATCTGAAATTTCTCAGTAGCAGTCTGGATTATGGATTTGTGCCCGGTTGATGGCAATAGGCTCGCGCCCTATTACATGGGGCTTAAACGTAACTGGCGATATGTGGGTGTACTTTTGGTATATCTCTGCCCAACCCTTCGGGGAACAAGGCGTGATGTTATGTTATGGGTATGATCAAGGACTTTATGGTTTTTGTGCGAAACAATGTTAGATTGTTTATTTAGTTAGGTAATTAAATTGTGTTAATTAATTGGAACTGTTTGATTGTATCTATGACCACTTATAGAAATTGGTATTTGATTATCAATATCAACATATTGTTGGTAACGGGAGACGAAGCAGGGTAAAAGCGTACCTAATACACTTACAATGGCTATGTCTTTGTTTGATTTTGAAAGTTCCACAACATTTATTGCGTTTGTATAAGCAGACGAATTTTTCAAACATTTATGCAGATAGATAAGGAATTTCCTTCAAAGTCTTTCTGATTGTGATTGAAAATGTGCGACGCAATTACTGTGCAGACTCCAAAAATTTGAATGTAAACCGAATCGCTTACGAATAAATGAAATCATGCGTACAAAAAACGCCATTTTTTTCCCTTGGCAATGAATTGCAATCATTATAATTTCCTTCCCAAGGGATTTCTTTTCCGTGTTTTACCTAACCATTTGGGTGAAGTAAATTAGTCTCTAAAACACCCTCCATTTTATATCCATCGTTTATTTCTAACTAGCGACCCGCCCGTGCTTCGCACGGTTTTTAGAACTTGACAATACATCGAGATTTCTTTGTTTTATGTAAGTTAAATATTAAAGTATTATACGCATACATTTTCTAAATGATTGTGAAAACCGCATAAAACTCCAACAACAAACGGGGTCACACAGCCATACACAAAAATTGAAAGCTCTTAGATACTGGCGCGACATATCGCGGGACGCGACGCCGCCGCATTGTTCGCCGTGAAGTTTTCTCAGAAATGGTTTTGTTAAAAGTCGCGTCGCGCGAGTAGTCTTGCTAGTATGTAAGAGCCTTGAACCGGCCGGTACGCGCGCGTATCCAAAAAACACCAAAGCCAATTAAAATGTCCTTGAGAGCTTAATTTAAGTATATCTATAGAAGAACAACACGAGACGGCGCTGCCAGCGGCGATTACGAGCTCTGTTTTTTCTGCCATTCTGCCTAAGGCCTAGGTAATAGGTTTTTAATAGGTAATACGGGCTGATATCCGCAACTCCACGTCGTAGCGCGTATTTTGCGTTCGGGTGGGAAATCGCTTATTCGATCAACCCCAGATCCTCCAAGAAGAAGAACAGCAACGCCTTGATGGTCCTAAGGCCTTGCTTGCTGCTCAATTTAGATAAAAAAATTAGGGAGTACCTCCGCTGCCGAAAAATAACCTCGTTGGAAACTGTCAGAGACATAAAAGCCGGCAGCCGAGACTAAAAAAATCGGCCGCCGCGCCGGCACCGCACCGTCTCCCATAATGGACACCGGCGGCGCGGCGTTTATGGAATTCCTGTAGTATTCAGAACCTCAACTAACTAATCCTAACTAAAGTATTTTTTTCTATATATTCTAGTCAGTTTTGGCACTCGCCGGCAGCTGCCACGGCACTGGCGCGGTATTTGATTACTGGAACATGGAAATCATTGATTATGGGAATTAATTACTTAATCGAAAAAAAATATGTTTTAAGTATTACATGTTTTTTAATTAGGGTACTCCATTTTCCGCTTTTTTTTTTCAAACTGTGCTGGCAGCCAATTCAGCAACCGGCGCCGACAGCCAATTCCGGAGCCGGCGCCGGCAGACGAGGTTCGTCTTAAAAATTTACAATTCCCCGTATTTATGAAGGTGTCTTTCATAGATATGCATGGTGTCTTTATTGTTTTGAATTTCGGTTGTGTTTACAAGTTCAAAACCTGATCAAAGGGCGAGAAATTTTTAGTTAATTTTTTATAAGGAACTGAATGTTTACATGCAACGGGCCGCGTGTGACTCTTTAGAAGAAGAGTATTTCTTCATTGAATATCATATATGACTTTGAAAGCGCCTTTATTTCGTAGGAGTAAGGACGGTTTTCAAGAATCAAGTGTACTACCGGCGTGCGGGTGACCGTACTTATAGTGGCAGTAATGGCGGCTGCCGGAGTGAAGCCAGCCGCGCTAAACAAATACATTGAGCCACTCGCTAGCCGAGTGCCTAATAAATCTGTTTTTTAAACAAACAGTCAGTAGCTACAGAGCATTATTTTTGCTTCTTTTGGTGTTTTAAATGGAAAGTGTATTAAATAATACTCGCGTCTTCAATGAATCTGCCTAGTCTTTTCCCAACTATATTGGTTGGCTTCCAGTCTAACGGGATGCAGCTGAATACCAGTATTTTTCATGGAGTGACTGCCTATCTGACCCGTAACGACTGTCAAAGATCCACGACTGACAGCCGGGACCAACGGCTTAACGTGCTTTCCGAGGCACGGAGGAGTCTCGGTTTGTAAAGATGGTCACCCATCCAGGGACCAACCTCGGCAAGCGTAGCTTAACCTGAAGGATCGACCCGGTGCGGCTGTTATTACTTAGCCACGAGCTCCTCGCAAATAATACTCGCGTCTTGCTCGTACCTAATATCAACATGGTAAGCTCCGTTTTAACATACATAACATCACGCTTGTAATCGCCGAAGGATTAGGCAGAGGTACATCCACATGTCACCAATTATGCTAAATTCCCTTGTAATAGGGGGCAAGCCTATTGCCATCAACCGGGCACAAATCCAGACTCCAGGCTGCTACTCAGAAATTACATACATAATTTAATGAATTAAAATCATAACTAATTGTTTCCAATAATGATGCCGGAACAAACAGTGGAATTTAACGTTAAGGCTACATAATTCAGTTTTCATCTTGTAGCATCAATATTTATTGATTAAACCGTCAGATCTATAAGTACCTACCTACATATAATAAAATAGTAACGAAGTCAAAACTGTACATTGAATACTACTCATTGCAACGAGAAGTGGGAACGAGTCTGATGCCGAAAAAATTGTTTTTAGGATTTTTGTCCGTTTGGCTGGATGTATGATCCGGATTTGTGCAAAAACGGCAGAATGGATTTGGATGAAATTAGGCACACATACAGTTTATTATCTGGATTAACACATGGGGTTTTAGTCTCGGTGGTACCTACGTTCCCGTGGGATAATTTTCGACACTCACGCGGGCAGAGCCGCGTGTAAAAGCTAGTCAGCAATACATAGGAAGAGAGAATTATGATTGTTATTCGTACTTTCTTTTAGAGTGAAAGTAATTCTGGTGATTACTAATAAATAAGAAGAGAAAAACAGAATATCTAATAGGTATGGTGGGATATTCAGGTTCACTCCTATTGGAGTGGGGTATTTGGATATTTCCATGCATAATATGGGCATATTATTATGGTGCTACTTATACATATTAGCTCGTGGCTAAGTAATAACAGCCGCACGGGTCGATCCACCAGGTTAAGCTACACTTGCTGGGGTTGGTCCGTGGATGGGTAACCATCTTTACATACCGAGACTCCTCCGTACCTCGTTAAACCGTTGGGCTCAGCTGTCATTCGTAGATCTTTGACAGTCGTCACGGGTCGGCAGAGGCCCGAAAATCTGACAACCAGTCTTACCAAGGGTTATCATAATACCCAGTTACTGGATTGTGGAGGTCAGATAGGCAGTCGCTCCATGTAAAATCGTGGTATTCAGCTGCATCCGGTTAGACTGGAAGCCAACCCTAACATAATTGGGAAAAGGCTAGGCAGATTGATTTTATACATATTAACGAGACTGGTTCCCTCCCGCATGAATAAAATGGTTTGATATTATTATTTGTAAGTAAACTAACCTACATGTAGAATTTCAAAGAACACGAAAGATTCGTGAATGAATAATAATTTTAGGTGGATACGCATTATTGTGAAATTAGATATCAAGTTACTGTTATATAATATGTCTATTACGATACAGGCAGCAATTTTATTTTCATTCATTGTCATTGCGTCATGTTTTTTCTTTTTTTCTTATTTTCAAACTATTTTATTAAAATGAGTTTTCTCTAAGAACTTAATATTTTGTCCGTGGAAAATATCCTAGTGAGTATTTCTCACAGGGATTATCTTTATTTAAAAGCATTAGAAATACTGTGTGAAACGTGCATTTTGATACCCGTGTGCGAAATTCAAATTATTCACTGTCAAAAGTATTACAAACAGTTTTTGCTAATATTACGTAAAGCATTCGTTTTACTTGAATTTATATAACTACAAGTTTATTCCTTATTTAATTTTGCACAAAAATGATCTCTTACAGCATTTACGTAGGACCAAGATTTCTCGAGATGTACAGCTGAGAAAAGTTGGGGGTACCGATGCTTTTGTTTCCGCACTACTAGTAACTGCTGCCTTTTGCTAGCTGTGGACACTTTTTTTTTTCTAAAATAAAAGTAAGAAAGAAAGCCTAAGTTACCCCTTAAAACATCATCTGTCTACGAATGAAAGTCTCGTCAAAATCAATAAAGCCGTTTCGGAGGACAAAAATTATAATAAAAAGCGGTTTTTTTGTTTTAGGTACATACTATATACGCATTTACATATTTAGTAAAAAGCTGTTATTTTGGGATTAAAAATAAAAAAAACCTTTTTTGTTGTTGTATATATATCTATAGGTGTATTTATATGTAAAAGGCCTGCTCTTCTTTGCTTAGACTTTACGCATGAATTTTGAATTCTGACAGCATTTTATGAATTGAGGGATCGTTGACCCTCGTCCTGAGGGGCAATTCACGTATTTTTTAAGAACGTTCGCATTCGCGTCTCATTCGCAATCTGTCAAAATTACTATCAATTTACCAAAATTTTTGACAAGTTCGACACTTTGCGACTTGAATGTGAACATTTTTAAGCAAGAGAATTGGCCTTCTGATGTTCTGCTGCTCTTATTATTTTGTATTGGTTTCGTAATTGTTTCATGTCTTTTTTTATATGTCACTGTAATTGGCTACATTTCAGTATACCTATCGTTTATTTCCGGTTCTTATTGTCAAAAGTGACAAAGCGCCCGTTATTCGCGCACCTGACGTCTCAGTGTAGTCTCGCCGCCGTAGGTGAGTATACGTTCCTTGCACGTAGTGAACGTCATTTCAGAATCCCTTATTTATTTATTGTTGTAATTTTCTTTCTTATATTTATTTCGAAATACAGAGAGCCACTTTCCAAACCGCATAAACAGCTCTTCTAAACGTATTTTACGAGATAAAATCAGGCGATTCAAGTTCATAGAAAATCAATGACACCGACATTGCCCCAGGATTGCAAGTTAAGGTAACAATGATCGGGCAATATAGCTCACAGAACATATAAACGCCTACGGACGGCGAAGCGTGAGCTGCCAGTACAAAGTGGGTCGAAGTGGTTGAAGGCAAGCGGTCGAGTCGTACGTTATGGGAAGCTACGAGGTTTCCCCCTGCCCGATAGTGTGTGTAAAATAGGTGATTTCTTCATAATGATTAGCATTTTGTATTGGTCCCCAGTAAAACGATAATTATTAGATATCTTTGAAGATTGCCGGTGCCGGGCATGGTGTTTTTGGCATGTACGTAATTATCGGCTCGTTACGAATAATTCCTCTACCTTGGTGTTTATTTGAGAGTATTAGCTTAACCTAGTTAGATCAATCAATCTTCCTAGCTTTTCCCAACTATGTTGGGGTCAGCTTCCAGTCTAACCGGATGCGGTGAATTTTAACCAGTATTTTACATGGAGCAATTGCCTATCTGACCTCCACAACACAGTTACTGTATAATTCGACACCCCTTGGTAAGACTGGTTATCAAACTTTCGGGCTTCTGACGACCCGTAACGACTGTCAAAGATCCACAAATGATAGCCGAGACCAACGGCTTCACGTGCTTTCTGAGGCACGGAGCAGTCTCGGTATGTAAAGATGGACCCATCCACGGACCAACCCTTGCAAGCGTAGCTTAACCTAGTTAGATATAGAAATAAAAGATCTAAGATGATAAAAAGGGTGATAGTACGTACGTCTTGTAAGCGTATCGCTTTGGGTCAAACCCGACGATAAACTGTGGGCACGGCTGGTAGGCTGTCGTTGCGGCCGGAGTCTCGTCCCAGCAGGAGAACCCATCGAATGTTCGCTGACACCAGACGTCACCTTCTGTTCAAACAAACATTATTTATGACACACCAAACAATTACTGTTTTCTGAGTTTTTCTTTATGTAGGTAATCATTATCCGTCTAGCCTTTTCCCAAGTACTTTCAGTATTTTCATGGTGTGACTGCCTATTTGACGTCCACAAACGAGTTATTGGGTAACACGATACCCCTTGGTAAGACTGGTTGTATGGACTTTCAGGCTTCTAACTACACGTTGCGACCGTCAAAGATCTACAAAAGACAGCCGGGACCAACGGCTTAACATGTTTCATGATTTCTGATGCACGGGGGTCTCGGTATGTAATAGATGGTCACCTATCCACGGGCCGACCTCAGCAAGCGTTGTTCAACCTTGAAGATCGCCCCTTTCGGCTATTATTATTTAGCTACCGAGGCTGAAGGCAGCCTTTATGTAGGTAGTCAATATTAAATCTCAAGATCGTTGCCGCACGGAGGAAATCGTTTTCCGTATCATTTGCAGGAAAACATACTCATAATGATGACTTGCATCATTTCCAGTTAATTACAATTTATCTTCTTCAGTTAGTTTGCACTTTGATAATATCTGTCTGCAGCTACCAACAGTGCAAAGGTACGTACACGATACACACGTAAATTGCGTCACATAGGTATGGACAATCTTTTATTATTGTTAGGAACGTAAACAAAATAGATAGCAAACTCCGTATACACACTTAATTAAATCAATAGAGAATCTCAGAAAATTACAAAATAAATAAAGCAATGGCGGACAAAAATATGATCTATGTAGTCTTTTGGCGCGTGTTTGTGCATAAATGCGCAGACTCGACCGGCACAAGATCAAGTCGTGTAAATTAAACGAATATTTTTTAAATTATCGGTCATTGACGATCAAAACAGTTTGAAATATTTTATACATGTGTTAAAATCGGAAGATTTATTCTGTTAAAATCTTAGCGTGAAAATTAACAGCTGACTTCAAGAAATGTGTTAATAGTGTCAATACCTAGTACGGTGGAATGACGGCTCACTTTACCTACGTTTTCATGGTGTGATTTTATAGAAGAGACCGGAGTGTCTTCGAGAAAAATACTACGGATGGAAAAGATGATAGATTGTCACTTACCATTATAATTTTCATTAAGAATGGTGCTATGGGTGATGTTCTCACGGTAGCACTTGCTCCGTAAGTTTGCAAACCACTGGTATTTGGGATCACTGTGGTAATCTACAGTACGAGTGGCATTCTGCATGATTTATAATTGATTAATGACCGGCGCCCATGTTAAAACTTTATAACATTTGCTCGCCTATGACAGATTTTTTTCAATGCAGATACACATTGTTACGTACTCATCAGCGGCGGCATCTGAAACCAAAGATAAAGTTAAATCGTTTATCTTAGTTCACAGCCTTTACACTGATCGCTATTGATATATGTGTAAAGATAAAATCATTGTTCTTAGGGTTCTCTGGCGTAATAGGAAAGTCTTAGAATTAAGGGAACGTCCTTTAGTTAGTTTGTTCCAAAAAATGCCTCTTCTCTTAAAGAGAAGGCACGATCATTGATTACTTTACTTGCTCAAGACGGGATGCCGATTTCAGATTTACATCCTAATAATCCTAACTAATAATAATATTATAAATGCGAAATTGAGTTTGTTTGTTTATTTGTTTGTTACGCTTTCACGTTAAAACGGCTCAACGGATTTGTTTTAAATTTGACACATGGGTAGACCATGACCTGGAATAGGGCATAGGATACTTTTTATCCCGATATTCCCACGGGATCGAGACTTTCCTTCACCGATGTCAGTAATGTCCAAGCTGTCTGTTTGTCGTTGTTGTAATTGTGCGTTAGAAAAATATAAGAAGATTTATTTGTCGTGTTATGTGTTTCTTTCTTAACCTTTAAATATATTTTCACACTACGGAGCGCTAGGTATATGCGTCTAGGTACACACTTATCAGGTCTTTATCTCCGAACGACACGAGTACCGAGATACAACATCTAATGTTAATGACATTATTTTAGACATATTATTTTGGCACATAACAATGCTGTTATGCAAACTTTGAATACTACACGGTATTGCGAAAATATTAACAACGTCGGCTACATAAAAAAGGTTTGTAGGTCTAAGGAAGAGGAAGAAAATAAGATAAACGTAATCTAATCAAAAACGTAAATGTGAAAATGGGAGCCAAATTCAATATTAGGAATAAGCGTGGTTGTCGATTTCGCCGACAAAAGAATTGAGTTCGAAATGGGTGCCAATTTCTATAGACAATCCTGAAATTTATAAAGAACATATAACATTCCAAAACAAAATATCTTGGTATTTCTGCTATAACAATGTTTGCTATTTAAAAATATAACTTCGTTGAATAGTCGAATTATTTACACAAAGCACTTAGGATGAATTGAAGCTGAAAATTTTACTTGGCTAGTTTTTACATACAAGTTTTCTTATATTTGGCTAATAAATTTATCTTCTTTATCTTTGATAATTTCTATGTCTACAATATCGCGCCGCAAATTAACTAAAACAAACAGGGCAACTTGGCTTGACACGCTGCCGCGCTAGATATCGCAAATCCACTAACGACTGGATTTTTCAAAGTTAAAATTGTAATTTGTTTTTATATAATGTGGAACATTCCAAGGTGATCAAGGGGCTACCCCTTGATCGCCTTGGAATTTCCCACTTTAAAGTTTACGTTCAATTAGTAGGATACTTCAAGCGAGTGATTCATCCCAGAGGCAAGAGTTATGGCGAAGTAGGGTTAATAATAAATACAACGCGGTATACACGTAATGATAGTTTTATTGCCCAGGTGTTGGTTTTATGGTAGGTATATTAAAAAATAATCGTAAAAGTACGGACAGTTATAATTTAATATCAAAATGGCGTGAAAATCAGTTTAAAGTGGTATAAACTGATGCGGATTCGGATATCAATAATGGATAGAAATCCGATTGGTTTTTAGTTCAAGCATAGCGTGATGACTTATTTAACAACAGGTTACGTATTATTCAATAAAGTCCACTTCTTTCACTAAGTCACAAAATTATCTCACTTGTTATTTATTAATTAACATTTTGTAAATACCATGTTTAGACATTAGCGGCACACTACACTACAGGCATTTTTACACAAGTACTATTAGGAAAATCTTAAATTCATTCATTCAATGTCAGTCAATACAGGACAGCTTGAACCGCTGGGTCTAGAAACTTGAAATTTTTCACAACAGTTGCATAATGTATCGTAACGAAAGTGAGCTAGCTCTATGGAAGGCTTTTGGGGATGAAAGATTGTACGGAAGTTAGTAATTTTTCCGATGGGTTGTATCAAATAAAAAAGCATTCTTCATGTTTTGCTTAGCACATTCAGCCTAATCATAATGTTCCCCCACTGCTGGGACACAGGCCTCCTCTCTGGTGTGGGTGGTAGATGTCACATGTCCTCGAATTTTTGGTTCTAGGATATTTTATATTTCATTATTATATTACATACAGATTACACATAGTTATGCGCCTGTCTGGGTTTGCTGTTTGCTCCAAGAGAGAGTGGCATTATTAAGTTAGGCGGGTCCCACACCTACTATATTCTTGCTCAATATCACGAATGGCACAATGTTTTGACCGTTTAAGCTACGGTCTTCTAAAACAGTGGTGGCCGCCACATACTTAACGGCTACAATGACGACTGTCAAGAAAATGATGGCAGGTCGGCAGCGGGCTTTACTTTACGGTCTTAAAAACCGCTTTTCATAAACAACGCTTCAGTAACGTCTTTCGTAGGTAAATTGCGGACACTTTGTGGCGGTCGATCTTTTTGGAAAGATTGCGCAATGATTGAATAAAAAGTTTGAGCTAATTTCAATTTTATTACACAATATTGTCATTGCACCGTGTGGGAGGGAACAATACTGCGCAATATCTTACTATACTGCTGGCGTTGTTGGGTTGTCTGGTTCACGCGAAAACTTTAAAAGTTAATACTCTATGTAAGACTACGCTGACGCTCCATTTGTTGCAAGAATTAACAATGAGTGGAGCTTTCGGCAAAAAGCTACCAAATTACACAATTTACATAAAGTTTCAGGTACAGTTTCATTAAATTATATGCTACATTGTGTTATTTCCCGACAGCGGTGAAAACATCGCATATCGTTGGACGGGGAAAGACAAACAGAGGTAATTCTGAGACACCGCACTGCAGCGACTTGAGCATCAATTCCTTTCAAAGTAACCTCGATCATTTTGTACAAGAATGTTAGATCGTTGTCAAATAAAAATTGCAAATCGATGATACAATACAGAGTGTAATAAGACCCATCAAATAGCCGTCAACTACGCATTCTGTACATAAAATTAAGACTTTTATTTTTGTTGTGAAATATCGCTGTTTACGGTAATGCGCAACGTAACGCACGCAAAACATTGTGTTTATGGGTGCATGCGTAGTTCAGGGTTTATGAGATTATTTGAAATTAAGTTATAACATTTAAAACTTGTTTTCATAAAAAAACGTCTGTTCAATATCTCCGTAATCAAAAGGTTTCCAGGTATGGCCCAGAATAAAAAAATTAACACAATGACGGGAATAACAAGTCACTTTCGGCTTCGTTAAGTGTCTTTTTACACCCGTTTTAAGTTCTTCACGCCGTTAAATATATATTAATACTATGAGGGAAAATCTTTTTTTTAATAATGCGTAAGCTCGTAACTGTACCTACGTACGTTAATGTACGTTAGTAGGTACTATGAAAATTGAAGTCACACTGTACTCGGGATGCTACGTGCTACAGAAATGAGACACCATTGTGAAACACGTAGATATTCGAATAAAAATAATCACCTATTACAAGAAAACGGGGCTGTCAGCCATCGGAGCTGACTTCTATATTCTTCTGTATTCGAATTACAGTCCTTTACAGTCCATGCTTCTGATTTTGTATTACTGCAAAAATCAATGTGCTCTTTATACTCGTTCAATAAGGTTGCTTTTGGGTTGCTGTCAAAGGTAACATAACTGTAGAGTGAGCAAAGTCAAAGTCAAATAATTTATTTCAAATAGGCACATAAAAGGCACTTTTGAACGTCAATGAAAAATAAAGAAATAGAATTGATTCTAGTTGCCCATTCCAAAAGGTAGCTTTCGTATGGAGAAGAATGGGCAAGAAACACCACCGTTACTCTTTTTAAAAATGTTTTACAATATTTTGTATACATGAATTATATAATTATATGTTAAGACGATGCACCTACAATAAGATTACTGTACCACAAAAGGTAAAAAGAATTATAAATGGAACAATGACAAACAAATTAGTTATGTGATAGGTACATGGTGCTCACATATTTACAAACATTGTAAAAGTATCAAAGAGTGTAAAAATCGATGACATACAAATAATAAAATATACAACTAAATAAGCAATCAGTTTGATTTTGTTCAGACTCTAAATTTTATTGTCCTATGGAGAAAGACCACCATGTTTCCAAGCATTCTTATCTTGGATATAATCCTCTAATTTGTAATAAGCTTGTTTACAAAGTGTACTTTTTATATGAGTTTTAAATTTTCTTTCATTTAATTGCAATATATCACAAGGTATTTTGTTATAGCATTTAACGCAGTACCCCATAAAAGATGTTTGGACTTTAGGTAATCTGAAAAATGGTTGATCTATTTTATCTTTATTTTTAGTATTAAAATTATGTCTTTCACTTAATTTCTTTAAAAGATTAAATTTTTTTCTTACATACATAATATTCTCATAAATGAATTGGCAAGGTACCGTCATAATATTAATCCTTGTAAATCGTTTCCTGAGAGATTCGCAGCGACATAGATTATAAATGACTCTGACAGCTCTCTTTTGCAAAATAAAGATGGATTCAATGTCAGCAGCCCGACCCCACAGTAAAATGCCATACGACATAATGCTGTGGAAGTAACTGAAATAGACCAAACGCGCGGTTTCTACATCTGTTAACTGTCTTATCTTTCTAACAGCATAAGCGGCCGAGCTTAACCGCCCCGAAAGAGATTTTATATGAGGTCCCCACTGTAATTTCTCGTCTAGCGTGATTCCCAGGAAAACTGTTTCATTAATAAACTCCAGTTTTTCTCCATTCAATATGATGTCACATTTGCTACTTCTAACATTAGGTAATGTAAATCGAATGCATTTGTTTTTTTTTTTTGAATTTACGGCATTGCGAGTTAAGGCGATTCGCGGAAAACTGTGGAACAAATAGCGCCGGCGCTGCGTCAAATGGTCTTCTATGGTGACTCCAGCGTTTATCTCATAAAAAACTATAAAATAAATCATTCAAATACCCGTGGAGATTGGCTATGGTTGGCCATAGCCATCTAAGCAAAACCTCTACAGTAGGTAGGGTTCACGCCGGTAGTACACCTCCGCCGCGAAATCATAGCAGCGAAACCGCAATAGTTCAATTGTACCTACTGATTCGCGTCATGTTCCGCTACGAAAAACCGATACGAGCATCATGCGTCATTTCTTGCGTCATGCATGCCTGAGAGATATTTCTCGATGACATGTGATGCCAAATCAGAGGCCTAAGGGTCACACCGAGACGCGAAGCGACGCGTACTTTTTTATGATCCGATACAATATCGAATTTATTTACTACACAATAAGGTACATGCGATGCGCAGCACCGCGCAATTCAGCGTACTTTGACACGTGTCAGCCCTCGCACTTTAATTATACCTTTTCCTGAAGAAAATAAGTTCGATAATTGCTAAAAAGTGCGCGCAGCGTCGCGTTGCTCCATGTCGCGGTCTGAGCTGACCCTTAGGCACCCATAAAACTCTCCCACCAGGTTCGTCACTAACCACACGAAAAAGAAGAAAGATCGGGAATTTATCAGTAGCAGCCCGAAGTCTGGATTTGTGCCCGGTTGATGACAATAGGCTCGCCCCCTATTACATAGGACTTAAACATAACAGGCGAAATGTGGGTGTGGTACACCTCTGCCTAACATTTCCTTGGGGGAAACATACTATGATGTTATGATCTGTGGTTCTAATAATCTTTCCGAAATCATATTTATTAGGTTGGAATAGAAAATGAAGCAAATAAGTCATCCATTATCGAATTGGGTCAAAACACAGCCAATGGCAAATTCTGGGGGTCGTATTTATTAACCGACTTCCAAAAAGGTGGAGGTTCTATGTTCATCTGTGTCTTTTTTTAATGTCCATTGAAATTTTTGTCAATGGTGGACCGATTTTGAAAATTATTTTACATTTGGGAGAAGATGCTTGCGCGGTCGTCCCTTATAAATAGCTTCAATAATACATATTTTTCACGCTTAACCTATGTGGATAATGTTATAATAACTTCCGGTCACTGTTATTTACATAGCAGGTATTCGAATTTGTGTGGGGTAGGTACCACAAATAAAAACGGATTTAAAAAAAAAACAACTAAAGGAACACAACAAAAAACGACTAAGATTAAAGTAATTTTTTCATTTTGTAGAGTTATTTTTTTGTAAGTCGTTTGTTTTTTTTTTGTAGATAGTTATGTATTTAATGTCTATAATAATAAGAAAGAATAGACTAATATCTGAGAGTTAATCCCAGTTATCCAAAGGGATCACGCTGATTTTAGATTGTAAAGTTACGTGTAAGTAAATTAGACTGTCTTTCTTGTAAAAAGTTAGAGTTTATTTTTAACAGCTGAGTGCTTTAATAAAATCTCTGTCTGTCTAAGCCCCAAGTAATGACACAAGATTAAAAATATATTTTTCGTAATTCCCATGAGAGTTGCGGGCTCCAGAGGTGTCTCCAGGCGAACTCTAGAACTCAAATTAAGCTCAAATTTTGAACCGTGCACCTAGCTTCTGACGTTTCATAAGTGCCCATGTAGGTGAAATATAACATAAGTGAAATAAAATATTTTGATTTTGATTTTTTTGATCTGCTGAGTTAATTAGTATCTGTGCCTCAGGCTAGGCGGAGCGACGATTTTAGTAGGATGCCTTGTAATAGTGTACATGAGAGTAGCCGAGAATCGGCCTATGTCCCGCGTGGCGTATTGTCGGCTTACGGTGGTATTATGCGTTTCAAACCAAATATAAATTGCCACTATATGTATAAAAGCAATTAAATCTGCTGGAAAATTGCACTTACGTAAATTATGAAGCGTAATACTTCACAGAAATACTACTTATGTGTAAGAATAGTTTTACTACGAGTGGAATGCTGAAATTCTGTGGGATGCTCATTAGACATCACGTGTAAAATATGACTCTCATCTCCATCAAGGTGGGTGGCGCAATTTCATCTTAATTCTAAAATAAACATTTCATTTATAAGAAGTATGGTCTCCTATATAGACTTGTCTATAGAAGGTGGCATAGTGGATTTTATCAAAAGTTACTGGTAATGAATCAATTAAGTAAATTGAATGCCTTAGTCATCGCGCTCGCCGTCGGCGCCAGAGGGGCTGGTACCCGTAATCTCAGTTATCTCACAGGGCTGACACAAATTCTCGTCACCTGTCTATGAAGTAACAAAGCGAAAAAGAGAGCATCTGTCTATCTATGAACCATAAATCTTTGACAAGGCCAAAATATATTTTTGTTCATATTTATTCCTACTAAATTTTCTCCTTCAATTTATAAGCCGATAAATATGACGAATTGCGGGATGTTTCGCATTAAATTATGCGTAACATGAGTGGAAGAAAACCTGGCATAATATTTTATATGCCAACAGCTGCTATCTAGCAAACTGTGAAAGAGATGAAAATAGATTAGTTTACTGATACGATAAAGTAGGAAATGAAATAACTGTAAAGTACAAATTATTTGTGTGTTAAACACTCAACGCGGCGTTTTAGGAGGCGGTGTTGAATTTGTGTCATTGCCAAGATTACGAGAATACGGGTTACAACACAATGTCATGATCGTCAGGCTTAGCGCGGTATGACGGATTTTAATTCTTAAGGCACGAAGATCCAGCGTATCGCATGTATTCATTGTCAACGCTGACAGAGACACTCTATTCAGATAAATTATTTGATAATCTAGAATGTCGTCACTTTTCTTAATCTGTCCGATTTTTATTCAGGATTAGTGTACGTACCTACTACTATAAACACAAAAATTTACTCACATGAAAATGTGTCTGGTTTTCGATAAACTTAACAAGGATACGACACGACATAGTGCTAAGAAGGCAGATCGTGTTCGAGATGCATAAACAACGGCAAATACAGAAAGTCTTATCTTATTCACATCTTTATCTACATAATTTATGTGTTGAGGTTTGAATCCACGTGTCATATTTTGCAAAATAATGAATCCACATGACATATTTAGCTAAATAAAAACAAATGAGTTCGCTGTTGCTTTGTGTGCGGTCGCTTGAAAGTTCAATGTTTAAGGAATAATTATGAGATACCAAGCTTCACCAGAAAACAGATGCCCATAACACTTGTTTTTATTATTACGGTACAAATAACATTACCCGCTATTATAATTGTTGGTTTTCTGCACTCAAAAGGCTACGGCCGGAGACAAAGCGGCAAGAAACAAATGAGTGCGTTACACAGTTTAATATTTGTCGTGATTGTCTCGGTATAAATATGGCTTGCGATAATTATAGTATTAATTATTATATTACTACAAATCTATGTAGCTTTACGAAGATTTTATAATAATATTATTATGTTCGTTTAAACATAGATTTAAACATTTTGCGCGACTTATAAGCGTCGCAGGTACAAGGCCCCCTGGGGCCTAAAACGGCCACATTAGCAATTCCTCTGAAAGTAATGCATTTCCTGAATTTCAAGCTGTCATTAGCAATTCCTCTAATTTGAAACAAAAGCAATCCATAATGTGTGGACCATTTTACGAATCTCCCTAGAAAACTGTCAAACAGATTAATTTTTTCGCACGAATCGCACGCAGATCATATTAAGAATTGTCAGTTTGTAATATTTTATGATAATCCATAATATTTTGCTATTATGATTCTGCCACAGTGGCTGTTTTAAGCCTCCTGAATTCGATTCCCAGTTTTAGCAAAGTATTATTGGGTTTTCTCCATAACAGCCCGGAGTCTATGGTTTGTGCGAATCCACACTCTGGGCAGTTGATAACAATGTTACGCTCGCCCCTTTTGACATGAGAATTAATTAAACAGAACTGACAAAAATTGGGTTTACTCAACAACTACCTCTTTGCAGAATATGGTTATTCATTTGTTTTTCACAGCCCCGCGTCCGCTATCGCTTTGCTCATTGGAAGTCGTAACCCTTAGTCAATTGCGCAGTAAAAATACCCGCCATAATGTAGACAGTGATGCCCTTCATTCCAGTTCGTGTATTATTATTGTTGACTCAGCACTAAAGTCCGTGACGTATGGCAGAGGAAAACATGGAGGATACTGTTTGCAGTTGTGTACAAGCTAAACCTACAGACTTGAAAATGAATCTTTTCCATTTTGATAATGTTTTTTCGTGAGATTTAATTAATAGCCGTGGTAGATTCTTGGCATAATCACCAGGTTTTATTGGTCGGAAACGCCACAATCGGTACTTTTTCAGCGAATAGTTGACATTAAAAAACACCAATATCCAGGCTGTGTTAGTAACTAATTTATTAATGTAGGGTAGGTACGTATTCAAATACGTAAATCCGGGTTGACTGATGGATAACGGGCTCCATTAGAGCCAAAAACAGGCTGATGTTGATTCAATTGAATTTCGCAGCTGTGACAAAAACTCTATAAGTATATACATATATTATAATACTTTCGTCTCTTCTGTTTTTGCGGCGGGACCGCGTGACGCCCTGTAGTCATGTTATATCTTCTACTCTATAACATCCTAACTATCCATACTAATATTATAAATTCGAAAGTAACTCTTGTCTGTCTGTCCGTATATTATCTTTTCACGCCTAAACAACTGAACGGAGTTCGACAAATTTGGCAAGGAGATAGATGGCACCCTGGGGAAGGTCATAGGCTTTTTATCGACATACCACGCGGGCGAAACCGCGGGCGGAAGCTAGTAATATTATAAATGCGAAAGTGAGTTTGTTTGTTTATTACGATTTCACGCTAAAAAGGGTGAACGGATTTGGATGAGGCACATGGGTAGACCATGACCTGGAATAGGACAAAGGATACTTTTTATCCCGATATCCCCACGGGATCGAGACATACGCGGGTGAAACCGCGGGGCGCAGCTAGTAATATTATAAATGCGAAAGAGAGTTTGTTTGTTACGCTTTCTGGCTAAAAAGGCTTCACGGATTTGGATGAAATTTGGTACAGGGGAAGACTATGACCCGGAATAGGACAAAGGATTTTATCCCGATATTCCCACGGGATCGAGACTTACGCGGGTGAAACCGCAGGTCACGGCTAGTTTTTTAAGTTTATCATCTACATGCCCATATTCTCGGAAAAGTTAGATAGAGTAGAGACAGACCTATAGTACCTACACCCACATATCGCCAGTTATGTTTTTTTGTGTGGGTGTTTTTATGTTATCGTGCGCTGAATTCATGGTAACAGTTTCCGCATCGATGTCTCTGGCGCCCTGTCTATTGTATTTTTAAACCCATACTACCTATATTAAAACAGGTCTTATCTCAAAGTTGCAATCGTTTATTCCACGAGAAAAGAGCACTTTTAATTTTGCTAAGTGTTTATTATTTTATAACCTTACAGCTACGCAAAATTCAAAAGCGTTTGTTACGTGGAATAAAATTGCAACATTGAGAAAATAACTATTACATACTACATTTTGCCCGCGGCTTCGTCCGCGTGGATGTCGAATATCGTCCCACGGACACGTAATACCGGGATTCTTAAGAAATGTTGGGCTTCTTATACAAACTTTCATCCCCTAACATCACCCCTATATGATTATTTTTGACAATTCAAAATGAAATAAATGCTTTGAGTTTGAAACAATAAGTAGCCTATGTCCTTCCCCAGGATGCCATCTATCTCCTTGAATTTTGTTGAAATCCGTTCAGTGGTTTAGGCGTGAAAGGTAACATACAGACAGAAAGAGTTACTTTCGAATTTATAATATTTATGTAAGGAGTATGGATGAGTATGGTTTCGTTAATGATAATCATCGTAAAATGTCAAAAACTGACAATTCATGGTATGATCTGCGTGCGATTCATATTATGAAATAATTCATCTGTTGGACAGTTTTCTATGGAGATTATAAAATGGTCCACACATAATAAATTGCTTTTGTGTCAAATTAGAGGAATTGCTAATGACAGCTGGAAATTCAGGAAATGAATCGCTTTTAGAGGAATTGCTAATGTGGCCGTTTTAGGCCCAAAGTTCGTAACATCATAAAATATCTATCAATCAATACTCTAGGAGAAAATCGCTTTTGAATCCTGCTTAAGTAATTATGCACGTGACTATACTATGTATATTATGTAATGTACACCCACACCCTTTGAATGGGACTATGATGGATAAAAAAAACTCATCTCGTCGCCTCATAGCCCTGTAGGGTTAAGTGTTAAGTTAATACCCGGCTCAAGTGTATCGTAAATGGAGATTACGTAACAAGACCATATTGAACGTACAGACTTTTAATTTCATGGTGCTTTAAAGAAAAAGTTGAATTTTGAGTTCTATAAGACTTTGATTTTTTGTTCTCAATACTGAGTGAAAGTTTTTTTTGTATTATTAGGGCTCGCTTGCACCCGCTAAACTTATTCAAAACATTTTGTTTCTGTCAATGAGGGTTTCATGAAAATTCACGCCACCAGTTGGCGTCATTTTGGCAAGAGCTCTTCCATTTCGACAATTAATATAAAATAATAACGTTTTATTCATTTGTTCATAATCAGTCACGACAAAAAAACACATTTTACAGGTGCTCGGACCTGATGTCTCAGTGCTCTCATAAACCCTAATTGCTTGAAGATGACGGCGACAGTATCTATGACATTTTAAATATTAATAGAGCGATAAAGGTATTTAGTGATACCCTTTAAACCAGATCCTGGACGGACCTAGGTATAGTAGTGTTACTTGTCCGGAGGAGCTGCTTCACAGAAGGTCACTATTACTAAAGTGCCCTATAAATAAATAAAACCGGACAAGTACGACTCGCACTCGTACATGAAGAGTTCCGTACCGCCGCGACCGTACTATAGTTAACACTACATTTAAAATAAAATACTTTACTAAAAAAAAAACGTTTCTTATACTTTTACTCTAATTTGTTTTATAGCGGCAACCCTAAACGGTACGGAACCCTAAAAATTAATTGCTGTTCGTTGATAAGCGCATCCTTTGAGAACAGCTGGACCGATTTCCTTATTTATATTATTCTTTTTTTGATGTTAGTTATAGTCCGAATAGATACAAGATTTGGAAAAGTTGACGGAAAAATGGGAAAATTCGGGAATAGCTGAAAATTGTGTTTTCTATGATTTTCATTGGATATTTTTCTAGGATTTTTGTTGAAAAAATTGAAATTTGACAAGGACTGCGTCTGTCGGGTCAGCTAGTTGCAAAATAAAAATAATGGATACACCATGTGAAAAGCAATTAGGTATCTACATTCAAAGTCAAAGTCAAATAATTTATTTCAAGTAAGCCCATAACAGGCACTTTTGAACGTCAATGAAAAACAAAGAAATAGAACTGATTCTAGTTGCCCATTTAGTAGATAATTGCTTTTCACATAGTGTATCCTCTTCTTTAATATTAATTTACCATTCCATTGGTTCACACAGAAGTCATACTATTTAAAATGCAATTGGTAGAAAATTAAATTGAAATTGATACCTTCTGAGAAAAAGTGCACACGGTAATGAATTCATGATTTTTTAAATTTTCCATCCCCATAGTGCGCAAAGTGGGTTCCTTTGCATAAATGTAAAAGTAAACATTACGTAATTCAGTTTAAAGGTTTATTCAGTGTAAATAATACGTTAATTAAGTACTGGCTGTTGCCTGCGGTTTCACTTTCATTTAACGGATATTGCTAAGTAGGTACATGTACCCGGATAAAAAGTGTCCTTCAAGTTTATCTATATAATATTCTATTTGTAGTAAAGCGTGGTGGGGTAACAGAGTTTTTGCTGAACTGGGACTTTTTGGCGCAGCCGTGAGGCACTCTCCTTTGATAATGTCCTACACTTTTACACTTTTTATTAGTTTACGAGTATTTTGTTATTTGCTGTATATTATGTATATTGTGTGCCTTTTAGTCTGTGCTGAAAAAATGTATTTTCTTTCTTTAAAAAAAACTCACAATCACAAAAATCTAATAGACAAAATCATTAGGATGTTAAATGTGGTATATTGGATCCTCCAGGATAGGATACGCCATTACAGGGTAAGTTTCTATACTTATTTGCTGATCGAATGAATCTGTGTAAGCAGACACTTAATTAGCACTAAGACCTTCGAGATATCGCAGGGTCACAGGCAGTTGCGAGAAGGCAGTGCAGCATTTACTCTTTACAACATGGGCTTAAAACGGTCACTTCAGCAAATTAATTGAAAATATTATGAATCATTGTAAAATGTCACCAACTGACAATTCATAATATGATCTGTGTGTAATTCATATTACGAAATAATTCATCTGTTTGATAGTTTTGTATGGAGATTCGTAAAATGGTCCACACGTTATGAATTGCTTTTCTGTCAAATTAGAGGAATTGCTAATGACAGCTGGAAATTCAGGAAATGAAATTAAAATCAAAATCAAACTATTTTATTTCACATAAGCCTACATGGGCACGTATGAAACGTCAGAAGCTAGGTGCTCGCTTTTAGAAGAAATGCTAATGTGGCCGGTTTAGGCCCACTGTACATAAGTACAGTGGGCCTACACAACAACACGACAACAGAATGGTAAGGAATAATCCTTACGATTCTGTTGTCGTGTACAGTTACGATAGTTTAGAAGAGAGATGATGACATCTCTCTTAGAAGAAGATGAAGAGAGATGTCATAAGCGCAGATTTAGAAAAAAATGTGTTAACCGATCATGCTGCACCATTTGCAATCAATCATCAGAAAACCAATTTTCCATCTCCTTCTACCTTTTTCAGTTAAAACATTATAACACTAAGTAAAATCAAAGTTAGACCACTTTTAAAAGATGCTAAGTGTACAGTCACGAGCACCAATATGTATACACTTAGCAACTTTTAGAAATGATTTTCTCCTACTGTATTGACTGTAATTTTATGTTATAACGAACCTAGTATTGTGGAACCCATGTTATTATGAAATAGGTATCATCTCTAAGTTGCATTCGTTATTCCACGAAAAAATATTTTTTGAATTTTGCTAAGTGTATACATATTTTTGCTCGTGACTGTACATATTGCTCATGACTGGTACACTCACTTTTACCAGTTATATTAATAGGAGCGAGTCCGTTACCATTAACCAAGCCCAAATATAAAATCAGGGCTACTACTGAGAACTTTGTAATAGAAAACCCAATGCAACTTTGCCTTATCGAACTCAGGACCCAACGCTCAGTCGTGTACTTGTAACCTTTACACCAATGACACAGTCATGACACGACACAATACACATACGTACGATATATACCATATATACATACATATACATACGATATTATTGTATACCTACGAGTTCGATTCCCAGGTCGGGCAAGGTGTTGGCTTTTCCATCATGAATTTCTCAGTAGCAGCCCGGGGTCTGGATATTTGCCCGGTTGATGGCATTACCCCCTCGTCCCCTGTTAAATGGGATTTACACATAACTGGCGAAATGTGGATGTAGGTTACTATGCACAATTGTAGGTACAGTCACGGACTTTAATTGATGAGCCACTTTCAAACTTTTCAATTTTGCAGTTTCATACATTCACGAGATTACACGATTAAACACGAACTCTAATCGCATGCTCGTAAACAAGATGACAAATTGCTAGTAATCGGAACTAGTCTTATCCATAGAGGTTAACTAATAAGTTCTCAATGATAAATAAATACAATGTTTATTCAATCTATTTGATACTGAACTCCTTTGAATCAGAGCTCAATAACTCGATATTTCTGAAAACTTAACCGAAGACAGTGACATTTGAAATGTCGATGTCAGAGACGTTATTTTCGAATTTGTCGAAATGACTAATTAAAATTTCTCCGTACGCTAACGTTACTATGGCTACGGTAAAACAATCGTCGCTAGGTTACGGTTGCTTGACCTGCAATTGTTTGACTTTGGGTAGTCACTTTGCTGTCAAGTTTGTAGTTCTGGCTCTCAGATTAGCCAACCGGTAAATATATTAAATAATTATAATTTTCTTCTTCTTTAATACGAAGACATGACTTTTCGTGCCTGGATATAACCGATTAAGCCCGATTTGCATTACACGGCTAAAATACGAACAGTGCGAAGTGGCTCATCAATTAAAGTCCGTGACTGTACTTACACACCTCTGAAAAACCCTTCGAAGAAAACAGATATAATGATATGTTATATTATGTAATTCGATCTTTACGTTATGTTCCTAATAAAGCACCGAGAACAACGAGATTGTTTTCCTCACTTCTTTGTTTGCCATGGACAAATAATTTAATTACTCGTATTTGTTTGGCTTTAGGACCCATAACACCTGAATGTACAGTCAAACAAGCTTTTTGGTATGCCGGCAAAATATATTCATTTTCCGCTACACTGCCAAAGTTCGTTTTGGTTGTGTGTGTTATTTAACTTTTTGAGCTTAGGAGAGTGACGTAAAAGAACTGATGACTACTGTAACACTCACAAAATTGTTTAAAAAGTAGTTTTGTTATCTACCGTATACCAAATAGCTTGTTCGACTGTACCTAAAGGTTTTATTAAAATCAGGTAAAAGGCACATGAGTAGGTAATCCTACTTCCTACTAATATTATAAATGTGAAAGTTTGTGTGTTTGTGTATTTGTGTGTTTGTGTGTTTGGATGTTTGTTACTCAATCACGCAAAAACGGCTAAATGGATTTGGATGAAATTTGGCAAACAGATAGTTTATAACCTGGATTAACACATAGGATACTTTTTATCCCGATATTCTCACGGGCTCGAGACTTACGCGGGTGAAACCGCGGGGCGCAGCTAGTTTTCTAATAAGTTATTGATCGTTAACCTTTAGGTTTTCAGTTGGAGGCTGTTTTTAATGTCATCATGTTCCTGCCCTTGTCCGTATAGACATGATAAGCGATTTTAGCGAGCAGTGGTGGCCCAATAGAAACAACCGCGAGTTACGAGGTCGTAGGTTCGAACCCAAGTAGGCACTTTACTTTGTATAAATTATTTCATCACCACTGCTCTCAAAACGGTGAAGGAAAACATCGTGAGGAACCAGTCATGTCCTGGAACCAAACATTCGAATACATGTGACATAAACCAACCTACTTTGGGCCCACTCCGTCTATGATAGAGGACGCCTGTGCCCAGCAGTGGGGAAATTATAAGCTGATTAAGCTAAGCGATTTTATATTTTGTTCGTAGAATTTTAGACCACTCCATGAAATGTAACTAGGGTCGTAAGATAAAAATATTTAGTACAGAACTTGGAACTTAAACTGGCAACTTTCTACTTGAACTAAAATGGAATTCAGTCTTGTGATAATCCTACTTCCTACTATCCAACTAATATTATAAATGTGAAAGTTTGTTTGGATGTTTGTTACTCAATCACGCAAAAACGGCTTAATGGATTTGGATGAAATTTGGCAACCAGATAGTTTATAATCTGGATTAACACATAGAATACTTTTTATCCCGATATTCCCACGGGATCGAGACTTACGCGGGTGAAACCGCGGGGCGCAGCTAGTCACTAATTACTTTAAAAATCAAAAGGTAAACTGGCCATGATTTATTAAATACTTAGGGCGAATTTCACCAATGAAACTGAACGCCATTAGCAAATAAACTACGTTTAAGGGCTGTCAGTGTCATTATTTTCTATGGAATATTGGCTCTGATAGCTCTTGACCGCGTTTAAGATGTGGTGATATCGTTCAGTTTCATTGGTGAAATCCGCCCTCAGTCATTTTAAAGTTAAGTGTTAACGGAATTAGTATTTGCGTGTGTCTAAACAATTGTGACGTCAATCAATCTGCCTATCCTTTTCCCAAATATTTTGGGGTTGGCTTCCAGTCTAACTGGATGCAGCTGAATACCAGTATTTTACATAGATTGCTTGCTTTCTGACTTCCACAACCCATGCAGTTACTGGATAACACAATACCCCTGGCCCTTGGTAAGAGTGGTGGAAAGAACCTTTTATAGAGGATTCATATCATGGGTGTAGATAAAGTCTTGTACGCATCTGTAAATAATTAGGTATTAAAACACTCGTGTGATAAACCCACATTCGTGCTTCAATATCCCTTATTATGTAACAGTTGCATAAATGACTATTACACTTCACAGGAATCCTAAAAATAACAAACCCACTCAAACACCTTACTTAATGATACACGTACAAACTGAATTGAGAGTCATTATTTTTGAATTTAAACAGTTACAATCACATTCCAACATTGTTTTCATTCAATAAACACATTATTTTCAAAATTCGCTTTCGATCTAATTCGTGGTAAAAGCTTCATTCATTCCTTTGTTCGATTTATTCTTTTCCGAGTAATAAATTGGGTGGGATAGGTCGGATGGCAAATCGGTCCGTTAACCAATATTTTGTCACTTTAGCCACGATTTCATTGATTCTTTTCTTTATGATGTGAATGACAAAGATGATCTTTTGGGCTAAAACATTTGAATAGCTCATACCATACCGATAGCTTTGTATATCTAATTCTAAAAGGCTACTCCTTTCTTAAATATAATTATATTTATGACACACTAGCTTACGCCCGCGGCTTCGCTCGAGTGGTATGTCGATAAAAAGTACCCTATGTCCTTTCTCAGGCTCTAGACTATCAAATGTGTACCAAATTTCATTTAAATCGGTTCAGTAGTTTTGGCGTGAAAGCGCGACAGACAGACAGAGTTACTTTCGCATTTATAATATAAGTAAGGAAGTAAGGATTTGTTTAAAAGGTGCAAAAAGTTCTTATATGAAGAAAACCTTTTGAAAAATTGTCAGAAATATCTTTGTTTGTTTACAGTTTATTACTGAAGCGTTACCTTCTCTTTCTGCCTAAGGCTCATTATGTTCTATGCTATGAGTGTTCTAACATAGTCATCAACAAAGTCGTCAACGAGCTACTTGGAAAAGGAAAGTACAAAAGTTTAGGCACATATTATTTTGTTTGTTACATATTGTTTTCCTTTGTGGCATGTGTGAAAATGAAAAGAGCGCCGGGAAATTGCTCAAGTGTGTGATGACTTGTTCGCATTCCCCACAAGCCACACATCAACCCTCTTCCCATAATTAATTGTATTACATTCGTGGTGGTAGTTGCCGACATCGACATGCAGATACCAAATGTGAGGGTCTCGGGTTAGATCCTAGAATCGGGTAACTTTAATTCGATTTTTCTGTTAGTTAGTTACGCCGGTCTGCTTTTTAATTCGAATGAAGTAATCAATTCGTAAAAGTAACCATTTGTGTAAATAATTCGATGGCGGTCATTAGACATTTCGTTTGTTTATGTGCCTTTCAATCAATCAAGTTGGTTGATCCGTGTAATGTTGCCATACCACTTAAACAATGTGCTGGATCACGTCCGGAACTGATTTAAAGAAGAAAAACCATTGCCATTACAATGGTTTTCCTTCTTTAAATCAGTTAGGAGTCAGTTCTCGATGGAATGCTGATATTGTACAGCTGTTGATTATAAATCCAAAGTGTCGGTGCCGTAAGTATCAATATTGCGAATGTTCCCATTTATCTTCTGGAAAAATGTTTATAGTGGGCTACGCGTTCATAACAGAGCTTTGCCACTAATTTGTAAATCAGATCCTTGTTTTAGTGAAATCTTTTCTGAGAGTAATGGACCGTTTTTTTTACAAAAAAACGTTAGGTACATAAATAAACGTTGCTTACATGTTTCTTGTTTACTACTTGAAATATTTTTGTAGGTAACTAAAACCTACCTACCTCAATAACATTATTTTAAGTAGCAATGAAATCTACATAATTTCGTATTTACGATGAATTTCGTGTCGTGTCTTGTGTAGAACAATCGAACATGGCAATCGTTGATTTATGTAAGTGTTCTGTAGATAATAAAACATAGGACATTCGATTGAAAGAAATAAAAAATAACGAACGGCAAAGCGTTTGTCTCATGAAAAAATGCATAAACTAGCTTACTGGGAGCGATAAAAATCGTGAGCTTACTGTGCAACGATGAAGACGGTTTTATTCTCAAGCTTAGATTTATCTTAGTTGTTATTGTATCATGGTAATATTGCCTTATTAAATCTCGTGTTTGCAACAAACGTTATTTTACAGAAGATGATGAAAACTGTCTTAGAAATTGCCGTTTTTTATGTATCCTGAGGCATTAGAAGCATCTTAGAAATGTGCACGTTTGTTCTAAAAATACATAACCTACGGGGTTTTCTATCCAAAATCCAATAAATATGAAGAAAATCAATGGATTTTTCTTTACGAGGTTTTGACTACACGGCAATGGTTTGTGTTTTTCATATCTTAATCTGGATGACTATCGGAAGACCAAAGAAATAATGGATTGTGTGAAAGATATTATGGCTGATGTGACTACCGAGCTGACATTCATTAAAGAGATGTGTGGAAGAAAAATACATGTTGCACCGGCTTCTAATAAATTAAGATAAGGGCAGGAATTAAATAAAAAAGATTTATATTTGACATTATTGCCATAGGCTTACCGCTGACCACTATGTCATCATGCATTCGACTATGGCCCTTGATCACAACAACTTAGCAACGTTATTTAGCTCTTTAACTATCTTAAATTTATTAAAGCCAAGAAAAGTCTTTATTTATTTATCATTACTGACTATTTACACTAGGTCCTAAATTAAATGACTAACTACTCGTAACTGTAAAAATAAATACAAAATCAAAAGGACACTTTGGCTTCGAAGTATTCGTCAGCATCGCTGTCATCCGGAAACGTGCCCAGAATACTGGCAGCATTGACACGTTGAATGGCAAGATTAGCCTCTTTGACGAAAGAACGAGCCAGCCCTCTGGTCACGTGTCATCTTGTCATCTGGTAATTTTAAATTAAAAATCGTAGGTACCTTTGTGTAGAACTCGGAAGCGGCATGACGACGTGCAATTCACAGGTTCGATAGCAATTCATGCTTGATTCATGATTGAAGAAAATTCTCTAATAAAGTTAATTTTGAAAAAGGGTTGGTTAGTCATTCCTTGATAATATTTTTTTGGTTCCTACTTGTTTCCAGTAGGTAACTATATAAAAACAGTTTTCACGTTAAGTCGATAGTTCTCTATTTAGTAAAGTTCTATATTGAATAAAACATTACGAATCTATTTTTCTGCTGAAATATTATGCAATGACCGGTAACAGAAAGCTCAAGGAAATTAGGTTACCTTTTGTTAGGCTTTTTGAATAATTCGCCTTCTGTGCTTTTAAATATACTAGGAAAAGAAAAGTATAATAATAATATATACTCTAACAGACTTAAAAATAAATATTTATGGAATGTACAATTGTATAACAAAGTTAAAAATTAAAAATAAAGGGGAGGAGCTCATTAGGCTTCAAAAAATTCGTCCGCATCGCTGTCAATGGGAAAAGTGCCCAATATAATAATTAATTTGAACAAAGACAATTTGAAAAAAGGCATTTTTATCCTGTTTTACCAAGGTTCAAGTTAAACAATGACGTAAGTTGATGAACCAAACTTTTCGCTGTGCTATACTTTATTCTTGTTTGATTTATCCTATTACACAGATACAATGGATTATAATACTCTTTACGTAACGGCCTCGAACGGTCGTGGGTTCGAACCCAGACGGGCGCATTATTTTCTGTAATTTATTTCGTCAGCGCTGTTCTCAAAACGGTGAAGGAAAACATTGTGAGGAAACCGGCATGTCCTAAAACCAAAAAATCGACGACACGTGACATTACCAACCAAAACTGGGCCCGCGTGATGAATTACGGCCCACGCCCTCTCACAGAGAGGAGGCCCGTGTCCCAGCAGTGGGAACATTATAAGCTGATTATGAGTGACTCTTTATTATGTACACAGTACTATGAATTGCAGATATAAATGTTGACGTTTTACGGGTGACACAATGCGGGTATTCTAAAAGCGACCATCATTTTCATAATGCCATAATTATTATAGATCAGTGGCGATGCTTGGGGTACGGCCTAAGTCCAGCAGTGGATTTCTTTCGTGTCCGGTGATGATAGCAACCACCAGTATCCTTACGTGCCTACTATCACAAGTAAAGATTACTTGGCAATATTGGCTTCTGGGGCCGAATAAAAAAATTATACCTAATGCCATCATGATTTAGTGCAAGAATGGACCAATATCCCTCAAAATCGCATAAGAAACTTAATAAACAGTATGCCCAATCGCCTGGCAGCTGTGAGAAAAGCCCGTGGAGGCAATACGAAGTATTTATTTTGTCTTAAAGTTCGTTTTTGTGTTGTATGTGAGGTACTAACCATTATTTTTAAAACGTAAAAATTATAGATGTTTTGCTTTTTATGTAAATTTGACAATTAAACTAATAATGTTTCCAACAGTTGGTGTTGTTTTATTAACTGGTAAATTGTCTACATCACACAGTTTGATTCATGCCGCTAGCTCTATTATTTTAACAGTAATTTTAGATTTTGGTACTGACCCGTATTCTTTGACCGCGAGTGTAGTTTATTGATTTTTTTGTCACAATATTGTCCGGTACCTAGTCACATATTGAATTTTTTCGTTGAATTAGGTGGTTACTCTTACTGTCATGTCTTTAGTGACACTCACAAGACAAATCGATTGACGTAATGAACGAATCATCAAAATCGACTCACGTGTTTGGTCTCTAGAGACTAGATTGCCACAAAGTAACAAACATAAATATTATAAACGCTGATAAACACATTTTCCTCCTTTGCGTCGCGCAGTCGGTTAATTACAGACTTACGCAGTTGGAGAATTGAACGTGACGTATATCGATGTATGGAAGAAAAGTTTTTCAACTGCAAAGTTTGTACTTGGGATAAACTAAACATCCCAACTACGGAACCTTTCATTGTGCGTGGTCCGACACGCACTTGATTTTTTTAATTGGAGTTTTGTACTTATATCAGTTTTATTTAAAGCTTGTGCATTCTATTGCTGGACTACTTATATGTTTTTTATTATTTTAATATTCGCTGCACCAATCCATAATTATGTAACCATGAACTACGTAATTCATATGATATTTATTAATATGATATCCTTTATATGTTTTTTATTTTCCTTTGCACACTTGTACATAATGTTAGTGTTAGACTGTATATTTTATTTAAGATTTGTAAAAATAATTATGAAAATAGACCAAAACGCTTAACATGATAAAATATATACATGAATAAACTTCTTACACTGAATTATCTCATGTAAGTAATTATAAACCCAATAATCAATAAAAATTATAATACTTATAAAATTAATTAATAAAATTATAATATAAATACCTGTTATTATAGAAGAAATCCAAAAAGAAGTTCAGTAATCCTTACCAAATAACAATCACAGATTTTTTTGAATAACTTAATATTGGTTAGAACTGTTCAAAAACACGAAGTTATACAGCGCGATCGTGGGTGGTGGCGTTTGGGCGGGCGGCCGCTGCTCTCTTGGGCGGCTACAAGAGAACTGAAAGCTCGAGATCATCAGAAGCTCCCACTGATACTGAAAGTACTGAAAATTGCGATGCGCACTTCAATTGAGACCGACATTTTTTCAGGAAGTTTATTCGATAGCTTTGAACGTTTATCATTCGTTAAGATAATTTTAATTCATTTGTTTTGCTGTTTGGAAACAATCGAAGCCGTCTAAAATCTGAAGGCCAATTCTCGTACTTAAAAAACGGTCACATTCAAGTCGCAATCTGTCAAACTTGTCAAAAATGTTGGTAAGTTGATTGTATTTTTGACAGATTGCGAATAAGATGCGAAATGTTCTTAAAAATATGAGAATTGCCCCTCTGCTATACACACGCGACGTGTGTCGGTGCGGAAATCAGACAGGGAGTTCCCGTAAACGTATTCGCGTGTCATTCGCAATCTGTCAAAAATACAATCAATTTACCAACATTTTTGACAAGATTGACAGATTGCGACATGAATGTGAACGTTTTTTAAATACGAGAATTGGTCGCCAGTTTATATGCAAGTCTGACTTGATTTACGATATCAGTTCCATGAAGAGTACGAATATTTAGGTCCGTTTTTCGGCGGCGGATGAAGCTCAGCTTTTCTGATGATGACTGCATTTTGCTATCTCATGTTTATGATGTATATTTTTCTAGAAAACATCAATTTCAAATTCGCATATATTAAATTGGTTTATGAATAGTTTACATCCGTTTAATGTTAAGCTGAAGAATGACGACTCGGGTCAGGAGAAGAATGTTTAGATTTACTAAATTATATTTACACTTATATTGATAACTTCTCGAAATATGCTTTCGTTACGTTGTGAAACTAAAATATCGATTGGAATTGTAATGGCTTTTATTAGTTATGTGGACCGATATTGTGTGGTTCCTAGAAAAGTAAAGGTCGCCGACTCTCCCCTCGTGTGTGACGTAAAGAGCGAAATAGAAATTATTTTAAGAGAATGGACCGTGGCTGTTTTTAACTACTTAAAAGCCATATTAGACTATCATAGAAATATGATCAGAGATAATTATGACTCATTTTTTTATAAAGAACCTATGACGGTATAATAACTAGGATGCGTTTTATCAAATAGTTCCTATGCCGTTATGTTGGCTCCACTTATCTGCAATTATCACATTCAGGATTATTCAGGACTGAAAAGAACTTTTCATAAGCAATGTTGGAGTCAAGTTTAATTTGACTTTGACTCTGAAGCATGAAGTTGTAAGTCGAATCAATGTCAGAGGTACGTGCCTCCAAGCGAAGCTTCTATGTTAGGAGTCCACTCAAAGTTTAGATACTCTCAAACTGAAATTATGCGTGTGAATGTGTGAATATAATACATATTATTACGATAAAATATCGTACAAAGATTTTTCATTCAAAAATATTCTTTTAGAAACTCAATAACTAACAAAGAGATGTGGGAATTTGAAGATATTTTTATAAACTCTGGAGGCTTTACTTATCGGCCATATTGACACCGCCTTGTCCAAACTATTGTCCAAACAAATGGATTGCTATAGGTACTCGTATTAATGTACGAAGCTTTTTAAATATTAGGTTACAGTTTTTCAGTACATGTTTACTTTCTCTGTGAGTAACTGTTTAGATTATTTTTGAAGGATATTCCAAGGGTAATGTAGGTACTCTTCAACCCTTCAGTTATACTCATCATATTTCTATAATAATATACTAATCCTAACTTCTTAACTATAATATAATACGAGTACTAATCCTAACTAATATTAAAAATGCGAAAGTGAGTTTGTTTGTTACGCTTTCACGCTAAAACGGCTGAACGGATTTCGATACAATTTGGAAAAGAGATGGCACCCTAGGGAAAGACATAGGCTACGTTTTGTCTCAAAAATAATCCTAAAGGGGTGATATAACTTAGAGGATGAAACTTTGTGTGGGAAACCCAGCATTACTGAGTTTGGGATAACAAAATTTAAATTTATGATTTTGGTAAGTTATAAGGAATCACGGGTTTCAGAGTTTTTGTAAAATCATTTCCCAAGAGGGTAAAAAGGTGGATTTTTAACGATTTTTCGTGGATTTACTTCTTCGTATCTTGAGGTAACATTTGGTCTATATATGTATTTCATTTAAATTTTGGTCAAAACATGTTACAATTTAAAGTGATAAAAGAACGTTTATAACATGTAGGTAATACATAGTCAATGGCGGCACCACGGTAAGTACGTATTACAATTTTAGTGATACTAATAATATTTAAATGAATAATTATTATTTTAAGTAAGACATTAAGAATCATTAAAATCCACGCATTCCTGAGAAAAAGCGTCTTGACAGGTGCCTTCCTATCCGGTTCCAATTTTTCATCCTATCCGGTTCCTATTTTTTTACTTTTTCTGGCTGATAACGCGATGTTTTACTATTCTACGGAAATATTCTAATGTAATTAGTTGTAATTGTTTCGAGTACTTCAGAGAACCAATTGAGGCTCGTCGGTATACCAATCACTCGAATAATAACACTGCATTTAGTTAATTTAAACCAGTGTGGACGAACGGCGCTCCTTGATGTAAGTAAATGAGTTGTGGAATGGATGTAAACATTTGGGAGCCTTGCATATCTTGAAAGATGTCTATATCCAGCGGTGGACGATATAAGGCTTTATTTAGGGTTTATAATTACGAAGCTTCTTAGATACCTATCAAAGTACCATTTATTCTACAACGTTACATAGTTCTCTTTATTTTACAACGTTACATACTATTTATTTTACAACGTTAAATAGTTCTATTTATTTTAAAACGTTACATACTATTTATTTTACAACGTTACATACTATTTATTTTACAACGTTACATAGTTCTAGTTAGTTTACAACGTTACATGCTATTTATTTTACAACGTTACATAGTTCTATTTATTTTACAACGTTACATACTATTTATTTTAAAACTTTACATACTATTTACTTTACAACTTATATAGTACTATTTATTTTAAAACGTTACATACTATTTATTTTACAAAATTACGTACTATTTACTTTACAACGTTACATAGTAGTGTTTATTTTACAACGTTACATACCCTGGTACTATTTATTTTACAACGTTATTTGTTTTATGTTACCGTCAAAGTACAGTCAATATTTGTGAACTGCAGTTCTACTTAATTATTTAAATAATTAAAATGGATACGTACTCATCAATAATTATTATTGTAAAGTAAACAAAGATGATGTTACAGCTAATATTATCCCACATAATGTTTAAATACTGATCATCAATACTGTGAATTTAAAAAAAATACATAGGTACAGTTTTAGGTATTGTAAATTTGTCACTTACAGAATTAAGGCCTTACACGCGACCGGCATGTCCGAAGTTTCAGTGAAGAAAACTTTTTGATTAAGTGTGTAAGTTATTACCTACTTATTTTCGCCCATCTCTTTGCACCTACTTGAACTTTGTTCGTGTCTAATTCGCCCCTAATAAACGAGACTACTCTACTCGATACGTAAACATATTTTTGTACATCTAGATGAATTATTTTTTGGCTAAAAATACTTTCTGTTTCCCATATTTATGGTAATTGTCGGGATTGAAAGAATTATGGACATTGTATATAAAGGCATTCCGAGTAAAGTTTTGTTGCATGATCACTATTTTCCGAGATGTCCTAATTAGTATGAGCTCACTATAGCATAAACATACATTCTTTGATTTACTTGCGTATACATGTTGCTAAAACATAAATACCCAGTTACAGTGAAATTGTTGGACATAATGGCGTCGTACTAATTTCGTTTGGAAAATGAATAAGTAGGTACGAAAAGAACGGAATTGTAGCTAGCCAGTTTTCAGTAATGAGTCATGCATTGTAAACTACAGTATAATTCATTCTATCTCAGCCATCGAGAGTTGGACAATATTCTTACGTTTATCTCACTCAACCTTTTTTTGTTAATACTGGACGTCAATCAATCTTTCCCAAACTATATTGGAGTCCGCTTCCAGTCTAACCGGATGCAGCTGGATACCAGTATTTTATATGGAGCGACTGCCTATCTCATCTCCACAACCCAGTTACTGGGTAATACAATGCCCCTTGGCAAGACTCCATTTCAGACTTTTGAGCTTCTGCCTACCCGTAACGACTGTCAAAGATCTACGGATACTAGCCGGCCGCTTAACGTGCTTTCCGAGACTCGGTATGTTAAGGATGGTCACCCATCTACAGACCGACCTCGGCAAGCGTTGCTTAACCTTGAAGATAGACCCGTGCAACTGTTATTATTTAGCCATGAGCCCCTTCTATTTTGTCATTATGTTGTGTTTAATTATAATGCTTTTATTTAAAAAAAAACATTAATTTGTAAACAAAAAAATGAACTCTAACCTAACAGAACGAATTATTAAAAATTATGAAATGACAAAAAGTTTAATTATTTATAGGTATATATGTCATGTCTAGATAGTGTCGAGTTGCAAACCAACTTTTTTATGCTGTCATTGTGCTTTTGCATTTAGTGGCTAACAGTTGGACGCTATAATTTCGAGTTCACAGCATTGACTGTCTATCTAGACATAAAAATAACATTGAAAAAATATATTCCTGAAAATTTAAATGTCAAATACATACTTGACAGCAGGGATGTTGCGGATGCCGATTTTTTCACATCCGTGGATGCGGATATTTGAAGGCTCACATCCGCGGATGCGTATCTTAAGATATCACCGAACGAAATCTTCGCTCCTACTGGTCAATGAGCATGCGCGTACGGCACGCGCCAGTCGCCTATTTTCCTTCTTGTCGCGATCTGTGATCGCATGAATATCCGCATTCATTATTGCGGATGCAGATGTGGATGCTGATGTCCACGTCGATGCGGAAGCTCCTCGGTTGCGGATGCGGAAGCTCCGCGGTTGCGGATGCGGATGCAGATTTCCCCAACATCCCTGCTTGACAGCAACTTGAGAGTTCTTTAAAATAATATAACGTTTCTATTTTTCTGAATCCTACTTAAGAAAAATTATCGGAAAATATTGGACGAAGCTAATTTAATAAAAAAAATCTTCTCTTACACAGAAACATGGCGAAAAATATATTTACGCCTATTCGGAGACAAAAGCTACTCGTACCTGCTAGCTACAAATTATTTAGGTCACTGCTCATCGTATTACCCACAGTTTTTTCATTCAGTTGCGACGAATGGAGAATCACTTTTAGACTTGGATATGGTGACAAAGGATAGAACAGACAAAGATATTAGATATTGTAGAATGAAGGCTTTCGTTTCGCCACTGAAAGTACCTAGATACAAGGACAGGGGTAGACATTAGTCCTGTTATCATTGACATTATATACTGTTATCTATATTTTGCGGGTGCGACACGTTTCCTTTCGCTGATATTGAATCAGTGACAGGCCTGTTTAAAAAAAATTGAATATGGAATTGGCGACTTAATTTTTTTTATTTTTTTACTTGTTTATTGCAATTCGAATGCGAGTTACTGACCGATTTGCGTGACACTAGGTAACCTTCAGCATTTGAATAACATCTTTTTGAGTTAGTTATTTGACGGCTTAAATTGTTTAATCTGTGTGCAACGTCAGACATTGTCTAATAGCCCAATCTTTACAAAATCCGATACGATTGTGATTACAAATAAATTTTTTCTCAATATTGTGTTCAATTTGAGCAGCAAAAATGTCGGCGTCTCTCGACAGCACTTTAGACCCTATGGAAGAAATCCGATTCCGTAAGAAACACGGGAAAAATTGGATAGAAATTCAAAAAGATACTCATTTCACTTTCGACGAACTTGAACGTAAGTATCAATGGGAAACTGCTGAAATACTTTATTAGAGGATACAGTGGAAGGGTTCAAAGATAATGTAGCTACCAAGGCCCTGTTTATCAAAAGTTGCAAGTCTATACGTTCACAAGTAACCTAGAATGTTAATTTTCGTTAAATTCATAGCTCATCTCCATATTCATAACCAGCCTTTATGTTCCCACTGCTGGGACACGGGCATCAGGCCATCACTCTCTTTAGACCTACTTAAAAAAAAAAACGAATTTTTACGTTTATTGCAGTACTAAGCACGACACTTGTAAACTTGTAAGACGGAGAGTCGCCGGACACTCTCAGGATTTTTTATGATTTTCCACAAGTTGTAACTTACAAATAATTAAATCACGAATAAAATTGTCAAAATATTAGTAGGCTTGTGAACTAAATAATGACATTTGGTAATACAAGACTTGTAAGTTTTGGTAAACAGGGCACTGGTCTTCAATCCATGTGGTTGACAGCGATGCACCTCACGTTACACCGTTCGCAGTGTTCGCGCACCCATCTAACCAACCCGCAGCGGGCCAGCGTGGTGGATTACTGCCCAGTCCTTCTCAGAGAGGAGGTCTGTGTTCCAGCAGTGGGAACATCATAGGCTGATTATGCTATGCATCTTGCATCCGTGAAAAGATTTCCACGAGCTATGGCTGGGGACTTGCTTGCTAGCACACACTTCTACATAGCAAACATAAAATGGAGAAAGGTCGGCCTTATTGACCTTTAACCTTTTACAGGGGCTGATTCTCAGTTTAATTTGAAGAGTAGATTTTGTAATAATTTTTATAATATTTAAGGATATCTTCTAGTTTGTAAGCATTTGATATCATACCATGGCAGTTTTCAATAACTTTCAGAAATTATGGTGATATTTTTCAAAATTCAAAAGCGAGACGATAGATGTCCTGGTACTGATCTTATAACAAGGTAAGACAATTGTGTATCGTGTTGTTGACAGTCGAGAGCAATGGTGGCACAGTGGTAACGGCCGTGACTTACGACTTGTAGGTCGTAGGTTCGACCTGAAAAGCGCTTAACTTTTTGTTAATTATTTCATCACCACTGCTCTCAAAACGGTGAAGGAAAACATCGTGAGGAAACCGGCACGTCCTAGAACCAAAAATTCGAAGACATGTGACATCTACCAACCCGCAATGGGCCCGCGTGGTGAATAACGGCCCACACCCTCTCACAGAGGGCCCTGTGTCCCAGCAGTGGGAACGTTCTAGGCTGATTATGATTGTTGACAGTGGGTTCCTTTTATCCAATTAATCTTGACATGGGCACCTAGCAAGCTGCACCACAACACCCGTTTCTCTACCATCATACCTCTAACTGCCGAAACACAACAATGCTGTTAACATTGTTCGTATGGCGACAGACTTATGTAAGATGGTGGTAGCTAGCCAGGCGAACTTAGAACAAGCCCTACTGCCGACCAAACCGAACCGATTTTTTTTCTCCCACTGGGAATGGAACCCAGGACCTCCGGGTCTGAGACAGTTGGTCTTACCACTAGACCACGGAGGCAGTTCAAATTAACTTACAGTCCTGTCAACACAGCCCGATCCAATGTGAGAATGTGGTTTCCATACGAGATTCCCATAACTATTAACACTGTAATTCGAAAATATTGTAAAAGCCAATTATCTTTTAAAAGAGTAACCATGGAGTTTCTTGCCGGCTCTTCTCCATAGGAAACAACCAATTGGAACCGTGCACTTAGCTTCTGACGTTTCATAAGTGCCCATGTCGGTTAATGTGAAATAAAATATTTTGATTTTGATTTAGATTCTACTCAAAAAGGGTAAAGTTTATTCGGTACCGTCCCCCATCGGGAACGGGTAAATGGTAACTTTAATTCAATTACAAAGGCTAGGTCAAACAAATAAATGGTGAAGTTAGCGTGGCGCATTATGTTATAAGACATTCATTATATTTAGAGTCCAACAGATATTTAGAATTAATCTCAAAAAATATTTGTTATCTTGGTAATCATAAAACCAACTTATTAGGGAGATTTGATACTTAAGGTTGACGCTTTGGAATGATGTCATAAGAACAAAGGATGTTCTTTCTAGGGTTTTGCTTATCCCAACTACGGAACCCTTCATTGTGAGTGGCCGCACTTGGCCGGTTTTCTGTAGGTACGGTTGATGGCAGTTTTCTTACTTTGATCACACTGTTACATTATTATTATTTAGCGTACTTCCCGTCGAGGGCCTCCTTCAACTTTCCAGCCTGTATACATACCATAACCACTTTTGGTCTTGTTTGAAAGCTACGGCAACACTAGTAAGAGAAAAACTATTGGCTTTCCTTGAGATCAAACGTCCTGAAGTAACGTGACATACCTATATGTTCATATTCACGTTAGTTGTTTTAAACCAAAGTCCGAAAGACGACGGTAACGAAACCAAAGCGAGATTCACCAAATCGGTCAACGCCATCTAACGAGCTATGTGGAACTATTGGAGCAGTTCAACAAGTAGACTACAATAATTGTTTAGTTAGGTTATGCAATTCGTTAATTCTGTGAGATTATTAACTAGTTATTTCGTTATACTATCTATCTGCCTAGCCTTTTCCCAACTATGTTGGGGTCGGCTTCTAGTCTAACCGGATGCAGCTGAATACCAGTATTTTACATGGAGCGACTGTCTATCTGACCTCCACAACCCAGTAAGTGGGTAATACGATACCCCTTGGTAAGACTGGTTGTCAGACTTTCGGGTTTCTGAC
This sequence comes from Lithophane leautieri, assembly GCA_949152455.1. Taxonomy (NCBI): domain Eukaryota; kingdom Metazoa; phylum Arthropoda; class Insecta; order Lepidoptera; family Noctuidae; genus Lithophane; species Lithophane leautieri. The sequence continues at coordinate 15,189,409 of OX424458.1, read as the reverse complement.
GACCCGTAACGGCTGTCAAAGATCCACGAATGACAGCCGGGACCAACGGCTTAACGTGCTTTCCGAGGCACGGAGAAGTCTCGGAATGTAAATATGGTCACCCATCCACCGACCAACCCCGGCAAGCGTAGCTTAACCTGATGGATCGACTCGGTGCGACTGTTATTACTTAGCCACGAGCTCCTCGAGCTGCTTAGTTATTTCGTTATACTATGACATTTTAATACTTGTTAGCTGCTGGACACCTTGTATGTAACATCACTTAAGTGCAATTGCAATCAAATATTTAAGTTTAGCTAGAATTGTTTTTTTTTTTAATGGCTAAGTTTACGTGTTTGTAGCTACAAACGTTTACAAGCACCTAAGTTACACCTTTTTATGCTACATTAACTTCATAATTAAAGATAATCGAGCCTTTTACACTTATAAAACAATATTAATCTAACTTTTCTTTTTTATGTGGTAATTATTTTAAAACTTAGAATAGTGTAGATTGTTCTTTACACAAGTCCGTTCCACTTCTTAGAGTCTGTTAAAATAATAATTATAAACACTTTGTTCATGTATTTGTGTGTCATTGTCACTATTATTTCTACACTCTTTGTAGAGCACTAACTGGTTATGGTTTTATACGTTGTGTAACTGCAGAATATTGTTTCATTTTTAGGTCACGTTGGAGGTCGTCATCCTTACATAATATAAAACAAAGTCCTCCGCCGCGTCTGTTTGTCCTTCTGTTCTCGATAAACTGAAAAACTACTACACCGATTTTCATGCTGTTTTCACCAATGGATAGAGTGGTTCTCGAGTAAGGTTTTAGTATATAATAACCGTCATCCACGCGGGCGAAGCCACGGGCATTATCTAGTTTCTTATACAGCAGCGCACAACAACACCAACCACAACCAGGGTTTACAACTTTGATGATACCTTATTTTAGGGTTTCCACCTGAAAGAAAATTTAAACACTGTAAACAAGAAATACAAGTCCAAGTCAGGTTATTGTCAGAGAAGTTAGGATCCTGATGGGTGTCAATCAAATCTGGGGTCAAATGATCACAAGGCCACGGCGAGCGGCGAGGACAAACAAAAGTTACACCACATTTCAGGTTATTGGTTTGTCCTGGCTGCAATACCTTACAAAAAACAAAGTTCAATGCTTGTTTTTCTCTTTTTGGTTATAGGTTTTTACAGACAAGTTTTCTGTTTAAAAAAAAAACATTCAACCTTTTTAGTCTTATTAATATATATATTTGGATTTAACTCATTACTAGCTTTTATTTGATACCAATATTGTTGTAATTTTGTTTTTTAAACTTCCCCCTCCGTTTTTTTAGTATTTGATGAAATATATTTCATATATAAAAAAATATAGCCTATGTCATTCCCACAATTAAGACGAACCTAACAACACCTCGTATGTTAAAATCCATCAAGCCGTTTAGGCTACAGAGCGTGCCATAGAAATAGACATACATACAAACATACATACAAACATAAATACAAACATACATACAAATATACATACAAACATATATACATACATATTCTCGAAAAACATTACCCTCCTTTTGGGGCAGTCGGGTAAAAACATTGTCTAGAAACGGAATGTATGTCCAATAAGTTTTGCAATTCAATGTATGATAGTTCTTAAGACCACATTTTATGGGTAGGGTGATCGAATTAATTATGCTTTTAGTACTGCAGAAAAATGAATACCGATGTAAGAAATCAAAAAGGTCATAAAGTTATCACATCATAATAATTTCGATTCTTTATTTTAAAGAATTACACAATTTATTTTCCAGATTGTTAATAATATTTTGTAGACAAATCTTTCACACTTATTTGTATCAACGCATTAAGCGTACCTTCGAGGTTAGCTTGTATTTTTGAGATTGTTTGCTACACTTTTAGACATAAAATGTAGGAATATACCATAACTGTTAGAGTTTCAGGAACACGACTATGGCATTAACTAAACTAGGTGCATTTAATACGTTTTTCTGTAACTTAATGAAAACAATCCATGCTCATCCATTGTTTTAAGTGATGACAGTACCTCATGAAACACTGAAAGGTATTACTGAATGCCCTAGACAGAGACTGAACTAGTGTTCATTGCGCATCCTCCATTGCACCCAATAACAGTATCGTGGAAGCAGGAAAGTTATATACTAAAAGCAGGTCTATATGAGTGGGACAGAAAAATGCAATCAGCTTATCTCTTCTATATTCTTGTTCTCCTGGTACTTCGAATGCAAAAGTTGCACAATTCAGTAGAATTTTTGCAAGTGGTTGTGTTTATTGACATTAACAAATGTATTATAATGAGTTTTATTTGTACTTAATTAGTAGTAAAGATTATTCCTTCTATGTAGCCCGCGATTTTCAAACTTACGTTTTTTTGCAAATTGCGGCACAGTTTTACGTTGTATGTTGGTTGGTCAAATTTCTTTATGCGGCAATAAGGATAAAATACTAAGTAGAAATCGTTCCCATAAGACGGGCAGTATTGCCATGATGTGGCAATGCTTATCCTTAATCATTTAGATCCGCCGACCGTCACCATTCCTGGCGTCAGCAGCGTGGCACACCCGCTGAGTCATCGCCGCACCAGGCTGAGCCAGGAGAGTACTGCGCGACTCCCAAGGAAGTTGAGAAGATTGACCATAAACCTTCCCACCCCCTTTCTCATAACTTTTTTTAATATAAATATTTTTTGTTGACTAGGGCTAAGTGGTCTTATTTTCACCCCACGTAAACCCCATCCGTCACATTGATCCTTTGACCAGGCATTAATGTTTGTCATGGTATATTTTAGGTTACTTCTTTTTCGTGTGGTTAGTGTTAACTAACCTGGTGTCACAGTCTTTACGCCGCCCCTGCCTCTGACTTGGCTTCTCATGCCGTTGAGAAATATCTGTCAGGTTTGTTGGCTTCCTAGCGATGTTTTTCTTCACCGTTTTTGAAGCAAGTGGTAATTATACAATACGCACATGAATCCGAAAAGCTTGCTTGGGTTTGAACTTGAGACCTATGGGTAGGCTATCACTGGTATATTTTAGGTCATAGAAAGTGTTGACCAACCGCCGTCCTGAATTCTTAAAAAGAGTTTTGATTTTGTTCCTTCCAAAATGTGTCTGTATTATATTTTTAGATACATATTTAAGAACGCAGGAATACAGATAAGATAATTATAAATAAGTCCACAATCTCAAAAATAAACACGTTTTTTTCTTTTTTTCTCAGTTTGTCATAGCTTTTCGCTTTTCCAAGCTTGCTGTCAATTCTTCTACGCGTGCAGCTTGTGGGTGAACTTCACTCAGCAGGCTTTGTAGATTTGCCGTGACGCGGAACTAGGTTTATTTCCCGCCTACTCTGAATCTTTGTAATGAAAAACGTGCCGTACTTATAAATACAAAGAAAGTCGATGTTTCTATCAATAAAATATATTATATATCAATAAATATATATGGTGATGTGATAAGGTACCCCGCGAAATACAAATGTTCTTCCGTTTTATGCAATTTACAGGTCAAAGTCGGGTTGTATGTTGGAACAAATTATGACTCGCGACAATAAAAAATATGTATTTACTTACAGAATTATAATCATTAGAAACATACAACTCCCTAAGTTACAATTTTGTGATTTCATGAAATAATCATTCAATATATTTGAACTTTCGAGAGTTGTACTGATGATTTGAACTATGATAATTCTGTAAATACATGTTTGTTACGGTTGCAAATCATATTTTGATAACATACAACCTGATCTGCAAGTTGCAAAAGATGTAAGAAAATTTCAATTTTGCGGGCTACACTGGCGCTTTGAGATATCGTTGTTTAAAGTTTTTTTATCTTCTACAGAAACCACTTTAGGGACGTGCTGCACAACGGGCTTGGTATGACAGATGCCTACATGATGGAGCGGGTGATGGTGGCCCTAGACCGCGGGACCTCGCCTCACGTAACGATGGCCACCTTTGCCAAAGCCATGTCTCTATACCTTCGAGGCGATTTGGAGGAACGTATCTCTTATGCATTTACTGTAAGTACTAATAAAATAATATAATACGAGCTTATTATTGTCAGCCAGACAAATATACCTAATAACAAGTAAAACATGTCCGATATTATTGCATGCTAAGAGGTGATACATCTTTTTGAAGCCGATGTAGCATCCTATAATTTGGCTTCCCTTGTCTCGTCAGATAGTTTTGGTGTTCCTTCGATATCACTTATTTGCGCTACAACTTGTTTTTGCTTTCCACAAATTATCAAATATATTTGCCGTCATCATGACGACAGATATTAATGGATGAATCTTGAAATCAGATATTATTGCCGAGCTGTCCATAGTAATATATTTAATCACGATGACGCAAATAAATTAATTCGACGAAAATCAATGGCGGCTCCGTAATTAAATTTTGTATTTAAGTAAAAATTTGGTTACAGCGTATTCTTTGTGCCTTGTACAACAAGGCACAAAGAATAGGCTTAAATGAAGCTTTAGCGTTCATCCAAAATAAGCTGGACGTGATGGACAATGTAAGCATTGTTTAAATAGGCTCAACGCCTTTTTCTGATGATGAACTAGTTCAAGCAAGAGCGGCACTACATGGATGTCTGCCGCTAAATAGACGCAAGTTGTCAAGGAAAAAGGATTATAAAACATGTATCATTGGCACATTCAAGGAAACAGTTCCAACTATAGCGCCGATATGAGTTCCGCGTCGGCACGACAAAATTCCACCAGTTACATTTGATCACGTAAATGTTACGAAGTTGCTCTAATATAGCCCTGATGAAGACCCAGTATTGTACATGCAAACAAATTTTATTCCACAAGAAGCAAATTATAATTGAACTAGCTGATGCCCGCGACTTCGCCCGCGTGGATGTCGGTTATTATATACTAAAATCTTACTCGAGAACCACTCTATCCATAGGTGAAAACAGCATGAAAATCGGTGCAGTAGTTTTTGAGTTTATCGCGTACAGGATGACATACAGATGCGGCGGAGGACTTTGTTTTATAATATGTAAAGATGTAAACATAAAAAAACCAATTGTGACAGTCAGATTATAATTCAGGCTGAAAAAAAACTGCGGCTGATACTTTATCAGTAGTAGTCAATACAGTATATTCTATCAATGTATCCTCAGACAACAAACACTGACTTATGGTGGCGAACACATCGTGTAGTAACCCGGACTAATATCAGTTCAAAATTGCCAACACGCTATGAACAAGGGTGGTGATCAATGATCGTTCCTTGTCTGTGGTGACTTCTCTTAGCAGTGTGATCAGTGGTGTATTAATCCTAAGGCAAACTAGGCATGTGTCTAGGGGCGCGAGGATTCAAAGGGACGCGTGCGGAAGATTATAAACATTCCTCCCTCACTTTCATCACATATTCCCTGGCCTAGCTAATTATCCATCCCTACTAATGTAGGGATGGATAATTAGCTAGGCCAGGGAATAATAGTTATATTAATTATAACTGCGAAAGTGTGTGTGTGTGTGTATAGGTATATCTTACTTCTTCATGCGATAAACTACTGAACCGATTGTGATGAAACTTGGTAGGTAGATAGAAAGAACAAAAAAAAAAAATGGCCGCTACGGGGCGTCGATGAAGTGCTTGCCTAGGGCTCTCTGGCCATTTAATCCGCCACTGGGATACTGTATTTAAAACATTTTCCGTGTACGCCAGTACGTTAAAATTACGAAATGTCAGATCAATATGTCCGGATCGCTTCGAACAATAGATAAATGTCAAACCACGTATTCTTGATAAATTAACACTTGCACGTCCGGGCAGATCGCATTGATGATATCGCGAAATCAATTGACCATCCGGCCTATTTAATTTGAAGTTGTTCTGAATTTGCCACTGTGCCTTTTCAGAGTAATAAATATCTTCATTCTGTATTATCAAGCTGAACTGTTGCAGAAAGTAGAACCTCACTTGTCGGTCTTCAATTTTAGAGACAGTCGCGAACAGTATACAGCTTCTTACGATTTATATAGCAGTACCCTTTTATTACTCTTTTAGGAAGCTACTTTGCTTTTACGGCAGACAGTGTTCATACAACTACTAATATATTTTTATGTAAAGAGGTTATGTCCATATAAGCTGCTTCTCTATGTATCTTGTCAACATTTGTGTGTATATTTTTGTACTTATACGAGATATTTAAGGAAAATTAGTGATCAAATATTGGTCACAAATCCTTTGAGACAAATTTATGTTCGAGTATATTAATGCCCAATGTATTATTAGTTCATGCGCGTTCATATGCGCTTATATAAACGAATACTTTGGGCACGCATAAAAAAAAAGGGAATGTTATGCTTTTGTAATATTGTTTTGGAAATCAGTGTCTTTGACTTCTTTTTTTTTAAAGGGCCAGGAAAAAATCAGCTGTTCCCATAGTAAAAGTTCGTAATGATGAGTACAGTGACCTCTTAAAATATTTCGTGTATGAATAGATACACCTTATATATTACATTTTTCTGCTCGTCTGTGCCGTATTATGCCGACCTGAACAAGTGCGTAACCGCCCTTATAATGTCAAGGTACTCGTATGAGCTAACCTCAAGCTAAAAAAAGTAACCAAAAACACATAACTATAAAGAGAAAAACAAGCATTATAATTTATAGAATTTTGGTATTGCAGGCGGAGACAAACATACATACATCAAACACATAACCCTCCTATTTTGGCTTCGCCGAATAAAACAGTCGAGTAAAAAGTGTCTATTTATTGTTATTACAGTGCTACGACCTACTAAGCGAGGGCCACCTCAGGCGGGAGACCATGTACCAGCTGATGAAGAAGAGCTTGGCCAAGGCTTCCAGAGACGACGATGTGGAAGAAGCAGTCAAGGTAAGGTAATCGGCATGAAGCACGTAATCACTGCGAGCCGCGCCGGCAGCGTTGACTGAAGGGCGCAGTACTAATAAAATTCGTGGCGTTGCGCGTTGAGCGCACAACTTTTGTCATCGACCGTCTTCAAAGCCGTAACTTTATAAACGGTGTCATGCTTAGTTTGTATAAGAAGTGTTGACAATACCACCTCTAGCAACGTTCAACGAGGCGTCTCCGTGCTTTGTGTTAGCAATTGTGCCGTTGTCTCAAGGACAACGCTCATTGAAGAGAGAAAAGTAAAAAAAAATCTTGCTACAAATCAAAACAAGAGCGAACCGACCGCGCCGCGTATTGTACGCCCCGCCCCTTTCGCCGTTATATTCGCTTTATTTAGGTCTCTATGGAGTTGAGTGCATGAGTTGATACAGGGTGATATCCTATGTGTGGATCGCCCGGAGGACACGGTGGAGCATACGGTTGAGGTGTGCCCTGCTTGGGCGGAGCACCGCCGTGTCCTCGCGGAGGCGATTGGCGGCGGTGACCTCTCGCGTCCGGCCCTGGTTCAGGCCATGGTACGGAGCGAGAGGGCATGGGAAGCCGTCACCTCCTTCTGCGAAGCAGTAATGCTCGCGAAGGAGGAGGCGGAACGCGTGAGGGAAAGGCAAAGTTTGCGCCCTCACGCCCCTAACCGCCGCCGTTGGAGACGCCCTGGGCGTCGGGAATCCCAGGCGGATTTCCGGCCACCATAGGCGCGGGCTTGCGGACGGCGAGCAACGGGCAGCTCGCCGTCCGATAAGGACCAGGCCCGGGTCGATGGCGCGTCGTGTTCCACGCGCGCCTCAAAGAGATGTCAGCAAAAATGACGGGGTCCAATAGGACCGATGCCTGCCAGGGTTGCGGGAAAGTCCGAAAGGGATACCGGGACCTTGGCAACAGGCAAATGAAGGAACACGGGTGGGTTTTAGTCAGTTGAAAGTTGCAACATAGGGGTTTACGGGGGCGAAAAATCGATATAGCTAGATCTCATATCTGGGAAAATTTGTTATCTCTATTTTCACCCAAGCAGACCTCTGTCGCCCAAGTAAAGTCAAAGGTATTGGATATTATACTTAGTTCGATTATAACTTTACGATTGAAGTTTCTTGAAAATACTGATAAAGACTGTAACGTGGGAAAGAAGAAATCAACACTTTCATAGGAGTTCTTACTGATCGATTATCATCATTCTCATTCTCTTCTCCCGATATACGAGTATTTGGGGTCGGCAACTAAATTGCAACATGTCTTTCTTTTCCATAATCCATTATATACATAATTATATACACAATATCATCTTTCACACAGTTCATTCATCGTTTCTTTGGTCTTCCCCTACTCTTAAGCCGTCCACATTCATACTCAAAACGATTAATCGTATCGAATAGTAAATAAAGTCCACCAAGTGCCCCCATGCTCAAAGATTCCCCTTTACTTTTTAGATAGATAATTCTATGTAAGTATCAAAGAGAATTCGCTTTAATACACACTGTTTAAAGGAAATACAAACAATTTTACAAAAAGGGTAATTCCATGTGATTTTATCGCATTCAGCGATTTCTGCCAGACAACGTAAAACATAGTCGACTTCGTGATTGTTCTACCGTTTTTGATGACAATAATTCCCAGTAAAATGAAATTTCACTAACGTTGAAAACATCTAACTCTACAGTTCAGATGTCGTCGTCAAGAGAATCCGTTCTTGGCACCTGTCAGTTTCATACTAATGAGTATGTACTAACGAGTTGGATGTGTTTTGCGAATTTGATCCTTATTAGTACAAGAAATTTTTCAACTGATAGGTGTCAGGAATGCGTTCTCTTGACGCATTCATTCGGCCGGACTGTAGAAAAATAGAATTTGGTGCTGATTCTGTTGTTCACAAACTAAACTAAATTTAAGTTCAGTGCATCTTTTTCTTTCTATTTCAATAAGAAAAGGACAAGAGAAAAAATTTTGTTTAGTCCTGTCAAATTAATTAGCGCCTGACATAAGTTGACGTAATTTTTGTAGGCAAGTTTTTAATCACGTCTAAACTTGTATGGAGTAGTGACAGGCATATTATCGAAACTTTTTGGCACTTCTTGCATCCCTAAAGTGGGTGATAGACGGTCTTTATATTCGTGACCTTACTCGGCTCGCCGTCGGTGACACACGTGAAGCTTGCTCAAAATTTAATTGTCAAATTGGTTCGCAGCTCGCGGCCCGCGGCGGTGACAGACAGGCGAGTAAGCTGTAAGCTCGCCGAGCCATAAGTACACAGACTTGCTCGCACGTCTATCACCCCTTTTAAAGAGAATACTTGCTCAACGATGCTCACTTCGCGGGTAGAATACTCGCTTAGACACTCACGCTTGGTACGTACACACGGCTCAACATCAAGCTATACATTTCCAGTATAAGCTGACCTCGCATTGTACGAAAATCCTATTCAATGCGAGATCAGCATAAACTGGAAATGTATAGCTTGATGTGTAGCCGTGTGTACCTACGCATACTAGCGAGTAATAGCTCGTCGCGGTCGCGGACTCGCTAGTGCAGGCTCATTTCTCGTCAACTCGTTTTTAGTGATGCGATGTATAGGCGATTAACGAGAAGTGAGTAGAGCTGGCAGCTTTACTCATTTCTCGTTAATCGCCGGTGGTCGTCGCAGGTTCCTTAGGGTGGCCTTAGCAGTTCACTGAAGTACAATCACGAACATTAAAACCTAACACTCACGTAAGATTCAGACGCAATGTTCTTAGCATTTATAAGTATTGTATGTAAAATCCGGAGTCACACGTGTTGCATAAATCGAACAGATTACGTGTGACTCCGGATTTTTAATTTTTCTGTCTGTGGTGTCTTGTTTATACCTTTTTAGTCGTAGTTGGGTTTTAGTTTTTATTACTTTAATTTTTTTTGAATTCTTTTCGTGGTAATATATATATTTTTGAAATGTGCTCATTAAGCCCTTTCATTTGATACCCAACATGGTACGATTAAACAAGACTTTTTTTTAGTTCCTGACATTATGTCGTCTAGAGAGCGCCATTTTTAAATTAATGTGACGTCACATAGCCTATAACCAGCGGACGATCAAGACCCTTCCAACGATACCTCATTTGCCAAATTGTGATGAGTGGTTTAGAAGATAGGAGCGAACAGATGAACATACTTACATACATACATACATATATACATACATACCGGTCAAAATCATAACCCTCCTTTTTTCTTCGCCGTAGTCGGGTAAAAAAGGCATGATTTTTATGTTCCAAGCTATTCGTTACACACTAAACGCCCTCTGTGTCAATCAAAAGGAAATTGAAAAGCCGCTTCTAGCGGGATAAACTGGGCCCTTCGTGGAAACTGAAAGCTGACACTAGAGTGGATAGTAATTCAGCGTTTCAGCTTTCTCATAACCAGGATAGATGGCACCACTGACCTGTGAGATAATGTTTTTTAAACGTTGTAATGATATTATAATTGAAATATTTATTTCTGTAAGTAAATCATGTAAGACATTGCTACAAGTCAATTTTTGGTCAATATTTTAAAACTAGATGATGCTGGAGTTTCCTAGCTGACTGATCCCTGAGAAGAAATACCGAAGCAAAATCAGGGGTCATGGTCTCCTTTAAAGTTCAATCATTAATATTATTCAGATGTGTGTGTCTAACAATGCTGGTCTATGGCTGGAAGCGCCTTTTGAAGAAAGAGCCATTGCAGCTTTGAGTTGACCTGTCCCGACAGATGGCACGCATGCATTAGTCTTCTCTCTATTCTAGGGAGCTATATATGTCCCATCGCGCGGTAAAATCTAATTGCGCGATGCAGGATTTTTGTAACGTCAGGTCTTTGATGCGTAGTGCGCATGTGGCAATGTAGATGCCGTCAAAAAGTCTTTTTTTAAACTATGCGATGAATTTAAACATTTTGTTGACTGTATTGTTCAGTATATGGATGAATTCAAACATCCTGAACAATACAATCGATAACTACGTGCCATATTTCACGTAAATTTTGAGAGAGCGTCTCGCACCATCTGCGTCTGTACGTAACTGCGGCGCACTCGAGACGTTTCGGCTTTTTTGAATGAAGATTTAAAATAAAACATTTATTTTGGACGAAATACTTGTATACTTTTTATTAACCTGCTAAACTGCGTGACAATTCGTCGGCAGGATTAATACTGCTGTGCTGCTGTGTAATACTGCTAACTTAATTATACTGTGCCCGTACTTCTCTCCGTCTGCAAGGCAAGGAATATAACATTTTCAAAAATACGCACATAATAAACACATAAGTTTTTATTACCATGAGTTAGTCTTAGATACACTACAGATCGGCACATGCATCTTATGGGTTCTACACACTTGGTCGATTAGGCGTGATTCGGCAACATCGATTATTATGTAGATATTTTTGGGTAAAACCGCTCGAACTGTGCCGAGCCGACCCGAACATGATTCAGCGGAGGTAGTTCGAGAGACTTTGTCAATCGGCACGAGGTGAAAATGTGTACTAATTATTTCGAATCGGTTGTTCAACAGATACTACCGAATTGAATGTGCCGACCCGAACATGTGTGCGTTGTAAATACCGGTAATGACCGGTCCGTGGTTCGTCTACGTCAATATACAAACAAAAAAAATACAAAAATATTTATTACTTCTTAAAGACTGTGTCATACATAAACTGAGGCAGCCCCAATAAGTTACAATAGTACTTGTGTCGAAGCTGTCTCGCTCTTCCCATAAGTGGTATCCTCACAATGAAAATGAAGTCAAAGAACAGAATAAAAATACAAATTAAAAAAATAAAAACCGGCCAAGTGCGAGTCGGACTCGCGCACGAAGGGTTCCGTACCATTATCTATAAAAACGGCAAAAATATCACGTTTGTTGTATGGGAGCCCCGTTAAATATTTATTTTATTTTGTTTTTTAGTATTTGTTGTTTTAGCGGCAACAGAAATACATCATCTGTGAAAATTTCAATTGTCTAACTGTCACGGACTGACGGACGGATGGACGGACGGACGGACGGATGGATGGACGGACGGACGGATAGCGGAGCTTTAGTAATAGGGTCCCGTTTTACCGTTTGGGTACGGAACCCTAAAAATGAAATTAAACAAATGATAGTTAATTAATTAGTTAATTAAGCAATTGAGTGAATAAAACATTGTTGTAATGTAAATCAATAGTCTCAATTCCTTTTATTATAGGAGTTATTTCAGCTATTCTGCATCGTAACAATCTCCGAGCCGCAGATATTCCGATTCAAATCCGATTTAGTCTCGTAACATTGAACATTTTCTGAGCAATATTACTAACATTTTCTGTGACGTTAATACCGTAGCTAGGTTTCAAACCGCATTAAAGTCTTATATGAGTTTTCACAAAGGCACCTTTTTGCACATATTTGCGGACTGCGGTCACAGTTTGCTCGCTAATGGTGGAATCCCATGATCGGAAATATTGCAGACGGAGACGCACGACAGATGACCACAGACCGCCACGCAATGCGCACCGAGGCGCTTCCGATGTCTGCGATACCCTGGACGTACACCTTCCCTCGGTCCGTCCTCCGGGCTCGTCCGCAAAATCGCGGATCGTGGGATTTCGGTATGAGATGGCAGGTGCTGTGCGCTTAGAAATACACTGAAGAGCAATACAAAAAAAAAACCACTTGCGAAAAATCTAAATATCTCCTAAACCAAACAAGTTAGCAACATGAAGTAAAAAAATCTTGAAAAACGTTTTATAGGTGTTTTTCTATGTGCATAATACACTTGAATTTTGCTTTAGACTTCAAGAAGCTATCGTGCGTGGTTTTGGAAATATTTCATGATAAGTTAGTGGCTTTTTTATATTGCTCGTTAGTGTATTTAAGAGCGTATAACTAGTAAAAGCAAATGAAACAGAGGCAACAAATCAGAATAAAGTGCGACAATCACTTATAGGTAAACTCTGCAGGCACACAAAACGTTGTTGTAACTTACAAAAAAGTTAGAAATAAAATACTTCTTAAATTAAACTAAATTAAAACAAAATCAAAAAAACTAAAGTAATAAAAACTAGGTTAGGTATACAAAAAATAAGTAGCCCAAATTCACCCACTCAGTGAGTTATCGTAGAGCTAAGAAACTCATTGTTCGGGGAGATACCTGCTTATAAAAGCTGGCTTTCAATTTCCCTAAACTGTCAAAATGGAGGTCGACTCGGTCCAGTCGAACGTCGGTTTTAAAATACAATCCATACTTAATATTATAAATTCGAAAGTAACTCTGTCTGTTACCTTTCACGCCTAACTCACTAAACGGATTTCGACAAAATTTGGCAGGGAGATATACTCGTATAGCATTCTGGGGAAGGACAAAGGCTACTATTAATTGACACACGGGAGAAGCAGCAGAATCTAGTTCTGTATAAAGTAATACGTACATAGGCAGCTTAGCGCCAGAGATTTGTGAACCTGATGCCCGTTTTAATTTGAAACAAGCTCTTCGCTGATTAAAGTCATCGAACCATTGTGAGTCTATAAATAAACCCGGTTTCAAATATGGCGGCGTTTTTTCAAGCAGCTATCTGGTTAATACAGTTTTTAATTATTTTTTCTCCCACGGGAAAGTATTATGAAGAGACGAACCTTAGAGAGAAATGAAAAGGAAATTGAAGAATTTCTATTTAGGTAAAAAAGTCATAATGAGGCTTAGGTATAAGATTAAAGGAAGATTTCCACCGAACGGCTCGCATCGCATCGGATCTGAACGGGTGTTACAATCTTTGAACGATATTAAATCGTGTAAACAGCATTTAAAGCCCATATTGCAAAGCCGCGCACAGCAGCTTGACCGCGGGCGTCTTCCGCGACACGGGATCGTAGCCGAAACTATGCTGCGACGCGCGATCGCCACCGCTCGCATGTCGTCGTATCCAATCGAATCCTTCTTAGGTCAACTGTTACTATTACTATTTTCAAAAATTAGAACCTGTCAACACGGTAGCAATGAAACTATTTGACTAGGCGTAGAGACTGATACGTTCGCAAGTGACGGTACGGAGCCGATCATATGCGTCGACATCCTGCCGGACGCAATCGGCTGTCGCCGCATCCGTTCCGATCCGATGCGATGTGAGCCGTTTGGTGGAAATCATCCTTAAGATACAGAATTACGTGATGAAGTCAAAGCCAAAGTAAAATAATTTATTTAAAATAGGCACAAGGCACTTTTGAACGTCAGAATTTACAGAATAGAATTGATTCTACCTACGAGTAGTTCCCCCTTCCAAAAGGTAGTATCGTATGGAGAAGAATGGGCAAAAACTTCACATGAACATTACAGAAGGTAAGTAAATTCATGGTGTGAAAAGCCCTTAACACAGGAAATGGATGTAGGTACAGTGTCAATTTGCTTAACAGTTCATCTCTCTAACATTACCAGTATATACCTAATTCAAACTAAAATAGATCGCTATAGGTAGAGTATTGTATTTTTACTTGGTGAGATGTCATAATACCTACCTATCTTAAATGACTGCCTGCCAAAGTACAGGTACGTGCCCTCAACGTTTCAATTATGAATCAGACCATAAAATGTTCAGGATTCCTGCGTGGGCGTATTTTTTACACGCTTCTTCAACACCTTAGTTAGAAGAACCTTCTTTAAGAAAATGAATTGTCTGAGTTAGCCATTGTTATGTTTCTGTAAAGGTGCTGGGATCACGGGGAGTATTCGGCTGTAGTGTAATGTTTAGAGTTGATCATTACATAAGTGAGGGAGGAAAACCAATTGTTACAGTGCGAAATTTCTGTAATATTTAATCGGAAATGTTACATTATAGGCGAATGCTCGTCAGTCAGGGAGGCAGTATTGTAACGTAATGCTCAAAAACGTTATATTACAGGCGAATGCTCGTCAGTCAGGGAGGCAGTATTGTAACGTAATGCTCGAAAACGTTATATTACAGGCGAATGCTCCCGGTGAGGCAGCATCTTATGAGATTCCAATACTTACGAAAGTATACTTTGAAAATATCTTCATATTCCGAGAAAAATACTTTGTACTTAGTTTCTTTAAAACAGATGTGAATTCAGATAATGATATCGTTAGTACTTATTTCGTCGCTGTTCTTACGTTAGACCATGTCTTTGACAAAAATGCCTCCTTTACATTGTAAGAAACTATCAAATGAAATATACTCATTGGTTTGTTGATGACAGAACAAAAACCGACCGCGATGGATTCCGTACCGCCGCGCAGTACAATATTTAACACAACATTTTTTTTTTACTTTTTTCAAAATAATATACCCCTTTTACTAACTTTATTTTATTTTTATTATTTACACCATCAGTGAAATTTTCGGTGGTACACACGGCTAGACATCAAGCTATACATTTCTAGTATAACCTGACCTCGCATTATACGGAAATCCTATACAATGCGAGATCAGCATAACCTGGAAATATATAATAACTTGATGTGTTAGTAGCAGTGTGTACAAGGATTTTTATTTTTCTAGATATTACATACAATGCTTTGATGTTGCAATAGGCTGAAAAACTAATTAGCTTTATATAAAAGTAACCTCATAATAGTGTTAATTAAGTGTAAGTAGTAGTAAGAATTATATATTATTTATAAAAGAAGGAGCTTGGTTTTATCAAGTTTCATGACATAACATAACATCACGCCTGTATACCTCGAAGGATTCAGGCAGAGATCCGCCGATAGCACACCCACATTTCACCTACAGCACACCCACATTTCAACTATAGCACACCCACATTTCACCTACAGCACACCCACATTTCACCGATAGCATACCCACATTTCACCTATAGCATACCCATATTTCACCAGTTGTGTTTAAGTCCGTAATAATAGTTTATTAGAGGGCGAGCCTATTGCCATCAATCGGGCACAGCTCCAGATTTCGGGCTGCAACTGAGAAAATCCAGATGGAAAAACCAAAAAACACTTTACCCGACCCGGGAATCGAACCCAGGACCTCATGCTCAGCTGTAGTAAAACTATTAATCTGAAGACTATTCTCTCTCGGCTTCAGAACACACTTCAACAATTTGTTACAAACAAATAATAGTGAGTAAGTTTTCATTCATCAAATCTCGGATAGTGTTAACCTACTTCCGCTGCAGAGGTGAGTTTTAAGTGCACCAGTAGAATGAGAGCCGCTTCTAAAGCGGGTGCCACCACATCAATCATCATTTCCTTGTCTTGATCAAATTTCTCCGCCACAATGCGGTGACAAAAGACCAGCGCGCACTAGAGACTTTTAACACCATGTTTTTGAAACGTAAATTATTTATGCAACAAAATTAAACGCAAGTCAAGTGATGCAGTTGACTGTCGGTGTCGGCTTTTCGGTGGACCCCTGCTGCTACATTATTACCATATTCCCAAAAGTCGTCGAAAATCATTTTTTCAGGCCCATGGGCATGGACCATATAATAGGAAACAATTTGCAATATTATAGTTTCGCGCTATCTGTTAGGATTGCATGACAACCAATCAATCTGCCTAGCCTTTTCCCAACTATGTTGCGGTCGGCTTCCAGTCTAACCAGATGCAGCTGAAACTTTGATTTTAGATGAAGCGACTGCCTATCTGACCTCCACAACCCAGTAACTGGGTAATACGATGATACCCTTGGTAAGACTGGTTGTCAGACTTTCGGGCTTTTGACGACCCGTAACGACTGTTAAAGATCCACGAATGACAGCCGGGACCAACGGCATAACGTGCTTTCCGAGGCACGGAGGAGTTTCGGTATGTAAAGATGGTCACCCATCCACCGACAAACCCCGGCAAGCGTAGCTTAACCTGATAGATCGACTCGGTGCGGCTGTTACTACTTAGACAAAAGTAGCTCTTAAAAAAAATTGCCAACATATCTGAAAATAAGAATCTTAAAGCTTCAAAATGCTTTAAGTCTTTAACTACGGCTATTGATTACCGAAATACAGCCTGTCACCGAAAAAATTTAATTTTTTTTTTCTCCTTTAATTTTTTTGTATAGTTTGGATATTGCATTGATAGGTAAAGCCTAGCCAATATTTTTGTTTTTTACTATCGAAAGCACATACATTTTTGTGGACCCCCACTTACTACTTGTGAACTCCCTTTTTTTACGCCAATTCTTTGCTCCCGTGGACCCCTGTGGGCCAACTTGGACCACTTTGGGAATCACTGGTTTATAGGAATGGAGGAAACCTTTTTTGCGTTTGATTACTTACGTAGTGTGTTGCTTACTACTAGTATTCCTATTAACTTCTCCATCAAAAGTAAATATTTCCTCTTGAAAGTTGATCGACATTTTTATACAAGTTATACCAGTACCAGTTGCCGGTTTTAAAATAATCGATGTATCTGACGCTGCATATTATCCCTTAGTACTTCATAAAGCAACAGTAATGACGGCCAGCTTCCTGCGATATAAATAACTAAAATATTTTACCTCAATGTCTGGAGAATAATGAGTGACTATACTGAATACAAAGGTCTAAGAGCACTTTAGTAATCCTATGTGGCGCTTGGGACTCTATTCACGGTATTTACCTAAGTTAGGTACAAAAACCGGACGAGTAAACATCTGCAGACGTATGCTTACCTGGTACAATTATTTCAGTGACCAAAAGGCTCGTGACACGTGGCGTCTCTTATATTTAACCTGTATGACCGCGGACGGGCCGCGCGCGGACCAAAAACTATTGTAGTTGATTATAAAGTCCTTGAAGAAATGGCGTACAGTCGCACACAATACGTCATGCGACAGCACGGCGACTAGACGAGACGATATTTTTTTCTTGTTTAAAAGTCTGCACGCTTGATGTCGAGCTGCAGAGTCGCAAGGACGGGCTATACGAGTCGCACGCTCTCGCTATTTGTCGCACCGACTAGAAGCAGGGTGCACGCGCACACCCGACGATAGCCGGATGCACTTCGCCTTCGCATGATAAGCACCCTGGCAAATGCAACTAGAGGCTCCATTAGAGGTTACAAGATAAACAACACGACCGTCTTCTCTCGAATACTCAAAGAAAGGGATCGCTTCCTGCACAACGCGACGTCTGTCGTCGTAAACATTGTTCGGTTCCATACCTTCCAAAATTAAATACACGAACACGCAAGCTCGAGCATGGTCGGGCATCAAGTTGGACGCTAAAGGTGTATTTAATTTTGCAATGTATGGAATTGTCATAAGATTATTTTTTCAGTCGTTTCAGAAAATGCTCTGCTTTGCTCTGCTCTCGGTGTACGCTGATGCTTAAACTACCAATATCACTGACATTCATAAAATAAATTGGCATTAAGGCTTATTTTGTGAACGGTGACTGGTTGCTAATAATAAAATTACGTCTTTTTACGCTGTCTCCCCACATTCGTAAAATATTAGACACGTGGAAGAATTTGAACCTAAGGTGTGAATATAACACGCGAGCGATTTAATAATAAAATCCTTTCTAGTGAAAGTTATGTAATACGCACTGACTTATTAGTATTACTTGTAAAGATGTTAGGAATATTGTAATATCGTATACTTTTACAATGTTTGTAAATATGTGAGCACCATGTACCTATCACATTACTGATTTATTTGTCATTGCTCCATTTATAATTTTTTTTTGCCTTTTGTGGGACAGTAATCTGCATGGTCTTCACATAATAATTATATAATTCATGTATACAAAATATTGTAAACATTTTTGAAAAGAGTAACGGTGGAGTTTCTTGCCCATTCTTCTCCATACGAAATCTACCTTTTGGAATGGGCAACTAGAATCAATTCTATTTCTTTGTTTGTTTTTCATTGACGTTCAAAAGTGCCTTTTATGTGCCTATTTGAAATAAATTATTTGACTTTGACTTTGACTTTGAATAATATCTGAGAATTTTATTACTTACATCCCTTTCCTCCTATTTACAGTCCAAGAATCAGAATTATCAGAAGTCGGAATTATTATTGTTACTGGGTGGCGCAAAAGTCACGACAGGGTTTTAAAATTAAGATATGACATTTGCACCGACATTTACTATTTTTATTTTATTTTATTGTAAAATATATTTTGTAGATTTACCATGGATAATTTCAAGGAGCCACAGGGCATAAAATTCGAGCCGCAATGATGGCGAGCGTTTAATCTCGAGATTTTCAATATTTCACAGGCACGTTCCCCGGATTTAATAGCGCCAGATTATTTTCTCTGGGGTTATTTAAAAGACAAGGTGTCATTAATAAACCCAGGACAATCGAGCAACTGAAGGCGAACATCCGAGCCGAAATACGGTTACTAACTCATGTGCTGAGGACAGTAATGAGAAATGCTCTCGAAAGAGCCCGTCTATTAAAAACGTAACTTGAAAATATCTCCACCAATATCTCCCCTTCCTGACTTATGCGCTACCCTGTACTTCCATTGCCATATCTATTAACCCTGTAATTCGAAAAAGAGTAACCATGGAGTTTCTTGCCGGCTCTTCTCCATAGGAAACGACCAATTGGAACCGTGCACCTAGCTTCTGACGTTTCATAAGTGCCCATGTAGACTTATGTGAAATAAAATATTTTGACTTTGATTTTGAAATGCAAAAATATTTTTTCAAATTAGATTAGTAGTTTCCGAGATTAGTGCGTTCAAACGAACAAACACATTTTTCAGCTTTATTATACGTATTTCGTTTATTCATTTTTTCTTCTTACCTATCAGATAAAAATTACAAAAAATCATTTAAATATATATAAAGTAGAGGTTCGCCGGTGTCGGGAGCAGGGTCCAAGCTACCGGTGGTTAGGTCTGCACACATAGGAACCTGCTCACAATACGAGCCGTATCAAGGAGTACTGCCTTCTGTATTTATTATAAGTATAGATTAATACTTTACTTACATATTATATATACAGTGTGTCCGGACATGGACTAGCGACATTCTGAATACTTAAATATAAACTAGTTTAAAGTACAATTTACACTCTAAGCTTGGGTCCAACACACTTCCCCGCTATGTGGCAGCCATTTTGTTTTTTTTGATGGAATATTCTCTATGCGAGTACAAAAAAAATCATATCTCTCAAAGTTTTAGTCATACCGAGATAAGAATAGTGTTATTCGAAAGGCAATCATATTGTTTACCGCCTGCATTACAAAGAAATGTGTTCACAATTCCATAACTTTTGAAAAAAATGAGATAGTCGAAAAATATAATGAAAAATTATGCAATTCAACCAATAATTGTTTATTACTACAAAAACCACCCCCGACAACTTTTTTATTTTTGTACTAGATCGACAGATTTTAAGCTAAGCTTTCATAACATAAAATTCACAACTGTATGTCTAATACTCTAAGAGTTATTGTTGTTTGAACATAGCGAATGCGCAAGCTTTGTGCTTTTTTCAAGGCGATTGTCGGAACCTTAAACAGGAAATCATAAAAAAAAAACAATTGTTATTTAAAATAATTACTGTTTATATTTAAGTATTTTTAGAATATTGCTAGTCCATGTCCGGACATACTGTAGAACAAAGAAATGTCGATGTTTTGCCAAGTCTTCAAAACCGACAATGAAGCGGGGGCGCTATACAATATGCAACAATGTTGCAGTTTCCTAATTGGTATACCTGTCGTCTTAACTACTCCAATAGACTAATCCTGATTCTGGGAGAAGTGGGCTTACGACAGTGCACTGCCCTGTGTGAAGGGGTCAAAAGGGACTCATGACCTCTTCAGTTCATCGCAGCAACAATGAGATAACGGCTAATGCTAGTTCGGGACACAATTGACCTTGCCTGGGACTAAACTAATTTTGTTGTCCATAGATTACACACGTGGATTGCTTGCAAAAATTATTAGTTAAGCTGTTGGTCTTCCAAATATTTAAATAATATTACCCTCCCATTAATATTATTTTTCTCCAAGGTTTGCCTACTAATGGGAAACCTAATTTTAATTCTGAAGCTTTCCTCGCGGCTTCGTTATAAAATATATTTTTTTCTAATTAAAATGAACCCAATTTAACACGAACTAAAACAAGATGAATTAGAAATGTATTTTCCTACGGCTTGAAATGGCTACGGTTAGTGTCGAAGGAGGAAAAGTAGGCGATAAAAAATGTCTCGGTCACTAATATTCACTTATAAATCAATGCAGTTCAAAACACACACAAAGCGGGTACGTGTCGGGAGCGGGACGGGCGCGGGAGTGCGGCGGGCATAATAAATTGTAATTCAAGGAATTATAATTATGGATGTTAAACACACAGAACGCGTGCGCAGGTCGGGCGCGGAGCGTGTCGTGTTTGTTTTGTGAATATTTACAAAAAAATCTGTTTGGTGATGGATCTCTGGATTATGAAGATATTAAA
This sequence comes from Lithophane leautieri, assembly GCA_949152455.1. Lineage (NCBI taxonomy): Eukaryota > Metazoa > Arthropoda > Insecta > Lepidoptera > Noctuidae > Lithophane > Lithophane leautieri. The sequence continues at coordinate 15,168,113 of OX424458.1, read as the reverse complement.
TATGTCCTAGCTCGAACCGCTGCCGTCCCGCGCCCGCGCTGTTTGATGACAGCGCGGCTCCTGCGAAGAAAACGACCCGACCCGCGCCCGCCTTGTGAGTGTTTTGAGCTTTATGGTACTTATGCAGTTGGAGGCATACAATATTGAACAGAAATGTCGGTCTGTTGGTTGATAAGACCACCCGTATTTCTTTTTAATACCCGACTGCGGCGGAGCTCAAAAGGCGGGTTACGTTCTATTGATTTTAAAATCCCAATCCTAACTTATATATGTATAATAATAAAAATGCGAAAGTGAGTTTGTTTGTTTGTTTATTGTTTTTGATACGCTTTCGCGCTAAAACGGCTGAACAGATTTAGATGAAATTTGGCACATGACACACCTTGATCTGGAATTAGGATACTTTTTATCCCGATATTCCCACGGGAGCGAGATTTATGCGAGTGAAACCGCGGGGCGCAGCTAGTGTATTATAAAACTAACTTGTCCTTGATGACAGCGAAACAGCTGTGGCAGACAGACACTTAAACTGTCTGAAACAGAATAGAAAAAACATTATATTAATTAATTTGTGTTTTCTCTTGCTGGTAGTTTCTATCTAGCCACAGTAGTATTCATTTTACGGATAATATAATAATATGATATTCGATGTTATGATATTCCATCCTTACATATTATAAAACAAAGTCCTCCGCCGCATCTGTCTATCGTCCTGTACGCGATAAACTCAAAAACTACTGTACCGATTTTCATGTTGTTTTCACCAATGTGGCTCTCAAGTAAGGTTTCAGTATATAATAACCGACATCCACGCGGGCGAAGTCGCGGGCTCAGCTAGTATTATATTTAAAAAAAGTGGCTTTCCGTTTTTGTCTGTGTGACCGCTTAGTTATTCTAAACTACACAATTAATTCTGATGCGATTTCCTCTATCATTTAGAGCATTTGTCCCGGTAGGTTTATGTGCAGGATAACGCACACGTAAGTATATTATGTACTACACGATCAGATCGATCCCTCCATGACGTAGTTTAGATTCATGTCTTGTTTATAAAATTAACAAGGTTTATGTAGGGCTCGTGGCTACATGATAACAGCCATACAGGTAGATCGTAGGTTAACCTACGCTTTACGTTCGTGGATGTGGTTCGCGGTTGGTTCCATTACGCATCGAGGCCCCTCCGTCCCTCTGAATGCACTTAAAGCCGTTGGTCCCGGCTGTCATTCGTAGATCTTCGGAAGTCGTTTTGTACCGGTAGTCAGAAGCCTAAAAGTCTGACAACCATTCTTATCAAAGGCTATCGTGTTACCCAGTAACTGGTTTGTGGAGGTCAGATAGGCTGTCGCTTCATGTAAAATACTGGTATTCAGCTGCATCCGGTTAGACTGGAAGCCTATCCCAACATAGTTGGAAAAAGGTTATTCAGATTGATTTTTGTACATTTTTGTACTATTGTCAAAATGTGCTTTGGAAGCAGCGCTGCTGCTGTTTACAAAGGAAAAATAATATTGAACAAAATCAGTGCTTTGATCTTCAGCTTTTGTGACCTTGTAAGTACCGAGGGACCTGCAGCCGGGGGTTTAGCTATAGCCTCCTTTTTAGGGTTCCGTAGTTGACATGGAACCCTTATAGTTTCGCCATGTCCGTCTGTCTGTCCGCGAAATATTAAGATTTAAAGTGCAAATTTTTGTTAAGAATCAAGTGTCTCCTTGTGTTGTTGTGCCAAATTAACCATTAAGCTACTAGGGGGCTACCGACAAAGCCCGGGCATTAGGCGGGACGGGCGTGAAAAAAATCAGGGCAGTAGTATATATAACGAAATTAAAAGAAAAGCTACCACAGCTAAGTAGGCTTTACAAGCTAACGAGTAATAATCAATCAACTTAATTTTGTAGTTGCAAAAACATGTTCGCCCATACATAACGTACAACATGTTTTTACACTACAATGTTAAGTTTGTTTTTGGGATAAATTCATCCCAACACCGGAACCCTTCATTGTGCGTGGCCTGACACGCACTTGGCCTGTTTTATTTTTGAACTAACCTGACTAACCTGCTTTAGTAAAACAAATTTGCCTCTGGCATAATTTGACTGGGTGTTCCAATCGAACCTAACCTAATTACTACACATAAATCGTTACACAGGTTTCAGTAAGAGTTTGCAATGTTTTAATTTTTTCTATGTTTAATCCAATCATTGGATCCAATATAGATTAAGTTACTCTCGTTTACACCTCCTTACAAGTTTCCACCAGTTATTTCTAAGCAAGCATTTTCGTTCTCAGAGTGCCAATGATTAGTTCGTTAGAAAAGTAGTTTCAGTTCAATGCTGCGTGGTGGTTCACTAATCTTAATTAAAAGTTGTATTAAATCAAAAACCCGTAAAGACATAGTTTAACTATCGGTTGAACATAGCATTGAGCTGTCTTGTGTTGAGCTAACTAAACTTGAATATTAACATTTTAGAAAATAATTCTAATACCAGTAGATTATTAAATTTGTTTAAATCTTTCAATTTGTCAAATGTGTTTGTAGAGCCAACCCGAATAACTACGACTACTGCTACATGTATTGATAATGTGTTCTGTTGCTGCGACTATTTAGATAAAGCCATCGTTAATTATCTCCCTTCTGAGTAACAGTCCAACTTACCAATACAAAAAGTGCTGATACAATTCAGACCAGTAACAGCTGTTAATTTAAATAAATTTAATAGCACTTTAGTTTGTAAATTAAGTAATCAGGACCTTTCAATAAATAATGTCAATATTTTGTATAAAGAATTCTTTTCGGTAGTGCAAACCGAGTTCAATAATACTTTTAAGAAAAACACTAAAACTATCAGCCCTAAGTTTTTATTTAGTGATTGGGCAACTTAAGGACTCAGGAAAAGTAGGGAAATACTTTTCGAGCTGTATGGCCTTAAGCCTTATATTAATACGGAAACTTTTAATAAGTATGTTGCTACTTATTCTAGAATTTTTAAAATCACTTGTAAGGCAGCTAAAGCCAAATACATTAGCAACAAAGTTAAATCAGCAGACAATAAAATACAGACGTTTTGGAAAATTATCAATAATGAAACGAATAGGAACAAAAAACATAATTCCGATTACACACTGGAGACGTCAGGTGGTGGCCTCATTTGCGATAGCAAAGAAGTTGCTCAAGAATTTGTACATTTTTTTACCAGTATCCCACTTAAAACTACTGAAACCTTAAACTCCTCGCCATCGCTCTCTTTTGATTTAGTAAAGGCGAAAATTTCAGCCAGCCCGATTGAATTTAACTTTAAGCATATTAACCCCTTAATAGTAATAAAAGATTTTAAGCAAATCTAGATCAAATTGACCGAGGATCTTTGGGGAATGTCCATTAAAGTCTGTACCTCTATAATTGAGACCATAGCGCCTTACTTAGCCTTAATATTTAATTTGTGTGTGGATCAAGGAGTCTTCCCGGATTTAATAAAATACAGTAAGGTAATACCACTTTTCAAATCTGGAGACAGTAAAGACACCAATAATTATAGACCCGTAACCGTGCTGCCGGTTTTCAGCAAGGTGTTTGAAAAAGTGATGCTGAATCAAATGCTCAATCATTTTACACAAATAAAATCCTTCACGACCAACAGTATGGATTCACCAAAGGACGTTGTACGACCGACGCCGGTGTTACCTTATTAAGACACATTTTTAACGCGTGGGAAGAGGCCCAAGACGCCATAGGAATCTTTTGTGACCTCTCCAAGGCATTTGATTGCGTCGATCACGAAACCTTACTCTTGCAACTTGAGCATTACGGACTTGAAAAACTTGCGCTCAGTTTAGTAAAATCTTATTTAAATGATAGACAACAGCAAGTTCAAATAAACGGTATCAACTCACTAGGTTTAAAAGTAAAAATGGGTGTTCCACAAGGCTCGATTTTGGGTCCTTTCCTCTTTTTAGTATACATTAATGATCTACTCTATTTATTAAAAATCAGCCACACATGGTGTTATTTGCTGACGATACTTCCTTAATTTTTAAGGTAGATAGACGTGCTACAAATTTTGACGAAGTAAATAACGCCCTTCTGCAGGTCCAAAATTGGTTCACTGCTAATAATTTAGTATTAAATGGGAAAAAAACTAAGTGCATCAAATTTTCTTTGCCAAATGTCAAAAGTAGGGATTGCGAGATTGTATTGAATCAAGAAAAACTAGAATTCGTCGATAAAACTGTTTTCCTGGGGATCACGCTCGACTCAAGGCTACAATGGGGTCCTCATTTAACATCTCTTGCAGGACGGCTAAGTTCAGCAGCATATGCTGTCAGAAAAATCCGTCAATTTTATTGATGTAGATACCGCGAGGCTAGTCTACTTTAGTTACTTTCGTAGCATCATGTCTTACGGTATTTTATTATGGGGACGGGCTGCAGACATCGAGTCTATCTTTATTCTGCATAAAAGAGCGGTTAGAGCCATTTATAAACTCCGCAGGCGCGATTCTTTAAGGGAACTGTTTAATGATATAAACATCATGACGGTACCTTGTCAATATATCTATGAAAACATCATGCACGTAAGAAAAAATTTACTTCTTTTTAGTAAAAGAGGTGATAGACATAATTATAGTACTAGAAATAGGGACCTATTAGTTCAACCAGGTTTCAGACTGGCTAAAGTAGACTCATCTTTCATGGGGTACTGTTTAAAATGTTACAATAAAATTCCTCCCCACATACTTCAACTGAATGAGACGAAATTCAAAACTTGTATAAAACGCACACTATGCAGGCAGGCATATTATAAGTTGGAGGATTACATCTCTGATAAAAATGCTTGGTTTAATGCTGGTCCTGCTCCACAATCACAACTAACTAATTAAAATTCGAAAATACTGTTGGAGCTGCTGAAGATTGTAAGACCATCTTTGCATTGTATAAACTCAATCTCCTTTGTATTATATAATTGCATAGCACAGGTGTAAGTACTATGTACTATTGAGCTACCATTTACCGGGTAATTTGTCTTTCATTGACTTGAATGTGCCCTGGCGGCTGGGAATGTCATGCTCACTGAAATGTCTCGCTGATGGTGGCGCGTGTGTTGGATCATTTAGCTTCCTTCAAAATGGTTGAGCTGAATGGTGCTGATCCATGCGTCATGTTCGTGAACGGGTGCCGTCAGTTTTGACTGGTCATCTCTTAGCTGCCATGGCTTATTTTAATTTTTGAATTATTTTTTGTTATAATTGCGGACGCTTTTAACGTGCTTTCTACATTGTTCTCATATGTATAATTTCAACATAAATGATGTAACCCATATATTGTAACAATATTTTGATTTAAAAGAGTGTCCGTGGAGTTTCTTGCCCGTTCTTCTCCATAGGTACTGTAACGCTTGGGAGCGTTATCTAGGTGTGAGGGTGTGTGTGAGGTGGCAAATCCAAAGACGGCGAGGGTTCCAAGGGGGTTTATTATAATATTTAATTTATAAGAGACGCGTGCACTGTTCGGTAGCTAAGCTAGACTCCTCAACTAAAAACAAAATGCATTCCTAACATATTTTAATCTGAATTGTTGGAACGTCCGAAACACAGGGCTGCCCTCTAGCCAGCCTGTATCACGCGAGGTTGCGTCTCGCATCCGAACTCCTTACATGAGCTACGCCCACCCTTGAATAAAAGGATTGGCGTAGTCTGAAAAACAAGACTTTTATTCATAACGTTCAAACAATCAGGCCCTTCCTACCTATGCCTATCAGAAAAATTACCTAACGCCAGGAAAGAAACACGGGTGAGGTCTTTCTTTTGCAGAAGAAGGCTTAACTCAGGACGAACGATGAACACTCCGACGCGTGCCAACTAAATTGAAAGTTAACATGTGCCATAATGCACCCATAATAGCAAACGTCGTCATGTTTAAACCTCGTCATACCAAAACTGGCGAAAAAGATATGACGAAGCCTCAAGAAGGAAACACGATGTGATAATTCACATCTACCCGGAAGGGGTTTATAAAAGCATGAAAACAACATCAAAAACTTTTAAACCATCAGACGCAAATGAGCCCAAGGGAATGAAAGGTTCAGATGAATGCCTTCAACAAATTAAATTAAATTCATGCTCGCACTCCAGAGACAAAAATATAAAAACCACACTATACCCCATTAACATATTAAAAATCAAATTGTGGGTCCTCAACCAAAGTTGTACCATGAGTATTTATCAAATACCCCCCGCGAAGGAGCTACGCCTATAAACGGAGTTGGTAACAACACGACAGCTACTCGGACAGAGTGCCATCCCCCCCTTTCTATGAGAGACCCTGGTTGGTTTACCCCTTAAATTCTCTGGAATACATTCATGCTACAATAGCCTTTTTTTTTTTTTTTTTTTTTTGAGGGTGGGAAATCATCCAATGACTTCTCCCGCTCTGGGCGGAGCGGAAGGGCGTGTCAGACTTTTACTGACTAAAACCCACCCGTGTTCCTTCATTTGCCTGTTGCCAAGGTCCCGGTATCCCTTTCGGACTTTCCCGCAACCCTGGCAGGCATCGGTCCTACCGGACCCCGTCAATTTTGCTGACATCTCTTTGAGGCGCGCGTGGAACACGACGCGCCATCGACCCGGGCCTGGTCCTTATCGGACGGCGAGCTGCCCGTTGCTCGCCGTCCGCAAGCCCGCGCCTATGGTGGCCGGAAATCCGCCTGGGATTCCCGACGCCCAGGGCGTCTCCAACGGCGGCGGTTAGGGGCGTGAGGGCGCAAACTTTGCCTTTCCCTCACGCGTTCCGCCTCCTCCTTCGCGAGCATTACTGCTTCGCAGAAGGAGGTGACGGCTTCCCATGCCCTCTCGCTCCGTACCATGGCCTGAACCAGGGCCGGACGCGAGAGGTCACTGCCGCCAATCGCCTCCGCGAGGACACGGCGGTGCTCCGCCCAAGCAGGGCACACCTCAACCGTATGCTCCACCGTGTCCTCCGGGCGATCCACACAGTGGTGACACCCGGGCGTTTCCTCCCGCCTAATCCTACACAGGTACCTCCCGAAGCTGCCATGTCCGGTGAGGACCTGTGTCAGGCGGAAGGTGAGGACGCCGTGGCGCCTCTCTATCCACTCCTCAAAGAGGGGACTTATCGCCGCTATTGTGGCGTGCCCAGCACTGGGTTGCGACAATCGCACTCTCCATGCCGCCATGAGATCTTGCCGGAGCTCTGTCCGCTGTGCCGCGATTTCTCGCGGCAGCGGAGTTACACCCCGGCGCTTCACCTCCTCGCGCCACTCCCAGATGTGCGCGAGGACCTTCGCCTCCAGATCCCATGGCGGTAATCCGGCAAGGAGGCTCGCCGCCTCACGGGAGACCGTGCGGTATCCCCGGGCCAGCCGAATGGCCATGACCCTTTGGGACGCGTTCAACCGGCGTGCTGGCCGCAGCCTAAGGGAACGCGCCCACACCGGTGCCCCGTAAAGGGCCATGGACCGCACGACCCCCGCATAGAGCCTCCGGCAGGAGGCGTTTGGACCCCCTAGATTGGGCAGGAGCCGCCTCAAGGCGGCCCCAGCCCGGTCCAGCCTTGGAGCCAAACGTCGGAAATGCTCCACGAAGTTCCACCGGCTGTCGAGGACGAGTCCCAGGTACTTCATCGTCGACTCGACGCCGATGTGAACCCCTCCTACCGTAATTTGGGATGCTACAATAGCCTAACGAAGATTTTTGAAGACGAAGGCATTTGTTCATTCCGTCAAGCCTCGCGGCGAAGTGGGAAGTGTCACCACACCCGCTCCGAAGCGGCGTGCAGGTGACGCCCCATTCGCACCCGGCCGGCGGCCGCGTCCGATGTTCATTCTCCGCAATATGAAATAAACACAAATAAAAATCCATTAATATTACACCATATTCATCACAAATCTTTGCGATGTTTACATCAATGTGACACTGACATGACAATTAAATTAAATGACATTAAAAAAAAGACAATTAATCATATCCTACTAAGAAAAGGTTTTAATAAAAAAACATGTACAAAATCCCTGACTTGCCTATTATTTTATTTCGAAAAATTTGTATTTTAAAAATGAAAACTTTTTTATAAAATTCCTATTATATTTGAACCTTCTTTTAAATTTAAACATATTCGGTTCAAAGTTTTTAAATGTAGACTTTTTAATGCGCGCGATCTTTTCTTTTATTGGTGCTTTTATAAAATTGTTTATAGCACGCTTATGTCGTACTGAGAAATTAACACAATAGAATATAAAAGATGAAAACAAAAATAGAAAATTTACTTCTAAGGGGGACCTAGTTAATTTCTTTCTATTACAAAAATCAATAACGGGCAAATCAACACCTCTAGGTTCGACCGTTTGAAGATTTCTGACATATTTGTCTATAATAGTTTCCACGTCAATCCTAACGTCATTTTCCAGGTGTCCGACCACACATGACTCCGTGACAACCTTAGCTAAAATATTGTCACCTTCAACTAAAACTTTTTCACCTTCGTCCTGGTCTAAAACAGCTTTCGTTTCAAAAAGTTCGACTGCAGACAAAGATGACTGCTCAACCTCCTTTATCTCTGTTGTTAACGAGAACTGGTCATTCTCCTTTGAATCGGTGAAATTTTTACCACAATCATTTTCAACAATTTGATCTACGATGATGTTATTATTATAAGTTTCATCATCGTGATCATCATTTTCCTCTGATAAGGACACAATCTGAAGGTCTGAAATATAGCTGAAAGAAGTAATAAATGGACTGGACTGACCCGATTCATCCGATTTTTCCTCGTGTTCATCCGCGAACACATCAATCGGCTCGTCCTCATCCAGGGTCTCTCATAGAAAGGGGGGGATGGCACTCTGTCCGAGTAGCTGTCGTGTTGTTACCAACTCCGTTTATAGGCGTAGCTCCTTCGCGGGGGGTATTTGATAAATACTCATGGTACAACTTTGGTTGAGGACCCACAATTTATGCACTAATAATCAGCGCCCAATCGCTCTCTCGCCATTCGTAGTAGATGGCCAAGGTTTTAAATTCATCTATAAAATGTTCTAGGCATTTGCCATCTATGCCAGAGAAGTATTCCATCTCGCACTTTAAAAAAATATTAGTCAAACACTACTTAGCTTTATTCCGTCGTCGCGTCGCCGTGGCGTCTTCTTCACTATTCTTGCGCACCTTTCAGCCGTTTGATCACCCTCACAAATTTTTTAATTTTATGAACTTTTACTTTTTTATATTGAAATCTCGCAGGCTACCCGGCGCCTCCACCACTGTAACGCTTGGGAGCGTTATCTAGGTGTGAGGGTGTGTGTGAGGTGGCAAATCCAAAGACGGCGAGGGTTCCAAGGGGGTTTATTATAATATTTAATTTATAAGAGACGCGTGCACTGTTCGGTAGCTAAGCTAGACTCCTCAACTAAAAACAAAATGCATTCCTAACATATTTTAATCTGAATTGTTGGAACGTCCGAAACACAGGGCTGCCCTCTAGCCAGCCTGTATCACGCGAGGTTGCGTCTCGCATCCGAACTCCTTACAGTACCTACTACGCTTTGGAATGGGCAACTAGCTTCATATTTCTGACTGACCAATTTAAAAGTGCCTGTAAATGGTTTAATTGAAATAAATGCTTTGAGTTTGAGTTTGAGTATTTTTCATGTTGTTCTTATTGTCTTTTGCTAGTTGAGTAGATGGAAAATAACTTTGAAGGGCCAGTAACTTTATTGAGTCTAAGGTGCTTAAAATTGATTAACCAAATACCTTAAAGTATGTTTTCATTTGTTAGATAATTGTCTTAGGGTTAGTTTACACCGAGACGCGACGCGACGATGCTTGAAGAGGCCTGTGGTTTCGCGCTGCGCTGTGCACCGCCGCGAGACGCCTCGCCGCGGGGCGCAGCGGAACGTGCCTACGTTCGCCGCGAGCTCTCCCGCCGCGCCGTAGTCTACCATTTGCAATGTTGCACCGATGCGAAGGCTTCAGGCTGCGCCACGAGGCGTCGCGAGGCGCAGCGCCGCTCTTTCACGCCGCGCCTACCGGTGAAGCACCGCTGCGTCGTGATGCGTCGCGTTACGCTTCGAGGCATCTAGAGGCGCAGCGCGACGCCGCGAGGCATTTTCAAATTATCTCAATAAAATATTTACTTACCTTTTTGTGTAGTAAATAAAGTTATATTTTGTATCACTATTTTAAAAAGTGCGCGCGACGTCGCGTCGTGTCTCGGTGTGAACTGACCCTTATCGCCCAGCTTGGGAATCATGGCCAAAACCTCAACAAAACTACCGAATAAACAGCACACATCATTGGAACATAAACTGCATTACAGTATCCAGCCATTATCAACAAGTTATCTGACGTTATTAAAGCCGCGTTCACAGTCCTCGTAGTCTCGCTAACTTTACCTTTTGATACGAGACAGCGTTAGCACGAATTATTCACTATGGCATTTAATCTAACTTGAGATGGGCTTAAATTTGAGAGGCCATCAAATCGCTTCATGCAGTCTAACGGTCAGTGCACATTGTGTGCAAAATCCTCGAGCAGTTTTCTGTATGAACTATATCTCGAATGAAATAGAGTTGAAAATAGCGCGCAAGAGATTATTTTCTATAGCGTGCGTATACTACGTACAACTCATTTCCAATTTGATAGAGTTCGTTATCGATTAAAGCTGATTGTGTATTTTGGTTTTGCTGTTCAGTATGTTCTGACCCGACCTCGTAGTCACACTTATTCGTAGCAAAAATTATTATGACTTTGATGAGTATGTTATTAGGCTCATGACTATTTGACTAATTGATGTTATGTGGCACAAAGGGTATGATTAGGCTTTAGATGAGTTCAGAGTTACATGGTTAAATCACGCGTTTATTACTATGTACGTATAAACAATCTATATAATCTTCATATCCCAATTTATTTGTAGTCTGCGCCAACTTCATGCCTTTTTCTTCCACCCGTCAAAACTTATCGTGGTCGAGTTGTCCGGGGCCGATTTGTCATGGTGTCCAGGTGAGTTGTCGGGGTCGAGCTGTCCGGGTCAAGTTGTCGGGGTCGATTTGTCACAGGGTCCAGGTGGTGTAAAATCGTTTTTATTACAATGTTTGAAAGGAAAGCTTCATCACTAACTTTAGATTAATTTGAGTTCTTAAGAATCACAGGAAATGGTTTTGTAATAACAAACTAAACATCTTGTTAATGTTGGAAATACATCCCGAAGCAAATCCACTTTTTACTTTCAAATATGACTAAATGATTATTCTGATTAGCAGATTCGGTAGGGTTTATATAATAACTAGCAGCGCCCCGTGGCGTCACCCGCATAAGTCGTGATCCCGCGTGAATATCGGGCTAAAAAGTATCCTATGTCCTAATCCAGGTCATGGTCTACCCATGTGCCACATCCAAATCCATTCTGCCGTTTTAGCGTGAAAGCGTAACAAATAAACAAACAAACTTGCATTTATAATATCCTACATATTTCCTAGATATGTGATAGTTAAGCGACTCGATACACAAACCCAAGAACGCCAAATACGTCAGGTGAAACCTAAACCCTCCTCTAATTATCTATATCTTTAACTGTGCCGGCCATTTCTATTGCATTAGTTGTGACCTGGTATTTAAAAATAAATTCTGTCTGACGAGTCATATTAGGGTACACGCTAGGAAATAACAATTTCAATAGGTCTCCGTTATCGAAATCGATAAGGAGAACTACTAATAATAATGCTGAAGAGTTTGTTTGTTTGAACGCGCTAATGTCTGGAACTACCAGTCGGATTTGAAAAAATATTTTTCCATTTGACGGCCTTATTCTTGAGGAAGGCTATTAACATCATACTACAACCCTATAGAAGTCGAGCAAAAAGAAAAAGTTAGAAAAAACGCTATGCGAAATCGAAGTAACAGCGCGGGCGGTCAATTCGACGCGATGGGTCGGGGGCCGAAATTTCATTCGAACGAAGTCGTCGCGGGTGCTTAGAAGCTAGAATATATTATATTATATTAATATACGAGGGTCATGCCAAAAGAAGTAAGATATTCTTTACTCTTTTGTTTGACACTAGCAAGTTATTCACTATCTTATAAGCTGGTTATTTATTGACATATTTGAAACAGTTTGTCCTCGAACAGTAATATTACCTTGGTGTGACAAGCGACCGCAGTCAGGAATCTGGCACCTTCTCGGGCACTATGAAAATGCGTTGCAGAACACTCAAATTTTTTAACTAAAAAAACATGTCTTTCCTCCGTCACCCACCATATTCCCCTGACCTAGCCGGCTTGTGATTTTTACCTGTTTCCAAGAAACAAAGAAAAACTAAAGGGGAAAAGGTTTGAAAGCAAAAATTGCACCAACTGCCTATAATTTCGAGATTGCTGAGGTGTCTAAAGAACAGTGGTCAGAGTTATTTTCCAATTGATACAGACGTATGGAAAAGTGTATACGTACTCCTTCGAAAAGATCGATACTTGCAATAAATAATATTTTTTAAAATTTTTGAGTATCTAATTTCTTTTGGCATGACCCATGTGTAATAGTGTAATATCCCCTTTAGCAAGCAGAAAATTTCATAAGACAAAACTTTAATTGATAAAAATATGAAACAATCATACATTTCTCAAATACAATACTCTGAATAAAAACTATTCTAATCTTAAATTATGATCAAGGTTCACGTTACTACAAATAGCTATAAATAGTCAATCGGACGGAATAATAGAATTTACGAAGGTACCATTCAAATAATATTATTAACGTGGCGTGGGTAGTTTAGGGAGTAATTGACGTAGACATCATCCTTTCCTATAAGTTGCAGAAAAGAAATGATTCTTACGTAGGCAGAATAAGGTTACATTTCGTGTGTGCGTGGCACTGATAGTGTCATGAAAATAGAATGTTAAGTAAGCAATGCCCGTTTTCAATGAGATTTTCACATCTGCTACCTAGAATGCGCGCAAGATAAGTCTGTGGGCGGCTGAAATCTGAACTAATCGTATGCCGCCGTCTCGTCGTTTATGTAAGATCAAATTAAGTATAGGATTATTTAATATTAGTATAAGATTAATAATATTAATATAGATTTAATATTTCAAATAGAGTACTTATAGAATCAAGCACGCCAGCGCCATCAGTCGTGCACCACTCTACTTAGTGATTTGTACTATGGTGTATGGTGAAGTAAAATGTTTTGAACTTAGGGTCAGTTCAGACCGCTACGTGAAGCGACGCGACGCTGTGCGCACTTTTAAATAATATCGAACCTATTTTCATCACAAAAAGATGTAATTTCAGTTCGAGGGTTTACACGTGTCAAAGAACCCTGAGTGCGCGGTGCTGCGCAGTGCGTGAACCATATTGTGTAGTAAAAAAGTGCGCGTCGCGTCGCGTCTCGGTGTAAACTGCTGACCCTGAGCATTACGTCGTATTTAAGTTTGTTGTAATTATGCCTCAGATGTACAATGTGGCCAGTGTGCTAGCCAATAGTTGTAAACATGATATATGTACATTTGTGGACAAAAAAAATAGTCGATTTTTGATAGTCATTACGTCATTAGTTTCAGAAACATGAAACGAATCGAGCTACGTAGTCAGTAAAAGAATCGTAGCGGTCAGATAAGCAGTCACTCCATGTAAAATATCTACTAGTATTCATTCATACGGTTAGATTTGAAGCCGCCCACAATATGGTAGGGAAAAGGTGAAGATGGCTGTGCAGGATTCAATATTGGCACTGTAACGGCCCATAAAAAATACTATTAGGTACCTAATTATTATATTCGCACTGGTGTTGTATACGAAAGTGAAAATGTAATAAGTAAGATAACATTGCAGAAGCGGCGGTGTTAAGCACGGAATAAGTAAAGACAGCTGTTTCTCAGATTATTATATAACTGCCCTCACTGTTATTGTTATAATATACAGTAGCACTCATACAATAAGCAATCTTTCCCGCTAAATCCTCCGAGAAACGGTGTTATCCTTCGAAATAACCAGAAGAGAACAAAGTGTTTTTATTTGTAACGAGGGATAAGACCTAGTCGACCTGGATTTCTTTTATAACAACTGTAAAGCGTCCTTCTATGTTCTTTCTAAGTTATGAAATAGGTATCATCTCAAAGTTGCAATTGTTATTCCACGAGAAAATCGTTATTAATTTTGCTGAGTGTATACATATTTTTGCTCGTGACTGTACACGGCCATGCTATATATAACCTGCTGACCGAGTTCCAGCGACATGAAAGCTTCAAAAACCTTTTCATTTTGCAAAGTTTCAGCCTGGCAAGATTAGGCGAATGGGTGAAAGCATTTCTTTTGGTATCTACAAAGTAGTGTCGTTTTCCCTTTAGTTAGCAAACTTCTAATGAGCTCAGAAAACTTTCCCAAGCGAAGACTTACATACAGTAGCGACACGTAAAAAATGTTATTTTTAAATTAGTTCCAGTCTGGATTTGGAGTTAGAATTTATTTATATTTAGTTAAGAGATTTCTTTCCACTTTGTGTAGTCTCTTTGCTGTGATCACGACACCCATTAGGAGAGTCTGTGCGCGAAGAATGGCGACGAGATCGCAAGTTACTCAATACTTGAAACTGAATTTAGATTTTTGTTTGTAGATTTTAACATTATAAATAATGGATATCATTGATAATCTCAGGATTCTAAAAAGTCAAGATAAAAATGTTGAATGGTTTAATTGGGAAGATGACATAGTCAGGCTACCTTAGTAGTAATAAACGTACGTTTGTGTAATAACCATGGTACGTTATTATACTAGTAATGGTCGGCGCCGATGGGCAGCAAGATGTTGGAGCAGTTTTCATTGATTTATTGATAATAAACATACAGCTGGAATAGAGTTGAAAATGTCGTGCAGGTAGAAATTCCTTACGGCATGTGCATGCGTATGTTGCTCGAAGTCTCGTGGGCTTTGGCAACGTTGCGAACAGTCGCCACCGTAGCACATGAGTAAATACTCCACAGAGAGAAAACTTCTGACTGGTCTCGAGCAAACACGGGTGGATCCTTGAAAATTCACTGCGTCCACATGTCGTGCCAATCAGACATTTGCCTATAAATATAATTATTTATTCTTTCTATTTGATAGCTCCAGAGGATTATCAATGACGATTCTGTCATGTTAGATTAAGTTTAATAACACTTCCCCGGTGAATTCAGTGTTTGAACTGAAGCCTTTGTTTGCTCAATTGGAGGACTTAAGTAAAGCTGGTATCAGAAGCTTCACTTGACTGAATGTTCATTTTTGTTTCGTTCAACGTTCATGTCACCGACCAAAATACATAGAATAGAATATCTAAATCTATAAATATTATAAATTAAAGTCGCTTTTCGTGTTTGTCTGTATGTCCGCGTTGTACATTTTTGATGAGGTTTTCACCATCGTTTAAATTTCGTTCATCATCGTTAGAATTTATTTGTTTATGTAGTTTTATGTGTATAATATGATAAGATTAATGTTACATATAACTAAGAAATCTCTATGTTTTGTCAAGTCGTAAAAACCGTGTGAAGCAGGAGCGGGTCGCTAGTTTTGCATAAAATATGTTACGTAAAAATCTTAAATATAAAGTCAAAGTCAAATAATTTATTTCAAATAGGCACATAAAAGGCACTTTTGAACGTCAATGAAAAACAAAGAAATAGAATTGATTCTAGTTGCCCATTTCTCAACATATTACTTTATTTAAATAAATAGTTCTTATGAAATAATCTACATCTGCTCCTTTCATTTCATTTTTCAATAATTCTGTCGGTGAGTGCGGAAATCTGTTATCGTTGGATTGGTATACTAATGAATTCACTTTTCACTTTTGATTCATTATGTGTTTACACGTTATACTTCGATTAAAAGATGCCGATTGAAAGGCAAAAATGAACAAAAACTAAAGGTTCTGATATTTGCTTTATCAGAACCGAGCCGCGCAGGTAGTCAGCGCTGGTCGGCGCATTTTCGTTCGGTTTTCGGTCTTCATACTTCTTACTATCATCAGACTTGTTCATACATCTCCAGCAATAACATTTAAAAAAAACAATGTACTGTTTTGACTTTGTTACTATTTTATTATAGATATAGATGTTTAGATGATCCATTCGTTAACGCTAAACCTACGTAAAACAAATTAGTAGTTAAGTGGATTTTATATAATAATTATAATGTAATATTAAGAGCAATTAGGGTCGGTCTTTTCTCCATACAAAAAGTCATAATTCGAAGTTCGGCTCTCGTCTATTTCCTCCTCCAATATTGAACCAATTTGAAAAAATACAATAGACGTAGATATATTTAGTAACCTATTCCGCTTAACTATTCTTCAAGAGTCATAAAAAACCCTGTAAGAAATCGACACGTTTTTCACCTCTCAACGAGGCATCCTCAGGATGACAATTGACCAATTGCAAACCAGAACACGACGTGTTGGCACACCGAGCGCTGGACGCAGAGTGAATCAAATCGCCTGTCACCCCCACTTATATATGATTGCTGCTCAGCGCTACGCGGCTTGGATCGTTATCAGTGCTATAATCGCGATAAGGGGCAAACAAAACTCTCTAATACTGACATTTTTTTTTACACACATGTGACAAAGGGTTCATAATGTCAGTATTAGAGAGTTTAGAAATCGTAAAAAATAATACAGCGAACGTAACACTGTTGAACGAATTAAATACCAGTAATCCAAGGTCGCCTTTGTTACGACTGTTTGCCCCTTATCGCTCTTATCGCACTGATAACGATCCAAGCCACGTAGCGCCGAGCAGCAATCCTATATAAGTGGGGGTGACGGGCGATTTGATTCACTCTGCGTCCAGCGCTCGGTGTGGCAATACGTCGTGTTCTGGGTTGCAATTGGTCAATCGTCATTCTGATGATGCCTCGTTGAGAGGTGAAACATGTGTCGATTTCTTACAGGGTTTTTTATGATTCTTGAAGAATATTTAAGCGGAATAGGTTACTAAATATATCTACGTCTATTGTATTTTATAATGGATTTCCGCAAAGTCACGCCTGAATCAATTAACTATCCAGTTTGAAAGATATTTAATAAGAATGATATTTACTATGCCCCTATGTTTTTCTTTTTTCATTAATAGTTGTCAAATTTGTACAATAGGCCTCTAATGACAGCGGTCTAAACAGGCAATTTTGAGCATTTTCTGAGGGTTCTAGTGCTTCTACAGATAATGTATCATCAAAACGGAAAACATAGGGGCATATAACTAGTTGATATTTATTTTAATGTAAGAAATCATTGCTCTAAGGTCATAAACCAGAGAGAAAACAGGCGAGAGCGTTTGTATAGGGAGGGGACCGACCCTATTTCCTCTTAATGTAATATCATCTCGAAGAGAGAAGGCTTGTGTTCCAGAAGTGGAACATTATAAGTTGATTATGCTATTATGCTAATGCATCATCGACTGTCTGTGTGACATCAATGCAATTGACATCATCCACTATTAATTAGTTCAACTGAAAACGTACCCGATTGGATTAAACAAACATTTACTTTATGTTTTTTTATTTACTACTATTAATGGAAATTAAATACAAATGATTAATTAGGTACCGACCAAACTAGTGTAACGGCATCGCTATTACTTCAGCTAACTACTTTAGAGAAGTAAACAAACTATAGAAATCTAATCTGTCCCAACAGAATGCGGGCGAATCACCCAATCCCACCGCAAACGGGTTGGTGTGGGTTTAAATTATCAACTAAGCTTCAACAAAATTAAAAGGCGATTCGTTAGGAAAATCCCATAGAAACGATGTTCAACAACAACTGAGTATAGACACGGTTTTCTGAGACAGCCATGGCTGCGACTCGCACTTGGTACATCATACCAGCGAGTAATCGCTCATCGCCGTCGCACATTCGCTGCTCGCTAACTCGTTTTTAGTTGCTAGCTCTACTTGTTTCCCGTTAATAGCCGGCCGTGGGGCCTTAAGTTGAAATTCTTTAGAAGAGCGGTGGCCGCCACATAACCGTCGCGGTGACAGCTATCATGAAAATGATGGCCTGGTTTGACATTACGGTTTCAAAAAACGCTCACTAGGGAAACACACCTACTTACTTTCAGTGACGTCATACAAAGGTAAACTGCGAACGCTGTGCTAGCCACCGCAGTCTTAGGAAACCATAGCTTAATGCAGTGATATGTATTACCGATATTAACTGCTCTAACTCTGTAACATTATTCCGCTCACTTGTGACACCTCAAACAAATGGCCCGAGAGTAACATCTGTTACTCTGCAAAGTTTTACGAGTATGTACATAACTATTTTAGGACCAGTCCCGTATATAGCCAGCGAGGACCGCTACGCCGCTACGAGCGCGTAGCGAAGAGCTACGGCGTAGCACAGGATTTCCTCCCGCATAGCCTCATATAAATATGCACAATAGACCCAAGTGAATGTTTCGTGTTGTTACTATGGAGGTTTTAGTTTCTAAGAGCTAGTGCAGTACTTAATCGATTGGAACATTCAGGATCTGTGCCGCTTTGTGTAGTATTTTAGCAAAACGCCGGTTGGGGTCTAATTAATATAATAATATATATTATGAGATAAGACATTTTATGGCCGCTAGCGGCTTACACATATTAAACCAAGCAGGTTTAACATACAAAACATTGGTACAGACATTACATAAATATCTTTGGCAGGATCAACCCTAACTCTAGGATTAAAAGTTTCATAGTTAGTAGCGATTGAAATCTTACATGTTTTTATTTCGAATATATTAATTATATTGAAATTACCACCAACTGATCTAATTACTCCGAGTGAAAAAAGGTATTCCTATCAAAAAGGTTGTACATAAATACTCCAATTTGAAGTTTCAATATTTGGTTTCGTTGTTAGGATAAAATAATAATATGAGGTGAATCATTTTACGCAGCTTTGTAGTTATATTTTTTCTGAGAATCATATTTTCTATGGTTACTCAGCCGGGATTAGTAACCTATATAATTATAATATCTTAAAAACATTAAATAAATAATTACACATGAATTCTAATTTTAGTTTAGTAAGTAATCTCGTAATTTCGGTACTTGGAAGTACAGTTTTAAGATATTCCTGACACAAAATCGTCAAAGTTAATAATATGTGTAAAAATACGCGTGATTATATTTTATTTTTGTACTGGACCATATCTGGGAACTACGGTTATACGGAGATCTGAAGGTCAAAATTCCAACGTTTTCTGACGAATAAATACAATACAATATCGACCCTGAAACTTCAAATTGTTAAATATTCTCAAAGACTCCGTGAGACAGGCTCGATCTAGGATGGAGTCCACAAGTTAAATTATTAAAATTATGTTTCCTTTATGAAAATAATTTTAGAAATAGCTAGTTTATTTGTATTACTTATATGGAAATGTAAAATTCTTTATTTCGTCAATAAACGATTTTATTGTTTATTATTATTCATTTTCATTTCATTCATTACGCATAAAAAGGTTTCGCATGCATTTATTTTTCAAACTAAGTCGGCAGTAATTATTTTTGTGCAATGTTACATAGTTCCATATACAAAATGGTAGTTGACGGCTTGTTATACTCTATATTTTTGTTGCAGGAGTTCGTTGACATAATGTTAAAGCGAATGGACCCTGATCTGGACGGGGTGATCAACTTTCAAGACTTCCACACGACAGTTCTGAAGACCCCATCATTGCTGGAGAGTCTCGGCTACTGCTTGCCGGAGAGGCCAGCGGTCTTCGCCTTCATAGCGACCTGGTGCCCGAAGTGGAGCAAAATGTGAAAAAGAAATAAAAGGTTTTGAGTTATCTTTACAAACAGAATCCGCTTTATATCATTAACAATCATACTGTTTCTTTTTTAGCAAAATACTTTACAACTAACAATTTTGTAATAAACGATTATATAAAATGGTTTTTTGGCTGAAAATTCGGAACACAAAGTTATCGCAAAAATGGAAAAGTAAGACCTCTATGAAAAATCCGGAAAGGCAAAGAACAGGCTTCAAAGAGATAGTACACAATAGCAAGACGAGTCTTATTCAATAATATCGCTAAACAGAAATATATTTCCCGAGGGAGATTACTAGAATTTTAGTTAATAGCACCCTATATCCTATCTATTGAGTTCAAGGCTGCGAATCTTTCGTTAACAGTACAATTGATACAGTAAGGCCCTTAGTACCGCGGTTTATACGCCGTACCGTAAAGAAACCGTGCCGTAGAAAAACCGTGTGTGTCAACAAGCTTCCACAGTGATCCATACAACACTGATGACCGTACCTAATCTACACACGGCGAATAAACCGAAGCTTTTCACGGCCAGAAAAACGTGTGCGTTCAAAGGGCCTAATAGCCCCGTGGCAATATCTGTCTTGACTACTCAATGTTGAACAACGGCCTCTGAATGAGAGGTACAGTTATTGGACAATTACCTCGACTTGCTCGTCCGACTACTTGTCTCACAGCTACTGAACGTCTACTTTTCGCGCGGCTACTGAACGTCTAGTTATCGCACGGCTCCTAACGTCTACTTCTGGCACGTCTCCTAACGTCTACTTGTGGCATGGCTCCTAACGTCTACTTGTGGCACGTCTCCTAACGTCTACTTGTGGCACGGCTCCTAACGTCTACTTGTGGCACGGCTCCTAACGTCTACTTGTGGCACGGCTCCTAACGTCTACTTGTGGCACGGCTCCTAACGTCTACTTGTGGCACGGCTCCTAACATCTACTTGTGGCACGGCTCCTAACGTCTACTTGTGGCACGGCTCCTAACGTCTACTTGTGGCACGGCTCCTAACGTCTACTTGTCACGCGGCTACTGAACGTTTACTTGTCGCAAGGCTACTGAACGTCGTCCTAAAAGTCGACCTCTTAATTGGTTTACCACCGTATGTTGAATGTCACTTTCACGTCATAAAACGTGACAAATTGACAGTTTGAACCTTAGTTTATAGGTAATACTGGCTGGTGTCCGCAACTCCACGTCAATGCGCCTATTTTGCGTAAGTGAAGTTATAATTTATTTGGTACTACTTTTTGCCCGGGACTTCACCCGGGTGGCGGTCGAAAATTATCACACGGGGACGTACTACCGTGATAAAAAGTATCCTATGTTAGGACATAGGATACTTTTTATCGCGGTAGTATCATACGTTTCTTGTTTAGGACATAAAGGTCACATACAAGAAACGTTTTCTACTAAAGTATTTAATAAGAGAATGCAGTGTTAATTATTGTATGGTGGTACAGAACCCTTCGTGTGTGAGTCCGACTTGCCTCTTTTTTGTACTTTAATTAGTAGTTAAGAATTTGAAGATAATTCTACTGATAAGGAAGCAATGATTCAATTTGTCTGCTTATTATTCAACTGCATGCATAATATACTAAGAAATAACGCTTTTATCATCAAAATAAATTTACTTCTAAAATCATCTTCAATGATAATGTTCACCATGCATAAAGTCGACAGTCAACATAAATAATAAAAAAGTTATTCAAACTAAATGGCGTGTACGCTCTGCCTCACTTCATGCCACTGTGCCTAGTACGTTTATTCGCTAATCGCTACACGTAGGTAAGCTTGTTGCAACGTCAGATGACGTCACCGGCAGTAGCCGACCCGGCCGGCGTTGACACGGAAAGACTGCGCACTCTCTGACCACAAAACTTATTAATAACCAAAATACAGGCAATACCAACGAGTTAAATAAGTCAGAATTTAAAGCTAATTTATATCCATTGAATATGTAACTTAAATTATAACAGAAATCATTGTTTTGATATCGTTTGAAGCAACAGTTGTTTGAATAAAACGATTTGGCGCTCTTTCAAATATTTCCAGAATCCGATTGGCTTGCAGCCGCTTCCCCAATCAGACGGCGCTTCGCTTTTGCGAAAGAAGGACGCCGCGCCGTTCACAGCCCATTTTTTTATAAAACTATTGAAGTGTAAATCGAGGGATAAGGAACATTATAAAAAATAACTTTTTTTAAATGTGAATATAAACACTTGCATACATCAGTAATCCCTGAACATGCATTAAAATTAATTTCACTTGCCTGAAAAATTGTAATTGGTTATTCTACTCAATCAACAGTTTTATTTTGATTAGAATTTAAACTTTTGTTTGCTAATGGATCAAAGATATAAAAATATTTTCCATTCGTCAGAAGCTGGTTGTTAGTTTTCATTTTCAGAATACAGCATTTTGTCGTTATATTTTTTACAATCATTTTAAGAGGACAGGAGGAAAATTGATTTTTTTAATGTTCTTATAATGTTTGTACGTAGCAAATCTTATTGTATTCCATTGCAGCAGGTGTGAGGCGTGTTAGAGGGACAAAGGTCGGGTACCGATAAGCCTCCTACTCTGACACTGCCGTCTGTTATCATAGTCTAGCATTATCTGTGAATAAATGTATTGTTTGAGATATGTTTAGGAGTGTTGCGTGTTGTAAGTACACCCGTAAAATGTATGATTTCCTTTAATTTTTTTACTTGACATTCTTTTCAAGAGTTTGTTCCTAATCGTAGTACTTAATACTTGATTTTGTGGAATTAATTATTTATTTTCAGTATTCGAGTTCTCTCAGACTGGATGCGAAAGGTGAAGGACAGGGTGTTGTGGCGCAGCCTGGGAGAGGCTTATGTCCAGCAGTGGACTGCGATAGGATGAGTTGATTGATTGATTCGAGTTCGTGACTTCCTTAATCATTTATCCCTATTCGCCCTGAAATACTAATTGAAAAACTCATCTCACTTTAATTAGGGGTAGTTTGGCCAAGATGTAACTGACTTCCAAGGCATTATTTATCTTTTAAAGAAAATACTTCTCGTTCAAATAACAGTTGAGGGTTAGTCTATATTTGGCTGGCTCTATTACTATCAGCACATACACTGCACTGGCTTCCGTGATCAGCACGTAACATTTTTTGACTCTGGGTTACGTAATATAATACATTATAGAACTTAAAACATAAATACATAACACCACGCCTGTTTCCCTCGAAGGGTTAAGCAGAAGTGTACCTACCTATCTTCTTCTTAGCGTGGGTCGCACATTTCGCCAGTTATGTTTAATAATATGGGGCGAGCCTATCTTCATTAACTAGGCACAAATTCAGAATCCGGTCTGCTACTGAGAAATTCCTGATGGAAAAACCCAATATCACTTTGCCCGATCTGGAAATGGAACCCAGGACATCATGCTCAGCAGTAACGCTTGTGACCATTATACCAACCAGGAATATAAAATTGTCTGACTTATTTTGTCTGCAGTTGTGATTGCGGGACAAAACCTACTCTGAAAAAGGTCGGGCCGAGAAGTAACGATCATTAATCTGCCTCCACTTGCAGTGTGGGTTGGCAGGAGGTCAGTTATCGGTTGATAATGATGAAGGGGCAGCGGGAGGGTTTTCTTTTATCATTTACATTATTTTAATTCCATTTTGACATCTTTACTTAAGATGGTGAGCCTCCCTCCGTGTCTCGGAAAGCACATTAATGCGTAGGTCTCGGCTGTTATTCGTGGATCTTTGACAGTGGTTAGGGGTCGTAAGAAGAACAAAAAAAAAAAAAAAAAGACTACATATAAGTTCAGTGTAGCAGAAATAAAGTGTTTTCATTATAATGGATCCACGGAGCGCCAAGAAACCACTAGGTTGTAAACCAAAATATCAGCCACATTTTTATAATTTCACTTCCCTGTTTTAGTTTGTAGTTTTGGGCTCAGCAGTTAGTAATTGTATTAGTTATTTTATTAAATCCACGGTTATTTTCCTTTTATTTACAAGTTCAATATTATTTAGTTGAATATCCGTCCCTATTGAATTCTTAAGAAAGCGATAAGTATGGTATTCGTTGCTGCCTCGGCGCTTCCTTTCTAATTTCTATTTACGTTGACGTATTTGCTCCGGATGAAATTCTTCCTCTAGTCATATTTTTCTAATATACCCACGTTTATTTTCAATATATGAGTGATGTGTAGTTTGAGAATTTTTATGAATCTTCGAGACAATTTTACTAAAACACTTTTTTGAATGAATGTACCTATGTTCGTATACTGTATACTATTGTGTTCAGTTCTCAGAAAATGGTAGTATTTCGGACAAATAAAGACCTCATTATTAAAAAAAAAACATGTCTTTTCAGCACACAGCTTATTTGTTTCAGATTTAAAGCTTCAGGAGTTTTCGCTTAAGATCTTTTGATCAAGGTATTGATTTTAAATCAATTTCAATCAACAACATCTATAATTCCATATAGAGGGATAACAAACCTTCAAACTTCGACCACTCCAATTATAACTTAACTAGGATATATAAATAAACCGCTATACACTGTAAAATCCAACATGCGCTGGTATATTCATCCTTACATGAAATACACTCTAGTTCTACGGAAATAGAATTGACATATGAATTCATATTAGATTAGCAAACGGAGTGAGGCACGTATCCGTGCAATTTAAATGTGTATTATAATGTTTACGTGGAGTAAGAAGATATTGAGTTGACTTCCTACAGCCGCTTTTAGTACAAATAGTGTAATAGTGCATCAAGAGACGAGACAAACTCTATTATATTACCCGACTACGGCGAATCCAAAAGGGAGGTTATTGTATTTATACACTAGCTGATGCCCGCGATTTCACCCGCCTGGTTGTCGGTTATATACTAAAACCTTACTCGAGAACCACTCTATCCATTGGTGAAAACAGCATGAAAATCGGTGAAGAAATCTTTGAGTTTATCGCGTACAGAACGACAAGCACACGCGGCGGAGGACTTTGTTTTATAATATGTAAGGATTACTTGCCACCTACCAGAGCCTAGGCAGATGATGATGACTTATCACCTACCCATGCTTCACACGGATGCAATCTACTAATGTGGTGACATATCAAAATATCGAGATTTCTATACTGTAAGTATTAATTAGAACATTAGAATACAAACCTTCCGGAATAAATTCTCTAAATAACGTTCAGAAGAACTAAGCGGTCACACAGACAGACAAGAAAATCAACTTTTTCATACTATTTCTAGGTTATATACGAGTACCTACCTATAGATTTTTATGATACGTCCCACATTTTATGCAGCACATAAGCAGACCGAAATCAATTCACTTTACAGAGTTGATATTCGTGGGTTGATTTTGATTTTCGAGACGCTGTCACTACAGGCGAAAATCAGAATTTACTATTAATGAACCGCATTTTGTATGTATTCTCATTGGCGAACGATGTGACTGCGGATCGTTCATCCACTGGGACGTGGGGGTAGGCTAAAGGTCGACGCACTGCTTGGGATCTGTATCGCCTCAACACTCGAGCCGCTCAGGATTCTTTCTATGAAACTCCTTATCAACAAGCAACACACACAAATCATCGTAATGGCATCGCCTTGGCTCGGGATTATGTAGTAAATAGCAGTCACCGAGCTCACGGGGGGGCCAACCACCCTTTTACAGCGAGTCGTGTCGGCCTACCATGGCTCGGAGCTGCTGAGCCGATCTGGTTACGTACTTAAGTTGGGTTGGCCACGAACCGATAAGGTGAGGCGATGCCTTTTGCGTTGATTAATGAAGTCGGTACGCAAACCGTCGACCGAGTGTCTCCGTGTGACGGAAGTTCAACTTAAATAGATAGCACCAATATGTGCGGTGAACTGTTATAGAATACCTATGTGGTGTGGCGTCTATTCTAAAACGTTACGGATAGTTGTAAACTACTTACGCCGCAAGGGTTTGCGACTTGTCTGCCTTGTAACCCTCTTACTGCGCACGCAGACCGCAGCTGATGGCGGTGTAGTTGTAGTCTGCCCGGTTGGTATTTCTGACGCTCGAGGTTAGGTCTCTTGGCAAAGACTATTTGAGTAAGTATAAAAGTTTCCGCAACACACACACAGGCACATACAGGCACTTTATCTTATTTTATAGATTTTATACTCTGGTTGGAGGCCCTTCATTTATTAAGGCACCACATGAAAGCCCGGTTAAGCAATCGACAACCTCCTAGGCTGACCTGCAAGAAGCTAAAAACGAAACGTTTATTTTATTTTTAGGGTTACGTATCTCAAAAGGAAAAAGGCGGTACCCTTATAGGATCACTTCGTTGTCCGTCTGTCAGTCTGTCTGTCGTACGTCTGTATGTCTGTTTGTCTGTCAAGACCCTTTTTCTCAGGAACGCGTGGAGATATAAAGTTCAAAATTAATATTAAATCCGTAGGTCTACGGTCTCTTGAAGCAATCAAGCTACTGAAGTCAACGCAATAAAAAAAATACGGCCATTTTTGCGACATATTTTGATACTCGCATCTAAATAAAAACTTATAGGGTACTTCCCGGTGACCTAGAATCTTGAAATTTGGCAAGGAGCTAGGTCTCATAGCACAATTATAAGAAAAAGTCCGAAAATTGCTAATTTGTATACATGTTGTATGAAATAAAAAAGATTTTCTGCGATCACAAACTTACCATTATTTTGCAGTTGGAGAATTGACCATGACGTTCAGTTGGAATGTATGGGAGAACATGTTTTTCAACTATAATGTTAAGTTTCTTTTTGGGATAAATTTATCCCAACTACCGAACCCTTCAGTGTGTGTGGTCCGACACGCACTTGGATGGTTTTTTAATTTATTTATTTATACAGTCTACAGATTCAATCATTTAACACACACTCAATCCCTGTTCACTCTTGATATTTCAAGAGTGATCAGGGGTGTGTGAGTGTATTGCTTCTGAGTCTATCTAGTCCGAGTTTCAGGCAGTCGGAGCGCGTAAAAACAACAAAATAGATTTCAGTACTAACATGTCTATCAGTGCCACTTCATTACTTCGTGTACGGGGGTGTGTGAAACGCAGAGGCGGATAGTTAAAGTGGTTCCGCTCGATTTCCGCTACCCTTGTCTGCGGATTGCATGGACAAACCTCAATTGCACATTTTGTCGGATTGCATGGAAAAACCTCAATTGCACATTTTGTCGGCATTGTCTTGAGATTTGTTATTTTACTGGCTACAGTGTTTTGTTATTTATAGTACACTAGCACTTTGCCCACGACTTCGTCCGCGTTAATTTCGTACTTTCCTCTAAAACTTCAACAGCCCCTCCACCCCCTTTGAAAGATAGTTTTCGAAAATTAATATTTACGATCTTTTTAATATTTAAGGGGTAAGTTCGTAAATAAATGTTTTATTTACGATCTACATTCCTTAAACTTTATTACCCTTTTGCACCTCGTAAGGAGCAGATTTTCTAAAAACCCAAGTATTAGTACCGTACTCAGTTTCGTGTTAATCCGACAGCGCATTTAAATTTTTACTTACTTACTTTGACACCCCGTAATTCCTCTAAGTGACCCCTCACTTAGAGGTACGAGTATTACGGGGTGTCAGAGTAAAAAACTAAAAGCAAGTATTGCCAAGTTTCAAGTTTTAATAATCAAAGGAATAAGATGTTCTATATAACCTCTCTTTTTACCACCGCAGGGGAGGAATTTTGATAGATCGATTGAGATGTTTACATAATTTGACTCAAAGATTATTTATACCAATTTTTGAGTTAATCAAACCATGCAGTAAAGTCCTATATCTGGGGCACCAAACGAATTTGTTGAGGGGCTAATCATTTTATAACAGTTAGAGCTATTGTCGTATTTAAGACCACAAAAATAATTATCAAACATCGTTAAATAATAATTATGTAAACTAGTATGAACGCTTAATGCTATCATAAACTTGGTACGTTTGTAAAAAAATTATCTAACTTAGCATCGTACAGTCAGCCTCAACATGAAGAACAAGAATTATAATAATTTAAATGTCTACAGTCAGTTCCATATAACTGTCACATAATTTAGTCATGTCATTGGGTTTGTGTTTCCAAAACTGAATAATTATCGGAAATTCTGAATTCAAATAAACTCTATTGATAGAATGACTGGCACAAAACTTTTGACAATTATGAATAAAATTCATGTCCATGTACGTGGAAATGGTAAAACAAATAAAATCAAGCATTCAACTAAATATAACTATATTATTTAAAAATATAAAACAAGACAACCGTCTTAGCTCATCATCGTGCGCAAATAAGTCTGCGCGCGGCTGAAATCGGAATTACGATTAGGCGATTCACACACTGGCCCGCTATACGCTGCGGGGTGCGTGGCGACGAAGTCACAACACTGCGCGTGAATGCGTTTTGTGTGTGTTGCACTACGCGTGTTTTCAATGCAAAGAGAGATACTTTCAAGCAACGTAAGAACACGCACTCCCGCGCTTCGCGGCGTAATGCGGTGCAGTGTGCGAATCGCCTTAAGATTGAATAACAATATCGATTTAATGTTTTAAATATTACAGTATAGAATTAAGCACGCCAGCGCGAGCAGACGCGCGCAGACTTCTTTGGATATATAATTTAAATAATGTAAAGATTCCTACTCATTTCCAACATGTTTATTCTTGTTAACCCGCCACTTGCAGGAGCACAACTTTTTTTATTTTCTTCTTCAATAAACCGCAAAAGTTAGAAAAAGGAATATGTTCAGTACTTACCTACGCACTAAATAAATATAAAAACACGTGTCAGCTGTTATAAAAGGAATTGTCTTACAACCAGAATTTTTCGGTACGATGTTACAAATGGGTAATGTGTGTTTTTTTTTGTAGTTCTTGTTGGTCGTGATTTCGCTCTCGTGGAATAACAATGTCCATCTTTTAACTGGTTTTTCACTGACGGGAAATAGATGATACTTTTTTACTCATCAGTATCTTTGTGGAATCCTTACCCTGTTTCAAGCCACATAGTGTGGACGTTCAGATTGTCTTAGTGGTAAGTTAGAGCAGTATTTGTTCGGTTTTTCAGAGGTTGGTTCGAGTCCCGACCCAAAGGGGTTTGGGTAAAGTTGGCGTTGTTTTGAAGTTGAGCGGCCAGTAATGAAATTTATACATTCCTATAGAACAGAATAAAGCGATCAAAAGTTATTATGGGCACATTTATCTAAACCATATCGGAACGGAGATATTTGGGTTTGTATAGTTCATTAAAATCGAAGAAGTTACTGAAGTATAAAAAAATCAGTTCCGTCAGTTACGGTCACAGAATTTTAATGTTGCTGCAAGGCATCTATTTGGAGAAGTAAGAATCGCTGCAGAATTATTAAATGCGTTTGGAGTACCATTGACTGCTCATAGGCTGACGCAGGAAATAATAAATCGTATACCTCAGCATAGTAGTCGGAATCAGATAGGCACTGTCATTGCGAATAATCTTAATAGAAGACGGGCTGATTTTCAATATATGCATGCTGAAGTTCCTGGACTGGATGAATTTCCTATTTTAAGTGCTGATGATTTAATCCTTTACGCACTTGGAACGTACCAAGTACAACAAGCTCGCAGCTATTACGGAGATCATGTAAAAAGTGATGGTTCATATATCATTGAAGTATACAGAGAACCCAATAGTGATTTTTCGAGGGAAAACTTAAACTGGATTGATTCGTGGCTTCTCAGAGGCAGGATCCAATCCCGACATTCACAGAGACGGATATATTACGTATATATTCTCGTTGAAAGAGCTTCACAAGGGCTGGATGCGATCCTGGGGCACTATTGTTCGTGTATTGTGGGTAAACGGACCTTAGGCTGTTGTTCGCATATTATGTCCATTATATGGTACATGGGATGGGGCAGATATCAAAATAATTTGAGTCCGCCGGCGCAATTCCTAGATTTGATAATTCGACATGACATTGAGAACGTATTTGGATGAAATTCGGCACATGGGTAGACAATGACCTGGATTAGGACATAGGATACTTTCTATCCCGATATTCCACGAGATCGAGACGTATGCGGGTGAAACTGCGGGGCGCAGCTAGTATACAAGTTTTTTACTTGATCTATACTAACTGAAGAGATTGTTTGTTTTTAGGGTTCCGTACCCAAAGGGTAATACGGGACCGTATTACTAAGACTCCGCTGTCTGTCTCTCTGTCCGTCTGTCACCAGGCTGTATCTCAAGAACCGTGATAGTTGGACAGTTGAAATTATTGCTATAACAACAAATACTAAAAAACAGAATAACATTATATATATAAATATATATATAAAATATTTAAGGGGGCTCCCATACAAGAAACGTGATTTTTTTGGTACGGAACCCTTCGTGCTCGAGTCCGACTCGCACTTGGCTGGTTTTTATTTATTTGAATGCTATAATCTCTGAGCTAACAGTCCTGTTTGAAAAAATATTTTTGCTTTTGATAGCTCACTTCTTGAGGAAGTATACAGGCTATTTAAAAAAAATAAAAACTTAGATAAAGCGAAAACGAAGTAACAGCGCGGCCCGACGCCAAGGGCGGCGCCTGGGGCCGATGTTTCATAAAAATGTGACAATTATTTTAGGATATTGTGTATCTCACGACTTCCACGCGAATGAAGTTGCGGGCAGAAGCTAGTTTCACAATATGCGTAGTCAGTTCATGAAAGCCTTTCAAAGGCTATGTTTGAACTTTCAATTGATATTAATGCCAAACGGAAATGCAAAGTGGGTTTCATACTTCTAAAGCCGGGTTTTCACTACCCTGCCGAGCGAACATTTTGTTTTGAGCAAATGTTTGCTGTTACGCCAATGTTTACAGTAAAATACATACAATAAATACAAATACACAGTAAAATACATAGAGATACGACATAATTATAACATGAGTATGTTCGCTCAAAACAGAATACATCTGATTTCACTAACACAGGCGGCACACCTCCGTAGTTCAATTGTACTGACTCGCGTCAACTACTGCGGTTTCACTGCTATGGTTTCGAGGTGGAGGTGTGCTACTGGCGTAAAAAGAACCCTAGTTCTCACTCGGTAGTTATGGACGATCATGAACTTGATTTGCTTTTGGTTAGTGCAGCGTTTGTTTAATTGGAACTTTACAAAAAAAAATAGGAAACGAAAATGGCGCCATTAGGGTGTCAATATTGTGCTATGCAGACTAGTGCGACTTGTCGCGCGACACCAGTAATTGTTTTACAGTGAAGTTTTCTCGGAAATTATTTTGTTAAAGTCGCGTCCCGCGACACGTCGCGTCCCGCGACACGTCGCACTAGTCCGCATGAGCGTTTAAAGCGTAGTTTTTTATTGCGTTATTTTTGGTTTGCGGGTCCCATAAGCAAGGATGCTCTATAATTTTCAAATTAGTTGCAAAGGTTTTTCCTTATTCTAATATTCCATGCTCGCGTAGAATATAAAAAAGATCGGACACCAACCGAGCACGTCTTACGTCGAGCGAATGCACCAGAGAAACTGCTCGCTTGCCGATGGCGTCGTTTTCACTGAATGAATGAGCGAGTGAGCAATCGTTTGCCGAGTCCAACCTATCATCAGT
Source organism: Lithophane leautieri (assembly GCA_949152455.1). NCBI lineage: Eukaryota > Metazoa > Arthropoda > Insecta > Lepidoptera > Noctuidae > Lithophane > Lithophane leautieri. The sequence goes on along the minus strand of OX424458.1, from coordinate 15,136,705 downwards.
GAACAAACATGTTCGGTCACTCAAGTATTTTCAATTTACCAAACGAACAAACGCTTGCTCGCTCAGAACGCTATGTGCAAAACGCAGCTTATGACAAATGCTAAGAAAACAACCGATTTCCAAAATGACACAAAAAAAGTGAAAAATAACTTTAATTTCGGAAGTCGGTGTCTTTGCTTTTCAATTTTCGTTTTAATCCACCGACTTCCGAAATCAAAGTAATTTTTCACTTTTTTTTGGGTTTTTGTTTGGAAGTAGGTCGTTTTTTTTTGTAAAAAGTTTTTATTTTCACTTTTTTGTTGTGGTACCTACTCCACACAAATTCGAATACCACTACCTGCTATGTAAATTACAGTGTGAGTAAAATAAAATATCATCTACATACACTAAGTCGGAAAAATACGTAATTATTGAAGCTTACTCAAAAACTACCCAAGCAAAGTTAGTAAAATTTATATGAGACCACACGGGAAGCACCAACTTTCAAATAAAAAACGAATCATCAAAATCGGTTAGTCCAGTCGAAAGTTCTGAGGAAAAAACATTTAAACAAATACAGATGAATTAATAACCTCCTCCTTTTTTTGAAGTCGGTAAACAAATTCGCTCATTTAGTAAGTATGATGTTTAATAAAACTCAACATTTCACTGTAGTGTGAGTTCATACTTAATACTATGGAACCCAAAAATATTTATATTTTATTTATTAAGGCTGTAACCCAATAACAGATTTTATCTCACTCGCACCATACTACTCGCGACCTGGGTGAGAGCGAGACGGAGTGGGGCGTTAGCGGGTTTCAAGCCTCGAAAATTGTAGGTAATTGCTTTTTACGGTGAAAAGAATGGAAATTAAAAAAAAAAAGCACTAGACCTGCTTTGTAGATAGTTCAGTTATTATGCAAAGTTTCATGATCTAATTTGAAGTATTTTTTTAATACCACCAGTTTATTTTTAATTTTTAGAGGTAAATTTGGATTTTTTTTCTATTTAGAAAATTTTATGTCTTCGTGTTTTCGCCAAACTTAAGACTCAACTCAACTTTAACATATATTTATTTCAAAATTAATGCTGCAGTATTTTCGGCATAACAGAGGATCATGCTAAGCAATTAGAGGTAGGGTGCGCCCTTAACTAATCTTATCTGAAAGAGGGCGTAGATTGTTGGTGTAGGCAGATTCTATTTACACACCAACCCTATTCTGCGTTATACCAAGTAACTGCACAGTAATTTATTTATATTTAATTAACAAGTAACATGACTCAAAAAGTTAGTAGCAATCTTTCTTATCAACTTTGTTAGTACACTTAACCTACCACTGCCTTAAAGGTATGAGAATCCCTGCTACAAGCTCAAAACCGATGTAGAAAGCTTGCAGCAGCGATTTACACATAAACAGTCTAGTCTGCTCGCAACACACTGCAGTATAATGTTGGGACTGGCCCGCACCCGGCGCACCAGGGAAGCGCATCTTTTCCGCATCGTAGTGTAGAAACAATCGACACGCGCATCAGCAAACATCCCTGAAGCGCTACAGAAGCGGAACAGCCCCATCAATACCCGGAACGCATTATTTTATTGCACTCGAAGGGCGCTGTACGATTTTTGAGTGTAATCTACCCACAGGCTGCACGTGTAAAATGAGGTGCAATATGCACGAAACAAGGTTCTTTTTACTTCTCTAGAGCAACGTGCAAACCTACGAGCGATCATATTAGCTCTCACCGACAGCGCCCTCCTTTCTCTTTCAATGTCATCACCGTCTCTGAGGTCAGCGGTCAAAAGATGTCCCAAGTACTTCACTTTATATATTATCTTATATCTTTATATACTTTATATAATGACCTTCAATATCCAGTTTCAATCAATCAATAATCAATTACACATCCTATCACAGTCCATACCTGGTTTCTCCCAGGCTGTGCCACAACACTCTGTCCTCTGCCTTCTTTTTAGCCAACTTTTTAAGGTCGTCTGTCCATCTAGCTGGAGGCGTCCCACATTACACTTGCCGGTATCCAGTTGATGGTGCAATAAAAATAATGACTTTTTCAGCGCTTAAATAAATGGTGATATTATCAATATAACAGATTTTCCTAATATCGGTTGGTTTTGTGAATATTTTGGCCAATTAAATTCTTACCGCATCAAAGGGCCAGTACCTATTACATAATTATTTCGTTTATTGGAATGATAATATGCGGTGTTTCGTGTTTTGTTTGTTATTTTGTAACTTAAGGCTTGTGCTAACTGGCGCGATTTCGCGGGCGCGTCAGGGAGCGCTACCCTTGTCGCGCCCGTGATATCGCGCCTGTTTGTGGGAGCCTTTACGCCTAATTACTCGTGCAGTATATAACAGATCATTCTATCAACTGGGCTGCCCTATACTCAATGATTGATTGGACTGGAGCAGTGAATAATATTGCAGTTAGTATTGCGTTCAAGTTTAGACACTTCAGTCTTATTGCCATGCTGACTATAATGTATTAGAAGGTTACGATGTTACACCATATTTGTTTGGATTATTCGGTTTAGGACAGATTCTGGTTTGGGCAGATTCTAGTTACGGCAGATTCTTTTTTTGGCAGATTCTCGTTATGACAGATATTTTTCCCACTGCATTAATCACCGCGCTTGCTCAAGCGATTTCAGTCTCATTAACTGTGAATCCAGGTTTTCTTATGATGTTTTACCTTCGCCGATGTCAGTAATTCTCAAGATAAACTCGGAGAGTACAGTCGCATGAATTAAAAAAGGCCTTCCACTATATGGCAGGTAGGTACAATTTGGCCAGTACATAAAACTAGAATTTTGGCTTGGGGACTGTTTGCGTGAGCATTCCACGTGTCTTCAACCGTATCCATACGTCTGCCGACGGCTCCAATATCTTTTTCAAGGACATCGTCGCTTCTCTACTCTGCTGTTAACTGAAAAAACCGCTAGAGAGCAGAAAGATGCACGTGGCCTGGTTCTGATGCGTTCAGAAACGCTCCATAACATGTGAGTCATTCGTCACAGTAAAAAAAATCGATTTGTGTTAGCCTGAGAAATTAATCTTCATATTCTAAAAATAAATAAATACGGCGAAGGAAAAAGGAGGGTTACAATCGCAGCAAGGAATTGCAACGAGAAAAGTGTTTTGTTAACACAGTGGTCGGATATAATTTCTTCTAGGAAACAGAAATAAAATTCAAAGCTAAACAAAACATTGGTTCAAGGTCGCACCCTTTCCTGGAAATTCCATTACTCGGAAATCCAGAGCACCTGCACCGTAAAATAGATAGGTGCGGAAGGTCAACTCCAACGCAACGAGCGAAAACGCACGGCCACCAAACAACGTCAGCTGAACGTGAACTGGCAGTTGTCGTTGTTTATACCGGGCGGCTGCTGTTATTTTTTCGTATATTTTGAACTTGACGCTCACAGTCTGCGGTAGAATATACGTAACGTGTGAACGTGACCTTAGATACGGCTAACGTCAGCGAGTGGAAGCGCATTGCATTCGGACTTAATCCCTATAGGAGTTGAGAGGAATTAAGTACGATTTGATACGATGCTATATTTGGGGGATCGGTTCGAAACTATTCGATACCTAGAATCGTATCCCTTAGATGCGATGCGGATCGATCCAAAGTATTGATAAAAATTGCAATTATAGTATGTAGGTAGTTTAGTTTGAGATCGCCTTACGTGTTTTATGGAACCAGTCTTCTGCAGGTAACCTGATTATTTTTGCCTGGATATTTCGTTGTAGTAATAACGAAATTGAGAGATTTTTTGTGCAATTGCGATGGCAAAATATGAAATACATTGTTAATGTTTGTTCTAGTGAAGGTGAATAGGTATACATCCTTACTTAAATAAAACAAAGTCCTCCGCCGCGTCTGTCTGTCGTCCTGTACGCGATAAACTCAAAGACTACTACACCGATTTTCATGCTGTTTTCACCAATGGATAGAGTGGTTCTCGAGTAAGGTTTGAGTATATAATAACCGACATCCACGCGGGCAAAGTCGCGGGCATCAGCTAGTAATATATATTTTGAGTCGTTGACATTATTTGTGGAGGCACTTGTTATTCCTTCAAACTTTTACCACAAAATGTTTAATCATGATTTACTTTAATCAAATTGCATACAACCCGCAAACTACATAGCTATCGGGAGTGATTGCAATATCAACTGTAATTTTATTTATTTACAAGACTTGAAAATCGGTGATACACAATATGCCTGTATAAAATGAAGTCGTTCATTTGCTGTACCCATCGATAGAGAGACCTCTAATAAAGAAATTGGCTTAAGATCACTCCTGTAATTCCCGAAGGGTTAGGTGTACAAATACAGGGTGTAAAAAGACACATCACATGGCCATCAACTACGCATTTTGTACATCAAATAAAGTAAAATTGCACAAAAATAATTGCTGGGAAACGATTTCTATTTTTGGTGTAAAAAATCGCTGTTTTCGGTAGTGCGCAACGTAAGCCACGCAAAACATTGTGTATAAGGGTGCATGTAACGGTTCAGGGTTTGAGGGCTATTTAAAATTAGGTAAGTTATAACATTTAAAACTTGCTTTCTTTAAAAAGTAATATCTCCGTAACCAGAAGGTTCCCAGGTATGGGCCAGAACAAAAAAAATATCACAATGACGGGAATAAAAAGTGTTTCGGCTTCGTTTAGTGTCTTTTTACACCCGTTAGTAGGTACACCTACATTTCACCAGTCATATTACCTACAAATGTGTTTAAAATAATTTGGTATTCAAACTTTTAATAGAAAATAAATGTATTATGAAATCTGCTATTAACATCATACCCTCAGCACGCAAAGAATGACCACTAGATAGTAGTGATCATGCTTGGCGTAGTACGCGGATATGGGTACCTACTAAGCGGAGAATAGATATCTGTCATTCGCTATTCATCAGAATAAACTCAAAAACTTGTGTGTGAATGGAACTGGGGTACTGGACAGGTGCGCAAAGTGATCTCCGAGGTAGCACGCAAATTTCTTTGACGATATTTTTATTCTTAACGTGTATACGCGAAGGTAGCCAGCGAAATTAAAATTTTCTGTCGTTTCTTATGGACTATCCTGACGCTTTTGCCTTAAAGATTTATTTTCCATAATATGAATAAAAAAAATTACGTATCGTTTAGGTATCATTTGAAAGAGCTCACTATAAGGATAATAAAAAAGAAAAAAAAATACACACGACTTCCAAAAGAAACACAAAAAAAGTGAAAAATAACTTTAATTTCGGAAGTCGGTGTATTTGCTTTTCAATTTTCGTTTTTTGCCGCGGGTATTTTGCAATTTCATAGAATTCAAGCGAAACGCAGCTTTATTAGGTAGAAATGAAGTCGAAGACTTTATCTGTTGCTTTCGTAGAATAATTCGAGTTTATTTATTTCACTTTCGCAATGTTGATTGTTGTTTTACAGTAATAATATAGCCTGTTACTGTCCCACTTTAGGGAAAAGGCCTTCTCATACTGAGAAGGCACGAATATTGATCACCACGCCTTGTTCAACGACGGTTTGGCGATGTTAGACCGTTATCCTAACCAATATTATAAATGCGAAAGTGAGTTTGTTTGTTTGCTACGCTTTCACGCTAAAACGGCTTAACGGATTTCAATGAAATTTGGCTCATAGGTAAACCTTGACCTGGAGAAGGACATTAGTTATTTTTCATCCTGAAGCGCAGACGAAATCGCAGGCAACAGCTAGTCCAAAATAAATGCGCCATTACAAAGTTACTTTTGCAGTTTATAAAATTTTTCGTTACTTACACTACCTAAATAGACAGACGAAATCGCAGGCAACAGCTAGTCCAAAATAAATGCGCCATTACAAAGTTACTTTTGCAGTTTATAAAATTTTTCGTTACTTACACTACCTAAATAGACAGATATAATATATCGCACTCCTAGATCTAAACTGAGACAACTCAAAATAGATCATTTCTCAAGAGACGATAAAAACGTATACCTGCCTTTTTTGTTAGGGAAGTTATACAATTTAATTTGATTCTAGAGAATAAATAGCTTGTAAAATGTCACTGTATATAAACTGGGGCTAAAATTCAATCCTGCGTATGATCACCGAGCATTCGAATACAAACATAACTCAAAATTAACGATTTTTGAGTTGTCTCAGTTTAGATCTAGGTGTGCGATATGTAGGTAAGGTAGGTACTGTAGACTCCGAGAGAGTCTACAGTACCGGATCGAATGAAATACTGGTTGCTCGTTTAACTGAATGTAATCGTTAGAGAAATCAATGATACATTTTATATTATCTAGCCTGCAAGTCAGCCTTGGGCCGTCACTCTATCTCTTCCTATTCTATTAACAAAATGTTCGAACCCTTGAAATAAAGCCTTCCTTAACAGCCAGTATAAGTGTAGGTTGCTTATTGCATAGAACCTTACAGTACAGTAACTCACAGACGATCTTTCCTTATATATCCTATACCTACACCTACTTCTCGTCTCCTTAAATATAGATTGAGATCTTAGCGATTGTCAGGGTAAATTGAGTTAAACTCAAACTCAAACTCAAACTCAAACTCAAAGCATTTATTTCAATTAAACCATTCACAGGCACTTTTGAATTGTCAAGGAGTCGGTCAGTCAGAAATATGAAGCTAGTTGCCCATTCCAAAGCGTAGTAGGTACCTATGGAGAAGAACAGGCAAGAAACTCCATGGACACTCTTTTAAATCAAAATATTGTTACAATATGTGGGTTACATCATTTATGTTGAAATTATACATGTGAGAACAATGTAGAAAGCACGTTAAAAGCGTCCGCAATTATTACATAAAACAATTCAAAAATTAAAATAAGCCATGGCAGCTAAGAGATGACCAGTCACAACTGACGGCGCCCGTTCACGAACATGACGCATGGATCAGCACCATTCAGCTCAACCATTTTGAAGGGAGCTAAATGATCCGACACACGCGCCACCACCAGCGAGACATTTCAGTGAGCATGACATTCCCAGTCGCCAGGGCACATTCAAGTCAATGAAAGACAAATTACCCGGTAAATGGTAGCTCAATAGTACATAGTACTCACACCTGTGCTATGCAATTATATAATACAAAGGAGATTGAGTTTATACAATGCAAGATGGTCTTCCGATCTTCAGCAGCTCCAACAGTATTTTCGAATGTTAGTTAGTTAGTTGTGATTGTGGAGCAGGACCAGCATTAAGCCAAGCATTCTTATCAGAGATGTAATCCTCCAACTTATAATATGCCTGCCTGCATAGTGTGCGTTTTATACAAGTTTTGAATTTCGACTCATTCAGTTGAAGTATGTGGGGAGGAATTTTATTGTAACATTTTAAACAGTACCCCATGAAAGATGAGTCTACTTTAGCTAGTCTGAAACCTGGTTGAACTAATAGGTCCCTATTTCTAGTACTATAATTATGTCTATCACCTCTTTTACTAAAAAGATGTAAATTTTTTCTTACGTGCTTGATGTTTTCATAGATATATTGACAAGGTACCGTCATGATGTTTATATCCTTAAACAGTTCCCTTAAAGAATCGCGCCTGCGGAGATTATAAATAGCTCTGATCGCTCTTTTCTGCAGAATAAAGATAGACTCGATGTCTGCAGCCCGTCCCCATAGTAAAATACCGTAAGACATGATGCTATGAAAGTAACTAAAATAGACTAGCCTCGCGGTATCTACATCAGTAAATTGACGGATTTTTCTGACAGCATATGCTGCTGAACTTAGCCGTCCTGCAAGAGATGTTAAATGAGGACCCCATTGTAGCCTTGAGTCGAGCGTGATCCCCAGGAAAACAGTTTTATCGACGAACTCTAGTTTCTCTTGATTCAATACAATCTCGCAATCCCTACTTTTGACATTTGGCAAAGAAAATTTGATGCACTTAGTTTTTTAAAGATATTTGATTTTAATTTCATAAACAAACAGTTTGTAAAATGAAAAACTGCATACATAAACTTACTTTAGTAAATTTTTTTGAACTTGATGCGTGAATCTTTCTTCTTACACTAAAATAAAATATGGAAAACACCATAAAATCCATTAACATAATCTGAATCTAAAATAATATCAGTGAAATCGCGCATTACTGCGCATTCGCGAATTAATATTTTCGGAACTCGGTGCAACATGCAACAATGTTATTGATTCCGTAAGTTGTCGTACTAGACTAGCAAGACGCCATAGGTATTTTCTATCGGTACATGTCAATAATGAACTAAACAAAATTTTATCCGGTCTAGTTTCACGAGTGCCAATCGAGGATCAGATATTATCTTCTAACGTTTAACTACGAGGAAACCGAAAAACGTACTTCAGAGAAGGATTAAGGTAAACACACATAATTAAACATATTTAAATACACCATCACACTCACACACACTCACATTACATTACACAACACACACTTGCATATCCTACTCACACACCCCCACCCAACACACTACCTTATTTAAATATTAAGAATTAAAAAAAAAAAAAACTTAATCCTTAATCTTTATTATTGTTTTCTTTTGTTCATTTGAGAGTAAACCTAAATTCTATAGTTTTTTTTTTAGCATAACATTTAGTGTAAAGAAAATTGGAGAAGGCGCTAACTCCTGACATACAGGTTTTTAACTAGTATGGGATTCAGAGGCTTCATATTTATTTATTTATTATTAGGTTCTTCAACAATAAGTACACTATTACTTTATAATTAGTACATTGCAAACTTACGTCTAAGCGCCTCATTACTTATAGAAAAACACAGCATTTAGTTTGCGCAGATAACACACAATGAATTAATTAAATCAAGTAATACATAGATAACAGCCCGTATTACCTATTATCTATTACCTATTACATAGATAACACAAAAATATAGAATATAATTGATGTACATTATGATTCTGTAACCTCATATTATGTCAATAAAGATTATTGTATTGTACATAATAAATAATAATAATATGTTGACTTAGACCCGGTTTAGCTTCAGTGTGAGTTAACTCGAAGTTAGAGTGATTCATGACTGAGTTCTAACTAATTTTGGTACAACTGAGAGAACTGCTTTTATTAAATACCGGAAAATGTTTTTTTCATTATATCTTCAAAATAGCTTGGAAATATCAATGTAGAATATGTAGTTAAAGTTATGAAAGTTAATTATTATGCAAAAAAAGACCTCCAACTTAAATTGCCCGTATATTCAAATCACAAATATCATTCTTTGACAGTTATATCTAATGGCTCTATCTGAAAATTGACGTGTAGAGTGTCAATTAGCGTAACAATTAATTTCCCTGACCGTAAATTCTGATTTTGAGGAAAAAAAAAATCTTATTACTTTGATCTTACCACCAAAGTATGTCATCTGTTAGACGAAGGAAAACAAACTCCGCTAGACAATTTGTTTGCTCGCGTGCTCATTGTTGCGGTATCTCCGAAAAGTCATTCGAGGAAGTTTAGGTTTGTTAAAAAAAAAAAAAGGTTGGCGGGGAAAAAGATTCATAAAATAATGACCACAATACTCAATGTTAACATTCCCGACAAATGAAGCCTAATAAGCTGATTACAACGTCAATAGTTTCTTATCGAACCTTTTATCCTGCTCCCAATGTTTTCTTTTTTTTCGATAGGCTCGAGATTGGCTACTTTAGTGATGACAGGTTAAGTAGACATTGATTCGCGCTTACTTTCGGCAACTGTTGAAAAACACGGAATGTACCAAAGAGTTCTACTTACTAAAGCTACGCATACTTAATGAGGTTGAGAGTGTCACGTTGAAACCTGATTCTAGGGGTAACTACAGCTAAGCACCCGCCGCGTCCGCAAGACAAAACTTAATATCTATTTAATTTTATGTGGACGCAATTTCAGATTTCATTTGGAATGTTGGCGCGTAAATTTTTCGTATATAACAACTTTGCCCGCTGCTTCACCCGGGTGAATGAAAAAAAAAAATGAATTACGTAGGTATGCCTTTCATCAAAATCCGTTCAGCCGTTTTAGCGTTAAAGCGTAACAAACACAAACACACTTCCGCATCCTAATCCTAACTAATATTATGAATGCAAGTGAGTTTGTTTGTTTGTTAGTTACGCTTTCACGCTGACACGGTTTAATGGATTTGGATGAAATTTGACACATGGCCTGGAGAAGGATATAGGATACTTTTTATCCCGATATTCCCACGGGGTCGAGACTTATGCGGGTGAAACCGCGGGGCGCAGCTAGTTTATAATATTACTAGCACTTGCCCGCGACTTCGCCTGCGATCCAGGATGAAAAATAGCCTATGTCCTTCTCCGAGTCATGTTCTACCCAAGTGCCAAATTTCATCCAAATCCGTTTCGCCGTTTTAGCGTGAAAGTGTAACAAACAAACAAACTCTATTTCGCATTAATAATAATTATTATAGTTAGGATAGTTAGTAAATATCAGTATAGATAATAATATAACAGATAGATAATATAATTTCTTAAATCCTTGGGAGTTGGAAAATCGCGGCAAGAATCGATTCCTAAAAACCTAGATATTGATCTACTGAATCAACATTTCTCATCTTCGCCCCACTGTAATGGGACCATGAAGGCAGCTACAATAAACTATCTTTCAAACCTTCCAACTCCGGACCATTCCCCATTTATTTTTAGTCAATTCTCTGATTGTGATGTTAAGAAGAGCGTAGTTTCAATCACATCTAACGCAGTTGGTAGTGATTGCGTAAGTCGAAAAATGATACTCCCTGTCCTCGATGAAATCCTTCCTATCCTATGCTATATCCTAAACTACTCAATTACCTATGGTGTTTTTCCATCGATGTGGAAAGAGGCCAAAATCACTCCTTTACCCAAAAAATCAAATCCTACGTCCTTTTCCGAATACCGTCCTATCTCTATCTTGCCTTTCCTATCTAAAGTCCTAGAACGCCTTGTCCACAGTCAGCTTAGTGCTTTCCTTTGTAAGAACAGTCTGTTGAATCCTTTCCAATCCGGTTTTCGTCCTGGTCACAGCACCACTACAGCCTTAGTTAACGTCACTGATGACATACGGTTAGGCATGGAAGGAGAAAATCTGACGGTTCTTTGCCTACTAGATTTTAGTAACGCATTTAACACTGTGGATTTCGATATCCTGCTTGGCATGCTTCGCTCGCTTAACATATCTCCAACGGCGATTGACTGGTTTCGTAGTTACCTGTATGGCCGCCGGCAACGTGTATGCATAGAAGAGTCTTGCTCTTCTTGGTGTTGTACTTCTGCCGGTGTACCTCAGGGTGGCGTTTTATCTCCTTTACTCTTCGCAATATTTATAAATTCTATTTCCAAAAAACTTCTTTCTTCCTACCACCTTTTTGCAGATGATTTGCAAATTTATAAACAAGCTGCTCTTTCGGATTTGGCCGATGCAATAAATTGCATAAACAAGGATTTGGATTCAATTTGCGAGTGGAGTGAGGCACATGGGTTGCAGGTTAATCCATCGAAGACTCAGGTTATTGTTGTTGGCAGCTCAAGGAAGATCCCCAAAATAAACTGGTCGCAACTTCCTCAAGTTCAATTTAACGGAACTGCTATTCCTGTTAGTGAAAAGGTTAAGAACCTCGGAGTTTGGGTCGACAAACATCTTTCTTGGGGTCCCCAGCTACAGGATGTAAGCCGCAAAATTTTTGCATCTGGTAAGTCCCTGAGGCGATTGCGGAACTTTCTTCCAACTGCCACTAAAACTGCGCTTGCACAATCCCTTTTACTTCCCATCCTTGACTACGCTGATGTCAGTTATCTTGATCTCACTGAGGCACAACTAGATAAACTTGAGCGACTTCAAAACTTTTGCATAAGATTTATATTTGGCTTGCGCAAATATGATCACATTTCTGAATTTCGTACAAAGCTTAAGTGGCTTCCCATACGTCTTCGCCGGAATTCTCATATCTTATTTCAGCTTTACAGTATTCTGTTCAATCCTACAACCCCCTCTTATCTTAAAGAACGGTTCAAGTTCCTTCATGACACACATAATAGATATCTGAGGTCATCGGAAAACTTGAAACTAGAAATGCCGATGCATTCGACCAGTTTTTATGACAAGTCCTTTACAGTTCAAGCAGTACGGTTATGGAATGCCTTGCCCGTGTCGATAAGGCGTGCTCAAACTTTGTCCACTTTTAAAATTCTGGTAAAAAAACACTTCCTCTCTCCTGAAACATCGTTATTAAATATAGCTCTTTCCTCCTGTTTCATGTTTATTATTGTATTGTTTATATATATATATATATATATTTATATAGATAAGTATATGCTTTATGTATATGTGTATTTATTGTATATGTAAATGGTACACCACTGACTACCTGCAGTATTATCTCTCCTTCGCGCTTTAATCCATCCAAAGGTTGTCTGTAAAAGATCGCTTTTAGCGATAAGACCGCCCATTGTGTCACCCTATGTTAAATTTTCTACATTTGTATCTGTATTTTTATGGTGTACATAATAAAGAGTATTCTATTCTATTCTATTCTATATAACTGTACAGAAAATATAGATTATCTCTCTAGTAGCTGCGTAAGCTTTTAAATTATTAGGTACCCATGCACAGTGAAGCTTCCTTATTTATTTTTTCCTTTATTTCATTTATTTAAACACATAATTATAAATTACATTTTTAAATAGTTTTATAAAAAACATTAAAAAATAGTAGCTCAATCAAATGAAACCTAAAAAATATATTGCCAAACGTTCTTAGTTCCAGTTAAGCGCATCACTGCGCTTACCTGGAACAGGGGGCTTAAAATAGTCACTTTGGCAGAATCATAATAGGAAAATATTATGAATCATCGTAAAATTTCATAAACTGACAATTCATAATATCAACAGCGTGCGGTTCATTATTACGAATTATTTAATCTGTTTTACAGTTTTCTATGGAGATTCGTAAAATGGTTGACACATTATGAATTGCTTTTGTGTCAAATTAGAGGAATTGCTAATGACAGCTGGGAATTCAGGAAATGAATTCATTTTTATGTATACCTGTAGATTATTTTGTTATTTTTTCTTAATCATTTCAACAACGACATTGTTGAAAGATTTCGGGATTTTAACAACTCCTGTACCAAATTTTATTCTTTTATTTCTGTTTTGTTTTGAAAAACGTTTGGGGTTGCGTGGATATGGGAAAAAGGCGCAAGAAAGGTAGCCACGTCGAGGGCGAGGTGTGGCGCGGGGGTAGCAGCCGCAGCGGCGGCGCTCAGCCGCTCACTGTCGCACAGAACGGCTTTGTGGCAACACGCCCCAAGCCGACCTCCGACTCCGCGAACAGGCGCGCTCGTCGCGCCATGTAGTTATACCCAACAGTTAAAGAACAAGCTTCAAACTGTTGTCAACTATCACTAAAGTTGTCAAAAAATACTCCGGCGTCGGAACTGACTCCCAGCAGCCGCAAAGTTCTGGTGAGTACTTTACGATTTTTGGATCTCCGCGCGCCATTTTATTTTAGGGACCGCCGTCACCTTACCCTGCAAGGTTCCTCGCGCCCTAAACAGCCCATTCACACCTCGCGGACCCGCGAGCTCATCGAGCTACAGGTAAGCATCAAGTTAAGTTCAGTGGTTCTAGTTTCAGCAAAACGCAGTGGGATTACTTTGAAACGGTTGGTTTGTTTAAGATTTAACGAAGAAAGAAATTTAAGAAAGGGCTTTCTAAACGCCTTAATTCTTCAAAATATTTTACTTGCAATTATTTTAAACGTGTTTTGATATTTTTCGAACGTGCCAACGTGAAATTTTCTTTTAATTATAATTTTACACACGACTATGCTAATAAATTATTTGGGGAACCGTGGCGACCGTGACGGCGGTATTTTTTTTTTATTGATTTTCGGTCACACTCATTTACTTAAAATTTCAGCTTTCGGTATCATACATCTCAGTACGTCTTCCATTATATATTTGTCACCTTTGCAGGACATTTATGGCTTCAATATTTTATCGTTAGCAGACTCAACTGCAAAATTTCGGCTTACGAAATGCAACAGCCACAATATTTTTAAGCATAGTTTCTCGCGTGTTTATAATGTTAACATTTATAATATCTTGTGTCGGATTTATTAAGTCGTAAGTAAGTGACTTAATTTTTTATATAGTCACCTGCATGTTTCTTGTGATAAATACATTCCAATAAACAGTTGCGTGAAAGGAATCGGGGTGTGCGATAAAGCAGGCCAGTAGATATGATTTATTTTACAGCATCTTTATTGTGAAAGATACACTAAAATTAAATACCGAAATCTCAAAATATTATCACATTTAAAGCGATAACAATATTTTCAGTACATTCTGTTTCATTTGAGGTATAGTCTGACTAAAATCGATTAGAGTAAACGATACAACCACACTTTGGCGGGTCGTAAAATTAAGGTGCCTTTACGGTACGGTACCGAAATTGCTATTTAAGGTACTTACACAAGAATACTTTTCTAGTTATTTATTATTTTTATCCTCTGGTATCTGGTCTGGTTTGAGTTAAAGTATCAATTATATAGTTGGTCGTAACTAATCCGGATTTATAGTCGGCTCAGCCGTGCACATAGACGCTTTGCGGGAGCAGGCAGTTCAAAAGATCGATTTCTGAGGGCGTTCGGGCTCCATGCCTACCCTCGTTACCGCTCCTTTGAATGACCTTTGTAATTTTTTTAAGATTCCGGATCATATTTTCATTCAGTTGTTCATACGAGTATCAAGTTTCTTTTCGAATAGAAAAGTAAAAGTCTTCAATATCTTCTTGATTTTTTATTTTATACAAACGATTCAGAAAGGCTCTTAGGAAAGTAATGTGTAGGTACCATCCACATAAAAGATTTGAACCTCTAAATAATAACAAATTGTAACCGTTTTGAGATATAGTTAGAATGTCGTTGTTAATCAAAAGGTAGATAAAAAAGATTCGGAAAAATACGAATACCTGCCTATAAAGCAGATAAAATTAAAATTAAAAAGATAGACTGTAATAGAAACAACCTTAAAAAGTTGTCTGGGATAGCGTGGATGCAGAAGGCGGAGGACAGGGTGTTGTGGCGCAGCCTGGGAGAGGCCTATGTCCAGCAGTGGACTGCGATAGGATGAGTTGATTGAATAGAAACAACTGAGAACCTGCTCATGACTGATTCTGTAGAATAATACTTATACTTCTTAAATCATCTTCCTGCACTTGTGCCAATTTATGGGGTCTTCTTTAAATCTAAATAAAATTAAAATCAATTATAACAAAAACCAATGTTTTAGTCGCCTGCTGATCATTAGAAACAATGTTAGAGGTTATGTTGTCAAAGACGCAACAGGGGTTTGAAATTTTGCACGATCAATGACCGTAATAGGGTCGCTCCGGATCTCATTGGACATAATACCGACAGGGACGGAAATACTCATTCATAGTACTCGTATAAGCGACATTCAACAAGTTCAAAGAATTTGAAGGACATTTTCATAGTAGGTAAGTAATAGATTGATTTAAAAACACTTGTGATTTCAAAATCCCCTATTAGATATTTTACAATAAGCATAGGCATCGAAAATAAGTACTTAAATATATTTATCACTATTCTTTTAATACTGCTGCTTACTGCATATAAAAGTGGCTTCTGATCAAAATCCAACAGAAGAATGAAATAATGTTTGAAATAAATGTTATATAGCTCGATTTACCTTTTCACATTTTAATATAAATTTTGAAACAGTAAATGAATTATTGGAGCTTTATATTAGGAAAATTACCGATTGCGTATTATTATATCGACTCGATTGCTGACTCGAATTGCACGGACTTAAGCCCTCATGTAGCGATACATTTTTTTTTAAATTACTTTCATTTCCTCAATTTCCTTAATTGAACAAAAGCTTTGGAAAATAATAATAATTAATTAATACATTTTCAGTAATTTATTGCAGGCTACATTCGATCGGGGCCGCTTTAAAAATATGAATTTGTAAGTCGATTTTCAATCAAAATTGGATGCGGAAGGTAAAGTCTACAGGCAAAGTTGATGAATATTTATAAATCTTGAATTTGGTTAATTAATAGTTTATGAAAATCAAGTTGAAGTTTTCGTAATTATATTTTTTACAAAATCGTAGTATGCCAAGCCGAGGCAATTCGCTTTTGGGAAAACCTTTTATAAGCAAGGTATTGAAAAACATCAAAAACCATTTATTAGTCTCATTAATATCATTTACAATTACCGTAAAATACTTATCTTACAGAATTCTGAGATAATGCAATTTAAAAAAAAAAACTGTCTGTTTCGCCCTGTGTCCGGGGCAAATTAGTCATATTATGCATAATAGGCATACCCAGACTTATAGTCTTGTGGAAGTCTAAAATCTAGCAAAAAATTAGCTGAAGGGTCTCGTCATCATTATCCTCTTTGCATTACAGGAACAGTGGACCCACCTGTAACATGCACGGCAAGTGACCAAACCCTCTTTAGAATCCGAGTACCAATATCCGGGGTAAAGACGTTGTTTTCTTCGCTGATTCTTTTTATTTTCTCTTTGTGTTTTCTTCTTTCCTTTTTATCTCATAAGCAGGTTTCTGTGTCTGAGCTTCTTCCAGGTTCTTTTTATAAAGAAAACTGCTAGTGGTTCGTTTTTGTGTTGTGCTTTGTGTTTTGGTATGATAGCTATAGGCACTTACGGTTCTTTCAAGCTCCATTTAGCACGTTCTGTCTTCGTTTTGGTAGTAGCGAACCATTTAAACCATAACTGTATCTGCAGAAGAAAAAGTAACACAAATATAGGCAAAACGGGCACCTTGCTCAGTGTGCCCCGCCCGAAATGCCCCCGAGGTCATATAAAATAAATGTTAACAAAATCGAAAGTATTTGGTAATTTGCTCACAAAATTTTCTAGTTATTTAGCCACATAATTGAACGTACAAATTAACTTAACAAATTAGAATTTAACAGAATCACGAATTAACAAAAACACCAAGATTTAGAAAATTAACAAATACTAAAGCGTCAAATCCTTTTTGTACGTTCGTTCACAAATCTACTTGTCGAGCACGAGGTCCACTGGAACGTAATCCGGCTAGTTCCGAACGTCTCAATTAATTATTCTACGAGAAAAAGGGGTTGTTTGTCATACCACGGGGGACAGCAGTGCCCCCCGGCTTTCCTACTTTTTTTTTGTATCTTCGGTTTACTTTCGTTATTCTCTGTACTTTCCGGAATGACGTATCTGTTGCAGTTTCTGCTCGTTTATTTTGTTTTGTGGCGTAAATTGATTTATAGTTCTGGTAGTGGTATGATGTTGAAGCTGAAATGGGCTAGCAGGGAACTGTATGATGACTCGTTGTAAGCCCTTCGTGTTTGGGCTCGTTGGATTCGTCTCGATGAGTTCTTTGGTACTAGATAGTATCTAAGTCTTTACAGACACTGAGTATGCTTAGGTATTCATATTTACAGTTTTATCCTCGTAATAAATAATCGTTGGGCTAAGGCTCGTGGCTCAATACGCCAGTCAAGCAACACTTACCGAGGTTGGACGGTAGATGGGTGACCATTCATTACATACCGAGTCCCTTCCGAACCTCGGAAAGCACGTTAAGCAGTTGGTCCCGGCTATCATTGGTAGATTTTTCAGCAATCGTTACGTGTAAGTTCGATAGTCTGACAACCGGTCTTGTCACACAATTTAAAATACTGGTATTCAGCTGCAACCAGTTAGACTGAAAGCCGACCCTAATATAGTCAGGAAAAGCGAAAAATTTATTTACCTGGTTTGAAAACCAGGTAAATAAAATAGTAGTTTTAGTAATAGTAGTTTTGGTTTGACTTTAGGTTCGTTTTAATGTAGTTTTGATGACCAACTACTTTCATAATATTAAGAAGATTAACATGCAGAGAACCGAAGATGTTGAACAGCGCCGAACAGATATAAAAAACTGCTTTTTTATTAAAATCTTTACTATTGATTACAAAGAAATTTACAAATACGATATTTAGTATTTTCAGACCCACATTGCAGCCTGAGAGTCTAGGTAATCATAGGAGACTGGAAATGCCCATTATCGGCAATTTCAGTTTCCAGGCGAAAAAAAATTTGTGCCGTCAAATCAATATCTAAGTTCAATTCATTTATTCACATAAAATCGATAGTTACATCAAATAAAAGCTCAATGATCGATAGTTACAACTGTGAAATGTAGGAAAATTTGTTTTTCTTGCGCAAAACATCAGAGTTTTTATGATTGAAAATGATGTCTTTGAGAAAAGTATAAAGTTTCGTGTGATGTATTAATTGAATGATTAACAGATTGACACTGCATTTTTTTTACTTTTACCTAAGAATAACCTATCGAAATATAAATGCAAATCGGGTAGGATTCTATTAATCATAAAAAGTAAAAGTATCTTAACACCCGTAAGAAACAAGAAGAAACTTTGATGGCACCTACTTAAAATTTTTTGGGTACGTTTCCACCTTATGAACTTTCCTGTTTCATTCTTTTTCATACCTCAAGAATTGCGAACCTCATTCTGGAGCGTAATGAAACTGCGTCATAACTTTGGTCTGTATTAGTCTAAAATTTAGTTCTTACGTAAAAAAAATTTTGCACATGAGTAGACCATGACCTGAATTTGGATAAAGGATACTTTTTATCCCGACAATCTTACGGAATCGAGACTTATGCGCGTGAAACCGCGGGGTGTAGCTAGTCAGTAAATAAAAATGCTAATTTATCAAAAGGATCATTAAGTGCACCAAGAACTCTGAATACGTATTAAAAAGATCATAGAAATTCTCACTTTGGAAGACTAGGAACCCACTACGCATTTCTGACCTTTATTTTGTATTTCATTTTATTCGAATAATATTGACCTGCAAATATCTGGCCAGTTTTAAATAACAATATTCATAAAAAATAAGCCCTGTAAGAAAAGTGTTTCTCCTCTCAACGAGGCATCCTCAAGATGACGATTGACCTGTCGCGAACCCGAACACGACGTGTTACCACGCCGAGCGCCGGACGCAGAGACCAAAGCAAGGTCAGCAAGTCACGTAGAGCAGTAGTATACATAAATAAAAAAGTGTCCGATTTCAACACCAACAATTAAATGCAACTTCCTACATGCTATTTTATTTTCAGTGTTTTCAATATTTAATTCCATGTGGGCTCTATAACTAATTTCCCCAGAGAATATTTTATTACGGATGGATTAAACAACACATTGCAATTAACTTTTCCTTCACAACGCATAAAATTTTATCGTTGCTGTGAATTCTCGTATACCTACGAGTAGACCTTGATGCGTCGCCCTTACACGAGAAAATACTCTTCATTTCATGGGATTTAACATAAAAAACTGGTATCGTATTCCATTCACCTACGGTTTTCACAAGGGCATCGTGAATGTTGGTTAAACGGTCAAACCAGCTATACTTAGTCAGTCTGCCGCTGTCGACTGGCAGTGACGAACGTCTGATGCAGGGGTAAGCGCTTTTTTTTTTGTTCCAGCCAAACGTGACATACCATTACTTAATTAAGCCGCCTAGTTTCTTTATATTTCCGATAATTGAGTTGTGGATGACGAAATCCTGTTACTTTTTATTTAAAAAAACCGGCCAGTTGCGTGTCTGACCACGCAAAATGAAGGGTTCCGTAGTCGGGATGAATTATCCCAAGAACAAACTTACATTGTAGTTGAAAAACATGTTCTCCCATACATTCCAACTGCAAATGTAAATTTGTACGCACTATACTGAGAGATTTGCCATGTTATTTTATTTAACTCCGTAGAGTTCTTAGAGGTTTTCCTGTAATCTATGATTAAAGAACCATTCTCTGTATTTCCTTCAAAATTTTAGGCTCAGTAGTTTCGGAAATAAGGGATGGTAAATTTTCTGACGGACAGCCAGCCAGCCAGTAAGACAGACAGACACACGAGTGACCCTGGGTTCCGTTTTTTCCTTTTGAGGTACGGAATCCTAAAAATGATATTGACCCTCACCTGCAACCTGCTGAAAATTCACTTCACAGTTCACTTAGGTAGCTACATATTGTATTAATAAATTTAAAAAAACGAAATGTGGAGCCTTACATTTTGTTTTTTTTTAACGGTATTATCACACGATTTAAAGCTTATTGCTCACCTGGCTTGCTTCGGATGTTAAATCAGATCGATACAGCTCTGCTTCCAACTACCGTTGATCTCGGTGACCACCATGTGCTCGTCCTGGTTGAAATCGCGGTGACTAGGGCATTAGCGGGGGTGGTAGCGAGGGCGATAGCGGGCGCGGTAGCGGGCGCGGTTAGGTAACCACAGTGCACCGCGAATTGTTGTTGCGCTTCATTAGAACAAGTCATTATTAAACCAGCGGATATTAACAACAATTTTATTACACAATCATATTTTTTTAAATATGTATTTTATTTTATTTTATTTAGTAAAGAAAAACGACTTGTCTAGTAGCGAGAGCAAGAACCGGTTGGTATAATAACACTGAAACTATAGACAGTCGGTCGCTAAAGGTCGCTTATTCTCGTAACGCTAGGCGAGCCACTTCATTATGTACTCAAACGGCGGTTACAAATGTTTGATGACTCGCACCCGTTTTGGCACCCGCGTAAGCCTCAGCGTGGACGAGGTCAGAGTAGCCTTTAGTTGCTTTATTATGAGAAAACAGCTAAAAGCGTACAGTCAACCTCAAACAGATTCATTTATTTATCTGTTTTCAAACTTTGTTCCGCACATAACTTAATACTCATTGGTTAATTCTACTCAATAGTCAATACTTTATACTCAACTCAATAATTTATACTAAATATTTCTAACTACACATGATTACAGTATTATTGAAAAAAAAAATGTAAAATCCGCAATTATTGAACGAACAAGTCGCCAAAATAAAAAATAAATATAACATATTAGTTAGGATTAGGATTAAACCAGAGGGGCAATTCCCGTAATTTTTAAGAACGTTCACATTCGCATCTCATTCGCAATCTGTCAAAATAACCATCCATTTACCAACATTTTTGACAAGTTTGACAGATTGCGACTTGAATGTGAATGTTTTTTAAGTACGAGAATTGGCCCTCTGATCCTAAATTGCTTAACAATAAATATATAAATTATATTGGGTATTCCAGCAGCAATTCACGAGCGGCTAATAAAAACGTTCAGTACCGAATTAACCGTTAATGGTTGTTCTCACGCCAGAAAAACGTTCATACTTTTTACAGTATGGAGTAATCAGGAGCGCTTGAGCAGGCTTGGTTAAGCGACCACTTGTAGAGCCTCGTTCGCGGGGACTCGTTGAGCATTTAATATGACACGGCACTTTAGGCTTGTGTACCTTACCTAATAAAGATCTTGCAACGTGATTAAAATAAAAATACATAGCTTTTGCAAAAAAAAACCAATATATTTTTGTTTCCTTTTGAGATAATAAGAGTTGAATTTTTTGTCAATTGATGTTACATTATTTGAACGAAGGATAATTTATATTCATTACTATACAAATAACTATTTAAACTTTATTTTATTTTACTCTATTTACAAAATAAATAACTCACTACAAGATTGATCTGACTTTATTAGGTACAGTCGCCAGCACATCAAGCTTCTGTCGAATTTCTTTAGTAGATTTTAAACTTTATCGCTAAAGCATTAGGTTCAAGGTTGATTGGGAAAGTTTGACAGATTTGGGTAGCTTGATGTGCTGGCGTGTGTACATTAATTTACTTGACATGGATTTCTAATTTCTAAAGTGTCAAATTAATTTACACGGCACAAACATTTTCATCAGTGTTGTTTCCTGGTTTCAGTCTTATACAATTTCACATACAGGGAGGTAAAGCCTCAGTCAATAAACTTCTTCCCGCTTTTAACCGGAACAGTATCTTTGTGCGTTTATTTATCTACTGGCTTATACAGTGTGTTAGGGTAAACACCTTTAACCTTAAAACCAGTGGTTTGGTTTCATTTATAGAACGTAAAATCAATGGAAAATAACAACTTTTTGTTTTAAAGGAAAATCTACCTTTTAACACAAGAATATTTCACCCTATGCGCTAGCGGCTAGGGCAACGAACTTGCGTCTCAAAACGCGGGCGCGGCGCGGGCGCGAAGAACACGCCACGTCCGCGCGTCCCCTTCCCCTCTCTTACCTCACTCCAGTCAGTCAGCTGTCTCGCTAGCGAGTGCACGTAATGCAACGTCGTAGCGCCGTCGCTCATTTCTCGCGCGTAAACAATAATTGTAGTTTGTGAGTAGTAGTTACACGTAAGGATGTCTTACACGAATGAACAGTTTACCGAAATAGTACGGCTTTACGCCATCGCGGGTGATAACCTGAACGAGGCGCGTAGGATGTACGCCGAACTATTCCCTAGACAACGTGTACCTAGCCGTAAAACAATGTTGGCGGCTACACAGAGAATGTGTACCTACGGACAGTTCACCGTGCCGGCCCACGCGCAGGGTCGTGGTAACCAGCAGCTGCCGGTTGATCTGCAAGAACGTATCCTGAATGTCTTCGCGGAGCAGCCAGAGGAAAGTACCAGAAGGACGGCACGTGTTTTTAATGTTTCGTACTTGACAGTATGGAGACTTCTCCACATCGATCATCAACATCCGTATCATTTTCAACCGGTTCAAGAATTAAATGACAACGATCACATACCGCGGATGGTATATTCCCAGTAGTAAGCCAGGTATGAAGTATGAAGGGAAAGTTGCATCACAGGTTATGTATGTGTATTCATGTGTTGTGTAGTAGTGATGGATTAATTAGCATTCGCATTCATTGTTAGCTTGTGAAAAATCATTTAGCATTTAGCTAATGAAATTTAGTTGCGAAATTTCGTGAAGTGCTAAGTGAATTATCGCTTCGTACATTTTCATTTTCATTAAAAGTGCGAATTAAAATGAGCGTTCACCATTTTAATTCGCACTTTTAATAAAATTTTCATACTTCATTATTATCAATTATCATCATATTAGCTATTAGCATAGCAATAGCAATTATCATGCTAAGACTCAATAATTCACTTGCTAATGAAATTAATGAAAAATCGCATTAATTGCCATTACTATTGTGTAGGTAGGTAGCCGCCGGCGACCGGGCGCATATCCATGAATTAGCGGACGGTGTCGGATAGGAACTTTTTAAAATCTTTTAATGAAAATAAGGTTTTTTTTTTGTTGTTACTGGGTCATTAATTTTTATATTTAAGTCAAGTACCCATGGTTTGAGTGACAACGGTGTTTACCCTTACATACTGTATAAATAAAAATAAATCCTGATAATCGGCCTATAATGTTCCCACTGCTGGGACGAAGGCCTCCTCTCTTCGAGAGAGTGTGGTCTGTAATCTACTTACCTACATAAAGCCCAAGCTAACTATTTACCTATATAAAGGTTCAATAATAAATATAATCATGTTTGTCTAAGACCTAATTCTGAAACTTATAGCGGGCCCAGTCGATAGTTTAAATTACAACGAGGAATATTCTAGAATATTATCCTTTCGGATATCTTATCAGCGACAGCGATAAATTGTGGCCTTGCATAATCAGCTTATAATGTTCCCAGTGCTGGGACACAGGCCTCCTCTCAATGAGAGGGGGTGGGCCGTAATCCACCACACGAACACAGTACGAGTTGGTAGGTGTCAGATGTATTCGAATTTTTGGTTCTAGGACATGCCGGTTTCCTTATGATTTTTACCTTCACCGTTTGAGAGCAGCGGTGATGAAATAATTTACACAAAGGAAAGCGCCTGTCTGGGTTCGAACTTACGACCTACAACTCGTATAAGTTGCAGCCGACACCAATGGTCCACCACTGCTCTGTTCTAGCCTATAAAATATAATTTCAATATGAACTATGTAAGTCAGACTGGTGGTCCGGACGGGTATCCCATTGGTTCGATAACATCAGATGGGCAATTCCAGTATTAATATGAACTTTCGAATTAT
This sequence comes from Lithophane leautieri, assembly GCA_949152455.1. Classification (NCBI taxonomy): domain Eukaryota; kingdom Metazoa; phylum Arthropoda; class Insecta; order Lepidoptera; family Noctuidae; genus Lithophane; species Lithophane leautieri. Next base: position 15,112,700 of record OX424458.1, on the reverse strand, counting down.
AATCCCACTCTCAATCTGTCAAAAATAACTCTAATTAGGTAAATTAGAGATACAAAAATATATTTTTTTGACACATTTTTGGAATTGATTGTCGGTGAGATGAGATTGCGGTTAGCTTTTGAACGTCTTTAATTACGGGAATGGGCCTTCTGAAGTTGAGCAAAGTAAAGTTGCTGGCTTAGTTTTTTCGCATAAAAGTCCAAGAGCAAACGAAGCGAGCTTAGGAGGTTGAGGCGGGTCCCAACATTTATAGGTCAGGTTCGAAGATTAGGTAGGCTCCTTAAAAGCCCGCAGACAGAAAATATGCGAACCTGCGAAAATAGATTATGACTTTTAATTTCAGCGACCCAATATGGAACCATCCCGACGACATACCTACTTTAATATATGTGGGTTTGTCACAATGTGTGATTGAATCTTTAATAATGGCATAGATGGATTCGAGCAGGGTCTGCGAAGGGCAATACCGAGAGGTCGATATTAATCCATCAACTTTAAGATATTTTAATACAAAATACATTGGGACATTCTTCTCTCGTATCGGCACAAATTATGTAAGATATTTTGTGCCTTTAAAAATGTTAACTAGTCAGTGAAGAGATGCAGGGAATACATACACGCATAGACAGACCGCAAAAGGTATATAATTTTAAGCGGTTGCGTAACTTATTAATTGATCTTGGAATGTCTAACAAACTAACGTTTTTTTTTTTTTTAATTTTAGTGCCTTTAAATAGCCCTTATTTTAAAACATTAAAAGTAGTGCCCAGTCAGCTCACGAAGAGTTACATACCATATTAAGATCGAGTAAAATAGCCGGAACCCCTTTACTTTATTAAATTTATTAAAAAAATATTATTTGTTGCAATAAAAAAATGGTTTATTTCTTTAACGTTTTTTACAATATAATTCAGTGCCTAGAACCACCCAGGAAGCATGCAATACACAGTTTATGAAAATTTCAACTGTGTTCCTATTACGGTTCATGAGATAGTTGATAGACAGACGAGACGAACAGCGGAGGCTTAGTAATAGAATTCCGTTTGACACCCTTCGGGTACGGAAGCCTAAAAAACCATTGTAAATAAAACTTTGCTCTAAGTACCAGCAAGATTATCGATTGTTTAATTAATAAGTTCTTGCCACAGCCTTGCGGTATTTACGGAGTTTCTTTTGTGTTCCAAGATTTAATTGAATCTCCAATTTTAATTATTTTCCTAATTTTTTCCTTTAAAGTAATACAGGAAAAAAATATAATATTATACACTTATAAATTTCATTTTTAAATGTTTTTATAGAAGCATTAAAAAAACATTTAAAAATATAAAAATGAATTCCAATAATTATTACAAAAATAAGGGTCGAAGAAGGGTGGCTTTGTACTTAACTTAATTACTAAGTTTTATTTGTATAACCTCTTCTTATTCTTTAGACGATTTATTTCATTTCTTTAACAGTGCACTTCACTTTAAATTCAAGTTATTGCTAGGAATATTAATATGTCAAATGTTATTAGCATAAGCGCGGTGTATAATTAAGTACGCTGTAGGTACCTACAACGTTATTATATAGTTAGGTAGATATTAATTTACAACACATACTTCGAAGGCCTGTGAAATCCGCAATCATTATTGATTGAACAATAGACTTTGAACCAGAAAAGCCCATGCTCTAAGGATTATAATTATCTAAAGCTAAATAGGTTTTTAAAAGACCTCCTGCCCTTATCCCAACATTTTGGGAGGACGCAGCAGATCTACTTCTTCCGTACATCTATATTAGTCCGTCTTCTTTAAGTTAAATTCAGAATATTGAATAAATACTAATATCAACCTAAAAAGACGTAATGTCAGTGCAGTGTTTGGCAATTTCAGTTTTCAATCCCAATATTTCCCATAGTATTTTTCGTTGTATCAAAAAGCAGTCTTAAAATACAACCAATTTATTGTTTAAAAAAATAAAATAACATCGGCACTTAAGCTAAACGAAAAGCAACGCTTCAGCGACCAAGTCAATGGCGGGCAACAGGTTAAAACGTTGAGTGTACCGTTACAAAGAACGCGCCACACCACGCTGTGCTTAATTTCGTGAGTACCTACTTAATGTTGTTGTTATTGATCCCTGTACTCTCTACAGTGATGGAAAAACTTAAAATATCGTCCACATACTTATAATAAGTGGGAAAAATACGTATTATAGAAGCTAACTCAAAAACTACGCAAGCAAAGTTAATGGGACCACCTCTGAAGCATGACGTACCAAACAAACAAAGAATCATCAAAATCGATTCGTAATTGGCGGAGTAATAAAGTAACAAACACACAAAAACAAAAAAAAACAAAATATAGACAAATGGAGAACCTCCTCCTTTTTGAAGAAGTCGGTTAAAAGCTTGCATTAAGTACTTACTTAGTACCTCTGTACATTTGTGGCCTTGAAAGTAAGGTAAATAAACAAAAAGCAAAAAACGGTTTCCAATCTCTCAATAAACTCGGGAATTGGTGAAGACACGAATCCAACAACGATACCAACCCACGCAGGCATAATATCGATTTCATAGCACCATGACTACTTTCGCATTTATTCGATTTTTTCTATATTCAGGTATAGGTAGCGCAATGCTGATATTTTGAAACCATCGTAATATAAATTAGACTGCATAATGCCTATAATTGCATTTAGACAAATACCTATGTTGCCGAGGCTATGTACAACAGTAGGCTCAAATCTTGTATCAAAAAAGTATTTTAGTCAATTTAATATTCCCTTAAACACTCCGCCCGTTGCTCAGTGGACAGAGGATGCCAAAAAGACCAATGAGTTCATTTTCATTATCTCTCTACATTGTCGACCAAGGGTTAAACAAATCATTTTGCCCGTTTTGTTTTGTTCAAACAAACACTAAGTAATTAAAGGGTTAAAAAGGATCCCCACAGTAAACAGTACGCCACGCGATACCGTCGTGTCTATGAACGCAGACGACCGCTTTCACACTATGCTTGTCTCTGGCATACCACCGACAAAAATCGGGTCAGTTTGGTCGGTTATGCTTGCGTTTTGTCGCCAACGTTTGTTACGGAACCGTTTTTTTTGGATCTTTATGTTGAAATAATATCTAATTACCGTTGTAAGTTTGCGATAGGTGCTCGTCACCAAACTAATACCAGATTTTGCATTTGCACTATACTAAATTATTTTTGTGTAAACAGGAAAAGAGCATTCAATTTCAAGAATATCAAGAAAAGAATGCTCTTGCTCTTGTTCTGTTTTTAAGTTCGCTTGGTGAAGCCCAGCTTTATATTTTAAAAGCTTTTTGTAATGGGCACTGTAATTACACGCTACAAAAACACTTGTTGGATGAACCATAATTTATTTTAATAAAACAATTAATAACTGGCAAATTAAAATCTGTTGTAACTAGCACGTTTGTTATATTACCTAAATAACTTGAACTGACACATAACAATTATGCACTATTATAAATACGAAATGATGCATTCTAGCGAAGTTTGAATTGGCTAGTAAGAAACTCTTTATTCCATTGTAGATACAATAATGCATGGTGTGTGCAAGCCCGTACTCGACGTGATCTGCATTGAAGGCCCCGTTCACGGCCACGGGCGGTACGATTTGCGGCGCGACTTTCAAGGAAAACGCGTGCGCGTCACCTGTTTCTGTCAGATTCGCATCGTGATGACTCATGGCATGCTCTAAACACCTGCTTTCATTTGTTTTCTATGCAGACGCTGTCACTGTCGCAAGACGCATATCGCTTCAAAATATAGCTCGTAGCCTGTCACATTCTACTTGATTGGAGCTGTCTGTAGTGACGTATGCTCCTAATTTAATTGGTCAAATTAGCTAGCGAATATATAGTTATCTCAAGCCGATTAAGCGTCCAGTGAGCATGAAGGCTAAGTCGCTTAATTATGGCCACTGTTGACATCTATTCTGAGTCTATAGTAACCTTGATAGCGAAATTCCTAACCATTGCTAAAGATAAGTTATTTTATTGTTTGACGTCACTGCGGGGTCTGGTTTCCGTAAAAGTCGCCTGAGGAGAAACTACAATATTGCCCACGGCTTCCCCCGTGTACAAGTCGGAAATTTTCCCGCGCGAATATATTACTTGGAAAAAAAATGTATCCTATTTCCTAAACTAGGTCATGGTCTATCTGTATGCCAAATTCCATTTATTTCCGTTCCGTTTTTGCGTGAGTAACTAACATCTTAACATACAAACTTTCACAGTTGTAATATTAATTATGATTTTGTACAAAAAATCTGCCATTAATACTGAATTAAGTAATATTACCTACCTTACCTATTAGGTTATTTAAACACAAAAAGCTACATTGTACAAAAAATGAATAGTAAAAAGAGTTCATAAAAAAAAAACTAACGAACTGCAAACTAAAACGTATCAACAGCGCTATAAAATATAAATAAAATCAGTTCAGACATTTCTTCCTTTTAACAAGTTCGGTCCGTAAAAATAATTTGTCGCTTACTAACTTAAACAGTTATTATTTTTAAAGCAAACGATTAACGGTGTACGCAGTAATTTTTATTGCAAAAGCGAACGAGAGTCCTTTGCTGCCAGCGTTCCAAGTTATTTTAATAAAACAATTTGGTAGCTCCGAGAAACGGTCGGCTGCCCGCAGCAAATTGTCTGACTAGGAAAAGTACTCCACCAGGCCTTTTATATTATAACCCGTAGTGAGCCAAACGGAGAACGTTTGGCGAGTGAGCCCTCTTTATTTGAATTCATGCATTGTTGACAAATAAGAATAATATCTTGATTTTGACTTTTGTAATGTTTGTTAAGTTATAGTTAAGCAAATATTCATTTATTTTGTTAAATATTTCACATTGAATTACATGAAACTCTAATATTATTATAATATTAGGAGATTACTCCTTTTATGATAAAAGCATTATCCTCTTCTAATATGTATAGCCCTAGCGCCAGCCAAGAGTCCGAAACTGTTTATTAGTAATTCTCATAGATACGTAAAACCCCATTGTATCCTTGTAAGTTTGTGGTTTCAAGCAGACACACGAAAAAATAATATCGTGTTGAAAGGGCGTTAAACGCGAGATGACTTTATTTGAGAAAAATCAAGACGCGCCTGGCGAATCGTTAAACCGTTCTAAGTCACGAAAATTATAATATCGATTGTGAAACTTGAAATAGGTCATTGTATCTAAACTGAGTTCTCGCGAATTTCACGACGCTTTATGTAGATCTAGTGACTCAGCAAAATTCAATTTTCGTGATGACTTTGGTTCACTTGTTGCGCGACTTGTGGAGTGGGGATGAGGGAGGGGGTTGTCTACTTATACGTATAAGGTTAAGGCTTGGGAGGGGATTATACCTTAGTTAGGATGGATGGATGAACATGTATTGTAACGGCCACATCCGTCCTCAGCTAATACGAACGTCTGCAATTAGACAGAACTACTGAATATTAAGCTGGATGGGTGGTTTGGTGCTTTGGATTGTAAAAGTAAAAACAGAAATAAATAATTTCGATTAGTAAAAACAAATATTAATAAGTTTTTATTGGTTACATTTTACTTTAGCTACGGTACGAACCACAAATAAAAATAAATCAACGTACCTAAAATAATATATACTTATTAAGCTTAAAAAATAAAAATGGTAAGAGTGTGTTATTACTTGTGTAGCTCGCCACGTACAACAGCGTAGCTCGCGTTGTGCTACGGCGTAGCGTTAACTGTGCTATGGCGTATCCTAAACTTAGCTACGGCGTAGCCTGAACTGAGCTACGGCGTAGTTTGGACGTTGCTACGGTCGCGTAGGCTACAGGAGAAACTTGATAATATAACTTTAAGCCCATAAATTTGTTTCTAGCGTCATATAAGACTATATTATATTTTTAATGAAAAAAAAGACTACACTGAATTTTTCTGAACTTATTCTCTATTCGATTTAGAAGAAAGCTTATTACGAAAGCATTTATAAAAAACCGGAAAATTATCGAGATTCATAGACTGGCCCTCATAGTCGCCTCATATCCTTTTAATTAGGTTAGTATCAGGCGACTGTGAGAACCTCGATAATTTGTTGGCTTTTTTTATTGACTCATTAAAAACAGATAATTTAAAAATACTTAACCGTGTAAACAGAGCGGAGAAATTGAGTTTGCCTTCGATACATAGCGTTGTGGAAATAATGCGATTTTCTGCTCTCGGCGTTATTGTTCCTGTTTCCTGCAGGAGAGTAACTTTCATACGTGTGCAAAGTGTGATTATAGTATATCCAGCCCACTAAATCTTCATGTTCTAGCAAAAGATGGCAAAATCAAAAATGTCAATCAAAATATTTACAATTCAATAAGTATTTCACGATGAGATGCGACGCGACGCGCACTTTTTTATGATCCGATAGAATATCGAATTTATTTACTACACAATTGGGTACACGCGCTGCGCAGCACCGCGCATCTCAGCGTATTTTGACACGTGTCCACTCTCGCACTAAAATTATACCTTTTCGTGAAGAAAATAAGTTCGATAATTGTTAAAAAGTACGCGCAGCGTCGCGTCGCTTCACGTCGCGGTCTGAATTGACCCTATGGATATGCATAATATGTAAACAAATTAGGGTTGTGACCTGGGTCAGTATGTACGTGTCAAAAGACGCTGAGATGCGCGGTGCTGCGCAGCGCGTGTGCCTTATTGTGTAGTAAATAAATTCGATATTCTATCGGATCATAAAAAAGTGCGCGTCGCGTTGCGTATCGGAATGAACTGATCCTTACTCTACTAATATTATAAATGCGAAAGTAATTCTGCCTATTACCTTTTCACGCCATGGATTTAGATGAAAGAAAATACCGATAGACCATGACCTGGGTTAGGTCATAAGATACTTTTCGTATCCTGCTGCAGTAGGTTCCCCTGCGATAATTTCCGACATCCACACAGGCGAAGCCGGGGACAATAGCTAGTTATGTCTGTAATTCGTGTAGTGCACATTATATAGAGAATACTATTATTTTCCAAACGCAGACAAAGAGCTAATTGTTGCATATCACGAGCGTGCTTCAGGTGATTTTTATAAAGACGCTAACGAAGTCAAAAGTCACTTGTTATTCCCGTCATTGTGAAATTTTTTTTGTTTCGATATCTGGGAACCTTCTGGTTACGGAGATATTGAAGGTCAAAGTTCCATCTTTTTCAGACGTTTTTTAAAGAAAGCAAGTTTTAAATGTTGAAACTTAATTTTAAATACCCCCCCGAACCCTAATCGTTGCATGCATCCATAAGCACAATGTTTTCGTGCGTTACGTTGCACACTACAATAAACAGCGATTTTCACACCAAAAATAAAAGTTGTTTCCCAGCAATTATTTTTGTGCAATGTTATTTAATTTGACGTACAGAATACGTAGTTGACGGCTGTGATGGGTGTTTTTACACCCTTTTATTCAGGGAAATTGTCCGTAAATTCAACTGAACTGAAAGAATTATCTTTGAAAGTTGTGCGAAATGGCTTACGGCAAATTGACGTAGGGTGTGAATTTGCTTAATAGTTAATTTCCCTGACTGTACATTGACATAGACTTAAATTACATCGACAGTAGGCAGTAACACGTGCACCTAGTGTACTAGTGCAAGTTATCAGGTCTTTGCCTAACGTTTTTACGGAGTGTTTCACTAACATATTTCAAAGAGAAACGGTTTGTATTTTTGTTTATAATTAATAAACTCAAAAATTATTTGACCGATTAAAAAAAAACTTTCACCAGAGGAATGCTATATTATCACTGATTAACATAGGCTATAATTTATAAATATATCACGCCGGCGGAAGCTAGTAAATAATAAATTAAGTATGTCTAACAAACAGTTAATTTCCAAACTCTATGTGGCCTCAGTCAAATATGTTGTTATCTGCGTAAAACTAATGGCAAGATCATTGAAGACTCTCGAAATTTACGAAACAAGTATGTGTATTGATTTTGTGACATGGTCCCGTTCGCAGAGCCCGGAGTTTCGGGTCCTGGGCCGACTCACCCCGCCCTGTCTCTGCCTTCTGGCTCTAATCAATGACTAAAACGATTCCAATAACGATAGTGACAATTTTTTTTGTTAATAAGTTCTTTTTATATTAATTTTTAAAATTATAAACATTAAAAAAATATTTAGGTATTCGTAAATATTTAAAAGTATATAGTAGACAATTATTACACAACTAACTATTAACACTAGGTACCAAAAAATAACTAAATATTATAATATTAAATATATACGAAAACAAAAGAACACTAAGGCGCCGCTAATCATATTTAGATCAACATACAACCTGATACTGACCTGCAAATTGCAAAAAACGTAAGAAAAATTGAATTTCGCGGGCTACCTTAGCGCATCCCCCTTAACATTATGACTCTATTTCGACTTTTCAATTGAATCATACCTACTTTTATTCCTCAGAACTAAAGTTATATAAATTTCAAAAGCACATAGGATTGACCCCATGTCCTTTCTTTGGGACTTTTTGGGTCCGGCTGACAAAACTCTGATAGTTAGCAGCGGGTGTAGCATGCGTGAATGAAACTTTATATTTGAATACAAACTTTCATCAGCTATGGAGTGAATTAATTTTCAAAAAATCCTCTTGGCGCACTTTTGTTATATAAGGAACTCTTGTGCTAAATATTTTCGGCGAGCTTTCGCGTCGCCTTCGTAATGTTTGCATAAGACCTCATTTTCAATTCATTTATCGATGCTCTGAAATATATTTATAGATCGTAAAGACGCGTTTTACGCTGTTCGAGCTATCGATTTACCATTTTCCTCACGATACTTAATAACAAACAATTACACATAAGTCCGCTTTTACTAACGATAAGCGACACCTTAATGAATGCCTAGGTAAACAAAAGGGTGCAGTTGGATTTATAACGCACGGCTCATCGCCAAAAATTTAAAACCCAGCGTGTTTTTATTTACGCATTCATTTAGGTTTTGCCTAGTGTTGCGAACATAAAAATTTCGGTAATGCTATTCCGTAACCATCGCACCGTGAAAACTTGGGTGAAGTGAGCGTGGAATGAGCTGTCATTGTCATCGATACCTACTGACGCTAAGGCAGTGACACTTTACTTCAAGCACACCTCACCTAAGTTTTCACAGTGAGATGGTTACAGAATAGCAACGTAGTAAATAATTATATAATTTTATTTGAAAATTTTACCGTACGAGGTAAACTTTTCAAATAAAATTTATAAGGTAGATATATCTAAAAGTAGAATAGTACGAGCATCTCTGAATGCGATACAGATCAAAAGACCCGGGAAAATAAAAAATATATTATAATGGATTTTTCTCGGTCAGGTCACGTACTTAGAGGCATTTGGTGACGAGGTCGACATACAGGGTGGTTTGACCTCCAGATGATATAAATATCGCTGTATACATGAAATATGGATGGTAGGTATTCGTCTGACTGCTTCTTTGGTCTAGTGGTCACAAGCGCTACTGCTGAGAACGAGGTTTGATTCCCGGGTCAGCCAAATTATTATTGGGTTTATCCATCTGGAATTTCTTAGTAGTAGCCCGGAGTCTGGATTTGTGCCAAACTGATGCCGCCACCCTTTTTAACCGACTTAAAAAAGGAGGAGATTTTCAATTCGTCTGTATGTTGTTTTGTGTGTTTGTTACGCGATAACTCCGCCAATTATGAATTGATTTTGATGATTCTTTTTTTTGTTTGGTAGTTCATGCTTCAGAGGTGGTTCCATTAGCTTTGTTTGCCTACGCAACTACTTGTTTGAGTTAGCTTCTGTAATATGTATTTTTCCCACTGAGCCTTTAAGGACTTTTTAAGTTACTCCGTCACTGTTACCATAACTAAAACGTGAAAAATAAAAACGAAGTCGGTGGTTTTTTTTTTGGTTTTTTGTTGATATGTTTCAAGTACATTACCACAACACTCGATGATAATTTCCCGACCCTGTAGGAAAAGATTGCTTAAACCCTGGGTCACCTCTGGTTTACTATGATGTATTTGCCACAAAGATAGACTTCAAAATTTTTTCACAAAATCCCACAAAATACATGGACTGAACTGATTTACAAAAGGTACATAAACTTTTGTAACGCTCTTTTGAAAAAGTTGAAAAGAAATTACGAAAAATCTTTACTAGACAATACTAAAGATAAATAGAATTTTGTCACAATACTAAAGATAAATAGAATGTCGTCACAATACTAAAGATAAATAGAATGTCGTCACAATACTAAAGATAAATAGAATGTCGTCACAATACTAAAGATAAATAGAATGTCGTCACAATACTAAAGATAAATAGAATGTCGTCACAATACTAAAGATAAATAGAATGTCGTCACAATACTAAAGATAAATAGAATGTCGTCACAATACTAAAGATAAATAGAATGTCGTCACAATACTAAAGATAAATAGAATGTCGTCACAATACTAAAGATAAATAGAATGTCGTCACAATACTAAAGATAAATAGAATGTCGTCACAATACTAAAGATAAATAGAATGTCGTCACAATACCTCAAAACAAAAAACTGCTGGGGATCACATTTAGAGCGAATTTCACCAATAAAATTGAACGCGATCAGTATTTGGTATATTGACACTGACTGCTCTTGTACTCGGTTTAGATGTACTGATCGCGTTCATTGTCATTGGTGAAATTCGTCCCTTTTCCTACAGAAAAGTGGTTCAAGTTCTGTAAACGAGATAAACACCTACTTCTCTAATATTGGCAAACAGCTAGCAGATAAAATAACACCAGCATAAAATAGTTATAAATTCGACTTAGCCCCCGTCCCAAATTCAATCTTGTTACTTCCACCAGACGAAGCCGAAGTTGAAGCATTGATTATGAATCTCAGGAATGACAGTGCTTACGGCTGGGATTCTAATCCGGTCTAGGTTCTTAAATTGGCTAGACACATTATCGTCCCTCATCTCAGTAAACTAATTGAGATCTGTCTTACTCAAGGTGTTTTTCCGAAAGTGTTCTGTGTTTAATACTCCTGTCCACAAGGGGAGGAAGAAGGGCGATGTAATATACAGGGTGTAAAAGCACCCATCACATAGCCATCAACTACGCATTCTGTACATCAAATTAAGTAACATAGCATGTAAATAATTGCTGGTAAACAACTTTTATTTTTGGTGTGAAAAACCACTGTTTACGGTAGTACGCAACATAACGCACGCAAAACATTGTGTTTATGGATGCATGCAACAGTTCAGGGTTTGTGGGTGCATTTAAAATTAATTTAGAACACTTAAAACTCGCTTTCTTTAAAAAACTTCTGTAAAAGTTGGAACTTTGACCTTCAATATCTCTGTAACCAGAAGGTTACCAGGTATGGTCTAGAACAAAAAAATAATCACAATGATGGGAATAACAAGTGGCTTTCAGCTTCGTTAAGTGTCTTTATACACCCGTTATAATAATAATATTTTTTTAAACATTGTTACAATTATTACCTTATAACTATTTTAACTTAATAAGTCTATCTGTTTGGGTAACATTCATTTTGTTAATGCGGTGGTTCCCAAATTATGTATTACAACTCAGGTCCCTAAGATACAGCCAGTATCTTTGGGGAGTTGAATAGAACATAATTCAATTTTTACTAGTGTTGATGTTGAGAACTACTCGACTATGTCAAATATATTAGAAAAGTGTAGGGTAGGTAATGGTTAATCATTTTATCCAGCAAAGGCGAAAATATACTCCATAAAAATAGTTACGGTAAATAGTAAGTGACACAGTTTCAGAACAAGCTGGAGGAAATATCCACGAAGTGCCACTGATCTAAAGTAAATAAGCAGGTATTAAGAACCCTCTCCAAAGTAATCTTGTAAGGCCTTTTAGGGTTCCGTAGCCAAATAGCGAAACGGAACTCTTATAAATTTCGTCATGTTCATCTGCCCGTCTGTCCCACAGACCATATTAAACCTAGAGGAGGTCTGGGGTTTAAAACGGTCACTTTAGCAGAATCATAATAATTATGAAAATATTATTAATCATCGTAAAATGTCACGTCAACTGACAATTCATAATATTATCTGCGTGTAATTCATATTACGAAATGATTCATCTGTTTGTCAGTTTTCTATGGAGATTCGTAAAATGGTCTACAAATTATGAATTTCTTTTCTGTCAAATTAGAGGAATTGCTAATGACAGCTGAGATTCAGGAAAAGAACTGCTTTTAGAGGATTTGCTAATGTGGCCGGTTTAGGCCCCTTGTCCTGATGTTATACAACTAATAAACTGGGAGACTTTTTGCACTACCTATATCGCTAAAAATTTGAAAGAATATTCTGTGCAACGCTTAAAGGCTCTTACATACTTGGGCGATTCGTCGCGCGACGCGAATTTTAACAAAACAATTTCTCACGGTCGCGTCGCGCGACGAATCGCCCCAGTATGTAAGAGCCTTAACAATAGTGTAGTGAAATCACGAAAAAGATAAAGTGGAACTCTCCGTATATGTAACCGATGAAATAAAACAATACACACACTTAAACGTGGGGGTATGGTTGGATCCCATAATTAAAAGAATTAAGTATGATTTTTCTAAGTGTGGTAAGTAGGTATTTCAATTTTCGGTTACAACGGTAGAAAAAACTCTTTAATAGTTTTTTCGAGAAATAAGTACTATGAAATACAATTTTTTTGTGGGTTTATAAAATCTATTCTGTGCATGCGTAAATATTCATCCCAACTACAGAACCCTTCACTGTGCGTGGAACGACACGCAGTTTGCCGGTCTGACTATTTATACCCCCTGCTGGGCCTGGAAGCGGTTTTTATTGACCTTATATTTTGCTTTGTTTATAATCCGTCTCCCTTTCCACAGAGTCGTTAGACTGGCATCATTGTTTCAAGACGTCTAATGATGGTTGTGTTTAATGAGTATAATCCTATCTCCCTTTGATTGTATGATCCGTATTTTTCTTTTCCTGAAAAAGCAACATTATAATCCCATTAGTTATCAATGAGTGTCAACGAGAGTAAATTAAAAAAAAATATATATCACGAAATTTCATTACAGGCCCCAGTAACGGCGTAGTGTTAGTATTTGGTTTACAATTAATATTGGTTATTGACTACCTTGGTTTCAGTGTTTTTGATCGAAGTTTATTAAATTGTATACAAACTGTTCACTAGGTATATTACATAACACCTATAGATTGCTTCGATTGGTACTAAACCGTATGTATCTATTAAATTAAATCTTAATTTCATTCATTGACCGACAGATAACGCACAGCCTTATCCGCGTTCCTTTTTTGCTGAAGGTGACCGCTCAGGAAGGTTTATTATAAATTCATCCCCTCAAGGGTTTAAATAGGGATGAATGTTTCTATGGCAGTTCGGTTTCCCATCGGCAAAATGATGGTGAAAACCACATGAAAATCCGTAGCGCAGTTTAGAAGACCAGCTCAGTCACACAAACACAAACTGTCAGGAAAACCGTCCTTCATGATAATACAACATGCACTTGTAATACACTCATAATACAACATGCACAATCATGCACTAAACTTGTCCGAACCGCACTTGAGCACTTCCTTTTCTCGTACGAAAACAAAGCTTTTAATAAAAAAGATATAAAAATAATTTTATCAATTTACTTGTTTACCTGTAGAATATCTAATTCGGACTATGAAATAAATAAAAAAATACTATGAAATATATAGAAAATCAGATGATAAGAGGCTCGGATTCTAACGTTATTGCGGTGTCTCCAGTGACGAGCGAAATACGTATACGAAATTGAGCGTAAATTCGATCTCATATCAATTTTTCGCAAATATAAAACTTCTAATCTATTTGTTTACGAATGCTTTCTTCCCTCGGCACGAGAATAGCTAAAGATAAAAAAAAAGAAAAATGCTTGTTAGAGTGCAAACATGCAAGTTTAGTAGCAGGACCCAGGCCCAGGGTTGCATACCCCGGCAATTTTTTCAATATTTTATGGGATGTCACTAATTACTTTTATTAATTATTATGATTTTTTTTTAAACTAATTGCTTTTGTTCAATATTCCTTTTTTTAATAATATTAATTATAATGAACGAAAATATACATTATACATTAAAATTACTATAGACTGAATATATACATAACACAACTAACTATTTACATTAGGTACTAAATTAAATAACTGATTAAAACTATTATTTTGAGTAGATATTCTCTCAAAATACAGAGTGGAGGTTTGTTTATTTTTTTTTCAAAATTTTTCGACTCCGAATAACGACTGAATAACAGGAATCGTTCAACGAAACATGAAAATTTTCAATTTAGTCGAGCCATGCCACATAATCTGATACGTAAATACATTTATACACTAGCCGTCAAAACTTACCACCACACTTAGAAACCCCAACACTAAAATTGCAATAACTTTTAAATTACACAAGCTACATTTTCGAAATAAAAAGGATTACAAAAAGAATTTAATTATTTATATAAAAGTTTTGTAGCCGATAACCGTCTTTTAAGGAAAGGCTAAAAAACCTTACAAACAAAAACATATTATTGCAACTTTTGGCTCTTTTTATTTAGTTCTGTTTTTGTTTTCACATTTATTTCTTGATCGATGAATTTTGATTAAAAAGCAAAGGTGCCAAAAAAAAAATGTGAATAAGGCGTAATAAATGTTATTTGAGATTTTTGCCTGTAAGTTAAAAATGGCTATTTTTGGTTTAAGTTAAAAACGTTACTTATGTATAATAAACTATAATTTCCAAGAAAGCTGATGAAATTAGCTATAAAATGTTTTTCATTTCAAAACTACAGTTAAGAAGAAATTGCAATTTTAAAAGTGTGGTAGGTAAGTACTAAGTTTTGAAGGCCAGTGTATTTTGTTAGATAATATCTCGTCATATTCGAACATTCAGTCGTACCTTTTGTGTTTGAAATATAATTTGCTGTCTAGCCTCTACTTATACTGGCACAAGGGTGAAATTAAGGTCCTTACTATATTGTAATCTTCTTGATTATATTCGTAAAAAGGCTCTAACCCTCCTCTCCGTTTATGTTGCTTATAAAATGCGATGTATACTATCGTAAAAGATACAACCTTATTATTAAACATTGTGTATAACAAGCATTGTGTTTCAAAACTTTTTGTTGAAAGTATAAACAAACCTGTTCAGGTAAAATCTTGCGCAATTACTCACTAAAGGGAATTAGTAACAGATTCATCTGTATTTCGAAGGTTTCAACTTTATATCTCACCATTTTTTCTGGTTGAGGTTACAAAAACAACCACAATTATAAAATGAAAACATCTATTTAGAGTTTATAAAATCAAGAAATCAAATCATTTGTTATCTTTTATAAGTTCCTCCATCGTGTAGCTGTTTTAGGACATAACGTTAAAAGTGTCCCATTATTTCGCTTAAAGTTTAATTATATAATAGAAAGTACCACATAAAATAATATAAAATGTTGGTTTTCTAACCATAAACAACTTCGTGTTTTCAAGGTGATGAAGCAAAAATAACCATTTATAAGATTTGTGATTGAAATGCACAGGTGAGTTATTTTTAAATTTAGTTTGGCCAACTACGGTTTACACTATACATTAAAAATAATTTGCTTAAAAGTAGGTACAAGTATAAGTGCAACAATTACTTACAGGCTAACACAACATGCAGTTTATTGCACGTGTGTTTAAATGTATTGAACGTTTCTCTTTCCACTCTCCCTCAACGTAGCATAACTACTTAATTATACTTCCATTAGCTGCAAAATTGACAATCAGAAACCTTCGTTCATGCATGATTCAGAACCAATTTAATGCAAAAATGTTTGTATACGTAGTCTAGCTTGATTTATGAGCAAATAGTCGGTGAAAATGTGGCTTTTACATAAGATAGGAAACTAGCCTTTTTGTCGTTCACTTTCTAATAATACGACGTAATAAATCAATGTACTCACATATCTAAAACTAGCTGCGCCTAGTGGTTTCACCCGCGTAACTCTCGATCCCGAGGGAATATCGGGACAAAAAGTATTCTATGCCATATTGGAGGTCATGGTCTACCCGTATGCCAAATTTCATCTAAATCTGTTAAGCCGTTTTAGCGTGAAAGCGTAACAAACAAACTCATTTTCGCATTTATAATAAGGATTACCTATTAGTATTGTGACTGTCTGTCACCTACTTTGGTAAATAAGAAAATATTAAATTTATTTTAAAACAAGCACATGGTTCGTGCCTCTTAGGAACACATAAATTCTCTATTTTATGGGAAACAAGCTATGGACAAGTGCCGCGAAAAGGTCGAAGGCAATAATTCAACAAATTCTAAATAAACGACGTAAAATATCCGATTTCTAATCTTAGGACACAATACTAGCTACACATCTGGCAACCATAAACCGAATTTAGACATCGCTATAGGTTGCTTAGCAGGACCGGCACAAAAGATTATGGAGCTATATACTGACAATTGGAATACCTTTGAGGATTTTAGGATAGACCTCATTGATGTATTTTGGGGTAGTAGGGAAAGAGAGATCGCAAAGAATAGATTGATAGATTCAGCGTGGAACCCAAATAGTGGAAACACTATGGAGGAATATTTTGCAGAGCTTGTAGATTTAGTCAGAGATTTAAAGCTCCCGTTAGACGAATCCGAAATCGTCGGATACATAATGCGACACTATCCACAGGTCGTGCAAATAGCTTGGTTTGCAAACCGAACAATAAGTACCTTTAAAAGTGGCATAGAGTTTTTAAGAAACATCGAAAAGAATATAAAGAGAATGCCGATGCAACCGGGTGGTGTGGACAATAGGGATAATTCACGTGTCGCGGGTAAACACTAACCAATTGGAAATAATAGGCAGTTTTCTGGTCAAAGCTTTCAAAAGAGGCAAACAAATACGATACAATTCGTTCGGGGAAACCGACCTAAAACACTAATATTAGCATAATTAGGAAAAACGAAAATTTTATCGGCCTAGGGTAATTTAGGTACAGTCACAGTATCAAAATGTCATTCAAATTGAGCATCGAAACTTCCTTTACTAAAACAAAGTTATAGGTTCAACGTTGTTTTGACGCCCAAAATATAGATTCACATAATCGCACTATGGCTAGTACGAACGCGTTACAAATGTGAATTGCGTTCGTGTGAAGTGCGTTCATTCGAACGATATTAGAATTGAAATTACTCGTTTCGCACATAATAATACAGCGTGTAACAAAAACCCTGTCCGATCCGTGAGGGTGTGGTTAAGAATCATACTGAGAGTCTTTATATGAGATATTTTTTTAGAAAAAAGAAAAATAAAATCTGGTTTTTAACATGGGGAGCGGGCGGCCGTCGTTTAGCGGGTGTCTACAAGTCATAACTTACGTATGACCTCTGTAGAAAATTTGCTAATTTATAATGAAATTGGAGTAATTTTGGTACTAAAAACGTGAATTTCAAATTGCAATAACTTATTTTTTTTTCTGTACCTCTTTGCCCCTTTCGGGCCGGACAGGGTTTTTTTTACATACTGTATAATAATTATAATTACACACAGTCAATTACAGTTTTTACAACTTGATTTAGTTGTAAACAATAAACGAAAACAGTGTACATAAAATGTAGTATACATGTGTTATGTAAACACGGCGTAGATGCACTCGACCCATGAAACCGAAGTTTCTCATCAAGTTCTTCAGCAACTTTTAATAACTTAACCTTACATCTATCGTGAAATACACACGATAACTCATTAAGCTATAGGTACACACGAATACACATCAAGCTATACATTTCCAGTATCAGCAGACCTCGCATTGTACGGAAATCCTATAAAATGCGAGATCAACATAAACTGGAAATGTATAAGCTTGATGTGTAGCCGTGTGTACATTTCCAGTAAGTAAAATCAGGGAAATTAATTGTTTATCAAATTGACTACTAACTTAAATTGTCTGTATATTCAAATCACAATTTAACCGGTACACATCACACGTCTCTCATAAAACTAGTAAATGACACCTTCCAATCTATAAAGAAAAGGATAATAAACGTATTATTGAAATCCGTAATATAGTGTTTCCGTTGGTGTCCATTTATTAATCCTAACAGTTAACTGCGATTCTGTGACAGCTGTTTCTAAATGACTACACGGAAAATTGGCGTAAATGTGTCAATTTGTTAAATAATTAATTTCACTGACCGTATTATCAGACATCACATTGGCTATCCATAGACGGTCGCATTAGAAGTCATTATAAGCCTATCGTAGAAGCTCTGCCAAACACTTGACTTGACTGGTTTTAACTGTGACAGTATGAAAAGGTAGTAATGTATTTTCATTTGTGGTAGTGATTTTATTTTCAACTTGGGACACAGTCTTTTGGTATGCAACCTTTTGTAATCATATTCAGCACCCTTTTGTTTTTTTTTTGTGGTTGGGAAATCATCAAATTACTTCTCCCGCTCTGGGCGGATCCTAATTGCGTAATGCATGATCGATCAGAATTGGAATCGGTTTGAAACAGATGTCTAATCCATTGCTTCATAAGTTCGTAAGTATTTCGCAGCATTTATTTTAATTTCTCCGGAAACAATCGGTTTACATTAGAAGATAGTATTTTTATTTTATAAGTATCTTCTGCAAGCGACAAAATATTTTCACGGGCTAAAAAACAAACATGTTAATATTAATTATGGATATAAGTCGACCTCGTAGCTAAGTAATAAGCAGCACGGTTCGATAAAATGGAATTATCTCAACCTTCAAAGTTAACACAGTTTGTAAACTAACGAAGGTGTATACCGCCATAATTTCGTTAAAATTATCGTCTGAGAACGTATTACTGGGATAAAAAGTATCCTATGTCCATATCCAGGTCTACCCGTGGGCCCATCCAAATTTTTTCTACTTTTGAGGCGTGATTGATTAACAAACATCCAGACATACCTAAAGACTTCACACACACAAAATACAACGCCTATAATCCCTGAAGGGTTAGGCAGAGGTGATAAAGCACACCCACGTTTCGCCAGATATGTTTTAGTCTCATACCTGTGAAACGAAACCGGGACCTCATACAGAATTTCATATTTAGAATATTAGTTGTGTATAGTAAGAGTACAAAACACGAGGAGCTTGTGGCTAATTAATAGCAGCCGCGCGGGTCGATCCAGTAGGTTAAGCTACGCTTGCCGGGGTTGGTCCGTGGATGGGTGACCATCTTTACATACCGAGACTCTTCCGTGCTTCGGAAATCACGTTAACCCGTTGGTCTCTGCTGTCATTCGTGGATCTTTGACAGTCGTTACGGGTCGTCAGAATCCCGAAAGTCTGACAACCAATCTTACCAAAGGGTATCGTATTACCTAGTTACTGGGTTTTGAAGGTGAGATAGGCAGTCGCTCCATGTAAAATATTGGTATTCAGCTGCATTCGGTTAGACTGGAAGCCGACCCCAACATGATTGGGAAAAGGCTAGGCAGATGATGATAGTAAGAGGACAAAACACGAGTAGCTTGTGGCTAATTAATAACAGCCGCGCGGGTCGATCCAGTAGGTTAAGCTACGCTTGCCGGGGTTGGTCCGTGGATGGGTGACCATCTTTACATACCGAGACTCCTCCGTGCGTCGGAAATCACGTTAACCCGTTGGTCTCGGCTGTCATTCGTGGATCTTTGACAGTCGTTACGGGTCGTCAGAAGCCCGAAAGTCTGACAACCAGTCTTACCAAAGGGTATCGCATTACCTAGTTACTGGGTTTTGAAGGTCACATAGGCAGTCGCTCCATGTAAAATATTGGTATTCAGCTGCATCTGGTTAGACTGGAAGCCGACCCCAAACATAGTTAGGAAAAGGTTAGGCAGATTGAGTTGTATAATTATAGTACAAGTAGGGTAGAACAGGACACTAACACATGTAGGCCAGGGTTCAAAATGAAAAGGTAGTTTCTTCATTTAAAGTGCTTCTTTTTTTATTAAAATCTTTTAAAGTTTTCCTTCTTAAAAATCAGTCCACCATCTTCGAATCACCTTCTTAGCATTCCCAAAATTAAATCATTCACCTTTCACTCACTCACTATCAACTTTCCCTTTCACTCAACCCTTCGTGCATAAACTCAACAGTCATTCCGTTCAGAAACTTGCAATTTTTTTAACATTTCTTAGTAAGTACTATAATTTTAATCCTACACACATGCAATAAAGTTTCCTAAAATCAGATAATAAACGTTCATGTAACATATTATAATTACAAAAGCAATTGAAAGCATCTCTGTAAAAGTGTGTAAAAGATTAAGTAATTTTAAAGAAATTAAATACACTTCTGCTCTCATTATTACTTTAATGTATTTATTAGGTACCTAGCAACAAGGGGTTGAATATGGACAAAGAAAAGATGACCAATGTATTGAAATCCAGATTCAAAACCCAAAAAAAAAAAAAAAGGGGTTGTACATGGCCATCATTTAGGGGTCGAACATGGTCGTAGAGATTGTAGGGGTTGAACGTAGACTAAACCAGTAATATATGTAGTTACAAAACAATTGTTCAAATCCAAACTCCGTCAAAGCAAAATTATTTGAAATATATTTGTTTCCTATTTTTAGCTGAATTCAATTATTCTCCAAGTATTTAACTACAATATATTTCAGGAATTATTTACCACGTAGTGAATCGAAGCGGACAAAGTGATTGTGTTTCAACAATATACGGCCAACATAATTATCATAACATCACGCCTGAAATCCCCGAAAAGTTAGGCAGAGGTGTACGAGTGCAAACACATTTCACAAATAATGTTTAAGTCTCATGTAATAGGGGCCGAGCCTATTGCCATAAACCGGGCACAAATCCAGACACCAGGCTGCTAGTGAGAAATTCCATAAAGAAAAATCCTGTTAGCGCGGCGAGCAATGAAAGAGTGGACTGTATTTTATAGACAATGGTTTATTGCCGTCAGATCTTTACAAGATATAAACTGTTCCGGACAAACAATCAAATGTTAGGTTAGAGTGGAATTTCGTCGGTCGCGGTGTGGAAGCGAGTGGTCATCGGGCCGAGCCGTGTCGCTGCCGCGCCGCGCCTCAGCTTGTCGATGACACGTTTATCACGCAGACTGCTCATGCAAACCACGCAAAAGGTGTTGGGTTCGATTCCCAACAACCCAATAACATTTTTTCCCGCCCCGGGAATCAAACTTAGGACCTCATGCTCAGCAGTAGCGCTTACGACAAATAGAGCAACGAGGCACTCACATGATTTTGTTTTGTTATTTCATACAACGGAAATATGTTTATACATACCACGTTTCTCGAACATCAAAGTCAAAGGTCGTGGAGTCGAAGCCTTCTGCGGAGTCAAAAAGCTACTATGTAATCATTTACAATAGTAGATACATAAGAAGGTACCTAAATGTGAAAAGAAAAAGAGTTAAGATTAAAGCAAAAAAATATGTTTATCTACACTGATTTTTTTAGAGCTCCAAGGGACCGTAGACGGCGTATTTCATATTAATTTCTACGAAGTAGATACCTCTTCGCAAATCAATCTGCCTAGCCTTTTCCCAACTATGTTGGGGTCGGTTTCCAGTTTAACCGGATGCAGCTGAATACCAGTATTTTCATGGAGCGACTGCCTATCTGACCTCCACAACCCAGTAACTGGGTAATACGATACCCCTTGGTAAGACTGGTTGTCACATTTTCAGGTTTCTGACGACCCGTTACGACTGTCAAAGATCCACAAATCACAGCCGGGACCAACGGCTTTTAACGTGCTTTCCGAGGCACGGAGGAGTCTCGGTATGTAAAGATGGTCACCCATCTACGGACCAACCCCGGCAAGCGTAACTTAACCTGATGGATCGACCCGTGCGGCTGTTATTACTTAGCCACGAGCTCCTCTCTCTAACTAGATACTTCCATTCATTATTGAGAAATAGGGTCTTGACAGACAGACAGACGGACGGACAACGAAGTAATCCTTTACGCCGTTAGCACACCTCCGCTGCGAAACCATAGCAGCGAAACCGCAGTAGTTGAATTGTACTGATGTCGCGGTCAAACGTTTTTCTCAAAAATATATTTTATATAATACTAGGATAATCTATAAAATATATTTTCGAGAAAAAGCTAGGCACATGATGATTCTATAAAATACTTATTTGTCCACAGGGGAATCAGATTCCGAGCCGAGTCGATTTGAGGCAACATCGCTTGGGAAAAGAATTTCAGTCGGCATGTCTGGAATGATCACCAAGCTGAAGGTGGTACCTCCACCCACGCCTTCGCAGCCGCTGGAGAACAACCCCATCCTGCAGTTCTTCGAGGTTGGCACTGAGAGCAGCACGGCAGGACCCGGCCTCATCTGGCGCGTCCACGATGCCTATCGTAAGAGTGATGGCAAGGTTAGTGCACAAACTTAAAACTTTACGGCATATCAACAGTATTTTTCTGTAGAAATAGGTACTTGTTGTAGTATATTTATGCTTTACGATAGATAGAAGCTTATGATAAAAGTTTCGCCACACAACCACGTAGGAAGACGGACTGTTTTCCCCACAGGTTGCGCCAGATGTACACACGGCTACATATCAAGCAGCATCAGTACGAAAATCCTATACAATGCGAGTTCAGCATAAACTGGAAATGTATAGCTTGACGTGCAGCCGTGTGTACCTACTTAAAATAATATCTTCACTCGTGGATGCTCTTTTGTAGCATCACTCTACAAACTAAATATTGTGAGCTTCACAATCCACAAAGTGTATTTCAATAATCATATTTACAAGTCAACAATAAAATAATCATATTTACAAGTCAATTTCCGCAATAGAAACCATCTATCTAATTGCGTAATTTATTTTCGTAACCGATTAAGACTAATTTGTTTCATTTTGGCAGTTCAACAACATTCATTGCGTTAATTACGTTGTTGAGCAGTTTTTTGTCGAATTTATGAAGCAATGGATTAGTTTGTTTCAAACCGATTCCAATTCCGATTGATCTTGTACTACACAATTAGAGTGCTGAACTCACATGGAATAAGTCGACTTTCTCGATTTTCATTTTAATAAGTAAGTAGTGAATATAATATGTAGAAATTATTTTAATACTAACTGCGCCCCGCGGTTTCATGCGCGTAAGTCTCGATCCCGTGGGAATATTGGGATAAGATAAGATATATTTATTTGTCAAATGATAAAAAGTATCCTATGTGTTAAAGTATCCAGATTATAAACTGTTTGCCAAATTTCATCTAAATCCATTAAGCCGTTTTTGCGTGATTGAGTAACAAACATCGAAACACACAAACTTTCTCATTTATAATATTATATATTAGTAAGATAATATTATTTTTCATACGTAAAGAAGTTTCAGCCAGTAAACCATTTTGTCAAAAAGACATTCACAACTTACGAAAAAAGACAAGCAATGTTCATGCTGACTTCAATTCTTTTTATCATCGTAACAGCCATAGATATAAGAAAGAAGATTTCTATGGTAACAGCCAAATGACGTCATCTCAAACCTTACTTGTTTATGTAGCTTCATTATAGCAGGTTTTCTTCTCTCGTAAATCGATACCTCTGGGCTCAAAGGGCGTATAGCACAATGCCAAGAATGTGCTATACGCCCTTTGAGCCCAGAGGTATCGAAATAGAATAGTACTGTGGTAATTAGTAAATTTATTACCCAATAGGCAAGGTGGTAGCGAGGCTGTCCCCAGGACAGCCCCGCAGGCAGTTACCCCGCAATGGGTGCCCCGGGCGTGTGTATATCTTGTTGAAGCTTTAATTAAATTAAAAATATTGTTACATGTTCCAATAAAAGTAAAAAAACACGAAGTAGGAAACGTACATTACCAATGTATGCAGCAAATAAATAAAATATAAGACTTAGTTGTATCCATCATCCAGCCCTTTTCTGTACGGCAAAAAATACAACGGAACAAATATATTGATTATTAAAACGAATTTATTCAACAGATTTTATAACTATAAAAGATGATGCACATTTGGGCGGGGCGCACCGCAACGCAAAAATCCTTCTACAATCTGGCTGTCGAGAGAATGCGTTCTAGACAGCTGTCAGATTCATACTAAAGAATATGTGATAAACATGATACTTATTACTACTAGAAATAGTACAACTGACAAGTGTCAGCCGGACTATACATAAATTTTTTGAAAATTTTGTGTGACTATCGCAAACTACAAGCGGTTCGTACCGAGCTTTTTGTATTAGAATGTGATGCGCTGCTCGTGTATAGAGCCTAGTAAACGTTGGGCGAGCCCGTTGGCCGAGCACGCATTATATGCAAATCAAACGGCAAATCACGCAAAAAGGCCCAGTGGACGTTGGCTGAGAGACGGGCGAGCTTTTGTGCACTTGCCTTAAAATGTGCATTCGATTGTGATTCAGAATATTTTACGTAATCAACTTTTGTTTTAAAATACGACATCAAGTGAATTATACCGTGTCAATTCACTTGATGTACTATGTCAATACTGAATGAAAATGACATTGAATAAACAGATATTAAGGCCTCATTTACGGAGACGCGGGGCGTTGCGCGGCGCGTGCAGCGTAGCGTTTGCCGGCGCGTCGGATTTTTTTTCTGTTTACGGAGCGGCGGCGGCGCGTGAAGCGGCACTTATCATCGC
Source organism: Lithophane leautieri (assembly GCA_949152455.1). Taxonomy (NCBI): domain Eukaryota; kingdom Metazoa; phylum Arthropoda; class Insecta; order Lepidoptera; family Noctuidae; genus Lithophane; species Lithophane leautieri. The sequence goes on along the minus strand of OX424458.1, from coordinate 15,088,001 downwards.
ACGCGTAAACACAAACATATATGGCAATATACGATGTTGTTCATAGGCCTCGTTTACGGAGACGCGGGGCGTTGCGTGGCGCGTGCAGTGTGGCGTTCCGCGGCGCGTCGGACGTTTTTTCTGTTTACGGAGAGGCGGCGCGTGAAGCGGCACTTACCATCGCACGCGTAAACACAAACATATGGCAATGTACGATGTTGTTCATAGAGATGCGAGGCGGGAAGAGCGGCGGTGCCCGGCGCTGCGCCCGCCACGAATCGTCAAGCGTGTAGCGAAGCACGCGGCGGGCAACGCGGCGGGTAACGCTGCGGCGCACGCGGGGTACTCCAAGTCTGTTTTTAACAGACTTCTAAAAAGAGGAGGTTATCAATTTTTTTAATAGAATTTTCTTCTACAAAAAAGTCGATTATATTGTACTCCATTGCGACGGTGACTACGTCTGCGTTGTGCGATTTCCAAATAAGACTGGCAGAAGGTTCCGCCGCGGGCACCGCTGCGTGCGCCGCCGCGTTAAACGCCGCGTCTGACGCGGCGGTGACATCCGAGGACCCCGCCGCGTAAAACGCCCATTTCAAGCAAACGCGTGAAAAAACGCTTCTCCGTAAACGCACTCATACAACGCCATATGTTTGAATTCAGTGCGGGCCGCGCCGCCCAACACCACCCTCGACGCCCCGCGTCTCCGTAAACGAGGCCTTATACGCGAAAAATGCTAAGTGAATGACGAAAGAATTAGTGCTCTTGGAAAAGATGTGAATTATTTATCATTGTACTAACGTCTTAAAGGATAGGTCTATTTGTATTGGCAACTTCATTCGCTATCGGCGTCCTAACAGCGGACTTGCTGTTTTTTCAACCTTTCGCCAAAATTCGCCCTCTCGACGTTTTCATTCAGCGAGATATAATAACACTGACCCTTAATGAACACGCCGAGAAATTCGCACAGAACTTATAATGTTTGGATGACCCACTGTTCTCGGTCACATAGCTACGTACTTATAACCTTGCGGCAATATCAAAGTTTCGTTGGACCAAACCCCTCTAATATGGTGATATACTGTATTGGGCTGGAACTTAGTGCACCACCACACGGAGAGCATAACAGAATTAATTAAAAAGCAATTTAATGTTCAAAGAATAAATCAGTACAGTACAACTATTTTCTTACTGGCCCTCGGCAAACTTCGTGTTTCGTTAGTCGTCGGATTTCTAGCACTTGGTGCAAAGGGTCCTTGGCACTTGGGAGTCCATTGAGAGCGTCCGGTCTGCACACACAAGTGCAAAGAGCAACTGATAGAAATTCGACTACTGACGAAACACGAAGTTTGTCGAGGGACAGTAAAAAAATAGTTGTACTGTACAAGTACTCTCCTATTTAAATTCCTAGCACTTAATTTGCAGCATGGAACAAAGATAAAAGTTTATGATTTAAAGTTTTGCTTCAAAGTTGATGTCGCTAGCCGAGGCAAAGTTTAAAATACTCTATAATAATAGCTTTTCTAAAATCTTATGTACGAGTGCATAAATCTGTTCAAAGACTCAACTCGCGGTAACACAAAGTGAAAGTATTGCATTACGGGACCTTTTGCGCGCACGTCCGACACAATAAAGTACCTAGTCAAAGGAGGTTTTATTGTATAGAGTACTCGCACGTCTATGGGATGTATTGTTTCTTGGACTCTGGCTGGGTTTTTCACCACATTCGCTCTTCGGTTACATATTGCACGCATCGACTACATGGTACAGTTGAACAAGCTATTTGGAATACAGGAAAAAAATATTCATTTTCCGTTACACTGCCAAAATTCGTTTTGATTGTGTGTGTAATTTAACTTTTTGAGCTTATGGCTTAGGAGAATGACGTAAAAGGATTGTTGACTACTGAAAACACTCATAAAATTATTAAAAGTAGTTGCAAGTTATCTGTCTGTATACCAAATAGTGTGTTCGAATGTACAGTCAAGGATATTACACTCTACGACGATTTGTCATCTTATAGCCATTTCATACAACTATAAAAGAATTTCAGTTGATTATACGGACAATTTAAAACTTTTGGTAGTCAATTTGCTTTAATTGCAATTAATTCCCTTGAATTTACAAAGCTCATAGTACGCACATTCATTTATTTACAGTTAACTAGCTTCGCCCCACAGTTTCGCCCGCGTAAGTCTCGAGCTCGTGGGAATATCGGGACAAAAGGTATCCAATAAAAATAAAAAATAAATCAGACTGTTCGACTATTAGGTCCATATTTTATTAGTCTTACATTATCTTAAAATTACATAAAAAATAAATCAGACTATTCGACTGTTAGGTCCATATTTTGTTAGTCTTACATTATCTTAAAATAATTTTAGTCATGAGGAGATCATTTTAATTTATTTAAGTATCTAACACAAAAAAAAACGAAAAAACGATTAAATATTAATAAAATTGAATGGAAATAAATAGTTGAAAATTAATTAAAATTAATCCTATGTCCTATTCCTGGTCATGGTCACCCATGTGCCAAATTTCATCGAAACCTGTTCAGCCATTTTTAGGGTGAAAGCGTAACAAACAAACAAACTCACTTTCACATTTATAATATTAGATACGGATTAAAACGGTACAACACCAATTAATTACATTAATTAACATAGAAACATAAAAAAGATTAATAAGGACAATTTCGTTGAATATAATCTAATTAAAACTAACATGGAACAGTATCTATGCAAGGAACTCCTCCCTCGCATACTTCGGTGGCGTGTATTGATGTATAAGGTAGGTACACGCCGCAATTGCTTGCTCGTGTCAGCGGTCATGTCCATTGCATTTCATTACCACAATGCGCAGCCATTAAGACTCACGGGACCATGTAAACCGATACACCTTTATTCCATTTGAAATAAGATTAGACACTTAAATAAACACGTTTTACAGTTCATTCAACTGATTTTTACTTCTATTGCGTTGGTGGCATAAAAAGCAATTTAATGTTCAAATAATAAATCAACAGATCAATCAGTACAACTATTTTCTTACTGGCCCTCGGCAAACTTCGTGTTTCGTTAGTACTTTTTTTTCGTTGCATTGTCGTTTTCATTGCGTTGGTGGCATGACAAATGGCAGCTGCAGTAGACAGTTGGTATTGTGTAACCTTTTTTGCTCGTAATGCCATCCTTATGCGTACGGTATAGAAGTCAAAATCGGTTGAACGGACTGTATAAAGGTTTGTTTAAATGTCTAATCTTATTTCAAATGGAGTACAGGTATTTTAGAAAAGCATAGTTAGAGTCTATTATAAAACTGTCTAATTAAATTTTAAACAAGCCCTGTTCAGGTTAAATTCTTAAGCAATCACTTACTAAAGAGAAATAGTAACTTATTAACATTTCAACTTTATGTCTCATCATTTATTTGATTAACACCTCACGTAATAACAAAGGTATCGATTTAAGTACATAATGGAAGTTGATCTATTCCTTCGTACGTGTGGCTTATTGCCTGACAGTTTAGCCGGGACCGGTAAAACACTTAGAGGAGGATTTAATAAACTATTTCATGAAAGGTGAGTCGAAGCTATTTATATTATTCTTTATTTATTTCGATATTTTATTTTTATTTATTTTATTTTATTCATTTGGTTCACCAACAATTGAATATACCGCAAACATATAATCCTTCTCCTGTATTCGATTTCTATTTCATAATATTTGTATACTTAAATATTTGTATGGGTAACTTTGGATATTTTTTTATTCTTCTATGTATTATTGGTTGAATCCAACACTCCGGTATTTTCACCCATAGTAAATTGCAGTCTTTAAAACCCTTGTGAAGCGACCAAACGCGGCGACACAGTCTTTCATTACCTACCAAGTGCTGAAAATTGTTTTTTTTTTTCGTACTTTTTGAGGAAAAAGATATACCTACATAAATCTACAAACAAATTTAAGCTAACCAAAGTTAATAGAATGGATTTATTCACTAAGTAACGAGAAAAATAAGTTACTGTAGTTTCTGCTAGAGAAGTAGTTTCGGCCTATCCCATGGGAAGAAAGCGTGAGTTTATGTACGAATGAAGTTAGGCTGCGCATGCGCGCTGGTATGCGCGCTTCTGTTTTACAAGTAAGATTGACTACTGCGCAGTCATTTGTAGCCTACTTCAGAGCGGCAAATTTATTTGACGCAACTGTAATGAAAACAAAGTGTAGTTTGTATAGTCCTCCACTTGTCGCGGACCTTGCCGTCGTACCTATGGGATCCACACGTGGATACTAAAATATTCTAGATAAATATAAGACACTAGCTTTTGCCAGTGGCTTCGCTCGTGAGCGTATCGGAAATGATCCTATGAGAAATTATTACCGGGATAAAAATCCTACGTGTTAATCCAGGTTATATACTGTGTGCCTTTCATCCAAATCCGTTCAGCCGTTTTGGCGTGATTGAGTAACAAACATTCGAACGGCTAAACGGATTTGGATGAAATTTGGCACATGGGTAGACCATGACCTGGAATAGTCCATAGGATACTTTTTATCCCGGTAGTTCGTTCCCGTGGGATAATTTTCGGCCTCTACGCTGGCAAAGCCGCGAGCAAAAGCTAGTTTATTTTAGTAGGCGGAATGGTGGGATTCGATCAATAGTGTCGAGAAATGACTTGTAGGTGTTCCGGAAATGATTACCGCAAACAGTTTCAGAGGCCATGTGCTATAAGTTTACCGGAGTTGGCACTAAGTGCCCTGCTCGCGGCAAAACACCGTTGCCTTTTCTCGTGGTCGTCCTAACACGCTTTTATCTTTCAACGTAATTTTCACCAAGTTCTAATTGCCGTATCGGATTGAAACTTTGCATAATTATATAATTATTTAGTTTGGATAATAATACTATAATTTTGTATCTTGGAGTTGATCTGATGATGGAGCCAAGAGGTGGATAGTGGAACTCTTCAGTGGCTACTATTAAACGTAAATCCTTCGAGGTTGGGTTCATAATATATGATTCGTTTTGAAGAGTCCAATAAATTGGGCTTGGTAACAAGGTTCTGATGATGGAGCCAGGAGATGGATAGTGGAATTCTTCAGTGGCTACTAGTGAACCCCTCGAGTTTAATTGATGATTCGTTTGGATGAAACTTTGTATGTATAAGTAGTTCGGTAGATAATATAATTTGGTATCTTGGAGCTGATCTGATGCTGGAGCCAAGAGGTGGATAGTGGAACTCTTCAGTGGCTAGTAGTAGAGCGGTCAAGTCATAACTTCGTTGACTTAATTAACGAAATGAAGATAAAGTTTATAAAAAACTAAAAATTAATTTTCAAACCGTAGTTAAGTTTATATAGAGCTAACAGTACTAGAGTGGAAGGAGATTTAATTGTAGTTGTAAGTTAATTATCCATACTAATATTATAAATTCGAAAGTAACTCTGTCTGTCTGTCTGTCTGTTACCTTTTCACGCCTAAACCACAGAACGAATTTCGACAAAGTTTGGCAAGGAGATAGATGGCCTCCTGGGGAAGGACATAGGTTTCTTTTTATGGACCTACCACGCAGGCGAAGCCGCGGTCGGAAACTAGTATTATTTAAATTCGTTAGTTATGTTATTTTATTATTTAAGCTTAATTATGACGGGCATCGTTAGCCTAAAGTAGTTACAAAGTAATAAGAAAATGTAGGGCGATGGGACCGTACATCATTGCTTCCAACTGTTGATTTTATAAATAGTTTATTTATAACAGTTGTTTATATTGCACTGGGTTAATGCACAGTGTTAGCACAACGTTAAACTAATTACGAATTCAAGAGTTAGGTTTCCGGAAAATACAAGAACAATTCTTCTCAACTTGGTTTTATAACAAACCATACTAGCTGTTGCCCGTGGAGGAGCTCGTGGCTAAGTAATAACAGCCGCACGGGTCGATTTATCAGGTTATGCTACGCTTGCCGGGGTTGGTCCGTGGATGGGTGACCATCTTTACATATCGAGACTCCTCCGTGCCTCGGAAAGCACGTTAAACCGTTGGTCCCAGCTGTCATTTGTGGATCTTGGACAGTCGTTACGGGTTGTCAGAAGCCCGAAAGTCTGACAACCAGTCTTGCCAAGGGGTATCGTATTACCCAGTTACTGGGTTGTGGAGGTCAGATAGGCAGTCGGTCCATGTAAAATATCTGGTATTCAGCTGCATCCGGTTAGACTGGAAGCCGACCCCAACATAGTTGGGAAAAGGCGGGCAGATGATGACTAGCTGTCGCCCGTGACTTCGTCTGCGATCTAGGATGAAAAGTAGCCTACATCCTTCTCCGTCATGGTCTACCCGTGTGCTAAATTTCATCCAAATCCGTTCATCTATTTTAGCGTGAAAGCGTAACAATCAAATAAACAAAACGAACAAACTAACTCACTTTCGCATTTATAATATTAAAGTAAAGATAAAACTTGAGAGCATTTTCATTGGGAAATATAATTGATCCTCTGAAAACTTATTGGTCTTCTAATGATACGAGTAATTGCCTTTTAATCAATAAGATTCTTTTTAACTTTCTGGCCGTTTCTCAAAATTGGTCGTAGTAACTAATCCCGACCAAATGGGTTAAATTAGAACTGTGTCTAACCGTGCTGCGGCAGTTGCTTGGCTATTTAGTATTTTTAGGACACCAAAATAGGAATTATTTGAGGATCACAAAAAAGTCACAATTACTATAAGTATTATTATAGTGGCCATAGATATTTTTAAGAAATCAAAATTTGAATTATTTGGTGTCCAATTAATTATGATGCCTTTACCTTGAAACCTACTAATAACTTGTGGGTAGAGGTATAACTTTACCTACTAAACTAACGTGCCAGACATCGAGCAAACTTCTATACATACACGACCAAGGCATCGTGTAAATCAACCATATTCTAGCGAGCTTAACGACCTATGGCTGGCACTGGACACTTACAATAGCTTATTAAGTGTAGTACCTATATCAATACAATAGGTTTATGGGATGTGGGAGCGTAAATCAAGACACGTGGCAGCGTGTCAAACAAAATTAAAAACGTTTATTAAGTCTGATTAATTAAATGTCGTGAAGAAAGTTTTGAGTATGAATGTGGATGGAGGCTGTATGAGTACGGCAAGACCAAATAAACGACGGATGGACTGTGTGGCTTGAAAGGAGGTGAGTCCTACTGAGATGACAACGAATAGAGAAGTATGGAAGAAAAAGACACGTTGCGTCGACCGCTAATTAATTGGGATAAGGGTAGGAAATGATAGTGAGCTCTGTGTCATTAAATTATACGCAGAATATGACGATAGAGAGCATTTTGATCTCACAGGATAAGCCTTTTTTGTTTTGCTGTTGGGTAATCTTCAAGTGACTTCTCCCGCTCTGAGCGGAGCGGAAGGGCATGTCAGACTTTTACTGACTAAAACCCACCCGTGTTCATTCAGTTGCCTGTTGCCAAGGTCCCGGTATCCCTTTCGGACTTTCCCGCAACCCTGGCAGAGACACAGGTTAAGCCTAACAGCTAACTAACAATGGAATAGTCTGTTATACTGGGCTGTATTGAAATGGCTGGTCATTCTGCAACCACAGCATATGAAATCACAAGAAAAACAGAGGTAGATTATCTCGCCTTCTTCTTTAGAAATATAATTATAGGAATTTATAACTTAACTAGGCGGCTCACGGATGCTTCGCACTGCTTTTAACCCCCGACGGAAAAAGAGGGGTGTTATAAGTTTAACGTGTGTAGGTATCCGTGTGAATGTCTGCGTCATCGTAGCTGCCAAACGGCTGAACCGATTTTGATTTGGTTGGGTTGGCGTTGTTTGAAAGGTGACTTGATCGAGAGTGTTCCTATCTATAAAAAAACCGTTTATTGAACAAAAACAAAGCATTGTTTTTGTTGGGGGTTTTTAAATTTGGAATTTAATTTAACTTGTTATGGCTTGAATATTCCTCTTTTATATAAGTATAGTTCATATAAGTGCCAAATGTCATGATTTCATGAACTAGTCATTCAATACACTTACATGAGTTTAAGGTGTTGTATTGCTGGTTCGAATGATTATAATTCTGTAAATCCATATGTGTTACGGCTGCGTATCATATTTAGATCAATATACAACCTGATACTGACCTGCAAATTGCAAAAAACGAAAATTTGAATTTCACGGGCTACCTTGGCGCATCCTCCTTTAAGTGTATATTACGAGAATATTAAAATTACATAAAACTAAGAAATCTCGATGTTTTGTCAAGTCCTAAAAACCGTGCGAAGAAGGAGCGGGTCGCTAGTAGATTAATAAAACAAATGACAGTCTATGCCGAATTTTTTTAAACCCAAAATGCTGTTACTTTCATGTAACGGTCAAAGTTCCCGTACGTACTGGATGATGCATTCCGTCTACACTACCGCTGCCCGAAAATCGCCATACACACCAGATTGAGGATTAAATAATTGAGTGTAATAACACGTCACGACATGTTTCGGGTTTGGGGCCCTCAGGCCCCAAACCCGAAACATGTAACGAGAGCGTGTAAGCACATTTGACCGCATAAGCATTTAGGTTTATGTTATCTCTAAATAGGATTTAAAAAAAAACAAAAATCGTCTGTCTGTGTGATGATGCGATCTTCTGCTCTAGTTAGAGAATTTATCCGGAACGTTCACCTATGTGTACCTTACATTAATATTAAACTTCCATATAATAATAATGAAGAATTCTCGATGTTTTCAGATGTCGCCACATAACAAATCTGTGTGAAGCAGGGGTCGAAAATTTTTGCTAATAAATTAGAAATACCTAAGTCCTAAGATTATTAGGATCCTAAGAACTATTTCCCGGCTGAAAAGAGGGTTATCAAAGTAATAGTTGGTATCAGGCCTCTCGTTTTATGGAGAAAAGAATGTTAAAAGGACGACGTGAAAGGTGATAGGAGAGTAAAGCTTCCATCGGTCGCTCGTTAAAGGAAGAAGTTAAAAAAATGATTTGTAGTAATTTGTTCAGTGACAAGCCATGAGCCCGATAGGATATCCCATCGGCAACTTCTTAGGAGTCTAGGGGTTGAGTTTCCTAAAAACGTTGATACAAATGACTTCTACGTATAACAAAATTCTATAAGAACCAAACTTCCACCACGTCTCTTAACTTAAAAAATAAATGGAATTTTATACAACTTTGTATGGAATAGCGGATAAAAATTCGAAATTTAAAAGATTGTTCTAATTCGCCCTGAATAAAGTGAAAAAATATGTCTGCAAGCGCTTTTCACGTTTATTTTCGCTGCGTTTTACGTTTTAATCAATTTGTACAGGTAGAGGTACCTACCAATTTGTCAATCTGCTTTGGTGCATTTTGACGATTAAACTCCTGTCATTTTTACCCGACTACGGTGATTTTGACCGATATGAATGTATGTATGTATGTATATATATATATATATATATGTATGTATGTATATTCATCTGTTCCCTCCTATCTTCTAAACAACTCATCACAATTTGACAAATGAGGTATCGTTGGAAGCGTCTTGATCATCCGCTGGTTATAGGCTATGTGACGTCACATTAAACGGCGTCCTATAGAGGACATAAAGTCAGGAACTAAAAACAAAATTGTTTAATCGTACCATGTTGGGTATCAAATGAAAGGGCTTAATGAGCACATTTCACAACTATATATATTATAACACCAAAAGAATAAAAAAAAAAAAAAGTTTTAAAAACTAAAACCCAACTACGACTAAAAAGGTATAATCCGGAGTCATACGTAATCTGTTCGATTTATGCCTTAACACGTGTGACTCCGGATTTTTAATTTGTCTGTCTGTGGTGTCTTGTTTATACCTTTTTAGTCGTAGTTGGGTTTTAGTTTTTATAACTTTCATATTTTTTTCAGGTTTTTTGTTGGGAATTTAAATTATTCGCTCCTTCGGATATTTGGATCAAGTGTGTTTATTTTGTAACACATGTTGAGCCTCTAATAAAATGCTGTCTGTCCGTTCTCTATGTATATTAGATACACCTCAGAGAGTGTAACCTAGATCCAGATAGGTTTATGTTTAGACCGGCCTTATACACTATGCAGGGACTACTATTTTAGTTTTATAATGGAAATGTATTTTTACAGCGAATGCAATGAAACTGTCTCGAATATGTATGCAATATTGATACATGCTCGTATCATTTGGTATACGTAGGTGTTCATCTTGTTATTTTCCCGGACATGGTATGTGTATTGAAATATGTGTAACCACTTGAATTGAATATTTTATTTATACAAATAATATAAACATAACATGACGCCTGTAATTCCTGAAGGGTTAGGCAGAGGTGTACCTATAGTACACCCAGATTTCGCAAGTTATGTTTACGTCGCAAGTAATAGGGGGTGTATTCACGTGTATGCCATCAACCGGGCACAAATCCTAACTCCGGGCTGCTACTGAGAAATTCTAGATGGAAAACCGAATACTTAACACTTTGCCCGACCTGGGAATCGAACCCGGGACCTCATTCTCAGTACCTAGTAGTGCTTGCGACCTTTAGAACAACGAGGCAGCCTACAGAAATATTACTCGTAGAATAATATTAAATATACTTCAGTCAATGTTGTAAATTCAGTTAAAATAGTAGATAATAGATAGATACAGTATATACATCAGAAGGCCAATTCTCGTACTGTTTGCGCAGCCGTGAGGCGCACAATACTATTTTTATGTTCTTTGTTTTTTGTATAAATATTGTGTGCCTTACCTGGGTCAAATAAATTTATTTTCTTTCTTTCTTTCTTTCTTTCTTATTTAAACAAGTTAAATAAAATTTAATAAACCCCCGAGTAATACAAAGCATCTAATAAAGGATTTTTTTTTTTATAGCTAAGAACTCTCTCGATCAAGTCACCTTTCAAACAAAACATCAAAAGCGGTTCGGCCGTTTGGCAGCTACGATGGCGCAGACGGACACATAGATACACACGTTAAACTTGTAACACCCCTCTTTTTCCGTCGAGGGTTAAAAACGTTCACATTCAAGTCGCAATCTGTCAAACTTGTCAAAAATGATGGTAAATTAATTGTATTTTTAATAAGTCCACTATTTATAATAATATATTATGTAGATTTACAGACTAACTATTTATATATATACAACTCTCTTAGTTAAAAGTAATATAATATAATATAGTGATGTTACTTTTGATCATTTATTGATATAATTTATGTCCTCTTTATGGCACTCAATAAAATCAAGATACACGTAATTATAGGATTTGAAAGACTTCCATTAATCCATGCGATTCGAACGTTCGCTGAATATTAAATAAGGAAATAGAAATGTCATAATATTAAAAAATAAATAAAATCTATATAAACCAGAACACCATTGGAAGAACCAAGTCTCTTAGCCGTATAAATACATAACCCATGTTTTCTGCCCATCAAATAATGTAAAAATTGCGACGCTGAGGACGCGACGCCAGCCCGGCATTGGTTGCCAGGGCTGCGTCGACATGCTTCAGAGGCGCGGCGCCCTAGGCCGCCAGAGCGCGACTGCGTCGCTCCCGTCACACAGCTGTCATCAGTGTCACACGATTTATAGACGTTTCAGTGTTTTTTTTTAGTAATTTAGTTTTGTAGTGTTATTTTTTCAATAAAGTTAATTTATAAGTCTTAAACCATACCAATAAATGTTTAGTGGCAGCAGCGATGTTGTGAATGTTGGTGGTAGTGCTTGTCAACCTTCGACATCACTAAGCATCCTGGAGAGATGTCCGCTGTGTACCCAGGCACGGTTTTTCAAAGGTAAGCGGGGTCTGAATGTGCATATTGGAAAGGTGCACAGACCACCAAATGCGCTTTCCTCAGACCCTGTCTCAACAACCACACCTACAACACCAGATACATCCACCACTTTTGAACCGTTTTGGAAAACCCTTTCAAAATTCAAAAACTCTGTTCCTGTTTTGAAGCGAGTTCCCCGCGGCGCTAGACCTCTGGTGGCACAACAGCTAGCAAGCTGCGTTCGTCTTGCCGCCCGGGAGAACTCACAAAGTGCTTGGGAACAGCTGCTCACCTTCCCCTACAGGATTCTACACGTGCAAAAGAATTTGGCAACCAAAAAGACCTTAACTGCTCAAATTAAAGAAAACTGTAACGTTTCGGCTCTTAATTTAGATTCAAAATTCCCGACACAGAAATATACCTCTTCAAGAGGTATATCCCATCTGGTAGAATCTAAGTTAGGGGAAGGTGACATTAGCGGCGCAGCCAGGATTCTCTTCAGTAGTGATGTGTTGGCACCATGTTCTCCAGAAACACTCGCAGCTCTGGAGAGCAAACACCCTGCCCCAGCAGATGGTCTTTCTTTTCCCGACCCCCCTGATTTGGATAATCACTCCCTCACCATTACAGGTCGAGAGGTGATCACAGCCGTCTGCTCCTTCCGCAGCGGCTCCGCTGGCGGCCTCGACGGCCTGAGTCCTCAGCACCTTAAGGACCTTATTTGTTCAGGCGCCGGAGCAGCTGGTGAGTCGCTCTTGAAGGAGCTTACGGCTCTGATCAACCTTATGCTCTCCGGCAAGGTGAATGAGTCCGTCATAGACGTCCTTTATGGGGCCAATCTTTGCGCCTTGCGTAAGAAGGATGGCGGCATTCGTCCCATTGCCGTGGGAACCACTTACCGTCGTATGGCAGCCAAGATTTGTTGTAAATTCTATGGTGAGGTTATTTCGAAAAAATTTCAGCCCCTGCAGCTAGGTTACGGTTCCAAAGGGGGCTGCGAGGCTGCTGTACATGCCTTATCGACCTACCTAAATTCTGAGAAAGGAGAGGTCATCCTGAAGGTTGACATAAAGAATGCCTTTAATTCTGTTAATAGGGACACCTTGCTTGCAGAAACTGAAAAAGAAATACCCCAAATCTATAGTTTTCTTTGGCAATGTTACAGACACCCCTCTAAATTACTGTTTCGGGACAACCTTCTAGAATCTGCTGTTGGCTGCCAACAAGGTGACCCCCTCGGGCCAGTGATTTTTAGTTTAGCCATTCACCCAATTATTCGACAGCTAAATTCCAAATTCAATGTTTGGTACCTCGATGATGGAACCTTGGGAGGCGACGTAGAAACTGTTTTTAATGACCTTAAATTCCTAAAATATGAACTCCATGCCATTGGCCTTGAACTCAACCTTTCGAAATGTGAACTATACTTAGCGGACAGTACTGACAGACACCTGACACTTCCGAAATTTAACGCAATAGCCCCTGAGATCAAAATTATCGAAAAAAACTCTCTTCGTCTCCTTGGGTCACCTATCTTTGAGGACTCCTTCCCTATTTTTATTGAGGAAAAAATTCAAAATTTCAATGACGTTTCGGAGAGATTGCTCCAAATTAACATGCATTCGGCCATAACCTTAATCCGTTACTGTTGTTTCGGCCCTAAATTAACATATTTCCTTCGCGCTTCCCATTTATGGAAGCACACTCATCTTTTAGACAAAATGGACCAAATTATCCGTCATACATTAACTTTGATCTTAAATGTGGCCATGGACGACCGAGCTTGGACACAAGCTACTCTTCCCATATGTATGGGAGGCCTCGGCGTCCGCAAAATTTCTAGTATTAGTTTACCGGCTTTCATATCCTCGGTTCACGGTACTGAGAAATTAATCAGGAAAATCCTAGCTTCCACACTGATTGATTTTGACGTGCCGTGCCTCACCGAGGCTATAGATGCCTGGAGACTCGCTTGCCCGAATTCAGATCCGCCCGACAATCCATCTTCCCAGAGACGGTGGGATGAGCCGCTCTGCAGAGTAGTACAGAACAACTTACTTGACACGTCTGCTACTACTGCGGAGCGTGCGCGCCTGCTGGCTGTGGGTAAGTGGGAGTCGGGACTGTGGCTTCATGCACTACCGTCATCGAACCTTGGAACTTTGTTCGACGACACTACCTTCCGCATCGCTGCTTCCCTGCGACTAGGAGCCCCGTGTTGTTCTCCTCATCGCTGTCACTGCGGTGAAGTTGTCAACAGCCTCGGACACCACGGCCTGTCTTGCAGCCGAAGTGCGGGTCGCTTAGCGCGGCACGCGGAAATTAATGACATCATCCGACGAGCCCTTGTCACCGCTGGCGTTCCAGCTGTATTAGAACCCAACGGCTTGGCACGCAACGATGGCAAGAGACCGGACGGCATGTCCTTATTCCCGTGGAAGGTGGGTAGACCTTTAGTGTGGGACGCAACATGCGTCGATACCCTTGCGCCATCCCACCTTCCTGGCTCGGCGTGCTGTGCTGGCGCTGCTGCTGCGGCTGCGGAAAACCTCAAGCGGCGAAAGTATAACAGCCTTATAGCGAATTATATTTTCGAGCCGTTTGGGGTTGAAACCCTAGGGCCGTGGGGTCCGAGTGCTCATAGCTTGTTTGATGAAATTTCCAAACGGCTATTTGACACTTCCCGTGACCCAAGGGCTGGCTTTTACCTTGGTCAGAGGATAAGCATTGCCATACAACGTGGCAATGCCGCCAGTCTCTTGGGTACATTACCAGCCGACAGCGATGCGGAGGAATTTTTCGACGCTATATTCTAGTTTATTGTGTTTTTTGAATAGTTACTTTTAACTAAGAGAGTTGTATATATATAAATAGTTAGTCTGTAAATCTACATAATATATTATTATAAATAGTGGACTTATTAAACATAATTATAAAGTTTCAATTGCATAGCTAAAAAAAAAAAAAAAAAAAAAAATTGTATTTTTAACAAATAGCGAATGAGATGCGAATGTGAACGTTCTTAAAAATACTGGAATTGCCCCTCAGGATTGTGCCAGAAACATTGACATAATATTGAACTCATTGACCGGAATATAGCAAGTTCGTAATTGTCAGCAGCCTGTGTCACTCTTATCCGATCTTTTTGGTGATTCCGGTAACATCGTAACAAAACCGGGAGGCAGCGCCACTTGCTGCGCCGTCATTTTGATTTAGTTTGATGGCTTTATTCATATCTATATTCCATTTGAAATAAGATTAGACATTTAAATAAATCTTTTTTACAGTCCGTTCGACCGATTTTGACTTCTATTGCGATGGTGGCATGACAAATGGCAGCTGCAGTAGACAGTTGGTATTGTGTAAACTTTTTTGCTTTTAATGCCATCCTTATCCCTACGGTATAGAAGTCAAAATCGGTAGAACGGACTGTAAAAAAGGTTTATTTAAATGTCTAATCTTATTTCAAATGGATTATAGGTATGGGTGATACTAATAGTGGTTGTCGTGTGAATGTTAATTAAAATGTTATTGGATAGTTGTATTTTCGATTAAAAATGAGTCGAATCGAATACGTTCGCATGTTTGTGCTAGAAAAACTGTAAAAGGTGGGTATGTACATACCTACCTTAAGTGTCAAGCTAAAACGAGCCACGTCGTAATGATGAGGAAAGTTTGCCTTAAAGTGGAAAGAAATTTGCCACACCTGTGGCCAAACATTTTGGAGGCATCATGTATGTTGAAATACTTACCTACCAGCTATTCCCATGTAAATTATGCTTAATATTAAAGTGGTTTGAGATCATTTTGCTACGAAAATTATATGAAGTTATAGCATTTAGCTATACGTTTTATAGCGCTACAATACTGCAGTGTACACAGTTTAAAATATTACTTACTAGCTGATGCCCGCGACTTCGTCCGCCTGGATGACGGTTATTATATACTAAAACCTTACCCGGGAACCACTCTATCCATTGGTGAAAACAACATGAAAATCGGTGCAGTAGTTTTTGAGTTTTTCGCGTACAGGACGACAGACAGACGCGGCGGAGGACTTTGTTTAAAATATGTAAGGATATTTATTCACATTTTTATGGTTTTAAAGTATATTTTGTTCTATAAGCGTGTTGCATAACATCAAAATGAATTTCATGTCATTATTATCGTACCGTCAAATCAATTTCCATATCTTAATTTCACTTTAAACAACTCATACCTAAGTATATAAGTATCTCGTACAAGTAAAATTTGCTTCCTTGCTTAGTTAACGAAGCGCTAAGCAACCGGTTACTTCTCGGTGTAAAGTTTATTATATTGACTTTGTACACAACATTTTGGAGTTGGTGCAGAGATATTAACTCAACAACCAATATTAAAACCTATTTTAAAAGTGAAAATTTGTATTATTGGCTGGCTCAGAATCAAAATTTTTTGAACAATTTTAAAATTACATTTAGACGGTCCCCAAAACGTGGCCCCTTCACCACTTCCTAGAGCTTTAGCTGGGAAGAAGAAATGGCGCAAAAAATCCCCAGCAGCACAGCTCTCTGTTCGGTTAGTATTTGGTTCCTATAAAAACGATTCGTTTTCCTTACCAATGGTGGGTTTTTTTATTGCCAAACTTGGGCATTCAAATAGATTCCTAAGCTAATTAATTTAACCTGTGATAGCTACTTCATATGGGAGAGTCTACTATGCAAAGCTATGAGGTCTTCCCATCATTATTGGTAAATATTTTATTTTAACCAATAACGGTTCGTATATTATAGGAATCGGCCATAGAAGAACTTGATTCTAATAGAATGCAACGTTCTTATTTAACATTACGAAACCAAAATCATTAAATGAAATTATTATCCATAATTCAGCTAGAACATGCTAATATACCAACTTAAACATTGAAAACTATACTCAAGCACCTCATAACTTTGAATACTTCGCCGGCAGGTTGAGAACTACATGGTCAATGTTAATCACTGTGAACTTTACCTAGTTTTTTGGAATGTTCATATTAAACGTTGACTTTGACCTAAAAACTTAGCCTGGAAACCCGACCCATTTATTTTTCTCAGTATTTTATTTTCGAACATTCCGACGTAAAAATTTCTGGATCGGACATAAATCAATAACAGATCTTTTATTTTTAAACAAATCTGTTCAAAGTAAAGTGTTACCGCTGCTACACAGTTTAATTAACTTTAAAATATTCACCCATCCGGTGGAAAAGAGCTAGCAAATTGATACCTAAGTACCCATGTATAATGGAATTGTAGCAACCTCTTATCGTAACTTGTATTTCATTAGAAATAATATTATAATAATTGTATCATTAAGCAGTCGTGGCCCGTTATTTTATTATTTCGGTGCTCTCAAATTGGTGAAGGAAAAAGGGCGAAACATCGTAAGGAGATGACATGTCCTAGATCTGAAACTTCATAAACATTGTGACATTCACGAACTCGCACTCGTCCCGCGGTGTGTATTGCGGCCCACTCCCTCTAACAGAGGGGACGTCTGTGTCCCAGCAGATGGAACGTTATATGATTGTGATTTTGCTTCATGTTATTGTATCATTACATTGTTGAGCCCTGTTTTTATACGCATTCCTATCAACAGGTGGAGCCGAGTATGGGTATTTAATACTTTTAAAAAATCGATTGTACAGCACTAACATTTTACGATGCGACACTTTTTAACGTTTTATATTCTCGGTGAGTACGGAACGTAACTTTACGAGCGTCAAATCGCGTAGAATAAGGCTGAAGTAGGTGAATGGAAATAGGAGTCGGTGGACGTATTTCGCGAGGCAATCTAAACTTATATTACTTCAAAACAGGCCGTACCTAAATGTCCTTGGCTGTACAAGTGTATTTCTGGAGGCCCTGCTCACAAAGCCCTGCTCAAAGGGCCGCCTCAAAGTGCGTACAAAATATTTTTAAAGCACTTAGAGGGCTGCATCAATTACTTACGTAGTGAACGAAAGGACAGCCAATTAATGAAGTCGTCCGTACATACGCTGCCCCCGATATAGCACAAAGATTTTTTGACGATGGGCTTTAGGTCGTCTGTCTATTTATGAAATACAATCCTATTTTTACCAGACTACGGCGAAGAAAAAAAGAAGGGTTATTGATTTTGGCCGGTATGTACATATGTATGTAAGTATGTTCATTTGTTCCCTCCTGTCTTCTAAACCACTCATCACAATTTGACAAATGAGGTATCATTGGAAGCGTCTTGATTGTCTGCTGGTTATAGGCTATGTGACGTCACATTAAATACAAAATGGCGCCCTCTAGACGATAAAAAGTAAGGAACAAAAAAAATGTTTAATCGTACCATGTTGAGTGTCAAATGAAAGGGCTTAATGAGCACATTTCAAAAATATATATATTATAGAACCAAAAGAATTTAAAAAAAAATAAAAACAAGACACCACAGACAACACAAATTAAAAATCCGGAGTCAGACGTGTTAGGGCATAAATCGAAAAGATTACGTCTGACTCCGGATTTTTAATTTGTGTTGTCTGTGGTGTCTTGTTTACTCCTTTTTAGTCGTAGTTGGGTTTTAGTTTGTATTACTTAAATTTTTTTGCTACCGATAATATCGTGCATGCGTATAATCCAACCCGACAATAGAACCCTTCACTGTACACAATTGGCGAGTTTCTTCTTTCCAAACTGAAAAAATCACTCCAGTTCCGGAAAATACAAACTAGTTTAAAAAATATTTCGTTAAACCACATTAGTAGTTATCATCTATAGAAATCCAAAAAACATCATCGAAAAACAAGGATTGAGCGAGTAATTGATATGATACAGTAAAAGAATAATGTCTGATGGCTACCTAACCCTCACAACGCAGCTGGGCCGAATATTTCATCGAAGTAATTAAAATTTACCGCATAAGGTAGGCAGTTACGCTTTGATCACAAGTTTAGCTGTCACTAGTGATTTCAATTAATTAAGTTAGCTGACTTTGTGACATCGTCATTCACTCACAAACACAGACGCACACACTTGCATAGCATGATACAGAACATAAACATAAACGGAAATTATACTTACCGAGTTTTATAATATTTAAATTTTATTAATATAATTGATTTTAGTTTTCCCTTAGTTAGTTACTTAATTTGTTAGTTTATTTAGTTTTGTAGTGTCGATGAGGATAACCAGCTTAACTGTACCCAATTTAAACTTTTTTTTAAATCAAAAATGTTGTACGTTTTTAATGCTGCCAAAATACAGGTCGTGCCTAGTTTGGGACCTCCATATTGTATAATTGTGATTTTGAATGTTGTAATAAACGATTTTTACTTTACTAAAAAACTTTAATGAATCTTGGAGTACCTATGTTTAGGATTTGAATACTGAGTACAAAGTGCCGGGCACTGCTATGCGCTGTCACTGTCATATTGTTACCATAGACATGATGTTGAATTATCTTTACTTAAATATACTAATACATTGATAGAACTGTATATAAAAAAATTCAACCATTTTAAATATTAAGTCCCACTGCTCCCGAGGTTACTAATTCGTAAGTACAGTAGGTACCTGTGAGCGGGTGAGTCGATATTATGTTGAAAGTTATCTTCTACATAATATGTAGATAAATAAGCATATCATAATCAATCTGTAATGTTCCCATTGCTGGGAACAGGTCACTCGCGGGCCCAGTGCCGGTTTTCTCACGATGTTTTCCTTCACCGTTTTTAGAGCAGTGTTGAAGAAATTATTCACACGAAGTAAAGCGCCTGCCTGGGTTCGAACCCACGGTCTCCAACTTGTGTCGGGGCCGTTACCACAAGGCCACCACTGCTTTAGATAAATGTCGAGGTAAAATTATCAGCCGCAAGGTGGTAACGGGTTAATTGCCTCCGGTGCACGTAGCGTATATTTTTGCACCAAATAAATGCTTTATCCAGTAAAATTCTAGGGACTTCATTGAAAATTCACTCCATTATTAATGTTTGCATTTAACAGAAAAACTGATGAAAGAAGAAGGCAATTTTTTATTATGAATTAGGTAAGTTAGAGTTAATTTATAAAGAAATAAGTATATAAAAAACTTTTCTCATTATTGAAAGAATTATACATTATATACCATTATATACATTATACACCTAAGTGTATGTATAATAGATTACATTATATATTATACATACATTTTGGTGCACAGTAAATGCTCTAGAGCTCTAGAGCTTCGAAATATTATAATTAAGACAATTATAATTTTCTGCCACGAATTTTTTACAGCGTAAGTATTTTCAACTCGCTCCTTGGAATATTTTCGACGAAAATGGAACTACTTCAGTAATTAGTATATTGTTGCATAAGTCTGACACTTTTTAATTGAATATTGTTTTATTATTATGTATTTCAAGTGTAGCATAGCAAACTGTTGAGTAGTCAATTTTCATTATGTATAACAAATGTATACCTACCTACATGGTTTTTACTAAACATACCTAATGTTAATGATAGAAAGGTATGCACACCGCTTGCTATCTATTTTATCTTGACTTGACAAAGAAGGGAGAAAACAATAAAAACTTTTACCAAAAAAAAAAAACAACCGACTTCCAAAAAAAAGTGAAAAATAAGTTTAATTGCGGAACTCAGTGTCTTTGCGTTTCAATTTTCGTTCTTTGACACCGAATTCCGAAATTAAAGTAATTTTTCACGTTTTAGTGTTTTTTTTTTAAGTCGTTTGTTCGTTTTTTGTAAAAAGTTTTTATTTTTCACTTTTTAGTTGTAATTCCTACCACATACAAATTAGAATACCACCTGCTATGTAAATAACAGTGACTGAGTCACTTAAAACATCGTCTAGATATACAAAGTGGAAAAAATACGTAATATTGACGCTAAATCAAAAAGTACGCGAGCAAAGTTAAAAAAATATATATGGGACTAGCCTCTGCATGACCTACCAAACAAAAAAAGAATCATCAAAATCGATACATAATTGGTGGAGTAACCAGACGAATAAAAATACATAAAAAAGAAAGAAGGAGGTTCTCACCTCCTCCTTTTTGAAGAAGTCGGTTAAAAAGATCTTTACGGTCAGGTGTCGCGAGTATCGCCCACACACACACATATGTTTTAATAGAAAGAGCCAGAGAAAGAGAAAATGTCGCATGGAGGGGGCATAACGCTATTTCCTTTCCTTACGTGACGATTTCTACCATTCAACTTCTACCGCAAGCCGCGTTAAGGAGCTTCGTTCCAAAAACAAGGATTTTCCATAGTATTTTATTTATGAAGTTAACGGCTGGAAACCGCCTTTGACATATATTTATAGAAGTAATCACCCAGGTGTGGGAAAATTAAAACGAACAAACCTATTTATACAGTAAATTCATCATTTCAGCCGAAAGACGTTCAAACAGTAAAATTACTTTAATTAATAAGAGCCCTAGGCAAGCACAAGACCGGTTACTACTTACTGCCCACACACATACAAAAATATATAGGTGTGATTATAAGCTATCGAATAGATTTATGGAGACTGCTACCTACCCGCGGGAAAATTTAATTGAACACGTTACCTTTATTAGCTTTAATTACTTGCTTTAGGCATAGTGGTTACTACTACTACCTACATTTTATACCTACTAGGTACTTAATTAATGTGACTGCTTTCTTGTAGATACCAAATCTCTTAAGAACAAACCTTTAATAAAATGCTGCAAAGGGGCTTGACAAGTGGCAATTGCATTCATATCGTTTCGTAGTTCTATATCAACTTCCAACCAGATTGACATAAGGCGCGGGAAATACACAAGAGGCGGGGGGAGCGGAAGAGGCGACGGTGTGGTGCGGGCGTTGCGCCGCTTCTTTCATATTTCATACAGAATTAATAAGAAGGACGAGGTGCGGGACATACACAGGCGGCGGGGCACAGGCGCGGCGCAAGCGGTGTGCGGATCGTCGCTCCTATATATTTTGAATGAAAAATGAAAGCAGCGGCGCAACGCCCGCGCTGCATCTTCGCCTCGCCCGCTCCTTTCGTTTCTTGTGTATGTCCCGCGCCTAAGATTTGCGGTAGCTTATGTCAATACACACTCCCACATCCACATTTTTTTTTTTTTACTTTGTAGTTATATCGTTCTTTACTTTATATATAGAACTTCCGTCACTTTGTCTAGGCCACTTTGGTCATCAATAACATATTCAAAACGTTTTGCTATCCAATCTCAAAGTCTATACTAAACTTTCAACTTGACAGTGTCGGATAAAGTTGTCAAATATTGCCTCACGGAAATCCATTCATCAAGTGAAAGTTAAACAGATTTTATTTGAAACTAGCTACCCGACAGACGTAGACATGGCAAAACAATAGTTCGTACAAAAATCAAATAGAAAAAAGACATTCAGTTTTTCTCGAATTTTTAAATATTTTCCCGGAATATTTTAAATTTTCTTTCCAGAAAAATCTCAAGTGATTCGCTTACCAGCGAACAACATCTAATTTGTATTGATTCAAACTCAAACTATTAAAGCATTTATTTCAAACTAGCTGCGCCCCGCGGTTTCACCCGCGTAAGTCTCGATCCCGTGGGAATATCGAGATAAAAAGTATTCTATGTGTTAATCCAGGTCATAAACTATCTGTTTGCCAAATTTCATGCAAATCCATTTAGCCGTTTTTGCGTGATTGAGTAACAAACATCCAAACACACAAACACACAAACTTTCACATTTATAATATTAGTAGGATAAAACAATTACAGGCACTTTTGAACTTTCGTGAATTATTTATAAGGTTCGCAAACAGTTAAACATTGCTTCGAAATTCGTTTTGATTTGCCTACTTCAAAACCAAACCTAATAAAGATTTACAAATTTAATGATTTTTATAAAAATATTTAAAAATGTGATAGAAAATGAATAAACGACACTGTATTAGTATGATTGTGGTGTGTATTTGAATATCATATTGGTTCCTAACATAATTAAGAATATAATACCAATAAAAAAAATTTACAAAAATAAAACAATTCACTTCCAAAAAAAACACTAAAAACTGAAAAATAACTTTAATTTCGGTATTAGGGGGCAAAAAACGAAAATTCAAAAACAAAGACACCGACTTCCGAAATTAAAGTTATTTTTATTTTTTTTTGTGTTTTTTTGGAATTAGGAACCTCCCCTTTTTGAAGTCGTTTAAAAATATGGATCACTGTGTCTGAATTAAATAAATAAGTAAATTAAATTAAAGCCAAATAAGTTCGCTTTCAAAATGTGTGAACCTCACTCAAGTGGTGTGAGGCTCGAAGTGAACCTTACAGAATGATATTTTTTAGAACCTTTAGACCTGGAAAATGTAGGAAATGTTCGCGCGAATTGATGTGAGCTGTTTTCCATCAATGTGTGGTCCAGTCAGTCTTTGTTTAGTGTAATTGATTGGCTAAATTGATTAAACCCCGGCTTTGAACGAGGTTCGCACGTAATGTTTTCACGTATGGACACAATTGGTTACACACAATTTTTTTTTAAAATAGAATCACGCTCTTTTTAGGTGAGTTGAATCTTAAGGTACTTTTTGATTTAGTTAGGTACTTATTCATACGTTTTAGGCGAGTAAATGTCATCCGAGATTTACTTTTTGTGCAAAACTTTGACAACACCAACCTAGGTGTTGTCAAGCCAAACTCTAAATAAGAGAGTCCGTAAAGCGGAGTTAATTTGATCAACTTTGAAGAATCTTTTAAAGGAGAATCGGCAAGAATGTATGAAAGCTGGTCTAAGCACCAATAACAACCACACATATATCATAAGATAGGTATTTTAAAATAATTCAATAACTTCAATGGCGGCTCATTCCAAATTGCTGTGTGAAAAAAGTTTTGGCGATGTTTCGCATCGCAGGATTGACCTGGACGCTAGATAATAGAACCTTTGAATAGTTAATCACTTCTGGTGATCATAGTTTGAATATTTGCAAATGTATGCGTTCCCATGATAATAATGGAACCACTGAGCTGGTCTGATTATGGACCTGGACGCTTAGATAACGGAACTCTTGAACGAATAGCCACTAGTAAACCCATCGAATGTGGGCTTATTAGATGTGTCTCAACAAGTTCTGTCCATTTTACCAGATGACGAGGACCTGATGACTGACCTGGACCTAGATAATGGAACTCTTGAACAGCTACTAGTAAACCCATCTAGTTTGGGCTCATTAGATGTGTTTGAACGAGTCCTGTTCATTTTACCTGATGACTGACCTGGACACCTGCATGGTCCTACTGAGTTGGTCTGATTAATGACTTGGACGCTAGATAACGGAACTCGTGAATAGCTACTAGTAAACCCATCGAGTGTGGGCTCATTAGATGTATCTCAATGTGTCCTGTTCATTTTACCTGATGACTGACCTGGAACCTTTCAATGGCTACTAGTAAAGCCATCGAATGTCGACTCATTAGACGTGTCATAACGAGTCCTGATCATTTTATCTGATGTAGAGCACCTGATGGTTAGCTTGGAAGGTGGATAACGAAGTTCTGAAATTCCACCCAAACTCAATGTTTTTTTTTTACGTTTAGCACATAAATGCGTTTTTGCGATTAATAAGGATGACTGTATGTAATTATAAAACTGTTTACTATTTATCCCATTTGATTTTTTTTATTATACTACTTTATTGAACGCACTAATCGCAAAGTAAGTAGACGTAGTGAGTAGAGTCATATCTACACCTCTCTCCCTAGAATTTGTATATTATTAATGTATATAATATATATATATATATAGTGAATCAGTATATAGGTAAATGTATCATAAGTTTATAGCTTCTTATTCTGTAAAACCTGTCTTATCTATGCATTATGATATAATATTATATTATCAATTATTATTTTTTTCTCTTTGTTCGTCACAGTCAGAGCACCTGCCATCTAATCTCTTCACCACCCTTGGTTGACTCGTAGAGAATGCCTAAGGCATTAAGTCCGCCTTTGTACCTCTTTTTTGAGTGCGAAAAGTTTAAATAAATAAATAATACATAGGGGGTGTGGTGGTTGAATTTTTCCATGAGTACATAATTATGCCTCGGCCAAATAGTCTCCTTTCAGGCGAAATAAGATAAAGATGTCCCTCGACGCACCGAGATCGCCTAGAAGAGCTATTGGTCAATGAAACACCTAATGAAAGGACGAAACTCATGGACATGTGCATCCTTTCCTTCCACCCTCACCTATAATATGGAGCGCAAACGTGGATATTAACAAAGCGTCAAAAGTCCGCTCTCACGGGTTCAGCCAGAGAGGAATGCGACGCAGTATAATTATATTCTGGGAGTCGAAACTTACTGACCGTATCAGAAGCAAGTCATCGTCATCAGGTAAAATGAACAGGACTCGTTGCGACACATCTAATGAGCCCACACTCGATCGGTATACTAGAAGCTAATCAAGAGTTCTGTTATCTAGCGTCCAGGTTAGTCACCAGGTCCTCCTCATCTGGTAAAATGAACAGGACTCGATGAGACACGTCTATTGAGCCCACACTCGATGGGTATACTAGTAGCTGTTCAAGAGTTCCGTTATCTAGTTTCCAGGTCCATCATCAGATCAGCTCGATGGTACCATATTATTGTCATTATTGTATTATCATCGCATACATTTGAAAATATTCAAACTAGACCACTAGAAACTATTAATATTCAGGTGTTCCGATACCTAGCGTGTAGGTCTGTCCTGCGAAGTATCTCCATAACTTTTTTCACACAGCTATTTCAAATGAGCCACGATAGTAGTTGTTGCTCTATATTAAAATGCTTATCTAATGACATAGGTGTGGTTGTTATTGGTCGTGGAGACCATTTTGTCCGGTTCTCTGTTGTGGGAGTAAAAAAATTAAAAAAATGTCTAATTATCTGTTTTTTTGTTACTCTCGGATTCCTGTAATCATAAGTGAAAAAACGTGGCTTCATTTTGAGAAATAAAATAAAAACTGTCTGATCAAAGTGATTACAAAGTATTAAAATTAAATTACACTTTGTTGTAAAATTCTTTTCATTAAAATTAAACAAGAACTTAGAAATAATAATTTTTCTTTAGAAATTCAACAACATAAAACCTGTAAAATATTTTTTAACCTATTCATAGATTAAGGTCGTAGGAATTCAGAAAAATCAATTAAAATTTATAACCATAGACTAGCGCTTTTTCTATTCGCGCTTTTGAATAATTTTTGTATTCACGGGATCCAAGTTTCTTTTCATACATTCACGGCATATTCCTGGAAAACTCAATATTTATTAATGCAGCAAAGAACATTGTAATTGAGATAAAAGCTTGCAAAAAAGAGTGATCATTTGATCAATCTCACACCTTATATATCCATGAAATGCCTTAAACAAACTGAAGTCATTGCATTAATTTTGAGGTTAGGAAAAAAACGATCACTGCATTGGTTAATCGATAATAGACCACATAATGGAGTTTATCTAGAATTTTATAATAACATCACGTAATTTAGTACACATGAAGTTTTGCAGCACAATTATTTAGCTATAAATAGAGAATAACAATAAATTTACTTTTTTCTACTAAAATTGTTGATGAATTCCCAGCATGTCCTTGGAAAAGGACTAGAGAGTTCTACAGCGTTGCTAACTCCAAAAAAAAAACTACCAAATTGCGTTTCGTTTTATATAATTCGCGATTTTATATGAAACGGAAGTTTCGATCAAAGTCATCCCGCGAATCAAAGTAACCCCGGTTTACGTACTATTTAGCTGTGACTAAGTAAAATTCCATACATTGATAACCATCTTTATTTAAATTATTTCTTAATATTCGCCTGAGCTCTTCCCCTTAGCTTAAGGGGGATGCGATAAGGAAGCACGCGTAATTAAAATTTTCTTTTTGCAGGTCAGTGTCCACTTTAAGTTAATTAAAAGGACGTCATTTTTTTTGGAAACCTTTGCCCAAACTAGTGGATCAATTCAATGCGCTCACTAGTTTTAATTTACGAACTAACTCATTCCCGTTCCTAATTTAAGTTTACTGGTCAAACCTCGATTTGATCATATTGAGTTTCGGTGTTTGTCTGTCCAAGTTTGTCGCTTCTAGAATTAATTAGTTAGTTCAAAGGCCGAAATACGCTATTGGTTTGGACTTTGACTAATACTTCTCGTCAGACCTGAGGTTTGACTAGCCAAACCTAGAAGCGACGGAGCTTCGATGTTTGACTAAGTATAATATCTAGACTAAATTCAGATGATTGAGTGAGTATATCCTAAAACACGTTTTTAGATTGAAATAATTTGTATATTATTAATGTATATATATATATATATATTATAGGTATATATATAGTGAATCAGTATATAGGTAAATGTATCATAAGTTTATAGCTTCTTATTCTGTAAAACCTGTCTTATCTATGTATTATGATATAATATTATAATATTTTTTTTTTTTTTCTCTTTGTTCGTCACAGTCAGAGCACCTGCCATCTAATCTCTTCACCACCCTTGGTTGACTGGTAGAGAATGCCTAAGGCATTAAGTCCGCCTTTGTACCTCTTTTTTGAGTGCGAAAAGTTTAAATAAATAAATAAATAAAGAACGAGTGTGACAAAAATCAGATGAGGGGTGATGGGGACATAACTGGCGAACTGTGGTGTACTATAGGTACACCTCTGCTTTACCTTTCGAGAAATACAGGCGTGATGTTATGTTATTATCGGGACTAGTTGTTTTGTTGGCCTTTCGAGCTAGCTTTCATCTGAAGAAACGTTAAGAAATAAGTACTAACTCACCTCTGACATAGTTTTAAAACGCTCACCTCTGCAATTATAATTTTTTTAAACAAACTTATTCGATCGACGCTATTCTATTTTTAATGTGTAATATCTTTCTTCTCGCTCTCCTCCAATCTTTGGGAGTGATTTCATGAAAAGGGACGGAAGTGTGTAACAGGAAGCCGGGGAAGCGCGCGCTATTTGATTTGACCAATACTTACGGTATTTAAGTTAAGACGCAGTTATACGCTGGACCGTTGGATGGATGATTTTAGATAGAAGCTACACCGACGGAAGCCTATTTGTTTAAAGTGTGTGTTGACCTAAATGAAAAAACGTTCACTTTTTGTTAGCGTCAGCATGACATGACACTGTTATTTGTTAAAACCGAAATTTCGTTTAGTATCCGAAAAATGGTTTATAAACTGCACATGCAATTGAATTGAGAATAAACTATGGCTTGGATGGTGTATTAGATAGAGATCAGTATTTTGAAATACTGTGTTATTTAAAATATTGTGCTATAATGATGTCACGAGCTCGTGGCTAATTAATAACAGCCACACGGGTCGATCGCAGGTTAAGCTACGATTGCTGCGGTCGGTTCACGGATGGGTTACCATGACACTTGACTTAAGGTGCCGCTCCACAGCAGCCCACGGCTAAGCGACATCACTCGTGTTAGCTTTCCTTGTTATGAACTAACGTGGAAACTTTTCCATGTATCTACATCCTACGAAGCAGTGAGTGGACGGCCAGCCTATGGGTTATGTTACAACAACGAAACGAGAACGAACACGAACGAACGGAAACGAGTGAGATTTTTATCCAATAGGAAAGAACAATTTGTTATATTGACCGGTTTTTACAGATAAATCCGGTCACCCATCTCATGTTACATGTACCAATATGTTGGCCTTTGACATCAAGTAGGCAACAAGTTACGTAAAGTTGTATCCAACGTACTGGAATGCGACAGTTTGTTCTATTTTGCGGTGTTACGTCCAGCCATCGTCGGTTAGACGGTACATTATAAATCGATATTTAAGTACAAACCGTATTTTGATGCTAACTTTGAGGATGACAAAGTGACACGTGCCTATTTAGGTACGGCGTCTAATCGTTGACATATCAGTCACCACGGTGGTATAGTTAAGAAGTACGAAAGGAATGTAGGAAAAATAGGTAGACTGACATTTGGAGGAGCTCGTGGCTACATAATAACAGCCGCACGGGTCGATCCATCAGGTTAAGCTACGCTTGCCGGGGTTGGTCCGTGGATGGGTGACCATCTTTACATACCGAGACTCCTCCGTGCCTCGGAAAGCACGTTAAGCCTTTGGTCCCGGCTGTCATTTGTGGATCTTTGACAGTCGTTACGGGTCGTCAGAAGCCCGAAAGTTTGACAGGGTAGACTGGAAGCCGACCCCAACATAGTTGGGAAAAGGCTAGGCAGATGATGAGGTAGACTGACATTTCGCCAAGGAATTAAGTTATTGAGGCATTAATGTTTTACTATCTCATAAGTCATTTATTAATTTGTTTAACTTAGGTGCAATAATAATGGTAAATAAAGATCATAAAGAGTGCGCTATGTTTTGCCAGAGGGCGTACAAATGTTTGTAATTCATTAATGAAGCCAGCTAAGTCTCAATATCAATCTGCCTAGCCTTTTTTCCCAAGTATGTTGGGTTGGATTCCACTCTAACCAGATGCAGATGAATATCACTATTTTACATGGAGCGACTGCCTATCTGACCTCTACAACCCAGTAACTGGGTAATACGATACCCCTTGGTAAGCCTGGTTGTCAGACTTTCGGGCTTCTGACGACCCGTAACGACTGTCAAAGATTCACGAATGACAGCCGGGACCAAACGGCTTAACGTGCTTTCCGAGACACGGAGACATTTTGATTCATAATAATAAAAGCCAGCGCACATCGGCCGACGGCGGAGGTCGACATCGAGGAGAATTGACCGCCGGTCAGTGTATTAATGTCCCACTGCTGGGCAATCACGACACGACAATATCATATCATTTAATTTTTATTTTATCATTATAGGTACAGATTTGCAAATCAAATACAAACTTATTCGCTGCTGAAAAGCTAAATAATAAATAAAATATACGCTAAACATTCATTTATTTAAGCAGTTTTTCCACGAAAAGTAATTAGTTGAAGCCTACGAAAAGTATTACAAAGTTTATCAACTTTTAAGTCACCTCCCGAGAATGAGAGAAAAATATACACATTGCACACAATCGAAGCGTTCGCGGAACCCAGTCGTCATTCGTCAACATTTGTATAGCTCAATAGATCTGATCTGGCAATCAATCGTGCCAATCAATGATATCAGCCACACAGGTCGATCGAAGGTTAAGCTATTTGCTGCAGTCGGTTCGTGGATGGGTGACAATCCACATCCAAGGCGCCTCGATATAGGCGTCCTTGCCTCGTAAAGCACGTTAAGCCGTTATTCCTGGCTGTCATTCGTAGATCTTAGACAGTCGTTCTGGGTGGTCAGAAGCTCAAAAATCTGATAATCAATGTTATCAAGGGGTACTTATCGTGTTACTGATAATAAGATGCATCCGGTTAGACTGGAAGCGGAACCCAAAGTAGTTGGGAATAGGCAGGCAGATTAAATAGATAATATTATGGGGGCTTAAAACAGTCAGTTTAGCAGAATCATAATATGAAAATATTGTGAATCATCGTACAATTTCACAAACTGACAATTCATACTATGATCTACGTGTAATTCATATTACGAAATAATTCATCTGTTTGATAGTTTTCTATGGAGATTCGTAAAATGGTCCACAAATTATGAATTGCTTTTATGTCAGATGTGGGGAATTGCTAATGACAGCTGGGATTAAGGACATGAAGTGCTTTTAGAGGAATTGCTGATATGGCCGGTTTAGGCCCCCTGATAAAAACAGCGTCTTCAATTCTTTATATTTATTGCTGCCTAAGTAGGCAGTGGGTAAAGTGCCTACGCATCCCGAATCCATTAGTACGCTACACAAAAATTCACTCGAAGATTTTTAAAGTTGGTAATATGAATATTTTTCGAGAAAGTTATAATACGTAGAAAACGACATTTAAACTTGAATAACTAATCCCTCCTCAATTCCGTATCACGAGCTACTTACCTACTAGAAAATAACTCTAAGGCCGCGCGCACTTTAAACGCGAATTCGTATCGTACGTAAACGTATGATCGTGGTCGTACGAATTAAGTGCGTACACTGAATAAGTTTATCTCCGTCAAATAGGTACTTACTGTTCCATTTTCCGGTGATATCGCATTCGTGAAGTCTCTTTGGAGCGCGGTTGATAATTGGATCTTCAAGATATTACCTAATTATTTTATAACCTGTGGTGGAGTCTTCGCTGTAGTAGAACCGAATGAGTGAGTAAAATATACTAAAAAAGACATGAATTCGGTGAATTTCACGTAAGTGATAACTTGAATCACTCTGATCCGACAAACATTATGTCCGTAAACCAAGTTAGTACATTTTTCTACATCCGTTTTTAATTTTTAACGCACGAAAGTGTAATACAGTTTAGTTTAGTTTTTTAAATTTGATTTTTTTTCTGACGTCGCAACTATACGTACGTATACGTACAACTAATTCGCACTCAGTCTGCACGCTCTCGTAGTACTTGGAAGGTCGGGATCATTCGTGCGTGTTTGTACGTATTCACACGACGAGTAAAATTCGTAAATGTGTCATTTTTGAAAGGGAAAAGTGTAAGGTATTTTCTATAATATTTTAAGTGGTAACTCTTACTTTTATCGTTGCATTGTTCTGTGTCGTGTCATATGAGTTGCAGTATTTAAACATTAACCTCCAGTAATTGGCTTCTGATGTATTTCTTTTTTCACCTTAATTATTTTTGGTATATTCTATAGTGAACGTCCATAATTCCGATTTTATTTGTGGGTGTGCCTTAATTTTGTACAGCATAACCCTTCGGGGATCACAAGAGTGGAGTTACAGATGTTTTTTTTTTTAATGTTCATTATGCTTTACCATACCCTACGCTGTCTCATTTTAAACAGAAGGCTCTGTCTCCTATGATGAAGTATTTTTCAACTGTTACAGGATACAGGTGATCTTTTGCACTAATGTTAAGTACTGAATTGGACTGAACAGTTTTTGCTTATCTGGTGAAAAATTAAATGTAACATTGTTTTTAGAAAATAAATTGTTTTTATATTATATTATTACCTGCTTACTTACAGACTGTTACTAGCCAACGACAACAGTCGTAGCTAATAAAGTATTAATTGAACAAACTGAAATCGATAAACAATTGCTAATTTCAAATATAGATCAGGGTCGGATTTCTAGTCCATTATAAACTAACATTTCTAGTTTGAATGGAAGACTTGAATGACCTTGCGTTCGGCTTTTTTTGTACAAACATAATAGAAAATAATCCTAGTGAATACCTAATCCTTTTACAATATTGAACACAACTGTAGGTATGTATAATGTACAAAAAAGTGAAAAATAAACATTATATCCATTCAATCCTAGTGTGATAGATATTGGATTCTTTTGGAACTGTTTTATCAATTAAAATTATTAAACTAGAGTAATTATTGCTATTATTCTTTATTTTTGTTTTATTTTTCTTGCGGTCAGACTAGAATAAATTACTCAACAGAATTTAGACGCACAATAGCAGCTGTAAATGGTATCTTACATGAACGACACTTGGAACCTTGGAACCTTGTGCATCTAAAATTAATAACAATACGGAACACTGATTGCGCAAATAGGTACAATTTATATTTAGGTGCAGTTATAATGTTTCTTTGCTTGAAACCAAGTTAAAAATGTATCGCCAGCACTCTGCCGGCACTCTAATGGTTTTCAAGAAGACACGGAATAAAAAGAAAGATGGCAGATGTCTTATTTCTGTTCGGCGTACAACGTAAAACAAAGAGGTTTTTGATCATTTAATAAAAAGGTATCGGAAAATATATTGATCAAGGAAAAGTATTGCTGTGTAAGTAAAGTATTTTTAACACCACTTGCTCGATAATATCATTTATAGAAGAAAGAAAGAAAATACATTTATTCAGTACAGACTGAAAGGCACACAATATACCTACATAATATACAGCACATGACAAATAAAATATAGAAAAAATAAATAAAAAACAAAAAAAGGTGTAAACGTGCGATGTAGGGGAGTGTGCCTCACGGCTGCACCGAAAAGGTCCAGTTCAGCAAAAATGCCAGACAACTGTAAGTGCCTGACGCTGGTTTTCAACCGGACCCGAAAGTGTGAGGTGATGGTTGCAAATCAGCTTTTTAATATAATAAGTGTATGTATACCTACTTAAATAAAATAAAAAACAAAATAAATGTCACATAATAATAATAAAAACGAAAATATAAAAACTAAAATAATTATAAATAAATGAGACGGACATTTAAAATACACAGAAGGAAATCCTGACGATGCCGCGGATATCGCAACAACAACCTCCGGACCGAAGACACAGGGGGACATGAGCAAGTGAGGCGAGCCGAGCGCTAGCATGAACGGGAGCAATTCCCAGCAATGAGACTGTGTAACCGCAGCCATACATATTTGCGTGCAACATTCACCGACAGAAACACTGATACATACTCAAGTGAGTAGGTACAATGCACATCAAATAATTGAGACATTTAGTGTGACCATATCCAGCTTCCGTTGCGCTTCTATGAGGTACTGCCGTAAACGTCGTCTAAAAGTGTCTATGGTGTTAATTACCCTAATCGGTGGTGGCAGGTTATTCCATACTTTGGAAGCCGCATACCGAAAGCTGCCTCTAAAAGCGGCTGTACCCCGTGACCGAGTCGAGAGTTGTTGTGAGCATTGCCTTCTCCCGCATTCCCGCCTACTCGTAACCCAACTAAGCTTATTGAATAGGTAGTCCGGTTTCTGATATTTAACTACACCGAATACATACATACACTGTTATACATATAACATGCAAACCTAACCCAAAGCAAGTCATTAAAAGCGATAGCTCTAGCCGGGCAATAATATTCAATTGAATTTAATTGTATCGTGCTGGTCAATAATGTGATTTGAATTTAGATCCTCAACCAAAAAACTTTGAGAAGGGATGAGCATTGATCACCACGCTTGCTCACGTAGGTATTATTATTTTGGAAATATTTAGAGAACAACTTTGTTAGAATCTACGAAAACTCTTTTGTATAAATATCTAGTAGTTTCCTAATTCACTGGAAAAATTGCAAAACGAATGTTTTCAAGTACTACACAAGCACAGCGGTTAAATAATATAGTGGTGAGACGCTTTTAATCGAAACTTTTGTTCGCGTCCCTGCGATTTTATTTGTAGACCTACTATGTAGTTATCTATTATCAAATCCCCGAGGAAATTGCACGAATTGTTATTGCACATAGATATAAATTAACAGTGACAATTCTATATTACGATAGTTCCCAATCTGCAACAGTAGCTGTAGAGCTTGAGTGACGTTGCCTATTTTTGGTCTAACATGTCTGAAAAATATTCAGCAACCAAATCAAAATACTGGTTCTGTTGTGTTGCAACAAAATGAATAAATAAAAATGTTTTCAGCTGTGAAAGCGCTTAATCAATCGCAATTTTGTGTTCTATAGAATTCTGTAATGTCTTAAGTAATCAATCTTTTGTACAGTCTATATCCCGATATCAGCAGTGCTTACCTAAAACCAAAATTCATTGAAAACTAATCATTTTTAGAACAAGTGTGTAGAAAAATAAAAATTCATATTTTTATTGAAAAGGCAACCTGAATGACCAACATAAACATACACATAACATAATCAGCCTATAATGCTCCTACTGCTGGGACACAGGCCTCATCTCTGTGAGAGGGAGTGGGCCGTAATCCACTACGCGGGCCCAGTACGCGTTGGTAGATGTCACATCATGTTAACCTGAATGACCAATCCAAATCTATTTTAAACCGACTTGTTACTTATTCAAATGAATACGACGGGAACATTAGCTACGTAGTGATTTGACTGGATTAGTTCGTATATTCTCATTTCCTTTCGGAAAAAGAGCAAAATCATTCTTCAGAAAATAGATAAATAAATGCTGGTAGCAGCTCTGAATTCAGCGTGAGTATTTTGTGTTATGACGGGAAAGATTGAGTTATTAGGATAGAAATAGCGAGATAAAATACGCCATGATATTTTATGATTTTAATCCTTCAATGTGATTACTCCATTCAGCCTATGTTTAAATATTTTTTTTATATAAAATAATGTCATTTCTATTAACTAACCTAAACATAACATCATGCCCGTAATCCCCAAAGAGTACACAATGTACACATAGGTGCACCTAAGTACACCCATATTTCGAGTGATCCCATTGCCATTAACCGACACAAACCACTGCTACTGAGAAATTCCTGGTGTAAAAACCCCAAAAACTCTATGTCTGACCTGGGAATTGAACTCAGGACCTCATGTTCGGCAGTAGCGCTTGCCACCATTAGGCCAACGAGGCAGTTATATGGATTGCAGAGAAATCTCGATGTTCAGTAAATCGCATCTGTGTAAGGGAGGGGCGGAAAATTCTGGTCTTTTTTCAAGTTGACTGCATTGTGGCCTAACTATGTGGCTTAGGTTAGATTAGAACTGTGACCAAACGCGCGCGAGCCGAGAGAGTAAAGCGGGTGGTGTCGTGGCAGCGGTAAGCATGGGCTTGTACACAAAACAGCGAATCGACGCGATGCGAATGTGTAAAAAGTGCGAATTAAGCAAATCTTAGGGTACTGTCGCTAATTTTTGCGATGCGAGGTGCAACGCAGTTTTGCGTACAAGCCCCATATCAAAGTTGGTCACAGTTACTAATCTAGCTAGGGCATATCACAAATATGTAGATTTGTATTTTTAATCAAAATGGAAATGATTAAATACATTCCATTTTAAAATAGGATGATATAATTAATTGATACGAAATTGATTGCCCCAAGCGGTGTGCGGTGAATGAAAATTAATAAAATAATATGAGGTTTATTTATCATTACGAATCGCGTAAATAACTACACATTCACAGGTTATTTTTAATCATACATCAATCAAATGTTTGCCTACCCAAAATTCCCGCCGGAAAAGCATTTATTGAAATGCAATTTTAACTGGGGAATAGTTATTTGATCCTCTAAAATCATTTTAACATATAAAATTGAGGCCATCTTCTTTAAAAAAAAATGTAGATAGGGCGGACACCCTGACTAAAAGGATAGTATAGGATTCTTTGAATAGACTCGCCCCCTATTACATGGGACTTGAACATATCCGTCGAAATGTGGGTGCACTACAGGTACACATCTGTCTAATCCTTCGGGAATTACAGGCGTAATATTATGCTATGGTATGGCCAATACCTTAAAATTGTGACTTTGACATTTTTTGAGGATCGCAAAGAGTCGCACATGCATTAAGTTCATTAGCGTATCGATGAGTGTTTTTCGGAAATCCATATATGCGTTATTTGGCCCGCACCCTAATGGCGTAACACACTTTCACAAACCGAGAGTTTTGAAGGATACTGCTAATCCATGGCTTCATAGGTTTGAAAAATTCGTCTGCGAAACAACCTAAATAACGCAATGAACGTGGGTGAACTGTCAAAATGAAACCCATTGTGTAGGTGGTGGTGTGTGGTGTATTACGCAATTAACTTGCTGATTGTACTAGGTAAACACTGGTACGTACCCATGCATATAAATGCACTTCAGAGTAGAGATTCCGTAGTTTATAATAGGAACATTGTGTGTTTAGTGACTGCTGTACAGCCAAATAAGTACAATGCACCTAAACACACAGGATGTTTCACTTTAGCCAACTAGCGGACAGCAAAATGAAACAGAATTATTCGCGCAGAGTTTTCTAGCAAACATCATAATTAAGTAGCAGTAATTAACTCATTTCACAAACAAACTTATTAGTATAAGAAGCTTAAATACAAAATAAACACTGTATTCAATTGAAATTATGTTCGAGTGAAATAGGAAATGAGGAAAATCGCATATTAGGTAGGTACTCTTATATACAGAAAATACTATTGTGTACGAGTTTCAACAACACAAGAGTGGACGAAGGTCATAAATGTAACATTAAAACAAATAATCACATATTGCCGACTTAGGAAAATACTAGAACCAGGACTACAAATTTAAGATCTCATACGAAGTCAACCTAAGCATATATAGAACTGCATTATTGAGAAAGTGTTATGTGCATGGCTCCTCTTATTTATAACCATGTACTAAAAATGGTTACCTAAAGAGCAACCTTTATGAAGATTTAAAAAGTAAAAAATTACTAATTAAAAAACTCTATTAATCTGTATCAGATGTTTTTGATGAGAAGACTATTTAATTTACAATGATTATTTAAATAGCTACCTATATTTAAAGAGAATAATTTGTAGTATAAATTAACTAAACATTTTGCATGCCATGAGGTAGAATGTATATGGATTCTAAAATATTGTAACACCTAATTGAATTAATTACCGACCTACATTTTAAGCAAATACATAAATCTATCTATCTATCGATGAAGGTCAAAAATGCATGTCCATGGAGTTTCTCTCCCGTTCTTCTCCATAAAAAACTACAGTTTGGAACTTTGACTTTCTGACTAACTGACCGACTACTTGACAATTCAAAAGTGCGTAAATGGTTTGAGTTTGAGTTGAATTTGAGTTTGAATATTTTTTTATGTCCATATGCGTATTTTTTCCTTTGAAAGTTACGTGAAAATAACCAGCGTATGAAGGTGTTATGTTTGACAGATTCTTAGCCACAGAAATTAATGTATGGGCTTGTTCTACAGGAACATAAATCTCAAAAAACGGCCAAGTGCGTGTCTGATGACGCACACTGAAGGGATCCGTAGTTGCGATGAATCTTTCCCAAGAACAAACATAATAATTATAGTTGAAAACCTGTTCTCCCATACATTCCAACTGAAAATGTAAGTTTGTACGAATGTACGAATAATATTGAAAGATTTACCATGTTATTACAGATTTTCCTATAATCTATAAGTATATTCCTATTAAACTATTTTCTGTAATTTCTTCAACATTTTAGGTTCAATTTGGGGGATAAGGGGCTTATCTCACAAATTGAACCTAAAATGTTCAATTGTTGAATTTACGTCCATATTCTTAAACAACTTTAAAACTATTTGACACCCTCGCAGTGAGCTCTTTCATTGGTTATGCAAGACGTGTACAGTCTCCGTATTAAAAAAAAAAACTTTATAATTTTCTATTTTGGTTCCCAAAATCATAAAAATTCACACGTTCAATGAGATTCGGAGCAAATTGGTGACAGACAAACAGACACACGAGTGATCCTATAAGAGTTCCGTTTGGCCTTTGGACGTACGGAGCCCTAAAAATAAATAAAGCTATTAAATTGAATTGTAATGTTGTTGAATGAAGGTGCCAAGTGCACATAACACTATCTTTCACGGAAGTATATGCGTAATTGCGTATGTAGGTATACTAGACACAAAAGAATGGTACGATTTCGGCATTAAAAAAAACTAATAT
Organism: Lithophane leautieri; assembly: GCA_949152455.1. Lineage (NCBI taxonomy): Eukaryota > Metazoa > Arthropoda > Insecta > Lepidoptera > Noctuidae > Lithophane > Lithophane leautieri. The sequence continues at coordinate 15,049,839 of OX424458.1, read as the reverse complement.
CAAGGATCTTGCGAGACCTTATGATTCAAATGATTCAATACTTTCTTACGATTAAATAAACACGCTCTAAAGAAGAAAAAATGTTTCGTTATGAATGATTGTAATCCTTACATCCTTACATATTATAAAACAAAGTCCTCCGCCGCGTCTGTTTGTCGTCCTGTACGCGATAAACTCAAAAACTGCTTCACCGATTTTCATGTTGTTTTCACCAATGGATAGAGTGGTTCTCGAGTAATGTTTTATTATATAATAACCGACATCCACGTAAGCGAAGTCGCGGGCACCTGCTAGTATAATATAAATTCATTATATTCTATTCGTGCATTTATTGCTTACATTATCAACCGGTGTTACGTTTTTTTTAAACTATTTTTTTCCCCGCAAATCTGAAAAATAACTACCAATTAGTATCACCTTCATCAAATTATGTTGAAATTACCTTATTCCACCGTACTTTTAAAATATTTAGAAAGGTCGTCATATTGATGATTCCATATAATTATCATTATCTACATCAGTTGTGCTATTCTGTAAAAATCTCACCGTGAAAACTTAGGTGAAGTGAGCTTGGAGTGAACTGTCACTGCTTCATTATCAGTAGGTATCGATGACAATGACAGCTTACTCCACGCTCACTTCACCTAAGTTTTCACTGTGAGATTTTTACAGAATAGCATTGCAGAACATTAAATACATAGTACACGTCGACGGCGTAACCGTCCGAAACGCTGAATCCTAGCAATACCTAATTAAAGATTCAAACAATGCCCCAAAAAAGTATATAACTATTAAAGGTACTACATTCCCCAGTTTCAGTTATTATTTTTGACAGAATAAATTTGCATTACTGATCATTGTATCTTTCGCTCAGGTTGGATGTGTGTAAAGTAATGAAATTATTTCAAGTGGAGATCCCCTGCGTAATACAAATAAAAACACGTCCCCGCCCTCGCTGAATACAACTCGGAATGCCTTTGTGTTCACGAATACGAGTACTATTTCATTTCATTATTTGGTTACATTTCTAGATTGTCAACGAGTGTTCCGACCTTTTGTTTACATCCAACTTTCGTATTCTGTCATTTACACATTAACGGTACTTAGATAACTAATTAGAAAATCTCCTAGTGAGCGATAACAAATCATTCGAACATCACATTTACTTATCAATTTCACTTCCATAATGCCGCTGAGCGTATGGAACCGGCACACAACAATGGAAGACATTAGCACAGGTACACAGCAAGAAACATTTCCTTTTAATATAGCGAATTCCCGCTTGCGAGAAAACGGAACCTGCGAACGTGTCAGTTATGCACAAAATTAAGCAAGATGACGGAGACAGCTGCTCTGCACAAAATGATATAGATTCTTTTGATATTTTTGAGGTTTCGGGTAACCAAATGACAAAAAAAGAACCCTTATAATTTCATCCAGTCCGTCCGTTTGTCGCAGGCATTTTACTCGGAGACTATTTGCACTATACTCGCACATAGATAATTATGAAAAATTAGAAGGTGTATTCTATGCCGAAAAGATACAAATATGGTGTACTGAAATTACGAGCTAAAAAGTATGTGATCTATTAGTTAGGTAACTATAACTACACATGTAACTATGTAATTTAAGGATGAAAAAACAAATCTGTACCCGTAAACGTGTGAAGTAATGTTGGATGGATACTGAAAAAAATTATGAGAGACCGCTTCCAAAGTCCTTAAAATTGGTCCCGGGACTCCAACAGGACGGTGGAAAAATCTGAAAATATTCAAGGTGTGAAACGTTTTCAACGAAAATTGGTTTAGCAACCGCAGAAATATTTGTTTTTATCGGTTTCTTTGAAAAATACTTTGATATCAATTTCTACTAAGGAACTCTTCACTGTACGTGTCCGAGACGCTTTTACCCGGTTTTTTCACCTTAACGAAATATTTAAAGAACCAACTCGGGAATATCGAAGAAATTGATATTTCTAAAGAAACTCGGGTTCTTGCGATTCTCAATATAGCTACAGAATACTACAAAAATATTTTAAATTATTTACATACTTAAATATCATTCTGTCAATTTGAGCTGTCGTTCTCATTTTCGCTACGAGTATTTTCGATACTGCTTGCATTGGGAATTAGATCCCTCTTATTTTTTTAAAAGCTTGTCCAGGTGAGGCATTTTACGTGCGAGTTGAGTCGCGCGTAGACAATCGCGCGATTGTGAAGCACAAGTGGTTCATATTACATTTAGCCCACATCCAGTAGCGCGTTTTGCTACTCGCGCGTAAATAAAACGTGAAGAAATCAATTCTTACTCGCGCGTAAGTATCGATATGCTCACGTTTGCCTCATCTGGACAAGCTCTAAAGGAGCTTTCACATTTTTGTAGTGAACAGTATTGGTCGTATTAAGATGTTGATTTTCCGGCTATTGATTCGGGTACTTACTTACACCTTCATTAGCGAGGCCCATGGGTCCTGTAGATGGTTAAATCACTGTATTGTAACTCAAGCGGCGAAACGAGCTGTTGTTAACGTTTATATTAAACACTAGGTGCGCTCCGCGGTTTCTCCCACGTAACCCTCGATTCCATGGGAATATCGGGATTAAAAAGTACCTATCCTATGATCTATTCCAGGTCATGGGATTGGCTGTTTTGTCTCCAACATCCGCTAATTGTGTTATGGCGCAGGGTGATGTTTCATGACCTATTAAGCTCCGCTCCATTGCTACTAAAATTAAATACTTACAATTTAATTATAAGTATTTGAAAAGGCCTCCTAAGAATAAATGTACAATAACTTGCTTATTCGTACGGAGATCGCGTGACTTCTACCACGTTTTTAATGACACGATGTTGTAACCGGAAGCGCGGATCAATCAAAGCATTGTTATCGTCATTTTATTTTTGTGATTGATAAGCCGAATAAGAACGGCCGTATCATTTGGAAAATCATCCACAGCTTAAACGTGCACTGGCGTTAGACCTACTCGTAACTTTACGTGCGTACTGACAGCTTTACAAACGATTGCGGGTGGTTTAATCTCTAAACGGTTGAGCGTCCAGTGGTAAAAGAGTACAGCCAGTGGCAAAACTTGGCTGAACAAAGGAAAAAAAAGAGGTGAATAAATCTTTCTAGTTATTAGGTACTTGTTAGTGTCAGAAAATTGAAGAGAAGAGAATACTGTCTTTGAGTCTTGTGATAATTCAAAACAATTATAAGGAATAGACCACACAAAATTCCAAAATTCTCAGTAACTTTATTCGTTGACTGTACAACCGTCAGAATGTGCACATTTGTCACGAAGTTTCCACTTGTTGCGAGTTTAAAAACAAAATGTTGACGTTTAGTTAGTTATAAAGAAATTTTCAAAAACAAATGCTTAATTGAGAGAAATGTGGTTGTCCCGAGCTTGGACAGCAATCATACTTTATCTTCACTAAAAAATCGCTCATTTGTACAGTACAAAGTTGTCCTACCACTAGGTCAGGAACTAAATCATGAGCCCCAGCTTAAGCTGATAAACCTTTGGTGGTATTTATTATGAGTAACATTTTTCTAGCTTTCGTAAAATCGTGCCCGGGTTACATGAGGGTAGTTTTTGAAGCTAGGATAGCAAAATTGTGTTTGTAAAAAATAACTAAAATGGAGTGATAAATGCTTCTGACTGAATAAGATACGCTTCAAAAATTACAGCCATGAACGCTGCAAATAAATAAATAGCTAGCATACTGACTTAAGAAAGGTAAGCTCATTCAGCTCATTTAGATTTTTTCAGCTTAGGTCATTGTGATCCTATTAAGAGAATGCAATGTGAGCGAAGTGAGCTAGAAATTTAGAGCATCCTGACTCATAGCTGGTTTCATCGAAGAGCGAGTAAAGCGAGCTCAAAAATTCGAGGATTCTGGGCCGGGATTAGTTAAGTTTTCATTTTTATTTTGATATGAGAATGCAAGGAGCATTAAGCTGTCATTATGATTTAAGTATCTAAAACCAGATGCAGATAGAAAACTCCTCCGAGATCCAGCATTATTTAATTTTGTTATTTTCTCAGTTAACACTGTGTAGTTGTACAGCTGCTAAATTTCATAATTTTCTCAGATATCACTGTGTAGTTGCACAGCTGCGTTATTTTCTCAGATATCACTGTGTAGTTGTACAGCTGTATAATTTCATGGTTTTCTCAGATATCACTGTGTTGTTGTACAGCTGCATAATTTTATAATTTTCTCAGATATCACTGAGTAGTTGTACAGCTGCGTTATTTTCTCAGATATCACTGTGTAGTTGTACAGCTGCGTTATTTTCTCAGATATCACTGTGTAGTTGCACAGCTGCGTTATTTTCTCAGATATCACTGTGTAGTTGTACAGCTGCGTTATTTTCGCAGATATCACTGTGTAGTTGCACAGCTGCGTTATTTTCTCAGATATCACTGTGTAGTTGTACAGCTGCGTTATTTTCTCAGATATCACTATGTAGTTGCACAGCTGCCTTATTTTCTCAGATATCACTGTGTAGTTGTACAGCTGCGTTCGGGATCAATATCAAGTCTGCTATTTATAGCCAGCATTAATTAGGTTTTGTTTTCAGCGTAATATTTTTCTAAGTGGTTTTTTATAATGCTTCATTTCATTTTCATAACATGAGCAGGTAATGTTGTAGGTTCGCTTCATTGCAATCTAGTTTTGAATTTAAGTGTGTTGTTTAAACCATCGTTTAATCGTTTCGATCATTTAATTATTTCGAGTTTTATTCAGACACAGTTAATTTCAACCAAAAATTTAACAACACGAATACCGTTTGCGGACGCGGCCATAAGGTCCGTACATGTGCTCGTAACAGATGCGATGCAAGATGGGAGGTGACCCATTGTCTGAGGAGAGACACCGGAGAATCTAAAAGCTATAAATAATTTTTCATATTATTTTTGCCCCTGACAGACACGCTTAGAAAAAGCACTTCAACCCGAGTCCAAGTTGTCAATAAAATTGTCAATGGTCTCGACAGAAAAAGTCGCACGTCGCGTAAAGCTTTTTCGTAACGTGACGATTTCTACCAGTTCAATTCTACCGCAAGCCGTATTAAAGAACTTCGTTCCAATACCAGAAAATATGGGGGTGTTTATGAAGATTTAAAAATATTTACTGGCTACGATCTCTCAATATTATTCGTTGCAAAAGTGAGGAAGAGATATTTTCCGGAACAAATTCTCAAAAGTGAGTTTTATAAAGTTTTATTATCTTGAGCTCGGCACTAAACACGACTTTGAGCGATACTAACTTAGTCATATTACTTCCTAAAGTTGTTGAGATTCCCGTAAGGGGAATAGTGAATTTTAGAAAGTAAAATGAGTAAATAAAAATATAAATACCTAATTTATCAGATAGAATCACATGTTCTTATAACAAACTACAGTGATTTATGTTGCTGGGGAATTTTTTGCGCTATTTGGGATGGCCGTTTAAACGTCGCCTACATCGGGTTTGCTTTGTCTAACTTTCCTGAATGCCACCTATTTGGCATAGTTTTTATTGTCAGTCTGCTCTATTGAGGATGGGCTCCGGTGGTAATGGCAGCAATTGAATAGCCGACAGAATGCAGTGCTCCCGATGAGCGGAAGTCCTCTGCGCCAACTCCAATTAATGCCGGACAAGTGAATGCCCATAGCCGTAAACCCGTGTATATAATTCTCCAGGCAGAGTGCTCAATGCCTACTCTTTGTTGTATTAGAAATGGCAGTCGCGTGAAATGTGTAGCCAGTGGGTAGGTACTTCATATTTTATTCTTATTTTAAAACCTCTATTGTGAATTGCCTTCGTCTTATTGTAGAAATCGACAGCGCATTCTGAGCACAGAATTTTCTTTTGTCACTAAAATGCAAGTTCAAAATCTGTATGAAAACGTATCTCAATTAATATTAAAGATGTACACCAGCGGGTGGTGTGCATTATAAGTTTCGCTATTAATTAAGGTGACCTACATTACCTCTTAACACCACCTTGGAATCATTGTTCTTCCACATAGTTTAATGAAAGGAGAGTTAATAAAATGTACTGTGTTTTGTTCCGTGAAGCTTTCACGATACGGAATAATTAGGTAGGTATGAAGACCGGCTGCCACTGCAAAAGAGTAATGAGCGAGATATAGTTGAGCGAAACGGAGGTCAACTAACTATAATAGGTTTCAATTTCTACTAAGAAAGGATTTGACCATTTTATGATTTGCCTTCCACTGCAAAAGAGCCAAGGAGGAGAAGGAAGCGCCACCATATAATTTTTGATTGCTAGTCGAACATAGTGTCACGGATACCTCTCAGTTGTGCTTAAGCGGAACGAGTTCGTTTACTCGTTCAATCCTTTCCGCTAGACTCTAAACCTAGTTCTCTTGGGCAATTTTTTTCTGCAGTGATATTTTATCGCGCACTGGATTTTCAACACACTTCTCAGCGCTGACAGCTGCAAATTCATCGCAGTACCAAAAAAATTGCATCTGCGGTTTCGAGGCGAAGGTGACGTCTAATAAAATCCTTGTTTTTAATTGATGTTGTTTCCATTTTAACAAAATATTATCAACTTTATATCCGTTTGAATTAAGTTGCTTTTAAAATGAGTAGGTATAGTGAAAAACATTAAAAATGAAAAGCGCAATCCGAACTTTACCTGACATAGTTATTTTTCCAAAAACACAAAGGTAGGTACTCGTACATACCTATGTGTTAGCATTTTTGGAAATTTAATTGCGAACGCAGGATAGGTACTTCTATGTAGTTTAAAACGTTGCAAATTAAACAGAATCCGTACGAAACCCGCCGCTTCTACAGTGGAAACCTAATGGTAGTTGGCAAACATGTAAATTCCACTTAAAATATTTAAACAAAATGTTATGCATTATTACAAAATTCCTATCATTACATGTAAGATAGCTATTTAATTACTTAAGTTGTCCGTTCTGTTGCAATGTCGCGGTATTCGCGTAACCCCAACATCAGTGAAATATAATTAATTTGTGATTGTCTTCTATTAATACGCCGACCCCAAATTAATTGGTGATAGGAGAATGATTATAATGTTACTTCAGTCTACAAACACAGCAGTTGATTTGAGATTTGACAGCATGATAGTTAATTTCCAATTCGGTTCCTTCATCAATTTATGACTTACCCCACTCGAGTGCTCATCGAGTATTTCGGGACATCGCCAAGCGGTTGGTCGACTCTTCACGTGACCAGAGGGCTGGCCAATTTCTAGGTCAAAGAATCAGCATTGCCATCCAAAGTGGCAATGCTGCCAGCCTTTTGGGCACTTTCCCACTGACAGCGATGCGCAAGAATTTTTTGACGCCCTATGAGCCCTTCCTTTATATATAACTAGTTGTGCCCCGCGGTTTCACCCGCGTAGGTCTCAATCCCGTGGGAATATAGGGTTAAAACGTATCCTATGTCCTATTTCAGGTCATGGTCTACCCGTATGCCCATCCTATCTTCTAGAGTAGGGAACGTCGCGGCAGCGCGGCGCGGCGCCAGCGTCGAACGGTTCGCGTATTGCATTTCGTGATAACTTCGAAATTAAATGTCCGATACGAATGAATAAAAAAATATTTTACTGCTACATAAATACCCTTGATGTTAAAACTATTTATTTGAATAAGAATTAATATTATGTTGATAAAACTTTTTCGCAAATAATACATTAATTTCGAACAAATTTGGTTACCATAAAAAAAGGTTATAGTGAGTCAATCTTAAAAGATAGACATATGCTGTCGCGGATTTTTTTTAGGAACTTTTAATGAGGATCAATTCCATCATACATGATATTTGCGTAACTTAAACCGTTTACGCAGCGCACGCAACGGAAGCTCCCAAAAAGGAATATTCTTTCCCGTTTTTGCAACATTTTTCATTTATGCTCCGCTCCTTTTCGCGGTAGCGTGATGTTATATAGCCTATAACCTTCCTCGATAAATGGACTATCCAACACAAAAATATTTTTTCAATTCTAACCAGCAGTTCCTGAGTGAGATTAGCGCGTTCAAACAAACAAACTCTTCAGCTTTATAATATTAGTATAGATTTTTTCCCGTTGTCTATAACGTTAGAATTAGATTGTATATTTTATTTAAAATAGAAACACCTCTGTATTATAATGTAATTAAATAAATAATCCCCATTCCTATTATTTCTTGTTTTAGCATACATTCTCAGACCAATTACCAAGTGACTTGGCCGGTTTCGTAAACATGTGTGGACTTAGTGAGCGGTTGTTTGATTGTAAATGGTTGTAAATGTGTGCGTGTGAGCGTGTATGCACAGAGGGGAGGTGTAGTTTTGGCATGCTTCACTTATTCGCCTGTAATCCCCGTAGGGTTAGGCAGATGTGTAGGTCTAATAGTAATAGAAGTAGGTAGTGTTGTTAAACCACTCATGTAATAATTAACATTTCAAATAGTTTAAATATCAGCACAATTGACTAGACTAACTGATTGAGCATAATAGTTTATGTAAAATAGCTGTGGTTCATGACCTAGAACAAATTCGCGGAAATCTGTCTAGCCTGCAAAACGTTTTCATTGATAATTAATTTTTCAACACACTTGCTCGTAAAGTGGCTCTTATTGAACCGCTTTTAGGTTCATAAAGCAGTGTATTATGGAAGCGTGCTTTTTACTTTATATTACCGCACATGCGGTAATGTGCGCCACAGATTACTATTTACTAGTCGGAGTAATGACATGGCAGTATGGAATTAGTAAGTACTATCATGACAGCATGGAATTTGTATCCAATAGAAATTGTTTTGGTGAAGCTTTTTACCAAAGACAAGCGCTCAAAAGCAAGTTTTTATTTAAAAAAAAAAACCATATGAAAAAAAAAATCCCATGCATGCCCATGGGATTTTTTTTTACCATAACTAAACATCAGTGGGATACTACACATTGAATTAGTATGAACTATCCTACTAATAAATGAGCATTCTCTATTTACACCCGAGCAGAGACTTGCGCTTTTTTCCGGTAAGACCGCGGGTGGCACGCGCGCAGGCCACTTGAACCGCCCCGAAGAACCGCGCTGGCCTGCCCATGTGCCGCCGCGTTCGCGCGGAATGAATCTCTGTCATTTTGTACTATTAAATAAGGGTTTATGTCGTCTGTGGCTATTTCAGTCTATATTGTTCACTACCCTAACCCCATTTGCGTATTATGTATTATTAACATTATTTTATTTTTATAAAGGCTGTTCAGGGGTATTACCAGTGCCTGTAGTACACCCGCGCGCTCATCGCTAGCGGAAAAAAATAAAACCAGCCGCCATTTTCCATAAATATTTGTTAACTTTTTTGTTGTGTGGTTAAAATCATTATTAAAAATGTCGATTTCACGTAGGGGAGAAGAGCGTAAATAATAATAAATAGATTTGACTCCACCATGGTACGTTTAGTTACAGTAATATTTTTTTTTGTAATTTTTTTTCTTATTCCGATAAAAATATTTTGTATAGGCTGTCTAACGGTTTTGCCAGTGCCCTTATTTACACCTATGGAAAAACAAAACCATCGCGCCATTTTCCATAAATATTTATTTACGTTTTGGTTGTATTGTTAATTATTATCATACAATACAAAATTTAAAGTATTGTCACCATTTGATATAGAAGTTTTTAAAAGAAACTCCGGATAGTCAGTACCTGACAACAAAGGTCAGTTAAACTTTATAAATCTATCATCTCTAGTTACGTTATTGTAGCATTAGTTCTTACAACAGGTCTGTTTTTTTCCTCGCAAGTGTGTTGAAAAAGGTCGTATGAAACGCGTGTGCATAATATCCAATAGAGCACACTCGTATCACAATGTACTATAAAACCCGACTTCAACTAAAAGTTCAAAGTTCAAGTTCTGATGCAGTTCGTCGCAGTTACTTTAGTTTTATTACAATTTGATACCGCCAAAGGCAATCAATTTCAAGGTCAAGACCACTGAGATTGGATACCGAGAGTGAGTGATTATCAGATTGTATGGTATGCTGATACCTACTGTAAATTATATTACACTGTGTTTGTCCATTGAGTAAACTAATTAAGAATTTCATTAGCTACATTAATTAATATCCTTCAAGGTTATATGGGTAATTAATTAGCTCAATAGATCCAGAAAGCAACGCCGATTGGCTGCGTAGTCAATCTGCCTAGCTTTTTCCCAACTTTGTTAAAACCCTGTAACATAACGTGTACCCTTGATGTGTTGCCTATGTCTTTGATTGACTTGAATGTGCCCTGGGAATATGTCATGCTCACTCAGATGTCTCGCTGATGGTGGCGCGTGTGTTGGATCATTTAGTTCTCTTCAAAATGGTTGTCTGAATGGTGCTGATCCATGCGTCATGTTAGTGAACGGGCGCCGTCAGTTGTGCCTGGTCATCTCTTAGCTGCCATGGCTTATTTTAATTGAATCTTTTTTTGCTTATATTTTATAATTGCGGACGCTTTTAACTTGCTTTCTACATTGTTCTCACATGAATGATGTAACCAGTTTTTTGTATATTTTTTTTTATTTAAAAGAGTGTCCTTGTAGTTTCTTGCCCATTCTTCTCCATAGGTACCTACTACGCTTTGGAATGGGCAACTAGCTTCATATTTCTGACCGACCGTCTCCTTGACAGTTCAAAAGTGCCTGTAAATGGTTTAATTGAAATAAATGCTTTGAGTTTGAGTTTGCCACACCGAGCGCTGGACGCAGCTCTGCGTCCAGCGCTCGGTGTGGCAACATGTCGTGTTCTGGTTTGCAATTGGTCAATCGTCATCCTGAGGATACCTCGTTGAGAGGTGAAACACGTTTCAATTTCTTACAGGGTTTTTTATTACTCTTAAAGAATAGCTAAGCGGAATAGGTTACTAAATAATATCTACGTCGATTGTATTTTATTATGGATTTCCGCAAAGTCACACCTGAATCAATTAACTATCACCTCCAGATAACCTCCGGTTAAGATAGATAAGGCAGATAATTTCATATTATAAATTCTGTTCCATTTTTAATTTATCTTGTAGTAACCTAGATGTAGGTATGTCCGGGGACTGTAACAATTACCTTCCTTAACTTTTTAAACAGTTCCAACGTTACAGAATTGCGGAAACCAACATTGGTTGGTTTAGATGGTAGGTACTTACATACCTATATGGTGCAATTGCTTTAGGTCAAAATTCGCCAATGAAACTGAACACGATCAGCACGTCTAAGACGCGTTTAAGAACTGTAAGTGTCATAATTGTTTTAGGATATTGTGGAATACTGACACTGACAGCTCTTGAACATTTATTTATTTATTTAAAAACACATACAACTATCATCAATTCATCACAGGCGTATTTAATGTAATAAAGAACTTACAATTATTTATTACTAGAGACCTGCTTCTGCTTCGCATTGTTTTTACGACTTGACAAAACATCGAGACATCTTACTTATATGTCTTTAATATTAACGTATCATACACATAAAATTTCTGGACGAATTCTTTAAACGATGGTGAAAACCTCATCATAATCTGTTGTGTGGTTTAGAAGAACAACGCAGACATACATACAAACACGAAAAACGACTCTAACATGGTTTAGATGTGCTGATCGTTCAGTTTAATTGGTGAAATTCGCCCTAAATCGGCCTCATCGGCTTAGACTCCATGCAAATTTCAACACAAATGGCATGAATGTATTAGAATTCGGGAACTACACATAAGTACAAGTAGGTACATGTACAGATGGCGAGGTCGGGCGAATAACTTAAACTATGATTAACCTGAATGTAAATTGGAAATTGTAAAACCCGCTGAAAATCCGTTGTTTACTGCGCTTTTACTCTTAAAACAAAACAGTTATTCGGTGTTTAATTTGACAAAAAAAAACGATCAATAGCTTTTCTTAATAGGTATGCAAAATGTAGCTTTTTTTTCAATTCTTGTAAAGTATTTCCATAAAAACATTAAATTTTTTAGTTCAGTTTCACAAAGACAAAAATGCAAGGGATTACTCTGTAAAAATGATTTTGCGATGAAATATTTTTACAATGGTAAAGGATAAGCCCATCTGACAACCGGAGCTTGTCTGAGTAGGAGCTGAGGCAGTAAACACAATGCATTTTAAACCTACTTAGATCTCGTATACCTTTATGATCTCACTTATATAAACTTTTCCCAACTATTCTGAGTACTTGAGTATATCTTGTAGGTTAGTACAATTTAATGGTACCGATCGTGCGTTTGTCACCGAAACCGAGGCAGGTGACAACCGCTTTATTTCAAAGCATTTCAACAACGACTTTCAACAGGAATGACATAAGCTTTTCGGTAGCATAAGTCAATCCAATAGTTACTATTATTATACAAAAGCCCAAGCCTTCGGGAAAACAATTAAGGCGTTATGTTATGTTATGACTGATATTAAAATATAACCATTCCGCCTCGCTTCAACATTGCTTCGATCCTGAGTTCACCGTAGAGGCGATTGAGATAAAATAAAACAAATTATTATCGACTTCCCGTATGACGTACAAAGAATCAACAGGCATACATTTTTTTTTTTAATGTAACTCGTGTTTCTCTCGCTTTTCGTATCTAAGTTTCATTGATAAGTAAATCATCATCATCAAGTAAATCATTTTCCACCAATCATTCATAATTTCTTTAAAGCTAAGAAAATACGACGTTGTCATAATTTTTTTCTATGGACGAAAATAGTCAGTTTTTTTTTTTTTTAATTACACGTAAGTGTCTTTTTCATAGATAATCGCGACTTTGTCGAATTATATTTACATAATACGGGAAAAAAAGAAAAAAAATCGAACAAAAAGAAAACATGCCAGTTGATTTTTCGACATGGTCTCATTAATAATACCCTATAGTTATGGGGTATCAAAAAGAACACCTTGTATATAATTTTTGTATGTGTAATCACGAGCACTAATATGTATGCACGGTTGCACACTGAGAAACGTTTAAAAGTAATTACACTAGCTTTATTCAGAATTAAAAAAACGGTTTTTACGAAGCTTTAATGAATCTGGTGGCCTTTTTAATAGTATAAAATATGCTGATCATACTTAATGCTTTTATTTCTCGGAAACATTAACTACTAGCTGCGCCCCGCGGTTTCACCCGCGTAAGTCTCGGTCCCGTAGGAATATCGGGATAAAAAGTATCCTATGTCCTATTCCAGGCCATGATCTATCTATGTGCCAAATTTCTTCTAAATCCGTTAAGCCGTTTTAGCGTAAAAGCGTAACCAACAAAGAAACAATCGTAAACTTTCGTATTTATAATTGTAGTTAGGATTATTATTTCTCCGAAAAATTAAATAGCCTGAACAATTTTTGTTTTTATATTTTGTGGACACTTTGTCAGGAGCGATAAGACTCTTATCGATCTTGTAAAATATAAAACTTTATTACACGGTAATAAGGTAGAAACTTGTTTGCAGCCTGTTCGCGGTGCTCTTTCGTTGCCTCTACATCCCCCTACAAGATTTAATAAGATCCTAATTTATCCAACGCCAATTTCAATTTCTAGCTTTTGGATATTGTTGCTTACCCATAAACATAGACCCGGGTCGGGGGCTGCTCTTAAAACTCTACTGATTACTATCAGCTTCATTGCCTTTAATCATAGCATTATTAACTTAACACTTAAAACGAGATTAAGTTTTTGTTCGCTTTTTGTATCCACCAAGAACCGTTTAGAGTTCCAGAGTTTAACCTTTGATGCCGAAAACAAGTGATTTACAAAGTGTCAAGCGAGCAAAAAGAGAATGCCACGGTGCCGTACCAACATGGAAGCTAGAGTGTCACAACCAAATGTAATTCATAAAATTACTCAATTTTTTAATCAGATTTATGTTTTTGTTGTGAATACGATTCCCGGCTTTCGGACACCAAAAATAAAAGTATTTTTTTACTTTTCTGGTACGTATTTCCCGCTTATGTCACTGACATTGCACTTCATTTCCGAATGTTGCTACTACGTAAAAAATATAGGTCCTGTCAACGAACATTAAAATGAAGAAAATAATTATGTAGATACCGATTTGATTCAATCATTTAATATTAGGATAAAATATATTTTTATTTGTATCAAAAAAAAACATTAGGTCACGCGTTGCGTCGTAATAATTTAAATTATAATTTTGGAATATGTACATTTGCGTTTACAGAAAAGAGGACCGATTCAAAAAAATAAAATGTATTTTTTTTTGTGACGTACCTATTGCATTAATTTTTCTGTGGCGCCGTCACGGATGACGTTACTTTCAATAACGATTTCATCTGAACTATTTGAATATATAATACTTATTAACAAAAACGGGGGCTCGGGTGCTTTTTCATAACGTAATCTTTGTGTGACAATCTTTAGCGATGCCTCCATCTAGAGTAAGACATCGGCCAGCAAGTCAGCGTCGTCGATGTAATAACAATTTAGAATAATTACATAGAAAATATATCCGCGGCTATGATCATGTTTTAACACCATAGATTGCACCGACGCCGACGCCAGTATTACCTCACCTAGTAGAAGCATTTACATTATAGTTAGCTTCTAAAGTACCAACCCACTTCCGGGGCTATTCGTTCCACTGCTAGGGTTGCGGGAAAGTCCGAAAGGGATACCGGGACCTTGACAACCGGCAACTGATGGAACACGGGTGGGTTTTAGTCAGTAAAAGTCTGAAACGCCCTTCTGCTCCGCCCAGAGCGGGAGAAGTCATTTAATGATTTCCCATCCTCAAAAAAAACTTTTTTACAAAAAATTAAACCGACGAAAAAAAGAACTGAAAAGCGAAAAATAAATAACTTTAATTTCGGAAGTCGGTGTCTTCGCTTTTCAATTTTCGTTTTTTGCCACCGACTTCCGAAATTAAAGTTATTTATTTTTCGCTTTTCAGTTCTTTTTTTCGTCGGTTTAATTTTTTGTAAAAAGTTTTTTATTTTTCCCTTTTGAGTTACCATTTTCTCCAGGGTTCTCCAGGGGGTTACTCCAGGTTAAAGACCTGGAGTTGATGATGAGTGGTTGTGTCATCAGAACTATGTATGTGTGCGAAATTTCAACAGAATCGGTTCACAGTTGAAAATTCAGTTGGTGAAAAATCAATCAACCCCATTTTTTCTACCTTTAGGGGTGGATTATAGTTTCCAATTTTAAATGGGACCAACTTCGAGGTATACCCTTCCCAACAAAAAAAAATTTTTTCAAATCGGACTTCTGACTAAAAAGTTATGCGTGGTCATACATAAAAAAAAAAAAAAAATATACTGGACGAATTGAGAACCTCCTCCTTTTTTTTTCGTCGTTTAAAAAATAGGGGCTATTCGTTCAATTCAAGGATTAAAAACAGTTTTTATGCTTTCAGATCAATCTTGGTAGTACCTACCTATTCATAATGTTGCGTATGTTTCACATTGATACAAGAAAAACTCCCTTAGATTCCTGATACGTGAACCAATATTTGGTCACAATGTGGAGTGATGCGTGCTTTGGATGTGGAAAGTCCATGCTACGTTTTGCAAGGCGTTCCCGAGTAACACCCAATATTCCTACCTATTGTTTTATTTGTACATTTCTTTTCTCTGTCTTGGTAGTGAATATATAATTTATTAATTAATCTTAACTACATTTTTCATTTTTGATATAAGTACCTTATTCCGTACTAACAACATTATTAACTAACATTTCAAGTTCGAGAAGTGAGTGTACCTACTATAGTAAATACAACTCTGCCTAACTCTTCTGGGATACCAGGACTGCTGTTATGTTAAGATTTCAAGATATTAGGAATATTAAACACAGTACTAATTGATTACTTATTCAGAGCACCAGCTGCACATACTGCGAGTACCTACATGATTATTGATAAGTATCTATTATCATTATATAAAAAACTGACAACAAGAATTATTATTGACTATGAGTGATGTATTGTATAATCATCCATCAGGAAACTAGCGACACATCAAGAATGAATAGCGACCGATACTAACACCTTATTTGGCAGCAACTCCACCATTTCGAGTCAGTCACTTTCTCGAACTTAACCTCAAAATATGAAGTAGGTAAATAAATACGAATTGCGCGAATCCATGAAAAAATAGTTAATAATATAGGAAGAGCATTGAATTCTCCTCCAAATACACTAGGTTTGGTTGTGACAGCGGACTTTTTGGCTTGGTACAGGGTGCCATGTAAATGAGGGCATTCTCCTTTGAGTAGTTACAATATATTGGATATACTCTGTTCAATCGAATTTAGAACTAGGCCGTCATTATAATGACCTGTTGGCAAGGTCCAGTTTTGCTTAAACTTTCGCGTTAGCTCAATTTATTTGGGAGTTTGCGCTGTTTTGATGCTTCCATCAAAATTTGCTTGTATTTACAACAAATAGATAAGTTATTTGGGTATCAATCTGTCATATTCGAACTATAATTTTCATTTCTACTTAAAAAAATAGAAAATATTGCTAGAATCGATGCCCCGAGCACAAGACAGGACGAAGAACACATTCTTCGTCCTGTCTTCTGCTCGGGGCATCGGTTAAAAACCGAACAAAACATGTACCTATAAAGATACTGAAATGTTCCCGTAAACACGCCCAAATTTTTGTGTTGTATTGATCTTACGAAGTTTCGGTTTCGAACCGTAAATTGTGTACGTTTCAAACAGAAAACTGTAAAACTTGTTTATCTGGGCTGTCAAAGTGATGATGAATCATTACATGTATCAATACCAGCTAAACTTCTAAGGCTGAAATTCACCTATTAAACTGAACGCGATCAGCACGTCTAAGACGCGTTCAAGGACTGCCAGTGTCATTATTCCACAACAATGATGAAACTGACAGCTCTTGAACGCGTCTTATGGTGGAATCCCACGATCGGCAATAGTGCAGACGGACACGTACGGCAGACGACCACAGACCGCTACGCACCGCGCACCGAGGCGCTTCCGATGTCTGCGATACCCTGCACGTACACCTTACCACGGTCCGTCGTCCGGGCTCGTCGGTGTCCGACCGTAAAATCGCGGATCGTGGGATTTCGGTATTAGACGTGCTGATCGCGTTGAGTTTTTTTGGTGAAATTCGCCCTAAGACTTCCATAAACGGAAAGGCGCACGTTTTGTTATATCATTCACATTCGGTTTCTGTTAATAATTCAGTCAACTAATTACAGCCCGCAGTTAACGTGCGTCTGACAATTTGCTTTATTTCTGTTAATTTTCGTCCAACAAACCGGGTGTCAGAGAAATAATGCTGTGTTAAATCTCCATTGATCACATACCTATTTTAATTCTTAAAATCCATATTAAGGGCCGGCATCTTATTTCATTCCCTTATTGTCTGTAAGCAGCTTCTTCGTGAAAAGTGTGTTTAAATGAGAGTACCAAGCGAGTACTTATAATACTTACATCAATCATCTCACATACTGTGGAGGTGCCAAGAATGCAAAGAATGCCTTCAATAATAACAGTATTATGCTCAGCTATCGAAGATATTTTATATTATTAGAGTTGATGGCACAACAGATTGAGAAGCCGCCCTTTTTAGCGTGTGTAGCTATACATGGTTTAAACAAAAAAAATGTTGTCAGCCAACCATCGGCTTTGTTTTGTTTCTTGACAGCGGTGAACGGTCACACTATACCTGCTGTCCAAATACTGAGCGTTTTACACCTTATTTAGTGTCAAATAGGTAAGGCCGCGTCACACGTCACATGTAAAAGCGATCGTCGCGCTCATATTATGTCACTTTTTGTTCGGTGAACTTGAACGCGTGGTCGCGCCGAAAGAGGACATTTTGCGGTTTTTCAGAATAAAAAGTGACATAAGCACGCTTCCATCGCGTATTTGTTTAAATAGGCACGTGGGGTATTGGTGAAAATTTCAAATATTTCATGACAGTATATTATGATGGAACCGCTGTTCGAGGAAACCGTAGTGTTTTGTGGCCCGGGGCTTTATGCAGCGAGGGGCAGAGCCGCCTTTTTTTTTAGAAATTTATAATAAGCCTGCTTAACAAAAATTAAAACTCATTTGGTTGTAAGATTGGTAGATATCAAGACCGGACTATCGTATCACTGACCGGCAGCGGTGGCATGTCGGTCGCTTTTTTTTCCTTTAATTTATGAGGCGACAAACCTTATAGGCCCGGGGCGCTAAATCTTAAAATACGCCACTGACCATGAGATAATGAAAGTCATTTCTACGAAATTACATCCATTTCAATTCTATATAATGATATTGACGAAATGGACATCATTTCCAAATAATTTAAATATAACCACTAGGCAAACGACTACTTTTATGGATTGGTAAAATACATTGCAGAGTAGCTGCAAATTGAGCATCAAATGATTTATATTGCGATTCAGAGTCGGAACACTGAGCTCTAACCGGTCAAGAGCCGGCTATTCCCGTAGTACTCAAACCACTCATCTCCAGTGAACTATGAAACTTAGTAATACACACACGAAATCGAACACAAATGATGGAGGCCAATTCCCGTAATTAAAACCAATGAAAATCTAGTCGCACAGAAACAATCAATGTCAAATACTTGTTAAAAATTATAGGTAAATCGGAGGTATTTTTGACAGATTGACACTGAGATTAGAACGTTTGTTAAAATACGGGAATTGACTCTCAGATAGAATTTTATAAACAGCACCCTAATTGCGTTACACATTTTCAATCACAATCTGAATGATTTTGAAGGATATTGCTAATCCATTGTTACATTATGTTCGAGTTTCTTTCTCTTCAACATCGTAATGAATATTCCTGAACTGTCAAAATGAAAGCCAATGCTACTGTGTGTCACGCAATTAACCTGCAGGTATCATTAGTTAACACACACAAGAATTTAACATCGAAATTAAGTTCGACACAATTTCTGGTATAGCCAGAGGTCGTCATAGTTCTGTTAAAGGGCCATACATTTTGAGTAATTTGATATTAGATACTCTAGATTCTGCCCGCAACATCCGTCCACTTGAATACCAGAACTATAGTCCATATTTGTGACTTTAGTGTGACTATAGGTACCTACCATAAAACAAATTAACATCAAAACGTCTCACACTGCACCGCGCTTCGTCGCGTAGCGCATAACGGCCATAGCCATGGCCGTCATGTCATCATGTCACACTCGCGTGAAGCGGTTATTTCAAAACCATTTTTTGATAACAGATGAGGCGTTACAAATTTCTGACTGATGACGATATTAAGTCTCTTTTGGACAGTCTGATTTATTGTAATTTTTTTCCCAAACTAGGAATACTGTAAGGAAAAAATGTTGACATCAACATTTACAATATTCCTTACTCCAAACCAAGCGGTTTGCATGGAAAAAAAGCCATCACTAGAAGCGGCCCGCGCGGAATCGCCGTACTCTGTAGTATCTTTCAACTAACCAACAAGTTAACTGGTTTGATGCTGGAAAATAGAGAACTGTACAAACCTACATGTACAATCACGGTTTTTCTTTTTGAAATAAAATTAACACTCAGATTTCAGTATCAATATCTCTCACGTCCTGGTTATTACTTAATTTAAATCAAATAAACTTATATAAAGGTCAAACCTTGTGGCTTGGTTATTATATAAACAAACACCCATTTCGTTTAAAAGTTTCGTCCAGAAAACTAATGAAGTGGACTTTTCTTTGTCTGTCCTTGACACGATGTCCTTCATTTAAAGTTGTGCACTTATCTTTATTTATTTATTTTACTTTAACATAAGACGGCAATCTGCCAATTTTATTAGCTAAAGATAAACTATTATTAGATAAAATATTCAGAAGCTCATCTCACAGAACTCCAGACATAATGACATGATCGTTTTCCATTCATCTGCGAACACATTAGTCAGGTGTAGCGTCCAAGAGAGCTTTGAACGCGGAGAGAGTGCAAATGAAGGGGACTGGGCTCGCGCAGCGGTGTGACTCGCAGCCACGGCAAATAATCTGTCTCCTAATGCGGGTAACCGGGGAATAAAGTTGGACAGCTCATCATGCAGCTGAGGAGCATTGGTTTTCCCATGAAAGTTATTAATTAGGCATTTTTCTTTCTGAACTCAATTGAATTGTACCAGCCTAACAGCAACTTCGTGGGGTGCATAAAGTGGTAGTATCTATCCATATATAACCTTTTTGTACTTTCTCTAATATCAAAGTGTAGTACTTTTTCTGGCATCAATCTTTTAAATGTATCAGTTAACTCTATAGGTACTCGTACGTAAATAAATTCTCAATAGATCGTACCAGCTTAGCTACTGTAGAAAGCTTATGGGATTAAGAATCTCAAGTTTCTTATCCAATGAGCGAAGTGAATTAAAGGAAACGCGAATCTTCTATCTACAGTTTAGATGTGTTTATGTTATCCTTTTGTGGAGGATTTCTCTTTGGTTACAATTTTATTTAATTAAATCCACGCTTCGAGAAGATAAGCTTTTGTTCTCCAGAGAAAGCTGATTCCATTCAGTCAAGATTATATTGCTAACCAGTGTGGATATCGATTGGTGAAAGGCGATTAGTTTTACCCAGGATTTTTGGGTGGTATCAAGTAGTACGACGCAAAAGGAGTATATAAGGATCATAGCAAGTGGCGTTTAGTAGTTTCTTCCTACTCCCATGGGAAGAAAGCGTGAGTTTAATTACTATAGAAGTTGTGAGCAACTTTTAGTCTAGATTCGAGCACTTTTTTTTTAATACTGAGAAGTTAGGCTCAATTAGAAAACACGTTGATAGAAACGCCAAGAAAACTATGTCCCCGTTCACACCCAACGGTGATGATCAGTAAGTACGCAGTTTCATACTGCACTTATTTTTATTTTTTGTTTTATCACATTCAGATATCGATACCCATCGTGTTTACGGAGTTTAGCTAGCCAATTTAAAATAATCCTCTGTATATACGTATGAACAGTGGGATTTTGACGTCATGTGATCCCAACTTTTTACCGTAAGATAGGTATCGTACAGGATAGCGCCATGTGAACAGCCGCTATGGCTTTTAAGAAAGTTGATCTTGCACTATAAAGATAATTTAAAAGGCACTTATGATGTGAACGTTCTACTACTTCTGCGAATAAGAAGCCATTCACATAACACTGTATATTCTCATGTAGGTACTCACATTATTTATGTACGCACAGTGATGCCTGGGGATGAATTTTCACGTTACCTATCCTACCTGTATGACCGCGCGCGGTACACCCGCGTACCAAAAACCATTGTAGTTAATTAGAATGTCCTTGAAGAATTAATAATATTTATTCATATCATTCGTTTTACTGAAAGTTGTGTTATATTCTAAACACTATTTATTTTATTTTTTAACTATTTATTATGTACAAATTTCTGAACCTGACTTGATATCCGTACGTCTTTTTTTTTTCGGGTGACCCCTGAAAATCAGCGCTGTGCTGTGGGTCCCCCATAGCGCAGCATCATGCTGAATGGAAGCCTTCTTGTCACAGTCATGACGTGCAGCTGCCGATTATTTATCTGTATACTCACAGTGTATACTAGTGAGTCGTAATCTCATATTTGTACTTAGGTCTATTTTGTTTAATTTAATATTGCTGATTACTGTTATCTCTTTTTATGCGCGTGTTTCTGTGACAAATAAACCTATTTTTCTTTCTTTCTTCTTTCTATTTCCAACAAAATACCACATCGAACAAATAATCACGAAATCACATCATGTCGCTTGAAGCATTTGTAAGTCACATTCAGAGGAATACGTCTCGAATTTACACTCTGCTGCGTTAAGCGCCCAAATCGAGTCGAGTCGTTCTTATTAATTTCACTATCTCTCTCCACATGCTCTCCACTATGGTAAGTAACTATAGGTATTAAAGAAGTTGATTCAGTATAATCCTTTTTCTCCTATCCGTATCTCACAGTCATTTTTAAAGTAATAATTTCAAATTAAGCACACGTTTAAATGTTATTAATTTCGTCGAAAAGTTTTTAGGGAAAATGGCGTATGACAGACCGACCGAGCTCATCAAACTAATTCCATGAGTGTTCCGATTTGCCAATTTTAGAACGAACACTAATAATAACACCTGGATGTCTGTCTTTGTAATGGAAGAGATTTTTTTCTTTTAGATTCATATTCAGAAACAATAATCTCAATTTTTTTTTTTTTAAACCAATGCGACTGTTATCCTTTCCCTCTGGATAACGTCTTAAACGGAAAACAGATATCTTCTTAAAGTTAGGTATAGGTATTTTAATTAATGATTCGTAAATATTCGTAAACATTCCTAGGAATAATCAATCATCAAGAGTTTAAAGTTGTCAATAACTTTGATAAATTCGAGAGAACAATCCGTTTTGTTACATAATTAAAGTATTGATTCAGATTAAACAAAATATTAGTGCTTCACACATCGAGAATATAACGGTCTCATTAGTGTTGATTAACTGTCCCGTCAAGTGGAGTTCCCAGAGCACTAATTAATTATATGTTTTCACCGCGATTTGAAAATGTAATATTGTTTCGTTATAAATAAAGTTCACGAGTGTCGGTAAATATTGTTTTCGTAATATCGAGTCTAGCCCAGTGCCCAAATTAATAAATTATTATATATAAATCTACTAATCAAGAGGCTTTTATGAATAACCATAACAGTACTGCCCCTAGCCAAAAAACTTGACATTTATAAACTTTTATGAAAAAAACTGTTCTTGTTATTCTCAAGTCAATCAACTAACTAAACAAAAGACTTATCACCAATCTAGTTATAAAGCATAGAAAAAACGAAACAAAAAAAAAATATGGGAACACCACCGTGCAAGCTTCCTCTACAAAAAGTATTATTAATATCGGTTAACAAAGAAGTAATGCTCGAACATATAATTTTAAAAGAACTCCTCCTTTCTTTAAGTTGGTTAAGAAAAAACATGAATCTACGTTTCCTATAGGTAATAGGTAATAGGTAATACGGGCTGGTATCCGCAACTCCACGTCAAAGCGCGTATTTTGCGTACGTTTCCGTTTTGGCACTATGACTGTTCAGAGTTGAATATGAAAAGAAGAGATTGATAGAATTTCCTAAAGACACTATTGATAGTGCCATCCACGAAGACGCGCCCCACTCCGCTCCGCTCCGTACTAAAGTACAGCTTACAGTACAGTAATCGCGAAGGGGGGCGCGGCTTCGTGAATGTCACTATCTATAAATTCAATGAAGGAAAAAAATCTTGTATTTTTTACTAAGTCTGGCTACGTTAGATCAGGATAGCTGTGACCAAACGTTTTCAGGAAAACCAACACCGCTGTCTCGAACTGCACCAACTTATTTTTTTTTACCTACAGATTTAGTACCATTTTCTAATTTTTTCCATTTCAATTTATTTACAGTTTTACCTCTTGTGCACAGTTTTTTGAAGTAAAATAACGTGCAGAAAAATAAAACCCTGCCTTTAACCAACTTCAAAAAAAGGAAGAGGTGAGAATATGTATGCCTTTTTCATTTCTTCATTTGTGTTTTAATACTCGTAAAGGTCATGACTGTAATGTGCAATTATTTAATTTAATTTTATGTGTTCCGCGAGATTTTTTTATTGCGTCGCATTGAGATGCAAGCAAATTTTCGTCGTTAAAGTGGATCAAAATCACCTCAACTGAAAAAAGAATATTGTTAAATAAATTTTTCTCTATTTTCTTGTACTCTAATGAACTCGAAAATCTTCTTTTGCGTGATCTTTGTACGCACGACTGATTTTATTGGAGATCGTGACACCCACCGAGATGCGATCACAGAGCAAAATGCAATAACGTGTGATTCTAGTCTCTTTATAAATCTCTTTGAAGTCATTGCGAAAGTATACTCACGCCCAACTTAACAATGAGCTAAGTCAACAATATTATTGTTATCTTTAAAAAATATACACAATTCACTTACAGTATTGGCAAGTATTTTATCTTTTTGTACAAGTACACGGTTTTTCTTTTTTCTTTCTTAGACGGTCCAATGTAAATTGATTCACTTTGGTTAAAAGGCTCAGAAATTGAAGGTAAGATAAATATAGATACACATAACACTCTATATTTCTTACTATAGGCTCGTCATATATGCCCGTGCCCATTTAGGTACTCTAAAGCACGCCTGTATTGCCCATATAAATATATTACACCAACAACAGTGCGCTCTTATTGAGGCTTTAAAGTAAGGAGGCATTAATGTTTCACTATCTTATAAGTCATAAGTCATTTATTAATTTGTTTAACTTAGGTACAATAATAATTGTAAATAAAGATACTAAAGAGTGCGCTATGTTTTGCCAGAGGATGTACAAATGTTTGTAATTAATTAATCAAGCCAGCCAAGTCTCAATATCAATCAGCCTAGCATTTTCCCAACTATGTTGGGGTCGGCTTCCATTCCAACCAGATGCAGCTGACAGTATTTTACATGGAGCGACCGCCTATCAGACCTCCACAACCCAGTACCTAACTGGGTAATACGATACCCCTTGGTAAGACTAGTAGTCAGACTTCTTGGCTTCTGACAACCCGTAACGACTGTCAAAGATCCACGAATGACAGCCGGGACCAACGGCTTAACGTGATTTACGAGGCACGGAGGAGTCGCGGTATGTACAGATGGTAACCCATCCATGGACTCCTTCTGTCCGACCTAAACGGGGTTCCAGCCCATTGGTCAAAGGAAATGGTTCCAAATTCCTAAAATATCTGTTAAAAATAAATAATTATTAATTCCTCGACACTCATATTGATCGGTATAAGTACTATTTCCTGTAGTATCAATACCCATTTAATTTTTACCTGAACTTTATTTGATTTCTGTGTAAATAGTAGCTAACTTGTATGGATATTATTTATAGATGCGATTTAAACCGAAGCACAGCATAACGTAAACCGCTGTCATTTAATTTATCAATCTATCTATCATTTAAAGTTTAAATATCAAAATCAAAACACGCATATTATAACATTATACACGGTATATTCCAAAAGAATTGAGAGAGAAGTAATCAAAAAATTATGTGGGTCGTTATTAAGCCTTAAAAGGCAATGAATTCCGTAACAACATCGTAATATGAAACAACCTGTAGAGTTTGGAGGGTAGAAAAGGCCGGGCGGTGAAAGTGTAGATGGGTGGCGTAGCGCGTAGCTGGGTCGCGTAGTACAAGGCTACGAGGGTACGGAGCGTAGCGGGCACGCGGTTCGAACGTGTTCGGAGCTACAAGTGTCTGCGAGTCACCTTTCGCTACGAGCTCTGGGTATGATACAGTCTCTTTGTTCTCGAATACAAAACGAGTAATAAACTGTTTTGATCACGTAGTTAGTCAGAAAATTCATGGAAGCAATTCTTTCAAGTGAATTTTCAATTAAGTAGTGAATGTTATACTTTGCTTTGTTTCAGTAGTTCTAATCAATTCTTTCATATAAGTGTTTCAATGAGAATCAAGCAATTACTAAAATGATAATAATTAATTACTGTCATTTAAAAAAGTCAACATAATTTCATATTTCACATGAATATTTACAAAAAAACAGTGTGAACAGTTTTAATTAAAGTCTGCACAATGTGACAAACAAATTGCTTATTCACTTTATCAATTATATTATATGAGTGGTAAAAATTATATGTACACAATTAGTTATCAGCCTACCTACCTACACAAAACGAAAGAGTACATTAATATTAAAATTGTTAAGAAATATCTATAATAAGCCCTCCTCCTAATTTTTATGTTGTTATGCCCGACAGGGCCCACAATGCTCCAAAACGAATGTACGTATGTCTTTATGTACCTACCACCTAAGTTCACATTGTGGAATGCAATAAACGTATTGAGTATTGAGTATTAATTATCATTTACGTTTAAAAACCGTAACTTAAATCATTAGTCAACAATTAAATCATTCTATTAATTATTCCCTATACAACAGGTAGCCTAATTTGTATGGACAACCCGAAACAATTCTGTTAATTTTCGTAGAATCGCTGGCATGCTTTCAGCGAGCTATTTATACTCGTATTTGGGGCATTAAGTGAGTCTGTGTGCCGTAGTAGGTGGAAGAGGGCCCGACCACTCCCCGACAGTGCCCGACAGTCCCCGACCCGTGAAGGTATCCCCCTACTCCACCGACCTCGGGGACATTTGGGGGTCGACGACGACCGAGTTGAGTATCCTGTGTCTGTGTCTCCTGTTGATCTCGCGTTCTATGGTACGGTATAATAACCAGCATAAACCAACAACTCAACACGTACGCGTTATGCTCACACTATTCCATATTCAAATCCTTGTTTCCAATTGATGTTATTTTCAATTAAACAAATATCAACTTTATATCGGTGTATATTAAGTTGATTACGGAATGACGAGGCTATTGAAAAGTCATTAAAATAATTGAACTCAAAACTGAACGTTATGAGGTAGTAGTTATTTTTACAAAAAACACATATACTGTTATTATAATTATTTGTACACTAAATTACGAACGCTTATTAGACGCCAATTGAGCTTTCCTTGTGATAGGTACAAATATTAATTAACTAGCTGCGCCCCGCGGTTTCACCCTCGTAAGTCTCGATCCCGTGGGAATATCGGGATAAAAAGTATCCTATGTGTTAATCCAGGTTATAAACTATCTGTTTACCAAATTTCATCAAAATCCATTCAGCCGTTTTTGTGTGATTGAGTAACAAACATCCAAACACACAAACACACAAACTTTCACATTTATAATATTAGTAGGATTTACTTACCACAAAGCCCAACATCTTAATTTTTTTTTGTTATATACTCGGTTGTATCTTTAGGGTAGGTACCCTAAATTGTGAGGTTTAAAATCAAAATTTACTAAAAAAAACACAACTGCCTTCAAAAACTACAATTTATAGTTTTCGAAACCGTATGATTTTTTTTGTAATTTTTTTGTTGAAAGTTAATGATAACATACTTGTTCATTACTTAGTAGCAATAAGCCCAGAGAATGGCAGCAAACATACACCGCTTCATGTACAACGTAGGTATCCCAAACTAGATTTCTGTTTCGACGAGTCTACGTAACATTACAGTTAAAAGCGTTGGTTTATCAACTCAAACATGTACTTGAATCTCAGTGGGGTTACGAACGAAATAATTAGTAGAGATGAGATATCTGGTTGCTACTGCGCGTTTTGCGCAGTAACTAAGCGAAGACGTAAGTAAGTCTCTTGGTTTAAATGGAAAAACGTGATGTAATAAAGGCGTTGTTACACACGTGCCAACGTGACATTGGCGGTTTGACGAGGCACCCGAGAGAACGTACAGACTAATGAAGACCAGTTCCAATGTTAAGGGCTCAACGCCTCGTAAATGCTATCGTTCGACGATTTTTCCCGGCTGGAAAAACCTTTCATACTCGGTGAACCTCCAAGCTTTTATTGTTTCTTTATTACGCCGGTTACGACTTTCAAGTGTAGTTTTGTTTTGTTTTGCAGTTTCACAATGGACCCATAACTTGATAATATATTACAAACGTTTTATTGAAAACGATAAGTTAATTGTTATAACAATCGCGATTGAAGAGCTGTTCGACTCTCTCTGTTTTATTTTATTTATAGGCCATAGGACTTATATCCTAACCCTGTCTGTCTGTCTGTATGTTACCTTTGCACGCCTAAACCACTTAACGGATTTCGATAAAATTTGGCAAGGAGATAGATGGCATTTCGGGGAAGGACATAGGAGCTAATTTTTTCGACATACCACGCGGGTGAAGCCGCGGGCGGAAGCTAGTTGACTAACCCCTTTATTTATAAACGTTGCTTAAAGTTAAGTAATGATTAGCGACTGTTTAACCATACATTTTTGACGTTTGAACGTCACTTTACTTTAATCATCGTTTATGAATAAACCCCTATAATTTCAGGTTTGATCATGATGTTTTTCCTTCAACGATGTCAGTAATGCAAAAGATACATATGAATTGAAAAAGTCACATTGGTACTTAATAAGTATGCACATATTGCACATTACATTTTTATCCTTTCGATTTCTGAGTACGGGTTATTTCACCATCACGTCATTCTATAATTCAATTGGCTACTTCAAAGGCGTGGTTAAACCATTTATAAAGCCACCAATTATAATTCGTTCGTTCATTGTTCACTTGCCGCGATGACCCAGTTTATTTCCAATGGCTGCGAGGCAAAGTGAATTAAACACCTGAAAAATAATTTATCACACAAATTGACAGCCAGTGTACCTACTACCAGGAATAAAAATCCTTAAAACAAAAAAAAAATTGGTATCTAATATGTTGAAGTTTTATTAATCGAATTTTTTTTTTTTTTCTATCAGGATAGTGTGAAAATTCCAACAAAAAAAAAAGCTCACTCGTAAACGGTGTGCAGGTTGCAAGGCAAATAGAAACAGTTGCATCAATTGGAAATCGAGCTAAAAAATTATGTTAACAAGTACAATATTTGTTTTGTACTTGTTAACATGTACTTATCGCCTGGCCACGGGACATTCCACTGCAATTAATTTTCGCGCGGTGCGAACGGCGGCGGCGTAGCGTCTTGCGACTAAAACGAATGAATAGAAATGTACTGCCCGCCGCACCACCCGCCGCACCGCCCGCCGCACCGCCCACCGCACTGCCCGCGCCCGCCGCACCGCACGCCGCACCGCCGTTCGCGCCGCCCGTCCTTTGGCCAGGCGGTTGAACTACTACACCCACATTTCACCAGTTATGAACCCTGCCCAACCCTCTGGGGAATACAGGCGTGATGTTATGTATGTATGTATTTGTTTTGTGTGTATGTAGTGCATAGTCGTGCCACTAACGTAATATTTCAAACATCGAAAAGGATAAATATCAACTCCTGAATTTTGAAAGTAAAAGTGAGAATGAGTACTAAATTACTAAGTACATACTTAGTTAACTCTAGATCCCGTTTTTCATTTACGGAATCCCGCAGGGAAACGACCAATAAAAATAAAAATGATAAATATAATGGCGTAATGTCAAAACGTGTACGTAGAGTCAGCCCCAAAAAGTTGTATAAACAGGCAAAAATTAATTTAATTGTCTACCACTTAATATCTTGTCCGACGTGTCCTGCTGTTTGCACGTCACAGGAACTGATGGTCGCTACTGAAGGTGCCAACTCTTAGTGAAATTCTAGGCCGATTCTTGTAGATAGCCATCGACACGTTAAGAAGAATGTACTCGTATATCTATGCCCTATGAGCTCTTTCTTTGCATTTAATTTTTTGCGTTTGTAGATAATGTTAGTGTTAGATTGTTTATTTTTATTTAAAATTGTAAATTAAATAATGGTTAAAAAAATAACATCACACGTATATCAGCAAAACATATTACACATTTTGTGTTTAAATGTATCCACAAATTGATACAATATTATGAAACAAATATTGTTGACAATAAAATGAATCTTGGTACGTGTATACTTCTTTTTGAGGCTGACTGTATCTACTTGACTGAAAATAAAAAACTATATAAAGGTGCGGGCTTTAATGACATCGTTGGCATTGTGACGGCATTGTGCAATGGATTTTTATCTCATCACGAATTTATTCCCAAGTACAGAGCTCATACGAAGGTCCCTTCTCGCATACCCAACAGAAATCGTACAAATACCGTAGTTGTTTCGTATATCTAATAAAAATGAACCTTTGCTTATCTCGAGGGAAAGTTCAGTGTCTGTCTACTCGAAATGGTTACGCAATGATCTGCTTTCAAATTGGATTCTTATTACGTTCTTTCAAGGAAGATTTTACCTTGATCCTGTAATTATAACAGCCCGTAAAGATCCACTGTTGAGCATAGGCGTTTACATTGACCGCTCCGCTCCAATGAGCATGAAGCAATCGCGAGGGACCTTTATCGCTATTTAGGATTTAGTACCTGAAGGCCTTCAAACGGAACCATATTTCTAAGCCTTCTCTGTCCGTCAGCGGGCTGTATCTCATGAACCTAATAGGTGGACAGTTGATATTTGCACAGATTCCATTAAAAAAATTAAGTAGCTCCAATACAAGAAACGTGTTTTTCTCGTAATTTTATATATAAACAGAACCCTTCGTGAGCCCGACTCGCACTTGGCCAATATTTAAATAATATTTATATTAAGCTCAAGCCCAAGAAAAATGCGCTGTACGTCACGTTTCATTATGTACTTA
The DNA here is from genome assembly GCA_949152455.1 of Lithophane leautieri. Lineage (NCBI taxonomy): Eukaryota > Metazoa > Arthropoda > Insecta > Lepidoptera > Noctuidae > Lithophane > Lithophane leautieri. The sequence goes on along the minus strand of OX424458.1, from coordinate 15,019,633 downwards.
TAAAATGTCTACTCACAATATTTTGTACTTCCTTGCTCTCATCATCGGGTCGATTGTTAAAAGAAACAGCATTGACCTATTTCTTTAACGGAATTACATACACGTTTTGATTTTGGAAATGAAAAGTCAAGGCAATAGTGCAATTGGGTGTATTACGTTAAAGTATACAATTAAATAAATATCTTACAAAACAGTTAACATCTTAATAATACTTATCTTTTGAAATCCGATCTTTGGGGAGACAAATTAAAAATTAAATGATAATTTGAATGAGAGAATCGGAAACTAATTGAGAAAGTAATTCATTCCTCAAGATCATAAGCAAATTGATACAATTTATAAAGTTGGAAATCTAGACGTTCTAGTTGTTCTGGACATTATTTGAACTTAAATATACAATTTGGATTAAAACTGCTGAGGGCTATTATAAAATATGCTTCTGAAATACAACATTTCATTTGATATTTATTGAACACCATTACGAATTTTTTTAACATCATTCATTTTGTATTCTGTTGTATTTTAGTTTATTGAAGTTAATTAATTTTGTTTAAATTTTACTTATAGTTTATAAGCAACTTCTGTGCTGTATCTTTTCTCCTTAAATGTTATGTACATCTATAATTTGTATAAACACTAGCAGTAATACAGTACCTCTCCTAAATACTCTTGTAAACCAATGTTGACTGCATTTGCTGTTAATTTTTTTAAATAAATAGCATTAAATAAAGTGTAAAGTCTGTTTTTTAATCTCGTAGACTAATTTGACATTTCAAGTGATTTTTCTTTGTTTTTTTTTTCAATTTGGAGTTTGACATTTGCACGTGTCAAATTAGTCAACAAGATTGAATAACATACTTTAATTCTTCAAGGACTTTCTAATTAACTACAATAGTTTTTGGACCGCGCGCGGCCCGTCCGCGGTCATACAGGCTAATGTGTGACGCACCACGGCTAGATGGACCAACGACCTAAAAAAACGTTGGCTGGGACAGACTGTATGTGGAAGGCGGAGGACAGGGCGTTGTGGCGCAGCCTGGGAGAGGCCTATGTCCAGCAGTGGACTGCGATAGGCTGAGTTGATTGATTGACTAAATAAATAAATACACAGTAATAAATAAATACACAGTAATAAATAAATTCCGTTCACATTGACCGCAACCTCTCACCAGCCGTTCGAAAACACGAAGGTCTTTAAAAGTAACAGGAACTTACCGTTCCAAAAGCTAATCACAGTAGAGTGGTGAAATAGGCCAGTACAATCGATTTTTATGGCACATATACACTTTTAACGTGCTCGTAACGGTAAACGAGAGTGAATTTTCACTGCATCGATGTTATTTTGAGTTAAGTGCCTAGTGCTTCTGGCTATACATGACGTTCATTGGCTAATTTCTCACTGGCCGGTACGACGACGGCACGACGAGGGCACGGAAGTCAGTTTTTTTTTTTCGGACCCTCATCGCCCAATAACGCCAGCTTAGAATGAATACAATTAGCCTTAATACTAAGCATACGGTTGCCAGCCGCTGCCGTGCCGGCCAGACGAAATAGCCGAAATCTATAAACGTTAATTAGAATGTACTTTTATTATACTTATTTTATTACATATGGTGTATCTGAAATCTCTAAAGGGGTCATTGTACTCATCATTATGAACAACTTTCACTATGGGAACAACCCTGAAGCCGCGAAAAATAATTAGCTGTTCCCTACATTTTGACGAGTTATGCGAACATAAATGTAGGGGAACAGCTTTATTTTTACGCGATTTCAAGCTTGTTCCCATAGTGAAAGTTGTTCATAATGATGAGTCTAATAACTCATTATGAGATTTCGTGTTCGAAAAGATACACCTTGTATATATGTACACACTTGTATATATGTATACCTACGACATAACTATAATTTTGAGTACAGAGGTAGGTATACTGCTTATTTGTTAAGATTTTTTTTCCAGTAGACCTTCGAAAGGAGATATGAAACTGCAATGTAGACAATAGCGTGTGAGCACAAGAGGAAAATAAAAGTAAAATAGGTAGAAAGAGTTTGCTACTCCCGCAACACTCCAAATAAGTCCACGTAATTTAATATGGACAAAGCGTTTTATTCAAAATTCATACAGGTTACCTAACTTCCATTGTCAAAAATTTTACACCCCAGTTCAACAAACTAAAATGTTGCAGAGCGTTCCGGCTCTCTCTATATGACCGCCAAAGTATTTGCTTAGTTCCTAAATTGTGAAGTAGATACTTGGTTGTAGGTATGTATGTACCAACCTACCTAAGTGCTGTGAGGGAGGCGCCCACTGGCGGCACGGCACGTCAAGGGATTTTTATGCGACGAATAGAAATTTTAACTACATCTATGACAATCAAATTGATATTTCAATGACGATACCTTAGGACGTCACGGCGTGCATATGAATACCGCGGCATCGGTGCCGTTAAAATGTCAATTTTTATTGTCATACCTTTAAGGGGGATGCGCTAAGGTAGCCCGCGAAATTCAAATTTTCTTACGTTGTTTGCAATTTGCAGGTCAGTATTAGGTTGTATGTTGATCTAAATATGATTTGCGGCCGTAACAACTATGGATTTACAGAATTATAAACATTAGAATCAGCAATACAACTCTCTAAGTTCATGAAAGTGCCAAATGTCATGATTTCATGAAATAGTCATTCAATGCACTTACATGAACTTGGAGAGTTGTATTGCTGATTCTAATGTTTATAATTCAGTTAATCCATAGTTGCTACGGGCGCAAATCATATTTAGATCAACATACAACCTGACACCGACCTGCAAATTGCACAAAACGTAAGAAAATTTTAATTTCGCGGGCTGCCTTGGCGCATCCACCTTAAGTTATTTTTCTATTCAGGGCCTAAAAATCCCTTGCCGTGCCGTGCAGTTTGTGGACGCAAACCCTAAGTCCCTCACAATTTGCCGACTAAGCAAGCTTTTGTGTTTTGTTACACGGCACTGTTTGCGAACCGACGATTTGTGTCAGAGTTTCCCTGACGTTGGCTAGAAAGCATTTAGATAATCAGTAAGAGCCACAACTCACTTGGGACACTGTGGCAGAACCCCGCTCTGTAGGGCTTATGAATTTATAACTTTGTTTTCAAAACATTTTTGTAGGTTAATATGTTGAAGTTAGCATCCAGTGTAACCATATTATAAGTATTCATGCGTTACCTACTCAGAGTGACTGTCAACTTGTACCATTTGCAATCTAATCCCAGGCTATTTATTCATTAGGATTATACAGACTCCAGTGCGGGGGTAATTACGTAACAGATAACACACTTATAATGGCAATCGATTGTAACACGTTTCATTTTGACATTCCATTTCTTCATAAGTTTAAAAAATTCGTTTGATCAACAAAGTAAATAATGCAATGAACGCTGCTTAACTGTCAATTAAATTGGCATTTTATGTGCGATACGCAATTACCCCGCAGGCAAACCTATAAAAAGAGGTAAATATTTATAGTTTGTAATTGGTATATGCTGTAAGTTTATACCTATTTAAATAAATAATTTTTTGGTAATTGCACCTACCACTGTTTCTTTGCATCACCCAAAGGTTGTTTGGTAAAAAATGCGTATGGCATTAAGTCCGCCTCTGTACATTTGTGTGCTTAAAAAGTATTAAACTGGCTGTAACCATCCGCCTACCACCACCTCATATAGCAGTATTATTTTACCATTACAAAAGTGAGCGAAAGAGATGAAAAAAAAATTGTTTAGGTATTTAAAAAAATACAACTCTATAAGATTTTCGATAAGTATTTTGTCAAAATAGATACTTTCGGTGGCAAATATTTGAATAGTAGGTTACATTGAAATATTATTTATCACAAGCGGTTTAGGATGAGACTCATATATTAACTTCTTTCGGCTAAAGGTAAAAGTATTTCTTTTTGGTCAGTAAATTGGAAAAATATAATAATAATATTTGTCGCCCCCCCACCCTTTAATGCTTACACTATGCTCCGTATAAATTCGTATGGAAGGAATTTATGTGTCATTATATGTATTTAGAAGAAAGTTAGTCAAACTGTAGGCGGCACTCATACACACTCATCGACCATTATGCACACGAACGAGTTCAAACTCTTTTTATATTATTACTTATATAACACAAAACATAATATGGATAAGAACGCGGCAGCGAAACAGGGTGGGTAACTATTCGACATCCTCGTTCATAGGTACTTACTAAAACTTCCTTATTTTATTATGTAAAAGTTTTTATGTTTGTCATTATGATCTAAATGTTTGTCAATCACACGTCAACGGAATTAGCATAATTACCTACGCCAATCATCCAAATACGTGCAGCCGTGCTTCACCCGCGTGAATATTGCAAATTTTGCCCCGGGTCTATCCTTTGCCATGGACTATATAGGCGAAAGCTGGTAATAGCTAAGTCTTCCCTTGATTTATCATTTCCTTTAATGTCATTTGAGTCTATTCGGGACATTGGGGACGTTGTTAATCAGTAGGTATATTTATTAAGTATCAGTAATAAAACGGTCAATATAAATTATGAAAAATGCTTGTAAAAATAAACGACAAATAAAATGCTGTCAGTGCAGAGAGCTGTAATGCACAACATAGACGAGTCTAGGATAAGTCTAGGTAGGTAGGTTCTTGGCCGAGTATTCTCAGCTTACTATAAACTTTCTTGGTTCCAGGAAAAAGTAATATACCCGTAGACTAGACTATATGAGACACTACACATATCAATACTTTACAATTTCAAGACTTCTTGATGTCGTGTAGTTGCGCACAAGATTTCACCTTGGAGCGCAAGGCAAATGAAAGAACGAAAAAAACGAAGAGTTAAAGATGTTGTATGTATAGTGCATTATAATACATATTAGGTATAGCCTGTGGTAGATTTGCAAAAGTTATGTAGGTACTCACTTCTGAATAACGCTCTGAACATGTGACGCCGGAGTATTAAAATTATGACTTGGACGACAAACTCAACTTTCGACGACTAAGCCATCGGAGCGAAAAATAAATTGTTTAGAAAACAAAAATAAGTTTTGTGTCAAATTACCTAAAATTGCTTCAGAGTAATTTTCTCAAATCTCATAATAATATATCTTCAAGAATACATTATGCCGTATGCGACACAAAAACTTTACAATTTTATAACTTTACAATTCTTGACCGAAGTTTCTTCTGTGTGAGCGACTTTTATATTAGGAAGTCTGCATGTGCTATTAAGTATTCCCATCGACCATTTTACCTCCAGTCATTTACATAATCGCGTATAATGTTCCCACTGCTAGGATACAGGCCTCCTCTCTGTGAGATGGAGTCAGCCTCAATACACCACGCGGGTCCAGTACGGGTTGGTAGATGTCACATGTCTTCGAATTTTCGGTTCTAGGACATGCTAGCTTCCTCACGAATTTACCTTAACCGCTTTGAAAGCAGTGGTAATAAAATTAATTTCACAAAGCCTGGCTGGGTTCGAACCCATGGCCTACAACTCGCAAGTCGGGGCCATTATCACTGTGCCACCTCTGCCTTTTATTGCCCGCCGTTCGCCTCATTTTGAGTAAAATAATATTAAGGTGTTTTTGAGCTGCTTCCAGTGTCAGTGACGTATAGATTGACGTGTCAAACGATCGGCTCTCATTATGCCAAGATCCGACGATCGGCGATTTTGCGGACGGACACCGACGAGCCCGGACGACGGACCGTGGGAAGGTGTACGTGCGTACGTATCGCAGACATCGGAAGCGCCTCGGTGCGCGGTGCGTGGCGGTCCGTGGTCGTCTGCCCTGCGTGTCCGTCTGCAATATTGCCGATCGAGGGATTCCACCATAACGTATCGTCGTCTTTGTCCTTTTTGGTCGAGTGTGGCTGTGCTGATTGGGTCGTAACGTGACTGTGTAATGGTGGAATCCCACGATCGACAATATACGCACTAAGGAGCTTCCGATGTCTGCAATAACCCGCTCGTACACGTTCCCACGATCCGTCGTCCGGGCTCGTCGGTGTCCGTCCGCAAAATCGCGGATCGTGGGAATTCGGTATAACGCCCCGCCTCCGCACGCATTGTAAACACAGCCTAGAGGATCCGAGTTCAACACTTTTGGCACTCTTTATGTATAAATTTACATAAACTAGTTAAGTATAACGTGTTATTGTTCCAAGTTCGGGAGCCAACTACAAGAATTACTGTTACTTTTGTCTGCGTCTTTGTCGAGTGAACTTGGTACGAGAACATTATCAAAAGATGTAAGTACCTATACGTATCAGACGGTTTTCTATGACTTGATAGACAGTTTACTTCTTACGTAGAAGGAACGTGATTTTGTTTGTTGTTTCATAAATAGATTAAAAAATAAATGATTTCTTACTACATTCCCTTTAGGTTAATTGCAAATCGTATGTATATTTGGATGAGTACCTCTATATGGAAGATGCCATCCTCCAACCAATAGTTTGGGTCCAGTGGAAGGTTATTTCTGTCCATACAAAAGAACAAGTAGACGTGGCGGCGCGGCGACTCGACGTGGCGGGACTCGACGTCAAGGCGACTCGACGTGGCGGGACTCGACGTGAAGCGAACAAATCATATACAGTGTGTGTGTAACCTTCCTCAAGAATTTGACTGTCAAATGTAAAAAAAAAAAATTCGAATCTGTGGAAGTTCCAGAGATAAGCGCGTACAAACAAAAAAAAAAACAAACGAACAAATTCTTCAGCTTTATTTTATTAAGCTTTATTAATGACGGAACATCTTGCCATATCAATGTTTATGGTACCGGTCAATCCCGATTTTAGGATGAACTAGTTTCGCCTAGGCTAAACCAGTTCTTCCTACACGCGATAGGACAAACCAGCATAGCCTAGGCCAAACTCGGTCATCCTGTTACTGATAGAATAAACCAGTTTACCCTAGGTCGAATCGGTTTATCCTGGTTAGAATTTACATGCTTTAGGATAAACTGGTACGTCCTAGTTTGAACAAATTTTGCCGATCTAAAATCGAACTAAGGTCGACCCATGCAGCTGTTAATATAAAATATTATAGATACACGTGCCCGTGGTTGAGGACATTGCATCGTGATTGATAATGAATTGCTCTCAAATGTCAACAATGTTCTCGGTACCAATACCCGAGAGTATCGCTGCTCGTGGAGCCTATTTTAATGAGCGGTGTGTTAAAATAGCCTCCAGAGGCGGCACGAGGTTTGATACCGGAGATGCACCGGCGCCGCACCACCGCCGCACTTGCGCCGCACCACGACCGCACCGCCGCCGTCCCACTATGGTACCGCGTAGATTTTGCACTCATTCGGAGATATTTTGATAAAAAAACATCTTGCGGTCCGGCGCCGTTGCGGCGGAGTTGTGGCGCATGGGTGTTATTCATTCGTATAAACAAACATGCGGTCCGGAGCCGCGTAGATTTTAAATTTTCATTCTGAGATGTTCTGATTTTTTTTCATCTTGCGGCGCCTGTTCGACTCCTTTGCGGCTCCAGTGCGGCTTCGGTGTCATGTACAGGAAGCCTAAAAGCCTTACCACAAAAACTTAGACACTTGTTCAACGCGTGTTTAATGTCAGTTTTATGTCAAACTCCATACAGAAATGTCATGTTTAAAAGGTGTTTAGGCTAAACAACTGTTAAACACGGTTTTGTGGTATAAGGGGTCCTATTTATTAGCAACCTGAGTCTCATCTGTTGCTAAATCCACGATCATTATTTATTTTAAGGGTTTCACAGTAAGGGTATTACTACCTGTAGATAATCTTAAAAGTAGGCAGTTTCCTTTTTGGCAATCTAACTTTTTGAACCCCAAAACTTGCCTAAGACAACATTTAACTTGTACGATTTACCCCTGAGTGCCCACGAGTTTCTAACTTACTGTCAAGTAGGTACCGATGGTGAAATGAGGTTGTTGGACGACACGGTAGAGCATACGGTGGAAATCTGCCCTGCTTGGGCGGAGCACCGCCGTTTCCTCGGGGAGGCGATTGGCGGTGATGACCTCTCGCGTCCGGCCCTGGTCCAGGCCATGGTACGGAGCGAGAGGGCATGGGAAGCCATCACCTCCTTCTGTGAAGCAGTAATGCTCGCGAAGGAGGAGGTGGAACGTGTGAGAGGAGGCAAAATATGCGCCCTCACGCCACTAGCCGCCGCAGGAAACGCCCTGGGCGTCGGGAATCCCAGGCAGATTTCCGACCACCGTAAGCGCGGGCCTACCGGACGGCGAGCAATGGGTAGCTCGCCGTCTGATAAGGACCATGTTCCACGCGCGCCTCAAAGACATGTCAGCACAATTGACGGGGTCTGCTAGGACCGATGCCTGCCAGGGTTGCGGGAAAGTCCGAAAGGGATACCGGGACCCTTGACAACAGGCAACTCAAGGAACACGTGTGGGTTTTAGTCAGCAAAAGTCTGACACGCCCTCCCGCTCCGCCCAGAGCGGGAGAAGTGATGATAGAAGCGTCAAAAAAAAAAAAGGTTGTTGGTCGAAATATTTCTTAGAGCAATGGGTAGCTCGCCGTCCGATAAGGACCATGTTCCACGCGCGCCTCAAAGACATGTCAGCACAATTGACGGGGTCTGCTAGGACCGATGCCTGCCAGGGTTGCGGGAAAGTCCGAAAGGGATACCGGGACCCTTGGCAACAGACGCTGAAGGAACACGTGTGGGTTTTAGTCAGAAAAAGTCTGACTCGCCCTCCCGCTCCGGCCAGAGCGGGAGAAGTGATGAAAGCACCATCAAAAAAAAAAAGGTTGTTAGACGAAATATTTCTTAGATATTAAACCATCACAGTAATAATCCGAAGGATAAAGGCTATGGAAAGGTGTAACTACTAAAGGCGGCACTGAACAAGTTTACTGATTTATTACAATCTCGGTTACCATTATCTATCTAATGAAGTATTCATTACCTGACGAGAATTCTTGCCTCAGTTGTTTGCAACAAAATTCCATTTTCCACTGTGTCCCGTTACTACGAGTATTACCTAAGTTCCAGTAAAACCTTAGATATTTTTCTAAACTTTTGATACAACATTATCGTTTTGTTCCTTTATTGTAATGCAATTTAGTTACTCCGTTGAAACAATCCAAACAAATATTCTCAATGTGTTAAATAAATAGTATTCAAACATGTACTTATCTCACTGATTGCAGGAAAATAATTAAATGGTTATTTAAGTATCGTGTCGCTCGACCAGCTTTCAGTTCATATTTCCGTTTATTACAATCACAGTATCGTATATACCTACTCGAAAACTTCGTCAATTAATCCTGTGATTATACGTTTAACTCTCAAATATAACGATTCATTAGAGCCGGTCTATGTCAAAGGAACTTGTGAGTACTAACTTATTAAGCTATTTTCTCTCGGCTAAAAACCAGTATATTAACTGCTTTAGTTGTTCAGTATTTAATTCTTAACTAGCTGATGCCCATAGCTTCGCCCACATGGATGACGGTTATCCTTACATATTATAAAACAAAGTCTTCCGCCGCGTCTGTCTGTCGTCCTGTACGCGATAAACTCAAAAACTATTGCACGGATTCTCATGCTGTTTTCGCCAATGGATAGAGTGGTTCTCGAGTAAGGTTTAAGTATATAATAACCGACGTCCACAAGGGCGAAGTCGCGGGCATCAGCTATAGTTATATACTAAAACCTTACTTGAGATCTACTCTATCCATTGGTGGCGATAAACTCAAAAACTACTTTTTTGAGTTTATCGCGAACAGGACGACAGACAAACGCGGCGGAGGACTTTGTTTAATAACATGTAAGGATAATTAATGTACTACACATAAAATTACAAATACATTGTTACATTGAATCTAACGTACAAAAGCGAGCTTACCCCTGAATTGGGTTTCCTAACAACAACCTCAGTGTGATTCAGGTATTTGAAAATGACGACATTATGTGTACCTACACCCATTAAACAAATGACATAATTATTTATGACAACTGACGAAATCTGGAGTTTCTTTAGTAGTCCTCTGCAAAACCCTTCGGGATATACAGGCGTGATAATGTTATATAAGTAACTGTTTGTTCTTCAGAATAAATAAAATAGAATCCTAACTAATGTTATAAATGCGAAAGTGAGTTTGTTTGTTGTTACGATTTCACGCTAAAATGGCTGAACGGATTTATATGAAACTAGCCGATGCCCACGGCTTCGCCCGCCAAATTGTATACTACAACCTTCCTCGAGAACCACTCTATCAATTGGTGAAAACAGCATGAAAAGCGGGGCACTAGTTTTTGAGTTTATCGCGAACAGACAGACAGACGCGGCGGAGGACTTTGTTTTATAATATGTAAGGATTTGGCACATAGGTCGTCCATAACCTGGAAAAGGACATAGGCTACTTTTCATCCTGGTCCGTGGACGAAATCGCGGGCAGCAGCTAGTAAAAATAAATTGTCCCGCCGCTCCGCCCAAAGAAGGCAGTCAGCTGGAAACATTCAACTTAAAGTTCCCCTTGAACACTCGTACCTCGCTAGTTTGTGTGAGTCGGCTCGGCTCAATGATCTATAAAATATATTATATCTTCTAAATCAAGTTAAAACTTTATTTTATGTATATAATTATTATGATGTTATTGAATAGCATCTACGTAGCTCGTCTACCTATATTATCTATGAAAAAACTGTTGCGAAAAATGACTCGCAGATTTTTTTGGAAAGAAGTTCTTTTGCGCCGCTTGAAAAGTTTTACAAAATGTTACGTTAAAAGTGTATAAATACTTGCGACTGTCTTCTAATTTAAAGACAAAGAAAGAGAGAGAAAGAGAATGATGTCTATAATTTTTACTCGTTGTAATATACCGAATGTTTTCGAGTAGGTAATAGCAGGGACTTAAAACGTTACTCAAAATAGAGGTACGATAACGTTATGTAATAGTGTTATTTATAGTTCAATCAATCTGCCTAGCCTTTTCCCAACTATGTTGGGGTCGGCTTCCAGTATAATCGGATGAAGCTGAATACCAGTATTTTACATAGAGCGACTGGCTATCTGACCTCCATAACCCAGTAACTGGGTAATACGATACCCCTTGGTAAGACTGGTTGTCAGACTTTCGGGCTTCTGACAACTTAACGACTGTCAAAGATCCACGAATGACAGCCGGGACCAACGGCTTAACGTGCTTTCCGAGGCACGGAGGAGTCTCGGTATGTAAAGATGGTCATCCATCCTCCGACCAACCCCGGCAAGCGTAGCTTAACACAATGGATCGACCCGGTGTGGCTGTTATTACATAGCCACGAGCTCCTCCTCCCTGTTATTTATAGTTCCAGTAACCATTTATGAACAAATTTCTTGGCAATATAACGAAAATCTATCGGAACGAAATCTTCAACTATTAATTTAGTTACCATCCGGGTGGAACGGTAGAAGTTATGGTTATTGGAAGTATACGTAACGTTATTTCATAACGTTTTAAGTCCCTGGTAACAGACATCTCATTTGTCCTCAGGAGTGTTCTGTCTTCGTGTTCGACAAGCGCATTGCGGAGAAACTGTACAAGCCAAAGCGCAAGGAGACCATGTTGGACAGCATCCGCATCTGCGTCAGCACCCTGGAGAAACAGCGCCATTCGAAGATGCTGCAGGTCATCCACGCGCTAGAGGAGGGTACCACTACCATCGCCTTTGCCTCGGAGCCTGTTCTCGCTAGCCTTCATAACATCATGAATTGGCATGTAAGTACATACACTTATCTAAAGTCAGGGAAAGTGATAATAAATAACCAACACATAATCCGTATATCGTATATTCAAATTACAACGTAATTCCTGACAGTTGTATGAAATGGCTTTAATACGACAAATTGTCGAAGGGTATAAAGTTGCTTACCTATTAATTCCCCTGACTGTAACTACTTGAATTCAGAATCTGAGATATTTTGAGAGAGATGTTTATGAAGGCGCTTGACGGGGACCTACCTATCATATCTATTTCTGTGACCAAGCAACGTTGTAATTGCAATCACGTGAAATTTTAGCTTTGTCTCTACCTAGGATAGCATCTCTGCGATGTCTCCAACATTACAGATGTATTTAGGTGGCGGTAACTACGTACTTAATATCAGGGGGCCTACCACTACCGCTTATAGCAGTACTATTTTAATATTACTTCAGTTTAGGAAAGAGATGAAGCTCTACAGGACGTATAGCTCCAACTCTCTCCCCCACAAAGTAAGATTAAAATAATACTGCTGTAAGCGGTGGTGGTAGGCCCCCAGGTGGGCCGTAGACTTCTTTCCAATCCAATAACTTGAAATAATACATTTATACCCACTTTCTCAATTATTTACTCCAAAGTACAGTATGTCAACTAACAAAGGGCGTTCCTCTTTAACCCGCGATAGTATAGCGTCCATACATGCTAAAAACTTCCTTGTACTTCCTCTTGCTATCCTAGGCGCCCACCATCTTCTCCTTGCTCTGCCGAGACCCCGTCTAGCTATGTTAAAATACCTATATATTATATTTATTTCGGGACTAGGTCGGGACGTTTGCGTTAATTGGGTACCCTTCACACATTGAAATCATTAGACAAAGAGTAACTCAAGACGAGTCTTCAGGTGTACAAATAAATGAAAACAGATACGCGTGTAACATGTAGGTATTCAGAGCAGAAACAAGACTTCAAGTCAAACAGTGTAATAAAAGAAACGTGTGCTGCCCGGAGACCCCAATACTCGCACGCAGACACACACTCGATAATGGAAAGAGGCAAAGTGAGAGAGAGAAAGTCGCATGGAGGGCGGACGGTTTTTCCTTACGTGACGATTTCTACCAGCTACCGCAAGCAGCGTTACATTCTTTGTCCACCGCACCATGAACGGAACGTCAATGAGAAACGAGATTACGCGGCCATAGTAAATGTACTGTCGATACTTCGGCGTGGTCATCTCATTCTCGTTGACGTCCCGTTCACGGTGCGTTGGACAAACGGCTTTGTATAGGTCACGTTTCTTTACGATACGGCATATAAACCGCGCCGTAGAAAAAACGTGTCCATCAACCAGCTTCCGTAGCGATCCATACAACACTGACAACCGTGCTTACACACGGCATATAGAGCGTAGTTTTTCATGGCAAGAAAAACCTGTGTACAAAGGCCTTAGGGAACTTTGTTCCAAAGTTTAATTATTTATAGTCGACCTCGTAATTACTTTACGAGTCTAAAGGTGTGTCCAAACATTGAGCGGCAAGAAGGCGGCAGCAACACGCGGCTTTTGCTGCACATATTAGTGCCGCGCTCTAGTTAGGTAAAATAGTTTGTGCGAAACAGAAGCGTTCGCGCGCGGCAGTCGCCCACGATTGCCGCTTTATGTTTGGACACACCTTTAGGTTGAATGTGAATAGCACGTCATAAAACGACAAGGTCATTCTAGCTAGGTGACAGTTAGATAGTTTCAACCTATAAAAGCTCGTGCAAACTGGCGCGATATCGCGGGTGCGACAGGCAGTGCTACCCTAGTCACGCCTGCGATATTGCACCTGTTTGTGAGGAGCCTTAAAAGCCTGTTCACACTATGCGTGGCGGCGCCATCACATCGCAAAGATTTTGCCAAATTAAGTGTAGAATTATTTGATTAATTAATATAAATACAAGATTAAATTATTAATATAGATTTAATATTTTAAATATTACATTATAGAATTAAGCACGCCAGCGGTGCCAGTCGCGCGCAGACTTATCTTCGCGCACTCTAGTTGGTCATTCCAAAACGTAGCCTAGATTTCTATGGAATTGGCCATAGAGATCTACGTTTTGGAATGGGCAAGAAACTCTAAGTAGGTACGCTCTTTTGAATCAGTTTTCGCAAAATTATTGTTAATTATGTTAAATGCAAATGGACATAAGGAAAGCATGTTTGGGTCAGTTTACGAGATCGTTCATGATTGGTTTACAAACACTGGACACTGCAGGTGAAACGAGCCGTATATATTTATCTTTAATCAATATTATTTTGATCTCTCCTATGTATAGGTACATACATTTGTACTAATTAATACCTACAGATTGCGATAACGAACAATGGATGGGAGAGATTAATTACAATGACTATAGTGTCGAGGGCTACATTTATCACGGTATCACCTACGGTGTGTTGTTTTGTTGCCCCGAACCCCAGGATACAGCCTAACTGTCTAATTTGGGGCTCATCATCTCCCTAGCATTTTCCCAAGTATGTTGGGGTCGCGGCCTTCAGTCTAACCGGATCCAACTGAATACCATTATTTTTACTTTTATTACTTTATACATTTTATTATTACTAATTTGTAATCATAGTATAGCATATTCGAGTGAGCGTCTAGATGGGAGAATGACAGTTGCATTGTCGAAAATATCCTAGGATAGGAATACTATTCAGGAAATTAATTACACTGACCTTAAATGCTATGATTACTCAAGAGTAATCAATTAATCATAGTGTGCACAGATCAAATTAACTACCAACTTAGTTTCCGCATAATTATTCAAATCACAACTTGACAGTGTATTAAATGGCGATTGACGAATTGACTTAGGGTGTTAATTTGCTTAACCTTAATTTTTTATGACTATTAAAAGTATACATAGATAGCGATCGCTTTCGGTCGAAGGAGAGGGTCAAACTTACTTGACAAGCATGTGATTTTTTCGTATTTGTCAAACAATTTTGACCATCTAGGGACCCCATTAGGACTTTGCGACTGAATTTGGTCGTAACATTCCACAGTAAAATTTTAATTTTTCCAGATGGAAGAATGACTATTGCATCCGGATCTAGATAGACGCTCGCTCGATATTCAGGAGAAAAAGACAAATGCAAAGGACGTTCGACTGTAAATTGGATGTAATGTACCGAGTAGAATATAAATAAGCTAACAGCCTTAAAATACCAATAAATATTATTGTTATTTCAAGACTGTTAGCTTAATTTATGTAAATGTACCAGAATACCCGCGAAATTTCGCGTTTTTGGGTAACATTTTAATTAATCGAGATCTCTTTAGGGCATGAATTTATAAGCTATCCATCAAAAAATATATGACCTAGGTGTCAAGGGGGAGGCGTGAAAATTGATTTGCTTAACAATTTTTAGTATGTAGATATATAAAAAAGGAGGGGTAAGAATCATAGGGTACC
Organism: Lithophane leautieri; assembly: GCA_949152455.1. Lineage (NCBI taxonomy): Eukaryota > Metazoa > Arthropoda > Insecta > Lepidoptera > Noctuidae > Lithophane > Lithophane leautieri. Next base: position 15,004,451 of record OX424458.1, on the reverse strand, counting down.
AAAAATTTCGTCCGCATCGCTGTCAACTGGAAAAGTGCCCAAAAGGCTGGCGCCATTGCCACGTTGTATGGCAATGCTGTTTGTTTGGCCAAAAATTCACTCTAAATTGAATTTCATGTAAAGTACATGTCTTAAAACGAACTGCTTCTTAAATAGACAATAAAAAACTATTGCCGTAAGCCATAAATGAGGATGATTTACGAGCAGAGTACATGTTACGTATTACGTGTAGGGTGACTCCCGGCTCTGAACAAGACACTTCGTCCTATCCCGAGAGTATCATAAAAACGAATAATAAATTGAGTTACATGAATAGATAGCCACAAGTACTGTTATAATTATGTAACTTACTATATTTAGTATGGGCAGTCGGTCCATATAAAATACTATTCAGCTGCATCCAGTAAGACTGGTTACCGCAACATAGTTGGAGCAAGGCTATGGGCAGATGATGACTATTCTATGTGTGATGATCAATGCCTTTCCCAACTTTGTTGGAGTCGCCTTCCAGTCTAACCGGATGCAGCTGAATACCAGTATTTTACATGGAGCGACAGCCTATCTGACCTCCACCACCCAGTAACTGGGTAGTACCCCTTGGTAAGACTGGTTGTCAGACTTTCAGGCTTCCGACGACCCTTAACGACTGTCAAAGATCCACAAATGACAGCCGGGACCAACGGCTTAACGTGCTTTCCGAAGCATGGAGGAGCCTCGGTATGTAAAGATGGTCATCCATCCACAGACCAACCCCGGCAAGCGTAGCTTAACCTGATGGATCGACCCGTGCGGCTATTATTACGTAGCCACGAGCTCCTTATAACATTCTGTTCTACTCTAATTCAATAGTCCTTTTTCATACTAAAATACTTGCGTGACAGTAATCAACAATCACCTCAGCATAGCGCAGTGCACTGCTGGACATAAGCCTCTCCCAAGCATGACAGTAGTGGCAATGTGGTGTCATCCACAAAGTGATATAATCTGTGGCCGAAAATTCAAAGAGCACATGACTGAACACAGGAGCCTACATTACGGCGAAGGAACTATTTCATGAAACGCACTCTACAGAAACCCATCGCTGATATTTTACCATAGATTACACCTACGGCTGGCCTTGGTTGTTTGGCCTTGAACTGCCCACTACGTAACAGGAACGCCCATTACTTCCTACAATTAAGTACCAACTCCTGCATATCCGTTTCCAAGTCAATTACTCTTGGTAAGCAATAATTACTAGATCACCCCGACAGTATTTATTTATATAGGGATTACCAACGAGATATATTACAATTATATCTTACAATAATAAAAACTTGTTTATTAAAAATACAAATTAATTTCAAGTCGTTTGAATTACAGTAAATGTCATAAAATCAAGTGTCAACAAGATAAACTTCGACACAACTTAGAGGTAGCATAAATTTGAAAATTTGCATTCATTCATTTCAATTTTACGAATGTATTTGCCTATATGACTTTACAAGTTATTGCGTTTGCGTAAAGATTATTTTCACCTAAACCAGTAATAAAGATTGGATAAAGGCGCACTCAGTTCGGATGGTGATCAGTTCTACGAATTTTGCCGATGCTACATCTAAGTTCTGGCGTACTGTAAGAAGTAACATAAAAGGTTACAAAAAAAAACAACAAAAAAACAACCGACTTCCAAAAAAACACTAAAAAAGTGAAAAATAACTTTAATTTCGGAAGTCGGTGGCAAAAATCGAAAATTGAAAAGCAAAGACACCGACTTCCGAAATTAAACTGACCACAGGCACGGTTATTGGTTAGATTCCCAGATACCACGAATAATGGGTATTCCCATTAGGAATTTCTTAGCAGCATCTTGTAGTTCTGTAAGTTAGTGTTGTGATAACCCCCTAGATCGGAATGCAAGTAAAGCCGATAGTCCAGATCTCTCCCCAGTCGTATCGGGTTTCCATCCTATCGGACTATGAGAGTGAAGGACCAGAGTATGCACCTGGTTGCCACACACTTGTGCACAATAAAGGCCCGCTCACACGTACCACAATCACACCACAACTACAACCACACCACAACGTGGACGGGCGCTACTTTGTAAGAAAAAGAATACCTAGTTTATTCACACGGACCACATTTGGCCGTCAAAATCATACGTGTGAGCGATACCAACAACATCAAGGCCATTTCGCAGCTACAACCCAGCGAAGTCGTGCACTAGTGGCCGCAGCCACAACGCAAACACACCGTTGCGTCGACCATTTGATATGATTTTGTAGTTACTACAAAACTGCAAGAAGCGACACTAACACGTAGCCACAGCTTGCCCACATTTTGTCGCTGTGATGTGGGACGTGTGATCGGGCCGTAATGTCTCCAGCCAACTTGGCTAATCTGTGTTGAGACAGGCCGCCACCGTGTCAGAAATTTGGTCAAGAGGATATTATTAATACATTTATTAGTAGGTCAAGAGCAGAAAATATTGCTAATATCTAAATTAAGATTGAATGATAATCTGATACCTACTCACCTAATGCCGGATACACCTATAATAGGTTAATTAACACTGTCGACATAATGAGGACGATATTATCTCGGATTATTAAAGAGAATTCCTAGTATCATCGTGCAATACACCTGTAGGTATTCCACAGACACAAGATTATAATTTAATCGATGAGAATACGACGATTGGAATTAATCGTTGTGTTATCAATGCTTTATTGTTGCATTTCAGTCAGTGAAATGCAAAAAGATAATATCGCACCTTCGGTGCAACAAAGTCACAATTCAGGACACTTTTTTTTGTTATGTCTTTTATTTGGATTTTTTGATGATTCAATATAAGATTTTTAACGTAAAACTATAGCAAACAAAATAAACTATTAATTTTATAAAGATTTCAAACCTACTATAAATAGTAATCCAGAAATGAGGAAATAAATGCGAAAAAAAAATTAAAAGTCCTCTCCTGTAAAATTAAAAAATGAGCTGTTATGACTTTGTTGCACCGAAGGTGCGATATAATGACAGATCATTAGGTGTGCTTATGACTTACAAATAACTGACAATATTTAGGTGAGCTACACATACTTATACATACACACGTCTGCCTTACGATTTGAAAAAAAACCGGCCAAGTGCGAGTCAGACTCGCGCACGAAGGGTTCCGTACCATTATCTATAAAAACGGCAAAAATATCACTTTTGTTGTATGAGAGCCCCCTTAAATATTTATTTTATTCTGTTTTTTAGTATTTGTTGTTATAGCGGCAACATGAGGTATTTCACATCATCTGTGTAAATTTAAACAGTCTAGCTATCACGGTCCATGAGATAAAGCCTGGTGACAGACGAACAGACAGGCAGACAGCGGAGCCTTAGTAATAGGATCCCGTTTTTCCCTTTGGGTACGGAACCCTAAAAACAACATGGCTGAGATGTCATAAGTAGTATGCGTCAGTTTTGTATCCAGATATTTACGGAACCCTATCCTTGTTACTATCCTTGTCAAATTGCTTGTTGACACTAACCTGCTTTGATCCCGTTTGTTTATTACGCATCTCGTCTTCTGAGATATTTTTTCAACAAACTCGAACTTTTCGGCTAATATAATTGAAGAGCCAGCGTTGGCCCTAACATTGGCAAGATTTGATTCGCCCTAGTCAGTTCACCCTGCCGTGTGATTATACTTTCGCGGAAATTCGTTCCATGACCTATTACCTACAAATGATATATCAATTATATAGGGTTACTGGTAACTCGACGTATTCCTTGCAGGACGTCATAGTAGGGTTAAAATGCAACAAATTAAGCCACCAAATGTTCTACCGAAATTCAGTATTTTTTTTTTGCACTAGACTACATTTTTTATGAAGTAATAGCAAAAATTACAAAAAATTAAATGTTTGGTTAGTGATATTTGCCAAAGTTTTAGGCATTATTGATCTTTTAATTATTAACAAAGGTCTGCTACGGCGTCAACTATGATAATAACTTAAATTTCAGTACAGTCGCGCCGTAAATCATTTTTAAATTGGTTTCAAATGATTTAATCTGGGATTTTTCATAAAAAAACTAAAACTCTTAACTAATTCAAAAACTACTGAATTTCGGTAGAGCATTTGGTGGCTTAATTTGTTGCATTTTAACCCTACTATGACGTCCTGCAAGGAATACGTCGAGTTACCAGTAACCCTGTATAGGTATTATTAGACTTATAGGGGTTTATTTATAAACGTTGGTTAAAGTTAAGTGACGTTCAAACGTCAAAATGTATGGTTAAACAGTCGCTAATCATTACTTAACGTCCGCGGTCATACAGGTTAAGCAACGTTTATAAATAAACCCCATAAATAGGTATTAAGAAGTGTTGTTGCGTTTCGAGAACTAAGTTGGCATGATTCGACACAGCCGGGCGGCAAAATATATATTCGATTTTGCTGCTAAGCTTGCCAATTTTATTGCGTAGCACTCTCTCAAATAAATAATTAGTTCATGCATTAGATCTTTGAAAATGTTATCTTTCAAGTTTTGCAATAAAACTTATACAAATACAGTATTTTAAGTGTAAAATCACGTAAATCAGCTAAATCGGCAAAATTTCATACCGGCCTGGTGCATACAATAATTGTTCGACCGAGGTTGAAAATTAAATGAAAGAGCATTTAAATTGAAATGTAATAATTCTCCTTTTAATTTACTACTCCTCGCCAGACAAAGTTCAGCAATCATTTTAAAATCAAATCGAAATTATTTTATCGATACAAAGGTACAAAGGTCATCGTATACCCAACATTTATTTTAATCACGCGACCACGCTTTTCAACGCTCAATATTAATCTGTGAAGTACCTACTTATTTTAATATATTTCAGGTATGATTCATGTATCTAGTAATTACTATTGACAAACGCGTACTTTTTCATGACATAAAATAATTATGGATTTAAGCATATTTTTGTTATTAATATATTTGAAACATAGGTAGAATGCAAAGATTTAAATCGTAGATTCGCCCTGTCGCGTCAAAAGATGGTCGCGTTTCTGTTTCGATTTGACACCTCTGACTTCTGAAGATTTCAATCGATTTAAATCTTTGGTAGAATTTACTCTTGATAAAAATCCAAATCCAGATTAAAATATGAATTCGCGTAATTTGGCTATTAGTAGTTACGATATAACGGCAGGATAGCCTTTTCCAGAAGTGGTCATCGTTCAGCAGCTTCAATAACATAAGGATTGTGCCGGAATATTTCAGCTCGTCGTGGACGGTAATACTACAGAACTCACATCATCTCTGTCATCAGAAGACAGCCGCTACACAACCATCGACGCTCCGCTAGGGGGACTGTCAGTAGCCAGTGTCAGTTTTGTCCGTCCTTTTCAGTGATTCCAGTGACTTCGTAACAAAACTAGGCGGTGCCACTTGTTCAGGTATATTTCGGTTTAGTAATGCAGTGATGGTCTTAGTTAGAGAAAAAAAATGATGCACAACGTATTAATCTCGCCTTTTTATTTTCGTGTGGAAATCCTCAACAAGGGTATACCAATCTTCTGTCTGCAGAGAATTAAGAGCTATCTCTTTCTTTCAAAATTCACATCGAAATAGAAGAGAGCTTACGCCTAGAACCTACGACAAAAATACATAACATAATGCATAGCCTGCTGAAATGATAATCCTATTGGCATTGCCGGCCGTCGGGTAATTATGGAAGTAGGATTAGTTCTTGGGAATCTTTTCTACAAATTTACGAATTCCTTCATTTGATATTTAACTTTATTTTTGTTGAACCTTGTTCTAAAATAAACTTGTAGGAATTTACAAAGAAATATAAATAAATATTTGCAATTATACATAAAAGTATTGGATGGAAAGTTGAAGCGGGGACAATTTCCTTAAATAGTAAATCAATTTTACGCAAAGGAAACATTCCTTTATTATAAAAGTGGGTAAAACTCCTTAATTTTTAAGTTATTTCCCTCAGCCAGAGATCGAATTAACACAAATGCGCAAAAGAGCGTCCTTTTATGAGATCATTCGAAAGGGTCAACCTTAAGGATTAAATCACTCTTTACAATTATCAATCAACTCACTGTGGGCGGCATTGCGTAGGTTTATTCATGTACGCTCCACAACAAACAAGGATTGTGACCTGTTGATCGAAATAAACGACTGCCGAAACTGGTGTTTGTTCGGTCATGTTTACTTTCGTATGTTAGTTTCTCTGTAATGCCGGCGAGAGGCCCTTCACTAACATGCATGTTCAAATCTGCGTGGCTGCACGGGAAAAATGCCAGGCACACGGTGGGCACGAGCCTATGGACATAACCGTGCCCGTCACCCAGACACCACGACCAGACATACATAGGTCAAATCTGCGCGTGATGGACCACCTGGTCCTTTCTCTAGTAGTGAAACTACTCGATACCAATAAAAGGAACTAAAAATAAACTTGATGTTTTAAAAATTGCTCCATTCCATGCATTGTTCGGACTTAACTCTCCTATCACTCAAGTTGATTTATTAGGGGGAGCAAAAAATCTGTTACTCCCAGAGATTGAAGCCGTGCACGATAAATGGTAACAACTCAGCCTTCTGGGACTTCACACTGCCATCGGCAGATCCGTGATTGTAGCTAAAGGCGCACCTTTTTTATGTCGAGGTGAAAAATATAATATTTTCTACAGTAATACAAGCGACCCGCCCTGCTTCTTACTGTTTTTACAACTTGACAAAACATTGAGATTTCTTTAGTACCTATAATATGCAAGTTTTAATACATTATACGCATAAACCTTCCGGAATTAATTCTCTAAATCATGGTGAAAATGACATCTAAGTCAGTTGCGTCGCCGCGTCGTTTAGAAAAACAATACGGTCAAACGGAAAAACACGAAATGCGACTTTATTTTATAAAATTTAGATAATGTTTAGATGTAAATTCGGGGAATAACGGAGTCATGTAGTTACAAAATAGCTCTGAGTATGTTCATAAGATAGATTTCAAAGAAAAGTAACCTCCTTATTATATGTGGTAGGTTACTTTTGTTCGAAATCTGTATGTATCTGTAATGTAGTTACATAAGATCCCTTCATTAATTTTCTTCGAAGTACCGCGTAGGTATGACGTTCGTGTAGAGAATTCAATCTTCTATTGTATTCTTTTTTCGGTATGTGTGTGAGGGAAAGACACAGGGCCAGCACACGCGGACGTTTCGAGTGACACTCGTAGACCGCGTCTTTTCTGCCTTTTAGGGGGTATGAGGAACAGGGTGTAAAGTTCACTCATCCACCATAGAAAAGGGAGGATCCTCCGACCAGACGGGTGTTGTGTCTGGCGGGCAACTGCCCAATGATTGATATTGGATTTTTTTGCATATATGTTCACTGCACGGTAAACTCTAATTGCGCGATGCAGGATTTTTGTGACGTCAGGATTTTTGTGTGACGTCAGGTCTTTGATGCGTAGTTCGAATGTGGCGATGTAGGTACCACCACAGCCTTGTAAAGCCTTGCCTGATTTGAAAAATCAGCACTAGTTGCATTTTGCAACGCAGACACGTGCGACGACGGCGCGCAAAATATAGTTAGGTACTCAGGTGAAAAGGCCCTTGGTTCTTTGCATAAGGTTTATTTGTCTAATACATCTTATACTATTATATAATATATTCGTAATCACGTTCTCGAAAACGGCTCTAACGATTTCGGTGAAAGTTGCAATTTACAGGGGCGAAAAATCGATCTAGCTAGGTCTCATACGAGTATCTGGGAAAATTCATTTCTTTTACCACAATTTTCACCCGAGCAGAGCTCGGTCGTCCAGGTACTATCAGAGAAAAGAATAACTACACACCGTAAGAACTGTTTTTGCTTGCAGCGCTCGGCCGCTATAGAAATCTCATCAACCAATAGCATCGCATCATCAATTTATAGTATTAGTATGGAAATTTTGTCGAAATCCGTTCAATAGTTTAGGCGTGAAAAGGTACAGACAGACAGGGTTACTTTCGAATTTATAATATTAGTATGGATTGTTTTCTAGTAATAACGAAATTGATATTATGTTCAACTACTTGCTTTTTATTCAAGTTACATCGCAGGTGAAGCCGCGGGCTCAGCTAGTAACTTTTAAAGCCACAAAGGAAAATTAGATGGCTTTATCTCGACAAGCATAAGCTCAAACTTCAAAAGTAAGATGTAGTTTGTGAGTTTTATAGTGTTTGACTTGTATGAAAGATTCGTCGGTTTACAGTCTTTAAATACGAATTTGAGAATACGAGTTTGCTTTTGAATTTCTAAGAGACTTTAACAAGATCGTTCGCGTAATTCTATAGTTATTTGAATTTGTACGGTTTGAAGTTTTGTATGAGTATGGATTTCCGGTAGGATTAAGTAGTAGAAAATATGTACGAAAAAGGACACTGTACCATGATTAAAATCCAAAATTGATGTAGGAGAATTTTTACAATTCAGTGCGGGCCGGCCAAATCTTATTTAGGTGATGCCGTTGGGATGCCAAGGTTAAGCCCATTCGATGCAGTATTTATATGTGCATAAATACTGCATCGGATCTGCATCACCTCATCACATCGCCTCGTCGTCAAGTAGGCGACAACGCAACTTATGCACGTAACCAGATGGGCTCGGCATCTCCGAGGTGTCGCCACACTTACGGCAGGCCGACGGCTCGCTTACGTCTGGTTGAAGGTAGCGATGACCCTAGCGAGGTGACGCCGCGCCGTAAGCGGGGCATCTCGTCGGGATGCCATCGTCGTAACGGCATCCCGACGAGATGCCGTTACGATGACAAGTGTGCGTCACAGTATGGAGTTTCATAGAAAGTATCCTGAACGGCTCGATTCTGGTGGATTAAAATGGCCACTTTGGCAGAATATAATAGGAAAAGATTATGAATCATCGTACATGTCAAAAACTGACAATTCATAATATGATCTGCGTACAATTATTCATATTACGAAATAATTCATCTGTTTGACAGTTTTTTATGGTGATTCGTAAAATGGTCCACAAATGATGACTTCCTTTTTTGTCAAATTAGAGGAATTGCTAATGACAGACAACTGGGAATGCAGGAAATGAATTGCTTTTCGAGGAATTGCTAATGTGGCCGTTTTAGGCCCCCAGGGTTCCTACCCGTGCAGTGCTTATATGTTTGTTTTGTTTTCCAAGACTAATATGGCAACCTTTAAGTGTAACATAGAATTCTTGGACCGATATTAGTATAATTATTCATTGAAAATGCATTCGAATCGCATATTTACCCTAGTTCTACTACAAAATGTTAACCCACTGTCGGTCACACGAATGTATGTCACAGCATTTCGAATTCAAGTAATTGCTTGTTAATAGTAAATGTGAGAGGTACTAATACCATTAATTCTTAAGGCGATGACTACAAGCTACGAGAAACATTTCGTACATTGAATTGATAACATTATGATATCAATGTTAATGTACGAAATATATGTCTTTGCATTAGGTATGTAGGTATATTGCTGAGCACGATCAACATTTTCTTTACATTCATTTCGCGGGCTACCTTGCCGCTCGTACTCATGTGCTTGCTAAAAATCCTTCTGGGCACTCTTACCATTAAAAAATCACCTTAAAAGGAAATAGGGTCGGTCCCCTCTCCATACAAACGCTCTCGCCTGTTTTCTCTCTGGTTTATGACTTACAGCAATGATTTTTTACAGTAAAATAAATATCAACTAGTTCTATGCCCCTATGTTTTCCGTTTTGATGATACATAAGCTGTAGAAGCACTAGAACCCTCAGAAAATGCTCAACATTGCCCGTTTAGACCGCTGTCATCAGAGGCCTATTGTACAAATTTAACAACAATTAATGAAAAAAAGTACATAGGGCGCAGCAATAACATTAACATTGTTATATATAATTTAATTAAATGATGTCACTGACAGCTCTCGAACGCGGTTTAGTTGCGTAAATCTGCGTTGTAGCAACAAAAGGCTAATATCAAAGAAATGTAGATCTAATCAAATGTATTTGATAAATTGAAATTAGCTGTTGCTTCTGATTACTCTATACATATGAGTAATCTACAAAAAAGAATTAGACCAAATTATTTTCGTAACTTGTCGTACTTGCCTTTGTATAAATTACCAAAAGTTAATAATGAATATGGTAAAAGGGCCTGGACGTATGCTCTTCCAAACATTCTGAATAAGTTACCAAAGAACGTTGCTAAAAAATTAGAAAATAAAATAGCTCGGCAAATAAAAAACATATTAAAAGTATCCTTTACTGTGGAAAAGTGTAGAATAGGGGAGGGGCCTACGTGTGGGTCCACAATCACCCAAAGTCGCTTGTGAGTAACGCATTATTTTTTGATAACGCACATAATCTTTCTAAAAACGATTAAGCGTTATTATACTGTAAAAAATATGAACGGAAATAGACGAGAGTCGAACCTCGAATTATGACTTTTTGTATGGTGAAAAGACCGACCCTATTTCCTCTTAAATAATGCTAAAGTAGAGTTTGACAGGTTCTTAACTTCAAATTCTCAATTCAATAACCCGGTGTAATACGGTAAATATGCTTCAAGTTGAGAGTAAACGCCCGCTGTTTATCAATCGGTCCTTATAAGCACAGCTTTCAACGCAAATCGTTTCATCAACAAATTGTTCGACGGGAGAGTCCGTAAAGCGCTATGCACTCAATCTATTCTTACACGTCCATCTAAAATTCCAATCACTTCACTTGAATTGAATTTATCGTTGGAGTTTGTTGGCTCGAAGGTTCCTACTATGTAGATCCTAGATAGCAGAATGGAGTTCAAGATCTAGCAAAATAGTTCAGAACTTCGAGTAAGTCTTCGTAAATCTTGAGATGTTTCCGAAAATTATGGAGAAACTACCTCGTATTTTGAAAGTTGTTGTGTCTGGAAATGATAATAAACGATTTGCATGTATTTTAGTACACGTGACGTCAATGACTTGGCTGCTATTGGTTTGAGTTTTACAGTTGATTTACGAAAAAAGTAAGTAGTTTAAGTGAAGGTATTGTCTGTCCAACGAAAGCTGTCCAAGACCAAAAGCGGAAAATTTAAAAATCAAGAGCTAGCGTACTCGCTATTGACGCAGTCGATAGTATATATTATTCAAGACATAATTATGCAATACTTACATACAGTATTTCATATTTATATAATAACTAGCTGCGCCCCGCGGTTTCACCCGCGTAAGTCTCGATCCCGTGGGAATATCGGAATAAAAGTATCCTATGTGTTAATCCAGGTTATAAACTATCTGTTTGCCAAATTTCATCCAAATCCATTCAGCCGTTTTTGCGTGATTGAGTAACAAACATCCAAACACACAAACACACAAACATTCACATTTATAATATTAGTAGGATTCGACGTGTAATTTTACTTAGAAGTGAAGTAAAATATTCAACTGATAATAATTTGTGGTCAGCTTTCGTTGGGCAGACTCTAATTCTCTGATCGACTGATAACTTCGCTTCTCTGAATGCACTGTACGATAGACACTATTACTTTTTGAACAACGTTTGTATTTTATGAAATCGCTTGTTTAATACCTTTAAAAAGCACTCTTATCATCCCTACATTTTACCGACCCACCCTATTGCTTATCACAATAAAGTGTTACTATAAGTACTATGGAATAGGGAGATACAGTAGTAAATACGACATAACAGATTAAATATTTATTACGCTTTTCTTATTTATTATCAGAATGCCTGGCTATGTTTTTCAACCGTTTCTTGACAGCTTATCTATTATATTATTAATACCTGAAGCAAAAACTTTGTACCCCTTTTTACGAAAATTACGCGGACAGAGGAGTATGAAATTTCATACTACTCACTCCGCGTAATTTTACGCACAATAAAATTTTGCACTATTATGAAGAAGGAGTGCAGAAAACTAATATTTTTATATATTATATTTATGCATTCGACATAAATTAAATTAATTTAAAAAAAAACATTACACACACTACCATGCGTTTGACACAAGATGGATACTCATGAATCAAATCTTCACGGTTTTTTAAGATTAGAATCACGTTTCTGCTTGTTATCGGTTTTTTTTATTTTTATTACAAGGTGAAGTAAAAATACACGAATAAAACAATCTAATACAGGAAAATGATCTACTATGATGCCATAGGTGACGGGGGACCGTTCCGGACGTGCTGTGTCTATTTTTAACCTTTAGTGTTTCTCAGTCTATGTATATAATAACTAAAAAATATGTCATCATAATATATTGCATGCCATGAGCCCGTTTAGAGCGCTAACATACTGGGATACCATGGCGACGTGTCGCCAGCTGCGTATCCAAACAATTTGCATTGAAATGTATGACAGTTAACTCATTTAGCCACGGTCAGGCGACGTCGCCAATTTGGAAGCGTAGCCACGACTGACCAGGCCCTACGCGGGCACTGGATACTCTGGTGACCTGGCGAGGCGTAGACAAGTCGCCAGCATTTTTTATACAAGTGAGTTATGCCTCCCTCACTCAGTGGCCAAGTAACTACATATTTGCTAACTTAAATTTATTAGGTAACTGGCTACATATTTGGTAACCTCATTTGGCTACGTAGCCATAGACGTCGCCATGGCGTCCCAATGTGTTAGCGATGAAAATCGTAGCAAGTGCTACGCCGACCATAATAGCAAGTGCTACGCCGAACGTAGCAATTGCTACGTCACACGTAGCAGCTGTTTCTTTTCTGTTGATATTTTCACTCACGACAAGGTCCATTTTCGCAGGAGTGCAACGTGCCGCATGGTCACGCTCCGCCTGTGCAGCCGCACCCGATCACCCTGGGCCCACCGTCGGCACAGCAGCAGATACTAAACGCGCCGTCCGTGCTTCCACCGCACGCTAAGGAGTATTACTTCCTGGACATCGAGCTGCGTTACGGATTGTTGCAGGTATTTTTTTTTTTTAATAGTCCGTCTCATTATATTGCTTGTGTCACTTAGACTTCAGAGTACAGTCGACCTAAAACGGCCACATTAGCAATTCCACTAAAAGCAATTCATTTCCTGGATTTCCGTGTGTCATTAGCAATTCCTCTAATTTGACACAAAAGCCATTCCAAATATGTGGACCATTTTACGAATCTGCATAGAAAACTGTTAAACAGATGAATTATTCCGTAATATGAATCGCACGCAGATCGTATTATGAATTGTCAGTTTGTGACATTTTACGATGATTCATAATATTTTCCTATTATGATTCTGCAAAAGTGACTGTTTTAAGCCCCCCGACCATAGACGTTGTCGTTTTATTACTTGTAGTTTTAGTATTAAGGTTGAAACTATCTGTTACATAGGCGACAGATAGTTTCATGAAGTGTTAATTTTCTGGGAATTGTTGTCAAAAGTGGTAAAGCGATAACGAGGTCGTATACTAATTTACATCGGAGTAAATTACTGGATTGTGGAGGTCAGATAGGCAGTCGCTCCATGTAAAATACTGGTATTCAGCTGCATCCGGTTGGACTGGAAGCCGACCCCAGCATGGTTGGGAAAAGGCTAGGCAGATGATGATGATACTAATTTACATCGGACGAAACATAAAATGCAATATTTTATCAATTTTTTGCTACTTCGCACAACATTGTGTTTACATAGTTTTTTCGTCATGAAAAGTTTTTATAAGACTACACTATTATCTAAAATTCTGAATGATTAGCACATCTGCCAGCTGAAATGCTAATCCCTGGATTTGGCGTTACCGCCGGTAGAATCGAAACTCCCCATGTACTAGTAAATTTACCAGAAGCCATGTTCTTCCAATAGGAATACCACTATACTAAAATATAGTTGTAGTAAGAATAGAGGAGCTCGTGGCTAATAGAGGACCTCGTGGCTAAGTAATAACAGCCGCACGGGTCGATCCTTCAGGTTAAGCTACGCTTGCCGGGGTTGGTCGGTAGATGGGTGACCATCTTTACATACCAAGACTCCTCCGTGCCTCGGAAAGCACGTTAAGCCGTTGGTCCCGGCTGTCATTCGTGGATCTTTGACAGTCGTTAAGTCGTCAGAAGCCCGAAAGTCTGACAGCCAGTCTCACCAAGGGGTATCGTATTACCCAGTTACTGGGTTGTGGAGGTCAGATAGGCCGTCGCTCCATGTAAAATACTAGTATTCAGCTGCATCCGGTTAGACTGGAAGCTGACCCCAATATAGTTGGAAAAAGGCTAGGCAGATTAATTTAGTAGTAGTAAGAATATGTATCAGCATCAGCAGATCAGTATAATAACATAGGGTCCTCTTCTTTCATTTCAAAGATAACGCTTTCGCCCCGCGGTCCTTTCCTATCTCTCAAACACACTGTATTTTATTAATTTCCATTTTATATAAAATGTTTTAGAGGAGAAAATAATACCTAGATTACTTTTCTTCATTTTTATAACTTTGATATACTGTGAGTCTCCTATAAAGCCAAATACTCGTTTGTACGCCACTCAGGGATGTTTTCACATTTTATAACTTTCACCTCTATCATATTCACACTCAACCTTTTGAAATGAACTACCTCTCTCCAATATAAAGTGCTTAGTTAGCCAGAATTCTTTTTGCATGCTTTAAAATAATGTTGCCCTGTCAATTTTGCGTTGGCAGTACTGAATCGAATAAACAAAGTGATTTAATTGATTCTCTAATTTGTTGACCTTCTAATTATTATTACATTTTATTGCGGATCACACATAGAGTACATACAATCCATATAATGATGATCTAGGTAAAATCATCTAATGACGTAGGTAATATTTTTTAAAATAAATTTGCCTTTTTTTAAATTCGTGGCCCTTTGTCTGTTGGTCGCAACAAGGTTACTCTGACTAAATGAGTTAGGTTAGGTGAGAACTGAGACCAACCACGCTACATCTGAGTTAGTCGCAGATATTTGGCTATTTAGTATTTTATGACACTAAAATGAGAATAATTGAATGGTCAATCAATCAATCAAAAGTCGTTTATTCAAATTAGGCTGAGAATCAGCACTTTTCAAGCATCAAAATTACAGACAGTCCCGCAAACGTTTTTAGGGTTCCGTACCCAAAGGGTAAAACGGGAGCCTATAACTTAGGCTGTGTTCCTTTGTCCGTCTGTTCGCGGCTTAGCTCAGAGACTGTTGGTACTAGAAAGAAGTAATTTGGTATGGATATACATATAAAGGACACCAACAAAATGGTAAAAAAAATTCGTAAATAATATTTTTTTTAGGGTACCTGCTTCCCCTACTCTTGGTTTTTTTTCCCGTCGATCCCATTGCGTGGGTTATCGTTGGAAAGGTTGTTTAAAAATAATGTGATTTTATGATAACCATTTTTGGAATCAGGGATCCGTTTGCGAAATACTAAGCTAAAAAGTGCAATTTTTTTTTTTTTTTTTGTAAATTTGCTAACCTTGTCTTTGTATGTTGTGCTGTCTTTTGTGTGCATCAAATAAACATTTTATCTATCTATCTATCTAAATTTTGTTAGAGTTAAGCCTCCCCCCCGCCTGCCAGTTAATGGTTGGTTTTGGACATGTGAAAAAATTCACGGCAGTAGTATACAACGCGTAACGGAATAAACGCAAGAGCTCATACACCCCAATTAGAATATTAAATTATAAGACTAAAATAATATCTGTAATTTAATTTAATTAAACCACACCTTAAATTAACTATTTTATTTAACGCGCACTACACATAGGATAGCTATGAGCGTATTACAAATTTGGTTATGCATTTAAATAGGCTTTATTCCTTTGAGATAAGGATTAAATTTCCTTAAATAAAATATCGTATTACTCGTACCTTGTTATGAAGCAGTGGTTCTAATTACAGTTAAATAAAATACATGAGAAATTAACATATATAAATAATGACGGAAATCGATTCAGAAGCCGATTCTGAGCAAACTACTTTCAGGTCTTGCGCTTATTCTGTTACACGTTGTATATAACGAAATTAAAAGGAAAACTATCACCGCTACGTAGGCTCCACAAGTTACCGAGTAATAATCGACCAACTTAAATTTGCAGTTGCAAAAACATGTTCTCCTATATATTCTGTATGGGAGAACAAGTTTTTCAACTACGATGTTAAGTTTGTTGGATAAATTAAACCCAAGTACGGAACCCTTCATTGTGCGTGGTTCGACAAGCCCTTGGCCGGTTTTTCTTGTTTTTATATAATCACCTCAGTCTTCATAGTGCACCTACACAATTCACTTTCACAAAGTTTAATACCTTTTATAATCTCAAGAGTCTTCAAAGGCGCAAGGTTTACTCTTGGCAATGTGCAACAGATAGAATAGGTATGCTTTATTATAACCTTATCGTAGATCATTATCTTTACATATTATAAAACAAAATCCACCGCCGCGTTTGTCTGTCGTCCTGTACGTGATAAACTCAAAAACAACTGCACCGATTTTCATGCTGTTTTCACCAATGGATAGAGTGGTTCTCGAGTAAGGTTTTAGTATATAATAACCGACATCCACGCGGGCGAAGTCACGGGCATCAGCTAATAGTTATGTACAAAACTATTCAGTTGAGTAAAATCCAATGTTAATGAAAAGTATAATAAAGTGATCTAAATCTTTATTCTACCACAACAGAAGCCTTTATGTATGTTATATTTCATCTTAAGCTGTCTCATCTATTAATAACTAAAAGGTCCTTGAATAAACAATGATCATCATAATACAATTTACTCGGTATCAGAAGCTTCACCTTTCATCTTTCACTCGAAGTAAAACGTCTGAACACAAATGAATCAAAAGTGAAAAATGAATTCATTAGTGAACCAATCCGTCGATTTATGATTTCGGCACTCAGCATAATTATTCCTTAGCACTCGCGTACCGAATGATCGAAAAATGAAATGAAAGGAGTGGATGAAAGTTAATTCCTTTACAGTTTTGTCGGTGTCGTGTGAACGTGGAATGAAACGAAAATGAACCTTCACACAAGTGAAACATTCACTCGAGTGATGACTCAGATATCGGCTTATAAAGGCTCCCACAAACAGACGCGATATCGCAGGCGTGACAGGCAGTGCTACCATTGTCGCATCCGCGATATCGCGCCAGTTTGCACGAGCCTTAACCCAGGCGTAAATATGACACTTAGTGCTTTAGAAAGAAACTACTGTCACATCGGTTTTATTTAACCACCAGTGGGAATCTCTTTCTGGAAGCTGGTTATGAGTGACAACAGTGGTAGGCCAACTTTTTGTAAAACTGGATACGCTATACAACATGTTCCGGGATTAACGCACACCACCAAACAACCCAATTGGAATATTATGTTATTATAATCATAATAGTTACACAAAAAAATTATATTATGTAGGTATTGTTTATTTGTTAAATTAGTTAAATATACTGATTGTAGGAGAAAATTGTGGTCGCATAAGGCGGTTTTTACACACGGCACCGCGCACCGCTGCGGTCTCTGCCAATTTGACCACGCGGTCGGGCGGTTTACGTCAGCGGATTTCATAGAGGCCCATGCGACATGAGACCGCCTACCACTGCGGTGCGCGGTGCTGTGTGTGAATCGCCTTACAAATCTACGCAAGCACACAGTTGCATACGTATAAGGGTCTATACACGCAGCAGGCGCCGATGTGTCGCCGCGACACGACTGGTTATAATTTATTTATATGAAATACCTTCCGTAGCCAGCGACACGTCAGTTTGATAGAAATACGTAGAAACTATACTCCATTTTAAATAGGATTTGACATTTAAACAAACCTTTTTACAATCCGTTCAACCGATTTTGACTTCTATACCGTAGATATAAGGATGGCATTAAAAACAAAAAAGGTTACACAATACAAACGTTATTTAAATGTCTAATCTTATTTCAAATGGAGGATAGTCGTGTCACGAGGACACGCTGCTGCCGCTTGCTGTCGGCTACGGAATGATACCTTTAATTTTTAATTGGGCTTTACATCTGATATCAGAATCTAGAGTTTGGTAGACCTTAATTGCAATCAATCGTGTCAATAAATCAATCGTGGCGAATAATAACTGTATCGTACTGAGTCGGTATTTTTGTCGTTACCAAGATAAATGTAATAATGAGGTGAGCTCACCTCAACGCTGCTACACGTAATGTTAAGCGTTTCTGTGGCGCCCTTCACTCGTAACTGTAAAGCTGTTTTACCGCAGGACCCGCTCTGAAATTAATGTGAATATGTGCGATGGACTAGCAGATCTTGGTATCCTTCTTTGAAATCCTATTTTATGTAATACTTTTTTAAAACGAGTAAATTACAACATTCTTAAAAATACCCAACATTCTTAAAGATCAGTGCAGACTAAAGCAGAGCAGGTGACATTGATAAGTAAACCGTATCATCAAAAACATAAAGTGCAACGTTTGGCAGACCTCAATTGCTTTACCACCCTAAGGTTGAAATTCACTTGCACTTCATAAAACGACAAGGTTTTGTGTTTTGTTCTATGTGACGGTTAGATAGTTTTAATCTTCGAGATGTTTCAATTTACTGGGAATTGTTGTAAAAAGTTTTAAAGCAATTACGAGGTCCACTTTACAGTAAAAAGTAAGCAAATAGATAAATATAAACAGATAATATGATTCTTGGTATATTATATAGAAGTATTGAGGTCACTAATGAACACCAAAACGCTCCTACACGTTCGTTATTTCAACCGCATTCCACGAAGACACAACACGTCTTTAATGCGTGTTTAACTAGCTTTACGCGGGCCGGCTTCGCACGGGTAGCACTAAGTACTTATCTACGGCGCACTTACCTAACCCTATTCTACCTACCTACCCCACCTACCCTACCTACTTATATACCTACCTAGCTACATACCTACCTAACCTACCTACTTACCTACCTATCTACCGAGATATCATCAAAAAAGCCGTTCCATTAAAAATAAATGAGAAAATTAATTTTCTAATAGGTATTCTGCTATTCGGGGCGGAGACAAATCCAACAAATCAAAGATCATGAAAATCGGTCCAGCAGTTCTTGAGTTATAAATGGTGTAACTTACTCGACTTTGTTTTAATTATACATACGAGTATGTAGAGAAGAAGACTAGCTGCGGTTTCACCCGCGTATGTCTCGATCCTGTAGCAATATCGGGATAAAAAGTATCCTATGTTCTATTCTAGGTCATGGTCTATCCCTGTGCCAAATTTCATCCAAATCCGTTCAGCCGATTTAGCGTGAAAGCGTCACAAACAAAGAAGCAAACTCATTTTCGCATTTATAATATTAGTTAGGATTACAATACGAGTAAGTATTTATTTTGCAAATAAACGCTCTTTTATTTCTTCCTTTATATAGAATATTTAACCTGAAGTTTCTATCATTACTGTTACCATACAAAACACGATAAATGGAGAAGGAACCAAATTTTAAGAGCATTCTCGAATTAAGATCAGTTTTGCATCTGGACAGTCAGTCTTCCTACCAACCATTGTTAAGTGGCTAATCTTTGTACACGGCTTTTCCGTACCTATAGGCTCTAGAAAGAAGAAAAACAAAAATAGTTTCCTATGAATTATTTGAAATTATTTAAATATTTTCGTTGACTGACTTGTTTTGTTGCCGGGCGTCATGTCATTGTTGTTCCTACGAAGGTCAAGTACAATTTCGCCACTAGGTATATTCCCTACATTATCTATCTACTTTATCCTTGTAGATATGAAAGTATGGATCACGACCGTGGCCAAATATAATTTGGTTTTATTATTAAAATTGATGGACCCTACAAATAGGCGAACGTGCACCCGTTTCCAACCAATTTAAATGAGTACACCGGGATAATCCTCTTTTAATCTGCAATCATTTGTACTAAGACTAATTGAAAGTTAACAAAATCCCTGATTTAACAAACTGATTAGTTTAAATAGCTGATGAAGTAAATACGGTATAAATTTTTTTACAAAAAAAAAAAACAACCTACTTCCAAAAAAAACACAAAAAAAAATGAAAAGTAACTTTCGGTGACTTGGCTTTTCAATTTTCGTTTTTTGCCACCGACTTCCGAAATTAAAGTTATTTATCACTTTTGTTTGTTTTTTTTTGGAAGTTGGTTATTTTTTTTTTGTATAATGTTTTTATTTTTCATTTTTTATGATGCTATGTAAATAACAGTGACGTAGTCAAATAAGATATCATGTACATAGACTAAGTGGGAAAAATACGTAATTATTGAAGCTAACTCAAAAACTACCCAAGCAAAGTTAGTACAATTTATATGGGACTCGTCGGGAAGCACCAGCTTTCAAATAAAAAAAGAATCATCAAAATCGGTTCGCCCAGTCGAAAGTAAAGAGGTAACAAACATTAAAAAAAAAATCTTACAAACTAATTGAAAACCTCCTCCTTTTTTTGAAGTCGGTTAAAAATAAGTTTTGTAGATAAGTATCCAACTTTTTTTACTAATTCTTTTCTGGATTGCTGACCACTCCTGCTATGAATGTCGTTGGTATGGGCCCCAGGCCAAAGTGTCATTAGTATTCATTAGGAAAACTTTCTGAAGTTCTCCAATCTTTGTGACGATCGTACGAGTACATCTACACTAATATCATACTAATAGCATCTCTCCTTCTCGCTTTAATCCATCCAATGGTTGTCTGGTTGTCTGTAAAAGATCGCTTTTAGCGATAAGACCGCCCATTGTGTCACCCTGTGTTAAATTTCTACATTTATATCTGCATTTTATACGGTGTACATAATAAAAAGTATTCTATTCTATTGTATTCTAATAGTGTTCAATATTTTTATATTTTTCACCCTAAATATTTTATTTATTTACAGTCACATGTATTCTTTAAGCATATCGTAAAACATGATTAGTAATAGTAATACTTAGTCATGAACATGTTATTTTTTTAAAGCGGTTTTTCGATTTCTATGAGCATTGAGAAATTGAATGTGAAAATAAAACTGAAAACGTTCAAATCAAATGCCTCTGTGACGAGAAAGAATGTTTTCAAATCCGGGTCCAACCCTCGTTTGACAGGCTCAAAAGATCATGTATTGTAAGGATAACTAAAATGCATGGATTTTTGGCCGCGTTTTTCCGTCACTCTGTGGCACGAACGTCCCCAATACTTCACACGCTCACTGAATAAACTCTTCGATGGAACATACGATATATTTTTTGAATGAAAGGAAGGAGAATTTTTCCCTATTTCAGAAGTATTTTGAGAGAGATTCCTATTTTTGTGTGTTTTCAAACTGTCCCTAGAATTACTTTTATTCTATATTTGAGTAGTACTGATCCTGAAAAAAATACCATTGTAATTTTTAAAACGAAAATCTACATAGCCATCCGCAGTGATTACGACGATGCATTTTTGATGCCCTGTTAGCTATTCCTTTTTGAATGATACATGCAGCGTGTCCTTTTTAAAATCGTGTTATTTTGTGTATGTAAACTTATTTGAGTAAAGTCTCATTTAAATTGGTGAAATAGAAAATTATAAGACGTTTGAGTTTGAAATAGAATTTGCTTATAAACTATATTAACACAAAAACAGAAAAATGGCTATTTACGCTCGAAGAAGCGATTAGATAGTATTTTCTTCATTTTAGCAACACTGGTATTGAAAATGTCGATATCAGCTTCCTGGCAGGTTGCATTGTACATACGACTCACTCTCAACATGAACGAGTTCCGTCTGTACGTAGTGGCTACCACTGGGGTGTGCAATAAATGAGGTCTACGCAAGAACACAGACGACACTCACAGCCCGATTTTATGCAACAACTCGATGACACCAGTTGTTCCATTGACAATATTGGAAAGAAACACAAGATCAGATATTTTTCGCCTTTCGTAAAGTGGAAGGATATGAAATTTCTTACTACGGAAGGTATAATTCGTTGAAAACGTTTTAGACTGATATTGAATGTGCCTTAAAAACCTTAAAAACGTTTTCTGTATGCTCTCAATACGATTTATGTACACATTATAATTGGGGTTCCAGACCTGAGAAGCATACTCCAAGTGACTACGAACAAAGGAACAATTTAATATTTTAATAGTCTTCATATTTTTGAACTCCGAGGACTCCCGGAGAATGAAACCAAGTGCTTTTCATGCCTTCTTGACTACATTGTCTATGTGTGTATCAAAGAGGAGCTTAGCGTCAAAGGTAACTCCCAGATCCCTGATAGTGTTGACCCTATTTAGTGCTGTATCCAAAAGCATGTAGTTATGGACGATCTGGATAGGTTTCCGTGTAAATGAGCAAACATAACACTTAGAGACATTCAAATCCAATTTATTGTTAACACAATAGCCCTAAAAATTATTAAGGTCTGCCTGTAACAGATGAGCATATCCACGGTATTTATTTGTCTCATTATCTTCATGTCATCAGCGTACAGTAACAATTTTCAATATCGGAATGAACAAGAGTTATCGTTGATAAAAATATTAAATAATAGTGGCCCTAGCAAGGATCCTTGGGGAACCCCGATGGGACATTCATAGGCATAGAGCGGTGTCCATTTAGAACTACAATCTGACATCTGTTTTCCACATAGGACTTGAACCACCGGTACAGATCGCCCCTGATAAAAGTTTAGGCAAAAGGATCACATGATCTATCCGATCAATACATTTATTGTAGTCGGTATAAATAACATCGACTTGGGACCTTTATGACATACACTCGGAAAGGTAGTCGCTACAGACAATGAGATTAGACGTGGTCGACCGACCCCTTACGAAGCCATGCTGGCTTTCACTTAAACTGTGCTTGATTGCCGAAGATACCTGTGCATGCACAATTTTCTCCCGTATTTTAGCAAACACACACAGCTTTGATATAGGTCGGTAATTCTCGAACAATGACCTTGACCCTTTTTTATGTATCGGTGTTATATATGCCGACTTCAATATCTTAGGCACCACGCCGGTAGTAAGAGCTTTTCAAACATGATGTAAATAGGTATAGAAAGTTCCTTGGCGCAGTTAACGATGAATATGGGTGAGATGTCATCTGGACCCGCAGATTTGTTTAAATCCACTTGTTTTAGCAGCCCACAAACCTCACTCAGCCGTACTTCCACTTGACTTATATCTTGCGTGTTATCATTGGATTCATCGACCTTAATATAAGCCGAAGATTGACTGTTGGCATTACTAGTATCATCTAGGAAGTTAGAGTAAAAACAATCACCGAACATATCACAAATTACGTCACCATCACTGGACGTTACCTGGCCAAATTGCATCACTCACATCACATCTGCCTAGCCTTTTCCCAACCATGTTGGGGTCGGCTTCCAGTCTAACCGGATGCAGCTGAATACCAGTATTTTACATGGAGCGACTGCCTATCTGACCTCAACAACCCAGTAACTGGATAATACGATACCCCTTGGCAAGACTGGTTGTCTGACTTTCGGGATTCTGACAACCCGTAACGACTGTCAAAGTTCCACAAATGACAGCAGGACCAACGGTTTAACGTGCTTTCCGAGACACGGAGGAGTCTCGATATGTAAAGATGGTCACCCATCCACGGACCAACCCCGGCAAGCGTAGCTTAACCTGATCATCACTGAGGGGTAAAAACCAGACTGTTGTTTAGACTTGACATACCTCCAAAAGCCCCGTGGATTGTCGCGAATGCCAGATTCAATATTGGCCATGTAATCGTCAAACATATCCCCCTCTAGAACTTTAGCCCGTTGACGGAGTATAATGAACGACTCATAGTCAGATAAGTTCTCGTACTTCTTAAATTTTGTGTGTAATTTTTATGTAATAATTATGTAGCAGGTAATTCTAGCTTACATTGTTACTAACTACTTATTTTAAAACAACATCTTAAGTTCTAGTCGGATATATTTCTAATAAAAATCTAGTTTTCCAAGAAAGTAATCCAGGAATGAACAGTTGAAACTAGTTTAAAATTTTCTTAAGTTTACGAAGTGAAGTTTACTTAAAAAGGATTCTAAAACAAGAAAAAGGTGAGTTTGCTGTGTGCGAATTCAACGTCATAAGATTTATTTTTGCGTTGGTTACCATTTAGTGTCTTTGCACAATATAAATATGGACAATACGTATGGAAACTGGTCCTATTTGTTGGAAGAATCCGCCGCGATCTTTTTAAAAACGGAGTGTAGGAAACTCCATTTAAAAAAAAATCGCGGCCACCGTTCCTCTGCCCGCAACTGATAGCACCGCGAGAATGCTTGTTTTCGTCAATGAACGCGTCTTCGGAGTGTGCTGTTTTGAAAATTTACTACGTGATTTCTTTACTGTCCATATATAAACAGTGGTCTTAGCTAGCACTTAAGCCAAATTGGTTTTAATTCCACGCAAAAATACACTCATCTAACTACAATATCGAAAGGAAATATTGGTGAGCCTAGCCACTTAGCTCGAAGCAACCGTTACGCAAATTCGACCGATTTTTCAATCGAAAATACCTTCAACTAAGTATAATGTAGCATTTTGGTTTAAATGCACGCGACAAGTACAAGTATCACCCATAGTTATGAATGGTCATCTCTTTACTACTAGGGCTTATTTTTAATCTTAATATTGTTTTCTTTTTTAACTACGTCTTCACATAAAAGAGCAACAAGATTACTGTACCCAGAATTTTATATTATCTTTATTTAAAAGAGTGTCTTTGGAATTTCTTGCCCGTTCTTCAGAGATCTACGTTTAGGAACGGGCAACTACCTTCGACTTTTTGACTAGGTTGGGTTTAGATTTTATAAGAAAGATCCTTTGCGGGTGGTGATAGGTTAGTGGATTAATCAACATTCAGGAGTAGCAAGAAGATCTTTTGTATCGATCAAATTTTTTTCTCGGTTATGTAAAACCCGGCCAAGTGTAAGTCGGACTCACACACGAAGGAGTTCCGTACAACCGTTCAATATTTAGCAAATAAATGAAAATACTAAACGTAGAATATTTTTCGTCTTAAATTTTAAAAAATGGCAAAGTCCTCAAACACTGGTCACTGTTCACAAAAACTGGAGCTACACAACACAAACACTCAATACATCCTTTGTTATTTATGTTCTCTAATAGTCTGTGTTTATAATGCATCATAACATTAAATAATACCTAATTGCGCCATGATAATTGTTACGTAACCAGTCAGTATGTCAAAGCGTCTTTATGTCAAGGTCAAACAGTCCAAATAGTATAAATGACAGCAGCGCGCACAGACTGCAATAAGCCGCGCGTGAGTCGCTGAAGGAACGGAATGTTGCCATCATACATTTTATATTTCTGTAAACACTTAGTGTATTTATTTTATTTCTTATTTTGTTATTGTTAATTTATTATGTGCTGCACCGTTTGATGTCATGACGTCAACGCCGGCTGTCACTGAAAACCAGCGCTGGGCCTCTGCTCTGTCTCACATAGGGTCGCAGTATTACGCTTAGTGATGGCCGTTTTGCGTGAATGTGACGCATATTTTCCCGCAACTTGTTATTTTCGTATATTTTACTTGTCCTCTGTTAGCGTCATGTTTGCCGCAAATAAACGTATTTTCTTTCTTTCTTCTTTCTTTCTTTTGATGCTATGAATTTACAAAGTTATTTTTTACAGTTGCAGAAATGCAACCTTATGAATCGGCGTTTTAATATTTGTTGACTAAATACAGTATATCATACAGACAGACGGATAGACGGACGGACGGACAGCGGAGGCTTAGTATTAGGATTCCGTACGGAACCCTAAAAAAGCATCCATTCCTGAATCGATAACATGGCAGGTGTCACGGCAGGTAACTTGTAAAAATACCTTACTATAATTAATATTTGTTAGGTATTCGCTATTATTTCAATAGTCCTATTGCTACATTTTAGTAATAAACAATATTACTTTTTGTTTATAAGCCATCGAATATGTACGTGGGCTTTTAATTCATTGGGAATCAAGTTCCAACATATTGTTGTTGCCTTTGTTCATACCTATCGGTAAAATAGCACTCACACACTCAATATAAATCCGGTAAAAAAATATCTGAATAGCAATTCAGATTTATTTTCTAAACGGTATAATATTTCAACTGTAGAGTGCAAATGTCAAAAGAGACTGGTTTATTTGCTATCAAACTGTACGGTAAAAGTTGTATGATGCAGAATATTTCCGACAAATGAATTTCATAGCGGCAGGCCTGCACTGTCTGCTACAAATGGCTTGTCTCCACAAATGTTTCGAGCTGTCAACAAACCCATTTTAAACTGAACGTTGCTTCTGCATGCTGTCGTGAAAGTTTGTGGTTTTACGCTCATCCATCAAACATAGATGTTATTTTAACACTAAATGCAAACTTGTACGCTTTTGCGTCTTTTAAAAGCTATTAAAAGCTGACACACAAATTCAACAAATAAAAGGCACTAATTGACTTTTATCTGTCGAGTATGTTTATATAAAAGTGTGTTTATATTTTGGCAACAGTTGGCAAACATAAACCAACAATCTTATTCTAATCAAGCTGTAATCTAAAATCTCTACTTACCTACTGCAAATTGGCCAAATTAATTCTATTTAATCAGCCTGTAAAAAATAATCTAGGAGCCCTTTCAAGTATTCACGGTCAATGTCAATAATGGCTGGTTGCACGGGTTATACTGTCTCCGTATACGTAGTTTTGACTAATTGATTTAGCGGATATTTCATTCCTTAGGCACTGTTAAATAATGCCCATCAATTCAGAAAGCATGGCGGTTGCACCTTTGGCCTACATTATTGTACAGCCCGCGTAGCATGACCACCGTAGAAACGGGTTTTGTCGACACAAGAATAGACAAAATGACAGATAAAGAATCACTATCTGCCATTATGTCTATTCTTCCGTCGACAAAACCCGTTTCTACGGTGGCCATGCTACGCGTACTGGTGTTAAAAGACCGAAAAATAACTTCCCTTCATTCAAAATCTACTTATATAATAAAAATTAAATTCTGTTCGTGGGCCAGCACTTCAGAACGGCGGCAGGACTGAGTTGCCAAATTTTAATTTTAATTGTTCGTCTTAATCCGAATCAGGTTCTTGCGGAAAGAAAAATTGAAAAGTATCCCGGAATATCTTGAACGTCCTTTTTTGCATAAATTATTTAAATTTGGACAAGACAACGTCTGTCGGGACAGCTAGTATCGTAATAAATTATTATTTTATAAATCTAACTATACAAACCTTGAGCTTGGACGTTTTCTATTAAAGCGGTAACATGACTGAGCAAATCGATTTACTAACAAGCGCTCGTAGCTTCATTCGCGACATGAATATATTCCTCACTTCACCGACCATTCCCAGCATTTCAGTTAATAGCATTAAATTGATTCAAACCTACCTCCATTTACACTTGCACCTTTGCTGAATACATTTAATTTCCGGTGGCACAATTATGGATATTTCAATTTAGCTCCTTTGAGTAGGTAGTTTATTAATTCTTAGAGCAAATTTATCCAAATGTTTCAGCTGATTGATTAACAAACATGCAAATTCACAAGCTCACAGGCTTTCACATTTATTGTTTTACCTGATAGTAGTATTATCAACCTTCTTTTCTCTGAGGGAATACTCGGGGACTCGTACCTACTAAAACCCGCGGTTCCTGCTGGTACTATAAAGGTCCTATCATTTTTTCAATCATAGGCACCTATATCACCTCACCGCCGACGAGGAAGCGACTAGTCAATCATTTCCCGCTCAAGAAACGTACAAAAGAATGTAGCTCCCGTGTTCGTAAAAGAAATAGTTGATCGCTGACCGTTCAGTGTTCACACCGCCCCATCGCCAGTACTCGGTTTTCGCAGCGACAAGAGCTATTAAAGAGAAATCAGTAACTGTCGCTTGGCGGGCAAAACACTGGCTCAGAGACTTGGTAACTCACTCGCTGCTCGTTACTCGCCAACTCGTTTTTAGTTGCTAGCTCTACCCACGGCTGTGCCTCAAGGTGAAAAAACACGGTAGTAAAGGAAAGTTACACGTCACACACATTCCTTTTCGAATTATACCTACTCGAATTATTTCGGTACATACTTTCCTCGTTCTTAATCAAAAGCGTGCGCATTCTATATTATCTTTTGTTATTTTACATGAAATGGAACAACAAAGGAAACAATCTGCCATTATTTTATTATAAGTAGGAAAACGTGCCATTAGGAGGAGTTTTTCAAAACTTGCTAGTCCAAATAATTATAATTTGGACATAAGTTTTGTGACATTCGTCACAGTTTGAAAAAATAGCTCAGAGATGCCAACATTGCTATACATTATCAGCCTGTTTTATATGTATCTTAATTACTATCCTCTGCTGGGCAAAAGTAGATTAGAAAAAAGCCAGCCAAGTGCAAGTCGGACACGACAGACACGAACGGTTCCGTACCACCGTACGAGATTTAAGACTACATTAAAAAAAAACACGTTTCTTGTATAATAATAATAATAAAGTTAAAAATTAAAGGGGGTCCCCCTTTAATTTTTAACTTTATGAAAATTTCAACTGTCTACATATTACGGTTTTTGAGATACAGCCCACTGACAGATAGAGAGACGGACGGACGGGCAGCGGAGGCTGCGTAATAAAAAAACAAACAAATCCGAATAACAGTAGTTAAAAAATGGTTGATTGTCATGTTCAATACTTTTCACAGTTATAATTGAAAACGTCCAAAGCGATGTAAAACAATAGTGTTTAAAACTGAAAGCTCGCTCGTGGGATGACAGCACTTTCGAGTGTGACCTTCAACTGTGGTCAGTATCAATATTGCGTTGTCGTTATGGTTTAGTAATAATTACAAATTACGGACTTAGACAGTGAAACTATCAAAGATGAGTTAAGGAAAGAAAATTTCACCATGGTACGAAAACAGATTTAAGATCGATTCACACATATCAGTGAAGCCACAGTTCCGGCACAGTACCGGCACAGTGAAAAATATTCTTTCATACATTCCCATGCCGGTGTCGGCACTGACACTGAGAGACAACGCGTACGTAGGCACAGTACTGGCACAGCGCAAAATATTCTTTCATACATTCTCTATGAACGCATCCCCACTTGTCAGTATCAGTGACGACACAGTCTCTCAGTGTCAGTGCCGACACCGGTATGAGAATGTATGAAAAAATATTTTGCACTGTGCCGGTACTGTGTCGGAACTGTGGCTTCACTCATAATAATTATGTGTGTATCGACCTTGGGCGGAGCTTTCTCTTTTCTTTTGTTAAAACCATATTTAGGAAATACACACATTTCCGTATTTTTGCAATAGAAAGGTACATAGCTGCGGAATGGGTTGTATTACGTAATTCATTATTCGTAAAAGAAATAGTTTGTGAGAAAGAGTTTGACGTCGAAGCCTTCAATTCATTGATTAATCGATAATGGTGACATCTGAAGTGAGGAAATGGAAGTTTTTATCTCCATTGCAACAGAAATAATGAACTATCCGGAACATTTTTTTTACGAAACTGAATTCGCAACCTGTCATCTGTGAACAGTGCAGCTGTTGCATACTGCGAGTGGCGGGTACAATGTACAATGCAGCTGCCCCATAAGAAAACCCAGTAAATACTTCAAACTTCTTGTTTATGTGCTCTACATTAACAAGACAATTAACTATTAAAAACTTAGTAAGTTCCGAACACATGCTAGGTTTTGGCAAAATGGTTTTTTATTGGTTTTAAGAGAGTATAATTATGGTGTAAAATCTCTGATATTACTAATATTTTAAAGCAGTTTTTACAATTTGATGGAACTTACTATGAAAGTAAAGAGTGAAAAAACGTTGTTTTTTATTAATCCTTTAATGGGTTTTGATACGGGGCAGCTGAATGGAGAAAAAGTATCGCATATCACAGAGGTGGGTATAGCGGTTTGTTGTAATACCGCGTGAAAAGTAAATATTTTTATATGCTGAAAGTTATGAAAGCTACTTCAGGCTTTTTGTAACATATTTTAGTATTTTTATAACGATCATTCTGCAACTGAAGCCAGCAACACTAAAAGGTTTTAAGTACTACGTTCGAAAAGAAAACTCTGAATCGTTTGATAGTGTTTTATATAAAAATGCAATGAAATTTTTTTTATCACTTCACAAGTTCCCAGTATAACTCTTTTGAACAGTGTGTATTATTTCCTTTATTTCAGTTACACCTGTCGAGGAAAAGCTAATTTGCAAACTGTTATTAGGTTTTTCCATTAGGAATTTCTCAGTAGCAACCCGGAGTATGGATTTATGCTCGGTTTATGGCAATAGGCTGGCCCCCTATTACATGGGACTTAAACATTACTGACGAAATGTGGGTATTACAACCTTCTACCAAACATATCGATTTATTTGTTTCTTGGTTGCACTCGAAAGCACGATCCTAAACTTGTAGTTGTATATGCGGCGAACGACGAAAGAAAACTAAACACAAACAAGTAAGCGCGTGCGTGAGATTGTGACAGACGGCGGCGGCGGCGGCGAGCGTGCGCCGAGTTTAACCGGTTAATTCAGGTTAGCGTGAGTTTTTAAATTATATTCTCTGTAATAACCGGTAACCAAAATGATTTACGAGTGGGTTTAGTATAAACCGTTTTTGTAATTCACCGGTTAACCGTTTGATCGATATTATAACGGTTTTATGAAAAAAATTGACCGGTATTTCAATACCGGTTCCAAGCCCTGCTCGTGACTACTCGTGAGTCTGTCTGTCTGTCCGTCTGTCACAACCAATTTGCTCTTGTCTATTCCCCCATATATCTCAAATACATGTGAGCCAAAAAAAAAATAAAATAGGACAATTTTAGGTATTTTTGAAAAAAATACTAAAATCCTTACTTTAATATTATAAATGCGAAAGTAACTCTGTCTGTCTGTCACGCTTTCACGCCAAAACTACTGAACCGATTTAAATTTTGGTACACAGATAGTCTAGTCTAGTCTATAGCCTGAGAAATGACATAGGCTACTTTTTATCGACATACCACGCGGGCGAAGCCGCGGGCGGAAGCTAGTAGTTCTATACTTATAGATTACAAGAAAATCTATAAGAAGTCTATGGTCTCAAAAAAACATAGTAAATCTCCTAATATTGTGCGTACAAACTTACATTTGCAGTTGGATCGTATATGTTCGAACATGTTTTTCAACTACAATGTAAGTTTGTTCTTAGGATAAATTCAACCCAACCACGGAACCACTCATTGTGCGTGGTCCGAAAAAAATTGGCCGGTTTTTTTTAAATTAAAGTTTAGTTTAATGTGTTTCGCGACTAATATTACTATTAAATCTGAATTTAAAAAAACTTGAGGCTTGAGGCAATGGGTTAGACTTTTGTTTCAAATCAATTCAGATTGTGATTGATAGTGTATTACGTAATTAGCAGTGATCGGAGTAGGTAGATTGAACTGGGGCCATTGATCCGCAACGTATATATTAATATGGACATTACTCCGGAATTGGTGGATTATTTAAAAAAAACCGGAACTTATATAGGGATTGTATTCTGCCAGAGTGGAAGGAGTCATTTGATGATTTGCCATCCTCAAAAAAATCGGAAATCGAAAATCGGAATTCGATTGTTTTTATTATTCAACAGATAATGAATTAATTTAGTTTTGATACCTTCCTTTAAATTTTGAATTGAGTAGTAATAATATCACTACCAACATTTACAATATTTAATTGAATCCGGAAATACCGGAATTACTTTCCGGAAAAATGGCTTATCCATGTTATTCTTTCTGTGTGCATTTATGATACAAGTACTAATTAATCTACCTACTCCGATCACTGGTAATTAGGGTGCTGGACATGTATTGATTTATCGGGACATTCAGCGTCCCGATCAGGTTCAAATCGGGACGCGTCTCCAGACCCCTGAAAATCGGGACGTCCTGCGCAAATCGGGACACCTGGCAAACCTAGTTTGACCCCATACAGGAGCTTTACTTCACTACATATTATAAAACAAAGTCCTCCGCCGCGTCTATCTGTTTGCGATAAACTCAAAAACTACTGCACCAATTTTCATGCTGTTTTCACCAATGGATAGTGTGGTTCTTGTATATAAAAAATAATTTCATCACCAGTGCTCTCAAAACGGTGAAGAAACCATCGTGAGGGAACCGGCATTTATCCTAGAACCAAAAATAGGAAAACAAAAATACAAACCCGCACTGGGCCCGCGTGGTAGATTACAGCCCACTCCCTCTCGAAGAGAGGAGGCCTGTGTCCCAGCAGTGGGAATATTATAGGCTGATTATGCTATGCTAGCCTTGAAGGTCTTTATTGTCCCTCAAAGTCATCTGCCTAGCCTTTTCCCAACTATGTTAGGGTCGGCTTCCAGTCTAACCGGATGCAGCTAAATACCAGTATTTTACATGGAGTGACTGCCTATCTGACCTCCACAACCCAGTACCTGGGTAATACGATACCCCTTGGTAAGACTGGTTGTCAGACTTTCGGGCTTCTGACGACCCGTAACGACTGTCAAAGATCCACAAATGACAGCCGGGACCAACGGCTTAACGTGCTTTCCGAGGCACGGAGGAGTCTCGGTATGTAAAGATGGTCACCCATCCACGGACTAACCCTGGCAAGCGTAGCTTAACCTGATGGATCGACCCGTGCGGCTGTTATTACGTAGCCACGAGCTCCTCCTATTGTCCCTCAAAGTACTGCCCTAAAAATGTAACCAGCTCTAGCTCTGTTTTTTAACACAATTTTATTATAATGTAGTAATGCTGATGAGTTTCTTTATTTGTTTGAACGCACTAATAACTGGAACTACCAGTCAGATTTGAAAAAACATTTTTACATTTGATAGCCCGACTCTTGAGGAAGGATAAAGGCTATTAACATCACGCTACGGCCTTTAGGAGCTGAACAAAAAGAAAAAGTCTGAAAGAACGCTAAATGAAAACGAAGTAATCGCGCGGGCGGGCAATACGTCGCTATAAATAATTACTAGCTGGGCCCCGCGGTTTCACTCGCGTAAGACTCGATCCCGTAGGAATTTCGGGATAAAAATCCTATGTCCTATTCCAGGCCATGGTTTACCTATGTGCCAAATTTCTTCCAAATCCATTAAACCGTTTTAGCGTGAAAGCGTAACAAACAATTAAACAAATTCACTTTCGCATTTCTAATATTAGTAAGGATAGGATTAGCATTATGATTATTTACAGGAGTAGGGTTGTTGGAATTGGTAGGAGAAAATACAAAATTCACGCGAAAGAAGTCTCGAAGGAAGTGCTGCTGAAGAATAATAGATGTTGTAAGGTGCTTCCAGTACCTACCTAATTGTTATACATACCCAATTGTTATACATACCCAATTGTTATACCTACCCAATTGTTATACCTACCTAATTGTTACACCTACCTAATTGTTATACCTACCTAATTGTTATACCTACCTAATTGTTATACCTACCAATCGTTATACCCACCTAATTGTTATCCCTAACTAATTGTTATACCTACCTAATTGTTATACCTAATTTTTATACCTACCTAATTGTTATACCTACCCAATTGTTATACCTACCTAATTGTTATACCTAACTAATTGTTATACCTACCTAATTGTTATACCTACCTAATTGTTATACCTAGCTAATTGTTATATCCACCTAATTGTTATACCTAGCTAATTGTTATACCTACCCAATTGTTATACCTAACTAATTGTTATACCTACCTTATTGTTATACCTACCTAATCATTGTATGGTTAGGTATCTTCGTTTGTTCCACCACTCACAGTAAAGAAGAAGGAAGTTGGCAACTCGGAAACTCGCTTATTGTCTACTTTGTAACTCCTTGAACAAAACTAATCAATTGATAGTTGAATAAAATTACGA
Source organism: Lithophane leautieri (assembly GCA_949152455.1). NCBI lineage: Eukaryota > Metazoa > Arthropoda > Insecta > Lepidoptera > Noctuidae > Lithophane > Lithophane leautieri. The sequence continues at coordinate 14,970,580 of OX424458.1, read as the reverse complement.
GTTAGCGCCTACGCAGACGACAGATAATTTTATCCGTGATGAAAATTTTAATAATTAGGTGTACGTGCGTATATCAGCGACCTACCTCTTCACCTGCCCACATTATAAAATAATGTTTTGCGATGTTTTCATGCGATGCTATTATTCGCTGCAACACGTACACGTCCGAGTCGTACCTCCCGTACACGTAACGTATTGATGAGCTTTTTTTTCTCGTCAATCCCATGGTGTGTGGGGTGTCGTTGGAAAGGTCGTATAAAGTGAGAGTTTTTAAAAGAGTTTGTGGAAACCATTTTTGGATTCAGGGATCCGTTTACGAAATATGAAGCTTTATAGTGGTAATTTTTGTTAGAGTCTACTGTCCCCCCCCCCCCCCCCTCTGCCAGCGAATTGGTTGGTTTATGATATGTGAAAAAATTCACAGCAGTAGTATACTTATAACGAAATTAAAAGGAAAACTATCACAGCTAAGTAGGCTCTACAAGCTACCGAGTAATAATCGACCGATTTAAATTTGCAGTTGCATAAAACATGTTCTCCCATACAATCTGTAAGGGAGAACAAGTTTTTGAACTACAATGTCAAGTTTGTTTTCGGCATAAAGTCATCCCCACTACGGAACCCTTCATTGTGCGTGGTTCGACAGGCACTTGGCCCATTTTCTATTACTTTAGTTTATTGTGTTTTATTGTGTAACATATTTACTATAAAAGCCTTTATAAATAATTAGATATTTTCATAAGTTCGCGGAAAATTCCATTCCCGTTTTTCAGATTGCTTAATTATAAAGTTAGGCAGATAATTGACTTCAGAAAACTTGGTCATAACTTGAATACGCAGAGCAAAAGAGTTTTTTAAGTCTTATGTACTTCAACAATTTGTGCAATTTTAAAGCAGAGTTTAAAAACGTGCTGTAAACATTTAAGGTGTTGTTTGTTCTTGCTTAGTTTCTCATGTCGAGTATATAAACCCGTTGATGTCAAATAATTACTTAGTTAAGAAAAAAAACACTAAGTATCACACAAAGAAACATTTTAAATAGTTCGAAGTGCATCGTTACAAGCACCAAATTTGATTTCTGGTTGTAAAAGGAACAATCAACTCAACCCATCGCAGATCACCACTGGACATCAGCAGGTCTAAAATGGCCACTTAGGCAGAATCATAATAGGAAAATATTATGAATCATCGTAAAATGTCACAAACTGACAATTCATAAAATATGATCTGCGTGCTGATTCATACTACGCAATAATTCATCTGTTTGACAGTTTTCTATGGAGATTCGTAAAATGGTTCACAAATTATGAATTGCTTTTGAGTCGAATTAGAGGAATTGCTAATGACAGCTAGGAATTCAGGAAATGAATTGCTTTTAGAGTAATTGCTAATGTGACTGTTTTAGGCCCCCAGGCCTCTTTTAGGCTGCGCCACAACGCCCTGTCCTCCGCTTGCTGGATCTAGTCTGTCCCAGCTACCTTTTTAAGGTAGTGGGTCTATCAAGCTGAAGAGCTTCACACACTACGCTTACCGATACGCGGTCTCCACTTCAGGACTCGTCTGCTCTACTGGCCATCGGTCCTTCGACAAACATGGCCAGTCCATTGCGACTTCGGCTTGCTTACTCTACAAGCTATGTCGGTAACGAACAAGGCGAACATCGAACGATCGCCTCCAAATAACCACTAATTATAAAACAAATTCCTCCGCCGCATCTGTCTGTCTGTCTGTTCGCGATAAACCCAAAAACTACTGCACCGATTTTCATGCTGTTTCCACCAATGGATAGAGTGGTTCTCGAGGAAGGTTTTAGTGTATAATAACGGACATCCACGCGGGCGAAGCCGCGGGCATCAGCTAGTTAACATATAAAATAGTTAAAGTAAGTTACTGTGGCAACGTGATACGGAAAACAGAAATGTGTTTTTACAAACAGTCGAAGCCTTAAAATATTTTTTTCGTATCAAATACTTGTTTAGGTATAATTGATACCAGGCGAATTCCCCGAACCAATTTTCTTGTAAGGTTTTTCGATTTTCTCACAGAACTGATATTAAAATGATTTGCCTATTCAATTATGTAATACCTACGAAGATATTCTTAGCGTGTTGATGGCAATCTATGTAGTGGCGGCTCAGAATGTGGCTACGAGGTTTCCACCTACAGTAGCGTAACGTGCAGACAACAGGAGACGCTGGACCCTGGACACGCTATTAAGTGATCAGGGGGCTTAAAACGGTCACTTTAGCAGAATTGTAATATGAAATTATTATGAATCATCGTAAAATGTCACAAACTGACAATTCATAATATGATCTGCGTGTAATTCATATTATGAAATAATTCATCTGTTTGACAATTTTCTATGGAGATTCGTAAAATGGTCCACAAATTATGAATTGCTTTTATGTCAAATTAGAGGAATTGCTAATGACAGCTGGGATTCAGGAAATGAACTGCTTTTATAGGAATTGCTAAGGTGACCGGTTTAGGCCACCTTATTGCTTGTGGAACATTACACTCCGAGGGGAGTCATCTGTGAATATAATCTAAAAGCATAGCATATTAAATAGGAAACCCAATTCATGACTTATGACATGTATTGTATAAAGGCTTTTTGGGAACTTGAGTTTAGAAACTGTTATATATAGTTTTTTTAAAGCACATATACTTATAACTACTCAATTTGGTTTCAATTTGCATAATTATAAAACTCAAATATTCCATGTTTTTAAATAATGAATTAGAATAAGCTCTCCCTCTGAATATTATATTCTAGCTGTTACGTCACCACGCCACTGACCATGATGTTTGTTCACAGCTCATAGAGGCTCTCCACTACATGCATTACAACTCGCGCATGATGCATCGCAACGTATGCCCGCAGGTCATCATCGTCACCAAGAGGGGAACCTGGAAGCTCTTCGGTCTCGAATTTGCTGGTACGTGCCTATATTAATCTCTAACCAATTATCTTCATCCGCTACAGAATCTCCAATACCACGCCATTCAGCTCGATTCAAGGCAACTCTTAACCAGCTAGTCAGCCCTCTACGAAGATCGTTTTTTTTCCATTTTGTGTAATGTTACTTATGCTTGAAGATTTTGCCTTGACGGTGCTTTAAAATGTCGATTTTTTAGTAATTAACGTACAATATCATAAAATGTAGCTATAAAGAATTTTTTAAGAGACTGAAGTGGAATCTATTTGTGCCAATATTATTAAAAGGCGCAATAATTCAAATTCGTAATGTTGCAAATAACGCCGTAAAGCAAACAAAATTGACTAGCGAGAAGAGTAAAGGGAGTTTTCTGAAAAAAAATTGACGTAGGTACACAAAGCTAAACCCGCAACTTAAAAAACGTGGAAAAACGTGGTTGGTATTCTTTACATAGTCTATAACTTCACCCAATGCTTTCTTACATTACGTCACTACCATCAAAGACGCGTGGCTGTCCTATCAATTAATATCGAGTTTGAAACCTCTCAAAGTAAACGTATAATGATAGATGTGAAGCACTTGTAATATCGTTTAGAGGTATTTATCTCAATCAAGGTATATAGTTTCGAGGGAGCTTTACAAACTTCACTAAGATTCAATGTTTTCATGTTAAGACCATTTAATGGTAAATAATTGACTGTCGTAACTTTGAACAAAGAACCGCAATCTTTAGCTCATGATCTCTTTTGATCTCATGTTAGTGAAATAATTAGGTAACTAATATAGAATAATACCTACACACTCATGTTTATAAATTTATGGATATTGTAAGTCTGAAATAAATGAATATTATTATAATTTTTTTATATATGTTTACATATCTCGGGACCATGCGGTCCCGGTCTTTTGGAAGGCGTACGAGGGGCCGAAGCCAACTCGCAGAGCACCTTTAGATGTTTTTAACGGAATGAGGCACCAACCGACGATTATCCCTATATGCACTATGCAAGTGCACCCAAGGACAACCCCCGGTTGGTATAGAACTATTGCAAACTAAGGAAACAAAAATATTGGATTATGGATTTGGGTGGCTTAGTGAACTGGTTGTCTTGAACTATGGGGAGACTATGGCCCCTGCCTGGCCAATGTTTTATATAAAATACACAGATAAAATGGCAGGAGGTGACTTGCACACTCAATAATGGGCCCCTGAAAACGGTCGCTAGCACAGAGTGTCGTAACGACAAGGGGGCAACATGTCCTGAGGTGCTTAAGAGGAGTGGAGAGGTATTCCACGGCTATCAGGACAATCCCAGAAGTACGGTCAAGATCCCTACCAGCATCTTACTGGAATACTTCCTTCCTCCGAGCACATAATTGCTCTTGCGAATCTCCACTCAAGCCGGCCAACCAAGGCAAGAATGAGGTGGGAGCTCTGTTCCTCGTCAGTGTTCACTCCAGCCTGCCAATAAAGGCAAGCCAGAGATGAGGAACGAGACTTCTCCCGGGAGGTAGGGTCCGTGGGGTCGCTACTGCCCAACAGCTCGCCACATGCTGCCCTGCGGGTTTTTGTATCTCTCTTGGTCTGGCTCTTCAACCTAGACACGTTCCGGCAAAGTAAACTCTACCGGCACAGACCTAGGGTTCGGAGCGCGCAAGCCCCACCACGACGTCAACGTAGAGATACGGCGGTGGGGTTATTATTATTATTATTTAAACGTCTTTGACATATCTCGGGACCCTGGGGTCCCGGACCTTTGAAAGGCGTAGGAGGGGCCTAAGCCAACTCGCAGAGGCCCCTTAGACATTTTTAAGTGTTGGGACACCAACCGACGATTATCCCTGTATGCACTATGCAAGTGCAGCCAAGGCAACCCCCGATTGGTGTAGGACTGTTACATGATATGGAAACAAAGATATTGGATTATGGGTTTCGGTGGCTAAGCGAACTGGTTATCTTGAACTATGGAAAGGCTATGGCCCCTGCCTGACCAATGTTTATAAAATACACAGATAGAATGGCAGGGGGTGACTTGCAGACTCAATAATGGGCCCCCGAAAACGGTCGCTAGCATAAGTGTCGTAGCAACAAGGGGGCAACATGTCCGGAGGTGCTTAAGAGGAGTTATTATTATTTAGCACGTACCAACCGATCCGCTTTAGATAAATCTTTGTCATTAGAAAGGAAAATAAATAAATATTTTACAAAGTATGTATGTCAGTAATTAATAATTATCATGCCTGTATTTCCCGAAGGAATGAGCATAGGCTTAAAGTACACACACATTTCGCCAGTTTAATGTTTTGTTAAAAGCGTGAGACTTATCTTTAAGTGCAAGAAGGAATTTCACGGCTCAAGCTTTTAAGAAAATATTAAAGCCCTATATTTACGTAAATTTTATTTAGAAGTTTTTTGTTCAAAACCAAAAGCTTGTTCTTAAAGTTAAATATTATCATTATAACTACGACAAATGTTCCAGGAACAGTTGATTGATATTTTGTGGGTCAAAGCGTTTTGAGAACAAGTAAGCAACAGGTACGATACAAATTGATTGCCAATTAAGACTCAATTTCCGCTTCATTACAATTGTATACAAACAAACAAATGAAACATCGTCAGAAATTACAACTTCCGTGAATATTACAAAGGACAATGAAGCTCAGTAAATAATATCTCGTGGCTAATTAATAGCAGCCGCACGGGTCGATCGATTAGGTAAAGCTACGCTTGCCGCGGTCTGTCCGTGGATGGTTTACCATCTTAACATACCAAGACCCCTCCCTGCCTCGGACAGTGCTTCTGGCTGTCATGTTTGACAGTCGTTACGTGTTCTCAGAATCCTGAAAGTCTGACAACGGTTTGACGACATCCAGCGCCCCGAACAAGCCGGATTACATTAAAGCTTTAGCACCATAGACCACATACATACGCTGCGGCAGGTTACATATAAGACCGATAGTATAACCTGCCTCTCTGCTTAGCGTTTGATGACTATGAGAAAGCCTTCGATTCAATCGAGACGTCTCTTTAACGGTGCCAGAACGACTATAGGTACATCGAGGTGTTGCAGTATCTGTGCGATAACGCTACTATGTCAGTCCGACTCCAGGACCAAACATCGAAACCTATCTTTCTGCAGCTAGGTGTAAGACAGCAGGGAGACGTTATCTGTCCTAAATTGTTCATCGCTGCACTCGAGAATGTTTTCAAGTTTCTGGACTGGAAGGAGCTAGCCATCAACATCAATGGCGAGTACCTACATCACTCACCTTTGGTTTGCCGACGATATATTAGTCATGGCTGAGACAATGGAGGACCTCAGTACAATGTCCCATGAGCTCAGTAAAGTTTCCGAAAGAGTGGGCCTTAAAATGAACACGATCATGTCAAATGCCCATGTTCATCCACTCTTTTGGAGATCGGAGACACTCCACTAGAATTTGTGGACGAGTTTGTTTACCTAGGACAAACTGTCCAGTTAGGTAGGTCCAATTTCGAGAAAGAGGTAGATCGTCGAATCCGGCTCGGTTAGGCAGCGTTCGGGAAGCTACGCAATATCTTCTCGTGCCACAAACCGCAGTGTCTGAACACGAAAGCCTTTCATCATATGTGTTGCCAGTGATGACCTATGACACAGAAACGTGATCGCTCACAATGGGCCTTATTAGAAGGCTTAAAGTGACCCAAAGGGCAATGGAAAGGGCTATACTAGATTTTTCCCTACGTGATCGAATCAGAAATAAAGAAATCCGAAGGAGAACCAGAGTAATGGACATAGCCCGAACAATTGCCAAACTTAATTGGCAGTGGGCACTTACAGATGGCTAATGGGGCCTTACCGGAAAACGTAGCGTTGGAAAGATGACTGATGACCTTGTGAAAGCCACAGGAATCTGCTGGATTCGAGAAGATCGAAGAAAGACCTGATCGAAGTGGCGATGCTTGGGGGAGGCCGACATCCAGCAGCGGACGTCTTTTGTCTGAAATGATGATGATGATCACTTGAACTTGAAAGATATTTTATTCAAATAAATCCTTAGAAAAGGAAATCTCAGCGACGGGAATTGCGTCTTTTCTGTGTGACATCGGTTACAGTGGATTTCCAATAAAGACCAAGTAATGCTGCTTGAGCGGTTAAAGCCGGTCGACGGCTACGAGCGGAAAGCGAGACTACCAACCTGCACGTAACTTTTATGCTTAGTAAAATTGAACTGTGCGAGACAAAGTGGGTGGGAAGGGGGAACAAACCCCCGGTGCACTTATCATGGCTGATCCTTTCAGCCCCCCTAAATTTCCGTAACCACCTGTTTTATTTCCATTCCTTTAGTGATTTTCGATTCAAGTTCTAAGACGGTAATATCCAGTTCCGTAAGCTGAATTACCTGTGCGAACTTTGCTGAGAACGGTCGCCATTTATCAAGTCTTTATTTCAAAAGTCTTTTTATTCCTCAAGTCATTGGAAATGAAATTATTTTTATTGTTTGAAACAAAAATGTCAATGGCTTGAATAGTATTTTAACCGAATCAAACGGAAGCATTATTACAAATACCCAAGACGAGCTCTGCTTTGATAAAAAGCAATGAAAACCATCTAAATTTCAAATTAATACTATATCTCAAATTATAATTATTCAGATTCTTAATATCATGTTTGGAAAGATCTGCTGTTCCATACATTGTACTGCAGTTTAGTATGCAACATCTGTTGTTTTTATATAAACGCTAGGGTGGATGTACTGGGTCCATAGTAAACGTTTTCTTTACGATGTGTATACTGTTATTTACCTTAATTTGAAGTGCTATGGGAAACATAAGGCCCATTGTCACATGCCACAAGGGAAATCAAACATTATAACATCAGCCACCCCTTAAAAAAATATGGCTTTGAACCCATTTAAATTATGAAATGAAAGTAGTCTTTATTGCAATACATAATGTAACTACTTACTATCATGGTCTTTTTTGATTGAACCACTGACTGCAGAGTTGGCTACAGCCATGAAATGAACGAAAATTGATCACACTACGCTTTTTCACTCGTTTTTTACCTATTCCTTGGGGGAGACGTATATCTACTCGTAGCAGTGGACATCATTGTGTTACATAAAGAAAACCGGCCAAGTGCAAGTCGGACTCGCGCACGAAGGATTCCGTACCATTATCTATAAAAACGGCAAAAATATCACGTTTGTTGTTTGGGAGCCCGTTTAAATAATATTTTTTTCTGTTTTTTTAGTATTTGTTGTTATAGCGGCAACAGAAATACATCATCTGTGAAACTTTCAACTGTCTAACTAACACGGTTCATGAAATACAGCCTGGTGACAGACAGACAGACAGACAGCGGAGTCTTAGTAATAGGGTCCCGTTTTAGCCTTTGGGTACCGAACCCTAATAAACGATCATGTGGGTTTGGTTTCATTTGACGGTTCTGTGTTCTAAACCAGGCCAAGGTCTTGGATAAACGCTCTAAAACATTTCACGGAAAATTGAAATCGGTTCGTTTCCAAAAATATCGTGAAATAATAGGATTTCACAGCGTTCGGTACGGAAGCACTGAAATAAGGGTGATAAAGTTGTTTGCCATCGAATCACATTAATAAGCTTGCAATGACAAATGGAATCAATAATAACATTAACGAATTCAATAGGTAACTCTAGAGATAATTAAAATGCTGTCTCCGAAACGGAATCAGTTTGACGCAGGTGAATTAACAAATTAATGATTCTGGTAAATGTCACACGGCAGAATCTGTTACTAGTCTAAAATTATGTAAAAACAGTTTTCGTCGTCCTTGCTCTGTTCGACGAACGCCTATAACATTCGTATTTTTAGCTAATCGAATCTGGAAGGATTCTGAAGTGTATTTAAATCCCGCTTCCTTCTAAAATTAGGTACCGTCTTGATATTTCTTTAACAAAATGTCGATTCGATTGATATGGCTTATACAAAAACAACCTTTAACACTTTTTTAGATTTCGTTGGTACAAAGTAACAATAATTAGTTTCTTTAAAAAAAAAAACCGATGCCTAGCCCTCGCAAATCGTCGGTCTAAGTGACAGTTAAGTAGTTTCAGTGAAGTTTCATTTTACCACAGATGAATACAGATGGCTCACTCCGCATTACATGTATGAAGCTACAAGTAGATACGCAATGAGCTTGACTTGTTGAATTCAGTGGGCGTAACCTAGTCAGAAGAGATAAGAGTTACGCGGTAGACTTCCAGATGAATATAACAGCAATTAGCGCTGTGCGACCTGAAATGTACTTTATTGTGTTGTAGTAAGAGTCGCTTATTATTTAAATGATTTTGCGGAGTGGTCCTTCTGTATTCATCTGTGATTTTACAGAGAATTGTTGTCAAAAGTAGGAAAGCAATTACGAAGTCGACTATGGATACATAATTGACATCGAACAGAAAATATACACGTGCAGGCAACTAAATACAACTTGTCATCTACTACAACTTCGGCGTCACTCGTCTGAGCATGTCTAACGTAAATTTTGACTACCCACAAGCAACCTTATGTTATGATTCCGACAGAGTTGTAATGTTCACAATAACAATGGAATTGATTTCTTGCTTGTATACCAAACTTACTTCTGTCCGCGACTTTGTCCGCTTGTATTTTCTTGCTTTAGCATAAAATATATGCTATGACCCTCGGTAATACTGTAGCTTCCCATTACGAAAGAGTTTTCGGAATACATACAAATGCACAAATGTTACCTCTTTATAGTATTACTAGCTTCTACCCGCAACTTCGTCTGCGTGAAATTTCTTGTCCGTCCGATGCACTGCGTCGCGTCACGCACGACTGCCGATTTAATGTTTCCTAATTATGTTAATACTAGCTGCACCCCGCGGTTTCACCCGCGTTAGTCTCGATCCCGTGGGAATATCGGGATAAAAAGTATCCTATGTGCTAATCTAGGTTATAAACTATCTGTTTGCCAAATTTCATCCAAATCCATTCAGCCGTTTTTGCGTGATTGAGTAACAAACATCCAAACACACAAACACACATACTTTCACATTTATAATATTAGTAGGATTAGTGTTTATAGATTTCTTTCTGGCTTTTTTCTTTTAGCTCGACTCCTGAGGGTCTTAGCGTGATGTTAAATAGCCTAAAACCTTCCTCAACAATTGGGCTATCAAATGCAAAAATATTTTTTCAAACCCGACTGGTAGTTCCAGAGATTTGCGCGTTCACAAACAAACACTTCAGCATTATTATGTACTAGCTGCGCCCCGTGGTATCACCCGCGGAAGTCTCGATCCCGTGGGAATATCGGCATAAAAAAGTATCCTATGTCCTATTCCCGGTCATGGTCTACCCCTGTGCCAAATTTCATCCAAATCTGTTCAGCCGTTTTAGCGTGAAAGCGTAGCAAACAAACTCATCTTCGCATTTATAATATTACTAGCTTCCGCCCGCGGCTTCGCCCGCTTGGTATGTCGATAAAAAGTAGCCTATGTCCTTTTTCAGGCTCTAGACTATCTGTGTATCAAATTTCATTTGTATCGGTTAAGTAGTTTTGGAGTGAAAGCGCGACAGACAGACAGAGTTACTTTCGCATTTATAATATTAGTAAGGAAGTATGGATTAGTTAGGATTAAAATATTAGTATAGATAGGATGTTAGATTTTTTTTAACCGACGAAAAAAAAGGAGGAGGCTCTCAAGTCGACCCGTATATTTTTTTTTTTTGTTTTTTTGTTTATTGTACTCAACACTATTCACCAATCTCCTTCTGAGCAAGTTTGTTGCAACATACGATCATGTTTGTTCTCAAGAATGATTCTACGTTCCTTTTGTTTGTACGTTATAGCTTCGTTTTTGCAAACTTCAAAGAGCTTTCTTACATTTGAGTAAACATAAAATGTGTAGGCATGAAGCATTGGATATACACAGAAAATACCAATATTCTGCCTGCAAATTTCTTTCTCTTTGTTTCAAAACTTCACGCTTGTGTTGTTCGATAGGGTAAGTAGAGGTAGAGCGCCCAAAATTTCCACAGTAGGATGCGTGATTCATATTTTTGTGAAAATACCTTCACACATTAAAAGCTTTCATTGCATATCTAAATAAGACGAAACCAATTCGTTATTATATCAACTCATTTTATTAGGGTTCCGTACCCTAAGGGTAAAACGGGACCCTATTACTAAGACTCCGCTGTCTGTCTGTCTGTCTGTCCGTCTGTCACCAGGCTGTATCTCATGAACTGTGATAGTAAGATAGTTTAAATTTTCACAGATGATGTATTTCTGTTGCCGCTATAACAACAACAAAACTAAAAAACAGAATAAAATAAATATTTAAGGGGGCTCCCATACAACAAATGTGATAATTTTGCTCGTTTTTGCTCGATATTGATAACGGCAATAGGTAGATGCTTGACATATTCACAGAATATTTAGTTATATATTCACTTTAAAAATAAATAATTAAATTAGAATAAAACAAATATTTAAGGGGGGCTCCCATACAACAGACATGATTTTTTTGCCGTTTGTATAGATAATAGTACGGAACCCTTCGTGCGAGATCCGACTCGCACTTGGCCGGTTTTTTATTGTATGGTTGATAACCAATTTCGGTAAGGTTGGTCAGGCCGGACGTATTATTAGATAGAAGATTGGATGATAAGTGAGGTTTCATCTACTGTCTGAAGCCGTCCTTATGAAGTTTTTACTTATAACCAAGATATTACGTCTGTTACTACTGATAAAGGTTCTTACATACTGGGGCGATCCGTCGCGCGACGCGAATTTTAACAAAACAATTTCTCACGGCGAACAATGTCGTCGCGCGACGAATCGCCCCAGTATGTAAGAACCTTAAGGCTGTTATTACAAGATTTTCCTTTTAATATCACGCCTGTATACCCAGAAGGTTTGGGCAGAGGTGGAAAGTATATTTTTCCTGTTATGTTTGAGTTTCATGTAGGTACTTAATAGCGAGCCTATTGCCATCAACGACCCACAAACCCATGCGGCCTCCTAAAATAACCCTCCCCTCGTTATTGTCGTTATTGTTAAGTGTAAAGATGAACAATGGAGATAATGAATGAAAAAAGAAATGCATACAAACGAATTGAGAACCTCCCCCTTTTTCAAGAAGTAGGTTAAAAAGGATATTAACTGTAATAATAATCTTCTACAAAATAATATTTTAAAGTGAATAAATAAAGTACCTGCCTACAAAATTGTTCCATTTTTATTTTTTGTGTGTATGCAGGAAGGATTTTGAATTTTAAAAAGCACGAAATAAATAAAAAATGCATTTTGTTTATTCTAATGAACACTAAAATAATGCTGAAAATAATTTAGAAAAATATGTCATCTGAAAAAAAAATACGACGTAAAGACAAATGAAAAGTAATGTTCCGAACCAACGTTACCAATTAATTCGTTAAAAACGCCGTCTGTATGTTCGTAAGTGCTCTTTTAACTCGGGAAACACTTATCTGGTTTACGTGGTTTCTTTTGTAAGTGTTAGATAAATGTTACGCTAGGTATTGTAGGGCACATTGCGTATCCAAGCTTTATCTAAAATTATAGTACTGAGTATTTTAGGTATAATCCTACTAATACTATAAATGTGAAAGTTTGTGTGTTTGTGTGTTTGGATGTTTGTTACTCAATCACGCAAAAATGGCTTAATGGATTTAGATGAAATTTGGCAAAGAGATAGTTTATAACCTGGATTAACACATAGGAGACTTTTTATCCCGTTACTCCTACGGCATTGAGACTTACGCGGGTGAAACCGCGGGGCGCAGCTAGTATATATATATTATTTACACGATATTTTCATCGATCCTATATTTATTTCAATTAGAGCTCCTAGTGAGATAAGTATTTCACAAAATACTTAGGGTGTTCAATTATTCATGAAAGGAAGTGGGAGGGGGTTGCTTGTCTCTTTGGACGACGACGCCTTAATATGATTATTATGTGATCTAAATTCACGTACAGGTAAGTTCGTTTAATCATCAATTATTAGGGGAAGGTTGCTATGAATGGACCACTTAACTATACGACAACATATCTTAAAAAATATTAATGATAAAATGAAAGCAGTTTGTTATTTTTAATTCGTAGGATCTTTATTTATAATAATAAAACGCACAAACAATTTGGGCTTACAATTTTTGGTATAAACTAGGAAAACTAAATTTTGGGCTGTTACCTTCTTTGGCCCATGGTACCTTCATTGAACCAACAGGTTGCCGTCAATGGACTTCGAGAAATTTGTTCTAGAGGTCCAATCAAGGTAACTTATTTTTATCAATATGATTAAATTATGGCATACGAGGAGAGACAAACAATACTCATACACTTACGACAAGTAAACAAACTATAGTTATAGGCTACTTAGTTACTAATTAAATTTTACATTTGGCACATTTTGGTTTACTCCATCTAACCTTTTTAAGTGTTGCTCTCGGGACTCCGTAAATTATACTAGCTTCATTTAAACCAGTCTTTTGTTTTCTCACTGATTCTAGAGCGAGGTTCATGCTAGTTTCATTCTAAATAAAGTATTTTCTTTTATTCGGCGTCATTATGAAATTATACATAATTAGTGAATTACTCGGAGCCTACTCCCATAATTATGACAAAAAAGAATACAATAAAAAGTTGCTATGATTGGACCGGTCCAACGTTGGAACTCTCTTGAGGTATATTGATGGCAACAAGGTTTTCGTTAAGAAATGAAAATCTTAAATATACATGGACATGATTACACAAAATTGAATAACACTCATGGAATCACAATTATACTGTCTAATATTTCATACCAGTGCACACAAACAAATATGAATAGTTGTCCGAGTCATCAAATTGTTCCGAGACAAATAATAAAATTTTGACCGCCACAAACACAACCACACGCGTCACTCCTCGCCTCGTAGCGCAGCGTCACTGAGGAAAGAGGGGGGTGCAACTGAGCCGGCACGAATTCGTTTCGGCTAGTTTGGGTATTGCTAGCTTGGACAGTTTTGGAAATACCTTGGTGGTCCAATGATCGCAACTTTCCCCTAGGTACTTCACCTTCATCCTCTCCTCCATCACAGATTGTGTGTTTCTATTGTCGCTATAACAACAAAGGGCGTGCCCATACAAGACACGTGTTATTTTTTCGGCGTTTTTTGCTCGATCTTAAACGCACCCGCAAACAGGCGCGACGCGACCTTAACACAACAATTTCTGAGAAAACTTCACGGTAGAACAATTTTACCGGTGTCGCGTCGCGCCACAAGTCACGCTAGTCTGCACGAGTCTTACGCGGTGTCCTGCGTGAACGACGAATACGACGCGACGCGACGCTGCGAACGCGACGAACGCGGTCAACTCAACGGCATACGAGGTGCGAGGTGACGCGACGTAACGCGTACTTGTTCTGAGGGCGACCAGACGCGACAGAGCAAAATTGTACTGTACTTCTCCATGATTCGAGAAGTAATGACCAAAATCACGTAGGACATATTTTGTCGCGTGTAGCATCGCGTCGCATTACGTCGCGTCGTGTTGCGTCGCATTCGTCGCTCACGCAGGACACCGCGTTAATACGATACGGAACCCTTTGTGTGCGGGTTCGACCACACTAGGCCGGTTTTTCTATTATTTCAACACCACTGCTCTCGGTGCAGGAATATCGGGGGGAAATCGGCATTTCATAGAACCAAAAAATCCGGAGTGGTGGATTACGGCCCACTCGCTTCTCCACAGAGAGGAAGCCTGTGTTCCAGCAGTGGAGATATTATACGCTGACTATGATTATTCTCATGCAGGCAAAACTGGAATCAACAGTGCCTTGTACAAGATTTCTCACATACAACGTTGATTTGATCTAACATGTAAAGTGGCAATTTCACCAATGAAACTAAACGCGTTCTGCACATCTATTATTGCCAGCAATTTCCTTCATAATATCAGTCGTCTATCTCCGGGTAAACAGGACAGGACGAGATTTAAAATAATCAGTTTTTGCGTGCATCGGGTCATCGTCCAAATTGCATAAACTGATTTTAACTTAAACTGGATAGCAGATAAATGTTTCTACACACCTCAAGAATAGTGTGTTCCTCTATAGTGCTCATAATATAGTTCGATAAAATAAATAAATACTTTTTTTCATAATTATAAGTTACATATATAAAGTATTTAGGAAACTAGGTAGGTAGGTATTTAATTTAACTAAAGCATTTAAATATTTAGTTCCACATTAATGTGTTATCAGCAATGGGTTTTATTTACATTGTTATACCAGCTATCTACCTATATTACGCTAATAAATTATTCTATTCCTAAAGTTTACCTTAAAATATCGTACAGTACATAGCGTCATGTAAAAGGTAACTAACAGTATATTCACACCTAGGTCCGGTGTATTCTGCAAATGTCTCACCGTGAAAACTAAGGTGAAGTGAGCTGTCATTCCATAGCTACTGAGAGTTCCCGTCAAGCTCACTTCACCTAAGGTTTTACGGTGAGATGTTGACAGATTCGGCTGGGGTATGACGAATTATGTTTTATTTTGGACGGCCCCAGCTTGTTTTTGACGTAACATCGTAGTTCGCGAACTTATGAATACAAGCTGAGTTTCGCAGCTTAATGACAGTACAATCTATATCTATCTGCCTAGCCTTTTCCCAACTATGTTGGGGTCGGCTTCCAGTCTAACCGGATGCAGCTGAATACCAGTATTTTACATGGAGCGACTGCCTATCTGACCTCCACAACCCAGTAACTGCAATCAGAGATATCATAATGATGATTTATCAATAATCAGGACTCGGAAGAAAAATTAATTCGTCCAAGAATGTGTGGAACGTGTAAATGTTAATTTTTAATGATTTATCCATACATTATTAATTCGTTCACGTGTTTTTAACAAATTAATCTCTTACAGAAAACTGCCATCCGAACGACCCAACAGACATGATATCTGTTCCGCCGTGGTCCATCAAGGTGGCAAAATTATCACAACCAAATCTGGATTTCTTGGGTAAGTCTTTAAAACTAAGTTGGTATTAACAATCTACAGCAGCAGAGTCAGGTAGTTAAATGAAAGTAAGTACATGAAAAAGAAAAAGAAACTACACAAATAAGGGGTTTAAAAAAAGGGTTTAAAAAACCGGGTTTAAAAGCTCCGTGTTACTCGGTTTGAGCGGCATATAAAAATAAATATTACCATTGGTTTATAAAATGTTTTTTGAGACTCAAGCAATTTACTGCTTTTGATGTTATTAAAATATCAGACGTAAATGTTTGATTAATTTATAATTTTATATAAACATTTAACCTTGATTAAAAACATTATAGCCCGAGAGCTGGAAATGAGTTTTGGGTAGGAATTTTATTCCCATTTTTTCCTTTAGAAGTCCCTCTATATATCTATGTACCGACATGCAAAATAAAAATGCCTGTGTGAGCATTTGCAGAGTGTTAAACAGTTGCTTTGCAGTCAGACTATTAAAAAATCGTATCCGATCCGAACGCTCCGTCAAACAAAAATGTTTGCGATCTGACTTTTCGCAAACATTTTCATTTGACGGCCCTGTTGGTACAGCTGCAATCGGCTAACGGAACTAATATTTGTATGGCCTATAGATAGTCTTTCAGGCTCAGGTTTGTAAATTGGAAAAAGGTTTGTAAATTGTAAAAGGATTTACAAACGAACACACGGCCCAGAAGAAAATGCTAGTGAGATGTTTTGCTCACATATTTTATAAACATAGCAATAGTGCATTTTGATACTAGTTTCGGGTAGTCTGGTCATATTCGAAGGTCGAGTTATTTTTTATGCCAACAAATTGTGGTGCAAGTTTGTTTTTTTTTTTACTAACAATCTACTTACATTAGCTATTTCCAAACGTCTTTGGCCGTAATTTTCTGTTTTTGGGACAATGAAGTCAAAATCAAATGATAATTCATCATAGTGCATTAAAAACTCTCTCAGAAGTCGTTATCAGCTCTTTGACTAATCTTTTTTTTTACTTTGGTATTAATTGTGGTAAAAATTATAAAAAAAATGGCTACCAAAACTGTGATATAATTGGAACCGCTAACTTATTGCTATATTTAATACAAACAATCAAATCTTTCCTCTTTATAATATTAATTTAGATTATGATACTTTTAGAGATAGATGAGTACCATATCCGAGAACATTGAATCGTCACTACATCACAATGTTGTTTTGCAGGCGCAAATGATTGCTGATAACCAAAAAAACTTCCCATAGAAACTTTTCACTGGGACTATTTTTTTAAGGTTATGGTAATTTTTCAAATTCAAATGAAACAATGAAACCTATCTCCTCAACTTTGAATACTTAATACACAGTTAAAGCTATTATCCTCCTCGTGGTATAAGGACCAATGCACAAAGAGAAAATGAATGTAATTATTGTGACTACAACGGGAATAATAAGCCTAAGAATGTAATGGGAATCGTCATTTGGTTTAAATAGGTTTTTATTTTTATTATCTTATTTATCTTTCATATAGATTCTTATCTATTTTATGAATGTGTGAACGCTGTAGGCTTAGTGGACTGTAGATTGTTTGACCATTTTCTATTTTGTGCCTGGTACACACGGCTACACATCAAGCTATACATTTCCAGTATAAGCTGACCTCGCATTGTACGGAAATCCTATACAATGCGAGATCTGCTTAAACTGGAAATGTATAGCTTGATGTGTAGCCGTGTGTACTTCTTGAAAGGCCTACACCTGTCCTACCATACCTCACAGCACTGTTATTTCTGAAAATATTGTTTTTAAAAGAGTAACCGTGGAATTTCATGCTGGCTCGTCTCCATAGGAAACGACCAATTGAAACCCTGCACCTAGCTTCTGACGTTACATAAGTATCCATGTAGGTCTGTGTGAAATCAAAAATTTTGATTGATTGATTCAATGACGAAAAAGCGTTTGAACATTTTTCTATGAAAGCTGACAGAGCCACAGTGCGGTTAATAATGAAATTGGTATAGATGACAGAGGTTTTTTAACGAATAATTTTTTAATTATTTTATTTAAATGACTTAAAACTATTATTACTAAGGGGCAATTCCCGTAATTTTTAAGAACGTTCGCATTCGCTTCTCTGTCGCAATATGTCAAAAATACAATCAATTTATCAACATTTTTGACAAGTTTGACAGATTGCGACTTGAATGTGATCGTTTTTTAATTACGAGATTTGGCCTTCAGGTCTTACCCTAACAATCGTGGCGTGCCCAGCACTGGGTTGCGACAATCGCACTCTCCATGCCGCCATGAGATCCTGCCGGAGCTCTGTCCGCTGTGCCGCGATTTCTCGCGGCAGCGGAGTTACGTCCCGGCGCTTCACCTCCTCGCGCCACTCCCAATGCGGCGATAAGTCCCCTCTTTGAGGAGTCGCTAGAGAGGCGCCACGGCGTCCTCACCTTCTGCCTGACACAGGTCCTCACCGGACATGACTGCTTCGAGAGGTTCCTGTGTAGGATTAGGCGGGAGGAAACGCCCGGGTGTCACTACTGTGCGGATCGCCCGGAGGACACGGTGGAGCATACGGTGGAGGCATCCGGTGGAGGCCCTGCTTGGGCGGAGCACCGCCGTGTCCTCGTGGAAGCGATTGGCGGCAATGACCTCTCGCGTCCGGCCCTGGTCCAGGCCATGGTACGGAGCGAGAGGTCATGGGAAGCCGTCACCTCCTTCTGCGAAGCAGTAATGCTCGCGAAGGAGGAGGCGGAACGCGTGAGAGAGAGGCAAATTTGCGCCCTCACGCCCCTTACCGCCGCTGCTGGAGACGCCCTGGGCGTCGGGAATCCCAGGCGGATTCCCGGCCACCATAGGTGCGGGCTTGCGGACGGCGAGCAATGGGTAGCTCGCCGTCCGATAAGGACCAGGCCCGGGTCGATGGCGCGTCGTGTTCCACGCGCGCCTCTAAGAGATGTCAGCGCAATTGGCGGGGTCCGCTAGGGCCGATGCCTGCCAGGGTTGCGGGACAGTCTGAAAGGGATACCGGGACTTTGGCAACAAGCAACTGAAGGAACACGGGTGGGTTTTAGTCAGTAAAAGTCTGACACGCCCTTCCGCTCCGCCCAGGGCGAGAGAAGTCAATGGATGATTTCCCTCAAGCAAAAAAAAAAAAAAATGTCTTACCCTAACGCGATAGCCAAGGAACACACACAAAATTAAAATTAAAGCACCAAATACATCTTACAGACCATTGTTTATAACTTAATATAATTATGTATGTTTATTCCAAAAGTAAATGATGAATGTGTTGTTTACAAATTCATCATTTTGAATGTTCAGGTTGAATTCTGACTTTTAATCACTCCGGAAATTAGTAACACATTTATCTATATTGAACTTTATACCTCACCACTTTTTCCAACAATAATAATTGTTTGAATAAAATTATAAACTAGCTGACCCGACAGACGTCCTATCGAAATTTCACTATGGTATGCTGGAAGAGATGTCTTAGAAATAAGCATTGCCTTTGTACCTACGTATTTTTCTGTTCCTTTCTTCTTGACTGTATTATATGTGTGTGTGCAGTGTGCATAAATGGTCTTAGTTGATAAAAAAATCCTACCGAAAAAAAGATGTTTAGTTTTAGACGAATTTGAAAAAAATCGGGGATTTTTTACAAGTTTTCTTTCCATACAAACCTAAATCAGACAATAACAATCATCAAAAAAAATTAGCCAGATCGGTCCATCCGTTCTCAAGTGATGCGCTTACCAATGAACAGGATTTTAGAATAAATAATTGAAAAATCATCGATTAAGGTTATAAAATTAACCTCCATTGTCAAATAACAACAGACACAAAATTAAAACTTCGGGTTAATCCACAGGGGTGCCAAATAATCTAGCCACAGATATATTTTCACCATATATTTACATTTTCAGCAGATGCTTTTGGAACACACTTTTGTACCGAAAATAGTACCCCTCACGAAGCCGAGATATTTGAAGGTAAAGTTCGCCACATGAGAATAATACGACCTTTACCCCACTACGAGACATTTTTTTTTTCATTTAATTAGCCTTCAATCCAACCATCTATACCAGTTTCAGCAAACAGAATTCCAAGAATCGTAATTTAAAAAAAAAACATGGCTAGGCGAATAAGGTTCTAAAGCCCTTTGCAATAAAAGCGTCCTAATTATTTTATCTTTGCATCGAAGCTTTGTCGTCACATATGTATAAACAGGAGTAGGTACTTGTTATAACTATCTATCTCATTAACATTAATTTGAGCGGAGTAGGTATATGTGAGACTAGCGTTGTTTGTAACGATCCCTTATGTAGACGTTTTCTTTGTGTAACAGATATCTTTGAAGCAAGTTTGGTAGACTTTGATTCATTAAGTAATTAATATACGAGCACTTATACAAGGCGTAATTAAAATAACTGAAAACCTAAAATAGATCAGCTTACTAGCGCTAGAAGACCGCTAGCTGTAGTGCATTATTATGCGGGGGCGTAGAATAATCCTTACTATTATTATAAATGCGAAAGTAACTGTCTGTCTATCTGTCGCGCTTTCACGCTAAAACTACTGAACCGATTTAAATGAAATTTGGTACACAGATAGTCTAGAGCCTGATAACGGACATAGGCTACTTTTTATCGACATACCACGCGGGCGAAGCCGCGGCCGGAAGCTAGTAGATGATAAATGTAATTAAATTTATTTTATGTTTTTCATCTTATCTCAGAGAAACGTACACTATGCGTCTGTTTTATTTAACACTCGACTTTCCGAAACATTTTTTTACAACTAATGTCAAATTCGCTTGAATGATCGAATGCAAACAGAGTTATTTTTCTGTCAGCCTGTGCGACATAAGGTCGCCTTTTGCATGTAGGTAACCTTTAGTACTTACCATCATGAACAACTATAACTAAAGAACGAACCCTGAAATCTGAAATTTAAAATCAACTGTTCCCTACATTTGTGAATATAAATGTAAGGAGCAGCAGATTTTTTTTCGGGATTCGCATCTTGTACCAATTAAATTAATAGAAACTCGTGTTATCAAACAAAATGATTAAGGGCAGATTTTACCAATGAAACTGAACGCGATCAGGGCTTAAAACAGCCACTTTGGCAGAATCATAATAGGAAAATATTATGAATCATCGGAAAATATCACAAACTGACAATTCATAATATGATCTGCGTGCGATTATTATTACGAAATAGTTCATCTGTTTGACAATTTTATAAGGAGATTCGTAAAATGGTCCACACGTTATGAATTGCTTTTGTGGCAAATTAGAGGAATTGATAATGGCAGCTGGAAATTCAGGAAATGAACTGCTTTTAGAGGAATTGCTAATGTAGCCGTTTCAGGCCCCCAGCACATCTAAGCCGCGTTCAAGAGCTGTCAGTGTCATCATTGTTGGGAAATATTGACACTGACAGCTTTTGAACACAGTTTAGATGTGCTGATCGTGTTCAGTTTCATTGACGAAATTGGCACTTAGGGCGAATTTCACCAATGGAACTAAACGCAATCTATTGTGGCCTTTTGAAACTGACAGCTCTTGAACGCGATGTTCGTGTGCTGATCCCGTTCAGTAAGTTCAGTTCCATTGATGAAATTTGCGCTTTGTCGTTATTCTGGAAACTATGCCAGGAACTATTTTTGGAAATTAGCGTCGAAGGGCGTAAATGGAACCATAATATTATATAGCACTACTTACTGTTACATTTACATAACAATTTTGGTATTCAAATATGTTTTTGTGGTTTTCAATAGGTATTTAATTGAACAAAAATAAGATAATGATACTATGAACTGATACGTAATAGGAACTGGTAGGTACCTAATAAAATATATTATTAATTACATAAATAACAATAATTAAAAAAGTTTTGCATAACAAAAAACCAAAACTAAAATAAAACAAATGTATAAAACGACAGACACGTAATAATGAAAAAGCAAAATATTATTTAATTTTAAACCGACACTCAACAAACTAACTTGAAATTCATTGGCAATGAGGGGTAAAATAACGAATGAATATGAAAAACTTTTACTATTGAAACATTCTTAACTAGCGAAAAACTATTTGCTTCATTCCTTTCCGTGGCTAAACCTACAACCTACAACATTATATATGAAACAGCAAAAAATTAATTCAACATTTTGCTTCATACATTTTCATTGGATAGGAAGTATTAAATTGTTTGTATGTTTAACATAACATCACGCCTGATAACCCGTTGGGTTAGCAGCTACCTATAGTAGGTACACTCACATTTCGCCAGTTATTTCTATGTCCCATGGAAATTAGGACGAGCCTATAAATCAGCAGATGACTTATTCGATGTTTTAGAGGTAGTTTTCCATAGTAAAAGTTGTGTACCTATTCATTAGCATTTTCATCTTCTAAAAGATTGCCAAGAAATCAAAACCTGAAATGTCTTTAAAAAAAATCCCGCTCAACTGTCGATTGGCCTTTATGAGGCGAACAATTAAAATTCTATTGTGTCTCGTTAGTGACAGTTAGAGGGATACAACAATTTAAAAATGTATGTGCTTTTTGTAAGTTTTATACAATGTATGTATATCTATTATACATTGTAACAGCTAATCCATTTTCAAGCCTCCCCCTTAATAACTTGGCCAAATATTTTTTGATATTCGGATAGCTCATGACCTAAAGAGATGCCATAAGAATATTAATTTAAAAATAAATATATCAAGAATGTAAATCCGCGAAACGCGGGTATTCTGGTAGCAAACATTTTTTCAGTGTTTTGTTACAGAGATTTTGGATTGGCTTTTATTACCCTAGAACTTTAGCCAAAACCTTGGCTACTGTTCTAGGTTGTTGTGTTCTACTAATAACTGCACGTTACGTGATTTGCTTAATGTTTAGCTCCCGAGGTGCAGAGAAGTGGTCATTGCAGCATTCTGTCCGATATGTTTTCCCTCGGGCTGGTCATCTGCGCCGTCTTCAACAACGGGAAGCCTCTGATACAAGCTAACAACAACCCCATGTTGTACATGAAGCAGATTGAGTTTGTAAGTACTGTTTCAATTATAGTATTGATTTCTTGTCACCAGCGGCTAGTCCGGTATTCTACCTCCTATTAGCTTGATGACCAAACCCCATAGTCAAAGTAAATAAAAGTCCCATAGCATTGTTTTAGCAACATGTTTTTGTGTTATGGGAAACACGTTTCTGACAACATTGCATACAATTAGTGTAGGAAGCATGTTTCCAAAAACATTAAACCATGTTGTTGTAACAATGCTGGGCAGTTTTGTTTTTGTTTCAATAAGTAAGGGACGCCATGCGCTGTTTGTCATGGATGTCACCGGGTGAAAGAACGAACCTCGTTTTGATACGAGGCAGTTTAGAAAGAAAGAAAGAATAATATTTATTTGGACACAGTTTGTGAAACACAATATACAAAAAAAGAGAAAATAATGTTTTAACAATAATGTTTGCCTCACGGCTGCGCCAAAAATGTTCATTTCAGCATTTTAAATGCGGTTATCCCTTCACTGACAGCGGTATGGCCAAGATTTCATGATTTCATGCAAGATAATGCGCGTCCACACACAACCAGGCTGGTGAATGAATGTGCTTTGCGAGTAAAATATCACGCTATTTGAGTGGCCTTTTCACTTGCTCAGTCCGCTGATCTCAATCCCATAGAACATGCGTGTGAGAAGAGCGTTCCTGCCCCAAAATTCGAACACGGCAGAAGAGCTTTTTACACATCTTTGCAGATTATGGAGCGATATCACACAGGTGACAAAAGCTAACATGATACTCAGAATGCCACGCTAAAGCCTTGGAAGGTCCAACAGATTATTAAAAAGTTGGAAGGGATGTTTTTTTTTTATAAATGTTATCTTAGCGTTCGTTTTTTTTTTATATCTACAAAAAAGTGTTTTATCGTTTTTGGTACTTACCATCCTTAACCTTACATATTATAAAACAAAGTCCTCCGCCGCGTCTGTCTGTCGTTCTGTACGCGATAAACTCAAAAACTACTGCACCGATTTTCATGCTGTTTTCACCTATGGATAGAGTGGTTCTCGAGGAAGGTTTTAGTATATAATTTGGCGGGCGAAGCCGCGGGCATCAGCTAGTTATCATATAAAAAATGTAATTCAATCTTCTTCTTCTTCTATCTGAGGCTGGGACTTCTTTTACAGCGGTGCCAGGACGCTTTGTCCTGGGTTGTCATTGGAGTATGGTTGGTTCTATGCTTTCATCTCTCTCTCGATACCGGACCACCATGTAGATCGCGGTGTGTCTTCCCAGGCGTTTCATAAGGATATTCAATACTGTTTTTACTGAGAAACTGTCATCTCTTCTCATTACGTGGCCGTACCATCTAAGCCTGCTTTCTTTTAGTTTGTCCGTTATTAGACCCACTCTGAAAGATCCTCTCACGTGCTCATTACGTATTCTGTCCAGACGTGTTACACCGCCAGCCCAGCGCAGCATCTTCATTTCGAAAACATTTCATTCAATATTTTTCCCTGTCTACCATTTTATTTAATCAAACAATTAACGTCTGGCTGGCTATTTCGACTGTGGGGTAATTCTAACTTATGATAATAATTCTACTGTATTGATACATAAGTATTTGAATTATTCTCAGTAGTTAAAATTACCATACAGTCGAAATTATAAATTCAAATTCAAATATTTTTATTTGTAGAACATAGGTGAAGTACAGATGTCAATATTAATAAAATAAACACTATGTCTTGCCGTCAACGGCGCGCAAATAATCTAATTGTATTAATATAAAAATAATAAATAATCTGTATTAAATGACGCATCTATACTAAAAAGTGTTAAAATAAAAATAATTACTATGAATAACTACTATGCTCTATTATTAAGTAACCTGGACATTTTTTTTTTGAGTAGTGTCTATTGCTCCCTTATGCGAGAGCGGCGCCGCGCCGTTTCAATCACTAATGAGTTAATGACATTGGCATTTAACAATATTACAAAGACTAGACTTCTATACGGTACTTACGTATCTGTCTCTATTACAAGAAAACAGCAGTGGTTCCTTGCTCAACAATAGTGTTCAGAACTCGATCTCAATTCTCATAAATTGTTAACATAACATAATACCAATGAAAAGAAACACTTTCCTAACCGTGTTTTACAATTTCTTGGGCAGAGATCCCCAATACTTAACGGAAAGTGCAAGCGGTTTTTTTTTAGATAGATATTTATTTAGAGATAATTTTAATGTCATTTGTTTTACTAACATTAATTTTGTGTATTGGAAACTCAGCTTTTTTTAAGTTAAGACATAGGGTACTTTTATCGCGGTAGCATGTTTCCGTGTGACGATATCCGACATCCACGCGGGCGAAGCCGCAGGTAAAAGCTAATTTAGCTATAATTCTATAATGTGAGATAACATTTCATTTTTTTCGCTCACTTTTAATACCTAGGTAATGATTTTTTACCACAATTTTACCATAAAATATTCATTTTCTTTGCTAGAATAAAACTAAGTTCTCCCGAATTAAGCTAACGACAGCCCGAGAGGACGCCTATGTCCCAACAGTGGAAACATTAATAGGCCATCACTAAACGACAAAACTACCTGGCCAATAACAAGTCTACGTTGTAAGACAATAGACAGTAGTCATCGACCTGTTTGACCCATCTCTTATTTTACTAACAATTTTCTTTTATCTTCTAGACCATACAGTAAGTTACATATACAATATAATACCAGGGAATAAGCAGCATCTGTGACATTTCAATTATCTCCTAAAATACTGGCCTCCGTATTTTCCTAATTGCCACAATTTTTCTTTGCACGCCAGAATAAAAACTTCTTTCAACGAGCTATCTCTATTTCTCGTTTCGAACCGTGTCTGTTACTGAGTTCTTGATAAATATCAGCGGCTATCCTTTAAAATACCGGTCGGTAACGGCAAAGCTAACAGATTGCACTTAAAATGATTTGAAAAAGCCTTTATACACATACCTACTGGACTGGATAGTTTTCAGCTTTCGTTTATGAGCTTTATCCAATACTTTTCCAATAACTGCAGTTTTAAGTTATTTGCTCTCTTCAAGTGCCATTTATTACCATTCTTTATACTACGCCCATCTTAGAAATTGTGATAAATGAAATGACAAACAATGAGTAAACTGAATAACTAGTAACTTTACCAAGGTATGAAATCAAAACGTACTAAATCATAATCTACTAATAATGTTACCTCTGCTGGGACGCAGAGCACCTCTGCGCGTGGTGTGTTAAAACACACCACGCGCGGCAACGATATGACGTCTCCTTGAATTTTTGGTGTATAAAATACTGGTTCCCTTATGATTTTTTATTTCACCATTTTGAGAGGTACAGTAGCGAAACGAATGTGCTTGCGTAGAGCAACGGCGTTGAACGTGGCCCCAGTACACGCTAATGGTGCACACCTGGAGGCTTATTGGCAGAATGATAATAGGAAAATTTTATGAATCATCGTAAAATGTCACAAACTGACAATTCATAATAATTATGATCTGCGTGCGATTCATATTACGAAATAGTTCATTTGTTTGAAAATTTTATAAGGAGATTTGTAAAATGGTCCGCTCATTATGAATTGGTTTTGTGTCAAATTAGAGAAATTGCTAATGACGGCTGGAAATTCAAGAAATGAACTGCTTTTGGAGGAGGTGTTGCAAATGTGGCCGTATTTGGCCCCCTGTTCTGTCAAAAAGTTACGAGTTCAAATCTACTTAAAAATTAAAATCCCCAATTTTTACTTTTCCTAAATGATACAAATACCCAATTTTTTTTTTTCCCTGCCCTTATTGTATAACGGCCTTATTTTTGACATCAGCTCCCTGAAAATAACGGCAATTATACACTTAAAACAATATTATTAAAGTTTCATAATATAGATATTTACCTACTTATAATAATTTCAGAGTCAGCCTTATTAATTAAAAGTTCTTTCAGCGAAACAGTGTTTGTACATAGCCAAGTTGTTAGGTACTATTTATAATCCATTTGACGTTATTCATATGATCACTTGAATGTTTAAAATAAACAGTCAAGCGGGAACAGCGGGTCAGGCAGGAACTCTTATTTCAACAAATCTTGGAGTCTAAAAACTCGAAATTACAAATAATATGAAATAAGCAAAAAAATTAAAGTAATAAAAACTAGAACCCAACTACGACTAAAAAGGTATAAACAAGACACCACAGACAGAAAATCCGGAGGCACACGTGTTAGGGCATAAATCGAACAGACTACATGTGACTCCGGATTTTTTATTTGTCTGTCTGTGGTGTCTTACGATTAAACAATTTTTTTTTTACTTTATATCCTCTAGAGGGCGCCATTTTTAATTTAACCAGCGGACAATCAAGACGCTTCCAACGATACCTCATTTGTCAAATTGTGATGAGTGGTTTTGAAAATAGGAGAGAACAGATGAACATACTTACATTTACATACATACATACTGGTCAAAATCATAACCCTCCTTTTTTCTTTGCCGTAGTCGGGTAAAAAAGGAACAAATATTGACACGTCTTGGAAGTCAATAAAACATACTTTTTATTATTATTTATTTTTTCACAAACAACGACTGTTTATTTCGTTATTTTCGTTTGATGTTGCAAAAAGACGTATAACTAAGACTGAAAATCGGTTCTAATAATTCGAATTCACATAATTATTTTCATTACTTTTTATTAAAAAATAAAAATAGCTTTATCTGTTTTAATTTTTTTAAATTAACGAATGGCATTATTAATTATACTGTTACTAGCATAAATAACTGACAGTTACGCAAAGTTCAAGGACTTATTTAGGAAAATAATAATTGTGACTTTGATTTAAAAACACCTATTTCTTAATAGTATAGTTTCGATAATAACGTAAAATATCTATCAAAACTTTAGGAAAAATTGGTTTTGAATCTTGCGTATTTATGCTGGTACTACACTGGATATGACAGGATTTATACCTACATCTTCTTTTAGACGCAGTGCCGCGTCCATTTCATTCATATCATTTAGATCCATGTTGCACTAAAGCATTCCGTATAATATGCATTATATGTGTGACAGTTGGACCAGCAAGTCATCCAAGTGCTGCCGAAGGTGCCGGCTCCTCTCCAGGAAGCTGTGCAGCGTCTCCTTGCCAGGGACCCTCACCCTCGTCCAACTACTCAGCTGCTGCCACTCATCAAATACTTCAAGTAAGTTGAACTTCCAACACTGATAAAAAAAAGTCGGTGTCATGGGACACCAGGTTAAAATGAAATTCCTTTCGCTGTATATAGAGCCAACTAGTATAAGTTTTCTGCAAGCTAAAAACACTTTTGACACTTGGAACTGACGGGCACAACGCTTTCTAACCTCCGACGGAAAAACAGGGGTGTTATAAGTTTAACGTGTGTGAGTTCATCTGTGTGTCTGTCTGCGCCATCGTAGCTGCCTAACGGCTGAACCGATTTTGATTTTTATGGTTATGTTTGAAAGGTGACTTGTTCAAGGGTGTTCTTAGGTACAAAAATAAATCGTACACGCATTGTTTATGTCGGGAGTTTTTTAAATTTAATTTAACGGGTTCGTTACCTGACGACTTCTGCCAGTTTTGGTTTTGTCGTTCCGAAACCGCGCTTGAAACTCAGTAATTTCCGAGGACTTAATTAACCCTGTCATTCTGAACGGGCAAACTTGTATCAGTTTTTACATAAATATTAGGTACTACTTAGCTGTACTATCATAATAAATAAGCTAGAGTTTTGGGCGTTAATATGGCACATCGATTTTGTGAAAGATAATGTCCAAGTATTGTGTATGAGGACAACGACGACGCTTTAAAAAGCCAAACATGTTCCAAAACTCAATGTGCTATATAACGCCCATGAGCTGAAAACAATTTTTCCCAATAAATCTTTGATATTCTGTTTGAGATTATTACTTTTAAAATACTTAACTATAAAATATTAGTTAAGTAGGTATTTTTAATTTACTGTGCACCATACTAAACTAAACTTGGTTTCCAATTAAATATAGTATACATTCAAGCAAAGGTGAAAGTGAGCAAGCTATAGCGGCCATGCAATTCCTGGACATCGTGGCCATGAAGGACCCTCAACAGAAAGCGCACTTCTATCGAACTACCCTTATAGAAGCGTTGCCATTGATACCAACGGTAAGTGTTATGCTCAGCGAAGTAAACTGTCAAAATGGTGAATTATATAAAAAAACAAAAATTGCCATCAATTACTAGTTACACTGATGCATTGGCGCTCAAATGACGTTAACAGAGAGGCTGTTGGTAACCATTTGTACAATTGTGTTGTAAAACTGTAGGTATGAAAAAACAAAATGGCGTCGTTAGTTTTGATTTACATCGATTTTATATGATCTTTGTACAGCTATATTTTCACGTGCGACAAAACTTCAGCGACTATTACCTGTGAGAAAGCAACTTATGCAAGCTTAGTGTATGTTTCTATTTTATAAGATACTATCACACAGCCGGACGGCAAACGGGAACGGTGTATGAATTATTTAAGACTATTTGGTTTTACTTCCTTTTGCGTCCATTGCCTATTCAAGAGTATTAAATGTAATATTTGTCTCTTAGTCAGTCAATGGGAATATTTGAGTGAATCTTATTCAGTTCTGAATATAGATATTCAAACCAGCATTTAAGCTATCGGAAGTCTCCACACAAAAGGTAAAAGTGTAATATTATCATAATAACCTACCAATTTAATTATAATTATGTAGGAACATAATTCTAATTCAATTGGTAGGTTATTGCTAGTATGTAGGTATAGGTGTATAAAGTAAACTTATACGTAAGTACATATATCACTCAGCCGAAGATCCACGTTATGCGGAGTAATACCAAATTAAATACTCAATGTTATTTTCTAACTCAATATTTAATTTGTATCTCAAACAGCTTTCACGGTTCATCTTGTCGGTTTTATTTCACCCAATCAGCCGAGCTGATATTAATACCTCTGCCTTGTTTACTACCGTGTACCGGCAATTAAGATTTCAGTTAGCTTGATTAAAATATTGGATTTCAAATTAAGATTTTTCAACCAATTCGGCAATATTATGGATAGACGACTTTACGGTTTACTTTCCCTTCAAAGATTTTTTTATTAATGTGCCATACGCCAGTATACAAGCATCTTTTAGTAGTCGCATCTAGCAATTGCTGAATAACGAGTTAATTAAAATTCATTTCTGCATGTAACTGCAAACATCTAAAACATGCTGTAAGTTTCACGATTTTAGAAAAAAAGTAGACTTTCGAATATATTGCTATTCTATTTGCCCACGTTGCTTCTCTGCTACATTGTCATAAATTTGTGGGTAATTTCGTATGATAATTAATTTATTTTAAGTTAAGGCTTCTCGGCCAGTGAGCATAGTTCTGGACAGTTGTTTGTAGGTCGTTCACGTTTCTACTTTACTGCATTTCCCTTTACTATTTGGTAGTTGTATTTTAGCAGAAAAACTATATAATTAAACATTGCTATGACCTACCTACGTGATTATCCAAAGTCAGCCTCGTGGCATCCTAACCAATATTAAGTGAGTTTGTCTGTTTGTTACGCTTTCACGGTAAAACGGCTGAACGGATTTGGATGAAATTTGGCACACGGATATACCATAACCTGGAATAGGACATAGGATACTTTTTATCCCGATATTCCCATGGGATCGATGCTTGCGCGGGTAAAGTCGCGGGGTGCAGCTAGTTCTTTAGATAAGGAATAATCATGCACATAATTAGTTTCCCTACTGAGATTTAAGGTTGTATAGCAAGGTTCTACTACTTGCTAATGTAATTACTGAAAGTCATCTCTCATCTCTAAATGTTTCCGGAACTCACGAGCGCGGAGGATCGAGTTCCTATGTTAAGTGAGTCTCACGGTTAACTTCAATATACTTTACTTATCGAAATGCTTGATATGCTGTTTTTCTATTAGGATAATGACTAAAAAATATGAGGTAAGACAGATCTTAAAAGATGTTTTAACTTTGTACAAAGTTCTAACTAAACAGACTGACTGACGACTGACTCACACGACTAGACTGTTCTCATTTCTCCTTTCGCAGGTCTGCTGGAAGAAATTTCTTAAGAAATAAGCAGTACCTTTGTACTTATATTATAATTATGTCGTATCTCTATGTATTTTACGGTGTAAATAAACAGTTAAATATTATAACATCACTAAAATCTTTAAAGAAAATAATATACTAGGAAGAAACAACTTATCTGAATGCTTTTATTGTGTTCTGTTTTCCTTCAAGATAGAAGTTAAGTTTCTTTTTTTTTTCATGTCGAGTGTAGGCTACAAGAACTCTAAAGGTGTGTCCAAACATAAAGCGGAATTCGTGCGCGGTTGCCGCGCGCGGCCTGTCACGCTTTGATTGGACGACTGCCGCACGCGAACGCTTCTGTCTCCCTGCCTCGCACAAACATTTTCACCTAACTAGAGCGCGGCAGAAATGTGTCCTGCAAACGCCGCATGTTGTTGCCACGCTGTTTGGACACACCTTTAAAGAAATGTATGACCGTTTTCGCGCACTGATGGATTTGCAGTTTAGCTCAGCGTGTATTCCCGTTCGTCCCACTGCCGTCGTCCCACTGGTGGGACGAACGGGAATTTAATAAATTCTATTAAATTTACTCCCGCTCGTCCCACTGACTTTGTTAGTGGGACGAACGGGAATGATTTAGTCATTTTATTTTTAATTCCCGTTGGTCCCACTGAATAATTTGAGTGTGGTTGCTGTTCAATTATACACTTATTTATCCTAACTAATACTATATATGCGAAAGTGAGTTTGTTTGTTTGGTAGGTACACTTTCACGCTAAAACGGCTGAAATTGAAATACTATCCTGAATTCATGCAAGCCTAGTACTTTTAGTTAGGTTAGGTACTGCTCATGCTCATAAATTGTGCACAAAGTTCTTTGCTCAGACTACCGCCTTGTATGCATGCAACGTACTACAGAAATAAAAAGTATCTATCCTATGTCTTAACCTAGGCCATGGTCTGCCTACCCATGTGCCAAATTGCATTTAAATCATTTCAGCCGTTTTAGCGTGAAACTGTACCTAACAAATACACAAACAAACTCAATTTTGCATTTATAGTATTAGTTAGGATAAATAAGTGAATAACTGAAAAACAACCAGACTCAAATTATTCAGTGGGACCAATGGGAATTAAAAATAAAATGACTAAATCATTCCCGTTCGTCCCACTAACAAAGTCAGTGGGACGAGCGGGAATAAATTTAATAGAATTTATTAAATTCCCGTTCGTCCCACCAGTGGGACGACGGCAGTGGGACGAACGGGAATACACGTAGCTCAGCACCGAAACTTAAAATCCAACAGCGCGCTTTTATTAAGGTCTCATTTAGTGATAGGAAAACGGGTATTAAAGACCTTTAATGGTTATAAAAATAAAATGAAGACATGTTGCGGCGACGCCAAATAAATTGGGATACGGGCAGGATTATGAATTATGATGATGTCATAATATATAATTTCTATATACCTACTATCTGCATTTTAAACCATTTCCAGATCAAAATATTATCTACTCACAAAATCTTATCTGATTTTTATTTTAAACGCGATACGAGCACCTTTTTATTGAGTTTTTTAAAAAAGCTTCTGGAAAAGGTTTTCTTTCTCTTTGGGTAAAACACTTGTAAACTCGTGCAATTAAATGAGTCACTATCTATTGTAGAGTCTCTTAGTTTGTCGACACAAAAAAAAGATGGGCTACGTACAGTCACGAGCAAAAAGTATACACTCAGCAAAATTCAATAACGATTTTCTCGTGGAATAACGCTTGCAACTTTGAGATGATACCTATTTCATAATAATAAGTATAGGTTCCAAAATACTGTGTTCCTTAAAACATAAAATTACAATCAATACAGTAGGAGAAAATCACGTTTAAAAGTTGCTAATTGTATACATATTGGTGCTCGTGACTGTACTCCATTATTTTTTGCTTCTCCAGTCGTTCTTTAAAACTCCTTACAGGAATCCAGCCGGTCTTTTCACTAAAAACTCACCGTGAAAACTTAAAAGAAGTGCGCTTGAAATGAGCTGTCATTGCACCTGAACCTAGGAACTGACAGCCCACATTAAGCTCACTAGGTGCGCACTAGTGGCAAGGCCGCAGCGGCCATAGAGGCAGTTCCCGTATTTTGAAGAACGTTCGAATTCGCATCTCATTCGCTATCTGTCAAAAATACAATCAATTTACATTCATTTTCGACAAGTTTTTCAGATTGTGACTTGAATGTGAACGTTTTATTTTATTACGATAATTATTGGCCTTCAGGTCGCAGCGGCCAGCGCGATCCATAAATTTGTATGAAATCACAATGAAGCAAGCGCACCCGCCCGCACGCGACCAGAGCGGCCCCACCGACAGTCTCGCTGGCCGCTGCGGCTAGGTCGCTCTGTTGGAATTACTTAGTACCTATTAGGAAAGAGTTTATGATTACTTATTGTCTCAATAAATTGAGAGCGCTAAATCGGTTTCTCGCTGCACATGAACTTCAAATGTAATAAATACCTACTTATTTGTCAGAACATCGTTTACAAAAAGAACACAATAGCCTTAAATAAAGAATGCAATGTTCCTGGGAAGTTTGCTCCGGCCATTATTATATTGTAAAGACTGTCTACTGCGTAAACTTGACTCTGACTGCATCTGCTTCTTCCACTGTCGGTTCCTTTGTCAATGCTTTTATCAATTAATTCACTGTGGAGAAATTGATGTTGAGAGAGTTGCCAAGATGAGAAGGAGTGTTTTCTAGGAAATTATAAACAAGGTGGAGACGACATTAAGATAATAAGATAAACTTCGTATAACCAACGACTTTTCCAGTCTGCATACAAAATCCAATAGTTTAGTCATTAAAGCCCGCGCCACCACTCAAATTCGATAGACGCGGCTGTCTATGTCAATGCAACAAATTGAATTTAAAAAAAATTAGGTCCCCAATTTTCCGCCGGACTTCCGTGGTGGCGCGGACTCTATAGCTAGTCAAAGACAAAGATTGACAACCACTACTATTCAGTTTGTTTGAAAAAGCACATTTAAAATTTTGATGTTAGGATTTATTTGATAGATTCAAAATACTCCTATTAGTATTGTCAGTATCTTCCTCAGACGGTTTTTTATTTGGTCTGAAGTATCTTCATTTATTGTCGTAACGTCGTCTCCATATTGTATTTTACCCAGTTTTCGTAAGTGCCTACTTTAGTATTTCTCAGAAAGTGTGATACAAAACTTGCGGCTTTTTTCGTTTTGTTTCCATTATAGCGAATGTGTGAAATCAGTACTTCAATTCAAACTTGTCTTTATTTTTATTCAATCATATTGTACTTATGTGTATAACTGTACCTACAGGAAAATTTTGAAGGAATAATCTGTACTAAGAAATAAACCAGAGGGGTAATTGCATAACACACATAAAATGACAGTTGATCACAATCGTCTTTTATTTGGACAGTTCACCCACGTCCATTGCGTTATTTACGTAGTTGAGAAGACGAATTTTTCAAACCCATAATGCAATGCATTAGGAATTTCCTTCAAAACCCTTGGATTGTATTTGAAAGTGCAGTTACCTACGCAATTACGGTGCTTTTCTAGTTTGGTCTCTTATTAACGCCAGGTTTTTAAAAGGCTGATCAAAAATTAACAAAGATACGCAATCGAACTCTTGATTACCTACTCTTGTTCTCTGCTGTGATTGGCTGAAAGAAAACAATAGCTAATCCAACCACTTGGTTGATTTGACGATAGAAGCTCAATAGATATTCAGAAAGCAGTTTTAACCTGTTTTAAAATCTGACAGCTAATTGTCTTTACTTGCTTTATCCAGCGGCTTTACCCGCTTGGTTACCCGCTTGGAGGTTGAAAACCGACAAAAAGAACGTTCAAACTATTACTCATATTTTCCTATTTACTTGTAATTTACAAGCCAATTATGTAAAAAATGTCCATGTAACTATTGTATGCCCTAAGGGCGGGACATAGCTGATCACAATTTAATTATTTTAGACCTGTATTATGTACCTACCTATGATCCACAATAAAGATATTGATTGATTGATTGAAGCCAATTAGAAAATATCCAATGTCCTAACCCGTGTGCCAAAAATCCAAATTCGTTTACCCGTTGAGGCGTGATTGATTAACAAACAAAGGTTTCACTTTCATATTCCTAATATTATTAGGATAGCAGGATTGGCCTTTAAAAAACCATGTGTGTACCATGTGTGTTGTAATAGGTTATGTGCCAATTTCACCAATGAAACTGAATGCAATCAGCTCAAGCACTGTCAGTGTCAATATTCCACAACAATGATGACACTGACAGCTCTTGAACGTGGTTTAGATGTGCTGAACGCGTTCAGCGTTCATTCGTGAAATCCACCCTTAGTTGTTATATTCAGCAGTTGTTTTATTCATAAGTAATGTGTTGTATTTTAGAAACTGCGCTGGCAACACATCTGGCCGGCTTTGCAGGCGGAGGTCAGAGCTGCTGAGGTACTGGCATCGGTGCTACAGTCAGTCATGTGGCTGGTCAAAGAGGCAAACGATGACGAATTCACATTCTACATCTTTCCAACATTAAAGTAAGAACTTATCTTCTTTCTATCTTCTCTATTTATAAAAATCAATTGCCGTGCGTTAGTTAGGCTTGCAAAAACTCGAAAATAGCTCGATAGATTTAATTTTTTTTTGTTTGTTTTGTTCGTCTTAATACTGGGATGGTTTAGGAAAAGATCAACTTAGTTTTTTACTTCGATAACTGTATAACTAGAACACATTTACTTTGAAATGACTTTATTACGAATTTAAGTAGTTCCCAGATTGTTTCAACAATATCATTCTCATAATCATTTAACCATAGTGAATTCGTAATGCGTAAAATAAATCATTAATATTCTATTCTAATATTAATTAATATTCATATAAACGGTAATACCAAAAGATGGCATCTCAACTAATATTATAAATACGAAAGTGAGTTTGTTTTTTTACACTGTAACTCTAAAACGGCTCAACGGATTTGGATAAAATTTGGCACATGGGTAGACCATGATCTGGTTTAGGACATAGGGTACCTTTTATTCATATGCGGGTGCAACCGCAGGGCGCAGATAGTAGAAAATATAACTTAGGTTTATCCGTAATGGAAGATTTATTCAAACTTTTCCGAGCAAGACTCTTCTGGATCGGGTACTTAGAGATTTCCGTTTCGATTTTATTTTCCTACTGTAATTTCCTGATTTACTTAAAATTTTATATTACATAATATAAATATAACTAATAATATTACGTAGGTATAAATGCGAAAGTCAGTTTGTTTGTTTTTACGCTTTTACGCTAAAACGGCTGAACTGATTTGTATAAAATTTAGCACATGGGTAGTCCATGACCTGGAAAAGGACTTTAACCCAGTAGTACATTCCCGTGGGATATTTTCCGACCTCCACGCGGGAGAAGCCACGGGCAAAGCTAGTATTTTATAAAAACAAATCGTTTAATTTGTTTAAGGGTGCTGTTGAATTCACCAAAAAGCATCCAGGCTTCTGTCACTATTTTGGAGAACTTGCATATAATAATGAGTAAATGCACAGCGGCAGAAATTGAAGCTGAAATATTGCCAACGCTGTATCATGCGCTGGACAGTAACACCTTCCAAATCCAGGTACGTGGTTTTTCTTTATCTTCATTAATAAGTGTGATTTCTATCTATGAACGTAAAATCCTCGTAAGCAATACAATAAGTACCTATTCTTTTTTATGTTGACAGGCAGCCTCATTGATAGCTACGCAGAATATTTGCGATAACCATGACGACAAGGCACTTCACGCCACAATTCTGAATAAAGTGAAGGGGTTGCTTGAAAGGAATCAAAGTGATGTAAAGATCATTAGCCTCATCCTCTGCTTCTTCGAAAAGACCATTGCTAGACTCGACAGGAGCCACATCCTGGAGCAGGTGATTCCTACTCTGCTGGCTATGCGGCTCAGCGACCCCGATATCGTCACTCGTGTTGTTAGTGAGTATACTTCTGTACATAATAAAAATGATTTTCTCAATCGTTTTGTAAGGAAACCACATTTAGCTAACACCAGCCTCGCGTCATATTAAATGCACAGCGATCTCTGCTCTTTATGCGAATCTCTTATGCCAAAGCCAGTCATTATTTTTAACCGAAGCGAATTATTTGTTATTATAATTATATTACATAATTTGTTTTATAATTATGTGAGACGATTAAACCTAATTATTACAGAACTCTACAAGAATTTACTATTGGAAAGAAAATTTGGATTAAACACCAATGTGATGGCAACAAAAATGATACCTTCACTTGCTCCACAAACTGTTAACCCGGCGCTGAACGTTGACCAGTTTTCTAATTTAATGGAGGTATACTTTCAGAGACTTACTACTTAACTGTACTTACTGCAGCTTTGGTAATATAAATTAATATAATATTTATGATAACGCACGTTCAGATCCTGTACGACATGCTGGAGAGCATCGACCGCCAGCAACGCTACAAGCTCAAGGCCGACAACCTCGCGCTTCCGAGCCCCGAGCGCCGGCACAAGCTCCGTCATCAAATGTCAACAGATAACATGAACGCTCCACCCTTTAATATCCCCAATTTAAGGGTCGAGCGTAAAACTTCCTCCGCTGAGGATATGGCACGTAAAAACTCTATGACCGGACCACCGCCCGCTGCTAGTGCTAGCGGTAGTGTAGGCGGTTTCAAGAGTAAGCATGAGTTTCCAACCTGTAATGTAAAAACCCCGACAAGACAAAGAATTATACGAAAAATTTAT
Organism: Lithophane leautieri; assembly: GCA_949152455.1. Lineage (NCBI taxonomy): Eukaryota > Metazoa > Arthropoda > Insecta > Lepidoptera > Noctuidae > Lithophane > Lithophane leautieri. The sequence continues at coordinate 14,932,685 of OX424458.1, read as the reverse complement.
TCAGGCACCGGGATCGGTCAGTGGTTCTTCGGGTCGAGCAATTCCACCAATAACGACAACAATTTCCTTCGCGTTTCAAGCGCCTTTCCTAATCGCCGCCTCTCGGACAACACTTTGATGACGCCCAAGATCAGGATTGCGCCGTCGTGCGCCTCTTCACCCGGTGGCACACCGGGAGGCACCTCGGGGCTGCCCACACGCCGCCACTCCAGCATAGGCCCGCAGGAGCGCCGCGGTTCGACCGTCAACCTGTCGCCACCGACCGTAAGTTACACATTTTCAAACTCGTTCTGCTTGCACGCTTGTTTTTGACACCGATAATTCTAATAGTAAGTGCCTACATAATTATGACCTACATTAATGATTCTTTAGAGGCTTGGAACAGGGCTGCCCGTAGTATAAACGATGGTGGTGCTGGAATAAGGGTACGTGGTAACGAGGGTAGTGATAGTGGTTATTTTGGCAGGGTCACCAGTACAGGGGACGAGGGGGCGGCTCAGGCTCGAGCCTGTCCGTGCCATCAACGTCTCAATGCGTCGTAAGTGATGTTATCGTACACGTACGCCTGCCTGGCTGCGTGTCCTCCCTGTTACTCCTAAACCTACTGAATGTGGAAATGTCCAGCTTTACATTGATGTGGTTCTATTATCTTCTGCGGTCGTGTCTTCTACCCACACCGACTGGGACAGATAGTATTTGATTTCATCACATTATCATTTTGCATATGCACGTGGATCGGAATCTTTCACCGCATCGCATTAATGCTACTCCTTCCAATCCTGCGAGACGCCCGAACAAACACAAACTTCAAGAAATAATGAAGTGATGCATGTTCGCCATCTCCGCGTTGAATGTATCGTTGAATGCCATGCTGGGAGGGTAGCTCCTCCTGCTCTGGTGAATGCTACTGTATTGTCATTCTGATCATTGTTCGGGTGTGTACCTGCAGACACGTCGATTCCATTGTCGCACCATTTCCAAATTAACCCGGTTATACAATTTCAGGAAATCATTTACAAATTACCTACTAAAAAGAAATTTCAATTTTTGTTACTTCACGAAACCAATTGGCGTTACAAATCGGTTTAATGTACTTCAAGAGTATTGCAAAAACAATGTAGATCCAACAGTTCGGCAGGTCACATAGGTCTTCTAATATTTTCAATGTGTTTATGTGACGCAACGCTACACAAGTAAGGTAATCATTTGTTCATTCATGTCAAGGCTCTAAGCCATGTATTACGTATCGCTGTCTCATTTACTGTTGCTATTTGTTCTTCTTCGCAGCTTGCACGGAGCATGATCGTGAGTATATGGTTCCATTCTACTGTTCGCCGCTGCGCTCACGCAGCACCAATAATTGATGTTTTCAAACTGTTACTATTATGTATTACACACTAAGATGTTGCCGTTACTTAAATATGTAATGTCTAACATTATTCCACTCTTTATTATCAGTTTACAGCTTTTCTGTAATATGATCTGGCAACATCTGCGTGCGAGTATTTCGCTGTAGAGTAGAACTGAGTAAGACAGACTGATCACAAGAACTTTCACAAGCCCACCACGCTTTAAAACGCTAAATATTGACGTACGTATCTAATTAAATATAAGGCATGCTAGAGTTGAATATAATTGTACATTTAATCATTGTGATAAGCTAAGAATGAATTCTTGTTCTAATTTAAATAAATTAGTAAATAACAATTTCCTCGTTAAAGCTGTTGGTTTATTTGTTTGGGTGGTTTAGCGGTGGCATAAGTATTAGTGAAATATAACACAAAGGGACTATGCCAAATAATATTATTTTCATTGACTGTATTATTAATTATCATTTGAATGACATGTGCTTAGGGTATTACTCAAAGATTCAAATAACTTGTTTACTGAATTTTAAATAATTTTGTACAATATTATGTAGCCATCGTATTGATAAATATATAAAGCTAGGAATAGCCCATATTATCAATAAATCCACTTATTGGGTCACCCAGTCAAACCAACGAGGTTACTTTACATGACACACCGTACCTAATGAATGGTAGACAACTTAATAGATTGATAGATAAATTAAATTAATACCTAACTATCCTATTATATCAGCTTAGTAATAAATGTAACATTTCATAGAATTTGTATAATTTACCTCTCTTTTTTGTTCAACACCTATCTTAACTATAAATAAATATACATTTACCCATTATATTAGTCTGCGCAGGAATCGAATTAGATAGTTATCAGATTAAAATCTTGCAGTTCTAGTATAGTCATCTCATAAACCCGTCATCAAAACATCATTAATCCTAATATTCAAAACTCCCACCGCCAAGCCACCCATAAATTTCACGTAAATATTAACATTTTTTTGCTGTGTAGGGCGGCTCCATGCCAAACACGTCTTCGAGCGTACCGTTTCTGCTGACGTCATCAATGCAATCCATTCGCTCGCGCCGTCCCTCGGCCTGCAGCTCGCAAGGCTCCGGACTGCTGCAACAGATCAGCAGTGGCATGGTAAGACACCTACCGAGCAGCAGTAGGCACCACTCGCACGCGTCGACCAACTGGAGCATCCAGGGCGCCACCACCGCCGGATACAACGCGCTGCATCACACCGCCATGGCTGTCCGAAAATGCCCCTCACTCAATATTACCCTCACGCGTTAAACAGTCTCACTGTCGTGCCGGATGCACACTAGTTGTAGGTCTCCCGCGCGAATCCGGCGCTCCGTGCAACTGTACCCTGTACTGTACTCTGTATCCCAGCGGCCTCACTGACAAGGGTGATCCCCGTCCGGTCTCTTGATGTTTAGTAGTTTTATCATATTATATCGATGTTTTTAAGTATTACCATATTACATTTATTTGCAACTACTTTCTTAGAGATACAAACTTGTTTGTTGTCTATGCTGTCTATCAATATTGATTTTTGTTAGATTGTGAAAGCGTAAGAAATTGAAAGAGTATTCAGAAACGCGTGGACTTTCCACAATTATTAGGTCGAAACCGACGTCACTAATTTAATGAATATATCAATTCACTTATGCTTAAAGAATGTCAGCAAAAGTATGATGTGGGACAACCTGTGTAAGCTTTAATCAGAATAATGTGGACATATCACTTTTTGTGAAGAAAAGAGGTTTGAAGATGTCCATTTGTAATAAAATTTAAGAGTTTATAAATTGAATAACTTATTATAACAGTATAATGTTACCAAACTGATAGTATACAGCAAAATGTTGTATAAAGGTGCTGTGATATGGTATTGTTATATTTATTAGAAACTAAAAACTACTTTAAAGTAGTAATAACTCTTTCTGTTATGGGGCGTTAACATAATTTATCACTTATATGGCATTTGAGAAATCGTTGGCTATCAGAAGTAAGCCGGTTATGTGCCAAATATATAATAATATTAAAATTATACAATGTGCCACTGAGTACTCGCATATGTCGGCGGTCCCTTCTTGACAGGTTGCTTGGAAGCTGAGCAAGATTGTGGAAGGTATCAGATTGTGCGACGCTAGTGGCCGGCAGGAGTTGCTGCGGTCGCTACGCGTCACCAGTCAGATACTTTGGTAACCTTAAGAACAACTGTCTTGTAAATGATATCAACTTTTCAGTATGTAAGCACTCTGACAAAACCGTAAAGTTATAAATGCACAAAGTGCGTTAGGATAATTAACTTACATTATAACTTTTACCATCTATGTACTGATTTGAAATACCTGCAATTTTGTGCTTGTTGACAATGTACGGTGATTTAATATTATCATTAAAGACCTATATCTTCAGTTCTCGTTTATCACTGACACGACTATTAATACGTTTTAAACGCAGTTTGGCGTTGTCTAGTCCACAAAATTTTGTTTACCTAATAAAAATCAACATTGGCTCTTACATCATAACAGAGCGTGCGTAAAAGTTTTCCGCGAAACAAACAATTTTTTTCGAATCCCACCTTCATTTTGTACAGTCAGCATAATAAAGTATGTGCAGAAAGTGAGTGTATTTAGTACTGTTCACACTTTTGGATCTGAAATATTTAGACGTCTGTAAACCCACCCTCTGTAAGCTTGAGTACATTTAGTTTGCTTTTCCGGCTTATCGGTACGTATTGTGTAGTGTTGAGGATTGTATGCTCCGTAGTCGGGTGCCACCAAGCTAGCTGGTGTTGGCGAGAGCGGCTCGCGTAGAGTAGAGTAGCTATAGTGGTAGCGTAGCGGGCGGGCGGGGAACTCCCGGCCGCAACAAATGATCTGGCACGCGCTTTGTTTTAATATTTTCTTTTATTATGGTTTCTTCCAGTACCAGCTGTTTTCCGGACGTACATAAAGAGAATTTGATATACGTTAGAGCCGCGTAGCGTAAACCGCGACCGGGTGTGCGCGCGGGTACCCGCGGCCCGCGCCTGCGTCGGGCGCTCGCGCTGTGCGCCTGCGCCACTCGCCGCCCGCTTGCGCCTCGCCGCTGCACGCGCTCCTTTTACCTCATACATGAGCTTCTATTTCTTAAAATAAATGATACGATCGAAATTTCTAAATCATTTGGAGTAATTCAATTACACTAATTTAACAACACATTAGAATTGACATTTATCAGTGTAATATGCATCGGCCTAACTAACGATTTTCCGAAATGCTTCGGTAACATCTAACAAATGTTCTCTTCCAATGCATGCTGACTGTCAATACGCACTTTTATTGATCTAGTAAATAACTTCAAGAAAATGTATCGCAGGTAACATACACAATGATTACCTTCGGGTGCACGTGTTTAGTTTTTCATTTCTATGTTTGTCGACGTCGAAGTTACTCAAATGTTGCACGTCACATCTCATGGTTATGACTTTATACTTTAATATCATGTCTATATTTGGCACAGTTCCCTATTTGCACTTAATAAAAAAGTACCTACTGCTTAGACTATGTGCACATTTATACACTTTTTTTTTTAAATATTATTTGGACACTTTATATTTTTATTATATCTCAGATCGAGTACATACATGCTTATATAAACCGGTATAAAAATACTAAACCGTAAATTCGAATAAGTATTTCTCATAACGGCAAATTATTAATTTTATAATATTGGAGGAAATATTAAAGTAACTAAATAAAAAGCTAATATGTTTGAGTAAATATTAAAATTAACCAGCTATTTGGCACCGATAGCTGAGATTTCTCGTTTAGCATGAGTACGTTGGCCGTTATAAGTAAAGATTAGAGTATTCGAGTATGTATTATGCTCTGTAAGTAAAGTTAAGTAAATGAGATTTTTTGAAATGTGATAGTATTTCGTGAAAGTTCACCGGTTGGTCCAGTACTCTATAAGGTGCCAAATTAATTAAAAATAATATAAATGATCGCGATGGAAATGATAATTCACGCGACAAAATATATATCTTAAATTAAATAATTTCTTCGGGAAAAAAAACAATTTCAGTCTTAATAAACGGTATACCGTGTGTAAACCTAGGTATTTTAATTGCCGTTGGTACAGTTATCGCATCAACAAAGTTGTAGCAATTAACTTGTGCGTGGTGACGACGACGATTCAACAACGCCTGTAGTCTCCGCATTCTATAAATAAAACGGACGTTTAATTAAAATAATTATTTTCAAAATTTCGATTACTATATTAAAAAATTAGTAAATATAAACCCACTTTTCTGTTCAGAAAATGTGAATTCTAGTTTTCCTGGAAAAACTAATTTTAAAGAGAGAGAGAAGCGACTGGCTTTAAACACAGAAAAGACACATCATTAGATAAAAATAGACTCCACAACTACAGTGGGCAATGTTGCCACTAACAAACACATTACCATATTCTCTTGAAACAAAATTCGCATACTTTCAATTCCTTTCAGCTTTATCAAACAACTATGTACTATAATCTCGCAATATTACTTTCAAAAACATATTATTGTATTTTAATATCCATTTTAAGTGTAAAAAATGCTGTAAAATATATCAGACATAATAAATTAATTATGTGTGCATAATGTTTCTATTAAAATGTGAAGGCGTAATTAGGTAACTATTAAGGATGTCCAGAAAGTGAGAAGTAGATTATAAGCATGATATATACGATTTATCGTATTATACCTACATATTATTATAATATTATAATTATTCTAGTTTTAATATAATTATTATTATTGTGTTGTGAACTTAATAACTTTATTCTCAAAAACCTTTGCCTTCATTTTTATTGATATAGTATTTAAATAATTATAAATTATACATTTACCTAATAAATATTATATATCCAGAGGTATGAGGTAGATACGAGAGGGATGTATGTTCAGTAATTTGCGATCACGAAAAATCGTAGTTGCAATATTCAAGAAACACAACTAAATGCTAGCAAGCGTCTTTTTTTTTGTATATATCTTAAACCCGTAAACCTAACGTAACTTTACGATAGCATGCAGCGTAATTGAAAATGTCGGCCATTTTCCGAGACTACTTAGTCTGGTGGTTGAAAAACCGATCTCGAAGTTATGCTATACTAATAATTCAGGACTCACAACTATTTAGTCCAACATAATGTGCAGAATCTTATAGTTTGATCAACAGCACCCTCATTGTGTAATGCACGAACCGATTCGAAACAAATGTCTAAACCACTGCTTCATAAGTTCGAAAAGAAATTCTGCTCAACAACGTAACTTACGAACTTACTAAGCAATGGATTAGAAATTTGTTTCGAACTGATTGCAATTCTGATTGATCGTGCATTACGCAATTAGGGTGCAGGACTAACACTATAATGCGCATGGTGTTGTAATAGCTGGCATCAGTTTAGAATTTTGATTTGAGTACCTAAGCAATGTCTTTTAAGTTAAACTTAACTTGCAAATAATAACATACCAAAATCATGCAGTTATTATAAAGACTAATAATATATTGCGCTAATTTGATTGAGTTTCAAAATTGAATGATGCAAAAGATAAATAAATCTTGTCATATTGTCAAAGAGAAAGAAAGTAACCAATTGGGACATCCGTAAATAATTACGAGTGTCTAACATAGACATATTCTAATCTATTTTATCTCGTCATAGTAGTTAGATTATAATGTGCCCGTCTCCACCCTAAGGATTATGTGCACATTTGTTGACTGGCAGCGTTCAGTCCGGCAGATCATGAATTAATGAATTCTTTTAAGGGTTGTGGCGTTTGCTCAGTGCTAGTATCTATGTGATATCATTTTTATATGTGCTCTGATTCTATGATATTATTCATATCAACATTCACTTTTTGAATTATTCGATGTGATTCTATAAGTAGATATTTAATACCTTATATACCTTTTATGATATATAATTAATGTTTTTATCAAATATTGTGCTACCTTGTGATCTCGTTCTATGAAAATTAACTTAAACTTCTTTAAACTTGACTGCTCTCTTCTAAGGCAAAAATAATTGGACAATACTTTTTTAAGATCTTTCATATTTTTCGATCGGCGCGTAACATTCTTGGTTAACTTTAAGGCATAGAGATATATATATCGTGTTTGAGCTTATCAGATTGAATTTTATGAATAGTTACGGAATTTTCTGAGTCTATTCTTGTTGAAACGAAAAGACGAAAAAAATGTTGCCTTATCCTTGTTGACTCTACTCTCAGTACTATCTCCATGTCCCATTCACAGACTGAGCAATTTCTACGCTTGTACTCTTCTTCACAAACTAAACATTTCTGAACACATCACTTTCTCTTACATACCGTGTCACTACATGTTCCTCCTCTAGGGTCCCTTACCATTTTGATGTACTTAGTGTTGGACGAAGGATCCATTCATATATCAATATTATATTTAAAATATACTTAATCTACATATTAAATAATATGGATGTTATTGTCGTGAATTGAATTAATATGATACCACTTATTACTATATACTTACTAATATTAAATAAATACAATGTTATTAGAGCAAAACCCCCGTTACAAATCCCGCAAAATGAAAGGACCTTTTAAAAAAATTATCAATATAACATTCAATCTATAGTAAATGTTTACGATTATGATGTTAAATGTTATAGTCAGCAGAGCCACACTTAGTTATTTTGATTGTTTACGGTGTATTAGGTTACTTTGACTGTCTGTACTTTAGTTAAAACTGTTATAATGTTGCTATTATGTCAGTGCAGTATTATATCTGTATTAGAATTTATGTCATAGTTTTAATCTGCGCGATGCTTCAGGGAATCAATGAGATTGCTCACCAATGTTCTGTCGAAATAGTTTAGCGTCTCTGATGGCGTTCGATCACAGTTAACTCTATAAGTGCAGCTTAACCTCGTTCAAATCACTGACAGCGTTACTCTATGATAAGTGATGGTAAGCGAAGCATCGCGCAAGTCCGTAACACACCGCTTTGTATTTTTTAAGTACGGAAATGTTAACTTCTTGTGCTATGTTTCCATTAAAAGTATTATGTATACGTGGCTCTTGTAGTAAATTAAAGTAATAATAAAATGGTATCGTGGTTCGTTATTTTTACCTACCCTTTTATCTATACAGTTATTATAAATTAAAGTCGCTTTTCGTGTTTGTCTGTATGTCCGTGTTGTTTTCTTCTAAACTACGCAACAGATTTTGTTGAAGAGAATTTATTCCGGAAGATTTATGTGTATAATACGTTATTAATAATTAATTAAAGTTAAATTTATCTAAGAAATGTCGAAACCAAGTGCGAGTCGGACTCGCGCACGAAGGGTTCCGTGCCATTATCTATAAAAACGGCAAAAAAATCACGTTTGTTGTATGAGAGCTCCCTTAAATATTTACTTTATTCTGTTTTTTAGTATTTGTTGTTATAGTGGCAACAGAAATACATCATCTCTGAAAATGTCAACTGTCTAACTATCACGGTTCATGAGATACAGCCTGGTGACAGATGGACAGACAGACAGCGGAGTCTTAGTAATAGGGTCCCGTTTTAACCTTTGGGTACGGAACCCTAAAAACCGTACGAAGCAGGAACGTATAGTATGAAATATTGATAGCCGTCGTTACGGCTATAATCACTTGTGTATCAGTTCTGTATATAAATATTCAGTTACTACCAGTAAAGTGGATGGAATATGGTCAAAAATAAATAGATCCCATCAAAACATGTTTATAGTCCTAACTTCTAACAGTCTTATTATCATTCAAGTTACACGATACAAGTTTCTTGCCTGTAGCATACAGTAAAATTGGAGCAACAAATAACTTGTATCGTCTAAACACTGTTTAGACGCAACTTCGGTATGCCACAGGCAATTCAATTTCCCCGTGTAAATCAGGCTATCAATGACATAGATTAGCATTAAACTAATATAATGGAACCGTATGGTTTATCATAAAAGACTTGTTGATAAATGTAATCGATACAAATTATTGAAATAGAATTTAATTACGTGCATCCCATGCATCATACTGAGTGATTGCAAAATAGCTGAATAATACTTGTAGAAGCGGCGTAGCAGTTTCGTAGCTGTGGCGTAGCGATGGCGTAGCAGGGCGTAGCGATGGCGTAGAAAGTAAGATAAGCAAAATTTGGTAGCAATAAATTCTTTAGCAGATAAATTCATAATTGACTACGACACTACTGTAGTGGCTGATACCGCTATTGATAGGTTAGGCCCTAACCCTAATCGTTAGGATTTAGGTTCTAGATTTGATTCCCGGGTCGGGTTGCGTTATTAGGTTTTTCCATTCGTTTCACAGTAGCGGGCCGGTATCTGTACTAGTTTAAAGGAAATAGGCTCGCGTCCCATTACATAAGACTTAAATATAACTGCTTGCTCCTTCGTGGAAAACGTGCGGAATATTGTGAAATAAATTCATAAAGGCCATGAATAATAAGGAACAAAAAGAATTTGACAATAGGCTACATAATAAATATATGTACATAAGTACCGCTCCCATTCTGTAACGTAAGTCATAAAATTACATTCGGAAGCAACACACTTTTTAGAGTTCCGTATGTCCAAATGAAAAAACGGAATCCTTACAGGATCACTCTTGTGTCGGTAGTCGACATAATAAAGGTAGATACATCAAAGGCTGCCGCGCGTTAAAATTCTTCTATACTAAATTTGACACCACCCTATCCCCGTTTTAAGGGGTAGTTAAGCAAAACGAAAAACTTTATGAATAATTTTAACTCAAGGAATAAGATTTTTCATACAAACTTTGCCTCCGTTTTTCACCCCCTTAGGGGTAGAATTTCGGAAAATCCTTTCTTATCGGATGCCTACCTCGTACAAAGAACACACCTTCCAAGTTTCAGGTCTCTACGATCAGCGGTTTAGGCTGTGCGTTGATGCGTCAGTCATTCAGGACAAAGCATTTTATAAGTATACGAGTAGATACATCAAAGGCTGCCCTTCATCTAATTTGGAGACCATCCCGTCATCTCATGAGAGGAAATGACAATCGTATATTTGGTTAGCACCGCATCCGGCCCACGCTCTTCTAATGCATCCGGTAAGCGGTCGGAAATCGTCACAACAAAGATTAGTAGGTAGGGACTCTGACGTCATTATTATACAGAATGACTTTGTGTGACTGACACTGGCCTAGCCACCATCAGGGATTCTAATTTTGATAACATAAAAAAAATTGTCGCTAATTAGTCGAAATTTGTCGCCAAATATCAGAATTTGTCGGTCACTGGTTCAAAATTTATAAGGGTTTATAGGTGGCCAATCTGGAGAGAACCACTCCAGCATGACCCCAAAGCAAGGGCACCTAGCGAAGATCTGTTTTCTCCCAAATTTAGTCACTAATTAGTAGAAAGCAGTCGCAAAGTCACAGATTTAGTCGGGTTGTAGTTTAGAAGATATTTTATAATGATTTCAATACAATATCATAGCTAAATCGCAGAGTTTACGCGTAAACTTTTAGATCTAGCTCTTGGACTATATTTTAAAAAGGCCATGGGAGGTCATGCCAGTATCAGTCACACAATGTCATTAGGGTTCCGTAGCCAAATGGTAAACATGGAACCCTTATAATTTCGTCATATCCGTCTTTCTTCAAATGGCTCTATGACATCTGGACAGACGGATTCGTCCGTCTGTCCGGATGTCATACAGCCATTTTACACGCTGGCTATTTGTAATATACTTATCGATAAAAATTGGAATTAATGTGCATTCTGCGCATCGCAAAAAAATGGTGTAGGTGTGTGGTGTGTGTGTTTGTAATTTGTAATTCGAAATTATTTTACTGACCAACTTCTGCTGTCCAGATGTTTGCCTCCGATATATGGAAATGATCCTTAGATACTTGAAATAGTGTCCAACCACATTAAACATTTGCGTATGGACAACTCACACTTGAGCGTTTTTAAAGGTAGATATGGAAGGTCATAGCCGTGCCACATTGGTTTCATGAAAACAGAGCTAATGATTTGGTTTCTAACACACTTTCCGCTTATCCTTTATGGATTTGGATTACGCCATACCGACTCATCATTATCTTCCTGCCCTTGTCCTGTTACTCGGGCTCGGCGTAGCACGTTTTCTTTTTCCACTCTCTCCTGTCAACCGTCACGCTATCATTCACTCCCTTCTCTTTCATATCATTCCTCACACAATCTATCCATCTTTTGTTTGGCCTTCCTCTCCCGCTCCATCCATCAACATTTATATTCATCACTTTTTTAGTCACATGCGATTCCTCCCTCCTCATCCCATGCCCATACCAGGCCAAACGATTACCATTCCAACTTTTCTGTCATTCCCCATAAATACTCATTTCTTACTTTATCCATTTTCGTCACTCCACACATCCATCTCAACATTCTCATGTCCGCTCCATGCATTTTTTTTCATCCGTCTGCTTCACGGCCCTGCATTCCGATTCCTACAGCATACCGCCATACCTACTGTCTCAGTTTAAAAAAACACTATTTAGGGGAACATATTCGTAATCCTCTTAAGTTACTCCAGAATCGTGGGGCGTCATCTAATAATAATACCAGCATAATGTTGTCCCACTGCTAGGAGGAGCTCGCGGCTAATTAATAACTGCCGCATGGGTCAATACATCAAGTTAAGCTACGCTTGCCGTGGTTAGTACGTGGATAGGTGACCATCTTTATATACCGAGACTCCTCCGTGCTTCGGAAATCACGTTAACCCGTTGGTCCCGGTTGTCATTCGTAGATCTTTGACAGTCGTTACGGGTCGTCAGAAGCCCGAAAGTCTGACAACCAGTCTTACCAAGGGGTATATCGTATTACCCAGTAACTGGATTGTGGAGGTCAGATAGGCAGTCGCTCCATGTAAAATATTGGTATTCAGCTGCATCCGGTTAGACTGGAAGCCCACCCCAAAATAGCTGGGAAAAGGCTAGGCAGATGATGATGCTATTGTAGGTACATACCCATAGGTATTTATTATAGATAGTACAAATTCATACCCAACTGTTTCAGCGATTCCTCTTTAGCAAAGATGACTGAAATGCTATGTAAGATTGTTAAAGACGCCGTAATGCATTGATAAACAGTTAAGATAGATGAGCCTCGTCTTTCTGTTCTGAATCAAAACTGAACGTAGGTACGCACGGCTACACATCAAGCTATACAATTCCAGTATAAACTGACCTCGCATTGTACGGAAATCCTATACAGTGCGAGATCGGCATAAACTGGATATGTATAGCTTGATGTGTAGTCGTGTGTACCTACCACAGCAACCTTCGTAAGTATTCCAATGGGCTATTTCTGGCAACTCACGAATATAAAAAAATATATAAGTATAGGTATACGCGTAGACTTGAGAAGACCCTCCATTTTTTCGTCGGTTAATAAAAGGATTGAAATCGTAAATAAGGGTTTGAAGTAAAACAACAACTTTTTTTTGTTGTTTATTAATTCCAGAAATTACTACACATGTAATCACCGATGAAGGATGCCTTCGCATCTGGACGTTGTGATTGTATCGAAACTATGGCACCTGTCCCACCGCCGGCGATTAGCAAGGTAGAGCTAGCAACTAAAACCGAGTTTGTTTGACAGAATCCTCGCCGGTGCAGCGGTGGTTTTATCAGTCGGCAGTCAACTATTAATAAATGGACACGGGACCTTACAATCTTTTGTACGTTTCTAGAGCGAGAAAATAGTCTATAGAATAGTCGCGTCGGCGGTGGGACAAGTAAACAAGGGCTAGTTAACAAACTATCAAGCGCAACTTGACAAATTATCAAGCGCGCGTAAACTGCTGTGATTGGTTCAATGATTTATCAACAGCCAATCGTAGCAGTTTTCGAGCGCTTAGTGGCTTTTCACAGTAAACGCGGCGTAAGCGTCGCGTTAGCACAGCATCGTTTGCCGAACGCCCATTCCAAATGCGAAGGGTGCCTAACAGTTCTATTATTTATGTATTTTATAGTAAACTAGGTAAATATTTAAACGATTACTTCATAAACTGAACCTCACCTACACAAAATAATAGAAAGGATCTCTATTGCAATGTTCAACGAGAACGTATAAATAGTGCTTTAAAAAACAACAAGTCCATAGCCCCACCGAATAAATGTCCATGAGCAAAATCAATTTTTTTTTTATTAATACATTTTGTATAACTATCTACTTTTTGCCTTCCCCTCCTTCCCGCGTGATTTAAATTTGCTTTTTATTTGAGCTTACATGCTTACATATTATAAAACAAAGTCCTCCGTCGCGTCTGTCGTTCGTCCTGTTCGCGATAAACTCAAAAACTACTGCACCGATTTGCATGCTGTTTCCACCAATGGATAGAGTGGTTCTCGAGTAAGGTTTTAGTATATAATAACCGTCATCTACGCGGGCGAATCCACGGGCATCAGCTAGTTAATAATAATGGTACTACCAATCGTGTTGAAAGATGAGTGCGCTCTTTCTAACATTTTCATTTCATTTTCATTCACATCTGTGAGCACGAAGCGAGGCTGATATGTCTCGCGTATCACCAAATAACGCGGGTACTTCTCAAACAATGTTTCTTAATTACATTTCTTAGCAACAATCTTTTATCTGTTGCTTGTCGGTGGATAATTTAAATTCTTTGTCCGTGCCATACCGCCATGCTACGTGGTGAAGCTGTGAATCATGCTTCATTCGGTGGGGTCATCGAAATGTGATAATTTGATATCATTATTCCCATAAATTCTCAGTCGGTAAAACTTTAGTCGCAACCAATTTGCTGACACAAATTATAATGATTAAATGGCGGATCACAAGGCGCTGTCATGTACGTTATTTTACAGTAAAAAGTTGGGATCACATGTCAACAGTTACATCCCATTGTTCATTCGGTTAAAATAAATGAAGTATGCAACTGACATGTGATTTCAAAATTATACAGTAAAATATCGTACTGATCATCGCCGTGTGAACGGGGCTTTACGCTAATAAGCGAGTCCTGCTACAGAAAGGCGTACGCGAACCTAATAAGTATTCGGTGCCACTAAATATAATGAAAATACGATGATTATTATCAGAATAAAAATGGGACACAACTGTAGATAATAATGTATTATTGTTACCAGATTAAACACAGAGTTAAGTACCTACACGCGTTTAAGAGCCCAGAATACCTCAGCTCATTCACTCCTTAACCCGCACACACGATACTGCTCGCGGACTGAGTAAGCGGCGGGGACACCGCTCCATGGCGTCAATAGTTTAGGTCATTACTTTTTACGGTGAAAATAATAGTAATTTAATAAGTACTGCGTTAAAGTTCAGTTAATATGCAAAGTTTCATGATCTAATTTGAAGTATTTTTTTAATACCAGCGGTTTATTGTTCGGTTTGGACTTTTTTCTATAGAGAAAATTTTATGGAGTCGTATTTTCGTCAAATATCGTACTTAACATATATTAATCCTCAACTTACCATTTATTTCAAAATTAATGCTGCAGAATTTGCGATATAACGGAGGACCATGCTAAGCAATTTGAGGTATTATAGACTCTTAAAAGTTCTTATTATAATAATAAACACCGATACTAACTGTCGAAAATGGGTTTGGGTAATTATTTCAAAACAACCACTGCTACTAAGTATCTACTAAGTGTAAACATTCATGATTTTTGAGTAATATTATTATCAAAATAGACAGAAATCTTTAAACATGGATAAGTATTTATTTTGAATCCAAATTATATTCAAACGTTAAAATCTATGGTCTACTATGGTTATTACGATGATGATATTATAATAAACAGCAAGAATATCTGAAACATATGATATGGATTAAGACTATTGAATATAATTAGTAATAAGCAGGTTTACCCCGCGTCCTAACCAAAAGCGATCGACACGCGAGTACGCGATCAACGCGCGAGTACGCGATCAACGCGCGAGTACGCAATCAACGCGCGAGTACGCGATCAACGCGCGAGTACGCGATCAACGCGCGAGTACGCGATCAACGCGCGAGTACGCGATCGACGCGCGAGTAAGCAATCGACGCGCGAGTACGCGATCGTCGCGTTCATGTCACGCCTTTGGTTCAGGAGCGGCCTGGCTTTTATCTACAACAGGGGCGTAGCTACGCATTTGGTTAAAGCGCCCGTATCAGCCGTATCAATGACGCGGGGCCCCTAAACGAAAATTCGTAGTTTTAAAGCACTACCTCAAATTCTTATGGATAAAGGCCCGGAATTAATGAATACAATGCAATTTGTTTATTACTTCCAAAGGCTTCATGATACAGGCGCGGTCTAATTCTCCAGTTCCTGCATTATTTAGTAAAAACCTTTACCTATGCAAGTCAGGGTTCTCCATATTTGTAGCTGGCTTCGCCCGCTCATCCATTCTCATAATAAGATCACAATAACACCTTAAACTTCTGAGTCAGAATGCTGTTTTATTTATTTAGTTAAAAAAACAATACCCCCCTTTAGCCCTCCTTTTCCTTTTTTTTACTAATCGATTAAAAATGGCCCCCCCATATTTAACACTAGCTACGCCACTGATCTGCAAACATTTATATTTATGGGTATTATCATAATAAACCCAGGGATTATCTGTACTTATACATTTACGGGATTAAGTATATATGGGTAATTATTATTATAATAAACACTGAATAACTGTAGACAATCAGAAAAACATAAAAAATAATTTAAGTATATTATATAATCCCACATATATAGTTCAGTAAAATAGTAATAGATGAATAAATATGAATATATCTCACAAAAGTTAAAATATAAACGTCAATAGGAGGCATATGGGTCAAATGTTCGTCCAATATCAATAACCCTCGGAATCTTACGTATATGGCCGCTCCGTGGCCATTTGTAATGCATTAAAGATGTGCGCGGGATTCCACAGGAGTATCGCCCTGTGTAGGGCTCATTTTAAATGGTCATTGATATTAGACGGGGGCAAATTATCACTTTAATTACAATTAAACACCGAATAACTGTAGAAATCTACGGTTTATAGATCATTGCTCAAATATATGATAACTCGCTTACTTAGGCGATTATTACATTCCTAACAATTTACTGTTACTACTTCATTATTATACTGATTACTTAAATCTTTAATATTATTTTTACTACAACATTAAGAGTGTAAACATTCCGAAAAAACAATTCTACTTGTGTGTATTGAATATTACAGTAGAGACCCAATCATCTGATCAATTTGTTGATTTGGATCATCAAATTTTTTCCATGCAAATTAAAATCTTTACTAGTAAATACCTCTTAAGTGTAGAATATTTCAGTGGCGTCGATGTACTTATAGCGAACGTGCATTTGGATTTGACAATATTTATTTGAAATAATTGTGTATAAACTCGAAGTCTATAATTTCTTACTTTTTAAACTTTAGCGTAATATTTTGACTTAAAAATCGTACACATCCGGATAGTCGCCAATCCATTTAATCGAGTTCCGGATAGCTGGGTTTCTACTGTACAATTCGTTTTTCTATTATCTGCATGAATATATTAAACATTGAGAGACCATTTGAAACTATGAGTCCTAACTGCAAGCTGTAATAGAACACCGTAAACTATAAAGCGATGCTACTACTGTAGAGCCGAATATAATGGCTTGGAACACGATTCACTCCTCTTCCTGTGGCGCCCCGTTACCGTTCTCCTGAGGCTGCGGTACGCTGTTTGTCCTGAAATTATACACAAAACATGAACGCGTCGAACCACGCACAATGAAGAGTTCCGTAGTTGGGATGAATTTATCCCAAGAACAAACTTCACATATGGCAGTACATGTTTTTGCAACTGAAAATGTAAGTTGGTCGATTATTACTCGGTAACTTGTAGAGTCTACTTAGCTGTGATAGTCTTCCCTTTCGTTATAATGACTACCGTGAAATAAAAAAAGAAGACTGAATAAGTATGTTAGTACTTGAAAGCTAGAACTTGTTTGTAGCCAATTTCACCTGTGGGGTCAATTTAGTTATTTGGTAAAATCCATCAAGCTGTTTAGGCTAAAACCATGGAAATAAACCAAAAAAAAAAAAATTGCTATCTTTTTTCAAGTCTCGTCTGTGGTGGATATTTGGACCAGGGCCAACACTTTTTTGCCCAATGTCCTTTAGGATTAGGGCAAAAGAATGATGTTGACGTACCTGCTCATGTTAATAAACCGTGCGGCGGACGTGTACCGCGTGGCGTCATAGTCGGTCGAGTTGGCGGCTCGCTCCCTCACATAGTTGCGCATATACTCGCGAAACGCCATGCGCATTGGTGCGTTGTCCTGTGTCTGCGCCTGAACTGCGGCCGGCCGCTCGTTGGCAGCCTCGCGCACACTCTCTGTGGAACGCATTTCATAGAACAGCTAATAAATAATGGATTATCAAAACGCGATTTTACTATGGATATTAAATGAAATGTTCTGGATTTGATAGATTTTTGACATCTTCCGTCACAAACAGCACTGTCATCTAAGTTAATTTAGTAGCGAACTTTACTGTCACTGATAATGTAAACAAATGAAATCAATGAAATAAACAATGAAGATCAGAAAATGTACCAGTGGTAGCCAATTTCTAGTACCACTTACAAATTGAGTTCTTTAATTTGATTATTTGAATACTCTAAACCCGAAATTCTAACTATAAACATTAAAGATCACCTTAAAGATGTTTTTGAGGTTAATTTTAATGCTTTTTCAATTACAATTTAATCATGTTATTCAAGGAATATTGCTGGAAAGAGCAGTGAAATATCAAGTTGTAACCTTCTAAATACAGATGATGATGAAACTAAAGACTGTGAAGGCAGATGTCAAAAAAAAACTGTCAAATCGAGTACATTTAATTTAGATGACATTAAAAAAACATGACTGAAAACTTGAATATAAAATATCAACACTTCAACTGACCAATGAAGAACGTGATCATCACATTTGAACTGCGTTCAAGATGTGTCATCATTCGACAACATAGATGACACTGATAGCTCTTGAACGCGGTTTAGATGTACTGATCCCGTTCTAAACTACTGTTTCATTGGTGGAACTCGGCCCTAGTAATCATTTAAAAAAGGACGGTTACATACCTTCCATAAATCCATTTAGAGTAGTCGGTGGTCTAGTCTGCCGCAGACACCGACGCTTTCGCGACGGCATGCCCGAGATGTACGCATCACTGTACGGCTCCTGAGGCTCCGCGCGCTGATTCTGTTGATCACGAGTGAACACTGGCACCCACTCCTCACCCCAGTGCTGCAAAATCATCAGCGGAGGTACCTGCATAGCGCCCGGTACAACCAAACATTAAGCAGTGAATGTGCAACGCCAACAAATAAAACCGCGCCAATATTACCGCCACTATTACGTTATAATACAATTTACTGAAAGCAAGTTTCATCATTAATCGATTACGTAAACACGATATAACAGCTCCAAGTTCTTCCGATTTGAAGTAGGTGCTACTTATTTATTCGGAAAAATTTAAATACCGTAGTAATTTTAAAATTCTAATTTGGTCATTAAAACATACGTTACTATGAGAATTATCTACAGTTATGTATTTGAGTAGGGTTTTCGCTTTTGAGGACTGTGTTTGTATTGTGACTTAGTAACACTTACGAATCGTATGTTTTGGTCACTAGTGTGGCGCGTTGGAGTTGCTGGCTCACTCCTTTCCTTCGGGGTCCTAAATAATTATTAAAAATTAATAAACATGTCCACCGAAGCAAGGTGTTGCTACTATCTACAAGTGAAACTTATTATCTAAAGTCACCCCCGTGGAGAACAAACTTTTAATCGGCCAGTAGTTTAGTTGAGTTTAAAGGAAGAGTTATGGCTTATTTAGATGCATAAAGTAAACAAAACTTATTTAACTAATACTAATGTCGGAGTTATCGAGTTAATGGGTTTAGATTACATTAAGAATACAGGTGGATCTATGAATAGTATATGAACAATGAATGATCAGCACAAGCCTTCTGGAAAAGTAAGCATGTATAGGAATTCAGCGTATTTAGAAATATGAAAGTGCATCAAGGCCTTTGGAGATTTAACAAAGAAACAAGGCGTTCTGCCCATAGAGGAAAATAGCCTACTAAGCTATCGGCCGATTAAAAATCTTTAGTCTGAGGGGTACCTTAGAACTCACATAACGCGACTGGGTGAAGTGACGGGCGACTGGGGGGCCGTGTTGGATGTCGCAGTGTGAGGGGCGCGCGTGGTGGAGGAGGCGACTGATGTGGTGGCCTGAGTGCCGGCGGGGGCGGGGGCAGGCGCTAGGGGCGAAGAGGTGGCCTCCTCCGGCATTGGCGCGGTACTAGTATGTGAAGTCTCGGGATTAGTCAGCGGTAGGTTCTCCGCGGGCTCGTCGCGCGCCGCTTGAGCTGACGGTGACACCTCCATCGGAGTCGGCTCCTCATCGTCCTCAAGTGGGGGCGGCTGGAATGACAAACAAATAGGCCAATTCCTTTTTAAAATTCGCCATTTATTATTATTATTTAGTAAGGCACACATGCAGCTAATTAGCTGATGTGTGTGTATTTCAAATAGCTTGAAGATATTTAATCTGTCCAGTCGGTTCTTGAAGCAGTTCAGTGTGAAAGCCGTCACAACATTTTCCAGGAGCCTATTCCACGATGTTACCACATTAGGGAAGAATTGCTTCAAAGGCAAATTATTTTTTGATGAATTTTCCCATAGTTATGTCCACGCAAATATATGTTGGCATTAAGTGCAAAAGTTTTGGAGGTTGAGCACTTCGTAATGTTCCGTAATTAATTATGCATCTTCAAATATCTTACCGATGGCACGGCAACTCCTGGCCGGCGATGCAAATGCTGCTGAATATGAGCGCAATGTGAGCCCAAAGTGTTGATGATAGCGTTCAGATTTTCATTGGCAAGAACCAGCACCACTCCTTGAATGGATTCATCAAAATAACGAATTCTCAAATCCTGTAGAAACAACAATAACATTAGAAAATATTACTTTTCAGCAAAGGATTTCATTCAGGCTCCGAACATTTTGTACCTACCCTAAGTTAAAAAAGTTCAGGGATTATTACCGTTTTTATGATTTAATATTTTCCTTCTGGCTTACTTTAAATTAGGTACGATAATGATTGATCTCCTTTGAGTATTTATTGAGTATCAAATACACTTTATAATAAAATAATACCAGCCAATCACTATTCCACTGCAGGACAAAGGGTGACAATTTTTTTATTTTTTTTATTTATTAATTTCTCAAATGCTCTCGTTCTTATACAGAGAAGACACGAGCATTAACTACCACGTTTGCTCAAAGCGGATTGCCCATTTCAGACTTATATTAATTAAGGCCAGGTATCTTCACGATATTTTTTCACCGATGTCTGTAATGTCTAAGATAAACTGCTGTTTTAGAATTTGCCAGAATCTTACCAAGAAAGTCCTGTAAAGGTGCCGCAAGCCATCGAGTCCTTCAACGCACAAGTGCGAGATCAGTGTACAGAAATCAGTGTAGAGCCGTGAGAAGATGGCGTAGAATCGAGCTGCATACATATCTCCCATTGATTCGGACATGACGGCGCCGATCAACGCGGGCAGGCGAGCGCGGAATAATGAGCGAATCGAGCAATAAGCGTCAAACTCATCGCGAAGAGGAGTTATGTTATCCTGTGAAGGGTACAATGATTAAAGAAATAAGCTGCGTTTTTGGAATTAAAAAAAAACCGGCCAGGTGCATGTCGAACCACGCACAATGAAGGGTTCCGTAGTTGGGATGAATTTATCCAACAAACTGAACATTGTAGTTGAAAAACTTGTTCTCCCATACAGAATGTATGGGAGAACATGTATTGCAACTGCAAATTTAAATTGGTCGATTTTTACTCGGTAACTTGTGGAGCCTACGTAGCGGTGATAGTTTTCCTTATAATTTCGGCCATGAATTTTTTCACATATCCAAAACCAACCATTTAGCTGGCAGAGGGGGGGGGACACTTGACTCTAACAAAAATATTTCGCAAACGGATCCCAAAAATGGATTTCACAAACTCACTTTCCAACGATACCCCACACCATGGGATCGACGAGAAAAAAAACACCATCCACACTACGTGTAGAGGAGGTACCCTAATTTTTTTTTTAATTAGACGCACAGACAGACAGACAGACGGACATAGCCTTAGTAATAGGGTCCCGTTTTACCCTTTGGGTACGGAACCCTAAACAATGGTTTCCTTGGTCAGGGTTTGAGTGTTTTTCCCACTGCAGGTTTAAGCCCTCTTCTCATACAGAGAAGGCAAGAGCATTGATCACCACGCTTACTCAAGACGGGTTAACGATTTCAGACTTATGTTAACTGTAAGTGCAGGTTTCCTTACGATGTTCTTTCACCGATGTCAGCAATGTCCAATTTAACTATACTAGTCTCAAAATCAAATAGTCATAGTATTTATTTCATGTTTTGGTGCTATTGATGTTACGATTTACATAAATAGTGCTTCAGCAGTCTTTTTTAAATTGACTATTTTTCAAATCAAAGCAATTTTTAATTCCAATTCCATTGAAATATCCCCAAAACCATAGACAATTTCGAGCAGGCATTATTGTTTACATCTTTGGCCAATGAATCGCTTAGGGTTTAGATAAAAGATAAGGAACAAATTTTTTTCGCGCAGTTTTGGGCTATTTTTTTCGGGTTTTTCATGAGGCGCTAATCCTGGATCTTTATCAAAGTGTTTACCTTAACTTTGTTGTTTTAGGATCCTTACCATAATCTTCATTAGCCTATGGACCATAAAAAAAACTACGTGAAAATTAAAAGCACAAAACCTATTTTCAATTCAACTTACCATTTCATTAATAAAATCTGTGAACTCATTGACAAAGAAATCAGTAACTCCGAGAATGGAGCTGTCCGTGGCATCGGCGCTAGCCCGCGTTGTCAAGTTCTGTATGTAGTTGCGCAAAAGGACGCGCAGTTGCATGAATTCATGCGGGATCAGCACGGGCTCCCCGTTCAGTGACTGCAGAGGTTCCGGCATGAACAAATGACGAGCCTGTGAATATTGCAAGTTTTTTACTTTGCCTACTCTCCAAATACACTGCTATAAGGATATTTTGGGGTTAGAATAACGTTGATAGGGGGCGCTGTTCGTTTATGAAATGTATTCAAAAAACAAGATGGCGGCTTTAGTTCCATCCGATTTTGCCATGTGCCAATCTTCATGAAAATCAGATACGTTAAGAATAATGTATTCCATTATTTGGAGAGTAACTTCATCGTGTAATTTTATGACTTGAATCGAGATAGGGTCAATAATGATCAAATGTCTCAGGGTAATGTGGATACTACTATTATTACTAATTACTTACAACAGTCAGCAAGAAAGCGCTGAACCAAGACTCCTGTGATGGAGCGCTGCTGAGCAGACGCACAATAATAGTCATGTGCTCCTGAAAATAAAAACTTACATTAGCCATCACTTCTTCTGAGATAGTGCGCACTACCTACGTTTTTTGTCATATTTTTGACATTAACTGTCAATGAGATGAGATCGCGACTAGATTTTGAACGTTTTTAAATAATTGGCCTTCAACAACAGTCCTATCGGTTGTAGACAGAACTGTTTTGTTCTGTCAAAACAAAACAATTTTGTCTTAGGCTATTTTATTTATTATTGAGATTATTATAAACTGTTACTTTTATTTAATTGCAATTAGGTATATTTACTTATTATTGAAAGGAGATGTTTGATTTTGGGCCAGCACTTTGTACACTACATAGATCAATAAGAAAAAAATAGGGGATTTTCATAAAAATACAAATAAATTAATTTGAAGAAGAGTACAGGTGTACAAAAATGATCATTTGGGAAGATTTGTAATAAGGTAAACCTATTTTTAGGGCGGCCATGACAGTTTTGTTTGACTTGACGTTTGACATTTGTAAATTTGTTAACTAAATATTGTTCAACCATTCGTTTCTTGCTTCTCTAGAAACCGATGTAACAAAGCTCTAGCTGCTCGAATAGGTAATATAAGGTGCTACCGCAATCAAGTAGCTTTTATTCAGAGACTAAGTAGCTGTTATTAGTCCTATTTTAATTATTATTATTTTTGGCGGCCGACTCCATGAGTCGTCCCGACCGTCAAGAGGTACCCATCAAACAAAATGTCATTGTCAAAATGACATTTACGTTGACCATATTTACGTTGTGTTACTCTGTTTGACCGAGATAATTTGAATGTACAATAAAACGAAGTAATATTCAATAAAATTAACATTCAATAACGGTTACTATATTGTATAGCCATATTTATGTATAGTGTACACAGTGCTAGCCCAGGCTCCATACATTTCTGAAACATCTCCTTTAGCTATTGTATTTCATGTATTCAAACAAAATTATCAATGAATATGAATATTACCAATAAAATCGATGGTACGGACTTCCCTTTTCGGGCGAGCAGTTTTTGTATTTTTTTTTTTGTAGCGGTAGCTAGCTGTGTCCCCAGCCAAAAATGACAGACTCTTTTGTTCAGAAGATTGCGCTTCTGCCTTCTCATATATTATGCAGGATGTAAGGGTAAACACCGTTGTCACTAAAACCACTTAAATATAAAAATAAATGACCGAGTAACAACAAAAAAAAAACTTTATTTTCTTTAAAAGATTTTAAAAAGTAATATGACGACATCGTTCGCAAATTCGTGGATATGCGCCCGAGTGACGTGGGTAATTAGGCACTGTAACGGTCGCCGCCCGTCCTACCTACCTACACAACACATGAATAAATACACAATTCACATAACCTGTGATGCAACTTTCCCTTCATACTTTTCCTGGCTTAGGACAAGCGAAAATACCTAAGTACCTTGGGTGTTGTGACGTGTCTACATGTAAATTTGATTTCGCTTCTTTTCGATTTTTTTCGGCAGCTGCTGGTTGCTACGACCCTGACCGACTGAAGTGAACTGGCCGTAAGTAGGTACATCGTTTCACGATTTAGCAGGTTGTTCAGGCAACAATTCTGCGTACATTTTACGAAGTTCGTTCAGATTATTACCCGCGATAGCATAAAGTGCACTGTTCATCCGTCCATTTCGGTGCACTGTTCATTCGTGTAATCACAAAACTACAATTATTATTTACGCACGAGAAATGAGCGGCGCTACGATACCGCGCTGCGTGAAATTACATGTGCTCGCTAGCGAAACAGCTGACTGACTGGGGGGGGGGGTCGCGCTCGCGGCCGGTCAGCCGCGCCCCCCGCCTGCGTTGAGACGCAAGTTCGTTGCCCTAGCGCAAAGGGTGAGAAATACTCCAGTTAAAAAATTAAGATTCTCTCTAAAAAAAGTTGTAATTTTCCATTGATTTTACGTTCTATAAATGAAACCAAACCACTGGTTTCAAGGATAACGGTGTTTACCCTAACACCCTGTATTCTCTAAGTACTCACGTCATTGATGTGATGATTGCGATGCATCAGATATTCGATATGTTGAGCAGCAACTCGCTCGGCGCGGGCGCGCTCCTGGGCAGCAATCTGTTGCTGTTGATGTTCCCTTTAAAACAATTATGATGTTATTTGATTCCCTATACATAAACTTTGTATGTCGACATTGACAGTGGGTTGGTAAACATTTGTGAAATTGTCACAAAAATTGTATTGACAAAATAATATGGCGGCGTTAGTCCTGATTTTGGCCACCCACCAAAAGAACATTCTAGAGTTGTTTTAAGTACCTGCGACGTTGCAGACGACGGCGGGCATGCTGGCTGTCGCACTGCAAGAATCGGTCGTAGATCAAGTTAGCCAGGGACACGGCCTGGGCGCGCGTCGTGGTCGTAGCGCGACGCACATGCAGGCTCGGCGCTGGTGATAGACACACAATTTACATAGACAAGAAGATAGTGCTCAGAACCAAATCTTAACAATTCCTGGATTTAAAAGAGTGTCCATGGAGTTTTGCCCGTTCTACTGCATAGGAAGAAGCTAGCTTCATCTTTCTGACCAACCAACTCCTTGACAATTGAAAAGTGCCTTTGTTTGGTTAATTTGGAATAAATGGTTTGAGTTTGACTACACCACTTGCCTTTTACCATGGCAATATACGTTACTGAACCACCTAAATTATTTGAATAATCCAATATCATCTTGAATTTTTAGTTTTCTAATAATAATTTATATTCCGCGAAAGGGAAATAAGCGCTATTGCCATGCTAAAACGGAAATTGTTTAGTTATTCTTATTACCGAGATGTGTTAAAGACATTTTTAATAATATAATTATGAATAATCCGAATAACAGAAGACCACATAACTTACGGGTAGCGGTATGATGCTGTGAGACATATTCCTGAGCTGGGGCCTGCTGCCCTGCGGTCTGATTGTTTTGTGCGGCCTGATTGTTCTGTGCGGCCTGATTGTTCTGTGCGGCCTGATTGTTCTGTGCGGCCTGAGCGGCATGCGCAGCCTGCTCTGCAAGTTGAGCGGGATGCCATATCGGATTCGGCATACTCGGATTGGCCAACGCCTGAAGAACTGGCGCTAGTTGAGCCGGATTCGGCTGGGTGGGAATGTGCAGGGTGACGCCTTCTACCCCGGGCACGAGTCCCTGACGAATCACTGATGACACGATATTCTGGAGCAAGTCCGCGCTTGGCGGCCCGCCCCACGGCATCGGGGCGAGGTATACTAGGGAATAAGGATTATGATTAAGTAAAAACTTGAGTAAGATTTGATTTGCTATAGTTTGAAAAATGACTAGAAGAGTTGTGTTTGATTATAACTTGGATTTAACAAAAAAAAATGCAAATAAGTATGATGAAGTGAGTAAAAGTAGTGTTTACCTTCGCCATGTTGCTGCTGTGGAGCGGCCGCAGCATTTCCAGCAGCGTTATTATTATTGCCTTGCACAATGGAGCCCAACCCGATGGCGCCTCCGTGCGGTATCTCCTCCATACTCATCACGACTTCTACTCCACCAAGACTGCCAGATTGGCTCAATCCTCTAAACAAATTCTCAAAATCTACGACAAATACATGAAAATTAATACAATGAGTAGATAATTACAGTCGAACTTATTAAGCAATCTATTTACTGATTTATAATTTACGTAATAAAGTAATGAATTTACCGAAATATTGAAGAATGTTTACGTTTAGCATAGCTGTAATTTCATTACTCTATTAAAGATTGAGCCGGTGGCTATTACTCGTAGCTACGTGTCAAAATAATCTAACTAAGATAAAAGACAGATTACGTGCAGTACGGAGCACGGTAAGAAGTTCCCCTTTATTGAAATCGTCTTACCAAGCAGCACTTGACGCCTGTTGGCCTGGCCGGCGGCGCCCGCGCCTTGCCCCTGCCCCTGTTCTTGAGCGTTCACCACAGCGGCGGCGTTAGTCAAACCGTTCAGCAGAGCGTTCTCTAAGGGAAACGCGATTGGGACCCTTGTTTCTATCTCTACTTGATACGTGATGGGATCTGGCTGAATGTTTATATTGACAGTCG
This sequence comes from Lithophane leautieri, assembly GCA_949152455.1. Classification (NCBI taxonomy): domain Eukaryota; kingdom Metazoa; phylum Arthropoda; class Insecta; order Lepidoptera; family Noctuidae; genus Lithophane; species Lithophane leautieri. The sequence goes on along the minus strand of OX424458.1, from coordinate 14,905,734 downwards.
GTTGGGTGGTCCTACCGGCGTGAGCGGTGGCTCTGTTCGTGTTAGTGCCAGAAGCGTTTGCAGATGTCTGTGTGGCAGGAGCCCTTGATTGCACTTGGATATTGTTGGCGTTGGCTTGTGGCTGCTGTGCGGGCGTCAGTGGCGCCTGCGGCGCTTGTGACGCTGATGGCGCCTGAGGCACTGTTGGCGCTTGTGGCGCTACTGGTGCAAAAGGTGCTGATGGCGCTGTTGGCACAGATGGCGCTATTGGCACAGATGGCGCTGCTGGCTCTGATGGAGCTGAGGGCGCTTGTGGCGCTGCTGGCGCTTGTTGTCCTTGCTGTGGTGGCGAGCGCCGGTTCGATTGAACTACATTGATGTGTGCCTACCAAATAAAACATATTTAAATAAAAATACAGATACATTGACGAAATGACGTTGATTAACGGCTTTAACAGACATGCTACTTTAACACAAGAAATTGCTGAAATGCACGATTTTGTTATTGCGAGTGAACGCAGATGCGGCATTAATTAAGTTAAAAAAAAAGCCGACCACCGATGCTAAAACTTACAAGTAGCATGTCTGCTAAGGTCCTCAAAAGTAGACCGTACGTACCTGCATCGGGATAGGGTGGCGTACCACACTGGCGTCAGACGTGAGGCGCGGGTTGCGCTGTCCGACTTGGAAATTAATGTCGCTGACGGCGTGGTAGGCGTGCGCGAAGCTGTGCATTATGTCCGAGACCATGTCCACGGTGCGTTGTGCACTGATGCGCTCTTCCTCGGTAAATACAGGCGGCTTTTGGATTAAAATATCATTAGTAGTTAGTTGTTGCCACAATTTACGATGACGAAAACGTAATTCATAACTTGGTATTGTTTTTTAGGCAGCGTCTTTTGGTTTCCCGAAGGGTTGGGGAGAGGTGTACATATAGCACTCCCAACCTTTTATTTCTATAAATCTGCAGAGCAAGGGCCTCCTCTCGAGACCCGTAGTCCCAGTTATTCTATTCCAGTGGAATAAGTATTGCCAGACAATGCAGCAGGGTACTGACCTCAGGATTATTAGCAGCGCGAAGCATCCTGACGTAGTTGGCCCGGTAGGGGGCGAATTGTTCTTGAAGTGTCTCCAGTTCTTCGAGCAATTGTCCAAGGTCGCGGGGTCGAGAGTGGCGGGCGCGCAATGCTCGAATTGCTCTGTAGCTCCTTTCGTGGGGAGGTCGAGACTCATTCAAATATATCAAAATATCTGTCATCATACGTTGATGACTGATATTTTAATGTTAGTAAAAATGTGTTAGTAAACTAGAAATTATGAGTATAGATCGGAATAGGTAGTACAATTTCATAACGATATCTTATATAGAATGGCAGGTTAAATATGGGAAATACTTTAAGAAGCGGGTACTAGTCATGACAATAAACAACTTTTACTCTAAGACCAACACAGAAATATGAAAAAAAAAAAAAACACATTTTTTCATTATATGTCCCAGTTGGTAAAATGTCCCCCTTAGTAAAAAGTCCTATTAGTGACTACTACACTCCTTTAAAATGTGTCCCTTCTTTTGTCTGCCATATAGTGTTGCCATACATCTAAGTTCGTTATCCACAATTAAACTATCTGTTCCGATCTACAATTATGGCTGTTACAAAGACAGCCAGATGATCAAACGCAATCCTGACGTCTTTGTTCGGAATAGGGAATATGCATGTATTTTTTTAATGATTTTATTCGACAGGTTTACATCGCCAAATAATAGTTTAAAAAAATTCGACTGTAAAAAAACAATTTAAAGTACTTAAAACAAATGTTTAAAATATCCAACCGACCTGGGCTATTTAAACCCCCTCCATTTGGCGCGCTTGGTGTGGTGACATGACAGTCTATGAAAACAAACAAACAAGTGTCGAGTCAATGTCAAACACTCCTTTTTCTATGAGTGTTTGACATTGACTTGACACTTGTTGATTGATTTGACATTGACATTTTGATTGTTGTCATAGACTGTTACATCACATCCGCTCTGACCAATAGCGTCGATTTTCAAGTGTTTGAATATACCACAGTTTTTTGCACTTTTTAAAGATTAATATCTTGCTCTAAAAGAAATATTATTCAAAAATATTGTTGGAGGCATAATTCTGAAGTAATATAGTTTATAAAAAAAAAATACTTGACCCTTATTTGAATCACATGTATATTCCCTATTAAATCGGATTTGATACAAATTCAAATTGACAGTGAATATGGGGGATATTACACTTTCTAGAATCATAGATATATGACAATGTAATATAAACATATGAATCATTTGTGAGCTTCGGTATATTAATATATTTATTACATTTTATATAGGACTAGCTGACCCGACAGACGTCCTATCCAAAATTTTAATCATTCATACAAAATTCCCATAAAAGCACTTTCAGTTATCCATAATTTTCTAAAATTCCCGGCTTCTTAAAATTTTTTTCTTTCCGTAAGAGCTTGGTTCGGACTATTACAAACATTTTAAAACAAAAATTTCCAAATTTGTCCAGCTGTCCTGAAGTGATGCGCTCACCAACGAACAACATTTCATTTTTTGACCAAGCGAGGGAAGCGTCTCTTCTTCAAATCCGGCAAATTTGCTTTTCTCTGTCGGTTTGTTGGTACTCCTCTACAGGTCTTATTTTACTATCCGATCTGGACGAAACTTGGTATTGGTACAGGTTTAACGACTTAATAGATTTTTGCCATCGGGGATTTTTGATTGGAGGGGCACTTCCTCCAATAAGAGACAAAAAGGGGGCTACTGGATATCTCCGTCTTATGAGATCCGATTTCAATGGTTCTTTTTTATCTGAAAGGTAATAACTTTAAGTTGGTCTCATAAAAATTTGGTGAAGATCTGATGAGGATCTTCGGCGTAATGAGCAGAATAGCTCCTCAATATGCGGTAAATTGTTCAATTTTAGATTTCTACCAGTGGAATCGGCCCATTAACTACTAGGTAGGGATTGATGGAGCACCTGGGACCACCTTCTCATCACAAAACTAGAGAATTCTGAAAATAATTTTCTGATTTCTAAAAACAATAAAACAAACAACATGGTAAATGGGATATTTACCATGTTAAACAACGTTTTAATGTTTTAAATAACTATATTAATTTTTGCATAAAAAGATTGTGCTCGCAAGGTCTACTGATTATGATCGTAGTGTAATATCCCCTTAGAAAGTTATTGGCAAAGCAATAATTTTTATTTTCTTAGCTACGACGTTATTTTCCTTGAAATATGATAATGATATACTCGTAAGTAATGTAAGAATAAAATGTCACAAATTGTGAATAAAATCGTCTTTATTCCAACTAGGATCGGAAGAATGAAATGTGAAAATATGACTATTTGTGGGTCTACCATAAAACGCCCATACACCCCGCCCCTTCAATAAATTTTCTGTAAAATAATTGAAATTTGTGTACTATCGAAGAACTTCATATCTTAGCAGTTTCAAAACAAAATCCCGTGACCACGATTACTACATCTGTTACCGCCCCGGTTCTATAACGGCTGAGCGCTTCAAACAGAAATAGTCCTTACGATGCATAGCTACGAACTTCTTCGATGGTACATAACAAGCAACGGAATTAAAATTCGTTTGTCAATTGGTATATAATGTATAAATGAACAAGAGAATTTGAAAAATGATATTAAAATAAAAGCCAAACCAATTTTAATTTTTAAATCTCTACTGAATGGGGTCGCGCTCAGGGATATTTCTTAAAAGTAATCAATTTATAATTTGAACTGACCAGCATTTACGTATATTAGCACATGCCAATAAAATTGAAATGTTCTCAATTTGTCATACTTTTTATTGACAGCGTTTTAAAAAAAAAAACTACTTATTAATTAAAGTTTGATTAGTTTAAGAGTATCCCTTAGTAGCAAGGTAAATGTCAACAAAGAAGTTTGTTATGCACGCCTGCACGGCGAGCACGACCTACTGTGACACTGCTTGACTTGACATATTTTATTACATTTTAGTCGATAAAACCGTTATAATTTTATATTAAATGCTAGCAAGGCGGCGTGAGGTAATTTCTTGACATGTGACATAACTTCTTGACGTTTAGTTGGAATTCAATATGTCATATTTGATATTATGGGCGCACCCATTTTGTTACAAATGTGACATTTTGACAGATGACTAAGAAAATTTTATCACGTTCGGTTATCGTTTCGTTCTTCGTTTTATCTCGGAGGTGGTGATAAGATTAAAAATTGAAAAAAAATAAAAATATGAAGTCAGTTACAAGGGCATATCGCGCCTCTAGATTATGTCACATAGTTGACCCGTGTATAGTTGGAAATAAACCGCTTTGAACCAAAATCCGTGGTTTAAAAACCGTTTTAAATTTGTTTAACACGGTTTTTAAACCACGGTTTTTGTTTTAAAACGGTTGATTTACAACTATACACCCGTGCTAACATTTAACTGTGGGTTTGCACTTGCGAAACATGTTGAACATGTGAATGTTGCTTGACAGAGGTCAAGCATTGTATTTTGCACGCAATACCGCAGGTTGTTACGTTGTAGATAAGCGTTATTTTTTTCCGCCTAGATGTGGCGCTATCAGAACAACTGATCTTGCTATGATGGAGTGATGTTACACGAGCAACATTCCGCTTTGCTTTTTCACTCAGATTTGTCCCTATAGCCTTAAGGTGTGTCCAAACATTGAGCAGCAAGAGTGCGGCAGCAACACGCGGCGTTTGCAGGACACATTTCTGCCGCGCTCTAGTTAGGTAAAAATGTTTATACGCGGCAGGTAGCCAGAAGCCTTCGCGCGCGGCAGCCGTCCAATCAAAGCGCGGCAGGGCGCGCGCGGCAGCCGCGCACTATTGCCGCTTTATGCTTGGACACATCTTAAGGCTATAGGGACAAATCTGAGTGAAAAACAAAGCGGAATGTTGCTCGGAAGATGAAAAGCCGGGTACTCACCTTCGTCGTGCATTCTGAGCGCGGGCAGCTGCATCGGTGGTTTCATCACCATTTTCGTCAAGTAGGGGTTCGGGCTGCATTCAATCATACATAAACAAGTCAAAATATCATAAAACTTTTCATTTTGAAGTTCATAACATGATGTGATCTCGCGACAATTAAAGGTCTGATTTGACGTTTCTCATTATACATGCCGCGATAACTTTGTATGATCGTCTACGGTTTGGCTTTGAAACTCTCCCAAATTTAAACTTGGTTTAAAAATTAAAGGTTTTCAAATTAATTTAATAACTGTTAAATATTAAAAACTCGTACGTGGAAAGAGGTAATCAGGCAGGGAATGAGGTAACCCGGAGAACCAAAGTTGTCGACATAGCTCACAGAATAAGCAAGCTGAAGTGGCAATGGGCCGGCCATATTAGCCGTAGAAACGAAAACCGTTGAGGTAGACGTATTATTGTAGGAATACCGCGAATCGGCAATCGTAAGGTAGGACGCCCTCAGGGTAGGTGGAACGACGATCTTCGCAGGATGATTGGTAGCAGCTGGATGAGAGTTGCCAAGAATCGCGATGAATGGCGTGTAATTGGCGAGGTCTATGTCCACCTGTGGGCTGCTGTAGACTGATGATGATAACTTGTAATAAAACGATATGCCTCGAGAATCAGTTTTAAACAATGTACTTAGATAAATTGTCGATTACAAACTCTAAGATAAATCTATGACAAATCGATATCTCGAGAATCGGTTTATAAAGCAACCGATTTTTTCCCCCATCACTACACAATGTATTTTTATAGCTGTCAAATTGGACTTCTTAGATTGTCGCGAGTTCAAGTATATGAGAACAATTTCACACCAATACAATGATGATAAGTTAAGTTACACATGTTTTAATCAATATCTAATCATTCAGCTGATGATTTGCAAAATTTCTGCTCAGTTATTTATCGGTGCATCAGATTAGGTATAATTAATGACTTTCAATTATTATTTTCTAGACATTCATTACAACTTCGTACATAATACATACTTAATTATTTTGAACCCATTGCTAATAACAAATTATCTGACACATACATTTCCACATTTCCCAAAACAATCTAATCTAGAGAAATATTATTTACGAAATAATGATAATAATTTAATATGAGTACATACATACTACAAAATATTTATCAAACAATACATCAGCTAAGCCTCACAAGCTCACTAAGGACTTTCGGAGGAGTTAGCACAACAAACGTATCCACGCAAGAAAAACACACTATAACACGGTGGCGGAGCTACAAAATTGAGATTCTCGAGCAATAAATTGCTCTTACAGGACATTTTGTATTGATAGGTACCAGATTCGAGTACAAACTTTCCGTCTCAAATGGCGTATAATATCTTTATCAAATGGCGCAGTGGTTTTATCAATAATTTTAATGGTAATGATAAGTCTCGTGTCTTTCGTATATTTCACAAGATAATTATTTTAATGAAAACTAAACGTACTTATAATAGAACAGTAGTACGTTCCAATAACTGTGATACAAGTAACAAGTAAAATGCCAGACTATTGATTACTAAGTCCACTAAACTAAGTATGGGAAAAATAGTTCCAGAAACTATAACTTATTCAAAGATATGGTGCCACAAGGTCACACATGTGGCTGGTCTATTTGGGTCGATATGCAGTAGCTACATCGATCGAATACATTTAACATTTACAAAGGACGGTCTTCCGAGTACCACTTTAATGTAAAATGCATTTAACTATTTGTTTTTGTTGTATCAAGAATCTGAAAGCTAATTCCCGTAGTTGAAAACATTCAAAATCCAGTCACAATCTCATCTCTGCGCCGACCAATGTCAAAAACTTGTCAAAAATGTAAGACTGGTATTTTTGATATATTGAGACTGAGATTAGTCCATTGGGCCATTGGTATCAGTTTATATACATGATTAATACTTTCTGGGTCTACCGGCGTGTCATAGGTCGCTTAAATACACCACAAAATACTTTATTATCAATAAAACACATGCTCGTCTGCTCATACCACTACAACAAAACAACAGATTACCTCGTCGTGCTGCGTACCGGTTGCGGGTTCCGTATCCATTTGCTCTGAAGGACTTTCAGCGCTTGCTGGTGAACTCCTATTTTCCTACAGTAGGTACATTGACAACATAAACAACTATAAACGAAAACAATTCTATCTAATTATCATAACATAATAGAAATACATAAATATTTTAAAGCTACTGATGCGTTTTGTGGATTCGATGGATTCAATAATCATCATCATCATTTCAGCCGAAAGACGTCCACTGCTGAACAAAGGCCTCACCATAGCACTGCCACTCCGACCGGTGCTGTCCTTCCCGCATCCAGCGGATTCCAGCGGCCTTCACAAGGTCTTCGGTCCACCTTGTGGTGGGCCTTCCAACGCTACGTCTCCCAGTACGTCATTAACTGAATAATATGGTAATTTAACGTTCATTCTTAGTTAAATCAAACCACCGAATCCTCAGAACGATTGAAAGTTACTTAAAATGTAACAAAACCAAAACATCAACATGCATAGAATTGAGGACTTTTTAATATCATGCAAGTTCAAAGGGATGTATCGGGGAGTACAGTTTTAAAACAAGGTGAACTTACATTTTAAAAATCCATAATACAGTAGAACATATTATATGACATAATACAATTTGTTAAAACTGTATACTTACTAAATCTTATTATAATATCGTTATACTTTTGGTAATTGTTATTAAATTATTTATTTGGTTAAATTGACTGATCGAAAGCGTTACATATTTTCCGACAGAAATAAAATTTAATGTGGTAACACTTCCAGCCCTCGAGCAATGCACTGTCCAACTGTTGAAGACATAGACGGTAAAAATTTGCCCTTATAGCATTCAGGGGGGGTTTCGTGGGGGTTTCCACGTAAAGTGTGATTAATTTTATCACATATCACATGGATCAATACAGGGTAATTATGCAACCAATGTTAAAAAAAGGATAAGGATAGACAAGGACATTTACACGATACAGCCATTACTGCAAACACTATCAAAATTACTTTCGAATAATAATAAAAATAATTCACTACTACACACCTTATTTGTGTTAGAAAACGATGCTTGTATTGATTTCTTTATAATACGACTTACCTCTCCTTCGACGTGTGCTCTAAGAGAGGCCAGCGATGACTTGATCTCAGCTATCATCCGTCGGATGAACTCGAGCCGGCCGGTCGTTGGCGACATCGTCATGGCTTGTTGTTGCTCCATGATGAAATCAGGAGGCCCAGCGAGCGACTCGAATAGTAGAAAAATGCAGTTTAGTGTGATATAATTAATTACAGATTGGTACACGTTATTGTTTTTTATGCACACCGCGTGTTCACAAGACGGCGAACTTTTATTGTCTTCTGTTGTAGATTGCAAAATGTTTTCCATTTGGTACAATAGTCCACTTCTTATTAATAAAATGAAAGTAAGCTCGTGGCTAAGTAACAACAGCCGCACCGGTCGATCCCTCAGGTCTAACTACGATTGCCGGGGTTGGTCCGTGGATGCGTGACCATCTTTACATACCAAGACTTCTCCGTGTCTCGGCACGTTAAACCATTGGTGCCGACTGTCGTTCGTGGATCTTTGACAGTCGAAACGGTTCGTCAGAAGCCCGAGAGTCTGACAACCAGTCTTACCAAAGGGTATCGTATTACCCAGTTACTGGGTTGCGGAGGTCAAATAGGGAGTCGCTCCATGTACAATACTGGTATTCTGCCGCATCCGGTTAAATTGGAAGCAGACCCCAACATAGTTGGAAAAGGGCTAGGCAGATTGATTGAATAAAACGAAAGTATTAACTACAATTTCGTAATTAATATTGGGCTTTCATGCTTATTTTCCACCAGAGCGAGGAATCAGAGAGATGAGCTAGGAAAAAACACTATTAAAATTGCTCCTTTTTGAAAAGAAATTGTATTTGTGCAATGGTGAGCAATCACCACTCCACTTATGCCTAACACAGCTGTGTTGGAAAACCAACACCGCTGTCATAAGATTGTTGGGTTGTGCTCCCCGACGGTATTTGATATCGGGACACACGGTGTATTATGATTCTTCGGTGAACACGCTTCATTAGAAAAGTAAAGCAAGAACAATTACCATGAGCCTCCTTATCTGCTGCTGCATATTCGAGGTGCCATTTTGGCTTTCGGCTCCTGCGTTTGCAGTAGGAGCATTCGGAGCGCCCTGTCGAGTCTCAGGACTGGGAGGTGCACGCTGTACCAAGTGCACTACCTTTCCTTGGACATCTGGAAACCAATACATAGATACATTAATTTTCCATTTACGTACAGAAGACAAAATGTTTGGATCAACTTCCGAATTTATCTTGTCTTAAAGATGGACCCGCTAATTCATTCATTCATATTATCATCTTGGTTTTTTGAGACTACTTCAATACAGGATCTTAGATGCTGAAAGCGTGATTTCAAACGTTAATATGAGGGAAATCGGCACGCTGTGCGTTCTACTATCATAGAAATAAAAAAATTGTTTATTGTCCAGGTACAGCAACCAGGTTTACTGGTTATACAATATTACCTATAAGCAAGATTTTACAAGGTTACAATAGCAGGTTTGCAGGTTACAATATTACCTATAGCTAGGTTACACAAATTATTTAACAGTGAGCCTAAACTAGACAGTTAGTCTGTATCTTGTTGCTCCACTTACAGAGTGGAGACTAGATAGGTGATTTCGGGTATTGTATGGTATTTTGTTTGTGTATGTGTGATGTTAGTGTGGTGTGTGGTGTATATGAGTGTGTGTGTATGTTTGCTCCCGTTGTGTATCATTGCTTTAGTGTCAGGTCAGAGCATTTATATCAATTGTTACAACTCATCATAACCAGAGTTTTGCAACATTTTCTTTATTATAATAATAGCTCATACATCCTAATTTGAAATAGAAAACAGGAATGCAGGTACAAAAACATTAGAAAAAAAATCGACATTACTGCCCCACCAAAAAATTTTAAAGTAAAAAACAAGTTGTATTCGTTTTTACAAAGCGCCTTCCGCTTTGTATGTCACCTTCTAACTAAGAATTAAATGAACGGGTACCATATTCAGAAAGTTTCTTCTCGTCCTGTAGTACTCTGCCGCAGAATATGAGTCGCTGTAAGCTGGGCTCTATGCCCATCTGCTCCCTCACTTTCTCTTTAAGTTGTTCCACCGTGATCTGGAAAGGTTAAAAATAAAACTTTGAACTCGATACTTCAACAATAACTTTATGAAGCCACGACATAAGTAATCAAATAATTCAGCAAGGACTTGATCCATCGGTGGATTTTCCTGCCCATTCCTTCTCCATACGCAAACTACCTTTTGGAAGGGGCAACTAGAATCAGTTCTATTTCTTTGTTTTTGACGTTGAAAAGTGCCTTTTAACAAGCAAAAAATTCAAGCCTAAATTACAAGTCAAGCATAGCTGAGTGTGGTTTCAGAAAGTAGATTTTTTTAATGTCGTTTTTATCTTATCATAATTGTCTCCTAAGAAAACCCTATCCGTCAATTAAAGTAATACCTATATTTGAAACCTAAACCAAACAAACAACAAAGCAACAATGATCCCTAACTCTTTTGTTAATATTTATCAGTCTTTCAGTACAGGAACGCTAAAAATATCTTCTAAGGGCATAGGTATTGGGCATTCTTCCTAACGATCCTTACTTATATTACACAGTATGTTAACTAACAAAGTTCCCGTTAAACCGCAATAGAATAGCGTCCATAAATGCTAAAAAAATATAACCATTCAATAAAAATAAAAATAAATTGTTTTATAGTTTTTAATGTATGTAGTGGAATATTCACAAAACTATTAAGTTGATACGTAAAAGAAACACTCTGTACACGCACACTTGTATTTCAACGTAGAAAGACAAGTGTGCGTGTACAGTGTTTCTTTTCCGTATCAATGTAATATTTTTAGTGAATATTTTACTATATAACAAAAATAAAAACTTTTTTTAATGCTAATATTTTTTTTAGCTTATCAAACGCTGACTATTGCAGGTTAGCGGGAAACAACCTTCGTTAGATAACATACTGTATATTATATATATATAATATAATATAATTATATATATATTATAGATATATATATATAACAAACAAACTAGCTTTTGCATTTATAATATTTTTTTGTTAAGATTCACGCTAAAACGGCTGAACGGATTTGGTTGAAACTTTGCACAGGGGTAGACCATGACCTGGAATAGGACATAGGATACTTTTTATCCCAATATTCCCAGGGGATCCGGACATACGTGGGTGAAACCGCGGGGGGCAGCTAGTTATTATACCATATATTCAGTCGCACTTAGCTAAGATGCATAACATGATACGCAGCATTAAGATAACAATATTTAAACGTCCATATCGTGATACATATATATTTATGAAATAGAAACAGCTAGCTAGTCTTATTGAAGCCGTTATTGATTGCAGGCGTAACGCCCTCGGAAATTTGAAATGCATATTATTGTTATTCGAATGTAGATGTAGGAACAAAGGCAGACAGACAGGGGCGGGGATACAGCCGCCGTCTGTCACTACATAGCTCGGTCCGGGGACCTGGATCGATCGCGCGCAGCCCAGCGCAGCTCTCGATACACCTATCTGTGTCCACAATTTATGCATCTAGATTCATAATTGAAACTGACTGCCATGGAGATACGACCACACCCGAACGTTACCCCCGCCGGGGGTAGGGGCGGCGGCGGCCGGCTCGCTAGTTAGATGAATATGAGTAGACATTCTAAAGAAAAGGTTTATCATAGGAATAGTAAACCACGTGACCACGTTCAGGCAATATCTATCTGAACCTTCGACCTTTTAAATAAACACCATTAATTTTTGAAGCTTACATAATAAGAAAACAAAAGAAAAGTTTGCGCAGTTAGAATTTTTTACCACTTTTGAAAACAAACTTTTAGCAAAGTTGTTTTCTAAACCACAAAGGCCAGCTAAGAAACCCCATAAAAATAAAAGTTTGGGAATAAGCACATGTTTTGGTTTCCCCATCTTATTACTTCAGGCTGAACAAAACATAAGTTTGAAAATAAGTTTAGGTTACTTTAATTTTCCCATCTGTTAAACTAGGCTTAACGTATTAGCGGGGCTCTAAAGCGAAGTTTCGATTTTCAATAACACTTGTAGAAGTTGTCTTTCGCAAGCAAGTCTTAAGTGCAGGCCACACTGGGAACGAAACTAAGTTCGTTTAGGCTCACTCATGTTAGCTACCGCGTCTTTTCATAATTCAGTTCATAGTTCGCGGTGTAAACTAATGCAAACACGCGCTATCTTACTAGCTACATGAGCGAAGCTAAACAAACTTAGCTTCGTTCCCAGTGGGGCCTGCGCTTTACTTTATACTTAGAAAACTTGTGGAAGTGAGTTTCCCGAGATTGTTTATTCATACTGTAAGTATTGCTTGTAGAAGTCAACTTCTGCAAGTTTTGTTGCTAATCTAAACTTTACTTTAGGAGAAGCCGAGAAGGTACCAGAATTTAATTTTGTGAACTATTATTTCATACAGACTCAGTACATCAAACATTACGCTAGCCAGTGTCCCTCGCCAGTCTCGCCTGCATTTAATCAATAAATTACAACATATTGTAGGTGTATGTACATTCATCCAGGCGTCCAAGCTCCAAGAATTAATGCATGCGCAGAACGATCGCGAAATCAATGGAATGGATGATAGCTATGGGCAGCGCGGCGTAGCCCAACCCATGCGGCTTGCATGGATAGATTTAATTTAGAGTTTATTAAAAATGCAATCGCGCTTTTTGCGATATGGCCTTCTACACATTGTAACTAATTTACTTAAGCCTGTGGCAATCATTACTTTTTATATTTTAGAGATTATAATTATACTAGATGACCACCACACGGTGTGCACTTAGCAGGTAAATCAAGAATAATGAAGATCGACTGCATTTATGCTGCAAAGAGCTACTATTTAGGATGACTGCGAGCTTACTGCATTTTGGAGTTGGCTTGCAGCCAGTGTCGGAGTTCGGTCAGTAACTTAGTAGTCACAAAATCGAAACTTCATTGCTTTTGTCTATAAAGATGTAAATTGGCAAATAATCTGAAACGTTGCGCTGTCTGGCCACTTAGGAGATAGATTAGTTGAGACTAAAATCGTTTAAATTATCTAAAAATTAAGTATAGTATTACTTGCAGACCATGAGCATGAATACAGGGCTGTAATTTGACATAGGGTCGAAATTTGAAATTAATCCTCTGACAGACAACGCACAGTATAAGTTTTGCACAAGGGTTCTTTATGTAACGAAGGTGAGCAATAAGGAAGTATTTTTGAAAATTCATCAAATAACAAGTTTTTTTGTGATTCAATTTCCTTTCATATTTATCTGTGAGTTCCTACATGGAATAATTACCATAAAGTAACTCAGATATGACCTATCAATAGACTTTTCCTGCAGCTGCAACTGTGAGTGGCTATAAACGGCTAGCCTGGACAAGTGGTCACCACGTCAAACGTCTCAAATGTTTTATATCCACCTACTTGCGATAGGCCGATTGAACAATGCATGATCGATCGACCTGAATGACTTCAGCGGAAAACAAATACATAGTCATATTAGTAGTGTATTTAATTAAACTCACACGCAAATCTATAGAAGACATTTATAATTGATACCTGGTTTCAAAGTAGTATTGGCTTGCTGTGCACTACCATTTCTTAATTTGTACAAGTGCTACATGTTTAAATGAATAACACCTCTAAGTAAAATCGCAGACAAGCGGTTAAGGGGGATGCGCTAAGGTAGTGCGCGAAATCCAAATTTTCTTACGTTTTTAGCAATTTGCAGGCCAGTGTCAGGCTGTATGTTGACTAAAATATATAATATAATATGGCTTTAAAGATAAAAATATTTTTCTTTGTAAAAAAAAAACACTTTTATTTCATTTACCAATGTAAAAAAAAAAGGTTTCGTAACTTAATGTCTCAGAAATGAGCGTATCAGAAATTGGGGTTACTGTACCAAAATAAGTTACCAATAATTTTTAAGAATTTGAGATATATAATGCACAGCTCACGAACGCGAAACTAAATAGTATCTAATTTATATTTAAGCATAAATATAGTACTAAACTAAATAAAACTGTATCGCAAGTTTTGTTACACGCTTCAGCGGGCTAACACTTCGGTGGACGCATTTCATCTAACTAAATGAACCATCTCAATCTCATTAAGGAATATTCATTATTATTTGAATCCTTGCCTGCTATCCACTGCAGTCTACCATACCCTATATTAGTATACTAGCTGCGCCCCGGGGTTTCACCCGCGTTAGTCTCGATCCCGTGGGAATATCCCGATAAAAAGTATCCTATCTCCTATTCCAGGTCATGGTTTACCCCTGTGCCAAATTTCATCCCAATCCGTTCAGCCATTTTAGCGTAACAAACAAACTCGCTTTCGCATTTATAATATTAGTAAGGATAATCTATTTACACGCTCAGCAAAAAAAAAAAACAGTAAATATTGCATAATAAGTATGAAGGCGCAAGCTGTACACTATAAAAATTTCAAAAAAAAAAAAACTAATAAAAAACAAGGACACACAAAAATGACATGTTTTTGTGTTTATGTAATAGGACATCTCGGCTCAAATATACGGGGAACTTATGTTAAATTATTATTTGTTATCAATTTTGAATTAATTACATTTAAACACTAAAACGCAAATAGCAGTGCGGCCAGCTCAAAATAAAAACATCACAACAATAGTAAAATTAACACAAAATATTACACAAAATCTATTTATATAATAATATTTTATTTTTGCTGCTTCTATGTTTTGTAGAAGCAGCAAAAATAAAATAAATAAACATTTAGAAATAATTATACACTTACTCAGCCTAAAATCTCTTAGATAGTACAAAAATAGTACCAAAATTTAAAAAATATGACAGATATCTTCAAGGCCAATTATGTCTCACAGCTGTAGTTTGCTGACGTGTTTTTTGAGTCACTTGCATTGCTTGTCTGAGCTGCTTGCCTAACTTCTATCAAAAATTCAAAAGTATTGATTTGCCCACTTAGTGGTAGATAACAACCACTTTTACAACCAATGACAGCAAACTATTATGGACAACACTATCAACCTACTAACTAACTGTCATCCATTTCTATATACTTACTAATAATAGAGCTGAAGAGTTTGTTTATTTGAGCGCACTACTCTCTGGAACTACCAGTTGGATATGAATTTCAAAAAAATCTTTTTCTCAAACATGCTTGGAAATTCGAGCATTATTTTGACAACCTTCTTCGAGATAAATCAAAATTGCTGTACTGGTAAAAAACAAGTGACGATGCGGCCAGCAAAGTTACTATGAAAATCCATATCTGGCGTGTTTAGCGGCCAAATAAATTACTATGAAAACTCATATCTGTCGTGTTATTAAAAATGGAACGAACTTTTTACTTCAACACACGGCAACCAAGGAGGTAATTTATCAAAGATTTTATTTAAATTTCGAATTGGCTTGCAAATAGAACAAAGTAGAAACAAATGTACATATTGGCGCATGAAAAATGATAGTTGTTCGTCATTGATTCTGGAATTAATATATAATTTACTCAGTTTGAATTTCCGCGCGTTGTTTGAGAAAAGTACTATACAAGCCTTGGCCGCAATCAGGAATTGATGGACTCACGCATGAGTGCCTCGGCTACGCCTCGGCCCTCATTTTCACGATCGTCCATCAATCCCTTTATTGCTGGCCGCGACAGTAATGTACTATTTGCATTTGATAGCCCATTTCTTGAGGAAGGTTTTAGGCTATTTAATATCAGGTTACGCTCTTTAGGAGCCGAGCAAAAAGAGAAAAAGTCAGAAAGAACGCTAAGCGAAAACAGAGTAACAGAGCGGACGATGCGATGCAACGCGACGCGGTGTGTCCGGAGATATATTATTATTATAATTGCTAAAACAATAAATTTCACCCGGACGAAGTCGCGGGCAGAAGCTAGTAATACAAAATTGTATGTATATCGTCATTTCTACCTTCAGATCTGTCTGATCTTACCAAAATCAGTAACATTGTGAGTTATCTTAATGTCAACTGATGCAATTAGTAATTTAAAACTAAAGAGTCTCATGAAAACTTGACTGGAACTGGACAGTCTGACAGCTGAAAGCATGCACATTACCCAAAGGGATTATGTGCATGTTTCCGGTTGAGTTCATTATGTAGTTATTAGATTCAGTTGGTTAAATTAAAACATGACAACTGAAAACAATTTATTAGTGAAAAGCCTTTCAGCAGTTTTCAAAGGGTTCTGAATTGAATGCACACTTTCACTATCAACAATAGTTAATGAATTTACTTTATATACTAGAACTAGCTGCCGTCCCGGCTTCACACGGGAAGCACTAAGTACCTATCCTACCTAACCAACCTACCCTAAGGGTATGAAAAATAGATTACCACCAATTCTCAGACCTACCGAATATACATATAAAATTTAATAAAAATCAGTCAATCTGTTTCGGAGGAGTATGGCAACTAACACTGTGACACGAGAATTTTATATATTAGAAGAAGATATTATATCTAAATAAAATGAACCGATGTGCAATGAACCAAGAATTCAACTAACTGGAAGAAGAAAGAATATCACCTGTTGTTTTTCTGCTCTAGCTTCAGTTAAGTCATGTTATTTCTGGTGGGTGGACCAAAAAAATTAAGAGAAGTCTTAGGAATTACTCTTATATCCTAAGTAGACTATGTATTACAAACTTTAGGAGCTATGCATTAATCTTGTATTATGTTTTATTTTAAACCAGTAATCTACATGTAATCTAATCATTAAAAAAACGTAACCCAACTAATTAAAAAGATAAAATTAGTGATCTAAAAAGCATGACAAGTAAATATTTCAGACCGCGATCAAGACACAGGTCATTCACATTGTCAAAGTAAACCCGTGGTTGCATGCTTGTATACCATGTGGGTGCCAAGAACACCTACCAAATTATAACGGCTTGTGACGATGATGATTCAAATGATTATAATTCTGTGATTTCATGTTTGATACAGTTGCAAATATTTTGATCAATATACAACCTGAAACCAACCTGCATACTGCAACAAACCTAAGAAAATTTGAATTTCACAACTGCATTAGCACATTCCCCTTAAGTTTCAATGAATGATTATTGTTGTGTGACTTTTTACAATAATTGCAGGTTTTTGCTGGCAATATGCCTATATAAAACTAAGAACTGTTACTTAGTTTACAGTAGCACCAGCAACCAGCTCAAATGGCCACCGACGGGTATACCAAAGGTATAGCAGTCATAACCAAATTTACAATCCCCGAGACAGCCGAAATATCTCATGTGACTAATCAGACATTCTTATTCTTCAAATTGTAATACTACAATGCTATTAATGACAGATAGCTATTAGAGACAAATAATTTCACCTGGATGTTAATATGAACATAAATATTACTTGTTGTCTATAAGTTTGAATTCAAAATCCATACCATGGATTGTGTTGCACACGTTACTTTCAAAATGTCTCCGGATCAAATTAGTTATTCATTCATTATTTAAGACCTCCAACAAAACATATTTATCAATAAACAGTACTAACCCTAAGCCTAAGATGTATCATAATTTTTAGGATTAACCTGAAACTCTTGTGATGTAAGAACATACTGGTGAACTATCTGCTAATATACCATCCCATCGTACACACTATATTGAAACTGAGCCTGGAGTGCTTATCTAAAACACAGGTACTACATACATATATTGATATTGGTGAGCTTCTGCATGATTTGTTCCATACATATTTGTACCATGCCACGGTACAGAAAGCGGAATTTTAAGCTATGTACCTACCACAAAATTTGAGTTAGGTGTAGGCTGATGTCTAATGGTGAAATCTAAGGTCGAAAAACTGTTGAAAAAATTTGGTAAAAATAACTTACCTCATCTTCGACTGAGAACCGGTGGTTATTGGAATCCAATGTTTTTATCGTAAACTCAATCATTTTTTACACGAAACATGAACGCCCATGGAAGCAGATAATTTGACGCGTGCCTAAAAACAACAAAAACCACGTTTTAAAACGTTTCAGATTGTCCACTTTCACACTCAAGATATTGCACTATAATTAAATCGATTACTCACGCCTATCACAATGAATTTTTTAGGTAAATTGCTGACGATTTAAAATAATTTTTAATCGGATCGGAATATGCATTTGATGCCTGATGGTGACAGCAATCAAAAGGCAGAGTTGCCAGTTAACAACTGTTAGAAACGAAATAGTAGTTCACTAGACTTATTAATTATAACCCAATACAGCTGGCGTTTGTTCATTGTAAAATCAACAATATATTATACATAACACAACTAACTATTAATTAACTAGTTAATCCTAACTATAGAAATAAACAATTAAAATAACTAAAATATGGCGTCGAAAAATCCCTCTCATCGCTGTCGGCTGGTAATTAATGTACCCAAGAGACTGGCGGCATTGCTACGTTGTATGGCAATGGTCAGCCTCTGACCAAGGTAAAAGCTAGCCCTTAGGTCACGGGAAGTGTCAAACAGCAGCTTGGACTGCGAACTTCGATTCAAATTTAATGGCGGCTCGGAAGTTAGCCACTCGTTGCGCAGTACGCCACCCGTCACCCCCGCTGACGCATGAAATTGTTACTGCGCAGCGAGTCGCCTCATATTTCGAGCTGCCATCGAACTGTACTTTGGTACACAGCATTATTGCTTTAGTAGGATTGATTTGAAAAATGTAATGAACTTGTTAGTTAGGGTCACATTTGCAAAGACAAGTAGCGCCGTCACATAGACCAAAGTATACTGGGCTTGCTATGATCTTACCAAAAAAAAACCACGTCTACCAATACGTGCTGTCCTTTGTACGTGCACCACTAGAGGTAAGAACCATAGAGTTTTCTTATCGAAATTTTATTTAGGACCATGTTATAGTTTTTCTAGACTTTTAATTGGACGTAGTTAAACGAAAAGGATCCAATCCACAACAAAGTCAAAAATGAGTTAAGTGCACCAAACTGATCTTAAATATCAATACTATTGGTCAGTAAAAAAGATCCAAGCAAAAACAACTGCCTTATCAGTTTTTATCAAACACATGTATGGCACGTTAAAAGATAATCACCTTGAACGATCCAAATATTACCATCCCATTATGTTCGTTTTACATAATAGGTTGGTAATACTTGGATCGTTCAAGGAGTTTTTTTTTTACGAAAATGCTGTATTCTTTTTGCGTACATAATTACAATTTTTTCTTCAATCTGTGGTACGCGTACTTGTTCGCACGTCTATCAACCCTTTTAGAAAGGTAGGTACAGTTAGGCGAACGATATACGGACGCCGAACAATGTCCTTTGTATGTTTTACCATACATTTGCACTGGCGAAACATTCAAGACAAAACATGTTGAAATCTCTGGTTCCTGTCAAAAATTGTATGGATCATTGACAGAAAATAGAGATTTCAACATGTTTTGGCTTGAATGTTTCGCTAGTGCAAACGCACGGTTAGGAAATATGTTTTTTGACAGAAAATATAAAAATGTCATTTGTTTCTTTTTTACGTTAAACAGTTCTATTTGCAAGCCAAATCGAAATTTAAATGCCAGCGGTGACGCCGGGGACCGCTGCCGGCCGCTGCCAGTCGCTTGCCGACCGCTGCCAGCCGCTTCCGGCTAGTGCCGGCCGCTGCCATTCCGGTGTGACTCAGCCCTAACTTTGCGTTTGCACTGGCGAAACATTTACGACAAATCATGTCTCTAGTTCCTGTCAGATATTGTATGGAACATTGACAGGAACTAGAGATTTCAACATGTTTTGTCGTGAATGTTTCGCCAGTGCAAACGCACGGTAACCTACCTTTAAACATCTTTGTCTTTCCGTGCGTTTGCACTGGCGAAACATTCGAGACAAAACATGTTTAAATCTCTAGTTCCTGTCAAAAATTGTATGGAACATTGACAGAAAATAGAGATTTCAACATGTTTTGTCTTGATTGTTTCGCCAGTGCAAACGCACGGTTTGGATAAACTGCTAGATATTCTATACAAGGAGGCAACATTAGCAAATTAATAAAGCAAAGCATTTAGTAAAGCGTAAACAACTCCATCTGTTCGTATATGACCGCAGTTTTAGTGTAGGGAGTTAGATTGACTTCGTTCTTACTACACAGCTACTAGATGGCGCTGGTAGTTTCATTTACAACAAGCTAAAATACCTATGTCCTAAAGCCGGCGCCAGACATAGCAACAACATTTCAGCACTTTTTTGAACACTTGTTTGGACACATGTGAGGTCTGGGGGTTTGGGTATATGATCAGTTTGATCACTTATTTCAACATTGCCATTCGGTGTCTCTAGTAATGAATAATGTGATTTCAAATTTTCCCATTCGATTGAACCAATTGATTTCTTATTTCGAATAATCATATTCCTATTTTCTATTTTTATGTATTTATATTTTAGATTTCCAAGTAATACTGAATCTAAAAGTAAATGGATGTACTTAGTAGCTATAAGAAATAGCGATGTAATTTTTTTTGTTTCTGTTTTGGTATAGAAGTCTTTCTTAACAAATTGAGTTATAATACCATACTCAACAATATCTTACTCGTACAATATTATTCTACCCATACAATATTATTCTTCAAATTATAGGGATAACTTTAACAAATGGCCACCCTTTTTACACAAACATAGATGAAAAGGTGGCTTCACTTTTGATGTTAGGAGTGCTCCGTCTACTTTTTTTTGTTAGTCTGAAGTTGTACCTAATCCCTCTATCATATTACAAAATCTAATCTAACTATTATTTTTGATAACTGTTCCGTTCATACTTACGACGTATTAATAAGAAACAATATCGCTTGACCGTGGCCTAAAAATGATATCGCCTGCAGAACCGGTTTTCAATAACAGTTGAACAACAAACAAAACCCTGCTGCATGTCTTATCAAACTCAAACTCAAAGCATTTATTTCAAATAAACCAATTACAAGCACTTTTGATTTATCAAGGGGATGATTTTATATAATATGTACACACAGCTACACATCAAGCTATACATTTCCAGTTTATGCTAATCTTGCATTGTATAAGATTAAGGTCAGCTTATACTGGAAATGTATAGCTTGTTGTGTAGCCGTGTGTACACAAGTATATAAAAAAACCGGCTAAGTGTATGTCGAACCACGCACAATGAAGGGTTCCGTAGTTGGGATGAATTTATCCAATAAACTTAATATTGTAGTTGAAAAACATGTTCTCCCATACAGAATGAATGGGGTATGTTTTTGCAACTGCAAATTTAAGTTGGTCGATTATTACTTGGTAACTTTTGGAGCCTAACGTAGCGGTGATAATTTTCTTTTTAATTTCGTTATATATACTACTGCCACGATTTTTTTCACATAACCAAAACCAACCATTTAGCTGGTAGGGGGACACACTTACTCTAACAAAAATTAACACTTTAAAGCTTAATATTTCGCAAACGGATCCCTGAATCCAAAAATAGTTTTCACAAACTCACATTATTTTTAAACGACCTTTCCAACGATACCCCACATCATAGGATCGACGAAAACAAAAAAATCATGAGAAGGGGAGAAACCCAAAAAAAAATATTTTTTACGATTTGTTTTTACCACTTTGTCGGCTAGATTTATTTATGTATACCCATACCAAATTATAGGTTTCTAGTACCAACAGTCTCTGAGCTAAGCCTCGGACAGACGGACAGACGGTCATAGCCTTAGTAATAGGGTCCCGTTTTACCCTTTGGGCACGGAACCCTAAAAAGGGGGAGGAAATACTCACTATAGTGCATCAAAAAATTCGTCCGCATTGCTGTCAGCAGGAAAAGTGCCCAAAAGTCTGGCAGCATAGCCACGTTGTATAGCAACGTCTCTGGTCACGTGAAAAGTCGACCTACCGCTTGGCGATGTCTTGATAGACTAAGTGAGCACTCGGACCCCGTGGCCCTAGGGTTTCAACCCCAAACGGCTCGAACATATGAGACCCAATGAGATTGGAGTATTTGCGCCGTTTGAGGTTTTTCGCACCTGCAGCAGCAGCCCCAGCACACCCCGAAGATGGGATGGCGCAAAAGTGTCGACATACATTGCATCACACACCAATGAAAGGCCTACCTACCTCCCAAGGCATTATGATAATTCCGTCTGGTCTCTTCCCATCGTTGCGTGCCAAGCCACTGGGTTCTAAAACAGCTGGCACCCTGGCGGTGACAAGAGCACGACCGATGATGTCATTGATGCTGGCGTGCCGTGCTATCCGGCCTGCACTTCTACTGCAACATAGGCCATGGTGACCGAGGCAGTCGACACCTTCACCGCATTGGCAGCGATGCAGATCTATGCAAGGAGCGCCCAGACGCCGACAAGTAGCGGTTAGGATTATTACGATAAGTTTATCAAAGATAAGGGAGCTCAGATCGACTGACGGTCTCCACAAAAGGATACTATTGTTTGCTATCTGACCCAGAACCCACCAGTGTCGTCGGTTCTTCTACGATTACGAGAAGGAAAACAAGAAAAAAATAGTGTTATGCATCTCTATGAGATTTAAAAAATTATGATAAATGACAGTATGTCTGACAATGAAAACTTGTTTTTAGAATCAAGTGGGGATAATATGTAAATTCAATATCCAGATTTTCGCTTATAAGCACAATGTGGCGAATGGACCATAGAACACGATTCCTACCGGCTTCCCTTTGGAGGTTCGCATCAGCAAGTCTACCGCTATTGTACAATGGCACAGTTAATAGCATAAAAACGCCTATTTCTAGCTTTGATTTAGAAAACAACAAAAAATGTCCTAAATTATCCCGGCGCCAAAACGTCAAAATCGGAAACTAAACATTCATACAATAGCGATCCCGTCATGAGGTCACCTGGCACCACTTGATAAGGGTGAGAGCAAACCGGTGTTGTACTCAACGGGTTACAGTTACGATACAGACATGTATAGAAAAAATGCGTGAGAGAGAACGAGATGGAGGAATATCGCACATTTTATTTCGTTTTCACCTGTTCAAGTGTATTTTATTAGATTCTTTATATTCCTTTATTAATTTTAAAATGATATTTGAGTTTACTTTACTTCTGTAAATAATTGGAAGTTATGTTAAGCGTATTTTTGGTTCTGCTACTTGGCGATAGAGGGTGTTAATTGTCTGCTTTATTCATAAGTAAGTAAGTTAGACCAGCACCCACGGAACAGAAAAAACAGTGGAAGTGCAAAGTAGGCGTGGCACGCGTGCCACAAGTAAGCGCTGTTACGCTTACTTAGTCGTTTCGTGGTCCCAGTCGTGTTCTAACATCGCGTCGAGTTGCTAGTCTCGCGATAAATTTATTTTTCCGTAACTATGCCATATTGTTCCATTTTGGAGTGCAAAAATGATAGTAGGAGAAAAAATCTTAAAAATGGAGGTGTTTTGTACCATCCGTAAGTACGATTTTATTTGTTTTCTTATAAAATCTTAGTTAATTACATTTTACTAATAATTTAATAGAACGTTTACTTAAAATCAACCTTATCTGATTAAAATAAAGTTTATTTTGGATTGATTTTATTCACTGTTTCGTTCTCGAAAGTTCTTCGCTACTCAATTAGTGATGTAGCCGGGTAGGATGTTGGTTTTATCGATAGATATCTAAGGCTAAGGAAAACTTGGATTGCCTCAAAAATACTAATTTTTCAAGGGCAATAAATAAAAATTCAAAATAACGTATTTTTTATTTTAACCCAAGTATGTAAGATGATTTTCACAATTTATTCAGTATTGCACATTTAATTCTTATCACATGTTAATTGAAAACATTCAGCAGGTAAGTATTTATATATTTGGGATTTATTAATTTATGCCTGTATGACCGCGCGCGGTACACCCGCGTACCAAAAACCATTGTAGTTAATTAGAATGTCCTTGAAGAATTAAACATGTTTATATAAAGCAAGTAATTTATTTTACTAACCCGCACTGGGCCCGCGTGTTGGATTACAGCCCAGTCCCTCTTACAGAGAGGAGGCCTATATCCCATCAGTGGGAACATTATAGGCTGATGATTATGATGATTAAGTAATTTATTATACAAACCGGTCAGGCCCTGCTGGTACCTACATATATGTACCACCCAAAACCAATCCCATCAGACACCGCTGATACGAATATGTACTAGCACGAACAAGCTTAAAAATACTCTTTCATATTAGAAAAAGAGTATTTTTTACTGATACATATACGTACCAGCAGTGCCTGACGGTTACCGGCTTTGGGACAGCCTGGTCAATGACTGATGTAGTTATATATTTTAGTTTTAAATAATACTACGTCATTCTTCCTACAGTTTTACTGAACTCCGAACAAGACTTATTTCTTCGAATTAAACAAGAAATCGGGTATATATCGATATCGATAATGTAATTCAAAATTCAATGTGTTACTGCACTGGTCGAGGAGTAATAGATATTGACCTATGACGCGAATGTCAACCTTATGTCTAACACAATTAAACTTATAATTGCGACCACTGAGAATACTGCCATCTATGGACGGGTAGCGGAATTTACTCGTTATTTGAATCTAGTTTGACTTTAGATTTCAAAACGTTGTAAATACTTTCTGCACTAAAGTGAAATAAATCCTATTCATAGGGCATTAAGGTTTATTTTCAGATGTAGGATCTGTGATTTATGCTAGTTTTGACTAAAATTAAAACGACGAATCAAACGAAGTGTTTATTTGTAGTGCATTATAGGATTAACGGTTTATTTGTGTGAGTTTGGCGACAGCGGTTCCAATAGTAATTTTGTTACATTGCACTTCCACTGTTTTTTCTGTTCCGTGCCAGCACCGCTTCGGCTTCCCTCACATAAAAAATTAACCCTCGTCGCGCCGCTGTGACACATTGTGCTTGCTTTGCCTGTGTCGAAGATGATCATGAGGCAGTGTTTCTCTGTGAACAAAAATATGTTGACGACAGAATGTTACATAACAGTGTAAATGGCCGTTATTTCAACACTTTTTTATCGCGTTGTATTGATTGACTAGATCATCATAGCATAGCTAGCGGATCAATATCTTTTACGAAGTAATTATTTTGATTGCCATCTGAGATCAATAATCCGTAATCCGATAAGTAAAGTACTTAGTGGATAGGTAATAACGATTACCACAAGTTGGGACGTGTGCCAATATTTCGTTACGTACTTATCTCTTATTTATCTACCTAATTTCATACTCTATTGACTTTCAAAGGATAACAAGAAGTTAATACTAACTTTTTGTGAAATGTTATAAGTACTTATACATAATAAATTGATCTACACTACAATATAAGATCTATTTAACAAAACCTAGCACAGGTGCGTTACTACCTACACCTACATGTTACCGTTCTGCTGCCAGCACCCAAATCATAGAAAAAGATAAGAATGAAGTATGTAGGTACTGTTGCTGGGGAAGGCTGAGGGGGATATTCGCACCACAGGTCTAAGTAAATACCTCCCTATCCCTAGCCAAAACACAAAAAAATGGTGAGAGTTTAATCTTTCTTTCAGTTCTATGTAACGTACTTACGAATAGCCCCCTTATTTTTATACGTTGCTGTATTGTCTGTATAACCATACATTTCTGACGTTTAAACGTCTCTTTAACTTTTCAAATAACAGGGAACGCCTAACTACCTACGAGTGTGTTTCACCAAAATCGCCATTAATGGGTTCAGCCTGATTTCATGCGTAGTTTACCTAGGTACCTACTCGTCTAGTTGTCCTAGGTACTAGATATGATATTTTTATAGCATCGTCGAGTACCGCCAGCCCCAGTAGCAACATGCAGTATATTATTAATGAAATCCGCCTGACGTGACGTCAATGGGGACGCGAGAGTCGGAAATAGGGTTACCATTTCGAAATTTGAAAAGTTCTGACATTTGCTAAAATGTCAGGACATTTTACTTATTAATCCTTCCTTTTTACAGTACCTGCCTTTAACAAACGTTGAACTCTTTATATTTTCTAAAAAAATCTCCGAATAGAAAACTCCGTAAAAATGACAAGGCCGGACAAGGGGGTCAAAAAGCCGGACATGTCCGGACTTAACCGGACCGATTGTAGCCCTAGTTGCAAACTGTATCGAGAAGCAGTGCATAAACTGGATAATTGGGACACGAGGGGACACGCCGGCCTCGAAACTCCTGCTATTAAGGACTATGATCGGCAGTATCCGACTCCATCGGAAGGTAACTAAATCACGTTCCAGGCGACATTGGAATGGAAAACTCGAGAGCTAGGCTATCATCCAATAGAGAGAAGATTCTTCGTGACACTAATGTTACCTATTTATTTATTGTGTAATAGGTAGGTAAGGATCTATTATTTTTTAACCGGCTTCAAAAAAAGGAGGACGTTATCAATTCGTCTGTATAAAAAAAAATATGTTTGGTACCTCAGAACTTTCGACTGGGTGAACCGATTTTGATGATTCTTTTTTTATTTGAAAGCTGGTGGCTCGTTTTTTGTGTTTTTTTTTGAAGTCTGATGTTTTGTTTTTTGTAAAAAGTTTTTTTTCGCTAATAAGTAGATGTTTCTTTCTTGATCGTTATTTTGCTTTCATAGATATATTGGAATACCCAAATAGAGAGCCAAAACTGTCTCTTCTAAATAGGTACCTACAGCGCTTCACCCAACAATTCGAGTGTAGGTACCAACACCATATAATTTCATACATAATGCATGCTTTGTACGTCCCTCATGTAGCTACTACAAAACCTAAATATGCCTAAATGAATAACAGATAACCTGGCAAATTCTTGTGAAGTAACATAGATGGTGGAATCCCACGATCGGCAATATTGCAGACGGACACGCAGGGCAGACGACCACAGACCGCCACGCACCGCGCACCGAGGCGCTTCCGATGTCTGCGATCCCCGCACGTACGCCTTCCCACGGTCCGGGCTCGTTGGTGTCCGTCCGCAAAATCGCGGGTCGTAGGATTTCGGTGTTAGCTGGGCAGTAAGGGACTGATCAAAGGATTTGGTAATAAGTATGGTTCGCTCAGTTATAGATAACGAAACTTCCGAAAGAAAATAGATAAGTACTCTTTTTAGCATGAACTTCGGGGAATACCGGCGCGACGTGATGTTGTGTTATTTTTATCCCACTACCACGAAGAAAAAAGGATGGTTATGATTTTGACCGCTATGTATGTATGTAAGTATGCTTATCTGTTCCCTCCTATCTTCTAAACCACTCATCACAATTTGACAAATGAGGTATCGTTGGAAGCGTCTTGATCGTCCGCTGGTTATAGGCTATGTGACGTCACATAAAAATGGCGTCCTCTAGAGGACAAAACGACAGGAACTAAAAAAAAAATTGTTGAGACGTACCATGTTGGGTATCAAATGAAAGGGCTTAATGAGCACATTTCAAAATATATATGTATAATAACACCAAAAGAATTTAAAAAAAATTAAGTAATAAAAACTAAAACCCAACTACGACTAAAAAGGTATAAACAAGACACCACAGACAGACAAATTAAAAATCCGGAGTCACACTTAATCTGTTTGATTTATTAACACGTGGGATATGGATTTTTTTTAGGAAAACTGAGGCGTTCATACTTTTCATTCCTGACTGTACACACGGCTATACATCAAGCTTTACATTTCCAATTTATGCTGATCTCGCATTGTATAAGATTTCCGTACAATGCGAGGCCAGCTTATACTGGAAATGTATCCTTGATGTGTAGAAGTGTGTACCTAGGTACTAAGGCTTGTGAAATGCATGACTTCTTTCTTAGTAAGACTATTGTCTTTTAAAAGTAGTGGTTGAGCATAGCCACAGATTAATTGAAACCTCAAAAGGTTGGTGGGTAATACCAATAAGCAAAGCACCAAACCAACCATTGAGTAATCATCTATAGGTAGGTACACTTGTATTCATATTATAAACTAAAGTCGCTTTTCGTGTCTGTGTGTGTGACCGCGTTGTTCTTCTAAACTACGCAAGGGATTTTGATGCGGTTTTCACAATCATTGAGGGAATTTGTTCCGGAAGCTTCATGTGTAAACATTTTTTGTTAATGTTTAACTAAAGAAATCTTAATGTTTTGTCAATTCGTAAAAACCGTACGAAGCAGGGGTAGGTCACTAGTAGGTACGTAACTAACTAATGTTATTTTTTTTTTCTTAAATTAAAAAAAACAACCTCATATATAGACTCTCAGAATGATTCTTAACAACACCCTCACGGATCGGACAGGGTTTTTTATACACGCTATAATTGAGAAGTTGAGAACAATGTAAAAAGTAATTTACTTACACAAACACCAATTAATTAATTATTATTTTCTTAAAATAAAATGACGCACATGGACAAGTTGTAACAATAATTATTAGAAATTATAATGTATCATAATTTTGTGATACATTAGCAAAGTGTAGGTATTGCATCAATTTATGAGTAACTAGCTTTTGGTTCGCGGCTTCGTCCGCGTGGTTGTCGTAAATTATATAGTTAGGGTTAGGATTTATCTGCCTAGTTAAAAATAAAGCAGGGAAAAACAATGTTTTCCACTCGAAATATTTTTCCTCGCAAATAGACGACGAGAACTAAAAATATTTAATGGCTTTATATTTTACACAACAGTTTTATCCTGTTTAAGCTATAGAATTATAAATCATCTATATATAAATCAATTGCTGTGCGTTAGTCTCGTAAGAACCCGAAAATGGCTCGACCGAACGTGCCTAAACTTTTATAAGTTGTTAAGGGACGTGGAACATTCCTAACAAAAAAAATAAAATAAAAGAACATCGTATGTTCGTAACGACGCACAGCCCGAACCGCTAAAGAATTTTGGACTTTTTTTGAATGAATTTGAGTTTTTTTTCTTTTTGCTTGAATTTTGGACAGTACTTGTATTTTAAAAAAGCTCGTGGCTAAGTAATAACAGCCGCACCGGGTCGATCCATCAGGTAAAGCTACGCTTGCCGGGGTTGGTCGGTGGATGGGTGACCATCTTTACATACCGAGACTCCTCCGTGCCTCGGAAAGCACGTTAAGCCGTTGGTCCCGGCTGTCATTCGTGGATCTTTGACAGTCGTTACGGGTCGTCAGAAGCCCGAAAGTCTGGCAACCAGTCTTACCAAGGGGTATCGTATTACCCAGTTACTGGGTTGTGGAGGTCAGATAGGCAGTCGCTCCATGTAAAATACTGGTATTCAGCTGCATCCGGTTAGACTGGAAGGCGACCCCAACATAGTTGGGAAAAGACTAGGCAGATTGACTTGTATTTAAAAAAGAAGGAGTGTAATACTCAGTAAGGATTTTGCGACAGTCGACCCTTAAGGGGTTGAAATAGGGAAATATAGTTTCTCTGAAAGTTGCTTTTGCCTTTGGTTCTGAAACTTGAAACTTGAATCACAAATGCTTCCTATGTAAATAATGAAGATTGTAATGATTCATATTCCAAATATAAGTACTCCTTGAATATGGTAGAGGGGGTGTTGAAGTTCGTAGGGGAAAGTACGAAATCAACGCGGACATAGTCGCGGGCGATGTGCTAGTACCTACCTAGTTTTATAAGCAAATATATACTATCCTTTCTTTACAACTTAATTGTTGCAAAAACATCGCATCCATTTTTATGTAAAAACAACCGTTTCTTATTACGAAGGAAAATCCTGAATAACATTATTTATTTATAAAGGTTTACCGACAGCTTCTTTGTACAATAAGTAGGTATATTGGGTTCTCACCTATGAAATTGGCGTTTTTTTCTCACAAATAGAGAACCTCGTCACTTCTATGATTTAAAATATTCATCAATTGCTTGGTATTATATTATATCGAATAATGACCATCATAGA
The DNA here is from genome assembly GCA_949152455.1 of Lithophane leautieri. NCBI lineage: Eukaryota > Metazoa > Arthropoda > Insecta > Lepidoptera > Noctuidae > Lithophane > Lithophane leautieri. The sequence continues at coordinate 14,875,701 of OX424458.1, read as the reverse complement.
CAACTACCAATAGTAAAAAAACCTTATTACTTATAGTTTTCTAAACATAAGAAATACTTCAAAAATGACTCCTTATTTTGTTAGCAGAAATTACCACAATTTTATTTTTTTACTTATCCAAACCTTATTTTTGTCCCTTAATCTAAGTGGCATATTTATCTTAGTTTCTAAACATTACTGCATAAAAGTTTTAAAACATTAGTGTTCATGATTGTTATAAATTAAGAAACGGTTAGTATGAAAAATGCAACTTCTTTAAAATTCCCCATACAAAACGCTGATTTGATACCTAATAATTACAAATATATATTCATAACAAATATTGCTCATTTAATAATACTTAAAGGATTAGTATTCGCATCTCGTTCATACTTCACGATTGTTTATATCATTAGCTTAAGCCTCATTCACACCGTTCTACGGCGGAAAAATGGCCGGAAAAAAGATATTAATAACTACGAGTGGGCCTAGCGCTGCCTGTACAGAATTTCAATAGAATAAACCAACATTTAACATAAACTGTTTTTTTTATCACTGACGTGCGGCCTACTTTGTATTTATGTTTCATTGGGCGACGCAAAAAGGGGCTGTAAACAGATGTGGTCATCGTGCTCAAGGGATTTTGTTTTCAAAAACGTTATACAAAAATAAAAGTTTTTAGTTGTGGTACCTACCTCCATACCTCACACAAATTCAAATACCACATTGCACATGCATTGTAAGTAACAGTGACGGAATAACTTAAAACATCGTCCACATATATTACGTGTGAAAATTACGTAATATTGTAGTCACTTCAGAAAATCCTTTCTTAGTATTTCACTCCTTCTTTTTAAAATACAAGTACTGTCCAAAATTCAAGCAAAAAGAAAAAAAACTCAAATTCAAGCCAAAAAAGTCCAAAATTCTTTAGCGGTTCGGGCTGTGCGTGGTTACGAACATACCATGTTCTTTTATTTTATTTTTTTGTTAAGAATGTTCCACGTCCCTTAACAACTTATAAAAGTTTAGGCACGTTCGGTCGAGCCATTTTCGGGTTCTTACAAGATTAACGCCCGGCAATTGATTTATATATAGATGATATAATTCTATAGCTTAAACAGGATAAAACTGTTTAAAATATAAAGCCATTAAATATTTTTAGTTCTCGTCGTCTATTTGCGAGGAAAAATATTTCGAGTGGAAAACATTGTTTTTCCCTGCTTTATTTTTAATTAGGCATATAAATCCTAACCCTAACTATATAATTTACGACAACCACGCGGACGAAGCCGCGAACCAAAAGCTAGTTACTCATAAATTGATGCAATACCTACAATTAGTTAATGTACCACAAAATGATGATACATTAAAATTACAAATAATTATTGTTACAACTTGTCCATGTGCGTCATTTTATTTTAAGAAAATAATAATTAATTAATTGGTGTTTGTGTAAATTACTTTTTACATAGTTCTCAACTTCTAACATACTTACAGCAGGATTATTATAATCTTACTTTGTGGGGGAAAGAGATGGAGGTATACGTCCTGTAGAACTTCATCTCTTTCCTACACTGAAGTAATATTAAAATAAAACTATAAGCGGTGGTGGTAGGCCCCCTGATGATATGGAAATACAATATTGTTGGTCTCTAAGAGCTGATTTTTTTTAAAGTAACAATCGATGTTTCTGTTACTTTCAACGGCCCTGCTCAATGGACAGGCACCCTATCCGTACAGGTAAACAAATGATTGTTAATGCAGTATCAAAAGATGGTAAACAATGAGATTAAAGAAACTTCCACGCCGCTGCTTATCATTCAGCGAACGTATCAGATACATGGCGCCTGTTTATAATTATGATTAGACACTACTACTTACATAAATGTATTTACTTTTTGTTGATATCACGTACTTGAGATTAACCACTCAACTGTTGATTGGCCCTTAGAAGGCCGATATCAATTAAAATTCTATTGTGTCTCGTTAGTGACAGTTGGAGGTTTGGCGGATATCGATAGGTATCATAAAAATCATGAATGCAAAACGACAAACGCTAGTAAGGAAAATTGTATTGTGGAAACTATCTAGGTATGTTATTATAATTAAGAGAGATAGGTAATGAGATCACAATTATACCTTACGAGATTGTTACCATCGCGGGTAGAACCTGAATGAGAATGGCACAGAAGTGAATGTTGGCACAATGCAATGGGGACCAACACCAATAACTCGCAGTGGGGCTGTGGTTGACGATGATACCTTGTTCTATACAATTAAATGAGCAATATTTGTATTGTATTGTATTTGTATTTGTAATCACGTTCTCGAAAACTGCTCAAACGATTTCGATGAAAGTTGCGATATAGGTTATAAGGGGGTGAAAAATGGATCTAACTGGGTCTCGTAACTGGGAAAGTTTTTTTTCTCTATTTTCACCCGAGCAGAGATCGGTCACCAAAAGTTTAGAACAATGACATGGCAGCATACTATTAATTGAAAATATGAGTTTTATTTGAGTTAAAACAGCAAACATCATATGGCGAATAGAGAGAAGGTTTTATTATTATTTTGATGGCATAGTTTCAACGATACATAGGTACATCTAGACGTGTTGCCGTGAAACAGACATTATAGTTCTGCGTCGTCATTTAACTTGCCATTCTAGCCATTAGCTCCATTCGTTTACCGCTAATAGTGTTAATTAGGCAAGCAGCTAATCAACAAAGGCACTCAAACGAGCTAAGAAACTGAAGAGAAACCATTTATTTACGCTAATAATTAAAAACTAGAATGTTTTTGCTTTAACTGACAAGCGAATACGCGTCAGTGTATGTATTTGTATATTCTTTGTGTTTATGATGTTTCATTTGGACTTAGTTGTGCTAGACGTGAAACTACAATGCATTCAAATTGAAGACGTTTTAGAGCTGAAATAATTAACACAAGAACATGCGAAGGCTGAATAAGGTTGACGTAAGTATGTAGTTGTAAGTTTATTAATAATATAATTTATGGTTTGACAGAATAACTTTTTAATCTAATTGTTACTACTACATTTTATGTGTGTACCAAGGTACCAACGTACATACCTAAGATGTGTCAGTGAACCTCGCGATGATATGATAGTTGCGAATAAAGTAACAGTCACAGGTCGATGACCTTCTGGTTCGTGACACACTGCGTGCAATGCTGTGCAATGTTTATGCAACTAATAGGTAGGGTAACTACTGGGTTCAATATAATCTGAATAGATCGTCGACTTTAGCACATTTCGAAACTATCTTCCGTTTATTTATTTATTTATATATACTTTATTGTACACCACAAAAATATATAACAAAAGGAAAAAACAAACACTACAAAATATACAATGGGCGGCCTTATCGCTTTCCGCGATCTCTTCCAGGCAACCTTGGAATGGACAGTGATTTGCCTGGACATAAAATGCAAATGCCGCTGTGCATTTTTGTCCTTTTTCTTTTTTAACATAGTATTTCCTTTGGAGTTGACTGCCGCAAGTCTTTTGTAACAATGAATTGTCGCGAAGCAGTTCCTGAATAACCTGAAAAAATAAGGATATTGGATTGTGTGTGTCGATTCCGTTTCCGGGTGACGCAAAAAGTAGGGAAACGATTAGATTCTAACAATAGTACAAGGGTAGTATTATGTAGTATTAATGCCATCATTATTCCGCTGCGAAAACGGGATGCTGCTAGCGGCCTTGTCTAGCTCCGTCTCTCTCTCACACTGGAAAAATGGTGACATTAATACTTCATAATACGGCATCTGATAGTTGTTTTCAAAACAATTTTTTTACCACGACCATCAAACAAACGCTTTTAGTACGGGGCTAATCTGACAGTTATTTGAATTTGAAAGTATGCTGCTTCAATTCAAGGTTATATAGATAGGTATTCCATATATTTTATTATTATCCTTTTACATAGTCGGACAAACATAAAGTGTAGTATTTAGTCTCGTATTTGGCGTTTGTTTATGTTTACTTATTTAGTCCGTTTGCCAGTCGGAAATCTGACAATGGCCTCCTCCAACCGGTATGTCCACGTACACCATACAGGTAAAAACCAACCATATGAGACCCTACTCCAAAATGTATACTTACATATTATAAAACAAAGTCCTCCGCCGCGTCTGTTTGTTCACGATAAACTCAAAAACTGCTTCACCGATTGTCATGCTGTTTTCACCAATGGATAGAGTGGTTCTCGAGGAAGGTTTTAGTATATAACCGACATCCACGCTGGCGAGGCCGTGGGCATCAACTACTTAGTTAAGTATAATTTGTTTACATAAAATACACATTACGTTGGTCTCGAGAAATCTACATACATGAGGTAAGTAGATAGTACTATAACCAACCTATTATTATTACAAAAATAGGATGTCAATCACATCAGATGGGACCAGTCTTGGTAATTAAGCTCCAAACCCAATTTAGAGAGTAATTTGAAAGTGGTGTCGGCACTCGGTACGACTCGATGGCATCATCATTACCATAGATAAGAAAAGGTAGCATCCCGTCTTTCGATGGGCTTAATCAAATATTATCTTAGTATGTATTAATTAAGCTTATCGTTAACCTTTTTAGAAAGTAGGTGACGGGAGCTGCACTATAATTTGAATATTGCAGGTATCTTGTATCATCTTAATGAATATTTTAACTTTGTTGACGTTATTGTGCATGCTGTGATCTTGTATAAGTGAAGAAGTCCACTTACTTAATACCTGATGATGCCCATTATTTATGGGTCATTGTATTGTGTATTATATTTTGATAAAATAAATCATCTACGTTATAATAAGTTAAAATTCTTGCATGCCAAAAAAAGGTTTGCTTGTCCAATTCTGAACGAATGATCTTGATGTGAACAATGTATCTTATTGCGAAAACATTAATTTATGAGACTATAGTGATGTTGATAGCTCTAACTTTACCGGCGAGGTAAATTACCTACTGGCAAGGTCGACTGGCAGACGTACACATAACAATCTAACTGGTGAGTGCATTATCGTACATACATACAGTATAGCTACTCGTATGTAGGTATAGTATATGGTGGTAGATTACCTACCTACTTACACAGATTGGTATTCTGTGTAGTGTTACTATTCGTCGCCCTTATAATGTAACCAATGCATCAGATATGGAAACATGCGGCAATAAAAAGGTCAATATAATGCTAATTTTGTTTTTAAACCCATGATTCAAGTTCACTGCATTCGTCTTTGACACACATAGGGGATTTTCCTCGTGAGCTAAACCTGTTTCTTATCTTTGTACTTATTTGGTAACTAACCAAGTATTTTTTTGTTTAGGGACTTGTACCTAACTAACGTCCTCGAAGAATGCTCGACATCCTTGCATTTGGAAGTCTCCCTCCGTGTCTCGGAGATCACGTGAACCTATCAATCCCGGTTGTTAAAAGTATGTCTTACTAGCTGCGCCACGCGGTTTCACCCGCGTATGTCTTGATCCCGTAGGAATATCGGGATAAAAAATATCCTATATCCTATTCCAGGTCATGGTCTACCCATGTGCCAAATTTCATCTAAATCCGTTCAGCCGTTTTAGCGTGAAAGCGTAACAAACAAACAAACCCGCTTTCGCATTTATAATATTAGTTAGGATGAAGGTCGTTCCTGGTACATAATATAGACACAAAGGCTAAGTCTGACCCATTTTTCGGAGACACTGGGTTTAGGAGGCCAAATTCGACTGGTTTAGTAAAGGCTGCGGGTAGATATGAGAAGTTGGAATGACATTATAATAATGCCCGCCTATTATCGACCTACTGCAGAGTAAAGGCACTCTTCTCAAGCAGAGAAGCCAAAGGCATTGATCACCACGCTTGCTAAAGACGGGTTGGCAATTTTAGGACAATGATTAGGCTGGTATTACTATAGAAGGTTTTGAACAATTTACTTTTCAAACTTTAAGAGATTCAGCTGTTTAATACAAAAGTTTTAAGTAATACCTACTATTTGTTCTAAACTGTATGGGACAGCTGTAAATTTTTTCGTGATTTCAATGTTGGTCCGATAGTAAAATATATTCAGTTCGATGGTCTAAAGCACCTCTCTAAGGGTCAGTTCAGACCGCGACGTGAAGCGACGTGACGCTTCGCGCACTTTTTAAGAATTATCGAACTTATTTTCTCCACGTTAAGTTATAATTTCAGTACGAGGGTTGGCCACGTGTCAAAGTACGCTGAGGAGCGCGGTGCTGCGCAGTGCGTGTACCTTATTGTGTAGTAAATAAATTCGATATTGTATCGGATCATAAAAAAGTGCGCGTCGCGTCGCGTCTCGGACTGAACTGACCCTAAAACTTTGTAAAATATTTTTTTTAACACCCTTAGTATACGTTGTCGTAGCGCGATTGTAGCACAATATTCCAGTAGCAATTACTAAGAATACCTAGCCGTAAGTATTAAAAGTATGTTATTATGGCGTACAACACGACTGGAAAAGTCACTTAGAAGTCACTGCAGCTCGACGTACTCATTTTCCAGAACAACAGCATGATTGACATAATCAAGTGTAATACGCTTTTATCATAAAATCCCTCGTAGCACGCACAACCTATCAAAGGCACTTGATCCGTTAATAGACAACCGAGTACTTGCAAACAATAGTGTCCCTGCACGTAAGTAATGCATATGGCACTTCACTGGCTTACCATGTCAAGGCTCCCGCAGATAGGCGCGACGCGACACCGGTGGTACAATTTTCGTGAAGTTGTCATAGAAATTTTTCCACCAGATTCGCGTCGCGCCTGTCTGCGGGAATTGTTGCATTGTTCCACTGACATTTTTAAGGACAAAGTAATTATTTTAACTATGTGTTGACTTGTTACGTAAGGATCTTGGTTTGCCTTTCAAGCGAATTATGATGGTTTCGTATTACTGTGTTGCTTATTGTATAGAAATTGAACAGCACAAACTTGGAATTTATTTATTTAAGGAAAAACAGACAGTAGCACAATAAGATACGGTCATATTATCTTAAATAATACATTTTAACAATTGTGCTACCCACTACGTTCTCCACAGATTACAATATAAAGTATTTTTTTTAAACTAGCTAGTAACACAGATACAATATACCTATACAACAGGCACTATGCCAGAACACATATCTGGATTTTTAAATTTAAAAAAGAAAAGAACAATAATTTGGAAAAGTAAGTAAAAAGTACAAAAATATGCCTTGTCCCACGGCGGCAGCTACAGAATGCCACTCACAACGATCCTTACTTATTTTATACTAGCTGCGCCCCGCGGTTTCACCTACGTAGGTCTCGATCCCGTGGGAATATCGGGATATAAAGTATCCTATGTCCTATTCAAGGTCATGGCCTAGCCATATGGCAATTCTAAATCCGTTCAGCCGTTTTAGCGTGAAAGCGTAACAAACAAACAAACTCACTTGCGCATTTATAATATTAGTTAGGATTCCTTCATTTGCTTCGTTCGCGTTCATACTTCGGGGCCATCTATAAAGTCAGACGAATTTCATGATTTTTGGAGCCTTCGTTCCGTTACAGGTGGTCATATTTGTGTGATCCCTGCTGGTGTGACGTCAAAATATTTTTAAATTTTAAATTAAACCTCTTGTTTATTGATAGAGTTCTTAATATTTTAAAGTTTTTCCGTTAGGTAAATTGAAGTTGTGAGTTTGAATACTTTAGATTTCTACAAGTGTTGTCACGAAGTTATAAATCGTCCCCCTCCTGTCACATGATGTCACACTGTGTTGACCTCCTCCCGCTAAACATGTGACGTAATTTATGGATGGCCCCTTATGTCCTTGCGTACACGCAGGCCGTTGTGGGTACTAAACCGACTATACCTACTGTGGTGCAAAGTGAGCATACCTGACCTTCTTGAAGGACAACACCATGGTGTTAAGGAAACACCGAACTCGTCTAGTTCCAATTCACATGTTATTTCTTCCAGTTTACAAAAATAAATATCATTTATCATCATTAAGAAAGTCCTTCTATATTCGCATGGTATCTTGACGAAAGTACTATTCTGTGGCGAAAGTATAGTAAGTAATGGTTAGCGAGAAACATGTTACTATGAATAATGTTACATATTGCAGAGACACTGTTAGGTTAGGTCATAGCGTCTGGTATAACAAGCCAATCAATGGGTGACGTAAACTCATTATAATTTAAATTTAAACAACGCGCGTAAATAATATTTCGTTTCCGCGTATTAATGGCAAGAACCTATAACAAAAACAATCCTTATTACTCCTCTATCTAAAATGGCACAGCAATGTTTTCTGGGGATCTATTATACGACATTGTCCTAACGCTTGTTCAACTTCATGGTATATACGAGTAATGCCGAGGAGTGAGGAAAATGTTGTGGGAAAAGTTTTGAATATGAATGTGGATGGCTAGAAGAGTAGGGGAAGACCAAAGAAACTATGGATGGACTGTGTCAAGGATGATATGGCTCAAAAGGGGTGACTACCCAGATGAGTTCAGACCGCGACGTGAAACAACGCGACGCTGCGCGCACTTTTTAACAGTTATCGAACTTATTTTCTTCACGAAAAGGTATAATTTCAGTGCAAGCGGTTGACACGTGTCAAAGTACGCTGAGATGCGCGGTGCTGCGCAGCGCGTGTACCTTATTTATTGTATACCTAGTAAATAAATTGGATATTGTATAGGATCATAAAAACGTGCACGTCGCATCGCGTCTCGGTGTGAACTGACCCTTACGGGGTGTCCTGCGTGAGCGACGAATACGACGCAAAGCGACGCGACACGACACGATGCAATGCGACGCGTGATACACGCGACAAATGTCCTACGTCATTTTGGTCATTACTTCTCGAATCATGGAGAAGTACAGTACAATTTTGCTTGAAAGTTTGGTGTCGCGTCTGGTCGCCCTCAAAACAAGTACGCGTTACGTCGCGTCTCGGTGCAGACTGCCATATAGGCCGCAAGCAGGTTATGCCGTTGAGTAGATCGCGTTCGTCGCGTTCGCAGCATTGCATCGCGTCGTATTTGTCGCTCACGCAGGACACCCCGGAAGTATGGAAGAAAAAGACATGACGCCAAATACATTGGGATATGGGCATAGTAATGACGATGACTTATTCCAACTTTGCATAAAACTACCCAATATTTTTGTTAATATGTTTTAGGAACCTATAAGACAGCCATTATTATTTATTAGATTGCCATATGATTTCATTATATCAATAATGCCTATTAGTTTTGTAAGTGATTTCAATCCACTACCATAAAAAAAATTCACCTTTCTCGAATCTGACGGTGCCACTCAATAATTAATTGTTGTGTTTTAAAACTATTGACGACGAATCAGTATGTTACTTTAATCATTATTAGAGTAACTTCTTAAACTAACACTTCGTCACGACTTTTCGGATACCTAAAAATAAGTATCTTATAGTTCAGTATAAATCGATGGTAACTACGCAGGAGCAGCATTAATAATTATCCAATAACTTATTGGTTTTACCCCGTAAATTATTGGTCTTACCCAATAAAGTATTTTGTTGTTTCTGTGCGAATACTTCTGTTTGGTATCGTGACGTACTCATTTAGGTAGCTGGATACGGAATGCCTTATTTTGTTTATGGAGAATCTCCTAGAGGTTTTTGCTAATTGAGGACCTCTACTCAAAACTCTTAATGCAGTATCAGCTAGATCCAACGTAAATGATATTTTATTTCTATAAATTGGCTATAAAATCACTTTTACACGTCAAAAAGAAATAACAATATTTCTAAATTAGATGAGGTCTATGTTGGCTATCCGACTGTTAGGTACTCTGAGAAGAAACACCGAAACAAACTCAGAGAGCTACAATAACGGTAGAGCAGCGTGAGGTACCTATATTCCGTTCTATAGGTACCTACATAATGTGAGAGAGACCATATTCTCAAACCTAATGTTACTAGGTTTATTTTGTTCGCCATGCATGCAGTCGAATTATTAGTGCAACTTTGCACTAACTCTCGTGATCCAATGCAATCAACTCGGCTGACCACTGACCGCAATCCAGGCTAGAACAATCATCGGCGACTATTGTGTGGGATAACTGGGATTTATCTATAACGAGTTGAACAGCTGTTCTTGAAATATTCAGTTTTATAGCATAAAGGCTCTTACATACTGGGACGATTAGTCGCGCGACGCGGCGCCGCCGCATTGTTCGCCGTGAGAAATTGTTTTGTTAAAATTCGCGTCGTACGGCGAATCTTGCCAGTGTGTAAGAGCCTTAAGCCTTATCGTCGCTACAGTAGACCTACGTCGGTCGGCGATAACCTTGAGCAGGCCTGTAGTGTGGTACGGAGTTTCAATACAATTTTTTTACCACTGCGGCTTACTGATCGCAAAATTGGTGGTAGTTTACAACGTCAGGGGTAGGTAGTATTATGAAGTATTAATGCCATCATTATTCCACTGCTAAAACGGGATGGTGCTAGCGGCCTTGTCTAGCTCCGTCTCTCTCTCACCCTGGAAAAATGGTGGCATTAATAGTTCATAATACGGCACCTGGTCAGATTCCTTGCTGCTGTTTTATATCGTTACTACAAATGTTTGGGAAAACACAAGTTCTTATTATTTATTTTTAAAATCATCGTCATTATTTAATTGAAAGACAGCAACGTACATGAATATACCATCGATACAAAGAAGACGCTGACAGACGTCCACTACTGGAAATAGGCCTCGACTAAGAATCGTCACAACGACTGACCACGTGCCTCACGTTTCTAACAAATTTCTTACAATTTTATTACAGTTACAGAGTAGGTACTAACTTGTAAACATAAAGAAGCATAACAATGTTCTTCTAAATTGTTAAATTATACGAAGGTTTTCAATTTATCCTCATCACGAGGCTCGCAAAATTTAAATAACCAGGTTTATAATTAGTTTCACTTGTTCTGTGACCAGAACGGGGCGTTTGGTAGGTTTTACACAACTTCTTATGATGTTTTATTTGCCCCTCAACGTGATCATGTACCCACCTCTTAAAGTTTTTGCCTTAGTTATTATTTTAACTGAGTACTTATAATATTGTTATTATCAATCAATCTTCGTCGGCTCGGTCGGCTTCCAGTCTAACCGGATGCAGCTGATTACCAGTATTTTACATGGAGCGACTGCCTATCTGACCTCCACAACCCAGTAACTGGGTAATACCCCTTGGTAAGACTAGTTGTCAGACTTTAGGGCTTCTGACGACCCGTAAGATCCACGAATGACAGCCGGGACCAGCGGCTTAACGTGCTTTCCGAGGCACAGTCATTTTTGTATGGCCGTGTTCCGTTGCGGACGTGCACGGCCGCGGCCGTGGCTTTAAATACAACAATTTAAATAATCCTTTCCGATTAAAATTAACCACTGTTTCACATTACGTTTCTTATAAATGTCCCAGGGCCTAATCTGTTAGTCTGTGTTGTTGTGTGTCTGTCTCTGTTACCTGTGTCTGTCTGTTTGTTATATTCTGTCTGTTCTGTTGTTCTGTCTGTAATTGTGTCAATGTATACAGTGATGTCGGCCCCGAATTATGAGTTAAAGGTACTGGTTTTCGAACTCCATCAACCACTGCTATCAAAAGGGGGAAGTAGAGGTCCTAGAATCAATAATTCGAAGACATTTGTGGCATCCACCAACCCGCACTGGTCCACTCCCTCATACAGAGAGGAGGCCTGTGTCCCAGCAGTGGGAACGTTATAGGCTGATTATGCTATACTTATGCTTTCAAGAAGAAGGTTTACCTATTTATGACTAGCATCTAATAGAATTATGCAGAGCCTACCTCTTAGAAGCATCAGAATCGCTATGGAATATTAATTAGGTACTTACTTATTACTAAATGTTTGCGTTACCAGCTGCTTCTGAAATTCCACACGATTAGTTTGTATTGGTATTAATAATACATTCATAATCCATACACCACTGCGCCTGTTCTATCGATAGTCTATTCTGATAATTTATGCAGTAGACAACAACCAGGTCAGCTAAATTAAAAGTTTGTCTGTTGGTCAGAATGCAATATGCTTTTGAATCAATATATTCACACAGCGAATTCTATGGTAACACTGCTGACATAATTATGGAGTTCAATTCTCAAATGGTTCACCTCTGCCTAACCTTTCGGGGATCACAGGCGTGATGTTATGAGGATTATGTAATATGCTCAATTAAAAAAAAATTGAGTAATAAAAACTAAAACCCAACTACGAATAAAAAAGGTATAAACAAGACACCACAGACAGACAAATTAAAAATCCGACTCCGGATTTTTATTTGTCTGTCTGTGGTTTAATTTAATGTGACGTCACATAGCCTATAACCAGTGGACGATCAAGACGCTTCCAACGATAACTCATTTGTCAAATTGTGATGAGTGGTTTAGAAGATAGGAGGGAACAGATGAACATACTTACATACATACATACATACCAGTCAAAATCATAACCCTCTTGTTTCTTCGCCGTAGTCGGGTAATAAAAATTGAGTTCTATTTCACCCCCAACGTATAAAGAGGGGTGTTATAAGTTTAACGTATGAATCTGTGTGTCTGTCTGCGCCATCGTAGCTGCCAATAAGCTGAACCGATTTAGATTCGATGTGAACGAGAGTGTTCATAGGTATAAAAAAAATCGATTATTAGATGCTTTGTTTTTGGCGGGGATATTTTAAATTTTAAATTTAATTGAACTTGTTATTACTTTACTTATAAATAAATTAGTTGTGTGATCTCGGTGTGGAAACTTTTTTTTGTACAAAATCTAATTTTAATAACTGGTGTGTTTTCTGTATTTATTGCTAACTTGTGAGTAACTGTTTGATTCTTGTTTTCTTTTGTTTCCATCCTCGTAATCAGCTGACTCATTCTGAGTTCTACTGTTGCCAAGGTGTTTACCTTAGCAACAGTAGAACTCAGAACGAGTCAATATAATGGATTAAAATGTATTCCGGATGTTGATAAGATATACCGCTATAAATACATATAACTGTTTTATAAAGATACAAATGTAATTGCTTCAGGATAATGGTCTTTATTGATCTTTATCTCATTTTGGTTTCTTAGGTATTCAGGTTGTTGCCTATTGTGGATATTGTTCTCGAATAAAAAGGTATTGTGATGATTATTATGAACAATATTAACAGGCAAATGAACTTGGTTTATTCAGGTATTGTTATGAGGCGATTGCTAGGATATACATACATAAATAATTGTTTATCTTCAACTCAGATCACATTCCACTATTGGACAAAGGGGTTGATAATCGTAGCATCGCGTTGAGACTAACAATCAGTGTATAGGTTTGTTATCTAACGAAGGGCGCTTTCGTTAACCTGCAATAGTAAAGCGTATACAATTGCAACAAAAAAAAAAAAAAAGAATAAGTTTTTTATTTTTATAGTAACATAATTATTCACAAAAAATATTAAATTGATACGGAAAAGAAACACTCTGTACACGCACACTTGTCACACTTGTCTTTCTACGTTGAAATACAAGTGTGCGTGTACAGAGTATGTCTTTGGGACGACCGGATGCAGCTGAATACCAGTATTGTTTTCATGGCGCGACTGCAATCCGACTGGGTAACACTGGTAAGACCCCTTGGTAAGACTGATTGTCAGAATTTTGGGCTTCTGCCTATCCGTACGACTGTCAAAGATCTACGAATGACGACTGTCAGTCGTAGATCTTTGACAGTCGTTACGGGTTTCCGAGACACGGAGTCTAGTTAATAAGTAATGAATGGTCATCACTCATCATCCACGAACCGACCGATGCAAGCGTAGCTTACCTTCGGTCGACGTGCGGCTGTTATTATTTTGCCACGGGTTCCTTCTGAGGAAAACAGTGTTATGTTGAATTACTACCGACTCAAAGTTCTCAGTTCCCCCTACTGCCTTGAGTAGGAAGCACGCGTTGTTGTCGAACACTACAGCACACTGCACACTGGTGATAATAAAAACCGGCCAAGTGCGAGTTGGACTCGCGCACGAGGGGTTCCGTAAAAACGGCAAAACAATCACGTTTGTTGTATTGCCTTCTTAAATATTTATTTTATTCTGTTTTTAGGGTTCCGTACCCAAAGGGTAAAACGGGACCCTATTACTAAGGCTATGTCCGTCTGTCTGTCTGTCTGTCCGACCGTATGTCCGCGGCTTAGCTCAGAGACTGTTGGTACTAGAAAGCTGTAATTTGGTATGGGTATACATAAACATCACACCGACAAAGTGGTAAGAAAATATACTTTTTTAGGGTACCTCCCCAACACTTAAAGTGGGGATGTTTTTTTTTCTCGTCGATCCCATGTTGTGGGGAATCGTTGGAAAGGTCGTTTAAAAATAATGTTAGTTTATGAAAACCATTTTTGGATTCAGGGATCCGTTTGCGAAATATTAAGCTTTGAAATGCAAATAAATTATGTTAGAGTCAAGTGTTCCCCCCCCCTGCCAGCTAAATGGTTGGTTTTGGATATGTGAAAAAATTCACGGCATTAGTATATAAAACGAAATTAAAAGTAAAACTATCACGGCTACGTAGGCGCCACAAGTTACCGAGTAATAATCGACCAACTTAAATTTGCAGTTGAAAAACATGTTCTCCCATACAGAATGTATGGGAGAACATATTTTTGCAACTGCAACTACAGTGTCTTAGTAATAGGGTACCGCTTTGCCCTTTGGGTACCTACGGAACTCTTAAAAACGATTATACAATTTATGATAAGTACTATTATAAATAGAATATCCGCATACATATCTACCACTTTACATGTTCTAGATCTGATATTTATATAGCCAATATTGAATTAGGTACTAAAACAATCCCACAACTTAATCTTTAAAACTATGAAATACGTTGGTTCATCATAAGTTTTTGCTAAGGAAACTGTTATACCTAACTAAACTAATTAAATATATTTTAACAGATAAGGTTTTTATGTCTAGACACTTTAAAAAACAATGCGAAAAACTTACTTCAAAATATCTAAGTACATAAACGAGTACCTACCAACTACCAATCTGTATTTGATGTTTGCGCATAGATTTCCGATCCCCAGAAAAATAACTTTAATTTCGGAAGACTGTGTCTTTGTTTTTGGATTTTCGTTTTTTTGCCATCGACTACCCAAATTAAAGTTATTTTTCACTTTTTAGTTTCGTATACAATTACTTAATATGTCAACAACACTGACAGGAACTTTTATAACATCATAAACATAATTATCTTACAAAGTGCATTAAATACATATTATTGAAGCTTACTCAAAAATGACTCAAGCAAAATTAATAACATTATTTTAGGACCAACGTGTAACCTAATCACGGAAAAATCGGTGTACTTACGTACACCTACCTACATACATGCTTAACCTCCTTCCTTTTTTGAAATCGGTTAAAAATCGCGCTCGAACGTGTGGATGGATATGCGGACACCACAGCCACACCATAGCTTGAGTTATGCAATAGGTAGGTACAATAGATTTCAGATATTTTTTTTGTTAGCGGTACCTAATACATTATCTTTCTGTAAAAGTGTATAAATATTATGATTGGAATTGATATCAAGATTATACCTACACTGGAGGAAATATTGTGCCCACGCCATCAGCAAGTGCTGATGAGTAATCAAACATGATATCAGTCCCGTGTACCCGCGAAGTACACGACCAATCTGCGTGATAGTTCCGCATTCGGCAGGCTGGTACTAACAAAATCCTGATTTCTCTGATGCTTATCAACAACTTGATAAAAAGTATTAAATGTTAATGACCCTGCCTTAGTTTCGGGTGAGCGACAATTATATAATGCAAAGATACACCGCTTCTTTAAAAAAAATCTTTGACGCACGACATGCGACATGTTGATACGATTTGAGTAATTATTGTTAGGTAGAACTAAATTAAACATTATACACTGCTGTATGATTAGTCCACAAAACAAAACACTAAATACAATTAGTGCCATCCATACTTCCATACTAATACTATAAATTCTAAAGTAACTTCTGTTTGTCTGTAAGATACCTTTCATGCCTAAAACACAGAACGGATTTCGCCAAAATTTGGCAGATAGATAGCATCCTGATGGCATTATATGAAGGATTTTGTTTCAAAAATAATCATATGGGGGATGAAAGTTTGTGTAGGAAACCTAGTAATTCTTAAGATCCCGAGGTCTACCTGTCCCGCACGGGACCAGATGTCACTGACCCTGTGACGATAAGTCTCCGACATAAAAGCTAGTCTACTCATAATTGATACGATCTGTCTCCTGTTTCTAAATTGAGAATTTAATGTTAAGATCAGACGACCTACTCTCGTAAAATAAACAGGTTCAAGTCAAATTCGTAGCGACTTACAGAAGATGCAAGCAATGCCATTTTTTGTAAATTATTGTGACGATTTAGTAATTGTAAAATTTCCATTGAGTAGGTAATAAAAATAGGTATAGCTAGATTAGTTAATTATTTACGAATTTTATCGCGATTCACTGAATGCTCACAACTTAGATATAGTGCATAGAAACACATAAAATATTGCGGGGTAAATAAATTACGGTACGTTTGTGATCTAAAGAATGCTCGGACGGTATTAACTAAGTGAATTACCAGTGTCTGTACACTAACCACTGCCTGTGCAGTGGTTACATTTAGGAAAATAAATACCATCCAATATGTAGACGCTTAACAAAGCCGAAAGTCACTTGCTATTCGCGTCATTGTGATATTTTTTTTCTTCTGGACCATACCTGGGTACCTTCTGGTTACGGAGATATTGAAGGTAAAAGTTCCAACTTTTCCCGACGTCTTTTAAAGAAAGCAAGTTGCAAATGTTATAACTTAATTTTAAATAGCCCCACGAACCCTGAACCGTGGCATGCACAATGTTTTGCGTGTGTAACGTTGCGCACTACCGTAAACAGCGATTTTTCACACCAAAAATAAAAATCGTTTCCCAGCAATTATTTTTGTGCAATGTTATTTAATTTGATGTACAGAATGCGTAGTTGACGGCTATGTGATGGGTCTTTTTACACCCCGTAGGTGTACGTTTTAATTTGACGATTAATCCTCTTAAGCAATTGGACGATCAGTAGAAGTCAACAAATTGTTTTTGACAACAGCAGTCAATGGACTTACATGATTGTGATTAACGTCAATCATCGTATTCTTGGGCCCACCGTCAGCGACGCTATTCAAAAGTAATAAACTCAACTCGCCAATGAAGTAGACTTTGAGTTTGTTACTGGTTCTTTTTGAGAAGCGTCGTAGACGACGGGCCTTACTTGACAACTGTTCAATAACAATATTATTAATGAATTCAATACATTACCTACGTGTTAATATTATCATAAGACCATCTTCGACATGAGCCAATTTGTCAGTATTTATAAATATACCGGTTATGTAACCTGCCTCGTCATAACTTTTAATGAATAGTCTGAAAGAGGTGGGAGTAGAATAAAAGCAATGTGTAGCATTAACTATTTTATTCACATTGTCCTGTGAACGTTTTTAAACTCATGTGATGTTTGCACGACCCTCGTTTCAATTACGGCTGGCAAACACTGCAGTATGTAGGTAATTGTGTAGGTACTTGTTTGTGTTCCAATTATTCCTATCAGTCCCGAGTTCCAAGATAACCGGTAATTGCTGTGTCAGACTGAAAGTTAACCACATGAAACTCTGTTTTTATATCTTTGTTTATTGTGGACATTGGTCGTTTGGCCTGGTTTGTCTAGTGGTCGCAAGTGCTGCTGCTGAGGATGAGTCCTGGGTTCGATTCCCGAGTCGGGCAAACTGTTAGTGGGTTTTCCATCTGGAATTGCTAAGTAGCAGTCCGTAGTCTGGATTTGTGCCCGGTTGATGGCAATAGACTCACCCCCTACTACATGGGACTTAAACATAACTGGCGAAATGTGGGTGTGCTATGGTACACCTCTGCCTAACCCTACGGGAAATACAGGCGTGATGTTATGTTGCTGGTCGATGTTTGTCGAGTACCGATTTGAAAATTTGTTACTGCTCAAACATTGTCATTTTTTTTTATTACCATTTTACTTACCTGAAAGAGCGATCCGCCCCTGCTTCGCACAGTTTTTACGGCTTCGCAACATAGAGATTTCTTTGAGATTTATATCCAATTTAAATATAAATGCAACACAAATCTCCCGGAAGAAATTCTCTAATTGATGGTGAAAACCGCAATCAAAATCCGTTGCGTAGTTTAGGAGAACAACGCGACCACACAGACAAACACAAAAAGCGAATTTAATTTATTAAAAGTATAGATAGATATATATGATAGATAGAGTAGGTACTAGGTAATTTTTAGTGCAATCTGTATAGGTTATCACTCAAATCACTGATAATAAATTATTGTTATCTTCAGGACAGTACGATTAGCGTACCTACCACTTTAGGGAATGCATTTAAAAAAATCCTTAGTGCTGACCAACGTTTATAAGAAACTCTTGTGCAAAGTTTGTTTGTCTGTCAGTGAATTTTAATAAATAGATTTTTACACAACTGCACAAAAAGGAGTGTAATGTTTTCAGGGTTCATTTATGTATGTATGTAATCCGACACGAACTGAAAAGTAAATAATATTTTAATATTTTATTGAATAATAAAACACTTAAAAAGTGTACATTTCAACAACAGTAAGAATTTCCACACAATTATAGTGGGTACCTAAAGATAAACTTAAACTAAAATATTTTGAGGCGCAAGTAATGATGGATTGGAATTACAATTTTTTGGTAGCGACCCGCCCGATCTAGGTTAATTCAAACCTGTGTTTCAGGCCAAATAAAAACAAGTTGATAAAATTGTCATTGCAGGGGTGATTGCGGGACCTCGTAGATTGAAAAGTGTTCCACAGAACGGTCCCGCGACTGCAATGACAATTTCATCAACTTGTTTTTTCATTTACTTTTTAGTTCGTCCTTTAGCAGTCGTATTTTTTTAAATTTTATTATTAATAATATTCTTCTGTTTTAATATTTCCCCAATATAGTTACGGCTGTAATAAAAAATACCAGGGGCGATAAGAACAATAGGGTATTACATAAAATGTTGAGTAGGTAATCTAGGTACGTACCTACTTATAATTCCAATGTAACGGTTAGCTCTAGTTATTACAGACCACAATTAATATGAATAGCGTAGGTACCAGCTTACATACAAAATATAAACAACGATGATGAAACACAATCTACTTACATAACACATATACCTACAATAAAGTCGTAACTAAGGTTTTTTCCATACAATAAAACATGATAGGTTGGCCGGCAGTTTCGGGGAATTTTATTAAAAAATCCCGCTGACAAAAGTATCAAATATGGGTCGATGAAGTAATTTACATGTATTTTACCTGAATTTCTGTCTCGCCAGCTGTCTCTGATACAGTGTTATTTATAAACAAGATAATATTTACGTAATATATAACCTGACAGTCTTAAAATAATAAAAATATGTACAGTTCATGTACATAAACGGAGGGGAAAGAATCTTGGGAGTCCGCATCGCTCCGTCCACAATACTCATTCTGTAACCAAAAACTACTCCAGCCCCGTCACGTGAAGAGTCAATTAATCACGAAAAACCAAGAGGGCAATCGAATGCCATGGCATGGCTCTAGTGTTTGCTGTCTCTTACTCGTAGATAACCGTTTTCTTAACAAACCAGTTTCGAGCAGAGAGTAAATTAAAATCGTTTTTCTTTTACGTTAATTTCTTCAGCAACGAACGATGCTAGTGTTAAGTTAGGGTTACAATAAACAAAACTTAATAACAAAGAAGCAAACCACCACATTATGAGGTCACTGAGGTCAGCTCTTCCTTTGCTCTCCAATACCCTATAGAATTCTCTGAAGACTGTTTATACTGTTCTACAGTTTTACCCACATAACGGATATTATAGTTTATCAATAAACTTATAACAATTACGTCTTTAATTGTCTTACATATCCTGCTCTCCCAGGATCACATGGTACAAGCTTGGCGATAAGATGCCATCCTGGGGTATGCCGCGTTGAATTATAGTCTTTTTGCTAACTATTAAATGGCTTCCTAAGAACTGTAGAAAAGATTCCACACGTTACTAAAACGGTATTTTTATACTTATTTACAATATTATGAATAATAAAAAACCAAGAAAGAGCGCTGCAAACATTACAGTGAAGCATGCCAAAACTACACCTCCGCTCTGTGCATACACGCTTACACGCACACATTTACAATCAAACTGTTAGTAAGTGCACACAGTTTACGTAACTGGCCTCACGTCACTGTTGACAGCGCGCGTTTTTATTTGGTCTGAGATCAGCATCATGCTACTTGTGGAATACTTTAGGTGTGAAATAAAAACCACCAGGGCAAAGTCGAATAAACTGCTATCAAATAAAACGTTTGGAGCAAAATTTAAATTGTTTAATGAGTATTAAACAACAACAATATCCTGTTGAATTAAACTCCATTGAAAAGAGCATTCATTTGATGGCGTGACCACCAGACCGCTAGGTGACAATAGGTACATAACGTGTTCGAACTTAGCAAGCATCATCAATTCTAAACCTTTCATGTTTTTTTTTATTATTAAAAATATTAATCATAAGGTCTAGCGGCAGATAAATCATTGTTAATTGTAACACATCAAAAATATTTCATTCCATATGAAATATTTACTACATATTTTTACTATAATAGGTACTATATGTCATAAAAAATGGGTAACCAAAACACACAATTTGGACGTAGTTATAATCGAAATGCCTTATCCGAAGGTCATATAAGCCCTTTCAGGTCGTTGGTTTATCTTCATTTCATGACGTTCAGTAATGTTTACCACCTCTTACAAAATAGTACAACTGATTATTAGTATTAAATTATTTATAGATATCACTGCTAATATTCTCTAGCTGATTGTGGTCATCCGTTAAATATTCTTGACTGGTTTTCAGTCATGAAAGTCGATTAAAAATAGAGCTGGTTTAAAACTTTCAAGGAGTTTTCAAGAAATTGAACATTGTTGGCTATGCTATATGTAATAGTGTTTGGTTTCCATTTCAAGAACAGTAACTGGGCACAGTTTGTTCAACAAGTGCGGCGACAAAGTTTACTTTAACTTAGGTACTGAATCTTGTCAAGATGTTGACTTTATGTCATGATCGATCGTGCAGGTAGCGTGTAAAAAATATTATTAGTATATTTTTTTTAATTATAGGTACGGAAGTATGCAATGATGGTTTTGGACGGTATAATTATGTTAGAACATGCTCATCATCTGCCTAGCCTTTTCCCAACCATGTTGGGGTCGGCTTCCAGTCTAACCGGATGCAGCTGAATACCAGTATTTTACATGGAGCGACTGCCTATCTGACCTCCACAACCCAGTAACTGGGTAATACGATCCCCTTGGCAAGACTGGTTGTCAGACTTTTGGGCTTCCGACGACCCGTAACGACTGTCAAAGATCCACAAATGACAGCCGGGACCAACGGTTTAACGTGCTTTCCGAGTCTCGATATGTAAAGATGGTCACCCATCCACGGACCAACCCCGGCAAGCGTAGCTTAACCTGATGAATCGACCCATGCGGCTGTTATTACTTAGCCACGAGCTCCTCCGAGCCATGTTAGACCATGCTGAAGGAGCGATATTCAACACTTTAGGTTCATAAATAAATCTGTAGTCAAATATTGTTTAAAATATTGGTTATGGTATCTAGATAACAGTTTCTTTTTTAACTAGCATGCTACTCTCTGCTTACCCAACTACTGCAAATGAAAGCCAGAGGAATTTTCAGTGACGACCATCCAAAAAAAAAAAATGAAACTTCAATATAGATACAATCAAGAGAATTGTGGGAATACTTTTCTCTGGAGTAAGTATTTTGACCCGCAAAGAAATTAAGGAAAAAATAATGTAGCTAATGATAGTTATGACGTTTGTACAGAATAACTATCTCGATTCGCACAATGAAACTTACCCTGGGTATCAAATATCTGGCTTAGATACAACCTGTAATGTTGGTGTAGGTTATACCACTTACGTACGAGTAGGTACCTCTGATCACATGATATGGGTAAGTATCTAGTATCTTAAAAACAAAAACCTGTTCTGTTGAGAGAAAGAATAACAAACATTATTAAATGTAATTTCGAAGATAAAGATCCAAATTGTTTTAAGATAATCTGAGATCGCCTGCCCCTTATCAAAACTCAGTAAGTGCTTCAAACTAAGATTTCCAGGAGAGCGCAGGCTTTGGTATTTTAATAGTCAATATTCTTGGTTATGCGCGTTACATTAACACGAAAATTAACCAATAAAAAACCTTGTAAGTTCCGAACACTCTTTGACCATTTCAAAACCTTTTGTTTTGGTTATGAAATAGTCAAAGAGAATTACCTACTACTATATTTTATTCATTAATAGATAGTATTTGGTTGGCGGTATTCAAATAGATCTCCGTTATTGCTAATATTCTATTCGGTTTTTACAATTTGATGTGACTTACTTTGAAATTAAAAAGATTATATTTATGATACTTAAATGTTTTTTGTTTGTCCCTTACTAGGCTTTGATATGGGGCAGCTGGGATATCCTCTAATATATAAATGTGATAAACATAAAAAAGATCCGAATTTTAATCTGGTTGTTCTGATTTTGATGTTAATTTAAAGGCTCCCATAAACAGGCGCGACGCGACAGCGCGATGCGACTCCAGTGGAACAATTTCTATGAAAACTGCATCAAATTGTTCTACCTAAATAGCGTCGCATCGTCACGTCGCGCCTGTCAGCGGAAGCCTTAACGCGTTGGCAGCCATCACGGGTAGAGCACTCTACGGCTTACATTGTTGAATGTTTTATGTCCAATTAGGTTAAGTGAGTTTATATGCTTTCATTTTATGTTCCATTAAGCCTTTTCTAAATTTAATGATTCAAGGGTTAAAAGCATTTGTATCCGTAGCATCTTTTTTATCTTTGTAATAATACTTATGTCTGATGGTAAATGCTGCTAACTAAATTTTCTGAACTTGACACAGGAATGATGGCTTGCTCGGTCTCTCGAACCTAGTCAAATAGTGCGTTTCATCAAATAGTTCCTATGCTCTACTATTGTAGGACGAATCTTTGGGCGTTAATCAATTCCTAGGTCCGTTGTTAAAGTGCTATCATTACGGCACAGGAACTATTTGATGAAACGCACTCTATACAATGTTACTGTCGGAAAGAGATTAAAAATAATGGACAATGAAGTGCAATAATCTAAGGTTGTAGTGTCATTCATGTGGTAATGTGCATTTAAAAAATACATTGCATACAATACACACCCATAACAATTAAAGTTGAAAACTAATGAAAAAGATAAGTCTAAGTCAACTTAGATCTAACTTAATTAGTTAGAGATTAGATAAGAATAATGTCTTATTGTAACCATTGCTAATCTAAATTGCGGCGACATGCAGTCTGAATTGAATAAATAAGATCTTAGTTAACGAGATTAGTATGACTAAACAATGTCACATGCATGGAATTAGTATGTACTAAAAGATCCTTGGTCATATGTAACTACAACAGCGAGATTTTTTTGGCTCGCGGTCTAAATCGGAACTAACGCCGCCATCTTGTTCTGTCAGTACATTGTCACAAATGTTTACCAACAAACGCCCCCCTGTCAATGTCATTTAGGCGCTAAAACATTCTAGCACTCTACCTAGAAGTTTATGGTCGGATACATTGCAGTAATTTCGTTTCATTTAAAACGTATTTTCATTAAAGGTTTTCCTAGAACTCACTTGCATGACCTCTTTTCGTGTCAATCACTTGCAAGTTGATGGAGATAGAATGATCTAAATACTAGCTTTTGCACGAGGCTTCGCTTCCGAGTGGGGAATTTTTGCGTAGTTAAAATACTCGTAAGAAGTTAGTGAAGTAACTCTCTGGGGCATAAACGATCTAAGTGCAAAAAATCATGTCGATCCGTTAGTTTACGAAAGAAGAACAAACAAATTGCGAGTAGAATGGGATTGTAGGATTTAAAATTTACTCGGTATATGAACGTTAGCCAACATTTATTTGAATTGAATTAAGTACGCTATTGATACAGACGACGATGTGCCTTTTGTTCAAATATTTCATACATGTAAATAAGTAATGACGACTATTTCAGGTACATTTTCCAATTTTGGTAATTAAACCCATGGGTCTGTTTGATTTATAAAGTCTGAGAAATGGATTGTAAAGCAATTTGACTTCCAACTTAAACTGTCCGCATAATTAAATCAGAACTGTCATTCTTCAATGGTTGTTTAAATTGGGCTATAACACGACAAAAACTAGAGTGTACATTTCCTTTAATTTTTTTATTAAGTAGCTGTTGCCCCCGACTTCCTCTAAGATCCAGGAAAATTAGCCTATGTCCTTCTCCAGATGGTCAACTTATGAGTCAAATTTCAACCAAATCAGTTCAGCCGTTTTAGCGTGAAAGCTTAACAAACAAACAAACTCACTTTCTCATTTATAATAAACAAAATAATTTTAATGATCGACATCGTAAAGTCGTTCGGCATTGTTAACTGGTATAGGTTATTAAAAAAAAACTTGGTATGAAGTATTAAAATTAAATCGTTGACAAAATGGGTGGTATTTTCAATGGATAGACCTGGTTATCCTGACCTTGGGCCTTTCTTTTCAGATAGTCTTAGGAATTGCCCAGGTCATATTATGTTACTTAAACTTTGGTTTCCCAGGGAAGCTCCGTCATATTATCATAGGGGCCATCATGAAAATCTATCATTTTCACAAGTATTTGGTAAAGGTGTCAAGAGACGCTCTGTATTTAGACAGACGTTATTGTGTGACCGAAGCCTTGACAAGTTACTAGATTACTAGATGCATCACAATCCTCAGCACTGAGAGTCTGCTTTAAATAAGAGGTTTATTATTATGTAAATAGGTCCATCGGTAAATTTTCCTGAACTTTAATAACCCATGTAGCTAAATTAGCCATATTATGGTCATAAAGGCCATATTATCGTTAATGTGGGTTTGCGCACAATTTATAAGGGCATATAATATATGGCTCGTAGTTACCGTTTTGTTACCATATAATAAGCTATGATTCTGAGAAATGTCATAAGCGTAATTACTCCTATAATAAATTGCATTTTGATTGTTGAGATGAGTTTACAAGGTCATTATACTTATAAATAAATAAATAAAATTTGTTTATTTCAGACTTTTAGGTCCATATTTTGTTGGTATTTATTACAATTATCTTAAAAATTATGTTAGTCATGAGGAGATAAAATTAATGTATTTAGGTAAGTATCAACGAAATAAATAACTGAATGTCAATTGAAATTAAAATAAAATTGAAATAAATACTTAGTTGAAAATAAATTAAAATTACAATGAATAATATTTATAATTGTAATACTTGTGCCATTTACAAGGTTGACCCTTATATAAACCGTCATAATGGTTCTAAATGAAATAATTCATATGACTTGCTGTGATAAGTCCATTTTGTCCAAGGTCAAAAATATGATGGATGTGTTTTACACATTTAGTCGGGGTTAGTAAACAATTGAGCGAATAGTTTAGTGTAGTGTCCCTTTCATATTAATTTACAGATCGTTATTCGCTACATATATCTACGGATTGTATGGGAACATAAGCATAGTATTGTCAGCCTATAATGTCCCCACTGCTGGGACACAGGCCTCCTCTCTGTGAGAGGGAGCGGGCCGTAATCTACCACGCGGGCCCAGTGCGAGTTAGTAGATGTCATAAATATGTCTTCGAATTCTTAGTTCTCAGACGATTCCTCACGATTTTTTTCGTTTCGAGAGCAGTGATGATGAAATAGTTTACACAAAGCAAAGGGCTTCGCTGGGCCTACCTATGACCCTATGACCTACAGTTCGTGAGTCGTGGCTGTTACTATTGGGCTACTAGTGTTCAACGCCATACGTAGACCAGTGACCACAGTACCACAAAAAATATTACAGAGAATCAATATGATCCTGAAACATAGACGATTTTATTATAACGATTTACGTGTGTTTCCAAAATATTCTGCAGTTATATCAAAAACTTTGCGCAGCCATGATTTTTTAACAATAGGTAATTTTAGTTTTTTTTTAAATTCAATGCGTATATTTTTATTGGTCTTACATATAAGTTGAAAAACATTATCATCAGTTGTACCGAAAGATGTGACGTTTGTTTGTATATTATCGTGTTCTATAAGTATAAAACATATATATATACGCACTGCATTTCATATACGACTAGTATTCTACAGAAAATAACTCACAATGGACCAATGGACAAGTTAGATAAAACAGTCTGCAGCTGTTGTGAACAAATGATAAACAATTATCTTTAAACAGTGAAGTTATATTCTTCAATTTATTATTTACACTTTGTCAGTAGTCATTGGCACAGTTTTCGAAGTCGATCCCTCTTTGTTCTCTATTGTTATAGTGACTCGAGATAAGATGCAGGAGGTCGATTTCTGTGAGGCCAATATGTCATCACTCTCGTAGGGAAAATAACAGTTCATAAGTATCGCTAAGAGCACGTCAGAAAAATATATTGTTTTATTTTTACTCGCCGACGCGACATCGTATGCGTTTTTAAATAATCTTTGTTTTTTCTGTATAAAATAACAATTCTCGTGGCAGGCAATTTTTTAAGAAGCGAATATACTGGTATTGCTCGATAATGTTGTATATCACAAAATAGATCCAATCTAGTTTGGAATGTTACCGAATAATGTTTTAAACTTAATTATTTAAGTGTTAACAAGAAGTTTTCATCTTTTAAAGGTGACATTTGCTGGACACCATACACCAGCAAGCTGCCGTGAGAACTAGAAAGAATAGAAGGCCATTTTCCCCAGCAGTGTGATAGTAACCATAAGAAAAAGGAATCGTTATGAAAAGCGCGTAACGTGTAGAACAGAAAATCTACACGAAAATCTCTATGAGTCGTAGCAGCAGAAAATCCCCGAAGGGTATGTAGCCAGACATATTACATCCACAATTCGCCAGTACAGAAAAATTAAGTGCGAGTGGATCTAATAACGTACAAAAATACTTTAGTACCTACCTAACCAGCACAACAATCTAATCTGAGCATGCGAGACGAGACTGACATTTTGTCGTAGGTAATTGTTCGGAGGGTGATAAGAAACGCGTCACCACGATTAGTTAGGTCGTTGGTTCAAATCCTGTTTCTGTTCAATTCTTTCTAATTTAATCTAGTTATATCTGCGAATTGACAAACAGGCCCGAGTCAAATTTTGTATTTCTATATCAGTCTGCTAGACTGAAGCGGGATTGGATCGTTACGCAGTGGGGGCCGAAAGGCGGGCATCATCGTCGAGGTAGGCCTGGGAAACGCTGGCGTGACGACTTATATGTGTTTACGGGAGATTGGTCGGAGAAGGCAAACCTCAAAGAACAATGGAAGGCTTTGGGGGAGACATTTACCCATAGGTAGAACAGGATAAAAAAAAATTAGATCCGTTATTGGCTGACTGATAGACACCACACAGCATAAAAATAGAACACCCCAGGGTGTGTACCTAGTGGTTAAATCGCACGTTTTCGACCGGATGGGTAGGAGTGTGACATAATCTGCTGTTTTTCCTATTGAAAAACGAGTAAGTAAGTATTTATTTGCATAAAACATGGTATACATGGTGTTACAATAATTTACAATAAAGATCTTACATGTTTTGCCAGAATTGTACTTAGCATGCACATGTTCACTTAATAATAACATGAAAATTTCTAATCCATAAAAATAAAAAATAAACATCCACAAATTAAATTGGGGCATGCATGTGCACTGCCCCGAGCTTCCGATGTTTACCCCGAAACGAGTAAAATAAGATGTTGATAATATGTGAACTTAAGCGCTCCGAACAGCTATTCTGTAAAAATATCACCGTGCAAACTAAGGTGAAGTGAGCTACAAGTGATCTGCCATTCCACATTTGCTAGCATAATATAATAGAATTGACACTATTGATAGCTCACTTCACCTACGTTTTCATGGAGAGATTTTCACAGAATAGCAATACAGGTGAAATCCCAGTTCACTTCAAGATCACTTCACCCAAGTTTTCACAGTGAAATTTTTACAGAGTAGACCGGCTGCTGGGGATTGACACTACGCTCACTGCAAGCTCACATCACTTCACTTGAGACTTTAACAGAATAGACCGGCTGTAATAAGTTCTTACAGGATTGTCAATTATGAGGTTGCCGGGATTTCCCCTGGGATTCGTAAAGCTTCAACCAGAAGGCCAATTCTCGTGCATAAAAAAAGGTTCATATTCAAGTAGCAATCTGTCAAACTTGTCAAAAAAGTTGGTAAATTGATAGTAAATTTGACAGATTGCGATTGAGACGCGAATGCTCCTAAAAAAATACGGGAATTGCCTCTCTGAGGTAGAGTGTCAGTTGTCATTCCATTAATCAGGATTACTCTCGACAATTTTGGTTACAAATCGATATAATATTTTGATGTGGTCATCATCAAGGATGGTGCTATTTTTATCGATGGGTTTGTATTGCGTAGTTTAAATAGGTAAGTGCTGTGATTAATCAATTCTACAGATTTTTTACAACAACAAGATGTCAAAATGTATGCGACTATTTATTTATACATGACGTTTGTGAGTACGGACTTACTTTTTACAATGGTAAGTTCGTGCGTTTGCACCAAGTTTGATGATAAAAGACAGCCCAAAAACAGCACTACAAAACTTTGTTTTCGCACTTCTTAAAAGATTTTATCTAGTATTAACGCTAAAAGGTGAGGGACGGAAATCACAGAAGGAATAAACTGGAAAATAAAACAATATAAATGAAGAATAATGATAAATTATATTAATTTCTATAAATTGGTTAAAAAAAAAATTACAAAAAAGTTTAAAGTCCAGACATAATCTTGGTCAAATCATATGAGGACCATGCAGATTGGTGGCTATACAGAATGAAGAAAACCACAAGTCAAATGTATACAGAGAAGCAACTCGTTATGTAACCGGGGACTCCTAACCACCACACTTAAATATTATTACTTAAATATCATTGCAGGCTTTGAGAGGCTTTGTTGCATTATATTATCATGTCAATCAAACTAGGTAACGCTCACGGCGACAGCAGAATAACTGATAACATTACGATGCTAAACACTTGACAATTATTATCACGCCGACTCTGGTCTATCTAAAACCCATTAAGCTTACTATAATATAATCAGTTCAGTCTTAGAAGTATCATATTCACACAAGACTTTTAATTTTAACTATATTTCAGTTCCGCGATGTGTTGGTATGGTAACTGGTGGTGCTGTGTTGGGATGTAAACTATTTTCTATCCAGTGGGTCATTATAAGTCTGTCTATTGAGTAACCGATGACAAAAAAAAGGCTTATTTGAATCTGAGATTTGAATAAGTGCAATAGTTTTAAGAGACCGATGACCTCTACAGTAATCATTGATGAAGGAAAACTACAGATTCATATCTGTAATTTCCTTAACAACTCATAATTTACTAAGCGCGCTTGGCAACACATATTTGATTTAGATCATCATCTGCCTAGCCTTTTCCCAACCATGTTGGGGTCGGCTTCCAGTCCAACCGGATGCAGCTGAATACCAGTATTTTACATGGAGCGACTGCCTATCTGACCTCCACAACCCAGTAACTGGGTAATACTATACCCCTTGGTAAGACTGGTTGTCAGACTTTCGGGCTTCTGACGACCCGTAACGACTGTCAAAGATTCACAAATGACAGCCGGGACCAACGCTTTAACGTGCTTTCCGAGGCACGGAGGAGTCTCGATATGTAAAGATGGTCACCCATCCACGGACCAACCCCGGCAAGCGTAGCTTAACCTGATGAATTGACCCATGCGGCTGTTATTACTTAGCCACGAGCTCCTCCTCCTCCATATTTGATTTAGATATGATTTGTTAAAGACGACTGCGACGGCTGTGATTGATACCACAAAAAGAGATTATAAAAAAGAAAAAAAAACCAGACCATTGCTTCCAAAACTATATTTGAGAAAATTAATGGAAAGCTTTCCAAAAAAAAAACTAATAAAAAAGATACCACACTGTTAGGGAGGCATATTAGCTATCTTATTGCATGAGCATACGGTGATATTGGTACAGCCAAAATAACTAAAGCAGCTGATATATTAACGTCAATGGATAAGCACCTATTATCACTGTTGTTATTAATAATAAATTATTATTTGGGTTTACGAGACCTCTTGGACATGTGACACGGTAGAACACAATCCGTGTGTGTGTCATCATCAGTCTCTGAAATATGCCGAATTGTTTGCTCTATGATAAGAGTTTTTATGATACTGAATAATTTTGACTTGTTTCAAGTTGTTTATTTTGTCCTATGACTTTGAACTTAGGCGCCCTCTTCAGTTAGGTATACCACCAAACCCAAATCTAAGTTTTCAAAGTCGTCAGATTTAGGGAAAGCCCATAATTTCGTCATCGGTTTTGCCTATTCAAGTCATTATGGGTTAGGCACACGATCATACCCAAATCAAAGGCACTGAAGATCACGTTATATTTGTCCTTTTTCGAAATTTGAAAGTGGACTCCTGACCACGAAGCTTTTGTAACTTTTCAAATACATATATTTTCAGTGTTCTCTCATCGTGCCGCACCTACTCAGTTACCAAATCAACTTTTCGCTTTGCATATTCAGCGCCCTCTACCAATATTAATTCAAGAAAGCGTTTTATAGTTTCGAAGTTATTTTAATGAATATCACCCCGTTAATGGAGTATCTATAATATCTTAAAAGACTATGCTTTCAGAAAAATAACATGTTCCATTATTTATTTTCAATATAAGATGTTTTTTTATTGCAAATGTAGATATTTGTCTGCAATTTTCCAGCAATAACGGAATAAATTTGGAATAATGGCGCTTACATAAATGATCGTGAGAAGTCGTTAATATAGCAATAATTACTCAGACACATTAGTTACGTGTTTCCAACGATCAATATCATAATGTACTCACAATTTGGTCAGAAAGATAGATACTTACGCAGACAATTAGTTAATTGAACTAATTATCTCGGAACCGTGTTAAGGGGCCGGTGTTTGCTGTAGAATGTCGCCCTCCCACGGGAACCAGTAGCTACGCTATTTTGTGGAAAATCGAACTGTAAACAGATTAAACAAGTCGTTAGGTAACTGGAACAGTATTTAATAGTTTTTAATTTGTGACTGAAAGAAATCTGATTATTGTACATAATCAAAATAATAAAGCAGTGGAGTAGGTCACGGTCATCAGTTCTTTTTTTTAATGCATTAAACTTGCTCGAGTATTCACTGAACTTACCGATGTACAATGTACATTGTACATACATATACATTGTGCATACCTCGTTGCTCTAAATATTACGGAATCACATCCCATATTCAACAAACATTAGAGATTGGATGGGAGTTTTTTTATGAGAACTCTTACAGCAAGTAGGTACTTACAATAGAGTGTTGCCAGCATATTACAGGGTGTGAATGCAATGGGTGGAAATGCTCGTGTATCCGAAAACCGGCATCGATAAAAATAAGATAAACTGCTTAATGCACATGGGCTCCGTGCATGATTGATACCTACATTTCGTGACTTGTTCATTAGTTAGCCTGTTACCTGCCACCTGTAGCAACCGGTTACCTCCAGTTACTATTATCACGCGTATTTAACTACGATTTAGCATGATCGGTGATCTCAAGGAGAGTCCTAACGACACGCGGTTAGAAAATAGGTACACGCGAACGTTATCACCGCGTGGACGACATTTCAAGATCATTGACACGGCGTAGTGACAAACAAGTGTTTCTAGAAAACGCTGAAAACTGAACAGTTTACTAATAATATAAAATAGATTAATAATCATTAACCGTCTTCTTCAAAAAGGAGTAGGTTCTCAATTCGTCTATAAGTTTGTTTTAATGTATGTTACGCGGTTACTCCGGCAATTATGAATCGATTTTGATGATTCTTTTTTGTTTGGTAGGTCATGCTTCAAAGGTGGTCCCATATAAATATTAACTTTGCTTGCGTAGTTTTTGAGTTAGCTTCAATAATTACGTATTTTTCCCACTTAGTCTATGTAGATCATATTTTATTTTACTCCATCACTGTTATTTACATAGCATAGCATATTTGTGTGGGGTAGGTACCAAAACTAAAAAGTGAAAAATAAGAACATTTTACAAAAAAGAAACAACTGTCTTCCAAAAAAACACAAAAAAAGTGAAAAATAACTTTATTTTCGGTGTCTTTGCTTTTCAATTTTCGTTTTTTGCCACCGACTTCCGAAATCAAAGTTATTTTTCACTTTTTCTTTTTTTTTCGTCGTAGAGTGATATAAAAAGTCAAAGTCAAAGTCAAATAATTTATTTCAAATAGGCACATAAAAGGCACTTTTGAACGTCAATCCACTTCTGTCTATGATTTTGAGTTCAAAGCCTGAACCACAAGAATATTTTGTTTTAATTGTTTGAATCTTTAAACGATGTATAAACACCTATTCAGTGACAGAAAACATCGTCAGAGCATTCTTTGGCGTCACCTGCAGGGAGCAGTAAACTTAATCATTATGTGCTATAACCTTATCAAATTGTCAAGCGATAACAATATTCAATCTAAGACAAACAAAAGATGATAATCATCATTCTCTTTCCCGTTATCAGCACAACATGTACTTTCTTTCATACTCCTCTAGTAGGCGTCATCTCGGTAGATAGGAACTTATATTTGCGTATTACTCAAGAGCAACAATATGGTAACCAAATCAAATCAAATCAAAATATTTTATTTCACATAAGCCTACATGGGCACTTATGAAACGTCAGAAGCTAGGTGCACGGTTCCAATTGGTCGTTTCCTATGGAGAAGAGCCGGCAAGAAACTCCATGGTTACTCTTTTAAAAGATAATTGGCTTTTACAATATTTTCGAATTACAGTGTTAATAGTTATGGGAGGACAGTGTAGGCTTTTCAAAAAGTTTCAGGTAAGTAAAGTTAATAAAAATAAATAAAAAATTAAATTAAAATTAGAAATAAAAGTCTACAGTTCACTAAGCCTACGACGTTCTCACATTCACAAGGTAGGAAAGAATCTATATAACCGTACCTGCTTGTTATTAAGCAAAACACACGTTTTAATTTAAAAAATCCATAGAACTCATGGCTTCCGGACTTCCGCCAGCGCATTGAAAATGAATTTATTTCAATAAGGCACTAAAAAGTCAGAGTTAAAAAGGGTGTCTCCGAAAGGGCCTTTAATCATAATCCTATCGATACTAGAATGGTATCATTTTGAAGCCCTTTAAATTCTCCAGGATTTATTTGTTATTTTTTCGATAGCTTCAAAGTCTTAAAAGAAACGGTCAAAAAATTTTTTTTTTTTGCGATATTTTTTCCCTATTATAATTCTAATCTAGCGAGTAAATATTAAATTTTTGACAGATTTTCTGTACAAAAACTGTCAGATTTCAATTTTATTCCTCGAATAAAAGTTATCTGGCTTTGGTTAAATCGGCCCTTAGTAACACATCTTTTAATACCATTTTCATTTCTAATTGAGAACGGTCGCACTTTTCTTTAAAACGGGTACCCTACTGTAGCGATCGAAAAAGCATTTTCAATAATAAAAAGTAGGTATGTAATCTATTATAGTAACACAATCATTGCCTGAGACTCCATCGCGAGGAAGTACAAGCAGCGTAGACTTGTATAGTAGATGTGTATTAGTAGCGTACAAGTTGCGTAGCAGTGCCGTAGAAGATGATTGTGTAGCAGTGTCGTAGCAGTTGCGTAGTAGCATCGTGGCGTCGTCGTAGCAGCAGCGTAGCGGAAGTGTACTAGCGTCGTAGCAGCAGCGTAGCGGAAGCGTACTAGCGTCGTAGCAGCGGCGTAGCAGCAATGTAGCAGAGGCGTAGCAGTTGCATAGATACACTAGAAGACTTATGCTTAGAAGTAGGATCGTATATCGTTCCACAGAATATTATCACTATTTGTCAAATAAAATTCTAACTCCACATGATTAGACGAATATTAGAGCTCACAATCAAAGGAATAAAGGTTCAAAATAATATTGTGGTCAAAATTCCATCTTTGCTTTTACAGAAACTATTCGTATAAATTGGAAAAAAATGTATAGTTTAATTATATTATACTATATTATATTTGAAGAAATTGATTTAAAAGTGTCGTCATCCACACATCACTGAACAGTTTATTTAATTATTTCAGTCCATTGTGTCAGTTTGTTTATTAAAATAGTAAACCTATTTCCATTTAACATGAATGATGTTATTTAGAAACTTTTCCCGCGAGGAACAATGATTTTAATAAAAAGAAAACTATGACCGTTTTCCACGCCATTAAATGTTAAAGTCCACGTCAATGACCTGAGTACTTGATAGACGAAGTAATTCATCTTGTATTCTTGTTTCAGTCTGCGAGTTTCTTCGATAAATTATCAAGCGCTTTCCAGACGGCACAGCTGCAATGTCTGTCCTGGCATGTCCTCATGTTTGACAAATTAGTCGCGCTACGAGTTTTCTTTAGGGTCAGCTCAGCCCGCAACGTGAAGCGACGCGACGCGGCGCGCATTTTTTAACAATTTATCAAACTTATTTTCTTCACCAAAAGGTATAATTTCATTGCGAACGTTGACACGTGTCAAAGTACGCTGAGATGCGCGGTGCTGCACAGCGCGTGTACCTTATTGTGTAGTAAATAAATTAGATATTGTATCAGATCATAAAACAGTGCGCGTTGCGTCGCGTCTCGGTGTGAACTGACCCTTACTGTCAAACACTAACTTTACCTTACCTGGGATCTAAGTTATACTGAAATGTGGTGCGACGGCACTTCTTTGTCCAGTTGGGAAAAGCCAGACTTTGTTTATAGTTAAGTTTTGGTTGTTCAAAACATTGTGAGCACATTTTAAAGCGTCGCGCTCATTTTTCATAGAAGGCTATTTAACCAAAAACAGTTCAATATGTTTAATGACATATATACTTTTTATTTCTTTTTATTTTATTCTTTTTATTTTATACAAGGTGTAACTGAATTAACTAAAAACCTCTAGAAGCCATCATTGTGAACAACTTGCACGAACAACTTGCACGAACAACTTGCACGAACAACTTGGACAAACCACGAAATCACAAAAAGAGCAGCTGTTTTCTACATTTTGTCGAGTAATACGAACACAAATATGTAACAGCTGATACTTTTTTTCTCAATAACCCTTTCCAACACCAGTTGTCACGCCGATACGAGACATGAAGGTTGCATATTTTTCTGCAAGTAAAATCAATCTGCCTAGCCTTTTCCCAACAATGTTGGGGTCGGCTTCCAGTATAACCGGATGCAGCTGAATACCAATATTTTATATGGAGCGACTGCCTATTTGACCTCCACAACCCAGTAACTGGGTAATACGATACCCCTTGGTAAGACTGGTTGTCAAATTTTCAGGTTTTTGACGACTGTCAAAGATCCACGAATAACAGCCGGGACCAACGGGTTAACATGCTTTCCGAGGCATGGAGGAGTCTCGATGTGTAAAGTAGTGATGTTATAAGAATACGCAATAGAAATACACAATCTGTGAATTGAATTTCAACTGTCTACCTATTACGGTTCTTGAGATATAGCCCGCTGACAGACAGACAGACGGACGGACGGACAGCGTAAGCTTAGTAATAGGGTTCCGTTTGGCATCCTACGTGTACGGAACCCTAAAAAACACCAGCAAGTTTGCACTGTACAGGTTCTATCACCGGCTTAGCTATAATAAACTTTCATCATGTGTTAATAAACTGATATCATATTTATTACTAACCTGTGCCTATCTGACCCTTTTTTTTTTTTTTTGACTATTGGAAGTCATCCAATGACTTCTCCCGCTCTGGGTGGAGCGGAAAGACGTGTCAGACTTTTACTGACTAAAACCCACCCGTGTTCCTTCAGTTGCCTATTGCCAAGATCCCGGTATCCCTTTCGGACTTTCCCGCAACCCTGGCAGGATCTATCTGACCCCTGTGGTGAGGAATTACGTGATATGGCAACGACGGTGCGGTTTGAAAGACGAGCCTACCAAAGAGTTGAAAAATTATGCTAAATGTTTTGTTCGTGTTGAGAGGATAAATGAAAGGCGATTAACACGGTAGATGTAAGTGAGAAAGCCGGAAGGTGACGCCCTAGCAGCACATATAGTGACCTTATTTATTAATTTATTTTGTACAAATTGTTGAACCTGACTTGATTTCCATACGTCTTTTTCGGGTGACCACTGAAAATCAGCGCTGTGCTGTGGGTCTCCTTAGCGCAGCATCATGCTGAGTGGAAGCCTTCTTGTCACAGTCATGACGTGCAGCTGCCGATTATCTATCTGTAAACTCGTAATCTCATATTTGTATTTAAGTAGATCTATTCTGTTTAATATTACTGATCAATTATCTATTTTGTATGCACGTGTTTCTGTGACAAATAAACCTATTTTCTTTCTTCTTCTTTCTTCTTATTAAAGAAATTCTTCGGAAAGGTCCGGTGCGTAGTACACGTAACCATGCAGCGTGCGTCAATGTATGAACGTAAACGAAGCATAAGGAGTATGTAAGGATCGTAGCGGGAGGCGTTCTGTAGTTTCTGCCTACCCCCATGGGAAGAAGGCGAGAGTTTATATATGTATGTGTTGTGCCTATCTTCACTACATAATATAAAACAAAGTCCTCCGACGCGTCTGTCTGTCTGTTCGCGATAAACTGAAAAACTACTGCACCGATTTTCATGCTGTTTTCACCAATGGATAGAGCGGTTCTCGAGGAAGGTTTTAGTATATAATAACCGATATCCACGCGGGCGAAGGGGTGGGAATCAGCTAGTAATGAATAAAGTAGTGACAGAGCACTCAGTCGGTTCGTTTATCATCCCTGATGAGTTGCTACACGAGTGATGAGCGATGGCTATGTTTCGTTGACGTGAAGTGATTTTTTGCACAGGAAGTATAATTGTACATACATAATATTATAAAGCTGAAGAGTTTGTTTGTTTGTTTGAACGCGCTAATCTCAGAAACTACTGTTTGGAATTGAAAAATTCTTTTTGTGTTGGATAGTCCATTTATCGAGGAAGGTTATAGGCTATATAACATCACGCTACGACCAATAGGATCGGGGCATAAATGAAAAATATTGCAAAAACTGGAAAAATTATTCCTTTTGGAGAGCTTCCGTTGCGTGCGCTGCCTAAACGGTTTAAGTTACGCAAATATCATGTATGGTGGAATTGTTCCTCTTTAAAAGTTCAAAAAAAAAGTCCGCGATAGCATGTCTATCTTTTAAGATTGACTCACCTTTTTTTATGGTAATCAAATTTGTTCAAAATTATGCATTATTTGCGAATGAGTTTTATCAACATAATATTAATTCTTATTCAAATAAATAGTTTAAACATCAAGGGTATTTATGTAGCAGTAAAATAATTTTTAATTCATTTGAATCGGACATTTAATTTCGAAGTTATCGCGAAATGCAATACGCGAACCGTTAGAACCCGGCGCCGCGCCGCGCCGCCCGCCGTTACGTTCCCTACTCTAGAGAGGAGAGGATGGGCACACGGGTAGACCATGACCTGGAATAGGACATAGGATACGTTTTATCCCTATATTCCCACGGGATCGAGACCTACGCGGGTGAAACCGCGGGGCACAGCTAGTTTTGAATAGATTCACTTTTAACGTTATGAATACCGTGCCGTGGTCAGTGACCGTAATTGTTGGCTTTCATGCCAGAATACTGTATGGGTAAACATCGGACGTATTGGATAATTCAATTTATTTTACTGCACCACCGAACACAGCCTCGTTCAATATTCGTTCTCTTCCTCGCCCTGGGAATTGAAATGCAAAGATTCGAGTAAATTAAAATACGAGTATGTAGGGTTAGGCAGAGATATTTAGAAACTACACCTACGTTTCGCCAGTTATGTTTAAGCTTCTTGTAATAGGGAGAGAGCCGGCCTTGAAATTCTATGTCGGACACTGCAACCAAGAAATTCCTGATATAAAAGACCAATAAAATTTTGGACCTCACGTTGAGTTGTCATGCTTGTGACCACCGAAGACCAATGCCGCAGCAGTCTGAACATTCTGACAAAGAAATAGAAAATAGTATATTATCCAGGTATTACTTAAGCAGGTACACAGGTTAAACATAAATTAAAATGTTATGGCTTAAAATATTACGTACAGCGAGGTTACATTAGTGTTAGTTGCCAGTGAGCCCCAAACTAGACAGTTAGGGTGAATTTCAATTAAAGCAAAGACGAGTGGAGCTGAGCGGAGACCTGCAGGAATCGACCAATCACAATAGTTGCAATCCTCATCGCGTCTCTTGTCTATAATTGGACGATTCCTGCACGTCTCCGCTTCAGTGGAAACGCACCCTTAGTCTGTATCTTGCGGCTCGGTGATGACTTGGCGATGATGAATCTTCGTAAGTAAAACAACCGCCAGTCTAGACAGAGGACGACATTGAACAGTAACCTGGTTGTCAGTGTGCATGGCGGATTAGTCATTATATCAACGGTAGTTTCCTCAAAACAACGACTTATTCAAAGGTCATATTCGTTGGTCGACCTTTGCGCATTTTAATAGCGAATTTACTGGGAACTGTAATATTTGAAATCGAGAACTACATTAGGTATACGTACGAGTATTAGATTACTACGAACTTTGCTTTTTATGTTTTGTGCGTAGTATTTGTTTGTTATCGTCCAGATGCGCAAGTGGCACTATGTTGAACGAAGCAAGCGCGCCATTCATTCACATTATATTCAATCTACTACCTAACAACTAGGAAAATGTCTCATTCATTATTCAAAAACCGGTCCAATTAGAGTGAGGCAAGCGACATGCACCTCTATGATATAATTAATGTGGACGACTTTCGTTAGCGCTTCGTATTAATGCTTAAATCAATGCGTTTTTACTGCTTCCCGCTCAACTTTGCTGTGTTGCTCGACCGATAACAAAAAAATTATGAAAGATATCTCGTCATTGAGCACGTTCGGTTCACGTGGTGGTGATTCTATTAAATCCGTCGGTGAAGTAATTTTCCACACGAAATGTGAGAAAACTCTCCGATTCCTAAGTCACGAGGTTTTCATTGTATTTTCAGTTAAGTAACATTAGTGCTATCGTGACTATGTTAAAAATATTTTAGCTATATGTTAATTTGTTCTGTGTTGAATATGTTGACAATCTTGTAGTACTTATACATGCATGTAGTAGGGCAAGGGTTGCGTGCTCCAAGATTAGCTAGCTCTTTATGATTAACGTTTTAGCTTTGACCTAAATATTCATTATTAGCAAACATTTTGAAAATAAAGATTGACACTAGTTACCATTGCAAATTGTAAATAAAAAAAACTATTTACAAAAAAAAAAAACAACCCACTTCCAAGGAAAGGAAAAAAACCTGTTTCCTGTAAAAAGTATTTATTTTTCACTTTTTCGTTGTGGTACCTACCCCACACTAATTCGAATACTGATATATAAATAACAGTGACGGAGTCACTTAAAACATCGTAAATACGTTATATTGAAGAAAACTCAAAAACTACGCAAGCAAAGTTAATTAAATGTATATGGAGCACCTATAAAGCATGACCTACCACACAAAAAATAATCATCAAAATCAATTCATGATAGGCGGAGTAATCGCGAAACAGACAAAAACAAAAAAACGAGAGAATTTTTAAATAGGTTGATAATCATTTCACTTTCGGCTTTTCGATCAAATCAAAATAAATATTGGAACCTACAATCCCTTCAGGGCCTAAATAAAATATGTCCGCGTGCGTCTTGTGAAGACGTTTACCTACGATGTTGTTAATGTTTTTTCAACCATTTGTTCAACAAGTACAATAAATACTGACTATATTTTACTAACTACAATATAACATCATCGTTGCTAATTGGGTAGGCCTCTAATCAGTATCCAAAACTATAGGTATCGAGTGTCGGAAGCATTGCCGAAGGCAATTTCAGAGCTCGGGATTGATCCCCTATTCCAATTAATGACAGTAAATGGACAATTTAGTTTACCCTCCGTTCATAATTAAAGACTTATAATCTTCTCCTGCCTGTGATCCTGGATCGCGTCATCTTCTTACTTACTTAGGTATAGGTATATATACCTGTATTATGTACTCTGAATATGGAAATATCGATTCGCAATTTCTAAAGCCATTCCCGAGTCAGGCTATTAACAGCACAGCATAGGATAAAGCGCATCGATTCGATCGTGCTTAAAATGGTTTTGCAATTTCTGTTCACATTGTGACCTATATAGTTACAATAAATCAGCAGCTGTTGCGTACATAAGTAAATACTGGACATTCGTTGTGATTTTTCTCATGATAACCTCACGGTTGTTGTTGTTACGACATATGCCCAGCAATGGACTACTATAGGCTACATTGATTCATACTAAAACTCCAATGTAAATGCCATTTCAATTAAATTAACGCACACGTCTGCAACCCAGATAAGAGTTGTAATCTTAACAAATTAAAACTTTAACGTTTATGGTTTTAGATTACGGAATCCACAATTGGAGAAAAATAATTAAAAAAATTATTACCTTCCAAGCACTTATGGCTGAAGTAGATTAAAGCGGGCGGCACCGCATTGCAAAAATCGTCCATACATCACTTTCTTTTAGTTTGTATGATCGCGACTAGGTACAGGCGGGCCGCACGCGCCACGCTTTTTAGGGTTCCGTAGTAAACAAGGAACCCTTATAGTTTCGCCATGTCCGTCTGTCTGTCCGCGGCTTAGTTCAGAGACCCTAAGTGCTAGAAAGCTGTAATTTGGTATGGGTATACAAATACATATAAATAACGCCGACAAACTAGGTACCCAAAAAAAAAAAACATCCCCACTTTAAGTGTATCCCCTACACTTAAAGTGGGGATGCTTTTTTTCTCTCGTCAATCCCATGGTACGGGGCATAGTTGAAAGATCATTTAAAAATTTCAAAATTATGTGAGTTTGTGAAAACCATTTTAGGATTCAGGGATCCGTTTGCGAAATATTAAGCTTTAAAGTGTTAATTTTTGTTAGAGTCAAATGTGTCCTGCCAGCTAAATGGTTGGTTGTGGATATGTGAAAAAAATCACGGCAGTAGATATATATTAAACGAAATTAAAAGGAAAACTATCACAGCTAAGTAGGCTTCACACTACCGAGTAATAATCGACAAACTTAAATTTGCAGTTGCATAAACGCAATTTGCAATGCATTCTGTATGGGAGAACATGTTTTTCAACTACAATGTTAAGTTTGTTGGATAAAGTCATCCCAACTACGGAACCCTTCATTGTGCGTGGTTCGACATGCACTTGGCCGGTTTTTGTAT
Source organism: Lithophane leautieri (assembly GCA_949152455.1). Lineage (NCBI taxonomy): Eukaryota > Metazoa > Arthropoda > Insecta > Lepidoptera > Noctuidae > Lithophane > Lithophane leautieri. Next base: position 14,834,133 of record OX424458.1, on the reverse strand, counting down.
TGAAATGCGATGCACTGCTGCCCGATGCGAATGTAATGTGCGCTTAGCTTTAATGTGACTTTACTTTGCTGTTACGACATCAAACTTGTCGATTTCACAATTAAATGATTAATTAGGAAAAAAATGATACTGCTCTGGTTAAAAGTGGTTGTAACATAATCAACGCCTTGCCTTTGACACTGCCATTATTACGGCTACATGTCGTTTATCTTTTCTCGTAATAATCTAGAGACTGATTTTATTAATTAGTGTTTATCATTGTACACGTGCTACGATACTACTACTGGTTTTAGCTCGTTTTTAACATACACAGTAATAAACTTAATCGCGGTCATAGCATACGTTATATTTTTAGATACCTTCCAGATATTCTACTTATATGACTTGTAATTGTCTGTATTCCTTCCAGGAGCTGATGGTGTGATCTCTATACAACAATTAAGCACCCCATATAGCCTAGGCGAAAATCCATGTGAATGGAGAAAATTCAAGATTTTTGGGACGAATTACGGGAAATTTTCAGAAAAATGTTTAAATTTTAAATCTTTTATATTATGCTCAAGGGTTATACTATCACGTCCTGGAAGGAATACATTGAATTTATAAGTCACTCTGTATACTAATTAGGTACATATTATATTATTATGTACAGAAAAAAAATTAGGTACATATTATATGTATAGAAAAAAAACCCGGTTTGGCCTAAAAATAATATAATAAGTAGTCGCTTTATGCAGGAGGCATATTTGCAGCGTGGACAGTTAGGTACTCGTGATTGTGACCTCATCTGACCTTTGACCTAAATTGTGAATACAAAGTTGTAGAAATTGGAGGTATTTTCCATTTAGGTACTTACATTATTAGTAGGTGCAATTTTAACTAAAATTTATAACCGAAATACCAAGTTTTGTTAATTTATTTAAAAAAATGAGAAAGTTTTAAAATATATTTTAATTCTATTTGATGTCGAACTTGTTATGTAATTCCATTGAAGAACGCGAATTTCTCTGTTGTGGCGACTGGCAGTCTAGGACACTCCATTAACTAATTTAAATTTTATATCATTACAGGCATGGTTCACTGAGTCATTTTTATATTTTATACTTCGAAGAACAATAATTTACTTAATAAATTATTGTTTATTAAATTTTATATTAATATTTTATTTTATTTAATATTTTTTTTGTTATTAAATGATAAATGATTTTATTTCTGTAAGTACATTTGTACAAACACTTTTACACGTCAATCACATTTTTTAAACTAGATGAGGTCGGCGTTTCCTATCTTCCTACTCTGAGAAGAAAGGCCGAAACAGACTCAGAGGTCACAGTTTCTTTTAAAGTCCAGACATAATCTTGGTCAGATCATGTGAAGACCATGTAGATCGGTGTCTGAAATGGACTTTTGAGGAAAGAACCACACAGACTGAGTGGACCTGTCCAGTCAGTGCACGCATTTGCCAATAATCGTGCAGCTCTACTCCAATTTTAAGGAGCTCAACGATTTGACGAACTATACCAAAGAAAGGACATTTGGTTAGGCCGCATAAATTACTCAAACTGCGACCATGATTAATTAAAACTAAGGAAAAATAAATAATAAAAAAGAAAAGATCCACATAGTCTTCATATTCACAATAATTAAAATAATAGAATACTTTACAAAGTAAATATTCATGTCATTGTTTAAATAAAATGTCAATGTAAATATAAAAATCCGGAAATAATCTTAGTCAGATCATTTGAGAACCATGTAGATTTGTGTCTGAAATGGTCTTTTGAGGAAAGAACCACACAGATTGAGTGGATCTGTCCAGTCAGTGAACGCATTTGTCAGTAATCGTGCAGCTCAACTCCAAAAACCGTTAAATGTAAAAACCCTCCTTTCTGTTATTTAACTTCTATTTATCTGTTTTCTCTTTTTTGTGTTATTATAACAGCTGATTGGTATCACTATCACCACTGTGATTGATGATTATGGTAGTACATTTTCTTTAACCTTTTATTCAAGCTCAAGGTCAAAGGGTTACCACAGAGGTGCAGTCGAGTGTACCTACTAAGCTTCAAGGAAACATGCAGGCCTCGTCCACATACCCGCCAAGCTTGTGGTCTATTAAATATTGAAACTCACCCGCAAAGGGAACGACTCGAAGTCGAAAATAATATTTTATGTGAATGTGACATTATGACCTCTATTAGCCAGTTACTGGGCAATACTCAGTTGTCTGACCGTCGGGTTTCTAACTACTTGTACACCAGTCATAGATGTTTGAATGACAGCGGGGTGTAATGTGATCTCTGAGGCACAGAAGTATCTCGATGTGTAAATAATATTTACCTATACATGCACCGTAGCACGGGCACATCGAAAGAACCGTACGGCTGTGACCTATACAATATATAAACAAGTAAACAATAAACTTTGTAAACCTAATCGCAGGATTAAAAGAGTTGATATTAAAGATTTATCATACAATAAAAGAAAATCTTTTAAAACATAATAATAAATTATGTTGACTGAGTCATACATGGGTGAGTGCAGCATATTGTGTTTACACCTATTTTTCGATGCTTGTAAATATTTAAATTGCCATTAGATTAGCATTGATAGATATCTTCAAAACTGGGGTTATAAAAAGCCAAGCCCGACAAAATATTGAAAAATATCATATAAAACACGTTTTTCAGGCATGAAACAGAATATATTTCGAGCACATTTTATGTTTACAGTTAAAAGGTAATTGTTTAGTTTGTTATTAATATTCATAGCTAAGATAGAATATTATAATTTCATTTTATTTTATTACTTAGCTACTGTTCAGCAGCACTTTGGTAAACGACTGATTCATAATTATAATATGGGTTTCAAAATGTCCAAAGTAATAGAAATAAAAGACAGTGCTATTTTCGATGTGCAAAATATAGGAACAAAACGCGGTGCTATTCAAAGTACAGAATATCTTTTGTATCAGGAGGAAATAGGGACAGCTGATAGCATGATTGGAGGGGTTCGTAGCAAACGCGCCCGGCTGCGCTGAGCGGCGAGGTCAAACCGCGCTTGGTCTTACGAGGGGAGACCTGCTATTTTCTTATTGAGACCCTCGCTTTGAAACAAAGGGTTAAGTGGGCTATAATGTTTACATAAGATTGACTGGGTTTTCTTTTATCTAACGTTTATGTGGCCGGTCGATGGCAATAGGCTAGCTCTCTGTTACATGGTTAAACACACAGGTGCGTGATATTAAGTTATTGAATACTAAACTTAGCTAAACCCTGAATATTGACATGTTATCGTTCTCAGACACAACCCCAACCTTCTTAAATCTGAAATTAAAGTGAAAATTCAGAAAATCTGCTATTCCTTGATTTACAATGTTTTCCATGTCTTTTGACAACAGACGGAATCCATAACAAATCTTTTACCATGGAAATGTGTTGTGACCGTTCGGTATAGAGTAAACTTCGATTCGAAAGCAATAGATTACAAGAAGTCGACATCAATACTAATATTATATTGAATTGAATAATCATTTAACGTGCATTGTGTTTGGATCGATCGGTAAATGGTTAGCGGGAAATCTGGAGGATAATAAAACAAGATTGGGAAATGCTAGGCTGTGAAATTTTGTATCGGCAGTCTAATATATATTTTTCTTCTATTTTCGAGATATTGCCATATTGGTAGTTTTTGTCGAAACTATAAGCATAATCAGCCTATAATGTTCTCACTGCTGGTACACTCAGGTGTCCTCTCGGTGAGAGGGAGTGGGCCGTAATCCACTATGCGGGCCCAGTGCGAGTTGGCAGATGTCATATGTCTTTAATTTGTTTTGGTTCTAGGATATGCCAGTTTCCTCACGATGTTGTCCTTCACCGTTTTGAAAATATTAGTCAGTCAGCAAAGTGTTAATTAGCAGAACAGGCGAGTGCAACAGACACATTAAAATGTCGCCTCTCGTGGAGGCAATTCAATGCGGGTGTAGGTATTACCACTTTATACCCAACTGTATCATGTAGTCCACTTTATTTTATATCATGTCACTAAAGATACATACATAATGGCATAAAACCGAACGTCATAGTGAAAATGTCATAGCCCCAACAAAGTGATCCGATATTGTGTAGTGGCCATTTATCGTAATGGGGACACCCGGTCACGAACACGAGAGTGCTGCATATCAAATATGGAACTGATAATGAATAGGTTCTGCATCGATAATTATAAGAGTCGCCGTAGCATTTCCTGAAGTTTTGTAGTCCAGGTAAAGGAACACATGTCATCGCATTTATAACGTGGAAAACGACAGTTCGCTTTTAATTTTTGAACAGTTCCGAGATGTTGTGAGTTCAAATCCGAGCAAGCACCAATGTGTCTTTTTTAATTAACATGCTCTTACTAAAATTCGATGAAGGAAAACCTTTTTTTTTTTGAGGTTGTGGAATCATCAAATAACTTCTCCAGCTCTGGCGGAGCGGGCGTATCAGAGTTGCTGACTAAAACCCACCCGTATTCCTTCAGTTGCCTGTTGCCAAGGGCCCCGGTATCGTTTCGGACTTTCCCACAACCCTGGCAAGGCAAGGCAATTAAAGGAAAACCTGCACTTTTAATTAAGTAATTTAAGTCTGAAATTGCCAATCCTCCTTGATGAAGGCTCGTGTGCAATGCTCATAAGAGAGGCCGTTGCCCTGCATTAGGACAATAACACGCTGGTATTTATTATTATATTATGAGAATTGGACTTTAAATAGCAGGTAGCCAAAACCAAAAAGTGGATTTAATTATGTTGCTTTCCGATTTTGTATATACGTATACCTACTATACCAAGTCCAAAGACCTAGGATGAAACTGAAGCAAACTTTAAAACTCCGTTCCGTTTTGAGAAATAACCGTCTCATTTCCGTTTTCTATTTATATGGCCATCCAGCAGAACAGGCTGGAATGGCATAAGGAAAAAAAATGGTTGGTTATATTTAGAAAACATTTCCTCATCCGGCCAGTCGTTTATCCAACATACAAAAGATTGATGACAAAATACTGGCCTTCAAAGTTAAAACAAAGCACAGAAAAGTAGGTACCTACGGTTTACAGTCTATCAATAAACTATGTATCATGTCATGATATCACGCGTGGACAAAACATCTCAAATTCTACCAATTGTTTTCGAAGAAAATTGTGTTATTGTGCAATTTTCTACAATGCTCGAGTATTGGGGACAGCTATCAATATCAAACAACTTACCTTATAGCTATTGGAAGCTGTTATAAGCATAGTATCTAAAACAGTTATTTATGCAACTGTTATATAATAAGAGGTATTAAAACACGAATGTGGGTTTATCACATGAGGCGAAGCCGAGTGTGATAATAGTATCACATGAGTATTTAATACCTAATTATTATAGTTGCATACAAGACTTTATCTACACCCATGATATGAATCCTCTATAAAAGGTTTGCAATACTAATATCGAACAAAAATGGAGGGACATGACTGACGCACATGAATTCCAATTTTTCGAATTCGAATAAACAATAAGTTTTTTTTTTTTTTTCTGTGCCTTGTTAGTGAACTCGCCTGCACGACAATGTTCTTTTTTTGAAATGAGTTTGCATTATGTAATTTAGTACAACATTAAAACACCCGTTTGGATGATATTATGGTTACTATGACACTGGTTGCTTTAATGTTGGCAATAAGCTAACTGTTTCAGAAACTTTTATAGAGGATTTATAGCATGGGTGTAGATAAAGATGCTTATCTTTTTACTTTCTTATGAATTGGAGGATCAACCTTACGATACAGACCCTTTAGATAGACTATTTGGCATTATATTTGCATCGAACGAGAAACACACAAAAAACATAACATCATCACGCTTATTTCCCCAAAGGGTTAGGAAAAGGTGTACACACGGCTACACATCAAGCTATACATTTCCAGTTTATCCTAATCTCGCATTATATAGGATTTTCGTACAATGCGAGGTCAGCATAAACTGGAAATGTATAGCTTGATGTGTAGCAGTGTGTACCAATAGTACACCCACATATCGCCAGGTAGCTTTAAGTCCTATGTATTATGGGGTGAGACTATTGCTATCAACCGGGCCCAAATCCAGATTTCGAAGACGAATACTAGAAAGTTACTGGTCCTACTGAGAAATGCCTTATAAAAAACCAAATAACACTTTGCCGGCCCTGGTAATCGCGCTTGCCACCATTAGACCAAAGAGACAGACGACAAGTCGTTTACAAATTTTAAGTTTTTATTTTATTCTCTTGTGCTGGTAGGTTTACATTTGACCACTTTATCCAGCCTGATGACAGTGACGCAGTCGACCATTGTGTACGTATTCGAAAAGTAACCTAGTTTTTGGGATATCGGCAAACACAAAGGTTTATTCTTCAATATCATTATCTTGCCCTTATACGAATTAAGTATATTTAGGGTCGCGGCATCATGCGTGCATCTTCGTCGCAACAAACTTCAATTACAGTGGAAATCAAAGACATTTAAATATACCTGTGGAAAGGCTAAGAGACAAAATGAAGCTATGTGCGCTAAAATATTAAATCTATATTAATAATTAATCTTTATAATTATTAATCTTATAGTAATAATTACTTGATTAATTCTATACTTAATTTGACCTTACATACACGATATGACTGCGGCATACTTAATAATTCGGATTTCATCCGCGCGACTAAGCTTGATTCACACATATCAGTAAAGTTACAGTTCCGACACAGATCCGACATAGTGCAAAATATTCTTTCATACATTCTCATGCCGGTGTCGGCACTGACACTGAGACACTAACACTGACCAGTGGGGATGCGTTCATAGAGAATGTATGAAAGAATATTTTGCACTGTGCCGGTACTGTGTCGGAACGGTGGCTTCACTGATTATGTGTGATTCAAGCTCTATCTTGCGAGCACTTTAACATTAAAGTACGATGTTTATTACGTTACCATAGTGATCTTCGAGCAGTAGGTATTTTCAGCAGGTCTTGGCTCTTTTGTTTGAATACCTACGTAAAATTGGCAAAATTGAGGATACTCCTCTACATTCATGTGACACTTATGTGTTTCAGTCCTCGTTCATGTATCGAATGTATTCAGCTTTTCTATACATTTCAGTAAGTAGGTAGGGAATCGTTTTTAGTGCTGAAGTTGGCAAAAGAGACTGTTTCAGGAAATTTATTATAGATTAGTTAAAATTGGCACCGTAAAGCATGGTGGCACATAAGCGGGTGAAGGTACATTTTTAGATTCGAGAAATGGGACATAACTTCTGGCGGGAAATTGTATAGAAGATAACACATTTATGAAATTAGAAGGTAATTGAGAGGATTTTTTCTCAGTAGGTTACTCGTCGAAACACAAACAAAATGGTACAATTACTTCGTAAAGTTCTATAATAGTTCTTCTTTACCGTTTCCATATTAACTGGCTCTGTAATTTCTCGGAAAATTAACAGACTTTTCTAGAAACTCTCCTGAAAGAAGCGAAGTCGCCATTTGCGCTGAAAAGACATCATTAAAATAAATCGTTGTAAAGTGGAGACTTCCTCACATATTGTATGTACGGATACTGGATAGAGAGAAGTAGGTATCCATATTATTTTGTATACACATCATTTGCTCTTAACTACACGAGTTATGTGTCTGGTAAATTCTATAGGACTAGACTCTACATACATGATTGCGTATTTTGGGGTTTTCATACCTCAAAAGGAAAGTACGGAACCCATATAGGATCACTTCACGTTGTCCGTCTGTCTGTCTGTCTGTCAGTCTGTCAAAACCCTTTTTCTCAGGAACGGTTAGAGATATCAAGTTTAAATTAATGTCAAATACATAACTATGGAGGCCTACGGTCGCTTGGAACTCTAAAAAAAATCAAGCTTCTAAGTCAACACAGTAAAAAATAATGGCCATATGCGTTATATTTTGATACTCGTTCCAAAAATCTTTATCACATTTTTATTTTACTGTCTCAAATTGACCGTGACGTATATCAATGTATGGGAGAACATGGTTTTTAACAACAATATAAAGTTTGTTTTTAGGATAAATTCATCCCAACTACGGAACCCTTCATTCTGCGTGGTACGACAAGCACTTGTCCTGTTTTTTTTTTTCATTACAGCTAAGCATAGCTTATCCGTGCGTTTGCACTGGCGAAACATTCACGACAAAACATGTTGAAATCTCTCGTTCCTGTTAATGTTCCATACAATTTTTGACAGGAACTAGAGACTTCAATATGTTTTGTCGTAAATGTTTCGCCAGTGCAAACGCAGTTACAAAACTCAGCATACAATCTCATTTGCTAAGCGATTATTGTAGTCTTTTTATTACCAGATTCGCAATGTTAATTCAAAAACCTCTTTATTTCTTTTTTATGGAATTCAAGACATGCTGAAAGAGTGTTTTCTAAAGATGATTTTTCATGTCAAACTTTAGTTTTGATGACGAGTAAGTCGCTTTTAAATTACATATCATCGAAAACCGGGTACCAACACGTTAACTACCTAACGGCAATTACCTAACTAACAATGTAAATTGCTCTGATTCCCGTATTCCTGTAGACATGCAAATGAGCATGGATCTTGCAAGCTGTATTATTACATGCATCAGAATAACTAAACTATGCTCAAAGAGAAGCTACCAAACCGTCAACATTTATTCCAATTCACCAAAACTCATCATATCAAAGTTTCATAAACTAAACTCCATTACCTGTCCGTAACGAGTTAATTCAAATTAATGTACCTTGAGCGGGAAGACCTAACTATGGGTGGGACTACGTATTGGGCGACGCTCCCTCGCGCCATAGGCAGTGAATGAATTGGTGACAGTTTGACGTGCAGTACTAACAATGTATGGACAAGAGCGTTACGTTCCATTCTCGCACCTATGCTTCGCGTGTTAAGAACGAGAATACTATGCCTCCCGTGCTCATTTGTACGCAGCAGCGCGCTCCCACCACGGCGCAGGCGCGGCGAGATGCGCGCGCATATATTCACCAACGCTTCGCCGGAACACCAGTCAATCCTTAGATCGCCAAGCGAAGCGATCGAATCAGTTGAGCGAACCGATACATCGCACTCGAACAACACTACGCTCGTTTGCGCGCGTTACACAGCGTTCGCGTCAAGGGATTCGGATTAAGGTATTGTAAATAAAATATTTATTGACGATAGGATTTTTTTTTTGGAATATACCAGAGTGCGTTCGGTGTGGTGCATGTTGTATGTTGTCGGGTGGTGCGTCGTGCTCGTGCCGGGTGTGGAAACTCCCCGGCACGTCCGCACGTGCCCGAGCACAGTACGCGCGTTCGACCACCTCCTCCGGCTGCAATGCGAATTGCATCAGCTCCGACCAAAATATTTGTAGTTGACACCAAATACGCTCGCGGTCCACCTGCTTTGCGAACTTTTAAGTATATGGCGAAATTACTAAAATAAATCAAGCTCAGTCGAACTGTATCAAAATTTATATAACATGTTACGATTTCAACACGTAACTACTCCCTTTAACGTTTACATTAATTTACAACAACTAATAAATAGTGCACATGAGTTTTATGTCAGAAAAAGTTTTGTAAGCAACTCAGTTGGTTCGGTTCGTATGAGAACAATGGATCTCAGTAACTGGTCAACTGAAACCTGTCCAAATTATAAAGGACAGGAATTATTTACTCAAAAGTTTTAACGTTAAAAAGTTCTTATACACGGCCAGTTTGAACTCATTTTAATTTTAATATGTGCATGTATTATGACATTATGAGGTCGTAAAAAATGTTTTGGTCACAAGTTAATTCTACGTCGAATCAAATAAACAGCGTAATAAAATTGTTTCGTCTTGTATGGTAATTTTATGAATAACGACGTAAACAATGAGTAGGTAACGTCTCGGAGAGGAACTCCACTCTTAGCTAGTTACTGAGAACAACAACGGATAACACATTAGCATGTCTAATTATAAATGTCTATGTACTAAGTTATGTTTTTAAAGTAGCCCTTTAACTTCATCGCATTTATAAACGCTATTCAAAGTTGAATTTCTAACAATGACCCGTTTGTGGAACACAGTGGGAAATAAAAACATGTAGTGTGTCAGTAGTTGATAAGAAGTCGAGAAATACTCGTAATAATCGATGGAGGGGCAGGCATTATTAGTAGATAAAGTGCTTACCAACAACGCACCATAGAACGTCATTACAGGAACTTGGATGCCATCTTGCTATGCCAAAATTAAATTCAAGTAATGTGTTGGCACCAACAGCCTGCTTACACTATCAGCTATCATAGGCGCGATGTTATGTGTATGTAAAAATAGATGCTTATCGTAATTTGGCATGTGTTGAAACATTACTAGCTATTCGTTTGGTTCGTAGAGTAAAGAAACGAGAAGTTTTCATATTGTTCTTCACGGGTTTGTTCAACAACTATATAATGTAGTTACAGTTACATGCAATTTACCTATAGCTTATTAATTAAACGTCAGACAATTTTTGTATTACTTTCACAATTTTCCGAATAGGTATTTTATTGACAAACCACGAACCGCAATAGAACATCCTACTCCCAAAAAAAAAAACACTACAAAGTGAAAAATATCTATAATTCGGTAGTCGGTGTCTTTGGTTTTGAATTTTCGTTTTTTGCCACTGACTTCCAAAATAAAGTTGTTTTTATTTATTTATTAAAACTTTATGCACAAGTAAAAAAACTACTGTACAACGGCGGACTTAATGCCTGAGGCATTTTCTACCATTCAACCTAAGGGTTTAGTTTTTCACTTTGTAATAAAAAAAAATTGAAGTCAGTTGTTTTTTAAAAAGGTTTTGTTTTTCACTTTTGAGGAGTAGTAGGTACCTACCCCACTAACTAGGTAGGTACTTCCTGTCACTGCTATGTAAATAACAGTGACAGGAAGTTTTTAACATCATCCTGTGGGTAAAATACGTACCTATGATTGAATGAAGCTACTCGTAACTCAAAAAGTACCCAAGCAAAGTTAATAAAATTTATATGGGACCACATCGGGATCATACCCTTTCAAATAATTTTTTTTGCAAATCCGTATATATGACGCAGTTATGCCCGAATATACATTTAAAAAAAAATACGTATACAACACAAATATCAATTTTATTTAAGTTTCATACCTATAAACGACTGTATTTTGAAATGAAATCCCCTCAAAGTAAATCTCACAAACTCTTCATTCCATCGTAAAAATTAAAAAGTATGTACTTACGCTGAAAGTTTTTCATCCACAAATCAAAAGTTAATATATCAATGAAAAAATCTGCACTTATTCAACAAAAGTTTATTTTCACGATGCCACAATGAACTGTCAAAAGCGTTGGGACGTGAGAGCTATCTCTCAATGCCACACAAACTTTTTCACTGACATTCAGTTTCAGCGTACTTATGAACTTAGGATTTTCGAGAGTAATAAAACGGTTAAAAAAGTACTACATGTGCCGGATGCGGCTCGCTACGTTTTTCGATGTTTCAGTTTGTTCAGTGCGGGCAAGAGGTCACTCACATTAGTCACATTCTCGAGTAGTGCTCTATCGTACTACCGAGCACCGAGCGCCCGCTTCAGGGAATCCCAATGAAATAAAAACATTTCTTTGTTTTATATAACTGAATCATTCTTTCCTCCGTCGTAACGACGGGTAAAGGACCATGACCAAGGTCCTATACATGCATACCCTAACCAAAACGATTATGTCCAAAGGCAACATATGGTGCATTTAAAAGCACAGTAGACCTAGATTCTGAAAGAATTCCTGTATTTAATTTTAATATCAGGTTTTTGTATATTTTAGAAGAAAAAAAATAGTTTTCCTGGCAAACAGTTCATTCGTTCACACTTCAAAAACCTATTGATTGCTAATCATTTTCTGTCTGGCGTTTTTATACATAATTTGTTCAGTAACGAATTTCGATTTAAGTAACAATTGGCGTAACCTAGTAGGGCTTGACTAGATTTAGCAACATAAATAACAACATGATGTGGCATAACTCTCCACTAGGTCTGGCAGCGGCTGGGACCAGCTTAAAATATACCAAGACTGTGAGAGGCAGAATGAAATCAAACCATGCTATGAAAATCAAATGATCCTATTAGATACACCTCTATCGCTAAGCACGTCTCTGGTGGAGGCTGACTTAGGATAGTTAAAAACATCTGGAGTGTGAATTCCACATAATATTAAGGCGATAAGTGTAAAGGAAAATAAAACAAATCTCTCACAAACAGCGTAGGTACGCCCTTTTTATTCAATCTTACGCGGGTGTACCGCGCGCGGTCATACAGGACAGGCGCGCGGTACACCCGCGTACCAAAAACCATTGTAGTTAATTAGAATGTCCTTGAAGAATGCATTTATTTCAAAAACCTAAATAATTATAAGCCATGGCAGTGAAGAGATGGGCAGTCCCAACAAAATGCGTTGATCAGCACCATTTAGCCATTTTAAAGGAGACCGAATGATCCAACACGTCATCTTGTTTTCCATCAAGACGCTTTGCAGTTGCGTGGATAATTCACTTAATGCACATGTCTCTAAATAAGTTGCACGCGTAAAAAAAACATTTAATTCACCGAAACAGTAATGTAATTTCAATCATCAGAGCACCGCAATATCCTGTCCAATTACATTTCACCGATAAAATTACACGTACCGTAAGTCCAGTAGGAAAACTAAAATCGTCAATGAGATATCGCTTTCAAGAATATGTATATCGAGCTTAAAGTGTAAAAAATGTAGGTACGGCTAAGTGTTTAATAAACAAACAAACAATAACACACCAAAGAGCTCAACGTTTGAACGTAACAGTAGGTTTCTATGGCGACAAGTGACATAAGTGAGTGAATGAGCGAGGACAGCTAATATCAGTGTTTTCAGACAGATAATTTTTTTTACCCACAAACACATCACAACAAGAATCTGCTTCGGTAAAAATACTATATCTACAAAAGAACTTATTAATCTATACTATAACACTATAACATGTTGCATGTTGTTGGATTCACAATACTGAATTTTATTTTTGTATGTTTTAGTGCGTTAATGGTTGAAGTGCCATATCAATACTTAAATAAATAAATAATATGGTAACCTCCATGGTTATCTCTTGTACCTCAAAAATAAGGTATACTCCTACCACTAATCTGATCACATTGACCGAATGAACGAAATGAACGAAATCTTTCACTTATCGTCGCCATTAAGTCGAAAATGTAACCGGAACTACAAATAATATTTATTTTTATTTTTTCAATTTTAAACATAGGCTTTGATTGACTCTGGACTATTATCTTAAATCTAGTTCGAATAAATGAAGGATACTTAAAAATATGAATTGGCTGGAACTGATTATAAATGGTCATTGTCATTTCAGACCAAATAAAAAACCAAGACGGAGCGCTGTGAAGCATGCTAAAACTACACCAAAGCTTTGTGCATACACGCTCACACACACATATTTACAACTATTTACAATGACACTACAATCAAACTACACCACAATAAGTGCACACATGTTTACGAAATCGGCCTCACGTCACTGTTGACAGCGCTCTGTCTTGGTTTTTTATTTGGTCTGAGGGGTAAATAAACCAATTTAATTTAGGGCCTAAAACTTTCAATCGATCTTTGTTATATTGTTGGAGCACTACCAGCTTTATGTTCAAAATTGCCTTATAAGTGGCTATTTAAAATAAATGCTTTGCTTTGACTTTGAGCTCCCAATGTAGATCATCCGGCTGTTCACCTAACTCTGAAATTGTTTGAATAATTTGTCGAACTAATATTTATGAAGTCTATTTACTTTGGTTGTTTCTTGTGTTTGGTACTTTACTGAAACCTATCGTTATTATTTTACGTACTGTATAGTCCCTACGTTGGAGCAAACTGTGTCAAGGGCTCTTTACACAAAAGCCATGCACGATATCGCGAGTACTTATAATCTACCCATACAAAACGATTCATTCCAACTCTCAAAAGTTTTCTATTTATTAAACTGTCCAACAAATCATTGTTTTAAAATTATAAATGAAGTAAAACACTTATTGTTCTTATATGTGTTTTGAAAATAATTGAACTCGCCTGTAGAGCTATCGTAATAACTCTTTACTTCATTGAAGATTATAATGAGCTAAGTTTTTACCTAGTAACGAACTACCTACATAATTAAATAGTTCCTCTAATTATACGGAAAATATCTAAAGACACTTAAGTAAATAATGAGTTCTTATTGTTAGTAGTTCTCAACTAATTTACAAATGACACTTACCTAATTGCTATTTGTACAAAGATGTTTATTGATGTCTATAACGGAAGAATGTTCCGTATTTAATTATTTATTATTTGAAGAACTCGTCTAGTCCAACGGTAGGCTTCCCCATTACGTGTGACATTATTTTAGTTATTAGATAGACAAATATTTTAACAATGATGTTAATTAGGTACCATTTCATGAGAAATTCATCTTGTTTTTAGACAGTGTAATGATTTAATGAGGTTGCGTTCGTACAGCTGATCAACACACTGAAATTTTATGAACAATTATTATTTTCAGGATTTTTTTAAAAAGGCTGTGTTCTTTATCTTTTTAACCACTGTACAAAATAGCAAGTCACCCTTAAAATTCAAAAAGATAAATACTTAACTTTGTGACCCAATTACAATTCCGTACAGTGTTCCTAGTAGTGCCGCCGGCGCCGGTGCTGCGTTGTACAAAAAGTAACCATTTAAAACGCAACTTAATTACCTACCACAGCTGCTTATTAAGCCACTAGTTCCGGAAATATTTGCGTCATTCGGTAACCTCGACTTTAGAATTCATAATTTTAATTATAATATAGAGCTGAATGTCCTTAGATGAAGATTTAGTGACAAAAAAAAACATATTTAATACGAATCATTCTAAGACTTTGGTGTGGTCCAGCCAGTGTTAGCGCACAAAGTTCAAACAAACACTTGTTTTAACTGTTATCAGAATTCAACCGTGTTTAATACCCTTGACCTAAAAACAAATGCGACTATTGCGTAAATTGTTACTAATCTAGTTAATGACAAATGTTCCTTCGATAAGATCTAGTTCTTTCGATAATCAGGTCATTATTTTACGGTACAATACGACACGTGTTCACATTTATGACAAGCAAGTCCGCAGTGCTTAGGATTACGATCTCAGCTGATATTCAATCAAGTGGAATCCGAGCATTGAATCTTGCGAACCCACATACGAGTATTTTACACTTCCCCTACGTATGTTGATTATTTACTTACCTACCTACCTATCACTGTATACATATAGGGAAAATATACATCCCGGAATAATAATATGAATCTCAATGATAAACTGTTTGTTAGGATAACAGACGTTTACAACCGTGTGTTATTTTTATCAACTAAACTAAACCAGTTCAAGGGCCCGCGCCAACATTTAAGTATAAAAATCTAAATTAACTGTTATTTCGAAATTCCGTTTTATGAACGCTTCATGAACTTGTAAATTCTAAACATAGTAAGTATTTTATTGTGTAAATGTTATCGTAATTATTGTAGATATTAATTTATGTTCTAATTATATCGCTGAGTAACTTAAATGGTGATATAATTCGAAAGAATATATATTAATAGTAACTAACTTATACGCAGAGTTACTGAACTATTTATTCATCTTTACAACAAAAAAATAACTGAAAATTAGGATCACCAGATACGTATTTAATATCCGTATAAAGTAGATACCTACATAAAATACTGTATCTTATATCTACCTTAGACGGAAGATTGAAATGATCTCAAATATATATTATTATTAACTATTACCACATAAGAATTATTATGCAATAAACATATAGTGTCGAACCGTAAACTGGTGAGGTTCAGTTCAGCTTTGGCGTAATATCTTCGGGTCAAGACCGTTTGGGTGTCTCGCTAAAAGTTGATAGTTTGTTATGACGAAACGAGTTGTATGAGTAAAGTAAGTTGTGTTATTTCTCGACCTGTACAACACGATAATGACATGCTTAGTGACGATTGTGTGAGAAAAAGTACTACATTCGCGCATTACTTATCAGCTCTGCGCTAGATTTCTACAGCAATTTCTGAAAGAAGGCTATTTCAATTTGTACAAGGACTATTGTAATTATCGTACAGCAGTGAGTTGTCGTTTTTAGCGTCTTTCCTTGTCCGTTGATTTATTTATATAGGTCCGCTGAGGATAACTACAAAGTGCATATAATTAAGATCGTTTTCCATCCAAGATTGCCGTGAGAATTTAAAATTACTACCTACCTACGTTACAGTTTTCCACAGTACAGCTGCCTTGAGAATTATTAATAAACTCCGGAATCATACGGGAATTACATCAAAGTGCTATATTATGTTCTTGAGAACCGAACGCAAAGGTATTTGAACTGTATATATCGATAGATATCAATGACCGAATTCTTCTTGATCTGCATAAGCGGCGTTTATCTCCGATCTTTAAATAAGTGCGTAGCGTAGGCTACGAATTTTTCTTTGTTAGCCACGACTTTGGAAATGTACTATGAGTCATTGTTTGACGATTCTGAAAGTTACACAGCAATTTCAACGGTAACAAAACATAAAACTGACCAACAAAGGGAAGTATATATAAATATATTCGTAAGTAAATCTCATTAATATTGTGTACTTTACACAGAAATATTTACGTTTAGGTTCGAAACTTCGGAAGTATGCCTAGATACCTATCGTTGTATCGTATCGGCGTCCCACGCTGGTTCATTCACGCATTATATTTTTTGCCGCACGTGAAACAAATATAAACACGTTCTAAATGCTAAAGAAGCATCCATCCGTTCCGTCGGGCTGTGAGCAACGGAGCATCAGCTGAGCACACCGTAGCCAGCGGCCAAACACTCGTGCGCGGCGTGAAACAGTCATCGCCCTCCTTTAATGACAAGGCCAAGGACTTGAGAACTATGTAATAAATACTAAACAAAAGACAGCTGTACAACAAAACACACTGAGTAATGTGTCGGTGTCAAGTCGAACGCATAAAGCCTTTGTTATCCCATCATTACCGGGTACTTACGCATGAGCATCACATAGATATCAACGTGACTGGCGCGTAGGCCTGAAGAGGATAACAATACTAATGAAGTGCCACCAATCAGTCAAATGTCACGCTCTGGCTCGTGATCCATTGTGAAGCAGCCATGGACAGCATATTAACGAAAAATCACTTAATACCTCTCCCGGACAACCACATTCGTTCTCACAATGAAAAATTGCGTCACTTCAGTTATCAACATCGGCATAATACAAATGAGCCATTACATTAACCCACAAAGATATACTAAGAGACATGTAAAGTGTCAACACTTGATAACGGCGGGAGTGTATACAGTATAGCGCTTGATACGAAAACATCGATGCATTGTAATTACAATTGAAAACAGGATTGGCAGTGACTAATGTTTTATAAATACTAGCGTGGCCCGTGGCACGATTTGGATTTCTTGTTCATTTCGTTATGACTTTACTCATTTTATAATAGCAAGTTGCCATACAACGTGGCAATGCTGCGCACTTTTCCAGTTGACAGCGATGCGGTCGAATTTTTTTCCTATAATACTTGTACTTAATAATAATATTATTTTGGGACTGTTAGCTTTAAAATTATATTAGTATTATCTTGGAAATTGAAATAAGAAACACAGTTCATGTTTATAATTTCGTTATATCGATATGTCGACGTGTGATTGACATTAGGTATGATTGTCCCTGTTCATTCACGATCGTGAGAAGAGACAATACATATTACACATTATGCTCTATTTCTATTATTATCTCTAGTTGGCATGTTACTAATGATATTGAATTACTATCGCGCCATTATTGTCACTGTCATGACACCTATATTTACTTATTGATTATTTCAATAAATATGTTGTTCCAATTATAAAATAGCCGCATTGATGTCCGTTATTATTAATCTCACGCACGCATCAACTATCTAATCTATTTTATTATAAGCCTATAACAAAACGTTAAGAAGTTTACGTTTGAGTATGTTGCTATGGGTATGTATATAACTGAATGTAATTAGCACTTAGTCAATGACACCTTCGTTTGTTACCGACTGGTAGGTAATAACTGGAACAAAACGGTTCTTGGAAATGTTTATCAATCGTGCACAATACGTTTGTTCAAAAGATTCACACTAGTAACATCATTTACATCCTAGTGAGTTTTAACCTGAAATAAGTGTATTTATTATCGTAGAGGCGGAAAAAGTAAAACTAACAGAAGTGCCCATAAAGTTTTTCACGGTTAGACATTGTGTACACGTATAAAGTAATAATCATAATAATCAAGCACTCCAACTAATGTAGGCAGCGTCTAATCAGAAACAAATGGCGGCAAACTTTCGGCCTGCGGCTGCGGTGAACATCAAACAAATTCATGCTAATGGCTATTATGTTTATCGATCGGATTGCTTAACCTCGAGTTCTATCTATGGGTTACAGAGCAGAAGTTTTGTTTACCATTTGATAATGTTATTGATCATTAGCGTTTCTTTTTTGTATAATTTTCCGAAGATCCATAATGTCTATGTTTCCGTAGGTTTATTGGTTTATTCATTCACTAGCTGATGCCCGCGACTTCGCCCCCGTGGATGTCGGTTTTTATATACTAAAACCTTACTCGAGAACCACTCTATCCATTGGTGAAAACAGCATGAAAATCGGTGTAGTAGTTTTTGAGTTTATCGCGTACAGGGCGACAGACAGACGCGGCGGAGGACTTTGTTTTATAATATGTAAGGATGTTCAAATTCCAAAAGGTCAATCACTGCGTTACATTAAATTAAATTTTTTTGTTCCTCATCAACAAATAATCGTACGGCGTAACATAGCATAACGTAGATCGTGGAAGAAGCCAGCAGGTAATAAGAAATTTTCCGAGCTAGTGGGAATTTTCCTTGATTCACTACATTTGCCAATAACCATCAGTTGCGGATTCCTAGTTTATTTGCTTACATACCAAATGATGCGATATGTTTTATTAGACGCGCCGGCCATTTAGAATGATAGTATTTGAGCCAAAAGACAAATCGCTTAGGGAAAAGTGGGTGGGTATATCACATTTTCCTAGTGATGGAATAAAATTAGTCTTGTTGAATTTCCGTTGTAAAATAATAATAATAAAATATTACTTTATCATTTCTATTGGTAAACTAATAACGGCAGTTTTAGATATAATTTCTATTCCATATTTTGCTAAATTCTGTTGTGTTCTCAGTCAATATTAGCAAAATATTGGAACATTTGTTCGTTACCTCATTTCCTTAAATGTCTTGTCTTTTATATGGGTTTCAATTTGTTATAATAACCGCCTGCGTCGGGCACATAGAATTGCGTGCGCCGCGTAGAGTGGTCGGCAAACATACGCGTCACCGCGGTATGGGCAACACGCCAATCGATTTCGTGAAATTACCATCGTTGCTGATGTCAAGGGTCTGTTTATTTTATTGACTCACAGGTAACTGTTGCCTACGAAACGAAACAATTTAGGTTACGTTCTTATAACAAGATTGGTATGATTTGTGAGAAATACTCATTCATTTGTTTAGGTTGTGTTTATACCTTAATCAGAACCATGCTCTTCGCGTAAGAACTTTGATTCAGTTTTTTTTTTTTGTAACATTCTTGTTGAATAATGATCTAAGTTACGGAAAGGAAGTCACTTCCGGAAAAAAATGACAGCACTAATTTTCATTCACGCGCATTTAAATTATAGATACAAACACGACTTGAATACATGTCTTTTTTGTGAAGGGTCAGGCATTTATTTATATATTCTCTCAAAATGTCAAGGAAAATGTATGTAAATATTAAGTAATAAAACTTAAACCAGCTTTCGACCCTATCGTTGTAAACATAAAACGCGGCTATCGAAGAATTTTATTATCAACTATTTTCACTGACTATACTTATTTCCTGATAAACTGCCGACAGGTACCTATTAACTTATTTATACACATTTTTTCTTCCTATAACATATGGATATTCTTCTATCTGTCATAATCACTACATATTATAAAAACTACATACAAAATCAGTCCACCGCCGCGTCTGTCTGTCTGACTGTTCGCGATAAACTCAAAAACTACTACACCGATTTTCATGCTGTTTTCACCAATGGATAGAGTGGTTCTCGAGGAAGGTTTTAGTATATAATAACCGACATCAACGCGGGCGAAGCCGCGGACATCAGCTAGTGACCTATAAATACCTTCTTTTTTTTTTTGCTGAGCTTTAATTAATAGCAGTATGTTCTCAGCACGAGGTACCTAAATGTTATTTTTTTTGTTACAGATTTGTACATTTTTAAAAGGCTTGAAAATGGCTGATGGTCACGGAAAAATAGAAGGTAAGCTTGCTTGATACTTAGTACCTACCCACTTACTTAAATTGTATGTTCCTAAACGAAATCCATTAAGAATACAAACTTATTTACATCAGAATATAATCATTTATTCACATTATCGCGTATTATAGACGAAAGTCAGCCATACATTAACTCGGTATTTAAAATACTGAAAGAGGAAGCAAATCTACTGGGCAGCAACAAGGTACTTAATTATAAGTAAAGTCACACACAGTTCTTACCTGGGTGTTTCACAGGCTAAAGCAACCACAGTGTGTTTGTTCTAAGATGGGTTCATGGGTAGCTACGTTATTACATTACATAGGTAGATAGGTACTTAGGTACCTACTTAATTGTGACGATCGCTGACAAAACCGCTGTGAATTTTTAACTGACGCTCGTTCTAGATAGAAACGTTGTTTCAGGCGGGTTGCTTTTATAATAAGCCTGTACCGAGTCAAAGTACCTTTTATGTTCCATTTGGGACTTATGTGCACACATAATTATACTTATGTGTTACTTCAAAACCCAAATACTAACTAGGCCGACGAAAATGGACTGTTATTTCTGGATCCGAAACCTCCAAAGCTTGTAGTAGATCTTACTGAACGAGAGGAGTCTTTTTAACTGACTTCAAAAAAAGGAGGAGGTTATCAATTCGTCGTTTTTTTTTTTTGTATATAATCTGGGCAAGAAAGTCTGTTACACTCATCGATGAAAAATATGGCAGCTTGTACCTAAAACTTTCTACATAACTGTGGTATTATTAGCTTCAGTTAGTTTAACCAGATTATCTGCTACAATCAACCTTTTTGTTTTGTTGATAAAATAGATTATTCGGCCATGTTCCGTCTGTCCATTTGTTTAAGGCAAGGTTTGCCGTAATTAGTTCAAAGTATTGTTACAAAGGGAATTCATTCCAATGTCTGTAGGTAGTGTCAGTTTCTTTATCACCGCAGCCTGTAACTCACACTTTGTGACCTTATTCGAGGAGTTAGCTATCTGTTTATTTATGTAGTTGACCTTCTTTCATAAGTTTTTTTTTCTCCACACCCTCGCGGAAGTGTATATTGCCATGATAACCACGTTGTATTGATTGATGTAATTGCAGTATTTTGTTATGTGTTAGTATAACCTACCTAAGTTAATTTCTTGATTTCGGTAGTTCATTAAATATTTGCAATTAACCTTTAGCGATGGGTGTTGAAACAGTTTATTTTAAAGTAGGTACCTACCAAAAGTAAAACAAGTTCCTAGGGAATAACTGAACATAAAACCCGTATTTTTGTCTAACAATAGAAAATTATATCGTTATCTCGGTGTAGGTCGTCGATAGGGTCATCAAGTTTTAAACTCTAACGGTGTATTAATTAAACTCATTTTTAATTAACAGATAACCCGAAGATATTGTCGGGCCCAGTGCTCGTCAACTCACCCAATGCGGTGCTGTCCAAAACTCTGTTGGGCAGGTACAATGACCTCCCAATCCCCGCAGACAAGATTTTGGCGACATACATCTGGATCGATGGTACTGGCGAGCATTTGAGGTGCAAAGATCGCACCTTGAACTTCATTCCTAAGCAACCCAAAGGTAAGAATCCTCTAAGTAAGTTACCTACATCCACAATTGGCCAGAGCTTATTGCCATCAACCGGGCACACAGCAGCAACTAGCGAACTGTGGGTGTATTATACATACACCCCTGCCTAACCCTTCGGGAAAACGGCGTGAATTATTTATTCTAGTGTAAATGCACAACATGATGATGATAAGTTATGTACCTAAATATTTATTTACTATGTAAATAAATTACTTACTGTCTCATGAAAAATATTCATCGTAATTTATTATTTACGTGGCTCTTGCTGTCACAAATCCTATAACTGAAAAGTCGGCCACGGTTTTAATTCATATAGACTCATAAACATGACTGGTTGAAAACATGGAACATCCATTGAAGCGAGTGTTTTATTACATCCTCATTAACCAGCTTAATTAGCCGAGTTTAGGTAAATTGTTCAACCTTCACTGAGACGAGTGGCGCTGATCTGTAAACAAGATGGTATTTTACAAAACAAATTGTTTTATGAGTTGCAATGTAACTTTCTTATTATTGTTTGATAAAAGTGTGAAAACACACAAAATGTAACGTTCAGAAAATCACGACAATACCCACAATGTAAGAGCATCGCTCTTCTAGGAGTAAGGACTTTTTGATGAAAACTTAAAAGGTTTCAAAGCAATATTGTCCACAAGCAGTCGTAGAAATGTTACGATAGATTTCATTCAGTATTCCTAGTTCATTGGAAAGTTGTTGCCCACAGTAAATTAAGTGTACACAGTTCTGTAATATATCAGTTTAATTGCATTCCAGACTATGCGTTGGCTATTCTAGCTGCTAGACCACAAAAGCATTGTTGTAATTATGAATTTCATTACAGATCTGCCGATTTGGAACTTTGATGGCAGCTCTACCGGACAGTCGGACGGGCACAACTCCGACACGTTTCTGTGCCCCCGTGAAATTTACAGGGATCCTTTCCGACGTGGTAACCACATCCTCGTTATGTGCGACACGTATAAATACAACATGGAGCCCACAGGTGCGTTAAAACAATATTTACAAACTGATTTGTCGTGATTTCTATTCAACTTTTCGTTGGGAGTAAAATTTGTAATAAAGAAGTGATTCATATTACATGCATGGAAGACGGTCATTATGGAAATTAGGGTTGCGTTCGCCTTCTGTCCCAAACCAATTCCAATATTTGGCTTTACGCGCCGTGGGCCAAGTCGCGTCACATTAGTCATCGAGGGTACACAATCGCAATTACGCATTTATGGTAATTGTTTGACAGTTTGACCTGTGAACGTTACCAAACCGATATTTGGTAACGTCAGATTAAATTAACATAGACACAAATGCTCTTCTGGAAGAATGTCATCACGCACATCAAATATCTCGAACTCTCTTATGATTGACATTCACGTGGAAAATGTTACCTTGATTGAGCAGCAGATTATGTTTAATGAGTACATATAGGAAACCCAAGCTCTTCAAATAATGCTAATGTTCTATCAGAGTAATCATTTAGACTCTTCTGAAACGAAATCTGTTCTCTTTAATTCAAATTGGTTTCATTTCACAGGGACTAATCACCGCATTAAGTGTGCTGAGGCCAGCGAGAAGGTTAAGGATGAGGAGCCGTGGTTTGGCATTGAACAGGAGTACATCCTGCTGGACTCGGACCTGAGGCCCTTCGGATGGCCCCCGGGCGGTTTCCCCCCACCACAAGGCCCCTACTACTGCGGTGTTGGAGCCAATAAGGTGTTCGCCAGGGATCTAGTCGAGGCACACTACAGGTTACTAATAGAAAATTTACGATATTACAAAAAATGGCATTTGCATCGTAAACTTCGCTTCTTAATTTTAATGGCCAAATTTTCTCAGAAAAGCAATAAACAGCTCATGTAGGTTCTTTTTAATTACAGATGTTGCCTATTTGCTGGCGTTCCTATTTCTGGCACCAATGCCGAGGTCATGCCCTCGCAGTGGGAGTTCCAAGTTGGTCCATCCGTTGGCGTAACCGCTGGCGACGACCTCTGGGTCGCGCGCTACATCCTGAACAGGCTCGCTGAAGAGTACGGAGTCATCGTCACCTTCGATCCCAAACCAGTTCAGGATTGGAATGGCTCTGGTGCACACACCAACTTCTCTACCAAAAAGATGCGTGAAGATAACGGTATTATGTAAGTGTCATAGCCTTGTTTGGACGTTATAATTATCTTTAAAATGGCATTCGGTTGATGCGAGACAAGTATCCTTAAATGGTAAACCTGTCCGAAAAATCGATTGCAGCATTCGAGAAGTCGGTCGTATTTCCGTTTAAGAAATTCTGGGGATTTTTCGTAATAGTGGGTTTTATTTTGACTGCCTAAAGCTGACGGCCGACTATCTTTCAAATTTTAATTAATAGCGCCTTGTTTTCGCAAGAAATCCTTTAGTGAGTAATGCATTGTTTAACTGGTAGTAGTTGCTAAACATTGCGTTTTCAGTTTAAATTATGTGACGTATGCTACGTACATGTTTACTAGACAACTTTGTTTTCCTAACGACGTTGTTTTCATAATTGCAGAGAAATTGAGAAGGCGATTGACAAGCTGTCTAAAGTTCACATGAAACACATCAAGGTCTACGATCCTCGCGGAGGCAAGGACAACGAGAGACGTTTGACTGGTCTCCACGAAACAGCCAGTATTAATGACTTCAGCGCCGGTAAGTGCACAAGCTTAAAGCTGCTTAATGAGCTGGATGCTTCGAGTGGATTGGGCAGAAAATTAATGTTTAAATTTGTTTACAGGTGTCGCTAACCGTGGCAGCAGCATCAGGATACCGCGGACAGTGGCCGAGGAAAAGAAAGGATACTTGGAGGACCGTCGACCAGCCTCCAACTGCGATCCGTACGCTGTGATAGACGCTCTGATGCGCACGTGCATACTCAATGAATAACAGCGGCGCCCCCCCCGCCAGGCCACTCCTGCGACACGTGTCAGCTAGCGACCGCATCATCAATCCGTCTATTATGTTCGTGCCTGGTTGCCAACGCAAGCTGTATGTACCTGCACCACATGTGCATTATTAAGCCATCTTCCATTTTAGTAATAGACATATACCACAACAACACCAAGTAAATAATTTTGAATAGACGTTTACCTAATCAAGTAATAATTATGTTCACTAGCGACGACAAATCGAATAACATATGGCATATAGGTATTCAATAGAATAGTTTATTCAATTTACAATATTACGACAGTGCGTGAGTTTAAGTAATCACAAAATGTAAAAATCTACGATATACAAATATTAAATTTACAATAGCTATACAGATAACTAAATAAAATGATAATAATTAAACCGACACGTGATAGAGGTAGTGCGTTTAAAAGGACCATATAAGATATTAATATATTGTATAAGTAGGTAAATATTTCTACGAATATTATGTGATATTTAAAAATTGTTATTTTGATGTTAAATAGTTTAATTGTATACAAATAACCACATATCATTATTTTTAACAAATTCATTTAATGCATAGCTGCAAATTAGTTTTAGTAAATGAATAACCCGATTGAGAACACTGGAATTGCTTGACATAGTATATACTAACAAGATAATTAAAATGATGTCCGGAATAATAATTTTATCGTGTTAAAGAATCTACCAGTATATTAATGTTAAAGGTAGTTTATCGTGCAAAATTACATTTGCATAAATATTTTAGAGTATAATGTAATGGGAACCGCAGGAGCCTTTCAAAGTTCAAGCACTTATGAAGTATGTCTAAACGTGAACACCCTGTACACTCGTGTAGAGCACAAAATATTATATTCCTATCGTCTGAATAAAATTATATAAGCTATTATATGTATAAGATGTTTAAAATTGTTTTGCATGCATCAGAACTTGGTATGAATTAACAAATTGTAAGTGTATAAGAAAGTTGTTACAAAATACGAGATATTATTATGAAAAATAAAGATACTATGTTGTATTAATTATGCTTTAATGTTATTATTTTCCGTATTTATTCCGTCCCTTATAGGTACTTTACCTAGCTAGCAGGGGGCCAAGACTACTAATTTACAAACGTGTCAATGGTCTCACAATGATGAGTTTTTGACAGATTTGCCATACAAAATCTGTCAAAAACTCATCATTGTGAGACCACTGACACGTTTGTAAATTTAATATACTTGGCCCCCTGGTCACATTGACTACGGTAGACCTTCCTAGTGTAACAACTACTAAAGTTGTTCTAAACAGTGACATAACATCACGCCTGAAATCCCCCAAGAGCAAGACAGAGATGTAAGTAACAATAGTACACACATTTCGCCCTATTCCCATATAATAGGGGGCGAGCCTATTGCCATCAACCGGGCACACATCCAGATTCTGGGCTGCTACTGAGAAATTCCAGATGGAAAAATCCAATAACACTGCCCAACCTGGGAAGACCAGGAACTGATGCTTAGCAGTAGCGCTTGCGGACTCTAGACCAACGAGGCATTTCAAATAGTAGGTAATAACGTATACTCCATTTGAAAGAAGATTAGACATTTAAATAAACCTTTTTTACAGTCCGTTAAACCAATTTTGACTTCTATACCGTAGGCATAAGGATGGCACAAAATGCCAAAAAAGTGGTTACAATACCAACTGTTTACTGCAGCTGCCATTTTTCATTCTGCCAACGCAATAGAAGTCAAAATCGTTTGAACGGACTGTATAAAAGGTTTATTCAAATGTCTAATTTTATTTCAAATGGAGTATAATAGACGATGGTGTTTAGCTAGCAGTATGCGCGCTAGGCAGGCACACCGAGATACCGAAGAAAAACAAGAGGAAGGCCTTACAAAAAATGCTTGTAGGGGTGCCTGAAAAGTTGTATTGGAGTAAGTTGCTTAAAATAAAAGGAGTCTCAGGCGATAAGGAGATTTGTAGGTATAATTTGCAACTCTTTAAGCAAGTGACCAAGTTGCGCAATTGAGTAGCAAGATAAGTGTATCTAGTGATCTGCTGAAGAGTTGCAAACTTGCAAAACATCTCTTTATTTATATAATACTAGCTGCGACCTGCGGTTTCGACCGCGTAAGTGTCGATCCCATGCGAATATCGGGGTAAAAAAATCTAATGTCCTATTCCAGGTCATGGTCTACCCATGTGTAAAATTTCATCCAAATCCGTTATGCCGTTTTAGCGTGAAAGCTCAATTTCGCATTTATAATACTATACAATAAAGTTAGGGTTAGGATACTTTATTGTACATGTCATTCGCGGATCACTATCATTTGTGGATCTTTGACAGTCGTTACGGGTCGTCAGAAGCCCGAAAGTCTGACAACCAGTCTTTCCAAGGGGTATCGTATTACCCAGTTACTAGGTTGTGAAAGTGAGACAGGTAGACGCTCCATGTAAAATAATGGCACTTATCCAGCTTCATCTGGTTAGACTGGAAGCCGACCCCAATAAAGTTGGGAACAGGCTAGGCAGATTGATTGACTTTATTGTACCTACACCACAAAAATACTTAAGTAAGAAAAAAAAAATCAAACACTACAAAATATACAATAGGCTTTATCGCTTTCTGCGATCTCTCCTTATCGCCTGAGTCTTCATTATGTTACTATTGTTAATATCATAATAACCATATAGGACTCCAGTAACTACTTAATCCAATTACCAAGCTTAATACCTTCTAGTCTTAGAAAACAATCTACAGGCCAGGGAAATTATGCTGTTTTAGGGTGTATGTATCTACTACACCAGAAAAAAAACGTGGGAAAATTCCCCTGAGAAAAATAACTCCACACTATAAGGTGTTAAAAAAATAACCTTACAAACGCTTTAGCCCATCGAACTGAATAACTTTTACTATGAGACCAAACTTGATACCTATAGCGAAAAAAAAACCAGCTGTTCCATACTAACGTTTAATACTGTTCTACTGTATGAGACAGCTGTTTTGTGTTATTTTTTTCGCGTATTCATAAAAAGAAAGAAAATATATTTATTTGTACTTATGTAATTAACCATTAATGCTATTC
The DNA here is from genome assembly GCA_949152455.1 of Lithophane leautieri. Classification (NCBI taxonomy): domain Eukaryota; kingdom Metazoa; phylum Arthropoda; class Insecta; order Lepidoptera; family Noctuidae; genus Lithophane; species Lithophane leautieri. The sequence continues at coordinate 14,806,051 of OX424458.1, read as the reverse complement.
TGTAAAAATCTCACCGTGAAAACTTAGGTGAAGTGAGCTTATTAAAGTGAACTGTCACTCCACCTGACGCTAAGGCTTGACAGCTCATTTCACCTTAGTTTTCACAGTGAGGTGTTTACAGATAGACCGGCTGGTCACGGTGGTTATGTCAGGTTTGTCGTTGGGTATGGTAACGCCTCAGCGTTCTTACCCTTTGGAATTGCAGATATCTAAAAGCGACAATCACTATCATCACTCCAAGCCCATCAAGCAAAAACAATGATCTTAAAGTTGTCACCACGCCTTCTGACGATCAAATATTAAACTTCCGGAATTTTAGTGTATATTTTGCAACGCCATCTCTATATAGAATGCGGGATTTGGAAGACGTAGATAGCAAGCAGTAGCCATGTAGCGCGGCAGTCCACCAGAGGTGGACATGGGACAGCGTAGTCCTCATATGGCAACATAGATGGCGCCAATAGCGTGCATATAAACTGTGGAAAGACTTTTTGGCGATAAGCTTTTGATATATTTTGTGTTATTTATTGACTCAGACCAAATAAAAATCTAAGACGGAGCGCTGCGAACAATACAGTGAAGCATGCTAAAACTACACCACCGGTCTGTGCATGCACGCTCACACACGCACATTTACAACTATTTACAATGACACTACAATCAAACTACACCAAACTAAGTGCACACAAATGTTTACAAAACCGGCCTCACGTCACTGTTGACAGCGCATTGTCTTGGTTTTTTATTTGGTCTAAGTTTATTGACTAATGAAAAAACAAGATGGCGGTGAGTTCCGATTTTGGCCATGCGACAATGCTATTCCAGTATAAGCTGATCTCGCACAGATATTATTTTCACCATAATTATGTACCTCTGATATACTTTAAAATGAGGGTAAAATTGCCACAAAAAAAGCATCGGCATCACCTAGCTAATCTAGATGATTAGAATTTTGCAAATAATTATGATGGTTCATTTTTTTCTGTATCAAAGATGTAACTTCATTCCTGAGAGACCTTCGCATAATGTGTGTGACAAGAGTACCTAAAGCATGCAGTTTGAACGTGTTTGATTTTGCAACACACGGTGTATTGTATTGATTACTTTAGTATTCACGTTTACGCGGGTAGCGTTACCCGTCGCGCCTAATGATTTATTTTATTACCAGTGTCGTGCCTATAGTTATTTATAAATACAGTCATCGTGTGTTCTTTGGGCTCTTCGGTATTTCTTTTGAAGTCGAGCTTTATATCAGACTAGCTTCTGGCCTCGGCTTCACCCGCGTGGTATGTCGATAAAAAGTAGCCTATGTCCTTCCCCGGGATGTCATCTATCTCCTTGCCAAATTTTATCGAAATCCGTTCATTGGTTTAGGCGTGAAAAGGTAACATACAGACAGACAGACAGAAAGAGTTACTTTTGAATTTATAATATTAGTATGGATAAGGCAGCTGCAATAGATGACTGGTCCAGAAAAGAAAAGTTATACCTATATATATTACAAGGTCTGAGTCATCTTGATTTTGATAAAATGGAAACAAAAATATCGACAAAAACTCGTCAAGAAATAAAAAATGCTGTTTCATATAACTATGGTAAATTGTTTGGCTGATGCGCCACGGATGGAAAGAGTGACTTTATCAAAATTGCAACACGTTGTGAGTATCACCTCCAAAGATCCTAATAGACAACAGACAACGTTTAAAAATCCAAATAGTAAGACTGTTTCCTAATTTTATCTATGTACACACGGCTGCACATCAATCTATACATTTCCAGTATAAACTGACCTCGCATTGTACAGAAACCCTACAATGCGAGATCAGCATAAATTGGAAATGTATAGCTTGATGTGTAGCCGTGTGTACCACCAACTGAGTGCGTGTAGAATATAAAAACAAGTACATGTTTTGGTGATGTATTATGAAAAACAAGTACCTACGGTACTTGTTTTTCTTTTATTTAATACTAGCTTCCGCCCGCGGCTTCGCCCGCGTGGTATGTCGATAAAAAGTAGCTTATGTCCTTTCTCAGGCTCTAGACTACTTGTGTATCAAATTTCATTTAATTCGGTTCAATCGTTTTGACGTGAAAGCGCGACAGACATACATACAGAGTTACTTTCGCATTTATAATATTAATATTATTAATAAATTTATAATTTATATATTATATTTATAAAATATATATAGTAAGGAGTAAGAATTTTTACTTTACACAGTCCGACAGGTACAGAAAAGAGTCGGTACCTATGTCGGTTTTAAACTTCGTAAACATGGGTAAACTTATTATAATGTCATATGATATGATTAGTGTCACTCAAAATCCAAGTCAAAATTGTTGTTTTTGTTTGCCTGTCTGTCATCATTTTTTTGTATAGTTAAATTTATGGTTTCTCTTCCACAAAAGCCACTAGTGAAGAGTTGAAGTTGAATCTAGATATTATTTGCTTTGGCTAACCCTTGAATCATATTAGATTCACCATAAATCAATTTGGGTGGTTAGACATAAGTAATTCTATTCAGAAAGCAAAGGACCTCAAAGGACATTTTGCTAAACGTTGTGATTCGTGGCTGCTACTAAGTACAATCAATTACGTAATAATGAATTCAGCTTGTGTTGTCGTAGACCACCGGCACGGTACGTACCTATCTCAGCTTCATCATCTACTTACAAGCCGTGTGCCTAATAGGTTTTCCATTGGCAAAAATGATGAAATTTCATACAAACTTTCATTCATTAGTGCTCATCTTCGTTATATTGTAAGGAACTCTTGTGCAATATTTCATGCTTAAGAGAGCCCGCGGGTGACGCTGTGCGTTGTCTAACAGTGAATGAATGAGTGAATTTAATACTTTCATTAAGTAGATCTATCTGATTCAAAAGGTTACCAATCTAGCTAACCTTTTAACTGTAAAACCTGGATGAGGCTGGCACAGAAACATGGGGACAAGACAAGGAAGAAATGTAGGTGAGGTCGGGTTAATGATAATGATTGCTTAAGTGTAGCAGGTACCTACCTACTTCTTTGATTGTCTGTAGGTAGGTGCCTAACATTCAAATTTATTTTCACTGAATGATCTCAAATCACACCACATAACTACGGAACACTAAAAGCACCTAAAATAGGTACCTACTTTGATTCTTTTGAAAGACGGATTTAGTTTTAACTTTTTAAATGCCAATAATGGTTAAGTGCTCATAGGCCTACACCAGCAGCGTCGGGAATCCCAGGCGGATTTCCGGCCACCAAAGGCGCGGGCTTGCGGACGGCGAGCAACGGGCAGCTCGCCGTCCGATAAGGACCAGGCCCGGGTCGATGGCGCGTCGTGTTCCACGCGCGCCTCAAAGAGATGTCAGCAAAATTGACGGGGTCCGGTAGGACCGATGCCTGCCAGGGTTGCGGGAAAGTCCGAAAGGGATACCGGGACCTTGGCAACAGGCAAATGAAGGAACACGAGTGGGTTTTAGTCAGTAAAAGTCTGACACGCCCTTCCGCTCCGCCCAGAGCGGGAGAAGTCATTGGATGATTTCCCACCCTCAAAAAAAAAAAAAAAGGCCTACACCAGCAGGCGTAGCATGAGCACCGTTTTGTCGACGGAAGAGTAGACAAAAATGTCGTTCCGTGTAGACAAGTACGACGGCAGCTAAGTAAAAAGAGTCAACTGCACTTTTAACGAAATTCACTCTTTTACATAATTCGACTCAGAATTCTTTGTTTTGTTTCAAATTGTCTTCACTTCCTTAGACAAATTTCAGTTGTCAGTGTGATTTTGACAGTAAGGATAGAAAACTTTCTTCCCAAATAGTCTACATATTAAAAGACCTAGACAAAGATCGATATAAATGAAAGACAAAATGACAGATTGTAGAAGGATTTCTACGGTGCGATGTCAAAAATGAAGAAACGAAATGTCACTTTGTATAGAAAAAGCTATGTCTATTCTTCGTAGAAATAGAAAGCGCCATGCTACGCCTGCAGAGGCACCACTGCCGGTTGACGCGACCGCGGCTGCTGTCGACGCGTCTACGGCTGCCGCCGACTGCAGTTGCCTCTGCCGTTGGCAACGTGCCACTCGTGTGTATGAGTACCTCAGACCAACAAAAAAAGAAAGACGGATCATTACCTATATCAAACGTGTAGCCACAAAACTATGCTCCTGCCTCAGACCAACAAAATAAGAAAGACGGAGCATTACGTACATCAAAAGTGAAGCCACCTTTTTATCTATGTGTGTGTAAAAAGGGTTGTCATTTGTTAAAGTTTTTCCCTATAATTTGGGGAATAATATTTTGGGTAGGATAATATTGTACGAGTAAGATATTGTTGAGTATGGTATTGTACCTCCATTGTTAGGAAGGATTCCGAAACAAAACCATTTTTTTTTACATCGCAAAATAAAATAATAATTAAGTACAATGTGCATTTACATACAGCCCTATCGTCAATGGCTACATGAGGCAAGTCTGGTAAGTCCTATAAAAAAAAATTACACGAGTAATGGCAGCTTTGATTAAAACCTTAGGAAGATAAATGAAGAATTAGGACATACTTGAACCAACGTACAGCCAGAACTTTGTGAAACTGAGTTTTTAGCAATTACGTAGGACGATGGAAATAACATCTAAAAAATAAAATGTGATACAGTAGTATTTAAATTAGTTAGACTAAGCTGAGAAACTAACTAAAATAAAAAATAAAAATACAGTCTCGTGTTTAATTACTGTTTTGATAAAATCTCATTTTTGTTTAACAAATTTTTTATACCTTTTTAGTATATCCGCTTTTGATCACACGGCGAAGTCCACGATTAGTTGAATAAAGGTCTTTATTATAAAAATGATCGGAACAAACCACGCTGGTTTTCGATGGCAGCCATTCCGGATCATTCCGACTATTTCTTATAGCTACTATCCATTTACTTTTATTTTCAATATTACTTGGAAATCTAAAATATTAAATACATAAAAAAAAAACAGTCATATAATTACTCGAACTAAAAAATATCGAACGGGAAAATTTCAAATCATATTATGGCAACCCTCGCACTTTAAATGTCACTGTTTTCGTTCGTTCATTCGTTCAGGTTTTTGTTCCAAATAACCTAAAAATTCATAGTTAACTAAATTAAGAAACGATGTTATTTGAAGAACTTCCATGTGAAAAGTGATTCCGTGAGACTTTTTATGTGATTTGCTATTGTTTTTACAAGTTTTCACTACACAAGAAGGCATAATTCTATTTTTTTTATTGAAGTTTACTAGACGACGACTCGTGACGTACTAGGAGTGATGAGCATAGTTTTTGTGTAGGTGTGTGCGTGAGCCTGTGTGTTTACTTGCAGGAGCCTCAGACCAACAAAAAAATAAAGACGGAGCACTCCATACATCAAACGGGTAGCCACAAAACTATGCTCCTGCAAGTAAACACACAGGCTCACGCACACACCTACACAAAAACTATGCTCATCGCTCCTAGTACGTCACGAGTCGTCGTCTAGTAAACTTCAATAAAAAAAATAGAATTATGCCTTCTTATGTAGTGAAAACTTGTAAAAACAATAGCAAATCACATAAAAAGTCTCACGGAATCACTTTTCACATGGAAGTACTTCAAATAACATCTTTTCTTAATTTAGTTAACTATGAATTTTAGGTTACTTGGAACAAAAACCTGAATGAATGAACGAACGAAAACAGTGACATTTAAAGTGCGAGGGTTGCCATAATATGATTTGAAATTTTCCCGTTCGATATTTTTTAGTTCGAGTAATTATATGCCTGTTTCTTTTATCTATTAATCATTTAGATTTCCAAGTAATATTGCAAATAAAAGTAAATGTATAGTAGCTATAAGAAATAGACGGAATGATCCAGAATGGCTTCCATCGAAAACCAGCGTGGTTTGTTCCGATCATTTTGATAATAATGACTTTTATTCAACTAATCGTGGACTTCGCCGTGTGATCAAAAGCGGATATACTAAAAAGGTATATAAAATTTGAAAAACAAAAATGAGATTTTATCAAAACAGTAATTAAACACTGACTGTATTTTTTATTTTAGTTAGTTTCTCAGCTTAGTCTAGCTAATTTAAATACTATTGTACCAAATTTTATTTTTTAGATGTTATTTCCATCGTCATACGTAATTGCTAAAGACTCAGTTTCACAAAGTTCTGGCTGTACGTTTGTTCAAGTATGTCCTAATTCTTCATTTATCTTACTAAGGTTTTAATCAGAAGCTGCCATTACTCGTGTAATTTTTTTTTCGTAGAACTTACCAGACTTGCCTCATGTAGCCATTGACGATAGGGCTGTATGTAAATGCACTTTGTACTTAATTGTTATTTTATTTTGCGATGTAAAAAAAATGGTTTTGTTTCGGAATGCTTCCTAACAATTGAGGTACAATACCATACTCAACAATATCTTACTCGTACAATATTATCCTACCCAAAATATTATTCCCCAAATTATAGGGAAAAACTTTAACAAATGACAACCCTTTTTACATACACATAGATAAAAAGGTGGCTTCACTTTTGATGTACGTAATGCTCTGTCTTTCTTATTTTGTTGGTCTGAGATGAGTACTTACTCATTGAAATATGTACCTACCTACCTAAATTACTAATTACTTGATTATACTTTAAAAACTGCCCGAGAGCGGAAACTAACTTATTAATGCTGAACACATTGACATGTTAACACAGATGACATAAAGGAAGGGAACACTATACGAGGGGATTTAATTGATAATCCGATTGAAAAGTATTACGACCTCCCACTGCCTGAAGACAAGATTCTGGCGACATATGTCTGGATTGATGGTACTCGCGAGCACTTGCGTTACAAAGACCGCACTTTGAATTTCATTCCTAAAACGCCTAAAGGTAGGTTTATTCAATTTTATGTAGGTGCTTATCTCTAAACTTATCCTTTTCTGACTTGTCGCTCGACCAGTCAGGCGAAAAGAGGTAGCAGGCATATATGGGAGGACACGTCCATAGTCGTGGGATCAGCCGCACTCTACTTGGTGATGTAGCCCGCTAGACATGGTGGGCTGATACCAGTCGGGGGTTCTTATTCATACCACTGCGGTTTAGGTACATGGCTGTAATGGATGCTAGATTTGCAATTGATTCTAACTAGTTTTATGGTGTTAATGTTTATGGGCGACTAATTTAACGACTTGCATGTCATCGAGTTAGCTTACAGGCTAATTTCACCAATGAAATTAAACGCGATCAGCACATTAGATGGTTTAGATGTGCTTATCACGTTCGTGAACAGTTTATTTTTGTTTAAATATTTAAAAAGTAAAAAAAGAAGTTTTGTTTTAAGTAGTAGTAGTGATTTCGTGAATTCGTAATGGCCCAGTGGCCTCTCATGCAAGAGGTTGTGGGTTCAAATCTAACTAACAAGTAGGTCGGAACCAATGTGACATTTTCAATTTATATTTGTTTATCTTGGGCATTACTCACATCGGTGAAGAAAAACCTCGTGCGGTAACCTGGACTTAGGGATTAGTTAGTTAATTAACTGTCTGAAATCGTCAACCCGGCTTGAGCAAGCGTGAATCAATGCTCGTGTCTTCTCTGTATGAGAACAGGCCTTTGAGGTATTGGATAATATTTTACGAATTCTTGCTTACTTTGCGTTGAGGGTCCCGTATCATAGTCGGTTGATACGGCGGTAGCTAAGCCCCTGCACTACAGCCGTTACCGTGGGCTAATTCCCGGGAAAAGGAGGGCGAGGCCACGAGCAAAAGCTAGAATTACATATATCTCTCAGTCGGTACCTATCTTCCTACTTTTTGTAAAAAGTTCAGACTCGTTGTTTAACATTTTATGCTGGGGCTTCATTGTCGCGTTATCGCGAACTATACTTCGCGAGCTCTCTGTTGCTCAGTAGACGTCGAGCGGTGTGCGGGAGAGCGCACGAAGTTTAGTTCGCGATAACGCGACAATGTAGCCCCAGCATAAATGTGAAACGGTAATAGGCAGATGATTTTTAGTAGGTACCCGCCCCTAAGTACCTAGGTACTAATTACAGATCAAATTATCGGTTTGCAGATAAATTAACATGCAACATGGAGGCTTGGAATAATAAATTAATGGAAGAGATGTTATCGAATATGACACATTCTCAGTCTGCAAAATATTTGCCACCATTTAACTGTTATCCCAAAAATCTAGAGAGTATGTACAAAACAGAATGCAGATTACGAACTAAGAGGAATTGTAACAGTTTTGATGAAAACATGAAAGGTTTCAAAGTATTGACTTCTTTTAGTAGGTATTACTTACCAGTAGCGAAAATCGATCATATAATTATCATAATTGAGCGCAATATTCACAATAAAACAGAACAGATGTAAAACTTTAATTAAATAAACTCTCGTCGCTCACTTGTTCAGAAAACCGGAAGGCACCCTCACTCAACGTGATCACGCGTTCGTGCCCGGGCACACGACGCCGCGACCGCGCCGCCGCCGCTCGCACGCCGCGTTGTTCCGCATGATTAAAGTATTAATAAAAAGCGCGTGCACTTCTCAAAGCGGCCGGCGATGGAATAAAAAAAAGTTAAAAAAATACTAGCGGAGTGATGGCGGCGGCGGTGCCGTGTATGTATATGCACCTACACAGCTTAGAGGCGCGGCAGCGACGCGGTTACGGCGCGGCGTCATGTGGCCGGGCATTTCGGGTTCGCCGAACAAAAAGTTCGAACGATATCCTTTATGAAATTCGCGCGACAATCGTTTTTAAATAGGACGCAGGTTTAGCCGTATCTTGAAAAACTGAAAAACAGTTTTTTTTGGTCAAATTAATCGACTTTCGCTGCGACCGTGCTTAGCTAGTAGTTGTGTCTTATCTACTGTTATTACTACTTATTTAACTTTCCTCCAGTACCCAGCTTCGTATTAACAACCAAGTTACATACGTAGGTACACACGGCTACACATCAAGCTTTAGATTTCCAGTATAAGCTGACGTCGCATTGAACGGAAATCCTATGCAATGCGAGATCAGCATAAACTGGAAATGTATAGCTTGATGTGTAGCCGTGTGTACTTACTTACTAATTTTTTTAATAAGTACTATAAGTAAGGGTAGGTACTTATATTTTTACATTGTTGTGAATTTAATACCTAACTTGGATTAAATGCCCCTTTATTTATTTATTAGTTAATTGGCGCTATACAGGATTATTGGTAAAGCACTAACAACCTGTTAATGGGTCATTGTACTCATCATTATGAACAAAAAAATTACTATGGGACCAACCTGAAATCCCGAAAAATCAGCTACTTATTCCCTACATTTGTGTTCACACAACTCGTTAAAATTGTAGGGAACACCAGATTTTTTTTGTGTTTTTCCGAAAACCCTTTTAGTATAAAGTAGGATAAAACAGCCCTTATACAATTAATCTTGACCATTACCTACCTTTAAATAGATCTTCCGATTTTGACCTACGATGCCTTCGCTACGCAACAGGCGAAAAGAGAGGATTCTGATCAGTTCCTAATTCCTCGTGCGATATACAGGAATCCTTTCAGACACGGCAATCACCTCCTCGTCATGTGTGACACATACGATAAGAACCTGGATCCCACACGTGTGTTGAAACAATAACCTACTAAGTACCTACTTACATACATGCTTATCAAGTTATCATTATAGTACCTATAAGTTAGCAATGTTAATGTTAGACCATCAACAAAAAAAAAACTGAGATTCTTTTTCATATCGGCTTTCCATTTACCTTATGTATAAGCGAAATAAAAAGAACAACATTATTTATTACCTACACAGCAACAAACCATCGTGTAAAGTGCGCAGACGCTTACAAGAAGTGCGAGGAAGCCGAGCCGTGGTTTGGTATTGAGCAAGAATTCTTTTTTCTGAACCGATCTGATTCGAGGCCCTTGGGATGGCCCAAGGGCGGCTATCCTCGGAGAGCAGACTATTACTACTGCGGTACTGGTGCCGATAAGATGTTCGCCAGGGATATTGTTAACGCACACTACAGGTATACGTACCTATACCTCCTAGGTACTCTATGATAGGTAGGTAGTTTACCTGTGTCTCAGATTTAGGTTGTCCAAAAATATGTTATTTCTGACCCGTAGGTTGGTAACCATAATTTACCGCTCTCATTTGATAGTCACTGGCATGTGACAGTCTTAAAAAGCAGAAAACAAAATGCAAAACGAATAATCGCACCGCATCTTTAAAACTTCCTGTAAATAGGCCAGGTGTCTGAGCAGGTCCGAGCTCATACACAGGTACCAATTAATATAACTACCTACAGATGCTGTCTACATGCTGGAATCCCTATTTATGGCACCAATGCCGAAATTGGGCCGAGCCAATGGGAGTACCAAGTTGGTCCATCTGTTGGGGTGAATGCTGGTGATGACCTCTGGATGGCGCGCTTTATCATGGAAATGTTAGCCACGGAGTACGGAGTCGAGGTCCAATTGGATCCTAAACCATTCAAGCACTATGACGGTTCTGGTGCACACATAAATTTTTCGACCAAACAAATGCGTGCGGAGAACGGTATTGAGTAAGTTTTGTAGTTTGTTCGATTATTACTCTTTCTTTAATTGAATTTAGAGTTCAAATATACTGTTTTAGAATAAAGTTTATTGTTACACTCAGTGAGCACAACATAACGACCGGGTAATTTTGATATCGATTTGCTCCTCCCAAAGTTACAGTGTATGGCCGAAGTTGAACGGCAAATGCAAAGGTAGGACTCTCTTAGGCTGATCTTGGAGAGACGATCTTCACAGGGTGGTTGGTAGCAGCTGGAATGAGGTGCCGAACGAATCGAGATGAATGGCGTGCGAGTGGAGAGGCCTATATTAAGTCTATCAATGGAATGCTGAACCCCGATTTTTTAAAATCTAAGTAAGTACTGGTTCTACTTATAATTCGGTTTAACAAAATTATTCTTAGTAGGCACCTAAATAATTGCAGGGAAATCGAGAAGGCAATTCACAAACTGAAAGGGGTTCATATAAAACACATCAAGGCTTACGATCCTCATGGAGGAAGGGACAACGCGAGGCGTTTGACTGGTTATCACGAAACAGAATGTATTACATACTTTAGTGCTGGTAAGTGACTAAGGTTACGTTACCTTTAATACTTATTTATGACCTCTCCTCATTCTAGGATTTAAGTCTCGACAAAAAAACTAGTAGGTAGGGTAGGTAATTTTGGAATGTGCAAAAGACTCGCCTCCGCTTGGAGAGTCTTGATAGGCGGTCGACTTTAAATTAATTGGCATCTTTCCAGGACGTGAAAGTACCTGCCTTATCATAAATATGGACAACTATTACTGCGTAAGGAATTTGTAGTAGCAAGTAAAATGTGGCGTAATGACTTGGACGCGTACTGCAAGGGCTGGTTCGAAGTCACCCAAGAAAAGAAAACGGGGAAGAATTTCGGGTAGGCTTATGCCCAGCAGAGGGAGTGTCGGCTAATAAAAATAAAAATAAACTTGTTCATGTTGAGAGGATGACTGAAAGGAGACTAAGAAGTTATGTACTAGGCAGATGTAAGTGGAAACGCCGACGACGCCCTAGAAGGACACTGTAGTGACCTTATTGATGATGTTCTTCAGAAAGGTCAGGTGCGTAGGAATACTCGCAACCGGCGTGCGTGTATGACCAGATGTATGAACGTAAACGAAACGAAAGGAGGATGTAAGGATCGTAGCATGTGGCGTTCTGTAGTTTCTGCCTACCCCCATGAGAAGAAGGCGTGAGTTTATATATGTATGTGAAAAACTTGTTGATAGGTCTAGCGGAACGTTTCTGCAGCATCAGGATACCGCGGCTAGTAGCCAATAACCAGAAAGGATACTTAGAGGACCGTCGACCAGCATCCAACTGTGACCCGTACCAGGCAATAGACGTTCTGATGCGTTCGTGCATACTCAACGAATAATAAATAAACGAATTGAATGCAAAAGAGGAGTATTTTCACACGCCATATATCTAGTCTTTATGGGCTTTTGTCTAAGAGCCCATCGCTCGTGGTGTGACGTATGATGGATGTATCCTTTAAAACTTACGAATTACTTAGTATGAAAATTTCATACAGAATAGGTAAGTATATTATTTTTGTTGTATCTGGAGTATAGATGTAGGTAGGTAAATAAACCTTTTAAATCATAATCCGTGGTTTAAAAACCATTTTAAATTTGTTTAACACGGTTTTAAAACCACGGATTTTGGTTTAAAATGGTTTATTCACAACTATAATCTGGAGTAACTAAACTTTTTTTTTACAATTCATTCTTTTTACCATACCAGCAGCTAAACAATCATAAATAAAATCTAGTCAGAGGGCCTAGACAAGTGATTCGTTTCGTATTTCTACAGCGACTTGCAACAGGATTGGTAAAAGGTTTTTGATAGCTTATGTCAGTCCTATACATTTTTGCCTTTTCCATCATCGTTATCGCTGATAGAATGTCACTTCGTCTAGGCCCTCCGACCCCTTTAAAACTACATGGCTAAAACAATTTCAGCATATTTCATTTTTTTACTCATTTCTACGTTAGATTGTTTCGTCGAGTTTCTATTTGAGTAACTATGATCTAATTTCGTTATTCGCTAATCTCATCTCCCGCGCAAGTCTAGCGCTTCACCGATTAATTATCAGTTCCTTGTACTTAGCACAGTTGTCGCAGATGGATTGTCGAATCCACTGTTTTACAAATCCGTTATTTAAAGGCTCGTACAAACTGCCGCGATATCGTGGGCGCAAACAGGCGCTACACTTGTCGCGCCGGTTTGTTAGAGCCTTACCTGTATGACTGCGTGCGGTACACCCGCGTACCAAAAACCATTGTAGTTAATTAGAATGCCCTTGAAGAATTAAAATAGCTGAACGACGTTTAGCGGTTTTTCATAATTTCTGAACGAAATGTGAGAGAGCCACTGCCGACAAAATTTAGAACTAAAATCTGATTCTGTGCAGAATTTCATAAACGTTTTGCATTTATCAATGCAGCGGGTCAACGATTAGAGCTCTTTGGATTAGAGGTTATGTAAAACAGCGTGATACGAAGAATCAGATTTTAGTTCTAAATTTTGTCGGCACTGGCTCTCTGTGCCATAAAAATGGCGTCCGAAACAGACATAAATAAAACGAGTAAGTAGGTAGGTATATGAGTGGAAATGACCCTAACTCAATTGAAAACAAAGTTTTATGAAAGTCAGTCTTAAAAAAATACAACCTTAGACATTAAGGTACAAAACAAATAATCAACGCGCAATGACATTTAGATATTTATTTATTTGATAACATAAAAAAATCTCTAAAACGACAAATCAATAAAACAGGTAAGATTTCTAGAATAAAATTAATAGACGTATGCATGCATGATCAACATAATTTATAGTTCTGCCAAAATGATCCAGCACACAATCTTAATTATTCAGTTAATAACTTACTTCAAACTAATCCAATATGCCAGTTTCTTAGGGTTCCGTACACAAAGGGTAAAACGGGACCCTATTACTAAGGCTATGTCCGTCTGTCTCTGTCTGTTTATTTATTGTAATCTGATTCGAAGCATGAAAATCTGATATTCCGCAGACTTGATGGATATATCTATCGATTTATCTAAATATGACAAAATACCAAAGAATAGATTTTTTTGGAGTCAACGACCACTGGGGGTTTTGTTACTTGAAGTATGAGTTGCAAAATCTGTTTAATTTTGCTTTATCATGTTTAGATATTGATATCCATCACGTGTGCGCGGTTTCACTAGTTGATTTTTACTTCGGAAAATGGGAAATGTTTTTAGGTTGCTGAACAGCTGGCAGAACAAAGCCCTAGTTAGCGTACACATCTGCCGAAAATTAAGCGACAGAAATTCCACCTGCTTTAATTTTCTTGAAAATTATGTTATGTCAGCTTGACGTGTCATCTATACATATTATAAATTAAAGTCGCTTTTCGTGTTTGTCTATATGTCCGCGTTGTTTTTGTAAACCACGAAACAGATTTTGACGAGGTTTTCACCATCGTTTAGAGAATTTATTCCGGAAGGTAATAGGTAACTAAGAAATCTCGATGTATTGTCAAGTTGTAAAAACCGTACGAAGCTGAAAAGGTTCGCTAGTCTCTTCATATAAAAGGCAGGTGTCCTGACTGACATCGCCTAGTCCAAACTGCTTTGGCTAAAAATTTGGACAGTACTTAGGTCTTTTGTGTCATGGGTATCCACATCCATACAAAAAGGACATTTTGGTAATACTACCCCTAAGGGAGTGAAAAGGGGGAATTTCATTTCATAATCATTAATTTCCCAAAACAACCCTTTAATGGGGTGCCATAAGCGTTGAAATATCAAGGATAAAGTACAAAATCCACGCGGACGAAGTCGCGGGCGAAGGCCTAGTAGGTAATATAAAAGTATTGCAACTTTCCAGTAAATTCGACAGATGTGTTGCTAGACTAATGGCCAGTTTCTTCATCAAAAGTAACAGTCAACTGTTTTGGCTGTTACTTTTGATGAATAAACTGGCCGTTAGTAAACATAATTAACAACAAAACGGTAGTCTCAATGAATCACGTTAGATCACTAGGAACCCAAATCATAAAAATACTAGGAGACAATCATGTGTGAACATCACAAAGATAATTCATAAATAAGTTCACCGCATCAGCTCGACTCCGGATCGGTATAGCTTCAACCCGATCCGTCCAGCATTGTTTCTATGTAAGTCTACACTGCAACGCAGTGTTAAGCATAGTAACGCCATCGCGACAAGCTAGCGAACCGCACGCGGTTGGTGGACAACCCGCAGTTACTGCGCTTACGTCGGGAGGCCACCGCGCTTAATCGTTGCATCATCAAAGTACCGGTTGATGTGTGGAAGTGACGTGTCTCTTACGCTCTTAACGAGCTATCACCCCGCCGTGGATTTGCTGAGTCGCTCCGACTGCGTTCGTGAGACAGACTGGGTGAGGCAGGTCGATGAGTTGAGGCGGTGCTGATCCGCTGCCGAGCCGAGTGTGCAACGACCTTTACACATTTAACACCTATTGATCGGTTTAGATATAATACCGATATGTACACAACATAGATTTACATGTAATACTATTGAAACTATTGATTTGAAAAAATGTGTAAGTTAAAATCTACTACATCATTCAATGCTGTTTATCAAATGCTCTTTGCTTAAACAGGCCGACTAGATTCAATAAACTTACATTTTTCCATGTCACGTATACTGTTCCTGTATAATATATTCCATACTTCTAAACAGCATAGTGCAATGAAACCCTAAAATGTTTCGTGACAATAATATCTTAACAATTCTAGCCATCAGATTGAATATTAAAAATCGATTATAAATTGGCCTTACGAAAAAACTAAACACACACTGTCGTGATTCCTCGAATCCAGAGTCAATACCGCAAAAGACAATATATGTCAGAGCTAACTTAGCAGAACCTGTCGAACTACCCAGCACAACGAGGTGGATCTATTAAATCCCGCACCCGATACTTTATCTCTTATTGAGAACTATGTTTGCAGCAAAACCAAGCGCGTGTGTGTGTGTTCCTGATGCACTTTACTGACAATCCTTATCATATCCACCTAAAAAATTGAATGAGTAATGTACTATTGAAAAGTGTTAATTCTAAAGCTAAATATACAGACAGGTAACTCTGTATATTCTAAACAATTTGCACACAAAAATAACACATTATATAACATCGATACGGTCAGTGGCTATATTATGATGTAAGTATAGCAATTTTTCAAACAGCTCTAACTGTGAATCCTTTGTGGCGGCAGCTTTCTGGTGAGCCTAATCTGTTTGTTGATCTTTCTCAGACAATCTCTCCTAATATTCGAATTTATTTACATTTTCCATCATCGATTTTCATACTGATTCGAGTTCCATTTTTAACATTATGATTTCACTAGTTATAACGTTATCATTTCATTTTTATCGTCATTATTTCGTAAATTTTTTTATCATCATTTTTCTTGTTATATATTTAATTTTTTCCAGTGGCGTGCACTGATTCTGGGGTTCTTTTTCATTGTTTTTCTTATATGTAATGTCTTAATTCTACTTTTAGGTCAATGACTGTTTTTCTTTGAGTATTAAACTCATATTAATTTATTAAGGTTGTGTTGTGAAGTGTGTTGTGAAGTGTGTGTTGTGAAGTGCTTCACAAGACCGGCCATTGTATATAAATAGACAATTATTACAATTACTGTACAGTTATGAAATATAATGTAATGTAATGGAATATATTACCTATATTCTCTATAATAATTCAGGATAAATATACACCGGGAAATAACATTGTATTATGAATTTAAAAGGTTTTTTTAACGTAGCTCCTTAGTTGCAACGCCGTTTTATGTTCAAACGTTTTTTCCAATCATGCACATGATACTTGTCGAGTTAAATGAATTAAAGTGTTATTTGCGTTAGGCAACACAACAATAAATAGATAACAATAAAGCTTAAAGTGAGCCAAGTAACAGCAGCTTCACTACTTAATGTTAATTATAACAACTTTATATATAACCGAAATAAATAAAACTGTATCCAAATATATTTTTCCAAATACATTTTGTGGTACACACGGCTTCATATAAAGGTTTACATTTCCAGTAAGTTTATGCTGATCTCGCATTGTATAGGATTCCCGTACAATGAGAAGTCAGTTTATACTAGAAATGTATAGCTTGATATGTAGCCGTGTGTACATACAACTTTGCTTTTAATTAGTGTTAAGACCTGTGTGTTCAGATGAGCATAATTTTCATTTATGATTAGTAGTATAATGCGCATATTCATAAAACTAAGACGATATGACTAGTTGATAGTTAGTAGAGTCATATAATATTATTCTGGCAACGGAAACAGGACGGACCTATGTACCTTCATCATGTTTTTTATTTAAGAAACACAGTTGCCAAATCTTAATTAATTATAATATGTTAGTCTGTATGATGTGAACAAAGCATCTGTTTGCACTGGACAGCCAATTGAATGCTTGCTGTGATTTTAGAATTTTATGTGGATTAATTATTATTTCACAGAATACCCAAAAAAATTGAACACAGCAGTTTGATTGACAACAGCTGGTGTATATAAGACAACTTATCATAATATTAAACGATAATGTTTGTGTGGTTTTACCGCGGAGATATTTTATATTCCGTTCAACTCACGTGCTGTGAAAGACGAAAATAATAGCTACATTAACTAGCAAAAACAATACACGTTTCGTGTTAAATAATAATATGATTATGGTAAAACACCTAGCCTTTCACTTTTAGCGAGAATTTTAATTTCGAAGAGCTATCTATCACTTTAAGAATTTTGATGTAAAAACAAGTTTTGCAATCATCAAGCAAAAAAGTGTGCTTTTCACCAGTAGTCACCCTTTGTGTTTGCGCATCCAATAGTCAGCCGCTTATCGGCCATAAATATGTGATTTGACATTAAAACTAATTGAATTTTTTTCCGACATGTTTTACTAAACTAAAGAAAAAAGAGTAACGTACTTACAATTTGTAGTCTCAAGTGTTAGTAATTGTATAACAATATCTGCCATAGACGATGAAGCGAAATAACGGTGAAAAGGTTGACTAGTGTAGGGCTGGCTCCTGTGTGTTTTGCTCACCAAATTATCATTTTAGAACAAGTTGAAGGGTTGCCGCTATGCTCACTGTGAAACGTGTACAAAATATGGTCGTGGAGATCACATATGCTGATATAATATTTGATGCTGTGCATCGTCCTGATGTCATTTTCTGATCCACATGGCGTCATTTCGCGTCAGAAGTCAAATATGCTATTGACTCTGAACATTTTTCAACATGAGAATTAGCCTTCTGGCTTATTTATTTACAAGAGAAATAGAATCTTTTAATAAATTTTGTTTTCAATAAAAATAAATATATCGCCCTACCTCACAAACAAAAATAGTCTCATTCGAAGATACGCATCAAATGTGTAACATCCCTAATTTTTGTATCAAAGACTAAATTTTTTAACATTGTTACTCCAATACAAAAGTTTTAGAACGAGATGTTCAGAATTATGCTATAACTAATTAAATCCTATCTCCAATTCATGCCGTTCCTAAGGAGCTTAACATGAACAAGCCATCACTAATTAAATCCTATATCGAATAGATGCCGTTCTTAAGGAGCTTAATATGCATTATAATATTTTCAATGACATAGGTATTATACAAGAAGAATAATTAATACATTACGTAATAACTCTAGTAACAGGCAAATTAATATTAATAAATGAATACATAATTTATGATTCTATAAGTTAGAATTATATTATATACAATACAGATCATATTTTTACAAAGCATAAAACAAAAAATTCTTCAATAAACGAATATCCTTAATTTATATAATAACTATATATTCTAATACTAGTTAAATATATTAGATTATAACAATCTAAAGGGGGATCAAGGGTCACGAACAATGGGGTAGCTACTGTTCGTGTGTTTTTTACAATGTATCCGACTTGGACAACGAGACGTTTTAAGCTCGATACACATCTTGATAGAAATGGCATTAGATGGAATCTAATACGGAAAAATTTCGCTTACAGTTAAGGGATACCATTATTTGCTTATTGTACTAACACAGTGATTCTTTAGTAACATCTACAAAGATGTTTTGTATAGTTTTTTGGCTTGTGAAAGTCCATGCGTGTAAAGGTTTCAGAGCTGTTGGCTGTAACACTTCACCGATTAGTATGAGCATAGTAGACGCCAACCCAGAACCAGACGCCTCCGATGATGATGACCGCGAGCGTGCAGCACATCAGGATGACGCAGCACAGGCGCTAATCACGCAGTCGAGGATTGATCTCCTCGAAGAACTCTATTAGTTAATTGTCCGGAGAGGGGGAAGCCGGTGGGCTGTCAGTGTCACGGGTGGCGAAGCGGGCGCAGTTGGCGATCACGATGTTCGCCAGCTTCTTGATTTGCTCATATGGGCGCGGATGGATCAGCAAGTCGTTCAACAGACGCAGGCCTCCCTCGGCCTCCACCAATGTGCAGTACTTGTCCGCTGAAAATAACAACCATTCGCTTTTATACAAGAATTTACTCTGATTTCCTATTATGACTTCCTGTAACTGCTGGTTCCTAACAGCCTGTAACTGCTGGTTCCTAACAGCCTGGTCATTTTGATGAATTTAATATTTTGTCCCATGTCACCTTTACAATTTTTCCTTTTCCCAACTATGTAGGGGACGACTTCCAGTCTAACTGGATATCAGTATTTTACGTAGATCGACTCCTATCTGCCCTCCAGAACCCAGTTACTGCTAAACACGATACCTCTTGGGTAGACTAGTTGCCAGAATTTCGATCTTCTGAATACCCGTAACGACTGTAAAGATCTACAAATGACAGCCGGACCAACAGCTTTAAGTGCTTTCTGAGTAAAGTAAGGTGTAAAGTCTAAAAAACAATAACTAAGACTATATTTTTTTTTAAGTGACAGCTGTCACCTGTCAGTTTCCTACACCTAGATAAAATTAGGAAAAAAGAACAAAAAAACTAAGAAGCACTAAAATACTCACGGTAGACCGAAGTCAAGTTGGCTAGAGCCCACACTGCCCAGTGCTGGCACTGCGGTGTGTGGTGAGCATTCAGCAAGCTCAATATCGGTTCGAAGGAGCGATAGTTGATGTTGCGCTCGGCGCGCAAGTCCCACCGTTCCACGGCAGATGCCACACGGTGCAGAACCTGGTCACGGCTTGGATCAGACACGGTCCAGGCTTCTGGGCCATCAGAAGCCATGTGGGCCAATACTCCAGCAGCGTTATAGCTAACCTGTGGGGTCAATGCGTTGCGATAAGTATTCGCCTTGAATCCTAAATAACCGATTATTCCGTTTCATTATAACGTTATCGTGAGGCATTACCTTCACGTTATGTAAATTTTGGAACATTACATAAAACTCGTTATTTTCCATAGATTTTCACCAAGTATATTATTGACATCAGCTGTGTTTAAAAAAATCGTTCTTTTATTATTATTATCCAGCCATTTTTGTCTCACTGCGGGGCAAAGGCCTGCCGTCTCTAATTCCACTTATTCCTATTACTGCTGTTTATAGCAAACCTTCTATGCTCATTCATTGCATTTCAAATTATGAATTTACATTGTTTGAAATGCAATAAATTGCTTCACACGAATTTTATGACGTTTACCTAGAGCGCCCCTCCACCCCGTCCTTGTCACATGGGGTCAAATTTGTATTCGCTGGTGTGACGGCACATATTTTTGTATAGCCCCCTACATAAGACAGATTTTTTACAGTCATGGATAATAATTAACTTTTGTTTTTCTCATAAAATCATTATGTAGACGGTACAGAACTACTCACAGAAAATGGCATTCATTCCATCAAAACCGCTGTAAGGATCAGTAACTGTGTAATGTACGATTGACGAGGAAGCGCGTCGATGTACTTTGACATGAAAATAAGATCTATGTAAATATAAGTAATAAAATATAAGTTACAATTTTGCTTTTATTATTTTACATATTGATTTTGTTTAAAGCCAATTAGATCCCGCAGAAATCCGTAACCCGTCCAAATCAGAGTGAATAAACATCTTCGGGAGCGCCTGTTTCCATAGTAGACCTTATATATCGACGAGATCGAAGTCGAGAAGTCGAAGGACATACGTACTCAATGATTCTTTGTTATTCGTATCCAGGGTCGTTCTGGACTTTCACCAGACTGAGCCTTATCCTTGTATAAATTCGTTGCCTTCACCTCGGACTGTTTTTATTATATTAACTTATATCTATAGGTTTAACTAAAATGATAAATGATAAAATAACACTATGCAAATAAGTTCAATGTAATCGGTTTCAAGATACGGCTACATAGGTCTTAAACACTAAACAGGTAGTAAAAGAAAAACATTTTAACCTAAGGAAAGGTTGAGTTGGTGAAATTTTTATTGATGCGCACATGATGAGAAGCGGTCATAAATAAAAACAAAAATACAACTTGGTGAACGTCATAAAGACACATTGTTACCACAATAATATTGATAGAATCGACAAATAAAAACATCTCGGCCAACATATTGAACTGCGGGCAGACCTTTCACAACACGTCAATTTGACTGTAATAAGCTAAATTAAAATAGAAAAGACAAATAAACGAAGTACATTCAAGTTGTTGATATTCAAACACACAGCCGCAAAAACAAAAAATAATTTAATTTTAACATTCTAAGCTGTCTCTTATGCCTGCACCCTAAATGCGTAACAAAAGATCAATTACTATCTGTTTCAGTTTGTCAGTTCAACAACATTCATTGCGTTGAGCAGACAAATTTTTCGAACTTATGAAGGAATGGATGAGCGATATCCTTCAAAATGATTCAGATTGTGATTGATCGTCTGTTACGCAAGAGTATGTTTATTCGATAGCACTATTGGTTCGTAAGGGTCAGTACAGACCGTGACGTGAAGCAACGCGACACAGCGCACACTTTTTAACACTTATTTTCTTCACGAAAAGGTATAATTTCAGTGCGAGCGTTGACACGTGTCAAAGTACGCTGAGATGCGCGGTGCTGGGCAGATTACCTTTTTGTGTAGTAAATAAATTCGATATTGTATCAGATCATAAAAAAATTAAACCGACGAAAAAAGATAACTGAAAAGCGAAAAATAAAATAAAATAACCTTTTAGTGTAACAAAGCTCCTAAACTAATTTAAGTAACACATTTTGAGGCGGCGCCCAATACACGGTATAATTATGTAATTAATTTGTTTGTTTGGCGCCGTTTAATTTTTTGTAAAAAAGTTTTTATTTTTCGCTTTTGAGTTACCATTTACTGTTGTGGCTTAAATCTAATTTGTGTGCAAAAGTTCAGCAGAATCGGTTCACAGTTGAAAATTCAGCAGGTGACAAATCAATCAACTCCAGTTTTTCTACCCTTAGGGTTTAGTTTTCAATTTTATATGGAACCAACTACGAGGTATACCCTCCCCAATAAAAAAAAAATCGATCAAATCGGACCACTCGGTAAAAAGTCATGCATGGCCATACAAAAAAAAAAATATACATGTCGACTTGAGAACCCTCCTTTTTTTTTTCGTCGATTAAAATGTGCGCGTCGCGTCGCGTCGCGTCTCGATGTGAACTGACCCTTACACAAAACATTATCGTCGAATCAATAGCTTTTGAAACTTTATGTAAGGATCTCAGAAACATGGCATGAGTAGGTGTGCCAAAAATATTATGATGATGAAGAAAAGGTACTGCTGCTCCTTTGCTTTGTTTCAGTTAATTATACCGTGTCAGTTAACAGGCACTTTGGTATGAATTTAAACTAAACTGCATATTACTAGCTGTGCCCCGCGGTTTCACCCGCGTAGGTCTCGATCCCGTGGGAATATAGGGATAAAACGTATCCTATTCCAGGTCATGGTCTACCCGTGTGCCCATCCTCTCCTCTCTTGGAGTAGGGAACGTCGCGGCAGCGCGGCGCGTCGAACGGTTCGCGTATTGCATTTCGTGATAACTTCGAAATTAAATGTCCGATTCGAATGAATTAAAAAGTATTTTACTGCTACATAAATACTCTTGATGTTAAAACTATTTATTTGAATAAGAATTCATATTATGTTGATAAAACTCCTTCGCAAATAAAGCATTAATTTCGAACAAATTTGATTACCATAAAAAAAGGTTATAATGAGTCAATCTTAAAAGTTAGACATGCTGTCGCGGACTTTTTTTTTGAACTTTTAAGGACGAACAATTCCACCATATATGATATTTGCGTAGGTAACTTAAACCGTTTAAGCAGCACACGCAACGGAAGCTCTCAAAAAGAAATATTTTTTCCCGTTTTTGCAATATTTTTCATTTATGCTTTGCTCCTATTGGTCGTAGCGTGATTTTATATAGCCTATAACCTTCCTCGATAAATAGACTAACCAATACAAAAAGAATTTTTCAATTCCAACCAAGAGTTCCTGAGATTAGCGCGTTCAAAGAAACAAACAAACTCTTCAGCTTTATAATATAAGTATTTAGATTACTATTATTTTTCGCCAATTCCATTACAATTACCTGTTTTAAAAAATGTACTTTTTTTCGCTAACTAAACCGTAGCGTCGAAATAAAGGAAGGTATTTTGCTGTTTTGGCATACCTACTTGCTACTTAAGACATAGAAATTATGATCTTGTGTTTTATTAGTTTTACATTTGAAAGTTCTAGTATTTAATATTTTCCACAAAAATAAGCAAAGGAAAAATAATTATGTCTGGCAGGAGATTTACGCAAAACACTTATTGGTGCCCACCTCGTTTTTGACGCCGAGCCACCTGCCGTCGATGAGTGGGTCATGGATCTGCAGCCACCGACGAATACGCAGCGTTCTCCGACGCTGCACTCGCCATATTTTTTATAAAAATATAAGATTTCTTTCAACTAACTCATATTTACATTACCTACCACTATGAAAGCCAAGTTAAAAACTGTGCAAAAAAACCCGACGGGTGGGTAACAGGGATGTTACAAATGTCATATTTTTCGCATTCACGAATTCGAATTTTCGGATGCGAATGATTAGAAAATTAAAAAAACTTCAATCAACTTCAACTAATAATTTTTATTATTTACAATAGGAATATGAAAATTATTCGAACAGTAAACCAGTGTTATATCTAATAGTAAAAATCATTTTTGGCACCTAAGTTTCCACGGTGAGCTTTTTCAGAATAGCACAACTGCACACATTCGAATGCGAATGAATGAAATGAATTGAATTCGAATGTTTAAAATGATGCGAATCATTCGCTTAAGCGAATGCGAATGCAAATATTCGTAACATCCCTAGTGGGTTAATGTAGCATTTTTTAGGCTCCATTGGATTTTTGCTTGGCCTCCCGTTTTGCCAAAAAAAAACCAAATATAGTAATGTCCCACTGCTGGGCAGCAAAGGCCTCCCTTTCCCTTTCCTACACACGTCTGTCCATTGCCATTGCATTAATATGCGCTTAATTTCATTTCAATGTATTTGAGAATTCGGGTGAGTCAAAATGAAAAGTAAGAGATGATTGTTAAAATGTTTATAATGTTTAACGAAATAACTTTACTGTATTATTATTTTACCAATATTGTAAACATGTTATACCAATCAAGTACAACAACACTCGTCTACTTTTCCAGTCGACAGTATTTTTTTTTTTTTATGTTGTAAAGTGAAGTCGATCCATGAGCCCACTTTACTTTCCCTTCAAGAAGCAACGATATGCCATGTTGCTGAACATGTAAGCTTTGTCTTGTAAAAAGGCAGAATTTTCAGTACATTTTGTCAACTTTGATTATGAGATAATTTTGTTGCGAGTTTGCGCAACATTATTGTTTTCATAGAGTGAAAATAAATCTCTCATAAAGACGGTTTCGCTTCAGTTTACGCAAAATCGTAAGCGACACTTGTTGCGCATGAATTTTTCCTAGTGGATTCACGACATTAATCGTTTCTTTGACAAGTTTTTAGTACATACCTGAAATATGGGTATCATTATTCGTTGCTTAATGGCGCCATCTCGACCGCTTCTTACAGTGCTGACTGCTCCCAATGTGCTGGTCCCATACCTGCTGGTTACCTTCTATATGCTTCGATTAGATGGTGCAGTGAGGCGGTAAAATCAGTTTGAGAAATGTCAAGGGCAGAGGCCTTCAACAAGCGCTCCGCTGAAACTTTGCGGGCCAGCGATAGCTTGGCTTTTATTTAATCTTTTATTATGTACCTATAATTTAATAAACCAGAAAAAAAAATAAGTTGTATTTTCGAAAATTTTAGAATCGGTACGACCACTATTGCATCAGATATTGATAAATTTTTGAGACTAAACATTGTCAAACTTATCATTAATTGAATATTTTTAATTAATGTCATTTGATCTTGATTATGATTATCGGCCAACGAAAAACCCAAAAGCATATATTTTCGAACCATGACGTCAAAATGGTCGAAGACCTCTGTCCTGTAAGCCCTTAGTGTTGTAGTGGCTTACCTTGAGTGTTGTTAGCGACGAAGCACGTACTTCTCGAGACGCAGCATCCAGTCGTCACCTTTCGTTCTGGACCAGCTCCGTGCTGCAATTTCTTCGGTTATGCTAGCAATGCTAACCAAGATAATAGTAGAAGAATTCTGAGAGGATGTTTTAACCCGTCCCTTTTGCCCTCCCATATCGTAAAGGCGTATTCGTAACCAGATGAAATGAAGCTGACTGGTAAAATGTAGCATTAGTAGTTGACTTTCGCTCCAAACATGTGTATAAATTAACTTATAATTTTATTTTATTATTATTATTCACTTTATTTAATTTATGACACATATTATTTACATTTCTAAATATTTTTATAAGAAACATTTAAAAAATTCTTATTATTATTAATTTATTAATAAGGAACAGAACAAAATATAAACAGAAACATCAAAAAAACCCAATAGGTTGTTGATTTAATTGTCCTATAAAATACATACATCGATTCTAATACTGGCCTTTTGACCTATCCGAAGCCCAGTTTGAAGTATGAAGGGAAACTAACATCCTTCTCTGCCTTATTCAAAGGTTCAGTACTTGCGCGAGTATTTTTACATTTTGCGAATCTTGTCACAATCATTTGCGAATTAATCATGTCATCAATATTTCCTTTGTTTAACCAGTCATACTACAAGTTGGGTTAATCGTATAGACCGGCTAATTTAACACGAACAATTTAATCAAAAATACTCACACGTCAATGAAAACAAAAATGTAATATAATTGCATAATGTTATCTTATACATTTGAACTACGTTTTTACGCTTATTCACATAGCCAGCACTATTTACAATCGGTTATAGGTTTCAGATATTTTTTGGTGCATATTTTCAAAAGAAAACGTACAAAAAGGGCGTCTCAACCAGGGCTTGAAATACTGGTATTTCTGGGGTGGAGTACCGGTACCCATCTGGAACGGGTACCCAAGTACCTAAATGGTAAGAACCGCTAAATACAAATACAGAACTGTACTTTTGGTACCGGTTCCAAGCCCTGGTCTCAAGTCGGAATTAAATGAGCGAAACATTTGAACAAATACCTACTCTTTTGTAGGCTCGCGTCCTTCGCTAAGTCACTCCAAGTCGTAGGTTCTTACTTAAACTCGCCCCCTATCGAGGTTCCCTATATTCCCGATATTAACGTTTTATTAAACCTACAATATGGCGCTGCTGCGAAGAAGGTGTGCTAAAAGCCACCTATGACCTTAATTTTTCAGTTCACCGAATCGCAGCGGACGGTACCTACGTTATTTTGAAGATCCTTCGCGGAGAAACATCAAGTTTGTTCACTGCGGTAACTGGAGTGTTGTCATTTTCTTGAACGCGGCTCTGAAGTGAGCTTTACAGTCCGCAGAGCAAAACTTGAGCTGAAAACAACTAAAGGGCAGAAAGCCGTGTCTTGCAATCCTGTACAAAAGAGTTTATAACCAAACACAAGCGTTTCGCTCTGCGGGATGTAATTTTGAAATGCTGTGAAGAGAAAGTATATAAAGTCATGATCCTGACCTCGATGCCGTCGCTGCACGAGTCAAGCAGCTCGAAGAAGACTGTCAGGAACAGTTTGTTCATCAACTGTGGGCGCAGCAGTGCTACCTCGGCCACGTTGCCCAGGAGGCCCATCATGTTGCGCAACAGCTCCTCCTTGTCAGGGAATACCTGAAAAATATTTTGTTTTCTATGAGTTTACGTAGTTATTTCTAAGTAAGTAATATTTTCTTGTTTGCTTGTCAGTCTGTGACATTTAAAAACAAATGAATCAAGGGCAAAAGATACCTTGAGACAGGCCAAGAAGTATTCCATGCCGCGGTTTTCCAGGAAGCGCTGGCAGTTCTGTGGAGTCTCATCAGTTACGTTCCACATGGTGGACCAGGCCACTTCCAGCACGTCATCGCATATGCGGCGTTCCAGGCGGTCAGAGATCAAGTTCAGCATTTTCTGAAACAATCGAATATCGATTGTGATACGCGCCTTCTTTTTCATTGGTATCGGCAGGAACAGTGTGAGAGTAGCTCATGCCGTGGTCAAAATATTAGACAGCCAGCATGGTAATGGCTTATTCGTAAAGGCACATCATAAACGGACAAAGCTTTTATTACGTAAAATGTAGGTTATTACAGGAGTCTGCCTATTGGCCTCATGGCATAGAAAGTTCTCTATCAATCAATAAGTCTTTATTTTTAAACATAGCTTACAACAGTGTACAAAAAATTGTTATATTATAACGTTGAAGGACAAACGATAAAATATTTTTATTACGTTGAATGCGCTATAATATAACGCTTGCGCGCGAATATACTCGTAACTCTTTTTCTGCCAATCAGATAAGAGAGTACCGAGGTATTCGTCTGACGTAACAGACAGTGACAGCAACCCTATTCAATCGGCAAAGCCTGGCTTCGTTGGACACATACCTATTTCTGATAAAATCTAGAACCTAGACCATTCCAAAAACTACGGTTAATTAATTAAAAATTCACTTAAAGAGAAAACGGTAAATAGGTTTAAACAATAACAATATACTGTGCCATTAAGCTTAGTTTAAAATAAAATATTGCTGGCACTTAGTTAAATACCTATCTTAAAACTTACATTTTAATAATACTTAGGTTTAATAGTGTTCCAGTCGGGGGTTCGGCGAATGTACAAGTATATCCCGGGCCCCGACTCATGGTAGGAGTAGGAACATTGGGGTTTTAGTCTGTAGGAGTCCGACATAACCCTCGGTTCCCCAAGAAAAAAATAAATAAAAAAAATGGCTTAATAGTGTTGACATAACAAAACAAATCAGAAGTAGGTAGTTTTACACAAGGAATAGTGAAGTTTAGAGCGAGGCTGATCGTAGGCGCGTTTCAACAGTTGTTGCGTTTTTACTAACCCTGACCACAGTGCAGAACAAAATCAAGATGAAAGTAATATTTTGATCTTTTTTACCTACTTTTTTTATACTAACTTGCTTGCGAATTGGTTCAGATTTTATGTAGCCGAAAAAGATTTACTTAAAAACAATATTTTTTTACACTTTCGATGTAACGTCCGGGACGTCCCCAAAATTGGTACAAAATATAACCTATCTTTCGAATGATCAACCATTACTCTAGCTAAAAAAGTCTCGTAGTTATTACCGGTTGAAATCTTACATGTTTTTATCGGTCAGAAATATTGAACTTACCACCAGAACACCGAGCGAAATGACGATTTCACGTCAACAATCTGTAGTAGGCGCTTTAATTTAGTTATAGACATATTATGTAAAACTAAATTAAAACAGCTCACGTAGTCATAAGGTCATAAGGTGGTAGCGCGGCTACGGCCTACAGGGTACAGCAGATGTTTTTTAAGGAAGGTGCCTACCGCCAGTCGCGGATATTTTCAAATCACCTTCCGAAACTTTTTGCATTATTTAAAAAAAACAGTAAGGCACGTGTCATGTGTTCATTAAAGTCTTCAGTAGAATACTATTAGGAAAGTACACACGGCTACATATCAAGCTATGCATTTCCAGTTTATGCTGATCTCGCATTGTATAGGATTTCCGTACAATGCGAGGTCAGCTTATACTGGAAAAGTATAGCTTGATGTGTAGCCGTGCGTACCTACACTACTAATTATTTTATTCTATTTTTACATGAGTCTTGCGAGTTCTTCAACCTTCCAGAAAAAGTAGTTTTTATTTTATGTGTAGAAATAGGAACCGTCTCACATATGCGTATTGATCAAAATTATCCTGATGGAACCTGAACTGTTCAATGTGAGTTTTAGGATACCGTAATTGTACGGACATTTCACATGTAATTAACTATCCTCTATGCCCAATATGGGTGAACTATACCTGTGCCTACCCCTTCGGAAATATATAGGCGCAACGTTATGTTTTAAGTTCTATAACTGCGAAACGTCTGGTGCCAGCCAACATAACAAATACTTCAGTGTAAGTCTACATTGCCAGGTTGAAATGAAACGGCGAAGTTAATTAAAATTTGTAAGAGAAGCTAGTATTTCCATGAACCGCATCGATTGCTACTGCGCTGCATATTGTATGAAGCTTCGAGCCACTTCCGACAACATTAAAAGCAAGTTCTTACATTTACCATTATTATGCATAAAGGATTCAGATTTCGATTCTTTTTGCTTACTTAAAAGCTTAGCTATGCATTATCCTAGATCGGCGTAGTTACCAGGCAGTAACATTACCTACCAGATATCGGTTACGTAGAGACGCAGACGAACGGTGAATATTTGATTTAAAACAAAATAAAGACCGAAAAATATCGACGGGTATTTATTATTTGTAACACATAACAAGAAGAAAAAAGAAAGAAAAGAACATCGAAGAAAGACGACATTTATAAGTATTTGATAAAAAGCGCACTAATCGCAGCTAATATTTGTTCATTCTATTCATTCAGTAATCATCAACCAACAGATTGATCAAAAAAAAAACTGAAAATAGCATTCCAGTTCATAATAAAATAAAGGTAAAAAACTTTTTAAGATCAAGCATAAAATGGACTAAACAAAGGGTTACTATATACGTGTACATTCACGCCTCAAGCTTTTAACAAAATATTAAAGTTCTATGTTTACGTAAGTTTTATTTCATTTAAAGTTTAGTTCATTAAAAGCTTGTTCCTAAAAAGTTTTTTTACTTTATTTTATTTTATATCTACTTTTTAGCATTAGAATTTGTTTAAATTAATATCTGTTTTATCACCTTCATTAGTACGGTACTTGTCACACAACAGGGCTACCTTGTAAAGTTGAGGAGTTCCTGTGGCCACCTTCCGGCTCTATAATCAGACCCTGGACTACACCATAGGCTATAGTTTTTGTCAAAACAAAAAATAACGAACCCAAACACAAGGAGGCTATCTTGATTAGTAGAGGATTTCCTATGGCCAGCTTCCAGCTCCATCATCAGATCCTGGACTATACCTTGGGCTAACGTACCTACTAGACCAAAGAAGCTCCATGGTATCATATTTCTGCTGTCGTTTCAATCTCAAATCAAATCCAAGCTCAATCGATGCCAGGAAGTGCTTGAAAAATGGATGTCAATGGGAGTAACTGGCAATATACGAACGAAGCAAGTTAATATAAAGCTTGTAAAAAATCAGGTGACAGGCACACGCCTTAGGGGCAAGATCGAACTGCTAAGTTTCCTGATAGTCTCTAGAACTACACTCCATTTCACATCTTTCCAAATGGACTAGTATTTTTCAATCCATACAAAGAATCTCTTTTCGTAAAATCAAATGCCGTTGGTAATGAGAAGTCACAATTCGCCAATATTTTGCAACGACATTGTTGCATAGGATAGTTGAATTGTAAATAAATAAAATTTCCAGATTATTTAACTTCATAACTGGCCCCTTATGCATATGTAAGAGTGTTACTAAAATGCGAACACGTGATCTTCGCTGTGACTAACGGATACGCCGCCCGTATTGTGCATACTGATATATTGAATAAGTGTCCTGAAACTCGAACGATGGTCTTGAAGTACTTTAAAGCCCGCGCAAACAAGCGATGATCGCTATCGTGGATCTTCTTCCTGATTCAGAACGTGACACGTTCGTTTCTCAGGACTTCAGGTAAACTCCCATAAGCGACTGACTGATGACTGGTTTCTAAGGTCCAAGACAAACAGGGACGAGTTTGTGTTTGCATCATCTAAACTGTACACATATATGTTATAGCTAGTTTTACTATTAAAAAAACTGTCATAACTGACGGCCCCGAAGACAGGCGCGTCGTGGTTCTGGTGGAACAATTTCATTGAAAACTGCACGGACATTTTTCTATTGGTGTCGCGTCGCGCCTGTGTATGTGCAGGTGCTTTGATTCGGTTCTCGAAAAGGTATTGAAACGGAAGCTAATAGGGCTTTTTGTTATCCGTAATTTTTTTAGGCAAAGCAATTAAAGCATTTTTTTAAAACATTATAAAATGATTGTATTGTTCTGATAGTGTTCGGTAAGTGTTTTGTAACACTTCATTAAGTGTTACAAACAAAGTCCAAGGTTTCTTTCCAAGTTCTAACGTGTAAATAAGAAAGTGGTGACGGAAGTTTGTCTAAGACAAAGACCGAGAGAACAATTATTTTTGCGCGAGTGCCACAATATTGCTTCCTAAGCCGGTAAACAAACAAAACAATACCTACTTACCCCTTTATTTATAAACGTTGTATAAAGTTAAGTAATGATTAGCGACTGTTTAACCAAACCTTTTTAACGTTTTAACATCTCATAACTTCATCGTTTATGAAATTAGTTTGTATGCCAAAGCACCTAGCTTCTGTCGTTTCATAAGTGCCCATGTAGGTTTATGTGAAATAAAATATTTTGATTTTGATTTTGAAAGCTTTTATAAATATTGTATATTTTAATTTTAAGTTCAAATTTTCTCAAGTGCATTGTAATTTCGTAATGAGAATTACATTTCTTCTTACTTCAACTAAAAGATAAAACAATAAAACTCCCATCCAACATACAATACATAAAAATGATTATTTTTAATACTTAATAAAATCTTAATTTCACTGTCAGACATCGCACAGCCTAAAGACGGTGAGTCTAGAAGCTTGAACTTTTGCACAAGAGCTCCTTGATGTCACCATACGTGATGTCACCGTATAATTATGAACTTCGTTTTTAAAATAATCTATCGGCAATTTCCGTTAGATTATAAGCTGTCGAAATTTTTTTAACTGATATAAACTATTCAATAATAATCTATCTATGGGAAACCGACAAATTGCGAGCTGGTATCAAACCTGCTAACGACGTAACTAGCGTTAGCTGCGAGCAACTTAGAAGTAGCGATCGGCTACCGCTGCTGCCGCGGCACCACTCGTTTCGCTCGCTCGGCTCGCGCGCTGTTGCTCACTGTTCTAACCTAACCCATTGCACCCAGTTCACAATTTTTCGACCGTTTATAATCTAACGGAATTAATACCGATACATTATAAAATAATGGTTCCCACAATCTTACGGTGATATATATAACGTTGCTGAGCACTAATATTTGTATTGTGAATATGGGAAAAGAAAGAAAGAAAATACGTTTATTTGCGGCAAACATGACGTTAAGAAAGGACAGGATAAAAAAAATTAAAGGGGTATATAATAAAAATAAAATGGAATGAAAGTTCGTTATTTTGGGCGATGAGTAATGGCTTGCTTTTTAAAATTTCCAAAAAAAAAAAACATATTCTATCAACCTAAAAAGGTGAACTTTGTCGTTTATGCTTGAAAAAATTATTTATTTACATAAATAATCGCTAATGGCTGTCACAATAGCCATTCGCAGAGTTATTGTTGAAACAAATCGCTGCTATTATCTCTTTAGAGATAAACGATTGAAGGAGCATATTATTATGCAGTTATCTTAACTCGCATTCGCCTCAGACATACAAAAATGGGTCATCCCAATTAAAAATGTATTGATTATTGTATAATTAACTGGATTTATAGAATTTAGCATCGGATAACAACAGCTGTCACGCTCAGCCTGTGTACGTAACTCGTGTCGTCTGAAAAGACTTGTTACGGCGGGATCGCTATGCAAATGCAGCCAGGTATATGTGTATGATCTGCACCAAGGCACCACATGCACGAACATAACGAGCCAATTACTACAAAGAACAATTTTATGCCATTACGTCGGGGTCACTCGTATAGAGGAATGAAGAAAAGGGTGTAAAGCCGACCAGATGGGTGTTGTGTCTGGTGGGCTACTGCTCAACGATTTATGGCGAGAGACGTTGTATAATAATGTTAGTCGCGCGGTAAACTGCTTGCGCGATGCAGAATTTTGCATGACCTCAGTGTGATGCGTAGTTTGTGTGGCGAAGTAAATGCCGCCACCGTGCTAATTGAAAATAGCGCGCAACAAGTTATTACTTAGGTACGTACCTAAGCGATAAAACACTTATTAAGGGTGTCGACCACCACCACCCTTAATAAACACCCCCAGATGAGCGAAATACCTTAGTTTCATAATTTAACCTAAATCTCTTCTTCCTCGAAACCATAAAGAAATGTATATTTAAGAATACTCCAAATTCGAATCCTTGCAAAGCCTATTGTGCCCAGCAAACAATTGCAATACTAACTGCATATGCTATTTATTACTTTAGCAAACTGGAAACATAAATCTTAATCCAATTCAAATCAGAAACGACTCATAAGTATGCATAAAAGAGTGTTTATTTGAGTCCAAACCCAGACTAGCTGCATCGATCCGGTAGCTCACATACGTAACGTGTATAATGCATGTCGAGATATTTAATTTTGCCCGGCTCAGTTAACGTTAGGCGGGTCAAATCACACGGGGCGGAATGGGGTGTAGGCCGATGAAATGCATAAATCAATAACAGCGGCGCAACTCCCTAGGTATCCTGCCACGCCGACAAACGACATACCTGTATAGTGCTAGTGCTACAGATGTATCTGAATGCCATTATGTGCTTGGATATTACGTTTCCGCGTTACTTCAATACTAGGATAATTATAGGAATTCATTAGCACACAGGTAATAGAAGGCCAAATAAGCTAATTTGGAATGCACGCAAAGAAATTAGGAAATGGCAGGAGCGCGCGCCGTTAAATTTTGCGCACAGCAGTGTTAGTTATTTAGTTAATTCATAAAGTTACAATCTAAAGTTAGTTGTATTAGTGCAAATTATTAGCTATTGCAATAAATGCTGAATATTTTTTTGTGAGACTTGTTAGCCTTGTACAAAGAGCATATATTTCTTTGTATCAATAACACATGCGTACTAAACTGCAAGACACGCATGTCTTGTAATAATGTAATAAAGAGTTAACCAGTCGCCCATATAACGGCTGTCGTTTCCTGCAATTGAGAGTAACTATTGTGGTATGTTATGCATCACTCAAAGTTCAGATCTTTTCTTATTATATTTGAATACAAATAGTTCATGATGATCTCGAGACCGCAAGCAATATAACAGTCGCAAATTGATATCTTAAAAAAGTTAAACTATACAAGGTGTGATTTAAATTACTCAAAAGCTCAGTCAACCCAATTAAAATATCCTACACGATACAATATTTAGATGTTAATTTTGTTAAACTTTTTGTTTATAATGGAATGCATTTTTATTAGGTAAGTGCAAGTAGCAACTAAGTCCAACCTGCAAATTAAATACTGAGTTTTTGTCAAATATAACGAATGAAAAACTCGCTACGAAAGAGATAAATTATATATAAATACGGAAATCAAGTCAGAAGACGATTCTGAGTTGCTTCGATTTTGAGTTATTTCAATTACATCTTGTAGATTACATAATAAATCTATAAAGCAAGCAAAAAAAACTGTGTTTTTTACGTGATAAGGTTACATAGTCAGTTTGCAACGAAAACTTTTATGAAGAAGGTGTTTTTTCACAAAACTTCGCTTTTTCAGTAACATAAGGGCAGTAAAAGAGAAAATAAATAACAAAGGTACTTACGCCAATGGCTCCTTGGTTGCCGAGGAAAGTCTTTTGCTTGCCATCAACCTGACAAGCCAGCGAGTTTAATAAGTAGATGGCGATACGCTGAACGAAACCCTCTTGATTTACATCGGCTACCCCGTTTAAAAGAATCTGTACCACACGTTCGTACTCGAACAACTGAAAACAAAAATATTACTTAGAAATGTAAATAAAACCTAAAAAATTGAATTGGACTTCATGTCTTCCGAATTCAAGGATTTCAATCGCAGATCTGACTGGTACAAGAAGGTTGGTTGTTTTTTTTATTCTTTTCTTTAAACCCATTCGATCCATGCAAGGGTTTCCATTAAAAAACAGGGACTGGGAAAAAATATAAACAAAATACCCCTCGGGCAGGCTGAGCAAAATAATATAATTTGAAATACAGGTTACTCGTTCGACATTTCATCTGACCTATAACTGTGATAAAAATATCAGAGATAGCAATAAATCAATGCTGGTGGAGTGCTGTACGTAGTGGGTGGTTACACCCCCCAGTGCAACAGGGCGGCAGGGGCCTGTGCGGAGAGTGCGGGGCGTGCGGCCTCGGAGAGCTCGGGCGCAGCCCGGGAGTTCTCGGAAATGGTTCGACGGCAATTACACATTTATATAACGTGCAAATTGCATGTATCTATCTATGTGCGAGACTCAGTAGCGTTGATAATATCAGCCTAAAATTTTATCACAACATGAGCAAAGGCTGGATAATAGGATACCGATACTAAATTGAAAAGGATGTATTGAGATAATGGTCCCAGTATCGCCAGCCACTAAGTGTGAATAAAATTACTTAAAAGAGCAAATAACACTGAATCTCTTTATATATATATTATGACACCATCCGAGAGGAACCGAACTACGTTTATCTAAAGAATTTTTCTTTAAATCATTAATTGATCGGTTTTTTATCGAATGATTTAACAATAATAAAAAGCTAACAAGACAGTGAAACATTAGGAAATTAAAGACTGGAAAATACATCGACACGCTGGGGTTGATGCATTTAACTAATTCATTCATTATATCTATACTTACATAAATCCTAATCCTAACTAATATTATAAATGCGAAAGTGAGTTTGTTTATTTGTTTGTTTGTTACGCTTTGACGCTAAAACGGCTGAACGGATTTTGATGAAACTCGGCACGTAGGTCCATGACCTGAAGATGGACATAGGCTACTTTATATCCTTGATCGCAGACGAAGTCGCGGGCAACCGCTAGTATTGAATACTTATATCTAATTGCTAAACTAACTTACCTCATCTAAACTACACCTTAAACCCTACATGAACTAACTACAAACCTAAACTAAGCCTTTTTTTGTCCATCAACGGCACTTGTCCGAACCGCACCTGACCACTTCCACTAACCGCACTGAATTTAATACTCACAAATAAGTAGTAGTTATGATAGTAGTTTTTCACCAAAAAAATCTAATACTGTGTCGCGCCATCGACTCGAAGAATAAGAAGAATAGTATGAATACTACTGACGAAACTCTACAAAACCGAACTTTTTCCGGATGAGCCATATACCCACAGCAGCACAATATGGCGCCATCACCACGGGCGAGAGAACCGCGCTGATAATTCTCACCGTGCCGTCAAATGCAATATCTCCCTGCCCGTGTCCCATGTTACTTGGTGTCAGCGCAACACGCGCTGACACCAAGTAACAATGTTCTGTTTATTACATTCTCCCCTGTCAGCACTCTATCGTTCACTCCCATCATATCATCTCTCACACAACCCATACATCTTTTATTTGGTGAATATTGATGATGTCATTCATCATCAATATTCACCATATTCAATAGAAACTCCATAAATCAACCTCCACAGGGCGACAATATCGCGGTGATAATTTGATGGCGTGACAAACGCCACGATTCTCTCGTCCGTAGAGATGGAGCATAAACACAAACACTTTACAAAACTTACCACGTCAGACGGGATCTTGAACTGGCACAGAGTGAGGCAACCATTCCTCATCATGGTATCATCTCCGAGATGTGCCTCCATGCCGTCAAGCAGCGCGGTGATGATGCGCTTTTTCAATTTGATGCCAATGCGATCTTTTTCTTTCCCCTTTACGATGTAGAACAGGGTGGCACTAAAAAGTACACAAAAACTTTTGAGTCTTTGACGAATAGTGTGTGAGAAAATTTTAATGCACGTAAAGATATCTGCTCGTATGTCATTGCAGATGTGTTGACATGTTGCCAAAATTGAACACCCACACAAGCTTTTATTATTTCTAAAATTCAAGAGACTACGTCATAAAAAATATTAAGGATGTAAATATAAAGAGGCTGTTAGCGCTACCGCATGATTAGGCCTATCTTTGTATAGCAAATAAAGTGATATTATGTATCACTATCTTAAAAAGTACACGCAGGCAGCGTCGCGTCGCGTCTCGGTGTGAACTGACCCTAAAACCCTATTCCATTCATATTATCGCGCCTAATACTAATACGGCCTAATTAATTACTAAAATACCACTAATTATTTTTTATTAATTATATTATACAATACTTACTACATTTTTTCAGTACCGAATAAAAGAAGACCACACAAGTTAAAAAAAATATGAGTTAGGAATTAGGTAGGTACAGACCGAAGTTAACGTTTGAGACGAAGCAATCTAGGTTATCTAGGTCTTATTGGAAAACGGTTTATTTCCGGCCCTTCGCTGAGCTTATATATTCCAGGGTTAACGTATTGATCGAACCAACTGCGATGGTGCATATTCTATAGTAAGCTGAACCAACCATTTCCAACCATATCAACCATTCAACCATTTTCATATCGAAGTGTTGATGAATTATTGCGAATGTGGTTCATAATAATGAGTGGTCAGCCCAATTTTTTTCCACGATAGCCTTTCTTGATTGAAAGGCTTTTGTGGAAAAAAATTGGGCCAACCTTGGAGAGTGAGAACAATGCAATATAGCCTTATTAAAGAAACCAACCCTCTACAATGATCTAACATTATGTATATTTTATAACGTACCTACCACCTATGTTAACATTGTGGAATGCAAATAAATATATTGAGTATTGAGAAAAATCGGTATTTTCTTTTCAATCATAGCATATTGAAACAATGCTTATAAGTACGCCACACATTGAAATAAACCATCCTTGTTGTTACGTCAGCAAAATAGTCTCTATGGCAAGCATATATCTTAAATAATAATCACGTACCTTCCCGATATCTGAATGTGTTTCTCCATAACGTGCTGGTCCATAGCATCGAGGACGACGCACAGGGCACGGCCCACATATGCATTGTTCTCATAGCGGAACAGATAATACAGATCGTTGAGGACCCGAGTCAACATGGCTGGCCTCTCCATGTACGCGCGGGCTGCAGTAAGGATCTGCTCTTCATTGGCATCGCCAGTGATCTAACGAAAAGGAAACAAAATGTAAATAAACTCACTAAAAGTAACAGTCGGTCGAAAGGTAAAGTTCTTTTTTATTGATGGCCAACAAAGCCACGGCCCACCTGATGATAAGTGGTCAGGGTCACCACCTCCTATGGATAACTGCAATACTGTCGTTCCATCCAAAAGACAGCTGAAATGCCTGTAATTTCACGCACTCACAACTATCTAGCCCTAACAAAGCATCGCTGCTTGGCGGGAGAAATAGATATTATATTATGGAGCACTTCCCCGGACGAGTTCCTTATTAATATAAATCATAGCTGCCTATTACGATATATTTTCCATAAAACCTAATCTTCGAGCGACCTCAGACAGAGCTATAATAATATAATTATTATATTATAGCTCCATCTGAGGTCGTTCTATTTCATCACCAAAATATGTGGATAGACATAGCAAGACATATTAATATATACAGGGTGTAAAAAGACCCATCACATAACCGTCAACAACGCATTCTGAACATCAAATTAAGTAACATAGCATAAAAATAATTGCTGGGAAACAACTTTTATTTTTGGTGTAAAACATCACTGTTTACGGTAGTTCGCAACGTAACGCACGCAAAACATTGTGTTTATGGGTGCATGTAACGGTTTAGGGTTTGTGGGGGGGGTATTTAAAATTAATTTATAACATACAAAACTTACTTTCTTTTAAAAAAGTCTGAAAAAGTTGGAACTTTGCCTTTCAATATCTCCGTAACCAGAAGGTTCCCAGGTATGGTCCAGAACAAAAAAATTATCACAATGACGGGAATAACAAGTGGCTTTCGGCTTCGTTAAGTGTCTTTTTACACCCGTTATTATTTATGGTGACGACGACCGCAGACCAAATGAAGGTAAAAATATATAATATTAATATAGTGTAGCTAACGTGTGTGGAGGCTTGCTACAATATATTAATATTATAGCTACGTGTGGGACGAGCTTAAACGATAAGTTTTTTTTTTAAATCAAAATGTTACGGATCATTTTTATTATGGAAATAACAATATAAGGTGAAAAAAAAAACGAGATCAATCGATTAGAAATACCCTTTGTGTACGTCGCACATTAATCCTTGTGCCTAAATCATTCGTTATGCATTTCAAAATAATAATAAAATCAAATATGTTATTAGTTGCTAGTATTTTTATAAATAACCGATTTTCGGCCTTAATTTCAAGTAGTGGTTATTGTGTACGTTGCACATTAATCCTTGTGCCTAAATCATTCGTTATGCATTTCAAAATAATAATAAAATCAAATATGTTATTAGTTGCTAGTATTTTTTTAAATAACCGATTTTCGGCCTTAAATTCAAGTAGTCGTTACCTACTCCGTTGTCTTTGTCAGGATCAAAATTAAGCGAAAAACGGCGAATTTTCGAACGTTTATCAATAAAGCGCAGCAAGTTATACTGATTCCTAAGTTTCATACTATCTGTGTGTCCCATAAGCGCGTTTTCGACGTTGGCACGACAAGTTACATTGCAGTTAGTTAAAATTATCCGAAACTGCCGTATCTGTGTGTCAGTTACATTGAATCACGTTAGAGTTCCGAAAGTGCAATATCATGTACCATGAGCGCTGACTACGAGGTTGTCACGATCAATTACTTCGTAGCAAGTTAAAGAGTTTTGAGGTACCAAAATGCAATATCTTTGTCTCATGAGGATGTCTACGAGTTTGCTACGATCAGTTACATCGAAGCAAGTTACAAGAGTTTCGAAGTCGGAAAGTGCAATATCTGTGTGTCATTGAATGTGCTTCTGACGTTGCCAGTGCCACAATCACATCGTAGCAAGTTAAGAGTTCCGAAGTCACAAAGTGCAATAACTGTGTGTCATGAACTCATAAGTCTAATGAGTGCTGTCTACGACGCGACGTTCCTACGATCAGTTACTCGTATGTCGCAGCGAGCTAAAATGTTCTGAAAGTACAGTATCTACGTTTCATAAGTGCGCTAACGCGCGATGTTACGGTCAGCGATTTTCCGCCACGTTTTACCGCTAGGGTTTGTCCCTAGGGGTAGGTCCCTAGGTATATGGTAGCAACAGAAAGACTGAGGGTAAATCATTTAACCGTATAGTTCGACGACATACGACGACCTAAATTGATTATGTAAATATTTATTGTGCTACCCATAAAATCTTATGAATATGGTTCAATTAAGAGAGTTAGATAAAAAGCTCACATGTTAACACCATTAAATCTTTCATATTTAGTGCGCAAGTCTATTAATTTAACTTTATAAAATGTCTGTAAATGCGATAATCGCCATTTTGATGACAGTCAAAGTTATAAATATGTCTAGAGAGACATCACAGTCAAAGCCAAACTGTGAATTCGTCGAAAGAAATAGCGTCCAACTGTTAGCCGTTAAATGCATGCACACTAGAAAAGCGCAATGATAGCACAATGACGTGGCGCGAGTGTAAGACGAATTGAAACGCAGAATTTCTGTCAAGCATACCAGCATAAAAAGTTGGTCTGTTTGATTGGTTTACGTTGGTCTGTGAGCTCGGGACTTGGGGCACCTCGACTCGGACAGGTTAGGTACGAAAGGGAATTTTTTGACCTTGACCTTCGAGACATTTGACATTGACCTTAAAAGTTAGTCTCCTGTGAACCTGTGGGTGGGGGATGAGTTGCCTGCCCTCTTGCCCTCTTCCTCTCTCCCTTCCAGCTCCCTCTAAATTTCATTTATCAACCGTTTTATAATATTTATGTCATATTAACAAATCATTTAAAAAAACTATGTATCTTCGGCAAGTCCGGGTTTACAACGCAAAATACACGCAAATCAAACGGCAAATCACGCAAAAAGGTCCAGTAAACGTTTGCCGAGGGACGTGTTTGCTCAACGTATACTGGGGGCTTTAGCGGCCACGGCTTATTATAATTTAACTTTAGAATTGTTTTTAACAGTGGGATTATATTCGGTAGGAGTCCGACATAACCCTCCGTTCTCCCAAGACTGAGAGTATACATGAGGATTTACCCAGGCGTAAAAAAGGAGAATGATGACTTTCTTATTTCACAATAGTACTATTTTAAAAGATAAAACTAATAAATGTACTAACATAACAATAGTGCTCGTGGCTAAGTAATACCAGCCGCATGGGTCGATTCATCAGGATAAGCTACGCTTGCCGGGGTTGGTCCGTGGATGGGTGACCATCTTTACATATCGAGACTCCTCCGTGCCTCGGAAAGCACATTAAAGCGTTGGTCCCGGCTGTCCTTTGTGGATCTTTGACAGTCGTTACGGGTCGTCAGAAGCCCGAAAGTCTGACAACCAGTCTTGCCAAGGGGTATCGTATTACCCAGCTACTGGGTTATGGAGGTCAGACAGGCAGTCGCTCCATGTAAAATACTGGTATTCAGCTGCATCCGGTTGGACTGGAAGCCGACCCCAACATGGTTGGGAAAAGGCTAGGCAGATGATGATGATAACAATAGTGCTGAATGTGGCAGTTACGTCCAAACACTTCCCAAAGAGGAAAATATGATGCATGACATGATAAGAATTTTATAAAAGCAAAGTATTGTTGTACTTATATTATACATATTTGTATTATGTAAACTCAAGCACTCTTAACAATGACAGTCAGCATGTACAATTAAAACAAAACTTCCTATATAAAGATGGATGGATTACATTCCTCACTTATATGGGCTCTGAACAGTTTTGTATGGAGGACGATTTAGTTGGCTACGCTACACTATTCTGGTGTAATATGGCACCCACCTATATACAGGTTTGCTTAGAGAAATACCAGTGAATCTGATTTAAGTAGTTCTCCCAAAATTTGCAAGCTTTAGGAGGTTACCAGCATTTGATTTTTATTAACAGAATTTTTTGATATGTATAGGTATGTATATGTTTTTCCGTTAGGCAATAGTACAATTGTCATAGTTTTTGTTTGATAACCATCACTAAATGCCGTCGAAAACTTTTCAAACCATCCATATATGTGTGAGGTGAAAGTGACATCTATATAATGTCATCGATTCAAAAAAAAACCTTTTTTCTATTTGTTTGCCTTTAGTTAATTACCTACAACAACGGAGTATAGTTAGCTACTTTTATTGTACAATAATAAACAGCTTAAATATTTTTGGAGTGCATAAATCATTAAAAAAAACAACTATTCAATGTTGTTTTATGTCAATTTCTAGTTCCGTGTCTTATCTCATCTTGGTGTTGTACAATTATAAAAACTACATAGTAGCACATGGTTTACTATTCTTAAACTAGACTATTTTTTATTTAACTGAATCTGACATATTAAGTAATTCCTTTCAAATAAAAAATGCAATTTGGTGCTACTTTGTGTAAATCCATGAAACCTAAAACAATACTGTTAACAGTAGGAGTATTGGTTTTTCATAATATATTATACATTTTGATTGGGAATTAATATATAAATAAACTGTTTACAATATTAATGAGGTCATAGAAAGTAAAGTATTTTTGATGAAAGACAAAATGAAGTATGTCTGATATTGCTTTTTAGATAAAAAAAAATACTATTTTGTGTATATTGAAGATAAAATCAGTATGCTTTTGTCTGAAGAACTAGGCTCACTTGCACCATAAATCAGGAAATGGATTTAGCGCGTAACACATTTTAAACATTGTTCTATTTCTGTTAGGAGGGGACGTCCCAGAAGGACATATATCACTCTGTCTTTTTAGGGTGTCCCTTAATTAGTGATGTTTTTCAGAAAGGTAAGAACAACCCTAAGCAATGTATAAACAGTTGATTATTGCTGTTTGTTGAAACATAACTGCCAATTTTATTTATATATACAATGAATTACCTTAATGT
Source organism: Lithophane leautieri (assembly GCA_949152455.1). Taxonomy (NCBI): domain Eukaryota; kingdom Metazoa; phylum Arthropoda; class Insecta; order Lepidoptera; family Noctuidae; genus Lithophane; species Lithophane leautieri. The sequence goes on along the minus strand of OX424458.1, from coordinate 14,763,134 downwards.
TTCAAAATTTACACTGCACAGTGGCAACTACAGTAGTAGTAATAGTGGAACTTTTTGTGACCAAGGGCATTCAAGGAAATAGGCATTGTGATAATGCCTATTTCTGCCGCCTTACAGCTGCCCAGCAGTATTACAGTGTTCCAGTGCAAAGGGTATGGGTGCCAAAGTAATTATAAGCACATGAACCATTTGGTATAATCAAGCTGATATCTGCAAACTCATGTCGTATTTATAATGTATGTGTGGGAAATTAATTTATTTGATCAACCCTAACTTTACTCCACATTCTTAATATTGTGGATAACCTTTAAAGGGTATTTGGGTGGCATGAGTACATGTGAGATTTTCCAGCAGCCTCTGGAATAGCAAAGTATTTGTTATGCAGACAATTAACATGGTGTGGGCTGTTGCATCGTTTTCCTTTCAGTAACATGTCATAAATACCTATAATTGAAAAAAAAATACAAAAATGGACACTTACTACTTTAGCCGGTATATCATGCCTCTTGCAGGCACCATGATGAGTGCCATATAAACCAAGGAACTCCAGCGGGTGGTTCACGCGGCTCACCAGTCCAGGTATGTCACAGCGGACTTCCTCAATACTGTCTGAAGAAGATCCTTGGTTCATTTGAACTGCTGCAGCTCCAGTCCCCGCCAAATTTGTACCAGATATATCCAATGACTCCAACAGGTGTAGGCTCTCCACTAGTTGGGTCAAAACTTCATTCGGGGTGAAATATTTTCCATGCCTCTCATTGGACTGTGATATGTCCAAATGCCTCAAGTGGCGCATTCCTGATATCCAATCAATTAAATCTTGAGTCCAAGGGACAGCGTGCAACACAAGGAATCGCAGATTGTTCATCTCATTCAGTGCCCAGATGGAGCCGGCCGAAGTGCACTCGGAGAGGTCCAGGTGTGTCAAGTGCTGTAGTGGCTTTAATAAGAGTAATGGAAATATTGCCAGACCTCGACGTTGGATTGTCAGTCTCTTTAAGTTTGGGGCATAGATGATATAGCCCCGCTGCCTATAGATGCCCTCATCCTGAGGGAAGCAATAAGTCAATGGACCAAATTTTAATGAGAGCAGGTTCTGACTGTTGGTACTTATAATTTCCAGGGATGCATGCGACAGATACTCGCATTGGTTTAATTCGACTTCAAAAGGTTGGTGCTCCATCATGCAGCGCAACCCTTCGTCAGTGATCCGGGAGTTTCGTAATTTTAAAGTATTCAGCCTGGTGCGAAACTTATCGCGAAACATATTCGCAATATTATCGTTGATACGGTATTTCTTCTGATATGCGCGGATGAATTTCTCGCATATCTCGGCTGGTAATATAACATCATCTTTCAGTCGTCGCCATCTGGTCTCGGGGTCGAAGTTGGTAATAGTATTCAGATTCACCACTATATAGTCCATACAAAGATCAAATAGACTGTCAGGATAGGAATCATAGGCCGCATCGTACAAAGTTATTTTATGTTCATTCGTCATTTTGCTGAACCAAACTGGCTCTTTCACTGCATTGGGTAATAAAGGTAGGCCCGCGATGGCACCATGTCGCAAATGTAACACACACTGATTCTTGGTGATGAAAATTACCTCAGTCTGTTGTGATGACTGTTCAGAGTTGCTGTTAGGTCTCCCGACGGACAGGGACCAACGCACTTGCTTAATGGGCAACAGACGGGCTAGCAGTAATTCGCTCGCAGTTTTCGCACAACGCAACAAGAAAGTCAATTGTCGTTTTTTTTTCACTGTCATAGACAAATAAAAATCGCCCAGAATATCTTTTAATTAATATCAGTGGGCATTCCTAGTTATTTCTTTCTTCGGGCAGTAATTTAGAACTCAAACCAAAGAAAACATTATTCTTAAATAGCTGATTATCTTAGTATTATTGAAAAACCGGAATATTAAACTTTAGTTTATGGTTAAAAAACTATCTTTCCTTGTCATTTTCATAATGACGAAGTGAGAGAGCGATAGACAGAGTTTTGAATCGATAATCTGTAGTCGACGTGATTTTGACAGGCGGTGGCGCTGCTAGTCGCTAATGTCAATTTGGCAAGTCGAACTCTGATAACTGGGCCTTTAGGACTTGGAAGAAGGTATTCTCGCAACGGTGTTCTTGGTTAGCGAGTGTCGAAAGAACTAACTGCGTGGTGCTCGAAAATCAACGACTTTCAGTGTTTGACTTATATCTTTTAAAAGGTGCATCCTACGTAGGTATCGTATGAGTCACCCATACATTTTTAAACTACCTAAGTATAGAAAATTTTCTACAATTTGAGCGCAGCCTCAGCTCTGTAGGTCCAATAAAACCTAAGATACTTTATCGCAGTTCAAACCAGAGCAGGATACCGGTTCAAATTCTCATTCTACGAGGAAAGTCATGGGAGATGAAGAGCGCATCACTATACTGTCAACTTTGAACCGTCACCCGTATCAAAGTAGAGATGGTCATGGGCATAGAGTATAATAATAAATTGGTCATGGGCCTATGGTAAAATGTTAGGCCAAGGAACATATACCTACTCACCTACGGCGATTAGGCGTCCTTTCAAAACAGCCTTGACGCCGCGCCCCTACCATTATTCTCAACCACTTATGAGGAGATAGCCTCTGCTGGCGGCATATGTCTTGTGGCACTATATGGTGTGGAAAAAAAGCGACTCTCTCCACACCCTGCGTTACGGGATCATGTTTATCCGATCTGCAGCCAACGCCAAAGTCGACCTCGTCTGCTCCAACCGAAGAGGCTGCAGCCCAAGCTTTCATTTAATCAAAGACGTTAAATTATTTATCTACATTTAATACAATCTGGCTCAGTGGCATTTTGCCAAACAAAGATCGTCCGCAAGAATGTTTGTTTTAAAGATTTCCAGCACGGTAGACTTAAGAGGTCGAGTCGAAGCCTCATGTCGTATTTTACCACCGGACTGGACGAAACTTGGTAGGATACAGGTTTCACGACTTTATAGTTTCTTTTTGTCGTCGGGGATTTTTGATTGGGTGGTACCTCCTCCAAAAATGAGTAAAAAGGGGCCTACTAGATATCTCCGCCTTATGAGATCCGATTTTGATGGTCCTTTTTTTATTTGAAAATTAGTAAGTTTAAATCTCATAAAAAATTGTGATGGATGAGCAGAATAGCTCCTCGCAATGCATTAAATTGCTCACTCTTAGGTAAGTATATGGTAAATATCCTGTTTTAAATAACTTTAATGGTACCTAAGTAGGTATATTAAATTTTGCAAAAAAGTTTGTGCTCGCGAGGTCTACTGTTCGCAGAACTACTAGTACTAGTGTTGCCCAAATTCAGTCTTGGTCTTGCAGTCTTGGTCTTGTTCTTGCGTTTTTGCAAGACCAAGACCAAGAACAAGACCGCGTATTTTTAGCAAGACCAAGACCAAGACTGACCGTGCAAGACTTGAGCAAGAACAAGACATAGCCTGCAAGACTCTTGCGTCTTGCAGCTAGGACTTAGCGCTATTTCACTGAGTAGTTAGGTGTAACAGTTCGGTGTATAGGTAGGTACGCTTAGGAATTCTATGAGACGCAAAAAACTGTATCAAAGAATATGAAAAACTGGACCTATGCGCATTACGACTAATACCATAAACATAACGAATAAAAAAATATCTATTAAAATCAAACTGAGTGCATGCATAGTTATGTTTTAACCATCGGCACTTTGATAATGCGGCATCAAAGGTTTTGTACTTACTTCTCAAAGAAATTTGCCGCTTTTCGGAAGTACATGGTTATGATACACGCGCCGGCGGCTTCTTTTGAAATCTAAAACAATCGTTGCCGCCACGCCGAAATCATAACATTTGTGACACTATTTGATTGCCGCCATAGGGCGTAGGTATACTCATGCAAAATAATTTCGAATTTTTTTAAGAGTACCTACAGGTGTTCCAAAGAATAAATAAGTTTCAGAGTGCTTAGAATGAAAATGAATACATTATACTGATCACGCAAGTAGTATTATGATTAGGATAAAATGGTAAGGATAGGTAGTAGATGTCATATTAATTCATTCTAGTAAGTATATATTATAATATTGATTACTTATATGGTTTTAAACTAATTACTTAGGTACTATTATTGTACATTTAGTCATTATATTTCTTAAGTTTTTACAAGAAAAAATAGCAAAAAAGTGTTCAAATATCACCCGTTTAATAAATATTGTAGCCACTTTTAAATATACTTGAAACGTGTAAAAAAATTCTACAAAACTAATAAAATAATATAAAAAGCGTAGGTACTTACCTACTAATAAAATAAAAAGCCTGCGATAAGAGTTTTGTATTACTTACCAGCCCGAATATCTCTGAGAGAGATGATGAGAGTAAGTATTTACTAGCTGTGCCCGCGACTTCGTCCACGAGGAATAGTAACTTTGGAGGTATAGTAACGTTCAGGACTTATTTATTTATTTTAAAACTTCTGTCATCAAACATACAAACGAACTCTTCAGCTTTATAATATTAGTATAGATGTACGCCAAAACATTCACTTATATGTAAAGAATAGTGATTGGCACTAATTCTATTTTATTCACGCGTCGCGTCTGTACAAGTAGGTAATATTTAGTGTGTGTTTGTACGCCGCACGCGGCATTGTTTGATTTGCGGCGGCATCCTTTTCATAGAGCCGGCACGTGGCGAGGCGGCGCGGTAGAAAGCAAGGAAACGTACTATAAATAAAGGAATTATTTTAATTCCAGTCATTTCCAATTGAGCTGTGCTTCGAGTCTAACTTAATAATTGTTTTTACTAATTCTCGTTGTTTTCTAAAAACGTATCACGTGTACAATTTAATATGAGTGACGAAGATTCAAATTATTCTAGTCCGAGTAACGAGAGTTTGAGTCACAGATCTAAAAGACCCAAAAGCAAATTTGAGGAGTTTTTCGAAATAATTCATGCATCCCAAACTGCCTTCTGTAAATTGTGCCAACATAAAAAGATTGAAATAAAAATGAAAAACAGAAACACTTCAGGCTTAAGGAAACATCTAATATCTTTCCACAAAAAGGAATCAGAAATATTTCTTCCTGTTAAACCAAAATTAAGTGGAGATATCACAAGATTTTTAGTAACCGCTGGAAGAAGTGGACAGGTAAGAATATTTTTTTAACAGTTAAAAGAATTTTAACTCCGCGTAGCTATTCATGCGATACTTTCAAAAACGCCATTAACTTACGTAAGTATTTTTGAGTTAGTGGTGTTTTCATCTAGGGGTGCGACATATTAAGTATGTAATTATCGTCTTAAATATTTTTTATAAACACCCATATTTTCATTTAATCGGCCAGTAACAACTAAGTACTTTATTTTGGTAAATTACAGTACAGTGCAACCTTAATATAACAAATATCAATTTAACGATTTTCTCGATTTAACAACAACAAACCTCCTCCTCTTATACGCTCAAACCTAGTATGTTTTAAATAATAACACAAGATTTATTGTTTTGTTTCAGTCGGAAAACAGCAGTGACAACATCACGACAGCTACAGTTGATTGGGTGGTGAAAAAATATCTTCCCTTCTCATTTTTCGATGACGAAGCTACACAAGTATATTTTCGACGTATTTGCCCTAATATGGTGTTTCCTAAAAGGTCTACACTTAGAAGGAAAGTCAAAGAGCGATTTGAAGAGCTCCAATTGAATCTCAAGGAACGACTTCAACAATTATCATCTAAAATGTCTTTTACCATTGATGGGTGGACGTCAATTGCTGGTAGGAGTTACTACGGGGTTACTATTCATTATATAGACAACGAATGGAAGTATCAATCTGTAGTTCTTGATTTTATACCATCACGCGGTCGACATACTGGGGAAGATATTGCAACGATTTTCCATGAATGTTTATTGGAATATGGCATAATTGATAAAATACAAGGTATCACGGTCGACAACGCAACTGCAAATACCAAATTTATGTATGAACTGGGCAAACAGCTGCCGCCACACTTTGATTCAGACAATCAACATTTCCGGTGCTTTGCTCACATTTTAAACCTTGGTGTACAAGATTTATTAAAGACCTTAGCATTACACTGTGAGTCTGACACTAACGCGCAAGATCAGCAGTACGAAGACTATGCAGACGAAACTGAGGATGAGGAAGATGAAGAATCTGCACCAAATATTGCTGACTCGCGTACATCTGTAACAAAGTTACGCAGTATTTCCAGTAAAATAAAAAGAAGTGAGATAGTGAAGAAGAAGTTTCAGTCTGCTTGTGAAGCAGCTGGCGTGCCATCAAATCTAAATGCCATTCTTGACTGTCCAACGAGATGGAATTCCACACATGATATGATTGGATTTGGTTTAAAAGTGAGAGCGGGCATTGACATATTGTGCAGTTCTGTCACCGAATTAAATGATTTTCAAATCACAGCTAATGAATGGCAGGTACTCGAAAAATTACATAAATTTCTAATAAACTTTAAACTTTTAAGTACAAAACTTGGTGGAGACAAATATGTTACATTACCGCTAGTCATTGTATCATTCAATCTCTTGCTAGATAAAATTGAATCCATGGTAAAACAGTTAGATGAGAAACCTAATCGATCTGAAGTGGATGAAAGGCTCATTCTAGCTTTCTAAGCAGCTCGAGACAAAATGCTTAAACATTACAAGAAGAGCAACTGGATTTATTGTACTTCTTTAATTTTAGACCCAAGGCATAAGGCTCAGACTTTTGACCTGACAATGTGGGGGAAGCAACTTAAAACAGAAAGTCTGCGCAAGTTCAATGAACTTTATGAAGAATATAAAAGTCTACACTCACTGAACAAATCTCTGGAATTACCAGAAAAAGAAAATAAAGTATGTGATGAAGATGAAGACGTAATAGACTTTGATAAACTCTATGAATGTCCCTCGACGTCATCTGGATCTTGTCTTCAAGGCTTAGTGATAGACGAGTTGGAGGAGTACCTGAGAAAACCAAGAACTGCCAGCTCGGAAGACATTTTAGATTGGTGGAGGACGCATGAGACAGAGTATCCGATTTTATCGAAAATGGCCCGTGATTTTCTCTCAATACCTGCAACTTCAGTACCTGCTGAGAGGTTATTTTCTAAAGCATCATTAGTAATTAGAAAACATAGAAATAGGTTAAGTGATGAGTCAGCCAGATGGTTACTTTGTATTAATTCTTGGTCAAAAAAATTGATATAAAGTATCATAACCTAATGATAAAGCTGTTGATTTGTGTTGTATTTTATTTTTTATTCAAATAAATGATAAATCGTAAAACTCTTTTATTAAATTTCTTATAAGTTGAGGGTTCAATCTCTTTCTAGACAGATAAGTATTGTTCTTTAAAATACAGTCAAGTTATTGTAATTAATTTGTTTTTTTACATGTTTTAGCAAATGTAAGCTTATAAATCATAAATGTTTATTAAGAAACAGTTACTTCCATGGAAAACGACATATAGGTCAGTTGATTTTTCGAATTTCTTATCAAATCTTCAGTTATTTATTAATCTGCTTGATCTTTACTATGTTAATTCAAGCTCACAATGTTCCAATTCTAATACGTTTTTCTAAGATTTAAAGTAAACTTTAATAAATAGTAATAGACTAATAGGTAATTGCAAGACTTGCAAGACTCTTGCTGCAAGACCAAGACCAAGACCAAGACTGGGAGCGCAAGACCAAGACCAAGACCAAGACCAGGTGTATTGGCGCAAGACCAAGACCAAGACTGGCTAAGTCTCGTCTTGTTCTTGCATTTGGGCAACACTAACTAGTACCGACCTATAATAATCCATATACAAACAAAGTCCTCCGCCGCGTCTGTCTGTCTGTTCGCGATAAACTCAAAAACTACTGCACCGATTTTCACCAATGGATGGAGTGGTTTTCGGGGAAGGTTTGAGTATATAATAACCGACAGCCACGCGGGCGAAGCCGCGGGCAACAGCTAGTATTAAATAAAACAACTAAGTACATTACTTATGTATTACGAGCTCCAAAAAAACGTGGTCTGATTATGAATGTCGTTGTTCAGTTGAGAACACTATAGGTGCTTACAGCGTTAGACACATGCGCAAATGGCTTCAAAAACTCGTAGGTCCATCTGGCAATCGCCATAGTCGTCTGACTAGTGATATTGCGCACAAGGACTCTTTCACTCTAATCTAACGTTAATAGCCAGCAACCCCTATTTGCGGCCAGTAATACATAGGCAGAGGTAGGTATTCCATCTTATACAGAAAAAAGAATGAATACATATAGGTACTTACGCCATGAACGTAGGTATAAATGTAATAAAGTACACGGTTGGTAGGCATCTCGGCAAAAATATAGGGGATTCATAAAATACATATCTATAAGTAAAAATTCGATTTTGATTCAAAAAATAAAAGTGTCTTTTTGAAAATGTTATTCCAAAAAAAAATTGTCGGGCTTCAATATTGGTAATATAACATCATTAGGCTAAGGCACCACCAAGCCCTTTATAGTCAGCGCCAGTGTGGCTAACTAAGGCCTACCTACGGCCTCGTATTAACTAAATAATTCAAGATCTCTGCAGTACCTACCTGGATAGCCTCCGTTAAAATTGGCTGCCGTGATCGAAATTAGATCAAATGGTTTAGATATGGACTTTAGCGCTAAGGACCACTCGAGACAAGCAGCCTGAGGGCCTAGACAAGTGACAATCGCTTCCAAAGCGTTTCGTATTTCTACAATTACGACTGTCAACAGAATTGACGTCTTAGGTTATGGTAGCATCTGCCAGGGTTGCGGGAAAGTCCGAAAGGGATACCGGGACCTTGGCAACAGGCAAACTGAAGGAACACGGGTGGGTTTTAGTCAGTAAAAATCTGACACGCCCTTCCGCTCCGCCCAGAGCGGGAGAAGTCATTGGATGACATCCCACCCTCAAAAACAAAAAAAAAGGCTTTTCTAGCATAAGTCAGTCCTATACATTTTTGCTTTTTCCATCATCGTTATCGCTGATAGAATGTCACTTTGTCTAGGCCCCCAGTACCAGTAATTTTCTACAGGTTTCGTTTGGTGGGGAGGTACTTACTCAATACTTTTGGGAACTCTATTAGGGGCATTAAATAAATAAATGAAAATGGTTAGCACCTTATATCTTTTATTAGTAATTGTTAATCGACATTTTAAATTACACTAACAAAATATCTAATTCTTAACAAATTATAGTAGTTAATTACATAAGTTATCTTAGGTACGGTTTCGATCGAAAAGCTCGAAGGAACTGTAATCTATGTACTTTGGCTGACAGGCTTTTAGTATTGTTTGTTATTTTTTAAATTGTCAACTAGTTTAACTGTTCGAAGCAATCTTATTTGTGAGTGTGGAGAAACTTTATTGAGATAGTAGATATACTTACAGTGTTCGTTTGTTCATTTTATATTTGCCACACTTACAACGAAGATTGGATCAGACATCGACACACACAGAATATCACGCAGACAGACATACCGACAGCTACAATAATTACACTGGTTTATTAGGTTTTTGTTGAGAACTATCGAATAACACGGAATCCTCTATGGCTAATGACAAGTACCTCATATTTATATAGGTAATTATTTTACTTACTTAGGTCCTAGATTTTTTTTATACGTTATACAATACAAAACACAAATTCTATGAGGCGCCTTCTACGTTTGATCTTCCTCACAGTAATAAATAAGTATATTATATATCATAATATACCTATGGCACATTAAAAAAATATTAGGTACTTACCTATTTACATTCTTCTAAAAACATATTATTTTTTCTCTCTATCTCTATATAATAATAGAAAAAATAATAAACTTTGAAAGTTCTTTGGATTAAGGAAACGTTTCATGCCATACGTTGATTTTTCATAAATTCATAAAGTTTGTCCCGCAGTGTCACTTGATTAAGCTTCCTATATTATTTACTATATTTTGGCTTTTTATTTTTGGGTAAAAGTTCAGTTTGTGGAAAGTTCCTACAAATACACTAATAGCAAAACATCACAATCTGTTCGTCTTGCCATATTAAGCTAAGGGTTAGAAACACAAACGAATTTTAGCGTTAACTTACGCTCCGATCGGTCTAAATCATTGTACATTTTGCCGTGATTTTGACAGATCTTAGCGTTATGCCAAGTTTCGTCTCTGTATCATATCCTAAGAACATTTGCGCGAGGTTAATGAGTTTGTTGCGCGAGGTTAGTAAGTTTGTAGACTATGCCGAAATCCGCATCTATCAGTGAACACAACCTAACTGTACGCTGATAATGGCACGACGTTATCAGTCAGACTCAGTGGTTAATGATCACTGATCTTAGTGATCATACTTGAGTGACAAACCCTACAATTAAATAGGTACAATAACTTAACTACTATCTTTATGAAGTTACTTACTTCTACTATTTTATCTTTGGTAGACACTTAGGTTGAAACTTCGAAAAATATACAGTAATTTTATGTTAGTAACATAAAATAATATTAAAATATCTAAAACCTTTTGCAAAACCAGTGTTATTTTGTACACATACATACTTAACATATTCATGTAGGATTATATTTTAGCAACTGTGAATAGGGGTGATGTCCACTACAATTTTGGTCACAAGCAATGTTCTACAACATAATTAGAAAAGAAAACATCATAAGCAATTACACTTTTCAACCAATTTATATACACGACCCTTATATTTTGCTACGTAGTAATTTAACCATCCGGATAATACTTGCTACATACTAAACTCAAATTACACATTTACTCGACGTTTTCAGAATAGGATCATTTTTAGGAGACACTGTCGGTGTCGGTCTACCTAACGAATCGTCCTATTTACATCGCAGACCTAACAGAATGGGATGGTATCTATCTAATTCAAAATTTACATGCGCCCGACCGAATCAGAAGACACTCTGCCCTAGCCTAGATTATTGGCAGTATATTTTTAAGGCGAAGCAATCAATTCGTATTCATCGGCGTGCGCAGCGCCCGGGTCGTGCCCTCACTGCGGCGAAGCGTTCAGGTCGCGGAGTCGCAGGTGGTCGACTAGGGGGTGCGTTTCTTCCACTCTCCGCTCATCGGGCCACTTCACCACCACGTTGGTGTTGGCGGGCGGCAGCGTGACGGGCGGCTCCACCACGACAGGAAGGCCGCCCTCGCGCTCAGGCAGCATGTGGCCAAACAGCGCTCCCACGCGCCGGTACATGAGCTGGGGCACCTGCGGTGAGGTGGCGTCGCGGTCGGCGCCGTCCGATACCGCCTGCAGCTGTGCCACCACGATAACCGGCGGCGTCTCCTGCGGCGGCACCACGTCGTTCAGCGCCCTCATGGGGATGGGCGCACTGGTCTGCGGCGCCACACACGTCGACGCTCCGTTGATGCGCGCGTTCAAGCTCTCTAACACCGTGATCAGCTCGTATAGGCGATCGTCGCATAGGACAGGGTTATCTGTAATGTAATATCCTATACTTGTAGTGGCAAGGGGACACAAAATATATTTCGCTAGCTTCTAAGGTATGAATGACGTGTCGAGCGAGACACGAGCACATGCACTTATTTGTTCTTGTTTCCTTAGGCAGTCTAACAAATAATAGAAATAAATTCGCATATGCTAAATAATTCGTTAGAGCAGTTTTTACAGGTTGCTAATTTTAATAAGAGTAAAGATAAATTCGCTTTGCTTTTTGATTTTTACCCGCCCACAGCGCTGAATGCAAGCTAGGACATAATGTAGTTATCGTAATACATAATTTATTATTCTACTTAACTGCTAATGATATAGTACATTACTGTCGCGGTCAGCAATAAGGGGATTGATGGATGATCGTGAAAATGTGGGCCGAGGCGAAGCCGAGGCACACATATGTGAGACCATCAATTCCTGATTGCGGACAAGGCAAATTCAAACTGAGCACCTAAAATAAATAAAACTTTCAGAATCAATGGCGAACAACTATAATTTTTCATGCGCCAATATGTTCATTTGTTTCTTCTTTACTCTAAACAGTTCTATTTGCAAGCCAAAAATATTTACTATGTTACCTCCTTGGTTGCCATGTGTAGAAGTAAAAAGTTCGATGAGTTTTTATAGTACATTATTTGGTCGCTCAACACACCAGATATATGGATTTTCATAGTAACTTTGCTGGCCGCATCGTCACATGTTTTTGATCAGTACAGCAATTTCGATTTATCTCGAGGAAGGTTGTCAAAAAGTTCTTATTGTCTAAAACCCATACGTACCTTGAAGGTAAATTTTTAAAACGCTAGGAACTCCATTTATAGTACATCGAGATTTCGATACAACGTCGTAATTAACGGTCTTAATTCGATTAAACGACAAATCAGCTATACAGAGTGACGGCAACCCATGGAAGTCTTTATCAAGCAGAGTGATATTGTTATGATGGGCTATCAATTCCTCAAGTGATGGCAAAAATGTCTGGAAACAAAGACGGAATACATTAATTATAAAATGTAAGTGAAGTACATCGCAACAGCTGTCATACTTTCTAATAAACGTCAACCAACGATTGAACTCGCAAAAGCTCGCTAAGCGTTACAAGAACACTGTTATTGCTCCAGTATTTAAACAAACCTTTGATGTTTCTTCCAGTGTTGTTATATGGTTATGGGACACGTCGAGCAATCTTAGATCTTCAAGGCCTATAAGGTCATCCGGTGAAATTTGTTGAAGTAGATTATTGCTTAAGTTGAGTCTCAAGAGACCATGCAACCCCATCAGTGCACCGCCCAAGCTAAGAATGCGATTATGATCCAATCTGAGCTCCAGTACACGGGTTTCAACGTCCACTAAATTCTGTAAATAATTTCATACAATAAATTATGTGAGTAACATAACATCACGCGGGGTCGGGCACAGATCCAGACTCCGAGCTGCTACTGAGAAATTCCTGATGGAAAACCCATTAACACCATGCCCGACCAGGAATTGAACCCAGGACTTCGTGCTCAGCAGTAGCGCTTGCAATCACTCTCCACCGAGGTAATTATTTAAGTATTATATGAAAAAAGGTGTATTCAGTATATTTTAATAATTATTTACCTCCATGTTTCCTGTGACAAGACTTATCCTGTTGTGCGAAAGATCAATTACAGATAATCGTTTCAAGCCTTTGATTTCTTGCAGAGAAAATTCTGACATGTAATTGTGAGTTAAATTTAAATATCGCAACGACTTCAGACTCCTTAAAGAACCATTTAATGACTTCAGTTGATTGTAAGCAATATCCAGTTCTGCCAATTTCTCGGCTTCAGTGAATTCATCCTCCCCTAGCTAAAATAACAAAAGATGTTATTACTTACGAATTAAACAGTAACATGGGACAGTAGAATTTCACACCATCATCATCAATATTATTCAGTCTAAACAACGTCGCGCGTCATCACGTCTACTGCTGGACAGAGGCCTTTTCTAAGCATTGCCTCAGAGACTCCTCCTCCTCGTTCCAGTAAATTTCAGAATCCTCCACCAGATCGACTTCGATCCCCCTTGCACCTACCAGTCCTCCCAGTCTCAGTCCCAGCCTCCTCCCAGTCTGGGGCGTCCGGCTGTCGTTACTGCGGGGCTTTTGGCTCCTTGCCCTGCCCTGCGTGTAATTCTTCAGGTCATGTTAACTGACATTTAATTTCTGACACAAACTTGTTTCTCTTACAAACCTCCTCACTCCCTCTACACCGTGGAGGACGTTTCAGTGTCGTGAGCATTGGCAGTACGCACTGACTAAAAACTTCAATCTTGACTAAAATATATTGCGTAGCTGTTTGAACTCTGCCTACCAGCACGCGTAGCATGACAGCCATTGAAAAGGGTTTTCTACGGATTTTGTCTACGGAAGAATAGACAAAATTACAGATTCTGATTGTAATCTGTCATTTTGTTTATTCTTCCGTCGCCAAAACCCGTTTCTATTGTGGTCATACTAAGCGTGAAGGGTAGGATTCGACACGATTGATCTCTTTCTCGAAGTTAGACCTACCTTCCTAAATGGACAGTTTGTCCTGGGTAAACACAATCGTCAACAACACTACAACTATCGAGTTTTACACCCTTTACATAATGTTACTAACGCTTTCTATTTTGTTGAATGATAGTCCTATCCTCATTAATCTTCTGGATTTCTGCAGTGCTCCATCCAGCAATTTGATGTTATTTCCGTAGAAGTAGAGTGACTCCAATGATGGCATTTGTTTTAAATCTTTCGGTAAGTTTTGTAATTCATTGTGGGCAGCATGGATGAGGACGATCCTTTTCGCTTTCTGGAACAAATATGTTAATGATAAGGTATTTCCCCTTTTATCCTCTGTTGAATTAATATTGAGTTGTTTATGTAGGTATACTTACGATTGGCAATTCGTTTTCTATAGATTTTAAATTATTAGCATTGATGAATATCCATTCCAAGTCATCCAAATCTCTTAGAGCTCCATTTAGTGAACTAAGCTTGTTTATTCCAAGATGAACGTGCTTCAATGCCTTGGGTACCGCATCCCTCTCGATTTTAGAGATTTGGTTATCTGCTACCAGTAAGTGTTCCACTTCCTGAATGTCCTTTGAAAAGAAATGAAACATGTTCATTTGTTAGTAACTACTGTAGTTTTATCACACCGTCCTTCTTGCCAAATTTCATGATTCTACGTCAACAGGGAGTACCGTTTTGATTTATTTGCGAGTATCAAAATATTGTCGCATAAATGGCCGAATTTTTTATTGCATTAAAGCTTGATTTTTTTTAGAGCTTCAAGCGACCCTAGGCCTGCGTATTTGATATTAATTTCAAATAGATACCTCCACGCGTTCCTTAGAAAAAATTTCTTGACAGACTGACAGACAGACAGACCAGACACGCAGACTGACAGACAGACGGACAACGAAAATATCCTATAAGGGTTTCGTGTATTCCTTTTGAGGTACGGAAACCTAATAACACAGTAATCATATTAATTTCAAATACACGATGTTGCATTTGGGGCTATCGCCAACACATTATGTTTCTATTTATAGAACACAGATAAAAAATATGAATGACTGCTACTATTATTATAATTATAGTGGTGATAGTTTCTTTTTAATATAGTTACAGTTTTATTTCCTCACCCTGAAGTCATCTTCGGTGAGCTTGGTGATTTTATTTCGGCAGAGATCGAGGGTCTTCACGTGCGGAAGGTGCTGAAGAACATGCCTCGGCATTTCAGTCAACGAGTTATCAGCCAGGCTGAAGTAGTCCACCAAATCCAATTTGGTGAAAACACTCTCTTTCAGCTCACTGAAATAATGAAAATAAAACAATCACCATTTGCATACAAATAGGTAGGTATATTTAAATTATCAAGTCAACCAAAAATACGGACGATGATTTCTGAAATTCACGTGCTAAAAGTAAAACTAAAAAACTAAACTAAACTAAACTTGATGTAAATATTTATAGAAGTCACCATACACCGCGACCATACGCAGTGGCTGTACATCTGCATTGTTGTGGATAACCCAGCACGGTAACTGCACATGATACTTATATCTGACTAAAGTACAATTTATTGTAGGCAAGTTCATTTGATAAGTTACCTTCTTATTTTAAAAAGCCGGGCTTTACGCATGATATAGTACTTAGTAAGAAAACATTTCTGACGTCAAACATTATGGCATTATTTCTTCTTTCTTGTAACTTATAATAATCGCAATAGATAAGTATGAATGAATGTACAGACAAAGCGGTATGTCATGTTTTATAGAACATATTATATTTTTGTTTCAACGTGTCATTGATACCGGGACTCTCTATGCCTTTTGTTATTTATTATTGTATTTATAATGTAATTCCTAATATGCAGTTAATTGTGATGTATTACTTACTACAGTATTTTTATAAAAGCTATTACTTAATAATTAAAATGATAAAGCTAACCCCTGTTGAGAAACATATCGGCTCACTCGAGCGCAGTCAACCGAAGGGTAAAAATAATTCTTGAGACAAATATAACTTTTTATCTTACGTGATGAGCACAGAGTCTATTATATCAAATAATAGTTCGTAATATGTTTACAAGTATAATAGTTCTATAAATTTATGAACATAATCCATTATCGCGTCACACTGGTTAACATCACTATCATAGGATAGCAATATTAGACAATTTTCATAGAAGAAGTTAATAATTATAGGTAATTAGAGATCCTCTTTTATTCCTTCTAATAGTGTTTGCATACTATATACTCACACACTAACTTATGTATTATTCGTTATTTTACAAACGATATTTGCAAATATGCGAGCACCATTGTATTTGTCACATAATTAATTAATCTGTCATTGCTTCATTTTTAATTGTTTTTACCTATTGTGGTTACATAGTAATTTAAATCGGCTTCTCATATAATGATATCATTAATGTACCTATACAAACAATTGAAATACATTTGAAAAGAGTACAGAAGTGTGGAGCTTCTTGTCCATTCTTCTCCATATGAAACTAACTTTTGGAAGGGGCAACTAGAACCAATCCCATTTCTTATAAATTTGTATGTTCAAAAGTGCCCGTTGAGTGTTTGAAATCAATTATATTACTTATATATTTTGGGGAGTCTTTTACAAGAGATGGAAAGATTGATGAAGATGTGGAAAGAAGAGGGAATGCGGAAAGTAAAGGGAATGGGGAATATATGCGATTGTGACTGACCAGTCGATGTCCAAAAAAATCAACTGGCTAATTCAAAATGGTGTGCTGGTGGTGCTTACGCTTAGGTATGTATGGAAGCGAATGCTGCTGAAATGCCTTCCATGCGAGGCATGTGTGGTGTAACTATGAATGATACACTGAGGTTGCCCTATTACATCAATATGTTATAGGATAACGCAACCGCAATTAAAAGAAGAGGTAGTGACAAAAATTCAGAGTTTGCTTGGTTTAGTCATGTTGAGAAGATGAATAAAAGGCGACTAACAAAAGGTAAGTAGAGAGGGCGGGAACGCTCTAGAAGGTCATATACCTGTGTCCTTATTAGTGATATTCTCAGAGCAGACAGTTGTGCGTAGTTAACCACCGGCGTGCGTGTATGATGACCAGATGTATGAACGTAACCGAAGCAAAAGTAGTGTGTAAGGATCGTAGTAGGTGGCGTTCTGTAGTTTCGGCCTACCTACCCCCATGGGAAAAAGGCGTGAGTTTATGTATGTGTGGTGGTAGCACAGGGCATTAGGTTCGTCCTTATCAAGCATTTGCCAAGCTTTGAAAACTACCCTTTCGTTTTTACCGGTCGGAAATTACAGGAACCGGGGTTTAATTTTTTGAACATCATAACATAAAATAACATCGCTCCTGTAATCCTTAAGGGATTTATAACACCCACACACGCCAGTTATGTTTAAGTCCTATGTAAAAGAGGGCTAGATTATATTGCCATCAATCGGGCACAAATCCAGAATTTAGGCTGCTACTGAGAAATTCCGGATGGAAAAGCCCAAAAACAGTTTGATGGACCCGGGAATGGAAGCTCATGCTCCGCAGTATCGCTTACGGCCACTAGGCTAACGAGGCTTTAAACATCGTCATAATTATTGTTATGATAATGTGGGTCAATTGTTTTTAATCATACAAGGAGTAGGTATATTTGAATCTAAAAGTGCGTCAGTCTTGAGATGAGTATTGAGTTTTTCTCATATCTTAACGGGTCTAGGAAAATGTTTGATCCCAAAATGTTTTCGACTTGTGTAACCATCTTCGTTTTTACTGCTAATCTTAATAAAGCGTATAATTATATATTAATTTATTTCATCGTTAAAACATTAAGAAGAAGTAGGGTCAGTCCCCTCTCCATACAAACGCTCTCGCCTGTTTTCTCTCTGGTGACCTCAGAGCAATGATTCTTTACAGTAAATTAAATATCAACTAGTTCTATGCCTCTATGTTTTTCGTTTTTATGATACATTATCTGTAGAAGCACTAGAATCCTCAGAAAATGCTCAAAATTGCCTGTTTAGACCACTGTCATATTTGTACAAAGACAACTATTAATGAAAAAAGAAAAACATAGGGGCACAGTAAATATCCTTCTTAATCAGTTTATAAAATATCTTTCAAATTGGTCCAATATTGGAGGATGAAAAAGACGAGAGCCAAACCTCGAATTATGACTTTTTGTATGGAGAAAAGAGAGACCTTATTTCCTCATAATCACCATTCTCCTGCCAATATGCCAATTTATATCCAATTTATTTGGGGTCGGCGCAACTTGTCTTTGCTCTTCCGTTCTTGTCTTTTATTCGTCACCTAGGCACTCCCTTTCTAGCCATATCATCTTTCACACAGTCCATCCATCGTTTCTTTGGACAGTCCCTACTCGTATACCCATCCACATACATACATAAAACTTTCCTGACGACATTTCCCTCATTCCTCTGTATCACATGCCCATACTATGACCACCGATGTCCACACTACTTTTTAGTAATGAATGGTAAGATAAAAGGAACCTGAACCTTATTCCAGCTTCGAAAATATTGTCTGCAGGGGCAAGCTAAGCAAAATGATCCGATAAGGATACAGAAACTGGAACATAAGATAGAATATAATAGTCAATGTTAAAAAATAAATATAATTACTTATTCTTAGTTTATAACTCAGATTGTTATTCTTACATACGTTATTTAATAAATAACACTACATATGGAACTGTTATCTATTTTGAAACAATACGAATAATTTAAGAATAACTTTATATCGAGTTTATTTACCTATGTGTGAAAGACATGGCGGCGCTGAAGTTGCATAGTGGGCTTCGTAAACTACGGTTTCCTAAAAGAGCGGTGGCCGCCACATAAGAACGCTTTATGGCGGCCACCGCTCTTTGGAAACAGTACGTAGTTAATTTACGAACGAATGACGTTACTGAAACGTTATTTACGAAAGAAAGTTGGTGTGTTTTCCTAGAAAGGGTTTTTTGACACCGTGAGTTAAGCCCTGCTGCCATAATTTTCATGACAGCGTGACTATGTGGCGACCACCGCTCTTCTAGGAAACCGTAGCTTTAGTAGATGCGAGTAACGCGAGTTTAGTAAACACTAATGTGAGGTCAACGTTCCAGGGTTATCAGGGGCGGCGCCAAACGGTCGCATAGGCGCCCGACGAGCCGCCGGCGCCGGCGCCGCGCACTCCCTGCGCCTACCACGCTCGATGCACCAACGCATCATCACACTTTTCGACACAAATGAATGGCAATCAGTCAATCACATTACTTATCTCAGCGGTTGCTTCAATTAACATGAAATATGATTATATATGTACACACATTTGTCATATTACGTTAGCCTGTCTGCCTACATCGCAGTGGTATCTGCAAACCCTCCGCGATTTCCCACTTATAATGACGTACCGTTGTTAGATTACAACTAAAGGTCTGAATGCCGCTTGACCTGTCGTGTTCCTTTACACAGTAAACTCGGCTTTCTCGAATGTTGATTGTTTACATTTTCGTGGTTATTGTGATTGTATCTTCTTCCTGATTGTGTTGTCGTCTGGAACAAATCCGCTCGACAATATTCTAAGTCATTTCTGCAGCAATCTCAATCTGACCTTCGCTGTTAGACTGGCTTCCCTACTGTTCCCTTACGTTTAGAATTGAATGGCAAAGCCTAATAATACGAATAATTTAAGAATTGTAGTGCGTCAAGTATGTTCGCCGACGCTCACATTGACGACTATTTTGCAATAATGCGTAAGAAGGTGGCGTCGATGACACGCAGAGTGGGAGGAAGCACCAACAGTCTCTTGAGGGTGTTTGCTGAAAGGCTGGATGGGCCAACCATGGGTAGGTTTATCAAGCTTCATGTATTTCATGGGGCTTGATGGAACTATCTGTGGTCGCTATACTATCAGGTTTTTCTTTTTGTGTGTTAAGTATAGTCTAACATAGTTATACGATAATTTCACACACTAACACAATGTGGGCCTGTGTAGTCTGTAAATAAAAGATTTTTATTTATTTTTTATAATACAGCAACCCAGTTTACAGATTTATTATCTACAAGCGACCCGCTCCTGCTTCGCACGGTTTTTTGGACTTGACAAAACTTCGATATTTCTTAGTTTTAAGTACCTAACTTTACTAACGTATCATACACATAAACCTTCCGGAATAAATTCCCTAAACAATGGTGAAAACCTCATCAAAATCTGTTGCGTACGTAAGAACAACGCGGACATACAAACAAATCTCGAAAAGTGACTTTAATTTATAATATGTATAGTTAAGTATACCTTTACATATTAAAAAACAAAGTCACTTTTTGTTCCCGTCTGTGTGACCACTTATAAACATCGAAACTACACAATCGATTTCAACAATTCTTCACTTAAACCTTTCGGAATAAATTCCCTAAATGATGGAGAAAATTGCATCAAGATCGATTGTGTAGTTTCGAAGTTTATAAGTGGTCACACAGACGGGAACAAAAAGTGACTTTGTTTTTTAATATTATAGTGAAGGTATTCCTAATGTTCCTAATTCATATTTAACTTAAATGTAGACGAATCCTAAAGAAGTATGATAGAAAAAGATATGTTGTGCCGACCCCAATTATATAGGGCAGTAGAAAAATAATTTGACTCAGATGTCGCACAGAGGGCCTAGACAAGTGACAATCGCTTCCAAAGCGTTTCGTATTTAAGCTTTTCGATAGCTTATGTCAGTCCTATACATTTTTGCCTTTTCCATCATCGTTATCGCTGATAGAATATTACTTTGTCTAGGGCCTCAGGAATCTCGATGTTTCGACATGTCGCTATTGCACGCGTGGAAAGGTTGCTGGTATTAAAAATGCAAGCATTTTTGTTAAAAAAAAAAAGTGTCTGTTGGCCATTATTTGAGGGCTGGAAAACCATTGTCACGGTAACAAATATTCACTAAAAATGTATGAAACAAAAGCAGATTATTTTAAGTGGTCCGATCCGTATTCTAGAGAATTACATTCTAAGCTCAAATTCAAGTTTAAATCTAGATTCTCGCTAGGTCTAAGTCGTATGTCGGCTCGTGTTGTGTGCGTCGGCGTCGGCCGAAACGCCAAAAAGATTCACCCCTGCCTCGGGATCAGAGTGAGTTATTATACTTTTCTTAGTTTTTTAATATTTTTATTACCTCATGTCACCCTAGTAGTACATGAACATACAAGTAAGACTCCCTGAAAACACAATTTTACTTCGTTTTACAGTGTTTTATAACGCGGTTTCAAACCTAATGCCGTTAACCGTCCGCGAGGGTTAACTTTAGCGCAAGCGTAATGCCGGTGACCCTCCCGGAGGGTTCACTTCCATATGTATGGCGGCATGACGTATGGGCTCAATGGAAAGTGGGTGGAGTAAAAAATGTTAACGTTTTTCTATGTAATCTCTGGGACCAAACACGAAACTAGAAGGCTTGGATCAGAGACCAAAGAAGGAAAGTGCTATGAAAAAAAGCTTGTGATACCACCAACTTAATAAGACGAAAAATAAACACCCTGTTTTATTGCATCAATATAATATGTATGTATATCTGACAAAAGATTCTATAGGGTGCCGTGTAATAGTTTTAATTGAACGCATTCCTTCGAACTTGATTAGTGTGATCATAAAATCTAGGTAAATCGAATCCACAGGAATCGAGATATCCATAATTTGAGTGTCACTCAAAATTTCCCTAAATTTTTCTCTCTAGTTTGTCAGCCAGTATTTGGCTGTGAATAGGTTAACAAAGCTTTCGACAGAACCAGATGATCTAAAACGTCATACAGTTAAAAGATACAAAAACATGTTGAAAGTGAAGTGGGAAGAAGAAATACACACGTACCGTACCGTACGTATCATTACCCTCCTTTTTGTTTCACCGTAGTCGGGTAAATGAAGTTACAATTGACGCAATACGAACAAGTACTTACCTACCTACTGAAACGAAGAGGGTTATTGCGATTCAATAATAATTTCAATATCAATTTCAAATTCATATCTTTATTTGTGTTCCATAATGTTAACAAGTTCTTACTGAAGGGCAGTGAAGGGCAATTTTTTTTTTTTTTGTTTATGTTCAGTTATGATATTGTTAGTAACATTATAATTATTACTAAAATATTTACCTATATATGTATGAATGCATCTAAACGACTATTTATGGTGTCGATTTGTGCATTATTAATTACTATTTGCCTGAGTTTTTATAAAATATGTTGTCAATTTTTGACAGAGGACTTTGACCTGCACAATAGACCTGCCATAGACTGACTTTAATGAAAGAAGGATTCATTAAATAGGCATCATAAAAGAAAAAATCTAGAAACCCATTATTACTGCTACAGATAGTATCAATGTAGGTCCCAATAGCACAAACATGCTAAAACGAATCCATTTAATCCTTTATAAAATAACGGTCGACCCGCCCCTGTTTTGCATGATTTTTACGACTTGACAAAACATCGAGACTTCTTTATTATTTGGAAGTTTAATATTTAGGTATTTATATTATAAAACAAGGTCCTGCGCTGCGTCTATCTGTTATCTTGTACGCGATAAACTCAAAAATTACTGCACCGATTTTCATGCTGTTTTCACCAATGAATAGAGTGGTTCTCGAGTAAGGTTTTAGTATATAATAACCAACAACCACGTGGGCGAAGTTGCGGGCATCAGCTAGTAAAAAATATAATAGAAAGCGCCGCGCGGGGCCTCGCGGCGGCTCGTGCAGTATTGCGGCGGCGGCGGGTATCGCTTTTCTATTCTCTCAAGCGTATCTATATTTTTTATATCGCAAATAAAGTTTATAATGCCTTGTCATTAAAACTGCTTGCCGAGTCGCTGCCAGCCGCTGCTATTTCTGTGTGAATTGAGCCTTAGTACTCATCTTATGGACGTGACCACGAGTCTGCTACTTGTTGAGTCGAACGATGCATAATTGACGTTCTCGCTTAGGCCAAAGGGTAATTAAATTACAAAACGAGACCAGCATATATACAATTAAACGAAGCGCTAGGCTCGGCTCACGAACAAAGCGGGATTGCACATATAATCGAACGAAAATATAAAGGAATTACGATTTTTGAAGGAAAATTTATTTAGGCGCGCTTAGCGTTTTTTCGGAGCAGGGAACGAAACTGAACTATCACACTCGGATCGGTGACGCTGAATCGGGTATACTCGGCTCCAGTCGTAGATAAGTTTTCACTTCCATCGTGTGGTCATAAGCACACACCCTCTTTTTTACTTGTAGAGCTTTGGAAGAAGCTTCATATTTTAATGAGAATATAATGTTTCCACTGCTGGGACACAGACCTCCTCCCTAAAAGAGGGACTAGGGCCGTAATCCACCACGTGGGCCCAGAGCCGGTTAATAGATGTCACTTGTTTTCGAATTTTTGGTTCCAGGACACGGTTCCATCACGATGTTTTCCTGCACCGTTTTGAGGATGTTTACTTGAGAAAGATTTGTTCTTACTTAGAAAAACTATGTCATCTCCTATCCACCCAGTCTTTGCAGACTGGGTGGATAAGAGGTGACACAGAATCGCTAGAACAAGGGAAAATATTTACTCGTGAACTTTTGTTCCGAATAGGTCAGAAAAGTTTCATAGATTACTTTACCCAGAAGCGGGACGAAAAGAGGTAGCAAAAAAGGTCTATTAAAATAAAAAGCGAAACGGTGATCGAAATGCGAGCTTCTTGAATGCACGTATAGAAATCGTGTCTATATTTTATATTGTGTTCTGGAAGACTTCGCCTACGAGGTCTACGAGTGTAGCTACGGGGCTAGGTCTATGAAACAATAGGGACGATGCCCGTCTCATCAAAGAGGAATTAATAACTTGTAACTCATCGCATCTCGGTCCTCACCGCTATATAGCGTATATACAGCATATCATTCATGAGGAGCTCGTGGCTTAGTAATAACAGCCGGGGTTAGTCCGTGAATGGGTGACCATCTTTACATATCAAGACTCCTCCGTGCCTCGGAAAGCACGTTAAAGCGTTGGTCCTGGCTGTCATTTGTGGATCTTTGGCAGTCGTTACGGGTCGTCAGAAGCCCGAAAGTCTGACAACCAGTCTTGCCAAGGGGTATCGTATTACCCAATTACTGGGTTCTGGAGGTCAGATAGGCAGTCGCTCCATGTAAAATACTGGTATTCAGCTGCATCCGGTTGGACTGGAAGCCGACCCCAACATGGTTGGGAAAAGGCTAGGCAGATGATGATGTTGTTTATTAAAAACAATTAAAGACATATTTTACTTTTTTTTACGTTATCAAAAGATTACGGCGATTAGGTACATTGAGTGCATTGATTGTGCCATGACGTCACAAGTATGTAGATTTAATAGTTACTTGTGACGTAGTAACCCCCACCCCGCAACTTAAATGCGCTTTATCTAAGTAACTTTTATTAGGTAATAAGCAAAAAATACGTGTCTAATATCTTTTTATTATCTGACTGACGGAATTAACAGATTTTTTTTTTTTAATCCAGTCATCAACCCTTTTTGATTCCGTAGTAGATTTTGTAAAGTGTGGTTCCCGTTTTCTTTAGTTATGCCGCCTCTAAGACGACCCACTGACCTGTTCCTGTTATTTAGAAAATATCTTTTTTTAAATAATTACCTGCCAAATGAGTTTGATTTTATTTACTAGCGACCCGCTCCTGCTTCGCACGCTGTTTACAACTTGAAAAACATCGCGATTTTTTTATTACACATAAGTTTAATATTATCAGCATTTTAGACATAAACCTTCCGGAACAAATTCTCTAAATTAGTGAGGAAACCGCATCAAAATTCAATGCCGCGACAGCGGCCGGCGAGCGCTACTTACAAGTTGCTTGCAGCTAGGTAGGCTATTTAGTTTTAGCTGCGTTACGTCGCAAGCAAGTTTGATACCAGTGCAGAATTTGTCAGTTTCCCATGGATAGATTAAAAACTATCGAAAAAGAATGCATTAAATTGTAAATGGTTTGTGGCAGTTTAGAATTTTTCCACAGTTTATATTCATAATAGTCTAATACCGATAGATTATAAACAAACGAAAATAATAATTATACGGTAACTTATTATGGACTAGCTGCGCCCCGCGGTTTCACCCCCGTAAGTCTCGATCCCGTGGGAATATCGGGATAAAACGTATCCTATGTGCTAATCCAGGTTATAAACTATCTGTTTGCCAAATTTCATCCAAATCCATTCAGCCGTTTTTGCGTGATTGAGTAACAAACATCCAAACACACAAACCCACAAACTGTCACATTTATAATATTAGTAGGATTAAACAAAAAAACGTCATAAATGTGAGAGTTATTAAAGTCGAACTAAATATGTATTATTATATTATTTTGTAAATATTTATGGTAACATTTCAATTACTTTACTAAGGACCCTCCAAAATGCAGCTGCTAGCTTAATTTCATCCGGTTGATAAAAATCCGCAATGCTACATGAACGAGCTAATATAACTTATAAGGCTTTTGAGTCATTATGAACCCAAGAACAAGAACATACTTGGGTCGAACTGACTCATTGAGTACCTACCTACGTACGTACATGTAATGAATGACAATGACCATTTTCTAACACTATTCAATCTAGTAGTGTCCACTAAGTTATCTCATGGAAGTCGTCGCAACCACTTCTTAGATGTTAAATAAACGTTTGCAAATGATTCGTCGAACGTGAACCTCCTACGTAGGTTCTTCTCGAACGTCGACGTAATTAGTTTTGAGATGCATGGTGTAACAAGACCCATCACATAGCAGTCAACTACGCATTCTGTACATCAAACTTAATTGCTGGAAAACGACTTATTTTTGTTGCGAAAAATCGCTTTGTACGGTAGTGCTAAAACGTCTAAAAAAGTTCGAACTTTGACCCTCAATATCGCCGTTACCCATTAAAGTTCTATATTAATGATCGATGCCGTTACCAGGAGTTTCCTAATTAAGGTCCAATTCATAAAAAGTATCAGAATGACGGCTGGAACGAGTGACTCCCGGCTTCGTTAAGCGCCTTTTTGGTCTTGTTACAGTTTACACCCGTTATCAAAGACAGGGAAATCAATGTTGAGCAACACATAGGTACCAACTGTCATTCTTTGACACTTGTATGAAATGGCTTTAAAAAGGCAAAATGACGTAAGGGTAATTGGCTGACAGATGGGGACCTTATTAGGGTCAGTTCAGATCGCGACGTGAAACGACGCGACGCTGCGCGCTCTTTTTAACAATTATCGCACTTTATAATAATGATAACTTATTTTCTTCACGAAAAGGTATAATTACAGTGCGAACGTTGACACCTGTCAAAGAACGTTGAGATGCGCGGTGATGCGCAGCACATGTACCACAATGTGTAGTAAATAAATTCGATATTGACTCGCATCATAAAAAAGTGCACGTCCCGTCGCGGCTCGGTGTGAACTAACCTTAAGTCTTCATATTCTACCTGAAACCTAAAAGAGTATAGTGAATTCTAATATTCGAAGGCAATCTAGGCAATTAACATGTCAGTCCGTAAATATCCACTTCTAAACAAGGGCCTCCCATTGACGGAGACAATGACCAATCATCATGCTACAATTACCTCGCTTGGCGGATTGGTGAGCAGAGCGAGCACAGTGTTTCGTTATTTTTAGACTAGGAGAGAAAAAGTCAAAAATTTAAAAGAGAATGCTTAGAAATTTGGTCATGTTGAGAGGATGAATGAAAGGCGTTTAACAAAAGGTATTTGCAAGGCAGATGTGAGTGGAACGCCAGGAGAAACCCTAAAATGACTTATTTATAGTAACCTTATTGGAGATATTCTTCAGAAAGGTCAGGTGCGTAGTACGCACGGCTCTACGTCAAGGTATAAATTTCCAGTATAAGCTGACCTCGCATTGTACGGAAATCCTAGAGATCAGCATAAACTGGAAATGTGTGGCTTGATGTGTAGCCGTGTGTATCTACTCGTAAACGACGTGCGTGTATGACCAGTGCCCTGTTTATCAAAACTTACAATTAAGGAACAACCAATTTATGGCCTCGAGTAAGTGCTTTAGAAAAGAGGGAAAATGGAGACAGCAGGCGGATTGTACGAAAGATGACTAAAAAAGAAGAAACACTTCGTCTCTCCTTAAACATCGTCATTAAATATAGCTCTTTCCTCCTAGTTCATGTTATTATTGTATACTAGCTGCGCCCCGCGGTTTCACCCGCGTAAGTCTCGATTTCGTGGGAATATTGAGATAAAAAGTATCCTATGTGTTAATCCGGGTTATAAACTATTTATTTGCCAAATTTCATCCAAATCCATTCAGCCGTTTTTGCGTAATTGAGTAAAAAGCATCCAAACGCACAAACACACAAACTTTCACATTTATAATATTATTAGTATATTAGTAGGATACACCTATATTATTGTTTATAGACCTATATATTTATATGCTTTATGTATGTATGTATTTATTGTATATGTAAATGGTCAATCAATCTGCCTCGCCTTTTCCCAACTATGTTGGGGTCGGCTTCCAGTCTAACCGGATGCAGCTGAATATCAATATTTTACATGGAGCGACTGCTTATCTTACCTCCACAACCCAGTAGCTGGGTCATACGATAGGTACCCCTTGGTAGCACTGGTTGTCTGGTTGTTGGTTGTATATGTAAATGGTATGCACTGACTACCTGCAGTATTGTCTCTCCGTGTTACTTTAAAATCCATCCAAAGGTTGTCTGTAAAAGATCGCTTTTAGTGATAAGACCGCCCATTGTGTCACCCTATGTAAAATTTCTACCTATATATCTGTATTTTTTATGGTGTACATAATAAAGAGTATTCTATTCTAAAGAAGTATATACCGAGATGAAGGCTGAGAGACAAGAAATGTTCATGTTTTCATGATCATCATCTGCCTACGCTTTTCCCAACTAGTCTACCACAGAAATGTAGTATATATAAACCTTTCAGAAGAAATGCTCTAAATAATAGTGAAAACCGCATCAAAATCCATTATGTATTTTAGAAGATCTAAGCGATTACACAGGCAGACACGAAAGCAGACATTTTTTTACTAGGTACAGTCGAACAAGCTATTTGGTATACAGGCTATATATATTCATTTTCCGCTACACTACCAAAATTCATTTTGATTGTGTGTGTAATTTAACTTTTTGAGCTTATGAGAGTGACGTAAAGGGATCGTTGACTACTGAAAACAACTCACAAAATTGTTTAAAGTAGTTGCAAGTTATCTGCCTGTATACCAAATAGCATGCTCGACTGTACAAGAGCCCAGCCCCTGCTTTGTAAGGTTTTTAATACTTGACAAAACTTTGAGATTTCTTCAATATTGTAAGTTAATGTTTTATACACATAAACCTTTCGGAGAAAAAATCTGAATGATGGTCTGACTGACCTCATTGAAATCCGTGGCGTAGTTCAGTCTTCTAAACTACGCAATGGGTTAGGATGAGCTCGCGGTCATACAGACAGACATGAAAAGCGAATTTAATCAAGGTTATATGTATAGTTAGATACCAATATGAGAATAGCCATATCATTTATGTATTGGAGGGATAAACGAGTTTTAATGAAGAGTTCTATAGGTACCCAAAGGATACCAATGAGATACTTTTTATAAAGGCAGCTTTTAAGATATCGTAATAGTTAGCCAGTGGCCAGTTGATGGATGTGTAACCTAAGTGGCGAAACGAGTAGACGAAAGAAATGTTAAAATTAAGCTATGGAATCAGGAGTTACTTTGCGGAAATCTATGACAACTAAATGTCAGATTTGGAACCAACCAAGAACACAGCTTGGATTTCTAGGAGATAGATATTTCGTTTCGAATATTAGAGGTGACGTAAGCAGTACGGAAAGTATTATTAAAGAATGGAGGCTCCATGGAAACAAGGATTTTAAATTCCATGCATGAGGTGATTAGAGTTATTCAGATGTCAACTTATGAGGAAGATTAATAACTTAAAATCGGTTTATTTATACAATATTGAGCAAAGTGCTAAAATCACTTGCAAAAGACTTTCAGACTGATACGGAATCGTCACTTCAATAAACATAGCCATTGATATTATTTGTATCACTGTTGTTGTGAATGATTCAATCGAGTACCTACGATAGAAACCAAACACAAATGGAAGCATTGCTTACTTTCAAGTTCTCACTTTATTTCGTGCCTATACACAGGAATAATTCATCTTAATTAGAAATATTAAGATAGACCGAATGTCGATGCAGCTAATAACAAATTTTAGTGACCAATATTACATTCAAACATGAGTCAAATAAAGTAGCCTATGTAGAAATACATAAACAACGACTACAGTAATTTGTTAGTTCACCATTAATGAGTAAATACAGTGAATACGACACGACCAATATGATATCATTCAATTTTACTGCTTTAGAAGCGACCTTTGATAACCCCGGGCAACGTCTCCTAGATGCCATCCCCACACATATGGAGTTCACTAACGAAAGGTTACTAATGGAATTAATAAATAATCCATTAGATAAAACTACTTTCCAATGATTAAAATCAAAGTATATGTATATCCTGGACCAAACTACATAAGCCTTGAAAGATTCCAACTTGCAAAAAGAGTTTTCAATAAAAGACAAGAAAATATAAATAATTAGGATGACCCGAAAAATCTGTGAAGATCAATTGAGTGGTCAATAAGAGCCGAGCTCATGGGTCACGGGCGACTTAATTGTTGTTTTGTAAGGAATAAACCGCAGAAAATATCACATCCCACCAAAACATACATATAGCAAGCAGACCAACTTCTCGTTAAGACTGTTTTTTTATTACTTTCAAGTGCAGCTTATGTTTTTGCAATCATGGATTCATAAAGTTACCCAAAATCCAAGTCTTCTATGTTTTGACCAGAAGGTGCTAATATTTATATAGTGTAGGTGTGTATATACGTCTGATTTTGTATATATTCAAAAAATGTGCACTATTGATGTATTCATAATCAAAACGGAATTCAAATCAAGTATACTTTGGGCGGTCACTTTTATTTTTTTAGCTCTTTCAAGTCTTATTCAAGTGCTTTTAGCGTTCAGAAATATAATATACCTTCCAATGTATTGGTCGTTCCAGCACATAATAAGGCACAAATATTATAATTATCATTCAAAATGATGACATGATCATCATCATTTTATTTATTATTTATCGCTCTAGCGATTCTTGATAATTTAAACTGAAAACTATTTCATTACTATAGAGTACGACAAAATTTTAAACCCCACTTTGTTTAGATTTATGCAAAATATTGAGGTTTGTAAATTGTAACTGTCAAAACTTTTTTGAAGAAAGTCCCCGGACAATAACTTGACTTTCTGAGATTTCTGATTTACCTTTATAGGTATCATAACCTTAAATCTTTAACCTTAATCTTATCGCCTCAAAACGGCAGCTTGCTTAAAAGTACCCAAGTATCCAAGATTTGATGAACGATGATCCCACTAGTCAGAATATGTCCAAAATTCCGATTTAGAACACGTCGTCTTTTGGAAAATATTACTCCTGAATGTATTTACAATTGGAATACTACTTTTTTTGATACTCTCCCCCTGAATTATGTCATAAAGTAACTTGCCTTGGTCAAGGGGGTCGAAATGGGATCGAAATATTGCACGATACGCGTAAGTTCGGTAATGTGAAAACTTGAACTGGCGAAGTGCGTGCTGTTACTGTTGTAACTTGCAGAATGCCCGTTACCTAACTCATATCCACACTTTTCATGTTTGCGTTTACATTAGTTGTAGTAAGTAATATGCAGCTGATAAGAAACATTACAATAATAAACCCACTTCGAAGGGAAATTTACCGAGTGGCGGTTAGATCCTATTTTCTCCAGGGCATAAAGAAACGAGATATCGAATGAATGCCAGTTTTGATTCTTTCCACAATCGATGCGTACGCGTCGCATGATATGGCAGCCGAATGCTGCCAGCCCTGGCAAGGGTGCCGCCCACTCTCTCGATAACAGCCGATCCTCATCGGTGTGCGCTCTTCTTATCATAGACCTGTTGTTCTCTCATTCAACTTACACATTGTTTGTATCGTGATACACACAATTTTAATGCTATTTTACACAACAAAGAGCTTACACATAGAACGTAGACGTTGCGTAGATTCACAACCGCACACAATACAAAAACTGCACAGAGAACCGAACTTAGATCCAATGATGATGTTAGAATACTTCGGAATCGACTTGCCTTAAATTGTCGAAGTTAAGTTTGAGTCTTGTGATAGAAAGTCCGAGTTCTTTGATGCTGTGGTCAGAAAAATCCGGAAGCTGGGAGTAGGAGATATCCAAGCCGATTTTGGTTTCGGGGCTGAACTTGTTTGTTAAGGCCCGTGCGATTTCTTCATAAGCACTGATACGCTGACAGACTACTAGGATGGCACCAGTTCCGGCGTCCTCGCGGCGGCAGGTGCAAGGCGAGATCTCTCTCCTCATGGCACAGTGCAGGCTGGCTCCCGCGCCGAGCTGGCCGGCCAGGGCGCACAGCAGCGCCGCGGCGAGCGCGTGCTTGTGCGCGATCATCGTGTGTGCCGGTCGGGGCTGTTCGCGCTACTGGCTCGACTCCCCACGGCCACTCGGAATCTGTGCGACGCGAGCGCCCGGCCCACCCCGCGCAAGCGCATCATCAAATCGTCTGCACTCTGCACCTTCAGTGTATTACCATTTCCCACTCAGTTCATCGTTGATAGTCCTGCGTAGCATATCATTTAATTCTATAAATTATTAGAACTGATTATAGCCGACACAGACCAAAGAGATTTCAATTGAATTCTTCAACATGGATTTTTACATTGTCTATTTAACTTAGGTTATTTTTTTATTACACTTAGGTTAAATTTTCTACCGTACTTAGTAAGTATGTAGAATCTGTTCGACCACGTTAGGTTTAATATTTTAAGATGATTCAAGTGTCAGCTTCAACTTTTTATTTACTTAGTGATAACCACCATTAACGCCGGCGAGTTACTCGTAATTTTTTGATAACATATTTTAGTTATGACACTCATAATTCGGTCAATATGTTCCTCAGACAGGATCTAAGATCCCTACTGTGTACAAGAACTACTTGTACCTTATCAATAGGCCAAGTTTACAGAGATAAAGATGAACTTACTCGTACTTATCTCTGATATTTTAAATTACCAATTAGGTACAATACTTTCATCTTTTATTTACTTTTATAATGAGAAAAACCTGTAACAGATATATCCCATTAATAATTATATAATCATTTCTCGTCTTAATGCAGGAGTCCGAAGCCCAAAAAGACCCTAAATGGATAGGACATAGTACATAAATAACAGTGCATACCTACCAAATACTAATTACTTCCTACATGAAATACATAGACGATATGCCCTCATCATCTGCCTAGCCTTTTCCTAACTATATTGGGGTCGGTTTCCAGCCTAACCGGATGCAGCTAAATACCAGTATTTTATATGGAGCGACTGCCTATCTGACCTCCGCAATCCAGAGCCACGGAGGAGTCTCGGTATGTAAAGATGGTCACCCATCCACGGACTAACCCCAGCTGTTATTACTTAGCCACGAGCTCCTCATGGATGATATGCTCTATATACGCTATATAGCGCCCATTGTATGTTTTGTAGTGTTAATTATATTTATTTTCGCTATGTATTTTCTGGTGTACAATAAAGTATATATAAATAAATAAATAAATATAGCGATGAGGACCGAGATGCGATGAGTTACAAGTTATTATTTCCTCTTTGATGAGAATATGAACAGGGACAACAGTGCATTCCTCTACTATATTTTTAAGAGAAATAATGGTACAATAATTTGGTTTTTATCATTTTTCTCTCAAGAGAAACCGAATGTCTTAAGTACCATTTATACGGGCCGGACAGGGCTGCACGCGGCGGCAGCCGAATATTCGTACTCGACTGCTATAAGCCGCTGGAAACCGGGCGTGTTCGCGCGAATCACGTTATCATGACATTCATGACTAGAGCAACCAGAGTAGTGTGGCGAGATCCGAGCGCACACGATAGTAGACGAACGAATAAAATAGAAAATAGTAGGTAAGTAAACCAACAGCCGACCGACCGGCTGCCGCAGCATGCGCGCAGATCCGACGGGGTTCAAAACTGTATAGATTCCATGCAAATAAGGCACCTACTTCATACCCAACATTAGCCGCTGTAAATGCTCTCCTGAACTCAAACACAGATTTTGATATGTTTGCGAATGAATGGAAGATGATACTGTCAGAATGTCTGAATTTTTGTGAGAAGAATGCTTGACTGTGTTAAATAAATTACCAGTGTTATTTATAAAAATCTCGCTAATCACTGATTAGCGACTGTTTAGCTAAGCAAATGGTTAGCTCTTAATCTATGATTAACTTTTCTTTAATTATAAACGCTAGTTAGCAAATGATTAGTTGCAAAACAAAGTAGAGGTAAAATTATGCGTTTGGCACAGATTATAATCAAAATAGTCGACTATAAAACAGAATTTTAAGAAAAAAGTGGTCAAAACCACCATTTTTGTATCTGTCGTGACTTTGACAGACAAAAGTCAACAATTTCATCGGAAAAGTAGAATTTGAATAAAATCGTATAATAAGTTTATTTAATTGTGTTTGCGATGGTATATCAATGAAAATAATAAGCGTCAATAAATTGGAGTTGCCTGGAAAAGGTATTTATCTCTGAATTTATATCTACTTATGTAAACCAATGTAATCTGACCAAATGAATGTAAAATCTAGCTATGTATTTTCATGCTACAAGCCTGTTAAAACGAATATACTATTTTGGAAATGTATGCAGATACTTGTGTCTGTTTTATATTACTTCCTATTGCTTTTGCACCAATATCTTTTATTAACAGTTCATGTACTTATTTACACGTACAAGTTTGACTGCTGCTATGAAAGCCCTAGCACAAATACTAGCACCTAGCACAAATACTATTCCACCTCGTAAAGATGAGGGAGGAGACCATGTTACGTGAAAAAGATGAAGTATACGAGTGGCATGAGAAAAGAATGGCATCTATGTCTTTGGAGGAAGAATTTGAAAATCAATAATAATTAATTTATAACAAAAAAATTGCTTTATTATGTATCAAAATAAATTATTTTATATAAAATGTCTCTTGTTATTTGTGTGACTGCCACAACGTAGCTTTTCTTTAGTTCTGGGCCTTAGAGCTGGATCAATACGATGAGTGGCACATCGGATAACACATTTGATAATAACTTCCGAAGAGCTTCCTCACAAACTCGATTCTCTTCAAAACTCCTAAACACCTACTGAGCTGCCTCCTAATTACATAAAATTACACAGTCATGATGAATATGTTATAATAGGTAATCATCCTCGTAGTGGATTTAATTGAGCTTTGTAGGTGTAGTTCCCGCCGGGCGGCGTTTCAAAATTATGTAATCTTTCTACGTCGTTCTGAAATTCCGTAAAAGATTGTCGAAATCCATATTTACTAAGGCACAACTCGATATTACGATCAAAATTACCTCGAAGCACACAATATACCTATGGGATCGATCAGCAAATTCAAACAAAATCCGCCATCTTGCCTCTTAGCATCCTCTTAACAGTGGACCGGTGGTGTTTAATTTTGACAGCTACTAATCAATTGCTTAGCGACCTCTTAGCGCTAAATAGCGTTTATGAATAAAGATTTCACTAATCAATTGCTTAGCAATTGATTAAAATTTAACTAGCGTTTATAAATAACACTGATAGTGTAATTGGCTTCGGCCGTTCTATTTAAAATAAATAAATAAATGACATGACATACACGCTTCAATTTCCTGTAAATTGTCTAGTAGCTAATCACTGTTTATGTAGGTGAAGAAATAGTACAAGAAACGCTATTTGAGACATCACTGACACCGCACTTTATGTACCTACAAGGGGCCTACGGCTGTTATTATTTAGCCATGCTACTAGCCACCCTTCATGTCGTGATCCAAATATTAACCAGTCTGTAAGTTGGTGGGAGGGTTAACTGCCTAAGGGACTCCTGCGCACCTTAGACCTTGGTGCCTGGTGTGGTGCTGTGCGCAAGGAGGCTACAGCAGGTCAAAACCGAATTATAACATGACGTCAGCCGTCAGAATTTCGCCAGCCAACAAATTGCACTCAAGGAAAAGTTGGCTTGGTTTATTAATTAACGTGCTGGGCTCGTGTTTGACCAGTATCTTTCCTGACGCTAAGCGACGGTACACTCTTGTCTAAATGAAAAAAGAAGAAAAAAGGAATGATTTCACTAGAGTTTTGAGGATTCCCAGATTATAGTTATCAGAAGACTCAAACTAAGACCTGGGAGTTCCTTCAAAGGTCAGGGACTCTTTAGTCGTACGTGGCTTAGTTTCAATAGTGGTTTTGCAAACCTCTCAAAAGTTTTAAGCACAACTAGTCATTATTGAATCAATCCTCAACGGTCAACTACTGGAAAGATTCACTGACTGGCATGTCATATACCAGGGTCCAAAACATCAGATGGAGTGGGAGCAGTTTACGGTGATTTAGCAAATAAGTGTAAGTACGGAACCTATAAAATGAATTATCATATTTGCAATATGACGGCTGAATTATTTGCCATTTCTGAGGCCTCGAAATGTGTGTTTAGAAGTAAATGCGAATGAAATGGTGATATATTATGTACCGACATGTAACAGTGAGAGCGGGTTTAGTTTACTATGCCTAGCATACACAATTTTGAAACAAACAGTACTTTAACCAAACAAGTAAAAAAAAATTATCCAGTGGGTGCCGTCCCACGTTGGACTTTCAGCGCGTTTTCTTCATTGGAATGATAAATAAATGGGCTACTTTCTTAAAAATAAAAAATTTAATAAATAATTACCTGATGATTTCATCCGCCTAAAGTATAAAGCCTTCGATCGCCCATTCTGCTGATTTGGTGATGGTCAAGATATCGCCATTGTGGAAAATCCATGGTTAGGGCTGCCCTCGTTTTTAGGGACAAACGTTTATTTAGACTTAAATAGCAATTCACATTAGCTTAAAATACGTTATTAATAAGAAGCAAGCTTAGCAATGACAGAAAGCTATAAACAGTAGGTATATTCTTAAAAACTATAATAACCCACATAAACTTTCGTCTGCGGTACGAGTTTACATTGGAGTTATTAACAAATACTAGTATTTGGTTTTCTGAGGCGCGGGACATCCTACACAAGAGGCGAAGGGCGCGGTCGTGGCGACGGTGTGGCGCGGGCGTTGCGCCGCTCCTTTCATATTTCATACACCGCCACCGCTCTTCCAGGACACCGTAGCTTCGTGATATAAGAAAATAGATGTTTTCCTATTGTTTTAGGTTATTTTCAAATAATCTTAGAGCGCGACTCGTCTGTCATATAGATATACGCATAGAGATATAATTTATATATCTATGGGTATACGGTATACTTGCAAGACTCTTGGATTCCTTTCAACATCGCATAGACTTGAAAAATGATGCTCAATTTATTTAGTTCTACTACTTCGAGAATGCACCAGAATTGACGCTAATCCTTACTAATATTATAAATGCGAAAGTAACTCTGTCTGTCTGTCGCGCTTTCACGCCCTTTTACTGAACCGATTTAAATGAAATTTGATATACAGATAGGTTAGAGCCTGAGAAAGGACAAAGGCTACTTTTTATCGACATACCACGCGGGCGAAGCCTCGGGCGGAAGCTAGTGATATATAAGTTTAGACTGCCTTTAATAGAGTATTCCACTTACTTTGAAAATTTTCTAGCGGTTTCTGCTGACTCCTGATTAATCCAAACTAATTCTTCTAAACGTCTAATGTACATAGGTGTCTTTGCTAAACTGGTATTGTCCACGTTCACAAACTAACGACCAAACATAGTTCACTGCTCATCACGGATACTAAACTTGTTTTTCGGAAATACGAAGAATGTCCAAGTCTTGCATAAATTACAAGGAACAACGTATGTGATAATTATGAAACTGATAATAAATAATGATAAAGTGTTTTGTCAAGTGTTCGTCGATACTTGTTTGTCTAAGGAGGATGAATTAGGATGATAAGATGGGTTTATCTAATGGCTTTCTGATAACAGAATCTCGTTGATACTTTTGACAACAGCATTTTTAACTTAGCCTAAGATGCTTATGTTTATTGCCTGTTACTGGAATAGATTTACATAACAACACCACGTCTGTATTCCCCTAAGGGTAACGCAGATGTGTACCTACATACATATAGTAGGTACACCCATATTTCACCAGTAATGTATTCATGTATACGTCCCAATATGTAATAGGGGAAGAGCGTATTGCCATCAACCGGCCACAAATCTCGACTCCGGAATGGTTCTCAATAAGGAAAAACCCAATAACACTTTGCCCGACCGGGGAATCGAACTCAGGACCTCATGCTCAGCAGTAGCGCTTGACCACTCCCGACCGAGGCGATTATTTAAGTATTTATGATTAAAGGTGTATTCAGAATATATTAAAAAATGTTTACATCCGTGTTTTCAAAGATAAGGTTGTAGTTACTGGAGTGGATTTACCCGCGTTCAATTTGATTAATATTTTTCTACGATCACCGGATTCTACGATGATTTTTTAATGTAAAACGTTCGATAGACGAGCCCTTGAAAATAAATAACTACGATAGAATTTTGAAGGTGATATTATTTTACACATTGCACACACCTACGCAACAAAAAGCTATTTATCATAAAGGTAAATAGGTTGTTAATAGGACTCTGTTATTGTTTTTACAACTAAATTAGATCCTCGTTTTAAATTGGAAACCTATTTTACCGTTAAAGTATGTTATAGTGACCCAGTGGTAACGGCCCCAACTTACGAGTTGTAGGTTGTGGTCGTGGTCCAACCCAGACAGGCGATTTACTTTGTGTAATTTATTTCATCACCACTGCTCTTAAAACGGTGAAGGAAAACATCGTGAGGAAACCAACATGTCCTAGAACCAAAAATTCAAAGACATGTGACATCCACCAACCCGTACTGGGCCCGTGTTGTTGATATAGCCCACTCCCTCTCACAGAAGGGAGGCCTGTCTTCCAGCAGTGAGAACATTAAACGCTGATTATGTTATGTATGTGTCGCAGGGAAATGAGGATACCAGGGATTTTACGAAATCCCTAGGGATACCACGAAATCACGGTAGATGTCGAATATTCTTGTTTATTACGTCTTCTTACTAAAAATGTTTAGTGATAATTCGTTTCACTAAACTTGTAAATCCAATAAAATGACAAAAAAGCGGTCATTAGACAATAAGATTCGAGCCATGCATTTCTCTCGCTCCCACTCGTACCGGTTAAAAGTAAGTCCTAAAAGTAGATACAACATTCACAGATACAGTGTTCAGTGCCACATATTGAACTGTCACTACGAACTCTTCCAGCTAACTCTCGCAGTGACAGTTCAATTTCTATTCTACATTTAACTTTAAAAAATGTAATTGTGAAATACCAAAGCAATTGTGAAATGCAAAAGCAAAAAATGTATTTGCAAGAAACTAAAATGTTAACATTTAAGTTTCTTGCAAATACGTTTAAATAAACAACAAGCTTTTCCATTTATAACCGACTTCAAAAAAAGGAGTTAGTCGTAGTCGAACCACGCATACATTCTGTAGTCCATTTAATTTTTTTAAATTATTTTTTTTTGTTATTTTTGTAATGAGCGAATTCACTAGAAAAGGTGAAATATTATCGTCAGAAAAATATGATAATACGTTTAAAAAAAAAGTTTTAAACTTTAATACCTAATAAAAATGCAACAGTTAATTTGTAATTTTGTTTTATTACTATTTCCTTCAACACTTTCCTTATTTTACTAGATTTAGTTAAGTGAAACGACTTATCACTAACATTATTATTAGCATTTTGTCGACGGAATAAACAAGAATATTCGATATCTACCGTGATTTCGTGGTATCCCTAGGGATTTCGTGAAATCCCTGGTATCCTCATTTCCCTGCGACAAAGGTATGGTGAAATTAGGAGGTGCGAATTCCCACACTTTAGCCATACATTCTTGAAGCTTCTGGACCAAGGACTATGAATGTTAGGAAAATCGAATGGTAAATGTTGTATGAGGATTTGAATCGTTAGAAGTTCCACTGTACCTACTGTAGGTACAGTGTTATACTGCTTTGTGCAATAGCTTTTCGAAAGCCCTATTATAATATGCTGGTAGGTTTCAAGTCAAGCGCGGATCCACCGTTGTGGGCACGGTGGGCATGCCCACAACCCTATTTGAGGTTGATAGGCTGATGTACACAGGACAAACACACATTGTGTGCGAGCTTACTTAACCTTACCAAAGGAGGCTGGGTAAAAGTGGTCTATGGTCTAAGTATAGCAATATGGTTTTGATATCTAATGTATCGATCGTGAGCGACTCCTAATCCAAGGTGACCACAACCTTTTTACAGGGTTGGATCCGCTTCTGTTTCCAGTTCCTAATTAAAGGAATTACGGGGTTTGTTCTAAGCAGCATTCCCAATATAGGTACGTCACTGCTGAAAATAGGATAATCTCGAAAAGGCCAATGTTAGTGCGGGGAGCATTAAAAGAGTGGACTGTATGAAATTATAGGCAATGGTTTAATGCCGTGCTTTTTACAAGATGTAAACGGTCCCGGACAAATAATGAAATATTTAGTTAGGGAGGTATATCGTCCGTTGCGGTGGAGTCCGTGGAAGCAAGTTACTATAAGATTAGTAGATACGTATGCGGGAAAAATAAATTTAGAAATGTCATTATTATAATGTAGTTCAGTCCAACACTAATGCTACTTTCGGACTTAATAAAAATGTATGCTAAAACCAGCTCACGGATTAGGTAAAAAAAATACGAATCTTAGAGTCAAAATACCTGGACACGGTGGAGCATACGGTGGAGGTATGTTTGTCCTGCTTGGGCGGAGCACCGCCGTGTCCTCGTGGAGGCGATTGGCGGCAATGACCTCTCGCGTCCGGCCCTGGTCCAGGCCATGGTACGTAGCGAGACGCCCTGGGCGTCGGGAATCCCAGGCGGATTCCCGGCCACCATAGGCGCGGGCTTGCGGACGGCGAGCAATGGGTAGCTCGCCGTCCGATAAGGACCAGGCCCGGGTCGACGGCGCGTCGTGTTTCACGCGCGCCTCTAAGAGATGTCAGCATAATTGACGGGGTCCGGTAGGACCGATGCCTGCTATGGTTGCAGGAAAGTCCGAAAGGGATACCGGGACCTTGGCAGCAGGCAACTGAAGGAACACGGGTGGGTTTTAGTCAGTAAAAGTCTGACACGCCCTTCCCTCCGCCCAGAGCGGGAGAAGTCATTGGAAGATTTCACACCCACAAAAAAAAAAAAACCTTTTGGTTGACGGTTTTTTATTAGGGTATTATAATATTTATTTATACGCTAGGCAACAAAAATAGCTATCAGCAGTCTTATTGCCCATTTAGACGCTAACGAAGA
This sequence comes from Lithophane leautieri, assembly GCA_949152455.1. Classification (NCBI taxonomy): domain Eukaryota; kingdom Metazoa; phylum Arthropoda; class Insecta; order Lepidoptera; family Noctuidae; genus Lithophane; species Lithophane leautieri. The sequence continues at coordinate 14,722,575 of OX424458.1, read as the reverse complement.
ATTCTCGTATCAAGGAAATATGATACTCATTTGTCATTTCTACACTATGAAATGTGACAGATATTACTTAATATTTAATAGTCATCTATATGGTATTTACAATCAGATTAATTTTTTTTTTTCGGCATACACAAGCATTTACCCAATTATAGCCCGGACGTCTATCTTTTCAATCTGCTTTAATCGAACAGAAAACTCTGTTATTTTCATCTCTCTAATGATGGTACAGATAATAATAATATGTACAACTTACGTAAAATCTACTGCGTAAATAAAGGCCACTGATTGACCTTTCACAAGTTTCTTATTAAAAACAACATTACATTAAAAAAACCGGCATTAAGAGATCCGTAGTTATGATGAATTTATTCCAAAAACAAACTTGGCATTGTAGTTGAAAAACATGTTCTCTTACACATTCCATCTGCAAATGTAAGTTTGTACTCACAATATTGAGAGATGTTATATTTCAAGACTATAGACTTCGAATAGGTTTTCCTGTAATCTATAAGTATAGATAGTACTACTTTCTGTTTTTTGTTTTCAAAGTTTAGGCTCATTAGTTTCGGAGATAAGGGTCCCATGTTCAATTTTCATCAATTTTCTTAAATAATTTTCAAACTATTTATGTTAAAATTAAATTTAAAAAAATATTTGAGATCCTCACAGTATCCCCCCCCCCCCCCCCTTTCATTTGATAATTATGTCACACGGTATTTATTTCGCAAAACTTCTTATTTGCCTCCCAAAAGTGACACAAATATTCAAAATTCATTTATTTACGCTACACTTTTGTCTTTGGGTCACAGAAATTCATATGAGTTCCAAACAACTTAATTGGTCCATAAAATTAGGAGCAAATTGGCTGTGACAGACGGATAGACCGACACACGAGTGATCCTATGAGTGTTCCGCACCCAAAGGGTAAAACGGGACCCTATTACTAAGACTCCGCTGTCCGTCCGTCCGTCTGTCACCAGGCTGTATCTCATGAACCGTGACAGTTGAAATTTTCACAGATGATGTATTTCTGTTGCCGCTATAATAATAAATACTACAGCATAAAATAAATATTTAAGAGGGCTCCGATAAAAAAAACGTGTTCTTTTTTTGCCGATTTTAAAGAAAATCGTACGGAACCCTTCGTGCGCGAATCCGACTTGCACTTGGCCAGTTTTTTTTTTTTTCGTCAAATACCTATTTCATTATGAGTTTTACCTAATAATTTATCAGTGAATGTAATCCTCCACCCTGACGGTACCTATTATTACCTGGCTTTATTTACTCCAGTTCTATTTTAGGTTCCTACCCTAAATATAAACATTAGACGGAAACTAGACTGAAAAGCATCAAAAATAAGTATTTTATGCATTGCTAAGTTTTCTAGTTAAACACACCGTAATTTTAATTAGCTAGCCATGCACAATACAAACAAACAATAGCAAAAATAACTCGCAAGTACATTAAATAATTTAACATCGCCCATGGCATGGCCCACGTTTACAACCAAAGGGATAAAAACCTAGTAATAAGACAAACTTCGCTTGTCATGCCCACAAGCATTAGAAAACCAAACGCTTTATAAAAATCATCACTGCCTTGGACTGCAAAAGAAAACTGCCCAGGAGAAAAGTCGCAAAAACACAAATAAAAAACAACATGGAAGAGGCAAAAGATTTTTTTACATAACATTATCCGTAATATCTACCGGTACGTACGTACTTTGTTTAGGTAAATTATCAGCAGTTTAATGCCTCTTATTGATTTAATCATTGCTTACTACAACTGCAAATGTAAGTTAGTACTCACAACAACATTCCCAGACAAAAACAATGCTCAGAATGCCAAAGGGCAGACTTTTTATTTCCGTTAACCGGAAGTGAGTCAACCTCCTTGACTACAAGATTCATGATTGGCTACCACCGGACCGCTCTGCATTTATAATATTTCACCTTCGGGTTACAGACGACCATCATAATGTTTTAAACTTACACAGTGATGATCAATAAAATTAATTAAAGTTCAACTATTCACAAAAGTTCAACAGTCTGTGTCCTTAACAACTTTCAATTATAAATGTATCTGTAATCAGCTAAAGCCGAATGAAGATTATTCTACAGTTATAAGTTATAATTCATTAAAATTAACATTTTCTAAAACCAAAGTTTTCAGATATTGAACAAGTTTAAAACCCCGATAAACTCACATGTTTCCGCGATTTGGGTATTTTTAACCCCCGACGGAAAAAGAGGGGTGTAATTAGTTTAACGTGTGTATCTGTGTGTCTGTCTGCGCCATCGTAGCTGCCAAACGGCTTTGCTTTTCAATTTTCGTTTTTTGCCACCGACTTCCGACAATAAAGTTATTTTTCACTTTTTAGTGTTTTTTTTAAGTCGGTTGTTTTTTTTTGTAAAAAGTTTTGATTTACAAAAAAGCTACCATTTTAAATGATTAATTGGTTACTTTTTTAAGTATAATACGATTAATTGACGTTAAAATACAGGGGGCTCAAAAAAACTATGTCCGTACGTAGCGCATTCTCACTTTAGCTTGTTTTTAACCCCTGACGGAAAAAGAAGGATGTTATAAGTTTAACGAGTTTATCTGTGTGCCTGTCTGTTCCGTCGTAGCTGCCAAACGGCTGAACCGATTTTGTTTTTTTTTTGTTTTGTTTGCACGCATTCAAGAAAATCGGTTCATCTTTTGAAGATTAACAGCTCTTTCCAAGTTGATGAATGGATATGTGCATGTTCTACAGGTCTAATCGATTCGAAATTTAGAATTCTGTTACTTCAATGATATGAGAAGAATATAGTAACCTTGACCTGATACTGCAGCATCACCTGGTATTTGCAGGATATCCAACTCCCTCACAAACTTACACCAGAGGTATCCTGTATGGGCTCATTGGAAAGGTCTCAAAAAATAGGTTAGAGATGGATAGTGATCGAAATCTAATAAATGATGTAACCCATATATTGTAACAATATTTTGATTTAAAAGAGCGTCCGTGGAGTTTCTTGCCCGTTATTCTACATAAGTACATAGGTACCTACTACGCTTTGGAATGGGCAACTAAACTCAAACTCAAACTCAAATGTTTTATTGCATTCATGTGTACACCAGTTGTTACATAATAAAGTACTCGTAAGATCCAACATGAAACCCGGTTAGGACACGGCAACATAAAAGGTTAGATAAAACAAGCATCCAGTGAGTAGGTACACTGGATTGCAAGTTTTTTACACAAATATAATTATTATCTATAGTATTATCTACTAGTATTTAGATTTATGTAGTTATTCTAATAATATTATGAGGTTAAATTATTTTATTTACTTATATTAATTATTATATTTTATTAATTTGTTTTAGTTATTATATTACATTAATTTGTATTCATTAGGTATTATATTTTGTTAGTTTGTTTTGTTGTGTTATGTTATGTGTAAGTGTATGGATGTGTGCTTTTTGTGTAAGCATTATTTCAATGACTATACGTTATTATCTATCTATCATATTTACCAAATATTTTATTCTAAGTATTCTGCGACCGAGTAAAAGCATTTTTGTGTTAGATATTCCTTCAATCTTCTGTTAAATATATTGAATTTTGGTTTTTCGTTAATTTTTTCCGGTAATTTGTTAAAAAAAATTACTGCCAGTCTATCCATGTACTAGCTTCATATATCTGACTGAACGACTCCTTGACAATTCAAAAGTGCCTGTAAATAGTTTAATGGAAATAAATGCTTTGAGTTTGAGTTTGAATGATGGAGTTGGAAAGAGAAATGAGACAAATTAGTAACGAGCTTCACTGTGGCAAACATATAGGTACAGCTACGCAGATTTCAGCGAGACACGTGTCGATCGTAGCGTGTGTACTAGTAATATAAATATTAAATTTAAGATTTAAGGACTAAGAATTTAAATTTAAGGACGGCTAATGAAAACGCCAAACACAAATAGGAATAATGAATCTATGCTATTGTAGAAAGGATAGCAGTTGTGCTATTCTGTAAAAATCTCACCGTGAAAACTTAGGTGAAGTGAGCTTGGAGTGAACTGTCACTGCCTTAGCATCAGTAGGTATCGATGACAATGACAGCTCACTCCACGCTCACTTCACCTAAGTTTTCACGGTGAGATGGTTACAGAATAGCAATGCTGCTGTTAACTTCCTATTTTCATTAGCCGTCCTCCGACGCGACGACACTTGGATCTAAATATTACCTACAACTTTTATATTAAACTTAAAGGGCCAATATCTACATATTATTTTATTACCTTTTAGAAACTTTGTTTTCTTATTGGGAGTTTTTTAAATTCAAAATTTAAATTTTTCAACAATTTTATCATATTTATTAACTAAGACGATATACAGCGTGTAACAAAAACCCTGTCCGATCCGTGAGGGTATTGTTAGGAATTATACTGAGAGTCTATATGTGGTTTTTTTATAAATAAAAGAGAAATTGGCCTATTTTTTTTTCAATGAGTTATTTTACATGGGGCGCGGGCGGCCGGTGTTTAGCGGGTATCTACAAGTTATAACTCATAATAGTCATAAACTCTGTAGAAAAATTGCTAATTTATAATGAAATTAGTGTAATTTTGGTACTAAAAACGTGAATTTTAAACAGTAATAACTTTGTTATTATCAGAATAAATTTTTTTTTGATTAATTTTTGTCATGTTATAGCGGTACCTAGGCGCCCCCTTTTGGATCGGACAGGGTTTTTGTTACATGCTGTATATACATGTTTGTAATATGCTCGTCAAAACCTTTCTAGTGATAGGTACCAAACATGTCATGATTATCTAAATTTTATTTTATTCTGTGTCAGACGTGTAAAGTCCAACAAAGATTCAAAAAAAGTAGTTTGACGCTTGTCACAGTTTGAGACCGCTACCTTATTGACGCCATCAAATACCCCTTGATTGAAAAATGAATCTTGGTACAAATATTTATCTAAGATCGTAAGCATTTATTTACAAAACTAACGTTTAAAACGGGTGGAGGGGCCGTTGAAGTTCCAAAGGGAAAGTACGAAATACACGCGGACTAAGTCGCCGGTGAAGAGCTAGGTAATAGGTAATACGGGCTAGTATCCGCAACTCCACGTCAAAGCGCGTATTTTGCGTACGGGTGGGAAATCGCTTATTCGATCCACCCTAGCTCCTCCAAGAAAGCCAGCAACGCCTTGGTGTTACTGACCATCTCACGTAGGGTACCTGGGTTACCGAAGTACTTTGCCCTGTATGTGGCAACCACCGGGCAGTGTAGTAGCACATGAGCTGCTGTCTCGTCGTCCTTCATGCAGGCCCTGCACAGCGGACTGTCTGTGACTCCTATGAAAAAGAGGTGTTTATTAAAGGACCCATGGCCAGTTATAGCTGCTGTAACAGTTCACAGCTGTTGTTTCGTTAGTCGGAGCACCCGCTTCGTGAGGCGGCAATTGATGGCAGGGAGTGCCTGCTTAGCCTGCCTGCAGTCACCTTGGTCCAACCATATTTTGTAGTGTTGATCCCTAGTGCGTTTCCTTACCAGAGAGCGTAGGTACCCGAAGGGGAGTAGCGCAATGGGTTCAGGTCCCACCGGTGCCATGCTCAACCCCCTTCGGACAAGTTCGTCGGCTGCGTCATTGCCCAGCGAGCCGCTGTGTCCTTTGATCCATTGAAAGGTTATATTATTGAGGCTACCCACCTGGTTAAGGCGCTGGTGACACTCGTATATCAGCCCAGAGTCAACAGTGAGGCTGTTTAGCGCTTGCAGAACAGCCATACTGTCTGAGAGTATTCGTATCGAGTAGTCCTTAACTTCTCTGGCAATGATGGCCGAAGCGGCAAGAGAAATACCCATGCATTCGGCCTGGAAAACTGTGTTGTGGAAACCCAAAGGTGTGGCTATGTGTATGTTGAAGTCCTCCGAGAAGATTCCAGCACCTGTGCCACTACCTGTTTTAGAACCATCCGTGCGTAGAAGATGCGTAGCTCTGCAGGACGCAGCCCCTCGCATTGGCGATCCTCGTGCAGTTGGATTCTGTATTTTTTATCAAAGGGTGAAGAGCTAGTAAGTACTTAGATCTCAATGAACGTGTTACAAATTCTCCTTTAAAACATTTATAACAAATAATAAAATACAGCGCATTTCGTACAATGCTATTATGCAAATCAATATTACGGCCGTGAATTCACGGATTTGAGTAGCTTTATGAAATATTCAAACTATGATGAGCAAACTGGTTTTTAATCATATCGTATGAATGCGGATATTTTTAGAGATCCTTATTTAGTCTAGGAACATTAATTAAAATGCCAACCGCAGTTTTAGCCACACTCTGGCAATGCAAAAGTGAATGACATTTTAAGAAGGAAAAAAATAGATATGCATAAAGCATCTTATCTTCTTTTCTTATGAGCGAAAAAGGGAACAAAATAAAAACATTTGGATCTGCTCAGTGATCATAAGGAAAACTAAGTGTACTTTCAAGTTTATAATGATGTAATGATTTCGTCATCCTTACTAATATTATAAATGCGAAAGTAACTCTGTCTGTCTGTCTGTCTGTCGCGCTTTCACGCCAAAACTACTGAACCGATTTATATGAAATTAGGTACACAGATAGTCTAGAGTCTGAGAAAGGTCATAGGCTACTTTTTATCGACATAGCACGCGGGAGAAGCCGCGGTCGCAAGCTAGTTCTGTATTAAAATCAATTCCGGTCCAAAAAAACATCAGTGTTGTGTTTCCACAGACTTCATCCTTGTCATTATATTTAAAAAAAAACCTTTTACATGGCTGGAAATTGATAAGTATTTCAAAAGCTACCTATTGGTTTTTTATTTAATATTAAAAAAGCAGCAACGGCGCAAAAAAACTTTAAATTAATTTATTAACATGCTAGAAATGAGTTGAAAACATCACATATTATGTAAATAATAATTTGTATGGCTACCTACCCAACCACTGAACCTTATTAATTTGGTGACAAGTCAATGACCGCGCAGGTACCGAATTACATTTTATATAAGTCGTATATCTGGTTTTACGGCTAATATAGGGTACTTTAAAAACTAAAGCATGTTTAGCACTAGATTTACCTGTAGGTTGATAGAAATTCTAAAACGTAATTACTAATAATCTACCTAACCTTTCCTCTAGACTAACAGACTGATATTATTTTTATAATGCATGTGCTCGAAAAGAGCGTTTTCAAAGTAGCCAAATTGTGCGGAAAGTGACACTTTTTCGCACAAGTAGTTTTTATTTTTCAGTTTTTATTTTTATTTTTAACTCCGTCGACAGCCCGAAGTTGTTTTGGTTTTAAATCATACTTGAGAAGGAACTTGCTTAGCAATAAAACTTATACTTAATTAAACGCGTTATTAATTACCTTCTCTAGATTTTGATCAATATATGAATTTTCCAATTTATTTTTTTATTTTTACGCACTTTGCGTAGTGAAGCTTTCTATGATACACGTGCATAAGATGATCACCTACTTTCTGCACTTACATCATAAATAACTATTTCAAAATTTACGTATGCTCGGTCCCCATAAACAAAAACGAATCGTTATGCTTACTAATGGTAGGTTTTTTTATGGCCAAACTGGGCATATATACTTAAATAGATTCGTAAGCTAATGTTACCTGTGATATGATAGCTACTACCATAAGGGAGGGTCTACTAAGCGAAGCTATGAGGTCTTTGCGAGAAATAAAAAGCTGTCGATGGGAAAAGTCGTTCGAATCGGATGTAGCCGTTAGTAAAAATTTAGCATTATTTAATTAATCCACGGATTGACATTCCGATTTTATTGCGAAATAAAAATAGATGCCGTCATACAAGTTATCAAACTAGTTTCGTAAATGCGTAAAAATATGGACGTTATCACGTTAACATTTCTGGATGTTAGTTACCTAATCTAATTCTAGTCATAACGTCTGAATAGTGCCCGGTTGCTGAGTATCAAAAAAATTAAGTAGTAAAAACTGTAACCAGAGACAGACAAATTAAAAATCCGGAGTCACACGTAATCTGTTCGATTTATGCCCTAACACGTGTGACTCTGGATTTTTAATTTGTCTGTCTCTGGTGTCTTGTTTATACCTTTTTAGTCGAATTTGGGTTATAGTTTTTATTACTTAATTTTTTTTAAATTCTTTTGGTGTTATCATATTTTTTTTTTTGAAATGTGCTCATTAAGCCCCTTCATTTGATACCCAACATGGTACGATTAGACAATTTTTTTTTTTTAAGTTCCTGACTTTTTGTCCTCTAGAGGGCGCCATTTTTAATTTAATGTGACGCCACATAGCCTATAACCAGCGGACGATTAAGATGCTTCTAACGATACCTCATTTGTCAAATTGTGATGAGTGGTTTAGAAGATAGAAGGGAACTGATGAACATACTTACATACATACATACATACTTACATACTTACATACATACCGGTCAAAATTATAACCCTCCTTTTTCTTCGCCGTAGTCGGGTAAATATAGCTATTGATTTGACAAGGTTAGATATCTACGAGTATTTAGCGAAGTTCTGTATACAAGGTGTAATTGAAATAAAACTGTCAAAATGTAAGCCACTATGAAATAGTGATGAATATAGAGGCATTATTTATTTATTTATTAAATGCACAAGTAAACAAATAATACTTTTCAGACGCGGACTTAATGCCTGAGGCATTTTCTACCAGTCAACCTTAGGGCGAGGCAGAGAGGAAACATGACAGGTGCAATTTAAAGGATTGATAAAACGAAATAACACTATAAAATACAAGAATAAATATATACAACACAACGCATTGCCTAATACAAAGCTTTAATCGCAAAAGTATAAATAAATGGGATGTTTTATACATATCACATTGTTTCAAACGAAAAGGCATTACTTTTTTAACTTTTGTCACAAAATAGGTAGGTACCTATTAGCTAGATGAGCATTTTTCAAATGCTTCGTGTTGACGTCCTAAACAGTAATTAATTCAATAACGAACTCTCGGGTTAATCCAATGAACCTTGATCACGCCAATCAATTCAAAATGGACCAACATTTCAAACTTTTCTATCAAACTCGATAACGTGTTATGCGACATATTTTTAAGTATAATATATATTATTATCAGAAAATTTTTGTACAAAATAAACCGGTTACAATTAAGTATACCATTAGACATTTAGCGCTGCGGTTATCTCATCTTTAAGATTTTAATAATACCTACATTATTATTCGCTCAGGAAATCTTTATAAATAAATCCTGTCTCAAAAATAGCTTCTTTTTTATGCAGTTTCAAACAGGTGGCTTACCTGATGGTGAGAGGTGACCGCCGCCTCTCACCTCTTTATGTCAGCCATACGAGAGAGACAGACAAACCTGAAATATATTTTGTCCTATAATTATACATAATAGTTACACATATAATTATTGTGCTGCAATTATTCTCATTCTCTTTAAACCAGAGCACAACAACGATACTAGGCTGTGGAAAAAGGAATGGCGGTGGTAGGTATGTCCCCGGTCTAGTTACCTACCTATAACAAAGAGTTTTAATACTACGATGCTATGTACGTAACGACTGCTCGTGAAAAGATTTCAGAAACCGACGGGAATGTGCTGCTTAAAGGCTCGTACATACTGGCGCTTCAGGCACTAGTTGGCTGGCATTCATGCTGAACTGGGCCTGTTGGCGCAGCCGTGCGGCGCACAATAATATTTTTATTCTGTTCTTTGTTTTGTGTGTGAATATTGTGTGCCGTACCTGGGTCAAATAAATTGACTTTCTTTCTCTCTTTCTTTCGATTTGGTCGCCCATGCTGACCCGACCAAGTGTGTACCATCCCTCATGTCCTAACACGGGCACGGGGCGCATTAGACCTGGAAGAAATTGCAGAAAGCGATAAAGCTAATTTTATTTCCTTGGTAATGAATTTTTCTGGTGTAAAATAAAGTACCTATATTTACATAAATAAACGTACAGAGTAGTAGAGAGTACACGAATTCAGTAATGATGATGAAACCTTAGACTTCGAGCGCTGAAGTTCGATTAAATATTAAAAACCGTTTTGCATGGAAATAATCTGAATTACAAATCCTTAAGAAGAAATAGACTACAAGTCGTAGGAATTTAGATTTTATAATATTACGCAAGATTAGGTATAGGTAGGTATATGTAACTTTTCTTTCGTCCACATACCCTACAGACGACAGAAAAACTTAGCTTTTCATATTTGTTTCCAAATCTTGAATTCCATTCCAGACCTCCTTTGAAAACCTCAAAAAAAAACAAAAAGCCTCCACAGGACTTTTGTTACACAGATTAGCGTACTAAAGTAAGAAGCTAAGCATGCTGAGGATAACCACAAGATAAACTAAAATCCAGGGGCAATTGAATTAATACGTATTATTATATAAAATACTACAAGGCTATATCGGAGACATATATTGTCAAATCGAGGTAAACTACTCATCTTGCACATTGATTAAAGTTTTTTTTTTATATATTAGAACTATATACGAGACATAGATATTGCGAAATATGTTTATTTTCGCAGCATTTCCTTGGAAAATATCATCATCTGCCTAGCCTTTTTACAATACGAGTTACCCACAAGTTGGGGTCGGCTTCCCGCATCCGGTTAGACTGGAAGCTAACCTGAATTCCATTATTTTACATCAAGCGACTGCCTTGACCTGGAAAGGACATAAGGCTACTTTTCCTCCTGAATCGTAGTGAAGTTGCGGGCAACAGATAGTAAAATAATTAATCATTGACAAAACCGGAACAGGCTGTCATCTCTGACTGACGCATATTATTGGCACGTAATGACCTTACATCTAGACCTTCCTTAGCCTTACTATAAAAGAAATTCATCTCAAACCAGTCTTACTTTGGGTTTTTAAGACCAATTTGAGAACACTATTTAGACAAATCTATACATATTATAAATTAAAATAGCTTTTTGTGTTTGTCTGCATGTCCGCGTTGTTCTTCTAAACCACGCAACAGATTTTGTGTGCCAAATTTCGGCCCAATCGGTTCAGTGGTTTGAGCTATGAAGACTACCCCGGTGGGGTCGATTTTTAAAAAACCCTGATTCACATTATTCTTTATTTTTGGTTGTAAGTATAAATACTGAGTTTAGGGGTACCTATAGTATAGAAAATATAAAAATGACGAACTTTATAATTTACTTAGATAACTATTCGTGCCAAGTTTCAAGTCTATTAACTCAAGGATTAAGATTTTTCATGCAAACGATATCCCCTCTTTTCACCCCCTTAAAGGGCGAATTTCCAAAACCCCTTTCTTTCAAAAACTTTGTGATTTACTTAAATAAGTATTCGTGCCGAGTTTCAAGTCTATTAACTCAAGGAATAAGATTTTTCATACAAACTATGCCTATTCACCTCCTTAGGGGTAGAATTCGGAAAATCTTTTCTTGTCGGATGCCTACGTCATACAAAGAACACAGCCTCCAAGTTTCAAGGCTCTACGATCAGCGGTTTAGGCTGTGCGTTGATCCGTCAGTCAGTCATTCAGGACCAAGCATTTTATATGTTTATGTCTGTAATTTTTACGGTGTACATAGTATAAAGTATTCTATCTATCTATCTTATTGAAAACCTGGCTTCATAATTAATTCTTCTAGAGATTCATGACTATGTACACACGGCTACACATCAAGCTATACATTTCCAGTTTATGCTGATCTCGCGTTGTATAGGATTTCCGTACAATGCGAGGTCAGCTTATACTGGAAATGTATAGCTTGATGTATAGCCGTGTGTACCTGCTTAAACAGATACTTGAAAATAGATATTCCTGGAAATAATTATCAAACTTTTTTTACATTTACAAGAGACGATCAAGTTCTTTTCTCGGAGACAGAGCACGGTATAACAAATACTCGTACCGGCGTCGCGTCGCACCGTCACGTCGCGCCAGTCTGTACGAGACTTTTCAATATAATGTTCTGTACAAGTTCATGAAAGTTACACATAGGTATACAGTAATCGCAGTTCTTACCTATATTATCTGGAAAATATTTTAGGCTAATAAGTTTTGCCGGCGGCTCGCTTCAAACTCAAACTCAAAGCATTTATTTCAAACTAGCTGCGCCCCGCGGTTTCACCCGCATAAGTCTCGATCTCGTGGGAATATCGGGACAAAAAGTATCCTATGTCCTATTCCAGGTCATGGTCTACCCATGTGCCAAATTTCATACAAATCTGTTCAGCCGTTTTAGCGTGAAAGCGTTACAAACAAACAAACTCACTTTCGCATTTATAATATTAGTTAAGATTAGGATTAGGGTAAACCAATTACAGGTACTTTTGAATTGTCAAGGGGTCGGTCAGTGAAAAAGATGAAACTAGTTGCGCAAGAAACTCCACGGACACTCTTTTTTTAATCAAAATATTGTTACAGTTAAAATACATGTGAGAACAATGTAAAATAAGACGTGCACGTTAAAAGAGTCCGTAATTAAAAGATATAAACAAAACCAATTCAAAATTAAAATAAATGAAAAATAAACTGTGGCAGATAAGAGATGAGCAGTCCCTACTGACGGCGCCCGTTCACGAACACGACGCATGGATCAGCACCATTTAGCTCAACCATTTTTAAGGTGGATGCGCCAAGGTAGCCCGCGAACTTCAAAAGTTCTTACGTTTTTTGCAATTTGCAGGTCTGTGTCAGGTTGTATGTTGATCTAAATATGATGTGCGCCCGTAAAAAATATAGATTTACAGAATTATAAACATTAGAATCAGCAATACAACTCTCCAAGTTCATGTAAGTGCACTGAATGACTATTTCATGAAATCATGACATTTGGCAGTTTCATGAACTTAGAGAGTTGTTTCGCGGGCTACCTTGGCGCATCCACCTTAATGATCCAACACACACGCCACCACCATCGAGAAATTTGAGTCAGCATGACATAGTCTCAGCCGCCAGGGCACATGCAAGTCAGGACTCTACAGGAACAGCACACGAAGGGCACCGGTAGGTACTTATACGTTCAATGACCCCTTCTGCACGTACAGAAAATATAGTCACCCTTGGCTTTAGTTTATTCAAGTTCGACATATCCCTCCGATCGAGGGTATCTTGAAAAGTAGGTACGTACAGAGACACCGCAGTAAAAACTTACTGAAAGCATAAGCAAGTTGCTGTTGCTGACAATGTAATGCCTGATTACAAAAACTAAATTATAGATAAGACATATCTAAAGAAGTAAACTTTGTGAGTTTGTATGTAGAAGGTAAACCTTCGGAACTATTGATCCATTACAAAAAAATCTTTCACTGAAGAAAGCTACACTATTATAGCTGCAATATGTTTTATAATAAAACGATAAACTTCACACGAATGAAGTTGCATAAGCTAAAAACATAATATTAAATCAATACCTATAATTTCTGACGTTTAAAACTACGGAAGAAACAACTTACATAGTTAAAAATCTAATGATGTATTGTATGCAATTTGATAAACATTTATAAATAAACAATTTCCAACACTGCTATAGCCGTTTTCTTGTTTAATCTATAGTTTGCTAAACCTTGAGTGATCAGATTACCCAAAAGATCAGTAAAAGAAATATAATATACATAAAATATGTATTATGGAGGAACAGGAAGATAAAAATATTTTTATAGAAAACTCTGGACAACTGAGCGGCACAGTAGATAATCCACCAAGTGCTGTGACATCGCCTGGTATTCATCAGCTGGCTCTCTAGATTGGACTGGTTGCGGAAGATTGAGAACTGGTAACTTGGGAGAATCTTATGTCCAGCAGTGGACAACGGTAGGCTGAGTTCATTGATAAGGAAAAAAAGCAAAACATCAAATTGTTGTTTATATTGGTAGTTACAGGAAACAGTTGATTGCTTTTGCTCCTAGGTACATAATTATGATTTTGACATGACTATGAAACCCAGATACAGTCAGCAACAAAATTCGATTAAAGCGAAACACACATTATAGCCGCAACGGGCTGCAGCGCAACGCATTTTGCGTGCAGTGTGCGTTCGTAGAATCTGTACGAAAGTATCATAATGAAGAAGAATTTTTGCGTTGGGGCGCGGCCAGCCTTCTTCAGTATTTTAAATGTTAATTATTGAGCCAAATTTTACTTTAAATTTTCTTTAAATTCTCTTAGCTTTTATATGAAAATCTAAAATCAGTTTATCGAATATTTTTGTGTCAGTTTTAATGATAATGTAAAAGTGACAGACTATGGTTTTGTTACTGACTGTACTTTTGAGGTCCAAATCACAAGCGAATATTGCACAAGTTGTCAAGTAGGATTCCAATTGAAAATACCATTATCTTTTTACGCGACTGTCCCAGAAGGAGGGTAATGTTTTTCGGGAGTATGTGTCTTTTTTAAAGAAGGGAGGCGAATGTTTCTTTTTTAAATAAACAACAATATTGGTATCAACTAAAAGCTAGTAATGAGTTAATTCCAAATATATATATTGTAACAGGCAGGTATTTCAAACCGCTCCCGCCACAATCCAGCTTCTCTAGAAGCTTCAACACGCATGCTTACACACGCTTCAGCGCGCATGACATGTTGCTTGTCATCCGTCAAGTGCTCCGCAGCTGTGAGAATTTAAAAGAACTATATCTTCGACCCAAAACCCTGTGTTTACATATTATATCTGATGTGTATATGTTAAAATATTAATAAAACTAAAAAGCTTCAAATAAAACAAATTATTTAAAAAACAAAAACCCAACTGCAAAAACCTATAACCGAAAAGAGAAAAACAAGCATTGAACTTTGTTTTTTGTAAGGTATTGCATGCGGGGGACAAACAAAAGTTACACCATATTTCAGGTTATTGGTTGGTCCCCGCCTGCCATACCTTACAAAAAACAAAGTTATCCTTGTTTTTCTCTTTTCGGTTATAGGTTTTTGCAGTCGGGTTTTTTGTTTTTTAAATAATTTGTTTTATTGCCTTCAATTAGAGCTATTGTTGAGGTTTGAAACTAACTACTATTGACTACTTTGTACACTTCGGTTTCTGAACAGCGGAACTTATTATAATAATAGATAATAATTCATACCAATATTGTTAGCGTTAGCAAAAAACATTTTTGGGTGCTCATTGCAAAGGCGAAGGTTTCATCCCACAATTGTCTACGGTCAGCCAAAGTAAATATTCAAAACTCTGTGTTGTTACAAACGTATAGGAGAACGCACTTGACCTTTTATTCTTCGGTTGTTTATATAATTATTGTTTAGAACCTTTAAATTTAAAACAAAAGCTTTAGGTATTCATTAACACTTCGCATCAAGTCATCAACGGTACGTACTGAAGGCAGGTACGGTAAGCAGCAAAGGTCGGTTAAAATTTCAGTTTCATAAATCATTACTTACTACTATAATTATAAAATAGCTACATCATAATTAAACGTAAACATAACTGGCGAAATGTGGGTTTACTGTAGACTCCGAGAGAGTCTACAGTACCGGATCGAGTAAAACGCTTCTTGTTCGTTTAACTGATTATAATAATTAGAGAAATCAAAGATACATTTTATATTTATCTAGCCTTCGACACAGCCTTGGGCCGTCTCTGTATCTCTTCTTATTCTATTTCAAACTGTTCGAACCCTTGAATCAAGCCTTTCTTAACAGCCAGTTCAAGTGCAGGTTGCTTACTGCATAAAACCTTACAGTACACACTGCTCAATCTTCGGGAAAAACAGGCGCAATGTTATGTTTATGTTTTGTGTACAATCCAAACTTCCATACTTATCCTTACATATTATAAAACAAAGTCCTCTGCCGCATCTGTCTGTTTTCCTGTACGCGATAAACTCAAAAACCGACATCCACGCAGGCGAAGTCGCGGGCATCAGCTAGTTAATTATCCATAATAATATTATAAATTCGAAAGTAACTCTATCTGTCTGTATGTATGTAACCTTTTCACGCCGAAACCACTGAACGGATTTCGACAAAATTTGGCAAGGAGATAGAGGGCATCCTGGGGAAGGACGAAGTACTTTTTATCGACATACTACGCGGGCGGAAGCTAGTATCTTATATTTTTGTAACAAATACCCTAAACAAAAAAAAAATATATAAACTATTATATTATAAACTATTGACAGAGTTATAACAAGAGGTGCTTAAAAGCTGGTATATCGATCGAAAATCTTCGAGTTCTGTAAAGTGGTAACTTATTCTTTACTGATTGTGTTCTGTAAACAGAGTGTGAACTTACTTTCATTGCGGACCGTATCTGCGTTAAGCTGCGCCAGAGCAGACTGTCAAGAATAGTATAAATGATACTTACAATTAACTTACTGGTCCCGAAAATGGCTCTACGCTAGGTTTGCATCAGAAGGTCTTCCGATGAGTTAATTATTAGCAACACAATATTGATCCCGTTTAAACAAAGTTGAATCAAGACATCACAATAAGTTATGCTTAAAAGGTAACCTGCATACGAGTACTCATTAAACTAGCTAATACTCGTAGGCAAGCATTTAAGCAAAGATACAAAAATGTTATTCATTTAGATAGATAACTACTTATTCCACGTAGTATACCTTCGCGGCTCAATCCTGATATTTAAAAACACCAAGATTCACGGAAATGTGCAAAATTTACCAAAGAAACCACGGGATCTAGAAGCGTGAAAGTACCATAAATAACCAAATTTCATTCCCTAAGTAGAGGATGAATGTTTGTATGGAAATTCGTACTTTTTGTCGATGGGACATGTAACACCACATGTAGGTAACTAAATATTTTATTTTATCGCTGAACCTTATTGTAATCTACCTTATGGCACCAAACTAAAAAAAAACTTAAAAAGCTCTTTCTTATGATCCTTAGTAACAATAAAGTAATAATTATAATAAGCATTATCTCAATGTATTTCCACTTTCTGTACTAAACTACATTAACTAACTAGTAAAATCCGTCACAATTTAAACTATAACGTCAGAATAACGATAAGATAACCGAAAAGCTTTCGCCGTAAAAAACACGCTTTTACGTGAAAAACATGTGACATAGTTCATTGTTTTGCGTGAACCCGCTGACATAGCCTTGTAGGTTCGTTCAACAGAGGCGGGTCTTCTCGCGCAGGTATTTAAGAGTCGGGTCGCTGAGAGAGGCGACACTTAGCGCATCACCTGTTCAAGAGACAGTAAGGCAAGCGATCGCACCGCCAACATGAAGGTTACTTGGGTACGTACCTTAAAATATTTTTTAATTTTATTATTTGTTGCAAAAAAAGATCATTCAATAAAAATAACCCGCGGACAGACGGACAGACACACGGACATGGCGAAACTTTAATAAGGGTTCCTTGTTGACTACGGAACCCTAAAAAGTGTTGCAAGTGTTTGTTTGTTCTAAATAAAAGTGTACAGTTTTAAAAATGACCGTTTGGAAAGAAATCTTTAAAAAAAAATTATATCTTCGTGAAAAATTACTTTTTAACGCGACTGAAACTTTATGAGCTATGCGAAGTGTGCTTCCTTGTTATATTTTTTCACTAAGTAGCGCTAAAATGTAAAAGTGTGATATATAAAATTAATTTCGACAGATGTGTTCTTAATAATATTTTCTTTTTCATTATTATTATTTTTAAGTACGTACTCAATGCAAAGTTTGATTAGTTGTTCAATCCCATGTTAAGATAATTTACCGAAAATTAATATTAAAATTGTCTAGTCTTACAATTTCACTAAAGTCTTTTGGAAATATGTATTTTAACGTTTACTTCGTTTATAACTGTTTCTAACAAGAGAATACGTTATTTGGCATTTTTTTAATAAAAACTCTTCAGAGGCGGAAAGAGAACCCTTTTTTTTAAATTAAAGTTATTTTGGGCTTCAATAATATTTTTAACTATAGATAATGTTGCTGTTATGTGGACCTCTGCTTAATCCTTCGGGTAATCCCCGTGATGTTATGATATAATGTTGTATCGATACCTAAGTTTCATCTATAATCAACGATAGTGCTAATCAATGTGTCTGTCATACTAGTCATCAATTTAATTAGGTTCATCGCCATAAATATCTTCTTTTTTTAAATCTAATCACGCCTTTTTTGGCATATCATCTTTCACACAATCCATCCATCATTTCTTTGGCAATCCATACATATTCTTTCCTCACGACAAATGTTGTGACATAGCCCTTAAAGTCGTAATTATTAATTTAAATGCAGTCCATAATCCCCATCTTAATATTGAAGGCTTATCGACAATATTGCATGTGAACCACATTTCAAGGTCCATTGCCTTATATGTGACTAAACGTCAATCAAAAGTAACCAAGAATCTAGCGATATACCTCGAAAATTACTCAATATGTAGCATTCTTAACACCAAAAAGATATTTGCTTTTCTTACTTTCGTCGTCTGGCTAATTCTTTCAAGTACATCGTATATGTAAACATCACTTACTTACTGCTCAGTCTATTAATATGAGTGCAATTTACTTATAGAAAGTCTGAAAAAGACGATTTATCGTCATCCGTCACCCGCAGCTCTATCAGCTGTCATCACAGTATCAAACCCTTTCCTTCCTTCAATCAAGTTTCAATGAATGAATTTTTACAATTCCAATTTTAAAAATAATGTTCAAGTTGCTGAAAGTTTGTTGTACCTGTGCTATAAAGTTCTAGAGCATTTTCCTCCATTGTATTTGATACTTTATTTAAAATTCATCCGATACTTATTAATTGTTTAATGCAAGTTTCTTATTTGTTCCTCTTTCATTTCTTTAAAATATAACAATGTACATATATAGGTATATCGATGCAACCGGCTCACATTTTGTTTATCATATACTGGCCATCAATCGTAAGCTTCAATGACCTTCACACTATTATAATTTTATAAATCTCAAAGATTTAGTAGACCCTGAATTCGTGAATGACCACATTTTGAGCGTTATAATGTGTTACATCATGATTGCGTTTTAATATGGTTATGTATATTTATTGGATTCATAGCAACATAATACTCGAATATTTTATGGTCAAAGTAGTCAACTCATATCAACCATAATAATGATCTTAAATGCACAACTTGTTTGTAGATTTGTTCGCTCACGCTTGAACAATCGATGTAGAAACAAGAAAAATAATTATAAAGTGGTAACTATATCACAAAATATAATCAGTAGTTTATGGCGTGAAAATTGTAAATGAATTCAATATCTTGATATTCACTGCCACTATCAGTTTGCTGATCGGTGTGTCAAACCAGATGAAACTTAGTTGGAATGTTCTGCTTCTTCCACTTCGATGTACTTACTTACTAGTCTATGACAAAGTTCCGGTTGGTCGGTACATTTTACTAGTTTTAGACCATTTCTTTACGGTTACAAATCGGTTGTAGCATCGCTGCTAAATAGGTTTTGGGGCAAGCTCTATTGCCATAAGATAGTCTTTTTAGTACATTTTATCCAGCGATAAAAGCCATTTTCGGCAAACATTTCGAGTAATTCCTCAGACATTGTGTCGGTGTAGAACTAATAGATTTTACGACATTATTTGAATTTAATAATCAAATTAACATTAGGTATTGTAAACAACTATTAGGTAGGATATATAAAAAATCCCCGAACCAAAAACAATTTAAATTATTTAACCTATGCCTTAAGTTTAATCTAAAATATAGGTAAATTATTAGAGGAAATATCGTTATAAATCATAGGTTTTATTTAATAGATGCATAGTGTATTAGAAACATATTATTATATAAACATAATTATTTGAATCTACCGTAAGAAATGCATGTTAAATTGCAGTAAAACTAGTCACAGCCTTGACTAATAATAGTCTAGGTCAAAGTGTGACTATTTTGAATTTAAGATCTTTGTCATTAGATATGCAAAAGTTTTGGCAAAGCGGATGTGGATATTTTGTCTATATTTTTATTTGTCTTAGGTGTCTGCAAGCAGACGACCGCTTTGTTTTTAACAGCGCGTTTCTTTATTTTCGTTTGGTTAGTGACAAAAACATTCACATTCAAGTTGCAATCCGTCAAACTTGTCAAAAATGTTGGTAAATTGATTGTACTTTTGACAGATAGCGTATGAGATTAGAATGTGAACGTTTCTAAAAAACATGGGAATTGCCCCTCATGTGTCAGAGATTTTATGTCGGCCATGGGCCTGTGTTGGCTTCACATGGCCGTCGAGAAATATCGTCTTTATCAAGTTGCGAATTACAAGCGCTTAAAACACAATGTTGCATCATCTTTTCAAAAGAAAATATGTATTTTCTATCCATATCTTTATGTTTTTTCGCTTTTAGCTAACACCAACTAATTACATAAATAACGACCATAGTTACAATCATATTAATTTACCTTACACTGCAGTTAGATGTTGTAAAACCATTGTTTTTATTGTGTCCATGCCCATTTTTCTCAATGCGAAACTATCTCTTGGAAGCGACGAAAGATATTTTATAGAGGTAAATTCAGAATTAAAATGAAATGTACACATATACATAAATAAAAACTTTTACCTAATCAATTAATAAACTAGATCCAATTCCTCTTTTTTCTAGAAAGTCATTCAAAAGTGCCTTTCAAAACGGTTAGGTATCGGTTCTATTTCTTTATTGGTTCCCAGAATGTGAGAAAAATGTTGGTAATACGGTCTATATCTAAATATACAAGGCGAATGCTAATTGGTTGGCAACGACTTGCTCATAAGCGGACTTTCCGGGAAGCTCTGATAAATGTGAAATATTAGCAATTAATAACCGCTCGATAGACTCTAATACCTATAGGTAACTTGGTTGTAGAATGTCTTCATGAGCAAATATTATTAACATTTTAAGAATTTTACTTTAATATACATAAGTAGAAGGCACCTACCGCCATTTTGATAGATACGAAGAAACTAATTAAACTACCTAACACTAGAATTTATATAAATACTAGCTGCGCTCCGCGGTTTCACCCGCGTAAGTCTCGATCCCGTGGGAATATCGAGATAAAAATATCCAATGTGTTAATCCAGGTTATAAACTATCTGTTTGCCAAATTTCATACAAATCCATTCTGCCGTTTATGCGTGATTGAGTAACAAACATCCAAATACACAAACTTTCGATCTATTATAAAATATCTACGCAGACAGGAGGGTCCACACAAGTGACAATCGCTTCGAAAACATTTCGTATTTCTACAACGATTTTCAACAGGATTGACATATACTTTTCGATAACTTATGTCAGTCCTATACACTTTTACCTTTTCCATCATCTTTATCGCTGATAGAATATCACTTTGTCTAGGGCCTAGGTACCCACTTAATTTAATACTTAATTCAAAATCAGAATTCAATTTAATTAATTTAGATATAATTTTTTATTTCGTAAATGTTAGTCGAAACGTATTCAAAATTATGATGTATCACTATTTTATATGAAAACTAGTATGCGGCTCGCTTACTACAGAATACCTAGTTTGAATTGAATATTCATTTGGTCCTGTGCCATCCGTAGCACGCTACGAAAACCTCGTAACTAAACATAAGATTCTGGTTTCTTACTGCGCAAAAATGCACACAAACAATTATTACTAAATAAATCTTAATAAAAGGGTTTTTACAATTACACTAATACACACAATAACTTGAGAATTTGTACTCTACTAAAAAAAGGCAGTGTCTAGTGACAACTTGGCAAAATAATTCCGCGTAGTACCTAGTGTGCGCGAAGCACCTCTACAAAAGACACATCACGATCTTGCAATACACTTTTTCACATAGAAAACCACGCTTTTTCTTCCCATAACTTCAAAAACCTTTGCACTGATTAAACTAATAACAACATATCAAGTCATCAAGAAAAGGTATTGTAGTGGTAGGTACCTACTCCAAAATAACCTACGTCGAAAATTACAGTAATCTGTACTCAGTTAATTGAACTACTTTTATCCATTGGATGTTGTAACACTTACTTGTTGCACCTAGCATGTCGAAGCGGCAACCATGGTCAAGTTCATCGCACCCGCATCGCTGACCCCAGTTTGGGCGTGGTGGTTGCGCAACCGCCGCGACCACATCAACCATTGTACCATCTCTAGCCATCCTACATACGAGTCGTGACCTTGCCCATACTTTCTATTCTACCATATTTCTTATCTAATATCAGTGTACCGGTGTAATGTTATTGGGATTCAATTAAGTAATATAATTTGTTTGTCGATAAACCCGAAAAAGATCAAAACTAATGTAACAATTTAGTTAACCTTCGTTTAAACTTTGAGAGCTAAGAAAGAAATGAAGCATCAGCTATTTGAAGAAACTTCAACATTTTTCGTACTCTTGTTTTTTATTAAAACATTTAATGATAAAGCTTGTCTATACCTAATAAACCATAATCAACTTTATTTAATTCAACAAAAACAACTAAATAACTTCAACAATACAATTTTAATCATAAACGATAAAGCTTCAGGTTGCCTGAGGCTTTATTTAACCCGCATAAAAATGCTTGACGTTATTTTATATTACGTAGACATTCAATAAATATAATCAATCAATCGCTTGAGCTCTGTTTGTTTATCGCATTCCACAGTGATTCCATCAATAATATAACTAGATCTAATTCCGCTGGAACGCGTTCTGTATTGCAACATCGAGTGGTGTTGAGTGGTCACGACTCACGATGCGACCGGTCGGTCGACGGTACCACGTCCGCCCTCGCGTCGCCGCTATAGCCTCCCAACAAATTACCCACACCGCAACGAACAAGCCGGTTGCTTTGATAGAGCACATTTTTAATTGTATCTATATAAACATATTTATATCAAAAAACACTAAAATATTATTTTCTTCAAGCCTTCTTCTGACGACATTTCATTGACTTGACAGACACAATTACTTAGGGTCTTACCACACAAACTTAGAGACTTGTTCAACGGGTGTCTAATGTCAGTTTTATGTCAAACTCCATACAGAAATGTCATGTTTAATAAGTGTTTAGGTTAAACAACTGATAAACACGGTTTTGTGGTATTAGTCAACCCATTTGTTACGTGAAGCTCATAAACTAATAAGCCTTTTGCTTGTTCCAGGTATTATTGCTGGCACTCGGAGTAGTCGCAGCCGACGTTAGTCACCTCGGCTACCACTACAAAGTGCCGCAGACCTCGTACGGAGTTCCTTCCTATCAAACCGGAGGAAGCTCTGGACAGTACAACACCGCCTACGCTGGCAGCCTTGGTCAGCAAAACACCGGCTATCAAACTTCGTCTAGCGGCTCTGGATATTACCAAACCTCTGGCTCCAACAATCTCCACCAAACCGGATTCCAAACTCAATACGATGCCTCCAGCCAGTACCAAACGGCTAAAAAATACCAGAACTATTACCAAGTGCAGCACCAGCCCACTCAAGTGTTCAAACACTTCTACGTGCACGCCGCCCCAGAAGAACAAGAACAGGTCAGGCCCCGCGCACCCATAGTATTGCCTGCTCCCCAGAAACATTACAAGATCATCTTCGTTAAGGCACCCAGCGAACCGAGACAACCCCAAGTAATTGCTCCTATCCAGCCACAAAACGAGGAGAAGACAATTGTCTACGTTCTTGTTAAGAAACCCGAGGAACAACCCGACGTTGTCCTTCCTAAGATTGAACAGAAGCCTCCATCCAAACCCGAAGTATACTTCATCAAATACAAGAACAAGGATGACTCCGAGGCTGTGATCAACCACATCGTTCAGGACTACAACAATGGGGGTAATTCTGTGTCAGTGAACTCAGGAGCTGCCGGGGGTTCCTCTTCTTTCTCGTCGGGTCTCGGCAGTGTACAATACCAGGCGCCAGTCCAGCAGGGAGCGTCAATTGGGTCATTTGGCCAGTCTTACGGTCTGAACTCAGCGACGGCGTCTGCTAACTCCGGCGGTAGCCTAGACTCGTCCAACATCGCCAGCAGCATTGTATCTCCGGTTACGATCAGCAGCACGGCCTCCAGCTTGAGTTTCGACGGTGGCGCTATCTCTACTAGTCAGGGTGTCCCCCACGAAACCTACGGACCTCCTAAATTCAGGTTAAATAACTAAACTTAGGTACGACTTAAATTAACTTGCGTATATTAGATTATAGTATGGATGTAATGGATTAATAAATGTGTTAATACCTACGTCAATCAACTTTTGTTTTCCTTATTTAGGCAGATATACCTACCATTTGCCAAAACATTTTCTATCAATATACTCTACTCATACTCGACTCATAATTTGTATAAGTAAATGCTGTCGAGGCTTGCAGACGTTCAATTCTGTAAATTTCACTTTGAACCTCGCTCTAGAAATTGCACATAATTATTTCAAAAGTTAATACCATGGGGAACACGTCCTTTAAAAAGTCAGTACATTAAACCTTGATGAACGATCACAAATGATGGTACGGTCAACATCCGAATCCGATGTCAAAATGAAACGAATCCATTGCGTCTCCGGATCTCCGTATCTTACGAGTAGCACTACCGACAAGTTTATCCTGCTGATCTCCGCAACCCTACCTTAGGGAAGCAAAATTATTATCTAAGTAGTTAGAGATTTTTTTTCGATACCTCACAAACGTCATAGGCTACTTTTCATCCTGGATAGCAGACGAATTCGCGGGCAACAACGGCCTAGTGGATTATGAATGCGAAAATAACTCTATGTTTGGACCCTTTTCTCGGTTTATGTTGCTTTCGGTTGTGGCATACGAATAGACCATGACCTGAATTAGGACAAAGGATACTTTTATCCCGATATTATTTTGTCAGAGGATAATTTTAGGGTTGGTGGCAAAGGCTAGTACTGTATAAGAAACCAAAATATACTCACCTCGGATTAACTCCGTCCAAAACACAGTTTGTGCTATCCAATCGACGACGTCTCTGAAGTCGGTCTTTGGCGGAATGTCATTGACGTAGAGCCAGTTCGTCTGGTATTTGGTTCTTGGACAGCAGTAGTAGGGAGGATAGAGCTGGGGCGGTGGGCATGGGGAGAAACAAGGAGGGCAGGGGGGTGGCGGGCATATCGCGGGACAGTTTCCCTGGTCCTTCTGCTGCCAGCGAATATGCTCACATACCACTTGATGTCCACAACCATCCCGGAACACAGGAACGCTGCATGTGCCAGTAGGTAATAGATTTAGTTGAAGTCCTTCCCCGGATGAACTCCTCCTCTCATTCCTTCCTTCTATTCTGCTAATATTTAGTAAACGGAGCCATCTTTAATAATCAACGATCAAGTAAAGTTGCCAAAGGATAAGGACAGGGCAGGAAAAAGACTAATACCTACGTAGTACCTATTATCCATCGTTTGTTCTGACATCCCCAAAATAGATAAAACAGAAAATTGTTAGGTATTTAAATGTAGGTGCCTATACCAAATCAGAATAACCTACATACGTCAAATTGTAATATTGGATTCCTAGTCGTACATGTACGCAAAACTGATAAAATCCCTTAAATGTCCACAGCGTATTATTTGTTCAGAGCATTCAATTTTATCGCAGTTAATTTACCAAGCGATATTGTAGGAATTCCTACGCACAAGAAACACCAGCTGATTATTATTTATAATATTTAGTATCGGAACTAGCCCATTGCAATTGAAGTTGGCACATTATTGGCATTTTAATAGCAGGCTCATCCGCATAACTCCATCACCTTATCTTGATTTATGGCAATACGTACTTTCATTTGTGCGAACCAGAGTCCAGAACATGGCGTAGGTACATATAGTGGTTAATTTAGTTAGTAAATGCGTTATGTGCCGATAGTATTTCATTCATGATGTGCATTGTTTATGAATGGAATGGTTCTATTTCGGGGCAGCGGCGCGTGATAGCTTAATATCGAGCATTACGAGACTTGGTTGATTGAGTGGTTATTCACGGATGCACTTTCCTGGAGCTCGCGTGGAATGCCGTGCGCGCAGCCCACGGCGCCGGCGCCACATTAATTCCCGCGCTCGTCCATACGGAACGCTTCACACTCAACACTTCAGGCGCCGAACCAACCACGTCTCATTATATCTATAAACGTTTCCAAATTAATTGTAATAGCCTGCGTCTCAGATTATCGTCTTGTGAAATAAATAATTCTGTGTATCTTTGTAGTACATTACTGTCGCGGCCTGCAATAAGGGAATTGATGGACGATCGTGAAAATGTGGGCCGAGGCGAAGCCGAGGCACACATACGGGAGTCCATCAATTCCTGATTGCGGCCAAGGCTTGTATAGTACTTTTCTCAAATAATGCGCGGAAATTAAAACTGAATAAATTAAATAAGAATTCCAGAATCAATGACGAACAACTCAAATTTTTCATGCGCCAAAATGTTCATTTGTTTCTTCTTTGTTCTATTTGCAAGCCAATTCAAAATTTAAACAAGATCTTTGATAAGTTACCTACTTAGTTGCCGTGTGCTGAAGTAAAAAGTTCGTTCCATTTTTAAATAACACGACAGATATGAGTTTTCATAGTAATTTATTTGGCCGCTAAACTAGCCAGATATGGATTTTCATAGTAGGTAACTTTGCTGGCCGCATCGTCACTTGTTTTTGACCAGTACAGCAATTTCGATTTATCTCGAAGAAGGTTGTCAAAATAATGCTCGAATTTCTAAGCATGTTTGAGAAAACAATATTTACCTAGGCTTCGGCAATAGACCACACACACCTTTCGAAAATAGCAAAGTAACAACATGTTTACCTACATGAAATCAAAAATCAAAATCAAAATATTTTATTTCACATAAGCCTACATGGGCACTTATGAAACGTCAGAAGCTAGGTGCACGGTTCCAATTGGTCGTTTCCTATGGAGAAGAGCCGGCAAGAAACTCCATGGTTACTCTTTTAAAAGATAATTGGCTTTTACAATATTTTCGAATTACAGTGTTAATAGTTATGGGAGGACAGTGTAGGCCTGCCTTTCAAGGAGTTTCATGTAGGTAGTTAAAAGAAACTGAAATTGTTCCATAAAAAAAAAAAAAAAAGGTCTACAGTCCACTAAGCCTACAACGTTCTCACATTTACAAGGTCTATTAGAGGAGAATCTATATAAGATAAATAAGAAACTAAAAATAAAAACCTATTTAAACCAAATGACATGATTGCTATTACAACTGACACAAATCTGGATAATTAACATGTCCGCAAAAGCCACTATTATAGAGTTGAAATTAAATATGGTAGGTACATAAAGTAGTAAATGAATTAAGAACATGTAAAATTCGTCATAATCCGCGTCATCAATTGATAATATCCTGACCACCGCCTGGCAGGAGATAGATAGAATGGAAATACCTTTTTATGCATAGTATATCTATAAAAAAAGCGGCCAAGTGCATGTCGAACCACGCACAACGAAGGGTTCCGTAGTTGGGATGAATTTATCAAACAAACTTAATATCATCATCATCTTCCTGCCCTTGTCCCGTGTTACTCGGGGTCGGCGCAACACGTTTTCTTCTTCCACTCTCCCCTGTCAACCGTCACGTTATCATTTACTCCCTTCTCTTTCATACGAGTATCATTCCTCACACAATCCATCCATCTTTTCTTTGGCCTTCCTCTCCCGCTCCATCCATCAACACTTATAATCATCACTTTTTTAGTCACATGCGTTTCCTCCCTCCTCATCACATGACCATACGAGTACCAGGCCAAACGATAACCTTAAACAAACCAAACAAACTTAACATGTAGTTGAAAAACTTGTTTTTCTGTTTTACCCTTTGGGTACTGAACCCTAAAAATGAATTGCTGTTCGTTAATCTCGCTAAAACTCTAGAACGGCTATAGGCTGGACCGATTTGGATAATTCATTTTTTGTTGTGTTCGTAAAGGCTCGTATACTGGCGCGAATTGTCGCACGACGCGACGCCGCCGCCGCCGCATTGTTCGCCGTGAAGTTTTCTCAGAAATAGTTTTGTTAAAATTCGCGTCGCGGGACAAATCGCGCCAGTATGTAAGAGCCTTATTCTCAGGGCAAGGTTTGCACGCAAGTAGGTAGTTGTAGGTAGGTTAGGTAGGTAGGTGGTTAATTAGGTAAGTAGGTAGGTATTTAGGTAAGTAGGTAGGTATTTAGGTAGGTAGGGTAGGTAGGTAGGATAGGTAGGTAGGTAGGATAGGTTGGTAGGTAGGATAGGTAGGTAGGTAGGGTGGGTAGGGTAGGTAGGTAAGTAAGGTAGGTACTTAGTACTACCCGTGCGAAACCGGGGCGGGCAGTTAGTAGTATATAAAAAACAGTAACTGATATATCTACCGAAATACAAACAGAAAGATTTACATTTAAGCAGCGATGACCTCAAGCTTTACTATTCGTAAAGCATTATTGTTGGAGTTCAGCCAGACTATGAAGAATAAAGAAACTGTATTAGTTTTAGCTTCCTAACAACTTTAAATTGCTTTAATTTTTAGAAGACACTTTATGATAAAAACATGCGAAAGGAAACTTCCTACTCAGATTCAGTACCCGGCTGTTACATCCGTCTTGTATAACGGATGTAACAGTCAACCTTTTGTTAATCGCATTTTGTAAAGTTACACCAAAACAGTGTAAGACCCAGTACGCTGCCCTAGAGCACACCAGAAATATCATTGCTCATTACTGACTAGTGTCTTTATTTTATCAGACTAACTTTTTTACGTTAGTTAAATATTCACAGGAAATATCAAGTGTGCTACCGAATAAAATGTGCACCGAAAAGTGTTAAGGGCCTTCGCCAAATCGAGAAGTATACCGAACTTCAGTCGACTTAACATGTCTGAATCGAAGCTGATTGATTGTTCAATTTTTTTCTTTTTTTTTTCCTAGCCTTCGCTTTCCCTCTCCTGGACAAAGGCCTCCCTCCACTCCTTCCATCTTTCGCGAGCTCGCGCATACTCTTTCCAGTTTTGATGGAACCTATCCAGCTCGTCCCGCCATCTCCCACGTGGTCTGCCGCGACCCCGACTCACTGTTTGTCCGACATGCGAAAGACGTGTCCTGCCCAGTCCCAATTATGTTGGGCAGCCTTTTGAGCCACGTCAGCTACCTTCGTTTTGGAGCGCAGTATTGTGTTACGAACACGATCCGATAATTTAACGCCTAGTATAGTGCGCTCCATTGCCCGTTGGCAGACCTTGAGTTTGGTCTTCTGGATGTTAGTCGAAGACCAAGTCTGTGCGCCATAGGTTAAGACGGGAAGAATACACACATGAGCCTGCGATTCAGTGCCACAGGCAACTCACCCTTAAATAGTTCCTTCATGGACCACTAGCTCTTCCAGGCGTTTTCCGTTCGTCTTGTGATATCTTTATCTTGTTTCGCCTGGAAAGAGACTACTTGGCCCAAGTAAAGGTATTCCTGGACATATTGTATTGTCTCCCCGTCTACTTTTATGCTTCCAGGTGTTTCGTTGCATATAAATTTGGTCTTCGACATATTCATCTTCAATGGACTGAAGATGAATATGTCCCTATGTTGACTTCAAGGCTTGCATTGCTAAGTTCTTGGAGCATCCGTTCAAGTTCTGTGGCTGAGGGTGAAAAAAGAAAAATGTGAAACGTCTTCGCCAAGGACAATGTCTCTTTCCCTCCATTCGGCTGCCAAATTCCTGAAGATTTCTTGGAGGGTACTGGTGAACAGTTTAGGAGATAGCGGGTCACCCTATTTGACTCCTTTCTCTATTTTAAATTTTGGACCTGTGGTTTCAAGTTTTATTGCGGCTATAGTTGTAAACGTTGCGTAATGGTTTTATATAGGTGGGATCAATGTTTTGGTTGGTTAAGGCGTCAAAAATGGATGTGTGTGAAATACTGTCAAAAGCTTTGGAGTAATCAACAAAAACGAGGTATAGCGGGATTTTATATTCTTGATGTTTTGCTATGAGTTGGTTGACTGCATGCAGATAATCTGTCGTAGAAAGGCCAGGCCGGAAGCCTGCTTGCTCAGGAGGTTGATTTTTATCTAGTTCGTCAGATATGCGATTTTCTATTATTTTGATGAATGTTTTGTAGATATGTGCTATTAAACTAGCATAGGCATATGCATAATCAGCCTATAATGTTCCCACTGCTGGGACACAGGCCTCCTCTCTGTAAGAGGGAGCGGGCCGTAATCCACCACGCCGGCCCAGTGCGGGTTGGTAGGTAGATGTTACATTTCTTCGAATTTTTGGTTCTAGAACATGCCGGTTTCCTCACGATGTTTTCCTTCACATTTTTGAGAGCAGTAGCGATGAAATAATTTACACAAAGTAAAGCGGCTGTCAGGGTTCGAACCTACGACCTACAACTCGTAAGTCGAGGCCGTTACCACTGGGCCACCGCTGCTCCTAAATGGCCAATAATGGCTAATATTAAACTAATGGGCCTGTAATTATTAATATCTGATTTATCACCCTTTTTGTGGAGCAGAATAATATTGGAGTGACAGAAATCGCGAGGAAACCTAACTGAATGCAGAATGCTATTAAAGAGCCGGGTGATGTAGGTTTGCCTATTTTCCGTAATTCTGTACTAATACCATCTTCGCCACATGATCTATTGTTTTTCATTTTAGTGAGGGCTTCATGAACCTCGTATACGGTTATAGGTGGAATACTGTCAGGGCAAAAATAATCAGGTGGTGAGGGTAGTTGAGTGTTGTCGGAGGAGAGGGATTTATAAAATTGTGTACTTATATGTAATACTTTTGTTCTGTTCATTTGTTTCTTACCATTGCTATCTTTTAAATATGTAATCCATGACTTGTGATTAGAAATACCTTGTTTTGCCTTTTTCAGGGAGCCGTTATTTTCTAGTGCATCCTGAACTAGCAATTGTTGTAATTTCTGATATCTTTTCTATATATATTAATTTTAAAGTTTCGTCTGATAGTTTTTACTTTTATTTTTTATTTGTGTTACTACTTTGCTGGCTTTAGTTAAACTTTGTATTATTTCGTCGTACTTTTGCTGGACATCTTTTTCTTAATATTACATAATTTTCTACAGATATCGTATTGCTGCTTCTTCGAACGAAGGAGTATGTATGTACGGTACCCTACTAATGTTTGCTTACTGTGTACTCATAAGACGAAATCTTAATGGCGGTACGCAACTTATAAAACGTATTTTTTTAAATATTAAATATTCTCAGTTTCTTCTTTAATTTCACTGAAACATTGGTGTTTCAGGGAAATTATAGTTCGTGGGTTAATATAAAGGTCTTCTGTTTTATTATAACCTAGCTGCACCCTGCGGTTTCACGCGCGTAAGTCTCGATCCCGTGGGAATATCGGGATAAAAAGTATCCTATGTGTTAATCCAGGTTATAAACTATCTGTTTGCCAAATTTCATCCAAATCAATTCAGCCGTTTTTGCGTGATTGAGTAACAAACATCCAAACACACAAACTTTCACATTTATATTATTATATACTAGCTGCGCCCCGCGGTTTCACCCGCGTAAGTCTCGATCCAGTGGGAATATCAAGATAAAAAGTATCCTATGTGTTAATCCAGGTTATAAACTATCTGTTTGCCAATTTCATCTAAATCCATTCAGTCGTTTTTGCGTGATTGAGTAACAAACATCCATACATCCATACTCACAAACTTTCACATCCTTATAATATTAGTAGGATTATACTAGCTGCGCCCCGCGGTTTTACCTGCGTAAGTCTCGATCCCGTGGGAATAATGGAATAAAAAGTATCCTATGTGGTGATCCCGGTTATAAAATATCTGTTTGCCAAATTTCATCAAAATCCATTCAGCCGTTTTTGCGTGATTGAGTAACAAACATCCAAACACACAAACACACAAACTTTCACATTTATAATATTAGTAGGATAATTATATATTATATTATTATATAATAGGATAAGTAGGTAGGTACGTAAATAAATTAAGGCGTGTTTAATATAGAATGCATATTTCATATTTTTTATTGTATTTCACATGAAAACAATCAGAATCAGTATCAACGTAAAAATAAAACAATTCATAGCATATAGGTTAAAACTTTAGTCATAAAAGTACTATAATATTATGTCCGATAAAGGTGATAACAATTTTTTTTTATAGTTTAAATTTAATTTAATAAAATGTTTCACGAACCTCTACAATTTTATTCAATTTTTGCATTTTGTGTTGTGTGCATTCAAAGTATTTCTGTAACAAGTATAGAGCGTCTCATGTGTGAAAGCAACCGATATAAACCGATCCAGGGTTGTATAGGCACATTTATTTTACCTAATGTTGTACTGACTACATCATATTGCGCAGAAAAATGTGATTCTGTAGGAAACTTGTCTATTGTGCGATCTTTTATTCACCCACATTACAAGAACTATGTTCATGGAAACAATTTTATTGCACGAAATGACATTGCGTTAGTTATTACTCGACAAGAAAAGAGAAAAAGAAAGCTTATGAAATTGAGTGCTCTAGATAATCTGTCTACCATTGGTCTGAGAGCGCTGATTCCCATAATGGACGCAGATAAGCCGAGATTAGCAGTAACTTCTGTTGAACGTTGTTACATAGAACAACCATTTGGATATTATGTTTGCGCATCCAACAAAGTCACAAAACGGACTATAGAAGTTTGTCGAAAGAGACAAGAGCAAGGTGTGCCATTACTAATAGAGGACAGAATATGTGGCATAATGGGCATCACCGGTAAGGACAGTTGCAGACTTCCTCAACGGAGTTTTACTGCTGTAAGTCCAGCACTTTATTGGATAAGCGAAACTGTCAAAAGCCTCGGTTACGACGATGCGGTAATTACTTCATTGCACGATAGGACTTCTTCACGTCGTACTTCTACTACTACAACCACTACTCCTACTACCACTACTCCTACTACTACCCCAACTACTCCTACTCCTACTCCAACTACTACTACCACTACTCCTACTACTACTACGACTACCACTACTCCTACTACCACTACCACTACTCCTACTACTACTACCACTACTCCTACTACCACTACCACTACTCCTACTACCACTACCACTACTCCTACTACTACTACTACTACTCCTACTACCACTACCACTACTCCTACTACCACTACCACTACTCCTACTACTACTACTACACCACGTCCAAATCCTACATTTATGACACCCCATTATACCTATCCAGATGAAACTCCTTCAACGTATCATCACAGTTCAGAGAACTATCCAAGCAAAACTCAACCATATCACACCGAAAGTCCTCCATTTGGTTTTGATCTTAACCCTAATCCTACTCCTCCTTATTTTACTGCTTTGCGTTCTGATTCTTCCTTTCCTATTTTAAATTCTCCAACGCGTGACACTTTTTATAATCCACATAATAATCGAACTGATCCATTTTCTTCAAATCCTAATTCATATCCCCTAGATATCCTTAGTTTCTATAATAAAGATGTAAAAAGAAGAAGACTAGAAACCACACAAAGAGGTCCTTTTCCTTCGGATCCTAATAATCCCCTGGATGTCCTTAGTTTCTTTACTAACGATGTAAAAAGAAGATCAAGATTAGAAGAATACGATAATTATGCAATGGATTACTTTCGTAAGTAAATGAAAACATACCTATTATAATATCGCTAAAGAAAATAATGATTTTGTAATGCAAAATGTCAGTCCAGTGCTGCGGCCTCTAAGAAGCGACAGTATTTTCAAAGTTACACATATCATGAGAACACGAAAGGATATATCTGCAAAAAAGAAAAACGCATAAGCGCCATAACATTTGTACCATTGGCTACAAGAGCCACGACGACATTATCTAAGTCTTTTACGCCAAGGAAGACTACAAAACGTAGTACAAAACGTATTACAGTTCCAATTCCTTTTCATAAAACTTCTTAAAAATAATAAGACAACCAACATTATGGACTGGTTCAATGTAATGGGTAAACATAAACTGAAGACATCTGTATTCTACATAGTTAGTACAACAACGACTGAAGCATGGG
This sequence comes from Lithophane leautieri, assembly GCA_949152455.1. NCBI lineage: Eukaryota > Metazoa > Arthropoda > Insecta > Lepidoptera > Noctuidae > Lithophane > Lithophane leautieri. The sequence continues at coordinate 14,688,587 of OX424458.1, read as the reverse complement.
TCCCTCTCTCGTCTCACCGACCTCTTAATTTCATGGATCTTACGTAAACCTTCGTTTCATGTGTTGATTAATATTCTAGTTTTATGTTATTGACTTTTTGTACATAGATGTCGTAAACTTACAATAATGTTGCAGTACATATACGCAATATCATTAAAAAATCTTAATGGTTTTTGATTTATGAATATAACTTGCCAGCATTAGCAATAATGCAACATAACTATTAAAGTCTCAAGTGCTCAATATAGGTACCTAGTTCAGCCGGTCTATTAGTCATCGCGAAAACTTAAGTGAAGTGAGATCGTGAAAGTGAGAAGTGAAATCTCAGATGAAGTGAGCTGTCAATCATCAGGGCAGAATGACAGCTCACTTCATCTAAGCTTTGACGGGGAGATTTTTACAGAATAGATCGGCTGAATTTCAAAATCGATCCGTAATTGATTTTAGAATTTTGTTTTTTTTTAAATGACAAAAACAACGACTAAAATAGGATTCATACCTACTCTTTTTGCCACAAAATTACCTCCTGTACTAATCTCCAGCATAAGATCAATTAGCAACTTTAAAGCAATGTTTAAGGCAAGCTGAACTATGTAGCAATGTTCAAAGGCAGTTTCTAAATAAGGCCCATATTATTAATTATATAGATTTTCCTGGGGGCCTAAAAGGGCCACATTAAACAAATCCTCTTATAGCAATTAATTTCTTGAGTTCCCAGCAGATCATTAGCAATAATTCCTCTAATTTGACACAAAATGGTGACATATATTCGCTGAATCATTAGGTAGGTACCTACCTACTCAATTTAATTCATATTCGAATCATATTTGGTGTAAATATTGCTGCATGAAAATGACATACTTCAGTAATTCAAAAACAGACCTTAACTTTAATTTCCTAATTATATTTAATTTAACATTAAACTTCAATAAAGCAATTCATAATTTGTAGACCATTTTACGAATCTCCATACAAAACTGTCAGACAGATGAATTGCGTTAAATGAAATGCACGCAGTTATTATGAATTGTCAGTTTGTGACATTTTACGATGATTCGTGATCCTAATAAGTTTCTGCCAAAGTGGCCCTTTTAGGCCCCCTGGGCTATTTATTACCCCAAGTTAGTGTACATAAGTAGGTACCTACGAAGTAACGTAGAACATCGAACGGTTTTGTAGGTATTTAAATCCTTCGACAATGTTTGGCACGACACGATAGCCCTAATATTATGGGTCTATAGCGTATCCAATGGTTTATGTAATTGTAGGTAAAGATTAAACAACAGTATCAGGTATAACTATTACTTTTAGATAACTGTTTTTAGTGTTTTAAGCATGAGTTTACGGGTAAAAAACCATTTTACCAACCTTCTATCAACCTGAATCCTTAGAAAGGTATCACGAAAGACGTTGTCAGAGTAACAGTGTGGAAATACGCCTGAATGCATCATCAATAATCATCATCTGCCTAGCCTTTTCCCAAAACTATGTTAAATTTGGCTTCCAATCTAACCGGATGCAATTGAATACCAGTATTTTACAAGGAGCGACTGCCTGTTTAACCACCCCAACCCCGGTACTGAGTAATACGATACATAAAGACTACATTGGTACATTGGTAAGACTGGTTGTCAGACTTTCGGGATGAATGCATGGGGACAGAATGTACAGAGTATCTTCTTCTACTATAGTATAAATAATAAAACATTATTTTATTTCCTTACAAACTAACATACTTAGGTACCGATAATTCCTAGTTTTTTTTTTTAACTTTAACTTCGTAATTTTCTATTCTATGTGTGTATATGTCTCTGTCTATGTATTTAGTTATTGTAATTGGTTTTTACCGTGTTAATTAAAGTTAATAAATAAATAGAAAAAGGGCTTTTTTTTATCTCAAGTAGGATCAGAGATGTTTTATGAATAGACATTTAATTCTATTTATTTTAAATGAATTTCGTCCGTTTAAAGATCACAAAAAACAGTGCCTTGGCAAATCGAAAAAAAAAAAGTAATAAGAACTAAAAGACACAGAACTGGAAGAAATTTCTTAAGAAATAAGCAGTACCTTTGTACTCATATTATAATTATGTTGTATCTCTATGTATTTTACTGTGTGTACATAAATAATAAAATAAATAAATAAATAAAACCCAACTACGACTAAAAAGGCTTATTATACAAGACACCACAGACAGACAAATTAAAAATCCGGAGTCACACGTGTTAGGGCATAAATCAAACAGATTACGTGTGACCCCGGATTTTTAATTTGTCTGTCTGTGGTGTCTTGTTTATACCTTTTTAGTAGTAGTTGGGTTTTAGTTTATACAACTTTAATTTTTTTTTAAATTCTTTTGGGGTTATAATATACATATATATAATTTGAATTGATACCCAACATGGTTTGTTTTTTTTAGTTCCTGACTTTATGTCCTCTAGAGGGCGCCATTTATTGTGACAATTTAACGTGACGTCACATAGCCTATAACCAGCGGACGATCAAGACGCTTCCAACGATACCTCATTTGTCAAATTGTTATGAGTGGTTTAGAAGATAGGAGGGAACAGATGAACATATAAATATACATACATACATACATACATACATACCGGTCAAAATCATAACCCTCCTGTTTTCTTCGCCGTAGTCGGGTAAAAATATGCGGCATCTATTTTTACCATTTTGACAGTCATATGGGACAATGACATATTCTGTCAGAACAATAGCTGCAACTTCAGGAGTCCAAACTGCAAACTGCTTCCTTTCATGCAACATTAACCGATGATGCTTTATGTAGCCCGAGGACTTCTTCGGACGAAAGAGTTACAAAAGCATGCTTACACGGTGTATATTCTCCTTTCCTTCATTAATTTTACTGAAACCCCGTCTAAAGTTTTTAGGGGTTATAATATATAATGAAATATTTTAATGTACTTACCTATTTCACAAAAAATATAGACCAGTATCAATATTATCAACAAAGTCCTCCGCCGCGTCTGTCTGTCTGTCTGTTCGCGATAAACTCAGAAACTACTGCACCGATTTTCATGCTGTTTTCACCAATGGATAGAGTGGTTCTCGAAGAAGGTTTTAGTATATAATAATCGACACCGGCTTCGTCCACCCGGGCGAAGCCGCGGCAACAGCTAGTATAGAAATAAAACGATTCATAGCTAGGTAAAAACTTTAGTCACAAAAGTACATTATCAATGTTACCGAAAGAGGTGATAACCGTATTTTTATAGTTTAAATAATTTTAATATAATGTTGGACAAACCTCTACAATTTTATACAATATTTGCATTTTGTGTTGTGTGCATTCAAAGTATTTCTGTAACAAGTATAGAGCGTCTCATGTGTGAAAGCGACCGATATAAACCGATCCAGGGTTGTATAGGCACATTTATTTTACCTAATGTTGTACTGACTACATCATATTGCGCAGAAAAATGTGATTCTGTAGGAAACTTGTCTATTGTGCGATCTTTTATTCACCCACATTACAAGAACTATGTTCATGGAAACAATTTTATTGCACGAAATGACATTGCGTTAGTTATTACTCGACAAGAAAAGAGAAAAAGAAAGCTTATGAAATTGAGTGCTCTAGATAATCTGTCTACCATTGGTCTGAGAGCGCTGATTCCCATAATGGACGCAGATAAGCCGAGATTAGCAGTAACTTCTGTTGAACGCTGTTACATAGAACAACCATTTGGATATTATGTTTGCGCATCCAACAAAGTCACAAAACGGACTATAAAAGTTTGTCGAGAGAGACAAGAGCAAGGTGTGCCATTACTAATAGAAGACAGAATATTTGGCATAATGGGCATCACCGATAAGGACAGTTGCAGACTTCCTCAACGGAGTTTTACTGCAGTAAGTCCTGCACTTTATTGGATAAGTGAAACTGTCAGAAGACTCGGTTACGACGATGCAGTAATTACTACATTGCACGATATGACCAGCACTCCATATCGACGCCCATCTAAAGCTACTTTATCTACTTTTGCAACTTATCCTACTCAAACTATACATCCTCATCCTTTTAATCTTAATCCCACTGAAACTCTTCCTCATGCTTCTGATCCTTACCCCAATGTTGCTCCTCGAGCGTTTTCTCTTCGTGCTTATGCTTCTCTTAAACTTATTGCTACTCCTCTAACGTTCCCTCCAAGTTCTAATTTTGATCCTAACCTTATTGTTACACGTCCGACGTTTCCTCCTCTATTCTCTTTTGATCCTAACCTCAGTGTTCCACCTTCTACGTTTCCTTCTCGTTCTGCAATAGACCCTAACCTTATTTTTACTCCCCCGACGTTTCCTACTCTATCTACTTTTGATCCTTACCTTATTGTTATTCCTCAGACGCTCCGCCCTCGTTCTACAATAGATCCTAACCTTATTGCTACTCCTTCTACGTTTCCCGCTCGTCCCACTTTTGTTCCTGACCTTACTGTTACACCGACGTTTTCTCCTCATCCTACATTTGATCCTAACCTTATTGTTACACCATCGTTTCCTCCTGATCCCACTTTTGATCCTAATCTTATTGTTACAACGACGTTTTCTCCTCGTCCTACATTTGATCCTAACCTTATTGTTACACCATCGTTTCCTCCTAATCCCACTTTTGATCCTAACCTTATTGTTACACCGACGTTTCCTCCTAATTCCACTTTTGATCCTAACCTTAATGTTAGACTGACGTTTCCTTCTCGTCCTACGTTTGATCCTAACCTTATTGTTACACCGACGTTTACTCCTAATTCCACTTTTGATCCTAACCTTAATGTTAGACCGACGTTTCCTTCTCGTCCTACGTTTGATCCTAACCTTATTGTTACACCAACGTTTCCTCCTCGTCCTACATTTGATCGTAACCTTATTGATACACCTCAAACATTTCTTTCTAGTTCTACTTTTGATCCTAACCTTATTATTACTCCTTCAACGTTTCCTTCTCCTTCTGAACCTTATCGTATTGTGATTCCTCCAGGACGTCAGGCTTTTCATCCTTCTAATCGTACTCGACCTGGTCCATGGCGTCCTTCTTATGTTACTGGAACCATACCAAAGAAGCCTTATCGTTCAGGTCCTAATTTTCATCCCTCGAAAGTCCTTCGAACATCTCCTAAAGACGTAAAAAAAATAAAACAAGAAGAAAACAAAAAGAATGCGATAGACTTATTTCGTAAAGTTCATAAGTCAATGAAGAAAATGAATATCGCTAAAGAAAATAATGATTTTGTAATACAAAATGTCAGTCCAGTGCTGCGGCCTCTAAGAAGCAACAGTATGTTCAAAGTTACACATATCATGAGAACACGAAAGGTTATATTATCTGCAAAAACAGAAAAACGCATAAGCGCCATAACATTTGTACCATTGGCTACAAGAGCCACGACGACATTATCTAAGTCTTCTACGCCAAGGAAGACTACAAAACGTAGTACAAAACGTATTACAGTTCCAATTCCTTTCATCAAAGTTCTTGCAAATAATAAGACAACCAACATTATGGACTGGTTCAATGTAATGGTTCAAAATGAACTGAAGAATAAGACATCTGTGTTCTATATAGTTAGTACAACAACGACTGAAGCATGGGACCCAAACTCGTCTCAACGACCTCTCAATTTCATCGATCTTACGTAATCCTTAGTTTCATATGTTCAATATTATTCTAGTTTTATGTTTTTGACTTTTTGTACATATAGATGTCATAAACTTCCAATGCAGTAGGTTTATGCAATATCATAAAAAAACAAATGGTTTTTGATTTATGAATTTACCTTGCCTTAACAATATCAGCAATATTGTAACATACACTGCTTTATTTTATATTATAGATACTAGCTGATGACCGCGGCTTCGCCCGCGTGGATGTCAGTCATTATATACTAAAACCTTCCTCGAGAACCACTCTATCCATTGGTGAAAACAGCATGAAAATCGGTGCAGTAGTTTTTGAGTTTATCGCGACCAGACAGACAGACAGACGCGGCGGAGAACTTTGTTTTATAATAATGTAGTGATATTTCAGAATCGACCCAAAATTGATTTCAGGGATGTAGAAAAATGATGCAATATAATGTTAATATTTAACCTAGATTTAAGATACAAGTAATAATACTTGCTGCGCCCTAACAGGGTCATGTACTCATAAGTTTTAGCCTAGTCTGTAACTGAGTGTAGGTACATTATGCAAATAAATAAATAAAATAAAACTACACCAAACTAAGTGCACCTATGTTTACGAAACCGGCCTCACGTCACTGTTGACAGCGCTCTGTCTTGGTTATATATTTGGTCTGAGGTGGTCCTTAAAATAATAGGTAGTACCTAAAAAGTACCTACAGTATATTTTTGACAAGAGCGTTATCGTTTTTTTAATTTTTAACGATGATGTCTAAAAATAAATTATTTTAGCAAGTAAAAAAAGGCCCCGGGCTTTGTGACTAGGTCTAGAATCCGCGCCACCACTGAACTCAAGTCCACTATAAGGGGCACTAATGTGTTGCGCATATAAAAAAAATGAAGTTTAACAATTTTACACCGGAGTTCTGTGGTGGTGCGGACTAGTATTTTCGTGACTTCGTGTGCAATCCGAGGGCGCAATCCAAATAGATGCTCTCGCGTATCTACTATCTACTCATTTGTCCTTGTCTTTGAAACTGTGTTGTCTATGCTCATTATCAGTCATCAAAATGTACTCTGTGGTCATCAGCCTGCTGCTGTCACTTTTGATTTGATTTGTGACATTGTTGAAAAATATACATTTTTCTACAAACTGGAAAGTTCCCTGAATCTTATCGATAAATACGTCGTGGTACTTAATCCATTGAATAATTTGTGATAAATACCTATGAAATGCTTTTGTGTTTGTTCGCAGTGTAAAATAGTTATCTGCTGCTTGTATACACTTATAATACGTATTCTTGCAACAGCTGCAAATTTAATTTGCCTCAGTTCAACTTTTCAAGGTTCCAAAGTCAAGGATCTATTAGATTATTATAATGGCTACTGCTCCGAGCGGGACTCACAACTTCAAAGTTGTTTTACTGGGGGAGGGATGTGTTGGAAAGACCTCGTTATTACTGCGTTACATTGAAGATAAATTCAACGACAAACATCTAACTACGCTGCAGGTATGTACCTACGACTCAAAATCTCTTAATTATAAAAATTATCATCAAATAAATAGTAAATTTTATAGCCCATAAATAAGGCTTACAACCTGTAATTGGTATGCCTCTGATACCATAGTGTTGTAGTAATAGTTACGTTCAGAATTTTATTCGCGTTTAGGGATTATTTACACAAGTTCAAAAGTAAGTCAGATTCCATTTGAGTAACCACTCACTGAACAAATAAAGACAAGGTTTTATGTTGCCAGATGGAATCAGCAATAGTGTTTGCTGGCTTTAGGATTTATCACGACGTCGTTACCACATGCAGTCTCAGGTTGTGATGGTAGACACCAATAGACAGTATTGACTTTTATTTTTATTTCAGGCCACCTTTTTGAACAAGAGATTAAACATCAATGGCAAGCGTGTTAATCTTTCCATTTGGGACACAGCCGGTCAAGAAAAATTCCATGCTTTGGGTCCTATATACTATCGGAATTCTAATGGGGCTATTCTAGTGTATGACATCACTGATGAAGATTCTTTTGGAAAGGTCTGATATATCTTATCACATAAAACATATTTACCACAGTCATAATCAAGAAACCAATGCAAAACTTTAAATGAATAATTTCATGTTTTACATTGATAACTAAGGTGGATGATTGAAAATATTATAATCAGACATCTTTCCCTGTAAATTAAACTTTTCCTTCTACTTTGAAATTTGAATGAGTAATAGATAGGAGTTTAATTGCAGGTGAAAAACTGGGTGAAGGAGCTGAAAAAGATGTTGGGCTCAGATATAGTTCTGACAATTGCTGGTAATAAAATTGATTTAGAACATGAAAGGACTGTTCCCTTGGAAGAAGCAGAGAGGTATGTTTCACCTGATATAATAACCTATTGACTACATTTGCAATCAAAGTGTTAATTAAACACAAAAATATGCAAGAGGGAATAATAATTGAAAGACACATTGTTGCATTTCAGCTATGCCAATATGGTTGGTGCTCAACATTTTTACACATCGGCAAAATTAAACCAAGGAGTGGAAGAGCTCTTCCTCGATCTTACAAGAACAATGATTGAGAGGTATGAGCAAAACTCACAAACAGATGTGAACAGACCATCACAAGTTGTGGTAGTTGATGATGAAGCAGCACCTGCCCAAACCTCGTGTTGCTCAGGGAACAGAAGTAACTAAAAGAATTTAATAAAATAATTATCTGTTCCATGTAGAGTGTAATAGAGTCATAGGCATTATACATGCCTATGGCCAGATAAATGTATGTAATTCTTTCGCTAAATATTTGTAAAAATGTAATATATTATTTGCATTCAGATAATTCATTAAAGAAAAACTTGTTTTAAGTGGTAGCTACTATATTTTGTTGTTTCTTATATCATGAATGTGGACTTATTGTAATATTAAGTATGGTGCATACCAAAAATATACACTGTTTATTATTATGTAAAATATTTTGCCTAAGCTGTAAAAGATCAGAATGTATGTAAGTGCTTGATTATGTGGGCAACAAATAGCCACATACTATGTTAAATTAAGTCTTATTATCTATTCATTAAAATGCTTTTAATCTGTTTTTAAATGTATTTTAAAGTCTAATTGTTATTGTAATAGTTAAGGTCAGGGCAAATTCAAAATTTATATTTCTACCTTCGCAAAGTTCATCTCACTATCCCACGTACAACATGAGGAATTGCGATTGAATTAAGTTTTTGCTAAGTGAACAAATATAATGCTTTAAAAAATTCGTCTTCATTTGTTTAGATGAGTTAATTTTAATTTATATTTGTGGATACTAATTAGTAATTAAATGTATGATAAGGCGATGTCTTTATAATTATGGGGGCATGGAGTGATATTTTATTGTGCCAGGTAACTTGAGAAGTTCCACTAGAGTATACCTAGTCTGGCAGGTCAGGACATGTTCTGTAACAAATTAAAATGGCAACAAGAAGCTTTATTAGCATGACTTTTTCATGACCTAAATATGCGCATAGTAAGAGAAGTCTCAATACTAAATATAAATTTTTGTTCTCATGATAGAGAGCATGTTAAACATCTCTGGCAACATGATCAACCTATTTATTGGTGTATCTCATAATCTCAACATTTTAAATGGAAATAATAATTTATAACCAGACCAGGTATACTGTGAAGATTGTGAGGCAGGGTATTACACTGACATAGGGTAATAATGCACCAAACATCAACATATAGTTGATTTAAGGTGTGTTAGGTCAATAGTTAAATGAAACAAATTCCTTTTGTTAACAATATTCTAATATGCACTACTAGTGTAACTGTGACTAAAACGATAACAACAAACTTGATCTATATAGCATAAGCTAAACAGTTATATCATCATTATTCCAAGATTTTTCGCTGAAAATAAACATATTTCACAGTTTTAAGTAATGAAGGAACACTACCTATTGTGTGTATTATATTAACTGCAATAAAGATTTCATGGATTTGCCAATAAGTGTTTAAATTTACCATCCGAAAATATATTCAACTTGAACCTGGTAAGGTTCAGAGTTGAATTTATTTTACCTAACTAATATTATACCTAACCAAACACAAATAAAATGCTTGCTCACTCAAAGTAATATTGCCAGATCGCAGACAGACAAAGTTAACACAACACACTCGTAAGCATAACCATTACATTTATATTAACTCCAATACAATAAGCATTAGAATAATTAATTCTACACCAAATGCACATTTTATAGCCAACTTATGAGGTAAGATCCTTCGACACGAAGCCTTTATTTAACTATTTGTATGAATTTGCCTTTGTACCAAAAAATTTCATATCTTTGTACATTAAAGTTTATTCATAGTTTCAATGAAACAATACATAACTCTCTAAATAGTACAGAGATATAGTACATTACTGTCGCGGCCTGCAACTGGGCCATTGACGGACGATCGTAAAAAATTGGGCCGAGGCACACATACGTGAGTCCATCAATGCCTGGTTGCGGCCAAGGTTTGTATAGTACTTTTCTCAAATAATGCGCGGAAATTCAAACTGAGTAAATTAATTATAAATTCCAGTATCAATGAACAAAGATAAATTTTTCATGCGCGAATATGTTCATTTGTTTCTCCTTTACAGCTATAAGCTAGTCAAATCGAAATTTAAATAAAATCTTTGATAAGTTAGTTCCTTGCTTGGCACGTGTTGAAGTAAATCGAACATGATCTATGTTGGATTCTGGAATTTATATTAATTTACTTGGTTTGAATTTACGCGCATTATTTGAGAAAAGTACTATATAAGACTTGGCCGCAACCAGGCAAAGATGGACTCAAATATGTGGGCTGAGACTCGTTTTTTTCACGATCGTCCACAATGCTCCTGTTGCAGAGGCCGCAACAATAATGTACTATATATTTCTTGGTACGTATTTTCTAAACATAGTGTAATCCCTTTATGCAGTTAAGACCAACCCAAACACTGCATAACGAGTCCTCAGGCTTATTGTTGACTAACCCTTATTCAAAATAATGGGAGCATTTATAATTCTTATTTCTTATATAACTATGTTTCTATGAATATGAATCAATTACATTATCTTCTACAAATTTATTGCGACTTGCTCCTGACTTGTGCTAGCTTTTTTCTTCTGCGATATTGTCCGCAAGACTTCCATGTCTTTATCATCTAGATCAATAAACTTTTTGAAGTCTGACTTTTTACAATCATATTTGAACTTTTGAGTTGTATCACAGTTTGTTCTGTTTCTTGTGGAACTGGAACATATGTTGTTTTCAGCTAGATCTACAATGTCGCCAGGGTTAACACTGTGTCACTTCTCTAATTCAACATCTTGGTCCTTCATTTTCAATGCTTTTTTGGATTTAGGCTTCACTGTTTCTTTCTCCACAGCATTTTCGTTTTCGGTATCCAAAGGCGGTAAGTCTAAGAGATAAGGCATCATGCTTCGAGATTTCTCTTCGTTCGATAACCACTCCATCTACGATAAAAATATAAATTAGTAGGTAAATACGAGATATAAACGGCGATCACTTTTAGAACTCCGTCGTCATACTATAAAATTATTTGGAGGAAATTAGCGAAACCCTATTTTGCTGTTTCTGTCGCATGTAAGAAGTATACAAACCTTCTGACGATGGTCCCTCACAGCGTCATCACAAATATCAATGCACATTTTCTCAGTGAGGCGTCCGTCGTCCGAGGCATAAGCGGCCGCCTGCCACGCGACCCCCAGCTTGGATAGCGCTCGGCCCGACATGCCGGCCGTGCGCGCGGCTAGAGTCGTGCACAACTCACTGTAGTCGAACTGATCCACGCTCAACCGTCTGTAAAACAATTATTTACTCAATATAATATCAAATGCTACATGTTTTCTAGCTCTGTTAAGTTTTATTTACCTCTTTCCTTCTGATGCTGGTTTCAGAACAAAGGTATCAAAATAAAGACGTATCAAACGTTCGCGCTCTTCAACGCCAGGCAATCCGAATTCTATCATCTTGTCGAGACGATCGTTGATTGCAGAATCGAATTGCTGCGGCGTGTTGGATGCGAGCACCAACATAATCCGGTTGCTCTGGTCAGATGTCCGGTACAGGAATGCATTTAGAGCAGCTCTCAAATCTTCACTAATCCTTTCTGAGGAGCGTTTCCTCAAGAATGCATCAGCTTCATCAATGAAGAGAAGTACACCTGTCAATTTGAAATTATTTGGTAATAAATGTACAATTCACTAAATAAACATGCTACATGCTTTAAGTAAACTACTTACCTTTTCTACTGGTACCGGCCCAATCAAATACTTTATGAATTGCTGCCACAGCATCTTTTCCCATAGGTGCAACATCACCACCAGTAAGGATAGCATATTCCATTCCAGAATGTTTTGCCAGTTTCTGCAAAACAAGTAAATTATTTAACAAAATTATTTTTACACAATACAATAAACAATTTAATAATCTATACACTCACCTTAGAAAATAATGTTTTACCAGTTCCAGGAGGTCCATACATGAGCAGGTTTCTATAAAATCCCTTATTTAAACGTGTATTTTTAGTAGCAATAGCGATATCTCGTAGTCGCCGCTCAAGAGTTGGAGCTAAGACCACGCCAGCTAACGCATCAGAAGGCTTTTTGAAACTCGCTATTGCTTTTGAAACTGTGAGTATTGGATGTTTGACAGCTTCCAATATCGAGAATCTTGATGTTTCATTGACAAGGGTAGGTTTGCCTGGAAATTGAGAAAAGTTATATGAGAACTACTTTGTGCCATCCTGGTTTGTGCTATCTTTTTTTTCTACAATACATTGATATAAAATATTGGTACATACCAATGCGAGCTTCAATAAACCTTGCAGCCACTGATGTTGCACCTTTAGCAGAATATACACCAAGAGCCAGGAGGGATAGCCCACCAGCTGCGGCTAATGTTTTCTCCCAATCGGTGACCAAAGCATTTAGACCAGTACCAACTACACTCCCTGCTGTCCTGTTAATCAATTAGAGATTATTCTTTAGTCCAAAATACTATCAAATTAAAACTTATAATATTTGAAATCCTAATATTAAAAGGAAAAGAGATAGTATGCTTTGATCTAGCTGCTGATTATCTGTTATATACCAACATTAAAATCTTGGGTATTCATGATCCTTACTAATATTATAAATGCGAAAGTAACTCTGTCTGTCGGTCTGTCTGTGTGTCTGTCTGTCGCGCTTTCACGCCAAAACTACTGAACCGATTTAAATGAAATTTGGTACACATATAGTCTACGAGCCTGAGAAAAGACATAGGCTACTTTTATCAACATACAAACGCGGGCGAAGCCGCGGGCGGAAGCTAGTTATGAATAACTGTAAGATACTGCCTTACTAGCTACAATAACATTCGGTTACTTACTTAATACTTTCAAGAATAGTTGTTCTGTTTTCAGCTGCCTTCAATCTTATTTGTTCTAATGTTATGTCCCGGTTTTCACGATCAGCTTTTGCTCTGGCTTTGGCTTCAGCCTCAATTGCCTTTAGCTTATTCTTCTCTCGTAGCTCCATTTCATGCTCAATAGTGGCGCGCCGTAAGGCTTCCTGTTTAGCAACACTCTCTTCTTGTCTAAAAATTTAGTATTATTGTAATATACACTGTATAAATGGAGATAAGGGCTATGCAAGAGTAGAGAAGGGGTTGGATAGACTGTGTGACTACTGAGATGACTGCTAGTAGAGATGGAAAACAACATGCTGCAATTACTCTAAAACAATTAGGATAGTAAAAGAATTGAAAATTATGAAACATTGTAATGCCAGAACATATAAATACATCTAAAGGCATTTGATATAGCTTACTTTCTCAGAATTTCTTCCTGAGATCTTTGTTGTTGTGCCAGTTGGTCTTCATATCTCTTTTTGGCCAACTGATCTTGGTACTGGGCTCTCATCTGATGTTGTTTTGTTTCTTCCTATAGATTTAAAAAGATATCATTTTAATGCATCCTACGGTGCATGAGCTTATGTGTAATACTCAAATTCTAATACTAATAAGATTATAACAAAAAGGCACCTGTAGTGTTTTTCTGCGCTCTTCAAAATCAATTCTCTTCTGTTCAACTTTGGCTTGTTCTATAGCTGCTTCATACTCTTTGATCTTTGCCATTTGTTCTGACTGTTTGGTGCTTTCTTGTAGCTTACTAAGCTCCAATGCATCCTTTGAATGTTCTGGATAATATGACTATAATAAGTAGTTGTAATCAGTGTACCTAACTACCTATATAAAAATGCTAGTATTTGACTGTTTTAGCATGTGTGTTTACAGTAGATCCAATTGTAATTATTTATCTCTCTAAAAGTACTTTAACCAATCATTTTAGTATGTTGTGCTATGTCCACAATGAAGGCTTACAGGTTGATTCACACATATCAGTGAAACCACCGTTCCGACACAGTTCTAGACACAGTGCAAAATATTCTTTCATACATTCTCTGTGAATGCATCCCCACTTGACAGTGTCAGTGTCTCAGTGTCAATGCCGATACCGGCATGAAAATGTATGAAAGAATATTTTGCACTGCGCCGGTACTGTGTCGGAATGGTAGCTTCACTGATAAGTGTGAATCAAGCTTTAATGTATTTTCTCTAAATCTTTATCTAGAACATATCCTAGCAATTGAACCATAAAGGTTCAATGAACTTTTTATTGTTGTAATAGAAAAGCATTTGCACTAAAACGATGAGTTGTTATTTGTTGTATGCGAACCCATAAAGGCCAAATACATTAGTAGGTCCCTAAATGATTGCAGATTCCTAAATATTAAAAGATATCTTCCTGCACTTATGAACTTATACTCGTAAGTTTCTGTCTGGTTAAGAAATTATCAAGCAATATAAAACATACAGTTGGGCGCTTGACTATAGGTAAATGAATTTCATCTAGAGAACAATAGAACTATTCTAACCTATGTAAAGTTAAACTCATGTTTGCATTTTGTTGCCCACAACAAGAACTATGAACATAACATTACTAGAAAATATTCTCGATACTGAATTATAAGATATGAACAGCCAAAATGTTGTTTTTATATTATAGTAGGTCTTGCCGCGGGCTGTAAGGTTATGCGGTCGCTTATGCAATAGCACGCAATGTGATTGATAAGTATCGTACTTTAACTACTTACTTGATTTTTCCAGTTCTCTAGCCGCTTGTGCAGCTCTTTCGAGAGCACTAGAATCAAAGCGATAGGCTTCCATTGCCTTCCTTTCAGATTTGGATAGGTTAGGGGGTGCGGCAGCGCCCCCAGAATCTGCAGGCGGAACATCGGAGGGTGGTGGTGGAGGTTTCGAACTATACCCAAATAACCAGGACATTTTTGCCTTAGGAACCTTTTATAATACAATAAAAAATAATTAAAAAATACAATTTTCTTTTTAGAAATATTTCTATCTTCAGCAACGAGCGAACAACCGATCACCCACAGACCAATACAATAGTAATCTATGCCACAGACTAAGTAGCACAGATGGCACAGAAATCAAGAGGCTAAGTAGCGATTACCACAGAGTAGTACACGAGTAGTACATTCGATCACCGAATTCACCGAGCAAAGTTTTATTGGGGTTTTTTTATGTCATATTTCGCAGGCGCTGGTTTTTGACAGCTTATCATAGACAGAATCATCATTATCTTGTCTATTACTTATTAAAAAATATTTTGTAATTATTTTAGAATATTTTATTAGTTTCTACAAAATACTCATAATCCTAATCCTAACTAATATTATAAATGCAAAAGTGACTTTTTTTGTTTATTTGTTTGTTACGCTTTCACGCTAAAACGGCTGAACGGATTTAGATGAAATTTGGGTCATGGCTAGACCATGCCCTGAATAGGATACTTTTTATCCCGATATTCCCACGGGATCGAGACTTACGCGGGTGAAACCGCGGGGCGCAGCTAGTGAAACATAATTCTTTCACCACACCGACACCTTGTCTAAGCCTAGCTTCAACAACAAAGAGGGTAGTAGCAATATTTCAAGGGCTCCCCGCGAGTTTCTCGTATCAAATATAAATACTTTATTCATTTTAAAGGTATCTGGGTACTATACCTAACCTACCTAATCCACCCAAGACGAAGCTCTGATCTTAGGACATCGGTCCACCTAGTCAGTCCTCGTAGGGCTTACCCACGCCACGTCCTTCTGGACCTTCCGGTACAAGTCCCTATTTCACAACTTTTTAGATGCATAGGCCATCCGCTCATTGGGCTTGCACATGCTTCGAGCTATGCCGGACATGCCGGTTTCCTTAGTTCTCTAGCCGATCTTATTTCCGAATTGATCACGCAGAGAAACTCTGAGTTGACTTGTCTTTTGAGCCTTTTAGCACTTTCACTGCCAAACACATAGCATGCCATAAAATGTGTATATAACAATTGGTATATATATCTATAACAATTGGTCAGTCGAGTACATCGGTGCGCCGCCTATAGCTATACACGTATGTACGACCCGCGAAACGAGTTGTGGGCACGCTAACGAATTATAATAATATATCGTCACACTCGTGAGTCGGGTGCTGGGCACTGAAGGTGTTAATCAGCCCATGTGACCGACCACGTTTTACTGGAACATGAACGGTTCTGATAGGAGGCTGTCACCCCACAGGCTAAACTAGTCACCCAATGGCCAATGGCTCTCCATATTCCTCTCTGGCTATGCTCGGAGTTTCCCTGCTATTCAGTGGCGGAAGTAATCACTCACTGGCAACACGCACTGGTCGAAAACTTTTCTCTCGAAACAGTAGATACACTGCGGTATTTGGAACGCGAAGATATAAATACGTCCGTCACTTCTTGAACGCTATCTAGCAGAGTTGGATTCGACGATTGAACAAGGAACTCACCTACGGCGAGCGATTGAATCATAAACCTCTTATTCGATGTTGGACCTCTGTAGCTTAGGTACTAACTAGGTACCCAGGATTTTGTGAAATCTATATACATTTTTAAAAGAGTGTCCTTGGAGTTTCTTGCCCGTTCTTCTCCATAGAGATCTACGAATTTGAATGGGCAACTAGCTTCAACTTTTTGACTAACTGACCGACTCTTTGACAATTCAAAAGTGCCTGTAAATGGTTTAATTGAAATAAATGCTTTGAGTTTGAGTTTGAGGTACGAACAGTCACGAGCAAAAATATGTATACACTCAGCAAAATTCAATAGTGACTTTCTTGTCGAATAACGATTACAACTTTGAGATGAGACCTATATCATAATAACCGGGGTTCCAAAATACTATGTTCGTAATAACATAAAATTACAATCAATACAGTAGGAGAAAATCACTTTCAAAACATGCTGAGTGTATACATATTAGTGCTCGTGACTGTACATATATATACAGAATGTTATCTAACGAAGGGCGTTCCCGTTAACCTACAGTAATATAGCGTATATACACGCAAAAAAAAATGTTACCATTAAAAAACAAAAAGTTTTTTTAATTTTTTTATAGTAAAGTATTAACAAAAAATATTAAATTGATACGAAAAAGAATCATTCCGTACAAGCACACTTGTCTTTTTAAGTTGAAATACAAGTGTGCGTGTACAGAGTGTTTCTTTTACGCATCAATTTAATAGTTTTGTGTATATTCAGCTGCATCCGGTTAGACTGGAAGCCGACCCCAATATAGTTGGGAAAAGACTAGGCAGATTGATTGTGAATATGTCACTATTATAAATATTTTTTATTTTCAGTTTTTTTTTTAGCGTGTATGGGCGCTATATTGTTGCGCGTTAACGCGAACGCCCTTTGTTAGTTAACATATTGTATACTAACTAGTCAAGGCAAAGGGCCTAGATAAACCATACTGTTATACCTACTCGTAGTTGAGAACCAAAGCAGAATACTGTAAGTACTATACCAGAACCAGCAAAAATCATATTATTATTTATTTTTGGGTTAATAAAAAATAACTTTAGGTACTTCCAATAATACTGCAGTTTAGACATTAATAAAACATTTATTTTCTGTTAAGACAGCCCATATTGCTTATTAATTAATAAAACTATACATAGAAAAAAATATTTTATTAATTGTAATATTTATCATTGTTTATGAAAATAGTTTTTAAATTATAATATGATAGGTATAAGAAAGTTCCATATAAATATTTTATAAATTTATAAAAATGTAAAATGCCTGTAGTTAAATATGTATAAAGAAATTATTTTTATTAAAATACACTGATGTTTTAGAAATAGTTACCTAATATTGAAAATACTTGTAAAAAGAATCTTCAAATTATGATATTGATATTATACTATATTTTTTCTTGTATAATTACTTAAATGACATAAATTATGGAGTACGAAATAAAATGGAAGTTGATACTGATAGGTACATAATTATTCTAATATGATGCCATTACGGCTAAATGCTGCCGGCAGTAGTAAATAAGTTGCTAGTTTTGATAGCAAGGGTGTGTTAAGGACAAGCAAAATTGTATCATCTTTTTGTACCTATCTACTTTTAATAAATGTTTTTTTTTAAATTAAGAGTTAAGACAGACGCCACCCATTAAAAATAATAAAAAGTGGTTTTCATTTAGGCCAGAGTATAGGTTACATGACAAATATACATTCATTAATAACGTAACTAAAACAGTGCAGCGCCACGTCGTGTAGAATCTTTTTATTATGCTGCAAAAAATATTATAAGCTGCACATACTGATGTAAATCTTAACAAAATTATTATGAGTCACTACTTAATAACCTAAGAATTACTTTTAAAAGGTTGGTAACAATGTTTTCCCTAACCATACAGCCCGAATCAAACTATCGGACGCGCGACATAAGTCGCCGGCTGTCACGACTTATACAATAAGCACTGTCGTGTCCGATTTTGTAGGACGATTTTCGTCGATGTTCAGCGTCCGACGTCTGAATGAGCGGTTATCAGAAACAGCATCAGTCAGTACAGTACGTCGCATTCCCGACTGTAAGTCGCGTTCGAAATTTTGATTCAGGCTTATGAGACACACACATTTCATTTACTTCAAAATTATAAGTTACTAATATCAATTAAAATATTAGATCTATTTAAAGTAATGTACACTTAATACATTGAGAAGAACTAATATAAATATAAACACAA
The DNA here is from genome assembly GCA_949152455.1 of Lithophane leautieri. Classification (NCBI taxonomy): domain Eukaryota; kingdom Metazoa; phylum Arthropoda; class Insecta; order Lepidoptera; family Noctuidae; genus Lithophane; species Lithophane leautieri. The sequence goes on along the minus strand of OX424458.1, from coordinate 14,669,768 downwards.
TGTTACTGAATTAGCTGGAAAGTACAAAATAATAATAAACCATTTTTGTAAACCTAACCGGTTAGTCAGACTAACCAATAAGGGCAAAGCCTAATTTCTGGAACGAAAATCAACACAATAATTAACTAGCAAATATCAAGCGCCCGTGAACTGCTGTGATCAGTCGCATCACTTGACTCGCGTTTAATTTTGACGCGTCGTCGATAATCGTGGTGCCAGAAACCGGGCGTTGAGAAAGAAGACAGAACACATTTTTAATACTGGGAAATAAGATCGATACATTCGAGTACACTTATATTTATTGTATACTAGCTGATGCCCGCGGCTTCACCCGCGTGGATGTCGGTTATTATCCTTAGAACCACTCCGGTTATTAACCTTCCTCGAGAACCACTCTATCCATTGGTGAAAACAGCATGAAAATCGATAAAGTAGTTTTTGAGTTTATCGCGAACGTACAGACAGACGCGGCGGAGGACTTTGTTTTATAATATGTAGTGAGTCTAACCATTACAAATATTGACTAATACCTACTGCAACTATGGAGTTTTACCACAATTAATTTACAGGGTGAAATTGAATTCATGTGCATCCTACTAAGGGGTCATTAAACTCATTATTATGAACAATTTTTACTAAGGGACCAACATTGAAATCGCGAAAAAAAAAATAACTATGACATTTGACTGTTTCTTTCGCGAGTTTTTGGGTTTGTTCCCCCTTATGAGGATGCTCATGAATTCACCCTGTATAAAGCTTGTATTTAGATTTTGAGTTCCAAATTGTGATGCTATCTATTAATTAAGTGTTATCAATAAAAACATTATCTATATCATTATTCATTATTATTCTACATATAAATTGCACCATACCATACATATAATAATTATACGCACATGAGGTACTACTTGCTAAACATTTAGAATATTCATTAAAATCGTGTACTTATGTGATTCGAGCGTTACGTTGTCGTGCCATGAGGAAGACCATTTTGGCACTGAATAAAAAATCTGTATAATACAATAATATGGCTCTCTTATATGTATTAAAATTACGTAAAAAAAACGACTCAACTCATAAATTATTAATTTCATTAACTAAGTCAACAAGTTAAGATTGTATTCCCATACGCTAGAAAATTATTATGAAATAGGTATAACACAACAGCATAATAGACTTTATTGCTGTTGTGTTTATAGTATAGAACTAAACTCCTCTCCCTCTAAATCTGGCCCCGCAATCTAGCCAGACATAAGTATTCATATCACTATCTCTTTGTCCCAAATTGGGGGGTAGCAATAACCGAATTTACCCTTCGGCAGAGTCTGTCAACACTGTCGTCGATATTCGCGCGACATTCGGGACTCGTGGTCAACTTATATAAAGACTAGCCATTCATCTCATAATTGACACCGACTGTGGTTCCTACGTAGTAGCGAACCCTTTGACTAGGGACAATAAATTACTGTTATTAAATAACTTAATTAATAAGGAATTCTATGAGTTTTCTTTCATGTGGGAACATAATCTAAAAATTATTAATAAGTGTAATAAAAGCTTAATAAAAATAGGCAGGGTATAAATGGAGGATTCCAATGCAGATCTCTGAAAGTTCAATTTTTCAATCACGTAACGGTTTCGTCAATGTCTGCTGGGATTCTTATCGTCGGTACCTGCCTAAGTAAGCGCCGCAGTTGGGGCACTTGTGATGCACGTCCATGCAGCTGTCTATGCAGCAGGGGATGAGGCAGCATCCCAGGACACATCTGGAAACAATTAGTCACATCTTGTATTAAATTATATTGTATTAAGGTTTAGATAAGACAGGCGCTCAAGGCTGTCTCATTATGCCCAATGGCATTTCATCTGCCTACGTTAATGCAATTATTATTACCGTGATTTAATAATAACTTTTGAGTCATGTTGTATATTTTAATAACTCACCCCAGAAGAAATATGATGGCTCCAGAAATGTAAGCAATAAGTCCAGGTTTTGTCCGAGTGGCCGTATCTATCTCAGCGTGGCAGCTGGGGCAGATCATGTGAGTCGGATGAGGACCTACTGGCACCACAGTCGTTACTATGGAAGGTCCAGATGCTGCAACAAACAAATCACTTGCTATAATTTAAGGGATGGTAAAGAATATGCATCATTCGACTAGATATATATTAGGAATTTCTTAACAAGTTTTATTAAAAATACAAAGAGTGTCTTCCTGCTCTTAATATCGGATCTATAGATTCCTACTTTACAAATGCTTTAGGTCGTTTTCAATATTAAGTGTAACTCGCCTCGTTTTCAGTAACACTACGCGATATTTAAATATATTGCCTAACGCCGAAAGGAGAATGGGCACCGATCTATGGGTATCTGCCCTAAAGCCCAATAGCCATTAGATAATTATACCAATGGAAATAGTTTTTCAAGGAGAACCTTATCTACTACACGACTTTTGCCAACTGTTGAGATGTATCCATTGGCATATATCTTAACGCTATTGGACGCCGGGGCAGATAAACCTACCTAATCTCCTTTGAAACTCCAACAGTGCTTTTGTTAGACATTACTTGGTCTTGGTAGGTTTCGCCGGTATCGCGTATCGTTAGCGATATCGTTTGCTCGTGCAAACTTGCGCGATAACACAGGCGCGACAGGCAGAGCAACCGTTAATTATCGCGCCTGCCATATAGCTTCAGTCTGGACGGGCCTTAAGGCTAATAAAATCCCTTACGTATGGAGCTAATAATAACTCATCTAAAAAGTCTGTTTGCTATACAGTAATTAAAATTACTCACAATATTGTTGGAACAAAGGATTCCAGGATTACTTTATAATACCTAACAATATTCTTTGGACAATGTATCAAATGTTGAATCATCTTGTTCAATGCCAAACCACAAAATATCTCGCGTAGCGGTTGCGACTTAACAAAATGAAGGCAAGTTAGTTAGTGGCCTTCACAAAGTTGTCTAGTATAACTTAATATTCTTTTACTTATTAACGTTTTTTTGTCACATTATTATTAGGGCCATAGTAATATGTATGAACAACTTGAAGCTCAGCACGGCGCAAAGCAACATAAACAACATTATAAATGTACTTATTTATGTATAAGTATAATATTGTACTAGCTTCTGCCCGCGACTCTGCTCGAGTGAAATTTTGGTCCCCGACCCACGGCAGCGTCACGTCACATCGGGGCCCGCCCGCGCTTTTAATTGGTTTTAGCTTAGCATTTTTCTGAATGTTTTTCTTTTTGCTCAGCTACTAAGAGTAACCTTCCTCAAGAAATGGGCTATCAAATGCTACAAGAGTTTTTCAAATCCGACTGATAATTCTTGAGATTAATGCGTTCTAATAAACAAACAAAAATTCTTCAGGTTTAATAACTTATTATAGTGTGTACTAGCTGCGCCCTGCGGTTTCACCCCCATAAGTCCCGATCCTGTGGGAATATCGGGATAAAAAGTATCATATTTATGTCCTAAACCCGGTCATGGTCTACCCATGTGCCAAATTTCATCCAAATCTGTTCAGCGGTTTTAGCGTGAACAAACAAAAATACTCACTTTCGCATTTATAATATTAGTTGGGATTAGGATGAGTTGTCTTTTTTAGTCAATAAGTATTATTTGTGTTTTATCATATTAATCTAAAAGACGAAACACATGAGGTAACTATTATTGTTTAACCAAAAAATAATGTCTGCTTTGTATGTTTTCTTAATTCTCATGTGACATTGACTACTGGGTCAAGGCTGCAGAATATGTGCAGCCATAAAGTATCCTTATTTATTTTTAGTTTAAGCTTAAAGTCAATGTATTTTGCCTTATAAAACATAACATAACATCACGCCTGTAATCCCCGAAGGGTTAGGCAGAGGTGTATTTGCCTTATTCTCCATACAAAAAGTTATAATTCGAGGTTCGGCTCTGGTCTATTTTTTATAAGTAATAAAAGAGTATTTCTGTTGTTTAGCCATATTATGTATGAGCATTTGTATTCAAGAGAGAAAAGGAAAATCCTTGATCACACTTATGTTGAAAATATAATATATGCGGCATATATTATATTCTCAACATAACTGTGATCTTTTGTTCCCCTCTTTAACACTTAAAACATTCAACAAAATAGTTATCTGCCCTGCCCCTGTTACGTGGGACTAAAACATAACTGGCCAAATGTGTGTGTACCATACACCTCTGCCTAACTCTTTGGGGAATCAGGTGAGATGATTTGTGTAAACCAAAGATCCCACTTATCTAAATAAATAAATCCTAACCCTGTGTTGACCCACTGCAGGGCAAAAGCCTCCCCCCATCCTAACTAATATTATAAATGCAAAAGTAAGTTTATTTGTATGTTACGCTTTCACACTAAAATGGATAAACGGATTTTGATGAAATTTGGCAGACGGGTAGTCCATGATCTGGAGAAGGTCATAGGCTATGTTTCATCCTGAATCGCAGATGAAGTCGCGGGCAACAGCTAATCAAAAATAAATCTAGGGAAAATAGGATCTGCACAGACCCCACGTGACTGACAGTGTGATTGTTTTGGTGCAAAAAGCGAAAGGTTAATCATTGCAAAAAAAAATGTGCTCGCGAGGTCTACTATTTGCAGAACTACTAGTTATCTTGTATTTATGGGTGGAAAAACCATGGACTGATCTAACTCCACCAAAACTACAAATATGGGTGAGAGCTACCGACACATACTAATTATATTGCAACAACACACACACTAATTATGACTGAATTATAATTAGTAATAACTTGTGATGTTTATAGCTACAAGGTTTTATCTATGTAACAAGTTGGTATTAGCATAAATTATTATAGTTGATAATATCAACATTATCAATGTCAACTTTAACATTTAACTTAAATGTCTGCATTAATCTCTAGAATGGTAAAGATGCATCAAGGTTAAAACACTGTATATCTGAATTTTAAGAAGCTGTAATTTTTTTACTTGCACTTCCCCTCTTCCTCAAGCTAGCAATGGTTTAAAGATTCAGAACAAATCAATTGCTTACTCAGCCTTAGGTTAATATTAATAAACAAATATATATATGACTGGGGACCTTATTTCCCTAAGTGTTGGTTGCCTGTTCCACTAACAAATAATAGAAGTCTTTTTGTCAACTAGCATATCTTTGAAAGTAATGTTATTATTTCTTACATTTATGTACAGAACAGAAAATAACTCTAATTTAGTTTATAAATTATCTTAAGCTTATCAAAGCGATCACCTATTCAATACTTACTATTATTGCTGTATGCTGTTGAATAAATAGATATCCAGTGAGAGAGAGAGAGAGGTGCAGTTTGGAGAAATTAATAAGGTCAGTATCATAAATAAGAGCAGCCTGAACTCATCGCCAGATTTGTAAGCATAAACAGATCACTCTGTTATGATTGGATTATCAGATTTAACATAATATTAGTATCATAGCTACTTACATGGTGGGTACTGTGGAGTGTAAGGGCTGGATGGCCCAACACCCCCAACAGCTTGGGAGTAGCTGGGTGGCGCAGCTGGCGGCGGCTGCGTAGTATGCGCGTTACCCCAGCCATATGGAGGAGGGTTCCAGCCTTTTTCCATTGTGCCTTCTGCGAAATGTTCAGTAAACACTAAGGTAACTGGTAATAAATGCTCCTCACAATCAGTCACTGTGATGCAATACAATCTTGAAGCTATTTTTAGGTATGACTCCACCAACCTATATATCGCACAAGTACCGTGAACTTCTCCCGAGTACCTGGACGTTTTGCAAAAGAATTTTATTAGCAACCAAACTCGGCGAAGCTAGAAGAAAAATCAATATTTGCACTAGCGACCAAATAAAAATGGAGGGAGAACTTTTATTGTAAAGTATTAGTTACACATAGTAAAACAACAATTCGTTTATTCACTCAGCAAAGTGACACACACAATAATGCACAGAGTACATTTTTTTATGCAATAATGTTCCAAAGAGAATTTGTCATTCTGCAATAAGTTACATGAAAAATAATGATGTTTGAAGCGTTTTGTTTACAAAAAAACGCACGTGGTTAAAAACCGCGTCGATTTGCGCCGTTTGGGCCTATCCGCCCGTCCCGTCCCGTCCGCTTTCGAGAAAAATAGATTTAGTCATAAAAGTCTTTTCAGACTATGCTATAATATATGAGGGGTCTAAAAGCAAATCCGCCACTGTCCATCTTGAACGAAAACTAAAGTATGAATGCCATCTAGTAGAGCTTGTTAAAACTAATTTAGTACATTTAACAATTTAGACGCAAAGTTCCCACTGTCCCATAGTAAATGGTGTTTAAAAGTTAAGGTGAGAAGCAAAAACGCCACTGTCCTAAACCAATCACGTGCAAACACGCCATTGTCCATTTCAGCCAATCACAGGCCGCTATTTTAAGATGTTCAAGATGGCCGCAGATGGTGTCGTGGCTGTGATTTCCTTGTGAAACTGTGGTTGACTATTTTGCGTTTTAAAATTACATTTCGTTATAAAACCAGTAAAAAATGGAAGAAAATGTAGTGGAAGTGACTCCAGAACGCGCTCGCAAAAAGAAACGAGCACCAGAGACGTGGAAACGGGCTATATCAAAGGTTGAAAGGTAAGAATTTTTTCCTTACAATGGCGTGTGTTTGTACAATCAGCACGTAAAGTTATTGAATCTTAGTTTGGGATGGCATGATTTTTTTTTATAGCACGTTTCTTTTTATTGCTTACTAACTGAGCCCGTAACTGTTAGAGTGTAAAGCGGACAAAAATAATCCTTTGTTGTTGTTTTTGTACTGATACTTGTATAGATACCTACCTAATTATTGTTTCTAGGAATCCGGTCTAAACGGCCAAAACGGAACATTAATAATTTTTGCTCAGCCCGTCTGTCTGTCCGTGGATCTGTTAACCCATCGTATGGGTATTTATTGAATAGGTCTCATAAAATGGTTATTTCAGACTGCTTATTTTTACAGGTACTCAGCTAAAATGCCACCAGGTTTGCCACGCTGTAATCATGATGCGGAAAATAAACAGTTTAAATGTTGCAAATTGACGATACTAGATATACAAAATTTCCATGGAGAATTTTATAAGACAAGAAATAAAAAGGACCAAGATGCATTTTTATTGAAGCACTGCAGAGTGTCAAGGGTGAAAAGACGCCGGCCAAGAGTTGGTCAGCGCCAGCCAACACAAAATACAACAAAATTATTTGTTCGAAAGAGAAATTCAGTGAAATTAATACGAGTTTGCCAAAAAACTTTCATAAATATTTTGGGGATTACTGAGCACAGAATAAGAAAAGTATCTCGAACATTTGCCAGCACAGGATCCATAGTTCAAGAAAGAAGGGGTGGAGATCATACATCGGCCAAAAATATCTATAAATTGAGAGAAGTCAAAAGATTTATAGAGTCATTTCAGTGCTTAGAGTCACATTATTGCAGATCGACCGTTATGAGAAAATATTTGCCATCTACTCTAAACATTCGGAAAATGTGGAGAATGTTTAATCAAAGCAATGAAGTCCAAGTACGTGAATGTTACTTTAGATCAATTTTCAACACATGCTACAATCTAGGATTTGGAAGCCCTCGTACAGACACTTGTTCCAAGTGCAATGAGCTACTTGAACGTATAAAAAAATCAACAGATCCAACTGAAAAAGTAAATTTAATGACGGAGAAAAGGGTACATATGTTGAAGGCCAGAGCATTTTATCGACTGCTAAAAGAAAAAAGGGACGATTTAGTTGTGTTTTCTTTTGATTGCCAAAAAAATCAGGTGTTGCCTAAAATATCTGATCAGGCGGCATATTACAGTCGCCAATTATATATATATAATTTTGGAGTCGTAAAGTCGGTGCCAGAAAATACCTTGAACAGGGACAACGTAACGCTGTATACCTGGACTGAAGATGAACACCGTAAAGGAGCAAATGAAATAGCGTCGGCAGTCTATAACACGCTTCAAAATACAGTGCAAAATGAAAATGTCAAAACTGTTCGACTGGTGGCGGATGGATGCGGCGCCCAGAACAAAAACAGCATTATGATTGGTATGTGCGCTAAATGGTTGACTCAGGCACCGCGGCATATTAAAACAGTCGAGCTAGTTTTCCCCATTCCCGGTCACTCGTTTATTCCACCAGATCGGGTTTTCGGTCTTGTTGAGAAGGAAATAAAACGTATGGAGACCATTTTAAAACCTGTGGAATACATAGAAATCTTTAAAAAATATGGGACTGTTGTGTCATTGAACAATGTTAAAGATTGGAAAACTGCTCTCGGAAATATAATTCGCCCACCGGGAAACTGGCATTTCCAATTTAACCAATGTAAACGATTTTTCTTAAAACGAAAGAGAAGCAATGATGTTTCCATAAGAGGGGAGCCTAACTACAATGCTGATCTCGGAAGTTACAAGTCAGTTTTAAAGAGAGGTAAAACATTTATTGACCTAAACCCGGATTTGATTGAAAAAGACAAAGTTGTAGTAAAGAAAGATAAAATAAAAGATGTTGACGCTCTACTAAAAAAACACTTTGGCGAGAATTGGAGGTCTAGGGATGATTTAGACTTCTACAAACAGGTACTGCTACGAGCAGAAAACGGAATAGACGAAACTGAAGAGTGTGAAGATGAAGAAATATGTGAAGTTGCAATGCCTGATTCGGACTTAAGAATTTAAAGAATTTAATTATATAATTAAACATGTTTTACCGGACTTAAGAATTTAATTGCTTACCAAAATTTAATTTGTTATTACTGGATTTTATAAAATAAAGAGATTTATAAAAAAAAATTACAACCATTTGACTTGTTTCACTGACTGTACTTTTGTCTTATTATATACGCCAAAAAGCAAATGCGCTACTGTCCTTTCCCTTAGACACAGATTCACCACTGTCCAATGTCGGTTAGACGCAGATTCACCACTATCCAATGTGAGATGCAAAGTCACCACTCTCATTTCTATTTTATTGGGTTTTATCAAATTTATATTAGTTTTCAATAGAATGCATATTGATTTCAATTTAAAATAGCTTCCCAGGCATTAAAAACAGGCATTGCTATAGAAAATCGAATATAATATCGCTTTGCTAAAGTTTCTTTGAATGACCTCGATACAATTTATGGACAGTGGCGGATTTGCTTTTATACCCCTCATATAGCATATAGCATTATAGTTCATAGCACAACAATATCGCTCGCCATACATTTATTTGGAACACGTTCACACTTTGCTATACTATATAATTATTGGAAATGTATGGCGAGCGATATTGTGCTATGAACTATATGCTATATATTATAGCGTAGTCTGAAAAGACCTTAAAGCGTTGTCGTACACACTTGATATCAAGCTATATACTTCCAATAAAGGCTGACCTCGCATTATACGGAAATCTTAAATCAAAGACATTAGCGCGATCAGTCAGCATATTATACTGGAAATGTATAGCTTGATGTGTAGCTGTAGCCGTGTGTTCGTATGTGTATGTGTGTATTTTAATTCATAATTCTATAATTTTATTATTCTGTTGTGTATCAGCGTCGTCAGTGCGGGGGGAGGAAGGACCATGTTGACGTGGAGACGCATGGTAGTATACACTTACAGGGTCAAATTATTTAGCTAGTGAAACTCCGTAGACGTGATGGGTATTGATGTACTTATAAACGGAGGAAAATGAGGTTACAAACGAAAACTTGTGATAGCACTGCTGTTGGTCCAGAAACTGCCAATGTTGTGTTACATGTGTTTACTGATGTAAACACACATACATTTTATAACTAGATAAATATGTAGTAAAATGGGGATAAAAACTGCCACTTGCTCACTACAGATTGTGCTACTATTGCTTGGGTGATCATATGGGTTGTCCAAGAATGTGAAAGCTAGCTGTCACTATCCATATTTTGTTTCTAAACAAGCTACTTTATAAAGCACTAGCTGATGCCCGCGACTTCACCCGCGTGGATGTCGGTTATATCTAAATATATATAACTCAAATCAAAATCCTTTCTTAGCGGATGCCTACGTCATAATATCTACCTGCATGCCAAATTTCAGCCCGATCCGTCCAGTGGTTTGGGCTGTGCGTTGATAGATCACTATGTCAGTCAGACAGTCACCTTTGAGTTATATATATTTAGATTAGTAATTGCAATTTGCCCCATTGCTCAGCTGTTGACTGCAGACATACAGGCACCACGTATTTCCCAAAGAAGTTAAGAGACGAAAACTGTGGGAGAAAACTCTTTAAAGAAACAATTGGAAACTTAATAATTCGTCGTAATGATCCTACTATCCGTAGAAGACCTAAAGACTTTTTTTAGGTGAGAAGTTCATAAAGAGATGATGCTTCCAAGAGAACTAAGTCTGTTTTCATTACAAGCATTGTGGGTAGTATGTAAATATATTACATAGGATGTGTGTATTATCATATATTAGTTCAATACTAGAACATCTGCGCGAGTAGTGACTTGTTTACCATAAATTTATGGATAGTGGCAGCTAGCTGTTATATTCTTGGACTAGTGATAGTAGCGACATCTGAAATGAGCAACGGGCAGTTTTATCCCAATTTGCAGAATAGTGCTCCGAAGGTTTTGCTGTCATAGTGTCATTTATTTCACACTAATCTGTGGTTTTCCTTTTCTGGTTTTGCTTTCGAGTCTTGTTTTCCTTCCATCAGAGTTAAAAATAAAAGGTACAAGTCTGAAAACTTTAATAATCTTTTATTTAATGATTTTCTTATAATCCCTCGCTTGTTGTTTCTCTGTTAGTAAGTGAATTGATACAAGTCTGCTTAGAGTTGGTTCAGGTGTGTTGATTGATTGTGACCTTATTTTTATAGTGTAGGTAGAGCGAGATGTCGTCACCACGCCCGAAATCTCCTCGAACTCCCGTATTGCCTAAAAAGGAGGATAAAGAAGAATCATTCTGGGACAAAATTGGCACTATAGGTCGCAAGAAGCGCATAAAAGAAGGTAAATATGTGGTATGATGTTTGCAAAGACTCCTATCAAAAATATTTTTGTATGGCTGTTTGGGTTTAATTTTTTTAACAATACGCCATCTAAGGAATGAGTATTGGTTCAAAGATATTTTTTTTGAGAGATTCTTGTACCTTTTAAAGTTGGTTCACCTTTTATGATAGAATCTTTAAATTTTTACGCTTTCTGTGGTCAATTCCTCAATTTTTAATTTTTAATAAATGATCAGTTAAAAAATAAATTATCACTAGTATCTTTACGTTTCCATTTGGTTTGTTCATGTAGTGCAAGATGTGCAAGCTGAAGGTAAATTCGCCATTGATTCTCCGGGGAGCCCGACTGCCCCAGAAATACCACCTGAAGAGTACAGTTTACGTAAGTTCAAAGTTTCATAAAATGATTGACTATAAAGCAATGTTCTCACTATAAATACACTGTGTGCTGTATGACTCATGCAACATGAGTAAATGTTATAATTAACACAATTTTTATCCTAAATGCCTTGTTATTTTCAATCTTAAATGGTCAGTTACTTTACTTTTATAGTTGTTTTTTTGTTTTGTTGGAACCTATGACTCACATAGGTGTGTCTGTGGTGCAGTTATCCTGCCAAGCAATGTAACAAACAGGATAATTCATGTTGAATAAATACCTATGTTTTTATCTTATAAACTGACTTCTATAAAAATAATTGTAGATGACAATGAAGAACGAGCCATAATTGAGCCGAGGTCACTTGAAGATCCTAGAGTTAAAGACCTGGTCCAAGTGCTTATAGATTGGATCAATGATGAGCTTGCCACTCAAAGAATTATTGTCAAGGACATCAGTGAAGATTTATATGATGGTCAAGTACTTCAAAAGCTCCTTGAAATGTTGACAAAGACCAAACTAGATGTGCCAGAAGTTACCCAGTCTGAAGAAGGACAGCGACAGAAGCTTGCTGTCGTACTCAGAGCAGTGAATCGGGTATGATTAGATAAAAAGTATAATTATTATGTATCAAAATGCTACACAGCAAATGTATACACATTTATTTGTGTCTATATAGGTATTAACATGTGACTTATTTTGCAGGTTCTTTATGGAACAACCAAACCTGTGCCTAAGTGGAGTGTGGACTCCATCCACTCAAAGAATGTTGTATCTATATTGCATCTACTGGTTGCTCTGGCGCGCCACTTCCGCGCCCCCGTCCGCCTACCTGAAAACGTGAGCGTCAATGTTGTGGTGGTGAAGAAAGACACTCCTAACCAACTGTCTCACAGGTACATTTTTAATTGCCATAGAGTTGGTATTTGTTATTTTAAAGCAGTCTGTATGGCATACTAATTCCTTAAAACATTATTTCAGGACATTTGTTGAATCCATAACAACCACCTATGATGATCTGGGAATGAAATGTGAAAGAGATGCATTTGATGCTTTGTTTGATCATGCTCCTGATAAGTTGCAAGTGGTGAAAAAGTCACTCATTACTTTTGTTAACAAACACTTGAGCAAAGTCAATCTTGAAGTGATGGACTTGGACACCCAGTTCCATGATGGTGTATACTTGTGCCTTTTAATGGGACTGCTTGAGGGATTCTTTGTGCCTTTATATGATTTCCATCTGATCCCAGAAGATTTTGACCAGAAGGTTCATAATGTATCTTTTTCTTTTGAACTTATGCAAGATGTTGGACTTGCTAAACCAAAAGCAAGACCTGAAGGTAAATGATTTTATTTGTATCACAGTAATTATCATTCATTTGCTACTTTCACATTATTTTATCTTTCATTATTTCCTTTTCCAGATATTGTGAATCTCGATCTGAAGTCAACACTGCGGGTCTTGTATAATCTGTTCACCAAGTACAAGAGCATAGCCTGAGAACAATATTTAAAACTATTATAAAACTTATTAATGACCGTGTTTGTGCCTGATCTATATCTTAATAATTGTATTAATAATATAGAGTGTTAATGACATACTAGTAATGTATGACGGTGCTTTATCTTAACTAAGTATAGACATAGAGAAATAAATTAATTTACTAACAACCTATATGCTTTTTCATTCAGCTTTCCTCATCAGTACTTCTAAACAATCTGAACATGGGCCTCCTAAATTCGCAATGAACTTGTAGCAGCCCCATCTAGGCTGCTCATGAAATAGGAATAACGTCAAGAATTCCGGAAAAGAAAACTCCTTTAAATTGAGTTACAAGTCTTTATTTGTAATAAAAAATTGAATACAAGATTATCAATTTATTTTCCAATACACAATATGAAAATACACAAAGTCACGAGTAAAATGTAAAAAAATTGTGATCATAAAGCATTCACGGCATGCTGTGAATTTCACTCCATGTTAGTTATTAAGTAAGTCAACATGTTGCAAATATAGCTCTCAGGTATTTAATGGACTATTCGTGAACGGGGATCTATACGACGCTATAAAACATTTTTATACTTGACAAAAAATTAACTGCTGCATAAACATATTGAACAAATCTGAGGAAAATTACTTATTTCACATCAATAGGCATACTACATTTTTACTTCCACTGTCAAACCTATTATTATTAAAATTATATTGTATTATAAGCAGGAAAGACATTGAGCAAACACAATCTCATAAAGCTGCGTTTATATTATATTCACTAGACAAATATTCTTTTAAGTATATAATGATATAAAAGTAAAAAATGTAGGTGTTGTTTTATTCCTACACCTATACTGTGATATTAGCCGTTTCGTTTATAATTATTGCTTTCTCCAGGGTGTTTATTTCACAGCTGTATAGCTTGATCTTATACTACGGGATATATATTAATTACTATTTAAAGTAAGTAGACCAGTATGTAAATTTTTTTAATTATGAAACTGAATTATGTTTGATGTGATTACACAATATCAAATAAAATATTACCTATTTTATTCTTATCTCGTAAATCTTCGATTGTGTTAGTATCTACTGGTGTAAAATTAATTGCCAAGTGGTTGTAAATAATACAGAAACAATAAATTGTCATAGGTAGCTGCCGATATATTGATTAATAAATAATATAGTTACACAACACATAAAATATATTAATCACAACGATAACTAAAATAGAACTAAGGAATTATTTGGAACAACATGCTTAGTATTGCAGTCAATTATAAAACTCGATATTATATTAAAATATATTTCTCTTAATCTGTTTCTAACAAAAATAAAATAAAGCATATTTAGGGGCATTTGTAACAAAACATTCAGCTGTATGTACGTTCTTGTGCTCATATTGGCATTGCAGCACTTATAGGGGCAGATGAGTAGTTTGTGGTTATTGTATCCCTACATACCATGCCATCTAGGTTTATGTGCTTGCATAATATTAATTTTAGGGACCCCTTGTTACTATATCTATGTACTATATTAGTTGTTGTAGATAAAATCTTACACCTAAAATCGCTGCCTGCAAACCGATTCGGATTACATTTTAATTGACTGGTAATAAATAGGCTCATAACATTACCTAGATCAAGCATCACTTATTTGCTTTCAAAAATAATTTTCTGTGTACACAGCGCCTCATCGCCGTACTTATTTTATTGGCCTGTGTATAAAATGTATACTTCCAGTCATTTTACTTGTTATTTTGATAAAAATAACACTAAGGTGCAAAAATATCTGTCTGTTATCAATATGCATGGGAACTCATGAAAGAAAATTACATTTAAATGGATGAATTCACTGTACCATTGCTCATGGAACATACGATGAAAGTACCTCAAAGGTATTGTGTCAATGAAATAACATAATGTTGAGTATTTTTACAATAATAAATTAATACATATGGATTTATTAAAATACTTCATCTTAAAACCTAATAAAAATACGTAAGCATTAATAAAATAAGTACGCGTAATATTGCCATCAATACTAGACTGTCTTCCCTGTCTCGTCATCTAAAAATAAAATCATGGAACTCGCCATAACGACGTAACTAAGTTATAATTAATAATTAAGAAAATCTAGTCCCGTGGTAGCAGGTCACATTACCCAAATTAAAATACTTTTTATTTTCATTAATAAATAATACGTAATAACGAGTTGGAATGTTTGTTAAAAATGCTAGTATTTCAAAACTAAAATATTATTCAATCGATAAATAATAATATGATAGGAGAAAGACGTGATACCACGCGGCTATGAAATTGTCACGAGTAATCATCGCGTAATGGAAAGGTTTTCATGTATCTAACCATACCAACTGTGAATTGAGTTGATACGTCACTGTCGATTTGAGTGCTGATTCGGTGACGTCTCGATTACTAAAATAGAGAGAGAATCTACGCAGAGAACTTATTAATTCCCTAATAAATAAAGAATAATCTGTGACAGCGCTACTCGACCAAAACCAGCCGTACCAGCCTGGCAGTGCAGGATCGAGCGTCGTATCGATGGGGCCAGGGTACTCATCGGCAAACTATACTGCTTCAGGGAGGGCAATACATGACCACGAGTGATGCGCTTTGTGAGACGGGCATTCTCGGGGACAGGAATCAGCCCTCCAGAATACATATCTCGTGTCACAGAGCGCATCGACTTCCTGAAGCAAAAAGTTTGTGCATGGGCGAGCCGTATTCGACGGTATAAGCGGCGGGTTGACCGATACACGCAGAATCGCATGTTCCAGAGCGATGAGAGGTGGGTATATAGAGCATGGGAGCGACCTGAACAAAATGTGACAGACGTCTGCCGCCCGGATGATGCCGCCACGAGCGCATTCTGGCGCAACATCTGGTCGGTACCCGTCTGTCACGCTGAGGCTGATTGGATACAGAATGTCGAGCGAGTGTGTGAAACTATACCAGAAATGGAAGCTGTATTAATCACTTCACTAGACGTAGCCAGAGCAGTCCGTCCGTTACCGAACTGGAAATCACCGGGACCGGACGGACTGCACAACTTTTGGTTAAAATGGCTAACTAGTTCACACACTCGCCTGGCATCTCAATTCCAGTCATCCTTAGAGTCTGGGTCGCTACCACAGTTTCTAACAACAGGCGTTACCCACCTGCTCCATAAGTCAGGTAGCCCCGCGGAACCCAAGAATTATAGACCGATGACATGCTTGTCGATGGTCTATAAACTTCTTACATCCATTTTGAGAGTGAAAATAAACATACACATTGATAACAATTCAATAATGTCCGCCTCTCAAAATGGATGTAAGAATGGGTCCCGCGGTACTAAGGAGCTACTCCTCATCGACATGGCCATAAGCCAACAGGTTCGTCGATCCCGTAAGGACCTGTCGACATGCTGGATAGACTATACGAAGGCCTATGACTCGGTGCCACATACATGGCTCATGAGGGTGCTGGAGTTGTACAAGATTGATGCAACTCTACGCACCTTCCTTGAGTCGTGTAAGAAGAATTAATTATCTACCCAATAATCAATAAGTAGACTATAAAATACAACTAGTATTTAAAACTACCTACCTGTATGTCTCAACTACAACCGTATTATAAATTATTCTTACTATTACTAATAATGTGCATCAATGTTGAGTGCATATCAAAATTATGGATATTCTTTTCAGCAAGACGTAGAATATAAAAGTCTTCTAAAAAGTACATCCGCTATCTTGATGTCCACTGTGTACAATGTAGTTGGCATCACGAGACTGGACAAGTGGACTCTATGGAACTCTAAGCAATCTAGATTATTGATTGTATTTTGATCTATAGCTAAATTCACTATTTTTAGTGTATTAAAATCGCTCAAAGAGATGTCTAGCACAACTAGTGTAAATCATTATAACATAATATTATTGAGAATTCCGCGGTCAATGGTAGCCATAACAAGTTGTTGGGGATACGAGAAACAACAAACCCTGTTACTTCAAGCGAATATTAAGGAAGAACGACATGTCAACAAAAAAGAAGAAATCACAAACAAGGTTGTGGCCACAAATAATGAGTACAGAACTGCAAGCAGGGGCAACGATTACAATAATGTAGTTAGTATTCGTTACGTAGGTTTTCGTGACATCGCTGAGAGATCGAGGGATGTGGAAGATTCGCGTCGTAGAATTAGTTTAAGTTTCTCGTCCTCCTCCAAGTCGTCTTCGAAGGATACGGCGCGACTGATCTCCGTGTGCCCCAGAGCCCGCGACTTCCAAGCCTCTAGCCTCATGACCTGAGAACACGTTACGTTGATGTTATTTATTATACCAGCGCGTCTCAACTTTGTCGAAAAACATGCTGAAGTGAAAATATAATTTTCTTTACCCATCACTATTATTATTATTACCAATAGGTGCATCAACTTAATAGTGTGTAAATCTTTGTCGGCTTTATCATTTAAGTTACCAGTCTCAGTATTAAATCTGAAATATAATATTGTCAGCCACCACATTTCCGACGTCCTTACTTCCATCATTGGAGGTGTCATTTAACTTTAATTTTTCTACAAGTTTAAACTATGATACATCGTCAATGTTACGGTGAACACAATATGTAAGTGGGTAGGAACAACAGGAACAAACAGCATGAACAACACAAAACACATGCATGCAGTAGCGCGTAACATAATTCAAGCAAGTTGGCAATGCCATGACCAGCCACACGATAACACAAGTTATTTTAGCTTCAACATATAAACCAGAGATAAGACACCGAGAAAGCACATTAGATGGCTGTCTTCGTCTGTTTCGTACATATACTAATAAAACAAACAAATTGGTATAGGGTCTAGTGTGTTCACCTGCCGAATCCATTTTATTACAAGTTTAAAAGATAATGCTCTTAAATCAGTGATTTGATAGTTTGTTAAATGGCTCTTATAGTTATTGATTATATACAAATCTACCATACTAACTTCTAGGAATAAACTAGTGGTAAAATACGTCTATCTACCAGCCCCGGATCTTCAATTTTTTTTAGGCGGGGCAAAAACTGAGAAATGCCGCCCCCGCCCACTTATATTTATTTTTACCTTTATCATCCATATAATTTCAGCTATCAGATGTCCACTAATTGATTGAAATTTGGACATAGCCTACATATGCCTTCCGGAAATAATGCATCCATCGCTGTTCTTTCTGTGTTAAGCCTATTTATTTACAGATATATAGACAAAAATGTGTAGGATATATATATTTTATACACAGCACACGATAGGATTTAAAATAAAAATATATATAATAAAAATCAGATATATTATTGCATTTGTGAATTGAATTTACAATTTTACTCTTCTGTCGTACTGTATGGATCGGAATGCTGGGCCGTGAAGAAGAAGGATGAAAAAAGAATGCATGTAGCGGAGATGAGAATGTTAAGATGGATGTGTGGAGTGACGAAAATGGATAAAGTAAGAAATGAGTATATAAGGGGAAGTTTAAAAGTGGCGCCAGTGACTGAAAAGTTGAAAGGTAATCGTTTGGCCTGGTATGGGCATGTGATGAGGAGGGAGGAAACGCATGTGACTAAAAAAGTGATGAATATAAGTGTTGATGGATGGAGCGGGAGAGGAAAGCCAAAGAAAAGATGGATGGATTGTGTGAGGAATGATATGAAAGAGAAGGGGGTAAATGATAACGTGACGGTTGACAGGGGAGAGTGGAAGAAGAAAACGTGTTGCGCCGACCACGAGTAACACGGGACAAGGGCAGGAAAATGATGACTCTTCGAGCTTTTTGTTCAGCAAATCAATCTATGGCCCTGTCATAATTTAACTCGTGTGCAATTCGATTTTCTATCGCTAAGTTTGCAAGACTTGATAAGCGTTCCTGGCTCATAGAAGATCGCAAATAATTTTTAATAAGTTTTAGTTTGCTAAAACTTCGCTCGCAGCTTGCGGATGTAGTAGGAAGCGTAGAGTAAATTCGCAGAGCAATACAAATATTTGGAAAATCATCCTGCAAATCATGCGCATAGATCTGTTGCAAGAGATAGAAACCGTTAGCCTTTTCTATATCACCAAATAAAAGCGGAGCTTGCTCTTTAAAAACGTAAAGTTCCTGGCCGAATTCAACGGCGCTTAAATCTCGCTCGTATTTTCGAGCCAGATCTGCTCCATCCTTTTGCAGTTCTTCAATTGACATTTTCAAAATATTAGTACCATTAAGAAAAGCAAAATTTAAATTCAGCATGGTAGCACAATCAAACCTCTTTTTAATTTCTGATATGATTCGATCAATACCATCAATATTTCGAATAATAAATGTTCGTGCAGCACGTCTCACTCCGCGCTCTGGGTATCGGTCGAGTTGATATGGCCATGAAATTTCTGTACTTGTACTATTATTTATTCCGTGGTCAAAGTTAAGTAAATGATGAGTTGTCCATTCGTCTAAGGTATAAGATAATAATCGATGCGTGTTTACGTGCTTAACGTTAAACATAATTTTAAGCATTTGATTCTGGTATTAGTGGGCGGGGCCGGAGGTTGTATGGCACAATGGAACTGTGCAACGAGTGCTATATTAGATAATATAACATTGACTTTATGTAGTTGAACAGAGAAAGGAGTTTTTACAAGGCAAGTGTAATGCTGTTTTAATATAGTCTAACATTAAGATTAGTTTAGATTGTTAGAATGGATACATAATATATTATATTATAAAGAATGGATATATAAGCCTGTTAACACACTAGCCGGTAAGGTGTTTGATAGTTGAACTTACTCGAGCCATTTCCAGGGCTCAGTGTCCGGAGTGGTGATGGGTGTCGGAAACTGTGCAGTGCCAAACAAAATGTATCAGACATTTTGATAAAAGCGCATCATCATTGTACATACAAACAAGACATAAATATATACCTTAACTTTGGTCGGCTGCGGCGGTACACTTCAAATACCAACAATTAATGGTGTCGAATATTTTCTTAACAATTTACATAGTGAATGATTCCTTTCCAATTGGTTAACCATATTCCGATTATAGTGTACAAAGCTACAATCACAGAATCATTGCAGGTTTGTATTAATCATTGTTCATCAAATATTGAGAAAGTAAGATGTGTGTATAATATAAAAGAGCAAGTCTTAGCTAAGAAATAAAATTGTCCTTGTCTAGGACTAACCTTTCACAAATTACTACTAAATAGTAGTTCAGGAATTTAAAGCAAATTAAACAGAATCATGTTTTGCGTATT
The DNA here is from genome assembly GCA_949152455.1 of Lithophane leautieri. Classification (NCBI taxonomy): domain Eukaryota; kingdom Metazoa; phylum Arthropoda; class Insecta; order Lepidoptera; family Noctuidae; genus Lithophane; species Lithophane leautieri. The sequence goes on along the minus strand of OX424458.1, from coordinate 14,649,622 downwards.
GTATAACTGCTTGCACGGATTGAATGTCAGTGACTCAGTGAACAATAGATACAGAATAGATAGCAGTGTTGTATTACCATCGCATTTTTACAATAATGTACAAAGTGACTCCCATAGACAAAGCGGCGTTGCCGTTACAATGACTGAAGCGTTGTTATAGCGAGTGATCGACCACACTGTGCGCTCCTCAAACATGAAACGATATATTAATAATCATGATCATCATGTTAGTATTGTGTGCGTTTTGTAATTAATATTAATTTCTGTGTATAAGCGTGTTACAGTTAAATCAAAAAACTATATCATCACTCTCAATTTTTAAATTTGTTAGAGAAGCAAAGCGTCAAGACGCTTTAAAACATCACGCCTGTATTCTCGGAAGGGTTAGGCAGAGGTTGGCCTATAGAACACCCACATTTCGCCAGCTATGTTTCAAGTCCCATGTAATAAGGGGGCGAGCCTATTGCCATCAACCGGGAACAAATTCAGACTCCGGGCTGCTACTAAGAAACGTGCGTTATGTTACTTTAAGGTGAATGCGCCTAAGGAACCCCACGTAATTCAAATTTACTTAGGTAGATTTGAACTTAGAGAACTGTATTGATGATTTTAATTATTATAATTCTGTAAATATTTATTTGTTATGGTCGCGAATCATATTTTTATCAACATACTGACCAGCAAATTGAAAAAACGTAAGAAGTTTTTGATTTCGCGGGATTCCCTTTGCTGTTTCGCTTTAAATTCGTTTTTAATTTTTAATTGCGTAAATCGTGGATTATTGTAGTGCGACCTTTATGTGTGATTAGTGTGTGAGTATGTCACAGTGGCGTGGAACAAGTATGGATACGCACCTCCGCCTTCAGTTCGGCGACTTGCTCCTGCAACTCACGGACTCTATCCGAGTCGCCGTCCATGTTATTGCGGAGTTCGCCTTCAGTTGCCATCACTTCATTCTGGAATGGCACAAGTGTGTAATTACCAGTGATCGGAGTAGGTAGATTGATTTTTGGTACTTGTATCATAAATGCACACAGAAAGAATAACATGGATAAGCCATTTTTCCGGAAAGTAATTCCGGTATTTCCGGATTCAATTAAATATTGTTAATGTTGGTAGTGATATTATTACTATTCAATTCAAAATTTAAAGGAAGGTATCAAAACTAAATTAATTTATTATTTATTTGCTCATTTTATTACAATCCCTACCTTTTTTTTTTTGAGGATGGCAAATCATCAAATCACTCCTTCCACTCTGGCAGAATACAATTCCTACATAAGATCCGGTTTTTTTTTTATAATCCACCAATTCCGGAGGAATGTCCATATTAATATATACGTTTCGGATCAATGGCCCCAGTTCAATCTACCTACTCCGATCACTGGTAATTACAGATTCGAGGGGAAAATTGGTGTCATATTTAAACTGCATACTTACAATAAAAACTATGCGATTAGTCACAAGGGCAACAATCCCCTTGCCTTTCAGTTACAAAAATATTTTAAATATCAAAATCAGCCCGTATAAAGTAATTCAGTCTGTATAATGAAAATGTTTAATAAGACAACTTACCTTTAATTTATATTCAGACACTTCTGTTTCCAGCTCGGCTATTCTCTGAGCGTCCTCCATGTTTCGAATGTTCGCTTGCATGGAGTCATATTTAGCCTGTTGAGGTAAACCACACATTCAAATGGACTGATTATTGTGTATAAGTACACGAAATATAAAATACTAGCTGATGCCCGTGGCTTCACCCGCTTGGCAAGCTATATACTAAAACCTTTCTCGAGAACCACTCTATCCATTGGTGAAAATAGTATGAAACGCGGTGCGAGCAAAAAACAAGCGTGGAAATATTTTTTGGTAGGGTTTTTCAAGCTTTTACAGCTTTTCAAACATTTAAACTGCATTTATATTTATGGATATTTAAAAGAAGTTACGCCCCAATCTACATGAAAAAATAGACAAATACAAACGCATTGAGAACCTCAAGTCAGTTATAAAATATCCAAGCTATAACAATTAATAAGCATTAAAAAAAAAAAAACAAGCAAAAATGTTATGAAAAAAAAAGGCGTACCATGAACACCATGTCATGAAGAAAAGTAAAAAAAAAGATTGTATCTACCAACATTTATGCTCACCTTGCTCTCCAGGTCCGTGTATTTGTGCTGGAACTCTCTCTGGCGCGTCTGTAGCGCCCTTTCGCGTTGAAGTGCGGCGTCAAGATTCTCGCGAAGAAGACGAGCTTCCTCGTCCTGACGACGCAGCTGGTTCGTCGATACTTGCACCTGGGTTTCTAGCTCCATTACCTGGAAATAGAGTTTGAATTAAAGGTGACCGACATCTACTTATTAAATCTAGATAGAAAATTCTTAAAATTCAATCTTCAATTACTGACAGACAACGCACGGCCCAAACCGCTGGGTTTAGAAGCATGAAATTTTGCGCATGAGTTCTTTTTAAAGCGAAAGAGAGCACGATGTAGGGCTTGAAAATTCAAGTTGGGTTAAATACGTAGAGTGCGTTCCATCAAATAATACTCGTACCTATGCCGTAATACTGGCTCCACTGTTATACAACTAATACAAATACGCTACGCCACTACGGGGCTACCTAATAGGTCCAATTTTAGGGTTCCGTACCCAAAGGGTAAAACGGGACCCTATTACTAAGGCTCCACTGTCCGTCCGTCCGTCTGTCACCAGGCTGTATCTCATGAACCGTGATAGTTAGACAGTTGAAATTTTCACAGATATTTCTGTTGCCGCTATAACAACAAATACTAAAAAACAGAATAAAATAAATATTTAAGGGGGCTTCCATACAACAAACGTGATTTTTTTGCCGTTTTTATAGATAATGGTACGCGGAACCCTTCGTGCGCGAGTCAGACTCGCACTTGGCCGGTTTTTTTAGTTTATGGCCTTAATTCCTCTTACGCTGATGTCGGTCGCGTACGCTTAGCAACGTTGTACGCGCCCCGGACGTCAGCGTCGCATGGCGCCGCAGTATGGTGCTATATAGAACACAATGTATAAACGCACGCGCGACAGACATCAGCGTAAGAGAAATTCAGGCCTAACAGTGGAGCCAACATTACGGCAAAGGAACTATTTGATGAAATGCACTCTAATACTTTCTTGTCTTTGAATTTAATAAGTTGACATTTCATTTTAATCGTATTGTATGTGGTTTACATGGCGATTTAGTTTATTGAGTGACGAAAACGTCAGATATGGAAAAATAAATGTTTTAAGTTTTTATCATTTGTATTTTAATATGAGTTCTTGAATATATTATCTGCCAGCTGATATAGTACCGAATTTTCACTTTCTCTAACGTCGATCAATATAAAATACAAAATAAGTTACGAGTATCAGCGATACCTCACAACGTCAATTTATTTTGCCATTACTTACACTAAACCAGAGTTTAGCGACTTAACTCTCCCACATAGGTGGGTTAAATATTTAGAAGTTTAACCCTATAATTCTTGGTGGCGCAAGATGAATTATTTGATTAACCCTGAATTAGTTAACTCCCGAGTTATTTAGGATAACCCTTGAACGTGCAAGTAGGCCTAAAGGGGATTAAAGTTTGTATGGAAGTTCGTCATTTCTGAAGTTCGAAATGTTGAAGTTGATACTTAGAATTTCGCTTTTAAGTAAAAGTTAGCTGTATCATCGTATTTAGGGAATGAGTTTCCACACAGACCCCTAGGGGGGGATAGCTCTTGAACGCGTTTTAAAGGGGTGATAGACGTTCGAGCAAGTACGCGTACTAATGGCTCGGCGAGCTTACTCGCCCATCTGTCATCGCCGCGAGCCGCGAACCAATTTGACAATGAAATTTGAGCAAGCTTCACGTGTGTCACTGACGGCGAGCCGAGTAAGATCGCGAAATTAAAGACTGCGTACTTTAAGTACGCACGTCTATCACCCACTTTAGATGTGCTGATCGCGTTCAGTTTCATTGGTGAAATCCGCCCTATGACTCCTGAGAAGCTGACGATAGGAAGTCCCATCGGGCACACGCCTCGTAGACAGAAGAACTGCCAAACTTTAATGGCAGTGGCCGTGGGACATTGCCCGCAGAAATGATGGTAGATAGGGTTGAAAAGTTCTGGAGTGGCGGCTGTGTAGCGTTAGGCGTAGCCTGGCTGGACTGGAAGGTGGACCAACGACTTGGTGAAAGCCGCGGGTATTCGCAAGAGCAAGGCCGTTTGTTGCCGATGTTTGGGGGAGTCCTATGTCCAGCACTGGAATTCTTTCAGCTGAATATGATGATGAATGTTTACATTTATAAGCACACTTTTATGTAAAAGATGTTTCTCATAGCATTTGAAACTATCTGTGTTGCCTTTACTGAATAACCACACATAAACTCACGTATTCTTCCCATGGGAGTAGGTAGAAACTACAGGACACCACCTGCTACAATCTCTACAGACTCCTTTTGCCTCGTTTACGTTCATACAACTGGGAGCCTAAACCGGCCACATTAGCAATTCCTCTAATTTAACATAAAAGCAATTCATAATTTGTGGACCATTTTACGAATCTACATAGAAAACTGTCAAACAGATGAATTATTTCGTAAAATGAATTACACGCAGATCATATTGTGAATTGTCAGTTTGTGACATTTTACGATGATTAATAATATTTTCATATTATAATTCTGCTAAAGTGGCCGTTGTAGCCCGCTGGTCATACTCACGCACGCCGGTTGAGAGTACGCACCTTTACTGAATAGTCCGTCATTAAATGCTTTCAAGTCGTTACACCAGTGCTTCTAGATTCAGCTAACCAAAAATGAAGTTGGAGAAAAAATACGGACTGGTCAATAATTGGCTGTATTAACAATAAACACCTCATTACCTTCAGTCTTAACTCCTTAAGCTCAGTCAGCGCCTCGACTTCCCGTATCCTAGTGGTCATAAGTTCCTCTTCCAACTTCTGCATATCAGCGGAGCGGCCTTCCCAGGCGCGCAACAACTTCTTAGGCGTTGCCATTATATCTGACACCACGTTGGACTGTACTGGCGTGGCTGGGGCGTCTTGTCTATGCTCCTGAACACATTTTCATAAAATTACTTCATTTTACTAAGGGATTAAATTAGAAAGAGAGGGTCATAGTTTAGAAAAAGCTGGAGTACTGAATATGATACGAAATGAGCTCTAAAACAAGCAGCCGAAACCTTCTACTGCCACTGACGAGACAATAGAATTTCTATTGTAATCGCCTTCTAAAGGCCAATCGACAAGCGAGCGGTTAATTGAGTAACTCCCTAGCAATAGATTCAGTTTTTCTGTTCGTTTATAACTTCGAATATTAGCAATTAATGTAATAAAAAATGTGTTTTACTTGTAGATGTCGCTGCCACGCTTCAGATATCTCCGTCACGCGTTGCCGCAGATCTTTCAACGATAAATTAGCTTCAGCCTCGCGTAGCTTCACAGCAATTAGCTCGTCCTGAAAACACTTGTATTTGTATTACATACATACAAGCTGTTCCCTACATTTTAACGAGTTATGTGAACATAAATGTTGGGAACAGCTGATTTTTTTCGCGATTTCAGTGTTTGTCCCATAGTGAAAGTTGTTCATAATGATGAGTACATTGACACAAACAGAGGCTTTACGCGACAAAAAAAAACAACAAAAAAATTACCGTAACTATAATTGATGGATCAGCTTGACGTGCTATTATAATGTGATATAAATTATAAGAATAGTATAATATAATATAAAATGTATGAATAATGTTATTTAATATAATACAATGCAAACTGTAAAACTGGAATATTGCGTATGTTTAATGTTTAATTATTAACTCAATATTCATAACTATTTAAATTGCAATGCCTTAACAGGCAACTAAGTTCTAAGAACCTACCTATTGTTAACATCTCCAAATTCTGTACACTTAGTTCGCAATAAAGAGTTTGAATTTGAATTTGAATGTTACAGGCTGGTTTTAAAAGGACGGCACTTGTAAAACTTAGATTGAATATCTAATGTAGCCGGTAGCAAGTTTTATAAAAAGAATATAGACGTTCAAGTAATTTGATCAAACAGGCTGGTTCAAACAGTTTGACCAAATAGAAGTATCAAAATTCATATTTCTTCATGCCATTTGCTAACATTTTTGATCAAATTTTCCCATATTATATTCATGCTAAATCAATCAATCTTCCATCTAACCGGTCTATCTACTGGGTAACACTGTCAAAGATCTACGAATGACAGACGGGACCAACGGACAGCGTGCTTTCTTAGGCACGGAGGGGTCTCGATACGAGGGTCATGTCAAAAGAAGTTATATATTCTGTACTCATTTGTTTGACATTGGCAAGTTATTAACTATCTTAAAGGCTGGTTGTTTATTGACATATTTGAAACATTTCTCTTCGAACAGTAATATTAGCTTGGTGTGACAAGCGACCGCAGTCAGGAATCTGGCACCTTCTCGGGCACTATGAAAATGCGGTGCTTTTTAACTCAAAAAACGTGTCTATCTTCCGTCACCCACCATATTCCCCTGACATAGTGCCTTGTGATTTTTAATATTTTTTTTTCTTTTTCCAAGGAACAAAGAAAAACGATGGATTAACATTACCTGCAGATGAGCCACATTATTATCTACTCGCTGCCTCCTCAAGCTCTTGTTTTCGTTCTCCAGCTCAGCGATGCGGGCCGTCAGTTCCCTCTCAGCAGCCTCCCGTTCGGCCGCGTGAAGTCTTGCGCGTACCAACTCCCTTTGAAGACAACGAGCCAATTCTTCGCCTTTCTGTGTACTACCGCCCTCAATGCCTTCTAGAGATGACTGTCGTGAGTTGTTCTAGAAATGGGATGGATTTTAGTTATGGTGATATTTGTTCATAGTGATGATACTTGAACAGGGAAAAGTCACCGAATGTTGTGTGTGAGACATTAATATCTTGATGGCGGATAGAAGTTACAACCAGTATTCTAACTAATATTCCTAAATGCGAAAGTGGGTTTGTTTGTTGCTTACGCTTTCACGCTAAAACGGCTGAACGGATTTAGATGAAATTTGGCACGGCGGTAGACCATGGCCTGGAAAGACATAGGCTACGTTTCATCCTGGATCGCAGACGAAGTCGCGAGCAACAGCTAGTAACACTATACATTTTTCGAGGTATAAGTTTGGTTTACTCCGCGTTTAGTAAAGGGTAGGTGACGCGTTTACGTTAACGACGTGCAATGTTTGTCCTAAAATCAACACTCCATTTGATCACTAGTCCACTGTTCTATCTCATGCTACTCACCTCAGCGATGGTCATCTCAAGGGACCGTATCTCGTCTTGAGCGACGGCCAGCCGCTGTTGTGCATCGACGTTAGCCCTCCTCAGCGCCTGCACCTCTCGAGCCAGCGCGAAAGTTTCCTCCTCTCCCTCTGCTAGGTCCACTTGTCCCCTCACAAGTCTCTCAGCCAATCCCGAGCTTTCCTTTTCGAGCAGTTCTACTCGTTGCTTCAACAGGCGATTTTCCTGACGCAGGCACTACAATAAATACCATGTTTCCAAGAATATAGACATTCAGTTGTTAATAAAATTAAATAATCACGTGCATTTTCTCACATTTTATCATCGATCCTTATTGCTCCGATTTCAAAATTCATGAATATTCATACTGAGTTCGGATTTACGGTGACAAAATGTTTGATTAGTATGTTAGTTCATAAACCTAAAGAAGGCCACGCGGACGGACAATTCACAAACCCCCAAACTATTTAATATTTTCTTACCCTCAGCACCGCTATATCACTTTGCTCCTTAGTTTTGATAACCGTGTACTCTTTCTCAAGCTTTTTCATCTTCTTTGGGTTCACTTTGATAGAATACGCGAGGTTCATAAAGATATCTTGATCAGCCTCTGCTTTCGACGGCAGTTCTTTTTGTATGTACTGTAAATATGGGAAATTAAGGTGGTTTACGTCACAGAAGGCATGAAGTTAGAATAATAGGGCCAGTGATGAGCACATTATGTTAACCACACTGGACTAAAGGTGCAATCAATGCCGTCAACCGAGTTGTAGGATTCATTGCACAATACACCTTTGAAGTGGATTGACATCACCTTTTTTAATTTGACGTTGATCAATACTGAAGGATCACTATTCATCAAACGGATAGTTTTTCGATTGAGTAACGGATAGTTTTTCGATTGAGTAACGGACAGTTAATGACCAGTCGATCATCGATCGAGTGGCATCTTATCATAGCATTGATCAATCGGCGGAAGGTAGTCATATAGGGCGACTTACCAGCTTATGGTGTCTTGATAACATAACTATGAGTATTAGTACTCCAATGTCATTACTTCAAGTTCATTACCAACTTCACAATATTGAAGTGAAAACTTCTTTAGGCGCACTTGTGCTTTGTCACGCTCGGGTTGGTGACGCTGAATCCCGTATACTCGGCTCTAGGCGTAAGTTTACACTTCTATCGTGTGGTACACACACGCTTTTTTTTACAGTACCCAGGGTACCGTTAATATGATACATGAAGCTTTTGAAACAGATTGTTTCACAGGTATGATTGAGACGAGGCTGTAAAAGCGGAACTGGATGTGCCATATTTACTGGCTGCACTGTATATGTCACTCACCTTCAATATACTTTCCATATCCAGCGAAAGCAGATCATTCTTGCCCACTGTCAGCAAGGCGAGGGCTACCTTGAATACGATTTCGATTCCTTCGGAAAGGAATACGTCCATGATTCGGCAAGCAAGCGGCAACGTTAATGTTGTAGTGAATAGGGTGAGGAACCAACTACTAGCATACAGGGATGTGTTGAAACTCTGTAAATAATTATAATTTATCAATCAATCATTAAAAACCAATGACTAACGTAGACTGAGTATAGCAATAGAAAAGTCACATAATAATAATGAGACAAGAACATGTACACATATTTAGATCCAGTAGTAAGATTAAATGAGACAGAAATATATTATTTTTATCTCCTTCGCTTATGCAAACTTTTTGTCTAGTCCCAATTGTCAGCCAACCACTGGGGCCTAACAGAACTTATATGATAGCATTTCCTTGGATAATATTACCACTATTACCCGACTGCATTAGATAGTACCAGCCTACAAGTAACTGTCAAAGACTAACGCTATCTCATATGGGACGCTGACAAATAATCTTCACAATAGATATCTATGATGACCAGTGATCGGAATAGGTAGAGCAAATCTACCTAAAGTTCAAAGAACAGAGACAAAAAAAGTGGAGACTTCCTTACGACTAAAATATTTTTTCGGGACTAATGTCGGGATTTCGGGACATCACATAAATTATTATTAAAACTGTTATGTAAATAACATTAGCTTCTGCGCTTACTTACATCGTTCAAACGAATATTAGATTATTAGGAGATTACCTTAATTTTTTTTAAACAATAGAAATCGTGCATACTTTTTTTTTTAAACAGAAACAGGAAATTAATTCGATAGTTGTTTTACTTTATTAATTTTAGTTGTACTTAAGTAATGTTCTGAAACCCGGGACATTAGTCCCGAAAAAATATTTTGTCGTAAGGCGTCTCCACTTTGTCTCTGTTCTTTTTCGAACTTTAGGTAAATATACTCTACCTATTCCGATCTCTGATGATGACTAATTAATCTTATGGACCTAAATTGAGTCTTGTCAAGGAAACACTGAACTTGACTGAACTGTGGCCACCATTCTAGCGGCTTAGGGTCAGTTCACAAAGAGACGCGACGTGACGCGCACTTTTTATGATCCGATACAATATCGAATTTATTTGCTACACAATAAGGTACACGCGCTGCACAGCACCGCGCATCTCAGGGTACTTTGACACGTGTCAACGCTCGCACTGAAATTATACGTTTTCGTGAAGAAAATAAGTTCGATAATTGTTAAAAAGTGTGCGCAGAGTCGCGTCGCGTCGCTTCACATCACGGTTTTAACTGACTGTGACCAAAATATTTTAGCCGACCATGATCTATCAAAATCGGTTTAGGTTATTGGCCAACATCTGACCATCATTTTTGTTGTCATTATTATTATGGGTTGTTCGAAATGTGGCCGCGGTGACACGCGGATGCAATAACTGGATAGCGCGTGTAGTGACAAACAGTGCATGATTGTATATTTATTAATAACCAACTGATATTTACAGTTTATATCACACTTACAAGTTTGTACACATTGTATTCCATTCAACCTATCCATCAGTCAGTTTCAAGGTTTACTCTTTGTCATGTACTGTATATGACACTTTACTTGGCGTATTTGTCCAAATGTACGCGTTGCTTGAGTAATACAAAATATAATCTATTTTCATTGTGATAGAGTTGATTTTGTGTTAGCGAATTACGCCAAGTGAAGTGCGAGCATTAGCTATTGTGTGGTAAACGTACCTGTGATTGGAAGTGCACGTGCAGGTCAGGTAGCAGCTCTTGGACAAGGTTCTCCAACTGAAACATGCAGAGGCCCAGCTCCGCCATGCTCGGTTTGAACATGTCACGCATTCGATGTTGTTGCATTATTTTTACTAAAACTGCAAATGCTTCTTCTTCCGGCATCTGTTTGGAAAACACAATATTTGTTTTTTTAAATAATTTGTTTTCATATACATATACAATTTAGAACTATGTGACAAGTATAATTTTTATTTAAAACTAGCTAATATCCGCGGCTTCTCCCGCGTGGATGTCGGTTATTATATATTAAAACCTTCCTCGAGAACCACTCTATCCATTGATGTACACAGCATGAAAAACGGTGAAGTAGGTTTTGAGTTTATCGCGAACAGACTGACACACAGACGCGGAGGAGGACTTTGTTTTATAATATGTAGTGAAGTAAGGATGTTATTATAACTTATTATTAAAATAAATTGGGATTAGCAAGAGCATGATAAAAACGTTGAAAAATTACCATCTTGTTCTAGCGTACAGCTGAGTTGAGAACTGTATCTGCATTATTATTGCATAGATAATATCAATATTTTCAATATTTGTTTTGGGAAATACACATGTATTATGACTGCTTATGTACTGTCCCACTTAAAGACTCTTTGTCCTGCGATTCACAAAAGATGTGAATTTTTCTCATCATTAACTAAGCACAGATCGCGCCGGAAATATGGCATATCGAGTTCTAGTAGAATAGAATAGACATTTATTTTGCAAATATGGGTAAAACACATTATAGGTGATAAGATACATTAAAGCTCAGTGATAAGATACATTTAAGCTCAGCCATATTTCACCGTTCGGCATGCACACATTTATATTTTAATTCACTCAGGTCTAACCAAAGGCAGATTAATTAATTCAGAGCAATTCAGCAAAGTCTCTGATGAAGGCACACTGTATTACTATCCATTGAAAATTTACGTAGTCTACTAGTTGAACTGTCACTCATACATTGTGTAGTTAAATATTAAAACCACTATAAGTGAAATGATAGAAATATGTTTTGGCTATAGATAATTAAGTTATGAGTTTTTTTACGCAACTACGGCGAAGAAATAAGGAGGGTTATGATTTTGACCGGTATGTATGTATGTTCATCTATTCCCTCCTATATTTAAAAGCGTCTTGATCGTCCGCTAGTTATAGGTTATGTGACGTCCCATTAACAATTAAAAATGGCTCCCTCTAGAGGAAGTAAAACCAGGAACTTAAAAAAATAATATATTGTTTAAACGTACCATGTTGAGTATCAAATGAAAGGGCCTAACAAGCCCATTTCAAAAATAAAAATCCGGATTCCACGTTATCTGTTCGATTTATGCCCTAACACGTGTGACTCCGGATTTTTTATTTGTCTGTCTGCGGTGTCTTGTTTATACCTTTTTAGTCGTAGTTGGGTTTTAGTTTTTATTACTTTTTTTTTGTGTAATGAAATTAATATATTTAAAAACACACATATTACGCACGGAGAAACCTCGGCGGGTGTTGCCAGAGACGGCATAGTCAACACTCGCCCTAAAAACCAAGCGTGTCAGCATATACTCGCACTACGACACCAATTACGTCCGTGACAGAAGTTGTCCTTTAAACGTAGGTCTGCCGTTTCATAGATGCTAACAGCGCCGGCGCGGCGATTCCGTGCTCTTTGATATTATGTGACAGGCTCTTCCTAATACTCAATATGTCATCTTAACGCTCGGGCACTGTATATTATGACACGTGTAGAATAGAACTGACCTGCATAAGTAACAAGCCGACGATGAACCCAGAGCCTTGGCAGTATCCGACTTCGCGATCATGTAACGAGTACGCTTTCATCACGTTAAACAAAGATTCTTGTCCAAGACCATCCTTTTCTTTGAAAAAGTCATGTTCAGGGTATGTCCGTGCTATGTCGCGACGGATCACCTTCTCACATGCAGATTTCGCCTGGAACAAAACACTAGAGTGAAAGGTGGAAATGGAAAACGATGCATTTAAATCCAGTTTTAATAATCAATTCAGTCACCAAGAGTTTCACAGTCTGTTTGCTGTTCATGTTCAATCTGCCTCGCCTTTTTCCAACTATGTTGGGGTCGGCTTCCAGTCTAACCGGATGCAGCTGAATACCAGTATTTTACATGGAGCAACTGCCAATCTAACCTCCACAACCCAGTAACTGGGTAATACGATACCCCTGGTAAGACTGGTTGTCAGACTTTCGGGCTTCTGACGACCCGTAACGACTGTCAAAGATCCACGAATGACAGCTGGGACCTACGGCTTAATGTGTTTTCTGAGGCACGGAGGAGTCTCAGTATGTAAAGATGGTCACCCACACACGGACCAACCCCGGCAAGCGTAACTTAACCTGATGAATCGACCCGTGCGGCTGTTATTACTTAGTCACGAGCTCCACCTGTTTGCTGTTTATGTTAATTTATCTAATAATTGGCCAGTGGCTTAGCATAAAGGACTGTTAATGATGACCAATAATGTCCGTTGACAATATCTGTACATTTCGAATAAAGTTATTGATAAAATAAAAATCATATGGATGTTGTAGAGAACATCAAATCAATTACAGAATGTTTAATTAAGTTTCACTTGTATAAGATGTATTAATATTCTACAAGTGTTTTTGAGATACAACTCAAAATCACTTGTAGAAAATTGAGATTTATAAGAAAAATCTTCAGATTTATAGATAGAATGTTATGCTATCAGCAACAATAGATAGTGTCCGAGATAATATCATCGACTGACATTTGTTTTTCACAATTCCGACTACGGCAATCCCAATATAATATCAATTAGAAAATTATTTGGGACTTGGCGATAAGAATCGTGTTGTATAGGACCCTTTTCCACTTACGGATTGTATTATGTACCAATAATAACAACTTTCATGAGACTGCCTCGTGGGTCTAGTGGTCGCAGGCGCTACTGCTGAGCAGGAGGTCCTGGGTTCGATTCCCAGGTAGGGCAAAGAGTTAATTAGAAATTCTCAGTAGCAGCGCGGACTCCGGATTTGTCGTGGAGGACTCGGGGTGAGCCAATTAGTATTACATCATCATCTGCCTAGCCTTTTTCCCAACCATGTTGGGGTCGGCTTCCAGTCTAACCGGATGCAGCTGAATACCAGTATTTTACATGGAGCGACTGTCTATCTGACCTCCACAACCCAGTAACTGGGTAATACGATACCCCTTGGCTAGACTGGTTGTCAGACTTTCGAGCTTCTGACGACCCGTAACGACTGTCAAAGATCCACAAATGACCACCGGGACCAACGGTTTAACGTGCTTTCCGAGGCACGGAGGAGTCTCGATATGTAAAGATGGTCACCCATCCACGGACCAACCCCGGAAAGCGTAGCTTAACCTGATGAATCGACCCGTGCGGCTGTTATTACTTAGCCACGAGCTCCTCTCCAATTAATATTACATGAGACTTAAAAATAACTGGCGAAATGTAGGTGTGCTATGAGCATCGTATTATGTAATAAAAATAATACTAACTTTTATATATGAAGCGTAGAGCTTCTTCTCAGGGGATGTGTCGACCCCAGCCAAGAGTTGCCACACGATGCCTCTGAAGTGATGAGGCACTCCTTGACGCACCAGATCCCTTACGAACTGATTGCGTCGCTTCCACTCGGTCTCCCAGTTGCTGACGATGCGTCCCCATAGACTCCACAAGTCTTCTTCACCGTTGCCGCTGGTACTGACTCGCGCCTCCGCGTCATGGCTCGAACTTGTCGCTGTAAACAAATATTTACTTACTCCCGAATATCAAAATAGCATTTAACTTAAAGACGTTTTTTAAAGTATTGTCGACGCTTTAAACCAGGTACAGACTTACGGGCGACTTAAATTTTTTATTGAGTTAAGTATTTGATCGTAACATACTATTCTTGAGTGATGCCATCAATTTGTGGGACTATAACATTAAGGACCTACCCTACCTCAAATTGCTTAGCATGATCCTCCGTCATGCCAAAATACTGCATCATTAATTTTGAATTAAATGTATGTTAAAGTTTAGGATTGATGCTAGGTCCTATTTTTGGCGAAAAGACGACTACATAAAATTTTCTAGATAAAAAAAAAAACCAAAGCTACCTCTAAAACGAACTATAAACCGCTGGTATTCAAAAAATACTTCAAATTAGATCATGAAACTTTGCATAGTGACTGAACTAACAATAAAGCTTTTTTTTATTATCATTATTTTCGCCGTTTAAAGCAATTACCTAAACTATTCGAGGCTTGAGAGCCGCCAGCACCCCACTCCGTCTCTCACTCAGACCGCGAGTAGTATGGTGCGAGCGAGGTAAAATTTGAGGTAGGGTACGGCCTTAACGATTTAATTAATTAATTATTTTAATTTTGTTTATAGGTTGCTATAGTACTGCGCTGACCTCAAATTGGGCCGAAAGCAGGAGGACGATGAATAACCAAAAGGTTACAACGAGTTAGCTCTTTATGAATGTTTAATAAAAGCCAGCTTGTCATCGTTTCCTATAGTGTTTACGTTAGGATCAGGTGCAAAACTACAGCTGTACCTGCTATGTGTGACTCTACACTGTATGGTGTTCACATGACTTTTAACAATCAAAGCAAAACTGAAACCTCATATTGAAAAATTGCTGCCTTCATGTAGATTTAATTATCCTAACTATTAAATTAACAATATTTGTAATCACGTTGTCAAAAACGGCTCTAACGATCTCGATGAAAGTTGCAATATAAGGGTTTATGGGGGCGAAAAATCGATCTAGCTAGGTCACATTTTTAGGGAAAATTCGTTTTCTCTAAATTTACCTGAGCAGAGCTCGATCGACCAGGTACTTTCCGATAATTTCTGCAATTTTTAATAAACTAAGCGAAATTAGAGCCTTCTTATACATGAAAAAGTTCATCTCATCTATGTAAGTCGTTCGTACTTCAAATAAATGTGACCTATACTTAGTCAATGTGTCACATATTTAGGCTACATTTGCATTACACTCACGTTAAAATAATAACCCACCTAATGACAAATTTTCTAGGACACAACTTATGTAAAATTCGAGCACAGTTTTGGTTTCATCATACGAATTGTTTGGATCGTTCATTTTTATAAAACACTGTATTTATAAGATGTATAAGAAGTACATATCTGTGCTATCATCGCTAGTTACTTACTGATAAGAGATAACAATCTGACAGTTGTGCATTCTAGTCAGCGAACCAGTTTAGGATTTAATGAAATATTATGAAATAAATCTTTAATATTTTATTAAACTGAAATTTTATGTGAACAGCCGAAAATCTTGTATATGTATTTTCAAAAATCTAACGCTTTATAGAATCCCATTACTTTTAGTAAAACTAACATCCTCATTTGAACGAATCTAGTTTCAGAACGGGTGTCACAGATAATGTGGCGTTCAGTAAACTAAACAAGATACAGAGTTATTTTACTGTTATGTACGCAACTGGCGAATTACAGTCGTGAGAGTAAAACAGTTTTTTATTAATTGTGTAAGGAAAGTAGGTCACAGAAATGTGTCCATTAATTACAGTTTACCCAAAGCCCATATTTTTGCAAATATTTTAGTGGATAACTTTTGTGTTATTGCAATTTACACCTTATACTCGTAATTATAAGTTCTAAATTGCATCTAATATCATAATTGGTCTTAATTGTGTTTGAAAGGTTCATAATAACACTAGCTTTTGCCCATGAGTTTGTTTGTAAACTACTTTAGTGCTTAGGCTTCGATATAGATTTTATATATCCGTTTAAGAGTAGCCTTCTCTACATTATTATGATTCTGTTGGCGGTTTAGTCTGATAGACAATCATTCAATCATGGGAAATAATATAATACACAGGTAATTTTTTTTGTAGGTAATCCGTGATAGTATCTACCTACTACAGGTCCGTTTAAAAAAAATCTTTCACTACTGAGAATTGCTGAGTGTCATAATTATGTTGTTTCATTTACTCAGTCGAAGTCGTGAGCAGAAGCTAGTAACTTATACGTATGGTATCTACAAATGTTTTGGGTACGGGACTACTGTACCAGTAGAGAAGATTATGGCGTGTTCTTTGTAGAAAGCAGTAATATAATAGAAACTTACCCGAGGCTAAAGATACTTGTGAAGTATCGGAACTCTTGCGACTGTGCACGGTAGTTAACGAGGGGCACTTTGCGTCCGCCTCGATCCGTCTGTTTTCCTCCTCCAGTTTGGCTAGCAACGCCCGGTCGGGCGTCGGAATTATGCCAGTAGTAGGCTCAAGTATCCGGTAATCTGCGCATATTAGGAAAACCATTTATTCTTTACTTCCATAATGATGGTCACAAAAAAGAACGAAATAATTAGCTTTACTTCGAAGTCAACATACATCTGTATCTCCAAACTATGATCATGAAAACCCCAACTGCGTTTCCGCCCTCAAGCGATGAATCAACAGTAAAAAAGTAACATAGCATAATAGACAAACAATTAGGATAACATAAACATTTTTTTCATCGTATTTGTCTTTGTAACATTTACTATGTTCCCGCCGCTTCTGCTTGTTTCAAGTGCGAGTTCAGAATGCGAGTGTGGAAATCATCGTATTTGCGTTTACCTGTACCAAGCCTGCCCCGCACGCAACATCTCGTGCTCAAGGGCTTCACTCGGGGTACGTACTACGCTAATATTATGCGATGTGCTAGTGTTAGGTTCGCAGAATTGCTTGTCGTTACCCGTTTTAGCTTGTTCGACGTTTAATTTGTAATGTTTTTAGTAATTAGCCACCATAGACAACAGCGCCCAAGAAATATACATTAGAGTGAAAACCGACCCCAACAAACTATTAATTATAGCCCAGCCATTTAGAGAAAATATAGTTACTATACTATATTTGATAGAAATCCAGCCACCACCGACCGTGTTATCTCCACCATCAACCAACGTATTGAAAGTGCACAAAATTCAAAACATCTTCTATCTGGCATACGTTGGGTACCCAAAGAGTTTCAATAGCATTACCATAGATATAAGAAAGATATTTCGCAACAACCCATGATTCACTTTCCAATTAAAAGAGGAGTCAAATTGGGAGACCCGTTGTTCCCAATAGCTCTTCACTGGCACTCTTAGAAAAGGAAGAATTACAATCCAAAGTATATTATTCCTTTATCAGTGAAAAGAGATTATCAAAGCTATGCTGCGCCGTTGATGACATCGAGCTTTTCTCCTAGCAGCTGACTACAAGAATCATTAAGATATCGACATCGCGGCAAGATGACGGTGCAGGGATGAGCGTGACTCCTACCGAAAGCCTACACAAACCTAGCCCACATTAGCTGAGGTTAGAAGTGTGTGAAAAAGGGAGAGCTAAGCCTTTGTCCTTGAGAAGTTGGGAACAACACAGGCTAGATACTTGATACAGTTAAAGTTCGCCCTGAAGTGTCCACATTGCCTGCATGGAATATTATTTTGGTTCTGTTTCAGCTTAATTGCCTGATATTGTAATTATACAGATTTTGGTTATATACTTATTTTTCGAATTTATTATTCATTTGAATAGAGGAGCTCGTGGCTAAGTAATAACAGCCGCACCGAGTCGATCCATCAGGTTAAGCTACGCTTGCCGGGGTTGGTCGGTGGATGGGTGACCATCTTTACATAACGAGACTCCTCCGTGCCTCGGAAAGCACGTTAAGTCGTTGGTCTCGGCTGTCATTCGTGGATCTTTGACAGCCGTTAAGGGTCGTCAGAAACCTGAAAGTCTGACAACCAGTCTTACCAAGGGGTATCGTATTACCCAGTTACTGGTTGTGGAGGTCTGATAGGCAGACGCTCCATGTAAAATACTGGTATTCAGCTGCATCCGGTTAGACTGGAAGCCGACCCTAACATAGTTTGGAAAAGGCTAGGCAGATTGATTACCCATTTGAATAGAGGTGATTATCGACTGGACTTACGCCAATGATACGACTAAATTAGATCTAGGTGACAAGTGTGGAAACAACAAGAATATTTTAGGTCAATTCATGATGTGCTCGAGAGGTAATGAAACCATGAAAACTAAAAGTTCGACGGGGCGGGAGTCGACGTAGAGGGACTACATTATAGAGCTTCCGGACAAAATGTTTAACAAACTTTACTCCTCGAGAAAGTGATGGTGGGTAACAACCGGAATAAGAAATACAATAATTATGTAAGTTGAGAAATATTATAGGTAAGTACTTAGCTATGTATATTAAATAATAATAAGGTATTTGACATTTTTCACAATGGTAGGTACTTACCAACATTTAAAGAAAAATAAAATCTAAAAAAAATCTAATAAAATAACTACTTCCGTATGCATAATTTCCACGATAACGTTAAAACGTGCACGTATTTCCATACATTGTATGGACGTGGACGTGCACTATAATTTCGTCAAGAATATAAAACGCACTTTGACAGTTATGGTTTTTTTTTTAACAAACAATTTAATAACATGTAACGCATAGTGAGTCCGGATTGGCAAGCAAGAGGTTGTGAGTTCGAATTCCAATTCCATTAATTACTTACGATATTTTGTAATTCTACGAGACCGCATAAATGGTAAAATTTACATAAAAGTTTATTTTATTATTGCGTTTTGAGGAGCCCAAGCTAATGTAGAACCCTACCTACATTAAATCAATTTCAGGCTCACTGTAACTTTTAGTCAAAACATAAATATTATAGATGTGGTTGGTGTTTCTTATCAGCAGAATTAAAATTAAAATAAATTAACGCAGCCTTTTTACGAAATAAAATTGCTGTTGAACTAGGTATAGCTAAATTATCGAGCCATTATTGAATTTCAAACTTTATTCCACCAAAAATAAAGTTTTCTTTAAAAAACTGATTTTATACCCGACTCTAAGGGTCAGTACAGAACCCGACGTGAAGCGACACGACTGTGCGCGCACTTTTTTAACAATTATCGAACTTATTTTCTCCATGAAAAGGTATAATTTCAGTTCGAGTGCTGACACGTGTGAAAGTACACTGAGATGCGCGGTGCTGCGCAGCGCGTGTACCTAATTCTGTAGTAAATAAATTCGATATTGTATCCGATCATAAATAAGTGCGCGACGCGTCGCGTTTCGGTGTGAACACAATTGACAATTTTTACCCGACTACGGTACAGCCAAAGGAGGCATAAGGATTTTTGTATGAAGAACTTTATGTCAGTCGGAATAAGGTAAGACATAAAAAAGAGGTCAAGGTCTCTCTAAAAGGCCAGACCACCAAGCAGGTTATTGTCTGAAAAGCTCTCTAGAGGAAAGAGTCATGCCAAACGTTTGTAAAAATCAGAACTGCTGTTCGTTACAGGGCCCTAAATAACTGTTATAACAGAACCACTTTTTGTATGCCTACAAATGAGTTTACCAATATGCGACAAAAAATACAGTTGGGCAGTAGCAGTTTACCTTGGACGAATATATTTTTACTCTTTTAATATCTATTGCAATACACAGGGGTGTATTGTTTTGCTTCTCGAATTCAAGTCCGTCGCTATAATGTCTATCATTGAACTATATCTAGTACTTACTACAGAATACTTAATCTAAACAAGCAGTGGTTTTCGGTGTTAATAAATTAGAACTCAAGCAGCGTCAGCCATGTTAGTGTTGTGACAAAAGAAATGATTTCAAGATGACGTCGGTGTGATAGAATGCAAGCTCAATATTTACAGTGCTCATAGTGAATGTTAGTGTTAAACCAACAAACCGTCCAGAGATGATACAGGTGATTCTGTATTACTAGCGATCGGCGTTCCGGGAGCAGCGGGCGGTGCGGCGGGCGCTTCTCTGGCGTCGGCATCCACCTTCATGGTGACTCTTTGCCATATAGAGCCCTCCCCTCGCCCTTCGCCCCTGCTCACTGCGCGCTCCTCTCTGCACCAGACACGCGCGGTCACGCCATCAGCTCCACACACTCAACCCAAGGGCCACACGCCCTCATATTATGTGGCACGAACAAGATACAACGTACCCGGCACGATTTGTTGCAAAGTTATTATTTAAGATTTTATTCTAATAGCGGAAATCCAATAATTCCGTTCGTGCTAAGCTAATACATAAATTTTGAATAGCAATCACCGCATTTTTATCTGATGTGTAGGTAATTACATCATAAATGACTAATCTTTTTATTAAAAATCATGATAGTCTATAAGATGTATTTTTAATCATTCAAATGTCAACCTGTGTGATAGGATGTTTTTATGATAGAACACTAAACAGGGCTAAAGAGCTTAGTATAAAATATGTAAGCAACCCTTTTACAAAACGTTTGTACAAAAGCCAGCCGCTGCTCCACCACAACATGCACAAACCGTTAATGGATGAAATATGATTAAAAGAAAATTCTAATCTATCTGCGTTCACAACACTGCGTCACGCAAGATGCACTAGTAACTATTCGCCTTTCAGAAATGACTACGTGTTAAAATAAATAATAACGTACGAATGACCGGCGGAGTCGTAATGTTTTAAAGTTCTGTTTTGTTGAAACCAGCAGCAGGTAGGTGAAAGTCGCGGTGATCCGCGCGCTCCGCGGTCATCCGCCCACTAAGCATGAAGGCCGCTCGCGTTCTTCACAACATAATAGAATAACATGCCGGAGCCGCGAGCTAGATGCGCGCTAAACGGACTCACGCAGAATTACTGCCGATACAATTTTGTTCCAAAAACAAAAATTGTATGAGGCAATTAGCTCAAATATTTTTGATGCTGTACCTCATTGACTTTTGTTTCTTAGAGTAACTTAGTTCTAATTCATGTTCCGATGTCATGGTATGGAGAATAAATCGTAAAATGCACAAGTTCACACTGCTCAGAGTCACTCACCTTATCTACTATTGTTGAATATTACAATTACATAGAATATACACAAGTGGGCGTCACAATTTAATCACACATCGAATAATCGTATAAACTGAAATCAGAACACTGAGCGAGCTCGAATTCACGTTACGCACTCGGTGATATTATACGCTAGCCTACGCTGGAACTGGATCGAGACGAAACGGTTTAACAGACGGACTACTAGACATCCACGTTCAAGCAAACAGTATACACAACACATTTACGAGAAATTTTTGCGAAATACATACAACACAAATAGGCGCTAGGGAAATTCATGGCAGATGAAAAATAAATGTTTTGATTGTGCTGAAACACAATCCTATCGGCTAGATATCCACTGAATATTTAATAGTTTCACTGGCACGGAAAAAGCGATAGCACGAAACAGAGATTGTATTTGATATTTAAATGCACTAGGTTTTTAATAAAAAGAGATCATATCATGTTATGTGCAATAAAAACTTTATTATTAGCTAATAAAGTTATTTTAAAATTAAATAATTAATTAGGCCATCTGAGATGACAATGATTCCACCACAATCTAGCAGCGACACATAACTTTCCTATAAGAGTCATCAATCATCAAAACTACAAAGAGTAAAATTATTCCAGGGTTGTTCCTTTGCTGTGGGTTACTTGTAGCTAGATATGGGACTGTACTTCAATGAACAAAAAAGAACCAGAGAATTACACCCTCAAAGGATCATTTTTGTAAGACTGACTATCTTGAGATATTGAATGAAATAATCTCTGATAAATGAACTAAAACTAAAAATAAATCCTAAAATGTATGAATATTTGACATAATATTATACTAGCCATTTAAGTGTATTTTTGGCCATTGGTATAAAATTGAACCAAAAGTGGATCCAGAATACTATCCAGAGGCAGACCATTGTCTTGAACTGGCCACCTACTCTAAACTTCAAGACGATTTGAAATCGTAGCTTACTGTGCAGTTCTTGAAGAATTCAAATGGACCTTGAATCCCCCTGTCAAGTTGGTGACCTTCCATAGCAAGTAAAATAATCTAAGGGTGTCGTATGCTGTTGCCAAGTTTACAAATACTGTACCCGCGTACTGTAACCTTTTAAACACAAAGCCGACATCGCAGTCAGGAAATAGGGATACTATTCTAGCTTCGACCTCTTTCCGTAACAGTGAATGAATAGCAAAGTAAATACTAGAAGAGTAGTTCTTGTAGATACATTTTACTGCTTCTATTTCAAACAATGAATCTCTCTAATACTTATGACATAATACGCATGCTCAATGGTAGACAAGTATACATGCTTTTATACCTCACACCAGCTGAAGTGTATGTGTGTGTATAACAGAACTTAATAACTTCCGTTTTAATGATGAAGATTGAGTGGTTACATTAATAGTAAAGGTATATTTATGCGTGTCGGTATTGGATTCGATAAGTATCTATATATGGAATAGTGGCTTATGCAATTTAGCTCTGCATCCCTAAATCGAACAATTTACCGTAGTAGGTAAATTGTAATAGGTACAGGCAAAAAATGTTTCCGTGATATGTAGCTAGGCTACTACTTTTATTTCTAGCCATCTTATGAAAATATTTTCAGGTGTTTCACGATCTGAATAAACATGACTTAAGTTGCATCCACTCAGTCTGCCCTGGTTAAATTATTCACAGGCACGACCGATTTGTGCTGCGATATTTTGAGCCTCCAACCAGACCTGACCAGCCAGAATGTACTTTTGATTTTTATGGAGCTCGAAGCTTTTGTGTTATATATAATACTATGCCTATTATGTTCGGTAGCTGAATACAATTTGATACTCGTCTATTTTGTGTATATAGAAGTGAAAAAGCACTCAGGGAGGGAGCCTAATGCTGTCTCGCCGTTGTTTGCGTTGTCGATAAACAAACAAATCAGGTTTCAGTGTTCTATAGTATTAATAGAGCTAGGTATAAGAGCTAACAGTCATCGCTAGTTTGTATGACTAAGCGCTGATGATTTAATGACTTTAGCGCCGTGACATATTTGACCTTAAGTTGAATAATCTCGGTTTAAGGCAGGGTTAAAGAAGAACCTGTTTTTTGATTAGTCAGATTTTTTTTGATTCCCTGCCAGTTATTGACCCAATATTTTATTTTAGTATTAATTATACGGATCTATTTACGAACGGTATACCC
Source organism: Lithophane leautieri (assembly GCA_949152455.1). Classification (NCBI taxonomy): domain Eukaryota; kingdom Metazoa; phylum Arthropoda; class Insecta; order Lepidoptera; family Noctuidae; genus Lithophane; species Lithophane leautieri. The sequence continues at coordinate 14,626,087 of OX424458.1, read as the reverse complement.
TTAGATATAAAACAGTATTGATAACTAGGAAGGTAGTATTTTAATAATACTTTTGAAGGTTATATTGTCGATCGTTTTTTTTATACTTTTCTGTTGCCGTGGTGTTCTTTGTGTTTCGTAGAATTGTAAAGTTTTGGTTTACTTTTTAGTAGGTTTAAAAAATTAGAACTAAAATGCTGAAGACTGTGCGTGCTTAAAGCAGCAATTTGAAAGACGTGTAACGCTCTTTCTCTATAGATTTAATTAAACATTAGCATTAAAGGAAACTATCTTCCCGGAATAAGAAATGTGCAGTGATTGTTTAAAAAAAACAGCAAATTAAATCTTATTACTTCACTTTGTTCTTTAAAGCTTACATTTTTTACTTGGATGATATAAGGTTCAATTTTCAACGATAAATAGATGTATACTTTAAAAAACAAGCTGTATTTTTGCAAACGAATGCATTATAAGGTTTAAGATATTTGTGAAAACTACCTTATTACTTTATGGTTATAAGTACCTGTAGTATGTCTAAATATGTGGGAAGAACACGTCTCGGCTCCAACTGGCTCGAACATTAACTGAAAAAACAAGTAGTCTTTGTTACAATTTACAAATAAAATAGTTTGTGTATCGAAGTTTTATTTAAGGCTCTGACGTTGTAACCATTTGTTAGAGAAATTAGATGTTATCAGTAATCCATTGTATGTATATTTTTAGTACAGGCAAAATTAAACCATCACATCGATTTGAAATTAGCCTGTGGACTGTGGACGTTATGACGTGGTTACCCTAATACAGGGTGGCAATTTGAGGATCGATTGGCATCATGAATAAACTTTTCTTTTAACAAATTTCTTGTTATTTGCACTAATTTTCTCATCAGTGAACTGAATGAAGTTCACTGATTAAAAAACTATCTACTTATCTCGAAAATTAGAAATGCTCTTTTAATAAAGTTTTCCTGCAGTTACACGGCTAAGGTTAGCTACCCTTTATACGTCATCTCAAATTACCGACCATATAAAATATATCAATTGACCATTCACAAATAAATTAAAAAAATTCATTGGTTCGTCAATATATATTAATTAGTAAAGCAGCAAGCAAACATAAAATTATACTTTCCTAAGAACCACAATTCGCATTAGCAGAATACAATAAATAATAAGTTAGTTTTTATCCATTATAGTATTTGACAAACAATTGGAGTATTATTACAATAATTTATAGCTTTTTGTAAGTATTTGTACTACTTCTGTATTTCTCATGAAATGAGTAGGTAAATGAGAAGGTACTCGAAGTTCCGTTAACAAACTTTTGAGCTCCGATTACCAATTAGGCTTTGATTTTAATTAACCGTCGCAAGTTGATTCAAATGTTTTGTTTCCTGAAATTATGCGTCGAGATACGGCAAAGGCACTATTGTGCATCTTTGAGACCTTAATTAAAATTATAGGCGATACTCAGCAGTGGGTCGAACAAAGGCTGTCAATAATGATGAATAGGTGTATTTTTCAATATGGAGAACTGTAGATACACAATTCAGTGGGTAATCAAATACGATTATCCTAGATTTAATGCTCCCATGAATAACTTAGGTCAGAAGTGACAGGATAGACCACAACCTTTAATATCGTTTAGTTTAAGTAATTGAAGGGCTCAGCGATGAAGTGCTTTACTGTTCTTATTTTATGATTAAGCCCGAATACATTAATTCAGGCCACACAAAACCTTAATGTATGAACGTCCGAACATACTGTGCATATTTCCTAGTTTACAACACAAACAAAAAACGTAACTAGTCGCGAAGTGGCGAGGGCGACCACGTCACGTGGGTAGGCAACCGTGACTCATAGCATAGCTGTGGCACGCTTGTCAATTTAAAGCGACGGCAATCGCTGATGGCAATATACCCGTTATGGGTTACTGAACACCTTCTATAATGTATATGTAGCAAATTTGTATGTAACTACACGTTGTATTTGATTTAAAACGTCTGGACAAGTCGCGTGTTGATCATTTTTAAAGTACTTTCAAATGAAGAAATGCTCTTATCGTGTCACATAACGCACGTACATGAACGCAATAGCATTGTAGTGATAGTATTGGATAAGGAGATTCGATTCGTGATAGTTTAGGTCACGATTGCGACACTAGAATAATAATGTAGACTAGATTCGAGTGAGTGTTAACTCCCCTCATCCCGTTTCGCTAAGCGGCGGCTCTCGACACACATAATCCAATTTAAATGTTTAGTGCATCTGTACCAACAATCCTCAGTGTTTTTCTGACGCACTTAATGTGAGTTGCTACTGTTATTTGTACTCACGTAACCATAGGTTACTGTACACAGTGCAGAACGAAGATGCGACGCGGACGCGGGCGCACGACACCACGTCGCAATACATCCATGTTGCAACGCTACAGCGCAAAGCGTATTAAATAAGTGCAGGTGTCACAAATGGAATTAACTCTTATTAAAGCTGAAGATAATTTATTTTTTATCATTGCACTTGTCATTATTTGTATATAATTAAACAGGGTATAATTATGTGAAATGGCGGCAGGTCACGGGAACCACAGAATGGGTCCCGAATTCCCCTTGAACTTAAGCCGAAGATCTGTCATGAATGAGAATTTTTCTAAGTTTATCAAATTTTTCTTGAAGTTTTAGGTACTTATAATCTAAGATGTCTTAGGTGTAGTCAATTTCACTGAGATGATTCTTACAACCAAGTGCAGGAAACAATGTCATTTTTGGAAGAATTTAGAAATATTCTTCCAAATATGTCATACGATGTAAAACAAATTCTTTAAAAAAAAAGTGATAAACAAAAGCACGCAAAGCTAAACACTAATAAAAGGAAAAGGTACACTATTGGTTGATGCAAGTTTAAATACTTAATGCTCATTATAAATGAGAAAAATATTGTAATATCCAGCTCAGCACAAGCTTCAAGCCAAAAACTCATCTTTATATTATAACTAGCTGCGGCCCGCGGTTTCACCCGCTTAAGTCTCGATCCCGTGGGAATATCGGGATAAAAAGTATCCTATGTCCTTTTCCAGATCCCTGTGCCGAATCTCATCCAAATCCGTTCAGCCAAAGCATTTAGCGTGAATGCATAACAAACAAACAAACTCACTTTCGCATTTATAACATTAGTTACAATGTGATTATTATAGTAATCAAGACATTCGCTGTGCTATGCAGTGCAATTTTTCTGACAAACTATTTTATTTTATTCCTCTCATATTTCATAATATTATAATTCTGACGAAAGTAGGACAATTAGTTTTTTTTGTAGAAAATAGTGCTAATGGTATTTCTGTGATTTATATTATTTGACTGGAGCAGAGTTTTTAGATTCTTAATTATTAAAATTTTCCTTTGTATATTTGCACTTGATGTATATGTGGTGAAAGTTAGCAAGATATAATATTGTGAACAGCTATAATTTCATTTTACTTGAAAATAAATGGGGTCACCAAATATATACAATTTATGAAAGAATAAGTAAAAACTCAATCCATAATGATTTAACTATTACTTTTCAAGGCCTAAAGTAAAGCGTTGTATAACAATAGGAATAACAATAAAAAAAAATTGTTTAATGGCAATGTTAGTAAGTTCTTACAATAGGAACTAAATGAAGAAAAATTTCTATCGGTTTTCAACAAAGTGGGTTTACCTTTAAAATGGTGTTAAATGATGTTTCAGTTAAAATCTAATTGTGGGCACTAATAACTCATTGAAGAGTTGTTTCTTTTTATTTTTACCATAGATAAATGTTTTTAGTCTTTAAATTGATTATTAATAACAACGCAATTCTATTTTTTAAAATTAGTTTTGTTTATTGTCCCAAGTGGCTGTATGGTATTTACAATTTTGAAGCAAATTTTTTGCAACATCTGATCGATTTTCAGTGTGGCTTTGACAAACATTCCACTGTATTTTGAGGAATATTATCTATCTATCAAATACTGGTATTCAGCATCCGGTTACACTAGAAGACAACCCCAATTTAGTGGGAAACTGGCAAGGCAGATGATAATGATGACGATGATATACGGAATATTAACTATTTAATTTTAAAAACAATGGAGAGACGGCCATGTCAGGGAAACACCTGAGTATTTCTTGTTTTCCTTGCATGTTGGATCACCATCATATTTACTGTGTATTCTTGCAGAATGTCAATAAAGATTATTAATTTAAGTTCTGCCAATTTACACACTCTTAGCACACAATAGGTTTTGATCTTTGTGCAGTCCAGCAAAAAGCATTTCGAGTAAAGTATAAGTTTAGTAAACTTAGTAAATATATGGGTCCTACTTTTGCTTACATGGATTGACACAACTATTCTATCCAATAGTTAAAAAACTTATGTCGAGAGATTATTCAAACGACACACAGCAAACCTATAGCGACTGAGACAGCATAGGACTAAACTGTGACTGCACCTGAGTTGTTTGAGTATTCAGCGGTAGGTTATGGTTGTTCCAAAATTAATTTCAGGAAATCACATTTTGTTATGTTTTACATACTGATAAATCGGAAGACAATAGAATTAAAACTACAACTTGAAATAATTAAAATGTTGTTTTTTTTTTCTCAAGAGTCCCAGGCTCATGGTATATAGTTTTGCATTCCGACATTCCGAAAATTTTAACCAACTTTACGGGCAAACGGCACTAAAATGTAGCCATAATTTGAAAGGCACTAATTCATTTTGTGACTTTCGCAAGAATTTGACGAGCCTACGGTACAACGGTATTGATTTCATACGACAAGCGCTCAATTATTAATTTAATTAAATTATAGTACTTACATGTCACGGCTAATGTTCCTATTGGCAAGAACTACCAGTGGCAACAATATTGTTTCTAAGGATATATTTTGATTTAAAATTATGAAAATAAATATCGGAACCGCCCAGCTGGCAAATTTTAAATCACAGATTAAAAAAATATATTTGACAATACATTGGCTGCGTTCAAGAAAGAATCTGTCAACGATAGAAACTTTTTAAAATAATATTGCAGCTTTTTCTTGTATAAAATGTTATTTTTGTGTAAAATCTGCCGATCAACAATGGATCGTACCATAATAAAATAAAAATTACAAACTCAAACATCAAGAAGACTACAACAAAAATCGACTAAACGCATACTTTTGTTTTTATCCTTGCAACATTTAAAATGGATGATATTCTCGGTCAGACGAACGATTGGAATTGGAACCATAAACAATAGACGATAGTTGATGGCATGTGGATGACAGCCACGGCTGTCATATTGTCTATTGACGAGTTGTTAAAAGGGCGCCAAATTCGGTGATTATTATTTGCGGCGGTAAGGAAGTACACGAACTACACGACGGAATAGGGCCTACAATAGGGTCTGGGTGGACAGTTTGGTGTTATTCTTATTAAAAAAAAAGAACATGTAAATAATAAGTATAGAAATTAGGATAAAAGCATTTTTGGACTAGGACTAGGTATTTAAGTTCGACAATAGGCGAAATGTCGTTTGATCAAACAACCTATAAATTGCCGGTAATAGGCTGGCTTAACAAAGGTCATTTACATAACTTAGATTACGGCTAGTCGTGGTCGTGGGTAAGGTAAAAGAAGATGGGTAGGTATTAGATTTGTTTACTACACTTAGTAAACAAATCTTCTAACCCCTTCGGGATATTTAAGCGTGATGTCATGTTAGTACTTATGGAGCATTCTCACACTATTATGATGCTAAATTATTTTCTATGTGGACACAATTGCAGCCATTATCCCAAAAAATTGAAAATGAAAACGTGAAGGCTTATTGTATTTGAGTTTACGGCGAAAACAGCAAAGATCTATTACTTATGATTTTTTTTCCAATGGTGCGGTGAGGACTGATATCTACACAATACATCATGTAATCCGCTTTGAATAGCATCGTTTCAAAGTCAAATAATTTATTTCATTAGGCACATAGGAGGCACATTTGAACGTCAAAAACAAAGAAATACTTAGACGAAAGAGTTTCAATTCAATACAGAGGAAAGGTAGATATTTGTGTGATGTTTCTAAAGAGTTTAGTATATATACACAATATTATATTTTGTACTAATTGTTACCTAAATTTACCTATAATATAATTCTTGTATACAGAAGCTTTTGGTAAACCTTTAGAAATAAACTAGTTGCGCACCGTGGTCTAACCCGCGTAAGTTTCGATCCCGTGTGAATATCGGGATAAAAAGTATTCTATGTCCTATTCCAGGTCATGGTCTACCCATATGCCAAATTTTATCCTAATCCGTTCAGCCGCTTCAGCCATTTTAGCGTGAAAGCGTAACAAACAAATAAACAAACAAACAAACTCACTTACCCCATATATAATATTAGCTAAGATGAATAAATACCTAAGTACTCAGACCAAATAAAAAACCAAGACGGAGCGCTGCGAACAATACAGTGAAGCATGCTAACTCTACACCACCGGTCTGTGCATGCACGCTCAGACACGCACATTTACAACTATTTACAATGACACTACAATCAAACTACACCAAACTAAGTGCACACATGTTTACGAAACCGGCCTCACGTCACTGTTGACAGCGCTTTGTCTTGGTTCTATATAATTATTTGGTCTGAGCCTAGGTGCTGAAATAAAAAAAACTCAGATAGGAGGCCTGTGTCAATGTGTCCCAGTAGTGCCACATTATGGCTGGATATGCAACGACCCGTCAGACGACGCTACAAGATCTGCAGGCACCATAGAAAGTATTCAAAACCGCCAGACAGTTACATATATTAAGTCACGTATTCTATTTAGCCTGTAGGTAGGTACTTATTAGGTTCAATTTATTTATGTAGTGAGCGGTGGATGGTTGCGCTCATGACATTGTCCGTTCATGGCCCTTTCATTACATTCCCTAGTAGGTACTTATATTAAAAAAACAAACATGTTGTCTACGCATCGCGGGCTCTTGTGATCTATTCGGAACGTGACCGGGATATTTAAGTTCAAAATGGCCGCGAGACCACTGTCAGGGCGGTCGAAAAGTCTTTACTGTCGCTGTTAATCAATCAAACTACGGTCCGATATGTAGGAGGTAGGTTAGGTAAAAATTACTATTAGGATCAACTAATTTACTTGTGCTTGTGCCGTGGTTTGATTTGGAAAATTGTCGTCAGGCTATCTTAGATACGGGCGGGCATCTTATGGTATTGAACTAAGGTGAAACCTGAGAGACTATGTTTAGCCCTTGCGCAAGTTTGTGAGCATGAATCTGATCAAAATACGACACAATAATTATTGAATTAGGTAGGTACCTAAACAAGTCCTAATAGACTGCAAAAAATATGGCAATTGGGTTCAATGGAATTAGCTATACCTACCTCTCTGACATGCGGGCATGCATTTTTAACTGCATAGAGTGCCAATGCAATATACTGACTTTGTTGTCAATGGTTGTGAATAAAAAATATACAAAACAAACCCTTTCGGATACTAGCACATTTTAGAGATGGTTTTTAATTGCTATGGGAAGAGTTGAAGTACATGGTAATAGTTTTAATGATGTAAAGTGTGACAGTTTCGAATTGTAGTGACAAGGTCTAGGGTATGGTTGAAGGCTTTTTCTACTGGACAATTCAATTTCAGAGTACCTGCTTTCTTGGTAATGGTCGAATGAATCAATTTAGTTGTTAGAAACTGATGCCCTTACTAATTACATCATAATAGAATCCTAGCTAATCCTAGCTCTCGTCTCATAAACGCTAATCACATTACCTTAGCGTTAAATATTATTAAAGTTATAACAACACCGCGTAGATAATAAAGGCTCGTGCAAACTGGCGTGACAAGGGTAGCGCTGCATATCGCGCCTGCAATATCGCGCCTGTTTTTTTTTTAGGAGCCTTAAAGGCGGAAATCCGTAACTAGTTATGTCAGGTGCGCTTGAGCAGCGCAGCAGCCTTATTTAGCCCAGAAAGATTAAGTTTAACGTTTTATCGTTATGCTTCGCCAGCCAATATGATTTGATCATGTAGAAGTCGTACAAGGGCCTACCATACTAAAAACTTACGAGTTCTACCTTTCAGATTCGTCTGTTAATCCGACCAAAAGCTGTAGCTAAGTGGCTGTCACGGCTTCAAGATACTACTGCCTAATTTTAGAAGCGAATTGACGAAACTAAACAGTGTATGTGCCTGCATTCAGTCAGACCGATCGGTTGAGATTCCTTATTGATGTCTACCTGCCTGCGTTTATCTAACTATACCAGAAGCCTTCGCGATTTGTGTATTCACTCTCAGCATATCAAAGTCATATGTGGAACGTTCCTTTGAAGCTGCCCTCCTGCACCGGGCCACCTACTGTGTAATACACTTTTGTCATAGAGTTAAAGTATTTTACAAAGAGGATAAAATCCTTTCAGTTCTTTGTTGTTACAGTTCGGTGAGCAATAGGTATGGCCGTATGGGAACTGAGACCGAATGAGAGAGCGGACACTACGATTTTATCAAACTTTTTCAAATCGACCCATTTCGATATAGGTAATTTGTGTCGATTGTACCAAATCTACAATTCTACGTCATTAAGGTGTTCAGATTGTAATAGCAATTACAATGTCTTTTGCTAATCACCTGATTCTCGTCCCCATAAAAGCCGATTTATGTGTTAATTAAAGATTTTATTTTATCGTGTTCCTGAAGTAATTTCGGATTTAATGTTAATTGGGCAGTTGACTTATTTTATTGTATCAATAATACAGGCTGTCCCTGGAAGTATGGATCAAGTCGAATAGGGGCGTGGGCAAGGTCATTTCTAAACTTTGTAACCCTGAGATTTTTTTTTCGCTAGTTTACATTTTCCCATAATTTCGTTCGAAAATTGAGCAAAATTTTTGCCAGTTCAAAGCTTTTGCAGTAAAGGTTGTTTCTTAATGAACAAATGTTTTCTAGCTACGTAAAAGTATTACCACAGGAAAGGCCTAATTATATAGAGAGCTCATAAAAAAAAAAAATGATAGCCCTGATATAAAGTCGGTCATAACTTTTAAACCGTAAAAAATTGCACCGACATTATTAAGGTTAGAAAGTTTGGAAGTTACCTTGCCCACGCCCTCGATTTGATCCATACTTCCAGGGACACCCTGTATACGAGAAAAAAGAACTTTTGCCATTCATGAAATTAAAGAGTAAAACAATAAAGTCATATTGGTACTGTATAGTCATACTGTGTTAGTCATAATATTGGTGTGTATTGCTAAAGTATATAAGTAAATAATTATAATTATACTTTTTTTAATTAAAATCTGCAATTAAACGGTCTTCACTACCCTTTTACTGATGCAACTGTCCTAAAAATACAAATAGCAGAAGCATTAAGTATAGCACAATCAGCCTATAATGTTCCCACTGCTAGGACACAGGCCTCCTCACTTTGTGAGGGAGTGGGCTGTAATCCACCACGCGGGCCCAGTGCGGGTTGGTAGATGTCTCATGTCTTCGAATTTTTGGTTCTAGGACATGCTGGTTCCCTAACAAAAATACAAATAAAAAGGTAGAAAAACAACATGGTGGATTCCGTAAAATACGAGGGTATCTCAGCGCCGTTTGATAAAATTCTCAGCGGCGATATCGTGGTGGTTTTTTAAATTATTATATAGGTAGGTGTAGTTAGGTAGAAGTACAGAACACAAACTCTGGTAGTAACAAAATTACAGTCGAATGAACGCGTGCTTATCGTCGCAACGAGAGCGAAGTTCGAACCTAAACTCTGATTTATATTCACTCGACGAACTGGCACCAGTTTCTGCACCTCAGCTGGCACTCATTTCAGTCAGGGCTGCCAGGAACCACGAAACTATTACTTTATTAACAACTCAAGGGATTTACTAAGTATTTGACATTCCTTAGATTCCTACCTTATCAAGAACCAATATAGAGTGCGCACCACGAAAGAAGGCTCGCGGAAAATTGTGGAACTACATATATTTTAATGCAATGTGATGCAATGACATAGACACTAGCGCCGCGCCACGTCAAATGGACTCCAGACGACTCACGATTGTCGATAAAACTAAGCAGAGCAGTCTCTTTGTTATTCAGACCGCGGACTCCTTTCAGATATTATGAATTTAAAAAATGCACTTTTAAAATGTTTTTTTTTAATGTGAAGCTTCGCGAACCAAAGGAGGTAGGTATCTACATAACATTAATTACTCTACCTATACATACCTAACCTATCTACTGAGATATCATCAGAAAAGCCATTTTCCGATGTTTTAATAGTTATTCGGGACGGAGACAAATACAACAAATCAAAGATAATCAAAATCGGTTCATCCGTTCTTGAGTTATACTTAAATGGTGTAAATAACCTGACTTTGTTTTATTTATATATATATTAATATATAATTTATTAATAAAAATGATTAGACAAAGTTTTGCTTTATTTTTGTAATAAGATTTTAATTGTTTCGCCGATGTGCATCATGCCAAACTGTGGGCCCCGAACGTTCTTACAGAAAATACTTGTTTCGCTCAAAATATTTGATTTTATTCATGACTATGGGTGATACTAATTGTGCTTGCCGCATGCATTAAAGGCACAAGCTACGAATAGGTATAGTTTTATTTAAGATTAAAAATTCGCTAGAATTAGTTACCTTTACTTACCTACTTTAACTGGCTCTATCTTTAGGACTGAGAGCACCAGGCTCACAGTATTCTACAGTGATTTTTGCTCTTAATATTGCCATAATTGAATAATAAAAAATCCTGTAACCTTAGCTATAGTGGTCTGTTCATGAAAATAAGTAGATATTTGGTATATGGCCGGATACGTGGTAGACTAGAAACCAAAATAAAAAATAAAATTCAACTCGATTTGAAATTCGTAAAATATGCGGTAACAGATAGAGATACCAAAAACACAAAACAACTAGGTATATTATATTATATGCTTTTTAGGCGGTAAAAACGGGGCGAAACGGGGCGAAACGCTTTCGAAGCGATTGTCACTTGTCTAGGCCCTCAGGTACGCAACTCCACGTCAAAGCGAGTATTTTGCGTATCGGATGTGAAAATCGTTCATTCAATCCACCCCCGCTACCCTAGTACATAAGTACCTAATCTGTACTAATAATAAGGCTGAAGAGTTTATATGTTTGTTTGTTTGAACGCGCTAATCTCTGGAACTACTGGTTGGATTTGAATTTGATAGCCCATTTCTTGAGGAAGGTTACAGGCTATTTAACATCACGCTACAACACTTAGAAGCCGGGCAAAAAGAAAAAAACGGCAGAAAAACGAAGTAGTTAATAGTGCGGGCGGGCGATGCGATGCGACGCGGAAGGCCGAGGGAGTTTTATAAAAATGTGGCTGTTATTTTAATTGTTTATCTTATCACTTCCACGTGAACAAAGTCACGGTCAGAAGCTAGTGCACAATATATATAATTATAGAGTCATTTTTCACTGAGTAGTGTGGACCATAACTTTGCTCTCGATGCAAAGTCAGACATTTTAATTGTTAAGGTATCTTTTGGATAAGGGTCCAACAAAGTGCCAAATGTCATGACTTCATGAAATAGTCATTCAATGCACTTACATGAACTTAGAGAGTTTAATGCTGATTCTAATGTTTATAATTCTGTAAACCCATATTTGTTACGGCCGCTAATCATATTTAGATCAACATACAATACTGACCTGCAAATTGCAAAAAACGAAAGAAAATTTGAATTTCGCGGGCTACCTTAGCGCAACACAGGCATATTGACTTCCTATTTAAATTGTTCGTTTATTCAAATAACAAATGTCATTTTTTGACAGTTACTCTAACTGACTGTAGTTACCTACTCTATAAATACAGAGATGGGTGTAACTGTACAATCGTAATAAAATAATTTGATAGTCAAAACTGTCGCAAATCAACTGAAACACCGTTTTGCCTCTGGTGCCTCGTCGCCCCTAGTACTTATTCAAAAGTGTTGATTCATCATTATCTAACTCCTTACGGAATTGAGGCTAGAAAATGTTGATTTATCAAGTCTGAATATATGTGTAGTCTTTAATGTATGACTCTAAACGCTAATTGAAAACAAACAGTTTAGTCTAATTTACTAACGGCCTCCTAAATTATATTCTAGCAAGTACTTACTTGCTTAGAAATAGATTAGTACACCGTCTATTTAACCGACTTCTTCAAAAAGGAGGAGGTTCTCAATTTGTTTGTATGTTTTTTTTTTGTGTGTTTGTTACGCGATTACTCCGCCAATTATGAATCAAATCTGATGATTATTTTTTGTTTGGTAGGTCATGCTTCAAAGGTAGTCCCATATAAATTTTATTAACTTTGCTTATGTACTTTTTGAGTTAGCTTCAATATTACGTATTTTTCCCACTTAAATATCGACGACGTTCTATGTGAATCCGTGACTGTTATTTGCATAGCAGGTAGTGGTATTCGAATTTGTATTGGGTAGGTACCACAACTAAAATGTGAAAAATAACAACTTTTTACCAAAAAAATAAAAGACTTTGACACAAAAAATAGAAGAATTGAAAAGCATCCGAAATCAAAGTTATTTTTCACTTTTAAGTGTCTTTTTTTTAAAGTCGTTTTTTTTTTGTATAAAGTTTTTGTTACATAAGTGATTCTTCGTATAAAAGATGCTGCGAGTTTTTCGTAAATCCTACTAATACCTACATACTTATGTAACTTTAATATTAACGTAGGTGTTATACACATAAACCTTCCGGAATAAATTGTCCAAACGATGGTTGATAATGTTCGTTTCTGATCGGTTCAAAATGAAACGTCGACGTTCTTTTCGGGCGATCGAATACGAAATGTATATTCATTCTTCATTCATTTATTAAGCATTTTGTTCGATAAGCACCTCATTCCTTTTACGCACCGCATGCGATGTCTCATGAAAATGTTGTCCATTTTAACGCGCAAAACGGATGTAGTGATATTGAACGTCTTATGTTTATTCTGGAACACTATAAGTAAAACTGCGTTTTGCGCATTCAAATTGTAAGTACCCATTGGTTTTTAATAGTTGATTTATAGCACTATGTGAAACGTGAAGGTTTGAAACCTTGAAAACAAGTTTGTCTTTGAAACTGCAAAAGCCAAGATTTACCTAATGTAGACTTTCGCTACTCGTATAGCCGCGTGATCTTTTACGACCAAAATCATAATTTTCATTCATTGTAAACCGATAAATGTCCGCTTTTCACAGTTTGGTACACTTTTTTCACATTAACAGCTGATTATTCTGTGCAATTTAATCATTTCCCCTAAATTCCATTATATTCTTTTATTTCCAGTGAGTCTGAAAGAAATTGAAATTCTTTGTTTTGTAAAGGGAGCGTTTCAGATATTTTTACACTTCATTGAAGAATTGTCGGACTTTTCCACTGACTGGCTCACTTAGGAAAGTGATACAGAAACTAGTAGGATTGTAAATGGAAATAATCTTTACAAACTTTGAATACCTAAAGTTAACATCAACACGGTCAGCGCCAATAAGGAATTAAAATAGAAACTCAAATGAATAAAAAAAGTACCTCACTAAACTGTATGCCTTTTGCTATGGCAACTTATGGATGTTATAATTATAATGCTATCATAAAAGTCTTTTAAATATTATTTTTCATTAAAAAAGGCTGAAAAGTGAATGCCTTTCCCTCTCTCTCTCGAGAACATGAGGTTGGTTTCAATGGCAGAAGACTAAGTAAGAAGACATTTCTATATAGGTGAGGGTTTAATTGGAACTGTAACATCCACGCTCGATCTGAGTGAGCGAAGCGAGTATATCGCGGCAGTTACTGGTGAAAAGCCATCGATTAGCCAGGGATTACTACAGCTCGGTTATACCTTCCTCAGTAAGGCAGGTTAGGTTAGAACTGAGAATCGTTTTTATTTGCCGAGTGAGCGAAGCGAGCGCTCTCACGATACGGCGAGCGGGGCGAGCCCACTCTTGGCACGAATGAACTGAGCGTAGGTACTTCTACACAAAATTCGCAAAGACATCTACAAAATGTCGAAATAAATTATAATAACGTACATCTACTCAGATATGATCCGGCTTACCAAGCCTCATAAATATTTATCAGTATGTCAAATATATATTTTAATTTTGAATAAACAATTTTATATACCTACATATGTGGCGTAAATACCTATTTGGCTTATGAGTTGGAAGCACGGCATTATAGGTATATTGCCCTTATCAATAAGACTCCTTTCTAATAAGTATCTAATTTTCCCGTCATGGAAATATGAAAAATATAATGTATACCTACATAGGCACAGACAGCTTTAAATCGACAAGAATTCATCTGATTGTTTACAATCTATACATACACAATACACAATATATAATAAAGCTGAAGAGTTTGTTTGTTTGAACGCGCTAAGCTCTGGAACTGCCAGTCCGATTTGAAAAAATGTTTTTGTATTTGATAGCCCAATTCTTGAGGAAGGAAAGTTATAGGCTATTTAATATCACGCTACGACCCTTAGGAGCCGAGCGAAAAGAGAATAGAACGAACGCTACGCGAAAACGAAGTAATAGCGCGGGCGGGCGATGCGATGCTACGAGTATATTTTATTTTAAAACAAGAAACACGTGGACGAAATCGCGGGCAGAAGCCAGTACTGTATCAATGTGTATTATGGTCTGAAGCTACACATTGGTACAACATTATAGAACAAAGATTGTAGACAATGAAATTATTTTTTTGACCATGTAAATGTAAAGACCTTTTTGAAGCTGACTGTACAGTAGTACAGTCAGCTACAGACTAGTAGTAACTAGTCTAGGCTCCAGGGTGCCACAGCTTACATCGCGTTGTGTTCCACTCGCGCCTCAAACAGATGTCAGCACAATTGGCGGGGTCTGCTAGGACCGATGCCTGCCAGGGTTGCGGGAAAGTCAGAAAGGGATACCGGGACCCTTGGCAACAGGCAACTGAAGGAACACAGGTCGGTATTAGTCAGTAAAAGTCTGACACGCCCTCCCGCTCCAACCAGAGCGGGAGGAGAGATTTGATGATTCCGCACGATTAAAAAAAAAAAAGGTTGCCACTGCTTGGGTTTTATATTGTCTGGGCTGACAAAACAAGTAAATAAGAAATCAAAGAACTTTGAACCGCTTTAGTCATCTGCGTGAAGTTGGTAATTAAGAAGGGGAAGGCTTCGAAAGAGGAATGATAGAGATGGGAGGTCGATTTTCAATTTGCATTTGAATCGGCTCAGGGCGCCAGGGACCCAGCTGACAACAAAGGCCACAGATTAATTTATATGCAATGGGGAACACAGTAACACGTAAATATGAAACATTGAACCATGTAGTGATTATGACGAAGTAATTGGATCCCATTCACTCGCGACGGTAATGTTGTACCTACAGTCAAGGAATGAAAATGTTGAAGTACCTTAAGGTTCATTTTTATTTGCACTTTATTGTTTTTCCGACAGGCAGCCTACATTTTCAGTTTAAAATGATAGTTCCAAAAGTGACATGCACTCGCCATGTGGTAAGGAAAAGTTTGAATACTTTTCTTTTTGACTGTACAGTCACGGCCATAAATACCTTAGACTTATACTGTTTGTCGACCGCACAATGTCAACGGGACGTCAACGAGAAACGAGATTATTCGAACCGAACGTGACGTCGGGAGGTGGTGGTGTGCAGTGGACACGTGGCCATAGGAAGTAAATGTATGTATCAGTTCTTTGGCACCGTCATCTCGTTCTCGTTGACGTCCCATTGACGTGGCGGTGGGCAAACGGCCTTACGCAAGATTCAACAGCGATTTTCTCCTAAAGTATTGATAGATATTTATGGTGTTACGATCATAGAACTTAAATACCTTAACTGAACTTAACTTATAATTATCTTGAGATAAGTCTTTTCACAAAGTTACAATTTTTCTATCACGAGAAAGTTGCTTTTGCATAAAGTATGTATATTAAAAAGTAATAGGTACCCGGCTTCCCACGGGTGCAGTTTTCATGTGAAGACGGTATTCTATTTAAGACATGTTGTGCACAAGTTCTGAGCAGTCTTAACAAAAAGTACTAGGCATGCATAAATTCAAGATAGTATTTCATTATGCTCTCTATCTTTATAGTATTAGTGTAGATTTACCTTTTACAGTCAGCTGTTTCGTTCCATTTTGTGAAAATATAAGGAGTAAAACGTCTGAGTGAAATCAACGAATAACTTTTTACTTTAGCATCTTATAACTTCCTGATCTCCTGTATTTAACTGTCGTAAGGTCCAGTAAACTCCTGTTTGTGACTTCTTCGACAAAGTTATCGCTGTTTATGAGTGATCTTTCTTTTTCAGTAATTAAATGGTATAATAATTCGTTTGTTTTAGTGTAGATATAGAAAAGGATTACATTGTTAAAAGTTGTTAAAAAGCTTGCCTCCTGTTACGTTAGTTACTTGGGACTTAAAAATAATTTTCCAGATGTGTGTAGGGTAGTACCACTAACTACTACTACCTCTTCAGGGATTAGGTAGGTACAGGCTTCATACGGTACTTATATTATACTAGCCTCCACCAGCGACTCCACCCGCGCGATATCTTTATAAATTGTAGCCTTAGTTACTCAGTGACAATAAAGCATTCTACTGGTGAAAGAGTTTTTAAAATCGGTCTAGTAGTTTTTTTATTAATTCATTACAAACAACAATACAAATCCTTTCTACGAAATACACTAGCTGCACCCCGCGGTTTCACCCGCATAAGTTTCGATCCCGTGGGAATACCGGGATAAAAGCATATTATGTCATAGCCCAGGTATATCCATGTGCCAAACATCCAAATCCGTTTTGCCGTTTTAGCGTGAAAAACAAATAAACATACAAAAATTTAATATTTTCTCTTGATAATATTAGTTTAGATATTAGTGTAGACTAGTTAATGAGACAACAGAAATACAGAATAACAGAAAATAAGTTTTGCAGTGTAAACATAATTTGTTGATTGTAAACGTTATAAAGTACTATTTTCACGTCTCGTGGTTAATATGCCATGTATGTAATTTAAAAACAAAAGAAACATAAGTAGTAAAGTGAAGCTTACATTTCCACACAGTTTCCTGTTTATCACAGAAGCCATATCACAATGCCACGAATGAATAATGAGTCCAAAATGTTTGCAAAACTTAGTCATGCCGTGATGCTAAGCGGCATTTCTCTTTACAATTTCTATCTATAACGTCCAGAACTTTCCTAGTTACATAATGTGTCTCTAATTAGCAGTTAGGGCAGTTATGCTCACAAAAGAGACATTTATTTCCCTCGCGACCACCTTGCCGTAGTTTTTGTGTGATTCGAGGTTGCGATTACAGAAACTAATATAAAATTGTAGTGCCAACGTAACAGGTATTAGTATATATTGTGTTTTTATGTGGTGGGTCGGCTTTTTTATAAGCAGTGGGTTTTATGGCGACCTAAAGAGTGGTTATTGCCAATCATTTTTGTTTGATTTGAGTGTAAACGCCGGGAGGTATAGTGACCTAATTGGTGATGTTCTTTGGAAAGGTCAGGTGTGTAGTACTCACAACCGGCGTGCGTGTATGACCAGGTGGCTGAAACCAGCCACATTAGTTATTCTTCTAAAAGCAGTTCATTTCCTGAATCCCAGCTGTCATTAGCAATTCCTCTAATTTGACATAAAAGCAATTCATCAATTGTGGAACATTTTACGAATCTCCTTAAAAAACTGTCAAACAGATGAATTATTTCAATTTGAATTTTAATATGAATTGTAAGTTTGTGACATTTTACGATGTTTTAAGCCCCTAGATGTATGAACCTAAACGAAGCAACACGAGCATGTAAGGAGCGTAGCGGGTGGCGTTCTGTAGTTTCTGCCTACCGCCATGGGAAGAAGGCGTGAGATTATGTATGTATATTTGTTTGAAACGTGTTTTACTAAAGTTAAGAATATTTAAATTCGATTGTGGATGTATAAATTTTATTATCGTCTGTCAAATTTATAACACGTCTCACATGCTTTATTTCTTTGAAGTCGTGGATAAAACACAAAAACGTAAAAAAAACCTTTTTCTTTTCAACCTTTTAAAAACCTTTTGGAAAGGCTAATGAATTTACTAGCGCACCACCCGTGGTACGCACGGTTCTTGCGACTTGACAAAACATCAAGATTTCTTCATCATTAATGTATTATACACATCCACCTTCCACCTTTAATTTATAATACTCGTGTGTATAGATTTATGTGAAACAAGGAAGATGAGGATGTAAGGATCGTAGCGCGTCGTTCGGTAGTTTCTGCCTACCCCCACGGGAAGACGAGGTGAGTTTATGTTATGTGATACAATATTTCAATTTTCGTTTGCCTTTCATAAAATGTTAGGCAGTGGACGGTTTAGTTTGTGATTGACATCTATTGATATTCAAAATGCTTTCAATCAAACAGAGCAAGCCCGGCTAGCAAACCTTGTTTTTATTCAACACAGTGCCTACATAAACAAATTTAAAACTTGTTTATTTTGTAAACTACATAGATGGAATTCGATAGTATTAATTTGTTAGGATATGTGACTAAAATAAGGCTAATAAATGCTCTTTTTGATAACGACTTTCAATATGTATATAATAATAATTAGAATGTTATGAATATTTATAGAAGACAAGCATTAGCAGTCGGTAATCACGTTAAACAATCTATGTAGGTACCTTTTGTACGTGTCAGGCCATTTGGGAACTGACTAGAGTAGGGCTGCCATTCATATACACGGATACATTGGAATGAAAATGGATTGGATCACTTGATCTCTTTTTCGACAATTATACCCTGAAATTTCCAAATGTAGTCGTGTGGGCCTCGAACATCGTCATCCTTCAGTGTATTATTTCAGTTCAGCGAAATACTCCGTTTTCTTCTGTAGGTACCTACGAGTACGTCGCTATCAGCCGTCATTTTTGTGTTCACTATCTTCCTTGCCATATCGTCTTTCACACAATCTATCCATCTTTTTTAGCTTGCCCTTTTTCTTATACTCAACAACACTTTTGCCGCGAATATTGACGGATTACCTACACAATAAAACTGGAAAACAATTCTGCATTCTTCATTAATGTCGCTAATAGTGATCAGTCTTGCATGTATCAATCAATATGCTTTAATTGACAGATCATTTTGAAGTTACCAAATTGATGCAGTACTTTGGGTAGATCGTAGCTGCAGCAGCTGGCAGCCCTAAATGGATAGCAGTTCGAATACAGCGACAATAACGGATCGTAGCGGTATTATGACGTGTCGGTAGTTACATGCAAAACACAATTGGAAATCTGGGCGTAGGTACGCCGTTTTAACCAGTATCTAAGCGTAGAAACAAACTGTTCCTACATACGCAACGTGTGCAACGTATTATGATTAATTGCTTTTATACAAAAAACTATGCATTAGAAACACACAAAGCGTGATGCAATCATGCTTTTCGTTTACTTAAGAAAACACTCTACGAGTAAGTACTGGTTAATCTTCACGACTTAACAATATACCTAAAGCATTTCCAAGGCTAAAGCATTAGCATATGATTAGCATCACTACATCAAGAGTGGCACGTTTGCACATTGCCAAGCCCGCACGGCGCTAGGCGGTGTCGATGCATATGCCGTCGCCGATTTCCGCTCAACTTCATTGCTAAATGTATTCTATCAATAAATGCAAATACTCTCATTATCATATTCAATAACCTCGACTAGCGTCCGGTAGAAATAATACAAATAGTGAATAAGGTCACTGTAAATACATTAACAAATAGTTTATGGAAATACGCACTGGGTCTTCGTGTCCATCGGATGGCTTGAAAGACCTTTACCGTTTTGCCAATTGCTGCCAACTGAAGATTTTTATTTACTCCTATTTCCACGAGCTTTGTGACGTTGTTTTTCAAAGAGAAGCTTTCAGAATTTTGATGACATGTTGAGAGTGAAGAATTTCAAGTGCATATGGAGTATGGGCGCCTTGAGAGTTTCACAGCAGCTATATTGGATCGAGTTTGACACGGATGAGTTATTGCATAGAGACAGCTTTGTCAAATGTTAACATGATATTCATTTTTATTATAATTCACTTCTTTTTTATAAAATAATCGTTAAGTTTAATTTCTTACTAAAAAGATTTAAAGACAGTAACGGCAAGGTTGAACTCAAATAAAAAGTTCGTCACGTAAGAACACGGAGTGTTTGTTAATTAGGTTATGTTAGGTTGTTCGACTTTCTGCCGTTGGTCTAAACAAAAATTAGTCGCCATTAACTTGATTTCCTTCGGGCCACATGGAGTTCACACGGAGATGTGATGTCTATTCCATTAAGATTCACCGAAGGCGCGAAACGTCACCAAATGGCGTTGATAAATGACGGTCTACTTTGGCAATTTTCCACTTTTACCACGTCCACTGTCTACTCGATTTGCTTTAATCTGTAAAGAAATAATGTGATAAAAACGTAATCATTACTATTGTGTCAAAAAAAAAGGTATTTAATTGTAAAAAGTTCACGTGAGCTTTTTTATTCGCCAAGAGCAAAGTGTGGACACTCAATATAAAACATCTTCGTGAAAGTGCCTGATCAATCAATTTATTTGAGTGATTGACCTAGTGTCAAGAAAATATTTTTCCTTCATTAATTTTATTGAATCCCTGCAAGTCAGTACCTATCTTGCTGTTTAATAAACGACGATCCTTAACGTAGAATATCCTGTCAGCTGCAATAAAGCTGCTTTGAAATGAATAGTTCATGCCCCAATGAGCTTTACCTTTCTTTTGTAAAGATAAACTGCTTTACTTACCTAAGTACGAGTATATACCTACTGCTTTTTATGCAACGGCAATTTTTTACAGACATTTTTAAACCGTGTTAGGTCGTCTGGTGCATTTCTTGTTGTGCTTATAATATATGTTCAAACACGCTAATACTGATATTAAAAAGATACTCTGATGGAAATAACCTGCTTAACGAGAATCTCGGTGTTCATATAACTTTTCCAAAGGGTTTTTAAATCAACCTTTGGTGGGTTAAACATGAGCAAGTATACCTAATAATGTTTAGGAAAGTAAACTTTATTACCTACTAATTTTTACCTAAAATTTCCTGCGTGTCTTTAATAAAATACTAGTAAAATAATGCGTTTCGGTAATCTCTAAAAAAAACACCCGACGTCGCGGGCAGCCAGCAGCTAGTCCTATCCCACAAATAATTGTATTGTTGAGCTCCTTCTATAATTAGAACAATGAATAGTCCTTGGCAATTTGGTATCTTAAAGTCAAGCAATTAGAAGTAAAAATACAATTGTAGCAACAACAGGCGTCGAATGACGGATTCTTCTATTAGATACAGGCAAAGTTATTTATACTGTCAAGCAGTTTGCATCTGTAAATAACACAATTATGTATTGTAAATTTATAGTTTAGTTCTGAAACTGAATTTGATACTTTTACATAATGTTTTATTACATTACAAGCTGTATATCATTACCATCGGCATAAATGACGAATTTCCATTTCAACTTCCCCTATTTTACATCCTATTCTACATTATTCTATCCTATTTTACATTTTACAACTCTTACGCTGATATGCAATCGCGCCATTTCAGGACTATGCAGGTATTGCGGCTTCTTCAATGCTTCGATGGTGCCCACTATGTTTGCGACTCGCCCAGCGAAGATGCATAAGTCGCGAGGGTTGTCGCTGACCCGGTTGAGTGACTTGAGCTTCTCTAGTTCGACGTGAATGAGTGCTTCTGGTCTTCCAAATCTTCTTTCGAGTGCTTCTATGACGATCGTTGGATCCGGTTGGCTTACTAGTAGACAGCCAACAGCTTCTTTTGCAGTTCCGCGCAGGCTCCGACGTATGCGTGCTATGTTTTCATTCTGCGTGAAGTACTTGAGTGTTTCTTCGTACGCTGTCTTGAAGCCGAGCTACTCTGTGCTGCTTCCATTGAAGAGTGGCAACTCTTGAATATACTTCGGTGGTTCCCTTGTGCTTCGTACCGCTTGAGAAAGTGCGGCGGCTAGGGTAGCCACGTCTATCAGCGGCTGGCTTGTTTTCGTGCTATCTTCTTGCGTCTTCTTGCCCTCTTCTTGAAGTGATTCTTTATTCGCTGGCTGTGGTCGTTCCGGCCCGGTGTCTTTCAACCAGGTGCTGATGCGGACTGACGCCAGATCATCTTCAATTTCTTCTTCTTCTTCTTCTGAGGTGTCTGCTTCTGCTTGAAGACGCTGTACACGTAGCTGCTGTTTTTCTGTTTCAGCTTGAACCTGGGCTTGCTTCAGCTTCAGGTCGGCTAGTCGATCTTTCGCCTCCAACTCCGCGAGGAGCTTCTTGCGGGAGGTTACGGAGCGGCGTGATCGTGCGTCTGCGGGCCTCAATGTACGCTGAGAGGTCCGCTCTTTCTGTGACGCATCGCTTGTTTCTTCTGTCCCCGTAGAAGTGCTTGCTTCTGTAGCCGTCGTCGTACTTGTTCCGCGGCTAGTGCCCGTTTTCTCGGTAGCAGCCTTCGACGTGCCCTGCGCAGGCGGTTCTTCTGGCGGAGACTCTTGACTGGCTCCGGTCGCGCTGAGCTCTTCCTGACGACGTTTCACTTGTTCTCCGTCCTTACTTCGTGTTAAAACCATCTTCTATTCTTCTAGGCGCAAGTCTTGAATCCGACGACGAAGGACCAATAATGTTGGGGATAGCTTATGCCGGATAATTAAAACACGAATAGAACTTGTTTCTGGAGGCAAACGGCGGCGAGGAATTTCTTCGGGAGCTTTGGCAGAGTTGTTTACTCGTGGAGCGCTGGGATCGGAGTGTGTCTACTGGGCGAAACGGCCCGTCTTTTATACTCTAAATTTGCCCCCTCTGCCGTCACTTCCCCTTCCTCACCCCCGCAACTCTTATTAATTTTTATTCTAATAAATCTTGTCATTACAGTGTTTTGTTTATTACATTCCTATAGCTAATTATCTATTCTAATTAGTTACACATAAATTAGCACTCTGCGACGTCTCGTGTAGCTGTGGCGAGGGGATACACATAATTTTACCCTGCCCCCCGCCTCACTACTATAAAAGCGCGCTGTAGCGCGCCCTACCGTCTTATTCTTACTGCTGACGTCGCAGAGGCATGATAATGAAACACAAGGGTTTGTATCGCTTTATTAGACTTATTTTTCTAATTAGAATGCTACAACATTTATTTACAGCTAATTGGAAACTAATTAGACTTATTACATAACAAGATAATCACACTTTAATATCACACATTTTCTTTTGCTTATATCTGTGGATTGGTTGGGGCGATTTACATAATTCCAACGCTAAAAATGGTTTTGATAACGTAGTTAATCAATACAACAAACAGTAATTAATTATCTCTTTAAACAAAAAAGTGGTTTTCAAAGTTACGTAATTTTTCATACACAAAATTTTTATAAGTTTCTTATCAAATGAATTTAACATTACTTTTCTACGTTAATATTTACATGACTAATAAGAATCTAATGAGATCATTTAAATATAATACAAATCCAACTATAATCTTATCTGATTTACAAAAAATACTCACAACTTAGTAAATCCAATTGGAAATTTCACTTTTACACATAAATCACTATGGCGTAGCGCTGCCACTTGCGCCCACGAGCGAGTTGATGTTAGGGCATCGTGCACAAAATTGATATACCAGGTATTTCGTGGTAATATTAGTAGTAATGCTGATAAATCGTGGGAATAAACTCCATATTCATTCTGAACAAAAGTATCACAACATTGTTGCAGCGACATGATTTTGTGTTGCATGCAGCTAATGGAAACATGTCCTACACACTTGCTGCATGCATTTTCCCCAGAAGTATACAAGGTGTAATTGGAATAACTGAAAAACTCTTAGGGGTGAAATTTTACTATGGGAACAAATGTAAGTTCGAGAAAATAAAATCTATTGATTGTTTTTGTGATTTCTGCGTTGGTCCCATCTTCGTAAAAGATTTAAAACAATGACCTCTTACGAGGTTTTCAGTCTCAGATTTTCAGCAGCACAATAATCATCTTGTGAGGCCTGCGAGTTTTTTGATAATCGCTGGCCCGAATAAGAGATACGGTAGAACCTAAATAGCTGTACCTACTTAGGCGGAAGTCGTGAAGCCGATATGAGAGCCTATCTGCTGGAAATACACAATTACGGGCAAAGTAGAAGAGACTCAGTCGGCAAGTGGACCTTTCAGCGCGCTGGAATAGCGCCAGAATGGCTTGAAACTCACCACTAAGCGATGGTTAATCAACCTAAAATAATATTATGCACAAAATACCTTCATAATTCTAACTTACATTAGGTTTATCACGCCCTTCTCAAAAGGGGTAAGGCAGAGGTGTTAGTTATGTTCAAGTCCCATGTAATAAGGGTCGTGCCTACTTGTCGGGCACAAATCTAGTCTCCAGGCTCACCACTGATTGTCTAATGAAAAAAACTTAGTAACTGCATTTTATCCAGCCTGGGAATCGAACTTGCCCGCAGTTGGTTTGCGACCAGTAGACAAACAAGGCAGATACATTCTTTTTATTTTAATTACATTATCTACTCAGTACCGTCTCCTTTCGCCACTGTTTGAGTTATGAAACTTGCTAAGACTATCGCTGAAGTTTCAAACAACGGTAGGTTTGTACTTGAGCTGATTACATTGCATTGCTAATTATAAAATTAATAGTGACTCAACTAAGCTTCGCACCGGTGCAATCAACTTATGAGGCGAGATGTCAAAACAACTAGATTTCTGTGGCATTTTTATGTTAAAAATTAACGATAAACCTTCTGGTATAAATGCCCTAAATTATTGTTAAAACCGTATCAACATCTGTAATCTAGAAGATCTAAGCGACTTCAAACAGACACGAATAGCGATTTTGTTTTATAAATGTATAGATAAAAATAAAAGTTTTGGTCATGTTTTAGAAACAGTGGATGAAAAGTAATTCCTCCATTCTAGGGCAGTTAAAGTGTGAATATGAATAGTGAAGTGCCAGCATTACATACACGTATATTTAAAGACGATGATTTAAAAATGGTCCAATGTAAACAATAAAACCCCGTCGGTTTTATTTTATGTACCATATACCTAAGGATTTTGCGAAAATCAACTCATAAAGGAGTGAAAAGCGGGAAGATCTTTATGCCCTTGGCTTAGAAACTTGAAACTTGCCACAAATACTTCTTAAGGAAGATAATAAAGTTTGCAATCATTAATTGTTTTAAACAATTCTTTCCCCTACGAACTTCAACGTCGTCCAGAGTGGAGCGGCAAAGTACGAAATCCACGCGGATAAAGTCGCGGGCGTAGTGCTTGTTTTTTACAAGTCGTAACTACATCATTCAGTAAGTTATTCTGTAGTCCTTATGATAGGACAGCAAATGTTAAAAAAATCCTTTTCTAAAATCAATGTCATGCCACCTTCCTGACTCGTCGCGTGCCACCCGTACCTCGCGTGTAATTTTCCATCCAAAACTGCAATAAGTTTGTAAGTTAGACTACGGTTCATACAAAAAGGTCACAGCTCCGTCCTCCTTTGTGATGCAGATCTGTAATAAAGTCTGAGTCCCAATTAAAGACTAATAGGTAATATAAGTTGGGACTGTAGGCTGTAAACAAAGTAGTATTGGGCCATTATCCTGAGTGTCTAAGACGGAACACTATAAAGCATATGTCTACGTACAGTTTAACGGGTTGACATGAATCCAAAGATGGGTCGGGTCTGTACCCGTAAACATAACGGATTAAGGATTATAAATCTTTAAGTAGGCATTGTTTGTAGTAACACTGTTGTAGCGAGTGGGGCGGAGAGAGGGTAATACCGTGTGGAAAGTTTAATAACTATGGTCCGGCTCGCAGGGAGCATCCTGGATACATTCGTCAATAACAAAATGTAAAATAGCACATAGTGATTGTTTTCAGAAAAATATTAAGTTTTTTATCGCCTGGTATCGACTTGGTACCTACTGTGGTACCTAGGTACTGCTGAACACTAAGTTTGTTGTACTTAATTTTCAAATTCAGCAAGTGATTTTTATTATTGTTTACATCTTTAGTCCACTTGCATGTTACGTGATGCAAAACCATTATTTGAGATTCGGCCAAAGTTGGCTAATTGAAGTGCTTTTAAATTGTGTTCTAAGTAGAGCCGCTATTACTATGAATTGAACGCCAGATTAGGGCAACATTAGACGTTGCCGAAAACTAATGAGATAACTCCGTATATTATGGTCAGCTTTTCTTATGAGAGAATCTTTTGATTGAATGAGGAAAACATATAACAACAAATAGCTACTCCGAAAATTATTTCCTGTTATATAACCTACTTCTGCTGATAGGTACCTGAGAAATATGGCTCTTCCTAATTTCCACAGCCATGAAGAAGACATTACGTTATTCAATAATTGCTTTGTTCATCGTCCCAGAGTTTATGTTAGTAAGACTGATGTAAATAATTAAGCCAGTTCTGTTTTGATGATCATACTTAGTCATTTATCTTAGTCCAGTTAAAAATAATTGCAGAGCCACAATTTGTTTGCAGTTTGCATCGAGAGGAACGAAGGAGAGCAATGTTAATTAATAAATACTTAGTTTTCTGAATGAAAAAAATATCTCTACATTTCGCGCACACTATTATAATCAGGCATCTCTCTACAATAACCGCTTGAAAAAAAAACTAAACTTTTCCCCTTTAAGTGGGGTAGATTCATGTAATTGCAAGCAATTTTGGAGACTTAAAAGCCAAAGTAGATTTTTGTTTTTTGCTTAAATGTAGTGTCCGGCGTAGAATAATGCCTTCGAGGGGAGACTTGGTGAGGCTAGGCGGCGAGGGCGCCACAACGCGGAGCGGCGTGGCGCGGCGAGGGACGAGGGAGCCGGCAGCCACCCTATCCAGTGGCCGTTGCCGGCTGCTCATAGCATTCAGTCACGAACGCGCGCCTGCGATACCGCCACGCTTGTAACGCTCCTCCGCCACAGCGTACCGCGCTTGCAATGTGTTCGGACAAAGTTTATTTTTCTCACCTCAAATAAATTAACTGTGCAAAATGAAGAAGCAAAGCTGGCCCAGCGGGAAAGCAGAATGGCATTTTATGAGGTACGTATACTTTTACTAAACAAAAACTTATTTTCTTCAGAATTTCCATAATTCGATATTATTTCCGGCTTCGCACATAGCAAATTTACTATTTGCGAATTCTTATTGATATTGCCCCGGCGATATACTTTCCTGGGCTGTGCGTTATAGAGAAAAAATATTATATTTAACTTCATATTATTTGTTCGCGAATTTCTTTTATTAAAATATTATTAGGTACAATCATTGGCATTATCATAACTTTTGGGGAAGTAAGTTAAAGACGACAAAAGTGATTCCGGAAACTGAATAAAATAAATGGTGGGGCTAGTAATAGGAAAAACAAAACTTTTTACGGCTTACGCTACATTCTACTTGTTTTTATTGTGGTTTTCGAAGCCAGGATAATGTATAGCGGCGGTTTAGGTATGGGGGGTTGAAGACGCGATACATTTTTGTACTTCTGTTTTCCCGCAGTTTTGTTTTTATGTTCCTAAATCTCCGTCAATCGTTTCCGTCTGAAGGGCGCTAACTTAAAACAAATTGTAATTGGAAAATAAGTCCGGGTCCTGGACGCGGAACAATCTAATCGTACGAATCCGTCGGATGTAATAAATAAATAATTTATTATGAATATTTGAATTAGCATTACTTACATAATTTATATGTTTGTATACTTTTCTGCGTTTTCCGATTGTTTTACTCCTTTCCTCAGAGGCAGGAAATGATTATATAATGTTTTGCTACAAATTATAATTACTTTGAAACCGCAAACAATGAAAGACCCAAATATCAAAGAGAAATTAATTACAAGACGTATGTACCTATGTAGTCTAAATTCTGATTTGCTAACTTATTTGATAGAAATGATTGGTTTTCTCAAGAAGAAAGGGTGGAAATTAACACATAGACTTATACGAGTACTTAATCTTTACTAAAATATACTAATAGCTTTAATAAAAACATACATAATTATATTGATTCCGGTTTCTAGTAAACAAATTCACGTAGCTCAACGACCATATGAGAAATAAATGGGATAATTGAGAAGTCATGAAGAAAGTTGAAAAGGATCTATTCAGGAGAGACTCGAGGTATCTCGGATGAAGTAGGGAGCATTTCTGGAAACGCTGGCCGCCGGCCATGAGCTATTTATCAAGATGCTGCAATCATAACAGAAAGTCATGAAGATATGCAATTTAAAACCGACTAGTCCAGTAATAAAGGGATTTACATTATTTAGGAGCGGTTCTCTGACTACAACTTTAGTTAACGTCGGTCGAATAGTTTGGTTATGTATTTGTTGGAAAAATGTTCCAAAATAAAGAAATAATAAAAATAGAACCTACTATTATATCTCCGTTATGATTAGTTAATCAAGTATGTAATCGGACTTTTATTGAAAGAATAAGGCGGTCGCTTCATATTTTCTGATCGAGAAATGATTGATTAGTTATTACAGCCTTTTGTGAAGCTCTATTCGTCTCGTAGTTTTCCCGATTGTGGGAATAATGTCTCATGCTCAAAATTATCCATAACGGAGCATAAACAGGTATTTCTATGTTCCATGACATGTATTATTTTGTTGAATGATAGGATGCATTCAAACAAATTGGAACACAGCTTTTGGGTTTTACTCTTAGTTTCAAATTATTTTTTTTAATTATATGTGGTATTTCTATAGTGTAGGGATAATGGCAACGTTGCAATTGTCCTAGAATGTTTCTTCAGTGCTGAGTTACCTAATGTCACCTTTTGTGAAATATTCTCCGCTTTGCCGAATCTTGAAGATTTTCAATAGACAAGCAAGATCTGATTGTGTCCAGACAGCGCTTTTTTGGGGCTTAGCGAGGTTTTGCACCGGGGAGTACTTGACGGCATCTGGAGCTTATTGAGGTTTTGCACCGGGGTCTACTTGACGGCACCTGGTGCTTTTGCGTGCTTTCTCCTTATTTTTAGCTTTGATCCGGTTTATAAGAATCCATTGTATATTATATACAACTCCAACTTTATATACTGAACGTGTTTCGATTGAACTTAAGGACGTAATGAGACTAAAGCGGGATCGTTTAAACATCTTACGAATAAATTCAATACAATGAACTTTTAAATCGACACGGTACTTATAAAGTTCTTGTGAGAGTTTCTTGTAAGTCTAAATAAATGAAGATCAAAAGTCTGACAAGAGCTGGTCGAAATGTATGATGAAGATTATGTTGTATCTCTATGTATTTTACTGTGTGTACATAAATAATAAAATAAATAAATAAGATTTCGTTTTCTAAGAACCAGTTGAGGTAATTTTACTACTTTTATCGAAGCTCATATAATATTCCGTAGCTGACCACAGTCAGTTTCAGCAGACGATGTGTCGCCGCGCCACGACTAGTTTTTATGAATTTCTATGGAATGCCTTCCGTAGGTAGCGACAGGTCGGTTTCATAGAAATACATAGAAACTAGATGTGTCGCGGGCGGCGACGCGTCGCCTGCTGCTGCCGCTTGCGGTCGGCTACTGAAGTTATATTTCAAGAGGAACTCATTGAAGCTTGATGACTATAATACCTACATAATAAGACGTTACTATATGTAAGCAATGGTTTGAGCGAGGCTTTACAAAAACCTACACCTGTAAAATGTTCATACGGAACTTTCCTGAATATCTGAATATTACAGGGGAGAAAAGGTTAAGTTTTACTTTTAATAAATACTGAACCAATTTAGTTGTACTCGTAAATACCTAAGTTCCTACCTTCCTGCTTAATTTATATTTTACTAGCTGATGCCCGCGGCTTCGCCCCCGTGGATGTCGGTTATTATATTCTAAAACCTTCCTCGAGAACCACTCTATCCATTGGTGAAAACAGCATGAAAATCGTTGCAGTAGGTTTTGAGGTTATCGCGAACGAACAGACAGACAGACAGATGTGGCGGAGAACTTTGTTTTATAATATGTAAGGATAGTATCGTCAAATCTTCAGACATTTGCTTTCTTAGACAGGAAGCCAATAAAGAGATAAGAGTAACTAAGTTGAACGTTGCTTCAGTAACTAATGGGTGTCTACTTAGGTCCTTCTTGACGGTTTTTAGTAATCTCATTAACGTTTGGCTTTGGCTGTAATAGTTTGTAATTGTTTTAATTACCGGCACACTGCCTCACAGTAATAATTGGGGTTTAGAAAATAATTGAATTGTTGAGTTAGAAGCGATAAAAATTGAGTACCTACCTACTTTTTTTTAACTTTTCCACGTAAAAAAGTTCAAAAGAAAAAAAAATGTGATTAATGACATACACACATACATGTTACCTTTTATTTTAAAATTAATCTTCCTTATCCGTAAGGATAAACAACAAAACAAAGAAAACAAAGACATATTATAAAACAAAGTCCTCCGCCGCGTCTGTCTGTCGTCTGTACGCAATAAACTCACAAACGACTGCACCGATTTTCATGCTGTTTTCACCAATGGATAGAGTGGTTCTCGAGTAAGG
Organism: Lithophane leautieri; assembly: GCA_949152455.1. Taxonomy (NCBI): domain Eukaryota; kingdom Metazoa; phylum Arthropoda; class Insecta; order Lepidoptera; family Noctuidae; genus Lithophane; species Lithophane leautieri. Next base: position 14,595,460 of record OX424458.1, on the reverse strand, counting down.
TTTTAGTATATAATAACCGACATCCACGCGGGCGAAGCCGCGGGCATCAGCTAGTTTATTTATTAAAAAAATGTTTCGTTCGTTGCACTAATCTTCCATTCGTGCGAATTATGTTAATTGCTGGGATGAAAGGGCATTATAATCCTTTTCCGTCAGATTCAATCACATTCAGACAAAGGATTTTATAGGATATCACTCAATATTTCTTGTATGATTGGTTTGTGAAAAAAGGTTAATTATAAAGGGTGGCTCAAAAGTAATGTCATAATTTGAAATGGCTGCTATTATGTCGAATATGAAAAAAAATTGGGCCCTGTTTTCACGGAGAAATTATTTAAAGGTGTAGAATTATTGATGACATTGAGTCGAAAACATTATATCCGTCAACTGGCCACCTCCTGAGTTAATGCACATTCGTGCTCGTTTCACGGCATTTTGAATTAATCTGGCTCTAATTGGGTGATTTCTTGTTCAATGTTGGCTTTCAATACTTGCAAGGTTTGTGGTAAACGCGATATTTCAAAAAGCCCTAAAGAAAGAAACCTGGTGCTGTCAGATCTAGCGATCTGGCCGACCAGTTCAAATCGCCAAATCAAGTGTTCAAATCTCCGTCATTGCCTGAGCTGTGTGTATCGGTCCTTTGAAACTAAACTAGAAAAACTAGAATCAATTCTATTTCTTTGTTTGTTTTTCATTGACGTTCAAAAGTGCCTTTTATGTGCCTATTTGAAATAATTTATTTGACTTTTGACTTTGACTTTGACTTTGGATTGTCAACCAATTCTCTATCTGTATACAACATAAGTTTCAAATCACAATCACATTAAGACGCCAATTGAAAAAAGTATTGCACATTCTTATTAAGACATTACTTTTGCGCTACCTATAAATCAAAAGTGGAAATGTACACATAATTTTGTTACCTTTTTGCATCTCGCGGTTTCTTGGGTTCCGTAAAACAAAGAATTCTGTACAGTTTTGCAATGTACGTCTGTTCGTCCGTATGTCACAGGCATTTATTTTTATAAGTGTTTGCTTTTATTAGATATCTGAATTTTAAACAGAATACAGAAACTGTTTATTCCTTATAAATACCTAATCTATCTATCTATATCATAAACCTCTATATATACTTAATCGTTTTTATTATTAGCAAACAGGAATCCTACTTTATCCGAATTTAGGAAGCTAGTACCTAATTTAAGAACAAAGTAGATTAGGTATAGGTATACTAAGATAAAATAATTACTTACAGGGTTTAAGAATTGGAGGGTTTTAGAATAGAATAGAACACTCTTTATTATGTACACCATATTTTTTTTTTACGCACAGTTTATTATTTAGTAATTCAAAGAAATGAGTTCGCTAGAAAATAAGAAACAAAGATATTCCTTAAGACTTGTCCAAAAATTGGTAGGTATCTAATAACAAAATCAGGAATCCAGGGAATAGAATTTTCGGAATAATCGACAGATTATTCCGAAAAAAGAGAGAGCTTTATAAATAGGTACTGTTAATACCTGTAGTACAGTCAGCCGGTACAGATGTAGGTACATCGACAAGAATTCATTTAAATGTCTACAATATTAGTTCCCATAATATGAATCAATCTGAAGCCACACAAAAATTGGATACTAATTGTTAACTCTAGGTGCATATTGATACAGTATTACGTAAAACAAATTGTAGACAATCAAATGACTTCTTGTCGATGTAGGTATATAATTTTTTTTTGAGGCTGTCTGAACTTTTTGGTACAAGTTGATCCTTATACCGATTAATTCAGGAGCTATGGCAGTCGGTACCCCCTCTTGTACTTATCTTATCCGTCAAGGTAGTACAAGGGATTATGGTAATATCCTTCACGACTGAGGATTGTCTAGTATGAGTTTATGACGATGATCCTTCATCTAGTCGCTTGGATGCGCCCTTTAAGTCACTTAAATGTCAGACTGAAATGGCCTTTAGAGGCTTTAGAGGTTCACTCAAAGGTAACCTAAGAGCTTTGAGTACAGGACTTCTTTGAGTGGATCTATCTCAGTTGGCACGCATGATGAATCAGCTATCGTGTAACTGAGTCCTGTCCGTCTGAGATCATTCACAGGTATATTACCATCAGCAAGGATAGTAGGGTAGCAAACGATGTGTACACACGGCTACATATCAAACTATACATTTCGAGTAAAAGCTGACTCTATCCATTGGTGAAAACAGCATGAAAATTGTTGCAGTCGCTTTTTAGATTATCGCGAACAGGACGACAGACAGGCGCGGCGGAGGACTTTGTTTTATAATATGTAAGGATAAGGATATAGTAAGGCTAGTTAGTATTACCACTTACATAAGTTATTTTACAGGTAGGAACCCAATACAACAATGTAGTCACGATTTCCACACACAGAGACGTCACCGGAAAACCAATTAGACACCAAAAAAATATGAAATGTTTCAAAGTGTCCTACTTTGACTGGAATTAACAATAAAAAAATAGGAGTTACCTGTACTCCTCGACATATAACAGAAAAAAATATGAATTAAGAGAAACTAGGATGCAAGAGCGAGCGATGCGAGCTCGAAAATTGATTGAACCTCACGTCGGAAAGGTTTTTTTGACAATTCATACAGAAATTGTAGTTGCTTCGTCGACTTATACAAAAAAGCTGAAGAATCAAAACAAACTAGATTCTGAGAGATTAGGTTTCCTTTTACCATTCTTACATAATTTTGCAACCGACTGCGCGTCTCCTTTTAAAGGAAATTTCTCGCCGACTGGTCGACGCTTGACGTGACCAGAGGGCTGGCTCGTTCTTTGGCCAAAGAATTTGCATTGCCATTCAACGTGGCAATGCTGCTAGTCTTCTGAGCACGTTTCCGGATGACAACGATGCGGACGAGTACGTCGACGCCTAAGTGTGCTTTTGTTTTTTTATATATTTGTATACGAGTAGTTAGTGGTTATAATTGTGTTATGTATTATAAATAAGCATTTTAATGTATATGAAATATTTACGAGTATTAAGAAAATTTTGCAATAAACCTACAGGTGGTTAGTACCATGACTTGTTTTTTTGTACGTCCAACCGCGTGGCCTGTAGCATTTGCACGTGGCTAATTCAGCTCTGTCTAGTTGGTGATAAATAAATCTATACGTCGTGGTGAAGGCTTATTTCTTTTTTTGTCTTTGGTACGTTCCTTACTACCTAGCTCCTTACGACACCCATGAGAAAAGAAGGCGTATCGAAAATAGAATTTCCGATTTCAAATATTGTAACAGCTAATGTTCATTTTCACGACTGTTTCGGGATTTACAAACAACAAATATTTGGTAAGTACGCAATAAATATTCATGCTATTTTATTATAGAGAACAGGAAAACTGACAAAATATTCGAATATTTCAGTAATGGTCTAACTTTTAATATCCTGTTCAAAAAAGCAACTAGACAGATTTTAATATGCAGCAATGAACAGTCGGCGAGGCGGCGTGTTTCGGGTGCAGGAACACAGGAGTGAAACATTGTACCAATAGGTATATTCCCACGGTGTTTGCCGCTGCCCTCGTCTGTGCCGGCGGACAGTCGGAGCACGTAAACGCATTACTACATTGTTGAATATGTTCCAGTGTTGCCACCCAGGCCGGTCCACCAAACAATGTTACCACACAACAGAAATAACAACGACGACACGTCTTACGACGCGCCATCTCTAGTTACTGGATCTTTTTTGCAACAAAGTTTTTACCAACATTTTACACAATTTTGAAACAATTTATTATAAGAACAAAAGAATTATACAACTCGTTATAATGTTTGGAATTTCATTGCGGAGGTGCTTATTGGTAATTCTAACAAAAATATAACATTAGCACTGTATCAAAATGTCACTAACTGGATGATTCGCCGGAAGGTTGTACAAAAACTAGTATTGTATAAAATTAATCCAACCACTCATAATTGGTAAATAACATATTTTTAAACCAACCTGTCCAAAAGACTACCTCCTGCCTTGTCCAAACACTTCAAGAATTAAAATTTTAAATATTCCTTATGCATTCTGCTTAAAATTGGCTAAATGGGAAGTTTTAAAAGTTGGGCTCCGAAAGAACATTTTGATTCAGTAGTTACTCAAGTAGTGATGATAAAAGTTAAGATATAGAAACTACACACGCGGGTGGCACTAGCCGTCTGGTGCCTATTGCTTATGCGTAGGTTAGGCTCTCTAAATATTCAAGTGTTGATTGCGATATTGTAGTATGAAGTACCTATTAGCAAAAGTAACGTGATAGCCGATAGGTCAACTTCAGTTAGATTGAAACTCGAATCGCGACGGCGACTGATGACTTGACGTATTCCAGTATTGTCAGTTATACTCGTCAAATGGAATCAACCTCATAATATGGATGCTTTAAACAATCGGACGGGGCTGTGTCCACACGGATGTTGGATAATTGCTTTATTAGATCGAAATAAAAACAAAACACAGAAATAGAAATAAACTTTTTCGTTACGTCCGAATTTCAGTACGGACAGTATATTTCAGTGAAATTTTCGAACAAAATACCCCTAAATAAATCGTAAATTAGGCGTCACGTTTGAAAAGAAAACTTTAAAACTCTACTCTCAAACTACGAAGTTTATTCCGAGCTCGGCTGTCACAAATTGCACAACCATTATGATACCACTTATCGTTGTGATGCTCTACCTCCGTCCTTTCTGAATTGTCTTTATCGTTTCGACACTCTACAGTTTACCACCCGGGCCGTAAATGCCAATCGACCTTCATACATAAATTTTGACGTTCCTCCTAACACTCAGTTTCAATCTGCATAGTAGGATTTGACGGCAGCGTTGCGTTATTGATGACCGGCTTGGATGTCAGACTGCGATAGACCACTATGTATTTTTTAACAGCAATTTGTGATCCATTTTGCTGTTTCTGCAATCGTGCTGTCAGCATCCGAAGTGGGCCGTTGCCCGATCACTAATTCAGGGGCGAGACTGCCTGAATCAAGTTTTACTATTTACTAATCAATAGTGTCGGGATTTGTGCCCAGTTGATGGTAATAGGGCCGCCCACATGCGACTTAAACATAACTGGCGAAATGTGGGTGCACTACACTACAGTTACTCTGCCTGCCCTTCGGGGATTACAGTAAAGGCGTGATATTTTGTTATAATCACTATTATTCTGAACTGTGCCGCTCTACCGTATATTATTGACACTGGCTTTCTTTACGGTTTCATGTCTTTATTCTCCACAACTCAAATGCTCGTAATCTTATTAGGTACTTAAAAGAAGAATTTATGTGCAATCGTAAACATTAAATAAGTGAATGCCGGCAGCCTCTGCCTTTAGGATAGGCCAGGAGCAGGAAGTGATCTGCATTTGAATTTAAAATATAGTTTGGCGAGCAATTTTATACGGTGTGATTCTTTATAATGTGCGCATAATTATCGAAATGAGGGAATCTATGCTTAATATAACCGACGACAAAAATATAAAAATTTTAATATTTGCAAAAATATTAAAAGGTAGGTAATGGGCGTCTTATTGAGAAATTGCGGGCCCAGTGCGGGTTGGTAGATGTCACAGACTTCGAAATTTTGGTTCTAGGGCATGCCGGTTTCCTCACTATGTTTCCTTCACAGCTTGGAAAGTCCTGCTTACTTTAAAAATACAACAAAAAAAGGTAAAATCGTTGTAGAGCTTATTGCATCCGCGATAACTCTGCGCTTGTCGGAAAGTTGTGAGTCCCAACTCTTCAACTACCTATAGTGAGATACCCTTCTATCAGAAGGTATCTTATTAGACGACTTGAAAGATTTACGAGTTTCAGAGATTTTTTAATTTATAATAGCTGCAATATTTTCTGAGATTGAATAGCAATATTTTAATAGAGCTAGAAAATTTTATGCAAGCTCATAAAGTTACTGAACAGACTGTACCTATAAGATATCTACGGGTAAAATGACAAAAGTTGTAAAAGCTTGTCAGCGATTCGATAATAGTACATTACTGTCGGTTGCGGCCAAATCTTGTATAGTACTTTTCTCAAACAACGCGCGGAATTTCAAACTAAGTACATTAATTATAATTTCCAGAATCAATGACGAACAACGTAATTTTTCACGGGCCAATATGTTCATTTGTTTCTTCTTTATTTTAAACAGCTCAATTTGCAGGCCAAATAGAAATTTTAATTAAATCTTTGTTGTAGTAGAAAGTTCGTTCCATCTATAAATAACAACAGAATGATATGTGCTTTCATAGTTATTTATTTGGCCGCTAAACACGACATTTATGGATTTTCATAGTTGCTTTGCCGGCCGCATCGTCACTTGTTTTTGACCAGTACCTACAGCAATATCGATTTATCTCGAAGAAGGTTGTCAAAATAATGATCGAATTTCCAAGCATGTTTAAAAAAAATATATAAACATCAACCTTGAAATTTGGACGCGCGGAAAAATATTGATTAGTTTTATTCGTGTCGAATCGTAGAGGGGTCTTAAAGGACCCCTGGTATATATTCACCCTTACCTACTGTCGCACCCCATGGTAGTGGGGCTCCAGACACGGCATACGCTTATGAAGGGTGATCAATGAACGTTTTATGCGCACTATGCTACGATTCATAAAACTATCTGCGTTCAATTTTGGTGAAATAAAAGACTTTGTGTTGTTGATATTTCCTTTGTGCGATTAGATTGCGTTATTGTATCAAACATGGTATTACTTTTCGAAATTGGTTTTTCTACGCGGTATTTTACTGTACCTTTTTACAGTTTATGATAGTGCAGGTTATATAGGTAGGTTGCCATGATAGCATCTTTGAAATAAAAAAATATTTTGGAAATTATGAATGCAGTTTTTCTTAACTCTACGTGGTTCCTAAGAAAATAATTCTGTACCTGTAATAGTTCCAGACTAATCCATCTTAATTAATCACCCTGTATACAGAAGTATTGAGAACCCCTTCCTTTTGAAGCTGGCTCAAAATAGCTAAATTGAAAAACTTTTCGTTTTAAAGATTGCCTAAATAAGTTGTAAGTAAGTCGAGGTGAACTGGTATTTAAGATTTTCCGTACCGATACTAGCTCAAACGATAATCAAATTATTCAAATGCTCTTAAAAAGTTTATGAGCTCTTAAATCTATGGAACTGTTTAAAAACAGCAAGAGCCTAACTTAGTTGAAGATGAAATTAAACAAAGGCAGCGGAAAAATACAGGTCTTTGTTAGGAGTTTGAATTCTTCTTGTTGTCGGAGGAAGAAGGTCCCTAAGCTAAAGACCTGGATATAATGATGCCCTCGGCCGCTACTCGTATCAACTCACTGAAAAGAAACTTGTATAAATCGCATAGTGTAGCTACCTTAATGGCGGGACGCCCGAACTTTGTTCCAAGACACCGCTTACGCCTTGAAGTTTCGTGAATAACACAAGATACAGCCGGCAGAAATGGCTAGTTGTCTCAGATTTTTAGAGAATAAAGCTATTTACAATGACCAGCTAGTTTAACTCCCCAAGGTTTAGCAGTATCTACATATTTGATATTCTCGGTAGAGAGCCCCTAACGTTGGGTTCTGATGAAATATGCATTCGGCTAATCGAATGTGATATTACGGACATGAGGTACCTACCTACCTACATGATATGTTTGTTTATTATCTCTATGTCTGTAATGTTGGACGACGTTTTGTAAACGGCACAGTGTTTAATTACGTAAGGTTTTCCCTGTTTCCAATAATGATCTTATTTCCACTTAAACAATAATAAACTGTGAGGAAGTATAAATAAAGTTGATTTTAGACTGACTAGTACCGTTGAAAAAGTCATAAAAAATATGAACTTGTAGCGCAAACCGAACCTTATATGTAGGTCTTACAGTTGTTTTTCCTAAAACACGTGTTTGTTTACATGTTTGGCAAATAAATTGCGAACGCAGAATACATAGTTATCCGTACACCAGGGTTGTAATGTAAATAATACAATTTAGGGTAGAAAGTAGGGCTAGTTATCATCAGACACTGAATACTGTTTAAATCCTTTAGAGTACGAGTACATCTTATTGAAATAAGTTTGAATTGTCATGCTACTTAATTACTTCAAAATAAAGTTGTCTAAAACTAAAAACATATAAGTCGAAAGAACGTCAGGTTAATGCAGGGTTGTAAAAAACTTACATCAGCGCCAAAGAATTGCTTTCTTGAAGCAAATTTCTCTAACTTTATTTCTAAGTTAGATAATATCTCGTTGAGATATGACAGAATCACTTAGCACTCTCGCTGACTTATGTATAATGTAAAAGATGATGCGAGATTATCTTACGTTGCGTCTACTAAAACTTATTTTAAATTTCTTTTTTTCTTAGAAATCTACAGTTTGGAAAGATTTTATATCATCTATACATATAAAATAGTAACAAAGTCAAAACTTTGACTGAATATTTTTGAATAAAAGTAATTGCTTCGAGGTGATGATGTCTGATGCCGAAAATTTTGTTTTTAGAATATTCTTTGTCCGTTTGTTTTGAAGTATGTTCCGGATTGGCGGAAAAACTGCTGAATGGATTTGGATGAACATAGGGTACCTACTATTAATCACGGTAGTACGTACCCGTGGGTTATTTTCTGAAATCACCGCGGGCGTAGCCTCTGACAAAAGTTAGTAGAACAATAAAGTCGGATTTAACCATACAAATTTAGAGTTAACTAAATAATCATTTTCATTTGTCGAAGTGTTTGCCAGCAGTTTCTGTGTTTTTACCCGACTACGGCGAAGCAAAAAGGAGGGTTATGATTTTGTTCGGTATCTATGTATGAATTGCTTCGAGGTGATGATGTCTGATGCCGAAAATTTTGTTTTTAGAATATTCTTTGTCCGTTTGTTTTGAAGTATGTTCCGGATTGGCGGAAAAACTGCTGAATGGATTTGGATGAACATAGGGTACCTACTATTAATCACGGTAGTACGTACCCGTGGGTTATTTTCTGAAATCACCGCGGGCGTAGCCTCTGACAAAAGTTAGTAGAACAATAAAGTCGGATTTAACCATACAAATTTAGAGTTAACTAAATAATCATTTTCATTTGTCGAAGTGTTTGCCAGCAGTTTCTGTGTTTTTACCCGACTACGGCGAAGCAAAAAGGAGGGTTATGATTTTGTTCGGTATCTATGTATGTAGGTATGTATGTTAATCTGTTCCCTCATAACATCTAAACTGCTCATCATAATTTAAAAAATGAGGCATCGTTGGAAGCGTCTTAATCGTCCGCTGGTGGCTATGTAACGTCATATTAAATTGAATATGGCGCCCTCTAGAGGACATAAAGTACTGAACTAAAAAACCATTTTTTAAATATTATGCTATGTTGGTTATCAAATTAAAGGGCTTTACTAGCACATTTCAAAAATATATATATTGTAACCCCAGAAATGTTAACAAAAATTAAACTTTATAAAGTAAAACCCAATTACGACAAAAAATCAACTAAAAAGGTATAAACAAGACATCACAGACAGACAAATTAAAAATTCGGCGTCACACGTAATCTATTTGTTCGATTTATGCCCTAACACGAGTGACTCCAGATTTTTAATTTGTCTGTCTGTGATGTCTTTTTTATACCTTTTTAGTTGACTTTGTCGTACTTGGGTTTTAGTTTTATAATTTTTTTCATAAAATAATTGAATTGACCGCTGACTACTTTGTTGCAAATGTTTCAAATGAAGGGTAAAGTTATGCAGAAGCTCGCTTGATCGCTCACTGTTATCGACGTCCTCAGTGCACTGAGTGCTACTGAGAGTGCAGCCGGATTTCTGCACTTTGTTTCCTTAGTGAATGTTAAATATTCCACAAAAAACATTTCAGATAAAAAACAATTGTGGCGTTCTTACATCCACTGAAAAATCAAAAATTCATTCAGATTTGCTGAATTATATGAATATAACGTATCTATTATACCAATCCGAAACAATAGGCCGTATCAAATTCGTATTAGAATACTGAGTCTAAATCAAATATTGAGTTTCATGTAGCCAATCACTGTTTGATAGATAGACGTGCATATATTGACGTGCCTACATTGACTGGCGTATCGGACTACCCCTCACAGGTATCACATATCCATAACTTAATTAACACATTTAACTTTGTAAATAAACTGACCGTTAAAATGGATTCTAGCAACGCCCCATTGGAAATTTGTAACATAGAGAAGCCATGTTTACTTGCGAAAGAAAATTGAGTGTTGGCTACAATACTAAATTGTATGCAGACTATTAATAATAATTAATTAATTTAATTTTACGTGTTTTTTTTTCCGTTCTTGACAAATTAATTTTGATAACGAAAAAAGCATTCCTTAGAACTAGACTGCGCGACTGAAATTGGAACGAATCGTATGCCGCCTTCTTGTCGTTTATAATTATGGAAGGTCAAATTATGCATAAAATTATTTATTTAATTAATAATATTAATATCAGACAAAAAAAGGTAAAAGATAGATATGAAGATTTAATATTTTAAATATAAGTCGCTTTTTGTGTTTGTCTGTATGTCCGCGTTGTTCTTTTAAACCAGGCAACAGATTTTGATGAGGTTTTCACCATCATGTAGAGAATTTATTCTGGAAGGTTGATGTGTATAATACGTTAATTTTAAAGTTACTTAATTATAACTAAGAAATCTCGATGTTTTGAACAGTCGTAAAAACCGTGCGATGCAGGAGCTGGGCGCTAGTTACAGTATAAAATTGAGCACGCCACCGCCACTAGTCGCGCGCAGACTTATCTTGGCGTGGGTACTCTATGATTATATTCTCTAATTGCGCATGAATAACAACTTATACCTAATTACATATTGTTTACGAACATTGACAGACTAAGTCGCGAGCTGGAGACGTTCAATAATGCTCGTTAGTATTTCAAGCTGAGTTAGTTTTCCAAGCGAGTTCACTCAGTGTCACTGAAGTTCACTAAAATGTTTAGCCGAGCATCTTAAAATGGCAGTTACTACTAATGTTTCTTGATATGACGGTGATGCGTCCATTTACCTACAATATATAGGCATTACGTGAAAACATCTTTGACTAACCTCTCTGTAAACGGAGCGGTTGGACAATTGGACAAGGGTAACAAATTAACCCTGTCTCTCCTTTGAAGTAGATGTAGGTCAATAGGAGTACACTTTTACAGCGGACTCGGTACAAGCCCGGCTTAGTTCTGAAGTACGCACAATTTGGTGATCTGCGGCTTAACCAACTGTCGCAAACTATTATCATTTATTAACGATTTTCATTTTCGTATAAACCGAGAGGTTCTTGTCGTTCTCGTTTGTTATTTTGTTTGTTTGTTTATAACTTTGATTACATTTGGCGAGCAGTTATGTTTGTTGCAGAACCGCTTGGCTTATTAACGTTAAAAGTTTTTGTTAATATTTTCTTGCGGTTCGGGTGTGGTATACTGCCACTCTGTTTCCGAGGAAAAGAAAAAGTGCTTATACATTAAACCGCATGCCTCAGGAGTTTTGCTAAATAAGGGAAAGAGGGGGAACGGAATAGCCTTAATTATGAAATGGATGAACCTGCTCCGCTTTACGAAGAAAGATAAATAGTTTCCACTTCGCTGTTAAAGAGCATTTAAATGCTCGTTCTTCTCATTTTCATGTTTCCTACGGAACTTACCTGCAGGTATTCTCGAATTAGTGTTCTAGTCTGAAATTAATACAGTCGGTAATGAAACTCCGGATAGTATTCAACTTGTAAGTGTCTGTAATTTGTAAGTGCAATATGAAATGGAAAATAAATAATGAAAATTTCGAGATTTTATTAGTCCATTAGAAAAAAAAATGAAAGTAATGACACTGGGACGTTAGAGCTCGTGGTTAAGTAATAAAGTTAAGCTATGCTTGCCGGGGTTGGTCCGTGGATGGGTGACCATCTTTACAAACCGAGACTTCCCCTGTGTCTCGGAATGCTGGTATTCTGCTGCATCCGGTTAGACTGGAAGCCGACCCCAACATAGTTGGGAAAAGGCTAGGCAGATTGATATCTCTCGATAGTCGTAAATTACCAACAACACTATTTCACAGTAGTAATTTTAAATTTTAGTCGTATTTAAAAGAGTTTCCTGCACTAACATAAATCTTAAACAAGAGAGGATCGTAAGAAGTTCTCGGTGTATCTACGCCTCCACAGACATGTAATAATGTGGGTCCGATTTCCCATTTGTAAAGAAAAAGGAGAATAAAACAACCGTTTCGTATCCCGTGCGGTGCTAATGTGGGTCACGAGAAGTCGTGGCCGCTCAAGTCCGCACGAGACCGCACGAGTCTGCACGACTACACGACTGTCTGTGTCTCGTTCACTATTCACTTTCGATAGGTCTATTACATGAAACGAAGGTAAAATCACTTTCAATTGGCGATGAGATTCAGATTGGTTATCTAAAGGGTTAAGGTCATGTAAGGTCTTGCATATTGTCCTGTTTCATTTGAAACTAAGTATGCACACAGCACTGCTTGGGTTGGTTCATTTATATACTTTAGAATCAACGTGGTTATGCAAATCCAGTTAGAAACCCATATTTCGAACAAAATAATATGCGCACAGACGCTAAGTACGACTCTCAGATAGAGATGTAGCGTTTTACTAAGTTATTGTCTATGGATGGTGTATAACTATTGTATTGTGTTTAATATGTTCTGTGCTTGTAAGCGGCCGTTCACTCGGCGCTATAACTGTATGATATTTTAAGGTATAAGTAAAAAACTAATGCAGTATGAAACTGCCATGTGATCCCAAAATTATACAGTAAAACATCATAGGTACTGATCATCGCATCTAATTAGTCTAATAGTACAGTAAATTACTTTCGCAGAGTTGGCTCGCTAGCATCGGCATCGTCTTCACACCGTCACAGGAGAGTGCGATCCTACGCCAGTAGTTTGCATTCCATCATTTAAATTGAGTCCGCACTGAGCTCCCACTGTATTGCTGTATTATATTGTGTATATGTAATTATGTGGTCCAATAATGTCTTCAGTCACAACTAATCTTAAGGGAAACATTACAGACTCGCAATGCAATAAACGCATAAACTTATAGTATAATGTAGTTAAGTTAGGTTTGCTCTGAGTTGACTGATAGTGTTTGTCTAGCTAAATAATGTAGTTCAATGGGGTCGTATAGACCTAACCACATAGATTATTAAGGACTTCATTTGTCTAACCAATTAACAGAGAACCATGTCCTTTTCAGATTCGCAGGTTAAATCGTTAGTGGTCGTCGGGAGCGTGTCCCTACTCCGGTGGTATTAAGTTGAATGCTGAGATTCTTCACCGGAGATCCATTCATTTGGCCTATAACAGATTTAGAGCTCTTTGTTAGTTATCGGGCCGAGGCTCTTCGTCCGTCTTGACAAATTCCTTCCACCGACTTTATTAATGGCTTAAAGGATTAAATACACAACCTGTTTTAATACAACGGAGGTATTGCGATGAGCTGTTCTTGGTTTATATTTCGAACCGCTAAATACGATAAAACAACGTCGTTTGTCTGAGTATTCAATTAGACGTTAATTTTCACCAACTTGACAGGTTTTAACGCGGTTTTCACAACCATTTACAGGATTCTTCGAATTCTTGAAGGAGGTTATAATAATTTTGTTATTCTATTGAACAGAAGGACTAGGATCACTGGGCATATTAAGGTTTTAAAATTTAAAATGAAGATGATATAAATTAACGTCACAGTATATGAAACATATTTTTTACATGATAATTGCGCAGATGTTATTTATTTAGGAGATTAGAACTCACAAAACCTGAGTATGAGTACTTTATTTAATTACCCCCAATTAAAAGCAAATTATATGGTTTTTTAACAATTAATTTTCTACCAACAATAACAACATAATTACAGAAGCCATGTTTATGTAGCAAGATTTGAAGTTTCAGGCACTCGTGTGTTTCGTGCTAGTCGTTAAATTGAAGGAAAACAGTTATTACGGGGCCGGCAGCCGCGACCACTGGTTATGCACTAAGATACTCTACGTCGACTTTAATTGCTGAACGTGACTTTAAAGTTTAAACAAAGTTCCTGCAAGACCAGATTTATGAATAGTTTCTGTATTACCTTGTCAGCTTAGACATGAATACTGCTGCATCTGCACCCTGAGCCAACCCTTTTCGTTTATTAGCTTCGACACCTAGGCAGCTGGGCTGCCCTTTTCAGAGACCGCTACAAAAAACCTAAAAAGCCACGTCATGCGCGAATTCAACAAAGGCGTATCAAATAATCTCTATACTGGTTTTTGCTTCCACTCAAAAAGGCCGAATAAAGGACTGTATTCAAAAAAGTCCGACTTCAATTATTGTAGGGTCATTAAAACACGTTTCGGAACTCTTTTTGAAAACCCACCCTAATTACTTATTTAATATTCAGGTGGGGAGAGGTAAATAACAAAGGTATTCAAGTACCTACTTACATACAAATCAGTATTCCGTTTTAAAAATTATGAAAAGATAAGTAACAGCTGCCCGCCACACGCAGTTTTTGCGTAACGAATTTGTAATCTTCAATAAAAAACAGATTTAGGTTGCTTCTGGGCGTTAGCCTCAACGTCTTTAGTAAATAATGAGCGGAAAATGTTAAAATTTACAAATTAAAGACGTTTTAATAATGATGAAAAATGTTAAATACCAAATGATTTGAATTTTTATGAAAACTGGGCAGACAAGGAACTAGGACCAAATACCTTACAATGTAACAATTCAGAGGTCAAAATATAATAGCAAATAAACGAACAAACACGTATTTAAATCCTTTGAGGATGGAATCATACCCGTAGCCGCACCGCAACCGCAACGCATTTGAGCAACTCGATCCTAGCGCACGCAACTCCTCTATTTCTGTTCAACTATGCCTTGACATCTGTGTATGAGCCATTGAGCGCCACTCGAAACACATCAATACATTATTATATTTATTTAGAGATCAAAGGCCGAGGCCCTTCATTAATCTATTTCGTATAAATTCCTTTCAATCTAGTTACGAGTACCTTCTCCGGTACAGATAAGGAGAAAAGTTAAAGTAAGTATGTTTATTTTTATGTAAAGAGAAAATTGAGTATCCGATGCGATGTCAAAATATAATTTGTTTTTAATTTTTTTTTTGCTGAATGCCCCTGCTCTTGGCCTCGATCAAGCCTGAGGGAAAGCGATGGACTTATACAACTTACTTATCCTAATTTGACCCCTGTTGAACCCACATGTTTGCTTGGAGGTGATCCAACACTATTTGATTCGTATATGTAGTAAATCCCGAGTCAATAAACAGACTAATACGTTCCTTTGAAGTTTTGTGGACATTTCAAGTTCGCAAATAAATAGCTTCACAGTCCAAATATGTTTGAACGATGAAAGCGTTTCGTCATTTGACAAGTTAATATTTGAATATGTAATCGATGTTTTAGAAAACCGGCAAAGTGCGAGGCGGATTCGTGTACTACGGGTTTCGCACTTACAGGTAAGGTTAGATAGATGGTAGATAAAGAAAGAACAAAAAACGTTGAAAATGCATTTATTCCGAAACTTCCTGTATGTAGTTCTACTGGATATACGGTTATTATGATAACACTGTGACTGTGACAGACGAACAGAGCTTAGTACATAATAGTAAAGTAAATAGTAATAGTAATCCTTAAGTTCTGAGTTGATCTCCTCGGTTACTGACAAATGCTTGCGCTGACTGGACAGGTCCTTTCAAATATGTATGGTTCTTTCCTCAAAATACCATTTCAGACGTTAATCTACATGGTCCTCATATGGCCTGACCAAGATTATGTCTGGACTTTAAAAGAGACTGCGATCTCTGAGTTTTTCGGCATTTCTTCTCAGAGTAGTCAGACAGGAAATGCATTTAATATCACTTTTAAAAGGCAATTGAAAAAAAAATCTAGATGAGGTAATCAAGCTTATTTAAAAAAAAAAATGACGTGTAAAAGTGATTTCGATATCCTATTTACAGAATAAACAATTTCATTTCATTTCATAGAGTCCCGTTGGCACCCTTTAGGTATACACCCTAATTAAACTGATGTCTACAAAATATACTTTGAAATGCCAACAGTATCTTGGTAGGTATACCAAAGCATTATATTAACCTTTGAAATTGTAATCGAGGGTCGTATTAGTGAGCCCTTACGTCATTATTAGGCAATATCTATCAATGAGGTACTAATCACTTTAGAGGAATCGCGCTCCTTTGTAATAATAGACGTCTGTTGGCGCCGAAACATTAATTAGTGATGGTATTATGAGTTTAACTGTGTGTAGAGACGACCACAAGGGTGAGGTTTAACTGGCATTGATTACCTTCAAGCAAGCGTTCAGCATAGGGTGCCTAGCAGAGCCTCTAAGCACTTACAATACAATTTCTAGTTCTGCGAAGACGAATAGATCTTTCTATTAACTTTTACAAATAATTTATTTTTACGGATTAGTAAACTGTACTTGATTTCCTATCATTGAAAATAAGATAAAATTATGATTTAAATATACATAACGCAGAAAGAAATTTTACACGAATAAAACGTACCACTGATTTTTCATATGAAAAGTTTAGTCTAATTTAGAGGAGCTTCAACATACACAGTTCTATAATCCGATAAAAGTTTGAAAAAACTTTTGTTTGTGGTTATTAAAACTTCTATAATTGAGACCTCCATGATGCGGGCGCAGCGCTCGGGGATTTAAAAAAAAAACAGATTACTCTACAGCGCTGAAGTCGAATAAAATACTTTCTCATTCACATGAACATCGGCAATATGAGAAAATGTTCGAACAATTTAAGATAAATAATTGTTTGTAACAGTACTCACCGGCGATACTAATCGTCGATGCATATTGTTAACAGCTTTCGAAGATTATTTATGATACACGTATTTATCATAAGGCTCCAATTGTACAATTTCCACAATCCAATATCATGAACACACAATAATGTGAAATAAACAGTTGTTTGCATGAGGGAGTAATACATAGGTAATTTAATAAACTTGTAATTGTTTACTGTTTTATTCCATGTATGTTTCGATATTAATTTAGAACCCTCGACAATATAAATGAAAGCGTTCATTCTCTCTTTGCGAGCCGACATGTCGGTAGTCGGTACTGAAAGTGTTTTAAACAATCGCTTTTGCTATATTGATGAATACCTATCTATCCTGTATTATTGAAATGGACCCTCCAGCCTTTTCATGCTCGCGTTTCATTATATAAAATAAATAAACATTTATTTTATTCGTTGGGTTTTGTGTCGTATTTGTTTAGTTAGAATTGTACTTTAAGCGAATTGTCAGAGAGCAGTGGCGGCTCACAAACAAGACAGTGGTTAGTGAAAAGGTCTGTGGCGGGTGCGTAATCTTTTCTCCATGTACCAAATCCTACCCTATTACCCTTAACGGTATTCTTATTAGGGGGAGCTTCGCTCAACCGCTTGCCCGTAGAGGTCTGCCCCCCCGCCTTCCCCACCGACACACATGCATAATAAGAACTTTATTCTATTTAAAATCTCGCTTTGAATATCAATGGCTGGCCGAATAAATGCGCCGGCTGTCGTATGTTTCCTATGCGTATGAACGAGATTGTACCATAGTCCTTTATCACGCTTTTGTTATCACACACGTGTCGTCGGTACAATGGTTAATGGTACTTACCAAAAAATGACTGTAGCTTTAGGTATACATTGCGGTCGAGGACGAACGCCTTTTTAATGGCTATAACTTTTTACGACAAAAGAAAAATATTACCTACTAACGCTTACACGTGTATGTCATCCTTTATAATATGATCGCATACTTGAATGGGTGCGAAAGGAATCCTATTGCTCTCGTTCAATCCACCATTCTATTGAATTATCGTTTGTTGTCCCCTAAAGTTGGTGCAAAATGTATTCTCAATCCGGATTAATATAATATAGGTACGAGTGATAAAAACGTAGTAGAATTGCGACGCAGTATTTCGTCTGTTCTCTATTAACAGCAAGATGTATTCGTGTATAATACGACGCAATTTGCACTGTGATTTGGAACCCTCGGGGCAGCTGTGCTGTACAGATTGTTGCTTTTGATGCCATTGAGGCAAACTGAATATCTTTCTTGGGGTGTGTCGTTCACAAAAGATATAGCTAGGTACCTGTAGATAGAACGTGTTCAACGTCGCAATGTCGCACTTTGCATTGTAAAAAATGCTAAAAGACGCAATCATAATAGACCTCAGCCTGTGCTGGAACTATGTACAAATATTCAGTTTTTCACGCCTCATAACGCGAAACGTTTGAGGTAGTGCATTACTCTTAGCTTTCCAAAAACAAGTGCTGTCTTGAACTTTGATTGCCTCTTATATATTTTTCTTTTTTAAGTACTTCATAAAAAAGTTTTGGCATAGATCTCACAAAAATGTTTACATGAAGATTTTTTCATGACGTGTCCTACTTACAACTGTTTCAAAAGCGGTAACTACTGCATCACGTCCTGCTTAACTCTAAGGAAAAGAGTAACCAAGTTTTGTTAAATAAAAGTTCTAGCATGACTGGCAAACAACTGGCTAATACAGTCGTTGAGCGGGGTTTCAATAAGCGAACTGAAAGGACGTAAATAAGAAATCATGTCTAACGCTATTTGACTACAAACTTAATTGATTCTTGAAAATATTTCGAGTCGATTGGTGTCCGTTTGTTTTTGGTATTTTACATTTTTATGTAAGTATATTATATGAATTTTCGTATTGATATCTTCATACCTCATAAAGGTCTTCGTTGTTTAGTACAACTCAAGCATAGAATTTAATTCGATATTAATGTTCCTACATTTTTGGAGACACTAAACGAATTTGACATTTTATAGTAGTTGGTATTCGAGGGCGATATAATATGACTACGTGACTGCTAGGCGTCCTAACTCAGTAAAGTGTATATATATATATTTTAATAGGTTAACGCATTTACATAATATTTATTCCACAATTTTCGCTATTGCACCTATCACTGTTTGTCTCTGCATCACCCAAAGGTTGACCGGTAGAAAATGCCTATGGCATTAAGTCCGCCTCTGTACATTTGTGTGCTTAACGTATTTTATAAATAAATAAAGTTGATTTTCAAATTGAGCGGTCAAGTCACAAGTAATTCAATAATATCGAAGGACTCCTAAGATGTTAGTACAATGTCATTAGGCCATGACTATGTGCTTTTCCATTGAACCCGTATCCAGAAGGACTACAGAGAAATCAATTTGTGCCGCGTCGTCGTCATGTAAAATAAAGGGATATAAAGAGAAGCTCCTGCAAATGTGTTTCGGAGATAAATAATAACGATAAAGTCCCTCGATTTGACCCACGGAGAAGATTCTTTATATAACGCCTTATCTCATTGTACTCGAGCCGCACACAAAAAAGACCATTGCTAGCCTTTGTTATTCGAGGAATCGAACTTGTACGATGAGTCCCGATGATAGGTACCTACATAAATAACAATCTCATTTAATCCTGTAATACCTTTTGCCTACCCAAAGCACTCAATATTAGGTACCAACCTTGCCCAACCCCATCGTATGGATTCCATTTGTATTAAGTAAAGAGTCGCCTTCGCAAGAATATTTACAGAAATATAATCATGATAAATACGAGTATGTAGCGAAATAGAAAATTGAGGAAGGCCCCGATAAAATTGAATATGTCATAAACATTGTCGAACGAGGCAAGGCAGTGTTTTTATTAAGTCGGTACCGATTGAATATATGGTAACGTCATGATCGCGACAGGTTCAATAATACAACAACTACGTAAGTACAAAGTATATCGCTGGGGGCAGTTTTGATGAAAACGCCTTTGTGGACTGGCCAGATACGTTGACTTCCTAGTAGCAAGCTTCAGAGAGTTATGTGAACTCACTTGAAAATATTTTTACGAGTGAATAGAAATCGTGCAAACTTATCTAAAGCTGGTACCGTGTCCACTTCGCTCACGGTCGATCTCCTGGGATAAGGTGGCACTCACGAGAACGTGGATTGTTCCATTCTTACAATTTTACTTTCCTCTTTTAACGTTTAAAGTATTCCGCATGATACACTCAAGACGCGAGCATTTATTTCGTAGTTTTATCCATTTCACAAATCGTTTATCAAAGGCGGGCTGCCTTACAAATTACATTTTTGTTCGGGTGTCCCGGAATCTGAGCATAAAAGGCTCGTAAATCCTGAAATGCATTTTTCATGCTTGGTCAAGCTCGTAAAACGATGACCTAAGTACAATCTCCGGTTTTCATAACTTTCATTATTTTATTGATACGAGTATCAAGAGATGAGAGTAGGTTACGGTTTCTTTATAAGTATTTTATTCTACAATTCTCAACTACCTGATGAATTTTAATCGTAAAATTTTAATAATGGTCGCGTTACTGTCCTTTTAGAGAGTTCACCATAAACTATCTTTTTATTATTCCTCTAGCGTTGAAGGCAATATAAGGAATACGGAATATTTAATTAGTAAAGTTTACGATATAAGTATGCATCGTAACGCTCTGCCTGTATAATCCGAGGCCGCACTCGAGCCACACTAGAGGCAAAGCTCCCGAACGAATTATATTTTATGTGCTCGATTACTACTGAACAAAAACTGTGTGGCATCATTGATATTAATTTATTTACGAATACTTAAGTTTTATTCCTTTATGTTTTCACTCTAGTTCTTTACTTCCTGGAAAAAAATAGTTTCCAAAGAACTATAAATGCGTGGATTTCCCACATAGTGCATATTTACCTAGCTGAGACGGGGCCTCACATTTTATATATTATCTTCAAAGTGGAACGAAATTCAAAGCAAATGCGAATAAAGTTGAACGAGTTTCAGCCATTGTCGGTGTCGTTGTATCCTTTGTTGGCGCGTCTGATAGTACGAGGAGTAATGGTCTGTTCAGCTGTCCCTCACATAAGCTCCTAGATCTTTCGGTTGGTTCACGTATGTAGGTATTCACTCACGCAAATAGATTCCAATAAATTAAAATACTTTGATGTTTCCTTTATCAACGTCGAAACGCACTTAATAAATCTCATTTGCGTTTTCATTTGTAATTTCCCCATGAAGTGCGCGGTTCACAATCATTCAGATGCTTTATGCGTCTCTGCGGCGCGCGGCGGACGACTGTTTAATTAAGCCAACTCACGTCACCGACCAAATAAAGCGAAATTAGATTTGTTCACCAAATGTCAATAAAATAAATCTACGTGTATAATTACGTATCCTGTTCCCGTTATCCATAAAAGTGACGACAATGGTCGACAGTGGTCGTGGCTCGGGCAGCGATTTCCCGACTTTATAGGCGATGGTACTGAGTTAGTACGTGACAGTGGGCCGCGTGTCACGCCCGCGTGGCTACGTGACCCGACATCAGGAAAAACCCACATAAGTACGAAATGCGATAATTTAACTCCACACATACAGACTGATAAAATAGTTTTAAATTCAGGCTTGATGAACTCAGCCGCTACGCCAAATGTTAGATGTGCTCCATAATGGATAGCTTTTAATAGCTCGGTTTTAGTTGAATCGTGAAGTTTTATTCCAGCGGTTTTATGAAAATGTGTGCTATAACATGCGTAGGTAAACATTTGAACAACGCAGATAAAAGTTCAAGTATTGTTTATCTATCATGTTATTCGAAATCTCTTTCCGTACTTCTACTAAGTAATGTAGGTACCTATGCCTATCACGAAGTTCAAAGAAATACAAAGTAATCATAGAGTTCGGAGGAGGCTGTGGTCAAATAGTTAATAAAAATATTATAATAACAAGACCTGTGAGAATTCTGTAATGAGAAAAGTTTGGTCTTGGAATTAATAAATTATATAGAAGAAGTTTTTAGGGTCCCATCGGCCGATGAACCTCTTTAATATAAATTTCATGAGTTGAGTAAGTTGTTGATAGAAGATACTGCGACCTTATTGACCTTATTGACCTCAACTATATATATAAGGCTAAGTAGTAGGTATAAGTATTTTTAAGATATAGATATAGACCAGGCAGATCTAAAATAGACGTAGGTACAATATCGCATCATAATTTAAAAATGTAAGTGGTTACATAAATATGTTACAATATATAGGTTAATATACCAGGTTCTATGTAAAACTACTTCTTTAAAAATATTTAGTAACATATCGTGAAGAAAACATGTCAGCCGTAAAAGCTTCTGAAGACAACCACTTTATTTATTTAGATGCACGCAGTATCAAGTAACGAGGAACTATCTAAGTATATTACAGTATCTGGACCTCGGTCCAGATACTTCTTAGATACTTACCCATAGCTAGTACCAAAGAGTAAATTGTCATTTTCGATTTTCAGTAAGATTATCTATTACACAATTTCGCAGAACTAGGAGAAGCTTTCGCACGTTGGCTTATAGCAAATTGGCACTTGGTTGCTGTGATATAGATACATAGTATGGCAGGTACACACATGTCCAGGTAATTACTTACTCGCTGACACCGCCGGAAATGTAGTCGCTGGTAAATGTTCCGCCAGCGATGGGAACACATCGCATATGCATAGGTACATAAACTTTAAAAAACTGCCCTTTCCATGGCAGTGACACCGATCTGCAAAATGTAACGCGATTACAAATTACACTCCTTTTTGGGCAGTCGTGTAAATAGTCACAAATAAGATTTAGCAGGTCTGATGAATACATGAATGACTGTAATACAGAATATAGAAAAATATTACGATTTCATAATTTTATTACTAAAGTGCATGGCATGCCCGCCGCTTGCTATAGGTTTGCCCTCCTTGATCTATGCAATATTTACGCGTTTACTAGCAGATATTACTGGCTGAAAGTGCCTCGGGATTGAATGTAGCTTCAATATTGGGCCAGCATCAGTGAGTGGAGGACTTTATCCTCGCTTTAGTATTTAATGGATCTATTACATAGCTGATTATTTGTTATGAGCTGAAGACTTTGAAAGGGAATTTAATATTAATGTTGATCGTTCTATATAGTTTACGCCAATTAAGTTTAATGTAAAGATATCAAAACAAAAAAAATTGCGACATGTCGCCGCTAAATATAATGTAATCCAGAGAATTTGCAAATACCAATGAAATTAAACGTTTGTACTCACATCAAACGCAGGTATTTATTGTAATGTGCGTAAATCCTACAGTAAAATAAGTAAATTGTAAAGCTAGATTCCACTTGTTGTTGTATTCACAAACAGCGAGCATAGTCTTTCGAGCCAGTTTTACTTGTCAAATCTGTCTGAAAAGTTGCGTTTTCAGCATAAGTTTAAATAGTCTGTACAAAATGAAGAGATTTCTGTTTTATTTTGAAATAAATACAATAATATCGAACTATGTTTGTGTAAGTGCTGTTTGTTATCGTACAAAATGTTTACGACTCTTAACTAAATGACAGCAGATAGATACCTACGGTGCAATAAAAATAGAAGGTCAAGGTCAGGGTTTACCACGGGGGTAAGTTATTCCTAGTTGGTCCTCTGAACTAATAATAATAAGGGTAGCTACGTTTCCACTTACAAAAGTAGATTTATTCGGAAAATCGCGGTGTTTTTCCAACAAAGTATCAAGTATCTTCACGCCTATAAATATGATGAATGTTGGCACCGTCGTGTCACACAGTAATGTGGATTCAGAGATGGTAATAAGTAACGTGCGAGTCTCAAGATAACGAGGCTGGATCGCCCATTCGGCATTGTCTCTTACGTATCCTGTTTACGTCAGTCAAATCTTGCGCAGCATATTAAACAGGCCACAATCTGCTTTCTGCTTTCACTTCACGATTAGCATAAAATAGCTTAAGTTATCAGGACAACATTATGGATTTAATAAGAGGAGTTATGACAGAATGTGCTTACATAAAAATAAGGCTAATATTGAATTTGAAATTCAAAAAACGACATTGTAATAACAATAAGCCCGTTACGAAATTCAGCGCTGGCTCCAGTAACCCGTTAAACCTTTTGGCCTGTGAAGGTTGGATTTATTCAATTGTTCGACAACATAGTGGCAATGCCCTGCTCTCTTAAATACCTGATCCATATTCACGAGACGTCCCCGGTGGAGGCTGTCTACTGGCGCATTACTAGCGTAGCCAGTCGCCCAGACACAAATTATCTGTTATTGTGTTAGAATTAATGTAATCTAGTCATGGTTTTTAAATGAAGCGGCTCTGTTACTTACTAACTAGGTACGTTTTGTAAGCCCTATGGCATCTTTGTACCTATCTACATAATAATGTTCAAATATAAAATTTGTTAAATCTAGGACCAAGTAAGAAAAACCCTTTGCTGGACGATTCAGTGTATTCTCTTACAATATTCCTGTGGCGGCCGTACCTTAGCTAGTTAACGAGAAGATATGAAATGTTGTGTGCCATGAATGTAGTACACAACTTGTTTGTTGATACTGTTTCTATACAGTTGATAAAACAACTGAGCTTCACTTTAAAACTTTGTTTAACAACGATATAACAAAGTTTTGTTCTCTGAGGCGGTTCATACAGAGAATAATAGATTTTAAGGCACCAATCACGCGTGGACTGAAGAAGTACCCTATGCTTTGAATAATTTAGAGTTAAATGATTTCCATAATGATAACGATAACAAGTTGACAAGTTATGGCCAATTACATTTTAAATTAAATTTCTTTGAATGGTCTTTGTGTGTTGGACCTATGTCTCTCATAAGCCTAAAAGACCGGGTACCTCATTGCAGCGGATTTTGGTAGTTAAAGAGAAACCAATTATGGATAACTTAATAAAAATCAATTGCCGCGCGTTAGTCTCTCAAAAACTCGAAAATGGGTCGACCAATTGTGATGAAACTTTGTTAAGTTGTTGTTTGCGCGACCAAAATGGTTCAAAATAGAAAAGAAACCGGCCAAGTGCGAGTCGGACTCGCGCACGAATGGTTCCATATCCCTTATCTACCAAAATGGCAAAAAAATCACGTTTGTTGTATGGGAGCTCTTAAATATTTATTTTATTCTGTTTTTTAGTATTTGTTGTTACAGCGGCAACAGAAATACATCATCTGTGAAAATTTCAACTGTCTAACTATCACGATTCATGAGATACAGCCTGGTGTCAGACAGACGGACGGACGGACAGCGGAGCCTTAGTTATAGGGTCCCGTTTTACCCTTCGGGTACGGAACCCTAAAAACAAATGAAAAATGACTTATCTAGTCCTTTATAAAAAGAATATGCGAAGTGTTTTGTAATCACCTAAATATGTAGTTTAAAGAAAAAAATTAACTCGGATTTCTTGTTCTAAAGAGCTAATTAAATAATGTTCCGTATAAAAGAGCTTTACAAAATGATACTTTATTTAAGTTCATAAAATACCCTTTCTTACTGAAGAAAAGTTTCACAAAAAAATATCATACTAAATCCTCTCTAAATCTATCTTCCTTGTCCAAAGTCACCATGAACCCTTCTTAGTTCAGATAATATCTTTGTAATGTAAATTAAAATTAAAATAAGCTTTGCGGTCGTGATGGAACTAACAAAAGAATTTCTTTTTTCATTAAGGTGCGAATAAATATTTCGGAATTCGCGTAATGGATGCCGCTTAGTCGGCGCGTCAAAAAGCCTTTTGTTATCTGGCCGTTATTTTTCAGGGGTTTTGATTCCGCGGACAAAGCGAAGCACATATTTCACAAGACTGTAATCTCGTGCCAAGTTCACAGGACTCGCGCATTTTTTACACTTACCGTGTTAATGGGCGGATTAACAATATTTTTACCTGTTATGACCTTAACATAGTTTTATTGCCGATAAATTATGGAGGGTAATTAAGGGCACATTCCAAGGCTTGGATCGCTCAACAAGCTCTCTCCCCTTCGGATGGAAACCATAAGTTATCGCTGTTAACTAAGCCCTATGTAAACTTAGTTTATCTTAGATTAACGAAGGATGTACTGCTCTAAGACTGCTCTTGATTAAGAATATAATTGTGTAATGGTGCTGATGTATAGTTATTGAAAATTTTTCATAATGTAACATAACATAAATCATGCCTATATTTCCGAAAGGTTTAGGCAGATGCAGGCCAATTGCCATCAACCGGGCACACATCCAAGCTCCGGGCTGCTACTGTGAAATTCCAGATGAAAAAGCCCAATAACACTTTTCTTGATCCGAAAATCGAACCCAGGACCTCATGCTCAGCAGTAGCGCTTGCAACTACTAGACCTACGAGGAGGTCAGTTCATAATATTGAACTTAATAACAGACTACGGTAGGTATAGGATCCCAATAAGTGCTCACAACGAGCGGTACCTATGCGTCAACGGCAGAGGCAACAGCAGGTGTCGATACGTCTGCGGCTGCCGTCGACACGACTGCGGCTGCCGTTGACACGTCTGCGGCTGCCGTCGACACGACTGCGGCTGCCGTCGACACGACTGCGGCTGCCGTCGACACGACTGCGGCTGCCGTCGACACGACTGCGGCTGCCGTTGACACGACTGCGGCTCCCGTTGACACGACTGTGGCTGCCGTCGACACGACTGTGGCTGCCGTTGACACGACTGCGGCTGCCGTCGACACGACTGCGGCTGCCTTCGACACGACTGCGGCTGCCGTCGACACGACTGCGGCTGCCGTCGACACGACTGCTTCTGCGGTTGACACGTCTGCAGCTGCCGTCGCTGCAATTGCTTCTACCGTTGACGTGTGCCGCTCGTGTGTATGAGCACTGTTTCCGGTCCTGGCTTCGAATAATTGTAATGACGCGACAGGCAATTAACAGTGAATAATCAAACGGCGGCAATGCGATTTTAATAACTACCACGTCTGGAAATACCTGCTTACATATTTTGTTTTCGAATGAAATGTTTACGTAAATTATTTCTACAGAAATATCTAATAGGTCTATTTCCTTTGTTTTTACATTTTGTTATGTAACTTCTAAGTAGGTACCCACGTCACTACTGTTTTTTGGTATTTCTATATAGGGTTAAATTTAATTAGCTAGCGAAATTTCAAAGACTTGATGGGTTTATTTTATCGTGTTTAGATGTTATCCACCAACCACGTCTGTGAAGATAAAAAAAAACGGATTTTGAAACTGATATTTCAAGTAACTACAGTCGTTGACCCACGTTTTTTTTTCGTTTTATCATATTTTGATATCGATACCCATTACGTCAACGGAGTTTTGCTAGGTAATTTAATTTGACCCTGTAGAGCGCTAAAGCTGTTTCGTAACGCCCGTGCCACACAATTGTCATTGTATTTAAATCTAGTCTTCAAGTTGGTGACTTTACCATAGGAAAGTTTCAGAGTGTAATTTATTGTGTTGTATTGTATCTGGTTTTTAAATATATTTTATTTTGTTACAGAAATACGAGATGCCAGCTGCTGTTCCTGCTGTGGTCATCGACTGCTGTGATGATGAGCTGCAGCGGCGCAGAGGTGACGTGCCCCGATGAGTGCGCGTGCCGCAGCACCTTCGACGCCGAGAGCGGTGCGGCCGTGCGCGTCGCCTGCACGCGTGGCCTCATGCGCACCGTGCCCGTCGACTACATCGACCGCAATGCGCACATCATCATCATCGCCGCACCACCTGACAAACAAAACGAACTCACCATCGGCCCCATCTTCACACAACCCATCCCATTCGTCAATCTTCGAGAACTTCACATCGTTAACTCCAACGTCCCATCTATCGGTCAATACTCTTTCTGGGGCCTCCAAAACCTCAGGTTAATAAACCTCACTCACAATAATCTTACCAGCATCGGAGCGGATAACTTTCGAGGTCTTATAAATCTTACGGACTTGTACCTCGATCATAATAACATAGAACAAATGCCGAGCGAAACCTTCAGACATTTAACTTCACTGAGAACATTAACTTTGTCAAATAATGAAATTACTACATTGGTACCGAGATTATTCAGAATGTTGGCGAAATTAATAACTTTGGACCTGAGTGATAACCCTCTTACAGAACTGAACCCAGAAGTATTTAAGGATATTCAACACCTGCGGGTCTTTAAGTGTAGGGGATGCCTCCTTAGACGGGTCAACACGCAAATATACCATTTAGTTTCTAATTTAGAGGAGTTGGACTTGGGAGAGAATCAATTCAAATATCTGACTTCAGACGAGTTTATAAGCTTAAAAAGGCTTAAGAAGTTAAAACTGGATGGGAATCAACTGTCTGTGATCGTGGACCACATGTTCGGGCGCAACCGCGAGCTGCGCATGCTGTCACTGGCGCGCAACCGCCTGGCGCTACTGGCGCCCGCCGCACTCGCCAACCTCACCAACCTCACGCACCTAGACATTAGTCACAACAAAATAGACAGATTTCATTTACAAACTTTTGCACCAGTCGTGGATTGCCTGAAAACTATCAACTTTAGCGGAAACAACTTAGTTCTAAATGAAATCGCCATATTACTCCAGATATTACCAGAAATTCAAGGCGTTGGTCTTGCAAATCTGTCGCTTCCGGACATACCACCGAATTTTTTTACTTACAACGATCACCTTGTAGCGTTAGACATATCTTGGAATAAATTAACTAACTTTCCATACAAACTTCTAACAAAGACAAAGTTTTTACAGAGATTAGATATATCGCATAACAAGTTACAAACGCTAACTGAGCTAGATTTGCAAAGACTGGAAGCGATAGCTCAAGTGAATTTGGCAAAAAACACGTGGCGCTGCGATCAGTGTTCAGCAGGAACTATGCTCGTGTATATGACGACTACTGTGCTCAATGCAACTCTGCGTCACCTCAAGTGTTACTCCCCATTACGTCTGCGAGGGGTGAGCTTCTCTGATATGTCATTCGACCGTCTGGACCCGTGCCCGACAACTCACGAGGCACAGATGAGCGTGATCGCGGGGCTCATGCTGCTGTGCGTGGCCGTGCTGGCGGCAGTGGCAGGGGCGCTGTGCTGTACGCGCCGTCGCGCCGCTCACTACTACACCAACGAGGAGAAGCGGCGCGAGCACGAGCACGAGCATCCCGACGAGCTGTTAGGCCACACGGAGCTGGGTAGTGTGGCCACCATCCACGCGCCATATCACCTGGTGGCCAAGGGCAGCTAACGTCGAGCCCGCTCGCCGCCGGCGCTGGCGCCCCGCCAAGCGCACCACGCCGCGCACTGCGCGTACGACCTCCCGCTGCCCCTGGCCTCCCTGTCTGCCCACCGCTGCGACGCCGCCCGCCGCCAGTACTTCCGACCTGCCGTACACCCGCCGATGGTGGAGTGCGTCTCAAATGACATGTGATACGAGTACGAAGACGATCTAGTGTGAAGCCAAAGAAAAGGAACTTTGAAGTGTTTACTCAGTATTTCTATCTTTACTTCTTAAGTCTATTGTATGATTTGTATTTTGAATAGTTAGGATTCGTCTACAAAATTACCAAAAAATATTTTTCTACAAATGAAGATTTTACTGTAAATATAGGTAAGTATTAAACTTTACCTGAAACAGGACTAGATTTAGCTTAGCTTTAAACAACATAGGCAAAGATACATTTTTATTTGGGTTACTGGGGATACTTTTGCATTGTAAATTGCTTTTTATGCAAGGTTGCAGCCGAATTGTCTACGTTTCCAATCACAATGTGTGTTGCAGGTTACAGTGTAAGTATCTTGATATTTTGCATCAAATTCGATCAAACTGTTGGCTAAGTCACCTTCCATAACTTCCAGCGAACGGTCATAGGAGTTCTAATGTGTAATTGATCAAATGTGTATTTGATCATAATTGTTTCAACCAAAATAATCAAAAATAAAAATAAATTATCAACTAGCACAGTTATGTATTTTTAGCTACAAAATAAAGAACACATATTTTGAAAACTTTGTCACACATGCTATGTCAATATGCTTAGCGAATCTTTCTCGGCTGGTAGCTTTAACAGCGATGGAAAATTAGAGCTTTGGGATACCTGGGGGTACCGGTATTGACGTATAAGAAGTGAAGCTATTAAAAGAATATAGAGGCGGGCATTTTACTTTTTCTAATACTCCCCTTCACTGGCGTTCCGCGAATTTTTGTTGACCTATTTTCGTACGTTTGGCGATGGCGTCCGCTGGAAGTACGAACTAAAGACATAAAGGAGGTGTAATTCTGCATCTTTTTAGAGAGAAAAACATTTTGTCGAGTCAACCCTGTTCAAAAATAGGAAATGCCTTTTAATTGTGAATGCGAGCAAAACAAAACAATACACCAATGTTTTTTTAACAGGTTAACTTTTTATTAAGCGGGTAAATGAGCAATTCGGCTGTGACACAATTATTTCATTGGGCGATAGCGAAAGTAATGGAACACACATAAATATTAGAGCAGTTTGGAACACGGACTGCCACAATATAAAAACTGTTTATAAACCAAATTCTTGTAGCTTAAACACATGATGTACCGTTTTATAAATATAGGATAATCAAATTATCAAATTCTCAGTCTTGGAGCGGAAATTTTGTTTAGGTATGTGCTTATTAAAAAATGCTCATTTAGGTAGTCTGTAAAAATCTATGTGATGTTAATAATAAAGTGTACAGATTTGTATAAAATAATGGCATAGTGCCAAAGAGAACCTATATCAAATTTTAAAATTTCTAAATTATTATTACTCGTTAATTTTATAGACGGCGACAGTTGACTACTATAATCTAGATAAAAACAGTAAACAAAATACAAAAATGCGAATACTCTACGGAAAAGCTATAGATATCCGTTGTTCCATCTTTAATTTCAATTTCATCAAAATCACAGCGACATTATAATCTTTGGTTATTTCAGTGGCAAGTTTTGGATTACCCACCATTACAAATCCAAGGAGGTAAGTAAACTGTTCAGTCCTTTACTATGTTTCTGTTTCTACGTTATATTGTCTTCTATTCTTTGACCATATCTAGGTACAGATAACTGTCACCGCCCTAAACATGAGCACCTGAATTTTTTTATATGTATACTCATTGGTGGTTTAACCTAAAAGGATTTTTCATATAATTTGAGCTATGAGTCTTACTTTTGTACATACATAGTTACCAAAAATAAAAATAATAATAAAAGCTTACATAATATTTATTTTTTGTAAATACCTGCTGAAACAGTAAAGAAAAATTGGTAGATGTACATAATAATTATTATTAAGGCATTAATAATTACTATTAGCCGGACCAACGGTCGGGGGCTAGGCTCGGTAAATAAGCACAACTTACCGCTAACCCTGCCGTGTTCACACACTATAAAAGAACGTCTAATGGTCATCTAAATAGATATTTAAAACACCCTCAGTCACGAAAGCTGCTTAAACATAACATATTATTAGTATTAGTACAATATTCTTATTACATGATTATAAAATAACAGTATGATGGTAAAACACTCCGACAAGTTTTTTTTCTTAACCTTAGGTTACTTCTGGCAAATACCTATTATCATATTGGGGTTTTCATTTTCAATTACTATTAAGACACTTCTCAGTTACACTGTATAAGATCTATCAGTCCGCCAAATTAATCGTTACTACGTAAGTAGATTTACCCTTCAACCTGTGACTCTTACTGGAAGACATTAGGTACGGTTTTAAGCCAAAACAAGCTATTTTTTTAATTTAAAATTTTTGTCGAAACTTTAAACTTTCATGCTAATTAGGAAGTGAAAGAAGCACACAAAAGGGTGCCAAACCATCCCAGCTGTAGAAGTCCTTATTAAATTCACTTTAGGTGTGTGTCGAATGGTGATCATTGTGTTCAAAAAGAGCTTAAATAGGTAGATAATTATAATTATTAACCAACATAAATTAAAACTTGATTATGTAGTTTTACTTTTGGACTCTTCATTCTTCTCATGAATGAAATCTTAATGATGTTATGTGTCTTTTCATACAGTTAATCACACGTCTGTGGTGACAATTTATATTGACGTCGCCGTTATGTCGAAGCGTTCTTCTAACTGAACAGACGGCTGTGCTGCTGGGGAGCTAGTTGCGCTACTTTTTCTCAGCTAAAGCCCTAGCATTTTTTAAGGGCGGGCGTTTTGGGGGAATGTCTTATGTAATTGACGTTCAAAAAATGCTGATTCTCCTAGTTTGAATAAATGAATTTGGATTTGATTAACAAAAAGGGATATTTTCGTAATGCAAGTGTCTGACTCTTTATTAGACCCAGTTTTGATGGGGCTCCAATATGATGATAATTGGCCGTTTGTATCTGTGCAGCTACGAACTTAGTTTACCTATTTTATAATTGCTTTAAATGTTTAACGTATATTTTATATTAAGTCTAGTAAGGTTCTTATTATTTATTATAGCTAGTGTTGTGTTGTGCATGTTACTTTAAGAAATATAGATTTTTATTGAATGTACTAATATACTACATTCAGGCTCTGCGTATTTCTTATGATATTCACTTGGGTCAATCAAGTGGAAATAGTTATAGTTTTAAGGATTTATTTTATTTTTATTATTTATAGTTTATTTATATAGCTGTAGTTATGTTCGTAGATCTGTCTTTTCTGAGTGTTTATGGATGGATGTGAGGCTCATTAGTATTATAATTAATCACTCAATCTGTTTCGACCCCGTCGATTGACACAGACGTATTTACAGATTGGCATGCAATACAGTAATTAAGTAAAAGCTCCCAAGGCGATGTTTCTAAAGATAAAGCAAAATTGTTTTTGCTGTAATAAATAGGTATGCTACAATCAATTTATTTACTCCAGTACGTATGTTTTAAAAGCAAAAGGCGAGATTATTAAGTACTTGTTAAATCATAACCACAACCGAGAACATTTTAAGATGTTACGGGAAAAAGAAACAATTAAAAATGAAGAAAAAAAAATCATAATTTATTATTTTGAGTTGAACGGATATCTACTTAGTATAAGGTTTTCGTTTTGTACCGCAGCGTGCACAAACAAGCCGCTGCCGTGTAAGGATGAACACCAAATAGCAACTACCAAGTAGATGTAAATATCAAATTAGAATAGACAGAGACATATTTTCTGAGAAAATCGATGTAAATAAAAGAAAATTATGAACAGTGGCCGTAAATTATTATTAATATACGTACCTAATTATAATGATTGCTTCGAATCTGCAGATTGGATACAGGAGTGTTATTTAATATTTGGTCGTTCCTTATCTTAATATTTTGTGCGGCACCGGTCACCGCTCGTGGCAGGCTGTATGTTTACCACTCCGGAAGTCGACCTTTACTCACCAGTTGAACAATGCCAAGTGTCACATTACGAGTTCGCTATAGTTTCGACCTCATGAATGAATGTACATGGATGAGTTGACAAAGGAACAAGATTGATTGTAAACAGGACAGAAATGGTTATTCATAAAATTAATATGCATCAAATTAAAATTATTCAGTCATAATCATACGGATTTTGTAATATCAGAGACCGAGATACTGGGGGGAGGGGCAGTGTGTAGTATCGTGGGGAACATTCGGTATCAGTAGGATTGTTATCTCGTAGGGTTGTAGACTCGTCAGGCACTAAGATCCAACCAATTTAAAGAAAATATGAGAGAAATCATCAAGAGTGAAGAAAAGAAGAGACCAGTTATAAAATCGCCTTCGCCCTATATTTCTAGAACCCTCTGTAGAGGGGTCTTAATATTCTATAGAACATGCCACCTTGCTTTGGAAATAAATGAGACAATTTCCAGCACTAACCATCCAAGTCTTTACACCATTATAGAAGCAGTAGAGTTCCATGTGAAAGGGCTCGACCAGGGGAGCATTACCACCGAATCCATTGCTGCTGCCAAACAGGCTGGCTGTGTTCCGGTTTAAAAGATATTGGTGCCGATGAAATTACGGGCACATGAGACATTTCAAATTCGTCTCCATGAATGGCACCAGTGTTACAGTTGTCTTAAAATGGCGTTACCGTTACCACTAGTCAACTGGTGGGTCGTCAGCGTTCTTGACATCTAGACGGTTCCCTTCAGCAGGTGAATACGGGGAAGATCGTAATGGGAAGATAATGGATTGTTAATATCGGCAGAAGAAACCTTTGGGGATCTTATGATCTAGCGCCACATCAGAGAAAGTGACAACCAAAGTCAATAACAAAGTTATTGACCGTTCCCTTGCATATCCAACTACAAACACCAACTACCTACGTCATTTGTGGAATAAGTACTTTGAGTATCTATACTCCATTTGAAATAAGATAGGACATTTAAATAAGCCTTTTTTACAGTCCGTTCAACCGATTTTGACTTCTATTGCGTTGGTGGTATGATAAATGGCAGCTGTAGTAGACAGTTGGTATTGTGTAACCTTTTTTGCTTTTAATACCATCCTTATGCCTACGGTGCAGAAGTCAAAATCGGTTGAATGGACTGTAAATAGGTTTGTTTAAATGTCTAATCTAATTTCAAATGAAGTATAGTATAGGTTTATTTACATATGTAGGTAAAAGGGTAGAAAGTACCTGTGATGTACCACAAAGTAAACTTCTTGGAAACACGACTTAGAAAGCGGTGTAAAGGGGACGAAACCACTAACCACGGGGGCGAAGTCACGGTGGTAGTAGTAACATATTCGACAAAGGTTTGGGAGCAGTAGAGATGTCGGTAACTTCTGTTATCAGAAAAATCTGTAAGGTTATGATATAAAATTTCTAATCATTAAGATGTACATACAAATTAAACACTATAAGGAACCAGACACCAACTAGTTATATTAAACGGGGTTTGAAAGCCCCCTAGTTTTAAAATACTTATTTATTGGAACTTTATTTATAAGCTTGTCGGAGTGTTCGAAACTGTATTTATTTCGCGATGGCTGTATATACAAGAATGTTGAGATGAAAGTTAAACATATTGACTGTCTGTTTGTGTTCTGTCAATCACAAATGTAATCATTTCGATATATCCAATCGACTTTATTATATAGTCACTTACATAATTAATCTGGCTAACTCTTCAGGGAATACAGCGATGTTGTGTTATAATTAATTTGGTATGCTTTTAGACTATCGATAATTTCGCTTTGAAAATTATTTCTAAGTATTATTTATAATGAGTTGAACCTACTGAAATGGGTGTATCTTGTGATAAAATTACATATCCGTTTGGCTATTGAAATATCTAGATACTGATGTACGTAATCGCGTCAATAGAACGAAGGATCGAACGTAAAGCTGGTATTTAACATATGGTAACTAGTATTTCATCCGAATTTAATTACATCCAGTATGACAAAAAACATTGTCCTAGAATAAGAACTTAGTAAGTAAGAACAACTAACTTAATATAAACTCATTATAACACCAGATAAGCATATTATACGAATACTCATAATATACCAATACTCATAATATATCAATCGGGCTAGCTTTGGTTTAAAACACTGAAGCTGAGACTGAAAAAATGATTGATTTGAGATAGAACAGTGTCCTCAAGGATCAAGGTCATCCAGACACATGTTAATTATACTTTTCTTCACTGACTGTCAAAAAACAATCTCAGGAACGCGCTAATTGGCCTTCTACTTTGAATTATTTTAACAATTATGATGTATAATTAAGTATATAAACATACCTATATTTGTAATAGACGTAGATCATACATATTATCATCATAAGATACGGCATGTCTTACAACCAAAAATTCGAAGACATGTGACATCTCCCAACCCGCACTGGGCCCGCGTGGTATATTACAGTCCACTCCTTCTTGAAGAGAGGAGGGCTGTGTCCCAGCAGTGGGAACATTATAGGCTGATTATGCTATACATACTGTCTCACTCTGGCCACTTTCATCTGCGAATCTTCCACTTGGCAAGTTATTATAGTTTTAGAAAATTTCAGTTTAATTGTACGAAAAATCTGGTACCTAGATAATTATATAAGAAAAGTTGCTAATAGGTTTGACTACTCTTCAAAGTTAATCATTATAAATTTTTCATACAAATTGTTCACCTTGATATTTAATTCGGTTGGCTATTAATTACTAGCACTAATTGAAAGTTCTTTATAGGCTGTTGAGACAAGAAGTATCAGTTTCAAGCACCATTTGGGCTTTAACAAGGTACTTTAAAACGATAATCAGTTAATTTCTATCGCTTATGAAACGGTAATGTACACTACTGGTGTAAAACTCTTCAAGAAAATAAGATATCTATGATATTTGAATGGGAACTCAGAAGCAGCAAGGTAAGAAAGGAAGCATAAGAGTTGTTGAAAGAGTTAATCTTGAAGTGTAGAATCCTTGGAGTGCACGGGGTTAGGAGCGCCACATAATTTATTGATAGGGCGTAGCTTGCTCTGATCCATCCAGCCGGTTTTTGCGGCGCACCCACAGGCGCTCGCGGCATTCCGCTGCCTTCATATGGAGCTATGTCACCGCCACACTCAACAATTTATCGCGGTAACCAAATTATCATGATCAAAGAGTAAACCGCTTTTTGCACATTCCAGCCTCATTTGTTTTCTTAACAGATTTTCGATAAGTTATTGGCTGTATATATTGCGAGAACTAAAAACATCGCTGAGTTCCGAAACCCAATTTAATTTCCGCAATGGTTTCGTTAGTCTTTACACAAAGAACTTTATGTTATTGGCGTGATACGTTCACTTACTAAATTGTTTAGGGTATGTACCATCAGGTAGAGGGCAATAACGAGAAGTAGAAAACATAAAAACAAGTATATAAATAAGCCGTTTATTTGAAATCGTATCGACAAAACTATCGTAAAAGCGGATATAGCACCTCTGGTAATAACAACAAAGAAGTGAAAATTTATTGGTTTATCGGTAAGAAATCGAAAGAAAACAGAAAGTTACCAAAATAGAGGATTCTTTCAGTATTCGGCATGAGCTCGTTCGTCATCTAAACGATTCGATTCACTTAACATTATATGTTACATTACTCGTTACGGCCGTGTGAGCGCAGCTTTATATAAAGGTTAACCTAAGTACTCAGTTGCTATGAACTTTCTTTGAAAATTGTTATCAAGTTATTTTTAATTTTGTAACTACGCCGTAACTTTATGGGTACTTTGGAGAGGATGGCTAATAAATTCGTTTGTGAAGTAGAGTGGATGAAGGTGTGCGATTTAGGGGTAGATAGTTATTGATAGATGTATCCGGGCGTGTCCAGTTTTTTTGCGAGAAGGGCCAGACATGAGGGCGACTAAACTTGTTATCTAGGAAGGGACAAAGAAGCAATAAAACCAAGAAATTTTTGACAAAAAATATCGTTGTGTAGCGGGGGAGAAAAGTATTGTATTTATGTTGGGGCCTTGTAGAGTGTGTGTGTTTAGAGTCCAAACAATTTTATTTTATTAAAAACATGGATAATGATCTGAATCAATGATGGTGACAACCAAATAACAGGAAAATAACAATGATTTATTAAAGTATGGGAAAATAGACGGATGGAGCAAAATAGCGCTATCGTATTTATCATGATGAAATTTGAGATTTCCAAAGGTTACTTAGTTGTATTTTTTTCTAAAGAAAAATTGCGAGTTGGAAGATTAGTAAGATGCTTCTGTAGCTTTACTTACTTACCAAACTGGGCGTTCCATAGTCCCAGCTACTTATTATTTTCAACGTATACCCAATTATCAAAAAATAACCAAAATAAAATCCACAAAAAAATATCCGGTAGCTATAACCACTATGTGTCCGTCCTTAGACGGGAGTAATTAGCATTAAATATCTCTAGATATAATAATATATTAATTATTATCTAAGTAGATAGGTATCAATCATATAAGATACCTTCTAATTTGTATTAATCTCTGATGTAATCGATTTTTAAATGTAATCAGTCTACATGTTTGATGTTCCATATTATTATAATCAGAATACCAGTAGGGCTGGCCAAAGCTGAAAAATAACGTGTGTCTGAAAACATTTAAAATGTTTTAAATCAGTAACTTAACGCTTAATTGCTTTGCTCAAAACAAAAAAGGTTTTGCAAAATACGATTACGGAAAATATACAAACAAAATTAATTCATCTATGCGAAAATCCATAACATCAAATCCCTTATAGGGGCTCTGATCTAAAGACCTATTTCCCAGCCAGAATTAGATAAAGACGTCAGATCAAACATTAATAATACCGGTGATTTTTCTCAGCTTCTGTCAGCCTTATTTTAGAATATACATGTTGTAAACTTAAAAATTACGTTTATATCTTCGCATGCACTGAACTGAATGTCCTGCTGAATGTAATCTCCTAATTATGAACTAATAAAGAATTTTTCTTCGTATTACTGGTTTTATTGAGTCACAAAACAAATAATTAAGTCCCCGGGGTCAGTTTATGTAGCACATTTACACGAAGACCGAAGAGCTTATATTATACGAGCAGTACACACATGCTTTGTTTGGAATGAGTAAACAGATTGTTGACAGTTACAAATAGTCGTACCTACAAAGGTATCAAGTTCAGTTCAAAGTAATCTCAGAGCTGCAGAACTATACCTTAGAACATCACTTTCTGAAAGTCCTAAGGCCAGTACAAAACACACGTTGTTACTTTGCTAGATAAAGGAAGCGTCTGTATATATGCGAACGTGAGCTAGCGTTTAATACGACTACGAATATTTGCCTTTTTTTTTCTTTTTTTTTTGAGGGTTGTAAATCATCCAATGACTTCTCCCGCTCTGGGCGGAGCGGAAGGGCGTGTCAGACTTTTACTAACTAAAACCCACCCGTGTTCCTTCAGTTGCCTGTTTCCAAGGTCCCGGTATCCCTTTCGGACTTTCCCGCAACCCTGGCAGGACGAATATTTGCCTAAAAGCTGAGATCTATAAACGTTACACTTAGTACTACACACGTACTTAGGCTAAGCGTTATTCCAGTCACTGTCACACATCTGCGAAACTACTAGTGCAAGATAGAGACGGGAACATGTAACATTTATAGATCTGTGCCTAAGAGTCGACTGCTATAGCTAAGGTCTTCTTCTTTTGGTGTGGTTAGTGACTAACCTGGTGGTAGAGTTTTAAAGCCGCCCAAGGGCTTCTGACTTGGCTTGACATGCCGTCCAGAAATATCTCTCTGGCATGCCGATTTCCTCGATGTTTTCCTTCATCATTTTTAAAACAAGTCATAATTATACAATACGCACATGAATCCGAAAATTCAGAGGTGCGTGGCTTGGGTTCGAACTCGAGACCTATGACTTGGCAGTCTGACGGTCACACCACTAGGCTATCACTGCTAAGAAGGTAAATTTGATGCAACAACCAACCAGACGAGAATAGTTGATAGTTGTGTCAGCCGTTAGGTAGGCGAAGCTGACAGTCCAGGGTGCGCCAGACGTACTTAAATCAAAACTTTACATTTTCACTGTAAAAATAAAATATATTTTTTTATAAATATATATATATATATATTTAAAGATAATTTAAGCACCCTTACTTGTGGAGGCTCATTAAATGCACCATTTATTGTGTAAACAACACCTACACGACGGTCTGGCAATTCAGCAGTACATTGTAATTTTATGATGTTAGTTAACCAGGTAGATAAAACATATTTATAACAAAGTGTCAGGGTTCTCGGAATATCCAGGCTCGTGCAGTTCTTATATCGATTGTAAAAGAAACAAAATGACAGTTATATTTCCGCTAATAATAACATACTATAATCTGTTTGTAAGGCGTGTTGAAGACTTGTAGAGTCAAGAAGTTATCCTAACGGACATTATGTACTTACCCCCTAAGGAATCGTAAGTTTATGTATCCAGTTAGTTAGATAAAATTAATTAAACATTTAATGTCACGCAGATATTATTCTAATTAGAGGAACAATACAGCCACTCACAACAGCTCGATTTATGTCATATCGTGAAAGTTGTGGGACATTTTGGCACTTGGTTGGCACTACTGACGGTTGTGGCAAGTGTCGGGAGAGGACGCCAACTAATACGTGAAAATTTACTATTGTGAAAATTGTCAACATTACGAATGTGAAATATTTTCTTTTATTTAGGGAATGCAACTCGAGATCTCGCGTGGTTGAGATTGGCCATTCAAGATCTTGCCCGGCGAGACTTCGAGTCCGAGGCTTTCGAGTTCGAGATTTCACCTATTTTATAAAATAGTGTTTAAAAAAAATATACTTAAACTTGATGAAATTTAAATCTACACTTTTGATGTTGGTGCAAAATTTTGTAAATAAAACTACATTATATGAAAAAAAAACAAACAACGTTTATTTAAGTAAGTATCTCGCCCGCGACTTCGTCCGCACGGATTTAGTTCTATACACTACGAACTTTAACACGCTCTCTCTCCCCTTTTAAGGGTAGTTAAAAACAATCAGCATGGTCTTATTATTTACCAAGTATGTGCGCCAAGTTTACAAAATGTTTTTCCTGCATAACACCCCTACAAACTACAAGTACGGTCGTAAATTCAAGTTTCTATCTTTACCGTGAGTACATACCCTGTTCTTTTATATACTTAGCCGCTGACCTGCTTATGGGAACTGCTGATTATCTGCACAACGTTTACATAATGCAAATAATCAGTTCACACGCACACCATAAATCCGTTAATTATTATAATATAAATAGTCTCTAAGTTTCGTCCGAGTCCAACCTGGTCGAGATTATCTTCTCACGAGATTGAATCTCGGAAAAATGGCTTGAGTTCTTGTGAAATCGAGATTGTAGTACCTACTTATATTGGCTAATTTATCTAACACTTGGTTGTGTCTACATAAAATGACATCACGCCTCTTGTTCTTAGGGGGGTAGGCAGATCAGACCTACGAGTAGTACACCCACATTCACCAGGTAAATGATAAATGATATTTATTTCAGTAAATTGGTTAAAAAATAAACTTTTACACGTCAATATTAAATTATGTTTTAGACTAGATGAGTTCGGTGTTTCCTAACCGACTGCTCTGAGAAGAAAGACCGAAATAAACTCAGAGTTAACAGTTTCTTTTAAAGCCCATGCCAGTGTCTAAATCCCATGGACTCCAGACTGCTACTATGAAATTCCTGATGTAAAAGTTATATACGGCGTCTGTGTGCGTGTCTTGCGTCATCAATAACCACATTTCCAGTTGTGTCGTCGATCCATCTAGGTGTGAACCGTACGCTACTCTTACGATTTCCGGTCTCCAATATCCAGGATTGATGCGCTTCAATACCTGGATTGGATTCTGGGAAGCTGTGCTATTTGATCATACATAAAGGTAAAATTTGACTGCTGCGTAAAATGTGCAAGGAGAGGTAACCTACCCACGTTAGTTGCGATGTTCATTTGTTTGCCAGATACGCATCCTAGCGTGGCCGTGGGTTGCAGTGTACGATTCCGCCTACATTTTTATACAGAGCAAAGCAAAGTACACGTGGCGACCTGCAGAGTCGTGTATGAGACCCGGAAAACAGTTCCTTCAAACTATTTGTACCGATATACTTGGAAAACAAAAAAGGGGGTTTAAGACAGTCACTTTGGCAGAATTAATAAAAATAAGAAAATATTATTAACCATCGTTAAATGTCACAAACTGACAATTCATAATAATTATAATCTGCGTGCGATTCATCATCGATTCGATTCTGTTACGAAATAATTCATCTGTTTGACAGTTTTCTATGGAGATTGATAAAATGGTCCACACATTATGAATTGCTTTTGTGACAAATTAGAGGAATTACTAATGACAGCTGGAAATTCAGGAAATGAATTAGTTTTAGAGGAATTGCTAATGTGGCCGTTTTAGGCCCGCAGTTTTAGGGTATTGTCAGTATTTAAACTGCTTGAAACGACTGTAATATATGGTCTCATGGCAACATAGTAGCAGGAGGCACGAGCGGTCTGTGTTTCATGAGTTTTATCTTGCCAGCGTCGCTTAGCAACGAAGATCGAATTCTGACCCTCAAATGAAGATCAAGATAAATTGTGTGTCAAACGTATCGTTACTGCTGAACATACGACTCCCGAGCTGTCGCAGATCGTCCGATTTCGATACTTGTATGAAACGATTGAAGTGAACATTCATCTAGTTTAATTTTACGAAAATTAAACTAACCCATTATGTACAATCAGCCCTAAATATCATGTATTCTCTCAATGATATGAAGTTGGCAGAGTCAAAATGACGTTTTAATTATGTTTAGTGCTAATTATATTTAGCGGGTCGTTTAGTGGGTCGTCGTGAGAGCTCAAGTGTAATATCAAAAGCACCTACGTGGTTATATAAATGTTAATCTGTTGCCAAGCCTCTGAATAATTGTCATGACCTTTGTATTGCGACAGATTAAGTAGATAAAAAAATAATCTATGTTACTTTATCAAATTTTTATAATTATTTCATATTTTGACAAGGTTACGGTAAATTAAAACTCGATAGGTCCTTCTGGTCTTATGTTAGCGTGGGCATTGTAAATTTATAATTTCCATCAGAAATTATTAGCGAATTATTTTCGATTTTCTGTATTAGATATCAAAGGGTTTATGTATTGAATATTATAAAATATTCATCTAAATATTCAAATATGAATAGACATCGTACAGGAGGTATTTATGGTGCATAGGATATGAA
This sequence comes from Lithophane leautieri, assembly GCA_949152455.1. Taxonomy (NCBI): domain Eukaryota; kingdom Metazoa; phylum Arthropoda; class Insecta; order Lepidoptera; family Noctuidae; genus Lithophane; species Lithophane leautieri. The sequence continues at coordinate 14,552,855 of OX424458.1, read as the reverse complement.
TAATGGAATTGAAATTAAAAAACGGCCGGATTTCCGTAGATTTGCTATAAAGCGCTTCGCTGTGAATAGTTTAAGTATTTTTGAATTTGAAAGCTTTGAAATAAATTTATGTTGTCTGCTATCTAGAAAATACGAACTTTTTACGGTAGAAGCCATTATCAAGGCTAGTACGATCAGTATGGGAAATATCTTTTGCCTGAAGTTATCACGGACTGGTGAAAGCTACACAATTATCTAAACTAATATTATAAAGAGGAAAGATTTGATTGTTTGTTTGTTTGCATTGAATAGGCTCCGAAACTACTGAACCGATTTGCAAAATTCTTTCACTGTTGGGAAGCTACACTATCCCCGGGTGACAAAGGCTATATTTTTGTTTTTTTTAAATTAGAGATCCTTACTAATACTCCAATAATGTAACCCAAGGAAAGGGTAGCTAGGTAGGGTAGGTAGGTAGGTAGGGTAGGTAGGTAGGGTAGCTAGGTAGGGTAGGTAGGTAGGGTAGGTAGGTAAGGTAGCTAGGGTAGGTAGGGTAGGTGCGCCTTAGATAAGTACTTAGTGCTACCCGTGCGAAGCTGGGGCGGCCAGCTCGTAAGTAATAAAAGGTGTTTCTTTATTCGAAGCAGCAGTTACAGTAAACTAGTTAAGATAAAGAGGCCGTTCTTGTTGCCAGTACCTATCTACAGCTTAGGAATAATAGTATCTGTAATCCAATGAACCGGTGACGAGCAGGCGCGTCACAGGCTCAAGGCTATTAGCATAACGACCAACTAACGACGAAGGCGACGCGAATGCGAGGCGAAGGCGAAGCGAACACGTGATTAAACTTTCTTCGATGGAATAGTGTCACGATCGTAACAGACTCGTTAAGCACGCTATTATTGATATCGTTTGCGATAAGTCAAGTATTAGTGATGTTATGGTTAGCTGAAATATTAATACGTTGTCTAGAGGTAAAGTCAGGGAAATTAGTTCTACGCCGTGTCGATGCCGAAGGCACGACAGTGAATTAGATTTTGTTGGCACAAAACTTCGCCACTTCTACGCGATCGTCTGTGGCAGGCATCACTATGGATGCATGTTTTGGGGCATAGAAGTGACAGAAGGCAGGTTTTAAGAACGGACATAGTTTGCGCGACAGCTCCACATCAACATACTGTATACAAAGCACAACTGTCATACTTTGACAGTTGTATGAAACAGTAAATTGAATAGGATGTCAACTTGCTTACTAATTAATTTCCCAGACTGTATCTGTACCTTACATTTTTCGTAGATGCTGTTGGTCTTCGCCAGGAACAGTAAATAATTAAACCCCAGTTTCATTACTCCCTTAGAAAAACTCGATTATGTCCGTCTCGCTAGTTTCAATGAAGTCATAAAGAAAGGTTATTTAAAAAAAAATGTTTAAGCTTCTGCTTGCTTGATACAGGAATATTGTGACGTGCGTGTTTTGTACCGCATGGGCGTGATCGCTGGACTCGAAGAAGAGGAAGTTTGTAAGACTATCCTAATCCAAGCGGCGCTGACGTCCTGCACCTAGGGTTCCAGGGGCCGTATTATGAAGTATTAATGCCATCATTATTCCACTGCGAAAAAAGGATGGTGCTATTGGCCTTGTATAGCTCCGTCTCTCACTCCCACTGGAAAAATGGTGGCATTAACACGTCATAATACGGCCCCAGGTATACTCACCGGCAATGTACTAGCTATTCTTGAAGGAAAACGGGACTTTGATGTGGAAATAATCACACTTTTTCACTGATAATTCTTCATTACTATTCAGGAAGCGGTTTCAGGACTCCTCAGGATTACTACTCGACGAGTGAGAAGGAACTAGTTTCCATATTAATGACTACAATTTCTAAAAGGTGGCGTGGTAGGCTATATCTAATAGACGCGACTCTGTACTTTGCCGAGAGCCCAGAATCGCTTGATATTCAATGTCTTAAGTTCTCACATAGCTTATTAAATAACCTAGTTAATTAAACATCTATAAATAACATGTTATAAACCGCAAGAGTCGTAAAATTATGACCTTTCCAGTAAGGTTTCTTCCAGGATTATATTTACTCCCGCTAAACGGATATTCCAGGATCAACGGGAATAACTTCATTAATAGCATATTAAATTATTTACAAGTGAGTTTACGGGTACAGTATTTACTGAACCGATACCCAAGATAAAAATAGAAACCTCGAGCTGGTCTATTGCCCTGGAGAAATCTAGTATTTTATTTTTCGTACCTAGATATTTCAGCCTGTATTAAGCCTCTGAATACAGGTGGCATAGCCTTTTATTTTACGAATTCCCTTTATAGCATTCACACTCAATTAAGTAGGTATCCTGAAGGGCTAGATTTCTAGAATTTAGGTCCAGGGCTAGGTCTTAATCTAGGGGACCTGGATGCAATAAACGATTTAAAATTCTGATTATTTAACCTACCTAATCGAGGCGGACAATGGTCGTGTTTACAAAATAAGCATTTTGATAACAACTTAGCTGCTAGATAGTACTATCAATACCTATATTATCTACATATCTAAGTTAACAAAGCGATTGCACGCAGCTCAACACTATAATTTGCGCATTTAGATAAAAAATATTAATTTTCCTATTTATAGGTATGTACATTGTGTGCAAAATTATGTGCAAATGACACTAGTATAAATAGGCAAACATTTTTTCAAAAGATGTTTTTGATGACGCATTACTGCGGGGTACAATGTTTCTACATGATCTATGCTATTTTCCCGCACTTTGCGAAGAAAATATTTTTCCTTTATATAGGCTGATTTTCTAAATTAAAGATTTTATATATTTCTGATTTTGGTGACGCTTCGTCGCGAACATGTTTACAATCGTAAGAGATTATTTGTGATTCGTTTTTGCGGGGCTTTTCCTTTTCCACGTAAAATATACAAGGCCAAATTTTATTCGTTTTATAAATCAGTTGCTCCCTACATTTTGACGAACTCGCTACAACAAGCTATGTCTATTCTTCGTAGAGATAGAAAGCGCCATGTTACGCCTGCTGGAGTGGGAAAATATAGGCTGGTATTATTATCCTGATAAAAAACAAAACGGGTAGGTATTAAGTATTTAATAACTACTGGATAAAAGTCTAGCATCAACAACCTCATGCGTTAGCGTAATTTGGTCTCGGTGCAGTATTACTTACGTCTTTTTCTTACATCTGTATTAGTCAACATATCAGGGCTTTTTTTTTTCTAACCATACAAACTGTCACAATCCTTTTTTTTTAACCGATGAAAAAAGGAGGAGCTTCTCTAGGCGACGCGTCTAATATTGTGTCGCTTAATTGGCGATATTAATTTAACACACTTGTATGTATGGTTTCGCGTTTTCGTTATGTAGCTATTTAAATTTGATTAAACGTTATTATTTATTGCTTTTTTTTTCTTTCTAAAATAGCATCTTGGAGAAACCTGTAATTAAAGAACTGTAGCGTAAAGGTAATTTGCCGGGGGTCACGGATCATAACATTGCATCAATGAAATTACACCGAATAACGTGGAAAGAATAGGCGAATTGAACGAAAGAGAGTCTTAAGTCGGCGAACATTTGAAATTATTATTTTATTTATTTTCAATTTTATTTCTGATTCTTGGTAGTGACCAAGAATCAGAAATCAAATTGTGCCCTACCCTTGTGAAATGTGAAATTATGGCAGCTTGATTGATCTTCGTTGATTGTTTGTTTGGCGCCGTTTGCTATTTTAGGAGCTTAGTTAAACTTAAAAAGGTTTATTTTTTATTTTTGCTTTTCAGTTTCTGATTTCTTAACATAGCAGCTTGTTAAAAAAAAATACATAACATAAGTCCCATACCACCACACAATAAAAGCCCATATGAGGTATTGAAATCGAAACGCTGAACTTTCGTTCTTTGATGAAATATGTAGGTCATCAAACAAGTCAAGCACGGCTCGAAGACGGCTAACACACTGCGTAGACACAATGGTGACCCATACGACAATCAAACACAGAACTAGTAACCGCAGGGTAGTTAGCATATGGCAACTAACAGATTGCAGCAACGCATAGCAACATGATGTTGGTTCAAACCATGTTCAAACACAACAACACAACGTATACAACAAAGACTGACCTAAGCTAGAAGAAAAAAATAGTTTGGTAGGTATGTACTCACGCGTCAGCAAAAGTTAGGATTAATGATGTTGAAGAAGAAAGAAAACTTCTTGTGGAATTTTTCAGTTGCATGCTTGTATACGGTCCCAGAATGCGGTTCCATGTCGTGAGCAATGAGCAGTCGAACGATTGCACGACAAGTACTCAAAACAACTGGGCCACTGCTTCAGGGGAACTAACTGGCCTTAACTTTGGAATGCCTGAAGCAACGTGCCACTGCATAATACAATCCTCTGAATTTCCTACTACTTACTTCGCTAAATTTGGTTAACAGAATGTTGTATTCTAACGTAGTTTCGCGTGATAAGTAATCCGATGATCCGATGATAGTTCGATACAGTACAGAGTCACGGCATACATAATAAAGTAACAGTATGTGGCGAATCCTAACACTTATATTATACAATACTATCTAAGTATCTATCTTAAACAATTAAATACATACACATACATAAACATAACCTACATTATACACTTATATCTACAAATCATATTTTACACACGTTAATATTATTTTATATTTATATTATCATTAATACAAACTCATCACGGTCGTACACAACAATAACGTCCTGTGGAAGCGCGCCGCGTCTACGTCACGCGGTGACGTAGTCGATGCGCATGAGCGGGGTCGCGCTACGGAGCGCGCGGTCGATCACCTTGGTCGACCTTTAGTCCGATCTCGCTGTCGCGACGCGAAGCCCGCGCAACCTTGTGCCATTCCGTTCGATATTGTATTCGCCGTATTCCTACAGCATTATAGCCTACCTGTATAGCGGTCGAGCTATTAGACCTTCTAAGTTCTAACGATAAGAATTTCTTCTACGTGTGATAAACTATATCTACTGTGCGTGTTGAACTCCTGTGCCTTTCTTCTGTGAATGTTCTGTGTTTTGTGTATGGACAATATAACCGTGAGTAGCTAACGAACTTCTTTTATTTACCACTGCTCACGACACAAACACAATAATTAGTGTACAACTACCACTAAATTGGTGACCCCGCCTAGAATACGCCAGAAAGGTTCAACAATCACCAATACCCTGAAAAGGAAGGTCGATATAAGAGAAGCGAAGGAAAATCACAGTAGCACCATGAGTGATAGTAGTGACTCCGCAAAATCATTCGGAACCTCGCGTTCGCGTCAACAACATCGGCGCGCAAAGTGCGTGTCCATTGACGAGCCATCCGACATTTGCCGTATAGCGGTACGAATACCACCATTTTGGCCGGACGACCCGGAGGTTTGGTTCGCACAAGTGGAGGCTCAGTTCGCGAACGCGAACATCACCAGCGACGCGACGAAATTTAACCACGTCATCGGCAACCTTGAGCACCAGTACTCCAAACAAGTAAGGGATATTTTTCTTAACCCGCCGGAGACTAACAAATATGAAAAGCTCAAACACGAGCTCATTAAGCGACTGACTGCGTCACACGAGAAGAGAGTGAAGCAGCTTCTTATACACGAAGAGCTCGGTGACCGCAAGCCTTCACAGTTCCTGCGACATCTCCAAAGTTTGGCCGGACCGAGCGTCCCAGAGGACTTTCTCCGGACCTTATGGAGCAGTCGTCTACCGAGCAACGTACAGACACTGTTGGCTTCACAGCCACACACTTCTCTGGAGGGACTAGCAGACCTGGCAGATAGGGTCCAGGACATCGTGACCCCATGCCAAGTCGCCGCAGCATCGGCGTCGGGCCCAAGCATGCACGAGATGGCGAACGAGATCGCCGAACTCAAGAAGGCCGTAAGGAACCTGACGACGCAGCTAAGTAAGAGACCTCGTTCACAATCGCGCTCGAACCACCAAGAGCGTCATCGATCCAGACAGCGGTCCGAGTCAAGCCACCGAAAGCAACCATTGTGCTTTTACCACTCCAAGTTCGGGGACAAGGCTCACAAATGCATTAAGCCATGCGATTATGAGAAGTCGGGAAACTCCAAAGGCAGTCGGTAATGGCGGCTGACGACTGTCTGACGACCACCGGTCGCCTCTTCGTAACGGACCGAACTTCAAAGACACAGTTTTTAGTGGACACTGGTAGTGATTTGTGTGTGTTTCCGCGTCATGTTCTTCGTGAGCAACGTGTCAAGTCGAACTATCAATTATCGGCCGCTAACGGGTCTATAATTGATACTTACGGCTATCTACAATTGAATTTAGATTTAAGTTTGCGCCGTAACTTTCCATGGCGGTTTATTGTAGCTGATGTCACCAAGCCGATCATTGGTGTAGATTTTTTAAGCTTTTACGATTTGCTTGTTGACATCAGAAACAAACGTTTGGTGGATAAAACCACCTCTATGTTTGTAACAGCTTCCGTTGCAAAGGCTTCAGCGACGTGTTCAGTGAAGGTCTCAGTAGGTGATTCCAGGTACCACATGATACTTAATAAATACCCTGAAATAACGCGACCCGCTGGCACCCACCGCAAAACCACACACCACACAGTACACCACATACGCACCACACCCGGCCCGCCCATCTCTTGTTCCCCTCGCAGGCTAGCTCCAGACAAACTGCAGATCGCTAAGCAAGAATTCGAGATCATGCTTAGCAGTGGCACTGCTCGACCATCTGAGAGCCCCTGGTCTTCACCCCTTCATTTAGCACCAAAGAAGGACAACAGCTGGCGACCCTGCGGTGACTACAGGCTGCTCAACGCGAGAACTGTACCTGACAGGTACCCCATTAAACATGTCCACGACCTCACTCATAGCATAGCCGGTTGCAAGGTCTTCTCCACTATAGATCTGGTTAAGGCCTATAACCAGATTCCAGTCAGCGAGGACGACATCCAGAAGACGGCAATAACAACACCGTTTGGCCTGTATGAGTTTCCATTTATGACCTTTGGTCTGAGGAACGCAGGTCAAACATTTCAGAGGTTCGTCGATGAAATGACGCGCGGCCTAGACTTTTGTTATTGTTACCTTGACGATTTTTTAATATTCTCCAAAGACCAGGAGCAGCACGAGGACCACCTGCATCAACTCTTCGCCAGGATGCAAAAGTATGGCATCGTCATCAACACCTCGAAGTGTGTGTTCGGATCCGACGAAGTCACATTTTTAGGTTATCGCATCTCTGCAGCCGGTACCAGACCCTTGAAGTCTAAGGTGGAAGCCATCAAGGACTTCCCTGCACCTAAAACTGTTAGGGAGCTCAGGCGTTTCTTAGGGATGTTGAACTTTTACAGGCGGTTTATACCCAAAGCCGCAAAATTTCAAGGTCCCCTTAACGCCCTGCTAACTGGCTCAGTAAAAGGCCAACATCCCGTGGAAATCACAGGGGATGCGCTCACCTCTTTTAATATGTGCAAAGACAGCCTCTGCAATGCTGTATTGCTTGCACACCCTGACTACCAAGCGAAGCTCGCCCTAGTTACAGATGCGTCTGATCTGGCAATGGGTGCAGTTTTGCAACAGTTCAGTGACGAGCAGTGGCAACCACTTGCCTTCTTCTCACGCAAGTTGAGTCCCGCTCAGCAGAAGTACTCGCCATACGATCGTGAGCTCCTCGCGATCTACGAAGGCATAAAATACTTCCGCCACATGTTGGAAGCGAGACACTTCACCGTCTATACTGACCACAAGCCGTTGATATACGCTTTCCATGAGCGAAAGCACAACTGCGCTCCTCGTCAGTACAGACACCTCGACTTCATTTCGCAGTTCACAACGGACATCCAACATATTTCCGGCAAAGACAATATCGTCGCCGATACATTGTCCCGTATCAGTGAATTGCAAACACCAGTTGACTTTGAGGTTCTCGCTAAATCACAAGCTTCCGACCCAGAACTGTTGCAACTTTTAGAGTCAGAAACATCTCTTCAACTAAAGAGGCTTAAAATCGACGGCAGCCCCGTCGAGTTACTCTGTGATGTCAGTACAGCCACTCCCAGACCATTCGTGACAAAACCCTTACGACGACAAATATTTGAGAGCCTTCATAGCCTCAGCCATCCAGGCGCAAACACGTCCGCAAAATTAGTTGCACAGCGATACGTTTGGCCTGGAGTCCGCAAGGACTGTCGACAATGGGCACGAACGTGTCTCAGCTGTCAACGCACAAAAGTAAATCGCCATGTGTCATCACCATTAGGCACATTCGAATTACCCCGTGCTAGATTTGCCTTTGTGCACATTGACCTAATAGGTCCTCTTCCTCCATCACAGGGATACCGGTACTGCCTAACGGCCGTGGATCGTTTCACTAGGTGGCCAGAAGTAGTACCGATTGTAGACATCACCGCGGAGACAGTTGGAAAGGCATTGCTGACCAACTGGATCTCGCGTTTTGGCTGCCCAACTGATATTGTCACAGACAGAGGACGGCAATTTGAATCCGCACTGTTCCAATATCTAGCCAAAATAGTCGGATTCAAACATCGGAAGACCACAGCTTACCACCCAGCATGCAACGGCCTAGTGGAAGGATTCCACAGGCAACTCAAAACGGCGATAATGTGCCACGCTGACCATAACTGGACAGAATCTCTGCCCTTGGTCCTACTGGGTGTCCGGAGCGCTTTTAAAGAGGATCTTCAGACTTCTTCTGCGGAACTCCTATATGGCGAGCCTTTGCGACTTCCGGGGGAATTTTTCATTCCTGGTGACAGCGGCACCACCGACATCTCGGAGTTCACTACCCGTTTACGCTCGTTTGCCGCAAAATTACAGCCCACTCCAGCTGCACGTCATTCCAGGGACAAAATATTTGTCCATAAGGACCTCGCAACTTCAAGCCACATATTCCTTAGGGACGATGCGCTTCGAGGTTCATTGCAACCAGCTTACACCGGTCCTCACGAAGTAGTCCAAAAAGGTGACAAAACCTTTACTATAATAGTAAAAGGAAAAAAGGTCACAGTTTCCGTGGACCGCCTTAAACCCGCCTACATATTGGTTGACACATCACGACCAGATGATCAAGATGCCCCAGAAGAAGAAGAACAGCCCGCAGACTCACCCGTCAGAACTACCAGATCCGGTCGAAGGGTACGATTTCCAGATTATTATCGCCCGTAGGACGGTCTCTGGAGGGGAGTGATGTGGCGAATCCTAACACTTATATTATACAATACTATCTAAGTATCTATCTTAAACAATTAAATACATACACATACATAAACATAACCTACATTATACACTTATATCTACAAATCATATTTTACACACGTTAATATTATTTTATATTTATATTATCATTAATACAAACTCATCACGGTCGTACACAACAATAACGTCCTGTGGAAGCGCGCCGCGTCTACGTCACGCGGTGACGTAGTCGATGCGCATGAGCGGGGTCGCGCTACGGAGCGCGCGGTCGATCACCTTGGTCGACCTTTAGTCCGATCTCGCTGTCGCGACGCGAAGCCCGCGCAACCTTGTGCCATTCCGGTCGATATTGTATTCGCCGTATTCCTACAGCATTATAGCCTACCTGTATAGCGGTCGAGCTATTAGACCTTCTAAGTTCTAACGATAAGAATTTCTTCTACGTGTGATAAACTATATCTACTGTGCGTGTTGAACTCCTGTGCCTTTCTTCTGTGAATGTTCTGTGTTTTGTGTATGGACAATATAACCGTGAGTAGCTAACGAACTTCTTTTATTTACCACTGCTCACGACACAAACACAATAATTAGTGTACAACTACCACTAAAAGTATTATGTCTCGGCTGTGACTTTGAAATAATTACCAACGACCGCTCGGTAGTTAAACGTTCTGCGTCCATGCGTAACTGCCGCGCACTCAATACTGTTGCGTATACACTGAGATTTCGAAGCGCGTCGTTTCGGCCGTTTTCAATTAAGATGTAATACTGTTACTTATTTATACTGTGCTCAGGGATTCTATTTGGATGACTGAATATAACCTATTGCTCTGTTGATGATGATGTTGGTAATGTGTTTTCCTGTCGGGGATAATAAACGTATAGCCTATTTTTCTTTTATTTTCAGAAATAATGGACGGAAGTTTATAATATTTTTTCATATTTTTGAGGCTATTTTTATAAATGACTAGCTGATGCTCGCGACTTCGCCCGCGTAGATGTCGGTTATTATATACTTAAACCTTACTCGAGAACCACTCTTTGGTGAAAACATTATGAAAATCGGTGCAGTAGTTTTTGAGTTTATCGCGTACAGGACGACAGACAGACGCGGCGGAGGACTTTATTTCATAATATGTAAGGATGAAAATTGGTATTATCAGCCTCGTTTCGTTTCATATAGAAACGAAACTTGTTTCTCTATTACACAAGGCTCATGTTCATTCGATAAGTTTCAAATATCATCATCCTCTAACACGCTTTCTCTCTCCGTTCTCCTATCAAACGTCACGCTATCATTCACTCCTTTCTCTTTCGTATCATTCCTCACATCATCCATCTATCTTTTCTTTAGCCTTACAAGTTTCAAATATGCTAGAGAAAAGAACCTCGTCGTCAGACGTAACGAAAACTAAGTATTTTTTTCATCAAAGTTTTACTTATACTGAACCTAATTTATGGTTTGTGTCTTTGCTATTCCGTTCACGAAAATCAGACGTTTTAGACTTGTGAACTTATTTGCAACAGTTAAGTTAAAAGGAAATTGATATACTTTCAATAGAGTTCAATGTAACTTCCAGCCTACTCCATGCTCCCAGTTCATGGTCCATGCCCATATTTTGAACATATCGAAACTGTGAAGTGAAAACTTTTTAAAGTTTATCGAAATATTTCTAAAAGGAGGCTTTATGAGACTTTCACAATCGAATTTCGATCCAATAACGTCAATGTCTCATGTCCAACGTCATTACAGTAACATCTATTTTGAGAGAAAATGTTTTTAGTTAAACGCGGCGTATTGAGACCTCAGAATTGCGTGAGTGCTAAAGTGGTATGTGAGCATATTCGCTGGCAGCAGCAGGATCAGGGAAACTGTCCCGCGATATGCCCGCCACCCCCCTGCCCTCCTTGTTTCTCCCCATGCCCACCGCCCCAGCTCTATCCTCCCTACTACTGCTGTCCAAGAACCAAATACCAGACGAACTGGATCTACATCAATGATATCCCTCCAAAGACCGGCTTAAGTGACGTCGTCGATCGGATAGCACAAACTGTGTTTTGGACGGAGTTATTCCGAGGTGAGTATATTTTGGCTTCTTATTACTATCCTTTCCTAAGATGATCCTCTGACAAAATAATATCGGGATAAAAGTATTTTTTTCCTAACTCAGATCATGGTCTATTCGTGTGCCAAATTTCATCCAAATCCGTTTAGCCGTTTTAGTGTGAAAGCGTAACAAACTAACTCACTTTCGCATTTATAATATTAATTAAGATATTATAAATATTATAATTTAGGGGTATGAGGAACAGGGTGCACAGTTCACTCATCCTCTGTAGAAAAGGGACCGACCAGACGGGTGTGGTGTCTGGCTGCTCAAAGATTGTTGTCGGAATCTTGTATAATATGTCTATAGCGCGGTAAACTTTAATTGCGCGATGCAGGATTTATGTGACGTCAGAAATTTTGTGTGACGTCAGGTCTTTGATTTGTAGTTCGCAAGAGGCGATGTAGATGCCGCCACAGTAATATAATACTATACCTATGGGTTAGGAAGATAAGGATGATAAAATTCATGATTTTGGTAAGAAATAAAGAATTACTTGTTTCAGCGTTTTTGTAAAATCAACCCTCAAGTGGGTAAGTTATGGGATGATTTCAAAATTAAAATGTAATATTGATTCTTTTGTGTACTAACTTTTATTCATATCCGGGATTGGCATATCCGAGACACGCCGCGCACTTCAGTTGGCATCAGATCTAAAATGAAAGCGGTTGCGTGTGTCGTAGCTCTGCTTATAATTCGTCCAAACACAATTACTGACGAATATTTGCTAGAAATGTTTGTGCGTGGCAGGTAGACAGAAGCGTTCGCTAGCGGCAGCCGCGCACGATTGCCGCTCAATGTTTGGACACACCTTTAGGGACACGTAGCTTTAACTAATTCGCGACACGCCTCAGCAGTTCACCCTTTTTCGTATCTGAGATGGTATCATATCACCAGTAATAGAAATCAGGGATTTATTTGTATTAGCTATACAATTAGAATTGGATGGAAGTAATCCCAATTTAGGATAACAACTTAGGGTCAGCTCAGACCGCGACGTGAACGATGCGACGCTGCACGCACTTTATAACAATTATCAAACTTATTATCTTCACGAAAAGGTCAGTGCGAAAGTTGACACGTGTCATAGTACGCTGAGATGCACCGTGCTGTGCAGCGCGTGTACCTTATTGTGTAGTAAGCTTCGATATTGTATCGGATCATAAAAAAGTGCGCGTCGCTTCGCGTCTCGGTGTGAACTGACCCTTAGCTTAAAATTGTTTGTTGTTTTTGCTAATATAACCTTACTAGATACAAGTCTTCTTTATATTTTGCCTCAGTTGAAAACCAGCGCTCGGTTTCTGTCTTGCATAGGGTCGCAGCATTATACTGAGCGATGGCTATTTTGCAGGGATGTGACGCAGATTTTCCCTAACTTGCTTTTTGTTTTGTTTTGTGTTCTGTGCGTTATGTTTACTGTTTTATTTTCTTTTTCTGTAGTTAGTCACGACTAATTGTTATAATTTTATTTGCTTTGGCGCTTTAAATATACCTACCCAAAGTCAATCATGCGACACTGGCTGAAAATTAAACATATATTTTCAGGTTTTGCGGTAACACTATCGCATATTTTCAAAGAGCCAGCTACGATAAACTATCCTTTCGAGAAAGGTCCCCTGTCTCCGCGGTTCAGGGGGGAGCACGCGTTGCGTCGGTACCCGTCGGGCGAAGAGCGGTGTATTGCTTGTAAGTTATGCGAGGCTATTTGCCCGGCGCAAGCGATCACCATCGAAGCCGAGGAGCGTCGCGACGGCTCCCGCCGCGCCCTTCGCTACGACCTCGACCTCACCAAGTGCATCTTCTGCGGCTATTGCCAGGAGGCCTGCCCCGTCGACGCCATCGTTGAAGGACCAAACTTCGAGTACAGCACAGAGACTCGTGAAGAACTCTTATATAACAAAGAGAAACTACTCACTAACGGTGACCGCTGGGAACCGGAGATAGGAAGCAATATTCGAGATAACCATTTGTATCGTTAGATTTATTTTATTAGAATTTGATTGAATTCTTCCGATTATTATGTGCTAAAAGATATTAACGTATAAATTTACTTAGTTTTGAATTACGTGCTATTCATTCATTCCGAACATATATAAGGTGCTATAAAAATATCTGCCACGGCTGCAATGGGAGACAGTATTATGTTTATAGATAGTAAAGATAAATTATTGATCATAGTAAAGATAAATTATTGATCACTTGTCATATTTTTTTTCATACAAAAAATATTTATTAATTGAAATATTGATTTATTGGCATAAAACCATCCCGTAGACTTAATAAGCTGTTGTCGCACCGCACCGAATTCAATTCGCGAAACGCCGGCTCCGTTGCCATTCTTATCAAACAATGCCGCTGCGCGCCGGCCACTCGCTCGTCAAAGCGCAGCGCCGCGCGCCCCCGACCCCGCCTTCACCTGCACTACCCCGTTCGTCGCACGCGCTAGCCGACCGCCTGGCACGCCAGTCGTCCGCCAGTCGCCCGCCCGGCACGCTAGTCGTCCGCCAGTCGCCCACCCGCCCGCTCGGAAGTTAGTTTTAGCGGTCAGCGTCGGGAATATCGCGCGCGCTTTCTTTAAAAATGCCACCCAGACGGCGGTATTCCAATCAAGAATATCTTGAAATGGTATTGTGCTACCGCGAATGTAACTCCATAACTGCGCATGCAGTAAACTTATACCAGCAGAGGTTTGGTGTGCGAGTGAGTCATCATATGGCGATTCTTACACTAACTTGACAGTCCGAAGCCTGTTTTAAGTGTGATGGGAAGTTTATCATCTTATTTACGTCAGTTTTTTGGAAGAATGCGGTAGCTGGTAAGTAATTGCACTTTTAAAACACTTGTTTGCCTGCGTATTATTGCGTTCCTAGTAGATTAGATAGTGACGAACTAGTCAGCTGATTTCAGTTTTCATTCACAGAACAGATGGAAAGAGATAGCAGTTGTTTTCATTGACGAAGCGACACATCGCGCGTAGTTTGTGAACCACGTTATGCAGAGTAGAGTCAATGTTTATTTAACTACTTTATTTTCTCAAATTGATTTAACTGGGCCGGTGTACGAAATTTCTTCACTATTGTAATCTTTAAACACAATACTACCTTCCATTAAAGCCGTGGCAGATATTTTTATAGCACCTTATATATGTATATTATATGGTTTTATTTACCTACAGAAAAACGGTTAAGTATGTAGGCACTGGAACATGCCTACAGCATGTCTAAAAGCAATCATGTGACGAAAACCTTGGAGCTGGTAGAGACCTAATAATATATATTTTATGCATACAAGTAACGCCACGAAATGATTTATCAACCGTTAAATAAGTTGTAATTTATTTCTGTGGCTTCTAATATTTTCCTTTATTACTCAGCAGCTATTTACTTAGTTGCAAGAGGCTAAAGTTAAAGTAGGCTTGTCTTAAACAAAAAAAATGCCAAATCTATAAAGTTAATAGTTTGTGGTAGCGGACAAATACATCTTGAACATATTTCTCAGAACGTGGTTGTTAACAAAAACAAGTTTTGAAAAATGTCGATACAAAGTAACGGCGCGTCTTACGCGCTGCGTTTTGGGCACTCAATAAAATTTTATGAAATTCTAAGTAATGAATTACATCAAGAGCAGCCGACCAAGGCGTGAAAAAAAATCAGCTGTTCCCTACGTTTATGTTCGCATAAAAGGTCTTCTGGCGCGACTTGTAGCGCGACGCGACGCCGCCGCATTGTTCGCCGTGAAGTTTTCTCAGAAATTGTTTTGTTAAAAGTCGCGTCGCGCGATATGAGCCTTAACTCGTCAAAATGTAGGGAACAGCTGATTTTTTTTTCGCGATTTACGGTTTGGTCCTTTAGTAAAGTTGTTCATAATGATGAGTACAATGAAAATAGATACACCTTATATACATAGGTTATTACCAATATAATTACATTGATAATTAGCTGATGCCCACGCCTTCGCCCGCGTGGATGTCAGTTATTATATACTAAAACCTTACTCGAGAACCACTCTATCCATTGGTGAGAACAGCATAAAAATCGGTGCTGTAGTTTTTGAGTTTATTGTACAGGACGACAGACAGACGCGGCGGAGGACTTTGTTTTATAATATGTAAGGAATGACCGAGCGAGCGAAGCGTCTCTGCCTGGCAAAGTTCTCTCTCTCTCAGTCTGGCAAAATTTGCGAGTTTGTCAGTTTGTACGTACTCGTCTACGGGTCGTATTTTACGACCGATCTGGACGAAGTTTGATGTACAGGTTTAAAGATTTTTTTGTAATTTTTATTCGTCGGGTATTTTTTATTGGAGGTACTTCCTCTAAAATGGGGCAAAAAGGCGGCTACTGGATATCTCCGCCTTATGAGATCAGATAACGATGGTTCTTTTTTAGGGTTCCGTACTTAAAGCGTAAAACAGGACCCTATTACTAAGGCTATGTCCGTCCGTCTGTCTGCGGCTTAGCTCAGAGACTGTTGGTACTAAAAAGCTGTAATTTGGTATGGGTATAAGCATATAAATTACGCCGACAAAGTGGTAATTTTTAGGGTACCTCCCCCTACACGTAAAGTGGTGATGGTTTTTTCTCTCGTCGATCCCATGGTAGAGGTATCGTAGGAAAAGTCGTTTAAAAATAATGTGTCAAGTGCCCCAGCCAGTTGCTTTTGGATACGTAAAAAAATCATGGCAGTATAACGAAGTAAAAAGGAAAACTATCACAGCTAAGTATGCTTTACAAGTTAACGAGTTAAATCGACCAACTTACATTTGCAGTTAGATTGTATGGTGATTGCATGTTTTTAACTACAACGATATAAGTTTGTTCTTGGGACAAATTTATCTCAACTACGGAACCCTTGGCCGTTTTTTTAATTTGAAATGACGTATTGATATCGATGTCAGGTTTTCTGACACGAAAATATGTCAAATCATCAAGAGCGTTGATATAATAAAATATTTTCTAACGCTTAGATATGAATTTGTATGATACGTAAACGAACATTCGTGGTATAACGAATTGAGTACGCACACTGAATACGTTTTTGTCCGTTAAAAGGTAATGTTTCGGTGATATCGCATTGAGCGCACGAAGAATCCCAACAAGTTCGGATTGTTTTTGTACGTATACGTACGACTAAACCGCACCCAGTCTGCGCACTCCGTTGTCCGTTTGTACTTTGAAGCGCATTTGTGCGTGTTCGTACGTTTTCGCACGAGTGAAATTCTTACGAAAACGCGTCCAAAGTGCGCGCTGCCTAAAACTACAAGCTATCGTTCATGGTTTCTTCCTGCATGTCTACTCCCTAAACACGAATCCAAAGATTTGGCTGAAGTTACGGGTGATTCCTACTCCTTGTCACCTACGGAGATAAGATTAATGACAACACGATTTGACAGTTGTCCTTTAGGTGTGTTCAAACATTGCGCGGCAAGAGCACGGCAGCTACGAGCACGGCAGAAATGTGTCTTGCAAACGCCGCGTCGTTTGCAAGACACATTTCTGCCGCGCTCTAGTGTGGACTAAACCGACGATTGTTTGCGCGGCAGTACTGCGCGGCATATATGAGACAGGGTTGGCATGAAAGCGATTGCGTGTGTCGTAGCTCTGCTTATAATTCGTCCAAACACTATTATTACTGACGAATGTTTGCTAGAAATGTTTGTGCGTGGCAGGTAGACAGAAGCGTTCGCGCGCGGCAGTCGTCCAAACGTAGCGCGGCAACCACGCACGATTGGCGCTCAATGTATAAACCATATACACCCAATGTGTTTTTGTTTTTGTTTTTTAACGTTAAGCCGTTGGTCCCGGCTGTCATTCTGTGGATCTTTGACAGTCGTTACGGGTCGTCAGAAGCCCGAAAGTCTGACAACCAGTCTTACCAAGGGGTATCGTATTACCCAGTTACTGGGTTGTGGAGGTCAGATAGGCAGTCGCTCCATGTAAAATACTGGTATTCAGCTGCATCCGGTTAGACTAGAAGCCGACCCCAACACAGTTGGGAAAAGGCTAGGCAGAGAGAGACCCAATGTGTTTTTGCCTGTTCAAAAAAGTTAATTCATTGGGTGTAGGGTCACTTCAAAGTTTCGAACTACTTTCGAACGGACTTAGAGAGTAGGCACTACCTACGTTATTATATACATTATACCTTGATTCACAAATTAATAATCTGTGGCACGTCACAGACCCCACGTGACTAACAGTGTGATTATTTTGGCGCGACTAGCTAAAGGTTAATCGTTGCAAAAAAGTTTGTGCTCGCGAGGTCTACTGTTCGCAGAACGACTAGTTTATAAAATAAGAGATTGTGTGATATAATGAAATTGTGGTCGTTCTGGCGAAGAAGAAGACACTCTTCATCACATGTTACTAAAGGTACCGAAAATGGCTACTTAGAACATGTGTCTAAGAATTTGCGAAGATTTAATAACGACTACACATATGTACTGAGATCGCGGTCCGAGTACGTAATTCTTTGTATAGGAAAATATACAGAAATAAACACACGGTATATAACAGTTCAAATTATGTTATATAAATTACATAATACCTATTGACGAAATTGATTCATGTAGTTTCGAGCTTGAAAGAAAATACATCCTGATAATACGCTAAAAATAATAAATTGGTACTTTATTTGATGATTTCCATCATACGATACAATCGCGAAAAATTATTACCTACATACCAATATTTGTGAACCAATACCTACCCAAAAAATAAATACAATTTAATCAATCCGAAATGTTAAACGCCGAAATTAAAATATCTCTTTCCCAATAAAACATAATTAAGGTTTGAGTTGAGCGGCAAAGTTAAGGAACTGCAATATTAATTAGCCTAAAAGTATTTCCACACAAAGTTCATCCTAAAAGTTGATTTGAAGTTTCGGAATTCAAGAATGTTGAAGTCAATTTAGTTCCTGATACTCGCTCCTTTATATTCTGACTTACTTGGAATCATAGAACTTGTGCTATGCCATTGTTTGTTACCGTGCATTCTGATTCATAACGAGCAAGTTCCGAGAAACCAATTTGTACGACCACCAATACCACATAATTTAGTCAAACTAAAGCAGTTTTCGTAGCTGAAAGTTGGTGATTTATTTTAAAAACTGAACTCATTCAGTTTGGCAATAAACCACTTCGGAATCGCACATAATATTGTGGTTCCTGTTATTAGTTCCAGCCTGCTTTTAGTGAATAGTGAGTTTAGTTGTTTTATGTTCTCGTGTGTATATAAATCGTTCAGATGATTGTTCGCCAACCGCCCATCGCGTGACTTCACTAGTATTCATGGATTAATTGCGTGCTTTGTTTCATACCACTAATATTTTGCCAGTCATTAATTTTAAACAAATGTATTTGTCAGAATGCTGTTATCCGTATTTGTCATGCAGCCTATAAAATGGCTCACTAATATAATACAGCCTTTTCGTATGAATATTTTGCAGCGACTCGTGCTGGGAGGGATAGCGTAGGGGCCGTTCAATTTCGTTGTCCAAATTATTATGAGCAGATTGTATTTGTGTGGTGGAGGTGCTCTCGGGACTCGTATATTGGGTTTTAAATCGTGGTAACGTGCTGACGCCAGGCGCCAGGCGGCAGGACGCGCCATCCTAGGTCATTCGTTAGGTAAATGCGTTGGTAAAAGGCCATTAGGGGCAGCGGCGGCAGTGCCGTGATACCGCCCGTTAATGGGCTCGATTAACAGAATTAAACCTCAATTACTTTCTTCTGAATTTGATTATGAAACATTTGTTTAGTTTTTTTCAATAGTGTACTGAAACTACGTAAAGGGGTTTGTTCATAGTAAGTTAATTACTTTGATTTGTAACTGAAACTACTTTTAAAACTTCATTTATTTTTACTTTGCGTCTCGACTCACAGTAGCTAGTTACCTGGAAGTTAAAGAAAATTTTAAAACGAAGAGTAGTTATTCAGATCTTTTTTTATTGGAAATGTGGAAGGAGAAGTTTGCGTGCTCGTAGTGGTCTAACAAGATGGTCGGAGCGAATTAAAGAGAAAACTCGCGAAGTCAGCTCAATTGAATTCTAAAATGCAGTGAACATGGCCGCTGACAGAGATAGTTGGTGGCCGAGCCGACAGTGAACGCCCGACTCAATATAGATGCGACGACAATGTGGACGCCGCGACCTCTCAACTTTACCCAGATAAATCTTTGTATAAGCTCGACTTTGGCCTGACATAGACATAACAATGAAGTGAATTTTTAATTCGAACCAGAAGTATCGCGGTTTTATATCTTTAACGTTTCTCTTTCAATAAAAACACCAATCATAAAATTAATCGTGTCAAAATTAGGTGCAATTTCTGTTTTCTAAGTTTTTTACAAACATACTTAATAAAACTTTCTTAGGAAGTAAGATTTCTCTGAAAATACATCATATCGGTGGCTTTAGAAACACGTCCGTTAAGTTTATTTTCCAAAGAACATTACTAACTGCATGTGGTTGATCTAATTCATACTAAAGGAACCGTTTCTTCTTTATGTGCCTACCCGGAAATTATCAGTCGCGTAATTTTTACTGATCTACAGGCTAAACCAATGTGACTAAAATATTTTCACATAAATATTTGTTAGAATCCGATAAAGCAATAAACACGGGTTAATGCAACAACATGGCGATTAGAGAGGAGGTTCTCGACAGCTACTGATATGTATCATACCTGCTCAAGCCGTGTAGGTAGTGGAGCGGGCGCACGACGCCGACGGCGCCGTCTGTAGCGACTATACAAATGTGTCTAGCTATCTTAGCCATTGTCTGCCCCAGTCGTCGCCTCCACCCATCATGTCATCGGCACCAGATAATCCAATTTATCGAGACCGCCTTTGACTATTGGACAAACTGCTAAAAGGACACGACGCCAGACATGCACATCTGGACAGTCTATTTGCGTTTGCAATTCAAATAAATACAAAGGGTTTATCGGTTCTTTAAGGTATCTTTTATTTTTATTCAGTAGATTAATAAAAGATGTGAACTTCGATAGTGATATTTAGTTTATACCACTGCAAGTGTAGCTAGGAGCTTCAGGTTTTATTTGACGACCAATACATTTTTAAGGTGTAAAATAGAATTGAGGCACTGCAGACGATATGATGGGTATAAAATTGTCTCACAGCTTTGAATGTAGACTTTAGTGATATAATCGAGCTAGATGTTGAAGTAGATAAATTCCTTAACCTAATTTATCCTTACATACCTATTGTAAAACAAAGTTCTCCGCCGCGTCTGTCTGTCGTCCTGTATGCGATAAACTCAAAAACTACTGCACCGATTTTCATGCTGTTTTCACCAATGGATAGAGTGGTTACCGAGTAAGGTTTTAGTATATAATAACCGACATACACGCAGACAAAGT
This sequence comes from Lithophane leautieri, assembly GCA_949152455.1. NCBI lineage: Eukaryota > Metazoa > Arthropoda > Insecta > Lepidoptera > Noctuidae > Lithophane > Lithophane leautieri. The sequence continues at coordinate 14,532,132 of OX424458.1, read as the reverse complement.
CGCGGGCAACAGCCAGTTACTAATATAAGCAATGAAAAATATGAAAACCGGAAGGAGCTTCATTTTAAACTAGAAATAATACACACTTGAATACCCGGGATATTATACCGCGCAGTTTTCGTACTACGAAGAGGGTAACGTAAATGAGATTTTAATGTTATTTTTAAAAAATCAGGTTAGCTAGATCTAAATGAAGTCGTAATTTATTTGCGCACATTCTTTTGCTAGCAACACCGAGACATTTGGTAGGAACACTATAAACATATGTCAAACGACACGCATTATACTTACGATAAAATGCAATTCAATAAAACAATCGATTTAATATACGGATTTTAATACTTACTGCCTTTGATATCTTGTTATAAAGTGGAGTTAAGTTATTTTTAAGATGTCTACGGGTAAGTGGGATAAATGTAGGTGTAAAATCGACAGTCCATTAATGATCCGTTAAAGTTACTAGGTGTGAGGCGTTAATTAGAGAATAAAAAAAAAGCAAACGAATTCCAAAAAAAAAACTAAAAAAGTGAAAAGTTATTTTGATTTCGGAAGTCGGTCGTAAAATACGAAAATTGTAAAGCAAAGACTCCGACTTCCGAAATTAAAGTTATTTCTTACTTTTTTAGTCTTTTTTTTGGAAGTCGGTTGTTTTTTTTTTAATTTTTTTTCACTTTATATTTGTGGTACCTACCCCACACAAATTCGAATACCTGCTATGTAAATAACAGTGGCGGAGTAGTCAAATAAGATATCGTCTACGTAGACTAAGTGGGAAAAATACGTAATTATTGAAACTAACTCAAAAACTACTGAAGCAAAATTAATACAATTTATATGGGATCACTTCAGGAATATACCGCATCGAACAAAAAAAAGAAATTTGTAAATCGTTTCACAATTGGCGAAAATTTCGAAGAACATACACAAAAAAAAAAAACATAGAGACGAACATACATAATATAAATACATACAGAACATCCTCTTTTTTGAAGAAGTCGGTTAAAAATAAAAGTTGTTAGTTGTTTGTAACAACGTCACCAAAAAAGGTATTGGAAAAATAATAATGATTCACGAAGTACCTATGAAACGGTGGGATTTACTTTTTCTTGTCAGCTAAAAGGCGTACTGTGTAAGCTGGATTGCAGATCTTGTTGACATGACAGGCAGCTAAATGAAGCGTTGCTCCGAATTTTTTTTCAAACACAAAGGGAATTAGCTACATATATCCCTTTCGCTGCCTAGGTTCAGTAGATACAATGTTAATACTGAAGAATAAAACATTTATTTTAGAACGGTCATAATGGTTCTTAATCCCGTGTCAGCGTTTGATATCAATTATAAAGTTTCATTTAGGTTCGATGTTTTTTTGTCACTGATCATTTATACATTTTAATATTTTCCATGAAAAATCTAGATACCTGCCTCATTAATTATTGAAAGGCCACATAATTAAAGAATATATAATTTCTCCTGAAAACATACAATAAAACAACGAGACAAAGAATTTTATTTGTTCATCGTTACAAAGATGACTATAACATAGTTATTTTATCTGTATTTTTTCTTTCTATACTCCGTGGTTAGGACGATGGTTCCCGAAGCTGGTAGTTATCTGTGGCTCGGGCATCTGAGTTGTGATGTGATCCTTACATATTATAAAACATAGTCCTCCGCCGCGTCTGTCTGTCGTCCTGTACGCGATAAACTCAAAAACGACTTCACCGATTTTAATGCTGTTTTCACCAATTGATAGAGCGGTTCTCGAGTAAGGTTTTAGTATAATAACCGGCATCCACGCGGGCGAAGTCGCGGGCATCAGCTAGTTAAATATAATTTAGACTGTTACGTGGATAAAGAAAGCAGTTTCTAATTCTGCTTAGACAAGTTACAAGCTAGTAGATAACATACGTATTCCTAATGCACATATTCTTTTAGACTTTTTGACAAACAAACTTCATCGTGAGGCTGTTAAAGATAGTAGAAAAATAGAGCAGTACAGCACAGTAGTATTATACCGACAACAATAACTGGGAGATTATTTTCTAAGGTGCTTGGTTGTTTAGCCAAGTTATTGTTTGCACATTGTGCGCTGTCGTAGCTTAGTGTCTACGGCTGACGTACGTACACGACGACAGACTGGTTGAGCGCTACGCTCTCGTGTGCCAATAGATCGTCTTAAAAGTTTTTTCAAACTTTTGTAAGACACATTAATGAGCATTATTATTCAAGCATTTACAATTTTACTCACAACTTCTTAACCGGATTGAGTTTTAAGCAAGTTCCGTCACTGTCTGTACAACTACGAGAAACTCTCTTATACATTATATCAATTTATGAAAAAGTTAGTTTTTAGAACCTTTACACCGGTCTCCTGAAAAGTAATGCTTTTGCCTGTATGGTATACCTAGGACCCGTTCAACTAATCACATAAGCTGAGATTTGACAACAGATTGGTATTGACTTTTCAAATCGGATTCCAGGAACCAGGACTAAATCTGGCACTTTTTTGTTCGGATCTCCCATTAGTCCGGTCAAAAACCCCGTGGTGGGGAATTGTATAGTACCTAAGTGTCAATCCACAGGTCAGACAAAGGTATAATTAGGTTTGTTTGTTTGAGAAATACTCGGCTGTCATAAGCTGGGGTTTCCTGGTAAGTGGCCAAGTGGGTTGATCGGGGCAAGCCCACTCTGTGATTACTACCTACATAGGGATTACTACTGTCACTCACGAACTACGGGCAGCATAGATTTTGTTGCGTGTCATTTTACTCTTTTAAATTAATGTTAATCGTTTTATAGGTACTCATTAATTACATTAATGAAAATAATAAATCAAGACAATACTTAGCTATCATTTATTATACATAATGAGTAACTGTCTAAAAATTTTAAAAATATGTGGGAAAATTTATACAAGGGTAGAGAATGAATCATAGGGCGTCAAAAAATTCGTCCACATAGCTGTCAACAGAAAAAGTGCCCAAAAGGCTCTTAGTACGTTAATATGCGCGTTTAATAATTTTGTGCAACACTGTGTTAGGAACCGCCAAACTTTTAAGCATTTCTTTCGGCGATACTAAGGTTTACTAAAAACGTACATTTAGGTAAGCACTCAAGCAGAAATCCTACTACTTATTCATTGTTCAGCAAATAATCCTGCTTGAAGGCAACAACTAAACATATTCGGAACTAGAGCGAATAATCCAAGTAAAGTGAAGTCTCAGGCAACGTTCGATGGAATGATGGTGGACGCAAGGAGGCGAGAGAGACTTAGGCATATTAGCAACATTTTCAAATTGTATTAACAAGTTTCCTTATAAGCTGCTACGAAAATATTTTATTCATGTGAACGGTTGAAAAATGTTCACGAAATTCGTTATTGCATCGTGCATAGACTATGTGCATCGATAACGAATAATCGGGCCGTGCAGTCTGACGTTTTAAAAGCAGGATTTCTTATCTCATTTTAAAAGAATATTGATCGTTTTCTGTATTGGAAATCAACATTGCTAACGAAACTAATATATTCGTGGCGTCTACGCAGGGCTATGGTATTTGCATGCCGTGACTTCGCAGGCCTACCTCACTGGAACGCAAGCCTAAGCGTCTTGAACGCAGGCCTACCCGACTGGAACGCAGGTCTACGCGATTCATACGCAGGCCTACGCAACTGGAATGCAGCTTCTACGCAAGACCACGCAGCACGAACAACGAATCTCGAAGGCAGGTCTACGCGGCTGCTACGCAGCTTGTATGCAAGACTACGCGACTGCTACGCAGCTTCTGCGTGGGCCTACGCGACTGCTACGGAGGTCTACGCGACTTCTATGTTGCTTCCAGTGTGAAGACGATATAACTATGTATATTCCGACAGTGCAATTTAGGTTGGCAGGTTTATTGAAACATGTCTACATGTTTTCAATAAACCTGTTCGTTAGGAATGTTTAATCAGCCCAGTGCGGGTTGGGCCAAGTAAATTGAATGCAGTACGAATGTCCATCGATATTGAATGTGCGAAATACCGCTGCTGCATCTTTGAATATTAGTACTAGTATTGTAATTACTTTTGTTCCTGGTATCACCTTGTTCAAAGCTAAATAATATTATTATTATGCTTGTGCTACGGTTTGTCAATTATTGTGCAACAGATTGAGTTCGAACTCGTGAATTTCTCGCTCCCTAGTTTCACCTTGCCCGTTGGAGTATTATAAGTTTCTGAACTTAGTCAATTGGTTATTCGCACATGAAACGGGACATTTAACTAGTTAAAAGATTTTTTGCCAGTTTTGAACTTCCAATATTTTGCCAATGTTGCAACGCGCGAGTGTCAAGTTGAAAAGTTTGGAAGCACCGATAAAAAAATTGTATCTCGTATTTTGTGCAGGTAATACTATTGTAAGTTATTTTGTGCACACATCTGTGTACAAATTTGTTAGGAAAAACCACAAATTAATAATCTGCAGTCCAAACCTAAACATTAGACAGTAAACCGATAAGACCGTGTCTAAAGTTGTATCATACAACATGAAACAACGCACACTTGCAAACTAGGAATTTGAATTGTTGCCGTGTAGTCGTGTTCTTAGATTTCATCTGAGAACGAGTTCACGTCCTCATTATGCTATTGTAGCTTTGAGATGTAGTTCTATGGAAGTAAGTATCATGTATTTCTCTGTATCAAGTCACGGTGTCATTCCCAGGGCATTGATCTATCGGTAATCTATTAGAGTTGGCCCGATAGAAACTTGTCATGCCGCCACTTCTCTCATTAGTAGCTCGGCCGATAATTCATAGCGTGTAGAAGTTTCTCGCTGATGGTCGGCAGATGATTGCGATTGAGTAATCTATCAGCGGGTACTCCCGGTAATTATGTTGGTCCGGATTTTGATGCGTTTACTGTCCTTTATTAGTCTACAGAAATGTCGCGAATAAACCATTTGTGTGAAATGTTTTTGAATTTACAATATCTCCGATTTTATTATCTTTGTGAAAATTCTTGTGAGAACAACAAAGGAATCTTGAATGTGGCGACATATGGCCGTAATCTGATCAAAGGTCATCAGTGACTGGGCAGATTGTCCCATGTAGTGTATGTAGGAAATACAAAACAAGTTTATTGTATAGACTTGAGGGACGTCGTCTTCTTCATGTGTTTTTCTTCGGCGTTCCGAGGAGGTATTATTTAGACCCAGATTTTGTTTATACGTATGTTGACCTTATAGCTAACAACAAATCTATAAAATTCCATTGCCTTGTTACATCCATTGGCGTACAAGAAAGCGGGTATAAAAATATGTTTAAAAAACAATCGTGAGCGTACGATGTCCATAGTTGATAATGTAACTAAGAAAAGGAGTACAGCATCTTAAAACACATTGAATAAATTCCGATAAAATTGAGAAAGACTGTGTTCCATTTAGACTGAGACGTCACGAGCGGCGACCAACGAAGCGGCGTAAACTGTTGAATGTTTTCACTGAATAGGGATGACCTGGGTATATATTAAATTCAAGCGACCCTCGCTGACATATTGCATCCGTTGCCCTCGTATTCGTTTTAATGAAAACCCGGGGTGACATTATCTGTAATTAAGAACTACTTTATACAAAGTCCATTGCAACGCAATGATATATCGACAGTCACGAACCCAATCTGTAATTTATTCGGTTATTAACACTCGTTAGGACACGCGTATCCACCTGCATCTTGTTAGATGGACAAATTGGTTTTGTTAATCAAGTTGTTCAAGTCACGTACCTAGGATTCCTTTGATGCTACCATCTTATCATCATTTATTTGTAATGTAAAGCAAATACTAGTTGTGTGGTGTCAAGGATGTCACTAAATATGAAATTTGGTATTTGACGGACACACCACAGCTATCTACCTAGATACGGTTATATACAACGTCTGCGGTATTAACTACCATACAAACCAAGGCCGTTCAATCCCAGGCCCGTGGGCAAACATGTGGCACGCCAATGCATTTGAATTGGCCCTCCAAAAGCTATCAGCCGGCGATAGTTTCTTGAGAACAGATTTCAGGACTTCAAACCTAGTCTAAAAAATATGTTTCTTCTGATTTTTTTCTTATTATCAAGTAGCCAATAATAAAACATATTTTCACACTTCGTTTTATTATCGACCTAAGATTTCTCGCCAAATATTTATAAGTTGTTTACATAAATACCCCTTCAAAGATATTAGTAAAGTTTCTTTTCTAGAAACTATGTGTAACTTAAAGTTACAAGCTATTAGTAACTTAAAGTTGTGTTTTATTTTCATAGCTAAGTATCCCTATAACTATAGGTATGTTTTGTTTACTAGATGGCCCGATGGCTGACATGGAATCAAAATTATGGCCCACCTTCAAAATTGGTTGGGCAGCCTTGATATAAACCATCGGTTTTATAGTACCTAGCCGACTTGCGGAGAATGCCATCCCACCTAGTCTGAGAGCCTACATAGTAGCTACGTTTGCCGATATATATGCAGTATTTGCAAATAATACGCCTGTACCAACAGGCATTGATTCCAATACTAAATTCCAAATAATATTCAGGTACCTACCTAAATAACTTTTCTCGAGTAATTCCAATCCAATAAGAAACTACGTATTAACAAACTATTATTGCAAGAAATTGCTACTCAGAATGCAAGACGTTAAGCAATGAGAAGCTACTGTTGTTTCAAATTGTTCATATTGGAGCTCAGTCGCGAATATCATATAATAAATAGCTGTCGCAATTTCTTATCAAAGTATATACTCATAACTAACTCAGGTTTCAGTTTCTGTAGCTAAGTTTGAAGAGATATTGTCACAACGTATAAGGCTAAACATTCACGGTATTAGACCTTACATAGCGCACAGAATCTTTGTCGGCATCTCTTAGCTAAGCAACTAGGTCAGACAAGTGTCACATGGGATTATTGTAACGTGCATAAATATTTAGTTATTGGTTACATAACTATTTGAATTAATTAGACTCACCACTGCTGCGTTGAATCTTGTAAACGTCTTCCCTTCCTTCGGAATTCCCCAATCATTAGGCTATATCTTATTATCATACTGAACAGGGGGCTTAAAACGGCCACTTTAGCAGAATCATAATATGAAAATATTATGAATCATCCTAAAATGTCACAAACTGACAATTCATAGTATGATCTGCGGGCAATTCATATTAGAAAGAAAGAAAGAAAAATAGGTTTATTTGTCACAGAAACACGTGCATACAAAAAGATAACTAATCAGCAATATTAAACAAAATAGATCTAAATAAAAATATGAGATCACGAGTTTACAGAGAAGTAATAAGTGAGTATCTGCACGTCATGACTGTGACAAGAAGGCTTCCACTCAGCATGATGCTGAGCTAAGGAGACCCACAGCACAGCGCTGATTTTCAGTGGTCACCCGACACACCGTATTACGAAATAATTCAACTGTTTGACAGTTTTCTATGGAGATCCGTAAAATAGTCCACAAATTATGAATTTCTTTTGTGTCAAATAAGACGAATTGCTAATGACAGCTGAGAATTCAGGAAATGAATTGCTTTTAGAGGAATTGCTAATGTGGCTGTTTGAGGCCCCCTGTAGTGCTGACTTGCGATGTGAGGGACGTAGAATATACACATTATCACAAATAAATTTAATAATTCTATTCTAAAAATATTATCAAAGTAAATGTTGGTTTTAATTTTTCTGAGCTTTAGATAGAATGTCTTTTATTTTCTATATCTGTTATGGTGGAATCCCACGATCGGCAATATAGCAGACGGACACGCACGGCAAACGACCACAGACCGCCACGCACCGCGCACCGAGGCGCTTCCGATGTCTGCGATATCCCGCACGTATATCTTTCCACGGTCCGTCGTCCGGGCTCGTCGGTGTCCGTCCGCAAAATCAGGGATCGTGAGATTTCGGTATAAGCCGATAAACGTTGACTCGTGAACGTTGTCGTCACAAGTTATTTAATAAAATACGTCGAATATTGTGTATGTGACGTGAAAGCAGCAAGCGGAAAACTAAGTTTGTGGCATAATTTATAGGTGTATGATTGTAGCGTATTGAACGAGCTCGGTACATACGACTGCCTATACTGCCTACGACCCGATACTTGCGTACTGCCGCGCGCCGTGCCGACTCATTGGATCATGTGACTCAGTTCCGGAAAACTTTATTTTCCAACATGTACCAGAACCAGATGAGTTTTAAATAACATTAAGCAATAAAGAGCTGTTTAGTGCACAATAAAATGTTATTACGTTATTACGTAGAAAGACATAGATAGTTTGCAGTGAGCTAGACGTTTAGAGGAGCTAGACGTGGAGATGAAATAGCAATTTCCGGCTAAAATTACTGTCTTTTTTCTTATGTACGAGAAGTCAATTTAAATATAAATATGTTTTTAAAATCGATAAGTATATCTACAAATTGCTGCCGGTAGCTTTTTTTTTTTAAATCGAAAGTTATTTTGCCTCTACTTATACAAAAAACCATGCGCTGCTCAAATGTACCTCCAAAACGTTCATACCGAAATCATTCACGTACACGCTATTGCAGCAAGGGAAGGCGGCGTTTATCATAACTTGAAATAGTCAAGCTACATGTGTTTCAATACCATCTTTCAGTTCAACAACGAGGTAAACGTTTTTATAACTTTTTTTTCCTACCTACATATAGAAAGGTAAGTAGGTAGTTATATTTTCGCTCATTTGTCATAACACGGTAAGCAGAGTTCAGAAAGCAGAGAGGTTTAGAAAATCAATTAATCAATCAGTAAAAAGTCGTCAAAAATCACGCTGCGCTGGTAGGTTTAATGAAAAAGTTATTTCCAGGAAATGGAAATTAAGGCACTATAGTAAGTATAAAATAAATACCTACGCCTAATTTATTCAAACTTATTACGTAAATAAAAAAGATTAAATAACTATTATTTATTGAATAATTGAGAAGAAATTTTCTTTTCAGAAATAATAAAGGTAACTTTTTTGGTATTTCAAGGTCCTCTATAAATATAACCAAGAAGAGGAAAAGGGGTTTTTATTTGTGTAAGCTTGCTTGCTAAGTCTATATTTCGAAGCCTCGTTTAGATAGCAAAACGTTATTTTAAATTTTATTTAAAAAAGACGATTTATATTTTTATTAGTACGTAACTTACATACATAACAGTTGTTACGGGTCGTCAGAAGCCCGAAAGTCTGACAACCAGTCTTACCAAGGGGTATCGTGTTACCCAGTAACTGAGTTGTAGAGGTCAGATAGGCAGTCGGTTCATGTAAAATATTGGCATTCAGCTGCACCTGGTTAGACTGGAAGCCGACCCCAACATAGTTGGGAAAACGCTAGGTAGATGATGATATAACTTACATACGTGGTTGTTGAAAGAACCACACCTGCATGACCTTAGAATAACCATCCGAACGTAAAGTTAATATAAATACTAGTATGTACACACACAGACACAGAAAAAATTTAAACATACCTCACAGGAGTACTCCTTGTTCAAAAGTTGTTTTCCTTAATTGCATCTTATATACTTAGTTCCAGTTCGTGGTTTCCGCTTTTCATCCTGAAGTCTAGCACACTTGCTAATTTTCAAAATGTTTCGCATATTAGAGTTGAAAGGCCCTCGACTAATTGGCGTGATACCAGGTAACAGAGGAAAGTAACCCTCCTAAAGAAGGCGTTCCACAGAATATTATTATATTTCAACAAGCACAAACTAGATCTGCTCTTCATAAAGCAACTCTAGTTTGTATTTGTTAATTCTGTTGTACAGAATAATTAGTTGTTTCCCATTGTTGACACACTAACCACGATCAATAGTAATCAGCAAGGCGCCTGGTTAGGCAGCAACCATTCTTCGCTGCCAGCCAATAAAGACTTCTCAATTACTACAAATTCAACAGAAACTTGTGAAACTGATCGATGGACTTCCTATTGTATTGTTAGCTGTACCTACTGAAAATAGATCCTAGAAATTCCACCAGATATTCTATGTTACGTCTCTAAATCGAGTTTGTAAAATACTCGGGATATCTTGGCGACAGACATAAATTTCAGTGTGTCGGTAAAAATAGTAGGTAAGTTCAGCATCTTAACCTTCTTTTCCACTTCAAAAATTTGGCAATCATCCAAAAAAGCTTTATGCTAATTAGAAGCGGGTCCGGTAATACCTACCGTCTTCTGTAGCATGAAGACGTTACACAAATTAAACAATCGATACCTACCTTTACAAAACCTTACCGGGGTAATCACGACGTTGCGGCCCGGGTTTCAATAAGCTAGTGTACAATAAATAGTCTATTCAATTTTCTTCTCGCTAAAGAGGTGCTTGAATCGTTGTGGAAGTATATTTTCAAAATGTCTCGTGCACCTGTCCAGGCTACCTGAAGTAGGCACCACTGAGTACTGCTTGAAAAAGCTTTTAGTAACTCATAATTGAGTTACTACGAGGAAATCGACGACTTTCTCATTAATAAGCTTTGCCAACATTAAACGTTGAATTTCTCATTAAATGTTTGTATTTTTTTCTGCCTTGCGTTTAATTAAGTGAATAAGTGTTTGAGGTCGATCGGGTCGGGAAGCTTTTATATATTTTTTAATTAAAATCCTTAGAAAATTTACTGTTGGGTATATTTTTTTATAGCCCTGTTAAAGGTTATAGATAGAATTCACTTCGGTTACTCGCATTGGCTCCACTTTCCCGATCCAGACCAATATTTTCTTATTTTTGTCCTTTACTAAGTACCTATACAGCACATCAGTGGAAAATAAAATAGCACTTTTTCATTTCGAGATTAATTGAAAACTAAAAAAAGCAATGTTATTCAAAATTTCTTTAAAGAAACTGCTGTTTTTTCTATCTAAAACTCTTTGTCGGACAACTTAAAGTGCAAAGTATCCTCCTTAAGCTGCAAGCTTGCAAACTAGCTGCAGCTTGAGAAGCTTCTCTATAGCTAAGTAGACACTTGCGGGAAGTGTATTGTGCAACACCTATGTGATTGTGGCAAGCTGACCGCAGAGAGTGCTTCTGAACCGCCATAATTGAGCAACTCGTACTTGAAGTAAGCTAGTAAATATTTATTATAATAATAAAAGATAAATAAACCACATTGTGGAAATGGTAAGATATAAACAACGTGTTAGCCTCCAGCTGGGATTCGACACAGCAAGTTGCTTTTATGATCCGAACGGTCAATCAAGATGAGCTGAAACTTGATTTAAAGGAGTGGTTCAAAATATATGCTTACATTACCTACCTTACTTTATCTTGGTTGACCACTTTTGTAATATTATCAATGTAGAAAGTGTCCTATGAGTACTTACCAACTGTAAGGTCGGGTTAGTGTTATTTCCCATGAGGTATGAATTGAAAGTGTCGTCCTGTCCGATCTGCATACTATATTCTTTCTCAGCTGCTAACGCTTAACATTCAGAAGGCGTGTGTGAACTTCTAAGATTCTGTTTCAACAAACCGCTACCCCTGATTCTGCAATAATTTTATCTAAAAACTTGTCGACAATGGGGGATCTTTACACATTTAGTTTTGGTACTTATTGCCGGCTATGCCACATAACAGACCGCCAGTGAAATAAAAAATACAAATAGCGTGGTTAAAAAACGTGTGATCATCGATTTTTGTTTGCTTTTCATTTATCATCCTCGAATAAAGCCTTTAAACTGTTCTGAATTCTACATGACCACTAGATAACCTGTAGGTACAAAATAAAAAAGAGACAACACTTTTGAAAATGACTTGTTTAGAATTACGGCATCATGAGCTTGTTGTGGACACAACCGCCTGCGTTTTATTAAGTTTCTAAGCGAAACGCAAGCACTTACCTACCAAGCGAGACCAACGTCATAAAAAAGCGATGGTGGCTCAAGGAAACATTATCTTTTCCACTCAATAAACTTTATCAGAAACAATTTAAATAGAATAGCCTGATCTGATCCTAACCTTCTAGAAATGGTAACATAAAAGAAAAATAAGTGGCTCTAAAAATGAAGCACAAATTCCAAGAACTTAATATTCTATTCAGATTGAGAAAAAAAGAGCACTACGTAGATTGAATATGGTAACCGTTTCATAGAAGTTCAGCTATGAACTTACCTGTAGCAGCTAGTTTAATGAACAGCTATGGAACTGAACAATCGTCCGGCTGGCCGATATTATTGATCTTTAATCCCAATACGATGGGTAGTGCTTGAACAACTTAAGCACTTTGCATTGCTTGCTAACTGCCAGATTGTATGCCATGGAAGTGTATTGAGAGAGAGGTGATGCAGTATGGTATGGTGCGCTGTTTGCTTTGTTCGAGAAGTTGGCAAACAGTCGTCATGGACCTCACTAGCTACTGAGTGCTGAATATCTGTCTTTTGTGAATGTCTATTTATAACAGACTTATAGCTGCGCCCCGCGTTTCACCCGCATAAGTCTCGATCCCGTGAGAATATCGGGATAAAATGTATCCTATGTCCTAACCCAGGTCATGGTCTTCCCGTGTACCTTCATCCAAATCCGTTCAGCCGTTTTAGCGTGAAAGTGTAACAAACGATTAAAATCACTTTCGCATTTATAATATTAATTAGGATGTTTTGTTACGATTAAACAACTTAAATAAGTTTGATTGTTGCGTTAGAGGACAAAAAAATACCATCACGACTTTATTCCCCGAAGAGGTAAGCAGAGGATCATAATAGATCTACCTAACCTTCACCCACATTTCGCCTAATCTTAACACTAACCCCCCTATTCATAAACGTTGCTTAGCGTTAAGCGACGTTTAAACGTCAAAATGTATGGTTAACAGGTTAATCATTACTTAACTTTAACCAACATTTATCAATAAAAGGACACTAAACGCACATGTAACAATACATTTCTATAGTGTACTTGAATGCGTTAAAAACTCTTTGTGCGCGCGTCCTGACCAAAATAACAATCACCAAATCGGGTTATACGTAGTCAAATGGATTACAAAGACGAAGGGGCCTAAAAAAAAAACCAGCCGATACACAAAAAAGTAATTAAGTACTAGGCCATTTATTTACTTGCTACTATTTATATTTATGAAACGATATTAAAATTTTGATAAAAGTTGTTTATCCTTATCAGTTTTTTACTATAATAAATGAACGCTGTAGTGAACAACAGCAAAAAATTGTGTAAGTTAATTACACTTTCATAAATTTCGTTATTTTTATCGCCACTCACATATTCCACAAAGGGATAACATTTAAATTATCTATAAAACTGCACCTCCTTTTTTTCAAGTTTTGTGCACCACCAGATACAGTTGATTTATTTAAATACCAATCGAGTGGTTTTCCCGATAGCCATGACTTTTTCATTCAATTCTGTAAATTAAATTTATGAAAATGGCGCAGGTATACTTACCGTCACAAGCACTATTAGGTATGCACTTAGTAACTTTTAAAAGTGTTTTTCTCTTACTGCACATAATAATTGTAATTTTATGTTATTACGAACATAGTATTTTGGAACTCCGATTATTATGATATAGGTCTCATCTCAAATTTGTAATCGTTATTCGAAGAGAAAATTGCTATCGAATTTTGCTGTGTATACATATTTTTGCTCGTGACTTACGACGTGATTAAGCGCCAAATAAACGGCATAACCCACACAGGTTCTTAAACGAAATCTGTTTAAACATTTTATTTTAATTTAGTTCTTTTCTGAGAATTATATTAACTAATTATTAATATGAATACAAAAAATCTCAATATAATAAAATTAGGGTTTTTCAACCCGATATCTAAGTTTTTCCCGGATACTACCGTAACAGTAAAATGGGTGCTTAAGAAAGTAGATAGAAGATCTTGAAAAGAATAAGAAAGATAGGTATTGTCTACTATCGGCCGAGTTTCGTTTCTTACTTCGGGACAGATCTGGTGCAAAAATAAACTTTTGCAAAGTAATATCTGCCTGCTGATCTCACTAACGACGCCCTGTTTTGTTTTTACTACGAGATTTTTTTCACATGTTGTTATTTGCAATCTTTGTCTGTAATTCCCAATTCATATGCAAATGTGACTAATTCCCTATTTGGCTGCTGTAACTACTTTTATAATTCGCGAGGAATTACATTTTTTGCTTCACATCGTGTAGCGGTATGAGCAAAGCTATTATAGAGCGTTCAACAAATCCGTATGATAATGGAAGAATTTCAATATAAATCGATAAAAAAAATTCTTTGATAAAACGGAAATTGCAGCTAGGACACACGGAATATGAAAATGTTAGTATAACAAGCTGCAGGAAATAAATCTTCGTTCAATTGAAAATCATACAGAAATGCGCGCCTGCAATCTCACACGGGACTAAAAAGTGATCCGAGAACAAAGCGAGCAAAAACCTTTAAACAATTTCCTCACATGTTGAGTAAAACTTTGTATTTGTGCGAAGCTGGGAATGTTTACTGAATAAAAACGCTACATTTGTTCAATAAGATTGCGTTGTAGCGTCCTAACGTTGTTATGTTTTATGCGTGTGCGTCATGCTCATGTATGTAACATACATAGATTTGATATCATTTCAATTTTCCAGGGGCAGACATCGCAAGCAGATGTTCTTAAAACTTGCTTACATTCATGCTCCGCGAGAAATATAGATTTAGTGTACGTGTCTGGAGTACTGATGCGTGGGTTGCGAACAGCCGCCTGATAAGTATGGCGATGTGCCAGTTACAACCGTCCCTTATAACACAAGTGCAGTTTGTACGAAAGGAAAAAACGTCTCGGTAATTTGTGGAGCGTTCAGCTAAAAGAGGCACGCTTTAAATGTGATTTATGTTTTTGTTTGATGAGGGTGTGATATGATTGTGTGGATTGGTTCCCGCTTTCAACTCAATCTTAAATTATGATTTGATGTTACAGACAGGGTCTTTATTGGGACCTTTTTCTTGGAAAAGTATCTAAAAATATAAACCTACATACTTATCGTTTGGTTTTCAGACAACTCAGTTTCTATGCAAAACAGTTTAACTTCCGAAAATGGGATGAACTTATCTGCAAAGTGGAGGCTGGGCATCATCAATTTAATGTCAATTTAAGCGAAACTTGGTCAGATTGACTTGACAATCGACGAGTTATGCGTAGATTAATATTGATAGACTTTTGTATATGTTTGACATTATCGTTCATATCACGCCGAATTAATACTGTAAGTAATCCCTATAAAACGTTAATAAAACCTACATTAAATATAAAAACCATCAGCACTGTGGAGCAGCATCAAGTACCTACAAGTAGCTTAGCTTTAAGGCTCTTACATACTGGGGCGATTCGTCGCGCGACGCGACGCCGCCGCATTGTACGCCGTGAGAAATTGTTTTGTTAAAATTCGCGTCGCGCGGCGAATCGCCCCAGTATGTAAGAGCCTTTACTCAGAGAGAAACAAAGACTTTATTTGAAGTACATTTTGTAACACTGGTATAAGAATGCAGTCTACAGAACCGAGGTCGATTTCTTGGCCTCGGAAATCCTGAGATTAAGAGTCACCAATGGGAGACTTTAGGGATTGTACAAGTCGGTATATTTGAGTTAGATATAGAACAGAACAACAACAAACAACATTCTGTGTGTATATTCATTAGTATTCAAATGAAACGACTTAGTTTCTCTCAAACGTTTTTGTTAATGTTTTGAGTAGAAGGTTCTCCTGACCATTAGTGCTCGAATCTGCAGGTATTGCAAATAAGTAACCTCGTAAAGAAAGCAAAATACGTTAGGACCGAGCTCGCTGTCTCCTGCTCGCGAATCATAATATAATATGCCTGTAAACTCAAACTTGCATCGTGTAAATGGGGCATAAGGATGTGGGCAGACTGAGCCAAAACTATTAAACAGAACAAAAAACTTTGCTTCGCTTCCAAAAAAATTCTCATAGTCAAAGTTGTCATGAATTGGTTTTTGATTTAAGACAAAGCTGTTCAGTCTATGTATGATACATTGGTGTTCTATAAAAGCCTCTAATCAAGAGTGTAGTTGACCAAACTGAATTTGCGCTCTGTCTGTCACAAACTTTAATCCTTTTGAAGTTGAACGCATATACATATATATACTTGCCTGCCTATAGGCATATAATATAATACCGTAACTACTCTAATCTCTTCTGTAACAATTCAAATTGATAACTTTACATACGCGTTACCGTCACAGAGAGGAAACCGTTACTGCAGAGATTAACGAAATAATCCGCAGATTAACTAAATTGGCGTCTTCTTCATCATCATGATGATTCAAGAAATGTAAACTACTTACATAAGTAAAGTCAGCTAAAAAAATAATAAACTAAAACAAGTAGATACGATCTGTTTCCACGATCAGCAAAGTACAGTAAGGGAAATTAATTGTTATGCAAATTGATTAGCAATTTGTATGGTCCGTAGTATATTACAAATCACGATTAACATTCTTTGGTAGCATTAGTATTAGTTGCCAATGAGCCCCAAACTAGATAGTCTGTTCTTAGGACTAGGAATGAAATGGTTATAACACGGCAATTTGATGTAGGTGTCAATTTGCTTAACAATTAATTTCCCTGACTGCACCTTGCTGAGCGTGGAAACAGATCGTATCTACTTGTTTTAGTTTATTTATGGATGAAAGAAAAACCACCCTCTTATGTACGAGAGGAAGTAACAGGGGGCTTAAAACGGTCACTTTACGGCAGAATATAAATATGAAAATATTATGAATCATCGTAAAATTTCACAAACTGACAATTCATATTAAGATCTTCGTGTAATTCATATTACGAAATAATTCATCTCTCTGACAGTTTTCTATGGAGATTCGTAAAATGGTCCGCAAATTATTAATTGCTTTTATGTCTAATTAAAGGAATTGTTAATGACAGATGGGATTCAGGAAATGAACTGCTTTTAGAGGAATTGCTAATGTGGCTGGTTCAGGCCCCGTGCACCTCCCAACGTTTGCTTACCACAAGATGTGTAACTGCTACTGCACACGCTTTACGACTAGGTTCACATACCTCATGTAATTATTATAGGAATTTATGATGGAGTTCTTTGTAAAAAATAACACGTCACAAAAAATCCTTTAATCAATAACCTACTTTAAAAGTTAGCGATTAATAATCAGTTTGAAGAAAATTGCTTGCCAATCTGAGTGTCTCTGAGGGATTTGATATTTCACTTGGTATTATTGAAATTGAATAGTTCTTGAAGCAGCAGGTGAAAGGTAGTATTATTATTCGTTTGAAGGGAATATTCTCATCAGATCCGCAGGAGCCTTCGTGTGATTTAATATTACAATTTCAAGACTGCGATTGTCTATTGATATTATCGTAGACTAGCTGCTGCCCGCGGCTTCGCCCGCGTGGACTCAAGGAGACAACGCCGCGTTGCCGTGCCGCCATCGCGACTTCGGCAGGCCTCTAAGCTGTGAATATGCAACGTTGCCAGCACGCTGCTGCGCCACCACCGCTGATTGTAAAGTGATAAGGCAAAATCAAGCGGAGACGGCGCGGCGACGGTGCGGTGACGGCGCGGTGGCGGCGCTTCAGCGTTCAGTCTAGTCTCATGGTAACGCGGAGGCACGCTGTGGTGTCAGTGCGGCTGCGGTGCCACCTACACGAGCCCTAATTTTTTTTCTATAATAAATGTAGTTAAGTAATTTACTCCATTGAATATCAGCTATCTGGCAGTGAGAGTCCCGTCAAAATCGGCCCACTCATTTCGAGATAAGTGGTACAAACAGATAGACAAAAAATTTGAATAGTTTTTTTGTTCTAAGTGCCTACCGTACTCATATACTTTCATATGCATTTAGTCATGTTATTTTGACATTACAAACAGACACTTCAGTTTTATTTATATGTTTGTAAGTACAAACAAATAACATTTGTGAAGGCCGCAAGAATCCGCTGGATGCGGGAAGTACAGTACCGGTCGAAGTGGCGCATGGCGGTGCTGCGGGGAGGCCTATGTTCAGTAGTGGAGGTCTTTCGGCTGAAATGATGATGATGATGTATAAGTGCTAATGACTACAGACTACAGTGTATAGTGACTACAGAGTTACGAACTTCACCAGATATGTTATCCACTGCAGCGAAAAATAACAAAAGAAAAATGCTGTACGCAGGTAGTCTAAAACTACCATATTCCTATTCTACATTATTTGCACAAGTAAAACTTTGTAGTGATTGCCAAATACCGTATCTTAAACTCTTAACCTCCACACAGAGAAACTTAAACGTTAATAGATAAACCGTAGGCCATAAATTGTGACTCATATCCAGCCAGAGAAGAACTTGCTAAAGTTTCCTACTTTTCGCAGTAAGGAGACATTTTTATGAGATAAAGTTGGTCTAACATTAATAGTTATGTTGTTAATACTATGTTGATATTGGTCGCTAGCAAGAAATAAAACGTAACCCGAGATGAAATAAAGTGGAAAATGTAGAAAGAGCAAAGGTAATGACTACAAAGGGTTCGGCCTCTTTCTGAAAATAATAACAATGGTAGAGATGTCTGATCTAAGGATTTTTTTGTGTACCTATCCATTTTAACCATCGTTGTTCGTTATTTACTGGTGTGTTTTTTATAGCTTTTAACCCTTCGTTTCACTAACATGCCGTCCGTATCCTAGGGGTGCTATGCCAGTTGGTTCATAAAAGTGTCTGTGTTTCAGCTTTTCGTTGCAGCTAAGTTCTGTCCCAGCTCTTGGCAAAATGGTTACATTTTCTTCCTGAATTTCACATTGCTGTAAAAGTCCTGATTAAGTAGTAGAAAAGTTATCGCCGCTGTCTCAGTTGAAAATGAACAACTCGATTTCTTTCAGCGAGTGTCATACGATGTGGCGAAGGCGTATCACACCATTGATCAAAGCCTAGACGTTGATATGTACACTGTACAGTCAAGCCATGAAAATATTAAGCACCGTGAGGTTCATTATTGATTGCACCTTATAGTTTTTCCAACAATATATTGCTAACATTTTCAATGAAAATAACATGCGCCTACTCTGAAATCTGTTTGAAAATTGCTTATATTTTCGCTTCTAGACTGTACCTACCTATCAAATCTAATGTTTAAAAATGTATAATGATGACCACGAATTCCAGGCTATATATTTATTTAAATACGTATGTTTTGTGTTAAATGGCTCTGTATTTTATAACAAATAATACTTATAAATGCACCTGTTACACAAACGGACATTACTTCGTATGCAGATATTCAATGCATGCATTAACTATCTATTTTTCTTTTTTCAATATAAGCAAGATTTATTTAAAACACGAGATGTGCCGTAAAAATTGATGAAGCAAAGAAGATAACTGAACCGTACCGAATGGAAGTAGAGATAAAAATGTGATAGATCGAAAAAAGATGCTTAAAAATATTGTTGACTCTTTTTTTTTGTGACTGAATATGGAAATTTTCTTGGGAATTCTACAGGATTTGAAGTGCTCTATGTCCAGCAGTACCTAGTCTACAGATATCCAGGCATGAATTACAAAGCCTACACGGGGTTGATATTAAAGCAAAGAATGCACCGTTCTGTAGGCAATCCTCAAAAGCGAATAGATAATAGTTTATTTTCTCACTAAGATAAAGCAGTGTCTTAGGTCATGGGTGCTATATTGAATCCAGAGCGCAACGAAAAATTCTAGGGCTTCCGAGCGTACCGAAGGAGTTAAAACTGGAATCGTGAGTGTAGCGAGGGATTCAAGCTCACACAAGAGAAAAACTTTAACTCCAATGATATATTCTGCTTTTCACCCCTACTGCGAGGTAATATAGTATAATAAACTATTAAATAAAACCGGGGAATACCTTTGCAAATTTGCGATGACATGCTGGCCCATTACCGCCACAGATGATGTAGAAACAGCGGATGGGTGAGTCTAATATACACATTATTCAATCATTTTGGACTTAGCCAGATACAGAGAACAATTGTTTTTATTGTTGTTATTATTTTTGTTTGATCTAATAAATATACCTTATTGTTACTTATTATTCCACTATAAAATATTTATTAGCGAGCTGGGGGCCTACCACCACCGTTTACAGCAGTATTATTTTATTATTACTTCAGTGTAGGAAAGAGATCAAGCTCTACAAGACGTATAGCTCCATCCCTTTCCCCCACGAAGTAAGATTAAAATATTAAAATAATACTGCTGTAAGCGGTGGTGGTAGGGCCCCAGCAGGTATGAAAAAAAAACTTGTTGATCGCGTCGGTGGCCCGCCTAAGCTGCCATTTCTTTTCTGACATCGCAAAAGCTACCTACATGCCGCGTACACACAAACGTCTATAGTTTGTGGCCGACTATACGTTTGGTGAATACGTGGCCTTAGAACACGACATGCGCTAGGTACTGTAAAAGACATGACTTACACTTCTTTTACAGTAGCGGATGTCGTCTATTGGTCGGTAAATAAACACGGTACAAATATCAGGAGCTTTCGCATCAGTAAGTTTGGCATGAACTTAAATGTTCTAGTACCTACCATATTTTTTTTATAAACTGCATCTTATAGATGTATATATATGATTAATTGCGACTTCGGTAAATTATCAATTGCTTCAGACAGAATAGATCAATATACCATATAAATTCCAGGTACGGTCAGGAAAAAAAGTTCATTATTAACACCAAATGATTCAATACCTAAAATGCTTTTTACCCTTTTATAATATCGCTTGGAGTCAATAGGCTGCGATTTTATTAAAATATTTTGTTCAATAAGTAAGTATTTAAAAACTAAAGTATTAACGAATCGAATTTTCTGTTGACTGATGTTCATACTCGTACTATAATTCCGATACGCACGTACACACACTGTAATGACTGAATTATATCGTTTGATGTGGTGGTGTCAATTAGCAGTAACTGTTACATAACATTCGCTGTTCGATATAAGGCACATGAGATGCTCCTGTATCTACACGCCTTCCTTACTTACTACGTATTCTAATTTTCGAACTATTGTAATCACGCCGCCACCTCAAACACTAATTATCATGAATTCAGTAAGTTAACATGTAGGTAAATAGAATATTATCTCGCAGGTGAAATTAGAAATTCAGTACCTAAGTAGTACTGCTTCGGACCTCGTGACCTCACTTTTTGTTGTTTGTTACCCGACTGCCTCGGAATGGTTTTCATTTTGTCTAAATCGATCAGTTCGAATCGTTAGCTTTATCTACTATCTATGATAGTCTATCCATTAGGTAGGCTACTCGCTGTGTAACCAAAAAATAGCAAAACCATTATTGACAACATAATTGTATCTCTAATAATTGTACGCAACTCGAATAGATTTTTTATTATTCACGTTCATGACCGCGAGAGAGGAGCTGCGTGGCTAACGAGGAGCTGCGTGGCTAAGTAATAACAGCTGCACGGGTCGATTCATCAGGTTACGCTTACCGGGGTTGGTCCGTGGATGGGTGACCATCTTTACATATCAAGACTCCTTCGTGCCTCAGAAAACACTTTAAACCGTTGGTCCCGGCTGCCATTTGTGGATCTTTGACAGTCGTTACGGGTCGTCAGAAGCGCGAAAGTCTGACAACCAGTCTTGCCAAGGGGTATCGTATTACCCAGTTAGTTAGTTGTGGAGGTCAGATAGGCAGTCGCTCCATGTAAAGTACTGGTATTCAGCTGCATCCGGTTAGACTGGAAGCCGACCCCAACATGGTTGGGAAAAGGCTAGGCAGATGATGACTTTCATGACCGCGAGAGCATACTTCATATTTTTCTTATTCAGAGAATTATTCTCTGTCCAGATCAAGAAACATTAGTTCGTACAAGCGTAGCCGGGGGCTCAGCTAGTAAGTAATACAACGAGTTTGTAAGTAATAAGTAACTACTGCCTCCGGCAACCACTCTCGTGCACAAACGTAGCTGTAAGTTAAACCCAATAGTTAGTAAAACCAATTTTAATAAAACATGGAAACACAGGACGCACCTACTAAAGCTGCATTAAAACGGTATTATCCTATAATGTGAAGCAATGCGAGACAATTCAAAGGGAATATGAAATGAGGATGGAAGAGATTCTAATGGGTAATAAAAGTGTGAAATAAGAATGTACCTACAGCGACAGGGTTGTCTGACATTACATAACTGAAATAAATACCTAAATAAATATAAACTAATATTTTTATACAAGAGAAAGACATAAGCAGGATGAGGGCTTCATGCTCCCATTATAATGCTGTCATCGCTGTATACGTGATGCACGGAACTTGAATTTTAGAATGAAAGCAACAAGAAAATTGCCGGACGTCATGGTTCTCATGTTGTACCGCCCTAGACACTCGTAGTTTTTCCCCTGAATACCGATATACGTCAGTGCTGTCAGTTTTCAATTTTCGGGCCATGTTCATAAAAAATATGACTACAATAGCATAACATAACATCACGCCTGCTATCCCCGATGGGTTACCCAGAAGTGCACTTTTATTACACCCACATTTCGGCAGTTCTTTTTAAGTCCCATGTTATAATCGCGTTTGCCACGAATAGCTTTCAAACATAAAGATCTATATATTTTTTAGTTCTTAGTTTAAACGTAAAAAAATTTAGGCGCTACAAGCTGCCCATGATGGAGAAGCAATTTTATTACTTCAGCACCGAAATGTGAACAATTGTCAGTGCACGTAACTGGCAGATCTAACAAGCATATTAATGAATATTGTATGCAACGAACGGTCCATAAACAACCTGATTAATAATGCACGTGAAACTGTTAAAACTTTTAAAGTTCCGTTATTCCGACACATGAAAATAAATCATTTGGAAAGTTAAGCGGAAATATGGCGTCGTGGGACATTCTCGGCAGCCCGCAATAAATAATTGTTGTTGCATACTGACAGCCCCAAACAGTGCCCGGAGATTTCGTCCTCTTCTTAAACTGATTTTCCGAAAAGATTGCACAGGGAACAATTTTAATGCTTACACAAAGGTGCCCTTTTCCGCGATAAATGTTGTTATAAACATTATTTCTAACACGTCTTAAGCATCTGTAGATAAAAACTTTGTAATAAGATATTATGTTATTTTATGATGTTTTAGAGTATGGTTCTGAAACATTTGAAGATGTTCACTTTACTTACCTAATTAACATATCATGACCTGATTGTCTTTGTAAATTATGTTATTAACCTGTCAAAATGTCTTGGTTTAGTTGCTAACTTAATAAGTACCTACTTGACTTTTATTCCTACTTATTTTTTTTTTTGCTAAATAAAGATTTAAAATTTTTGTACCATTGTTATTGTTTGAAAACAAACGCGTTTCTTTACTTGCTAGGCTAGGCACCTCGAGATATCTGAGCAAGAAAACAAGCATTTTCCAAAAAATTAGGCCTTTATGGCAACTTTTAAACGTGGTTTTCAGGAACTGTATTGATTGTAATTTTATTTTTTAGGAACATAGTATTTTGGAACCTATATTATTATGAAATAGGTATCATATCAAAGTTGCAATCGTTATTCCACGAGAAAATCGTTATTGAATTTTGCTGAGTGTATACATATTTTTGCTCGTGACTGTACATACCTACCCACGTACTATTAGAGAGAGGTCGTACACATAGGTGTATGACCTGTGGGTACGACCTTTCTCTAATAGTATGACCTTTCTCTAATAGTACGTACCTTTCTCTCTCTCCAAAGAAATACAGCATGAAGGCTTCGTTTTATTACCTTAAGTCCGCTGGTCTGACCAGAAGCCACAAAACAGTTCTTGTTTCAGTTACATTGCATTTTTCATTATCCGTTGGGCTTTGTCGCGACTTTATTAACGTCCGATTTGATTTTTATTTCTCCTACATCCAACTTTCATTTGTTCAGCCTAGCTCATGAAACTGTTTTATGGTTTCCGCCTGATCTCAGACACGGAAGGGTGAATGTGTTCACCTTTGAGTTAGCCTCCTTACCTGTCGTAGAATAGTAAGCATTGTCGCCGGATGGAAAATCCAATAACAGTCGTAGGTATAAATATTCTTCTGTGTCGTAGTTTTCTTATCACGTATGATCCGTATTTATTGTGTAGTACAATTTGTAAGGGATGTAGTATGGTGTCGGGCGGCGGCGCGGCCGCTGGTTGTCCTTTCTTCCGCCACGATTATTTACTTTGTCACCGCATTGTTAGACTCGAAAGCGAGGTCCCCATGGACAATGATGTATGACGTAAACAACAAAACACACAGTTCACCACCATGGCTCTTCTTAGGCCCGCTCTTAAATGCACCTACCACAAATCGTTTATTAGTTTTTATCGGTCCACAATTGAAAATACATTTAAAAAAAACATAAAGTCGAATATAGAACCTTCTCCTTTTGGAAGTCGGTTAAAAAATTATGTTCGTCCTTCAGATTTTTCTATCATAGTTTAAGGCGACGGCGACGGCGTCAAGTCAGCTTGCGAAATTCAAAGGAGGATGCGACAAAGACACCCAGAGTCGATAAGCAAACATAGTATGTCACAAATAAGCTATTTGTTTTCACTAAGACGATCTCCAAGAGAGAGAAGATCTCGGGGTTCTAGATCACATCCACATCTATGTAATGGAATCTTTCAACGTAATTCATCAACTTCTAATTGTCGTGTCTATCGAAATGAAACTTTACATTAATATGTAGTTTGGATAACAATACCTACTATAAATTGGATTCTTGGAGCTGATCTGATAATGGAGCCAGGAGGTGGTTAGTGGAACTCTTCTGTGGCTTCTAGTAAACTCCTCGAGTCCAAACTCGAGGAGTTTACAACGATTGGACTTGTGAAAACAAATCTTATTCAGCCCAAGCTCATATGATTTGTTTTCAGAAGTTCAATAGATTGGGCTTGGTAACAAGGGTCTGGTGATGGAGCCAGGAGATGTATAGTGGAATTCTTCAGTAGCTACTAGTAAACCGCACGAGTTTGGGCTCTGATTCGTTTCGAGCCACAGAAAAGTTCCAAAATTGACTGAATTTCGCGGGCTGCCTAAGCGCATACCCCTTAAGTAATTTATTTATATCTTCCAACGATTTTATTTGAGATATCACAAATAACACGCAGTTTCAGTCGGTCTGTTAATGATTCTGAAAAGCAATCATTTGTTTCCCTAATGATTAAAATTTCCATTCATAAAACTTATTATTCGTAGTCATATGAGCATATTTTAATTTCATGCTGGCTGTTTCGTATTTATTAATGTTTTAACATGTAAAACTCAGAGTAATGAGGCAGTGATTTAATAAAATAATACCAGAGCACAAACACAATGTTTTAACGGCGGTCTTATCATTTAGTCTATTTATCCATTTTAATTAGTGGGCGCCAACTCACCCTTACGGCTTCGTCGGCTTAATCAAAGCCGGTCACAGACCAATTACTGAACGCGGAATATTGAAAATACCAAAGTGTCTGGGCATCCTTGCACTGACCGGCGACCAGCAAGGGTCAGTCGCTCCTGCCGCTCAGACTTTTAATTAATTGAATAACATTAAAGTTCAGTTCAGTAATCAAATTTAATAGGGAATTTGCGAAACTGCGTCGCAAACTAAGAAAATTTGCTTAGGAGGTTAGTGTTTACTTGTCCCGAGAGCTAAAAGTTGATCCGTGATCGCTTGCTGCTTACGGAATCACTGGCTTAATTGTTTTAATTAGTTTACACTACTAAGTTGGTCTCGGTGACGTGATTGCACCAAATGAGTTTTTATTAGTGAAATTATTTGGAAACTGCAAGATTTGTGTTAGTTAAATAGTTAGTAGTTCACTTTAGTGCTAAAGGTTTTATGTCGGTAAAGTATTCGAATTCATTTTGGTACCTACATTAAATTATTTATGCATAAACCAACGCCTCAAACAATGGTTACCATTCGGAATCGACATCGGTATTCATCAGTAGGTTCCAAGGTTTGCAAACACATTATCCAAATAAGGTTGAATCAATGTGTTTCCTCCATAAAGGTATTTACGGCCTCACTTCATTATTTTAATAAAAGAGGTTCGAATTTACTTGCGTCGTGTTTCGTTCAATCGTTTTCCTCGCGGCAGTCGAGCAGTCGGAGCCATGTCGTGATTCCGAGACGTCAGCAATAATTTAACAGCCATGTCCTTGTTTATATATCGTACCTTTGATGTTCTTACTTTTGAAAACAAATAATAAAGCGTACAATTCATAATTAATGAGTAATTTAACTTGTTCTGAGTATCCAGCGACATTTACGTCAGCTGTCACACAGGCATTTTAAATACTGTGATAAAAAGTGCTTGCAATAAAACTACGCCGTGATCCAGATTTATTGTACTTTTAATAGTTTACAGAATTGCGGGAGTGACAAATTGATTTTACAAAATAAATATAGTCAGATGACAGATACTAAAAAATAAATAAATAGTGCTGTGGTAAAATATTTCAATTTCTGTGTGTGTGTTTTCGCCGTCCATTCTGTTGTTTCATTTTAACTACCATGTAATTTAAAGTTTCATTGAATTTTTTAATGAACGCCTTATAACATTGTAGAAACATATTGATTGATTACTTTGAATAATGACAAATTGACATTGATTTACTGCTGGTGATTGCGAAAAATTCAAGGTTCAACTATGTGTTGGGCACTTATCCTGTAACGATTGAGCTCAGAGATCAGGTACTTACATTTTCGGGGGGTCGGACCAACCTGTTAGGGGAGGCGCCGCTGACGCGTGCGCTGCGCACGCTCAACCTCATAGCGAGTGAGACGGATTTATTTGTTCTCTGAGTGAATTCACAAGGAATGTATTGTTTGTAATTAGTTATAGATGTTAGTATATATTAAGTTAAGATAAGCGCATTTATCGCATTGGGTTGTCCTGTAATGGTAGATGTAAGTTGATGAATAAATAAATAAATAAATAAATAAAAAATATGTTATATTAGTGTCAGATTCAAAACTTGCCTTTTTCCTGAACTGAATAATCTCCAATATTTTATTGAAGTAAATACATTTAAAAAGATAATTTAATATAAGAACTTCACTGTCATTATAATTCACTATCCTTAATGCATTGATTACTTTATGTCATTAAACTGAAATACTCGATCAGTCTGTGCCTTGTAGAGTTAAAATATAAATCGGAGAATTTCTGTTTACCTACACTGTTATGTTTAAATTTCTGTTAAAAAAAATTGCGGTGACATGGGGCAGTTCATTACGATCAGTTCACACCGAGACGTGAAGCGACGCGCACTTTTTTATGATCCGATACAATATCGAATTTATTTACTACACAATAAGGTACACGCGCTGCGCAACCCCGCGCATCTCAGCGTACTTTGACACGTGTCTACCCTCGCACTGAAATTATACCTTTTCGTGAAGAAAATAAGTTCGATAATGGTTAAAAAAGTGCGCGCAGCGTTGCGTCGCTTCACGTCGCGGTCTGAGCTGACCCTAACTCTTTCTATACATTATTATAAAATAAAGTCACTTTTCGTGTTTGTGCTCGTTGTCCTTTTAAACTACGCAACGGATTTTGATGCGGTTTTCAATATCACTTAGATAATTTATTCCAGAAGGTATATGTGTATAATATATTCATATTAAAGATACTTATAATAAAGAAATGTCGAAGTTTTGGCCAGCAGTAAAAACCGTGAGAAGTAGGGGCGGGTTGCTAGTAGAGTTAAAAATAAAATGAAACCGTGATTAGTTAAATAAGGGTTTATCAAAGTACAGTAGAGGGCAATATTATAGAAGAACTGGAAAACAAATCGCACAATGACCCCTTCTTAAAATAATTTATCCCATTTTGATGTCAAGAAACTGATCCTATTTTAGTTATAGGAGGCTATTGTGGTAAACCTGCTACTTAACATGACTGTGAGATAATTTAATATAACATCTATTTATGCCACATGGTATGCAAAATACAATACAAGTACATAAAAAGAAAACAAAGAAAGAAAAGTTATTTATTCTGCACAAACAAAACGCACATTACAAAAAAATTATAATATTATAAAATACGCACATACAAAGTAGCCAAAAGTCTCGTATTCAGGCAGTAGAAGTTTATAAATTTTATCTATTGTATGATGTCAGGGCCAGGGACCAAAGACAATTTACATTGCGTAATTACTCTGTGTAAGACACATTCATGTTTTGGACAAATAAATGATCTTATCTTAATATTTCGTTTGTACGAGGATGGCCATTAAAAGCTTTTGTTTTCACTAATAAACTACAAGCAAAAAAATCAAAGGAAAAACTTACTTATACTTTTAATTAATCAAAGTACTTACCCAATTTTGTGTGACATACGCACTTACAAAGTATTATTAATGGCCTGTGTACAATTTGATTCACTCTACAAATATTTACGTGACTCCATAATAAAATCTTTGGTCCACATTCATCAAAACGCGTGAAAAAACGATCAAATATTCGCAATGAGTAGAACTAATCGCTTTATCGCTAACACAGGGATTTTCGTCAAAGCACTTTAGGCCTACCTTCATTGTATAATAAAACAAGTTTGTCAGCAACATGAGTTTGTGGTCAAATGTAAACGACATTCTCTACCTAACCTAACGTTTGAATCCTTTGAAATTTTTTATGTCCATTTTGTGAATATGGAGCTTTTATTATTTCATGTTTCGATATTTTCTCTGTACTGTAGAAAAAGTAATAGAAGCAAAAGGTCACGGACTTTTTCGATTTCGCTCGCGCAACTTGAATGACGAGTTTTTGTGGACACACTTTATTTTTTTTTGCAAAGTATGATGTGAATAAATTATTGCACGTTGCTTAATTTCTCTTTTCGGTTGATACAATGGAAAGTGTATTCTATAATGTTTTTCTTCATTGTTTATTCAAGTCCTCGAGTCTCACTTGATTTTGATATTTGTAGTATAGTAGACAATACTACTAAAATAAACAGTGTAGATAGATGTACTAAATATAACATAGCAGGATTGGCGAAAAGCCATTTGGCCAGACTGATATGATCATCATAAATTGATGTAATCAAAGCGTAATTGATCGTGTGACATCACACACGATCTATTTAATGGCGGCAATGTGTTCTCCCCGTATGGTTTTAATTACTCTTTATTCTCAATAATATGCCAAATAGCAGCCAGATATTAAAATCATAACAATCATTGTACACAACGATTAATTCAAGTCAATATTGATGATCTAAATGAGCTTCCAGTTCTGATTCCGGTACATTGTTAATTTGCGTTTATTTTACTTTGCTATTCAGTTTCAAATTGTTCACAGAGATCTGACAGGTTCGTATGTAAGATCTTTCCTTTTACATGTATGGAATACATATTAGAATGATCAAATTATGCATGGATCTCGCTCTATCTCAGACAGGAGAAAAGGTAATA
Organism: Lithophane leautieri; assembly: GCA_949152455.1. Classification (NCBI taxonomy): domain Eukaryota; kingdom Metazoa; phylum Arthropoda; class Insecta; order Lepidoptera; family Noctuidae; genus Lithophane; species Lithophane leautieri. Next base: position 14,502,736 of record OX424458.1, on the reverse strand, counting down.
TTTGAGTTGCAACAATTCGACCTCTCACATTTTTATATTCCATTCTCACCACTACGGCAGCTAAAAATATCGTTTTAACATTATTGGGCTTTGATTTAGTCATAAAGCTTGCCAGGTTTCAGTGAAAAAAAAAGAAAAGAACACTGTATGATAATTTTATTAGGTATAGAGACTAACTCTAAAAGCGCTGCGCGGGCCACACTAGTTCACGCCACGAACTATGAACCGAAGTATCAAAAGACGCGGTAGCTAACATGAGAGAAGCTAAACGAACTTAGCTTAAAATAAAAATAATTCGTTAATTATTAAAACAGAATTACGTTCGAGGAACGTTTGAAAAACGAGCTTTATAATATATCTGAAATAACTTTGGTTGCATATTTAATTTGTTTCATTAGGCACATATCTTGCTCGAAGGTAGGTATGCTCGAGCCATTGAACTGCAGAGGTGGAGTCAAACGTAAGCTACATAAAACTCAGCGACAGTATTGGGATCCGGAACGATTGTAATTGCTCTAAGAACGGTCCTGAAGGGGTCCCGGCACTCAGGGCACATTGTCAGGTTGTTTGCTTTCCACCGTGCCTGTAATCCTATTCAATGATGTGTGTGTGTAAGTGTTTGTGTGTGTAAGGCTTAAGACGCCACCGCCGGCTCCCTTTATTTATTTTTACAGCCTCGTGTCAAGTCCACGTTGAGAGCATTTGTCTCCCACGTGAGCGTATTATCTCTAACATACGACGTGTGAATGTCGCTGTACATTACATATATTTTTGTATATTTATCATTTCTCAGACAACTCATTTCAACTTTGCATCACGTGACCTAAAATCACTTTGTCATTTCACTATTTGATTTCCCATAAAGTTGGTTTCCAACGTGAAGCTCAAGCATGAACTTTTGTATGATAGAACTCAATACATTAGCTAGATAGGTTTGAAATTGCGAATGGGTATCAACCATAGAGTAATAAATTGAGTCTAGGCTCTCGTCTAGTCGAAGTTTTCACATATAATGGGTCGGTTGTCGACGTAATGGTCTGTCTGCATTTAACTTGCTGGAGCTAAATTAACATCGCATATTAAGTCGGCCTATAAAGGTATTAAAAAGTTTTCAACGGTGCCGTTCCATACATTGGAAATTAGGAATATTAATGTCTTTCGTTTAACTTTTTCAAAGAAAGGGGTCTCTGTAGTACTGTGCGGTGGTATGAGACGGCGCGTGATTTTCTGGCTGAAAGTATATGAGCAACGCGGGATACACAAGCGAAACTTTTCGCCGGAAACACATAATCGCTCGGCTCCAGCCCTAACGTCGTCACTATGCAAATTCAGTGCTGGTACTAAATAAAACGTGCTTTTCATCTCATCCCACACTTAGCGCCTGTCAAGACGCGAAACTTAGTACGCAGAAGCCCTGTTTGGCGTTGACTATAATTATTCTGTGATGGACCACAGTTGACATTTGTAAAGAGTACATAGTACAAGTTCTTACCTAGTTTTTGTAAGATATTACTAAGTATACTTTTAGTGAAACTGCTTCTAGATATCAGCGTTCCATTGAGCATCAAAAGAAACGGTTTTGTATGATCAACGGCTGTTATGATGGCCAACAAATTGAAAAGAAACCTCAAGGAAAGGTTCACTTGAATACCGATTCACGTATTGATTGCGAACCATCGTGGATTGCTATTGTTACGTGCAAAACTGTAGAATTCTACTGTGCCCTACATTATTTGTAGTTTAACAGTAGTTTTACAGAAATAATCTTTGTACATAGAAGTGATCGTGTTGCTTCAGTTGTGGTTTTAAAGAACTGAGTAGAATATATTCTGTACGTACCTACAACAAACAAATCGAACTCAAATTTATAAAGGTACATACCGTCATGCAATACCTGGGTGAGATATAGCTAAATAATACAGAAGACATATATGCACATAAGCAACGCGCGGATTTAAATATTGAAAAAGGCATCGAAACACTTACACATAAATAGAAAAACAATATAAGTACATTTGTACATTTTATTTTTATTGTGGCAAATAAGAGGCAGAACCGCAATTACTCGTAGTTGGCATTTAACAAAAAGTTTGCGATGCAGTCGTCTGAGCACACCCTCGACTTTTGCATTTAAAGCTTACATGTAATAATGGTCCTATTTCACACGAACCAGGAATCGTTTGTGGTTGGCCCGATGGCTTTACGCAACTATTTGACCTGCACTTTCTGCTTAATTGGTTGGCAATCATGTTATTATGCTTGATGCGGTGCCGACTAATATTGAGTTTAATGTTGAATGTTCACATTTGGTCGTCTATAGCCGGTGCCTATGTAAAACATCACAGCCATTGCCAACATTGCCGTAATTTTATTGATACATACAGAGATGATCAACGGATACTCGCCCACTTGCATTTAACTATAAATTAGGAAAAGTATAAAAACCGTCAAAAACATCATTGATTTGCTCAGCACACAGGCTATACAGAATATTGTAGCTCGTACAGACTGGCGTGATATCGCGGACAGCCAGCTTGGACGGACCTTTACACGCTACCATCACATACTTGTGATCTTTCATGGCTCGCCTATTCGTTATCCAGTGTCCGAAGCCTTGCCGCCCCTGGCAGGTCTCAGCTGGCTGCAATTCTACAAGGGTTACCGACTAGATCCCATTGTAACGGGCTATTCCGCAAAACATTCCGAGTTTGAAGGCCCCGGTAATCTCGCTAATCCGCAGCAAACCGCACGTACACAACTTCTAAATCTGATTTGACCCCTACAATAACTAGCTATATTTGTTCTCAACGACAACATACAGCTGTGTTTAAGGGACAAAGCTTCATTGTCATATTAAGGTAGATCGGAAGGATGGGAAGATGTATAATTTTCAGTGTTTTATTAGCCGCAGTAAACCGTGATAAGAATATTGAATGCTTTTAGTCATAATAGTTCCGTGATCCTTTCCAAGAAGCGAGTCATATTACGACCATACCAGTAGTATGAGGAAGCCTCGATCGGCTCATTCAGTAGTATAGTCTACACTTATTGGTTTTTTATTTCCTAGACAGAAGACGGTAGCAGCGGCAGCAGAGATAATTTTCAATCGCGGTCTGAATGTAACTCAATTAATACCTATTTTTACAAGACCGTCTTATTGGCTGGTCCATTTAATATAGCTTACATTATGATCGACATCACCGCCAAAAGGTAATGATTGTAATTGTTGTGTTACCTGTCATAGTTTGGCATTAATTACGAGTAGGGTTCCCGCGGAGGGTAAGGATGTACTCTTGACAAAGGACCTTAATAACGGACATGAAATTTAATTCTGAACTGTTTCGTTTTAGTTCTGAAGTACCAACTTGTTTTACTGCAGTTGTATGCGTTATAAGTAAAAACTTTTATGAATTTGGAATTAAATCGACGACTGAAAATATCTTTTAAAAACTCCTTATATTAGGAAGAAATACCTACGTGATTTAGGTAGTTTTTTTTAATATTTTTTTATTTATCCTGGAATGCCATACAGCAATTACACCAACGGGGCAAAACATTGACATATATCTTCGTGTAATTATGTAGAAAAGGTAATGAAGTTTATCAGGCAGAGGAACACATCCGTATAGAAGCTTTCTCATTAAATTCGATTACGTAGCCCTTAAGGATGCCGGTGGATGAATAATCTTAAGCATAACAGATGAGTACAAGAATATGCTAAGTAGGCAGGTATGTACTGACCTAATCAAGTTATTATTGTGACTAAGCGTAGTACATAAGCAAACAGCCAGTATTCAAACGAAAAACATTATTAAAACACAGTAATTTATGTATTTCAATTAGGAATAATAACTGAATGCAAAGTTCCATCTAAGCCGCGGATGCGCTTAATCCTAGTTAGCATACGAAAAGCACGTATCTAGTGTTTGTGTTTCGACACATGTACCTATCTAACGCCACCTGTACACAATGGTCGATCCTGGCCACACTTCAAACTAGTACTTAGACAGACCTCTTGCACACGAATTGAGCGATGGCCGCTCAAGTGTGACCTAAGTGGCAGTTGTGTACAGAAGGCATAATATACGTTCAGCGGCTCTGAGCATTATACTGTTTACTTTACATCTTCGTACTCTGTGGCTGGCTCGTCCTGAACATAATTCAGAGACAATGTGTGCAGTGTAGCCTGTCCCCACTCTAGCACGTCGCAGGCAACTCCTTGTGTGTATCTCTTTACGAATCTCAAGTAGGTACTTTTCGCATCAAATACCTATAGCAGTGCTCCCGTACTACCGTCGCACGCTCCGCTACTTCAAAGCGAATTGATTACTGCATTATGTAGCCATTCAATTCTGTGATGGGTTCCAAAATGGTTTATTCGGCAATCAATCTTATTAATCTCACTGAGGGACCAACAGTCGTTAAAGACTCCAAGCACCTCACACGTTATTCGGGACACATAATCTGGGATCCCAAACGGATGATATTCGCTCAATCGCTTTGTGCCGAATGGAGAAGTAAAACCGAAATCAGGGTCGTTAATACGCTCAACTCGAACATTTTTGTCTAAATACTTACGAGTATCTTACTAATAGCCCCCACTGTATAAGTTCCTCACGCATTTTGACGACCTTCTAACGTCTGACCTAGTTTGCTCAACACTTAGGTATCTTGTAAATCTTTTAACCAAAAAGAGAAAAATGTAATTACTTTATTCATCATTATTCAGGTACTCTACAAATATAATTTGAAAGCTCTTAAAAGCGCAAAGTAAGATTGAACATTTCAGGAGTTCATTCGTTCCCTACTGTTGGATTTATAAACCTCTAAGTACATTGCAAGCAGCATTCTGTATCTACTTTTTTTTTCTCGAACACGATTTTAGACGTCTGTTGTAAAATTGATACTTTGTTAAGAAGACTGATATAACATTATATTTATGCTTACAGTTTTAGCTGGCCAGACACAATAGAACAAACACTTTGGTAGTTTAAAGTTTACTTCCATCCTGCATCGGCGACAAAGACTAATATAGAATAAGTATAAAATATTTTAAGCGATATTAAATTAGAATCCAAATAAACGAGAACCGTATCAAGTGGTCATTAGTAACTATACTTAGAAGTAACAAAAACTGCAACAAGCTTTAATCTTTGTGTCTGCTTTCAAACTTTTTTCCAATTACTTTCTACTGAGAGTAATTGAAAAGATTAAGGCGACTGCCTCGGCTGCAAATAGTAGCGCACTAATATTTTCATATATTTTTATTGCTAAGGTATTTCATATTTCTCCTATAAATAAAACAAAAGACGTTCTGAAAAACAAAATCGTTGGATTTATTAGATGCAACAAACCAATTCAACATGTTAGTCACATTTCTATATTATTATGAATGTTATTAAACGTTTTAAGTGTATAAAAGTAAAGAAATATTCGTATTATGAAATATATTACACACATCATACTCTACAGTCTTATTTACTACGTGTGCATATATGTAGGTGTGTAGATACATAAAACTACAGTGCTGCTTTATTTTCTTGCCGCAAGCATATCTTTTGGCCCAAGAAACTTATTGTGGGTTCATCTTGATCCCTGATTTCCCCCGAGACAGCCTGAAATTCACTGCTTAGAGTCAATTGTGGTCAGTGCAGTGGAATACGGGTCAGTAGCCTGAGAACTGAACCATTATGATAAGAAAAAAATTATTGAGGTACGAAATGAAAGCCTCTAGTACTAAAATCAGATCTCTTGCAAAACATTTGTCAATTAAGAGCTTCCTTGTTCAAGTGGCACGATGAGATCATGGTTTAAACGTGATTGTGTTTGTCGGCGACTGAGGTACGTTCACAGCTTCCCCCACCCCCACTCGACTCAATTCTCTCTCACACCGCCTCCTTTTCTCACAAGAAATCTCTCTTGGTTCTACATAAGCCGTAAATCCTTAATACAGATTATTCTCAAGCAAACGAATAAGTATCTACATCAGCTTAAAACATGTTGAAGTGAGTTCTTTAAACAAAACAACTCAAATGAAGTATTTTAAAATTAAAACTTTATAAAGCAAACAACAATGATTCGTCTGTCAGAACAGGCCAGCCGTTTTATAATTTACCTGGTGCCTGGCGTGCCTGTGAGGCTGGAGGAAAGCTTTCCAATTAGCTTCCCAGATGGATCTTAGCCAGCTATGTATGAAAAATAACTGAATATGTGATGTATTTAATTACGCACATTTGATTGAAAACTACTTAGACTTATGATTTATTTAGTAGGTACTATCCGTGACCCTAACAGTGATCTAGTATTTTACAAAGGTGTGTACCTATAGGTATAGCACAAAGAAATTGAGGCAACAAGAAAACCAGCTGCCGATAATGGTGTTGTAACATAAACGTCTGCTTTGTCGACGATGACACGGCGCGCGGCCACCCCACGCCACACAATATTACGAAACGAAAAGAAAAACTTTTTTCTATTTATGTAGGACATGAACACAAACCTACATGGAAAACTTATTTCAGCTTTGAGATACGTATACGTATCACACTCATATCTATCCTCACGTAATGGCGAGGAGAAATAGAAAACTTTCACGAATTTGTAAGATTCCTAGAAGAATTCTGTAATGTAAAAATAAAACAAAATCCCGATGGAGCTGCCCCGGAATTTTTCGCTAAACCCATAAGTGGTATGTTCATACATGAATAAGTACAATAAAGCGGAATGCATAAAACGTTATTTAAACTCCTATAGTATCATGTCCTTTTGTGATCCATAATTTTCCGGTAGAATTGTTTAACAAGTGTCGGCGTTTTGATCTCTTTCATAAAACTTAATTACCAAGTAAAACAATCCTCATTATATTTTTATTTTGAAAAAATGTATGTTTTTGGAACCGAATATGAAACACATTAAAATGTATACTTGAGTGAGGAATGCAGCGCCTCGCTTCGTTACCAGTCTAGTGTTTTTGCAGAGGATGGAAAAAATTAAAGTGTAATGTCGCGACAGTTACGAGTATAGTTTCGACACTCCGCTTTCTTCTATATGCGGCTTTGTTCATTCCTCATGTTTTAAATTTAAAATTACAACGTAGAGTTTTAGAGTAGAGTACCTTATGGCTACAGGCTTCTCTCCGGCCCACGTTCCTACAAGGACCAGTCTTATGTTAAAAGTTTAAAACACTTAGAACTAAATCTCGTGCACAAACATTGTGCTCGGTATACGAACACTAAAAGTAGTTCTAGTCAGTACCTAATAACATAATAAGTTACTAAAAGATTTTCTAATATGTAAACACAAAACTGAGTGCGTCTTGTGAGTAGATATTCTGACCCTAGACTGTTCATACAAATGTTATTTTGTCCGCTTATCGAACCAAGCCGAGGAAATATACCTATTTAAATCCTTATAAATAAAACGCCGGGAAATACTAACTCATTTCAATAAGATTTTGTTGGCTTCTATGAGTTGAGAAGTTTCCAGAGAAGTACTTTTGCTTACTCTTAGCGACCGTATAATTTTGTCAAAGTAGCTTTTTCCTTTTCCATGTATGGTTTTGTTTACGCTAAGTGTTTTTTGTAAATAAATAATTATTTTATACTTTCCCTTTGCAACTTTGCCCACTTATTTGAGAAAGGAAACGGCCAAGTTATGGCATTGTGTGTCTATTTATATCACTGTTTATTACATGAAAGCTCGAACCAACCGACCGTAATTGATGTTTAACCACATTATAGGTACATGTATTACAAGTTTCTTACCGTTACAATTCAGAGCGTCATTACTTACCTAGATCGGATATTTTAAGTGGGAAAGATTCTATTGCAGTGTAAAAAATGTCGGTCGGTCTAATAGGTTCTGGCTAAACTCCTGGATACGCATTCATGGAAACCAAATAAAGTTATTTATGATTGCAGCAGATACGATGGACATTTGAAACTACTACATACTTTTATAGATACACAGGCAGGCATGTTCTCTGTACTCATTTTGAACGAACGAACGAAATGCTGTAAATAAAAAAAATTAACTTTATTTCACGCTTCCATAATATGGAAATATTTAATCAATATTTTTGTAAATAGATTTTATTGCCATGTTCCGTGACGTGTAGTTCGTAAACCAACCGTCTAAGAAAATAAATAACATAGATTCGTGTACGTACAAGTTCACAGTTCATCTTAACGAGTATTACAGAAAGGCACGTAACCGCATCAGGTAAATGTTTGAACGAACGTATAAACTTCATACCGGGACTTTCGCGAGACTTCGGACTGACCGACTACATTAATATTTATAATTAACGTACATGTAGACCCCGTATCATGTCTAATCTGTGTTAATTATACCTAAATTAAATTAAGTTAGAGGAAGAGCCAATTTTAATTTGAATTCTTCACAATTTCTGAGACAGATCCTGTCAACACAAATCTGACTTTCTATTGACGCAATCTTAAGTCCGATTAACTTCGGATTTTGTCTTTCCAATATTTCAAATAAAACACAAACAGCTTCTTAAAGAGTTTAAATCTGCTTTCAAAGGGTTTCAGTACCATGAATTTATATGGCTTTTAACCCTATTAGTTTCGTGAAAACAGACCTGTCTATGTTTTTAGACATTTCACGGATTAGAGATTTTTAGGAACAAAAAATCGTCCTGCCAGGGTCTTATCTCCCTAAAAAATCGTTTTCATTCTCCTTCACATCTGTCAGTAGCGACTGTAGCGAGGCCCGGCCCACCAGAAGGGACTTTTCTAAGTTATTAGTGCCCTTTGAATGAAGTACCAAAATATTTCAAGACACGTGTACTAATTCGGAGACGCGAACATTTAGAACGTACGTCTTCACTATGATTTCACGTTACGTGATTACATTGTAACAAATTAAGCAACTTTCCACTAACACTCATCGACTTAACGAACGTTTCATTAATTAATTAGTTACATATATGTTTAGCTTAGCGAGATGGATCCACTTTAATGTTCCGAGCCCTTTAATGTTAATGTAATTGTGGTATACGTACGTGTACTTGTAACGTATTCGTATGCTTCATATATGCATTATGCAGGCTTCCGGAGCTCGGACTCTCTGATGGCATTACTGTACTTCACATATTATACTCGGCAAATGTTCTGCGGAAAATGAAATTGTAGTTAGACGCTAACCTACTAACCGCACGAGTAATGAAGAATTTATTTATGCTTCACCCCTTAATAACTATTTAATTAAATCGTGAAATACACTTAGAAAAAAGAATTCAGGCACTATGTAGGTAATATAAAACAGGTTTGTGCTACGAATATGTGTTTATTTTTCAACTGCATGGTTCTGGTTATGCAGCCTCCACTTAGAGAAAGCTACGTAGTGTATTACTAACATTTTATTGAGAATGTTAGTGTGTGAGCTCTAAAATTTACCTGTTACTAAACTATTGAAGGCACTTTCTTCTCCTTCTTCTGAATCGGTCCATCAAGGCTTACGATTGTGGGGACATAGGTGTAGATACAGATTAACTTGCTTAATTTTGACGTTTGAAAATTCTGAACCACAAAATGTAACTTTCTTATTTTAAACACAGCCAGCATTGTTTCTACCTACAATATTGTACTCATCTCCCTGGGTGATGGGTATTATGGTTTCCAATTACTCAATATAAAATAAAGAATCCATTTTCCAGTATATTCGACGAAACAATGGTTAAATCCTCAAAAAGAACCGAAAATTATTTACGGAATAATGCGTGTTGAGTGGCTCACATGCCTCCTGTTCAAAATATCTTTGAATACACTTACATCAGGGTGTCCTGATTGCGTAGTTTATACTTATATATTTAATAGATACTCAAGGGCGCCGAAAAAAAACACTATTCATTGTATAGTCCATACAGACCATACAGTTAACGTCTTTTTTTTGGGCGCAATTTATTTTTAATTTTTTGTTGTAGTGGACGTAGTAGTACACATCCTCTGAAAATTTCAAGTGCCTACCTATTACAGTTCAAAAGATACAGCCCTGTGACAGACGGACTAACAGCGGAGCCTTCGTAATTATGTTGGCAACCTTTGGGTACGGAACCCTAAAAAAAAACAATCAATAACACTATGTACAAAGTATGAACTTTCTTGCAACAACGTTTAGTCGTGTTTGTGAACATTTAAAGTTCGCGATATTTTCTCCTTAAACTTTTAACTACATGTTTAACAGCCCAGGTTCTAAGAAATCTTTCGTTCGTATACACTTTGAAAGGTAAGGCTAGGGTCAATTTCCGTCTGCAGTTAGTTAGGTAGCAAACATTGAAAAATTTAAATAAGTATTAATACTTTTTTTAAATTAACCATCAAGAGTTTTCATCAAACCATGCGAGATTATTAATTTTATTTTTTCATTTTCTCCCACTATTTGATGAATGTGTGGTACTATGTCAAGTTGGTGTCGGCCAGTAGGTAGATCGGACGCCTCTAATATCGACTTCATTTTTAAGCAGACAGACTTACATAATTTATGTTAAAAAGTTACATTTTTCAAATTATTACGTCAATATTTTATTACCCTAAGTTAATTACCTTTTTGTGGTAATAATTTACACTTCTGAACCTTTTATTATTCAATTATTCGTACAATACCTACATTACCGTTCCAAACCAAACTTATAATGAGGAAAGTTTTGTTTGTTAGGGATAAACATAAAAAGCTTTGGCTACACTCGACCACACCTACTGAATAGCCTATGACTGTGTGTATAGTATCAAACGAGTCACGTGTGTCAAATCCTTACTAATATTATAAATGCGAAAGTAACTCTGACTGTCTGTCTGTCGCGCTTTCACGCCAAAACTACTGAACCGATTTAAATGAAATTTGGTACACAGGTAGTCTAGAGCCTGAGAAAGGACATAGGCTACTTTTTATCGACATACCAAGCGGGCGAAGCCGCGGTCGGAAGCTGGTTAAAAATTAGATAATAAACACGATCTCATAAAATATTCAGTAACAATTTGTAGTATTAATAACCCGTTGCACATTCCAGTCTTCATTATTCATTGACGAATGGCTCCATGACGTCTGCTTAATGAAATGTTTCAATAAAGCAGTAACATAAAAGCATCCGAACATACACAGGAAAAACATGCTTCAGGAAAAACGATTATCCCAAAAGAATGATGGGAATTGTGTGCTATACTGCATAAAGTAAATAATTAATTTTGGGCTAACATATCAAAGTGCCGGCCAAATAAGTAAAAATGTTATATTCCGTTTGAACATGTTATTCTCTTCACTTTTCACTATTGGGCCAAAACCGTAGGGCAATTTTGAAGAATACTGTTTTCAGTATATTTTATAGCTAAAATAATAAAAAGTAATCTAATTAAAGTAATAGCTTGTAGTAAATGAAGGGAAAACCGTACTCTTTCGGAATATAGCTGTTTTTTTGTTTGGCCGGTTCTTTCACCTCTTTAGCCGAAAAATTTATGGACGGTGAATGTTCTCCTTTTTTCCGAACCCTTGCCTACTCATTAGTAGGCATGTATTCGGTGAAAATAGCTGGTATGGTGGTGGTGATGGTGGTATGGTAGCTTTGGTATTTCCATTCATATTTTGCACTTGATTGGACAAACTAACCCCAATTTGTATGGAAATCTTTGGAGATCATGAACAGAAACGTGGCATGCAGTATTTATGTTCCCTGATGACTTAATTAAGCCAACCGCATCGCAGGAGCTCTTTAGTGGAATCAGTGTACACAGATAGTAGGCAGATGGGGAGTGAATGCTCTCTTGGTACGGAAGTGCGTGGTTAGGCGTACGGCATGTGAAACTTGGCGGAGTATCCCAACGTTCCACGGTGGAGCTCGAATTTAAGAGTGGTTGGACCAATTCTTTTTTACACTATGTCGTAACTATTGTTTGTTGAGATGGCTTACATGATTGGAACTTCGGAAGAACCACTTTTGAACGAACGGATTTGATAATTTTCATAGGTACCTGTTTTCGAAATGCCTGATGTATAATTACATGTGGGTAGGGTAGGTATTATTATTTTGAATAGTATGATCAAAAATAGTTAAGCTTTAGAAACGAATCCTATTTGCTAAACTTTACAAAATTCAAAAGAAAACCAAAACTTCGTTTTATATTTGGCATGTTTTCTTTTGTATTTCAAGTTGTTTGCTGGGTTGTGGAGGTCAGATAGGCAGTCACTCCATGTAAAATATTGGTATTCAGTTGCATCCGGATAGACTGGAAGCCGACCCCAATATAGTTGGGAAAAGGCTAGGCAGATTGATGTTTTCCGAAGCCGCGTTCAAAAGGTAATACTTATTTATCTCTATAATATTCGCTCGAGGAATACGACACTAGCTGAATTTTTTGTAAGGAATAAATTAGCCAATCAATAATAAAAAAAAAACTTCGGAACTCGTTGTCTTTAACGTGAAACGTTCATAAAACCACACCGGACATACTAAGATCTCGATAAAAGAAGAACATATACGTGTACCTACCTACTATATACTTACATCTGCAGTTTTCAACTCGATCTAAAATAGCAACTCCCTGGCTTAGACATTTCACAATGAACCAACGACAGACAACCAGCGTCCAAACACGGTCGGATATTTTGTTAAAATCATTGGAAGTTGTTACATGTAGCACACTTTTAACTCGTAATTTATATCTCAGAAAGTGCTTAAACACTTTTGTCCTTTGATCAGGCATTTCTCTGGGTGCTGCCCTGTGCGTTGGCACCACCTTAATGAAGTTTGCGTTGTGCTTGCCAGCTGTCGTCCTGCACCTTTGTTTTTACTATGCACTCACAAACGGCCTACGTCAGACGGACGTTTGCACGTTTTTTCATAAATCTCCGAATATTTCCCATTGGACGGAATGCTTTTCCTTTTTGTGCACACAACGTATGAATTTTCCTTTCAACATTCCGTAGTGCTTTTCTGAAAATTTCGATTTGAATCTCACCGAAGTCACTGCAAAATTCAGTCAAGTCCTGTACAAAATATAAATAAGTATATATTGAATAATGTCGATATTGAATAAAATGCCGAATAGATACATATCATGTTTTACTAAAGTTGAATGAGTTTTGAGTGAACAACGTAAAATAAAAGCCAATATGTTGTATTACTTATAGTTTACAACTCGGCCACTAAGGGGCCAGCATTGAAAACTTCCCGAACGCCCGATATTGAAATCAGATAAAGTTATTTTTATTGTCGCTCTATGGCTTCTTCGGGAATATATTGTTTTGTTGGCTAAAAACTTATAAGATTTGGGCAAAATGTTACGTCCTACATGACTGAGTTTATACGCTACTTTGGTTACAGTTCTATTTGTATTTCTGTTTTTTTTTGTTACGTTATGTAAACTAACCTTAATTGAATAGTTTACAGAGACATTTTACAAAATATCTGAGAGATTTAACGTAAAAAATATAACTATGCGGCTACCCCAATAAACTATTAAGCATTTCCAACACTGTAAATAAAAGGGTATAGCTTTGTTTGCATGATGCATGTTTAAAATCCCGACGCTGAAAATGCTGTAATAAATTAAAAGCTTTGCAGACTGTCAGTAAGCGGCACTTGTAATATACCTACGTACCTAATTAAAAGTTTTAGACGCATTGTTCTTGCCTACTGCAAGTTGCACACAAGAGCTCGTACGGAGCGGAGAACTAAATCTCAATTTGGAGAAAGTTTACTTGCCAATAGTCGAGATACTTGTCGGTTCTGGCTAAAGTGTTAGATGCTGGATATCGCCGAAACTAAGGTTGCCAAATGCTTGGACACTGCACACTCTGTCAATGTAGAGATCTTCTGCTGAATACCTACCAATAATTGCGGATTGCTTCAGCGGACTTCTACTTATTTTTATACTACTTGAAAGTTACTTGTTTGATACTTTATGAATTCGCAGTTCCCGCGAAGAATGAGATTCGTTCTCGCTTCTAGTGATTGTTGATTCAAACTTAGGGCTGAGAGCATGCAGATAAGTGCAGTGTTCTTTATAAAGTAGGTAGGAATGTCAATGTAGCGGCTAAAGATAAACACGGCTTTCCCAAAATACGTTAAACCACGTTCACGTTAACCAGTTTGCACATCGGTGATCGTATTTTTACTTTGTGTCTGCGTTTGTCTGACCGAATAACAATAACATGAGCTGGATTTCATTAACGCGTCAACGTCAACGGCTTTTGAACGAAAATTCGCGGTTGATTTAACGAATGCTGTCCGGTGAAAGCCATTGGTATTTTACATGTATTTATGAACTGGATACCTACTATCCTAAGGCAGTAGATTAATTTCGTTCTCGACTGTAGCCCGTTGGAAATAGTACATTACTGTCGCGGCCTGTAACTGGGCGATTGATGGACGATCGTGAAAATGTCGGCCGAGGCGAAGCCGAGGTATACATACGTCAGTCCATCAACGCTTGGTTGCGGCCAAGGCTTGTATAGAACTTTTCTCAAACAATGCGCGGAAATTCAAAGTTCAAACTGAGTAAATTAATTATAAATGACGGACAACGATCATTTTTCACGTGCCTATATGCTCATTTGTTTCATTTTTACTTTAAACAACACTATTTGCAAGCCAAATCGAAATTTAAATAAAATCTTTGGTAAGTTACCTCCTTGGTTGCCATTGTAGAAGTAAAAAGTTCGTTCCATTTTTAAATAACACGACAGATATGAGTTTTCATAGTAATTTATTTGGCCGCTAAACACGACAGATATGGATTTTCATAGTAACATTGCTGGCCACATCGTCACTTGTTTTTGACCAGTACAGCAATTTCGATTAATCCCGAAGAAGGTTGTCAAAATAATGCTCGAATTTCCAAGTATGTTTGAGAAATAACATATTTCCTAGTTCTTTGAGAAAATCATGCTCATTGCACAGATGTTCTTAGAAATCCTCTATACGTAACTGCGCCTACATGAGTCTTTTACTGTCGGCCTCCTACAATATTTGTTCTTATCATTCTGTTTGAGAAAAGTAAATGAAACAATGTTCCAGCAACCGTTCTACGAGATGTCGGTTTAAGTCAATTCGATATTAAATATACAAATCCGAGAACATACCTATATTATCCATATACCTTTGTAGGGTCATAAACATAACCTGAGCACGAGTAGCTGTGGGTTATGACGCCCCCGTTTCAAATATCTCAGGACAAGGAGATTATAAATCTGTTCCGGATATCTAGTTGGTAATAATATGTCACACACACATTTGTTAGTGGCGAGCTCCTGGCGAAGCACTTTGCTAGTGTCGTCATTGAAATGTGTTAGGTCGGTGATGTATGGGGACACGTTTCAGCGGACAGCGATGCGATGTTAGCTATTAATATCATCCGCAGGTACCACTCTGAAACCCGGTAATAATCCTGCCACTCTCTGGCATTTTACTTTAGGTTTGTAATGGAAAAAACATTTTATTTTCAAATAAAACTTTAGGTAATAATTTATAATAGGACCGCTGGACAATGGCGGCAAAATGATGGGAAAATGAAGGTTGTCGTACAAAACGGAATATTGTATAAAAGGATTTTTGTAACGGCCCTAATATAATATGATTTCAGACCGGATACATGCCAGATATCACATTGCTTTTATCAACGGAATCTTTCATCATCATCATCATCTTCCTGCCCTTGTCCCGTGTTACTCGGGGTCGGCGCAACACGTTTTCTTCTTCCACTCTCCCCTGTCAACCGTCACGTTATCATTTACTCCCTTCTGTTTCATATCATCAACGAAATCAACGGAACGGAATCAACGGAATCTTTATAAAACCAAATAAAAGAGGTCTATAATACATACACGTGTAGTTTCATATCATGAAAATGTTATATCTTTGATCAAAGATCACGAACAGACGTAACGGGGGTGGAGGAGAGAACAGTGTGAACTCATTGAATAGGTGAGCAGGGTTATAAGCAGACAGAATGTTGTTACCTCCCTACATTTTGATAAATATCGAGGTTCTAGGTACGTTACGATCGTGTCGTCAGCCCTGACATCGAACCTGCCATTGAGCCAAACGGTCCAAACGATCTATGGGCAGGCAAGCCACTCGGAAAGGTTTCCACAAAACAGTTTTACTTTTGTTTTACAAATGAGCGTGGGCGGGGGAGCCACAAAACATGGGTTATCGTAAGCTGCGTTCGTAAATCAGTGACAGTACAAGTGGTGTCAAATTGTTGATAATTTTTTTTTGCTTTTCTCTGTTTTAGCTCTTAATATACGGTTATGATCGTTGCCAAATTGCTAGAAAAACAATCATTTTGTTCTGTTTTTAACTTGTTCCGTTCGCTGTTCACAAAATATGAAGGCCGACTTGAAATAGAAACCGACATTATTGAATTGGAAAAAGTTAGTTCAGTTCTATTTAGGCTCGATTCTGTGTTCATTTATTCAAGACTGCAGACCGTTCAATACCTATTCTATTTTTACTTAGCCTATTTAAAACTTAGACGCGTGTATGAAGACTGAAATGGCTATCTCTCTAACTAGTGTTTATTTCTTAAATTGTGGGTGATCAATTTGAGTTTCAATTTAGGCCTCAGATGGGTTCAATTTAAACGTGTTACAAGTGTACAAAAGAAGGGTCTTCTTTCTAGGCGCGACCAAAAATATAAAAAAAATGTGGCCATTACTGGGTTGTCCGGATTGAATGCTGACGCGGCTGTGAGACCGCAGTTGTTATCGCCGACTGTGTGTAACTGTGTACGTACCTACATACGTACAGCGGCAGCGGTGGCAATATTAACAACTGTGCCCGTTTTTGATGATTTAGCTTGCTTTTATAAGAGGTCATTAGGGTTTAAATTTAAAATGTTTTTAAATGGAATTATGTTAGGGTAAAACTATAACTACTTTAAGAAATACTTCATAAAAGAGCACTGAAAATTACCAGTGAGCGAGTCCTTATAGAAATTATTTTGAAAATTTAACCTTTTTCACAAAAGTCTTCAATGCCAAGGGACAGCTTATTATTTGCCAAGGATGTACTACTTATTTATTTCCAGTAGATAAGTACGTACTCATCTACTTGAAAAAATTTATATGCCTATCAGATTCATTACACACCACACCATAATAGTTATTTATTACGCAACTGTTATATAATAAGGGGCATTAAAACACTAGTATCACATGAGTGTTTTAATACCTAATTATTTACAGTTGCATACAAGACATTATTATTATCTACACCCATGTTATGAATCCTCTATAAAAGGTTCTTTGCAATTAGTATTACAAAGAACCTTTTAGATCGATACTGAGTTCGATATTAGTATATCGAACAAATATGGCGGGATACAACGCACGTGAATTCGAATAAACTACAAGTTTTTTTTTGAATGACTGAGCTTTTTTAGTGAAACTCGCCTGAATGACAGCGTTCTTTTTTTAAATGAGTTGCATTATGAAATTTTGTACAACAATATAACACCCGTTTGGATGATATTATAATGGTTACTATGACACTGGTTGTTTTAATGTTGGCAATAAGCTAACTGTTTCAGAAACTTTTATAGAGGATCTATAGCATGGGTGTAGATAAAATATTTTTTATACCATTTCCCTCTAAAACGCTTATTTTATTGACTGAAAACAGTGAATAAAAAGCACTTTTAATCACTGAGTCGGTGTTTGAATTTAGAACACGCCAATATATTCTACCTCCATCTCAATGCTATACAACTTCCTTGCGATAAAATACTCGATAGAAACTCCGATTTGATTGGACGACATTTTCGACAAGGAGTTTAGCATTAGAATAAAAACTGTTTTGTGTTCTATGCTGTCATTAGTAAATTGGCGCTATTTTAAATACTGGAAGTTGTATGATCACAAAGTTTAGTGTTACTTAATAATAAATCGATTGAAAATGCATTCAAGTGATGAAGAAGATGTGTTAACACCTGAGTTTATGAAAGAGAGGGCGGTCAATATAATAGAAATCTTGCTACCCAACAAATCACGGCTGGTTCACATCAAAGCCTACGATGAGTTTTGCAAATGGAAAAATGAAAATCAAGCTTCTGGCACATTTTCAGAGTCTGTTTTCTTAACTTATTTTAATGAGTTGTCGAAGAAAGAGAAGTCATCGACATTATTGTAGTATGTATTCTATGCTACGGCGTACTAAAAAACAAGGCATAACATTGATATAACAACATCCTCGAAGTTGCAAGTTCTTTTTCTTGTAGTCATGGTATAAAGCATAGTACACAACTCTTAAATAAAACGGATTTTTATATCGAGGGCCATGAATCACTCGCGTCGCTCAGGATTCTAACACTTGAATTAGCTATGCTCGTGATTCAATCATGAATCACTCTCTACGGTCGTGTTTCAGTCGTTAGAGTCTTTCACTTGCTCATGATTCATCTATGGCCCTCGCTTTATATCCGTCCTTTACTCGTATTCACTAATTGCATAATATACTATTTTCATGAAGTGCCTTCTTGACTGAATTTGCATTGATGCATAGATAACATGAGGATAAACGGAAAGGAAATTAAATTTTAATTGAGTCGATGTCATACTATTTTAATTGGTTTGCAAATTCGGATGCAATTGAACTACGAGTATCAGCCCACCGAACGCGGAAGGAAAAAAATAAACGAATCGAAAAAACATCAACAGCAATTGGAAAAATTTACCTGTTAGCAACATTTTTTCATTTCCATTAGTGATTGTAGGAAGCAGTGTGTGAAATCGTTACATGGAAACAACAAGGTTTTTCACCTGTCCCATGAATTCTGAAATCGATCAACAAAGTGTGACGAGCTGTATAACTTTATCGAGGTGTTTCCGTTAAGCTGGTAGCCAAGTATAGATTAAGCCACCTACCTACATAGCACGTTGGAACAACGCCTCATCAAAACTTGTGCATAATCTCATTTGTAGCTCGATTGCTTCTTACGGCGACATCACGCTTGTCTACAAACTACTTTACGGGTTTGTAGATGACGAGGTAGTGCGGTAAGACCTTCTGATTTGCGTTGAGGTATCCAGTGTGCTGTGTCCACAATTCTCCTGGCAGCAAAGACACGCCGGCCCTGTCATTATATCCTTCTACACCTGCTTTTTTATTATGATTTATGATAAATAACATTTTAATCACAAAAACATTTTGAAGGAAGTAGTACAACACACATGCATATATATATATATAACGGGACTTTAACATATCTGGCGAAATGTGGTTGTATTAATAGGTACACCTCTACCTTACCCTTCGGGGATCGCGGCGTGATGTTATTTTATGTTTTATCCTAATCCTGTCCTAAAGGTATAAACTTTATATAATACTAGCTGATGCCCGCGACTTCGCCCGCGTGGATGTCGGTTATTATATACTAAAACCTTACTCGAGAACCACTCTATCCATTGGTCAAAACAGCATGAAAATCGGTGAAGTAGTTTTGAGTTTATCGCGTACAGGACGACAGACAGACGCGGCGGAGGACTTTGTTTTATAATATGTAAGGATTATAAATATGAAAGTGAATTTATTTCTTTGTTTATTACGCTTTTACACTAAAACGACTGAACGGATTTGGATGAAATTTGGTACAGGGATAGACCATGACCTGGCGAAGGATATAAGTTTCATCCTAAATCGCAGACGAAATCGCGGGTAAACATTTAGTCATAAATAAACCCAAAAGCCATTGCTGAAATCCATCACAATACGTATTAATGAACTTAACATTTCTACTTAATTGGTAACGAATGTGAACAACAGAATATAAGAGAGAAGCAAAAAAAAATAATGTGTGTAATAAATTGAGCGAGGTGTTTAGTGGATATCGATATTAATTTATTAAGCTGTAGTCCATTAAACCAAATTGTTTTGTCTCTATATTCCTGTCTGTTTAGTATTTATCTAGGAGTCTGCTCAACTATCGTATGATCCAATTAATAAGGACTAACAATACATCGAGCGGTGCAAATGATGCCAATTTGTTATCACAACAAAGCTTGCCCGCGACTCCGGCCGCGTAATAACGAGGCGTGTTTAACTTCAGTCAACTTGTAAGTCGTTTGTTTTATTATTACTTCTGATAGCTTACGAAATATACTGTTAGAAAAGTTTGAGCAGTTAGTAACAATTTTTGTTGTTTTTCACGGCACGAGGCAATCACTACAGTAAGGCGGGCCCTAAATTATCAATTATATTGCAAAATATCACGAATTGCACAATTGTTTATTATATGCCAAGTTTTGTAACTATATTTAAAATGTGCAGAGTCAGACTTACAAAATATAATATTATTTATCTTCTTAGAATAGATAACAAAATGTAACGGTTTATAAACAACAAGAGGATATCATGTTGTGAACAATATATTGGGTTTATTCCAAGTTATAGAATCCAAGTCTATCCTATCTATATTTTGTTTCTGTAACAACGAAAATATTTATGCTACAGAGTCGTAGGTTCCTTGTACGATTCTTGTCACAATTTGTAGGTTTATTTTTCTTATGTAAGTCAAATAAGTGAACTTGGAATATAAACAGCGCGTCGGACCCGATCGTATCCACTTCCGAGATGAGCGCCACTAGAACCACAAATATTTTCGTTTTCTCCTCACATTTTGTTCGCACTTTGTGGTAATAGTTATTTTCCAGGGAGGTAAGACTACAGTATTACCTATCTGCCACGGACCACAAGCTTCTATCGCCCCTTTTACTGCAATGACAAACTGCCAGGAATCTTCAGTACCTATCACCTAAATAATTCGCAGACTACCTCTGCAACATAAAGGAAGTGTACTTTTACACAAACTTTCTTTAGTGGAAAGATGTTTCCCAAACTTATTACTAAGTTTCTGTAACTTTGCTCTTTTTTTGTTACCTAGCTGAATATTCCGTTTCTAGTGTTAAATAAAAGGACTGAAAGTGAGCCGTCCGCAGCTGAAAACGAGGCACAATCATTTCCGTGCTTATTTATTTTTGTCTGGGAAGAAACTTTAATAAAAGCACATCTGTCGTCAGCCAAATAAAATCTTTAAATGAGTCGGGGTTTGGAGACCTAAGCATAATATTGAGATAAAATATTATGAGGAAACTAGACTTCGATAACAAAGAAAGAGAGAAAAATATTTTATTTGGGACACGCACAGGAATTAAAACAAAGTCAAAGTCAGCTATATACTTGACTGCACTCATTAATTAAATTAAATCAGCTCTTACCTTGCTTAAAACAAAGACTACTGGATTACTACATTGTCTCGAACAAAAGGTCAAAAGACTCGCATTCATACCTCAAGACATAATAAAATAATGTCGCAATAGTATTAAAATAAAATATAGGATTACGAGCCGAGTGAGGAGGTGCAAATGGAGGGCGTAACAAAAACTTTTATAAGAACGGTACATTTTTGTGACGCATTACAAAGGTACAGTTGTAAAAAACGTTGACGAAATTACTGAACAAAACGTAACAAATCGCTGGGATTTATACGGATTAGAGGCGGAGGCTCAAGAGTCACCTTAGTTAACAGTCATCAATTACCAGTCAGCACCGAAGATTAGTCCAAGGGAAATTATCAGAATTCGTTAGAATAAAGTTAGTTAGTTAAATTTTGTTGGCTTGCTTCACGCTTTGGTGGAACTGTACCTAGGTGCAGCAAGCAATTCCTACACTTAATATAAATTTTATGAAGTTTGGATGTTTGTTACTCAATCACGCAAAAACGGCTAAACGAATTAGGGTGAAATTCGGCACACCGGATACTTATTACCATAACAAAAACAACCGGATAATTTTCTGTCCCAATTTTTTGTTTTTTACTATTTTCAGTTCTCTCTTGACCCAATTCCGATGTCAACACGGGCAGAATTATAAATACTTAACAAAATAAAAAATAACAGTGATGTCACAGAATGTTAGGATAATAATTATAATGAATTCAACTGTTTATTTGTTATAAACTGTTGCTGCGGCCATAATCGATTTTAGGTTATACGTACTGCTTTGTGTGTCAAGAAAATCCTTTGTAGGTCTTGGCGGAGTAAAGTATACTAAATAGTTATAACCCCGCAGACCACCATTACAGCATGCAGATGTCAGGATGACATATTAAAACGCCATTGAAGTTCATCTGATGAACTTCAATGGCGTTCTCAAGAAGAGAGCTCTTTATAATTAGTAGGTAGGTACAAGGTATACCTACATAGCACTCAGGGACACATAGAAATTCATGACGTTTATCAGATTGTTTGTCCACGCAACCTAGAATTTTAACACCAAGTTCAAAGGCGAAACTAATCTATGCGTATTGCGTTTTACAATTTCCTTTTTATAAAGATGGAATTTCCATTAACAGACAATGCTGGGTGATAATGGAAATTACTTGTGAATTATATTCTGCGATTTTCATATTCAGATTCCTAATAATTGTCCATTCATTATTCTATTCGTTTTTCTGGAAGATAATACACTAGGAAGGAAAGTTCCGCGAAATAAGGATGCACTGCACTGAAATATGCAAATATCTTTGTGATGAACTTGAGAAAAATCTTAATTATATTTTATCCATATTCATAAGAGACTTTTGCTTTGCCTTATTTACTTGCTGAATACTTCCCAAGTACCAACATTGCAGCTCAGTCATTCTAACAGCTGGTAATTGAATATGAAAATGATGCTATGTCATTTTAAATATTCAGTAAATTCATGAAAATATAAGGCGATAATAATATAACAAACCTGGACCTTAAGTGCAGGAATGTGGCTATCATTTAAAAAAAATGTGATTTACTCAGAACTACTGCAGTTCCGGAGAAAAAACGCCGGTGTAGCACCCCGCTTACAGTTATGAATCTTTTATTACAATATTCAAAATGTCTTTGTATTCTTAATTGAAATTTTAAAACTTAAGTTTCTCTCTTACAGTGTCTTTTAAAAAATGTACTTTAAGAAGTATTCTTCCGAGTGAAAATAGTTTAACAGCGAGGAGCGTTGCTTTAAGTGGTTTACTGATAAACGGCACCTGTGAAGCGGGAAGGCTTTTATCTCCTACGAAGCCCGGCCCCCGCATTTCCGAGCCACGGAATGCACTCGGTGAAACCGGCGTCATTTTTAAAGTATATTTTACCGCTTTATTCTAATGTAATAATTTAGAATGCACTGACACCCTACATGATTGTGTTACAGCCGAGCATTTGAATTATTCATTCAGTATTCTGTTTACTTAAATCAGCTAAAGAAAATTCGTAATGATAACACAATTATCACGAGGAAGATCTGAAAGCCGCGAGTCAATGAACGGTTTATTTAAGCAAAAGATAAGAGAGGGGAAACCAAAACTCTAAGTACGTTTATTTGAGGGCTCGGAGCCGTCGCCGACGTTGATATGGATAACAAAAGTAAAACTGCTGATTGGATAACGAATACAGTTCATGCTCAGCCAGCCACAGTTGATACTTAATTAATATTTAATTCACTTCCAATTTGCAAGATCGTTACCCTGTGGTTATTAACTGAGCTATATCGTTGCGTCTTGTTGACTTCGGTGAACATTATCGTCCTGGAGGCGTGTATTTTCCTCATTTTTCAGTAATGGCAAAACGACTCTGGGCTCCCCTCTAGTCGATAGTCATCGATGATTGATTACGACGCTTTCGCACGGCTATTACCGTAACCAGTCACTCGGCAAATCTTAAAAGGATTGCGGTGAAATATCATAAATATTTTTTTATTTAGTTGTACAGACACAGCCGTGGCACGGTGGCTGGCTGTTGGCGGCTGGCAAGACGGAGATATCAATTTCCTGGCGCGTCACCGCTGCAACAATGTAGCAACTATTAAAAGCTGACGTGCGACATACCCTTTGTTCTCCACTAACATTTCACCACCTGTTTTACCTACAGTCTGACACTATGACATTTAAAAGCCAGGTGTCAGATTGCTTTAAAAAAAATGTTATCCTTATAAAACAAAGTCCTCCGCCGCGTCTATCTGTCGTCCTGTACGTGATAAACTCAAAAACTACTGCACCGATTTTCATGTTGTTTTCACCAATGGATAGAGTGGTTCTCGATTAAGGCTTTAGTATAAAACAACCGACATCCACGCAGGCGAAGTCCCGGGTATTAGCTAGTTGTAAATATAACGCTGTGTAGTTACACAGAATATTTATAATTTCTGATTCTGTCGTAATCTACATTCCTAACCAATACTTTAATAGACTACATTTCAGTAGGCATGACTAACCCTTTGCGGGGCGGGATTTATTCAAATACCACGGTTATATTTATAATGGTAGGTAGGTTCCCATGTTACGCTTACGTGCACGTGTGGGTTCAATCTGACAATCTCTTGCAATATTCAATATCCTGTTAATCCGTTTGGGAAAGTTACTTTTATATTCAGCGAGTGTTAAATTATTATGAGGGAAGCAATGACGCTGTAGGCTAACCTTTAAAACTTAGTAATAACTTTTTAAACAACCTGTAACGTTATAATAAAATAGCGCAGTATATCACGCAGTACCGTATTAACGTCAAATGATAGCTAGGTGTTTGTGGCCAGCGCACCTATTGAAAGCTGATTTAACCCGAACATTTTTCTAAAGAAATGTATAATTGAATGAAATGAATATCGGCTTTAAAACTATATATGCACGTTTGAATATATTCAAACGTGCCTATATAACGCGTAACGGAATAAACGCAAGAGCTCATACACCTCAATTAGAATATTAAATTATAAGACTAAAATAATATCTGTAATTTAATTTAATTAAACCACACCTGAAATTAACTGTTTTATTTAACGCGCACTACACATAGGATAGCTATGAGCGTATTACAAATTTGGTTATTCATTTAAATAGGCTTTATTCCTCTGAGATAAGGATTAAATTTCCTTAAATAAAATATCTTATTACCTTGTTATGACGCAGTGGTTCTACAGTAAAATAAAATATTTTTTCATGAAAAATTAACACATATAAATAATGACAGAAATCGATTCAAAAGCCGATTCTGAGCAAACTACTTTCAGGTCTTGCGCTTATTCTGTTACACGTTGTATAGTTTTAAAGCCGTCATTTATGATCCCGTATTCAGTGAGCTGTCACACTACCACCGTCACCAATGTTACAGGAACTTGTTTTTGTAACCGAGACTCGATAACGTTGGTTTAATATTCTGCGCCAGACTGACCGAAATGCTAACTAACATTCCCCCATTCGGACTGAAAGTTTTATGCTACCTACATGATCGATTGAGAACTTGTTTTATTTTGAACTATATAACTGCGAGTAATTGGTAAGCTTCAAATAGTCTATGGTTTTCGTCTTGTTGAATAATCCAAATGTAGAAAAGGAGTAAACATTCCAATGGGTTACGATTGTGTCTCTTAAAGTGTTTTGCAGCTTCTAATTAACAGCGAAACGTTTCTAAGTCGTCGCAAAATTTATAGGAGTGTAATTAAACACCCACGCTGTCTACACGTCGCAGCTCCTCGCTGAATCTGTTTCGAATCAATGAATCTGGCGGGCTAAGTGGCGTCATTAATTGATACCTTGGCACTTAACAACATTGTTACAACGTGCCATAAATTCTCCGACAAAAACTGCTAGCAACGTTGAAAACGGTAAACAATTAATATTTTCCGGAACTTTCACCTATGGTCCCGGCAACGGCGGAAGCGAAATAAATATCTTTTTTTTTTTCAACTTTAATTTCGTTGTTTTTATCGTTCAATTCAAAGACTGTAAGTACCTTAACACTGTCGACTACATATGTACTACACGTGTACCTTATTATCATAACATAAAAGACTCGGTTGCAATAATTCAATTTCATTTCCATGTTCCAACGCAGAAGGAAATCGACATTGATGCAATTCCCGAGGAAACTATGGCGAGTAAGAATAGAAAGAAGTGGCAGGCTCGAGCACGACGTATTCAATTACCGCTAGTCTGTGAACGAATCGAGGGACGACACGCTATAACAACAGACAAATGGCGCATATCTAGATAGATATCACAATAGTTAGTTGTGCTTTGTGCTCGGCGCATCGGGACTTCAGATGCGCTACAGCTTCGCTACTTCGCCGTCCTACTTTCTCCTACCAGTTACTTGTTTGCCAAAACGTCTCTAAAAGTTTTTCGTACTGCTTTTAAAATTCTACGTCTAGTTGCTACAATGTTACGTAGGTAGTGCTGGCTCACCGCCTCACAAATTTGCCTCAACTTCATTGCGAAACGTTTCTGCGAAATACTAAAACAATAAATTCACGCAGTAGATGTAGAGAAAACTTCATCTGGCCGAGAGCGTCTCTTTATCTATTTTACTCTACATGTCTGGCAAAATAATTTAGTACTGAATTAATAAGTTCCTAATTACATTTTAATTTATGTCTAACCATAGACTTATTGCTGCTCTACGAAGACTGAGCGTAAATGATTTAATTTCACAGGTTTCCATTTTAATCTGATTATTTATTTATTTTGCACAGTGTTCTCTGCCCCTTTGGGGCATGCATGTCTAAGCCTGCATTTCTCTAATAGGCTTATGCTCCTACTATACGTTTGTAGGTATATACACGCTCAATTAAGTTCATATCTTAGTTAAAAGCAATTAGTGAGCTCTGTAAGACAACCAATTTGCAGATTGTTATTTTAGAAATAAATCATGGATTTATAATTTAATCCCAAATGACGCTGTAAGTCTATAAAGTTATTATTTTTAATACAGTACTGAGTTTAGATTGAGAAAATAAAATAATAGAATCAAAATTTTCAAAAATCTCATGTTATTTGTAACTGTGGGCCCTACTGGTATCCAACAAGTGACACGACACCAAAACGCGACAAATATCTTCTCATCAATTCCCATTCTACATACGGTACACATCTCACGGTTCTCACCTCGTGTTGTATCCATATTGTGTGGGAGCCAACCAGAACAAATTATGCTATAATTCATTGTGGTGCGGCCACGGAAAACTCAACCAAAGTGCTGCCAGGTTTATGTGGCTAGACCAACACTTTTTCTACACATCAAAAGTATACGCACGCTGAATTCGGAATTAGTTTGCGTCGTGGAAGAGGGGCGGGCCACCGCCGTAGGCCGCATTGGCTTCGTATCTCAGGTAAGTCATTATCGCAAAGGTCGCCGCTATATACTATACTATCTGAGTATCTACAGCTTTTTAACGTAGGATTAATATTTGAAATATTGAGACTGGGTTTGGACATCGATGTTCTTAATAGCTTTCTAAATAATATTCACGAAGCTACTAGCGCTAATACTGTAGATTGAGATCCCAGGATCATAACGTAAGAATATCTACCCAAATGTGTAATATGCATGCGGACTGCATGCATATTACAGATTTGGGTAGATATTTGGCTGTTAAAACATATTTGAATATTTTAAAGACTTCTTTAGGCTCATAAAAGTTTATCACCCTTTTATAAAGGCTTTTAAGGCGTTTTTATATGGGGACTACTTTTTTGTGTGGAGTTAAATACATATTAACATTTCCCTCACGAATTTAGTAGGTTACGGGTGGGCAGCACTTTAAGAGCGCCGGCCGAGAATGGCCAACACTGCACTGCACCGAATTACTGCATAGTTTGGTACAGTGTATTTAACAGTTAGGTAGTTACAATTTGCCAGCCCTTTGTCAATTATGACATGAAGTGTAAAAATATGATGACCTCAGTAATAATTTAGTCTCGGGTGTGAGCTTCACGTCGTAATATCAAAATGCTTGTAGGATCTATTAATCGTGTTTGAAATGTGCCGGCTATAGATTTTCTGTGCGGTAAATGATGCGGTCCGGTGTGAAATCTAGATAAACGTGATAAATGGTCAGCCTTCTTATGGTGGCCATTCGTTTTCACTTTTGATGGACGCTTGCGAAATTCCAACTTTATTATAGCAATCCATTTTGCGAACCTGAGTTAAACCAGTAATGTCCTACCTATAGCCTCCTCACTATTAAAGATTTACGGCTGTACTAACAGTTTTGCCGTCAGCTTTATTATTAGACCAGTCGAGTATTAGGCTCCGTTTTTAAATACATTATTTCGTTTATACCAATTTTATGGTACCTACCCAAATTCAGGTTAATTGCGACCATACTTATTCCACTTCCTGAGCGAAGTCTTAAATTCGGATACGAAGTATATATTTTTAGCATTCTAAGCACATTCCTTAGGAATCTTTTTAAAAAGAGAATACGATAAATGTTATAAAATATTGTTTTTTTTTCCAAAACGAATAGCCATCCTATGGAGGAAGAGATGCGGGTTGAATGGCAGCCAGCAGCGCGTCGAAAAGTCTGATACTGATTAGTACCGCAATCAGAATTATTGGCTGTATATCTTTCCACGCGAGAAAGAACGAGTAACAATCGGGCACGTATTACATACGGTGTTGTACGAAACGCAAAGGCTTCTAAATCGCTGCCGCAAACGTGTGAAAATACAAAATCGGAAATTTTTGCCTTCGTGTAACCTGCATCAAAATTTTCCTTGTTACTTTCACGGCAAATACGGGATTTACGTTGTTTTAACGGTGATCCAGCATATTGGTTTAACACGGACTTTCAAAATCCATTAAATTCGTTTCACCATTGTGCACAATGCGCCGGGTTAAGCTTCGAATGGCATTTTAAAATGGCGCTTCTTGTCTGTGAATAATTTAGTAGTGTCCTGGGATTATCGCGATGATGAAGCGGCCGTGACCGAGCCGAAACGCTTCACAAATAATTATTTTAATAAATCTTGCATGTGCTCTCATTTTATTTGTGTGAGAAGACGTAGATTCTTAGCACTACTGCATTACACCATGCCGAGCGTTTTTGGCTCAGGAAGTAGTACCTCATCTTATACAGTGAATATCCACCGAAAAAAATCCTTAGGTACATAAAGCTTTTGCTCTTGACGACTTACTTTTACAACTGGCCTAAGCTGTGGCCTGACTAATTTGTGAAATACGAGTACCGTAGCAATATAAAATTGTATTTTCATATTAGTTTCATACACCATCTGCTAGTACCTAACTGTTTAATTAATGATTACTTACGACGCCGTGCAGACCGCGCATATCAAATTATACTACAAGCCAGGAAAAGCAAAACGTCGAATAGTGTCAGGCAGCCCATTTACAACGTTGGCTTCTGCGCGTAACTCCGCTGGTCTGTTTTCAGCATTTTGGTGCAGAGCCCTAATAAAAAATACCTTAATGCACTCCCGGGACGTAATCAAAGCATACTGACATAACACAACAGCGAAAACCCCCATAAACCCTACCCAGGTTTTACGGGAAGCGCTTCAACATGGATAAATACAGACCAAAATAAACATCTGGGAATTAAAACTGTCTAGGCCGCGTCGAGTCGAGCGGCGTCACCACGCGTCGGTAGTGGCGAGCCGTTATCAGATTAGGAACTTACGAACCTACCTATAGGGATCTACGATTATTTCACATGTCTCGCGGGGTCTGCTACGGAAGTACGGACTAAAATATCATCTGCCATATTAACAAGGCATGCAGTTTCGCAAGAAGTTTAGTGAGTTTTCGATACCCAAGACCAACATGATACGGTTAGCCTAAATTTTCTGAGAATTGTACCTACAATTCGCATTACATGTACAATTATTTTTGATATTTTGATATGCGAGGCAGTCACTTGTTTAATGAACACTGCTGAATATTGGTCTCCCAAATTTATTGCGGGATGTTTAATTATAATCCTCGCGTGTTGGTGATCGCGTGTAATTAGTAATTATTACACAGCACTTGCTTCAGCTACTGTTACAAAACTAAGTTCCTGGACAATTGAGATTAAAGCGCATCAATTTTATCATTCATAGTCTATTTCGATATCCACTTTAAAATATCTTTTTCATGAAATAATCAATCACACATCTGTTGCGGTCAGCAACTATTCAGAACTTCAGAATTCATTTTAAAACTGCAAGTTTTCATTCAAGCGTTCAATATCTTTCGACTCGATCCGACAGCGAATACTTGACCGCTAGATGTATGGCTAATAAACATTCGACGCTGTGCATTTATTGCTTCGTGTCACAGCCCTAGTGTTGCGTAAATGTAAATAAATAAATATGTGGGTTGGCGGGGTTGGTCGTGTAATAAATTATCATTAAATAATGTCGGAGTGTCTCCGTGTTATTTAGAATGCTGTCTCAGGAAGCTGCTGATTAGCGACTGTCTCCGCTGCCCGCAGGTAGGGAGGGTGCGTGGCTATCTGACAGAAGGGGAGGGGGTCCCTTCGGCCAATTTTCCCGTCCCAGTCTCGGACACCCCGCTAAATATATTCAGATACATGCACATTCTAATACGACAGGCGTATTTGCGCAATTTGAATTTCGATCGTTGGTCGTTATGATAAGTAATTTTTTGGAACGCTCCTCCTTTTGTTTACGTTTTTCCGTAGCCTCGTCTTTATTATAAAAATTGTTGAGTGTAGCTTATCTTTTCTTTTAACGTTCCGTTCTTAATTTTTTTTTATTTGATTTTATTTAAATATAAGTTATTACCTTTTAGCAGTGTTTTGTGGTTTTATTACCGATCTTCTTTTTAAGTACCTGGAAGATAACTTTTAATAATAACTTTCGTCTTAATTTTTAAGATGAAAGTAAATGAAGATCGATATTTGAATGTATACGAAGCAAAAGAGTATGTAAAGATCGTAGCAGGCGGCGTTCTGTAGTTCCTGCCTACCCCCATGGGAAGAAGGCGTGAGATTATGTGTTTTACTAATTTATCCATATCTTAATCCTCTAACGGAAAAACAGTCAGGGAGACGATATGTAAAGACAAGTTTCTACAAATTATGGAATTTTTCATTTTTTAAAATTTCCATGCATTTCCAATTCCATAAATTAATTACTTGAGCACCAGTATAAAGCGTCGGCGAAATTTGCAGCGAATACGAGTATGTGTGACGAATATCGCCACAACCAGACCAAGTCTGGTTTAGAGAAGCATTTCAATTAACAGCCGCGAACACCGCTGACATCGCTGACATGACGTCACAACAAGCAATGCCCCCAGTGTCCCTATATTGCAGCCGCTATTTCCATAGTTCATTGTTTATTACAAGATTTTTGAATAAACTGCAGCAAGATTTTAAAATGATATTCCACATTGAAAACTGAAATTATCCTTACATATTATAAAACAAAATCCTCCGCCGCGTCTATCTGTCGACCTGTATGCGATGAACTCAAAAACTACTGCACCGATTTTCATGCTGATTTCACCAATGGATAGAGTGGTTCTCGAGTAAGGTTTTAGTATATAATAAACGACATCCACGCGGGCGAAGTCGCAGGCATCAGCTAGTGATAAATAAGGAAAAGTTGACAAAGTAGTCACGAGCTCGATTTAAGTGACAATTAAAAATGCTACGAGGAAATAAGGACAACCGCGAGTGCTACGTAACTTAAGCTCGCAAGTATGTAAATGAGTAAAAGTTTTACTCGTCTAGATTGACTTGACGCGCAGTTAATACACCCGAGTTGCACAATATACGTTCTTGCAACAAGTAAGATAAAAACGTACTCTGTGGTCAAAACGTAATGGACTCATGTCGTAGCATCTTGCTACGCGGTACGCTTTTGCTACGCTTTAACTATGCCTGTGCTACGCTTTTGCTTCGCTTTTGCTGCGCTTTTGCTACGCATTTGCTACGCTTTTGCTACGAGCGTATGACGCGTCATTTAAACAGCTTGTAGTCGAGCTATTTCCTGTATTGAAAAGAAAGAACAAAGTATGAGAATTATATCCTTTTCTCCACAAAATTATTAGGAATAGTTGACACATCCGATAGGATTTTTCTGAAGCAACTAAAGTTGCTGATACAATTATTTATTACTAGTGGCTGTGCATACGTGGTGTGAGTTGTGAATCATAGGAATCAGTAATCCGTCCGTCAATGCGGGTGGCATGAATTGGTTTCACTCGCCACTGACGCCCAAATTGTATACAATTTGTTTCTATTCAAGTAAAGCAATTAATTACAGTTTGCATACCTAAAGCTCGGCGGTGAAATTCCCTGTTATTCGTAAAATATTATATATTATAATTAAGTTACCTGCATTTGAAGAGTTGCGAATGAGAAATGTTGCTAACCGCATAAAGGAATACTTCTTGGCATTGCAACTGAAGGGGAGGGTGGTACTTTCCTGCTTTTGCAATTATTTTATTTGTTTCGATTCCAAATCTCTTTGATGGTAACCGATCTTTAAAAGAAAACAGATATAATTGAATTTAGAAAATTTATTCCGGAAGGGTTTTCCCTCCGTGTTTCGGCAAGCGCCAGACGCTGGTCCCGGCTGTCATTCGTGGATCTTTGACAGTTGCTGCGGGTTGACAGAAGCCCGAAAGTCTCACAACCAGTCTTATTAAGGGATATTTTTCTCAGTAACTGGGTTGTGGAGTTCAAAAATAGGCAGTTGCTCAGTTTAAAATTTAGCTGCATCCGATTAGACTAGATGAAGGCTAGGAGATGATGATTCCGGAAGGTCTACCTAAATATCATTAAAAAATCTCGATGTTTTGTCAAATCATTAAATAATCGTGCGAAGCGGGCGTATCTCGCATTAAATTATAAATGCTTCAGCAAAGATATATAGGGCATAACGATGTTATCCGTGAAGCTAATATTATGATTCTTATATTTCCTGCATTTGAAGGCTTGGGAATACGCAATGTCGCTAATCGGAAAAGAAGTGCTTCGAGGCATTGAGAGCGGCAGCATCCATCAGCTTATCCGATTATGTGCTGTGCTCTCAGCTGTCTGCGAGCAATTTCGTCTAAAAATTACACTTCAGCGAGTCGCGCCTTCGTGGAATCAATTATATAGCTTTATACAAGGTGTAAGGGACATCGACGAGCAAGCTGATACCATGAACCGACGTGTGCTGAAATCATGGCAACAGAGGGGCAATTCCCGTAATTTTAAGAACATTCGCATCTCATTCGCAATCTTTCAAAAATACAATCAATTTACCAACATTTTTGACAAGTTTGACAGATTGCGACTTGAATGTGAACATTTTTTAAGTATGTACACACGGCTACACATCATGCTATACATTTCCAGTTTATGCTGATCTCGCATTGTATAGTATTTCCGTACAATGCGAGATCAGCTTATACTAGAAATGTATAGCTTGATGTGTAGCCGTGTGTACAAGAATTGGCCTTGGAAGCCGACCCCAACATGGTTGGGAAAAGGGCTAGGCAGATGATGATGCTGATATACAAGAATTGGCTTTCATTTTGCGCGTCGATGTCCTTACACCCTGTATAACTTTGTATACCTAGCATTAGCAGAGAGTTTCTCAATGTCATAACGACGTTATCCATAAAGCATTCTATAATATAATTCTTAAACTGCCTGCATTTGAAGGGTCGCGAATAAGAAATTTCGCCAACCGCTGGGAGCGTCGGATTGGCGACGTTAAATTAATGACTCCCATTAACAAACCTTTCGAGCTCGAAACAAATAGAATTTGCAACTGAGAACGTCTCGGGACCAACGACTACTGCCAACCTTTTGTTAGCAACAATAATAATTATGATATCAAATCTGTTTGTGTTAGCATTTTGTTGTTTTCCGATGTCATTAAGTGCCACACTTTGTATCAATTGTTCATATTCGTTTTGTTTCTTCGTTGTTGTTTGTAAGGAATTCTGTAGATACTATTTACTTATAATGCTATGAATCACTGCCGCGTCGTGTGTTGTGGTTCTAGTCTAAGTTCAGCTTTACTATCATATTGTTTGAAAAACAATTTGCGTATACCTCTAGCGGTCGATAATGGTGGTATTAAATAAGACCAGTGTCAGTGTCAGTTCAGTCATTTTTTAAATAATACACATTGCATAATCGATTGCATTGCATTTTCGATGGCATGCAGTTAAATTATTATTTTAATTGATGCCATCGATACTAAGAAAAAGTGTCAAAAAAAGGAAAACTACGTCAATCCATGATTATGGTTTTCAGTGTAACACTGCAAGGTTCTTTCGACGCATGGCTAAAATGGGAACTAACGCCACCATCTTGTTTTTAATACATTTCACAAATCAGCTGGCACAAATGTTTTCCAGCAACCGCGCCCTGTCAATGTCATTCGAGCGCCAAAAGATCCTTGTAGCAGTGCAGATACTTGGTAATTATGTACTTAGACCCTTAAGGTAATAACCCTAATTATAAATCATGGATCTTTATCACAATATAAAGCTTTAATTAAAATAAAAAACATTTGTCACTGTTCACTCTTTTTAATAAAAATGTTAATGTTTCCTTTATGCTATTACTAAATTAACGCCGATAATGTCCAGTATTGAACATTTAATAGTTCAGTGACCGATAATTCCATGCTTCATAACAGGCTGTTGCAACCCGAGCGGCTGCCCTTTAATAACTGTGTTCTACCAATAATAAAAGCAGTACAGCCGTTTTTGTTTTTTTACAGCAATTATGTGCGTAATTACTTATTTGGTTTGTATTATGTGTATTTTTTAAGAAAACATGTAAGTGTTAAAATAGAACACTAGAAGGTTTAAAAATAAAAAAGTAGGTAATAAAGGAATTTGCACCAATGATGTTAAAACATCAAAAATATGTAATCTTCTGAAACCAAAAAGCAAGAAAGTTGGTTACTCATTTCCGTTTTGCGTAGCCGAGTTATAGTTATATACCTATGTATTGTTACGTGGTATGTACTATCACTCCATATAACACAAAGTTACGCAAACCCAAAAATATAGATTATACCAAATTTTTATAAAGCATCGTATCATAAACAGTTTAATGAACCGTACCTACCTACTTAACGTACCTACATAATAAAATATAACGAGCGTAGGAAGCAGATCGAACAAAATGATGTTGTCAGTAAAAAGAAGAAATCGTTACCGTTACATAAATATGTTCACGTTGAAAAAATGTTAGGATCCGTATATGAAACCTAATTTGACGCCTTATTGAAACACAGCATAATATACATAAAAGCCAAGCAGCTGTGAAACGAAATGTTTTTTTAACTCGTAAGTACGAGCCGGCGAAAATGGCAATTAATTTAACAGAATAAAATATGTTTTTATCTATTAAAAAATGTGTAGTGGGGGAAATGACGAGGCAAGGGAGAGAGGCCATTACCTACAATATAAAATAAAACAAAAATTATTAAGAATTACGTTATGGTTAGTACAGAACGGGGAATCATGAAACAAAAGGGAGGCGATCTCAGAAGAGAACCAGCAGTGAAACAAGGCTGTCAATGATGATAATTTATTACCTAAGTCGTATTAAAACTGATCGTCCAACTCCTGCGCCTAATTAAAGCTATTATTTGCATGTGGAGAATTGATCTAAAATGCAAAAATATGCGCACTTATTTACATTTCATCTGTATGAAGCATTAATGCATACGATTTATTCTTTAAACATAATCCGAGAAGGTTCACCGGGAGCAAGAAAAGGTTTTGAATGAAAAATACTTGTCACAAAAGGATTAAGTCGAGACTGCGAGGAAACGGCGGCATTTTCTGTTTATTTTCTATCTACGGTCTCAAATCGGATGACCAGACAATCTCATCTTAAAAGTGCATTTCAAGGAATTGAGTTCATCAGTTTAGGCGTGGTTGGCGTGGAGTATAAATGTATTGGGCCTTAAAGAAAAATTAAATATATCTGTCTTAGATACGCATCAGCGGCTTGTCTACTGTTGCCTATTTGATATTCCGCGGCCATCAGGTGAACTTTACCAGCGTCAGCTGTAAGAAACTCGTTCGTTGTGTTAAGTTAATTAAATCACTAACTATAAGCGCTTATCTTATTTGTGAAAATAATGGAAAACTCAAATTAAAGCGCCTGAAAACTGCACCAGTATGCAACCTGCCAAGGAAAATAATATTTTAGAATATTTTACTAAATTGCCTTGATATAATAATGATATTCTTGTAACATT
This sequence comes from Lithophane leautieri, assembly GCA_949152455.1. Taxonomy (NCBI): domain Eukaryota; kingdom Metazoa; phylum Arthropoda; class Insecta; order Lepidoptera; family Noctuidae; genus Lithophane; species Lithophane leautieri. The sequence goes on along the minus strand of OX424458.1, from coordinate 14,466,725 downwards.
TGTACTAAATACGATGAACTTAGTTCGCCAGAATAGACAAATGAAATCCAAAACTATTTACATAAAACCGAACAATATTATTATTTTCCCGTTTGTTTCGATATTACAGTACGTATGGGATAATAAAATAATGTAGTTATTATTATGGTGACTCAGTAATATTTTTGAAAGGATATTTCAATCCTGCTTTTATTTTTAACTAATAAAGAAGATTTACCATGTTAAATGGCCTATACTTTTTACGCAATTATGATCCATGAATGACTATTCATGTGGCACTAGGTAAGTCTTTTCTTTGCCCCCAATAAAAACAAATATCAGCATCAGACCCTTCATAATTTTTATTTCCCAGCCTTTTTTCCTTAATTCTTCAAGGACTTTCTAATTAAACTACAATAGTTTTTGGTCCGCGTGCGGCCCGGCCGTGGTCATACAGTACATTTATAACAATAATTTATCTTTACAAAAAAACGAATGTGTGATTATTATTTTTGTTGAGAGTAAAGGTGCCATTCCATTTCCGACCGACCGCAGGCGGCCCCTGCAGGCGACGTGTCGCGGCGTCAAGTCGCGGCGTCATGTCGCTGCAGTCATGATTCCAAACCCGACCGCACGCGGCAGCAGCACGTTTTCCAGTCGGTAGATAGAAGAAAAACGTGTTATTGCTCGGGTTGGCGGCACTACTGCTCTGCGGTCGTGTCGTCTGTCGCTCGCCCGTAGCTGCAAACAACGTGTCGCTAGCTACGGAAAGTATTTCATAGAAACCAGTCGTGTCGCGGCGATATGTCGCCTGCAGTTGCCGCTTGCCGTCGGCAACGGAATGGTACTTAAAGTATTTAAAAAAAAAAATAGGCAGAACATGCTGCTGTAATTGTATCCAAAATAATGGTTTCTATTTAATTTATGCGCGGGCAGGTTATATTTTAAAGCCTGCAGCATTACTAGAAGGTGGTGGAACATGCCCTTAATGTCATCAGACCGTTATTGAGGCGATGTCTTTGTATATTAAGACAATGATAATATTCAAATGAGTACCCACATATGTTTCTCTTGAGTCAAATTACAGAGATGTGGTGTATCAAGTGTAAATTACAAATTAGCTTGCACAGGACTGTATGTGGAACCATGTACAAAATCTATGTTGGAATTATTAGGTACTAACATAATGCTTGCCTCAATGAGAAAAGGAAAGAATATAACATAACATCATGCCTGTAATAGCAGAAGGTTTAGCTATAGATGTACGTATAGTACCTACACCCACATTTCTGCGGTTATAAGTTTAAGGCCCATGTAATAGCAGGCGAACTATTGCCACTACTCGGGCACAAATCCAGACTCCGAGCTGCTACTGAGAAATTCGTTATTGAAAAACCCAATAACACTGCTCGACCTGGGAAAAGAACTTTTTCAATCAACCAGTTACTATGTCTTACGGCAATCGGTATTAACTTAAAACCTCATACTTAGCAATAGCGCATGCGACCACTAGACGAATGAGGCAGTCTAGGCAAGATTTTTTAAAATGTTATACCAATAAACGGTGTCCCAGATTGTTCGTTCGTGCTTTTCTCAATATGAGGACACATAATTATGGGGAGGTGTGCCGCCTTTGTCCGCTTGGCAAACGTTTCAATTGTCCAGAAAGTACCACACGTCACGTCGTCACTGCTTATTCAGGGGTGCATTCTCATTTGTGACTACGACCGCGCTTGAGACTAATTACTCGTCTGCCGACAGCTTAACTTCCGTTTCCTCATAATGTGAGGTCCCAACAAAATAGCTGGTACTATGTACCTAGTTAATCCACTGTTGTTGAGTGAGAGCAAGTTTTAATTCTATGTCCAATTGACCATACTGCAAATTAGATAATGGTTTTAATTATCTTCTAACTATCTCATAATTCTTATTATTTAGTTGGCTTATTTATTTTAAACTATAGTACATTACTGTCGCGGCCTGCAACAGGGGCATTGATGGACGAACGTGAAAATATGGGACGAGGCGAAGCGGAGGCACACATAAGTCGTGAGTCAAGGTGGTAGCGGCCAAGGCTTATAAAGTACTTTTATTAAATAATGCGCATAAAATTCAAACTAAGTAAATTAATTATTTTCAGAATCAATGACGAACAATGATAATTTTTCACGCGCCAAATTCATTTATTTCACTTTAAACAGCCTCTATGTTGTCGAAGAAAAAAGTTCGTTCCATTTTCAAATTACACGACAGATATAAACAAACTACAATTTTTAGGACTTGGGTTCATCCTGCAACACGTTTCATGTAAAAGAAGGCGCAGTATCTTACGATACGGAAAGCTCTCATATTCCTAATCGAAAGTTGGGCCAATATTGGTACCGATAAGTCTAAAATGATCTTACATATTGCGCGGCACTCGCATACTTTTCTGTTTGTTTTGATATATTCATGTTTGCTTGAGTTTTGGCTCGATGTAAATTTATGAAGATATTTTTATGCATTTTGTATAATTTAGTAAGTATAAATGAAGTAATATTTTTATGACTCCTTGATTTAACTAAAATAAAAGTTATAAAAACTGAAACCCAACTACGACAAAAAAGTAAACTAAAAAGGTTTATACAAGACATCACAGACAGACAAATAAAAAAGGTGGAGTCACACGTGTTAGGGGCATAAATTGAACTGATTCCAGATTTTTATTTTTAGTTGACTTTTTGCCAGATTTATAAAGTACAGTTACAACCCAAGAGACACAGTCAGTGGACAACCCTAGTGCGTGTTTATCTACCGAGCGGCCTTAGGTAATTATTTCAAGAAACTGCCGAGCGGTAATACTGCTTACTTTATTATACTGTGCCATGGTGCGCCAGACGTTTAGGTATTAATCGTTAATGCTATATGCAACCTTCTATATTATAGACGGACTGTCATTCACCGGACAGCCTAAACTACAGAATATTGCAACGTGAAAAGCAGATGAATGTTCATCGTATTGTAGAGGAACCAGAAGGGATTTTTAGAAAATCACTGTAACGGAGCGCAGTAACTTGGAAGTTTTTAATGTCGTATTCAACTAGTTCGTAAGATTTAAATTAAATCAAGGCAATTATAAAAGGATGCTCCTTATAATACTAGCTTCATAACAACAGCTTGCTCGACGAACTATATCAATGCTTCTTGTCTCGGAATAAGCTCGAACGATTCTCGGATCGGACAATAGTATACCTAATTGGAATTTATTTCAGGAGGATGTCAGAGACAGCATTTGTAGCTAACAATAGTATTAGTAACGGAAAGGAATGCTGTTCGATAAATACCTCGATTTCATATTAGGTACTGGAATTCAAATTCCGGGCATAGCTGCTGCGTTTTAATGGTGACAGTATTACGTTTACGTCAATAGTTGACAGGATTTTAATCAGTCGTGTTGGCATCTGCGGCATTCCTGTATTTAATAATAACAGGATATAATAATTATCTCGAAAATTGCAAATCTATATCTAATATCTAGGTATACATCCTGTTGCGGGAAAGTCCGAAAGGGATACCGGGACCTTGGCAACAGGCAAATGAAGGAACACGGGTGGGTTTTAGTCAGTAAAAGTCTGACACGCCCTTCCGCTCCGCCCAGAGCGGGAGAAGTCATTGGATGATTTCCCACACTCAAAAAAAAAAAAAAAAGGTATACATCCTGAATATTATAAATGCGAAAGTGAGTTTTTTTGTTTGTTACGCTTTCACGCTTAAACGGTGGAACGGATTTGGACGTTTGGCACAAGGGTGGACCATGACCTGGAATAGGACATAGGACTTTTTATCCCGATATTCCCACGGGATCGAAACTTACGCGGGTGAAATGAATATGATGAGTTTCATTTAACTTATGATTTCTATTTTTTTAGTTATCTACCCAGTAGATAGTTACTATCCGGACACAATAAAACAGGCCCTAAAAATCTTTTTATATCACAACTCGTAACATCGTAGGCGCAGGAGTGACAAAAAACGAATAAAAATTTGTAAGACAGACTTATGCATATTTAAAACGAATTTCAAAGTTTTAATAAACCTTTAATTAAAACATCTTCCCCACATAAAAAATAAGTATGTAATTACTTTTGGTCTTCTTGCTTTTGCATAATTTACAATGAGGCAGTCAAAATAATTCAAATAGGTATTGAAATATTTGAAGTAAGAACTACTGTTTTTTTATATTCCGTTATTTGAAAAATAAAAAATAATAACGGCAAACGAATATTAATATCATCTGCGATTATTTTCAGATTTTTTCTTATATTGAGTAACGTATCTTCTTCTATACATTCACACTTAAAACATTTTGTAATACTGCTTAGATATGATCAAAAAGAAAACTCCCAAACTAATAAGCGTATCGTAGGGTTAGCAAAAAAGTTCCATCACAACTACACCGCGGCGTGTACAAAGCGGCCACTTCAAAGCCCTATCTTTAGGGATAAAAGAGATTCCAAAGGAGAAAATAGGCTTACATTAAAAAGTCACAGGCTCATCACAACAAGGCAATTTTGGCAAGTCAACAACGCGTGTAGCAGTCGCGGATGACGAGGCATGACGCGGATGTCCCGACTTGACGTGACGTGACAAGAATGACGTCGCCTCACATGAAGAGTATTTATTGACGTCACAGGATGGTCATGACATTGCGTTTATCATTCGAGATGCGGTGCTTTGTGATATTTAATCATGTGTTTCGTGAACAAACAAAATAATGTCACACAAATTAACTTTTATGTGGAGAACGCACGCGGTGATTATTTTTCAGTGCGATTGCATGTAATTAGTTTAGTTAGCATATGTGATTTTTATCATGACTACGTAATCGGATAAAAATATCAACTAATTAAATTCTGATTTATTTTAAAGAGCAGTCATAATTATTGTACCTACTTTATTTAATTGTATAACTCCTTAATGATCGTATCGTGAATAATATCGATTCCTACTTCTTTTAAACCATTTGCATGTCATCAATTTTATTTTACAAATACTTATTCATTGTTGCGTGCCCGGGTCACATTATCAAAAATAATATTTTTTGTAGGCTTATCCGAAAGGCTGACATAACCGTAATTGGATTTAGCCCATTTCGTTCAAGTCCGAAGTTGCCAATACACCGTCTGGCTTGCACCGCGATCCTCTTCTTGTGTAACCGCTATTACCCATACTCAGACAAACATGGGACCTCTACACATTACATTATTATCGTTTTATTTTGTGAACAAGAGGAATTCTTAACACATTGTGGAAATAAATTAGAACAGTACTCATTCTTTTTTAACCATTAACGCTAGCAATTTCCACTCCAGCTTCTCTAAAAAGATCCAAATACCTACTTATACTGCTTTTGGCATTAGTTTGTTCTAGATAAAACGAAGTTGCCGTCTACGGAGCTTTCTGTCAAATGCAATCGTTAATCCCGGCGTTCCGAGTTTTACTGTGCGGCCACCGCCACGGTACACAAACAATGGCCGCGCTAGACTTGCTACAAAAGCCCAGGCTTTGCCGGCAATAATTATTATTATTGAAGTCTCTGTCGGCAACGACTGCTCGAATATCTTGGAAGCAAAAAGAACAAATAAAATACAGATTCATTGTTATCAGTGAAAGAAAACTACTTCTCTACTTTAACTGAATTTTATTGAAATCTATGATGGCGGAATGGTTTGATTTCAATAATAAAAATATCTGAAATATGTAACGCGGAAAAACATAAAATGCGGAAAGGACAATAACAAGTTTTTGTTCACATTGGCTCCGCTTTCTGCAAATATAATAAAAACTGAGATCTAACAAAATCGTTGGGATTGCCGGGCTCAAAATTAACGACAGTCATTATAACGCTCTCGCAGCTAAAAACAAATAAAAAGTTGCAGCGTGGTCATTTAGCTGTGGACTTAAATTCTGGCCTATACAAATGATGAATACATTTTGAAATTCGCAGAATTTTGGCCGCATTTCGAATGAGTATAATAAAGCTTTCAACCAAATACTTAAACATTCATAAATTAGAACTAAACACAGTTGAGGAGCGTTTACTTTAATAATTACGTAAATGTCGACAAATGTCTTTGGTACTTGTTATTACAGTTAAGTACAAAGCTTTTAGGATCACGCCGTTTCTGTTGAAATTCTCGTCTCGCGGGGCAGCCGATGTAAACAGTATTCTAATATTTTTGTTATTTCACCGATTCTGAAGGTCACGTCGTTGTAAAAGCAAAAGTCTGAAATTGAAATATTCCAGAATGTCAAGACGAGAAGCTTAAAACTTTAGGCAACAACCTTTTATGCGGACTCTTTGAACTTATTGCGAACGTTAATGTATGACTGTGTCGCCCCTTTGGCGATATAACCTTCCGCGAGTACATTGAGGTCCACAACTGCGGATTGCGGTTTATCCGACGTTACTATTACTTTGTCGTCTAGTACTACAGTTTACTGTTTGTAGCCAGTTTCAATTCCATTATTTATGTTGCCACCCTCAAATATTTGTTTAAACAGATCCAAGACGTATGTTTCATTTCCAAATATCTGTTTGACGTTAAACGGTTCGTTAACGTTATCAGTGTTAATTTTGTTATTTAATATAAGTATAGGATACATTTTGAAAGAGGAGCTTAAATTAACGGCTTTAATAAGTTAAAGTAGGTACATACTCAACGCCAAAGCTAACTTTACTCTGTGTTTAAATGAGATTTGCAATCAGAACTGCAAATTAATTTTGCCCACTCCTCTCTCTCCTCATTTATTGATGTTACACTAGTTGATTTAAGAACACACTGTAAGTAACTGATTTATGCGAGGAGAGTAGTCTCTCACTTTACACGTGAAAAACACGTGTACACTATAATGTTTAAAAAGTCGGTCAGCAACGCATTTGCAATTTATATAAAGTTCACTTATTAAAACCGTACCGTACCGTACCTAATACACATTGCAAACCTTTCCACATTTTTCATTCTGAAGAAATATTTATTTAATACTTTTTGCACACATATGTACAGAAGCGGAAAAAAATAAAAAATAAGTACACTATGTATTTTTACACAGACTAAGCTGACAGGCATCTTTCTTTTAAAACCTGCATTGATATAAGAATACAGGTTTAATGCTCGACAGAGATCCGAACTGCTCCAACTGTATCCTGAAGATAATAGAACCTACGACTGTATTAGATCAGAACAACAAAATACAGTCTGTTTTTTAATCTCATAGACTAATTTGACATTTCAAGTGATTGTTTTTTGTTGTTTTCAATTTGGAGTTTGACAGTTAGTTACTAATTTAATTCATCATCTGCCTAGCCTTTTCCCAACTACGTTGGGGTCGGCTTCCAGTCTAACCGGATGCAGCTGAATACCAGTATTTTACATGAAGCGACTGCCTATCTGACCTCCACAACCCAGTAACTGGGTAATACGATACCCCTTGGTAAGACTGGTTGTCAGACTTTCGGGCTTCTGACGACCCGTAACGACTGTCAAAGATCCACAAATGACAGCCGGGACCAACGGCTTAACGTGCTTTCCGAGGCACGGAGGAGTCTCGGTATGTAAAGATGGTCACCCATCCACGGACCAACCCCGGCAAGCGTAGCTTAACCTGAGGGATCGACCCATGCGGCTGTTATTACGTAGCCACGAGCTCCTCCACTAATTTAATTAAAGTTACTAATAACATGATGACTATATTCTCAAAAGAGGAGATAGAGGTGTGGGAGGACAGCCTATTATTGCTATACAGCCCTTCCGAGCAAACGAGCAATATGTACATTTAACACCTTGTCTGGCACGATGCTCAAACTCAGGACGCGTACGCCAAACAGTCACTCTTGCAACCATTACATCAACGAGACAGTTACGTCTATTAAAAAAACTCAAAAAGTTTTCAATATCCCACTACAGTTTTCAACTTAATTATCTACTCAATCTAACTATCCTAATTATAATTATTATAAATGCGAAAGTGAGTTTGCTTGTTTGTTCGTTACGCTTTCACGCTAAAACGGCTGAACGGATTTGAATGAAATTTGGCACACGGGTAGACCATGATCTAGAAAAGGACAAAGGTTACCTTTCATCCTGGTCCGCAGACGAAGTTGCAGGCATCAGCTAGTTATTTTAGAATTTCCTTTACTTTTTGTATTAAACCCTTAGTCTGGGGAGAACGAAGGGGTTGTGGCGTAAAACCCCATGGTGCTTCTTCTGCTACCATTATGTACCTAAGTCGATCGGATACCGAAATCAACCCATACCTGAAAAAGTTAAACCTCCTGTTACGCGAAGCAAGTTTCTTGTTTGTGGCATACAATACAATTGTAGCAACAAATGACTTGCACCGTCTGTTTAGCATGTGCATTTCATTTGTTGCTACAAATTAGGATACGCCACTGGCAATTAAATCAATCTACCTAGCCTTTTCCCAACTATGTTGGGGTCGGCTGCCAGTCTAACTGGATGCAGCTGAATACCAGTATTCTACATGGAGCGACTGCCTATCTGACCTCCACAACCCAGTAACTGGGTGATACGATACCCTTGGTAACACTGGTTGTCAGACTTTCGGGCTTCTGACGACCCGTAACGACTGTTAAAGATCCACGAATGACAGCCACTGGCAATTAAATTACACCGCGTAAATCAGACTTTATAGATTCGTGACAATTAAGGTGGCTAAAAAACAGCAGACAGTGTAAACTACTGCAGATAGAAACATCAAATTATGAAGATAATGTTCCTGAAACTGTGCAGAAGTCCATTAAAAAAGGATTTTTCAAAATACCACGCCCGAGTGAGGCGAGCTGAAGGTTGAAGTATGCAAACGAGATTGCGGCAACAACAACTAGTAGTTCATAAAAGTTCTTTGCTAATTTATACTATCCCGCTGAATGTTTATTTATACAGACCGAAATATCATATTATTGTATCTAAAGAAAACATGGTTGGAAAATGTTAAAATAACTTTATATTTATAGGGTAGGCTGTAACTTTCCGAATTCTGTTTTTATTCGAACAAACTAGCTGCGCCCCGCGGTTTAACCCGCGTCAGTCTTGATGCCGTAGGAATATCGGGATAAAAAGTATCCTATATCCTATTCCAGGTTAAGGTCTAACCCTGTGCCAAATTTCATCCAAATTCATTGAGCCGTTTTAGCGTGAAAGCGTAATAAACAAACAAACTCACTTTCGCATTTATAATATTATAGTTAGGATGATTATGTATCTACTAAGCATCAATTTTGCACTGTGTCTCATTTTAGTCAAATAGTAATAAAACTGAAATATTTTACTGCCCTTTGAGCGCTCTATGAAATAGATTTTGCCTTTATTGGATGATTGGGCCTAGATACAGTATCACGTTCTCCGAACCGGAAGCCATCACCGGGCCGAGGCCAGGATGTGACCTATTTATAGGCTCAGGCCATCACAATAAATAAATAATTATATATTTCTTACGGGTATAGAAAAAATATTAGGTTAGTAGGTAACGATTATATTTTACGTTTAGAGCTGTAATACATAAATACCTACAACACATGCGCCCCGCGGTTTCACCCGCAAAAGTCTCGATCCCGTAGGAATATAGGGACAAAAAGTATCCTATGTTCTAATCCAGGAATTTCATCCAAATCCGTTCAGCCGTTTTAGCGTGAAAGCGTAACAAATAAACTCAATTTCGAATATGTAATCCTACTAATATTATAAATGTGAAAGTTTGTGTGTTTGTGTGTTTATGTGTTTGTGTGTTTGGATGTTTGTTACTCAATCACGCAAAAACGGCTGAATGGTTTTAGATGAAATTTGGCAAACAGATAGTTTATAACCTGGATTAACACATAGGATACTTTTTATATCGATAATCTCACGGGATCGAGACTTACGCGGGTGAAACCGCGGGGCGCAGCTAATAATATTATAATGTTAGCTGCGCCCCCGGTTTCACCCGCGTAAGTCTTGATCCCGTGGGAATATCGGGATAAAAAATCCTATGTGTTAATCCAGGCTATAAACTATCTGTTTGCCAAATTTCATCCAAATCCATCCAGTAGTTTTAGCGTGAAAGAGTAACAAACATCCACACATACATACATCCACACATCCATACTCACAAACTTTCACATTTATAATATTAGTAGGATAGTAGGATTAGTTAGGTTAAAGTTAAATTAAAAGTTACGTTAGATGATTGGACTATAATATTAAATTTGTTACAATTTTTAACGTAATTTCTTTTAAAAACCCGCCTTGGATTTTAAGAGAAATTCCGTAAAAAAAAAAAAAATTGTCTCTTACTCACCACGACTAAATAAAATCAAAGAACTGCAGACTGATGAGTTTTCCGTACCGTAAACACAACGTAACAGAATGCAAAATTGTTTTAAGTACCAATCAATTATTAATTTAATTAAACTTGGTAAGAGAGCAGCTCATATCGAAATGCGGTTCTACTTTAATCCCAAATAACCTTTCAATGCGGCTCTAATGTTCATCAACTTTAATTAATTTTACAGTATGAAAAAGTGAGCCTTAAGCTCTTTTCTCACTGATCGGTACTGCTTTCGTTTCCTCATTGTTCGGTGCGATATCGTTTAGGTATAATCGTCAACTCATCCAAATCCGTTTAGCCGTTTTAGCGTGAACGTAACAAACAAACTCATTTTCGCATTTATAATATTAAATTATAGTTACATGTATATAAGGCGCTGACGTACCGACCAGTGAGGGCCTTAGTTATAAAATTCATTACTAAACGACTAAAAATTTGCAGTAGTGATCAAAATCAAAATCAAAATATTTTATTTCACATAAGCCTACATGGGCACTTATGAAACGTCAGAAGCTAGGTGCACGGTTCCAATTGGTCGTTTCCTATGGAGAAGAGCCGGCAAGAAACTCCATGGTTACTCTTTTAAAAGATAATTGGCTTTTACAATATTTTCGAATTACAGTGTTAATAGTTATGGGAGGACAGTGTAGGCCTGCCTTTCAAGGAGTTTCATGTAGGTAGTTAAAAGAAACTGAAATTGATGAAAGTGATGAAAGCAGGTGTACCTATTCTGCCTATTTTAGAGATTTTCTGATTTTTCGGTTAAGATTCGTGCCAAAGTAGAAATCAGTCAGTATAATATACCTACATTCCATCATATCTACAACTGCAACCAATCACAAACTAGTTAGTAACGCGGAGTAAGTTGCTTCGTGTCGGTATGGACCACCATTGAAACACTAGTGCTGTGACATTGGCGATTTGAGTTTGTAACACGTTACTTTTCAGTAGAGAGGTAGACGACGGGCCTAACTTAAAAAAAATTAAAGCAATAAAAACTAAAACCCAACTACGACTAAAAAGGTATAAACAAGACACCACAGATAGACAAATAAAAAATCGGGAGTCACACGTGTTAGGGCATAAATCAAACAGATTACGTGTGACTCCGGATTTTTTATTTGTCTGTCTGTGGTGTCCTGATATACCTTTTTAGTCGTAGCTGGGTTTTAGTTTTTATTTCTTTATTTTTTTTATATTCTTTTGCGGTTATAGTATGTATATTTTTGAAATATGCTTATTAAGCCCTTTCATTTGATACCCAACATGGTACGATAAAACAATTTTTTTTTAGTTCCTTACTTTGTATCCTCTAGAGGGTGCCATTTTTAATTTAATGTGACGTCACGTAGCCTATAACCAGCAAACGATCAAGACGCTTCCAACGATATCTCATTTGTCAAATTGTGATGAGTGGTTTAGAAGATGAAGATAGGATGGAACAGATGAACATACTTACATACATACCGGTCAAAATCATAAACCTCCTTTTTTCTTCGCCGTAGTCGGGTAAAAATAAACCAACAATGTATCCCTAATTCTGTGCTGGATAACCTCTAAAAACGCTGCCTTGTATCTACGCGAGCTTCTTTACCCGATTTAATTTATTTTCCAAAAAATCTGATCCCCGAAATGTAAATTAACTTTTTGTATTAGGTACTTACGGCCGGTCAGACGGACACCAAAGTGACTTTTTAAGCATTTCATTTTAACACAGTGTACCTATACCAACAATTTACAATTTCCATTCATCATTTATTTAGCACATAAACATCAAATCACGCTTGTATTCCCCGACGGGTTCGGCAGAGGTGTACCATAGTACAACCAGATTTCAGCATAACTGCTGAAATCTGTCTGTCTGTTTAAGTTCAACATCTATTAGGGAGCGAGCCTATTGCCACCATCCGGACACAAACCCAGACTCCGGGCTGCTACTGAGAAATTACAAATGGAAAAACCCAATACACTTTGCCCAACCCGGGAATCGAACCCAGGCCTCATGCTCACCATTTAATTTTATTTACAATGCCATTTAACAGATAATTTTCAAACTTATCATGATAATTCTTAGAATATTCTCGAAAATCTAGTGCCTGGAAATACTAGCGCAAGTGTTTCATAATCGGTCGATTTGAAGACTACCTTACCATATCGTATTACCTACCTATAGGTAACCTCATTAAAGTTAAAAGGCGATTAAAAATAAAATTTCTGGAATAAGTTCCAGCTACGATAACAAAAATATCCAGTTATAATGTTTGCATTCGTCAAAGAGAGCGTATACGATCCATCTGCCGCAGCAAGGCGAGAAGCAATGGCAAATGTTTTAAGCAATAACTTTTATAAGACCGTTGAGAGTTCACGACACGAGTTCTTGAGTTCTGCGTAACAATTCGAGCCTTCTTTTGACACGACTTCACAAACTCGTCTACCGCTGCATTTTCGCGAATAACTTATGTAATCGTTTAAGTGTGTTGCTATGTTAGCGGACTACCGTGGAAGCTTTAGCCGAGTTAACCAACAAACTAAAGTGCTCTAGAAAAATTAAAGCTGCACGTAGCACACTGACTATGTTATTCTATTTCACTTAACCACAACTCTGAACAGATTTAACTATATGAGCGTTCATAAAACTAGATAATTTGATGTTGGTATTAGTTTCAAATGTGGCGGAAAGAGTGTTTGCTGATACATTATGATTTTCTTTCACTTCATGCCCAGTTGGACAATTTAGTTGGGAAAGAACCGGTTCCCGGCGCGGCCTACGGAGGGTTAACTCGCGTCTCGTCCCATCACGTCATGCCACGTCACGCAGGGCTTTCCCGCTTGATTGAATGTTAAACAGACCATGATATATGTACGAATGAACATAGTTATCTAGATAAGTCCGCGTTTGTATCAGAAAGCGGTTTCACTTGAAGGTACGAGAAAAACGAAATTTAAAAAGTATTCACTTATTTTATGTCATCATGGGTTACATGGGTAGAACTGGAGATTATGGGAAAATAGTAAATGATCATTGATTAATAGATTATTACTGCTTCTTATTAAAATGACTGCCGAACTAAAATGAAAGTAAAATATAACCGCCTTTATTTTTAAACCCGAGACAAAACTGAACATGTTACTATGTTACTACATCGCTCGGGGATTTAATCCGTTATGACATGTAAGTAACATAGACATCGATTACATGTCTCGAATGTCGAAGCTATAAGAACTCAGCTCTTTACATGTCAATCGGCTTGCAGATTGGATGCAACGGTAAGCTTAGCCGTTCTGCCAGAAATCTAGTGGATTTTATATAATAATAAATTAATAAATGGTGCCTCACTCCATTTAAAATTATCTAAGGGGCCTCTGCGAGTTGGCTTCGACCCCTCCCACACCTTCCAAAGGTCCGGGACCCCAGGGTCCCGAGATATATAAACATAAATTAATACATTCAGTAATACTGAATGTATCAATTAATTAATAGACATTAGAGTAGCAGGCTCAAATACAGGTATTCAGCTGCATCCGGTTAGACTGGAAGCCGACCCCAACATAGTTGGGAAAAGGCTAGGCAGATGATGATGAGAGTAGCAGGCTCAAAATCATTAATGTGACAAGAGTGGTTTTATGGCGAAAAATGTTACAAGTTATAATAATTGTGACATTTACTTTACAATTGTCACTAAACTTGTCAAACAACTTTAAACGGACGAGCACAGTTTTTTTTTTTAAATTACTCGGCGAAACTGAATTGAAGTGAATTGTCATGATGAAAGGCATTGCAATTGTTAGTGTGTAACGCAATTACCTTGCCGCTGTAACTCGCGGTAAAGGCATTATGTTCTCTTCTGAACATCGAGGGCTAATGATCATGTACAAGATTGGATAATAATATGTACAAGATACAATACGACTGTTTAGCGGCAGCGGGCTTAAAGACAAACATTTAATCAAATCGTACTAACATATCGTATAATGTTGACACAATAATACGCGCCATTCCTATTGACTGACACAACATCCCCATTATTATATTGCCACTGGCATTTCAATTGATTGGCGGCTTGTAATGTATCTGAGATCTTATTGTTTCAGTAATAAAGAGTAGAGTTTTTGTGCTACTTAGTCACAACAGCCGCACGGGTCGATCCATCAGGCTAAGCTACGCTTGCCGGGGTTGGTCCGTAGATGGGTGACCATCTTTACATATCGAGACTCCTCCGTGCCTCGGAAAGTACGTTAAGCCGTTGGTCCTGGCTGTCATTCGAGGATCTTTGACAGTCGTTACGGGTCGTCAGAAGCCCGAAAGTCTGACAACCAGTGTTACCAAGGGGTGTCATATTACCCAGATACTGGGTTGTGGAGGTCAGATAGGCAGTCGCTCCATGTAAAATACTGTTATTCAGCTGCATCCGGTTAGACTGGAAGCCGACCCCAACATAGCTGGGAAAAGGCTAGGCAGTTGATTTTATAAGTCACGGGGTCAAGCAACTTGTGTTGTTCCGTCGTACCTGCTAAATAGCGATAAAGACGTCCGAAATAATATTTATCATTTATTGTTCACTTTACTTTCACAGTTTTGCCAACAATGTTTCTACTTCATGTTTGGTATCTTGTCATCAGCCCGTTAATTTGGAATGGATTCCTCTAGACTTCTAATCAATATATTTTGACGAAATGGAACTGGACTAAAACTAAGTGATTCGCTAAGCGATTCTATTATTCTAAACATAAATCTTTGATATATACTAAATTAAAAATAACATTGCCAACACGAAGATAAGAACAATAAAATTATCAATCTTAAGCCGAACTCTTCTAGTTTTTCAAATATGATTGAAAAGTTAGGAAAGTGTTTGTACAAACTTACTGAAATAAAATAATTTATCATATAAACAAAGTAAAAAATAGCAAATCTCGGAAAAGAACACCAAATTGCGTTGTAAAATAGTTAGAACGAATCAGTTGAAAACATATCAGACCGTGAAAGTGGGTCAGCATGACTAGTGGGCGAGCAATATGTCACTACATACACATTACTGCAATCTTCCATCCAATACGTTATTGCACCAATGAACGATATCCTCCGGCCACGAGTTAGCCGCTGATTTGTTTATCTCTGTAACACGAACACGTACTGTTTCATCAACAAACATCGGTAGTCCGTTTCACGCTGTCCTAAAACAACGGTCTCTAACTAGACGCCAAATATGGATGTTTTGTTTATTGAAAGACGAAAAAGATAAATGATGATTAGACAAAGACGGCAACAACAAAAGTGACAGAACAATTCGTTAGTGATACAAATCATGCTTTTGTTGGAGGGACAAAACAGTCATGAAACTGAAAACTTATTCTTAACGGTTTTCTTTTCATATGTTTGTTTGATTTGATGAGGTTGAGTATATCAGCTGTTCATTATGGCAATTCTCGAAGCAAAATTTCTTTACTTAAATCGAATTAATGGAATCGAACAATCATTTTTTTTTTTTGTAAATTTAACCAAAAACAAATAGAACTTAATAAAATTACAAAAAAAAATTTAAGGAATAGTAAAGATATTATTTTTTTAATAAAAAGGATGCAGCGTAGCACTTAAAAAAATAAACTCAGCGACCAAATCAGCAACACCATAATACACTCCAAGACAGGCATCGCCGATGTTGGCAATAAGTCTGCGAAGCTGAATTGAGACTGGAGGTGTCACACTTAAAGGATGTGTGGTGGTATCTACATCGCCACATGCGAACTACGCATCAAAGATCTGACGTCACACAAAAATCCTGACGTCACATAAATCCTGCATCGCGCAATTAAAGTTTACCGTGCAATGGACATATATACAAGAACCCGACATCAATCGTCGGGCAGTTGCCCGCCAGACACAACACCCGTCTGGTCGGAGGATCCTCCCTTTTCTATGGTGGATGAGAGAACTTTACACCCTGTTCTTCATACCCCTAAAGATGCATCAAGACAGATGGGCCTGGAGCGTCACACAGTGGGTGCCTGAAGACTGACGTCGTCACCGAGGCAGGCCTCAGAAACGCTGGCGTGAAAGACTCGTTCCTGACAGATTGGCTGGAGAGGGCACAACATAAAGAAAATTGCAAAAGTATGGAGGAGACCTTTGTCCAGCATTGTGGCAATATATTCTAAATAAAAAAAGGCATAAGATACTGCTTTCCGAGTTTCATAAGGACGCTTGTGCTCTTATCGCACGGAGCGGACAGTTGTGTGAAGTTATTGCGACGTTCATGAAGTGTGACATCATTCCTTAGGATCTACTAGTAGTAAGTAGTGTAGGTACCATCTCTCCCTTTTAATACATTTCAGAACGCACAAAACCAGGGTATTTTATTGAATAATCCATTTAAATTAAACATATTAAATGAACACCTATCATATTCATTTATAAGTTTGATTCACGTAGTAGTTAGTAGATACTTTCCATTTACAAATGCATGGAAGTATAATTTCCACTGCTTATGATGGTGTTTGGGTCTTATGGACTTATGAATGTCCTCTGTAATACGTCGGCCAAACGCAGCGGGAGCACGGTTGCAATGAATGTTCGCACTGATAAATATAAAAAAAAAAACAAAATCGAAAGTCATTTATTCAAACTAGGCTGAGAATCAGCACTTTTCGATCGTCAAAATTACATAAGACAGTCCCCTAAAACGCCCACCCTTCACCACTTCCTAGTGCTTTAGCTGGGAAGAAGAAGTGGCGCAACAAACTCCCCAGCAGAAATGATATGATGGTTATGATGATACACTTAACTTAACGAGGGAGAACAACCCTCTCCAACCCGCAGCCCTTCACTCGGCTTAGTTAGAAACAAAAGCTAGCCATTTAGTACCTAATTAACTCATACTCAAATATTTACTATGTACATTAATGTGGTTACATTTTTATTACAAAAGGTTGTACCTAACATGAATACTGTAAGGGCAAGATAGGACAACAATATTAAAATGTTAAAATTAATGCTAGGATCACTTCTTAATTAAATTAGGGTGTACACACACAATGCTTTTAAATGAGAGTTTAACGATACTGAAACACAATAAGAACGTACCACGGATCAACAGAAATAAAGCAGGGACAGCAGCACGAACAAATACACAATAAATGCGCAGTAAATTGATCCCTAAAAAAACACGAACCAAAAAAGCACGTGTTTTTCCGATGCTTACGCGCGTTTCTATTGGTATGAACAACGGAATGAACGCTAACAATCAGCTCTGTAGAACTTTACGGCGTAGTTAAGGCGCGTCTTAAACTCGTGTTAAGCGTACAAAATGTTGTGTACATGACACCTTAGGTTAACCTTTTATAAAAAACCACATGCAGATCATGATAATAACATAACATCACACCTCGTTTCCCTGAAGGATTGGGGAAAGATTTACCTATAGTACACCCACCCATATTTTGGGAATATTACCGTAACATGCACTAAAGAACTGTGTATTTAAGAACGTAGGTCCCTTAATTTAGAGTTCTTTAGTAGTAAGAGAATCAAAGACATCATAAGGCCTAGCTCCACATTCCTAAGCATGAATACAAAGTTCATTTTGAAATCGAGATTCATAACTTGCATCGTTCCAGAATACGGGTCTTAAATATCAATTAAGTTGAGATGCTGTCTGAAATTACAAAAAGTCTGCATTCACAATCATTAAGAAACAATTAACTAACGATTACTGCAAAAAAATTAACACTTGGCACTAACTTAATTTTAATTATGAATCAAAATATATCTATGGTTGATTCATTTGCATTTGAATAGTCGCTACATAATAATTGCAATGAGCACCACTGTACCAAAACGAAATACAGCCAATAATAATGTAATACGAAACTAAACCTTAGCTGTAAATACTTAACAAATCCTTAGTTAGGAGTACTCCGGCACGAAAAACAAAGGTATATGCAAAGATGTTAGTGTAAACGACACAATAATAAACTTAATTTGGCGCTAAACGACACTTTCCTACTAATTTTAACATGGAAACTCGAAAGGAAATTTTGAAAGTCTTCATGCTTTTGACCTCTCTTAGTTTGCCTTTTTGTATTATAAAGCAATGTTTTAGTTTAGTCGGTGCGTTGTTACGCAACAATTCAACAAAATTGGGGCTTTGTTGCAGACAAAAACAAAGTTCAAGACGTTTGTCTTGAGGCGTAGCGGTTTTGTAGCTGGCGTAGCGATTATGTAGCTGTCGTAGCGGAGCGCTACGGCGTAGCTACGGCGTAGTCTATAACACTCGCATTTCTGTTGTTATGAAGGCAGATGATTGTTGCATTATTAAATTTATCCTAATTAAGTATCTGCATACAAGGTTTAAGTAATTGCTACCTAAAGTAACTATTATTATTTGTGGACATTTTGCAGTAAACGACGAGCACGTTTAGAAGAAACGACATCAACGCACAGTTTATAACAATAACATTTTGTAATGTATTTTTTTAATAATTATGTATTCATTGAAGCTTTGACCCCATAAATTATAACATCGTACTGATCACCTGATACCTAAAATAAATGTAAAGTCAAACAAGGGCGGACAGGACAAAAGATCACTTATAATAAAAAATTAAGCTCAAAAACTAATTCTACAGTACGTATACGAAAAGGTCAAATGAGTTCAATGACAATTGGCATTTCCAGTGACTGATAGAAATTCTATATCTTAAGAGCTCCTAACTAAAGTGGATCGCACTCCATACATGTACCCTAAGTACTAATACTGTTAAATAATGGCTAGATCTGCACATTAAATTACAATATGCAATGCGATACTAAAGGATAGAGCTGTTTGAACCGAATTAGACGAACTTGAATAATTAATTATGTTGATCTCTGTATTAGTATGAAACTGTAAGGGCTGCTGCACACTGTGGATCTCTTGAATATTAATTTGAAGATTTGTAACTTTTTCAATGAATGTTTCTTTCATTTGATGGAGACAAATACTGGTTTGAATACTTAGTAGGAATTGTCTTATAAGTCCACCTGCTCTCCACCCCTTGTTAAGACTGGTTGTCAGACTTTTGGGCTTTCGGAGTTTCAGTATGGATAAATCTGAAACTATTAGAAGTTGAGTTCAGCAACCACCTCGTCGATTATAACCAACGACCTGGTTTCGAGGTTCCGTTTCCGAATCAAAATCACTTTGTATAATCTATAAGACTTGCCGGACGCTACGACCACGGCACGACGTGCGCCGTGCGTGCGGCTGGATGACACGGCTGACGTATGTCAAATTAGTCGGTCGGTGTTGTAGTTTGCAGAATATAACAACGGATTGAGAGCCATTAATTACTTCAATTGTTGGATGGATATAAAGCACTTTCCAGTATAGGATTTTACTAATTAGGTACGTGACTAGAAATGAATCTTACGCTGGATAAATGTTACCACGTTGGCATGGCAGTCGTGCACTTCTATCGTGTAATTTAGATATTGCGTTTGACAAAATAAACACAAAAAGGAACTAAGCCAAGAAAACGAATGTTGTTAAAATGATTAAGCACCATAAGATATAATTCAGTGTTCTTTTTATAACAACGGAGATACTCGTAGGTGACTCTTGCTTTATTTCAAAAGATTTTTATTTTTATTTTTTGTTCTGTTCCAGCCGTTTGGGGTTGAAACACTAGGGCCATGGGGTCCGAGTGCTCACCTAGTCTGTCAAGACATCGCCAAGCGGTAGGTCGAATCTGAGGACTGGCCTATTTTTTGACCAAAGAATCATCATTGCCATACAAGGTGGCAATACTGCCAGCCTTTTGGGCACTTTTCCTACTGACAGCGATGTGGACGAATTTTTTGATACCCTTTAATGATTATTTCCCCCCCTTTTTTATATACTTGTAAATATTATTATTATTTTATTGTAAGATGTATTATATAAATTATAGAATTATTGTAATGAATAAACTCAAAAAACAAAAAGAGAAAAGATATGATTAAATACCATTGATCCATAATATTTTGAACATCCTAAAAACAATACTTAAATTATTAAGCATCATACCGGTAATCACAATCGTTGTGGCCTTCCCAGCCCTCCCGCCCTCCAACCTTGCTTATGAAGGTAATATCAACAGACAATTCCACAAATTAAGCAAAGTAGCCCTTTTAAGAGTCGTACCTTTAGCCTCACCTTACCTACGTATAAAATTATAATGAAATTAAACTAATTTAATTACGAAACGCGTTGAGACATGGTTGAGAACAATTAAAAAGTCCTCTTTATCTCGTTATGTTATACAATAAACGCAGAAAATTAACATCTTCGCAATACTCAATGAAATATTAATGAGTCTCTCAGAAAGCTGAATGCGAAACTGTGGTTCGCAGCACACACAGTCAATGTTTTTTTTTCTGTATGATCTCAATCCGTGTAACGCCCAAAACTTTTTTATTTAGTTTTCTTTCGTTTTATTTCAAAGATAACTGTGAACTAGAAAAGTTAAAGTAGATGAGGCAAACTTATTTAGTAGTTTTCGGGTTGTTTTCAAGAGTGGGATGAAAAAGCAGGATTTTTGCGATAACGTTAATAACGAGGTTAACAAGCAGTTTTAAAATAGACTCGATGGAGTAGCATCGCTTGACATGAAGACAGCTGGGTGAAATTAATTTGTACAATTTTCTCGGTTTTTTTAATATTAATAAGATCACCTGTTCCATCCACGCTCGTAATATGAGAGGTGTGGTAATGTTAATAATATTCAACGAGCCGTTAACGTGCTGTTTAATTTTATATAAAAAGTTAGGCATAAAAGTACTGCCACAATATCTGCGCTAGAATGAATGGAACTTTAGATTAATGACGGCGAAACAGAAATAAAACACGCATGTTTTCGCCGAGTAATACTGTTCCACATAACCCTGCGTTAAGAAAAACAAAGGCACGAGCACATCGTCGACATTGATTTCCGCGCTGCTATTTATGAGTGGAGGAAGCTCTTGTACCTATAACAATACAATTGTACCCTCGGCCGGCACAGTCAACGGCGTTATTGCGCCACTTACGACTCGAGTATCTAGGAATGGAAGGGGCTAGAAATTCCAGCGTAATAACAAGCAAATGGCTAGCTAATAATTGAAGCGCTGCAACGCTTGATTATCACTAGGAACGTTCAGTGTTCTCCGTCGTCAGCGGGTATACTGCTGACCCAGCCTAATTAGTGCGCTGAATAATTGGGTTGCTGCATTATCTTGAGTGCACCTCAGTGCTCGTGCACTTGAACGGAACGTGGTGAAAGATAACTCGCATAGTCTGTGAACAACCGATCTATTCTGTAAAAAATACAGCGTGAAAACTGGGGTGAAGTGAGTTTGAAGTGAGCTGTCATTCCACGATGCTAGGGATAGACGCTATTGACTGATTTTTACGGAATATACTGGCTGTACTTGTCTATTTTATCTAGGAACAAAACTGTTGAACAAAACTAAGTCAATAGACAATTAATTAGCAATTTCCGCAAACTTTTGTATAAAGTAATAAGTATGCAGAGATTGATTGAAGTAACTTGGTTAAATCGTATCAAGAATACGGCCACGCTTTGATCCTAAAGAAGGTATAATTTAGTGCAAAGTTCTAAATGAATTATTGACAGTTAAAACTTTCTCAATGATAGATTCAGAAGGGGCTTCGAGGATTTAATTACATACAACACCGCGACGAATGGTCCAATTGTAACAAAGTTCAAGCTGTGATTGAGTTAACTCGAGGTTTCCAATTATTCAAAGTATAACTTACGGGGTCCACAATCTGATAACTCAGACGTTAGCGGGTATCAGTACCTACCATTATATTGGTAGGCAGTGTTAGCTCTCGGCGAGCTAACGGTACCGAAGTAAATAAAACGCGAGTTTAAAGTATAACTTGGATTATTAGCAGAAACGGATCACAGTTTTTTTTTTACGATGTCATTCTCAATGTCGACCCTTCAGCCAACCCCTACCGTTTTTCTTCTATTATAAATATAAATTAATGTTTGTGTCATAATTATGCCAGCAATTTATAGCGGACTCGCGGAAGTTGGATATTAAAACGATTCAGGGGTAGTATTATGAAGTATTAACGCCATCATTATTCCACTGCGAAAACGGAATGATGCTATCGGCCTTGTCTAGCTCCGTCTCTCTCTCACACTGGAAAAATGGTGGCAGTAATACTTCATAATACGGCACTTGGTTATGGCTCTATAGTAGTTAGTAAGTACCACATATATTGCGTGCTGTAGGAATCCATAGAAACCTATAACCGAATATTTAACATCTGGCTTGTTCTAAAGTAAATGTGTAAGAGGTATATCGATGTTTCATGGAACCTTTTTTGATTCGATTTACTCATGTGCCCATAATCTGATCTGTTATCAAAAGACGATACGACACTTCTTAAACTTTTTACCAAAACAGAGCAAGCTTTTTCCTCTATTAAATACATAGGACCCGCAATTTTGTTAGGTGTATTTTTATTTTTTTACTTTTTGTTATGATTTGCCCTACTTATAATGTTGTCTATAATGCAGTTAATAGCACTGGGCTTTTTCATTTTAATGACACCAATATACAATTTATTCAAAATACTATTATGTAACAAATACAACAGCGATTGACAAGCTGTAGACACGTGTTGACTGATTTATATAATAAAATTAAAATTGGTCGTGTTAAAATATTTCGCAAAAAATAAAAAAACAAATTACACAGATTTAAAATGTAGCAAACAAACAGACATGCACAATTGCACATTAAATCATCATATTTGAGTCGATGTGTAACATTTATTTACCTTTGCTCATTTTTTATATTCTACTAGCGACACGACCCTGCTTCGTCCGGTTTTTCCGACTAGACAAAACATGGAGATTTATTTATTATTATGTAAGTTTAATATTAATCTATTATAGACATAAACATTCCGGAGTAAATGATAGCGAAAACCGCATCAAACTCCTTATAACAACGCGGTCACTTAAACAAACACGAAAAGCGACTTTAATTTATAATATGTATAGATGCATATATTTGATATCCTCATGACTAACATAATTTTTAAGATAATTGTAATAAATACTAACAAAATATGGACCAAAAAGTCTGAAATAAACAAATTTAATTTAATTTAATATATCATTTTGATCCTCGTAGAGGTTATCTGCCAATCTGATTCGACTCAACGGACTTTTGATGACAGTACAATAATACGGCCATCTTTTGTCATGTTAAACCTTGAAAATGTATTTGTTATGGAGATTGAGAGCAATTTTTATGATTTCCGCGATAATGATTGACAAAAAAGATTTTGATTTCAGTGAACAATACTACCAACTGTACTGCTTCAACGACCTATTTTATAGGAGACTTGTGATCATATAATATTTTTATTGACATTTTATGATAATTTATGGGACTGAAACACCATGAATCTTGAGCTAAGTAAGCTACTGTCTCTTCTCCTATTTATGTTATTTTAGGCTTTCTGATACGAACTACTTGAACGCAATCATACACCTATATATGCAGTCTTATTTTTTAATGTAAACAATATGTATTACAATGTATTGTTTTATTGTCTTCAGGTAATTTATGCCTACCCTTTAACAAAAACTTTTCAAGACATTTTGAAAATCTTTGCAGATTGAATAAAGGTAAGTAATTATTCATACGAGGAAGATGGATGATAAAATAATTATATTTCAAGTTCCTGTCTTATAACTTTCTTGTCTAATATTTGAAAATAAAAGGTAACGTCGTAATATGAAAACTTCATTAAAATATATAAGTATCAACTGCTAATAAATCTGGTGACAGATCTCGGAGCAGTAAAGTTTTCTCATTCGCTCCCTTACTAATGACTCTTTAACAATTGAAGTTCAGAACAATCAAAACAAATGTTACACGGTATTAATTTCAATATTCACCTAGAAAACTCTTGAAATTATTCAATTCTAGGTTTATGGGATAATAACATCGGAAAAATGATGTCATGTTCGTTATTCTACGAATTACTTTTAAGCTATCGCACACATAATACTTTCACGCAAATGAAACAGTTTTTTAACATAGTTTTCGGAATATCGTAGCAACTGTACTAAAAACAAAGTCACGAATCAGAGCTAACGAAGGGAACTTGTAAACGGCACGCTAATGAATAAGGTTGAACGAGTCCGATCTCGACTTTATCTATTCAATTAGGCTGATGGACACCGGTCAATGGTCATTTGTAGGCAATCAGTATTATATTATGTGACGACTGCGCAGCAATAGGTGCGCGGTGTGATAAGCCGGTGCGTGGCCGCCTGGCCAACAAGTCGTGGCCACCTACCTCGTTAAAAGGCGCTTCGCTCATCTGACAGTAACGATGATCGATGGCTTCGGGACTTCCCCTGTAATATCCGACACCCCCGAACCCACTAAACAGCCGCCTCACACCCCAGCAACTCCATTGAGACCCAAAAATTCAGCTAGACCTGAACATACTAACTTCTCCAAGATACTACGTGTTTGAATCAATATACGTTGATTAATATCTAACATTAATTGCGTGTGATTAAGCGTACAAATAGGGTGCGTATTCAGCCAGAACGCGTGGCAAGCGTTTATGTGGGCCACGTTGGTCGTGTGGGCCGTGTGGGCCGCCAACAATATCACCACGTTTACATTGTTTAATTTTATTGTTTACTTACACAACGTGTAACGTGTTGTGATGCCTAATTGTTATCAATTGATTAATTTCTTTTTAATTCACATACTAGACGCATTAGAAAGTAATTATTTTGTATCAACGCGGGATTTTTAGTTATGAAGATAACACTGTCGGTGGAAAAATAAAATTCGCATCATCGCTTTTCACGATAACCATAAGTAGACGCGAAAGACACTTGAGTGTTTTATAATGAGGTCATGAAAAAGAACGGTGATCGGTGGTAGCTCTTGCCCTTAAGCACGAAAGTAACAAAAACACTTACATTTGCATATAGTGACGATGGAACCCCAAGACTTCTCGACTTTTCGGGACGCCGCACAGTGGAACGAATGTATGGGAGCGGTTGGACGTAGACATGTCCGAAAAAAAAGAGTAAAATTATGCCAAACTAATGATGCCATCTTATTCGATTACTTAATGCCTTCATAACTTGTGGTGATGAATTTCTTCATAACTCCCATATTTCGGGAGTAATTTGAGAAAATGTGAAATTTTACTATGAAAATGAGTGTATCGAGCTCTCTCCCTCCTGATTCCGGGCTTGTTTCAAGTAGCGGTCTCTAATATCATAATGCTAATACTAAGAGCTATATTTAATACTAAGACACATAGTGCGCCAAATGTGCACTTTCTGGGATAAAGAGTGATGTTTATTTTATAACACAATTTTTTAATTTTTTGTTTATTTTGTTGATTAAAACCGTTTTTCTAAAGGTTTACCTTATTACAATAACATTTCTGAGCAGCCAATTAGAGAAGATATAAGCTAATTAGGATATATAATTAGGGACTTAAGGTTTACATATAAAACTGATGCACTAATGATTACTGATAAGAACATTGCTATTATTTAATTACTAAATGGCTCTTAATACACTAATTTAGCATGCATCATTTACTAATTATCACAATAACTAATTACCTTGCAATATTTAACAAAGGATACCTGGGATACCTGGATTTTATATAAATAGGTCACTATTAGTAACTTTAAAATCAGTGTTGATTTACACCTCGTTGTATCCAAGCTAATCTCGCAATGTATTTTCCAAATTTTAATACAAATCTTGATATTCACGTTGCTTTATGCGCACGCGCACATAAAGATTTACGCGACTTTAACTATTTGTTCAGTGTTTTAAAAGATAACAGTTGTGTTCAGTTATGTGAAAGTGCTGAAACAAGTTTAAAAGACTGGTGTCGTCGATTTTGCTACCGCATTTATGCAAAATGGACACAGTCTGGAAGAAGCACAGATAAGTTTCGGAAGAAACATGAGATTTGGCTACAGGCTGCAATTCAATGGCCGGAATTACAGAATGAAAATATGGAACCTTCTACAGAAAATATAAGTGACGTCATCGAGCCCATAATTTCTCCTGCTAAATCTGATGCTTCAACTTGTACACATCCTAGTCCTCGTAAATCTTTTGAGGACCTTAGTAACCGGCAAAAAAGAAGACGCACCACTGAAGATAGTCTTTCATGCAGCAGTAGCAGCGCTGAAATTATGTTTTCGGCCGAAAGGGCGCTTCAAAAGGCAGGACAAAGCGATACAGCTTATGTTATGAAATACTTGACGGAGAATCCAGAAGAGGCCTCAAAAATCAAAGCCTTCATTGAAGGTAAATCAATTCAGGTACGGGAAATATCCCCTTTGAAGGCATTGGCTCTTTATGTATCGATGAACTTATCGAAATGGCGCTATAACACTCTTCGGGATTTCAACACTCAAGAAGGAGCTCTTCAATACCCGAGTTACTACATGTTGGTTAAAGAAAAAATTAAGTGCTATCCGGCCAAAGAAGATCTCACAGTTACAGAGAGCTCTGCAAAAATCAAATTACAAGCCTTGATGGATTTAACCTCAAGAAGACTTATTAGG
This sequence comes from Lithophane leautieri, assembly GCA_949152455.1. NCBI lineage: Eukaryota > Metazoa > Arthropoda > Insecta > Lepidoptera > Noctuidae > Lithophane > Lithophane leautieri. Next base: position 14,439,764 of record OX424458.1, on the reverse strand, counting down.
TCGTTAGAAACCCCTGTTGATCCCAATCAACAGCTCGTATTGACCAGCAAATGGGGTTTTGACGGATCATCTAGCCAAAGCATTTATCATCAAAGGACGAGTGAAGATGAGCAAATCGATCTTGCTAGTAATTTTATGATTAGTCTTGTACCACTGCGGCTCGTCTCAAAAGGTGTAACAATTTGGGAAAACGAGCGACCATCTTCCACTTCATTTTGCCGGCCAATATTGTTTAAGTTTATAAAGGAAACCAAAGAAAATGTGCAGAGAGAGATGGCTGAAATCGAAGCAGAGATTGAAGCCTTAACTCCATCCACCATCACTGATGGAATTAGTGTCAAACACCAACTGCTGTTGACAATGATTGATGGTAAAATTCATTCCATTATATCCAATACAGCAGCTTCAGTGTGTGACATATGCAAGGCTTGTCCTAAAGAAATGAATAATTTAGAGTTAATCAAAGATAAACACGCAAACGAGGACATGTATAAATATAGCTTAAGCACCCTTCACGCTTGGATTCGCTCAATGGAATGCTTATTACACATTTCCTACAAATTAGACATAAAATCATGGCAAGTAAGGGGTGATATAGCAAAAAGGCAAGTTGATGACAGGAAGAAAAGAGTTCAAGAGGCTGTAAGAAGAGAAACGGGCTTACTTCTCGATGTTGTGAAACAAGGCAGTGGATCCACCAACAATGGCAACTCGGCAAGGAGATTTTTTGAAAACTACACTAAATCTGCTGAACTGACCGGAATAGATGCTATGCTTTTAAGAAAAATCTGTGTGATCTTGCAGTGTATTTCATCAGGAGAGAAGATCAACGTAACTAAATTCCGAGAGTTCTGCTTTGATACTGCTAAGCTTTACGTGGAGTTATACCCATGGTATTATATGCCTTCTTCACTTCATAAAATTTTAATGCATGGGCCAGACATAGTTCAGAACATGTCAATTGTGCCCATTGGTTTTCTATCCGAAGAGGCATCTGAGGCTAGAAATAAAGATTTTAGAAAATATAGAGAGGGGCATTCTCGAAAGCATAGCAGTATCTCATGCAATGAAGATATTATGCACAATCTTTTACTGTCTTCTGATCCACTTGTTACAAGTATCCGTCCAAAAGGAAATAAGTTTGTAAAAAAATCTTCTTTTAAGGAATTTTATGAGCTTACGGATTCTGAGAAAAGTGATATCGAATTTGTTAACATAAATGATTTAGCGGACATCGATTCTGAATTTGAATTAATTGATGATGATGATGATGATGATGACGAAGATAATTAAATGATGTTATTGTTTTAAAATGTGTAACTTAGTAAATTAGAGCTTACATCTTAATTATTTATTGTACTTTTAATGAAACTAGGTAATTTATTATCAACTTACTTAAAAGTCATACTCTCATCAGTTCTTGTGAATATTTTTGTTAATATATATTTCTGTATATATATAATATATTTATAGACCTCTTAATAAGTCTGTCTGCGGTTTAAAGTAAATACAAATGGGGAAAAAACGTTTTTTTTTTTAAATTTTCATTTCCTTTTATCCCAGAAAGTGCACATTTGGCGCACTATGTGTCTTAGTATTAAATATAGCTCTTAGTAATAGCATTACGATATTAGAGACCGCTACTTGAAACAAGCCCGGAATCAGGAGGGAGAGAGCTCAATACACTCATTTTCATAGTAAAATTTCACATTTTCTCAAATTACTCCCGAAATATGGGAGTTATGAAGAAATTCATCACCACAATTTATGAAGGCATTAAGTAATCGAATAAGATGGCATCATTAGTTTGTCATAATTTTACTCTTATTTTTCGGACATGTCTACGTCCAACCGCTCCCATACATTCGTTCCACTGTGCGCCGATTTTAATGGAGCTCGTCCTAAAACATCAAATAATGTTTACATCCTTATTCAAAGCTGCCAAGGGAATATGTTAATGGTAAATAATTCTGCAATTCAAGCTTCCTGAAGGTCTAGGTTTAACTGGACATGAAATTATTTAAAAATATTCAAATTTTATTTCCATTGCTAATTCGAGAAATTAATATCGGGTTTTCTTTTTCTGACAGTTAAATACAGTTCGCTGCGTTATACGTTAAGTCAAATTGTTACTAACCCTATGGACTTCAGTCTGAAATAAAATAATTCTATTCTATTCTATTCTATTGTCAGACCGAATTTAGTACAAAGCCATGTAGTAGAATAGAAAAGTACTGGAGTTTCAATTTGTTGTCTATAAAATTGTAAAACAATATGTTTCTATGCCACCTAGTTCCACTTCCTGACAACTTGTGACAAAATTATGTGATTATTTTAATGTCTGTTTCAGGCTTTACATAAAAGTTTGAAAGGTAATACAGAATAGGCGTTTCAATTCACTAAATCATTAACACAACATGTCTACCATGTTTTGAAAATATTTTAAGCTTCTACCCGCTGTTTTTGTCCTGTTTAGGGTTCCGTACCCAGAGGATAAAACGGGACCCTATTACTAAGGCTATGCCGTCTGTCTGTCTGTCATCAGGCTGTATCTCACGAACCGTGAGTTAGACAGTTGAAATTTTCACAGATGATGTATTTCTGTTGCCGCTATAACAACAAATACTAAAAAACAGAATAAAATAAATATTTAAGGGGGCTCCCATACAACAAACGTGATTTTTTTGCTCGATATTGATAACGGCAACAGGTAGACGCCTGAAATATTCAAAGAATATTTAGTTATATATTCACTTTAAAAATAAATAATTAAATTAAGTTATTTATTTAATTTCTCATCACAAATGTTGATTTGTACAGGAATTAAAATAAAACAAACATGTGACGTGGCTCCCATACATCAGACATGACTTTTTTGCCGTTTTTATAGATAATGGTACGGAACCCTTCGTGCGCGAGTCCGACTCGCACTTGGCCGGTCTGTTTCTCTTAATTTTAGTTTCATACGTTGCTTAATTTATTTTTCCTCATAGAAGTGAATAATTGATTCTTTTTGAGTGAAATAAAGTATCTTAAACCGTAAGTTATGTAAACTAATCTATGCTTCTCAGCAGAACAGGATTGAAGGATTGGAATCCTCGTGAAGTTTAGAAAAAATATACAGAGCCGCAAAAATGAGTTACTTTATCGATAAAATGAAAGAAAAAGAAAGAAAGAAAGAAAAATGCGTTTATTGGCATTGTAGCAGAAAAATACACCTTAAAACTATAAAAACAGAAAACAACCATTAGAATGCCAAAAGGGCCTCAGCTCAGCATAATGTCAGATGAAATGAGTTTAAATTATTCACCACATAAATACACATTTTATATTTATTTAACCCTCATTATGTATTTCATTTAAACACAGATATGTGTTATTGTCGCTTTTTGAATGACATCAATTAAGCATGCTTTTTGCGTCATTTCATACCTAATTAGATTCCGCCCATACATTAATGTATCTGCACGTAATTTAATTTTGTCAATGTAATTAATGAATGTGAAATAATTGCGTCCAAGCTTTTAATAATAACGTTAAATAACGACTATTATTTTAATCAATAATTTAATATTCCCTTTTCAGGGAAACCGAAGGCTTTGTTGATGACAAAACAATGATGACGAACATGCAACGGAATATATTAGAAAGGAAGGCACGGATGACATTCAATTTTGTTGGGAATTGCTCCGCCCGTATGGACTCAAAAATCTAGACTTGACACACGTGGTTGTCCACATGCAAAATTGCTATTTTACTTGATCAATTGCACATATTTTAGCAATTCAAGTGCAATCACGCTTGTCATTTATTGAAGCGTAAGAAGAATGTTCTTTAAATATTATGAAATACATATCCACAAGGAATATTGCTCTTGTATTTTGGTTCGAAGGGGTTAATAACAGCCGAAAGCTGGAAAGCCGCCATAAAGAACGCTGTGATTGGATTCCAAGATAGTACCTAGTCTAGTGTATGTTGTCTACTAAACGGAACTGAACAGTGTCGATTAGTAAGAATAGACGTTGGAAACAAGGTCCTAATTAAAAATTATATCTCTGTAAACGCAAACAGACTGAAACAGAATTATGATTCATATTTCCCTGTGAAATATGAATTGAATAAGTAGGTATCGTCCGGAGCCAGCCTATCGATCGTGTCAACATAGCAAATAGGATTCCATTGATGCGGAATCACATTAGAACGATAATATCAATAGCAGGTTATTTTTAAATTACTCCTAAAAATGAGTCGTTTTTCTATTCAACTTTTATTTAGTGTGGTGTATATGTTACCGGCCAAACCCGATTTTAGAATGAACTAGTTTCGCCTAGGCCAAACCAGTTCTCCCTACACGCGATAGGGCAAACTAGTATAGCTTAGGCCAAACTCGTTCATCCTGTTACCGATAGGATAAACCAGCTTAGCCCAGGTAGAATCGGTTTATCCTAGTTTGAATTTACATGCTTTAGGATAAACTGGTACGTCCTAGTCTGAACTTGATTGATTTCAAAACTTGATTTGAGAAATTACAAAATTTGATTAATAATTATTATACTCTAGGACGTTTCCCTAAATACCTACCTGCGCATATTGTATCTACCTAAATAACTTACCTACAACATTAAATTAATTAGTGAGGTCTGCCCGAGAGACAAGACACATTCTGCAGTGATTGGTCGCAGGACAATTTAGGAACGTCTCATAGGATGCTTAATTAAACTAGTGAGCTGCCCACACCTTCGAATGAAGACATTCATTACGGGACCGTGATGTCTTTGGCATTTCAATGACTTTACGATTAAGTACGCCCGTTATTAACAATACCTACATTTATTTACTAAAACATCAAAACCGAATACAAGCATTTAAAACGGTCCATTTTTGCTTTTTTAACCATCCATATTATAAACTATGTCTGGTTGAAATAAACAGTTAATATTTATTATTTATTAAAAACTAGCTGCGCCCCGCGGTTTCACCCGCGTAAGTCTCGATCTCGTGGGAATATCGGAATAAAAAGTATCCTATGTGTTAATCCAGGTTATAAACAATCTATTTGCCAAATTTCATCCAAATCTATTCAGTCGTTTTTGCGTGATTGAGTAACAAACATCCAAACACACAAACGCACAAACACACAAACTTTCACATTTATAATATTAGTAGCATAGTAGCATTGACAGCTTGTTGTAATTCATCGTGTCCTTGGATTTTGGTTGGAAAAGAGAACAGGCGAATTAAGCTCCCATATTCTGTCAAACTTTGTCAGAGTTATTAAAACCAAACACGTTCTGCACATCGATATTATAAATTGGTTTCGCGTAAAAAATCAGCACAAAAAACATACTTATGTTTATTTATTGTGATAGCTTTCTTTACTATGATCGAAACTCTGTAAAACTACCCATGAATCGGTAAAACCTGAATAATTTAGTCTTGAAAATCAAACGAACCGAACAAGTTTGCATGATTTTAAAATAAAGACCAAATATAATGGTCTGTTTTTTTCCAGTTGTTACTTTCGTGCAAATGATGGTTTATGAAGCATAGTCACGCTCAGCTGTTCGATGGAAAATGATACTTATGGGCACAATAGGAATACAAGCATACCCTGCACTATATAAGGCGTATTTTATTGTTTAACTTATTATTTTTAAATTGTTTGTTTTTTATGTATCATGTGGTTGTGGTCTGCACTAAAAAGTAAAAAAAGTTAAAAGTTATATTATATTCTAAGTACTGTTTATTTTATTTTTTAACTATTTATTATGTACAAATCTCTGAACCTGACTGAATTTCCGTACCTCTTTTTTTCGGGTGACCCCTGAAAATTAGCGCTGTGCTGTGGGTCCCCATAGCGCAGCATCATGCTGAGTGGAAGCCTTCTTGTCACAGTCATAACGTGCAGCTGCAGATTATTTATCTGTATACTCATGATCTCATATTTGTACTTAGATCCATTTTGTTTAATTTAATATTGCTGATTACTGTTATCTCTTTTTATGCACGTGTTTCTGTGAAAAATAAACCTATTTTTCTTTCTTTCACTAAAGATTCTTATTTATATTTACTTAAAAGAAAGCGCATTGAACTTTAATGTACCTATTCGTAATCAAGCAAAGCATTTAAGTACTTCAAATCGAAGAATTTTTAATTTTTTATTAAAAATGTCCATAAAACTACCTGTTTAGGAACTTGGCTAATTGACTAACAGCAGTGGCGGGGCTCCGGGCGGTAGATCTTTGGGAGGCCCTTGTACTTTGCAAAAAGTACCTATGTCAATTGAAAGTAGGTACCTATTTCTGATGATTAATGAGATAATTAATATTAGAAAATTTACAAACTAAGGTACATAAATCGTAAAAGATGTATCTACGTACGAAGGATTTTAAGACAATTAAAAATTATTTTATTGATTGTTTGTGGTACCTGTTTAGTATTTACAGATAGTGCCAACCACGAAGTCGCGCCCATCTCCGCGATTACCTACTGTACTCCAAGCTATACTTTAGTACGGAGCGGAGTAGTGTGGCGCGCGTCTTCGTGTATGGCACTATCTATACCTAAGAATAAAATAATGTTTTAAATATCAACTTTTTCTACCCGGTTGTTGCGCGAGGCCCATACAAGAGCGAGCCACTGGGCGGTTGCGCTGCTCGCCACCCCTACGGCAGGTATTACTTTTAGTTTTCAGGGTATTTTTAACCCCCGACGGAAAATGAGGGGTGTTATAAGTTTAAAGTGTGTATCTGTGTGTCTGTCTGCGTCATCGTAGCTGCCAAACGGCCGAACCGGTCTTGATTTGATTGATTTGAAATAAACTTTTTTAGATGCTTTGTTTTTGTCGGGGGTTTTTTAAATCCTACTATATAATATTATAAATGTGAAAGTTCGTATGTTTGTGTGTTTGTTTGGATGTTTGTTACTCAATCACGCAATAACCGCTGAATGGATTTGGATGAAATTTGGCAAACAGATAGTTTATAACCTGGATTAACGCATAGGATACTTTTTACGCGGGTGAAACCGCGGGGCGCAGCTAGTTTTTAATGTAATTTAACTTGTTTTCTTTTCTTACTTATTATTAATAAGTTTTGACCCTTGGATAATCACTAGTACTCAAAAGAAAGGATTAACTCGAGAATATTGATAGGAATATAAGAGAGACCTATATAGAAAATTAATAAAAAAAACCTCATTTACATGGAATATGGAAGTAATACGCCTGCCTACCCATTGAGCTCCAAGAGGGGTCAAGTGGGATTTGTAAATAACAAGTCAGCGGTACTTTACCAGAGTTTTTAAATCGCTTAAGAAGTTGATTACGAATTCATATTATTTATATTAGGTATATTATTACGAATCTGTCCGTAGTAATTTTTTTTAAATCTAATATTTCTTTTAACATTATATAGTGTCTTTTATGGCCTTAATATGACTTAATAATAATTTAAACTTTTTTTAAAATAAATTTGTCTTAAAAATATTTAAAAATAGAATATGTAAGAAAAAAAAAACGAAATTTTAACTAATAAAACAAAATCTGAAATATTATTACTTCTTTTTAGCTTCTTACTGTAGTTATCGTTGTTATTAATCTGGTTCCATTATTATAACTCTATAGCTATTGTAGGTAAAGTTCAAACACTTTTACACAAAACAGGGTCTGAGCCTAAATTGGGAACCAAATCCAGCTGAAGGATGTATCGCATCCGGGATTATGTTCCCAATTTGATACCCATGTATCGTAATATTTTCGTAGTGCTTCGTGTATAAACTTATTTTACATTTTCAGTGGATTTATCAATAAATAAATAAGCACTATTACATGGGTAATAGTGCTTATTTATTTATTGATCAATTCAAATTTTATTGATAAATTGATAAATTATTTACTTTTAAACAATGGTCTCTACAATTTACGGTAACTGTTAGTAAATAACAGCAGTAAGTACATACTTTTGTATGATAAAAAATATTTTATCAGCAATTTTTTTATACTTGTTTTTAGAAAACTGAACAAAAAGAACGATGCAGAATCCCCACACACATAATCAGCCTATAATGTTTCCACTGCATCGACACAGGTCTCTTCTCGGTAAGAGGGAGTGGGCCGTAATCCACCACGCGGCCGCAGCGTGGGTTGGTAGATGTCTCATGTCTTCGAATTTTTGGTTCTAGGTTATGTCGGTTTCCCCACGATATTTTCCTTCACCGTTTTGAGAGCAATGGTGGTGCAACCCCCGTAACGCTGAAATCCGAGGAATGACATCTAAGATAACAAAATTATCCTCTTCTTTTGAATTTATTATGTTTTCAATATTCACTTTTGCTTTACAAGGGAACTAATCCATATTTCTATAAAGAAGGAAATGTAGCAAAATATCGTGTACCTATCCGGTTATTGTCTCCTTTATTGTCTCCTTTATTGTCTCCTTTATTGGAACGACATAGTCCTCTCGACGCAAGTTCTCTGTCGACGCAATACATTGGTAGGTACCTATGCATAATAACTTCGAGCAAGCAATATTAAATCTCGGATGCGTCGCTGAGCGCTGAAAGTATTATTAAGCACTTACCTACCGTTCCAGACCACTCATGCATGCATGACATCTCATATTGATAAGTATCGTGACAAGATTTCCTTTCCTATCAGGTAATATCGGCCAGTTTCTTCATCAAAAGTAACAGCCAAAGTAACGTCAAAAATAAACATTAACCGTTTCTTTGACTTTTTGACGTTACTTTGGCTGTTACTTTTGTAATAGAAACTGGCCGTAAATGAATATTTCTGACCTCTAACAATCTTGTGACATCATCTTGTCATTCCCAGAACTTAATTTCCTAAACGAAAAACTCGATTAAAATCTTTTCGACCATCGACAATTTGAAGCAAATATTTAAGTTGCAGCCAACTGTTTTTTTTTTTAAGATACTAGCAACCCGCTCCTGCTTCGCACGGTTTTTACGACTTGACAAGAGACTTTTTAGTTATATGTAACTTTATTATTAACGTATTATACACATAAACCTTTCGGAATAAATTCTCTATACGATAGTGAAAACCTCATCAAAACCCGTTGCGTGGTTTAGAAGAACAGCGGGGGCATACAGGCAAAAACGAAAAGCGACTTTATATAATTTATAATATGTATAAAACTTAGAATAAGTCCAAAGTAGTTCGTTCGTTCTTGTTCTTTAGCTAAAGAAGCAGCATTGCCATTCAACGTGGCAATGCTGCGATGCTGCCAATCTTCTGGGCACGTTTCCGGATGACAGCGATGCGGACGAATAATTCGACTATTTAGTACCTAGTGTAAAAAGTTACTTGTGTCGAATATTGTAAAAGGAATTATGAAGAATTAATAAAATATATCCAAGTAGTTCTGTCAAATTGCAATGCAAATATTACTTGTATCTGCCATCTCCTCTTCCAGCTAGTGTCACAAATAAGGCTACAGACGCGCTATTCAAACTTATGGAAAGGTAGTCTGATTTTCCTTTTGATGCTTGATTGCGAGTTATCTCCTCAGTAGTTTGCTGTTTCCTATATCTTTAAAGTTTTTCCATCCAAAGGAACTAAAGGTTGATAAAACCTGATGTTTGTACGTTTTATACAACATAAAATAAAGGTATATAATGTACTTAGAACAGTACCGTCTGGGTGACCATCTTTACATATCGAGACTCCTCCGTGCCTCGCAAAGCACGTTAAAGCGTTGGTCCCGGCTGTCATTTGTGGATTTTTGACAGTCGTTACGGGTTGTCAGAAGCCCGAAAGTCTGACAACCAGTCTTGCCAAGAGGTATCGTATTACCCAGATACTGGGTTGTGGAGGTCAGATAGGCAGTCGCTCCATGTAAAACACTGGTATTCACCTGCTTAAACAGTAGCTGCATCAACGATTACGAAAGTAGGTATATGTATTCTTTTTTTTAAATATCAAACAATAATAATGTGTAATATCACTGTGCACTCGATTATCAGCTTATTTACTGTGAGACTGCAATTTCGAAAAGAAAACTTGCGGTTTCATTCAAAAATGCAACAGAAACCGTTCTAAATGACATTGACACGCAAAACGAAACGCGGAAAACGCAGTAAATGACAAAGTATAAAACAGATGCTCTTTTCATTAGTAAACCAACTAGGTACCATTGTCTCTTGTAGGTAATATTTAAATTATTATTATTAGAAGTATATCTTCGTATTTATATTCGTTCTAAGAGGTCTAGTATTAGGTGTGTACTTGATAATATTCCCTCATTTCCCTAACGGAACTAATTTAATTATTCCAGTGTTCAGCGCTTAACTAACTCACTTAATCAACTTAGTGCGTTCTGATTAGCTTGCGGTAAGCGTCCTAGTGCAGTTTGTGAATTAGATTGATATATCTAGACGTTATTTACAAGATCACTTACCACTATCACTATGCTATCAAACGGTGGTGAAGGAAAACATCGTGAGGAAACCGGCATGCCAGAGAAATATTTCGCCAACGCATTTGAAACGAAGTCAGAAGCCCTTGGACGGCTTTAAAACTCTGACACCAGGTTATTCACTAACTACACGAAAAGCAGAAGAATATTTACAGGAAGAGTACCTACCACTTTATGGAAAAGAATTGTTTTCTTAATAGTATAGACTTTTATTTGCACCACGTGTCCCGGTCAGTGTACTCCCATTTTGTCCCGCAAGTTTCTCAAAAGTAATAGTTTTATTACTACATTTATTAGTTGATTGAATTTGTTTCGGTCTTTATTTTCAGGGTAGTCGGTTACGAAGCACAGATCTCATCTATTTTTCACCGACTTCAAAAAAAGGAGGAGGTTATCAATTAGTCAGTATGTTTTTTTTTAAATGTTTGTTACCTCAGAATTATTTGAAATGTGCTTCCCGTGTGGTCCCATATAAATTTTATTAACTTTGCTTACGTAGTTTTTGAGTTAGCTTCAATAATTACATATTTTTCCCACTTAGTCTATTTAGATGATATTTTAGTTGACTCCGTCACTGTTAATTACATGGCAGGTAGTGGTATTCGAATTATACAGTACAAATAGTAACTCGTAATATACAGGGTTAAATCAACTAGCGAAACTCCGCAGACGTGATGGGTATCGATATCTAAACACGATAAAATAAAAAAATAAAATCACAAAAAAATAAAAAAAACTCATCAGAACCAGATACACGTGTGCAAACTCATCGGATTACGGGAAAATCTATCATAAAAATCCATTACCAGTTAAACCTGTATAGAACAGAACAAATTTATGAAATTTTCACTAACTTAAATGACCTACGTAGTTCGTATTTCTTAACACAAAAACATCTACTTCATTTCATATCGTTTACGATGCCACATACTGAGAGCGGTTTAGTATTACCTAAAAATGTATAAAACTCACACTAAACCCTCAGTATTCGATTCTATTTGCGTACAAGTGCGGTAGCACCTGTCTTCAGAAGAATGAAAAATATACTAGGAAAAGATTACAGGCCGACCCTTTACGGATTTAAGTCTGGTGCCGTAATCCATCTATCTGAGCAAAATATTTTCCAGATATTCTATTGTTGTAGGTGGCAGGCTTAGATATGTACAACGAGATCTTTAATCCTGGCACAAAGCGAGAAATAATCTGGAATAGACCTGTAATCCGAAATGCAATGCGAAGATAATAGAAAGCATCGAGCATTCTTTTATTTTTCGCATTCGCACTGTTTGTCCGTTTGAGAGCTCGCGGGTCGCTACGCTTGCCGGGGTTGATCCGTAGATGGGTTGTCTTTACATATCGAGAGTCCTCCGTGCCTCAGAAATTTTCAGACCATTTCCAAAAAAACATTACAAATTGAAAAATAACTTTAATTTCGGTAGTCGGTGGCAAAAAACGATAATTCAAAATCAAAGACACCGACTTCCGAAATTAATGTTATTTTTCAATTTGTAGTGGTTTTTTTTGAGGTCGGTTGTTTTTTTTTGGAAAAATTTTTTTGTCCCGTTATGTAGGGTAGGTAGGTAAGGTAGGTATGTAAGGTAGGTAGGTAGGGTAGGTAGATAGGGTAGGTAGGTAGGGTAGGTAGGTAGGGTAGGTAGGTAGGGTAGGTAGGGTAGGTAGGTAGGGTAGGTAGGTACGGTAGGTAGGGTAGGTAGGTACGGTAGGTAGGGTAGGTAGGGTAGGTAGGTAGGGTAGGTAGGTAGGGTAGGTAGGTAGGTAGGGTAGGTAGGTAGGTAAGGTAGGTAGGGTAGGTAGGTAGGGTAGGTAGGTAGGGTAGGTAGGTAGGGTAGGTAGGTAGGGTAGGTAGGTAGGGTAGGTAGGTAGGGTAGGTAGGTAGGGTAGGTAGGTAGGGTAGGTAGGTAGGGTAGGTAGGTAGGTAGGGTAGGTAGGGTACCCCCTATAATTGTTTACTTTATTTTATGTTTATTTGTTAGAGCGGCCATAGTAGTATTCACTCTGTGAAAATTTCAAGTGTCCTACTATTACGATTCACAGCCCTGTGATCGATCGACGGACAGACAGGGTGTAATAGGGTCCCGTTGGCACGTTTTGGATACGATACCCTAATTATAACTGTAACCACTGATACCTACCTACCCTACCTATTTGAACGCAAATGTAAATGGTCAATTTACCACCACATAAAATACCATACCAAATATTAGCCTGATATATTGTAAGGCTTTTAAGAAGAAAAGTCCTACAAGAGGAACTAACAGCCACAAAACGAACTTTTAAGTAGGCCATTACACGTTCAATGTCCTGTCCCCCAATATCTCCAAAAGACACGAAAGAAACTTATTTGTACATCTTCTACGATGCAATGATGTTACAGGTAATAAACTGTTGTTTTAAAAGCTAAATATGTATTTAAAAGGGATTTAAAATAAACAAAATCTTACTTTACCTATCTCATTCCTTCAGCCTTCAATCACTTACTTATTAAACCTGCTATCATTTTCGAAGCGGCGGCTGAGCTTGGTTTAAGTCCGAAACAATAAGCTCTTCAAAATCCAGAAGGTGTACACAATAGATCTGTGTAGGTACTAAGTACAAGTTGTACGGAAGCTGGTAATACTGGGTGCATTGGCCGGGAACCACTTAGACACAGCCATAACGCGATGAATTTATAGGACGCATCAGCGCGTAAATAGCACAATGTAGCATACACTAGAATGTTGCCTAGGGTTGTGCACTACACTTTACAAAGCTACTTGAAGATATTTAAATGGACGCGAATTTTCTAGACATCATAAATGTAAAAGAACAAAATTAAGAACAATAAATTCGAATCGAAAGTTAAGTCCAAAAAGAAAAGCCCCTAAAGGCGGAAGGTGAATCTTCCGGTTTTACTTAACCGCTGATATAATTACAGAGGACCGGAACCCGCACCGGCTCACGCGCGCTCATTAAAATATATTCAAATTGCCACGAAAATCCATTAAAATTCTCACCGTAAATGTGGCATTATTTACTTATATTATCATACAAACATATGCGAGTAAACATAAGCACGTACGGGACACTGCATTGCACCAAGGCGCTGATTGGTACACCCACTTACCGTCAACTTGCTTGTAATAGGAAAACAGTCATATAGGTACACGTGCACCGTGCGGAAATTATAAATACTCAGTAATTAACTTCCTACACATTATAATAAAAACTCATTGTGACGAGAAACACCAAACTGTTACTATGGAAATATTATTTTTTACTTCGAGAGAATTCATAAGAATGTAAAGAGAAACAAATTTTCTCGCTCAGATTGTAAACACCGCAATTTTTTTAATTAGATCGTAAATTGTTTTCCTTGGCATTCGCTCTTGCTTCTTTGATAAGTACTTTTATTATAATACTTCAAATAATTTAGTTATTACATTACAGTTTTTTGATACGTTCAGTTCAGTTCAGTGCTGAATTGACTCTGAGTTCAGTAAAGCGTGTATTAGACACTTAAGAAGATTAAATGAGGCCTGTCAAGAATGTCAAATCTTCAATCCGAAGTTTGGGAATGATAAATGATGCATAAATAAATCAGTCCTATCCTACTAAAAACTTACTGACATAAAAGTGTATGGAATGAGGCGGCTAGCTCAACATGGTTTCTTTATGTACTTTAATAAAATAAAAATAGTCCGCGGCCGGGCCGCGCGCGGACCAAAAACTATTGTAGTTTAATTAGAAAGTCCTTGAAGAATTAAACTAGTTTATTTATCTATTACGTATCTACTGATCTATTTTCATGAACACCATGAACTGATTCTAAAAGTTGAAAAACTGCTTTAACGGTTTTGTGTGTTCATTCAAGAAATTTGTTTGCAGACTCATTCAAGCAGTCTGGATTTTTGTTCGGTTGATAGCAATAGGCTCGCCCCCTAATACAAATGGTGTAATGTGGGTGTGGGCACGATATTAACACCTCTACCTAACACTATGGGGAAAACAGGCGTGATCTACTGTTATGTAAAGGCATTAAAATATTTTCTTTTTATTGCAAAATAAGTAATATTTCGTTTCATGCTGTAATTAGGCACATGAAGATTGTAGTACCTAGTAGCTATTATAAGGTCCGGATAAAGGCTCTTACATACTGTCGCGATTCGCCGCGTGACGCGAATTTTAACAAAACAATTTCTGAGAAAACTTCACGGCGAACAATGCGGCGGCGTGGCGTCGCGTCGCGCGACGAATCGCCCCAATATGTAAGAGCCTTAAGGCTGCCATCAGACGGATTGCATTCTTACAGTTTGAATGCAGTTTAGTACGACTGCAATACTCGTGATGTACTGGTAACTGCTTTCAAATAGCAAATTTGCAGTTGGAGTGCAGCTGAAACAGTTAAAATGCAGTCCATCTGATGGCAGTCTAACCTGAGACATGCGTACTGGAAATAGCAAAAAGAGCCTGTTCACACGAGCTTTATTTTGTTCCCACATAGACATAGTATCTGACGCTCACGCTCTTGTGGATAGGTTTTATACTTAGACTGCAAACTAATGCGATCTTTCAAGATTATTTAGTTTATCTCCAGGAAATTCAAATAGGTAATGTAGGTACCGAAAAATAGGCTAAAACTTCTATAAGCTGTTCATTTCATAGGTAGCCATAAAAGTTAAAGAGCTTAATAAAAGAAAAGAAAAGCGGATTCAGTATTATAAGTAAATACAGAATGAGCAGTTGGGGGTACCTAGGGCTGGGTTGTTACAAGGACAAGGCATAAAACCAATGATTCAACCTTTATATTATTTCTCTACACAATAAACTGACTTCTAAAACAGCAACTGACTTACCTAACTGGGTATAAAACATAACTTTAAATCTATACCTACGTTTGCGTCTGCGCTTCCTAAAACTCCGGGCACAGACAACCTACCTGGTCATAAATACTACAACTTAAGTATATGATTATGATATTTAAGAGCACATAGCCAAGTTCGCAGCAGGGTGCGCTGGTAACCTACCCACCGTAGCGGAAACAGGAGGTAAAACCGTCAGAAACCGGCGGGAAGTCGCTAGTACATCCGGTGCGACGTTCCATAGAGCACTCTCTATATTATTTTGCTTCATTGTTGTTGTTGATTTACATAAATGATTTACGAGCACGGCTTTCTTTGGGCGAGCCGAGGGCGAAAACATTTTAATTGACGGGGAATATATTTACTTCTTAGAATCATAATACACCTGGTTATTTTCAAGTAGGTGTGCCGAATAGAACCGACTCTTAAGCTAAGTTCTTATGGATATCGATCAACAATTTTATGATCTACCTACCTACCTACGTATATTGTATTCATAATTTTCGTTTGCTATACCTAGGTACCATAATGTGTGAAAACTACCCTACAATACCATTATGTGAGAAAAAAAAACACAAATTGGGAAAAGCGTGTTATTGTACCTAACTGAATGTTCACTACATTAACGGCAATGAATATGATGCAATCGATTCAATGCATGGAGACACCTAGCATTTTCCTCGCTGCAGTGAGTTGAAAAGTTGTGTGTTTCGCTCGGCAGAAAAGTTATTCTGCGTCTCGTACCTTTGAAACCCTCGCAACGCTCAGGATTCTATATTTGAACCATGACTTAATTTTTTATTTTTTGTGACATTTCGATTAGGGAACCGTTTTAACCTGTGGGGCCCGCGTCGTTTTGTTTTTGTCGATCCATGGAAATAATCCTTTTATTTATTTACGAAGAACTTCTCAACCAACGTGGGATAGCAAATGGACATCCTGTTACCATCAGCCATTGTGTCACTCTCACAATCATGGTAGGTACTACTAAGTATATTTGGTGTGTATTATACCTACCACCTATTATTATTATTATGTCATTGTAAGCGGGATAAGTTAGGTAAGAAGTCCGCCTGAAAACCCGCACTGTATGCAAAGAGGAAATTTTCAACATGACAGTCAGCAAAAATGTAAGTGAGGAGAACACGCTTTTAGCGTAGCATGTAGAAATAAGTATCAAAACCTTAGCGAGAATATGGAAAACAGCCGCATCACTAAGAAACGGACTAGGTCCTTTTGCCTCAGTCGATGCAATTCGGCCAACACGATGCAAATAAAAAGGAAGGGGTTATAAAATAAATTGTTACTTCTTTCGAGGACTGCCACGGAGTCGACTCCCTGAGGCCTAAAAATAATTTAAAAAGATACCTAAACCAAAGTAGGGGTTAGTAATGAATGGATGCCACTGTGCTCAGAAGATAGGTATTTTTATTTTATTGGACTGGCAAACAAGCCGTCGTCCTACCTGCATAGTAAGTGGCCATCGACACCCATGGGCATCGGCAGTAATAAAGACATTGCAATGTGTTGCCATCGCAGAGACAAAGTTAAATGTCTTCAATCAGCATCAAACAGGAGTACAGCAACGCTGCTTGCTGGAAGAAAATTTGGGTTTGGGTACATTTCAAGTTTATCTCGCATTGTATACCTATGATTTCCGTACAATGTTGTTGATTTCTGTAGTGTTGGTAAAAATCTGTACAATGCGAGGTTGCGAGGTTATATTATACTGGAAATGTATAGCTTGATGTGTGGCCGTGTGTACCAACTTCCAATGACGACCTCTCATCAGATTTTGAAATTGGTAGGCAGGTGTTGCTGCACCGCACCGTTACTTCATAATACCTAGCTGAGAAAAAGTTCACTCTTTAGGTACAAGCTAAGGTACATACCTAGTACCTACTACCTGCTACTGTGAAGAGTGAGCGTTTCTAGGCTGTCTACCCATACTTCCATACTAATAACCAAAGTAACTCTGTCTGTCTGTTATTTTTTCACGCCGCTATGGCTGAACGGAGTTCGATGTTTGGCAAACAGACTATGACTGGATGAGAGTACGTTCCCATGGGACAATTTAGACCTGCACGCCGGCGAAGCCGTGGGCAAAAGCTAGTAGTTAATATTTTGACGTTTTAAGTATACCTATGGCATAACTTTCAGACTAAGTATAATTATAATTATTATACATAAATCAATTGCCCGGCGGCGTTAGTCTCGAAAAACTCGTTAAGGACTCGACAGACTTGTTTTAATTTTTTTGTTTTGTTTGAAAAAAGTTTAGGAAAACCCAAAAGAACCGAAAAATCCAAAATCTAAATTTTGTCTCACGTGGTACACATTTCACTGGGTCATCTAAAAACCGTGTTCGATCCGTGAGGTGGATGAAGATTCACAATCACAATCTGTCATTTTGTCTAATAACTCGTCGACAAAACCCGTTTCTATGGTGGTCATGATACGCGTGTTGGAAAGACTTGGGGGGAGGCCTTTGCCTGCTAAAGTGGGACAGAAACGGCAAAAAAACTCATAAGTATCTACTTATGGGAACTTTTCGAAAAGCTGGAACGTCGCAGTACTCGTAATATCTAATCTACAAAAAAATTACCGGTCTAAAATTACGATAATTTGTTTTAAAAGCGAACCATGCAAATCCCTCGTACTCAAGGTTCGGGATGCATCATGGAGAATTTAATTAAGTTGTCATCGTAAATAGCCACCAAAATTTGTAGGTATATAATTTATTTTTTATTTATTTTTATTTTTTAAGCCAACGATATGTGTTCATTTCCTTCTGTTACCATGTAGGTACAGATGCTAACATAAAGTTTTTTAGGGTTCCGTAGTTAACAAGGAACCCTTATAGTTTCGCCATGTCCGTCTGTCCGTCTGTTCGTCTGTCCGCGGCTTAGCTCAAAGACCGTTGGTACTAGAAAGCTGTAATTTGGTATGGATATACATATAAACCACGCCGACAAAGTGGTAAAAAAAACTGTACAAATTTTTTTTTTTAGGGTACCTCCCCTACATTTATCCTGCGGATTGTTTTTTTTTTCTCGTCAATCCCATGGTGTGGGGTATCGTTGGAAAGGTCGTTTAAAAATAATGGGAGTTTGTGAAAACCGTTTTTGGATTCAGGAATCCGTTTGCGGAATATTAAGCTTTAAATAGCATTTTTTTGTTAGAGTCAAGTGTCCCCTACCCTGCCAGCTAAATGGTTGGGTTTGGAAATGTGAAAAAATTCACGGCAGTAGTATATATAACGAAATTAAAAGGAAAACTATCACCGCTACGAAGGCTTCACCAGTTACCGAGTAATAATCGACCAACTTAAATTGTAGTTGCAAAAACATGTTTTCCGATACATTTTGTATGGGAGAAAAAGTTTTTCAATTACAATGTTAAGTTTGTTGGAAAAAAAAAATTATCAAAAAAATAAATTCATCCCAACTACGGAACCCTTCATTGTGCGTGGTTCGATATGCACTTGGCCGGTTTTTTATTAAATTGCCATCTGATAAATGTAGCTAGATACGTTCTATTATTTCCGTGTTCATACAGATAGGCAAGATTGTGGCACAAACCTCCTACAAATAAATACGCGATTCGAATGCTGGGGCTACATTGTCGCGTTATTGCGAACAATACTTCGCGCGCTCTCTGTTGCTCAGCGAGACGTAGAGTGGTGTGCAAAAGAGAGCGTGCGAAGTTTAGTTCGCGATAACGCGACTATGTAGCCCCAACGGCCCAACATAAGACGAATACGGTCTCCCACATCTATTACTATACTCTATGGTCTCCCATCTTCAGTGTAAAGCAAGTAGAAAAAGGAAGAACGAAGCAAGCTGCTACCAAACTTATAAAAGGATAAACAGGGTCAACCAAAACTTTCATCCATGCTACGACTGCTGCCATCTAACGTATTTTTGTAATTCACAAGTTCAATCAACTTTGTATACAATGGCGGTAGTGCGCAGGGCCCCAAAGTGAGGGCATTCGAGCTCAAATAACTAATAATATTAGGAGGTTCCTGTCTCTGGAGCCCTGACCGCGTAGCTTGGACCCTGTTCCGTATACCGGTGGGCTACTAATTTATACATTTTTAAATGTTTTTATATTTTTATATTCTATATATAAAAATGTAATTTATAAGTGTCTTTAAGAAATAAAGGAAATAATAATAATACTACCACCGCCATATTTCTACGTTGATGTTGTAGTGGGGCTTGCACATTCCAAACTCTGGGTCATGTTGGTAGAGTTTATATTGCCGGCGAAGGGTAAGGTTGGGGAGCCTGATTGCCTGACCAAAAAACATACAGAAACCCGCAGTGCACCATGTGGCAAACTGTTGGGCAGTAGCAACCCCGGACCCCTACCTCCCGGTAAACTCTTGCTCCTCATGTCTGGCTTGCCATTGACTGGCTGGAGTGAACAATGACCAGGAACAGAGATCCTACCTCATCCTTGCCTTTATTGCCCGGCTTGAGTGGAAATTCGCAAGGACAAACAAACGTGCTCGGAGGAAGGAACTATTCCAGTAAGTGCTGGTAGGGATCATGACCATCTTCCGGGCTCAGGGAATGTCCTGATACCGAGGTATACTACTCCACTCTTCAAGCACCTCTGGATGTTACCCCTTGTCACATGTCAAAGACACTTTAAATAATATTATATAGTAATACTGACGTCTTCTTTCGTATCGCTAGTGTCAATACTCAGTATTATTCGACTAAACGACGAGCAATATCCAAAGGAGCATCACTTAAAGTCATTTTGACATTTGAACCTGACTGACAACCAATGCTGACAACTACACAAATTCCGCGGTCCGCCGTCATCGTCTGAAGATTTCGTTGTGTCTGTTGCGTCAAAACAAAAGCAAAAAAAAATAAGCGCAATATTGTAAAAAGAAAGCACTCTTTAGCCATTGTAAAATAATTTAATTAATGCCAGAAACTGCCATATTTTGTTTATCATTATTCTGGTTTTAAAATTTTGATATCCTTGACCCTTGTCACCTTGTCATTACAATTTACAATATTGATTGATCTAGTTATCGTAAAGTGCGCGGGCTTCTTAATTATTTATTAAAAAAATTCGTATTTTATTCATAGTACTGCAGTGTGTGGCCTAGATACAAGAAAAATACTATTGATTACGCAGCACTGCGACATTTAAGTTCGCGAGTGGGCTTTATTACTTGTTGAACAAATTTAGAAAAATGCTGTCCAAATTACCAAAATCTTGCGATACATTTGTTGTGTTGCCACCGCTAACCAAAAACAAAACAGTATTATTTGGAAAGAACTCTGACCGTCCCCAACATGAGGTACAAGAAGTAGTTTTAGTCAAAGGCGGAATCAGAGATAAAAAACTAAAGGTAAGTAATTCGATGGTAATAATAATTAGGGTAATAAAAATTATCGGGACCATTTTCCTTAGGAAAAAAAAAAAAACTAAGGTTTGCGGTTAACATATTCAAGCTTCTAAGTCAACACAATCAAGAGATACAGTCGATTATTATTATTTCGGAACACTATCTGCTCATTAACTGATGTGTGTGTTTCAAACAGCTTGGAGATATTTAATCCGTCCAGTCTGTTCTTGTAGCAGTACAGCAACTGTCACAACATTTTCCGGGAGCCTTTTACAACTTTTTTAAGCAAGAGTGCCTAGAATTTTGTCACATACTTCCCGCTGACCTAGCCTCACGAAAATACGAAGCAAGGTCTCACAATACCTCAATGCCTCATATTGCGAAGCATTTGAGATAGTGCATTACTCTCAACTTGCCAAAAACAAGTGCTTTCTTGCACTTTGATTGCCTGTTATAAGTAATAAAATTTGGCAAGGAGATAGATGACTTCCTGGGGAGGACATAAGGCTACTTTTTAATTGACTTGCAAAAAGGAAGAGGTTCTCAATTCGCCTGTATGTTTTGTCTCAAAAATAATCCTAAACGGTATATGGCATGAAAGTTTTTATGGGAAACCCAACATTTCTTTAGTTTGTGATATGAAAATTAAAACTCATTAAGAAATAAAGAATTGTGTTTCAGCATTTTTATAAAATAATCCACCAATAGGGTAAAACAGGGGAAGATTTTAATTTTATTTACCTGTTCCTATGAGATTTAAGCGATTGGAAATACTTCTTCTTTTTTATTTTTTCATGTTTAAATTTCCCCGCTTGGTCAAATGTTATTACAATTTAAAATGAAAAATAACTTGGCTAACCTATGTATAATGTGGTCAATGGCGGCGCTAGATCATTTTAAATTAATGATGATATTATTCAAATGAATCATTATTATTTTTAAGTAGGCATGCTAATCCTAAACCTTACTACCTATATTATAATGATAAAGTGAGTTTTTTATTTGTTTGTTACGCTTTCACTCTAAACGGCTGAACAGATTTGGATGAAATTTGGCACATGGGTAGAACATGAACGGGATTAGGACATGGGATACTTTTTATCCCGACATTCCCACGGGATCGAGACTTATGCGGGTTAAACCGCGGGGCGCAGCTAGTTTACAATAAGTAACAAAAAAATGTTTTATGTAACGAAAAAAAATTATTTAAATACGTACTTATAATAATCATAAAAAAATTCTGTCTGTATTTTTTATGTATAACGAAAAAAGATTAGTTAAATACAACTATAATTAAAAAAAATCTGTATTTATGTTACCTTTTCACGCCTTTAACGGCTGAACGGATTTGGATGAAAGGCATACGCCAAAAGATGATAGGCAATGTCGCCATGTCCTGGGTTGGGAGTACAGTCGAACAAGGAACAAGCTATTTAGTATACAGACAGATAACTTACAACTACTTTAAACAATTTTGTGAGTGTTTTCAGTATTCAACAATCCTTGTATGTCACTCTCCTAAACCATAAGCTCAAAAAGTTAAATTACACACACAATCAAAACGAATTTTGGCAGTGTAGCGGAAATAAATATATTTTGCCTGTATACCAAATAGCATGTTCGACTGTACCTACATAGAATACTTTTATCCTGGTAGTACGTCCCTGTGGGAAAAAATCCGACCTCCAGTCGGGCAAAGTTGAGGGAAAAAACTAGTATCACATAAACATATTAAAATAGTTTTGATGATCACCAACTTACATGTGTAGTTAAAGCAGCAAACCGTGATGTACAAAGATGTATGGGACAATGTATAAATGAAAATGCCCACTACAAATCCGGATTTTAAAATTCGGGCAGAACCTTTGAGACAGAACCCGAAGAGCGAGAGTCCTACTCAAGAGTTGTTCGGTTTTTTGTTTAATTACATGGGTTCTTCGTATTGCAGTGCACCTATATAACAGTAGACGGGATATCTCCAGTGCACTCCGTCATATTGAGCAAACCAGCATGGATGTGGGGGGCCGAGATAGGTGCCAATGATAAGAATGTGGTCATTGGCAATGAGGCTGTATGGACAAACAACAATGAGGGAGAAGGAGATGCTCGACTGAAACGTTTATTAGGGATGGACTTAGTGCGGTAAGTTTATGCATTAACCTGTATGACCGCGGCCGGGCCGCGCGCGGACCAAAAACTATTGTAGTTTAATTAGAAAGTCCTTGAAGAATTTTAAGAATTGTTTAGGATACTGTAAAATTTTGTAAAAAAACTGTGTTACCTACTTAATGTTTCGATATTTCGAAGAACATAATAAATAGGATCATAATTGGAGGCTGGCTTTTTGCGACTCCTGTAGTGCTAATCTAGACAAGCACTAGAGGAGTCGCAAAAAGCCAGCCTAGCCATGACTAGCTTTATATAGACAAAGCTAGTCATTTAAGTATAACATTACAATAAGTACTCTGACTATACCAAATGTTCAGTCATCAAGACAATTAAATGGCACCAATTATTTAATAGGCTAGTGTATACATAAATTGACTAATTAAGCTTTTAGCATTGTTGCCTTGCTCCTGAACTCCAATGAATTGTTAGTTATGCTTATTGAAGTATTTAATCTTATTTATTTCTGCAGTCTAGGTTTAGAGAGAGCAGATACTGCTGAAGGAGCCGTGGATATTATTACATCACTTCTCGAGAAGTATGGTCAAGGTGGCCCATGCTCCGAGCATGATGATAGCCACTTCTATCATAACTCTTTCTTGATCGCAGACCCCAAAGAAGCTTGGGTTCTGGAGACCAGTGGCAAGATATGGGCTGCTGAAAAAATAGCAACTGGTTACAGAAATATTTCTAATGGTCTGACTATTACTACAAAAATGGATAAACAAACAGAAAACTTAATAGAAAAGACTAAGCGACTACGACTTTGGGATGGAAAAGTATGATCTAAAATGCACAACAAGCATTTTGAAGTAAGCATTTAGGTTCTAATATTTTTTTAATTTTCCAGGGTGAATTCAACTTCATGAGATGTTACTCATCAGGTGGTGATGAAATGAGGCAGCGAGAAGGTACGAGGTTGTTGAAAGAGGCAACTGCTTCATCTAAATTTCACGTACAAGACATGATGAACATTTTAAGACACAGGGAGAGCCGCATTTGCAGAGGTTGTGATGACACGTTCCCTACTCAGGGAAGTCAGGTAGCACATATCAAATTGTTTTTCAATCAGTATTGAAAGCGTCTGTTAAGACATTGTTACTTAAATAATTTCCTTTCAGGTGTCGTGTCTCTCTGCTACAAACATAAATGTGCACTGGTTCACCGCCACCCCAGACCCAAGTGTTTCGTTCTACAAACCTTTTGTTTTCACCCAGAATGCTAAAATTCCTCCTGAGATAATTAGCCCTAATGAGGTAATTTGTTCTTTTATTACAAAATTAATTATTAAATAATCTTATTTATATATGTAAAAATTCTTCTGCAAGTCACTTAACTCCTGCTAAAGAGCTGACCAGCTTTTTATGAAAAATATTTTATTTGTGTTGAAGTGGCTCCGTCGATGGTTTAGATTCACAATTGAACCCAGTAGCCGGCGCTGTGATCAAGTTCCAGGAAACAGGACAACGTTTGTCCGGTCAAACAGTATCCTAATCTTAATTAATATTATAAATGCGAAAGTGAGTTTGTTTATTTGTTACGCTTTTACGCTAAAACTCCTGAAAGGATTTGGCACATGTAGACCATAACCTGGACAAAGACATAGACTTCTTTTTATCCTGGATCGCAGACGAAATCGCGGGTAACAGCTACTGTAATTTAAAAGTGTTGCCAGTACTTTCTTGTCCGTACTTCTCCATAGGAACCTGCTACGCTTTGAAATAGGTAACTTGCTTTCGGCTTTCTGACTGACCAACTCTTTGGCAATTCAAAAGTGCCTCTAAATGGTGTAATTGAAATAAATGGTTTGAGTTTGAAACAGAAATAATACTCATTGTTTCTCACAGATTTACTTACAAGACATTTTAAAAACTAATTGATCTTGAATTTCTTGGTACATAGGTAATTTGAGTACAATGGTGTATTTATAATATTTTGTAACCGTTTTTCTCCTACTACCTATGTTTATATAGGTAATTTCTTTTGTATCTTTTTCGTTTTTAAATTACTTTGTACTACATAACCAACAATAAAACAATTCAGTAATCATTAGCGTGTTGCTCTTTTCCAGCCCATGAGAGAACATACCTTGTATAAGATGCATGTAGGACGCAAAGGAACAGTGGAGGACGCACAAACTACCAGAGGTTGTAAAAGGTTAGAAGCAGAACGCCTTGCACAAATGGAGAGATATTTAAATATTCCTGCTGGCCAAAGTACGCTTGAGGAACTCGACAGCTTATTAAAAGACTGTGTAGATGCTGAAGTTAACTTATATTTTGAAGAAACTGATGATGAAGAAGAGCAAGATGAACAAAAGCAAAAAGCAGCAGCAATTCAAGAAATAGAAGTTGAAGAATCTGAAGAAGATGAAACAGCTAATTTCTATAACTTTTAAAACTATCATCATTTATTATATTCACACACAATTTTACTCATAAGCAATTTTTTTTCACCAAAGTTACTATCACTTCATTATTATTTATGGTTTAAGGATAATATCATCATTAGTAGGTAATTATTTTTATTAACAATTAATTTAGCAGGCTTGTAATGAATCGACATGCGGTCTATATAGATACCTATATGACACGTAAACCCCTCATTAGACTATTATTACGTTTGAAAGTCATTGCTTCATAGAAATCCACATACTTTTAATATTTGATCTTTATATTTAAATGTTACTGATGTCTAGTTGACTAGAATTAAACGTATAATAATTATTATAGTATTTCGTTTTGCGGCTCTCACATTTGCGATGGGTCATCATTGTGTTAAATGTTTCTATTAGAAGGATACATGGTTTAAAATTACGCTTAACATTATACGCCAAATAGCTGAAATATTAAAAATGTACTGATCAAAAACAAAACTGCACCACTTAGGTATGTATTTCTCGGCTCAACACTAATCTGCGATACGAACATGCACATGCACACATGTACATGCTCATTTAGAAGTTTCTAATTATAAGTACCTATAATTAAAATAAATGAATAGGGGCGGTGCAAGCATTAGGATAATAAATTGTGCTTTGCTGTCAAATCACAGATGTTTGACATTGGGATTTGCTAAAATTATTTATATACCTACTGCTGTATTTTGTGAATTCATATTTTATAGATTTTAAAAGAAAACTCTAAATGTAAGCATATTTTAAGTCTAGTATTTATCTCGATCATCGACGTTGACCGACAAAACGGATATCTTACGGATTTTTAGTTCCATTCATTTGTGTATGTGTATCCTTTTTTTCTCTCGTTCAACACAAGCAACAAGATATTAGCTCGTGTAGTAGTAAAATTGGAATTGATACATTAATGTGTATTATAAATGCATTTTTTTATTCCAAATGACTTGTTAAATGCTTGTATCTTGATTGAAGGAAATTTGTTAAAATTCCTTGCTTTATTTTGTGACTAGACCTCGTACGTACCTGTCTACATTCTTTGTCTTTACCCGACTGCCCCAGAAGGAGGGTGATGTTTTTCGAGAGTAACAAAAAACATCGAAAAACATTACACTCCCGGGGCAGTCGGGCCAAAAAAATAGACATACATACATACGTATGTATGTCTATTTCTTTGGCACGCTCTGTAGCCTAAAAGGCTTGATGGATTTCAATATACGAAGTGTCGTTAGGTTCGTCTTAATTGTGGGAGTGACCTAAACTATACATTTTTTTTGACTACACTGTAAATGTTTTACTGCTGTCTGGTGCTAAGTTAAAAGCTCAACTGCTTTTTGACAATAATTTGTATTTTATTTAAATGTAATTATGATAGTTTTTTTATTAATTGTTTTTTTGCAAGTTTATGCAATCAAATGTCTTATTTTTTACACAATATTTTTTATCTTGTAGTGTTTAAGTAGGTATACTATATAAGACATAGAGCATATACAGCAAGTAACAAAAACCCTGTCCGATCCGAAAGGGGGCGCCTAGGTACCGCAATAACATTACTAAAAAGAAATAAAATCAATTTTTTTTTGTAAAAATAATGGAGTTATTAGTATTTAAAATTCACGTTTTTAGTACCAGAATTATCCCAATTTCATTACAAATTGGCCATAAGTTACGACTTGTCAGCCAGCGCCCCACGTAATAACCAGTTAAAATACCCCATTGGAAAAAAAGTTGTTTTTTTTTTCTTTTTTTCTAAAAAAAGAAGCCACGTACTAGAATATTATATAACAATACAAGAATCATTCTCAGTATGACTCTTAACTACACCCTCACGGATCGGACAGGATTTTTGTTACACGTTGTATAGGTAATATTAATTTACAGCTCTTTTTACTATTACGGCCGCGTTCTTTCATGGACCAGGCTAACATGAGTTCTAGAATTAGAGCCATGACTGAACTATATCTAAGAACCATCATATCCTTGACATCACATATTTTTATTGTGATGATCCACACCCGGCGCGTAGCGTGTGTCGTGTCGTGCTAGTTTCTATTAATGATTATTTCTCATTAGAACGTATACTGTCTGTTTATAAATACGACCATTAAGTTTTTGTCTTACGCATATGTTTCGTCTGCGAATTATGAATTTGCAGTTGCTAGCTATTATGAAGAACGTGCTGTTTTATAATATAATTATATATTACCATTTCGGGTGATCTCTTGGGCTTCATCTCACCTAACGGTAAGTGTTGATTCAGGCCGAGGTGGAAGCGTGTTTCACCCGGACGTAGTAACATGCTTAATTGCTGTGATTGTCTGGCTAAAGTAACAACAACCAATCAAATTGTCGTTTTCTTTTGTGGATTAGCTTTTGTATAGGTAATTAATTATAATAAATGAGATTCATTTTCACGTTAGTATTTATGCTAAGGTAATTGAGTGGGGCAAATATAATTCAGTATCATTATGTTAGCAGATTAAAAGGCCGAAAACTTGTATCAACGGTCATGGAATCGGTCATCATCAGGTAATCAATAAGTATAGCAACTATATGTTTCAGTCTTGTTAAATGATATGGAAATAACCTGGTGTCGTTATTTTTTTGATGTTAGAATAACTATCTTTGACATTTATTAATCGATGTTAGCATTACTGAGGATGTATCGCGTGACTTTGCTTCACAGAGACCATTATTTATTACTACTATAATTGGTGTACTTATTATGTTTGTACTACCTTAGGACAATATCACAATGTTGCGTATTATCAGTGAATACCACGATATTAATGTAACTCGATGTTTTATTAAATGCACGTTTATCTCTATTACAGTCTCTTTCACTCACCACAACCCTCGTAGAGAAAATCAGGGAAGATAGAATCAATAAATTAAAATCCGTGTACATTCTAGAGACGAAGTTCCTTTATTTCCATGTACTTATACAACTTATTCTGAAGTATCACATGAATTCGTAATTAAACCGAAGTTAGGAGTCTTAAATATACGGGAAGATAAATATTTAAGCTACCTAATTGTAATAGTGTTATATACACTACTAACTTGTATACTGAAACATACCACAATCTATTTTAAGATTATTTAATAAATGCCACATTATAATAGTATCTACACAGCAGTTTAATTTACATATTTTTATGGAAATATAAAAAATAACACAAAATAGTGTACAACTATAGTTTTTACAAACAAACAATAAGGTACTATTCAGACAAATTTTATTGAAGTCGCCGATGTTACATTTTGCCTAAATTGATATGCAAATTTCTATTGTTTATAGTCGGTACAGTGTTGCTAGTAACCATATTTGTTTTGTACATACACTTCATGATAAGTGTACCCGACTTTACTTCCATAATATCTATTAGAACAGATAAATTCCAATTATTAATTAACGATTAATGAGATCTTATTATTTTATGCCAAGTGGACAGTGCAGCCAAACTCGGATATAATCGAAAACATTTAACAATTACTTCGTAACACTGTGTCTATGAGTGGAACAATTTAACTGCACTGTAACGCTACACACAGCAGCTATTGTTTAAGAAATTATAATAATAAGCTTACTCTTGAACAACAATCGTAATCTACATAATACTTAAACTTAACATAAGTCCGTCGTATCTACTTTACAGCCACAAGTAACCTGAATGTTAACTTAAACAAGCGTTAATTAACTATATTTACTTTGTATTACATTGCCAAGTTAATTTAGAGCTGAATTGAGTGATTTTCAATAGTCAGATAACTTTGTCTGAAGAATAAATATTGCGATTTGACATTTTATTCCTCAAATAATAGTTATCTGACGATTGAAAAAACGGCCCTTAGTATAGAAAATATGCCAGACCGCCATATTTACACTTCAGATAAAAGTAATCTGACGGTTGAAAAAACGGCCCTAAAAGCAAAATAACCATTGAATCAGAAAAAAAAACAATTTTATAAATGACATAATTTTAGCTATAGTCTTAAAAATAATTAATAATGGAATAGAAATGCGGACTAAAACGCCCGGGCATCGAAATGCCTTTTTACATCTTCCTTATTCATTAAAGAATACCTATATTTAAAAACGCTTTATAAGCATGTCCCCGTCTTTCTCTCGCAAGGCAACAGAGCTAGCTAGTTCAGTAAGAAGACTATGAATAAGAAATTATTGGCCAAAAATAAATAGCACGCATGTACTTAAAATAATAGTGACAACTTCGCTTACTTGTGGCTTCCATATGGATGAAAATACATACAGGACATCGTTGACATAAATACTTAACTCCACATAATAGTATTAAGTTCTCGACACATGAAATACAATTCAAAAAATCTAAAATTTAATTACAGTATTTCATTAATAATTATAATCTAAATAATAGGAAGACCAATACGGTCTCAATTAAGATCTCATGCGTCATTAGCATGATTATTTACAAGGCATCAACTTTTACAGTGCTAATACAAAAATAATATTATTATATCTCGATATTTTTATAATAATAACAAAGAAAAATATTCGAAACGAACCTTTTTAAATTCCAATTGCTTGGAACCTATCAGACGACAAAACAATAATTTTGATATTAACATAATCTTGAATCAAACATAGAATATCAAAACAAAGATTAAAGCATTAGTTCTCTTACACACACTACATAACTTATGAGTCAAATTGTCCTATATCGTAAATAGACTCCTGGTTTTGTTTAATTCATACCCATATACTCCTGAAGAACTAAGATACTTCTATTATTATTAGATACAGGTAGGTAAGTATAGGTGCGCTACAGTTTATGACACATTTTAGTGTTTACATAATTATTATTATTACCTACGACAGTCAATCATATCAACTTTGTAGAGTTTTTTTAAATAATATTGCGACTATAAAACTGCTTACAATTATTGTTAAAACGGAATTTTACAAACTATGTTTTTTAGTTATGTACCTAAACGTGAATTGAAGGGGTTAGCGAACGTTAGATGAATCTTATTATGACATAGAGCTATTTAACTAAGACTTTTTCTAACATAAAGTAATTACGTAATAATTAAAAGGTACTTTATTTTCCAAAATATTTACAAAAATTACATAATTCACTTAAAATATAACTTCATAATGATGAATCAATATAAAATATACCTAAATGAATCATGACTCATTTACAAAATGAATTTATCCCCAATAAATAGTTAAAGAATACCACCACAAGCTCAATTTAATTCGTAATGCTAATTAAAAGATTTATATTTGGCTTACGCATAATGAAGGAGACTTCTTACTTCAGCCTCGTTCTAATTCCTATGCACCTTAAACAATGGTTGAATTATTCTAAAATTATAGAAGATAATATTTCAAAATTATTGTTTAGCTATATTGTGTTTATGTTACCAGAATAAAATAATTACTAGATAATCTTTTGAAAACTGAGATTTTTACCAATAATGTTGACTGAGTGAACTTTATCGCAACGCCCACGTTGCGATATATTTTTAAACAGCTATTAAATTCTTCTTGAACGTAAGACTCATTAGTAAATTAGAAAAAGATGTTAGGTACTATTCATACGTAGTTGGTATGAATTTATCCCAAGAACAAACTTAGCATTTCAGTTGAAAAACTTGGTCTCCCATACGGAATGTATGGGAGAACATGTTTTTGCAACTGCAAATGTAGGTTGGTCGATTATTACCCAGTAACTTGTAGAGCCTAATCGCTGTTATAGTTTTCCTTTTAATTTCGTTATAATATATACTACTGCCCTGAATTATTTCACATATTCAAAACCAACTAATTAGCTGGCAGGGGGGAGAGACACTTGACTCTAACAAAAATTTGCACTTTAAAGCTTAATATTTCGAAAACGGATCCCTGAATCCAAAAATCGTTTACACAAACTCAACACCTTTCCAACGACACCCCACACCATGAGATAGACGAGAGAATAAAAACATCCCCACATTACGTGTAAGGGAGGTACCTAACCTAAAAATAAATTTTCGTGATTTTATTTCACCTCATTGTCGGCGTGATTTATATGTATACCCATACAAAATTACAGCTATCGAGTACTAAGAATCTCTAAGCTAAGCCGCGGACAGACAGACAGACGGACCGAAACTATAAGGCGAAACTATGAGCAAGAGAAGGTATGGGATAAGACGTGGCGAAACTATAAGGGTTCCTTGTTGAATACGTAACCCTAAAAAGTACTCAGACACGTTATGGTAATAAAATACACTCTGAATTATAATGACAGACGTGGAATTGGGTGTAAACACCAATGACAATGACAGACGTGGAATTGGGTGTAAACACCGGAAACAGTACCCGGCGTTCTAACCCAATTTAAGTAGGCTGAATAGAAACAAAAGAAATAGGTATAGTTAGTACACACGGCTACACATCAAGCTATACATTTCCAGTATAAGCTGACCTTGCTTTGTACGGGAATCCTATACAATGCTAGATCAGCACAAAATGGAAATGTATAGCTTAATGTGTAGTTTAGTGTGTACGTAACTGATTGATAATATTAATCGATACCAGATAGGTAGGGTCCTTACTATTCTATAATAGTTATGTTGCAGAACGGGCACTAAGGTGTAGGAATTCGCAATATCGCGCAATAGCAATACGACTTAGGTATACATTATGTACAAATCGAAATATCTCACTATGGAAAATATTGATAACTATAACAACTTGTCTCAATAATTACTCCGTGAAAAAGG
This sequence comes from Lithophane leautieri, assembly GCA_949152455.1. Classification (NCBI taxonomy): domain Eukaryota; kingdom Metazoa; phylum Arthropoda; class Insecta; order Lepidoptera; family Noctuidae; genus Lithophane; species Lithophane leautieri. Next base: position 14,407,757 of record OX424458.1, on the reverse strand, counting down.
TCTTTTTTATGACAAATCATTATACAGCAGTGAATAAAAAAATTCAGCTATTTTCCTAATACCGGAAGAACGCGTATAATATAAAAGGGTCATAAATAAATTTCTTTATTGAAACAAGTTATTCGCAAGCAAGAAAAAAATTTACAAGAACACATTGAATGGCCAAAATTAACTCCACAAAGATAAAATAAAATTTTATCCAAATAATAATGATCAAATTTCATAGCTACGGCAAGGAATGTATTTAGAAAATATCACGGTCAAAAATAATATAAAAAGATTGAAACAAATTGGAAGGTGTCGCGGTTACGCTAAAGTAAACTTTGCTAGACAACCACAAAAAATGTGATTAATTACAGATAGTAAATATAGGTTAGTGTCGATTTTAATATACATGTACTGATTACATGTATATTAAAATCGATACAAACCTATGTTTTTACATAGGACTAGGTACTCGCGACGCTACTTGCAAGTAACCTAGGTTAACAAGATTGTCACCACGAAACAAAGTGCCAGTTTAAGGCGAAATCTTTCATCATACGTTGAACACAAAATAATATTGATTAAATCTCATTACACACGAGGGGATTATTTGCTTTGTTAAGTATTGATTAAAAGTAATTGCTTGAAGTTAAGAGACGTTCAAAGGTTAGAAATATGGTTGAGTAGACGTTAATGATTACGTAACTTTATGAAGCAACTTTTATATTATAAACCCCAAGGTTTTTTCAAAGAATTAACTAATGAAAAAATTATCTGTACTAAATAGTTAGTATAGTGACAAGTGCGTGTTTTTTGAGATTTCATTAATGTTATTTTGTCCGTAGTAATAATTAAGCGACAAAAAGCTGTATTCGTACAATTCGCTTTTTCTGAATTTTTGTGTTAAGATTTATAGCCTAACACAAAAAATCAGGAAGTCGCTCGAAAGCCTACTGATCAACATTAAACACCGATTATAATAACCTTCCACCGCTCTGACATATAATGAACCATTATCTTACAACCACTTGTTTCTTTGTAATCCATGGGGATGATGAATAATTTAGAAACCAGTATTTACATAATATTAAACCATTTAACACTAATAGAGCCCAATAAACATGGTGTTAGATTTTAAAAGATAACATTTTTTGGACCATTCATTTTCACGCCCAAATTCTGGAAAGAAGTTTGAAGGTAAACTACTCGCATAGACAAGATTATGGTAAGGATAAGGTGGTACGTTATGGTATGGTTTGTTTAGTAAGGTAAGGTTTTTGAATTCGCTATATAGTACGTACACGTATTCATTCTATAATTAAAAACGTGCATCATGAGTCGTCTCTCCGCTCAATTTGTAAATGCAATCATAATTCCATTCTATTGTCAGAGTAATATTCTTGCCCCACTTTTATTTCCAGCGCAGTCTTCTAGAATCACAGATTTCTTTATCTCCCGCGTGTCTTTTTAATAGGCAAACATTATCTAAATTACTAGAACAAGAACAGTAATTTTCTAGCTATACTACCTATCCATAATTCTAGAACATGACGAATATAATTAGCACTAATAGTTTCTGTTTATGAACGACCTCTATTACGTTTTACAAGTAACGACGATTATGTTATAATAATATGACTGACTGTGTAAAACGATTAATTTTAAGTTCTGGCCGCCCAGTACCTACTTTCCAAAGTTAAAAAGGGGCGAGACGATTTGTTTTTATTGCTATCCCTTTCATTAAAGGTACATGGAGTTAAGAAAAATACGTTGTAATACCTACCTAAGTTTTATCCATTGTAAAATTGTAAGTAGGTAGTTGAATCATTAAATGGGCTAGATTTCGAGAAAAAAAAGGCTTAAACAAGCTAACATTTCATGCTATTTCCTTTCCACGACTAGTTTAAAACATCCACAAGTTATTTTGTTGTTTTGAAGTACAATGCCCGTCATTTGACAAATTATATAGATTGCGAAAATATTGCATTTAACATTTAGCTTGTATTAAATAATTAATAAATTAGATTTTTTGACATGTTTCTATTTTATTAATGATGTAAAGAAATAAAAAATGTTGAGAACTCAAAACTAAAAATTGTGAGCTAATATATTTCATTAATTAGCTTATACATGAAATGAAACAGTTATGATAATAAATAACTTACAATATTAATCAGAATAAGTCTTTGGATAAAGACCAGACAGTGCATGAATAAGAAATGTAAGTGAAAACGTATAAATATGAGGAATAGGTACCACTGCTTACGCACAGTAATAGAAATAATCATACTGGTGGAACTAAATAGATATACGGATAATTTGAAAAAAATTGTTGCTCGTAGCTAATGACCGGCAAACCAGGCTGGGGCGATGATGTATTCAGAAACTGGGTTTGAGTTATTTTCATATTTATCTTTTGAGAGACCCGCTTTGGTGAAACCGGCCGAGACCCTTATTGCATTAAGAGTACTCACAATACCATCTTTACCAGTTGTCTACGAATACATTTGAGCATTCCGAAATCTGATAACTGATTTGAAAAGTTGCCTGGCTTTTCCTCGTAAAATGTTATTGCCAACCGCATTTGGTTAAACAACTAGACGATCCTAATCATGTTTAGAACTGGATGTCTAGGAAGTTTGTATAAAGAATGGTGGATACGGAAATGAATATATGACGTATATTGCCTCCCTAGATACGGTAATCTATCCGTAGCTATCTACTCCAGTTAAAGACTCGAGTATCTAGAGAAATTATGGTTAGAAAGAATACGTCGAATTTTCACATGATGACTTGAATTAATGTTTTTGTTCTAAATATGAGCGGCCTTTTTGTTATGAATTTTATCCGAAACACCAATTTAGTTTTAAAATACGAACGTATAGTTTTATACATCTCATTCAAATAAGAACAACATGCGCGCTCAAACATTACCCTTTGACGATGATTCGAACATATTCTATATGTTCGCTATTTACAATTTTCAGTTCATTAATCAGGCAATCTATATTTATAATAATAAACAAAAACAATTAATAGATAATAAACACCTAAATATATCGACTTAATTAGGGCAACAGCCCACTAGTTCGCCAGAACAGTATGTACGAAAACTATTGCGTTTGCGCAACAGTCGAGTGTCGTGGATGGGAATCATACTCTGTCTCACAAACACAGCCTTAGAGAGCTAGTTTATCGAACCAACTAGATAGTCAAAACGACACCTATAGACCAGCCCAGTTGTCTCTTACTGGAAAACAGCATTCAAACAATGTGTAAGGGACTGCACTTATTCGCAATAATACTTAGGGCAGTCTCACCAACAAGTAAGCAAATTTTAACGGAATTTCAAACGCCTTTTAAATTTATTTTAAGGTACTTTAAAAGTTTATTGTAACGTTTGAAAATCTATTGAAATTTCTTGTGACTAATTGGTAAGTTTTGGCATAAGTCTCTCTAAGCTCATCTAAACCATTGTGACAACATGAACTAAAGTTATAGTTTACTAAATTAAAGTAGTGCTAAGGTGGATCTTTGTACTGAGTTCGACTGTGTAGGTTTACATACAATTTCTTAAGTACTTAATCTTTATCCAGAATTCGAGTCAGGCAAATGTTCATAAACGCGGTCACTGATCTTATGCGATCGAAGTAGTGTTGCGTCAATCACGTTTATAACGTATTAACATCTCTAGTACAGTGACAATCTAGTAAAATGGACAGTTCAATCAAAATATAAAAATGCGGCAACATTAGTAAATTACCAGCAATGATCTAAGTAGACCTTATTTTCTTTTGTAGTAGTTTTTAATTATTTCAGTATTAAAATTATGTATGATCTTTAATATCCAATTTTTAATACTGAATAACAACGTTAGCATTGGAACATATTTTTGTTGTAACGCTATTACAAGCATGAGCTCATATAATTAAGCGACAATTTAGCAATTTAGCATGTTTATCCATAATAAGAAAAAAAAAATCTCATAATTTCTAAATCGAGATTTACTCTGGTAGCAACCCTCGACGCGAGTCAGTACAATTGAACTACTGCGGTTTCGCTTATATGATTTCGCAGGTGTAAAGACAACTTTATAAAAATTGGCTTACATCATTCATTCTACTGACTGAAATTATGGAACAAATATCAGCGAGAGAAAAACAAGAGCTCAAACGTCATGAAAATTCTATGTTGAAATGCCCAACCCATTTCAACGGCCAAATTCTTACTATAGTCGTAGTAGTTAGCTAAGCTAGTGTCGTAAGTACATTATTTACAAATACATAAGGAAGGTCTAACAAAAACAATGACAAAAACTTATCAACATGATGTTTGAATGCTTTCATTTTTCAACAGCCTTCGGATCTACGAAGACTTTTAAGAAATTCCATACCCTTCAATCATACTCTTTACAAGTCCAGATTTATATAAGCTACACCTTAAAGTAGAGAATTTAAAGTTTTATTTCACTTGCCTATAATACGGTCGATATGACTTTATAAACAGTTGCAATGACGTTTCCTATAGTCTATAGTCCTCACGACGAAAGAGTTTTATAGTCATATCGGCCTATTAAATCTGGCAGCCAGTCTAGTTTTAGGATAATGGTGTCCTCCGACAACATAATTTAGATCGAAAGGTCAGATAGTTTCTCTGCTATCTGGTTAGACTGGTAGCCAAGATCAAATGTTATAAGCTACAAGTGTGAGACCACATCCAGGTTCTAAATCCGGCGCCGAATACTTCGCAAACAAAAAACCATCAGTGAAGCGTTTTCGAACGTTTCGATCTCTTCAAAGGTTTTGATGTTCTCACCCAAGGTAGCATGAAGTCACTGAAAAAATACAGAATGGTTAGCATCCCCAGTGAGGCAAAAAATTAACAAAGAAGAGTGCCTTTAACTCTCCCAGCTATCCCGGATTTACGACATGAGGTTTACAGTCTCGTGAAATCATTTCGATGTTTCAATAAGTAAATCGTTTCATTACCATTTTATATAATAATGTTTAAAAAGCACCGATATTTTTTTCTTATATAAGTAAAGTATACTGACGCAGGCGGTATGTCTGGCAGGTCCTCCCCGAAGGCCATGACGGGGATAGTGTCGGTTATCTCGATCATGCGCACATCCCTTTGAGGCTGCGGCCATATTGTGTACACTGAGGGCTGGTAATGAGAGTGGTTGTACCAGGGGTCCCGCTGCCTCATCCGAAGACGCTCCACATGCCTTTGCTCACGAATCCGTCGCATATGCCATCTGTAAATATTACAACGTTTCAATTTCCTTGACTTGTTTGACGTAAGACAGCCTGAAGACCAAAGAAGACAAAATAAACACTTTCGGGATTTTTTTAAGAAGTCCGTAATTTTTTTTCATAATCCCTTAAATACTTACCGTTTATTTCCTTAGTTTTCAGCGTGTTAAAAACAAAAAAATTATTGCAACTTTAATAACATTCGAAAAGTAGCTGATACCGCAGCACCAGTGCCAGTCGGTGAACAACTTACTTTCGAAAGTTATTACGATTGCGTAGAATCGATATAAACGTATCCACATAATTCGGATTACGATTATAAGTACCTACGGCTAATTATACTTATGTTACGGGCCTTATCCGGTCGGATAAACTAGTTTGTCCCAGGTAAACTAGTTCGCTCAAAGTGCTTTCGGATCGTAAGTTTAACTAAGGTCAAACTGTATCATCCGAAGCACAGTTGTTAAATAACCGATCTAAACATACCATAGTTAACTGTTGTTACCATAACTTGCATTTTAATGAGCTTGTTCATAAAATAAAAAATACACAATTGAATGAGCAGACTACTGTAGTTCTTTTAATTGGAAGCAGTCTGAGCATCACTAAAAGGGACATAGTTAATGGTGTCGACACCCTACTTAAATTAAAATTAGGTAAATTAATATTATGTGCATTGCCATATTCAGATAATTTGTATGCTGAAGAAAACGATTACATTTGTAGTTTAAACAACCTAATGCATATCTTGACATGTCGTCATAGTGACCGTTTATTGTATTTTGATACTAACAATTTTGTTAGAGACTTTGTTTTAATTCGGGAACATATGTTTCTTCCCAAGAAAAGTCAACATGTATTGGCTACTTTGTTAGCTTACAATATACACGCAGTTATTGATAATTTAACTGAGACTAGGTTAAGTGACGAAACAGTATTATCTAGTATTTCTAATAATACTGTTATAGATTCTTTAAACTTTTAGACACGACAAAAGAGAAGCATAATAAGAATGTTTTACTGTATCATCAAAATATTAATCGCTTCTCTGGCAAAATCCTAGACGTGGAATTGTTAATAGATAAATATCATATGGATATCTTATGTTTTTGTGAAACCTGGTTAAAACCAGATAGGATGTTGTTTAATGTAAATAACTTTTCAGTTGCCAGTGCATACAACAGGTCCTCAATAGGAGGTGGTACCTTGATATTATGTAATAGTTCTTTTAGACATAAGGAAAGGAAGGATATCACTGCTTGCTCTGTTGATCGCTTATGTGAGGTAGCATGTGCAGAGGTTGAGGGCCATACTTTCTTATGTGCTTATAGACCACCAGCCGCAAACTTGTCATCATTTTTAATCATTATGGAAGATATACTAGGTAAGCTTTTTAAAGATAATAAATTCGTTTTTGTTTCTGGTGACCTAAATATTGATCTATTAGTTAATTCACCAGATAAATGTAAGCTTATATCTTTGTTTAAATCATTCAATTTAAAATATGTTTTTAATGAAGCGACTAGAATAACGGCAACCTCAGCTTCATGCATTGACAATGTATTTACTAATTGTGAAATAAAAGACTCATCTTTGATTAGTGGCGTCAGGTCTGACCATACTGGTCAACTAGTATCATTTGACTTAAATAAAAAATTACACCTAGAAAAAACCATTAAATTAAGACCACTCACAAAAAATAAATTGAAAAGGTTTAATAATAATCTCCTTAGCAATCTTTCAACTGCTTGTTTTGATTCACAAGACCCCAATATAAACTACGGTACATTGTTTTCTACAGTATGCCAAGAATTCAATAAAGCGTGTCCTGTGAAAAATGTAACAATAAATTCTAAACCAAAATTTAGTGAATGGGCCACTACTGGCATTAGAAAAAGCAGAGATATTTTATATAATTTGTACAATGAGAAATCTTTGACTTCTGATCAAGTCATTCATAATTATGTCAGAAACTATTCTAAGATATTTAAAAGAGTCTGCGCTCAAGCTAAATCTAAATTAATAAGTAACAAAATTAGTTCTTCCAATAACAAAATAAAAGCTGTGTGGCAGATAATTAACAAAGAAACTGGAAACACAAAACAGAGAGATCATAATGAATTGTCTTTAAAAATTGATAATAAAACCATTTCAGATAAGTTGAAGGTTGCTGAGACACTGGAAAACTTCTTTACCAACATCCCAATTGAGGTTACGAAATCGCTCCCCTCATCATCTATATTAGCTGAATCTCTTCTAAAAGAAAACTTCAGTAAGGACATTCCAAGTTTCGAATTCAAGCCTATTTCTATTGTCACAATTAAAAAAGCATTTAAAAGTCTTAACATAAAAAACACTGAAGACTTATGGGGGATTTCCGTTAAGGTTCTTGGAGATATTATTGACACAATTGCTCCTCTCCTAACAGGCATATTTAATCAATGTTTAGATAGAGGTACGTTTCCTGATTTAATGAAACATAGTAAAGTAGTACCAATTTTCAAATCGGGTAGTAAGAGTGATCCCTCTAACTATAGACCAATATCTGTGCTACCAGCATTAAGCAAAATATATGAAAAAATCATGCTAGACCAAATGTTGGCACATTTTAATTCAAATGGGATTTTACATAGTCATCAGTTTGGTTTCACGAAAAGTAGGTCGACGACTGACGCAGGAGTAAAACTCATCAGTCACATTTTAGAATCCTGGGAAAAGTCTCAGGATGCAATTGGCATTTTCTGTGACCTCTCAAAAGCGTTTGACTGCGTTGACCACAATACACTAATCTGTAAATTACACCACTACGGAATACGTGGACAAGCTGCTGATCTTGTTCTTTCCTATCTTTCAAACAGGCAGCAAAAAGTAAATGTTAATGGGGCGACGTCCTCGGGGTCTCTGGTTAAGATTGGCGTGCCTCAAGGTTCGATTCTTGGCCCTTTCCTATTTCTAGTTTACATTAATGACCTTCCTTACATGATGGCTAACTTATCGGATATAATTCTATTCGCCGACGACACTTCTCTTATTTTTAAAATAGATAGGAAAGATACGGATGTCTTACATGTCAACGATAGTCTGGCAGTTCTTTCGAAATGGTTCGCAGCTAATAATCTTTTACTTAATGCGAACAAAACTAAATGTCTTAAGTTCTCATTACCTAACGTTCCTCAAGTAGGACTAAATTTAAAACTTGATGACAAGAAATTAGATGCTATTACGGAAACTGTATTTCTAGGAATTACTCTAGACTCGAAATTACAATGGGGCGCCCACATTAGAGCTCTTTCAGGCAGATTAAGTTCAGCTGCATATGCAGTAAGAAAAATAAGGCAGTTGTCTGATATAGCCACAGCTAGGTTAGTATACTTTGCTTATTTCCACAGTATTATGTCTTATGGCGTTCTGCTGTGGGGATCGGCAGCTGACGTAGATTCAATTTTCATTTTGCAAAAGAGGGCAGTTCGCGCGATCTATAAAATGAGTCCTCGTGAGTCTCTTAGAAATAAATTCAAAGAAATTGATATACTCACTCTGCCTTCTCTCTATATCTTAGAAAGTATTTTGTATGTTCGCAAAAACTTAGGGCTTTTCAAAAAAAGAAGCGACTTCCATAATATAAATACACGTAGTAAACATGAAATTGTGATACCCAAATTTAGATTAGCTAAAACTAGTAAGTCGTTTCTTATAAACAGTATCCGCTTTTACAATAAGTTACCAAAGCCAGTTACAGAACTTAGCGATGGTAAGTTCAAAACCCACATCAAACGTGTCCTTATCAAAAAAGCATATTATAAGATTAAAGACTACGTTGAAGACAAGGAAGTTTGGCAATAATTCCTTCTGCACATGTGGCTTCCCTGGTACCTCATTAACGGCATAATTTTGTAAGAGTCTATTAACTGCTCCCAAATTACCATGTTTATTTTTTATTTTTATACATTCATCGCAGACAGACATAATAATAATCATAGTATTATTTGACATTATATACCTACTATTTAATTTCAACTCTATAGTAGTGGCTTTTGCGGACATGTTAATTATTCAGATTTGTTACAGTTGTAATGGCAATCATGTCATTTGCTTTAAATAGGTTTTTATCTGTAGTATCTTATTTATCGTATATAGATTCCTTTCTATCTTGTGAATGTGAGAACGTCGTAGGCTTAGTGAACTGTAGACTTTTATTTTTAATTTTAATTTAATTTTAATATTTTTTTTTTATCTGAAACTTTTTGAATGGCCTACACTGTCCTCCCATAACTATTAACACTGTAATTCGAAATTATTGTAAAAGCCAATTATCTTTTAAAAGAGTAACCATGGAGTTTCTTGCCGGCTCTTCTCCATAGGAAACGACCAATTGGAACCGTGCACCTAGCTTCTGACGTTTCATAAGTGCCCATGTAGGCTTATGTGAAATAAAATATTTTGATTTTGATTTTGATTTTGCACCTATGGAAGAACTCGTTTAGCTTAGGATAAATCAGTGTACAGATTGCCGCGGCAGCGGCCGGAGCAGTGCATGAACCAATTAAGTAAGGGTTTTTTAGGCTACAGAACCCGCCTTGGTTATGTTGGGTAAGATTACAAATTGCCGCTACAGGCGCTAAGATCTCTTGAAATGTTGAATGTCACTGAACGTTCTCTGATTGCGGGGTTTTGAATGGCGGATTATTATGAATTATTCATGGTTGTTGTAAAGATTGTGCAATTCTTGATTAATTATGGCTTATGATTTTAATTGACCAGGAAAATAAGTTAAATTAAAGGCAAATCTGCGAAATCATTCCCAGGTAAGATTTGTCATCGGGATTATCTTTATTCAAGCATTAGAAATGACTAACGACTATTTAATCTGAGTTAGGGAGTCACTCGTCCTGCTTATAACCAACTGTGCATAATCAGGGCTGTTTGATTTTACTCGCTTTAGACGAATCAGTTTGGCTTTGGACTAGTATATCCAAATATCGGGTTTAGCTAATAACATAATAGACATACATTACCATTTCCGAACTAATTAAGTACTAATCAAAATTACAGTGACTAAACACTACCTACGTACCCATATTGTTTTTAGTTTAAGGTTTTTGAAAATAGTTATTCTTTATTATTCAAAACTATAGTGGGTTATCTGAACCACACACCCCACACAACCCCCGCACTATTCCGAAGATAGGGACTTATGCCTATTCCATCGGAGCAACATTTAGAAAAAGTACAGAAAATTATATAACCTTGTCTATGAACTTACACTATGACAATTTTTAAACATTGAAGGTAGCTAACTGTACACAACAGAAACATTCTGTAACTTTTGAAAATAAAAATGACTGCATTGAAAGATTTTTGCGAAGTCACTTGCTACTAACGGAAATCGAACCGACCCAAAAGCAAAGTGTTTAGTATCAATCGATAAAGTAAATCTAAATCTTCAGCCCAAACTCTGTTTATTATTAAATGCTTAACAGGTCAATTAATAACTAAAAGAGTATGGCTAAACTGGCCCTAAGTTAAAGAAAACGAAAAGAAATAAAAAGATGGAATAAATGGCAAACGGACACATTAAAAATCAAAAAAATACATTGACAGAAAAACAGCAACATTAATAGACAAACACGTTGACAGAAAACAGATTGGATAGAAGAACAATGGCAAATAGAAAAATACTGCACTTGGACCTTAAATCTTATTCAGTAACTTGCAGTTCGAAGCAAAATAATGTTACCATACTAAAACTGGTGTTAGGTTACAAAGTTTGGAAATGACCTTGCCCCTAGCTATTTGATTTGATCCATACTTCCAGGGACACCCTGTATATATACAGTAGCATAAATACATACTGCCATGTATTAAAAAATATGAATACCGTCTTAACATTGGTTTGATGCCAGTAGTTTGAGAATAACTGCAATCATAAATAGATATTGATTGTTTGGGTAAACCATACCTTAATTGTCTTCGCTCCTCCGCTTCTAGTTTTTGGTGCCGCTTTTCAAAAACCTTATCATCTAAATTCTCTGTGCCTTCTAAGCTATATACACAAGTGTAAGGTTTTTCTCGCCACCTTGGTACCTGTAATAAAAATAAGGTTTTACTAATTTCAGCCTTTTTACATTTGCTTGCTTTAAGTTCGTTGTCTAAAGTTATTAAAAATCTTTTGACACAACCTGGCCCTTTCTTTACCTCTACAGTGGAGGCTTTACAGTCTCCCTGATCAATATCTTCCATTTTAACGTCGGGATCCAGGCCAAGGTACCACGATAGGTCTGGGTCTCCTACCAGGGTGTGATACGGTTTTCTCGTCATCATTCCTGGCAGAGGGGATTTTTTGCCGCGACACGCAACTGAAAATTAAATTAAGACGCTCATACAGATTTTTTGAATACACCAGCATCGTTTTATTAACAGAAATCCAATCATAAAACCAGAATTAAATAGCGATGGCAGCAAAGTAAGCTTTGCACAGCAGAGAGGTGGGTTTCAATCACAACATCGCTTAGGTAGGAACTACGTTATCGACGTAGAATACTCTTACAACTTGTATGCTGCCAGTTATTTAAAACTGATGCACTAATTCATTTTATACGCCTAAACTATCATATGTTTCAGAGTTAGTATCCAACATATTCCACACTAAACTTCTCAACCCCTTAAATTCAACGCGTAAGGCGCTTAGTAGCAAATTCACAAGAGTACGGTCAACCGCGTGTCACTAGAGTGCGGTCAACCTCGTGTCATTGACAACACGCTTGTACGTAATATATCAAACTTGAACTACGGAAACCGCCCTAACTGCTACGACATAAAGGCACTGTCAATGCAAATTGTTACCATGCGGTTGACTGCGCCAGTGCGGCGGAGCCTACTAGCGCATAACCAGCACAGCCATAGCAATCGCCGCTGGCCTAAGCGTGAGCATACTACGTAAGGATTACCTCGGCAACAAAGGCCTGGCGTAGATGTTCTTATTCTATTACATTACCTTTTCCCTTTACTATCTTTGGCTTGGGCCCGACTGGTTTCGATAAATTTTGCTTCGCATTTTTGCCAAGCCCTGCTGTTGACAAAGCTCGTTTCCTTCCACGTTTGCTCCCCATGCCACGTCGATTTTCCGGGGCTTCCTCCTGGAAAATTGGAATTTTATTAGAATTTCTTTATTATCTATCTCTGAAATAAATTGTTCATTTGAGATGCATCTCACTGCAGTACTGCAGTACTTACTCCAGGAGCGACTAAGCTCGTGTTCCGTACTCCCTCTTTTTTAATCTTATCATTTTCAATCTTCTCGACTGCGGTGTAATCTAGCGAATCTATATTTTCTAATGCAGTTACTGCGGCCGCCGCTGCTGCATCGGATTCGATTAATTGTCGGAAATCCGTAACATCTAAGGCTGGTAAAGTCGTCAAATTCGAGTTTTCACCGTACGAAAAATCACATAAACTTGTCTCGCCTCCCACGGGATGCATCGTCGAGTAACTAAAGGGCCAATCCAAATCCGGCTCTTTCTTTACGCGGTCCAGATCTGGTTGCTGCATAAACAGGTTCGTCGGCGACGTCGGAGAGTCAAGAGATTCTTTTTTAATTTCGGCAATTGTATGAGTGGCCGAGCCTAGAGGCGGTCGGGCGGCCGTGAGCGCCGCATGCAAGCTGCCGTGCGATGGCGTGTGTGTGGGCTGGAGCGGGAGCGCGTGTAGCGGCGTCAGCGTAGCCATGACTGGGCTCGTATGTGGGGTTTTGGGCGCGGCCTTTTTCGATGCCGTATGCGAGGATTTCCGGGAACCAGACTGGGATTTTGTGGCCTTATGCGTACTCTTGTGTGAGGACGTTGTAGAACGCGCTGTCGTATTTCTAGTCGTATGCGTGTATGTCGACATATGCGTACACGCATTAGTAGACGTGAGCGTCGACGTATTCTTAGGAGTGTGCGTCGATGTCTGCTTAGGAGTTAATGTAGCAGCATGCTTCGATGTATGCGCAGACGGCTTGGGAACATGCGTATACGTAGACATATGCGTACACGCATCTGAAGCCGTATTCGACGTGTGCGTCGATGTATGCGTAGTTGTTTGCGTTGCCGAATAGGGAATTATATTCGGCAAATTATACCTTTTCTCTAATTTTATTTTATTTGGCATTTTAGTACTTGTCTCAGTTGCTGGTGCATCGTATATACGCCTAGAGGGCAATATACTGTCCCCCATAAGGTCCGAACATATTTTCAATCTACCGTGGTTTGTTTTTTGAAGCATAAGTTTCGGGATAGGCGACTGTTCCCTCATGTCAGCCTCCCCTAGTTGATAAGGATCTTCGCCAGTAGGTGTGGTATCTATTAGCTGTAGTCGATCCGACAGTGATCCAGTATAATGAGGTGTTTTCTTTGGAATAGTAGAGGTCTTAGATTTGCCATATGTGTTTATCATTTTAGATTTTTTATTTACACTGAATGTGCGCTCAAAGTTTTTGTCTTCCTCGAAAATATTAACTGAAACACAAAATGAAGTAAAAATAAGAATAAGTACTAGAAATAAATTGTAAAATTAGAAAAAACGCAAAACGTTAAATTAGTATGTTTCAATTGAACCTGTTAATTGTTCTTATAATATATATAGTCGAGTCGTTGAGCTCCTTAAGTTCTGAGTTGAGCTCCACTATTACTGACAAATGCTTGCACTGACTGGACAGGTCCACTCAAATCGTTGTGGTTCTTTCCTCAAAATACCATTTCAGACGCCAATCTACATGGTCCTCATATGGTCTGACCAAGATTATGTCTGGACTTTAAAAGAGACTGCGACCTCTGAGTTTGTTTCGGCCTTTCTTCTCAGAGTAGTCAGATAGGAAACGCCGACCTCATCTAGCTTATTTTAAATATTTTATAATATGACGTGTAAAAGTGATTCCAATATCCTATTTACAGAATAAACAATTTCATTTCATTTCATTTCAATACACCCCTTTGCAAAAAAAACGGGCGGTTTTGATTTTTTTACATTATTGGTAGCCATTTAGTTTTAAAGAGGTTTTAATAGCCAAACTATGTTACTGGCACTTAATAAAGAGTCCGGGTATGAAAAAAGTTAGTTACAATTTCGAAACTTTTGTTTAAAACAATAATAATCCCTTTTTTAGTTTGTGACTTTTACTAACTTATTGCGGGTTTGCGGTTAAAAGGTTATCCTGGCAACTAAAACTAACATCTCGTTATTTTTAGTAGAATATTTGTTTGTCGCATAATCCAGCCTTATTGTGACTTAAAACAGATATCTTTGTGTCAATAAGAGCTAGTAAAATTGTAGCGCTGCTGGAAGAGGGGTGTAGCCAAAAAACGATATTCTTATTGATAATAAGAAATTACTAGTCATTTATGCTAATGCCATAGTAAAAATATTAATATTATCCATAGAAAAGCCAATGATTGTTAAGTGCCCGTTTTTTTTGCAAAGGGGTGTATAAATATTCCTTGTTTGCCTAAGGCTAGTTAATCTAAATTAGACTAATTATTTATATTTCAGACATTTGTGTTAATAAATACTTACCATTATCCGGAGGTTCAGTTTTTACAACTGGAGTTTTAGGCAGCCGACTTAAGCTGCCTAACCCTCCAGAAGTTCTTCTTCGATTCCTCTGTATTTTTTGGATCACAGTGTTTCCGCTGTAAGTGAATAAAATTAATATACTCGTTATTTGTTCCCACAGTAATACTCTTAGACACTATTAACTTCTAATATACTGAACAACCTGTTGGTGTTAACAGTGTACAAGGGTTCGCTTCGAGGCTCAGTCTTGATTTCTTTTTTCAAATACGAACGCTTATTTTCAATCATTGTGCTGAAGTTATCACACTGCAGGCTGCTATTTTCCAAAATTGAAGGAACGCCTATGTCCCCGGGTAGATAGGTTGTTACGTCTGAAACAAAACAGCTCTTGTTAACCAAGGTACTTACAACCCATTTTTTTTTACTGGACAAATTTTACATTCCCGTTACAGTTTTTTCTTAGAGGAAAAAAATACTCGTCAGTAAAGTTTTGCCACGTAGGCTACGTCAACCAAGGTCACAGGCGATGCCATTCGTATGGACAGCGGCAGGTACTTACTATACCGGCCCACCTACTTAGTTTTCCCTTGCCTGACAAATCCTCCAAAAGAGGTGTACTTCAAAACGTGAATGTACATTAAATGAAAAAAAATATTTAACTTGTGAACCTCCCGCCCTTTAGGATTTCACGTGGCAACTCAGTAACTGCGTAATTCATTTATTATTCCTTGTCAATTGTAGTCTATAAATAAGTTTAAGAGGGGTAAAATTTCCACACTTTTGTTATTGTAAGGCAACGAATGAAATTGCTAATAAAACGTGTGACGCAGAAACCTCCCACTCCATCATCGATCCATAATACTCAACCCTCATGTTTAATTTTAATTCCTACAAATAGGCACACTGGTCTACCCTGAGGTCTTAAAGGAGCCGACATTTACTTAATAATCACGAGACCGCAAAAGGTACAGACTCACAGAGACTATCCTACCGAATGTCTGCTACGCCGCAAGCTTGCAAATTGCGGCAATGAAACCATTGATCGCAAAATACATCAATATTGCATAGGTCTATTTTCAACTGGTCAGCTGTGGCTTTCCCATCGTCGTGACGTCGTCTTAACTTCCCTTCAGAAGGGCCTTTCAAAGCTGGACCAAGTTTTTCTCCAAGGTAGCTAAGTTGACCTAACAGAATCTTTTATTTACTTTCATGATAACTGCATATTATTTATGAATTTCAAACATTTATTTATTCTACAAAAAGGAAGATATTAATTGCAAATGTTAACACATTCAGAAATCCTTTTAGCATCTACCACGTCGGTTTTCTAGTGGTTCAGTCGTTGAAATAGATTTCCAGATTCGAACAGTACAAATGGCTATGGGAAACTCAAAGGAAAAATCCTACCATTATTTGTAACTCTCTAGGGAATATACAATCCGATACGACGTCAGACCGCAGATGGCCTGCCAGGGTTGCGGGAAAGTCCGAAAGGGATACCGGGACCCTTGGCTACAGGCAACTGAAGGAACGCGGGTGTTAACCAGTAAAAATCTGACACGCCCGTCCCGCTCCGCCCAGAGCGGGAGAAGTCAATTGATGAATTCCCACCCAAAAAAAAATAAAAAGACCTCAGAAGCCAGCGTCTGTTTTAGCCTTTGGAATTGTTTCTTTACTATTTTTTTTTTCCTTTTGTTTCCTGGTTTGAGCAGGCGCACTAATGTACCTGGTTCTCCCAAAATTGAATATATCCAGGAGAATTTTCTTACAGAACAAACCAGCCAAGTGCGTGTCGGATCACGCACAATGAAGAGCTCTGTAGTTCGGCTAGGATGAATAAATTTATTCCGATTTTGACTGGGCTCGTAGGAGTTCCTGTTATCTATAAGAATAGTTTTTTTTTTTTTTTTTAATTTTTGTCACATTAATTTCAAAGATAAAGTTGTGGAAAGGTCAATTTTCATCTATTTTCTGAAATAGCTATAAAACTATATACACTTTTTTTTTTAAAGTTGATTCCCTCACAGAAATTCATATGTGTACCAAATTTCAAGTTAATCAATCCTTTAGATTCAGAGTAAAGTTGCTGCGACAGATACACACTAGAGTGATTCTATAAGGGTGCCGTTTTTCATTCGGACATACGGACCCTAGGAAACCTAAATCTACTAAAACAATTACCCAAAACACAAGAATCGAGTACCTGTTGTTGAAGGTCTGTTCAAATCGAAGGTGTCCGGCGTCAAAGGTTTCGTTTTGGCAATGTCATTATTAAAAATATACGGATTTGTTCTATTATCTGGTACCAAAAATTCAGTCAGACTATTAAACACCATCTGAAAAAACAAAAAAAAAACTTACTGATATTTTTGTCAGACTTTCGACTCATTGGATTTTTGTCAGTTTGGATGTTTATTACTCAATCATGGTTCAATTGATTTAGATGAAATGGTAGTAACTACTCTAGATTCTAGTAAAACCACAAGTAATTGATTTTAATAAATGTTAAATTACCTGACTATCACCAGTACCAGGTTCGATCTTGACACTTGCTGAAACATTTGGAGGTGGCACATTTATGATGGGTGCAGGATTAATGTTATGCCTCTGACTCACAGTTATCCTTCTGTCCATACGAGTCACCTTATTTTTAAGCTGCAAATGTTAATGTACAATACGTAAATAAAACATTACTATTGAAATTCAATTAGATGCAATTAGCTTAAGTTTTACATACAATCCCAGGATATCATATAATGTTACATACATTGTATAAGCACATTTTTGCTGTGAGCTAAAACCTGATGTGCTTAATTCTCCATCATAAAAAGGAAATAAATATTAAAAGCACAGCTTAAAAAATCGCAAGCGTAAGTAAAACAATGGCTCAGGAATAGGAAATAAATATTACTTATATAATATAAATATAATTACTTAGTTCAAAATTAATATAAGTCAGTTATAATAGGCATAATTTACAATATTTATTTATTCTTTTAAATTTGCACTGCATTTTTTATTAAGCCAGTCAGGAGCGTTTTAAATTTAATTTACTGTAGATTAATCTTATCACTTATTGCTTTATTTTTAAACAGACATTGGGCAATATTGCAAGTATACATAGCTGTTTGCAAATGCAGAGCCACAAGACAAATAAAATTCGCCCAGATTTATGTAAGCATTTTATGTTTTCGCTAGCGTTTATTGTTAAATAATGCTTGTTTGTGCTTTATATGTGGCCAGCCAAAACTTGATGTTATTTATTGTAACTGCTAGGAAAATGAAGACTATTATATGACATTATTTTATAAAATATATATGTAAGTACCTAAACGTTTTTTAATTTTGTTATTTATATTTTTGTTAGAACCAATTTCACTACAAACTTCAAGTTTTGCAGGTAATCCTGTAATATAGACAGACTTTTTCGCTGTACAGCAGACAAACACGCAAATGCATTTTATAGGAGTTTTATGCTAGGAAATGTCAATCACTGATCTCAATATCATGATAACCTAAAATGAAAATAATTTCCAGATGCTCATTTCAACTATTCTATTTATATATATTTTGTTTATAAAATCATTTTAAGAGGTAAACACACAGGATAAATTGTATTTAGATTAAGTAATTAAAAATAAAACAGAAAGAAATGGTTTGTTTTGTCTGTGACAGCTAATAAATTCGTATTAAAGTCAGCATACTCCGTAATTTAAGTTTTTCAAATCTTGTTGAGTAATCAGACAAAGATCCATTAACATAAATGCCACCTGTTTCATTGTCATGTGGTATTATATTCTTCACATCTAAATTTCTTTGTACCACATGAACCAGATTAAAATCTGAAATGTTTATAGTGCACGTTTACAAACTATTTAATAAATCATTTTGTGGTAAAAAAAAATACTTACAGAGTCATTTTCCAATTTTAGTTCAGAATTTTGTTTATCCTTTTTAGTGATAAGTTCATTTTGTTGTTGTATCAAGTCTAAATGATACACAAGCAAGTGTTTCAATCTTCTGTTTTGAATTTCAGCAGCAGTTAATCTCTCTGACAGTTTGTGGACCTCAAGTGTTGGTTCCCCAGCGGCCCCTGTCTCCTTATCATCTGGGTGCGCAGGAATTTTCACTTCCTTGTCAAGATGTGCCTGTCGTTGCTCAGAGTCCTCGGAGTGGCATGCGTAAATGTGATCGAAGGGAAAACTCAGCGCCAACGACTCCTTCGCGTCTAATTGATTTAATGTGGACAACTCCCCTGAGAGATTCACCAGATTTGGTTCATTTATGCGATTGTTCATTTTTATAGGAGGCCAATCGTAAGTCACTTACGACGAGCCTGCCGGCTGTCAAAAACTAACTAACCGACACTATACTTTTGTTCGTTTCATTACAACTGAATTGATCATCTGTTTTATCACACACACCATCACATAGTAAAATTATTGCCAACAGTTCTTTACATTTTTAACCGTTGTTAAGTAGTAAGTAACACAAATTACGTATTTTACCATTCTAATAAACTGACATTTCTTTCACGCACATGCAGAATGATAAAACGCGCATTATATTCAGGCAAGTATTCCGTCTTGGTTTGTTCAGAGCCAAATATAATCATTTGTAAATATTTTATATAATAATGTTAGTAATCTGATTTAATCACAAGTATATGACAAAGTTTTCGGGTAAATTGAATAAAAATTGAAAAAAATCATCAACTAAGCGTCAAGGCGTCAACCGTAGACATTATTTGTTTTTTTTTTTCCTTTGACTGTACTTCAGAATGAAAGATCGAGTCTGAGAACGACTTTGGAAGATATTCTCGTTTTCTCGTAATGAAAATAGTATTTCGTATAGTTTGTCTGCAAGCTAGATGTGTTTTTTTTAATATTTATAAATTATATATCCATAGAATTAACATCAAAACACAGTTAGAAATATCTCAACCATACAAATATACTGGCAACACTCTTGCCACACAGATTAAAAAAAAGGAAAAGTAGCTTCGAGCAAGAAAAGGACAATTTAACGCGATTTGAATCCGGTGAAATCCCTGGTTCAACCTGTGATTTAATGCGAAAGTACAGGGTAGCCCGCGAAACACAAATTTTCTTACGTTTTGTAAAAATATGATTCTCGACCGTAACAAACATGAATTTACAGAATTATAAACATTAGAATCAGCAATATAACTCCTAGAATAACTGCCAAATGTCATGATTTCATGATACTACCTTACATTGACCTGCAAATTGCAAAACACGTAAGAAATTTTGAATTTCGCGGGCTTCCTTATCGCATCCCCATAAACGTCGCCGGCTGCATCTGCCACTGACAAACTGCCAATTTCAAAATTTCACGTCCACTAACGTCGCTGCGTGTGTATGTACCTAGTATTAGATTGTTACAAAATATGTCCAATACACTAGATTGGATGCTAAATGTGACCATCTAAAGTCCCCTCAATGTAGAGGTTTTTTTTTTTTTTGTCTAGGTCATCTTGAAGTGTGATTTCGGAAATCATAACTTCTTAACCGGACATTCCTGTGGCTGCCTTAAGCTTTCTACACTCAGGGCCTCCAGCCAGGGGCATAAACTATTCTAAATTAAAATTAAGTGTGCGCTCGCTAAGGGCACCCCCTGTGGGGTACAAACCTCGGCTTAGGGCGGCATCACTGGCGGGGGGACAGCAAGTTGTTGGGACAGGCTGGATCAAAAGGTTTAGATCATCATTATTATTAAACGGGGAATTTAAAGCTACGTGCTCAGCTACGGCGCGGGCTGGCACTACTTCATCGGACAAGGGACGGGGGGGTGAATTTAATAATCGGGACGGACGCGAACGTGTTTTGCCTCGACGGCGAGGTCGGAATGACGGGAGGCGTCTGTATTTGTGCACTGTACTGGTCTCCCTACTGCTCTCCTGGAGGAGAGTTATGGGGTCGCCTGGTTCAGTGAGAACATGCCGCGGACGGCGAATGACGCTAATTGTAGATGTGTGATATCGGGAGGCCTCGACAACCAGAGGGTTGCGATGTGTGGCGGCTGACTCGAAGTAACGCTTTGAGAGGCGTTTGAGAAACTGGCGGATTGTGGGAATCTTTAAGTCGAGATGGAGGATCTCGTTACGAACATAAAAGGGAGCTCCCGTGGCCTTTCTAAGGAATCGATTTTGGAGTGTTTGCATCCAATGTATATGATGGGGTTTTGCATGAGCAAAGACGGAACCCGCATAGGTCATGATGGGGCCTCAATGTAGAAGTGTAGCCGTAGAGTTATTTATATGCTCACGCTCAGCACAGGATGCTGGTTTGCCAGCCTTAAATTATTCCACATGCGCGTGGGTAATATGTACCTATGGGTAAATCTGATGGAATGTGTGGAAGCCGTCTCATGCACTAGTACACCCACAGACTACTTAGAGATATGAGTACACCACAAGCCCGGTGCACCGCACCGCCGCCGGCTACCCGCCAGTGTGTGTCGTGTGAAAAGAGCGTTATTAGATTTGGGTCTGGAGTATAAATAATAACAGATTCTACGTGTATTGCAGATCACTTATTGGAAAAAAAACCGGCCAAGTGCGTGTCGGACCACGTTCAATGAAGGGTTCTCTAGTTGGGATGAATTTATCCCAAGAACAAACTTATCATTGTAGTTAAAAAACATGTTCTCCCATGTACGTAAAATATTGACAGATTTACCATGTCACTTAAAACCATAGACTTCAAGGTTTTTATCTAAATAGGTATTCGGTTGAGTTTACAAACGTGCCGCCTCACTAGAAAGAATGTGAGGCTATTTGGGGGTTTAAAAGGGTGTCTCGGAGAAAGGAGAAGAATAAATTGTTGTGGAGGTCTCCCTCCACAATTAATTTTTCCTGGAGACGCATATTTTATAAATAAATTTTAAATTTTTATTTTTTGTCTTTGAACATAAATATTGGTTCCACTGTACTTTACGGATAGCGCGTAAGAAGCATCAAATTTTAGCGTATTTTGCCTTCATGTAGAAGACTTCGCGAAGAGCGAACCTAGCGAACTTGAGACTAGACCGCGCTATCCCCTTAAAACCTAACCTGTCTGAGTCGGGATAGACCCCGCTATCCCCTTAAAACCTAACCTATCTGAGTCGGGGTACTTATTATAGTAATAAAAAGGCAATGAGGCAAGCAAGAGCGAGCGAAACGAACTCGGGACTTGGGTCACCCCGACTCGAACAGGTTAGGTTCGAAGCTCAAGTAAGCGAGCAAAGCGCGAACAGAAATAGGAGTCCGTTGACTGCGCTTTTCTTCAAATTTATATCTAAGTACCTACCACATAACATTCCTTTTTTGTTATTTTGTCCTAGACCTTTGACATTAACCTTGAAAATTTATCTATTGTGTACTGGTGGATGGGAATGACTTGCCCTCTGTCTCTCTTCCCTTCCACTCCACCACCACCCTCTACATTTTATTAATTACCTAACAATCTTTATGAGATTTATGTCATAATAAAATGTGGTTAAAAAAAATTATGTAAGTAAATATCTCCGGCGGGAGGGTAGTGGGGGATTTACTAACCCTGCCCCACTCGCCACCCCTATCGAGGCGGCACTTTTCTAAACTTTAACCTACGGTACAGTTTAGCAAAATTTTATTTTTTCTTATTTGCCTCCCAAAAGTGTACCCCATAATCAAAATTCATATAATTACGTTACACGTCCGTGTTTGTCACAGAAATACTCTAAGCTACCAGACGGGCCGCGCGCGGGCCAAAAGACATTGTATTTAATTAAAAAGTCCTTGACGAATTAATCGGTCCGCTAGATTCGGAGCAAATTGACTGTGACTAACAGACACACGAATGATCTTAGAGGGGTTCCGTTTTTTCATGCGGACGTACAGCCATAAAACACGCTTTTAACAAACATAAAAAATTATTACTGACTTTAGTTTTTTTTTAACTAAAAGTAAGTAGGTACATATTTTTATTTATTACTTTTTTTAGTCTAGTTTATATTCTTCATTAAGTCTAATGTCAACGAAGTTATGACTTGACCGGTTTACTGCCACTGAAGAGTTCCACTATCCACCTTTTTGCCGCCTGGCCACGGGGGATTCCGCTGCAGCGAATTTTCGCGCCGTGCGAACGGCGGGCGCCGGCGAAGCGTCTTGCGACTAAAACAAATGAATAAAAACCGGCCAAGTGCGAGTCGGACTCGCGCACCAAGGGTTCCGTACGATTATCTACAAAAACGGCAAAAAAATCACGTTTATTGAATGGGAGCCCCCTTAAATATTTATTTTATTCTGTTTTTTAGTATTTGTTGTTATAGCGGCAAAATAAATACATCACTTGTAAAAATTTCAACTGTCTAACTGTCACGGTTCATGAGATACAGTCTGGTGACAGACGGACAGACAGACAGGCAGACAGACGGACGGACAGCGGAGTCTTAGTAATAGGGTCCCGTTTTACTCTTTGGGTACGGAACCCTAAAAATGTACTGCCCGCCGCACCGCCGTTCGCGCCGCCCCTCCCGTGGACAGACGGTTAGAGTTATGAGGAACAGGGTACAAAGTTCACTCATCCTTTCAAGAAAAGGAATGATCCTCCGACCAGAAGGGTGTTGTATCTGGCAGTCAACTGATTAACGATTGATGTCGGGAAGTCTAGGAAAAGCAATTTATAAAATCAAAACGAGCTAAATAGGAATTGACAACATTCTATAAATGTATCAATGAACAAATTAGTTCTGAAAATTTAAAAAAATAATGAGCGTATCCTCATAAAGAGGTAGTATCTATAAATATTAGGTATATGTCTACCCAACATTCCATCTAGTTTTCTAAGGTAAACAGAGAAATAGGAATAGACGATATTCAATCAATATTATCTAGATCAATGAACAAATTAGTATTGAGCAAACAAAGACGGAATCTAAAAATAATAATAAGGGTTTGTATCCTCATAGAGGATAAAGGTATGTAGGTATCTAATATTTATATTATTTACTAGCTGCGCCCCGCGGTTTCACCCGCGTAAGTCTCGATCCCGTGGGAATATCGGGATGAAAAGTATCCTATGTGTTAATCCAGGTTATAAACTATCTGTTTGCCAAATTTCATCCAAATCCATTCAGCCGTTTTTGCGTGATTGAGTAACAAACATACAAACACACAAATACACAAACACACAAACTTTAACATTTATAATATTAGTAGGATATCAACGGTCAGCAAAAAAAAAGATAACAGACAAAGAACTACTATCATATTAATAAGTATTCGCGGCACAACGTATATATAAATAATATGTTACCCTCTAATCCAATCGCGACTCACGTTCCATTTGCGTAGTAGTCTTAGTCAAGTTCAAGGTCTGTAGGGTGACTGCCGCAGCGCAGCGCACCCCTCTTTTAATTTGAATAGGTAATGATGACCGTTATACTCAACTTAGCTGCACGCAGGGTTAGAGCTTCTTTTGCAAAAAGCTCGTGTTACAAAGTTAATAAATTATGTGATAATTTTTTTTACTTATGTAGGTACCTAGTTACATAAATGATGAGGAAAACTGTAGAATAAATGCAAAGAGGCAACGTTTCTTTGTCAGTCTGTTATTAGCTCGACAACTATTAGGTATTGCAGACTCCGAGAGATTCTACGGCACCGGATCGAGTAAAACCCTTGATAGTTTAACTAATTATATTAATTAATGAAAATCAAGGATACATTTTATATTATATCACCCGTCATCCAGCCTCAGGCCGTCTCTGAATATCTTCCTATTCTATTTTTAACTAAATTGTTGGAACGTTCAAAACTCACGGCTGCCCTCTAGCCAGCCTGTACCACACGAGGTTCAGCCTCGCATACAAACTCCTTACAGTATCTACTATCTACAATATATCTAATAATTTACATAATTGTCTTAAAATTCATACATAGGTACTTAATAAGTACTCAGTACTAGTAGGTATAGTGACTTCTCTATTATAATTTTATCTTAGAAATTATCTACTGAAATCGTTGCCGGAAAAACATGGTGAGGAAACCTGGATCTCCAACCCCTTCTTGATCACGCGTGGTGGGTGATCAATACTCGTGCCTTCTCTATAAGAGAAGAGGTTTTTCCCTGCAGTCGGACAACAATTAGCTGATTTTATTTGTAATTAAAGGCGCGACTGTAACAAAACAATTTCTGAGAAAACTTCACGGTGAACAATGTGGCGGCGGCGCGGCGGCGGCGACGCGTCGCGCGATAAACCGTACCAGTATGTAAAAGCCTTTAATTAATTTATCTACCCTCCTATGTATTTAAATTATAGGTACTGTTAGATACATTATTAACCTATAGCTACTTACCTGTTTACATTTCCGTAAACAATATAGTCTCGAAAGATGCTGGATTAAAAAGTAATATTAATGTAAAACCAGCCAAGTGCATGTCGAACCACGCACAATGAAGGGTTCTGTAGTTGGGATGAATTTATCCAACAAATTTAACAATGTAGTTGAAAAACTTGTTCTCCCATACAGAATGTATTTGCAACATGTTTTTGCAACTGCAAATGTAAGTTGGTCGATTATTACTCGGTAACTTGCAGAGCCTACTTAGCTGTGATAGTATTCTTTTTAATTTCGGTATAATATACTACTGCCGGGAATTTTTTCACTTAATCGAAATCAACAATTTCTATGGCACACTTGACTCTTACAAAAATTAGCACTTTAACGCTTAATATTTCGCAAACGGATACCTGTATCCAAAAATGGTGAGCTAAGCCGCGGACAGACAGACGGACATGGCAAAACTATAGGGGTTCCCTGTTGACTACGGAACCTTAAAAAGGAAATGAAACATACTTTAAAATATGTTTTCACCCCTCCGTCTCACGTAAGAATCTGAGTTTGGCAGGCTGCCACTCCCACCCTCAAAACATTTTGTTTACATGCCTAGTACTAAGAAGTCACCTTCGACTCAAAATAGATGAAGGGTAAAAGTAAACTAGTAGCTTTGATTTAGGAACACAGTTAGTAACTCATAAGAGCTGTCACTGAATCAGTTCTAGGTAGGTATAGATTCAACCACTTCAACATTATTTGAATTTTGTTTTCGGCTTCCCCCACGTGGATGTCGGAACATATCCCACCGGAACGCGTTACTTACCGGGATATAAAATAAATGTGATAATTCAGGATATTAACTCGTCCAATGTTTACGCGGCACACGCCAGTAAAGCTCTCAGTCATACTTCAGCCAATTTACACAGAACCTTTATGAATTATACACAAACCTTCCTCATGAATCACGCCGTCCATTGGTGAAAAAAACCGTATGAAAATCTGTTCGGTAGTTTTTGAGTTTTTCGCGTTCAGACAGACAGACGCGGCGCGGCGGGGAAACTTTGTTTTATGTTTTCTATTAATGTAGAGATAGTCAAATGAAAATGAATGAGTTTTTTTTATTCGGTACAATGACATAATGTATTGTTTCAGGGTAAACACGTTATTCACGTCATTTCAGTTTATAACACTAAAGTTTCTAACAGGAATTTCCCAACTAACTAATCTAATGTGAAATAATAATTTTATTTGACGAGCTAATCAATGAGAGGGCCTTGGGTTCGGCGATGGATTAATGAGAATCATATCGTCAGTGGTGTATGTACAATACTTCACTAACCTATAACTACTAGGCTGTAATTAGATAAATTGCTATCACATTCTTAGATGTAGGTACCTAACTATTATAATAGTACTTTATATAAAGACAAAAGATAGACACGTATTTACATAATTTTAAAAGCGTACAGACTTAAAATAATAATAATAATATGTACTTAAGTACAAGTACCTATATATAAAAGGGGGAGAAATAATCATAGTGCATCAAAAAATAATTATGAGAGTAAATCCGTTTTAACTCGACACCTATGAAGTAGAATCTACTTTGAGAAAGACGCCATTTATTTTGGCTCATAATAAAATATTATAAGAATTTTCTGTATTTATCGAGTTTGGCGTAAGGGACGGGAACTACAGCGACGCAGCATGTTGGCTCCTCGCCAATCGGTTACACAGAACGTAACTCCGTAGTGGATCTACCATGAAAATAAACGTCTATGAATAAAATCTTACGGTTTATACGTGTTTCAGTATTCGTTCGGTATTCCGTGCCGTAAACGCATTTTAGCCTTGACAGATATAAGGTGGTAGTTCATATAACCGTGGTGTTCGTAGCGATGGCTCATCAGTTTTGGATATCGTATCATCCTCCTACTGGTAGGACCCTTAAGCGTTGTTTGACCAGAGTTGTTTTGTTTTGGACGATTAATATTTTGCTGAACTATTTAGGGAACAAACATGCGTCCAGTGGAGACGAGACTCCGCCGATACCAGAGGAAGAGCTCGAGCAGCAGAAACTTGAACATGAGAAGCAGCTACAAAAGGTACCTAATTTTATTTCTACACATGCATGATATCATGAAATATGAATAAGCATTTCCCTCGTTGCGTGGGTAGAACATTGTTTACCTTTTGTGACATTCCCGAAGCCTGATAGCAGATTATGATATTTTTGCATTATTGAGAGACAGCTTTAGATACATATCCGTGCACGAACAACCCTCATTTGTCAATTTCAAAGCTTGAAATAATGGAAACATTAAGTTTGTGTTACTCTCAGACCAACAAAAAAAGAAAGACGGAGCATTACCTATATCAAACGTGTAGCCACAAAACTATGCTCCTGCAAGTAAACACACAGGCTCACGCACACACCTACACAAAAACTATGCTCATCGCTCCTAGTACGTCACGAGTCGTCGTCTAGTAAACTTCAATAAAAAAAATAGAATTATGCCTTCTTGTGTAGTGAAAACTTGTAAAAACAATAGCAAATCACATAAAAAGTCTCACGGAATCACTTTTCACATGGAAGTACTTCAAATAACATCGTTTCTTAATTTAGTTAACTATGAATTTTAGGTTACTTGGAACAAAAACCTGAACGAATGAACGAACGAAAACAGTGACATTTAAAGTGCGAGGGTTGCCATATGATTTGAAATTTTCCCGTTCGATATTTTTTAGTTCGAGTAATTATATGTCTGTTTTTTTTATGTATTTAATATTTTAGATTTCCAAGTAATATTGAAAATTAATGTAAATGGATAGTAGCTATAAGAAATAGTCGGAATGAACCAGAATGGCTGCCATCGAAAACCAGCGTGGTTTGTTCCTATCATTTTGATAATAATGACCTTTATTCAACTAATCGTGGACTTCACCGTGTGATCAAAAGCGGATATAAAATTTGAAAAACAAAAATGAGATTTTACCAAAACAGTAATTAAACACGAGACAGTATTTTTTATTTTATTTTAGTTAGTTTCTCAGCTTAATCTAGCAAATTTAAATACTACTGTACCAAATTTTATTTTTTAGATGTTATTTCCATCGTCCTACGTGATTGCTGAAAACTCAGTTTCGCAAAGTTCTGGCTGTACGTTTGTTTTTATCAAAAGCTGCCATTACTCGTGTATTTTTTTTGTAGGAGTTACCAGACTTGCCTCATGTAGCCATTGACGATAGGACTGTATGTAAATGCACTTTGTAGTTAATTGTTATTTTATTTTGCAATGTAAAAAAAAAAATGGTTTTGTTTCGGAATCCTTCCTAACAATTGAGGTACAATACCATACTCAACAATATCTTACTCGTACAATATTATCCTACCCAAAATATTATTCCCCAAATTATAGGGAAAAACTTTAACAAATGACAACCCTTTTTACACACACATAGATAAAAAGGTGGCTTCACTTTTGATGTACGTAATGCTCCGTCTTTCTTATTTTGTTGGTCTGAGGTGTTACTATAAAAGTACAGTTTTCGAGGCGTCAATCAAAACCAAAACAATTAAAAGATGAAATGTGATAAGATTGTACTTACTTATTACCATAAAATAAATTTTTGATTTTGTTTCGAGGATAGCTGAAGAGTAATGTTTGATTTTTAATTTCTTGATAGCTTTGCTAATTAATTAGAAAAAATACATTATTGACTGGTGGTTTCTTGTACACTGATGATCAAACGTCAACCTCGCATTATTTTTCAGAAAACTGTGCGATTTTTCATGAAAACTTAATTTATTTGAATAATCCCATCAAGCCACCTGCAAAATTAAGAACTTTTCTAAATCACAGACAATTTTGTTTAAATTCTATTTCCCTGTCTCATAAACAATTAACAATTGATCATAATTATATATTTTCAAAATCTGTCAATTTCGTGCGCGGCACGACCTATGTAGGTAGATACTAAACTTATAACTGCATCGTTAGAAGTGTAATGAGAATTGGAAGCAGGCTGTAAGTTGAGCCCAAGATTATAACTTGGCAGATTTTAAAGTCAGTCTGGCTGTAAGTAATTAAGTATTAGTTAAATCAACTCCGTGTGTAAAGCTGTTTTTGTTGTTCTTACTATTTCATTTACACACTTGACAATAACATTCAAGGAGAAAGAATGCCAAGCGAGAGAGGCAGAGGAGATCAGGCAACTGGACATTAACCTCCTCCACCAACGGGCGATCGAAGCTGAGGAGGATAAGAAGAGGGAGGTAACACTGCCATTATTTTTTTGTTGTTCACATTGTCGATGGTGCCTTGTATGAAACAGTTGACGATCGCGTTTTATTCTCTATGACTTAGGACAAATAAGACCCATTTTAGGAAAGACATCCTTATCCTTATATATTATAAAACAAAGTCCTCCGCCGCGTCTGTCTGTCGTCCTGTACGCGATAAACTCAAATACTACTGCACCGATTTTCATGCTGTTTTCACCAATGGATAGAGTGGTTCTCGAGTAAGGTTTTAGTATATAATAACTGACATCCACGCGAGCGAAGTCGCGGGCATCAGCTAGTTGAATTATATAAACAACATGTGTTACGACCAGCAAGGAATACGAGTACCTACAACACAACAGTACAGCTTGTATGTATCAATGAGCTGAAACTTTACGTAAAGAAATGGTTCAATAGTTATTTGTTCCTTTGCGGGCCAGTTTTGTCTAATGTTATAAACAAAGTAAGTATAATCTCTATAAAATTCGCTATTGTAATCGTTCTGGGGGCCAAGCTTACTAATTTACAAACGTGTCAATGGTCTCGCAATTATGAGTTTCAAGTCAAAACTCATCATTGTGAGACCATTGATACGTTTGTAAATTAGTAGACTTGGGCCCCTGATTTATTGTTAGTAATGTCCCTATAATGTCTTTAAACTTGTAGGTTCAAGCTGTAATTGAAACAACTGAAAATCTAAAAGTAGTGTAGGATATCTTTAATCAAACAGAATTTATTAGTTATAGATACCGATTAGAACAAGCTGAAACTAAAAATTTCAAACAGGTTTCAATAATAAAAAATAAAAAAATAACTAGTCATTAAATAGCAACCTTTAATAAAAATTAATTAGGGTATCTGTTAATCAACTCATCCTATCGCAGTCCACTGCTGCACATAGGCCTCAACCAGGCTGCGCCACAACATCCTGTCCTCCACCTTCCGCATCCAGTCCGTCCCAGCCAACTTAGGGTCTCTTTGGCTTGTGATAATTAAATTACACTTTATATACGGTATAATAACACACAAACATATAACGGGCGTAATATGGGTGTACTATAGGTATACCGCGTACGTAGTCGTAGTACGTACTTCTAATAATAGACGTTTTCTGATACCTTTCCTTCCGCTCGGCGTCCGTGTTGTCAAACCTCTTCTGTAGCGAGCTCGGTGGCTTGACGGGGGCGCTGAAAAAGTAATATAAAGAAACAAATTAATGTAAATTTTAACCATTATTTTGATCGTCTCTACATTCTTCTCCCCGATTGTGAGGGTAAAATTACCAAAAAGATGCTGTTTCTATTAGCCTCATTGCTTTGGAAAGTCAGAGGAATGAGGCTATACAGACCATTAGAGAATGATCTGGATGGCTAAATGTAGTGATTACGTCAAGTGGGATGAACAAGAAATTTAGAGAAATGGAGCCTATGGCAACCAGGTAGGTATAAGAATTGTTTTAGAATTCAATAATAAAGAATACATAAATAAACAGTACTTATTCAATTAAATTCAGGCACAATATTTTAAATAATTTTAACTATATTTAACTTGCTTTCAGCAAAATTCAGTAACTTTGGAGCTGCTTACAGCGGTTTATCATGCGACAATGCTCAACAACCACTTGTTGAGCTATATCGCAATGTATTACCATAATCTGAAACTTTCAACTTCACACACTTTTTATAAATTCAAGACCATTTATAATCTTTTTGGGATGCAAATGTAGCCTGATATAAAAAAAGATTAAAGCTCTAAAGCTGTATCTATGGATTAGTAGTGGTTCAGCCGCTTACAAAACTTCTCGGGTTCGATTCCGATGTGAGGTGGCGAAGTGTCTCAGTATCGGCCTGAAGATTTGAATTAGGTATTTTCAAGCTCCTATTTCAGGGTCAAAAACCTATACGCAGTAAAGATGTTACACCTGGTCTGTGTTTTTTCCTATAAAACACACTCTCAAACAAAGAGTCAGACCTCAAAGAGATGCTAGGTTCACAGGTAAAAGAAATAATCACAAAAATATTGAAATCAGGTAAGTAGTAGGTACTAAACTGATTTATTTCTACTAGGTACAAGGTAGTACGAACACAACAATATTTTAATAACAAACATAACACCACGCCTTGTTTCCCCGAAGGGTTAAGCAGAAGTGTACCTATAGTACACTCACATTTCGCCAGTTATGATAAAGTTCCATTTACAAGAGGCGAACCTATTGCCAAAAATCCAGACTCTGGATTTCTACTGAGAAATACAAAAAATTGTACTTACGTCGCAACGAGGTGGCATTGATGCGTTTGAATAATGCAGATAGCGGAGGCTGTAGAGGGACTCCGGGGGATGAACACGTCATGGTCGCACCACCGCCTGTGCGACCTGCAGCGCCAGGCTGCCCGGCTCCGTCACAGCCGGCCGTCCATCCCGGACACCACCAAACATCACAGGGTAACTTCCCAGTATGCCTATTAATAGGATATTTGTAGGTATTGATTCATCTAATTCTGAAGCTCATGCGCGTCAAGTGCAACGCAAATTATGTCCATCTCAGGTTCATCAGCCTCTTTGACGTAATTGCGCAATGAACTGCGTGAAGACGGTAATAATTTTATGGTAATTTTCACGTTTTTCTTCTTTGATCAAACCGGAAGAAAACTGTTTCGTTTTACACTGATTCTCATGCTTCCTCCCTATGCAAACATTGTACTTGTTTTATGATTTTACATCGTTTTTTTTATTATTCGTGGACTCCGTGTCGTAGGAAAGATAGCTCTGCCTGATCTAGAGGTACTAAGATGACCTACATAATTTGTTAAGACAAACGGGCTCCCCGCGGCGCCCTACGAGTATGATCATGATTCTATGCGTCTAACAGCCAGTTGCAAAAATGAACTTTTACTTTTAAAGCTGTCATTAAATACTAATCTTCCATAAACTTGTTTTAATTTGTTGCTGAAAGCAATTTTAATGGTTCTTTGATGAAATAAATGAAATCGGAGGAACTCGTGACTAAGTAATAACAGCCGCATTGGTCGATTCAACAGGTTAAGCTACGCTTGCCAGGGTTGGTCCGTGGATGGGTAACCATCTTTACATATCGAGACTCCTCCGTGCCTCGGAAAGCACGATAAACCGTTGGTCCCGGCTGTCATTTGTGGATCTTCGACAGTCGTTACGGGTCGTCCGAGCCCGAGAAGCCCGAAAGTCTGACAACCAGTCTTGCCAAGGGGTATCGTATTACCCAGTTACTGGGTTGTGGAGGACAGATGGGCAGTCGCTCCATTTAAAATACTGGTATTCAGCTGCATCTGGTTAGACTGGAAGCCGACCCCAAAATAGTTGGGAAAAGGCTAGGCAGATGATGATCATGAAATTAATTAAATCATTAGCGTTAATGATCCATTACGTAATGGGGCATTAATGTTTGTCTTTGTGCAACTGTGCTAAAAGGGACAATTTTGATTTGATTTTGCAAGAAAAATATCTTAAAATAAACTGCGTTTTTATTTTATTTTTACCCGGACTGCCAAGGAAGGGTTATGTTTTTTATGTCACTAAACGGCGTCCATTGTCGACGTTTGGCGGGAATCGTAAAGTGTGTCGTTAAACAGTTGTTCCTATGTGTGCTGTGTCATTTGATAGCTTAGACGGCAACACGGGTTGCGGGTTCAAATCCCGCATGGATTATTTTTATAGGGTTCAGTTAAGTGGTTTCTAATCTCGATGTAAGTGTAAGTTAGAATTCGTGTTTGTAAGGAATTCCCCTTGCGATACGGGAAAACAGAAAGAATTAAAAAATTGCAACTTATTTTTAAGTATTTTGGCATGCAGTATAGAAACTTGTGACTTACATCTTCTGCGAAACCGGTTGGTCATCCATGTTTTAATGACCATGGCTTGACCGCTGATTCTAGCTAGATATGTAACTATGGCGCTACATGATTTTAATTGGTATTATACGTTCACTAAAACTAACAAAAATATATATTCGATTCTGTTTAGCGATCACACATACATAAATGAGCTCGACAAATCAACAATACGAGAGAGATTACAGGTAGCTACCCCGTTGTCTAGATATAACTGTTTCTGTGTGTGCTACATGATATATGGCCGACCAACATCTACACAATCTCAATATCTGTTGGGTTCCGGAAGGATAATCAATAAGCTGCACCCGTCGCGTCGGCGAATTTCGAGGTCCGCTATCAGCCATCCAGGCACTCTGTCTAGTGCTCATGACATAAATTATTGAGAACTGACACATGCGCGATTATATTGACCTATAAAAATTGCACGGGAGTAGCCGCCGGGAGGAACTATGCAATAGATGCAACACGGTCTCTGCTGCAACAAGTCGGCTTCGGAGTGCGTTCCGCTGAGTCTCTCAATTATTTAAATTTCCATTTAAATTAATTGAAATGGGGTTCAGGGTTAATAGTTCAAGTGTGTTGTTGTGCTAATTATTTAAATTGGGGATATTTGTAGAAAATTGGGAATCGTCGGTGATTTAGGGTTGAGTGCAATACGCCCTTTGAAACAAAGGCGGCCCGGTCGTCGGCCGCGATTGATCTCCTTCTCGTATAAGTTAATATTCTTTTTTATTTTTTACTAAAGCAGGAGTTTAGATGTGCTTGTTATTAAAAGTGAATTACTGATTTTTTATTAAATTTTCTGTTCAGAGTATGTTGAAGAAATCCTGCAGCACGCAGCTCACAAAGCCAGAATCGAGCCAGAGTATTGACGACGTCGAAGGCATCATCTTAAACTTCAGCAGATTCGGACCCTGCCGAGGTTAGCCCCAGCCATGGCGGACCTGGATTTGTTTTTTTTTTTAAACTGGCGTTAGGCGTTGATGTCTAATACTAAGCAATTGCATTCTCCAAAGATTTTCATAAAATTTTATTATCTTAGCACATCACTAGTCGGTTATGAGTGTGTCAAAGTGTCCATTCCCTCAGCTCGGCCTTTGTAAGACGATAACCCCTCCGAGCGGTTTAATGGGTATTTCTCACCACTAGCCTCGTGACGACATGCTGCCTACGTCATGCGTTTCATTCACTCGTCTTCATTCATACAACCCGAGTAAAATAGGGTAGGGTAGGTAGATCGGTTATCTTTTCAAACATAGTTTTCAGAGGTAAGAGACTTTTATGTCGGATGATTTGATTGCTAATTTTGTGTACAGATGAGTCACTGGACAGCGATTGCGGTGAGCCAGCAGGTTGTACCATTACGGTCAACGCGGAGTGCAACGTCATCCCGCATGCGTGGCGTGACTCCGCACTTGATATTAGTTCAAATGCAGATGATGAGCTACACCATCCAGCCTCTTGTTATGGGTAAGTGGAGGTCAACAGCCTTGGTAATGCCGGCGCCGAATGTTCTATGTAGAAAATCAAAGACACACAAACATGTACGCTTTTGCTCTGGCAAAGCGAATGAAATAATGTGTGTAAAATTTTCAAAGAATATTTCGGTATCTGCTTAGGAAGTGGGATTAGTCTTACAGGTACCATCTTCAACTCCTTCTGGCAGCGGAAGGCTTGGCCCGAGACTGACCTGCATGGGATGATACAGACTTGTTAATGGTATGCCCAGGGCGGCCGAGCCATTGATTTTTATTAAAAAGCTTCAATGGAGTTGTGTAGCCTGTATGAGTCTGCACTTCTATCAGAAGAGCTTAATATTTCGTCAGATGGAAGCTACCTTTAGCCGTCGACAGGACAGCCTTAGGTATATAATTGAACTGCTGCCAAGGAAAACAAATTCAAAGAAGTATTATATAAATGTTTAATTAATAATAATGATGTTTTTGTGTCTCTTATATTTGTTGAAATATAATGTTGTTATTGAAAATGAAATCACCTGCAAAATAAAATTTGGGCGACCATTACAGTTGGTCCATTCAGGTATACTTATACTATTATGTTAGTTTAGTACATATGTACCTAGTAACCAACCACACCTAGCGCTCTTTGTTGTAAAAACGTTGCAACATCAGAACCTCCCCTTCCGGCCGGGATGCCTAGATCGATCTAGCCGACTGCACCAAGCACAGGCATGGGGGTTACGTAACGCACTGATTATACCGATACTAAGTTAGATGAGCAAAGAATTAAACGGACATAGCTTAGGTATCAAACATAACATTTCTAAACATATTAAATGGAAAAAAGTTGTCAAAAATATGAATAAAGTTGTAATGGTGGCCGGGGGCCTGAATCTAGAAATAGGTCAGATCGGTGAGGGTGGAGCGCGCAGGCGCGACGCAGCGCGGCGGGCGGGGCGCACCGGCACCCCGTGTGCCATGGCCGCGCTCCCCGCACCCGCAATACAGTCTACTAGGTTCGGAGTTTATTTGACGACGTGTCGCACCGCAACATCAGATGTTGAGTACGTAGAACCTCCAGGCAATCCTGGTGAGTGCGATACTCCTGGTGGAAACGGATCGGTTTCGCGATCACTAAACGACAGTTTTTCGTCCCTACTGTTTCTTTAAGTTAAACGCGACTATAGTTCTACGCTTAGATGTTATTTCGACGTGGATCACTCGATTTTGTGTACCCTTAGCTGACTAGATGTTAGCGTAGGGCTTGCATGCGTCTCTGTGTCTACTTTCCCTAAGTGTGTTACTTAACTAAACCCGCCGTGTCCTATCCTTGGGTTGACTCTGTGGGGTTGTTTGTGTGGGTCGGAGTGCGGAGGCGTATGAACGTTTCGTTACAGATAAGATGTTTGTAGGGAGATAAGATGCCGTTGCTAAGCGTAGGAGCAGAATGAGGCGTCACGAGATGCAATGCAAGGGGGCAGAGGTCGGCGGCGCCAAGGAGGGCTCGCAGATGTCTCGCAGCGAGTCCACCATCAGCCGGTGCACCCCGCACACGCCGCTGGGCCCGCCCGACAGCGTCAGCGTCGACTCCAACCCCATGCCCACCATCTATCGGTAACTGTATGCTTAGACTCCGCCGTGCAGGGAGAAGACGTACCGCTACAGCCACCACCAGCGCCTGCATGACAACAATGCGCTGAGCGAATATTCGCATGACTTGCCGACTACGAACACAGTTCATTGCCTAAAGCGATTCAGCCGACGCCAACTACAGTAGTCATCAACACTGTTATGTCTTCTCCCAGTGGCAAATAAAGCTGAGAGCGCACTACGCAGCATCGCGCACCGCGATCTTCGCATGCGAGTAGGTATCACGGACAGCTTATATCTTAGACGGTGATACAATTACAATGTTACGTAACAATGAGAGAACGATGATGTTCCTGTAGCTAGTTGTAAGTTGTCAGCCGCCTAAGACATGAGCGGCGATAGTTTTACGACCGCTTGGCTTGCCTCATGCTGATGGACGAGACAGTTGGCCGACCCGCGACTCACAGGTACGGTGATATACAATATTCTTGTGTCACATTGTCTCTTCACCACCTTGCCTTCACCTACTTCCTTGCTTTCAATATAATCCTAGTGTTTTCTCAATTGTTTCGTCCTTTTCGGTTCCGATATTTTTTTATAGATCCATCGTTTCATCGTTTTAGGGTCAAAGGTTTAAGAATTTTTTTAAGTACGTCATCACGACCTATCATTACGTCTTTAGGTTTTCATGCATGTCACAGTTATTTCGTAAGAAGTAACATAGAAAATTATTAATTTTAATTTCATGCAAATATAATCAATTATATCATTAGGTATTTCAGAAAAATAGAAATCACGCAATACAGCAACGAACTGCTGCCATAATCATAGCTTTAGAACATGGAAATAATAATGCTTTAGATCAGACCCATTTTGAAATTAGCTATGACTTTATTTAGTAAATCAATTTTTGCTTAAAGTAGGTAGATGGATGATATTTAATCATCAGTAGTGACCCTTAGTTAGAAACCTTGTAAGTATAACCTAGATCAATAATCAACTTAACTCGTACTAAAACAAAAAACGAAACAGAAACTTTTTTTTAAAGTAGTTATAATTTGTTCAGAATTAAAACAAAAAAAACTTAACTAAACTTAAATAAATTCGAATCGCGTTCCGTAAAAAATTAAACAAATATACAATGTATTATAGAAAAAAAAAAACACGATATGTGATCATAATGTTTTGGGATACCGCCAGTCACCGTTCTAAAATAACATCTCTACTTAAATACTTATTTAATCATTATGATGCACTGGTTATATATAAGTGGCAAAATTAATAATAGCATTATGAACTGATTACTCTTATTATTCACTAAAGCGGGAAAAATAAATAAAACGAACAACGAAAGTTATGACACCGACCAAAATGTAGATAAAATAATAGATAGATACTGGCGGAATCTAAACGACAAAATTTTAGACAGATTCAAACTTTCTTAGCTCTTCAGTGGTGTTATTTATAAAACACCGCCACGCTTTCAATAAAAAAGTAAATTAGTTGTGTAATATTGTTACACCAAGAAGGTCGAGGAGGAAGCAGCCAAAAGATTATAAAGTGTTTCTGAACACTAAAGAAATCTTAAAATATAATAAGTATCACGTATTTCATCAAGATCACAATATACTGGAGTTAGCGACAAAACTAATTATAAAATGTTTTTATTTGTTTAGGTGTCGGGCACCCATTGCGTCCCTGGATTGTATGGACGACTTCAGTGCAAATTCACAACAGATGTTGGATCAAGGTAGGTTAAAAACGCATAATATATATATATATATATAATATATATATACAACATTAGTTTTTATTTACGATAAACCCAAAAAGGGATCATTGTACTCATCATTTTGAAAACAAAAATCTGTGGGACCAATCTTGAAATCGTGAAAAAAAAAAGCAGCGGTTCCATACATTTGAGTTCACTTAAATCGACAAAATGTATGACACAGCTGATTTTTTTGTCGCGTACAAAAACTAATGTTGTATATAATAACATTAATTTCTTAAACTTTTTACATCAAATACCAATAGATATTTGTTCAATCTTTTGAAAGAAAATATGAAAAGTAACTTACTTGGTGTGTTATCCTGAAGTACGCGGATGTATGAACAGACGTCCTCACTAATGAAAAACCAAGTGCAGAACTCCTCCAACATTTTGTAATTCAAGATACATTTCGTCCAAAATGTAAAATTCTTCCTAAGTTTCTAGAATGGCATCGACTTGTATTTTCCTGTTCTAAAAAATCACATTAAATATTCAGCAGTTGACATATAACCCTGGGAAGACTGAAAGATATATCTTGAAGATTATCTACCTACACAAAAAGTCTTCCGTACTATAAAAAATTAAAAGATTGATAGTTTTCTTGGCTCGAAGATCAAATCTAAATCTCAATTCTTTACGTGATCTATTATTTTATGATTTATTCAGTCTTAATTTTAAACTATATGACATGTCATTGTAAATTAAAGCATCTTAAGACCCATCAAATCCAAAACCATCTCAATAACGACCAATAAAAAATAAATAGTTTTGAAATATTAACTGAATTAGCACCTTGGTACGTATCAAGACAAATATGGATTTTCTCACCTCGTCCCCCTATAAGATTCAGTCATCATGTTCCTGCCCTTGTCCCATGTTAATATAATATAATTTATTTCATAAAAAGTGGTACAACCGTTACAAAGTAGAATGACAACTTAGTAATAGTTTACATCTGAGATTAGTAGGTAACAATACAATTTACGATCTGATGTCCTAGCTAGGTTACTTAGTAGCCTGTATTCAGGACAATCAGACCTCATTTCCCGAAAATAGGACAAGGTTTACTTGGGATCGGCGCAACACGTGCTATAAGATTCAGTCATCTTCCTGCCCTTGTCCCATGATACTTGGGGTCAGCGCAACACGTGCTATAAGATTCATTCATCACCTTCCTGCCCTTGTCCCATGTTACTTGGTGTCGGCGCAACTCGTGCTATAAGATTCAGTCATCATCTTCCTGCCCTTATCCCATGTTACTTGGGGTCGGCGCAACATGTGCTATAAGATTCAGTCATCACCTTCCTGCCCTTGTCTCATGTAACTTGGGGTCGGCACAACACGTGCTATAAGATTCAGTCATCTTCCTGCCCTTGTCCCATGTTACTTGGGGTCGGCCAAAACGTGCGTGATAGAAGATTCAGACTACGTAATAAAAAAAAAGAAAATAACGGAACACAGAATACGCGTACAAAATAGAATCTAGACAATTTCAATGACAATATTTTAGGAGAGAATTTAAGAACATCTGCGGAAGCTTATGATCACGTTTTGTATGCAGCTGGTGAAGTAAATGTGTCCCGGCACGTGTCAACGTATATGGGGAATCACACCACCATGCCATCGGTGGTGACCCCAGGACTGCGTTACAAGAACTTAGGGAAGTCCGGCCTAAGGGTGCCTAACATCGGCCTGGGGATATGGGCCATGCTGAATGAAGATTGCGCCGAAGACGTCATTATGACTGCCCTGGAGAATGGAATCAATCTCTTTGATTTATCTGAAGCACATTGTGGTTAGCTAATGGACTGTTTTATTTTACTTAATTAATAATTATTTAACTTTTATATTTATTTAGAGGTGTCGCTGATTCATCTCGGGAGTAGTTACTTAAGTTCCATTCCGCCGTTTCTTATAATATTGTGTCCTTTTGTGATAGATATCTTACCGATTTCCCTCAATAGAGCTCCTAAAACCTATGTTTGCAGACATCACGCGATGTTATTTTTTAAATGAACCAATGTGTTTTTTTAATTAAGTTGTAATTAAAATCGCTTAGTTCCTTTTGCGCAGTTTTTATTAGGCTCTCTTGTGATCGATTCTTTTGTTCATATTTCGAAATAGGTTTTAAAAATCACAAGAGAAATAAATTATTGTAGCTAATCTTGAGATGTTTTAAAGACATTGTTAGGCACTATACTAGTATTCGTTACTGATTTAGTAATAATTACGGTTGTAAATAATAAAATTTATAATTTAATAGCAAAAGGGGAAGCAGAACTCGGCAAGGTTTTAAAGAAACGTAACGTAAGGAGGACGAGCATCATTATCACCACCAAAATATATTGGAGCACCAAGTAAGCTCTAGTCACAGTTTTAGCCCATACCTCTACCTGACTGTACCATACCATAGAACATAGATTGATTAATCGCACGATTTACAACATAGATGTTTATCACTTACTTTTCTAGATGTTCAACGTGGAATGAGGAGTAATTAAAATGTAGTGAGATTTCTAGATTGATGTTTCTAGACTAGATGTGTATTAGCAGAACCGATCACTTATGACTAATCGATTCCTTTGCATTTCTTGATAATTATAGATGTTAAAGCCTGCTGACATCCCTTCTGTGTTAGAGGATTTCCTGATTTCCTATCTCAGAATATTGATGTTGTCGCCTTGTGTTTACTAATATACCCTATTACATTTTTAGTATAGCGTCCAAGGAGTAATTGTATTTTGTACACTGTAAAGATGAGTGGTATAAGCTTTGACTTTGCTGTTAGGGTACTTGCTGCGTACACAACGAATCACCGATGCTTCACTCCATGTGCTTCCCGCTCGCTAATTGCTAACATACTGTAAACTCTCCATTTACTAGGTTTGCTCATACTAATAACAGGTCGGATGAAAGAGGCCTCTCTCGTAAACACATTGTTGAGAGTGTTAAGGCGTCTCTGGCTCGGCTTCAAGTTGAATATATTGATGTAGTGCTCTTGCACAAAGTCGATCCTGTGTGCCCGATGGAAGGTCAGTTCATATCAAATAATTATATTGAATTGCAATGAATTCATTTTATTGCTAGTTTGTAGTTGTACAGTTACTGAAAACGTAATCCTTCGACAGAACTCGTTCGTGCAATGAACTTTGTGATTAATCAAGGATGGGTCATGTACTGGGGAACTGCTCGCTGGTCCCCAGCGGAGGTACGAAATATCTGACTAGTTGGTTTCTTTGACTCCAATTTAGAATGTCCTTTTGTGGTAACACTTGGCCATTTATTTCGTAGATTATGGATGCATACAGCAACTGCAGGCAATTCAACTGCATAACGCCGATAGTTGAGCAAACAGAATACCACATGTTCTGTAGGGAAAAACCCGAGCTCTATATGCCCGAATTGTATCACAAAATCGGTGTCGGTGGGTAACCTGAATGTATATACGAATATTTACTTAATAAATATTGGTATTGGGAGTTCTAATACATACATTTTGGTTACTAGGTATGATGGCATGGTCTGCCATCACAACAGGTAAGGGACTCGGCCGTGAAGAAATCACCGGATTATTCGCTAAATCACGATTCAACAGGAAATATAGCACCTTCAGCTGGTGCGAAGAGGATCTCGCAGTTCCTGAGGTAGCAGTCCCTAATTGATTATATAATCAAATACGGTACTTTGGTGAATATCATATTAAATGTTGTGCTTCTTACAGTTGCGTCTCTCCGGCAGTAAGGAACAAGTGACCGGAGAAGAACCACGCACTTATGGAGATAAGCTCCGTGATCTCTCCAACCTGGCGAATACATTGAGTGTGTATTAATAATTATATCTTACTTTATATAGCCCAAGATCTTTTACGAAACTATGCCTTTCTTTGTAAACAGATTGCACTATGGGTCAATTGGCCGTGGCCTGGTGCCTGAAGAATGAGTCGGTTAACTGTCTTCTGCTCGGCGCCACAAGCGTTGAACAATTTAAGGAGAACATTCACGCACTGCAGGTACTGTTAATTCCAATATTTGTTTTCTTGTGTAGATAGATAGGTGCACAACGTGTAAGTATTTTTCTGTTAGCAGATCGTCCCACAACTGACACCGGTTGTGATGATTGAGATAGAGCGCCTGTTGGCAAACAAGCCGCAACGCCCGCCCATGGTATCGACACTAGCGATGCGCAACCAACAGAACAACAACACCGTCCGGGTTGACATGACGTATGTACCCTTGACTACTGTATCCGGTTTGGTTTCGTGTATTTGTAAAACGTATTCATGGTACTTATAACTTTTTGTTTCCTATGAATATGGGGCTTTTGTTCTACATGTTCCATTGCCCAACAGGGGCGCCACCACG
The DNA here is from genome assembly GCA_949152455.1 of Lithophane leautieri. Taxonomy (NCBI): domain Eukaryota; kingdom Metazoa; phylum Arthropoda; class Insecta; order Lepidoptera; family Noctuidae; genus Lithophane; species Lithophane leautieri. The sequence continues at coordinate 14,365,305 of OX424458.1, read as the reverse complement.
TCCGGGACCGGCTCGCCGAAGCCTGAAGGCGAGATCGTAGAGGCCGAGGCCTCCACCCCCGGTAAGGAGCCCGGACGGGGCTTCTGTGAGATTCAGTGACCGTGGTGGCGCGGAAGCACTGACTCTGCTTCCAAATCTAGTAGATCAAAGGTAGTATTTATCAATATTATAGTTTTTTATGTAAATATTGATTCGGCGGTGACTATTCTACAACGGTGTCCTTATATCACCAGGAATCTCTTAAGGATAAGGAAAAAGAAAAGGATTCCAAGCCAAAATTCTTCTTGAACAACGCCGGAGAAGTCATCAAACGTACTGGTATGTTCCACCTTCATATTTCTTTCAGATGTAACAGTAAGTTTCTGGAACTGATGACATATTATTTGTGTGTTTAGAGCAAGACGGAGTATCCACTGATGTCGTGATATCAGTGTCATCGTTGAAAGGTAAGCAACCAGCTAGCGGGGGCAGTAAGGTGAAGAAGTCCAAGTCTGACCAGGCGCGTCCGCGGTCTTCTTCCATACAAAGGTCCTCTTCAGGACAGTTGTCCATCGGCAGAGACCGCAGGAAATCGCGTCTGGACTTGAACTCGCCAGCTGATCCGTAATTTTGATTGCTTATGAACGTAGGAGTACATGTTAAATACTTAATACCGGCGCATTACACCTATATAAACATGATACGTCTCCAGACGTATCTGTAAAAGTGTAGAAACAAATGTCATTGAGAAGTACCAGGAGCTCGTTATATTTAATGTTTGTGGATGTAGTAGCGTTACAGCAGCCCCTGGTGCTTGTGGATGTAGTAGCGTTACACCAGCCCCTGGAGCTTGTGGATGTAGTAGCGTTACACCAGCCCCTGGAGCTTGTGGATGTAGTAGCGTTACACCAGCCCCTGGAGCTTGTGGATGTAGTAGCGTTACAGCAGTCCCTGGTGCTTGTGGATGTAGTAGCGTTACACCAGCCCCTGGAGCTTGTGGATGTAGTAGCGTTACACCAGCCCCTGGTGCTTGTGGATGTAGTAGCGTTACACCAGCCCCTGGTGCTTATGGATGTAGTAGCGTTACAGCAGCCCCTGGTGCTTGTGGATGTAGTAGCGTTACACCAGCCCCTGGTGCTTATGGATGTAGTAGCGTTACACCAGCCCCTGGTGCTTATGGATGTAGTAGCGTTACACCAGCCCCTGGTGCTTGTGGATGTAGTAGCGTTACACCAGCCCCTGGTGCTTATGGATGTAGTAGCGTTACACCAGCCCCTGGTGCTTATGGATGTAGTAGCGTTACACCAGCCCCTGGTGCTTGTGGATGTAGTAGCGTTACAGCAGCCCCTGGTGCTTGTCTCAAAGTTACACTTCTTTCTACATCGACAGAATATTATTAGCGTCCTTAGCAAACATCCTACTACCGCACGAAGTAATTTCCCATACACTGTCTTGTTCTAAAGGTTCTAATGATTAGTCATTTGTGCTCAGAATGGCCTCATTAACAACATAACAATAAATTTATAGTATTATCAAATTATTGAAAACATCTGCTCTACAGGTAAAGCAAAGGCATCAAGTTAAAGTAAAAGGACTTTAAGTGATTGAGAAAAGTCTGTGATGGTAGAGATTTATGGAAAGTATTTCTTATGCAAGTAGGTGGATGAGATCCTGTATCTTGTATAATAAAATATATTTGTAATAACTCTGGTAGATGTAATTGGCACTTGATATCTTAGAAATAGTGTAAAAATTGTCAACTAATGTAATGCATGCGTAGGGATGTTCGTTGAGAACTACCAAGTAGCGTGACATAGGTAGTTAGGATAGAGATAACATCGTCTAGTGGACGGACTTGTCTGGCACAGTGCTGCAACTTGCATCGTTAGCTCATAGCTGATAGGATACACAGGGGCTGCACATATAGCGAGTACTCCACTCTGTAGTGTGATATGGTAATAAGCGTAGAAAGTTTTCAAATAGTTTAATACGATTTTTGGAAATCATGGTCTCCCAATTACTAGATGGAAATGTTAAGATTCGGGTGGAACTTATCGAGTTTGGCTCTCAAGTTTCCTGTGAAGCGTTTTCTCCTAATCGAATTTGTACATACTGCTAATTGCGGTAAAAACTTAGATGATTCCTTTGAATACTGATAGAAGTTCAGTCTTTTAATAATAATACACCGAAAGGTTTTTCTTAAACTATAGCTTCCACGGATCCGCATTTCTCTAAATTGGTAGTCTGGCTTAAACATAGTCTAAGCATTGTATGATCTGCAGACGCACCTTCGTGACAATTTATATTGAACTGTTTGATATGTAAAACGATTGTCCATTAAAATTAAGCTGATTGACTCATATAGTATTAGTTCCCGCATAAGATACCTGTTCTTAATAGTGTTCATTGACATCACCATCATAGTGATCTCGACCAAGTGTCAGGGTTCGTTTTCCATCTCGGTACGAATAATCATCTAAATATAATGTAGAAACGACGTGTGAACAATCTATTTGACGTAAGTGTGGTTCAGATGGTCGTCGTCGTCGCGGCACTGATTTCGACATAATAATCGGTCCCCATTGTAATCCTTTTAACAACAAATCATCGCTTGAATTGGGTGTTGTTAGATAGCTAGTTGTTACCAGGTAGTCAGGATTACTGCGATACATAGGGTTGCTATCAGTCTATTTCGATGCAAACTGTGACTAGTTTGTAATTCGTGCAAAATCCTAAAATAAAAAATACAAACTAGAATACTACAAAATATTTTTTATAGAAACTGTTATGAATTCATTCATTTGTTTCCACAAAATATTTAAATAATATCTGAAACAACAACCCGACCTATCTTTGTGAATAATTGTTACAATACTTACATGGAGGCTAAATAATAACAGCCGCAAGTGTCGATCGAGGGGAAAGCTACGCTTGCTGCAGTCGGTTAGTGGTTGGGTGACCATCAACAACACAACTCCTTCCTGTACAATGAACACAACTCCTTATGCAATGTACATACAACTACCATACCTATCCATGTCTGCCGCCGACGCGTTGCTGCGTTCTGGTTCATCAGGCACATGAGACATTTCAGTTTTGGCTCTGGGATGGTAGCGCATCTCCGATACAAATATACATGACGGCGGCGTCCACTGATCATCAGGTCGGCCGCCTGCTTGATTGCTACCCAATAGGTACCTAATAAATAATAAAACGTACTACGACCTAATTATTTTTTTATAACTCATTGTATGCTGCACCTGGTCGACGTCATAACGTCAACGCCGGCTGCCAACCAGCGCTGCGGCTGTCTCGCATAGGGTCCCAGCATAATTCTCGGCGATGGCCGTTTTGCGTGGATGTGACGCATATTTTCCTCCAACTCTTTCTTTTCCGGTTTGTGTTCTTTTTTTGCGTCATGCTTACCGCAAATAAACGTATTTTCTTTCTTTATCTTTTTACTAAATTATGTCTTTGTTACAAGCTGTTTTTTTTTAAATTTCTTTATTTTCTTTGACATAATAATAGGTTATTTTTCAAGTATTATAATAATTGACTTAGCTATTCTACTTATGTCACAATCCATAAATAAAATACGCAATAGCCTATTTATCTAACCATACTATATTATTTTGTATTGTAATTAGTTGTTATCCAAACACGTAGTAGGTAGAGTAACTATCCCTGATTTATCTCATGAGATACGGTGTGTGAATTATATTGGAAATACTATCAAGTGGTATCCTTAAATCTTCGGATTCGTTTTATTAAGTACGATAAATTTAGTATAAGCATAGTATTCGTCTATTAAAATAAGATGTACATATCCCGCATTAATATGCGATGAGGCTTCGAGCCGTTGAAGCTGAAGCCGATCTAGGATATGTAGTCTGTAATTAAAATAATTTAGGTACACAGAACTTTAATTATTTGGCATCTACTTCAAATTGGTCAGCTCACGTCTATGTGACATGTAAATTAAACAAATTAACATAAAAGTATTTTCTCCCATAAAATAACTTAAGAGTTGTACATATAAAAAGCACAGGAACCGAAAATAGTGATTTTTAAATTTCTTTTACATAATATTATAATAGGTGATATGCATGTGTGACAGTTCCCTGCATAAGCTTTGAAATGAATAGTGCATTAGAATAAACAGGACCTGCATTGCTATTCTATAACCATCACACCATGAAAACTTCATTGAAGTGAGCTGTCATTGTCAGCGAAGGCAGTGACAGTTCACTCCAAGCTCACTTCACCTAAGTTTTCGTGGTGAAATTTTTACAGAATAGCACAACAGCATTGCTATTCTGTAACCTATCTCACCGTGAAAACTTAGGTGAAGTGAGCGTGGAGTGAGCTGTCATTGTCATCTATACCTACAGCATTGCTATTCTGTAACCATCTCACCGTGAAAACTTAGGTGAAGGGAGCTTGAAGAGAACTGTCACTGCCAAGTGTATCAGTAGGTATCGATGGCAGTGACAGCTCTCTCCACGCTCGCTTCACCTAAGTTTTCACAGTGAGATGATTACAGAATAACAATGCCGATGCTAAGGCAGTGACAGTTTACTTCAAGCTCACTTCACCTAAGTTTTCACGGTGAGATGGTTACAGAATAGCAATACGATGTTAAAGCTGTTAAAATAGGTCAATAATATGGCCAATGTAATTAGTCATATAGAGGTAGAAGAAATAAGGCGTGCATTACACAGTCATTGCTAAAGCATGATTCATCATCAATTAATGAAGAGTACGATATAACGATAACTAAATATCTGACGCTGTGAATAAATCGATCAATCCAGTACTACAGAAGTGAGTAACAATAAAACGGCGAGCCAACATCTTAGGGACAGAGGGAGGAGTGAGTCAACCGTACCAACCGTGAAAAGCGCTTTATGAGCCGAGGTCACCTATAATACGAACGACACTGATTCCATATACTGCACTATATGCATGGATTGCACTGTTGCACAAGTTTGAGCCCACCATTACACTATCGGGCTGGACCCGTCGTTGGTACATGTACCAAGCTGACCGTGTAAGCGCCTTATTTATATAATATAGAAATAATTCGTATTTAGACTTAAGCACCGCGATGTCGTCATCGTTTTCATTGTGTGGTGAAGTGTCCAATTATAAAAATTACAATAAGATTTTATTGCAAAAGAAAACAGGATTTTCAGTCGAACCAATGTCTAGTATATATCTACTCCTCTTGATCTGCAGGATTCACTGCCTTGATCAATGTCAGCTTCAGACTGTCATGTTTATCAAATTCCGACTTTTAACATTATACTTGACTTGGACTTAAAAATGGTCTTAACTATTTGTAACACTACTGAAAAACAGTTAGGCTAGTTCGCAGTGAAAACGACGATAATTTCACGTTATTAGGTAGATATAGTAGTAATTTAAGGTAGTAAAATGAGGGTCATGTACACACGGCATCTAAAATAACTGCGCGGCCACGTAATATACAAAGTCTTTGCTCTTGAAGCTATGCCTTGACACAATGGCATAACGCACCACCATTTTTCGCAAAAGAACAATCAGTACCTATTGAGATCATGGCAATTCAATCAGTCTCGTTCTTGCTTTAAACAGAAATTCAAAACCTCTACTATTACAAGTTTATTTTCAACGATCAATTCAATTCTGAAACGTCAGTACCTGATAACAAACACTGCATTCGTATAGCAACATAAGACTTGAAATCCCATCGTACCAACATAGATACAGAATCACTGATTTAGGTTCTTGCATTAGCACTTTCGTCCGCGCGTTATCATAGAAGATCGAGTTTCATAATGTCGATCGAAGCCGTACATCAGTTGCTTCCGAGCTGGAAACAATGGTCTCGTAAAGCCTTGCTTCTACTAGTCCTGTTATCCATAGCTTCAGTCGTAAACCATTATTGTTGAATGATTGATTGAACATTGGGTTTGGTGCTTTATTATTAGAACCTTACCCAATTTTGTGTTGATAACGCTTGGTACAGAAGCTACGGATGCGATTGTTTCGGATTTAAAATAACGGATTTACGAATCAGAAGTGACGGCCGTTTTTAAATATCATCTTGAAGCGAATTAGCGCTATTTGATTCAGAACTTGACTAGCATCATGAGTACGTTCGATATTAAACTTGAAATACCTAATGGTTTTGTAGCCTTTCGTGGTTATGGTTAGGTGGTTCTTTCCACGACTACGGATCGTGACACTCATAGTTTCAGTCTTAAACCATTATTGTTGAATTATTGATTGAACAATAGGTTTTGTGCTTTATTTTAAGAACCTTAGCCAAGTTCATGTTCATAACGCTTGGTACAGAAGCGACGGATGCGATTGTCTCGAGTTTGAAGTCGGAGATTACAATTCAGAACTCGTTTGAAAACATTCTTGCAACAAAAATATTGAGAATAAAAATCTTATTTCATTGTCATCAAACCAAAGAAACATTCTACATATAGGTTCAAAAATCATCGGTCTCGAAGAATATTGCGTCTTGCGAACTAGTCACCCAAAGATTAATATAATGTACCATATTCTGACAAATAAATGATTATGATTATGATTATGATTTGGCTCTAAAAGCTGTGGTTGTTGAATTAATGATTGAACATTGGTTTACGGTTTCAGTAAATCTTACCCAAGTGTTCATGTTCATAACGCTTGGTACTGAAGATACAGCAGCCCTTGTCTCGGGCTTAGAACTTCAAGATAACATCGTCATATTTCCGAAGCTCTCTGTTTAGTTTAATTAGTTTTAGTTGAAAATTATTCTAGTCTACAATTACGAATTCTTCTAGTTACTTAAATACATTTTGCATTCATATTATAACATCCTTACCATTAGAACTTTCAAGTTTTCAATATTGAACAACTGGTGTCGAGCGTTCTATACATACTATTGATTTCTACGCTTTAAAGAAAATGCAGTGTGTACATGCCCTTATTAAATATGGTACCATGGTTATGCAAGGAGCGGAACAATTCTTATTTTTTAAATTTATTTCAATGGAACTGAATATTGTGGCCGTAACGAATTATAAAATTAAATTGTATTCTTTTAGTTTTGCAAGTTTTCGAATCTCTAGGCACCCATCTCGGCCTGCAATTTCCCAACAGGTTTTTTAAATTATCAAATTAGATAGGTACCTACTTACTAGCAGGAATTGCACATAACCTCTTCAAACTTGAGATTGGGAGCAGCAAGGAAGGACATGACATGGACTATTGTGGTCAAGGAGCCTTGAAAAGGCTTTCGTAGCTTTACCGATGTGGTGATGGAAAATAATAATTATCGCTCAGAGGCTGGATTAAAAATCGATAATACAGTAGGTATTAAATATATTTTTTTACCTATTACGTTACTTTCTTTGCTTTCCAGGTTTCTGATCGAAGTAAATTCCTTATTATGATAATATTAATGGGGTTAAAAGCAATCAACTGAATATATTCTTATTTTTTTAACGTTTTTATTATTTAAATAGCTGGCGTATTGAACAGGATGGCGGTTTTGATCACAAGCAATTATTTCTTTTCTATTTCTTTTAACTTTAAAATACAAAAGGAAACTGAATTAGAATTAAGTCAAAAAAAGTGTAAAAACAAAAAAAAAATGTAAATTATAAGAAATATAAAAATAGTTATAAATAGCGTCAAAGGAAATAAATAAGTACATTTAAATCAGTCAAAGAAAATATTTTTTTTTAAATTAAAGAATTAAAATAACAATAAAAAAATGTAGCTTTAGAATCTGCTATATAAAATACAAAACAGAAATATGCTATAGTCGCTTCTTGTATCTCTCATGGTACCAATAGTTGTCCTGTTGGTGTGCTTCGTAATAGGTAGGAAGATACCATCACAACGATGTGTGTTTAGTTCCCCATGCGTCCTTTTTGAAATAATTAAGTTTTTAATTATTTTATTAGTGTAAAAATGTCATGAGATACACCAGAGATACCTCCAAAAAGTTGTACATACAAAAGATGTATTAGAATTATTTGTAAACTAAACAGATGTCGTCGAAAGATATATTTCAATATTTATAAGTTGTGGGTAATAGGTTTATGTAGTGATAATGATATGATTTTATTAAATCAATCAGAGGAGTTTAGGGTTACATTAAATTATTATTAGGTTATGTCTATTAAGATGTGTTGCTCTATAGTCTGTTAGCTTCGTAAGCCCTTACACCTTCAGAGTCTCGTACCTGTCAGGCAACCCATATACCTCACTAGCCGAATATTGTGTCGCGATGCAGCAGAGAAGGCAACATCTGTCGAATGGAAAAGGCTTAGTTGGAAATATCTCCGTGAATAAAAGTAACTAGTCAAGAGCGGGCCAGAATACTCATTATTTATACCTATTTAAGATTTAGAACTTTGCAATATGTATTTAATAGTACGGTAGTTTTTCGGAAACTCTTAACTTCAATAATCTCTATCCTCTCTCAATCATTAATCGCCGTGCGCAGACTGATTCATAGTTTCTATTGAATTTGATGGCATAGCGAGACTATCACGATTTTTTTTCTCGCCCGTAGAGATTGGCACCTTACATTAATAATTTACAATAATCCAATGTTTAACTAATTAACATAAAATCTGTTAATAAATTGATAATATTCTTGCCTCCCCACTTGATAGTTTTAAATGCTATTCATTTGAAGTTATGGGAATAATGTTCTCGTTTTAAGATTTTCCGAATCACCACCCTGCGATTATATTTGAAATAAAATAGAAATACATTCATGACTTTATTTAGGAGGTAGACACGTAATGGAAGAGGAGTGAACTAGTATATTTATGTATAATTATACTTACAGCATAATAATTATGTATAGAAGAATAGATATGGTATAGAAGTTAAATAAGTCTCTGTTACTGGTTACCGGATTAAGCCGTAATTATGAACATAATCCATAATTACTAAATATGTCGACATTTTGTTACACACAGGTAGAGAGGCAGAAAAAGTTGTGGGTAAACGGCATATTATCTTAAAATAATATGCTATAGAAGTCAAATAAGTGTCTATGTTATGGGATAATTTCTCCTAATTCGAAAAACCTTTTATCATGTTTATGTATTATCGAACATAATATAATCCATAGTAGTGAAATAAGTATCTGTTACTGGGAAGATTCTCTTGAATGTCTAATAAAATATGAAATTAACCCATAGCAATTATATTATGTGTCCATGTTATCACATCGTATCCGTGCAAAGTAATGACAGCACAAATCAACTCGCAAGTATTGATTTAGGCACTGCACGGCACTATTTAACTATTTCAATTTAATATTGATGTCATAATAATCTAGATTAATAAGTAGATGGAAATTGTTGTCTATTTAACCATAAAAATATCGTAAATAACTTTCTGATCACTGCGTCCGTGCAAGGAACAGACGGGAAATTATAACTATCGATAAAAACATAATGCACGTCACAATTAACCTTATTCTGCATACAGGTCGTCCCACGGATATGCCACATGCAGGTAAAGTACCTTGAATGTTGTAAATGGAACATTTTACTGAAAAAAGACATTATTTGAATTTTAAAAACAATTGAAACTGCATTCATAGATAGATATTTAAATAATCACATGGTTGAACCGGGAATCGAACCCGTTACATGAGAAAAATAATCAACCTGTAGCTTTATCATACCGATCGAAAGGCTTCATCACAAGGATTATTTTTTGCTAAATAACATCTCGGCTCTCGGCGGCCATCTTATTTGTCCATTTGTCCCGATCCAGGGATGAAAGTGTTCATTGAGATAGTCCCTTGTTCTGTGACTGAGCCGGAGCTCCATCTTGCTGAAAAGCAAGGTTGTATGTCCTAACGGCAATGTCAGCTTTTCATTTTTATGAACAAAATTTCACATCAAATCTTAAATGTGTGTCTTCCTTTTATTTGTGACACTATTTTATTTAGCAAAAAATTATCCTTATGATGAAGGCTTTCGATCGGTATGATAAAGCTACAGGGTGATTATTTTACTCATGTAACGGGTTCGATTCCCGGTTCAACCATGTAATTATTTAAATATCTATGAATGCAGTTTAAATTGTTATTTAAATTCAAATAATGTCTTCTTTCAGTAAAATGTTCCATCTACAATATTCAAGGTACTTTCCCTCCATGTGGCATATCCGTGGGACGACCTGTATTTGGATGTCATATTATTTTCTGGAATAATAAGTACGTGGAAATAAAATGTATACTCGTATGTTACTTACCATCTCTGAATGTAGTGAAATACATGTCGTATAACATCTATAATCATTATACTTATATATATATATATATATTGTATGTGTAGAACCAGTAGTCACTTGGATCGATGTTCGTGTTTAACTGATTCATAGCTCATCCATGTATTGGACGCTCACGTTTACAGCCGGAGCACAGCTACTTTTTAATTATTAATAATCTAATTGTTATGTTTAAGCCAGAACATGTAATATCAATCTTACTTCAATAAAATATTTATGAATGTGATTTGATATTTGATTCTTTCATTTCTAGCCATCTTTTGTTTCCCCGAAAACCCATGCGATAATTCTCGTATTCTGAGGTGCTCAGCAAATTATCTTGTTTTACAACTTGGCTCAAATAAGTTTAGTTTTAAATCCAGATTTATGACAGAAGATATTCTTGAAAAACTGCTTCCTCATAATCAGTTAACGTTCACGCCTTTCATGATTATGAGAAAGTTCTGGACAATGCACGGATAGTGCATAAACACATACACACACACACACACATAAACACTGATTTACACAATATAATCTGACAGTGGTCATTACAATGAGCAGTCCATATGAGATACCTACTGACGCAGGAACCACGTTTGTGTTTATTAGTGGTTCCAGAATGAAAAAATTAGCGCATAATATTACCATTACGCAAACCCGTATCCTCCGAAAGGCTCTCGTTGGTCTAAACACGACGAGGAATAGGGTAAAACTCCTTCACAGAATAGGTAAGTACTCTTCTAAAGAAATGCACTAATATGCCTATCAAACCGCTTGGAATAACTGTGGAGCTGTTCTGGTTCTTTGATGCAAAAAAAGGAACGTTGTGGTCTAATAAAAGAACCAATAATTGCTGAAGTCGAGGGGTGCTTACAGGACCCGCAATAGGTAAAAATGTATGGTTTGTAACATCAACTATTTCATCTATTTGTTTCCATAAGACATTTGTAGGACTAATACATATATTCCTAGAATGTAACCCTGATAGGTAAATGGTACAGTTCTAACTGTATTGAAAATACAAATACCTTGACAACACCAATTGTGTTGTTCTTTTACCAGATATAATAACTCTAAATATAGAATGCTATGAATGAGAAGTAATCAGAAGATTGCGTCCAGTGCATTCAATTCTATACGGGAGTGACGTGGCCTGCTATTAACATATTGTGTGGGCCATCCGTACGTGGACAACACAAGATGCGACTACACCGGTAACTGGCCAATTAGCCAACCTCATCCCTCCAATGGGTCAGTCCGAGATCCTTCCAAGGATAAATATAGAACCGTTCCAGCTGCAAGTTCCGCTCGGTAAATGCCTATTATATACCGAGATGGAGTTTAAGTGTCATAGTGGACGGACGCGCGATCATACTCAGTGCTCACACAAACCAAATCATGACGCTAATATATTTCGACTGGCTCGACTACCTCGTCTTCGGAGGGATGCTCCTCTGCTCCGCCCTCATAGGGGTGTACTTTGCATTCTTCGCGAGCAAAAAACAGAATACAACTTCTGAATACCTTATGGGCGGGAAGACCATGGGAATATTCCCCATATCCATGTCGCTGATAGCCAGGTACCTACCTCTAAATGTTACTAGCCATGCCAATGGTATTCTCATTATCTGTAGATTATCTTGCGAATGTGATGCTTCCTATACCAACCAGTATCATTATTATTTCTAGTTATATTTCGGGTATCTCGTTGCTGGGCCTGCCAGCTGAAATGTACACGTATGGAACACAACTGTGGACGATAGTGCTGTCGGAATGGGCGGTCTCACTCACTATTGCCATTGTTTACTTGCCTGTATTTTATAATTTACAGATCACTTCAACATATGAGGTATGAACTTTACGTACTAACATAATTGTGTTGTAATTGTGTAATTCTATCAAATAATAATATGTACTTATTGAATTTATCTAAAACATAACATTGTCATGCGATTTCATGCATTTATTTATTCAGTTTTGTGTGATGTTTTCAGTATTTACGATTGAGATTTAATCAAAAAGTGCGACTTTTGGGATCAATAATATTTATTATTAAAATGATGCTGTACATACCTATTGTAATCTATGTGCCGGCTCTGGCATTCAGTCAAGGTATTATGTTTCTTTCAGTTCTTTTATGTATGCTTCCGCGCATTAAGATTATTTACGTATATCCTTTCTTTGCAGTGACTGGTATTAATTTACATTTAATCACACCCATCGTGTGCCTCGTGTGTATATTTTATACAACTCTTGTAAGTACGTCGATTTGTTGTTCATTTCCATTTCGACCCTATTCCCCGCCAGTAATAAATAACTGAGTGAGTATAGTCTAGAACCGTCTGGCAACGAGGTCAACTGTATCAGACATTGTTACATTATCCGGACAGATGATACAAAATAGTTTTAATGGCTGAGTATTACCTCGTTCTCCTATTTCGCAGGGAGGGCTTAAAGCTGTAGTGTGGACAGACACTCTGCAAACAGTACTTATGTATTTTGGCGTAATATTTGTGCTTGCGTACGGCACGTGGCGTTTAGGCGGGATATCCAATGTGGTTGATATAAACAAAAAGGGAGATCGACTCGACTTTTTCAAGTGAGTAAGTTGCTTGAAGTTCTGTTTTTGGTCTGAACTAGATTGTTTATTTTTGACTTGCTTACAGCATGGACGTGGACCCTACTATCCGGCATACCTTCTGGTCGACCGTGTTCGGTAACTACTTCAGTTGGCTTGCTTCGTGCTCGGTCAATCAGGCCATGGTGCAGAGATGTCTGGCCTTGTCTTCGTTAAGACGAGCTCGAATGTAAGTGTTTAGCTGATAACTATTCGACTAACTAAGCAGTTATTATATACTACCGATGTGATTTATTAAATTCATATTTCTATGGCTTTCTAAGTTAATATTGGAGATCCCTGATTAACAGTAATGTGGTAGGTAAGTAGATTACTACAAAGAGTCTAGTAATCTACTTATCACATTTTTCTTTGAAATCTTCAAAGACAGACATTTTGTCTTAGAGATGAAGTGGGGTACCAAATTGAAAAAATCCATTGTTGCACCTATGGCGGGTTGGGTTGCACCTTTAAATGCATCTTTTAAGTACCCTTAAAATTATTTATTTAAGTATAATAAGGAATGTTTTTTTTTTCTTCTTTTAGAACTATATTTATAATGGCAGCGGGGATATTCATCATCGTATCGTTGTGTTGTTACACTGGCCTGGTGATCTACGCTACGTTTGCGGAGTGTGACCCGTTGTCCACGGGGGCAATCAGGAAGAGCGATCAACTGTTACCTTACTTCGTGATGACCATCACAGGCTCCATTCCTGCACTGCCTGGCATCTTCATGAGCGGTGTCTTTAGTGCAGCTCTGAGGTATAGTCCCGGTGAGACACGCCGTTTTTTAAATCTAATGTATATATATTTATTTGTTTATTGGATAAGGACAATGACCAAATCACTATGGGAAGTGTCGCTTTTGGGTTTATATCGCAGCTATCGTTGAAACCTTAGTCTGTATTGGAAAAATCATTTTGCACAAGAGTTTGTACAAAATGTCATGCCTGTAGAACCAGCGGTTTAGGCTGTAGGTACGTAGACAACGTACAGCCTATTCTGCTGAGTCTTAAGTAAGCAGTGAATGAATAAATGAATTTAAGAATTTTATAAAGTACCTAGATTTCGTCTCTAAAGCTGCCTGCTCACTAGTGAGTAGGTAGTCTGTCCACAAGATGGACCTGCGATCTGGTGAAGGTTGCGAAATGCCGCTGGATGCGGGCAGCGTAGGACTACTCCTGTGCCACTCTTTTGGGGATTTATATTCCAGAAGAGGCGGTTTAAATGTTGATAATATGATGTGTTTGTATGCGATTTGACAACAACAATTAATGAAAGCTGATTTGAACTTATATTTGAACTGCACCACAAAAGATTTCAGTAGCCCGAAGTTATTCGATATTATATTATGATTGTCATTTGTTTTTCTTTTAGTTCTATGTCCACCGGGCTCAATTCGATGTGTGGCGTGATTTTCGAGGATCTCATCCGTCCTGCTTACAATAAACCTATTTCGGAAAGAGCTGCCAGTTTCATTATGAAGATGATTGTGGTGGTCATTGGTGAGTACGTCTTCCATTTATGAAGTAAAAAAATTTTGACCAAAGATTGTTACAAAGAAAGCCACGGGCTAAGTAATAACAGCCGCACGGGTCGATCCATCAGGTTATGCTACGCTTGTCGGGGTTGGTCCGTGGATGAGTGACCATCTTTACATACCGGGACTCCTCCAGGCGTCGGAAAGCACGTTATGCCGTTAGTCCCGGCTGTCAATCGTTACGGGTAGTTAGAGGCCGAAAGTCAACAGTCTTACCAAGGGGTATCGTCTTACCCAGTTACTAGGTTGTGGAGGTCTGATAGGCAGTTACTCCATGTAAAATACTGGTATTCAGCTGCATCCGGTTAGACAGGAAGCCGACCCCAACATAACTGGGAAAAGGCTAGGCAGATTGATTGATTCCTTCAAAGAAATTCTAATTGTTTGGGAGAGTAAAATGTAATTTAGCTAAGCGAAGTAAATAATTGGAAATATCACCGCACTAACCTGGTGCAATATGGAGCGATTATCCCACAGAAAGGAGGCCTGAATCTCAACAGTGGCTGATAAATGATCATCAATCACAGGATTCATAGGTTGATTATGTTATGTTAATTGGAAAAAAAAACATTTATAACATAATGATTTAGATCAAGTTGATGTGAGTTATAAACAAGGTGGGTAATGTCATAATGTGAATTGGCTGCCATTTTGTTGGAAATTAAAAAAGTTAGGTTCTGTTTTCTTGGAATGTCTATTTGAATGGGTTAAGTCGAAAAAATGGTATCGGTCACATTACCACCTCCTGAATAGATGCACATTTTTGTCCTCATCGTACGGCATTATGAATTATTGCTCGCAAAACCACCTCCAAATTGGTGACTTTTTCATTAATGTGGACTTGCAAAGGTTGTGGTTTGTTGTGGTAAACGCGAGATTTCAAAAAGAGTCTGCAGACGCCGTCATATGTGGTGATCTGGCCGGCCAAAACGTGAGATATCACAAAGCCCGGTGTGGGTACATGTGGGTGCCCGGTGTTTCAAAATCTCCATCGTTGCCTGAGCTGTGTGACTGTGTGTATCGCTCCATTGCATTGTCAACTAATTCTATAGCTGTCTACAACATATGTCATGTATCAAATCACAATGATATTATGACGCCAGTTGCAAAAATTATGCCCCATTCACATTATGACATACAGGGTGGGGCAAAAGTAATTTTTGCCCCACCCTGTATTATAAACATTAAAATAAAGTAGTTAAAAACATAATTATTGTAACATACTACCGTTTCTATATCTTGATCGACACATCGTGATGTTAATTACCTGTGTGAGTTACACTTAGGGCTGCCAACTTTTTGAACAAGAAATAAAGTATAATATGGTCAAAGTGGGAAATGTAAAGTATATTTCGGAAAAATAAACAATATTTTTTAATGTTTTAAATGGAAACATAATTCTTTAGTGCTTCTCGTGCAACTCATCGATTTAGCACCGATTTTGAAGGCTTCGTAAGCCTCACCGAATAGACGAGAAGCCCAAACCTCCGCGCCCGTTCATGCATCATGTTCTACGTACATAGTAGGTGAAACTTTTTATTTTGGTATAAGTCTGGATATCAGTGAAAACAGTATATTACTTAATTTTTATGTAACAGGTAACAGTATTTCAGAGCTCAACAGTATGGTTGGCAACCTTGGTTACACTCCACCTAGTTTCCTTTTCCGGTAGAAATGTTACTATAGCATCATTACTCATTAACGCCTTGATAAACAGCTTAAACGAATTATAGTTATTGTTTAATTTTCACCGCACGTTTTTTTTTCGTTCCGTGTTTTTTTTTCTTCCACCCGTTTTTCAAAGAACGAGTAATTTAAATACATTTTATATACCTACTAGCAGCGCCCCGTGGTTTCAACCCCGCGTAAGTCTCGATCCCATGGGAATATCGGGATAAAAAGTATCCTATATGTTAATCCAGGTTATAAACTGTCTGTTTGCCAAATTTCATCCAAATCCATTCAGCCATTTTTGCGTGATTGAGTAATAAACATCCAAACACACAAACTTTCACATTTATAATATTCGTAGGATACCAAATTAATTTACCCAATAAATTACTCCTGCTTCTTACTCATTTTCCCTAGTTACCGAGATTCATGACCGTAAAAATCACAGGTTTTCAGGAAAAATGTTGTAGTAATTCCCATGCTAAATTGATAAAAATAATTCAATAATTTATGTTAAACTGTAAAGGCGCTCCATCTGAGATGAAAACCCAACCGTGGCTCTACCAGTGAATCCATGGATACGGCCAAACTTTTGCATTAATGTATAAAACCTAATACTAAGTCCTTTTTTTTTTGAAGGGGTCCCAATCAAAAAAAAAAAAAAAAACTCAATCTGAGTTGTGGCTATACTTGTGTACTATAAGCTTGTATTTCCCCCTACATTGCAGCCAGTTTTCCGCCCAGCAAACAAGTCTCTTGCATATAAGTTTTCATTTAATTTTTAACACAGAATTGCAAGCCTGATTCACGTTAATTATTAAAAAAACAAACTATTTTAAAATGCACTTTTCACGTCGCAAACCCATAATTTAGATCATCAAAATAGATAGTCACGCGGGAAAATCCGAAGGAAAATGCGCAGCCATAAATACTCTATCTAATAAACACAAAGTTTTGCAATTACAGGTATAAAATATGTGAAATTACAATTAAAAAAACAGAACAAACAGTTTATCGTGTTCACAATAACAAAACGAACTATTTATTGTGAATGTTGTTGTTTAGTAGGATAACTTAGCATAAATTTAGCTTCAGTAAACCGTAAATATATATTGGTTAAAATTACCTTGGTTCTCCTACGGATCTTTTCATTTCTGATCCAATCACGTATGGAAACTCCAAGCATAGCCCTCTCCATTGCCCTTTAAACCTTCAGCCTTCTAATAAGGCCCATTTTGAGCGGCCACGTTACAGTGCCATGGGTCCACGAATCACTAACAACACGCACTGGTCAAAAACTTTCATCTTGAGACACTATGGTTAGTGGTTACGTGACGAGAAGATAGTACTTAGCTTCCCGAACGCTGCTCAGCCGAGTCGGATCCGATGCAAGACCTCTCTCTCTCTTGAAGATTTCTCAAAGTTGGAATTACCTAACTGGACAGTTTGCCCTAGGTAAACATAAGCGTCCACAACTTCGAGTGTAGAGTCTCCGATCTTAATGGGGTGGGTGTTACATGGACATTGGACATGACCTTCGTTTTGTCCATGTAAAGTATGTAATGATTATTAAACATATATGTTTACTCATATAATAGTTATAATCGTAAAGCTGTCTTGTTAGACATGTTGTTAATTATGCTCTAATTAATTTGTATGAGTTGTTAACACATGGTGTTTTTACAGGATTCGCATGTGTGGCGTTGGTTTTCTTAGTGGAACATATGGGTGCTCTGATTCAAGCCGGAAAAAGCTTGGCTGGAATTACTGCAGGAAGTCTGCTGGGGCTGTTTTCAATGGGCCTGTTCTTACCCTGGATCAATTCGACGGTAAACTGTATACATACTTACTTATAGAACATAAAAGTACATATTTATACCTTTGTCACAATTGCAGGTATGCTTAAAAAAACATAGGGCATAAATCAAACAGATTATGTGTGACTAAGGATTTTTTATTTGTTTGTCTGTGGTGTCTGTCTTGTTTATACCTTTTTAGTCGTAGTTGGGTTTTAGTTTTTATTACTTAATTTATTTTTTTATTTTTTGGGGTTATAATATATATATTTTTGAAATTTGCTCATTAAGCCCTTTCATTTGATACCCAACATGGTACGATTAAACATTTTTTTTTAACTTTGTCCTCTAGAGTGCGCCATTTTTAATTTGATGTGACGTCACATAGCTTATAACTAGCGGACGATCAAGACGTTTCCAACGATACCTCATTTGTCAAATTGTGATGAGTGGTTTAGAAGATAGAAGGGAACAGATGAACATACTTACATACACACATACCGGTCAAAATCATAACCCTCCTTTTTCTTCGCCGTAGTCAGGTAAAAATCAGAGTTTATCTTGTACTCGAAGAGTCGACCTCAGCTTGTGGAACAAATTGTCTAAAATTTACAGAGTAGTCATTAATGATTTGATAGCAAAAGTTGCGAGTAACATCTTTAGACGCAAAAGTATAGAACAGAATGCGGAAACAACGTCGTCCGCATTATGAGTAAATTCCTCATTCTGAATCTCGAATGTTATTATCCAATACTTACTTCTTCTCTTGCTTTTGTCACACAGGGTGCACTGACAGGAGGACTGACGTCAACGATGCTAGTAGGATGGATCTCACTGGGGACTCAAGCAGCGATGATGAGAGGAGATATAGTGGTCACTCCCAAACCCGTGTCGGTGGCAGGCTGTTCCGACAACACGACCTTACCAACGATATCAACGACACTGAGTACCGTCGAATTCGACAGGTGAAGGCATTTTTCATGACCTTATGTCACCTACTTACTTCCAAATTATATGCATTCTTTATCATAACATGTATCGCTGTAATAATAGGGGCAGAATAATTAACTTCATTTCGGTGCTCGTTAAAACAGTACCCACCTTTTGTTCTAAATGTAACGTTAACTACGTCTTCATATTTATTTCTGAAGTTAACTTCTACGCAACCAATAACAAGTATTTTCAGCAACGTGTAATGATTTCTTCAAAATAATTCTCATAACATTTTCCTTCCCGTATTTTGTTGATTTTTAAATCAGGTTACCCGCAATCAACGTCAGAAGAGCCTTTCAAAATTATTTCTAGTTCCATAACTGTCGTAGGTCATTTACGTCACCGTTATATTTTTAGTGCGGATTCATAAACAGGCTGTTACGAAACAGGTTTGTCTTCAAAAGAATTCGCATAACCGTTTTCTTCCCCTATTTCGTTGATTTCGAAATCATATTTCCCGCAATCAACGCCAGAAGAACCTTCCATCATCATTTCTATTTCAATGTTTGTCATTTACGTCATTGTTATATTTTTAGTGCGGATTCATAAACAGGGTGTTAGTCAACAGGTCGGGAACATTCTTCATGTACAGGCTGAGCTACTTATATTACACTCTGGTCGGTATGACTGTATGCATCGTCGTGGGCTCCATCGTCTCATATTTCACCGAGCCCAATGATCCCGCTATGGTAAGTGGTTTTAAACGTTTTAGAGCAAGCCATTTTGTTAAGAATAATTGTTGTTACGCCCACAGGTTTGCTAAAAATAAATTAAACACGTTATGTTCTTGCGTAGCTGGGTCAAGTTGGGGTGATTCTTTGTTTGCAGTCTTTATTTGTATCATATTATATTAATTGCTTTAATAAAAGTGACTGTGGTGAGCCACTCGTTTTACGACGCTCCTGTAAGATGGCTATAACTCACTATAAGCCATCTTACAGGTGCGTCGTAAAACGTGTCACAGGGATGACTAGAAAAGTAATGGGTACTAGGGTTTCTGTATGGTACTATAAACACATTGTGATAGCCAATCCTTTTGCCAATTCCTTCTTTACTCAATAACGACAAGAGTAGTAGACCAAGCAGCGGTCAATAAACAAAGAACTAAATGTGAACTTAGTTTAGACAGATAGTCACCAAATAAAACAACTCAACAAGCACCTATTAAGTACTCGTAGACCTAGATTTCATTCATTCATTTTCCTTATTATATTAATATTATAAATGCCAAAGTAACTCTGTCTGTCTGTCGCGCTTTCACGCCAAAACTACTGAACCGATTTTTTGGTGCACAGATAGTCTAGAGCATGAGAAAGGACATAGGCTACTTTTTATCGACATACCACTCGGGCGAAGCCACAGGCGGAAGCTAGTACAGACTATAGAGACCTAGTCTATTTCAAAGTCAGATCCCGAGTTGAACACGAATGCTCCATTCATTCAAAACCAAGCCAATAAAGACCAACGACTTCTAATCAACTCGACCTACCAACCCGCATATAAAATACGTTATATCTATTGCATGTTCCGCTGGTCTCGGTGACGTGCCTATATAAAGATGTAACTTGCAAGATCCGTCCCTTGAGAGCCGATTAGCCAAATTGGTGGTCAAGGCGTGTGAACAGATTTGCTATTAGGGTTATTTGGGTCACTGTTCAGGTGCATCGGGACTTGCTGACGCCGATCGTGCACCGCTGGCTGCCCACGCAGCACCCGCACAGTCGCCGTCCGCGCCTCACGCAGCATGACATTGAGCTGCACGCGAGGGAGCTCGACCAGTTGCGGGCGCGCCCTTCTTATGATGTATGTAGTCCTGGTATTTAAATCATAACCTACATATGTAATAAGTTGATATATGCAGGCAGCTTTACTGTCATTTGTGGCTTCAGACCATTATTTCGTCTGAGTTTGTGGCATGTCCAGCAATGGACTACTATAGGTTGATGCTATGATTCTTTCCGAGCAGTGGGATGTGTAATTTTGTGCCACAGGAATGTGGAAAAGCCTATCACCTGTTAAGTTTTATTTGGTGCCGTATTAATAAACAAAACGCAGATCCTTTTACTATCGAAATGATCACGGCCTAACAATCAGACACAGCCTTAACATGCACTTAGGTGGTGCAGCGCCAATGTCTAGCTTCAAGGTCCGATTAATAAATCCTACATCTATTGAAAACAGGATCTGTCACTCTATCTGCAATTGGTGTAACTGACCTGACATAACGAAATGCAATCTACCAATCAACTTAAATCAAAACTGTGATATTATTACATAATCATTCCTAATTTTGTTTCAGAAGATGGGCGACAGTCCTTTAATTGCGAGAAAGAATAATAACAATGTTGACGACAACTACTGATCATAATTTGTGTAGTAAAGTTTATTTGATACTTAGTTATAGATTAAAACCCGTTAATACTCAATTTAGACTGTATTATTTCTCTTCCTAAACATTAATTAGTTCTTGATCATTTTCTTTAGATTAACATCTATAGTATGAGAGTAGTAAATGTATAAATACATATAAATACATTAATTACATAGTATTAAAAAAAAAAAAATACGCGTCGACTTGAGAACCTCCTCCTTTTTTTTTCGTCGGTTTAAAAAGTAGCTTTTCGTGTATGTCTACACTAAAATACAAAATAGATTTGACCCGTTTTTCGCCATAATTTAGAGAATTAATTCCGTAAGGTTTATGTGTAAAAATCTCGAATTTTGTCAAGTCGCGAAATCCTTGCGAAGCTGGGCCTACATTACATAGGGTTCATAGTACCAACATCAGTCGACGAGTATCGACCAGCCGTTAAATGCAAGTTTCAATATAAGCTGCGCAGTGGGAACTACAAACGGTGGACCTATTTTATTGAATTTTTGATTGGATAATTTAGCAGCTAGCCATTTTATGATGTGTCCTTAAGGGTCTGCGTAACATGATTCCAATCTCTTGAATCATGATAATCACTGAACGAATTCATATTGATGATTTTATTCTTTCGAAAGTCTGACATGCTACCTAACGTTCTTTTTTATAATTATATAAATAAATAAATTTATTTGTGTAACAGATAACAACAGTGTCATTGTTTTAGTTTTGTTTTAATAATTTCAAGTGTACCTAAGCTAAAGGAGATGTAAATGATTACATACAATCTTGAAAAATGCATTATAGTAGGCAAATAATGCTTTAATGAATGAATATTTTACCTGCACTAAAGCATTCTTCATGATTTTACAAATTCGGCCCAAATTCTAATGTCTGCAATCGTAGCATCTTCTATCTCCACTCTACGAATAATAGATATAAAACCATAATTCGCGTCGTTCTCCCATAAGGGTAGGCAGAAACTACAGAACGCTAGGATTCTTACATACGTACTCCTTTTGGTTCGTTTACGTTGCTTTTCTTCATTTTCGACATCGCGCCGCGCCTTGGCATTTTGTCTTTCGCTCCTTCCGTATACAAGGTGGTCATGCTACGCGTCCTGCTTTTATTTGCTTCCCTGACCTCGTCTAGCATCGTACTCCAAATGTGAGGCCACGAAGAGCTTCCTGACAAGCTTCATCATTAGGTTTCATGCTTTTAGATAATAAGTAATACTAGATTTCTACAAATATTTGTGTGTGCGATTACAAAATATTGTAAGTTCTCTAAGCAATTTAACTAAAACACAGTCACCCGGGGGGACATTTCTTTCAAATGATTCATTACGTTCAGGGTTTCTCTATATCCATAACCCATTTCCCCTCACTCTGGAGTTCCACTGTTTGTTAATAAACACAATAAAAGAAATAAAAATCTATTGATATATTTAATTAGTTTAAGAAAGTTACATTACATCGTATATTATGTATTTACATCAACTTATCTGTATCGAGATTACTGATAGAGAGAGAACGTTGATTGTAGACGGTGCTTCGTACCAAACACTCTAAATACCTAAATTACTCTTAAAGCAGAAGCACATTCGACACAAAGTAGGGCAATATGAACAGGCAAAAGAAACCTAACGGTTCTTCAAATTTAGAATTTACCTTGTTGAGTTTACTTTACTATGACAACACATTTCTAAGACAAAAGATACATACCTATAGCAGAATGCTTGTCGTATCCTAAATAAAGTGAAGGCTTACTAAAATTAATGTCAATATATTCGCAATTTGCCCTGCTTTTCCTATCAAATGAGGGACATATAAAGCACTACTAGACATATAATAATACTGTTCAGACTACAGCAACTACTCAAGTGGATAGTAATGCTCTTGACACATGGATGAGGTATGCTTCAATACTATAATTTATTTAATCTACATCGAATGGTAACGGAAGCTACATTGTATGAAAGTTCCAAACACCTTGCGCAAACATGCGTATTCTCATATCTTCTAAATTACATAAATAACATTAAATAAGAACTCAACTAATGAAAATAGCGCTTACTCTCTGTTCCTCATCAAAGAAATTGTGTACCTTGGTAATAGAGACGTGATCGGAGAGTTTTTCTATTAAAAATGTAACCGAATGCTTATAAAGTACACGTATAAAGTTTCAGCACACATGAGCATGAAACAGTTGCAAGAGACATCACGACTACTATTTTTACACTTCGTCTTGTCATTATGTCCAGAACACTCGGCTAGCTTAAGACTTTAGTTCACTTCTCTTGCACGTGCGCACGTTGACCGGGAAGAACACGTTCAGTTCGATAAGCGTGGCGAGTACCAGGAACATGGCGTACATGGCGAGACAGGCGCGCCCGACCGCCGCGTCCAGCTTGAACTTATTGAACCAGAACGTCAAGTACAGCAGCAGCAGCGTCGACAGCAACGAAATGGCGGAGTACTCGAGCCCCATGGAGTTGATCTTTACCTGTTAACATTTAACTGTATTTATCCCGACCATCCCCACGAAAATTACGAAAAAAAGTTAAGTCGCTTGGCAAATTACATTTCAGTGTCGCAATTTCGCAGTGCTAGAGCATTTCTAAGTTTAAGTTACAAGCTCCATTCGCAATATGCAAATGAGTAATTGTTTATGTAATATAAATTGTGCAGGTATTGTAGAATAAAACTTATACGTATGTATTTCGTTTTATCGCAGGCGTATTAAATAATAATATTGATTTATTAAAATAGTTGTTTTCTAACCCAGTAGTGACCCGGCTCGGCTGGAGTAAGGGATGCCTTGATAAGCCACGGCAGCCCGAGGCATAGCAGGATGTCAAACGTGTTCGATCCGATCGAATTGCTGATGCCCATAGATCCATGGCCTGTTTCAGAAACAGTATATTAAATAAAATATCAACATACATAGGTTATAGTGAGTTCAAAATTATACTGAGCAGTCAACATTCCTGAGCAATAAGAAGACTTCAGACAGAAATCCAGAAGATCGTGGAAGACCACACATTGGAACATAAAATTATAAAATGCACTGCACCTTGTTTTGCTACTATTACACTGGATACAGCTTCCGGCACTGATGTGCCGGCGGCAAGGAAAGTAATGCCCATCACTGAGTCAGGTATCATTAATGTGTCCCCTGTAATGTAACAATGCAGTGAAACGCTAAATTACATTTGGAAAAACTTCATATATGTCACGTTCAGAGCGTTCAAATGCTAGTCTTACCAATAATAGTGATCATCCAAGCTACGATGTATGACAACGATCCTATCCAGACAATGCACATCATGAATGTCAGAGGAAACCAGTTCTTGAACCGAGGCTGCTCACAATCTGGGATAGTGAACAAGAACACCAGGTGGATAGGCCACGTCACTATCCATGTACTCTGTAACAAGACGTAGCAATTAGAACATAAAGTTTTACGATAGTTTGAGGAATTTATCTGTTACAATAGTTACCTTAGTAAGCCAGCTTCTACCAGTAGGCCACTTCCATAGAGAATGCACATATTTATCCTCTGCTTCTTTATTATTCTCATCGACGTTCGCTATAGCTGCATTCTCCTCAGGATTTGCAATTTCCACGTCATTGGCCTTACTTTCAATATCAATACAGATATTTTTAGCTTTGTCGCCGTCAGCGGCTGGTAAGTTCACAGAATTTGTTGTGTCAATTTCACTATGTTTTTCATTTTTATCTGGGCAAAGAGATAACGCACTTTTTATATTCCCATTGTGTTGGTGGCGATCCACAGACAAATCATTTTTGTTTACGGGTGAAGATTGTTTAGCATCTTTAAGTTCTGGAAATTTAAATAATAGCACAAGAGATATCTTATTGCTGCCAAAGGTGTCCATAACATTAAGAATCTTAAAATAAAAAGTTACTGTACGTACCATTTTCAGCAGCGACATTGTTATCCTGCTTTTCATTTTTCTTCAGCATGTCCGACACACAGTTCCAATTACCTGTGTAACAACACATTTCTGTGATAAAATTACGCATGAATTATTTTTATTTGGTTCATCACTATATGAAATACCAACCTTTAGCAAAATTCTGAATAGATTTGTCGTAGTACATGATACAGATGTACACTCCATACAGCATAACAAGAAGTAGTGCCTCGTACCACTGAACGTACTCATCGTGCATTATACAAATTAGTATAGATACTGTGATTCCGTAGGCCAGGCAGTCCCTGGTCAGTGGCCACCAGTCTAAGGGCACAACCTGGAAGCAACGTCAAATCAGTTAACGACACCCTTTTCTATGCTTTTTATAAATGTGGATTTAAAGAAGTATAGGTACCATTCCTGCGCCGATGCCGCAACATGCAGCGACGGCGAGGATGTTGAAGACCGCTGAGCCCACAATGGTGCCCACCCCGATATCACCTTCCGTGATAAAGGTGCCAATGACGTTGACGAACAGCTCAGGAGCCGATGTAGCGGCTGCCATGAAAGTAGCACCAGCCACATCGTTCGTCATGTTTAGTGCTGTAACAGATATAATCAAAAATATTTGTTTTCTTTAATCTTATCGAAAAACAACTTCATAAGTCAACGTTTCTGTCCTAACACAGTTATGCTAAAGGATTATAAAGCAGTATTTAGGTAGGTAATGTCAGAAATGAAAGTTACCAAAGATTTCAAAAATAACTGTGACGCATATGGTTAAACTTGTTAACAAAGATGTTGTGAAAAGTTCCTTAAGACGTCATCATCATTTCAGGTTGCTATCGTCAATCAATAAAATTATGTAATTGGTATTAGAATATTTTCAGCTGTAAACATGATTCAAAGTAAATTTTGAAAGACGTCAGATTAAGTTTCGAATGCCGTCAGCAGTTTAACGTAATTCTTTCAGTATGTCTAAAAATAACAATAATTGAATTCTAAATTCTTGCAATTTTCAATGGATGTTGCAAATAATATCATGACGATCAAACCACAATCACAAAGCACCAATTCTC
The DNA here is from genome assembly GCA_949152455.1 of Lithophane leautieri. Taxonomy (NCBI): domain Eukaryota; kingdom Metazoa; phylum Arthropoda; class Insecta; order Lepidoptera; family Noctuidae; genus Lithophane; species Lithophane leautieri. Next base: position 14,339,035 of record OX424458.1, on the reverse strand, counting down.
ATTAGGCTCCTACCTAAAAGCATTTTATTAAAAAGCCAATTATAATCTCAACAACCCTAACAGCGGTATCACGCTGAAATTTGCCAGCGTGTTTCCAGTGAGGCGATTTGTAAACGTGCCATTCGCGAGTTCGATACGACTACGCGACGTGTTCTACGTTTTTTCACTCGCTTGTCTTCTCGCTCGTTCTTTTATACTCACGTCAATCGTTATCGTTGCAACATGTTGCACATACGTGGCGTACTCGCTTCGCATATGCAGCAAGCGTGTTAAACAATCGCTTCCCTGGAAACAAGCTCGCAAATCGCCAGAGTGATGAGGCCCATACATACTCGTAATCACAAGTGGGTACGTACCATGGCATATTTTTTCAACCGCGGGTACGAAGAACTTGTCGCACACGACAGCGAGGGCCAGGAACAGGTAAATGGAGATGAAGGCATGGAGGACGATGGCCCCGTGCTGCCTCTGCAGCTCCGTGAACACACCCGCCGGGAAGTCGTCGATGGCCGGTGGCGTACAGTTGCGGAGGTGGCCCTCTGAAACTAAAGGACACCTGTTAGATATTGGAATAACAAAACCTTATGTGAATATAAATCAATCTGCCCAGCCTTCTCCCAACTATGTTGGGGTCGGCTTCCAGTCTAAATGGATGCAGCCAGTAGCTGAATACCATTATTTTACATAGAGCGACTGCCTATCAGACCTTCAAAACCCAGTAACTGGGTAATACGATACCCCTTGGTAAGACTGGTTATCAGATTTTCGGGCTTCTCACGACCCGTAACGACTGTCAAAAATCCACGAATGACAGCCAGGACCGACGGCTTAACGTGCTTTCCGAGGCACGGATGAGTCTCGGTATGTAAAGATGGTCACCCATCCACCGACCAACCCCGGCAAGTGTAGCTTAACCTGATAGATCGACCCGGTGCGGCTGTTATTACTTAGCCACGAGCTCCTGAGATGCTAAGTTTTTATTTTTACAACTAAACACAATCTACAACGACCTCCTAAATAGAAGTGGGTCTTTGTAGATTCTGCTTAGTTTCGCTGGAATATTAAAGGTATCAAGTATGAATCAGGTTAAGTCTCCGCTGTCTTAACCTGGTTCTGCATGAATCGATGATTGAGAAAAGATGGTCAGATATCTACCATGGTCAATACCAATTTAGAATAAAAATATTTAAAATAGATACGTACAGTTGTTGTTATTGAACCTGAAACTGTTCATGGCAGCCTGATACTGGAATTAAGAACTCACCTTAGAATGATTCTGGCAGCCATTTTGATAATTTTGTAAGAGTCCATCTTGGAAATATTTGTGTAACTTACTATATACATAAACTTTGCCAGTAAATTGAATAATTATAATGAATACGTACAGTTCTGATGGTTCAGTTCCAGGTTGAACCTGAAATTTGTTGAATCCGGAAATTTATCTTTGTAGTTGGTACCTTGTTATTCACTGGGATGACTATGGATACGTACCTATATACGTACAGTCCCTGAACTATATAGTGGTACGTTTAATAAAAACTAAACCAAGAGCAAAATTATTGTATTATTCCATATAACCTTTACTCCTCGCCTAATGAGATCTGGCCACATCTACGAAAAAAGATATTTCCTCATGTTTTCCCTAGTTACCAGCAAATAAATAGTCTAATGAAGCAGCAGAGGTAAGGGAAATCAATTGCTTTTCAAAATGAGTTTCGACTGTTTAGTAAAGATGCGCGACTCTTGACTAAGTAGTAAACGATATGAAATGTAACTAAAATCACATCCATTGAAAACATTGAATTCAAACAACATCGTGGTTGTCAGTCATGAAATAAGATAACATGAAAAAAAAAAATGAAGCACTAAGAACCTCTTTTTATCATTTTTGAAAGCACGACCAGGGGGCTTGAAACAGCCACTTTGGCAGAATCATAATAGGAAAATATAATGAATCATCGTAAAATGTAACAAACTGACAATTCATAATATGATCCGCGTGCGATTCTTATTACGAAATAATTCATCTGTTTGACAGTTTTCTATGGAGATTCGTAAAATGATCCGTAAATTATGAATTGCTTTTATGTCAAATTAGAGGAATTGCTAATGACAGCTGGGATTCAAGAAACGAACCGCTTTTAGAGGAATTGCTTATGTGGCCGGTTTAGGCCCCCAGACTACTGGACGCAGAAATGGACTTTCATAAGGAACTTCATAACATTTCCCCACCCGCCTCTTCCCGTACCCATATTGATTGATTTATTTCTCTAGAGCAATAAAATGCAGCATATGTGTAATTAGCTTAGTTTTTACTGTTTAGCCTCCCAGCAACCAATGTATCATAATATCATCGATAACAAGTTTTCATTGTGTAGTTACCTAATTTGTTGAATGTGCAATTCTGGTGCGGAATGTTTTCTCATGAATTGATAAAATTTATGATCGCATTTGTAAATCGTAATTCACCAGTTTGTGGATAGATTATATCCCAAAAATCTCGTCATAATCATTTCCTTAATTTTTAAAAACAACCGACTTCCAAAAAAAACCCTAAAAACTGAAAAATAACTTTAATTTCGGAAGTCGTTGTCTCTGGTTTTCAATTTTCGTTTTTTGCCACCGATTTTCACTTTTTAGTTGTGGTACCTACCTCACACAAATTCGAATACCACGTGACGGAGTAACTTAAAACATTGTCCATATAGACGAAGTGCGAAAAATACGCAAGTAATATTGAAGGTAACTCAAAAACTACGCAAGCAAAGTTATTAAAAAAATTATGGGACCACCTCTGAAGCATGACCTGCCAAACAAAAAAGAATCATCAAATCAATTCATAATTGGCGGAGTAATCGCGTAACAAACACTCAAAAAATAAAAAACATACCTACCGACGAATTGAGAACCTCCTCCTTTTTTTAAGTCGGTTAAAAATACGTCTGTATTTCTATTTCTCATCATTTTAAGTCTTACAAGACCGTTCAATGAAATAAGAATGTTAGCTCGACCTGCCCGTAAAACCACCAGTTTCAATATTCGATATTAACGGCCAGTTTCTTCATCAAAAGTAACGCTAAAGTAACAGTCAACTGTTCTTTTGCACTGTTGTATTTTCAATCCTCGGCGTTCAGGCGAGGGTTGTAAATCCAACAGCGCCGAAGATCAGTTGACTGTTACTTTGGAACCCATTTGGTGTGCCCTGACTTAGTTACTACGAAAAATTCGGCTCGTGTGTGGTTGGTCATAGTTCTAAAATACCCAATGAATTATTTACCTAATTGCCCATTTCAAAAAAAATCCTGGCCATCCTGGTCATTTATTACACTAGTATTTTTGTACTGACATTGTAGGATCAAATAACCGACCAATTTTCTTTTTATTATCTACTGTTCATGTTTTACTGTCAAACTAATCGACCAACAGCCGAAACAATAAAATGACAGCCTGAATTTGTTTTTAAAACTGATCATGTAACCCTATTTAATTAAATAATATTTATTAAAAATATTACCCGTTACATAAGGATTTTGGATAACCCTACCCAAAACATTAAAAAACTCGCTATCCCACTGTGAGAAAACTTGGCAGGAAATCGAAAGTTAATTCAGAAGAGTTCGTATATTCTTCTTTATTCTTCTGTATATCTATCTCCTTGATTGCACGCCATTCTTTCCTGTCTTGAGCCTCCCTTATTCAATTTCTCCTTGCTACCTTTATCGGGTCCTCTGTGAGTCGTACTCGCGCGTGGTTGTTCTGTCCAGGATCCCGTGGCCAGTTCTAAGTGCCATTCTATCATTTTCCTAACTAAAATTTTGTAATATAAAAATACGGGTTTCGAAAATTGAATTAAAACTATTGTTATCACCTCAATACGTTACTTGATTTCGCAAAAGTGCTTCCTGTTCTTTAGAAGGAAAACCGTGACAACACTAATTAGTACCTTAATACTCCTATTCCTACTCTAATATTGAAGTGTTTTGCACTTACACGTCATTTTTGACTATAAAACAAAGCTGTTAAGATATGACGCGAAATATTTACGCATATTCGTCTAATATTATATAGATACGCCAATCATTATAATTAACTATATCTATCAGATGCACCTCCCACTAATAACCAACGTACGGCGTTGTAGGTGTGGTGCATCTATTAACTCAACTTGTCACCGCCGGTGTCAGCTGCTTTAGAACACAATAGCTAGTCACGTGACGAAGGAAAGAGACCACACGGAATTACCATAATGCCTTGGAAGGTAGGTAGACCTTTGGTGTGGGATGCAATGTCTGTCGACATCCTTGCGCCATCCCATCTTTCTAACACGGCGGGCCGTACTAGAGTTGTTGCTGCAGGTGCGGAAAACCTCAAACGGCGCAAATACTCCAATCTTATTGGGACTTATTTATTTATTTATTTATTTATTTAATACTTTAAGCACATAAATGTACAGAGGCGGACTTAATGCCATAGGCATTTATACTTATACGTTCGAGTCCTTTGATGTTGAAACACAGGGCCATGGGGTCCGAGTGCCCACTTAGTTTTTCAATCCATCGCCAAGCGGTTGGTCGACTCTTCACATAACCAGAGGGCTGGCCTATTTTTGGCCAAAGAATCAGCATTGCCATACAACGTGGCAATGCTGCCAGCCTTTTGGGCACTTTTCCTGTGATTATTTCCCCCCCTTTTTTATATACTTGTACATATTATTAATATTATTTTAAGCTTAGATATAATTTTTTAAATACGCGTCTATATAAAGAAAATATACAACTTTGTTTAACCTACTGCATCCTCGCTAGTAAAGTCTTGCTAAAGTTGACTGTTCCTACAGCCAATTCAATAGTCGTATGAGAGTAGTGACCATTCAGCCGCACGGACCGCGAACATGCCCGAGGCGGTGAGGTGGCGAGGCGGCGAGGTGGGCCGCGTGCTATGGCGTGCTTGATTAACAAACGCACATCCTGTGCCACTCTAAAAACGGCTCCTTCAAATAGCAAAGTCAACAAGCCAATCGTGAGCAAATTGTCTCAAATTACTGCTGCACTAACTTGTTTAACCGAATTAACTGATTTTAGAAAATACGTGTCGTTTTCTTGTTATGGAGCCGAGCCACAGCCGTCTTCGTGCCAAATTGTGCATGTTACCACTCGTTATTACCTATCGTTTGGACACTCGCAATACTCGCACACAGTGAGTGCACTATGAAGGAAATTGACAGATCAAAGATGACAGGAAGTCCGCATTAGCGACGCATAAGTCGTCTTTCGATCCGTTGCTCTCTCTCTATTGCCCAACGGCCTAAGGGACATAATGGCTTTCCCGAATACAAAGCGTTTTTTTTTTCCAACACTAACAAACTATTTTTTTTAAGCTATGATGAAATAGTTTGCCTTTGACAAATAGATTTTTGTCTACATTTGGGTTTTGTAGAATATGTGAATTTTAGTTGATAAAGTTTTGAGACTGTTGCTGTATTCACGGCAAATTACTTAAAATCAGGGAGTTGATTTTGGACGCTACCAGAAAAAGATCACGTGAAGACAGCCGGTGCTCAACCTTGCACACTGACAGCCCTGAGTGGACGACGACCAATTGACAATTTGCGCGAGGAGCGACCGGATGAGGCGCCGAGTCGGAGTCTGCCTCCCCTTCTAACTTTAAGAACGATGGCCTAACTGCGGCAAATAGCTATAATATCAAATTTACCTAATCAAATCATACGACAAGATGTAATAGCTCGTGTTGTATCATTCATCATCGCGTACAACAAGTCTTTGTTAGCGCCGCGTCCGTTAGTCTCCGTATTATGACAAGTGGGTAACTTCTCAAGCAATTATAATCGCTCTGAGATCAAGCACTATAAGACCTTCTAAAAATAGATATCGATCAGATCCAATTATTTACTGCCCACGATCTCTCGCAATATCCATCGTTTCCTGATTCCTTTTCAAGGAGCGAAATAACATGAGAAAACATTCCTGTCCTTGGAGCAATAGGTACCACATCAGAAATGTCTTACAAATTGAGTGTGATTTCGCACATCAACATTTTCTAGGGACTCTTGAAGCATTTTTTGTCGAGAATGTTGTCGATAGTGAGGCAGGTCAGTCCTCGTTTGATGAAGTCATTACAATGGACGCTGGCATCCAGTGAAACAAGGTGCGGTTGCTACGTACTCGTGTTGTTGAGCTATAATCAACACTAATTCGTTTACAGAAAGACTAATAGCCATCGTGTGAGCATCGAGCCACGCCCGTGCTTCGACAATTTCGTCAATAGCTTCCGTCAAATGTTTACTGGCAATAGATCCATTTCTAACAATATCTTGTTTCGGCATCGTATTCGTTTTATAATTCACCTGTTAACTCATTTTCATTGACGATTGGACTTAGCGCAGCGTGTTTGTTTTTATTTACATCTAACGCCTACGCCTTTAAACAACCGGGCAGTTGTCTTTGTAAATAACTGCGTATGACAACGGGATGGCAAAACGAATGTTCGTACCTGGTGGTGCAGTAGCCATGGCAGCGCCGGTTAGTCTTCCATACTTACGACAATGTGGGGTACCGGTACCGCCGGCGCGCTGGCGCTGCTTCCACCGACACTACATTCACTTTCAACACTTGAATCGTTGATGTAATCTTCTTCGCCACTCCATTTAATTCACTTCGTGAGTGACCTAGCCGCTGAACGGGAATTGGACGCACTTCCGACCTCCTTCTACATAACCTTGCCGTGTTGGTACGCGCACTTCACCAGGATCGAAGGCCCGACGACTGAATCTCCAAGCTGCTAGAAATGTGTGGATCCTCTCGATCCAGACCCCGATAAAAGTAAGACATAGGACTCGTACCTCGATCGGAGGTATTCATATTGGAGTAGTATCGTGTAGAGCGCGACGCAGGCGACCGAGGACGTCGCCACTGGCGTCCGAATGCCACCGCTCACGCTCAAATGGACATAATGGACCCGCCGGAGAGCTCGTCAAAAGAAGAATACGGGGGCCAATTATTTATTTCCATACAATACACGTACGTCGGCCGGCGCTCGGGCGCAGTGCGGGAGTGACTCCCGGCGCGAGCATCGAGCTCGGCCGACGTCTCCACGCGACCACTACGACTACACACGCTCTTATTGTATTCTAATGAACATCTTATAACACCAAAATTTGCTTGTCATATCAAAAGGTAAGTCCATGTCTTGAAAATGAAGATAAACTCAATCAAAGTTAAGTTTGAACCAGACAGGTTAATACGATCTACTGAAATTCCCAATCAATACGACATTCAATAGGAGTTTCCACCTTGGAGCATGTAACGTGTCTTTTACAGAGCAATGACTTAATCGGAACACATTTATTACGAACAAAGAAAACAGACACCTATAACATTTTGGAAGTGCCCGGGCGCATTGAGCTCTGATTTTAATAATCCGTGGGGTCAAACGTCAATTTACAAGCCCTTCCAGAGTCGGCGCGCGGCGGCACGCGACTTTTACAATTAGGCTTAATTAAAAGATTTGAGCACGAACATTTGTAGTAAACCAACTATCATGGATGTGACTCACAAGACAATATTGCTCCTATGTAGGTGTAAAGGAAACAAAGATCGTTAAAAAATATATCAACGCTGAACAACAATTTACATGCGACCTATCCACAAATACAACTGCCATTTTACATCATATAAGGGTAAGTAACTAAAATGAGAAGGAGTTTATCTCAGTAGGTATGTGCTCATGCCGACTCATGCGCCGATACAGTGTAATCAGCGGCTGTTTTTATGTCAATATTTAATGTTTGCCGTAAAAGATACGAAAAGGGAAAATTCTCTATTAGTTGGAGAGTACAACATCGGAAAACCTATCATCGAATGGGATTTGTCTCTGAAATAATTATATAAAAAAATAGTTGACTGAGCAAAATATTGTGATACATTTTCGTAAGGAAAGTAAGCTAAATTATTCAGTTTCAATCAGTTCATTGAAAAGTTTGCAATGGACCCCGATAAAACCGCATGTCTTTGTCGGCGTAAACACTTATACTACGAAAACTACGTTAAGGTACATCGTTTAGGTGGTAGTACGGCTGCGATATAAAGGCACTGTCATATCAAATTGTTACCACAGATTTGCGGTTGATTGTACTAATAGTATCAAACTGAATGGTGGCATCATCATTTTGAACGTGATGATGATCATCATTTGATCTTTGATCATCCTCCAGATCAAAGATCCTGATCAGTTGATCAATGTTCGTTCCTTTTCTGTATGTTCGTCCTGTCGTCTTATCTAAAGATGGTGGTAAGATTAAATAGTATTACATTAGTACCCTTAAACCTTTGGTTTTGTCCAAAGTTAAAAGTTTTGTCCACCATCGGTTTTGTTTTGTATCAGGAGGTCGTGGCTAAGTAACAAGAGCCGCACGGGCCGATTCATTAGGTTAAGCTGTATTTGCCGGGATTGATCCTTGGTAGCGTGATAATCATTACATACCGAGACTCCTCCGTGCCTCGGAAAGCACGTTATGCCGTTGGTCCCGGCTGTCATTCGTGGATCTTTGACAGTCGTTACGGGTCGTCAGAACCCCGAAACTGACAACCAGTCTTGCCAAGGGGTATCGTATTACCCAGTTACTGGGTTGTGAAGGTCAGATAGGCAGTCGCTCCATGTAAAATATTGGTATTAATCTGCATCCGGTTAGACTGGAAGCCGACCCCAACATAGTTCGGAAAAGGCTAGACAGATTGATTGGTTTGGTTTTGTATAAAACCAGTCTTTCTATATTTCAGTAAATTTTTGACAATTTAGTTTTTTTTAGGAAGCTTTCTTATAGAAAGATACTTTCGTCTGGCTAAACGCAGCCTAGACTCAGGTTTAGTCAGTCAGTAACTCATTGCAAGAGCAGCTAACGAGTCTGGGGTGTTGTGTTTGATTCCCTGGTCGGGCAAAATATTGCATTGTTGCTTTAGGATTTTTTCAGTAACGGCCTGGAATCGAGATTTGTGACCGGATTGGGGCAATAGGATGAAATGTGGATGCATTTTTGTCCCTTGTAGGTATCCCTTTCGTAGGCATGATAAATTATCTAATATTTACATGGCGTTTTCCGTGGCCTTTTAGAAAATCTTGAGTTGATTCTTGATTGCTACGATACGGTGATATTGATTTAATAGTTGACTAGCTGTGGGCTGCGACTTCGTCTGCGTGTGCCTTGCCCCAGGTCCTAGGCTTCAGTAAAATTTCATTACGATCAGTTGAGTGGTTTAGGCATCAAAAAGTTTAATATATTAGTATGGATTGACCTTATAATGTATGTGCTACCAGACTCGCAAGAAAAAAAATATTGCCATGATTCAGTTGCACGTTTGCTTGTACAAGTAATATGGTCAAAATAAACGAAACAGTATTTGCAAAGTATTCCCTATTTTCATTGCTGTATTTTTCAGTGTCAATTATAATTATTGGAATCGAATCTTTATAAATGGTCTCGGTTCCCATTGACAGCGATGGGGATGAATATTTTTGGATTACTTTTATTTATTTTAAAGTCATACGTGTGTCGGAAGGACAAACTGACTACCTGACATTATAATAGTCTCGCGGGTACCATCCTATCAAATATCGATAATATTTGTTATTGATAGGATAGCATTACTTGTTACTACACGATGTTCAGTGCCCACAAACAGTGGAAAGTTTCTCAGCCGCTTCAAATGGCTCTTTAATCCACAGATTATAAATTTTAATGGAATATTTTTATTGAAGTACAGCTAGCAAGCAGATCTAGAATTGTTTACGATATAATTGCCTTGAAAGAGATTATTCGGTTTATCAGTGTGTGCAGGCAGAAAATATCTAGGACGTGTACCTACCTATTTTGTTATTGTTTGGATCGAAAACATTATTTTTATGTCTTATAAATTAATAATGTTGTCGATTCAGATTTAATTTATCGGTGTGGGAAAGATTTTTGCGTCAGTTCATTTTGTATTTTTCTTTGAAACTACAAGTTCATTGTCTCAATTTAATAATTAGCTATAATTAGACTGAGCCAGTGATTAATTTTATTTTTAACATTAAAATTACTATAGACAATTTATAGGATGAAATTTTATTCATGGGTATCCTCTTAAGGAGTCATTGCATACATTATTATGAACAGCATTCACTATGGGACTAAAACTGAAAACGCGGAAAGAAATCTGCTGTTCCCTACATTTTGCCGAGTCATGCGAACATAAATGGATGTGTTTGCCGTTCGTTTTGAAGCTAATAATTAGTTGTCCACTGGTGCCTCACGTCTGCCTACAAGGTTCTGCAAAACACGTGTAAAATAGAATGTCACTCAATAAAATCCTTGTAGTTGTCTTATTCTAAATACAATATCTGCCTGCAGCTAGATAAGATTGTCTAGTTTGAACGTAAACAAGGCGTTCGCTAAACAGTTGACAGCTTATTTTATTTGACTTTATTCGTATGAATATCTACTATTATATTCACTTTTTTGTCTGACCGCGTTCTTTTGGACTACGCAACGGATTTTGATGCGAATTTTACCATCAATTAAAGAATTTATTCCGGAAGGTTTATCACCAAACTTACATATAATAATGAAATCTCTATTTTTTGTCAAGTCGTTAAAACTGTGCAAAGCAGGGGCGTGTCGGTAGTATACCTATAGGTAATATTATTAGAACCTCGCCTTGCTTATTTTCCAATTCATGTATTTCATCACTACTTTACCCAAAATCTAATAAATTATACAGCATAACCTTCCACATGAATCACTCTGCCCATTGGTGGAAACCGTATAAAAATCCATTTGGCAGTTTTTGTATAAAACAAACTCCACTCGCCACGTCTGTCTGTCTGTCTGAACGCGATAAACTCAAAAACTACTAAACAGATTTTCATACGGTTTTCACTAATGGACGGAGTGATTCATGAGGAACGTTTAAGTGTATAGTATAATTCATTAAGGTTTTGTGTAAATTGGCTGAAATACGACGATGATTGTAGAAGATTTGGGAAAACATCAAGCCGGCTAGACAGGGAGCTTTACTGACGTGCGCCTCGTAAATCAATAGAGTTAAATGAAAGCAATGTATTATGGAATTAATAATTTTTTACTGGATTAACACATAGGTTACTCTTAATCCCGGTAGTACGTTCCCGTGGCATATTTTCCGACATCCAGGCAGGCGAAAGTCACGGGCAAAAGCTAGTATCTCTAATCTATTATGAATACTAGTAGGTACCTATCTATTCTTTATAATGAAGAATGTTGAGGCAAAAATGTAGGCACCTTCATTGTGGAATTGACGTTAGCAAAAAGTTAGTATTTTGCCTTACCAATACATACGTGATTATGTATCGTTGTTCCGATACCGATAAAGTAAAGAACATAAGATATTATTATTCTCAACCTCGCTAAATGTAGCAGTACAACCTAAAACGTGTAACGATTCTCTTCCAATATTGACTATTCTATTTGCAGTATTATCTACTACATATATAAAGTTATCTAATAATCGTTTCCACATGTGAGCAAAGAAATTTAAAATAATCTTATATAGATTAGGTACAGTCATCAAAAGAGCCTATTTTATTTACATTACCGTCGATAACAGTGATACGAATGTGTACTGAGTACACTATTACTAATAATAATATTTATTGATATATCATTTATTTTCATCAAGGACCGTAAGAACCTACCGTGTGCAGTAACTTTCCGACAACTGGTGCAGCTACACGTCTGTTCGAATTTATATAAGTACCTGTAAATGATTTTTGAACTATTTACTTCAGACTTGCGTCTGATTAAACGTTTCAATTTCATTTGATGGTGCCATAAATTCTTCTAAAGTAAAGTAACTAAAACTTCTCAAAGTTCTTAATAATAACTGTAACTTGATATTTTTCTTAAATGGCAAACATGTTAATAAGGACTAGACGGTACAAGTGTTATAGAATTGCGACAGTCATTAGAGTGATTTTGGTTTTGGGGATACCCTTAGTGTATTTGTTGCTTGGCAGTCATCATTCAGAACAAGAAATATTAGAATCTACTTTAGGTTCAGGTAAAGATCTTTATCCTGTCTTGTAGTAAGAGATATTGTGTGTTAAGGAGTGTATAATGTAATGTAAACATTTGTGGCATTCAGGTAATGAGGCGGCTCTCCTGTCACGTAAACTGCTTGCCATCGTTGAGAAGGCAGAAAAGAACTGCACTCCCGCGGCGATTCTCGAGTTCCCTCCCGATGGTCTCTCACGCTACCAGAGGAAACATGTAAGCAGGAATCAATATTCAATGATATTTTCAAATACCTGTGCAAGGTAAACAACTTTTGTGACGACTAGAGGGTAGGTACTTACAGTTTTATTATTAACTTTAGCAACTAAAGAATTTGCTTTCTTTATTCTATCTTTTATTATGCTAGAAACCAATAGCACATTTAATTCTATTATTATTATATCCCGTAATCAAAACTCAGCAATATTTTAAATATCTTCTACCCACTTATTTAAAACAATATCAAAATCAATATTATTCTTGATTGAGATTTCATTGATTTTGGTTTGTTTTGACCAAACATGTATCAGTGCTTTAGTTTTATAGTTAACATTGGCTAAATAAATGCTACAAACTTTCTCCAAAACACTGCACTTAAAATCCAACCTACTTGTGACATAATTACTTTAATTATGACTCGATTCATCATTCCTTAACAGCAAATCGAATCGAGTTTCAATTTGATGTCAAATTAATGTAACATAAGAACACGCCTGTTTTTCCCAAAGGGTTTGGCAGAGATGTCCTATAATACAGAGGTGTCCTATATACGGCTATATTTCTCCAGTTATTTCTAAGACAACTAACTGCATTGATGGTTGAAAACTTCGACTATTGTGAATTAAAATAGGTATCTAACCAAATCGAAATTTATCGTGATTAAGATCGGTAGACTGAAACAGTTCCTGAGGTCGACTCACATATACATAGTCTAAGTTGTTCATTTACAGGGGTACATTGCCATACATTGCATTGTGGCGATATATTGCTTCTTTCTGCTGGGAACGGTCTGCGAACAGTATTTCGTGCCGGCCATCGAGATGATATGCGAACGTGAGTGTTCATTACTAGTTACATACTACTGCATATATGCTAATTGTTAGTGATACTATTGCATGTTAATAAAACTACATGATATTGTGGGCATATCCTTGTAGCGGTACCTACATCGCCACATTCGAACTACGCATCAAAGACCTGACGTCACACAAAAATCCTGACGTCACAAAAATCCTCCATTGCGCAATTAGAGTTTACCGTGCAGTGAACATATATACAAAAATCCAATGTCAATCATTGGGCAGTTGCCCGCCAGACACAACACCCGTCTGGTCGGAGGATCCTCCCTTTTCTATGGTGGATGAGTGAACTTTACACCCTGTTCCTCATACCCCTAAATCCTAATGAAATTAAGCCTCTGAATCAGGCAGGTACGTGTACTTATCTAAGTAATTCTGGAATATAGTCATGTTTTCAGAAATCTCCATTTCAAGTACCTATGATTTGTAATAATTATTTTCTTGACAGCTAAATTTTATCGTAGATCTAATGCAAGTTTGCTAATTACAACACATCCTGTCCCCCCTACGATCTTCATATATTTTGAAAGGCGATAATTTCATGAAAAAAATTTAAAGAATCAGATAACGGTATGTCTCTTCTAAAGTAGCCAATCATAACTTCTGCGTTGCTGCATGCTGTAGATGAGTATATTCGGTGTTTCCTTGCGTGCTTCACATTGTCACGTAGCTTCCATATCAATTAGAGGTGGAAGAGGTTAATCATGCTCAGAAACGTGCCGCCTTAACGTTCAAATTACAAGTCAAATCGTTACATTAGGTACACGATGGTGTCAATTTTGTCATTGAAGTCCTACAGGTCAAGGTATGTTTGTCGGATGTTCTAGAATACGAACATGCGTTGTTTCTGACACAGAATTGTGGCTAATAAGTAACAGTCGTAATAGGACTAAATTGCATCCGCGTTTTTTACGGCAGTCATCGAATGCACTAGTAACCGTCAAAGCTCAAAATATAAAGAAGAAACATACCGCGGACCCTAAATCCTTTTAGTGATGGAAGTTTCCGGGCAGATATGAAACCTTATGAAAAGGACTGGAGCAACATTGCACACGTATTATGTGTAACATCAATTGAATTCCCTCATCTACTCATGCAGTTCTTTTCCGCTCGTGTCAACGTAATGTTGAAACAAAAGCGGACTCGCAATAAATAAAAAATGACCAATTCGGATCGATACGACGCGACTCGCAGAGTCTAGAATACCACTCTCGACCCCACTTCGTGGAAAAATTAAATATGAATCCTTGCATTCGACCCTCTATCAGCAGCAAAATCCTACGATGGATCGTAGGGACAAATCTGACAAATTAACTGGGTCTTTCTATTTTTAACACTCTACATAATATATGTAATATTAAAGAAAGAAAGAAAATACATTTATTTGAAAGGCACACAATATTCACATAAAAAAAACCGAACAAAAATAAATAGTATTGTGTCTCCCACGGCGGATAGATTCTCATAATAATTATATTTAGGTAGGTATATAATAAGAAGGTTATATATGAGCATAACCACATAACATACAGTCATAAATACTCATTAATTTAACTATTGTTTTTTTTTTCTCAGACTTGTAATTCAGACAGTTTAATTATGAATTATAGAATCATTATAATCTATGTATCTCAAGACTTCCCTAGCGTCATGTTCGTATATTGTCTAGCAGGCACGCTGCCCAAGCCCGAGGTTTAGAAGTTAAATTCGTTTTTGTCGGTAGAAAATTCTTCCTCGCCCTACACAAACCCCCCTGAAACCTTTTCGAAAATGCAGATGCAAATTTTCGATCAAAGAGGACAGGTAAAATGGAAGCTTTAATTATTGATATTGGAAAAAGCAGACAGTCTTTAACAGCAGACCCTGTTTGAGATATTTCCGGCAAGTAATAAAGTTGATTGAAAATGCTTCGTAGGTCGATGCTAGATATTTTAATAATATTTCTTAGGCAAAGAATCGCAAAATCATTCAATATAATTAGTTTTAGTCTAAAAAAATACTTTCAAAAGAATTCGTAGGCTTTCGTAGCATTGAGCTACGCCGTAGCAATTTGCTACGAAGCCTTCGCTGTAACCTTCTTTTTCGAAAATTACGTTTTTTTTTCCGGCAGAAACGTTATTTTCGAAATAGGCTTAATACCTACCACATTTGGATGTAGCTGGTGCGACATTCATTTGGCAATTAAACGATTCAGCCTTTTTAACCGACTACGACTTCTCCAAAAAGAAGGAAGTGTTCAATTCGTCTGTATGTTTTTTTTTTAATTTGTGTTTGTTACGCGATTTCTCCGCCAATTATGAATCGATTTTGATGATTATTTTTTGTTTGGTAGGCCATACAGAGGTGGTCCCATAAAAATTGTGTTAACTTTGCTTGCGTAATTTTTGGGTAAGATTCAATATTACGAATTTTTCCCACTGGTCCCATAAAAATTTTGTTAACTTTGCTTGCGTAGTTTTTGGGTTAGATTCAATATTACGAATTTTTCCTACTTAGTATATGTGGACGATGTTTTAAGTTACTCCGTCACTTATTTACATAGCAACTAGTGGTATTCGAATTTGTGTGGAGTAGGTACCACAACTTAAAAGTGAAAAATAAAAACAACCGACTTCCAAAAAAAACATTAAAAAGTGAAAAATTACTTTAATTTCGTAAGTCTGTGGCAAAAAACGAAAATTGAAAAGCAGAAACACCGACTTTTGAAATTAAAGTTATTTTTCACTTTTTTGTGTTTTTTTTGTATATAATGTGAACTGCTGAAACGACAGGCCTTCTCTCAGTAGGTATCTACGCACCGCATTTATGAAGCTGAATAGAAGTGAAATAAAATAGAATCAAATGTAGAATAGGTACTCTAGATTGCACACCAAAGAAGGGAAAGAAACAAAAGGATTTTCCAAGGGGTAAAACAATTAAATCAATTCAAATGAATGTGTTTCTAGGTCTCAACATAGGGATGGATGTTGCTGGTGCGACGTTCATGGCAGCAGCGAGTTCAAGTCCAGAGCTGTTCATCAACTGTGTGGGCACGTTTGTGACTGAAGGCGACATCGGCGTTGGAACCGTGGTGGGATCAGCAGTCTTCAACGTGTTGGCTGTACCTGCTTTCTGCGCTCTCATCGCAGGGAAAGTAAGTACTGTTAAACAACGTGTAACGTTAAATGCGCAAAACCTGAAAATAGTTTGATCAGAATAACGAGCAGAATCAATTAAACCACTTTTTAATATAGGCCAAATTTTTCAAAAAATCTTCAATAAAGAACATTGCCGTGTCTACTTATGAATAGGTCAAGCCATCACATGCGCAAACCCGCCAAAATAGGTAATACAAACACAAATTGTTGTCGACCAATTTAAATTTTCTCAAACGCGGGATAATATTAGCTTTTATTTCAATGCAAATACGAATTTTCCTGAACTGAAACAACCCATAAAACCTTTACAGTTTTTTGAATGATTAGTTCTCTCTGAAATAAATCAATTGAATTAAAAATCAGTTGGGGTGTCTGAGGTTTTGCGCATTTAACGTTACACGTTGTATATGAATATTTCTAGGTTTTTTACATGTGGTCTCGTGCATTCAATGAGTCATCTTTGTCTTCCCGTCTTAATTATTTCCAGTCTTTTTCTCTGAGGAATCGAAATCACATTCAAGTCAGTGAAACGATGCTGCTGCCACACCTGTAATCTCCTAATAATTCCAAATCCAAATTTTATGGTAACGTGACGTAGTACGAGACTCGTACCTTTATAACCAAGGTTTTCCAAATGGACAATCGACAAGAATTTCCTGACAAATTGTCTTTATGTTTACTAGTTACTTAATCAAGTGACATATTTTTGATAAACTATGAGCTATTTTTCTGCTGACAAGTCTTTCAGAAGCCGGATAGAACCTTGCAATAAAAAAATTAAATAATAAAAACTATAACCCAACTACGACTAAAAAGGTATAAACAAGTCACCACAGACAGACAAATTAAAAATCCGGAGTCACACGTAATCTGTTTGATTTATGCCCTAACACGTGTGACTCCGGATTTTTAATTTGTCTGTCTCTGGTGTCTTGTTTATACCTTTTTAGTCGAAGTTGGGTTTTAGTTTTTATTACATTTTTTTTTTTTTAATTTTTTGGTTTATAATATATATATTTTTGAAATGTGCTCATTAAGCCCTTACATTTGATACCCAACATGGTACGATAAACGATTTTTTTTTTACTTTATGTCCTCTAGATCGCCCCATTTTTTATTTGATGTGACGTCACATAGCCTATAACCAGCGGACGATCAAGATGCTTCTAACGATACCTCATTTGTCAAATTATGATGAGTGGGTGGTTTAGAAGATAGAAGGGAACAGATGAACATACTTACTTACATACATACATATATACTTACATACATACTGGTCAAAATCATAACCCTCCTTTTTTCTTCGCCGTAGTCGGGTAAAAACGACCAATAGAATTATTCCTTACGCTTTTCTCTCTTACGGACAATATTGACATTCTACTTTGACGTACTTCAAAAGATATTACGATCTACATCTCTATACATCATTTGATAACAAATACGGAGGAACATGAAGCATGCACCTCATTTTCTCTTAAACGTGGCAATTATTTTATATTTGTAATGCATTTTCATATCATACGTATTTTTGTCTTATAACTTCATATCTTATCATTTATCTCTTTAAACCTTCTACTGACATGAACATCTGAGCTAGACAACTAGTTATCTATTTAAATACACAACTTCCTTTAACATCATCTGCCTAGCCTTTTACCAACTGTTGGGGTCGGCTTCCAGGTTAAACGAATCCGATGCAGCTGAATACCAGTATTTTACATGGAGCGACTGCATATCTGACCTCCACAACCCAGTTACTACGTAACACGATACCCCTTGGTAAGACTGGTGGTCAGATTTTCGTGCTACGGACTATCTATAACGACTGTCATAGATCCACGACTGAATACACACCTTATAATAGTAAAATAGAAAATCTTGTAACAAGAGATCGTTGCGATCTGTTTTATCCGATTCGCTTCTACAAACTCATAATTTAATCGTCAATTCAGTGTTTCTTATATATTTTCCGTTTTCACTGCTGTTTCGATTATTATTTGACGTTTCAATTATAAAGTTATTGCTACGCACTAATTATTACTAAAGTTTTTGCATTTACCGCGATGAAAACGTGAAGCAATTATTTAATTGGGTTCAGTAAAATGGAATCTGTCTCATTGCTCCTATGTTCGATTCCCAGGCCGGGCTACGTGCTAGTAGCAGCCCGAAATCTGGATTTGTTTCCGGTTGATGGATCCTCGCCCCCTATTAACTCTTGCCAACCCTTCGGGACTCCAGGAGTCGTTTTATGTTATGAAGAGTGGAGGTCATTATTATGAAATAGCAAATAGAATACGTGCACAAAAATTACGTATTTAATTTATTTAAAATTATGTAAAAATGAAGAATATATTAATGATTGATTTGATTTCCTAGATTGATGAGTGTGGTTGGTCCGCAGGTGGTGGACTTGGACTGGTGGTCGGTATCACGAGATTGCGTGATGTATGCCGTGGCGGTAGTGGCTCTCATCCTCACGCTACTCGACGACGTGATTTACTGGCACGAAGCGTTGCTGCTTGTACTCATGTACATTTTCTACATATTAGGTAAATTATTTGGAACGCACCGCTAATTACCTTGATTTGATACTTCGCAACACGGATATGTGTGATCGAAAATTGTTTGTATATGAGCAAAGAATATTGCAACTCTAAACTGTTTACTCACATATCTAGGTACTGATTTTTTCACATGCCCTTTTGAAGGTGAGGTTCACGTATAGGCAATGGTACCTACTGCATGAATCTCACCTTCAAAAGGGCATCTGATATCTATTTCATTTTTTTTTGTTTGGTACCTTTTTAGGTACCAAAACTTTTGTATGACGACTATCGGTTACGCACGGGTATAGGTATATGCACGTAAATTAAAAAGATGACAAAAAAAAAATTTTTTTTGTAAGCGCATCACTTGAGAGCGGCTGAAACGATTTGGCAATTTTATGTTTTGAAATTTTCGCTATTCCACGAATTTAGTTTTTATGGAAAGAAAAAATGAATACCATACAAAACTCCAGCATGCACTTTTCGTTTTTCCGAAATTTCCCGGTTACAACCGGGGAAATTCGGAAAAACTAAAAGTGCATTTTCTATGGGAGGTTTGTAGGAATTATTGTTTGGACAGGACAACGTCTCGGGTCAGCAGTCATAAATAAGGTACCTACATACACGTATTTTGCAAAAATACGAGTATCTTCTAAAAATATTTAATAAGTAGATATGTTTACGATCATCAGAGTAGAACCTACTACCGAGGTTTTGTTGTAGGTAATCGTGGCAAGCTAACGGTTTAAAAACTCGGCCCAGATAAACTTACTATAAAGACTACTGTAAATAGATTATAAAAAGTGTCATATTTGTTGTCTGGTATAATAAAGTTTACTTACTTCGTGAGCTCCCGGTAAATGGTTTACATTTGTTTGCAAACACTCAAATGATAAAAAACTATTCGCTGTTTGATTTGATTTACAGCAGTATGCTTGAGTGATATGTTCATGACTGTGGATTTCTTTTTTAATTTATTGTTACTAATACAATTGAGTACCTAATGTTAGTATTGTCTGACAACTTTATTTACGCTTCTGCTAATCTTTGATAGATCTTCAGTTTTCTATCTTTTGGAATCTTCTAAGCAGTTTTCTATGAAAATAAATACTAATGTCTGATTATATTATCGGGTTCAGTATTCCCAGCAATCATGTTTGTATGTCTTGTTGCTCACTTGTCAAAACTGAATGAATGAACACTACACTAAATTGCGAAGAGTTTTTTAAGTAATTACCTGTATTAATGGAAATGATTATATTCCTTTTTTTTAGCGATGGCTTTCAATGGCTGTTTGGGAGCATTTTTCAGGAGTGGGTGCTGTACCTTCAAGAAGCCTAAGGCGTACACAGAAATCACACCACTTCTTGCAAATGGTAAGTCAAGTTACCAATGTATTTAAGAACAGGTAGGTTATATGGGAGGAGGCACAAACGTGAGGGACGCAAACATACATTAATGGTGGTCGTAGTTACTCGTACATCGATACAGGCTTAGTATGACTGGGTCCATTTTCGTGCCATACTTTTGAAATTATACATTAGTTGCTTCTTACAATAAGTAGAGATAAGTATATGCTTCATGTTTTTATGTATTTATTGTATATGTTAATAGTACCTACACCACTCACTACCTGCAATTTTGTCTCCTGCTCCCTTTAACCATGCAAGGATGTCTGTAAAAGATCGACAGCCCATTATATCTGTAATTTTTATGGTGTACATAATAAGGAGTAGGTACGCTCTATTCTACTTTATTCTACAATTTTTACCATAGACTTGGAAGTATCAGGATCTGGCTTAGTGAAAGATTCGCTTATAAAAGCGCAAAAAATACTGACTAAAGTTATGGATTGGGGCATCTCCCAGATGATAAAACCATTAGGACACCTGGATCGTTTTTTTTTTGTGATAGGTTTCTCGTGCCTGTAGCTGTTGGTATAATCCTGTCAAATGTCTTGTTAAAGTCTCATTCTTCTTTTTCGTGTGGTTAGTGACTAACCTGGTGTCAGAGTTTTTATGCCGCGCATGGGCCTCTAACTTGGCTTCACATGCCGTCGAGAAATATCTCTCACAGCCTCATTGATCTCTGCAGGTCAATGCCTACTTAAATAATCTTGACATTTCTTTATTTTTCAATCTGCTAGAAAAACCTCATGCTCTAGACACCCGGCGCATGAGCCTACATGTTCAAAGCACCGACGTGGAGTCAGCAGTGCAAGCGAAGAGGCACGATTCCACCGACTCAGGTAATTCAGTCAGTTTTCATTCAAAACAAACGGAAATTATCGCTTACTTCTCGGTAAATTGACCGCTCGCCTGTCTATAAGCGCTTTGTCATTAAAATTGTGGCCATTTGAAATTGAACTTGATTGATGATGATTGATTGGTTCATACATTCTAAAGATTTCTGATTGCTTTAGTGATAACTTTATCTACATACATAGCAATCGTAATTAAGTAGGTAAGTAATCGTTTAATATCGCGCAAAAATCATAAGCTGTGTCAGATATTATGCAGTTCAAACTCGTGATTTATCTCATTATTCAAATATTAAAAAATATGCATAAATAAACAAGCATACGAAATTATAAACGATTTATTGGTTAACACGGTATGCCACCGTGCTCTAAAGCAATTTAATTGCCTATTTTGAACAATGACTGCCAACCGAGTGATGTACGCGGGAATTTTCACCGTTTTCACCAACACAAAGCATTATTAGAGAAGATATTTGGTATGTTCTCACGGGTGCGTTAATGGTGGCAAAAAATATGTTTACATTTTGTAATAACTATCTGATAAAATATCACAAAGTGAAAGTTAACGCAACGCTTGTCGACGAGCTTGTTTCGTTTCGTAATGATAACTGATTCAGTTCAGGAGGAAAAGTAGAAAAAAATATAGTTAAAATAAACTCCTGAAGGAGCGGCAAAACTTCCTGAAAAACATATTCCACGCAGTTGTTAAACCAAGTAGTCTATTGCCGTGGCTGGGTACCTATGGGTCTCTTCCACCCAACCCTAAACTAGATCTTTAATAATCTGTAAATGTTATCACCTGGGAAATAATGTGTTCCGTACCTACGATACGTTTACAGGTTTCGACCTGAAAAAACAAAACGAAACCTTAATTTGAGGTCCGTCCGTCACAGAGGTTTTAATAACAGCTGTTTTCTCCAAAACCTGACCAGATTGTGGTTACCTGATAAAGTATTGACGTCGTCGTAGTGACTACTTTATTTTCTGGGTCGTACTGTATGGCGAAGCATAACCGGCTTTCACTGGAGATCAGGTTATCCGAAAGCAGCTAGTCTTCTAGCAGCCTATAAATCCAGGATTTTCTCACAGCATTTAGAAGAAATAATAAAGATTCCATAATCATTGTTCCTCGTTCTATTACAGATACGCTAAGTACCTACTCCATGTGGTCATGGCCTGGTGAAAAGGTGTCGTTTTGGAAGAAGTTCTTCTGGGTGTTCTCGTGGCCCATCAACTTGGTGCTGTGGCTGACCATCCCCGACTGCAACCGTTGGCCGCACCTGTACCCTCTGACCTTCCTAATGTGTGTTACCTGGATCGGGGGAGTGTCCTATCTCGTCGCCTGGATGATTACCGTACTAGGTAATTACTATAGACAGCTAGAAATGGAGGAACTAATATTCATTCGATACGCATGCCTGATGCATATTTTTAGGAAGACTTAGGTACTTACGAGTCTGTTGTTGCTTGTTGTTTTTCGCTGAAAGGGGTCGAATGTACTAATTAATCAATTTTATGCGCATTTTCTATACTAATGTCGTGTCTATACGTACTTATGTATATTTTCACCAAAGTATGCTCTTGCGTTGCGTTTCAATTTTAAACATTTTTAGCAGTTTTGTGACAGTTACGAGTAGTTGTACTGTGCTTGCTTTGTGGCAATTCCATGCTCTTATTTCTAATTACTGTTTATTTATTTTTATTCAATTGTTATTTATTTCGTAATATCTGACAAAAATCTCTGCAAATGCAAATTCAATGCCTCAGCAAATAAACAAAGCTGCTAAAACCAGAAGCGAATTATAATTCTACCTACGTATTGTGGTTGTAAGCGTGCCTGCTGAGCGACAGGATCCTGGGTTCGATTCTCAAGTCGTGCACGATGTATTGGATTTTCTATTCGAAATGGTATTTTTGGTCTGTATTTCTGCCCGATTAGAGGCTATAGGCTCGCTCCCTATTCCAATGGCAAAATATACACACCTTCGGGGAATATAGACGGCATTTTATGATTTTCAAATTTTGCAAGCAAATAAAGCAATAATATCGCGGAAACCCTTTCCCTCATAATACCAGGCTAATCATTTTCCCACGGCAGGGCAAAGGCCTATTCTCATACAGAGAAGGCATGAACCCACCGGTATATAACAAAACTTAAATATCTCGCCAACCGTTCTTGAGGCAGCGCGATGATCAATTCACCGCGCTTGCTCAAGAGCGGTTGCCGATTTCAGTCTGAAATTTTTAAGTTTTGTTATATACAGGGTTACTGGTAACTCGACGTATTCCTTGCAGGACGTCATAGTAGGGTTAAAATGCAACAAATTAAGCCACCAAATGTTCTACCGAAATTCAGTAGTTTTTGAATTAGTTAAGAGTTTTAGAGCTAAAAATTACAAAAAATTAAATGTTTTGTTAGTGATATTTGCCAAAGTTTTAGGCATTATTGAACTTTTAATTATTAACAAAGGTCTGCTACGGCGTCAACTATGATAATAACTTAAATTTCAGTACAGTCGCGCCGTAAATTATTTTTAAATTGGTTTCAAATGGTTTAATCTGGGATTTTTCATTAAAAAACTAAAACTCTTAACTAATTCAAAAACTACTGAATTTCGGTAGAACATTTGGTGGCTTAATTTGTTGCATTTTAACCCTACTATGACGTCCTGCAAGGAATACGTCGAGTTACCAGTAACCCTGTATATACTTGTACATATGGTGTATCTATTCATAAACGAAATCTCTTAAGGGATCATTGTACCCATCATTATGAATAACTTTCAGTATGGGACCAACCCTGAAATCGCGAAAAAAATCAGCAGTTCCTTACATTTTGACGAGTTAAGCGAACATGAAATAAAGCAAACAGCTGTTTTATTTTCGCGATTTCATGTTTGGTCCCATAGTGAATGCAGTTCATAATGACGAGTACAATGCCCCCCAAAGATATTTCGTGTATGAATAGATACACCTTATATATTTTAGTGTTAGCTTGTATAACTAAATTAATGTTGATTGGTTATGGTTTAAGATATTCGTCGATTTATTAGTTTCTATGAGGCTTCAACTTTTACAGGCAGTCTATGTGTTGCAAAGCTATAGTTATAGTCCAGGATTCCTTACGATGTTATTTCCTTAACCGATGTCAGTAATATCCAAGATAAACTCGGAAAGTACATAATATGAATTGAATAAACTCACATTGGTACTTGCCCGGATTTGAATTCCCAGCCTCGTTTCCTTATTTTATTTTATTCCATAGGTGATACCCTGAATGTGCCTGACAGTATAACCGGCTTGACAATACTCGCCGCTGGTACCAGCCTACCTGAAGCAGTGTCCAGTGTCTTAGTGACTGTGCAAGGTAAAGTACCAAACACTCGATCAGACACTTATAATTATGTAAATAAGTATATATCGCAGTTAGAATGTTCGTTTTGGAACAATATCCCAAAAGAAAAATAGCTTACTGCTTTTTAGAAATTCTTATATGATTTTAAAGGAAAGTCATTGAAGTGGAGACGAACAAAAGATTATTTAAAAATAGGTACTTACACTCTAATTTTCTACTTTATGGTTCAATATACCTACGTTCAAATTCGTGCCTAATCGATAACTATACATATTAAAAAGTCGCTTTTCGAGTCTGTCTGCTGTGTTTGCGTGCGTAATTCTTCTTAACTACGCAACGGATTATGACGGTTTTCATGATCATTACATGAATTTATTCTGAAAGATTTATATATTTACATAATATAATTATCACTATTAAACTATTTAATGTCGATGTTTAGTCAAGTTTTAAAACGAAACAGGCACGGGTTACGAAAATAAGTTACGCAGTTATAGCTGCTATTGCGTAACTTATTTTCGTAACCAATTATGACTAACATCTTTCATTAGCAATTTGTTTCAAAGCGATTCAGATTGTGTTTGAGCGCGTATTACGCAATTAGGGTGCTGATAAAATAAAGTCTTAAATAAAGCAATAAAATTAACGTATTCTATTTTCAGGCCACGGCACCATGGGACTCAGCAACTCTATTGGATCGAACACATTCGACATTCTACTGTGTCTGGGTCTGCCTTGGCTGATCAAATCGCTTGCCTACCCTACAGTTCCCGGCCATCATTGGGTAGGCTCATCACATCTCTTGTATTATCTTTCTTACCCTCCATTTAGATCGGCCACATACCTACATAAGGAATTCCGTTTCAAAATATCGATTCGGGATTTTGAAGGCAGCAAATTCATAAAGAATACGCCCACGTGTATGATAGATCCTTGATTTTATATAGATTTGCTGCCTTGCCAGACCAAGTGTTAAGTACTTAGAACACTCAGTTTCTGAAAGGCTTTTCTAACAGACTGTCAAACTACATCATGTTAACTACAATATTCATCTTGCGACTTATGAAATATCAATTTCATTATGATGAGAGTGTTCATAGCCA
Source organism: Lithophane leautieri (assembly GCA_949152455.1). Lineage (NCBI taxonomy): Eukaryota > Metazoa > Arthropoda > Insecta > Lepidoptera > Noctuidae > Lithophane > Lithophane leautieri. The sequence goes on along the minus strand of OX424458.1, from coordinate 14,313,473 downwards.
GCAATGAAGCACGAGATAAGAGCTTTAGAGTATGTGGGCAAGTTCCCCGGCGGACATCAATTTCTGTGAAGATGGATGGATGGATAACCGAACAGCCAATGGATTAACTTGAAATGAGGTTTGACAACTAATTCCAAAGGTTTTCAGAAATCAACTGTTAGTGGTTGGGTTTATCTACTATGTATTTCAATATTGCAGGTGTCAATAAACTCTAGGGGGTTATCGTACAGCGCCATCTCGTTGCTATCGACGCTGTTCGCGCTGTACGGCTGCTTGCTACTCAACAAGTTCCAGCTGGACTGGAAGATCGGCGTCACGTGCGGCCTCATCTACTTTGGCTACCTGGTGCTGGCGGCTCTGATAGAACTGAACGTCTTCTTCGATGTCAACCTGCCAATTTGCGCGCACTAAAACGAACAGCTTTGTTTCAGTTGCAGGCAGTATTTTCCGAGGTATTTTTGTAGAATGTAAGATAAGACATAGAATGTCTAAATTCCTAAAGAAAATGTCGAAGATAAAGTCTAATTCCAGACGTCTAGGAAATTCATTAAGTCTTTGTGAACAATTATACAATTATCATTATTATGTTATGTTCCAAGACTAAGGAATAATAAATACTAAAAAGTATGTTAGTACTTAAGTCAGTAATTTTTGTGGAGATTTAACTACATAAACGTTGCTCGAATATATATTTTTGTTCTTAACAAGTATTGTTGTGACAGTATTATAAGGCAAAGTAGGTGATTTTTAACGAGAAATTACTTAACTCTGTAAAGTAATTTTTCAATACATGAGCCAATAAACATATTCTGCTACACATATATAGATATATAGTAGGGTATTGGCTGTGACTGAAAGCAGTACCGATACCTACCTAATTTTGGTAAAAATAAATAATATTTTTGATGGTTCTTACAAACTTCCTGGTGTGTCTATGATACAATGATTTTTTCTCAAACATGCTTGGAAATTCCAACATGATTTTGACAACCTTCGAGATAAATTGAAATTGCTGTACTGGTCAAAAACAAGTGACGATGCGGCCGGCATTGTTACTATGAAAATCCAAATCTGTCATGTTTAGCGTCCGAATAAATTACTATGAAAACTCATATCTGCCGTGTTATTTAAAAATAGAATGAACTTTATACTTCAACACAAATGGCAACCAAATGTCTCAAAGATTTTATATCGATTTGACTTGCAAATAGAGCTGTTAGAAGTAATACATTAACAAATAGGCGCGTGAAAAATTATCGTTGTCCGTCATTGATTCTGGAATTTATACTTATTTAGATTATTTACTTAGTTTGAACTTCCGCGCGTTATTTGATAAAAGTAATACACAAGCCTTCGCCGCAACCAGGCATTGACGAACTCACGTATGTGTGCCTCGGCTTCGCCTCGGTCTACATTTTCACGATCATCCGTCATGCACCAATTGCAGGCCGCGTCAGTAATGTACTACTTATTCATTAGTAGGTACCTACCTACAATACACTTATTCTGTACCTAATATTGAACGTAATAAGTACGTGTTTTTCTGTTTTTTTTTTTTTAAATGTAATATCATTATTCTTTTTTTTTTTAGTTATAAACTTAACGTATAAGCAGGTAAGTAAGAGTTTTTATTCTTTTAACCATTCAAATAAAACAAAGTAAGTACCTATTTCCCTTAAACCTAAAAATAGAAACGACATTTCATAAATAGACCTTCGGGTCTTTGTCCTTGAACTGGTTACCTCGCAAAGGTTCAACTGAGCGTGTTGATGCCGGGTGACCTGTTTTAAAACCAGTCGGTTGCACCCACCCTGCTTTGCATGCTCTCTGAACCACAAAAAAAGATCAGGAGTCGTAGAAAATCGATAACCCATCCTTCAGATGATCGCGATCATTATAACTTAACCTTTATGTTGTAAGGCCAGAATGACTATGATAGATTAATTATTATTAAAAAAGCCTGTGATGTCCTACTGCAGGACAAAGGCCTCCCTACTCTTGCTACATCTCTCTGTTTAAAGCTGCTAAGGACCAGTTGCTGTTGAAGGAGTCCACCTTTTCCCGCCATTTCCGTCTGGGCCTGCCGTGATGACGCTTGCAATTAACAGGGACCCACTGGGTCGTAAGTTTGGCCCATTGGTCAGAGATTCAACGCCCATTACTCAAAGATTTTCATTGTATTAACGTGGCCACCTTCTGGGCCCAACTAATCGAAAAAGTACCAAGGACTTGAAAAGAGAGAACGACTTGAAGAGATTGTATGGACGTTTGTGCACTCATACGCATACGGTTCGTACAATTACTCGGATGGCCAAACCGGATCAGAAACGATCACGAATCGAATACGAACCGGATACGGATAAGTGGGCAAACGCCCTTACTACCCTGCTGACTGTGCCAATTTTTCGTCAGCTGCGCATGAGTATAGATTATAGTACTAAGATAAACATTATCTTTCTTCAAGGCAAAAAATAAGTAGGTTATAAGGTTACAATAACATTACACTTCCTGTAATTAAAGTTATCAATGACAATTTTTTATCAAACGATTTTATTTGTCTAATTTACGCACCAACCATTGATTGTTTAGTTTATGCGTACATAATATGGCAACCAATTAATTAATTGAGAACGAAGTATTTACAGACTCAAAAATTAAAAAGTAATAGAGGTAAGTACTTACTTATACCAGATAATTATCTTGACTCTTGTTAAGGCTCCCGCAGACGGGTACGACGCGACTCTGGTGGAGCAATTTCTATGAAAACTTCATGGAAATTATTCTGCGGGAGCCTTTATGGGTAACTTAAACCAAGCCCACTTATTTTGGCACAATGTAGAATACAATTGTCTAATAAGACAAGCTTATGTTTTTCGTATGTGGACCAAACTTTTATAATAGAACTCTTATAGAATTACTTGAATAGTTATTAGCAGTCTCAGTTCTATTCATAATTACCTGTTATAAGCGTATTTCTTGCTTCTGATTTCAGTATTAGTCATGGAAGTAAACAATTATTTTGTATAGGTAAGTGTAATATTAAGTGAGTACTTATCTACCTAACGTACTTATTCTCTATTTGCAATAAAATTAGAAATTTCAACAAACCTTTTTACAGTCCGTTCAACGGTTGGATGGCATTAAAAGCAAAAAACGTTACAAAATACCAACTGTCTACTGCAGCTGCCATTTGTCATGCCACCAACGCAATAGAAGTCAAAATCAGTTGAACGGACTGTAAAAAAGGTTTATTTAAATGTCTAATCTTATTTCAAATGGAGTAGGTATAGGTATCTACCTGTAGGTACCTTCTTATATGTTGTTGTAATTTTTCTATTTCCTGTCGACAGGAGATGGAAAAATCGTGTAAGTACCTAGTGTAAGTACATAATATTAAAATACGTGAACCTGCATAAACATAATATATTTTTATTTTTTACTCTAATTTTAAAGTTAAAGGTACTTATATATAATTTTATTACTTAAATATAAAAATGTTAACAGAAAAAGAGTTTTGATTCAAACTACATATGGGTATGCTACGTGTCTTTACCTAATGTACCTATGTGCGAAGATTATCCACTAGACTAGAGAGAAAAACTCACTTTCACTATTATAGACTGCGCCATGATCTTATAGAGTTACCGAAGTAACAATAATATTGAACATCTATGAGAACAGGTCAGTAGATATGTGCTTAAACTAATCCAGAGGCCTTTGAAGTCTAACGTATTTTTTGCACAAATTGGTGTCTATCTACTTTACTCCTGGGCATAACATTCCGCTTATTTTACAATTTACCAATTATTCACAGTAAACAGTCAATTAGGAATCATAAAGAAATAAAACTGCCTTCTACCGCAAATAAAACATTTTAATTGGTAACAAAAAATATCAGGCTCTACAGTTTCTTCCTACTGTCCCGCGTACGTTATGAATTAATACAGTTACGTGTAGCTAAATGTATTGCAACAAAATATAATTATTTACACGTTTAGCTGTTGTAAAGCTGCGTATGGATTAGGTGCGGTAGCCGCGCCTCGCTCGACCGAGGCAAACCGTTCAATTTTTCAGCAACTTCGAATTGGCTTGCACGGTAACTCGCATCACGGCAGCGTGATGCGCAGTAAACATCAGCACGAGGAGCTGTTGTGGGTGTTTATAAGGGCTGGGACTAGCTGGCGGGTTTACCGTGGATAAATCGATTTACACCTTAAAAGAAACGTAGACCCAAGTCGCCAAGCGAAGTACTAACAATAAAATTATGATTTAAAAAGTTGACGTGACATAACGCCGCACATGGTAAACGAAAAGTTCTCACTGGATATCTACCAGAACACAACAAGAACTAATGATATAAGGCACAATGAAAAATAATAATTTTGTCATAACACATAAGACGTTCAACTTTTCCATTCCGACGCGTAAAAGTGTAAAAAAGAAGACAATACATAATCGGCATTCTTAATTACAGGTAGCACACGCGATTTGCGGCATCACACGCATTAGGTGATGTGCACAGACACAAAGTGATACGTTCATGCATGTAGAGTAGGTACCTACTCGTATTATGTATACGGTAATGTAATAACGTCGGGAAACACGCCTTCCGTCTAGCAATATGTAGTTGACACAAACTATAGACGTACCTACAACATATATCGAACTTATGTAGGTATTTATTAAACGAATGATGGTAAGTATGCGAAAAACAATGATCAATCGAATGATGCTGATAAAATATGAGATACTCGTATAAATAACGAAAGAAATGAACAGCACATTATATTAATATCACTACTTACCTATCAGAAATTATGCAATAGTTAAGAACCCTTATAAATAATAATTAATCTAGGTAACCTACCTACCTACACTACGGCTGGGTATAAAATAATCTATTAGTCTGTCCCAAAAAGTTGGCGGTCGTTTTGTTGAAGAAAACACTGAGGGAACGGACGACATACAAATTTTAATCGGCTTTCGCTGTGCTGAATGCATCACGAAAGGATAGGGGTGTTTAATGAGAGGAGAGATGGTTGTCCCCACCAAGCTCACGGTAGGCTTGGCGAAGTTAATGGGCTGGCTCTTGACCACCTGCCGCTGACTCGCACCCCCCAGCAAAATGATCGGTATCGAACTTCCTCTGGTGGAACTCGTCGGTGATCTCGTCGAACTTATATATGGTCTGAACGACGACGGCCTGGTTGTGGAAGTAGGCGCAGTCTCAATAATTTCATGAAAGATTGATTCGTCGTAGTCCTTGTTCTCTTCAATAAAAGGTGCAATAAAGACCACCTGACGCAAACTGTTAATATCCTGAACTAATTTTGCGTGTTCATTTAACAAATGATCGCTTCTTGGTATTATATTGTCAATAATATTGTCCATTCGTCGCGACATCGGCTCCATATTGAGTGAAAACTGAACAGGTAGTGTGGCAGAACGTTTGGTGAACATCTTTCTGAACATTGGGTTCTGGGAACGCCATCCTACGTAACATAATTAACAAATTATTAAAACAATTACAAAATATAAAAATTGTAAGTACTCGTAATGAATACGCTTTACCTTCTTTGAACATTCTTCCGATTCTATCTCGATTAAGTGTTGCATATTCGATGCAGCTCACCTGAAACGAAATGAATTAATTATGATAAGCAGTATCTAGTATTTGTATAATAAACTGGTATTTGGGCGACAAGTACAATAATATCGCAATGTTATTAGCAGTCATTTAGTACACTTGAAGTTCAATAACTCGCTTTAGGCGTAGGTAATACAATGCATTTTCGCTTGGAATATAGAAACAGTTCGCTCACATCACATTTAAGACACATATAACTATGTAGATATGAATAGCAAGCAGAATTTAAAATACTTAATTGTAATTGAAACTATATCTAAATAAGTAGTTCCTTTTATATAAAACTGGTTGAAAACCAATGCAATGTCAAGGTATGAAAAATGTTTTATTAGAACCTTTTCAGGATCACCGTCGTCATCGAGCAAAGACATATACTTACCTATGTCCCTACCTATATCCGATAGGTAGACACCTAGCTACATACCTAATTAATTACTAAAATAATAACGACTTAATTATACATAGTTAGGTATACCTACGTAATTATGTATCGTTAACATGTATAGCGTGGTTAACATGAAACAGTATCGTAAATATTACCTGCCGGTAATAATTATCTATTAGCTTGCCGATTTAGCGGTACATTGATTTCTGAATATGGAACTTTTAATGTTCATTAAAAAAGCAATGTTTACAGTGAGAGTATAATTTTTTGCTCTAAGTATTTTATTGCATAAATTACCGAATTAGCATTTAACATTAGATACTAGTTTTTTTCCAGGTAGGTTCAACCACAGATTACAATTATATATAGGGTAGGTTCAACCAACAAATGTATTAAAAGTCAACCAAAACCTGTATTATCGCATAGGCTATAGAAAAGCTCAATAATGTTTATGCTCTGACGATACATACAAAATTACTTCTACAATTATTATTTTGCGCTCCACACTTTTCGATATAGGAATAACTAGCTGCGCCCCGCGGTTTGCCCGCGTAAGTCTCGATCCCGTAGGAATATCGGGATAAAAAGTATCCTATGTGTGAATCCAGGTTATAAACTATCTGTTTGCCAAATTTCATCCAAATCCATTCAGCCGTTTTTGCGTGATTGAGTAACAAACATCCAAACACACAAACACAAACTTTCACATTTATAATATTAGTAGGATAGTAGGATTCGACTATCGGATTGACAGCTATTAGGGTAGACTATAGGTACCTACATAAAGTATATCCTAATAGCTGTCAAAGGGCAGCCAACGCACACATTTATAGATAGATACACTTTTATCCGATTTTTGGGGATGGATCAAAAATTCTAAAGCGTAGAATATTCCTTACGATGCACTTACCTAAGTCACTGCACACTTACCTATCCTAAATAATTAGAATTAACTAAGTAACGTACCTCAGTTGTAGGCCCATAATGCCGCTCAGGCATGAGGGGCATGCCCTCAGCTACGACCAAGACCTGCACCAACACTACCAGCCACCACATGTTATTACCACTGACTGCCAGCGCCAGGTTTGTGCTCGGCCCCACCACATACGCTGCTGGGGTGACTACGTCGGCTAAATACTTTTCCTCGCAGTAAGAAATGCCAACAATAGTAGGTACGATTATTTATGACGGTAATAGACAACTAAGTTATGTTTTACCGGGTTGACTGCGATAAGAGTAGTTATATGAAAGCGTATTTATAAGGTTATGAGGAAACCATTCAATGATAAGCACTACTGCCAAGCCGTGGTAAAAAAAAATAACCAGCTAGTTTCATGGCGTGGCTACCATTCCAAGGTTAGACCACTTACGTCAAACATAGGTACTCTCTTATGTACCTGTCTAAGTGCCTATCATCACCCGGAACGTGGAGGCTCCTTCTACGTCTACAGCAACGAGAAGAAAATGTATCCTATTGAGAATGCATTACCTAAGTAGGTACACATTGATGCGATTAAATGTCTCGCTAATGGTGGCACGTGTGTTGGATCATTCGGTGCCCTACAAAATGGTTGAGCTGGATGGTGCTGATCCACGTGTCATGTTCGTGAACGGGCGCCGTCAGTTGAGACTGGTCATCTCTTATCTGCGAGGGCTTATTTTTTAATCTTATATTTTGAATTGTTTTTGATTATTTTTCGTTTGACATTGTTCTCACATTATAGAAGCACCAAGAATACTGTACCCAGGATTTTGTAATATCTATATACATTTTTAAAAGATTGTCCTTGGAGTTTCTTGCCCGTTCTTCTCCATAGAGATCTACGAATTGGAATGGGCAACTAGCTTCAACTTTTTGACTAAATGGTTTTATTGAAATAAATGCTTTGAGTTGGAGTTTGCGGAATGTTATACTTTCAAGAGAGGGTTTTGGACTTTAAACAAGTTTACCTATTGGTTACATATCTAAGCCATAGCAAACATGATACTTTTAGCTAGCATCGGTGATGGGCGACTTAGCGACTGTCCAAGCTATCATTTAACTTGCCTTGTTAGTAAGTATGTATTACTCAAATCTTGCACGCTGAATTAAAACCACTTCCTTTTATCCTACGAAGTTGAAATTTTACAAGTTGGTTCAGTTCCGAAGACAATATTCTACATCCAGGATTGGCTCCAGACTAAGGAAATCTACAAATAGTGTACGGTAGAAACACGAAATTTAATATTCGCATTTAATTAAGTCGTTCTAAATTCTACCATGACCTGACTGCTTCACCCAGAATTAGCTCCAGACGAGGAAACTCCTCAGCGGTCAAAAGTACGGACACGAAATTTACATACTTAGGTACCTACGCATTTAATTATGATAGTCCGTTCTAAAGTCTACCATGATCTGGCTGCATTCAAGGTTGGCTCCAGACGACGAAACTCCTCATCGGTCAACAGCAGAGACACTATATTTTTTATATGCATTTAATTATGATAGTCCGTTCTAAAGTTTACCATGACCTAGTGGAGCCCGTGGCTAAGGAGGAGCTCGTGACTAAGTAAAAAAACATGGATCAAACCGTGCGTTGATCCATCAGGTTAAGCTACGCTTGCCGGGATTGGTCCGTGGATGGATGAACTTCTTTAAATACCGAGACTCCTCCGTGCCTCGGAAAGCACGTTAAGCCGTTGGTCCCGGCTGTCAGTCGTGGATTTTTGACAGTCGTTACGGATCCTACCAAAAGGTATCGTATTACCCAATACCCAGTCAGATATGCAGTCGCTCCATGGTATCGGTGTTCAGCTACATCCAGTTAGACTGGAAGTCGACCCCAAACCCCAGCATAGTTGGAAAAAGAATAACAGGGAACTCTTCAACGGTCAACAGTACAGACACGAAATTTATACCTACATATAAGCATTTAATTACGATAGACCGTTCTTAATTCTACCTTAACTTGACTAACTTGACTGCCGCACCCAAAATTGGCTCCGGACGAGGAAAATCCTCAGCGGTCAACAGTACCGTGATACTTACGCATTTTTTGTTTTTCCTTTCTTCTGAGATTACGTTTTTTACATAAAATTTGCACTTTATATACATTGCATTATAACTGTCTCAATTTTCTGTTGTAAGACTGTTAACAGATTCGTCTCAGGTTAATAACTTTGCGCGATTTTGCGCGAATTCTTTGAGCGAGTCCAGAAACTTTTCACCTTCAATGAGCTTAACCCTTACATTATAATATCTGTGACCCTTAGTAAGTTTTTTGTACCTAACATAATATGGATCATTGTTGTCTTAACGAATTAATTAAATTTAGCACATCTCTGTCTTTAGCCTTTCCAAGGTAGCCTTACGTGAGTTTCGATGCCACAGATCCATGGCGATATGGTGCCATAGGCATAGATCTATCAAGCCAACCGCCCCGAGTAGATGTCAGCACGCACGCTTGTGGACAGAATGTGCTCCTAAATAGTATCAAAGCAATAAACTGCCATAACAAACTATCCATGTTAAACTATCCATGTTTTTAGCAAATAAATGATATTTCTATTTCTATTTCTATCGAAAACGAACTCGCTATCGATAGTTTTAAAAAAGTATTACGATATTACATATTATTAAACAAAGTCCTCCGCCGCGTCTGTCTGTCGTCCTGTTCGCGATAAACTCAAAAACGACTGAACCGATTTTCATGCTGCTTTCACCAATGGATAGAGTGGTTCTCGAGTAAGGTTTTAGTATATAAAAACCGTTACCCACGCGGGCGAAGCCACGGTCATCAGCTACTATAGACTAATAATGTTTAAGGTGTAGTCCAAGAGCTAGACCGCAGAGTTTACGTAAATATATTATATACTACGTTCTATCTAGAGTTTACACGTAAGCTCTTCGATCTAGCTTTTGGACTATGATATCGTATTGAACTCATTATTATCTTCTAAACTAAGACCCGACTAAATCTGTGACTGGGCGAAAAATATTTGGGAGAAACAGAACTTCGCTAGGTGATGATCGGCCACCTATAAACCCTTATAACTTTTGAACCAGTGACCGACAAATTCTGATATTTGGCGCCAAATCGACAAATTAGCGACTATTGTGTTATCAAATTTAAAATCCCTGCTGGTGGCCATGCCAGTGTCAATCACACAGTGGCCGCGGCGAGTGCGCGGGCGGCAATATTAATCATCATCATCAACAACCATCCAACCAAAATCCCGAGTACGATCTTCATTATTCAGATTATTCATGACCTACGTTAAAAATAAAACATCCATAATGGTAAGGTATCTTTATTACAAATACTTAATGATACCTGTTATTTACAAGATAACAAAATGATACAAAACTTTTGAATCGTGTTCGTTTAGGTATATATTATGATCTTCAAAACCTAAATAAATCAGGTTCTGCTAATCGCAATCACTCAAGTTTGAAACACAAATTATTGTCGAAAAAAGTACACAATAGCAGAAAATAAATCTTTCAAGTTATTTTTTTACCGTCAATTTAACTAAAAGCTAATTTAACAACCTAAGTTTAAATAATAAATATTTACCACGCACCTCCGGTATCACTACAGTGAAAGAATTCTTAATTCGTTAGGAATGTGCCATCCTAAACACAATCATGTAGTATTTCGACGCACTCACTCAGACATCAAAGAAAGCCCATTAAAGAGAAATTTGGGCATCGTATATTATATTAATTAACGCTATGTGTCTAAACTTATATGTATAACACAGCAGCTATTGCTATTAAAATGAAACATCAAAAATAATAAAATCACACAGCGCGACATAAATATACGTATTAAACGCCCACTTCGATAAACGACAATATTTAAAACCACAGCTACTCACATTAAACAAAAATATAATGGAAATTGGGACTTGTAATATCTATGACTTCCCCGCGCACGTATACCCTTAGGCTACATCCACATAAGCGAATGCGCCGCGAATGTGCTGAATAAGTGCAAGTTTCTGTTACAATAGGTATTAACTATTACGTTTATTACGCGCAGACCGTCACCATCGTACCAACAGTTAGGATGGGTCTCTGGCGCAAGTCAAACCAGGCACGCAAAGTACGCAGAGGCAGCTCTTGCGTACTTTCCCTACAGATCGCGATACGTAGTGCACGGCGAGATGCTCGATTGCCTATTAAAAATAGGCGTATTCGCGGCGCTATTGCTTATAAGGACGGATCCTTACATAGTCATTTTGACTTTTACATAATAATAATAATAAATTAAAGTTAAAACCTGAGGACTCAAATTTATGTAGTAATAAGCCGAAATTATAATACAATTTTAATTGACATCAATTGTTGCAATAAGAAAAATAATACAATTTTTTTAAATCAATGTCCCTATTTCTTGCGGTTACTATATTCAGACAGATCGTATTTAAACTGCTGCAGCAAGCAGCTCATGCAGTTATGTCAACTTTAAAATTACAAGGTATCGGATTTCTTTAATTAAATGTTCCAACACCTGGTTTGTTTCTTTACAATAATTACGTGTTACAACATAGTAATAAAATCAATCAATCATACAAATCAATCAGATCAATTGGCTACAATTTTACAAAAGCAGGTACTTTGCAATTATGGTAAAAACTAGCAAGACGTAGAAATCGAATTTTTGATTTTAGTATATACGATACTTTTGCAACTTTGAGAGTGGATCATGATCAACATTGAAACATTTTCTGCCCACTATGAAAAGTCACTAAAAGAATTCTAAAAAGTAAAACTGAAATCACAAATAACTATTGATTATTCATTCACAATATTATTATTTTGTTCACCTCAATGAAGGGTATTGACAAACTTCACCTTCGTGAATAAGATCCCTAGGCTGTTTGAAAACCAAACTAGCATCTTTAGCATCATCAAACAACCGGTGGCAAGACAATCATAGGCTTTTCTCAAATAAGAAGGTCATCATCGCATCGTCATGAGGCGAGCGGTTTCGCAAATAAGACCTTTGTAGATGGCATTCTACAAAATATATACATTGCACCCAACTTAATACTTGGTAAATATAATATTTGTATGAATGTTTAGTAAGCTATACAAATAAAGAATTAATGTTTTATTTAAATAAAATATTTCAATAATTATAAGATCTATGAAAAACAACACAGATGTATGCTGTTCCCAGCATATTCATTTAATTAATGCAACGTAGACAATCTTCCTATGCTATTTAATAAATACGTGTCTCACATTTTATCTTTCAACACACCATTCAGACTCGTCACAAGCGATTCGCAACATTCAAGTCGGTGTCCAAGTATTAGTTTGAGTCATTTTCTACCTACGACAATTCCGGTGATATGAAACGTCTTCTATGTGTTTTACTTATGATATCAGATTTAATATACATATTTTACCCTGAAACATATACTTTTGGTCGCAATGCATGCATAACATGTGAATCACTAAGAAGTTAATAATACCGAGCGAAAAATGACTTCATCTACATTATTTATTACGAAAGATAAATCTAAAAAAGTAATTATTTCCGGTGCAACATTTTATCATTTATCGACAACTTTTGAGACGAATACAAAAGTGTTATGGCCTATTTCGGCACCTCCTGATAAGAGAATAGTTAACTTATCTGGTAGATTATTTTAGTTCCCCATTTTAAGTCATTATTAAATTCTGGTCATCGTACGTCGTGAATCGGGCCCCTGGGCTTCTAAATAATTCAATATACAAACTTTTATTTTGTTTGGGTCTTTTTTTTTTCCTGTCTAACTTTACACGGCTGCCATCTGGCGCCAGAAACCCAATTATAAATCAGCAACCTATCATGTAGGTACTAGCGATTTTGATTATGAAAGTCGATTGTTTAGCGAACTTGCAGAAGTTAACTTCCGCAAACAAACATCAATAGCTACTACTTGTCAATATTCACATTGATTTACCGTGTACTCGTACATCGAATAGTCTGAGACCACAGCTGCCTATTGGTAATAGTATCTAAACACAATGGCCATAAATCTGCGACCGAAAACAAATAAAATCGACCGCTCTTATAAAATAATGTACAAGACAAAACATTTTTTGTAACTTATGAACCAGTAATGTTACAGAAATGGGGCAGAGTTTTATCGCAGACGTAAACTTGAGCAATCAAAATTGCTAGCGGACATCGTGCAATAGCTTCAATAGGTACACCAGTTTTCATCATGCTGTAAAAACCAGGCTTGATAAGACTCACATGCTATCTATGACAGGCTTTTCCAATATATTCCTTTTGAATTGTTTTCCCTGTACAGGCTAATTTGTAAATATTTATTCAAACCCAGGGTGGGTTTCCAGACTCCTAATTTAAGCCATTCAACCTAGCGCACAAACCGGTTACACTATATACCTTAATAACTCAACCAGATTTGGCATAATCTTCTTACATAGTATGTAGATCATAGTTTACTTAAGACTTGTTACCAATTATGAATTTAGTTCGAAAATGTCCAACGCTTTTGACTACAAGCAAGCATTCATCGAATGCTCAAACTGTGAATTGCTATTAGCTTGACCATGGTACAAATATGGAACATCATGTTATTATATTACCAAATCAGGTCCTATCGTAAATTAATATTATAAAAGACGGACTCAATCAATATACCAACGCAACAACAATCTTCATACATTCTTTTATTTTACTACGTAAGACCCAGTTCCCATGACAAAAAATCTGACGTCTAGAGATCCTTATTATATGCCATAAAACCTTTCACATGACCGCACGTTAACGTGAATTCACGCATGCTTTGGAAACTAGATAATGTCCGTATACCGTATGTAGCTCATGTTAACGCGCGTCGGATATTTCTGTATGGGAACTGGACCTCAAACAAATAAGTTCTAATTTCAACTCCATTTTACCCCCCCTCACGGAATATGACATTATAATACTTACATAAAAAATTACAATACATCTAAGATTCGCTGAGGTATGTTTAGCATTTACGTGAGTTTGTTGCTCCACGTGATCAGTGTACATTCCAATTTATATACAAAATTACGTTACTTGTTACCAAATTTACAACATATAAATTTACAAATGACCGCCGTGCATCATTGCTTGTAAAAAACCAAAACTGAAATCTACTTCCGTATCGAATTATGATATAAACAATATATATATCACTGGCTTTTAAAGCCTAGGCAGTGTATGATACTCCTTTAGACCTCTAAATACCTATATCGCCGTAACAAGGGGTAGCTGTAGTTCTCTTATTGTGTATGAAACATTTATACGCCTAATACAATGTCGCTTTTAATCAAGCTTTTGCCTGAGTTGGAATGTACACTAACAGTGGAGTGCAAAGTGAAGGTCCACCACGCCAGGCGATGGCCCTACCGTGACCTTGTGCACGACGGCGACGGCAAGCTTGTAGCCCGAAGATGTGGCGAGCTCCGGCGGCATCCGTTCTGTAACAAGTGTCAAGTGTGATGTAGTTACATGTCGCTCGAGGAGTTTCCGTTGAGTTTGAGAACAACGCAATTACATGGCTTTCAAGATACTTACCATAATTAAATAATTTGAAAAATAATAGATCAACATAAACGAATTAGAATAATTTCGCACAAAAAAATGTTCCGCTTAGGCACGCTAGCAGCAACTAAAAAAAATCATTTATTTGTACAGTAACCGACCGTTAATATGGCACATCAGTTTTTGAAGAAGTATCGGCTTTTTAGAGCTTTCTCTCTGTTAATGATACCTGTGTGACAATCTCTTTCTGAAACTAGATCTGTCGTATCAACGTCCGGATACTGTATAACCCCTTGTACACACACGTTTTTCTTGCCATGAAAAACTATGGTTTATTCGCCATGTGTGGGCTCGGTCGTCAGTTGTATGGATCACTATGCAAGCTACTAGCGTAAAGAATCCGTGCCGTGTACAAAGGGCTTAAGTGAGTTATTTGTAGGCTTCTACAATAACGATACATATAGATTTTACATTTATGAGGATAATGGTATGTACATAACATGTAAATAATAATGAAACGTGATCATAATAATGAGTCATTCTCTAAAATCGCAGTTATTAACAAACTGTCGCACTCAAGAGTTTTTTAAACCAGGGTTGGACTCAATATTTTTACAATATCGACGAAAGCTGGAGATTCCTGACAAGCAAATTGAAAATGCTTCCAATCTGGGCAGGACAGAATTAGTCAGTTTCGAATCTGAGTACCGGCCGCCGATCGTCTACATTTCGCTAGTACGTGGTCTGTAAATTCAGTTAACTACTTTCAGGACTTCTGTCATGCACAACAATTCAACATCCTGTTCGTATAGACCGCTGGCGAATGTTTGCCCTTTGGTTTCGTTTAAATTGCATAACGTACACTATCGTACTTTCTCTTCTAAATATATGTCATCTGAGAAATAGCATATCGATAGCTCGCCTAGCGAGGCCAACAAACGCGACAATTGACCATATCCTACGTTAATTTACTTAAATTCAAACTCACATCTCAGTAAGCTAGCGAGCAGTTGAGGGCAAAGATAAGTAATTCAAAAATTACAGTTAGGCCGCAGTGTTTTATTTTTTACGAACTTAATTATATCGTTTCAGTAAAATAAAATCGCAAAATGTTTACGCAAGGCTTTGAGCAGCTTACGACTTTATTAACAACATGAATGCAATATACGGCAAATATTTACGAAAATAGTATAAAATTTCGCATTCCAAAATAAGACCTTCGGCATAGCATAAAAAATTGCGTCTACTTATGCGCAAAGCACAGCTATTACATGTGGGAGGCGTAGGGCCTGCGACTAACACCTTCCAGTACGTACTTTCACTCGCACTGCGCGCTATAGCAGTTATTTTCAGCTCGATCGAACGAAACAAGAACATAAATTCGCAAAATATTATTATGATAATGCAGTAGCAGCTCTTTAAGGAAAAGCTGAATTTGAATCATCTTTAAAAGGGTAATTCTAAAGCTAAAGTACATTGATTACAAACAAGATTTCGAATCAACTAAATAATTAACGAACTCAATTATATAAATATTGAGAGAGCTTCATAAAAACTTCAATATGGCCTGCAAATTATCGATAGTTACAACTTGCTTTAATAATAAGATGATGCCAAGCCTGTTATTAAAAAAAATATATTGCATCATAGACATGGGCAGAGCTAGTTGAGAAACATCCTCGAGTCAATAGTTCGTACTTTGTAATTTTTCATGTCTTATCTATACTCCAAAATCCAGAATAACTTATAGCCAAATTTTTATGCAGATGCAGAAAAGGTAACAAGTAGGTAACAAAAAATTTAAGATCTGCGGAAACTATTGCTAGCTTTAGTAAAAAAATATTCAAATATTACCTTAATCGTCGTCTTCAGCCGACGCGGACGCCGCTTTCACTGGCTGTGGTATTATAGTAATCTCATCGTTAATTTTCAATGGCTTCAGAAGGGAATCACTAGTGGCCTTAGCAGGCGCCGCACTCTTGCTTTTGTCCATGACTCGCTTGGCAACCACGCTGTGGGCCGAGTAAACGTGATTCTCAAACTGTTTATACATTCCGAAGGTCGCAGTGCACACGGTGCATTTGTACGAAAGATGAGCTGGCTTCAGTGTCAGGTTATGGTCCCTTGCCACGTGATTCAGTAGCTTCCACTGGTATACCTGTAATTTATATAAATTTCATGTTACTTGATGTAAAGATTGCGTTTATTTATTATTGATAAAAAAAACCGGCCAAGTGCGAGTCGGACTCGCGCACGAAGGGTTCCGTACCATTATCTATAAAAACGGTAAAAAAATCACGTTTGTTGTATGGGAGCCCCCTTAAATATTTATTTTATTGTTTTTTAGTATCTGTTGTTATAGTGGCAACAGAAATAAATCATCTGTGAAAATTTCAACTGTCAACTATTACGGTTCATGAGATACAGCCTGGTGACAGACCGACAGACAGCGGAGTCTTAGTAATAGGGTCTCGTTTTACTCTTTGGGTACGGAACCCTAAAAATGGACGATTTAAGGTACGCATTGACAGGCCCGCAAAGGCCCTACTCACGCACGGCACGCAAATAATCTTTGATCGTAAATCGGTGCGGGCGGTACGGATAGTGGATGCAGTGCTATCGGAAATCAAACAAAGTAAACAAATCAGTGGACGCGTACCCAGCGACTTCAAGTAGAACCCACCGTTTCGTGATTATACACTTAATGAATATTATGATGTAATACTATAAACTTTATTCGTCATTTCTTAACAGATATAAATTCAAAGAAACTTGTGAATAGTAAATAATGACTTACCCTGCCACATACGGGACACCTGCCAGCATCCTTTCCCTTGTTGGCGGCCTCTTGCATTGAGCTGGTGACGAGGCCGTGTGAACCCAGCAAATGTCGCTCTAGACCTTGATCGGTGAAAAACCTATAATAGACAAAAAAACAGTTGCATTCAAATATGGTTCGAATTATTCATACGTCAAATCTGAGTTGTGTAGGAAATGAAGCACCAAAATCACCGAATCAAAGTTATGCAAATAAGCATCAAAATACTATTTACCTAAATTGACATTTTTGGCAGTTAAGTGGTGGCCTGTTATAGATCATCTTAGGATGTATCTTCACTTTGTGTATCCACTGCATGTGATTCCGTAATTGTTCGAGGTCTTTTATATAACCGTCACAAATCTCACAGATCACGAAAGAACTCTTCGAGTTGGCCGCTGGCGGCGGCAGCTGCACAGGCGGTGGTTGCCGAGGCAACGGCGTAATAGAAATCGATGGTTGATGCACCGATTTTGGCTTTGCGTTATTCTAAAATAAAGAGTAAAACATTTATTTGTAAAGAACAGTAGTCAAACAATTTAAGCATTTCATTTGAAAATTGACAAAGTTGCAGTAGATATAATTATCTTTCCGTACAATTTCGACATTGTAACACAAGGGGTTGTACTCACAGCAACTGGATAATTTGAGGACAAGAGGACGGGTGCATTGTGTCTGACCATGACGCCACCGCGTAAGATCGGCACACCATGGACAGGCATGGCGCGCGCCGGCACGGACATGGCGGTGCGGCCCCGCGGCCGGTATGAGGAACTGACACCCGGCATTATGCCCGACACGCTCGTCGACTGCCGACCCTGACTGCTGCCAATACTACTTCGATTGAATGTGTTTTGGTAAGAACCCATCATATTATTCCGGGATCTAGTTATCTGAAAATGAAAGTAGGTATGCTGAAGTTATTTTTATTCATTATTTAGACTGTAATTTTTTTTGTACTGAAAGTGTCACAACAATAATTTATCATGCATTTACCTTTGGTATTTTAGCAGGAGGCTCCCATTCAAGTGCTGGAGCCAAATTCGTTTCAGGTTTGAATTTCTTGGCACAAGGTATGAGGTGGCGTGCCAATTTACCCTTGCCGTTGTCCTCGAAGAGACAGTTGGCGCACTGGTGATACGCAGGGGCTCTCTCTAACTTGCCTCTGATATTATGCTCAGCTTCCATGTGGTATAAAATGTCATGAGGACTTCGTATTTCAAACGCACAAAAGTTACATTTATAAACATTATTCTTCATATGTGGCGTCTCCAAGTGATGAGCCATTGCCAAGTTAGATTCTGTCTTAAAACTACAAAATTCGCATTTCTTCTGAGGAAATGAATATGGTGCATTATTTTCTTTGCTGAATTCAATATTTTTTATGAGTGAAGCAATAGAAGTTTCAGTACTTTTTGTGCTATTTCCCGATTTCTTTTCTCTATTTAATTTTCGGGTCTGTTGTTTTAATAAATCACTTTGTACATATTCCTGTACAAGACTTAAACCAATATTAATAAAAAACTTTCCAAGGGAACAGTCAAAATAATTATCTGATTTGGTTGTAGACACCACCTTATCTGCAATTAAGGCTGTAACATCTTTTATCTCTTCCATCGAGTCAACTTTATCTTTAATAATAATAGTCTTGTTTTCTTCATCACTCATTAGGATTTCATCCTCTGAATCTGTACTGGTTGAACCATCCCAAGACACATCGTCTTCTTCGGCGCCACGTTTCTTTTTCTCTAAAATATTTATCAATATTATAATAAAATAATAAGTATGGCTACAGCTGCATCATCCGTATATCAATCAGTGGCAGTACTGAGCTAAAGGAAACCTATTGCTTTTGTGGTAGACTAAACTAGATTTTGATATTATGGAAAATATTACTGTGAATATCTTATTCTCTTCTAAATAAAACAAGAAAGAAAAAAATGGAGTATTTTTTTATGAATTAGGAATAATACACTGGAAACAAAGTCGCACAACACTGCTTCAGCAACATGTTTACTGTGATGGGGGGAACAATTTTGCCTACCAGTGTTGCCAGCAACATGTTAATGTTATGTATTCATGATTAAAAGAACATCTAACATAAAATGAATGTTTAACGATTGGTGCTCAACATTGTTTCCAGCCTATACAGGGCTTGAAATTAAATATCATGGTAACTAGTTGGTTCTAGTTAGTCTAGCATGCCTAGCATGAGACTTTTTCTTGCTTTGCCTGTTAGTAAAAGAAAGCAATTCTCAAACAGTGCGCTCGTCGACGCTATCATGAAGTGAAATATAGGAAAGTTTACCTTTTTTCTTCTTTTTCTTGTCGTCCACTTGTTCGGCCTGCTCGGCGTCTGTAGTTGCAGACGGTTGCGCTTCCTCTTCAGACTCTACATCTTCGCCTTTTTCTTTTTTCTCCTGCTTTTCCTTTTCTAGTTTTTCTTTCTCTTTGTTTTCTTTTTCTTGTAACTCTTTTTCTTCTTTGGCTTTCTGTTCATCCAGCTCTTTACCCAGCAAGTCAACAAATTCCCTGAAGGGCTTAACTGAAGGTTTTTCATAAACATAGGGCACTATAAACGAAGGAGCTTCAACTACAAACATATCATCTGTTAATGAAGGTAGTATAGAAGGCTGG
The DNA here is from genome assembly GCA_949152455.1 of Lithophane leautieri. Lineage (NCBI taxonomy): Eukaryota > Metazoa > Arthropoda > Insecta > Lepidoptera > Noctuidae > Lithophane > Lithophane leautieri. The sequence continues at coordinate 14,293,467 of OX424458.1, read as the reverse complement.
GCAGATTGTGACGAGCTCTGAGTGGCCGCATTTGACTTGCTGCTAACTGGCGTGACCGTTGTCCCACGAGCTACAATGCTTTGATATAGACTTTGTGCACTTAAACTAGAGCTTATTGGTAGCCCTGAAGGTTTGTTAGAAACTGCAGATTTTTCAGAAGACAATTTATTGGTGTCTATGATAACAACGGTTGGTTCCTTTTTCTGAGTATGGTTCTGGTTAGACTTCATCTGCCTAGCTGCCATTTCAACTAAAGCTTTAGTGTCATTAATTACAATCGGCTTACTTTTACGTTGAAATGCTACTGGTGCCACTTCTATATCAGATTCACGACCACCATTTTCCATATCGTCGTTATATCGTTTGCGCTTTATTGCTCTACTGCTACGCCGCAATTGTACTTTGTTATCACTATTAGCTTTTTCATTTTCTTCGGCCACTACACAGTCATCATTATCACTTACAATTTCTTGAACTTCTGGACTTGGAGAATCATGAGAATTTCCATTTTGACTGAGAGACCCATCTTCATTTTCTAATATTATTATATTACTATCTTTTATTTTTATGACGCCTTCTTGTGATTGGTCATCTGCTACTTCTGGGTCACTATCTGAATTGATACTTAATGTATCTACTCCCCTGAGTTCACCTTCGAAAATATCGTCATCTGACGATTCAATATCTGAATCAATCTCAGAATTCTGAAAAAATTGCATATGTAAGAATCACATTTATTAATTTATGGGACCTGATTATTGAAACAAAAGTTTGAGGTAGGGGTATAGTGTATTCTCTTACTGTTACAGATATTTAAACGGCATGTACTGAACACTTTTAGTTTTACCTATTGTACTCGTTAAATTACGGCGTTAATAACGCCTATTTGAGTGCGCTGGACTGGAGGCATTATGAGGGGTAGTAAAAGGTCTAGAAAAAAAAACCGGCCAAGTGCATGTCGAACCACGCACAATGAAGGGTTCCGTAGAAGGGATGAATTTATCCTACAAACTTAACATTGTAGTTGAAAAACTTGTACTTGAAAAACATGTTTTTGCAACTGCAAATATAATATAAGTTGGTCGATAATTACTCGGTAACTTGTGGAACCTACGTGGCGGTGATAGTTTTCTTTTTAATTTCGTTATATGTACTACTGGCGTGAATTTTTTCACATAGCCAAAACCAACCATTTCTGGCTGGCAGGGGGGACACACTTGACTCTAACAAAAATTAGCACTTTAAAGCTTAATATTTCGCAAACGGATCCCTGAGTCCAAAAATGGTTTTCACAAACTGACATTATTTTTAAGCCTTTCCAACTATGTGGGATTGACGAGAAAAAAATAGCGTCCCCACTTTACGGGTAGGGGAGGTACCCTAAAATTAAAAATATTTTTACGATTTTTTTACCACTTTTTCGGAGTGATTTATATTACATCTTTCTAGTACCAACAGTCTCTGAGCTAAGCCGCGAACAGACGGACGGACAGACAGACGGACATGGCGAAACTATAAGGTTTCCTTGTTGACCTACGGAACCCTAAAAATAGGGGTCGTTATGGGCCGGCAGTGGGGATCGTTATGGGCCGGCAGTGTTTTTACACGTTTTTAGTGATATGAACTCAGCAGCTAGCAAGTCTTTTTTTTCGTGGCTACTACTTTAAGTATGTAGAGAGAGATACGCTTTATCTGTAATTTTATTTTTAAAGTCGCTTTTCGTGTTTGTCTGTATGTCCGCGTTGTTCTTCTAAACGACACAAAAGATTTTGATGAGATTTTCACCATCGTTTAGAGAATTTATTCCGGAAGGCTTATGTGTATATTAACTACGTTAATACTAAAGTTACATATAACTAAGAAATCTCGATGTTTTGTCAAGTCGTAAAAACAGTGCGAAGCAGAGCGGGTCGCTACTGAGTAATAAACAATAATGGTCTGCTTCGTCAAAAAATGGGGGTGGGGGTAAATCAGGTTGTTCGATAACAACTTTTTGTGACAACAACGTTGTTCGAAATAAGTTTGAGAAGCTGTGATCCTCATAAATTGTACTGTGCACAACATCATTAAAAGGAGATGACGTTATTAAGTAGTACGAAATCCGATTATAAAGGTGTCCCAAAATTTGCGATTTTGATTTATTTCGATTTTTTATTTAAATTTTGATTTTATTAGGCCCTACTCTACCCCAAATTTTATCTCCTTCGCACCATACTCATCGCGTCCTCAATGAGAGCGAGACGAAGTGGGGTGCTGGCGGCTCTCATCAAGCCTCGAATAGTTTAGGTAATTGCTTTTTACGGTGAAAATAAGGGTAAAAAAAAAAACATAATACCTACTTTATAGTTAGTTCAGTTAGTATGCCAAGTTTCATGATCTAATTTGAAGTATTTTTTTAATACCAGCTATTTATAGTTCGGTTTAGAGGTAAATTTTGATATTTTTACCTATCGAGAAAATTTCATGTAATCGTGTTTTCGCCGAACATAGAACCTAGCATAAATCCTCAACTTTAACATATATTTATTTCGAAATTGATGCTGCAGTATTTTCGGCATAACGGAGGATCATGCTAAGCATTTTGAGGTAGGGTCTTAATTCACTGGAATATAACGTAGAAACCAGCAGACATTTCGAAAAAAAATTGGTAGTACCTACTGATTGTATCAATGATAATATTAAATTAAACTTATACATTTATTTATTTTACACCTAATATAAAACGAATTTAATTGAGTATTTGATTGTTGATTGAATTAAAATTGAATTGGCGAAATGTGGGTGTACTATAGATACACTACTATTAGACTGACCCTAACCCTTTGGAAAATACAGGCGTGATGTTATGTAAACAATCACTATTACAATATGATTTAAAAAATTAACAAAAAGAATGTAAGCCCACGGGGGTCTCCAAATGACTTTAACGGAATTCGCGCTCAAAAGTATTTGTTGAAAAATCATTGAAAACGAATAATTGTAGAATGAAGATTAAGTACCTACTACAAAATTAATTGTTGATGTTAAGTTCAGTACCATGTAATGTAGTTTACTTAAGGACATACCTACCAGTACCTACAACTAAATCTCAATAACGTGGTATGGAACACTAAATGCGTAGTAGGTACGACTAATGCAATGCTATATACACACACGCAGTGTCTTACGAGGAAACAGGGTCGGTCTTTTCTCGATAGAAACACTCTCGCCTGTTTTCTCTCTGGTTTTTGACCTTAAAGCAATGATTTTTTACAGGAAAATAAATATCATCTAGGTCTATGCGATGCCCCTATGTTTTCCTTTTTGATGATACATTATCTGTAGAAGCACTAGAACCCTCAGAAAATGCTCAATATTGCCTGTTTAGACCGTTGTCAACAGAGGCCTATTGTACAAATTTGACAACGATTAATGAAAAAAGAAAAACATAGGGACACCGTAAATATGTTTCTTATTCAATTTATAAAATATCTTTCAAATTGGTTCAATATTGGACTAGGAAAAAGGCGAGAGACGAACCTCGAATTATGACTTTTTACTTAGGCTATTCAGACGGATCTGCAGCTGTCCTTATCACACGAATAGCGGCCGAGCGCTACAGCGATAGTTTCTTCAAATACCTAATTTTCAAGTCTCTCCGCCCGTGTTTCCTCTTAAGTCGTCGGCGACTCGCTGGCGATTTCAAAATCTTACGTGCACACAGACTGACATCCGCTGTCAAAATCTGTGTGGACGTGAGAATTTGAAATCGGCAGCGAGTAGCGGTTTCAGCGCTGCAACCACGCTGCTGTCGCGCGATTGTTTGCGGCTAATTTGAAGGCGCCTTAAGGTCATCACACATTATAAACGCACCGCTCCAGCGCAATATCGGCCCGGCACAGCCTCGAAAAAATTCCACCCGCTTGTCGCCAACGCGCTGTCAGCAAGACGGCTCCGCTCGCTACTGGCACACTTGTTGTTCACGCGCCGCTTACTACTTGGTACCTCACCGTCCACGCGCCAACGGCTAGTTTTCAGATTACAGACAGATTTGCGAACATTAGTGAGTAATCTCGCTTGAGAAGCACGCGTTTCTACGTTATGTCTCAGTTTACTCTACGCGAACTGGCAATCATAGCTATTGCACTCGACGAAGAAGAGAATAATTAGCAAAAGAAAAAGGAGATATTTGGTGCATATCATGAGCGGTCAAGGTACGATATTGTACCTGTATCGTAATTTTTGGAAGGCGCGCGTGCCCCCTTGTCTCTTACGAGGTAGACAAGCAAAAAGAGAATATTGGAGGTACTTAAGGCAGATACGGGATTCCGTTTCGAAATATCGATTCGGAATTTCAAAGGCAGCAATTCCATACAAAATCAAGGAATTATTTCTTTCTTTATGTGGCCGGCCTAAGACATAGATCGCGCGCGGGCGGCGAGGATTAGGTACCCACACGGACGGCAAGGCGCCGCGGCAAACTGGATCGAAAATGACTCTCGAAGCCACAGGAGCTTAAATTGTGTGGTTTTTTGTGTCGGTATTTTGCTTGAAATTGCTTCGAATAGAATAGCCAATATCATGCATAAATATATCATAGGATGCAATCTGGTAGGCAGTGGCAACATATTTTTATTTATTTTTTAAATATTTATGTTGCTATTGCTTATATCTCCAGAACGGAGAGAATAACCAGAATATCCTTGCACACGGTGATATAACTATTTACTTATGATTTTTGAGATAACTAGCAACTCGCTCCTGCCGTGCACGGTTTTTACGACTAGACGAAACATCGAGATTTCTTAGTTATAAGTATTACTTTAATATGAACGTATTATACACATAAACCTTCGAGAATAAATTCTAAACGATTGTGAAAACCTCATCAAAATCTGCTGCGTCGTTTAGAACAACGCGAACGTACAGACGAAACACGAAAAGCGACTTTAGTTTATAATACTTATAGATTGTAGATAAAGTGTGTCTCTATTTACTAAAACAGCTGGACATAGGACTCTCTTAAATTAATCAAAACATGTTCCTTCTCCTTCAATAATCAGATAACAGATTTGCAAACAGGCAAATTCCAGAAGTGTGCCTGACTTTGTATGATAGATTGGGAATTTTTCGACAACATAATATTACGGTAAAGTTATAAAACTCTACATATAGAACTCCTAATAAATCAAATTTACATCGATATTTTCAAGTATTTATTATTTACTAACAACCCGCTCCTGCTTCACACAGTTTTTACGACTAGACAAAACAGAGATTTCTTAGTGCCTTTAATATTAGCGTATTATACACATATACCTTCCGAAATAAATTCTCTAAACAATGGTGAAAACCTCATCAAAATCTGTTGCGTGGTTTAGAAGAACAACGCGGACATACAGGCAAACACGAAAAGCGACTTTAATTGAAAACTTGAAAATATCAATGAAAATTTATTTTATTTGAAAAAATATGAGTAGATACCTCTTCCTGGGTGATTTCAGTGATGCGGGTAATGGTAGTGGTACCTTTACCAAGTGCCCTTGCTTGTTCTGCTTCTTGATTCTTTTCAACCATGATCTTGTGCAGTGTTTCATCATTAGCATTAGATTTAACCCGGCAACCGGTCATAGACTCTGGGTATGATTCATTACTGTTGCCACAGTTATTTTCCAAAAATATTATGTTGCTGTTTTCATTTTCAGGTAGTTCTGGGTCTTCAGTTGACAATTGTATACGATGTTCTTGACTGTCACTGCCATTACTAATTTCATTTTCCAAATCCTCTGTTGTACTGTGAGCCGTATCTCCTGGACTACTTTCACTGTCTAAGTGATTACTGTCCTCAGTGTTATTGCTATTTTCACAGAGATTAGTTGCATTCTCACAGCCTTCTGTGGCAGGTTCCTTTTCATTTTGCAAACTGTCAGGTGGATTTGGGGCAGAAGTATCAATAGGATTTTCCATAGTGCCATTTACTTTGCCATTCATGTTGATATGAATCTACATTCCATGTGAAAACACCTGTCAAATCAAAACAACATTCAACATGAGGTTGTTTGTTTTGTTTTAGGGGTTGTATCAACAACTGGGAATAATCATGTAAAAGTTATGCCCATCAACATAAAGGAGTATTTTTGTGATGATTATGAGAGAGAGACACCAAGTATCTGAGCGTCACATTTTATGTAGTGAGTGGCGCCCCTCCTACCCGCCCTTCTCCCCCCCTGGCAAGGCGCTAGCAATCAAAATGGCGCCGTTCCATGGTATAGCTGTCTAAAGCTACGTGTACATAATGCACAACGATTATAAAGGTCACATATCTTCAAATCACAGCAGGCTGAAAAGCAGTTATATTTTCCAAGACCTACAATACTGTTGATGTACAATCAATAACTTATGTTGTCAACGTACAACACACGAACTTTCGCTCCAAATACCATCATGTGATTTTAAACCATTGAATAACCACAATTACCTCAAATCTATGTTATTGATACAAGTAAAAAAGTGCATCTCATTCATATATGAAAAGTTTTCTACAATTAAAGTAAGGTTTTGAAGTAAACAACTGATGCCGGTATTCAATATAGCAAACAAAAGAATATCAACAAAAACATTAACTTAGATGCTGGGTATCCAAATAGAATTATTTTTTACATTACCTAGTCCAGTCTGCAATGCGCTGTCGGTGAACCTTTTCTGGTACTCGGTCACTACTTGGTTATTTCAATGGTGGAACCCAGAACAATTTTTTATAATTATATGTACACTATACACTTTATATGAATTGAAACCAAACTTAAAACATAAAACAAACTCAGGAATAAACAGACACCAACAGTTCTGAGTACATAATTATTTTAAGCATTTATAAAATTACAAATTGGGCATTAGTAAATGATCCCTCACCACCGTACAAATGCAATATGGCGGAGACGAGTCAGTCACGTGACTTCGATAGTAGCGTACTCTGTCTTTATTGCGAATATTGCGTTAACTACATTTCGAAAGAAAGTAGAGTAAAGGTGGCGCCACACGTTTGCCTACCTTGGGCAAGACTTTTGCCATCGATGCGCTAAGGAAGGATACAATAATGATAGTATAACAGGACCAAATCATTAATTGTAATCTTAGTAATGCTTAGTAGAAAAAAAAACGCAGCGATTATGGAGGATGCGATATGGTAGCCCGCGAAATTAAAATTTTCTTACTTTTTTGCAGTTTGTAGGTCAGGTCGGAGTCAGGTTTTAAGTTGATTAAAAAAATTCTAATACTACAAAATAAAAAATAACTAAAAATCTTTTTAAAAACAAGCTTTTAGCGAACTAAAAAGTATTAAATAAAACTTAGGTACCTATGTAAACATAGAATTTTAATATTTTCTTAAAAGCTTGAAGCGTAAGTGTTCATATTGCTTATAGATAAGCCTCAAGCTTTGAAAAAAGTTCTATATTTACGTCTAAGCTTTATTTAATACTTATGTTCAAAAGATATTTTTACAAAAGATTTATTACTTTTTACTTTTTTATAAAAGATTTAATACTTTTTACTTTCTAGTTTATAAGACTTTTACTTATATTTTATTTTCTTATTAGGCCTCTGTCGCCTGTCTAGTATAATGGACCATTTAGACAGGGCCAGTACCCGAGACAATCCACTAAGCCAATCCAGACTCGTGTAAATAGAGATAGTCCACTGCATTGGATTGTCCTCAAACCAATTGGCCTTTTTATTTTACTGGCTTAGTGGATTACCTCGGGCATTGGCCCCATCTAAATGGTCCATTAAACGATCCACGATCAACATAATTTCTATTACGTGGTCTGATCGCTGCGCTGAAAAGACAAATTGCGTTCCGATTATTGACTAAAGTAGAAACATTCAAACATACTTTTTACAATATTCCGTTTGTAAAGATCTACACTATTGTATGTTCCTAGGTTCAGGAATATTGCTAAGGTCTTATGAACGAAATGAAGGTCTCAGAAATTAAATAGAGACTCGGTAGAATAGGATCTAGAAATACTTGAAAGGAAATGTTTTCTTAAAAAGCTAAAAATATGAACAACCGTTCCTGGACCACAATATCCACGCGCAACCGACCGACTTGACAACTTTGACAACTGTCATGGACGTTTTAATAGTTTGAGTAGACTAGTTTGTACTGCTAAGTGCTAGGAGTGTTTAGGTAGTAGGTACAGCTCAAACCTGATAAGACTTTTCCTTTTAGAAGTTTTAGTCCCTTTAATAATTACAGCCACAGTGGTTTCTGAACAATTTAATTTTACTTTATCGCGTATACTGATTCTGAAATAGTTTACTTGTAAGTAAGAATACTAGTCATTTGAAAATATTGTGATTATGGTGATAATGGCATATCGTGTTTTATTAGTCTTTATTTTAGCAATAATATGTGTAAAGACCGAAGAAGAAGCTGCATCGCGTATGTCAAAAGCAGAACGGCAGAGTTTAAGGTAAATTATTGAAATAACAAACTTGAGCTGATTGAACGAAACAGCTGTAATTAGGTAGTTTCATTTCATTATGGTTTGTAGAAATCACAATATTTCAACGATAGAGGACGATTATTAGAAAGTTATGCATAAAGCAAATATGGATTATTAACTATAGGAATAATATTTTGAATGTTGCAGTGTGTTAACGTTATACATTTCCTGGTATCAGCTGTTGTAATCAAAGATTCTTTTAGGTTTATGTTTTGTAAGGTGTTCGATTTTAAGAATGTATAGCCAGTAAATTAGATGCAGATAATGATGGAAATAGGCAACAATTTACAAAAAACATTGAATGGTTAGATATGGGCTGCCTTGATGGTACATGGAGCAAAGTTATAGACTATATTAAATTTGGATTTGTGTTACTCCGCTTTTCTGAAATTCATATACCAATTTTATGTACAGAAAAATCAATCATGTTTGACTAAAATGACTGAGGACTGAAATGACATAAGCTCAATTTCAATAGGCTATTGGAAACCTGAGGGAGGTTGCGTTATACATTCAAGATTTATATTGTTACTTATCCACAATTTTTCATATAAACCTATTGAATGTGTCATGTATTGGTGGATTGCTATTTGAACCACAGATATTCTAGCTTTTTATTAACTCTAACATCTTTAACTAGGTCACATACAATCATACTTATACTTATATTGATACCTCTGGGCTCAAAGGGCGTATAGCACATTCTTTGCATTGTGCTACACGCCCTTTGAGCTCAGAGGTATCAATATCTATATTAATATACAATGTGTTCTTTTTGATGTCCCATAATTCTAAGGTTATATGCTATAAGTCAAAATAATACAAAAATAACTAGAGCAAGTGTTCCAAAAATACATAGTTTTGAAGATAACAACACTAGTCTCAATTTGTGTATCTAAGTTTCATTGATAAGATCATGACATGTAAATCATTTTCATTCAGACCAATTGTTCATATTTAAAACTATGAAAATGCGACATTGTCATATTTAACATACCTAAGGGTTTTTTACAGAAATAATAATCATGACTTCATCAAATTATTTTGTAAGAAAAAGTAAAACCCTAGCCTAGAGTTATGAGATAACAGAAAGACACTTTGTATGAAGCTAAAGAACATTTTTTTTTAATTGAACGCTCTAATCTCTGGAACTACCAGTCAGATTTGAAACATTACTGTTGCATTTGATAACCCAATTCTTGAGGAAGGTTATTAGTCTATTTAACATCAGGCAACAACCCTTTGGCCTAAAAGAAACCTGCCAGCATTGCAGGAATGTCCGAAAGGGATACCGGGACTCTTGGCAACAGGCAACTGTAGGAACACGGGTGGGTTTTAGTCAGTAAAAGTCTGCCACACCCTCCTGCTCCGCCCAGAGCGGGAGAAGTCATTTGATGATATCCCACAATAAAAAATAAAAAAAGGCCTAGAAGAAAAAAGATAGAAATAAGACTAAAAGAAAACGAATTATTAGTGCCTCAAAATTATTTATAAATGATACGATTTCATGATTTGTTTGAAATTAATTGGTGGGTTACACGGACACCGGGGGGCACAGCTAATTGATTATATAGCTCCAAACTTGTTTTTTTGTGTAGCTGTCCCAGTAAGAAGTGTGACGTGAAGTGTGTGCATCTTACTGTGACATAGCTACTAATTTACAAACTTAGGAACATTATATTTGGGTTAATCAAGTGTACCTTAGATCTTGAGGTTGACCTATCTATTGTATGCAGTAGGTTATAATTATAAAGCAGGGGGGTTCAAGTGTTTGTTTATCGAATTCATTTTAAACTGTTGCCATGTTGGGAACGGTGATAGGTGTATCATGCTGGTGATTGGAGAAATATGATATCAGGATGATAATTTTTAATCACTATCAGTTGAAAGGTTATCGTTTGGCTTGGAATGTGTATGTCATGAGGAGGGAGAAATTGATGTGACTAAAAGAGTGAAATGAATATAAACGTTGATGAATGGAGAGGGAGAAGAAAGCCAAAGGAACGAGGGGAAAATGGAGGAAGAAAACGTGTTGCGCCGACCATAAGTAACATGTGGTAAGGGCAGGAAGGTGATGATGATAAAATTTGGAATCACGTTTGGTGAAAGGTAATGTTAGAGCAGTGAATAATCATGTTGATTGGTGATGTTTTGTTGTTTATTTTTATCGGAATCACACACAGAAGAGGTATCTCACAGCAGCGACAATATTTGCATTCCTTAATTTGAGACTACAGAAGTCGTGTTCTTTTATGAGCGAAAGTTGACAAATAAATCATTTCACGATCCAAAATCTATTATTGTAGGTCTAATATATTTATGTAGTTTGCTAGTTTGCTACGTTAAGTACTTCCATAAGAAAACATTAAGTACTTCCATAAGAAATTGTGTCAAGGATTACAAAACAAACTTTTGATTGTTGTTTAAATAATAGCCATTGTACCTCATAACCTTTATAACATGGACGCAAACAAAATCTTGTTTACATTGGTTTCGCTTTCTAAATTATTATTCTGAGCAAAAAGCTGAAAGTAATTCGTACTGTTAATAATACTGTTTCTTTATTTGAGATGTTTTTATCAAAAGGAATCGTTTTTCTTTTTCTTCTGTAGAAGAAAAAGATCTTTGTAAGTTATATTAAAAGCAAATACATACTTAACATAAAATCATGCCTGTAATTCCTCCGAAGAGCTAGGCATAGTTGTTACTAGGTATACTAAACCCACATTTCGCCACTTATGATTAAAGACCATGTAATACCTGTTGCCGTCGACCGCGCACAAATCCAGACTTTGGGCCGTTACTCTTTCCCGAACTGGGAATAACCCACCACCTCATACTTAGCAGCAGCTCTTGTGACCACTAAACCAACGACGCACACTCCAAAAGCAAATACGTACAAAAAAATACCTTGAAAAGTGCAGTTGACACTACTAAGATAATTAATGCATGTTGCCGTGCAGTCTATCACATATCACTGAATGACCAGGCACTTTCTTATATACCTATTACATCGTGATAGTCATAATGATCATAAGTAGTTCATGATTTTATCTACATAATGACCATGGTACTATGCTTAAATGTTTTAATAAGAAACAGATTTTTTTATAAAAATAATAATTGTTAGAATATTTTGTATTTATTTATTCCAATTTAAAGCTAGTCTTGTGTGACTATGGGCGAACTTCTGGATTTTATGTTCGGATAAAAAATTCTTAACAACATACATTATAAAAGAAAGTCTTTTTCTCGTGTCTGTCCGTCTTCTGACTGCTTCAATCTTCTAAACTACAAGGATGTTGATGTGGTTTTAACCATCATAAGGGCGCACCCTACCTCAAATTGCTTAGCAAGATCCTCTGGTATGCCGAAAATACTGCAGCATTAATTTTGAAATAAATATATGTTAAATTTTGGTGTTTGGCGAAAACACGATTACATAAAATTTTCTCTATAGAAAAAAAAATCCAAAGTTACCTCTAAAAAGAACTATAAACCGCTGGTATTACAAAAAAAACTTCTAATTAGCACATGAAATTTTGCGTAATAACTGAACCATCTATAAAGCAGGTCTTATATATATTTTTTTTATTACCATTATTTTCACCGTAAAAAGCAATTACCCACATTTTTCGAGGCTTGAGACCCGCTAGCGCCCCACTCCGTCTCGCTCTCACTCAGGTCGCGAGTAGAATGGTGCGAGCGAGATTAAATCTGAGGTAGGGTACAGGCGTAAAAGTATTTTTTTCCAGAAGGTCTGTGTCTAAAGCTCCTATTTATTACACGAGCACTCCATGTCTATCAATTCGCGCGGCGTGGATTCTGGCCGAACGGAACTCAAAAATCAAACAATTACACGAACACTCCAGTCCAAATGGGCGCGCCATTGCACTCCATTTCTCGGTTATCTACTCCCGACGGCTGCGTACTGCCTAGTAGTGTCGGATGACTCACCAAACGTGCTAGCACAGTTGTAGCTACTCACTTGGATGAAAAGAGTCACTCACTCTTTTTATTTTGATGTGCTAGCACACACCACACTGGCACAGATTAGCTACACACAGAACATTTGTACTTGTGAGTTTTGAACGAAATGAGTCAGTCGATCGAGTCACTCACTCTTTTTGCGTATTTTGATCATTGATGTCTTCGTTCACCGTTGCTAGCATAAACATACACCACAGAACTCACCGCGTGTTAGCCTACTCAACCGGCACACTTACGCAGGTAAGTGTGCCGGGTCGTGTCGCGTTGTCGTCACTACTCACTACACACCACACAGCACACACGCAACTCGCGCGGCGACTCGGTGAGTCGGCGAGCACGCGACTCACTGACACATAGCACGTTCGTGCGCAGCCTCGCCTCATTCGTGGTAGCACAGTGTGCTAACACACTTCGTAGAAAGAGTGCCTCGCACGATCTTCATTTAAAAAAGGTGTGCTACTCATCTCTACTGCCAAGGCTAACTAAGCGCAAAATGGACTGTTGTATCGGCCACAGACGAGCGCACGTAGTGTGGAGTGGGCGCAACACGCGTACGCATCTCGCACACGCTTGGGTTGGATGGATTGTGGAGTTTAGAACGTCGGATTTTGGATATGGAATGATTGGATTTCAATATTTTTTACCATTCCACCCAATCCACATGAGATTTCACACACACGGAAGGTTTTTGGAATGTGCCGTGGAATGTTATGGTTATGGAGTTGTTGTTTGTGTTAAAACAAAAATGGGTTTCCGTACCCAAAGGGTAAAACGGGACCCTATTACTAAGACTCCGCAGTCCGTCCGTCTGTCACCAGGTTGTATCTCATTAACGGTGATAGTTACGACAGTTGAAATTTTCACAGATGATGTATTTTGTTGCCGCTATAACAACAAATACTAAAAAACAGAGTAAAATAAATATTTAAGGGGGCTCCCATACAAAAAACGTGTTTTTTTTTTGCCGTTTTTATAGATAATGGTACGGAACCCTTGGTGCGCAAGTCCGACTCGCACTTGGCCGGTTTTTTTAACATGTCGCCATAGCACCCGTACGAAGAAGGAGGGGCGGGTCGCTAGTAGACAATTTTCGTCAGTTTATAGTTGTTTTGAAATCGACGACCTTATTTTTATCATACTTTTTTTGATTAACATACCTACATGATGTAATCCCTGATATTTGATCCGCAAACTAAGAAAATTTAGATCTCGTTGGCTAACTAAGAGAAGTAAGTACATTACTATCGCGGCCTGCAACACTCCCATTGATGGACGATCGACACATTCGTGGGTCCATCAATGCCTGATTGCGGCCAAGGCTTTTAAAGTACTTTTCTCAAATAATGCGCGGAAATTCAAAGTAAGTAAATTAATTATAAATTCCAATCAATGACGAACAGCGATATTTTTCACGCCAGCGTTTTTTTTGACCAGTACAGCATTTTCGATTTATCTCGAAGAAGGTTGTCAAAATAATGGTCGAATTTTCAAGCATGTATGAGAAAAAAAAAATGAAACATTGTAACTGCTGCAAACATCCTTACATATTATAAAACATAGTCCTCCGCCGCGTCTGTCTGTCGTCCTGTACGCGATAAACTCAAAAACTGCTACACCGATTTTCATGCTGTTTTCACTAATGGATAGAGTGGTTCTCGAGTAAGGTTTTAGTATGTAACAAAGAGAATTAAACCACTTGAGAGCTGATAGACCGATTTCGTCTAGGCACACGACTCACTACTGCGGGCCGGGGGACGAAGAAATTACAGCGGTTGTGATTGGCCGATGCAACAATGTTAGGACGAAAGTACCAAACATAGTGATGCACAAGTCAGTTTTGCAACAATAATATCGATATCGATAAAATCGACGTCTACAATCCTAATTGAACAATAAATTATTTAAATTTGAATTTCACTTAAGAACACGGCGACGGATGAATTCTCCATACAAACTTAATACCTAAATCATTTGCAATTTGAGCATATTTCCACCATAGTGTGTTGTTATTCGGATTGAGACAGTATTTATCTAGGTTCCTACATCTTTTTTTTTTTCCAAAAAACCTAACTAAAATGAAGTTGTAGCGAATTGAATTTCGCACATTTTTACAGCGTAAATGACATGTTTTCATGTTGTTTTTTCTGTATTATAAACAACAATACTTGTGATATTGTCTCAGCAGAAACATAGCCTATATTATCAAGTTACAAATTATCGAAAAAAAAATGGAAAAATATTAAGTTTTCATTCATCATTTTTGGTATTACGGAACACACCCAAAGGAGGTGTTTTTTTTTCCATACAACTGTGGCCAAACTATGTACCTTAAGAGCAAAGGTATGAAAATACAGGAAAAAAGACGCAGATTCTGAAAAAAAATATAATGGATTTATTTATACATTTGTACCACCTGAAATTATCGTTCAAATATGTTAATAACTTGCAACCCAAGAATTTTAATCTGGCAATCTCGTGATACACTTCTTCTGATGATGCGTTTCGTAACTTCATTTTATAAACGTAACAAAAATAAATTAACCTAAACTAAACTGATTATTATCTTATTTTTGTATTATAAACAGTTTTTTTGCCTAGCACATTATTTTTGTGAAACATTAACCAACAAGAATTTAAAAATACATTTATTTCACATTTCAGATTATTTTTATGCGTTTTGTTAGTTTACTGAGAGGCCAAAAGACTGTGCTCCAAGGCCGACAATTATCTATTATTTGTTGTTATTTACCATGAATGTCAAAATATATATCATTCCGTTTCGGTTTCTCGCGTTTGTTCGTTGGTTTCCCGTCTCTGGAGAGCTATTTCGTGTGTGTGATTTCCTTATGTTGATTTGGCTATTCTTGCCTGGACTCTTGATTGATTTCTTTCACCCTGACGACCTGGCTAACGCACCTGACTAAAACCCACCCGTGTTCCTTCATTTGCCTGTTGCCAAGGTCCCGGTATCCCTTTCGGACTTTCCCGCAATGGCTAACGCACCTGGACTTGACTGTGTGATTTGGCTGCGATCGTTCTTTCGTGGAAGCTTTACAACTGACTGACTTGATAGTCGCCTTAGAATACCTAGATACTTCTTGACTGTGTGATTTGGCTGCGATCGTTCTTTCGTGGAAGCTTTACAACTGACTGACTTGATAGTCGCCTTAGAATACCTAGATACTTAATCGTGTCGGTATCGTAGATTGACCGAATACATTATTTTGGGACCCCTTGACTGTCCAACGATCATAAACAGGCCGATAACCGTCACCGACGTAATATTTTGACAGGTGGAATAGTTTGACTGATGTCACTGCTGTTATAAACGTTTCGTTGAACGCAGTTAAGATGTGAGGTAGTGATTTTTTATATTCTTTTATTTCTTAATCTATCGAATATTGGAGGATTTTAAATACTGCTAATAACACAATTTATAGCAAGGAATTTAAGTTTTAATTTGTACCTCGGTACAAGTTTTGGCCGGGAAAAAAACACCTCCTTTATCATAAATTTTCAATAGCCAGTAGTGTTATCGCGTCAAGGAAATGTCATGTCAATGAAAATGTGTGCGTGGTCGTACAGTTCATGGTAGCTGTGTGTATCGCTCCGACAGGCACACTAGCGCAACATTTGTAGAACTTGATTCGTAGATGCGATCGAAGCTCCGCCGGCCCCTTAAAATAATTTATTGTTCTATCCGACAGGGATTGACATTGCTATTACTTATTTTTAATCTGCTGTGAAATGCCTTAAACAAACAATGCTATATTTATTTGGAAACCAATTTTCCCTGTGAACTGCATTAATCCACTTTTCTTTCAATTACGGAAGATTTTAAAATCTAAAATGTAAACATTAAGTACTTAATGTTACTTTTTTACCATTAGGAAACATCGTAATTTTTATCGACTTAGACTTTATTTTAAAGTTGTCACAACACTCTACAGTATAAGTGCACATAGAAAGGGACAGACTTATTGTAATACCCTAGTGAGAGAAAGGGACTTTTCAAAAAGACATCAACGCGTTGTACATTTTTGTGACATTTTACGTAAACAACCAGTTTAGCTTGAGCCCTGCAATTATTCTTAATAAAATATTTATTTTACTTACCGATGAAAAGTAATGCAATCTTTTTATAGCTGGATGTTCTAGAGAATTTCCCACACCATTTAATTGAACAGGAACTCATAATTGTTTTTATTTATGCAGAAATGTTTTAAAATGTATCAAAATGTGCAGAGATCCAATAACTGGTCAAAACTAAAATGGCCACTCGTGTTTCCATCTAGTATCAGTGCTATTCATCATATGTGTCGTGAGCCTGAGTCGCCCGCATGAGCAGTCAAGAGGTTATATAGTCATTGGTATGTAATAACCAGTGATCGGAATAGGTAGAGCTAATTTACCTAAAGTTCGAAAAAGAACAGAGACAAAGTGGAGACGCCTTACGACAAAATATTTTTTCGGGACTAATGTTGGTTTCATTCAATGGTTTCAGAACATTACTTAAGTACAACTAAAATTAATAAAGTAAAACAACTATCGAATTAATTTCCTGTTTCTGTTTAAAAAAAAAAGTATGCACGATTTCTATTGTTTGAAAAAATTAAGGTAATCTCCTAATAATCTAATATTCGTTTGAACGATGTAAGTAAGCGCAGAAGCTAATGTTATTTACATAACAGTTTTAATAATAATTTATGTGATGTCCCGAAATCCCGACATTAGTCCCGAAAAAATATTTTAGTCGTAAGGAAGTCTCCACTTTTTTTGTCTCTGTTCTTTGAACTTTAGGTAGATTAGCTCTACCTATTCCGATCACTGGTAATAACCGACACCCACGCGGGCGATGTCGCGGGCATCAGCGTTTATGTATAATAACTAGCATAAAAGTAAACAAGAAATGCCTTGTCTATTACCTAAATAAAACGTTATTTTAATATAAGTGGGTAGTTAAAACTTTCTATATTTTCTATTGGGTAAAAAGAAGAAATGGAATAATTGCTTTCGAACCCGGTTCCTCAGACCAATTTGGTCTGATCCCGGTTCCTTAAAAATGGAATCAAAGAGGGAATAACTACTTATATGAATCCTCAGAGTCATTAATTAGGATTTAAAAAAAAACGTTACAATAGGAAAACTAGCAAAATCATTTTAACCCTTATTTTTTCGGTACTTTTTATTCGATTCGGTTTTAGAGTGGGGGTATGCGTGCGCGGTGTGAAAGATGATAGTTATAGCTAGGACGAAGAGGTGTGACTACAAAGGTGATGGCTGATAGATGTATGTGGAAAAAGATATTTTGCGCCGATCCCAATGGGATACGGGCAGGAGAACGATACGGTTTGATTCGGCTATTGAGGCTGAATAGTTATTACTAGCTGCCCGCCTCGGCTTCGCACGGGTAGCACTAAGTACCCTACCCTACCTACCTACATAAGCTACCTACCTAACCTACCCTACCCTTCATACCTACCTACCGACCTGCCTACCCTACCTACATGCCTACGTACCTACCCTACCTACCTACCTGACCTACCTACCAGTGGCGAAAGGACTATAATAACTTGATTCCTACCGGCTTTCCTTTGGAGATCAGCATGTCTACCGCTATTGAATCATGGCACAGTCAATATCGTCTACTATTGCCAAAAAATATAGTTACACTATATTTAATTAATTATAACGTTCGAATAACAAAAACGCCTATTTTTTGCTTTGAATTAGCTAACAACAAAAAATGTTCTAAAATAACCCGGCGCCAAAACGTCAGAATCGGGAACTAAAATTCATACAATAGCCGTAGCGATGCGATAATATTGCACATATTATTTCGTTTTCACCTGTTTAAGTGTATTTTATTAGATTCTATAAATTCCTTTAATAATTTTAAAATTACACTTGAGTATATTTTTTTGTAAAAAAAATTAAGTGAAAGACTTTTATTTTTAAGTTACCTAATAATAATTAATGTTTTCTTTATTCATAAGTAAGTAAGTTAAGACCAGCACCAATTCGGCTTTCCTCTCTTAAAAATTGACCCTTCTCCGCTGCTACCTACCTACCCTACCCTGCATACCTACCCACCTACCTACCTGCCTACCCTACCTACCTAACGAGATATCATCAAAAAAGACAATTCCAACAAATCAAAGATCATCAAATTCGGTCCAGAAGTTCTCGAGTTATAAGTACTTGAACAAACCCGACTTTGTTTTATATTAGAAAGATATGTAGGTAGATAGATTTGGAAGGAAATTACACACAGTTTTTCTTTCAGGGAGGAGGCTAGAAAAATGTTTTATCACGCATATAATGCATACATGGAGAACGCGTATCCTGCTGATGAGTTGATGCCGCTCAGCTGTAAGGGCCGGTGGAAAGGCATCACGCCGAGTCGTGGTGACATGGATGACGCGCTGGGAAAGTAATAACAATATTTATACAATCCTTTGGCCTAATAGAGGGGGGGAATATCAATCCGGGGCGGCATAGGTAGGTACTCGTACCTATGGTCTTTTCCAAAAGTATCTGATGAGGAAACGGATTTTGTCAACAGAAGAACAGAAAAAATGACAGATTGTGATTGTTTATCTGTCATTTTGTCTATTCTTCCGTCGACAAAACCCACGTCTATGGTGGTCATGCTACGCGTGGTTGTTAAATTCTTACGCAATCACTCACTCACTAAATACAATCATCTGTACAATAAAATAAAATAAATAAAATCATCTGTACATTAAATAGGTCTATTTAAGGCTCGTGCAGACTAGCGCGACTTGTCGACGGACGCGACACCGGTAATTGTTCGACCGTGAAGTTTTCTCAGAAGTTGATATTTTTAAGTCGCGAAGTCGCGCTTGTGTATACGAGATAACATTACATAACATTTTTTCCGACAACTATTGTTTGAATAACAATACTTATTTAAATTGTTATTGAAAAATCATCGACTGATATTGAGCGTAATGTATCAGAGGACAGCCTAGTTACAACGAAGCACCTGCTTTTCTCTGGCAAGCTTCGTTAAGCCCATGATAGTAATAATATTCAATAATCCAATCTAAGAAAAGTATGTAGACACTAACAAAACATAAGTTAAGTAGGTACATAAGTAATTGATAAGTTGAACATTATTGAAAATTTTCAAGTCCCTGATAAGAAAAGTAATAGAAATGTTCCGGGCGTTCTTTTTAAAATTTATGACTTAAGGCTCATGCAGACTACACGCTATTTTAACAAAACAGTTTCTGAGAAAACTTCGTGGTAGAACAATTACCGGTGTCACGTCGCGCAACAAGTCGCGCTAGTCTGTACGAGCCTTTATATAATGCTGCTTAGGTACCGTTTAAATAGGTACAGTCACGGACTTTAATTGATGAGCCACTTTCAAACTTTTCAATTTTGCTGTTTCATACATTCACGAGATTCCACGATTAAACACGAACTCAAATCGCATGTTCGTAAACAAGATGACAAATTGCTAGTAATCGGAAATAATCTTATCTATAGAGGTTGACTAATAAGTTCTCAATGATAAATAAATACAATGTTTATCCAATCTATTTGATACTGACCTCTATTGAATTAGATCTCAATAACTTGATATTTCTGAAAACTTAACCGAAGACAGTGACAGTTAAAATGTCGATGTCTGAGACGAATTTTCGAATTTGTCAAATTGAGTAATTAAAACTTCTCCGTACGCTAACGTTACTATGTCTACGGTAAAACAATCGTCGCTAGGTTACGGTTGCTAGACCTGCAATTGGTTGACTTTGGGTAGTCACTCTGCTGTCAAGTTTGTAGTTCTGGCTCTCAGGTTAGCCAACCGGTAAAGATATTAAATATAATTTTCCTCTCCTTTAATACGACGACATGACTTTCCGTGCCTGGATGTACGAGTATGACCAACTAAGCCCGATTTGCATCACACGGCTAAAATACGAACAGTGCCAAGTGGCTCATCAATTAAAGTCCGTGACTGTACTTAAAAGAGAAACATACACGTAACGAAAGAAGTATTTTTTTTTAAATTCAGTCATGTTATGTTTTGATATTGTTAATTGCTTAAAGACTAAGTAACATGTTTTATCGTTGAATGTTATGTAACGCGAATATTCAACGTGTAAAGGAAAGGGTAACTATATGCTATGCACGGATTCTTTAGATGATGATAAGAAACTACGCACCAACATTTTGCTCTTCAATACATTTGTTATAATTAGATAGGTATACGATACCTACCCTTTCTGTTACATGTTGTACTTGTATGTATGATTGACAAGAAACGACTGGTAAATATAACCTTTTAATGCTGTAAGCCAAGGCAAGTTTGAAATAAAACTGCAAAATTGAGTACAAAAATGAAAGTAAGTAAGTATAAACAAACTCTCTGATACTTGACCTACATACTAGAATCAGTAATGCGGAATCGAAGAATCGATAGAAACCTTTACCGCGCTTATTTCCGTGCTTACGGCTTATCTAGAGGAAGACTGTAATTTTGTAGCCACGAACAAGAAGATACTAGTCTAGCGTCACATCTTCGAAAAATACGCGACGGACGTTCGGCGTATTACGGCATCAATCTCATTAACATAGGTAGGTACCTACACTTCACCCACGCCTTCTTCCCATGGGGTTAGGCAGAAACTACACAACGCAACCTGCTACGATCACATACAATAAATCTCATTAAATTACCAACAATACGCGTTTTGGCGTAGGTAAGCGTAAACTTTGGAAGGGCGGTTCCATTACACAACGCGTATGCATTTTGTACAGCAATTATCCACGACGCGCTACGCGTAATTTTCGACATTGTTTGCATAGCAACCGAAAACGTAATATTGATAATTATTTGGTCCTAATGGTGTATTATGCTTTCAGCTTCTCTTTAACTTTAGTGGATAGCCTGGATACGTTGGCGGTGCTGGGAGACTTTTCCGAGTTCAGCCGCGCCATCAAGCTGGTCATCAGAGATGTCACTTTCGACCACGACATTGTTGTCTCCGTCTTTGAAACCAACATACGAATGCTCGGGTAAGACGCCGTCACGGCCTCCTACATAAACAATTGAACAGGCTAAGCGGTTCCTACTACTGGATCTCAGGCCTCCTCTCTGAGTGGGAATGTGCCGTCCCTGATCCAACTCCCGGACCTAGTGCAGGGTAGATGTCACATTGCATTTTTGGTACTAAGATATGCTATTTATCTCACAATGATTTCTTTCCCGTTTTAAGAGCAGTAGAAAAAAAAAATACTTATACAAAAGGCTGCATTCCTACTTGTACAATAATATAATAAATAATTACACAAAACCAATAAATAACAATGATTTTATTTTATAAATATGGGTATGAATCATTATGTATTTATTCAACCACAACGGCTGAAATAAACCTCATAAACATGATATAAGGATAATTAATCCGCAAAACATAGAACTTACCAATTCAATTACAATAGTTTTCCTACAAGTAGTGCACTGGGAAAATAAATGTTGCGTTAACAAAGAAGGTGGCACTTATACGAAATTAGTAAAATTGTAATTATGTATCATCAATTCATCACATCACACGCAAGGTTGATAATGTACATATGAACAACCTTTCGCTGAGTCTTCGCCCGCGTTGTGGCAAAAACCTTCTCCATGCAAAAATAGGTACATACTTGTGCCAAGTTTGATGGTGATCGAGTTTATCAATGTCTTATACTTATACCAAAGTTGGTTGAGATTTGGGATCCAATTATCATCATCAAAATAATTTAAGTCATGTACATAATTGACTCGCTTTCATAACTCATAAACTCTTTTTGTTACCTAAATCGTTTCTCAGCGACTGACTTAAGATTGGATTGTTATTTACAATTTCTTTTAACAAGTAGGTGATACATAACTGCATATACATACATAAATAACAAACAACGTGTAAATATTTGCTTTGGCAATTCCTCCTTAAGATTAATTTATATTGCCCACCACAAACTGAATTGATTTATTGTAATCTAAGTTCGTTACATTTGATTTGAACTCGGGAAATGTCCGTAGTAGAAGTCTTGTTATGCATATAGAGGCTTTTATGTATGCATATAAAAGTAATTAGTTGCAGATCTGAGTCGCCAATATGCTATACGTAGCATCGAAGAAATAGCTGAAATGCGCGATTTAGTTATCGCAACTGAACACAAAAAGTTGCTAAAACCCGATGCAGTATTGAGGAATTCGCATAATCTCCAATGCTGCTAAAGTATCTTGTATGTTTATGGCCCACTGATTGTGTGCGGGTCTTATCTGGTAGTGATTTATAAATATTGATAAATAATTCACACATAACCACAACTTAATACTTAAATTGATCGTTATCACATCGTTCTACGGATACTTTTAAAGATTTCTGTACGATCTGGACTGTCCGGATATTGTCATAGCGCTGCATTGTTACAGGGGTCTGCTATCAGCCCATGTGTTGGCTACAAACCTGAAGAACGACGTGCCAGCCTTGCAGTGGTATAATGGAGAACTGCTCGTAATGGCGGAAAACCTGGGCAAGCGATTGCTACCTGCATTTAATACATCTACTGGAATACCCCACGGAAGGGTCAGTTCACTAGTAATAAAGTCAGTAGTGTTTTTAATTTAGGAGTGGATTTGATATTTGTGAGATGGGACCCTGCAAAAACTGAACATAGCAAAGTAATCAACGCCCGCCAAAACCACAGTACCTACTTAAGACTTTCTTATCACAATAGCTCTTATTTTAGCAATGTAATATAGCTTCGTATATTTGGAAGATCCGTCTTTTAGACAATTCGATTGATCCATAATCAGCTTAATATGTTTCCACTGCTGGGACTCAGATCTCCTCTCTATGAGAGGGATATTATTTATGTATACTTTAAACACAATAATGTACATAGGCGGACTTAATGCCATACGCATTTATATTTTCTGATCAATTTCCGACAACTGTGAAATATTGTTAATATCACACAGATAAACCTGCGCCACGGCATGCGGGGCATGTCGGAATCTCGCGAGACTTGCACGGCCTGCGCCGGCACTATGATCCTCGAGATGGCAGCACTGTCCCGCCTCACTGGCCACCCCGTCTACGAACAGAAGGCACATAAGGCTATGGACAGGCTCTGGAAGATTAGACATAGGTGAGTGTAATAAGGAAATCAAAGAATATAATGGTTGTGACGTTCGACGGCCCTTAGGCCCGGTTTGACCCTAAATTACTAAACACGATTAGCTCTAAACTAGAGCTAGAGAGCAATCGCTTTTACATGAGGTAATTAGTTTTTGCTTAAATGATATTTCATAAGTGGGGCAGGCGTCCATAGTCTAGTTGGTCACCTTTAAATCATTAATATGACTCTGTCCACTTCAAATGATTGAAATAAATAGAACCATACATTAAATTCGTGTGGGTCTTAATGTATTTCAAACTCAACTCAAACTCAAAGCATTTATTTCAATTAAACCATTAAACTTTTGAACTGTCAAGGAGTCGGTCAGTCAGAAATATGAAGCTAGTTGCCCATTCCAAAGCGTAGTAGGTACCCATGGAGAAGAACGGGCAAGAAACTCCATGGACACTCTTTTAAATCAAAATATTGTTACAATATATGGGTTACATCATTCATGTTGAAATTATACATGTGAGAACAATGTAGAAAGCACGTTAAAAGCGTCCGCAATTATAACAAAAAAATATTCAAAATTTAAAATAAGCCATGGCAGCTAAGAGATGACCAGTCACAAATGACGGCGCCCGTTCACGAACATGACGCATGGATCAGCACCATTCAGCTCTACCATTTAGAAGGGAGCTAAATGATCCAACACACGCGCCACCATCATTGAGACATTTCAGTGAACATGACATTCCCAGCCGCCAGGGCACATTCAAGTCAATGAAAGACAAATTACCCGGTAAATGGTAGCTCAATAGTACATAGTACTCACACCTGTGCTATTTTACACCTGTGCATTTACTAATCAAGGTGCCAGTCAGTATTCTAAAATTCGCTACATGCTTCTCTTTTGGAGTACATTCATAAAGGCAAACATATACGTAACAAGAGCAATGTAAAAACTGAGATAATTCACCAATTCATTTTAATTCCACCCCTATAAAAAACACATTGTTTACAGGACGTCGGATCTAATGGGCACAGTTATCAACATTCATTCGGGCGACTGGGTACGCAAAGACGCCGGCGTCGGCGCTGGCATCGACTCTTACTACGAATATTGTCTGAAGGCCTACATTCTACTCGGCGATGAGAAGTACCTGGCCAGGTTTAACAGACACTACAACGCCGTCATGAAGTACATCAGCAGAGGTCCAGTTATGTTGGCAGTTCATATGCACAGGTGAGTTTCTATACACCTATTATTTATTATTTTTAGAAATGTGTTTGACATATCTAGGGACTTTGGTGTCTGACCCTTGGAAGGCGTACGAGGGAAAAAGCCAACTTGCAGAGGCTCGTTAGACGTTTGTAATGAAATGAGGCACCATCCGACGATTATCCCCGTTCGCACTATGCAAGTGCACCCAAGGACACGCCCGGTTGGTGTAGGACTATTGCAGGATATGGAAACAAATATGTATATTAGATTATGGGTTTTGGTGATCTAGGATTATGAAAACACTGCCACACCAATGTTTTATATAAAACTAGCGACCCGCTCCTGCTTAGCACGGTTTTTACGACTTGACAAAACATCGAGATTTCTTAGTTACTTGTAACTTTAATATTCACGTATTATATACTAGCTTCCGCCCGCGGCTTCGCCCGCGTGGTATGTCGATAAAAAGTAGCCTATGTCCTTTCTCAGGCTTTAGACTATCTGTGTACCAAATTTCATTTAAATCGGTTCAGTAGTTTTGGCGTGAAAAAGCGACAGACAGACAGAGTTACTTTCGCATTTATAATATTAGTAAGGATGTTGCGTACAGCACGCAGTATACGTGATTAGTGGGTAAAATGAAACAGTTAGCTTGGGTTTTATCGTGTCTGAGACCCCATGGCGGTGACAGTAGTACGAATAGTCGCGGGAAATCGCGGGGATAGCATGCGACTGTATAATAATGGCGGAAGGCGGACTGAGCTGCCGTTGCGGGCAAACTCTCGTGCGAGCTGTATTGCTGAGCAAACGTGAACTCTACAAACGTGTAACGAACGTCTCGGGGGGCGGGGCCTCATAACTTTTTATTATTAAATGTTTTCCATACGCAACAATACACATAAAAACCTTCCGGACTAAATTCTCTAAACGATGGTAAAAACCTCATCAAAATCTGGACATACAGATCAACACGAAAAGCGACTTTAATTATAATATGTATAGGTTGCTTTTCGTGTCTGTCTGTGCGATCGCGTTGTTCTTTTAACTACGCAACGGATTTTCACCATTATTTAGAGAATTTATTATTTATTCGTATAATAATGTAATCTCGATGTTTTGTCAAGCCGTAAAAGCGTGCGAAGCAGGGGCGGGTCGCTAGTATATTTATAAACAATTTACTTCTGCAAATGCCATTACAGTGTAGGCGCCTTATTGTGCTATCATACATAAACAATCAACATTAACCTGTATTACCGCGGACGGGCCGCGCGCGGACCAAAAACTATTGTTAATTAGAAAGTCCTTGAAGAATTAAAACCGGTTTTCTTCCGAAATTTCCTGTAGAAAAATTTCCTCTTCTTATTTATGATCTCGATAATTTGGTATTTTACCGAAATTTCGCTTGGCGTAGTTGATCGAGTGGTTGTTAGCGCGACTGCTGGTAACGAGGTTCTGATTTCAATCTCCTTGGCCAAAGTGTATATGGATCCATTACGCATGCCTCAGAAGCTGCCCAGAGTCATGATTTGTGCCCGGTTTAGGGCAATATGCTCGCTATGCTCGCACACATAGACAAGGCACATTACATGGGCTCAGGGCCGTAGGCAGGGGTTCATTTGGGGGGGGGGGGCTGGGTTAGGTTGCCAACTTTTGTTTTTTTAAGACATTATTTATTTCTGATTTCAGAGAGGGTAAAAAAATAGTACAGATTTTTTTAAAAGCGTATTACTTTTAGAACGGCTATTTTGCTCTTTTTCGGAAATAAAAAAAATTAATGCTAGCGAAGCGAGGTCGTTATTTTTAGCATCCAGCTTCGAATTCAGGTTTTCTTTTTCTTTGACTGATCATACAGAAATAGAAGTTACTTTATCGACTTATGCAGAAAAGTTGAGAAGGATGATGCAGAAAAGGATGCAAGAGCGAGCGAAGCGACCTCGAAAATTTTTGCACCCCGCCTGGGAGAGGCTGGGGGATGTTAGAATATCTCAGAGAAAGAATACTGAAGTTGCGGGAATTTATTCAATACAAAGTCAGAGACCATAAAAATACAGTATTTAAGCATACTCTTACTGGTATTGTAGATTATAAAGTTCGCCTATGCGAAATATATTACTATTATCTGTACTCTAGGGTCGATCTCTGGATTGAGATTCTGGTTTCTCGCATTTCGGGGGGGGGGTTTGAACCCCCAAAACACCCTCCCCTGCCTACGGCCCTGCATGGGCCTTAAAAATAACCAGCGAAATGTTGGTTGTGTACTATAGGTACAGCTTTGTCTTAACTGAATTACAGTTATGTATGTTTATGTCATGTATGCTCTTATGTTTTAGGCCACATTTACAGTCCCGTAACTTCATGGACGCGTTGCTTGCCTTCTGGCCCGGCCTTCAGGTGTTGTTGGGTGACGTGCGACCTGCGGTCGAGACTCATGAGATGCTTTACCAAGTTATGCAGCGACACACATTCATTCCAGAGGCTTTCACTTCAGATTTCCAGGTGAATATAAATTTCTGATAAGCTTTGGCAATTGCACTTGGTTGAAATAAAATTTTAAATGCGTTTTTAGGTTCATTGGGGTCAACATCCATTGCGGCCTGAGTTCTTAGAATCCACCTATTTCCTCCACCGTGCGACAGAGGACGATCATTATCTGCAAGTTGGGAAAGCGGTACTCAAAGCATTGCAGCAGTACACTCGGGTACCTTGCGGATACGCAGCCGTTAACGATGTGAGGACACGCATTCACGAAGACAGAATGGATTCGTTCGTACTGGCCGAGACCTTCAAGTACCTTTACATGCTTTTTGGTGAGGATAAGGATGTGCCAATAAAGTTAGAAGACTACGTGTTAACCACCGAAGCGCATTTCTTGCCACTCTCATTGGCCACCGATGGTAAAAATACTACATATTTCACACTGAAACTTGATGATGAAGACGAAGACAAGTATAGAAAGTAAGTTATTGATCCTTGCTGTTAAATAACACCATGGTTTTATACCGATAAGCAAATTTATTTAGATGTAATGAACAAAAACGTTTAAGACTCTGTTTAGATGGTTTGGTTATGTTGAAAGAATGAATGAAAGGCGGCTAAGGTATTTACAAGGCTGATGTGAGTGGAAACGCTGGAATAGAACGCTAGAAGGACATAAAGTGACCTCAATGCTGATGTTCTTCAAAAAGGTCAGGTGCGTAGTACTCGCAGCCGGTGTGCGTGAATGACCAGATGTATGAACAAAACCAAGCAGAAGGAGTATGTGAGGATCTTAGCAGGTGGCGCTCTGTAGTTTCTGTCTACGTATTTATGTATATAAATGTTGTTACAGGACATGTCCGAATACAGCGTCGTTGGTGGCGGAGAAGGTGCGGCGTCCAATGCGCGCGCTCCTCGGCGCGACGTCGGCGCGGCCGCCCGCACGCCTGCGCCCGCTCAACGACCCGCGCCAGATACACACGCTGTCTGACATGGGCATCTCTGTGCTCACGCTACCCGATGGCAGGGTACAACTGCTCTATACTACCTCCACGGTAAGTTGCTGTCTTTTTAGTCGAATGTATAGCGACAATTCCCAAGATCTCAATCAATCAAAGACTCTCAATCTGTCAAAAATGTCTCAAATGTACCAATTTGTCAATTTTTACCCGACTGCCCCAGAAGGAGGGTAATGTTTGACATTGTGTGTCGCAGAAGCGAAATTGCGGCTAGATTTTGAATGTTTCTAAATAGGGGAATTCGTTTTCAGGTGATGTCACATTCACAATAAATGAGTATACGTATTTTCGCATTTTCAGGCAAAATCAGCAAAAGATGCTGCGGAAGGCCTCACCTTCATGCGTGAAATGTCCAAGTGGAATTCGCTAAGTGATATGGAAAACGGTGTGGTGCCCGCCGGAGTGAAGGTCAATGACAAGATATTCCCCGCTGGCCCCGGACACTTCGGCAAGGAGATCTCTGCGAACAACCAGTACACCAACACTGTCGCCTTCGTCATCCCGCTAGACGCCTGCACACCCATCGAAAACAAAAACGAGGTCGAAGGCAAATTCGGCATAGCCAAACGAGGTCAGTGCACGTTTGCTCAGAAAGTACGCCATATGCAAACCGCTGGCGTTTCTTTGGCAATTATCCTCGATAACATACCAGATTCCACACACGAGAGCACGGCCTTGTTCGCGATGTCCGGTGACGGGAAGGATGATATTGATATACCAGCCGTGTTCCTATTCTCACAAGAAGGTCGCATCTTAACAGATACCTTCTTGGCAAAGCCAGATTTGACTGTGACCGTCGGCGAGCTAAAAGCAATGAAAGCGCATTTTGAAAACAGTTGCGACGACGTTAATTGTGAAACTGTTCTGGACACTCCGAACGTTTCTAATGATAAGGAATCTTTTGACCATTTGAAAAAAGTACTTAGCCAGCTGGCGGCGCAGTTTGAGTTGTCTCTATCCCATGAGGAACAGAAAACTAGTGAGCAATCAGAGAAAGTCATTATATCGAAAAGTAAATATATAAGTGAGGACGGTAACTTAGAAGGTCCACCCATTGCTTGCACGAGTAAGACTGACGCTAAAACAATCAATGAAGGTATCGTAGGCAATGTCGAAGATGTTACTGACGAGACCGAATCTACGAAGGAACAGGACAGGTTTTGACCATTGCAAACACGTAAAGTGCAGTGAACACGGGACCCGGAACTTATTTTGACCTTGCCTAGCGTTATGTGATGGTATTCAATGGTACACGGATGTAAAGATGGTATTTATGGTTATAGTATTGTTTGTGAGGTCGTCTGTGTAGGTTTTAAGCTCGGTATCCAGATTATTTTGTAAGTTGGACAATCTGGTACTTACGTTTGTGTGTGAAAGCAGTTTATACAGTAACGGGTTCAGTCAGTACCTTACTATAACGCTTATACTTGAGTTACAGAATCTTTAGGGCCATTATGCAAATTCGTCCAAGCCGACTGCGTATTATTTGATTTGCTTGAATCGACTCGGCAACGAAGTCTGAAAACATTTAAAATACGAACGAATCTACTGACGTGACGATACGCTATTGGACGACGATTCGTGATGACTCTGAGCATCATAGGTTAGATTTCGAAAATAAATCAATGCTGTTCTTATAATTCAATGACAATTAAATATTTATCATTCTATTTTTGTACACAATAATGAAAATTATAAATGTGTTAATTAGTGAACAACTGTAAGTCTTATTTTGAATTAAAATATTTTTCTTTAGTCAAGAACTCTTTACCAAAGAAAATTATTTTAATGCAAAAAAAGAAAGAAAATTATTTTTATTATTTCGTTCGCGTATTAATTAACATGGCATATTCTTAACTAAACACATGTTTAGTTAAGAATATGCAGGATACGTATCCTCGAGAGCAAAATAAGGTTTTCAAGACCAAACCCAAAGCATGCAACATACTTGCGTGCTATTGTGCAAATATCCAAGGCAAAGCGCGCCACTTTATGCGACGTAAGTCCACACAGACAACTATCTATTATTAATGTGTTAATTAATTAATTATTTAATATAAATTTTTTATTATTTTATTGGTGACTGTCCTCAATGACTGTGACTGTACAATTATTGTAAATATACACGTGCGTGAACGTCTTGTATATTACATTTAATACAAATCATTGTTGTGTAAATGTATATAGTCTAATATTGTAATACATACAACGTATAAAACTTCTGTACATATTGTTATAAGATATAAAATTATAATTATGACGAATTTTCATGCCTTTTTAATATCTATCAGTTATTTTACGACTTAAATGTTTTGACCTGGTTTAACTGATACACACAGTTAAACAATACATATTTTATCTTTTATAAATGAATAATATCTTACGACAACAAGGGAAATTCACTGTTTTAGTTTAAATAAAAGACTATTAAATTTTTTTTTACAGATTTTACTTCGTTTTTAAAGAGTGTAAATAAATTTATGTTACTTTTCAGTTTTTGTTTTCTTTCATTATAATTTTACAATGTACCTCATGTACCTACTTTAGGAATTTACCAATCGCTGGTCAAATTGGGTCGGATGATAAAAAAATTCCCATGATCAGAAAAAGTTCGGAAGGGAAACATGCATAAATATTTGCTTGGAAGTAAAATAAGAAAAGAAGATATACAAAGAATAATTTTAATGAAATAAGTACAACATATGGGTAACTTCACAATAATAAGTCAATTAATCAATAACTGCCATTGATTCGTAACACATTTTACATGTAACCTCCTGGTTTTAGTGCAGACTTGAGTCGTCGGGGCTGCGGACTGTAGTCTGGCACGGGCACGGGCGGCCCTTGCAGCTGCGGCCACGGATCGCGGTGAGACCACGGAGCCTCTACTGCAGGCGAGGGCGGAGGCCTAGCTGGCACCGGCGCCGGGCGCTTGATGTCCTCTAGGTACGAGAAGGGACGGTTCGGCTGACCACGATGCCACGAATCCGAAGGGTCGTAGGACCGGCTATAAATTCGCAAAAACAAATGGTGGTGAGTCATAATGAACATTACCTACAATATAAATATTGGTTAGTTAGTTTATATTTGAGACATAATACGAGAGTATTAGTAGAGTTAGAATCAATGAAACTGAAAGATTGTCCTTAGAATCAGCGGGACCGAGCTCGACTGAATTTGAATAGCTAGTAGCTACACAATCACAATAATGTAGTGGGAAAAATAAAATGAAGACACATGTTATGTAGGTTTCATTATTCCCTCTTCTCGTTAGCAATCGGCAGTTGTCCCTAGCACTTTTTATATCGCATCTTGTATGTTTCGTCACTGCATCTGGTAGAGAATCCTTATAGTATTCTACCTTTGCGAAGTTTAAGCACAAATAATATTAAAAATAATTAAAACTACAAACTTGGAATAGTTGGTATCAGATCGCATCGGCGTTCGTCTGGGCCCGCGGTCCGATTCATCGTCTTTGAAGCCATTGTTCACCTGAGCTCTGTAAAATTCAAAAATGTTCATAACTAGTTTACTAGGCTTTAAAAATGATCATCAATCATTTGATTTTGATATGTATACATGCGTGCACAATGGAAAGACGCGCAATTTTACAGTCTAGTCACAGTTATTTTGGGTTCCATTGTATTTGGCAGAATCTTGATAATCCGAAATTTATTTGGTAGAACACACTTTGCATAATTTTCTTTTTAAGGCAGAAAAATTATTTAATATAATTAACTTTGGCATACTTTTAAGATGGCAGAATTTTATTTGACATAACTTTTATTTAGAGCGACGATTATTTGCTATAATTCCACTTAGCATACTATGAAGATGGCAGAATTTCATTTGGCATACTATGAAGATGGAGGAGCTCGTGGCTACGTAATAACAGCCGCACGGGTCGATCCATCAGGTTAAGTTAAGCTTCCCGGGGTTGGTCCGTGGATGGGTGACCATCTTTACATACCGAGACTCCTCCGTGCCTCGGAAAGCACGTTAAGCCGTTGGTCCCGTCTGTCATTTGTGGATCTTTGACAGTCGTTACGGGTCGTCAGAAGCCCGAAAGTCTGACAACCAGTCTTACCAAGGGGTATCGTATTACCCAGTTACTGGGTTGTGGAGGTCAGATAGGCAGTCGCTCTATGTAAAATACTGGTATTCAGCTACATCCGGTTAGACTGGAAGCCGACCCCAACATAGTTGGGAAAAGGCTAGGCAGATGATACTATGAAGATGGTAGAATTACAGTTGGAATAATTTTAAATTTATTAGGCCATATTGCCATTTGCCCACCTGTATCGCTGGGGTGACCGACAATTTTTTTTTCCGACTCTTTTTTCACCCGAGCTTAGGCCGAAGTACCTACGGCGGAGCGAGATCAAATTTTTTATCTGAAGATATGGTGGCAGCTTTTTTATGTGTTGCGAGCGTAGCGAGTGCATTTGTCAAAGCGAGTCTATTTTTAGAGCGAATGTTTATTTATTGGCAGAGATAGATTGGAATCTCGGCATAAATACATTTATAAGAAAATTTAATGAAGTACATGATAATTCTTTTAAAAAAAAGGAAATTTTAATTGATCTTAATAAGTCTGGAAAAAGTTATTGGTTTAGCAAAGGAGTTAAAGTATCCAGCAAAGTCAAGCGCATTTTGTGCCTTATTGATAAAAAAAGATGTGATAAATCAATTTTAAAATATCGCGAAAACTACTTAAGGATATATGGAAAGGTAGTAAGATGTGCAAAAAAGCTCGACACTAGGAAAAAGATTGATCAGGCACCTCAATCTAGTAAAGCCATGTGGAAAATAGTGAATAGTAGACGTAATTCTAATAAAAAACAAAGCACTGATATTATAATACTTAAACAAGATAATAAGATATATGACAGCCCTATAGACGTAGCCAACATTTTATCTGACCAATTTGACAACAAAATTACATTAAACTCTTCTGATCATAGCTTAGCTAAAAAATACTTAACCGACAATATGGCTAGAGTAGACGATAACATGTTGTTTGATCAAGTAACCCCGGTAGAAATCTTCAAAATGGTTAATAATATGTGCAATAAAAATTCTCACGGTCAAGACGAAATACCCAGAAGTATCATCAAGGATAACATTGACATATTAGCTGAACCAATAGCTGACTTTTTAAACAGATGTATTGAGCAAAGTGTTTTCCCTGAGCAATATAAAATTGCTCGTGTTTTGCCCATATTAAAAAAAGGCTCCAAATTAGATGCGAAAATCTATAGACCCATTTCACTATTACCGGTATTCTCTAAAATATTTGAAAAGGTAATGAAAGATAGGCTTGTCAAACATTTGACTAAACACAATATCATTAGCTATCAACAGTTCGGGTATCAAAGAAGCATAGGAACCATTGATGCAATAGACTCACTAGTGGATGATGTGGTTAGCAAATTGAATAATAAAGGAAAAGTGGCAGGACTATTCCTAGATCTTAGCTCTGCCTTCGATACTGTTGAACATAAAATCCTTTTAGATAAACTAGAACACTATGGGATAAGAAATAACGTCTTAAAGCTTTTCAGTTCTTACTTACAGAATAGATCACAGTATGTTGAAATTAAGTCAGTTGAAAGCAGGCATGAAAAAATTAACAAATCCAAGCTTGTTAGAGTACAAAAGGGAGTTCCACAGGGCTCAGTCTTGGGTCCAATATTTTTTATAATATTTCTTAACGACTTAGCAAACTATATGTATAAGATAGTACCAGATATCAAAATGGTTATTTTTGCTGATGACACAAGTGCCGCTATGAACGATATCTCTGTAAGGGACTTAGAAAATAAAGTAAATCATGCACTGTCTACTTTTGAACATTGGTTTTCCACTAACAATTTAAAACTCAATGTGGAGAAAACTAAATGTATGCTATTCAAATCAACTGTGAGGAATAATGATAGTATTAAAATAGCTTCATTGGGAAATAAAGTGGAAATTGTACAAAATTTAAAATTTTTAGGGATACAAATTGATGCGCTCTTAAGCTGGAAACAAGAACTGGAAGCAATCACAAATACTCTCAGCAGTGCATGCTATGCCTTGAGAAGTTTAAGGGATGAACTAACCATTGCTCAGTTACGAAATGTTTATTTTGCCTTAGTTGAGTCCAAGCTGAGGTACAGTATTAAACTATGGGGGAACAGTTATAAATACAACATAAATGCAGCCTTTGTTATGCAAAAAACGGCCCTCAGAACTATTCTTCGCATAGAGCAAACTGAATCTTGTAGAGAGCATTTTGTGAAATTAAAAATTTTACCTGTACCTTGTCTTTATATTTTGGTCCTACTAAGTAGTTTTCTAAAAAACCTAGAGAAATACGAGACAAAGGAAGAAAGGGAAACTAGGGTGGAAACGCGCAGGAAAGATTTACCTAATTATTTGCAGCCAAAATTAAATGTTGTCAAACATAGCTCGTAAAGTACAGTCTGTACAAATTTTCAATAAATTGCCTTTAGAACTAAAAATTATTAATAGTCCAAGAATATTTAAATTCAAATTAAACTCATTCCTATTGACGAAGTGCTACTATAGTATAGAAGAGTTTTTTAGGGACAAAAATAATGCCACAGTGTAACTTGTTTATTGTTTACGTCTAATTCTTGACATGTTATTTTTTTTTTTTTTTTTGATTGAGTTGATTTCTTATTTTAATTTTTGACATTTTATCTATTTATTGATTGTAACTTTTTATTGATTATTATTATTATTCCGTGTATTCATTAACTTGTAATTAATTGTAATTTTTATTGATTATTATTAATCCTGTATTCGACACAAATGTATTTTTGTTCAGAATAAATAAATAAATATAGAACATGACGTCAGCCGCAGACACAATCTCCTTGAAAAAAAAAAACTCGATTATTATGGATATAAAAAGTATGCCAAAAGATGATTCTAACTGTAAATTTCTGAGATATGATAGTTCTGCCTTTTAATGTGACTACCGATATGAAATGTATGCCAAAAGGCGATTCTGGCTGTGTCCTTTCTGCGATATGATGGTTCTGCTTTTAATTATTATGGATATGAAATGTATGCGAAAAGACGATTCTGACTGTGAACTTTCTGCGATATGATGGTTCTGCTTTTTAATTATTATGGATATGAAATTTATGCCTGAAGATGATTCTGACTTACAAAATTATGAGTTTTGAATGTATGCTACGAGGTGCATTCAATAAGTACCTAGCCTCATCGCCAGAGGGCGCTGTAGTTTCAAAAGAGTTTTACCACAGTGTAGCACATTCTTTTTTAATTCTTTTTTCAAAAAATCATTCCAATCCCTTCATTTGTTTTAATTTGACAACTTATGGAAGCGAACGTGTCGATCGGTTTTACAAAAATGGAAAAAGAGCAATATCGTTCGGTGATTCGATTCCTATTTTTGGAAGGGAAAACGCGCATCGAAATCAAAGAGCGCTTGGTTGCTGTGTACGGTGACTCTTCTCCATCGATGGCCACCGTCAAGAATTGGTTCAACGAGTTTGCACGTGGCCGTACGTCGGTTTTTGATGAACCACGTTCAGGTGCACCGAAAACAGCTGCTACGGAGGAAAACATTAAAAAAATCCATGATCTCGTATTGGCAGATCGCCGATTGAAGGTTCGGGAGCTAGCTGAGACTGTAGGCATTTCAGAAGGAACAGTGCATCATATTCTTCACGAGGAACTCGGCATGAGAAAGCTGTCGGCGCGATGGGTGCCGCGTTTACTCACACCAGAAAACAAGCGCAACCGTGAGACCACATCGGAGACGTGTTTGGCGCTGTTTAAGCGGAATCCAGCGGAGTTTTTGCGTCGTTTTGTGACCGTCGATGAAACCTGGATCCACTGGTACACACCAGAGACCAAGGAGCAATCAAAACAATGGATCCAGACCGGGGAACGTGCTCCAAAGAAGGCGAAAACTGTAAAATCGGCTGGAAAAGTTATGGCCACCGTTTTCTGGGATTCACAAGGTGTGATCTACATCGATTACCTCGAGAAGGGTAAAACAATTACAGGGCTTTACTATGCCGATTTATTGGGCCGATTCGACGCCGAATTAAAGAAAAAACGACCCCATCTGGCGAAGAAAAAAGTGCTGTTTCACCACGACAACGCACCGGTTCACACGTCTGCTGTTGCCATGGCCAAATTGGTCGAATTACACTACGAATTGCTGCCCCATCCACCGTATTCTCCAGATTTGGCCCCTTCTGACTTCTTTCTGTTTCCTAATCTGAAAAAATCACTCGCCGGGAATAGATATGGATCGAATGAGGAGGTCATCGCCGCCACGGAGGCCTATTTTGCAGAGTTTGACAAAAACTATTTTTCGGACGGATTAAAAAAGTTGGAGCATCGCTGGGCTAAGTGTATCGAACTAAAAGGAGACTATGTTGAAAAATAAATTCCCACTTTTCCAAAATTTTCGTTTACTTTTTGTAGGCTAAGTATTTATTGAATGACCCTCGTATATGAGTGTCTGCCAAACGATTTTCTGCGAAATGAAGTTTATGCTATCCGTTGTTATAGAAAATAATATTATGACATAAATAAAGTTCTGCCAAAAAAGGTAGACCCAGTTATTTTACCTCTGATTTTACATCACAGCGATCTCATTGACATTGCTATAAGGTTCAAAATATGATTTTGTCAGAGGTAAAACTGTGAAAGAACTGTAACTTAGCTTAGATTTGCAGTACGCACAGTCAAATAATTATTACATAGTGACACCTAGTCAAGTACGGCAAGTACCTTAAGATCTATATTTGTTTGCACTATAGTACCTACACCTGTCCAATTTTTTTATGAGGTGGGTAAGTATACGGTCTTCTTACAGAATGAAAAATAATTATAATGACAACGTACCTAATAAATTGATAAAGTTATCACAATCAAATCTTACCCTCTCACAAACGGTGAAAATACTTCTGGTTCGCGTGCGTTCGAGTTCGTCGCCCAGTTGTTGTCATCGGGCTTCCTCGGCTGGCTGTTAATAGTAATAACTTTGCAATAATAACAAGACACATAACATCACGCCTAGCTGTTTTCCACATAGGGGTAGACAGAGGTACCTAGGAAATGTTCACAAACCTTTTCCAATTTAATTATGTACTTTCTGAGGTTATCTTGGACATTACTGACATCGGTGAAGGAAAACATCGTGAGGAAACCTGGACATGTCTGGACTTATAGTTGTTATAAGTCGATATCGCCAACCCGTCAAGAGCAAGCGTCGTGATCAACACTCGTGTCTTCTCTGTATGAGGCCGTGTGCCAGTGGGTCAGCACCTAATAGGCTGGTATTATAAGGAGAAAAAAAATAACTCACGTCCTTGCCGAATACCGATCCTCGACACGAGGACCCCGCTCTCAGCAGTTGCGTTGCGCCAATTAGGCCCTTTATACCCGGCACGGTTTCTTTATAACAAGCTTCCAGTAATCCATACAACACTGAAGACCGTGTCTACTTACGGCGAATAAACCGTAGCTTTTCACAGCAAGAAACAGGTGTACAAACGGTCTTAGCCCAACGGGCGTCTACATTACATCAATAAGTGTTTTAATATTATTTTTTTGAGAAAGTTTATAATGATAGGTACACTTACTCGAATGCATTTAGAACCCCCATCTTATGGATAGAATGCTAAAAAGAAAATGAATTTATTTATTTAAAATATCAAAGCATGTAGATTTCTTGAATTGTGTATTTAGTCACGCCAGATGCACGTAAATAGACTAAACTAAGGAAAATAAAAGACAACATGCAAAACTGGCCCAAATGTCCACCACTAACGAGACATATGTGATTGAAGACGATATATGACGAATAGTCAAAATACTACGGTTAGTATAGGAGTTATGGGGGAATAGATGAATATACGTACATACACCTACAAAGCCTGTTAAATTCACAACCCTCCTTTGGTTTTGCCGTAGTTGGGTAATAAATCAAGCCGTTTAGGAAAAATAATTAATAAATTAGAGTAGTTATAACTTTATAGCTATAACTTTTTAATACTTAACAGATTTTTTTTGGGTGTCTGAGTGAAAGTATCTCATTAGTTAATAGACTATTCAGTGACAGGTCTTCAGTTGTCGACCTTTGGACCAAATCCCATAATTTTTTTCCCAATCTCCTTTATATTATAAAGTAGGTAAAACATACCTCGGCACTCTTCAACAGTTTGCGATGCTCGAACACGTAAACGATCAGTAATATTATCAGTATCCAGTTTATTAGTAAAGCGACATAGCCTTTCAGTCCTATAGTCATCAAGAGGAATGCTCCGTGACGTAACACCTCGATTTCATAGATTTTTTCAATGGTACTATTTGTTACAGAGTCCTAAAAACAATCAAGTTTCACATAAATAGTAATTAAGATGAAAGTAAAAAAAAACATATTCTATTATTTTAGGCACACAGAATACAGGTCTTAACACAGAATTGATTTTTCTGACAGTTTAACTAACACGACTACTAGGCGTTAAAATAACGGATCGTGTTCGTAACACAATACTGCGCTCCAAAACAAAGATAGCTGACGTCGCCCAAAAAGCTGCCCACCTTAAATGGGACTGGGCAGGACACGTCTAGCGCATGCCGAACAAACTGTGGGCCCAAATAGCACAGAACTGGTGCCCTGAGACAGTGAGGCAGGGTCGCGGCAGACCACGTAGGAGATGGCGAGACGAGCTGGATAGGTTCCATCAAAACTGGAAGGAGGACGCGCGGGCTCGCGAAAGATGGAAGGAGTGGAGGGAGGCCTTTGCCCAGGAATGGGACAGCGTAGGCTAGGAAAAAAAAAGTATATCAAACAGCGAAAAATAGATTTATTCATACCATAAGAAAACCTTACAGCAGGTTAAAAATGTGTGTGATTCGTATCATAAATGTACCTAACACTACCGTACTACTACTACCGTATTAGTGGGCACTGTAGGCAGGCAGAGACGGGGCCCCTTTTTTTTGCATAATATTTTTTTCCTATGTTTCTTTAGCATAACGATTTTGGACTTTTTTTTTTTGGTCTATTAATTCTTTGCCATAATTTTTTTTTGCATACAATTTTTTTGTCATAATTGTCTTGTTTTATAATTTGTTTTGCCATAATTTTAATTCGCATAATGTTACTAGGCGTAATTACTGTGAGCATAACAGTGTTAAGGCATAAACAATTATGGGAATAACGGAGCTGCAAAACCGACTCCACGTAGTCTTGTTTGCCCTACCCCTAGAGTGTTATTTAAAATCGCGTAGGCGCGGAGGGGCGAGGCGGCCCGCTACGCAATTATTATGTGTATTTCTTATGCCTATAAAAATTATGGTTTAATGTCATTATGCGAAAATATATTTATGCTTTTGAATGTTATGGTTATACACTAAAATGATTGCAGCAATTATGCTTAAAATAATTATGCGTTTCCTGATATGCGAAAATAATATTATGCGTAAATATGGTTCGGCTAAACAAAAGTATGCCATGTTATATTATGTCTTAAAATTTTATGCAAATAGATAGGGAACCGGCAGAGACCTACGTTGAAACGAATCGAACTATAGTGTGCGTTACCCCAGCAAAATAATGTCGAAAATCTCGTAGTACATTTGCATTGCGTTCATTTTGAAATAAATATAATTATGTTAAAGTTGAGGATTGATGCTAGGTCGTATGTTTGACGAAAACAAGACTACATACAATTTTCTCGATAGAAAAAAAAACCAATATAAGTAAACCGAACTATAAACCGCTGGTATTAAAAAATACTTCAAATCAGATCATGAAACTTTGCATAATAACTGAACTATAAAGCAGGTCTTATGTTTTTTTTTATTTTTTATTACCATTATTTTCGCCGTAAAAAGCAATTACTTAAACTATTCGAGGTTTGGAGCCGCCAGCACTCCACTCCATCTCGCTCTCATTCAGGCCGCGAGTAGTATGGTGCGAGCGAGAGAAAATTTGAGATGGGTAGGGCCATAAGGAGCTCAACGACTCGACAAACAATACCAAAAACAGGACATAGTGTGCTTTATGTGCTGAAATTGCGTAATACACGATCAATCACAATCTGAATTGTTTTGATTGCTAAACCATTACTTCAAGAGTTCGAAAAAAAATCTTCTCAACACGTAAATAACGCAATGAATGTGTAGGACTGTCAAAATGAAACGAATAAGATTAGTCTTAATCGTTTACGAAAATGTGTTACGCAATTATAGCTATTCCTATTCATGTGTAAGTAACAAATTACAACGCCTCGATTTCACTTACCAGAAGAGCTGTTAAGGTGCTATGGTCTATTCCAAAATGTGTGGCTATAGTTAAATCTACAACTAAGGAGGCAACGTTGGTCCCAACGTAAGCCGACACGACCATATTAAGATAACGTGTAGCTCCCTCATCTTGTATAACTGCAATTTAAAATAAAGTTCTAGAAAAATCGGAAAAAATCTAGACAACCTATGGTATTTCTTCATAGTTCCCTTGAAGATAAGAAAATATAATGAACTAAGTAGGTACTGTATATATTTCTTAGGGTTTCGTACCAAAATGGTAAAAAAGGAACCCTTGGTGCGAATTCGTCAGTCTGTCACAGTTGCATATTTCAGTAACTTCTAATCGAATAACGCGCACATGGCAAGTACTTAAAAGAATTATAAAATTTTTTTTTTTCATTGTTCTTCTCGCATGGATGTGTCGAAATGGGGTGTTGAAATTTAAGGTGGAGTCTACTGAAAATTGTCTAACGGTCGGATCTGGGGGTACAGGTGGTAGGTACTATGTACTTACTTGCGACGAGGACGCAAGCAGACGCTAGGCAAAGCACGGAGACGCTCAATGTGATCGCAGCTAACACGAAGACAGTGTATGCAGGAGTAATTTCAAAATTGTTGTGTTCGCATGATTCACCTAAAAAAAAATGGTATTCAAGTCATATTCCCGTTTTCAAAGATATGGTGGTTTTAGGGATTTGTCGCAAATTATCAATAAAATTCTCTTCGACACAAGGAAAGGTTTCAGTACATCATATTAAGCCAGATGTGTTAGTGGAACTGTACTTAATAACATAACATCACGCCTGTATTCGCCAAAGGGTTAAGCAGAGGTATATCTAGGAATATTAGTATCATAGAACTTTTGTTAGGATGTGATTACAGGTTCTACATATAGTGTAATGAAATTAAATGTTCATTGGATATTTAATAATAAAGTTACTATAACTAAACACGGCTTATAAACAATAACTAACGATTATGATGATTATAAAATGACGCAAGTGATGCGAGTGGCGGCTAGTGACTGACTGTCGTTTCGAACTAACGGACGTGTGACGTCATAGGTACTTGAGTTCAAGAGTTTGTCTGCATGTGTGGGTTACATACCACTACAGTAGTAACACTCACATTTCGCCAGTTATGTTTTAAGTACCATGTTATAGGGGGCGAGCTTATTGCTATCAACCGGGCACAAATCTAAACTTCGGGCTGCCAATGCGAAATTCCAGATAGAAAAACTCAATAACACTGCCCGACCTGGGAATCGAATCCAGGACCTCATGCTAAGCAGTACTAGCACTTGCGCCTACTAGACCAACGATTAAATACTTAGTCATATTAAGCGTACCATCTCTAATATAGGTAGCAGAGACGAATGTCCAAAATAATTGGCTGCCGTTTGATGCTGGTGTGCATTCCGTAAATCTAAATATAAGTGCCATTATACTCAGCAATATGTAAATTAAGGACAATGTCTGAAACATAAAAATTCAATAAACATCACATCTTTTTAAATTATAAAATGAAACTGCCTATATCTACTATCGCGCGCAATTTAAGTATTGCAAGAAAACTTTAAAGTACGCTTCGTAAGATGGTAACTAATACAACGTGTAGTGTAACAAAATATACGGAAGTCCAAGAAAAGCGATAACATAGGTACATTTTCATTCTTCAACATTAACAAAAAAGTTGTAAAACAAAGCCTTACGAGTAACCAATAGGTTCTCTGATCTAAAACTAGTTAGCTATGTTACAACGTGCATTTGAGAGTCCAAACGGCAATTTATTTAAATAAAAAAAAAATTACTTGAAATAATCATAAACATTGTAAGTAGGTACCTACTCTGGTTATTCCTAATGGGTGTCTGGGGTCTTGCGCTCATTCTGTTACATGATATATAAGGAAAATAATGCAACTAATAGGTACCGACGTACCCCAAGGAAATGCCGACAAAAATTGGCTGTTGCTGCTGTTCTATACTAAAAAATATGATAATGTATGAAACAAACATTATTTGCGCTATTCCAGATTTGGTGACATATGCAACAGCTGTTAACATTCATGATACGACCCTGGAAGATTGCCAACGGCATAGTTAAGCTTGTAACTGACTAATACTTGAGACAATTTGATTTGTTAATATGCCTAATGGTATAACGGTACCACTGAACTTAATAACATAGCTGAAAAAATATTAAAAAGCCACATTGAAATGAAATTGAGAATGTGGCTTTTTAATTTAAAAAAAAATGTAAACTAAACAGAGGTTTTGCTTATTTATATTGTAGTGTTGGGCCCCATCTTAAAGAAAAAGTTTTCCGTAGTTCGTTCTATGCCTTCTTAAACACAGGTTATTGGGCCTGGCTTTTCATGCGTTTCTGTATTC
This sequence comes from Lithophane leautieri, assembly GCA_949152455.1. Lineage (NCBI taxonomy): Eukaryota > Metazoa > Arthropoda > Insecta > Lepidoptera > Noctuidae > Lithophane > Lithophane leautieri. The sequence continues at coordinate 14,250,419 of OX424458.1, read as the reverse complement.
TATCTTTTTTTGAATTTAATTTGTGAGTATGTAATATCTTTAGAAAAGTATTTTTGTAATAAAAATGCATGTAATATATTTAGTGTGTGTCGGCCAGATTGAATAGTTTTGTCTCTATAAACATTTTGACAGTTGGTGTTAGATAATCGTTTACAAATAATTAGCGAATAAACAAAGAAATAATATTTAATTGCGCAAATTATGACGCTAAGAAAAAAAACCTACGTACCTACATTAAACGTATAGGTATTTTCAGGTAGGTACCAACTTATTACAAGCACGTAATGTCAGTAGGAACGTAGGTACATAATCATATGGACGGGGAATTACAACCTTAAGTATCCCTCATTTTAATAAAACTCAACCTGCTTAGGTATTTGAATTTCGCATAGCCAATAGAGATAAAAATAGCAAGGCAGATAATAGAGGTATTCCTCGAAGCGATGGTTACTTGGAAAATTGGACATAGGTATCATTAATGGGATTATATTATCTAAGTATATATAAATAAATATTTAGACACGACTGTAAATTTAACACAAACAATATTTTTTAACATGGCGCGTAAGGGGTATTTTCTATGTAATAGGTATAGGTACGAGTCACACACGTACGCATGCATCGATCGGCATTATGGTGAGTATCACAGACCTTAAGTACATAATAATAATAAGCTTTGTCTACTTACTATGGTGATCCCTCCCGACAACACCGCCGTCAGAACAAGATGCGAGGAGAATTTTTTATGCTTTGGAATATCCATTTTGCGTTTTTTTTTCAATCGTTTTATTAAACACGCGTCATGTCAGGTTAGTGTTCGTTTGTGAAGGAACTCAACAAGATATCAGTATTAATCGCGCCATGATAATTGTTATCGGTAATAATAACGCCCACTATCTACATTAATATGGAGGAGCTCCCTCCACACTTCAATGTTTTTCCGATTACTCCAATACTCATGGACATGGTCATTTAACGACTGACTTACTCGCTCTCAGAACATGTAGGCAGGTACTATGTACTACCTATATCAAATAATAGGGAAATGTGTTCAGAACAACAACTTGCCAACTGAAAACATTCATGGTAAGTCGTGTAATCAAATATAGTAATAAATACCCACCTACTAAACTTTTGGCATGAACTATGTACCTGGGTACCAACCCTTTAATTTTGTGTCGTTGAAATATTAGGGAAATTGAAAGTAATGCTAGAACTACTGTAGGTGCTTGAAACACCTTAGAGTGGCCATACACGGGCAGCTTGAAGCATGCAGTCAGGATCGACTGCTTCAAGCTGCGACTGCATAGTGAACTACAGTCTTCTATTTACATGGAACCGCTCGAGCAGTGGCGACTGCATCGGGCAGGTAACAGCACGGTGAAATTTCATCTTGCGGTCAAGCAATTGCCAGGCATACACTGACTTCTCGCGCAATTGTCCCCTCTGCCCGCGCTCTTCATCCCACATCCGCATCGCGCGCGCCTCGAGCCCGCTATATTAAATTGTGACTGATCTAGCAGTTGAAGCTAGAAACCGACTGCTGCAGCAGTTATCAATGGCAGTTTCAAGCTGTTGACTATGACTGCATGAGCGGTCCATGTCTTTTGATCATTGGTTAACTGCTCGAGCAGCCCCTTAGAGTTAGACCATACACTAATACAAGAATCTTTTGACTCATTAACAGGGGGGCGCTGTTGGTAAAAAATTGTGCAATTGTTTTGTGAAATGTAGAATAGCTATTCTCTGTCAACGGGAAAAACAAGATAGCGGCGTTAGTTCCGATTTCAACCACGAGCCAAAAGAGCTATAGGATTGAATAACCTTATCAATATCTTTATAAAGAGGATCGAGGTCCATAGTCATAGCTATAGTCAAAGTCATTGCGCCACTGACATTGCGCCACTGTCACTGCGCCTGACGCTGCAATGATAACAAGTTATCAATGATGTCATTACCTCAGACCAAGTCATTACACACAAATCACATTTCCTTGAATAATGTTTTACAGTCATGTCGTGTACCTAACTACTCAGTAGTATATTCTTCTAAAATGAGTGTCGATGTATTATACAGCCAGAGAGTTAAATCTTTGGTAAAAACGTATGGTGGATGTTGCGATGGTCCGTGCATTTAGGCACATCGATGCTGATCCCTGAAATATAATGAAAAACTTTGACGGAATAGTAACAGGTCTGTACTGCCTTTACTGGGTATGGCGTTTCGGAAGCTTCTTTTATTCTTGCTACGCAGTGGCAGATACTATGACCCTTGAAGATACGGGAGCTAAAGCTAAAGTTCTTCTCATGATGTTGTTTATTGTCGCCACCGCGATCCTGCAGTCAATGCCCTTGGAGACGAACCCTCGTCTCAGCATGGCAAATACTATAGTCAGTATACCTTCACAGTTTTACTCAATTTACTTTCTGCATCGATACGTTGGCCGTACCCTGGATAACATTAAAGTCACTATCCTAATTTACATCATTTCTTTGCTGTCTGTCATAGAAACCGTCTATTTACTCTATCTAGACTTCGAAAGAATGGATTAAAATGGATTAAAATCATTTATATTTGTGATGCTCATCATGATTAATTTATACCTACATTTATCTATCTTCTATCAGTACATGATGTAGGAAAGTATGTCCTATTGATTGACAATGAAGGGTTCCGTTGTTGGGATAAACTTATCCCAAGAATAAACTTAACCTTGTAGTTGAAAACCATGTTCTCCCATACATTCCAACTGCAATTAATGAAAGTTTGTACGCACAATATTGAGAGATTTACCATGTTATTTTTTCGTTTTGATGTACGCAGGGCTGTAACCAGGAATTCATTGGGGGGGGGTTAAGACTTTTTTTTAAAGAAATGATGTATTTTTGATTTCAGAGAGGGTAAAAAATAGTACTTACAGATTTTTTTTAAAGAAGTAATCTTAAACATATCTCTTCGGAAATCTTAAAAAAATTATTCCAAGCGAAGCGAGCTCGAAATTTTTAGCATCCAGCTAGGAAAAAGTTAGGTTTTCTTTCTCTTTGACCGATCATACAGAAATAGAAATAACTTATCGACATATGCAGAAAAGTTAGAGACGGATGACGCAGAAAAGGATGCAAGAGCGAGCGAAGCGAGCTCGAAAATTTTAGCACCCCGCCTGGAAGAGGCTATGGGAGGTTAGAAATCCCGAAGAATATATCCTTACATATTATAAAACAAAGTCCTCCGCCGCGTCCCTCTGTCGTCCAGTACGGGATAAACTCAAAAACAATTGCACCGATTTTCATGCTGTTTTCACCAATGGATAGAGCGGTTCTCGAGTAAGGTTTTAGTATATAATAACCGACACCCACGCGCGCGAAGTCGCGGGCATCAGCTAGTATAATATATAAAAACGTTTATTTTCGAATGCTGAAGTTGTAGGAATTTATTCAATACAAACTCGAGAGTCGATAAAAATATAGTATTTAATTTTTCAAGGACTTTCTAATTAACTACAATAGTTTTTGGTCCGCGCGCGGCCCGTCCGCGGTCATACAGGTTAAGCATACTCTGGTATTGTAGGTTATAAAGTACGCCTATGCGAAATATATTGCAATTATCTGTATACGGAGGTACCCTAGAGGGTCGATCTCTGGTTTTGACATTCTGGTTTCTCGCATTTCGGGGGAGTTTGAACCCCCAAAACACCCCCCTGCCTATAGCCATGGATGTACGGAACGCTAAAAATCGGCTAAATGCGAGTCGGACTCGCTCACGAAGAGTTCCGTACCACCGTACAAAATGTTTCAAAAAACGCCGAAAGAAACACATGTCTTCTATGTTCTATCTTCATTTTTAACTTTATTTTATTTTAGGAACCCTAAAAATACGTAGTGTTAATTATTGTACGGTGGTTCGGAACCCTTTGTGTGCGACTCCGCTTCACACTTGGCCGATATTTAGTTTAGATAAATGAAAATACCAAACGAATAATATTTTTCATCGTAAATTAAAAAAATCGCAATGATTTTGAATTACATAATGATACTTTGAATTACAAAGTTATTTTTTGCAATTTTAGAAAATCGCCCTTATTTAAAAATACCTTATGGTGAATCGGCGTTTTTAATATTGGTTGATTAAACAACATGTAAAAAAAACTCTGTCCGATCCGTGAGGGTGTTGTTAAGTATCGTATTGAGAGACTATAAGTACTAAGAGGTAATTTTCAGGAAAAAAAAATTGGTCTCGTTTTTTTCAATGGGTAAGTAATTTAGAACACGTTGTATATGGTACAAGATATACAGAAGTTTCAAATTCCTAATTAGTGTTTGCGATAGAGTTCGTACAAAAATGGTCTAAAACTGACAACTTTTACGGCCACAAATTTCAACATTTTTCAAGATAAGAAAATTAATATGGTATTTGTAATCTACTCAATGAGTTCTATACAATGACACCCCACATGGTAAGATTTTTTTATTTTTCAGTATCATAAAAATTGTTGTTATAGCGGCAATAGAAATACTTACTCAATCTGTGAAAATGTCAACTGGTTACTTATTACAGTTTATGAGATACAGCCCGCTGGCACACAGACGGACAGACGGACAGCGGAGGCATAGTAATAGGGTTCCACTCAGCACCCTTCGGGTACGGAACCCTAAAAAAAGAATTTTATAATAAGAATTTTATTGTATTATTATAATTATAAAATCTTTAAATTACACCTTATGCACTTATCTAAACATACACAATGTGGGTAAGTACAGTCAACCACACGTTTGTCTGTTAGGTAACAATTTGACTTTGAAAGCGCGTAGCAGTCACACAATATAATTTACTGTGCAGCAGTGTAATTGGTTTTTGTAGTTCAAGTGTTACCTACATCTGACGTGTGGTTACCCATACCTACTTATACTTACAAAGAATTATAGCTTATTATTACTAAGAAAGTAGAACAGCTTAACTAACCTCAAAATACGTTGAGATTAGAAAACTCTTTCAGTTGTGTGTAGACCTACTTATCAAAATTGTATAATACTTTTAATAATCTGATATTGCACTATGTTCAAGATCAGATATTATTTATTATTACAAAGTGTCATCGAATTTCATTTTACATTAAGTATTTCCGTCATAAACATTGTTTGATTTAAATATAAGTACTTATGTAAACCTCAGACCAAGTAAAAAACCAAGACAGAGCGCTGTCAACAGTGACGTGAGGCCGGTTTCGTAAACATGTGTGCACTTAGTTTGGTGTAATTTGATTGTAGTGTCGTTGTAAATAGTTGTAAATGTGTCTGTGTGAGCGTGTATGCACAGAGCGGTGGTGTAGTTTTAGCATGCTTCGCTGTATTGTTCGCAGCGCTCCGTCTTGGTTTTTTATTTGGTCTGAGATGTAAACAAGCATTTACATAACTTCTTATTCTATATATAGTTAAAATAACTTATGTCTAATAGTTATTTACAAAAAGTCGTAAAGCTAGCAAGTTCAGCTGCGCCACAGAGTACCTATGTACTACATAAGCATGGACCAAAAACCTTTATAAATGACGGTACAGGTATCGAAGAATCTTGGTAACTTCTACGACTAAGGTTACCGCTATCTGGGTAACCTAAGAAGAAACATGTTACCTCTTTTAGGTTACCGTTCTAATACCGGTTATAAATACACAGAGGCCTTAGTGAGAGTTTCTTTTAACCTTCTCGACTTTACGCATCGAACTCGTTCGGCGCTCCGATTGGCCCTTCACTGACCTTCACTGGTGAAGGGAACATCGGAGCGCTGAGCGCGGTCGATGTGTAAAGTCTAGGGCCTCAGGTCACAAGACTCTCAGGTGATGCGCGCCCTTTGGCTAATGCCGACGGCACGTGTAAGCTGCCGCGCTTGCGATAAGTGCACGAAGTATTTCGTTCGCATGCAAAACATACCTACTACACTTATCGCAGTAAGATAGAGGTAATTTTTATATCGGTAACCGGTATTAATACAGGTTGTCTTCAATTTAAGGTAACCTTTAAAAATACGTGTAAAAATATAAATGATGTAGGTAACCGAAAAAATTCCCGTATTGATCGTACCGGTTTCGGTCCCTGACTTAAAGGTATCTATGCTAATTACAAATTCAGACTACCTAAGCTAACACTAGCCAGGCTCCTGCTCCTGCTATAGGTACCATCAATAATAAACCAGACTGACCTAGAACCTCTTAATAGTTGATGGACCAGTAGAAGTGTATAATTCTAGACCCAGGCGCGGTCTGAGGGGGGTCCTGGGGGTCATGACCCCCCCAAAATCATTCAAGCTGTCGAGAGACTGAATGATTTACGTACTTTACTAAGAAAAAACTGTAGCCTGTAGGTACTTGAGCCTGATGTGACACCGATGGGCATATACAAAAAAAATGTTTAGAGTACTTATCAATAAGGTAACCATTTCCCTAAAAATATTCCTCGGCACCAATGGTGACCCCCCCAATATCTTGGACTGCGACCGCGCCTGTCTAGACCCTCAGATTGGAGGAATAATTCGAGATGTATGTAAGCCTTGCATGCCAGGTACTTATGTAATTATTTAAATTTGGTAGAGGTACAGTCGACAAATCCCTAGAAGTAACTTTTTATAGAACAGAAGATGAGCAATGTCATTGACTTGACTACCTAGTACACTCACACGCACAACAGCATTGCTATTCTGTAACCGGGTCTACCTTTTATGGCAGAACTTTATATGTCATAATATTATTTTGCATAACAATGGATAGCATAAACTTCATTTCGCAGAAAATCGTTTGGCAGACACTCATATAGCATACATTCAAAACCCATAATTTTGTAAATCAGAATCATCTTCAGGCATAAATTTCATATCCATAATAATTTGAAAGCAGAACCATCATATCGCAGAAAGTTCACAGTCAGAATCGTCTTTTGGCATACATTTCATATCGATTCGGTAGTCATTAAAAGGCAGAACTTTCATATCTCAGAAAGTTTACAGTTAGAATCATCTTTTGGCATACTTTTCATATCCATAATGTGTATGACGTCATGTTCTATAAATTAACATTCGCTCAAAAAATAAACTCACTTTTACACATGCACTCGCTACGCTCGGAATAGAAAAAAACTGCCGCCATATGTTCTGTCAAAAAATTTGACCTCGCTCCGCCAGCTTTCGGCCTACGATCGGGTGCCAGCGAGTTGGAAAAAAATATATCGATTACCCCAGCGATGCAGATGTGCAAATGGCAATATGCCTAATAAAACTATCCCAAATGAAATTCTGCCATCTTCATAGTATGCCAAATAAAATTCTGCCATCTTAAAAGTACGCCAAAGGTAATTAATTATGCCAAATAAAATTCTGGCATCTTAAAAGAAAACCGTTGTAAATTCGGACATATAACAATTCGGCCAAATAAAAATTATATTAAACGATTTTTCTGCCTTAAAAATATTCGTTTAAAGAGAATTATGCCAAGTGTGTTCTGCCAAATAAATTTGACAGTTATGCTCCTTGACTAACTGCACACTAAATGTATGCGGTTAGCGATGAACAACGTGGGTGTAGCCGACCGCGAAAAGTTGAAATCGCGACTGTATGCAGGCATTGACTGCAGATGCAGATATTGACTTCACACGACTGCAGCCGACCGCAAAGTCGATATACAGTTGAATACATCAACTGCGCGCGGGTGCTGCGATGCAGCCCTTCTGATGGCAGCCTTACAGTTCTATTAAAACACTTCATTTCAAAATCTGCTGTTGAAAACTCTTAAATTACTTAGTATAGAACGTCGGATTGATTTAACGCTGCTGAAAAGGAAAAAAGATATATGTTAACCATGATTTTCACGACATTATTATTGTTGGCTTGATTACCGCAAACAAAGACCACTTCTCTCCACACGGAAGTTGGTTAGAGAGGGCAGCAGGAAGCGCTCTACTTTTCTACAGAATATACTGCGATCAAAATGTCCCATTTGCACACTTGTTTTGTAACAGTTAAGTATTTTGAGAGCCAGCTCCAATAGAGAAAACTTACATGTCCATATAAAGCTGGAGGCGAAGAGCGGGTTTATGTGGACAACATGACGGTGCACTACGTTTGATCTCAGTTTCTGATACAATTTTGTGCCTTTCTCACAGGCCTTGGTTTGAAGAGTCAGGATAACCGTTACTTACGTGTCTTAGCTTAGCATGGGACTGTCAGTATCGCACAACTGTCACACTACAAGTGCAAGATAGAGACGGGAATATAACTAAGCCCAAGTACGTGCTAAGCGTAATATTGGTTAGTTATTTATAAGATCTAGTATAAAATAGTTGCATACCGGGTGATATTGAACTCACAAGCATCCTTCCAGGGGGTGAAAATATTTATGAATAAGAGTAACTTCCATAACTACACATCAATCAATCTGCCTAGCCTTTTCCCAACTATAATGGGGTCGGCTTACAGTCTAACCGGATGCAGCTGGATACCAGTATTTTATATAACAATACATACAACTTCCACTATACATAATTATAAATTAAAGTCGCTTTTCATGTCTGTCTGTTTGACCGCGTTGTTCTTCTAAACCCCACAACGAATTTTGATGCGGTTTTCACTTATCATTTAGAGAATTTATTTGATATTAAACTTAAATACTTACTTAAAATAAAGAAATCTCGATGTTTCGTTAAGTCTTACAAACGGGGCGAAGTAGGAGCGGTCGCTCGTTTACTATACGAATGGGAAGGTACTCTAAAAAGCGAAAAACATGACATCTCTGTCTATATCTGTTGTATGAAATATTAGATTTTTATAATGTCAATGTTTCATACGATGTGCCGTGAAACTATGTAATTAACTGTTATCATGACTTGCCCTGCACTTGTACTACCCTGCAATGGGCCTGATATCAGAGTTGGTCCCAAACTAAAAGTAGTTCAAGTAGGTTCACCTCCTGGCTGGAAGAATACCTATGAATTCAATTTCAACCTATTTATTAAAAGATAGCAAAAGGTTTGATAGGGCTTACTTGCCAACAGATAAACTGATGATTAAGTCTTCTTGTATGTGTAATACTCACAACGCACAGACCGTGATGATGTCACATAATCTTTCTTTTGGGTTAGAGAACTTAAACTGGACGCGCCTCGATGGACGGCTGAAATATAAAAAAAAACAATTGTTCCTTTATAGCTTAGGTATAGGTAGTCAGGCATTGAAAAATGCCTGACTACAGCACACGTAAAATATTCTGCTGAGAAATCAACAGTATATTTTACGTGTGCTGAAAAAAAACACAACCCTGGGGACACCGTACAACGTACAAGAAAGCAGCACTAATAAACTAGGATGTAATAAAATTGATTTTTCATAAACACTTACATGCTTTTCTAACGGACTGGAGGGCGGTGTAGTCCGGTAGGGGGACAGGCGGGAGGTCCTCGTCCGGAGGGAGTTGGTCCCGCATGCGGTGCGAGGACGCCGGTATATACGCCCAGGGAAGCTGCCCCTGGAGCTCAGCCGTGGTTCCGCGCCTTCTGGACAGTCATAACACCCCATATTACTTCACTTCCTAAGAGTGCAACCAGACCGTGGTTCATTGTCGATCAACAAGATCGTGACATAGTACGTAAGTTATAAATGTGATGACATATCCAGGCAACGGTCGACGTTGATTGACCACCGTCTAGTTGCACCCAATATTCTCCTATCCTACAAAATCTCACCTACCAATAGCAGAAACCGATGACCCCGACACCAAATGTTCAAAGATGCAATATAATTGGAAAATGATGTCAGGAAACAAAATAGACAGATATGCATTGATAGATTCGCAGTGGCAGTTAATCAGGAATGAGCATTCAAATGCGATACACATTTTTTGGAAAGTTGGTGAAAGGAAGCAATAGACTGCACTGCGTAATGAAAAAGTCAATAAAATATTGAGAAAGATGATACAGCTGATGTATATGTGACCCGTTATTACAATTAAATTTAATATTCTTACCAAAGAAGTCTCGAAGCGAGACAGAAGACTCATTGAGACTGAAATGATAACGATTGAGATATTTATTATGATCGATTCAAAATAACGTATTTTGATATTCTTTTTAAGTCTGGGCTACTTATGTCTGGGCAGTATTTTTAATGACTCGTAAACACACTATCGACACCAGCTAATGAATTCCAAGGTATCATGTTTATGTTCCTATTCCTTCATCATCAGAATCTCAAATACATAAACTACGTGCGCATTTGCCAATTTTTCGAAATAATTCCCATGCTTTACCGATTGCAATTTATTATGTTACTAGCTGCGCCCCGCGGTTTCACCCGCGTAAGTCTCGATCCCGTGCGAAAATTCGGGATAAAAAGTATCCTATGTGTTAATCCAGGTTATAAACTATCTGTTTGCCAAATTTCCGCCAAATCCATTCAGCCGTTTTATGGTGATTGAGTAACAAACATCCAAACACACAAACAAACACTTTTACATTTATGATATTAGTAGGATTGTAATGGTAATTTCATTGTCGGCTTTTAACTCGGAAGATGTTCATGTTTTGGTACTTAGGTGTTTTAATTTAAGTTTTATAGTTTAAACATACCCTCGTCCCTCTGGTTGGCTGGAGGTGGTGGCTAGTTGCGGCATGGACTGAGACGCGCGCGGCGGGCTAGTGCGGCCCGACGTGTCAATGACGGCCCGGTCCAGCCGCCGCTGCTGGTCGGCTATGATATTCTCTAAGCGTTGAGGTAGGGACATCAAGCTCTCTGGGAAGTTCACCGTCCGTTTCTTGTCTAAGTCTACGTCGAGGTGGTGGGCGCGTGGAGATCTGAGACATATTATTAAATTAAGTAGGAACTTAATTTCGTTTCAATGTCTTTTGGGTGTTTAGGACTTCGGATGGTTACGTATTTCTACATATTTGTGATACGAAATCTTAAGAATGTTTAATACCTAGTGTTGTTAGATGTAATTCTTACTCATTAAAGCCGGAACAGCGCGTCTAATCATATCCCCCTTTACCCCTTTACTGATAGTCCAACAACAAGAAAAATATAGAATGATTTCTATACGAGTATGAGACTAGGTTGATGTTCTCGTTCTATTACGTACTGCTATGTAAAAGAAACAAAGCCTACCTTTCAGGCGATGCTTGCAAAGAATCAGGATTGGATCTAATTATTCTAGTATGGACCTCCGGCGAAGGTGACTTCCTGAAGAGGAAGGCTTTCATCCGTCGGAAGGAACGGCTGAATCCAGCGCGAGGTATCCTGGTCGTGATCCTCTCGCTGGGTAAGCTGGCCAGTTCCTCATCCCTGTAGCTGACTTCATCGGTGGTGATGATAGTAGGAGGACTCGGCTCTTGTGGGGGAGATGCTTGCACGGCAGTGGACACTTGAACGGGAACTGGTACTTGAGGAACTGCCTGAGCTTGAACTGGTGCCGGCGCCTCTATGTTCTGAAAGATAAGATTACCCAATTGGTGACTTACTTAAACTTTTCAAAGCTTAAGGTTTGTTGATTAGTTCCATAACTTATAAGATAGCCTGTAAATGAGATGATTGGGTAGATAATGAGTACAGTGCACATCCGTTAACCTAATGAAGACACAAAATTTTTAGGAACTTTACTAAGTAAGTACTTATATCAGATTCTGATGCGCTATCTGACTGTGCAATACAGATTACCAGACAGTCCAAAAGCATGAAAAATTGTCAATGCCAAAAACAATATTGAAATGAGACTCAAGTTCAAACAATTCTTACGTCAATCTCCTTCTTGATATTGCAGTCTACGATAACGATGATTATAAGGATTATATTGGTGACGAAGAGTATGACGAAGCGAGAGTATATTAGGACCATTATCCAGGAAGTCCACGCGGTGTCCAGCTCGACACCTCCGAGGCCGCTGACCTGGCCGCCGACGAAGTCCATCATGTCGCGAAGGGTCTGGAATTTGAATAAGAATCATAAAGTTACAATGGAGCGATTAAGAGGAACTCAAAGATAATACCCTACCCGGCCGTGAATATGTGACATGGAGTTTTAGAAAAAGTTCGCCGTAATTGGGCTATATATGTAGCAGGGCTAAGTAAAGGGTCGTCCGTGCCACTCATAGGTATAGGTACTCGTGTGACGGGCTCTTTCTAAAACTCCATGTGTCATATTCATGCCCGGGTGTGTGTGCTATACCTAATAGCACATACAATATTATTGAAAATAGATCCTTAAATTGGTTTCCTCACCCTTGTATGAAATGAGTCGTTGGCATAAGTTACAGATGCTACCAAGTCCAGCCCACATACTGCTGCGCTGGTTATTATCCAGGGCCATCGCATGCATTTCGTCTGCTTGTCCCTTGCTCCACCCACTACACATAAAACAAAATAATACAGCTGAACGATCAACTAAGCTATTTTGGTTTCATCTTTTTGGTTAATAAGCTGATACTATAATTAAGCAGTACCTAACTGCCGACGTAGGCTCCTGAAAAAACGGTGAAACGTTGTTTAAGATAAGAGGGGGTTATAGGATCGAGAGAGATGGGTAGTTGATTTATTGCATGCTTTGCTAAATGCTGCACAAAAAGAGGTTTTTGCCACTTTTAATGAGCTCAGAGATCGGAAACGGATGTGACTATAAAATCTACTACAGAGATCAGAAGCGGATCGAAGTTTAAAAAAAAAAGAAAATTGTCACGTCTCAGGTCTGATCAAAAGTGGTTCATTTGAGAGGGTACTTGTACTGCTTAGATTGGCCCGATAACAACTTACATATACACTCAAGCTTTTTTCCCCATGGGGGTAAGCAGAAACTACAGAACGCCACCTGCTACAGTCATGGTCCTCCTCCGTACCAATTACTTGACATGATTATACTTACTTATAATAATTATACTGGTTATCAACCAAAATACGCTCAGTCCGAGGCTTGTACAGTTGATAATGAAGGTTCTGAATACGGTGAATGGTTCATTTCTGAACAACACAAACGCCTGGTTGGCGATATTGTCAATTATTTCACCGATGTTGACTGCGGAGCCGCAACTGTTGGGGTCTGAAACAACCAACCTAAAATATTACATACATGAGGATTCAAATAAAAAACTAATACGTATATCAAGTATCATTACATAATGACCTCGATGTTTTAGTTGGGTTGAAATGGTTGATGAGAGTAGACTAGACTTCAAAATATACATTTTGAAAAATGTCTAAGGCGTAAGTAATTAAAAAGTGACGGGTAGGTAAATCAATCATTTTTTAATAGGTTGATCTTCGAATTTGATCAATAACTTTATAATTTCAACAAAATATGAATTTGTAGGTAGTTCACAAGTTATTGCTGTACTTACTGTGAAAATAAAGAATTCTAATGTAAACTAGAACGGGGAGTCCTCTCAAGAAGTCGATCACGCAGAAATATTGCGCTATGCCCAGAGATGTGAAGATCATCTGCCCCGTCGCTTGAAGCTGCAGTTTGAGAGAGAACAAATGGTATACAAAAAAAAAATGTTTCCCTATATTGAACATTAAGTATCATTTGCAATATGATGAAGCAGTAATATAATTATATTATCTCTTTAACATTTTAATCAGCGGCAATGTAGGATTCAGTAAAGCTTGGAATCAGAATCTCCGAAAGCAGTATAATTATAGCTAAAACTGTTGATTGTATGTAACAAAATGAGATTGTTATCTATTGTCTTATCTTTGCTCATGTTTAAAAAATATATATTAAGTCGTTGCCTGAATTCTGCTGTTTCATTATAAAAACTAACGCAAACGAGGTAAGTAGCTCATGCTATGTATGATTGTGTAGGGCAAGATTCACAGACCGCACTTTAACTTTGCTAAGTAAAGGACCCGTTGCATAAGGTAGCAAAAAATATTTGTATAGGATTAATGTTCATATTCGACTGAAACGGTTGATTTATGAACATTATAGCTGTACAAAAGAATAATGTTCAAACTGGTATAGAACGCGTAAACTACACGTTTCTACATAGTATAGTCAAAGTGATAAGTGAATCTCGCCTTAACACATCTCGATACCATTGATTCGTATGTAGGGAATGTCGTAGAGCGATCTTTGTGCGTATTTGCCATAGCTAGATAGATATATTAAAGAATTTCCGTGCCACATTATGACGAGAGAAGTCGATAAGATAACATCTATCAAAATATTCTTTATCTAATGTATTATTATTAATAAGTCTTGTACCTAGTACCTACTTAGCGTTGCGGCATGAGGATGTGAAATAAAAACGTCGTACAAATTATTTTATGACTATGTCGATACTACATATTATTGAATATTATAAACAAATACAAAAAAAGTATATAAAAAAAAAACTTGTTACTGTGTCCGACAATGTGATCGGCTGGTGTGACGTTCGAGAAGAAAGAATCCCACCAAAAATATTTTCATGTAAAATGTTGCCAAGACGAGACCATACGGCTCGCACTGTCAAAAAGTTGTCAGATCTCATGTAGAGCCAAGCTTCTACACGCCCTGACTATACTAGCTCTAACTTCACAAACTCTAAACATTAGTCAAAATATGTGGCTTGGCCGTTTCGCTACCGTCTCAGGGCGTAAGGTGAAAAATTTATTAACTGTTCATTACTTTCCTGTTATACAATAGTTAATTATTCATTAATTTAGTTAATTATTTCTCATGTAGATGCGATCGGGCTGGAAACGGCCAATCCACATATTTTCACAGAAGTCATCAACTTCTTATTATTATCTTATTATGTGTAGGTACTTGCATAATTTTCAGATATCTAGCATTAAATTAAGTTTAAATGGGAGAACCCATACAAACTTCCATCCCCTAATTTAAAGGGTGGGGGGTGATTTACTAAAAATGTTGAAATATGTATTTTATTATTTATAACAAGGAGTCCCTATATCAACTTTCAGACCTCTAGCATTAAAATTTGTGGAAGTCTCATACAAACTTCCATCCCCTAGTTTAAGGGATTCGGGGGTAAAAGTTCCAAGTTTTAGATTTTTTTTGTTGTTTGCGTACTAATACTAGTTTACATACCAAATTTCAGCTTTCTAGTACTTCAGAAAGTACCCTAAGAATTTTGATGATCCATCAATGAGTCAGTGAGTGACGAAATCAGGGTTTTTTAGATATCAATAAAATCGAAAGTATAAGAGCTACGCTATTGAAACTTTCTACGTTTAATAAATCTACTATTGAAATCATATCCCAAGAATTTTGTTTATCTGGTATAATCCAAATACAAGTTAAGAAGGTTCAAAGAAGCGACGAAGCGCTTCGAGAAAAGGTAGATAGTGCCGTCCTTGCGCTACGCTTGGCTCGTCTTGGCGGGGGTACTCCTGTGCCCCCAGATAAATAAAATGCTTATGACCGTGGGGTACCGTCATAGTGTGATATTTTAGATTATTTTACGGAAATTTTGACTATTATAATAACCATGAATTAAGAAAATAAAGCTGTATAAAAAAATCTATTTAACTAAATATGTATAGACTTGAATAAGTAAGTACTTTTGTGTTCTAAATTCGCATGTAGTAAGCACATAAACATAATGACACATAGATAGAATACGAGGAATACATAAGTGTGTAGCTATTAAGAATGTTAATACGCAAATGCAGGCAACCTGTCTTAGTTATGAAAATTCATTACAGGCGACACAAATAATGGATGAACTCAGGTGATTGTTATTCATTAGATTAAGTACAGATTTTTTTTATTAATGGGCATATAAGGGTTTTGATTTTTATTAGCAAATTTAATAAACCTAAGTACTACTTAAAAATATGGAAAGAATAGGCCAAGGAAAGTGAATAATTTCAAGGAGAAGATGGAAGAAACGAATTCAGGCGATTCGCAGGAGAACAATGGTTGCTGAAGGTCGAAGAATAGGTTAAACTTGGGAGAAGGCTCACTTCGCAGGATGAAAACTCCTGGAGTGGCTGCTACGTACTATAGAAGGTACAGTGACGACGAGTTGCAGATCGAATGAATTCGATGGGTTCGAGATTCGAGAAGAGCAAGCCAGAAGACGTTAACAGTAGCTAGGGTGGACTAACTGCGTAAGATGAAGGATTGACTGTTTTGGACTGTATTTACAACTTGGGAGAACACTTTGCCAACAGTCCACAACAGCTAGGAGAGGGGTTAGGTAAGTATATGTAGTTATTTCCTGAAAATGGTTTATTTTTCGGCACTGTCTCTCTCGAATAGTTTTCCACGGGTAACCATTAGAACGGCTTCTATAAACATAGTGAATATAAGGAAGCGATGATGTTATCTCCTATACCTAGATAGCTATTTTGAATATTTTACGGCTTAGCGGATATTATTGGTTCATATGACTACATGAATGATTATAAATTATCATATTGTGATGATTTATTACGATATGATGATAATATGAGTACAGAACAAAAGAGTTTTTAATGGAACGTAACAATCTCCTAAAAACTCGAATTCTAGTTCTCAGATCTCAATCAGGGCTGTGGAGGTCAGATAGGCAGTTGCTCCA
Source organism: Lithophane leautieri (assembly GCA_949152455.1). Taxonomy (NCBI): domain Eukaryota; kingdom Metazoa; phylum Arthropoda; class Insecta; order Lepidoptera; family Noctuidae; genus Lithophane; species Lithophane leautieri. The sequence goes on along the minus strand of OX424458.1, from coordinate 14,233,890 downwards.
TGCAAACTTCTTGTATTCCGCTACATCCGGTTAGATTGGAAACCGACCCCAATATCGTAGGGAAAAGGGTAGGCAGATGAAGATGGTGATTTGGAACAACTGATGTTACATACGTAACCTACTGCAGTTTGTGACAAAGAAATAAGTTACTCTATTAATAATGTTGTGGTTGTGATTATGTTCCAAAAAGAGATAAGACAATAAACCCCGACAGTCACATAGGTTACATGAGGGTCACATAGGTACCTAATACATGTTGAACAGCTTCCAGGCTTATATCTGATAATAAGAATTTTATAATATGTTTTTTACTTAGATAAGCATTCAATTCTTGGATCAATGGGTCTCCTGAACATTCATCTATGCGCGAACAATGATTGCTTATAAGATTGCCATAATTATAAGAACAGAGTGGTATGCAACCATAATATTATGAAAGAACAGTATCTTTGGCATCAGTATCTATCTATCTTTCTCACGGCATTGCATTGGCGTCTCCTGTCCCAACGTTTGGCGCTATATCGCTATCACTGACAGAAACTCTCGACTGATAAGCTGATATTCTTACTATCATCGTACGAAACACTATCTATTACATTATTGCCATGCGTGCCATTTCCTTTTACTCATTGGAAAGGTATGGGGCTTTAACTTTTCATGAACGGACAATGACAAAGGGCCGTCGCTCAAGGACCAATCGAGAATGTAACTTAAACTTATTAATTTAAGGATTATATTTTGATGCAACAAACTGTTTAACGAACGAACACGACACGAACACCTCTTATAATTTAGTTTGCAAGAGTACTGTATCTACTCAGTTAGATAAACAAAGTAGGCACAGGCCTTACCTACCTACATAATGTCTTTTGAACTTTTTCTTTTTGTAGAATTTCAGCTCATCTGGATTGATCAAGGTTCAAAAGAATTATATCGTTGTTTATTAAAGAAGTTCCTAGTTACATTTCATTCCTAAAATGAGTGTTATGGTTCACCTGCTATAGTTTGATCGGTATATAAGTTTTTATATTTTCAAGTAAAGCGGGCATTTGATTACCTATTTTAATGCCGGCGCCACACATTGCTCTGGTCATTGGTTCAGACTTGGCACTAAATCTAATGTTAAGCAAAAATCAATAAAATCTTGTCCAATATCTGTCCAAGCCCGATACAAACATTGGAGTCAATGCTCCAAGGCTACATCTTGGGTCAAAGTGTGTCTAATGTGTGGCCCCGCCATTAAAAGAAACTTATTTTCTGACCGGCCAATTGTAGTTACGAAGCCTGAATTTTTTAAAGCAATAAATAAAACCTTCCTTCGTCATCATCATCTGCCTAGCCTTTTCCCAACTATGTTGGTGTCGGCTTCCAGTCTAACCGGATGCAGCTGAATACCAGTATTCCTTCCACCTAGACCTACCTTACCTTCAGTAACCTTCCTTCGTGTTCACAAAAAATATACCTATTGTAGCAATGCATTTTGATATTTCATTTTCAATGGAGATTAAACGGGATTCAGTTTTCAATCCAGGTTTGGTAGACCAGAAAGTATAACTAAGTACCTAGGTACTTATCAGGAAATTGTTCTCTACACTTAAATAAAATTAAACTAAAGTTACAAAGGAAATATGAAAAAGCTAGGCTTAATGAAAGGATTGAATTTTCCAATACTTATAATTAAACGCTGCACCGCGCTGACCACACTGTTTACCATTATCATTACATACCTTAATAGGTATAGCCGCAGTTAGGAAGTTATGTTGATATAAAAATTGATACAAATTAATTTAGAGCTATAGACTTGATATCTGTCACGTTCACAAAAATCCTGGTTGTAAAATACCTAGTAACAATGAAATTAAAGATGCTATTATGTCGCCTCCCAGTAGCAAAATAGCTTACAGTGGTGACAAAATGATGAAAAAAAGCATTTTTTGTGACCATTTGTTAGAACTACGAAGGTTTGAACGTTATTTAAGCAATAGGTACTTGTTTAAATAACATTCAGACCTTCGTAGAGACATTATAATATTCACTGTTGCACAATTGTTTTTCTTTTCAGATGCCTCTGCTATGTTGCAGTCAGGTAGGTATTTCATCGCACAGCCAAAATAAAACATAATTAAATATAAGTACCTACTCATATCGCCAGCATGCATAACTGTATCGATGAACTAACAAGTAGTAACAAGCTATTGGGCACACGTATGCACAAACACCATGTACCTAATTATAAGAAATCACTTACCAGTGTGATGATGCCGGAGGTGACCATAATTTTGTTCAGCGCCATGGTGTCAAGTATCCTTAGAGAGCCACGAACGATAGATAAATTAACTATGTCTCATTAGTCGCCTTGATAAGTTAGCAGAGTGTGTGCGTGTCCAACGTAGGAAGGAAGGCAGGACGCCTCATGTAGGTCGGCGCGCTCCGCCACGGCCCAGCATCACACTGATAGGGCAGATAGCCCAAAACTGTGTCTTTCTCGACTGATAACAAACCAATATCGTAGATACTCTACAAGTTGATAGATGAACGTCATCATAATCTCAATCGTTTTGTACGAAACCAGATATATTTTCGTTATTGCCTTAGACCTAAGAAAATATTATTGTGTGTCAGTGGTAATTCCTTCTTATGTTTTGTATCATTATTCTATACATATAAAAAAATGCATTGTCCTGAATGACTGACGGATCAACGCACTGCCTAAACCGCTGATCGTAGAGACTTAAAACTTGGAGGGTGCGTTCTTTTTATGACGTAGGCATCCGAAAAGAAAGGATTTTCCGAAAGTCTACCCCTAACGGGGTGAAAAACGGGGGTAAAATTTGTATGAAAAATCTTATTCCTTGAGTTAATAGACTTTCACAGCTCAAACCACTGAACGGATTAGACTGAAATTTGGCACACAGATAGTTATTAGGGCGTAGGCATCCACTATGAAAGGGTTTTTGGAAATTCGACCTTTAAAGGCGGGGATTTTGTTTGTATAAAAAATCTTATTCCTTGAGTTAAAAAACTTGAAACTTGGCACGAATACTTATCTAAATAAATGATAAAGTTTTTCATTTTTAGTTTTTCTAAACTACCCCCTAAACGGAGATTGGGGGTATCAAAGTTTGTATAGAAGAATTAACACGCGGTCCGATTAACTAGCAACTCAGTATTTAAACATACAACCAAAAAAAATTAAGTAATAAAAACTAAAACCCAACTACGACTAAAAAGGTATAAACAAGACACCACAGACAGACAAATTAAAAATCCGGAGTCACACGTGTTAGGGCATAAATCAAACAGATTACGTGTGACTCCGGATTTTTAATTTGTCTGTCTGTGTTGTCTTGTTTATACCTTTTTAGTCGTAGTTGGGTTTTAGTTTTTATTACTTAATTTTTTTTTAAATTCTTTTGGTGTTATAATATATGTGCTTTTGAAATGTGCTCATTAAGCCCTTTCATTTGATACCCAACATGGTACGATAGTACGACGTGTAGGTATACTAGGTACTGGTGGTAAGTTCAATATTTTTGTGTGAGAACTAGAGTTGAGTATATGTACAAAATACAGGTAATGAACCAATTCTACTTGCGAATCTACTGCACTGCTGTTGTAAATAAATAGATACTGTTTGTATCGAGAATATCATAAGCTTGTTAATGACGGTTCTAATTAGCGCAAAGGGCGTCTGATATCTCATACAGGAGCTAATTACCAGAGGCTATATATAGAAGGATGTCTAGTAATTTCCCACTGTGAACGCGCTTCTATACCAAGAAAATGGAAAAGCTGGTTAGTATAAAATGCATGGAATAATACACAAAATGAAAATCATACCTACCTACATTTTCATTTTGTGCATGTATTAATTACGCAAGGATTTTTAAAGATGACAATATACGAATCTATTTAAAAACTTATTTTTTGACTAGCATCGGAAAATGGTCAATTTTTCCTCCTCTTTTCCAATGGAAAATTTTATCCTCCAGATGCTGATGTTGCTGGTGTCGCCATGGCTCTCGTTTGCTATGGCTGTGGACGCTGTCAATGTCACGGAGCTGCCGGCAAACTCTACGGATCCCAATAAAGATATGTAAGTAGATAAAACTTGACTGAAGTTATTCATGAAATGTTGGAGGCTTGTCTTTCCAAAGCGATACTCTTGCATGATATTATGTTTTCCTTAGTGGGGCTCTCTTTTATGAGACATTCGCCCCTTAACTACTTATTATGTTTTGCTTTTTGCGACTGCGAACGTGCGAACATTTACTAACACCACAACTCCATCTTAAAAACAGAAATGGTTGTATTTACAAGTGCTAAAAACAGTGATCTTGAAAGACTGTCATGCTTTTTATGATAATTTGCCGCATTACTAGTTTTTATGTATTAAACGGAAAGGTTAAAATTTTGAGACTGAGGTTTTTAAAGATTTACTCAAACATTTTTTTTTAATGTTTTTTTTTTCGCAATGTTGTAGTCGTAGTGTTATTTGAGACTAAGATCTAGTAAAATTAAAAAAAATCTTGTGGACATCTAAAAGACTTGTTGACTTGCCATAATTCTGTGATTTTCTAGAAGCACTCTTTAAGTAATATTTTGTGAGATAACATTTTATATAAAGAGAGTAGAGTCTGGCAAACGAAAGTTGGTCCTGGAAACACGCGCGAAATTTAAAAAAACAAGACTGTTTATCCCTGTACATAGTGCGATAACACGTGTTGTAAATTGAAATATAATTTAATTTAAATAATTTACAATTTCAAGTATCAGAACGTGTTATCACACTTTATACAGGGATAAACAGTCCTGTTTTTTTAAATTTCGCGCGTGTTTCCAGGATCAACTTTCGTTTGCCAGACTCTACAAGTTTTACTCAATAAAATATTGAAATTTTTACTCTATAAATGAGTTAAATTGTTAAGTGGGGCTATGAAGACTTATAAATTAATGTAGCTTATAACTTGTTGTTATAACAACAAGATTAAAGCGACATTGATGATGATGACTTGACTTGATTTTCTTTCTTTAAATGTTACATACCTACCTAAACGCATTAAGTACTCAAAGATTTATGAGTTTAGGGTAGGTATGTTATGTGTGTATGTTGCCTAAATAGGAGCTTTTATTTTAGTTTGTAGTAGGTTACTTACTACAAGCATTACTTAGCTACTTTTATTTTACATGTACTACCACAGAATTTAATTTGTATGTGCCATGGCTACTGCAATAAAAAGGGAGTAATATTTAATATAGCAGGCTTTTATTTTTCTAGTTAAGTTAAAACCTACATCGTCCTCAGTCTAATTATTTTTTACTTTTTATCAATAGAAAGAATCACATTTTTTTAATAAAAAGTATGTGAGACCTCATAAGTTACAGTAAATATTTACAGAAATGATAGTGATACCACACGTACCTACAAATTAATAGACACCAAGCATGCCAAGGTGATTTTTTACGTACGAACAAGAAAACATAGTTAGGGTATTTTATTTATTAATCAATAAAATAACAAAAAGCATGCAATAATATTTAAAACAGTTTTTTGTTTCTCCTGGAAAATTGACAGGTTCGTATTTACGAGGTGTCACATCTAGAGCGATGGTATGTGTATTGATTTCTGTAAATTGGTTAAACAAAACACTTTTGTATGTATAAATTAACGTATGTTTTAAAATTAAATGAGTTCGGTTTTCCCATCCGACTATTCAGAAAGCAAGACAGTTTTAAAGTCCACATGACCTCATGATCGTCCATGGTTGAGGTTACATAACCTACTAAAGTGCCAGTAAAATTCTACCTAGACATAATTTCGCCTTTCGGATGACAACACAAGTGTCTACCAATTCCTTGCCAAACACTAGTAAGGTAGTTATGTTACAAGACTGCAACTAGACTTACATTTTTTGTTTTAATTTTCTTATCTTTTTCTAAGTATATGATAGGAGTTAATTAAAACGGTTTTCAGGTACGTAATTCACGCCATGGTATATCAAGTGGGCATCGTCACCAACAAAACGGACAATGAAACGGCCAACATGAACGCTACGTAAGTTTACATAGGTACTTACATACTTATACAGTATGTTAACTAACATGAACGCTACGTAAGTTTACTTAGGTACTTACATACTTATACAGTATGTTAACTAACATGAACGCTACGTAAGTTTACTTAGGTACTTACATACTTATACAGTATGTTAACTAACATGAACGCTACGTAAGTTTACATAGGTACTTACATACTTATACAGTATGTTAACTAACACGAACGCTACGTAAGTTTACTTAGGTACTTACATACTTATACAGTATGTTAACTAACATGAACGCTACGTAAGTTTTCTTAGGTACTTACATACTTATACAGTATGTTAACTAACATTTACGCTACGTAAGTTTACATAGGTACTTACATACTTATACAGTATGTTAACTAACATGAACGCTACGTAAGTTTACATAGGTACTTACATACTTATACAGTATGTTAACTAACATTTACGCTACGTAAGTTTACATAGGTACTTACATACTTATACAGTATGTTAACTAACATGAACGCTACGTAAGTTTACATAGGTACTTACATACTTATACAGTATGTTAACTAACAAAGGGCGTTCCCGTTGTTCCCGTTAACCCGCAATAGTATAGTGTCCATAATTACACGCAAAAAAAATTATTACCGCGCAATTTTTTTAATTAATTTTTGTTTGTATTATAATGTAATATTCACAATACAATTAAATCGATACGTAAAAGAAACACTCTGTACACGCACATTGTATTTCAATGTAGAAAGACAAGTGATCGTATACAGAGTGTTTCTTTCCGTATCAATTTAATATTTATTATTATTTATTTTACTATAAAAACATCTTTATCGTTTATGTTTTTTTTTTAGCATAAATGGACGCTGTACTATTACAGGTTAACGGGAACGCTCTTCGTTAGATAACATATTGTATATAAAACTTACAATACCTAGAATTATCAAGTTTATCCTCTAGTAAAGACGTACCATAAAACGATTACCAAAAGCAAATTATCAAAAAAACAAAAACCCGACTGCAAAAACATATACCTACCTGAACAGAGAAAAACAAGCATTATTAATCTATAAAATTTTGGTAGTGCAAGCAAAAGTTACTTACACCATATTCCAGATTATTAATGGTTTGTCCCGCTTGCAATACCAAAATTTTATATATTATGTAGATTATAATGCATATTTTGTTTTCTCTAGTTAGTTGTATTTTTGCACACAGGTTTTTTGTTTTTTTTAATAATTTGCTTTATTTCAAGCTAAACTTTTATTAATTTTTATATATTTAGCTTTTAGCATTACTGTCTAGATTTTATTTGATCCCAATATTTTTTAAATTTATTTTACAAAGTTTTGCCTATGTCACTTCCACAAATGATGAATCTAACGACACCTTAGATTATGTTATGCCCAAGAAATAAGTAGACATAAGTACTTACATACTCGCGAAAAACATTAATAAATTTCAGGGGCAGTCGGGTAAAAAATTTTTTTTGTGTAAAATGTCGTCCAGCTCGCTAATTTTTTACCATTTTACCACAGGATTACTTGTTCTCGCTCGGGTCAAAAGTAGGTAAAATTAAAACAAAAACAAAACAGTCCTGCCGAAGGATCCCAGGCGGATCGATCAACCTTACTCTTAAAATAACTCTTGGGCGGATAATGTGTTTCAGGCAACGATAGAAACAAAGGCTCAACGTCTAAATATGAACTTGTATCGATCGCAGTATGTCGTAAGTTAACTTTATAAATAGAGGCCGACGAGGCACATCCGTAATTATTGAAGCCACAAAAGAACAACACAGGTGTCAACTGGGTGTTTAACGTTATGTTAAAACGATGATCGCTTTCACGTAGATGGACAAAGCTGCCACTTGTAATGAGCAGGTTTTTTAATTTTGATACTTATTTCTGATGTCAAATCCGGACTAAGCCCCACATCTGAAGACCATGGTCACTATGATCACTGTTCTATTTATAGACAGTTTTATTCGATATTATTTTGTAGATGAATTATACGCTATAAAGTATAATTTTAAGAAGTGTTATTGGGTTTTTCAATTTACAATTGCTCAGTAGCAGCCCGGAGTCTGGATTTGTGCCCGGTTGATGGCAATAGACTCGCCCCCAGCCCGTATTACTGTCGAAATGTGGGTGTACCATAGGTACATTTCTGTCTAAGCCTTCGGGGTATAGAGGCGTGATGTTATGTATGAATGTAATTTTGTTTATTTGGAGACGGTCGGACAGAACAACGTGGCTACCTACAATATCTAATATTTATGTTTTCGCAAAGACGAAAATTCATCAAAATATTTAAGTAAACCATTTTTTACCTGACTGCCCCAGAAGGAGGGTAATATTTTTCAAGAGTATGTATATTTGTATGTATGTATGTATGTCTATTTCTTTGGCACGCTCTGTAGCCTTAACGGCTTGGTGGATTTTAACATACGAGGTGTCGTTATGTTCGTCGTAATTGTGGGAGTGACATAGGCTATAAAAAATTATAAATTTCATCTGCAAATACAAAAAAAGGGAGGGGAGGGTATTTTTTTAAAAATTACTACAATATTGGTATCAAATAAAATCTAGTATATTCCAAATACATATATTTATATAACTAAAAAGCTTGAAAACAAATTATTTAAAAAACAAAAAACCCGACTGCAAAAACCTATAACTGAAAAGAGAAAAACAAGCATTGAACTTTTTGTTTTGTAAGGTGTTGCAGGCCAACCAATAACCTGAAATATGGTGTCACTTTTGATTGTCCTTACAAAAAACAAATTTCAATGCTTGTTTGTCTCTTTCAGTTATAGGTTTTTGCAGTCGGGTTTTTTGTTCTTTAAATAATTTGTGTTTGTCTCCTTAGTGGCAACCAAGAGGCTGTAACATTCTTCCACTCCAATGGCTCTCAAGGACTGGATTTGAGTAAGATTCCGGCTCCTCTCCTTACCAATGTGACTGCTCAAAGCATGGTGGGACTAGCACCGATGCCTGTCAACTCGGAGAACGGTCCTACTCAGCTACCTTGGAGCACTCTGAATCATTTAACCAATATGTCACCATCTTCTGCATTAACAGGTAAATATTATAACAGAAAATCACATTGGACCTAATCGCTTGAGAAATCAAAAATTCTAGAAATTACCTACCTTTTTGTAGTGTAAACTCTTTTGAAACTAGTTTGCAATAAAAAACTGTAATTTTTGGCAGAAAAGAATTTAGAAGATGCCATAAAAGTTTTACTTTTCATAAATTTAAAAAATCGGCCTTTTTTTATTCAATGTTTTGAAATCAACTGTAAAATAACAGTAAATCCTATTTTGGACCGTTAGTAAAAATGAGCTGGTTATGAATTTAATCCGTTTATCTAGTATTTACTATGTTATGTTACAGCTCGTGTTCGGTTGTGTTTGTGTTACCAATGTAGGTATAGGGATTCAGGGAGTCACATTATGAGACTGCTTTTTCGGGTTCCTTACCGTACCCAAAGGGTAAAACGGGACCCTATTACTAAGGCTATGTCCGCCTGTCTGTCCATCCATCTGTCCGCGGCTTAGCTCGGAGACTGTTGATACTAGAAAGCTGTAGTTTGGTATGGGTATACATATAAATCACGACAACAAAGTAGTAAAAAAAATTCGATAAAAAATATTTTTTTTAGACTGCACGAGCTCCTTAAGTTCTCAGTTGAGCTCCACTATTACTGACAAATACTTGCACTGACTGGACAGCTCTTATGGCCTGACCAAGATTATATCTGGACTTTAAAAGAGACTGCGACCTCTGAGTATGTTATAAAAAATATGTAATCAATAAGGACAAAAATGAAATAATAATATCCTAAAATAACCTAAATAACTCTTCTCATTTTATTATATTGCAAACTTTTTAGATACGAACTTTAGCTAACGCAATAATTACACTGGCAATTGTTGCAGAAAATAATGAAGATGCCATTAAAATTTTATCACCAAACTCCGGCGAAGTAAAAAGGAGAGTTAAGATTAAGGAGTTTATTCATAAACGATGATTAAAGTTAAGTGACGTTCAAACGTCAAAAATGTATGGTTAAACAGTCGCTAATCATTACTTAACTTTAAGCAACGTTTATGAATAAAGGGGTTAATGTTTTACATTATTTTTATCAAAATCAGCCTGTTCTTGACAATTTGTCGCTAGACAGCAGTCAAACCTTTTTTGAGCTGTTCATGATTTTTAATTTAATTGCACTCTTCCAATAAACTTTCTTCGGCCGTAGGTTGTATTAATTTTAAATAACGCGCAACTGAGTTCATGTCTATTTAAAGGATTTAACCCACAGTAATCAATGCAATGGATCAAATCGACAAATACATACATCTCGTCGAAGAATTTAAACTACATCTAAACCGCAACAATTTTTTATTTCAGGTTCAGAACCACTGAAATCTTCAAAGAGGTCAATCAGAAGTATTGATATAATGGATGACAAAGACACGCCTTTTAATGAATTCTATAAGAGTTTATTTAAGAGGGATGTGCCCGTCGGCAAGACTCCTGTGGCAATACACAGCGGTGCAGCGGTCATCCCGCAGTCAGCCGGGGTTCAGTCCATTGGCATCCCACCTCTACTCACCCTTAACAACAACATGTCTGACATCCCAGTGCCCATACCCAACACGTCAGTCGTGCATTACTCTAAGATAAACACCCTTGTGACTAAACCTTAACTTTAAAAACTTTGTTGAATTTAAATTTTAGGAATAATTTGAATAAATATTGGCACTAATTCAGATAAGTAAGGTCGTACCGCTACTTACTTATTTTATTCTTAATCCATTAAGAACAAGTACTAAATTATAAAATAATTTATAAATATTAGAATTATTAATGGAACCAAAATTGTTTACTGGATACATATAAAAATTAAGAACATCATTCATCAAAGTTTGACTTGTCAATAATTAACTTCATAACATATTTTTATTAACAAAACTGTACCAAGACTAACGTGCAGTGAAAATGTAAGAAAATAACAATCTCGATGCTGCACCTACCTACTATACATAGGCACTGAAAAAGTTGCATAGATACTTACCTAAAGACAATTTGCCGATACGTAGGTACTAGTTAACATTGATAAAGTCATGAAAGTGTTCAATGAAACCAAATTTTTGGAGGCAATTCACAAAATTAAGGAAGGGGTCGTCCACAAGCTACGCACGCGCCAACATGACGCATGCGCGGTCGTAATTTAATGATTTGTCGCACCTCGACCGAAGTCCCTGCCACTAGCTAGGTAACGTTAAAGTTAATTCCACAAGGCAACCATGCCGCTCCAACTATCACCTTTATAACACCGACAAGTGAGGCTGAGCCGGGATGAGCTCACCCAAACTCAATGAACGATGCCCCAGCACCATGAGCAACGGAAAAAAACTTCTCACCAATGACTCGAAAGAAGACTCCTTGGACAATTCTGTGAGTATTTTTTATTTAAAATATATTTGTTTCTGGAAAGCTGTGCCTTTGTTTTAAAGTAGGAACTAAGCGATCAAATGAAGAGCAAAACAATAAATAAATAATTCAAGATGAAAGTATCCTTATTGTATCAAGCTACATCAATGAGATCAATGAATTTTGTCCGACCTAGTACAGAATAAGTTGACATAAATGTGTAGCAGCGCTTAGTGTTAATTTGCTGGAAATACAAAGAGATACAACATAATTATAATATGAGTATAAAGGTACTGCTTAATTAGTAGGTATTCATTATTTCTCAAGTTATATATGTGTATTGTCTTTTGTTGCACCTGCCATGTCTGTCTCATCACCCTAAGGTTGACTGGTAAAAAATGCCTCAGGCATTAAGTCCGCCTTGGTACAGTAGTTTTTTTGCTTGTGCATAAAGTTTTAATAAATAAAAAATGTATCACAAAATAAACGTTATCAGCTTACTAGTTATTTTTAAACCTATCTTATTGGGGGACAGAAATCGTTGGTGGCATATAGATATAAGAAATTCTTATTGTATTCCAATATTCTCATGCCTACTTTAAGATCTACGCTAAGCAGTAAATAATTTCAATATTTTTTTTCAGATTAGAGAATCTATAAAATCTGAGAGACCAGGGAAGAATGAGGAGGACTGGCGAAGGCGCACCATCATCATTGAAAAGAAAAATGGCAGCTACGGGTTCACGCTGCAGAGCTATGGCATCCATTACAAAAAGGTCTTTCTTATTTCAATACTGCATGAAAGTAGCACTTATAGCTTTAGCTTCAGGTATCTACATTTAAATCAAGCATTAGCAAGTTTACACTGCGAATTATTAAAACACTTCATACATGTATTTTAAGGTTTGTCCATCAGATAAAATTTAAAAAAACTTTTGCGCTATGATGTAACTATGTAAGGGCAACACGGTATAACAAATTTAATGGAGTATCTGTTTATCTACAGGAACAAGAAATCGAAGTAATTACGTACGTGGACCACGTCGAAATGGATGGTCCAGCTGCTGCAGCAGGGATGCGTGAGGGCGATGTCATCCTGTCCATCAACGGAACGGACGTGGAGCGCGCCGACCACGCCGCCATCGTCGACGCCATCAACAGTTGTGACTCTAGAATGCGCATGGTCGTCATCTTCGAAGACTGCGTGAGAAAAGTAGAACTTCACCTCAAATACATCAACCTCCAACGAACCCTGCAATCTAAAATGAGGGAACTAGAACAGCTCACCGTTCGAGAAAGACAAATGTTTGATTGTAACTGGAAGACACACAGTTTGCCCTCTCAAAAGAAGAAAACGTCCCCATCTGATGTGATTTCAGACGAGGAGAATAACATCGGTGAAAATATAAACAACACATATTGTAGACCGACGCTCTCCAGTGAGAACGTGACGGCCGCTAAACCTCCGCAGCCTAACGTGTTCATGTATCAGTACCTCGATCCCCGCTACGGAGCGTGCCTCATACAACCCAACTTGCGCACCGGGAGCTTTGTCATTACTGTGGGCTCCCCGAGGAACAGACGCGAATGCCATCACTATGTTGTGAAAACACCGGGTCAGGAATGTCACAGGGCCTCAGAGAACTACAAAACAAGTAGTGGGAAACACAATAAAGTCCACAGAAGCAGTCATAGTCATGGATGCGCTCCTTGCATGCCTGCTTATAACAATCAAGATGCTAACAGTCTCGAGGCTTACGATCTCGCCAGTCCCTGCTGCGATCCGCATTGCGTGCCCAATACTAGGAAGAAAATGCGAAGAAAGAGAGAATGCTCCAAAGAACACAAGAGGAAAGAGAAATGCCATCAAGTTGACAAATCCACTCAAAAGCCGGACAGTGGTTCTCACATACGGACTAAGAAAGTTTGTCAATCGGGACACTGCTCCAACCGCTACCGATATTTAACAACGGAGTCCACACAGACGAGCCAGTGCAGCCTTCAGTCGTACGCAACGAGCAATGCCACTGTGGCGTGTGATAACTCAGCTTCCAGTTATAGTACTTCCTTAAGTAGCGATACACTCTTTTGGGATAATGATAGGACAGAAACTAAGTCTTCGCCCAAAATCCAGTACCAGAGCAGTCATCAACACGTGAAACCGAAGTCATGGGATAATTTAACGACTAAAGCATTTGGAGGTTATGGATTTGGGTATGGCTATTTAGATACTGCAACGAAACAATCAAACCGATCCAAGAGTCATGGGCGTAACCACAGCAGCCGCAGTACGCAGAGTCACCATGAGTATCAACACCATTCACAAGAGAAACACGCTCACCGGCAGAGTGCCCCGCACCACTGCTCCGTGTACACGAGGAGTCACAGTCACTGCCCTCCGACCAAGTCCACAGAGAGCCTCATCATGGTGCCTAAGTATCAGTTGGAGAGCAGCGGCTCTGAGAGCAGGCTTGCTTGTGAGTGCGTCGAGTCCATCGACTATTACCGCAGAGTCAGCAACAGCAAGATCCCCGCAGACCAGCACTCGGCTGCGTACTACACGCAACACTTCATCTACCCGACGCACTCGTACAAAAAGAAGGACCCCAACATAAGCTCAGAAATAACGAGACTTTGAAATGAGTGAGATATAAGAAGCAATAATCTATATTAATAGTAACCATCACTGCTCAACAACAAGCCTGTAAAGTTAACTTAGAGCCAATTTGTCATTTTAATGTAGATGTTAACTGTAATTTTACCAAGTCCGCCATTAACCGCTTTTTACCTACTGACTAATAGTTTTTTTATAATAAATAAATATCAACCAATTCATTGATTTTTATTTAACACCAACTGACCCGACAGACGTTGTCCTGTCCAAATTTCAATAAGTAATTAATACAAAAAAGGACGTACAATTTTTCCCGCATTTGAAAATTTTCCGAGAAACTCTTCCAATGCCCGCGTGGATGTCGGTTATTATATACTAAAACTTTCCTCGAGAACCACTCTATCCATTGGTGAAAACAGCATGAAAATCGGTGCAGTACCTAGTTTTTGAGTTTATCGCGACAGACAGACGCGGCGGAGGACTTTGTTTTATAACATGTAGTGATGTATCGATATCAACAATAGCAATTCTTACACAAACGAGCAATGTTCTTCATTTCAGGGTGGGTTCAAGATACCTCTACATAAAGTGACCAAATTGGTTCAGCAGGATAACCATGAAAACGAATCAAACAGACATCCCCTTACGCATTTATATATTAGTAGGTAATTATAAAAATATATTGTTGCGTCAACCTACCCGAGTATGATACCAATAATTGTACATATCAAATAAGTATCCGAATTAGGCTCCGCCTGATAATAATAACTGCCTAATTATGTAATTAAGGCCGTTCTGTTTTTTTTTTAAACTGTTTCATTATTAATTCAACGTCGAGTTTTGTCAGTGACGTTTGGAGGGCAGTAGGTATTTTGGGAGTCAAACTTTTATTTTACTTATACTTTACTTAACTATTTTTATTCCAACTTGCAGACTGTGTAAGTAATACAATACCTAACTACCGAAAAAAGCTGCCAAGCTGAAATGGGATTAGGCAGGCCATGTGTGTTGAATGATAGACAATCGCTAGGGCAAAATTAACATCGGAATGGAAGCCAAAGGAGAAAATCCGACGTCGTGGAACGTCCAAGCGAAAATTACGAGATGCCTTTGAGTTTATGACAGACTGGACCACCACAGCTAAAAGTGGATGAAACTAAGTGTATAAATATACATACATACATAGGTACCGGTCAAAATCATAACCCTCCTTTCTGCTTCGCCATAGTCGGCAAAAAAATAAGACGTGTTATTAACAATTAGGTAGGTACTTTGTATTAAATGAATTAGTGGGCCGGCTATCTAAAGTTTATTGTGTAGTGACGTAGAAAAAAAACGCCAAAAAAAATGTGTAAATAGTACCAAATAATTAGGTTGTATTAAATTTATCTTTCGTTAAGAGTCTTATTACTTCCTCGACTTCCTTAATCTTCAAGCTAAACTGTGGCAAATTCGCTTGCTATCGCCGAAATTAGGTGGGTGAACTTATATCTAGTGCGGGTTGTGAGTTAGGCCAAGGGTCAGATGGCGGACAGTGCGCCTGCGCCGGCGGCGGAGCGGCAGAGCGTCGGCGCGCATCATCCCAGGCATGCGTCCAGTCGCGCAGCTCGCCCGGCAGCGGCCCGCGCGTCCCTACTTCCTCGCTGCTTTTCTTCTGCTACTGTACTCCAGTATCACCACAGCGTCGCAAGTAAGAATTTTATATTTTAGTTTTCTGTTTCCAGAGACAAAAGTGATGTGTGATAAGATAACTTTCTTCTAATGGTAAGATTTACTTGATCGATTCAATTGCAACAAGCGTGATATTTAATATTCATTTATTTTCAGCAATATATTGTGTGCAAAGACTTTAATTCCCACCGGTGCTTTACATTGCAAACCGAATTCAACCATGTGGCTGGCGCGAGAGAACTCTACTCAGACACTTTACCGAACAACTGCTTCATCAGCAATACAAAACCACACCCAGGATTTAAAAAAACTATTACGGTAATTTCAAAAGTTTTTATAAGTTCGTTTCATAAACTGATATAATTGCTTTGCGAACGACAAAATAATCTCATTATGCGTTATGATAAGACGATAAAAGCTTTGCGATATTTTATTGTTCTTTGCGCTCCAATTCCCTCTTTCGAATTCATATTATAAAGATGCTATTATTCCTGCATATTTATTTGAGATATGCAACCAATAAATCTAACAGTAATGAAGTCATAAATAGTAATAAATAATATCAGATGCCCTAAGTCAGGCGACGACTAGCTTGTGACCCAGTTAACTTGAAATAGGAAGGCACTTATAACTTATCAATTCTGTTTTAAACATAACGGTTTTGTTGTTCGAGAAGATTACTTCTGCGGAAGCATAAAAAACATTTCTGCTTTAAATGTAGGTTAGCGTATTAATTAACGAACGATAGTAATAAAAGTCCTACATTAGAAAATATCAATGCCCCGGTTTTTCCCCTGGTATAATGCATTAATTGGAGTAAAGTAATGAAAAGTCGCGTCCCCTGCTACATCCACTTTTCGGTACTCACCTAATTATCTTTCAGCCCTGAAAGATAATTAGGTAAGTACCGAAAAGTGGATATACGATTATTGACTTGCATAAATTGAGCTATTTGAGGCAAAGATTTATTGTTATCCACTTAATTAAACTGAGGGCTTTTATCTTCGTTCCGCTTATATTCAAAACTAGCTGATGCTCGCGGCTTCGCCCGCATGGATGACGGTTATTATATACTAAAACCTCGATCGAGAACCACTATCCGTTGGTGAAAACAGCATGAAAATCGGTACAGTAATTTTTTAGTTTATCGCGACTTTGTTTTATAATATGTAAGGAAAGGTGAAGAAATTGTGAGTTTGTTACTTCAATCACGTTTACTGGATTACAAAGCTTGGACGCGACCTAGAGACAAAAACAAATGGATACTTTTATCTGGGTGCATCAAATATTAGGTAGTTTCGCTAGGATGGGAGTGAAACCGCGGACAACGGTTAGTTAGAAGTAGGTATACCTACTATAATAATACTGCAGAAGTTGCAGAACTCAGTATGTGGTGTGGTAGTTGTTAGTACTTAGGTACTGAAATTATTTTACTGTCTTAGAATTGGTCAGTCAAGGTTTACCTAATATACCTACTTAATGGGAATAATACGTAAAACTGTGCGCTTTTTTTTAATGATTACATTTACGTTCCTAATTTTATTAGATAGGTACCTACTGTGCGACACTTATAACTAGATGCATGAAAGTTAAAATCTGCAACAGTTCCATAATTAACTGATTATGCTCAATGTACCTAATAAAATATTACAGCCTCATGATATTTATTATGATCAAGTTTTGAGTCTATGCGTAGGTATTTTTTTTATCACGCTTGTATTAGGAGATAACTTCTTTTTGTCAAGGTTGACCGTGCTTCCTTGGCCTGTGTTTCACAATTACA
Source organism: Lithophane leautieri (assembly GCA_949152455.1). Taxonomy (NCBI): domain Eukaryota; kingdom Metazoa; phylum Arthropoda; class Insecta; order Lepidoptera; family Noctuidae; genus Lithophane; species Lithophane leautieri. The sequence continues at coordinate 14,216,319 of OX424458.1, read as the reverse complement.
CTATCGTATATGGAACAAAGAAAACGTTTTATTATGTCAAGGCGATCTAACACTCAATGCGTTATACATGAGTATATTTGTTTTAAATCAGGTCACACCTTTCGGTAATGAATCAACACGGCGTTTGTTCTGCAAATCCTTAGTTGTGGGAGTGTTGGATGGAAGAAGTTATGAAAAAGTATTGGAAGGATTCCAAAGGGATCGTCGTGAGGCATCGTATTCCCCTCGAGGACGATACAGAGGCCAGACTCAGTCGCAATATCTGGCGATAGACCGTGCAGGTGGGAAAGATGAAGGAAAGGCCGAGGCCCATTCAGCCGCTGATTCATCCAGGGCGACTGTTGGTGAGTGTCGTCATCATCTTCTTGCCCCTGTCGGCGCAACACGTTTTCTTTTTCCACTCTCCCCTGTCAACCGTCACGCTATCATTCACTCCCTTCTCTTTCATAAATCATTCCTCACACAATCCATCCATCTTTTCATTGGCCTTCCTCTCCCGCTCCATCCATCAACATATCTATTCATCACTCTTTTAGTCACATGTGTTTCTTCCCTCCTCATCAATCACACATACATAGGCCAACAGATTTCATTTCAACTTTTCTGTCACTGGATGGCGCCACTTTTAAACTTCCCCTTGTATACTCATTTCTTACTTCATCCATTTTCTTCACTCCATACTCTCTCAACATTCTTATCTCCGCTTCTTGCAATCTTTTTTCACCTGTCTTCTTCATGGCCAAGCATTCCGAACCATACAGTATAATTTGACCCAACATAATTATAATGTGAACGAAAAAAAAACCAATATAATTATCACTAACAAATATTACTAGTAGTGTTGTATGTTTTTTTTTTGTTTCTGTGGTTCTGATGAACGAAACAATAATCAAGTACAATAATTTAGTATCTATTTCAGTTGGAAACAGCGGAATGGGACAAGCCCAGAGTCAATCAATGTATGATCCGAGTTGCGAGGACTGTCTGGGTCGAACTGACTTAGGAACAGAAACGCTGAAACTTCGACCAGGTGATATGTATGTATCTTCTATAACGAATTTGCCAAAATCATTTTTGTACAGTACATCACAATGTTAGGAATAGTTAGATTTAAAAAAAAACACTACAAAGCGAAAAATTACCTTCTACAATTTCGGGAGTTGGTGTCTTTGCTTTTGAATTTTCGTTATTGCCACCGACTTTCGAAATTATACGAATTTTTTAATTTGTAGTGTTTTTTTTGTTGTGATACCTACCCCACACAAATTCGAACACCACGACCTGCTATGTAAATAACAGTGACAGGAACTTATTATAACATTATGCACATAGGCAATTCTGTAAAAACATATTTTTTACGATCGCGAATCATATTTTACTCAAAACAAATAGTAAAAAAAAAAAAAAAAAAACTGTTTATTCTGAAACATTCGCCTTAAAATCAACCCTGCACTAAATATTCACGGATTCGTGTGCACTAAGTATTAATTTGGATGTGATGTTCTGTACTTTCTGCCTACCTCTATGGAGAAGGCGTAAGTTTATGAATGTATGTACACACGGCTACTCAACAAGCTATACATTTCCAATATAAGTTGACCTCGCATTGTACGGAAATCCTATAAAACGCGAGATCAGCTTAAACTGAAAATGTATAGCTTGATGTGTAGCCGTGTGTACTGTATGAAACCGCTTATTGCCGTTAATTCCGTACTACTTTCAAAATTAGGGACAGCTTTAACTGTGTGGTTATGGGCGTAGGAGTGATATATGTAAATAAAAATAGTAGTATGTACCAAGGCAGGAGCTCGTGGCTAAGTAATAACAGCCGCACGGGTCGAACCATCAGGTTAAGCTACGCTTTCCGGGGTTGGTCCGTGGATGGGTGACCATGTTAACGTACCGAGACTCCTCCGTGCCTCGGAAAGCACGTTAAGCCGTTGGTCTCCGCTGTCATTCGTGAATCTTTGACAGTCGTTATGGGTCGTCAGAAGCCCGAAAGTCTGACAACCAGTCTGACCAAGGGGTATCGTATTACCCAGTTACTAGGTGTGGAGATCAGATAGACAGTCGCTCCATGTGAAATATTGGTACCTATATAGGTGCATCCGGTTAGATTGGAAGCCGACCCCAACATAGTTGGGAAAAGGCTAGGCAGATTGATTAATATACCACGTCAATATATTACATTATTATTTCAGATCCAATCAGGGCGGCTCGCCAGGAGGCACTGGTTTCGGCATTGGGCCCAATAGGCTTGGAGGCGTAGGCCCTGGTCAAATAGTCGACCCCAGAACTGCCGGCTATGGAGTAAATCAAGGCCCATCTGGCGGAGATTATGGTCGATATGGACATCCTGGTGTAACCGGGGCCTTTGGCCCTGGTAAAGATGGCACACAAGGGGGTTCCAATTTATACCCTTCACGAGGTAATCAACCAGGTGGAATCAATAATGGTTTAGGACAATCAGGTTTTGGGACCAATCCAGACGGCACGCCATTTGGACTGCGACCACCAATTATGCATGGTTCCACTGGAATACCAAATGGAAATAACAATGGAGGTCAAGGGGGTAACTTGGGAATTCAACCTGGAGCCATACCTGGTACATCATCTTATGGAACAGGTCAACCGATCGCAGGCGATGGCACTCATGGTGGTTCTAGACCTGGGATTCCTGGGACATACACTGGTACTTCTGGTGGACCACAAGGCGGTTCTATACCTGGGATTCCAGGGACGTACGCCGGTTCTACGGGTGGACTACAAGGCGGTTCTATACCTGGAATTCCTGGGACATACACTGGTACTTCTGGTGGACCACAAGGCAGTTCTATTCCTGGGATTCCCGGGACGTACACCGGCTCTACGGGTGGACCACAAGGCGGTTCAATACCTGGGATTCCAGGGACTTACACTGGCACTTCTGGTGGACCACAAGGCGGCTCTATACCTGGGATTCCCGGGACGTACACCGGCTCTACGGGTGGATCACAAGGAGGTTTAATACCTGGTATTCCTGGGACGTACACTGGCACTTCTGGTGGGCCACAAGGCGGTTCAATACCTGGAATTCCTGGGACATTCACTGGCACTTCTGGTGGACCACAAGGTGGTTCTATACCTGGGATTCCAGGGACATACACTGGTTCTAAGGGTGGGCCACAAGGTGGGAATGGTAATATTTTGCCAGGTAACCAAGGGTTTGGATACACCCCAGCTGGTCAAAACGGTGGGGGAAATATGCCACCAGGTTCCTTGACTCATCCTCAGAATGGAGTTGGAAGTTATGGTCCTAATCAAATCGGCAGACCGGGTAATACCGGAATATATCCGACTGGCACCTATCCAGGACAATCAGGGCGACATCCTGGTGGAAATTGGCCATTATTACCAGGGCCAGTTCTAGGTGCTGATGGTGTTAATTATTATTGCTGTGGTGTAGTACAAGGAACTGGTGGGCCAGATTCGACAGGGAACCAAGGCCCAGGTACCGGAGGCGGACAAGGGCCTGGTGGACAATACGGCCCTGGAGGTCAATATATTCCGGGCGGTCCTGGAAGTCAGTTTGGACCAGGCACTGGAGGCGGTGCCGGTGGACACTTTGGTCCTGGTACAGGAGGTGGAACAGGGGGACAATATGGTCCTAATGGTCCCAGCACAGGAAGCGGTACCGGTGGACAATATGGTCCAGGGGGTCCTGGCACTGGTGGAGGTACAAGTGGCCAATATGGTCCAGGAAGGCCTGGCACAGGAGATGGTACTGGTGGACAATACGGTCCAGGGACTGGAGGTGGTACTGGTGGGCAATATGGCCCTGGAGGAGGTACCGGCGGTCACTATGGTCCTGGTGATCACGGCACTGGAGGTGTTACAGGTGAACAATATGGTCCTGGCACAGGTGGTGGTACCGGTGGGCAGTACGGTCCTGGTGGTCACGGCACTGGAGGTGAAACCGGTGGGCAATATGGTCCTGGAGGTCCCGGCACTGGAGGAGGAATCGGCGGTCAATATGGGCCTGGTGGTACAGGCACGGGCGGCGGTCCCGGCACGGGTGGTGGTACCGGTGGGCAATATGGTCCTGGTGGTCCCGGCACTGGACCAGGTACAAGTGGACAATATGGTCCTGGAACAGGAGGCGGTACGGGTGGCCAATATGGTCCTGGAACAGGAGGCGGTACGGGTGGCCAATATGTTCCTGGTAGTCAAGGTACTGGAGTTGGAACCGGCGGGCCATATGGTCCAGGCACGGGAAGTGGCACCGGCGGACAGTTTGGTCCTGGTGGTGGAACTGGTAGTCAATATGGTCCTGGAACGGGGAGTGGCACTGGTGGACAGTATGTTCCTAGTAGTCAAGGTACTGGAGGAGGAACAGGTGGACAATATGGTCCTGGCAGCGGCGGTGGGACCGGGGGTCAATATGGTCCTGGTGTTACCGGCACAAGTGGTGGTCCTGGCACGGGTGGACAATATGGTCCAGGTGGTCCTGGCACTGGTGGCGGTACTGGTGGGCAATATGGTACAGGCTCTGGTGGTACAGGCGGGCAATATGGTCCTGGAAATGGAGGGGGTACCGGTGGCCAATATGGCCCTGGTGGTATCGGCACGAGTGATGGTAGCGGTGGGCACTACGGTCCGGGAACAGGGAGTGGCAGTGGTGGGCAATATGTCCCTGGCACTGGAGGGGGTACAGGTGGTCAATATGGTCCTGGTGGTATTGTTACGGGTGGTAGTACCGGAGGGCAATTTGTTCCGGATGGTGTTACCGGTGGGCAATATGGCCCCGGTACGGGTACTGGCACCGGTGGACAGTATGGTCCTGGTGGTCAAGGCCCTGGAGGCGGCACTGGAGGACAATATGGTCCAGGCACTGGAGGTGGTATCGGCGGGCAATATGGGCCTGGTACGGGGGGTGGCACTGGTGGACAATATGGTTCCGGTGGTCAAGGCCCTGGAGGCGGCACTGGTGGACAATATGGTCCAGGTGCTGGAGGTGGTACCAGCGGCCAAAATGGGCCTGGTGGACCTGGCATTGGGGTTGGAACTGGTGGACAATATGGTCCTGGAACGGGGAGTGGTACCGGCGGTCAATATGGTCCTGGTACTGGCGGCGGTATTAGTGGGCAATATGGACCTGGCACTGGGGGTGGAACTGGTGGGCAATACGGTCCTGGAACGGGGAGTAGCACCGGCGGTCAATATGGTCCTGGCACTGGCGGCGGTACTGGTGAGCAATATGGTCCTGGCAGCGTAGGTCAATATGGGCCTGGTAGCACCGGCACAGGTAGTGGTACCGGTGGACAATATGGTCCAGGTGGCCCTGGCACTGGAGGTGTAACAAGCGGACAATATGGTCCGGGTACCTCTGGCACTTCAGGTGGTACTGGTGGGCAATATGGTCCTGGTGGCACTGGCCTGGGAGGTGGTACCGGTGGACAATATGGTCCTGATCAAAGGGTAAGTTGAAATATTTTATTTTTGTACTGCATATTAATACCTACCTCAATTAAATTAATTAGTACATTATCAAGACGAAAGTGTAATTCAACAGTCTTTTCAAAAGATGATTAAACTATTACATAAATAGGGCCTACATACAATATTTTACAACTAGCTTCCGCCCGCGTAGTACGAGTATGTCGATAAAAAGTAGCCTATGTCCTTTCTCAGGCTCTAGACTATTTGTGTACCAAATTTCATTTAAATCGGTTTAGTAGTTTTAGCGTGAAAGCGCGACAAACAGACAGACAGAGTTACTTTCGCCTTTAATATATTAGTAAGGATAGTGAAGTTTTAATGGTGATATTGACAGAGTTACCACTGTAGGTAGGGTGCCAATAGAGAAATGACAAAAAAAATCCAAATACTAATTTTGTGATCTCGATTTCAGGGTTCTGGCGGTAATCAGATCGGTAAGTTTTCATTTTTTTGTAGTAGTAGGTAACTGTAACTAATACCTCATTAGTAAACTGTTATTTCCAACTGTAATTACTACTGTCTTGTAATTAATTTGGTCCTGGATTTTCTGTCTTACATAGTTAAATCAGAATTCGGGACAAGGGTCTAACCTAAGGCACCCTGAAGACCACGTTCTGAGATGGCGTATTGCTACATATATGTAAATGGTACAACACACACTACCTGCAGTAGGCCTTTCTCTTCTTCTCTCTGTAATCCATCCAAAGGTAGTCTTTGTGTCTCCCTATGTAAAACTACATTAAGGTACTCGTATATCTATCATTTATATGGTGTACATAATAACGAGTATTCTATTTATGGCGTCATTTTAAATCTCTTTTGCTACTAGATGTTGGAAATAATATGTTCTGTTTCTTAGACACAGTGAAGTGTTATATAGAACCTATTTAATGCACAATCTAACATGACTCCATGCCGACTATGGCGTATAAATTACATAGTTAACGAGAACTTAATAAATAAATATAATTACTTAAACTAATCAACAATTATTTTTATGTTTAGGTCCACCACAAAACTTCGTCGATCCCAATTCGATTGCTGATGGGGATGACTCAGAAGCTCAAGCGAGTGTAAACCAAGCTGCTAATGGCACCGTGGCGTCTGCATCATCTAAAGGTGGCAATGATAAAGGTCGAGCTCAAACCCATGTGCATGGTACATACACCGGCAGTGGATCTTTTTCGGCTCAAGCTGAAATTACTGGTGAAAATAAAGCCGCCAACAGTCAAGTAACTGGTAATAAAAAAAGTGCTTCCAGCACAGCCCAAGGTAGTGGAAAAAATAACAAATCACAAGCTAATGTTGAACTCGGCTTAGAGACCGGTTCAGTTGTAACTGGATCGCAGAGTGAGGGCATACTGCACTCGTCTAACTCGCAAGTACAAGGCAGTGTCAAAGGAGGCATGGCTGATGCTCAAGCACGAGGGCCTGGAAGCACGTCTTCTCAAGCTCAAATAGGATTCACACCTTATAAAGAAGGAGATAAATCACATGACTCACAGAAAGCTCCATTTGTGGGTGGAGGAGTATCCTCGGCTCAATCAAGTGGTAGAACTGGCATGTCACAATCACAACTTCACGGCACCTTCAAATATGGAATAACATACAACGGAGCAGCACAGGCAGGATCTAGTTTAGACAAAGACGCAGTTTTCCCAAATAGACTACCTTTTGAAAAAATTGACGTTAACGATGAAAACAATAAAAATGTTGATGTTAATATTAATGAAGAAAATTATAACATCACAGAAACGATAGAGTATACGTCTGCCACGCCGCAAACAGATCAGTCAACCACGGAATTATCGTATGATACAGAGGTCATAACAGAATCAAATAAAGAAGAACCACTTAACCAGCCCAATGACGATACATACGATAATCATAGACATGAAGATCATCATACATCAGATGATCCATTATTGGCGCCCACGCGTTCACCGCCAGTGGAAAGTAGGCGCTCATTCCAACCATCGTATAATACTGAGGGCGATTATAACGAGTATCCTCCCGACAAAGATGATAACCAACCAGAAGACTATGACGATGGCTACGGACCTGAAGGAGCTGATCCAGCTGACACTGAACAAGGCTACGTTAATACAGGTTATAATGAATTCACTAGAGATCCTGAAACTACACACCAATCTCTTCACAGTCCAAAAAGAAAAGGTGTAGAAGTGAGACAGACGACAGGTGGTAACACACAACATATTTTGTTAGGCTCCTTATCGGACCATGATGCAGAAATTACACAGAGGAATTCGGAACGCCCTGATGAAAGTAGAATTTACCAACCTGGAGAGCGTGTGCCCGGCACTGGTGGCTATACCATACCTATCGGGTTCACAGGTAGTGTCAAGTCCGTGGCGTCCAAGGAGAAAACATACGTGGTCGGCTCAAAAGAATCTCCTTCACAAGCCCAAACAGTCTCACTTAGTCCAGGAAGTGGCAAAGTGAATTACAAATACCCACCTTACCCAAGAAACGTTAATCCCAAAAATCTAAGATCTTTGTATAATTCCAAACCTGACGACAGTAACAGGTATGTCTCAGTGTCTAAATCGGTTACACGTGACTTTGATGGTGAAAACAATGTTCGCAAACAATATTCTCATACGTACTACACTAAATCCTCATCATGTGGCTATTTTACGTTTACGTGTACCATGGTCAGTAGCGCCGAGGGCAGGAAAAAGGTTTGCAAACCCAAAATGCCAACCAATCCGGATGGAACACCCATGAGGTGTAATTAGCTATAACATAGAAAGTAAAGTTATTTTACTATTTAAATATTAATTAAAATTGTACAGAGAATTTCTTGTGTTAAGTGAAATTGGTGCTAGTGATTTAGTTATTACTATTACATTAAAATAAAATCGTTATAGTATTGTTGATAAATAATTCATAGATTAATAATAGGAAATAAAAATAATAACTCACTGTCCTAGTCTTAAAATAATAATATTCATATTTCAAGTTGTTATTTAGACCAGCTTTCAAGTACCTATAACATTACCAGTAGATATAAAAATTGTAATCTTGAGTGTGATAATATTATAATATCAGCAATAACGACTACACTTGTATCTTATAGGCTGTTGTTCTCTACTTTACCGTAATTTAATCAAATTTGAAAGGGCATAATAAAAACACAATATTTGTTTATTACAATGATGACATTTTATTTCTTAAATATTTTTATCTTATTATTTTAATTTATAATTTTAGAATTTGTGACATTTAGATAATTTACGATAGTAACAAGTAAATTTTTAAACAGATAACTTGAAAACTACATACATTTTCTATTAATATTAAGTTATTATCCATACCATAACCTGCCCATACATGCATATATTTAGTAGAAATATGTATGAGAAGATTATAATTAAGAGAGTTTCGCTGAATAAAAGGAATGTAAAATACAGGTATGATAGATCACGTATCACAGGGCAAATGTATTTTACTAATTTTCAGTCCAAATATAAAAAATAGAGATTTAGAAGGCAATAAGATTCATTACTGCAGTTTAGTAGAATATAATAAAGCGTATTTGTAATAAAATTGCCAACGAGATTAAACATAGGGTTCTAAAATTATAATTAAAAAACTGGAGCAGTATTCGATTTGTAGAATTGTATTTGCAATCAACGTGAAAAGAGGCTGAAATTTTGTCATAAACTTCTTGAGTTGTACCTACATATGCCGCTGATTGCAAATTTAATTTATTAAAAAAGGCCAATACTGCTTTTTATTGCCTCCAAAACACTGGGTTAGGATGAATGAATGCAATGGAATGTAATTTGGTAACAAACATACAAATAAAGTTCGTCATAAGTAGTTAATTTGAGTATAATATAAACGAATATTTTGAAGTGGGGACTTTGTGTTACCTATTTCGTAAACCTAGATCCAGTCAAAGTGTATTAAAGTAAAATATAATAACTTAAATGAGGTTGAAACAGATCAATTAAATCAGTAAGAGAAAAGGGCCATAGTATAAATTAATTAGACGTTAATTCTAACTCTAACATGGCAACTTATATTTGTACACATAAAAACTATTGAAATCGTTTGCGAGCTTACAAAGTATGAGTATTAAGAACACAAAGAATTAAGTACAAATGTTACTTAAAGGTATAATCGTGAACACATTTTTAAAAGTAAATTATAGTTAAAAAGAATGTTTATCGCTTCGTAAATACTAATGTTATATATGTGATATGACACATAGATTTTAAATAGGTACATAGTCACTACATACATAACACATAGATGCATATAAGAATCTTTTTGTTTCAAATATTTTAATTGTTAATATCTATCCCCCATGCTGACAATATAATTCAGTTAACTTGGGTTCGAGATTTTAAGTAGACATTTATTTAAATATTAACGGCCAAGTAAACATCTTATGCATAGTTAAACACCACAACTTCGTGCTTTAGTCCTATTTTGAATTTAAAACATTAGAATGTTTATTTCTCTAAATTATAGTGTAATAATCTAAATAGAAAACCATAAAAATAGCTACTTTCGGTTTCGATCCATCAAAGGACAAAAAGGAACGTGTGCAATAATATTGTATGCACAATAAATGCATAATAATACACCATAATATAAATATTATCCGTCACACATATACACATTCGAATACACGTTTAACACTTCAACACAAATTACACAAAAATATAAATTCAATCACAAATGAGATCAATTTTCAGAATGCAAAAGTTAAAATAAATATTAAGTACTTACATTACGAGATTCATCATAATGGCGAGATTTAACAGGTAGCTAAATACTGATGCGTAAGGAACTTGGATTTAAATGGCCTCATAAACGAAGATCAAATAAGTCATGGGAACAATTTTAAAATCACACGTATTTCATATTTAAAGTCAATGTAAATTCCATAGTTACATTTATAACATAATATATTCTTCTATCCGGTCTGCCGGCTAGTTTTATACGTACGTAATATTATGAATTACGATATTCCATCTATCCGAACTCTCATATATAATCTATACACACGAAGAAAAATATTAAAAAGTTCCCAGAATGCTTCTGTACCAGAAAATTGTATAAAAGTAAAATTTTATTGAAACTTATTGAGCAGTTTGTTGATATGACTATCGTTGGTCGGTTACCCCTCGAATTGAAAATACGGTAAAAAATGTGGTATACATTTTTAGTAATTTTCGAGCTGCATCTATAAAATATTAACTAATTTAAGATTCACTAAACAATCGTCTTTATAAGGTTTATTTATGTTTGTGTTATGTTTATTTTTACTTAAATTGGGTAAGATCATGAAATCTCACACTTGAAACTTGGATCGTGAATGTATGTGTTCGATTATTACTTCTTTTTAAAATAAAGTATAACGTGACTTTAATTAAATGAAGTACATAAGTACCTATTCCTCTAAGAAAAGAGGTAATTATACGATGATGTAGTAATGAGATTAAAATTGGAACACATTATAACGTCTGGTGGTTTACCCATCAAACGTTGAGTATCGGGATAACGACCGCGAAAACGAAGTATCGTACCCAATTTAACTTGCGCCTCGTAAGCGCTTCAAGCGCTCCTTTTCCTGATGGTCCACTGGTGGCTCACGCTCGAAAGATATGATTTCCAAAGCTGTAAGATTAAAAATATAATCTTTAGGTCACTTTTACCCTACTACGGCGAAACAAAAAGGAGGGTTATGATTTTGACCAGTATGCATGTATGTTCATGTGTTCCCTCATAACTTCTAATTATAATTTGTCAAATGAGGTGTCGTTGGAAGCATCTTGATCGTCCGCTTGATAAAGGCTATGTGACGTCACATTAAATTGAATATGGCGCCCTCTAGAGGACATAAAGTAATGAACAATTTTATTTTTATATTGCCATTTTGTCTATCATATTAAAGAGCTTGATTAGCACATTTCAAAAATAGGTATTAAACCCCAAACTTTTTTAAATAAAAATAAAAGTTATAAAACTAAAACCTAACTACGACAAAAAAGTTAACTAAAAAGATATAAAGAAAGAAAGAAAGAATAATATTTATTTGGACACAGTTCGTGAAACACAATATACAAAAAAAATAAAAAAGAGAAAATGAATGTTTTAACAACAATGTGTGCCTCACGGCTGCGCCAAAAAGGTATAAAACAAGATATCACAGACAGACACATAAAAAAATCCGGAGTCGCACGTAATCTGTTCGATTTATGCCCTAACACGTGTGACTCCGGATTTTTTATTTGTCTGTCTGTGATGTCTTGTTTAAATCTTTTTAGTTGATTAGTTGAATTTTTTGTCGTAGTTGGGTTTTAGTTTTAAAACTTTTATTTTTTTTAACTAATGTTTTGCAGACTGATATTTTGAGCATTCTCTTTTTTTCCAACTACTGGTACCATACGCGTGCGTACCGAAAGGCGCAGTGTGCGAGGTCCCCTACAAGGTGCGCCCACGACCCGGTGCAGGTCGCGGGAGGAACAGTCGAAGCTCAAACTCAAAGAATTTATTTCAATTAAACCAATTACATGCACTGTTGAACTGTCAAGGTATCAGTAAAAAAGATGAAGCTATTTGTCCATTTTAAAGCGTAGTAGGTTTTTACGGAGAAGAAAGGGCAAGAAACTCCAGTACCGGTACCGGTCGTGGTGGCAATGCTCGCGCGCCACCTATGTCCAACAGACTAGTGGGTGATGACAGACGCTGAATTATCATGAATGATGGTAATGGTAGCCAAAAACTAACATTTATATGTACTTACCGATCTCAGTGAGCATGGGTCTATCGTTGAGGAACCGCCACACCGATAGGTGGGGGGTTGGGTGTGACGTCACAGGACTTTCTTCGCTCGTGAGCCGTCGGCTGGCTAGCTGCGTACTGACATGGCGGCCCAACAGCGTACACTTCTCGAAATTCACCCGATTACCCGGCAACCTATAATAGTTATTTATGCAACTGTTATATAATAAGGGGTATTAAAACACGAATGTGGGTTTATCACACGAGGCGAAGCCAAATGGGTGTTTTAATGCCTAATTATTTTCAGTTGCATACAAGACTTTATCTACACCCATGTTATGAATCCTCTATAAATAGTATATTATGCAATTAGTGGATAAAGGACGGATTTAAAGCGAGGGCCATAGATGAATCACGAGCAAGTGAAGGATTCTAACGACTGAATCACGAGCGTACGGAGTGATTCATGATCCTGAGCGACGCGAGTGTTTATTTGAGTTTATTTTGATGACAGTTTATTTTCGTAATTAACAGGTTTTAACAAATAAATTGTAGAGGCCTTTTGTTTTGTATGGAGATACCTGTAACAGAACACCTCCCTCTTCCATATCTATTGTATACACATACAAATAATTAATTAAGTACTTGAATTCGTAATCTCAGATAATTTACATTTCTCTCCGAAATATCCAACAATCTACTATACTAATATAATAAAGCTGAAGACATTATTTTTTCGTCAGAAACTTATCTCTGGAACTACCAGTCGGATTTGAAAATATTTATATGATATAGGTGCGGAACATCGTTTGATAGTAATTCAGAATCCGTTTTGGCGCACTCCCTTTTCCTCAGCATTAGGCATTCAAAGTTGGTTTTTATGTGACGATTTGTGACAAAAAGAGAACTCACTTAGAAGGAGAACCTTGGTTGGCAAAGTGTAGATCCCTGCATGTAACAGACAGCAATGGCACGGCCGTCTCAGTAGGCGCAGCCGCTAACGCAGCACGATATCTGAAAATAATATTATTATTTTATACTACACGGTGCATATCAAACCCATTGCTGTGGCTAAAATGTTTAGCAGAGGTGCGCTAAATACATAGTCATACTATGATGCAAAGTTTTGGTCAGGATCATCATCTATCGCTGAAAGGCGTCCACTGCTAGACATAGGTGGGGCGATGACGCGGTGAAGAAGGTCGCGGGAATCCGCTAGATGCGAAAAGCAGAGCACTATTCAATGTGGTTATACTTGGGAGAGGCCTATGTCCAGCTTGGGTAATTTGAGACAATTTAAACTGAATTTCCAAATGCATCAAAGCAATAACACCCAACTGCTCTGTTATCCCCTCATATTTTTCCATGATATTAATGCTGGTAGGATAGGTGACTTAAAGGAATAGTCTTTACCTGGCGTGATTCCCGCTAGGTTCAACGCATAGTTCCAGCTGCCGCAACTGTTGCCCACACACGGCTGATGTGCGGCTCCACTAAAACATAGTTAATAATTTTAAGCATCTTAATTTTCAAATTCTTCCTACAAACGTAAATAATTCTAAAGTAAACGTAGAAAACAGCATACCGTTTTTTTAAGTCGTGTCACTGGCGACATATTCAAAGCACTTATAATGGCCATGAGCGAATTGAAGTTCCCAAGATTGAAGCATTCTCTAGCTGTCATCACCCACTGTTCAATAACTCGGGCGCGGTATTTGCTTTTAGCGGCCTGTAATGGAAAAATACATGAGAAAACATGTTCAATGAACTATCAAGAGTAAAAGTTAAAAAAGTATACTGCCTTTAGTATGTCGGTTGCCACTAAATAACTGAGTCTGTTAAACCAATCAGCGTATGCTTCCAAATTTCGCGTGCTTTTGGTTTCTATGTGGTGTAAGCTGATAGACGCCTTGCCACACGATGATGTAGATTGAGACGGCTGTGTTGGTGCAAATGTTTGCACAAACTCCTCAGGGCCAACAAACGAAAGCCTATGCAGCTCTACAATTGTCAACTGATTCGCCAATTCGACTGGTGTTAGACCAAGTGTAAGTATGTCACCCTAAAACAAAAAAACACAGGTCAAACAATTTCCTAAATGATCCTAATCTAGTCTGTTTAGGAATTTTAAACAATGTTGTGGTTTCCTAAAATAATGGAAAGTTCATTGTGAGCAGCAATTTGTAGATTTGGATAGCTTGGATGTCAACAGACCCAACTAACATTTTGACCAAAATTGAGTTACATGTATTTTGGGTATGTTTTATGTTAACATACAGTAAAATAAAAGATGATTTTTAACCGACGAAAAAAAAAGGAGGAGGTTCTCAAGTCGACACGTACATTTTTTTTTCTGTTTTTTTATTTTCATTTATGACCACGCATAAATTTCTAGTGATTCGTCCGATTTGAAAAATTCTTTTTTTATTGGGTAGGTTATACCTCGAAGTTGGTCCCATTTAAAATTGGAAACTATAATCCACCCCTAAAGGTAGAAAAAACGGGGTTGATTGATTTTTCACCAACTGAATTTTCAACTGTGAACCGATTCTGTTGAAATTTCGCACACATACATAGTTCTGATGACACAACCACTCATCATCAACTCCAGGTCTTTAACCTGGAGTAACCCCCTGGAGTACTCTGGAGTGGATGGTAACTCAAAAGCGAAAAACAAAAAACTTTTCTACAAAAAATTAAACCGACGAAAAAAGAACTGAAAAGCGAAAAATAAAAATAAACCTTATAGCGTAACTAAGCCTCTAAACTAATTTAAGTAAAAAATTTTTAGGCGCCTAAAAATTTGTTACTTAAATTAGTTTATTTGTTAATTTTTTGTAAAAAAGTTTTTTATTAAGTATCCTATAAAGTGAAAGCATAAAATAAAATACATTAAAATATGGATGTAATATATACTGTATAATACGCGTTTTGCTTATTATCTCGAAACATATGCCAGTTGGATCACTTGATTTCTAAGCTATACATTTGTTTATGACTATTTATATAAAAACAACCTGTCAAGTTAATAATTACAACTTTATTTAAATACCCAAACAAACAGAGAATAGCGGATAAAACATGTTACATGTATAATGCAAAAGTATGATGCATAGTGTTACCTGCGTCAACTGCTCCAAGGATGCCACCTGAGGTGGCTCTACTAAGGTTTCTTCATATTGTTCAAGCGCTGTTAGTTTATCAAGCAGTTTTTCTAATGTAGTTGACATTTCCACTCTCACTGAAGTCATATGATCTGCTGCACATCTATATATGTGTGTTTTATTATTATCATTCGCATTTGCATTCAATATTCTATGTAAAACAACTAATTTATTGTGAAAAATGCCTAATTTACCTCTGGGTTATACTGCGGACAAGAGCCATGACCCTGTCGTCACGAAAATCGTATGGAAACATACTGGTCCATTGGCTTAAAACCCTTACTAGGGAAATCATATCATTGAGTTCTTTTTCTACTAGATCCTTCACTTCTGTTTTCCCCTACAATTAAGATATAATTATGACATCAAATAATTTACAAGGAGACTAATGCATTTTACTATATTGAGTCTACACTACACTCCTATAGAAGTACATAAAGCCTTAAGTATTTATTTTCTTACTTACAATTTTCTCATAGCTTTTGAAGTAGCGTTTGCAGAGCTTGTTCAGCAGTTCATGTGGTTTGACAAACAACCGTGAACATAATAGGAATGTGAATGTGAATGCTTTGCTGGCTCCAGGTCGGAGCATGTCTACCAGGGCTTCTAAAGTGGCACTCACTACCTGACCATCCCTATACTCAACCTCTGGCTTGTCAGCTGGACAGTTCACATACGGCAGAGCTGTTATTGTCTTTACCCCAGAAGGTAGTACTGCTGATAACTAAAATAGGGAAATAGAATGTTATAGTAAAATCAAACACTTGATCATTTTCAATAATTTGTTGAAAGGTTCACAATATACTCGTACCTGGGGTGTATCTACTTTCTGGGATGCAACAAAGTTGATTCCACCATTCATTACAATGTGTTTGCATGTATTTTCCGACATAAATTTGTTTCCCCTTACCATTGAGTAGTAATCATCATTCTAAAAAAAAAATTAGCTTAAAAACAGTAAGTTTCTGGTAATCTTCATGGATGCTTGTAGCCAATTAACAGAAACCAGTTTTGTGTGGTCAAACACAATTTATTACTCAGATACTTATCTTCAAAGGGGTCACACTATGACAAAACGGTAGAAACGCAAAATAATACAAGATTTTATCTGATCAATCATTCTTTTAACATAGAGAAGCAATAATATCTTAATGGTAAAACAAAACAACAGACTTGGAAAAAAACTTACATCATAATAAGAAAGGCCCGTTCCGTGCAGGAGTGATGGGTCTGGTGGTAGCGGAGCCAGATCGGTGGGTGGCGGAGGCACAGGGGCCGGCTCTGAGGGAGCGGGGGGCACTTTCATATTGCACCCACTACATGAGGCTTCATTCAATTTACTTGCGTAATAATACATAGCCATTCAATTCCTCAATGACAACTAACACTAAAGGCTTCAAATGAAGCTTCTGGCAGGCTTTATGTTAAGGAACCCATTGAACTATCTGTGAAGTCATAAGGGAAGTTTAGCTTTACAGTTTGATTGTAATTCAAGTGAACTAAAATAATTTTTGGTACTTTGTAATCAAATTGTTAATTTCAGTCACACCTGTGTAGTTGTGTTATTTAAAGGCTTACTGTTTTTTTTTATCATCACAAACTTTATTTATTTACTCAATATTATGTTCTTAGAAATCTGTGTTATTTACATTCTGTTTATTAGTGCTACACTTTGGAGTAGGTCAGTCCTACATGGTTATTAAAATGTTATTTTTAAGATTTTCTAGTACCTTTCATCTTTAGTCATATTTGGTATAAGCCTGCGTAAAAGCAGCTGTGATATCATATTTCATGGATTCATAATTTAATTCTCATAATATATTGTGGATCAACTTTGGGTTACTTAATTTTAAAGATTAATTTATGTAGTAATTCACTGTTGCAGTTACACATTAATTGAACTGCTACATCGAACTGACCAGTAGTCTGATTGTTTTTCAGATATATAAATAAAAGAATAGACAATTGTAAAGAAAAAACTTCTATATATTCGTTATAACAATAATTGTTTGTTTATTGTAAATAATTATGCTTACCTATTGTAATTGTTGTAATAAAACGATAAATCAAGTGGTGAGTGAAAGTGAATAGATATAATATATGTTATTAATTTGTAACGGTCCTTATTATAAAAATAACTACTACAGTTTAATAATGCCTATTATTTTCAAATAAGTACTAGATTTAGTACCTGTATCTGCAATCTGCATCTTGTATCAAGGCTTCGGTATTAAATGTTCGAGTCCCTCTAAAAGGGATTAGAAAGATAAATAGAATTTGATATACACTATGAATCGAAACACTATTCAAAAATGTATTACGGTAGTAATTATTACTTCCTTTGCTACACGAGTGGTTAATTCTTTTTGTTCTAAAACATATCGACAAAATTGACAGAGGCGAAAGGAGAAAGTTGCTTTCTAAATGATTAAATTGTTTGGAAACGTACCTTGTAAGAAGTTTTTATAATGATTTATGCCCACTTACGGAAACTCTTATTAACTAGTATTTCATACATTACACATTATATACTGTTATAATTAAGTAATCTAAAATAAAAACGCAAAATAGCGCCAATCACACAATCACAATCAAATCATAGACAATTTTTCACCAATTTTTCTTTTCACAATCTATTCGCCACAGAGGCATAATATTTCTCAGTCAACAAAATAAATACACCAATGGTTCGTTTTAAAAATAAAGTTTGGATTTAGTTTAGTTTACACCTTGGCTACAGTTAATAAAACTAAAAGAATACTATCAATATGTTGTTGAGGTACTGCATTTGATTGGAACAAAATATCGTTTCGACAAACACCTTTACTAATTTTCGGCGGGAACTTTAAATTGACTGACAGCTTAGATTTTAAAGACTAGACTGACCTGCACGTGCACAGACTACTTAGAGATACTACGTCTGACCTGACAGTGATAAACAGTATCAGGGATCGAGCGACTCCCTAGTTCTATAAACATAAAACGACAGTGCGGCCAATACCTGTCTCTTTTCTACAAGACTGTATTACCAAAGGCGCAGTATTCTAAATTTATTAAATAGGAGAAACATTGAAAATTACAGTGAATAATAATCACGATAATAATAGTAAAAGTAGGTAGGTATTTCTAATAAATAACTAATTATTATTCCTAGACTTTACTGGCTTATGCTCGAGACTGAAAGATTTATTTTTATTATTAATTTTTTTAATTCACAAGATATATTGAGACAAATACTTATTAAAATGAATTTCTAAACTTCTTAAAAACTTTTTTATAAAGAGCCAATCAACTTCAACGAAAATATTAGTTACTAAGCGCAAAATAACTTTGGTTTGTGACGGAAGTCGGTGACTATAATGCCACCGAGTTAAGTGAAGTTATTTTTATATTATAATGTTACGGTCTTGTGGTAGGTAGGCCACAAAACCAAAACTGACTTATTTACTAATTCCACGGCCTCACAGTATTCGTGTCACACAGGTAGCATTTTCATGTCTAATTCTGGTTTCCATGACAATAAATAAAATGTTGACTTGTTGACGACTTTTATCAGCGATTCTCGTATGAGAGTAGATATATTCCTTGTCAGCGATCGATTTACTCACAATAACATTTCTATATATGTACGAAACGGTAAATATTTTCCACAAACATGGAGAAACGTTTGCTTCGCAGAACAATCTCTACGACATTGCCAGCAATAGAAACATTACAGAAAAATATCAAGCCTGTACCTACATACTACGCTAGGTAAGTACCTAACTATACATTATTGTATCTGTTTATTTATGGATATATTTCATAATTTATCGTCGATCCGGATTGGAGGCGGCGAGATACGGGTATTTAACTCTAGTCCAAATTCACCTACTTAATGTAACTTATAATGCTATCACATCGCCAACTCCACTCATTTACGGAGACGCGGGGTGTCGAGCGTGGCGTTGGGTGACGCAGCCCGCACTGAATTAAGATATTATGGCGTTCTATGAGTGCGTTTACGCCGAAGCGATTTTACACGCGTTTGCATGAAATGGAGCGTTTTTTGCGGTGGAGCCCGCGGATGGCATCGCCGCGTCACACGCGGCGTTTATCGCGGCGGTGCACGCAGCGGCCATTCTCGATGAAGCGATGCCCGCGGCGGAACCTTCTGCCATTCTTATTTGGAAATCGCACAACGGAGATGGAGACGTAATCACCGTCGCAATGGAGTACGATATGATCGACTTTGCAAGTTGCGACACGTGCGCTCCCATCTCTCGCTAACCTAAAACTAGTCCGTTTGATTGAGGACCCGCGTGCGCCACAGCGTTGCCCGCCGCGTGCTGCGCTACACGCTTGAGGTTTCGCGGCGGGCGGGCGCAGCAGCGGGCACCGCCACTCTTCCCGTCCCGCATCTCTATGAACAACATCGTACATTGCCATATGTTTGTGTTTACGCGTGCGATGGTAAGTGCCGCTTCACGCGCCGCCGCACCGTAAACAGAAAAAACGTCCGACGCGCCGCGAAATGCCACGCTACACGCGACGCGCAATGCCCCACGTCTCCGTAAATGAGGCCTTGCTGCTACGAATGACTACTTATTGAAAAACCCAAACACTGCCTGACTCTATGCCGAGCCGAGTATGCCATCGGTCTTGTGCGTCATCTCTCCCCGGTCTTGTTTGATTGCTATATTTTTGAGACTTTCAAAAGCCGCTTTACTAAATGTTTCTTAATAAATTTCAGAAAACCGCGGGAGGTTCCTTTTCATATACCGCACAAAAAACTGCTGGAAAAAATTGAATATGTGAAAAAGGAGCCTGAGCCTCTGGTATACACATTTTATTACTGCTTTAAGGAGGACCGGACAAAATTGTCCTCACGATCAATAACAACCACACCTATGTCATTAGATAGGCATTTTACTATAGACCAGCAATTAATATGGCGGCTCATTTGAAATCGCTGTGTGAAAAAAGTTGTGGCGATGTTTCGCAAGACAGACCTAGACGCTGTGTCGGAACACTTGAATATTAATCATTTCTAGTGGTCTAGTTTGAATATTTTCAAATGTATTCGATGATAATACAACAATTACAATAATAATCGAGCTGATCTGATGATGGACCTGGATGCTAGATAATGGAACTCTTGAACAGCTACTAGTATACCCATCGAGTGTGGGCTCATTAGACGTGTCTCAACGAGTCCTGTTCATTTTATTTACCAGATGAGGAGGACCTGATTACTGACCTGGACGCTAGATAACAGAACTCTTGATTAGCTTCTAGTATACCCATCGAGTGTGGGCTCATTAGATGTGTCGCAACGAGTCCTGTTCATTTTACCTGATGACGATGACCTGCTTCTTATACGGTCAGTAAGTTTCGACTGCCAGAATATAATTATACTTCGTCCCATTGGTCGCTGGCTGAACCCGTAAGTGCGGACATTTATCCACGTTTGCGCTCCATATTATAGGTGAGTCGGTTGAATATTATATTGAAAACGTAACATGTCAAACTGTAAAGCGTTTTAATAATCTATATTGATTACGTCATTACTAGATTCTGTTTCGTTCCCAAGATTTTTATTTTGGTGGCGAGCTACGAAAGGTGCTGCTTACGCATTTGCAATTAAAATAAATTTTATAACAAAATAGTCTTTCTTTTTTCGAAGCCATTTATTTATTCATTAAAGAAAACCAACGGCATACACATAAAATATTACGTTAAAAAAAAAAAAATTTGGAATGGTACCTATTACTGCTAATGTATACACAAATAATAGGTGTACATAACATTTAGGGAATGTAACATTGGACTTTAAGCAGGTTATAGTAAAACTTATTTTATTTGACAAAGCTTCAGCAAGTGAAGTCCAACTGATAACAAATTAATTAATGGGATGAACACAACATACACACAATTCAAATACATAATTCAATTTCGAGATAAATTATGAAACTAAATTAAAGTTATCAAGTATTTTTTTCCGAATACCACCCATGGAGTCATGAAATATGTCCAGGTTTGAATTTAAGTTTTGGTTGAGCAAATTGTAAAGATTAAAAGTTCTTATTAGCGGACCTTGTGCATCGAAATTGGTACGACAGAATGGAGGACAAAATGTGTTAGTTAGGACATCACCATAACAATCGCTATGTTATAAGACCCAATTTCAAATATTTCGGGGTAATATGAAAATGGTTCGACAAGGGTCACTTTTATGTCATAACTGTTTGTGTTGAGCATTTCTTCTGCAAGCTTATTGTCCGTCTGAGTATAGTCATCACGATCAAAGGAAACCTCGTCCAATGGCATGGTTCGTTCACAATATCGGACAATATATTGCCTCCTCCACAATGCTTACTGTTCAGGATTTTATATAATTTTTCGCAACCGTTTCAACCGAGTCCTTTCATTAGGTGTTTCATTGACCAAAAGCTCTTCTAGGCGTTTTCGGTGCGTCGAGGCACATCTTTATCTTATGTCGCCTGAAAGGAGACTATTGGGCCGAGCCATATTTATGTATTCATGGAAAAATTCAACCTTCACACCTATGTCTACCTACTTTGCGTTTGGTGCAGTCATTAATGTACTAAGTAGTACTTATAATTTAAAAAAAACGAGTTAAATAGTAAACAGTTTTATAATTACATACAGTCGTCCATAATAACCGCAATAACGCAGTATTGTGCCAAATGTAAAAAAAAAAATTATCTAGAGTTTGGGTGGAATTTCAGAACTTCGTTATCCACCTTCCAAGCCAACAATCAGGTGTTCTACATCAGATACAATGAACAGGACTTGTTATGACATGTCTAATGTGTCGACACTCGATGGCTTTACTAGTAGCCATTCAAAGGTTCCAGGTCAGTCATCAGGTAAAATGAGCAGGACTCGTTGAAACACATCTAACGAGCCCAAACTCGATGGGTTTACTAGTAGCTATTCTAGAGTTCCGTTATGTAGCATCCAGGTCAGTCATCAGGTCCCCATAATCTGGTAAAATGGACAGAACTTGTTGAGACACATCTAATAAGCCCACACTCGATGGGTTTACTAGTGGCTATTCGTTCAAGAGTTCCGTTATCTAAGCGTTTAGGTCCATAATCAGACCAGCTCAGTGTTTCCATATTATCATGGGAATGCATACATTTGCAAATATTCAAACTATGATCACCAGAAGTGATTAACTATTCAAAGGTTCCATTATCTAGCGTCCAGGTCAATCCTGCGATGAGAAACATCGCCATAACTTTTTTCACACAGCGATTGGAATGAGCCGCCATAGAAGTTATTGTATTATGTTAAAATACCTATCTAATGACATAATGTGTGGTTGTTATTGGTGCTTAGACCAGCTTCCATACATTCTTGCCGATTCTCCTTTAGTTACTTAGATATTTTTTGGGTAATAAGTACTTACCTACAAATCTACTATTTAAATAAGTGCAAAACGGCAAGGGTAAACTGCGTTGCGACGTCGCATCGCAAAAATCAGCGACGGTAGCCTAAGATTTTCTTAAGAAAGCTTCTGCGTTGCGAATTCGCATCGCGCTGATTCGCAGTTTTGTGTACAAGCCCTAAGTCGTGACCTAGCTATTGTCGATGGTCGGAAGAGCTTAGACTACTAACTTGTTCTTTACAGACGGGATTTACGGCCGCGCAGGAGGAAAGGTTCAGAAATGAAAGAAAACCAGGCCAACTAGAACCTATAGAAGAACCAGGTTAGTCGTACCCAATATGAATACAAAATGTCTTTTGAAGTATTAAACAACATATACGAATTATGTTTAAAAGGGCCTCGTGGCTAAGTAATAACAGCCGCACGGGTCTATCCATCAGGTTAAGCTACGCTTGCCGGGGTTGGTCCGTGGATGGGTGACCATCCTTACATAGGTAACGAGACTCCTCCGTGCCTCGGAAAGCACGTTATGCTGTTGGTCCCGGCTGTCATTCGTGGATCTTACACAGTCGTTACGGGTCGTCAGAAGCTCGAAAGTCTGACAACCAGTCTTATCAAAGAGTATCGTATTACCCAGTTACTGGGTTGTGGAGGTCAGATAGGCAGTTGCTCCATGTAAAATACTGGCTTCAGCTGCATCCGGTTAGACTGGAAGCCGACCCTAATATAGGGAAAGGGCGAGGCAGATTGATTAATTTTGTTCCTAAAACAGACAAAATTATTTGACGGCACTTTTAAAATATTGCCTCGCTGAACATTTCTTAACAAAAAATGGCACGTTTATCCATAAAGGTCTAGGTGAATAAAGGTGATCTAGGAGAAAAAAGAAGATGGTGAAAGTCAATCGTTTTCTATGGTTAAAAGCCCTACTTTAAAAAATATAAAATATTAACTCTGCCTTGTCTTTACATTTTAGACATTGTCATGTTTGTTATTTCCACGTTAATCAGAAGTGGTCGATCGCAACCATAGTAGACGCGATGACAGTATTCTCTATCTACATAGATCGAAAACAGCACAAGAGTTTTTTCCATATGGCTCTCAATAAATAGTTGAAAGGAGCATAATGTCCGTCAATTAAAAAATAAATTAAAGATACTGCTAGAAGGGAAAGCATACTACCGTATTCTAGAATTTCTTAATGACAACTTCTAATACCATGTAGTAACCAATATTGTCAATACATCTTTGACATAATTAACATAAAGCAACATAATATTGCTACGAGTATGATGAAAATTTTAATTGACATTTAATAATTGTCACGTACCTACCTCACGTACCTACCTAACCATGACCATATATTTAATTTATTTGTTTTCAAAATTGACATTTACTATTTGTTCATAATTATGTAATCTAATACTTTATCCAATAACTTTTATTACCTACTGTTTAAATATTTGTACGCCACTAAGGCCAGACATGATACTCGTAGATCTTAAATTACACACCTATGCAAAAAAAAAAACTGCCAACTTAGCAAGTCATCGACTTTCCTATGGATAATATTAATATTTTTACTATGTCATTAGCATAAATGACTAGTAATTTCTTATTATCAATAAGAATATCGTTTTTTGGCTACACCCCTCTTCCAGTAGCGCTACAATTTTACTAGCTCTTATTGCTTTTTCTGCACTTACAATCGACACAAAGATATCTGTTTTAAGTCACAATAAGGCTGGATTATGCGACAAACATAATTTTTTCTACTAAAAATAACGAGAAGTTAGTTTTAGTTGCCAGGATAACTTTTTAACCGCAAACCCGAAAAAAGTCAATAAAAGTCACAAACTGAAAAAGGGATTTTTCTCAAACATGCTTGGAAATTCGAGCATTATTTTGACAACCTTCTTCGAGATAAATCAAAATTGCTGTACTGGTAAAAAACAAGTGACGATGCGGCCAGCAAAGTTATTATGAAAACTCATATCTGTCGTGTTATTTAAAAATGGATCGAACTTTTTACTTCAACACACGGCAACCAAGGAGGTAACTTATCAAAGAGAATTGGTTTGCAAATAGAACAAAGAAGAAACAAATTAACATATTGGCGCATGAAAAATGATAGTTATTCATCATTGATTCTGGAATTTCTATTTAATTTACTCAGTTTGAATTTCCGCGCGTTGTTTGAGAAAAGTACTATACAAGCCTTGGCCGCAATCAGGAATTGATGGACTCACGCATGAGTGCCTCGGCTTCGCCTCGGCCCTCATTTTCACGATCGTCCATCAATTCCCTTATTGCAAGCCGCGACAGTAATGTACTAATTATTATTTTAAACAAAAGTTTCGAGTTTGGAATTAACTTTTTTCATACCCAGACTCTTTATTAAGTGCCAGTAATATAGTTTGGCTATTAAAACCTCTTTACAACCAAATGATTACCAATAATGTAAAAAAATCAAAACTGCCCGATTTTTTTGCAAAGGGGTGTATTAGTACATTACTGTCGCGGCCTGCAATAAGGGAATTGATGGACGATCGTGAAAATAAGGGCCGAGGCGAAGCCGAGGCACTCATGCGTGAGTCCATCAATTCCTGATTGCGGCCAAGGCTTGTATAGTACTTTTCTCAAACAACGCGCGGAAATTCAAACTGAGTAAATTAAATAGAAATTCCAGAATCAATGATGAATAACTATAATTTTTCATGCGCCAATATGTTAATTTGTTTCTTCTTTGTTCTATTCGCAAACCAATTCGAAATATATTTAAAATCTTTGATAAGTTACCTCCTTGGTTGCCATATATTGAAGTAAAAAGTTCGTTCCATTTATAAATAACACGACAGATATGAGTTTTCATAGTAATTTATTTGGCCCCTAAACACGCCAGATAAAGATTTTCATAGTAACTTTGCTGGCCGCATCGTCACTTGTTTTTTACCAGTACAGCAATTTTGATTTATCTCGAAGAAGGTTGTCAAAATAATGCTCGAATTTCCAAGCATGTTTGAGAAAAATTTATTAACTTGCATGCTCTGTATGTGTACTCATGTTTCCACAAATAAACAATCGTGTATCTTGTTAAGGAATATTTTCGGTTATAACCTTTGTTAATCATAGCTTTTTCAAAAAATTGTAAGAAACACAATTTAATTTTTGAAGTCTATATATAATCAATACTGTGCACGCGTAAATATTCATCCCAACTACGAAACCCTGTGCTTGGTATATATACTCGCTCTTGGCCGGTTTTTCGTACCTATTCAGTACATATTTCTTTTGACTTTGCAACCTCGTATCAGAAAGTAATGATAAAGGCAAGTCAAGTAATAATTTTAATGCATTATTTGTTTCATTTAGTTACAAAAAAAAAGAAAAAGAAAATTCTGATTCAACATTCCGAAGACAGCTTAGAAAAGTACGAAACCACAGACCCTCTGAAGGTGAAACCGGTGGTGGCGTCCCAGGCAGACGTGATCAACCACGTGAAAAATAACCCATCAGTCGGCTTCCTTTACATGATCTATGCCGTCCATCCTCAGAATGTTTATTTTACTCCTTATTACCTCAAGTGAGTACACTACCTTCCTACTAATATAAAATACCAGTCTATTTTTGTCCCATGTGTTGTGATCTATGCTCATGCCTTCTCTGTGTGAGAAGAGGCCTTTGTACTAAGCCGAAAAAGCAATTTGGTATATAGGCAGATAACTTGCAACTACTTTAAACAATTTTTCTCAAACATGCTTGGAAATTCGAGCATTATTTTGACAACCTTCTTCGAGATAAACAAAAGTTGCTGTACTAGTCAAAAACAAGTGACGATGCGGCCAGCAAAGTTACTATGAAAATCCATATCTGGCGTGTTTAGCGGCCGAATAAATTACTATGAAAACTCATATCTGTCGTGTTGTGTTGTCAACTCTATTCATTGGTGAAACCAGCATGTAATCGGTGCAGTAGTTTTTGAGTTTACCACGAACAGGACGACAGACAGACGTGGCGGAGGAATTTGTTTTATAATATGTAAGGATTACAAACAAATTTTGATTCCAATTTTGCTGTAGGTACTTACAAAATATCGTGAGAAATTTTTTCTTACTCTTAACTTTGATCTTTTATTTAGTAGGTTAAATCCCAATGTAGATAAAGTAGTGTATGAAACTGCACATAACTAGGTATTAAAACACTCGTGTGATAGGTACTATTAAAAACCGAGACGAGTTTTAATACCCCTCTCTATGCAACAGTTTACTACTATTCAAAAACTTCAAGACGGTTATTTAGGTAGGTATATAGAAATAAAAAAAGAATAACATTTATTTGGACACAGTTAGTGATAAGCATACAAAAAAAATTAAAACGTGAAAATAGTTTTAAAAATAATGTGTGCCTCACGGGTCATCGTCTGCGCCAAAAAGGTTCATTTCAGCATTAATGCCAGACAAATGCTGTCTGACGCTGATTTTCGGTTTGGTATATCGACTAACTATAGTTTCTTTTTACTTGTTTGTATGTTCTAACTAATCAAATTATCGACTACCTAATTGATTTTCCAGGGTCGTACCGTATGAACACATCGACAAACGTAATTTTTTTACAATTAGTCAATGTGGAGTGACACACTATTCTAACGAGATGGTTTTCACAAAACTTCCGTCTTGGGAACAGGAGTTTACCATATTTGTTAAACTTACAGATGTAAGTGTGTTCAAATTGGTTTTTATTCATATCAGTCTTTATTTTTTATTTCCCTACGCACAACACAAGGAAGTGCTAAGTAGGTACACATTTGTTCGGGTCTGCATGATTCGGTACAGCTGCAGCGGGTAGCATGCAAAATCTAACACAAATACCGGCGCCAGACACAGCAACACACATTTGAACACTTGTTTGTACACATGGGAGCCACATGTGTTTCGGTATTTGTTCAAAGTTTGATCTCACTTTTATTACCGTACCTCACAATTCATCAAACAAGTGTGCAAATAAGTGTTCAAATATGTGACTTTGTCTGGCGCCGGCTTAACACATAACTAAGTACTAACATAATACTAGTACCTATATAAACAGGGTGTAAGGGACAGCCCTCCGCAAATTAACAGCGGGCATTCAGCTCCTTATTTTGAATCATAGACCACCGGAAATTTTTCCAAGAAAATTTCTATTTTTTTAATAAATTTTTTCAGCAGCACTCCATTTATGTCAATAAAACAGCTAAAATAAAAAAACCAGCAATGGATAGTAAAATATTGTGGCGAACGACGCGTGAAGCTCGGAATTTACATTGATAAATAACGTGGCGCGAGCGCGCCCCGCCGACACGGGGAGTGCGTTTTGCCACGGTAACGAAACATTGCGCATTGCGCGTAAGGTAATAAAACAAAACAGGTTTATTGGATTCGCCTAACGTTCCTGAAATAATTTCATGTACCGATCGTCTTAGTATGATATGCTGAATTCATCCCATTCGTCTGCGGAGGGCTGTCCCTTATACATTGTATAACCGTGGCTGGCGTGAATATGCTGAATAGGCTGTCTAAAATTGCAATATATCAGGGGGGCCATTTTAAAGTTTTGGGCTTGTGTAAATCGGTAAATAAATACCTTACATTTTCAGATTAGAATTTCTTTTATTTATTTTTATTTTTATCTTTTTTATGTATAGTTTATGTATAGTATATTCGTCACTTTTGTATGGGTAATAATAATGGTTCACCCGTGCCGCACCGGTCGACGTCATTACGTCAGCGCCGGCTGTCGCTGAAAACCAGCGCTGGGGCTCTGTCCTGCATAGGGTCGCAGCATAATGCTGAGCGATAGCCGTTTTGCGTGAATGTGACGCATGTTTCCCCCAACCTTTTGTATTTTTTTTTTGTGTTTATTTTGTTTTTTTTTTGCGTCATGTTTACCGCAAATAAACGTATTTTCTTTCTTTCTTTCTTTCAGATCAAGTTCTTCAAATTATATAGATATTGGAAAGCGTTTTATGTGTGGAGGAAATCTATAATGTTCAGAAAATATACGAAAATTCGTACCAGGTTGGCAAAGAACCTTTTCATTTTGACGCCGATGTTAGGCAAGGCTTTGCTAAGTATACAAGCAATGTGCTGTGAAATGTACACTAAAACATTTGCTGATGTAAGCAGAGACATGGATACTTCATTTTTCTACTTCATCGAAGATCAGGTAAGGAAGACCTAATTGTATTTGTAATCACATTCTCGAAAACGGCTCTAACGATTTCGAAGAAAGTTGCAATATATAATAAGGGTTTACGGGGACCAAAAAGCGAAAGGTCTCACATATGGGTAAATACGAATGAAAAAAAAAACACCCAGCGTAAAGCTCTGGTACTTTAATATTAAGTCAGCTAGGTACATAGTGACTTCTTTAAAGCAGTTATTAAAAAATCACAGCAGTAGTAGAATATAATATAACGATTATAGTATACGAGTATCAGTGGCTTTTATATTTTCATTCTATTCCGTGAATAGGCATCGAAAGTAGATTATTATTTATATTACAGATGATACGTATAGAATACGTAAGAGAAAAGTTGATTGAATATCGCACAGTGGTCTTGGAAGTGATCACCCAATCATGTCACACGGCTCTGTACCAACAGGGGTTTGTGTACGACGACAGAAATGTACCACCCTTTCAAATGATTAGAGGCAAACCTACTGGGGGCATGTCTTACACAGAGAAAGCGAACAAGAGAAAGTATTGCGAAAGATTAGCATGGTAAAAATATGTTTTTTTATTCAAATAACAGATAAAATAATAATTTAGGTAGTTACCTACAGAATAAAATCAATTAAAATTTATATATATGCTTGCAGTTTCATAAAGTTGGCGGATTATATGACCAACTACATGTTAAAGCGACTAACAAAAAGGTCCAATGCGATGATGGCCAATATGCTTCGTACTCATGTCGAGTTTACGCCCGCCAATGAAGTACTGTGTGGTAACAATGTGGAAACGGTGGTTGAATCTGTGCCTCGTGTAACAGATACTTGCAAGGTATGCAATATGGTTCTACAGCGTGCCGCTTTAATGGTGACATTAATTTAACAGACGTAAACGGTTTCGCGTATGCGTTTTATGAAAATATTTTAATTTAATTAAACGTTATTATTAACTGATTTAAGTATTTACAATTTTTTTTAATTACGTCTTGGAGCTACCGGTACGTATAGAACTGTAGCGTAGGGGTCATTTGCCGGGGTCACGGATCATAAGTACGCAAATAGAAGGAACGCCACGCGATTTCTTAAAAATTATGCCGTCAAAGGATTGGACCGATAGAACGTAAGCCAGCTGGTAAGTAGCTTCATGAATGAATCTTTTACACAGAGTGATCTCAGTTTTGGCTATTTTTTAGGGTACCGTACCCAAAGGGTAAAACGGGACTTTATTATTAAGGATATGTCCGTCTGTCTGTCTGTCTGTCACTCAATCTGTCTGCGGCTTAGCTCGGAGACTGTTGGTACTAGAAAGCTGTAATTTGGTATAGGTATACATAATATGTAAATTATGCCGAAAAAAAATCGTTATTTTTTTTTATGGTACCCTCCCGTTCACGTATTGTGGATAGTTTTTATTCTCGTCGATCCCATGGTGTGGGTTATCGTTGAAAAGGACGTTGTAATGTGAATTTGTGAAAGCCATTTTTGGATTCCGGGATCCGTTTGCGAAATATTTATTAGAGTCAAGTGTCTCCCCTGCCAGGTAAATGTTGGTTTTGGATATGTGAAAAAATTTACGGCAGTAGTATATATGTATTTATAACGAAATTAAAAGGAAAACTATTACCGCGACGTAGGCTCCACAAGTTACCGAGTAATAATCGACCAACTTAAAAGTATTGAAGTACAATGTTAAGTTTGTTGGATAAATTCATCCCAACTACGGAACCCTTCATTGTGCGTGGTTCGACATGCACTTGGCCGGTTCTTATTATTTATTTAGTTTATTTGATAGTATAAAATTTTCAAATTACGAAGTATTTTATTTTATTATAATCGCCCGGAGGACACGGTGGAACATACGGTGGAGGTATGCCCTGCTTGGGCGGAGCACCGCCGTGTCTTCGTGGAGGCGACTGGCGGCAATGACCTGTCGCGTCTGGCCCTGGTCCAGGGCATGGTACGGAGCGAGTGGGCATGGGAAGCCGTCACCTCCTTCTGCGAAGCAGTAATGCTCGCGAAGGAGGAGGTGGAACGCATGAGGGAGAGGCATAGTTTGCACACTCACGCCCCTAACCGCCGCCGCTGGAGACGCCCTGGGCGTCGGGAATCCCAGGCTGATTCCCGGCCACCATAGGCGCGGGCTTGTGGACGGCGAACATTGCGTAGCTCGCCGTCCGATAAGGACCAGGCCCGGGTCGATGGCGCGTCGTGTTCCACGCGCGCCTCAAAGTGATATGAGCACAATTGGCGGGGTCCGCTAGGACCGATGCCTGCCAGCGTTGCGGGAAAGTCCGTAGGGATACCGGGACCTTGGCAACAGGCAACTGAAGGAACCCGAGGGGGTTTTAGTCAGTAAAAGTCTGACAAGCCTTTCCGCTCCACCCAGAGCGGGACAAACCATTAGACGACTTCACACACTCAAAAAAAATAAAAAGGGTAGGTACCTCCGTATACAGATAGTTGTAATCTATTTCGCATAGGCATACTTTATAATCTGCAATACCAGTAAGAATATCCATAAATACTGTATTTTTATCTACTCTGACTTTGTATTGAATAAATTCCTGCGCCTTCAGCATTCTCTGAGATATTCTAACGTCCTCCAGCCTCTCTCAGGCGGGGTGCTAAAATTTTCGAGCTCGCTCCTGCGTCCTTTTCTGCATAATAGGTACTTCTCAAACTTTTCTGCATGAGTCGATAAAGTTGCTTCTACTTCTGTATGATCGGTCAAAGAGAAAGAAAACCTAACTTATTCGAAGCTGAATGCTAAAAATTTCGAGCTCGCTTCGCTCGCAATCATTTTTTTTTTATTCCCAAAGAAGAGGCTAATAGCTTTTCTAAGAATTATATGTACTCTTTAAAAAAAACTGTACTAAGTAGTTTTTTACCCTCTCTGAAATCAAAAATGCTTAATTTCTCCAAAAAAATTTTGGCAACCTTATCCCCTCCCCGACGTGAATTCCTGGCTACGGCCCTGCCACGAGCCGTACCCGTCTGTTAAATTAATGTAACCACTGTAGCGCCACGTTGTTTAAGTATTGGTACGGTACTTTATACCATTATTAAAAAGAAATCCTGAATTTTTAACTGCTTGACTCAGTAGCGCAGAACTAAAATCTAATCGATTTTTTACAGCCAACATAACAAATCATTGTGATAGGAAACACTATGATTTTGCAGGCTGTAAGGGCGCAAGTCATTGACATACTTTAAAAAAAAAACACTGATCTGTTAGATACTTTAACTGACTATCACTTAGCACATGATAAGTCAAGAATAATGTTCTCAATCTGTCATATTTATAACTGAGCATTCCTGTATTTGTCTAGTATTGATTATTATAAGTGACATACTGTTTTGCAGTGGGCTTTGTTCCAAGTCGATGCGTACATATTAGAATCTGGTCAAATGAAACTGATTCCCAGTGAGGCAGTATTAACATCGCACTTGCAAAAAATAACAGATTACTGGGAGGAGTACGTGCGCACATTTCACAACTTTCTAAACGATGACTCGTTGCAAATATTTGTGCAGCCTACAATAATGGGCAAACCCGTCGAATGGACCGCGGGACAAGCACCGAATCTATATTTCTTGATGGGCCAGGATATACAAATGATGGAAGATATAGCGTTCATTCCCTATTCAATTAAATTCGGTTATGAAGCCGTGTGGACGTTCTTGAAACGTTTCCAACCATTCATGGATAACTTTCGTGAATCTTGTGCAATGGATACTAACATAATTAAAAACGAGAGAGATGTACTCAAGTTCAGACAGCTGTGTGAAAAGTTTGTACAACAGATGGAATCTGTGGAAGACGTAGTGAGCTACCAGCCCTTGGGCTTAATGTTCTTGTGCATACTTCCCTTCCAAGAAATGTTTAGACCGCAGCCGAGAAAACTATTTGATGTCGTGGCAAATGTAACACCTGAGTAAGTTAATTTACATTGTGTGACCTGATTTAATGACTTGGAACAGAAAAAAGATCCTAAGTACTAACTTACCCATATTAGTCTTTGGATATTTTAGTTTTGGATGGTTTTAGTATACGTAGTCGACCTTGTTATCACCCTATGGTTAAAATGACAAGGTCTATTAATTTGTCTGTGACAGTTAGATAGTTTCAACACTTTCAACTGTAATGGGATTTGTTGCCAAAACTGGTATAGCAATTACGAGGCCGACTATACAGAGGACGACAAGCTAATATTAAGGTGTATCTTTTCATACACGAAATCACTTATGGGGTCATTGTAGGGAGCAGCTGTTTTTTTTTTCGCGATTTCATTTTTGGTCTCATAGTGAAAGTTGTTCATAATGATGAGTACAATGACCCCTTAAGAGATTTCGGGAAAAGATACACCTTACATATCAAGCTATACATTTCCATTCCAGTATAAGCACACCTCGCATTGGCGCATATAGGCTTTCTGTACAATGAGAGCTCGGCTAATGCTAGAAATGTACAGTCACCCTCTAAGAGATGTAAACATAGGCAAGAATTCATTTGATTGTTTACAATTAATTTGTTAATTTGTGATTCTTATTATGTACAGCTACAATTAAGTTCCCATACCAGATGTGCCCTTTCATAATTCTACACGACACGTTATCGTGGACGTCCACGTCTACGATTTTACCATTGATAAAAACGTACACAAAAATTAGTTAAAAAAAAAATCACATTCCTTGAGGTTGGGCGCCACTTGTGTAGGTTTCCGGAAGAGTTTGGTGTGCTCCGACATCGTGGACGGAAATTGAAAAGCGTCTTTATATTATTTCCATACATTTTACTTCCCTGTAATTATCGTGATCCCGTGGACGTGCACGATATTATCGTCACGATAGAAATTATAAAAGCGCACAATGTGTAATATGTTTTGTGGCTACAATATTATGAAACAAAGATTGTAAACAATCAAATGAATTCTTGTCAATAAACATATTTATATCATTTTGAGGCTGAACAATAATAAAGCAAACACCTGTTTGCTCGACGCCATTTCAAGCTAACAAAGAGCAACAAACAAACAGGAGCAAACAGGTATTTGCTTTATTTTTGTTTTATTAATTATTTCCATTATGTGCAGTATCGGCCACGCTTGCATTGAAGAAATTGTAATGGGTATTGAGAACATCAACGACGATATAATTAAGGAACCTACTACTGCTGCGGAGCTGGTAGCATTCAACTATTTGATGGACGGACTTGAACCGCGAGTAGCATTCTTGGAAGAAAGGCTGGAGTATCTTCGGGAGCTTTACGATCTAATGGGAGAATTCAACATACCGATCTCACCTGATGACATGACTGACTTTTTGGGTACGTATTGATAAAGCGTAAATAATGTGAAGGTCGACTTTGCAAAGCGTCAATAATGTGAAGGTCGACTTCGCATTAGAGTCCAATTATACATATAAATATGTCGCAGGGTGATTTGATAATTCGTATTTTCACGAAGCCCTAGGCATATTGTCGACCTACTCGCGGTTTTGCAAAAACCCTAGCTTTTTCCAGTAAGATTGAGAAATGTTTGCACCAAATCTAACTATCCGGGTTTTCGCAATATCCTTAGAGTTTTAGCGACAGTACGAATTATCAAATATCAAATTACCCTGCGACTTATACATATTATAAAGATAGAGAGAGCTACAGGGTTCTTTAATTTGGCAAGTTGCCAAAATCGGAACGAATGCCGCTATTTTGTAACTTATTGCAAAACAATTTCATCATTTTTACCAACAACGCTCCTTGTCGATATAGTTTAAGCGCTAAAAGATCCTTGAAGCACTATAGTAAAGTTGACCTCGTACCTACTTAGTTACTGTAGGTACCACACGAAGGCCGTTTGTTCATGTCGACGTCAACGAGAACGAGGTGACGACGCCGAAGTAGCGACGGTACCATTACCGCCGCTAGACGTAGGCAAAAAGGCTGCCAAGCTTAAATGGGATTGGGCGGGTCGTTTCTCGTTGACGTCAGTTCACGGTTCGGTGGACAAACAGTGTAGGGTTAAATGTCACATACACGTCATAAAACGACAAGCTCTATTTGTCGCCGTGGCACTTAGATAGTTTCAACCTTATGCTAGCCACACGTAACGAATTACTTGCGCAAATTTATCGCTACGTGTCACAGTGGAACGAATGTATGGGAGCGGTTGGACGTAGACATGTCCGAAAAAAAAGAGTAAAATTATGCCAAACTAATGATGCCATCTTATTCGATTACTTAATGCCTTCATAACTTGTGGTGATGAATTTCTTCATAACTCCCATATTTCGGGAGTAATTTGAGAAAATGTGAAATTTTACTATGAAAATGAGTGTATCGAGCTCTCTCCCTCCTGATTCCGGGCTTGTTTCAAGTAGCGGTCTCTAATATCATAATGCTAATACTAAGAGCTATATTTAATACTAAGACACATAGTGCGCCAAATGTGCACTTTCTGGGATAAAGAGTGATGTTTATTTTATAACACAATTTTTTAATTTTTTGTTTATTTTGTTGATTAAAACCGTTTTTCTAAAGGTTTACCTTATTACAATAACATTTCTGAGCAGCCAATTAGAGAAGATATAAGCTAATTAGGATATATAATTAGGGACTTAAGGTTTACATATAAAACTGATGCACTAATGATTACTGATAAGAACATTTCTATTATTTAATTACTAAATGGCTCTTAATACACTAATTTAGCATGCATCATTTACTAATTATCACAATAACTAATTACCTTGCAATATTTAACAAAGGATACCTGGGATACCTGGATTTTATATAAATAGGTCACTATTAGTAACTTTAAAATCAGTGTTGATTTACACCTCGTTGTATCCAAGCTAATCTCGCAATGTATTTTCCAAATTTTAATACAAATCTTGATATTCACGTTGCTTTATGCGCACGCGCACATAAAGATTTACGCGACTTTAACTATTTGTTCAGTGTTTTAAAAGATAACAGTTGTGTTCAGTTATGTGAAAGTGCTGAAACAAGTTTAAAAGACTGGTGTCGTCGATTTTGCTACCGCATTTATGCAAAATGGACACAGTCTGGAAGAAGCACAGATAAGTTTCGGAAGAAACATGAGATTTGGCTACAGGCTGCAATTCAATGGCCGGAATTACAGAATGAAAATATGGAACCTTCTACAGAAAATATAAGTGACGTCATCGAGCCCATAATTTCTCCTGCTAAATCTGATGCTTCAACTTGTACACATCCTAGTCCTCGTAAATCTTTTGAGGACCTTAGTAACCGGCAAAAAAGAAGACGCACCACTGAAGATAGTCTTTCATGCAGCAGTAGCAGCGCTGAAATTATGTTTTCGGCCGAAAGGGCGCTTCAAAAGGCAGGACAAAGCGATACAGCTTATGTTATGAAATACTTGACGGAGAATCCAGAAGAGGCCTCAAAAATCAAAGCCTTCATTGAAGGTAAATCAATTCAGGTACGGGAAATATCCCCTTTGAAGGCATTGGCTCTTTATGTATCGATGAACTTATCGAAATGGCGCTATAACACTCTTCGGGATTTCAACACTCAAGAAGGAGCTCTTCAATACCCGAGTTACTACATGTTGGTTAAAGAAA
This sequence comes from Lithophane leautieri, assembly GCA_949152455.1. Classification (NCBI taxonomy): domain Eukaryota; kingdom Metazoa; phylum Arthropoda; class Insecta; order Lepidoptera; family Noctuidae; genus Lithophane; species Lithophane leautieri. The sequence continues at coordinate 14,179,708 of OX424458.1, read as the reverse complement.
AAATTAAGTGCTATCCGGCCAAAGAAGATCTCACAGTTACAGAGAGCTCTGCAAAAATCAAATTACAAGCCTTGATGGATTTAACCTCAAGAAGACTTATTAGGTCGTTAGAAACCCCTGTTGATCCCAATCAACAGCTCGTATTGACCAGCAAATGGGGTTTTGACGGATCATCTAGCCAAAGCATTTATCATCAAAGGACGAGTGAAGATGAGCAAATCGATCTTGCTAGTAATTTTATGATTAGTCTTGTACCACTGCGGCTCGTCTCAAAAGGTGTAACAATTTGGGAAAACGAGCGACCATCTTCCACTTCATTTTGCCGGCCAATATTGTTTAAGTTTATAAAGGAAACCAAAGAAAATGTGCAGAGAGAGATGGCTGAAATCGAAGCAGAGATTGAAGCCTTAACTCCATCCACCATCACTGATGGAATTAGTGTCAAACACCAACTGCTGTTGACAATGATTGATGGTAAAATTCATTCCATTATATCCAATACAGCAGCTTCAGTGTGTGACATATGCAAGGCTTGTCCTAAAGAAATGAATAATTTAGAGTTAATCAAAGATAAACACGCAAACGAGGACATGTATAAATATAGCTTAAGCACCCTTCACGCTTGGATTCGCTCAATGGAATGCTTATTACACATTTCCTACAAATTAGACATAAAATCATGGCAAGTAAGGGGTGATATAGCAAAAAGGCAAGTTGATGACAGGAAGAAAAGAGTTCAAGAGGCTGTAAGAAGAGAAACGGGCTTACTTCTCGATGTTGTGAAACAAGGCAGTGGATCCACCAACAATGGCAACTCGGCAAGGAGATTTTTTGAAAACTACACTAAATCTGCTGAACTGACCGGAATAGATGCTATGCTTTTAAGAAAAATCTGTGTGATCTTGCAGTGTATTTCATCAGGAGAGAAGATCAACGTAACTAAATTCCGAGAGTTCTGCTTTGATACTGCTAAGCTTTACGTGGAGTTATACCCATGGTATTATATGCCTTCTTCACTTCATAAAATTTTAATGCATGGGCCAGACATAGTTCAGAACATGTCAATTGTGCCCATTGGTTTTCTATCCGAAGAGGCATCTGAGGCTAGAAATAAAGATTTTAGAAAATATAGAGAGGGGCATTCTCGAAAGCATAGCAGTATCTCATGCAATGAAGATATTATGCACAATCTTTTACTGTCTTCTGATCCACTTGTTACAAGTATCCGTCCAAAAGGAAATAAGTTTGTAAAAAAATCTTCTTTTAAGGAATTTTATGAGCTTACGGATTCTGAGAAAAGTGATATCGAATTTGTTAACATAAATGATTTAGCGGACATCGATTCTGAATTTGAATTAATTGATGATGATGATGATGACGAAGATAATTAAATGATGTTATTGTTTTAAAATGTGTAACTTAGTAAATTAGAGCTTACATCTTAATTATTTATTGTACTTTTAATGAAACTAGGTAATTTATTATCAACTTACTTAAAAGTCATACTCTCATCAGTTCTTGTGAATATTTTTGTTAATATATATTTCTGTATATATATAATATATTTATAGACCTCTTAATAAGTCTGTCTGCGGTTTAAAGTAAATACAAATGGGGAAAAAACGTTTTTTTTTTTAAATTTTCATTTCCTTTTATCCCAGAAAGTGCACATTTGGCGCACTATGTGTCTTAGTATTAAATATAGCTCTTAGTAATAGCATTACGATATTAGAGACCGCTACTTGAAACAAGCCCGGAATCAGGAGGGAGAGAGCTCAATACACTCATTTTCATAGTAAAATTTCACATTTTCTCAAATTACTCCCGAAATATGGGAGTTATGAAGAAATTCATCACCACAATTTATGAAGGCATTAAGTAATCGAATAAGATGGCATCATTAGTTTGTCATAATTTTACTCTTATTTTTCGGACATGTCTACGTCCAACCGCTCCCATACATTCGTTCCACTGTGCGTGTGTTTGAAGAAATTTGCGCAAAATTCTTCCAATACACGTCACGATAGAGCTACGCAAGCCTTTTGTGCAAATAAATCGTTACGTGTGTGGCTAGCATTAGTGCCATTTCAATTACCTAGCAGTAGGTAGGTAATTGTTTTCAGACTGTTGTCAGGCTTTATAGTAAAACTGGATGTGTCATAATAATTGATACTGTAGGTACACTAATATTACAAAACATGAGTTTTGTCACAGATCTCCAGTTCTGACTTTCTGAGCATTCCGATTCCGAAGGAAGGGTTGCAATAAGCGCCTCCTTTTATGGCTTTAGTTTTGTCTACTTTTTAACAAAATACTTTTTCACCTCACAAGCTTGGAAAGACTCTGTTTAACATTCGAAATCTAAGTGTAAAAGTGCATTTTATCCGCTAGCGTGGAAAGAGTTGTTAAAATTCGAACCTATCTATTCAGTAATTTTCTATGCCGGGTCCACTGATTAGTGATAATGCAATAAACTTATTTCATGTCAGTGCGCCAACCTCATTTTTAGAATAATCACAATGGCCAACACGAAAAAGAAATCGCTCAACGCGCATAAAGAAGTTTTCGCTTCAAAAAACGTTATTTATTTTTCTTCTTTATATTCAATTCGCTTTCCATAATTTTGGTTTAGCAGTGTAGAGTTAGTGCAAGCGGTACATAATTCCGAATTGAGCGTTCTTCCGGAAAAGTGCGCGAAAAGAGCATAAAAGCGTACAATATTTGTTCAATGCATGGAGAAACCTAGTATTTTCCTCGCTGTAGTGAGGTGAAAAGTTGTGTGTTTCGCTCGGCAGCAAAGTTATTATGCGTCTCGTACCTTAACCGAAAACTGAAATCCTCGCAACGCTCAGGATTCAATACAAGTACTCGTGCCAAAAAACAGCTATGCAGCCTTGCATAACAAATAACTATTGTACGCTTCGTATTGTCAATTATGATTCTTATGACTCCTTCAGGTTTGAGTGTGGCTTTGGGAACTCTTCGTAGTAATGTGGACGCAAAACTCGAAACTCGCAGCAAGCTAGCGGGACTGTTCGCAAGCCAGATCGGCAAGGATATAATGGAACTCATGCTCGACGTCAACAAACTAAGGGATGAAGTTGTGGTAATTATTTGATAAAACTTTAAACTCTACACTATTAATGAAAATACTCTAGTTTTAATTATAACAATCTTGATAGCCATCATCCGACGGGTTGGAGTTATCTGTAAATAACGTACGAGTAAGCCAATCATGCCAGTCCTCTGCTAAACTACTATTTAATTTATGATTACTTATAGCAGGACGGTCATGATTAGAAACGACAAAGTTAAAAAAAAAACATACTTAATAGTTTGTAGGTTAATATAGATCTTCTTCTTTTTCTGCTCCGCTTGTCCCGGGAATGTTACTTAGGGTTAATGCAAATGCAAGGGTCGTGTGTAACCTGTCGTCATTTCATCGAATCTGAGTTGCTCTGTCTACTTTGCCATTCAGGTATCAAAGCCGGAAAGCGATCATAAAGGCATTTCGGCAAGATTCGGACCGGCACCAGACCTCTTTCTAGATTTATCGGTGCATTATTCTATAATATTTGCTATTGTTACCTGCAATCTATGATGTTTACTTGAGTGTTTTCATAATTTAGCAACCCTGGTTGTACGATGAGAAGTCTGACATTGAGAAAGTTTTGGAGACCTTGCTGGATTTGCAGGAGAAACTTAATGCGTGTTCCATGAGAGAAAAGCAAATACGAGAGTGGCAGAAGATATTTAAGGTAAATAAGGACATAACTGGAAAGAAAAATGCTACAATTTCTAAAAAGAAACGTTTATCTGATTGAATTAACTTCCAGATACCACCGGCACGGTTAGAACAGTTAGACGAAGCAATAAATGACGTTAGACTGAGACAGTTACTTTGGAACTCTTCCAAAGAATGGATGGACTTGTTCCAATCCTGGTAAGCACTATCAAAAATAAAGAAAAAAAATATCGTATTTTGTATATAAACTCCCTACAAAAAAGTTTGTTTCTTTAGGTTCGAAGCACCATTTAATACATTAGACAGCGAGGAAATACAGACAACAACTATTAACTATGGCAAGATATTCAATCAACTTGACAAAGGTGTTCCTCCGAACAAGATCTTGCCAAAATGTAAGGCAACTATTGAGGTTATCAAGGAAAAGGTCAGTAATATTTTCATTAAAGATAATGTGGAAGTAACTATACAATGTCGCCCATGCGCATGTGACCGCCCGTAATTTTCTGAATATTCATGAAAAAATGTCGCAAATAAACTTCAAAAGGGGGGGGTCTATCTATAACATTTTTCATGTTATTCAATTTTTTATTTTTTTATTAGATTTTGTATATTTGCTTTCTATTTTTTGACACATCTCCGAAGTTTAAGGGTCGATTTGGAATCTGTTTATTATATCCAAAAGCTTATGAGTTATTTTAACAGGTTATCATGAATATTCAGAAAATTACGGGCGGTCACATGCGCATGGGTGACATTGTATATTGTAAAAAATATATATTGTACGAATGTGGAACTATGAGGTAGCACAGCAACGTTCTGAACATACAGTTCAGCATACTTAGTTATTTTTTTAATATTTTAGCTACCTGTAATAACATACCTCCGGAATCCAGCATTGAAACCACGGCACTGGGTTAAAATTGAAGATATTCTGAAAACACGCTTCGTACCCGGTACACCTCTGACGCTCAAAGTGTTCGAGGATCTGCACGCTTTCCAACATGCTGAGGAGCTGATGGAGGTGGCGGGACAAGCTAGCTCTGAGGCTGGGCTAGAAGCGTTGCTTAAGAAGGTAATACGAAATGTTATTCAGGTCACTTACAAGAAATGCAAAACTACTGACGACACATAGAAAACTATGAACCATGATACTTCTTGCTTATTTACTTGATACTATTAGTTATTAGAACGATGAAGTTAACAACAAAAACGAGAGCGGGTGCATTGGTTAACCTACATACCTATATACATACCTACCTACCTACACATACCTACATACATAATACCTACCTACCTACCCTTCCTACCTACCTTACCTACCTACCCTACCTACATACCTACCTACTTACGTACCTACCTACTTACCTATCCTACCTACCTACCCTACCTACACCTACCTATCCACCTGTGAGCGCATCGCTAGCGAAAAAACAAAACCAGCGCGCCATTTTCCTTACCTAAATATTTGTTATCGTTTTCGTTGTGTGGTTAGTTATCATCAGAAATACGAACTCTAAAGTATTGTCACCAACTGACGTAAAAAGTTTTTAAAAGAAACTCCGGATAGTTAGTCACTACCTGGCAACAAAGTTCAGTTGAACTTTATGAAACTAAATGTATCATCCCTTTTTCGTTATTGTAGCTTAAGTTCGACAACAAATCTGTTTTTTTCTCGCAAGTGTGATGAAAAACGTCGTACGAAACGTGGTCGTTTCGTACGACGTAGCACACTTATATCATAATTTACTATTACAAAATCTGTAATGTAAGACTGAAGCTAACTCAAAAACAAAACAAAATGTTAAAAAAATTCGAACATTCTCATGATTCGCATAGTCAGTGCTAAAAAGACTACGTATTAAATCACTTTCATAGGTGGAAGATATGTGGGCATCTCTAGAGCTCCCTGTGATATTGCATAAAGATGCGAAAGATGTGTATGTGCTGGGTGGACTAGAAGAAGTCCAGGCTTGTGTCGATGAGGGTAACATTTATATCGGCACAATACTCAGCTCCCGTAACTGTGGACCAATCAAGGGCAGGGTGGAAGAATGGGCGAGAAACTTGGAACTTTTCGCTAAAACTTTGGTAGGTAATGCTATTCTGATATTTTATAGGTATTTTCCTGAACTACAACGCTTCTAAGTAGTTCCTTATCTATACAAATATTATAAAGAGGAATAATTTTTTTGTTTGTTTGTACCGAAAAGGCTCCGTCAGTACTGGACCGATTTTAACAATTTTTCACCAATAGAAAGCTAAATTATCAGGAAGTAACATAGAATATAATTAATTTTCAAAAAAAATTGTGATCCTCACGATCGTCTACCAATGCTAATTGCTATACTATAGGTAAATAGAAGTAAGAAATACTTACACACTGAAATATTGAAACAATATCTTTTTCTTTGAAATCCATGTCACAAACACCACTCACAAAGTCAAAAACTATACTCAAAACAATATTATAATTGTGTCAATATAGTGTATGAGTAGTTAATTGATTCAGGCGTGACTTTGCGGAAATCCATTATAAAATACAATAGACGTAGATATATTTAGTAACCTATTCCGCTTAACTATTCAGGGTTTTTTATGACTCTTGAAGAATAGTTAAGCGGAATAGGTTACTAAATATATCTACGTCTATTGTATTTTTTTGTGTATGAGTCTCAACAAACGTAACGAAGCTTTCATTTCGTGGCTGACGACGGCGACGACGACAGTGGAAATAACAATGATAAATAATTAAGAAAATTTGACATTTCATAGCATACTTCTTAGCTTGTCGGTGTATCGTAATGTGCAATTCTAGTTTAACAATGGGTTTTTGTAAACAGCAGCAACCCAACAGCAACCTTATTGCAACGAAAATAAAGATCACTGTGATTTTGACAGTGATGCGATATCAGAGGTATAATAAAGATTATGAGTGTCATTCTTTTTTACAGGAAGAATGGCATACTTGCCAACAAACTTGGATCTATTTGGAGGTCATATTTAGCGCGCCTGACATTCAAAGGCAGTTACCAAATGAAACAAGACTGTTCACCATTGTGGACAAGTCTTGGAAGGATATCATGCGTAAACTAGCTAAGGTAACGTGTTTTTATTATTTTTATAGGTTCGTGAGATCAATGATAATTTGAACCTCAAGTTTTCGGGCTGCGTAGTCTAAACAGGAATCTGTAAGGTCCGGCTAAACGAACGCGTGTAGTCTTCGTGCACGGTAGCGGCCGAGCCCACTGTCAACCAGCGTGCAGCATGCAAAATTCGATTTCTTTCTTGATCTCATACAAGTCCATATACTTGTGAGATGAACCTAAAATAAGAAAAAATATAAATCATTTTTGTATTATCTGTTGCTGCAAAAGTACAACGAGTGCTTCGCAGGTGCTACGACGCCGCAGACGGCATTTTTTTAAGACCTGAATTCCTCTTTCGCTGATGTCGGTCACGTACGTCGGTCGCGCTGGCATTCTATATATTTAGCACCATACTGCGACGCTGACGTCCGCGGCGCGTACTACGTTGCTATGCGTACGCGACCGACATCAGCGTAAGACGAATTCAGGCCTTACCTACTGTTGCATAAACATAAACGATAAACACAAAGACTGTCCAAAATTGTATACTTTACGCACATTTAATATTCTGGATGATCCTGGAACTAGGTTAAAAGTTTTGTCAAAAACGATTAATTACCGAGACCTGGATTTACAGATGATTCTAAGGCCTGAAACTGCGTTAAGCGGGCGCCCGCGACGGGCACCCGTCGCTTGTCTACGCGCGTGGACACGCGGATAGGCCCCGTGGGAACGCGACGGGGACCGGATTATTTTATTTACGCAGTGTCGCTACTCGCTAGTTCAATTATAACGGTGTGCATGCACAGTCGTTTCAATGGAAAACTTAATATATTATTGCGCAGGGCCCGCCTCCCCTTGACGGACGCCCGCGCGTGTCTCCGCAACGGAGCACTTTTTTATGGAACTGCGCGGACGTCCGCATAACGCAGTTTTAGGCCGTAAACGCTCTGTAAACACCAACACTTCAAATGTTAAAAAGCTTACTGATACTGTGCCTATACAGATTTTCACATATCGCTTAGCAGCTATTCAAAATGAATGCGGCTTATTAATTTAAAATTATAAGAACACCGCCAAATTGGTTGGTGGCTGTATTATACATATTATAAATTAATGTCGCTTTCCGGGTCTGTATGTCCGCGTTGTTCTTAAAAACCTAAACAACGCAACAGATTTAGATGGAGTTTTCACTATCGCTTAGATAATTTATTCCGGAAGGTGTATGTGTATAAAACGTTAATAATAAAGTTACATAATTTAAACTAAGAAATCTCGATGTTTTTTCAAGTCTTAGTCATAAAAACCGTGCGAAGCTGGAGCGGGTCGCTAGTAAACGTATTAAATACACCCTGTACAGCTCAGAGGACCGACATTGAATCTCCACCTTAAAAATAACATTTTGTTATGTTCTTAATCTTGAAAGTTTCATGAATGGCCATCTGTCATCTTTTTTAGATATGGTATTTTCTAGGTGTGCCATGGTCGAAACCACCGTTCATTTATAGTATATTCAATACCTCACCTGTATGACTAAATTCTATCCAAATAAATATTTTCTATAATCCTTACTCCTTACTAATATTATAAATGCGAAAGTAACTCTGTCTGTCTGTCGCGCTTTCACGCCAAAACTACTGAACCGATTTAAATGAAATTTGGTATACAGATAGTCTAGAGCCTGAAAAAGGACGTAGGCTACTTTTTATCGACATAACACTCGGACGAAGCCGCGGGCGGAGGTAGTAGATTTTTTTTTTTTATTTGGATAGAATTCCTCGGCCCGAGTGTTTATTTTACTGTTATTACAAACGCCTTTGCTCAGGTACCTTTGGCGATGCCAGCGGCAACTCAGCCTAAGCTTTACGAAGAATTTGTGAGAAATAATGAGATGCTCGATCAAATCATGATGTGTTTAGAGGCTTATCTAGAAACAAAACGAGTTGCATTTCCAAGATTCTTCTTTTTGTCCAATGATGAACTTTTGGAGATATTGGCCCAGGTAACACTTACCTATTAGTTATCATATTTTGATGGTAGATGTAGTATAATTTCTGTTAGTTTGGTTGTTGTTAGGCTGAATCTTCAAGAATTTCTAGCTTGTAGTGCCTTAGAATCTATGGAAAACCAAAAAAGAGAGTCAAAATCGCTAGCCCTGTTTATTTGTCCTTCACTGTTTTTGATCTTAGGATCTATTAATGACTCTATGATGTATTCAGACACGAAATCCTCATGCGGTACAACCACATTTGCGCAAATGTTTCGATGCCATTGCTAAGTTAGAATTTGGCGTGAAACTGCCTGAATCTGAGATGGAAATAGCTGAGGATGGTACTCTGGTGGAACGAGAGATGTCCTTCCAAACGAGAGATATGCTACAAGCTAAACTGGCTAAGACAGCAAAGTTCGAAGATTTGACCACTGATATCGTTGCCATGCTGTCGCCTGAAGGAGAAAGGGTTAATTTAGGAAAGGTAACGATTATTTTGTTGTGTTGTGTATATTTCTCAAATCAGCAGAGTTTTCCAACTTACTCATATCAGAAATGATATCCAATGTGAGACATAGCTGTTCCCAATTGCTGTAGGCTTCCTATTGCTACTGGTTGCAACCTTGCATCACTTGCATTCAATACAGTTACTCAGTTGATGCAACTGCAAGTGCAAGTGGTAGGTATAAATGTTTTTTTTTACAAATCTATGTAGTTAGAATCCGATAATTTTCGATGTCTTTGTCTGTGTGTAAATTTTTAATATAGTCTAATGATAGTTAGTATCAAGAAAAAATTATAATTTTGAGAAAGCATTTTATTATAGTTCCGGTTTCTTCATGACATATTAATGGATTAAATAACATAAAATTTGCATGTTTATGTTTAGATCGGAACAGAATATTTCTTATTATCGGTAAATAAAGTGATTTTTTCAATGGCGATATATAATTCTTTTTATTTGAAATTGGTTAAGGGCCCGGAATTTTGCGACGCTAACGAAAATTCATATTTTTTTTATTGAATGACCTACCATTTTAAAAGCAAAGCTAAATCGCAGGTGGTGGAATCGCGGATTACGGACCTAAAAATGACGTAAACATGGCAAGAAGCCATTTTTTTTTGGCTTCAATATTTTTCGACTTAGTTTCATCCCTATTATAAATGCACTTAAGTTAAAATAATAACAAACCAGATTTGTTTTTGTGATATTCAACTAGGTACTTCACAATATAGGTAATTTTACAGTAAATTTAAGCAGCACTAAAAAAATCTTTTTATTATTCCTTAAGTTTTTTAGATGTTTTAAATATGACAGGGTCTTAAAGCGCGTGGTAACGTAGAGGACTGGCTTGGAAAAGTAGAGGAAGCAATGTTCGCATCGGTCAAGAGATGCATGAAGAGAGCGCTGGCCGATTTCATGGCCCGCCCACGAGTGGAATGGGTTATGCTGCACCCTAATCAAGTAAAAGCTTTATTAATTACTTCGTATTTTAAAGTTAACCTTACGTACAAAAATCTGATTTAAAACATGTTGTATCGTTAACAGGTAGTTCTGTCAGTATCCCAAATAATGTGGGCCAAAGGTGTCCACGAAATATTAGATCTGGGAGTTCCTCTTCGCATTGACACCGGGTTGATAGATTATGAGAAGAAGTGCATATCTGATCTGAATGACTTGGCGGCACTTACACGATCCGATATTTCTTCATTGTTCAGGAAGGTTCTCTGCGCCCTGATCACTATAGATGTACATGCAAGAGATACTATTTCACAAATGGTGGAAAAACACGTTCAGCGAGCGTGAGTACTCATTCATTTTATAAGGTACCCATCTACCAGATAAGATACTTAATTAATAACATGTAAGTACCTGGTTGACCGAGATTTGCTCGGGTGAAAATTGAGAAAACGAAATGTCTCAGAAATGAGATCTAGCTAGATCGATATTTCGCCCCCGTAAACCCCTTTATTGCAACTTTCATCGAACACTAACAAAAATAGGCCCGATATCGCGCCAGTTTGCACGAGGCTTAAAACGGCTGAACGGATTTGGAAAAAAGGCACAGGGTAGACTATGACCTGGAGAAGGACATAGGCTACGTTTCATCCCGGATCGACAATCGACATTTACAAAAATTTTAACTAACCAAAATAATATAATGAACCAATAAACAACCGTTTTCCAAAAAAAACTGTTTTTATATTGAAAAAAAAACACAAACAAGTGAAAATTGACTTCAATTTCGACTTCCGAAATATAAAGTAAATTTTCAGTTTTTAGTTGTGGTATGTACCTACCCCACACAAATTCTAATACCACTAAGCACCTGCTATGTAAATAACAGTGACAGGAACATCATTCACATAGACTAGTGCGAAAAATAAGTATTATTGAAGTTTATCTCAAAAACTAGCCAAACAAAGTTAATAAAATCTTTATGGGACCACCGTGTGTGTAAGCTTGCTACCAAACGAAAAAAGATTTTTTTAATTCGGTCCACAGTTGAGGAAAACATCGATGGACAATACCTACATAAAATTTAAAAAAATAACATACCTACACACGAACATAGAAAATCCTCGTTATTGGAAGTCGATAAAAAAAAAATTAAGTTGGCGTTAGTTGGGGTCCGCGTCTTTAGTTTTCGTGAAAACTTTTAGTCTAACCTGTAACCTAACTTAGTTAGTGAGAGGAGTTCTCTCGACAATCCTTAGCGCTTGACTAACTCAGCCCAATATAGCGAGCACTGTTTCGTGCCGAGCGAAAGATACGAGCCCACAGATGATACAGCTAAGCAGAGAGCGCTTATTTAAGCGGGTGCAACACACAAGCAGTCCGAGCGGGTCACGCGCGCTCACGACTCAGCAGTCACACCAGAATTGCGAGCAAAGCGAGCCTTCTTCACACGACAAGCGATTGGAGGAAGACCACTCTCGAGTCCAGCGAGCGAAGCGAGTCCACCTACGCCACGAGTGAGCGAAGTAGGCTCGCTAAACTGGCTTATCTGTTGAGGAGACTAGTTTGGGTCGCTCTTCAAATGTGAAAGCGCGGTCTGCTCACTCGTGGGGTAGGTAAACTCGCTTCGGTCTTTCGTTTTGATAGTGACCTTGTTCCACGTGCTGGTCTTATGGGGGGCTGGCTTGCTCATTGCCTGAGTAAGTGCGCTCTAAACAGTCGTGGCGTCAGTGGGCTTGCGACACCATAATCAACGTTTTAGCGCTATACGAACTGAAATTTCGACACAGAGTGAAAAATATGAGGCCATGCGCATGCGCCTGCACTCGCGATGCGACGTCATGAGCAAATGATATATATAAAATTGGTACTAATATGACCTATCTTTGAAAGCTAAGCATTTTAAGTGATCTCATAGTTACAGTTAACGGTTGAAATCGTACATAACATGTTTTCGTCGGTCTGAAATATTGAATTTACCAGCAGTAGGTACACTGAGACGTTTTCCCGTCAACAGAAATGGTCGAATAATAATCAAATTAATTGTTGGTTCCCCAAGGAAGCCTTTAAATACCACGTATGGTTTTATTCTCAGACATTACAAATACAAAAAAAAAATTAAAACTGTCAATAATACGTGTCACGTGTACACTGTCATGTCATGTGTCAATGCCACGTGTACGATTTACTGAACGAAGACGTTAAACCGTATGTAGCTATGTCTTTCGACTTTCGTTTATCTGTATAGTATTAGCCCTTTCAATGGATTCAATCACTTTTGTAGATCAGACTTCGAATGGTTGAAGATGATTCGTTACTACTGGGAGGAAGACGTTGACAACTGTGTAGCGAGAATGTCAAGTGCTTTGTACGTTTATGGTCATGAATATTTGGGTGCTGGAGGTATGTAGTAACTTAATTTTACACTGAAAACAATAATTATTGCCCGCAATATTTTTCTCACTACCTACCCAAAAGCATGTTGCTGAAATGTTGCACGACTTTTTTCCCAATGATGTTGGCTTTAGCGTAGAAAGAAACCGGTTGAAAAATATTATATTAAAGGTGTACTCGTAATAACGCCACTGACGGATCGCTGCTACTTGTGCCTGATGGGAGCCTTACAGCTGGATTTGGGAGGAGCACCGGCCGGCCCAGCAGGCACTGGCAAAACTGAAACTACCAAAGACATGGCCAAGGCTGTGGCGATACAATGCGTCGTGTTCAACTGCTCTGAAGGTATTTATGGAAAAAAAAAAAACCCAACCTAATAAAAAATGGATTAATGCTAAGTAATAATTATGATTCTATCGAATTGAGAACCTTGTTCTTTGTTTAAAGAAGACATGAGCAATGCGCTAACCAAAACAAAAATGGAATAAGTGTAGAAATTAGTTATTTATATTATCAGGGTTGGACTACAAGATGATGGGGCGTTTCTTCTCGGGTCTCGCAACTTCTGGAGCGTGGTGTTGTTTCGACGAGTTCAATCGAATCGACATTGAGGTGTTGTCCGTAATCGCGCAACAACTAATCACCATCAGAAATGCAAAGGTCGCAAGGCAGAGTAGGTAAGTATTCTTTCATTATTTAGTATTTAACTATTCACACTCAATCTGCCTAACCTTTTCCCAACTATATTGGGGTCGGCTTCCAGTCTAACCGGATGCAGCTGAATACCAGTATTTTACATGGAGCGACTGCCTATCTGACTTCCACAACCCAGTACCTGGGTAATACGATACCCTTTGGTAAGACTGATTGTCAGACTTTCGGGCTTCTGACGACCCGCCCGTAACGACTAAGATCCACGAATGACAGCCGGGACCAACAGCTTAACGTGTTTTCCGAGGCAAGAAGGAGTCTCGATACGTAAATATAGTCACCCATCCACGGACCAACCCCGGCAAGCGTAGTTTAACCTGACGGATCGACCCGTGCGACTGTTATTACTGAGCCACGAGCTCCTCACACACGCTATTAACTAACTACCTAACTCTCTAGGTTCCTCTAGGTTTTTTATATAAATAAGTGGGCATGTATTTAACCGAACCTCAAATAATTCCTATTTTGTGGTCCAAAAATACTAAATAGCCAATAACTGGCACTTAATAAATAAGTGTGCATCATTAGAAGCGCAAAAAAATTATTAATTTTAAAAAACGTCCTTCATTAGAAGGTCAGTAAGTTTTTAGAGGATCCTTTATATATTTCCCTTATATATACCAGCGCAATCATAATACACGGTGGTCGACGTTCTTGCAGAGCATTGCACAGCAATACCAAGTTCCGTGGTTTAAAAAGAGTTTCATCCTGATGAATCGGCCGACTTTGTGTTTTAGAGCTATTTTCCGCTTCGTTTGAAAAGTTCCGCAGCCCCATTTGAAATGAAGTTTTCTCATTGATACAAAATTCTCCATTCATCAGGTTCATGTTTGAAGGGCGCGAGATCAAATTGGTGCGCAGTTGTGCTGCTTTTATCACTATGAATCCTGGGTACGCTGGCAGAACTGAACTGCCTGATAATCTGAAGGCTTTATTCCGTCCTATATCTATGATGGTACCGGATTATGGTAAGACGCGAGCAGGCCAATGATTCTTCCTGTTACACTATTACCGATTAATTTTTATATTGTAAATGTCTTTTTTAAAGCGTTGATTGCTGAAGTGATCCTGTACTCCGAAGGGTTCGAATCTTCAAAAGGTTTAGCTAAAAAGATGGTACAAATGTACAAGTTGTCTAGCGAACAGCTTTCAAAACAGGATCATTACGACTTCGGCATGAGAGCTGTAAAGAGTGTACTGGTAATATATTATAATACATATTATAAAACAAAGTCCTCCGCCGCGTCTGTCTGTCGTCCAGTACGCGATAAACTCAAAAACTACTACACCTATTTTCATGCTGTTTTCACCAATGGATAGAGTGGTTCTCGAGTAAGGTTTTAGTATATAATAACCGACATCCACGCGGGCGAAGTCGCGGGCATCAGCTAGTATATAAAATTCTCAAAACTTTATAATTTGCTTTTTTCTCTTTTGCCTTCGGCAAAAAAGAGAACTAGCTGACGACTTTCTTTGAGTTCCCGCGAAAAAAAACGAAAATTGAAAAGCAAAGACACTCCGACTTCCGAAATTGAAAGTTATTTTTCTAGTTATTTTGTTGAGTATTTTTGTTTTTTTTTTTTTGTAACAAGTTTTTTAGTATTCCGATTTCAAAGGAACAATGACAAACGGAAATGATAGGCGAGTGAATGGCTTTAAAACCATTTTTTTTTGTTCTACCATTATTTAAAAAAGATATACCTTTAAACAAAAATATGCTGGGTGGCTCCATTCAGGTGTCCGAAAGTGTATAGGAGTCATAAGTAAATGTATTAATGTTAATTTATTAAATGTATTTAGGTGATGGCTGGTGCCCTAAAGCGGGCGAGTCCTGACCAGCACGAGGAGAAGACTCTGTTGTGTGCTCTCAATGACAGCAACCTGCCAAAGTTCTTGGCTGCTGACACGATACTATTTGCTGGCATACTGTCGGATCTGTTCCCCGGCGTTGAACTCCCTGAGAGGGACTACGGAATCATGGATGAGATCATCAGTACGTACTATATTGAGATTTACTAACATTTGCCAAGTTGGGCTTTTTAATTTTGGGGTATACAGTCTGAGATTAATAGGCAAAGGTATGTGAAAAAGCTTACCGAACCTAATTCTTACACCGCGTTTACACCCATATAAAAGTTGTTATACTTACTCCAATTAGTCTTGTAAAAGACTTTTTGTACCTATAAAATCAGTTAGAAACATGAAATAGAAGTCGTTTCAGATTCGTTTGCTTGACCTTGTTGTCACAACTTGTATATTGGGTGTAAACGCGGGGTAAATAACACAAATAAGTAAAAGCGTATAATTATAATTATAGTAGTTATATCGTACAGTCAGCCCCAAAAAGATGTATAGGTACACGGACAAGGAATCATTATATTATCAACAACCTTTGTTCCACAATATCCACCGTATAATATGTGCAAAATATACTATGTATACAATTTATTTTACCAAAACCGTCTATACACCCTATGACCAAAACAATGTTCACAGTGATAGTTCCAGAACCAGGTTAACAAGACTGACAATGTCATACGAATTATATCGAAGGATATGTCTATATCTTCGGTATATATAAGAACAAGAATTTTAGCTATTGACTTATTTAATATACACTTGAGTTAGAGTCATTTACACTCATGTTACTACTTAGTTTTAATTTTAATGTTGACGAACGACTTTCTGTTTTGGACATCATTACTGTTGTGTTGTTATGGCGCACAGAGCTACGAGCGACAAAATTTAGAACTAAAATTACAATCTGACATTTCATTTCACGCTGTTTTACATAACCTCTAATCGTCGTTTTGCATCACTTTCAAACAATCCTGCATGTTAAAGTTCAGTAATTATGTAAAACCGCGCTTTTGTTCAGCTGTTGTACATAACGGAGCGGTTATGTGAAAACAACTAGCGGTTTTGTAAAACAGCGGATTCTACAATCCATCTGCGACGTATACATATTTGTAAGACTTATGTAGATTACCATGTTTTGGTCATAGGGTGTATACAGGGTGACTTGTGATTTGACGTATTCCTTCCAGGACGTGATAAAGCGACCCATTTGCAATAATTAAGCACCCCTAAAGCCTAGCCGAAAATTCATCATTCAATTCATTCAATAGTGTGACCTACACTATCACGTCGTGAAAGGAATACGTCAATTTACAAGTCAACCTATAAATATTTTGGAACAAAATGTTTACATTGTTTTGGTAAAATAAATTGTGTAAGTAGGTACAATTTTTTGTACCTGAATGGGGGATACTATGTTATGGAACAATGGTCGTAGACAATAAAATGGGTCCTTGTCCGTGTAAGCATCTTTTTGGGGCTGACTGTACATATTATTTTACAGGAAAAATTATTCTTGAGACCAAACTTCAAATCGAGGAATGTCAGATACGTAAAGTGATCCAGCTGCATGAGACCATGATTGTGCGATGGGGTGTCATGTTAGTCGGGCCGACTGGTGGCGGCAAAACTGTAGTCTTGACTGTAAGATATTAATTTATTCCTCGTCAATCTAGATTTTAATGCGATTCAAAAGTGAGATAATCCACACTTATGATTTAAAGGTGTTAGGCGACACTTACACAAGGCTATTTGAAATGGAAGTCCCAGGTTCACAAAATCAACCAGTGCAAAAGTACATAATGAACCCGAAGAGTCTCAGTATCGGAGAATTGTATGGTGAAGTCGATCTGGCAACCCTTGAATGGCACGATGGAATTTTACCTCTCAGTTTACGTACTGCTGTGCAAGTAAGTGTATCCTCGGGTGGGTCTCACTATTCACGTTGCATTGTTATACCAACACTATTCGCGAATGGAAATACCATCACAAATCATCAATTTGGATTTATCACCAGGCGTTTAAAAAAACGCTCTAAATATTATGGAGACATTTTGAAGGAGGACATGAGTCTCACTATTTCCATTCGTCGTTTCTTAAATCAACGGGTATAGTGAGACTGATTTGAAAAAAACGTGCAGTCTCACCGTGCTTTTGCACTGGCGAAACATTTAATACAAAACATGTTGAAATCTCTAGTTCCTGTCAAAAATTGTATGGAACATTGACAGAAAGTTGAGATTTCAACATGTTTTGTCTTGAATGTTTCGTCAGTGCAAACGCACGGTTAGTACTACCATTACAATGACTAATGGGAATAGTGAGACCCACCCAATTTAGTTTCATTCCTAACGGGTGACGGCCGGGGGTCCCTCGACCGTACACGTTGTTTTGAAGTGAAAATTCTTTAGGTGCGTTGACCGATATTTGGTATTGGAAAATCTTATCGGTCGCGTCACCAAATAGGCTAATGTTATCATTACCTATAATGTAGCTATGAGTATGACGTGTTGCTCTCGTTGTTGCTTGGAGTGCCGATAGATGTGAAAACCAAACTATCAAAAAAAATGACAATAATTTTAATTCACAAGCTAAGATGACATTTGTTTTTTTTTTATATATTACAACTAGCTGCCCGCCCCGGCTTCGTACGGGTAGATATGTATGTTTGTAAGGAAGAATCAGAATTTATTTCTTAAAGCAGATGATGTTAATTTTCGAAACCAACGAGACCCCAACAGGCTCGTACTAAGTAAGATTCCAAGACTAACTAAATATATTAAAAGCGGCCTTGCAATGTGTGTACGTTTATATAATAAGTTACCAAATGATCTCAAAAATTGAAACACAAGATTATTTAAAAATAAAGTTTATGAATGGTTATGTGTTAATAGTTTCTATAGTGTTGTGGCGGTACCTACATCGCCACATTCGAACTACGCATCAAAGACCTGACGTCACACACAAATCCTGACGTCACAAAAATCCTGCATCGCGCAATTAGAGTTTACCGTGCAGTGAACATATATACAAAAAATCCAATATCAATATTGGGCAGTTGCCCGCCAGACAAAACACCCGTCTGGTAAGAGGATCCTCCCTTTTCTATGGTGGATGAGTGAACTTTACACCCTGTTCCTCATACCCCTAAAGTGTTAAAGATTTCATTGCCAAAAAATGTTAATATAAGTTACCAACTGAAAAATTTGCACGTATTATATTGGCAAAACATGTTTTGTTCTAAATTGTACTTTTTTACCATCTTTATATACTTACCGTGTTTTTATGCAAATGAATATATTCTTATTTTTCTTCTTATTCTTAAAAAATAGATCTCGCTCTTAGAAATAGATAACGCTCAATGCAATTAACAATGTCGTAAATTCGTCCAAATCCGGCCCAGCACCCTAATTGCGTAATACACGATCAATCAGAATTGGAATCGATTTGAACCAAATGTCTAATCCATTGCTTCATAAGTCCGAAAAAATAATCCGCTCAACAAAGTAAATAACGCAATGAATGTTGTTGAACTGTCAAAATGAACCAAATTAGTCGGTTAAGAAAATAAGTTACGCAATTAGATAGCTGTTGTCCTTTGCGATCAATTTAATACAATGTGTAAATACTTATTTAGTGTGAGAGACCAGACCACCAGTGGTTGATCTGCGACGGCCCTGTGGACGCCGTGTGGATTGAGAATATGAACACTGTACTAGATGACAACAAGATGTTATGTCTGTCAAACTCTGAGAGAATCAAGCTTACACCTTACGTGCACATGATGTTTGAGGTACCTTTCACATTATTACAGGTTACTAGCTTCCACCCGCGGCTTTGCCCGCGTGGTTTGTCGATAAAAAGTAGCCTATGTCCTTTCTCAGGCTCTAGACTATCTGTGTACCAAATTTCATTTAAATCGGTTCAGTAGTTTAGGCGTGAAAGCGCGACAGACAGAAAGACAGAGTTACTTTCGCATATAATATTAGTAAAGATAGTCGATAGTCGATCATTGATAATAAATTCCTATCAATTTCAGTGCACTCATTGTCCAGAACATGCACTTTGCACAAAACATGTAGCCACTTCAAATTAATATAAGACCTTCAACCTGTACTCATGTTTCACAAAATAAATATTATCTTATATTTGCACTAATGTTTACATAGAAGTTAACATTTTAATTGGATGAAATACAATGTATAAATATAATATTTTATTTATTCGCACAGTTTTTTTAATTTACCTATTTAAAAAATTGTTAGGCGTAAAAAAGCATGAAAGATGTTTGCTGAGATTGAAAAAAAAACACATCTTGTGACTAGTATAACTAGCAACCCGTGGTGTACTTTCCAAAAGGCATTTGTGTTCAATACAATCGTTTATCTATATTATATATGTTCTGTTTAATAAAATCATACACACGTATTTTGAATCTAAAAAACCGTGCAATAAGAGCTAGTTTCTGAGCAAGTCTGTCGAGTAATGTTTTGTGTAGTGCTTTCACTAACCTTTGGTTGATTGTTTTATTTTGTTTAGTAGATAGCAACACAGCAAGGCAAGGCTAAAAAAATAATAACATTTGGCATTGGCTACTAGACATTCGATCACCTTCAATTAAATAGAATAATGCTTCTGTACTTAACTTAGGTACATTATTTTTGTAAATTTAACATTACCTATACCTACTTAAGTTATTAGACACACTATACTGGCACTACACTGGGGTGATTGTATAAAGATACAGATTTACCGATCCTGATTCGGTACAGCATTCGCAGCAGCAGCAGCAGTCGTTACGGGTCGTCAGAAGCCCGAAAGTCTGACAACCAGTCTTGCCAAGGGGTATCGTATTACCCAGTTACTGGGTTGTGGATGTCAGATAGGCAGTCGCTCCATGTAAAATACTGGTATTCAGCTGCATCCGGTTAGACTGGAAGCCGACCACAACATGGTTGGGAAAAGGCTAGGCAGATGATGATGATTATTTTGTCAGTACAGCATTAATTGCGTAATACACAAGCAATCAGAATAATTGGAATCGGTTTGAAACAAATGTCTATAATCCATTGCTTCATAAGTTCGTAAGTTGCGTGGTCGTGCAGAATTTTTTTCGAACCTAAAAAGCAATCGATTATACATTTTGTTTCAAACCGATTCCAGTTCTGACCGGTCGTGCATTACGCACAGTGATGTGCCGTTACCGGTAACTTACTCCAGTTGAGTACTTTCCCAGTAGCGTTACCAGTAACATTCTACAAAAACAGTAATATAGGGTAACATAGGGGAAAAAATGATTTTTCTTATTTTATTTTTTTGCGATTTTGAGTATTCCGATGATACTTCTACCACTTCTAGTTTAAATGCAACCAAAATTTTTATTTAAAATCCTATTTTCCCAATATTCCTAGTAACTTACCGAGTAAGTTTCGAGAAACTTACTGAGTAACTTCCCGTACAGTAACTTTCTGGGTATTTTCTCATTGATCCTGTCAAGTTACAGCTTGGCAAAAAAGAGTATGATGCGGTGACAAATGAAACTAAATATTTTACATAAGTAATGCAGACCTATGATGTTGGCACTACTTTGCCGACAAGTGCTAGTAGGTTTTAAAGTCAGTACAAGCAGCGTTTTTCACTATTTATTTAAATTCTTTGACGCATTTCCCATTTGAAGTGACCTATGTGCGGTAGTGGCGCCCTCATTTTTTCCAAACTCTTTTTTGCCAACCTGTACCTACTTACAAAATTTCTTGACAAGTTTCTATAACAGGTTTATCATAGTTTTCTGTTATGATTTACAACAGTATCTTATTAAATAATAACAGTTACAGCTAAACATAATAAAAAAACTAAACGACAAACCTAACAATTTAAAAGATATAATTGTTTTTAAGGAAAATCTGTCTTCTTTTCGGTGCTTTCAGAATGAAAAGTTATAAAATTTTAAGATTTTTTAGTTTTTTTTAAGCGGTGCGAAAAGCAAGGTAGCGACATTTGCACGTGCGCGTTTTAACCAAATATTACTGAAATAAATCAACAAGACAATATTAAACAATATCACCAGCGTTAGGAAATATTACTGGTAATAATAGAAACTTACTGGGAATATTCCCGTATGGTAAAATACTAGTAACGGTAAAATGGTAACGGTACATCACTAATTACGCATATAGTGTGGTCGGTACTAATACAGGTACAGAAAAAACCATTAGTGCACGATATGAAAAAGTCCGAAAACATAAGTTTCCACCTGTTTATTTATGTGCGAGCGCGTACAGAAAGTATAGAGGAATATTTTACCCGCACCGATTGGTACCGATCCATTCCGACTTGTACGCACGGCTACACATCAAGCTATAAATTTCCAGTATAAGCTGACCTCGCATTGTACGGAAATCTTATACAATGTGAGATCAGCATAAACTGGAAATGTATAGCTTGATGTGTAGCCGTGTGTACGTACTGGGTACTAATATCTTCATGCAACCAGACAGAATCAATACCTACTAGGAAAGGCTATTATTATAGGTGGCGGATTTAGCTCAAGCTTCACCAGCCACTGTTTCCCGTTGCGGGATGGTATACGTAGACCCAAACGAGATGGGTTACATGCCGATGGTGCGCTCCTGGATAGATGAAGGGGTGGAGAGAAATCTCTTCACTTTGGAAAATGGCGATTTCGTTCACGAACTGTTCAAAATGTTGCAAGTTGGATTAAAACACGTAAATACCAAATGCCGTTTTGGGATCAGTCAGGTAATTTTTTTAAGTGAAAACTTTTTTTGCTTATGGACTCGCGTAGTGCTTTACTATAGAATATAGGTGGCGCTAATATC
The DNA here is from genome assembly GCA_949152455.1 of Lithophane leautieri. Lineage (NCBI taxonomy): Eukaryota > Metazoa > Arthropoda > Insecta > Lepidoptera > Noctuidae > Lithophane > Lithophane leautieri. The sequence continues at coordinate 14,157,624 of OX424458.1, read as the reverse complement.
AGTTTTAAATTTTAACTTCTAACGACAGTACCCATGACTTTGTAACCAGTAAATGTAGGCTTAAATTAAGCCTAAGTTTATGATAAAACTGGCATGCACCCGCGCCTCCGCCCGTCCTGTATGTCGATAAAAAGTAGCCTATGTCCTTACCCAGGGTGCCATCTAACTTCTTGTCAATTTTTTTTCGAAATCTATTCAGTCGTTTGAGCGTAAAAAGGTAACATACAGACAGACAGATAGACAGAGTTACTTTCGAATTTGTAATATTTGTATGCATATTAATACAAGTACTGCATGCCATGCAGCATAATTTACAATAACTTCAGTGTCTGTTTTAACGTAATGATTACCATGGATTGCGAACCAGAAAATGTAGGGACAAATTACCTACTAATGTTACTGTGTTGTTGTAGGTCGACATAAGCAAAGTCTCTGCGGTCTGCTACCTCCTGGGAGCGCTGCTCTCAGAGCCAGGTGATCGGTTCCCGGACAAGGCATTCATCAAAGTGTACATCGCTCATTGCTTCGTATTCTGCTACGTTTGGTGCATCGGTGGCAACATCCTCGAAGAGGGACGGAAACTCTTTGAAGAGGTCATCAAGAGACAGTTTGAGGAATTCGAGGAAGCAGAATTGTTAGTGGTTAAAGCCTTGGCTCCTTTTTTGAATATTCTTGAATAATTGTTTCCAAGTCTTATTTTACTTAAATAACTCAAATATGGATCTACACTTGAATGAAAGCCTAAACAAATATCTTATTTTAAAACAGCAATGCTGTCAAATCTAAATAAGGCAGTTCAGGTTGATGGACCAATAAAAACTGCAATCTATAAATTAACAGGAGATGAGAAAACTGACAGTGTTTGAAGAGCCTTTAGGCTTTTTGGTCTATTGTAGTCTATTTATCCTTTTATCTTTTACTAGCATGCCGATGGGCTTCAATTACTTCGATATGTACATGGATACGAAATTGCGCAAACTAAAAGTGTGGGCAGAAATAATTCCGGACTTCTTGTACGACTCCGATAAGCCGTTCTTTGAGACTCTAGTCCCAACTATAGACACCGTTCGGTACGGATATATGTTTGAAAAACTCCTGGGCTGTGGCAAACCCGTCATGTTTACAGGAGACACAGGTACATTTTTTATATCAAATACTACGATACTCAAACCAAATAAAAAACCAAGACGGAGCGCTACGAACAATACAGTGAAGCATGCTAAAACTACACCACCGCTCTGTGCATACACGCTTACAACTATTCACAATGACACTACAATCAAACTACAAAAAACTAAGTGCACACATGTTTACGAAAATGGCCTCACGTCACTGTTGACAGCGCTCTGTCTTGGTTTTTTATTTGGTCTGAGCTACGATGAAAGACAAAGATCTTATAATTTTTCTTAACCAACAAGGTCGTGCAATGGTAGAATGCACCTGTCTTGAGTAAAACGAACTAGGACCCTTTCCACTCAGAAAACCAGGTTCTACCCAACCTAAACTACTAGGGTACTGCTAGAGCACACTTATTATTAACGTGTGAGGAGGGTAATTTTGCGACAGTTTGCCAAATAAATTGTTTCTATTAGGCAAAACATTTCTTTCAGGTGTCGGTAAAACGGTAATTGCGACAGGTATGCTGAACAAAATGGCTCTAGGTGGTTATTTCGTACCGTTCATATTGAACTTTTCGGCCCAAACCAGCAGTGGCCGAACACAGGTAGGTATCTATACTATTTTTAGGGTTCCGTAGTCAACAAGGAACCCTTATAGTTTCGCCATGTCCACCTGTCTGTCTGTCTGCGGTTTAGCTCAGAGACTATTGGTACTAGAAAGCTGTAATTTGGTATTGGTATACCTCAAACCAAATAAAAAACCAGGACAGAGCGCTGCGAACAATACAGTGAAGCATGCTAAAACTAAACCACCGCTCTGTGCATACACGCTCACACACACATTTACAGCTATTTACAATAACATTACAGCAAACTAAGTGCACACATGTTTACAAAACCGGCCTCACGTCACTTGCTCTGTATAGGTTTTTTATTTGGTCTGAGGGGACATATAAATAACGCCGACAAAGTGAAAAAAAAAAACATGAAAATCCCCTACACTTAATGTGGGATTTTTATTTTTTTCTCGCCTATCCCATAATGTTGGGTGTCGTTGGAAAGGTCATCAAACTATTTTTAGATTCAGGGATCCGTTTACGAAATATTAAGCTTTAAAGTGCTAATTTTTGTTAGAGTTAAGTGTGTGTGTCCCCCTGCCAGCTAAATAGTTGTTTTTGGATATGTGAAAAACTTCACACCAGTAGTATTATACATATTATCGAAATTAAAAGGAAAACTATCACAGCTAAGTAGGCTCTACAAGTTACCAAGTAATAATCGACCAACTTACATTTGCAGTTGCAAAAACATGTTTTCCCATACATTCCATATGGGAGAAAAAGTTTTACAACTACAATGTTAAGTTTATGCTTAGGATAAATTCATCCCAACTACGGAACCCTTCATTGTGCGTGGTTCGACACGCACTTAGCCGGTTTTTTTCTTAATCATAATATCGGTCTGGTTATTTCTCATTCTGTGGAACGAAGGGCTATTTTCATTCGAAGAAGAAAAATGAGTATTGACACCACACTGGCTAACGGCGTGTTGGCAGACCGCAAGTAACGCCTTTAGTCGTGGGTTCGAACCCCGGCAAGCACTTTACTTTCTGTAGTTTAGTTCATCACCACGCTCAAAACTCGAATCTGGGATACGGGTTTTATAACCTCCGACCCGTCTTCAGTAGGTATTGCTAGAACATTACAATACTGAAATTAAAGGTCAGGCGGCAGTTCTGCCGCAGCAGTGCTGCAGCGGGGTTCGGAATCATACATGTATTGCCGCGACATTGCTGCAGTGCTCTGAATGTATCTAATAAATATCATATTAACCTATATAAAACATATGGGGACCAGTAGTGACGCGGCTGAACTGTTGCGGCAGCACTGCCGCTTGCAGCGGGGTTCGGAATCACACCTTTAGGCCTTTAGCTTGATCGTAAGTACCTGGTTTAATATCGATAATTCATCATATTTTCCTAGGCGGTGTTAGAGTTACGTTTAGACAAGAGACCGCGCAAGGCCATCGGAGCTCCAATAGGAAAGAAAGTGGTTATATTTATCGATGACGTGAATATGCCTCGCTTGGACATATATGGCGCACAACCGACTATAGAACTGCTGAGGTAAAACTTATGTTCATTTATATCACAAAAAAAATTTGGGAAATACTCGTAATAAGGCTTCTGAAAAACCAAATAACTTCCAGCGATCTGTGGTTGACTGTAATACTATCTAAGCTATTTTAAAATGAATTAGGTACCGAAAAAAATACCAAACTTACGAAAAAATACTAAGTTTCCGAAAACATAAATGTTCTGCTATAAAGTATTAGACATACAGTTGTGAATTTTATGTTGTATTGTAGCAAAAGAACAAAATTTGTCGATCTAGTAAAAAAAATTAAAAAAGTTGTAGGGGTTGTTTTTGCAGTAATTAACAATTATTGATGGAATTGTGACCACATTGCTTTGTAATGCTGACGGTAGACAATATTATTACCTTCCGAATAAGCCTATTTTTATCTCAGTATGACTAAAACATTGAGAGATATGATTTTTTTTGTACTCGCACATAGAATATTTCAACAAAAAAACAAAATGGCTGCCACATTGCGGGGAAGTGCATTGTACCCAAGCTTAGAGTGTAATTGTACCTTTAAAATAGTTTATAATTAAGTATTTAGAAAATCGCTAGTCCATGTCCGGACACACTGTATAGTATATTTTGTAGAAAGCCATCTAGGTAAAGGTCGTATTTGCGAAACCGCTCGCCTCATGACGATGCGATGATGACCTTCTTATTTTGAGAGAAGCCTATGATTGTCTTGCCACCGGTTGTTTGATGATGCTAAAGATGCTAGTTTGGTTTACAAACAGCCTAGAGATCTTACTCACCAAGTTGCAGTTTATCAATAATACCCTTAATTGAGGTGAACAAAATAATAATATTGTGAATGAATAATCAATAGTTATTTATTAGCGATTTTTTTTTCGTTCTTGAAGAATGTAAGCATCACAGTGTTTTTAAATTTTGCTTACGCCATACATTTTTCGGTCCGATAAACAGGCAATTCTTAGATTTCGGCGGTCTTTATGACCGCGAGAAACTGTACTGGAAGAATGTCCTCGACGTGGTGCTGGCGTGTTCATGCGCCCCGCCTGGCGGTGGTCGTAACCCACTGACCGGACGATTCGTCAGACATTTTGCGATGTTCTACATATCTGCACCTAATTCTGAGGCTATGAAGACTATATTTAAGGTTAGTCACTAACATGAAACGAGCATTCCTTCCGTTGCTTTTATTTATAAATTAAAGGTCTATATTCATTATGCCATTATAGTCATTATGTCTTTGGCGCAAAGCCTACCTTTCACTTTAAAGACTCAGCACTGACCGAGAGCAGTGCATCAAAAAAAATTCTACTCAGCGCCCTTCTTGGTCTTGCTGACGCCTAATTCCATATACAAACTTCAATTTACTCTTCATTACTTTGTACCACCATTCAGGCAATCCTGTTAGGTCACATGGAGGACTTCGTGTCTGAAGTCTCAGTCCTCGGGGGTCCCATAGTAAATGCAGCCGTAGACGTGTATCTGAAGATTTGCGCCGAGTTGCTGCCGACGCCAACCAAGTCGCACTATGTGTTTAATCTAAGAGACTTGTCCAAGTGTATGCAAGGAGTCTTGCAAGCCGACGCCGCGTACATGAGGGCTCCGCAAGGAATGCTCAGGTGTTTACCTACTTCTTTTCAGGATCTTCAATAAACTGCCCAATACGGATTTTTTTTTTGTCACTATTCAATTATAGGTCTGTAGGTAAGTAGTACTTATGCAGCAGAAATCGCACTTACTTCCAGTACTAACCTTATTTTTATTCATATACCTATCTAGTTTTTCACGTCACTTCCGGCATTGTCGAAGGCAACGCGTTTTGAGTTTGCGTTCCGTTCCACCAAAAAAGCGGAACATAAAATAATGACTTGTAAAGTATATACGTACCTACTTAATGCATTTTTTAATATTGGACTTTGTTTCTTGACCCCTATAAAATGTATTCAAATAATGAAAAAGTTTTGAATTACGTGCATATTCCATTCGTTGTTTCTTGCATTCTGCGAACATCATTTTGAATTGAAGTAATAGGCAATCATGATTGCAGTGCCGTGTTATTTGCTTCTAAAGCATAAGGAGTCCTGTAAAGTGTTTAGGTAGGTATAAAATTATTTACGCATTCCAGATTATTTTATCATGAGTGCCTTCGTGTGTTCCACGATCGGCTGATCAACATCGAAGATAAGAGTTACTTCTACCACCTTATGAGCACGGTCTGTACGAAGAACTTCCAAACACCTATACTAGAGATTCCTGAGGAAGCTATCATTTTACAACCACCCCTTCTGCTGTTTGGTGATTTCATAAACTCTTCTATCCCGAAAGAAAACAGAAACTATGCTGAGATACCAGATTTAGCTAAGCTTATGGTGATTGTGAAGGCAAGTAATTGATTACTTCACATGTAGATATATTTTGGGAGAACTGATATTGCTGTCCACGATGACGCGCCCCACTATTTTCCGGTCGAGGGAGCCGCGGTGTGGTTTGAGCAAGCCGTCAACTGCTGTTCGATGCACACGAGTAGTACCTATACCTCACGTTGCGTAAATGCAGAAAACGCCGGATTTTTGTTTAACTCCATTAAAAATTTATAGGATAGGTAGGTACAAATTCTAACACACAACATCTTTCATATTTCCATCAAACACTCTCATTCAATTTAAGGGGAATGAGAAACAGGGTGTCAAGTTCAAACATTCACCATAGAAAAGGGAGGATCCTCCAACCCGACGGGTGTTGTGTCTGGCGGGCAACTGCCCAACGATTGATGTCGGGTTCTTGTATATTATGTCCATTGCACGGTAAACTTTAATTGCGCGATGCAGGATTTATGTGACGACAGGTCTTTGATGCATAGTTCTCATGTGGCGATGTAGATACCGCCACACAATCATATGTAGGGGATATTTCTCAATAAATTCAATAAAACGTTTTTTAGCATTTTATTGATGTCTATAATTGCTTCCAATTAAAATGGTAATATTACGTTATATTAACTAATAATAACATAAAATTGAAGTAGAGCATCTTCCTAGTTGACCGTTACGCTCTCTCGTGATTAGTCTATTCATTGTAGTTTCGTACGTATCGACAACACTACAACACTAGCGAAAGGATGCATAATTGCACTGTAAGAGATTGGGAAAAAGAGTGAGGCGGCTTCGTGGATGGCACTATCTGTAGTATCATACGTAGTGTAGCAAGAAGAACTATTATGCTAACTTCACACTAAGAGATATAATGAGTATATAAAATAATAATAATAGTGCCTCATTTAATTAAAAACGTTTAACGGGCCTCTGCGAGTTGGCTTCGGCCCCTGTACGCCTTTCAAAGGTTCGGGACCGTTTTTGGGGTCCCATTATTGAGTGTGCAAGTCACCCCCTGCCAATTTCTCCATGTATGTATAAAACATTGATCAGGCAGGGGCCATCGTCCTTCCATAGGTTACCAGTCCACTTTAGCCACCCACACCCATAGTTCATTATCATTGTTTTGTTTCCATATCCTGCAATAGTATTACACCAACCGGGGGTTGTCCTTTGCTTGCATAGTGTGAACAGGGTTAATCGTCGGTTGGTTCCTCGATTTAAATTTGTCTAAGGGGCCTCTGCAAGTTGGCATCGGCCCCTCGTACGCCTTCCAAAAGACCGGGACCAAGATATGTAAACATATACAAAAAAACATTACCCTGCTTCTGGGGCAGTCGGGTAATAATAATAATATGATAGTCGATGTTACCATACCACATGACGAGAACCTCGTGAAAGCTGAGAAAGAGAAATAAATAAAATACAAACAAATAAATTACTTACAAATAAATAAATTCTAATTCTAACATCTCTCGAGGCTCTTGGATCAAGGGCCTCATTCAGAAAGCAGTACTCCTTGATACGGCTCGCATTGTGAGGAGGTTCCTGTCTCTAAAGCTCTAACCACCGGTAGCTTGGCCCCTTCTCCCGACACCGGCGAACCTCTATTTTTTATACTTTTTATTTTTTTATAATTTTTAACTTATGAAACATTTTAAAATTTAAATATTAGGAAAGTAAAAAAAAAAAACGAACTATTATTTATATCCCAAGATAACAAAAGTCATCAGTGTAAACGGTTCCATTTAAAAGTACGGAAGGCGTTAATTGTGCGTATCATAGTGTGGAGTCAGCTTTAGGTGCAGCGCAGACGGCAGACTATCCGTGACGCACTTTTTAGTCTGTGAAAATAGAACCTAAGCAATTATATGCAGTAACGCATACGACGCGCAAAAAGTCCGGCGCACATAAAATCCGTGTCATTATGGCAGACCGCGCCGCGCCGCACCTCAAAAACGTGCGCGAAAAAAATAGAGCGTTTGCTTCAACGCGCGCTAACGCAGACGGCGCAAACTTTTAGTATGCAATCTGCATTTCCATAGCGTCTACGTCCCTACAGTTCTGCTGATAGAATGATCGAAGATGTGCGTCGTGTGCGTTGAGTCTGCGTAAAATCTGCGACGTACTTTTTGCATGCCATGCAGACAGCTTGTGCGCCACAGATTCGATCGCAAAAAAAGTGTGTCGTCTGCGCTGCACCTTATTCTGCCTGGTTTCATCATCCAATATTTAGACTTGTATTTTTATGGGTAGAAGTTAAAACCTTGATCTTGCGATTCAGATTTTAAATGTGAACTACAAATGATTTGACATAGGAGTACTTAGAGGAGTACAATTCGACGGCCCGTGCGGAGATGCATCTGGTGATGTTCCAAGATGCTATAGAGCACATAGTGCGGACAGCCAGGGTGCTGCGGGCAGAGCGCGGCCACAGCCTCATGGTGGGCCCGGGAGGCTCCGGCCGCAGGAGCGTCGCCACACTCGCCGGACATATCAACGAGTGCAAGTAAAGTCACATCCAAAATATGTAAACCATCTTAAGAGGGGGAAGTAACCAAATTTGCCTATATTCAATTTGCCTACATCACACCTACTTTGGAGAATACAACCGCTATTATAATAATATTATATTACGGTTATTTTCAGCCAAATTTAATGAATTTCAGGTATGTTTGTGTTCGTCTGCTTTATATTCATATTTTGTACGCAGGTGCATGGGAATGGAAATCAAAAGGACTTACGATACGCCTGAATTCCACGATGATCTTCGCAAGATGTTCATGCGAGCTGGAGTTAGTAATGAAGATACGGTGTTCCTCTTTACTGATACTCAGATCACCAAGGAGGAATTCCTCGAAGACATTAATAATATGCTCAACTCTGGTAATTGATTCATAATATCTACAAAAACGTTAAAGAGTATGCTTAGATAATTTGGTCAAGTTGAGAGGATGAATGAAAGGCGACTAACAATAGTAGATTGATATACAAGTGATGAAAGGGACAAAACTCGTGTGAAAGATCAATTTAGGCACTCGAACTATTGGCGCCCTCGCTACTAAATAGGTCTTTCACCCGAGGTAAACATTCTGCTTGCCATAACTATCAGAGTGCCTGTATAAAAAAAGATGGGATATGGCTTGCATAGTTTTAAATTTTTGACAGCAGGAAAAGTCGTATCCCAGAGACGAAAAGTACCTACTGTATGCATCCCTATGATCAGGTAACTTATATGAGAATGTGATTGGAAACGCCGCCGCGCTCGTCGGGAGGCCCTAGAAGAACATCATCATCGTCTTTCTCCTGCCCTTATCCCATTTATTTGGAGTCGACGCAACATTTATTTTTTCTTCTACACATCTCTAGGTATTAGTCGTCATTTATAGTGACCTTAATGGTGATTTTCTTCAATAAGGTTATGTGCTTAATACTCGCAACTGCGCGGCGGCGTACGTGTATGACATGTTGGTATGAACTTAAAAACCAAGTAAAAAGTGTATGTATGGTTCGTAGCGGGAGGCGTTCTGTAGTTTCTGCCTACCCCCATGGCAAGAAGGCGTGAGTTTATGTATGTATGTAATTATATAGGTCGAGTATTGTGTTCCTATGTTAGCATGTATGACACAGGTTATCATTATTAAGGCTGCCTAATAATAAACGTTAATTGCTAACTTAGGTGAGGTACCAAACCTGTTCGAAGGTGATACCTACGAAGCTGTGCAGAGCGGGTGTCGCAACGACGCTGCAAAGAACAACGTCAACCCTTCTGACCGTGACGGTGTTTACTACTTCTTCATTAACAGAGTCCGAGGGAAACTCCACCTCTGTATATGCATGAGTCCCGTAGGAGAGGCATTCAGGTAAACTGACACCTTCTGTTTACACACTTATGCATTCGGCAGCGAGATCTTAGCAGGCACGAAATATAGCAGGCAGTACCTAATTACTATGATGTATTCGATGACATCAAGTCGACCCTCTAGCAATTTTCGGGTATCTAGCAAGTATCTAGATGCAGTTTCTAGTGGAGCGCCTGGGGGTTTTGACCTCGGACTATTGTAACAGTGAATAAATTTTTAAGGTCGAGGTGGGTTTTTGTTTATTTTTAATACTTACTAAAAATTGCAAAGTTGACCAAAAAAAATTTTGTTTTTGTTTTCTAGCAATGAAATATTTTTTTTTTTTCGAAATTGTTTACCTATTTATTTACATTTATTACAAAAAAAAAACAACTACCAACAAGGTGTCTCCGAAAGGGGGTAAACATCTACCCTTAAATGTAATCCTATCGAAACCAGAATGTTATCACTTTGAACCGGAGTCACACGTAATCTGTTTGATTTATGCCATAACACGTGTGACTCCTGAATTTTAATTTGTCTGTCTGTGATGTCTTATTTATATCTTTTTATTAGTTGAATTTTTTGTCGTAGATGGGTTTATTTTTTATATATAGGTAGATATATTATTAACTGAACATTCCGTTTTGAATTTTTAAATTTCGTTCACTGTAACTGAAATCCGTCAATCCGTCGGGGGATTTCATGTTTTTAAAGCTCCAGGCACTCTACTAGTGTAGTCATACATAGAAACGCTCGAAATGTCTAGAAGCGCAAATTTTTAATTACAGTGTCATTAGTTTCCCTGATTATTAAGGTTGCGTAGTTTAGGCAGACGCAGATTTATAATGAAGGTTAGTACCTAACTAAAAAATAAACAACCGACTTCCAAAAAAAACACGAAAAAAGTGAAAAATAACTTTAATTTTGGAAGTCGGTGTCTTTGCTTTTTAACCGACTTCTTCATCAATTTTCGTTTTCTGCCACCGACTTCCGAAATTAAAGTTATTTTTCACTTTTTTTGTGTTTTTTTTTTGGAAGCCGATTGTTTTTTTTTTTTTGTAAAAAGTTTTTATTTTTCACTATTTAAGTAGTTGTGGTACCTACCCCACACAAATTCGAATACCACTACCTGCTATGTAAATATCAGTGACGGAGTCAAATAGACTACGCAAGCAAAGTTAATAAAATTTATATGGCAAACAAAAAAAGAATCATCAATATCGATTCATAATTAGTGGAGTAATCGCATAACACACACAAACAAAAACAGACGAATTGAGAACCTCCTTCTTTTTGAAGAAATCGGTTAAAAACTACGTAAAATCATTTCGATCGCGATAAGACTTGCTTTGTCTGACCAGAATCTGTCACAAATACCTACTTACCCTTAGCCTGCACTTTCACCCAACTCATTCATCTTGGAACGTTGCCAACACTTTCAGTTGCAATGGGCATAAGTCGTCATTGAGCTCACAGAAAACGAACGTGGAGCGTTATTTCGATGTAGATTTGGTCAAAATTAACTTGAAGTAGGTATACCTATGACAATGTATGAATTGTAGGCAACATAATAGTAATTAGTTAGTATTATTACCTATGTGATGGCTAGTAGAAGTGCAGGCCAGTTTTTTGCTGATGGATCAATAATTGTTGATTGAGGTCAGCGGTAAGGGCGGGCGGCTGCGCTATGCAACGCTCCCCGGCCGGCCTGCACCGTCCGATGCAGTGAGCTGCCACGCCCTATTTTTTTAAAATAAATTCAAAATTGAAAATATAAAGGGCACGATTTTATTTTGCCTATAACTTATCTATAATAAACGATGAAACCTATCTACCTAATTGCATTCCGTTATAGTTTTAGTTTCCTCGAATGAAGGAAAATATTTTGGCGTTTAACTTAACTTTACTTATGAAAACACTGACGATTATGCTTTCATTTCCCATAACTTAATACTTATGTATCTAACCTATGTTCAGTTTGTCAGAAGTCGTAAATCGACACAGATTTACTTTTTAAATAAACTTATTTTTATGTTTCGTAGACGTCGATGCCGAATGTTCCCGTCTCTGGTAAACTGTTGCACCATTGACTGGTTCACAAAATGGCCGCCGGAGGCTTTGCTCTCGGTAGCCAAGCAATGTCTACAGCCACTCCAGAACCAAACAATCATTGATCAAATATCTACAATATGCGTCACCATGCATCAGGTAACATCAATTTAAAGAATAAAAGCTCAAAAATAAACATTCCTGAAGAAAAGGTCATTGTTACTAAGAAAACTGAAAAAGGATTTTTTATAGCAGTGAGTGAGGTAGGTCAGGGAAGTATATAAATTAGGAAAATGAGAGGTTCATTTGACAGCTTCTCTTTAGAGGTCAAATGCAAGAAATTCAGATGATACTTTATCAATACCGGTTGACTTACCGAATTCATTGGTTGGCAGATGAAAGTAGTAATGAATCTAAACTGGATTTGGTCGCCATTCCCCAAAAGCATTGAACTTGCCTGGGAATTGAATGCGATATCTACGTGTCACTGATTAAATACGCACTAAACTTTTAAATATACTACCTATTTATAATAATTAATTTACTTAGTTTGAATTTCTGCGCATCATTGAAAACAGTAGGTACTATACAAGTCTTGGCTGCAATCAAGCATTGATGGTCTCAGGTATGTGTACATTTTCACGATCGTCCATCAATGCCCCTTTTGAAGGCCGCGGCAGTAATGTTCTAAAGATAAAATTAATTAGTGACGTTTCTTTTATTTGTAAGGTCCCGAAAAAAATATATATTGGTGTTTATGTTTATTCATAGGATGTGGATCTAATGACGGACCGATTATACCAAGAGATGAGGCGTTATTTCTACACAACGCCAAGCAGTTACTTAGATTTGCTGAAATTGTACATGATTCTGCTAGATAAGAAACAACAGCAAATTATCCGCGGCAGGGACAGAATATCTTGTGGATTGGAGGTAATATCGTCAATGTTTAAGCTCCATAAACTAATGTATATGTGCTGGAGACAACCATTCTATTATTCTTCTATTTATTAGAATACTAGCTGGCTGACCCGGCCCAAGCACTATAGAACTTACCAAAGTTTCACCGCGATCGGTCGAGCCATTCTCGAGTTTTAGCGAGACTAACGAACAGCAATTCATTTTTATATAGAAGAAGATATAAGATAATGGAAAACAAGCCATTGTAAAATGAAAAATAATACCTACACCTACTATCTACAGCAGATTATTCAGATGCCGATTACTTATTGATTTGACAGCTTCCGGTTCTATTTCGAGTTAAAAGAATCTCACGATTTTCAGCTGGCCAGTCTCATGATTTTCTAAATCACAGTTTTCTTATGTGCACGTCTGTACTTCTTGCTGTTTCTCGACCACCAGTGAGATTACCCCAAACCAGTTTGGGTTAATCTCACTCTCCCTCCTCCTTCCTCCTCTCGCAGTCTTTTCTCTATTACTTTCTCCCATACCTTCATGCTATGTGACATGAGCTTTATCCCTCGATAGTTGTTGCATTCCTTTATATCACCCATATTCTTGAAGATGGGCACTAGCGAATTATTGCACCATTCTTGTGGGATTCCCTCCTTCATGCAACAACTTATTAAAGAATAAAGTCACCCACACACATCCATCTTCTTTTAAACACTTCCCATACTTCTACTGGTATATCCTCTGGGCCCATATCCTTTCCATTTTTCATACTTTGAACTGTCTTTCTTAATCCATCCATGCTAGTTTCCGTCACCAAACCCATATTTACTTGTACCTTTGCCTTATTCTCTTCATTCAATAGCTTTTCAAAATTAAAATTTCATCGTTCTTTAATTCCGTCATCTCCCAAACCAGTACAAAAAAATCTTCGTTAAGGGTATTTTCACACCCTTTATATTTTGAGCTTTGATATGACTTGAAAACGAAATAGGTATAGCGTTGAATTAGTGTCCTTGAACTTACCTATATCAAATCAATTTGACGACGACTTTTAAATAAATTAATATCCTTAACTTTCAACGGACACAGAAACTATACCAAACATACGAAGTAGTAGGAGTGATGGAACAGCAAGTTCGTGAAATGGAGCCAATCCTTGCGAAGAAAGCAGACGAAGGCATTGCTCTGGTTAGCAAGCTGAAAGTGGAACAGAAAGCCGCTGACGAAGTCAAATTCGCGGTTATGAAGGACGAAGCCGCAGCCAAGGTACGCTTGATTCACCTTCTAGCTTCGTTCTATATTACAGGAGTTACCGAGAAAGAGAACACGTTCAGTGCCGGGAGCCCTCCTGGAGGGGTCACTCTCGTCACGGAGGGCTCATTTTAAATATAGGTTTTTCTTGGCAAATAGAGCATTATAAACTTTGAAAATAAGATTTATTAGTACGTTAGTGTTAACCTTCGGTCAGACGCGCCTATTTAAAGTGTTTAGAGGCTTTTATTAGCAGTTATATTATTGTATTTATAACTAAGGAAGGAATCACTATAATATAAGACAAAAGTCTTACAGCTCTATGAGATCACATAAAACAGACTGACAGTAACACAAAAAATATAGCAACTTTGGATGAGCAAACCTCCCCAAAACTATTTTTCAACGCTCTTCGTTTTCGTCCTCAAACCAACAATGCACAATCTGTTGTTGTTGTCGTTCATCAATTAAAAAGTATTTTATTCTGTAGCAGTTAAACTGAAACAATAAATGAAAATAAAACGTATATTTTCACCAAAAACAAAAAAACAACACAATTTTATTTACGCGAGTGTTCTTTGTACGCGTGGGGTCTTTGTAAGCCCCGTGCGCTGAAACACTTCCATCACCCACAGCACTTGCGCGTGACCTAACATTTTCTGCAATGTGCATCAACTATAAACCCTTTTGGGAAGGTACTTAAGTCTGTTTTTTTGAAGTTGGATTACAATGATAAATTATTTAGTTTTAGTTAAATTAATCTTTTATCCCTAGATAAAAGCAGAGGAGGTAAAAGCAATAGCAGCCGAAGCGAAAGCGGACTTGGCTCTCGCGATGCCTGCTATGGACGCTGCAGCAGCTGCCCTGAAGGCGCTCAACAAAGCGGATATCAACGAACTGAAGGCCTTTCAGAAACCTCCTGTGCTCGTGCGATTTGTCATGGAGCCTGTCTGTATATTGCTTGGTGCAAAGTAAGTATCCAAAGAATGAATCAATCAACATCTAAACGAAACCTAATCCACGTCTTTCTTAATTAGTTCGGCAAATCTTCACATAGATCTGCATATTTGCACCAATATCTTTACTTTGTAGCCAAGCCACCAATTCTTCTTTCTATTAGCTTGGGTAGGTGCTTTCTTTATTTGCATTGAATGATAAGGAAACCCCATGAATATTACAGAAGGCTCTGTCAGGCCGGGCAACAGCACATTCTGGAACCACTCTTTAAATGTAGCGGCATTCATTTCTTGGTGGTAGTCAGTAGTGGATTTTGATTCACATGCCAGTAATCTGTTCCAATCCGTAACCGAAATCGTTTTTCATAAAACCAAATTAATTACACTGACTCAATTATGTAAATTCCATATCCTTATAATAGAAGATACGGAATCACTGACATTCTCAAATATTTTCTCCTATAAAAAAACGCAAATTTAGACCTGGCTGCCTGCCTACTAAGAAATGCCGAAATGCGTTCAACTAATCTGATCTACTTTTTATTTATTATTCTACGTCTCCTACGTTGGTTATAGGCCCGACTGGGATTCAACAAAGAAACTGCTAGCAGATGTAAATTTCCTCGGGAAGCTTGCAGATTATGACAAAGATCACATACCGGAGGCCACACTGAAGAAGATTAAAGTATACCTCGTCCATAAGGACTTTAATCCAGACACTGTCGTGAAAGTTTCTAAGGTAACTACATCACGTCTGTAATTCTCGACGGGTTAGGCTTAAGGCTATGTTTAAGGCCCTTGTAATACAGGGCGAGGGTTTCTTACGATTAGCAGTGATAATTTTCTAGTGGAAAAGCCCTATACTGCCCTACTAAGCGCAAAAGCGGTATCTAAAAAAAAACCGAAAAGTTGATTTGTATGCCATCGGATAGCTTTAAAAAATACGCATCTAATGAACTAAGCCTTTTAGCGGTATCTTGTTTAGAACATACAAAAAAAACCTTAAGAAAGATTTCCCTATCTCAGTTTTACCATAAATCACTAAGGGTATTAGAGGTATATCAATATTACGTAAGCAAACGGCCGTATATTTGAATACCGCCAAATCTCTTAAAAAAGAACAGCAACTTTTCTAGGCCGATAAGCGGCAAATATGAATAACGCGTGAAATAACAGTGAGCTTAATGAAACTGATACTGTTGTATATTCTGCCGACTTACAAAAAGTTATCATGCTGCCCAGGATAGATATGTTCAAAACTACTATTTTTACCCATAGGATAGTGGTTTACAACGAAAGTTTCGTGCCGACTGGTCAAGGCCGAAAAGGTTTGAGTGTTTTTCCTGTACTATGGTATGAAGGGTTGCTTGGACGCTCCAAAGCCGAAATCATAAGTGCATACTACCATTTTTTAATTTTCATCGAGATAAAATGAAGATCATACTGTGGGTTAACAATTGTTCATCCCAGAACAAAAATTGGACTTTTTTTTCTTTCTTAATTTACGTTGTGAATTCAAATGACATCAACGCCGACAAGATTGTGATAAAATATTTCGAAACAGGCCACACCTTTATGTCGGCCGACAGTTTCCACCATAGGGTGGAGTTGTCGATGAAACGCATGAAAAACAAAATTTATGATTTTTCTGATTTTTCTCAGGCAGTTAGTACTGCAGGAAAAAACGTAAAACCTAAAGAGATGACTCTACAAGATTTTTATGACTGGGAAGATTACACGACACAGTATAAACTGTCTCGAATTACACCGCCTCCATATATGAAATGGTCGAAGTAGAAGTCAATAGAGGCAGTCTTGATTTGACATACAGAACTGGACTCAATAAAGATCCTATCACTGCGAGCATAATCGGAAATAAAATTATGAAAACTAAAGTTTTGCCACCACCGAAGAAGAAAATTGCAGCGGAAGGCATTTCTAAAAGCAAAAAAGAAAATATTTTGAAATCTTTTCAAAATATTATACCTCAAAATAGAATGTCCTTTTGGAGAGAACTGCTTACTTTTGACTAGATTTTATTCATAGAATCCGTTTTTTCTTCAAATATTTTTTTATGCCATTATAAATTTGATTAATAAAAGACTTTAAAAATTTATTTTGATTGTTTTTTTCCTTTAAAAAATTACATATTTTATTCGATAGAAAATTCATATTTTTTTGTATACATACATGTAGGAGAAGAGGTAACGAAAAAGCGGTAACTCAAATTTTAATTTTATAATTACTAAGCGGTGTAGCAGTATCTCATGAAAAAGGTATATCCACATACATTTTTGATATTTTAACTATTGTGGTAACAAATAGATCCAATATAATATATAAATTCTATTTAATAAGCAAAAAAGTCAATATATAAAGTAAAAAAAAACGATATTTACATATCTCCAATTATCTCGAAACTCGCTTTCATTGAGATACCGCTTTTGCGCTTAGTAGGGCAGTATATCACTACTGCCGTCCTGGGAATCGGACCCAGAACCCGACGCGGATGCTCAAGGTTTTAAAAATACTTGAAAAACAATTGAATGACCAATATTATCATTTAAAGGAAATAGGGTCGGTCCCCTCTCCATACAAACGCTCTCGCCTGTTTTCTCTCTACTTTATGACCTTAGAGCAATGATTCCGACCCTATTTCCTCTTAAATTATGTCTTCTTCACGAATGTACGAGGTTACGGGTACGAATTGAAAAGTATTACTCAATGTAATGTAGTCTTAGTTTCATTACCTACTAATAGAGTTCAAAAAGGCGACTGACAGAACTGTACCACCAATCACATGACTGCAAAATTCAGTGCTACCAATCGCGGTACGGGACAAGTTATAATGAACGCACTGTATCGACTAGAGCCGTCAACTTTATATTCTGTGGTTATTCCACTATAGGTAGGTATTCTACGTACCTCTATGGATTGTGGTTTTTTATATTCTGTGGTTATTCCACTATCAGGTAGGTATATACCTGCCTCTATGGATTGTGGTTTTTTTTATGCTTAGGTACTTGAAATTGAAGTTATCTAACACAGACTAATAACGTGACAAGTAGCCGAGCTGTTGCTATAGTTACCCAATGTCTTTTATTTAGAATAATAGCCGTAATCCTATCTCTATCTTATCATATTTTCTTAGGTATGCCGATCCATGGTGCTATGGGTACAGGCCATCGATATGTATGCCAAAGTATTCAGGGAAGTGGAGCCTAAGATACTCAAGTAAGTCCGATAAAATCCCATTTCACCCAGGTTTCCACTTGGTACTAGATGGCTCCTACGAGACACGCAACCCTTGTCGCGCCCGCGATATCGCGCCTGTTTGTGGGAGCCTTTATATTGGGCTACGCCTCGGAACTACACTGGTAAACATAGGACGCGCGGCGCTTATACTCGACATCTTTAATTTTGTTAGGGTTGTATTAGCACGTAGATATTGTTATATCAGTACCTATGTCCTTTATAAGGTTTTGTTATTCTGATAACACCTTAGCTGTTCGTGAAAATTGCACCGTGTGAGCATGTAGCAATATTATTTATTTATTTAAATCTCCACGAAAACCTAGGTATATGACCAGGTGCAGTTCCCTTTCGATGCAGGGCGTTAGTTAGTGGTATTTTTATGGAAGCATCTATTTCCTCTAAAGATTTAAACAGTTTCGACGGTGGATAACATGCAAATTTTCTTGTTACATAGGCATAAAGAAGCAGCGGTTACATTGAGGAATGTAATGGCGGTGCTCAGGGCCAAACAGAAAGAGGTGGAGGCCATCGAGGCCAAGCTCGCTAAGATGTTGGATGAACTCAAAGTATGTTGTATATATAAATAATAACTGGAAAACTGCAGCCTATAGCAAAAAATATCAAGGACTAAAATTAATTAGTCCAGCGCCAAACCGAGTTTGTAAACCCGAATTGCAGAAAAATTCTTAGCAGTATGTGGTTGGTCGGAAAATTTTGTATAAATTATAAGCACATTAAATAAAATGAAGAGAACACGGTGAAAGTTCCGGAACAGGGGTGGTAGGGAAATAGCCATTTTGGGGGGGTGAGCAATGATTGTTACGATTTGCGGCTAAGCTATACCTTAAATCGAAAAAAGTCAATGGTAAAAGTTGATTAAAATTAAAATATCTTCAACTTTTGTATTTACCAATTTCCAACATAACCTCAAATTTTTGGAGAAAAACGCAAAAAAACGAATTTGTTCGTTTTTTATTTTTTTCTGCGTCAAAAACTATTCGGTTTCGATAAAAATCTCTGAAAATACAGATTTGTATGTGTTAAGCAAGCAATAATTTTTTTGAAGCGAAATATTCATTTTTTTTTTATTTTACGAGTTAAAATTAAAAAAAAGGTGAATTTTCCGACCAAAAATTTGTTTAATTAATAAATAAAAATATTTTATAAAATACTACTTTACCTATTACCAATACTAATACTAGGTTGTTGAAGATGAACGGATCAAGTTACAAGCTGACGTAGACTTGGCTGCGGCGCGCCTGTCCCGCGCCGGGCGGCTCACGCAAGCTCTGGCCGATGAGCAGACTCGCTGGGAAGATAGCGTCAAGGTAACCGCATAGCTGACTTTGTTAAAATGTTACGAATAATCGTCTACGGTTGCAATAATCGTAAACATGATAACAAACACATAACACAACATCATTAATTTTATCTGTCATTGCTTAAATTTTAATACTTTTTAACCATTGTATACCCCGGCATTTCGGCATTTTCGTGGCTAAGTAATAACAGCCGCACGGGTCGATTCATCAGGTTAAGCTACGCTTGCCGGGGTTGGTCCGTGGATGGGTGACCATCTTTACATATCGATACTCCTCCGTGCCCTGGAAAGCACGTTAAACCGTTGGTCCCGGCTGTCATTTGAGGATCTTTGACAGTCGTTACGGGTCGTCAGAAGCCGGAAAGTCTGACAACCAGTCTTGCCAAGGGGTATCGTATTACCCAGTTACTGGGTTGTGGAGGTCAGATAGGCAGTCGCTCCATGTAAAATACTGGTATTCAGCTGCCTCCGGTTAGACTGGAAGCCGACCCCAACATAGTTGGGAAAAGGCTAGGCAGATGATGCAAAATTTGCCAAGTACCTATGTCAAAAAAGATGTCCGCTCGTCTATGGTTTAGTGATGTGATAGTATGGCTACGTGTCTTTCAAACTTTTATTCAAATTTTTATTCCATTTCCATCAAAATAAAATCGGACAAGATATAAATACTTACAATCATATTTTGCACGGATTGCAAAACGCGTAATTACAAACTGTAATCGAAATATATAGATACATAAAGAAAGACTTAAAAATCATTAGCACGCTCGGGAATCATAAGTACCTACGCACGGTTTTACACATCAAGCTATACATTTCCAATTTATGCTGATCTCGCACTGTATAGAATTTCCGTACAATGCGAGGTCAGCATACACTGGAAATGTATAGCTTGGTGTAATCTACCCTACCTACCTACCTGCCTACTCCACCTACCTACCTACCCTACCTACATACATACCTACCTACCTACATAAATACTTACCTACTTATCCACCGAGATATCAAAAAAGCCGTTCCATACAGAATGTATGAGAAAATGATTTTCTTTCATAATTTTTTTTTCGTGTATTTTTCCGATGTTTTAATAGTTATTCTGCTATTCTGGGCGCAGACAAATCCAACAAATCAAAGATCATCAAAATCGGGCCAGCAGTTCTCGAGTTATAAGTGCTTGAACAAACCCGACTTTGTTTTATATAATAGATAGATTATTGAAAATTCATCTCATAAAGGAGTTATAAGTTATAACCCCTTTTAATAATCCTTAATGCTCACGTTCGGTACAAAAGAAAATCTTATCCAAAATTTGTTTCATTTTCTTGGTCGTCATTATCAATGTGCATCATCCCACAGGCCGCGACCGAGGCTTTGCGTTGTACGACTGGGGACATTATAATAGCTGCCGGCTGTATCGCCTACTTCGGAGCCTTCCCCACCAGCTACAGACGCGAGCTGGTCGTCAAGTGGATACAACAGTGCAAGGACCTGGAGATACCGGCTTCCGCCACTTTTAAGTGAGTATACCTTCTTCTTTACCCGACTACGACGAAGAAAAAAGGAGGGTTATGATTTTGCCCGGTATTTATGTATGTATGTAAGTATGTTCATCTGTTCCCTCCTATCTTCTAAACACCTCATCACAATTTGACAAATGAAGGTATCGTTGGAAGCATCTCGATCGTTCGCTGGTAATAGGCTATGTGTCGTCACATTTAATAAAAAATGGCGCCATCCAGAGGACATAAAGTCAGGAACTAAAAAAATATTATTGTTTAATCCTACCATGTTGGGTATCAAATGAAAGGGCTTAATGAGCACATTTCAAAAAAATATATATTATAACCCCAAAAAAATTTAAGTAATAAAAACTAATACCCAACTACAACTAAAAAGGTATAATCAAGACACCACAGACAGACAAATTAAACATCCGGAGTCACACGTAATCTGTTCGATTTATGCCCAAACACGTGTGACTCCGGATTTTTAATTTGTCTGTCTGTTGTGTCTTGTTTATACCTTTTTAGTCGTAGTTGGGTTTTGGTTTTTTTACTTTATTTTTTTTTACATGCCTATGGTACAATATTTTTCAATTTAATAGGCCCTCAATTTGTTCACTTCTACGGTGTAATTGTCAGAATCCCAATTTTTTAAGTAAATCTTTTGTCATCAGTTTGATCGAGGTAATGGCTGACTCGTTCACTGTTCGGACATGGAATTCGCAGGGGCTACCACGCGACTCTATATCTACGGAGAACGGCATCCTGGTGACACGAGCTGGGCGGTGGCCACTCACTATCGACCCGCAGGAACAGGTCATACACGTATCGTAACTGCAAAGACAAAGGACAACGAATAATATGCACTTCCTGCTCTGACACACATCCGAAGCCTATACACATAACACATATACAGGGTGAAACTGAATTCACGGGTATACTTCACTGTATTGTTCACAGAGTTCTGTCTTGGTTTTTTATTTGGTCTGAGGTCCACCTCAGACCAAATAAAAACCAATAAAGACCAAAAGACCAAATAAAGACCAAATAAAAATACCATCCATGGTATACCACTATCATCCGTCCATATTATAAAACAAAGTCCTCCGCTGCGTCTGTCTGTCGTACTTTCCGCGATAAACTCAAAAACTACTGCACCGATTTTCATACTGTTTTCACCAATGGATAGAGTGGTTCTCGAGTATGGTTTTAGTATGTGACACTTGTTAGCGCCATCTGTGCCTCGCTGTGGGCAGCGCTGGTCAACATTTAAATTCTCCATCGGGGCTGTCAGTGTCATCGGTGGTCGGTAACTTCCTCTTCCGCCCAACTCACTTCTCTTCAACGGGTGGTCTCTGGACGGTCGCGCAGCGCAGCGTCGTTCCTATACGTTTATTTTTTAACCTTTCTCTGTACTTAACCAAAAATAAATAGTTTCGAATTTAAATAATTATAATCTTCATTGAAAGCACCCGCTGCGTCCCGCACACACGCAAGGAATACACATAACACACTTATTTTGTTTTTTTGTTTTATTTAAGTAGGTACACTTATCATATTATAAAACTGATTTGCATCCGTCATGTCACCTCACACTTTCGGGTCCGGTTGAAAACCAGCGTCAGGCACTTATAGTTGTCTGGCATTTTTGCTGAACTGGACCTTTTTGGTGCAGCCGTGAGGCACACTCCCCTACATCGCACTTGTACACTTTTCTATTTATTTTTTATTTTTGTTATCTGCTGTATATTGTGTGCCTTTCAGTCTGTGCTGAATAAATGTATTTTCTTTCTTTCATTCTTTCTATATAATAACCAATGATCGGAGTAGGTAGATTGAACTGCGGCCATTGATCCGAAACGTATATATTAATATGGACATTCCTCCGGAATTGGTGGATTATTAAAAAAAAAACCGGAACTTATGTAGGAATTGTATTCTGCCAGAGTGGAAGGAGTAATTTGATGATTTGCCATCCTCAGAAAAAAAAAGGTAGGAATTGTAATAAAATGAGCAAATAAATAATGAATTAATTTAGTTTTGATACCTTCCTTTAAATTTTGAATTGAGTAGTAATAATATAACTACCAACATTAACAATATTTAATTGAATCCGGAAATACCGGAATTACTTTCCGGAAAAATGGCTTATCCATGTTATTCTTTCTGTGTGCATTTATGATACAAGTACCAAAAATCAATCTACCTACTCCGATCACTGATAATAACCGACATCCACGCGGGCGAAATCGCGGGCATCGGCTAGTATAATTATATAATGGAAGTAGTAGCTACATTGCATGCATTTTTTTTAAATCTAACTTTTATAATCATAGGCTAACAGATGGATACGAAACATGGAGAAAGAAAACGGTCTCATGATAACAAAACTAATCGATGTAAACTATCTGCGGATCCTGGAGAATTGCATTAGACTTGGTTGGCCAATGCTAATCGAAGACCTTGGAGAGTCGCTCGAGGCCACATTAGCGCCCGTCCTTCTAAAGCAAACTTTTCTGCAGGTAAGTTTATCGCAAAAATTAGAAATCCTACTGAAACCTTTTGTTATTGCAACGCATTTGCTTTTTATTCACAACTTCGTCCTTCCTTAAAAACAAAGTCCTCCGCCGTGTCTGTCTGTCGTCCTGTTCGCGATAAACTCGAAAAACTACTCACCGACTTTCATGCTGTTTTCACGAATGGATAGAGTGATTCTTGAGGAAGGTTTTAGTATATAATAACCGACATACACGCGGGCGAAGCCGCGGGCATCAGCTAGTTTTTTAATAAACCGAATCTTCAATAAAAATAGGTTACCTACTAACTTAGTAACTCAACAGGCAGGCAGACTCCTCATCCACTTGGGAGACAGCGACATAGAGTACGACACGAACTTCCGCCTGTACCTCACCACCAAACTGGCAAACCCTCATTATCTACCGGAAATCTGCATCCAAGTGACCCTCGTCAACTTCACCGTGACACTGTCTGGCCTTGAGGATCAGTTACTGGCGTTAGTTGTTCTTTTAATTATGATTATAAATACTGAAGTAGATACATTCATTCTTTTCAGATCCATCAAATAAGCTTCTTAATAAATTATTCGCTTATGTGAGCCATAGACGTTCAAGTAATTTGATCAAACAGGCTGATTTTATCAAATAGGCAAGATATGTTAGGAGATATTTTATCAAAATGAGTTGTCGTCAAATGGCATGAAGAAATATGAATTTTCGTATGTCTATTTGATCAAAATGTTTGATCCAGCCTGTTTGATCAAATTACTTGAACGTCTATGGCCCGCATGAGTTTCATATGGCAGCTACAGTAACCGTAGTAGCTTTATACCTCGTTTACGTTAAACGATCGATAATTGTGTAGCCATTTCTATTTGCATTCAGAGATGTGATAGTTTTAGGATAGTTTGCCTAGGGAAACAATCTTACTAGTTATCGTGAATTTTAGTGAATGAAGCCCAGTTTTAATTCTTTAGGTTTCATTCATTTTAAGAATAAAGAGAAAAACAAACAAAGAAAAAACATTTTTTCTTAGTATTCATGTGCGGTTCGATTCGAACATGTACTAATGGTACCTAATTAAGAGTTTAGTACCTACCTACGCCTATTAGGAGAGAAGACGCTCAAATTGATTGATATCTTGACGCGTACGGATCGTTTACTATTGTGTGCAAAGTATGCACTGCCTGTGACGCAGTGGGCGGCTGATAGAATGGAAATCGGATCTTCTTTGATGATGAAGAAGTAATTTATTCAAAGGTTCTCTTACGGGCACTTTTAACCGACTTCTTCAAAAAGGAGGAGGATCTCAATTCGATTCTGTACGTTTAAAAAAAAAAACTATTTTACGCGATTACTCCGCCAATTATGAATCGATTCTGATGGCAAAAAACGAAAATTGAAAAGCAAAGACACCGACTTCCGAAATTAAAGTATGTTTTTACTTTTTTAATGGTTTTTTTGAAAAGTTTTCTCATGAAAGTAAGTACCTAAACATTGAATGGTTCTGCCCCTTCGGAAATAACCACGACCGTCCTGGATTTTTACATCAGGGATATAGTCTGCATGGAAATAAATCCTATGAAACAATATGCCATGAAAAAATATATTGTAAAAGGAAGCCATATCCCATTTTATAGTCTGACAAAATTCTAGTCGTAAACTCTTCCCTTAATTTTCTGTTATTAGCGACGTAGTAAGATTGGAACGCCCAGATCTGGAGATTTTAAGAACTGAGCTTATAATTCGTATCAACACCGACAAAGCATCGCTACTTGAAATTGAAGACAAGATCCTCAGGTTGCTATACGCTTCGACTGGGAACATTCTGGACGACGAGGAGCTGATAGAGACGCTCAACGAGAGTAAAGTAAGGATACACATAGCAATGTTTTTTTATTTAGTTTAGTTAGTAGGGTGAGGGAAGAAAACGTGAGCATGATTGAACATTTGTGGTTAGATAGCTATAAGATTAGGGGAAGATCAAACAATGGATGAATTTATTATGTGAAGCTATATAATTTTTCACACAATCCCCCAGTATTCACCCTCTTTCTAGATAGAAAATTCGTAATTAATACTGAGATGACGGCTAATAGAAATTTATGCAAGACTAGCACTTGGTCCGCGTTGATTTAGTAATTTGGTCTACAAAATTTAACAACCCCTCTATAAGGTAGTTTTCGAAAAATAGTGAAAACGATCTTTTTATTTATTCGGGTTTCAAGTTTATTGATCAAAGGTGTAATAATTTCCATATAAATTGTATCCCCATTTCACACGGAAAAAGGTTGATAAAAAAAATAAAAAATGTTCTTCGTCATTTTAAGGTTAGATTACTTTCTTTTAAAATCCTCTCCTAAAAACTTTATTACTTTTGCTCCGTCAGATTGTCGATTTTCTAAAACCCCAAAAGTTTTATATTTCTATAAAAAGTATTAATACCGCGTTTTGAGGTAATCGCCATCCACTTGCATAAAACCACCTAAAATCCCTTTACGGGGTACCTAGTTTTTAAGTAATAATAACAAAATTTATTAAGCATTTATATAAGAATGTATTCGTGTTAAGTTCTAAGTTTATCAAAGTCAGAAATAAAAAAAAATGTAGATTACCCGCGCTCCCCGGGTACTCCAGGATATGCAATGGCTGCTGTAACCCCATGAACCATGAGGCTTCAGGGGCTAGTGCAAATCCTGGGGTTCATTCGATTTATCGAGTCTGGTTAAGCCACGCTGGGGTCGGTGCATTTCATTCATAGATTAAACCTTTGTCAACCCCTATAAGTCGAATTTATGAAACCTCTTCTTAGAGCTCGCCTTCATTATAAAAGGAACGAAATTGCGCAATTTCTGATTTATCACTCATCCAGCACTGCGCCCGCGATTTCGTTCGCTTGGATTTCGTACTTTCCCCTACCACCACCGTCTTCAGGTGGTAGTATTAGTTATTATGATCTTTATTATTTATATGTATGTACCTATTCGGGTCAAGTTTATGAACCAAACGAATATTTTTATATACCAAATCCATTGCTTGTAGGAAACTTCAGAAATAATAAACGCTCGTCTAGAAGAAACGGAAGCTACGGAGTTGAACATATCAGCAGCCCGTGAGAAGTACCGCACGGTAGCCACCAGGGGGGCCGTCTTGTACTTCGCTGTAGCGCAATTAGCAGACATCGACCCTATGTACCAGTTCTCACTGAAATACTTCAACCAGGTCAGTAGGCACCTTATCATTTTCTATTGTTATCGAAGTACGTCACCTGTAACGAGCAGGTCTGCTGTTTGAGTAGGTACCTACCTAAACTGCGTTTACAGAACCGTTTCGCGATTATTTTGGAGTTGTGAAATTAAGCTTGCTCTGCCCTGCACATATTATCCTGGCCAATAACGGATAAGATACATAATTAACACATTTTTTATGTTAGGCTTTTCAGGTATTGAACCAAAACTGACTTATGAAGGAGTACTATTATATTAGGTAGGTATAGTAAATAATAAGGGTATGGAACAATTTTTTGCTTTAGACAGACAAAACAGCGCTCCAGACAAATATATTGTTACTATGTCGTTGAATTGTTCAGTTTAGGCTCCAACTCTAAAGACTTTAGGAATGCTTCTCCTCTTTTATTTAACATGGGCCTCCTGCATTCACTTGTTGAATTTTCAAACCCCAAAATAATAGCAATGCAGTTATTGCAAGTTTCAGATAATTAGAGATGTAGGTACCTCTCGAAATTTTTCTAATACTAGTGGTCGAAAACGGGTGGTTTGACATCTGTGATCATTGTAACCGAGGCTACAAAACCACAAAAAAACATATGAACCACAAAAAAAAAACGACGATATATTACTTTGTATTTTTGTTTCATTGGTCGACGCAAAAAGGGAAGGTATACAGATGTGGTCATCTTGCTCAAGGGATTTTGTTTTCGAAATGGTTAGACACCTACTAAGTAGGTACCTACCTGCGTTTACTGCCGCGCGGCGGCTACTTTTTAACCGACGAAAAAAAAAGGAGGAGGTTCTAAAGTCGACAAGTATATTTTTTTTATTTATGACCACGCGTAACTTTTTAGTGAGTAGTCCGATTTGAAAAATTCTTTTTTTATTGGGAAGGGTATACCTCGAAGTTGGTCCCATTTAAAATTGGAAACTTTAATCCACCCCTAAAGGTAGAAAAAATGGGGTTGATTGATTTTTCACCAACTGAATTTTCAACTGCGAACCGATTCTGTTGAAATTTCGCACACATACATAGTTCTGATGACACAACCACTCATCATCAACTCCAGGTCTTTAACCTGGAGTAACCCCCTGGAGTACCCTGGAGTGGATGGTAACTCAAAGGCGAAAAATAAAAAACTTTTTTATTACAAAAAATTAAAACGACGAAAAAAGAACTGAAAAGCGAAAAATAAATAACTTTAATTTCGGAAGTCGGTGGCAAAAAACGAAAATTGAAAAGCGAAGACACCGACTTCCGAAATTAAAGTTATTTATTTTTCGCTTTTCAGTTCTTTTTTCGTCGGTTTAATTTTTTGTAATAAAATTTTTACACAATACCTACCACCAACTGATCTTTGCAGGTTTTTAATCAAGTCATAGAAAAGAGTGAAAAAAATGACGTACTGGAACTTAGACTGGAAATCCTACGTCGAGAAATCACTCTGTCTGTATACCGGAACGTGTCCAGAGGACTATTTGAACGGCACAAGCTGGTTTTTAGTTTCCTTCTAAACATGGCAGTTTATTTAGATGCCGGACTTGTTAGACCAGACCAGTGGAATTTTGTTCTACGAGGACCAGCCGGTACATCAGTGGTTAGTACAAAGTCTGTTTTTTTTCCAAAATATTGACTAGGTACCTATACTTTTTCCGACTTTAGCATACTTTGTTGATGGGCATCACTAAGCATAGTTTTGCCGGAAAATTGAGACCTAAAGAATAATATTATGTTATCTTTACATCTAAGTACATGCCTCTTAGTAGCAGTTGCTTGCGACTTCGCTTAGTGTTTCTAAAGGTCATTTTAAATCAAATTCTCTAAGGGACATTGCTTCTATACCTATTATGTTTGTTTGTTTAGGGATTTAGGTTATGTGTGTCTTTCTGTCATGCAACGGCTTTATATACCTACTTATTAAACCCTATGTAATCGCATAAGTATCGGAGAGCCCGATACCACTTTTGCGTTGCATGGCGGTTCATTGCCAAATACCAGTAGGTACGTAGAAGCCTTTGTAATGTAGATACACCTAGGTACTCATGTTTTTGCAAATAAATTATCGTTTATATTTTTTCACTCTTGGGCCTGCAGGACATAAAACGAGAAAACCAGTATCATAAATAATAATACATGGTTGATTTTTGAGACGGTCAGGATAGCTACATAAGTAGCTACAGTCAATCTCAAAACACTCTGATTGTATAAAATCTTTATTCCATCGTATCTATCAATATATTATGTAGCTATGATACAGTGTCATGGAGCACAAATGTATACAATCAACTTAATTCTTGTCGACTGTAGGTACATATTTTTGGGACTACTGTACCTCAAGTGTTGTAGCTACAGGAAAATGTTCTTAGGAGACTGTCCGGAAAAGTGGTCGGAGAGTTTCTTTGGAGACTTTTGAAAATTAGGTTGTTTGAAGAAACTATCGCTGTCGCAATTGCTCGCGGTCGGTCACTATTCGTGCGATAATGACTGCCCCGACTCAAAAATCCACCTGTATAGTAATAATAATACTCCCAGGTGCCACCTAAGAAACTTGCAGTTGAAGCGTTGACTGATCAAATGTGGCTAGCTATTAATCACCTGAATGAAACTGACGAAAATTTCGCGGGACTAGTTGAAGATTGTCTAAGGAGAATTCCTATTACACTTGGAACTTACTCTTTGGTAAGTGATTTTTTAATTTAAGATTAATAGACCTACAGTCAGCGAAGATTCCTAGTCGACTTAGGGTCTGCGCGGACAGAGCGATAACTGCGCGAGCATCTCTCTCTCTCTCTCTCTCTCTGCTTCGAGCAAAATCCGCCTACGGACCGAGCGGATACTAGGCCTGTAGGAAAAATATCGATGTATCGATCGTACACATCGATATTTTTGTTCGATATATCGATATTTTTTGGCGATATCTATTATTTTGATACATCGATGTATCGATGTAAAATATCAAGTAGGAAGGTATCGAAAACGTATCAAATACGATATATATTTTCAATAGTAACACCGTTGTCGCTATTGATTAAAACCGCTGGCATTCAGAGCCGTAAAAAAGTAGACTTATTTTTATCAATGTTTTACTAATTTAAGATTTTACATCAGAAATGATGGTGGTTTGGAATTTAAACAAATTTAAAAAAAAAAAATCGTAAAGTACTTTTTTTTATAAATTTCGCCCCATACTTGTCGATACTTTTTTCTCGGTAAGTACTTATATCCAAATCGAGATCAATTTTTTTGTTTAAATATTGATACGATATTTTTACCTATATCGTACATATATCGATACTTTTTGGTACTTCTTGCATCCCTAATCCGCGCTACTGCTCTCACGGGTGCTCACTTGCGCTAAGGTCATCATTCATCTACTTATATCTATCATAGATCTATGGCATGTCATATACACCCCTTTGGAAAAAAAACGGGCGGTTTTGATTTTTTTACATTATTGGTAATTATTTAGTTGTAAAGGGTTTTAATAGCCAAACTAAGTTACTGGCAAGTAATTAAGAGCCTGGGTATGAAAAAAAATTAATTCCAAATTCGAAACTTTTGTTTAAAACAATAATAATCTCTTTTTCAGTTTGTGACTTTTACTGACTTTTTGCGACTTTGCGGTTAAAAGGTTATCCTGGCAACTAAAACTAACTTCTCGTTATTTTTAGTAGAATAATTTGTTTTTCGCCTTATTGTGACATAAAACAGATATCTTTGTGTCGATTGTAATGGCAAAAAAAGCAATAAGAGCTAGTAAAATTCCAGCAGGAAGAAGGGTGTAGCCAAAAAACGATATTCTTATTGATAATAAGAAATTACTAGTCATTTATGCTAATGACAGTAAAACTATTAATATTATCCATAGAAAAGCCAATGACTGTTAAGGTGCCAGTTTTTTTTGCAAAGGGGTGTATATACATAGATAGTATTATGAATTAACTAGCGACCCGCCTAGGGATTGCAATCCGGTCCGGATCCGATGCTATTTGGTTATTAAATAGATTATGAACAATGTGTAAACTCTCCTTGGAAACTTTGTTTCTGTAGGGGGTTTTTACTCATGTGCTGCGGCGGCAACCATTCGCAAGCGAGCGTTAAGACGCGCGCGCACGAGCATGCTTGTGCAAGCGCACTACAGCCCGCGTGCCTACGATGATACGCGCGCGCATGCCACACAGAATTATAGCTAGTTTCAACTCTAATTAGTAAAATTTAAGTTACATATATACAACTCACGCATTCCCATGTAGGTAGGTAGAAACTACAGATCGCCACCTGTTACGATCCTTACACTCCTTACGAGTTTAAATTAATTATCAAATAATCAATGAATACCGCTCAAGCATCTTGCTGTTCTATCTGCGCTGACCCTAAGTGTCCACCTGAAAAACCTTTGCAACTGAATCAATTCGTGTAAGTAATATAACTTTGCCGCTATGAGACCAAGAAATGTCCGCGCCGGATCGTCGAGAAGTAAAGTTAGCATCAAACAGTAACGAAAGATCAGAAATTATGGCTTTTCACACACATAGGCGCTACTTTTTAATCGTACTCAATTTAAATTTAAATTGAGTATGAATTGCGCAGCGTTTCGCTTCTCACTTCACAGTGGCAGAATTGTTTTACGCGAGCTGTACCGGCATTGTGTGTAGATAGGCATAGTACTACTAATAGAGCTATGCCTTTCCCCCGCTCATTGCCGGTACATATCCTACTTTATCTATGTCTAGAAATCTAACGAACATTTTTAAGGAAAGAAGTCTTTCAATATTACTTATAAGAAATAATTTCTTGACTTTAACCTACTTACATAACATTTATGCTTCCAGGACATCCACATTGATAAAAAAAACGTAATTCCCCAGAAAATAAATTGGAACGAGAAACTGAGTCCCTTTGAAAAATTAATGATAATAAAGTGCCTTAAGGAGGAGAAACTAGTTTTTGCAATAGCGGAATATGTGGCCACCAGTTTAGGAGCTGTGTTCATACAAAGTCCCACCGTTCAACTGAACACTCTGTACGTATACGTTGCCTTTATTGGTTTAAATTACTTATTTCTTTATCTGCACGGATACAACGATGTAGACAGAAAACAATCTAATACATTTACATTTATTTATAAAGAATAACACATGTTTATGCATAGTACATCAATGATATTAGGTATCTACTACCTTTTAGAACGATACATTTATTAGGTAAGTATATACATATATCATAGAATATTCGATAGCACTGCTTTGTTTTGTACAAAATATAGCGGTGAGTTTATCACATATTTTAAAGGACAATAGGTATGGACATTTATAAAATTTGGAATTCAATAACAATAAGTATTTGGCAAAACAGCTCATTTACTTAGTAAAGACAATTTATATACTTACAAACAATAAAAAAGTATTAGTGTTGATTAATTACATAGTAATATTAGGCCAAGATTTTGTATTGGCCAGGAGAACTTTCAGTGTTATACTCGTTAGCTTTTGTTCTTCGAATGACTTAATACAAATAAGCATCGTACATTAGTAACATTCCCAAACAAACTCGACAAAATATTCTAACAGCACCTAGTTCTATGATATCTCAAAAGCACGGTGCATCAGTAACAAGTCGCATACAACGCCAAATCAAACTTAAATCGCTAAAGTAAACGATCGCTTGCGCAATTATTTGTGCCATAAGATTAAGTTATAAACTTATAACTAAATTATGATAAGTATAATAAAAAATAGTAATATGATATTACTTACTTAGGTAACAAAAAAATGCTATATTTTAGCGCCTATTTCTAACATCATTATCATCTAACGCTACGAAATAATCAAAACTTCGCATGTAGATTTCGGAAATCTTTAGAAAATATTTACTTAAACCTTTTAGATCAGTCAGTACCTACGTGAGATACGTGTACCCCTAATTTTCATAAGCTCATTCGTGGTCCATCCATTTAACATAATATTAATTTTACATATAATTAATAGAGAGCAATAGAAACGTGAGATCACCATAAAAATAAAGGCTCGTGCGAACTGGCGCGAATCGCGAGTGCGACAGGCAGCGCAACCCTTGTCGCGCCTTGACAGGCCTTACGCCGTACCCTCTCCAATAAGTAGTATATACACAACGCGAATTACAAAACCTACCCTAGGATGTCCATACTGCATCGAGTAGGGAAGTTTATATTAAAATGGGGTACACAACGGAAAAATACTCGTAAAATATTAATCATCTACGACTTTAGTCGCCCGTGACAAAACTGTCAAAGTTTCCGCAATCGGCATGAGATTATAATCATTCTCTGGGATGTCCCCAATACTCGTACATTCATAGCTAGGATTGGGTACACGTACATAATTCACCTTTAGGGCAAATTCTCGAAATCTACTGCTTCCTTAGTCGCCCTAATATTCTATAATAGAAAAATATTTTATGATTTTCATGTTATAGACAGGGCTACTTCGTTCGCGTGCATTACGTATTTTCTCCTACAAATTCCAACACTACCACCCCTATAAACGGTAGTTTCCGAAAATCAATGATAGGATCTAAATTATTTACTGTAAGTATGCGGGCCAAGTTTCAAGATTTCAGGCCAAAAGATTTTTTTTTTTCTTTAGATCTGTTTTCAAAAGTCCGTCCTCTTACCCACATAGGGACTTTGAAAAATCGTTCGTGGCATTTCGATTGTTTGACTTAAAGAATATTTATACCATATGAGTTAATCAAGTCATGCAGTAAAATCGTCGCTTAAAAACCTTATTTCCTTTTTCCCCGACCAAATGATGTACCACTTAGCAATTTTGGTTATGTATGGTTTATAAAATTATTTGGTATCAACAATGTCTGTCTTGTTTATCTTTAAATTAAAATCCAAGATGGCTGCGATACTTTTTGTACTGGTTATCCCATTGGATAATCTGACCTTCACGCGGGAGAAGCCTCTGGCAAATGCTGTTAAGTAATAAAAAGCTTAAAAATAAATTTTCGAAAAATATCTTTTAACTTGTGTGGAGCGGGTGTTGCATTTTGTAAGGGAGAATACGAAATCCACTCAGACAAAGTCGCGGGCGAACTACTAGTCATATTATCAGAATAAATACCGATATGAGTTTCCGTTAACTCAAACCGAACCATTTTTATAATATTATCACCTTTCTAACCCCGGTAGGCTCACAAGTCTTGTAATCATCGCCACATATAGTTATGACTATCTTATAGTTAACACTTTGTATAAACTCTATTTGATAAAATCTGCATTGCATTTATTTACAAAGGACTGTAAACATTTAAAGCAATCTCACATACAATAGGGTGACCTAAAAATTTACGCAAGATTTGAATTATGCCATTTGTCCGATGTGCTACTCCATACATAATCCTAGCTTATCTACTTTGTGATTCAATTAAAAAATTAGGTACTTATAATAAAACTGTTTTCTATTTAAGAAACACTGAAATCCTACTAATATTATAAATGTGAAAGTTTGTGTGTTTGTGTGTTTGGATGTTTGTTACTCAATCACGCAAAAACGGCTGAATGGATTTGGATGAAAGTTGGCAAACAGATAGTTTATAACCTGGATTAACACATAGGATACTTTTTATCCCGATATTCCCATGGGATCGAGACTTACGCGGGTGAAACCGCGGGGCGCAGCTAGTGTTCTTATAAGTTTACTCAACATATTGCAATTGTTACGCACCATTCCTTTAACGTTCAGTTTAGTCAAATGATAAAATACACAGTTCCTTCTGATTTTTATCCACATTCCGTTAAACGTGGCTCGAATTCAGATAAGCTACTAAAATATTTATGATCTACGACAAACCAGCACCCTCTAATTGCGTAACACTCGATCAATCACAATCTACATAAACGAGCTCAGTTCGTCTGTTCTTCATAATACCCGCCCATACCATCACTGTGGAGCCGCTGTAAGGGTGCACTTCCTGGACTCATCTCAGCCGTTCAGCATTTTCGGGATGACGATACACTCTTAGCCTTCTCGTATCAGGCCTAAATCCAAACAAGGACTCATCGCAAAATAAAATTTTATCCCATTGTTCCTAGGTCCATGTCAAGTGTTCTCTACACCATTCGTTTCGACGGGCGCGATTCCCGTGCCGTATAGGTGTGCACTTAATTGGGCTTCGTGCTCGTAGGCCGTATTCATGCAGCCTATTTCTCACGGTTTGGTGGCTAACAACAAACACCAAAATGATAAAAGTGAGTTACATAACAAAACCAAGCAACGAAAACACATGAAATCGGGAAAAGTAATTAGCTTTTATTTTAATGAAAACAAAACAGAATAGAAATGTTTCTATTTTTAAAATCAGGCAGTATGTTTCCGAGATCAAAAAGATTGTATACCAATTCACTTTGTTAAGAAAAAATAAAGTATCAATAAAACATGCAGTTTCTGTAAATGATGCATGCGTGTTGCTTACTTTTTTGATGTGTGTGTATACCACTTTATGCTGTTAACTTAATGAAGTAAGATCTGAGTTTCTTTCAAAAATAAACGCAACGTTCTTCGGTTTCTAGTTTTCTTAAATACTTATCTGCTGTCAGACTGTCAAGCACATATTATCAGACTAAATATGTGCTGGCGGACTTTCTTACACGTTTAAATTAAAACTGTATTTCCGGCACAATATTGTTCATATAGTACATGAATAAATTAGCGGCACTTTTCACTAACACGTCCGAGCGATCTACAGCAGGACTCATAGTTGAGGGAGTCAAGTTCGAACCAAGCACAGACGTGTAACGAAAATATATGAATTTTGATTATGGGGGTCACTTTTGGGGGGTAAAATAGAAAAACTTTAACTTTACCGTGTGGCATAACAAATGAAAAGGCTTGTTGTGAGGATCTCAAATACATAATTATTTGTTTATAATTATAAAGTAAATACTTTTAAAGATATTTAAGAAAATTGATAAAAATTTACCATCAGCCCCGCCTGAAACCCGAACCTACTGCCTCGTAAAATAAAAATAAAAACAGAATATAGTTCTAGTTATACTTATAGATTACAGGAAAACCTATGACAAGTCTATGGTCTTAAAAAAAGCATGGTAAACCTCCCAATATTGTGCGTACAAACTGACATTTGGTTGGAACTTATGGGAGAACATGTTTTTCAACTACGATGATAAGTTTGTTTTTGGGATAAATTCATCCCAACTACGGAACCCTTCATTGTGCGTGGTCCGACACGCACTTGGCCAGTTTTTTTTAAACTTTGGAATCCCCTGCTACTACTGCTGGTCAGATCTCTGATGTACTAAGGAAAGACTATTTATTTTATGATTTACAGCCAGTATGAAATAAATTGTTAAAACTAACGCCAACACCACCCGTACGCAACATACTCTCACACACAATCGACACTCCGGCAAATCCCGCAACAGAGACATTTAAATTAAAATGTCAATTTTTTTTTACAGTTACTACTTATTTGTGCTTCTTTTTAGCACCTTTTTTAGATTTGGTGCGTCTAGTACGTGTATGTTAAACAACAACGCTAGGATCCCATGCATACTTCACTTTGTTTTCTGAGAGTTTGCTAAGTATTCGCATATCTTCAGGAGAAATGTTGAATTTCAGGGCAATATTTTCTTTCATATGCGAGGGGTTTGTTGATTTAGGTATGATAGCAATATCTTGTTGCAGTGCCCATCTTAACAGAACTTGAGCATTGGTGACCCCAAGGCTTTGGGCTATTTTTGTAACTGAGGGATGCAGTAGTAACTCATCATTGTCAACTGATTTTCCTCCAAGTGAACAATATGCTTGTAATAATATATCATTTGCCTTACAATACTCCAGTAATTCCATTTGATAGTAGAAAGGGTGCCATTCCACCTTTGTAAAAAAAAAAACAGATTACAAAATGATCAAATTTGTTGAGAAAATATGATCTGGTATAGATATTAAATAAGATATATCTACCTGATTTACAGCTGGAACTACACCATGATTCCTTTCCATAAGCAGCTCTAGATGATAATTGTTGAAATTGGAAACACCAATGGCATTGACATGGCCCTCATCATATAGTTCAACCATACTTTCCCAGGTCGCGTGACGAAGCTCAGTATTTTTTTTATCATCATTAGCAATTTTCCGTGACCCAGGGAAATGAATCAAATACAAGTCTGCATATTCCAAACCCAAATTCATAATTGAAGAAGTGTAGGCTCGCTTGATAACGTCTGGCTTTCCATGATCAGCAGGTGCTACAATTATAAAACTATTTAAGGACATGCACAACTAAGCTCTACAATCACTTTTTGAATAAAAGCCGGCCAAGTGCGAGTCGGACTCGCGCACGAAGGGTTCCGTACCATTATCTATAAAAACGGCAAAAATATCACGTTTTTTGTATGGGAGCCCCCTTAAATATTTATTTTATTCTGTTTTTTAGTATTTGTTGTTATAGCGGCAACAGAAATACATTATCTGTGAAAATTTCAACTGTCTAACTATCACGGTTCATGAGATACAGCCTGGTGACAAACGGACAGACAGACAGCAGAGTCTTAGTAATAGGGTCCCATTTTACCCTTTGGGTACGGAACCCTAAAAAAGGTAGGATAATACTAATGAAAAAAATACCAATCCATATTATAACCAAAGTATTGGTATGACTTCAATAGACCCAATTGTAACACTGGTCGCCTCAGTATGTGGAATATCTGTTGTGTGCAAGTAAGATGGAAATGACCAAAAAGCAAAACCTATCACTTACAGCTGTTTTACATAACAGAGCTGTTATGTAAAACAACTAGCGGTTTTGTAAAACAGCGGATTCTACAATCCATCTGTGACATAATAGCTTCTAAGATCTACTTTTAAATAACTTGTTGTACCACCTACATTGTAATAAAGCACTTACAGAGTTTTGTTGTAATGAAAATATCATCACGATCCAAGTCATGTCGTGGGAGCAATCTTCTGAAAGCTTCCTTCAGATGTGGTTCATTGCGGTAGACGGCAGCAGTATCTATATAATTTTAATAAAAATTTGCGGTAATTATACAGCAAATCAACATGGTAAATTCACTTATCCAAGACAAAGAAACAATGTCCACCTTTTGTTACCAACTCTATTTGGCAGACCATTGATAGTAACTGAGGCTAGGCCACTTTGAGATGTAAGTTAGGAGACCAGCACACACACGCAGCAGGCACTGCAGAGATTTATTAGAAAATCCCTTGCTCTACATTATATAGACTTTTCTATGTCTAATATTAAAACATCCAACTGTGTGTTTATTGGTTTGTTAGTTTTTGACACCACAATGTTGGTCACAAAGCTCAAAAGCATAGGATGCTTTTTATTTGGGCACAGGAAGTATTCCTATAGGATACAAATCTTCTTTTCGCATGGTTAGTAAATACCCTCGTGTCAGAGTTTTAATGCCACCCAAGGGCCTCTGGCTTGCCTTGGATACAAATGAAACTGCAGTTAATGTATGATAGTTGCAAATGTTTTACTGTTTCGCTTAATTGAGTAATGCAAGGACGACTATTGAGGGTAATATATAGCTTGATGCCAGCATCCACAATCACAGTGATATAGCTTGTCCAGTAAGAAATGACGCACCACACTGCGCATTACCCATAGAAATCCGCATTACCGTGTTCGTAAATGCGGTAGTGGGGCGCGTCATTTCAAAATGGACATTTGGTAAATACAGGTTTGACAAGGTCCAAAAGGTGCAATGTTTCTTTAGGGTCAGCTAAGACCGCGACGTGAAGCGACGCGACGCTGCGTACACTTTAACAATTATCTTATTTTCTTCACGAAAAGGTATAATTTCAGTGCCAATATTGACACGTGTCAAAGTACGCTGAGATGCGTGGTGCTGCGAAGCACGTTTACCATATTGTGTAGTAAATAAATCCGATATCATAAAAAAGTGCGCGTCGCTTCGCGTCTCGGTG
Organism: Lithophane leautieri; assembly: GCA_949152455.1. Classification (NCBI taxonomy): domain Eukaryota; kingdom Metazoa; phylum Arthropoda; class Insecta; order Lepidoptera; family Noctuidae; genus Lithophane; species Lithophane leautieri. The sequence goes on along the minus strand of OX424458.1, from coordinate 14,119,213 downwards.
TGAACTGACCCTTAAGCTGCATATTCATGGGAAATAGAGTTGAGAAACAATTGCTCAACATAGTTGGCGTTTATCATTTGTTAATGTTCATCGAAACAATGTAGCTCAGTTTTTGTTTCTTAGTAAATACTGGGTATTAGCCTAACATGTGTAAAACTTACCAAACATACGATATCCTGCTGACAGAGCCTGGTCTACTACTTCCATAACTTCGTCCGGATCGCGAACGCGAAAGGTTCCCACTACAAAAATTATATCCAACATATTTAAAGGTGATCTCACAACATAATGTCAGATTTGCATGGGTACCAACTTGGTTCCAATAAGTATCTACTGTAGCAAAATTGTCAGAAAATATTCTATACAGTGCTTGGAGTGGAGCCTTGGTGTGCCTACAACCAGTGACCCCCAAGTTCCACGCCACAAGAGAGAGTGGGGTTCCACATTTTTTTCATCCATTCTCACCTGAACTTTAATTGGTTATGTGCCATTTCTTGCAGTAAATGCTTTTGATGTCGACCATCAGCCAGCAGACTACCTGATAGTCCTCAGTATCAAACTTTAATTCTACTTATGTGCTTCTTGTGTTACTGTAAACCTATTTTATATAATGCAAGTACTCAAGATAACTATTGATAATTTTTTTACAAGTTATATTTTATTTTGATTTTTACCCGACTAACGCAAATCAATAAGGAGGGAATTTTGACTGGTATATGCACATGTTCATCTGTTCCCTCATAACTTCTAAACTACCCAACATAATTTGACAAATGAGGTATTGTTGGAAGCGTCTTGATTGCTCGCTGGTCGGAGGCTATGTGACATCACACATAATCTGTTTGATTTATGCCTTAACACATGTGACTCTGAATTTCTTATTTGTCTGTCTCTGATGTCTTGTTTATACCTTTTTAGTTGGACTTTTTTGTAGTAGTTGAGTTTTAGTTTAAACTTTTTTGCAATAATAACATAACACTACCAACTGACTCTGTTTCTAATTATATAATCACTACTGTTTATATATGACCAATCTATTTAGTTTAACACTATTATATTATAACAATCATATTTTGCATACTTTAACTGGAAAATTTTGTTTTAATCATCATTTCTAACTATTAGAAAACCTAGGTTCTAGGGAGAGTTCGAAAAAAGTTCTCTGAGAATCTTTCGCCCTCTGTTGTGGCTTGGAGCCCGCTAGGTATAGGCACACTGTAAATGGGTTCAAATTATAGCTTACGCCTTACAAGTTTAATTAAAGTAGGTCTGTGTTTTATAAAAAATGCAAAAATTGTACTTACTACCCACAGCAGGCATCTCACTTCCATTGTTCAACGTAAATTTTTTAACCACCCTAAATGAATCAACTGCTGCAGCCATGTTTTCCAGTCTACAGGGACTAGTCCAGTTCTAATAGATTTTTAATTGAATTCTTGCTAGATATTATTTATTAGCCACACGCGCGTCGTCTCAACAACAAGAACCTAGGTAGGTAATCAGAATCACACAAAGCATGTAACCCACAGAACACATACTCCTGATGTAACTTTGGTAATTAACACAGACTAAGTAGTACTGTAATCAAAGACAGATGAGTGATACTAGAAGTCAGAAGACCACCACACTGTACATTTAACTCACAGAACATTAGTACTCAAGAGTGATTTAACTACAAGCAAAGCAACAAGCAAGAAAAAAACAAAGCGATCTCCGCTACTAACGAACGACGAACAATGCGAACGAACGACATCACAGATTAATTATAGTGAATTAGTGACATCCAATGAAATGGAAATGACAGATGACGGTCAGTTGAGTTGCCAAAAAGGAAAATAAAATTTTACTCAGTGTTGCTAGATCGGTACATGTTCATTGCAGTGTTGCCAATTTGTTGGGATTTCCCCAAACTGCGGGGAAGACGATTGGGGATTTGTGGGGAGAGACTCCATGTGGGGAATTGGGGATTGCAAAATTTTACCAATTCAAATCAATAGTACATTATAAACAAACATCATTCTACTACATACTCGGATAGGGATCACTATCCAATAAATTCCAGTCAATTTTTTTTGTGCATGACAACGTTTACGTCAATTTCAACGAATCTTCGTGGGAAACCCCTGCTATTAAACGAGACTGAAATACAAAGACAATCATTCCTACAATGAATGAATGACCGATAGTGCAGCGCGTCCAACTTATCTGGGCAGGCGGCTAAACACAGAACTAAAACTTAATGTACTAAAAGATAATGCCAGGGTCTCCCACAAGACTCGGCCAGAACCGACAAAGATGAATATAAACAAATATTTCATAAAATAGGAAAAATATATAGAATTTGATAGTATAATTAGTATTCTATTTGAAGCACACCATAAAAAGTTATAGTTTTTTTTAAAGTTGACCACTTGATCCTTCTGATTTTAACGATAACATGAAATAAACTATTAATGATTAATTAAAATAATGACTTTTAACACATTAACCTCAGTTTCAAAGGTAAATGGTACAAAAATCGGAGTCCAGAAACACAGCAATAAAAAACACAAAACTCAAAAAAATACGAAATACTTCGTTGCTCGTTTTGACATTGACAAATGCCAGTTAAAGTTTTACATCAAGTGGCCAGCACTATAATTACATTATTAGGAATAAACTATTCTAAACGATTTCGATAATCGATTTTCAAAAAAAGATTTTTATTTATTACATTCCTGTAAAATATATAATACTTATTCAAAAATATAGCTAAACGTTGTTTATTAATAAAATTATGAGTTATGATTTATGTAAGTAATAAATTCACTTACGTATCTTCATATTGATATTATTGTAATCGATTTCCAAGTGCAATTTCGTATCGATATTAATTTATTTTGGTATTGGTAACAATTCTAATTGAAAATGTGGCTATGAAATATTTTGATAAATTAAAAAACTATTTAAAATGACTTTTCAACGGTGTGCTTCCACAGATTTTATTTGTATTGTATAATTCTTCTTATTTTTTAATATGAATTATCATTATAATAGAAAGTCTGTCGGACACTACATACAATTTGAGCCGATTCTTGGAATTGTCTTTTGTCATGCTGTTGCATTTTTCCTTGATAAGCAGCGCCACCGTGATCTGCAAACTTAAAGTGGTCATGCTGTACGCTACGAATCTACGATACGTCAGATACATGAACGGTGAACATGATCGTGATATGACCGATTCCTTGTTTTGTTTTTAATTAAATTTGAATGCATTTGAAAAGTTATAACTTTAGCTAGATAGTTTATCTTCGCTTTATGGATGATTGAAAATTTTATTCTGAATCCTATTTTAAGGTTAAATTATTTTCAATTCTAGATTTCTGTAGTTTCTTAATAATAAATATTGTTGGTTTTTGTATAGAAATGAGTTAATTGTATGAAATAACTTTGTGGGGAATCAGGCTTTTGCTCTCCCCAAATTCGGGGATTTTCACCAATGATTTTGGGGAATTTGGAAAATAAGCATTGGCAACTCTGGTTCATTGTCTCTAATTTTAGGGCATTACAGTGATTGTGTGGTGTGTTCGCATAGCAAAGTTCCTAACCGTGTGTTTGCACTAGCGAAACTTTTCCGACAAAACATGTTGAAATCTCTATTTTCTGTCAATGTTCCATACAATTTTTGACAGCAACTAGAGATTTAAACATGTTTTGTTGTAATGTTTCGCCAGTGCAAACGCACAGTTACAATGATAATGTGCGAATGCAGTGGCGAAACATTCCACAACAAAACATGTTAGAATCTCTATTTTCTGTCAATGTTCCATGTAATTTTTGACAGGAACTAGAGATTTCAACATGTTTTGTTGTGAATGTTTCGCCAGTGCACCTCGCGCGCTCATTGGTCAAGTCAATTATTACGCGCTTTCCCGGCTTCCTGTTACACACTTACACACTTCCACACTTCCGTCTTCCGTGAGGATTTTTCACGAAATCAGTCCTACAGATTGCAGGAAAGCGAGAGAAAAAAAGTTACACATCTTTATTGAGGACTTCGAGCAACCGCCCCGTCAATATTGTAGCCCCTCATTTTTGCCGCTCTGGACATTTGCCCGGTTTGCCCCCCTTAGATCGATTCATTTATTTTCTTTGTTTGAGTCACAGAAATACTTGTGTAAGTACCAAATTTGTCGGTCTATTGGATTCGGAGCAAATTGGCTGTGACAGACAGACAGACAGACAGCCACACGAGTGAACCTGTAAGGGTTCCGCTCTATCCTTTTGAGGTACGGAAACCTAAAAACAAACAACAATCACTTGAAATGTCAAATTAGTCTACGAGATTAAAAAACAGACGTTACCTATTGTCGACGAGGTCTACACTTTATAACACCAGATGGCAAATCGTAATCAATATTGTGACCAACAAAGCTTCAATAAACCTTGTTAAGTTAAAGGATTTATTTTTCTTAACTTTGTTCTAGTTATGCGGATACAACGGAAATAACCCCACTCGTCTTCGTATTAAGCACTGGTTCGGATCCTTTCGGAGCTTTCCAAAAGTTTGCAACAGAGATGGGCATGCGTGAACGTGTGCATTCCATCTCGCTAGGTCAGGGACAAGGACCTGTCGCTGAGAAGCTGATACTCAACGCTAAACCCAAAGGCGATTGGATTTTCTTACAAGTATGGAGAACCGATTCTCAATTCAAAGGGAGCATTGGATATTTAGATAAATAAGAACATGAGTTACTTACTAACTAATTACTATTAATTATTTTCAGAATTGCCACTTAGCTGCTTCATGGATGCTGGCTCTAGAAGTCATAGTAGCTAACTTCAATACTGAAACAGGCGCACCTCAACCAGAATTCCGCCTCTTTCTAAGCTCAATGCCCACTCCCAAATTTCCTGTATCTGTATTGCAGAATTCTGTTAAAGTTACAAATGAGCCACCCAAAGGTTTAAAAGCGAATGTGAAAAGAGCGTTTTTAGAAATGGAAGAAGATTTCTTCGAGAATCATGGTGTGTAGTTAAACCCTATAAATTTTAAATTCAACTAGGTCAACTATGTTAGATGGTAGCGCGTGTTCTAAACGTACAATACATAATCAAGTACCCACCTGACTTTAACCCTATACAGAATGACGCCAAAGCACTTATGACACTTACGTCCTTCACCTCTGCATATTCAGGGATTCAGGGGTCGACATGTTGGACAGATTATAAGAAGGCCTATTACTCGGTGCCACTTATATGGCTTATGAGGGTGCTGGAGTTATACAAAGTAAATGCAACCACCTTCCTAATGGGTATGGGGCAATGGAGAACGGTCCTTCGCTATCCAGGATGTCGAAATATCCAGAGAGAGTGAGGCATATTTCAGGGGGATAGTTTGAGTCCGCTTTGGTTCTGCGTAGCCTTGAACCCTGGAGGATTCAGGTCTAGGCTTTCGGCTGAGGAGAGGTGGTCAGGTTATATCTCGCCTCCTGTACATGGATGACCTAAAGCTCTTCGCCCCCACCCATTTTGTAACTGATGGAGCTACTGAGAGTAACTGAAACTTTCAGTAACGCCATCAAGATGGAATTTGGTGTGGACAAATGTGCGGTTATACATGTAAAACGAGGGGAGATTGTGGAATCCGTGGGAACCCAACTCTCGGACTCCATAAACCGCATCCAAAACCAATTTGTATTTGGGTAGGTATGTCGGAAGCGATGGATGGGCATCCCAATCTTGGATTGTATTTTTACATAATATTGTGGAAACAGATTTTACTTCCTGTTTCAGTGTTGGGTCAAGATTGGCGTACAATGTTATTCGGCATTTGTATGTTCCACGCAATCATTCAGGAGCGAAAGAAGTTTGGTCCGCTAGGATGGAACATTACTTACGAGTTCAATAACAGCGATCGCGAGTGCGCCATGCTGAACTTGCAAATGTTTTGTGAGGATGGATACATGCCATGGGACGCTTTAGAATATATTACCAGTAAGAACCACTATAAATATATTTTGCAAAGCACACTTCTTACTTGTATTTTTAACCGATTTAAAAAAAAGGAGGAAGTTATCAATTCGTCTGTATTTTTTTTTCCTCATATCTTTCGACTGGGTGAACCGAATTTGATGATTCTTTATTTGAAAGCTGGTGCTTCCCGTGTGGTCCCATATAAATTTTATTAACTTTGCTTGCGTATTTTTTGAGTTAGCTTCAATAATTACTTTCTTTTTTTTTCCCCACTTAGTCTTATGTAGATGATATCTTATTTGACTCCGTCAGTTATTTACATAGCAGGTAGTGGTATTCGAATTTGAGTGGGGTAGGTAGTTACCACAACTAAAAAGTGAAAAATAAAAACTTTTTACAAAAAAAACAACGTGGCAAAAAACGAAAATTGGAAAGCAAAGACACTGACTTCCGAAATTAAAGTTATTTTTCACATTTTTAGTGTTTTTTTGAGAAATAGGTTGTTTTTTTTTTTGTAAAAAGTTTTTATATTAAAATTTGTAGTTATCCTTCACGAAAGAAGCTGGGTAACAACACTGGTACCATCAATAAGTAATTGAAATGATCTTTACAGGTCTTATAACGTACGGTGGCCGGGTAACAGACATGTGGGATCAACGTTGCTTGACCACTATTTTAAAACTTTTCTTTTCTCCTCCAACTCTTGAGGACGGTTACTGTTACTCAGAATCCGGCACGTATTATTGTCCCAGATCAAATAAATTGGCCGACTATCGTCAATACATAGATTTATTACCTAATGTTGAAAACCCGGAAGTGTTCGGTATGCACGAGAACGCTAACATAGCATTTGAGGTAGGTACCTACTTACTTTTATATTTTTACACTTGACCGAATAGCGGTGGCCGTCCGTCACATAGCGTCTGCAATTTACCGGCAAATGACATTACACAAATGTTATTTACGAAAGTGAGTTGGTGTGTTTTCCTGGAGAGCATTTTTTGACACTGTAAAGTCAAAACCAGATGCCATAATTTTCATGACAGCCACCGTTAATATGGCCGTTATGTGGCCGCTCCATATTGTAAGTATGAAACTGTAGCATATGTAGGTAGGTATAGTCGACCTCGTAATTGCTTCACCGTGGTGAATTTCACTTGATAATTTGACAAATTCTGTAAAAAAGTTGTCAATGTGACAGTTAGCCTCCACCGTTATGAAGGTTTAATTTACTGGGAATTGTTAAAAATTGGTAATGACGAGGTCGACTATACAATCATTTAATGTGGTTTAAAAATGTATTTCAAAAACCTTCTTTCCCACAGAACAAAGAAACGGTTTCTTTAATTAATACAATAGTTGACGTGCAACCGCGCGCCGCCGGTGGAGGCGGCGGCGACACGCCCGACCAGATCGTCTGGCGAATCTGTGATCAGACGCGAGTCAAGATTGCGAAGCGCGTCGACAAAGGTCTTATGAACCCTGCTCTTATGATACCCGACGCTATGGGGCAGCTCCATTCACTAACCACTGTGCTGATACATGAAACGGACAGGTTTAACATGCTTTTAACACTACTGCACAACTCACTTAATGAACTTCAAAAAGCAATCAAAGTAAGTTCATCATGTTTTACAACAATTAGCCACTATTATGAGTTCAAAGTTTGAACTATTACATCCCTGAGCCTTGAGCTGCTGTTCGGCAGGCAGGCAGGCACAGCTCAGACACTGTCCTGTCCTGCAAGACTGGTGCGTTTTATTTTTATGGCGGCAGTCGATCAAATATGAAAAAAACACGCCAAATGCGTGTCGGACCACGTACAATGAAGGGTTCCGTAGTTGGGATGAATTTATCCCAAGAACAAACTTAGCATTGTAGTTGAAAAACATGTTCTCCCATATATTCCAACTGCAAAGGTAACACAGAATAATTTTATAAATGAATTATAGTATTGGGTTAAGTATACTTACTTATATCGAAAATTCAGTCCGGACTGAATTAGATACCTAGTTATATTTAACAAATATTTTTGTGCTAGTTAGTATAGGGAATCATTCTTGTTGCAAAGCATATTTTTGACCTTCCCAAACGACATTCACTATTTAGTTAGGTAGGTACTTCTGTGATTTCTCAGAACTTTGGTTGTGTATTTCAGGGTGTTGTGGTGATGTCAGAAGCTTTTGAAGAAGTTTTTTCAGCTTTCATGAACAATCGAGTTCCCAATATGTGGCATAAGAAAGGCTACAACTCGTTGAAGTCACTTGGCAGTTGGATATTCGACCTCACCTTGAGGCTTGATTTCATAGAGGTTACCATTTTAATATTCTCTTCATTCATTTTATACCCGTACCAAATTACCGATCAAGCGATCAACTTTTCACAGCAGTAGAACAAATCGTGAAAACTTTAGATTAGGTCTGTTGCAGTGTTAACATCAATGGTGCCTACCTGTTCTACTTAAGATTTGCTGATGACCTTGTGCTTTGCGCTGAAAACTTCGATGATCTTCAGTGAATGCTTCTAAATCATTATGATACTTCTTTTAAGTTAGACTTAGGATGAATATGGCATAGACGTAGGTACATTATAGCAAACAACTTCAGCAATTAATTAAAATCCTTCTGTTACTGTCGGAAATGAAAAGTTGGAGATGGTTGACCAGCTGTCTATCTTGGCCATATTCTTTATTTTGGCAAAGAGCATCAACAAACAAAGATATCGGCAAGAATACAGCTTCGGTGGGCCGCACTACCAAATTGGACAATATTCTGAAAGCAGACAAATTCCATGTCTGAAGCCCTGCCTCTATTACCAGTGTGTATAAATATGCCCGTCATGTAAAGAGAACGCTGAACGTTTACCTGCGCACTAACCGATTTATCGATTCCAGCCTATTCCAAAGTACTAAATAGCTCTACAATAAACCAATTACACTTATATTATAAAACAATAGCCCTAGTACTTTAGGACGCGACAGTACCCGTGCGCAGACACATCCCCTGCACTGTCGCTCAGAGTTCTTTTTACGTGACGGCAACTATAAAAAAATACTGCCCAGTATGACGTACGGTGCTGAGACGCAGGAGGCTGCGCGAGCATCCATGTGATCCACGTGTACAGGCTCAGTTGCTAAGAGAGCCATGAAGCGTTCCATGCTTGTCATAAGGCTTATAAACCGTGTTCCAAACTTCGAGATCCGAAGACGTAGGTACGAGGGTTTTCGACATCGGAAAACGAATTATGGAGCTCTAACATCGATCACTAATAAAGAATCGATGAGCTCTAATACTGATGGGCATGATACCTAGCAAGGCGCTCTGATGACAGGAGGAGTAAGGCAGTTTCCGAGTGGCGTCCAAGGACTAGAAGACGAAATGTCGGTCGTCCGGGTAGCGAGATGGGCAGACGACACTTTTAACATCGCGAGTAGATAGGCACAAAAAAAAAACAGCCCTTTTTGCTTATTAGTAGTACATTTCGATTCAAACTTAATGGCGGCTTGGAACATGAGGCGAGTCGCTGCGCAGTAACAATTTCATGTGTCAGCGGGGTAAGGGGTGGGGTACTGCGCAGCGAATAGCGAACTTCCGATCCGCCATTAAGTTGGAATCGAACTGTACGTTAGTACTATTTATTTTGTGGTAGTGGGTGAAGTCGGACTATGGATGATGATGATGAACCATTTCAATAAATAGGTAAAAAATGAAATCCTGTATAAATATAATAGATATAGGTACTTACCTACCTACTTACAACTCTCAATTAAAATTAATTAATTAAGGTTAATTTTAATAAACGGTTAAATCAAAGCTCAAATCTAGCTAGCTGTTTGTTTTAGAAATGGTTGGTGGAAGGTCTCCAGCCGAGTAGCTGGGTGTCGGGGCTGTTCTTCCCACAAGGTCTGCTCACGGGCTCGCTACAGTCATACGCGCGCCAGTACCGCGTGCCCATCGACGCACTCATGTTTGACTTCTATCCCTTGCCAATGTTTCTGTCTCAGGAAGACGTTTTCAAGCAAAATACTAGGAAGAAGGTCCGTGTACTGGTGGTGTAGTCCATTATCCACGTACATTTATATTATTTATTATGCATCGGTATTTTATTTAATCGGGACCGTCTAATCTTCAATGTTGTTATTTTTATTGATAGGTACATTATATATACTAGGTATATAAGTACTTATGAATTGTTATTATTAATGCTAGCCATACACGTAACAATTTATTTTGCGCAAATTTAGGCTTGCGCAAGTCTATAGTGACGTGTCAAATTTCTTCCAACACGCGTACCTAACTGTGCGTTTGCACTGGCGAAACATTCACATAAAAACATGTTGACATCTCTGTTTTCATGTTTGACGTTTCATATCACTTGACATATTTCGCCACATGTCTTTACAGACGAATTTCATATCAAAATATATCTGTATGAATCCAGTAACATGTTGTAAGATTGGTTTTGACACTTTGGTCGGTTTTTATATTCCACACATTTTGTATTCCACAAACATGGAAACCTTGCCAAAGCTCATCATCGTGTCTACTTTGGACCACTCTTATGTTTCGGTAGAAACACGGGATGTTTAGCACCATAATCGGATAACACTAAACATCAAGCAAGACAAGTTGCGAGACATAATTTGACGTTAACAAATAACAGTGCGAACCCAAACGTGACAAATCTCTATATAAAACATGTCTATTGTATGCGTTTCTAGACAGTGCGAACGCAGTTTATAACAAATCTTGAGATCTGTCTTAAGACTTACTCATGTTTCGTACAGTGCGAACGCAAGTTCAACAAAGCAAGTAATGAGATTTGTTTCATGTGACAAGTTTCGAAACATCTACATGTTGAATGTTTTTTGGTGCAAACGCATATTAGAGTCTGTCTAACGAAAGCTGACCACGAATTATTATCTGTTGAATATTTTACTTCGCTTCTAAGTAAAATATTATATGTCGAATTATTATATAAATATGAAATACTGGATGTAAGTATCGCATAATATGTCTTGAATAATAAATAGTATCGACTACGTCCACTGCGTGTAAAGCCAGCTCTTGATTTTTAAAATGGGCGCTTTTTTTCTTGGACAACTTTCGTTGGACAGACTCTAACGATAAATTTACGCAAGTAAATCGTTACGTGTGTGGCTAGCATAACAGTTTACTACTTCACATTTCCCTGCTGTCTTTCAGGTTGACGAAGGGCCCAATGTTTACGATTTCTTAGAACGACCAGAAGACGGTATAAATATTCATGGTTTATTTATTGACGCCGGGCGCTGGGATATGAAGGCTACTCTCCTTGTAGATGCTCTCCCAGGTCAGTAAGCTCTGCTGGCACCAGAATACGCATGCTGGGCAAATGCCCAGATCAAATTTGGAAATAAAATCTAATAAAAGATATTGAAATAAATATAACTCGACAGAAACGAATAAATCTTAAACAAGAGAAAGTTTATTGCCTTAAAAATAGATCTGTGGCATACGAGTATATTTATACAATTTTTTCCTATGTTTATCAAAATAAAATCGGCTAATAACCTACATGAACAAACCAACAGACGTACTTCTGTTGGCTTGCATTTCCCTGCAGCTTAAACATTAGTGGTGTCCACTGTACCTATAATGTTACAAATGTTCTGTGCGACAGGTCAAATGAATCCTCCAGTGCCGGTGATATGGTTCAAGCCTGTGCTGACCTTGCCCAAGCCTGATCCTCGGTATGAAGCACCGTTATACAAGACTTCAGAACGAGCGGGCACATTGTCCACAACTGGACACAGCACCAACTTTGTCCTGCCCGTACTATTGCCAACGCATCGAACACAAAGCTTTTGGATTATACGGGGCACAGCTTTACTGACACAAATCACTGATTAAAACTCGAATATTTATATTATCTAAGCAAGCAGCATCCATAATCAGTTGGAGATCAGGGAGTGTGTATTTTCATTGTATGAACGGATGTTCTTAGTTATTATATTTTCGATGTTCTTCATGCTGGTATGTATGTTTATTTGGTTTGTTATGAAGTTCAATGCGACTTAAATGCAAGAAAGTAGGTATACTAGTAGCCGGTGTATTTTGCGATAGTAGTTTTCACAACAAGTTTTCGGCTATGCAACTTTATAGTAGAAGCGGGAGCAACAGCGCTACATTAAAATTTGTTGAAATCCGCATTTAAAACGGGAAAGCTCGAAGCGAAAACTATTAAGAATTATTGTGATTGTAATATACTAGGTATTATGTTTCTGTCTTCGTTATTTCATTCTTATGCAATTTTACTTTGATACGTGTTGTTTTACCTACATCGGTCGATAATCATGGTTTTCTCGAAATTATGTATCTGAGCAATAGAATAATGTAGTGTGTGTTACCTTGTACGTATTTTATAGATGATTACAAACAAACATAGGTACTTATTATCTATTTTGTTTCATTTCCAAATCTCCACCGGGAATATAGAACATTTCGCCATGTGATGGAATCACCGCACGGCGAAATGTTCCGAATTAAAAAAACGTCTCTAACCACGGTCACGGCTGGGTGTCGCCAGAAACAACTCTAATATAAAAACCAGATCATTTGGTAACTTCAGCCTTTTATAAGGATTTATCTATTGGATTCAAAGTAATTAATACACATAATAAAATTATCAGAAACTGATTTATTTATTCCGGTTCAATATTATCAATTATCATACTTAAAATTGTCACAATGATAGAAGAGCTTGCATAGACTGGCGGTCAAGCGTTCCGCGTAAGAAAAACGAGGGACGATTGACTGCGTGCTGCAAGCTCTGACAGAATGTAGAAAGATTTTTTCAGTTTTTTCTAAAATGAAGTCCTGCGTGGAGGCGACCTTCCAAAGTCGCTTAATATATTAACTTCAAATATTACTATCCTAAGTTTACGGCGGGCGATTTGACAGGTCCCTAGTTAACACTAAAATACAGTAAAAAGACGACGGCCGACGTACGACGCTTCGGGTTTCTATTAGAATTTGTCAGAGACCTGATTTCAGAAGCCCTAAAATATAAGTTAAGTGATTTATAAACAGAGTGCACCTAATTAAAACTCCACACAGGCCTTTTATAAATAAAAATGTCAACTTCTATTAAACGTGTGAAATAATGAATATCACAGTAGTATTTCCTTTGTATGTATGCATTGGTGTTTTAATTTCAGCAGTTCAAACATAATATATTAGCCCTATAATATTAGAAAAATAAAAAGACCTAGACCGGAGTTTGTTTTTACCTAAATAATTAATGATTCACTATGTTACTCATAGAAGTGAATAAATATTTATCCATTCACTTCACTGGGGTTTATTTAAAAACGTTGCTTAAAGATAAATAATGATTAGCGACTGTATAACTATACATATTTGACGTTTGAACGTCACTTAACTTTAAGCAGCGTTTTTAAATAAACCCCAATGTGTGTTGCACTTTCAAATTCAAAACTTGCGATGTTACTTTTCTTACTAAAATTATTAAAGTTTTAAAGATTTTCCAATCAATTCAATTCGCATTACGGCTTGAAAGACAGTTTGGTAATATAACTAAAAATACTTGGTTCTATAAACGTTTGCTGGTCAGAACTGATCAGCAGCGACAAGTTCCGTGCGGCCACGTGTCCGTGACGAGCCCGCGTATGTTGCGCTAAGTGCCCACTAACTGCGACATCCTATATAACGACGATGCGTATGAACTATTGAAATCATTCTCTACCAAATACATTATTCAATAATTTAATTTTTACAGTAAACACATTACAAAAGACTGTAGTACCTTTACATTGACAAATTATCATTTATAATCTATGAATCAACGAATAATACAATATGCTATTAATTATTTGTAGTATGATTTTTGTTACTGATGGAAAACTTGAGAATCAAAGTTGTTGAATTACTTTTGAAAAATGAGTGTTGTTTGTTAAATTTATGCAAAGAAAGAGATTATTATAATATGATCTCAGCTTCTGGACGCGCGCTGCGTCGTTTGTCTAGTCATACCTACTTAACCTATCTACATAAACAATAGTTTCATCAAAACATACTTCCTTTGTATTACAATTACATAATTATATTGATTAACCAACATCTCGATACAAATCAAATTGAAGCCGAATAATTTTGAACTTCGATTGAAATATCCGAATTACATGCAAATTGAAAAATCCTGCTTATAAGTTTAAACATCAAATCACACAACACAAGAGTAATCATTCGATCTAAATTACATAGAAAGTGAACGGAATGAACAATGTTTAGCATTGACATGTGAAAGTTCCCCCGGGAGGGCGGGAAATGCAGCGCGCAGGCGAGGCGGCGGAGCAGGGGGCGCGGGTGGCGCGAGGAGAGCGGCGGGGGGGCGCGGCGTCCCCGCCCCGTGCCCTAGTCCTCCGACATGAACGAGTTCTGCGACTTGAGCTCCTCTAGCCGTGAGATCTGCTGCCGCAGGTACATTATTCTGTGGGGCACATATTACAACACTCGTCAAGAGAAACAAGACTTATCAACATCAAGTTATAATGCGCTGCACTGTGATATATTGGTCTATTTAGATAATTAGAAGATTTCTCATAGATTATAATGGCGCGCGTTCATCTGTCTATCTCGCTCCCAGTTTATATCAATTCACCTTGCCGCGATACGTACTGACTCGGTGGGTCAAAGGTCAAAGTTATGTGTTCGAGTAATTTCAGCGTTTGTTAATTTGTATGGGCACCGCGGTGCACGACAGGCGCTGCGGTTACGGTGGTCATAAAAAATAAAAACGGCACCGTATCTAGACCCGGGTACAGTGGTACTATACAAACTGTATAAGGAGATGGTTATTAAAATTGCTTAAGTCCAATATTGGTCGTAATGAATTATGTTGAAATCAATAATAATTAAATCGTCTAAAGGCGGTTACACACGGCGTCTTTTTACATACATTAATGCTTGCTTTGCAGCTAGTGTAACGATACAGTGGCTTGTTTGCATCGCTATAAAACTCGCTCTGTTTATCGCTGTAAATCATCTATACATCATAACTATACAAATAAATAATGTCAAAATAACAGCTGTTTACTAAATGCATCATTTTTTTCTGTCTGTTCCTGCTAATCTCCGAAACGGCTGGATCGATTTTGATGCAACTTTCACTGATAGACAGCTGATGTTATAAGGCAGCTGGTCTGTAAATATAACTGAAAGTGTACTTACTTTTGTTCCTGCAACGTGGCCCGAATTTCTGTGTGGCGTACAAGTGACCGAGAGCACTTGAGCTCAGCGGATACCCGCGTGCATTGCAGGCATCCCAGCTGGTATGCTTCCTCAGTGAACTTATTTGCCTGGCACAACAGAAAGAAAGATCATCATCATCCTCTTTGTCGTCACATATCTGTTGGTAGTCTCCGGTGGTCGTGGTCTCTCACGGGTCTGTCTCTTAGGACGTTTGTCCAGCAACGCCGTCATCAAGAAAGGAGATTAATTCGGACCGAATTCGCCACAACGTGACGGTGATCGCGAGTTTTCGGTCCATAACGAACATAAGACAAAAAATACCACGGCTGGCGGGCTATCTCGGAGGTAGACAAGTCCTGGCGTGTTTTGTGTTGCATAACTACTCACAATCTCCACGGTCAAAACTGCGGAGCTTGGACGACTCGACTGATGCCGGCCGTCAGGAAGAACGCGGTCGAAGTGATGTAGTGAGCATGGAATAGTTTCAAGTTACCTGCTTTTCAAGGATATCTGCAGGCCAGCCAGTAACGTGTGACGTCAGGTCCGAGCGCACGTAGTTCACGAGCGACGGCGTCAGCATCGGAGGTGCGTGGTGGAGTGTCCCGCCCACAACTTGCGAATAACTTCCCAGGCATTCCACTGAAACGCAAACATACTTCATTTTACATACAGTTTAAAAAAAAAATCTTTGGAAATATCTGCTATAAGTTTAAATCAACCAATTTTATCAATAATATCAAGGATATTATGTTGTTTCAAGCAATTTAGTTTTTTTTTTCTTTCATTGGGTACTGTTTAAAATGTTACTATAAAACACCTCCCCACATACTTCAATTGAATGAAACGAAATTTAAAGATTGTAACCATAAAACGTACACTATGCAGCGAAGCATATTATTACAAGTTTGGGCATTACATCCTAACTAATATTATAAATGCGAAAGTGAGTTTGTGTATTACACTTTCACGCTAAAACGGCTGAAAGGATTCGGATGAAATTTGGCACATGGGCAAACCATGCCCTGGAATAGGACATAGGATAACTTTTTATCCCGGCAGTACGTTCCAGTGAAATAAATGCCGCAGGCAAAAGCTAGTATCTGATAAAAATGCTTGGCTCCACACTGGTCCTGCTCGACAAGGGCACATGCGTTTCAAAATATTGTTGGAGCTATTGACAACTATCTTTGCTGCGAATTTGACTTAGAGATGCTGAAAATGGTCTGATGATGGAGCAGGAACTCGGCCTTTTAAATAGTAGACCAAATTAGTTTGGACCCATTGGATTTCTCTGGATGAGTAGTTGATAAAAAGACAGTGAAAATGAACCAATGACGCAGAAAAAATAATTTAGTCAGAACAGGGATTTTTTAAATTTGTAATTTACTAACTTGTTTGAAGATCTAAGAATGTTTCCTGATAGTTCTGATACGACCTAATAATCTCACAAGAAACAATGATCCTGAGGACTTACTTTTTCTAGGTAACGCTGTGTCTAAATGTAGTGGTGGTGCATGTGGGTCTGTATTCTCCGAGTGTGTCGGCGTGGGTGGTCCCGGGTCGCGGTGCGGCGTGCCCGAGCCGCTGCGGTTACCATCACAGATGGGCGATGCCGTCGCGCCGTTATTATTGGCAGGCGGTATCGTCACCGGCGGCTGAACTGCCACGATCCGCGGTAACGCCGCTGCTAGTAACGACCCACTCTGCAACATCCGAGAAATAAACGTTAGTTATAGGGACACGATATATAAATTCAACAGTTGGTAGCAAAAATAGCAAAAATATACCGGTTGATTAGAGTTATCGAGTACAACAACAGGCGGAACTGCATTATTCTCTGTGTTATTTCGTACGGCAGCATTTGCTTCTCTTGCTCCATACGAATTCTCAGAGAGTGGCGTACTCCTATCCGGAGAGATATCCATGTCTTGTAATGACTGTCCATCTATTGAAAGAAAAAGACCGTTAACAAAGACTTTTATAAACAAAGTAAGCCAGAAAATGAACGAATGTTTCACCTTTCCCGTCGTGTGGAGGTGCCGAATGTTTTGGTCTAGTTCGATCATGCACTTCTTCATCTCTACTGCTATTCCAGTACCTCTCAGAGGCACTATTCGTTCTTTTACTAGATTTTTCAACTTCTCTCCTCCCCGATCTGGAACTTGATCTCTTATCCCGACCTAAACAACATAAATACCAGTATTTTTTAATTCATTAATTAAAAATAAAATAAAAAATTATAATTTCTACGGCGTAGACGCTTAGCTGGGTGTTTGTGAAATTACAGACGCTTTAGATTTATGCCGATTTGTTCCTGTTGTCTGAAAGTCTCTAGCGACAAACATAGCGGCTATTTATTGAAAAAAAAAAAAAAACATTATCTGTGGTATCCTGCGCGCTTAAGTTAAATAAACCTTTAATACGGTATCTGTAATGGGGTAATTTATGATGATTATCATTAATTGATAAATAATTATAATTATCGACTTAGTTTCGTCCTCGTCTGATCAATTCTGACATTGACATAAGTATCAAACGAGGAAAAACAATAAAAATACCGGTCAAGTGCATGTCATAGGGCGCTTTCAACTCAGACTGGTGGTGCCGGTCAGCCGCCACACCGGAGACACCGCCTGGGTTGACATCGCTGTACTGATGCCGTCCATGCGATGTACGGGCCTCGCACTGCTCTCTCGTGGCGTCAACTGTACGCAAAAAAAACATTCACCCTGTTCAGTATCAGCCGTATTGCTCCACCTCAGCAACAGTTTGATAGCAACTAAATTATTGGCGCTTACAAAATAGACTTTGAAAGCGCCAATCATTTTAGCTTAAGGAGTTTCATCAGTTATTGAGAAGGCTGTTATAATCATAGACATAGATACAAAACAATTAATGAGGTTCATAGATTCGTTAATGAAATTACCAAATCATTTAGTGGCAGGGATTATTGTGCTGCTACAATCCCTGATATGAATTCACCTAGTTAAGCAGTCTCCTTCTCCTGTCTGTTAAAAATCAAATCCACTTTAAAATGGCCTCCACTTAAAATTGAACAGCTTAAGTGGTCATTTTTAAGGAAAGTCATACTTACTGGTGAAATTATACAAAAAAATACACTGCACTGATACTGAAGTCTAGATCCTATTGAGCTCGGATATCACTATCACTACATATTATAAAACAAAGTCCTTCGCCGCGTCTGTCTGTCTGTTTGCGATAAACTCAAAAACTACAGCAACGATTTTCATGCAATTTTCACCAATGGATAGAGTAGTTCTCGAAGAAGGTTTTAGTACATCAGGCATCAGCTAGTATTATATAAAATAGTACCCCCCCCCCCCCCCCGCGTCTCTGTGAGAATGCGATAAACTCAAAAACTACCGAACGGATTTTCATACAGTCTCAACCATGGACGGAATGAATAGCTAGACTATTTAACATTACGCTCCGATCCTTAAGATCCGAGCAAAAAGACAAAAAGTTTGCGCGGGCGTGCGATGCGAAACGGTGGGTCGGGGGGCAGAGGACGTTTGATAAAAATGCGGCAATTTTTTTTATATTGTGTATCTTATGACTTCCACGCGAACGAAGTCGCGGGCAGAAAGTAGTTATAAAATAATTTTATTTCCTTTGCTTAATGTATAACATACCCTGCTAAAATTCCATAATGATCATAGAGTAGACTCAAGTGTGCTGCAGACCAACAATCTTGAACGAACCGAATCATAAATGCTAACAAGAATAACTAGGTAATGTTTTGACAATTCAATAACGATTTCAGAGTAGCTGAACATTTTTAAATGATTATTATTTTACTGCCTGTACTAGGCTTACAATAATTGACACTGCACGGCAAAAGCCTCGCTAGTAAGATAAAGCTATAAAAAATAAGCCGTAATGGACTCTACGGAGGAATTAATATAATATAATTGCAAGGAGGAATTAATTGTGCCTTACAACAAAATTATTTATATGCCATTCAGCTTGTTACTCATCGACAGCCGGGTACCACGAGCGAGCCGGTACATGTTCGCGTTGCGTTTATGGACAAACAACTTGCAATCATTAATATGCATCCTTAGGGGTTTCAATGCTGGATCCAACACATTCTTATGCTTGCAGGATCCAGTATCAGGCGCTAGATCCAGCGGTGCAAATCCGTAAAAACAACTACCTAATTTTATTTCCGCGCTTAAACGCCACAAAATTTTACGTTGTCAATTTGTTGCGCATAACTGTAACATAATTGATCGGATGATTCATTCTTCAGCATAAATACAGCTGAATTGAAAATGCTGCTGGATTGCAATCCCTAGACCTTATTGGACATTGGGATGCATTAAAATACCCTATATGAGTGGTGATATTTGAATGTATCCTGGGGAGGCGTCGGCGTATCCTGGGGAGTGTGGCGTACTATCACTGGCTAATGTCATACCATGTCATTAGTTATTCTTGTACAGAAAAACATAATAAAAAACAATAGTGACATACAGTATCCATCATTGACAATAATATAAAACATTATTGATCAGCCAAAAGACAAATAAATGCACCATTGGTTGAAAGAGTATGTCTCAGTGATTAACATTGGTGATTAAAGTGCAAATAGTAATTTTTTAAGAAAAATAGGTACTAATGTTTTAATAATACTTTCATATTCATGAGAAATGCATTCCTAAACACTTGGTACTAAAGAAGGTCCTGCCATGTTGTTTAGCTTATCTATGATAGGAGTAGGATTGGCATCATGAGTTGTGGAAATGTAGACTCTAGTAATCTCCGAATTACATAAGTTAACATCAGAAATAAGTAGATGAACATAATAACTATGTGATTTAGCACCCAAAAAATCCCAGTAAAAATCAATGCAATCAGCAATGTTTTTGTGAAATCCCAGTAATCTGTACAATATTCTATTGAGTGGGCCTTTGGAAAGATTTTGGTTATGCACTTTTATACTGATTAAATGTGATTTGGAATGTGGTGGAATGAAGAACATGTCATGAGGAAAATTTGAGTATAAAGAGGACATTACATTTACAAGGACACTGTGTTTGAAGTACCACTAGTGAGTATCATAAAATTACACATTAATTTTTCAAGGACCAATCAATTGACATCTTGTTTCACTTTACATCCCAAAACGACAAGGGTCATTCCAAAGAGTCTCGAAAATAAATAACATAAAAATTTCAATGTCATTACAAATTAAGGGAAGTACTTAGATAATGTATTTGGATGCAGTAAGCACACAAGTGTTCCTTGTTCACATAAACCTGGGTCACATAGGACGTCAACAAGGCTATTGAGGGTGTTATTATTTTAGCAATCCATCCCATATTATTAAAAAAATACACAACTCTCTTAATTTTCATTTAAACCACATACAAAAATAACCAACAGTTATGATGATATAATAGCAATTTGCAATGGCACATCCCTATACAGCCAGTTTATTGGTCAAGATGTACAAGCTTCAACCTTTATTGAATAATAGTAGTGCATTCTCCTTTTCCTTTATATGTAGAATGAAGCCACAATGTGCATTCAATGAGTACAGCTGCATTTGTTTGTTGATAAAAGGAAAGATGATGGACCATCGAAGAAGTTCATATCTATGCACCATAAGGACTATTTCTGCTTGCAACGCTCGGCCCTTATAGAACCGGGGCGGTAACAGATGTGGTCATCGTGTTCACGGGATTTTGTTTTGAAACTGCTAAGATATGAAGTTCTTCGATAGTACATGATTATTATTGATAGCAAAAATATATTTTCGAACACCAATATAGGCTTAAACTTTTTTTTAATTGTTCCTTTTTGTAAACATTACTAAATGAGGCAAACAGCATTATCGATCTTTAATATTAAAAAAAAACAACTACGACAAAAAGCCAATTAAAAAGGTATAAACAAGACATCACAGCACAGAAAGACAAATTAAAAATCCGGAATCACACATCGCGTTTCAGATATATCGAACTGATTATGTGTGACACCGGATTTTTTATTTGTGTCTGTGATACCTTTTTAGTTCATTATTTGTTTTAGTTGGGTTTTCGTTTTTACCCGACTACAGCGAAGCAAAAAGGATGGTTATGATTTTGACTGGTATGTATGTGTGTATATATTTGTATGTATGTAAGTATGTATGTATGTATATATTTGTATGTATGTAAGTATGTATGTATGTTCATCTGTTCCCTCATATCTTCTTAAGGACTCTATAACAATTTGACAAATGAGGTATCGTTGGAAGCGTCTTGATCGTCCGCTGGTTATAGGCTATGTGACGTCACATTAAATTGAAAATGGCGCCCTCTAGATAACATAAAGTAATGAACAAAAAACCAATTTTTTTTTTTTATCATACCATCTTGGGTATCAACTGAAAAGGCTTAATTAGCACATTTAAAAAAAAAAAATACTATATCCCCAAAAAAATAAAAAATAAAACAAAGTAATAAAAACTAAAACCCAACTACGACAAAAAAGTCAATCTAGTAAAAAGGTATAAACAAGAAATCACAGACAGACAAATAAAATCTGGAGTCACATGTGTTAGGGCTAACATTTTTTATTTGTCTGTCTGTGATGTCTTGTTTATACCTTTTTACTTGATTGACTTTTTTATCGTAGTTGGGTTTTAGTTTTTATTATTCAAACTTTTACATTTATTTAAAATATTTTGGGGGTATAGCATATCATATATATTTTTGAAATGTGCTAATTAAGCCCTAACAAAAGCTTAACAAAGTACCTATTCATAATTGTATAATATAAATTATTATTTTATTGGGTAATTGTGAGTGTTAGTGTTGCAGTTGGGTGAAACTAGTCAGTTGGGATTTGTGTGAGTATGCTAGCTATACTTTCTTTTTAATTCAAAAAGGTTTAGATTATTCAGTGATAATAAATCATGAAGTCCTTGGATGTAATATTTATTGATATAACAGCAAATATGAACAGCATAAGGTCATGCTATGACCTATTATTTTTTTGTGCCTGTATTTTGTCCCACTGCTGGGCTAAGGACCCCTTTTTTCCTTTCAAACTCCATCTTGTGCAATCTCTGGTCATAAAATACCAAAAATATATCTAATAGAAACATTTTCGATTTTTTGGAGGAACAATCCTAAGTCTTGCATGATAAGAACCTGTCCTGGACAGATCAGTGTACTAAGAATTTTGACTAGAGATGGAAACAATGCTATCTGAGGTATTTTGGTACTAAAAAGGTTTTGATATAATGTATAATTATGAGAATTTGCAGCTCATTACATGTATTTTTTAAACACTTTACTAGAATTTTATGAATGCTGGCAAAGAAATAAACCTCTAAGCCTGATTAACACAGTGTAATTTAATTGCCTGTGGCATGCCAAAGTTGAAACAACAATAAAAGTTGCAAAATCTAAACTTTTATATGATGCAAGTTATATGTAACTTTATTTTACTATATATTATATGAAACTTGCATAGTTAGTGTAAATGAAGCTTCAAGAGAAAACACTTTTCTTGATGCCAACATTATCATGATTTATTTTCTAGACTCAATATGTATAGTAAGAGATAACAAGACTATTACCAGTAACTATTAAAGAATTTTGACAAAAAAATTCACTGACAAAAAATAAACCCCAGCTAGGTCTAAAGTTCTCAGTCAGTCAATTACAGTCAGGACAAGCATTCTCTATTGTAATTAATAGAATTCCAGTTCATTAGCTTGGTACAATATTAGACAAAATTTTGAAGCTAAAAAGGACAAGAAAATAATAAATAAATAATGACTTACTGCTTCTGGATGAATATGTTGAATCTTTGGATGACGTTCTCCTGGAGTCCCATTCTCTAGGCTTTTCCCACTGTGACACTTCACTGATACAGTTATAATAATACTTCTTCCCTGATGAACTAATATGTTCTGACCACTCACGGCCAGAAGAAACGCTAGCTGAAGGCGCACTTCTCTTGTCATATTTACTACTCCTACTAACACTAATGTTCATGCCACTAGTCCTATTCTTTTTATCAGGTTCATTTCGCTCATGATTACTTCTTTCTCTTTCACTGTCTTTGCTACGTTCCTTCGGTGATCTGACACTATCTGAAATGACATAATCAGGGTTAATTACATTCAAAATAGTTAATTGTTTAATTCATTTTCTACTTATTATCTGGTTGTACATAAACTCATGTATATACTTCTCATTCGCTTTGCCACACAATCATTGTTCTAGAGGTTCAATCGCAGTGCGATGCCACATTCAGTTAAAAAATATTATTTCTTTTAACATCTAACTTTAACTGAAGTAACTATCATTAAGTTTCATACTTGATATGGCATAGTAAGAAAAGTTGCAAGTGTATTCAAGTTTTTACAAACATACAAATTAATATGATCATTAGGTGTTGTTTTGTTATTTTATATTACTTTTCTGATGTAAATATTACTTGGGATGTACAAAAAGGGTTATATCTGATATAAATGCGTAAATAGCCCAGCTTTGTAGTAAATCTTTATTTAAACAATATTTCTATGCAATAAAATGGTAGACTGCCATAATATTGTGTTTAGTAGACAATGGACTTATCTTAAGGATAAAGCTTCGTTTATAAGATTAATTTCCCAATACTAAACTAAAAGTTAAATATGTGCAAGCATCTTTAACTATTATGAGCATCTGCAGACATTCAGCAAAGTAAAAGCAATCAGCTGTGTTTACTTGTGCAATGTATTTTTATTATATTAGAAATAAATTATGAACCTCAAACTTTATTTATGAATTGTAGAATACACTTAGTAATGATAAGTTTATAAACAACTTGTGAAAAAGGAGCATAGATGCTTTACAGAAGTAATAACTGAAAGATAAAGAAATCTTACCTGTATACTTATTCCTAGAGGATTTGTAGTCTCTATCTCTCTCCTTTTCAGAACCCTTCTGCAGGTATGCATTCCTGGATGATGGATATCCTCTGTCATCGGCCACATGACTGTAGTGGTGGTGTCCATGGCCCGATTGACTGGAGTGTGTGTTGTGACCATGTGCTGACACATTACCATTAGGGGATCGAAGAGGAGTGTATCGGTTTTCAGAAGAGACATAATCATTGGCTGTCCTTCTTTCACTTTTTGAATTGTATTTCTGTTCAAAGAAAACACATTTTCAGCTTATTGATAAAAAATAAGAGCCAATTGTTTTAACTTCACCATGTTTTGTACAAGTCTAATAAGCTTACTTGACCAGGTATTTTTATAACCTACTTTTTTATTCATGTGAGCATAAACAACTAGAAGGTAAACAATGATAAAAATAAAGCTCAGTGTACATAAAAATGTTTGTTTATAAGTTGAGCATCCACAAAATACAGTGCAATTTCAATTTGATACCAATTCAGCTATTTAGCTGCTGGTTTCAACAAGTAAACAAGCTAAGTTACATGTTGGAGTGCCATTGTGATTGTTATTTACACTAGACAAGTAAAATATTGTTACTCATTTCATAAAAGAAAGTCCAATAAATGGAATATTATCCTCTTTACAAGTACCTACTTAGCATACCTATAATTCGATTATGTGAAGAATAATGAAGAAATAATTATGAATTCAAGAGAAATATTTTGCTCTATGAAACTCTTGTATATAGAATATTAGTTTCCATAGGTCAAATGTGGTAGATAAAAACAGGAAAAGAATACTCGGGATCAATTATTACGTAGAGTGGAGTACATAATTCAAGCAAGGTTTAACCATCATCTTTGGTAATGCTTCTGCATCAGTTTACAGCATGAGGAAGGATCTTACCTGATACGGATGGGACTGATGCTTCTCAAAGTACCTGAAAACAGACAAAAATATTTATTACATTCACCTAAATTACAGCAAAACTCAAATCGGCGACCGCCATCTACAGACTGTAAAGCCGAAGCATTCAAAACCTTATCATACCCATCACTTATTCGCTGAGGTTTCCTTGCATGCATTACCATCAATGCAAATGTACGATTTATTACGGCCTCAGTAATAAAATGCAAAATGAAACCACTGTCATTAAAAACAGTTTTACAGAAGGCCGTGATATATCTTGATGGACGCCATGTCACATTCAAGACACTCAAGCAAGAAAGAGTCAGTCGAGAAATGAGTGAGATAAAAAATATGTCGATGATCGACGCTTTGATGATGATAGAGGTTTTGAAGACTCTATGGTTAGTTGGTGGTTCCAATGTAGATTTTAGATGCAGGGTTTGTAGACAAAAAAAGCTTTTTATTCAAAAAAATACCGATTACCAATTTTTGAGTCGGCGCCAAACAAATAAAAAGGCGCCAAGAGTAAGAATGGCAGCTTGATTGATCGTCGTTGATTGTTTGTTTGGCACCGTCGCAAAATTAGTAATTTACATTTAGTTTGACTGAAAAACTAAATGGATCTTTTTCGTTCTTCAGTTTCTTAATTCGTCGGTATTTTTTTTGTTCCCTTACATTCTTTTTTTCATTTTTGAAAATAAAATGTATTGTATAAAAATACATGTAATTAACATGTTTAGATATTTGTATGCCAGTCCTTGGCGAAACATGTAAGATCACAACTATATAAATAAGACCTTAAATGTACCATGTTTTAAAGCAAATAAATATATTCTATTCTATTCTATTCTATTCTATTCATTCCAAGGTGTTCTTGTCCCCTTACATTTTTTTTATACTTACCGTTGACAGCCTTCCTTCTTCATCATCAGACCCTCGGTTACATATCTCAGGTCTGTACGTCGCAAGTTCCCATCACGTTATATGAAATAGCGCAAACACGATATAGCTGCTGTAAACTATGGAGGATCTCTCTCGACTATCTTCCGACTATCCCCCTATTACATATTATACTCTTTGGCATCATCAGATCAACTTCAGTCATTAATTCATTATGTAATGTATTGTCATCAGAACACAGCATTAGAACTAAGAGTTGGCAGAGCCTGGGAGGGAATTAATCGTAACTTTTGGTATGGCAACATTCTAAATTTTAGAACGTGGAACGTGAAAGGTGGAACCACAGTTGTTGCCCGCGAAATTCAAATTTTCTGACGTGTTTTTCCAATTTTTAGGTCAAAATTTGTATTTCGCGGTCTACAATTGCAGAGCTACCTGCAACGTTTTTATTTATACCCCTCTAATATCCTAAATAAGTTACTTACTCTCTAATAATTTTTCCTTCCCCCGATCCCCCGATTCCCCGAATCCCCCGATCTAATTATTCTAACTTCACAGAGGTTAAATAGAGGGTGGTTTGACATATTATTTTCTATACGGCTGCCAAACTGAAACTATCACAACAAACAAATTGTCGTGTACGTTAAAGGGGTGATAGACGTGCGAGAAAGTACGCATACTTATGGCTCGGCGAGCTTACTGGCCCGTCTGTCATCGCCGCGAGCCGCAAGCCAATTTGACAATGAAATTTTGAGCAAGCTTCACGTGTGTCACCGACGCGACGGCGAGCCGAGTAAGGTCGCGAACTTAGAGACCGCGTACTTACGCACGTCTATCACCAACTTAAGAAAACAGAGATTTCAACGGTGTGTGTGTTTCTTCTGTTTTCTTCAATTGCCTGTTGCCAAGGGCTTTTTACTGGTCACACCACAGGGTCACACTTAACAATGGAACTAGGGAAGACTGATCGACATTCGCATATTTTTACGTATATTTAGAAATAATAATTAATAATTAATTTTAAATATTATTATTAAAATATTGCGAATAAATATCATCACATTCGATTTAGTAAGGTACTTAGTTAGATCACAGAACAGAGTCAAAAAAAAAAAACAAAGCTTCCGTTAAAATACAGGACGTTTTAGTTCTATTTATTTGATTAATTTGATACTGTTAGAAATTAAACGTAATTAGAAGCACAGAAAATGGAAGGTAAATAAATACTTCCATTTAATTTGCTCAGAGGTATAAGAACATCTTAGAAAAATCTTTAATTTAAGAGTGAGTCACTTGTATGTACAACTTGTAAACTGTTATGGCGTTTGTGTCTCGATATACACAACGCATATTCGTATCTCTTCTCTATTGTTTCATATAAAGTCTTTTACTGATGACTAATCGTTATAAAAATAAACTAATAACTTAAAAATGAAGTTTTTGTAATCTTATAGAAGCAAATAGTGAAAGCGTATCGTTTTAAGGTTATGTTTCCATCTTTCATTGGTATTTTAGGTGGGTTCACTAAGACGGGATATCAATTGCAATATTTTTTCGAAGACAGTATCCCTAAAAGTGATGTCTGAATGAATTTCTCACGGTTTCTAGATATTCAGTCATGGTGGGAAGTGCCCAGCATCGCGTACTTTTGTTCTTTATTCAGAACTGCATTCAACCTTTTGGATTTTGACATTGAAGTAAGTAGCTACGATTTGGTTGATGGAATACTTGCTGATGCAATTTAATGAATTACGTTTAACATCCTTACTTGTGTTTCAGGAACTAGAAGAAGCTCTATTGACAGATGGCACGGAAGAATCCGCCAGTTCTCTCCTGACTGAGTTAATAGTTCGTCTTTTGAATGGCTGTTTGGGCAACAATGACATCTCTGCCTTTAATTATCAGGTATACCATCACTATTCGGTATGTTTATTTGGGTACAGCTGAATGCTGACTGATTCATTGTTTTTGTTATTTTACAGATGTACTTGAGGCGTTTGTTTAGAAGAAAATGTACAGATACAGGGAGATATAACCCATTCAATACAGACATTGATTTCCAGTTTTTGCCCCTACGTACCAAGGTTGAGATATTGTATGCACTATGTGATTTTCGATTAGATGCTGATGATGTTTTTGATTTATTTAAAAACCTTGAAGCTGAAAGTTTAAGAGTTGAGCCTCTTGGGTAAGTTTTTTTTCTTATATTGATGACTAACCAATCTCTTACAGAATATTATTTTGAACTGAAGACAGGTTAAAGTAATTTGTAAATTTTTACTACAGCTGGGATGATAACTATTCAGCATATTGGTACTTCTACGGCACAAGGTTATATCGGGAAGACATAGTAAAAAAACAAAAAGGCAAAAATAAAAAGAAAAAAAATAAAGAGAACAAGAAACGAGGCTGGTTTTATGGTGATGATTGGCTCGATGACGAGGATACTGAACGTGTCTGGCAAGTGGTTTGTTTTACTGAAGAAGACTGGACCCACCTGACAGAGAAGTTCAGCAAGGCAACTAGCAAGGTTGAGAAAGAGTTGTACCGTTCATTATCACAAAACTTTTTGCCTGAGATACCTAGGCTTTTTCAAGAAAAGGAACGGCTACAACGAAAGAGGTGAGTTTATTTTACTATTCATCTGTTACAGGATAGCTTGATTGATAATACAGATTACTAATAACAGCAAATATAAAGCATGTTGTATGCTTACATAACTACAGTAAAAACTAATTTTAGTTTAATACATATTAAAAGGATAAATTTTTTTTTGTGACTTATATAAATATTATTTCACACTTTAATGGCAGTTATTAAATATGAAGTATTTATATTATTTTAGTACTTTAGCAACTGACAAAGCTATATTTCAAAAGGGCATAATAAAATTTATTACAACAAGGAAAGAAAATTTTATTTTATATTATGCTTCAGTTTTAGAAAATATTCCTGTATGATTGAAAAAGTTTTTTCTTTTTTTGTAATAATTTATATTTTTACAGACTTCATGTTTTTCTTTCACTGACATCTATCATAATTATCAATCAAGATAGTTGATTTGCTGTAGTTCCTACAATAAAATAATAAGTGTATTGTTTAAAAAAAAAATTGAATGGAGAACATAGTAATGACATTAGATTAGGCGGATCACATATTGCTATGTGTCCTGCGGCAGGGCTTGGGTAAAAGGAGCAAACAGACGCGCGCGGGAACACGTTTTAAAATAATTTATACTAGCTGTTGCCTTCGCCTGCATATATTTTGTATTTAATTTTTTCTTAATACAACAATCCAGGTTCCTGTCTTTCTCCAGGTCCCACGCTACGTATCTGTCAAATTTCATGACGATCAGTTTAGTGATTTAGGCGTGAAAAGGTAACAAACGGTTACTTTCGCACTTATAATATTTAAAGGATGTAAAGAACCCGCGCGTGTCACTATGTCCCGCACCTAGCCAAGTGGTGTGTCACAGTAGTGATAAAATTTTCGAAATTTGAAAATTCCTGGTAAAAATGCAGGCGGTTGGTAACCCTAGTCACAGTGTGATTCCTTACAAATTGCATAAAATATATTTAAAGGATAAAAAAGTTATTCTTATAAAAAATATTTTTTGCTTTTATTGCTTGGTGAACACTTCATTTTTGTCTATTCTTTGATTTTTAAATCTAAAATTAACTCATGCTAGAACAAGAGATTTTTCATCATACATCTTAATTTGGAATCAAAGCAAAATATTTTTGCACAAGAATTTTAGATTTTTTCCATTAAGCATACCAAACCAACAGACTCATAAATATTATTAGTTTTAGTTTTCTGCAAGAAATCCCATATTTTAGTTAAAAACCATACTTAGCTAGTATTTCACTGATGTTGGTATTTTAAACAATACATAGAAGCATTCCATGAATTTATACTTCAAATGAAATTTTAATAGACAATTAATAAAATTAATAAGATCAGACATCTAATCTCATCTTGTTACATATTATAAATGTGAATGTTTGGATGTTTGTTACTCAATCATGCAAAAACGGCTAAATGGATTTGGATGAAATTTGGCACACAGGTTGTTTATAACCTGGATTAACACATGGGATACTTTTATACCGATAGTTCGTTCCCTTGGGATAATTTCCGACGTACACCGGTACACGCGTGTGAAGCCGCTGGCAAAAGCTAGTAAAATCTTAATTTTAAACCTTCGATGTAACATCATAAAACATTTAAATCGAATCTATGACATAAGATAGTCGTGTTGGTGAAGTGTGCTTTAATTAGAGCCACAATAGTTGCGGTATTTTATTATTATTACGGTAACTTATTATTACATGCCCATGCAATTCGAAGTTTACGCTCATTCCTGCAATGCGAATTGTTGACAACCAATGTTAGATGATAAGTATTTGAAAAATACAAGAATGTAAATGCTGTGCTACTCTACGTACAAAAGTACTATCTAAACGAATAAGGGCCATCGCACATCGACTGCTGGCATGGCCGAGGTTTTTAAATTTATCAATTTAAATAATACTTATTTGATCAAAATAGAGAATTTAATCCAATGCTTGTGTCAAAGAGAAATGCGTTTGATCCGTTTTTGTGCACCTGCCCTAAACTTTTTTGAGTTATTATTATAGATTGGTGCTGGTTAACTAAAACATTGGCTTGTATGGCTGAGCTGGCTATTGCTTGAAAAATGATCTCCAGTTTACTATGTTAAGGTCTAATGGTCATATTATGTGACAACTTTTAGTAGTGTTCTTACAAATTTCAGAGCTACTAAAGGTTTCGACTTCATTGACGAAAGTATTATTATAATAATATATTGTCCCACTGCAGGGTAAAGCCCTTTTCTCATACAGAGAAGGTACGAGCATTGATCACCACGCTCACTCAAGATGACTTCAGACTAACTATAAAGTCCCAGTTTCCTCACAGCTATTTTCCTCCACCGATGACAAAGCATAAAAATGAAATAACAATTATGAATTACATCATTACTACATGAATTACATCATGGGGAGGCCTTTGCCCAGCGGTGGCCGTGAGATGGTGTAGGCTCACAGTAACGTATATTTATATTGTGATGTCATTAGGTTTAAGAGCTTAAATCGAGTTGTAGACCGTTTCGCATTGTAAAAACTTGTAATTCCTTAGAAAATTTTGCTAATTGAGGAAGTTCTTGGGACTTCTGAATCGATAGTGGACAACAGCTTACATGGATCATGGAAATAAAAAATTGATTATTTGTACTGAACTGGTTTTTCAGTTTGATTGCAGCAAATTGTTAGTGTTGTAGCTTTGAAAAATGTGAAGCTTTGTTTGGTGCCTTTTTTGCTTGCTGCTGGACTTCAAAAACTTTTCAACTCAACTTTTAGTAGAGGAATTGTAATATTCTGCTCCTTTTTTATTATGATAGATATGACACATGTGCTGTGGCATACCATAATTTCGAGCAATGATTTCAAAGAATTAATTATCATTAACTATACTAATACGATGTGCGCTAAGTAAGAAGCATTAAAGGTTATTTTTGGTTGTGTCATAAAAAAAAAACAAAAAAGATAAGGGATTAAAGTAATGCTTTTGCGTATGCATATCGGTGGAGGACCTGCCGCCTAATATCGTTTTAGCTTATTTAAATTAAGTGAAATTTGCTTAGCGTGACACTGTTGGCGAAGTTACCTTAACATGAGCTATATTATTATGCTGATTCTTTTTATAGTAAATATTTATTTCACAATTCACGAATTATACGTTAAGCGCTGAACGAATTTAAAACATCGTTCTATGGCCGTCAATCGTTTCAAGATGTCGGAGACAGAATGATGTTTTGAAAATGTGTTTAGTGATTTTTGTTGCAAGTGGGTCTAAGTACCTATTGAAGAGACAAATTGAACTTTAAAAGCAAATTATTTAGTTGTAGGATGAATCAGTAATAATGATTTCTAACAAAAAAAAAATCATTTGTCTTAAGAAATAGAGAGAAAGGCATCCGCGAAAAATGAGCTCTCTTTTAATATGGGCGATATTAAAAATAAACATAACTGCGTGCATTGCGTGTATTTCTGAATCATTCATGAATCTGGAGGATCTACTCCTTTGTGAGAAAGTCTTAACATAATTAGCTGTTGCGATGCTTTGCGTCAATTAGTAGAAGCGAATCTTATGCTACGAATGTGATCAAAATAGCGCAATTATCAGACGGCCTCAGGGCGTATGGTACGCCCTGTTTCGCTTCTATACGAAGTTTTTTGTCTGAGATAGAATTCAAACTCTTTGCTAGGCTAGTGTTAATATCATTAGTATCGTAGGAAGGCGAATTGTAGATTTAGTCATTAGTAATCTACTATTAATTAATAATACTATCAATGTTATTTAAAACCTTATAAGAATGATTAAAGGGAAATAGTTACGTGACTATATTTAAATTCCAGCGATTTTCTTCATGGATAGAATATAGATAGTTCGCCCCATCCAGATTCTGAGAACATGCTCACATCGTACAGCTAGGTCTACGAGGTTAGGTTAGGTTAACTTGATATAAATATGATTGATATTGATTGTCGTTAGAGTACAATATTACATTTTATTACTGACTAGCTGCGCCCCGCGGTTTCACCCGCGTAAGTATCGATCCCGTGGGAACATCGGGATAAAAATTATCCTATGTCCTATTCCAGGTCATGGCCTACCCTTGTGCCAAATGTCATCCAAGTCCGTCCAGCCGTTTTAGCGTAAAAGCGTGATAAACAAACAACCCACTCTTCCATTTATAATATTATTAGTTAGGATTAATATCATTTTATTTATCCGGTTAGCATGGAACCGACCTCAACGTAGTTGGGAAAACGCAAGGTGATGATGACGATGATTGGCATTTTTCAAATTGTGTTGTAAACCACTTATATGTCGTTTTGAAATCAATATTCATTAATGTCCTATCAGTCCCACGTACAGTCATGGACTGAAAAGTTTAAGCTACTAGGTAAATTCTTTTTACGTCATCCACGAGGCCTATATAACGTACTGCCAACATTTTGAATGAAAACTACAGTTTATAAAAGGTAGCATTTGCCAGAAATATTTATTTAATTAAACCCTGCTTACATTTTCGTAACTCAAGTGTACAAACTTGTTGGTCCATATTAGCAGTTTTTATGTCTTGTTTATCACGACTAATAATAATAGTGAATCATGTGCATTTCTTTATTCTGTAATACTAAACCAAACTCAATATATTTTTAAGGTTGTTAGAGCTAGCGCCGAGAAGAACATCAAGTCGTGTTTTACAAAAAATAAAACAGAAGGAAGAGGAGACTAAACAGACTACGCATGACGTTAAAGAAGAGGAGGAAAGGAAAGAAACGCCTGATCTTGCTCGGGAGAATCGAGCCAAGCGGAGAAATCTCTTGAGGTATGCATTCATTCTTCTTTTTAATCGACGTAAAAAAAGGAGGAGGTTCTCAAGTCGACCCGTATATAGGTATATATACATTTTTATTTTTTTTTATTTATGACTACGCATAACTTTTTATTGTGTCGTCTGATTTGAAAAATTCTTTTTTTATTAACTGACTTCTTCAAAAAGGAGGAGGTTTTCAATTCGTCGGTATGTTTTTTTTTTTTGTGTATGTTACGCGATTATTCCGCCAATTATGAATCGATTTTGATGATTCTTTTTTTGTTTGGTAGGTCATACTTCAGAGATGGTCCCATATAAATTTTATTAATTTTGCTTGCGTAGTTTTTGAGTTAGCTTCAATAATTACGTATTTTTCCACTTAGTCTTTGTAGACGATATTTTATTTGACTCCGTCACTGTTATTTACATCGCAGGTAGTGGTATTCGAATTTGTGTGGGGTTGGTACCACAACCAAAAAATGAAAAATAAAAACTTTTTACAAAAAAAACCAAAATACTTCCAAAAAACACACAAAAAAAAATATCTTTGTCTTCGGAAGTCGGTGTCTTTGCTTTTCAATTTTCGTTTTTTGCCACCGACTTCCGAAATTAAAGTTATTTTTTAATTAAAGTTTTTATTCTTCTAATGGTGTTCTCAGGCGTATCGCCTTAACATTAACAACACAGTAAAACCCATCATAGTAAAAGTTCTTATAATAATAAACAGTTACCTTGCGCATTTATAAGACTTTTACAAACTTTTTCCCACCGCGTCGGCTGGAAGCCATAGTTAGGATACCAGGGCTTGACATACAGTTAAAAATATGGTATCGTTACAGCCTTCTGATGCAGATATCGTTAACTATTAAATAACGTTATAATATTTAACGTTATGTCTGGCACATTTTACCGTTAAACATACGTAACGTTAAAATCTACGCTATCGAAAAAGTTATCGTTATGATTTAGTTTCGTTACCGTCGCTCTGGATATCGTTAAAAATTTCAGACTGTATCAATGCTAAGACTGTGCCGTACGACTATTTGCGTCTATAATAGGTATTCTTATTCTGTGTTGTGCTTGTTCTTGTGAATATACTTGGTTGGTTTGTCCGCCGGCCGCCTTTGAGAAAACGGGCCGGCAACGTCGCATAAAATAACAAAAATAATACCGGTAATGTTTTACCGCTATTTTTACAATATCATTAAAAATACCGGTAATTTTTACCACAATTTTTAACGTTATTATTATGTTATGCTACTAAGTAACGCTACCAAATCGTACCGATATCCAGATATCTCTACGGAAATACCGTTACTTAACGTTACTTTTAATGTTAATTGGTAACGTTTTCAAGCCCTGTAGGATACGTCGCTTATATTTGGGTTAGAAAGAAAAAAAAACGGGCAAAGTGCGTGTCGGACCACGCACAATGACGGGTTCCGTAGTTGGGATGAATTTATCCCAAGAACAAACATTCGATCTGCAAATGTAGATTTGTACGGACAATATTAAGTGATTTACCATGTTCTTTTAAGACCATAGACTTCTTAAAGGTTTTCTTGTAATCTAAATATAAGCACAATTGTTTTTTTTCAAAATTTTAAGTTCAGCAGTTAAGGAGATAAGGTGGAGGGGAGGTCAATTTACATCTATTTTCTTTAATAACTGTAATAATATATATTCTAAAATTATTAAAATACAATAGCGACCCCTTTCATTTGCTAATGTCAAACAGTACAGATAGCAAAACATTTTTTTTAAATTTGTTGTGCATTTTAGGGCAGTGTTAGATATACATTATATCGTAAAAAAAATATTTGGACTAGTATCATTATTAGGGGAGAGAACAGAGGAATATGTTAATATGGAATGAACGCCAGCGACCACGTGACCGCGTTTCTTCGTAATCCTTGCGAAAACCATATAAAGTAAATCGAAACGAACGCACGCGTCCGACGTCTCGTTCGCACAGATATAGTTGGTGGATGAACATAAAAATCGCGCTATAGTGAAGTCAGTCTAAAATTCTGGACCTAGCCTCAACACTCGTCCTGTTCCCACCTGCCGCAGCCAGTCTCCCCTGTAGCTTCTTCCTTCTGGACTCGGCAGCTGACAAAAAAAATATCCGGGCAACTAAAATCTCAGTTTGTTGATAAGCACTGAGCAACTCCAGCTGGCCGGAACAACCTCATGCATTTTCACCATCTCCGTGCATTGCTGAAATCTTTACTTTTACGCCCATACGTTCAAGGATCCTCGTTCCTCAAAGTCCTCTCTACCAGCTGTAGGCTATGTTCTATGTTGGCAGCGACGTCAGTATTGAAATTAGTGGTTTCCTGTGAGGCCAACATAGTCCAGAAGGCGGCTGTACGGGATTGGGAGAATTTCGCTAGTCACGAATTCTCAGACATCCTCTGTCTAGGTATTGAGGTGGCAATTTCCAAACTAAGAATGAATGACAACACGATTTGACTGTTGTCCCTAGGGACGATGTGTTTATGCCCGTCCGAAAAATTTAATTTAACACTTGTTTTAATGGATCAACTACTTTCGGACGGGCCATACCTTCGTTGACGGACTTGAGAGTACACCCCTGATGGCCTAACTTAGGATCATGCCGTAACCCAACTAAGTTTCGTGATTTGCTGTTGTGAGTGTCCAAGTGCGTTGTTATATGGTGCAACGTGGACATCGCATGGACTCGCATTGTTTCCCGATAATTGGGGGCCAAACCACACTATTGGGAAATAGTGGGAGTTACTAAATTACTTTGCAAATTATAAGTAAAGTGTAATTTTCAGTAGACATTTCGGTCTTATTACAAATAATAAAACTTAAAAAAAAAAATTGACCGACTTCAAAAAAACAAAACAAAAAAGGACTACTGTACTAAAACCAAACGACAAAAGTACTTCTTTAATAATAAGAGAAAAATAAAAAAATAACATTAATTTCGGAAGTCGGTGTCTTTGCTTTTAATTTTAGTTTTTGGCCATGCATTACATACTTCATGGCGAGCCCAGTTGCGTAATGCGCGAATCCACTTGCACTTCAGGACTGAATGGGCATCCTCGAGAGTCGTGGGATAAATCCTCACGTAAAAGATCCACTATTTTTCCACCAAAACGTTTTGTGAACCTATACTTATATCTGAAATCTCCGTCACTCAATTCAAACGGATTCACACGATGACGATGTCTGTAAGATCGCCGAAACGTCTCCAGCATATCCAAATCTTCTTAATCTTTCAAATCCATCAAGTCGATCATGTTTTTTTAATATTTTTATTTAAAATAACACAATAACCAAGACGCCTCGCAAACGTCAAATGAATTAGTACCAAAGATAAACTAGAGGTCTCAGAGGACTAACTTTAGTACTATAGATAGTTCTGGAACTAGTGATAAACTTCATTTTATAATAACGTTTTATTTAGTCATGGTTTAAACCTAGTAACAATCCCAGTACTAAATTTAGATCGCGTTTTGGAATAAGACGGACTGTGTCTGTCTAATGAAGAGCCAAATAGTCGCTGGATTAGATAGTGCTGCAGTGGACATGTTGATGAATCAGCAAGTTGTAGACGGCGCAACATTGTGGAGCCTATGTTTAGCGGTGAACTATGATAGGCCCAGTAGATATCGATATGAGTTAAAATAAAGCTTAGCGCGGACAGTCTGGTGCTTATCTTAAGACCCGTAAAAATAAACTGCAGCCATTTGAGATTCACAGACGAGTTAGTCATACACCCACATGGCGCCAGTTATGTTTAAGTTCCATGTAAAAGGGGGTGAGCCTATTCCCATTATCAGGTTACGTCCCGCGCCCCCCGCCCGTGTTGAGACGCATGTTCGTTGCCCTTGCGTATAGGGTGAAATATTCTTGTGGTAATAGGTACGAGTATATTTTCCTAAAAAAAAAAAAAAGTTGTTTTTTTCCATTGATTTTACGTTCTATAAATGAAACCAAACCACTAGTTTCAAGGATAACGGTGTTTATCCTAACACTCTGTATATCCGGGAAATCCGTTGTGTAGTTCTAAATTTCCCCATGTGCCCACAGAGACATTCAAGTTGCTGTACCAATTACAACAAGCATTTTTGCAGTAGGTACATTGATATGCATAATGTCCCGTTTAAAGAGAATTTTAGATTATTTGGCATTCAAACTTCACTTTAATTTCAGGTCTAAATCTGTTTCGTCGGATTCATCGGAAAGTTCTTCCAGTGTAAAAGAAGAAATGCCTCAGAAAGTAGCAAAGTCGTCAAAAAGCCATGAGAAGCGGTCAAAAAACTCGTCCGCTACTCACAAAGGAGAACCACCACCAGAGCCGCTCATAAAAACGGGAAGGAAAACAAACAATTCGTTGGCGTCTGCTACGGGACAGATCGTAATACCTGACAATGACGAACCCGTCAGCAGTACCCGAAAAAAACTCAAGACATCTCAAATGTATTTATCTGTTATTTGACTCTCATTGTATCAATTCACTATTAACTTAGAGCTACTAACAATCTTTCCTCTTTGCAGATTTGGTCAAACTGACGAGGACATCCAGACTGACATGTATAAAGTTCTGAAACAATTAACTGCTCATGACGATGCATGGCCCTTTATGGATCCTGTGGAAGAGGAATATGCGCCCAATTACTATGCCGTTATCAGGCGGCCGATGGACTTGCGGAAAATGGAAGAACGCCTTGACAGTGGCTATTACACAGACTTTTCTATGTTTAAAGCGGATTTTAAGCTCATTGTTAACAACTGTCGTTTGTACAATGGCCAGGATAATGGTTTGTATAAAATATCTAAACTAATATGATAAAGAGGTAAAATTTGAGAGTTTTCATGTAGTGAGTAACCTACAGAACTACTGATTCGATTCAGAAAAATCTTCACTAATGGGAAGCTACAGTATTGCCGAGTGTCAAAGTTTATATTTTATGTTAAAACAAGATGTTTTACTCGGACAAAGTCGTAACCAGAAGCTAGTAGACTATAATTTCATGCATGCATAATTTCTTATTGTTTGTTTTAAATAAATTTTACTTTTTTCAGAATATACTGTGATGGTAGATAATTTACAAGCTGCATTTGATCGACTGACTGAAAAATATATACATAGACTTTCATCATCTGATGAAGAAATTGCTGTTGAATATCAGTTACCAACTCCATCAAGGAAACACAAACTTAAAACGAATGAATCTCCAAGTCACCACAAGAGAAAAAAGCGAAAGTCTCATTCTGAAGGAGGTAGGCTTTTAGGTTTTTAACTATAATGCCGGCTTTACCGCTGAATAATAAATGGTGATCTACTGGAAACTAAGCTATGTACAGTCGAGAACAGAATTTTTTATCACATTTTTTAAAATTCCTTTTCACTCTGCGGAATAAGGTCTAAGATGTACACACTCATTTCCCTTATTTTACTTTGGAGAATCGGTCAAGGCCGGAACGACATTGTTTAGGGAAAATATGAAAATGAAAAACCGATTAAGACCTATGCTCTTATATTCTATTTCCATTTCCAGGTGAACCCAAGTCCAGTTCGTCAGACATTATACAAGAGGAAAAGCCCGAAGAGGAAGTACCTGAACCAGAAACAAAAAAGATTAAAGAATCTCATAAAAGTAAACAAAGTAAGGGCAAGAAGAAACGCAAAGGTCATCATCGTCATGGTAAACATTCCAAAAATCATAGAAAGGACTCTCATAAATCTGACCACTCCGAATCTAAAACAAGACACAGCAAAAAACAGAAGCATGGTAAGAGCAAAGACAAGGATGGCAAGAAGTCGAAACAAAAGAAGAAAAAGAGCAAACATCACGAGCCTGAAGCCACGGAAGTTTTGAAGCGTAGCGTCTCAGAAGAATCCTTAGAGAGTTCTAATAGGAGTAGGAGTGCCAGCCCATTACCTTCTATTCACACACCGTCGCCGTCGCCCACTGAACTGGATCAAACTGATCCTCCTGATCAACTTGCTGATCCAGATTTTGTCAAAGACAAATACGATAAAATAAAGGAAAGAAGACGGCATGCTGCCAAGGATGCATGGGAATCACTATTTGACTATAAACAAAAAACTGTTGATAAACAAAAGCAAAATATCAATATACCCGAAAAAGAGAAGAATCAAAAACTAAGAGAAACTATTGAAAAGCTGAAAGCTAAAAATGAAAAATATAAAGAAAGTTCATTGTTCAATACTTTATTCTCCTCAAGTCAAAGCAATTTAGATAATTCTGAGTCAAGCAACACAAATGATTTCACGGTCAAAGATATTGAATCCGAAGATGAATCGATAGAAAATATAAAGACTAAGTCTGCACCTAAAAAAGGTAGTAAGAAAAATTCGGCTAAGAACGAGTCTGCTTCTGAAGCGTTAGAACAAGCTGTAAAAGATATAAGCAAATGGCTTGATGATGCTCCAAAAGGTTCCAATGTGAGTTCTCCGTGCGATAGTCCAGCTCAAACTATTTCTACCGAAGACCACGAAAACAGCCGACTGGACGATGAGCTTTCTCAAGGAGAAAAACCTGTCCATATTAGAAAAGAAATTTCTAGAAAACGACCTTCATCGCGTGAGCCAAAGTTGCTTAAAAGAAGAGAAATTCAAAGGACTATTGAAAGACTTCAACCAGGAAAGAGTAAAGGTAACTTGCTTACTAATATGAGTAATAAAAATACAGAAAAAACAGAGGAAGTTCTACCAGTTGGTCCTCAAAACAAAGGTCGTGATGCTCAAAAGGCAGAGGAATCTAGCCCAAAGCTTAGCCTCGGTTCTGTTTTACCAGCTGTTGAGTTCGCTCTAGGTAATGATCACAACTTTGGGAATAGCGATGAAAATAAGACAGAAGATCAAAAAGATAGTAGTAAAACAACAGAAGTTCAGAAAGAAGAGAAAATTGAAGATGCGCCTGTTGAGAAAAAACTAGAGGAAATTATTGTTCTGCCGAACAAAAAAGACGCTGAGGTCGAAACTGAACCGCAAATGATAACTAAACCAAATCAAGAAAAGGCTACGCCTAACCTTAGCGCGTGGTTTAAAGCTTTCGGTGCTCCCAAAAGTACTGGTGCAACTGCTCCTGCTGCGAAGAAGAAACCTGACGAAGTTGATACTGATGAAAAAGTGCCAGAAAATGTAACCACTGATACCAAGGTCAACAGTCCTAAGAATCCAGTCAAATATGACTCTCCGACAGGGCCCGATACTCCGAATCCTGAAGGCAGAGATAGTCCACTGCCTAATGTGGGCACTACGCCGAGGCAAAGAAGAACCAGCACTGGTAGTTCTGTATCAGAGAGATCATCCTTCAGTCAGGATCTTGACTCGCCCAGACATCAAATGTCACACACTTCCCCGCTGCTACGCTCGCCTGCATCTCCGAGGACGGATGATTTCCAAAAGATTACATATCCTATAATAAACGGAACTGTGAGAGCTGGATTCTATCAAGATACAACATCGATGAAAAGCAGCCCAGATAAAAGCTGCAGTCCACGTGAGGCTCCACAGTCCCCTTATTCGCCTTATTCCCAACATGTTTACGCCTCAAACAATGTCACGGGACCATCGACGCCGAATTATTTCGTAGACCATAACAAGAGTCCGCTTCCTGCATATAATCAAAACCCACCTCCCTTCTTTGATAATGCAAAAACTGCAGCAACTAATAAATCCGCACGTGCTCATGATGATTTCGCTCCACTGCCTCCAGATTCATATCAACAAAATCAATATACCGGTCCGTTCTCGCCCGCGTATACACCATACCCACAGAACTCGACAAATTATTCCCAAGTACAAAATTCGCCACAAACGTCGATATCAAATACTCCTGTCCCCACTAATACTACACAAATAATGGCAGATCTTAAAACTGCCCTGTTTCCTGTTAAAAAACGGACTTACAATGAACCAGATCATTCCCCAGTACCTCCCACCTTAAAAGCAGAAAACAAAGAAGTTACACTGGTATCTAGTAAGAATGAATACCAGAAAAATCCATCGTCTTTGCATACAATGACTTCAACCTCAGTTGACGATATAGCATTGGCATTAAGTGAAAAATCTGAATTGGCCAAAATGAATAGCCTACGGGAAAAAGCTTCGATGGAATTTGCCACTGAAAACAGGGAAGTAAAATATGAAATGAATGAATCATTACAGAATAACAAGAATACCATCAACATAGATTTGGATAAGCCAATTGGCATCATTAAAAAAGATAATGTTGACATGGTTAACATGGGTTATTTAAACCCTGAGATTGATCGCAGAAGCAGTAGTGACACACATTCACACGAAGTTGATTACTTGCCACGAGACATATCTAAATCAAGTATGAACCCACAGCAAAAGGGTTATGATGTTGATGCTATTGCTATTAATTTAGGATTAAATAGCCAACATATGCAAAAAAGTATTGCTAAAGCTAACATGAATTCAGGAAATATACCTCCAGCACATAGTCAGTCCCATAATGAAATGAATTTGAACCAAAATATTATTCACGCACATCACAACCCTTACGTAGAAAATATTGGTGGACAGACCGTAAGCAACTTTTCAATAAGCGACATAGATCTGGCGAACAAGAAATTGTATTCTTGTAATACCACTCCATCATCTGCTGCAATAGATTACGGCAATTGGAAAATGACAAGTCATATGCGCAAACAAGACTTGGTACCTTCTGATTACTCTACGCCTTATAGTGCCAACAATGTGGAAAAAATGAAGAATGAAATGAGTGCAATAAGTGCGAATACTATTGCTTATAATAAGAGCCTTCAGCAACAGCAGTATAATTCATATAATGTGGCCAGGCCAACATTACAAAGAACTCAGGAGTTGCAACAAAATCTTCCTGGTGAATTAAGAATACCTAATCCAAGAGGTCATCTTAAAAATGATCACATGACTACTGCATCATCGATAAGTGATACTGATGTTATTGCCAAAAATATAGACACACTTGCCAAATCTCAAAAAACTGACAAACTTGTACAAAATCATCCATTAGTAAGTTCTAATCCGTATAAAACACCATACAGTAATCCTACTTCACTACCCCTTGATACTTTGCGTAACTTGCCTAATATTCCTCAAATGCTAGAAAGATACACTAATGATGAGAGGTATTTGTCCAGTTTTGCAAGTAGCCAAGCAGCTTCATTATACCATGATAAATCATTTCAAATGGCGCAAATGTTTAAGCAGAGTATTTCTTCAGAAATACATCCAGTCAGCACATCTGTTAGTATATATTCCCAACCATCCATGTCAATGAGCAAGGACAATAGTATTTACAAAACATCCAGTGTTGCAGCTTCACAAATAGACACCAAAACAAAAAATAAAAGGAAGAGAACTTCTGACGCTAAACAAACAGCACAGATCAGCCAAGCTTACCATCCTACCTCATGCGGGACAGATGTGTTATCATCGGTGAAGTCGAGCATGATGCCTGGGAATGCATTCAATTTTGGAACATCAACAAACATGGCGTTAAGTAGTGGACTGTATGGAGATAATGGCAGCTTTACAATTGAAGATTTCCGCAATAGTACCGCTAATCAGCTCATGGCAGCCAACTATATGGTTGCAGCAGTTGCTCATCAGCAACGGAATAATGCCGAAGCGAATGCAGATAAGTTAGTGAAACCTGCTCATCAAAACTCGTCTCATACTGCGAGCAGCTTTCCTTTCATTGGCCATTCACAAGTTCGAGCAGGTTATCCCTTTGTAGGAACCGACCCGACGTCGCCACTGTACCAACAGTATCTCCAACGCCATCAGGAAGAGTTACTAAGGCAAACGGGCGCACAAATCATGAGCTTGTACCCCGGCGGTTACCCGCCGACTCTCGGCGTCAGGCAACCGTACGACATCAACCGACCTTCATGGCTCTAGAGAAGT
Organism: Lithophane leautieri; assembly: GCA_949152455.1. NCBI lineage: Eukaryota > Metazoa > Arthropoda > Insecta > Lepidoptera > Noctuidae > Lithophane > Lithophane leautieri. Next base: position 14,075,954 of record OX424458.1, on the reverse strand, counting down.
TGACAGTAGCATAGCTTCCTAACGTGGAATCCTAAATAAATAATCATAAATGTGACTATTGTTATAGGAAATTGTAATTTATGTTGTTTGTAGATTTAATGTAGCATTTTTGTGAAGATATTTTATGATTAATTCTTATTTACATTATTGTAATGGCAATGTTTATTTTATATCATGACAAGTAAATCTTTAAACTATTATTATACTTATTTTATAATAGTATTCACATAGCCTGTGATGACTTGAATGAGACTGCTTCTTACTAACTGTGTCAAGATAATATACATATATAGTGAAGAATCCGTTTGTCTTTCCTATATGTTGAACGATTACCATGTTATTATATGCCCCTAGTTGCGTAGGCTATTTTCTCAAGGTTTATATGTTATCCTTATATGGAGTAGAATACGCTTTTAGTACAATTATCGTATTGCCCATTCCGTATATACTCAAATATATTTTATTAAAAATAATAAAATGTTAAAATTTATAGTACATGATATCTATAATGATTATTATAAAAGAAGCAGTCTTTGCAATATCACTAGGTATTTTATACTCATATAAATATTTTAATGTTAACATTATTTAATTATATTCATTAATAACAATGCTTTTTAAGCTTTTTTAGCTTTAATTTACTGAACATTATTACCATTTTATAAGGTCACATGAAGTAATATTTGTTATTAAATAAATTTAAATTTTACGTTATACTACTTAATTTAGATTGTTGTGTAAATATTTCACTATTTTATTTACGATCAACGTTTTTTAGCAATTTTAAGTATTTTCGTTAAGAAATAATTTAGTTTAAATAAAATTCATGAACTTAGTATTAAAAAATTCATATAAGAATTATTGAAAACAATTCTTCTTGTGTAAAAATAAAGATTTTGAAAATAATTGACGTGTTGATCAAGATAACCTTAGTATTCTTTACCGTACCCTTTATGTTACAAACATCTATTGGTGTGTGGATACCTTTCAACCCTGCTTCTTTCAGGGTAGCCCAAGAATTAATGATTATTTTTTGCAAGTGTTTTTGTGTGATAGGGATATCCGAAGGGTGTAAAACGGAATAAGCCTCCGCTGTCCATCCGCCCTTCTGTCAGCGGGCTGTATCTCATAAACCAAAACTCATTAAATAAAGTTTATAAAAGTGTCGCCTCGATAGAGCGGGGTGGGGTTAGTAAACCCCCCGCCTGAGATACGTCAATTTTTTAAAACGATTTTTGGTGTAACCTAAGTCTCATAAAAAATTTGATAAATGTAATGTAGAGGGAGGTGGAAGAGAGGAGAGCTGTTCACACTGTTGTTATTTCTATTTCGACATTCATAAAAATTTATTTGCACGAGTGTACAGCTGCTAAACTCAATACCATTGACAACTTTTGGTCGGGTTATACGCGGAGATATGGAAAAGTAATGAAAGCTAATTTCTCTTATAATGCAACTTGTACAACATAGGAATCAGAAATTTTCACTCACTATAACGTCTTTAGGGGTACTTATTTTTGTATAAATTGGGAAGATATCACAGTTTTAAATAGGGAAATCTTGAAATGAAAATTTAACACCGTGACTACTGCCACTCCACCAATGGCATGGTATATCTCGTAAACTACTGGCTGGAGTACACTAATTTTGAATTTTGGGTACTAATGTTTTATCTTACAGGGTACTAACTTTCTATATAAGTTTGAGGAAAGCGACAAGTTCTTCAAACGAGTTAACATTCAAAGTCCTGCTGCGAGTGCGCGAAAGTTATCATCGTTGGTTTCTCGGTAAATACAAATGTTTCAGTTTTTATTTTATTTTACGAAATGTATCACTAACGGCCAGTTTCTTCATCAAGAGTAACAGCCAAAGTAAGGTCAAAAAGTCAAAGAAACGGTAAAATTTGTTTATTTTTGACGTTACTTTGATTGTTACTTTTGATGAAGAAACGCCGTTAAAAAGGGTAAGTACTCATTATTTGTTTATCTAGAATAGTTGTAGCATGCTCCCTTTTTCGGCGCTCATGGTGGTCATGCTGAAAGGAGCGTGACCACCTTCAAAGTCGATTTTATCGAAAACTACTAAGGTATAGGCTATTCACATACTGGCTTCCAATTGATGTATTTTCCACTTAAAGAAATATCAACTTTATGCTAGTGTAAATTAAGTTGATTTCAGAATGACTACTATTGAAAAAGTCATAAAAATTTTTGAAGTTGTACCCCAAACTGAACTTTATGTATGGTTACTAAAGTTGTTTTTCCAAAACCTCATATTTGTTTTGCGTCCGTTACCCCAGCAAATTAATGTCGAAATTAGTTATTTAAATATTATAGATAATTATTTGCCCAGCTTAATACTCAATACTCAATATTCAATTTTTATTGCATTCCATATGTTACATAGATGGTACAGTACAGTAAATAAAAGATCGATATGGACCCTGTCGGGCACAGCAAAATTAGGAGAGAGGAAGAGGGCTAAGCAGAAATGTAATATTATTATAAATTATTAGATGTGTTTAATTATGTAGGTAATATATTATTAGGATGCTTCTGTAAGTGTTGCGCACAATTTTTTTTAGTTATTTCACAAAAACATTTCCTGCTAGGGTAACATTACCGCAGCCAGTTTTTTTTTTTTTATGGGAATATTGAAATAAATATTAGCTATTTTATTAGTTTTCTAGATCAGGTAAATGTTGCACCTCAGTTTTAACCTACTTCTTCAAAAAGGAGGAGGTTCTCAATTTGTCTGTTTTTTTTTGTGTTTATTGTTTCGCTATTACTCCGCCAATTATGAATTGATTTGATGATTCTTTTTTTGTTTGGTAGGTCATGCTTCAGAGGTGCTCCCATATAAATTTAGATTGCGTAGTTTTTGAGTTAGCTTCAATATTACGTATTTTTTCCACTTAAAAATTATAACTTACTATGATAATCTTGTTCATAACATTTTTTATTTGGTACTTAATAATAATAGATGTTTTTAATCTTGGTTGCTACTAATCGTCTACCTACGAAATGGACCGCAACTGAACAGTCATAATAATATTACTTTTGACCGCAACAGTCATAATATAACTTTTTTAAAGGGATCCCCAATTAAACTAATTGGTGACTCCTGGTCTAAGGTACCCAAAGGAACATTTGTATACTCACCTGCCGCGAGAGCCGTAAGCTTTTGATCAGGGAATCTTGCATAGGTTTAGGTAGGTATTATATTACTTACATTTTATTTTACGATTGGCTGCTTATTCAAATGTAATTTCGGTACAGTGGAGACTGAGAAGGATTGTAAGATACATAATTATCTCAGCCGAAAATAGTCTCGAGCTCTTTTAGATACAGATGGCTAGTTCTATCTGAATCCTTACACATATTTAATTGTGCACAGTAACTGATGGCGATGGGGTGACTACTACACTTATGAGTATTAGGTTCTATGGCTTTTTTTAATGTTCCAAATTTGCATAACTAATGGACATTAATTTATGCCTTTTCTCCCCATAGGAGTAGACAGAAACACACCACATACAGAATGCCACCCACTACGATCCTTACATACTCCTTTTGCTTTGTTCAGGTTCGTACATCTCTCATTTTATTTCGGGTTTGCATAATTTGTTTTATAATGCGCATAATGCGCTCTAAACTGTGTACAAGTGAAACATCACAAATAAAAGCATTTATTTATAGAAAAGGCGATAAGTGTTCATTTGAACTCTTCAATTCTGAGTGAGGCAGTCAGTATAATTATGATCTATTTGGAGATCCTTTTTGGCAGGAAAGCAATTATTGCTGGAAGGCACATTTTGTAAGAGCATCCAAGATAGAGTTCATAAAAATTTCAATGTAACAAAATATGTTTCTGCTATTATTAAAAAAGTAGATTATTTATCCATACTATAATAAATTTGAAAGCAACTGTCCATCTCTCTGTCTCTGTACTTTTCATGCCTAAACCACTGAACAGATTTCGACGAAATTTGGCAAGGAGATAGATGGCACCCTGGGGAAGGACATAGCATACTTTTAATGGACATACAGCGCGGGCAGAAGCTAGTGTTTTATAAAGCTGTATAACCTGCTGTCTCCTAATTAAATAAAACAATAATGAAGTAGAAAAGTATTTATTTGTATTAAAACCTATTTTGGAAGAAACATTTAAAAAGCTTAAGATTAACTCAGGGGTCAAGCAGGGCACAAAATTTAAACAATTTGTTATCACAAATACACAAACGACATTAATAAATACACAAATAAGGAAAGACAATACTTGTTAGTCTTTAGTTAGATTTAGCTTCACTCTGCTCCTTCCTTTGTTGTACCATTTCTCTGATGTTGTCTTCACTCTCTTTCAGATTTTTCTCTAAATACTGTTTATTGTTTTCTAATTCTGTTGTACGAGCTGTTAATTGAGACTCTCGGGTTTTGAGGTTGTTCTTGACTTCGTTTAGATTTGTAAGAAGAAACATTCTGCCCACGGATTCGTAAGTTTTAGTAGCAGATGGGAATGTACTGATCTCTCGCTGAGTAATATCTACATGTTGCATGACACGCTTCAGTACATCTATTTGAGAATCTATGATCTGAATTTTTTCACTGGTTTCTACCATTTTCAGTTGCAATTCAATAAATGCTTTTTTCAACTCTAAATCTACTGGTTTAGCCATGTTTGATAAATGTAACTACGAATCTGATGGATCTCGCTTCTTCTTCAATGGCGAAGTGAGGTTAGTCATCTGTCATTCATTGTGCTGTCAAATCTGAGGCAAAACGAATAGGGATTCCAAAGTTTTTTTTTAAAGGCATCACGATCGTGATTCCTCTAGAGATGGACACCGGGACACGTGTCGCTGGTGAATACATGGCTTTACTGTTTATTTGATTTGCTTTGATTAGAATATTTTTTGTTTGGTCGCACTTCTTTCGTCCTTCGTGCTATTAGCATTATTTTTCTCTCGCAACCCTGCAATTAAATTTGTGAAACCTTACTTCATTTTTTACCACTCAATCGCAAATGAAAATTAATTATTCTAAAGCCTGTATTTCAGTTATTAAATCCATCTAATGCGATGGTAAGTACTAATATTTATAAATTAATTAATTCAATTATATATTTTTTCCAAGTTTCAAGAAGAAAACAAACATTGTAAGAAAGGTCAGACTTTACTGTAAGGGGCGCTAATTTAATTTGTTTAATTTATAAATACATTGCCTTTTTATTTACATGTTAATACGTATTTATTAGTTCGTTCCTAGTCAAGATTATTGTAGCTTTTATCCATGCAAAAGCATCGAGTAACAAGACTCGGTACCTAATTAAAAATTGGTCATTGCTATCTTGAAAATTGTTTGTTGATCAATTATGAACAGTCTTCTGTTTATGTAATGATTCCGATTATTGTAATCGCAAATAAATTGACTACATTGTGCGTTTATTACTGATGCACATCAGTTGGGATATAATTATCTACTTGTTCTTGTAAACTTGTGTACTATCTGGTGTGTTTATCCTTTTTTCATCAATATTTTTTATCACAGTAGGTACATGCCTTAGTAAGGCCATCATGCCGCGGGATATTCTGAGTGATAGTTTAGCTGTCCTGAGGATAGTTGAGGTATATTTTAATTAAAATTGATTGTTTTCCTTATGTTATTTCATAAGAATTGGATTTTTCAACAATATCACTGAGATCACAGTCCTGAGACTTCTTATTTCAGTTATATTTTGTTATTTTACTGTGCTTTGGGTGATATTCCAAAAAATATGCATGTTGCATCTTTCTAACACATATTGTGATAAAAGTCATCCAATAAGAATGGACATAATTATTTCCTTGCATGCTAAAGAGTACTGAAAAGCAATACCTTTTCTTGAGAGTATTAATTTGTAACTTTTAAATATTTATCTGTAGCTTGCAAATATTGCTACTGAAAATAATGCCTGAATGTTTGGATCTGTTTGATGTGACCAAAAAAGAATATTGACATGGGATATTCATGTTATAAGGATGAGCTATTACATACTGGGTTTGATTCTCAGATTGGCCAAACCATTGTTAGGAAATAAAATCAACAGTAGCAGCTAATTATTGTGAAATTGTGCATGTTTAATGGCAATAGGATTGCTTCGATTTTGGATTTCACATTAAACAGTTACTGTCTATGCTTTAGCTTGGTTTTTTTTCTTTTCTTACCTACTTGGAACACAATGTGATCAAAAATGTATTCACATTGTTTTCTAAGTACCTAGCTAAGATTTAAAAGAATTGGCAATCTGATAATCTAATATTATTCATACATGCACATTGTATTTGAGTAGCTATGCATTCTAATAACAATAACATACAACATAACAAGCTCTATTACACTTATGTTATCAATTTATCTTTTAAATATTATGATTTTAATGATGTACTTAGGTTCTTGTCTCATGTCTCTATTCATTACTAATTACAATGTGAATGACATAGTGTTTGGTAAGCTGTTAAACTTTGATGCTTTCATTCTTTGGGTCCTGATTATTAATTTACTAACAGACAGAACACATTAAATGCAGCATGACATTTACACGAGTATTCTGACATTGTAGCATGCAAGCATTGTTATCAAAGCTCTGCAAACTGTCCTTATGACAGAATCATGGTCACTTTTGTATGTTTTGTGTGTATTGTGCACTTGGCTTGTATGTTGACTTGTGTTTTCTAATTGGTTGAACAGTGTAACAATTGTAGATAGGCCATAAATAAATAAATAAAAATAAATAGACACTGACCTGACCTATGTTTACTAACCAAACATTAGTTCCCATTCTCAACATCATTTAACGCACATAACAACATAACATCACGCCTGTAATCCCTGAATAGTTAGGCAGAGGTGCACTTAAAGTACACCCACATTTCGCCAGTCACGTTTAAGTGCATATAATAGGAGACAAGCCTCTTGCCACCAACCAGGCTCAAATCCAGACTCTGGGCTGCTACTGCTGTATCATTTGAGTAAATTATTGATATTTTGTTTAAAAACTGAAATGGGAATCATCTCCTTAGACATCTAAGGATATTTCTGTTATTTTCTCAGTAAATGAATATAAAGCACTTAGATAATCTAATATTGACCATGATTTTTTGGAATTTATTTAATATTTACCAAGCAAGCCGACATAATGTACAGAGGCGATACAATGCATGTTTGCATCGCCTCTGTACATTATGTCAGCTCCACAAATATTGCTAGCAATATTGAAAACCATTATCAAGTTGGGGAACTTGATTGATAAGTATTATTAAATATTGACTATTGAATTTAAATTCAAATCAGAACTTTGATTCTTTGTCTGATAAATTAAATAGCTATCATATAGCAAGTTGACATAGTGTGTTAATGTGCTCAGCAATCTAGTTCCAAGACTGTAGTAATTCAGAACATCTTTCTACTATAACAATGATGTTTCAGCATGAAGATGAAGAGAACTGGCCACTTGAATCAAAGCCATCATGTAAACAGAGTAATAAGAAATCCTCTAATATTCCCGTGAACAGCCAGAAGACTATAACTAAGGATGACTGTGCCTGTTATTACAACTATGGGTATGATTCATATTTGATTCATCTTATGTCATCAGTCTGGAGGATGTGGAGTTACAGACACCAGGCTGTTATACTATACTATTCTTCATTCTCCGGGCCTTATCCCAATTTATTTGGAGTCGCTACAGCATGTCTTTTCTTCCATACTACTCTATTCAATGTCAGTATCAGTAGTCACTCCCTTTCTACCCATATCATGTTTCACACATATTTTATATATCTTATTTATTCAATCTATACTCTATTTCTTATGAAATAATACAAAAGTGGTGGGCTACTTTTGTTAAGGCAGTAATATCTTTTTTAATTAGAGTTTCAACTCATCTTGATTGACCAATAAAGGTTCATTCAATTAAAGCATCATTGTGATGAATCTCTACTGGAAGGAAACAGTTTATTCCTACACATTACCTTGTCTTATACAATGGAGTTAGATAATATTGTTTTATTCACAACACCCATAAATAATGTTTATAAATAAGGGAGATATTGTTCTTTAACAAATAGTTGTTATTGCATACAATACAAGAGGTCATTAGAGATAATGTTATATGTTATGTTTTCAGTTTACTTAAATACAAATCTTCTGATGTTTTTAAACAAAATGGACTATCAATACATTACAGACAAGTTTATTATTAGCTGCATGTTTAATCATATTCAAGTTTCATACATGAAATGCGTTACTTTCTTTCTAATTTATTATTTTTATACAGTTGTTATAATGAATATTGAATGCTCTATCACAAAACTAAACGAGTTTACTAAACTGGTTTAAAGTTTTTATTGTACCTACTGCCAATGGTCTGAAAGTTGTTATCTTTTAGTTATATTGTAGGTATTCATAATGTACTATAGCGCTTGAAGAGCGCTAGCTATTGAGCAATATTGTATGGGGGCGTGGAATAATAGATGATCAATTTATATTATACTAGCTGTGTCTCGCGGTTTCACCCGCGTAGGTCTCAATCCCGTGGGAATATAGGTATAAAACGTATGTCCTATTCCAGATCATAGTCTACCCTTGTGCCAAATTTCATCTTCTCCAGAGTAGGGAACGTCGCCGAGGCGTCGAACGTTTCGCGTATTGCATTTTTATACTCGTGATATTTTACTGCTACGTGTATACCCTTGATGATAAAACGAATTATTTGAATAAGAATTAATACTACGATACGAATGTAACCAACTTTTGTTTCTACCGGCGATCTAATTAAAATTTATATTACAAAAGCCGCTATTCTGACTTAACTATGGTAGTTAGATATATTCCCACGTGGACTTTTTTGTAGGTAATAATGAGTACTTTCATCATGTAGTACATAATTTTTATGTATCATCTATAGTTTTGTTAGCGCACGCCGAATAATGAATTTTGTAGGCAAAATTTTGCTACTTTGTATTACAATATTGCAATTTTCTTAAGGATCTCTAATTTTTTTGAAAATAAATTATCGCCTATGTTACTCTGATAATTTAGCTTTGTATTGGTGAAAAAATGGTTAAAATCGGTCCGGGAGTTTTGGAGCCTATTCGGTACAAACAAACAAACAAAAAAATCTTTCCTGTTTATAATATTACTATAGCTTTATTTTATATTTGTGACCTTATCTCAGAGAAACGTGCACTCTTCTATATCTATATAAATCAACATGTAAGGTGAAATTCTAGTGCTCGATTGTTTACTTGAATTATATTCATAACACGCGAATGGCACGTAACACACGAGTTCCGCTGGTCAGCAGATACATACATGGATACCATTTGCGTCAACGTCATGTTAAGTCTCTCAACCAGAAAGTTTGTCGCTGGATGAAATGCCGTGATGAAACACGATTTGGCCCCGAAATAAGCTATTAAGTAATCGCCACGTAAAAATGGCCCCTCTATCTGACACTACTTCCTTAACTCCACCAAACTGACAGAAAATATCTTCAATCAAGAACTCGGTCATTCTCTCCGCTGTCCAGGATTGCTACCTTGCAGATTACATAATAATATCTCGTAGCATATTCTACACACGACCACATACCTATTACCACTCAACGACTTTCTAAAAGAACCTAATAAATCAATTCATACTTTCTCTATCAGATGGGTTACTACCACTGGTTGCAGCTGATCCACCTGCTTGGACTTATTCTGCTCCTGGCAAAAAACGTAGCTCCAACTCCTGGCACACTCGTCCTTTTTGCGCACCAATGCACTGATGCGTGTTCAACAATAATACATTTTTTTTTTTTTTTTCCTTGAACTTGTGCAGTATTCGCCGTGTACTGGCTCTGCACCTGTTCTAGTTCCGAAAGGAATCTTAGGCGCTCCACCACTTGTAGTGATTGAAGAGCGCTTGCTGTTTTTGTTTTATTTTTCTAGCAGCCTGTACGTCATAAGGTCGCCTTTTGCATGTAACCTTTACAGTACTTTACGGAGTATTTTATCAAATACTGTCGGGTTTTGTATTGGACGTAGCGTCTGACGTTTCATAAGTGTATACAATATGAATTAAAATATTTTGATTTTGAGTAACTATATCATATTATGTTCATAACCCACACATATTGATGAAAAGTACTAATCTAAGATATAACCTACCTTAATACAAGTTGATCCAAATCCATTCTGCCATGATCGTGTGATTTTGTGGCCAACATTAAATTCGCATTTATAATAGTCTGATCAGTAGAGCTTAAATTCTCATTGCTCACAAAAGTATTGTTTTTACGCAGCCACGGCGAAAACGGAAATGGTAGGCAACATGATCCTGTGTACCAGTACAAGACTAGCAGTCTGCCACCTGCTTCGTCCATCAACCAGTCCTGGGATGAGATAGTGTGCTCAGCACTGCGCATCACCCCCGAAGATATTGCTAATCAGCTGACTCTGCTAGACTTGCCCTGTTTTAAATCTATCAGACCAGAGGAATTGACTACTTGCGGATGGAACAAACTGAACAAGTTGACTGTGGCGCCCAACGTGGTAGCTTTTACTAAAAGATTTAACAGGGTCAGTAAATGAGTTTGTTATTTATTTGCTAATATCTGCAGCCCATAATATAATGCAATCAAGTCAACGTAATTGACTTCAATAATGGTTAAAGAAGTCATCGCATTCGATAATGTCAGTAATTGATCATTGTAGTAGATGAAAACGATCACAATAATTGACCTCATCAGGGGATATTTTTACACTCTTAAGAGGCTGCATAATCAGCCTATAACGTTCCCACTGCTGGGACACAGACCTTTCGGTGAGAGGGAGTGGGCCGTTATCAACCACGCGGGCCCAGTGCGGGTTGATAGATGTCACATGTCTTCGGATTTTTGGTTCTAGGACATGCCGGTTGTCTCACGATGTTTTCCTTCACCGTTTTGAGACCAGTGGTGATGAAAAAATTTACACAAAGTAAAGCTCCTGTCTGGGATCGAACCTATGATCTATGACTCGTAAGTCGCGGCCGTTAACACTGGGCCACCACTGCCCTCGATGACTAAGAGGCTGCAACTCGATGTAATATTATGATGATTATGATTTCCGGCACTGAATAGTTCACATCCTTTCGTCTAGATCCAGTTATGATCTGAGAATGTATACCTACGCAACTGAGACAGTTCTCGCTCTTATCTCAGATGTGTCCTCTTAAATTATCTAATAATAAGACCGTCTGTTAGCAGTCTGTAGGCTGCTTATGTAGCAAGCATTATTTTATTACCTACCTCTAGTTCAGTACACAAAGCGGTATTTATTCAGTATCAATGCTGTTGCGCAGAATCAGTTGCGATAAAAAGTACAACTTCCTATATTCATGACATTGAAATAATAATTTTCAAGTTAACAATACAATATTATTAATGAAATATAATTTTTGTTCTCAGGTCAGTTTTTGGACAGTACAGGAAATACTAAATGGGCAATCGCCGAAAGCACGAGCTGAAATATTGGCACATTTTATTAAAGTAGGAAAAAAGCTGCATGAATTGAATAATCTGCATTCTCTTTTTGCTGTTATCTCCGCGTTGCACAGTGCCAGCATATACAGGTGAAGAAATAATAAAATATCTATAATTTTTTTGTAGATGCCAGTGTAGCATGTGACTCACATTGGTGCAATGCTGTTTGAGACACCAAAAACCTTGTAATTGGTTATTAATTCGGTAAATTGTGCAATCAATGTACATTCTAGTGAATTAATATTTCCTCATTTACAGGCTAACAAAAACATGGGCGTGCTTATCTAAAAAGGATAAACAACAGTTCGATAAACTCGCGGAACTGTTTGGTGAGAAGGACAACTGGACTGCATTGAGGGAATATTTAAGATGTATTCCTTTGCCATGTATTCCATATCTAGGTAAGTAATGTATGGATTGAGTTAATTCACATGGATAATATGTAAAAAACAAAACCATTGTTCCTGGAAAACATTACGCCACCTCTTCTTTATTCAAATACAGATTTGTTTACGAAGGCTTATCTCTATTCTATTCGCAACAAAAAGTTATTTACCAACGGATCCGGGGAATTCCTTGACTTACTGAAGAGTTCATTGGTTGAACTATTCTTAGCGCCGTTTATCATGAGACGATGTTTCATTATGATGTCTAAAATGACGGTATTTTAGCAATTAACACCGTACCGGGTCGTGTCGGGCGCGGGTCGCGACGGCAGTACGGCGGGCTTGTATACAATTGTAATTCCTTGTATTATATTGATGTCATCACACAAGCGCTCGAGCTTGCGCGGAGTGAGAGCGGAGCGGGTCAGGCGCGGATCGGGTCGGGAGCGAGTGAAAATTTTATAAAAATAATAATTTTACTACTTATAACTAAACGCCCTTGGTTTGCCTGTGGTACATTTTTTAACCAAAACTTGGTTTTGAGCCCTTGCTTTTGGTAAAAAGTGTCACCAAAGTCAATTTCTATTAAACGACTTTAAAGTCTATTTTGGAGTACGTAAAGTGTAGTGAAAAATATATAATTTGATAAAATATGATAATTAATCATATTTTATTTATTTACACAGTAGGCATAAAAAGGCATGAAGTCTCTTTGATAAGATTTAAAAAATCCCACACCTCTGCTCGGGTGAAAATAGAGAATGCTCATTTAATAGTATAGGATAGCTCATACTAATTATAAGTACTAATTCTATGCTGCCATGATAGTATTTACTAATTCCATACTGCCCTGTCATTAGTCTGACTAGTAAATCGTTCACTGTGGCGCACATTACTGCACTAGTGCGGTAGTATAAAGTAAAAAGCACGCGTATTTAATAAACTGCATTATTGAACCTAAAAGCAGTTCAATAAGAGCAAGTGTGTTGAAAATAAATTTATTTCACTCGCAAAGTACAATTAAAACTTAATCTATGAAGTACAATATTTATTAAGGTATTTGATGGTTGTACAGCAACACATAGTAGATGATATACCAACTCCCAAACTAAGTGAAACTTGTTTTTTGGGAGTTACTGGTTCTTAAGATGCAGGATTCACATAGACACAACCCTGTATCCTAGGAATTGACTTTAACACATAAGAGTAAACAAATTAAATCAAGATTCCGAATCATACATTGACCAATAAATTATAATATCTACATAATCTAAAAATGTAAATTATCATAATTATATGTTTCCAGGATAGATCGGTAATAATATCTAAGTATGTACATTCATTAATATCTGTTCTCAAGAAAACAGCAAACATTATATGATCATCTGTGGAAGTCAGGAATCACCAAAACTATCTGACGAGACAAGTGACGCCAAAATATGTATAGGATACCGCATCGGCTTCAAAAGATGTGTCCTCTCATCTTGCGTTATAAATATCTGGCTAGTCACACACAGTATAATATTTCAAGTTTTTTTTTTATATCGCAATCAATGCCGCTCATATTGCAAAAATATGTAATATCTCACATGAAAACATAAATTAATTACGGTAATGTTTGAAAGTAGCAATGTCAATAATAAACAATTTTAAGATTATCAAATTATTCCTTACCTTTGCAGTTTACCTATATTTGTCTACTAATCATATTTATGTGTTCTACAGGTATATTTTTGACGGATCTTGTATACATCGACATCGCACATCCCCCGGATTCGCCCCACCGCGTCGCAAAGATGGCAGTTGTTTTGAAAGCGCTCGAGAAGTACCAAACGTCGGAGTATGACATCGCTCCTTTGCCCCACGTATCTAACTACCTGAACAGTGTACGTTATATTGAAGAACTACAGAAATTCCTCGAAGATGATCAGTACAAGTAAGTATTGTGAATATTTAAGTATTAAAATTTTAAGTAGGTACTGATTTTTTGGAGTAAATAATGTTAAGACGGTAGCACGCGATAAGTCTGTAGTGTTAAAAAGTTGTAATATACGATAAATTATCTTACGCGTAATCACAATTTTGCATTTAACCAAATTAAAAAGTACCAATCATAAAGAACTTCGTCCTGTATGTGTCTGTCTGTCTGAAGGCGATAAACTCAAAAACTACCTAACAGTTTTTCATACGGTTTTCGCCAATGGGCGGAGTGACTCATGAGGAAGGTGCAGGTGTTTATTAAGGTTTTGTGTAAACAGGCTGAAGAATGACCATAATTGTTGAAAATTCGGAAAAAAACATGTGGACTAATGCTTTACTGGCGTGCGCCGCGTAAACCAATAGAGTTGTATGAAATCAATGTATTACAAAATTAATACATTGTTTACCTGATTTAACACATAGGGTACTTTTAATCCCAGTAGTACGTTCCCGTGGGATATTTTCCGACATCCATGCGGTCGAAGCCTCGGGAAAAACCTAGTTTAGGTATAAGAGTGATACATGCATGCATTCTTAGCCGTTGACGCAAATAAAAGCACGATTGTAACCACTTTTAAGTGTCTAGGTCCCCACCTACGTAAGGTGTGCTAGTCGGTATGGTCGGGCCACATTCGCTATTTAGTGTCAGCGCACACCTAGAACAGAGCAGAGCATTTTCTGAGACTACTGAAAAATGAATCTTGTGATAATTCCATACATTGCAAAATTAAATACACGTTGAGCGTCCAACTTGATGCTCGACCATGCTCGTCGAGCTCGCGTGTTCGTGTATTCTCAGGAAATGCTCGGCTCTTGGTGGACGCTGACCCTTAGGCGGCGCAATGCATCCGTTAATTTTCATGTTCTAGAACTACGCTCTAATTCTGCTACTCAGTTAACAGAATCAGAGCGTAATTCTCTGTACTATTTCAACTGTAATCACAGTGTTTGATAGCCCTCAAACCAGTAACGAGTCGATCCTAGTCAGTTAAGTTCTTTACGTGCAGGTCTTAAAGGGTCAGCATAGCAAAATAGTTTGCTTTGAGCTATCACCATCATTCATCTTTCTCCTGTCCTTAAATCAGTTTAGTCTTCTTACAGATCAATATGCTTTTTAGGTCTGCTTTTTTACTTTTCAACTTAACACGGTCTTTTGTGTCTTCATTATTCAGCATCACATGTTAAAATAGTAATTCGAGCACCTGCGATTTAAAAATAACCTCGAAAAACACTGTTTATGTGTTATGAAATTTACCCAGGCGAATGTTTTGTGCTTATTTGTTATTTCATACTATTTTGTTTATGAGATTAGCTGACATAATAGATTCTGTTTTTGATAATGCATTAAACGAGATCCCTAACTGTGCGTTTGCACTGGCGAAACATTCAAATAAAAACATGTTGAAATGTCTATTTCCTGTCAAACATTGTGTCGAACATTGAGAGAAAATATGAATGAATTAATTAATTAATGTTTTACCAATGGAATCGCACAGTAATATAATCAATTGCATGGCAGGTGATGTGCAGGTCAGCCTGACATGCACATCACCTGGTACAGACAATGGTTGTCGCAGTTCATGCGATTCTGTATAATATTGAGCTGCTATAAGAGTTATAGCAACACCCCTGAGTTTTACCCCTGTGCTCGTATGCTTCAAAATAAAACTTACTAGTCAAAACAGTATTCAAGTACCTACTTTTTAAATTCTAACAAGATATTTTATTACAGGCTATCGCTAAAATTGGAGCCTCCTTCACCCGTAGGCAGTTGCGCTGGTTCCAAGGAGTCCGTGAAGGAAGTGATAACCCAGGGAGCGTCGAACACGGCCAACATATCACCATCCCACAAGCTAGGATCCGGCTCGCTTCGCCTGCAGGGCTCCTGTCACCAGGGCAAGTTCATCCCGACACATCGGAAGTGCCGATCCCTCGGTTCCAAGTACGTTCAAACTATTTGAATAAAGCAATTTTGTGTCTAATATTTCATATTTCGGATTAACACTCATTGCTACCTTGTAGAGTCCTGTTTTAACTTGGATATGCTGAAAAATTAATTTCTAATTCAATATTTTGTTGATACATAAACATTATATTCGGTATTGGGTAAAAATAGTATGTTTTTGTTTCTGAATTATGATTTATTTTTTAGCTTTTTAAATATATTATTCCAAAAATAATTTTGGTATCATAAGAATATTATAAATTATTGGTCTGGGCAATTGCCTCAATCTTTTGTTTGTTAGTATAAATCACATATCATTTTCATTCTTAAATTAAAGCTAAGAAAGGGCCACAAAAAAAATAACGCTATTTAAATGTAGAACAATCAAACTTTTGGTAAATCGCTAATCTACTGCCATCATCATGCTGGTTTTTTTTACTTTTAATTTTCATGTCGTCAACATACTATGTTAAGCTTAAAAATAATTATGGTATTATGAATATCTTCAAAATTCTTGGCAAAAGTCGGCGAGTTCTTTAGTGTATATTAAGACAACCTAGTTATAGCCATTATTGGAAAAAGGAACAAAATGAAATCTTTTCAGTACCGTCTGGAAAGAGATGACCTCTTCAGTTTTCAGTTTGTATCTCCCTAACTTGCATATTGCGATATCTAAAGTGATGAGTTTCTGTAGCCACTATTGGGTATTTCTTAATGTAGGGAAGCGCAAGCAGGGATTTCGGGATTTACTAGAATTTACTAGAGCACGGCAGAATAACATAATGGTGGCAACCTTGTACCTTGTGAAGTACTCCCACCATACCTGAGCCCTGTATATAGGGTCAAAGGTATAGGGAAGCAGATAAGATTACTAAAAAAAAAAATCGATCGTTAGAAAAACTCGAGCGCGTCAGATTAAGGTAAGTTAGTTACATGCAAATAAGTATTAATAATAAGCATTTCAATAATCTGACAATTTAAGCATGACATAAGAAAACGGGAGAGACATAAAGTTGCAAAAAAAAAAACGTCACCTGAAAATTCTCGAGCGTGGTAATTTTTTTTTTTAAAGTAGGTTATGCAGGTTCTTCGAAATAATATAATCTGCCGATTTGCACAAGCCGAAGTAGCTAAATCATTAATAAAGTGTGGTGCATGCAGTCGCTGAGAACTTTGTATTTCCCACTTCGTGGTATGGGAAATACATCTCTCTCTCTCTCTATCTCTCACTCTCTCGCACCATCCCCATAGTACGTTCCGCGGCCATGATGTCATCACAGCTGATCACAACAACGCGTGCATGTACGTTTTCGTTTTTATTGTGTTTAAAAAACGTTAATTAGAAGAAATACCACAGACCTAGATATGTTTTAGTAACCTATTCTTCAAGAGTCATAAAAAAGTAAGAAATCGACACGTGTTTCACCTCTCAACGAGGCATCCTCAGGATGTCGATTGACCAGTTGCAAACCAGAACACGTGTTGCTTCACCGAGCGCTGGACGCAGAGTGTATCAAATCGCCCGTAGGGGTGAGGCGTATTTATCGTAACAGATAGAAATAACGGGTATTTAAAAATCACAAATAGCAATTGCCCCTACCGATATAAATATCTGTTACCTAAAATAACAGGTCCTCAAAAACTGTGACCGCGCGACTGTTACTGTACTGACCTGTTCCCGCTACTGCTATTGGCTGTTATTCTGTTCTGTTACTTCAATAGATCAGTCCCCCACAGGCTACGGCTGTTACTCGCATACACATACTCACACAAAGGAATGAATGAATATGTTTACTTCTCACTCTTACTAAAACGGTTAAACTACGCTAGAAAGAGAAGCACTTAGTATTTATTATCCCTAAAATACAGTTGGTGGTCTTACAAGAACAAACATTTTCGAAAATGTGACTCTTAAATTAGGTCGTGTTACTTGTTACTGATCACATCAGTGAGTGAGTGAGTGACAAATTTAAAAAAAACTTAAAATTTTATTATATTTTTCTGTATGGCAATTTGATTTGCAACCAAGAAAATTTTGAGTGCTCGCAAGATATATCTACACGCGGCTCAAATCGGAACTATTCGTAGGACGCGCCTCCGCGCCGTCTTGTCGTCTAAGTTTTAGAATTATTTAATAATTCATATTGATGTAAGATTAATTAATTATTGATATACATATTTTATTTTAAATTATAAATTAAATAAAATAACTATTATATTTTATTTATTACAATATAAAATAATGTACGCCACCAGTCGCGCGCAGACTTATCTTGCGCGTATTCTATTGATCGTATCCGAATGCCTTTAAACTGTGATTTGACGCAATTTTAATCGCAAAATATTAATTTACGAATATTTTGCTAAACCAGACCTTCTAAATTTTCAAGTTATTGTGGATTGAATTTGCCTGGTTTGTTTGTTATTGTTGACTTGCAAAAACTTTAATTCTGTACGATTTTCTTTGTAATGCAACCAAAAATATTATAGTGATCGTCTCCGGACGCCTTTATTATCTTTGGTTTAATGTTTGATTTAAACGAAAAGAAACAAAAAAGGTATTCAATGGAGATATCAATACGTAATACGTATTTATCGTCCGTACAAAAATAACAGGCTGTGATTTAATACCAGGCTGTGATATAATAACAGGCTGTGATTTAATAACAGATATTTGTACCTGTTATTTTTGTGTAACAGTAACAGTGATAACAGATATCGTGATTTACCTGTTACAACACATCTCTAATCGCCCGTCACCCCCACTTATATAGGATTGCTGCTCGGCGCTACTCGGCTTGGATCGTTATCAGTGCGATAAGCGCGATAAGGGGCGAACAATTGCAACAAAGGCGACCTTGGAATACTGGTATTTAATTCGTTCAACAGTGTAACGGCGGACGCTGTATTATTTTTTACAATGTCTAAATTCTCTAATATAGACATTTTGAATCCTTTATCACATGTGTGTAAAATTTTGGAAGTGTTATTATTATTTAATGAATGACCTGAATCTATTAAGTTTTGAAAGATCCCATTTGGCTCAACATGTAATCGTGTTGATTTCTTACAGAGTTTTTTATGAGTCTTGAAGAATAGTTAAGCGGAATATGTTACTAAAATATCTACGTCTATTGTATTTTATAATGGATTTCCGCAAATTCATGCCTGAATCAATTAACTATCAGTGACAATAGTTCAAATTGTGCATTTTGTGGTGAAAAAACATGTGAAAAAATAATAAATAAAAATTTAAAAAAGTTCAAACTGTCAGATAAGGAAATTCCTCCATATAATTGTCAGATTATGGGTCAGTACGACAAGGACATCAAGATGAAGCGTCTGTAATAATCTGACGCGCTCGAGTATTTCAAGGTCACGATTTTTTGTTTGCATTTTTAAAAATCGGTCATGGCTTTTGGTCGCGTCCAAATTTTCTGAACTGGAACTACTGGAGGGTTCACTTAACATCCCATATCAATGTCTGATGCGCTCAATTTTTTTTCCTCTCTTTTGGACCCCTTCGTACGTCCACCCCCACCATGCAAACCGGCAGATTAATATTTTTCCTCTATCAGACGTGGGGCACATACACTATTAATATCTGACGCGCTCGAGTATTTCCTCGTAACTGTTTTTTTTACATTTTTGGAAATCTGTACACGCTCTCACCACCTGTGAAAGGGTATTATACTTCACATAAACTTTTTTTTTTTTTAGCATCTAACCTTCACAATCCAATAGGTCCCCACGACGTTCGAGTAAATCCCTATTTAGCATCATGGCCTCCCCTACTATTAGTTTTATACTTGTTTTGATTGCAAGAGACCTCTTTATGGTTCCAAAAGATTTATATTTCAGATCAATAGGTATAGATGGCCGTATAAATTCCGATACGTCATACTTCAGCCAAACTATTTTACTGTTTGTCACAACCTTTTCTAAGGTAATCCGTAGCGGGCTGCAGGTGGCAGCAGCAGGCGACGGCGACGTGTCGCCGCGACACGACAGATTTCCATGAATTTCTCTGAGTTACCTTCCGTAGCTAGCGACACGTCGGTTTTATATACATTTACCCAGTCGTGTCGCGACGTCACGTCGCCTGCGGTCGAATACGGAATTGTTCCTATAACCTTATGATGCCAGTCAACAATTCGTTAGAGAAGTTGAAGTATCAAGATATTTATGTGATGATGATATACGAGTACTTACCTATGCAATATTACGTTCGCGTTTGTAACTTAACTTTCATAAGTTTTAATTGAATAATAATAGTAAATGTTTAATCTGTAATTACCATTCAAATCTGTGGTGTAAGCAACTAAGCACCAAAAAAAAAAAAGGATTCAGAACCTATTTAGTAGATTATTTTTCAGTTATGGTCCAGCCAGATTACCAATTTATTGGAGTAAGTTCTTTTACTAGCTTGCTTTATTTTGCTGAATTCTTGACAGCCTCGTAGCTTCAGCGGTGGCAAATGCGACTGCTGAGCTGAGGTGTCCTGGGCCTAGTCCCCGGGTCAGCCAGTGTCATTGTGTTTTCAATTAAGAAATTCTCAGTAGCAAACACCGGGCGTGTTTGCATTCGTTCTCGATTATGACAATATGCTATCCCTCAATAACATGTGAGCTAGATATAACTTGGCGAAATGTGGATGTATGTACAGTCACGGACTTTAATTGATGAGACACTTTCAAACTTTTCAATTTTGCAGTTTCATACATTCACGAGATTACACGATTAAACACGAACTTAAATCGCATGCTCGTAAACAAGATGACAAATTACTAGTAATCGGAAATGGTCTTGTCCATAGAGGTTGACTAATAAATTCTCAATGATAAATAAATACAATGTTTATCCAATCTATTTGATACTGACCTCCTTTGAATCAGAGCTCATGAACACGATAATTCTGAAAACCTATCCGAAGACAGTGACAGTTGAAATGTCGATGTCACAGACGCTATTTTAGAATTTGTCGAAATGACTTATTAAAATTTCTTCATGCGCTAACGTTACTATGGTTACGATAAAAAAAATCGTCGTTAGGTTACGGTTGCTAGATCTACAATTGGTTGACTTTGGGTAGTCACTCTGCTGTCAAGTTGGTAGTTCTAGCTCTCAGGATAGCCAACCGGTAAAGATATTAAATATAATTTTCTTCTATAATATGAAGACTATGACTTTCCGTGTCTGGATGTACGAGTATAACCGACGAAGCCCAATTTGCATTACACGGCTAAAATACGAACAGTGCCAAGTGGCTCATCAATTAAAGTCCGTGACTGTACCTACTATCTCTGCATAACTTTTCTGAGAATACAGGTGTGAGTCTATTTTATGTTGTTCGGTTCCTAACTCAATGGATACAAATACTAGCATTACTAATAGCATTATACAATCTCCCTGTGAGTCAGGTCAGGCGTAGCTTGTCCGGCCTATTTACTCGGCATACTGCGTTACCCCTCACTCTAGGATCAATACAATGGACAGACACTTTAAGTATTCAATATATGCTGCAAGTCAATCTGTACAATAATATATAAAATCTTTATTTGCTTTTCTTGTTAAATGTTAGTTTGTAGCAGTATTTTTGTAGTTAATTTCGTAATTTTTGATGTTGGATTGCAATATATTGTTTCTTTGTGTTATAATTAATCACAGTAGTTAAATACAAATAAGGGCTCGGATTAATATGG
This sequence comes from Lithophane leautieri, assembly GCA_949152455.1. Classification (NCBI taxonomy): domain Eukaryota; kingdom Metazoa; phylum Arthropoda; class Insecta; order Lepidoptera; family Noctuidae; genus Lithophane; species Lithophane leautieri. The sequence continues at coordinate 14,054,397 of OX424458.1, read as the reverse complement.
TGTTAATAGAGATTTTATATTACATCTACTGGATGATTACAGTGAGATATCAATCCGGGGTCTATTTTGTAGATAATGCTACCGAAAAGCTCGAATATGGATATACATTCAGTCAAAAAAGAATCGGGAATGGATGATTTGTTTATGGTTAAAAATCATTTTTTTGTTTTTTTTTTTGTTGTTACATTGGCGCAACTGTTTTCCATTTTGAGGCGGGGTTTGAGTTGCATCTGTTGTTTAGATTAAATACAGTGCTGTTTTTAGTTATATCATAACTAGTGTGTATTGCGAATTTCATATAATGGACAAAAACGTCGAACAAAGCGTTTGTCTTAAATTTTGCATCGCCAATGGAATTTTGTGTTCGGGGTCACTGAAAATGTTACAGAAGGCTTACGGTGAATCAACTTTATCAAAAACACGTGCTTAAAAGTGGTACAAAGCGTTCAAAGGCGGTCGAGATGTGATGAAATATTTGCGTCGCTCTGGTAGGCCATCAACGTTTGCAACTGAAGTTAACATTTTTGACCAAGAACTCAACAAATACCATCGAGCAACCACCTTGTTCATCAGAAATGGCTCCAGCGGACTTCTAGCTTTTTTCTAAACTCAAATTACCACTTCGTGGCACCCGTTTTCATTCGATAGAAGACTTATAGGTAAATTCGCGGCGAGGATTGAACTCAATTCCGGAAAAAGCGTTTAAAAAATGTTGTAATGATTGGATTATTCGTTGGCATAAGTGTTTCGTTTCTGAAGGAGCATACTTTGAAGGTGATAAAATAAATTTTGGATGAATAACTAACATTTTGTGTATTATTGATCTTTTCCCGTTACTATTTTGACAGAGTAGTATACCAACATTGGCTCGTTTGACTGTCTCGTTGGACTAGCAGTTGCAAGCGCTACTGCTAACCACGAGGTCCTGGGTTCGATACCCAAATCTGGCAAAGTGTTTTTGGGTTTTTCCATCAGTAATTTCTCAGTTGATTGCAATAAGCTCGAACCTTGTTACATGGGATTTAATAAACATTACTGGGGAAATGCCTTATCCTTCCAGGAAAACGGGCGTAATATATGTACTAGCTGCGCCCCGCGGTTTCACCCGCGTAAGTCTCGATCTCGTGGGGTTATCGGAATAAAAAGTCATGATCTATCCCTGTACCAAATTTCATCCAAATCCGTTCAGCCGTTTTAGCGTGAAAGCGTAACAAACAAACAAACAAACTCACTTTCGTATTTATAATATTATTAAGTTAGGATGCGTAAAATCCTTAGGGTTAGGAGTGTTATGGTGGAATCCCACGATCGGCAATATTGCAGACAGACACACACGGCAGACGACCACAGACCGCCACGCACCGCGCACCGAGGCGCTTCCGATACCCCAAACGTACACCTCACGGTCCGTCGTCCGGGCTCGTCGGTGTCCGTCCGCAAAATCGCAGATAGTCGGATCTCGGCATTACAAAGCCGACCCAAAGCAATTATTACACAAATACCTATTTGGCTTTGAAAGCTGGAGTTTGCCGATGGATAAAAGCAATTGCTACACATACCTACTTATTCGGATTTGAAAGCTGGAGTTCGCCGATGCAAACTCCATTCGGCATCTACCCTTGCTGAATCATGTTTGGGTCGGCTTGGCACAATTCGCGCTAATCTGAGCTACTTTTCCCGAACATAGGTACAGGATCAACTAAAATTAGGTAGCGAAACTCCGCAGATGTGATGAGTATCGAATTATCGATATCTAAACATGATAAAACAAAAAATAAATTAATTTGATAATGATTTTATGTGGGGTCATCGACCGCAGTCACTTGAAATATCAATTTGGAATATCAGCTGTTGTTGTGTGAACTTCACAGACGTAATGGGTATCGATATCTAAACATGATAAAACAGATTTTCTCAACTCATGCTTAAAGCAAATGAGGTCGTTGAACTCGCCCCAAAGGTTTATTTATCAGGTTTAGATATCGATAGTTCGATAGCCATTACGTCTGCAGAGTTTCGCTAGCAAAAATTTGACCCTGTATATCTACATAATATATATATTCGATTTGCCGCCGGCTGTGCCTAATGGTGGTACTTCACATCGCTATTCGTGTTCGCGCATTCGTCTAATTTGCCCAAATACGACGTGAAGTTACTCTATTCGCCTATATTGGCCTATTTTTCACGCATAAGACGAATATGCAAATACACGCCCACTCGTGTCCGCCGGTTGTCGGTTTTTGGTCACATATCAAAAGATTGCGAATGTACCGAATAAGTTCGTTTACCGTCCACACATAGCTTGCTCAGTAGAGTGCGGTTTGTTAATTAACACAGGAAATAATAATTCGTTGCTACCGTCAACACGTCCATCTTTGCGTTCAGATAAGCATACTTAATTATATTTAGATAGCAAAAAAATTTTTAATAAAAAAAAAATTGTTGTTCATGACGGTGTGTGGACGGTGTGTTCGAGTTATTCGGACTTATACACTATATAGCCGAATAAAACACATAAAAAACGCGAATACCGAATAGCGATTTGAAGTGCCACCATCATAATGCCTAGCCGAACAAGTGTGTAGCGCCGGTTCAAATACTGAAGGGATCATAAAGAATCCCAAGCATGTTATGAAACGCTTACTTAGTCGCCGTTATTCGTGTAATTAAATACATAAACTGGTTGTTATACGAATTGTTCTCTCCAATTATTGCATTTGACCTAAAATGGCCGCTTTATTCTTTGGAAACTTTAAACTTCTGTCCCTGGTCATTGTCTTGCGAGAGCTCGCTTTATGAGTTACGACAAAGCTTTCTTTATTTCGCACCTCTGTGAACGGAACACAGTGAAAAGATAATATATAGGGGACTATTGTGTTATAGGTATGTAAACACGAATACGTAATAATTGTCAGAATTTTTAAGAAAAAATTGATTGACAAGGAAGGAACAATGGAACAATATATTATATCTATACATAATATAAATTAAAGTCGCTTTTTGTGTTTTTCTGTATGTCCGCGTTGTTATTTTAAACCACGCAACAGAGTTTGATGAGGTTTCCACCGTCGTTTAGAGAATTTATTCCGGAAGGTTTATGCGTAAAAAATGTTAATATTAAAGTTATAACTAAGAAATCTCGATGTTTTGTCAAGTCGTAAAAACCGTGCGAAGCAGGATCGGGTCACTAGTAAGGTTATGTAACTTATTATCCGGAGGTGGAAAACCAGTCCATAAATCATAAAATGTTTAAGTCTCTCAGTCGATTTTATAAAAGTAATAACGACAGGTGTACTATTCCCATAGTGTACTGATAGAAACTCCCGTTCTAGGCAATTCGAAAAAGTTGTTTCAAGAGAAAAGTCTAGACTTGCGTTAACCTTTCGTATAGAAAGATAAAAAAAAAAGAAAGAAAAAAAAACGACGATGATGATACGCTGTAGGTTCGGTGGGTGTGGTACAGCGTTCAGTTCACAATCAATGATAAAAATGAAATGGTAAATCCTCGCTCTAATTTAATTTCTGACCCAATAAACTTGTTCAGAAATCGAATCATGCTACTTTCAGTTCAGTCGTTCGTTAATCTTGTTAAAAATCAATGAAATCGCGTTGGAACTAGGCTAAATAAGCGAACGTATCTGAAATGGGATGGTTTCACTCTTATCATATATACAGAATGTATTAATGTCGGGTCGGAGGCACGTCAGGCCTTTGAGTAATTACTACACGCTATCACATCTTCTAATTCAGAAGTAGTCTTGCATTTCGATTCGCTTAAGATTTCATTGCAATCCTGCGACAGACGACTTCAGCTGCAAATCCCTACTAGGGAAGATTTTGAAGGCTATATTTGTTTTAACTTAAAAACTATTTAAATACTGTATATTTATATCAACCCATATTCGAGCATTGGTAGCAATTATAATACCGAAATATAATGTGTTAACTTATAAATGTATTACTTTTTCAGTACCCTATTTTTTTTTCTTAATATTTATCTAATCTTACTACCCTCACTTTCCACTCATTATTTTTGATTTTGATATTTTGGATGAAATATCCCGGAACACATTGGCACAAAAATATGTAACAAAATCAAAATTTAAGGCGTTTTCAAATTATAACCCTGAGACATAATCATGTTTTATTTATGAAGAAAAATTATAATTATGTACCTACATTGTATTTTTCCTCTTGCGATTGGCACCTAGGTTTCGTAGCGCGAGCTTGCCAAGAAATTTTCACAAGGTCAATTTTGGTATTGGGTGAGTCTTTTCCTAGTTATGGACACCGAGGCTTGCGTTGTAATGTTATGTAGACAACGATTATATATGATATGTATATTTTATTCAAATTGTTGTAGAAATATAAAAAGTAATTTTAAGCATGTTTTCTTTTCGTACTTTCTTGTGTTTGCCGGGCACAAAGTTCGAAACTTGACGGGAAGTCAAACTTATCGTGTTGCGGCACACGTAGGTACTATTGAACTTAATATTTTGTTCAATAAGATGTGACTAACCCGCTGACTCTTTTTAATTTGGTGCTTAATAAATTGTTCACAAGTATGAAGAAGTTCGTGTATCGTCAAAATATAAACACCATGGGTCCAGACCCACAGACCGGATATCAAAACATTCCATCATCACACTTGCCATAATTATTATACCAGTATAGAACACAGAGCCTAATTGCAGACTGATTGCAACCCACTCGGGTGCTCGTAAAGCCGCGGTCGCGCCGAGCATTCCCACCACAGGCCTCATCGTATCGACGGTTCTCACGGCCTGTCGGCCTGGCCTGCCACGATCTGGCCTGTGAGAAAGCGAGCCACGGGTCCGCAGCATTATATTGACGTTAACCTATTTCATTACCTTAGTATTGTTTATACCACTAAACACAAATACTTCATACTAAGAACATTGTTCAAGTTGTGATATTTACCCTGAAATTCTCCATCGACGTTTCACATTCATACGTGTCATGTTGCTTTCCATATTGAACTCGATCTTTGTGTCTAGCATTTGCATAAGAAGGCATCTTGGAACACTACTTTGCTAATTGGTTTGCAAATGGATGAACTGAATAAACAAAATAAAAACACAACTTTCCTCAATGTATTTTCATAGTAACCAGAAACCGAGCTCGCATAACCCCTTTTTAAATAACATTTTTTTCTTCAATGTGCCTTCTTCATTTTAATAAAGGTGTAGTCTATAAATAAATTATTTGCAGTATTGTAAAGTTTTTACTTATATATAAAAAAAAAACAGCTTATACAGTTTGAACTAATTGGCGCTTACATGTAAAGTGCAGTTAGTTGATAGAGCGTAACAAATTAGTTAGAAGGGAGGGACTATTTTGTTGATCAACTTGTTAAAGGTGTTTTTATCAAACATTATCAGGAAAATATACGATATAATATTATCCTTCATAGATCAACATCTAACTTGGTACCTAATCAAATTAGTCGACGTTTTTAAGTCCCTTGAAATTTTAAAACTTTGAATATAAATAAGTCTAAATTGCTTGGTGACGTTCGTAATAGTATTCAGGCAGTGCACGTAATCAAATGTAGATTGCCTACTCAGGAGACTATGTATTTGCGTACCTACATGATTGCATATTTTTACTATGTATTTCTTTACTCAGTAGCCGTGTACCTACCTACTATTATCGACAATATCACCGAAGTTCGAATATATGAATTGAATTCATATATTTTATGGGATACGTCAAGTTCAAATATAACAACATAGTAGATGTTTTTAAAATTACTTTCATATGAAAAGGATCCTTATTAAAAAAAGTTTAGGCGGCTCATTTAGGTGGATTTGTGTTATATAATAAAACTGAAATTCTTAATGAAGACATAAATTAAATAGAATATAATATTATCATCAAAATATAATCGCCTTTCCCATTTAAAATTTAGTAAAACCAAACTTAATGGACGATCTTTCTATGTTATATTTATTTAGGAGACATAGTTTATAATAATAAAAATGTGTAATATAACTTAAACTAGCGGTAATGGTGTACAGCCCGCATAACAAGACATAAGTTTTGCGTTTGTACGCAAACGCGTATTGTATCAACATTTTATATGTTTGCGACATGAAAGACCGTATCCTAACCAAAGCGATCGTTGCACACGCGTTTGTCGTGTTCGTTTTGTTCCTCGTGTGGGCTAACCTATCATTCGAACGTGTCCCGGCGCAAATTTCCGACCAAAATGAACACAATGTCGCCTTTCAGTTGATTCGGCGTCCACATACACAGACACAAAGCTCAGTCTCTCTATTACTCTCGTTGTGCGGGCTGTTTGTACCAATTTTTAGTTTAAATACAACTTTAAAGATGATTATGTCTATTGGACGCCGGCGAATACAATTATGTAATTATTTTTAAGCTTGCATGTCATTGCTATTCTGTATTTAACATTTCCATTTCCACTGTGTCTACTTTGTGTTTGTCGTTGTTAATCAATGTTGTGATGTTTTTGATTGTGCTTACTGAATTTGTGAAGCTTCGTGTGAAGACTAATAATCCTTTTCCCTGCACTACGTAGTACACCCACGGCCAGTTTCACCATCTCCATGATAGCAGATAATTATGTTCCATTTTTGAATTGATCTACCTGATAGTGCCTATCGGACATTGTGAAGCAGGTCCTTAGCATTAAATTAAATTCTTTGTAGCAGTAATCAAGCGATATTGGAAGCTATGCATCTCCCTTAATTATACAGATATAAAGTGATATGAATTAATTGTATGCAAGTAGTAATAGATATATATTCTATCTTTTAGGTAATTTTTGGTTTTATAAAGATTAAGTACTTTTTTTTTTTTGACGAATTTCCGTGGCTCAGATATTTTTTTGCCCCTTTATGAAGCCAGAGTTTCTAGCCAACTAATAGTATCTAATGAACAGCCCTGTATAATTTTATAGTTCATTTCGGCATAAAAAGTAACCTATCACTCTCAAAATATTTTCTAGAGAGAGACTAAATATCAGATAAATTTACTACCAGACGGCACCGCAGACGACAGACTTTTTGTATAATCGGGTCTGTAGCGCAATGAGCTCAAATATATTTCGAGCTGTAGCGTATACTTTAGACTTGCGCTCGTGTGTGTTACATGATTATTATGATGTCAAAATGCATTGGAAAGTCTCTCGTTTGCGTAAGGCTTAACGCTCGCGTGTTGATTATCGAGCTTTCTATTATTGTAAGAGGAAATTGCGGTCGGCGGGCGCTACGTGTAAACATATCCGTGTATTTTCTCCTCAGATTCTGGCAATGGGTACCTACATTATAGCTTTCTTTTTAACATGCAATAGTTATCTACATTATGATTCAGAAAATCCTTTTTCCTTCTTATTCCTTTATTCCTAGTTACGTATACCAAAGCGCCGTCAATAAAAGTCCACAGTACATACTAATTTCGCAATAATTTTAAACAGCAAAATGTACCAGTCGATGTGTTGAGTATTTCGCACAGTAACAACGACAGCGCAATGCATTTTTGAAAGATGCGTCGCTCGCCGCGTTTCCTCTTGAAATACCAATGCTTGAAAATAATTTGCATAAAACTATGCTTTTTATCTTTGAGCCCCTTTAGTTTGTGCTTGCATTTATATTAGCATGAAATAAGTTCACGCTCACCTTTCAGCATATTTGGAAAAAGTCATACAGACGACAAAATGGAAAATAAGACGCCTGCGGGATCAGTAAACTTGCTTGATGATACGTTGTTGGAGTCGCCCAGTTCCGTATCCGGCGGGAAAATGTCTCAGTCGCTGCCTCACAGGTATGTTGTTGTAATTATATGTATGCTTATTTTGACTTTTACACTCATCACTACATATTATCAAAGTCCTCCGCCGCGTCTCTGTCTGTCTGTTCGCGATATACTCAAAAACTACTGCACCGATTTCCATGCTGTTTTCACCAATGGATAGAGTGGTTCTCGAGGAAGGTTTTAGTATATAATAACCGACATCCACGCGGGCGAAGCCGCGGGCAAAAGCTAGTCTTGAAATATATATGAGTAGCGCTCTTCCTGTACCTTGTAGGGTTTGTGGTACTGTGTACAAAGAATGAGTACTTTCCAGAAAAGTGGAAAAATGCAATGCTATAGAGGTTTCTTTATTTCGCACTAGGTGAGGTCTTATTTCTAGAAACGTATGGTTGGAGCGAGCTCAACTGCAACAAGTTATAAAAAAGTATAGTATTAAGCTCTGGCCACGTGGAGGCGGATTTCGCGCGGGATGCGGAATGCGACTGCGCGCGTCGATTGTTTTAATTTAATGACTAAGGGCGAATTTCATCAAAGAAACTGAACGCGATCAGCACATAGACTACGTTTAAGGGCTGTCATTGTCATTATTTTCTGTGGAATATTGTCACTGACATGATTGTCAGCTCTTGAACGCGGATAGGATGTCCTAATTGCATTCAGTTAAATTGGTGAAATTTGCCATAAGAAGTCACGCGACTAATCGTCTAGTTTGAACACCTCCATGCAGTTAGTGCACACAATCGGCACGACCGAATTTGGACCCGCAACCCGCGCGTTTCGCTTCAGCTTGAACAGAGCTTTAGCGTTTTCTGCAAAAACTTCCACCATAGTGAAATGTACATTTCTCCGCATTTTCTTGAACTTTGTAAGAGAGAAATCTCCGCTTTCTTTTTATTGAGGATAAGCTTCTAAGAAAGATTGTGAGATATTCAAAATGAACAATGCGTTACCATGTACTTGCAAGGACTCTTGAGACTTAGAAATAAGCTCTCGTAGCTTGCGGTTCAGTGATGGTGTGTACAAAACAAAAACTCTCTGCCAAATCTTCCATTAGCCTCTAGTTCTTTTATAAAACCACTTTGTTACTAATAAGGGTTTCAGTTTTGAGTAACTTTTAAAAAGCTTATTTTGGGTTCCACTTCTGTTTTCCAGTCAAGTCGTGCAATATTTAAATAAAATGTAACGAGGAACGTTAGTAGGGTTTAAGGAAGTTTAAACCACAAAATAATAGAGTAGTATTAAATTAATACTGAGATATTTTTTTAGTTGATCAATTCTTGGTCGGTATATTATGTTTATGTTTTATTTAGGTACAGTTGGCCCCAAGAGATAAGTATTCATTTAATTGTCTTAATATTGTGTCAATATGTAGCCACAAAATATATTTTAGCTCGCATTGATATTACGGAACACAATAGACAATCAAATGAATTCTGGTCGAATTATACATGTTTTTCAGGCTGACTTTGCCTAAATTTGTCGCTACATCCGAATATACGATTACATATCTGATTGTTTTGTCAGAACAAGAAGTTACAAACATACTCTACGCAAAATATGCGTTAGTTCATAAGAGCTTGGACGTGGTCAAAGCTACTTTCCTTCAAAATTGGAAGTACTTGAAGCAATAACAGCTTCATAGTAGCGTTAATACCCATGGATATTGCATTATCTTGCTCAGCTATGTAGAGTGCACTCTACATAGCGGAGCAAGATAATGCAATATCCGTTGACTGGAACAGATAAAAGGAGAGGATATTACTCTCAAATTATATTATCAAAGGAAATTGGTACTTATTTGCTAAGCAAGGCTGCAGTTTTTTTTTGGCGCGAGTACTTGTTTTGAAAACTGAGTAATTGAATCATGAGCGAAGCTAGTGGTTCAAATAAAGAATCCTGAGCGCAGCGAGTGTTTCAAAAGTAGGAGGACGCAGAATGACTTTGATGCCGAGCGAAACACACAACTTTTCACCTCATTACAGCGAGGAAAATGCTTGCACTAACTCTGCAGGTGTTAAATTTATATTTTTGTCGCTCTTGAACTCGCTCATATTTTATAATTTCTTACGTATTTATGAAAAAACAAACCAAAATAATGGAAAGTGAATTGAATATACAGAAGAAAATAATATAAAGTTTTTTGAAGTGAAAACTTTAGGCGTGTTGAGCGATTTCTTTTGCATGCTGGCCCGTGCGTTTATTCTAAAAAATGAGGTTGGCGCACTGACATGTAGTAAGTTTAGTATTAATGCATTATCAGTGGACCAGTGGTGTAGAACATAATTCTATAGAAAGGTTCGAATTTTAAAAATGCTTTCCACGCTACTGGATAAAATGCACTTTTGCACTCAGATTTCGAATGATAAACAGAATCTTTCCGAGCTTGTGAGGTGAAAAGAATATTTTCATGAGCAACAACAATAGCTGTCTGCACTGACCTAGTTCATATTCTACTGCTATCGTGGAATAGGGAATAGTCTCGACAAATATTCTTTTTTTTTAAATTTGATATAGAATGTGTTTGTTATAGTGATATATCGAAGGCAGATGTCATTCAATGTGATTTCCAAGGCTTCGTACGGAGGAAGACAATTTTAAAAGATGGCAGGAAAATATCATTGTCGTCGTGGCAGCGGTACTGGCTGCAGCTTTCTGGCAACATTCTCGTGTTTTATGCTTCGAAATCTTTCAAAGGGTAAGAGCTAATGTTAAGTGACTAATATTTGACCCGATATTTACACATTAGAAAAATAAAGAAATAAAAATAGGGTTATTTGTCACAGAAACACGTGCATACAAAAAGATACAGTACTTACTTAATCATAATATATGAATCATAGAAATATGACACGAGGAATACATTTAAAAAAAAAACAGTTGGCAGCAGCTGCACGTCATGACTGTGACAAGAAGGCTTCCACTCAGCTTGATGCTGTGCTATGGGGGGACCTACAGCACAGCGCTGATTTTCAGTGGTCACCCGAAAAATTAAATTAATCTATTGATTACGAGACATTCATTTTTCAAGGTGTCGCATTGATATAATAAACGTCAATTTCTTATGCGTCAATTTCAACGTCAATTTCTGTCACTCAGCAAATAAATTCCGTTTCTCCAACTAGGTTTAGGTTGGATTCTCGGACATACGTGTCCGAGTGTCCACCTAAGGGTGGATTTTTTGGGTTTGGATAAACGGAATAACCTTCCAATACCGGCAACGTGTGTGACCGAAAATAAACGAAATCCCGAGTGTTGTCAAAGCCATTACGTACGAGGATAATCGATATTGACACTCGCTAGAATTTTGACTTTACAATTGCTATTCAATAATATCACCATATCGAGTGTCGCCACAACAATAGGCACCTGCTTTATGTTTTAAATAAAGTACGGGTCCAAAAAAAAACATAAAAGAAATAACATTAATTAATCATTTAATGTTATGATAAATAATACAACATATAACTAACAATAAAGGGTTTCATTTAGTCTGCGAATAAATACGCTGTAAATACTGACGGACCATAGAAGCGAACAGATTTTCTTGTGTTTTCAAGTAATTCAATCTATAAATCTGAATATGTATATATAGCGGCGAGAGCGGCAATGATACGAGGTGGCAGAGTGAAAATTCAAAAAGACAACGTCGAAATCAATGAAACCAATTTTCAAAACTCTCGGAACACTTTCCAGGTAACCCCCTGGCAGATGACGTGGAGGAAATTTCTATCCGTGACGTTCCCCTCAGCACTTGTAGTACTGGAGATAAGTAGACTGTACTTATAGGTCAGATTTCTTGGAAATGAAAACCCAAGTCTTTTCGTTCGTGATATTTTGATGGTAGCCATCCGAGCGATCATATTTGTTTACAGCGGCCGATCATGTATTTTTTTCCTTAACCAAACAATGTACGTTGATATTCTACAGGACAACCCGGAGTGATTTCCGGGAGGAGAAGTGCAAGGTGCTATGTTTGGTAGGGTGGTTCGCCAAGATGCCTGACGGTGACAGCGCCGACGCATTCCAGCTGATCAACCACCATTCTGGCACGCTCTACAAGTTCAAGTAAGTAACTTTGACCACAGTTGGTCAACCCGAGCGTTTTCACAGATTAATCGCGTGAGGATGTAGAAGAAAAGGGCGGGATCTTATGTCGCATTTTACCTTACTGCAATTATAACTACTTAGGGGTTTTATAAGTAAAATGTAAAAGAATGAAAAATATGGTCCAAAACATTTTTCTTTTATAGCAGGTTTTGAATCTAGGATTTCAACTTTGTCGCGTGGATGCTCCATCCGACATAGTTGAAAAATGGAGAGCAAATCAACCGCAGATTCAAACTTTGACCTAGTTTACATTGAATACAGTTTAGTCTACGTTAAAATATGCATTTCGTAGATGCAGATTGGAAAAATGCTTGCTATTTAGAACTTGTTGTAAAAGTCGGCGTTGCATTTGAGAGCACTTTTAGTGTCCAACTATCTCATAAGGTTGCTTAAAGTTAAATGTCGTTAGTTTTACGGTTCTTTAAGAGTAAGCTCACAAATGTGTGTGATCTTTATTAATGTAATGTATTTTAATTTTGATTTTATTCGTTTTGAATGACATTGACATTTATTCATCTAGTTTTAAAAATGTGATTGACGTGTAAAAGTGTTTATACAAACCTACTTACAGAAATAAAAATCATTTATCATTTATTAATTTGATTAATTAAATGACATGTGTATGTAATTTTAATTGATTTAAATGTTTGAGGATTATTTTATTATGTCCTTTATTCATTTTGTTTCTTAATTATTTACATTTTTAAATATTTCTTCGAATAAAAACAATAAAAAAACATATAAAATTAAAAAATAATTAAAATGGATCTTAGGGCTAATTCTAGCAAATTAATAAATTGTAGTTTCTAATAGAACCTTTTTGTCTTAGGGCCGCTTCAGAGTCCGCAGCGAAGATGTGGGTGAGGGTGATAGAAGATGTCACAACTAAAAAGCCTTTACCGGCTAATCTCATGTCGTTCGAATAAGTGATGTATCTACTCGCAAGCTATTTGGTGATTGTACCTCGCCATCACATTATTAAAGTATCGTATTATTGTACTACGTAAGTAACTACGCCTTTTATGAACAAGTTATATTTTAATTGTTAAAGCTTTTGATTATGTGTGCATAATTAAGAGTTATCGATGAATATGTTTTGTACTCATCTGACTATGACGCCATTTAGTGTAATCATAGTTCTATTGATGTTTGTCAGTCATTCTAGAGTTCCGTACTTCCGTTGCAAGTTACGACGTGTCCAACTTATGTCCGTCCGGAATGAGCTCAGTTTCAGTTCGCTCTGAATGCGACTGACTAATTTCCAAAAGGTTCAGTCAAAGCTGAAAGCCATAAAGCGCTTTTGGCAACCAAATGTAAAACAAAACCCATTCCTTTTGTCGAATCTATCGGAGTGAAGGTTTCATAGGAGAATTTAATAAAACATAATTGGAATTTAAAAATAAACCGATTATTGGGTGCAGTCTGTGGCCGTTTGAATTCCACAGCGATTAAACTGATTTTCATTGAATTCTGAAACGGTTTTACGGAACTTTACAGTGACCACGTTTTCAATTAAAATGTGGTTTAAACGCTTTTATAATATTTCTGTCGAATTATAATGCAACGCTTTACATATTTACGACGCAAGTGCGTTATATTCACCCGTGACATAGATATGTTACGCGTTTGAGGATTTGTACACATACTTACATAAAGTTTAACATAAAGTTTAGTTGTTCGGGCAGCCAAATTATTGTTATTTTTTTAATTTACTATCAGATTTTAGCGATTTAGTTAAACAAAATGCAGTTTTGATTGTATTAGCCATTTTAAAACTAATATGGGATACGTTTAACAAAGAAACATATCATATAATATTATGATACAAGATTTTTTTGGATAACCATAAAATGTTTATTTATGTAAAATAATGGGTTTGTTTATGTATTGAAAAAATTATGACGCTGTTTTAGGTAGCTAGATAGCTTTTCCCACATTGTGTGTTTTTTTTTATTAAGATTATTCTTACGATTTTATCACAAATAAAGATATGGTTTACTCTAAAAAAAAATACTCTAGAGCTGATAAGTTATTTTGCGAATTCTATATTACATGAACAAATTAGTGTGATATTGCTTGAGGCTATTTACTTGCCAATTAGCTTATCCTTACTAAATTAGTATAAGTAAGAATTTCTTGCCAGTACAGGCGCTCAATTTTTAACTTTTCCAATTCGCGTTGTTCAATTGTTCGGAGCTTTTACAGACTAGACGGAAACAATACTGAAAAGCGACGCAGAAAGTTAGTTCGTTTGTGAAAACTTCTTTATTCGTGCTTGTGAAAGTTATACCATGTTTTTTTTACAACCCATGCTGTAATAGAAATCCGTTTCAAAATCAGCCTTTCAATGGAAGGCTAAATATTGTAGCGTCGCTTTCAAATGATACCAAACATTAATTTCTTGTGCTCATTAATACGTGTTGCTCAAATGATATTGTTCGCGTAAGCTGAAGCAGCCTTTACATACAACCGGCCACATAGGTAACATCGAGTTTAACTGTGAATGGTAATAAAATGTAGAAATGTTACGAAACTTGTTAGATAATATATATCGACGTACAGTCAGACAGCAGTTTGTTGGTTATTGTAAAAAATATCATACACGTAAATGTTATTTAAAGTGCTAACGACTTTTTATCGCGTTCACTCAAAGTTATTTTTAGCTTGGTGCTATAACGTAGACATTAGTTTGTAACGATAACTATGCCCGACTGTAGACGTTGTTATTGAACCTGAGGCCCCAGACAAAGTGATATTCTATCAGCGATAGCGATGATCGAAAAGGCAAAAATGTATAGGACTGACATAAGCTATCGAAAAGCTTATGTCAATCCTGTTAAAAGTCGTTGTAGAAATACGAAACGCTTACGAAGCGATTGTTACTTGTCTAGGCCCTCTGTAATTTAGGTACGTTTTGAAAATCAATATCAGTAATATTATAATATTATTAATGTGCATATTTTAATGAAACGTTAAAATAAAACGCTTTCAGTGTATAGATTTTCACATAAGCACATAGTTACGTACAAAAATATTGATTAATGAATTAACCATAGCAAAAATAAATATTTTATTATGAAATATAAACAAGTAATGAAAATAGAAGTAAATATAGGTAAATAGATATTGTGCCATTTTTATCAAATATAAAATGTTTTACATTTTCTAAACAAAGAGTATTAAAATATTATGTTGGACACATCTTCAAGTAAACACAGTAAATCATTATTGTATGAACTTTGTACGTATCGTTCACATTAAATAGCAAATTCCAGCTTCTATTGCACAGAAGGATATAATATTTTTCATGTTATTATTGTGTGGTTATCGTCTGCTTTTAGTAAAACGTAATGCTACATTGTATCACTTCATTAGGGTATGAACGTATCTCTTGATTTTTGGTTTTGTGATCGCCTGAAAGGTTTTAAACATTTTTCTATGGAAGCTGGCATGTCACCCTGTCTTCATTTTGATTTTACTTCAAGATATATAGCGATCTTTACGTCCAAATATCTTGGAAATGTGACACTATGGAGTCCTCCCTCACTCTATACATCCCTGGCCCTTTTTTGTTTGTTCAGTTATCTTCTACCCTTATAGAGGGTGAAATTGAATTCATGGGCATCCTCTTAAGGGGTCATTGTACTCATCATTGTGAACAACTTTTACCACGGGATCAAAACAGAAATCGCGAAAAAAAAACTGCGTTTTCCTACTATCATGTTCGCACAGCTCTTCAAAATGTAGGGAACAGTAGATTTTTTTTCGCGATTTCAGCTTTGGTCCCATAGTGAAAGTTGTTCACAATCAGTACAAATGTACAATGACCCCGGGTACATGGTTCTATCTCTTTTCTCCAATGTAATGTAACCTACTATGATGACAATCCACGCGAGCTTTCCTTGCTTAATTGTCACTCTTGACATAATAATATCTTGTATATTTCACAGCTGAAATTGAATTCTGTTACTCACTCAAGTACCTCTCTCTGCCTAAAAATATTTTACAGTTCCTCTATAAGCGGTTCATTAAGTTTTCGATATACAGAAATATTGGTAAGTACCTGTCTTTGTAATTTTGGAGTTCGTGACTAAGTAATAACAGCCGCACGGCTCGACCCATCAGGGTAAGCTACGCTTGCCAGGACTGGTCCGTGAATGGGTGACAATCGTTACAAATCGAGACACCTCCGTGCCTCGGAAAGCACGTTAAGCCGTTGGTCCCGGCTGTCATTCGAGGATCTTTGACAATCGTTACGGGTCGTCACAGGCCCGAAAGTCTGACAATCAGTCTTACCAAGGAGTATCGTATTACCCAGTTACTGGGTTGTGGAGGTCAGATAGGCAGTCGCTCCATGTAAAATACTGGTATTCAGCTGCATCCGGTTAGACTGGAAGCCGAAATAATAGGCAGATTGACTTGTCTTTGTAATGTTTCTAGTTCATTCATTCGGTATCTCAGTTTTCGCAAACTGTTACGTTTGTACTACAAAATTACAATTTAGGACTCCGGCCTACCGAAACCTAGTCATCAAACATTAGTAGCTTAAACAATCTCACTCTACCTACTGTTAAGCTTATAAATATATAACAAACACTGAAAATCCTATTATTATTGATATTAATTCGTTTATTTCTAACTATTTACTCTGTGTGATATCTCATCTGCCTTACTTAGGTACCTACCCAATTTGAGTCGTGTTTATTTATTACATATAAAAACAGAATTTGTTCAATCAATACAGGTTATTGGTCTGCGCCCTCACCATATTTACATGAAATTCCGCCGCTATATACGCGGCAATCATCAGCTTCTAAAACCTAAAAAAAACGCGCTGTTGGATTTTCAATGCTCGAGACTACTCCGGTCGCAGATCATTTGTCACTCAAACGTTTTTTTTTTCGGATTTGCATAGTGTTGTTAAAATATAATTTTGGTAATGCAAAAAAGAAATACTTACATAGTTATAACAGCTCTATATTAGATCTCATCACCGCGCTTTCGTATTTCCGAAGATAGACAATGATTCCCAAAGACCATACTTTACTTGCGATATCTATATTTTCTGTCGGACAGCGTTTTGTTTGCAATTTCGGTGGGTATGCTCTTTTCTTTCCTGAATGTTGAGTTAAAATGGGTTAAATTAATCACTGACGATTATAACTAATTTTGTAATGATGTATCCCTTTTATGACTAGCGCAACAAATATGGCGAGGATGCGGATCAACACCATTTTTAATTGTAACAATATCCAGATTAGAAAAGACAATAGTGAATACACGAGTCTATTGAATCCATATCACTGAATCTCGTCACGAACTCTTATAATATGTTCCTATTTCAATTCAGTCACTTTCAGGAGTTAGTGAAAATTGTTCAATATTAATAAATTTAGTCTTTATGTGAAAACAATAAGCAATAGTTCAAACCTAGCATAACTGTTACAATAGTAAACTCCAATGTATTAGAATGTTGTTATACTTCTGTGTTAACATTGCCTCGTTTCTGTGACTATACACAATCTCATTAATGAGTAGGAAACTAAAATAATATAATAAAAAAGAATCTGTACTTTAGCATTATGCGCACTTGTTACGGCGTATAAAAAAATGTGATGTCTATGTGAATTTTCTTGTTTTCTATTGCAAGTAGCAGTTCGCTGTTTTGTTGAGCGCAATGGCGCTGTCTCATGTTGAATTGTTCTGTGGAAATAGGTCGCCGCCGCCATCTCTCTGCAATCAAGGCCTCGCGGCGCCTGTGCCACAGAATAGTTAGGTACAGAAGGCCGGTTCCATACAACGAGCGAAAATGAACGCGTATGTACGGCGATCTTAAACTACGTTTAGGCGAAATAGTCAGGGTACCCCGCGAAATTCAAAATTTCTTACGTTTTTTGTAATTTGTGGGCTACCTTAGCGCATCCCCCCTTAAACGAATGTCAGTCGCGAATTCGCTTGCACTTTATATAGTCGCGTGTTTATGTGTCCGTGCGTTTTTTCTAGTAATATGGAGCGGACCTTCTGTATTTATCTATTTTGTGCTTGTGTTACGATATATACTAGCGGTTGCGTTACAATCGCGCACTGACCCATAATACGTTGCAAGCTAGGGTCCTAATGTGACCCGAGTAACGCCACTAGACGCACTCGAATGTTTATTTATGCAAGTCATTAGCTACCTACTTTGATTTCAAATAACAAAGTTCAAAATATCTACGGCATAGTAAGGATCGAGCACTAACTTTTCATCTAATATTAATGTATGCACAATGTTAATCAATATTTTGTATTGAAAAGCAAAATATTTTTTCTTTATATTACCAAAGCTACGTAAATCTATCTTTTGTATGGTAGTTTAAGTATAGTTACTAGTGAGGCTATGATATTTGACTGATACTGAAAGTGTGTACCATTTTTTTCTGACAAACTTAATATAATATACTCTGTTACCTAAAAAATATGAAGAGGATAGTTCACCTACTTCTTCATAGTTTAATGGTGATTATTTTTATGAACTGCTACTGTAATTTGCATACCTTTGTGTTGCATATCTTGCACTTATTCATGATTGTTATCTGTATTACAATCTCTTTATTATAAATTGTTTTGCTATTTCAACTCGAGGAACGAATATCATAGTAATTAAGCTTTGTACGACATTACTCTTAAGTGTATTTACTAGCACTTGTGTGCTCTTGTGTTCAATAAAATTCCTACGAAATTTACATTTTGATTTTGCATTTTCCAACCGCACCAAAACTTGTGAAGGAATGTCCTAGGTAATGGGTGGCGCCAGAACCACGAAATCGCTCTGACAGCGCCGAGTGACAGTTTGCGCAGGTCGATCGCACTGATCGCACAGTAGAAAAGGCAATCTGTGCGTTAGGTTTGCAAACACGTTCCCTGTGTTGTGACGACTGCGCTGCGCAACGACTCTCGTTAATGTCCTTGCGCACCTTCGCCACCTACAGCGCAGACATGCGCCTCACCTTCAGAGCGACAAAAACGTTTGGCAAGGACTATGAGCTTATTCTAATTTCTTTTAGGTACTCTTGTTTGTATAGGTTGGCCGAATCGTCTCTGAAATGGCAGTTTTTGGAACTTGTTGTATTTTTTATTTAACAGCTATTTTTTCTAACGAGGATTGTCCCCATTTTTTTTTCATTTCACAGAAAATTGGTCACACCCCAGAAAACAACAACATAAATAAAGCTAGTAAAAATGTGTCTAATGTATGAAATGTTATCAGTTCGTCTGGAATTCATATTTCCACACAAAACATACTGGCTAATGCAAGAGCGTAAGCAACTGGTCCGCGATGCATACTAATGATGCTGTCGGTACCAACGTAGTGGGAGAGGGCGTTTTCGCTTCTGCATTGCGACGATGCCAAAACGCGGTGCCGCTCAGTTTATAGTGTTGCTTGCGACTTGTAAACAAGTCACTTCAGTGTCGGCTGAGGTTTGGATTTGGTGATAAAAACCGGCCTATTTTGCTTCAATGACGAAGACGTCGCGTAAGGCATTATGTTGGAGCGCAAGGGGCTGCGCGCGCACCGCGCTCCGCAGTGTGCGACCCTACAGTCGTGTGTTAGTTGCCGTGCTTGCCACAAGCGAGTGTAGCGCGACCCTAAGCTACTGTGAACGATCTTAGAGGGTGCCGAGTTCGCGCGAAATACAACTTTAAACTGAGAGGCTGGCGGAATACATCGGCCACGCTGTGCAAGATACATACAAGTAAGTTTGAAACAGTTTTATGCTAGTTTAAAAGTTTACAAAACTATAGTGCTGTCGTAACTTTTGCTCTCCGATTGAATAAAACACTTGTCACAGTGGCGTTATTTTTTTAAGGATATTGCCTTAATTGGTTATCTTTGGCCTTTGCTTAAAAAATTGTGATGAAATATTCGGTCTTTCCATTCTATGCCGCATACCGATGACAACGTAAATTCTATGTACTTAAAACATTCTACGGTATCGCGGTTGTGTTTCAATCGATGAAAAATTCGGCTTGGTCACGACAAATACGTAGGGTGAATATACGCTTGCGTGTTTTGTTCCGTTTGGGCAGGGTTTGGCTTTCTTGTTTACATCATGCGATGGCTACCATTCTATTGATCCTTAATTTTGTCAGAAAATATTTAACCAATAATTAGGTTCCTATTTACCGGTGACAAAATAATTGGGTAGGTACTCGTACTAGGTAGTTACGGGAAAAAAACGTGTTATCCCAAATGTCAGGTTGTTGTTTCCTAGCACAAAATCAACCTACTTACCTAGTAATAGTTTATGTAGTAAGAAAATTTTGCCTAGCCTAACACTTGATAGACTTAGTTATAATTATTTTTAAAACACGGTATTATTAAACGTCCATAGTAGTTCGTAAAGCAAGAACTTTTGCATGCGTCCGTACCGTTGCGTTAAATGTGGATCTCATATGACCTCAGAGTGCCAGAACTTACCTAGGTAAATACAGTGAACTCGCATTTATTACGTAAATCTTAACATTTTTATACTACGCGGTTTTTTATTTGTATTTTACCATGATCCATATTTCGGAAAGAAAGGGACGGCTATAGGCAAGGAGTCATCGAGGGGAGAGTCATTCACGAATATTTACGGTAGCTGTAGATAGAGAGCGAGCATTATAACACTCCATACAGGTTGGCAGGGACATCGATGCGCAAACTGTTACCATGAATTCAGTACATGATTGACTAGACCCAGCAGTAGAAAATTTTCGTCGTGTACTTATTAAATAAAAATCGGCTGTTTCATTCAGAAGTCACGGCTAAAACGTATCAATTGAACAGCTTCGTTAAAAATATATAATATACTTAATAATAATAATATTAAGTATTTATTTAAAATACTTAAAATAAATAATAACGACTACGCTGATGGGTCAGTCAATCATGTAAGTACTGAATTCATTATGAAGTTATAGTAAAAGCATGAAATGCGAGAGTAGAGTTAAAACAGTCGCAGTTGCAAAGTAACTTTAAACGAGCGAATAAACCGGTTAAAACCTTAAGTAAAAGCAGTTAGGGGGCAAAGGGTTATAGAAATTTAGGTACCACCTGTACCTATCTATACTATACTCATGTTTACTCACTACGTAATTAAGGTAAGTACCAAGAAATACCTAAATACCGAGAGGCTATGATATTGACGTGTCTTACCTACTACAAAATTGTTTTCATAGCATGAGAGCCAAGAAATTCGCAAGCTGCATAGTCTCGTAGGTATCTATTTACACTTGCCATCTCTGTGTTGTAGCTACAGAATGGCTTGAGAATAGGGGAGGGACAGGAAAAAATAAACTAGACACCAGGCTATCTAAATATAGGCCTACCTACAAACTGCGGCTCTGCCGTAAACTAAATAAGTACCTACTATTGCAAGAGGATCACTTTCGATAGTCGGGCTTGTTAGTTGTGTGAAAATACACTTAAAGTCGATCAATGTGTTTTCCCAGAACAATGACGGTGCGGGGAAACTGGGTGGAGTGAATGCCTCGAACAGCTCCGGCACGGAACTCAATATTATTAAAAATATATCTGTTATTTTCTGAAAAACAAATCCGCATTCACATAATTTCACTTGGGATTGAGATTGGGATTTTAGGGTAAAGACTCACGAGGAAATCAAAACACTTTAATACATTCATTTCACAATATATTTTTATATACATTAATAGTGTGATTGTGCAGTTAACGGTAGGTATGACCATCACCATCTTTGTGGTCGAGTCACAAAGTTTTGATGCGGATTTGCTGGTCGTATCCTAATGCTATTATTTTCGTGCTGATGCTGAAAATGGGACTATAATCATGATCTAGATGGCGCCAAAGAGAAAAATTAATGGTTTGACAAGTGTA
Organism: Lithophane leautieri; assembly: GCA_949152455.1. Taxonomy (NCBI): domain Eukaryota; kingdom Metazoa; phylum Arthropoda; class Insecta; order Lepidoptera; family Noctuidae; genus Lithophane; species Lithophane leautieri. The sequence goes on along the minus strand of OX424458.1, from coordinate 14,032,607 downwards.
GGTATATGGTAAAATCGATCGTCTACTGCTATACAGAATATGCATATAGGGGTTTGCCACGGTTCGTTTTTTTACCCGAATTTGTTTCGTGCGGAGCATAGCCGTGGGTCGCAGTGGACGACCCTGCTTAAATTTTCATACATAGCGAACCGTAGCGAAACTGCTGTGGAGCGCGCATTTACTCTTGTTTCAACGGCACTGATTCTGAAATGAGGTCAAAATAGAAATCCAAGATGGCGGCCAATATAATTTCGCGCCTTTATTCCCCAAAGGGACAGGTAGAGGTGGATTAATTCATGCTAACCCATTTGGTCGGGATGTTCAGAACGGTACAGATAGTTAAAAATATATAGTAAAAGAAAAAAAAAGAAAAGAATTTTTTTTTAAATACCTAAAAACGAACATAGAACCTGCTCCTTTTTGAAGAAGTCGGTTAAAAAGGTAGATCATTGAGTTAGTGAGTAGGTATAGTAATAGGCTAGGCCTATTACTCAACTAACAGTTTTTAGAGGGTCAATTAAATCTTCCCCGACGGGAATTCATATAAATATTTTCTCAAACATGCTTGGAAATTCGAGCATTATTTTGACAACCTTCTTCGAGATAAATCAAAATTGCTGTACTGGTAAAAAACAAGTGACGATGCGGCCAGCAAAGTAACTATGAAAATCCATATCTGGCGTGTTTAGCGGCCAAATAAATTACTATGAAAACTCATATCTGTCGTGTTATTTAAAAATGGAACAAACTTTTTACTTCAATACACGGCAACCAAGGAGGTAACTTATCAAAGATTTTATTAAAATTTCGAATTGGTTTGCAAATAGAACAGAGAAGAAACAAATTAACATATTGGCGCATGAGAAATGATAGTTATTCGTCATTGATTCTGGAATTTCTATTTAATTTACTCAGTTTGAATTTCCGCGCGTTGTTTGAGAAAAGTACTATACAAGCCTTGGCCGCAATCAGGAATTGATGGACTCACGCATGAGTGCCTCGGCTTCACCTCGGCCCTCATTTTCACGATCGTCCATCAATTCCTTTATTGCAGGCCGCGACAGTAATGTACTATATCTACCTAGATTCAGTATCAGGTTTGGGTTATTACCTAATTATTTCAGTAGGTAGGTATAATATTTATGGATAGAGCTTCTAAATTCCGTGTTGTTTAACGTCTCATTTTCACAAAACTCATGAGAAATGCATGAGTCTGATGCTTCACTACACAGAATTACGCTAGAGGTGTCTCCGACTACCTATTTATTCATTACAGAATTCTCTTGCAATAAGTAGGTATTAACCTCAGTAGGTTTATAATATTTCTTCGTCTGCGATCACTTGTATTGTAAGTCAAGATTTCAAGAAAGGATTTTTCAACACACTTGCTCGTAAAGTGACTCTTATTGAACCGCTTTTAGGTTCATAATGCAGTTTATTAAGAACGCGTGCTTTTTATTTTATATAACCGCACTAGTGCGGTAATCAGCTACATCCGGTTAGACTGGGAGCCGACCCCAACATAGTTGGGAAAAGGCTAGGCAGATTGATTGACTAGTGCGGTAATGAGAACCACAGATAACTATTTACTAGTCGGAGTAATGACATGGCAGTAGGTATGGAATTAGTAAGTACTATCATGGTAACATCAAATACCATGTTGCCATGATAGTACTTACTAATTTCTTACCTACCATACACAGAAATTGACTTGATTATCTCTAAATATTTTTAATAAGAAGACGTAATAAACAAGAATACTCGACATCTACCGTAAATTCGTGGTTTCCCTAGGGATTTCGTGAAGTACCTGGTTTCCTCATTTCCCTGCGACATATACAAAGCACTCTATTCACCGAACCCGTCGCGAGTTGACCTGCAAGCCTTTTCCCAACTAAGCATGTTGGGTAGGCTTCCAGTCTAACCGGATGCGTCTGAATACCAGCACCCTAATTGCTTAATGCAGGATCGGTCAGAATTGGAATCGGTTTGAAACAAATGTCTAATCAATTGCTTCAAAAGTTCGAAAAAAAATCTGCTCAACAACGTAAAATATGAAGCAGTAGATTAGACATTTATTTCGAACCGATACCAATTCAGATTGATCGTGTATCATGCAATTAGGGTGCAATTTTTACATGGAGCGCCTGCCTTTCTGACCACACGATAACCCTTGGTAAGACTGGTTGTCAGACTCTTGGAGTTTTGATGACTAGCCTGTACCTAACTACTGTTAAAGATCGGCTTAACGTGCTTTCTGAGGCACGGAGGGGTCTCGATAAGTAATGGATGGTCACCCATCCACGAAACAACCACGGCACGTGTAGCTTAACCGATCGACCTATGCGGATGTTATCATTTAGCCACGGGCCCGTCGCGTGTCGACCTGCAGCAGCATTAACATCGGTAAAGTCGTGCATTTCCCATTCACGTCCTAAATGTGCCATGGAACATGTCCGTCCATAAATAAAGATGCATGAATGCAGTTTGCTACAGTTTTTAACCAAAGAAAATTCAGAAATAGCTTTGTTCAAAGGTAGAAACAAACTATAAGGAAACAAAGTTTTCACGTGAATCCTGCCACAGAACGCAGTAACTTTTGTATTTGCAGTTTCTATCACACTAAGATAAGAACAAAGTAAAAGATGTCATGTTCACAGTAAAATGAGAAATACGGGAAGAATGCTTTGAAAAGTTTATCGCAAATGACAAGAATACGCCACGAAGAGGATGACGCGAAAAGAGGTAGAACCCACGCCGACGACACAAAATCACAGAATTGTTATAAAAAAAATGCACAATTTTTTAATTCATTTCTGATTGAGAGGCATTTCGCCACTTACCAACCGAACATGGCAAAAAGTTAAATAGTCAAATACTGCGGATTTACCTGCAGCCGCCGAACGGTTTCCTGGAAAAAACATTTTATTAAGAGTTATTCTCCGTTTTATAATGTTTACTGATAAAAACAAAAGTTATAAAAATAAAACCCAACTACGACAAGGCAGTCAACTAAAAAGGCATAAACATAAAATCCGGAGTCACACGTATCTGTTTGATTTATGCCTAACACGTGTGACTCCGGATTTTTAATTTGTCTGTCTGTGATGTCTTGTTTAAGTTTATCTTTTTATTAGTTGACTTTTTTGTCGTAGTGTGGTTTTAGTTTTATACCTTTTATTTTTAGTTTTTTTGTGGTTATAATAAATATATTTTTGAAATTTGCTAATTATACCCATTCATTTGATACCACACGGCCTCACAAAAAATATTTTAATCTTTATTTCATGACTTTATGTCCTCTAGGGCGCTATATTCAATTTAATGTGACGTCACATAGGCTATAACCAGCTGACGATCAAGACGCTTTCAACGATACCTCATTTGTGCAATTGTGACGAGGAATTCAGATGATATGAGGAAACACATGGACATACATTCAAACATACCGGTCAAAATCATAACCCTCCTTTGTGCTTCGCCGTAGCCGGGTAATAAATTATGTTTCGTATATATACTGCACTTATTTTTTACAGAATTTTAATATCGATTTAACCATTTTAAATCTCTTCAACGACCGCACTGCACGTAATCGTGACGGAAACCTAAAATAACGGCTCAAATTTTAATACAGTTAACCAATTTAATAAAAAAACCACTGTTCTGCGAAACTATCTATATACTCACAAATTATTTGAAGACTTTGTTAATTTCGTTACATTGGCGAAGCATGTTTAGGCAAAGAAGCGCGTGACAATGAAGGAATTTATTATTAACGTGATAGTTACTAAAATGTAGTAGTAACGTTTTTTATCAATGACATTGTAAGTGTGTACAGCGAGTGAATACTCGGCGAGGTGAGTACACAGGTATTTCGTTATAATTTAGTATCGATTGAGCCGGGGGTGCGGAGCGAAGGCATGACCTTGGAGGGCCCAGCTGCCGGAGGAGCTCCCACGAGGCGACCTTGACTTCAAATTGCCGCGTGCGCCTCACGCTTCCCTCCCGAACAATAACACCGCCCCTAGTCGTCGCTCCGTGGCGGTGCGTCACTTTTGCGCGATACTTGCTGGTTAAAACGATAGTTTTTCCGCAAAATTCGCGAATTTCAGTGTGTTCTCGCAATTAAATGTGTACATAGAATTTTTCTTAATCCGTGATCTCGAATCTCATCGTGTTTACTCGATTACGTAAGTGCATAATGTTACATCAGTCTTATATCCATCGCGTGAGCGTACTTGACCTTGCACCCCGGCGCCCAGACTATTTGGTCAATGCATTGCGGCGCGGAGTGACGTCGTACTCTATAAATGGTGCGTTGTTAGGCTCTCAAAATGTTTTAATTATAACTCATAACATGTCATCTATGTCAGTGTCTGTGTTTACTAATAACGCATTGCGTAACAACAAAAAAAAACCTGCTTTACGCGAATAAATACTACAGTTGAGTGTATTTCGGCATGTACAATAGTAACGATTTTGGCATGAAGCCAATAGAAATTGTGAGTCGTGTCTTCAAACGTAAAAACACAGTTAGAATGAAATTACGTCCCACACATCGCGATGCGAAAATGTTTAGTGCCAACGTGTATCTTAAATGTCGATAACTATATCATTGCTGAATATTCGTGTGATGTGGTGCAGTTAATTGGCTCAGTTACGCCGTAGCGACGTCATTGTAATTAGTGCTCGTGTCCTTGTGTTTTAATATTTGATATTTACATTTATAATTTAACCTTCGGCTTTGAGATTCAGGGTCAAATTGAAAGAACCTGACAACTGCGAATTGTTGACTACGAATGCATTCAAGTTTGCGAATTGATCTTGCGTAGCGCTACGTGCGGTCGTGGAGCCGCTCCGTAGCGTGCGGCGTAGCGCTTCCACGAGGCATGCTTACTCTGGCTACAAAAGCTTGGCATGATTTAGTTAAACGATTCATTGTAAGTTTATCAGTGTTTTAAAGTAATCTCGCATACAAAATTATAATGAAGTGATGCGGTTTTTTTTGCAATTTTATTTATTGATCGACGTGAGTTGTAATTTTAAATTCCTGGCACCGTTTTTTTAAAAAAAAAAAAAAAGCCCTGCAGTCGCCTCGTCACTCGTCGGGTTCGTTTTCACTAAGTAATCGTACGGAGGTCGATTTCTCAAAAGGGTGTAACCCCATTGTCGCTTTGCGAAAAGGTGTTAATGGATTTCATTGACTTTCGTGTGGGATGTTCGTGGTGCGTTTTCGTTTTTTTTCATTCTGGGCTTAACGCATTTATAACGGCCCAGGCGATTCATAAATGTTGTGAGCTGAGGTGCAATTTAATGTTACTGTGCTTACTGCCACTCTCAAAGATTTACTTGATATTAAGTACATATTTTTATAATTATTAGAATCACGTAATGAGAATATTATCAGTCAAGAATATAATAGATTGACCTACTGATATTTGCTGGTATGAATGATTCATGATTATTATTTTGTAAATAATGTCTCTGAGTTCGGATGGCAGTGTTTTGGTTTTTTTATACCGCTTTAATAAGTTGTTTTCTTTTTACGTCGTCGTGGAATCTCTTGTCTGGTCAAACAATGAATACAATCGTTTTATTACTAATTGTGTAGGAATAACAGGCCTGCCACCTTGCGATGACAGGCTTTGTCTATCGATCCAAAACGTCTTCAATTGTGTTGGCAGCGTTTAAATACTATAACGAGGTAATGAGTTCTACTCAATACGACCTTTCTTCGTTTGTATTCAGTAAATCTATCGTCTACCAACCCGCACTGGGCCCGCGTGGTGGATTACGGCTCACTCCCTCTCACTGAGAGGAGGCCTGTGTCCCAGCAGTGGGAACATTATAGGCTGATTATGTATGTTATGTTATGTATTTAGTAAATATTTTTACCTACTAGGTAGTTGGAAAACATATAAGAATTACGAAACAAGTGTTTTTAAGGTGCTAAAGCTGCGTGCATTGAAAATTAAATTGAGAACACCAAACGTGTTGGAACAATGTTGCGGCATCTTTCAATGCATACATCATTACTGATATTAATACCTACAACAATATTTACATCACACTTTGTAGCTAAAATGCGTCCGTCCAAACTACTGACCCCTGAAACAACAAGGGCGCGGACAGTGAAAGTGTAGTTACACAGACTGGAATTGACATTCGACACTAAGTAAAATGTTCTAGTTAGGTGAAAATAAAGCCATTCAATGTTGAATAAGTTCAGTTTTAGTGGGTCGCGATTCAAATCGCAATCATAAAGTGAGATAATCCAGGGGTAAGTAATAGAGTAAGTAGGATCGATAAAGTGAGGTAATCCAGGAGGATTTAGGGATTATTATTAGGATGAATTTGGTTCTACATAATAATATGCTGTTAGAACTAATAACACGCGGATTAGTTTCGAAAAAAAGACTCCAATCCAATTGCGAGTAATTACTAGAGGTTTAGTTCCGAACGATGATTTTTGATCAGGTGTTGTGGTCAGGCAATATTTGGTATTTTAGTTTTGTATTATCACAACATTTTCAATAAGTTTGCGAAATATTTATATTGCGAAATACATAATTTAATCAGCCACTGCACTCTAAACGATCTATTATTTTCACGCAATGACATTAAGGGCCCATATGCTTAAAAGTCTTCGCGTAAGCAAGACCTGCGCAATACTTATCAAGTTATCATACACGGTGCAATTAAAATATGGTTCAATAAAAATTTTGTTCAATCATTGCGTAACCTTCAATCAATCTGCCTAGCCTTTTACCAACTATGTTGGGGTCGGCTTCCAGTCTAACCGGATGCAGCTGAATATTCACCCTAAATGGTCAAAAACATTTCGCAATTCGTGATATTGAGCAATTATATTGATCGTTTAGGGCCCGCCTAATATTAAGTAGCTATGTTTGTTGATGCAGGGTTTTTGTTATTCAACATTTAGTTTGAGCAATAGATGTAGCCATATGGATGCCATACCAAAACATAAGTACCTACTCAATGGATGGCATCCTTTGGAAATGTAATTTCCCAAACAGAAAAGTGCACCAATGCGAATGAATTCAACAGTCAACGGTACGTAAAAACTACTTTTTGGAAGGTGCAACTTGAATAAAAAGTCTTGCGTTAAATAGTGCCTTGTATGTGTCTATTTGAAATAAATGATTTGACTTTGACAGACTAACGTATTTTTTTCACGATCCCGATATTATTTGTTTGTTTGATAATTAAATGGACCAGCTGTCAAATAAAGTTGCGCATTCCCCTTTCGCTGGTAAAAGCAAACCATTAACAACGTACCTATGCCATAATTCCTTTGTTGCGTGAGTGTATAATGTTAACAATATTAACGCCATTGAGCTACGAATAACTTACGCTGTTGCATTTGTTTTTTATTACTGTTCACTTTCATCGAGGTTATTACTTAGACACAGGATATTTTTCTCTCATATGATAATTAGCCACAATGAAACAGTTTTACGTTGCTCGTATATTTTTTACACACGAATATGATAAATATGATACTCTGGATCGGATAACTTTAATTCCAGCGGCAATAATATTGCTGTAGACAGTAGGTACTGCTGGAATACTGCAGTGTTTCTGTACCTACCTATATTAAGATCGATTGCTCAGAGCTATTATCAGCGCATAGGAATCATAATAAAATTATAGTTAGTTAGCATAGTACAGCTTGAGTGAAATCAAGTCGCATAGTGTTTATTAATTGGATTGAGATTATCATAATTATTCAGAAAGTTGGGAAAGTTGGGTTGGGGCGTCGTAGGTAAACTGTAAAATATTTTGCTGTTTTGATATCAATTTGTCAATATCTTAACTAATATTATAAATGCGAAAGTGAGTTTTTTTGTTTGTTACGCTTTCACGCTATAACTGCCGGACGGATTTGGATGAAATTTGGCAAATGGGTAGGACATGACCTGGAATAGGACATGGGATACTTTTATCCCAATATTCTTATGGGATCGGATGAAACAGCGGGGCGCAGCTAGTTATTAAATAAATCCGAGTCCGTTTCTAGGCAGTGAAGTATTCATTGGGGTGTTTCTGCCCTAAGTCCACCCACTATTCAACACAACCTTGCTGAGGGGTTTATGTAGACACTTCGATATGATACATTCAGGTCATCGAATATGCCTGTTATCACACTCGAGAGGGTTGACGGCGCCAATGATCAGTAAGAAATCGTTCGACAGCTAATATTGGAACTACAATTAAATAAAATTTAGTGTATACGTACGGAGCGATATTTCATAATTTCTGTTGGTTAGGTATATTGAGACATTAATCAAACCAGCGAAATGTTTAACAGCTTTCAGAATGCACCCTCTATACTGTACAAATCTCAGTAATTCTAGTAAAACGGGTTATACCTCCACAAATTACTTGGATCCTCGCTCTTAAAAGTAAAAGCTTTAAAATGGCGACTTAAATGCATAATGGGTAATACTGTTCCATAAATAATAAATAGCCATTTCATAAGGGCATATTATTATGGAGGCCGATATTGTCGGTATCCTTGCGTTTCCGCTTAGAGTTTAGAGGTTTATTACTAAGGGTGCGTTCATATGACATGGATTTCATCACACTGGGCCTATATCGGTCACTTAAGCAGAATCATAATATGAAAATATTATGAATCATAGTAAAATTTCACCAACTGACAATTCATATAATGATCTGCGTGCAATTCACATTACGTAATAATTCATCTGTTTGACAGTTTTCTATGGAGATCCGTAAAATGGTCCACAAATTATGAATTGATTTTGTGTCAAATTAGAGGAATTGCTAATGACAGCTGGGATTCAGGAAAAGAACTGCTTTTAGAGGAATTACAAATGTGGCCTATTTAGGCGCCCTAATCGTGTTTGAGCAGTCTCTCTCTACTCAGAGACTTTGGAATGTATACTTTAAGCCTCTTGTTAAGTGTAGGTACATATTCTTAACGATCAAGCACACGACACGATCGTGACGCGAACATTAAGAGTATGTACGTTATTACAAGAGGCATAAGGTATGAATTCCAAAGTCTCTGAGGAGAGAACGGCGCCAACGCAAGAGCGAGTGACGAGAATGCGGTTTTGCGCCGGAAATATTCGCACTCGCGGTAATGCGCCTTTAGGCCGTCAACGAAAAACGAGTTTAGTCGAACTTTTCAATTGTTCGGTTCGAATAGTCTCGTCGACAAACGCTATTACAGTTAATGTGGCCTTGGTCTAGTTGCAGGCTGTCTAACTTGGTTCGAAGAAGCGGATGGATTAAGCGCTGCAAGAAACTGTCCATTAGAAAAGCATTCGTGATTAATTAATGCATCTGCAGCTCATTTAAGACAAGATAATATTATATGCTATGGGTTTTGTCGATTTAATTGTCACTTGGCTTATACATAGTTGCAAAAAGCTTGTATCGTTTCATATTTTGAATCGGTGGTTGCTTAATAGTTGCTATAGGGTAGGTGTCCCTTAGACATGGGCGTGCAAACTGTTATCACCATGAATTCAGTACATGATTCTAGACCCAGCTAGAACTTTGAATTATTCGTCGTGCTGAATTCATGTTAACCAATTTGCGCGTCGATTGCCCTAACAAACTGTATAAAAGTCACGGAAATTTCAATCAACTGCTTTGCGATAATCTCCATACCATCACACCTGTTATCCCCGAAGGGTTGCGCAGAGGTGTACCTAGTAGGTACACTCTTTCTTCACCTGTTACGATTAAGTCTCATGTATAAGGGGGTGAGCTTATGGCCATCAGCAGGATTTAAATCCAGACTCCGGGTTGTTACTCAGTAATTCCTGATGGAAAAACCCAATCACCCTGTGCCCTACCTGGGAATCGAACCCAGGACCTCTTGCTCAGCAGTAGCGCTTGCAACCGCTAGATCAACAAAGCAGTTTGCAGGCTTGCCTGGCTATGCGATAATTATATTTTATTTAATAAAACACCGTTAAAGTTTTTAAGTGTGAAAATATGGTGTGGTATTAATAAACGTAATTGGAAGTGAAAGTATCTGAACAAAAGTAGAGGCGCGGCCGGTCAAAGTTGAAGCCAATGACCGGCGAAAATAGGCTAGATTGTTCAGAAATGAACGAACTCAATATAGATTGTGTAGGTAGTGTAGCTGAATTTTAAGTAGCATGGAGTGAGGTATTGTGAATGGAATGGAATCAGTCTACTTAAAGATCAACAGTAGGTACCACTGTTTATTGATTAGCTCTTATAAAATTGATGATTTTTAATATCTGATTTTTACGTTATGCTAGATCTAAATCTCGAAAATCGATCTAGAAAACTTAAGTTCAAACGTAAGTCAATACTGGTAAAACTCTACTTCGGGTTTATTAATAAGGGGACTGTTTCAACGCCACAAGATTCTGCCTTGAAAAAAACAACAGCTTGCGATATTTTTTTGACATTATGCTAAGCATGGAGCAAAATGGTATTCAAATTATGTTTGTTTGTTATGATCTGACATACATATCCCACTTTACATCACATAAAGAAATGGGACACCGGCACGTGGCCTCCTTTTACTTCTTGCTGAAGCGAATTTACCTTTCACTTAGTTTAGGTACCGTTTACCGCACATCAGTAGATTATTTTAAATTGACAGCGTCTTTATTTCGTATTGTTACCACTGATCTGGCTGATTGTAGGTACTCATCTCGATTTTTTGTTCGATTGCAATATTATTGGCGTTTCTTATGCTAATTGCTTACTGCTACTGTATTATTTCACCAAAATGAATAATAATTGCTCTTCAAAATAAGTTTATGCCGGCGCCATTCATAATGGCAAAATCCCGAAAAAAAAAAATATTATTGCAAGATTAAATATTGTATGAAATTCTCCACTCATAATTTCTAATTTCTTTTAACAGATGCTGATGTAAGGACTATGACTGGTCCAGTTTAGTATTCAGACTACCTTCAATCGACGTAAGCGGTAAGTTAACTTATAAATACCAATAATACTTATAAACCACAACGATCTAGCATTCGAGACACCACTACACTAGTTCATCAAAATTATCAACAGATAAAGACCAACGACTTGTGATCTGTTATATTTATTTTGGTATCTACCTATTAATTACTATTAATTGTCATAAAACAAGCGTCGCCATAGTTCAACCCGTTTCTTTAATAAATAAAAACTCAATATTCCAATAGAGGCACACTGACAGCCCTTCATTCCGCCGGAGCGGCGCGGGCGCCGCGTTTAAGTGGCATTTAATAGTACCCTAAAGTTAATCTGGTTTTGATCTAAGTTCAGTCTAAGCAGACCCGAGGCCTTAGTGTGAGTTTCTTTTAACCATCTCGACTTTACGCATCGACCGCGTTCGTTGCTCGGATTGGCGCTTCACTGACCTTCACTGGTGAAGGGCCAATCGGAGCGCCGAACGCGTTCGATGCGTAAAGTCGAGATGGTTAAAAGAAACTCACACTAGGGCCTCTGCACCTTAAAACTGGGTCTCCGCAAAAATAGACGGCGCTTTATTTCCGCGATTCGCGAGAGGCCTTTGCGCCTGCGAAGAGTTTAACAAAGTTGTTGTGTAACCATCCACTGCACGACCCAGAAACTAACGGCATATTGACGATATCTAGTAATATTCGTCTGTAACGGTGTAATTAGTTGAATTGACTCTTGATTAGTCATGAATGCGGCATTAATGAGTCGCTAGTAATTTGTGTCGACACGCTCATCCAGTAGTTACGTTATCAATTGAAGTTGTAGGTGTTCTATAGCTACTTAGATCGAGACAGATGCTTTCTGCTAAAATAAAATATACTTATTAAAAATGTCGTGAAAAATAAGCTCCAGCGTAAAATATAGTGATGATAAAATGATGATGTGAGACGATGACTATGTGGTGTTTCGTGCAGTCATGCCAGCCAAGATGATGAGTGCGCGCGGCGGAGCGGCGTCGGCGGGCGACGTCAGCGTGGCGGACAGTCCACTCGCGTCCTTCGAGACCCTGACGCAGGCCGCCATCATCGCCGTCATGGGCGTTGCGATCGTTATCTCCAATATTCTCATCATAGCCTCCTTTCTTAACTTTAAAGGCAAATGTAAGTATGAAACTAATGTTTAACTAACTTAAATCTAACTATATAAATTATTTATTTATTGGCTTATATCTCCATCAGATCCTGCTTACTTACATACCGGTTAACAAAGGAACATTTACAAGTGTACCACCTTCTCAATATCTGCATTCTTTTCATTTATGACTCCGTGCACTGATTGCTTTTCGAACATTACTTTTCTCCTGACAAAGTTTATATTTATGTATTTACCTACTTATGTATCTATTTATTAAGTAGTATTTCTTGTTGAATTTTATATATTGCTATTTTTTATTTATCTATGCCTTATCTGCCATATTTTGTCTCTGCATCATCCTAAGGTTGACTGGTAGAAAATGCCTGTTGTACACTGTTTTTTATTTGTGCATATAGTTATAAATTAATGCGCTCCAAATATAGGAGACCACAATTTACAAAAACACACCAAATAAATTGGATGAAACTTGGTAAACACTGATTAATGAAAACTACCGTCCTAATTTAGCGATAACAACATCAACACATTGTATTTTATATTTACAAACAATAAAGGTGTAATCGAAACATATTATGTACACATTTTTTGTTAGTCCCTGTACTAAATACTGGACTAGGATGCCAATTCGTAATCGCTTTTAGTCTCTATTATCCCTTGGAAAATTTAATCCGTGCTGAAGTGGATAATCTCGTGAATTGGTCAGGTTTCTTTCAAACGGTTTATATTAGAACATTGAACGTTAAACTATCGTACACCTGAGAAATGGAATAAGACAAAGAATTTTGAGTAATTAAAGTTGTTCTTCTTGGAATTTTCAGAACTACTTATAAAGTATCAAAGTTCGGACTGCCTTTGATTGGAATCTGAATGTTTTAGAATGTTGATACTTTATAAGTGGTTGCAATATGGAATGATAATGATACTGTTGATGTTTTGTTGTGAATGCAGGTCTTTCAAACGAAGTGATAAACTACTACCTGCTGTCGCTGGCGGTGGCCGACCTACTGATCGGCGTGCTGGTGGTGCCGCTGTCGGTGTACCCGGCCATCACGGGCCGCTGGATGTTCGGCGACCTCATGTGCCGCCTGGCTGGCTACGTCGAGGTTACGCTGTGGTCCGTCTCCGTCTACACCTTCATGTGGATCTCCGTTGACCGTTATCTCGCAGTTCGGAAGCCTCTCCGCTATGAGACGGTTAGTGCGACGGTAGTTATCCTTTTCAATATTTTTTTTATTAGCTAGCTAGCTTGCATCTTTTATGCATTCGCATTAGTAATTGATCATTCTGAATCCTTTGATAAAACAATTAATATACCCACTTTCTCCTAACCATACGAAATCGATTCTTCTTTTGAATAATTACAATAATATAGTAGATTACGATTTCATTTTTCTCTCTATTAATAGTTCCTTGTTAAATAACATTTACATCTACATTAGTGGAACTTAATTTTTATTAGCATGATAAATTATTTTGTAATATTAATATTAATATTCCTAGTATTTTAAATGATTTTGTCCCTATTCCAATAAAATCTCAGAAACGTTAGATTAGTTTAGGCCGCGCCTGTTTTAGGCTAATTATTAATAACAATGCTCATGGACCAGGTACAAACGCGCACTAGAAGCCAATGTTGGATGGTTTTCACATGGATTTCAGCTGCAATGCTCTGCTGTCCACCATTACTAGGTTATAAAAAGGAAGCGAACTTTGACACGGAAACGTTTATATGTATGCTGGACTGGGGCACGACGTACGCGTACACGGCCACGCTCGGCATCCTCGTGCTGGGCCCGAGCGTCATCTCCATCGTCTACAACTACTACTACATCTTCTCGATGAAGCGTCGGCTGAACAGCGGCGTGCCCATCCATGACAAGGAGTACGCGACGGCGCTTGCCGAGAACCTCTCCAACCCAAGCCACTGGATGAGCTTCATCATGGTGTGTACGTTCTGGTTAAGCTGGTCTCCTTATGTGTTCGTTAAACTCTACGAATATTGCACTGACCAGGAAATAAAGGTACCCATGTTGCATTTCGGAGTGGTATGGATGGGTATCATGAATTCATTTTGGAAGATTGTAATATTGGTGACATTTAGCCCGCAGTTTAGGATCGCACTTAGAGTACTTTTTCTGACGGCGTGTTGTCGCTCCAAGGGGCGCTTGGCTGCAGAGCTCATGGGCCTAGACAATGATGATTGAGTCCACCTTTTGGCGGGTATGTAAATCCTTTGTAAAGTTGAGCACCCGAACACAAACACAGTATTGTGGTACAGCCAATATTAAGGATTTAGATACCTGGCCTGGGTCCACAGTTGTCCACCATGTTCTTTACTGTTCTTTAATTTAAATGTTCCGCGGCTAGTTACATGAATTAGCCGTCTTGTTGACCTAATATTGCTGTAAATTTGAATGTCCTGATGTTTCTTGACAATGAGTAAAATCAATATTGATCATTCCTGTAAATTAATCTTGCCACTAATAGATAATGATTCTGCATTTCAATCATAGCAAGCGATGAGTAGGTATAGGTAGTCGATACAAGGGAGACTATGAAAAACGATCAGTCTAACACTGTTTGTAGTCAATAATATTTGACAATAATGTGTTTAAGTTCAAACACTTTGCTCTGTGCAATAAAGTTCATATCATTTTCTCAATGAATATTCGCTAGTTCTAAGCATTATGTAGTGTTTAGTAATTTATTCTATATTGTTAGAGCGTGTTACGGAATAAATTAATACTCGTTTACCGATGAGGAGGTTAATAAATAAGAATTACGTACTAGGTACTTATTAGAAGTAAATATAGTATAGGTGCTACATTTATTTATTTATAGCACTCTCAATTTTTCAAGGATAAGTGGGTGTTGTATTCTTTCGCATGTCGGTACACAGTGTAGGTACCTATATTTTATGATGGAAAGAATCACTGCAAGCTATTATTCTTGTTAAATGTATGTATCATGTATGCCAAATGCGGATGTAATAATGTTGTATTCCGAACAAATCAAATAATTTTGTTCAAAAACTTGTCGCTAGCAGGTAAAATATTTTTTCGGAAATACCATTTGCTGTAAGAGAGTGTTTTACTATGTAGATTTTGTAAACATAACGTAGGTATGTAGAGTTGTTTACTAGTAAATCTAGTTAAAATAATATTAATCATAAACATCGTCAGTTCGCCGACTTAAAATGAATATAAATACAAATAAACATTCGTACCTACTTAGTAGTTTTTATGAAGCTTGGTTTGTAACTGGCTGGTATTAGAAGTTGTATCAGCAGATCAATATCGATAATATTTATGATATTAGGCATTTATTTTATTATTTGGTTTGTACGGAACACAATACAACAGGAGTTGTGTTCGATCTACGTATTTATTGTTAATATTTAATTATGGTATTTGTAAACGTCCGAGTCGGATATATTTGTAACGTATGAAAAATATTGTGGTGTCCTGAAAGTAATATATTATTAAGAGGGTATTAATTATGATATCTGTTTAAAATACCAAAAATCAACGCTATATTTGTTATTTGTAAATTTTGTTGAACGCACATTCTTTAACCGCATTCTGTGAGCGTGACTTTTGTCTCAAAAGATCATGATTTTAATGATTACTAACTGTTTTGTCAATAGTTGTCAAATCTTGAATTTCTTATTTCTAAGTATGTGAACTGTTAAGCTACTATTCGTGTTCATTATAAATATTAACTAATTATGATATCGAAGGGCGAGTGTACCGGTTTTAGCTCCCATTGAACACATCGTTTTCTGAAGCCGGCTACGTATTACGTGTGACGTACTTTACTTGTGACGCCTTTGGAGAATTGCCAAATTATCTAAATGGGCTTGTCCCATGATTGCGTCATAATCAATGTTCTGGTATAAACCTACTTGTACCATGCAATATCTTTAACTAATATGATATTAAAGATTAGTAGTATATTTGGCGCTCGCCCCTCGGTTAAAGTTAACGTTTTCTCAAATTAAAGGCTGTGCTTAGACTATCTTTGATTTCTTTTGTTTCAGAGTAGTTTTAGGTTGTAATGTAAGCTGTTATTTATCATTTACTGTCTGTCTGTTTTCACTGCCTTTTCTTAATGTATTTCTAATTATATTGTTAAGTAGGTACTTATATGACTACGTGTTGTTCAGTTGCGGTGTGGTCATTTTCATTACTGCGTATATTTTGTTTATAAACAAGTTATTATTGAAATGTTTCGTATGTTTGATTTTTGTAGTCGGTTAATTTTATTTAGACTATAAGTTCTCAATTGCTTCAGGTGTAGTTTTTCTAACTAATTCTAAGTAACAGTACCTACATTAGGTACTTTTTCTGTAATTAGGTAATAAGATTTTAGTAGATGTGGAAACAAATATAGCTATTTGTATGTTTCAAATAGATATAGCCTAGGGTTGCTGTTTGCTGCTCTCAAATGGCTCGAGCAGTGAAGTGCTTTTTGGTGAGATGTAACCTAGGCATAGCTCTGAATAGATAATAGATTGCTGTCAGGAAGCGTCCTTTGTTGGCCTCTATCGCTTGCACTCTGCAACGTATAAACACGGTGGATACTACACAGTGGCAGTATGTATTATGAGAGTTAATTAAGCGGACACTGAACGAGATACCATAGAAGTTTTATTGTTATTAAGTCTGGGGGCATTTAGTTTTAATTTATACGTAGCAAATGGAATACCTAATAGGATTTTTACAAGTCAGCTCATAGGTCACATACTAGTGATATAGGTATGTTGTCAAAAAATAATAGGTACAAATATTTAAAAAGGATGTAAATTATGGTTACGTCTTTTTGTTAGTGGATAACTAAATATAAAAAAAAATCTATGATATCAAGAAGTCATACAATAATTTAAATGGACGTGTTTATACCTATTCCAACGTATAAACCATTCGTATTATTTTAGCCCATCGTCTGACATTCGTAGGAATTCCTCTTCAAATGAAGCTGCATCTCAACGATATTTACAGAATATCTTGTTGTTCTGCGCGTAGAATTTCAGGAAGAACATGTTCATCCCGGTAATATCGTTCCTTTCAATTTTTATTGCGGAAGCTCTACTGAGGCCTGAGGTATTAATAACGACGTTTTGCCCGTCGATTTGAAAACTAATAAAACCCTCTAGCTTATTATTTAGAAACTTTAAATAATTGACTTATCTGATTTAACTTGAGAAAGTTCATCAAATATTCTAAAATAATTTACTATAAATAATTATGTGAATTATGTGCAAGTAGGTACGTTTTTGATTCAATTCAACAAATACTGCAGCGTCAATGGTTGTGTCGATTATCGGTTATCGGAATCATACAAAAAAAACTGCTTCAGTAAAAAGCGTAAGTACTGGAATAGCTTCTCGGTATTACTCGGAACATCGTATTTAATCTCTAATAGTCATGTGAAACATGTTGACATCAATACTATATGTATACTATAACTATACAATATGTAAAACAACCCTGTCCGATCCGAAAGGGACAGATAGGTACTGCATTAACATAACCAAAAAGTAATAAAAAATCATATATATTAAAGAAAATAAAAAAGTTATTGCTTTTTAAAATTCACATTTTTAGTACTAAAATTACTCCAATTCCATAATTAAGCTAATTTTCAACAGGGGCCATAAGTTATGACTTGTAGACAACCTGCTGAACGACGCCCGACGGCCCCACGCTCCCTATGTAATAAGCCGGTGATATTCCCTATTTAAAAAAAAGGAGACGAACTTAAAATTAAATAAACTCTCAGTGCGATACTTTATAAAAAACCCTCACGGATCGGACAGGTTTTTTTTTATATTAACGATTTATTATTAATCAGAAAGTACTTAACTCTGCCTGTCTGCCTGTTACCGTTTTACGGTCAACAAATTCGAATGAAATTTAGCACACGGGTAATAAGACCACAACCCGATATTACGTTACAGTGGGATAATTTCCGACATACTCGCGTACAAAATATATATTATTTTGTGGAACTACAAAACAATGGCATACCTACCTAATACTTATATAAAAATTCGTCATCTGTAATATTACGAATTCTAAACAGTTTTATTGATAAAACCACTGTAATGAATGATGTGCTTAATAATATTGCGGTCAATTTTATTTTACATAATTATTTAGCTTTATCTGTAATACGGGGTCGCTGTTCTAGGTGAGAGTATAACTACACATTTTAATTTAAACGTATTTATCTGACAGCTTTTTTGGTTTCACCTATGAAATGGGCTAAAAGGTACTTAGTAATGAATTGAAAAAGTTTTACGAGTGATGGGCGATCCATCACTTTTGCGCAATAGCGCTTATGTACTTAGTAAAATGTGTCAAAGAACACATTAGCCGCGAGACGGCTAGCATTCACAGGGTGTGGCTAAAAATTATGATTGAACGTGTAAATTAATTAGGTAATAAAAGCGAAACAAAATAGCATTTCTAAGTAAATAGGCTGTTAGCATAATTAGGCTAGAATATGTCGAAGAAAATTCTAGTTATGCTCTTTGTTAGATATTTCTAAGAATTTGTCGGATATCAAACAACGGGATGACGGGAATCGAAAGATTTTCATTCACAGATTGCGAAAATATAATAAAATGTAAAATGGTTTTTAAAATTTTTAGAACTTTCGTATTCTATTTATAAAAATAGAATATATATTTCATGCAATACGTCTTGTAGATTTGTGTATATATGAAGAAGGAAATACAGTAATAATGCATTTTATATGAATGGATGTGATTCTTTTGAATTTTGAGAAATTGAAATAGTTTTGATTTTCTCAATGTAATATAAGTTATAAGTCGAGAAGCACCGATATTTATTTAATAATTATCTACTCAATAAAATTTCAGATAATATACCTAATATGATTAAGGTACTTTTTTCTTTTTGAGGGCGTTAAATCATCAAAGGACTTTTCCCGCTCTGGGCCGAGCGGCAGGGCGTGTCAGACTTTTACTGACCAAAACCCACCCGGGTTTCGTCAGTTGCCTATTTCCAAGGGTCCTGGTATCCTTTTCGGACTTTCACGCAACCCTGGCAGGCATCGGTCCTAGCGGACCCCGTCAATTGTGCTGACATCTCTTTGAGGCGAGCGTGGAACACTACGCGCCTCGACCCGGGCCTGGTCCTTATCGGACAGCGAGCTACCCATTGCTCGCCGTCCGCAGGCCCGCGCATACGGGGGCCGGGAATCTGCCTGGGATTCCCGACGCATGATTAAAGTACCTGTGTTGCACATGAAATATAAAAAATAAAAGTAGTTATGATTATACCCAAACTTTATCGTACGTGAATATCTAGGTATATTTGTGTAGTTAAATATCAAAACCTGGTACTTAAGTCACACCCATACTAGAAATATAAAGGAGAACGGGGCCAAATAAAAAAAAATATACATATATTGTGCTTTCCAAATCAAGGTAAGCATTACTAAAATAACGGTAATTTCTTCCATATCCCGGTACGTTTATTGCCATGTATTTAGTAAAGTCAAGCACCACCGCCACGACCAATCAGCGTTTAGTATGAGGTCTAAATGGCTGCCATTTCCATGAGTTATCGGGAGTGAAGTCGGTAAGTTCAAGGATTTTTTTAAACTCTAGTACGTTTCGCTAGTTTATAAAACAACGGTATTTCCATACATTAACCTGTTTGTTTAGCTTAATCCGTTATTAATTAGATTATTTTATTTGTGCCCGAGTGATCGTTTAATAAAAACCTCATAACTTAATAAACTATAACCAAAAACATATTTTTTAATTTCCCACTTTTCGCTTAGAGTGGTTTTGATATTTAACTACACATTTTGTCTCATTTAACATTCGTTACTTTAACTGGAGCTAAATTGTGACTTGGAACCTATAATACTTTATTAAATAAAATATAATTCTTAACACGTTACTACATCATTTCGTCCAAAAAAGCTGCCAAATCTAAATTAATTTCAATATATACTTTTAAATAAGGATTTCGTGACAAATAAACTTTATGAATTTGACCGTATAATTTAAATATCTATACGATAGGTAAGTTTCAAGTTATGATCATCTAAATAATTTATCTTTTCGTAACATTACTAAACGTTGGTGTAAGGAGCATTCGAAGAGATGGGTGAAGTGACATAGGAAATTTATTCTAAATAGATGTGGATTATAATCAGCCTATAATGTTCCCACTACTGGGACACAGGCCTCCTCTCTGTGAGAGAGAGTGGTAAGCGGGCAGAATTCTTAAGAATAACCACATCCTATTCCCTAAAATCTATCAGTCCTATTTCAAGTCTAGCAGAATTAATATTTAGACTGAGAAAATTATAAACAATTTTCTTTCCGTATAATTATTTTCAACAGTCGCTAGTTGATGAGAGGTCCTCGAAATGCAGGAAAATCTCGTTCATGCAGGTTTACATCTTTGAGAGGACTCGGGAAACAAACCTATCAATATACACGTTCTTTGTTTACGAGCAGGTTAGGCTTTGAAGAGCAAGAGCATTGGTTTTTTTTGGGACGAGTACCACTTGATACTGTGGAGTAGGTATGGTGCGTTTGCGTTTCATCATAAATAGTGATGCAATTTTTGGTACGGATTCAGTTTTACGTATTTCATAACAGTATAAATACAGTTTAAAGCTAGCTAACGATATCACAAGAACATTAAAGTATTTTAATAAATATTCTAAAGCAATTCTATACCATAACAATTTATATCACATCTAATCACGGTGAATAGTTCATATACAAATCTAGGACAGATATAGGTATCATATCACTTGTGGAGTATAATTGCAAATTATCATTTAGGAAATAGGTCATATGCTTATGACTATGCAAGATAATTAACACCGATCTGATACTAAGTATACTTGATTGTCATTTACCCAACAATTGTAGCTGTTGTAATGTAACTAATCTCGATTCGGTATCAATTAATTAAAACTTGGTGTTATAGCATTTTTGTGTAGCAGACAGGACACCTTTAAATTAAAATAACTTTGTTATGAATTTAAGAACGATGCTTTGTTATGTTACTTGTTACAAGCTGTGACTGTACTGTAAACATGTTTTTTTTTTGTGTGTGTGGACAGTCATCGAATTACTTCTTCCGCTCTGGGCAGAGCGGGACGTCGTGTCAGACTTTTACTGACTAAAACCCATCCGTGTTCCTTCAGTTGCCTGTTGCCAAGGGTCCCGGTATCCCTTTCGGACTTTTCCGCAACCCTGGCCGGTAAGCATGTTACGATGGATATTTGCAATTTGATTATATTATAACGAGTAAGGACATAATCTTTCGTCTATTCGGATTACCTGATGCCGAACCCAGGATTGTATTCGCACACGCTGGAACATTTTAACGTTTACTGTTCCCGTCTTGTAAAGTAAAACACGTTGAGAGCAGCTAATCATAGAGATCGGCAGCTTTTAGTAAAACCTCTTACTTTAAGGTTTTAAATTACCTTTGTGAGATTAGCACAAACAGTCCGTACCTATAAAATAAATAATCATAAATCTGATTAGGTACATACGTTCCGAATTTAATTTAATTTTGAACTATTTAGAAACGCGATCGTGAATGTTAAATGTTATTTCTGTACCAACACCTTTGTGTGTGCTGCCCGGATTGGCTCCAGTTTCAACTGCAATTAATTTTCTGCCCCTAGGTATAAAAAAGGTTATAGCATTTATTTTAGTACTGTATTTAAATATGGAGAGTTTTATGATGACTTAAATATATGTATAAAAGGTTTATCTTTTGTACTAGTTCTAAGTTTTGTTAATGGTGCTTACACGAGATTAAATTATAGCTTTACACAATTTCATTCAAATACTGTTTTCGAAATAATTAAACACAGTTGAGGAACTTTGTTATAGCATTTCATGTAATGGAAATTATAATAATATCTACGTGTTTTTAATACCTATTAGCCTAATTTATAAATCTGTTATTGTGTACATTCAGGGCACACATACATGAAGTACATTTATACGGTAATTGTTCAACAGTTTTGTCTAAAATCATGATTCTCTATCGTGTTTGTCACTATTAAAATGTTTAGCTCAAGTTTTGGTGTTTTATTTTTTAGAAACATATTCTCTGTGTAATGAGATTGGAATAATACATAAAAAAAACAACCGACTTCCGAAAAAAACACAATACAGTAAAAAATTACTCTAATTTCGCAAGTCGGTGGCTTTGCTTTTTCGGTTTTTGCCTCCGACTTTCGAAATTAAAGTTATTTTTCACTTTTTTGTGTTTGTTTTTTTTTTGTTTTTTTTTTAATTTTTTAGTTGTGGTTCCTACACCACACTAATTCGAATACCACTACCTGCTATGTAAATAACAGTGACGGGAGTCACTTAGAACGTCGTACATTAAGTGAAAAAAATACGTAATATTGAAGCTAACTCAAAAACTACGCAAAAAAAGTGAAACTTATGCAGTTTACTTACTAAATATTTTGTCTATACACTGTAGTATTAAATTAATACACTACACTACTACACACTACTTATAGGTAGTGGAAATGATACAATAAGTACCTACTGTATGTAGATTCCTACCATCATGACACGTAATTAAAGTCAAATCCCAAGAGAAAGACATTACACAGTCTGCAGCGTCACCTCTGAGGTTTCACCTTTACCTTTTTTAAGTGGTCATATATAAAAATAAAAATAAACTTTTTTGAATTATGACTGCAATATGGTTGTCAGTTTTTTATAGAAAAAACGCCAGGCGTGAAGAGTAAAATGAAAGAAAGAAAGAAAATACATTTATTTAGCACAGATTATAAGGCACACAATATACATCTTATACAGCAGATAACAAAATAAAATAAAGAAACAAATAAAAAGTGTAAACATTATCAGGGGAGTGTGGGTCACGACTGCGCCAAAAAGGCCCAGTTCAGCAAAAAATGAGATGTTGAATCTAAACAATGACATACATTTTGAACTTCGTAATGAAAAATTGTACCAAGTTAAAGTTATTGCATCTTACGTGTTTTGTTACTTGTTGAATTCTGTAAATGCTGGTGTAATTGGTGTTAGATTTTCTTTAAATGGTGCAAGACCAGTTGCAATAGGCCGCTACCGGTCTTTTTTTTCCGTGTGTCGGAATATCCACCAAGTGGTTGTAACTTGGAGTTGAGACCGGCGAGTAGGTTTTAGTGCGAATCGACGTGTCACCTGCGGGCCTTTTTTTTTGAGGGTGGGAAACCCACCCGTGTTCCTTCAGTTGCCTGAACAGCCAAGTTCGCGGTATCCCTTTCAGACTTTCTTGCAACCCTGACAGGCATCGGTCCTAGCGGACCCCGCCAATTGTGCTGACATTTCTTTGAGGCGCGCGTGGAAGTCACCTGCCACATTAGCAATTCCACTAAAAGCGATTCATTTCCTGAATTTCCAGCTGTCATTAGCAATTCCTCTAATTTGACACAAAAGCAATTTATATTGTGTGGACCATTTTACGAATCTCCATAGAAAACTGTCAAACAGATGAATTATTCGTAATAAGAATCGCACGCAATTCATATTGTGAATTGTCAGTTTGTGACATCTTACGATGATTCATATTATTTTCCTATTATGATTCTGTCAAAGTCCAGTACTAACCCCACAAGATCAACTATAGATCAACAATACCGTTGAAGATTTTTATCTTCGTAAGTTTTTTATTTTTTTTATTTTTTCTTTCTCGATACACACTTGCTTTTCCAACTCACTTAAGACATTGGCAGAATAGTCGACAACGGCTTTGCTTGCCATAATAAAAAATAGAATAGAATAGATTCTGTCAAAGTGACTGTTTTAAGCCGCCTGTGATACTGTTCTTGCGGACTACGCCTGAGGGTCTAGTTCTACTGATCGTCGTCGGCGAGGCGTATCACGCTTTGAGGATGTACTCGTAGTTCGTCAGGTTCGACTTATTTTAACCGGTAAACATCCTAACTTAATAACTTGGACATACGCGTGCTCCGGCCGGTTGTTTACCGGTCATCACACTCAATTAAGTATTATAGTTATTAATACTCTTAGGGTTTATATTTTATCACTTTTTAGATTTTTTTACTAGGATTGGTTATATCGAGATAGCTTGTTCATCTTATTAGACAGTAATTCACATGTTGTTTACGTAACTTAGTGGTCGCGCACCTAAAACCGATTGCAATCGATTCCTTGGTTCCGAAACCAAATGCGTAACAAAGATTTACGATCCGATGTTCCTTGAGTTTTCTCGTAACCTCTTTGCATTGGGTCTTTTACATTTTTTACAGTTTTTATATATTTTTTGATGCGATGGATTTTTTAATAATAACAAATTATTGTACATGTTAAAGTGGTGGATTTGCATTTTTATTTCGCTACAATACCTACAAAAATTAATTTGTCTTGTTTTTATTGTAAAGAACCATGTTGAATTAACTCAGATAGAAGTGTATCATTGCATCCCAAATATGGTCTTTACAGAATATAGGTATTGTTTTAAAAATATCTTGGATTCAATATTGCTTTACCAAACTATATTTTTACGATCTAAAACTTTTTCTGTGCAATGTACAAGTTTATAGACTATGCTTATACTACCTGGACCAACGCTTCATTTATGGTTCGTGTGCATTATTTAGCTAAGTGAATTGTAACCTATCGTAGCGTCTAGTAGCTTCTCGTAGCGTCTTGTAGGTTCTCGTAGCGTCTTCTAGTTCGTCGTAGCCACTCGTACCGTCTTGTAGCTTCTCGTAGGCACTCGTAGCGTCTTGTAGCATCTCGTAGCATCTCGTAGCGTCTTGTAGCTTCTCGTAGCATTTCGTAGGCCACGTAGCAGCTCCGCTCGTAGCAATCCGCTACGGCATTACATAGCAGAGTCGCTCCTGCCATTCTCTTTCAGAATCTGGTTTATGTGGTGCTACATGCTTTATATTGAAATATCTTTAATTGGATTATAGGAAAAAATAATTAACACTGGATATTTATAGTTTTAAAAATATGTACGTAGGTAGTTTCATCAATTACGTTAATTATATAATATACGTATTGTACAGAAGTAATTTTATATAGTCTCACTTTTTGTTGGGGAGGTTTGCAGAGCGAAACCACAGAAAATATTGTAAAGCATATATTATTAGGAGGTATAAAAAAGTCTGAGTGTAAAAATGGAGCTTCGTACAAAACTATATGGCTATTTCAATCTAGACAGTTTTCTATCTAGCCTGTAGCCAGCGTTAGTACATGGAGGTGATATATCTTCAACACTTCTGCTCTATGGTTCTATTCCTATACGTTCATTGCCCGCGAAGGAAACAAAACAATCGCACCATAACCAACCGGGCATAAAATACACGGCTAGGATACATTGTTTTATTAAGGAGTTCCAGTCGCTATCCTCCGGCTTCATCGAAAGATTAGTTCGATGGTACTATTTTCATATTTATTTAAAGCTTCGTCATAGGGGTGTGGACTCGTGGTCACACCAGTGTGACTAACAGCAAGGATTTTCCTGGGTTTCAGACTCGTGGTCACACCGCTAATATTTCTACACCATATACCACTTATCATTTGCAACTAGTGCGGTGAAATAGGTAAGTAAATAATGTTTGTATCAATAAAAAACGATTTAATTTATGATTTAACATTTATTATAAATAGAAAGTAAAACTTAATTAATTGGAAAAAGGGAAATAAAACACAACAGAAACTGACAGTAAAACTTGAAGAGTAAACAAAATAATAAGTTTTTATTTCATACTAGCTGCGCCCCGCGGCTTCACCCGCGTAAGTCTCGTTCCCGTGGGAATATCGGGATAAAAAGTATTCTATGAGTTAATCCAGGTTATAAACTATCTATTTGCCAAATTTCATCCAAATCCATTCAGCCGTTTTTGCGTGATTGAGTAACAAACATCCAAACATACAAACACAAACACACAAACTTTCACATTTATAATATTAGTAGGATTAAAAAGAGCATTTGCTCTGCCAAGCGATAGCCACGTAATGCATAGTCGCCTAACTATCTTAATCAAGATATCTTATCGTCCCCTGTTAAAAACTTATCATTGAGGAGTTCGCATGGACATCTGTGGTCTTCTTCAATAGTTCAACTTCATCAAATTATACTTTCTGAAAGCAAATACTAGACTTGTTTATGAAAATACCAAAATCGCTTCACATGCCTATAATATTTGAGGAGTTCTGTCAATTCCTCGTGGATCTCATCATCAAGACTGGCTTTGAATAAAAATTAAACCAATCTGGAAGTATACTCTTTCGAATAAAATAGAATTTTCCAAATCGGTTTACAAATGACGGTGTTCTGAGGTAACAAACGTTAAAATAAATAAAATATACAAATGAATTGAGAAATTCCGACATTTTTTATTCGGTTAGCATCATCAGCCTATAATGTTCCCACTGCTGGGACACAGACCTCCTCTATGTGAGAGGGAGTGGGCCGTAATCCACCACGCGGGCCCAGTGCGGGTTGGTAGATGTCACGTGTCTTCGAATTTTTGGTTCTAGGATATGCCGTCGTTTCGTCACGATGTTTTCCTTCACTGTTTTGAGAGCAGTGGTGATGAAAAAAATTACACAAGTAAAGCGCCTGTCAGGGTTCTAACCTACGACCTACAATTCGTAAATCGCGGCCGTTACCACTGGGCCACCACTGCTTCTCGCTCTTCTAAGTCGGTTACTTACAAGGGCACTTGTCGTACTTGTTGCATCGTAGTAAACAGTGAAGGCAGGCTGGTTGCATCAATTATTCAAATTTGAACCGCGGGCATGTAGAGTCAACGGGTTCTAGTTTTAATGGAGTTTTTTCTTAGATTCTAATTTTTATTTCTGTCGTGTTGAAAATTGTTTGAAGACTTTTTATTTCGGTAATTTGTATAGGTTTTATTTAAGCTCAGGACCGGTTGTTGTCGCGATGCTTATGAGAGGCCTATTTTTTATCAGCAGTAGACGGCTTTAGGCCAAAAGATGGTAATGATTATGCTATCCGTAATGCACAGGCCTCATCCTATCAGTACCATGCATTCCTGATGTATGCTCATCGCTTCCAGTATTCCCATCAATTACATGCGTATACTTTGTACCTAATTCCAGATACCAAATAAGATGAGGTAAGTAAGTTAGCATTAATTAATAACAACACTTGCATTGTATACATATTTGTAATGAAATATATCACATTAATCCATTTATAACTAATTATATATTCAGAACTAATTTAAATACACATAAAATACATACACTAATAATTCTATTTGGTGATATAATCTGTGATAGTGTAATTTATGTTGTCTAATAAAGAGTAAATAACACGATGCTACTACAGTTAGTCAGGTGTCTGATCATTTTTGCTGACCTCAAGTTAGATATTTCCTTATTACATATTATATTTTCTCAAGGATTGATACATTTCGGGGAAACAACATTCAGTATCACTATATCTACCTAATTCGATACTCAGTACATTGTAACCGTCAAATGTAAAAGAAAACTCGGTTGTTCCTGTGTAAATTAAATTAAACAGTAGATAATTAAACATCGAGCCAATGTTTTTTGAAAGATTTTAATTTTAAAACACCTTTACTTATCATACTGCCTATCATGTTGTCCTGGCAACACTAGGTGCATGGCACGGTGAGATATTCAGTCAATTACAATTGACAGAACAATACGTAGGTACGTAAAATATTCGAAAAATAACTTGATACATCCAGGTCATACCTGCTCGATATAATTTTATAATAAATACACAATATCTGACTTGCTACAAGAGTAAAGTGATTAATATGATAAAGTCAATTAATTTAACATTCATTTATATCATAGGTATAATATTTTATATATTTCAACTATTCCAAACAAACATAGATTTAAAAACTGGGAATTAAATTATTATATCTCTTTCAAATCGTTAGAAAATGTAACTAAAAACATTTATATTGGCTGGTAAATGATCAAGATCTGAAAATATATTCTGTAATACAATAGAAGAATTTAGAAAAGTACAACAATATGGGGCAATTCAATTTCCTATCTAATTGTTCTTACATTCTCCTAAAGAGATTTGAGCCGGTACATGCTGAACATCAGGATTCTTTCTAGTTGGTACATTCATTTTCAACACACGTAGGCGGTTTACAGATTGAGTTCTATTCAGCGCAGCGGGCGCGTGCTCTGCCCGACTTACGCTGTTGAGTCCTAGCCAGACCTTTCCACAAATATATATCAACAATACGAAAATACGAATCTGTAAGATTTCTACTATAGTTAACACAGTGATATCTAGGTTCATAATTATATTTAATAATATCTTATGATGTAGAACTGTTATTTAAGAACAGTATGTCAACTCCTACGGTGAGGTTTCTGTGTTGTATGTATTATTATTCATATTATACATGCATTTTTCGCAATATTTAGTAAATCCTTATTTCATATGGTAATATTATATATCTAGGAAATAGTACAAAGGTAAATCGTAGAAGATATGTAGGTATGCAATTTGCTCAGGTATTTGCAATGAAATGCTTCTGGTTACAATTTTATTCAATATTTATGAATCTTCATGTGTATATATATTAGTAAATAATGATACAATTTTTAATACAATAAGGTTTAAGTTGTTTACTATATTAGGAATTTGAATAACATATATATATATGTATATATATTTTAAAGCAAATTGACCTTATTTACAATGCAAAGGGTTTTTATAATAATCACTATTATGTAAATACAATTATTCCTGTATCGTCAATAGTTAGGCATGGCATCGATCATAACTTCATACAAACACGTCATCACATAGAATGTAGATAGATTTTAATAATATATTCTTTAGAATGTTTTCAGAAAACATGAACCACATAATTAATTTTAAACAATTTTTTATGTCTCTTTTAAAATCTCACTATGTTCCAATAACTTCTCAGGGGTACAATAATATAGGCATCAATTTTCATATTTACCATGCACCAGATAATGTACCTCCATAAAAAACCTAGATTCTCTTCAATAATTTTGAAAATCTTGTATAATCAATAAAAGCTTAATACTTATAGTTAGGCCGAATCAATCTAAAAGTGGCTGAATGGTTTTTTAAAGTCCGCCAGGGTTAAAAAAAGGACTTTGGTTCGTTTGCCGTATTTGCCTCTCTGGAACAACCGTCACAGAGGAAATAGAGATTCAAAGAAACGGCATACAATGAATTTATGTGTACTAAACTTGTATTTTTTAGGAAGGGATTATAATTTACTTCGATATTTTAGGTACTTGTTACCTTGTATTTTTACCAAGTATGTACGCAGATATATAATTGATTATTGTATAAAAGAAAACAATAAATAAATTCGTTTAGTATTATAGTATTAGGTACATAATATGTATAGTATTTATGTGTTGCACTCAAAAATACTCTTTTTGACATATAATTAAAATGAGAAACATCTTAAGGTGCAATTCTATAATTTTTTTTAAATATTTTTTATTTTGTTTACCATACTGCAACTTTGTACTAAATATACATAGTCAGGATAAAATCGAAAAGAAAACTATTAAATCTGAGGTGTGCATTTATAATGTGGCAACTTCCCCTTCCATTATGAACTGATGGACTGGCTACTGAAGGTGCCAAACTAGTAGCCTAATTTTGGGCTGATTCTATTTAGATTGCCATCGACAGGCTAAGAAGCCAAGATGAAGGTGGTGACATGAGGTGGCTGATATTAGGACAACCACTTTATAAATGCACTATACAAATAGCAATAATATTAAAAATAGGTACGTATACATTCATCTAGACTCTACTGTGTGAGTTATGATCCTGCTAAGTTCATAACCGTGGCGTAGATTGAGAGTGGAGAACAGACATAGACAGAAGAAATTGCAGAGTTTGTAGATCGATCGCCAGGCGTACGTGTGAGTGCGTGGGAGTTGCGCGATGATGCGCGGGGTGTGCGCGGGAATCACTTAGTCCTTGGGCTGGGGCTTCACTATCTCACACTTGCCGGGGGTGGCCGGGGTCGGGTCCTCAGAGAACAGAGGGTTCTTCACTTCCATCTCTCCCGTCTGTGGATACGTAGCCCGATATACAGTACAAGGATGAAGTAATTTGTTGACGAATATTTCATACAAAATGTTCGTGCATGAAAAATAAAGTTTCCTAGAAAGAAAGACCATTAAAGTGCATTAATTCACGAACTACTCTTTTATTTAAGGCTTTTACTACTCAGCCTATGGCGGTCCTTTGGTGGAAGTACTTCGCGATGTTTCGATACGGGCTGTCTATATGCTATATCATCAGAAAACTCCAGGTATTAGTTAAAGCAATTTTGCATTATTGTTATTAATTTTGTCAGTGCCCAAGAATTTACTCAAAGTTTCAGGTATGTTGGAAGATTGATTCGCACTTTGGAAACTCCCTAACAACAGCATGTTTTGTTCTAGCTAATCTTCATATTCACAGACTTTGTTTGTAAATTTGAAAAAATTTGTAATTATTGCAGTCCCCTTAGCATATTAAATTCCGAATGCCTTTTAAGTCTTTGAAGTTCCTAGCCTTCTACGTCCCTGACCTTTTAAGTGCCTAAAGCCTTCTAAGCCCTTATAACCTTTTAATACCCTATAGTATTTTATTTTGAGACCCTATAGCCTGTTAAGTCGCTATAGCTTTTTAAGTTCCTAAAGCCCATTAAGTCCCTATGACTTTTTAAGTCCTTAAAGCCTTCTAAGTTAAGTCCCTATAGCCTAAAGTCCTTATAGCTTTTTAAATGCCTTTAGATTTTTAAGATACTATGGTAATTTCAGTTCCTATAAAGCCTTCTCAGTCCCTATAACTTTTAAGTTTCCATAGCTTTTTCAGTTCCTAAAGCCATTCAAGTTCCTATAGACAAAACAAAAAAGTCCTATATTATGTTCGAGATGTAGGTAAAACGTGAGCAATTGCGTACCGTAGCGAATCCAGGGCATTCATACACGGTGTAATCACCTTCCTCGTTCTCCTCCTCAGATTCAGGGTCAGACACGGAGCCGTTACGATGCTCACAACCATTCCTGAAATGTGTAGAAGGATTTTTTATAAAATGCAGTACAGTGGTTATACACATTCATACAATCTTATAACATGTCAAAAGTGAAGTGTCGAAGTGACCAGCGATTTTGCAATTTATGCGGTGCATTGCCCCCTATACTTGCCTGCAAATTTATGTACCTGAGCATAAACATGACACGACCTTTAGAAAGATGCTGTCTTACAGATATGACTGACAAACACGACGCTCTAAAAAGAGGAAGTTTAAAAAAATCTGCTTGCCCTATTTACGATCGGATACACAATGGTATAATATGTCAATTTGGAAATGTAAAAGCTGTGTTACTCAAATGGTGCACAATTATGCTTATTCTATTTATTAATATATGATTGTGCTGGTTTCAGCAAAAGCCTTTAGCCCACCTTAATTAAAAAAATGTAGAGTCATCCCTAAAGCGTTTTTCATTGAAAAAACTTAAGTGAGTTTAATAATGAATACAAAATACACTAATTTTGAATAAATTCCTTCTGGGTTTGCTCTATACTAAAAATAACGTTGTTTATTTAGGCAGAGACCAAGTAGATAAAATGCTGGCTTGGATAAATTGTCTGCATATGTTCATTGTTTAACAAAAGTGGTTCAAATTAAGTCATAAACTCTCCATGTCTGAAAACATCTAGTATCGAATGCAAGGTTGCATCGAGTGAAGTTCATTAACAATTTAAATGTAAATTACAGAGGAAATAACGTTGGTCTTCATCATAATTTTTCATTGGATTGTACCTGTGCCTAGCTTCAATTTTTCTAGAGCAAACTATTCAAATAAAGCTGAGGTTTTCATTCCGTTCTGAGCACCGGCGCTTATTTGTTCACCGTCCATATTTCTGCTATTTTATCAAATGAAAAGTAAGCAAGCGGCGTTCTCTGCAATTTTTCAATTGCTTTATCAAAGCTGGAAGGAAAACAGTAGAACTTTGTTTTGTATTTTATTACCTTTCCATAGCTATTATTTGTTGTTTTTGATGCTGGTAGTGGTACATGTGGGCCGAATGTGCCAGTTTTCTGTCGCCTGATGTGTCTATGTTAGGTCCGGTAACTCCGTATGCTGGGTAGTCCACGTCTGCTGCAGCTTTAGCTTTTTTACTGAGCCTGTGGGGTGATTGTGACTATTGTGAGTGATTAATGTCACTAGAATGTGAGAAGTGCAACTAAATGTGTTGGCTATCAGCAACTCACGTATACCAGCCGAAAGCGAATCCCAGGACGGCCATGGTGAGCGCGGTGCCCACGGCAGCAATGAGAGCTATTCCATAGATCGAGTCTGCTGGGTCGGCCGTCGACTCCAGCACATGGATGTGGCGAGGCTTGTCAGTGCCCGCGGGATTCTCTTGGGTACTAAATATAATATTAGCAATCAGATTAGGATATTGTGTTTCTGCTTAACACGCATACGCTACGACTGGCACCTTTTACGTAGCCATGAGAGTGCAGACTACTAAAACTACGCTAACAGAAAAAACTAAATGTTTCATAATTTTGTAAAAAACTCGTCTTATATAATAATATGCTTGTGTGACTGAGATAAGCATACATGGGATCACATGCTGGTAGTTCTGGCTTGAGATAGCGAAATAAGATGGTAAGGCAATATGCTATGCAATATGCATGCTCGTATGATAAATATGGCCCATTAATAGATATTTTAATTTTGAGTTATCCACAACTTCAAATGTACGGAGACCGTGAATTTGAATGCATGTTTGATTTCTTGTTTCCTGTACCGTTTTTTATTCTGATATTTTTAATTTGGTTAACCCCATCAAAATACTAATTCCCAATAAGTTTGTTAGCTGCTGTTGCAATGGTTTCCATTCATATTTTGTTGAATAGACGGCGTCTAAGTACCGTGTCGGCTCTAGCGTTGTATACTCGGTGCCAATACGAGAGTCCTCGGATCGAGGGGGGACTCTTAAAGCGCTCCCGGCTAAGCATACTCTTTACACGCATTTCTTATTAATAATTAATTTACATTGGTGTTAGTTTAATAAATAGTAATCTATTTATCTAATAAAAGACCTTTATAGTTGATTGTCATACATTTGAAACGGTATTCAAACATTATAGAATTACTTTTCCATAGTTAGGTATTTTAATCTGAGAGCGGCAAACACAACAACTTTTATTCCTGTCCTGTGTTGTGAGAATAGTACTATTAATGTATAATGGTAATAATGATAGTTATTATGAATCGAAATTGCCAATTGGTTTACAAGAAAGATAAATAGAATAGTCCAAAATTAACTGACACAAAAGTGATGTCCTTTTAACGCCCGTTTTGTTTAAGCTAGCAAGCTAATTATTGTTTCACTTTGTTCATTCTTCATAATTTTATGTGTGGTTTGCCACCATCACAGTTAAGCAAGAGTTCAATTTCCCATCAATCAATCAACTCGTTTTGTTACAGTCCACAACGTCAACCACAGAGTCGTGCAATAACAAACAAAGCTATCTGAGGCCGGATATGTTGCAGTTTTACAAGGAAAAATAGGATCGTACCAAAACGGCTGAGAACACAGACATTAATAGGACTGTTCTTTAGCGTCAACCTAAAAACCCCGAAATTAAATTTTGATACGCTATTAGTCGCAAATGATGTCAATAATGCAATTTTTTGCAACGAATCTAATAAGTGTGTGTTTTTAAAGTGCATTGAATGTCGTCTGCACACGTGTACACATTGCTTGTATTCGTAGCTTTGTTTGAGAATACGTTCACAAATGAAGGCTGCTTTCAACAAAAGTGTCAATTGGGACGAACTTCATTTCCATGCGCAACTAAGGACTGTTAGGAGTGGAGGCTAAGGAATCTCTAAGTGTTTAATATATTAGTCTTCACCTCGTCTCCGGCACATCAGTAGGGTTTACTCTCAACCAGCGCAGGTTGGTTGGCAGTAAGGAGACAGGTATACGGTAGTCCTTATTTACCCTAAAAAAACGCCATATTGTCGATTTTGCAAAAGGAGAATGGGCAGTGAACTATGGGTATCTGATATAAAGTAATGCCCTAAAGCAAAGCATAAGATATATACCAATGGAAAGAGCTTTTCAAGGACCTTTGATACTAACACAACCTTTGCCTATTGTTAGTCCGTGCGGAGTTAAAGACCTAAAATGTGACTACTTGTTACTAAAATGTGGTATCAAGCGTAGGAAGTGCTGTTATCTGTTATATAGGGTGACTGGTAATTAGTGACCGATACAAACACATGACTTTACTCATCATTATGAATACTTATATTATGGAACCAAACTTGAAATCGCGAAAAAGTAATCAGCTGTTCCCTTCATTTTGACGAGTTATGCGCATGTGGGGAACAGCTGTTTTTTTCCGCGATTTCAGGTTTTTTCCCATAGTAAAAGTTGTTCATAATGATGAGTAAAATCACCCTATGTAAGTAATCAATGGATAGTGCTGGATGTCTTGTGTCAATGTTAAGTCTTACATCTTAATTTTCGTATTTCGTTAACTAAGTTACGTTCATAGCTTCACCAGTATTTGACATCATCATCAAAAGACACTACTATATTGTTTAAACGTAACTAGTGAACCGAGGCAAGGGTGCTTCGCACGGGTGTAGTCTATTAAAGTAGATAAATTTAAAAAAAAATAGATATATATGCTTTAAGTATATAATTTAAATGTTTATGCATTATACCTACATATAAACCTTCCAGAGCAAATTCTGTAAATGGTGGAAACAACTAAAAACTAAGTATAGTTACTAAAGCATAGAAGAACTAAGCGAACACACAAACAGACAGACACTAAAAACGAAAATGTTGTTGTTGAAAACATACATGTCTGTTTACCCTTTACATCATTCAGGCGTGATGTTTTGATATGTTAATATGATAACAATGATAATGTTTAAAAGTTACTGTTCATTAATTATTTAACTGATTTAAAGAATTAAGTGTACCTAGATGTTATAGTCACATTTATGACGATTAAACTCAACAGACTAATAATTCAGAGAACTCTTAGTAGTAAAAAATGTTCTTCTAAACGAGATTTTTTCAATGAAATATATAAAACATCACGCATGTATTCCCTGAAGGGATAGGCAGAGGCGTGTCTAGAAGACACCCACATTTCACCAGTTATGTTTGCCTATATAATAGGGGGCGAGCCTGTTGCTATCAACCACGGACAAATCCAGACACCGAACATGCACCAAACTCAAAATATGTATATATTAACGGTATTTGGAAGTTCGGCAGGTTTAACGCTCTGTCCGACCGACTCATAGAAATATGGATTTAAAATGGCGGAATACCTACATTATAATAACACTTAATTACTCACATTTAGAGCTCTGTAGCTCCTTACGTACTAAAAATAGAGAGAAGTCGGCATAGTAACGAATATTCTCCTTGAAGAGCCCTGTCCATTGGTATATATCTTAACGCTATTGGGTGTCAGAGCAGATTAGCCCAATCTCCTTGATCATTACTCTGATATCTTCATGATTATCTATCAATCGGATTTCTACTTTACCTACTTAACTAAAACAGATCATGGCTTTTCTACGATCTGGATACCATCACAATGGAAGGACACAAACATCCAACAATTATCCACACATTTAAGTGACTTTCGTAATGTCAGTAACTTCGGGTTTCCGGACATACGTCATAACAATAAAACTTCTATCGTGTCTTGTTCAGTGTCCGCGAAAGCGATAATATAATTATACAGATAGATGTAGATAAATAAAACCGGCCAAGTGCATGTCGAACCACGCACAATGAAGGGTTCCGTAGTTGGGATGAATTTATCCAACAAACTTAACATTGTAGTTGAAAAACTTGTTCAACGATACAGAATGTACGAACATGTGTATGATGAATCTACGAACTACTCAAATGAAAAAGGAAGCACAAAATATATCAACTGTTGGGAATCGACCTTAAGTTTGCCAAGTAATTGCCGAAGCGCTAAACTTATTTGCTTTGTTGAAAGGTGACTAAAATAGCCATTCTTATATATTTCGTGATTGACTGCTTAACTCCAAAAAGGGTATGATAATCATGTAAAAGGTGAAATCTGTAATTATCTACCATTATTCGTTCCCTATTCAGCACAGTCCAGCGATTTTTTTTTTCGATTTCTGGGTTTTCTTACTCAAACCCCAGTTGGTCCTCAGGTGGTCCCCACAAACCCTGAACCGTTGCATGCACCCTTAAATACAATGTTTTGTGCAATTTGATGTACGGAATGCGTAGTTGACGGCTATGTGATGGGTCTTGTTACACCCTGTATGTACATATTATGTATCTCTGTTATCCTACTAATATTATAAATGTGAAAGTTTGTGTGTTTGTGTGTTTATGCGTTTGTGTGTTTGGATGTTTGTTACTCAATCACGCAAAAATGGATAAATGGATTTGGATGAAATTTGGCAAACAGACAGTTTATAACCTGGATTAACACATAGGATACTTTTTATCCCGATATTCCCACGGGATCGAGACTTACGCGGGTGAAACCGCGGGGCGCAGCTAGTCTATTATAATAGACTTCTTACCTCTATAAAGGCATTGCGTCATGATAATCATTCAAAAGATCTGTAACTATCTGCCACCTTTTGGCTCGTCTTTCTATAATTTGCAGTAAACTATAGAAGAATACGAACATAACGCAATATTGCTCAACCCCCATGGTAAATAGCGTGATAGTTTATAGCCTGACCAGACTTATAGTACTATTTGTGTGATGCTGGCTTCTAAAAAAACGATATTTTCGGCATTACAGTGGTTTCCAGACTAGTAGAAATTAGGTACTTTTTTTTTCAAAAATATTCAATATGTGTCAATTTCGTTACGATTTTATTTAATGTATATAAAAAAAATTACTATGGCTCGTCTAAGTATTGTAGATTGAGAAGCAGACTTGTGACCCGAAAGGGCATAGAGTTCTATGCACTCCGAGAAGACGGGTAATAACCTCTGTTGTCTTGGGAATTCGTAACTTTCATACTCTTAAAGTTATTTTTAATGTTATATTAATTCAATATTATCACCTGGTAATTTTATATCAGTGATGAAAAACCATCTTCTCGTTTAGAGAAGCAACTAAAATTGCAATTTAATTTGCAATATTACTCTCACACGTTTTCGTTCAACACTTTCCAATAATCACCTAAGATATTCGAAATGGTTTGAATCGTAAGTATGTTTCTTATTACGAGTACCATCGAAGAAGTTCATAACTATGCACCGTAAGGACTATTTCTGCTTGCAGCGCTCGGCCGTTATAGAACCGGGGCGGTAACAGATGTGGACATCGTGTTCACGGGATTTTGTTTTGAAACTGCTAAGATATGAAGTTTTTCGATAGTACCTATCTACTCTGCAAATTGAAGGTCAACAGCCCAGAGCGCACCCTGTTCTCACTAGTCTTACTTCCTGTAGCTTTAAGTGTACCTCCCGCTGTCTAAGTCAAAGTGCTATTACATGTTATGCGGATTCTGTCCACCCTGAGTAGGTACTTGTCTTGGAAAGTGAACACTCACGGTTAGTCTATCATTAATCAATTACTGACATGTTAGTTTAATTCCCTTTGATCAATCTAATACGAATAATAATATATTTTAATGGCTGGGTAGAGTGATCAATTGCATTTAATTAAGTGAAAACTAAGCTTTTCCTACAAGAAGAATATTGTAAGTTGCATTTAGCCGACTATTAGGTAGCATACACTGCAGAAGGTGTAATTGAAATGCTACAAATTAGCGTTGTTATTCTTCGAAGCTATAAAATAACGTTCGATTTAACAATTTTTAACCCTTCGGGCAGTCTTGTTCACGAGAACGGAAACATCCAAGTACGGCGGTGTGTTTATAAAAAATCTACCTTTTAGTGCTAATATTTTTCTATGCACTTCATCCAAATCTTGCCAGTAGTAGGTATGTAATTCAATCAAAAATGTATCCAAGAACTTCTTTTTTAATTTTTTCTTTTCTTTTTAATGTATCCAAGTTTAAAAGGTTTAGGTTTGTAATATAGTGCTCTCTCTGAGTTTTTTTGTTAGATATTAAGGGGTTTATTCATAAACGATGATTAAAGTTAAGTGACGACAAACGTCAAAAATATATGGTTAAACAGTCGCTAATCATTACTTAACTTTAAGCAACGTTTATGAATAAAGAGGTGTGTATTTTAAATATAATATATAAAATAATTACGTAAAGAAAAAGAAACAATCGATTCCACAGTCATCAACAAAATCCGAGGGGCAATTCCACGGAACAGAAAAAACAGTCTGTTCCGTGGGCAATTCCCTTATTTTTAAGAACGTTCACATTCGCGTTTCATTCGCAATCTGTCAAAAAAACCATCAATTTATCAACATTTTTGACAAGTTTGACAGATTGCGACTTGAATGTGAACGTTTTATAAGTAAGAGAAAAGGCCCTCTGGTTTATTTCTCGGTTATTTGGTTATTACCAATATATTATCATTCTTGTTTTGACCGTCACGACGGACTGTGCCATTGGCAAAGACTTTGGGAAACGTTGTAATATATTCTATAATGTGATTTGATGCAGCAATCACAAGCATTTGTGCCTTGTGCCTAACTATACATTGATTTATGTAGTTTCTAGTACTTAAGTATGTGTCTATTGTAATAATTTCAATTAGAATTGCTTAACAATTTTCTAGGAAGTCTTCCTTAACTGATGGCTTACTTGCACAAAATTCTCGCTATGAATGCTTATACTGGCTTAATAATAGTAGATAAGAAGATTTCTGTCAAAGAGTGAAGATAACGTTACTTCAAGATAACTTTGTAGTCTAAAAGCCGCTAAAGTAATTAAAATTCAAAATTATTAAATCTGTGTCCGAGTTGACTTATGAATAGAAACGATAAATTACTTACAGTCCACTTCTAAGGCGGTCCAAGTTTTCAGAGACTAGGTTCTTCGTCCTACCCAGGTTAGGATTCTGTCGTATCTGGCGTGGAGGTTGGAATGCCATAAGGTTTACCGCTTTGTGGTGGGTTTTTGAATCACCGCCTTCGTGTGGTCCGTCGGATTCTGTAACAATGGAACCGCGGTCAAACAAATGCACCATGTGATTCAATGTCATTTTAATATTGTTAGCTGTAATTTATTTAAACAAATAAAACAATAAAACGACAACAGTTTTTAATAAAGCTTTAATTATTCAAACCTGATCTTGTGAATTTTGTTTAAAAAAAACATAAGTACGTTGTATTCGTGATTGTTTTCATATGATTGCACATATTGAAAACGCTGTTGAATAATAATAAAGGCATTGTCGGCAGTAGGAAATAAGTTTTGTATCATTGAATAAAATGTAGTTTGACGTCTAAATCTGAAAGTAAATCATGCCATCCCAGCTTGCAAATGGCAGCCCGTCTCGCCCAAAAAGGTGACTTATAAATGACATCAGGCGGAAAAGCTGTAGCTTCCGCCAATGTTGAGCTGATAACTTATTTAATCGTAGGTCACGGCTACCGAGGCCAGCGAGCAGTAGCTCCATGTTACTAACTAGGAACTAGTCACACGCTCATCACAAGGCCATATCATTCTTAAATAAAAAAAAGTTTGTTTAACTTACTTTGCGTCACAATTTTGTCTGCGGGTTCGTAATATTCTTTATCAAGAGGCGTCAGTGCAAACGTCTTTTTCTTCTCGTCATTGTTCGTGGCTACCGATGGTGTAGGAATAGAAGATGTATATGTCTTACGGGGCCGAATCGACATCTCTGGTGCCGACGGAATGGACATCGGTGGTATAATTTCCCTTGGGGGTGGTAGGGGCCGTACTTCTACCGGTATGGGTGTTACGGCCTCAGGGACATAAGCCAGTTCCCGTGCTCTTGGTTGTCCGTAGGGTCTGGGAAAGTAAGGTTCCCGAGAAATCCAACGAGAAAATTCCTCTTCGAATGGTGTAAAGTCCTCATCGTCTTCCATTTGATTAATGCGATCGATTTCCTGCGCCAAAATATATGGAACGTAAAATGACGTATCAGCTTTTGTAAATTAGATCAATGTCAAATGTACGAGATGTGTTTTGAGAGACATTTAGCTAAATTCTACTCCTAGCTGGAATGTCTATACAATCTACTACTGTAATAACTTTTATAATATAGGTAACATAAATGAGAATTTATTGTGTATTTAGTAGTACCATAATAAAAGAAGAATCTTACTGACTAAATGACTGACTGACATACGAGCGCACAGCTGAAACTACTGGGACTAGGTACGTGAAATTATGCACAATGATTCATTCCTTCTGTAATGTAGGGGAGCACTTAGAATGGGTTTGTTCGAAATTCAACCTTTAAGGGGGTGAAAAGAGGATTTTATTTACATGAAAAATCTTATTGCTCGGGTTAATAAGTTTGAAACTTGGTACGAATACTTGCCTGCATAAATAAGTTCCTCTTTTTTGGTTTTGTAAACTACCTCTCAAAGGGGGATTAGGGGGTGTTCAAGTTTGTATGGAAGAATCTCAACGTGCGGTCCGATTAACTCGAAATTTGGTATTAATACTTTTGTCATAGAAGAACGAATACCGTGTTTCTGGGTTTTTCGAATATATTTTTGTAAAACGACTAGTGGTTTTGTAAAACAGCGGATTCGACAATCCATTTGCGACATCAACACACTGTGTCAATGATAGCTATGAGTGGTGGCGCCGGCTGCCGCCCCGCTTGTACAGGTGAGAGGCAATTGAATTTAACAATTTATTCAGAAGGACAAGGAGCATCGTGTATTCCTTTTAATGTCGGCAATTTTCATTGTTTGTTTACGAGATAAAAAAAAAAGATGACTTATTTCTACATTTTATTTACTATACTACCATTAAACACAAAAACTGGTGTCTACGTAACAAGATGAGCAGGGGGGGGAATTCGATTGTGTCGGGATTGGTTTGACGCTTGACTTCTAATCGGATTAGTGGTCCACAGAGATTTCAAATCACATTTCTAAAACAATTCTGTTCGGGGAAATTTGAGCAGGCTGCACGCGTCGACAAGGATTATATGGATAGGTACACCTCTATACTTAGCGATAATTAACGATAAGTTACTGTGCTCACAGGTAGGATTACCGTTCATTACCGGTAAGTAAACGATATCTATGCTCATGGAACTGTATAGCTCTGTAACGCTCTAATTAAAAGCAGCCTGGGGTAGCGGTGGAATGCGAAAAATGTTGATATCGAAATTCGGCTTTCATAAAACTGATGCCGACAAGATAAAACCTTAAAACGATTAAAAAACGAACAGTGACAACAAATTGTGGGT
Organism: Lithophane leautieri; assembly: GCA_949152455.1. Taxonomy (NCBI): domain Eukaryota; kingdom Metazoa; phylum Arthropoda; class Insecta; order Lepidoptera; family Noctuidae; genus Lithophane; species Lithophane leautieri. The sequence goes on along the minus strand of OX424458.1, from coordinate 13,991,100 downwards.
AAGTAATAACAGCCGCACGGGTCGATCGTTCAGGTTAAGCTACACTTGTCGCGGTGGTCCATGGACGGGTGACCATCTTTACATACCAAGACACCTTCGTGCCTCCGTTGGTCCCGGCTGTCATTAGTAGATCTTGGACAGTCCTTACGGGTAGTCAGAAGCTCGAAAATCTGACAATCAGTCTTACCAAGGGGTATCATATTATCCAATTACTGGGTTGTGGAGGTCAGATAGGCAGTCGCTACATGACTGGTACCTGACCCCAAAATAGTTGGGAAAAGGCTAGCCAGATGAGTACCCTTATGGTAATCTAGTCGATTATTTAATGACAAAGTTTAGGTTGTCGTTGAATCATTTCATAACGAATTCACAAGTACGTGTCTGTAATGACGTCTACTGCCAATGTTGTCAGCTCTAGAATGTATTACGATAGTCGGAGTCATAAAAAAACAACCGACTTAAAGAAAAACAAAATCCAAGTGAAAAAAAAAACGGAAGTCTTTGGATCTGTATTATAGTTTTTTCCTACCTGCTTCAGAAATTAAAGTAATTTTTCAGTAGGTAGTTTTTTTTTTTTGGAACTCGGTTGTTTTTTTTTGTATTAAAGTTTTTTTAATATATCTTTTTAGACCTTACCCCATACCAATTCGTATACCACTAATTGCTATGTAAATAACAGTGGCAGGAAGTATTGTAACATCATCAATATACACAAAGTGGATTAAATACGTATTATCGAAGCTAATTCAAAAACTTAAATATTATTTTTTTAACTTTGCTTAGGTAAAGCAACATTTATAAAATTTATAGGACCACGGCGCAAGCTTCTTCTACCAAATGAAAAAAAATATTTTCAAAATCAGTCCATAATAATTGACGAAAACATGGACGAACACACATAAAAAAACGACATACAGACGAACATAGTGCACATACAGAACATAGAATGGCTAAGGGAAAGTCTCCGGGTCACGACGGTCTCAGCATTGAGCACCTCAAGTGTGCGGGGGTACATTTGCCTAGAGTGCTAGCGCTGTTTTTCACGCTGTGCGTTAGCCACTCATACCTTCCACCCGATATGCTGAAGACAATAGTGGTACCAATCGTGAAAAATAAAACTGGGGATGTATCTGATAAGACGAATTACAGGCCGATATCCTTGGCCACTGTAATTGCTAAGGTGTTGGACGGTTTGCTGGACAAGGAACTTGATAAATGGATAACTGTCCATGACGCACAGTTTGGGTTTCGGCCTGGACTTTCCACTGAAAGTGCGATCCTCTGTCTCAAGCAGACCGTCCAATACTATAAGGATAGAAGTACTCCGGTGTATGCCTGCTTCCTTGATCTCTCAAGGGCGTTTGACCTTGTTTCATATGATGTCCTTTGGAATAAGCTCAAGGGAGCGGGTGTACCACCGGAGTTGACGGGTCTGTTCCAGTACTGGTACTCTAGCCAGTTGAACCAAGTTCGGTGGGGAGACGTTATGTCTGAAGCGTACAGGTTGGAGTGTGGAGTGAGGCAGGGGGGGTTAACCTCACCTAAGCTCTTCAACCTTTATGTAAATGAGTTGATCGTTGAACTCAGCAGCAGACCAGTTGGATGCAAAATAGGTGGGGTTAGCGTCAATAATTTAAGCTACGCTGATGACATGGTGCTGCTGGGTCCAACGGCTGGCTCAATCAGGGACATGCTGAGCGTCTGTGAAAGGTATGCAGCAGCCCACGGCCTGGTATACAATGTGACTAAAAGTGAGTACCTGATCTTTGCTGCTTCCGGGAAACGTTTAAATTATGAGCCCTTAATATACCTCAATGGACGAACCCTTAAAAGGGTCGCTCAATTTAAATACTTAGGTCATTATATCACCGAGGACCTGAAAGATCAGGTAGATATGGATCGCGAGCGCAGGGCACTAGCAGCCAGATGCAACATGCTGGCTCACAGATTTGCTCGTTGTAGCAACGAAGTCAAAATAACTCTGTTTAAAGCTTTTTGTCAGGGGTTCTACACAAGCAGTTTGTGGGTCAGCTATGCGCGGAGGGCTCTAGATGCCCTGCGTGTGCAATATAATAATGGCTTCAGGGTGCTATTGAGGTTGCCCAGGTTCTGCAGCGCGTCAAGCATGTTTGCTGTAGCACGAACTGATGACTTTTATGCCATTATGAGGAAAAAGACCGCATCCTTAGTAGGCAGAATGAGGGCTAGCCGCAATATTATTTTGAAAACCCTAGCTGAACAGCACGATGCACCGTTTGTAGGACACTTTGTCCGATTGCTCGTGTGGCAGGGGTGAAAAAAATAATGTTTGTACATGTACTTAGTTAATAAATACTAACACTTAGTTGATAAGTTTGCTTGTATACTAACCAGTGGACCAATGTTGTCAAACTAAATAAAATATATTATTATTATTATTTTGTATATGTTTATTTATCTCGGGACCATGGCATCCCGGTCTTTTGGAAGGCGTACGAGGGGCCGAAGCCAACTCGCAGAGGCCCCTTAGACAATTTTAAATGGGATGAGGCACCAACCGACGATTATCCACAGGTATACACTATGAAAGTACACCCAAGGACAACCCCCGGATGGTGTAGGACTATTGCAGAACATGGAAACAAAACATATTGGGCTATGGGTTTGGGTGGCTATAGTGGACTGGTTACCTAAAACTATTGAAGGACTATGTCCTCTGCCTGATCAATGTTTTATATATACACGGATAATATGGCAGGGGGTGACTTGCACACTCAATAATGGGCCCCCGAAAACGGTCGCTAGCACATAGTGACGTAGCGACAAGGAGGCAACACTTCCTGAGGTGCTTGAGAGGAGTGGAGAGGTATTCCACGGCTATCAGGACAATCCCGGAAGTACGGTCAAGATCCCTACCAGCATCTTACTGGAACACTTCCTTCCTCCGAGCACGTTTGCTCTAGCGAATCTCCACTCAAGCCGGCCAATTAAGGCAAAAATGAGGTGGGAGCTCTGTTCCTCGTCAGTGTTCACTCTAGCCGGCCAATAAAGACAAGCCAGAGATGAGGAACGAGACTTTTCCCGGGAGTTAGGGTCCGTGGGGTCGCTACTGCCCAACAGCTCGCCACATGCTGCCCTGCGGGTTTTTGTATCTCTCTTGGTCTGGCTCTTCACCTTAGACCCGTTCCGGCAAAGTAAACTCTACCGGCACAGACCTAGGGTTCGGAGCGCGCAAGCCCCACCACGACGTCAACGTAGAGATACGGCGGTGGGGTTATTATTATTATTTTATAGTCAAATACCTACTCCATTTTTGAATTCGTTCAAAAAAAAGCATACTGGCGAACAAATAACTTTATCCATTTTTAAAGTTGGTTAAAAAAATTTTTTTATCTCTCACAATGAAAATTTGCAAGGGACTGCCTAACAAGCAAGGGTTGTTGTTTTTTGTTCTTTGTGTCATCCGTGTTCTACTGTCGCCCCGAGCTTTGAAGCTTTTAGCAATCTTTTTATTTCTACTCGCGCGTCAATGCTTTGTAGCTTGTAGCAGTGTACGAATATTTGATGGATCGCCTTGGCATAAAGCGTTCTCTACCTTTGCACACTTGATTTTTTACTCTAATAAATTGGCTGGCCTGAATTGACCAATTGGCCCATAGTGGTTTCATATTTCAACTTGATTTCTACATTCAATAATAAAGGACATAGATAATTAAAAACCGGCCAAGTGCGAGTCGGACACGCGCACGAAGGGTTCCATACCATCCTTAATTCCTTACATATTATAAAACAAAGTTCTCGAGGAAGGTTTTAGTATATAATAACCGACATCTACGCGGAACGAAGCCGCGGGCATAAGCTAGTTATCTATAAAAACGGCAAAAAAATCACGTTTGTTGTATGGGAGATCCTTAAATTTTTATTTTATTCTGTTTTTTAGTATTTGTTGTTATAGCGGCAACAGAAATACATCACCTATGAAAATTTCAACTGTCTAACTATCACGGTTCATGAGATACAGCCTGGTGACAGACGGACAGACAGTGGAGTCTTAGTCATAGGGTCGCGTTTTACCCTTTGGGCACGGAACCCTAAAAACGAGCTTACCATTTTGAGCCTATGTCAAAACATGATATTCATTTTGAACGTTATAAATTTTTGTTTCCACATAATTTTTGGCCGCACGTAAATAATATTGTACGTAATAGTTTATCACTATCACCTTAGCCGTGTTTATCATCGTAGCTATACCAAGTTTTAAAATTGAATTTTGTAGCGCTCTCGTAGCAGTGAAAAAATTAATTGAATAGTCTTCGTAGACCGTAGCAGTTTTCCGTAGCGATAATTTCTCGTAAACATTGTTATCTCCAACGAGCTTCAATTATTAATTTCGATCAATTAATTTGGCTAAAATAACCTGTGACAGTTAACCTATTTATTTATTTAGTTTATGGAGGACTTACAGCTATGTGCATGTGTGTTCACATTATTTTGGGCATTATTGAGAAAGTCTTAGAGGGTCTACGAGTTTCAGAATTACATATTTATGTAGCTAACTTGTGTTGTTTTATCGTTTTTTTGCATAATATATGAGAAGTTAGAGCTGAAATTAAAGATATCACTATTTGTAACTGGGACGGAAATCTTTATAAGAAATTACGTTTTAAATAAAAAAAATAAAGTGTCTATTTTTGTAAATTTATCAATTTAAAGATGCATGCTAAGTACTTTAGTAAACATATTATCTAGTTCACTGTGCAAAATTAACCCCTGACCTTATTTAAATTATCATGTAAATAGGTCAAGAGTTGCCATTACGCTTTACGGGGGATATTCTTGCTTTACATACCTACTGCTGCATTTTGGACACATTACGAGTTATGAATTGTTTCAATTTAACAGGTGTTTTAAATTCACGGGATCGCTTGTATGACACTTTCATAAAAAATAGTGTTTATATACAGTTCCCCAATATGTAAAAATCATGGCTTCTATTTACTTGATAAGTATTGTGTAGGTAACCTTAGGTACTCGTATACGTAGCGCTCATTATATTGAGTGAACATGTCGCGCAAGCGGCCCATTATCTTTTTTAATTTTTTTCCTTTATTTACTCATATATATTATGTATTTACAAGTACATAAAAATAATAAAAAGAGGAAGCGCTCATAGGGCATCAAAAAGTTCCTCCGCATCGCTGTCAATGGGAAAAGTGTCCAAAAGGCTGGCAGCATTACCACATCGGATGGCAATGCTGAATCTTTAACCTAAAATGGGCCGACCCTCTGGGTCCCGTGAAGAGTCGACCAACCGCTTGGCGATGTCCCGAAATACTCGATGAGCACTCGGACCCCACGGCCCTAGTGTTTCAACTCCAAACAGCTCAAGCATATAGCTATATACTTGAGCCTCAAACGGCGCAAATATAATGTTATTAGGAGCTCCCAATTAGGTTATATTTGCGTCGTTTGAGGTTTTCTGCTCCTGCAGCAGCCGCCCCAGCACAGCCCGCCGTGCTTGGAAGATGGGACGGCGCGGCGTCGCGAGGGCGTCGACACAGGTTGCATCTCACACCAAAGGCTTACCCAACCTCCAAGGCATGGTCATTCCGTCTGGCCCCTTCCCATCGTCGCGTGTCAAGCCATTGAGTTCTTGAGGTGACAAGAGCCCGACCGATGAAGTCGTTAATGCTGACGGGCCGTGCCATCCGACAAGCGCTCTCGCTGCAGGATAGGCCATGGTTTCCGAGGCGGTCGACTCCTTCACTGCATTGACAACGATGTGGAGCTCCGGAGGCAAGGAGTGCCCAGACGCAAACATGTAGCGAAAAGAAATGTGGTGTCACCCAGCACAGTGCCTATGTTGGGTGGCAGTAGCGCCTGAAGTCAGAGGCCTGACTCCCATTCACCCACAGCCAGCAGGCGGGCACGCTCAGCAGTATTGGTGGACGTATTAATTAATGAGTTTATTCCGTACCAACCTGCAGAGTGGATCATCATACTGTATCTGGGAAGACGGTTTCTTGGTTGATTTTATTCATTAAATGACCTAGTTTGCGTAAATTGTATTTTAATTTCTTAGAGGAGCGAAGTGTTACAACTTTGAACCATAGTTTGAAAGTGTGCGCTGTGTCACTTGGAAAAACAAGAGATAAAGTTTGTCAAATGAACGCTCAACTTTAAGTACTAAAGCGACGCTCAATGAAGACTATGAAATAGGACCTAAGGCCCTATTTTCTTTGTGTACAAAGAGCTGGCAACATCATCTTACAACGATCTAGCAAAAAATTTGAAAAATAACGTATCTTCCGTAGAGCAATTACAAGATTTTTTAATGAATCTGGCTACTCGGATATTGGGCAGAGGAATTAAGATATATACTAGGTGTTTTATGTTTCTTTCTACATACACGATTGTTAAATAATTTCTTCACAAGACCTAATCTACTTTGCGTATGTCAGCAATAACCAACATGTAGCGGTTATTATAATTTTATAGTCCAAACTTTAAACCTGCCTCCACTCACTGCTCCGTAAAGCTCTACCCCTCTGAGATAGCATTTATCTTATCAAGAATCACCAATATTTTCGACAGACGTACAGAAAGCTCTTGGTCACGTTTCATACCGAAATCTATGGTTGACTTATTCGATGCGTTCACGGTACTCCTGCAAAAACGTGTCCGTAAACTATTAATATTATGGCTTGGCAATCCAGATTTTTTCCTATTTAGAAGGGGTTCAGGAGGTCGTCAATAAAACGCATTGGGGCGATGTCACCCGACTGTCATATCGAGATTTTAAGGGCTCGTAAGACCCTTATTTTATTGAAAGACCATGCGACCTGAAACCCTAATCTTGCTAAAAGCTTGTATTATAAACTGTGTTATCATAACATCCAGTGAATAAATTAGAGACATCCTTCGGCATGCGTCGTAAAGCGCAAATATTTTTTTTTTTTATAACCTTCTGCATTTTCGACGACTCCTGCGCTTTCGATTACAGACTTTAACTATTAAAAGTTGGTATCATTTTTTTGTAAAACGAGACTGATCAGTTTTATATTCCAATTATAAAGTTTGGTTTTCCAAAAGTTCGTTGGTACTCGTAGATATCGTTATCAGTGATAAGACCGTCAATGTCCCCTGTAATGTAACATTATTTTAGGTTTACTATTAGTGTTTATTAAAATCTATTATTATTACAGTCTTATTGCAAACTTCTTGTTGACTGCTATGAAGTTTTAAATATGAAATAGTAAGTAGATATAATTTCTCGACTGACCTCCCATATCACTCTTCCACAGACGACCTCCAATTGCAGCTACCTTGAGTTGCCAGTCTAGAAATTTCCAGATTTCGAGGATAAAGCTATTACAGATCTTGGCCACATATGACGAGGTTCTATCTTCATTCGATTACGGGACTATAAAATTATTATTATTATACACTAGCTGCGCACCGTGGTTTCACCTGCGTAAGCCTCGATCGCGTGGAAATATGGGAATAAAAGTATTCTATGTCCTATTCCAGGTCATGGCCTATCCATGTGCCAAATTTCATCCAAATCCATTAAGCCGTTTTAGCGTGAAAGCGTAATAAACAAACAAACTCACTTTCGCATTTATAATATTAGTTAGGATTTATTCACTCAAGTTCCATGACGCATATACAATACACACAACAGACAATACATTAACATACAAACATACATTATCATGCATGCATATATACTAACTGCCTTGCTGAGAATAAGATAGGTAGGTACTGACAGTTTTGGACTCGAGTCGTAATTATCATACCATTCCCTATCTATAATAAAATCTAGACATTTTTCTCCCTAGGAGTTCTGAGTTTTCATTAACGGTATCATTTCTTTCGTGACAATAAGAAATCTAAGCATTGCATGATGGTTGTGCCAATTACCTGTAGCGAACGTTACTCTCTTTAGGTTAGTGGGGTTGTTGGTGCAAATTACAGTGAGTCAGTACTATTCGAGCTTAATATCTGAACTAATTGTATCAATATCAATTTACAGTTGTATGGTACAACTGTAAATCGTAAATTACTCGAATAATTAATTGTTAGTAAATATGTAAGTATATCTCACTTTTCCTTCGTCCAGACACTTTATACCTAATTTATTGCACCTAAAGTAATTGGTACACAAAAGTCTGAAATCCATCTTTGAAAAGCCAATTAGTTCTTTAGAATACCGACTGCTATAAGTACGTGCTTGAGTGGCGTCATTTTATAACCTAAAAGTAAAATAATAGAAACCTAGATTATCCTACCTTATACCTTTCAAGATTCATATAAAACTCAAAGGCTTCTCACAAAGAGAAGATCTCTATTATGTAAAGGTTGCAAGAGAAGTGTTGCAGATTTTCTTTGTAGTTTTATTATCACTCGACATTTGTGCATATAACCTAAATCCACCTGAAAATTAAGGCACTCATAGCACTCTTGGTATTTTTAGGTCCAAAAATTTCCTCAATCTTAACCCTAGAGATGAAGGACTATTTAAAGCCTGTTTTTAGGGTTCCGTACCCAAAGGGTAAAACGGGACCCTATTATTAAGATTCCGCTGTCCGTCCGTCCGTCTATCACCCGTCTATCTCATGAACCGTGATGGTTAGACAGTTGAAATTTTGACAGATGATGTATTAAAATACAACAAACGCGATTATTTTGTGTTTTTTATAGATTTGGTACGGAACCCTTCGTGCGCGAGTCCGACTCGCACTTGGCCGGTTTTTTAATCTCGTAGGCTAATCTGACATTTCAAGTGATTGTTGTTTATTTTTTAATTAAGGAGTTTACACCTGTACACCTCTCAAATTAGTCTACGAGATTAAAAAACATACTTTAGTACAGAACAAATTTAACTGCACCAGCTATTTGTGTTGCAGTTGGTCAAGGGAGAATGGATTTTAACAGAAACTTTATATCCCCCACTAAAAACTTGAAATACTATCAAATAAAGTACATATTATAATTTAAAAAGTTATCGTCGCGATGGCAAAGTATGAGTTTCGCAAGACAAGTGTTTTAGATCTCATTTTATGTTATACACTTGTCTTGTCCTTTTAGCGACAACTTCCTTTATAAATAAACATAAAAGGTATCTACTATGTGGTTACTATCTATTGAATGACAAATGAATATTATTAAGTAGCTAGAACTCAGGAGATAAATGAAAAATGTGATCGGCATGAGAATTTTTTTAATTACAACACCCTATTGTCTGAAAGTTTTGTCGTGTTTTTTTTAACCCTTCCATTCTACCCCTCAAGTTTGTAAACATTGTGAACAACATTGAAAACATTGTGCTCGGGGGTATCCCTAGCGTGCCCATTGATACTGTTTCATCATAGAACACGATCAATGAACACAGGCGCCGAAGCGTGGAGTAATTGTGACTTGAGAACAATGAGCTGTGAACTACTGCATGTAGTATACGATGCAACGCCGCCTATCGTCAGTGGCCACGTGATGTCATACGATAAACTGCGGCTAAAGATAAAAGTGTTGTGATATTCTCATGACTAACGCCGAACTTCCGTGTTTGTGTTAGTGATTTTCAGTTGATGTTGTGATATAGCCTTGTCTGAAAATATTTGAACTTGTCCTAACACTACTACAGTTTTTTCTCTGTTTGTGTGTTTTATTTAGTATATTTGGCCATTTGAATACGTACCTTGCTCAGCCAATCTTGTTCAGTAGGCTCCACCGCGCGGGGACTGTCTTCATACCCATACAATGGGTTGGGCATCAGCATCCGAGGCATGATGTAATGGCTGCGGAAAGGTCTTGGTTGTCGACCCATTCGGTGCGGGAGCTGCGACAGCGAAGGCGCAGCTGAAGGCCCTAAAATTCTTGAAAATGAGCACTCTGGGCACGTGAGCGCCGATATTGATGGACACGAGTGGTCACTATAATTATGTATTATGCACTTAACTATTCCCATGACGATAAAACCATTTCACTCAGTTACATTCTTAGATTTAGCAAGGTCAGTCGCTTTATTGCAAGTTCGCTTTGAGCAGTAGAGAGAACAACCTCGCTTATCTATTTGATTAAACGATGTGTTAGCGGTACTCAGTGTATAGTGAGGACGGAAAATAAATCTAATCGATATATAATTTGTCATCATAATATATGTGAACAGCTTTATTTCTTTAAATAGGGCGACTATCTGTCGCCACGACACAATAAAAGCCGGTTACAAGCATGGAATTGTCGTAACCAGGATTAAGACTTGCTATATTATAATCCTGCTATTATCTAGAAAATGTACTAGATCTTTAACTTGCCTTACCTTTCCTTTAACTTGTTCCTATACCTTCTCGTATCTTTAAGCTAGGATGTTTTTTATACCTAACTGTTCTTGACTTATTTAAATACATGGCATGACAAAAATAATGATCCTATCGAGATACATAAGCCTTTCTGTCATTATTGTCATCAATCAGGTTTTAGACGAAGACGGTTAACTCCATCGTTGGTCACTTAATAGCCAGACTCAAGAGCCGTTTCAAGCAAGTTGTTCAGAACGCCAAATCGGAGTTCCAAAATATTCATGTCATGAAAATATGATATTGCATCGTTGTTCGTAAACTACGAAATATTCTTGTGAAACTAGGATAAAGAAACAAAATATTTGACCCAATCTATAACAAAATCCCAACAACGCTCGGTGTAACATACTTAATAAACTATGCGATACCTTTCAAGATCATACAAATTCTGGGTCAAATATCAGACATAACACAAATAAGATACAACTTTCGTGTAGCTAGTAAGTAATGTTACCTGTGTAGCATTGCGCCTCTCTCCCGCTAAAGAATGCAGCCACCCTTTGAACAGTTGGAAATTCCGAGAATTTTCTGTCAGAAAAACCCAATAGCACTTTTTCCGACCCGGAAATAGAACCTAGAATTATACGCGTCACTTTTGCGAGTGACGAAGCAGCGATGATTTTACTTTCATACCATGTGGCTAGTTTTGGTTTTATTCCTTTGATTCCTGGTTACGTCTAGATGTCTTTAAGACCTATATTAGCAGCTAAACCTTTCTTATACCTTCTTTCTTTACAGATGTATGATGTCATTATCGTGAGATGCTCATCGTCATCTGAATTTGGATTTAAGTTTTAATCATATCTATCAATCTTATCTGTTTATTTTGTTACCACTTGAGCTGGAAAATCTTTCACTTAATATTAAGCGAACGGTACCTACTTATTATGATTAGCTTATAATATTCTTCATCAGCAGAATTATACTAAAATACAATTATGTTACCTCAATATATCGTGCATTTCGAGAGAATAACTGGGTTTTTTTCTGGATCCAATATTTCAGAGCTGAAAGAGAGGACTGCTAAGTCTATTCCTCCACCTTATTCAAGTGCCCAATTGCGCTTTTGTAGACTGATTTTTTCTTCACTAGACTACCTCAATTCTTTACTTGGTAACATTAGATAACATTAGCCTTTAATGTCCCTACTGCTAGAATTCGGGCCCCTTCTCTGAGGAGTGGGCCGTAATTCAGCACGCGGACCTAATGCAGGTTGGTGATTTACTAAGCAATTGGATCAAAACCACTACCAACTCACATACAAATCGACAAATCCTTTACTTGCTAGTCTCCTTCATCTCACACGTTATCGAGCCACTTTTATCTATTGTAAGATCGAAAAATACATCTTCCTAAGACAATTCGGTATGTTACAGCTGCTCGACATGAAACCTGAGCCTTTGTGAAACAAACGAAAATACACTCAATCATATTGCACTCCAATAGTTGGACAATACGTTATGGATGGAATTCTGAATTTGAATGTAATTAATTACACAGCTTCATTTCTTACAAATACAAGTGATATGAATTATGTCGTGCGTGTCGGCATTAATAATATTCAATCATCGTTTCGGATTTACGATTGTAATTGCACATGGCGTCAAAATTTCAGGTGCGTAATTAACGTGTCGAACGAAATGTAATTATTTATAATTGACATATGAATAGATCGCCAGCTGTATGGTAAATACACTTTATCTACACCCATGCTATAAATCCTCTATAAAAGTTTCTGAAACAGTTAGCTTATTGCCAACATTAAAACAACCAGTGTCATAGTAACCATTATATCATCCAAACGGGTGTTATAATGTTGTAGTAAATTTCATAATGCAAATCATTTTTAAAAAAAACGCCTTTCACTAACTAAGCTCAGTCATTTAAAAAAAAAACTTGTAGATTATTCAAATTCAAAAAAATCGAATTCACGTGCGTTGTATCTCGCCATTTTTGTTCGATATTAGTATTACAAAGAACCTTTTATAGAGGATTCATAACATGGGTGTAGATAAAGTCTTGTATGCAACTGTAAATAATTAGGTATTAAAACACTGATGTGATTAACCCACATTCGTGTTTTAATACCCTTTATTATATAACAGTTGCATAAATAACTATTATAATTAAAATGAATGTGTATAGCTTTTAAGTAACAGTGTTTTGTTGATTCTGCTGTGTTTGCACATTATAGCCAGTTTGTTTATCATTACATACTTCGTATAAGTTGACTTTTAATACTTAGTTAGAATTCAAAGACCTGAATGAATCTTGTTATATGTATTGAGCCACTAGAGACCGGATTACCTATATTGAAACACAAACAAATATGTGAAAGTGACATAGATGTGACTGCGTTTTTTCATAGACCACCTACGCTGTCCACATTTATAGGTTTTACCTGGTTCTACCTTTTGAAAAGTTATTTGTACTAGGTATTCTTAATTCGAATATTGATGTTATACCTGCCGGCTAAAGTTATTTATGCTCTAGATTGGCCTAGATTCTGGATAAATCTAGACTTTTTAATCGGCCAATTATCGTTTTAGAATCAGCATTATCTTTCCGTATCCCAAATACATTTGGAGTCGGCGCCACATGACTTCTTCTTCCATACTTCCGGAGGGTTGGGTAGAGATATGATAATCTCCTTAGCAATCTTTCAACTGCTTGTTTTGATTCACAAGACCCCAATATAAACTACGGTACATTGTTTTCTACAGTATGCCAAGAATTCAATAAAGCGTGTCCTGTGAAAAATGTAACAATAAATTCTAAACCAAAATTTAGTGAATGGGCCACTACTGGCATTAGAAAAAGCAGAGATATTTTATATAATTTGTACAATGAGAAATCTTTGACTTCTGATCAAGTCATTCATAATTATGTCAGAAACTATTCTAAGATATTTAAAAGAGTCTGCGCTCAAGCTAAATCTAAATTAATAAGTAACAAAATTAGTTCTTCCAATAACAAAATAAAAGCTGTGTGGCAGATAATTAACAAAGAAACTGGAAACACAAAACAGAGAGATCATAATGAATTGTCTTTAAAAATTGATAATAAAACCATTTCAGATAAGTTGAAGGTTGCTGAGACACTGGAAAACTTCTTTACCAACATCCCAATTGAGGTTACGAAATCGCTCCCCTCATCATCTATATTAGCTGAATCTCTTCTAAAAGAAAACTTCAGTAAGGACATTCCAAGTTTCGAATTCAAGCCTATTTCTATTGTCACAATTAAAAAAGCATTTAAAAGTCTTAACATAAAAAACACTGAAGACTTATGGGGGATTTCCGTTAAGGTTCTTGGAGATATTATTGACACAATTGCTCCTCTCCTAACAGGCATATTTAATCAATGTTTAGATAGAGGTACGTTTCCTGATTTAATGAAACATAGTAAAGTAGTACCAATTTTCAAATCGGGTAGTAAGAGTGATCCCTCTAACTATAGACCAATATCTGTGCTACCAGCATTAAGCAAAATATATGAAAAAATCATGCTAGACCAAATGTTGGCACATTTTAATTCAAATGGGATTTTACATAGTCATCAGTTTGGTTTCACGAAAGGTAGGTCGACGACAGACGCAGGAGTAAAACTCATCAGTCACATTTTAGAATCCTGGGAAAAGTCTCAGGATGCAATTGGCATTTTCTGTGACCTCTCAAAAGCGTTTGACTGCGTTGACCACAATACACTAATCTGTAAATTACACCACTACGGAATACGTGGACAAGCTGCTGATCTTGTTCTTTCCTATCTTTCAAACAGGCAGCAAAAAGTAAATGTTAATGGGGCGACGTCCTCGGGGTCTCTGGTTAAGATTGGCGTGCCTCAAGGTTCGATTCTTGGCCCTTTCCTATTTCTAGTTTACATTAATGACCTTCCTTACATGATGGCTAACTTATCGGATATAATTCTATACGCCGACGACACTTCTCTTATTTTTAAAATAGATAGGAAAGATACGGATGTCTTACATGTCAACGATAGTCTGGCAGTTCTTTCGAAATGGTTCGCAGCTAATAATCTTTTACTTAATGCGAACAAAACTAAATGTCTTAAGTTCTCATTACCTAACGTTCCTCAAGTAGGACTAAATTTAAAACTTGATGACAAGAAATTAGATGCTATTACGGAAACTGTATTTCTAGGAATTACTCTAGACTCGAAATTACAATGGGGCGCCCACATTAGAGCTCTTTCAGGCAGATTAAGTTCAGCTGCATATGCAGTAAGAAAAATAAGGCAGTTGTCTGATATAGCCACAGCTAGGTTAGTATACTTTGCTTATTTCCACAGTATTATGTCTTATGGCGTTCTGCTGTGGGGATCGGCAGCTGACGTAGATTCAATTTTCATTTTGCAAAAGAGGGCAGTTCGCGCGATCTATAAAATGAGTCCTCGTGAGTCTCTTAGAAATAAATTCAAAGAAATTGATATACTCACTCTGCCTTCTCTCTATATCTTAGAAAGTATTTTGTATGTTCGCAAAAACTTAGGGCTTTTCAAAAAAAGAAGCGACTTCCATAATATAAATACACGTAGTAAACATGAAATTGTGATACCCAAATTTAGATTAGCTAAAACTAGTAAGTCGTTTCTTATAAACAGTATCCGCTTTTACAATAAGTTACCAAAGCCAGTTACAGAACTTAGCGATGGTAAGTTCAAAACCCACATCAAACGTGTCCTTATCAAAAAAGCATATTATAAGATTAAAGACTACGTTGAAGACAAGGAAGTTTGGCAATAATTCCTTCTGCACATGTGGCTTCCCTGGTACCTCATTAACGGCATAATTTTGTAAGAGTCTATTAACTGCTCCCAAATTACCATGTTTATTTTTTATTTTTATACATTCATCGCAGACAGACATAATAATAATCATAGTATTATTTGACATTATATACCTACTATTTAATTTCAACTCTATAGTAGTGGCTTTTGCGGACATGTTAATTATTCAGATTTGTTACAGTTGTAATGGCAATCATGTCATTTGCTTTAAATAGGTTTTTATCTGTAGTATCTTATTTATCGTATATAGATTCCTTTCTATCTTGTGAATGTGAGAACGTCGTAGGCTTAGTGAACTGTAGACTTTTATTTTTAATTTTAATTTAATTTATTTTATATCTGAAACTTTTTGAATGGCCTACACTGTCCTCCCATAACTATTAACACTGTAATTCGAAATTATTGTAAAAGCCAATTATCTTTTAAAAGAGTAACCATGGAGTTTCTTGCCGGCTCTTCTCCATAGGAAACGACCAATTGGAACCGTGCACCTAGCTTCTGACGTTTCATAAGTGCCCATGTAGGCTTATGTGAAATAAAATATTTTGATTTTGATTTTTTTGATTTAGAGCTGTACCTACAGTGCGCCCACATTTCGCCAGTTATGCTTTAGGTCCCATGTAATAGGGGGTGAAACCATTGCCATCAACTGGGCACAAATCGAGGCTCCGGGTTACTACTGAGAACTTCCAGATAGAAAAACACAATATCACTTAGCCCGACCAACAAGCGTGTTATACTTTTCTATTGTTTAGAATATGGTAAAAGAAAACATCTTAACTTATTTCTCTATTATTTCGGACCTTAGAGAGGCGCATAATTTATGAATAGGTACTTAGCATCTATTAAAAACTTGTCAGTGTTTACTAAGGTATTTATTATTTATATTATGTATTATTTACTAAGGTAGGAGCTAAGCGAAGTCACGTATTTTTTTATTCGGATTATAGGAAGTTTTTTCAGATTCCATTGATTTTAAGCCGGGCACGCTGATTTTATGTTTGGTTTTAGTCTTTCTACGGCTTTTTTTAATGTGCCAGGTAGTCTACGTAATTTAAAGGTGATGACTATAAACCTACCAAAGGAGGTTCACTTTTTTTAAATAAATGATTAGTCATATTAATTGTAGTACTTTGAAGACGTCATAAATATACTATGTATGACGGCCAAATCAAACTTTTATAGGACTTTGAATCAACTATAACAGGTAAACAGACAAATACAATGACGTACGGATACGGTGAAAATATAATACATATAGTTTTTTTTGTTATTCCTTAAGATTAAGTCACTATCTTTATACATATTATAAAGAAGAGTAAAAAAGAAAAAAGGTGCTTGAAAGAAAAAAACTCACGTACTTATAACCTAGTGCGTAGTTCAGTAATTAATATAATTAACTTAATAAACGAATAAATACCAAACTAAAATGAATTTACTTACTTATATTATGAGTGAGCGTGCTTATTTGACTCCGAATAAATATATACATAAATGAAATGGCGGAAATCTTATCTATGGAAATCATTACAAAAACAAAAAAGATTTTTAAAAAACTATTGTTTTACGAATAAATAACAATTGAAAAAAAAAATGGTGTCCATAATTTATTCATAATAAATCAAATTACCTATAGGTATCTATACCATCTACCCATTTAACGTATATGTATAATAGAATGTTATCTATGTGTACATAGAAATATATGTATACACACTCACGCTATTTCCCCATAGGGTAAGCTTAAAAAAAACTCATGTTGTAGTAGAAGCTTACTAAGTATTTTTGGTAAAGTGGCCGGCCCCCGGCCGATTTTTGAAATATTTTTTTGAGTTCTTTATAGGAATATTTCAATGTAATGTGACGCAGTAGGTATACCAAGTTGAGATCTTTTATTAAATTCAATTCGAGCTCACCAGGTTTTGTAATATCATAATTTAAAAAAAATTGATGGCATCCCTTTTTATTACTTTGCATTTTCCTTGAAAATTTTTCACTGAAATAATTACAGCGGTATTTTAAACCTTGAACAAAATATAAACCACCTACACTACATAATATTATTGTGCTCTTTCTTTCAGTGAGATTATGTTCTGCACTTCTGTCGTACTTATCTAGTTTTATCTTACCAGAGGACTGATTCATTTATGTATATTTTTATGTACCCTTGCAAATATTAGAACGTGCTTGATTAGTCGCCCAGGAATAAATACATGTAAGTACATATATGTATACATACGTGAATGCTACTCATAAATCTTGAGGGCGTGGTCAATATTTGGACACAATATCAATATTACGCCATAATTCAATGAACTCATAAGAAAAGCATATAAGATACTAGGTTTAAGGGTGGTCAGAGACGTAGTAATATGAAATATAATTCAATCTAACAAAATAACTTAGTGGTGGCGACTTTTGCACGTAAAAGCGTCTCACCGAATTCAAATCGTATTTAGAGGTAATTTATCCCGGGAAGTATTTCCATTTGTAGCAATCAGTGTAATAAGTTAGCGAGAACTGGTTCAGCTACCCAATAGCCTGCATGTAATTTTCATTTGTATATACTTAGCTGCAATAATTCCTACTTCTTGCATTGCGTCAATCAATCAACGCACACATTTTTCAATTAATTAGACATCAATGATAGCATTATTCACTTCATGATGATCAGTATGACACAAAATGTTCTTATTTAGATTTAGGTTCGTATTTTTTATGTATGTAGTTTATGTATGTTTTTTATTAGAATTTTTTGTTCTATCAAGCTATACATTTCCAGTACAAGCTGACCTCTCATTGTACGGAAATCCTATACAATGCGAGATCATCAATGGAAATGTAAAGCTTGATATGTAGCCGTGTGTACCTATTATCTGCCATTGTAACTTTAGGCCTACGATAGAATCTACGTTTTAGCTTATCTAATCACATTTACCCAGTCAGACAAAACAGGATAGCGGTTTTCAACAGGTAAACAAAAATCGCAATTACAATTTAGTTTGTTTAAATAATGGTACAATAAATAATAACTGATCGTTTAAAGAAATTTTTCATCTGGATTTGTATTTTTATTTATCTTTTGAAAAGTGTTGTTTATTGAATTAACCTTCTTTTTGTCAACGGCGGAACGTAACTATTTAAGTTCTACGCGTGTTTCATGGTAATCATCCCAAAATGTATAGAAAATCTTGAAGATTATTTAAAACAAGACCGATTTTATTACACCTCTTTCTTTAGCGAGGTGTTACATTGAACTTACGCGCGAATGACCACGCTAGTAGTTTTACGAATAAGTCTATATAGCGGTGTTCGAACTCCTCCGTCCCAACAGATCACTGTGGTGGACTGTCACTGACGTGGCGGACTGTCACTGAAAGATTGTCACTTATGACAGGACCTTGTCAAGAGGCCCCGACACTCGCCCTAGGATAAAGTGTGTGCTAGTGAGTAACTATACTGTATCTTGCCCCTACATGGCACGTTACACGTTATGTTGTAAACTGTGTGGCAAAAATATAAAAGTTTGACCACATAAGCTGATCCACCCCGACCACACTACTGTATTTAATTGACAAGCTTTTTTTTAAATATATTTATTGTTAATTAAAAGTGTTAAAACTATCGCACCGGTGTTTTTATTTGGTATGTGACGGGCGATTTTTATGAAATACCCTGTAATGATTACTGCGTGAAAATACCAAATCTGGAAGTCGACCTTGAAAGTGATTTATTTCAAAGTTTGACCGGAAATGACCGGAATAAAATAAAATAAAATCGTTCTTCAAGGCCAAATTGTAGTTCTTATGGAGAAGAACCGGTTAAAATTTCTTAATAATCTTTAGAGCATCTTTAGCGACAGTAGGTTTTTTTTTTCCAAACTGTAATGAATGCTTTGTCATAATATTATGTTTGCTGATTCTGTCAGGCAAGTTTTTTCTAATTATGATTTTTCAACCCTGTTTCAGCAAACTTCATATGTTTCTATAATTTTATTATATATTAGCAGTAGGTAGTAAATAAGTAGGCCCCTTGAAGTTGTAAATTGATACAAATGTACCAAGTCATCTCTTCTCTCGCAATGCCGAAGATTTATTAATTTATTTAAGTTTAATCTTCATGTTTTAGCACTGCACTTAATTATTTATTACTTATTTATGACATAAACTTTAAATTTTACATATTCGCTCATTAATTACGTACGGCTACTGATCGAAAATATTAACTTTTAAATATACATTTTCATAAACAAATAGTAAACGTACCTACGAATGACAATCATAAAAACAAATAGGAATTAGAATATCTAACAAATCAAAGAAAAGTCAAATAAATCACACCAAACATCTAAATAATCACAACAAAAATCTAAGTTATATTTATCTTTACAAAAGCTACGGCCAGGAAGTTGGGACAGCGTTTTTTATCATTGTGGTAGAACATTACGAACAGATATCCCACGTCTCAATTCCCTGAAAATAAGCGAACATCAAATAATATTTGACGTTCCTTTACTTTATGATTAATCTAACTACTGAATTTGAAACGTTTGCGAAAACCTACACGAGACTTTTGCAAACGTTATCCACAACATCAATTTGGATTTGACACAACATAAACTGAGCTCTAAATCCATCATGGAAGCCGACTTATTTATGCAACAATCAAGCTTACGACTAGTTCTTTACAAATAATCTAAACACTGAAAACTTCACACACTACACACTTCACCAACTTATAATTATTTCTAACTAAACGACGCGACGACGGTTTATCTACATGTTAATTTTTAAACGGGTACAACACACAAGAATGGAGAAAAGAGTACAAAAGAGCGCAACATGTAGGTACCTAACAGGTGTCTACAGGGGAAATTTTACTGAAAAGCATAGTAATTTTAAATATCATATAGACAATTATTATACACAAATAATTCGCGGCTGTAACACAAAAGTATACGGGAAATGCTTATCAGCGGCAGATAAATAATGCTAGAATAATTAGACATTAATTAGAATAGTGTCAGTTTAAGTGAACATTTAGTTATAAACTCACCGAGAGGGCGAGGGACAGCGCACGCGGCGGCAGCCGCTAACAACAGCACGATGAGCGTGTGCATCCCGCGACAGCCCTCGACTGAAAATATTCTCCGAGCCTCGCTGACGGCGTGCTTTCTGTTTACTGCCAGGAGCTGTGGTCGCGCACTCGCTCGGCGCCGATCGATACCCCGCCCACATCAAAACTTCATATCACCATGAACAAAACGCCGTAACTTCAGTACTTCGAACGGCTCTTAATCTCTTGTGGAACAACTGTTTGAGCGCGTGCAGCCCATCTCGCAATATCCTTTCAATTATAATTCGTATGCTGCTTGGAATAGAGTCTGTTTCCAAAAGTTACACCTGTCAAAGCGAATCATCATAGTTATAGTTTAAATTGGAAACTGTCTGCCGCCTTTCGATGACGTTTATGATGAAAGGTGCTCAACGCTCGCTTTATCATGAGTATTATCGCTTGTTTATCTCGTCCAGTTATTACTTACCTATATTTATAGTTAGAGATTTTGAAACTATAGTCATCTAGTGATTTAATGAAATTTGAATGATTATTTCGCTTCTCATTTATATTAAGTCATATTATTATTTTTAGGGTTGACATATTATATTATAAGTACCTACATAAGTAATTTCATCAAACAAAATAGACCTGTTGAGAACCCTTCAATCAGAATGTTTTTTTCACGAATTACTAACATGGCTTACAATAAAGAAACCACTTTTAATAAAATTATAGCAAACCAGTAAAATTGTTTTAATCTGTTCAAACTGATTCTATATATTTGAAAGTATTTTACTTCAGTCATTGTAAAAAAAGTTCAATTTGAAAACATTTTAGGTACCTGTAAATCTTATAGGTATATATCTGTACTAATGGTGGCTTCTTAAACTTAATAGTAGGTTGTTTAAGCCTATTGAAGCGAGCTCCGCCTTCAACAGGTGGGGGTTGCAAAATACAAGCAACTATAATCTAAGCTTTCTTGTATTAAATATTGCCTACATGATTCTATTGATTCTACAGTGGCGGATGGATTGTCTAATCCGCTGTTTTATATAACCGCTAGCTGTTTTACAAAAAGCTAAACAACGTTCAGCTGGTTTGCCATTGCGTTGCGTTTAACAAAACTGCTTACCCACATTTATACATAATGCAGAAAAACTATCTGCAGTCACAATAAGCGTTTGGTGTGGCATCTAATGCCGAATTGGGGCCGTATTATGAAGTATTAATGCCATCATGATTCCACTGCGAAAAAAGGATGGTGCTATCGGCCTTGTATAGCTCCGTCTCTCACTCGCACTGGAAAAATGATGGCATTAACACGTCATAATACGGCCCCTGGTCGCAGTAACTAAGCTAGGCACCCTGACCAATTGGTTTAGGTTAGGTTAAAACCGTGACAAACCGCCCGCGAGCCGAGGGAGGGAGGCGAGCGGTACCGCGGCGGTGGCCAGCGAGCGCTACTGCCAAGTTGGTAGCAGTTACTTGGCTATTTAGTATTTTTAGGACTGACTTTCATAAATCACTGATAACTTTTTATTAAAATTGTCCTTAGAAATACTATTTTCAGTTGAATCTGCATCTTAAAGTTCAGCAATTAAGGCTGTACTACTCGCAACCTGAGTAAGAGCGAGACGGAGTGGGGCGCTAGCGGCTCTCAAGTCTCGAAAAGTGTAGTTAATTGCTTTTTACGGTGAAAATAATGGTAATTAAAAAAAAAAAACGTAAGACCTGCTCTACAGATAGTTCAGTTATTATGCAAAGTTTCATGATCTAATTTGAAGTATTTTTTTAATACCAGCGGTTTATGTTCTGTTTAGATGTAACTTTGGAATATTTTTTTATCGAGAAAATTTTATGTAATCGTGTTTTCGCCTAACATAGAACCTAGCATCAATCCTCAACTTTAACATATATTTATTTCAAAATGAATGCTGCAGTATTTTCGGCATAACCGAGGATCATGCTAAGCAATTTGAGGTAGGGAATTTGAGGTAAGGAAAACCTCTAAACGTCATTCAGCTGTTTTACATAACAGAGCTGTTTTGTAAAACAGCTAACGGTTTTGATAAACTCCGGATTTGACAGTCCATCTGCGTCATCCGTTAACTACCTGTACAGAAAATGGAGTAAAATACATTATTTTTATCCTAGTACAGCCACTTGCTTTATGAATATGGTATAGGTGTATTTTAGCCATAAGCACGTTCGCCCCTTTTGTTGGAAGATCTTTTGTACGGCGCGCGACAAAGGGAGCCGGTTCCATAAATTCTTTGTACACGGATAGAGAATATTAGCATCACTACTTGAAGGGATTCTAAAGCCCCGCCGTTTTATACAGGGTTACTGGTAACTCGACGTATTCCTTGCAGGACGTCATAGTAGGGTTAAAATGCAACAAATTAAGCCACCAAATGTTCTACCGAAATTCAGTAGTTGTTGAATTAGTTAAGAGTTTTAGAGCTAAAAATTACAAAAAATTAAATGTTTTGTTAGTGATATTTGCCAAAGTTTTAGGCATTATTGAACTTTTAATTATTAACAAAGGTCTGCTACGGCGTCAACTATGATAATAACTTAAATTTCAGTACAGTCGCGCCGTAAATCATTTTTTAATTGGTTTCAAATGGTTTAATCTGGGATTTTTCATTAAAAAACTAAAACTCTTAACTAATTCAAAAACTACTGAATTTCGGTAGAACATTTGGTGGCTTAATTTGTTGCATTTTAACCCTACTATGATGTCCTGCAAGGAATACGTCGAGTTACCAGTAACCCTGTATATTTATTGTCCCAGCTTTTTATTTTCCTTAAAGTTTTATTAACTGGTTCCACTTTTGCAGACTTTTGATTCTGATTTTATGATAAGCTTTATGTTGCAAAACCACATCACTATGGGTATATTATGGATGTTTAAACAAATGACTTCTCCCGCGGCTTGGCAGGGCGTGTCAGACTTTTACTGACTAAAACCCACCCGTGTTCCTACAGTTGCCTATTGCCAAGGTCCTAGTATCCCTTTCGGACTTTCCCGCAAACGTTTAGGTACCTAACAGTGATTGATAGCCAGTGATTTATTTTGATGCTGAACTTTCTTATTGTTTTTGCCTAGCAGAAATTAGGCTTCCTGTACTTACATGACGCCGGAGCCGCACCGGGCGCCGGACCGCAAGTTTGTGTATACGATTGAATGTCGCCTATGCACCGCACCGCCGTGCACTGGAGCGCCGGGTATATTTTACACGTATTATGAGATATTCTGATTTTTTTTCATCTTGCGGTCCGGTGGTGCCGCCTTTGCGGCTCCAGCGTCATGTCCAGGAAGCCTTAGATACAGCGTTTGCTACTATCTCTTACTTATCACTCGTGTGTTTGTTTGTCTGTCCGTCTGTCACAGCCAACTTGCTCCGAATCTAATGGACCGATTAAGTTGGTACACATATGAATTTCTGTGACCCAAACACGTACACAAACGAAAATAAATTAATTTTGAATATGGTTAAAATCCGAATTCAAAATCTGTTCGATTTATGCCCTAACACGTGTGACTCCGTATTTTTCATTTGTCTGTCTGCCATGTCATGTTTTTTTTTGACTTTTTAGTTGACTTTTTTGTCGTAGTTGAGTTTTAGTTTTAAAACTTTTATTTTTAGAGTTTATTCAGACCTACCTATTATTGCTGTCAGTATTCCATGCTTTATGTATAATAATAATAATCATACCTAAACGGTATTGTGAAACAATATATTCACTACAGGTAATACGCCTCTAAGTACCTAGATTCGATTTAGGTACCTACCGGGCAGAGCGTGTCTCATGTTCAACTGCAGTGCAATTTAACTGCGGAGTTAAACGGTTCTATGTATTAATCATATCATATACTCTTACTATCTATTCCTAGTACCTAGGTACTTATTATGTCTACACATCTATTAATCTGCTTTCAGTCTAACCGGATGCAGCTCAATACCAGTATTCTATAGAAAAAATAACTACATTAAAAAAACCGGCCAAGTGCCAGCCGGACTCGCGTACGAAGGGTTCCGTACCCATAATCTATAAAAACGGCAAAAAAATCACGTTTGTTGTATGGGAGCCCCTTAAATATTTATTTTATTCTGTTTTTTAGTATATGATGTGATAGCGGCAACAGAAATTCATCATCTGAGAAAATTTCAACTATCTAACTATCACGGTTCATGAGATACAGCCTGGTGACAGACGGACAGCGGAGTCTTAGTAATAGGGTCCCGTTTTACACGTTGGGTACGGAACCCAAAAAATACTGGAAGTCCTAGAAATCCCCCCAGGAATACTTCTTTCCCTAGTAAGAAAAGAATAAATACAGATGCTAAGACGCTAAGATAAAACTTTACTACTAATAAAGTCAGCTGTTTGACTGTACTATCAATACATTTTTTTAAATTAATAATGAGTAATGTAATTTTTTGATTCTGGGTACGGGATACAAACATCGCTACTCCAATCTACTGCAATGTGTAGTGGGTGGATTCCACGTGGTAACGAGAAAATAACTGGCCAACTGCGAGTCACATCAGCGTTCCGTGGCCTTTTTAGTTGTTTTGGTTGCTACTCTATTTTTAAGTTCTTAATTGAAATTAAAATATAAAGCATGCAGTGGGCAGTGATGAAGATTCTCAGTACTAACCAATGCAGAAGGATTATTTCATTTCAACTCTATGTCGAGAGGGGGAGTTAGTTATAGAAAAATCGTGTACCGAGATGACAAGCATACGGACAGCTGAATATGAGATCGAAGAGATTAGATAAGATTTCCATATACATATATCCATACACAATTCTAGCACCACGTAGAAATTACGTGTTAGGTGATTTTAATATCCAGGCAGGACAAAACCATTTATTTCCCCTTCGACAAGTGATACGTACACCGTTCTTGCGATAATCGTAAAAGCATCAAAGCATCTATGGCAATAAGTCCGCCTCTGTACATTTGTGTACTTATAGAGTTAAATAAATTAAAAAAAAACAACCGACTTCCAAAACAAACACTAAAAAGTGAACCAACCCCACACAAATTCGAATACCACTACCTGCTATGTAAATAACAGTGACGGAGTCAGTTAAAACATAACTAAGTGGGAAGAAATACGTAATATTGAAGCTAACTCAAAAACTGCGCAAGCAAAGTTAATAAAACTTATATCCGCTCACCTCTGAAGCATGACCTACCAAACAAAAAAGAAAGAATCATCAAAATCGATTCATCATTGGCGGAGTAATCGCGTAAGCCGTTTCAAACAAAAAAAAAACATACATACTCATAATTTTCACGAGATTGGAGCCGCAAGCAAGATCTGGTGACACTATTATTTTCAACCACTGCTTTTCATCTGAACAATGACGGTTCTACACCAGTCCCCATTGTAATAAGTTGTCCCTCTGTTAAGCAAATAAGTTGTCAACTGAAGTCTTATGTTTCCATGATTGAAAAGGAACAATAAATGTAACTTTGTCGTTATAGAAGAATAAAAGGTCTTATTCATAAAAAAAGCTTATCGAAGGTTTAAAACACTCTTTATTTAAAGTGTTCGAAGCCTTTAAAACGTTCGATAAAAATTTTGTATTCATAAACGTTCTATAAACCTTCAATAACTAATATGTTGTTCAAAGTAAGTTTTGTTTTGTAAACATTCTCAATTTCTTTTATGCTAGCTTGCTTTTGCTTCTATATTTTTTAGATTATTTTGAAAGAATTGGTCAGTGAGAGGGTCTCCTTAATAGAAACTGCCAGACATTCGGCTGCCCAAATTTTTTTTTTTTTAAAATAAATATTCTCTACACGCATCTCGCAATTACAATACACGAAATATATCAGATAAATTAAAATGCCGGCCAGTTATAAATGAGAACCTCAATATAATGAAGGAAATAATTTATTTATTACAATAATTTTGTATTTCAGGTTATAAGTAAGGATGGCGCTGTACTACAAATAGGTAGCAGAAACTGAAAAGTCCTGCAGGAAAGAATTACATGAGGATGAAACACAGATGGCAAACGCAAAACAAAATGAGAAAATTTTGTTCTAGAGTATAATAAAAAAAAATTAATATGATACTTTTTATACAAGCTTTTTATTAATTAACTACTAGCCAAAATGTCTCCTTTCTTGGGTTGGGCACTTGTATGATTTTCATTGATATTGCTATCCTCTAACTGCATGTCTCCAAGGTCAACTGCAATGTTGCGAAGTTCTGCTAGAACCATTTAATGGTTGTGTCTCCTTTCTTAGGTTGGGCACTTGTATGATTTTTATTGATATTGCTACCCTCTAATTGCATGTCTCCATGGTCAATTGTAACGTTGTGAAGTTCTGCTAGAACCTTAATGGATTTCACAATATCTAGTTTGCACGTCATGCCATTCAAAATACATTGAAGCTGGCGGTATTCAAGACGTACAATTCTTTAATAGAATCCAATCCAAGCTTTGTATAGCTTGCATTACATAATAATTAACTAAATTGGTTAAACAGAAGTGCAAAATAAATTCAATACATCTGCAGCTCCTTGAAGTACGATTGTTTACGAAACTGACATTTGTAGGCTGACACAATAGTACATTGTGATACGAGTGTGCTAGATTGGATATTACAGTCGAGGCGGTATTGTTAGCGCGAGCCGCAGACGACCGCGATAAGTGAGCCGAGAGTGTAATATAATCAATGCACACGCGTTTCATACGACGTTTTTCAACACACTTGCAAAGAAAAACACAGAATTGTTGTAAGAACTTATGCTACAATAACGTAATTATAGAGATGACACATTTAGATTTATAAAGATTAACTGACCTTTGTTGCCAGGTACTGACTATCTGGAGCTCCGTTTAAAAACTTTTCTACGTCTGTTGGTGACAATACTTTAAATTTCGTATTTTTGATAATACATAATATTTAACCACACAACGAAAACAATAACAACTATTAGGAAAATGGCGCGCCGGTTTTATTTTTCCATAGGTGTAAATAAAGGCACTGGAAAAACCGCAAGACAGCCTGTAGTAAAATAAACAAAAAATAATTATATGAATAAGAAAAAAAAAACTAAACGAATGGCGGGGTCAAATCTATATAATATTATTTACGTATTGATTCTTCCCTACGTGAAATCGTAATAATAAACCACCATTTTAAATATCTAATTATTAACCACACTACGAAAACGATAACAAATAATTATGGAAAAAGGCGCGCTGGTTTTGTCTTTACGCAGATTGAAATAAAGGCACTGGCAAACCCGCTAAACAGCCTATATTAAAAATGTAATAAACACAAGATAGGGTTTTGAATAAGCAAATTAAGTAAAGATTTTACAACAACAAAAATGTTTACTATAAAGCTGTTTTTTAGTTGTTAGTTTGTCTATGGTAATTTTTTTAGGTACTTAAATTATTGTGAAATAGTTCATTATGATACAAGAGTTTTGGTCACATACGCGGCTCCCTTATCGCGCGAGCCAGTTTCATACGACGCTTTTCAACACACTTGCGAGCAAAAAAACAGACTTATAATGCTATTATGTTTTAATTATTGAAACAATTAGTAAAAGTACAATTCTCAAAATTATACCGAACAGTTTTTGTTGGCATTTTGGCATGATTTGGGCCTCATTGATGAGATTTAATTAAAAAAGCGCAACTCTGCTCTTGTGAGCATAAAGAATGCTTATTTATTATTATAGGATAGTTCATACTAATTCCATGTAATTATAATATCCCACTGACCTGTCCATGGGATTTTTTCTTTCTTAACTAAACGCCCGTGATTTGCCTATGGTATTAAAAAGTTTCACCAAAGTCAACTTCTATATATGTATGGTAGGTATGGAATTAGTAAATACTATAATAGTAACATGGTATTTGATGTTGCCATGATAGTACTTACTAATTCCATAACTACTGCCATGTCATTACTCTGACTAGTAAATAGTTATCTGTGGCGCACATTACCGCACTAGTGCGGTAATGTAAAGTAAAAAGCACGCTTCCATAATACACTGCATTATGAACCTAAAAGCGGTTCAATAACAGCCACTTTACGAGCAAGTTTGTTGAAAAACATGTTACATTTGTATGTTAAATGTCATTTTCTTATTAATCAGCTGATATAGAGTCGGCCATTTTTTCCTTATAGTACTGTTAAAGTAGGGTTCTGGCTTTGATAACTTTATAGTATAGGTTTATAGAACGTTTTTGTGCTAAAATGCGTTTATGAATAACAATATTTGACAACCAGACATTAGTAAGGTTATAGAACTATAATATATATATATATATATATATATAGAATAGTTATAGAACATCTAAAATGTTCTATATCTTTTTATGAATTAGACCGTCAGTTTTTTTCGAAAGTTCACTAAGTTTAATTAGAGTCGCAAGAACGCTAAAGCTGCTACGACATCAGTTGCCAATGAACTTTACATTTTTCAGTCTCAGATCGGAGCTGAATATTTCAGTGGAGTGCAAGGTACGATACAGGCACATTATACAACTGAGTGCGTTACCATTTAACAATATCACCATATATATTTTAAAAGCATTGCTACGAATTGCGTAGCAAGATCCGTAGCAAGATGCTGCGGAAGTCTACGAAATGGCCGCCACAGAACTAAAAATGTTGTGCATCAACCGATACATTTAAGTTCGAATATAAAACCATCTAAACCCAAAGCAGTGCTACGATATGGCGTAGCAAGGTGCTACGGACGCCTACGAAATTTTAAGACATCGCAGAAAAAAACTACATTTATTTTTCCATATAAGTTCTATTTCATCTATAGACATCGCGTGCCTTTCATGTGTCGGTGTGATATTCCATATTCAGAGTCGGAACACGATGCTAGACACGTATTCTATGATGTGTGTGCCTTCTATCTGTGATGTCTTAGAGAGTTGCACTATTCTTCAGCGGCTATTCTTACATGTAATGCGATTTATTTATTTATTTAAACATTTATGCATACACATATATATACAGATAAGAAGGAAGGAACAGAAAAATACGTATAAAGGCAATGCTAGCGTTCTACTTGCCAGACGCGCATCTATCAGTCTTGAATAGATAAATTGGTAGTGTTACCAACTGTATAACTGATAACATAGTAGTACTAAGTTATCTCGACGTGTTGTTGATAAGTTATACGTATCGGTTGAACTTCTGCTTTGCTACGTCTCTCCTCAATCCATGCGCACACTGTTTACTTTAGTTGGGAAACCTAATTTCTGTTACTAGCAAGACCAACTTTTTGTTTTTTTTTTGCGTTATGAAACTGGTTACAAGTTCAACACAATATTGGAACATGAATGTATCTGTGTACCGAACAAGTATGCGAAAAAGATTTTTTTGCAAATATGATTAAAATCAAAATTACCTAATGATCCTCTGGGAAAACAAAATGAGAAATATTTACCAATTAATGACTGCCCTCTAAGAATAATGGTTTTATTTAATTTATTATGAAATACGAGTAAGTAATTGTTTGTGTAGGTTACATTTGCACTGTGGGGCGTATTAAGAACATAGGTCGGAGAAAACCCGTAACAACAATACATATTTTCCTTTAAAAGAATCGTCCATTATTTTTTCCAGATCTGTCTGAAGACAAGAAAAATTCTCTAGTCAGTTAATGGCGTAAAATTCACGGCAGTAAAATATATCCGTGACATATTTGAAATAAATCCGATGAAAAATATCTGTGTTTTTATGTTATAATTTTAAAACTCTTGCATTTTCTCACTACTGTTATAATATGTTATAATATAAAGTTAAGTATTTTACTATAGATAGGCGAAGTTAAGACCACACACGCGCTTGTAGGTTTGTTGTTTTATTCAATACCTAAGTTATCGCTATTTCTGCTCAACAAGGTATAGGCAAGATTTTTTGTACCTAAAGGCTCTTTATTGTACTTTTATTCTTTGGTCTTTGGATTTGATACTCGGTTATTAAACTGTTATTGTTTGGGGGCTCAGTGTTTTTTACCATTGGATTCGTCTTACTCTTTAATTAAGCATCGTTACTTTTAAATGACATGTATCGGGTACTTACATGTTCATTTCTTATTGAAGAATGGTTTGGTTGCTTGGTTTAAAAAAGTCCTTTTTAAATATAACTGGTAAACATAATTTTTTAATGTCATATATTTACGAGGCGCAGGCTTCAAAATTCCGCCCTAAAAGTAAGGGATTTTCTCGACAAGGTGCCATACGAGTACATAGCGCTTTAACACGTTCCATGCGTCATGAACAGTTTATGGCCCTACTAGACTTTAGGTGGGGTGGGGGTTTCTCTAGGTTATTCCATGAGTAAGTACAAAAGAGACAAATATAATTTGAATGTGGAAGATAAGCCTTGTAATGGAACTCATTTTATTTAAAAAAAATGCATAGCAAAAAAGTAATGTTCAAGACGCACAGAAAACTAGTTTTTTACGTTTTATGAGAACACGCAATTAGGGTGCTGGTATTCAGATTCTTCCGATTAGACTGGAAGCCTAGTCGAGGCTAGGCTGACGATGGACACTCTTATTTTTAGTATAGTTTGGTATTGTTTTCTGTTTATCTCGATAGTTTGGTATTGTTTGCTGTTTATCTCGATAGTTTAGCGAAATAGCTATATTTTAGCTTGAACACAGATGCGTAATTTATTTTCGTAGCCGATTTTTTTTTAATTTCTTTAAATTTACAAGTGGATAAAGTAATCGAAGGAACTTGCGGTTCATAGAAAACTTAACAATGCCGAAAAGACTTTTAGAATTGCAAGCATTCAAACAGGTGAATATCACGTTATTCATTAGAGACCAGTCTATGACCGAAAACCTGCGCAGATAGAACCACAAATCATATGCAGCGATGCCGCTCTTAAAAAATATATTTCATACAAGTGGTTTTAATTGACTATCAGGTACCTAATTACTTGTAGTGTATTCCTAAAACATAAAGAATGCTGTCTTACTATTCACGAATCAGGTTGGTAATTTATTATTATTTACTTATAAGTAGTAGGACTTTGGATCAATGTCGAGTTGCTGTGGATTTGATTTTACATATACGAGTATATATATATATATATGACATCTTAGCCGTGTTCATCGTCAGATACAGTGTGCTTTCAATTAATGGAAGTATGGCAACTTGTAGAGCTACTTAAGGGGTTATTAAAAACAGTGGATCAACGTCACTTGACGTGGGTTGGTGCGTTTCCGGTTTAGCCGGCCGGCGTGGATCGATACCGAGGCTGTGATACTTCTGTATACCGGAAGCAAACAATCATAAGTCACATTAAGCTAATTATTCAGTGCACATGTTTTAAGTCTCAATTTGAACACTACTCATTTAAGTAACTTGACTACATAATTGTATGAACCTCTAAGTAAAATTTTATTTGTTGTTTAAAAGTAGGTGACTAAGTAGTTTTTATTACAAAAAGATATTAAATGTCGATCCTAATATAATAATAATCCTAAGTCGAAAAAAATGGACTTAGGATAGTATACCTCCGGTATACAGACTTTTTAATTGGTATGCACCTCGATGTCGCTCGTTTGATCATTATCTGTTGCAGTATTGCCAACTATTTATTAGCTATTGATTTACTTATACGTACATAAGCAGGTGGAACGCTAAGGCATTCGGGAGACGCACAGGTATAAGATGAGTAAATTGTTTAAACATTCTGGTTCAAACTCATCATAATATGTTTAATTTCAATTGTGACTAATAGATTTCATGAATTTGCATTAAAAATCTGTATTTTCCGAATATCATATATGTATTTTGATATATTTGAAATACCGTTGACTTAGTTAAATCTACGTAAGTACTGACTTAGATATTTACTTACCTACCATATTTTTAAATGCTTTGCTTTAATATTTTATACATTATCGTGTCGCGTTTATTATGCATTCGCTCAATTCGGAATAGGAAATAATCGAGCTATTAAAGTACAAACAGACACGTAAATTCGGCAAATAACGTCGCCATTGCAACTAGGTTCGCATTACGGGACATCCACAGGAGACCCAGGGTAACCAACATAGCCCAAGGAAATGGGCAGGGCACATTGCTCACAGACCAGATAGTCGATGGGGCCTAAAGGTTCTGGAGTGGCGACTGCGTACCGGAAGACGTAGCATTGGAAGGCCTCCTACAAGGTGGACCGATGATCTTGTGAAATCCGATGGATACGGGAAGCACAGCATCGTTTCAAGGGGCGGTGCTTGGGGGAGGCCTATGTCCAGCAGTGGACGTCTTTCAGTTGAAATGATTACGTCACTAGTTGCATTACATTCCATCCATTATTTTCTCTTTTAACGTAGGAATCTATCTACGGCACAGCTTTAAAGCAAGTAGGTATTTTTTTCTGTAAAATCGAGCCACAGGACTAGATCTAATGCACCGCCGTGTCCTCGCGGAGGCGATTGGCGGCGGTGACCTCTCGCGTCCGGCCCTGGTTCAGGCCATGGTACGGAGCGAGAGGGCATGGGAAGCCGTCACCTCCTTCTGCGAAGCAGTAATGCTCGCGAAGGAGGAGGCGGAACGCGTGAGGGAAAGGCAAAGTTTGCGCCCTCACGCCCCTAACCGCCGCCGTTGGAGACGCCCTGGGCGTCGGGAATCCCAGGCGGATTTCCGGCCACCATAGGCGCGGGCTTACGGACGGCGAGCAACGGGCAGCTCGCCGTCCGATAAGGACCAGGCCCGGGTCGATGGCGCGTCGTGTTCCACGCGCGCCTCAAAGAGATGTCAGCAAAAATGACGGGGTCCGCTAGGACCGATGCCTGCCAGGGTTGCGGGAAAGTCCGAAAGGGATACCGGGACCTTGGCAACAGGCAAATGAAGGAACACGGGTGGGTTTTAGTCAGTAAAAGTCTGACACGCCCTTCCGCTCCGCCCAGAGCGGGAGAAGTCATTGGATGATTTCCCACACTCAAAAAAAAAAAAAAAAAAATAAGGACTAGATCTAATAAAAAGCAGACATAATATTGTTTGTTCAACACATAACTACTTACCTAAATTAGGCATGTCTGCTTTTTGTACCGCCTGCCGTCAGTAGGTAAGTACCTACCTACGGATGGCCGTCAGTTAAGGAAAATGAATAAAGAAAAGCATTCAGAATTTGTTCAAAGTAATTATTAAATCAGTACCTACCTAGCCATCACTTATTTCATTCGTGTTAAAATCAAGCTGTATTTACAGCATTAAAATTCTCTGAAAACTCTCTTACAAATTAACGAGTTCAATTGAAACGATTATTACCCAATTTAATATAAAATTCGCGCAGGTTATATGCCCAGTTTATTAAGGAAACCACGTGTATAGGAACGCCATCGCCTAGATATTTTCGGTAAAATATATCAAACTTCTTATATGGGATTTATGTAGCAACAGGTGATTTATATAAAATTATTATTTATCTTTACAGGAGTAAGAACGTTGCAAGACTCAAGGCTAGCTTTGAGAACCTGCGGCCAGTGGATGCAGTGCGCTGCCCCGTGCCTGCATCCAGAAGGCTAGTGACTAAAATAATACTACCCTATAAAATTGTAAGTACCTTTTTTGTTTGTGCTAGGGACATATTACAATCGCTCTGCAGTAATTTAGTAGTAGTATAGCTAAGTAGATACTTAGAAAAACATTCCAAGAATATTTTTCCCAAACAAAACGTAAATAAAAAAACATATTATAAAAAAAACTAAATTATCATCACTATTTCTATTTAATAATACCAATATTCTTTCACTTATGTTTCCCATTCAGAGATTTAACATTAAAAACACAGTCAATAGTGTAGATACCTACTGCAGATAATGCGACATTTCGGGCGCGCCTTTTCAGTTCATCCGAGAAAATTCGGTCCGGGAAAACTTGTTCGGAAAACAGCGACGACGCGGCGCCCACTTCTGGCGGCACATTACCGCATTAGGACTGCACGCAATTGATGTTGTGGACCGAATTTTCTGGAATTTACTAAAAGCGCACTCACTCAAATAAATTAATAAAAATTATTTAAGTTTTTGTTTTATTTCCTGGAATATGAGCTCCCGGTTTAGCCTACATGTATAATTCGATTATTTTATTGGGTTGGAATTTTGCCCGGCGGAGGCTTACCCACGTTCGCGTGCTCAAGGGAGCTTCAGTGTACTGTGAGTTCATGAGTTGTTCGGTTCGTGGCGACGATAATGTCGTGAATCGCATGGCAAACGACACGTATTATAATTTCCGACGGATTAAGAAGTTCCACGATCCAGTTACACTAAATAACTACAGTACAAAAAAGTCGTAATGTATAACTTTTCTCCTCTTAGCTACATCACGTTTACAACCTCTTCTATCATACATTGTTACTCTCAGTACGCCAGAGGTCACAGAGGCGTGGCGGTGTTACCTAACCTAGCTTTAATTAATTGTGCTATCCCAGCTTGAAATGATTAACATGATGGAAATTATTATGTCTCTTTGTAGGGACAGTTGCATTTTAATTCACTTAATTGATTCCTCGCCGTACTAACCATATTGGTGCCCGTGTGACCGAGCGTAAATTCAGTTGTCTCTGAAATTGGCAGAATATCGATACAGGCCGTCAGTTTCCAGGAGTAGATAAACAAACGGTGACGCACACTGACACGTTTCTCACACTTCTCACTTCGAACGCATGTGAATGTTATAGCATCCCCTGGTGTCGCTCTAGATTGGCTAAAATGTTAACTCACAAGCGACGGCCTATTAAAACACAATGTGGTGAAGTTACTAATATAAATGAAAATTTTGAATTCACTTTCTACAGATCCTCATCTAAAGTAAAATATGGTATACCAGAAGGGAGTATTTTAGGCCCCTTGCTATTCTTACTTCACCTATCGTTTCCATAAACTATGATAGTGTCCTATTTGCTGATGATTATTTTTATTATACCTACTGCTAAATATCAACAAAATTCTACGAATTTAACGAACAAAAATATGTAGGTAAACACTCAGCAAAATTTAATAACGATTTTATCCTGGAATAACGATTGCAACTTTCTTAATAATATGGGTTCCAAAGTAATATGTTCGTTATAACATATAAGTACCCTTTAAATAGGGATTTTAAAAACCCGCGACAAAAAAAATGGTTCTGATAAACATTTATTTTTATTTTTATAGCTAAGAACACTCTTGATCAAGTCACCTTTCAAACAAAACCCAAAACATCAAAATCGGTTCAGCCGTTTGGCAGCGACGATGGAGCAGCCAAAGAGAATTGGCGCAGACAGACACACATATACACATGTTAAACTTATAACACCACTGTTTTTCCGTCGGGGGTTAAAAATTACAATCAATACAGTAGGAGAAAATCATTTTTAAAAGCTGCTAAGTGTATAAATATTGGTGCTTGTGACTGTACCTACCTACTATAATAAAATGGCTAGAATCGTGTATAAAATGGCCAAAGTCGAACCCAAAGTATAAATCCTAACTTAATAATATGAGAAAGTGACTTGTTTTTTTGTTTGTTACGCTTTCACGCTAAAACGGCTAAAAACCATGTCCTGGGTTAGGACATACGATACTTTTTATCCCGTTATTTCTACGGGATCGAGACTTATGTGGGTGAAACCGCGGGGTGCAGCTAGTATATTATATTTAAAACAAAATTACTTAAGTACCTAAATTGCGTTCATACAAAAGCAAACACTCCGATAGTATCTAGATAAAGTATTATTAACCTAACCACAGAACAAACATTTAAACAAAAGACAAAGAAATGGAAGAAACTATTGTGTTATAATTCTATATAAAAAATACGTACCTACGTATAATTAATTTGCATGCCCTAAACTTAAACAGGTAAAAATATGGATTGTATAGGTATGTTGGTCCGCTGTAACATGTTGGCACGCAGATTTGCAAGGTGAAGTTTGGGGGTAAAGATCACACCATAGATAAAATTTTATTTCATTCGATTATTTCATTAGATTAATAGATGTTCTATGTTCTATGTTATGGGTTTGGTTTCCGCACTTAGTCCTTAAGGTGGACCATTGTGCGTGTAGATTAATAGATTGGATCACTCTGTTTGAAGCGTCCTGTCAAACTGCCGCATCGCTTTCTCTTCGCAGATGGCGGCAAATACCTTAATTAATTTTTAAATGCAGGTACTGACATAGTTCTTAAGTCGTTCTACTAACAATATTATGGGCCAAATAAAAGTTTTATTTAATTTTTTAAGTATTTTTTTATGAAGTCACGTAAACATATTCGTTAGAAGTTGGCATCACCCTAAGGGCCCGATGTATCCCGCAACCCAAAACGACAACACGTGGACGGGCGCTAATTTTTATGTAAATGAATAGTTTATTCACATGGACCACATTAGACTGTCTAAATCAACCCTGTGGGCGATACCGACCACATCAAGGCCATGTCGCGTCGTCGGAGCCACAACGCAACCACCAGTTAGACTGCGCGCTAGCGGGCGGCCAAATCGCAAATACAATAATCTGTCTATTTGCAAACACCAGCCACATCGTAACTACAGCAAAAACGAAACTGCAAGAAGTTGCAGCGACACTATTCACTGGTTGCCCTTATATTGTCACTGCGATGTGGTGTCGTTGTGGTATGTGTGAACGGGCCCTAAGGTTGACTGGTAGAAAATGCCTCAGGGCCAATGCACACGACGCGTTGCGACGCGACGGCGCGCGGCAGCGCGGCGTCGGAAGGGTGTCGCTGCGGCATCCTACATACAAATATCCATGATTTATGCCATACGGTGCGTTCCGGCGTCGTACCGCACGTACACCGGACACAACCCGCGAGACGAGGCGGGGACGGAGTGACATCGCTCATCAGTCTCACCGTGTGACCACCTGGGAAATCTTTTCGGTGCGCCGCCGCTGCAACGAACCGTGCGAACAAGCTTCCGCCTTTGTACAGTAGGTAAGTACATAATTTTTTACTTGTGCTAATAAATAAACAAATTAACAGCTTTTACAACTGGTAACACCTAAATTTTCTACTTGGTTCTTGGTTTGTTTGTATCGTTGTTTTTATGGAAAGTGTTGAAAATACTGTCTCTAGGCTAGAGATAGTCTTGCAAAGACTAGCAGCAGCGGTCGCCGAGGCGTATCCTTGTTCTTGACCTCTAAAAGACCAAGGTTTCCTTGTCCTAGCATCTCAAGGACGCGGACAATGTAGAAAAAGTGCGAACTTTGTTGAGTTGTGAGCAAGCCCCACCACGTACAATAGAAAAAGTGAAAAATCTCTTTTATTTCAGTGTAAAAATCAATGATTTCTTTGAAACTGTTTCAAAACATTGCTTCATTACTTTGCTCAAACAGCAAGTATCCCGACCCCGACTTACCCCGGGGTTCGAAAAAAGTTAGTCATGTCATGCCAGTGAAAATCAATATGATATTTTTCTTGTGTTATTTTTCGCTTATTCGTGATAGAATTTTGTTTTTCAATTAACGTTAATAATGAGCGTGGCAGGAATTATTTTATTTTACAAAATATTAATTTTGACTAGTTTCTATTCACTCGGCGTTGTTGTAATTGAGCGATCGTAAAACTAATTAACGCCTAATGGGTGCTACTTTTTGTTCGTGATGTTCATGTAAATAATGTGAATATTAAAGTACATCAAAGTAAGATTTTAAACTGATATTATGTACAGAAAGATTCTAAATTACTTTATAAGCTGTGCATAGTTTAGTGTATATAGAAAACGATGAGGTTTCATAGAAGGTGCGGCGACCGGGTCACACTCTTGAATGAAAACTCTACAGCTGTTAGAAATTTTGTAGAGTTTAACCATGGCTTGATATTAAGCTCGGAGCCTTTGAAGGATGATGTTATATTTGAAGTTTCCGTTGATAGAAAGGTAAGACACAGAACGAAGAAAATAATATTGACTATTAGATATTTTTATTCTATTTTTACAGTCATAAATTCAAGCAAATCACTGTATACCGCTTTGATTCTGTTCTTTTTTTTATGAAGCAGAATTTGTCAATTAAGTATTTAATTGAGAGTAAATTAATTTCTTAGCACCTAGTAGTATCCTTAAGGGTGGAATGGGGAGGATGGTGGTAATCATAAGTGGGTATTGGAGAATGTTTCCTGTTATGTATTAATTACATTAAAATCTCTTGGTTCCTGGCTCCGCCCTTCATCCAGCACCACTCTGTGAGAACATTACTACTTTCCCATTTTTTTTTCTCCAATTTTTATGTCTAAATAACGTCTCATCAACAGTTTTGGTTGCCATATGACATATCAGCCCATCTTCATAAGCAACATGAATCGCTGTGTATTGTTGATATAGCGCTTTTGTGAAAAACTTTTGGTTAGTGCATCATCATTATGCTCTGAATTAATTTCTCAAGTTGATAGTCTTACCAAATTTATATGCAGTTACTTCTGCTTCTTCAAAAATATTTAAAATTGGTTTTATTATATTCATAATTAACAAGCTCATTTATACATTTCCTTTGGTGTAAGTTGGTATAGAGTTGATCCTATCAAAATGTCAAAGGGATGATCACATGTCATATAAAAATTTACCACAATTTTGGAAATTCTGAAGTATCACTTTCTTTGTTTTCTGTTGTGTTACACAATACTCTGAGAATATTGACTCATGAGAAGAACCCACTCATGTAATTCATTGCTTGGCCTGTTACCAGCAAGTACACAATGATTACATAACGCTGACAAGTCACCTACTGGTTGACAATTGCTGATAGTGAATATCTGCTACCAAGCAACTTGAATGTTCAGACAACTACTATAATGTTGGTATGTTATAGTATGGTATGGTATGTTATATAGGTGAATGTTTGGAATGGCAGCCTGGAAATAGGTGTAACAACATTAGATCCTGAGTTTATGGAACTTCCTGCTACGGCAACTAAACTCAGAAATACAGCATGGGTAAGTTTTATTCATATTTTCAGTATACTGTTCAAACCGTACCCGAAACCCAGTCACTAACTTATGACCAATTCCCAAATCTTGTCAAAAGTATGCATAGTTTTATGCATATACAATTGCACACTTGTGCATATTTGTGCAAATGTCAGTGACAAGGGGAAAAAAAATAACATTGTGTTTTTTAATGTTTATTTATGTATTTTGCTATGCTTGCTTATTGTGGGAACAAGAGCAAGGAAAAAAAGGTTGATGTGTTTTTTAGATTATGTCAGGCAGTTCCATTGTGAAAGATGGCGTGACTTTGGTCAATTCTTACGGACCCGAGTTGGACACCTTGCGGGAAGGAGACTGCATCGGTGTTATGAAAACTAGTAAGGTAGTTATCAGAAAGAAATTTAAACATTTGGTCATGGTTTAGTTATAAATAATGATCTTTTTGATTGGCTTTTTGGTTTCTATGTTTCTTGATTGCACCTTCTAGCATTTTCCTGATATATTGCTATTTTGATGTTCATTGTTCTATCTTGCTTAATTAAAGTCTTGGTTCGGATTCACTCCTACTCGCTGGTGTCCTTCATGTCTGTTACGTTTTCCTTCTCAGGGAGAGTTGACATTTTATCTCAACGGTCGTTGTCTCGGGATAGCTGCCAGAGATCTACCTCCGAGATTGTTTGCTGTTATTGATTTGTACGGACAGTGCGTTCAAGTGTCCATATTGCGCACCAACGAAATAAGACCTATGATGGATAGTAGCATGGATCAGGTCAGCTATTATTGTACTCAGAGTTTTGAAATTATTAGCCTGGAATTAGTTAGGAATTATGACAGTATTAATATTTTAGATTGAAGAGGATCCAAACAATGATGATACACTTACGTCAGGTGATATGGACGGAGCCGGTCTTCCATCCGAGTCAAGCCAATACCCAAAAGAGACTCGTAATGTTTACATTCCAATGACTTCCGAAGGTGCTTGTGCGCTTGGTTAGTACTTCATAATCTTATTCCGTATCCAATTAGCTTTTTAATCATATTAAATGTTACTGAGTAAATACTTAATGCTTTTTTCACAGTTGCACAAGACCGCTTGCGGTTTCATCCAAGGTGTGGGATCTTAGTGAAACTGACAAGTAATAACAAGTAAGTCTTGTTTTGTTGACGTTGACGATATTATTATGGAAATTAAATACGACCTTACGTCCCGATTGACTTGCACTGACGCAAACGTGTCTGTTTATGATCAGATGTGATAGGTAAACAACATGTTGATGTTAAATTATAGTATTGATAATAGGACTGCAGAGCGAGCTCGTCCACTGGACGACTACAACAATGGAGTGGTGATGACACATCGTCCGCTCTACGACAACGAGTTGTTTGAGATACGCATAGATAGACTCGTGGACAAGTGGAGCGGCAGCATCGAGGTGGGGCTCTTATAAACACACTATTCCCTTAAACTAGCCCTGCAAGTTACATACACAACTGACAGTCGTGTTGTGAGGATATGCGGGTTTGAACGATACTATGACGAACGCGGAATTTGACAAAATGTTTTAATGTTGGTATCATAGATTTTTTTTTTCAAAATGGTGGGTACAATGACGCGAGCTGGTGGGCCGCGTTTCATCCAGATATTATGTCAGTCAGAACATTTAAATTGGGGTATCGTTTTTCCTCTAGCGCCACCTGTGTTGATCGTTTTCTGGCTGACTGGATTTACATAGGTAATTTAATACAGGTTGGTGTAACAACCCACAATCCAGCCACCATACGGTTCCCATCCACGATGACTAACATGGACTCCGGGACTATCATGATGTCCGGATGCAAGGTGCTTCTCAACGGGCACGGAACTTGCATGGAGTATGGCAACTTCAACCTTGATGAACTTAGGGTAAGCTGCTTTCCATCCATTATCCATCAAAATTATTCAATGATTTTTTTCGCGTGTTTACTTAGCTAGATCAAGATTAACAGATTCAAGCCTCTCATACGCCGGCGCGTTTTTATCGCGCGATTATAACGCAGGTGTGTGTAAGATCGCATGCGTCCTAATGCAAAATGTTCTAAGATGTTCTTATTGGAATATCGCAAGACGGAGAAACGCGCGTCCTATAGGAGTAGTTGCGGCGTTATTATCGCAGCAGTGTGTAATTTAGTGGCTGTCCTAATACAACACTGAAAACAGATATCGCTATAACGCTTGCGTTATTATTGCGCTATTAAAACGCGTTGGTGTGGGAGAGGCTTTAATTAAAAAAATCCAGGTTTAAATTGCTGTTGGTTCTTTTTTGTATAAAAGAAGGTGAATTTTTACAGGAAGGCGACACTGTAGGTATGATGAGAAAGAGCAATGGTAAATTGCACTATTTCATCAATGGTGTCGATCAAGGAGTTGCTACTGACAAAGTAGACCAGCAAGTCTGGGGAGTGGTGGATCTTTACGGCATGACCGTCAAAGTAAGTTTTTATTTACTTATACTATCCTCATTTTCTAGAGCCGTCTAAATATCGGTTGTCAAAGTGTTGGAGTCAAGTTAAATCGTTGTTAATTTTGGTCAA
Organism: Lithophane leautieri; assembly: GCA_949152455.1. Lineage (NCBI taxonomy): Eukaryota > Metazoa > Arthropoda > Insecta > Lepidoptera > Noctuidae > Lithophane > Lithophane leautieri. Next base: position 13,949,363 of record OX424458.1, on the reverse strand, counting down.
CCAAACCTTCAAAAACTTAAGGGATAGTGTGTTATTAACAGAGTATGCAGGTATAATATTACATCGAATTTCGTTTTGCCAGGTGTCAATAGTGGATCCTTGCGAAGATATTGACAGCAACATCAACAATCCACCACTCGTGCTCGCTTCACCTGAAATCCCTGCACCAAGTAAGTATCTGCATTATGTAAAAAAAACCTGTCCGATCCGAAAGGGGCACATTCATGGGTGCTGCAATAACATTACCAAAAAGTAATAAAAAATCTTATTATTATTGAAAATAAAAAAGTTATTGCTATTTAAAATTCACATTTTTAGTACTTACCAAAATTACTCCAACACCATAAAAAAATTAGCAAATTTTCAACAGGGGTCAAACATCTTGTAGACACCCATTAATCGACGGCCGCCTGAACCCCATGTAGTATCCCGGTAAAATTCCCAATTGAACAAAAACGTGGCGATGTTTTTTTTCTTTTTCTTCATATTACCACATAAATAGACTCTCGGTACGATACTTTTTGTACAAGTTTTATAAACTGCAAAATAATCCCCGAAAACCGGATACTTTTCGCTTGTATTCAGGGTGATTTATTATTTACTCTCGTGTTTCCAGGCAGGTTTAGACCAAGAATAGATGAAGAGAGCCTTTTATTTCATACGCTGCGTGATTCGAATGTTATTATTATTAACGATGGTAAGACTGCTCATAGGCCTAAGTAAGTATCTATTTTACCTTTTACTGAAAATTACGCAACTTTTCAATGGACGTTACTAAGATGTTCTAAATTTTTTAGTGCTTTCAAGTACTTCAACAACGGAATCGTAATGACGAACCGTACTTTGAGGACCAACGAACTGTTCCAAGTACGTCTCGATCTCGTTATTCCGAAGTGGGCTGGAAGCATTGAAATTGGAGTCACGCAGCATTCTTCTAATGATATAAAGTTTCCATTCAAAATGAGCAATGCAAAGTAAGTCCTATTCATCTAGCTGTCTATCTCTCATTGCCCTTGTAACGCAAATAGGTGTGACTTTGGATTCCTAATACATAATTTATTTCTCCCTAGATCCGGCACGTGGGCTGTGACCGGAGAAGACGTAATCCGCGATGGTTCCATCGTAATTCCACAGTATGTCAGAAACCTTAACAAACTTGTGGTATGTTTCCCTTTAACATTTGATTTTTTTTTGCATACCTGTTATGTCCGCCTATATATATTTTTGTGACGTCATAGGAAGGGGACACAGTGGGTGTAATGCGCAAAGAACTGGGCATACTACATTTTTTCGTCAATGGCGTGGATCAGGGGCCGGCCGCGTTTAATGTACCTGAACACGTGTTTGGCATTATAGGTGAGTTTTATTTAAGTTTTTTACCCCTGAGACAAAATGAGGGGTGTTAAGTCGTATTATTTAAAATTAAGCGGTTTCTAACATCTGAGACTATTCTTATTATTGGTTTTACGTCGTTGCGGAAATTTTAATATAAACAGCCAATAAATTAATCTTCGACTATTTATAGCTAGTCCTGTAAAAATATATTCTCGTCTACTTAGATTTGTACGGCCGCGCGGCACAGGCGACAATCGTGGATGAATATTCTCCACCACCGATTTATTCTCCCGAATCGCCATTATCTACGGAATCTAATGCTACTATCTTTCCGTGAGTATTCAAAACTTTCGTTACGTGTTTATTTCAGAATACTTAAGGTTTAAATGTAACTTGTATTTTACAATATAAGTAATCTAATATGAGTTAAGTAGCTTTTAAATAATTGGTATATTTCAATGACCATGTCATCTTTATTTCACGTAAAAGTAATACAGACGCAATAATAATTCCACGTTTGTCCAGTGAGATGTGTTTCCACCGCGTGCACGGACGCAACGCGCGTCTCAGCCGCAACCGCCTGACGGCTTGGCGCGCCACCGTCTACTCGGAGTTCAACGACGCAGTGCTGTTCAGTTCGCGACCTCTCCGTGAATGTGACATGTTTGAACTACGTATCGACAAAATGGTCGACTGCTGGATCGGCAGCCTCGAGATTGGTAAGCGGATGGTTACATTTTTATGTCTTCTATCTTAGACTACGCATAGTCTAATTTACATCCGAATTTTTTGGTTGAGAAGTGACCGAGATCGGTAACCGATTAAACATTATTTCAAAATTCAACATTTTGAAATAATATTTAATCGGTTACCTATTTATAATTGTAAATAGGGACCCGCCCCTGCTTCGCAAGGGTGCAATAGTGATAATTTTGTCAAAACATCGAGATTCTTGCTATTCTAAGTTAATATTAATTTATTTTAGATAAGTACACATAAACTTTCCGGAATAAAAGCTCTAAACGATGCTGAAAACCGGAACGAAATCCATTGTGAAGTTCGGAAGATCTAAGCGGTCATACCGACAAACACGAAAAGCGACTTTGTTTTATACTATGTATAGACTTGTTTCTCAGTTTCACTCGCTCATAAAAAGGGTCATATTACTCGTATGTTTATATAAATGTTTTCATAGTTCCCTGATAAAAAGGGTCATATATTTTAATCCATCACATGGTGCCAAATTCCATCTAAATCTGTTCAACTGTAATATCCTTAATAATATATAGCGAAGATTCCCCCACTCTTGATGATGACTTTGCCACATCCCGCAAAGCTGGCTAACCTCAGCATACTACACAGGTGTGACGGCCATACGTCCTGATGACTTGGAAGCTAGCGGGGGAGTGGGTGCTATCGCGGGAACAGCTACCGACCTCAACTGGGACACGTACATACTGAGTGGGGCCGCCATGATGAAGGATGGGGAGTGCGTGCGCAGCGGATATCCGCTTGATCTAGATACGCTTACTGTTGGAAGTCGCGTTGGTAAGTAATCTTACAGTTAAAAGTTAACATGGTAGACCCAGCCGCCCCAGCCGGTCGGACGCCACACAGTGTTGCATAAACTTCACTCATCATTCTTCTGCCGTTGTTTCAATTTATTTGTCTTTGTGTTTGTCCTTTTCTTTCATTCATCTCTCTCTCACTCGTATCTATAAGCTATCATCTTTTTCTTTTCCTTTCTACTTATATCAACTTTCCTTTACCATCCACATTCATGGTTTATGATTTTCTTCTTTGTTCAATTGTTCGCTTGTGTTGAGGCCTTTTCCTTCGTTTCATCGATTGTTATATGTTTTTTAATTACTTGTACGCAAATAGGTATGATGTGGCACGCTGATCGCAGCCTTCATTACTATCTGGACGGAATGGACATGGGCAAGGCTTGGTACGTTCCCCATCTTAACATATACGCCGTCGTCGATTTATATGGACAGTGCACACAGGTATGATGGTATTCAATCATTATTTAGTCGTCATTAATTATGAATAGTGCGGACTATAAAGAGTATCTGCGTTTTAACAGGTGACCATACTGCAAAACGAGGAAAGAGCGTTCAATTATAATGGTTGTACTAATTCTGACAACTCTATGCTGAGTAACTCGAGGGCTTTGTCGTCGCCGCCTCCGCCATATTGGTAAGTGACGAGCTTTTTCTTGGTGGCTACTAATATTCACACGCTGCAAAGGCCCGTAAGAGATGTCTGGTAACGTTTATATTACTTTGTAGGAGTTTCTCTGAATATTCCGGCGACAACATTTGTTTGATGCACGACTACACCATCGCACGGCGTTTGACGACTGACCCGATGGCAGCTCTGGTGTTCAGTTCGGCACATCTTGCAATGGGAGAGTTATTTGAGGTATTTGAGGTTTGAGCCTCTATGTTCACCTGAACTGGCCAATTTGAAAAATACTCTAAATAAGTACGTGTTCCTAAATTTAAATACCTAATTAAATCGTTTGACAGATAAAGATCATCGATTGTAAAACGTCTTACGCTGGCAGCTTCCGCATAGGGATCACGGACATCAACATATTGAACGCGCACGTGAACCGTAGTCTTCCCCCCAGCGTCGCCTGCTTGCCGCATTTCACCGCGTATATAGACGGTAACACACTAGTCGTTGTTAAAATGTTGTGACGTGATAGGTCGGTGAAATTAATCAGGATCTTTAAAAATAATAACTATTGATTTGGAGTTGAAGAGGATTTGGAACACTGATCCATTTTTTTTGTGTATATTGTTTTTTTAATCACTGAAGTGTAACTTGATCTTCTCCGATTTCACCATAAAATGCCCTGGTGCCACGTGTGTACAGCGACTTGGACTTCGCCGTGGCAATAGACGCACTCGTAAGTAAGTATGGTCTCACGCCGCGCCTGTTTCTCGCACAGGGTACCAGCGGCCACGCACTGTGTTCCTACTGCAATGAATTGTTATGTTGTAAGTACCATTTTTCGAATATGTTTATATTATTTTTCAGGGCGATACATGAAATATTCGCAGCCGGGCACCCGGAAACAAGAGTTGGTCTCGTTTGTCCCATCATTCGAGTGGCTGCGTCCCGGAGACAGGATCGGTCTCAAGAAAGTCAGCGACTCGCGTGTTATCGTCTACTACAACTCAGAACAACTCGACACAGCTTTCGAGAAAGTTCCCGACGTTAGTATTAATAAGACGGGAATTGATACACGTTTCTCCTGTTATGTAACCCAGAAGGCCTAGGGTTGGGTGACAGTTTGAGCTTTAGAAATTATGTAATACTTGACATTGTATCCGCTTTGTAGAGTATAGTAGTTGTTGTCTTTGAAATTATAAAATCATTCAATCAATTTAATCACTTATGAAATGTATTTGAAATATTTAATCGAAATAAATGTTTGAAGTCAAGTAAAACAACAGAGGGGTGTAAAGGAATTTGTCCAAAAGCCAACCTCACCTGCACGCGGTGCACCCTGCAAAAACCAACGAGGCGCCTGGCGACCGACGGGTGGCGGGATAACCAGCCCGGGCACCTAGACCCAGGATGTGCCGTGCACCATACTACGGCACCATCCTGAGTCTAGTAGTGAAAGCTTTGCAAACAGTCGGCGATTACTGACATTCAACCTGGCCTGTGACTGAAAAACTAACCTACTTACAAAACTGGGCACTTGTTTTATTTTTGCCGTGGTGGAAGTTGTAAAAGCTTTGTGCGAATGGATATGGGTTATAAACGGAAGAAGACACGGCACAGTCTCTTCAAAATGAATAAGGTACACATGCAAAGGTATTTTGGTAAACTTGCTCACAGGACAAGCATAAATAAATCGATTTAAAATAAAAAAAAAGTACGTATAATAGGTACTTATGTTACATTATTTATTATGAAACATGATTAAGTTGATGTATTTTGGATCACCCATATGCCAACACTTTTTACAGTTTGTATTTATGTAAAATAGGTACTGTATAAAATGTTTGGTATCCACGTATTCTAAAACTAGATATAGATCACGGCAAAGACAGAACTTGTTGACCAGACTGAAATTACGCGCTCCTACTAACAATGTTTTTAAAATAGCTTGAAATATCGATGACAGGCGTTTCATAAAACTTAAATGAAAACTTGCGTATTTCCCTTCTCATGAAAGTAAAACAAGATAATACTTGGTTTCATTTTTATGGGACGGTAAGCTTATTCCTGAAGCTTTGCTAGCGTTAAAATTAGCTTCTTCCCCTTGTGACAAATTTTCCGCATGGATCGGGGGGTTAAAACTGAATAAACACATTTCAATTATTGTTAGGATTCGGGCGATAAATGTAACAGCTGCGAGGAAATTATTGTTGGCGGCCCAATATGCTGGAGTTGTTAGCATACGAATTTTAAAGCTCCTTTCGCGCCCTTGGTATCTAAAATCGTATTAAATAAATTGTGAGGCAAAATGGGACCGATACCCGTATTATATTACTGCCAGAATCGCATAATTAAACTGATTCTTCGTAGAGTGAATGGCATAAACCGAGCGAGCGTTTCTTTTTGCAGAAAAATATTTTAGGGCTTGCAGATGGCACTGAGCCGTTTTCATTTACGGTATTTTCGATGCGATGTCTGTTACATACAGTGCTACAAAATGCACTGTCTTTAATCGAATAAATATAGGTAAATTCCGAAAAACGACAAAACACGGCTATGAATATAAATTCTTACATAAGTTATTTTAATATCACTGATTATAAATGTATCGGATCTGATATATAAAGCATAGGTGGGGAATAATTGATGTAGGATAGTTTAGCCTTCAGCGACTTAGTGGACAAGGCTTTTTCGGTGGTTTGCAATCGTATTTCATGCTTATACGATCCTTATGCTTGTACGCTATATGCTTGCCACCCTGCTGCTACGGGGCTATACCATGAGGCAAACATTCCATCCTTTCATATTACATGCAGCACAGTTTACGCGCTCAAAAAGAACGAAGATGCTAATTCAAAATAATTCAATTAAAACATGGAATTAGCAAAGAAGTTCGTATGCAGCGCTTGAACTTACTGGCAATAAGATGTCATGGTATCCCCGTATCCCCCGATTCTGCTGAACTGCCGAAAAAGCTAATGAACATTGATATTGTCTCTCTTTATGTAGGAAAGCCGAAGAAAAGTTAAAAACGGCCTTTTTTCCCGACATTGCTATAGCAATATCGAATTTATTTTAACCAATTTAAATTAGTACTTAGTTTAATTTTTTATCAAGCTTATTTAGCTAAACTATAATGAATACAAATAATGTTTTAAGAAATCTACCTATTAAATCACTTCATTCATAGCTTGCTCTGATTCAAATCTATTAGATTTCACGTTAATAAATAAGTACGTTGCTAGAAAACTCATGTCATTATAGCGAGCAAGTTTGTTATGAGTATGGTTAGTGTTTTAAATAATATTATTGAAGCTCACTGCTATTTTTATTTTTTATTGAATTATGTCTAGGCGCTTTAGAAGCGCAAATCGGCACATCACGATTTGTCATGTATACTTATTTAAGCTGCGCCCCGCGGTTTCACCCGCGTCAGTCTCGATCCCGTAGGAATATCGGGATAAAAAGTATCCTATGTGTTAATCCAAGTTATAAACTATCTGTTTGCCAAATGTCATCCAAATCCATTCAGCCGTTTTTGCGTGATTGAGTAACAAACATCCAACCACACAAACTTTCACATTTATAATATTACGTATAGTAGGATTACATAGCTTGTCGTAAGAGCTAATTCACATGCCACGATCGACCGTCATAGTCTTCAAAAAGTTAGGGACACGAGTGTAGTAGGTACTGGTACCTCGTTTGATAATGAATGGATAGCGTGTTACGATCATATCCGTCAAATACATGTTACATGCTCACTAAGGTTAAACTTGCAGCACTGTAAAGCCACCTTTAATGTGGTTTGGAAGCGGAATTAATCCAATTGTGGGCTCATTATCACTCCGGATTGTGTTCGCTAGATGACCATGACAGGTATCATGCTGAATTACACAACTAATCATATTAGATGGAGTGAGGGCTTTATTTAGGAAGGCACCTGACGTTAAAATATCACATTGCTTATCTGAAATGAAGACAATACTTATGTTTTAGTTTCAAGTGCTTTGTGCACTTACTAAAAATAGTACAGCCATCTTGCTAGACCCAGTTTAAGATATTTAAATTGTGACCCACTGTTTTTAAGATTTTGAGTACACATAGTATTTTTTATGTAATTCATGTAGGTACATGTAATATTTAATTTGTTAGTACATATTATTTATATTGACGATATGCTGGGCAAGACAATGGAATCTAAGGATCACACAGTCATTATAAGGATGGATGAAAAATAGGATAGGTCTAGGGTAGATAGAGGTCATGTAGGGGATGAGAAGAAACGAAACGTGGACCGCAGAAGTGTCAACTTGGGCGGTGCCGAATCTATGCATGTAAGTCGGGTATAACTGTATTGAAAAATGTTTCACTACTGAAGGTGCCCGGTTCTCTTCAGTAGACATTGAATCATCTTCCGAACCGGCGGTAGCTTCACCCATTCAATACCCCAAACATATTATTGTATTGAATGTAAATACAAAATATAGTAATCAGAACTCATCAAGCTATTTTAAAAATATTCTAGTCTTCATATATCATCGCCATACGAATTTTTCATGCGATTTGTGCACACTATGGGAATCTGTGACTGGGGCCTATTCGCAATTAGAATTGGAGGCATAATAATGAAAATAGTACCTTATTGTGCCTTAAATTTGAATAGCGGTATCTACTAGAGGCTTAGTTTTTTTTAATGATGTGTGTAACGCTAAATTTATTGTACACAAATTATAATGAAGGGCAGTTACAGACGAAAATCTAGGAAGACGTGGTATTTTAGTAGAATATATATACAACATAAGGAAAACTGGAAAAGTAAGGTTTCCCCACCTTTGCCCAGCTGTGGGACAAAATAGGTTAGCTTAAAAAAGTATACAGCCAGTAACAAAAACCCTGTCGTCCGATCCGAAAGGGGGCGTCTAAGTACCGTAATAATATAACTAAAAAGTATATACAGGGTGTAAGGGACAGCCCTCCGCCAATTTACAGGAGGCATTCAGCTCCTTATTTTGAATTATATTCCACCGGAATTTTTTTCAGGAAAGTTTTTATTTTTTTTAATCGTTTTTTCTGTTACTATTCCTTTATTTCAATATAAAATTACATTCTTTGTACGCAGCACTCCATTTATGTAAATAACACAGCTTAAATATAAAAAAAACAGCAATGGATGACACGGGGAGTGCAGCTACGTGGGTTTTGCCGCGGTAACGATACATTGCGCGTGAGGTAATAATACAAATCAGGTTAGGTTTATTGGATTCCCATAACATTCCTGAAATAATTTCATGTACCGGTCGTCTTAGTATGATATGCTGAATTCATCCCATCAGTCTGTGGAGGGCTGTCCCTTACACCCTGTATTTTTATTTTGAGAAAATAAATGATTTACTACCTATTTAAAATTCAAGTTTTTAGTACCTAAATTAATCCAATTTCATTATAAATTAGATAATTTTCTACAGAGGTCATAAGTAATGACTTGTACACACCCGCTAGACGCTGGCCGCCAGCGCCCCATGCAACAAAACGGTAAAATTACCCATTGAAAATAAAATACGGGGATTTTTTTCTTTCGTCCAAAATAAATCCACATAAATAGACTCTTAGTATGATTCTTAACAACACTTACGGATCGGACAGGGTTTTTTTTACACGCTGTATAATATCGCACCTCCGCTCAAATAGTGTCGTAAGTCAAAAAATCAAACAATCGAGAAAAAAGTGTTTGAAATTTAACTTTCCAAAAAAAACTTTCATTTAAAATTATAAGGACGCTAGTGCCATCTAGGGATAAATATTTAAACCAAAAGTATGACACTATCTGAGATAAGATTTTGAATTTTCTGAAACGAATGGTACAATAAAATAGGTTTTACAATTTTTTGAGTTGTGACACTATTTGAGCGGAGGTGCGATATATTTCGTATTGAGTATATTTCACTAAAATAATCACTTCTTCCGATCCTTAGTGGTCATTACTTCAGAAACGATAATTTCGTTTTATTATTTGTTACCATATTGCATGTTGTGTCACCCCATGTATTCTCCTGTAAAAGGAGCATGTTGCTTATAAAGTCGATGCTTAAATATTATTTCTTTTTTTCAAATAAATGCTTTATTATTTGCCTTTAATTTATGTTCTAGACGGTAAACATTTTCATTTATTATATTATTATTTATATAATGCCATAGAATTAAAGGGAGATTTACCTTTTTTATTCACTCGAAATTTGGACCATCTTTAGATACCATCTTCATCCATCCACGTAACTTCTATCATCCGTAAATCACTTACTACATTCACTGCAACCGTTTACAATGAATTCCTAAAAAGGTAAATTTCACGGTGATTGCCTTGTCGTGTAATATAAAACAAAATGCTCGATATGTTTCTATTTGTTTGAACAGAAAGTGTACGTGGTCATTGAAATCTACGGTCACATCACTAAGATACAAGCACTGGCCCAGGGCAACCTTGGACTGAATCAACAAACAAGTAAGTAAAAAAAAATGTTTTTGCCACACTAGTTTTGTGAACCATGTTTGCCTTCACCGTGATTTCCAATATAAACGGAGAAAGTAGATAAAGATAAAAAAAAAAACAAAAAAGATCCTAGGTTTCGAAGCATCCTCGTACTTCAGAATCGGGCCTTTCAATATTACAACTTATGTACACATCCAACAGTTTCATATTCATTCTAAATAATTCTCAGCCTTTACTAAAGTGATAGAACGTAAGTGGGAAAGAAGTGAATTGTTATTATAATTTAAAATTATATTATTTCAGTTCCCAACGACAGCGACGACTTCCCGAAGCATCTAGTTGCACCGCAGCCCTTCTCGGCAACTCACATTTGCCAGGACGACGTGTTTGATCCCAATATCACGAACTTAGTGGGTGCCCAGTGTCCAGTGAGTGACCTTCGGACTGCCGAGCGGACGGCAGACGACCCCGACGACGAGTTCTCCAGTGAAGACTCCCCGGAGCCTGACGAACAACTACCTACAGAAGAGGACGCATCCGCTGAAGAGGACGCGATGGGTCGTAAGAGCAAGCAGCCAGTTCTAAAGGGCAAGTACGCCAAGATAGCAGCACAGGCCGCCCAAGCCGCTGCGGAGGCTCAAGCCTCCGCTCGCGCTGAAGCTCGCGAGCAAGCGAGGGAGCAAGCCAAGAGCAAGGGTAAAGGGAAAGGCAAGCATGGCACTGTCCCGCCCGCTGCTAACGCCCCGGTGGCCTCGACGTCCGCTGAGCCATCTACTTCTGCGGCGTCTGACGGCGGTGCCAGCCCCACTCAGGGCGCGGGCGATAGTACCGGTGCGGGAGAGGAAGGCTCGGAAAGCCAGGACGAGCCCCCTGCCGACGGGTCCTGTGAAACAACACACACCATCATAAGGCCTATTCCGCGCCGTGCCCCACTGCCTTACACATTTTACAACATACATGGAAAGAACATAAGGCTGTGTAGCTCAGGTAGTGTAACATCTTCCTAATGGCTTTTTAATAAGAACATGAGTACTGATGCGCCCCAAACTGAAACTTGTCACTATAAGACTCGCGTTCAAGTAAATACTGGTCAGTTGCAGCGTAATACCCGTAATCAATAAATTTATCTCTGCCCCATCTAATTTGAATAAGTACCAGCAAACCCTGGATAATCATACAGCCCCAACAATAATCACCTTGTACTTTTCTTTATTTAAGACACGGTGGCGGCACGTTTAAGGGGATATAAAGACGGCATTGCCGTCATCAGTCAGCCACTGCGTCGCGGACATAACTTCAGGGTAAGTAACAAAGCATTATGAAGCAAAATATGTTCAATTCTATATTTTTATGTTAAACCGATGCGAATTACTCTTATCAGCTGCGAATTGCGGTAATTGCTGCCTAAAAGCGATTTTTAGCTGAATTTATTAAAATATAAATATCTGGAAATTGCAGGTACCTACTTAACAAGATTTTGGTTAAATGTGTCACTGAGCCAATATGTCATCAAAAAACCAACCTTCAAAACAAAGTACATGGTGCTAGCCACACGTACGATTTATTTGCGCAAATTTGTTACGTGTGCTGGAAGAAATTTGCGCAAATAAATCGTTACGTGTGTGGCTAGCATTAAGGTGCTCAAGTCGTAAAAATTGACATCTAATTTCCCTTTAAAAATCAATTGAACTATATTTCAGTTGAGTAATCGAGGAGTATAGGTCCTTGCTTAGCAGATCTCAACCCCTGCCCCTTATCTTCCCACTATCATAGCACCTGCTTTGCTAATCATCTCATAAAATCTTAATGCGAAATATAAAAATATTTGCTGAGAAAATGACAGTCATAGCGAAAATTTTCATCGCAACTTTCAATTAAACGCGAAGCATCAGCGTAAAATACGTAATGTTTTTGTTTGCTAATGCAATATTAATGATACATACTTATACGCATTATAGTCGATAATTCAATTTTCAGATAACTATCATTTGAGGAATAAAAATTGCGGTTTGACAGCTTCTTTTATCAGCAAAATATGTCAAACCACTGTATTTATTCTTCAGATAAAAGGCACTTAGTCCAAAAATACAAGTAAGTCACACGGAAAAGTTATATAAGTAGTGAAAATTATTAACAACTCTGCACACTTGTTAAAACTAAATTAAGACAAGCTGTGCTTAATAAAACATCCAATAAATTAATGCTGGTACCCATTTTTTTTTTTGTTGAGGTTGGGTAATCATCAAATTTTAATGACTTCTCCCGCTCTGGGCGGATCGGAAGGGCGTGTCAGACTTTTACTGACTAAAACCCCCACCCGTGTTCCTTCAGTTGCTTGTTGCCAAGGTCCCGGTATCCCTTTCGGACTTTCCCGCAACCCTAAATAATAAAATCATGGGAGGTTATAGATAATAAAACCCGAATCACAGAGCCTCTTTCCCAAATTATAGTTCAAAATACTAACATTACTAATCCGACAGACATTGCAAACGCTTTTAACAACTATTTTATTGACCAAACACAAAATAACATGACGAAACCACCAGACACTGCGAACTTGTCAAGTAACCCCAACTCAAATGTTTATGCATCCAGTAGTACCACAAGATATTATGCGAGCGATACAATCATTAAAAAATAAAACTAGCACTGGTTATGATGGTATAGCAACAAAGGTTGTAAAATTCGTATCAGGCGACATCGCCTTGTATTTGTGTCATATACTTAACTTATGTATCAGTACTGGAGTATTTCCGGATAGTTTAAAAACAGATATAGTGAAGCCACGCTATATAAGGGCTATGTGCAATTTAATAGTAGCAGATAGCTGCGTACCTGTATTTAAGTCCCTAAAATTACTAATATTACCATCACTATATATTTTCGAAGTGGCTGTTTTTGTTAAATCGAATATGCATCTCTTTAATAAAGTGTCAGAAAATATAAACCGGCCAATCGGGAGACAGTATAAAAATTTGCTAATTATTAGTGGTTCCGATACCGCCCTATTAAAGAAAAGTATTATATGTATGGGTCCGATCATATTTAACAAAATACCTGATGTAATAAAAATGAGACATTTCCAGTTTTTAAAAATAAATTGACAGATCTATTATCTAATAAATGTTATTACTCAATTGGCGAATTACTGACCGATAAGAATTTAAATTGATATGACATCTCTGTACTTGTGACTTGTACGTATTTCCTATTTCAATTTTTCTTACAAAATTTCATGACATGGTAAACTTGTATTGATCTGATTGAATGTGTTAATAATATATAAGAAATGAGTCTTTATTATTATAGCCCAAAACTGTTTGCATGCCTTAGTTAAGGTAGTTAGTATAAGGATCAAAATTAAACTTAATATTTAACTTGTACCTACTTTCTGTGCAAATAAAGAACTATTCTATTTAATTCTAAAACCGTCCTTGGCTTTCATTAAAGACTAGGTGTTATTTCCAAAAGAAGGGCGCGCACTGCTATTCTTATGCTATTACATAGCTTAATAGCAATTTTTGCTAAAATTATTATTTCTTACTGCTTGGCGTTTATCAGTTACAGTGCGACAAAAAATATTATTATTTATCTTATTTTGGGTTTTTTTTTAACCCGACTACGGCGAAGAAAAAAAGCGGGTTATGATTTTGACCGGTATGTATGTATGTTCATCTGTTCCCTCGTATCTTCTAAACCAGTCGTCACAATTTGATAAATAAGGTATTGTTGGAAGCGTCTTGACAGTCCGCTGGTTATAGGCTATGACGTCATCAAAAATGGCGCTCTCTAGAGCACATAAAGTCAGGAACTAATAAAAATATATTGTTTAATCATACCATCATCATCTGCCTAGCCTTTTCCCAAACATGTTGGGGTCGGCTTCCAGTCTAACCGGATGCAGCTGAATACCAGTATTTTACATGGAGCGACTGTTTAATCATACCATGTTGGGTATCAAATGAAAGGGAATAATGACCACATTTCAAAAAAATCTATATTGTAACCCCAAAAGAATAAAAAAAAAAAAAAGTAATAAAAAGTAAAACCCAACTCCGACTAAAAAGGTATAAACAAGACACCACAGACAGACTTGATTACTTTAATTTTTTAAATATCTGCGTAGATCATAATATTATGATCATTTTTATTAAAAATCTTCGTAGGTACAAGTATATTTTTCTGTATATTAGAAAGTAAATGATAAAACATATTTTTTTGGACAGTCAGCCTGAGCAAAAAATGAAATAACCAACTCAAGAAATTTATACTACCTACATAAAGAGATCTGTGTATGTTGATTATTACGATTAGTGACTGAGAGTGTAGAAACTTAATCGCCCCGATTATCAGCTCAGGCGTTTTGAAAAATCTTTCACCACCACCTGGTTTTTACCATCTTTATATTAGCTTGCTTTGCGCGTGTGTTTCCAGTTACTCCAATTGTCATCTATTTTTCGATATCAAAACATAAATTTACTTTAACCTTAATTGACAATCTGTGCCTGGCTGTGCGTCAATCTTCCACGAAACCATTTCCTATGCACAGTTGACCACACTTGGGTAGTGACACTTAGACCTTGGGCTGTCCTAGCGAATTAAACAGTTTCAATAGAATAAGAGGCGTGCACATCCTTCGGCGCGTGGCCAAAATCAGAAGTAACGCCGACAACAATTTCACAAATGTTTACCAACAGCGCCTCCTCGCGACGCCTACCTGTCACTAATGTTTCGGTGATGGTGGCGCATGCACGTCTTTCTACATCGTTCCTTCAATATGTACCTATGGATGATGTAAATAAGATTTTGATTAAAAGAGTATGTATCTATGGAGTTTCTTGCCCCTTCTTCTCCATAGGAACCTACTACGCTTTGGAATTGGCAACTAACTTCATATTTCTGACTGCAGACTCCTTGACAATTCAAAATTGCCTGTATGCCTGTAAATAAATGCTTTGATTATGAGTCTATCTAGCGCCAAAAGTTTCTTGAAGTACCGTAGATATATGCCCACATACAGATCTACACATAAACTGTTACTTTGTTGCAGTTTCGCGTTGACAAAACGTGTGACGATTGGTTGGGCACCGTGGCCATAGGCGCGGTGGGAGTACTGCCACTCGAGACTCCATCTAACGGCGTGCACATCGAGCCACCCTGCTGGCTAATATCCAGCGACCTTCTCAATGACAATGGGACATTTGTAAGTATTTTGACTCAAGTGTTATGGAGTTGAGGAGGAGGAAAGTGGAGCAGCTCGTGGCTAAGTAATAACAGGAGGTTAAGTTACGCTTGCCGGGGTTGGTCCGTGGATGGGTGACCATCTTTACATACCGAGACTCCTCCGTGCCTCGGAAAGCACGTTAAGCCGTTGGTCTCGGCTGTCATTCGTGGATCTATGACAATCGTTACGGGTCGTTTGAAGCCCGTAAGTCTGACAACCAGTCTTACCAAGGGGTATCATATTACCCAGTTACTGGGTTATGGAGGTCAAATACTGGTATTCAGCTGCATCCGGTTAGACTGGTAGTCGACCCCAACATAGTTGGGAAAAGGCTAGGCAGATTGATTTGACTCAAGTCTTATCGTGAGAAACCATGGATTTGGACGTGGAGGACGCACTTAGTCCTGGAGTTGCGAACACCAGCCCCTTATTACAAAACATAGTCTTAAATCGCCAACGCGTCTTGAGCAAGCGTGGTTATCAATGCTCCTGCCTTCTCTAGTATTATTGATTAGGAATAGAAAACATTCGATTAAAAAAACTTTTTAACAAAAAATTTAACCGACGTAAAAAGAACTGAAAAGCGAAAAATAAATAACTTTAATTTCGGAAGTCGGTGTCTTCGCTTTTCAATTTTTGTTTTTAGCCACCGACTTCCTAAATTAAAGTTATTTATTTTTCGCTTTTCAGTTCTTTTTTCGTCGGTTAAATTTTTTGTAAAAAAGTTATTTATTTTTCGCTTTTGAGTTACCATCCACTCCAGGGTACTCCAGGGGGTTACTCCAGGTTAAAGAGCTGGAGTTGATGATGACTGGTTGTGTCATCAGAACTATGTATGTGTGCGAAATTTCAACAGAATCGGTTCACAGTTGAAAATTCAGTTGGTGAAAAATCAATCAACCCCATTTTTTCTACCTTTAGGGGTGGATTATAGTTTCCAATTTTAAATGGGTCTAACTTCGAGGTATACCCTTCCCAATAAAAAAAGAATTTTTCAAATCGGACATTTCACTAAAAAGTTATGCGTGGTAATACATTATAAGGGTCGACTTGAGAACCTCCTCCTTTTTTTTTCATCGGATAAAAAGTATATTCGTTTCAATAGTAATAACAGTGATCCTTAATTACGTAACCAATCAATCAACTTATCCTAAAGCATCTATTGTTAGACAGAACTCTCCGCTTTTTTTGCAACCAGTCGTAGTAAGTCTTAGTTTAATAGTTGGGACATATGATTTCATGAAAACATGATTTAGATCAACGTACTACCTAAGAGCGAAGCCTCACGATTCCGTGATGTTTTGAGCGCATTGGGCTTCACTCGTGAGCTGCGCTGGCTTGAATTTAGTGCAAACAAATGACTATCTGATGCGTCGCTTCGCTGGCGTGCGGTGGAGTATGTTCTACTCCTGAGCCCTGACAGTCGGTTAGCCTGTGTTCGTTGACCAATTCTGCAAGAGGAAAAGAAAAGTTTTGGTAAGATATGTCTCTAGCCTGCTAAGCTCAGAAAGTTATAATTACGTTTCAAAGAAGTGAAATAATGTCAATTCGCAGCCATGTGAAGTGCCCAATCATTCTTTTGGCTGTCAAAACTGTAGTTTTAGGAGTTAACGACGCAACAATTAATTCAAATGAAGAAATGCTTCTTGCACTTTGACGTGGTACGCCCATTTATTTTGGTAACTAAAAATTCCTTCGAACAGGAGAAGTTACATAACCTCACGCCTGTATTTGCCGAAGGCTTAGGCAGGGATGCATCTGTAGTAATAACACCCTTATTTCGCCAGTTATATTGAAGTCCCGTGTAATAGGAGGCGAGCCTATAGCTATCAATCGGGCACAAATCTCGACTCCGGTCTGCTAATGAGAAATTTCTGATGGAAATAACCAATAATACTTTTCCCGTCCCAGGAATTGAACCTAGGATCTCATGATCAGCAGTAGCGCTTGTTAACACTAGATCAATGAGGTAGTCAAAGAAAGGAAGGGTAGTTGTAAAAAATTAACGACTTATTACCATTCGCAGTTCCACTCCATGATGGGTATGGCCCTCGACGAACTTACTGAGCAGTCGGTCCTGACCATCCACTTCCGCTTCACCAGCGAGCTCATACTCCAGGTCAATGGCAAGTTGATCGGCTGCATCGCCACCGTGCCGCGTCGGTTCAGCCATGTCTTCCCGACCATCGATTTGTACGGCAGGATTTGTCAGGTATGTATAGCCAGCCGTTGTTGGAGCGTCCAAAGTGCCCACACACCTGTTCTTCTGAGAGCTTAAAAATTCCATTTGTAGTTCCAGAGATTAGCGTATTCAAACAACAAAAACCAAACTCTTCAGCTTTATTATTACTATAGATAATGTACATTTATTTACCATCGACTCAAAAAGAAGAAGCCTGGTATATTAATTGGCAAATAGATGGTCACTCTACGTCAATTTGCCGTGTTATAGCTATTTAATACAAATGTTAAGGAATGACGGCTGTGATTTTAATTTATGGGCAATTTCAGTCTACGATTTGAATTTATGGACAATTTAAGTTGGCAGTCAATTTCCTTGACCGACTTTACTTAACTAACTACTCACGGACTGGTTCTTATTATTTTCAGATATCGGTGTTGCTTCACCCTTACGTCATTGCGAGTGGTGCGTCATTAGATCTACCGGTGATCACTGAGAATCGCGATGAAGCGCTTGATGACGAATCTGACGAGGAAGCTGACGATGAATCTGTTGATCCAGAATCGCTGATAAAGAAGAAAAAGAAAGCTTTCAGTCAAGATAATCTCATGAACACCCATTGGGAGCCTCTACCTATGCCAGCTGGCCCCAGCCCTGGACTCAGCTTCATGCCCTACTGTGTACCGACTCCTCTTCCATTCCGTACTCCGACACCAATTCCACTGCCAGTGATGCAACCTTTTGGAGGGCCTGTATCAAACCCTGTTAAGAAAAAGTTAAAAAAGTGTAAAGTCAAGGGTAAGGGCAAAAGTCAAGACATTCCAGCTGATGCCCCGATGGCACAGAGTCTCAATTTGCCACCTGGAGACAACAGTCCGCCTGCCGATAACAATGAGGTAGTGAACCGTTGTATTCAGAAGAGCCACTCGACGCACAACTTCAGCCTCGCGAGTGACGAGCAGGAGGGGGCGAGCGGCTTGCGCCACACGTACAGCGTGGGCTCGCGGGTGGGCGACGACACGCTCGAGCACTTCTGTGATACCAACATCCGCCACAATGACCGCTACCCGGAGGCAAACGATGTTGACAATCTGGACAACGAGATCATGGACGCGCTCACCATGGAGACTGGGAACTTGCCCGATCTCACTGAAGAACAGTCTTCGTCCATTGATGAGTCGACACGTCGCGACGACTTTTGGTCCGAGTCGTTGTCGGTGGAGTATTTGCACTACTTGAACCGCATTCTGTGCTTGGACCAGGAGGGTGGTGAGGGTCATAGCCTGGAGTCTGAGTGGGAGGCGTCTGGAGAGGGGTGTGAACACCTGCACCTTGTACTGAAGTACTGGAACTACTTGGTGCTACCGTACCCGGAGCTCCGCCAGGCTGTGTCGTGGGGACAGGTGCGGTGCTACTGCGCCAACTGCCAGCCTGATGCCCCGTCTGCATTCGCTGGTAAATTTATAAATTATGATTTACGTGAATAAAGATGTTATTGGTACTTTTCTTTCTGTTGTGCATAATTATGATGTTTATGTTATGTGTAGGTGAGAAGGGTTTATCTTCTCTTATATGTGAGATTTGGAATAATTAGATAAATATAATATAATAATAAAACAGCGTGGCTTTCATACCAATACGTATAATTCAAGGACAGGTAGCAGTAATATTTGAATTTCATACTCAAGTAATATTCGCGTTCGGCAACATTGATATTTGTTTAGTTGTAGTAAACATTAGTTTATGATTACAGGCTGGGTGCGCATTGAACGTATCGACGGCGTGGGCGCCGCTGTGCGCGGGTTCTGGCACGTGGTGCGCTCGACGCTGGGCGCGGCGCAGGTGGCGGGTGGGGAGCGCGGGGAGCGCGGCCCGCTGCGGCGCCCGCGCGCGCTAGCTGCAGCTCCCTGCGCGGCGCCACCCTTCGCCGACATGTATGTATACAGGCTATGCGCTTCGGTAGTGTTCGTGTTTCCGAAGTAGCACGAAGGTCACACAATCCCACAGAGGCAATGCTGTGGTTGTAGCATTTTGTAGTAGTGCGCCTATCATTGTGAATTTGTATCAAGTTTTGTCTCTATCGGGTTACCTACTCCTATCTCAGATCGTCATTTGTCCCTCAAAAGTTTTTGAAATTGCAGAGTTGTTAATCTATAATTTTGTAAACATGATAATACAAAATAGGCATGTACACCCATGGTTTTAATAACTCTCTATTAGATCTCATCATGGCGCGTTCGTATTTCCGAAGATAAACAATGATTCCCAAAGCGTACACATTTTGGAAGCTGTACCTCCATTCGATGGCAGTCTAAATTGTGTCAGCCCAGAGCTTAGCAACGAGTTAACATTATCAGTAGCGTCCATTAGTTCCATAACGGTTTGGGAGATCAATGAAGCGCCGATCTTTGTGAGATGACTGGTAATGGATAGACTAAAGTGCCGAACCGAGCTTACTGGCGTCCGACTGAAGAGACCTGTGGCCAGAATGTCTTTTCATTGGGATGATGATATGGTAATCACCTGCAACCGCTGCCTATTGGTTTTCAGCTGCATCCGGTTAGACTGGAAACCGACCCCAACATATTTGGGAAAAGGCTAGGCAGATTGATTGATTAATGATATGCAAAACAGACATCTATCCTAGCCACGCCAGTACCAGGTATCCTTTAATGAAAGTTACTCCACTGACTTATATGTGGATATTTCCAGATGGTTCGACGAGGAAGGAAAGCCGCATCACACCGTGCTGGCTATTGAGATCGATGTTGAGTAAGTACACGGCCGCCATTTTGAGGCTATTTCATTGCATACGAACCTGAAACTTCAAATCCAAAATATACCTACATGGGCACTTATCAAACGTCAGAACCTAGGTGCACGGTTCCAGTCGGTCGTTTGCTATCGACAAGAGCCGGAAAGAAACCTCCACATGAACTTTAGAAGAAAAAAGTTTTTGTTAAATTACACTGTTAATAGGTATGGGATGACAGTTTATTTAATCATTAATTTTTTCCCTTATAACTATCAGTACAGATTTTATTTCATAAGCATCCTGAGAGAGTTCTAATGTGGGCGCACCACTGCAATTTTAAATCAATAGTAATACTGACATATAGCGCGTCCAAATACAGTAATACCTAGAAATGCCTACAACTACAATGCCTAATCAATGCGATTTAAAACTATTTGTAAGCAATATTCCCATTAAAAACAATATAAACATGGTCCTATTAATGACTGGTAAGGTTATGTTTTATGAGATAACATGTGATCAATAAAAGTGGCAGAATAGGTAAGTCTGTGGCTGACTCATTGCATAATCCCTATGCGCCAGTATTCACCTTCATCCGTAGTCCTGACCACCACCGGTTCGCTTTGGTAGATTAAATCTACCAAAACATAACATCACTCTATTCCACGATGAAGGGTTAGGCGACCACCAACACTTCGCCAGATATGTTCTACTCCGTAGTAAAAGAGAACGAGCGTGATACTATAAGCCCAGCACTAAACCAAACTCCGGACTGCTACTGAAAAATTCCTTTTGGAAGGTTGTATGTTCAATGAATAAGTTGTATGTACCTTCTTCCTTGCAGGGGCTCTGACGCTGAAAACGATCGTCTTCTGGCGTTCTTGATCAATCTGAAGCCGCACGTGGCATTCGCCGAAGACAACCCACCGAGTCTGGACGAATAAGTCCTCTTAATATATATGTGTATTAATCCTTTCTGAATATCTATACTCATCGATCGATAGCACCGTGAACGGATTTATTATAGAAATATAATAATTTATCGATTATAGTGTTGACCCAAATACAGGTATTTATACTATTCACGGTGCGACATTGTCGAAATTGATATTATTATAGATGTTAAATATTAAGGTACATAAGATGGTTGTCATAAGTATTAATTACTTATAGTATTTAATTATAGTCATGTGCCGTTAGTTAGGCATTTTCAGTGCAGTGTTTTTTGATCTTAATGTTTTATCTTTGTACTACGAGTACTAAAAGATTATCATGGTTTTAAAGATCGCGGACTTTAGGTAAAAATAGGCTAAATTGTCTTTCGATAAAATACTCAATTTTGTATTAAAATGTTCTATTTTGTGCTCTAATAGTAGGTAAAAAAGAATTAAGTCCCATATTTTGAGAATTTGCGGTGAGGGGTCACATGTCATGAGATAAGTCAAAGACTATTGGTATTTTATTTGGACTACTAGCTTCCTCTCGCGGCTTCGCCCTTGCGGTATGTCGATAAAAAGTAGCCTATGTCTTTCCCCAGGGTGCCATCTATCTCCTTACAAGATTTTGTCGAAATCCGTTCAGTGGTTTAGGCGTGAAAAGGTAACAGACAGACAGAGTTACTTTGGAATTTGTAATATTAGTCTATAAAGGCTATTTTCTTTGTGCTGATTTTTTATGTCGCGGTGTTTAACGGGTTATACGATTCCATATCGACCATGATTTAAGTGGACGGAATGTATGGTTGAATGTGCGACCAGGAATGGTAAGCGAGTGTGTTTCAGCTTTTCAACTCGCAAGTTTAAAGGCGATGCGATAGCCCGCGATACTCAAATTCTTACGTTTCTTCTTAATAAATATTTGATACGGCTGCGAGTCTTATTTGGATCAACATACAACCTGATACTGACCTGCAAATTGCAAAACACGTAAGAAAATTTGATTTTCGCGGGCTAACCTGATGCTTTCGCCTTAACAGAGGGACTTGTGTTATTGTGGTGCTCGTAGGCGATAGGACTGCTGTGCATTGTAATGGTTAGAATAGTCACCATTTACTTGCTAATGTTGGGCTGGAGTGGCTTTAGCAATATCGGACTTAGGGCGATTATACTCGACACGCTGAAGGAATCGCAAATACCGACTGCGCAAATACTCTTGTATGTGTTGGAGTATTGTGGTACTGAAGTATCACAATATCTAAATAAATATATTATAGAAATTTGGGTAGGTATTGCCCCTTGTATCGTGTCGTGAATAAATATGCCCCATAGTGTCGGTTCCGCACGGAGCTTGGTAGGTAAAGAATATGTAGGTGTTGGCTTAAGAAAAGCAGAATTAAAATGAGAACAAAGTTCTAAAAGTATTGTTGGTAGATATGACAATAAAAAAATTTGCTAACACCCGTTTTGATGACTGATTCATAATTAAAATTAATGGAAGGGCTTTCGCAAGCGAATCTTTGTCACAATTTAAATGTTTAGTGCGGTGTAACTGCAGATTTAACAGTGGGTTCAATATTTGAATTTCACTGGCGTGTGGTGTGTGGGTCAATGAGCAATTTGAAATGAATATGTATGTACTTTAAGATCAAAATACACTGTACAGTCTACAACAACTAGTCACTTGATATTTTAACACCTCATGGAATTTATTCTCCACAGGCTATTTTTAGTATTGCAGTCTAGCACATTACTTTCGTGATCTCAGATATTCTAACTTTTTTATTTATTTATACTTGCAGCTATTTCTTTAGTGCATTTTAGATATTATAATTGTTTTGTAAGGATGAATTCACAGTAGAGTTAGGCAGTGATAGGAAAACATTAAAGCTTTCGGTGCTGATAAAAAAATTCAAGTAGTCTTTGAGTAAAGTGATTGGAATTTTGTGACAGCGAGTGATGAGACTGACCAACTGTGGCTCCACCCTTATTTTACTGACAGTATTTATTAAAAAAATATGTATGTTCCTTTTTAAATAAAAACTCTTTTCTTGAAAACGAATCAGAATCTTTTTATCATGTTTAAAAGTCACTTTTTTATTTATTTGCAGCTATACAGTAGAAATTTTAAGATTATACTTACTACATGTCTACATAATCTTATTAGATATCGGGCAACAATTCGCACAATCATTTGATGTAACGTTTTAATTATTAAAGGTTTAATTGTAATGTTCTCGAACATTCAGTAGAGTTATCCATGGCTTTCCGATAATAGATCGTAGAATTTAAATACCCTGACATTGCTTGTACTATGTGGACAGCGTTTCGCTATAATAGTATGTTATTTTAATTATTCATCGAGAATCGCAATGCATGTGTAGTATTCATTCAATATTTGTATGTAATTATTTTCTGATGAAATAAAGGATCGTCATAATCAGTCTTATTTATTTTTTGTAGGTAATTAGTGATCAATGTCAGTCGGAAAGTCATTAATTGTAATGAGCAGCTACCTACTTTTATTCTATAACTTCTCCATTTGTCAATTTTACTTGTGAACCTTTCAACTAAGACCTTTCTCGACTAACCTTATCTCTTCAAATATATATGTAGAGCTTATTAGTGTTAGTTATTTGTTATCTTCGTTGTAACTAAGTAGATATAGGAAGTCATTAGATTTTTTACTTAATACAATTTTTGTTATTTTTCTCGCTTCAGACAGTACCTAATAAAATAATGGGAATCAATTAGTGGTGCAACTCCGTTGAAATGAAAAACAGTTTTTGATAAAAATGATCTTATATTGATGTTTCAATGATTTACAACAATACGATTGTATCCAAAAACGCTACTAACTAGGTATACTTAACTTTAAATTAAATTATCACTGTTCGTTTCATAGTCACATCTAAGTGCGATTCGATACAGTATTAGTAGGTACATTAAATACACTAACAGCCGCAGTAATAGTTCCTACAGATAATAATACAATTGTTTAGTAATATTATTAACCTGTATGACCGCGCGCGGGACGCGCGCGGACCAAAAACCATTGTAGTTAATTAGAAAGTCCTTGAAGAATTAATAAAAATCGAATGGTTTCTGCTCGGCGGCCTGAAACTGCGGCTCAGAATAAATATGAAAGACTAAAGTGTAACAATTCAACTGTGTTACATGCAGGCTTTGATATAAGGGGAGCTTCTGATGTACAAGATTGCATAATACTTATACACTGTGTATGTTACCCGTCAAATATCTAATGTTCTGTGCTCAGTCTAAAGTCTCACCGAAATCTAGTGTCTCGTGATGTAGCATGTGATTGAAGAGTATAAAACTATCTATAAACACAATTCTGCTAATCTATTTACAAGTTTAACAACATCGAATATCAGGTGATATCTAAACATTCAACTTAACACCCGCAAACTTGCACTAACGTAGGTACATCGACCCAGCACTGTCGGCTACAGATACGTAAGTAGGTACCTACTATAGAATAAAATTGTTTACATAAATAATGACCGAAAACTACGTCTAATAATTCGCATGTACGTTATAAATGTTTCTAGTTTTAAGTACAGAAATTTATAATTTTTTCTGGAATATTCATTGTCGTGTGTGTGGCTCAAGTAGCCCGTCAGGTAGGCGTAGCGTGTCTCCCATATGGTGCATTGGGAGCATTCGAGAGGCGAGCGGTGGTGCTGGGTGGTACTACCACACTTTGCACTTGTTGAGGGGGTTCATGGGCGAGCCGGCTGGGCACTTGAAGTCGTCGGCGAACTCCTCCATGTTGGACATGGGGCCGATGACGCGGAAGCGGCCGGGCGCGTGGAAGCCGGTCGTGATGCGCACCTTGATGGCCTCGTTCCGGTACACCGCGCACCAGGTGTTGGCCGCGCTCAGCCAGAACAGCTGCGAACAACCGACAGTTATCTAACCGCTGTTGCGTTGCGATATCTAAGACTAGCTTTTATGTAACTTAGTGTATAACTAATAATTAAGCAAAAACTATTTTGAAGATTGATTTCAGTTTTCAGTTGTTATCTGTGATCTCTGGTGAACTGAACTTAATAGATTACACACAGTTTTATCGTTGTAGTTTTTGTTACAGCAAATTAATGTTAGTGGTTACAGGATATTTGATATCAAGTAAGATAAAGACTGAAAATGTATGGTGAACCTGTTTAGGTGTGTATTTCTCGAGTCCGGGCAGCCGCGCCTCGTCACCGTGGCGTTGGGTCCACGCCTGGTACGCGTAGTAAGCTTCCTTGATGCCACCGTTGTCCGCTATATTCTCACCCTGGGTGTTCACGCCGTTCAGCTAGGGAAATGGTTTATGTTCAGACACCTATATTATTAAACGTACCCAATACTCTAATCAACAAAATATAACATACGGGCTCAGACCAAATATTTGCATACGAGAATCAAACTTGTGTCCAGTGATTTGATTGGTTATTGTTTTGCCAACCAACCAATCACAGCAGTATCAACATTACATGAGTTTGACAGTATGTTAAAGTTGTGTTTTGGTAATTCGCTTTTCAGAAACATGATGCAAAAAAATCTATCTACATAATTATGTAATCAGTCCGGAGGCTATTTTTCAGTAAATATAATTTTCTTAAATGTAAAATTCTAATATACCTTGAGTCCAACTTCATCGACGGTGTAGTTAGAATACTGATCAATAATACATTTGGCTTTCTCTAGGTATTTCTGCTTGGTCGACTCCTGCCACCAGTCCACTAGATTTCCATTCCTGTCGAATTGACGACCCTGAAAACATTATAATAAGGGTTAGTACAATTAAAGCTGTTTATCATGCATAAAATAAAACGATCTGGTAAGTAACCATATCTTCGGTCATGACATGTAAACATTCCACAAAAAGGTAAAATACCTATTCTTTTCATTTTTTAATAGATTTATTTTCTTGTCGACGGTACCTACTTTGATTTGACTTTTATATTAAACGTTACTACTTGCCTGATCATCGAATCCGTGGGTGATCTCGTGTCCGATGACGAATCCAATGGCTCCGTAGTTCATGTAGGCGGGACGCTTGGCGGAGAAGAAAGCGCCTTGCAGAATACCAGCGGGAAACTCTGTTCAAATAGATACATAAACAACTTTAAAACGTGGGCTGTGGAACGTTTTTTCCGAACAAAAATAGACCATTTTATACCTATACCCACCTACCCTAAGGGCGATCAACCTAATTTTGGTATAATGGTTGCTTCTACCCAAAATTAGGTAGGTAGGTACATACCTAAGTACCTACTTCTATCACAAATCCGTTTTCCAAGCATGGTGATGATGCCAATATGAGGTCAGCTGAGATCAGATGCAGTAAGGTCTTTAGCAGTGGATAGCATTGATTTTGTGGAGTCAGCTCCGTTACTATCCTGCTGACTGGCTATTATTTCTACGACGGTATGGATACGGTATACCTATCTACATAATATTCTCAATCGCGCCTTTACGAGAATATGTAACGCCGCCATCTTGTTTTGTCAATTCAATTTCTGTGACAATATAACAGATTTAGTAGGTATACCCACAACCCTTGTTAATGTCATTCAGACGCCAGAAGACCCTTTGGAGCACTCTAGGTTAACTTACGGATGCTGTTTTCAATAGACGAGTAGAAGGCGTTGACGATGGCAGGGCGGCCGTGGGTCACCCAGTCGGTCTTGTTCACGGGCTCACGAAGTTTACCGAACAGATACTCCGTGCCAAACAGCGTCAGGTTCAGGACGGACTCCATCAGTTTCTCCGATGACATTTCCAGCTTTAAAATACATTTTTATTTATATTTCTAAAATCTCTTTTCGATCGATAAGGACCCAGGACTACACTGATCTAAAATACTCACCTATCATGTTTACACTTTGAAGTAAAATATGGTACCTACTTATAGCTAAAATTATGGTGTATGGGACTTATTTAATCAAACTGCGTCGATCAGTAGGTAGGTAGGTACCTACCAAGATTCGGAACCGAAAAATTCTTATAGGTCAAGGGCCAAGATCCAATTTCACGAAACTCTTCCATGCTCTTCCATGGCGAAACTTGCTCATAACAACGCAAGTAGGTACATTCTAGAAAACTGTCAGACGTAGGTATGTCAAGTGACTCGACTGTTGTTATTTCAGTCTGCCAGGCTACCTTCCTAGCACGAACGCGCGGAGTAGGTACTTTTAGGTACGTAGCAAAAATACGAACGATTTTAAAATTGAAAATACCTAAGTCGTTTTCCACTTAATATTAAGGTAGGAACTACCTACTAGGTAGGTACTGAGTTTTAAGACTTTATTCACATCTATTGGTGTTAAGTAGGTACCTGCTTATTGCAAAAATGCTATAGGATAGTTGCCGGGGTAAAGAAATTCGACGTTAATGGAGTAGAAACGGAACAGAAATCGTAGACAAGGTTCTCGGCTTGACGTAAAGGGACTCGTCATACAGGGAGCCATTCGTAATTTCAGTTCTAAATCAAATTTTTGTTTTGATAAACCCTTCTGAACCCATTTGTGAGTATAAAAATCTTACCCCGTCGTAGAATTTGGTAAGTTTGTCATTGTCCAACATTTCAGGTGGGTAGGCGATGTGCGAGGCCATGGAGTCAGCTTTCTCCAGCGCAGCCTTACGAGTCTTCTCGTCCATCCAGTCGACCTGGTTCAAAGTCTTGCGGAATTGGTGTCTGAGGGGAAAACGACTATTCGTTTACAGTTTATTCATCGCCTAAATAGTAAGCTGATAAAGACGAAGAACAAAAACAAAGATTGGTTCAGTACTTTTAGAGATAATAGCAGTCATACTGTCCACGGGTCAAATAAAGAAAACTCCTTTTTTGAAGTAGGTAGTAATAAACTTTTAATAGCAGGAAGGTAATTGATCTAGGGGTCAATTTAATACTACCAGGTTAATAGCCTACCTATAATAATACTATTTACGACTTAGCTCTATCTAATTATTTCTGAAGTACAGGATGTCATAAGTCAGGTGCATCATAAAATGAAATATACTGCTGGTATTTTTTTCATTATTTTTATTATAGTCTTACAAAGCTAAATAATTTAATAGACAGCTATATAATTAAGTAGGTACTTACTAAAAATAATATTTCAATAGGTACCTATGTACGTACCTATCTCATCAACATTGTTGCTCATCTCTGTCAATCTATTTTATCTATCCTCGCTTATATTGCAAACATTAATTAAGTAAGTACCTACCTAATAACTTTATTTTGCTAAGAGCACTTTAAAATGCCTTCTAGAATGCATTGCATACGATGTTTATCTATGAATCCTACTAATATTATAAATGTGAAAGTTTGTGTGTTTGAATGTTTGTTACTCAATCACGCAAAAACGGCTGAATGGATTTGGATGAAATTTGGCAAATAGATAGTTTATAACCTGGATTAACACATAGGATACTTTTTATCCCGATATTCCCACGGGATCGAGACTTACGCGGGTGAAACCGCGGGGTGCAGCTAGTTATGATATAAATATTAAGATACATTACCTGATATCGTTTACCATTTCCAATGCATTGGCTTTCGACTTCTCATTGAAATATTTCCTTATGTAGAGGGCGCCCACAGCAATCGACATACTGAAATAATCACAACACTAGATTATTTGGCTCTCGGTTGATATTTTACAATAGTATCAACCGAGCTATTTTCGTGGTTTTAAATTTAGGAATTAGAATGAAACGGTTGGTAGGTACCTATACGAGTAGTAGGTACCTAGGTTCATATCGTGATACTTAAAATAGTTTGGGGTTTGAATTTCTTATACCCTATTATTTTCCAAAAAGGTACCTAAAATAAGCAAGTTTGGTAATCATTAAGTGCCTGGAATAATAGATATATATACTAACTTTCAGAAAAGAAACCTTAATAGGTTTAAAAGTTAGTTGGCACCTTCCCATCGTTGTTTGCAAAAGTCCAGTTCATGCATCTGCATAAAGCACCTACTGATACCTTATCAAATTGCGTTAAACCGTGACACGTGCAAATAGTATTGTCATAGTTTATTGAGTCGGACCTGTTGCACTGTAGGTAATGGAAATACAAATCGAGCTAGAGCTACCTCATAATGTTATTACAATACAATTGACAATGCACGTGTCGTGGGAAAGTTAGATTGCGTACCTAACAGTATCTAAGTAGTAGATACCTATGTGCGTTAGATAGGTAGGTAGGTAACAAGAACTTGGTCGACAATGTATGGCCCAGTCAGATTTTTTTCGGATATGACTTGTCTCTTTCCACAATTTACTGGCGAAAAATTCTTTACGAAACGTCTTTACCCTTCGTTCAAGTAGGTACCTATTTTGTTCTGAACAAATCACAAGCAAACTCAGAAAAAGTAACTCATTCTATGTTTTTTTTTTTGCATTGGATTCACGGCCTTTTATATTTTTACTACCTAGCTACCTCTGAGCTACAACCACGACGGCAAAAACCGCGAGAAGCCAAACTAAAAATAATAAAAACCTACCATGACTGAAAACCAACCGATAATTAGATTATGTTTGAATTATGAATTAATTAGGTTTGCTTCAGAGTTTCAATGAAAAAATAAATGCAATTTATGTGTATATTTCTGAAAGACACAACACTAAAACTAGAGCTAACAGACTGTCACAACCAAGTTGACTGCTGTGATTAGCTGATGAAACAGTGATAGCCTAGTGGTGTGACCGTCTGACTGCCAAGTCATAACTCTCGAGTTCGAATTTAAGCCACGCATTGACTTTTCGGATTCATGTTCGTATTGTATAATTATCACTTGCTTTAAAAACGGTGAATGAAAACATCGTGAGGAAACCGGCATGCCTGAGACATATTTTTCGACGGCATGTAAAGCCAAGTCAGAGGCCCTTGGGTGACTTTAAAACTCTGACCCCAAGTTTATAACAACACGAAAAAAAAAGAATTAGCTGATCAAAACAATAGCCAATCAAATCATAAGACACAGCCTGCTAGCTAATTATTATGTTGAGAAATCGGGTGTGAGTATTCTTTACAGGAGCAATTTCAACACCTGACTGAGATTTAAAATCGCCTGGCGATTCTCGCCTCCCTACTGTCGATACATTCTCTTCATGTAAATGAGGCTTTAGTTTCAACTAAAATCAAATATGTAAGATGTTTCTGGTAACGAACCTGGCCAGTTAACTACTCTCTACTTACGTGTAAACGGAGATTAAAATTTACGAGAAGTAAGAGAGAACTATTCATACCTAACACTGGTGGTATCAGCGCACTCCTTCCAGCGGCTTTCCCTCTCTGTCTTCCCCGAAAGTGCGGTGACGTATGCTAGCTGGCGCTTGCGCAGGTTGTCAGTCAGGTACGATACCGACGCGCCCGCGACACGCCACATTACGTAGTTCGCTTGAACACGCTTCGGAGTGTTTTCCAGAAGGACCTTTGGAAAAACCAAAATTTTTTAATTTTTACGTCATCTTGATCTAGAACGGCTCGAAACAATTGGCTTTAAAATGTTAAAACAATAATATTATCTTCTTTTTGTTAATAAAAATAATCTATATTATTAGATATATGATAATGGGTATGTTACAGGGAGATGTTTCTTCTGGTTCGATGAGCGAAGCCTGTCGATCAATGACATCGGCCATTTAGATCGACCCAGTGTTATGCAACATCTGACAACAACGGGGGATGTCGGAGGCGACACGAATAGCGCAGGAAGCCTTCTTCAATAGATAGAAAGTAAATTAATAAAGCTCCAGTGAAGTGTTACGACAGTTGCCCGGAGCTCGAGAAAACTTAATTACCGGTGACTCGCACGGGCTTACTTCCTTACTAATTAAATTACCTACATATGTCTATTAATAAAATACACGATTACCACTTGACCTTTACGTAACATGGTTAGGTAGGTGCTGAAGTATCGTGGTCCTACACTTAATAAGCTTCCCCTGATCTTATAGTCAAAGTTCGACGTGTGTGTTGTTTTATAGTACCTATGAATAAAACAGACGGTTTTCGTGTCTGTAGGTATGTGTGACCGCTTAGATCTTCTAATTTACACAATGGATTTTGTTGCATGTTTCGCTATCATTTATATAACTTGTTCTTGAATGTTTCTGTATACACAAATACATTGATATTATACTTATTTATCACAGAAGTCTCGCAGTTTTGGCATTTCGCCATTGCACCCGTACGAAGCAGGGGTGGGTAATTAATATCTTGTCTATATTTACTTAAATAATAAAATCGTAGCGAAGTAAAAAATACATTTGGGCTATTCTGCGCATACCAATCTTTGAAGAATGAAGTTCCTTCAGAATCAAATAGAAGCTTTTCTATGAAGGAAACTTAAAATAATACCTACAGTGCAAAACAAATAGGATACAAACCTCGAGATCAGAAATGTATTTGGGTACGCTGACGATGGCTACTTCCTCCAGGCCAATGGTCACATGGGGAGCGAGCAGACGGTTAATATACTCCAACCATGGGATCCTGTGAAAACATGTTAATATTATAGTACCTAGGTCTAATTTTTTTTTATAAAGAATGAAGCTTGCTTTTGGATCAGACCTAATTATTATCTAATTGAGATATAGTCGTGAACTCGTGGACGCGAGACATTTTGATGTATTGTGGTCAGGAGTTCCTTCCGGCTCCTAAGTACCTACCTAGGTACATTATTGAATTTTGGGTACCTTCCTAAGAATGAGTGCAGGTCTTAGAGATTGAAATAGTGAGGTATGTGGAAGCTTACCTCCCTATTTCAATCACAAATTCTAAAACGGAGTGCTATAGAGTTGGTTACATATTTCGAATCGTGAGAACCATCAGATTCAAAAACATATTGCTTGTATCGTGTATGTTTTTTTTTTTTTTTTTTTTTAATCTGGATTTTATTTAGGGGCTTTTATCAAATCGTGTATGTGTGTTATGTGTCTCTATATCAAATTGCCAACTTCATTCACAATGGAATACGTGGTCATGCAACTATTCAGCGCTAAAGCAACAGAAGAAACGACGCGAATTCTAAAATAGGTATATGTAATAACTTTCTTAACTATTGAACCTGCTTACGTTAGGTACTTGTATTAATAACAAGCTAAGTAAAGCCAGCTGCAGCAGTTATTGGCAGCTAAGCTTTCGCTTTTAGCGGTAAGACCGCCCATTGTGCCACCCCATGTAAAATTTCTACATTTATGTCTGTCATTTTTATGGTGTAAGTACATGTGGCAGTACCTACATCGCCACATTCGAACTACGCATCAAAGACCTGACGTCACACAAATATCCTGACGTCACAAAAATCCTGCATCGCGCAATTAGAGTTTACCGTGCAGTGAACATATATACAAAAATCCAATATCAATCATTGGGCAGTTGCCCGCCAGACACAACACCCGTCTGGTCGGAGGATCCTCCCTTTTCTATGGTGGATGAGTGAACTTTACATCCTGTTCCTCATACCCCTAAATACATAATAAAGAGTACTCTATTACATTATATTCTGCCAACGAACATAGTAACTATTTAGCCATACGTACTTGGGGAATTTCTGCGTAAGCTCGGCAATGGTCATCGGATTGTACAGGCTAGTGGCATTACGACGTTTTTCCAGTGGCAACGAAATCTGTGAAAGCAATCAATACTTTAGAAAAAGGTTCTCCGTCATTTCCGTCACCCTCGGTCTTGGCTTGTTAACTGTAACACCCGGCAACGCCTTTCGATTGACATCTTCGGCCAAGGTGCCAACGCAATTAGGTCAAATGCGACAAATATCAAGACCTTGAACAATAACTGCCATGGCCGATTGGACGATTATTTACAAAGTTATTCATAGGCCTTCGTAGAATTTTGTAAAAGTTATCGAAGGTCATAAAATTTCCCTCCTAAAGTCACTTAAAGCTCGTTAGCTTATATTAGCGGGTTTAGCAGAAACATTCATTTCGTTTACTGATATAACTGAAGTTTTTTTTTATGAATGTCTCTGTGACTTACGTTGGCAAGTCTCATTTCGAACTGCAGCGACTCCTTCAGGTCCTCCTTGGCGCGGTCGCGGTCTGCTCCCAGTAAAATGGCGATGTCAACCATGTACTCGTAGTAGGCTTGCACGAGCTTATCGCTAAATCCTCGGTTCAAGTACTCCCGGCTCAGACCTAGAGACGCCTGGTCCAGCTGTTAGAAAACATTCACTTAGCAGTTATATTACACAATCACATTATTGAACACATTCGCGTGATAAAGAACAATTCGCTGAGCAAAAATCAATTCGCCGTAAAGGTAGCTGGTATTCTTAGGTAACTTTAACGAGAGAGCACATTACTGTGGTTATGTGGTCACACATTACTGTGGTTATGTGGTCACACATAACAAGCACTCACAAAAAAATGGACCTACTCCAATTGCAAGGTCGGCCGACCGGATCAGAATAATCTAAAAGAACTAACAAAGTTGATACTTTTGTGTTCTTACATCGATGATGCGCTTGGTGGAGTTCTTCACATCGACGCTGATGGAAAAGTCGAGGAAGTAATCTACGGAGTATCCAGCGCCTCTGAAGTTGTAGACGGACTTTTCCCAGGAGAAGGACTTCTCGTCCCATGATTTACCGTCGAGCACTGGCCAGCCGCCGAGCCTCTTCAGCATGTCCAGGAGTGGCTGCACACCACGAGATTCGATGGCAGCTAATGACATCGACCACAACATGTAGATTAAAGACAGAAGAGTATAACACGGTAGTCCTAATTTCTAAGAGACGATTAGCCGTTCCCTGACACGTTGATATGATTTTTGATAGCAAACAAGCAGACGACAATAGTAATTCACCGACGCCTAGTGATGTCTGAATATCAGAGGCTTCCCAGGTGCCTAAGACATAAGATATATTATCAGGTTTTTTATAATTACTTTTTAAGGTGAAAATAATGTTAATAAAAAAAAGTTATTAACATTAGACCTGCTTTATAGTTAGTTCAGTTATTGTGCAAAGTTTCATGATCTAATTTGAAGTATTTTCTGAATATCAGCGGTTTATAGTTTGGTTTAGAGGTAACTTTGGATTTATTTTTATCGAGAAAATGCTATTTACTCGTATTTTCGTCTAGCACAGTACCTCGCATCAATCCTCAACTTTAACATATATTTATTTCAAAATTAATGCTGTAGTATTTTCAACATTACGGAGTATCAAGCTAAGCAATTGGAGGTTGTATAGGCCCTTAACCTGCATAATTATTCAGAATTACATTGAGAATTTGACTGTGCCTCAGGATTCATCCTACGTAAAGAATATTAAAGATAGTAATATTGACGCAGCAAAAAGTGCTTGTTACGTCAACATTACTATCGAAGTCAAAATTTGAGTGTGCCCCGATTAACTGCACGACGACACTGGTGGACATTCACTTAGTATGCTCTACGTATACAGTTCGGAGTCAAAACTTTTGCTATCCTTGTTGGGAGTAATTTCTTCGTCCAATTCCAGTCGGTTCGAGCTCAATCAGTCATCACTTACATCACCCATTGTGCAAATAGCGGAAGCAAGATCAATTAGTTCACTTTCACCCACATTTTATTCCACAACAGGTTTAAGCAACAGTTAAATAATAATTGTCGTAATTATGTTCATTATGTCCTGAGCTAGGTTCAAACACGCGATGTACCAAGTGATTGCGGTCATCTTAGGTAAGTACCTAAGATGACCGCAATCACTTGGTACATAAAAAAAAATGATTATGGTTCAATATTAACCAAGAGTATTATCTCTTGGTTAATATTGAACCATAACCCTTTTTTTACTAATTGATGCTCTTTTAATTACTCCCTTGTTGACGACACATTTTTTGTATATTTCTACGAGTTGCTTATTGTGTAAAATTGCATTAAAAATGTCGTATAAGTTCGTAAGACGTGTCGCTACAATGGTGATATTAATTTAACACACGGGTAGGGGTAACAACTTTAATCAAATAAAATAATGCGTAAATGAAAAATTTTAACTTTCAAATATACTAAAAAATAACCAAAATTGGGATCACTCTGTGTAAAAGATTCATTCATGAAGCTACTTGCCAGCTGGCTTACTTTCTATCGGTCCGATCCTTTGACGGCATAATTTCTAAGAAATCGCACGGCATTCCTTCAATTCGCCTACTTTTTGCACGTTAACGCTCTTACATACTGACGCAACTTTTAACAAAACAATTTCTGAGAAACTTCACGGCAGAACGATACCGGCGGCGTCGCGCCAGTATGTAAGAGCCTTTATTCGTTTTAATTTCATTGATGCAATGTTATGATCCGTGACCCGGGAAAATGACCTCTGCGCTATAGTTCTTTAAGTAAAGGTTGCTCCAAGATGCTATTTTAGAAAATTGAAAATAAATCAATAAATATTAACGTACGAAATTAAAATATTTTCATATAACGCATACGCGAAACCGTACCTCGTGTGTTAAATTAATATCGCCATTAAAGCGGCACGTCGTATAAAACCTACGTAGATCTTTATTTAAGTCAGGTACCTATTTCTGCTCCACAACAGCAAAAACAAATTCATAAAAAGTTTCATAAGCTTTTATATTGGAAAAATTCTTTCTTCTACACTACTTTAGAGGCATTATATTCAAAATGTTATAACAATCGAGCTACCCGCCAAGTGTTTACCGACAGTGAATTAAGTTTGTTTACTTTGCCTTCCAATTTGCGGTTATCTTGTTGGGGCCCAAGGTTTGTTGTCTTTATGCGAAAATAGTTTGTAAAAGTTAATAGCAATTATTTTAAAACAATCTCGAGGAAGTTTTAAATTAAATTTTAATATAGTAGCTAACGAGTGGCGTGCAGTAGTAAGCAATGAAAGTCGTGTAATACTATAAAAGGGTCGTGAAATATATGTAATTAAATAAATACTTGCACTTACCTCGGTTCATGCAAGACTGGTACAAGGTTTTAGCCAGGACAAACGGCCTAGGTTCGTTCTCAATGATAGGCTCGTCTAATAAGGCTCGTATCTGTTCCTGCAGCTGGTCTGTGATGATAGAGAAGGTGTTGACCGACGTCTTGTCGTCTGGTATCCGGGTGTTCGTTACAAAGGAACCGCAAGCAAAGTTGTAGAAGTCATCGCACGGGTCCACCTTCTCATCCATGTTCAGCAGCAGTTTGGACGCTACAACAATATAATAAAAGAAACATAAACATTTTGCCGGTTTAATTAATTTTAAATTTTACATTAAATTTAAACATAAAATTGGTACGTAAATCTTCATAATTATCTAAATAATAATACATGTTTATGATATTTCTGTGCATTATTATCAGAAAAAGCTCAATTTACTATCAGAAAGATTTCTGATAAAGATATCCAACGCTGATACGCGACTAGAATTTCGCTAGCTACAATAGTCTTTAAAATGGCAGCATGAGGCGTAACAGCGTTTGAGCATTCTGGCGTTATGAGTGTCAAAGACGGCCATACTTTTTCTGAAACTCCGGGTACTTTACTGTACTTAGCTTAGGTAATAGGTAATAGGTAAAACGGGCTGGTATACGCAACTCCACGTCAAAGCGCGTATTTTGCGTACGTTGCTGTACTTAGCTTAAAGTTTACAATAAATGTACGTACCTGTGTGGATACATCCAGGGCTGTTGCAAAACTCAACATCTTCAGGCGCCCCTTTCAAGACAACTGCCGGCGGGATGGACGAGGAAATTCTCAGTTCACTAGTCTGGGGTATGTCTAAAATGCAAATAAAACGTGCTTAATGAACGGACGAGGAACACAAACGGTGGGCAGGTAAACAGAACAGGGTAACTGGGATGTTAAAGAATATTCAGAGGAACTGGTCTCAGGATACTTATTAATAATTCATGCCAGATGTTGCTGCAGAAAATACTTAGAAATTTTACAGGAATACCGAATTTTCACTAAGGAATATTTTGCTGCAATAAAAATATCAGGCATGAATAGGTGTAGGTATGTAAGTACACACGGTTACACATCAAGCTATACATTTCCAGTATAAGCTGACCTCGCATTGTATGGAAATCCTATACAATGCGAGATCAGCATAAACTGGAAATGTATAGCTTGATGAGTAGCCGCGTGTACAAAAAGGAAAAATCGCATATAGAATAGCAATTTCAAGGCACACTACTTAGCTGCTGTTTTAGATCATATATTTTGTCAATGTAGGTATAGTATAAATAAATAATATATACAACTGCTTAGCTGCTGCCCGAGGCTTCGCCGGCGTGGACCCTAATTATTTTTCTAAAATAAAAGTAAGCCCAAATTACTCCATAAAATATTAGCTATCTGCCAGTGAAAGTCCCGTCAAAATCGGTCCAGCCATGTCGAAGATTAGCCAGAACAAACAAACAGACAATTTTTTTTTTTTTCTTCTTACGAGTTTTATGCATTTAGTGAAAAGCTGTTATTTAGACATTACAAATAGACACCCGCGTAGGTCTCGATCCCTTGGGAGTATAGGGATATATCGTATCCTATGTCCTATTCCAGGTCATGGTCTACGGGTACCCGTATGCCCATCCTATCCTCTCTAGAGTAGGGAAGGTCGCGGCGCTGCGCCGCCGGCGTCGAACGGTTCGCGTATTGCATTTCGTGATAACTTCGAAATGAAATGTCCGATTCGAATGAATAAAAAAGTATTTTACTGCTACATATATACCCTTGATGTTAAAACTATTTATTTGAATAAAAAATAATATTATGTTGATAAAACTCCTTCGCAAATAATGCATTAATTACGAACAAATTTGATTACCATAAAAAAAGGTTATAGTGAGTCAATCTTAAAAGATAAACACATGCTGCCAGGATTTTTTTTTAGAACTTTTAAAGAGGAACAATCCCATCATAAATGATATTTGCGTAACTTAAACCGTTTACGCAGCGCACGGAACGGAAGCTCTCAAAAAGGAATAATTTTTCACGTTTTTGCAACATTTTTCATTTATGCTCCGTTCCTATTGGTCGTAGCGTGATGTTATATAGCCTATAACCTTCCTCGATAAATGGACTATCCAACACAAAAATAATTCAATTCCAACCAGTAAGTAGTTCCTGAGATTAGTAAGTTCAAACAAACAAACAAACAAACAAACAAACTCTTCATTTTTATAATATTATAGTATAGATAGATAATAGTAACTAGTAAAGGTACGATACGACAAAATTATTGGGGGAAATGGGTACCTATTTATGCAAAAGCCGTAAGTAATTTCCCCATTTCATCCAACTGTCCACCCATCATCCCATTTACTGTCGATAGGATACATAATTATTTTCAAATGGGATATTTATGTAAAACCCATCAGTAATTTCGATCTAATTGTTTCTGATGAAGTTCTATAAAAATGTACCTATACTATCACCAGTAAATAGGTCGCACATTGCAACCCGTGAGCTCGTGGCTACGTAATAACAGCCGCACGGGTCGATCCCTCAGGTTAAGCTACGCTCGCCGGGGTTGGTCCGTGGATGGGTGACCATCTTTACACATCGAGACTCCTCCGTGCCTCGGAAAGCACGTTAAGCCGTTGGTCCCGGCTGTCATTTGTGGATCTTTGACAGTCGTTACGAGTCGTCAGAAGCCCGAAAGTCTGACAACCAATCTTACCAAGGGGTATCGTATTACCCGGTTACTGGGTTGTGGAGGTCAGATAGGCAGTCGCTTCATGTAAAATACTGGTATTCAGCTGCATCCGGTTAGACTGGAAGCCGACCCCAATGTAGTTGGGAAAAGGCTAGGCAGATGATATTGCAACCCTCACACGGTTATTGGCAGTCACTATTTATTATACACTTGACAGGTAAGAAAGTCTAATAAAAAAAGAAGAACTACTGAAAATTATTCAATTTCCATACTCTTAACCTCTGAAATCCCGAAAAGGATGCTTAATGATGACATTGTGTAAATTATGTCTTATTTACTCAGATTAGTGGTTGCGTTACCCCATTGCAGGGGATGTAAATATTATCTGAATATATCCTTTCTGTCCATATATACCCATTTTGTTAACGATAAATGGATTAGGCTTTGCGAGCTTACAATAAAACCCTTTAACTTTCCGGAAAAACGTAGCAAATATTACAAATGTTCTGGTACCCTTGATGGTTTTTGAAATAATTTAGTGCTTCTTATATTTCGCAAGTATTGTTGCATAAAAAAAGCTTTTTCGGAACTACCTTATGTTGGTTTAGGGTCAGTTCACACAGAGACGAAGACGCGATCTCACAAACATCTGTTCTGGGTAAAACGGGGCCCGGCTGGAGGTAGTATCCTCAAGCCGTCGTTTTGGCTTTACGAAGATTGTAAAATAATCTCTGGGTGAATTTACCCACACACGGATCTGGGCGCGCTCCCACTGTAAACTACAACCAGCGGCAAGGAGCGATGTCCGAGCGGGGGGCAGTGGCGAGAGTATTGTATACAAAATTGTCTCGTCGCACCTGCACGGCTCGGCCATCGTTCCTCGTCACTGGTTTCGTGCCCGCAATCTTAGTATAAAAATAAGTTCAATATTGTATAGCTGTAGCGTGGCGTCGCGTCGCGTCACGGTGTCTACTGACCCTAAGTACACCTTTCGGATAAGCTTGTTGTTATTGACCGAATTTCGTGTTTTGAACTTGGCCTCGTCGCCATTTTTAAAACCACAGTAGTTACTATCCTGTTCATGCAGAATCAAATATCAAGTAGGTACAGGTAATGTTCTTGAAGGTAGTTATTGTGTGTATGTGCTTCGAATAAAAGGAATAAAAACCAGAATTTTTAAGTTGCAGTCAGTTTTTTTTCTCCCTTTTTAGGGTTCCGTACCCAAAGGGTAAAATGGGACCCTATTACTAAAGCTCGTCTGTCTGTCTGTCCGTCTGTCACCAGGCTGTATTTCGTGAACCGTGATAGCTAGACAGTTGAAATTTTAACAGATAAGGTATTTCTGTTGCCGCTATAACAAAAAAAAACAGAATAAAATAAATATTTAAGAGGGCTCCCATACAACAAACGTGATTTTTTTTCTCGTTTTTGCTTAACGGCAACAGGTAGACGCTTGAAATATTCACAGAATATTTAGTTATATATTCACTTTTCTTACTTAAATTTATTACTTCACTTAATTTCCATGTAGGTACTGATTGCTTTATTGTCTAAGATCTAATGGTTTTGATAAATAACACTGCTCATAGTTAATTGTACCTATGGGTTATCCGTAAGAAATCTTTAATGAATAAGTACTTAGCTCCGTGAACCAACGGTTGCTGGTCATTGCAAGTAGTTGTACCTACCCAGTACCCACATGTGGAAGTTTCCTTCTCAGAAGGAACTTACGTGCTTTGATTATTTTGATGGTTTCATTTTTGTGTTTGATTTTCCGGTACCGATAGTTATTTTGCTGATTCACTTGACTTTTTTTAGCAACCGAACATTGGACATTGGATGAGCGTAATTTAAGCATCGTGTCTGTATTTTTTTACCTACCTAGCAACAATATCTTTTAATAAGTCATAGCCCCAATAATGTTGGTATGCCAAGCCTTCTCAAGAAGTATGTCATTATTTTCCCATGTTACATGAGCGAACACTTACCATCAGCATGAAAACGATTAGTTTTTGGATACAGGAACTGGCCATGGATTTATCACGTGTGGAACATAAATTCGAGTAACTTATAGAGTAGCTATGCTATGAGTGATAAAGCGGAGAAACAGCAAGGATAAAGTTTATTCCTCCGGTCATTGCTGCAGACGTTGACAAAAACTTGCCTAGATCGATATTTGTCATTATAAAGTTCTATTGTTGGTCTTTCTCAATCGAACTTGCCCAATTTTGTGTGAAAACTGACCTCTGTATTGTAATATTGATATTATATAGTGTAATGTCAGCGACACGAGTGCGTGCGCCCGAGCGTGGCAGTGTTTCGACACACAACGTGATCTAGCGTTTGGTAACCCTAACCGTTTCTGAGCATTTTCCAACGTTCTCTTGCGTTAACGATACAGTTTTTTGTCTGTTATAGTGACTAGATTGATTTCTCAAAGTTTCCTCAAGATAAATCTTGTGCAGTGATGTGCAAATTATATCACGTCTTGTCTGTATCCACTTCCGCACTTCCGCCTCGCCGACATCCATACTATATTAAATAAGACGTAGTTCTAGCCCGAGTTCAACACACATATTCAACGTAATTAATTGTGTTCAGTCGACGGGATAACCAGCAATTAAAATTCGGTTTATATCGTGACCTGCCCTCTTTTATCTATCTATTGAATAACAATGGAGCGAAGTTTCTCTTAAAATAACTACAATCAGTACAAAATGCGTAATAAAGTAATGTTTTTACGTCGTTGTTGTTAACGCTGATTTTAGCATTTGCACTTGTATGTGGACCATCTTCTTCCATTTTGTTTCGTTTAATAAAATATTGTTCGTCTATATTTAAATCAAGGTTGTTTACCTATTTTATTTTAGTCTTATCGCTGTCACCAAAATACGGAACAAAAATATAGTTGTTTAGCTTCGGATAATGTTGCTATCATCAAGAGTCGTATTACCGATTTCAATTATTTGTATTATATTAGAGATTTAAAAGAATTTAAAAGACGTCTATATCATCCGATGTCGGAAATTTGAGTGGAAACACCAAGAAATAACGAACGCCGATCACTGACTCTATCGCTCCTGTATCGAAGCGATACCAGTAAAACGAATACGACCCACAATCAGCGATCGAAATAATTTAAAATCGACATGGAATAACATTGATTCCCTTTGAAAATCACGCAACTTTAAGCCATAATTAGCTAAACTAATATTATAAAGAAGTAATATTGTTTTCTCTGTTAGTACTAATCCGATTACGCGGACGAAGTCGCAGGCAGGAGGTAGTGCATTATATAAAGGAGTCATGACTAAGATCACAAAAAAAGCATCACTACAGGAAATGGCGACGAAAATTCTATAATTATTTGAAAATTTACCTTGATGACAGTAAGGTCGAATGTATGTATTCATTGAACGACCTTACGTTACAGTACTTGTGGACATTTATGAAAAGGAACAAAGGAACTGAATCACTCAACACAAATTTTCTCGAATGACTCATTCCTTGGATTGCAATTGTTTTTTTTTTTATCTGTCCCGTACCTAAAACCCCATTTATACGGTGCAAGTTACTGGAATGTCCAAGAGCAATAATCGCATGCCATAAAACACGTTCAATTATTGCCATTCAAGAATTGCGTGCACGTGTTTAAACGTGCGCGATT
The DNA here is from genome assembly GCA_949152455.1 of Lithophane leautieri. Classification (NCBI taxonomy): domain Eukaryota; kingdom Metazoa; phylum Arthropoda; class Insecta; order Lepidoptera; family Noctuidae; genus Lithophane; species Lithophane leautieri. The sequence goes on along the minus strand of OX424458.1, from coordinate 13,906,954 downwards.
TCCATAAAATTGCATAAAATAACTGAATACAAGTTTTGCAATTCAATAATTGCATGCGACTTCTGTTTACACCAAGGCAATTATTGCATGCAAGTTTTGCCTCGTCTAAATACAAAGTTGCACGTCTTTGTACAATTGATTCAAGTGTTAGGTAGCCATCTGCGCTGCCAAATCATAGAAATAACATTAGTTTTCACCCACAGGAAACTTTTATTGTTTTGTCTATTAGGCTTTTAGTATGATTTGAATTTAAAAAAAACCGGCCATGTGCGAGTCGGACTCGCGCACGAAGGTTTCGTATTATCTATAAAAGGGTAAAAAAATCACGTTTGTTGTATTTATTTTATTCTGTTTTTACAAGCTTTATATTAGCTTGCTCTTTTCGTATGTGTTTCCGGTTACTCCAATTGTCATCCATTTTTCAAGCACTTCCTGGCATCCGATTGAGCTGAAACTTGGTATACTTATATAATAACCGAGACATTTTGAACAAATGATACCATGGACCTGGTCTCATGATGGAGCCGGAAGTCGGCCATAGGAACTCCTCAATCAAACAAGAAAGCACCATCGTGTTTGGACTCATTAGAAGTGCTTTGACACTAGGTGGTGTTCAGGGTCTGATGATGGAGCCGGAAGGTGGCACTGATAAAACCCTGTTTAGTTAATTAAAAGCTTGTTTTTAAAAAGATTCTTACTTATATTTTATTTAGTATTTGTTGTTATAGCGGCAACAGAAATACATCATCTGTGAAAATTTCAACTGTCTAACTATCACGGTCCATGAGATACAGCCTGGTGACAGACGGACAGATAGACAGACGGACGGACAGCGGAATCTTAGTAATAGGGTCCCGTTTTACCCTTTGGGAACGGAACCCTAAAAAGTGGCCGAGTGCGAGTCGATCTCGCACGCGATGGGTTCCATAGCACCGAACTCTACATACTTTGTATATACCCATTTATTATTAAAAACAATCCACTTTATTATATAAATAGTGACCCGCTCCTGCTTCTCACGGTTTTTTGGACTTGACAAGACATCGAGATTTCTTAGTTATATGTAACTTTAAATGAACGTATTATAAACATTAACCTTCCGGAATAAATTCTCTAAACGATGGTGTAACCTCTTCAAAATCTGTTGCGTGGTTTAGAAGGACAACGCGGACATACAGACAAACACAAAAAGCGACTTTATTTTATAATAATGTATAGAAGCGGCCGGCCTTAGTAGTACACACTACACTCACTGAAAATTTCAAGTATCTAGCTATTACGGTTTAAAAGAAACAGTCCTGTGACAGACGGACGGGCGGACAGCGGAGCCTTAGTAATAGGGTCCTGTTAGCACCCTTTGGGTAACCTAAAAATATAATTCCAATTTAAGGTTCGTTACTTATGGCAAGTTTTTGCCTGATTTATACTAAAGAAGATCGGAAAATCGAATCTATTTACCAAGATGAACAAAAAAGGCGATAAATGTTTTTTATATAAATATCGCAAATGAATTTCGTGGGCATCTACCTATTATGAAAAAAAAATCATACTTAGTTTATATGGTTGCTAGCGTACAAACTTTAGGTACAGTTCGATTCAAACTTAATGGCGGCTCGGAACACGAGGCGAGTCGCTGCGCAGTAACAATTTCATGGGTCAGCGGGGGTGAGGGGTGGGGTAATTCGTAGCGAGAAGCTAACTTCCGAGCCGCCATTAAGTTTGAATCGAACTGTACCTCCCGTGAACTTATTTTAAACCAAATCGCTATGCGTAGGGTAGGATCTCACTGCATTTCGATCGTCAGTCCGACACCTCAGCTGCTGTGCCATTCATCATCGGCATCAGCCTATAGCTGTCCCCAACTAGACGTAGGCCTCCCACGCTATTCATTTCTTGTGTACTCTCATTCAGCTGCTACCTTGCGGAGACTACAGCGCCACCTAGCTGGAAGGTACCCTAAATTTCGCTCTCCACCCTGCTGATCTATTGGTTGTTGGAGTACTTACCGTTGATGTCAGCGGACGTTCGGACGAGAAGCGTGGCAATGAATGCAGCGAAGAAGGCGATGGCGAGAACTGACGTCACACCAGCCGCAAGCATCAGCCGCTTCTCCATCTTCGTCCTCTGACCCCAAAACGATGGCCTGAAACAATTGACGATTAGTATAGGTACTTGTGAAAATGTGTCTAGTTAGGTCTATGGTAAAGTCGTCTGCTCTACTGCCAGAAAAAGCTGACTTCCATCCATAGACGTACTAGGTTCTATAAAGTTCTGGTCCTGAAACCACAGCGTCCAGACTTTTTGTTCTATTTGAGTTTTATCAAACAGTCAATCGTATCGTACCTAAACATCGTTCCTAGTGCTACAGAGCAAGTTACTCACTACTCGCGGTTCTCAATGTACCTCTTGTTCAATTTTCGGCGTGACCAATGCAAAGATTGCATATTTATTGCGAATCTAACTTTGATCAGTCACTGGAATGGTATTAAGTGTTACTAATTTAGTTTAGACATCGTTGCACTTGAACAAGGCTGGGATTAGGGCTGTATTAATATAGGTATTAATACTACTGATTGTCTAATCCGGTACTATGCTTGGGCCCGATTTTGCCATCACCAATACCCTAATTGCGTAATGCACGATCGGTCAGAGTTGGAACCGGCTTGAAACAAATATATAATTCATTGCAACACAGGTTCGAAAAAAAATCTGCTCAACAACGTAACTTACGAACATATGAAGCAATGGATTAGACATTTGTTTCGAACCGATTCTGATTGATCGTTTAATACGCAATTGGGGGGAAAACCATAGAATAATTTTGAATTTTTGACAGTTATTAATAGAAACACAGACGTCAATTCAAGTTCATTCCACGGATAAAAGTTATCTGGCATTGGAAATATTAGCCCTTACTTACTTATTATTTACGGAAACGTAGCGTGTTTCCAATCTTAACTTAATAAAAGTGAGCGTGCGCGTAAGTAAGTGGTAGATTATTTAGATTAAAAGCTTTCATTAATCAACCCTCATTAATATTATAAAGCACTAAGGCTTCGAATGTTGCAGTACCTTACGGTGCTTTATCATCTATTTATCTATGCTACGAGTATAACTAGAATAATGTTTTTAGCCAAAGTGCGATAACTAAGAAGGCAACGCAAATGTCTTTCACTAATCCTTATTGTTGGCTATCCGGCCTAAACCTGCAAGATTGTATTGCTTAAATTAACCAAAGTCGTGTAAAAATGGAAATTAAAAAAAAATCTGAATGGTTGTTCTTTGAGGGAGAAAATTGCCTCCAAATTTTCAATTTGTTTTGGTAACCCAATTTTCGTGTAATCGTAATTTTCCTTGGTGCTAAACGAAAAGAAGCCGCTGGGGATCCCACTTGAACCTTTCTTGTGATCTTATGTGGATTTAAAGAAAACTCCTTTAAAGTCTTGGTCGCAAAGTGGCTTAAACATTTTTAGAAGGAAAACGTCTTTCTTAACAAGTTTTGTTTTTCTTGTTAGCCGCTACCGATTTTGTATTGATACTGAAAAGGCAACAAAGAAGGGATATGGATGCTTTAAATAACGAGCACCTGTTTGAATTATTTTCTGTTTGATGTTTGCTATGGTAGCCCAAGCGGGGATTTCGGGATTTACTCGAGCGCGGCAGAATAACTTATGGGGGGCAACCTTGTACCTTATGAAGTACTCCTACCATATCTGAGCCCTGTACATAGGGTCAAAGACCAAGGGCAGCCGATCAGATTAGTAAAAAAAATCGATCGTTAGAAAATCTCGAGCGCGTCAGATTAAGGTAAGGTAAGTTAGTTACATGCAGAAAAGTGTGCATTTCAGTAATCTGACAGTTTAAGCGTGACATAAGGAAATGGGAGAGTCACAAATTAATACGAGTATCCTTTTTTTATGGTAATCAAATTTGTTCGAAATTAATGCATAATTTGCGAAGGAGTTTTATCAACATAATATTAATTCTTATTCAAATAAATAGTTTTAACAGCAAGGGTATTATTTATGTAGTAGTAAAATGCTTTTTAATTCATTCAAATCGGACATTTAATTTCGAAGTTATCACGAAATGCAATACGCGAACCGTTCGAGGCCGGCGCCGCGCCGTGCCGCCGCGACGATCCCTACTCTAGAGAGGATAGGATGGTCACACGGGTAGACCATGACCTGAAATAGGACATAGGATACGTTTTATCCCTATATTCCCACGGGATCGAAACCTACGCGGGTGAAACAGCGGGGCACAGCTATTTTGTATATAGGGCCCTGATAAAAAGTGAGCCTACTGCCAATCAGCGCACCTGTAGGGACTCTTTTGCTTCATAACCAAGCAGAGTTTAGGTAAGTTAAGGAAGGTTAACAAAAGTTAAACCAAATCAAAATACTTTTATATCAATGATTTTTTTAAACAATCTCAGGTCTTCTGAAAGTTCGACTGCAGAATTGTTAAAGCAGCTTTTATTTACATAATATACAAATTCTAGGAATTTACATAATTATAAAACATAATCATAATTATGAACTTACATACTTAGAAAGAAATATGTACCTAGGTATAGTATGTACAATGATATAACAAAATTTATAATAGATACTTATACAAACAAAATTTATAATATAACAAAATGGCTTCAAAAATTCGTCCGCATCGCGGTCAATGGAAAAAGTGCCCAAAAGTGCCACGTTGATTGGCAAAGTCCTGTAATACGGTCCCATTTATGCAAAAGATAAAAGTGATACAATCACATAGGTAAGTACAATTTGATATAACCGTATTATACCATTCTGCATACAAAATATAGTGAAATACAGAAATAATCACATACATTTATTTACCCGAAACCGGAATAGGTCATAATTCTATTGAGTTCATCTTCTACCAAGTTTCGCGAATCAGCAAATGTTTTCATTTTGCCTGTATCCGTCTCGAATATCGTTTGACGTAATTAAGACTGTATTCAGTACAGCAAAAGTGGTACAAATTAATAAGACTGCCTGCGTTTTTAATGTTCGTGAACGTATGACTTCTACTGAATATGGAATAAAAAGGGATGGAGCTATAAAAATAATTCAGAATGAGATAATTTGGCCAATGTACATATAGATCAAGTAAACGCGGGAAATGTTGAAAGAACTCAAATAACAAAATAATCTGTTTGGGATTTCCTAATCTAATTAAAGATTTTTTTTATAATTATTATTTATTTTTCTCTCTATCTCTCTCTCTGGGCTGCCTTGAGGTACAAGGCAGCCACTACAAATGTGATTAGGACCAACATTCATCAAAATAATGTGTTTTTATTTCATTAGCTTAGATATGACGCCTTGGAGTTCTGTATTCTTTTAATCCCTTATATTCCTATATACAATGATGATGATTGGTAAACACGATGCATTCCTTGAACGAGGTTATATTATAGCTAGTTTGCAACAATCTCGGTAACGCGGGTAACACTGGGTTGGGTTGCTTAACAAATACGCTCTAGTATAACACTCCGTCCACGTGGAAGTCGGAAAAATGCGGATAAACAAACTTATTTCCGTTATTATAGAGAATATTAACTCACAGTACCTTTCCATTTCCTTTTTTCATACGTTTTTTTCCTTTTTCCAAGACACGTACCTACTGAACGTTACCTGAATTGCGATATTATAAATATTGAAAGACATGCCTTCAGCCTGCAGCCAGTCACTTTAATACTATGATTGTACCACCACGCAACAACTTAAAAGGAATTCCCGTGTCTTCACACAGCTTCAGGGGTTTTCAATCACATAAAGCTCGGAAAGTCGAACTACAAGTGACAATAAAATGGCTACAATACTCTTTGTTCCATTGCGATAAAAATCATTGCATTTCCTATCGCCAGGATTCCTTGGGTATGGGATTGCAATGACGGTGACATCATATCTACATAATAGGTAGATATATACATATCAATCTGCCTAGCCTTTTCCCAACTATGTTGGGGTCGGCTTCCAGTCTAACCGGATGCAGCTGAATACCAGTATTTTATATGGAGCGATTGCCTATCTGACCTCCACAACCCAGTAACTGGGTAATACCATACCCCTTGGTAAGACTGGTTGTCAGACTTTCGGGCTTCTGACGACCCGTAACGACTGTCAAAGATCCACGAATGACAGCCGGGACCAACGGCTTAACGTGCTTTCCGAGGCACGGAGGAGTCTCGGTATGTAAAGATGGTCACCCATCCACCGACCAACCCCGGCAAGCGTAGCTTAACCTGATGGATCAACCCGGTGTGGCTGTTATTACACTTAGCCACGAGCTCCTCGAGGTAGATATATACATATACAATCATAAAATAATTATAATATATATCGCCACTCGTGAAGCATATTTTAAATGCCATCCAGAGTGGTGTGGTTATAAACCTGCATACTTTATGAGTTGGTCCCTGCTTAAATAATTTGATTGATCTATAGAGGTATGAGGAACAGGGTGTAAAGCTCACTCATCCTCCATAGAAAAGGGAGATCCGCCGGCTAGACGGGTGCTGTCTGGTGGGCTACTGCCCGACGATTGATGTCGGGACGTTATATATATAATAGTCGCGCGGTAAACTTTGCTTGCGCAATGCAGGATTTTGAGTGACGTCAGTAAACATGTCTACCCCAACGGTCCTCGGATCTACGGCTAATATGGCCCATTGCCACTTCAACTTGCTTATTCCGTGAGCTATGTCAACAACTTTGGTTCTCTGCCGGATCACTTCGTTCCAGATCCTATCCCTGACAGATTCCAAGCATAGCTCGCTGTGCGACCTTGAATTTATGAACCAGCATACACATATCGTAAGTCTTAATTCCTTCTCGCTCCATATTACATGGGACTTAAACATAACTGGCAAAAACTGGGTGTACTATAAGGAGTACCTTATAGTTCTGCCTAATCCTTCAGGGAAATAAAGTCGTGATGTTATATGGTATTTGGCCTAGGAGCTATGATAAGAACGCTAAAACTACGTTCTCAGAAAACTAACCAATTAAAACTGTTATAAAAAAACTTAGCTAAGCTAATATTGTTAACAAAACCTAAAAGATGCTTTGGTTAAAGGAGATGCAGTTTGACAAAGACAAGTATCGTGTTTAATAGCCCAAGTTGCTTATCAATATTAAACTCATAATTAATATTGAGTTTGTAATTAATTTACTTTGAATTTTATCTAAAAGTTGAAACGATTTTGTAAAAGACGCTTATAACTTTTGTAAAATTTTCAATTAGAATTTTCAAAGGGGTATTAAACGATATTGACACAAAAGTTAATAGACATTATGTTGATATCACTTGAGCAACATGATCCGGACTATTGAACAACCGATCATTAGACTTCAGTCAGACATTTGTAAGCAATTTCCTTTACCAGAATAATAAAGTTCTGTACAACGACATGATTTTCGTACCTATAAGTATCGAATTTTGATATTATAACCTTGACTTTGGGCAGCAGAAGAGAATCTCTCACAATTTAACTAAAGTGTCAACAAATAGCATTGTTTGCTGCCCTATCACGCACAGCACGGAAAAACTTTTTGGACGACATCCAAATATCAGTGGCAACAATTCGTATCCAATAAAATAGGATTTTTATAACAGTGCGTAGATGAGTCTGATTCCGCGATTCCGTGCGTAGTAAATGTAAAGTTACATTGTTTATTGGTAATTAAAATTGGTTTTTATGCTCTTAGAAGACTAACAGCTATAGTCGAGGTCGATTGATTGGACGTAAATGGCGTTTTAACCATAGGACCCTGGAGAGTACGGCCTCGGTTCAGTAGTCGTCGTTTTAGTTCATTAGGCAATAAAGTGAATTAGGAATACCAATTGGCACCCTATGCCGGCTGTGTCTGTCTCTCGCTTGTAATTTAATTCCAGTGACATCTTCTGCGGTTGCAAAACGTTTTCAGTTGGAGTTCTTTGTTTCTATAAAGGGAATTAATTACGCCAGTTCATAATTCATCACAGTTTTTAGTAACCTTCATAATGGCGATGTAATTCTCATAATTTCCATAAAAAAACACTGTCGAAATGTGTTGGTCTGTATTTTGACTTTAGTGTCCTCTAAGCGAGCGGGTGGCACATCCGCAGACCAAATAATACGATACAGGTACATTAGCGTACCTTGTCGCTACAAGCTTATCGTGACGTTAGAAAATATATAGACATCTTCGCTTTTCCAGCTAGAAAATTCAGAGACCTTGTTCGGAAAACTGTTTCGGGTGCTCCGTAATTTTTTTTTTTACTTTTAGGTTGTCTTTAAATTTCTGGTTTCTTTTTCTTTTAAATTGCATGCCTGTTTAGTGTTTAGTTTTGTTTTAGTAGCCTTTATATAATTTTATTTAATTGTCAGTGCACATCGCATTAATTTTATAATTTATCTTTGTAATATGTGGAAAATGTCGTGGGTTATACATTTACTCACTCTGTAGCTCAAATTTTGTGTAATATTGTAATGTGTAACCGTTTATTTTCCCAAATATATAAAATAAAATAAAATCAATGGGGTTCTTCGGTAAAAATCACTGACAGATATATTACGAGAAAACGATTGAAAAAAAAAGGTAACATTTCTGCGGTGGCTGTGTTTTAAGGACAATCAGGACCCTGAGCCCTGTGTTGGCCACAAAAAAAAAAAAAAATAGTGGATCGCATCTCTACCTTATTATTATATATTACATATTGTAAGATTTACCTCTCTATTTTTTTTCTTCTCATTCTTTAAACTTTTGTTTTCATATTTTTCTATGAAAATATAGCCAATAATTACTTTTGTGTTGATGCTGTGATATCTAGTAGAAAAACTTTAATTACGACATAAAAAAATACGGCAAGTAATTTTCATAACAGTATATTCAAATGTCTATTTTGCCCAGCATTTTGGTCGGCGGTTATTGCCTAGCCTAGTCAATGAAACTGTTAGGAGAATATAAAGAGTGTCAATAGAGGCTGAAAGGAACCGTATTTCTGACAAACAGAAATACGGTTTTGTATTGTTTCACCAAATTGCACAGTTTGCCAAAACAATAGCGGCGTCTTTCCCATTTGCATAAAAACACGGTTAAATAGGCGCCATCGATTCGGACTATTGTGTTCGAATACGTTTATATTTTGATATTGACAAGTATAAAGGGTGTCAGGGACATTGACGCTACCTGTTACCCCATGATTCAGTACATGATTCTGAATCTCCTGCCTTGAATTTTTTTTGGTACCTAATTAAATAAGAAGTTTGCTATTGATAAAAAAATATTTAGGTATGTATGTGATAAAGCTACAAAATACTACCTATAAACCTACAAGTGTGCTGAGAGGCGTTGCTTTTTCAAACTTTATTATTCTAGGTCAACGGGAAGTATGATTTTGATTTATTTGCGAGTATCAAAATATGTCGCATAAATGGCTATATTTTTTATTATTGCTTTGACTTAGAAGCTTGATTTTGCTCAAAGGGACCGTAATCCTACGTATTTGATATTAATTTCAACTTGATACCTAAACGCGTTCCTAAGAAAAAGGGTCTTGACAGACTGACCGACAGACAGAGAGACGATAAACGAGTGATTCTATAAAGTCTCCGTTTTTTCCGCGATTTCCCCCCGCATAAGTCTCGTTCTCGGATAAAAGCATCCTATGTCCCTTTCCAGGTCATGGTCTACCCCTGTGCCTTTCATCCAAATCCGTTCAGTCGTTTTAGCGTGAAAGCGTAACAAACAAACTCACTTTCGCATTTATAATATTACTTAGGAATTTACTCGACAGTTTTTTAGACATTATTAATTCACTTTTTTAAGTAAATACCAGTTTATCACGCAGCCAGGCTGCAGCACCGATGTCCGATTGTTTACAATAAAATTGTCGTGATGGCTCTGATTATACTCCGCTCATTATTGTTATACATATACTTGAGATAATCGCTGCATGGGAACTTAAACACCGGTGTCAATGTTTTGCCATCTTTATTCAACCAATTGTCTTTACTTACAACAATTATAAACCTATTTGAAAATTCACATTACAATAACTTTATTTACTTAGCTTTTTCGTGCATCGTCGAACATTAACAAGCAACTAAAATCAACTGATCGCGACCATGACGATGTCATTGGTTTTTTGGTACAATAGCGCAGAAAACATTGAACAGGGCAGCGTTCAAGGTAAAGAAATCACTTGAGGATATAAAACAGTGAGGCAATTAAGTGCCCAGCTACGGGGAGACTTCTCCATTTTATATGGATAAAGTAGACAGGTTAATTGTCCCCGTTTCGTCTTTTGTTATTTACGTTTATTCTCCGTCCTCCAAGGGCAAATAAATAAAGTCGTTTCGGGTGATATTAGTTCAAAAGAGATTGATTATGTTGTGCTCTAAAATAAAACGTTATGTGTACCGTGAGCTAGAATAGAGTTATATGTAGGTAAGAGGTGGCATGGCGGTACCCTGCGGGTCAAGCTTGGGCCCAGCGGGAGTAACAACCTGTCTCGCAACCAGCGATACTTGTTATGCAACTAACAGATCCGATGTCATTGGATATTACCGTATTGAGATTTTTTTCTGCCACTCGTAGACCGGTTTGACAAGTTCATTGTCTTCAGAGAGTTCAATAAACCTTTTTGACCGTCTTAATGTTAGCGAAACTAGGCTTCTGTCAAGGTAAATTAAAACGATCACTCTTACTTTTGTTGATATTAAAGGATTTGCAGACTGCCTTTGGTCGTATGGAGCGTGTAAAGGTTTTCCATAGTGAAAAAGCATTAACTATTCAATAAACCGCGTTACGAGGTAGTGAAACCGCTTTCTCGATTGCACACAATGCTTGGAACTAATCCAAACGTGAAAACAATGACTTTAAGTGAAAGGAAAGGACCAAATAAAATTCTAAAATAAATTATACATGTGATTGGTTATGTGGGTAACGGTGCGGCACTGGAGTGGCCGGCCGTGGTGCGTGGTGCCAGGACGATTGTATGGAGATCGACCGTTACTTACGGCTGCATAAGTTCAAGAGTTGAATGAACTATCACATCAGTTTCATGAATAACAATAGTTGTTCTTACGATAGAGCCACCATACTAATTATTTACTCAAGCTACTTATATCATTGAGGCTTTCAAGGTGAAATTAACGCGGTACGGCATTGTTGTTATTTTGCTAAATACAAAAAAACGCTCAGTTTTTTTAGGTACTTGTCTGCTTAATTCTTACAAAAAAGAAATCCCTTAACGGCTTCTTGATCTAGGTGTTAAGAATAGGATGTGGTTAACTAAGCTATTAACGCTCGTGTATAGTTACTGTGAGTAGAAACCTTTAATTATGCGGGTGTGACCTTGAACGTGACCTTTGGGAAAATCCCATACTTAAAAATAATATATAAATTATTCTCTCATATTTATACATGAAACAGTTCTAAGTGACTGACTTGTGGTTTTATAAACAGCCTTCATTTGTCCGAAGTCCTCCAAGATGACCAATTCCGGATTTCTATTACTTACGAAGAGGTATTGGTAGAACTATTTGTAAATCAGATATCAGATACAATTAAAGAAGTGTAAGTACGTTTATAAAGCGTCATGTTCGTAGCATTTTTATCAGTAAAATTGGCTACTTTATTATGTAGTCTGTTAATTGAAAAAAAAAAACATGTCATTGTAGGCAACTAGTACGTAATGATGAACTTCAGAACCTACCAAATTATCGCCTGAATTGTGTACCTACTTGTGTTTTCCAAGTGGTATCCGACGCTAGACAAAGGACCACTTATTAAAAAAGGCAAGAGAATGACGACCATGATTAAGGTTCTCCATTAAGGTACGTCATGATTTAGAAAAAAGAAAGGAAAGTAAAAGTTAAACTTTAGTTCTGACACTCTGCTGCGAATTACAAAAATAACAATTCAAATAATTATTTAACAAACCAACGTCTTTCAGGTTCGTGAAATATAAAAAACCGGCCAAGTGCGAGTCGGACTCGCGCACGAAGGGTTCCGTACCATATTCTATAAAAAAATGGCAAAAAAATCACGTTTGTTGTATGGGAGCCCTTAAATATTTATTTTTTGTTATAGCGGCAACAGAAATACATCATCTGTGAAACTTTCAACTGTCTTGCTATCACGGTTTATAAGATACAGCTTGGTGATAGACGGACGGACAGACAGACAGATGGACGGACAGCGGACTCTTAGTAATAGGGTCCCGTTTTACCCTTTGGGTATGGAACCCTAAAAATAACGTCGACATTTTGCGGCTAAATAATATTATTTACATAAGTTAAGTTACTTACTGCTGAATTTCATCTAATTTGTTGAAGTATTTTCATTCACTAACGGATGTGTAATTTATATTTTTTGCATTACCTATTAGGTACAGACAGTTTGACGCCATTATTTTTGTTAAATTATTAGGTACTTAGTAACCTATGGGGAAACTAGACTAGCTAATCAGTTTAAAAAATTATATTATTACGATAAGTCATGAAAGATTCGATTTTCGCGTGTGAAATTAAACCGCAGAGAAACAGCAGGATACAATTCCGAAAAAAACGGAAATATATCCCGCTGTTTTATGTGGATGATTGAAATATTTTTGATAAAATTAGGTGGGTAGGTACACACGGCTACACATCAAGCTATAAATTTCCAGTATAAGCTGACCTCGCATTGTACGGAAATCTTTTACAATGCGAAATCAGTATAAACTGGAAATATAAAGCTTGATGTGTAGCCGTGTGTATTCAGATATAGTCCATACAAATTCCATGCATTCAGATAGAAACTTCACGTTATATACAGATTATATTGAAAATGTTCACATGCGAAGGAGGAAAACTACCGTCTGAAACGTTTGATTTGACTTAACATGCTTGTTTATTTTTCTCATAATCGTCTATTAGCGTAGAGGCTAGGCTGGCATTGCCCTGAGAAGTCGACGGATCATCACGAGTACCGACATATCGCAGTAGTCAACGAATAAAAATGTTCAGCACGTTAAGATTAATTAATTCGTGCACCTCATTATTTTTCCGATAACGTAATCACCAATACTTTGAAAGAAAATCACAGTTCGAAAAGGTGGCATGCGCGCGCCATTTCGGAAAAGAATTTGTTTAAAAATCTACACGAATATTATAAAGAGGAAAGATTTGTATTTTTGTTTGAATCGAGTTCAAAACTACAACATTGATTTAAAAAAATCTTTCATCAGAAGAATGCTATATTATCACTGAGTAACTTAAGCTATAATTTATAAAGATACTAGCTTATGCCCGCGACTTCGCCCGTGTGGATGTGGTTAATATATACTAAAATCTTACTCGAGAACCACTCTATCCATTGGTGAAAACAGCATGAAAATCGGTGCAGCAGTTTTTGAGTTTATCGCGTACAGGACGACAGGCAGACGCGGCAGAGGACTTTGTTTTATAATATGTAAGGATTACGCGGGCGAAACCGCTGGAGGAAGCTGTTGCTTAATATTTTCGCTCCTTGACTATACATTCGGTACTAACGGACTGGTTGTATGTTTGACAAACATAGCCGTGACGCCACATGAGCTGTTTCTGGCCGCCCTTTAATTGCACCAATGACTAGCCAATGACAGACTGCACAATATAATTTTTGCATTAAATATTCTAACAAGCTTTTGTCCGCGGCATCGCCCTGCTGGGTAATTGCGTAACACATACAAAATGACAACTGTCAATTTTGATAATTCGACAGTCCACCCACGCGATAAATAAATTGTTGAGCAGACGAATTTTTTAAACCTATGAAGATATGGATTAGCAATATCTTTCAAAACTCTCGGATTGTAATTGAAAGAGTCGAGTTACGTACTTAGGATGCTGGTGTAGGTACCTGTGTGACGAATTTCTTCAAAATCCGTTCAACTGTTACGGCGTGAAAAGATAACAGACAGACAGACAGACAGAGTTACTTTGCATTTATAATCTACTAGCTGATGTCCCCGACTTCGCCCGCGTGGATGTCGGTTCTTATATACTAAAACCTTACACGAGAACCACTCTATCCATTGGTGAAAACAGCATGAAAATTGGTGCAGTAGTTTTTGAGTTTATCTCGTACAGGACAACAGACAGACGCGACGGAGGGCTTTGTTATATAATACATATAATAAAACAGTAGAATCCGGTGCGGCGCCCCGCGGTTTCGCCCGCGTAAGTCTCGTTCCCGTGAGAATATCGGGATAAAAAGTATCCTATGTATTAATCCAGGTTATAAACTATCTATTTGCCAAATTTCATCCAAATTCATTCAGCCGTTTTTGCGTGATTGAGTAACAAACATCCAAACACACAAACTTTCACATTTATTATATTAGTAGGATAATAAAACAGTAGAATCCGGTGTTTGTCTGTCTGTCTGTTTGTTTGTTCACGCACATCTCCGCAACTCCTGATCAGATTTTCATATAGTTTTGACAAGTAGATAGAGATTAATTTAGATTAGAATATAGGCTTTGTTTCATTACAATCGAGTGTTGCAAAAAAAAGTGATCCCGCATACAAGACGGACACTCACGACACGTTGTGCACATTATCTGAGCAGTAACCTAACAAAAAGTACTAGGCTTGCATGAATCCCGGTTTAGATTATTCTAAGTACATCAAAAAAATCAGAAGAAGGGAATCGGAAGGGCTCGACCGATTTGGCCAACTTTTTTTTTTGTTGTATTCTTTGGAAAATCCATCGAAAAAGTTGGATTTACACGCGGGCGACGCCGGGCACAAACAGCTAGTATCAGAATAGATTAGTAATGTTTCATGACTTTAGATTAATATCATTGCAGTTAACCTCCAATGCATCTCTCAAAAACAAACTTAGGGTCAGCTAAAAATAAACAGCAGTCTAAAAAATCTTCATCCTACAATATGATCCCAGCTTTTGGATTGAACATGCACCGGTAAATATCCGATCGGGAATGAACAGCAAAACATGTCTGAACAGCGGAAATGTTTTCCCGCCACAAATTACGTTAATCAGAGCAATGTGAATTATTTGTAAAGTTAGTATTTAAATTAGCTTGTGCCGAACCGCCGCCTGTGGCATAACGTAGATGACAAAAACATTGACGTAGAGACACTATATTCTGTTAACACTTGGAAGAAAAGGTGCTAATCATTCAGCCATGTTATAATAAAAACCAGAAGTGTTTTATACGAATTCGTACACGACGACGTGTCACAAATTGTGTATAGGTATATGATGCATCATTTAAAGATTGGGGA
Source organism: Lithophane leautieri (assembly GCA_949152455.1). Classification (NCBI taxonomy): domain Eukaryota; kingdom Metazoa; phylum Arthropoda; class Insecta; order Lepidoptera; family Noctuidae; genus Lithophane; species Lithophane leautieri. The sequence goes on along the minus strand of OX424458.1, from coordinate 13,891,668 downwards.
TTTCAGGGTAGGTACGATATTGGTGATATTTTTTGGGTTGTGTTTACACAAAAGATAAAACGGAACCCTATTACTAAGACTCCGCTGTCTGTCCGTCCGTCCGTCACCAGGCTGTATCCATGAACCGTGATATTTAGACAGTTGAAATTTTCACAGATGATGTATTTCTGTTGCCGCTATAACAACAAATATTAAAAAAAAACAGAATAAAATAAACATTTAAGGACCACTCCCATACAATAAACATGATTTTTTTGCCGTTTTCAAAGATAGTACGGAACGCTTCGTGCGCGAGTCCGACTCGCACTTGGCCGGTTTTTTTTTCAATCAAATTGAAAATTACCAACGTAGGTATGCATAGTTAAGTTAATTAGCACTACCTTTTTCAGAATCACTTAAAAATTCTAATCAAAGTAATGAATTCTCACGTGTTTTAGTTACACGGAATCTTGCACTGCAGTACATTATAAATTAATGTAGGTACTCAATTCCATCCAAGACTCTGAAGTTTTAGTCTTATTTGAATGTATATTTTTCTGATTAAAATTCCATGTTTGTTTGCTGATAACTCGCAAGTTAATCTTAGTTTAGTTTGCGCAATGAGAACATAAATAGCGATTGTGTAAATACTTGTTGGAAAACCAAAGTTGGTATATTTGCTTTATATCACATCACATCACGCAAAATCCGTTTGTAGTGTGAACATAGCTCCGATATGGTCAACAATATGAGAGTTTTTAACACGAAGCTTCGAAGTATTTGAGTAAGAACTAACCGACGCACATTTTGTGAACCCACCTCATATGCGTTAATGCTCTTTCAGTAACAAAACCTTTATTTCAATTGGCTAGTATCGAAGCAATTTTTGGTTAACACTCTTTGGTTAACACTCTCGTCTCAAAGAACCAATAATTTTGTCAATTCTATAAGTTGGGTATAGGTTACTACCTTAATCTAGGTACAGATCAAGGGTTCATTTGCCATTCTTTTTACATATGAACTTATCATTTCATCAAATTGTGTCCCTGAAAATTCAAGTAGGTACTTATTTAGGTGATTTTATGAAAGTCCAAGTAGGCACAGTGACTGACCCCGGGGGCACGCTATTAAATGTATAAATTGTGGGAACTTTAAGATAAGTGGGTGAATTCTCGTAAGATAGTAATATTTAATAGGTAATCTACATAATATTATCATGTTGTGTCGTAGTTTTAAGAGGAGATTGCTCCTCTTGGATGTAGTATGTCTCGGTATGACGCGACGTGCTTCACTTGGAAAAGAGCAAATAAATGAATTTGTTCGTCGAGTAGCTGACGTTCACAACTGATAATAGGTAAACTAAACATATTTAGAACGATAATAAAAATTATGTACGTGCTTATTGTGAAATGTTTTTTTTAAATATATTTTGTTCTTGAAGTTTATCTAAAGGCCGCTGCGTCGCGGAGCTTGGAGATAGCGACTGTAGTTAACACAGCTAGATTCGATTCCCAGCGGTCATAAGCACGTGTAGTTTAACAACGTCATTAATACAACGATTTTAATGAAGATTGCGTTAGACTATCACACGATACACGAGTTAACCGTTAATTTATTGACGGTGTCGTTCCAAACCATTACGCAATACTCAGTTTGTATCACATTTTTAAGAATTAAAACAGTTGTGATGTTCAATACGATACAGTTGACTGTTAACAGGCTAACAATATTGTTAATATTTTACAATAAATATTAACGTGTAAGATGAACAATATTTGAGTAAATAACACAAGGAGGTACTCACTTGACGTTGTTCCTCATGTCGTAGCTTGTTGCGATGTATCCTGAGTCCCCACTAGAACAAAAAGCCACGACTCTTTTATACATTCATCAAATCAATAAACTATAATTAATGTTACTGTTAAAATAAAATATTTAGAAAGTTCTACAGCCATTCGTAAGTTTCACCGCGCTCTGTTAAATGTTTAAACGTCCGTCAACTCTATAGAAAGTAGGTACGAACTACGAACCCCGGGTCCCTGAATGAATCGTTTATCTCGGTCATTGTGGTTGTGAATCAGGGTGCAATATCCACTAATTATTATATGGCGGAGACAATGGGCGCGCGGTTGACACGCCGCGGCGACCGCCGTGTCTGGACTGTCGCCGCTTCTATTAATGTTATTATAGAACAGGTGGTCTTAGCTACTGCCGACAGGAATTTAGTAAACATACAATATAATCTTCGACAGAAATCGTTTTCCTAGCATAGAGAGAAATCAGACTTCGTCCCCAGCGATGTTCTTGGCGATCACCGCGTGCAGCGCGCACTAGTCTGACTGCTCAGGAAACTGCTCGACACACATAAGTTGCCGTGAGCCAGTCAGGTTCGCTAATATCAGCATTAGCGCGATACTCAATGAACCGTTTCCTACTTTACTTTGAAACACGGAGGGACGACGTAATCTCGTATGTAAATGATACTACTTATAAATTGCAAATGCTATTGCTACTACAAGGTGCAGCGGACTGGATGCACTTTTCCGGCAGATTTACTTCATGATCTGTGCAACTTTGAAGTGACGTTTATTTTATTTTTTGTATGCACCATTTCTATCTGAATAACATAAACAATTTCACAAATTGCTTGCGTATACGAAATGAATTGAATTAATTTGTAAACTTGCTGTCACAAAAAGAAAAACCAGTTATATAAAAAAAAAAGTTTTGCGTATTTATGTGAAAAATTATATATTAGTTAAAGTTAAATCAAAAAGTTTAGATGAGGTGACTAACCGAGCTTAATATTCGCTTTACACTGTTTAAATTTTAATTACGTACTTAATGAGGTATTTATTTTGTTTAATGTATTGTTAATCTCTGTGGAGTTCATAGTATACCTACCTAAGGGCCGCGTGATGTTCCAATTAATACTTTAATACGAATCTTAACCAGGCAAGGTACCTACTCAAGTAAAACCTACCATAATCAAAACGTAAATCGTCACCGATTAATAATTTATTTAGTAAATCTCCTACTACTTTCATACAGGTAAGAATCTCGAATGAAACGACGAGACTCGAGAACGTCGATGTTTCCGCAGGCTTCTGTGATAAGGCAGTTAGAAATTATTTACACACATTGAAAACACGTTTTCCTAAGTGGCTCATATACAGAATAAAACCTTAGCTACACTGTCAGTTTTCTCGAATGTGTATGCAAAGTGAACTCCACCAGACCAAGGTCGACTTTACTCCCTCCACTGTGTCAAATATCGATTTACCTTGCATTTTTATTTTCTCTACGATCTAATACGACCCATTACAGGACAAGTGGACGCATCGAAATTATATACCGTGCTATAATAGCTATGATTACCGTTCGCATTCTAACTATATAATTCATTTAAATAGTTACCTAGATAAAACCAGGCTGCCGTGATCCAGGTGACGTCTGTGTGACTAAGGAACTAATAAAACCTACGAGTAAATTAGTTTTACCCTCCATTAAGTAGGATGCGCACAATTTGTGCCGAAGCATCGTGCGCCTCACGACTCGGCACCTCTTGAATTAGGCAAATCAGCAAGTTTCATCAAATCAAAACTTGGTAACGAACCACATAAGTTATTAACGCCGTATGTATACAGCAGGCTACTTCATAATTAAGTCGATTATACTCATCGCGCGTGTATCTCGTACGCTACAATTTGTTGATGACAAATTGTGCGTAACATTTTTCTAGAAAGTAATGCATAATGGTGAATGTTGCACACGGTAGGTAATCACGTCAGGAATGAGCAGCTCCATGGAAGTGGCGACGAAAACGATTACTGAGGTATTTCCATGACTACAGTCGCCGATACCTACTATGTGAATTTTATTTTCCAATTTAATAACGTATGTGTTCAATAGTAATTTTTGTAGAGTTTAATTATTTGAATAACTTCTAATAGAGCACCTCATTGTATGTATCAGAATATTAATCGGATTCAGTCCTAATAAAAACATTCATAACATCATGACATTTTAGGAGTATGAGGAACAGGGTGTAAAGTTCACTCATCCACTATAGAAAAGGGAGGATCCTCCGACCAGACGGGTGTTGTGTCTGGCGGGCAACTGCCCAACGATTGATATCGGGTTCTTGTATTGCACGGTAAACTTTAATTGCGCGATGCAGGATTTATGTGACGTCAGGATTTTTGTGTGACGTAAAGTCTTCGATGCGTTGTTCGCATGTGGCGATGTAGATACCGCCACAAAATCATGCAGAGAATATTCATATAAAACGCAAGAAACAATAATTTATACATTTCTCGAAGCAGACTGCCTCGCCATCAACGTGAAGAGAAACTATAAATGGTAGCTACAAGTCAAGTTTTCTACTAATATAGATTAGATGAAGCAGGTTTAAACTAGAGTCTGATATACTTATTGGACAGGCTAACTTGTAAACTTTCACGATGTAGCTGGACCGTGAAACTTGGTAGAGAAATAATTTCCGTGTAGTTGAATACTGTACACAAATTGATCTAGTTATAAGCATGTGAGATCATCTATTCAAATAGTGAAATAACCATATTTAATTAAGAAATCTCAAAAGAGATCACCGTCCATACATTTTTGGGCTAAATGTGAAAGTTAAACAAAAAGCCAAACAAAAAAAAAACAAAATTCGAAATATTACGTGTTTCTCTTCATTTTTATTACTTCAAGCTATAACTTTACTTAGATTAATTATTTTAACTAAAACACACTGAAAACATTATTTTTAAAATCCTATAACATTGCAGGAAATTGCCTAAATCATTAATTATTCATATATCATTTTTAGGGTTCCGTACCCAAAAGGTAAAACGGGACCCTATTACTAAGACTCCACTGTCCGTCCGACCGTCTATCAACCGGCTGTATCTCATGAACCGTGATAGTTAGACAGTTGAAATTTTCAAGATGTATTTCTGTTGCCGCTATGACATTAAATACTAAAAAACAGAATAAATTAAATGTTTAAGGGAGCGCACGTTGCCGTTTTTATAGATAATGGAACGGAACCCTTCGTGTGCGAGTCCTACTTGCACTTGGCCGGTTTTTTTGTTTACTTTTATTATTTAGCCTAAAAGAAACGATCTCTTTTGTCTGAAATTATTTGGCTCACCGGCATGGGGAAGTGTAAATATTATGTAGTCGGTCAGCAAACGAGCAATTATTTTTTTTCATGGAAAATCTTGAATTTACTATACATGGTTAAGGACAAAGTTAATCGTTCAAAAATAGTCAAATGTTTGCTAGCCGTGACTTGTTACAATTTAAAGCAATGTTAGAACTACCTACAGTGATAAGACTCGTGTACCCATAAGTTTTTTATATGCGCGTTCCATGTAACGTGTGTTAACGGCACGTTTTCTGCCTTGGAAAAGCAGCTCATTGCGTTTCCAGCGCGTATATGGCGCGATAGAAAAACGCCGTGTGTTTGGACCCTTACAATGTACCTGTCTGGGTACTAGATACCACATGTATGTAGCGAGGCTACGTAGTCGTTGCACCTAAGTTCTCAGCGATTCCGATTATTGACAAAATAAAAATAAGTTACAGAATAATTATGATGCCGATGAAAATAGATAAGTTTTCCGGATGTTTACATTCATTTTTGACAATGTTTACTATGCCTTTACGTAACTTAGTAATGTTTACTTATAAGTAAATCTCGTTCGCGAAATATTAACACGGCAGAAATGCTTTTAATATGATGTTGTTAAATACGGTAATGAAAACAAGACTAAAAGGTACTTTTAAAGGTCACGGGAATAGCGTTTAAAATACATGGAATATTTCAATATTTTGATTATAGATTATTGAATATTTTAATTCTGAATTCAATTACCTTATCATACTTTATATTAATATAGAGGTTATAAGTTTAAAAAGATATCCAGCTTGAACTCTTAATAATTGATCTTGTCAATACATTGGTTCATTGTGGACATCTGGTTCCGGGATTCAATTCGGGACTATTTGGTTTCTCAATCAATTTAATTACTGTTTTTTTATCCTTTGCTAGATGAAGTAAGAACTACCGATGCACTAGGCATTCCCTAGCTAGCTGATGACTTGAACTTGGTTGTGCGGAAAGCCACTGAACTTTTTTTTACATTCACCGCAGACAGACATAATAATAATCATGGCATTATTTGACATTATATACCTACTATTTAATTTCAACTCTATAGTAGTGGCTTTTGCGGACATGTTAATTATTCAGATTTGTTACAGTTGTAATGGCAATCATGTCATTTGGTCTAAATAGGTTTTTATCTGTAGTATCTTATTTATCGTATAATAGATTCCTTTCTATCTTGTGAATGTGAGAACGTCGTAGGCTAAGTGAACTGTAGACTTTTATTTTTAATTTAATTTTAATTTTTTTTTTATGAACTTTACCTGAAACTTTTTGAAAGGCCTACTACACTGTCCTCCCATAACTATTAACACTGTAATTCAAAAATATTGTAAAAGCCAATTATCTTTTAAAAGAGTAACCATGGAGTTTCTTGCCGGCTCTTCTCCATAGGAAACGACCAATTGGAACCGTGCACCTAGCTTCTGACGTTTCATAAGTGCCCATGTAGGCTTATGTGAAATAAAATATTTTGATTTTGATTTTGAACGCAATTCAGTATTCCAAAACTGTTCAAGTGCTAAGCCACATATATATGTAGATATGAGTACATTTCCTACACATTAAAACCAGAACCCTCTGCCAACTGGTGAAAAGGTCCTGGCAGTTGCAAGTTTACGATGATTGTATTCAATGCAATTGTATTAGACTAAACGTTAATAAATGTAGAAGCAAAATGTGTATCTAGATTGGCCTTTTTGATGTCTCGATTCGGTAGCGTGTAAATCAATAGATATGTAATATCGCTCAATTGGTCCAGATGGCCGACCGAATTGTGAGTGACGTATTGAAACGAAACAACAATTACTATTGTAGCCGCATCTGTAATGTTACATTACGTTTAGTTCGCATACAGCTACTTATAGATGAATAGTTTAAAGTTTAAACTGTAGAATTTATCTTTTGAAACTTGTATAATTATAATTTAATTACATATTTCCTACAACATAAAGGGTGTTTCTGGTTCGACAAGTATTATAAACTATAATATAGACCCTGATACATTTCGATCGAAATAAACTTTTTAACCCCCTCCCACCCCCTTTTTTTTTTTTTGGGATAATTTCCGAGTCATCATCACCATCCTCGCTTCTTCTGCCCTTATCCCAATTTATTTGAGGTCGGCGCAACATGTCTTTATCTTCCATACTTCTCTATTAGTCGTCATCTTGGTAGTCACTCCTTTCTAGCCATATCATCTTCTTCACAGTCCATCCATCGTTTCTCATCCAAATTCATACTCAAAACTTTCCTGACGAAATTTCCCTCATTACCTTACCTACTCCGCATCACAAGCTATGACAACCTATTTTGTCTCTTTCAGTCACCGGTGTCACTTTCAGACTTCCTCTAATATACTCTACTATATGACTTCGTGATTCCGATCTACGTTCTGGAGATTTCGTGTCGAATAAGTGATTGGGGTGTATTTAGCTTTATACCTTGAACATAAGCAGCTGCAATTATAATCGAATCGATAAACGTCAGAGTCATTTCCACTATGTAATCGTTTAGTGCACGAGGCTGCTGAATAGCTAAATCACGTCAGCAAAACGTAACATCCTACTACGTCACTAGTCGTTTTCTCTTTTCCTAAAGTTTAGATCATTATGAACTATCACTGTAGTGGTCGGTCATCACGCAAAAAGGCTATAACACCGACGTACAGAACTAGAGGTGCACCTGCTCCGTTCTTATAGAATAGCGAACGCACTTACTGGTTGAAATTACGCATCACGCCGAAGCAATATCTCAGCATGTGGCATAATAAATCGAATTATCATTTGAATGTGAATATACAACGTATTTCATAAAATTAAGCCTGATTTCAATTCAAAACAAGTCGTTAGACGCATTGACAAGAAAATGATGGTAAGTATCTTGAATAACATTACTTTAATAGCTAAATAGGTATATTTAATTGCCCTGAGATTTGAGCTACCATTATTTAGTATAGGACGACGACCCTTAGAGGTGTATGTACTTTAATAAAAATATTAAATCATTGATTAAGAAGACAAATGTCATAAGAGTGTAATTATCATAAAAGCCTTGTCATCAACAGCAACAAGGTAAATATTTACAAATGAACGTAAGTATGATTATGAATTCTAGAACAAAGGTTGATCAAAATCAGGATAAGGTCGAATTCGTAACCGAAAGACGAATGTTAATTATTTAAGTAATGTAATGCTTTATTAAATGTCCGTACATATTTCTAGAGGAATTTATAAAACTTTTGAAGAATTTTAAGGCAGGTAATAAAAAAGTCCGTAATTAAATAAATATTATAAACATTCCAGAATCGTAAATATGACTATAGTTATAGTATGATAACAAATAGCCATTGACGCACAATTTCAAATTCATATTCTGAATATTTCATTTCAAACCTACATGGGTTCTTATGAGACGTCAGACACTGCGGCTTCTAACAGGGAGCAAGTATTATCTTCATAGGAACATTAATAAATTGTACAGTGTATAATGCATTCCGAAAGTGATGCTATATAGGACGCGGATGCTTTTACTACCGGCGTCAATTTTACGATGATGGGATAGATTACTCTCTGAAAATATAGACATTTTTATGAGAGGTATTAGTGATGACGCAGACGATCCAAGAGGTGTCTACATACACAAGGACGCGCATTACTCTTCTCAAGTGGCAAAATAAAAATAAAACCGAATAATACTTTATACTTGCCACCCCTCCTCCCTCTCGCCGAGAGGAGGCCGGTGTCCCAGCAGTGATAATATTATATGCTGATAAGCTACTTGCTACCCAAATACCTACTTCTCTTAGATATTTCTTGGTAACTGCAATGAAGGAAAAAGTTTCGTCTGTGCCTTTTAAAAATGTTGTCTAGTTTAACGGCTTGAGGTATAAAATGTGATAAGTACATTAAAACTTTATAAAGTGCACTTCGCAGGTATGATATTGGTTACATTTTAAATGATGTGGAAAAGAGGGCTTTCAGTATAGTGAATGTAACGCCAACTGTCAAATAATACGGAGCTATTGCATTAGCGCGCTCGGACACGGCATATTTTTTGTAGGTTCTGCAATCGGTCAGTTTTTGATGTGTAACATCTTTCCTCTCGCTTTCCTGCAGTCATACGTAGTATCTCTATGTAGTCTGTGCTGCAATCTGTAGGAGTGATTTCGTGAAAAGCAACGGAAGTGTGTTACAGGAAGCCGGGGAAGCGCGCGTTATTTGATTTGACCAATGAGCGCGCGCGGTGCTAGTTTTGGCTGTCAGATGGTACCAACCCATTTTCCGAAAGGTTGATACTATCAGCCAAGATGTCAGATGTTACAAATCATAATTATTCGACTACGGTAAGCCACGCAATATTTTTTTTTGTTTTACCTTCCTTTTATGGGACATTTGCGTTGATGTAGACTGTAGTTGACATTTGGATGTACTGTTTCATTTAGCTACTACAAAAAATCGGCCACCGATTGTATGCCGTCTGCGAATGCTTTAAAGACCATATGTAGCCTATTATAGTAGCCAATGAATAACATGAAATATAATATTTTTACAATTAATGTATAAGTTGCTACTAGGATTAATATTATTATGCTATTACGCTGACACCTAAGTAAACTACTATTTAAATATTGGTTCAGACGCTCAGTCGTTAATATGTAAATCAAAATAGATAAGAGAAATTTATTGAAAACCAAGTTAGTAATCGACCCTCGAAAAACCCTTGAAAATTTGAATTCCTAATCGCCCATGTATTCATAAAATAGGCTAATGATTTTGGGGCAAATCTAGAGCTGATGGTGGTTAATAATGGTTATTATTAAATAAATTATTTTAGAAGAATAGGGTACCTACGTTCTTCCATCTTACAGTTATGTATCAGAAAACAAGTTTAAAGTGACTTTTATAAAAACAGTAATAATTATTTTCTTCCAGTCGGTCTAAGCATACCCTTTTTACTTACAAGAAACTCAAGCAAAGTACAAATAAAAGAAAAGCGTGTTCTTTTTTCTTTCGTTCTTATACTCCGTTGACAAATGTTGGAAACGTATACAAAGTCATGTACCGAGAAACACAAGTGTGCGCTCATAATTAACACTGTTTTTATATAAAACACAAAAGATACACAAGCTTCTGTTGTGACATCTAATTATTGTTGCCTATTTAATTAAATCGAATGGCATCACGCTACGCTCCATAGATCCGTAAAACATTTCTTCGTAAAAACTATATTTTTTAATAATTTACCAGTAAACAGCTATATTTGAGATCATATCGAAGTGGGTCAAACTTGCGCCGTTTTGTTTGGCAATAATGGTGATAACATCTTAATTGAAGGAAATTTTGCGACTTATATTTAAATAATCGAAGGTTATTATTAATTTAAAAAAAAGTGATCCATACAGGATAGACCGATCATCGGCTTATTTCAGTACATTACATTCTAATGGTTATCCAGGGTTAGAATTTATTATGTACATAATAAAGAGTATTATATTCTATAGTATCTTTGCCCCTTTAAACTAAGCGTGAAATAATAAAATGCTGGATATGTATTATTTTTGTAAGTTGGTTAAAGATTGTTCTTACTCGACTCTTTTACACGTCAGTTTATTTGACGAAAATAAGCCAAATATTATTTGTAACCATATTTTCGGGATGTTTTTCTCTTAGTGAAATTGCAAATGTTCCATTAGTTCGCACGGATATTGAACTTTAAACAAGCATAACGCTTGCCTACCCTCTCTATAGAATAGCTACAATTTAGTATGAAAGGTCGTCGTGTTGGCAGATTCAATTACAACAATATTCTATGATATTAAAAAGAGTTTTTTCAAGCAAAATGAATGTTTTACCGAATTACCTACCCACAAGTTAGAAAGTACTCACGTAAAGCTTTTGAAAATACGAACAGAAATATATAATAACATATCGACAAGTTACATGTTTAGGTAAGGTAAAAAGTAATCTAAAATGTCAAGCATCAAGCTTCATGCAAAACTGTTTATTTCTTTCTAAATTAAACGTAACTTTACACTAAAGGCGATTAATATCTGCCTTGTTTAATAAATCACAAGTTTTATCGAACATGTTTTTTATGCCTTCCACGATACCTTCATTTTATGTGAACGTTTTGACTTGACTTTATGTTTTTACTTTGCAGTCCTTCCTTCGTTAAGAGTTCAACACTTGTTGCAACACATAACCATTTTAAACTTCATTATTTATTACTTATTACACTTTGTCATCGGAGCTTATCAAAATTTACGTTCATTTGTTTCCTTTGACGTAATAGAACAAGCTACAAAACAATGATTTATTAGTAGATTGCATCTCATTAACTTTAACTGCACGTTGATAACTCAGCATTAGAAAAATAATTATTAATTTGCGGTTCACTTATGTATGTATGACTTGAAAAAAAAAAGACAAGGTCGCAGCACATCGCAAAGCACAAACACAACAATAAGAATATTTAGCAAGTGATGATAGTGTGGGACTCACCTCATTGAACCGGGTACTTGTTGTGTTGTGTTAGCGAGTGACTTACGCGGGCTGCATGCGGCTCAGCGGAGCGTGCGGGCGCGGGCGTCGCGGGCAACAGGCGGGCGAGGAGTCGCGACGGCAGGCGGCCCTCCGTGTTGTGACTGCGCGGCCACGCAGGAACACCACTAATTGAAAGGCGCGAAATGCCTTACTCGTAGGACACGAGTGGTTTAGGAGGTGTTAGACGGCGGCGGGTAACGCTCACCTGAGTTGTCGACGGTGGAGTCCAGTCGGCCACTGCTACGTTCTCGACCGCGGTGCGACTGAGTCGCGCGCTCACCCGCCATTCACTTTTATACACTTCCCCTTCTCGGAGGACTCCGCAACATTTTTCTTTTCTGTGAAAGACCTACAGGTCCTGGGTACCGTTGACCCGTGACGACAACGGCATACTCACCGAGCCTATCCTTGTAAAAACAATATTGTCTCGAAATTTGCAGGTCAAGTGCGCTCAACGTGCTACATAAAAGGCAGATACAGTGCCTACATACATTATTGTTCTAAAGTTTTATAAAATAGTAGCGTAATCTTTTCAGGTGCCTGCCTACGTATATAATAGCTATTTATGTAGGCTATGGGTACGTACTTTTTGTAATGTTAATTTAATTCAGTCCGTACCCTGCGGACTGGGTGGAATCACAAATGCTACTAAAGTTACAAGTATCATTAATAAATTAAAATAGGTAACTTTAGTACTTTTGGGTGTACTAGGTATAGGGCACGTCTGCTTAACCCTGTGGGGAAACAAGGCGTGATGTTATGTTTAATTGTGTTAATTTTAGAAATATTCTCAATATTTATATAAATAATCTGCTCAAGACGAAGAGCAATTTTATAAATCTTCTGTGTAGTAAGATACGAATAAAAACAAAGGCTCACATATCTGCACGTTTCATAAAAACGTATCCAAATATCGTAAGAATGTGGCCGTCAGTTAGGATGGTTATTTATGGCGTATGCGCCATTCGCCATTTATGCGCCACATTCAATGTAGATTTTCTTTATGATAACCGTATCATAAAGAAAATCTAATAGCTTCTTCTCCAAATTATCATTACATTGACATTGCTTTTGTAAACACATAGGTAAGTACATGAATTCACTTTCGTTCCTCCATTTTATTTAAGTAGGTATGTTATTTTACCTCACAGTTATTAATCATTTGTTTCTTAATTGGTTATAATTTTATGTAAATCTCATATCGCGTCTCATTTTCTCAGTAAATGACTACTTGCTCGTTCCGGAAAATCAGCATTTATTTAAGCTTTATTAATGTCTTCATTTCCATAGACAATTTAGCGAAACAAGGCCACTTTAGGGACCTTTACAACGATACTACCTTTTCTTCTTCCTACACAATTTGAACACGACACAATTTTGCTCTGTATTCATTTGATAGGTCATTTAAATAATGCTTTCTCATACGTAATCTTGTTCTGTTATAATGTTGGCAAAGAAGCATATTTCAAGTCATTTATTTTTGTTGAAAAACAGTAAGTAGGACAATCCAAGATTTGCGTAATAAAATATTACAAATCTGAACTCTGCGATCGGGATTCAATTCAAAATTAAAAAGTTTCACGTTTCAGTTAACCTGAAAAAAATAATGGAAAACTGATTAGATATTATCCATTACAACAGTGTGATAACTTTTGAATTTGCTTGAAAAAATATTTTTTTAGAAAACAGTAAATTACTTGATGTACACTTATAGGTAAATAAAAAAATAACAAAAGTTTTATGAGCGATTTAAGTGAAATAATTCCTTTCGTCGACACGGTGTTTAACCAATTGAATGAAGCAATCATTAACCTACAAGCTAGCGGTATCGAGGTAACAATTATTCGTAAAAGTCACATTGCGTACTTCCTTCCAAAAAAATGTAAGTATAGGTAAATGACAGGAGTCACAGTGTCGGTCATTTGAATGGTACTTCAGGCGATAGGGTGATCTATGTTGTTTCTGAATCCTGGATGGACAAGAACACTGAAAATTGGTGAATCATCACATAAAATCATCAACTTAAATGAGTTTTTAATCATAGCTTACGAACTTAGCAAACGTAAAAGGTTCGAAAGGATATCGTATGGCCGTTGTTTGGAAACTCGAACACTACTTTTCCCGACATCTGTATCTGTCTAGGGTGGTTTTTAACTGGTTTGTGACGACGCGACGACGACTACGTTTGGAACTCGGTCTAACAGCCCTCTGTGCTAGCTGATAAATAGAACTCCATCTTAATATACGATCACACTAGCTTACCTACTATATTTCTCACTAGGTTACTATCCTTAAAAAGTTATAAAAACAAAAACCCAAGTTGGCGTTTGTGTCGTAGTTACGACAAAAACGCCAACTTGTCACGCGGCTAATTTGTCTGTCTGTGATGTCTTATGTTTATGTCTTACCTTTTTAGTTAGCGTTTTTTTCATGGTTGGGTTCTAGTTTGTGTAACTTTTATTTTTATTTAAATTATTTTGAGGTTATAGTACCTATTTAAATATTTTTGAAATGGGCTAATTAAGCCCTTTCGTTTGATACCCAACATAGCATTTTTTATTTTTACATGATAAAAGGGCGCCACATTTATTTTAATTGTACGTTATATAGCCTTCACCAGCGGACTAACAAAACGCTTCCAACGATACCTCTTTTGTCAAATTATGATATGTAGTTTAGAAGTTACGAGGGAACAAATGAACATGTCCACATACCCACATACAGGTCTAAATCATAACCTTACTTTTTGCTTCGCCCTAGTCGGTTAAAACTGAGGATAGTTCTGTGTCCAGAATGACTAGCTTGCTAGCTTACTTGTACTTTCCTGCTATCCTAGCTTCTATAAAACTAGACTCGTGTAACTCAGGCATTGGGATGCAGATGTAAATATGTGTACCTGTTAACGAAATCAATTCTCTTCACAGTTCATAGCAGACGTTCATTGCCTTTTGCAGTCAATCGGCCGGTCAAATAGACCGGTCTATGTGAATGTACTTTCAACAACATACTGTTTTTAATTATAAAACATGTTTGTTTAGTAGGTACAGATTGGAAGTTAGCTGTGGTTTCTCTAGCTAGTAGTTATTTTCTCTAGTTAAGTGTCACTAACAAAGAACCCAGATAAATAATCATTATAATTCAGGTCGTATAGTCTACCTGTGTGAAAAGTGCTATATATCATCCATTTTGTATGAAATTTGGCACTTATCATTTTCCTTGCGTGCCTCACTATGTGCCAAAGGATATCGAAATGAATTCCATACAAACTCCGAATGCTAGTGCTATGAAAGCATCAACCTACCTAGGTACCTCATTGGGTTCCTAGTTTTATTATCACTACATTTATTATAAAACAAAGTCCTCCGCCGCGTCAGTCTGTTCGCGATAAACTGAAAAACTAAGTACTTCACCGATTTTCATGCTGTTTTCACCAAAATGAATAGAGTGGTTCTCGAGGAAGTTTTTGGTATATAATAACCGACATACACGCGGGCGAAGCTGCGGGCATCAGCTAGTAGTAGTTATTATAATATCTTGTCTTAAAAACACGTATTATCGGAATCGGTTTGAGAGTTTTCGAATCACATGCGTATTATTTGAAGCGAATTCTGTCATTAATTAATCTTATATCTTTACATATCTATTTATATAAATAAAACAAAGTCGGGTTTGTTCCAGCACTTACCAGGTAGGATAGGTGCGCCGTGGATAAGTACTTAGTGCTACACGTGCGAAGCTGGGGCGGGCAGCTAGCTTACAATAAATCTGAGTAATAAAACGCCATCTTCATGAGGGGAATAGCGGTGATAATCACGGAGTAACTTTACACGGCAAAATCATCACGGCGACTATTTGATGACAAATTATCGGTGTGATGATGTTGCCGTGTGGAGTTTGATGTCACGGTGAGTTAATCACTCGATGTAGGGTGGTGCCTTGGGCGCCTATATAAAGTTAAAAAATCTGGTTATAGTTGTATACAGTGTCAATGGTCGCCATATTGGCTAACCGAGCCGACATCGACAGAGCTGGGATTGTGGTCAGGTTAGTTTCAATTAAAACTCAACAGCGGAAATACACAATGTACTGTTCCAATTCCTGAACAATACACAATGTACTGTTCCAATTCCTGAACAATACACAATGTACTGTTCCAATTCCTGAACAATACACAATGTACTGTTCCAGTTCCTGAACAATACACAATGTACTGTTCCAATTCCTGAACAATACACAATGTACTGTTCCAGTTCCTGAACAATACACAATGTACTGTTCCAATTCCTGAACAAAAAGGGCGCAGCAGCCTTAGTTTGCTAGAATCCAATTTATTTACGTTGACGTAAACTTGGAAATCCCCTATAATTTATATGTATTCCTATTCTATTACTTTTTTAATTGTATGGTTTACCTTTTAACTATTAACTTAATAATTACAAGATCGTTATATTTGTTGTTACTTATTTTTAAGAGTAATGGTTTGAACGTGTGTATTTTATCACCATTGTCATTTAAATTGTTGCTTTTAATCGCGAAGATAGCTACTAAGAATACTAAGCTTTTCTGCTTTCTAAAAACATAAATTTTATCTAAAATGGAATGATTTTAATTACAATTTTTAGTGCGAAAGTATTTGTATTTTGGAAAATTTATTATTTAGGTATGTGTGTGTTATCTGCAATTTGCATAACTATAATCTTAATATAGTTATATTATCAATAAAAATTATAAACAATAATATCACACCTTCTATGCTATTTTGTGTGTTGTAGTGTATCGAGTCGGATAAGGTTGAGCTCACGACGGCTGATGCATGCGTGATGCCGTCTGTTGGGACATAGGCTTCCAGACGCCGGAGCCGGAACGACGGCGCCGCGTAGATTTTACACTCATTCTGAGATATTCTGATTTTTTTTCATGTTGCGGTTTTGTGTTGCGACGGCGATGCGGCGCATGGGTGATGTTTGTCAAACATGCGGTCCGCCGCCGGTGCGGCACCGGCGTCATGTAAAGGAAGCCTAAGGCTCCCACATTATAGGCGCGACTCCATAGCGGTACACAATTTCCGTGAATTTTTCATAGAAATTGTCTTTTTTTTTCATTTCCTCTAAGGGTTGAAATGAGTGCACAGTGCACTAACTTTCAGTAGTTTCTGTTTTATTATTTTCGAAATAAGTAATCATAAAATTTATTCTTTCTCATGGCTGGAAGGGCCGTTTTACAAAGGGACCGTATGTCCATCTGTAAGTATTTCAAAGCATTAATCTAAGTAACTTTCGGTAAGTTCTGCTTTCCTACAGTTTATTATTTCTCCTTCAGTTTTATTATCTAACTCAGTTAATTGATTCAGGCGTGATTTTGCGGAGATCCAGTATTAAGATACAATAGACGTAGATATATTTAACCAGAACACGACGTGTTGCTAGACGTAGAGTGCTCGGAGTGGCAACACGTCGTGTTCTGGTTCGCGTCTGGTCAATCGTCGTCCTGAGGATGCCTCCTTAAGAGGTGAAACACGTTTCGATTTCCTCCAAGTTTTTTTTATGACTCGTGAGAAATAGTTCAGCGGAATAGGTTACTAAATACAACGTGTAACAGAATAAGCGCAAGACCTGAAAGCAGTTTGCTCAGAATCGGCTTCTGAATCGATTTCCGTCATTATTTATATATGTTAATTTTTCATGAAAAAATCTTTTATTTAACTGAAATTAGAACCATTGCGTCATAACAAGGTAAGATATTTTATTTAAGGAAATTTAAGCCTTATCTCAAAATAATAAAGCCTATTTTAATGCATAACCAAATTTGTAATACGCTCATAGCTATCCTATGTATAGTGCGCGTTAAATAAAGTAGTTTATTTAAGGTGTGGTTTAATTGAATTAAATTACAGATATTATTTAAGTCTTATAATTTAATATTCAAATTGGGGTGTATGAGCTCTTGCGTTTATTCCGTTACACGTTGTATATCTACGTCTATTGTATCATATCTAACTCAGTTATCCTTGAATTTCTGTATCGTAACGAATTTAAGGCTACTTTTTTAACTTCAACGACCTTTATTTAGAAATACACTGTCGCGAAGGTACCAGTGACAGAGACAACGCTCTACAAATACGTTTTTTTTTTTTCAAAAACTGTGTATTCTTTGATCGTGTGAATCCTATTGCAGTCCATTTTGCACTTTCGGCATAGAGAGAATTCAGCGGGGTAACGCGTTTTTGCTCGGTTCTCACAAAACAAAACGAATCGTTTTACTTACCCATGGTAAAAAAAAATGTTGCTGAACTGACATATAAAATAAATAGATTCATAAGCTAATTTGACCTGTGATAGTTACTTCCAAATGGGAGAGTCAAAGCTAATGAAGCAAAGACCTTATCTTTGCTTCATTATTGGTAAAAATACAAGATTTTTAATTTTAACCAATAACGGTCCGCAAATCGTAGGAATGGCAATGTTATCCATTATCTATGACAGACGAGTTTTTCAAACATTAGAACCAACGGGCTGTAGATTTCCTTCAAAAACCTTTGGACTATTGCGTAAATTGTGTTACGCGATGGGGTGCAGGTCGGCATCAATATCCCTCGAGCTTGGTGTTAAATCTTTTTAGGATCCAACAGTCAAACATGTTCGTAGCCTTTTGTAAATGATATCATGCCCGGAAACATCAAACTGGCTTGAGAACCCACTAATGAGAGTGGAGGATTAATGAATACGGATCCTGTTTATTCAATTCAAAATCAACACCAGAAATAAAACAATTCGCTTTCGCTTATTACTTTCTTTTCTATTTACTTGTAAAATAAAATGATTTTATAATGTAGAATGGCTTGTTGTTTTGTTTCACCAAATATAAGTAAGCAGATGCCTTTATAGCCAAGGGCGAGTGCCCTACTATTGTCTCCTAACACGTGAATTATTATTGAATTAATAACATTCAGTCAAATTCACGTGAATAAATAACATTCAGTCAAAAAAGAATCGGGAATGGATGATTTGTTTAACGTTCCAAAATCATTTTTTTGTTGTTGTTAGATTGGCGCAACTGTTTTCCATTTTGACGCGAGGTTTCGGTTGCATCTGTTATTTAGATTAAATACAGTGCTGTTTTTAGTTATATCATAATATCTAGTGTGTATTGCGAATTTCATATAATGGACAAAAACATCGAACAAGGAGTTTGTCTTAAATTTTGCATCGCCAATAGACTTTTGTGTTCGGGGTCTCTGAAAATGTTACAGAAGGCGGTGAATCGACTTTATCAAAAACACGTGCTTAAAAGTGGTACAAAGCGTTCAAAGGCGGTCGAGATGTGATGAAAGATTTGCGTCGCTCTGGTAGGCCATCAACGTTTGCAACTGAAGTTAACATTTTTGACCAAAAGCTCAACAAATACCATCGAGCAACCACCTTGTTCATCAGAAATGGCTCCAGCGGACTTCTAGCTTTTTCCTAAACTCAAATTACCACTTCGTGGCACCCGTTTTCATTCGATAGAAGACTATAAGAAAATTCGCGGCGAGGATTGAACTCGATTCCGGAAAAAGCGTTTAAAAAATGTTTTGATGATTGGATTTTTCGTTGGCGTTGTTCTGAACGAGCATACTTGGTGATAAAATAAATTTTGATGAATAACTAACATTTTGTGAATTATGGATCTTTTCCCGGTACTTTCTTGACAGAGTAGTATGTATGAATAAAGAAATATATATGTATGAATAAACAAATAACAAAGTTTTTAGGTTACTGAACGGTTCCTTGTTGTGGAAAACGCCGATAAACTGGTTGTGACTTCGTGAGACAACAAAGTCTGTTTTTCCGGTTTAGAGTATCTTTATAAAAGCATCTAATTGAATATTACCGGGACCGTTAATACTACTTCTAACACAAAGAAGAGCGAGGTTTATTTGATTAATATCATAGGTAAGTAAGTTTTAAATGTTTAGTTCCTAGCACATTGTTTGGGGACCCCAAGCTAAGCCTAGGTACCGTTAAAATCTAAAATACATAATTACCAGTATGTTCGTGAAACACGTTGTTTCGGTGAAAAAATAAATAATAAACTATGATTTATAGCTTATCGGGATCTCTCAGATCGTCTACCTATAAACACAGTTCTATTCTGGTTTTAGAAAGTGTTTTAAGTAGGTATTTTTAAAATTGACCTTGTTTTGGTCCTCGATTTGGTATATTTTTACTACACATTCGATTATTTATTTCAACTTCCAAAAGAAGTTCGAAAGTTATGTTAATTCATCTTTACATACTGAGACTTCTCCGTGCCTCGGAAAGCACGTTAAGCCGTTGATCCCGGCTGTCATTCGTAGATCTTTGACAGACGTTACGGGTCGTCAGAAGCCCGTAATTCTGACAACCAGTCTTACCAAGGGGTATCATATTACCCAGTTACTGGGTTGTGGAGGTCAAATAGGCAGTCGCTCCATGTAAAATACTGGTATTCAGCTGTATCCGGTTAGACTGGAAGCCGACTCCAACATATGTAGTTGGGAAAAGGCTAGGCAGGTTGATTTATTCAGCCGGAGGCTTGATGACCCCATTTTATTGCGAAAAGTAGTGTTTTTCTTGAGGCCGTGCAACCTGCTTGCTATTGTACGAGTGTTACGCATAATTACTACGTATTGTTTTGACGAGGTTTGCAATGCCGACCGGGCAGTACAAACTTAGCCTAGAAATGTACTCGTAGATTCATAAGTCTTTTTTCTTTGGATTCTTGGTAAGTGCCTAGAATTTAAAATTGTGATAACGATCATGCTGAATCACCAGCTAACCGCAAATCTAGGCATACGCAGGCAGCTATCAGGCTAGGCAGCGATCAGCAAGATCGCTGACCCTAAGACTACATGATAACAAAGTTGCAATATGTTTCAATGTAGATAAAAAGGCAGTCACTCCTTTTTTCACACTACAGCACTGCATATGCTGGGATTCCGTCATAGCTTCTGCATCACCCACTTTATGTTTTCACACGGTGCCATCCTCCGGATTTTCCGTTGACATATCTTATTACATAACATTAAATTTCTTCTGTGTTTCATTGGAAAACTGTGGTCAAACTGCTCAACAGTATGATGACGTAAATCCTGAAAACGCGTTACATCACACGGCTGTGTCAAAGGTTTGCATGCTGTACAGTAACTACTAACCGTTACAGCGACTGCTGAATAGCTGATAAGCGGCCAGATACGCAGACCGCAGCGGCTTTCAACGTTTATGTTATTTTTACAAAAAAAGGTAGCCATCTTCAGTATAGAAGATTACTCCACTTATGAAATATCATTCGCACAAATAATTATGCCCTGATGTTAAAGCAATTGATTTTAAATTTAAATAACAAATTTAACGAATTATAACGTCCGACTTCATAAAACATCCTTAAAATAATGAAGTGCTTGTTCGAACTTACCGGAATTGTGATATTAAAATTATAAAACTGCTCACTAATATAATTAAATAATGTGTAATAAGAGGATTTATTGTTAAACCTTTAATGCCGTTTCTTTTATTAGCAGCTTTATTTTTTTTTTATTAGATGACATTGGATTTACCAACGTATAATGCTTTGTTTAATTAAAATAATTATGTAATATATTTAATTGATTCATTAATTGATTAATTGATTGTTTTTTTGAACTTGATTTGTTTTTCTTGAAGAAGCCATTAAAATATTTATATTGTTATTGTCTTAATATGTAAGAAATTAATCATTACTGTTTTATCTATAGGATGGCTACGCATCAGGGATGTCTCTGATGTTGCAGATATTGACCAGAGAAAAGAACATAATTTATTTAGAGTAATTATATACATATAGTAATTATAAATAAAACATAACATTACAAAAAAAAAAATCCCTTCAGATTATCTCCACTCAATATTATCGAGGTAATCGATTTCGATGCTCGTTAATTACTAATTAGCAAATCGTACATACCTTACAATCACAAAAGCACTAGGCTGAGACTGCCAACGCACTTGCTAGATAACGCACTTCGAAGGCCTTAGGTAGATGGCCTGGCTAGCTAATCGGGAATTTAAGGTAAACTTGGTTTCTACATAAAGCTATGTAAACTACAATGCCAAAAACTGGTTATTGATAAATTTTCTGATCCCTTTTGTGTTCCTGAATTTCAGGTAGGTACTTAGTAAGGAGGACCCAAGACCAGCTCAGAAAGATGAGTTGACATACGTCAACACTTCTCTCTATCTTCCTTAATTTTCTCTTTCTTGGGCCACCTTGATTCA
The DNA here is from genome assembly GCA_949152455.1 of Lithophane leautieri. Lineage (NCBI taxonomy): Eukaryota > Metazoa > Arthropoda > Insecta > Lepidoptera > Noctuidae > Lithophane > Lithophane leautieri. Next base: position 13,869,697 of record OX424458.1, on the reverse strand, counting down.
GCCCTCGTGGTACGTGCTGCAGTGCTGAACACTTGTTAAGCACATACCACGAGGGCTGAATCAAGGTGGCCCAAAGAAAAGAGTTTATTCATGGAGTATTTGGGGCGCCCTTTACCCAGTAGTAGCTACAAAAGAAAAAGAGTCTGGTGTGGTCCATTATTCCTTTATTAGAGAAATACTCATTGGTGCACACCGTCTAGGTGAGTTTTTGGACTCCTACAAACTGAAACCCTATGGTGTTCTTAATGATACAATAATAATATGCTTTACTCACGCATTCTTCGCGCCCATGAATAACTTAAAAAATATATGGGCATTTATGTACTTATTAGCAAAGAATAAACATGACAAATGGACAATGAAAAGAACCATTACGTTTCTTTGTAGCTGTACTGGATTCATATTCATATTACAAATGCAAAACTAACTCTGTTTGTTACCTTTCCACGCCTGAGCGGCCACTTTGGCACCCAGCATGACCTGGGTTAGGACATAGAAAACTTTTTACACCGCCGTTAGTGCGTTCTTGTTGGATAATTTCCGAACTTCACTCGTGCGGAGCCGGGGGCAAAAGCTATTGTTATCATAAATATAATTTTCCTTTATAACGTTTATGAATTTGTGTCGTTTCCTTCGAACAATTCAATTTACCGCAACTGAGTTATCGTCACTCCTTTACAAAAATCAATTACAGCACGAATGTCGTCAATCAATTTATGAATCATGTTTTTAAATCCAAAACAAAATTACACTGGCCATTATAGTTTTATAATCAATGTTTTATTAGAATTACGAAATAAGGATTTTTTTATTGAGCAGGATGACGGTGTCTTCTACTTATTATCATCAATAATTCTGTCTGGAATCACTCAATACTTAGCCTCCTTTTCTTTACGCCATTCTCCATCCGGTTCCATGCATATCGACGATGTTACCATGCCTAGGTGCTTTTAGGCAACCTGGATTTCTATGGCCTGACGTTGGTCACAATTTTATCAAAATCTTACTTCACCGATCATCTCCACGTCTAGCAAGATATCCTGTGTGTGGGTAGTATGAAATGTTTACTGTTAAATCTGAATTGGGCTAAGATCTGGGCCGGGTTAATCAGTAATCAGTCAAAGAAATAGGTAGCTACCTGCTTACGCCAAAACTATCAGGCACCACGGTTATCGCTTTGGCTCGTTTTCCATCATGAGAGCAAGGATGGCCTCACACTATCCCTTCTCCCACGATGGAAAAACAATGAATCGACTGTTGTATCGTAATGTTGTTTTTTGGACACAACTCACCCGGCTGTATGATGCAGAATGTCTGCTGATCTTAAAAGTAAGCAAAGACAATAAATAATGTCAACGTAATAATTTTTATTCTAAACAGCTTGTTTGAATGGAAGGAAGTTTACACAAAACAACTACACTTTTGACCGCGAAGGAAGTATTAGGTAGGTATCCATAACATATCGCCTTGTTTCTCGAAGGTAACTGAGTGTACATTATGCAAATAAATAAAATAAACACAGTCTGTAATTTATACAAGCAGATGGCAAAAGACGTAGAGGTCGGAGCACAAAACGGTGCAGTGATCGGATCAAATATCCGAGTAATTGCATACCTATCAGCGCCGCACTCCACCACTGGTCATAACAGACGGAGAATAACCGTTGCCAAATTGAAACGGAGTCACGATTCTCAGCAGTGAGAGACCGTTTAGGAAGATGGAGAGAGATAATTTTTTACTTTATTTCTTTATTGGCTTTCAGAAAGATGAACTCGGCATCTACCAACAGAACCGCTGTAGATGCGGTTAGAGCAAAAGATACTGAGGCCGAGATCTATAAACGTTAGTTACTTAGCGCTGGATCAGACACGCTCCCGTCTCTTTGTAGCACATTGCAGTTTGACAGTTGTGCGACAGTAATAGAAATAACGCTCACCCAAAGTGCGTGCTAATAGTAACGTTTCTAGATCTCGGCCTGAATATCATCCCCTTCAAAACTTACACCTAGGTACTTACTAAACTAGGGAACACTCTTCGATTATATGATTACCCACAGTTTTGTCCTGTCACTCAATTATTCACAATTCATTATTCATTCAAATCTGTCAACGGATCAGTGGGGAAACCTTATTTTCAATATAATTGAATTATATCCCGTGTCCATGCAAATGTTCTGCATTATTAGATTAATTTCATGAACTTTATAGAATAGGGTTGAAGTACTCGATGTTATTAGCATTGATCATTATTTATTATTGTAAACCGTGATGACTTGACTAAAGAAAACGTCGTCTCTGATAAAGTTTCGGTGTTTTGTCTTTGTGCTTACAACAACAACAACAATAACATAGGACAAGCCGGAACCATCTATTAAAGTTATAAATTAAATCAACATTAATATGTCACGTAAGAATAGTCAACCTCGCAAGTGTTTTACTACTTTTGACCACAATTCTAACTTCACTAAGACTTAGCGCAAACGAGCCATCGAACACAGTCACCGACGGCTGTCATCTCTTGCTGCGGTGTTGAGTACTGACGTAGTGGGTGTGCGACGAATCCATACAAAACGTATGAAAAAGAATGTGAACTGCTTGTCGCTCGGCTGCCGGTAGCTGTGGCTGGTAACATAATTTAATCTTTGTTACATAAGAAGTGGTTACAAATTGTGTGAAGTCTCTGACTCTTATACTAGGTGGGTTACTTGTGTTACAAGAGCCAGTGCTCTCCCGGGAGGAAATACTATTGAACTTATGCAATAAGATTAACAAGGAAAAACATAAAAATAAAAATAATACTAAATAATAAAAATAACATAACATCACGCCTGTATTCACCGAAGGGCTAGGCAGAGATAAAATAATAAAAAATGGTGATAAATAGCCGTGTGTGTGTGTGTGTGTATGTATGTGTGTGGTAGCTTGTTTGCGCCTACCCTAAAGTTGAAACTATCTACTGTCACAAATGTCGTTTTATGACTTATAAAAGAAACCTTAGGATAGTTAAACATTTACAAGGTCGACTATACAACAGTATTTTTGCATCGAACATAGATCAGTAAAGTTTATGAACCATTACAATAAACATGCAAGCCCATTGAGCGACCTTTTGCAATATCATAAACCAAAGTTGGTATTGGTCACTTTCAATAGTAGTTGAGGTTGATCTGTGCAAGAAATATACAAGACTAGATGTACCCCGCGGTTTCACCCGCCTCGCTCGGCTCCTAAAGATCGTAGTATCATGTTATGTTAAATAACCTTCCTCAATAATTAGGCTTCCAAAAGCAAATTTATTTTTTCAAATCCAACTGTTAATTCTAGAGACTAGCGCGTTCAAACAAACAAACTTTTCAGCTATATTATATTAGTATACAACGTGTAACGGAATAAACGCAAGAGCTCATACACTCCAATTTTAATATTAAATTATAAGACTAAAATAATATCTGTAATTTAATTTAATTAAACCACATCTTAAATTAACTATTTTATTTAACTCGCACTACACATAGGATAGCTATGAGCGTATTACAAATTTGGTTATGCATTTAAATAGGCTTTATTTCTTTGAGATAAGGCTTACATTTCCTTAAATAAAATATCCTACTACCTTGTTATGACGCAGTGGTTCTAATTTCAGTTAAATAAAATAATTTTTCATTAATAATTAACATATATAAATAATGACGGAAATCGATTCAGAAGCCGATTCTGAGCAAACTACTTTCAGGTCTTGCGCTTATTCTGTTACACGTTGTATATAATATATAAAATCCAATATAACCAAACAATGCAGTGATCAACAATTAGATTAAATAGGGGAACATTAAAAAAAAAAATTGGTAGACGATTATGTACCTACTAGCAAACAAGATAAGAAATATGAATTAAGAAATATAACGTAAAGAAACCTGAATAAAATAACCTGAATTGTATTTTTTTTTTACTTTGATATATCTGTCTGGAGTAAAGTTGGTGCAAGCTACTGCCATTAAATCCTGGAGATGTTCATCGGTAAGTCGAGATCGATACTTGGAAAATGCGGCTTCACAAATATTATGTTGTTGTGACTGTTTACTTAACGGATACAGAACTTATATACATAGACGTTCTGGATCCGGACTGTACTGCGCCATTTGATGACTCCTGTGATAAAACAATTTAAACATCGCGAAGATTGAAATTTGACAAATACTGTGAGCATCAATATTGGTGCAATAAAAAGGCATGTGCAATATGCACAGAGAAATTGCTCGTGCATGAGAATACACGTCAACAAATAAAGTACCGACAAGTTCACTTCATAACCCTAATCACGTAATTACCTCCGGTTTTAACAATCTATTGGTGCGTTAGCTTTTGCCCGCAACATCACCGGCATGGAGGTCGGTAATTTTCCCACGGGAACGTATTACCGGAATAAGAAGTCTTAACCTAGGTCATGGCCTATCTGTGTGCCAAATGTCATTCAAATCCGTAAAAGAGAGAAAAACGGACAGACAGAGTTACTTGCATATTGATAATATTAAGTACCTACCTATGTGGCTAGTAATAGGGACCAACAATGCTTGCAACGTAGTACACTTATTATATTGTTAGCCGCTTGCTTCACTGAGGCTGCGTTCACGCATGCGCGATTTTTTCGGCGCGAAAGCGCGCGCGTTTTGCCTACGAGTCGCTTCCTCCTCAGAAAGTTTGGAATTTAATAGATAGTCCTTTGTTTCAATGTACATTTTTTATCGATGTAAAGTACACGCGCACGCTCAGCGCCCGAATAGCTATTGCGTAATACACGCGTCGCAATCGCACACAACGCTCGCGCCGCCTTCAATCTCCCGGCTTTCGCGTAATTGCAATTTGAGATCTTTTGATGTGTCATAAGTCTCAAATTATATACAATAAACAAATCGAGTTAGACGCGGGTGCTAACGCGCGTGGCGTGCGCTTAGCGGGCGCGTATCCTCTGAACAGGCCCTCATGCAATGAATCTGTCAAAATAATGACAGTCCTGCCTGCACCCTTTGTTACCTTCAATTGACACTCATTGTGAAGGCATCAAGGCATCACGCAACTGCTGCCTAGATTTTCAATTAATTGAGCCTAGCTACGTACTGCCCCTCTTTTAGGATCTACCTACTGAAAGATATTCCTATCTATTAAGTACTTTTCTTACACTATTAGGAATAAAGTGACATTTCCGCTCCTAACTTAGAATAAAAGGCCTCCTCCGCCCAATTTTCTAGGATTCAGTTAACTAAACGAAGTAAAATCTTGATTGATCTACTATTTTCTCATTTCCAAATGTGCTGGCGGTTTTCAGTTTAACAGGACTAAACTGAACTGGGCTCGGGCTAAATACTTCTACGCAAACTTCCATTTGTCATCAGCTATCTAATTATTATCGATTAAAAGAATAACAGCAGGAGCTCGTGGTTAAGTAATAAAAGCCACACGGGTCGATCCAACAGGTTAAGCTACGCTTGCCGGGTTTGGTTAGTGCATGGGTCATCTTTACATACTGAGACTTCTCCGTGCCTCGGAAAGCACGTTAAGCCGTTGATCCCGGCTGTCATTCGTGGATCTAACAGTCGTTACGGTTCGTCAGAAGCCCGAAAGTCTGACGACCAGTCTTACCAAGGGGTATTACCGTGGTACGGGTTGTGGAGGTCAGATAGGATAAAATACTGGTATTTAGCTGCATCCGGTTAGACTGAAAGCCGACCCCAACACAGTTGGGAAAAGGCTAGGCAGATTGATTGATGTAAAAGAATAGCAGCAGTCCTGTTATAAGCCGATTGAAATATTTTTTAATATGGCTTTTTTTAAACCCTGCACTTGTTTTTGTTCTACAATATTCTACAGCTTCAATCACGTACCTAATACGAAGTGGCCAAAATATAAGTAGATAGGCAATTCTCAAAGTAAACCCGCTGCTGAAATGATTACAAATGTGTTAAGCACTACTTATTTTTTACAAACAAAGCCACCGTTTTCGTTAAGAACAGAGCTGTATTTAAACTAACTAGTGTTATATTAAGAGTGCCAAAATCTTAAAAGTCATTTGAATTAAATGACTGCACAAAACTAACGACCGATTTACGTAGGTAAACAGCGTTCGGTATTCAGTACAATGATTACTGAAATAATATTACGAGAAGACTGAACAAATACATATAAGGAATTCTCTAAATAATAACGCCGTGACACATGGAATAAGTGTCATGGGTATATTGTATTTTAAGGAAAAAAACAATAAATTTCCTAAACTCAGCCTGCAAGCTGAAATCAAAATCAAAAGTCATTTATTTAAACTAGGCTGAGAATCAGCACTTTTCGAACGTCAAAATTAAATAAGACAGTCCCCCAAAAACGCCACCCCTTCACCACTTCCTAGTGCTTTAGCTGGGAAGAAGAAGTGGCGCAATAAACACCCCAGCAGCAAGGCAGTCAGTTCAGTAAGAAAAAAGAAAAGAAACTGTTGTTCATTAGTTACTACATTTCAGATGTTATTAAAAGGATTTCTGTGGTTTTCAATGACAGCTTAGAATACTCGTTGAATCGATTTCCAAATGTAAACAATAAAAGATAAAAGAAACATTGTCAGTTTGCCAACAATAAGTTTTCTGTTAGAAGTAGTACATGGGATCCATCCTTGTTGCTGACAGCATAGTAAACTATCGGAAAGGTCATTGGTCAGCGCAGCCTATGCATACCAATGAGCGTACCGTTCACGTTTCCGCAAAACACTTCCAGTAACGTTATATACACAAGTACACACACACTTCACCAAACTTGAACGATCAATGAATTTCTGAATTTACCTCATTTGCAAGATCCATAATTAACATCGTCTCAGTATTAATTTCGGAGTCATGTGTAGGTAATAAAACCCTTGCCACAGCTCATTACCAAAAATACGAGCTGTCAATAGTAATTGGAGTAAGTTTATTAATGAGCGGTAAAGTCGATGTTTGGAGGCAATATTATAGTGTTTTTTCTATGCTCTACAAATAGGCTTCCTATTTACGGTAGGATCTTGATCTCTATTCAAAATTTAGGTTACATAAACAGCCTAGTTTCTATAGAAATTCTCTCAACGGTGTTTTTTTTTTTTTTTTTTCATCCCATCTATTCGAAAAGGACGACTTGGTTCGCCTTTAAGTGCACCGAAAGGTGGTGTTTTCTATAAGAAACTTTTAGCGGACAGTAATGAGTTTTTGATCCTCTTTATAAGTACGCGGCAAAAAATAAGTGCGCCGCAATTATCTTTTCTCAAACATGCTTGGAAATTCGAGCATTATTTTGACAACCTTCTTCGAGATAAATCTAAATTGCTGTACTGGTAAAAAACATGTGACGATGCGGCCAGCAAAGTTACTATGAAAATCCATATCTGGCGTGTTTAGCGGCCAAATAAATTACTATGAAAACTCATATCTGTCGTGTTATTTAAAAATGGAACGAACTTTTTACTTCATTACACGGCAACCAAGGAGGTAACTTATCAAAGATTTTATTTAAATTTCGAATTGGCTTGCAAATAGAACAAAGAAGAAACAAATTAACATATTGGCATTAATCATGAAAAATGATAGTTGTTCGTCATTGATTCTGGAATTTCTATTTAATTTACTCAGTTTAAATTTCCGCGCGTTGTTTGAGAAAAGTACTATACAAGCCTTGGCCGCAATCAGGAATTGATGGACTCACGTATGAGTGCCTCGGCTTCGCCTCAGCCCTCATTTTCACAATCCCCTTATTGCTGGCCGCGATAGTAATGTACTATTGCCAAGCACTTTTTGAATTTGGAACATCTTATCAGTGCCAAAGAAATCGTACGCAAGTAGGTATTGTTTGAATAAAGACTGGCTGGTACGACGGCCCATAGTAGCGCCGTATGGGTACTGGGAAGTGTTAGGACCAACGTAAAATAAAATGAATCTGCATAGCCTTTTCCCAACTATGTTGGGGTCGACTTCCAGTCTAACTGGATTCAGCATTTAGAGATTGAGGAACAGGGTGGAAAGTTCACTCATCCTCTACTGAAAAGGGAGGATACTCCGACCAAACGGGTGTCTTGTCTGGCGGGCAACTGCCCAACTATGGATGTTGGAATCTTGTATAATGTTGATCGCGCGGTAAACTCCCATTGCGCGATGCAGGATTTTGTGTTATGTACTACACAAAAAGATACATAATTTATCGGAATAATTAGGACTTCCGAAATTAAAATAAATATTCACTTTTTAGTGTTTTTTTTTTTGGAAGTCGGTTGTTTTTTTTCTGAGTTTATTTTGGACATGACTGACATCGGTGAGGGAAAACATGATGGGGAAACCTGAACTTGTAGTTAATAATTATAAGCCTGTAATAGCCAACCCGTCTTCAGCAAGCGTGGTTAAAATATGAGGCGCCTTTTATTTTCTCATAGTGGGTGATGAAAAGTAGAGTGTATCTCTCCGGCGCAAAATATATTTTTGGCTCAGGCGATGTACTTTGAATGCCTCGCTACGTTTAGGATTCTACTAAAGAATCCCTTGCTACGCTCGGGATTCTATTCTAGAATCCCTCACTTCGCTCAGGATTAAAAAAAGCGCCCTCGCCGTAAAAATATTATTTTGCTCCCTTATGATACAATCTACTATTACATAACTCCTTGACATAATCATCTCATTGTTTGACATTTATATAAAAATATATCTACGCTGACATATCCGATCGATATGGTTTAAGTTTATCTTCAATTTAGTCTATTAACTGCTCCCAAATTACCATGTTTATTTTTTTTTTACATTCATCGCTGACAGACATAATAATAATCATAGTATTATTTGACATTATATACCTACTATTTAATTTCAACTCTATAGTAGTGGCTTTTGCGGACATGTTAATTATTCAGATTTGTTACAGTTGTAATGGCAATCATGTCATTTGGTTTAAATAGGTTTTTATCTGTAGTATCTTATTTATCGTATATAGATTCTTTTCTACCTTGTGAATGTGAGAACGTCGTAGGCTTAGTGAACTGTAGAGTTTTATTTTTAATTTTAATTTTTTTTTATGAACTTTACCTGGAACTTTTTGAAAGGCCTACACTGTCCTCCCATAACTATTAACACTGTAATTCGAAAATATTGTAAAAGCTAATTATCTTTTAAAAGAATAACCATGGAGTTTCTTGCCGGCTCTTCTCCATAGGAAACGACCAATTGGAACCCTGCACCTAGTTTCTGACGTTTCATAAGTGCCCATTAGGATTATGTGAAATAAAATATTTTGATTGATTTGATTTGATTTTAATTTCAAGTCTTTATTAGTGGCTTTTGTGGACATGATATTTATTCAGATTTGTTACAGTTGTAATGGCAATCATGTCCTTTGGTTTAAATAGGTTTTAATTTTCATGATTTTATTTATCATTTATTATAGATTATTTTCTATTTTGTTAAGTACCCCGTACTTGTTAAAAGGCCTACACTATTGTATTGTAGGACCACCGCGTAAGCTTCTTCTAGCAAATAAAAAGAATTTTCAATATTAGTCCACATTTGAGGACAATATCATTTAAAAAAAACATACAGTCGAACATATGACCTCCTCCTTTTTTGAAGTCGGTTAAAAACTGAATCGAAAGGAAATACGAAGTGAATAGTAAACGAGAAATAAATTTCAATTTCCTACTCGTCACAAGTTCAACGTTATTCCAAAACTTCCTGTTACGTCTGCGCGGGGGATGTTCAGCTCATTCAGAGTGGAAAACCTCGGTTTCCTGTGACCTGTTCACATGAAAGTGTGACATTGGCAGTGAAGCGAGTAACCGAGTCGCGACATTTGCGACCTATAGGTCGGTAGGTCCAGCATCACATGCATAACAGATCGTTTGTATAGGTAGGTGGTTGATGCCGCAGACTACTCGTTCCGAGAGGCTTTTCATTTCCTGCTGTCATGTCACCTTCCTCGCGCTGCATCGCCACCACCCCGCGTAGTTTTAACTTTGACATGACATGTCAAGTTCAAAACTATACGTGTCCGAGATGCTTTACGTATTTAGGCACATTGATCACAAAAGTATGTAACCATCAGAAAATAACAAAGTATCTAGTTTTAGATAATGTAGCAATTACACAGTAATATTGTTAACAGAAAAATAAACATTGTGCATATAATACTGGCTGTTGTGTTAACAAACAACATCAAGTAAGACAATTTGATATCATAAAAATCGTTTACTTTAAGGGTGATGTTTTGTATGGAAATTCTTTTATAAAATTAAGCATGCATTTTCGCGGTTATTGAACCTAGGGGCCAAGTTTAGATGTTTACGGAAAAGATGATGATGACGAATATTGATTATTATTTTTTAAATGTCTTTGACATATCTCGGGACCCTGGGGTCCCGGACCTTTGGAAGGCGTACGAGGGGCCGAAGCCAACTCGCAGAAGCCCGTTAGACATCCATAATGAAATGGGGCACCAACCGACGATTATCCCTGTTCGCACTATGCAAGGGCACCCAAGGACAACCCCCGGTTGGTGTAGGACTATTCCAGGATATGGAAATAAAATAATGATATTGAACTATGGGTTTGGGTGGCTAAAGTGGACTGGTAAGCTGGAACTATGGAAGGACTATGGGCCCTGCCTGATCAATGTTTTATTTAAACACGAATAAAAATGGCAGGGGGTGACTTGCACACTCAATAATGGGCCCCCGAAAACGGTCGCTAGCACATAGTGACGTAGCGACAAGGAGGCAACACTTCCTGAGGTGCTTGAGAGGAGTGGAGAGGTATTCCACGGCTATCAGGACAATCCCGGAAGTACGGTCAAGATCCCTACCAGCATCTTACTGGAATACTTCCTTCCTCCGAGCACATTTGCTCTAGCGAATCTCCACTCAAGCCGGCCAATCAAGACAAGAATGAGGTGGGAGCTCTGTTCCTCGTCAGTGTTCACTCCAGCCGTCCAATAAAGGCAAGCCAGAGGTGAGGAACAAGACTTCTCCCGGGAGGTAGGGTCCGTGGGGTCGCTACTGCCCAACAGCTCGCCACATGCTGCCCTGCGGGTTTTTGTATCTCTCTTGGTCTGGCTCCTCATCCTAGACCAGTTCCGGCAAAGTAAACTCTACCGGCATGGACCTAGAGTTCGGAGCACGCAAGCCCCACCACGACGTCAACGTAGAGATACGGCGGTGGGGTTATTATTATTATTATTGCGTTTCTTTAGTCATGTGGCTAGGGTGAAGAAATGTTGATAAAAGACAACTAAACTTGACAAAATACGACATAATTTTTTATTGATAAAATAATAATCTTAACATGGTAGCATAAAGTGAGGCTTTCGGTCAAGCTCCTTTAAGAAAATAAAACCTAAAAGCAAAATCATTTTTGATTATGGAGGGAAAACATCACTTGGTCGTAACGTGCGGCGTTTTGAAACTTATTAACTTTGGACTAGAGATTACTGCCCATATTCGGTTTTTTTCTTGTTTGAAGCATTTTCACTGCTTTTTTGTAACTTTTGTGACTCTGAAGCGTAAGGTGTGTCACGTCGTCTCGATTCAAGAAGGGTGCGTATTTGGCGAGTTTCTGGTCGCCAGAGTCGACTCCAGAATGTTCAGAAAGTTCATCTGTACCAGGGTGGAACGATTATGGTGTAGACTGGAATTCGACCGCGTGGACGAACGGAGCTCGTTTTAATATCATCATCTGCCTAGCCTTTTCCCAACCATATTGGGGTCAGCTTCCAGTCTAACCGGATGCAGCTGAATACCAGTATTTTACATGGAGCGACTGCCTATCTGACCAATATAATATAATATGAGGCAATTTAAATCAGGGACTTGAAACGTTAACAATAACGTTAAAATAGCGTTATGTATAGCTCCAGTAACGATCATTCTTACCGTTACACCCGCATCGTAACTAAATTAATAGTTGAAGATTTCGTTCCGATAGATACAAGAAATTAATGCGTAAATGGTTACTGGAACTATAATAACGCTGTTACGTAACGCTATCGTACCCCTATTTTGAGTAACGTTTCAAGTCACTGATTTAAATGCGGAACAATACTGCCATAGAGCATGCGTGCATAGGATTGTGCTCTGTAGAAGAACGTTCAGTAACCTCCGTTAAGTTAGTTAAGTCCGCCTTTGCACCTCTTTTTTGAGTGCGAAAAGTTTAAATAAATAAATAAATAAATAAACCTCCTCCAAAATTTTAACACGGAAGAAGAGATTTTAAACATCTTTCCAGAGTATGGAGCGATATTCCACAGGTATAGACAACCTAATAAACAGCATGGCACTTCTATGTGGAACCGTCGCTAATGCCTTGCGAGGACTAATAGTTTATTAAAAACTGCTAGGAATGTAATTTTTTTAATATGTTATCTGGGCGTTAGTTTTTAGTACCATTTTAGATTTTTATAAAAAATATTCTTCTATCAGGAATTTCTCAGTAGAAGTCTGGATGGAGTCTGGATTTGTCGGGTTGATAGCAATAATAGACTCGCCCCCTATTAAAAGGTATTATACATATCTGGCGATATGTGTAGGTGTACTACAGGTAAGTACATCTCTGCCCAACCCTTCGGGCAATACAGGCGTTATGTTATGTATATTTAATAATATGTAATTACGTGTAGTTAAAACGTCGTAATAATCATAATGCAAAAGCATAATGTAACACAATGCGACATTGATGTTTTTTATTCAGTTTACAGTTGTATTGACTCATTTCGAGAATAATAACTAATTGGCATATTGACTACATCGATGGTGACAATGCATTCTTTTCTCCTGTCAAGGAGCATTGCCCCCACGGGTGACAGCACGGTCTGCCAGATAACACCCACGCTGTGTATTGTGAACCCATGAGCTTGTCCACTGTGTGATAATCCAGTTTTTGTAATGAATGGTTTCTAGATTTGTATCTTGGAACAGTTATCTTTATTATTTACTGTTAAACAGCAGTTTAAATACGTTAGATGTGTTACATATGTACAAAAAAGGGTGTAGATTTAGAATTGAGTGTAGTAAGCCTGTTTGCACGGCACTTTGCGAGATACCATGGAGTTCTTGCATATGACGGGTGAATGAACGAAAGAACTGAACGACCCCTTGATAATTGAAAAATGTGGTACGACAATTTAATTTAAATAATTATTTTAGTTTAAGTCAATCTCTACCCCAAGGTCTACGCCAGCGACTACACCAAGGCTTACGCAAGTAGCTACGCCAGCGGCTACACTAAAGCCTACGCCAGCGACTACGCCAAGGCCTACTCCAGTGGATACAACATCGACTACGCCAGCGGCTACGCCAGCTGCTACGCCATCGGCTACGCCAAAACCAACGCCAGCGACTACGCCAAGGCCTACTCCAGTGGATACAACATCGACTACGCCAGCGGCTACGCCAGCTGCTACGCCATCGGCTACGCCAAAACCAACGCCAATGACTACGCCAAGGCCGACGCTAGTGGATACAACATCGGCTACGCCAGTGACTACACCAGCGAGCGTCTCTCTACGCAGGGTCAATACTTCAACAGAATCGGTATCAAAAGTGTTTAAATAATCTTTTTGCTGTTCCTTTGTAATAGCTTCGGTAAGTACCGCGTGGTGGTTAGGTACAGTCAGCAGTCGAAATTCGATTTTGAGGAGACAATTCAATTCTTTTAAATCTTAAGTATAAGGGAAAAAATCGGAACAGAAGGCAAATATTAACTTCTTAGCTATTATATAAATGCTACATAGCAAATTATCGAACCATCTATCCATTTGTATTACATGTAAAAGTGACTGTAGCTGACCGTACTAATTACAATAATTATTCAATTAAATCATGGGCATATTAGATGTTTTAAAGTTTTTTTTATTATGTGTGTGTTTTTTTTTAAGGTTTGTAATATCTTCGTTGACCTTAGATCTAGGAAACGTAAGGAATGATTTTAGTGCTCGTACACTAACATATGGAAGTTAAACCTAAATATCTAAAAGTTTGTAGATCTGGGTATGCGTACGGTCCGCTTGATCAAATTGATTATTTATTCAGTTAAAAGTCTCTAATCGTTTAAAACTAGCTCACAATTAATATCAATTTAATTTACAACACCTCTCTTCTGAAGAATAAAGTTTTCCACTAAAAGGTAGCAACTAACGCCACTCGGTGTCAGTTCACGGAACTAGAATGATCGACATGGAGCACCGAGCGGACGAACGACAGACGCACTGAAGTATGGAAGTTTGATGGATAGAACATAGATGGCGCTGTTATCACAAGTTTATCTGGTTTAGTAACTCTGGGGCGAGCGTGCTACCAATTGAACACAGGGCGCTTCCACCAGATGTCGCCGACCGCGGGAATCTAATGCGCAGCTTGATATCGTACAAAATGCGTGGTATACAAAGTCACGCTTCCGCCTACACGCCGCGAGTGAGTTAGGTATCGGACTGGTATGATACCGGCCGAGGCTCGCTGTGGACGTACGGACTGATCCACACCGACGAGTATCGACGGAATGTGCACGTTCTGACGACAGACCAATACTTCGTGAACATTTTAAAAGTGAACAATAAATACTGGACATTTTATCTGTTACGAATTATGAATTGTATGTGCAAATAGATTGGGAATGTTTGTTATTCACAATCTTGGAGCTGTATCTGGAAACTGGTAAGTGTTCCATTTCTTGTTGTGATAAGTCGTTGGTTATTTAAGTATATTTTTAATTATGGCCCTTATTTGCTTATTTCGTTGTTAGTGCCACGGAGGATGTTCTTAAATGAAATGTAACAGGTACCCTCTTAATTTGAGAACTCACGCACCGAGCATTTAATTAAGGAGTTCCATACGCATGCTTTAATTTGCTAATAAATAGATCATAAAAAATGTACCTATATAAATTATGGTGGGTTATGTTTATGTATTTTACAATAGCTTAGTTTTAATGTATGTACCTACTTAGTCCTCTAAAATATTCTATGCCTAATTACTTTAAAAAATACAGGGATTATTTGAATAAAAAACATAATTTAACTCTTCGTATCATAGTGAATTAAGAATTCTAATTTTAAAACTTATCATAATTATAAGTACAGTAACTATACTAGGTACCTATTCGTAGGTACTTGCTTAAGTAGCACAGGAAGTGTGCAATATATTAGAAATGTTTGTGTGTTGGTACTTATTTATATCCTGTACTGACTACCATGTTCTTAGAAGTACCTTATCTGGTCTTCATTAAATCATTTTCAAATGAAGACACAGGTATTACAGGCAGATATTTCACGCACCTCATAGAATGTAGCATTCTCCTAGACTAGCCTTTATTTCGCTATCCAATCACATTTTAACTATTCTGTGGGTGTTTCGTTTATTCAAATGATATTCTTGCAACTCTCTAAGCGTTGGATGCCCGAGGGTGGATACTTGTATTTACTGGTTACAAAATCACTGACGCTAAGAAAGGAGTTTCCTTTTCTCAAAAGAGTTTCCGTCAGACCTATTTCAATATAGCCGTCTGAAACTGCGCAAAAGCCGGTCGACACGGATATAATAAACATTTGGTTGCTTATGAATAAAACAGCTGTTATAACTAAGATGGCGCAATGTTCTTGCTCAGTTCATGTACCTAGTTAGTCCGCGTGACCAATTGACAAGCACGCCAGATGTACCAAATTATTATAAAACACCCGAACCTTTGTTCCATAGAACGATGTTCAAAGTGACGAAATCGAATAAAACGTTCTCCCTACAGAAACAGTTTTACTTCGGAGTACTTCAAAACAAAACGGAAAAACACGGCGAGTTCACAACTCAATAAACGGTTTATTGGTTAATGTTTCCCGACCTGTGTTGCACTTTTCGCATCTCGTCGGGAAACTGTCTGGAAATGCACAAAATCCAATAAACTGAGCAACGTCGATACAGAGAGCTTATCGAGAATATTCCGAATTGGAACGGAAAATCGAGAGCTGTACCAATTTTATATTTACGGTTACTGGGGTACGCTTGCTGGGGTTGGTCCGTGGATGGATGACCATCGTTACATACCGAAACTCCTGCGTGCCTCGGAAAGCACATTAAACCGCTGGTCCTGGCTATCATTTGTGGATCTTTGACAGTTGTTACGGGTCGTCAGAAGCCCTAATAACAGACAACCAGTCTTGCCAAGGGGTATCGTATTATCCAGTAACTGGATAGTGGATGTGAGATAGGCTCTCCATGAAAACTACTGGTATTCAGCTGCATCCGGTTAGACTGGAAGCCGACCCCAACATAGTTGGGAAAAGGCTAGGCAGATGATGAGGACCAGTTTTATATTTCAGTTGCGAGACATTTTAGCTAGGTTGTAATTTTTTGAAATACAGTTTAGATACCTAATTATGTAGTACCTATTTGTGTTTAACGCCCCATCATCAGTACATACCTAGTAAGTAGGTAGGTTAAGGAAATGTACCTAGCAGCACATGAGCATTTTACAACAAGCGATGCACGGCTGGGTGATGCCATAATCTCGTCACATTTTCTTATTTAATCAGGCTCATTAGATATTCCCAGATGGTTGTTAGGATAGCACAGAAGTTGCTACCTCTTTATCGACTGTTACAAACTAATTACTCGTGGTATTTTTGTTTATTGGCTTTGGCTACGGTAGGCTTGTGTTTGACCTCTATTCCTAGATTATATTATCTATAAGTCACCTACTAGACCAGACGGAAGAAGATGGAATCACAAAGTCAAGCCTGCTTTTAAACATACTCCATTAGCAGGGTTGAACCTTGTTTGAACTCACTAACTACATATAACTAAACTCATAAGTCCACCACAACGCTGCTCAGTCATACTAGGTGATGAGCGTGAACTTATTCGTGAAAGTCTATGGATAGATAAAATGGACAAGAGAGACATACACTAGAATAGGGAGAAGTAAAAACATTTTCATGACGTCATTGTCATCCTCTGTTGATCCCATATTAATCCCAACATATCTGTAGTAACTGTCATCTCAGCATTCACTCTCTTTTTAGCGATCGTCCTTCTCCTTCACACAATACATCTATCATTTCTTTGGTCCACCTCCACATTTTTAGTGGATAATTCTACTCAAAATTCTCCTCAAGACGTGTCTTTTACTCACTCCGCATCAAAAACCCATGACAACCTATTTTCATGAACTTTTTTATCCAATATTTTAGAATTTCGCTTTAAAATTACAGCCTACAGAGAGGAAATTAAGTTCAGTTCAAAGTGATGAAACTCGATTTTACCTCAGGAAGTTTCAAAAAACCGCAGGCTGGTAGCCTGCCTACATTGCAGATTATTTTAGCAAATAATAGAGAGCTATAGCCAGTGTGCGGATGATAGTGTTTCTACACTATTATCGGAAGTTCGGAAATGCACTCATTAATCTGTTAATAAGCTGCGGTGTATCCACTAAACGGTGTTTTGATAATACTTGATGAGAGTATTCTGGAAAAACTTTATTACCGGCTAAAACATCAAATATAATTAAAAATATTTATTTTCCAGCCCTTTTTTGGTTTGAGGAAAATCAAAATATTTATTTGCTATCCAAACCTTTTAAAGTGTTACCAATTTTCAGCTTGACGAACCTATTCATTTTAGAAAGTAGTCAGTGCTTACTATCAAGTTACGACATTGATTTAGTAAACCGTTACTTATTAAAGTCCAATATTATTGTAGTACCCACCTAGCAATGAGTTGCCTTGGGTAACCTGGAAGTCTTTAAACAGACTCCGGACCCAGGTCAGCCGAAGCAAGGAAAATCTTTTCAGGTGGAAATTCGTAGACGACTCCGCCTTGGATTGTAAATGTGGTGCGGTTCCACAAACGATGGGACACTTAATGTCCTGTCCTGCGCGTCCTGTCAGCTACACGTTACAGGAACTGATGGCCGCTAGTGATGGCGCCAAATAAGTGGCCGAATTCTGGGCCGAGTCATCGACACACTACGAAGAGTACCTACAACTAGGAAGGCTCTTGAATACCTACAAACGTAAACTTCGTTGTAGGAAACATAACATAGTTAGCTATCACAAAATAAACACCCATTGTGACCGTCCCAACTGTCATGTTCGAATCAACTACAAAGGAATAGCAAGCATAGCAACTGTGTAATTAATACAACCTTCTTCAGTTTCCAATTCTGAAGTTAAAGTAAAAAAAGTTGTTTTTATTCAATACGAAGTCGCTATTCTTGTTATGTAAGTTGCATCA
Organism: Lithophane leautieri; assembly: GCA_949152455.1. Lineage (NCBI taxonomy): Eukaryota > Metazoa > Arthropoda > Insecta > Lepidoptera > Noctuidae > Lithophane > Lithophane leautieri. Next base: position 13,851,445 of record OX424458.1, on the reverse strand, counting down.
TCGATTATCAACGATTGTCTTGGGTCATCAGTTACGCGTTGTAATTAATAATCGCCATAATTGCCGATACCAATTGCGTTATAGCATTCAAAGGATTAACTGTCTGAGATTTTAATTTTTACCTACCAGAGATAAAAATATTTTTGTGTATTTGCGGCCTTACTCTCATGTTGCGACTTCTGCGCTTCCGTCGAGTTTGAAATTAGTGCAATCTCGATATAATGCACTTCCATTTGAGAATGCTTTTTTAAATAAACCTCTCCTACCCCGTCATACACCTCCAGTACTCTGCTAGTTAATTACTGGTCCATTTCGCCCGCCGGTGATGCGGTTAGGGTACGTCTGGTATGTTTGCTAGCGTTTTCCACTGAAACGCCTTTCCCCAGTAACAGCTTTTGGCCCTCTACATTTAAATTTTATCTAGTTATGCCAGTTTTGAGCTTCTTCTAATACAGAGACATAATAAGATTCATTATCAACACGCCTGGTCGGGCTGGTCTTGGCGATTTTCGAACATTCTAAGTCCAATTTTGCTCACGTTGGTTTCATTTAACGTCACTCCACATGTTTAAGTATTTGATTAACAGATGATGTCGTGTGAAAAGTGATATCAATCAACAGCACGGATGTTACAGGGCGTTGAATAATACTCATGAAAATTCTCGGTATACAAATTAATTTTTTTTTTCAAAATTTTATCCTCATTTGTTTTGGAGATAATGGCATAAGGGTAAATTTTCATCAATTTTCTTAAATAAGTTAAAAATATTTAAGTATAATACGTAATAAAAATTAACCCCTCTCAATAAGCCCTTTTATATGAACTTTGCTTAACTTTATTTAAAAATTTTAAAATTTTCTTATTTTAGTCCCAAAAGTAGCTCCTATATTCAAAATTAATTAACTTACCATCCACGTCCGATTTTGCGCACAGAAATTCTTATGTGTACTTAAACTTAATCGGTCCATTAGATTCGGGGAAAATTGGCTGTGACAGACGGATAGACAGACAGACACACGAGTGGTCCTATAAGGGATCCGCTTTTCATTCGGACATTACGGAACCTTAAAAATTAGAGGCTTTGTATGTACAAATGAAAGTATATACTTACAGTATTCAAAATAATCAAATGGCTGTCTGTGGTTATATCCTACTAATATTATAAATGTGAAAGTTTGTGTGTTTGTGTTACTCAATCACGCATAAACGGCTGAATGGATTTGGATGAAATTTGGCAAACAGATAGTTTATAACCTGGATTAACACATAGGATACATTTTATCCCGATATTCCCACGGGATCGAGACTTACGCGGGTGAAACCGCGGGGCGCAGCTAGTTTTTTTTATAAAAGCACCTACTATATCACAAATGCTTGACACCAAATGCTGTCTGTCGATATTTGTAGTCGACGTTATTGTAGCGTGCCATCGCTTTATATTAAACAAAAACACGTACCGTTGGTTCAAACGGTTTAATTGGTGCAAATCTGAACTGACGCATCATAACCGCGACGACAGAACGCTATTCTCCATGCTACAAGCAAATATACACACACAAACTAAACGGTTTTTTAAGCAATCAGTTAAAATGAGTTGGAACTAGCTGTTTCCCGCGACTTCTTACTCGTGAGGATACCTCGAAGATAGAGAGCAGGACTCCTCAACGTATACAAACATACTTCCATTCAAACTTTCATTTCCTATTTAGATGTCCACTTTGAAGATGGAATTTCCAATAACGGAAATACTTTTTCTTTATTGGAAATTCCATTTACTTCTACTCAGAAAACTTACTGTTTCATTTCATGTCTCCAACTTTGAAAATGATAGATTTTCATGTAACCTTTTACTCGTAACAACCTTTAGAATTGGAATATCCAAAAATCCTTTCTTAGAAGTACTACAAAAAAAAAACATACGGACGAATTGAGAACCTCCACCTTTTTGAAGAAGTCGGTTAAAAAGAGACTATTATAGTGCTGCATTTCCTCATAAAGAATACATTTGTCTTAGGTTTTAAAATACCTAGTTCTGGAGATTTCGTGATTAGTCTGTCTGTCAGTGAGTGAACGAGTGAGTATTGTAGAGTAGTATTTCACTTTTAGTTACATAATTGGGTGACTTTGAAAACAATCGGTTTAGGGACCTCTGTTCTTTATCAAATATAAACAACTTTTACTATGGGACCAACTGAATTCGGAAAAATTATTTTCGACCTTCCTATATAACTAAAGATGAATATCCGATTGGACCATTTTGTATAAGAATTCGGTTGCTCCCAGTACCACCGCAATTCAGATGGAGCATAGCCAGTATCAACAGAAGAATTAAAAAAAACAATATTGAATGCAATTATACGAGCAATAGGCATAAATACCGGCCTATAACTATCTCTCTGCAGGGCAAAGGCCTCTGTTCACACAGAGAAGGAATGAGTGAGCATTGACCACCACCAGCATGCTTACTGCGTGTTAGGTTTCATCGGTCCAGGTTTCTTCAGAATATTTCCAGTCACAGGCAATCAGAACCAAAATAGCATTTTAAAGTCGAAAGTACAAGATACATACCTACATTACTATTAGTGAAATGACCAACTACCTAATTAATTAAATTAAGTACCCATCAATTAAAAATAGTATGTTAATTGTGCTTAACACTCCACATGATTTGCTGTCCCCTTAAGCGAATATTAAATTAGAAATCAAAACATGTCCATTGTCCAATTAGGAACCCAATATTCACACCCGCAAAATCATGTTTCGGTATCAGTTATTTCTGTTAATAAGCCGCAAACCATGATAGGAACGTGGATAATTATCAATTAGTACAAGCAGGGCAGTAACATTAAATATTAAATGTAAATAATAACTAATGTCCGTGAAAAGCCCGTGTTATTCGAGCTGCAACTCGATACGGTCGTAGTGCGTCGGCAATGCAGACCGCGGCCGCCACTAGCATTGTTAGTAAGTATTTCTTGCAGTACAACCTATTTGGTTGGTGAGTTATGTGTTTTTAATCCATTTCCGGCTCATACAATAATACGGTGCAGTGGCCCAGCCTGACTTTGATCGTGGTTTTAGGATAGGTGGTAGATACATTATGCGGAATGCGTTCGTTTTCCAATCAGATAGAATCCGCATAAAGTAGTTTTCCCATAACATTATAAAAGTTAGTTCTATAGGTATTTATTATTTTACAGGTATGTAGGATGTTTTTTTTATTAATTATGATAAAATATATATATCGGGTACCTTATTATACTAAATTGACAAAAAAACTAAAAGGACTAACTAACTATACCAATAAATACAATTCTCTTAGTTAAAAGTAACTATACAAATAAACATTTAACTAGAATATAGCGTCGAAAAATTCCTCCGCATCGCTGTCGGCTGGTAATGTACCCAAGAGACTGGCGGCATTGCCACGTTGTATGGCAATGCTTATCCTCTGACCAAGGTAAAAGCCAGCCCTTGGGTCACGGGAAGTGTCAAATAGCCGTTTGGAGATTTCATCAAACAAGCTATGAGCACTCGGACGTAAGTAGGTTAAAACAAAAAATCGAGAAAAGTATTCATAACCTTCTCAGAACATCGGGAAGGTATGCGACGATGCTGATGCTTGACATCAAAATAAAAACTCGATGAGATTTCAAAGCGTTACCATTGAATAATATCGTCGACGTGACACTGATTCAATTTTAAGCGACACTAAGCAGAAAATTGGCTGCGCTCACGAGGCTGCCTTGCCGTGAAAAACCTAGCTACTATGTGCGAAATAAGGTTTGCACTTTGCCCTAACCGGATTACAGGACCCTTTCAGAAAATAACTGCTATTATGAACCGCAGCAATGCAGAAGCTTTACAAAGAACCTGGTATTTTTACAGGAAATTGGTGTGGAATGACTAGCATAATAGTATACTAGAATATCACTTGGTTACATCTCTATTATAACATGGTCAACTTACTCAATTATTAAATCTTAACTAAGACAGCTTCTTACAATATACCATGATTTGCGAACCATTGTGATTTAGTGTTATATTTCCCTGAAAGAAAATTTAGGTAGGTACAGCGCGCAGATTCTTCTGCAGATTTCTGTTTGAACCTAATATTTTTATTTCATATGCCCATCGGACATACCTACCTACTGTTAGACTTTGTAACACTTTTATAACACAGTGAAAAATAGTTTTATTAACTACTGTTTGCACTAAATAATCGCCGTTAGTATTCGTAGCCAGTGTTCTTCCATACGTATACCTATCGTACTTTGAACCCCTGTAGATTCATAAAAACAATGATAAAATGAAGACAAAATATAATATCAAGAAATTTACAATACTAACAACCACGGACGCCAACAGACTGAGTGACTGACTGCAGACGATGCAGCGAAACTAAGGTAAATCTACATATTAGGTATTACAATAATTTAATTTTTTATTTAGTCATGTTTTAGTCGATGCCGACTTTATGGTGATAAAATTTTATTAATCTCTCTAATACATTGAAACTATAGTATTGTATATTTTCGGAGCATTTTTTTTTCTCAATTTTTTAAGTGTGATTACCGTAAACAACTGCCTACCGTAACTAACTTCGTCGTACACTCGCACCGACTTATGTACTTTCTCGCAAAAGTTGACGTTAACTTAAGCCAAACATTGATTACAAGCAATAAGTATGGCCGGGAAATCAATAACTTATACGAACCATGGATTGTACATTGTATCCTACAACATTTCATCTTGCTGCATTTATACATTTTAATAATATTAAGATAACATTCATTTTAATTAGAGAGGAGCTTTTGGTATGTAAAATAGGGATTGATTGTCAAAATGTGCTCATACAGCTGACATTTGGATGAGTCACTGCCCCAGCCCTGCCCGCTGCGGGCCGCGACTAGGGAGCGCCCCTGGCCCCCACTCGCCTACCTCGCGCCGCACTAAGCTGAAAACAAATAAGACTTATGTTACTAACAACGACACACTTATTTTAGACTTGAATAAAATCAGGCATTTTTGCGGAGAATAATTATGAACGCCTAATTATTATCCGCAAACAAAACCAAGGTTTCCATTATACAGTTAATTAAATAATTTAAATTTTGCAATTCAGCTAGTAGGTACCAAAATTCAAGGACTGCCAAAGACTTAGCTGTTCACCAAACGGGATTGAAGAAAAAGTAATTTCGTCCTCGTATTTTAGTCTAATAGTGAGTAACATTGGTAAGGCATACCTAATATACATAATAGAAATCCGCTGTAAGACGTTCATTCACCTCGAGGGAGATGGTCGGGTGCGGCGGGGGGTGCGGACGCGGGGTGCGCGGGGGGTGGCTCGCTCCCAGTATAATATGGCACCGAACCACGCGACGAGCTTCCGGCGCCCTGCTATGCCTTACGCATTACATTGGAGTAGATGTATGTCCACAGGAAAACCTGTAATGAATTATAAGGGATGGCACATGTCATCTAATGAGAGCCAATGAGTTCTTAACGCATGGTGACGACAGCATAATAAGTTGAAAACTCAATTTTTTTTTATTCGATCATGGTCCTATTTAAATTGTTGATTCAGAAAGCTATACCTAAAACATGTCAGCTCTCAAATATAAGTTCTAGTTGTAATTTTTTTGCCAGCGTCAGTTTGTTTTGCAACTTTCCATTTTAGTTCCGAGAGTGTAATAGCTTTCAAGCGTAATAGCTTTACATTAGTGATGTGTGTTGACAGCGGCGCCTCGCTTATCGATAGCCGAACAATAAAAGGTCAACCCTTGACCCGAGTGTCGACAATCGGAGCAATGCGTCCGCGCACTCTTCGCCGGAAATGTTCCATTAAACGAGACTTAAAACGTCAGTTCGGATGATGGATCACTGAGTTCGCCATCATACCCAGCAGTTAATTTCCGATGTCATGTTACCATGCAAATAAATAAACTGTGTATGCTTACTTAACAGCATAGATAAGCGACTGCGGCGGTAGTCATGCGACTACTCATCAAAATCAAATCAAATCAAAATACTTTATTTCACATAAGCCTACATGGTCACTTATGAAACGTCAGAATGAAAGCGTCACTTATGAACATCATCTTTAGGTAATCGTGATTTTAGGTAAGCTCGCTCATTTTTCATATTAAAACTATATAGGATACCTACCGCTTTAATTACAGTATTAAACAGTTACATCACCACAAAGGCTTGCATAATGTCAAACTATTCCGTGTCTACCAAAACCAAATAAGTACTTAAAATTAAGCAAGAAAAACATTCAGTTTTAATTTTTTACTAAACATTATAAGTATTAGAAATATCCTGGTATTGCAAAAATTACGGCAGCTAAGTACCTACCCTACCAACTTTTAGTTTTCAATAAACTTAACAAAACACTCCAAAGTTCAATACATAGCAAGGGGGTTAGCTAAGAAACTAAACTATCAAGTGGTATTGGCGTGGCGGCAAGCGGAAAATTAAGAAATGTCTGCAGTGGTGGAACGTTTCGCCGCTTTTCAGTTTACGCCGTACATTATATTGCAGAGGCCTGGCTAGTGTGGTGTATGTCAACCAGCGACACAACACGTACTGTTATCGTCACCGTGAACATGTTCGTTGCCGGAAGGGACTTCCGGCGCGCAAACCTCGCGGCATGACTCACGCGCCGCCGCCCCGCCGATCGCCACGCAGCTCATCAATACATTTTTATGGAATTAAATGGCAAGAATAAACAAAAAATGTAGAGCAAACCTAATAAAACCTGACCAGTAGACCTCATTTATTATCATTAGGTAAGATGATAATAAATTAGGTCTAACACTTTAATTATTTGATTTCTTATATGTACCTAAGATCAAACCTCGGACGATGTCGATGTGGAAGCGCCTCTGTCTTACACCCATAAAAAATAAACTAGTTTTATCAGTAAGGACAGATGCACGCAAAAAATTCAATAAATTGTAAGCCCCTTGCTTTATGCGGAAGTTCCCAGAAGATGTTGTATTTTTATAGGGAACTATTTATAGCGCGCGGCTCGCTCTCGCCACACTGGCAACCGCTGCGATGGCTCATGCGCCATGCGTCGAGAATGCACCGCGTTCGCTTTGTCACTCACTCGTTTAGTCCTTTTACGATGGGACTTCAAACAAATGGCATTCGGCGCCATTTGTATAATTTTTACAGAATTACTGATTACTTAGTGTCTTTTCGAGTAAGAAAATGTTGAAAACCAATTTATTATCATTATGTATACAAACAAACAACGATACAATTATGATTATGTAATTTCACCAGTAGAACATAAGTTATACCTACAATACGGCTGTGTTGATTATAAGGCTATCTTATTATTTACTCTGTTTATTTTCTAATAATTTGTAGATTTCTAAGCAATCTATATCAATTATAATAATGAATGCATGCGCGCTAGTTCGCGGCCCACGTCGCCCAAGGGCGTCGACCGTGGAGCGCGGCTAGCCAGATATTCCTCGTGGAAGATAACACTGTCTATTTGGTGCCTATATTTACCAAAAGTGGCACAACGTTTACAGTACAGATAGTGTCGATAGTATAGAACCGACCGAACATTATTACAATTATAATTATTGAGAAGTTCGATGACTAATTGACTATAGGTCTCTATGCTTTTTTATAGATAACTTTCGCACAAACGTATAAAAAATATTCTGTATCTTATTAATACATACTACTTTTCACGGCTATGCCATAAAAAAACATATACAGCAATGATAGCCTAGTGATGTGACCGTCAAACTACCAAGTCATAGGTCTCGAGTGCGAACTCAAGACACGCACCTCTGACTTTTCGAATCATGTGCGTATTGTATAATTATCACTTGCTTTATAAACGGTGAGGGAAAACATCGTGAGGAAAGCGGCATGCCTGAGAGCTATTTCTCGACGACATGTGAAGACAAGTCAGAGGCCTTTGGGCGGCTTTGAAACTCTGAGACCAGGTTAGTCACTAAACCAACGAAAAAAAAAAAACATATTATTACAGTGAGATCCTATTACCCTCTTCAGGTAAACTGGCTCCTAAAAAGAGGCATAGTGTCGCAAGACCCTTAAAAATTCTTCGGGATAACCTCAGGATCAACTATGTGAATTTCAGTACAGAAAGCTTCAATTAAAATTTAAGCTCAATCAATGCTAAACAGCTGTCTGTCAACTTCAAACTACTCGGTCGCTGCTGAAAAGAGCGCGTCCGATTTTTGAAAGACTTTCTAGAACGTATTATTAATAATCTTTACTTTGCTCTACTGCTCAAGTTTACAAGTAGCAAGAGAAGAAAAACTGTGAAAGTGGAGAATTTTCTTTTTACAGGTTTTCGCGAAGTCGTCCGATGTCGTCGCGCGAAGTTTATTATTAACACGGAGTTTGGGAGAAAATGTGTGGTTATTGTGTCGTAATTAGTGTACAAGATACGAGCAAACCTGCTACATCTCTATAAACAACAACATTCAAGTTATTTACTCTCAATCAATGTAAACGGGCACCCTCTTAACTGGCTCAGTAGAAACTACCGGATGAAATAGTTTATCTTGGAAGATACATAAATATTGATGCGAATTTTCGTGTCCGGGAATAGTCTGAAGAAGGGACTATTTATTTATGTTCACTTAACCAATTTTTCTCCAGGAAAATATCCTGCATGCATTTCAATATAGATGGTTGGAACACTGTGACTATGGTCCGAAACTCGTAATATGTCGAAGCGCGTATATTACGTACGGAAAATCGAATGTTCGATCCACCAAAGAAGATCACTACAAAAAATTTCATTACCTTGTAAAAATAGTGCGATTTTCTTTGCTTTTCTTACTTATAATCTTGCTACGACAACAGGGATTAATTATATTCAATTATCATGCACAAGCCCTCTGTTACCTACCCTCGGAAAAATTACGAACTTTCTTACAAACATTCATCAAATATTTAACCCGCTCAGGGGGTGAATTTTCGAAAATGCTTCATAGTGCTCACTTCCGATATTTAAAAATAAACTTTTTTTCAAAATCTCATACTTTTAGACCTAGTGGTAGATATAGGCTCTGCATTGTCTGGCAGTGGAACGAATAAACTTTTAAGATTTGTAGTAAGCTTATCTTTAGGACTGGATTCAGTAGCCGATAGGTACTGTACTGTCAGGACTTTAATTGTGTTACATTTTGAAGGCACGAAAACATTTAGCAACATAAAAAATTAAAGTAATAAAAACTAAAACCCAACTACGACTAAAAAGGTATAAACAAGACACCACAAACCACCACAGACATATTAAAAATCCGGAGTCACACGTGTTAAAATCGAACAGATTACGTGTGACTCCGGATTTTTAATTTGTCGGTCGTTTTGTGTGTTATTTGTTTGTTTCATACATACATACCGGTCAAAATCATAACCCTCCTTTTTTCTTCGCCGTAGTCGGGTAAAAATATGCACATCGCTATTTTGCTAATAGAGCAGCCTCATTACATTAACAAAACAATTTCCACATGTACACGTTATAACAATCTGAAATCCGCAACGAGATGGAAAATCGATATCTCATTTGCGAATTTCATTCTCACTCGATACCGGAACTGAAATTTGAAATGAAGCGATAAGTAATTTATCATATCGATTTAATTTTGATTGAGTCGGTAGTAATATTGTATGTAGCAGGTAGAAACCGGTTGTAGAATGGTAATGAAAGGGGTCGCGTATAGATACTTAGGCTCAATTTACACCGCCGCGGAATGGAATGGAAGCGAATATTGTACATAGTAAAATGAACTTTATGTCAATTGTGTAACGTACAAACTAGATACGAGCTTGTTACTGCGGGAATTCCCGAGAGCGCGCGAGAATTCTCCAGAAGACGCCCAACCTGTTATTTGGCTCGTATGTAGTTTATGCGTTACACTATTGAAAATTGTTCAGAATGCTTTGTCAAAAAAAATTCGCTTCCATTCCATTCCGCGGCGGTGTAAATTGAGCCTAACGTGCGAAGTGAGCGTTCATATTTCGCAACACTTTGTAGCAAAATCGGAAGTCTTTTTATCAGCAATGAGATCTATTAATGAAAGTTAACACAGATTATTTGTAGCAAAATTCACTGTTAATAAGCAACGGATTTTAGCAGCTTAGGGTGGTCATGCTACGCGTGGTAGCCGTTATGATTTGAAAGCAAATTATGTTTATTACAGTTTAAATTAGAGCACTGAACGCTTAGCTGGTACAGACGCAACGGCGTAAAAACTGCTACGTATTGTAAACATGTAAGTATCTAAAATAATCATTGCGGTTAGCATCATATAAGTACACGAGCAAACAACACTTTAATTTATTTCAAACTCATTTAAATGTAATTAGTAACCAAATACGTAATTGCGATGAACCTACCACATAAACACACCTACGGTACATAAAGTTACAGTACCTATAGAATAAGTTCAGGATAGTTTAACTAATAAACTGTAAAAATCCTAAACCTACATATTGTTATCAGTAAGCCAAAGTTAAGTCAGTAAATAACAATAAAGGAGATTGGGCGTTTCTGCCCTGGAGCCCAATAGCGTTAAGATATATACCAATGGAAAGATCTCATTATGAAGAATATTTCTTATTCTGAAGACTTCTCTCGATCGTTAGTACGAAAGGAGCTACAGAGCTTTAAATGTGAGTGATTAAAAATTATTGTAATTCTGGTATTTCGTCAATTAAATAACTTTTAATGATTCAGTGCCCTGCAAACATCATCTTTCAAGCCTATAAGCGAACATTTTAAAACATTGGTCTCCAATAGATGGCGTTTTAGAAACAATGTTTTTAAGAGTTGGTCGACCAGACGGATCGTTAAGCCTGACGCGTACACCAATAGAGTTGAGATACTCGTATATGCCAATGGAAATATCTCTTCAAGGCTAATATTTTGTGATAGGACGCTTCTCTCGATTGTTAGTACGGAAGGAGCTACAGAGCTTTAAATGTGAGTAATTAAGCATTAGTGACATTCAGGTATTTGACAATTAATTAACTTTTATTAACTTTGAGCCTTGCAAACATGATCTTGCAAACCTATAAACGAACATTTTAAAACATTGGCTTCCTAGATGCCGTTTTGGGAATAATGTTTTTAAGAGTCGATCGGCCGTACAGATCGTTAAGCCTTCGTTAAGCCTGCCGCATGCCCCAATAGAGTTAAGATATATGCCAATGGAAAGATCTCTTTAAAGGAAATATTTCGTGATAATTATGACGTTTCTCTCGATTGTGAGTAAGAAAGGAACTACAGAGCTCTAAATGTGAGTAATTAAGCATTATTGAAATTCATCACCTATTTAGGTCATTAACTCTGAACTGACAAATAATTGACAAAAGTTGTGTTAGTAGCAAAGGTTCTCCTTAATGCTTTTTTCATTGGTATATATCTTATGGCTATTGGACGCCAAGAATTCCTTTACTTCGGTGCCGAAGTTGTCACACTTGTTTAGGTATTAACTCCGAACTGACAAATAATTGGAAAAAGTTGTGTTGGTAAAAAATGTTCCTCTTGAAAAGCTGTTTCCATTGGTATATATCTTATGGCTATTGGGCTAAGAAAATTCCTTAACGTCGATGCCCAAGTAGTCACACTTATTTAGGTAATTAACTCTGAACTGACTAACAATTTGCAAAAGTCGTGTAAAAAGGAAAGGTTCCCCTTGAAAAGCTCTTTCTATTGGTATATATCCTATGGCTATTGGGCTTCAGGGCAAATCCCATGTGTTGTTGCCCATTCTCCTTTGTTAGTTACAGCATTCATTCAGCTTGTGTAACCAACAATTAACAAATGCATACGTAATTAAGAAATGAATGTTACATAACTGAAGGAAAGAAAACATTCCATAAAGCATCCTCGATAAGGCATTTGAATCGCATTAGTTACTGAATAAACATGTGGCGTTATAGCGGCCATTGTTATTCTTGAACGTTTATTTTTTATTAAAAATGAATAACAACAAATCGCTGTTTGCATTGTTTGTGAATTGCGCAATCCGATATCAACACTCAAATATTGTATCTGATGACAAAGTGTTACCGGTATTAATTTATTTCCTTTACTAAATGAGGCAGCAATCAAAATATAGCATTTAAGTAATATCTTTCTGTTTCAAGGCTAAAGTGGTCTTGATCTGAAAAAATTGGCGGAGTATTCGCGTAAAAAACAAACAAAAAAAAAACAGACAGACGTATTGAGAACTCCTCCTTTTTGAAGTCGGTTAAAAAGAAAATAGCTTATGAATTGAATTGCTATTAAAACAGCCGGCTTTTTACACCCAAAAGCATAAAATTCCCGTACTATGATGACGTGAATTATACTTTTACGCGTAAACTAAATGCATTACATGTTTTTAATTTTAACTGTCGGAATGCACAACAGCAACCAGCAGGAAATTTATGAAAATCGATATTTCGTTGTAGCTAGAAGCTAAACAAATATCCATTGAGTTGTAAATATCTGAGTTTATGTTAATATTGAGCATACATACATTGTTATACACCTACAAAACTTTTTCTCAGAAAACATGATTAGAGCGAAGGTTCATGATATATGAGTGAAGCGGCTACGCCTGCGCATGTGGGCAGTAGTGCACCGATCGTGGCAAGGGCGTGGGAGGACTCGATCCTCGCAGGAGGGTGACTGAGGCGCCAATGGACTTTGACTTAACAGAAAGTTAAACAACAACAAGCGCCGATTATCTCGCTAGATCGTCTCGAACGGTCTAGGCTTGTATATAAGTGTACTACCTACCTACTGTTATCCCACGGCCATGACTGTCATCGCGGCAAATGCGATTCTATCCAGTTTACCGATACGTACTTATAGTCACTATTTTAGAAAATGTCAGTATCTACAATACGGACGAATGTATTACTTTAGTTTAGTCTTTGTTTATCGTATTCATTATGATGTATTTTTTAATTAAAAAAAACCTGCCAAATGCGAGTCGTTAAAGTAGAAAAACGGCAAAAAAATCATGTCTGTTGTATGGGAGCCCCCTTAAATATTTATTGTATTCTGTTTTTTTTGTATTTTTTGTTATAGCGGCAACAGAAATACATTATGCAACTGTCTAACTATCACGGTTCATGAGATACAGCCTGGTGACCGACGGACAGACAGACAGACAGCGGAGTCTTAGTAATAGGGTCCCGTTTTACCCTTTGGGTATGGAACCCTAAAAAGGATACAGACAGACTACGTATCATATTTGATTTTTATCTAAATGCATTGTGCGCTTGTTGTTCTCATTTAAAATGAACGAAATCAAAATTGGTTTGCTGACAAAGATAATAAAAAAATAGGTTATTGGAACATTACTTATTAATATTCTTTATTGAGCTTAGTTTTTGCCAAGCCAAGTTGAATTCGATAAAAAGTAATCGTCAAGGTTACAGAATTCGAAAGTTTAGTCAAACAAAACTACCCTGTCACTGTGACTTGCTCAGTTTAGTTTATATTGGTCTTGAAACATAAAGCCTTCTCTCAGCTAAGAATACTTGTTTTATATGTAGTTATAAAATAAGCGTCTGTGGCTTTGGATTCATTAAACCTTAATAAATATGATAAACGTAGCGCATCTTCTATTGCAACTAAAATATTTAATGACCTTTTTACTTTGTACTTTTGACCTTTTTCAAGTTTACAAACACTTGCCTATAAAATAGTTTTTTTGTTTTTGTATATTTGTTTATTACGATTTGACGCTAAAACGGATTTGAATGAAATTTGGAACATGGGTAGACCTTAACCTAGATTAGGAGAAAGGATACCTTTTATTCCGAAATTCACACGGGATCAAGACTTAAGCGAGAGCAACCGCGGGGCGCAGCTAGTGTTATACTCGTACATAATTATCTCAGTGTAATTTAGGCACTAATCAATAATGTTTGAGCAAACACAATATCGGTCATGCAAGGCCGGTTTCATTACTTATTAGATAACTAGCTATCTGCATTCGTAGCTACCTAACTACCAACTACTATAATTTTGTCACGTCATAAGTCATCTGCATAGGTGTACGTGGAACCGAGATAGAGGTGCACAGTTTGCAAACATGCTTTATCACGATCTTACGTGGTATCGTGCCTCTTAAGCTAAGCACACATTATATCCCGCGGGGGGCCGCACCACAACGCAGGACAGATTTAAATTTTGAAATAGTTTTTAGACCTTTCCACTCCAGTGCAATAAAACTCGGGCATTATTGGACGGGCCGCTCTGCAACGCAACGCATTGGAAACATCCTCCTATATATCACGCACTCCTAAATCATGTACTAAATTTGCGTAACGTACGCAAAACAGTAGCCGCAAAAATACGGTTGGCGAGCGAACAGCATTCAGCAGCGATCAGCGCTGAGGCCCGGCGCGGCCCGCCCAAATGTGCGCGAGCCGTTATGCGGTGGAAACTATCTCTGGTACTTTGTGATGCTTGGGTTATGTATGACACTCACGGATATCTATGGTGACACTAGATCGAAGGATTCGCAGGGTATACTTATTAAAAAAAAACCGGCCAAGTGCGAGTCGGACTCGCGCGCGAAGGGTTCCTTACCATTATCTATAAAAACGGAAAACATGTCTGTTGTATGAGAGCCCCCTTAAATATTTATTTTATTCTGTTTTTTAGTATTTGTTGTTATATCGGCAACAGAAATACATCATCTGTGAAAATTCCAACTGTCTAACTACTCGGTTCATGAGATACAGCCTGGTGACAGACGGACAGACAGACAGACAGCGGAGTCTTAGTAATAGGGTCCCGTTTTACCCTTTGGGTAAGGAACCTTAAAAAGCTCTTTAAAAAAAACATTGTCTGTTTAAAGTTTTCTATAATCACTAAACTGACTGACATGTGCTGTAGCGGTCTGCGAATGAAATAAGTAGTCAAGTACCTAACTCTACTAGGTAATAATCGCTAATTGCAACGAACAAAGTTAAAAAAAAAATATGGGCACAAAACAGGGTCTTCCTCCGCCTATCACTGATAAAAAATCGATGTCAAAAAAAGCGTCAAATCCATCACTTTTATTTAAGCCATTACAAAACTATCTTTAATCGGCAAATAAACTCCGAACAGAGTGTAACAGACGTGTATTTAACACAATTCTTACTTTACTTAGTCCAGTTTATATCGCTCGAAGCCTAAGTAAATCACATCGGGCCTAATTAAGATCAAACAGCTCAAGTCAACTTAGCTGCTTTTAGCACTAAGTAAGTGCAATCTACTTTTACAACGCGGAGTGATAAGAAGTAAACGCTTCTACACTTCCTTTCGTTACGGGATACTATCACAGAAAATGTAACTGATACTGTAAATTGACAAGTAAACCTACCGACTGAAACCTTTCTGTATAATAACTTTGATAAAATTTTACATCTATACCAATTTGGTCATTTCATAAAACTGTCAATTCAATCTGAATGACAGGTTGGTAGTCAATTTGATTAACAATAAATTTCCCCGACTTTACTATTCGTTATATTTGACTCTGTTTTTGATAGCCATGATTTCGTAAAAACCTGAAATGCACCAACTAAAAGTGAGTTCCAAATACGTTAAAATTACTCTCGATGGCGATACAATACCGATGCCATACTGTTTGCTGGATATTCGTGCTCATGAAACACTCACGCGTCGCTCGGCGAGTTCGCCGAACTGTCAGGCTGCGTGTGGTCGCATCTAATAAAGTAATTTATCTATGCCACACTACGAGCTGCGCCATGACGACAGAGCGTTGCATTCCGCACATGACACGTCCAAATATTGAAAGAATCTCCTCTTTCGATTCGCACGGCCTCGATTCCCTTACTCGGCCGAGCTTTATGGCGAGTCAGATGAAAACGTCGATATTATCATAACAATAACGCTTGGAATACGCTCCGAGAAGGCTAGGCATATTTTGAATATGTTAGTACTTGTGAATACAGCTGAATAGCTACGTACATCCTAGATATATACAATAATACAGTACAAGCTACATTCAGTTGGACCGAAGCCGACCCCAACATAGTTGGGAAAAGGCTAAGCAGATGATGAAGTTACATTCAGTTGGAAGTCTACTGAGGAAAATTGTAACGACTAATTCTAGTCTATAAAAAATTGTAGTCCTAACTTAAACCTGATTTACTCGGTGCGATCCAATTGCGTGTGGCATACGATAAGTTGAATTAAGTAACAACAAAAGTTGCACCGTCTAAATAGTGTTTAGTAGACGATACAATTCATGTGATGCTTAATTTTTATTGTATGCCCCACGCCACGTTAGAAACGTGCATGATGTAAATGACCATTACCAATAAAAAAACATCATATCGTTTGAACCATTCTTCCACATTCGGAAAATTGATTTTCGAAGGTACTGTTTCGTTACGTTATCTATGGTCAAATCTCATAAGTTAAGCGAAGTTCATATACTGAAGATGTCTCGCGATTTGGAGCCCGATTTAGCTTTTTCATGAGAACCCAGCACGAAGGCTATTAGTCTAGACATAGTCACAGAGCCAAGCCCATCCAAGTGGAATCCGCTATCGTATGTACTTACAGTAAAAGTTAATACCTTTGTGTGGTATACACGACGAATAAATACAACTGAAATGGTTTTTCACTTTTATACTTTATTTGTTTTGAATCTATGATGATTTTGATTGCTTAAAATATATCGCTGACTTATAAGATAGGTAAAGGACCTCGACAATTCTCCAAGTATTGCCTGAATTGGTTATGAGACTAATCACAACACCAGCCAGTAAACCGAACATGTTGACAACACCAGAAAAAAGCCTTCAACTAATCCACAGCTAATCTATTCTGTAAACATCTCACCGTGAAAACTTAGGTTAAGTGAGCTTAAAGTGAGCTTAAAGTAAGCTGTCATTTCACTTGATGCTGGGGATTGACAGCTCACTTCACCTAAGTTTTCACGGTGGGATTTTTGCAGAATAGCACTATAGTACCTATCCCGGGTACCTATATATTCAAAAATTATTAGGACATAATTATTATAATTATGTATAACGTTTGTTTTTGATTTATTTTATTATCGATAGGTATTTGACGCACAAATATAGGCTGCGGTCGTAGACTCCTCAAGATCCATTTGATATAATACCTGCCTACGTCTTTTTTCAAGTAGTTAAGCCAACTGTAATGTCGATTAAAAGTACTTAATTGTTTTTTTTTGTCTGTCTCTTTCTTCTCTTGTTCTTAAGTATTAATCTGCATCAGAAGCGACCTATTCCAGGTAGGGTCTACAGGTGTTATCGTTTATGAGCCTGATGTCACACAATCCTGTTACTTGACATCGGATGAATATAAATTCGTGGGGATAAGTTAGTGCGGGTCGTATCGAACTGTTATTAATAACGCTGCGCCGTATGCAGCGCACGCGCCGCCTCCTGGGACATCCTTCCGGCGATGGTTTCGGCACCCAACAATCACTCGAGACGTGCCTAGACTGTACGCTACACCGGACTATAATAACATCGTCACATATGTCATCGAGCGTTCGAACTGGTCGGGAAGACGGAAATAAATACTCACATGTTTGTACAATTGCATATTTAAACAACAACTGGCCATTGCAATTTAAATCACTTCAATATGATACTGCCAGTCGCATAACTTCAAGCCTACTTATAAACCTTACCTACGTTTAAATCAAGAGGTTACTTGTATTACAAATGATGTGCCGGCCTGATCTCAGTAGCTACATCAGTTTTTACTTTATGGTGATAATCGCAAGCGCTCGCTCTCAATTGATTCATCGAGCTAGTATTCGTTACAAGGACGACACACACGAAATAATCGTGTAACAACTTTAATTATGTACTGGGTTCATCTGCACGTCGCCGGGCCGCCGCCGGGCCTCGGTAATTGTCCTCGGGAAACTGTAAGAATGGGTTTTAGTAGAGTGCGCATTCAACATACTCGTTGCCGAACACAGCTGGCGAACTTGAAGCTAAATAAGCAATGGAAAAGTAAAGGCTCTTAGAAAGTAATCACACTTAAGATTCATGCAACGTGCAGGCTCCAGACGCATTCACGTACTACATGTAGTCATAATCTTGAGTCAGTCGTTTCTTTTTAGACTGCATCTGCAATCTCTTGTGTCACCCTTTATTTTTTTTGTAAGTGAGCAGTAACTTGGCAATTTAAGCGTTGTTTGGGATTCGTTAAGGACATAATGTGTCGAGACGTCACGCCTCGCGCTCCGTGCTCTACGCCGCATTTCGACATTCAACGGTCTGCGTCTGCGCCGGCTGCCAGTTGCGGTACATTTGTCGCCTAATGAACACAAGTACCTACCTTCTTGTATAATTGAAAACGATCACTGGAGCCTAAAAATAAGGAAACTTTGTATTGTTTCTGAATGCGACAATGGTCAGTAAAACATAATTATCTATTAAGTTTTAATCGATCAAAATTGATATTTGTTGTCTCTTTTCACATAGACTTTAAAAGAACACACAATTTCCAAATAACATGGTTCTTCTTTAAAGCTTTTGTACAGGATAACAGCATTGCTATTCTGTAACCATATCACCGTGAAAACCTAGGTGAAGTGAGCGTGGAGTGAGCTGTCATTGTCATCGATACCTACTGGTGATAAGGCAGTGACAGTTCACTCCAAGCTCACTTTACCTAAGTTTTGACGGTGAGATTTTACAGAATAGCACAATAGGACACAATTGACCTGAAGAACGAACCGACTCTCGCCGCAGAGCAATAAAAATAAACAATCAATTTCGGTTTTAATTCTCGTTTCAACCATTCTTATGTCCTATTGAAACTGGTTAAGAGCTTGTTGATATTGATTCACACAGACAGATGACACGTTCGGTAATGTTATACACGAACAGCCGCAGTCCAGTTAGGCAATGATGACAAATACTTAAATTGACTACATTCTGCTTGTCATTCCATTTCAAAACATCTAAATGAAACAGGTAAGATCCAAAACACACGCGTTACTCAGAGCAAGCCGTGTGAAAACAATGATCACATCACTACTATTTACACTTAATGCTGTCAACATAAATAGAGCAAATGCAGTTATATTTCTTTGAACAAATAAATTAGGTATTAGAAGTAACCAAGTAAGCGAGGTTTACAGTTCTTGGTCGGTCACATGAAGCACAATCGTGTCCCCTCGAAGGTTGCAGTCGTGGTATCATTTCTGTCAAGTTTTATCGGGAGCGAGTCCGCTACAAACAGTTCTTTCATAATAAAAAGTGAGCAGTTTTAAATTACTTTGCAGAAATAAAGGTTACATTGACTTTAAGTCTTGTTACCTGCTTGAATACATTTTACAAAATGTAGTTTCAGAACCAATGCAAAATAAAATGTATTACATACCTACTATGAACAAACGAATCTGTTGTAACAATCATGGGGAAAAACAATAACACAAATATTTTGTTGCTAATTGTGGAGATTTTCCTGTTAACGAGCTACTTTCAGCACCTACCTACATGAATAAAACCCTCTTTAGTATATATACGAGTACCTATGTAACTTCTTAGTAAACACGGCTACACATCAAGCTATACATTTCCAGTATAAGCTGACCTCGCATTGTACGGAAATCCTATACAATGCGAGATCAGCATAAACTGGATATGTACAACTTGATGTGTAGCCGTGTGTACAAACATGAAATCAGTTTCGAAGACCTCTTTGCAATTAGAGCTTTTAGGGTAGTATTTGAGCTCTTGAAGTGCCCTTACGTTCTATATCCTGTAGTAGGTAGGTAGTAATGCTCTTTGTGAAGAAGTTCACCACACCACCCTGCAATATATATATATTTTAAATGTTATAATTGTTTATTATTATAGCAGTGTTCACAATTATACCTGTTACTTTAAATGGCCATGAAAGTAAGCGACTAGTTAGGTTCTATTTAATTTAACCTTTACGAATATATGGACTGAAATTCAACTATATAAACTGCAAAAGTAATCTCGCTATGATTCATTGTGAAATATCTACTTGTGTGTTTTTGTAAGAAAATCTCATCGACGTAGACGTGGCATGATAGAACGCATAAAAAAATGAAGTTCAGGGAGCTATAATTTAGTCCTTCCATAATTTATAATGGTGTAATTATGAATATAAAATATATGATAACATATGGAAAAAATCTATCTTAGAGATGTAAGTACTAATGATTTTAATGATTATAATGCTATAAAATACGTATTTGTTATAGTTGCGAATCATATTTTGATCAACATAAAGCCCGACACTGACCTGCAAATTGCAAATAAACTTTAAAAAATTTGAATATCGCGGTAACAACTTGGTTCCACCTTGAAAAGGGTTCCACAACGCATGCCAGTTAAACACTGAACCCTAAAATACTACTTATCAGTTGTGGTATCTGAGTCGCGCCGACTAGCATAATGCAAATAAAGGTGTGATCAGAATTTATATCGCGCGTTATTTTGCCGACTTATTATTAGCATTACGCACATAAGTAATATGTATCATAATTATGTATAAACTCTATTACGTAAGCGCTTATCGCAAATTCTAAACTTATCGACGATAACATGAAGCAGCTTGTTGAGATTTTTATTGAAACTGGGTCATCCAACGGAGTATTTTGTAAATTTTGTTTAAATATAACAATTCCCTGCGAGTTAACTTGACAGATGTTTCCTTAGTTTGGCTTATGTCTGTCTTTAGTTAACTTGACCCAGTTTTGAGTTTACACGTTTTTTTGTTACAATAATGTCTAGTTCGGTATTTCGTGAAACGTTTTATAACGTCAAGCAAGGTTCCGAATTAGGTATCGTATTGAGATCTATAATCCGATATTATAATTTTTAAAGGTATATACATAAACTCACGCCTTCTTCCCAAAGGGGTAGGCAAAAACTACATACTCCTTTTGCGTCGTAATTTTTAAACATAATTTTAAAAAGAAAGACCACGCTTTGACTTTCTAATGTAAGTACCTATATTCAACTCCGCGATACTAACCCCTAAGATAATATTCTTATCACTACCACAAACTCATTACGAACAGCAAACAAGTAATGAGAGCGCTATGAATATTAATTCTATAAGTTTAATTTATCTTGGGGCCGTTATTTCAAAAACAGACAGCACTATTTCGTAAAGGGTGGGCGGAAATATGTAGATAGCCTACGCGTTCCCCGATTACGAAGTTAATAAAACATAGTGCCTAAACTAGCTATGCTTCTTATAACTGTGATGCAAGACTCCTACGTGGACTGATTAAAGTGTCGATACCCGATAGCGCGCTGCCTATCATCTATCGTATACGCTACGTAAGTAGTACGTAGATATACTGTCCTGATTCCTGATGGATTAAGTGCCGAGCAAAAGGATAGTTGTATGGTAGGGAAGAACCACCTGGGTACACCTACCATCCAATATTTTAAATTCATACGTGTAACGACTTTACCATTTGCTCAAATAGTAATACGTTTTAGTTTATTTTCGAAGCTTTTTATTTGATTGCAAAATAACTGTACAGGTAAAAACGTAAGCTGTATTGAATTAAATTAATTAAATCCAACGCGAGTTCCGGTCGTACGCGTTATCTATCCGTCAATATCGGTGATGTAGTTTGTCGATAGTCAAACAAAACGGCGTCCGAGCAACTTTGTCACCGCAGTACAGGGCAGTCCGCTGCAGAATAATTTACTGGAGCACGTAATAGCACTCGCGATTGACTGGCTTCGATTTCGATTAACAGAAGTGCAAGGAAGCTATTGAAAAGGTGCATGTACTCGCAGCCTCGTAGCCCCCACATAAGTAAGACATGGAACGTGTTACTGTCAGTCAGGCATCGCGTATTCCTCGTACCTACATTTTTACGTCGAATCCAAAAATCTATGTTGTATTTTAATGTGTCAGTCCGGGAATTGAATCGTCGCGCGGAATATTTAAAACTTAGAAATAAATATTTAAGAGCTATTGACAAAATCCTCACGTTTCTGAACTTTTTAGTCTGAACGATGAAGTGGGTCAAGTGCCATAACATTTATACGTAACTAGTTTGTGTTGAGTCTCGTGGGTTCCGTGGAACTGTCCTCAGCGTCCGTGACACACAGCTCTATTGTCTGATATCTCACTAACGACCCACGCTCACGAATATCGTTAACGTAACACAATTTGGTAACACTGTGGGCGCACTCACTCATATATTTGGAAACTCTTAACAATTTCTTTTTAATGCTTTCTATAAACTTGGTAACTTCACATGATGTCCATATACATTATAATATGAGTTTACATTGCATGTCTATATTTAATTAAAATTAAAAGTAAAATCTTATCTGATTGAACTGAAGGCAGTGATATAAATTGTCGTTAATTTATAAGTCAGCTTAACAACTTAACTCATACTATTTGACATTTCGAATATCCATATTATGACCGAATTGAACTTGTTTCGTTCTGCAAGTTACGTTATTGTTTGCAAAATCTCTACGTGAGACTAATCTTATTGGTATAACTGTGGACTTAAATGTTTCTAAATTTTATTGTATGGTTTACGGAAATACATTTGGGAGGCAGTTGTAAGTATTTAAAGGTGCAACATGGAACAGCGGAGATGTGTGACTTTCATTGATATATTTATTTTCATACTGTTAAATTTTTAAGGGTGCACTAGTCGACGGTTCGAACTCGTCGTCGTTATTTAGACATATACGATGATTGATAACGAAAATGAGCGCGTAAAATTTCATGAACAGACTTTTGGGCGTATTGATATTATAGAAAAACTACTGGATTATCTACTCAAAATAGAATTGAACTTTTGAATAAATTATCTATCTGTAAAACTCAAACTCAAAACTCAAAGCATTTATTTCAATTAAACCATTTACAGGCACTTTTGAATTGTCAAAGGGTCGGTCAGTTAGTTAAAAAGTTGAAGCTAGTTGCCCATTCAAATTCGTAGATCTCTATGGAGAAGAACGGGCAAGAAACTCCAAGGACACTCTTTTAAAAATGTATATAGATATTACAAAATCCTGGGTACAGTATTCTTCGTACTTCTATATGTGAGAACAATGTCAAACGAAAAATAATTCAAAATATGAGATTAAAAATAAAAAGATTAAAAATAAGCCCTGGCAGATAAGAGATAACCAGTCTCAACTGACGGCGCCCGTTCACGAACATGACACGTGGATCAGCACCATCCAGCTCAACCATTTTGTAGGGAACCGAATGATCCAACACACGCGCCGCCATCAGCGAGACATTTAAGTGAGTATGACATACTCTCATCTGCCAGGCTCTTTCAAGTCAACATACAACGTGATATCATATGAAACGGCCCCATGGTACTCACATTTACAAAATTGAAAAAGTGCTTCTAAATTATACAAAACTATAGTTAGCAATGTACTTGAGAGATTAATATAATAGAATTTAAATAAAAGATAAACATTAAGTTCCTAAAGTCAGAAAAAATAAAAAAAAATAAGGGGAAGCCACTCTACCAAATATAAAAAAAAATTAACTATTGAGCCCAAGTGCCTGTGGAGCAGGACCAGCATTAAGCCAAGCATTTTTATCTACGATATAATCATCCAACTTATAATATGCTTGTCTACATAGTGTGCGTTTAATGCATGTTTTAAATTTCTTCTCATTTAGTTGAAGAATATCGGGTGGTATTTTATTATAACATTTTACACAGTACCCCATAAAAGAAGTATGTACTTTAGACAATCTAAAACGTGGTTGATCTAATTTGTTCCTATTTCTAGTGTTAAAGTTATGCCTGTCACTTATTTTACTAAAAAGATGTAGATTTTTCCGAACATACATAATGTTTTCATATATATACTGACAAGGAAACGTCATGATGTTAATTTTTTTAAACAGTTCCCTTAGAGATTTTCGTCTGTGGAGGTTGTAGATGGCTCGGACAGCCCTCTTTTGCAGTATAAAGATAGAATCAATATCTGCAGCCCGTCCCCATAGCAAAATACCGTAAGACATGATACTATGAAAGTAACTAAAATAGACCAGTCTCGCGGTATCCACGTCTGTTAGTTGGCGGATTTTCCAAACAGCGTAAGCGGCTGAACTTAGTCGCCCTGCAAGTGATGTTAAGTGAGGACCCCACTGTAGTTTTGAATCAAGCGTGATCCCCAGGAAAACTGTCTTTTCGACGAATTCTAGTATCTCCCTATTCAGTACAACGTGACATTCACTACTTCTAACATTCGGTAAAGTGAATCTTATGCATTTCGTTTTCTTCTCATTTAACACCAAATTATTTCTAGTAAACCAATTATGGACCTTTAACATAGCGTTATTTACGTCGTCAAGCTCCTGTGCATGTCTATTTACTTTAAAAATCAGTGATGTGTCATCAGCAAATAACACCATTTGTGGTCGGTTTTTTAGTAGTGTACTGTTTCTATTTTGCCATTTTCATACTACATAAATTATTTATTTACGCCCAAAGATGAGTTAAAATTAGTGTTGAAATATGGAAGTTTCGACACTCATTACTTCCAAACCAATATATTGTTTCCAATTCTGCTTCCGTACAGGGCTAGATAATGACAAGACATATTGATTATAATTTTTAGTTTTGAAAGTAAAATGGACGAGTTATCACCATACTACGTTTGTATGGAAGAATGACCGACTAGCGTAACCTTAATAGATTTATTATCTACAAATCTTGCGCATACTGTTACCTAATAGGTATTAGGCAGTAATAGTAGGTGGCGGATTTATGAACAATATCTACATATTCGCGGGCGCAGGTTGTGTAGGTCTGGCATTTCCGTTTAGTAAAACAACCTCGGGTCTATTGTGAACCGGCTCTGATAAACAAGACCTGATTATAAAGGATTCAAGTAATATTCTCATGTAGATGTTTCCGAGTATGTTTTCCTCTGTCTCTCAATTTTTATTTAGTTTTAAATAAATGTATCTCCAAGCGGATATCCATATCACATGATAGTTTAGCAAAACGGGTTGATGTGCACTGTTTTTCGACCTTCAGGATAAACATGCGCAATGAATAAAATACATATGTCTGCTATAATTTATTATCATAAGTACCTACCAATCCTGGTATAAATGAGTTTTACATGAATTTTAATATTAACTTAATAACATAATATATATATTATACATAGGTATAATTAACGAAAATATAATTAATCATTGCGTTTATTTGGATTTAACTCTATTCACACATTCTATTCTATTCCATAATGTCAATTTTGGCATAACACTTGTCCCAAAACATAATAACGTTCACATTGAAATTGCATCCAACATTATAATTGACACCGTTGCGTTTATATCATGCCGATGAATCGAAATACGAGAAATGGCAATTCAAAAGGCTGAAGCTGAAACGCAGATAGCTTGTCAAACGCAGGTAAAATCCACGCTCTCGTTACGAGGCGCGTGTGTCCTATAGGGCCTGAAATTCAGGCGCAGCGTATCTAGTTAGTCTGAAAACGAATCAAAACGTTTTGTTTGTTTCAAAGCCCGGCTTTGAAACAAACAAAACGTTTTGATTCGTTTTCGGTCGTTGGTCGCTGTGGACGTTTGTACAACTTCCCCTAATCGCAGTCTTCACTGGTTTTATACCAAGACGCCAGCGCAGCGGGCAAACTACGTCCAAACCGAGGTTTTATTCATTTTAGACCTCGCTTTGACCGCGACCTTGCTTTTGTTTCGCACGTTAACTTTGATTGCAAATTTATTTCAAATTGTTTTGGTTTAACAGGCACTCCAATCGAAGCGTTGTCATTAATTTAATAACTTTGGCGTCACACAACGAAGGCGCAACGCAGTTTTCCGAAATATGGGCGCGTTACGAATGAACAAAGGTGTAAGGAAAAACAGATGCCACGCTGGCTTTTAATTGAATGAAAAGTTTTGCCATCCATATTGCAAGCATGATAAGTATTTACATTTCTAAAAAAAATCTGTTTTTGTTTCAGATTCCATCACCTATAGTAAAATGCAGCTTCGATAAATCATCAAATAAAAGCGGGTAAGTTCAAAGTATAGAGCTTCAGTCAAAAGAAGTAACAAAAAAATTACATCGACTCTGTAATCATAATTCCTTTTTAAAGTCGATGTTTTCTTAATATAAACATAGCAGGCACTCATTGAGCCGTCGCGTAGGTTGACCCAAAAGGTGAATTAAAATGTAATAAATACAGACGATTGCGAATTCAGGATTTCACCGCCACGTGTTCTCGAATAACGGTAGTATAGGTAATTAGGATTCACAAATAAACACGAGAAAGTCCAGTTAATCACACATTAATGGTATTTGAAAGTCCAATTAGGACACGAGCTTGTGTGTGTAATGTGAATCAGGAATGTATACGAACCTATTAGAGTGCAACGAGACGTGTAGCCCGCGCGCCAGGGGACAGCTGGACTCCAACGCATCCTCTCAAAGGGATGTGTGATGGCTCCGTAAGCTCCATTTAACTTTAAGTGTGGACCAATTTTGCGTGTGTTACGGTAAAATATATTGATGCTAACTACTAGCTACCTATATTTTTCTTTCAAATTCTATTTGTTTAGCAGCATGCAGGCTTGACTTATTCCACAAACTTTACTTTTAGTTGTGACTGTCAAACGCAATAGACATTACGTATGTGAAAATGCACAAAACGGACAAAAATCTCTTCGTATTGCTACTTACCTACTATGAGTACGATATCCCTTTTCAATTCTTTCACGGGTTTCCTTTCCACTGAAGAGATATTCGAAGCCGGTATTATGTATGCCTTTATAATATTAAATGGTAGCTATGTCTTATATAGTAAGATTTATCATAATTCATAATTTCATACCTAGTACTATGAATTTATTTGTTGAACGTATTAGTAATCGGGAACGTAGTTAGGTATATTTCAAATATTAAGCGTCTTGTTTGTAAGATCGTAGATAATCATTATATCCAGCGGCATCTCGTCAACATGGTTAACATAATAAAAGCAATGATGTCAACAGACCTTTTAATAGAGATATGAATACATAAATTCTCCTTGACAGAGTATGTACTAACTAGAAATATCGGCATTCCCTACTTGAAGGTTATTTAATACATATTAATAATAAACAACAATATACTCGTAGATTATATGGGTAGCATTGCAAGAAGTCCCCTAATCCCGGAATAAGTATAAATATCTGACCTTATTTTCCATCTGTTCAATAAACAATGATGTCCAACACGACACCATTGCGACATGTGACTGTTTGACTACGGCTCTGTTTTTTCAAGTATCGTTTAGGCCGACTAACGCGCATGCGCGGCGAAATTAACATAGTCATTACTGTCGAGACATATTTACTTTCTATAATGCGCTGGCCGGTTTAGTGGTGAGAATCGCGTCGATATGTCATGCGTCGTTGTGTGCTTAACTGTGCAAGCGCAACAGCCGTTTGCATCTTACTGCATTAGTCGGCTAACGGTACATTGCCCTTTTTGGGATCGATCGTCCATTTGATTTACTATCTTGGTAAAGTTAACGTCCACGACCATATGTGTTGCATGCATTGTGTCATGACAGTCATGAAACCTGCCCGGCACTCGAGGATTCCTGATTTAGTAGTTTCGAAGCACTGTTCACCTCCGATGAATACCCGACTGATGTAACAATCGCGTTTAATTTTGCCTAATAATTATGCAAACGAATCAAGCTCAGCGGCGACCCGCACTCGGTGGCCATCATTGTCGTGCAATAAAGGAGTCAGTCCGTCACACAATTTGGTGCGTTATGCAAACAGAGGGGAGAATCTGTTTCAGTGAGAACTCCGCCATCCGGTCTAAATATAACCGGGCGGAGACAGCTGGCGGGGCGCGGGGGTGGCGGCGCGGGCCGCGGGGCGCAGGACGTCGACCCGATCAACCCAGACCTTGTGCGCATTGCCGGAAGGAACGATGCCACCAAATTTGCAGCATTGTCCTGTCTTACATAGTGTTTGTCGCCACTCACAACCTCCGCCGAGAGAAAAAGTTGTTGCACTGGAGTACCTCCACGGTTCTCAGCCAACTTATACTTCCCTCTATTCTCTTTAGCGATTGTTATCTAACAATCAATTGACAAGATTTGTTCTATGACGCAGGATGTGAAATCACTCAACAACCAGCTGACCAGGATAAAGCAATTTAGAACAATATGCGCAGATACCCCCGGGAGGCGAGCGACTAGAATGTACCGAGGTGTGACGCTCAGTATGGCCAGCAAGTTATTGTGCGCCGTTGTGAGTAGGTACGCGCCGAAAACGAAGGCACTCGTTAACACTCGATTACGTTCACATGACGTTACAAAACCATTTGCAGGTCAATAGCACCGCTAGTTGAAGGTCTTGGCCGCTACCTCCACGCGCCTCCTCCCTCTGCCTTCGACAGCCACCCTCCACCTCGTCGTTGCTACGTGAATAATAAACGTACCGTCACATTGTGCGATCCCTCAACAAATATTAAAAGAAAAGTACGCATTAGATAGATTGTTTTGTTGTTAAGAACGTGAATTTACAAACGCGGGTCGATTCCGGAAGAATATCAAATAATTACAATAATGTGCCCAGAATAGGCTTCTATTCTGGGCACATTATTTTAAGTAACATTGACGATTTATCAAGAACGTCTGAAGGGCAAAATGTGTGTCTCAGATCATAAGTGTCAAAAAATATAGAAGATTGGAATCACTTTCAAACCCCGTGCTACTCTAGACAGATGTTAGATGGTCCTGGAGAACTATGTCTGGGTCACCAGTTCAGAGGTATGAAGAACATAGTGAAAAATCCCTCATACGTCTAAACTTATTCTGTGTTTTTTCGAACTAGATGAAGAACTTTTGACCAAAAGATACACACCAACATAAAGGTACACTATAACTTAAAATCAAGGTATCCTTTGACCAGGGCATATTATACACTTGACATAAATTAGTTTTCCAGCGACTTTCATACATTAATTCTTCATTGTTGCATGTTTATAGTTATGTGGCTGCCAAAGGACACGGTGAGGATTAGAAAGCAAAAAAAAATAGTACCTAATTTTACTCTTGCACTTGCACACTATCTAACGAAACTGCACTTCTCGCATTGATTCTGCCAAACGTGTTTTTTTTATATTTTAAATATGAAGCATCTTAGCTCCATAAAAGGCCTATTTTGTCTTCTATATTCCATCAAAGCCAGTGTCCCAAGCCATCTTACGATTTTTAGTATTATTCAATTTACTGTCCGTTCTTTGTGCTGTATTGTAATTGTTAATTCATGAGAATCCATAATCAGATTAGGGATTAGGCATTTCACCCAGATTTACGTATTGGTCGCTCTCTGAAGCCCTTTGTGCCTATAATCAATTGTCTGTCACGTGAGATGGTGCTATCGATGTATGCTGTGCTGTGGCTACATACTGCCGTCCATCCTTTGTCCATACTACTTGGACACTATCTGAGTCGGTGTCTGCCAGTCATAACAGCATGCACGCGAGATGGGTTCGCTTAATCACATTCCCACAAAACGATCAGGTATCAAACGCTCGATACTCGATACTCGCATGTGACCGATTAATGTAGGTAATTGGCAATATGTCTACCTACATAATATCGTCTTATATATAGTTTTCGCGTGATTAATGCACCACGTCGATATTATGCGGTGTATTACAGGACTGGATAGATAATGTCGTGCTTATTGCATTGCGGCTTATGTACCATGTTGTGCATGGCACCGACGTTTGTTGCTCCTAGGTATTTTTACTTTTACTACGTACTTATACACAGGGAATGCGAAGCGTTTCCTTTCATCAAACGCGCGTAAATTATCTCAGTACGAATGTTCGCGTTTACTGTGCTCACATAAGTTTGAGAGGAGGGAGGTTGATACTGTTTGTAAATCAAAAGACTGTCACGTAAATTAAAAACGTGTTTGTAAAAGATTGCGAACTTGATGCAGCTCAGTTGAAGTCGGCAGCGTGTCGCCTACGCAGTACACTAACTCGTTTCATTGACTCAAACTTACTGCTTCTCCGGATGTTGACTTGACTACGATGGGCACAGATACAAATCTGGAATTGTGTTAATAGAAAAAGTGTTTCTGTTATGTTTTTAAAGGCTCAATAAGACAAAAATATTGAATAAAATACTTTGACTCATACAATAGATTGAAATGAATTAGGTATCTTGTGTACACAATGGTTCTATTGTCAGATTGAAAAATCATACATTCGTATTGAAAAACTAATTGAGCTATCTTATTGAACTCAAATCAATAGATCAGGGCTAAAAGAAAACGAATCAGAATCCTATCAGCCGCAAGCTAGAGATAATTGAATGGAAAAAGGAGATTATTGGCGGGAGTCGCGTAGATTGCGTAGTAATCTAAGAAATGGATCGAGAGAGGAACGCGTGGGCGGTATCGGTATTGTCCGAGCGATTGTATTGTGAGAAAAGCGAATTTTACAAGTTGCAGTGGCAGGTGGTGCAGTCGTCCGGGCGATCAATACTGCTCCCTCTGCCGCCCCCGCGCAGGGCCCGCCATCGCCGCCAGTAACACACTCGCATGCACCGACCACTCACATTATACCACCTTTTTATTAATTGTCCATGTACACAATAACATTATCAATTTAAGTAATGTCTTCTACTATTTTAATTATTATTGCGATTGTGTGTGGGCCATTGTTTTATATACACAGTTGATGATCCAGCAGTTTGAGTTTTACAAAGGGCCTACCCAAATTGGCCACCCTCCCAAATACTCTGCTGATAGTAATCGGTCGTCGAGTCGTAGAGCTCCCAAAGATAGGAATGCGCTACGCCATGACTAATTTAAATTTGCCTGCTGTCATCGGATCAAATCTTGGTGCTTTTCTTACGGTTTTCGAACGAATTCCGATATCATTTCTGCTTTTAATTTTATAGTGTATTTCCATGGCAATAACGATGGCTCGAGCTCGAAATACAGTATAATTATGATGGAGATAGAATAAACTACATGAAATCCGTTTTAACACAAAAAAAAAAAACTAAAATAATGAAGCTGCTTCCTACTTTGCTTAATTCGCTCGCTTTACTTCACTTCATTGATTTATTATAATGGAGAAAGAGTTCGAAAAGATCTAAAAAAGTTACTTGCTACTGCAAACTATTTGATGTTGATCAATATTTGTTTGCGTCCACTGCACAATGGATCTTCATGTTCATTCAGTAACTTTGTGAAGTTCACTGCCAACATTATAAGCGCCACAGTCAAATGATGAAATAAATCATTTGACAACATTTGAGAACAACATCAGTGTGGATTGCAAACTGGAAAAAATATTATTTAATTTAACGTTTATTTGACAGTTGTCTGCAGTCACACAGTATGGGGGTAGTTTACAAGGTTATTATTAGTTTTCAACCCTCAAGCGATTTTAAACCTAGCTGATGAAACAATAAAATATATTTTAGAAAGTTGTTAGTTCTACAAGTGCACGTAGTAAGTAGTTTCTACACGTGCTGAAGGAAACACTGTTACTTTGTAATCAAGAGGGCGGCTTTCTTACTATAGGTACTTATCAACCTGAAGGCGGCTGTCCATAGCGTTTCCTCAGCAATTAATTTAATTCCTTTAAATCATTTGTTGAATAAATTATCATTTCCCGACGACTGTAGCTAGCCGAGCGCTTTGACAACTCGACGATATTATCCGTCAATTATATTTCATACGGCTGTCGTAAAGTACGCTCTATAAAATGCATTTCAACTGCTGTTGCTGTAATTCTACAGGAGCCAAATTTTCACGATTCTTTAATTCTTGACACGCATTCAACCGAGAGACCGTGAGAGAATAGAATGTCCTCGATATTTGCAAATAACTTACTTCACTTCGATGGACTGAGGGTATATCATACGGCTTGTTCCGCGGTGAACGTAAACGGTAAACAGACCAGTAACCCAACTCTCGCCCAGGTATCACCATTAATTCAAATCGAGGCAGGAACCGCATACGGAAATAGACATTCCGACCGTGAGCCTCAGATTGCAATGGTTCTGGAACATAGGGACAGGAAGTAATACCGGAACGTCCTAATATCCGAACGTGTGATGGAAATAGCAGCAGCTTTAAGTATATCTCGTGAAAGTGATACAGATAAACGAGAGTTAAATATTATGGAAACGCAACGGTTGCTGTTTAAACAATTAATTTCTTTCTTAAACGTTAATAAATGGCTTCCTGATGTTCAGTAAACTTGTTTGCACTCGCGTGTTCGTTCAATTGTTCTCTGCTAATAGCCACAAATGCCTCGTTACGCCGCTACTCGCTCACAGGAATTCATTTTAATTAAGACCCCACTCTCCCGCGTTATGAAATTCTTTGTTATTGCACTCAGAACAATATGGAAGTTACCTTCTTTACAGTGACAATTTATAGTTCCCTGTCCAATAGATAATGTAGACCATGGCGAACCTGTTTGTTATACCTGCCCAAAGCATCTACCATGCTCATTGAATAAATAGAAATAGTAAGAAAATAACTGATTTCTTAACATTGACACCGGCACCGGAACAACAAAAGTTCCTATTTAGCGTGAAGGTACTCGTATGTCAGTATGTATTCCGTATTTTTAGTAATTCGGTTGTTACGTTTTATCTATTATAAAGAGAAAATATTGGTATGCTTGTATTTTTGTTGGTAATGTATAAAACCAAAAACTACTGGACCGATTTCATAAATTCTTTTAACTGTAGAATGCTAAATCGTCTCTGAGTAACAAATAGATATCGTATAAGTTACTTATAAAGATATCACGCGGCCAAAGCCGCTAGTGGAAGCTAGTTAAGCATAAATTTCAAAATATGTTGGTAGTCAAGCAACATGCGTCTATGGCTAGTTCACTAATTGTACATTATAAACGGGAAGGGACCTATTGCTTAAAAGTAAAATTATTGCGAAAGTCATCACACATATACATTTGCGAGCGATCATTCGACACTTGACTTAGTACTTAGCATGCCTGCCAAACTTCACGAACTTATAAACCCTTCGCTCCAGACATCGGTTTCCGCAATATCAGTGTTCACGTCCAAGAAGGCGTATGTTACATACGCCTAGCATGCATTAAGGGCGGAGGCGTTTCTCAAGTGTGTAAAATATGCAGTGTCACGCGGCCGAGCCGCAAAAGCAGCTAAAAGCTTTCGCACGAACGTATCGTATAGTACCTATGAACACGGGCCTATTGTCTCGCAGCATTAATATCTACTAAACCGCTTGTTACATTCAAATAAAATGTTGCGATAATAAATAGTTACAAGTACGCCTTTATTCCGTCAAACATTCAGCGTCTTTGAAGTCAATGCTGCTTATCAGAGGGCGATGCAATGACGCGACCATAGACGCAACAAATCCCCAGTTGAGCATTTCGCTTTCGATAGCGAGCCAGTGATACTACTCCTGCCTAAGGAACTGAGTGATGCGTGGAATCGCATAACTCTTTGTGAGATATAATGGTTGTCTGGACATACGGGCAGGGAGCATGTGCGGGGCAACGTCCGTGCGGTGACGGCTCCGCGGCGCCTCGGCGCGCGGCGTTTGATGCGGGCTCGAGTCTGCACGGACCAGAGAGGAGGGGGGGCTGATGTTAATAGTCGCCTCAACAGGCTGGAATTTGCTCTATATTTGGGCACGGCGAGCACCGCAAGTACGCGTCATGAACCTCTCATGTTTACCTGAGTTGGTGCGGACTTTACCAACGTTATTTATGCATTCGATGTTTGGATACGAATTGTTTAAATACATACCTACTCAATTATAGCTGATCAGTTTTGTATGATATTACATAAATCGTGGTCGGATGAACACTGGTTTAGCTCCTCAAATAATTTTCAATCCGGAAAGCTAAATGCTTCTCGCGAAACCAGCTCCAGAAATAAAGTAAAATAATAATTCTAATTAAGTACAACATTAGCCAACGTAACTCCCGTTTCATCTAGTTACCTGTATGGTGCGGAAACCAGCACACTAAACTATTTTGGAAGCACTAAAATGGAATTGCGCGCGCGCATAACGAGGTATGCAGTCATGCGCGCTATTTAGTGTTTACATTCATGCAGTTTACGGGCAAACCGTGGCCAGTTTACGACTTGAAAACATTTTTATCGAAAAAAAAACTTTTACTGCATACAATGTATTAACTCAAATTTATCTAAGTACCTACCTATGTTCTAGAGTAAGTAAAGTATTAATGGTAATTTATTGTCCAAGCTTGAACGAGAGTCGACTTCGTTAAAAAAGTCTCGTCTTGGCAGGAAACGTTTCGCTTGTCGCTGTCTCACGGACGTCAGATTTACTCGGGCAGATTACTTCTTAAATTATTAAAGAGGCTATTTCAGAAGACATATTGGTCGTCTGAGGTTTGCATAAAAATATGACATCCTAATACGATGTCCTTAAAAGAACATGTCAACATGATTCTTATTTTACTTTTGACATTGGCAATCAAACCTCTTGTAGGTATCTAATCTGACAACGGCACTTCGTGACTACCCATACCAATGAATATTAGACGAACACACACAATGAATATTATATAAGCATAAAATATATTAAATATTATTTTACCCTATCATACACACTGAATCGGTTATGAAGAATTTCGCAGTTGCTGAAATAAATCTGTGGCATGCAAAGTATAAACATTATTCGAAACATTGTATAATATTATATGTAGCAGTATTATTGAAATGCCTATGCAATATTATGACTGGTATTTTTGACCTTCAGGGTAAACACAAAGTACTTGCCTGCCATGCCTGCTTTGCGGCGCGGCGTTCCATTACAACACCTCGACTCGATGGTCCATGTTAGGGCATGAACATGAATCATGCCAATTACACTGCTTACTCTATCTCTAGTACATAATATAAACATGGGAAGACATTATTTCTATTTACCTTCCAAGTAATACGGTAATGGTAATGATCAATTAACAATATTTGTTAAACTTATCGATGAATGCGTATCAAGAAGGTACTTAGTACATAGTGTATTATTGACTGCCAACCCTGAATGTGATGTGTTTAAGAATGCAGTAAAATAATGCATAAACGTGTGGTGTGGTGGGCTGTTAGAGAAAGTATGCAAGGGAGTCCACTGTATGATTTTAAAATTCATATTTTTGTGTACTTACAACATTTTAGGAGATCCGAAATGTCCTAAAATATTGTATACAAAAATTGTATATACTCGTAATAGGTACACAAAAGGATTGGAAAAATATTCATAGTCTGTTTCTTTAGGTAACTTTTAAGGGTTTATTTATAAACGTTGCTTAAAGTTAAGTAATGATTAGCGACTGTTTAACCATACATTGACCTTTGAACGTCACTTAACTTTAAGCAACGTTTATAAATAAACCCCAACGTCTTTAATTCATTAAAATCGATTCACTTGGTTAAAAGTACAATTTAAAGTCATAAAATAACTGAGTTTACATTGTAAGTATTGCAAGGTCAATGACCGCACAAGAATATTTCAAATGAATGGTGATAATATTAAAATTAATCATAATTAATCTTATTATCATTAAAAACTGTACTTCCTCCCTCCTCCAGTGTTAGGGCCTGGGTTTCTGTGTGTTAGTCTGTCTATTACCTTTTTACGCCTTAACAACTAAACAGATTTAAATGAAAGGCTAGAAGGTTAGAACATAGGATACTTTTATCCTGGTATCAAGACCCCCGTGGGATAATTTCCGAACTTCACGCGTGTTAAGCCGCGGGCAAAAGGTAGTGTTCTATAAAACAATGCAAAACTAAATATTTTGCCTTATTGCTACCGCCTCGCCTGTCCAATATTATTCTTACCGGTGGACTGATAATTCACGCTAGTTAATATTGTACATATTCTCTCAATCTCTCAGGTTGTCACGGCTCTTAAACAATTTTAACGAAAACCTGTATAGAAAATGGAGGTAACACAAACCTGTGTCCTGTTAGTGGTATTTTTTTCGTTTGTGTGGTATTTGGGTGTACATAATAAAGAGTATCCTATTCTCTTTTATTCTATGGGAATATATGAAATCCACGCGGACGAAGTGCAAAATATGAAAGAAATACGTTATTCATGATACAGTAACAAATAAAAACGTTTTACCCCTACCACACTAGTTAAGGAGTATACCTACTACGATTATAGTATGTGTAAACCAGTATGTTTTCGGTTATAATTTTTTTGGCTTTGCAATCCGATCTCGCCGCGGGAAACGAGAGCCCCAGAAGGATGAGCTAAAATATGGATGTTTACTGAAAAACGACGGCAGGTATTTACATTTACATAAGTACACATTCGCCTCTTCTCGAATACTGCGTCTGAACTCTGAAGTATTTAAACTGACATTTATTAAATTAAAGCAGTGTAAAAAAATATTTCCAGATGAACTTGAATGTTTCGTAATCATTTACTTCTCTTTCAGAAGAAACCACTTTATGATTTGCAATGCAAACCCCATGTATTACTTTTTCCTGTTTCCCATTCAGAAACAATTTCATCAGTAGGTAAAGGTAAATGTTGTGTTATAATTAAATGTAGGTTACCTATAACAGCCGTATTCTTGCCAGTCAAATCTTAATATTCGTTTTCTCTGGCCTTTCTTTTAAAGGGAATAGGTACCTATTCGTAATTTAGCTAAAATAAAAACTATTCGGCTAATGTTGTATTTATACTATGCCAATTGTATGAGATGTAGAAATAATTATTTGATGGATTAGAGCTTTCCTGTATAGATTTTTGCTCATTCGGAAATCACACTTTAACGGGCTATAATTTTAATTTTCTCAAACATGCTTGATTCGAGCATTATTTTGACAACCTTCTTTGAAATAAATCGAAATTGCTGTACTAGTCAAAGAAATTAAAGTAATAAAAACTAAAACCCAACTACGACTAAAAAGGTATAAACAAGACAACACAGACAGACAAATTAAAAATCCGGAGTCACACGTGTTAGGGCATAAATCGAACAGATTACGAGTGACTCCGGATTTTTAATTTGTCTGTCTGTGTTGTCTTGTTTATACCTTTTTAGTCGTAGTTGGGTTTTAGTTTTTATGGTGTGTACGTACCGTAGATGACAGTAATGTACTATAATTGGCTAAGACAGGCTTAGAGAGATTTCGTAATATATTTTGCTAGTTTTGTTTTTGCGGCGATAAACTAATCCGGTTGTACAAACAATGATTGTGATGCGATATGATTCATGCTATGAACCAGCTTCAACGGAAGAACAGTCATCGACTCGCTGCTGATGTAAACAAGGTGAGGCCGTGGGCAGAGATTTTAACAACACTATAAATAAAATTTATAAAAAAAATAGTTTTACAATTTAACCTCAATATTAGGACTATGACTAGTGGTGCAGACGATACAATGAATGTGAAACGAACGTCTGTTTATCAAATGGTCGTTAGGTAGATATTGTTTTACGTATCAATCTATCATTGTCCTGCAAGTAAGACTAAGTACTAATGAAGAATGTTACCTACTCATTTCTTTCAACATTATTACAGTAGTAGAACACCGGGCATATTGTATTCATAGCCAGGAATGATAACCGATAAGAGATGTGACCGAGAACTTGTTTCTGCGAACTATTTCTTACTTTTCCCTTGAGCGTGTTTGTGTTTGATATAAATGACGTAACACACGTTTTTAGTATAATGATCATGGCTCGCGTCACTCACACGACCTCATAGAGTATTCATTCATTTAGTGGTGGTCAACCAGTACGCATGTTATACCGCAATATCATTTATGTGGCTCGCACTTTGGACTGGTCGTTCGCGAGCGTTTGTGAGCGAAACGAATTGCAGAACGGTTCGCGTTTATTGTTGAACATATTATTGTGCAGGCCGGCGGAGCGAAGTGCAGCATTGAAGAAATTGGATTGTATTGTTTGTTCACTTTAAAACTTTCCCGGTTGGTACGGCCGGCGTATCGAGGACTTTCCTGTGCCGTACCGAACCGTGGAACATCGACAAAGGCGTCTTTTGAATGCTTCAAGGTAATTTGTTTCGTCTAGCGCAATCTTTAGTTAATAGGAGTACAGCAACGATTTATACCTTTATTACAAAAGTTCAATTCCAAGCATGCATTTTCTGGACAACTTTGCTGCTTTTCAGCGGTCTTAAGTACCTCCTACGATGACACATTAATTAATCATTCATCATCATCACTTGCAAACTTACGGGACCGTTTTATATGTACGTCTCCTTTTGTGCCTCTCCGATTCTTGAAGGTTTTAAATAGCTAAGCGATTTAAACAGCAAGTCTTACGGATATTATTATGTAGGTAAATACTTAAGTTGCTAGGTACATTAAACGCAGTAGCTATGATATAAAAATCCTATTTGAATGATATAGTTTCATCAGGTCAAGGTAACAGTGATAATTAATTCTAATATCATGGGAGTTCCGTGTTTAAATCCATAGTTATACTAATGGTAACTTACATTTTAATATAACATATAATACATTACATTACATACATACATTACATTTAAATTTGTGAACAGCGTTGTGGGCTACAATATTGTTCTAGTGTTATGTGTATTTTTTTTTAAATATACTGTATATTGTAGCTGTTTGTTGTTCCTTTGTATAAAATAAAATATCACTACGCTTTTTTTCTCCGAAGGGTTCGACAGAAGTGTATAGAATACCACATCCCATTCTCATTTTCTAGCTATCCCCGTTATCCATTTTCCTTTATTTATCATTAATATCTTCTTTCCTGAATTTCGATATTTACATTGTTCTATAATTACCCCAATCAACAAGTCAGCATCAGCAATAAGTAATACCAGTATGCAATAGGGTAATATTATAAATATTAGATTATTAAGGTAATATCCTTTTACTTGTTTTTAGTAATCATGGATCATTGCGAATGATGCATTTGTTTGTAAATCAACAATAAGCAATAATAATAAAGTTTGTTAATAAAAGAGTAAAGGCTCATGCAAACTGGCGCGACAGGCAGCGCTACCCTTGTCGCGCCTGTTTCTGGGGCCTTAACAATACAATTTAGACAAATTCAGTTAGCCACAACCTAAGCGTCACTTGTGGTTCAGGAGTGCGACCAACAAAATGCTTCTTCCGGTAGGAAGTTAATATTAAAACCATTAAAAACATTTACCAAATTCTAGGCATAAATTGACCTTTGCCCAGCTGTGTGACAATAATGGCATATTTTTTTTTTTAGACAAATAAAAACTAAAATTACTTAGCATTTTATAAGTGTTGCGTGCGGTGTGATGGGTTGTGTGACGGTGTATGTGTGAACACCACTACATCAACGTTTCTGAACCCAATGAGCCATTTCTGAATGATTCAGAGGTAGGGTGTTGCAAAAAATAATTATAGCCCGGTAAAGGTAGGGCCGAGGCGAGAAAAATAATTTGCGTTGTTTGGGGTGGCATAGGGGAAGGGTTATGTAAAAGTTTTATTTATAGGTAGGTGCGCAGATAAAAGCACTTTCCTATACGTTTGATCAATCGCTGCGTTTTTAGATGCTGTTTTTTGGAAAATAAGGCTACTTGACTGCTACTATTAACTGCTACTTGGACTTCTCCTACACGTCAATTGCACTGTAATAGCCGTCGGGCCCTTGCAGTGCTTAGTTAGCTGCACAAACGAAATTATTCGGTAACTTAATACGGTAGTCTGAGGTTTCAACAGACGGGTCTTGGCCGCATGACCCACCCCCTGTTACCGGCGCGACTGACGGTTCAACTGTTTATTCTTGAGCTCTACCCGGCCTCACATAATAATTTGAGCCACCCCTAACCTCAAGCTAAGTACAATACTTACCCAATCATGTGAATTTAGCGAAATTAATTGTTTAACAGATTGTATATTATGTAATGGACACTACGTCAATTTGCCGTGTTTAAAGCCAGCGGGGCAATTCCCTTACTTTTAACATTCGCATCTCATTCGCAATCTGTCAAAAAAACCATCAACTTACCAACATTTTTGACAAGTTTGACAGATTGCGACTTGAATGTGAACGTTTTTAAGTAAGAGAATTGGCCCTCTATCAAGACCATCCAAACGTAAAATAAAAACAGAATTTAAATACATAGTCAATTTGCTAAGCAATCATTTTCCCTGACTTAACCCACATAAAGCAAAAAATGAGTTTATACCCACAAATAAAAAATAAGTTTATCTTTTTCGAGAACACAAAAAAACTTGATTGTCAAGCTGTTCAATCTGCGGCCCAACAGGTGGAACTTACGTTGAAGGATGAAAAAAAAAACAATAAAAAAAACGCAGTCGTAGCTCGCATCGTAGCAGATGTAATTAAATTCATTCGTAAAACATATTATGACTATTTACTTATTCCTTCATATACCTAGGCATTATTTAAAAAAAAATATATTTACTTTGTCTTTTGGCGCCTGTTTACTGGCAACAATTTAAGGAACCCAGCTAGCATAAGTTGGTCTTATACGTTCGTATTATGTGCGGCTTACTTCTTTAGGGAATTCTGACGTAATGTTACGTACAAATATATACCAATGTTTTTGAACCGTTTCGGCCATGTAGTTTTAGTATAATATCAGTGAGTTTGACCGACCCGCATCTCTGTTTATTGACGACCACTCACGTCAAATTGACGCATTCATTTATCTTAACAACTACACTTTCCCCCAAGTCAGTGCGACTATATATTTTAGGAGAAAGCTCGCTCTATTCATTACGGTAATACTATGACAGCACATAAACTTGTATACAGCTAATAGCGAACCTGATAACTAATAATTTACAAGGCAATATTTATCATCATCGATAATAGTGTAAGCAATTATTATCCACAATTACAATAAAATAGTTGTAGTGATGAGGTCACTTTCGATATAAATAATAATAATACCAGCCTTTTCTTGTCCCACTGAAGGACAAAAGCTTCTTCTCATATACAGAAGGCACGAGCAGCGATCTTCCATGTTTGCTCATGACGGGTTGGCGATATCTGACTTCCTTATCCTTACATACATATTATAAAACAAAGTCCTCGGCCGCGTCTGTCTGTCATCATGTACGCGATAAACTCAAAAACTACTGCACCGATTTTCATGCTGTTTTCACCAATGGATAGAGTGGTTCTCAAGTAAGGTTTTAGTATATAATAACCTATATCCACGCGGGCGAAGTCGTGGGCAGCAGCTAGTTATAACTATAAGTTCAGGTTTTCTCTCGATGTGTTTCTTTGACCGATATCTATATAATATGTATACGTAGATGTATAGATAATAATTAACTTTAACAAAACCTAAACTGTAAAGGAAAATCTTTTGTGACCAACAAAATATAAGAATGAGTCACAGCGACTGATGCTTTTCATTTCAGACTTGAGTTTTCTTTACGAAGTACTTACTTTTAAATAGAACTGACGTCGGAGGCGGAGGTGACTATGCAACCATCATATTTATAAGAATTAAGGCCGTACTGATGATTAACTCCAATTTATATCCGTTGCTGTGGGTCGTACTTACGTTGCAAGTTGCAATCCGTATAATCACGAACCACGACACCGTCTTGATACTCTATTGTAGTGAAGTTACAAAAATATCTCTTTTATGGGTTATTGTTGTATTATTACGTAAAATGTTACATCAATCCGACTTTCCTTCCCGGTTATGGAAGTTAGGACAACAAAAACGTAGTGCGCTAGGGCGAGTCGCGGCCCACGAGCGCTCCACTTACACTACCTACTCTTTATGTTATTCTTGATTCTCTTTGTAGATAATAACGTCGTGTTTACTTACATAAAGTTTAATTTCGTGCCGAGAAAATAATAGGATACAGACCGAGACTAAAACCTATAGGTACTATTATTTTTATACACATTTCATTATTAATTATTGTCATAATAACAAGAAAGGTCATCATTACATTATGAATTGTATAATTATTTAGTGTCCGGGGCGGTGTCGCTGCGCCCCTTAGTCGCTATGTCGATTCAGAGTCGATGTGGCGTACGGCTGCATAGGAGTCGTATAGCGCTGCGTAGAAATCACGTGAGACGCGCGTAGCAGCGGCGTAGAAGCCACGTAGCTGTATGTAAAAGTCGCGTAGCACTGCGTAGCAGCCGCGTAGCATTGCGTAGCAGTCGCATCGAAGGCGCGTAGTGCTGCGTAGATGTTGTTTTCCAACACTACGCAACGCGTGAACGTTAACTCCGCAGTGGTATCGATACAAGAAAATGACAAATCGAAAAAAAAAAAAAAATTGATTAGTATAGTTGCTTGAAATATCAGATTTTGTTTTGTTTTTTTAAACTTCACAAACGTGTTGGGTAATGGGTATCGATATCTAAACATTATAAAACATCAAGACATTTTTTTTTGTTTTATCATGTTTAGATATCGATAACCATCGCGTCTGCGGAGTTTCGCCAACTCTACGACCGACAGTATAAAATTACTGTTTATTTCCAAAATAGATTCCGACTAGGATTTTTTTGTAATGGCTTTATTGATAATAAAAAAAGTGTGAAAGAAGTAATGTGTAGGTATTTGTAAAGTTCACTATGGTCTTTATTTTCCAATCATTGCCGATGAGATACGTGCCGAAATAGTCAAAATACAGTGACACTTCGTTTTTATCTTCCTATCAGAATAGTACAATTTTAAAAAAAATGTCAATAATAATTTTGATATTATCACCTAACACTCATTTAATATTCTACAATTTGCGCATGCTTTAAATCGATTATTTCTTAGTATTCAAACGAGCATTCAAGTGTTTAAATTTTGCTAATGCTTCAAAACAAAGCAGTAACAACTAAGTATTAGCTGCTACTAACTACTTAACAACTACCGCGGGCAGACTAGCTTTACAAGCTAAACTTTAATCGGCTTACTAATAGCACTTCACACAATAGAGCGAACAGGTACAGTTCCGACCAAATGGAGAATAGATGACCGGAACAATACGAATGGCAGCCGATTGTTTACAATTTACTGATAAATGTCAGTTTGCTTTTGTCTAATGCCCTGGGGACACAGAACCGAAAGTGT
The DNA here is from genome assembly GCA_949152455.1 of Lithophane leautieri. NCBI lineage: Eukaryota > Metazoa > Arthropoda > Insecta > Lepidoptera > Noctuidae > Lithophane > Lithophane leautieri. Next base: position 13,808,319 of record OX424458.1, on the reverse strand, counting down.
ATTCCGTTCTGAAATAAAGGGTCCCAGCGACCCAGGCAAGAATGTAGCTTCGATTCAGGTATTGCACTATTGTGCTTTGGCGTTTAGACTTGTGTGATGATAGTCAAACTTGCAATATATTTGAGTAGGCTGGCGGAAAATTCTGTATTAATGCATAATTAATTATGAACTTTTATTTAAAAAACACGTCATTACTTTATAAAGTGGTCATTAGTTTCAAAACTTATTACAGAAGAAAATTGAAGATAATCGTGGAATATTTTGTTTTTCAGACATAGTTTCAAGTCTTCGCAACATGCTCGGCAAAATGTCCAAAGATATAATTTCTCTGAATATAATATCTTAAAAGGCTGCTGCGACCGCTTCTCGAAGAGTTTTACAAGTTGTTCGCCGTTGTAAGCGGCTTGCGGATGAAATTAATTACTTTACAGATTCAGAACGATAGACTTAATTAAATCTGTGCTAGCCGCTAGCCGCTAGCAGTCGGCTAGACCCAAGCGTCAATAAAGTTTAAAGTTTTATAAAACAAGATGATAAACATATTTTCTTGTAGTTTTCTTAAAACAACTAGTGTATATTTTAAGCAATTGTTTCAATCCAATATGTAAGTTCAATGATTTATCCATAACATGTGGATTTACTCTGGCCTGAATGAAACGGAAATCGTGATTTCCTCATTGATCATATTAAAGTAGCTAACGTTTTCTTTAGTAATTTCGCCATTTATTTTTCGTCTTTAGTTTTTCGACTTCAGCCATGTAAATCATAACTTAGTATTAAACTTATAAGTAGAGATTCTGAATCGGATTTCCGGATCCGGAGCCAGATCCCGGAGTTCTGTATTTTCCTGTGTTTATCAGTATTTTCTGCAAATAAATGATTATTTTTCTATTTTTATTCTTAATCAAATGTACGATTCCACAGTGCAGATAATTAAGAAGAGCTTGGTTTAGGTAAGTGTAGGTGATTTTTGTGCTTCATTTATGAATGTTTAATTTAATCGTTTCCAGATGGCGTTGGTAGAGGAACAAGGCGCGGGCGCCGCCGCCGACGACCCTGAAGCCTTGCTCAACGAGTGGCTCGGCGAGCTCACCGTGCTCACTGCGGTAAGCACATCACATGAACCCCTTTTGTTACAGCGTTGGGCTTGAGGAACTCTTCGGAACTTCGAACTGCTAGTAACTTACTCAAAGCCTTACGGTTTTCAACGGGCTAACTTACGGTAGAAAGAACCTCCAAGCCTTGCCATTCTACGTCTATTAAGAATTTACATCTTCACTATCTAACATTGCATTACCCAGGTGATAATTATAATATTTCACCGGTACTCTTTGAAAAAACGCCACGTTGCCTAACTCAACCCAATCGTGCGCCATAAATAGAGGCATCTGGCCTAAACTCGGAATCGTATTTTAGTCGAAAGATAAGTAAGTAAGTATACCTTCATTAATTAAATAAATAAAAACGGAGAGGCTGCTTGAGTTTAAAAGGGATGATTGATGCTTGATCACAAGAGCACGTGTGGCTTGCAGCCGGCGCGGGCGCAGAGCGGGACAGGTGCGCGCGCATATGTGCTTTTACCATGATTTGGCATCGCCTCGACGAGCTTATTGCGGCTTGCGATAACATCTCGGCTGCGAACATGCGATAACTTGATTTTCAACAGACCTTTAGCTGTTTCTTTAATAACCTTTTCGTGACATGATTACTGTTTCTTTTTGCATCATATTTGATAAAGCTCCCCCATTGAATAGTGTCGCTAATACTTATTAATAATAATTGCATGTCGTTCCGGCACAGATTAAGTTGTGAGTCCAACTCTTCGTTAGTAATGCCGTAATGTGACAGATGTGCGCCCATTCAGAATGCTTCATTTGGGGTACCCAACTGTGAATTTTGTAAAAGTCGCATCATTAACTCATGCTCCAAATTTATATTATGCGTGCTTTGGAAACTAAGTAAGTGGCATTATCTGATTTCAGTAAATATTTTACAATCTTACAGTTACATAAATAATATTTAACACAGATATTATTGATTTTAACCTCTCTTCGCTTTTTAAAACTAGTGTGTTTAACGTATAGAGTGTGTTTTACTCTATTAACACGCACAGGCTAATTTGAGCAATACGGGATTTAGGCTGAAGTTAATATTCGCATATTTCTGTGTATCTGTAGTCAGAGATCGATAAAAGTGTATCGTGCACATCTGTCGTGTATCGGCTGAGCACGAGCAGGTGTGTCCAACCAACGCAGCACCTGTTTCCCATTTTTTGTCCATCTTTTTCATACAATTTCTGGTATAGTCCCGTACAGTTCACAAAACTCATTACAACTTCTCCGCCTAAAGATAAATTTTTCGAAATTGGAATTTTATTTGCGTGGTTAATTGTACACTAAGTTGGTATATAAGCTGAATACTTAGGTAGTTATACCACTGCAGACCTCTATCACTCAATTGTAATATTTATGGATACTTATAATTATGATAGCTTTATTTTATACAGTTCGAATATTATGTGGACCGTATTTTTGGAAAAAGTTACATTTTATTTAGGTAGTATAATGTGCGGGGGTGCGGCCATTACTTAAACAAAGTAGGACAAATAAAACTAGGCCATTCTGCCGATTTCACGCTCATTTTCACGTGCTGTATAATATAGTAGGTATATAATAGCACATATTATTTTGAGAAACTGATACAATTATTTACCAAATTCTGGATGATAAAATTTCAATTTTTTGTAACGTAACTGTAACTACTTACATAAACAATATTTTTGAGGTCTCATAAAATATTGAAGAAATCTGAATTGTTTCATTATGAACTTGATACAAATTTTATTCTGGGGTTTTCAGAACCTGATAATTTAGTTTGCAATGCGTGAGTGAGTGTAGTGTAGGTAGAGCGGCCGCGGCATGGCAGTGTGGTGGCGCATCGAGCCAGCGAGCGTGCGGCGCACGAGGGGCGCACGCACACCAGCGCGCCTGGCTCGGCCACTCATTCTGGAATCAAACAACGTAGCGTAGCGGCCCGCGCACACGTGCGCAAGTCACAAAACACGGTCGCCGCTTGTCTACTTGCCTCCCCCCTGCGCTGTGCCTGCCGCGACCGGCCGACTCAGCGAGCGCTCATGCTTCATTTTGTAATACTACTCACTTCACTTTGCTCTACGCTCCCTAGTTGTGGTTTGTGCCCGCAGACGTCGAACGCGTTTTCAGTTCCTCGTTAGTGCTCTTTGTTCTGTGATTTTACCAAACACGTATCATAGCTGGCGCGAAAAGTTTATTTCGGCGAAGTGAACGGGCGAGGTCACTACTCTGTGAGCGATATAATACCTAACTGTAGTGCGATAAAGTTGTGGTGCAGTTCCGCGCAGGCTCCGTGTTCTGTGCCCCGTTGAAATAACAAACTCGTTTCCATATATACCAATCATTATAAGTGCATACTTACATCTAACTTAACTTATTGCATATATACAACAAAAATGCAGAATGCCATTAATTGAACAGCGTTTCATTTAAGTCGGTTCCGTCCCTAAGCCCTACTCATACGGACGCGCTATAGTTCGGGAGCATGTCCCGCGCGACATAGCGCCGGCTTTTGGCACGCTTTACTAATAGTGTGAAGTGTTGGTTTGTGAGTCATTGCAAGTTGCGATGTAGACATAATGATGGATGTGCAACTAAACGAATCGAGTAAATGGCAGCGCGGAGGGTTTCTGTCAACTCTAAACAGAAGTTTCCGATTAGCAAGCGGGAAAGCAAGAAGTGTTAACAACTCTCCTACAGAAAATAAAAGCTTTGAACAAAGTTTGGATATGACGACGACGGTACGTGGTGACTAATGAGTCTGCTGATAGCCAAGTCTTCAATTGTTTACATATATGTTTATTTTATGACATAAACTCGGTTCAAAATAGAATTTAAATAGAGTCATCGTTTTGCATACGGGCATGAGTTGACCCAATGAATGGAAAGATTTATGAATTTATTGATACCTAGCTAATGGGTCAGCTTTAAATCGTGAAAGTGAGCTCCCATCCAACAATATGGGTACTTGACGACTCTCAAGAGATGACAACACTATTGAAATACTTACACAATACATAACTGAGTAATCTCATATAATATAAATATCACAGTTAGCAGTAATAATTAAATGTTGAGACAATAAGACAGACATCGAAACTTACCTACCAAGTTCATTGTTTGAAGACAATGCTTAACCAACTATGTTTTGGGATGTCAACTTGTATGTCCGTTGATAATAATTAATTCCTGGACATATAGGGACATGGATGGAGTCCATCATTTGTATTCATTGCGTCCTGTTGCGTTATTTAAGGTGTGGGATTAGTTACTAAGGCTATATAAGGTGCTGTAGGAATAAATGCGAATAGTTTTACGAATGACTTAGGTATGGTGTATACTAATTGAGTTTCTGATATTTTAATTGCAGGGCTTGAACTCGTCGAATGATGGAACCTCTGCGTTGAGGCCGCTGGAGATCGTGGCGCCTCGCATCGATACGTACAGGTTTTCGATGGCGAACCTGGAAGAGACGCAGGATGCTGACCTTGACGCCATACTGGGGGAACTCTGTGCCCTAGACTCCGAGTATGATGAAGAGATATCCAGGGTGTCTTCAGGTAACCCTCAGACCAACAAAAAAAGGTAGACGGAGCGCTCCGAACATCAAAAGTGAAGCCACAAAACCGTGCTCCTGCAAGTAAACATACAAGCTCACGCAAACACCTACACTGAAACCATGCTCATCGCTCCTCGTACATCACGAGTCGTTAGCATCAATAAAATAATAGATTTATGCCTTCCTGTGTAGTGAAAACTTGTAAAAACAATATAGCAAATCATGTAAAAAGTCTCACGGAATCACTTTTCACTTGTACCACTTACTTGAAATAACATAGTTTTTTAATTTAAATTAACTATGTTTTTAGGTTACTTGGAACAAAGAACCTCAACGAATGAATGAATGAAAGCAATGACATAACGTATGAGGGTTGCCATAATGTGATATTAAATTTTACCATACGATAAAAAAAAAAATATGATTTCTTATTTCGAGTAATTATATTGGAGTTTTCTTTATTATGTATTTATATTTTAGATTTCCAAGTAATACTGAATCTAAAAGTGGATAGTAGTAATAAGAAATAGCGATGTAAATTTTTTGCTTTTGTTTCGGTATAGAAGTCCTTCTTAACAATTGAGGTATACCATACTCAAAAATATCTTACTCGTACAATATTATTCTACCCATACAATATTATTCCCCAAATTATACGGAAAAACTTTAACAAATGGGAACCCTTTTTACACACACATAAATAAAAAGGTGGCTTCACTTTTGATGTTCTCAGCGCTCCGTCTACCTTTTTGTTGGTCTCTAAGGTAACCCAAGTACACATTATATTTACATGGACTATGTAGGTTCATGATAAAAGAGTTCAACTAAAATAATTGGCGAAACTTCACTAACATGCCGATACACGTCACGCGTATTAACTTCACACAGAAATATTTCAATATTGATTATGATAAAATTATCATAATCATATTAAACTGTTCGTCTTACAGCATTGTCATCGGTATCAAAGTCCAGGGCTGACGGCGCTGCCGAAGGCTCACAGAGGCAAGATAAAGAGTGCGCAGACGGCGCATCCAGCATCGCTCGCACCGACTCCCCCGACAATGACTCGGCCTTTAGCGACACTGTAAGTTACCAACTACCTTTATTAGGTACTTACCTTATAAAGATTTTTTACCTAGAAGTTCAAGGTAAGGTAAGGTAAGAAAAAAAATTAATACCTTGGGTACGTTCTTGGCTAGAACGTATTCAATTTTTTAACGTGTTCAATTTTTTTCTCTTTATTAATTGCGATTGTAAAGGAATCATAATAACCAACAACGGGTTTTTGAATTTCATCCTTCAAGCTACCAACAGTAAACAAATGTTAAAAACGACGGAAAATTGGTACTTGTTTTAATTTATCGTACTTATAAGAACAGGTAGAAACTGATTCTTCTTCTCTGGTGTACTAGCACCACTTATACGAGAATATTAGCTGTAAACGGTTAGCGAGTCAGCAGATCGGTTGCGCGGCTAACTGCTCATGATGTGCCAGACGAACGCTTAGCATCGCCACTCGTTACTCTCCACATTGAAACTGATTTATGTTCTATTAGGTTTCCATGCTGTCCAGTGAATCTTCTGCGTCCAGTAGCACTAGCACGAAATGTAAATCATTAAAACTGAATCTCCATCAAACTCAGAAGGTAAATTCTGTTCATTTTGTTTTCAAAACCTAATAAAGTATTGGCATTTTAAATGGGGCAATATAGGCAGCTAACTTAACTGTTCTAGCCACAGAGAAACGTTCTGCCCTTACTGGCCCACCTTTAATTACTAACCTGTATAACTTTTCGTTATGACATTTTTAGGACGCAAGTTTTCAACTAAAAGCTGATAAAATAAAGTTAGCGTTGGAAAGAATGCGCGAAGCTAACATCAAGAAACTCTTCATCAAAGCCTTCTCAATGGATGGATCCTCCAAGAGTCTGCTAGTCGACGAAAAGATGACTTGTGGATACGTGGCGCGACTACTGGCAGACAAGAACCACGTCACAATGGAACCAAAGTGGGCCATTGTGGAACACCTTCCTGACCTCCATATGGGTAAGGAGATCGCAATTTTGAAACTTTTTCATATACTTATTAAGTTAAGCAATTAGGTACCTAATTCAATTTTATCCTAAATTTTAGAACGAGTTTACGAAGACCATGAGATGCTAGTCGACAATTTAATGCTATGGACGAGAGAATCAAAAAACAAAATTCTATTCGCCGAGCGACCTGATAAAATATCTCTATTCCAAACACCAGAAAAGTTCCTGTTGACAGAAGACGACAGAGGTAAATTCACGATGCGACTGCAACCAGATGTAAGCATAATTATAAAGATTACAAATGAACTATTGCTAATATTTAATTGCAAATGTTAAGGTTGGTCCAGCGAACATGACGAGCATTCGAGACAAGTAATCATAGAAGAGTTTTTCGGACAGAGTGGAGGAACTACGAGCACGATACCGTCCGTGTCAGGCCATCCAGTGCCTCCGATGGAGGGACCACTCTATCTCAAAAACGATGCCAAAAAAGGATGGAAGAAAATATACTGCGTTTTGCGACCGTCTGGTTAGTAACTAATATGACAAGCTGCGCTGTGTGGCCACACCCCTTACGTCTTATCAAAAGCAAAGCGAATAAGCCTAAGCGAATCACATGCCTTTTAGTATTAAATAACATTCTTCTTTAATTACATTTCAATTTGTTATTATCTAGGACTGTACTACTCGCCAAAGGATAAGGTGAAAACGCTGAAAGAGCTGGTGTGTCTAGCGACGTTTGACACTAACGAAGTTTACATAGGGTTGAACTGGAAGAAGAAGTACAAGTCGCCAACCGACTACTGCTTCGCTATCAAACACCCGAGGCTGCAGCAACCAAAGAGTGTTAAGTTTATTAAGTTCCTGTGCGCTGATGATCAGCGAACTCTGGAGAGATGGGTGACCGCGATGCGAATAGCAAAGGTACGAGCAAGAACACAATTTTTTTTAAATATTGTACGTGATTTATCTGATTCTACTTCAAACCTTTACACTACCGCATTAAAAGTCATGGGTCTGTGGTATGTCAGTTTCACAAAATCTGAAAAACTACTACTCATCAAATAAATTCCAAAATTATGTGTGCCTATCTGAATTTGCATTATTATCTGGCAAGTAATTTAACGGGAACTTATTCAAAATGATAATGACAATAATAATCATTCAGGCATAAATGAAATGAAATGAAATAAGCCAAACAAGGCTGACATGTAGTAGTAGTGACATATGACGAGTGATGGCATTGCTACGTGATATTTAAAAAGAAATCATGTAGTAATTTAGTTAGATTTAAATTGATTATTAGTCTTATAGGCTACAATCTAGATTGTAAGTAATTAGGAAAAGGTACTTTATAAAAAAAAAATTAAACATCATTTTTCGAGCTTGTTCCTCATAAAATATCACGTGCGCATGGACAAGCCAAACATTAATTTGGCATTCTGACAAACTTTGGACGTAGCAGCGCTGCACTATGAGACATTATTATTTATATTTGAGACTTTATATACAACAATTACATGCCTAGTACGTACTTAATAATACAACTAGGTATGTACACAAAGGTGCTATAGAATGCGGTCGATAGATAGCACCAATCGACTTTAATCTATTTGAACTTAATAACATTGCCACCCAACGTGGCAATGCTGCCAGCCTTTTGGGCACTTTTCCCACTGACAGCGATGCGGAAGAATTTTTTGACGCCCTATGAGCCCTTCCTTTATATATAATTTATTCCCTTTTTCTATAACGTTAGAATTAGATTGAATATCTCTTGTATTTCGTATAAAGAATCTGTCGAATCATAAAAAAAAAATACATTGCATAATAGTTATTTGTTTCTAATTTTATGCAGCATTATTCTCTAGCATGTGTTTATTTACTCGTATTTTGACAGCATGGAAGGCAGTTGCTAGAGAACTATCGTTCGTTGGTGGAAGAGCTCACCCAAGAGGATTTAGACCACCTCGCCCATGCCCGATCATGTTCAGTAAGTATCAAATAGGTATTTATCTACACCCATGCTATAAATCCTCTCTAAAAGTTTCTGAAAGAGTTAGCTTATTGCCAACATTAAAATAACCAGTTTCATAGTAACCATAATAGCATCCAAACGGGTGTTATAATGTTGTACTGAATTTCATAATGCAACTCATTTAAAAAAAAGAACATTGTCATTCACGAGCGTTTCACTAAGAAAGCACCGTAATTTAAAAACAAAACATACATTCGAATTCGAAAAAATCGAATTCACGTCGTACCGCGCCAGTTTTGTTCGATATTGATATTGCAAAGAAACTTTTATAGAAGATTCATATCATGGGTGTAGATAAAGTCTTGTATGCAACTGTAAATAATTAGGTTTTAAAACACTCATGTGATACTATTACTCATGTGATAACCCACATTCGTGTTTTAATACCCCTTATTATATAACAGTTGCATAAATAAGTATTAAATAATTTGTCCATTTCCAAACAAATGACCAAGTATGAGATTTCTATTTAAAGCATTAATGTACTACAGTAGGCTTTAATTAAGTACATTGTTAGTTAAGAATATGAGTACCAAAGTTTCATTGGACAACTGGCTTATCATTTTCAAGATTAACGCATTATTTCTTTTACAGATCACTTCTATACCAACAAAAACGAACGGCTTGCCGGCACTGGGCATCAACAGCCCAGCACAGTCCACGTCAAGCAATGCCAGCGTGGCGAACTCGGACATCAGTAGCGGCAGGTTGGTATCCTACCCATGTCGCAAAATGAAAAGGAACACGTCGTAAATAAGGCCCATAAAAATAAAAACTATAGTCATTTATTCAAATTAGGCCGAAAATCAGTACTTTTTGAACGTCTAAATTACATAAAACAGTCCCACAAACCGCCTGCGCTTCACGACTTCCTAGTGCTATGCTATAAGCAGGGAAGAAGAAGTGACGGAACAAACTCCCCAGCAGCACAGCTGTCTGCTCAGTTAGAAGAACTTGATTCTATACAATAGTACCTTGCTTCGTCACTCTGTTACCTATACCTGCGAGGCTGTCTATTTCTGATGCTCGATGTGCCATATTCACGGCCGCGTTCTGTATCTACGCAGATTTATAATAGTTTCAGTACAGTGAACACTCACAAACAATCCTTTAAAAAATTGAACGTTTCAATGTCTAAGAAAATTATGATACGTCTTTTGTGATCAGGATCACACTCTGATTGTAAAACCATCACTACATATTATAAAACAAAGTCCTCCGCCGCGTCTGTCTGTCTGTTCGCGATAAACTCAAAAACTACTGCACCAATTTTCATGCTTTTTTCACCAATGGATAGAGTGGTTCTCGACGAAAGTATATAATAACCGACATCTACATGGGCGAAGCCGCGGGCATCAGCTAGTTACAAATATGTTAAATTGTGGTATTTCCTGGTTATTTTATTTACCCACCTATTGCGATTGTTCTTTGTAAACCTCCCATTTTATTTCAATGTAATTTCAGATTATTCTCAAAATGCTTGCGTTTATGTTATGTTTTCCCCAGGAATAAAATGCGAATGCCATATTTTGTATTAATTATATACTGTTGTTACTGTCGCTATTGCTTCATTATTAAACCAATAAGATTATGTTATTTTTTCTTTATTTATTAAGTACCAAATGTTTGTTTGTAAACAAAAATGATTGTCACTATTAATGTGTGCAGACACTCCCGCGCATCGTCGTCCAGTTCGAGCGGATGTCTGTCCGACGGCGGCACCGCTTCAGAAAGTGCTTTCGACTGCGAATTTCCCATGGGTAATTAATCAATATTACTAACTAACACCTTCATATCTCAGTATAAGAAAGTTAAATTAATTGACTTCAGAATATATTTATTCAGTCATTAATAGTTCTACGTCAAAAATGTTTTTCATATAAGCGTATTGAACACTCCAGGTACAATAAAACGCAAGCCTTCGATGAAGCCCAACATTCCGTTAACCTGGATGACTCGTCAGCTCAAAGAGATGGTGGAGAAGGGCGGCGACTGCGGTGTGGAGGACGAGGGGGGCGGCGACTCGGGCACACTAACAAGGCGTCCTCGCCCCGCGCGGACCGATGACTCCACGCTCAAACGACACCACACCATCGGTAAGTCTTATATTATTAGCCAACGGTACACGAGATAGTGAATATCTTACAATTTTCCAAAAAATACAATATATTCTTATTCAACAGATGCCGCAGAGACAAGTGTATTTAGCAGCACAACAAACAGTCGCCTGAGCAGCACTGGCAGCCCGGTCCGCCACGACCCGCCCTCGCCCACCTACGGACACTACGAGAGCATTCCCCGCGACAGCATGTACCGGAACAGCTCCGACAGCGGCTCCGCCTTATACGGGTACACCGCCATCTACGACAAAGTCCAGAGACCACCAGCAGTGAGTATCGTGGAGGACTTGCCTCCGCCTCCACCTCCAACCGAAGATGTACCCGACGGAATGTTCAGCTCCACCTTGAGTCTCGACTCGCTGCCCCCGCCGCCGCCTCCGCTCGAGCCCATCGAGGACCTGACTGGCTCGCAACTTAGCCTGCCTCCTCCTCCTCCAGAACATACAATGGAAGCGCACACGGCTGCGGGACGCGTCCACGACATAGTGAACCAACTCACGGCGCAACAGGTGGAGCAGACAGCCCGCGCCGGCCAGTCGCGAGCCACTGCGCGCAGTGCCGAACAGAGCCGCACGTTCCCGCGCCAGCCCTCACTGGATAGCGTTCACTCAGAAGCATCCCGAACATCGTCCCTACATTCCGATAAAAGCATCTATGGTCCGCAAAACGTAGCGTACGGCGCTTGTCTCGCTGAACTTCAGACTAAGAAAATAAGCAATGGCAGTCCCTCCATTCAGAGAAAAGTAACTGCTGAACCTTCTAAGGAACGCACAGGCTCCATGAAAAAAGTGAATTTTGCTGATGACCTACCGACTTGCTCCGATAGTAAAAAGACTAAGAAAATATCATTCAATTTAAAGGAACAACCACCGTTATCACCTCGCAAGCCACCACCACCGAAACGAAATGAAAGCACGAAGTTATCGTCGCCAAAGAAATTAGCAGAATCGAACAGTAATCCCCCGAAAGAGTTCCTTCGAGACTTGCAAAGGGTTATGAGAAAAAAATGGCAGGTAGCACAAAAATGTAAATTGGAACCTGCTACTACACCACACGAAGTTCTAGGTTTTAGAGAATACCCTTTATCGGAGGACTATAAAGAGACGAGCGTGTCAATGTGGGTTCAGGAGCACTATGGTGGGGGAGTCGAGGATCCTTTCTATGAAAACGTATTCAATCGGGGGGAGCCCCCGCCGCGACGGGAGGAGCCGAAGCCCATCAAGAAGAGGCCACCGCCCGCGCCGCCGCGGCGCAGCGAGTCCACGCACCTGTCCACGCACCCGGCAGCGTCTGCGCAGCCTGCTATCTGAGCCGCAGCGCCGCGCGGGTGTCTTACAGAGCATTGATCATACCGGCGCTTCACGTGCTTCTCTAAAAAATGGAAACATTTAAAACGCCATTTACCTACCGGAATTAGATATTTATTGGTAGATAATTATTATATTTGTACACATTAGGCATTGAATCACTGTAACGAGATCGGTGTCTCATAAATCGCTAAAAAGATAACGTAGCGAATAGAAACTAAACGATAAATAACTTTAAGCCTTTCTAATAATAAAATAAAACTAAGCTCTCTGAAGTTAGGTAAATGTGACATATTTATCTTTAAAAAAAAACTTAGTTACAAAATTATATATAACAGGCAACTGAAAAAAATTACATGCAAAATTTTTGTAGAGCGTTTTTTTTTGTAAAAATGACCAATCTCGATAAATTGTTATCATTTTGAACGCAGTTTAAAAATATATATTAATCAGAATGGGGTGCTATTTTGAAAGGTATACTAAGGTATGTAGGTTGGCTTTTTGCAAGTTCACTTGCAATGGAAAATGAGGAATTAATTTTCGTAAAATTCATAATTTAGGAAAGTATTGTTAAAATAAATATTTTTAATTAGAAGTTAAACAAAATGAAGTGATACAAACTTTATACATAATGAGCACGTGCTGTGCCTCGATAGGTAATTGTAGCTTGCAGTGAACTTGTAAAATATATTTATTGCGTGAGTTGGAGTTTTGTCAATTTTATATTATGTTCCTAGTTAATTATTGTATGTTTTATTATAAACTCGGGCAGTCTATATCTAAGAATAAGTAGATTTTTTAACTGCAACAGAATACCATTGATTTGATGCGATATTACGGTATTTCAGCGACATAGAAAATAATTATTTAACTCGTTATTCCATACCCGAAGAGCTTCAGTAAATAAATCGATTTATAGTTCAATGAGTTTATGGGTATGCGATATAAAAGTTTCGAATCCATATGCCACTCAATATATAATATTGTAAGTGAGCTAGTACTGTAGTGATGCTGTAGTCGTAATATTCCTCGTGTGTGCCATAAGTTCTGATTTTATTACTTTGATGATTTGTAAATGGGATTCGAAATATTTCCGAGTAGCCATCGTTCTAAACTAGCTTCTACAGTCACGTGCAGAAGATGTGCACACTTAAACAGCAGTCCTCCGAACGAAGTATCTAAGATTGTAAAGAAAAGCAATTATGAAATTTAACATTTTATGTTGGCATTTCAACTGAAAATCTAGGGAAAACAGTTTTTTAACTTTTTGCACGTGAATGTAGGTAGAGGGCGGTGGCGCGGGCGCAGCAGTGCATAACGTTTGGTTGAACATCTTGTCGGGAAAATGGGAGCCTGCAATCACAACATAAGTAGGTGCAGGTGCGGTCTGCAAGCATTACCATGAACACTGTCTTGGGTGTTATGTCATTAAAGGTGTAGGGAGGGACAAAATGAAAAATATACAGAACTCCAATGTGTCTGATCTCAGTGTACCATCAGTAAGCGTTATTATTATGTTTGGGCTGTGATTATGTCGTGTCTGATTTATTTTCTGAATACAGTTTAATTATACGACGAAGGTGATAAAATAATTAAGATTTTTTACCGGCATTATGTAGATATATGACTACCTACCGACTAACTGAACGTATTGAAGGCGAAATGTCACGGATAAAGCATTTTAATTATATTTCCACCGTTGTATTATAAACAGCTGATAAATATTGTGTAAATTGTTTTGTGTCTTTTAACGAAACTCTGCAGCACTGGAACTCGGTCCTTGTGTAGCTAATAAATTAAGCTTTGAATACCTGACTAGATTTAATTATTTAACGATAAATTACGTACGAATGTATTTTTTTATTTTAGTTGGTTGAAACTGTTGAGTGGAGACAGTGTAATATGATTATTTGATTAGCGCTACGAGGCCTTAATAATATGTATGAATGTATTGATATACACTTAGATATAATCTCTCCTCCTGTTGTTAAATCATTTGCATAAATGTAAAAAAAAAATTAAGAATCTAGTTATAAAAGCAAAACATATGTTTCGACTTCGTATACAGCGCCAGTCACTAATCATAAACAAACCATCATAGAGATTCAACAAAACATAAGTTTACTAAACATAGGTATAACGCATGTTAGTCTGTCTTCGCTCGCAGTAGACTTAGATATCATTGATATAAACTGCCTTTTTTATAGATGCTGTTTCATTACTAAAATCTTGCATTCCTTTGTTAAGTTCGAAATTTTGTTGTATTATAACAACAATCTATAGATACATAATTATTTAATAACACTGAAAAGGAAAGATGATAGAGTAAACTAAACAAAAGTGAGCTTTTCTAAACAAGGGTTGCACTTGTTTTTATAAACTAATCACTTATAATTGGATACGTTATTAGGCCATTGTAATTGTTTACGATTTAATGAAGAGACCACGACTGTGTTTATACTGGATTTTATTTTATACTTATGACATCAATGGAAGTCCATCCAATTTCAAATTCGGATTACAAAGACTGAAAATATGAAATAAAAATCCGATATTGACAATAAACTTACGTCCAAAAATATCCGGAGTCCTATAGAAAATCAAAGGAAGACACGAACACACGCAGTATGCCTTAATTAATTGTGCTACGTGTCTATCTATACCATTGTTATTATTGTAATCGAATATTATAACTTGTCTCTATGCATTCTCAATTCATATAACAATAGATGCAAAACGCACCTCCCGAAACACTATTCAGTGTTTCAGTAGATGAACTGACATCTGGTAAAGGCCACATATCTATTCATTACAAGCAAGTCATTAATATTCTGACATGACACGTCCAATGTTCTCTGTTATATCTTATCAATATTTTAGCGTAAATATGAAAATTAAACTTTTTATTTACGAGTATTATAAGTGGAAGACTGCTGGTTAGTATAAAATGATTAGTAAATATACGAATTTTCTCAAAATATCGATGAGATATAACGTTAACAAAGTATATTTGTTTTTCATAATTATATTAGCAAATGTTGTGTTAATCAATGACGAAAATATCATCTTTTTTGCTGTCGATGTTTTTCAAATGAAGGTAATTTTCCTAATGATCGTCCTATAGTAAATTGAACTACATGTTTGTCTGTATCTAGTTATCTCTGTTATATCTTAATACAATGTATTGTGATTATATTTGTATAAATAAGTACCTACCAACGATAGGTACGAACAAACAATAAGAGAACACGATGTTTGACAATGTCGAGCGATTTTACTAAACTAGCAGTTAGCTGAAAGTAGCAAATACTTAAATAAATTCTTACTATTCTGATGTGCCGTAAGTCTCAAACAGGACTTTAAAATATCGAAACTAAATAAGCACTAACTGTTCTATAATGTTGTATATAATATCTAATATGCTAGTTCTAAATTAAACACTGTTTACAGCTAACTAATAGATAGATACGGGTTGTATTCTCATAATTTCGAAGCATACCTAATGATGTATTTGAAAATGGTTAAATAATCACTTTTGTATAACGCATTTATTAGTATTCTTAAATAAATATGTTTAAATTGTACAGAACAAATTAATTATAACATTAATTCTTTGTATATTTTTTCAAATATAATGAAATTCCAAGAAAGACGTATTTTTTAAGGTTTATTCCTTTGTTTCTCTTGACATGAAAAAGTATTTTCGTCTCTGTGTACTCGTAGGTACCACCGGTGATAAGTTTAATATTTCTGAATGAGAAAAACAATTGTGATTCCATAGATAGGTAGGTATATTTGTTCGGCACCTATTCAAAATTAGTAATTTACATTGATTTAGCAGCTTAGTTAGACTGAAAGGTTTATGTTTTGCTTTTCAGTTTCACTTTCTGTCGGTAAATTTTGTTTTGATTTTCATTTTATTTTTCAAATAGGGACTTATTTATTTATTTAAGTCTACCAATTACTGCATTATGGGCCCACCCTACCTCAAATTGCTTAGGATGATCCTCCGTTATGCCGAAAATACTGCAACATAAATTTTGCAATAAATATATGTTAAAGTTGAGGATTGATGCTAGGTCTTATGATTGCCGAAAACACGATCACATAAAATTTTCTCGAATAAGAAGAATAAGAAAAATTTACCAAAGTTACCTCTAAACGGAACTATAAACCTGTGGTATTCAAAAAATACTTCAAATTGGATCATGAAACTTTTCTTCAGGTCTTATGTTTTTTTTTTTTAAATTGGCATTGTTTTCACCTTAAAAAGAAATTACCTAAACTATCGCCGTCTTGAGGTTCGTTTCCTGCCGCTCGTCAACCCCACTCAGTCTCGCTTCGGCTTTCGAAAGGGGGGGCTGTGTCATTTGCGCTCAGCACACACAATTACGCAACAGGACGACGGACGTAAAATTAAAATATTCAAGTATCTAGGTTTCGTGACAGGTGCAATGGGAAACAAGCGTATTAAAAATAAGAAGCGGCTGTTGGCGGAAAGAACATGAAATGAAGTGAGTACCTATATACCTTGTTCATTGTTATTCAGTCAGCTGTTTTTAGCGTAAATGCACGGGTAAATGTCTTACAAAAATGTAGGCATGTCTGCATTTATGAATTCTATTTTTAGGTTTTAGGGTTTTTATGCAAATGAGAAATAGTAAGATACCATATACCTTCGAAAGATATAGAAATAAATTCGGACGAAAGAAAGCTTCATATATTACAAAATATAGAATTTTATTGTAAGTAGGTATCATACGGTCATCAACTCATCACGAAATTGTTAAAAATCTATTTAACTAACTTTGTGCTCATTAACTTTTAGATATGAAAAAAAATTTTTTTTAATCAGTCCACAATTGACGAATAAACATACAGACAAACATCCTCCTTTCTGGAAATCGGTTAAAAATTAGCCGTTCATAAACATCAAGAGCACGTGTTTAGGAAGTTCATCTCGCTAGGTGAGGCTGTTTACAGCTGTGACCGAATGTTTTCACGAAACATATTATTAAAGCGCGTACTTGAAGAGCGCCTAAAATTTTTTTTTGTTTTAGAATGTGTAATATGTTTATATTATATATAAACATATTACACATTCTTTTAATTAATAATTATTACACATTGTTTAAATTATATAAAATAAAGGCAAACGCTAGTAAAGAAGCACACTAATCGGTGCTTGGATAGAGGATCTCACTGCTTGCGCACTGCATCCGATCCGAATCCAATCCGAGTCCGAGGAATGACGACTGGTTTTATTTTCATACTGGTTTTATTAATGAAATGTTTTACCTCGTCGTTTTTTTTTAAGTCAGTTAAATAGTGCTATCGGATACATCGAACCGATTTTTTTTGGATTCGAGTCGGATGCAGTGGTCGCTTTGAGGCACGGATATAACAATGAATACAAAGTGTGTCGCTGATTTTCTGTGTGCAGTAGTAGGTATTTGTAGATAAAACTTTTCCCACTAGTTGATGAAAGGCGCCAGGATGGTTTTTTTTAAATATCTATGCGTATTTATGACACAGCTGACATTGTTGACCACAGAGTACATTTTTATAATTGTTGACGGAAAGTCAAGTTGTTGATTGTTTACTTTGTAAATAATTATATTTTTCTATTTTCTTTAGATGATTGATAGATTTTTACTGTTTTTTTTTTGATAATGTCTTTATAAATTAATTTGTTTTTTTTTTTTATATTAAGCAACTGCTGCGACTTGAGATACAACACTAATAGAAATGGAGAAGTCAAGTGAAATAAATAGAAAGAAGTCGATTTTGTCTAAAACCGTAAAAGAAAACGGAAAAACTAAACAAGAACATCTAGATACTACAAAAGATGAGGGTAACACTGTTTTAGTATACTGTGTGGACTAGCTAATGCTCGGGACTTACCCGCGTAGAGTAGAATTTAGTCTTGCACCACTTAGAAATTTAAATATCTGAATCTAACAGTTGATACAGTACAGTTGTAGAAGTTTTCTTATGTTCAAAAATGATAAACTGCCCACCTGTATTTCAATCTTTGCAATTACCAAAGCTTACTGCAAAATTTTTGGGCAATTTTATCTTTCAATGTAATAAAGGAAAGACACTTCATAGAATTTCTTTGTAAACCAAATTCACTGTTTTCCCGACTTTAGAGCGTTTCTGACGCGAGCAAGCCACATATTTAGGTACCTACAGTTGGCTGTGGGAAAAACAATCAGACCTTAAATCAATACCAACCGCCCTAAGGGTCTGACCCTGAGACTTGTTTATTGTTATCGCGAAGCAAAAGGCTACCGGAAAATGTATGCGGTTTGTTTCCGGTTAAATTTCTTTGAGTGAGTATGGCGCGTTCACATAACCAAGAATGTGCCTGATTGGTATATTTGTCAGATCTCAGAATACCGAACTATTGAGTTCGTCTTCCGAGGATAATTACGACTCTGCCAAGTATTTCTGGAAGCGCCTCTTGACCGTGTTGCTCAGGCATTCTCTAACTTTTAACAGAACACCGAGAAATTCTACCACCCAGCTGTGCTCTCATGTTAAATAATTGTTAATTGCAGATTTTTTATTTGAGGCCAGAGGTCGCTTCAGTAAAGCTTTGATTTCATCTGCTCTAGTCCCTCGACTTACAACGGGTAGAGTTTCCCGAAAAACTCCAGAAAAGAGTAGTGTGACGTTCTCCATTGGCCTTTCATTGCGCCGAATGTCCCGTAGTGTTCTGACCACAGCTTCGACGGCTTTTTTTTTTGTCATCGTGCATTCATCATAGTGTTTAGTGGTGCACAGAATACACATTCTTTCCAATTTCCATCGATTAGTGCAAATAGTCACCGAGTAAAATCGCGGTATAATGTAAATAATATTTAAAAGGGTTCCGTTTTTTCCATTAAAGTAGCTATGTCCTTCTTCGGGTCCCAGACTACCTATCTGTCAATTTCATAACAATCTCTTTAGAGGGTTACATATGCGTGAAAAGAGAACAGGACAGACAGAGTTACTTTCGCATTTATAATTAGTATATAACATATATACTTCGGTATCTAATATAATTCCTTTCTCTGCAGCGGATTGCAAGTGTGTTAAAATTATTGGTCACTTGGAAAGTGTGAACTGGCATGACCGCCGCGAGTACCGCTTTAGTCCGGGGCAACTTGCACTGGACGACTGGACTCGAAACCCTTTCATTTGGCTACGTTACATTGAAAAATCAGATGGCATACTGATTGAAGATGATGCCCTCTTGTAAGTACTTACCATGCAGGAATAAGACACACATACGTTTAATTGACTCTGCTTGAGATTTTTTTCTAATTTAAGACCGATTTTTATCCTTCTGATAACGTTTATCTGAAGAATAAACATGGCGTTTGACAAATTTTCTAAACAAAAGCAGTCAAACCGCAATTTAAATTTCTACGATAAAAGTTATCTGAATTTTGAAAAGTCGGTCCATAACGGATCAGATCCTTGCTGAAATTACTACAGATCTAAAGAAACTGCGTACTGGGAGATTAACGAAGTTCAGCGTTACTTCACGGGTGACAATCATTGTGAAAAAGTGCTGTTTGTGTACCCCTACCCGTACCCAAAGATGTCTACACCACTTGGCAACCACTTATGGAGAGCCAACGCAGCTCTAAAATTGCAAGCCAGTATATATCAACGAAAATTATACAACTCCATGGAATTAACTCTAAAGGTTGAATATTGTTATTTCTTTGGTAATTTTTATGTAAGCTATAGGAATATGAATATGATTCCACGGCTACAGGAATATTGTATACTTCCAGTTAAGTTATACATATTTGAAGTTCATAAATAAAAAATAGATTTTAAGGAATTACAGGGTAGCTCACATCACCAGAAAACTAGTTTCCTTAACAAAATGTAGCAGCAGCGGTGAGGTTTGATGAAAAGTAAGATGATGAACGAATTGTGTTAAGCATTTTAGCAAATAAAAAGTGATATGTTAGTATAACCAGCAACATATGTATTCGCCATATTGATTTATTACAAAGCTCAAGCCCTCTCTTGAGCAACAACACAATAATTAAATCAAAACCAATCACGATCGAGAGATAGTTATGACGTAGCGTTTAGTTAGTCTACGATGTGCGTAAATGAAATAGGAATTCACAACATGCCCCCGGCCTTGTAAGCAGTGGCTTTCAATGGTCTTCATTCATAGCATCAGTGTCAATCATCTCCTGTAGTAGAGGACAAACCTTGGCAAATGCGCGCCTCACTATTCCCGATGACATATGTATATCAGCCACCCAGGGTATACCCTCATTTCTTAGGATAGGACACGTCCCAAATGCCAGTGGGAGGTTTGGCACTAAGGACTTTACCAAAGTCCTTATTTTCCGTCCATTTTGGCCACATTTGCAGCTCGGAAATGTAGTAGGTACCTATTCCATCGTCCACCGGTTCCAGAAATTTGGCGAAGTTCTACCTTCTGGTATCGCTGGAGACGACTAGCAGGAAGATCACGTAAGTCATCTCTGCCTGATGCAGTCAGTTTAGTAGTCGGCCAATAAAGCAAGCAGTGGGAAAAGTCATGTGGATCAAGGGAAAGAAGAGACAGTTTTAGGAATTTAGTATCTCCGGCTTCAATTTGAGCCAGTACTGTGCTGTAATCTTCAAATTTGAGGTGCGCGTATCACACGACGAAATTACTATTTACTCAACTTGACTCCTGCGTCCCACAGACCACCAAAATGCCATCATTTAATATTTTGTCTAAATGCGAATTCTAAAATATCATTTCTACAATTATTGAAACATTTTGACAAATTATTAATATAGTTAAACCTACGAACTTATGTATATGTAAACACTTACTGTTTTATTTGCGCGGCAGCGAATGGAAATGGATCAGGTTCAAATGGACCGACTGGTAATTCCCGATTGCATCATCAAGCTTGATCGTCTTGATCATTGCAGAAGGAAAGATTTTTTCCGGCTATTGCAGCACATCCTAAGGTATCATTTAATATTGATTGCTTTTTAATAGATACAGGTTTGATATTCCGATAATATCGATTTCTAGGTGATTTTACTATTATAGACAATCATTGTGAAACCTCCTAAAAAATGGAAAAAAAAACTATCAATAAGTACCTACCAGCTGAGTTTTAGAATTACCTAACGTACTTAATAGATATATATTTTCTTCTTTTTTTTTTGTAGCACCTTAATAAGGGTTAAAACATGCTTTCGTTTCTGAATATGTTAATATTTAAGTTAAAGGATATTGAATAAAAATATTCTAAACGTATTTAATTCGATGACCGTATAGTTTTCAGGATCGTCTCCAACTAGCATCATTCGAAAACTTGTGCTCCAAGAGATTAGAGGGAGTTGGTCTCCTCCAGCATCTAGCTTGTTTCAATGCACAGACTCTCAAGTACCTGTTCTTGTGGAGATTCGTCTTGCCCAACGAGAATCCACTTCTTATTAACTACTCGTACATCACTGGTAAGAAGATTTAACAAACCATAACGACCGTCTCGGCGAAATTACAATGTTATTAAATATCATGCTCTACTCTACATGAGTGTAAAGCTACGCTTTTCAACACACGTGCTAATTATATGCTATGCTTATTAGTATTCTTTAGTTTAGCATGTGCATTCCAGGCACTTTCTCATAATGTTCATGTGAGTATCCGTGCAGACTTCATCATCAAGTGTGTTAGGTCTGAACCTGCGCTGACCGATTTTGTGAATGCGTTTGTCTGGATTATTCCGTTCATCCACCCTAAGTCCACCACCCTAAGTTCCGTTTAGCCAACTAGGCCTAGAGTGGATTCACGGACATATGTTTCCGAGTATCCACCTTAGAGTGGATTTTTTGGGAACGGAATAACTCGTTTGTCTCTCACCGGTGAAATATTTGTTTCGGGGCGATAGAAAAGTATATAGAGTTACGGGGAACACCTGGGGAAAAAAGGGCGTGAGCCGAAATAAAAGATAAAAATGTTGTAAATGAAATTGTACTACCATCATACTTCCAGAAATTGACATAAATGAAAAAGTTAGGAAAATTAATCACTCAACAATAGTAGAAGATTCCTTAGGTTGCTCAGGTTTAGCATGAAATGCATGAGCTTGCGGCATGATCGAGGTGGCCGTGGTGTTGTAAATCTTTTTGTACTGGAAATGCGGTAGATTTTTCTTGGCTGCGTCAACAGTATCTCTGAGCCGGTTGGCTCCCACAGCCGGCGCCAATCGCCCTTCATCTTCACATTCCTTCACGAGTTCCTGCATTTCTTGTTCAACTAGAGGTACAATCATTTCGGAAGACTTCTCCAGGTGCCGCTTGAGCTCGCTGTCTACCCGAAGTAGCTTCTCTTTGTTAGAATTGGTTCGCCATGGTCTTTTAGGATCTGCACAGGGCAAAATTCCATTTTCGGTATTTGCTTTTTTGGCTCTGTAATACATAAAAAGAACAAATGCTTTATCAAAATTAATGGGTACAAGCTACCTCACTCCAGTTGGCCATGTTTAGTTGTTCATTTTCTTTGTAATATGCTATTGATTCTGCTTAATTCCTTACCATCATCCTTACTAATATTATAAATGACGAAAGTGAGTATGTTTTTTAGGGTTCCGTACCCAAAGGGTAAAACGGGACCCTGTTACTAAGACTCCACTGTCCGTCCGTCTGTCTGTCTGTCCATCTGTCACCAGGCTGTATCTCATGAACCGTGACAGTTAGACAGTTAAAATGTTTACAGATCATGTATTTCTGTTGTCGCTATAACAATAAATACTTATTAAAAAAACAGAATAAAATAAATATTTAATTAAGGGGGCTCCCATACAACAGACATGATTTTTTTGCCGTTTTTATAGTTAATGGTACGGAACCCTTCGTGCGCGAGTACGACTCGTAATAGGCCGGTTTTTTACCCGGACTGCCAAGGAAGGGTTACTTTGTTTGTTACGCATTCACGCTAAAACGGCTGAACGGACAAACGCAGTCGCGGGCAACAGCAGCTACAACATACAGTATATAGCTGTTGACCGCGAGTTCGTTTGCGAAGATCTCCCAGTGTGCTTTATTTCGTGCCTAATTCTGATAATGTAATCGTGTGTCACACAGTTAAGTAACGGGCATGGGTCTTCTTTACTAGTTCGTTGGGAAACTTTTTATTTTAAAATAATGTAGACTGTGGTTATAGAGTCTGTCTTTATACTTCTAAATAAAAATAAATAATACGAACTGTTTAGTTTCAGCTAATAATTCTCTCAATTTCTTTTCGTTTTCTTCGAGTAAGCATCGATCAACTTTGTATGGATTCTCACCCAGCTCACATAATATGTCTTCCTCCTGGCGACTTTCTGCCTCAACCTCTCCACTAAATCTCTGGTGAAAATTCTTTACAAGATCAGAACATCGTTCCGTTAACTTTACTTCGGGCACTTCTAATCCTTGCAAGAGTTTTTCAATTTTTGACTTTTCTTCGTCTGTTGCCATTTTCAGATTAACAATGAATGTTTGTTACCGTGGCAACGCAGGCACATTATAGTTTCAATGAATGGTTGTCTTGGCGACACAGTAGGTAAATACATAATCTACCTACTACGATATTTTGTTTAATTAAAATTTAGTTGTGTTAATTATCGTATTGAGTTTAACTTGCGCCACATCAGAAAAATGTGAAAATAGCCCGCCGAGATAAACTCCCATCATACCCAGTAATGTTGCACATGGTATCAAAAAACAAAACAGTTTGCAACTTGGAAACAGTAAAAGTAAAGGCACAAGTTGGAACATATTCCTTTTTTCTATGTGTTTTTCTAGATAATGAACTGCGATAATTTATAGTTTTTTCTATTTTTATGTATTTTTATTTAACTACCTACTTTATTTTTCTATAAAAATTGTTTGACATTTTATTGTTTTCCAAGGAAAAGACATTAATGCTTCAAACTATTTTATTTTTATTATAGACTGACACGATGTAGTTTTCATAAAAGAGTTTTATTTAAATTCCGTTTTGTTAATTGGTCGCGGCTAGTTGAAATTAAAGATATTTGTCGTAAACGCGACTGCACGGTGGTCCAAGCGCCCTACAAGCGCAGTCATATATGCCTTACTTTATTAAATGAGATTTTTTTGAAGGGTAAATAATAAAAAATACTTCACAAATGTACATTAATGCTTTATTTACATAATTTAACACATAATATACAATAAACTGTACAATATGTACTGTTTATATATCAATTTAAATAGTCAATATTTGAGATTTATTGTCCCTTGTTCAGAAATACATCTGAATATGATATTAATGCTATTCATGAAGGGGATATAATTAAATATGTATTATTTTATATAGTATATACAACAAAAGCAAGAAAACTAAAACTACAATTTATTTACAAACGTAATCATAACCACAACTAAGTTAAAATAACCACAACAACCAACCTAATTTCAATTTAAACTAAATTCGTAATAAATCTAAAACCTGCCTCGACATTACGCTCTTTTTCTTACGGGGAAGTTTCCGAAGACTGGTAATGAATGGGACTGAGCTGAGTAAAAGTCTGTTAAGTAAGTCCGTATTTGTAGGTACTCGCGGCATTTTTCTCGTGTGATCCCGCCTTAAGGCCTTATAATGTTTGTTGTTAGATTCTGCTACCTGTTCGGATAATTCCTCGATAGATAATAGAGCATACTGTGTCAGCACTTGTTAATGAAATTCTTAATAAATATTGATGCTTCAAAAAGGGATAAGACCTCGTCTACATTTATATTCAGTCTTAAGCTAGTATTAGACGTATCAAAAGTATTGAGTAGTGCATTCACAGCAGAGTCATCTACCTGAGATAATTCTGCCAATCTTCTACGTTTCGAGCGCTTAGACAATTCTGAAAAATCTTTCCTCGGGCGTCCGCGTTCGCGAGATGGCCAGGACTGGTTCGCGTTTTTTTGAATGCACTGCTTATTACTTCTTACTAATTCGACACATTCAATTTCATTTAACCAATCTGAGTACTTATGCAAAATTTTTGATTTATTTACTAGAGACAATTTTCCTAAATCTATCAAGACTTTTACATAAACTGAGTATCTTACTATCTAAGTTCCTAATGTCTAGATTCTCCACCTCATCCAGTGAAGCTAGAATAGTTTCCAACACGTGTTGATGTTTCTGAGGTACACTTCCAGTTACGGCAGACCAAATCTCAAAGAAATGCATCCTTGAGAAAGTACAATTAATCAAAGTACCTGAAAAAAAATTAAAATATTTTACGTTTCGTAGACCGTGGTAAGCTTGAGTCTACGCAGTCGTAGAGGCTATATAACAACTAACGTCGGAAAAGGATGCAAAAAAACCTTTTATATTTTAAAAATAGACAGTTCAATCTTTAATTTAAGATATGTGAGAGTATTTGACTATAGTTGTAAGTCTATGTGAAGTCAACAATAAGTTAAATATTTGGTAGAAATCCTGTGTGGCGTAGCACGTAAAAACACGTCATAATAAGTCAAATAAAATTTAAAAAATATAACGAAATAATAAGAACATACCTTGATCTTGGAAATCCATGTCACAAACACCACTCAAAAACAATGCAATTCTGAGAATTCACCGTTACACAAACAACATGTGCTAATGAGTTTCTGATAAGGCGAGCGCAATGTAATGATGTGTTCACTTCGGAGGTCGAAAAATAAGTGATAATTAGGTAAAATGGGTGACATATTTATATTTGTGGGTAGCTTGTTTATCGGTAAATCGTTATAAGTAATTAAAGTAAGGTATAAAAATAAGTTTTTTGAACAGATATTTCAAATGACTACAATAATTCTGCGGTAGATGACCCCAAAAAAAACTCATCAAATTAATTTACTTTTTGTTTGATCATGTTTAGATTCACTCATCACGTCTGCGGAGTTTCGTTAGCTAATATAGTATAACAGGTTTATATATATATCTAATAAAAATGAAATGAAGTTCGTCAATAAGAGCGCTGAGGACAGACAAGGCTTTGTTTTAAAATGTTCGTCACAGCCCAAATCAGGTTCATATGAAAAGAAAAATACGAAAAGTTGCCGGGAAATTTTATACAACACAATTTTATTATTAAAATTGTGTTATAATAAAAATCAATCATTGCGGGCATGTGTTGTTAAGTGTACAATGTAATCACAGATTGTAGGTAATACTTACTTACAGATACTTAAAACCTACAGAAAAATATGGAACTACGATTACTTATACAGGGTTACTGGTAACTCGACGTATTCCTTGCAGGACGTCATAGTAGGGTTAAAATGCAACAAATTAAGCCACCAAATGTTCTACCGAAATTCAGTAGTTTTTGAATTAGTTAAGAGTTTTAGTTTTTTTATGAAAATTCCCAGATTAAATCATTTGAAACCAATTTAAAAATGATTTACGGCGCGACTGTACTGAAATTTAAGTTATTATCATAGTTGACGCCGTAGCAGACCTTTGTTAATAATTAAAAGTTCAATAATGCCTAAAACTTTGGCAAATATCACTAACCAAACATTTATTTTTTTGTAATTTTTGCTATTACTTCATAAAAAATGTAGTCTAGTGCAAAAAAAAGAAACTGAATTTCGGTAGAACATTTGGTGGCTTAATTTGTTGCATTTTAACCCTACTATGACGTCCTGCAAGGAATACGTCGAGTTACCAGTAACCCTGTATATTAAGGAATTTTCTATGCTTAAACCACATCTAATTGTAAAACCTCACAATAAGACAGCCAATTGCCTCAATTTACAATTTAACTATATACCTACCCAACCATATTGTTTTATAGACCGCACAAAATGTTCGACTAGTTTGTACGTTACTCAGCAGACTATCAAACTTAACCTTATTTCAGGAAGTGGCCAATATATACCGAGGCCTGATACTAGAAACACCTTTCTTCGAAGTCTTGGGGAGTTAAGGAATCTACGTCTTCTTGCTCTAGAATATGCGCACATAGCTGACGGAACTGGAGGCGCACTGTTATCTTTGTTACCGGTGATCAAAAGAACACATTTTCGATTGCAGGTATAGACTTGTACAACATGTATAACGTTGGTATAGTCAACCGCGCTATGATAACAATTTGAAGTTTCAGCGCTTTTATTTTTTTGCAGTAGGCGGTGCTTGTACTTATTTCAAGTATCTACCTAATGGGCTCCGGCTCCGGACGCGAGGCCAGTTTGCGAGTCAGTTCAGTTGACGAACGAATACGTGTTCGTTGTTCATTGTGTACCAACTAGTTGTGGCACCAATAGGTTTGAAGACAGCAGTCAGTCAGCTACATAAGCCGCTGAACTGACTCGCAAACTGGCCTCTTGCGGGGAGCCTTTAATGGTTTTTAATTAAAAATTGCGCCGCTATTGTTTTGAGACAATAGCGGCGTCAGTCTAGCTAGAGCGGTTAATAATTTGGAGAAGTAATTTAGACGCAAATATCTTCTGTATTCTGCAGCAAATTATTATTGGTTCAATAAAAAAATAATAGAATAATTTACATAAATAGATACTTTCCTCGAATTCTAGCTGATATGCAGAGAAGACCAGATACCCGGCCGCGCCGACGCTGCCCTCGGCGTTGGAGGGTACGATATACCAGACACCGCTTGGCGACGCGTTGCCATAGCCTGTCCCGATATCTACCTGCTCTTCGCATTCTGTCAGTTTTTTTCTGTGATGTTGATAATAATTTGTACCTTTTTTAATACTTCCTACCTACTTCCCATAAAAAACTAGGTAAACTAGGTAGGTACTTACCTACATTGTAACCTGAGTGACCGCCGAAGGTTTGAAAGGCTCTGTTTTCGCCCAAAGTGGCGTCATTATACTCGTAATAAGACTGAACGAGTCGTGCTAGAAATATCATGACACGCCGGGTCTTCAGTAAATTTTGATAAATAAGACGCGGCCTCGCTCCCTGTCCTTGAGCCGGCACGGCTGTAGGTACCTATTCGATTAGACCATAAAACAACTCACTTTCCACTCGATATAGTAGGTTAGTCGTGCTCACTTCTAAACGTAAATGGAATCATATGTACCTTTTTGCTTACCTACTGATTAAGTAATGTAGGTAATGTAGTATTTCTTTTTTTTATGTCAGTGTGTAACACTGTAATCCATACTTAGATCATGAATTAGCTTTTGCACCTATTGTCCTTTTTCACACTGCGTCGATAACGACACGGACATAATATCTTCAGCTCGGGTGACAACGATGTAGTCCGACGATATCGGGACGAAAAATTTGTTCATTCTTATATTACGTTTATATCTATAACTTTACTTCTGATAAAAATTGTTATCATCTTTAGTTTCCTCAACCCTCAGACCAAATAAAAAACCAAGGCAGAGCGCTGTCAACAGTGACAGTGACGTGAGGCCAGTTTCGTAAATATGTGTGCACTTAGTTTGGTGTAGTTTGATTGTAGTGTCATTGTAAATAGTTGTAAATGTGTATGTGTGAGCGTGTATGCACAGAGCGTTGGTGTAGTTTTAGCATGCTTCACTGTATTGTTCGCAGCGCTCCGCCTTGGTTTTTTATTTGGTCTGAGCCTCGACCTTGTCTATTTGCATAGTACCACCTACCAAGGTATGCAGGACATTGACCTTAAAAATTCTCCTGTGAACTACATATGAAAAATTAAAAAATCGTTAAAAAAAAAATGTATCTCCGGCGAGGGGGGAATGGGGTTTTACTAACCCCCTCCTGTCCCCCCCTCTCCTACCCCTATCGAGGCGGCACGTTTCTAAACTTTAACCCAGGTGAAAGCTATAGGTATAGGACGAAGCACACTTAGTAACTATATTACCTATATGTAGTATACTTATAGGTGTTTACCTACGTACAAAGTAGATAATATAAACTTAAAGGTCTCACACCTCTTCGGCTTTGACTTTAGGGTAGGTACCTATTACCTACCTACCTACCTACCTATACCTATACCTACCTAGCTACCTATTTATTATTCTAATTTGGGAAGTGGTACAAAATGATCCCCCTAAGGAAGAACAGATATAAAAAGTACATGGACAATGAATTATGTGAAATTGATAATTTTCTGTAAAGCTAGTATACCGGCCTATAATTTAGTAAGAGTAGAATACAATTCTATTCACAAGATCTTTAAACATAGCGATACATTTTTGTTAAGGTATAGTAAATAGTCTTTTAGTACACCCGGGTGTCTAAAATGATCCCTGGGGTTGGGGTAATATGATCCCTGGAATCATTTAACCCCGCTGTTAAAGTGAGGTAAAATTAAAAATTAAATTTCAAGTAAGTAAATCACTTTATTTTAACAAACATTTTAACCCTACAAGTGAAAATAGGTAAAAAACTCAATTATGTTTCTAATAAACAATTAAATCTTTTTAATAACTATGTAAATAAAATTTATTTTTGCTCGAAGACTGACACCTCTAGGGTGTATATTCTAACATAGTTGGGAAAAGGCTAGGCAGATGATGATATTCCGTGGCAATGTTCCTGAAATAAAAGATAGCTAGATAAGTTACTGATCTAATTTTATATAAAAAGCACAACATCCATGATTGATAATTGTAATTTGTAAATAAAAATTATTATTGTTAACCAGTTCAATAAAAACGAATTATAAAAATAATGCATAACCACCACAACCAATTAACATAATGATCCCTGGGATCATTTTGCCCTTCTACGAGAGGAACGTTTTACCCCAAATGCTTAACTCTAAAAAAACATAAAATACAACCTCATTGTATTCATTTAGGTACAACAATCGATCATTGCTGATTATAGTGTTAAATATAATTGGAAACTAACGCAAACACTCCTATTACATTATCATTGAATTAGTGCATAAAACATAAAATTACATAAAACAACATAATTATTATTTTGTTTCAATAAAAAAATCCATAATGCTCACACCACCATCACACTTTGTCGGAATGCTAAAACCGTTGTGGCGAAGACTTTTTTCAGTCAAAACACTAGATGGATTAATTAAAATTTACTTAGTAGTGCTAAATTCGGTAAAACAGTACCTAGATAATCGTTTTACTCATTTTGTACCACTTTCCCCTACTTATTATGTTTAAACAGTTCGTATTCGTGACTACGACAATGTAAGACGGTTTCTGACTCCAAGCATACCTCTACGCGAAGTGCATCTGCAATTGGGTATCGACTTGAAAATGCGACAACGACAGGATTCCGACATAAGCTGCTTCATTCGTCATATAGCATACCGCTACGGCAATACGTTAAGTGAGTCCAACAGTTTGATACGAATCAAATCACAAATAAAGGCTAACATAATAAGTACCTTCGGAAAATCAAATATGAATAGGGTTGTTAGGCAACCGAATTTACCAAATGTTTGTGAACGTCCCCAAGCATCGGCATTTAATTTCTGTCGGCTTGATACATGGTAAGAGATCCTTTTATGATTATTTGCAATTCGCGTTCTAATTCTAAGGCGACTCGTATGTTCGCCATTGCATAATTCCACCCTACTTACTTCGGGTCCATTTTTGCCACAGCGTCGCACTAGATTCAGTACCTAGGTACTTAATGGACTCGTGTGTGCGAAATGAACTACTGAGCTAAGGAAATGCAGCTCTAGGTAAGTCCTAATGATAATAATGCAGTTTTGCATTCCAACTTGTACCTTCAATCGCCTGTCGTGTTTGAGCATAATAGTTTATACAAAAGTTTACCAAGGTACCTGACACATGTAGGTATGTATTAAAATAAAAGCCTTCTATCTATGTACCGCACCTACCTACATCCTTCCATACGTTTCATTGCAGTAACATTGAGCATTCATCAGTGGAGATTCGCTGTGTTCCCATTGCGTCGTATCTTGGAGCTAATGCCTAAGCTGGTACGTCTCTTCTACGTCGGCAAAGTTGGAGATGAAGTGGAGATAAAGCGATTATTCCATATGATTGCTTGTGGGGTTTGCAAAAGTTAGATTTTTATAAGTAACTACTGAAAAAGTATGTAGGTACCGTAAAATGCAAGTTTGTCTATTTCGTTTCAATTGCATTTCGAGGCGTTTGTTTAGGTTTTTCATATTTTTACCAATTGGTAGTAGGTAGATATCTTTAGATTATTAGGGCCGTGGGCTGTCTCATCAGGGTCGTGAGTTCGATTCTTAAACAAATTAACGCAACACTGGATTTCGATACTAGCGTACCATTAAAAAAGTATTTATTCTCCTTTATTTAATTAATTACATATAAATTATATTTTTAAATACCTATTAGAATAAAAATAAATATAAAAACATTTAAATAAAAAAATAGTAGCCCAGCGGTATCGGGAACAGGGTCCAAGTTACCGGCGGTCTGGGCTCCAGAGAGGGGAACCTCATGACAATGCTAGCCGTGTCCAGGAGTAGGTACCGCTTTCTGAATCAAACCCCTAACCCAGCTGCCTAACGAGAGCCTCAATAGGTGTTGGTCGAGGCTCTTGGTAATTAAGCCATTGGCTGATAGGTATAAGTACGACTATCGGCACAATGATTGCAGAGTCCACATCCCACATATCGACAACATAATATTGTTGTTTCTCTTATATGTACAAACCTATTAGGTTATACGAGTAGTTAACACAGTAGGTGCTGTCAAACTTTATGGCGGGCAGAACCCCATCCCCTCACCCCCGCAAACCCATGAATGTATTACAGCGCAGCAGAGCCGATATAAAGTTTGCATCAGGCTGTACTATACAATTACGCATACCAGCCCAGCTAGTAATTGCTCGTCGCCGTCGCGCACTCGATACTCGCAAACTCTGTTTGGTAGCTCTACTCGCCGCTCGTTATCGTTAATCGCTGGCGGTGGGACTGGTACCTTAGTGAGAACTGTACCTACACTAAGGTATTATAATTATGTTGTATTTCAGATTTAAAACAAATAAAAATACAAATACAAGATGATGACCAGAAAATTGATTATTGGAGAGATGTTGTAGGATCCGTAACTGAAGAATTTTCGGATGTAATACAATTGTATGACATCAAATTCTGCATTAGCATTTACAAAACTTAATAGGTACCTAGTACCTACCCACCTAATACAATATTTTTGATTGATATAAACTAATAAAAAAGCAACATCTTCAATTTAAAAAGCTACTTTTTGTTTTTCTATTTCTGGAGCGTGTTATGCTTTAGACCAGCCGATCACTACAGTACTAAATACAAATAATGTAATGTACGACATAAGATCTTTCAAGAAATTATGCATATTTTATGTCGTCACATTATTTTTATTTAGTACTATATACCTATCTATATTTTATTTAGTACTATCTATCTACAGTTTAGGAGAAATTGCAATTTTACAAGTGTGGTAAGTACTAAGTTTTGTAGGCCAGTGTAGTTCGGTAAAATAATACCTATAATACCATGATACTTCGATGATCAAAACATATGTCAAATACGAGTAAGTAATGCACATATAGCAAAACAGACGACTTTCATTTACTTTTCAACCATATCTACCTTTTTAGCCATTATTTCTTTTAACTAATTCACAGAGATATTCAACTATAAGATTTATAACTCATATTAATGTACCTATTTCCAAAATTAAACTCTTGTTTAGAAGATTCCTCAGTGCAGACTGAGGGGCCCAGTTAAACCGCCATAAATCTATAACGTCATATTCTAGCGAAAAAGATTTAAGAAATTCTTAACTAAATTCTAAAATAAAAATTATTAACACAGAGATAGTACTTTCTGAGATTTAATCTTTCTTTCTAGCCACTTTATGCAAGCGTCAGGATTGATTGCCCAAGTCATTTGTTCATAAAAGTTTTAATTCACGTTTAAAAAATTTATGAACCTTTGCTTTAAGTTTTAACTAATTTCCCTAGGAGTCTCAATTTGTTCCGAAAGAAAAAAAAACGGGCTATCAGTCCAGGTGCACATGTTTAAAAGTACCTACAATAGATTTTTTCTAAAGAAATATACAATTAATGTATAATATATACAATGAATACTTGTTTACTCTAAATGAAAGTAGGTAAGTATAGGTAGGTACAGGGTAGTTAATGTGTCTACACGAGGGCAGCAGTACCCGCGGCATGTGGAGCAGTTCTGTTTGATTACAGAAACAATGTAGCACTCTCCTAGAGTACCTATTCAGGGTTATTGGTAATACAGTGTGTCCGGACATGGACTAGCGATATTCGAAATACTAAGAATTTTAAGTGTCACCCTCTCTGGCAGGGCCACCAACAGGGATTTTAATTTTGATAACACAAAAATTTAGTCGTTAATTTGTCCAAATTTGTCACCAAATATCAGAATTTGTCGTTCACTGGTTCAAAAGATATGTGTTAATAGGTGGCCCTGCTGGAGAGTCTCCCCAGCAGAGCCAAATTTATATCTCAAAAACTAGGGCACCTAGCGAAGATCTGTTTTCTCCTATATTTAGTCGCCAATTTGTCCAAATTTGTCACCAAATATCAGAATTTGTCGTTCACTGGTTCAAAAGATATAAGGGTTTATAGGTGGCCCTGCTGGAGAGTCTCCCCAGCAGGGCCAAATTTATAGCTCAAAAACTAGGGCACCTAGCTAAGATGTGTTTTCTCCCATATTTTGTCGCCAATTTGTCCAAATTTGTCACCAAGTTACAGATTTTGTCGGTGTGTAATTAAAAAGATATTAAAGAATTAAATTTCCCCATACGGTGGTACAAGCAAGTACAAAATACTTTATGTAGTTTCTAGACAGTATCTATGACGTCTTATGGAGCAATGTTTGTTTCGAATTAAATAAATATAAACTTATTCTATAATTTCAACCCACCAAAGGAAAGCTGTATTCATTATACAGGGTTACTGGTAGCTCGACGTATTCCTTGCAGGACGTCATAGTAGGGTTAAAATGCAACAAATTAAGCCACCAAATGTTCTACCGAAATTCAGTAGTTTTTGAATTAGTTAAGTTTTAGTTTTTTAATGAAAAATCCCAGATTAAACCATTTGAAACCACCATGGTACGTTTAGTTACAGTAGCTTTTTTTTTGTAATTTTTTTTCTTGTTCATATCATTTTTTTTAGTATAGGCTGTCTGACGGTTTTGTCAGTGCCTTTATTTACACCTATGGAAATACAAAACCAGCCAGCGCGCCATTTTCCATAAATATTTATTATCGTTTTCGTTGTGTGGTTAATAAATTACAAAATTTAAAGTATTGTCACCAACCGATTTAGAAGTTTTAAAAAAAAACTCCGGATAGTCAGTACCTGGCAACACAGGTCAGTTAAACTTTATAAATCTATCATCTCTATAGTTACGTTATTGTAGCATAATCATAATCATTCTTACAAGAAGTCTGTTTTTTTCCTCGCAAGTGTGTTGAAAAACGTCGTATGAAACGCGTGTGCATTGATTATTACACTCTCGGCTACCTTATCGCGCTCGCCTTTGGCTCGCGCGTATAATACCGCCTCGACTGTAATATCCAATAGAGCACACTCGTATCACAATGTACTATTGAATACGGGGGTCACTTTTGGGGAGCAAGCAGAAACAAGTACAGAAATTAGCAACACATAATAGATTATAGATTACAGGAAAACCTAGAAGAAGTCTGTGGTGCTAAAATAACATGGAAAATCTCTCAATATTATGCGTACAAACTTAAATTTGCAGTTAAATGTATGTTATAATTTGCAGGTAAACATGTTTTTCAATTACAATGTTAAGTTTCAAGTTTCAACCTTTAAGTACCTACCTATTTTAAACATTTAACTAAGGGTACGTTTTTTTTTATTATTCTAACGTAAATTAGAGCTTAACATTGTAAACTGGTAAAGCAGTTGCATGCGACTGTACATCTTGACACCAAATAGACCAAGAGCAAGGTTTAATGTTTTCAAAGAAGTTTATGCCACTCTAATCTAGTAATTTAAAACATAAAAACATGTATTTAATTGAGAATTTATCTCTCTCGGACATTTCTAAGGACTTTAGACCGATAAAACTAAAAGTATATGACACATATTAATATAAATATATTTTCTTGGCACAATTTTTCGTGAACTCTTCGATCTAGCTCTTGGACTATACCTTAGTAATTGAACTCATTATATCTCCTAAACTAAGACTCGACAAAATCTGTAACTTGGTGACAAATTTGGACAAATTGGCGACAAAATCTTTTGAACCAGTGAACGACAAATTCTGATATTTGGTGACAAATTTGGACAAATTTGCGACTAAATATAAGAGAAAACAGATCTTCGCTAGGTGCCCTAGTTTTTGAGATATAAATTTGGCTCTGCTGGGGAGACTCTCCAGCAGGGCCACCTATAAACCCTTATATCTTTTGAACCAGTGAACGACAAATTCTGATATTTGCTGACAAATTTGGACAAATTAACGACAAAATTTTTGTGTTATCAAAATTAAAATCCCTGTTGGTGGCCCTGCCAGAGAGGGTGGGTGACACATGATCAATTTTTATGATTTCCTGTTTATGGTTCCGACAATTGCCTTGCAAAAAGCACAAAGCTTGCGCATTCGCTATGTTCAAACAACAATAACTCATGTATATAAGAGTAAAAAAAAAAAAATTGCAAGGTCAACCTAATTTAGTAGGTACCTACTAACTTATTACTGAAAGCCCGGCTTTTAGTAGCAAATAATGCTCCGGCTCTTAGTATTCGGGCGCGAGAAGTGAAGGACAAAATTACAACGCGTTCGATAGTAGGTAAGTAATTAAAGCATTTAAACACATAAAATAATTTTAATTTTAAACTATTGCTAGGTTGATCTTGCAATGTTTTTTTTCTGGATTCCTTTATCGATACTGGACCTGTGACCCCTGTGCTATGGCACGCAATTTCTTTAACACTCTGTATATACTACTGATGTGATCTCAAAAATTTGCACTTTAAAGCTTAAACGGATCCCTGAATTCAAAAAAGATTTTCTCATACTCCCAATATTTTTGAATGACCTTTCCAACAACATACCACACCATCAGATAAGCGAGAAAAAAAGATGAAAATTTAAATGAAGGGGAGGCGCTAAAAAAAAAAATCATGATTTTTTTTACCACTTTGCCGCCGTGATTTATATTTATACCCATACCAAATTACACTTTCTAGTACTTACCAATAGTCTCTGAGCTAAGCCGCGGAAAGGCGGACAGACAGACGGACATGGCGAAACTATAAGGGTTCCTTGTTGACTACGGAACCCTAAAAAACAAAATAGCTGCCATATAGCGGGGAAGTTTACCCAAGCTTAGAGTGTAATTTAACTCTTTTAAAGTATTTAGAATATCGCTAGTCCATGTCCGGACACACTGTATGTCGGCAATCCGTTAACGGGATGTAGGTCATCTACAACCAAATGAGTATACCACTGTCAACCACGAGAACTTGAGACATTTTATATTTTAAAATGTATGAAAAACGTTAAATGACAAAAAAAAATCCCTGATTACAATGTGCAATAATATGCAAGAAACATAGCTATCCTTACGTAGTATTTATTATTATAAATATACGCAAATAAACAAACCAGAAATTACCTACAAAAATACAAGTTTTTTTTTTATCGTGTCGTTCGACGTCTATGCAGAATTACTGGCAACCAAACAATAAGACAACTGGGTCGCACAGGATGAAGCATCTGGCATCTGGTTGGTCCCTCCTCCATCTTGACGCCTAACCATACCGGATGGTGACTCGTGGTCACACCAGCAGTGTGTCTAACAGGATTTTTCATTCCTGGTAGTCACGCTGCATATATTTCTACACCATGTACAGTCACGAGCAAAAATATGTACACACTTAGCAAAATTTAATAACCATTTTTTCGTGGAGTAACGATTGCAACTTTGAGATGATACTTATTTCATAATAATATGGGTTCCAAAATACTATGTTCGTTGTAACATAAAATTACAATCAATACAGTAGAAGAAAATCACTTTTTAAAGTTGCTAAGTGTATACATATTGGTGCTCGTGACTGTACCTCTGAATAAGGCTAAGCGTATGCTGAAACACAGGTGACGCAGCACAGCACAGTACATATATTGAAGGGTAGGGCAGGCGAGGCAGATAGGCCGCGAGGGCATGCTGCACTTTTTAACAATTATCGACCTTATTTTCTTCACGAAAAGGTATAATTTCAGTGCAGCCCGTTTACCTTTATTGTGGAGTAAATAAATCCAACATTGTATTGGATCATAAAACAGTGCGCGTCGTGTCACGTCCAGGTGTGAACTGACCTTAACGCAGCACAGCACGCGTCGCGCAGAAATCTGTGCCGGCTCTACAACCAGACGCAGAGCAGGCCAGAAACATGTCTGCGTCTCACGTGCCTGCGCCGCAGCGTACGTCTATGAATTACAAAATCTGCTCTGACCTGCGCTGCGTAGGCCTGCGTCTCAGCATACGCTTAGGCACAATTCACACCTATTTAACACTTTTACTGCCAAGTAGAGTAAAACTACGATAACATAGCGCGCCCCTCCAAAATTCAAAAAGTTTGAAAGTGTTTGTGAAAGTATTTACAAAGCGCCACCAAGACTCACGACGCATGTGTGCGTAATGAGACGGCCGTAAAACAAAACAAATCCACTAATTTGATGTGATTAAACGGATGTGACTACACACATTGAAACAGTAATTTGGAGAGAGGGGGGCGCGCCATGTTTTATCGTAGTTTTACTCTACATAGAATGCATACAAATTAGCATGCCATAAAATGTCTCATATATCTATAACAATTGGTCAGTCGAGTACATCGGCGCACCGCCTATAGCTATATATGTACACACGGCTACACATCAAGCTATACATTTCCAGTGTAAGCTGACCTCGCAATGTACGGAAATCCTATACAATGCGAGATCAGCATAAACTGGAATGTATAGCTTGATATGTAGCCGCCACAACCAACAACAACTCGCCACAACTCGCCTCGCTGGTGTACGACCCGCGAGGCGAGTTGTGGCCACGCGAACGAATTATCGTTGCACTCGGTGAGTCGGGTGCTGGACACTAAAAGTGTTAAAGGTGTATTTTCCGAAGATACATCTACATCATATTATAAACGAAATCTTGTGAAATCAAAGGTCTAAAGTCGCAAAAAATTATCTATATTATCAAATTAGACCTTGAAAATTGAATAAGCTTTTACGTGTGGCCATCTTTTCATGTTCTGAGCACAGGTGAAATTAATTAAACAAAAAAAAAAAAACTTTCGTTTTCAGCGTTTTTCTCCAAGTGATTAGTTCAGAATCCACCTATAAGTGGCTTGAAAGAAAATTCATAATGTATACTGTAGGTACTACAATAGTTAAATTATATAAAACAATACATAGCAGAATATACAAGTCGGAAATTGATGTTCGTTCGAATCGATGTAGGTATATACACAGTTTCTTCTAGTTACTATGGGTTACGTTCATAAATATTTTAACTACAAATTAAAACCACGTTTATTTACAAAAACCTCAAATAGAGATTTATTTTATATTTTTTTTATAAAATTTAATAATAAATAACGTGTGTTGTTACTAATATTTCTTGTTGAATATACATTTCTATGGAATATAAAAGTACTATTTTTTCTATTTTTTATAATTATTTTGAAAGGCTAGGAATTTATCATTTATTGCTTTAGTATTAGTTTTACATTGTGGTGTTCATTAATAGGAATACTCAGTAAAGATTAGCTTTTTTTAAAAAGTTTATTTACATAACATACATAGTAACTGACAAGAGTAGCTAATAAGTAATAAAAACTCAGCAGCGGAGACAGTAAAGTTAAGAGAAATTAACATGCAAAGGACGGAGTGCGAAGCGTGCCATCCAAGGCGAAGGCGGGCTATCTGCCCTCGCCTGCAGTACTCGCCGCGCATCTCGCGCCCAACCAACTGAATTCACGAAAGATTTGAGACAGATATCACTGCTTACTGAGTCACAGCTAACTATTCAAATTAAAACTAAATAAAAATATCTATTAAATTAAAAGTCACATGGTATAAGAAGAATATTAATTTGGGGCTTTTAAAATGATAAAAAAAGGATAAATTTAAATGATGAAATTAAAACTTACTGAATATTAAAAATTGGAAATTAAAATAATTGAGAGCATTTTATATTGGGAGCTAATCATGTAATTAAACTTTTTTACTATGTTCATTGCAGTTTTTTCAATATTATGCAAACTGTAAATAGTTTATTAATCGTTCTACTATTCGGGTGATTAGTTAAGTATCATTATTAACAATTTCTGGAATTGGAGTTGTGTTTTGTATAAATTCTACTGTTTGCAGTGGCGAATTTTATAAGACGAATCAAACAACCCAATCGCCATAACATGATATTCACAAAAATAACGTTCATGATTAACAAGACACCAACAATCTGACGTTTGGGACGCCCAGTAGAAAAATCCGCCACTACATTCAACTCTTTCAACCCCAAAATTAGCTATTTTATTACCTATAGAATTATATGATTTAAGTAAATAATTAGATTCATATATTAACTATCAGTTTTATGTTCATAAACAAAAACTTGAACAGTAAACATATTTCTCTAAACAGTGACTTCACTAGTAGTAAGACTATTATAAGCTTTAACCCAATGAAAGCATCCAAATGTTTCTTTCTATTAGACCAGAATATACAGTTAATTTTTTTAAATAATTTTCGCATAGATGTTCAAAGCGTACAAGTTATGCATCAAGAGCTTAAGGTAGGCTAAATCTCTGAAGGAAACTTATGTAAAATGTTGATTTTGCCCGATATCGATTCTTTCTCTGCTGACAAGATTGGCATTTTATATAATACATAAAAAATAATAATCCTCAGTGTAGGCAAAACCATTAATTGACTTTTTACATTAAAAAGTCAATTTGTAACCATGTATATTTGTATTTCTAGAATTAATATTATAAACAGTAAAAACATTTAAATAAATATTTATTAAAACCAATATTAAAGATGTTATTGCGAATCTTGACAACGGAGAATATTGGGTGTATCTTGACAACACAGTAATTATCGATTTAAACATGCATATTTAATTATTATGTTATTGGGAACTTGTGAAAATAAAAACCAGAGAATAATTATCGGTTAAAACATGAATATTTAAATTATTATATTATTGGGGGCTTGTATAATGTTAAAAAACCAGAGAATGATGCACTTGCGTAATAATTATCGGTTAAAACATGCATATTTAAATTATTGTGGACTTGTATAATGATAAAAACCAGACTACTTAATTCTGTGATTTCATAATTGATAAAACTATTTTAACCATAAAATAATGATTATATAATCAATCAATAACCATAATTATTATGTACCTCAGAAATTACACCCATTCATAATCAATGTGGCGCATTTCACCAATTTAGTATAGGTACGATACTGAGTCACGCATTAAAATTTTGAAGCAAATTCAATTAAGATCTTGATAAATAACTATCGCGTTAAAAAATATTATACAACTTTTTTCTAGCTTCTGTTAGGTTAAGCATTATCATAATAATAATAATAATATAATCTATGAGTTCCATTTAGGATGATTCTAATATATAAAAATATAGAAGACATTGAATGCAGATGTTGCGTCAGGCGTGGCTGCGATCAGCACGGGTGCGATCACCGGCGCGAAGAGCGGCGGCAGCGCGACCGCGTGGCGCGGCGCTCGTCAGTCCTCGCTGCACGAGTCCTCGTTGTCGGCCTCCTTAATGTTCGTAAAGAACGAAACCAACGCCTTCATCATTACACCTGCAACCAGAAAGTCACCAGCATTTAAGTTTATCGCCTTTATTTTATTCTAGTAATAGTTGAAGAAACAAAGAAATCAAAATATACCTTTTCCCTCTGGCTCCTTTTCAGACTCCTCCCATGCAATAAACCCATCTAATGAAATTATGTATTGTTCATGCAGATATTGGAATATCTCTAAAGTTAAGCCTGTAAAAGAAAAAAATCGGTTAATTTCCACCATTCCAGCTGTTTGGAGTTTTCTCTATGACTTTCTTACAATCTTTCTTTCTTATCAGTCCAATGTAAATATCGATAGTTTAGTTTTTGGTCTAGTGGACAAGTATGTAAATCTACATCGGATGATCGGACCAGTAACACATAACACAGTTGTTCAATCCAAGTAGGGAGAAACGAGAGCAGTAGGGAGAAAATATAGCAGTGGTCACAAGAAAAACTTTGAGAAAATATGAGGAATTATCGTAGATCAGATCCGATTCTTGTCTAATCTTTCGGGGAATACCGGCATGATGTTATGTTATGTTAATAGTAGTTATTTATTTACTGTAATTTTTGCATTTTTTTCGTTTTGTTTACAAACGCTACTTAGTGTCAATAATTAAAGTCAATATCAATCTGTATCGGGTATAAAGCTAACTTTAGATTTCTTGAAAATGAATTTACTAAAAAATATTACAAGCTTCATTATATATTCATTTATTTAAAATAATTGATTCTTATTATATTCTTACCTTGCGGATGTTCCAGCCTACGTATAAGCTGTTGTATGCCGAACAAACAGCTCGCCTCTCTCGACTGTTTTGTCTCGCCGAAGTCATGTATGAGGCTCGCATACTTATTCATGCGGTCTTGGTTGAAGTGTGGTACATCGCGTCCTTCAGGGCCGAAAAGTGCATGTTCGCATATCGCTTGAATTAGTCCTCGCATAAACCAATCCTCATTCGTAGTGTTACCAATTTTATCCTGTGGAAACATAATAATGAGTAATGAATTCACATTCACAACAATTTTTACGGTTTATAAACGAAAATAATTTCTAATCGTACAGTATGACGTTTTCGCGTGCTAAGTCAAGATATTTTTGGTTCATCTTTCTCTTCCACAAGAATCTGGTCAAGATAAACTAGTGATATCAGCCATAGTTACACAGTGGAAATAAAGACCTAAAATGTCATTCCACTCGATGCTTCAATGTATCTTACCTGTATCCATCCCTTTATACATTCACAAGTCTCATCAGCATTCATAAGTTGAATTAATTTGCTTTGAGTTTGAGCTGGCGTCAAGATTTTCTTCGTTTCTTCGCTAACCTTAGAATCTCCTTCCAAAAATTCGAACTTGTTATCTTCCAACCAAGTTGTCACCTGAAATCCAAATGAATTTTAGTATCATATACATGCAAGCAAATAAAAATTAGAAGTAGATATACAAAACGAGGTGCTGCTTACAAGTTTTTCATCCATCCATTGTTTTATTTGAAGACCGGACTCTTGCCATTTGCTTTTTACAAAGGAAGGTCCCATACTTTCTTTGAGGTCTCTAATCATTGCTTTCAAAAACAGATGACCATGTTTCGCAGAAATTATGCTTTCAGAAAGCCTAAATATCTGTACAAACGTGATATGCTGAAAATAAATATAATGATTATTACATAGTCCATATTAATGAAGTATTATTCAAAATTTCATAAAAGAAATTAGTGTATTTACCTTCTTTTCGATTTGAGGTGCAATTATCTTTCCTAAATTATCATATAACATAGGAATATCAATGTAAAGATCAGGTGCGAATTCTAAATTTTCTTTGATGCCAGCTACAAAATTGTCAGGTGAGATGGTATTTGATGCCACTAAACTGAGCAATGCCTTTGAAATGAAAGCAATCTCCTTTGCTGACCTAAAACAAAAATTGCGATGTAAATATATCTGTATATTAAATAGCTAAATATACAAAGTTTAGTATAACAATATTGTACTTACTTTTCTACAGCAATATTGAGTATTTCAGTAACTACAGCAGCATGGTACTGGGCTGTGTACAGTTGCTTGACTTCAGCTACCATTTCAACATCATCCGAGTTAATGATGCAGAGGTCTATCATAGACTTGATCGACTTTTTCTTAGGCTCTGGGAGTGGTTCCTGAGGAACAGGAGCTGATGCCGGGGCGGGCGCCGGACCCTCGTTGGCGGCCGGCGGCGTGGTCGGCGCCGCGCTTGTGCTGCGCGTACCGGAGTTGGATCGAGCTACGCCCACCGAACCGGAGCGGCTGCTACTTCCACTTGCTGCTGTAATTGAAATTACATTATATTGTTGTATTAGAACCTACTTAAATCATACTTATGCAGAACAAGTGATTAAAACAATGATGGACACTACATGAGACAAAATAGAAGTTTTATTGATATAACGTCTATAATTATGCGTTTAGTCCTGCGTTAAACGAGAAAATTACTAAAGGGCAAGATGAAATAAAAATTAAGGGCTGTGCGAGACTATCAGCAGGTCGGCACGTGGTTTCCCGCATAATTTTGTAACTTTGTTTTTTTTTTTATATTTGAGTTTTACACAAATATTTTCCAGCAAGGTACCCCACCTTTAACAGGTCAGCTTAGCTTACGTAAAATAATTTCAATAACAATTAACTGCAAATATCAAAATTAGAACGCAATATCAAATTGTAAACTTACTGAAGTCACCTCTGGAGTTGAATGTGGACCTTTCGATAGATGCTCCCTTTGAATAATTAGGAGTCATATCTCTGTTAGCTGAAAACAACCAATACATTTCAGAAACTTGTTAACACTATAATATTAAATTAAATTATAAATATAAGCAGTAATAAAAGTAATGTTATACCATTTTAGATTTTATTTAGTAAGTTTTAAGTTTCATCATTTATGTTACCAGAAATGTAAGAAGCTACTTGTTTGGTGTATACTTTTTACTGCTAAAAGGTTTGGTAGATGAAATGAAAATCAAGGATGGAATGGTACGATCCTTAAAAACCTAGCAAATCAGCCCTTAATTTTTTTTTTCGTTTCTCTGCAGTTTATGTAACTAAGTAAGTAGTGTGTAGTGTTATTAAGTACTTGCCTCTAAGTGATGTAGGATCAGTTTGTACATTCTCTAGAACACTGTACATATTTTTGCTGATGCTGATCATGGAATTGCTACTCGCCTGCGCAGTATTCTTTGTACCTGAGCCATGGTTCCAGGCTGAATTATGTGGAGCCAATTTGATATTGTTCAGATTCTAAAAAAAAGTGAGTTATGATATATAAAAACACTAGCTGCGTCCCGCGGTTTCACCCGCGTAAGTCTTGATCCCGTGGGAATATCGGGATAAAAAGTATCCTATGTGTTAATCCAGGTTATAAACTATCTGTTTGCCAAATTTCATCCAAATCCATCCAGTAGTTTTAGCGTGAAAGAGTAACA
Source organism: Lithophane leautieri (assembly GCA_949152455.1). Classification (NCBI taxonomy): domain Eukaryota; kingdom Metazoa; phylum Arthropoda; class Insecta; order Lepidoptera; family Noctuidae; genus Lithophane; species Lithophane leautieri. Next base: position 13,763,927 of record OX424458.1, on the reverse strand, counting down.
AACCTCCACACATCCATACTCAAAAAAATTCACATTTATAATATTAAGTAGGCTAGTAGGATAATTGTGGCCATTAAGGCGTTACAGATAGTGCCATCCATGAAGATGCGCCCCACTCCGGGATTACTATACTGTAAGCTATACGTAAGGTAAGACGCCCTCAGGCTAAGTGGAGCGACGATCTTCGCAGGCTGGCTGGTGCTGGTAGCAACTGGATAAGAGTTGCCGAGAATCGAGCTGAATGGCGAGCAATTTGAGAGGCCTATGTCCAGCAGTGGACTGATATAGGCTGATGATGATGGTGATGATGAATCTGTACTTTAGTACGGAACGAAGTGGGGCACGTCTTCGTAGATAGCACTATCTATACCATGTAATAATGAAATTTACTATGTATGACATTACGAAGTTAAGACAGACTTTATTAATTGAGAGATTGAGATTGAGCGTGTAGCCTGGCACCTCATGTTGTTTTTTTTCACATTGATGACTGCAATTAAGATTTAAAAAAATCAAGAAAGGGATCTTATAGTAAACCCTGGTAACATGACTTGCTGCATCTTTACTTGCGCAAGCAAGACAAAACTGTATACTGTGCAAATGGTTTGCAATGGTGTTAAAGCTACACATGTTGTTAGCACAAAATTATTTGCGCATGCGCATAGTAGGGCCTTTAGTGAAGAATGTTTCTTAGAGACAAAGTGATAGCTAAGAGAAATTTTAAATACGAAAACAAACCGTTAGTTATTAAGTTCGGCTTGGCCCTAATAAAGGAGTTTTTTTTTCTAAAGTGTACAGTGCAAAGAGTCTAAGTAGTGTATCTGCAAACAATGTAAATGGCGATAAGCTAAAACTGCTAAAGGCAGCTTCCTTTCCGTTTTAGTGAATCGCCAGGACTTGGTTTCACCACCAGAAGATAGATTTTTTACAGAATCTAATAATTTAGATTCAGGTATAATTCAAATCAGACTAGAACGAATTACTCGTAGCTTTGATCTTTTAATTCTCTCGGATACGTACAGAAATATGGGGAATACAAAGACGAGCCTGATCTTAGTGGCCTTAGTTATGTTGCGATTCCCCATATTTTTATTAACTAGTCCATTGCCCCTCTAGCTAATAGCCATACGCCGTTTCACCTTATCCACGTAGCTGCCATTTATCGCGATCATAACACCAAGATACACGTAGGACTGAACTACGTCGCAGTTCGCTATCTGTGTCACGTCTGGTGAGTTGTTGCTCCTAGTCTAAAATCATCACCTCGGTCTTAAGCTGATTAATTGTTGATCCAAACTTAAGACAAGAAACAAGAAAATGTGCGTGACAAGAAATCGTCACGCGCTCCATCTTAAGGAGTAGTTCCTCCATGTGTTCAGCACTAATCGCCACCAAGGATGTGTCATCAGCGTAGGTTCGGATTTTTTTTAACCATCACCACCAGTTCAAGTGATTCCGTCGAGGTTAATGCGCATAATGAGCTCCGTGTAGGGCAATACAATACATCCCTGGTGAACACGTGCACTGGAATGGAAACTATCCGAAATGTAGTTGTCTGTTCATACTAATGCTGTTCCTCCTTCGTAGAGTTCTTTCTCAAACAAGGTGTTTTGGTGTGCCCACTAGTCTTCCATAGGGTAATAGAGAGCAGTGGTGGCTCAGTGGTAACGGCCATGGCTTACGAATTGTAGGTCGTGGGTTCCAGTCCAAGTAGGCACTTTACTTTGCGTAAATTATTTCATCACCACTGCTCTCAAAACGGTGAAGGAAAACATAGTGAGGAAACCTGCATGGACTAGAACCAAAAATTCGAAGACATGGGACATCCACCAACCCGCACTGGGCCCGCGTTGTGGATTACGGCACACCCTCTCACAAAGAAGAGAGGCCTCTTTCTCAGCAGTGGGAACATTATATTATTAACATTCACTAATTTCATACATAAATTCACTAACATTTACAATAAATTTATCATTACCATACCATTTTTGTTACAGCATAGCATAGTACAACTTTTAGTACAATAAATTTATAGATCAGTCGTCATCTTAATGTTCACGTCGTTCCTACCCAAAACCATATTTCATAAAATCCATCCATCATCATTTAACTAAGAAATAAGAATACCTTTTGCGTTACAGCCTTAAGTTTTAGTGTGTCCACTGGGTAGTTGGCCCGGGATGATTTCCAAGTATTATCAATAAACGAATTGTTTGAACTCTGTCTACGACTGTCTCCGCGCTTACCACGGCCGCCTTCATCGCGGCGAAATCCTCCAATAGGGTTTGCATTCATTAACTAAAACAGAAAGTGAATATATTTACACATGACAGTATATCATATAATGTCAGTTACCCTCAATTTTACTAATGTAATAGTGGCTTGACTTATTTATTTAAAGAACAATTGTCTGTAGTTTCTTTAACTGAAATTACCTCAATATGACGCTGCTGTTGTTCAGCTTCTTTTTGAATTTGATCCATCATTTTAGGTTGTGAATCAATAACAGTCTTAGCAACCCATTTGCGTTTCCTGAGTTCAATTACATCTTGAAGCATGAACCTGTTCAACAACATTAGTGTTTCATTTATTGAATAAAAGTATTGACGTAGACATATTCAAAGCTTTTATTTGTTAGTATCATTATTATACTTGAATTATTTTTGTCGAAACTAACCTAACACGGCTGCTTATTTTATTTGACTTGCGATCGACAATATCTTGCATTTTCTTGAAAATATTATCAAGTTGGCCATGGACTTCATTTTCCACTTGCTCACCAATCGTAGTAAGTAACTTGCAGAGACACTCGAGCTTTTCTTCTTCAACTTTTTCGATTAGATACTTCATGCAATAATCCATGATTTTGGATGTCAACATTTTTAATTTATACAGCTCACCTGAAACAATCATGCATAAAAATGTAATTGCTAGAAAATAATAAAAAGTGGCCCAATTTTGTTTCTTTCAAAAACTATATATAACAATCGTGCATTAGAAATTCGCGCAGTGCCACAAATCTAATTAAAACACAAGATCAAAAAAACATGTCGCATTAGCAAATACTGTTAGTTATCGTAACAGGTATATCGACTATTTTGTAACAATGGAACAATTAGCTAAGCTATATTTTCAATAAAATTCAAATCTAATAGAAACACCACCTGGGTACTACATCAGCCTAATCCATCGGAAAAAACAAGAGCAATGTTTATGTTGGAGCAATGGATTAGTTTTAATTTTAATGCTTATTTATTCATGGATATTCGCAAATATGAAACACATTTAATAAAGACTTTCGCTAGTGCTGTTGGGCAGAAATTGTGCATTATAATAATTTATAGGCAACATTTGAGTACAATTAGGCTTATTTTACTACAAATAAATAACATTAACGTTTTAAATAATAATAACATACAAATTAATAATCAATAAAAATAGACTAGTCTATTCTTTCAGAAAATCAAACTACTGATTTTAAAAAACTGATCAAAATTAAACTTACCAATAAATCTCACATTTCCCACAGACCTCATTCTAAGACGTCTATTTTCTTCAACTATCATAAGATTCAGTTCGTTCTTCCTGGCCTGAAATGTATTAATGTAATTAATATTGTTTCATGTTTCAATTCGAGAAATTTATTATTGTCATTATAACTCACAGGATCAGTGCAGGCTGCAAGCTCACTTTCGTATTTCAATATTTGCTCATCCACTTTATGAGTCTCAAATTGATTTTGGCATTTGTTGATAATAAGCGCTCTGAAATTGACACATTTGTCAGGTGATGTTGGATTGTCAGCAGGTACCTGTGGAATAATTAATCATATAAATTTTTACATAGCCAAGTAATTTCCGTGTAATGATCAGTGTAACCAGGTTTTTTTGTAGTACCTTTAGGAAAGACAACTTGTTACACATGGCGGCATAGGCTTCAGAAAAGTTAGGCTCATCAATGGCTTTCTCAAATACTAAATCAATTACACCTTCTAGACGCTTCTGATTGTTGATATCCAAAGTCTTAACTCTGTCCAAAAGAGTATCAAACTTCTGTGGAGTTAACTTGTTCAAAATACCCCTGAACTTCTTGTAGAGCTCCTGAAAGAATAAAATTGTAAGTATGGAACCCAGCCTATCCAAAAGATTAATAATGTCCAGACTTGAAAGAAGTAATTGTATTTGATTTAAGGAACCAACATTACATTTCAATGTAATACCGGTACAAATTAGTTTACTGTCATACATGTTTAAAACAAATTCGCCTAGTTTTTGTGTTACCCTTTGTAAATTTGAACCACTTATTTGTGTCACATTTCATGTTCCCATTCACCAATCTGTACCCAGCAATAAATTATACAGACTGACTGACTAGTAAAGCGACATTGATAACCCTTATAATTATGGGTCTCAACTGTCTAGGTGGCAGCCAGCCAAGCACTACCAGCTTACTTTTTAAATTTGAGGTCTCAAGTTCTTTCATCTACCTCGTAATTTATTCCAAACAGCTGGTCTCAGAAAAGTGCTATGCAAAAACCACAAAAAGAGAACAATCACTCAGAATCAGGGACAGTATCACTATTGGTATCGAGCACAGAGGTTCATTAAGCTCTAGCTGCAATAAACCTTGAAAAGAAGTGCAATGACGTAAAATAATATGTCGCTCATTAAATCTTTTAGTTTATTTTAATAAGAATCTTTTTTAGTGTGCTTTTACCTTTAAATATTTTTTCATATTACCGGCTCGTCAAATTACAAGCAAACTGGTACATTACGTGACACGCCTCGATTTAGCACAGGTACAAAAAAAATGATGTCTAGGTAATCCTTACTAAAATTATAAATGCGAAAGTAACTCTGTCTGTCTGTCGCGCTTTCAGGACAAAACTACTGAACCGATTTAAATGAAATTTGGTACACAGATAGTCTAGAGCCTGAGAAAGGACATAGGCTACTTTTTATCGACATACCACGCCGGCGAAGCCGCGGGCGGAAGCTAGTATAAAATAAATCTTTCACAACAAATTCTTATTTTGTGACTATTTACTTACTCACTCAGTTGAAGGTCAAATATAAATTATAATAACCAAACCGGCAATATACTAGACAGTCAGATATTGGCTACGTGACCTCGCATCGCGACACACACTACTAGTTGCGGGAAGATAAAGGGATTAGGAAGAAGAAATCAGTCCTTTGACTTTAGCTAAGTTGATGTGGAACGTGCAACAGGCATCATCATTTACTCTTATAATTCAATTAACATGGGTTTACCTGTGTCCTGAATTCTTCTTCATTGATAGAATCTTTACGGAATCTAGTAGGCTTCCATGCAGAATCTACTTCATTAAGTTTGACTTCCTCCCTCAATGACAATGATACATGTATAACTGGTTTATGTGGGCTGTTACCACTTGGACTAGGGGTCAGTTTGACACTTCCTTTGCCTGTGTAAAAAGAATGGTTTTAAATAATATATTTCAAAGTCAAATATAGAAATAATCATTAAGACACAAAACGAAACATGTTACCAGTTGGTGCTGTATTTCTTGAATCTTTTTTAGTTTCTCGCGGTGTGTTATTCCTGGATCCCATACCAGGAGTCTTAGCGAATGGAGGAAATAGAGAATCATTCATAGGCCTGGAAATAGGCGTGAACGGTTGTTGCTCCTGCATCGGAGTGGTCTGGAAAATAAGTAATGAAGGATAAATCACATTCCAATTATTATATATAATACATAAATGTATAACAGAATGATGGCAATACCCTAATGACATTGCAATGTTCCAATAAAGGAACATTAGGCTTGTTCTTCGAAAGTGGATCTTCCTTTATTTGCTTGAGCAAATCAATATCATAACACTTTTTGCCAGCAGTATTAAGTGGAGACCATTGATCTGAAAATATAAATACAAAATTAAAATACTGATAATGTATAAATTATAAAGTGCACTAAATTAAAATTTGACAAACCTTCACTATATTTGTATTTAGGCACAAAAATTTGTGGTGTTGTTTGTTGCTCAATCTTTGAAGAGTCCTCTGGCACAGGTTTAGGTGTAGTCATTTCATCAGCAGGCTGGGTTTCATCTTCTTCTACATTAACTACTTTATCAGTCTCATTTTTACCATTTTCATATGACTCGGCTTCTTTAACATTTGACTCATTATTAGCCATTTTATTTGCAGATTTTTTATTAGTATTCTTGGTATTCTTTAAAACTTTTTCATTTTTATTGATATCTTCCTTAACAGTCTCAGTTTTAGTCGTATCAGTAGTGTTTCCATTGGCAGTATCTGGATCTAACACAGGAAAACAAAGGATGTTAAGATTTTTTTTTAACTTCTTATGGCATTTCTTTCAACCTAGTCATGCAAGGTTTCTAAAACTGTTAAGGAATTTCAGCATTAGGGGCACATATTTTATACATTCTTGATGGTTATAGGCATACAAACTTGCTATTCAAAAAATTGTCTAACTGAAGTGCTTACAATAAATTAAATGTTTCTATCAGCTAATTCTGACAATTGAAAGAGTATTACTGTATTTTTATGCCATGGTATGAATAATAACCACAGTTCATCTGTCTGCCATGCCATTGGGGATCAAATTCTATTTCACTTGCAAAGTATTTTTCCTAGGAGCAAATGGAATTTGATAAGAATCTCGCACATCACTGATTGATGTGTACACAAAGCCATCAGTACTGAACTGTCTTTAAATAAATTCATGCAGAATGCCAGTGACTGAACTATCAAGTGAACTGACTGGTAAATTGGCCTCGTGTTTGGAGCACATAACTCTCAACTGCTTTGTTAACGTGAGTCACTTTATTAGTGTAATTTTTACAAGTTAACAAATAGAATTCAGAAACACTCTTGGACCTAGAAGAGTTAATGAGAACACTATATAAAACTGCAGATCATGAAAATAAGGAGACCCTATTAAATGTTGGCAGAAGCAATGCAGAAACGAAGTTGAAAGACATATTCAAAATGCTTGGAAGAGCTTCTGGGAAGAAAGAAAATATGAATCTTGATAAAGAATAATGTGAAGGGAAATCCTCCAATAAAGCTGAACAATCTTCTGTACATCCTACCCTGTTTATCCTGTCTGTCTTAACCTACTCAAAGATGATCGCTTCCCTGCTCCCCAAAACTCAAGTAGCAGCTGTTGAAAAAAACAGTCCAAGTGTGGGAGTGAGCTGGCTATGTCACTGTTATGCATTCAGACAGAAGGGCCAAAGAAGGTCACTTACTGGACGCCTGAAGGAGAACATCGCAGTTGAAGTCGACCGCGCCGAAGTCAGTCACTATCTGGACATGAATTTGCAGGACAAAAACTGCTAAGAATGAGAGACTTGGAAGGTGAAAAGTAGGTAATTGTTCTGCAGTACGACTTAACATAAGGAAATTAAAAATCAGAACAAAACATCAATGATGCTGACACCTCAGATTAATAAATAAAATTTGAAGACAATACAATTTTTCTACTTACACACAATTACTTTAGACATTTTTTTAAATATTATTTTGTAAAATATATTTTGGTGTGTCAAAATATTTTATATGGCACCAGTAGTAGCTTTTCCATTAATATTTAGTGGGTTTTTCAGAGGTACTTTGTATTAAAGTACACAAGTCAAGATGGATAACTCAAAACTTCTCAAATGTGTAATTGGAGATCTATGATGACTGATTGTTCACAAATATATTTAAAAAGATCATGGTGGTATTGTGCTGCTAGTTTCATTGTCACTGAACATTATGAGTGTCAGGCCAGAAAATAATAATTAATTGATTTTTAGGATCATTCCCAGAAGCTCAGTGCTAAGTCAACATCATACAGCACCCTTGCTCCTAACATAGATGAAAAGTAAAAATGATGATGAACATCTAATTTGATATTAAGTATTATCAGATAAAACTGTCAATCATTTATCTGTTATCAATACTGTCCCTTTTGCTAGATAAAAGATCAAAAATTCACATCCATGCCACATAAAATCAGAATATGATAACAACATCATGTTTTTTGTTCAGTCTCCAAAAAAACAGGATTTATCCACAAAAAATAAACTAGAGAAACATCCAGCATTAAAAAAATAAAATGAGTAGTCAATTACATGAAACAGAACAAACCTGTAGTCTTATTATTAAGGTTAATATCTTTCATTTTCAAATCAGATTGATTAGTGCGCAGTACACTAGATATACTCTGTGTTAATTTAGCTTGCGCTTCTATTGCACTTGATCCTTCTTTTAGTTCAGATGTCTTTGAAAGCTGTTCCTTGGCAACTTTTTCAATGCTAGCAGATAACAGTTGTGTGGCAGTGGGAGGAGTTTCAACAACAGGCTCACTCTTGATTACAAGTTCAACATTTGATGCTACAGCAGCAGGAGTTTCAGCCTCTGGAGCTGGTGAATATTGCTTTAATGGTATTTGTTTCTTTGTTGGCTCCACACATAATCCTTGATTACTTTGACTAGTTGGAAGGATGATAGCTTCTGCCAAGCTATCAACTGAACTAACCACTGTAAAAAATAAAATTTTAAGAATTAATATCAAGTCACAACTACATGTAGCAAGTTAGGTATTCAAATTATCAATAAGTGATAGTCAGTGAGTTGCATGGCTTTAATTCGGTTGCATAGCATGGTTTTACTGAATTTGGATATTTTAAACATTTTTACATTGCTTTTGTACATGCATGGTCGTAATTTGATGATGAATTACTGAATTTGGATATTATTAACGTTTTCACCTGTTGCTTTCGAACAAATTACTAAAACCAAGGCCATTACTGAGAAATTGAACACGAGACAACATATTGTCCGATAAAATTATAAGTAGAAGGATGTAACGTACATAATACATAAAATATGGAGAGACAATCGAATTTGTCCGGTTGCGAATAAAATGTCGGTGTAGTTTTAATCTCTTAGCACTTTACAGTACAATTTATAAAGTAATTCATGATTACAGAGCAAATTATATAAAGTAAAATACCTTACTATATTGATTTTTAATCTATTCTATCACTTTTTATGAACCAAGTTCGTGGTCTATAAATAGAGACGTGAGATATTTCCACGTGGGAGTTCTTGCACAGTACCTGAATATCAGACTTTATGTGGCACTGAGACCTAAATTATATCACAGTAGAATAATCCGTTAAACTTTCGTGTTAATCTTCACACAATTAAAATAAGTTACGATAGTGTAACAATATGGTAAAAGAAAGTCTATTCAAAAGGTCACTCAAGGATCTAGAATATTGTCAGACTTTTAACACACTTTACACTTGAAACACATTACGTATTGTTAAAACTTAAATAAATATTTTATACTAAATAAGATAAATTATTGAATTCAATTTATTAAAAAGGTTTTGAATAAAAAAGGTTAAAATATTTAAAACGCAGCCATGCTCAAAGTGACTGTAAGGTAAAAGCCGCCATCTTGGATCGTTCCATGCGGACAGGCGGTTCGGAGCTGCTAGTGTTGTGCGCAAGTGCACAATTAATCGATTAAACGTTATTCGCCACAAATCATATTACGTAAAATATTGCAGACAATGAAAACTAAGAAAAGCAAAAATTATTTTTCCTGATAATAAATAAGTTAAGTTTCAGTGCTCATTAAAACACAGAACTTGAACGCCAACCATCGAGGTATTACGTAGAGCCGTACCGTACCCGTGTTTGCTTATTAGATGAATATGACCAATGTTTTTTTTACTTTTTAGGAAATAATGAATTTAAAGAAGTTGATAAAATATTTTTACACGAATAGCCGAGTATGTAAGGTATCATTTGCCCAAATAAATGCTACACCGCGCGCCATTGAGCTAGTAAAATATACTTGTCGTGCGGCAGTACAGTGCGCCCAGTATACCTTGTAATGCTGTATACGTGGTAAATTAGACATACTCGGGGCTAATACTTTGCAGGTTGCGGCTCTATCAACTGCCAAGATAAGTCACAAAATATTGAAAATTCTTCGAGAATCCCGAATTCTCTAAGAATTACGATTACATAAACTTTATTTTTTTAAACATAGCAGAGATCCAGAATCGTAATTCTAAGTTAGTTAATTAAGTATCTAGATTTCACAAAAGAATATTTTTTGTCATGTGAAATGTAATCGATTTCATGATCGATTTTTAGAAACACTACCACCACTACGGTCTCATTCCGAGTCTGACTCAATTAGCTACTTTTTGGTATGACCTTTGGCCACGACATAGAAGTCGTACTAATTCCTATACTGAGTATATTCTAGGCTTGGAGACTAGGTTTTTGTGGAAGTATTAAATGATTAGAAAATAATGCATGGGGCATTTAATAAACTAGTTCTACCAGGAGCTGAGACGGGATAATTTTATCGATCTGAAATTCGGCCAATTTTTATTTGCATGCAAACTTAGGTGACAGAAATGATCAAGTTTCATAATAAGTCACGTCATTCGAGATGACAAAGAAGACTACTTTTTACAATTTTTACTCAAATGTCCTTCTCACATGGACACGGACCCAACGAAACCACCCCAACTGAAATGACTGATTAGCTTTCAATCAAGGAACATGAAGCTATCCGTTACTAACACGTCAGTAACAAATTAGTAACAACCTAGTTTCAAAAAGTATTGATTGCGCTCGGTTTTTAAGATCCTCTCTAAGATCAGTTTGCAATAGCTATTGATTAGTCAAAGTCATCAACACTCGGGGGCAATAAATGTGACCCAACCCTTAAACACCAAATTGTGACAAACTAACCCAATTATATGGGATTTTTAATGTGTATAGATTAAAATTGACCTTACGGAGCTGTTTTTTAGGTTCCCCAGGTTAGTTAAAAGATTTTTAGGTTTTGCTTCCATGCTGTATGTAAAACTATATTTTTTACGATTCATATTGAGCTGTAGGATATTCCGATCTCAGAAAAAAACATGGAATAGTAATAGCGCTACGTAGGTCGCTCGGGCCTGCTTGACAATCGTCGAAGAACGAAACTCAGTGTCAGGAGGCTGTGGTGGTCAATGAACCTCGTAAATCCTCAAGATATTCGAAACTCTTCTCTATACGCAGCGACCAAAAAGGTAAAAACCCAATTTCTCACCATGGTCGAGAGTTCTGTCAGGGGCCTAAATGGCATGATGTCGCAATTTTAGCAAGCAAAAAGCCAGACGAAAGACTAACTTATGATACTTGTCCTGTCTGTTAACCCTTTTTCAATATTTTTAAAATAAAAGAAATAATCCTAAAATTTAACATTTGTAGTTATCTAGGTATCTCATAAAAATACTGTTATAAGCGATTTCAAACTAACATTTTGTAGTTGGAGAACAAAGATTAAATAGTATAAGTAGGTAGGTAGGTACTATAAACTTTATAGTACTTCTGATAGCCTCTTTATAGTATAAAGAGGCTATCAGAAGAAATTTCAGAGAAAAACTGTTATGTGTAATGTCTCAGTGTCTCGAGTGATCTAGCGTAGGTGACGACTGAAGACCAAAACTTTTACCGACATTACCAATGATGAGATAGGTTGAAACATCTAAAAATAATATTTATTTTATCGAAATACTGAGTAAAGTACAAAATACTAATAAAAAGTCTAGTCGTTTTATCACTACGAGATTTGCAATGCAAAAGAAAATAAAGCATACTAATTTTCTTTTAACGGCAATGACGCGAGACTACGAGACAGAACTAGACTGGGCGAGATTCCACTGCCCGCCATTAATTACGTAACACACTTTCAAACACAATCTAAATGATATTATATTGATAATGACAATATATTGATTTTGCTAATCCATAGCTTCATATGTTCGAAAAATTGTCTGCCTAACGTTAATTTTTTTAAATCCCGGTTTGCTTTTTATAAAAATGTTTTCTTTCAAGACATAAGTACTTAAACTTTGTTAATTTTTTCTTGAAAGAATAGCTACCTTGCAGTCGAAAAAATTGTAAGACGGATTGATTCGACTTACCCTTTCCGCTTTCGTTACCTAGTCGGTGGTACGGATACGGAACCCTACTTTTAACAATTTTAAACAATGTTTACCTCTGCAAAGACAGAAACGGCATTTAATTTTGGTTGTTATCCAGCGAGGCCCTTCGTTATTCTATTGCTTAGAGAGACTTGAATATTTTATTGGAGAACCGTTCAATGTACCTTTCAAATTATCCATGAGGGCCCTTTCTATCCTTAAGTAGGTACAAGTGAAAGTAGTACCTACACCAAGTTAATTGATGCGATTTATACTTATTGCAGAATAATATAAGTACGCGCGATTTCCGTACTTACTATTGAGAATTTCAGTTAAATTCCGTTGCAGGGACGCTGGCGTTGGCATCAACTGGCTGATGGTAAGACGGCTAAGTGTACTTATCATACTTTTTATGATACTCTGGGAATTGAAATGGGTTACGACGAACAGCACCCCCTAACTGCGTAACACACGATGAAATCAAAGAATAACGAAGGGCTGGATGGAAACCGAAATTAAAGGCCACATATCTGGAGGTACCTACATTGAAAACTTCGTTCGGCTAGACAGGTTGACCCAAGTCTACACCGGTTTCGTTGTTGTAGCTGATCTAGGTAGATAGAAACACTTTCGAATCGAAGATTATCCCTGAATGCACAACGTAAATAACAAAAAAGTCCACCCAAGGACAGCCCCCAGTTTGTGCATAGTTCTGCTAGATGCAGGATATGAAAACCAAGGACTTGGGCTTTGGGTTTGACCAATGTCATCCATCTTCACATTCTTGTTCTTCTGAAATCTAGAAAATAGATTAAATCTAGAAAAGAAAATGTTCCCTTCAATAGTTAGAAATATTAACTTAATCGGCAAAAACCATTGCAAAGAGGAGTCTAGTTGACAAAACTCCCTGTTGCAGGTAGTTGTTCAAGAGTATTTGTAGCAGAAGTTTGAATTGGCTCCAAAGTTCTCTCTACATACATTTTCAATTTTAAGCCCCCCCATTTACACAAGACAAGTTTCCTGCCTATGGCATACACTAAAATTAAAGAAACAAATGACTAGCATCGCGTAAACATTGTTTAGAAGGTGCAACTTTTATTTTTGCTTCAAGTTTTGGTATGGCACACACTGGCGGACTAAGGAGGGGACGGTAAGGACGGTACGCCCCGGGCCCATAGTCCTGGGGGCCCCCAAAATTCGAAAAGTATTTTTTAAAATTAATCCTGGACTAGGTTAAAATATGGTCAGTAACTAAAAGGCAGTTTGTCGTTTGAGGCGTCCTACGTATGCAAAATATAAATGTAAGGTGCTAAAACTGTCGAGCCAACTTCGCTCGCTTTTGTTTCTCAAACTTTTCTTAGTCTAGATAGTAACTCTTATTTATGTTTGAATAGTTGAAACAAACCTTTACTATCCAAGTGCATGTTTTCGAGTTTGCCTCGCTCGCTCTTTAATTCTTTTCATTCTCAAACTTTTTTTTGCATACTCGGTCAACAAAGATACTCCTATTTCTGTATATTTAAGGAGGATCCGCAGTGGTAGCCAGCGAAAGTAAAATTTTCTTGCTTACCTTTTTTTGAAATTTGCAGGTCAGTGTATATAGATTTAAATCTGATTCGCGACTACAACAAATATTTATTTAAGGAGTTATAATAATAAGAATCATTAATAAATCTTTCTAAGTTAGATTTGTGCCTTATGAACTTTTCCTGAGAGTTTTGTTCCTATTGACCTATATGAAGTGCAAAAATATTCGAGCTCGCTTCGCTCGCTCTTGCATGCTACATGAGTTGACAAAGAATCTGTACGATTGATCAAAAGAAAACCTAACCATTCCCAGGAAGGGTGCTCAATTTTCGAGCTCCTTTCGCTCGCTCTTGCATCCTAGCTTCTCACTTCTCTTAACAGATATGCTACTGTTAGCTTTTGCAATTTTGTATTTTTTCACATGCTCGATTCAACTCTAAACACCGCATAATTTTAGCAAACTCTCCGCCAAACAATTCAGAAAACGCATTTTTTAAACCGTACTCAAACGGAACGAGTGCCCAAAACGCGATGCAGCGCCGAAGTAATCGCGGAAACGAGTGATTTTGCTACTGTGACCGAACTCAAAGTCTGCCGAACCGAACTCTGTTGCCGTTAGAGTATCAATCTTTCAGAAAACGAATAAATCCTTACTAGCTGATATTAAAACCACGATATCTGCTAAGAATCTAAAGGATCAAACAAGCGCGACGCGACGACACGACTTTCAAAACAATTTAATGAGAAAAAATCACGGTAGAACAATTACCCGGTGTCGAACACGAGCCCATAATGACGTCTATAATCTGCACGAGCCTATAATGACGTCTATTTTATTATAAGTAAACGCTTATTTTTTTAGGTCTTGTACAAAAAGGGTGAACACGAGACCCCATTACTAAGTCTGCGCTGTCTGTCTAACTGTGAGTCGTTAGTATTCTATCAATACCGACAGCTCACGAACCTGGCGTTCGTGAGCTGTCGGTATTGATAGAATCTCTTTCGATAGAGCCGAAGATTTGTCTTTGTCTTTGTGGCCGAACCTTCAGTCGGACACTAAATACAATATATCCTCACTCCGAAATAATGTGGCTTTCTATCAGTGAAAGATTTATTTTAATCGGGTCAGTAGTTGAGTACTTCCACAGATTACTCCTTACAAACAAAATTTTACCACTTTGTAACCTACATCTACTTAAATAACGTTTTTACAAAAAAAGACAACAGACTTCCAATAATAAACACTTTTGTTTTGCATTTAGGGTTTTTGCCAGTAACTTGAAAATAAAGTACTTAACGAAAATAACCGGGGGGTGAAATGGGGTTTAAGGGGGTGTTAAACTTTGTATGGAAGAATATTAACGAGCGATCCGATTATTTAATCATGAAAAGAAATTGAAGAAGCCGTGTTTGTGATTTTTAGAAAATTTTAATTGCGGCAAATCTTCGTACGCTCCCGGCTAGTGGAAACCGGGGTATACTGTTTGTATGAGTATGTCATTGCTTCAAGTTCAAAGGCACGACATTTTTAAGTTAATAGTTGGAAAGTTGAAACTTGGCCATAATACTTACCTAAGTAAATTATAAAGTCGTATTGACAAAATTTCCAAAAAAGGGTAAACGTTTATTGATTGCTTTTAAAGGGAGGTGTTGATGTTCGAAGGGGGATGGGACCCTGTACGAAATCCGCGCGGACGAAGTGCTAGTATTGTAATAAGTTTAGGTGTCGAACCATCCCCCCTTGTATTCCAAAATCCAGAGTTCCGGACTTTGTTCCACCAAATTATTATCCATTGGACTTACTTGAAAGGGAAGTTTATTGCCTAATGGTCGGTGAATCTTGCAATATCGTATTGAGTTAATTTATCTTTTGCAGCTATCCGTTGATATATTTTAAGGAACAAGGGTCTTAGGTTGTAAGCATAGTAATACCTAACAACGTGCGGGCCCAGGGCGGATTGGCTTATAATACGAAGTTATTTTTATTTTCTTATAAAAAACATGTATTTGTTATTTAATAAAAACCTTAGGCTTTTTTTTATTTACTTTACGACGATACCGAGAAATTGTGACAACGGAAGCGGAAGCGACTCCAAACGAAGCAAGAAAATCAGCACTATTACATGTAAAAAAAATTAAGGCCATGTCCGTAGGTACTGGTTTGTACATAGCAAATATTTTCACGACAACCGACTGATGGAAGATAGAAATATGTATCAGAACTCAAATCGATAGATACATTTTTATTGATAGATAACCTATTATGCCTTGTCTGTGTCTTACCTCATCGCATGAGAACGGCTGGAAGGAGTTCAATCAAATTTACTGTAGTTTCAGCAATTAGACAATGGATAATCGCTAAACCTAGTTGGGCGGTGATTCGGATAGCTTACAGAGCGGATTCTAAATAAATTCCCGTTGAAGGAAAATGGTCAGTGTCCTTTACTTATCCTTGATCTGTTAAAAACCCTCGTATTATTTGGGAAACAAAGCCAAGCAACATTGTTTTGAAGTAATTTATTTGAATATAGGTAAGTAATCTATTTGAATTTAGGTCATTTGCAGTGAGTATCTAGTTAAATTCGAAGGAAGCCATCCCAATTGGTTAAATAACCGCAAAGGGAATGCCCCTACTACTTATAAGTCCTAAAAATCTCGAATCGAAAAACTTCTATGGTTAGTTTGGCAAACGCAGTAAAATTATCTCGAAAAGATAAAATTTACTTAATTTTGATAAGTACCTGCGACCAAATTCCGTAACACACAATCAATCACAATATTTTTCATGTTGACAGTTCAACAACATTAATTGCGTTATTTACACTGTAAAGCAGACAATTTTTCGAACATATTATGAAGCAATGGATTAGCAATATGTTTCGAAATGATTCGGATTATGGTTGATCGTGTGTGAATACGAAATTAGGAGGCAACGGAAGTTAACGTCTACCAATAACTATAAGTACTGTTTTTTAAGTTTCCATTGCTCAAATACATATTTGAATTTAAAAAAAAGTCTTCTCATCGAAATTACAACTTACGCAATGGATATTGTTGAATTGAACAGTCCAAATAATAGAGATAGTTTTTTATAGTGTGTTGCGCAGTGAGGATGCGGTTCAACAGGTTGAGGCATCGTCCGGCAATAGGTGTACGAGAGATCCTTCTCTGAATATTCAAAGTCAGATAAAAAACGGTAACAAAGCTAGTTCCATTGCATCGTGTTCTATTTCCACAAAATGCGTTCATCGCTCTCGCGGAAACACAGTCAACAAAAGACTGTGAAAGAGGTACTTAAATATACGAAACAGACCCTCAATTTTTCAAACCTAACCGTTCCACGAATAATACTTAATTATAGTTTTTATTGGTGGAACGATACAACTTGACATCAAAAGCGGTAGGTTTATGTGTGCAACTGAACAAAGCAAATGTAACAAACTAATTAAGTGTTCTACTGGCGGTGACGCGGTGACGGAAGCAATGATAATTAAGTTTTTATTTTCAACATGATAGCCAAAGAGGTCTTTACCCCATCTCTGGTGCACATATTGATAAGTTAAGAAGATAGTTTTACTTACCTACAGGTGTCGGACAATTAGGTTTATTGCATGTCGACACGGATTCTTTTTCTTGTGATTCCCTCTCTTTGAGTTTTTCTTTGTCTTCTGATTTGACTCTTTCTCTGGGTTCTCGTATCCTCTGGGGCTGAGGGGCAGGCGTGGGAACAGGGACAGGTGTTGGCGCCGCGGTAGAGAAAGTGATTTGTGTTGAAGCAGGCACTGGTGTGACGGTAGACGATATTGCTGTCGAGGTCGTAATTGGAGCTACTGTTGCTATTGCTACTTGTGCAACATTTATATTTTCTGGGGGCTTTTCTAATTCTTCGACTTGAGGCACATTTTTGCTTTGTTTAAATTGCTTATTAGGTGGTATATTCTTATTTGTATCTAGGACTAAAGACTGAACTGTCGGTTCACTATTCTTTTGTAGTTGCTTAATATTCATAGGCATTTTAGGCACTATAACAGGACTGTCTGATATTGCTGATACTATTGGTGTTTCGTTTGATTCCACAGCAACATCAGATCCTAAATGTTTACTTTCGTTAACAGTTAATATTTCAGACTTTACTAAATTATTATTTATAGAGCTTATTGCATTTGGTTGAATTTGGACAGAGCTTGCCGTAGATGCCACGGGTACATCCACGTTCTTTGATACATAATTCGATTTAATAGAGTTATCACAAGAAGGTTGATTGGCGACTTCGTTGACCATTCTATTGAATTCTTCTGCGATACTGTGTGTTGGCTCCTGAATAAAAATAATTGAAAGTAGTTTATTATCTAATAATCTCTATCATGATTTGTATTGGTCAGAAAAACGCCGCCGGAACATGGTCCTGTCGGAGCCGACAAAATGGTCATTTTGGGCCACCCCTGAATCAATGAATATCTAAAGCAAGGTTACTTTAAGTAGAACATCAAATTGCATTGTAACTGACTCCAATTATTTAATATTTCCTCATATCCATTCGTCTGTAACATCATGTAAAATGTACAGGTTTAGAGCAATATTTATTAAAATTACGGATGTTTTGCTTAGAGACCCAGATATTGATATATCATTCATTGCTAGAGGAGGAGTAGACAAACTTTTATAGTTCTTAGGCCATCCTCCTTCGACCACTGTTAGGCGCCACAATTCGCAGTATCAATCTTATATACATTTTGTTTGAAGGTTTTCGAGACTACGCGTCGTGGCAGCGGCCGGTTCTAGAAGCCCGACCAATCTTCCGTAGGTATCGGATACTTTTACCTGAAAAAAGGATCGACCAAACGCTGCAGGTGGCCGACGGTACCATGACAGAGCAGTGGCCATGTTACGACACTAGTGGCTGCGACTGGTGGCTTATTCTTCTATTTTGGGGTTTTATATTTGAACTGATTCAAAATTTACAAGCAGACTTCGCTTTTACGACTACATACTAACCCCTTCAATGCACTTATTCCACTTACAAAAAACATTAAAGAGCTCGTTGAGCGTGTCTGGGAAAGAGTCGGCAGACGACAAGCCACCGACGATTAGAGAGGAGCAAGTAGAGCAAGGAACCAGTAACGAGTCGGCGAGTAAACAAGAATATACCTGATTGGCCTAAGGACCGTCACTGAGGGAAGTTTTTCTTTGATGGCTATAGACGTTACAACAAACATGATGATGGCTTATTGTTCAAATTGTTGGAGAGCTCAATTTACACTAGTATGTCGAAGCGACTACACAAGAGCTGTTTTAGAAAAACCTCATTTAGCGATACTGTTCTGGTAGTCACAAATATTCTCGCTGATCTACGAATCTTTACTAGTTTCGGCCTCAAGTTACTCCTTGCTAATTGTAAGCCACAGCAAAATTGCAAATATTTTACATTTTTTGAGCGAAAAGACAGCTAATGGCCAGTCGCTCCCCTGACGACGTGGCCGCGGTAGGACAGGTGTCATGAGGGGGTCGTCTGTTGTTAAAGAGATTAATGGGAATCGTACTATTTCAGTAATTTATAAAAAAAATGCATATTCTGTTGTCACTATAGGCCCGACTGCTTAACTGAGTCCGTTCCTGAGGTAGCTGCGCGGTGCAGGAGGAGTGACAGCTGTCACAAGTTGATGACTGACTGAGCTCTTGTATCACGAAAACACACACCTTCCGCACCGCGCAGTACCTCAGGAGCGGACTCGGTTAAGCGGTCGGCCTATATTCTACAAACAATGGAGATAAACGGAATGTTTCAAAAATATTCCCGTCGTGCAGACATTCTTATAAAAGGTATAAAGACAGAAGGGCTAGATTTGATTTAAAAAAAAACCTGTTACACAAAAATCAAAACTATAAGTGTAAGAAAATAATGATTAAATTAAAGATAATCAAATTCAAGAATTACAAGTTCTCTTAGGAATATTCGGTACACTGAAATAGTATCGTACACCATTTTAATACTAAAACATAACAAAAAACAAACTTATTCGATGAAATTTATACTAATCAAATTGCACCGTGAATTGTATCGAATTGAAAATTGATTGTACAAATAATCACGTCGTTGTCGTTAGGCAAAGGCTGCTCATACAGACAATTACTCTTTCAACATTTAAATGTCGAGTAATAAAAGATATTTTATTAAATTCAGTATAAACTGTTTTTCCCGAATCAATCATAATACAGAGGGTATTATGTAACATGATTTATTCAATTATAAAACTTTGTGAAAAGTACCCATATTTCATAATCTGAGTTTCAACAGAATCAAATGTCGCTTTTTATATAAAGGCGAAATAAATATATGTACTTACGGATGGTTGTGGGGTGTGCCGATCGTTAGCTTCGCTGCTTAAAAAATTATTATCGTAGGTATATAAATCTGAGAAAATATCTTGTTCTGAAATAAAATAAAATCGTAAATAGTAGTTGCTCAGACAACGTATTAATTTATAATGTCTGTGTTTTTTACTTACGTGTTTTAGGGTCGATGATAGGTACTCTATGACTTCTTTTTGGAGCCGATGGGCGTATACCTAAGAGCAAAATTAATTTAAGACTGTTTTAAGTATTCCTAGTGGTTCTAACAGTTGCAATCTTGAACAGAAACAATAATAGTCTGTATGAAGTAAGTTTAACTAGCTGCACGAATATAGAGAAATTCACATGTATAATACAAGTTGTCAAATACGATACTAAATAAGGCAAACAAGAATTATTTTTAATTTAATTCTATTAGCTACTTATTTTATGGAAACTTTTTTATGTATTAGTCAACAAGTTGCTTTTAGTAATTTTAATAAGGTGATGCATTTCGTCATTACTCAATATAAATTAATGCTCAAATCTCAAAACATACACATTTTATTTAATTGACGCTATTAATTTTATTTGTCTCCTTATTTATTGCTGACTAACTGATCCTCTAATAACTTATGGACCTACTAATGGTTTACGCTTTTTTAAATTAATGTACTTCTAAAAACTTTTTGGGCTTCTAATGCTGTACTTTTTGTTAATAATTGTGCCTGTAATTAACTTTCTGGTCTTTTCTCATAGTTGGTGGCAGTAACTAAACTGGGGCATCCCGACCACACACGGGTTAGGTTATTACAGTTATTCCGCAAGCATATTCGGCACGAAAAGTTATTAGCCGAACTAATTAAATCTCCTCAGATTTTCCAAAAGGCTCCATCAGACAGTCAGACATTTATATATTCACTATCATGACAACGAACACTGTCAGGGAGAATAACTTAAGTTCGGGCTGAATATACTTTAAAAACTATCCAAATTTAATCTGTCGGAGTCGTCAGATTTCGTGAAACCCCACAATATCTTCGCCAGATTTGCATATGTAAGTAGTTTTGAGTGAGGCCCCGTACGATGAGATGAAAATCCCGTTTTTTGTCCCTTAAATTTGATAGCGGGTCCTTGCCCGCAGGGCTCCTGTCTGAGTAAGTTATCTATCAAGTTTTCGTACTGAATATGCTTGTTGAAAAGCACTCTGGACTCTACCATTGGAACCGTGACCAACCACGCCCGGGCCGAACTGATCGTAGTAACAAACTAGGGTACCCCTGGGTGTGGTTAGATTATAACAGTGACCAACCGCGTGACTACATACAAGTTGGTTGCAATTATTTGGCTGTTTAATCTTTTTAGGACTCCCAGATTGGAATTATTTGAGATTTACAATAAAATGCGCTTTTATTATATTAGAGTGTTCTATAATATTTTTAGAAAAGCAAAATGGGAATTATTTGAGGATCGATTCGATTAAATACATGCCATTGCATAATAATACTCAGACACGACACCGCTAAGGACGCTCGCGCTCTCCCGCACGACCACGACGACTCGTGGTCAAAACCTTGGGCCTGCGGCCACTAGCCGTGGTCGCCGGCCGCGTTCCGCACGATGTGTCTAAAAGTCGAAGTGCCCAGATTTGGACGGTTGCAGTTGATTAAAAATAAGTGGAACCGGCTGCGTCAAACTACCAACATGTCAAACCTTTACGAAACACTGTCAATATTCAAAACAAAAGCATTGGTTTGAGCAGACACTGTATAGTTTATGAAACAACTTATATAAGTAAGGGTGTCATTCATTTTGTAACCAAAAAAAAAACACAGAAAATTAAAATATCATGCTATTATAGGTAATAACATCCTAATCATGCACTACATTTTTATGACGATCTGTGCTCGCGACTTCGCCCGCGAAGTCTGAAAACAGCACAAAACCATCATTACCAGTAAGGGTTCAACCAGACCGACTGTGACAGTCGCCTGTATAATTATGTCACAATCGCGTCGATCGACCGTGGTCTGATTGCACCCTAAAGCTGTGTACCGCGACTCCGTCTATTCGGTTATTGAAAAACAACATTGGATTAACTGTTATTAATCAAATTATCCGCATTAACTACATGATAAATTAACTCAACTACACCTTTTCGACGAAACCTTAACTCGTTTATGACCTCTGTTTTGTATAGGGGACAAACGCGTTTTAGCCAAGTTAAAAGAAGCCACGCAACCGATTAAAACAAATTATGTCTCAGTTTTTAAGACATGCTAGCAGCTATACAACAGTAAGATTCACTTAAATCTGTCCAGCTTTTCTCGTGATGCTTTAAAAACAGACAGAGTTCAATTAATTCGCGAAAATATTTCCAATGTAGACTTTTTATCCTCTACGACATAAAAAATGTATTAATGTAGTAAATGTCGAGGTCATTTACTACATTTATACAAAAATAAGATCTTAGTGCTTTCGAAGTGTAACTACGAGCAGAGATCCATCTATCAATCATAACGCTTCACACGAGCGTACGTACGCTTTGAAAATGACCGTATATTGTTCAAATGCAGCTCGTGCTATCACTCGCTTTTGTGAATTAGGTGTTAGTCTAGTCTCACATCACATAATATGGTCCTTACGGGCTCCGAGCTGTCCGGGTTCTGTCACGTATAGGAAGGAAAAATGATTGCTAGCATACAAAATTGATGAACTTGTTCACATAATATGTTCCTTGCTCGGGTCAGTTTTCCAGAGCACCGGTCACCGAGTTCAACGTAACTGTGCAAATGGAGCAAGACCGACATGTTTATTCGTAATAAATAAATTCCTTAAATAATATTGAAAGTGCCTGCTGACTGATTCAGTCGACTACCGAATGGAAATCGGAAACAATATTAAATCTCAACACATGTGGAGGTTGTAAAGGCTGTAAGCTGTTTTGTCATGAAACTTACTAATGAAGGTTTCACTTAAATACGCCATCCCGGCGATGCAACTTTTTGTCCGGGATAAAAATATAATGTTGATGCAAAATATTAGGTATATCATAATGCAAATAATGCAAAGTTTAATTTAAATCCATGTGGCAGTTTTTGCGTGACACAATAAAAATCCACTTGTTTCATTAGGAGCGAGCAGTCACACTGTGAACTGTAACTGCTGCTAATGCCAAAGATATAATTTAAATTGTCGTTTTTTAAATTCCCCTGTGGGGAAGGGGCTGTGCTCCAACCGTCTCGCACAGCTTTGTAGAGCTCGCATCAGCCTCGTCACTCTCCCACCGATTTAAAATAATGTTCAATAAACAAATGCCTCGGTCCAACATAGTAGTTAAGAGCCTGTATGCGGAAAGTGGGCAACGTCGCAAATAGATGTCAACTATTTCGCTGTTTTTATTAATTTGGCAATATTAGTGAATGGAAATATGAAATATGGCTAACTAGTGAACTAAAATATTGATTATGAAACGCAATCATTAATATCTTAACACCAAATATTTAGTTTTAGATGTAAAAAAAAGTATTTGGATCCTTTCCAAATGCCTTTTTTACACCTAAAACGGTTACAACATCAAATTCAGTATTATAATTGCAATTAATTATTAATATTCTAGTTAGCGATATTTCTTATTTCCATACAGTAATTGGCAAAATAATCAAAATAGGTAAATATTTGAAAGTTATTTGCATCGTTGCCAACTTTTCAAATCAATGCTCTTAAATAGTAATTGTTTGTATATATCTAATAGTCTTGAAAACCAAGAATAAGTTAGAAGGTGAATCTAAAAAAAATACCAAAAGGGTGACACAATTAGGTTTATCAATTTGCTATTTCTGCCAGACCACCTTAGGATTCATAATTATTTTTGACAACAAGACTACTTTTTTATGACTATTAGCTCCAATAGCAACTTAGGTTTAAGGAATCATAATTTTTTTGTTAGTAAAATGATCAGGATGCTATTCCACATAAGGAAATGATGATTTTATTTTCTGCTTTCTTACTTTAATTCTTGGGTACAAAATGTATGAAGTGAAAAAGATCACCTTTTGACTAAAGAAGGCCTCACTTATTTTGCTAAAGTACAACGAGTTACAGAATAAGCGCAAGATCTGAGACATTAACACAATGTATGTGAAAACGAATTTATCGCAGCTTGTATACATAATATTCTAACACAAATCTTAAGTTTACTTTTTATGACGAAACTTGTCGCTTAAACCATCTGACGTCCATGCCCCATGAAAGAGAGTAATGAGGGATTACCGTGATTAAGAATTAGTTGTACCTACACTGACATCACCTTAACAACAGTGGCGCTGCCACTCTTCGGGTGACCCCATAAGTGAATAGAAATAAGACCTAACTTTTACGTCATTTCATTGACCTATACTAAATTTACTGGGTGAGTTTATTAACGGGCATCATCAAGGCAGCTACGCTAACCGTTAGACATCCTAATGCTGTATTATGACGTCTTAATGCCAACATGATTCCAGTACAAGAGATTTGCAGTTATATGTATAGTTGCATCATCTCTGTCTTGCACTGGAATCATCGCTAGCACCATCCCTTTTTCGGTCTGGAATAATAATGGTATTAATACTTCATAATACAACCCCTGGATAAAATATGGGTACATGTAGAAGTTTTCCTAGACGAGTGAAACTCTAGGCCGCAGCTAGTATGTTCAAGTGACAAAGGTAAGGTAAGCTGCATTATTCCTAAATAGTCCTTTTCCGATGTGTATCCGGAAGATTTCCTCAATCAAAAAGCTACATAGTTTCAAACAAATAAAACAAAACATGAGTGATCATTCTTATACGGGGTTTCAAACTTTCAACAATGCAATTCGCCATTCCAAAAACCGTTCGTATTAATTTACGTACGAAAGTGTAAACAGAGATTACCTGCGCGCACACGAATGGCGAGGCGAATGGCTAGTGAACCGATCACATGCTCGCCTCGCCAATCGCACCACTGTGTAAATACGCTATCAAAAAACACTAATACATTCAATAATAATTTTGACAAAGTTATTTTGATATTGCAGTAAAAACTGCTCTCAAATTTCAAAATGGACAGAAAGCAGACGGGTGGCATAGCAGCCTTTATTCACTTGTTATCCATAACTCAGTTAGTTGTTGTTAATTTGTTGTTTTTTTTATAATATCTTCTGTGTGGCAAGACAAAATGTAATTTTTCATCAATTTGTAGCTATTTTACATAAAATCTGTCCATACCACTTTTTGTTTGTTACAATCAGCAATTTCCATTTTCACAATTGATTAAACATCAACCATCGTTATCCAAATAAATGTTACTTTACTACGACTGAAAAACGTTACATGAATTTGTAAAACATAATTTTTCTATTTCTAACTGTTGCTGAGCTGCCAATGTTTCTTGTTAAAAACTCAAACCCGAGAAAAAATGCTTTTGTGGGATTCATGTCTAAAAATCAACCCTTATAACAAAATAGAATGTGTATGTAGGGATAAAAAAATTAAGGAATATTGATTTGTTTGGATGAAGAGAAGACGAACAGATTAGGAAATAATTCTTGAAGTTTGCAGCACAGTGAAGGATTGTATTGGGAGTATTTTGTGAAAAATTATAAAGGATTGCATTTTTTCAGCTTTGTAATCTCACTTCAGCAAAATTTAGCCATTACAGTTAGACGTCACTTATGAAATAAGCCGGGTGGTAAATTATTACATATGACAAAAAGCTGAGTGGTATAGTTTGTGTCATAGGTTCACCTTTTCAATTCACCCTGGATTCGTAGTAAAATATCGAATTAATAATAGAAGTAAATGGTTACCAGGCATAGTTTGGTGCATGAGTGGAGAAGCTTGTGGGTGAGGAAGCGTGGCAGTGGGCGCAGTGGGGGTTGCGGGTGTACCCTGTGGCCCCACCAATGTAGTGGGATTACTTCTACCACCTTGGGCGTTGGCTTGTAAGTTTGGCGTTGGCAGCTGGGGACTATTTGAAGTGTAGTAATCTGCGGAAAAAAAAAAAATTAAATGTTTTAGGTACACTAAAAACAACTACAAAAATAAAATAACACTACAATTAAAAAAAGAAACTACATTACTGTCAGCCAGAAAGTGTTTTAGTTACATTTCTAAAATAAATTAATATTAGCCCGTCAGCAAGGTGGCTGCGCCAGAAGTACGTTTAAGAATCGCTACTCATGGCAGCCATTTTAACGCACAAATAAATTTTCATAGTTAATATACAACATGTGCTTTTTGATATCCCATAGCTCTAGCTAGGGTATTAATGAGACCATGTCAAAAATCGACTGGCATAATATTGTTTTTTTTTTTTTCAATTTTTTTTTTTTACAGGTTCGCCTTTGTTAAACATCCTTACGTGAAATATGACAATTTCGTATTTACTTAGCTTTGAAAATATGAATGATTGGTTTGAATGAAACCGATTTACTCGTACACATCAATGAAACATATTTAAGTTAATTATGATTGATGTTATCTTCAAAACTATGTATTTTTGGAAAACTTATTCTAAGACTTTTTGTATTATATTTACTTATAGCATACTAGCTTCCGCCCGCGGCTTCGCCCGCATGCTATGTCGATAAAAAGTAGCCTATGTCCTTTCTCAGGCTCTAGAATATCTGTGTACCAAATTTCATTTAAATCGGTCCAATAGTTTTGGCGTGAAAGCGCGACACACAGACAGACACGAGTTACTTTCGCATTTATAATATTAGTAAGGAAGTAAGGATAACCTTAAGAGTTATGGGACATCAAAAGGAACACGTTGTAAATTGCCAAAGCGGTGGATTGAATATGCGGTCTATGAAGTTACATATTAAAAAATATATATATTACCGACTGGCGACCACCTCAGTAAACAGTAATTGAGGCAGTGAAATAGATGGTAAGTTTATCTAAAACACTTTCTAAGGTAACATCAGGTATTCGTGAAGATAAAAGTATAGGTGAGGTTTTAGTGCCAATATTAACCAAAAAACTAAGGTTTGCTTTGATTGCAGTTTAAGTTGGTGGAAGTTCATTTTAAATACGTGTTGATGAAAAACAAAGCTAGTTACTAAGAAAAAAAAAAAAACTCGAATGGCCCTTTGTATACAAGATACTACACCGAGGGCTCCGATTTTGTTGAGCACCGAGATAACAAAACAAATATTATTTAAAGTCGTGACGTCTTGCTTTCCCATACACCAAGAATCTACGACATTCGATTACGTTTCGTCAAAACTCTTAAATCGGCATGTGGTGTATGTCACGACCACGAAACATCAAACGAACTTTCCTGATAATACTGTTAAACCTTTATATTGAATCTGTCTCGTTTTGACTGTTACTAAAATATTGCTATATCTTCATTAGTATAGTCGGTGCACACCAGAATCTGCCACTAACTATACCGATAAATCATATTATAATCCCAGACACTTGAAAGTATATGTCTTGTATAGAGACAGGGAAATCAATTGTTAAGCAAATTGACACCCTACTCAATTTGCGGTGTTATAATCATTCCATAAAACTGTCAAACAATGACAGCTGTAATTTGAATATACGGACAATTTATGTTGGTAGTCAAATAGCCTAACAATTACTTTACAAAACATACACTACAAAAAAAAAAAAAATTAACTGAACTACATACATGGTGGGGTGTGGCTCGGAGGTGTATTATAACCTATATAATGTCCCATATATGGATAGTACCTGTGAAAGAGACAACATAGCATTAATAAAAGTAAATATTAAACATAGCCCTGTTTCTGAAATAATCAATTCAATCTGATGGGAAAACAAATTATTATCAAATTATTTAACTTCTTGCCAAACAGAGACGTTTCTGAAATATTACTTCAGCGACTTTTCCAAGGCATTTTACGATATCTGCCACCAGCTAGACAAAAATAGTCTCCTTTTAACTTTTATGCTAGGGCCTCATTGTCGCGATATGGCGAACTAAATTTCGCGCGCCCTCTCTCGCACACCGCTCGACGTCTCGCTGAGCAACAGAGAGCGCACGAAAGATATTTCGCGTTATCGCGACAATGTAGCCCCAGCATTAGAATTAGACTAATGACGTTCAGGTAAAATAAATACTAATTTAACCATGGCAATTATATGTAGCAATATGAATGAAGCTGCTGGAGAGATCAGTACGGTCCGGTCAAGACCAACGCGCCTCTTAGTCCCTGCGGCCTAAACATGCCATCGAATGGAAACTCATTCGATAATAGGCCGCCTCCGGCCGAGCCTTCATTTGGTGATTTCTTGCCATCATGTGTAGCTTCCTTTAGAAGTGCGGCCGACCTAAGCGTAAACATAGACAAACTCATAGTAGGCGTTATTAGAGTCCTAAGAAGGGCTGTTGATGGGTGATAATATATCATCATTTTTGGAGTATCTGGGTGATTGCTGATTATTATTTGATTTAACAGGAAGATAGAGCATTGTTGTAAAACTTTCAATATTAACTAGAGCTCATTATTACAATTAAAAATTAATGAACACGCACCCAGGTGTACTGGAACGAGGCTGCTGGTAAGTTTGCATTCCCATGGGCGTTGGCTGGAACACTAACGTCGGATACATGACAGGTCCGGTAGCAGTGGCAGCAGCACTAGGAATGTACGACTGTTGTTGTCTGCGGAAGTAAACCGTACAACATTATATTATATTGAAATAGAAAGATAAGTAGTTAATTTACCATAGAACTACGGGCTTATGAAATACTAGCTTCCCCACGCGGCTTCGCCCGCGTGGTATGTCGATACAAAATAGCCTATGTCCTTTTCTCAGGCTCTGGACTATCTGTGTAACAAATTTCATTTAAATCGGTTCAGTTGTTTTGGCGTGATAGCGCGACAGACAGACAGAGTTACTTTCGCATTTATAATATTAGTAAGGACTAGCTGCGCCCCGCGGTTTCACCCGCGTAAGTCTCGATCTCGTGGGAATATTGGGATAAAAAGTATCCTATGTGTTAATCCAGGTCATAAACTATCTGTTTGCCAAATTTCATCCAAATTCACTAAGCCGTTTTTGCGTGATTGAGTAACAAACATCCAAACACACAAACACATAAACACACAAACTTTCACATTTATAATATTAGTAAGATTAGCGTGATCCTAAAAACTAAAATAAAATCCTATTACACCTTCAAGGAGTAAATAGATGGGAGTTGCACATTCGTAACTGCGACAATTCCACCAAGTAGCAGCACGGAGTTTGGATGTATGTGTATAACGTTCCCCCCACTGCCGGGACACAAGCCTCCTCTCTGTGTGTGGGAGTGGGCCGTATTCCACCAACAAGCCAATATGGCAATAGGCTCGCCCCCATTACATGGAACTTAAAAGATAACAGGCGAAATGAGGGGTCCTATATGCAGTATGTCGGAGAATTCAGACCTGATGTCGTGTTACGCGAAATGTATTATTATCACGTTGGAAATAAGATGTCCTGTGACCTAAACTGGCCTCTTCACCTACGATAGGCCTTTTTACCAACAAAAAAACTCCAATAATATTGTTAAAAAATGGAATCAGTAGTTTTTGAGCTACAATTCAACTCGTGCGTATAATACATACCTATACAAGCTTAACTCATTACCTTTCCTTTATTGCGTTGTAGTGGGATGAAAACTCATTAATTATCACAGTGATATTGAATAGTAATATTGTTCCATATCCGTTCAGTAGTCGGCAATCGAGGGCATCTAAGGTATTTGAGGAGCACAATCCGAAAAGCACAGCACCCAGAAAAGTGGTTGAATGGGGCACCTATGTAGCTGAGCACTACTTTACCCACTGTTGGGGCAAAGGTCTCTGTGGTATTGCCCAGTGCTTTACTAGTTCCGCAGAACTCTGTAGAACTCGTCTCAGACTGGTCACACTTCCACCGGTTGACATTCAATCCCCGTAATATTTTTTACTGGTCAAACTATACAAAGTAGGTGAACCAAGACGGATTCAGTTTTATTGAACAGAACAGATGGCAGTGAATTGTGCATTCTACTGTCAAGTTCAGATTCATCTTTAGATCGACCTCTGATCAGATTCTAGCTTGTTTTTGTTTATATTAGAGGACTTTCCACGAAATAACTTTTGCGGCACTAAAAGGTGTACATTCTTAATGATTAAGTCATCTGCCTAGCCATTCCGCAAAAATATAGGGTGTCAGCTTCCAGTCTTAACTGATTCTTTTTGCAGTAAAATCTGATGCAGCTAAATAGCAGTATTTTACATGACCCACTGCCCCACTCCCTATTTGACTTCCACAACCCAGGAACTGGGTTACCACGAGCCCTTTGGTATGACTGGATATCTAGCTTTCGGGCGAATTACAGCCGAGACCGACGCCTCCACGTACTTTCCGAGCCACGGAGGGTTCTCAATATAAAATGGTCAGCTATCCACGGGCCGACCGCAGCAAGCGTAGCTTAAACTTGATTGATCGACCCATGCGGCTGTTACTTAGCCATGAGCCATGCTCTTAATGATCAATTTATTAATCGAGTCTTAAGTATTATCGAAGTAATAATCGAGTACCTGGGATGTGTATTGGGTCTCGTTCCGTGCTGTGCAGCTCTGTATTGGTTGTAGTTGGCGAACTGCGTTGAGTGAGGTCGAGGCTGCGGCGTCTGGTTCTGAGATACATAACTATGGCCAGCCTGGAAATAATCACACACCAAAGATGAATAAACAATTGACCAATTACAAAATTCAAACAAAAGACCTGGATCATAATAATAGTACATGATCATCACGATCATGACGATCATGACGTGATCTGTAATAACTGCGTTGCTGGCAGCGCTGCCGATGGCCGAAAGCGCAACTCCAGGCCGAAAGCGCAACTCCAGGCCAAAAGAGCGCGGCCGAGAAGGCCGAGAGCGTAGCTAAGCTAATCTCGAGGCCATCTTAGCGTGGCCAGCAACACAGTCATTGCGGACCAAGACCTGCAATAGTGCTTCACTCAAACAATGCGAGTGATTTAAATAAAACCAGCTTAGTACAGGTTAATATGATTGTGCTGCCTGTACCTATATGTATGTACATACAACCAAATTCTGAATAAAATCTTTTTGTATCTGACTCTTTTTGAAACAAAACTCTACAATAATGGATTTTCAAAAGATTTTGCTGGTGGCTAAAACTCATCAGCAATGAAATTCCATACAACTTTGCTGGCGCCTATTCAAGTAGCGCGAAAATTTCGACTGTGCTCAAAGAAAGTTGTCAAAATAAGACCACATTATTGAGTAAAAATACTTTCTAGAATTAATAAATTAATGTAGATCATAATCTGCTATGTTTACTATGTAAAAATCAAAATTAAAATTACTGCCACGGGCTTGAAGCAACGTGGGCAGTGAACCCCACTATCACTACATGAGCAGGTTCGTCACGAATTCACGATACGAGAGCAGGTCAAAATAATGGTCGCATGTTTAAATGGTCCACATCGCTAAGCCATACCCCCATAAGCAGATAAACATTGTCATTACCATGGTAGTCTTAGACATGTCCTGCTGAGGTGCCGGCGGTGCCGACGGCTGCGGTGTCGGCTGACCTCTTAGCGAAGATTGCGCCGAGGGCTGCGCGCCACCGGCTGTACTCGGCATGTATGCGGCCCCGGCGGCGCCTGAAGGGTGGTAACATTCCACCGGTCCTGTAAACACAATGTACACATTATTATAAGCAGTAACAAAATTCAACTTACTATAACTTTTGGATGCGGCTTGCGCACTATTGCCCGCTTCGGCTTCTTACGAACTCACTGTGTGGTGTTGACGCCCGTGGATAACTGTACTGCGCTAAGGAAATATTTTGGTAGTTGTGTACTAATACTATGCCTTAATTGTAATTTTATCCCTAACGCGCAATGTGGGAAAAAAAAATGGCAAAATGTGAAAAGCCCAGGAGGCATTTCATTTGTTGCCAATTATTTTGAAAATATAGTAAGTATGTATAAAGCAAAGTAATGGATAACAACAGCAATAAAATACAATCAATACTTGAGATTAAGTAAACTTAACAAAACATTCGTCTTTAAAGAGCAAAGAAAACCAAGTAAAGCAAATATTTTCATAAATACCCGATATTAATGATAGAGACGTTAGTGCACACTTACTATTTTGAGTTAATAGTCTGTAATGATGCGAAGGCAGCATGCAATTAGAGTTAGAATACCGAGAAGACGATTGTTCATGTTTCATAGAGTTAGCATTCGTATGCTGCGGTATAAACTGCAGTGAAAGATTATTCAGGGGTTGCAAATTGATTTGATTCGCATTGATGTGCTGTGCCACTGCCGATTGTGGCATATTCAATGACGTTTGTAAACTTTGTGCCACATCAATCGCACTCTGTTGTGACTGATTTCCATGGTTGACACACGCATGAGACAAAGTATTTAAAGAACTATTTGTTCCTCTTAGCGCTACCATTTTAATTTCATGATATAAATCTTTTAGAAATTGAATAAGCCAAATGTTGAACCATTCCCAAAACAATGGAGACACGATCATCGGCATAAGGCAGTATTATAATTTAATGTATCATTTCGTAATACAACGACACAGGATGTGTCAGTTTAAGTTTTCTTGCGTGTATGAGTACCGCTTTCTGACGGTATTGTTATGTTTAGTTAAAAGTTACGCCAGCTGTGATCACAATGATATTAATCACTGCACCAATTTCTTTACTTGATTTATGGAAAATATACAACGCATACTCGAATATTATTTAATGCAGTCCGCATTCACAATTTAAATAGTAATTTAATGCAGCATAGAGAAAATCGATAAGCAAACGGCGCGCTACATGCTACATCGCTCTACACTCGCACTGAAATATACGTCAACGTGACACTTTCACGTTAACTTCAATGATTTACGAATATTCGAACGAACAAAACTTTGATAAAACTTATGAAAACGTTTCTATTAAATCACTAGTAATCAATGTCTCAAAATCGTCTGATGAGGTATCGCCCCAATGAACATTTTATAAGTGTATCACGACATTGCGAAAGAAAGAGACAAGAGTATCTACAATCACTGCTAAAAAATTTGGGGCGTTCCCAGACGCCCCTAGTTACCCCGGTAATATGTTCAATGTAAAGTTAGCGACAAAACGGATCAAACGGCGCGCGGCGTCCATTGCAGTTCAGATTACTAAACGACGACGAGAGGGTTATACACAGGAACTAAAGCAGTAATGAATGAGAAACTACAAAGATTCTACTTTCTGCGAAACTCCGCAAGTGTTTTTGTTAGGGGTTGGGGGATGTTCGTGGGGTTCGTCAGGGTTGCTATTCCGAAATTTACTCGAACTAGTGTCGTGCATTCAAGAATCGCCAAACACTTGAGGCGATTCTTAATTATACTCTTTTTTTTAAGAAATCGGTTAAAATGTATGATCAGTACCAAAACAGACTTAAATTTTTATTTTTCCTTGTATTATGTCTGACACCAGTGACAAAAACGAAAATAAAAACCATTGCACACCGACTTCCGAAAATAAAGTTGTTTATCACTAAGTAGTTTTTTTTTGTTTATGAAGTCAATACTCTACATTGTAACTTAAATTTATACAAGCAAGAAAAGAGTGCTGTTAAATTGGAGAGTAACACAATTATTATTTTTATATAATACGAACAAGTTGTTTTAAAGCACGTATTTTAAACAAAGTTTAAAACAGTTTGAAATGAAACAACGTTTTTAATTAAGTGTTTAAAATCACAGTTTCAAACAATAAGAAAAAAGCATTTTTTTAAATCAAGTATTAATAGCGAATTAATGTAAATAAATGAAAAATTATAAATGTTTAGGAGATGAAATATGAGCTGCATCCGGTTAGACTGGAAGCCGACCCCAAAATGGTTGAGAAAAGGCTGGGTAGATTGATTGAGATGAAATAACTCGAAAAGCAATTAAAAAGGTTTGGATAGTAAATTAGATTAATTATTAGATCTTTCTGTCATATAAAGTAATTTCCCGCAATTATTTTGGGTATTCCCCTTATTTAAATATAGTCCGTCTTACCTACGTATATCTATACTTCATCGCCGGTAAAGTCCCGTTTTGCCGCTTGTCGAAAAGAGATGATTTTCACAATTATTTTGGGGACTTCCCTTATTTTAATTATACTTTTAGATAAGGTAATTCCCTGTCTAAGAACGAACATCGGGATTCGTAATTCGGAACGTACAGGGTGTATGTTGGTTCAGTTATCTGTTATGTACTTACTTAGATTGATTAGAAAAAAAAGAAGTAAATATGTTCACAGATTAGATAGTATAATAGTACTACTTACTACTAAAACTAGTAGGTATGTTATTCTGGCCGTTTTTTTAAATAGTCTAGAAATTAATTATATTAGGCCTGATCGATTTGTTTTGATAGATAATAAATTTGAACAATCGCTCAAAAGAAAAATCTCTTGGTTATAACATTTTTTCTACACTGAATGTTTCACGTACGTAGAATGAATTCGTAGTGCGTAGAATGAACTTGTAACAAATCCTGAGACCTACTCTTTAATTATAATAGGTACTTACAAAAATTGGGTAGTGTAAGTGGTTTAGGTTATTCCAATTGTGAATTAATCAAATAAATACTTACTGGATGCCTCGAAAGTATGTCTTCTAGAATTATAAACATTCTCCCTCACAAAAGATAATTTTATTGTCTATGAAACACAAGGTAAAGCAATATCAACAATATACTGTAGGGTTGTATTCTTTTACATAACAAATCCCAATCAACAGTTTATTTTTTTGTTAATTTTAGCTTTACTTTGTTGTATGTATGACTATCTTTATATACATATACAATTTTATTATCAGTTAACGAAAATATGCCAAGGGATTTCAGCTTTACATTTAGCATTTACCAAAATAATACAAATACCTATTGAATTAAATTAAAATCTTTGAAACATGCAATGAAGGTAATCTTTCCTTTACATAATGTGCAAATGAGTAAACTCATATTTGAAACATTTCAGGGGTAGTCTGTTTTAGTTTATAATTCAAATTGTGAGTAAATTATGAATAAGTACAAGATTTTTGTTGTTTTCAGCCCGAGGTCTCAGTATGGTTTTTTAACCAACGAAAAAACGGCTCTCATTTGTTAGTGTATGTATCTACCTTATTTACTTGTGACCAAACATAACTAGTAATCCGATTTTGACGATTCTAGTTGCTCCTATTTGAAATTGTAAAGTATAATCCACCCCCGAGGGTAGAAAAATAGGAGTTGATTGATTTTTTACCCACTGAATTTTCCCTTGCAAACCGATTCTGTTGAAACTGCACACATATTATGTAGTTCTGATAACACTGAACATTTAGAGACCTGGAGTGGACCTGATATGTAGACGGAAGACAAGAGAACTTCTCACCTCTTTACAGCAGCTACATCATGTTTGGGCTTATTTCATTCATCTTGATGAAAACTTTAGACCTAGAGTTTGTATTCCATCTACACTATTCGCATTACATTACACATTACGCGCGTCTGTACACCGGCTTAAGCCAGTATCCAGACGTAAATGCTCCTAGTGCCGTCCACGGGTAGAATTCGCGTTACTTACATTACACGATATATTAAATAGACGTCTGGATCCGGCTTAAGATTCTTCCATAAAAACTTTAGCACCCTTCCTCCAAAAAAAAAAACGGCATATGCTGAAGAGGAACAATATTGTGCGAAGAAATTTAAAGAGCGAGTGGTGGATAAAATGATGGATATGGGAAGACTTGGAATCTAAGTGTAAATTAATGTCTAAATGAGATGGCGAGGTGTATTAGGAGTGCAACCAAAGATATTTTGGGAGAGACGAAAGGAAAGGGTACGAAAGATAGGGATACTGTGTGGTGGTCGACAAAAATACAGAAAGTGTTGAAGGATGAGAAGAGGAAATTCGTTTTATGCCTGGTCGAGGAATAATGGGTGCCATCTTCGCTATCCGCCAGCTGTGCGAGAAATACAGAGGTACGTATAAAAACTTGCACATGGTATTCGTTGACCTCGAAAAGGCATACAACCGAGTGTCTCGTGAAGTTTTAAGGATAAATGTACCTGTGCCTGTGAAGTATGTGCAGTTAGTTGATTCGAGGGATGTACAGTCGATGCAGTACCCAAGTTCGGTCTACAGTGGCCACTACAGGTAGCTTCAATGTGGCTGTCAGTTTACATCAAAGGTCTATACATAGCCCACATTCCTCTTCCTGGTGATAAAGGACGTTCCTACGTGGGACATCCAGGAAGACACTCCCTGGTGTATGCTGTTCGCCGATTACCAAGGCAAACAGCATCACCAGCACGATTGCTGGTAGTTGAGTGGTCTAGACGTCGGAGCAGTCACGAGGAGATGTGCTGGGAAGACTGGAGTGTTAGCCCGAGATTAAGTAGAACTGACCCGACCCACAGATGTCCCTCAAATTAATGGGGAAAATCTACAAGCCTGTCGTACTGATGGATCGGAATGCTGGGCCGTAAAGAAGACGGACGAAAAAAGATTGCATGCAGGAGAGATGAGAATGTATGGAGTGACTAGAATGGATAAAGTAAGAAATGTTAATATAAGGGTAAGTTTGAAAGTGGCGCTAGTGGTCACATAAAAGTTAAAAGGAAATCGTTTGACTTGTTTGTATGGGCATGTGACGAGGAGGGTAGACACGAGTGCTGGATGCAAATGTTGATGGATGGATTGTGTGAGGAAGTGATATGAAAGAAACGGGACAGAGAGTTGACAGGAGAGAATGGAAGAAGAAAACGTGATGCGCCGACCTTGGGGTCGACGCATCACGTTTTCTTATGTACACGACCCCAAGTAATATGGCAGGAAAATGATGATACTCACATACCCCAATAAAATTAACATTTAAAAAAAATCATACTTATCCTAACTAATATTATGCGAAAGTGAGTTTGTTTTGTTTGTTTGTTACGCTTTCACGCTTAAACGGCTGAACGGATGTGGATGTAAGGATGATGCCTATTTTGGTACCCTGCTCCAATAGCCACGTGTAATACATCGTTGGATAGCTCTTTTTAAACTGAATAGAAGTTACTATGGCGGCTAATTCGAAATCCTTGTCCGTTCGGAGTTATACTGTACCAAACATGTCAGTTTTAGCAATATCAAAATAAGGTATATTTTTAGATACTTCATTATTCACTGCCCTTTTAAGCATCATTAGAGAGGTGTCAACATGCAATAGATGAATGAATGAATACATTACATAAATAATATTATTATTACTCCTTTATTATATAAACTGACTTTTCTAGTAGGTACTCTAACCTCAATTGGTCCAAATGAGTTTTTGAATCCTTATATAAAACTACATTGATTGTCATCATAAAAATAAAATGACAGAATTAATGTTTTTCTAGCCGACTGTACCATATTTCCAAAATCTGTGAATGCAGTTAGCAATTACTCAAGAAGTTATGGACAGTATCCTAAGAACATTTTTCCGAAGTTACACCGGTTAAGGTAACTTCCCTTGCTGCCTCGTCTCAACTTCCACCCCGTATTACTCTGATCTGACAAGGAATCAAGACAAAGGCCTTTGGAATTCTTGTACTAAACCTTTTTAATGATATATCATTTATTCCTATTGGAGCGGGTACCAGCTTCCATACATTTCGTGGCATCATCTTATGCCACATGGGTAGACCATAACCCATAATAGAACATAGGATTCTTTTTATCCTGATATTCCCACGGGATCGAGACGTACGCGGGTGAAACCGCAGGGCGCAGCTAGTTACAAAATAAAACAATTACATTTCTGATAATAAAAAACAAGTAACTTATGAAATAATAAACTAGATAACTTATCTTGTAGTGTGATAAATAGCATTTTACAAACCAAGAACACATAACCTGCAATGATAAAAATATTTAAGGTAAACTACACAGGTAACCATAGATAGAACTTGGGTTGAAAACCACAACTAAGGTACAAATATATTTGATGAGTTTTACTTTTATTCAGATTTAATTATTATGTTATGTAAAGGAAACATTACTTTCATTACTTTTTTCAAAGATTTTATCATTCTAATTCAATATTTGTATTATTCTGTTAAATGCTAAATGTAAGCTGTTTTCCCTATGCACATTTGTGTTAACTGATAACTGTATGTATAAAGTTAATCATACATACAACAAAGTAAAGTTAGCAAAAAAATTTATGTTGATTAGATTTTTTTATGTAAAACATAACAACCCTAACATTGCTTTAGTAAGTTTCATAGACAATAAAATCATCAATTTTAAGGGGGAAGTCCTAGATAACATACTTTCAATGCATCCAGTAAGTAATTATTTGATTCATTCTCAAATGGAATAGCCTAAACCACTTACACTACCCAATATGTTTGTAAGTACACAATATAATTAAAAAGTATGTTTCAAGATTTGTTTCAATTGATTCTACACACAGTATGGAAAGTACTGATGTAAAAATAATAGTGTTACTTTCCCATTTAACAGCTCTATTTTCTTTGCTTGTATAAATTAAATAACAATGTAGAGCAAAGTGACTACATTATACAAAAACTCAAAAGCACATAAGACCTCCCATTTCGCACAAATATGTAAATAAAGGGACATTCGCTTTGCTCTACAGATTAACTAAAGATAACTGATATGGTTTAAGTTGTTTAAGATGAATTTGTTATTTTTAACAGTTGAATGTCCACACTTGACTTGCAAGTATATTTTGCATAAAAAATACAGCAGATAGGTAGGTAGGTACTCTTATGAAAATAATGAATGATATAGTGCATAGAACATCACAATAAAGTATTAGATCATTTAATACTACAAAAGAATTCTAAAATATTCATGCACAATTGTCACAAACAATGGTTACTACAAGTCATGTTGCAGCAAAACAAATAAAGCCTGCCAGAATGCAATGTAAACTACTTGTAAGTTGATCCATAACCAGGCTGCAGCTAACAGCAGCCATAGTATTTACTTCATAACTTACTTACACGAGTGACAAATAATAACAACATTTGTATTTATTCGCAATTGCGACTGCTGAAGTGGCATATATTACGTAAATAAAATGATACAAACTTTATTAAACACATTTATGAAAAAGGATACGGTCCGGGCCCTCGCTGATTCGGCGCCAACGGCACCTGATTCCCGTTGCTACTCATATTCTTGGCAGCATAGGTATCGGGACACGTACACCACTCAAGGTGGCACGTAAAATCGCCCTAACCGATTGTAGGACACATCCGGCACATAGGTAGATATACCGACGTCAGTTGACAAGTCACACGATTTAATTTTTACCCTTAGAAAGCAAAGTTTCTAGCAAAAACATTGTACACCACTTGTGAAATCACAATATATATTTCCTGGATAATGCTATATTGGCATCACTAGGATAGAGCCCCAGTCACTAAACAAACGACAGTACAAAATGGCGGATGTTAACCAATAAACAAACGTGACTGTCACTGATAGAGTCGAAAATTATTGCTAATCACTTAATTTTAGCGTTGGTGCCGAAGTATTATTTCGTTTAAATAAAGATAAAAAATGTAAAAATATTTATTTTCAATATGAATATTATCACGTATTTTTGAAATCTTAAAACTGTCATTCGATCGTTCACGTCTACTCACGTCACGCATGCAATGCTCCGCTAGCATGTCATTTTTTTTTATCTAGTGATAATCAGCATGACCTAGTGCTGGGACAAATATACGAAATGATAAAAAAAGTTTTACTAGTACTCTACTAAAACTTTTTTTTATCATTTATCAGTCACGAGTCATTGTCCGGTTGTTCCTTTGTTGATCAAAATTTGATTCGCCACTGTAGATATATTTACAGAATTATATTCATAATAATTAGAATCGTCAATACAAGTCTCTAAGTTCGTACTGCCCCACAGAAACAATAGAGTAGAGAGTTGTTACTGCTGAAGTGCTGACACTGACTGTAGCACAGAGCCACAGACTAGACTGTAGTCAGTGTCTAGCATAGGTGTCTAGTCATGAAGCCCGGCAGAAAATAATGACACTACATTCTTTTAAATTAACATTATATCTGAAAAACTTGGTCACCCATACAGAATGTATTGGCGCACACTAGCGCCGCCGGCTTAGAATACTCTAAAGTGGGTGATAGACGTGCGTACTTAAAGTTTTCAAAATTTCATTGTCAAATTGGCGGCTCGCGGCGATGACAGACCACGACCACGAAAAAAATTGCAAACCTGTTGGATCGCTGACGAACTTACTCATCGGTTTTAAAGCCCGCATACTTAGCATGATACACGGGCGAGTAATCTCGCCGAGCCATAAGTACGCTGACCTCGTCAAAAAAAACTTCAGTGGTGGCGCGGACTCTCGTGTATAATCTATGGTCAGTGTCAGGATGTAGACAACCTTTTTTGCATTGCAAAAACGGAACGGATGATATTCATTCTTGTTTTTTTTGTATCTTACTTCTTAAACTTAAAAAACCTGCAGTTTATAATTAATTATTATTATTATTATATTATATTATAATATCATAAATGTGAAAGTTTGTGTGTTTGTGTGTTTATGTGTTTGTGTGTTTGGATGTTTGTTACTCAATCACGCAAAAATGGCTGAATGGATTTGGATGAAATTTGGCAAACAGACAGTTTATAACCTGGATTAACACATAGGATACTTTTTATCCCGATATTCCGACGGGATCGAGACTTACGCGGGTGAAACCGCGGGGCGCAGCTA
Source organism: Lithophane leautieri (assembly GCA_949152455.1). NCBI lineage: Eukaryota > Metazoa > Arthropoda > Insecta > Lepidoptera > Noctuidae > Lithophane > Lithophane leautieri. The sequence continues at coordinate 13,723,275 of OX424458.1, read as the reverse complement.
GTTGCATAAATAAAGGTATCTAAATTTTTATCCGACTATTGCAAAGCAAAAAGGAGGGTTATGATTTTTTCCATTAATCTACCAAAAAAAATTAAAGTAATAAAAACTAAAACCCGACTACGACTAAAAAGGTATAAACAAGACACCACAGACAAATTAAAAATTCGGAGTCACGTGTTAGGGCATAAATGATTTTTAATTTGTCTATCTGTGGTGTCTTGTTTATTATACCTTTTTAGTCGAAGTTGGGTTTTAGTTTTTATTACTTAATTTTTTTTTAAATTCTTTTGGTGTTATAATATATATATTTTTTATATTTTATATATTACATATTTTTGAAATGTGCTCATTAAGCCCTTTCATTTGATACCTAACATGGTACGATTAAACATTCTTTTTTTTTTAGTTCCTGCCTTTATATATCCTCTAGAGGGCGCCATTTTTAATAATAATTTAATGTGACATCATATACCCTTTAACCAGCGGACGATCAAGACGCTTCCAACGATACCTCATTTGTCAAATTGTGATGAGTGGTTTAGAAGATAGGAGGGAGATGAACATACTTACATACATACATACATACTGGTCAAAATCATAACCCTCCTTTTTTCTTCACCGTAGTCGGGTAAAAAAGGGGTATTGTTGGAAGCATCTTGATCAAGGAACATCATAATTATACTCACTTATGGGGGATGCGCTAAGGTAGCCATTACTGATTCTAATGATTATAATTCTGTAAATCCATATTTGTTACGACCGCAAATCATATTTAGATCAACATACAACCTGTTATTGACCTGAAAATTGCAAAAAACGTAAGAAAATTTGAATTACGCGGGCTACCTTAGCGGATCCCCGAGATCTTGATCGTCCGCTGTATATAGAAATGTACTCTTTGGTCCGCTGGACACTGGATGTCGTTAGGACTAGGAGGTTAGGTGAGGTTAGGTGACGTTACACTAAATGTAATAAGGCGCCCTCTAGTCTAGATAACATTAAGCCATGAACTAAACAATATAATTGATGCCATGTTGGGTATCAAATGAAAGGGTTGAATTAGCACATCAAAAAAAAAAAAAAATATAACCCCAAACAAATCCATTTTTTGATAAGCAGTTAATGCAGTCCAAAAGTAGCAGAGTAGATTCGAGATAGCCTGTTTGTAACAAAATCGTTACGGATCCTCGTTGCCAAATTGCGAGTGGAAAACCAAGAGGTTTTCTAGATAACTACGACAAGCTGTGACAAGAATTAAAAATAGGTCATCACTCATCAATCTTCATAATGCCAATTTTGTATGGACATTCAAATACCAGCATCATATAATTGTTTCCAAGAAATATAAAAGTTTTCCATTTTAATGAAATTAAAATTTTGAGAATCGGTTCCATTTTTTTAACCGTCTTCAAAAAGGAGGAGATTCTCAATTTTACATGTGATAAGCGATTGATTTTGATGATTCTGTTTTGTTTGGTAGGTCATACTTCAGAGGTGGTCCCATATAAATTTTATTAACTTTGCTTGCGTAGTTTTTGAGTTAGCTTCAATAATACTTATTTTTCCCACTTAGCCTAAATGGATGATGTTTTAAGTTCCCGTCACTGCTAGGTATTTACATAGCAGGTAGTGGTATTCGAAAAAGTTTTTTTACAGAATGAGATCGGACGTTTTATACCCGATCTTTTCCAAATGAGTGTAAGACCGGTTCTAAGCATATAGCTTTCATTAAGTCAGTTTTATCAATTCTATCGAGAGAGCACTTGCTAAAATTAATATTTAGTTTACCTACAAAATTACAAACACCAAGCAAAGTTTTGCAAAAAAAAAACAAATTGAAGTCCAGAACAGTATCAGCGCAAAATTTAACTTTTTTGTTTCACTGCATACGGCACGGATGAAGTTGATCGACTTGTGCAGAAAAGAGGATGCGAGAGCGAGCGAAGCGAGCTCGAAAATTTTAGCTCTCCACTTGGGTTTTGTTAGACTCTCTCAGGGAATGTTGAAGTTGCAGGCATTCATCCAATACAAAGTCATTATTAAAAATACATTATTTATGCATAGGTACTCTTACTGCGTTTGTAGATTAGAAACAATGATTATAATTATAAAGTACGCATACGAAATTGATAACAATTATCTGTATTAGAGTGTGGAGGTACCCTAGGGAATCTCTGGATTGAGATTTTGGTTTCTCACATTTCGGGGGGGGGGGGGGGGGGGAGCTTGAACCCCCCTAATCCCTCCCCCTGCCTACGGCCCTGTGTATCACATCCGGTATTGAAGCTGTGTAGATGTCTACACTACAGTTTCGGCAGAATTACCACTAGCGCTTATAAGAAGTAAGTATTGTATTGCTTTAGCATACCTACTGGTGAAATGGATGATAACATAATATTTAGCCTTCTCCTCTATGTCTGAATGTGTCCCGCAGAAGATACTCGCTGCCAGAGTAAACTGATTGATCAGTGGGTGTTGGGTACTCAAAAGTAGATAGTAATAATTTACTAATAGGGTAAATGATACTGGTTTTGTGACCATTAACCGGTTTGCCAACGGGTACCATGGCTGCAGATTCCCTTAGCCCTATCATTTTTAGGGTTCCGTAGTCAACAAGGAACACTTATAGTTTCGCCATGTTCGTCTGTCTGTCTGTCTGTCCGTCCATCCGTCTGTCCGCGGCTTAGCTCAGAGAATGTTGGTACTAGAAGGCTGTAATTTGGAATACATATAAATCACGCAGACAAAGTGGTAAAAAAAATTGTAAAAAAAAAAAAAAATAGGGTACCTCCCCTACACTTATCGTATTTATGGTTTTTTTTTCACGCCAATCCAATGGTGTGGGGTATCGTTGGAAAGCTCGTTTAAAAATAATGGGAGTTTGTGAAAACTTTTTTTGGATTCAGGGATCCGTTTGCGAAATATTAAGCTTTAAAGTGCAAATTTTAGTCAAGTGTCCCCCCCCCTGCCAGCTAAATGATAGGTTTTGGATATGTGGAAAAACTCACGGCAGTAGTAGGTATATATAACGAAATTAAAAGGAAAACTGTCACCGCTACGTAGGCTCCACAAGTTACCGAGTAATCATCAACCAACTACAATGTTAAGTTTGTTGGATAAATGCATCCTAACTACGGAACCCTTCATTGTGCGTGGTTCGACATGCACATGGCCGGTTTTTTTTTTTTTGTTGAGATTTTTCTTAAATCCCAAATGATGGGAATACCTATGTAAAAGAAGTTATGTTGCTCCAGTCAAGTATGTAAAAAGGGATCTATTTCAAATTTGCATATGGGTTTCTATTCCTCGACATATATGTTTTGCATTTATTGCTAACCCTGGTACCAAATAAATCAATACTTGGCTTGCAAAACTCTTTTTCAATTTGATTGCCGGACTATTAGAGATATTCAGTAGGTATGTATACTTAACAATATTTTCAGCAAATTATATTCGGTTTTCTAGCTTCCGAAATTAAAGTTATTTTTCACCTTTTAGTGTATTTTTTTGCAAGTCGGCTGTTTTTTTTTTCACTTTTCCTTCTATACCACTACTATGTAAATAAAAGTGCCAGGAAGCTATATTATAACATCAACAACCAACGCTAAGTGGAAAAAAAATTGACCGACTTCAAAAAAAACAAATCAAAAAAGGACTACTGTACTAAAACCAAACAACAAAAGTACTTCTTTAATAATAAGAGAAAAATAAAAAAATAACTTTAATTTCGGAAGTCGGTGTCTTTGCTTTTAATTTTAGTTTTTGGCCACCGACTTCCGAAATTAAAGTAATTTTTGTATTTTTCTCTTATTATTAAAGAAGTACTTTTGTTGTTTGGTTTTAGTACAGTAGTCCTTTTTTTATTGTTTTGTTTTTTTTTGAAGTCGGTCAATTTTTTTTTTTTTAAGTTTTATTATTTTTCCATTTTTTGTGTAATTTGATTTTTGTAATCACCATGGGTAGACCAACTAAAGGAGCCGCCCGCATGAAGAAAAACAGAATTAAAGAGACTAATACTGCTGAAAAAGAACGCCTATCTAAGAATCGCAAACGGAGTGCTATGTCCGGTTCCCAAGAATCACCGTTAGCTCTTCATGCTTGGTTATCTCAGATGAGAAATTACATGCATTCTCATTTGTCGCAGGAGTCGCCAAATGATAAGATCTGCCGACTCAATCTTATTCAAAAACGATTAAGTGGCGAGTCGTCTGAACAGCGCAAGTATCGTTTAGATGTTATACGAAACCGGCTGGCTAATGAGACTCCCGTGCCTTCTCAAGAATATAAGGGTGAACACTATACATTTGCTTACACTGTATAGTTCCCCTCATCATCATATTATAAGGTGACCATAATCAGATCTATAATGTCACTTACAACCTATATGGTTGCAAAGTTCTTATCAATATAAATGAATTAAGTCCAAACACAAGGTAATTACTGTGAACCGTTGAGGAGTTCCCTTAATCGTCCTTCGTCTTCATCATCAGACCCTTAACGACCGTCACAACCCATCCAAGTGTAACGTTCTTATCAATACAAATTAATCAAGCCCAAACACAAGATATCTGCTGTAAACCACTGAGGAGTTCCCTCGACTGTCTTTCGTCTTCATCATCAGACCCCTAACGACAGTCACAACCCATCAAAGTGTAAAGTTTTAATCAATACAAATTAATCAAGCCCAAACACGAGGTATCTGCTGTAAACCATTGAGGAGTTCCCTTGACTGTCTTTCGGCTCCATCATCAGATCGACTCCAGACCTTCATAAAATTGTAGTGCTGTAAAATACTTAATGAATAAATTAGGGAATGCACTAGTTGCCCTTACGATTTTTGAAAGTTCCCCTCGATTTCTCTAGGATCCCATCATCAGATCCTGACTTGGTGACAATGGGACCACCTCAGAAGTATAAACTTTTGAACAAAAAAAGAATTTTTAAATCGGTTCACAAACGGCGGAGTAATTGGTGAACATACATAAAAAAAAAAAAAAAAAAAACAGTCATCCGAACATAGTACCTCCTCCTTTTTTGAAGTCGGTAAAAAATAACTTGTAATTAACTCAAAAACTACCCAAGCAAACTTAATCTATGTGACCTAGGTACTTGGCGAGCTTCCTCTAGCAAATGAAAAAGAACAAGTAAATCGGCACACGAGAAAACGGGTGTAGGTACAGTTGTACAATAAAGGTACACACATAAAAAAACTAGCCGACTGCATACCTAACCTCGTCCTTTTTTCAATTTGGTTAAAAAAACGGTTGTCTTTTGCGTTGTGATGACGTTCCATGTCAATTCGTTATTTCTATACGATTCTAAACCAGAAGAAATCACGGTCATGGATACCTCTTAGCTTTACAGCTAGGCAATTGGTTTGAAAGTTACAGTCGGTGTTTGTGATTGCCAAAAATCTCGGACGAAGATTAGAATGGGCAAACGAACATTTGCAACTATCGCCAATGGTCTAGCTATGGTCTTATTCCGGTTCGTAAATCTTGATAGTTTAGTTTCAATAGGGACATGAACAATGAAAACATCCCTAGACTTTGTTGATGTGTTTACCTACCCCCAAATATATAAAAGTACTCTGTGCCTACCCCTAGTTATTCCGTAAAGTGCCTACATCAATAATAACCACAACGTTACAAGGTTATTTTGGCGCGTGGCCAAAATCGGAACGATCGCCATCTTGTTTTGTCAATACAATTTCAATGAAACAATTTCAGAAATTTTCCCCAACAACGCCCCCTAGTACATTGATTAAGGGGCGTTGATATGGAACATTTTAGGAGCGAAAATATCGTTATCGCTACTTAATTATGTAAGTACCTACCTACTTATACGGGCCCGCAAGAAACGTGGAACATTAATTATTTATGATCTTACACAGATACGTACACATAGGCAATATCACGCATGTATTTCCCGAAGGGTGAAACAGAGGTCGCCTATGATCTTATTAAGTTTTTAAACCATTTCATAGTTTTATCGTTAAAGCGTAAAAAACATAAAATGACAAGACAATATTTATTATGAATTAATTAGTAGTAGTTCTACTAAAGGCATGCTTTAGAGTTAAAAATCTCCTACTAATCAACTCGCATGCCTACTGTAAAACTGAACTTGTTTGTAACTTACCTCTTCGACAGTAAGCAGAAGCTCGTGAGCATACAGGACAGGTGCAGCCTCGTTGATGGTCATCAAATGCACCGTTTGATGATCCGATCGCCAGAAATAGATCCAAGTCACCAAGAATTGGAATGGGACTAGAACTATACCTACAGTGGTCTAGACTTGATACAGAAGATTGTCTACTGAGTGACGAATCATCTAAATCAATTAAATACATGTTTTCAAGAGATGCAAATCTTTCCATGATGAATTAAAAAATTAAATAAATACTTAAATTTAAGAAATAAGTTACTTATTAATAAAATCTTTGATAAAACTGCACTTATGACTGCCACTTTGAAAAGAATCACTTAGCTACTCGCTAATGAATAAATGAGTATAAAAGCAAGGTATCCGCGAGAATTTTATTTCTCATTTACCTCCAAACTTGCGTTTTTTTCTTAGATTTAGCACACCTAGGTTGTTTATTATGTCCGGCACCGGCAGGACACCCTTGGAAGACGACCGGCCGGAAAAACCTACAAAATTGGCCCTATTAATAATTTTGAGTTTTGGACAGTTTTTCGATACATTTGTTAATAATTAAAATATTTCGTTTGTATGAAAAATCTTATAGGTTTGGTTTATTAAACTTGAAACTTAGCACGAATAGATACCTACCTGCATATTATGTGAGAATAATAAAGGCTCTTACATACTGGCGCAAATTTCAACAAAACAATTTCTGAGAAAACTTCTCGGCGTACAACGCGGTGGCGTCGCGTCGCGCGACAATTCGCGCCGGTATGGTTTGTCACTATACATTTTTCAAACTACCCCTCGTGGGGGTTTAGGCATAGCTTGGCACCGTTAATCAAATAGTTAACTTCGTTAATCGTTAATCCGCTACAAAAAAAGTTAGCTTTGTTAAACGTTAAAGCGTTACATTTCGGAAGAATTAACGCAAGTTAACGTTAATCGTTAATCCGTTAATATGTGTAAAATCGCATCTTTATATCTTGCGTTAGTGAACTTATAAAACCTGTTGGTTTAGGTTCTGGAAGTTAACAGGTTAGGAACAAAACAAAATACTTGTATAATTCAAATGTGTAATTTAATCGTCGGGCATAAGGTGAATTAGGTGCATATTCCCCTTCATGAACATTAACATGTTAAAGTTCTCGTCTGAAAGCGATGCCCGTTTTGGTGTTAAAATGTTAACGATTAACGGACTTCTGCATATAAACGGAAGTTAACGTGTCCGTTTACATTTTTAAAAGTTAACTTAAAAGTTAATCCGTTAATCAAAATGTTAACTTCGTTAATTAACAATTAACGGATTAACGAGTTAATGCCCAGCTATGCGTTTAGGGGGTTAAAGTTTGTCAATCTGCCAAGCCTTCTCCCAACTATTGAGGTCTGCTTCCAGTCTAACCGAATGTAGCTGAATATACTTACCGTATTTTACATGGAGCGACAACATAATAGAAGAATTTTAAGGTGCGGTCCGATTAACTCTCTCTAATACTTTAGACAGAAAAGAAAGTATAGCAAACTATAGGGTTTCTCGGAAATCAACCCCAAACGGGGCAAAAATTGGTCATTACAATTTTAAGGGGCCGCTTGTGTGTATTATGGTTATAATAAAAATAAATACTTATGGTTAGGTGAAAGCTGTTAATGAGGAATGCCGTATGTTTACAATCTACTGGTATGTATATTTTAGTGATAGTTGTTCGTCAGGAATGCGAGTCAGTGTATTAATGTTCTGCCATTAGGTAGAAGTATCTAGTCGACCTACCTCTGCTCGGGTGAAAATAGAGAAACATCGTCCAGACAGACAATAGATGTATTACATCCCCGAGGCTTTTGTGAATTTTCCCAGATATGATACAGCTATATCGTTTTTTCGCCCGCACATATACCCCTATATTGCAACTTACATGGAAATCGTTAGATCGTTAGAGTTAGCCATTTTCGTGAACGTGTTATCAAATATATTAAAATATATACGAACGTTGCTCATTTAATAGTAGGTATAGATAGGATAAGCAGGAACGCAGGCGTTCAGTAATTCACCAAAAACGTAAAACTTCACAAGCCATGGGAAAGGCTGCGATTGTCGACCTCGTCGAGCTGCTTCTCTCTCAGACAACCGTCGTACGTTGTCGCTTGCTCGAGCGTCACCATTCCAGAGGCTCTAGACAAAGTGACATTCTATCAGCGATAACGATGATGGAAAAAGCAAAAATGTATGGGACTGACATAAGCTATCGAAAAGCATATGTCAATTCTGTTGAAAGTCGTTGTAGAAATACGAAACGCTTTGGATGCGATTGCCAAGGCACTTACATACTGGCACGACGCCGCCGGTATTGTTCAAACGTGAAGTTTCTCAGAAATTGTTTTGTTTAAAATCGCGTCGCGAGACAAGTCGCCCAGTATGTAAGAGCCTTCACTTGTCTAGGGTCTCTGATTTAGAGAATCAATCTCTTTATACTTTGGTTGCTGTTATACTATATACTGTATACTATGTTGTGAACGACTGCCTATCTGACATCCACAACTCAGTAACTGGGTAACGCGATACCCCTTGGTAAGACTGGTTGTCAGACTTTCGGGCTTCTGACGACCCGTAACGACTGTTAAAGATCCACAAATGACAGCCGGGACCAACGGCTTAACGTGCTTTCCGAGGCACGGAGGAGTCTCAAAATGTAAAAGCGGTATTATAATATGTGCTTGCGTTATTATCGAAAGATAAAAACGCGCCTGTGGGGGAGAGGCTTGAATTAGCGGAAGGGTTAAATTTTTGGGAAAGATAAATAAATTATACAACGATAAACATTTTTATTTATATAAGTAGGTTCCATAGTTATTTATTCGTGAAGGTAGGTATAATTTAACACATACGAGGTAAGTAGGTAATTAAGCTTAGTTTTTATTTATTTCTGCCCAGTAAGTTATATTTAATTATAACATACATAATTCTATTTAAATAAATATATAATTATTATTGATCACAGATATTTATTGTTTTATTCCTACACGAACATGGGTCTTGCCTCTGCGCAATGCACAGTATCTAGCGACCAACTCGATTGCGGAAATAATGAAATGCACATTCAAATATCGGTATATCAGGCTTTACGCCAGAACGATTGGTAAGTACTTAATTTTGCCATACGGTGTTAGTTTGTGGGTTAGTGTTTCACCATGACGGGCTGCTACTCCAGTAGGTGAACACCATTGTGTTTTCCTTGAAAATATTAAACTATAGCATATAAATAGGTAGGTACGACCGATTTTATTGATTTCTACATTGCATAAGTAGTCAGGACTTGTAAAGTAGGTTCAGTACCTCAGTATATAGTATATAGGTGTCACAACCTGTACCATGGTTTTTCGTTGCTACACGGTATTTGAGCGTGGTCGTTCATGACCGGTAACTGCAGTCACAATTATCACAATCGACTGGAAGCCATAATTTGTACTTGGACTATAATTTTGAAGTGTCTCCCTCGAATGTAGGATTTGAAGTGCCTTTCAGTTCATGCATTTTTGAGACATCTCTCTTCGGTTTCCTCTGCAAGTAAAAAGCTACTTTGTTTATATTTCCATGGAGATTTTACTGAACCAAAAAGAAAGCTTGCTTCGAGTGGACGCCCACGACGAACTTTTGGCAGTACACGATTTCGCAAAGGACTTTTCACATTTCACACTTTTCACGTGTGTGAAATAATAATTTGCACTGTGCCGGTACTGTGTAAGAACAGTGGCTTCACTGATATGTGTGAATCGACCTTTATTGTCGCAGATTTTACCTATGAATTTTTCACCCAAATATTCAATGAATATTAAATTAGGTACAAACCTGAGATTTATAAATTTGATTTGTAAGTTTTGTTTTTCCAGCGTAATGGTTTTCAATATCATTCAATCTTTTACCTTCGGTCTCAGGTAAAATGAAATAAAATATGATGACACCAACAAAACTGAAATAAAATAAAAGATAGGACTTATTTTTTTTGAGGAAACATTACATGGTTTATTCATTCTTACCTAATGGTAGTCATAGAAAATCAGAGTGAATTGATTACTATTCGTAATCGAATAGTAATCAATTCACTCTGATTTTCTATGACTTATTCATAAACAAAGATTTGACCTTTAATCATGATGATCAGACTCCTCAACACGTATGTATGCACCTGCAATGGTCTATAATAACCGTACCTACTGAGGTCGGGGATAATGACACGATATGCAGGCATACACGAAGTGCACCCATGTATTTTTTTATCTAGGTAAGTGTCTGAATTGCACGATTTTCATTGTTGCAATAAATAATAAATGAATAACTAAGTCTGTATGGGTGCCTCACCAAACAACACCGTAGAAGCCATAGGTGCCCCATATTGACAATGTATCCACCATGCTTATGTACATTTTATTCGACAGAAACCCGAATAAGTAGCCCATTGCACTAGCGACGCCTGCGCCGCCTGAACGGGTCTTCGCACTGAACACCTGAAAACGAAACCAGGAATAAGGGGCACGAATAAGAATGCTGTGTATAACATCACACACCAACAGGGTGTGTTAGTTTTAGGTTAACGCCCTGACTAACGAATTGCAGGTATTGTTTCGAACCCGAATTCGGGAAGGCATGCACTTTGTGCAATTTATTCCATAACAAATAATCACAAAACGCGAGAGGTTTTTTTTTTGAGGAAACTGGCATGACCTGCTATTTAAAATTCAAAGACAAGATTGTGTCATTCATCAACCCGCGCTGGGTTGTATTGCGGGCTACGGCCCAGTCCCTCTCACAAAGAAGCCTAGTGTGTCCAAGAAGTTGAAACATTACCTGTCTTATTTTTTGCTAATTAAGTAATATTTTACCTCGCCGATGAGAATCCATGGCAGCAATCTCAAACCCGTGTGTGCTAAAAGAGCTAAAAGCATCAGCAAGGTCATGGGCATCCAAGAGTACGGGTTCTGCTGCAAAAACATTGTGTTAATGTATTATATAAACAAGCTAATTAAGTACAAGTTCTGTACAAAATGCCAAGAGCCGCTTCTGCAATACCTAGGTAAATAGGTAGATAATTATGTTAAGCTACAGAAAAAGTTCCACATAAGTAAACATTTTTGATAAATATTAATAAAAGTACTCATTTTTCTACATTACTACATACACAGGGTGAAATTGAATTCAAGGGCGTCCTCCTCATCATTATGGAAAACTTTCATTATAAGACAAACCCAGAAAACGCGAAAGAAAAATCAGCTGTTCCCTACATTTTGACGAGCTATGCGAACATAAATGTAGGAAACAGCAGATTTTCGCGATTTCGAGTATGGTCTCATAGTGAAAGTTGTTCATAATGACGAGTCCAATGACCTTATACCAATCCTTAACAGGATGCCCATGAATTCAATTTCACTGTATACCAGACCAAGTAGGCGGGGCTCGTGGCTAAGTAGGTAATAACAGCCGCACGGGTCGATCCATCAGGTTAAGCTACGCTTGCCGGGGTTAGTCCATGCATGATTATCTTTACATACCAAGACTCCTCCGTGCCTCAGAAAGCACGTTAAGCCGTTGTGGCAGTCGCTACAGGTCGTCAGAAGCCCGAAAGTCTGACAACCAGTCTGACCAAGAGGTATCGTATTACCCAGTTACTGGCTTGTGGAGGTCAGATAGGCAGTCGCTCCATGTAAAATACTGGTATTCAGCTGCATCCGGGTAGACTGGAAGCCGACCCCAACATAGTTGGGACAAAGCTAGGCAGAGTGATTGATTGATACCAGACCCTGTAAGTGTTCCTGCCTAAAAAGAACTTACATCTAATTCTGTATCAAAGGTAGAACCTTACCGTTTCCTCGTGTATGTCAGCTGACGTAACGTTCATGGCAGTCAAAGTAGAATTCGTTACTTCCATCGTTTCACCAAAATCGTACTGAAAATATTTATAAAACAAGTTATTTTTAATAATAATCTACCATAAATAAGAGTTTAGTACCTAAAAAACTCAGATAAAGACTTGAATTTTGGATAGTATGTATATTAATGTAATGTGAGGACTATGAGGGTTTTTATTTTTGTTTAAATTTTTTTTCGTAAATTTTTCTGATTGTCTGGCAATTTGAGTACTTTATGCGGCCTAACCAAATGTCCTTTCTTTGGTACTGTTTGTCGAGTCGTTGAGCTCCATAAGTTCTGAATTGAGCTCCACTATTACTGACAAATGGTTGCACTGAATGGACAGGTCCACTCAAATCTGTGGTTCTTTCCTCAAAAGACCATTTCAGACGCTAATCTACATGGTCCTCATATGGGCTGACCAAGATTATGGACTGCGACCTCTGAGTTTGTTTCGGCCTTTCTTCTCAGAGTAGTCAGATAGGAAACGCTGATCTCATCTAGCTTATTTTTACTATTTTATAATATGACATGTAAAAGTGATTCTAATATACTATTTACAGAATAAACAATTTCATATCATTTCATTTCATTAAAAAAAAAACGAAAACTAAAAATTTACTGACAAGGGTTACAAATTACAATAGGGTTAATAAAATCTTAGTGATACTTCAGACTTATAAACTTTAAACTTGGCACGAATACCTTTAAGTAGGTATAAGTAGATAGATAGGTACTAATAATGTTTTGTTGTTGATTGACAACTCACAAGTGGTGTCAGAACTTTCAGAGAGACTGTATTCTTACCATTTTGAAATAAATATCGTAAGTTGCCACTAGTATGCAGCAGACTCCAGCCCCCCCAGTGGAGAAAAGAGTCAGGGGTCGCTTGCCAGTGTAATGGACCAGAACGACACACGTACTGGCGCCTACAATCTGTAGCACGCCAAGAATCAAGGTTGCGTAATACTTGTCGATGGGCGCCTTCAGCATTTGGAATATAGACACAGCGTAGGTCTGCAATAGAAAAGATCCATATGTACAAATATTATAACCGCGAAAGTAACTCCGTCTGTATATTTACCTGTTCGCGCTTAAACCACTAAGGGCGAATTCGACCAAACTTTTATCCCTAGTATAAGTCTAATCCAGCGAGTAAATATTAAATTTTTAACAGATTTTCTATACAAAAACTGTCAGACGTCAATTTTATTCCCCGAAGAAAAATCTGGCTTTGGTTAAATCGGCTCTAAACCGATTGTTATGACAGAAAGGTACCCTGGAAGGACGAAAGAAGGACATAGGCTACTTTCCAAACTGGATATTTAATAAATGGTGAAATACAAAATACACGCAGACGAACTCGCAGGCAAAGGCTAGAATTGTATACACAGCGTGTAACAAAAGCCCTGTCCGATTCGTGAGGGTGTTGTTAAGAATTATACTGAGAGTCTATTTATGGGGTATTTTTTTGGATAAAATAAAATTTGCCCATTTTTTTTTCAATGGGGTAACCGTTAATACATGGGGCGCGGGTGGCCGGTGTTTAGCGGGTATCTACAAGTCATAACCTCTGTAGAAAATTTGCTGATTTATAATGAAATTAGTGTAATATTGGTACTAAAAACGTGAATTCTAAACAGTAATTTATTGATTATGTTCTTTTTTGTAATGTTATTGCGGTATCTAGGCGCCCCCATTTGGATCGAACAGGGTTTTTGTTACATGATGCTGTATACACTTATTCATGACCAAAATAAAATATTTGTAAAGGAAATAGGATTATAACTACACATTTATGTACCTGTAATGTTGTCATGCCACTAAAATTTCCCACGAAAAAACTGAAAGTCACTAGGAAGAATGGTAACATAAAACTCCTTCTCATGTAATACGAAAATTTTTCAGACATTGTCTCATCAACGTCAGTTAGATCTGAAACAAAAACTATTTACTTCAGACTCATTCCTTTAGACACATGATTGTTTTAATAGATGAGACAAGACAGGGCTTAGTAACCTTTCTTCTCCCCTTTAAATAGAAGTTGTATGTCTCGCAGTTCATGTTCCACAGCTCTAGGGGTTGTCCATCCACGGAGCCATTGCAAGCTCTGAAATTCATAATTATGTCACCATCAATGAATAGTTAAATAAGTACAATAACCTGCCAAGTGTTAGTAACGAGACAGTTTGATCGTACCTACCTTCCTAGCATCATCGTAGCGTTTCTTTGACACCAGCCAATGCGGAGACTCCGGCACGAAGAACAAGGCGATTACTGCTAGTATCTTCAAAAAAAAGTAAAGATCATTGGTTATTTGCCAAGCAACAATAACTAAGCAAGTTACGAAGACTTTGGTTCAAACACAAATCAATTTGTCTATTCCTGTCATTATTCGTACAATCTACTCTACTGCCGGGTTCAATATGTTGAGGGTAATACTTCCTAGCCGTTACTGCCCAAAACGGCCAAAACCATGTGCCTTACGTAGCAGCAAAAGGGTTAATTCAGAATATAATATTTTATAGATGTTTAAGTACCAATGTAATGTGTTTTTCGACACAGTTTTCCGCTTATTCGTGCATCCACAGCACCATGGACCATTAACATCGGGGTCATGGTTGTGATTCGACCATTCGACTGACACGTCTTTTCAATGACATTAACGTAACGTTTGGATTTTTTAATACGCATTGAAATGACTCAGTTGATAGTAAAACTGCTGACATAAGCCACAATTGCTCGCGAAAATAACATTATAAATACACAAAAGAAATTTAAAAAAATCTGATAAAAACATAATACTTAGTTTGATTTAGTTATTTAATAAAAAAAATAACAAACCGTAAATGCGATGTTGACTAACGCCACAGTTCTCCAGTACATGAATATTCCGAAGAGGAACTGCGTGAATACTCCAAGTATGATGCAGAGCGAGCTGGTGGCCGAAAGAGCTCCACGGAGGTGCGGCTGTGTGATCTCTGCCACGTATGTCAGCACCTAGAACGATCAGCCTGAACGTCAGTTGAAGGGTTTATTGTCAGCAACCTATCGCAGTCCACAGCTGCACATAGGCCTCTCCCAAGTCACGCCACAACACCCGGTTCTCCGCTTTATCTTAACATATCATCACGCCTGTAATCCCCGAAGGGTTAGATAGAGGTAGAGGTGTATCTTAATAGACCCACATTTCGCCAGTTATATTGTTTAAGTCCCATGTAGGGAGCGAGTCCATTGCCATCAACCGGGCACAAATCCAGACTCCGGGCTGCTATTGAGTTTGTTGCGCCACTTCTTCTTCCCAGCTCAAGCACTAGGAAGTGGTGAAGGGTTGGCGTTTTGGGGGACTGTCTTATGTAATTTTAACGTTCGAAAAGTGCTGATTCTCAGCCTAGTTTGAATAAATGACTTTTGATTTTGATTTATTGGGAAGTTCCAGATAGAAAAACCCAATGACACTTAGCCAGCCCTGGGAATCGAATCCAGAACCTCATAATTAGCAATAGCACATGCGACCATTAGACTAACGAGGCAGCCAGCTTTATCAATGTTTCATTCATTCATTTCAATTTACAACAGTAATTAATTACTACAAACTCACTCATTAAATTCGCGGACTGTTTGAGATGTTTACACTCTTATAAATTGGAAACTAAAATCTTAAAATAATGGTAAGTTTTCCACAAACTACTTAATTGATTTATATGTTTATAGGTATGCATCTCAGACTTATTCTCAGAAGACAAAAATTACGGAAACTACCTTTCACGAAAATCTATTGATTATTACTTTTTGGGATTTACCCTAAGTAATACACATTGGCCAGTAATATACAGGGTTACTGGTAACTCGACGTATTCCTTGCAGGACGTCATAGTAGGGTTAAAATGCAACAAATTAAGCCACCAAATGTTCTACCGAAATTCAGTATTTTTTTTTGCACTAGACTACATTTTTTATGAAGTAATAGCAAAAATTACAAAAAATTAAATGTTTGGTTAGTGAGATTTGCCAAAGTTTTAGGCATTATTGAACTTTTAATTATTAACAAAGGTCTGCTACGGCGTCAACTATGATAATAACTTAAGTTTCAAATGATTTAATCTGGGATTTTTCATAAAAAACTAAAACTAACTAATTCAAAAACTACTGAATTTCGGTAGAACATTTGGTGGCTTAATTTGTTGCATTTTAACCCTACTATGACGTCCTGCAAGGAATACGTCGAGTTACCAGTAACCCTGTATATTTCGGTTGCCAAGTGTCAAACGGCTATTTACATACTTCCTCAGTATTACAGTAACTTCGACATGCTCTTGGCCGCTGCTGTCGTCAAGTTCTTTCGAAAGCAAAGAGCTCTCACATAATGAGCGGAAACACACCCGAGCTTCTTACCCTAAAAAAACGCATGAAATATTGTGAGCATGATGAAGTAACTCACAGGTGCTTCTAGTAATCCTCCAGCTAATCCCGTTAAGAATAGGGCTCCGTACAAGTGGCCCGTTGATGTTGAAAAGTGGAACATCAGCCAGGCTATGAAGAAAGGCACGTTAACCATCTGCATCGCCCTCCGTCGGCCTATCGGAGATGTCACTACCCCTGACAGTGCACATCCCACAGGCACTATAATGAGGTTAATAGAACCTGAAAAAAAAAACATTTTTAATGTGGTAGATAGAGAGTAGATATGAGAATGTATCTCAAAGACCAATGTTCTAAAAACCTTGGATTTCTTTGAAATGTTAAATGCTTGCGTCAGGTTCAGGTTAAATAGTGAATGTTTTTTTAAATAAACGAACGTATTGTGAAATAACTTTCGCTCCTACCCATATAGTTCATGTTTATGACAGTTCCACGTACGGAAGTGATGTATTGTTTCGTACCAAGAAAAACTCGATGTTTTTCATTTCAAGCCTTGAGTGGGTCGAAGGTTTGCCTTCTATTTCAATACTCTATAGGTACTTCTATAGCCACTTATCCATCTCACGGGCCTCGCAAGGATAGCAACTCAATAACCGTGTAAAATGAAATATATTGCCAGGTACAGTACGCGCAATACTTTATGAGCTCTCGGAAGTTGCACGCACGTGGCTGCGCAGTAAGCATACTTTTAAGAAAGTAATACCTTTTATTTACATATTACTTACTCAAACTATACCATGCGCGGTTTTGTATTCGGGCTTCAGAGGGCTCATAAAGTATTGCGAAAACTGTATAGGTTTTTCCTAGCCTACGCTATCCCGCTCCTGGGCAAAGGCTTCCCGCCACTCCATCCATCTGTCGCAAGCCCACGAGTCCTCTTTCCAATTTTGATGGAACCTACCCAGCTACAAGTCCTTGAGAAATTATAAATATTTTCTTTAGCGCAAAATAAGCTTGTTAAAATAATGTAAGTATGTAGTCATGGTTAGTTTATTCAGAAAACATGACAACCACACATGCATGTTCATGCAAGGCATAACAAACTCATTACTATGCAAAAAATATTTTAAATAGAAGAATGATGTTAATGTTCTTGCATACGTAATTGGTGTAAAACTGAAGAGTATTCATATGCAAATATTACAAATACCAAACTTACTGATCCATGAAATCTCTGATTTGTTAAGATGTAGTACTTCGCCATCTTTCGGGTTTTGTACAGCTGGCATGAGAATAGTGGAGAACCCAAGTGTCATCCCATATCCTGAAACAATCAGTCAGTTTTTGTCACATTTCGTGGGGAGACAGTTACTGTCAGTTATAGTTCTCTGGTAATCATCTCCGGGTAGTCTTTGATTGTTGAATGTTGATGCCACACTGTGTTTTAAACAATGTCTCTTAAATATTATATACTAGCTGATGCCCGCGACTTCGCCCGCGTGGACGTCGGTTATTATATACTAAATCCTTACTCGAGAACCACTCTATCCATTGGTGAAAACAGCATGAAAATCGGTGCAGCAGTTTTTGAGTTTATCGCGTACAAGACGACAGACAGACGCGGTGGAGGACTTTGTTTTATAATATGTAAGGATAAGAACGACATGGAAATTGACACTTTTCTGTTCATACTTGTAGCAATTTCAGGTTACTTAATTAAACATGCCATAGATGAAATAAAAAAGATCCTTAATTTATACCCGGGGTTAGAATTGCTTCAGAAAGAAAATCATCAGTCAATCAGTTTTGGAAGTCAATAAACAGTCTGATTCTTTCAGATGGACCAGTGTGGCAAAAGTTGGCACTTCACTACGGTCCCGAAAAAGTCAAGATTTACAAGACTAAACCAGTGCGATGTAAATGGAACTTACCTAAAAGAAGCAGGTTCTTCGCGCTGACAGCCAGAAACTGTGGTAAGGCAGTCCGAAAATCTTTCTTGTATGTATAATCATCACCGTTCTTGTGTTCTCCATCGGCAAATACCGCGGCTTTTTCACCCGACATCTGAAAGAAATACAAATAGAACGTTACGCTCGCATTTATTTGCGTGACAACTCCGGACAAAAGACAAGATAAGATAATAAAGATGATAATATGAAGATAATGTCAATATAGAGATGATTGAGATTTGTTCTTTGGTGCATTTTACATTAATGTTAAGGTTGTTTGTCCTCACATAATAAAACATTTTCAAGGCGATTTTCACGCATTCGCTGTAGGTATTACACTGTAGACCGTGAAGTACGGTGAGAACACGTGCTTCGAACGTGGGAATCATTCAACAAACCTACCTAGACCTAGGTACCTATTCAAACTAAATTTTCGTGTGTCGTTAAAGTGGCAAATCTACTAGTTTTTAGTGTTCCGTACCAAAAGGGTAAAACGGAACCCTATTACTAGGACTCCGCTGTCTGTCTGTCAGTCCGTCTGTCATCAGGCTGTATCTCATGAACCGTGATAGTAAGATAGTTGAAATTTTCATAGATAATGTATTTCTGTTGCCGCTATTACAACAAATACTAAAAAACAGAATAAAATAAATATTTGAGGGGGCTCGCATACAACAAACGTGATTTTTTTGACGTTTTTATAGATAATGGTACGGAACCTTCGTGCGCGAGTCCGACTTGCATATGGCCGGGTTTTTTTTTTCACGAACCCCACTTTTTATCCTCCATATAAACATTCGTTAAAATCCAAATCGCGCATTTCGTCTATGATTGGTCGATTCCTGCACGTCTCCGCTTCAGTGAAAATGTACACTAAGTCGCTTACTTTGAGTGGATTAAAATTCGCATGGGCATCTAGATTTTGAAATGGCTCAGAATGTCACACTCATATTTAATAGTCGTTGCAATATGTTTATTTTCGGTTGCCTATGGATCAATGCACGGCTTGCTTCTCCTATACCGGCCGATCGACGTTAGCAACGAGTGCGCCTTCTCTGGACAACTGCGCTACGACTTAACATTCGGCATGGGGATGTCAGACACCATTACCATGGTATGTCAATCAATCTGCCTAGCCTAGCCTTGTCCCAACTAATTTGGGGTCGGCTTCCAGTCTAACCGGATGCAGCTGCCTATCTGACCTCCACAACCCTGTTACTGGGTAACACGATACCCATTGTATGGCAAACGTACTTACCTTATTCAAGGTATTCGGAATTAGATTACTACTAAATCATGGAACCATGTAGACTTCAAGAGTACATAACTCTTGAGACAGGAAATTAAAGTATTTCCTTGTTGGATTGCCATTTAAAAATGAATTGATTTAAAAGACATTAATGTCATACGATCGTGCGATAGTTATGTTTTGTTTCAAAAGTATCTGATGAAACCTAAACATCAAATGGATCAGAAAACAAACCTGTCGATACTAATTTGAAATGCCTCCAAATTGAGTAAATAATTGAATACTTGAACCCGAAATTCTAATTTTAAATCACATATATAAAGATGTTTTTCATTTGACAAATATGGTTAACTAGCTGCGCCCCGCGATTTCATCCGCGTAAGTCTCGATCCCGTGGGAATATCGGGATAAAAAGTATTCTATATCCTATTCCAGGTCATGAGCTACCTAAACCATGTGCCAAATTTCATCCAAATCCGTTCAGCCGTTTTAGCGTGAAAGCGTAACAAACAAATAAACAAACAAACTCACTTACGCATTTATAATATTAATAAAATAATTAAAAATAAGGATTTTATAACCTCAATATTCTTTGATGATTTTTAAATTAAGTACAATCCTTAAATATTATGAAACAAAGTCCTCCGCCGCGTCTTTCTTTCGTCCTGTACGCGATAAACTCAAAAACTACTGCACCGATTTTCATGCTGTTTTCATCTATGGATAGAGTGGTTCTTCGAGGAAGGTTTTAGTATATAATAACCGACATTCACGCCGGGCGAAGCCGCGGGCATCAGTCAGTGTTAAATAAAATTGTTGAAAAAGTCTTGAAGTTTAAAGTTGAAACCACTTTAATGAGTGATTGCATAAGAATTTTACCTGAATAATCAACAGGGTTTGTTTACACTTTCATCAGATACTTTTGAAACAGAATACAAGTATGTAAAATTCATTACCTACTAATCCTTCATTATTAAGTATTGGTTTTTACTCAAAATATTTTTCACTTTAAAAAGCTGCAGTTAAGTGGCGAAAAAAATTGTTAGTTAGTTAATTGTATATGTTCTACCTACTTACATGTATGTACATGCAGGTAGGTATATTTTTGTTGTTCAAGTGAATGACCATAATTATCCCCGTACTAATGTTGCATCATTCTAGAGTTGCATCCATCACATAGGTACGAGTACCTATACTATGACTACAAAAGACGTAACGACCTGCCGAGGACACAGCGACGCTTCGCTTCCAAATAGATAGACGCCAATAATGTAAACTACATAGGTTTTTAGGTAGATTTAATAAGCAAGAAGCCAGTTTTCCGTAGTCGTCATGCCAGTTTTAGTTTTTTTTAGTTTCAGTTGTTTTTCTTGGTTCTATAACTTTCATATTTTGTCTCTATTGTCGTCAGAAGCTCGAAAGTCTGTCGACCAGTCTTACCAGGGTGTATCGTATTACCCAGTAACTGTGTTGTGGAGGTCAGATATAAGTAGTCGCTCCATGTAAATTATTGGTATTTAGCTGCATCCGGCTAGACTAGAAACCGACCACAATATAGTTGGGAAAAGGTCATACGACAAAGAAAAAAAAGGCTAGGTAGATGATGATTATTTTGTCTGTATTTTATCAGTTTTACGTAGCTATCCCACTACATAATATTAATGACGCATTTAATTGTTTACTTTAATTAAAACGGTAAAAAAAGCAATCACAGTGACAAGCAATAATTCCGTTTTTCTGCAGGTATTTCGTACATTAAGTGAGATAGACTATGCATGCAACATTGAAATAGTCACTCAGCACGAATACAACGTCTTCCTCGTAGTGGTCATAAAGTTCCCCACAAGCATATCCAAGAATTGCCATGCAAACGGAGATGCCTTCAACGTGATCAAGAAGAACAGGTGTCTCCGTCTCTGCGATTTGATAGGATCCAGAGACATGTTATCATCGTATTTCGTCATCACTGTCAGAGGAAGAATTCGATTCAGATTTTTGAGTAATAGCAGCATCAACTCGGATATAGACGTAAGTAAATTCCTTTTGCGACAGTTAATTACAGATTACCTAATTATTTAAATAATTTCAAGTTTCATATTGTATGCAAATATCAAGAAGTTGGGTTTATTTTGACCATGCTTAAATGTAAAACTTAAATTAATCTTCAATAGTCAATAAACGTGAGCTCACTTCATGTAATTAATATGTACTAGTCTAGTACAATACAGGGTTATTTGTATAACACCAACAACCTCTTAAGGGATCATTGTACTCATAATTATGGACAATGTTTGGTCCCATATTAAAAGTTGTTCATAATTATGAGTACAATGACCCCTTAAGAGGTTGTTGGTGTTTTACAAATAACCTTGTATATTGGCTCAGGCACTGACTTGAGAGTCAGCAGTAAATCTCTGTTTCACTGCGAATAGAATGTGGACATAGCGACATAGTGTTTTATTAAATTGTAGTAAAACTGGTATTTCATATCTGTGTGTTATACAAATAGTTTAAAATGAAATTTCACGCATGCACTCGTAAATCTTATCGGTATTTATAGGTACATACATACGTTGTACAATTTAGAGCTATTTCAGTTCCAATCACGAACCACTTATACACACTTTTTTTGCTTTCTTTAAAGTTCTTTCCAAATTTTTTTATGTTTGTACCTACTACCTGCCGCAAAGTTCCTCTCGCCAAAACGAAATACCGTTTCGTTTTGTTAACAGATATTGTCATGCGTTTTTAGGAGCAATATTGCAAGATTATTTGCAAGTTACATTAAAGTTCTTTTTTTTTTTTTTTTGGCTTCGTAACTTCGGGCACGGCCGACCGGCGCACGAGGATAACATTAGGAGCCTATACTACCTCAGCTCAAATTCACTTTTTATCTCGCTCGCACCATACTACTCGCGGAGTGAGTGGGAGCGAGACGGAATAGGGTGTTGGCGGCTCCAAGGCTCGAATAGTTTAGGTACTTAATTGCTTTTTACGGTGAAAATAATGGTATAATAAAAAAATAGGACTTGCTTTATAGTTAGTTCAGTTATTATGCAAAGTTTCATGATCAATATCAGAGGTTTATAGTTCGGTTCAGAGGTAACTTAGGATTTATTTTATATCGAATTTGTTTTATGTACTTAATCGTGTTTTCGTCAAACATAGTATAAGTACCTAGCATCAATCCACAACTTTAACATAATTATATTTATTTGGCAATATTTTCGACATATCGGAGGGTCATGGTAAGTAATTTAAGGTTGTATAGGCTCTTAAATCAAATGATTCCCAGTCGTCAAACGGTTGCAATAATTTGTCTGCAAGAAACATGTTTTGCGTTCCCCTGACCGTGCGTTTTCACTGGCGTAACATTCACGACAAAACATGTTGAAATCTCTATTTTCTGTCAATGCTATAAACAATTTTTGACAGGAACTACAGATTTCAACAGGTTTTGTTGTAAATGTTTCACCAGTGCAAACGGATGGTTACACTGACAAAAACGGTTGCAGGCGGAGTTGTACCAAGTGACTGCAACCGCTGCGAGGTTGCAGCCTCCAACTAAATGCAACTTGCGGAACGAAACACTTTGTGTGATAGATCAACAAGATTTCTGCTTCACCAGCGGCGTTGTGTGCGACGGCATCAAAAACTGCGGTGTGTCTGATTGGTTAGATTATTATTTATATATATGATTGGTTATATAAGAGGCATGCAGAACGCCGATCTTCCGGGCACCAGTCTGAGGAGCTCGGAGTTCGGCAGAAGAGTATACTTACTGCGATCGTAACACATAACATAATATCACGCCTGTTTTGCAGAAAAGTATTTATCACTACATAATATAAAACAAAGTCCTCCGCCGCGTCCGTCTGTCTGTCTATTCGCGATAAACTCAAAAACTACTGCACCGATTTTCATGCTGTTTTCACCAATGGATAGAGTGGTTCTCGAGGAAGGTTTGAGTAAATAATAACTGACATCAGCTATTAAATAGTAAATCGTTCGGTAACCTGCTCTGATCTTCTACTTACCTATTATAGGTAGGCATTTTGATTTAAATAACAAGCCTTTACTTTTCATACGTACATGCAATAGAGGTTGTTAGTTTACAATTTAGATTTGTCTTGGCATTGATATCTGACTATGACCGTAATTAATTGATACTCTGTTTAGATACTTCCCTGCTAAGCGCAAACAAATCTGAAAATGCAAATTACATAAACTTTTAGTATCTACTCCAACATTTACAGCTTAAAGAATTTACTCAAGATCCGTTACTGTTCTGTTGCCCTACTTGTATTCGGGTTGAGTAAAGAGTACTATGATGCATGACAATTGGGCTATCATTCAATCATGAGCTGTGTCAAAGCTATTTCGTTTGTAGAGCGTGCGTGTTAAGGTCTGACAAAACGCACTTGCGACGACGGTTCTTTGGAGAAATTATTTACGCCCGAATAGTTAGATGGACTGCTCACATTGGTATTCATTCGTATTTCACGTGACAAAAGCAATAATAATCTCATGTTGCAAATTCCCAATGTGATCCACTCCGGTCTTAAAGTTTTCACATTTGACATTTGTCCAGCATAAGCGTAGCACCAACCGGTCTGTCTCGGGCGTAGCGGACGCTTAGCCGTAGCAGCCACGGAGTGGACAAGTTGGTGTGGCAGCTCCGTAGGCGTAGGGGTAGCGGCCAAGTTGGCGTAGTAGCCGCATAGGCGTGGCGACCGCTACGCTACGGCGTAAGTTGCGTAGTTGTAGCAGCGTAGAGGACTTTTAGCTATGCTTACGAGTCCTCTACGCTTCACTGCGTAGTACGCGTAGACGCATACCCGATTCGTGTATGCTGCGCGCTACGTTACGGCAAACGCCTACACCGTATAGTCTTAGTCTTGTTGAAAATATCGACATGTAACGATCAAATAAACTTAGATCGCTACTTTTAGCTAATATTATATAAGTTAAAAACTTATAAGTAATATCAGTAGGTACTACAATAAGGCCCTGGGCCTCTTCTACCTAAATACTTATGTTTAGGACTCTTTTCACGCACTTCGTCAAACAGATCCGTATTGTCACCTGCTAGGTTAGTTTGATGCGCTCGCATTCTAGCAGGTAAGTACAATCACTCACAAAGTACCATTTACTTTACTTCTGATTCAACAAGTATAGACATAAGTTTAATATCCTTTGCATAAATCCGTCATAATGTAAGTGTCTTCCGTAAATATAGCCCAGTTACAACAATATTATCTTGTCCTCATTTCACATCCATTACTGCCAAGTGCAGATAACGATTATGTTTAATGTATGAATGTTTTCCTTCTTAGGTTTGATGAACGGAAATCCGAGTGTAGTTTACCCATAGAATACCTGGGCTATGCTCCTGTCATAGCTGTGGTTGGAGCGCTCGTGTGCGCCCTACTGGCCGGTGGGCACATCCTCATGCGATGCCTCCCGCCATTAGCCAATTCATTCTTTATATTTAATGCCAACGAGGACAACAGACTGTGCATCGATCCCATGTTCAAATCGCCTGTACATATACCATTCGAAGTGGATAGAGCTAAGAGGAAATCGCTCATTCCGGTTGGTTCATTTTGATCACATCGAGTATGTACAGTCGAACAAATAGATTGGTACACAGACGCAAACATTGCAACTGATTTTAACAATGTTTTGATTATACTAAATGGTCAAGTCTTTTATATCATAGATTTCAGTTTGCCTTAAGTTTAAAAGGATAACCCGACTGGAAAGTTTTCCCTGTATTTTCCTTATATCTATACCTAACTATTGGTTTGACTGTACACCGCATATATCAGAAAAGTGTGGTCAAACTTAAGGGTGTGGTACCGACCATCAAATTGAACGTGAAAAAATATCAGCTGTCCCCTCAGACCAACAAAAAAAGAAAGACGGAGCACTCCGAACATCAAAAGTGAAGCCACCTTTTTATCTATGTGTGTGTAAAAAGGGTTACCATTTGTTAAAGTTTTTCCCTATAATTCGGGGAATAATATTGTATGGGTAGGATAATATTGTACGAGTACGATATTGTTGAGTATGGTATTATACCTCAATTGTTAAGGACTTCTATTCCGTAACATAAACAAAAAATTTGGCATCGCTATTTCTTGTAGCTACTATCCATTTACTTTTAGATTCAGTATTACTTGGAAATCTAAAATATAAATACGTAAAACAACAAAACAAGAATATAATTACTAGAAAAAAGAAATCAGAATTTAAATTGGTTTAATCGAATGGGAAAATTTGAAATCACACTCTATGGCAGCCCTCCCACCTTATGTCACTGCTTTCATTCATTCATTCGATGAGGTTTTTTGTTCCAAGTAACCTAAAATATTCGAAGTTATTTAAATTAAAAAACGATGTTATTTCAAATACGTACAAGTGAAAAGTGATTCCGTGAGACTTTTTATGTGATTTGCTATTGTTTTTACAAGTTTTCACTACACAGGAAGGAATAATTCTATTTTTTTTTATTGATGTTAACTAGACGACGACTCGTGACGTACTAGGAGCGATGAGCTTAATTTTAGTGTTCGGAGCGCTCCGTCTTCCTTTTTTTGTTGGTCTGAGGCTGTCCCATATAAAAGTTCAATACCTACTCGACCTACATGATAATTTTTTCGCGATTACGATGTTGGTCACATGGAGAAAGTTTTAAAACAGCCACTTTGGCAGAAACTTAATAGAAAAATATTATGAATCATCGTAAAATGTCACAAACTGACAATTCATAAAGATCTGCGTGCGATTCATATTACGAAATAATTCATTTGTTCAACAGTTTTCCATTAAGATTCCTAAAATGGTCCACACATTAAGAATTACTTTTGTGTCAAATTAGAGGAATTGCTAATGTTGTCGTTATAGGCCCCCAGTTTGATGGTTGTACCACACACTTATATTTGACCACACCTTTCTAATACGTATGCTGTATTGTGACAACTACCCATAATGACATTGTATTAATTGTTTATACTTCTAAGATAGCTTGATCTCTGCGACAGCTGTCAGTAAAATGAAACAAAGAATCAAATGAATTCAAATTGAATCAACTCAATTTCCCATTTGAATGATTGCTATCATCATGATTTGGATTGATTTTTAATTCATTTGAATTCAATTAAATTGGAATCAAATGAATTCTAAGAATGTCAGTTTGACATATTACGTCGCATAGATCAAGCTATCTTTAAGTATTATAGTGCCATTGCAGGTCTCAAGTTCATCCTCCAGCGAACAATTGGAAGCCATTGAACTGCACGATATGACTCATCCTGAATCACTTGAACAAGATGTGCTATCATCAAGCCTGTCTGCAAACGTGAGTCATTGTTTTTTACCCGACTACGGCGAAGAAAAAAGGAGGGTTATGATTTTGACCGGTATGTATGTAAGTATGTATGTATGTAGGTATGTAAGTATGTTCATCTGTTCCCTTCTATCTTCTAAACCAGTCATCACAATTTGACAAATGAGGTATCGTTGGAAGATTCTTGATCGTCCTCTGGTTATAGGCTATGTGACGTCACATTAAATTAAAAATGGCGCCATATAGACAGAGTCAGGAACTAAAAAAAATATTGTTTAATCGTACCATGTGGGTATCAAATGAAAGGGCTTAATGAGCACATTTCAAAAATATATATATTATAATCCCAAAAGAATTTAAAAAAAAATTAAGTAATAAAAACTATAACCCAACTACGACTAAAAAGGTATAAACAAGACACCACAGACAGACAAATTAAAAATCCGGAGTCACACGTAATTTGTTCGATTTATGCCCTAACACGTGTGACTCCGGATTTTTAATTTGTCTGTCTGTGGTGTCTTGTTTATACCTTTTTAGTCGTAGTTGGGTTAAAGTTTTTATTACTTAATTTTTTTTAAATTATTTTATCTCTCACTGCTGGGCTAACAAGCTCTCTAACAATGTTTTTCTTCACCATGTAACAGTGTTGTCCTAAGATTAACTTAGCTAGATTAATTCATGTTCTTGGTATGTTTTGTGTATGTCAACAGTCAATATCCAGAACCGCGACTACTATTGAAAACCGGGCACTAACCTCAATACTCCATAAGTTATTATTGGAAAATGTATTCATAATGTAGCTTATGCACAAGGGCGGATCCAGGATTTATTTCTGGGGGCATACCTGTGAGGGCCAGACAGACAAGAAGTGTCTACCATAACTTGTATTGCACTAAGTATGCTGTTTTTGGGATTCATTATTTTTCAATGAAGATAGCCTACTTCTTCAGCGTCATCATTGAAGCAATGTCTTGATAGATATGGATTCAGGCCGAGTCATTCAGATGATCCGATTTTATTTTACTTAAACCATTTGGGGGGGAGCACGTGCCCCTGTGCTCCCCCCTGGATCCACCCTTGTATGGTAATATGGTTTCAGTTGGATTTCGAGCAAAATAAGTAGGTTTAGGTAGATAGAGCAAGAAATTTGAGTGTAAGGCTTCAAAACTAAAAGGTTAAAAACACCATGAGAATGTTGGAGCAACTTCGTCCGCTATGGAATTGTTAAAAATGCAGAGTGTAGGTATCAGAAAGGTGTGGTCAACGTCAAATTATGGATGTGGTACAAACCATCAAACTGAAAACTTTCTTCATGGCACCAACATCGTCATCGAGAAAACATTATCAGCTAATTCAACACCTACTCGACCTATGTTAATGTATACATTTGGATGAGTAGATAAGTTTTTCTCGATTTATGGTATAGGTTATGGTTATAAGTTATGAAACTACCCCTGATAAGCAACCCCTTTAGTGTTGACAATTAAACAAGTAGGTACCTATTGTTTAATTGTTAACACTAAAGGATTCACTGCGTTAGTTTTTTAACCGACTTCAAAAAAAGAGGAGTTTCTAACGTCTGTATGTAGGTATATTCATCGGTTACTCCGTGATCATCGGGCCGATTTACTTGATTCTTTTTTCACTTGGTAGAGGCAGCTCGCGTGTTGGTCCCATATTTGGTAACTTTTGAGAAAGCTTCAAAAATACCTACATAATTAAAGTAGTTAATTCGACTTTGTGTGTGTTGGTTATATTATAAAACTTCCTGTCAGTGTTGTATACGTATCAAGTAGGTAGTTTTTATACGAATTAGTGTGGGGGAAGGACACAAACTAAAAATAAAAAATTAAAATAATTTTTACAAATAAAAACGAATGGAATAAATTCGGTTGTACTTTTAATGTTTTTGTTTTGAGCAGGCTACGTTTTTTATGTTTTTGTTTTGAGCAGGCTACATTTTTTATGTTTTTGTTTTGAGCAGGCTACGTTTTTTATGTTTTTGTTTTGAGCAGGCTACATTTTTTATGTTTTTGTTTTGAGCAGGCTACGTTTTCAAACGTTATGAAACAAGGTTCTTATTTACCTCAATTTTATATTTTTTCCATATTTTCATGTTGTAATCATTATACAGATTTTTCATAGCATCACGATTGGAGTGCGGGTTTCAATCTTATGTAATTTTTAGCTTACTACGAGTAGCTTCTGCTCGCGGCTTCGCCCGCGTGGTATTTCGATAAAAAGTAGCCTATGTCCTTTCTCAGGCTCTAGACTATCTGTGTACCAAATTTCATTTAAATCGGTTCAGTAGTTTTGGCGTGAAAGCGCGACAGACAGACAGATAGACAGACCGACAGACAGACAGAGTTACTTTCGCATTTATAATATTAGTAAGGATTATCAATTTGATTTCAGGACAACCAACAAGGTGTGAAAAGAAAGTCTACGATGAAATCAATGACTGCGAAGCTTCAGCAAAAGATTCGTTCTGTCACTGGACGAGGAAATATTATACGCGCGTCGTTGACTGCTGGCGATATTGTTTCTGTGGATGTCCAGAATCCATAGCTTAATGGTAATAAAGATACTCAACATTATCATCATTATCCCAATTTATTTGGGGTCGGTGCTATATGTTTTCTACTTCCATACTGATTATTTAATACAGGTACAGCCACATTTATTTAATTGTTTTAGTTATAATCTAACTAACTAGCAGTTCCCGCTACTTCGTACGCGTGACATTTCTCGTTCCCCCTACCCACCGCGTCGCGACTTATTACATCGTTTTTGCTTACCTTTCGTCTGAAATCGCGATAAAAAAATCAGCTGTTCCCTACATAATTTATGTTTGCATAACTCGTCAAAATGGCACAGATGACTTTATTTTTTTCGCGATACACCTTAAATAATTTAACACGTTCGTTTAACGTACTCGGCTACTTATCGTGCTTCACACGGGTACAATGGCGATATGTCACTCAAAAGATCGAGATTTCTCTGCTATATAACTGACTTAAATACTAATTATACCTAAGTACAAAAATCTTCCGGAATAAATGCTCTAAATGGTGGTGTGAACCACATCAAAATCCATCGCCATCCTAGAACATCTAATTGAAGCGGTCCCACAGACAGACACGAAAAGCTACTTTGTTTTATACCATGTGTATAGTTAAAGATGATGTCAATGTAATTATGTAACGTAAACAACAATAAATTAAATAGCAAAGTAATGGGGCAATAAATCAAGCATGACCGCAGTCAGAAGGAAATTTTCTTGTTTTTTTATCGTAAAGTAGGTATACAATATAGGTCACGACTCACGCTCATCATCTGGCTAGAGGAAACAGAAATTAGTGGTAAGTATTAAACTTATTTTCTTCTTCAAGAAAAAGGTTCAATTAAAAGAAAAACAAATGGGGTTACCTCAAATTTTATCTCGCTCGCAACATACTACTCGCGGCCTGAGTGAGAGCGAGACGGAGTAGGGTGCTGGCGGCTCTCACGCCTCGAATAGTTTAGGTAATTGCTTTTTACGGTGAAAATAAAACAAAATTATTAAATTAAATATTTAAAATAAAATAAAACAAGAACAGCTTTATAGTTCAGTAATTATGCAAAGTTTCATGATCTAATTTGAAGTATTTTTTTAATACCAGCGGTTTATAGTTCGCTTTAGAGGGTTTTTTTTCTATATTTTTTTTAATGTAATCGTGTTTTAACATAATTATATTTATTTCGCAGTATTTTCGACATAACGGAGGATCATGTTAAGCAATTTGGGGTAGTATAGGCTCTTAAATCAAATGATTCTCTGTCATCAAACGGTTGGGGGTAACAGTTTATCTGCAAGAAAAACAGAACAGAGGTAACTTTGGTTTTTTTTTCTATAGAGATATTTAATCACGTTTTCGCCAACCAGAACCTAGCATCAATCCTCAACTTTAACATATTTTTTTTTTATATGACTACTGCTGTATTTTCGGCATAACGGAGGATCATGCTAAGCAATTTGGGGTAGGGTAGGGCCGTAATAAGGTATATCAATCGTAAAGTCGTAGATTTCAAAAGCATCTTATGGTTATAAATTGGTAAGCAGACCAACGGCAAAGCTTATATAAACTTAGAAAGAGTCGAGTTGGGTAACACTATTGGCTTGAAGTAGCAAACAAACCGCCACACATTCTCCAAAGTAAAAACCGGAACGTTGCTAGCTTAGATACATACTTATTACCGAAACTTTGTGAAATGTTATAGTCCAAATTGTTTAGTGGAACATAATGGAAGATCATGTAGCCATTAGGTTGACCTACTTTGACAATATTAAACCACCTCCGAAGTATCCAAAAAATTTGCGCTGTACTGCGTTGCTGTGTGCTGTCCCATGAAAACGTTTTTTCCTTTCAAAAAAGGAGAGGTTCTAAATCCGCCTAAACGTTTTTTTTTAAATGTATTTCCATCGATATTTTCGTCTATTGTGGACCCATTTTGAAAATTCTTTTTTCATTTGGTGGAGGAATCTGGTGCGGTGGTCCCAGTATACATTTTACTAACTATGCTTTGGTAGCTTTTGAGTTAGCTTAAAAAATACGTATTTTTCGTACTTAGTCTATGTGGATGATGTTATAATAACTTCCTGTCACTGTTATTTACATAGCAGGTAGTGTTATTCGAATTTATGTGGGGTAGATACTACACACAAAAAGTGAAAAATAAAAACTTTTTAGATTTCGCAGTTCATCCCTTAATAAAAGTTGTAAATTTTCATGAGTAGGTACCTACTACCTATGTCCTCCTCCTCGTCTGTCTGTACGCGATAAACTCAAAAACTACTGCACCGATTTTCATGCTGTTTTCACCAATAGATAGAGTGGTTCTCGAGTAAGGTTTTAGTATACATTTATAATAATCGACATCCACGCGAGCGAATCAGGCATCAGCTAGTATTATATATTATAGGTACTTATCTAAAAGTGATGACAATAAGATGTTTTGATCACATTCTTACTTTGCTCACCACGACCTTGATTAGTAGAATTTTAAAAAATTAGTCTATTTTACCATGCGGCGACCAGCACCCTAATTGCGTAATTCGCGACCAATCTGAATTAATTGGAATCTGTTCGAAACAACTGTCTAATCCATTGTTTCATAAGTTTTTAAGTTACGTCGTTGAGCAGATTTTTTTCGAACGTTTATTTTTTTTCGAACTTATGAAGCAATGTATTAGGCATTTGTTTAAAACCGGTTCCAATTCTAGCCCATCGTGCATTACGCAATAGGGTGCTGTATACTTCTCTAGTAGCGCGTATTATGGCAAACGAAGCTAATTACGATCCGCTTGAATGAAAATTACTACCTTCCGATAGTGCGGCAAATCGTAACATAACAAAACGCGATTAGACGTAGGTTTAAATTATATGTTACTTATGAAATTCATTAAATGTGACAAATTATAATAGAAAACAATAATTTCAGACTCGTCCTACAACCGGACATTTACATAAAATAAATTCGATAATGATTTTCCGAGTTACCTATCATAATCAAACCAACAATCCTACTTCCTACTAATATAATATTATAAATGTGAAAGTTTGTGTGTTTGTGTGTTCATGTGTTTGTGTGTTTGGATGTTTGTTACTCAATCACGCAAAAACGGCTGAATGGATTTGGATGAAATTTGGAAAACAGATAGTTTATGACCTGGATTAACACATAGGATACTTTTTATCCCGATATTCCCACGGGATCGAGACTTACGCGGGTGAAACCGCGGGGCGCAGCTAGTAATGTATAAAAACTTTGCTAGCTCTATCTCAACGTTTTTTCTCGTTTTCCAAGTCCGAAAAAATAATAAAATAAATAAATAAAATACAATGAACAAGTTTTTCCACAAAAAACTCCCTCTACTAAGAACTTGTATCTACATATTAGACCTACCGGAGTAGATAATAATTTTAAAACCTACCTACAACCAAGCAAGCGTTCCTGAAACTCCATTACTTTTTCAGACTACGCTATAATATATAGCGTATAGCATATAGTTCATAGCACAAAAATATCGCTAGCCATACATTTTCAATAATAGGTACACAGTATAGCAAAGTGTGAACGTGTTCTAAATAAATGTATGGCGAACGATAATGTTGTGCTATGAACTACGAGTATATGCTATTATATTATAGCGTAGTCTGAAATGAGCTCACTGTTTTTATCCTTAACCTCTAAAAAATATGTAGGAAACACACTACCTGAAATTAGGTATTTTGAGTAAGTTCAGAAAAAGAGCCACTAAATAGAAATCTAATAACAACATCACGCCTATAATTCCCGAAGGGTTAGGCAGAGGTGTAAGTTCCTAGTGTATACACCCATACTTTTCGCCAGTTAGCTTTCGCCCGCGGCTTCGCCCGCGTGTTATGTCGATAAAATGTAGCCTATGTCCTTCCCTGGGAGGCCATCTATCTCCTTGCCACATTTTATCGAAATTCGTTCAGTGGTTTAGGCATGAAAAGGTAACATACAGACAGACAGAGTTGCTTTCGAATTTATAATATTAGTATGGATAAGTCCCATGTAACAATAGGGGGCGAGCCTATTGCCATCAACAAGCCACAAATCCAGACTACGGGCTACTTCTGAGAAATCTGATAAATACCTACATAGTAAAATAATTGTTTCATCTAATAATAACTTACTTGTAATTGGTTACTGTGTTTCTGTTAATATAAATTCTAAGTACAGGATATTGTAGCATTTAAAATCCTATATGTATCTATAAGTATATTATGGTTTTAATGGGCAGGTAGCTGAATCTCACTGAGCTTATGTACCTACATAATAATCATAGATATAAGAAAGAAGTATTCAAAACTTTATATTTTTATCGGTCGAGGGCACACAATATTTTTTGTCCGTGAACAATATCTTATCTATCTATATATATATATATCTATATATCTTAGAACGTGATATTCAAATCCATATACTAGTGTAATTAATCATTTTATGTCATAATATTAACATTTAAGTAAATTTATTTATTCCACGCGGTTAGATATTACTTATACAAAAACAACGAGTTACGAAGTATGTAGCCCGACCATTGGTAAACACAAAATAATAAACTAACCAGTAAAAGAACAAGGCAGATATGTAAATTATATTCTGTGAGTACAGCTGTGCTTATACAATAACTTGAAATTATTTAAAATTACCATACATTTTTGCATCAAATTATACAACCATCCAAGCACCGAAATAATGATTAATAAAGAAGAAGTTTCAGAAGATATTCAACGAACGAAATCGAAATACTATATGAAAGCCTTCACTAACTGCAAGAAACAACCGTTGAAAATGTGGAGTCTTATTAACAGTCTGTCTTGCAATAAATTAACCGAGAGAGCCGTCCCGCGGAAACTTCAATCAGCAGGTGGCCTTGTGAGCGATCCAAAGGAGATTTGTGAATGTTTTAACGATTTCTTTGCAAATGTTGGCTCGATACTAGCAAATCAAATTCCCATACAACATCATCCATCAGGCATTCCTTCGACGGGTTTATCTGGATCCCACACAACTACACTTGGTAACCTAGAACCCACCACAACAGACGAAATTCTCAACATTATTAATAACCTAAATAACAAGACCAGCTCTGGTTTAGAAGGTATCACCACGAAATCATTAAAAAGCGTTGCAAACCTAATTCTCGAAGAACTCACAAGTTGTATAAACAAATGTATCGAGTCAGGGACATTTCCAAGTAGTCTTAAAATTGCAAAAGTCACGCCTATATTTAAATCTGGAGTTAAATCAGAGCCAGGAAACTATCGTCCCATCTCAGTTCTCCCCGTGCTGACAAAAATATTTGAAAGGGTTTTGTACTATCGCCTCGAAAAATACCTGATCTCACTAAACTTCTTCTACAATAAACAATACGGTTTTCGACCAAAGTCGAATACACTTCCAGCGACCATAGACCTGGTAACAACTATAAAGCTCAATATTGATAACAAACAAATCGGTCTAGGTGTCTTTATTGACCTAAAAAAGGCGTTTGATACAGTCAGCCACGAATTGTTATTAATCAATGAAATTGGCATAAAAGGCCTTGCCCTTGACAT
Organism: Lithophane leautieri; assembly: GCA_949152455.1. NCBI lineage: Eukaryota > Metazoa > Arthropoda > Insecta > Lepidoptera > Noctuidae > Lithophane > Lithophane leautieri. The sequence goes on along the minus strand of OX424458.1, from coordinate 13,688,186 downwards.
ATTCAGGTCCTACCTGTCAAACCGTTACCAAGTAGTGAAGATAGGGGACACTCAGAGTAATCCGAAAATCATAACATACGGTGTGCCCCAAGGCTCAATTTTGGCTCCTCTTTTATTCCTCCTTTACATAAATAATGTCCACCAAATTGGTCTTAAAGGGAACCTAACCCTATACGCAGATGACACATGCCTATTTTACTTTGGTCACTCCATCGATACAATCATAAATGAAGCACAAAGCGATTTAGATTTACTTAACCTTTCGTTTCAGCAAAACCTTCTTACTATAAATACAGAAAAAACTAACTATATAATATTTGAAGCAAAGAATTAAAAAAAATACGATTATTTCCCACTTAAAATAAATAATAAAACTATAAATAGAGTAGATCAAAAAAAAAAATAGGGCTAATCTTAGATAGTAAATTGACGTGGCTACCGCACATTTAAAAAATAAAGTCTAAACTACAATAACTCACGGGAACCCTTCGAGGTATCGTTCGGTGCCTACCACGCCAAATTCGATATTTAATCTATTTCTCACTCGTAAAGCCACACATTGACTACCTAGTCGAAATATGGGGTTCAGCCGCAAACACACATAAAAATCTACAAAAAACTGCGCAAAATAAATTACTTAAAACGTTATTCAATTATGATTATCTCACCCCAACATTAACACTTTAAAAAGAAACGAAATTAATGAATATTACACAAACATACATTTCTAATACATACATACTGATACGAAAAATACTAAATAAAAGTATACAGACAAACATTACCTTCACGAAAAGAAAAAAATGCACAAAATGAAATTGAGACGTGAACAAGACTTACTACAACTATACCCACCCCGCACAAACTATGGAAGAAAAAGTATTATGTACGAAGGATCTAGATTATATAATAAATTACCTAAATGCATCACAGAATCCAAATCCATGACTACCTTTAAAAAGCTACTCAAACAGTACATCATAAAAAATTCACATTCCATACAATAAATTCGAGCCACATCCAGCTACGCTTATCTGTGTTCAACGGATACTTGTTTACTTTTGTTGTAATTGATGTATCGAGCGAACATTCATGTGTTTTTCTGAATCTACTCACAAAAAAAAATTCTACAAATGTCTAGTTTTTATAAAACACCCAACATTATTGACATTATGTTTTAGTTTTAATTTTTCATGTAAGTGAATTATTGTATTCTTATGAGAATAAATTTATCTCAAACCGCAATACTGAATTAATTCTTGTTAAAATGGACTTCAATTTGAGTAACCGGAAACATACTAACAGAGCAAGCTAATATAGAAGCTTGTAAAAACACTTCATACATACATTATTTATATTTGTGGGTTTATAGTTTATAGTAACTAAAAAAATCGCAAGTAGGTACTTGGCGCAGAGCAGCAATGGCGCAGAGCAGGAAATAATACATGTTCACCTTAACGTATATATGAAGAAATATAAATTCACTAGACTTACTTTGATGGTATTCACAACCGACGTTTGACGAATATAACGGATTTTGCAAACAGCAGCGACGTGTGCTCCAACACTCGCTGGTTGTTGACACTACACTGAGTTTGCATCCGCAATCGTAGCATGAATAGCTCGCCAGTTACCACCACTATTGTGTCAAGGCACCTCTCGCTGCAGTCTGGTGAGAGGCACTGCTGCGAACACTTCGACCCATCTCTGCATGTGCGTATGGATTGAGGAGCCACGTCTCTATATTACGATATTAAAACGCGGGTACTGCCAATATTTAGTAGTAAATTGTCCGATTTTGTAGCCGCGATCCTGGAATTTGTAGTAAAACCCTTAAAAAGTTACAGGGCATTTAAGGTGGCTACTCAATTCAGACGTCTGGAATGTTTATTTTATTAATATCTTTTGAAATACTGAATGTGTAAGATGTTGGAGTACGCCTCAGACCAACCAATGGTTGGTCTGAGGAGTACGCCAATATTTAGTAGAAATTTTTACTAAATATTGATGCTAATGTTATCCGTATTGTTGAACTACTTTAGTAGCTACGCGCATATATTTTATTTGGATTTAAAAAAATCTAAGTATTGTAGCTATCTCAAATTCATCCGTACAAAACCCATTTTAGTTGTATAGATTACCCAAAAGTACTAAATTCTACGAAATTTTCAAAAAGATCTGTCGGCTAGTTTTCGAGTTCTAAGGTGGCTCCCCAATCCAGACGGTTTTAATAAAATATGTACGTAGCTACTAAAGTTGTTCATCAAATTTCTACGAAATATTGGCGTACTCCGACATCTTACACATTCAGTATTTCAAAAGATATTAGTAAAATAAACATTCCAGACGTCTGAATTGAGGAGCCACATTAAATGCCCTGTAACTTTTTAAGGGTTTTACTACAAATTCCAGGATCGCGGCTACAAAATCGGACATTTTACTACTAAATATTGGCAGTACCCACGTTTAAATATGAGACGTGGCTCCTCATCCATACGCACACATCTCTGCGACTTTAGTTTTGTTACTCTGACCTCAAAATGTTTTTATGTGTGGACACGGATGTCATTCCATCGCGTGGAAATTTTAATACCGAAGGTCGGTCCTTTTATGCAACGCAAACAGTCGCAAAACGATTAAAATCACAAAAAAACACCTGCGATTTTCTAAAATAAGCATCATTTTGGGAAAGCGCCAGAACACCAGGACCACCTGAATGTGTGTTCTTATATACAGGGTTACTGGTAACTCGACGTATTCCTTGCAGGACGTCATAGTAGGGTTAAAATGCAACAAATTAAGCCACCAAATGTTCTACCGAAATTCAGTAGTTTTTGAATTGCAACTTTAATCGAAATCGTTAGAGCCATTTTTGAAACCGTGATTACAAAATATAAATACATGTATGCAAATATTGCTCATTTTCTATTACCTATAGGACAGGATACATGTTACTAGTTGGCCTTGGCCTTAACATTATTGGTTAATTGGGTATAGTTGTCAGCCACACTATCGAATTAGGTCTAAGATCTGTAAAAATAGTCGCAAAAAATACATAAGTAAATAAATACCTATATTATTTTTCTAATAACAAAATCGTGTCTAGGACTAGTTAGTTCCTCATCGTTACGAGGTGGTACCTACTTACATTTATATCTAATAATAAAAACTTGGTTTTTGCATTGTAGGTATATATTTTTCCGCTTTGTAAGAATAATATAGGTAATATTTTATTAAGTACCTATAAAGAGCTCATTCTATCGAATTTGTAAAAATGACATCTGTGGAGTCTCGTAGACCTAATCTAATCTACTGTAGTTCATTATAATCTGTTGATAAACTCAGACTTCTGATCTTTGTAAAGTAGTTTGTAAGTACTTAGTTGAATAGGTGCATTTAACTCGTTAGTTCTACCCTATACTAATGTATGAGTAATATTCATTAAAGTATTTGTAATCACGTTCTTGGTTTCTTAAAGCGGGTCTAACGATTTCGATGAAAGTCAATATAGGATTTAAATAAAAGAAAATTTTAAACTCATAAATAAAGTACACTTTGTAGACAAGCTTATTACAAATTAGAGGATTATATCCAAGATAAGAATGCTTGGAAACATGCTGGTCTTGCTCCATAGGTTGATTTAGAGTCTGGACAAAATCAAACTGGTTGCTTATATTTTAGTTATTTAATTTATTACTTGTATGTCATTCATTTTTACACTCTGTGATTACATGAACTCACAAACTGACTTGTTAAAAAAAATGTTAGAAATATTATGATATCGTTTAGTTTTACAATGTTTGTGAATATGTGAGCACCATGTCTATCTAGGTATCTATCAATTAATTTATTTGTCATTGCTCCATTTTTTATTCTTTTTACCTATTGTGGTACAGTGAGTAATCTTATTCTAATATGATCGCCTTCACATATAATATGTAATTGATGTATTCAAAATATTGTAAAACATTTTAAAAGAGTAACAGTGGAGTTTCTTGCCCATTCTTCTCCATGCGAATAGTACCTTTTGGAAGGGGCAACTAGAATCAGTTCTATTTTTTAGTTTTTTTTGACGTTCAAAAGTGCATTATAGGTCCCTATTTGAAATAAATTATTTGACTTTTGAGGAGTTTACGGGGGCTAAAAATCGATATACCTAGGTCTCATATCTGGGAAGATTCGTTTTCCCTATTTTCACCCGAGCAAGGCTCGGTCGCCCAGGTAAGATACTCGTACCTAATTATTTACCCATTCTTTAATGTGTGTATCTTTCTACACTCTACAGATACCATGACCATGCTTTCAACAGTTCCAATAACTATTTTATTAGGATCATCAAAGCATTAAATTAAAAATTTAAAAAACCTCCGACGCAAACAAACGCCTCTAAAAAGAAAAAAATAATATATAAAACTTAAACAGGGTCAATCCCTTAAAGTTTTATACAAGATGTTGGTAATATTTTGTTCCAAGCGTCGCCGTCGTCGCGTCGGGGGACGGCTAAGTAGTATATACCTAATACCTGTTTATTTTATATCATATTTTGCTTACTAACATACGAACCTAGTTTCATTCATTATCTACCCACCTAGTTTCATTATTATTCAGTATCTTACGAGGCCTACATCTTGCAATTGTTTGAAGGTAGCGAACGAGTAATAACTCACGAGCGCAAATCGCGCGGTGCGCGGTATGCAGTGCGGGGAGCGTCACCAAGTGCAGCAACCCGAACGTGCAGACACGTGAGGGCAGACTTCGTTGATGGTTGTTTCTATGTTGCGAATTTTTCTGAGTAAATTAATTAAGATTTCGACTCAACGATTTTATATTGTTGTTTTGGTTTTAACCTACGTTGCCTACGTAGCTTACTTGTATTTAAAGTTCGCACTTTTATGATTTCTAATTTTATTGTATTCTGTTATTCTATTTATCTACTGTAAGTACGAGTACTTTGCCGTCTCCCGACGTGACGACGACGGCGAAATAAAACAAAAATTTAAAAAAACCCCGACACAAACAAAAACCTCTAAAAAGAAAAAAATAATATATAAAACTTAAACAGGGTCAATCCCTTAAAGTTTTATACAAGATGTTGGTAATATTTTGTTCCAAGCGTCGCCGTCGTCGCGTCGGGGGACGGCTAAGTAGTATATACCTAATACCTGTTTATTTTATATCATATTTTGCTTACTAACATACGAACCTAGTTTCATTCATTATCTACCCACCTAGTTTCATTATTATTCAGTATCTTACGAGGCCTACATCTTGCAATTGTTTGAAGGTAGCGAACGAGTAATAACTCACGAGCGCAAATCGCGCGGTGCGCGGTATGCAGTGCGGGGAGCGTCACCAAGTGCAGCAACCCGAACGTGCAGACACGTGAGGGCAGACTTCGTTGATGGTTGTTTCTATGTTGCGAATTTTTCTGAGTAAATTAATTAAGATTTCGACTCAACGATTTTATATTGTTGTTTTGGTTTTAACCTACGTTGCCTACGTAGCTTACTTGTATTTAAAGTTCGCACTTTTATGATTTCTAATTTTATTGTATTCTGTTATTCTATTTATCTACTGTAAGTACTTTGCCGTCTCCTGACACGACGACGGCGAAATAAAACATAATATATAAAACTTAAACTGGGTCAATCCCTTAAAGTTTTTGTATAAAACTTTAAGGGATTGACCCTGTTTAAGTTTTATATATTATTTAACTTAAACTGGGTCAATCCCTTAAAGTTTTTGTATAAAACTTTAAGGGATTGACCCTGTTTAAGTTTTATATATTATTTTTTTCTTTTTAGAGGTTTTTGTTTGTGTAGGGGTTTTTTAAATTTTTGTTTTATTTCCTGCATTTTAAATTTGAGATACTTTTAAAATTTTTGATTTGTTTTATTTCCTGTTTTTTAAAGTTTATAAGTACAAGCTTTTAAAATTTAAGATAAATGAGACTCCTGAGCGAAGATGTCTACGACGCGCCAAGAATGCGCAGTCAACTGCAGTCTCGTTTAAATAAGACTTCAGACGAAAGATCCAAACTGTACGTCCTCCCGTACAGTTTGGATCTTTCGTCTGAAGTCTCATTTATTAAAAAAAAATGTATAAACACTATCATCGTATTTTACCATTGCAGCATTGTTTCGTTTTCGTAGTATATGGAACATACTACAGCATCCATACCTCACTGTATTCAGCACCCTAATCTATCATATCAAATCGTACTCAGTCAATCAATTCACGTTACACATTCATACACGAATTCGCCACAAACGGTAAGAAGTACCTACTACATCGCATACCAAAATTTCATATCAATTGAACGAGTGAAATTCAATAAAAGCTCTTTCCTACTCCATCATTAGACCCGTTCACAATCTATCTATAACCTATTTATTGAGACCATTCCAATGAGCCCAAAAACACGATACCGGTGCTATAAGTTAGTGAGGGAGTTGGGGGAGTGAGGGGTATCCTGCGAATTCCAGGTGTTGCTGCAGCATCAGTTCATGGTTACTATGTTCTTCTAATATCATTGAAGTAACAGAATACTAAATTTCGAATCGATCAGACCTGTGGAAGATGCACACATTCATTCATCAACTAGAAAACAGCTGATAATCTTCAAACGGCTGAACCGATTTTCTTGAATTGTAGCTAAGAACACTGTCGATCAAGACACCTTTCATACAAAAAAATAATAATCAAAATCGGTTCAGCCGTTTGGGAGCTACGATGGAACAGACAGACACACAGATACACAGATACACACGTTAAACTTATAACACCCCTCTGTTTTCGTCGGGGGTTAAAAAGGCAAAACATCAGGAAATTAGATAAGTAGGTAGGTACATAATTGTACATTATCTATGTAGGGGAAGTAGAGGAAATGTAGGTATGTTATCTATATAAGCAGTACATAGGGGAAGTAGACGAAATGGCGGTCATCGTATTATATCTTGAAAACTACTGTTCATAGGAACTTGTCATGCTATCTGATGCGCGGGAGAAGGCAAGCCTGAACAGGCAACAAGAAGAATCATCAGTCAGCTGTATGTTTGTTATCAGCCATTGTGGTCTAATTTCTGGCTAGGTGTTTCTGTCTATATGCTGAATTTTGGTATTTATTTATTTTTAGTTTCATTATTCTTGGTATTTAAACAAAAACTTGTAAACAAAGTTGTTACATTTATTAGAAAAACTTTAAAAAAAAAAATTGACCGACTTCAAAAAAAACAAAACAAAAAAGGACTACTGTACTAAAAACCAAAAGACAAAAGTACTTCTTTAATAATAAGAGAAAATAAAAAAATTACTTTAATTTCGGAAGTCGGTGTCTTTGCTTTTAATTTTAGTTTTTGGCCACCGACTTCCGAAATTAAAGTAATTTTTTTATTTTTCTCTTATTATTAAAGAAGTACTTTTGTCTTTTGGTTTTTAGTACAGTAGTCCTTTTTTGTTTTGTTTTTTTTTGAAGTCGGTCAATTTTTTTTTCTTAAGTTTTATTATTTTTCAATTTTTTGTGTAATTTGATTTTTGTAATCACCATGGGTAGACCAACTAAAGGAGCCGCCCGCATGAAGAAAAACAGAATTAAAGAGACTAATACCTACTGCTGAAAAAGAACGCCTATCTAAGAATCGAAAACGGAGTGCTATGTCCGGTTCCCAAGAATCACCGTTAGCTTGTCATGCTAGGTTATCTCAGATGAGAAATTACATGCATTCTCATTTGTCACAGGAGTCGCCAAATGATAAGATCTGCCGACTCAATCTTATTCAAAAACGATTAAGTGGCGAGTCGTCTGAACAGCGCAAGTATCGTTTAGATGTTATACGTAACCGGCTGGCTAATGAGACTCCCGTGCCTTCTCAAGAATATAAGGGTGAACACTATACATTTGCTTACACTGTATAGTTCCCCTCATCATCATATTATAAGGTGACCATAATCAGATCTGTAATGTCACATACAACCTATATGGTTGTAAAGTTCTTATCAATATAAATGAATTAAGTCCAAACACAAGGTAATTACTGTGAACCGTTGAGGAGTTCCGTTAATCGTCCTTCGTCTTCATCATCAGACCCCTAACGACAGTCACAACCCATCAAAGTGTAAAGTTTTTATCATTACAAATTAATCAAGCCCAAACACGAGGTATCTGCTGTAAACCATTGAGGAGTTCCCTTGACTGTCTTTCTGCTCCATCATCAGATCGACTCCAGACCTTCATAAAATTGTAGTGCTGTAAAATACTTAATGAATAAATTAAGGAATGCACTAGTTGCCCTTACGATTTTTGAAAGTTCCCCTCGATTTCTCTAGGATCCCATCATCAGATCCTGACTTGGTGACAATGGGACCACCTCAGAAGTATAAGCTTTTCCACAAAAAAATATTTTTTTAAATCGGTTCACAAACGGCGGAGTAATCGGTGAACATTCCAAACATAGTACCTCCTCCTTTTTTGAAGTCGGTAAAAAATAGGAGGATTCGGGACAAAATTGCCTCGAATAGTGTCATTATGAATGAATGTATGTAGATACAGGTTTGTTTTTATACAAAGATTTTAATAATATAGTGGTCGAGCGGGACTCTTTTTTTATTAAAATAATTAAAACATATCTTCGGGGTTTTTTTTGTAAACCCATTTTGTCAAGAAATTTACTATGAACTAGCTGAGCCTCGCGGTTTCACCCGCGTAAGTCTCAATCCCGTGAGAATAACGGGATAAGAAGTATCTTATGTTCTATTCCATGTCATGGTCTACCCTTGTGCCATATTTCATCCAAATCCTTTCAGCCGTTTTAGCGTGAGAGGGTAACAAACGAACAAACTCACTTTCGCATTTATAATATTATTAGTTGCCCGACCCGGCTCACACGGGTAGCACTAAGTACTTATCTACGGCGCACCTACCTACCTACCCTACCTACCTATCCTACCTACCCTACCTAGGTAGGTAGGGTAGGTAGGTAGGTAGGGTAGGTACCCTACCTACCCTACCCTACCTACCCTACCTATCTACCTACGGGTATGTTTCCTAGGCTTCCAATATATTAGGAAAACTCTGATAGAGTCTGGCAAACGAAAGTTGATGCTGAAAACACGCGCGAAATTTAAAAATATGAGACTGTTTATCCCTGTACAAAGTGCGATATCACGTTTTCTTATTTGAAATTTTATTTTATATAAATTAAATTAAATTTCAATTAACAAAACGTGTTATCGCACAATGTACCTACAGGGATAAACAGTCTTGTTTTTTAAAATTTCGCGCGTGTTTTCAGGATCAACTTTCGTTTGCCAGACTCTAGTTCTGTGTTGACTACTTTTTAATATTTATTATATTGCAATCTATGTTTAGACATTCAGCAAAATAGTTAGTTTGTTGTCAGACTTGTGCAGTTAAGTACATGTCTATTGGTAAGTCCGCTTTTCGATTCAGTTTATAATAATACCTATATTAATATATCCTGAGGGTATGTTCTTTGAGCCTTTGTGGCATAGGTAGTTGGTTCATCCATAAGATTTTATGCAAATATCTATGTTAGGATGTGTTGACTACTTGGAATTAGTGAATTCATTCGAGTATCAACCTGCATGATTGGTCAAGTAAGTCAAGTGAGCGGACTTTGAATTTTTTTTGAATCTCTATGTTTGGGCAGCTGCCTGACCCCCTTAGCGAAGCCCTTGGCGGCGTCTTTAACCAGTAGATAGATACGAGTTTTAATAACGATTTATGTTGGTACATAGGTACTGTAACAATTTCATCTTTCTTTAAATATATTGATACTCAAACGGTATCGTAAAGTACCGTAATCTACAAACCACACAAACCTGTCACTCAAACATGTTAATATAAGTACAAGTACATACCTAATAAATATCAAGTACCGGGTTTTAGTTAAGATATTGAAACCTTAATAAATGTATTGTGCTGTTTATACCTATAGGCTACCATTAAGTATTATTTCACTACGACCCAAGCTACTCTTTTGAGTTTGCTTGAAGTCGGCACTTATGGTAGGTTTTCCTATTTTTCTTAAATCACGTACCTAGCGTAATTTAATCAAAGTTACGAAAAATTACGAAAAAAATCGAATGAAAGGCCCTCGTAGGCCGTTTACCCTAAATAAATTGAGATAAGTAATGGGAGGTAAAGCCTCCAAGTTATATTTTGTTCGGGGCCTAAACCAGCCACATTAGCAATTCATCTAAAAGCAATTCATTTCCTGAATCCCAGCTGTCATTAGCAATTCCTCTAATTTGACATAAAAGCAATTCTTATTTAGTGGACCATTTTACGAATCCCCATAGAAAACTGTAAAACAGATGAATTATTTTGTTTTAAGAATTACACGCAGATCAGTTTGTAACATTTTATGATGATTCATAATATTTTCATATTATGATTCTGCTAAAGTGACCGTTTCAATACATCTCTCTCCCAACTTATATTTGGACCATCATAATATCACTTAGAAAGTTTGATTCAGGTAAAATTTAAATCCATTATCCTGTAAATACATCATATTCGTCACTGTCGTAAAACATATTTTGATCAACATACTGACAACTTGATCCTGACTAAACCTGAACCTAAACTGCGTACACAGATAACTATATAAAACTCAAAACTCAAAGCATTTATTTCAAATAAACCAATTAAAGGCACTTTTGAATTGTCAAGGGGTCGGTCAGTCAGAAAGATAAAGCTAGTTGCCCATTCCAAAGCGTAGGTTCCTATGGAGAAGAACGGGCAAGAAACTCCACAGACACTCTTTTGAATCGAAATATTGTTACAATATATTGGTTACATCATTCATGTGAGTACAATGTAGAAAAACGCGCACTTTAAAAGCGTCCGTAAAAAGATAAAAAAGAAACAAAACAATTCAAAAATTAAAATAAGCCGTGGCAGCTAAGAGGTGATCAGTCCCTACTGATGGCGCCCATTACTATTCTGCGTACTATGTATGTTATACTAGTCTGCGTAGGTACCTATTGCAAAAAACATGCAATCGAATTTTCGAATTTCGCGGTCTACGTTATAATAAGTACTTACCTTTAAATAAGTATTAGAAAATAAGTTATCTTAACTAAAATCAACCACATTTGTATTTATGATATAGCTACTTTTTAATAAACCTGTCTTAAAAGATACACCGATAATACTTATTCTTCTACGCAACAAATACTCGACTAAACACAATTAGTTTAGTTTATAAAGTCTGTGCTCTATACATTGTTGCCACACGTCTTGCCACCTGTTGCCACCTGGTGACCTTCCACGCCGTTCAACTTTGAGCTTATAGTCTATGGCGATAAAAAAAGTGATGTGACCGCGACCACTCTACGTATTTAGACGATTCGAAATCGATGGTTTAAAAAAAGTACTATTCATAATAGCTACTAGTAAGTTTCAATAAATGAGTATACTGCCAAGATTCACCACTAGTGGCGCTAGTAGCAAAAACAGCATAAAAATCCAAAATGTTTAATAAATGTCTTATTCAAGTTTTATTTCTATCTATTATATACCACTGCTTGTGCTGATGGCGCCATTTATGCTATCGCTCCGCGTATAAGTAGTGCTAGATTTAAGCCAGCGCGGGCCTTGAAGCAAATTCTAATAAAAGGGTTTAGATTGTAAAGTTGAAAAGTAAAAAAAAAAACAATGCTTTTACAAAATAGTTTCTTTCTATAAAACACAAGCCAAATCAAAGTTTATAAACCAAGACGTAGAAGTTCTTTTCCTCATGTTCCTTTACACTCAAGTAGGTACTTGAACCAAATTAGTTTCTTCAAACAATACTAATTACAATGAGTAGGTACTTTTGTAAAAACCTACAGTAAGTAATTTATTTTTCGCCTATCTGGTGCCGGCAGTGATTTAAGGAGAAAGCTTCAGGGTAGCTCACGAAATTCAAATTTTCTTACGTTTTTTTGCAATTTTCTTGATCTAAATATGATTCGCGGCCGTAACAAACGTGGATTTACAGATCATTAGAATCAGCAATTCAACTCTCTAAGTTCATGTATTCATTTTTGGTTGAAGCGTGCCTCTGTTTGGCAAAAAGTAATGGAAAATCTTTATTTTGGTTCTTCGACGTGGTAATTAATTAATTTTGTAATTGTCTATAACTTCGTAGATACTCGTACAGCTTATGCGCGATATTAAAAATAATATAATGTTATTTACGCAATGTAAATATGCGAACAATAAACGCACCAATTTTCATGTTTGTAAATAAAATATGTGTTGTTTTCCATATTTTTCGAAGTGTGAAAACTACTGTTTCTTGTGCGGTGGCATGGTAGAGGAGCCGTGACCGTAACCTACAGTTTTATGATCTTGAATGACTGACAGCTACATCTAGTGAGGAATGAATGAATCAAGATCAGCCTAGACTAGCAAGGCAGACAAACATTTCCCTTGAACCAAAGCTATCTAATAAGTCACTAATAGATGGCACCAAACGGCATGAATATTGCACAGAGTTGGTTTATGAAATATGTACGAACCTACTAGGTGGCGCTGACTATATATACGGTAATAAAAAAATAAAAATCGGCCAAGTGCGAGTCGGACTCACGCACGAAGGGTTCCGTACCATTATCTATATTATAACAGAAATACATCATCTGTGAACAACTGTCTAACTATCACGGTTCGTGAGATACAGCCTGATGACAGACAGACAGACAGACGGACGGACAGAGGAGTAATAGGGTCCCGTTTTATCCTTTGGGTACGGAACCCTAAAAATACTGTCTGGTATAATGCCACAGAAACAGAAATAAAAAAAAGGAATGCGGTAATTCGATCTTCAGTTGTTTTGTCGAGTTCTAATCTAATTATTTATTAGTTTCTAATTTACAATTTTAAATAAAATATACAATCTATATGTATAAAAGGAGAAACTGACTGACTGACTGTTGATATATCAACACACAGCCCAAACCGCTGGTCCTAGAAACATGAAACTTGGAGGGTGTGTTCTTTGTGAAGAGTAAGTATCCACTAAGAAAGGATTTTTGGGAATTCCACCCCTAAAGGGGAAAAATAGGGGATGGAAGTTTGTATGAAAGTCCGTCAGTTTTGAAGTTAGGATCTTCAAATTTTGATTTTAGACTGACGATTGAAAATTAATCAATACGTATCTCAACGTTTTTGATAATTCTACCCCCGAAGGGTTAAAACGGGGATAAAGTTGAAAATCCTTAATTTTCGAAGAAAAATCACTACTATCTAACGCAACGGTGTTGTTAGAATTTCAACCCTTAAAGGGGTGAAAAGGGGGATGAAATTTTGTTTTTAATTAAAGTTCTTTATTTTTTAATTTAAAATCACTAATATTTCGGCTTATGGTTGGAAACTAACACAACCTAAATATTGGTTTTTGTGTTTGTGTTTCAAAGCATGCATCAAAAGATCTTTCTTATGGCCTTTAATTAAAGTTCTAAAACTTACTCGAAACATGAGAGTACATCTCAGAGGTGAAGTTTCTGCCGGCAGATTTGCAGATCTTCTTCTTCAAATCGGAAACGGAAACTTTCCACAAATAGATGGGTTGATACAAATACCATACGAATTATGTACTGTGGTATCAACAGTTGAGGGACTTGTAGATAAAATTTATCCTGATATTAAAAATATTAAAGGCAAACCGATGGAGTGGTTATGCGAGAGAGCCATTTTGACTCCCAAAAACGACCAAGCCGCTGCGATCAACGAAATGTTGATAAATACATTCGAAGGCGAAGAAATGATTTACAATTCTGTTGACACCATGGTCGATATGGACGAGTCGGTTAATTATCCTGTAGAATTTTTAAACTCTCTTAATCCGCCGGGTCTTCCGTGTCACAGACTTATGTTGCGTGTAGGTGCTCCTGTCATGTTACTTCGAAATTTACATCCTCCAAAATTGTGCAATGGAACTAGACTCCAAGTAACAGCTCTCCGCCGCAATGTTATTGAGGCGAAAATACTAACTGGATCTGCCAGAGGAGAAACAGTATTCGTGCCGCGTATACCATTGATACCAAATGAACTTCCGTTTGAATTTAAAAGATTGCAGTTCCCAATCAAGGTTTGTTTCGCGATGACTATTAATAAGTCACAGGGACAAACTCTAAAATTTGCTGGAGTTGATTTGCGGCAAGACTGTTTCTCCCACGGCCAATTTTATGTGGATTGCTCACGTGTTAGCTCTCCAACTAGCCTGGTTGTTTTAGTGCCCGCTTCCGAATTAGTGAAAAACATCGTATATAGAGAAATACTGTGAAGGATTTAGGTAGATACCGGTCCTTTACAGCAGGTATTTCTTTACACTATTCCTCAAATACACACGTAGTAGAGGACAATTAGCCATGAAGAAAGGTCTATTGTTATTGTTATAATACCTAATTCATAATTATCTAGAAAAAAAGAATTTATACTCTACGCAGACGACGTAAAATAAAATAGTAACGAAGTCAAATATTACATTGAATATTCGAGTCTGATGTTGAATATATAGTTTTTAGAATTTTTGGTCTGTTTGTTTGTATGTACCTATGTTCCGGCTTGCACAAACACGGATGAGCGGATTTAGATGATATTTGGCACACAGATAGTTTATAACCTGGATTAACCTATAGGTTATTTATTAATCCCGATTGTACGTTCCCGTCGGATATTTTTCGACATCCACGCGGGCGAAGCCGCGGACAAAAGCTAGTCTAATATAAAGGAAGGGCCCATAGGGCGTCAAAAAATTCTTCCGCATCGCTGTCAGTGGGCAAAGTACCCAAAAGGCTGGCAGCATTACCACGTTGGATGGCAATGCTGATTCTATGCCCTAGAAATTGGCCAGCCCTCTGATCACGTGAAAAGTCGACCAACGGCTCTAGTGTTTCAACCCCAAACGGCTCAAAGATATTGCTACCACCTAACAATAAGGTTGTTATATTTGCGCCGTCTGAAGTTTTCTGCACCTGCAGCAGCCGCCTCAGCACAGCCCGCCGTGCTAGGAAGATGGGATGGCGCGAGGGTGTCGACACAGGTTGCATCCCACACCAAAGGCCTACCCAACTTCCAAGGCATTATGGTCATTCCGTCTGTTCCCTTCCCATCGTCGCGTGCCAAGCCATTGGGTTCTGCACAGCTGGCACCCCGGTGGTGACAAGAGCACGACGGTTGATGTCATTAATGCTTGCGTGCCATGCCAACCGACCAGCGCTTTTGCTACAGAAAAGGCCATGGTGTCCGAGGCGGTCAACTGCTTCACCGCACTGACAGCGATGTGGCGCCCCACAAGGAACGCCCAAACGCAGACTTGTAGCGAGCCGGAAAGTGGTGTCACCCAGCATAGTGCCTATGTTGGGTGACGGTAGCGCCTGAAGCCAGAGGCCCGACTCCCATTCTCCCACAGCCAGTAGGCAGGCACGCTCAGCAGTATTGGTGGACGTATAAATGAGGTTATTCCGTACCAACCTGCAGAGCGGTTCATCCCACTGTCTCTGGAAGAATGGGTTCTCGGGTTGCTCCGTATCTGGACAAGCCACTTTCCAGACGTTCATCGCATCAGTCAAACACGGCACTTCAAAGTCAACCTGAGAAGGTTCTTGTAGTTAACTTTTCGGTGCTGTGGACCGAGTATAGGAACGCCGAATTAAAAATTAAATGAATCGTTATTTTAAAAAGTAACTACAAGCAAAAAAAAAAAAAAAATTACTTACACAGATATTTGTATAAAATGAGTTTATCCCCCGCACCCTACCTAATACACACCGTAATACACGATCAATCTGAATTGGAATCGATTTGAAACAAATGTCTAATCCATTGCTTCATAAGTTGGAAACAAAAATCTGCTCAGCAACGTAGGTAAATAACGCAATGAATGTTGTTGAACTGCCATAATGAAACAAATTAGTCGTAATCGGTTACGAAAATAAGTTACGCAATTATTTCAAAAGGAGTAAGTATAGTTATCGTCAAGACTGGACCAAAAATTTCAATTTGTTTTACACGGCTTTAAAAATCAATTACATAAATCAGAGTTTATTATAAGTACAAACATTACAATTAAATAGATATCTATTCTTTCAAAAAATATGTAGGCACGTAACCATTAAATTGGTGAATCTTAGATCGCAGTCCGGGTTGGCTTCCACGCAACACGCGCGGTAGACGCAGCACGGGCTGCTGTCCGACACGAAGGCACGCTTAGCAGTCGATGTTTTCTGCCACGGAGATAATATTATTCGGTGTGTAGAGTCGAATCAGCTCATTAAGGATGTCAGGCGCACCCGTCATACCCTTCCACTCTTTTAGCATAACGCCTACCTGGCCACATGTCCTTCTGGTCTCTAGCTAATAATATCTTACCAATGACTATAAAGTGGTTTACTTCTCTTTGTATCTTATACATTATACAAAAATAGGTATATTTTACAAATCCATAAAGCTCTTTCAAATATTGGGTATGTAGGTACTTAACATGACATGAGTACATGACACATTATCAAAACTTTTAAGTAAGTACCTTCGGATAGGGCGTAAGTACCTACTTCTACCTACCTACCTACTTACTTCCTGCACATTCGATGATCTGAAGAACTACACACACTACCTACTTACCTACTATAAGGACAAAAAGGAGAAGAAGACCGAAGTCCTCTTAAGGTTACCTACGTTTTATAATGATGGGTGCCCACAATCATTCATCATAATTATAGCCAAAAGACATCCATAACTGGACAAAGGCCTACCTACCCCAAGCGTCGCCACATCAACAGTAGGTATTGTGTTCTTGCATCCAGGGGATTCCTGCGGCCTTCCAACGCTACGCCGTGCTGTCCGGTACGCGGTCGTCACTCCAGACCCTTTCGGACCATTGTGAGTGAGGAGTGACGTGTGTGATTAGCAACACTAGATACTCCACGTTCTTCCTGAAATTCATAATGCCTTTGCCTTATAAGCTAACCACTCTCTCATCGGGCCCGCATACTTGACTTTTCATAAAGGCTCCCAATAACAGGCGCGATATCGCGGGCGCGACAAGGGCTGCGATGACCGTCGCGCCCGCTATATCGCGTCAGTTTGCACGAGGCTCAAAACGTTGTCCACTCCGACTGAACGGACACAGATCTTAGAAAGGGCTTCATCCTGGCGATGCCTTCATGTCAATAATAATAATCACATTTCTGGTAGGTACGTACCTACGTGTGGTTCCAATTGGCCACAACGTGTTATCCTTATTATAGAACATAAATTGGTGGCATCCCGACGGAGAGTGGATCGTGGATCAATTTATTCAATTGAATGCACTAGCCTAGCATTCTGCGCACAAGCGCATTGCGCAGTTCTCTCGTGTCAATCAGTAATACTTAAATTAGAACTAAGTAGGTACAGTCCGGCCCTCAAGTATTAACGAATCAATCATTTCATTCATTTTAAGGCCGTACCCTACCTCAGATTTTATCTCGCTCGCACCATACTACTCGCGGCCTGAGTGAGAGCAAGACGGAGTGGGGCGCTGGCGGCTCTCAAGCCTCGAATAGTTTAGGTCATTGCTTTTTACAGTGAAAATAATGGTACTTAAGATATTTAAAAAAAATCAAAAACATAAGACCTGCTTTA
This sequence comes from Lithophane leautieri, assembly GCA_949152455.1. NCBI lineage: Eukaryota > Metazoa > Arthropoda > Insecta > Lepidoptera > Noctuidae > Lithophane > Lithophane leautieri. Next base: position 13,670,551 of record OX424458.1, on the reverse strand, counting down.
TAGTTAGTTCAGTTATTATGCAAAGTTAAGGTGCCTACTCTATTTATTTTGAAAATAACTCTGCAATTTCCGACGCAATTTCCGCATAACGACTGGTGGCCGTCCTGCTATCAAGAGGAAGCGCATTCCAAAGAAAAATGGACTGAATATGAAAGGAAAAATTTACAAAGTCAAAAGTACGAGAAGGACAGGAGTAGAAGATTGTTAGAAGAACGCAGATTCTTAGTGTGTGAAGAACATAGTTATTGGAAGTGAGACACAAGATAAGAAGGAGGAGTGACAGGAGTGAGAGAGTTGAAAAGGGAGAAAAGCGTGGTCCAAGCGCGCAAACTTCTTTGGCGAATGGACATCCATTTGAGCTCAGACTTAGTTCGACACATGGTCATATTTTCTGAGGTTGAATATGAATCGGATACAATTGTTGAGCAGTCTGTCGATCTTATCCAGCAAAAACGCATTCAAGTCAAAGTAGCACACGTCACCATAGTCGATGATGGGGAAAATCCATAGTTAAAAGAAAAGAGATATGGTAATAGAAAATTTATCGGTAAATTGGACAGACAGACGAGACAGACTTTAAACATAAGAAAGGAGATATACGAGTACCCACCCGGTAGTAGAAAATGTATCGGTAAATTGGACAGACAGACGACAGACAGACTTTAAACTTAAGAAAGGAGATATGCCCGGTAGTAGAAAATGTATCGGTAAATTGGACAGACAGACTTTAAACTGCATGATTCACCCAACACACATGTGCGTCATGTTCGTGAATGGGCGCCATCAGTAGGGACTGGTCATCTCTTAGCTGCTACGGCTTATTTTAATTTTTGAATTGTTTTGTTTCTTTTTTCTCTTTTTACGGACGGACATTGTACCTACTCACATGTATAATTTCAACATGAATGATGTAACCAATATAATGTAACAATATTCTGATTCAAAAGAGTGTCCATGGAGTTTCTTGCCCGTTCTTCTCCATATGAACCTACGCTTTGGAATGGGCAACTAGCTTCATGTTTCTGACTGACCGACCCCTTGACAATTCAAAAGTGCCTGTAATTGGTTTATTTGAAATAAATGCTTTGAGTTTGAGTTTGCGTCAGCAGGGCTTGACGGTTATTAAGTAGTTGTTACCTTAATCTAGTCAAATCAGGTACTTCTACATTGGTCCCAATCACAAGCTTCGTAAATGTAACAGATGTCACTATCGAACAAACAATATTTTAATATTAAAATAACCTCACAAAATGAATAATCTAACAAGTGCATAGTATGATACCTACATCAAACACCCGATAAGATTTCTACAAGGGGCACTTGTTATTTCACACGACTTTAACATTTTGTAGGTAATCTCAAGGGGTGTAGTTACAGAATCACTTTCAAGGGGTGTAGTTACAGAATTACCTTCAGTTAGGTACTTACTCATGTCTCAAGAATTGTGTAGAAGTAGGAAGGTACATTTCCTGGTGCAAAGTACCTAACTTTGTTTTCGGACTTGGTTGATAGATGCTTATCAACCAAGCCTTGATTTAATTTCTATGATTGAGGCGTTTGAAATATTAAAGATTAGCACTTTCCAAGGTGTTATGTAGGTATAATAAAATTTTATAGGTAGGTACTGTCCTCTTCATTCTCATTTTCATTTGAAACAGTTGGCATATTTTAGGTCCTACCTACTAGTACTTCGTTTCAAATTTAATTGTCTTGAGATAAAGTTAACTCATTGTCATTGGGATTATGAAGACTTCAAGCACTACCATACTTACCTACAAATAACATACGACACTACACTGTAGTGGGTGCCCTACCTACCCATAGGTACCTATAATGCATAATTATACAGATACCTACCTAAACTACCTACGTCATTGTGGGAGCGAGAAATGCACCACCGGGGCGCAGGGTTTCCGCGCAACGAAGGGAGCAATATTGATGTTTATATTTTTAGATTAGTAGATTTGGGCGGGCCACACCGCATTTCATAAATCCTACTTCACTTTCGTAAATTTTGTATGAACCATCGCGCAGTCTCAGATGATTGTTTCAGCTAATTCAAACTGCGCATAAGTGCGATAGCACTCTATAATTGAGTAACACACTATCAATCATTACAATAATGATTTTATAGGATATTGCTAATCCTAATACCAACGTGAATACCGCAATGAATGTTGTTGAATTGTCAAAATGAAAGAAATTGTGATTGATCGTGTGTTACGCAATTAGGGTGCTGTAGTAGGTACTGTTTTTCACAAATCGGGTAGCTTGTGACTTGTTTGCTAAATCATTTGGTCAGCCGAAGCCATTCGGATCGTCTGAAATAATAAAAATAGTTAATAGGTAGATAGGTGTCCATTTATTCGGGTTCAAAAATAATATTATACTTCCTATAGAAGACTCCATTTTAAATAAGATTAAACATACAAACCTTTTTACAGTCCGTTCAACCGATTTTGACTACTATATCGTAGACATAAGGAGGGCATTTAAAAGAAAAAAAATTACACAATACCAACTGTCTACTGCAGCTGCCATTTGTCATGCCACCAACGCAATAGAAGTCCCAAATCGGTTGAACGGACTGTAAAAAAGAGGTTTATTTAAATGTCTAATCTTATTTCAAATGGAGTATAGGACATTCGCGAATGCATCATCCTTAATACTCGTATCTACAGATGAGATATACTTGTTTAAAAAAAAAATGATCCTGCTAGGCGAAATCCTAACCTAACGTTTTTGTGCAAAATCGTTGTGTTGATCATAATTCAATTACAAAATTATAATCATTTAGAAATCTGTTTGGTGGGTGCACTACATTGGCCTGGTATACACCAAAGTGGAGAGGAGAGATGTGTTTGAATAAACCAATCCGCTTTCGTTTTTTCCACATCTCTTCTCCGCGTAGCTTGGGTAGAAATGGATCAAGCGGAGAGAGAAGTCTCATTTTTCTATAGAATTTTGTGCGGCGAGCGAGCAAGCGGCGCGGCACACAGTGGAACGAATGTATGGGAGCGGTTGGACGTAGACATGTCCGAAAAAAAAGAGTAAAATTATGCCAAACTAATGATGCCATCTTATTCGATTACTTAATGCCTTCATAACTTGTGGTGATGAATTTCTTCATAACTCCCATATTTCGGGAGTAATTTGAGAAAATGTGAAATTTTACTATGAAAATGAGTGTATCGAGCTCTCTCCCTCCTGATTCCGGGCTTGTTTCAAGTAGCGGTCTCTAATATCATAATGCTAATACTAAGAGCTATATTTAATACTAAGACACATAGTGCGCCAAATGTGCACTTTCTGGGATAAAGAGTGATGTTTATTTTATAACACAATTTTTTAATTTTTTGTTTATTTTGTTGATTAAAACCGTTTTTCTAAAGGTTTACCTTATTACAATAACATTTCTGAGCAGCCAATTAGAGAAGATATAAGCTAATTAGGATATATAATTAGGGACTTAAGGTTTACATATAAAACTGATGCACTAATGATTACTGATAAGAACATTGCTATTATTTAATTACTAAATGGCTCTTAATACACTAATTTAGCATGCATCATTTACTAATTATCACAATAACTAATTACCTTGCAATATTTAACAAAGGATACCTGGGATACCTGGATTTTATATAAATAGGTCACTATTAGTAACTTTAAAATCAGTGTTGATTTACACCTCGTTGTATCCAAGCTAATCTCGCAATGTATTTTCCAAATTTTAATACAAATCTTGATATTCACGTTGCTTTATGCGCACGCGCACATAAAGATTTACGCGACTTTAACTATTTGTTCAGTGTTTTAAAAGATAACAGTTGTGTTCAGTTATGTGAAAGTGCTGAAACAAGTTTAAAAGACTGGTGTCGTCGATTTTGCTACCGCATTTATGCAAAATGGACACAGTCTGGAAGAAGCACAGATAAGTTTCGGAAGAAACATGAGATTTGGCTACAGGCTGCAATTCAATGGCCGGAATTACAGAATGAAAATATGGAACCTTCTACAGAAAATATAAGTGACGTCATCGAGCCCATAATTTCTCCTGCTAAATCTGATGCTTCAACTTGTACACATCCTAGTCCTCGTAAATCTTTTGATGACCTTAGTAACCGGCAAAAAAGAAGACGCACCACTGAAGATAGTCTTTCATGCAGCAGTAGCAGCGCTGAAATTATGTTTTCGGCCGAAAGGGCGCTTCAAAAGGCAGGACAAAGCGATACAGCTTATGTTATGAAATACTTGACGGAGAATCCAGAAGAGGCCTCAAAAATCAAAGCCTTCATTGAAGGTAAATCAATTCAGGTACGGGAAATATCCCCTTTGAAGGCATTGGCTCTTTATGTATCGATGAACTTATCGAAATGGCGCTATAACACTCTTCGGGATTTCAACACTCAAGAAGGAGCTCTTCAATACCCGAGTTACTACATGTTGGTTAAAGAAAAAATTAAGTGCTATCCGGCCAAAGAAGATCTCACAGTTACAGAGAGCTCTGCAAAAATCAAATTACAAGCCTTGATGGATTTAACCTCAAGAAGACTTATTAGGTCGTTAGAAACCCCTGTTGATCCCAATCAACAGCTCGTATTGACCAGCAAATGGGGTTTTGACGGATCATCTAGCCAAAGCATTTATCATCAAAGGACGAGTGAAGATGAGCAAATCGATCTTGCTAGTAATTTTATGATTAGTCTTGTACCACTGCGGCTCGTCTCAAAAGGTGTAACAATTTGGGAAAACGAGCGACCATCTTCCACTTCATTTTGCCGGCCAATATTGTTTAAGTTTATAAAGGAAACCAAAGAAAATGTGCAGAGAGAGATGGCTGAAATCGAAGCAGAGATTGAAGCCTTAACTCCATCCACCATCACTGATGGAATTAGTGTCAAACACCAACTGCTGTTGACAATGATTGATGGTAAAATTCATTCCATTATATCCAATACAGCAGCTTCAGTGTGTGACATATGCAAGGCTTGTCCTAAAGAAATGAATAATTTAGAGTTAATCAAAGATAAACACGCAAACGAGGACATGTATAAATATAGCTTAAGCACCCTTCACGCTTGGATTCGCTCAATGGAATGCTTATTACACATTTCCTACAAATTAGACATAAAATCATGGCAAGTAAGGGGTGATATAGCAAAAAGGCAAGTTGATGACAGGAAGAAAAGAGTTCAAGAGGCTGTAAGAAGAGAAACGGGCTTACTTCTCGATGTTGTGAAACAAGGCAGTGGATCCACCAACAATGGCAACTCGGCAAGGAGATTTTTTGAAAACTACACTAAATCTGCTGAACTGACCGGAATAGATGCTATGCTTTTAAGAAAAATCTGTGTGATCTTGCAGTGTATTTCATCAGGAGAGAAGATCAACGTAACTAAATTCCGAGAGTTCTGCTTTGATACTGCTAAGCTTTACGTGGAGTTATACCCATGGTATTATATGCCTTCTTCACTTCATAAAATTTTAATGCATGGGCCAGACATAGTTCAGAACATGTCAATTGTGCCCATTGGTTTTCTATCCGAAGAGGCATCTGAGGCTAGAAATAAAGATTTTAGAAAATATAGAGAGGGGCATTCTCGAAAGCATAGCAGTATCTCATGCAATGAAGATATTATGCACAATCTTTTACTGTCTTCTGATCCACTTGTTACAAGTATCCGTCCAAAAGGAAATAAGTTTGTAAAAAAATCTTCTTTTAAGGAATTTTATGAGCTTACGGATTCTGAGAAAAGTGATATCGAATTTGTTAACATAAATGATTTAGCGGACATCGATTCTGAATTTGAATTAATTGATGATGATGATGATGACGAAGATAATTAAATGATGTTATTGTTTTAAAATGTGTAACTTAGTAAATTAGAGCTTACATCTTAATTATTTATTGTACTTTTAATGAAACTAGGTAATTTATTATCAACTTACTTAAAAGTCATACTCTCATCAGTTCTTGTGAATATTTTTGTTAATATATATTTCTGTATATATATAATATATTTATAGACCTCTTAATAAGTCTGTCTGCGGTTTAAAGTAAATACAAATGGGGAAAAAACGTTTTTTTTTTTAAATTTTCATTTCCTTTTATCCCAGAAAGTGCACATTTGGCGCACTATGTGTCTTAGTATTAAATATAGCTCTTAGTAATAGCATTACGATATTAGAGACCGCTACTTGAAACAAGCCCGGAATCAGGAGGGAGAGAGCTCAATACACTCATTTTCATAGTAAAATTTCACATTTTCTCAAATTACTCCCGAAATATGGGAGTTATGAAGAAATTCATCACCACAATTTATGAAGGCATTAAGTAATCGAATAAGATGGCATCATTAGTTTGTCATAATTTTACTCTTATTTTTCGGACATGTCTACGTCCAACCGCTCCCATACATTCGTTCCACTGTGCGGCAGAGCGGAAAGTGTCTTTCGGGCGGCTGGGCGGTGCATGAGAGTCAAAATGGCGGGTGTACCATAGCGAATTAAATAATACCAATTACCAAACAAATGTACTACTTAGTACCTAGCTCTAAAAAATTTGTACCTCCTTCAGAACGAAATTATTTCGAAATTAAGGTACACCCGCCATATTGACATCAAGATGGCGGGTGTACTAAAATATTTTATTATTTAACCATTACTCATAAAATGTATTTACACTAAAAAATTGTAGCTAAAATGTACCTCAAGTAAATAGAAACACACACTTGATTAGTGGGATAGTTCCTGAGAAATAAAACAACCGTGTCTCGGTTTACTTATGTTTATTATTATGTATTATTGATCTAGGTACATATTTATATATATTTTTGGGATAAATCTTGAATGGGGGGTGAAAAATCACGTTTTGCGGTAGGACTCAATGTAACGCACTCAAAACATCGTGCTGATGGATGGATTGAATAGTATGGAGGTCATGGAAGTGTTTATAAATTGTGTGTAAATTTTGGGTCGGTTATTTTACCTACGCGGTCAAAATGTATGAAACAGCATTTCATTCAACGCAGGGGGTTTCAGAATCATGTACTGAATCCATGGTAACAGGCTTCGCGTCGATGTCCCTGACACCCTGTATAAAGGGTGTAACAAGACCTTAACGATGCCAAAAGGTACTTGTTCTCCCCGTCATTGCGATTATTTTGTTGTTCTAGACTAGACCATACCTAGGAACCTTCTAGTTACGGAGATATTAAGAGTCAAAGTTTAAACTTTTTCACGTTTTTTTTTTTTAATACATGTTTTTATTAACGTAAGATTTTTACTGTAAACACTTCCATGACCTCCATGCTATTCAATCCATCCATCAGCACGATGTTTTGAGTGACTTACATTGAGTCCTACCGCAAAACGTGATTTTTCACCCCCCATTCAAGATTTATCCCAAAAATATATATAAATATGTACCTAGATCAATAATACATAATAATAATAATAAACATAAGTAAACCGAGACACGGTTGTTTTATTTCTCAGGAACTATCCCACTAATCAAGTGTGTTTCTATTTACTTGAGGTACATTTTAGGTACAATTTTTTAGTGTAAATACATTTTATGAGTAATGGGTTAAATAATAAAATATTTTAGTACACCCGCCATCTTGATGTCAATATGGCGGGTGTACCTTAATTTCGAAATAATTTCGTTCTGAAGGAGGTACAAATTTTTTAGAGCTAGGTACTAAATAGCACATTTGTTTGGTAATTGGTATTATTTAATTCGCTATGGTACACCCGCCATTTTGACTCTCATGGCGGAGCACGCGCTCGCGCATCCGGCAGCCTTCTCCCCCCCGCCTCGCACACCCGAAAGCGGCATTAGATTGACTGGCTCGCTCACAGCTCACGTCTGTTACACAAAGCTCACATCTCTCCGCTTTGGTGGAAATAACCTGCCAGCTTCGCAGCACATCTCTCGTCTCCGCTTTGGTGGATACCGGGTCTTATTTCGTCAAAATGTGAAGAACTTGGTCAGGACAAAGGAAGGACTAGCAGGGATTACAAACATTAAAATAAAATTATTTTCACACAGGTAAAAAGAAGTTTTTATTTCTGAGAGTGTTGTTTACAGAACTAATGATTTTATTACAAATAAGACTTGTTAAAACATACATCAATTTAAGTATAATAAAAGAATCAACATTCTTTATAAAATACACAATCAATTGGGGCGTAGGAACTTGCATATCATTTCCATTTTCTAAAACATTAAATTGCACAGTTGTATTCAATTTTGGATATCCAAATTGTATAAGAATTAGTAAAAAAATACACAATCATGTTGTAGGAACAACCAAAAAACTCGTAACACAATATATTATTAAGAATAATTAAAATATCACATTTTTGATCTATGATACTATGCAGTTCCAATAAAACCTTCCCCTGAACATTACATTCCAATGAAGATGATAAAAGTGCAGAGATGTAATCTGCCTTATAAAGCTTCTGCAACAACAATTAAAACAAAACTCTTCAGTTGTACAGACAAGAAAAAGTTGTGATGGATATGTGGCACAGCTAGAATTAACATGCACTACGTAAAGGTGTGCCACACTGTGCAGCTGCCGGGTGTTTAGGCCTGGCTCTCATTGGTAGTGGTCTCGATGATGGTACCAGCAGGCTTGGTGGTGGGTTTTGGCTTGGCCTGTTGAGTAGGTGAGGCAGCAGTGGCTGGGGCCTCTCCCTCCTGACCATTCTGACGCGGTAGATTGACGATAGGCTGCCCGCCAGTTAGGGGTTGGCCCTGACCCGGTGCTTGGCCCTGACCCGGAGCTTGGCCCTGTTGGAAGTTACGTGGGCGCACGCGACGGTAACCCCCGCGGTTCATGGGTCCTGGACCGCCACCACGGCGTCCACCACGGAAATTGCGGCGGAAGTAGCTGAAAATTGAAATATATGAGCATCTTCCTATTTTGGAATGATTATATAAAACAAACTACTCTCACATCTATGACCCCCTACCTGCGCTGTTGAGGTGCTCCGCCTCCCTCCTGACCTTCATCACCCTGTGCACCCCCCTGGTTGGGCGGGGGCCCACGACGTCCCATTCCACCTCTACGTGGAGCGCCCTCCCCGCCACGTCCGCCACCTTGACGGGGATAGTACCTGAAAATTTGTTTAATTAAAACAAGAGCAGATACAAAACCAGCTTGGAAGAGTCCACTGAATATTCACTTACTGGCGATGGAAGCCGCGGCGTTTATCAGCTGCGTACGGCGAGCCCTTTACCGGCTCACCGCCGGGACCAGTCACTCCGGCTGCTTCATAGCCTTTCTCCCCGGCAACCACGGCAAACTCCACCGCCTCCCCGTCGCCGACCGAGCGCACAGCCTTGCGAGGGTTGTTCCGGGCGATTGCAGTTTGATGCACAAACACATCCTCCTTGGTGTCATTCCTTTCAGGGACAGAGATAGAATATTACTAGTCTAAAAATAGATCATTATTATGAAATAGTGCAAAGTAGTTGCTAAACTTACCTATTGATGAAACCATATCCACTCTTCACATTAAACCATTTGACGGTTCCCGAAACTTTCTCAGCTGAAAAAGAAACAAGTTGTTTTAAATGTAAACAAAAAATTTAGATTAAAGAATGAAGCTGTATATTTTCTTACAATCAGCTTCATTCTTCCATTAAAATTCTTTAATTGCAATGAAAGATAATCAATTAACAAACTACACCTACATAATTATCAGGTTGTATATTAGGTAAAGCCTTTTGACACATTAATAATCATAGAGTATTGTGATTAGTTATGAGATAGAGATTGGTCACTTCAAAACCAGTACTATCTGGTGCATAGTTTCCAAAGAAACCGTACAGCTGTGACACCCGTTTTGTTGGGCCCCTGTTGTTGATGATAGTATTGTGATATGTTTGTATTTCATAGTATTTCTCTAAAAACTATGAAAAAACAAAGTTATTATTGCTGATTTTTATTTTATTATTAAATTAAATTAAAAAAAGTGACTAAGAAACATCATATCTTTTTAAATCCAAAGATACCACACATGCATTTGTGTTGAATTTTTTTTTCACTCCTTATTTTCTTCTGATACATTACTAAGTAACATGTTTCACAATTGGGTACAAAATAAAATAAAAACTGAGATTTTGTTTTTGCTTTGACTCCGTTGAATATAATATGTTGGCATGTTACACCAGTAACATGTCACAAAAACAACAAACAAAGAAATGTCATTCCTTGTTTGTTTACATTAATAAAAGATTAAGATGGCTGGCATAGGAAATGTTTAAAAAAAATCACAATTATATTATTTGAAATGTGAATTGCAACTGATAGGGTGACTAACAACAAGTTTTGTTATTCCAATACTACCTAATTTCCGAGACTTAGGAGTTCTATTGAGAAGAAGAGGTGCTAAAATATTTTTCCAACTGTTTATTTTACCTTGTACAAATAATTTATAATGATGTTATTTCCCAAGCGGAATATTATTATTTAAAGGAGCTGCGAATTAACCCATTAAATGAATTATTGTAGCCCTTGATTTGTTGTCATAGTGCAGTCATAATGTAGTCATAGTTGACATTAAATAACTTATGGCTGATTTTACCATTGTTAGATAACTTGCTCTAGGATTCTATTTATGCTTATAAAACCTGTCAAACATAATTATAAAGTTTTTCTTCCGATAAAGATAACAGAAAATTGAAAAGTCAGATCTTTATTTCAATTCCCCAAAGTGAACCTTTGACTAACATTTAGTATCAAAAACCATCTATTACCACTGTAAGGAAATACTATAATATGAATAAGTATGTGCAAGAATATCCATAACTTAATAGTATAAAACTATAAAATTCTGAAATGTTATCTGCCAGCAGCCATTTACACCACATTCAAAATCAAAACATACTCTAAGTATGCACAGCTCTATGACCGAAAGTCTACTCCACAACAGAACTAAGAATTTAAATGTGCGTTATGTTTAGGATGCATGGCGTTCGACGCGGCCATCGATTAATGTAGACACAGGACTTACGAAATTGGTAAATGACACCTACATGGGCAGAGATGATGTCAATATTATTTTTAAAGTTAGGTGAGCAAGAACATCATAATCGTAACGTACATTCGCAACTAAGAAAATATGAAAATTATTATGGCCAAGCAATTACACAACTACGAAATTCCAATAGGAAAAACGCATTGATGATTGTGATTGATTTCATACAAAATGGTTGAAGCCCGGTCCACGACGCCACGCCGTCCTCCATTCCGCCGGCGATATTATTGATTCGTTCGTTGTTACTCGTAGATACATAGTTCTACAGAGGGGTCAACATACGATCAATAATGCCGCCGAATAGAACGCCCACTTTAAAAAAATCTAATAGTTAAAATGGATTATTTATATTTAAACGTAGCGATCCATTATATTTATCGCATCGCAGAGATAATATGTCAAAAAAAAGTAAGAATCCGCAATCTATTGAACATGTGCTTTTGATAAATTTGATGCCGGGACACGCAAAACTAAGATGGCGTAGCGGCACTTACCAATGACCTGCTTTTGTTTAGCCGCTTTAGCTTGTTGCGGTTGCTGTGGGGGTTGTTGCTCTTGTTGCTGCTGCTGTTGGGGCTGCGACTGCGGCGCCTTTTCGGTATCAGCCATGGTGTAATTGGCGAACGGCGATGGTGGCTAGATGGTAAATTCCTCCACGACCTCTCCTCGATGTTCACCGGTCTTAGTCGTCGTTACAATTGACTATGACTATCAGTTGAAGTTAGGTTAGAGCTTGGACCGGACTGGTAGATTTTATCGATAATACGAATTACTAAAATCGCCTTCGAATTCGCAAAATGAAATAGCAAAAGTTTTATGGCAAATTGGTTTATCAAGCCGAATTAGTTAGTTATTATAACAAAAAGCAAAAACTAATTCGGTTTGACTATTTCTAGTTAGTCGATTTTGTGATAATGTTTTTTAATTATAATCCTAGTCATGAAATTTAGTTTTATCTGATTTTGTAATTATCAGGTAACTTTCATTTAGGATTTCTGAACAGTGAATACTAAATTAATACAGTAATTCACTATTTTACTGGAGAAGCTGTCAAACCGCCATTTATTAGATGGGTTATTGACTAATGAAAAACCGGCCCTTATGAGTGATGCGATAAGGTAGCCTGCGAAATTAAAATTTTCTTACGTTTTTTGCAATTTGTAGGTCAGTATCAGGTTGTATGTTGATTCAAGTAATTATGATTCGCGACCGTAACAAATACGGATTTAGAGAGTCTACTGCTTAGTCTGTGGGGATAAGCTAAGTACAGCTTGGCAAAAAAGAGTTTGGCAAAAATGAGGGCGCCACTACCGCATTTATGTCACTTCAAATGGGAAATACGTCAAAGAATTTAGACCAATAGTGAATAACGCTGCTTGTACTGACTCAAAACCTACTAGCACTTGTCGGCAAAGTAGTGCCAACATCAAAGGTTTACATAACTTAAAGTAAAATATTTAGTTTCATCTGTCACCGCATCATACTCTTTTTTGCCAAGCTGTACGCACGTGGAGACTCGCTGATAATTTCAAATTCTGTATAGGGACGTGTGATTTTAATTATTATTGCCAGCGAGTTGCTACCGACTAAAATCACTGCGTGTGTCCTAGCATTACAGTAATTGTGTAGAAGATTTAATCGATTTGGTAAAATCTTTAAATAATATTTATCGATAATATTAGTACACCATTGAATACTCTAGTTTCTAATTGTAATTGTTGCCAGGTGAAAAAAATCGTAAACACCACAGGTAAGTAATAATGGCCTGTTTACTATTAAAAATCGTATCACTCTAATCTAAGGTAGAAACCCATCGTTCATTGTAGTACGGTAAAGAGGTGTTTCTTTTATTTTGAAGCGGCTAATGCCACAAGCATTTTTCTTTTCAAGGGAATCCTGAAGGAAACGGATGTCGCCTACGTGTCACATGCTGACATACCTATTGAGATAAATAAGGACGTTTGCCCTGAAAGGTGTGACCAACAAAAAAAAACAAGTCTGCACCATGGACTTGAGTCAGAATTAAAATTTTAATGTTACCAGATTAATTTTATGATACCTACCAAACAATAATATTATTTTGATTATTTCAAAATGTACACATTGTAAAACTATTAGTAAAATTATTTAAAACTAATCTAAAAAAAGCTAAAAAAATTATAATGTTACTTATTTTATTTATAAGTTACTTTTGATTTTACTTGAGTTGGTGGAATATTTTCTAGCAATGTTTCTACCATCTATATAATTTATATCTTTTGGCAAGAGAGCAAAAGGGACAAATAGCCTCGGCTCGGCTATCTCTCTCGGCTCGTTTTGCCTCGGCTAAGATAGCCTAACAAAAATAAACATAAGGTCCTACAGTTATGGTTCATTTTTGTATGATACGGTTTTTGGAGAGCTCGGTTTTGTTTTTTAATGTCCATGGTCTGCAGTTCTGCACAGTAGGGTGGAGCGAATATTTTTTTTTTTAAATTTATATTTTCCTGTATTCCCAATCACTGATCTGGGAAGTAAGAAACATGTACGTAAAAAATCAGACTGCTAAGTCACCAACTTCAGGTGGCGCACCATGTTTCAAAATTTCAATATAATAGCTGAAACTCAAGGTACAAATATTAGATACTCACAATGAAAAACAAATGTTTTATAATTTTTATTGAGGATATTGAATGAATAATATATATTTTAACAAAATACACTTTTATGAACAGCATTCAGGGTCTTCTTCAGGAGACGTTGGTCTTTGTTTTTTAACGAAATAGTGCGATTTTGTGTCAAAAACTGGGAAATCTTGCCTACCTTTTATTCTTGATCTTATGAACCCATCTCTTGCCACTGGTTAAACGGATGAAGAAGCTTCTGTTGCAAGCTTAACACATCGCTCTACAGCCTGGGTGTGACAAGGGAACTTCTGGAAATACAGTGAACTGCCTCCAGATGACATCATCTCTTTGATTTAGTCGTCACTGTATTCCATTGTCATTGGTGGCTCGGTAACTTTTTCTTTTGACCAGTCCATTAAATCGTAATACTGTGACGCCTCAATCTGAATTCAGGGTGCTGAAACTGACGTATTTTCTTGCCTTTGGCCTGTACCATATCCTTCAAAGTTCTTCGAAGAGCTAATTCTCTTATTTCGCATTGCATCGTCTTGTAACATAGCAAGCAAAACATTTTCTGGATGCACATAGAATGAATTGTGTTGAGTATTTCAGACAATTGTTTTCAGATGTCTCTCAAGTACAAACTTGCATGTCGCACTATCGAATAACTTTTTCAAAGATTTTTCATATAACTCTTGTTCTTTTGTTTTCATTACGTTTTTTTTTAATATTTTTGTACTTGTTATTGTTGTTGTAATATGAAATCAATCTCGCAACTACTTTTTGATGGCTTATAATAGGAATAGATGCTTTGTTCCATATTTTTTCGATGTCGGTTGCAACTATCTTTTTTTTACATAATTAAATTAAATCACACCGTATCCACAAATAGTATTTGATTGCATCTAAATACATCGGCAACACACAATTTTTTATGTAGACCAATTAATAAACAACGTATATCTTTCCGTAATTTAGGCATTTTACAGGTTTACCTGGCCACAAAACGTAGTCTATATTAGATTCGAACTTTTGTGAAATTGGCTTGAATTGACGCTTTACAGTGAAAAATCTGATCGAAATTATGGGTAAATAACAACTATCTATGTAGTTGTAAGCTATTATGAACGCAATAACAACACATAATGACCGTGAAAATAGTTAAAACACTTCTTAAAATAGCCGGTAGTAGTAAGTAGTGTGTCCTGACTTTTTTGTTTATCTACCCTCTGTGCGCCACCTGAAGATGAAGTCCAACGCACCTGATATTTTGTATAAATACTTAATTATATGCTATAGGGTCAACTATCAATGACACAGGAGAAACGAAAAAAAAATAAAAATTTTTTTGGTCGGTTTCGCTCCTCCCTACTGCACAGTTCCTCAGAAGCGGCGCTGTAGTCGCGCGGCGGAATTTTGCTTTTCTTTAGCTCTGTAACTGTGCGGTTGTTTGTATTTGCGGAAGTTTGGCAATAATTCCTTCTGCAGATGTGGCTTATCATCTACAGAAGGAATTATTGCCAAACTTCCTTGTCTTCAATGTATTTTATGCTTTTTTGTTAAGGACACGTTTGATGTGGGTTTTGAACTTGAAGTGTGTTATAATGGGGCATGCCAACAGAAGTTAGATGTTTTTTGCTCATTTGTTTGACACTGGCAAGTTATTCATCATCATAAATCTGGATATATTTGAAAATAGAAAATAGTCCATTTTTTAAAAAATTGTATGAGCAGTATTTTTCCTAGAATCCGGAAATTCCAAAGAGTATTTTTTTTATAGGATAAGGAATTCGTAGGCTCGCCGTAGGTGAGTATATGCTCCTTGTTCGTAGGTGAGTATATCTCGCCGTAGGTGGATGGAGCTCAGTCGACGTACTTTTCGCGATAAAATTTATTAAGACTATAAAAAGGGTTTTTGCTACTACTTTTAGTGAGTCTGCTTGTTCACGAGCAACAGTATTTAATTGGTTTGCCGAATTTAAAAGAGGACAGCCACATTGTCTCGGCGATGAAGCGAAGACAGGTCGGCCTCCAACCGCGGTCACAAAAGAATACGTTCGTGCAGTCGAAAAACTTATTCACAAAAATCGACGAATTACTTATGTAGAGCTGGAGCGAGAACCGAGAATTGGATCAGCAGCAATGCAAACTATAATTCACCACCACCTTTCTCTTCTTAAGGGTTGTTCAAGATGGATGCCGCAAAAATTACCGATGAGCAGAATGACCTTCGGGTGGATTGGCCTATTCATGATGGATAAATTCGATGCCGGCAAGAAAAAAAACGTGTATGATATACTGACTGGTGACGAAATATGGCTACATGACTATGATCCTGAAACAAAGCGACAGTAGACTGTATGGTGCTTTGAAGATGAGCCAACTCCAACGAAATGTCAGCACACAGAAACAAATGGTCGCTTCGTTTCTCTGCAAAACGGGTCATATTGCTACTACAGTACTGGAGGATCAACGAACGGTGAACTCCGCATGGTATGTGACAGTTTGTGCTCCAACAGTAATACAAGCGACCACAGTCAGGAATCCGGCACCTTCTCTGGCACCACTACAATGCGGCGCCGCACACGTCTGCTAGAATACTCGACTTTTTTTAACTCAAAAAACGTGTCTATCCTTCCTCACCCGCCATAGTTCCCCTGACCTAGCTAGCGCCTTGTGATTTTAACCTATTTCCAAAAATCAAAGAAAAACTATAGGAGAAAAGTCTGAAAAGTGTATATGTGCTCAGGGTGAATACTTCGAAAAGATCGATATTTGTAATGCTTACATATTATAAAACAAAGTCCGCCGCCGCGTCTGCCTGTCGTACTGTACACGATAAACTCAAAAACTACTGCACAGATTTTCATGCTGTTTTCACCAATGGATAGAGTGGTTCTCGAGTAAGGTTTTAGTATGTAATAACCAACATCCACGCGGGCGAAGTCGCGGGCATCAGCTAGTAAATAACATTTTTTATAATTTTTGAGTAGGTATCTAATTTCTTTTGGCATACTACACTTACTTACTGTAAGAAATGACTTGCTTGTTTTCTTACACAATTTCATGTCTACTACGTGTATGTATAATATGGAAATCGCTTCTTATTTCGAAAAGTCCTAAGTTTTTGCGAACATACAAAATACTTTCTTTCCATAAGACATAATACTGTGGAAATAAGCAAAGTACTCGTATACTAACTTAAGATGTGGCTACTATAAGTATCAGTCGCCTTATTTTTCTTACTGCATACGCAGCTGAACTTCATCTACCTGCAACAGTTCTAATGGGGCGACCATTGCAATTTTGAATCTAAAGTACCAAATTCCTAAAAATATAGTTTCCGTAATTACATCTAGTTTCTTGCCATCAAGTTTTAAAGATACATTTGGTAGTGAGAACCTTTAGTTTTGTTCGCATTAAATAGGTAAAACATTATTAGCTGCGAACCATTCCGAAATAATGAAGCCAGACTTGTATCTTTCCTATATATTTCAAAAATAAGAGAAGTGTCGTTAGCGAATAGAATTATAGGTATCCGATAAGTTAGCCATCATGTAAGGAAGGTCGTTTATATGAACTAGAAATAAGAAAGAGCCCATAATTGAACCTTGAGCCACGCCTATTCAACAGCTTGTCCACGAATTCCGTAGTGGTGTAATTTACAGATTAGTATTAACGCAGTCAAACGCTTTTGAGAAGTCACAGAAGATGCCAATTGCATCCTGGGATTTCTCCCAGGATTCTATAATGCGACTGATTAGTTTTAGTCCCGCGAGACCTTCCTTTCGTGAAACCAAACTGCGACGATGAAAAATCTCATTTGAGTTAAAATGTGACAGCATTTGGTCCAGCATGATTTTTTCATAGATTTTTCTCAATGCTATTAGTACAGATAAAGGTCTACCTATATTAAAAGAGTCTGCGCCCAAGCTAAATCTAAATTAAAAAGTAACAAAATTGGTAATTTATAATAAAATAAGAACTGTGAGGCAGGTAATTAACAAAGAAACTGGAAACACAAAACATCATGATGATTGAAATGAATTGTCTCAAAAAATTAATAAGGAAACTATTTCAGATAAGTTCAAAGTTGCTAAGATTACTTACGGCGGTTACTTACGGCGTCCCCCAGGGCTCAATCCTTGGGCCGTTACTTTTTCTCATCTACATAAATAACATCCATGAAATTGGCCTAAAAGGGGATATTGCACTATACGCCGACGATACGAGTTTGTTTTATTCTGGTACTTCAATGTGTTCAATCGTAAAGCAAGCTCAAGATGACCTAATTCTTCTACATACTTGGCTTAAATCAAACTTACTGACAATAAATGCAACTAAAACAAATTATTTAATATTCGCTGCAAAAAATAAAAAGATTGGGCATCACAGTAACTTACAAATTGATGGTCAAGCGCTGAAGAGAGTGCATCAAGAAAAATACCTTGGACTTATACTGGATGATCAACTGTCTTGGAAACCACATATATAAAATATTAAAAGCAAGCTCACATCACTAACAGGTGCGCTCCGTGGTATAGTGCGATGTCTTCCTAAAAATGTGCGTTACACTATACAGGGTTACTGGTAACTCGACGTATTCCTTGCAGGACGTCATAGTAGGGTTAAAATGCAACAAATTAAGCCACCAAATGTTCTACCGAAATTCAGTTTTTTTTTTGCACTAGACTACATTTTTTATGAAGTAATAGCAAAAATTACAAAAATTAAATGTTTTGTTAGTGATATTTGCCAAAGTTTTAGGCATTATTATTGAACTTTTAATTATTAACAAAGGTCTGCTACGGCGTCAACTATGATAATAACTTAAATTTCAGTACAGTCGCGCCGTAAATCATTTTTAAATTGGTTTCAAATGGTTTAATCTGGGATTTTTCATTAAAAAACTAAAACTCTTAACTAATTCAAAAACTACTGAATTTCGGTAGAACATTTGGTGGCTTAATTTGTTGCATTTTAACCCTACTATGACGTCCTGCAAGGAATACGTCGAGTTACCAGTAACCCTGTATATAACTCGATGGTTAAATCTCATTTAGACTACCTATCTGATTGAGATCTGGGGAACTGCCACCAAAACAAACTTAAAAATACTTCGAACTGCACAAAATAAAATAATTAAAACATTATTTGGATATAACTTTTTAACACCAACTGAAAAAATTTACAGAGAGACACGACTTATGAACCTTCATCAAATGTATAAGTATAACACATGCATACTCGTCAGGAAAATTCTAACTAAAGATATACACTCCCAAATAACTTTTACGAAGAGGGCACAAACTTACAAAATTTTAACCAGGCAAGCTAATGATATCTGCTTAACCCAGCCTAGAACTAAATATGGCAAGAGGAATATCATGTATGAAGGGGCCGATTTCTATAATAAGTTACCTAAAGACATAAAAGAAATTCAGTCGTTCAACAGTTATAAAAAATATTTAAAGGAATACATGCTAAAAGATAAAGCCACGACTTCAGATAATAAAAAAAAATAAAAAAAATATTAGAAATAATACATGTTAAAAACACATTAAAGTAGTATTAAACAACATTAAATAAATATAATATTGCAAATGATATAAGAATTAACTAAAATAACTTAATATAATAAAATACACATAAAATACATATAATAATGTAATATACACAAAAACAAATATATAACATACAAACCAAAAAAAAAAAAAAATGTGGACTTACAATTCAACAGTAAAATACCTACGTTAAAAAGAAAATCGCTTATCTCCCTACACTGTGTCATAGGCCTTAGTAAACACGCAACAACTATTGAATTGCACCCTACCCTCATTGCTTAAAACTTATGTTTCTTGTGTGTAACTACCTGTTACTGACATGTTTTGTTTTGTTTGATGCGAGTATATAATTATTTTTTTGAGTCGGAGTGCTATAAGTATAGATATTATTAAAAATGTTAATTTTAAGATACGTACCTACTTTGTCTACGCTTGTTGTTAAATACGCTAATTTTTAACCATGTTTACTCTGTAAGTGAATTTTGTAAATTCTTTTGAGTAAATAAATATCTTTAACCGTAAGATACTAGAAAAAATTACCAACATCCCAATAGAGGTTACGAAATCTCTCCCCTCATCATCTTTATTAGCAGAATCTCTTCTCAAAGAAAACTTTAGTAAAGTCATTCCAAGTTTTACATTCAAGCCTATTTCTATTACCACAATTAAAAAAGCATTCAAAACTCTTAAACACCGAGTACTTATGGGGAATCTCCGTTAAGGTTCTGAGAGATATCATTGACACAATTGCCCCTGTCCTAACAATATGTAATATCATATCAATATATAATATACTAGCATTATATAATCAATGTTTGGACAGTGGTACGTTTCCTGATTTAATGAAACATAGCAAAGCTGTACCAATTTTCAAATCGGGTAGGAAAAGTGATCCCTCTATTAATAAGACTAGTTGGAATTGGATATTAGGATGATATCATTGCATTAAAAAAAAAAAAGTTATAAAACTAAAACCCAGCTACGGCAAAAAAGTCAACGAAAAAGGTATCAAGATATCACAGATGTTGGTATTGGTATCGTCCCCAGTCATGTCTATGGCAACGGTGGGTTTCTCACACTCCAGTCCGGACAGTTTGCTAACCTCCTATTTTTGTGAAATACAATCATGCGCTAGCAGAACACGATCTCGATAAATATAGCTCTGTCCAGTGATTGAACCACTATCACCATCCCACCAAGATACAGGCTGTGCCTTACAAATAATGTTTTGATAATTTCGATAAACTACTCGCACCTGCCATCTACCGACACAACGTTTTGTTTCATTGAAGCTGCTCTTGCGCATGTCAATTTGTTTCATTTGAGAACCTCGTTTATACTTTACTTACTACTGCCATCTATTTGGTATTATTTAAATAAGTCGCTCATGTTTCTATCAACAGATGTCACTCACTAGACTATACATAAGAAATCATCACGACAAGTCTCCGAAGGAAGAGGCAGAGGCGTAGTAACACTCACATTTTGTTAATTATGTTTTAAAGTCCCATGTAGTAGGGAGTGAATCTAAATCTTATTGCTCAGTACTTTTCCAAATGGAAAAACCCAATAATATTTTGCTAACTTGGGAATCGAACCCAGGACAAGCAGTCGCACTAAGAGTGTGACGGGTTATCACGGGTAGAAAGGTCACGGCTTCCATCAGCCTAATATACGTTGTCCTCGTATTCAACTCTAAACAACCTAATTGCGTAACACACGATCATTCACAATTGGCTTCATTTTAACAGTTCAACAACATTCATTGCGTAATTTACGTTGCTCAGCAGACAAATTTTCCCAATTTATGAAGCAATGGATTAGCAATATCCTTCAAAATGATTCAAATTATGATTGATCGTGCGTTACGCAATTAGGGTGCTTGTACTGTTACACTATCGAACAAAAATCCAAAAGAATCTTATTTGGAATAGTTTCCAGAAACGGCATTATAAGCATAGCTAAACTATTGAATCGATTTTATTCAATTAAATTTGTGAATTCGTTGACACTGAGACTTGAGAAGAAGCGGAGATCGTCGAGCCGTACCAGACTCAAATCCGTACGCCGTACTCAAATCTGTGTGGTTCTTTCCTCAAAAGAATATTTCAGACTCTAATCTACATGGTCCTCATATGGCCTGGACAAGATTATGTCTGGACTGTAAACTGTGACCTCTGAGTTTGTTTCGGCCTTTCTTCTCAGAGTAGTCAGATAGGAAACGCTGACCTCATCTAGCTTATATAAAAAAAAAAAAATATGACGTGTATAAGTGATTCCAATATCCTATTTACAGAATAAACAATTTCATTTCATTTCATATCCAGGACAATACATGTGAGAGCAGCCAGCGAGGTAATTACATAACACACTGTCAATTATTGCAATGTCTTTCAAACCAATATTCATTGCGTTATTTACGCTGTCGAGCAGATGAATTTTTCAAACAGATGAAGCCATGGAACAGTTATTTCTTTCAAAACCTTTGGATCATGAAAGCAAGTGTGTTACGCAAGTGGGGTGCGGTGTACCTACCACAGTGGAACAATGAGTTCATGAAACTTTTTCTATAAACATTCTTTTTTATAGAATCGGAACCCACGCGCACAGTCTCGCTTCGCGGGGCTCTACAAATACCCACACAATGAAAGGCTTTTTAATAAATTATGTAAGTATTTTATTTTACGAATATATTATCAGTTATTAAACTAAATATGAAGATAGACATAGGTAAATAGATAATACGGGCTGCAGGTGACCGCTACTCCACGTCAAAGCGCGTAGGTATTTTGCATACTAAGCATAAGGTCCGGAATGCATACTAGGCCCATGAAGAAGACGTATGAGAAAACATTGCATGTAGCGGAGATGAGAATGCGGAGATGGATGTGTCTCGGTGTGTGGATGATAAGACTGGATAAAGTAAGAAATAAGTATATTAGAGGAAATTTGAAGCGCCAGTTACAGGAAATTTAACAGGTAATAGTTTGTTTTGGTATAATCATGTGATGAGGAGGGATTAAATGTATGTAACCAAAGAAAATATGGATGGATTGTGTGAGGAATGATATGAAAGAAAAAGAAGAGAATGATAATAATATACGTATGTCAGAATCAATAGAATGGAAGAAAAAATCATGTTTTTCCGACCCTAAATAACATGGGACAAGGGCAGGAAGATGATACAACTAAATAGATAGGTACTGAGCCACTTGACAAAATGTTTTAAAAATTTAATGCTAATTATGCCTTTGTACCTTTAGTAGTACATTAAAACTAAGTGCAGTATATGTATAAATAATAATTTAGGTAAAGATTAATAGCAAATCGCAGTTGTTAAGGCGAGGTAAAAATAAATTTTCCAAAGTAAAATGTTTAGGTACAAATTTTATATATAATACATTTACATAACGAGTTCATAAAGTTTGACCTGTTATTTTTTTCTAGAATATGGTCGCACATTGAGAAGCCATCGATTGCTACCTCTAATTCCCCATCCGACTGTTGAATAAAACGGGCTGGTATTTGTTTATCCCCAAACGAAAAATAAAGGTTCCCATGAATATTTACGATATCAGACGGGACTATTTTATCAATGTTAGACTTTAGCAAATTAATATTAGAGTTTGATTCGTTATTTGATGGTGATGATATTATGCTATTATCTATGAAGTCAGAATTAGGAATTTTTTCGTAACCATCCACTATACTGACAAGGGTGCCGTTTGAAAATTCTTTCGTTATGATTCGTGGTATTGTCATATCCTTTTCACTAAATACTGTGCGGTCCGTTTTGCTTTTTGTTTCTAGGTCCCCATAATCTGTTGGATGAGTAGAAGCCGACAGATTTATTTTATCATACACTGTCGAGTCCTCGTAAAAGGATGAAGTCGAGGTCATGTCATTGTTCTTCACTAACAAATCATTGTAAAACAAAGTCTGATTATCATGTTCTGAATATTTTTTATGAAATAGTACTTTGTCCGTGTTTTCGGCAGTGTCAGCAGTTTCGGTTGCAGCATTGTATTTGTTATAAATATCATCTATAGGATTAGTCGTCAGTGCGTCAGGATACATATCACTCGTAGTAGTATTTACATTCCCAAATTCATTTGTAGCTTTTTGTGCTCCCATCTCTTTGTAAGAATCAGCCGTCTCTTGCTCATCCTGAGTCACCTCTGTAGTTTTATCCTCCCGTGACAAAAGCTGTTTTATTTGATAAATACTTTTTTTTATGATACTAGCAGGCTGATCACATTTTTTTTGAATCTCTATTAGCTCTTTGAAACTTGATAAGTTATCATGTTGGTCTTTTCGACCCCATTTCGTATTTGTTTTGTTAATGGTATCTATATATTTTGAAAATATATAAATGTGGATATTTATGCATTCTGATAAGTTTTTTTCAGCACCTTGAAAGTTCTCAAACATATTTTTTAGCTCTTCAATTTGTGGCCTATTATCGTTTTCTGAAGCAATGTCTATATCCAAATAAAGGTGAAGTGGAAGTTCTTTTGTTTCATCCACCAACTGCGGAAAATAAGAGTCCCTTTTTTTGTGTTGATTGGAAGACTTGCTATCAGTCTCCTCATAGTTATCTTGCTCTGTAAATGATTCACTTGTATTGGGAGTAAAGAGATCTTTTTTGGCACCGTTAAATGTATTTTGTTTAGACTGGAAAATTGGATTAATACTTAACATGTGCACTGTTTGTTCGTCAAACGATGTATTCTGGAAAAAATTCAGCTTCACCGGATC
The DNA here is from genome assembly GCA_949152455.1 of Lithophane leautieri. NCBI lineage: Eukaryota > Metazoa > Arthropoda > Insecta > Lepidoptera > Noctuidae > Lithophane > Lithophane leautieri. The sequence continues at coordinate 13,646,565 of OX424458.1, read as the reverse complement.
ATAATAAATTCCAGTATCTTTTATCTCTGGAAGTGTCACGATGTGTTTTGACGTCTTTGAACGAGTTTTCCCTATGTTATGAACAGAACAGTCGCATCCAGGCGGGATGAAAGAGTTTTCAGGTGAACTGTAATGAAATATTTTCCAAAATTATTTTTAAGTACGACTTTGGTTCTAAGTTGAGTTTGCTGGATATGCGCTATAGAACACCACAAGAGTAAAGAAGAAGATAAAAACAGCGGTGGCGGCGGTTTACAGAGAGATAGTGTAATAGAAGATTACCTACTCTTTTTCAAAATCACTGAGTCTCTAAGATGGTTTTTTCGACATCGATAAAAAAGGTCTTAGGTAATACTTTGCGGTCTTAGATAAAATTCTGCTGTACTTGATAATAACTATGAACTTGACTTACACATTGCAGTAATGAACACAACTTAGTGGTAATCCTAGAGTAGCCTTCATCAGCGTCACTGCGATGATCATGTACATTTCCACTGCGTGCATCATTAGAGGAGCGAACTACTTGTATGACGTCCTACAAACTCATTAAGTGTGTTCCACGGTCGTTGTCGAAGCGTGCCCGTGGCTACGCGATCCGTCACATTAACCAGCCATTAGAACGATAATATTAATTTACTGCATAAAGCATGCCTCAGCCTTTTGTCGTCAGTTTTGTGTCGCAAGCCGTAACGCTTTTCAATTAAGTTCGAAGAACTCTTTGTTGCACGTTTGCAATCGAAGACGCATTGTGTTTTAATTTGATTGAATTGTACCTACTTATATTTTATAGTCCAAAATTATTAGAGGTGGTACTTACTACCTAGGCTCCTCAATCCATACGGACACACCTATCAAGACAGCGAAATTATTTTTATAATTTAAGCTAACAGTACGTAGGTATATTATAACAGTCTTATAGTATAGTTAGCCAGCTGAAGATGATGAAATTAGAAACAAGTAAAGAACAGAAAGTAGTTCAAACGTAATAAGCCCAAAATGAACCATATCAGATTTTTATACGGCCTTTTATCCCATCTTCAGGGCGGCGCAAAATGTTACCTTTTCGTTTCCATTCTCTGTCATCAGGGGGCCTAAACCGGCTACATTAGCAATTCCTCTAAAAAGCAGTTCATTTCCTGAATCCCAGCTGTCATTAGCAATTCCTGTATGTAATGTGACATACAAGCAATTCATAATTTGTGGACCATTTTATGAATCTTCATAGAAAACTGTCAAACAGATGAATTATCTCGTAATACGAATTACTGACAATTCATAATAATGATTATGATATGTGTGATCATAATCATATGAATTTGACAATTCATATGATTATGAATGTTGATGACATTTTACGATGATTGATGATGTTTCTGACATTTTACGATGATTCATAATATTTTCATATTATGATTCTGCTAAAGTGACCGTTTTAAACCCCCAGTCCGATATATGTAATTCTGAAGTCCCTTTTTTGTCCCTTTTATCTCTCAGATCCTCACACAATCCGTAGTTTTCACTCACTGTCTTTTCATTCATCAATTTTTTATTCACATGCATTTCATTCTCTTCATCCCATACACTGTCACACGCCACAGATTTCCTCTGATGCCATTTCTTACTTTATCCATTCTCGACACTCTTCGCAGGGCTGACTTCTCCTCCCGGTTCCAGGTCCTGAATAGGGATGTTATGTACCATGTCCAATCATTTTAGCAATCAATGTTTATTACTGATTGTTTGGTAATGAACTTGCTTTGGTTAGATGTACCTACAGCCGAACAAGCTATTTGGTATACAGGCAGATAACTTGCAACTACTTTAAACAATTTTGTGAGTGTTTTCAGTAGCCAACAATCCTTTTACGTCACTCTCCTAAGCCATAAGCTCAAAAAGTTAAATAATTACACACACAATCAAAACTAATTTTGGCAGTGTAGCGGAAAATGAATATATTTTGCCTGTATACCAAATAGCTTGTTCGACTGTACCTATTTGTTTGATTTTACACAAAATTGTGAATAATCTACGTACTTAAGTGGGAAGTATGCTGACGTAGCAAAGTAAGTCAACATTACAGATCAAGGAAGTTACGCACGAAACGATGTTCTTTACTTTGAATTCCTAATAAATATATTTTTATGATATTTTATTACCCAAAATTAGTTATTTTTAACCGACTTCAAAAAAAGGAGGAGGTTAGCAATCCGAGGGTTCACGGGCTATTTGTATTAAGCGACATTTTTGGAATTTTACAGGAGAGCATTTCAGTTTCATTTTTAGGAAAAAAAAATCATTTATACAAAAAAGTGTTCTATGTTGTTTTCCTTTATAAAAATCGCACTATTTAGTCTAGTTTTCATTTTTGTAAAGCTGTTATTACCAGAAATAAATGTCACTTCATACAAAATTACCTCAAATCACTTTTATTTAGAAACAGGCTAAATGATTCAAGCGCCATAAACTATATATTATAGGTTCAGGAAAAAGGATTTAAGCAACACTCGGAGTTGTTTTAGCATAAGGTTAAATGTAATAGCTACCATTGTGATACTAATATAGAATCAGGCTATTCAGCTTATGCAGCTGAAGTATCATAATAGTAGTTTCAGACCAAAATGATTTATAGTAGTAGCACTTTACAATAAGTATTTATAATAAATTCCAGGTATACATTCCACGTGCAAGCTAAATGTTTCAAACGACATCAAGCATGGATTTCAGATGCAGGTAAAACGATTCAAACGCCCTATGTTACGAAATTTATGTCCGGACAAACAGCTTAAATCAAAATCACAAAATATTTGGTCTATGTGAAGTTCATCTTTACTAAAATTGTATAAAATTTGTGTCGCATCAGTCAAGTCAGTTTTAAACTAGATCTAACTTTACTGATGTTTCAAGCGCCAGAAAAGTGCTCAGAATTGCTATATATACGACATCTTATTTGATACAATCACTGTTATTTACATAGCACGTAGTGGTATTAGAATTTGTGTGGGGTAGGTACCACAACTAAAAAGAGAATAATAATTTTAATTTCGGAAGTCGGTGGCAAAAAACGAAAATTGAAAATCAAAAACACCGACTTCCGAAATTAAAGTTACTTTTCACATTTTTTGTGCTTTTTTTGGAAGTCGGTTGTTTTTTTTTGTCTTTCTACATGCAAGTTTCTTAATACCTGGGCGGATCACACAGTCAGACACAAAATTCAATTAACAGTTTTTTTCTGAATCTGAATCAATGAGCAAAACATTTAAGTAATGAAAATCAGAACAGAAGCATTATGCTATATGTATGAAATTCTTAAAAGCAGTTTGATCGAGTCATAGAACCGATGACCAATGTGGAGCAGAATGTGCTAATGCTATAGCTTGATGATGAGGTACTGGAACAGAATAGTTAAGATAGGTATTTAAATTCATGGTATCTATCTACCTATCAGATCTTACCACTTTGGTAGGTATACTTGAATAAGTTTATTTAAGGTATTTTGCATTATGATACTTACCTACTGCTACTACCTACTTACATCATGTACAGTCGAACAAGCTATTTGGTATACAGGCGGATAACTTGCAACTCCTTTCAACAATTTTGTGAGTGTTTTCAGTAGTCAACAATCCTTTTACGTCACTCTCCTAAGCCATAAGCTCAAAAAGTTACACACACAATCAAAACGAATTTTGGCAGTGTAGCGGAAAAGAATATATTTTGCCTGTAGGTATACCAAATAGCTTGTTCGACTGTACGTAATGAATGTGTATGTTTTTATTCTAAATAAGTATTCAAGGATGAACGGGTGGCAAAAGTCCAATTATCCTAGTTACTATAAAAATATTTCCTAGTGTTCGTTTTAATTCAGTTATTAGGTCTTATATAAGTTATAATTAAATCTGAAATACGTACATAACTCGTAAAGGTGTTGTTTTCAAAATAAAATAATTATCTACTTACATTTAATTTTTAATTTATAGTGGCGATTCAGAGATTTCAGAATTTTTGTAAATATATTTACAATTCATTAGGTAAGTACATACCTACGTACATTTTTAATTCAGCATATAGAATGAATTCTATATGCATGCAAGTTAGGTGATTGTTGAATGGTGCTTACATAATTATATACTTGGGTAACTAAACCTATTGGTTGTTTTGTAGATAGTTTCCGGGATAAAAATATCACGCAGATCACTGTATCAACAGTGGACTGTAAAATCAATAGAGTTTTCCTTCTACTCTGTTATCTACACAGTTCGGATTCCCACTTCCGGAATAGAAGATCTACTAACTGGTATATTACCTACTTTCATCATAACTATCTGCCTAGTCTTTTCCTAACTATGTTAGGGTCGGGTTCCAGTCTAACCAGATTTAGCTGAATACCAGTATTTTTAACCCCCGACGGAAACAGAGGGGTGTTATAAGTTTAACGTGTGTATCTGTGTATCTGTGTGTCTGTCTGTTCCATCGTAGCTCCCAAACGGCTGAACCGATTTTGATTATTATTTTTTTGTATGAAAGGTGTTTTGATCGAGAGTGTTCTTAGCCACAATTCAAGAAAATCGGTTCAGCCGTTTGAAGATTATCAGCTGTTTTCTAGTTGATGAATGAATGTGTGCATCTTCCACAGGTCTGATCGATTCGAAATTTAGTATTCTGTTACTTCAATGATATTAGAAGAACATAGTAACCATGAACTGATGCTGCAGCAACACCTGGAATTCGCAGGATACCCCTCACTCCCCCAACTCCCTCACTAACTTACGGCTCCGGTATCGTGTTTTTGGGCTCATTGGAATGGTCTCAATAAATAGATTATAGATAGATCGTGAACGGGTCTAATGATGGAGTAGGAAAGAGCTTTTATTGAATTTCACTCGTTCAATTGATTTGAAATTACCCATTTTAATGCCGTGGAACGATAAAATTACCTACCACCTTCAAAAAAATCGTCACTAATACTCACGAAAATCTATCAAATTGGATTAAACAACTTTATATTGTTATTACTTCTACTACACTTATATTTATTATCAATAATAGCGTAATAACTCCCTAAAGTGTATAAAGTTTAAAAAGCAGGAAATAAAATTTAAATTTTAAAAGCTTGTACTTATAAAGTTTAAAAAACAGGAAATAAAACAAATCAAATTTTTTTAAAGTATCTCAAGTTTAAAAAGCAGGAAATAAAACTTATATAAAAAATTTAAAAAACCCCCGACACAAACAAAAACCTCTAAAAAGAAAAAAATAATATATAAAACTTAAACAGGGTCAATCCCTTAAAGTTTTATACAAGATGTTGGTAATATTCTGTTCCAAGCGTCGCGTCGCCGTCGCGTCGTCGCGTCGGGGGACGGCTAAGTAGTATATAAACTAGGCGGGTAGATAATGAATGAAACTAGGTTCGTATGTTAGTAAGCAAAATATGATATAAAATAAACAGGTATTAGGTATATACTACTTAGCCGTCCCCCGACGCGACAACGCCGACGGCGGCGACGCGACGCTTGGAACAAAATATTACCAACATCTTCTATAAAACTTTAAGGGATTGACCCTGTTTAAGTTTTATATATTTTTTTTTTCTTTTTAGAGATTTTTGTTTGTGTCGGGTGTTTTTAATTTTTTTATTTAAGTTTTATACATGGAGCGTCTGCCAATCTGCTGAAAAGGTAGACGCAGTATGAAGTGAAAAAAAATCTACGCTACGCTGTTTCCAGAAGCAGCATAGCGCAGGTTTTTTTATGGGTCCTCCATAGCACAACATAAAGCTTGAGTAGATGCCTTCTCGTCACGACGTGCAGCTGCCGATTATCTACATTGTGTGCTCGTGATTATGGATCTATTTAGTCTTTCTTTATTAATCGAGTTACCTTATGTATATTTTTGTACTTACCTATTATGTACGCGTTTCAGTGACAAATAAACCTATTTTGTTATCTAAAGCAAACGATTTATTTCATTCTAAGCGGAATTGTTTTAAATACTTATGTAGGTATGGATACCAGTGTGAATTCAAAGTGAATAATTTTAACTTAAAAATACGAAAATACTTTCTCGACACAATGGGTAGGTAGGTAAATATCAAGCAACGACGCGGACGATGAGTAGGTAAAAATATTAAAATTTATTCGGCCACAACAACCGAGTCAACCTTGTTGAAGGTCACTGCCAATTTACTCACGACGCGCGACGATTACATACCTACTTGGTTAAATGAGGTTATAACATCGGTGCGATAGAATTGAATGAACCGATATTTATTAAAAATAAATAAATACTTATCAACTTACCTAAATAGCATTCAATATCAATCTGCCTAGCCTATTCTCAACTATGTTGGGGTCGGGTTCCAGTCTAACCGGATGCAACTGAATGAATACCATTATTTTTCATGGAGTGACTGCCTAACCTCCACAAACTTGTAACACGGTACTTACTTAAAATTATCCCTTGGCTTACCTACGGATAAGTATCGTGTCTCGCGTATCGTTTCTAACTACCCGTATAACGACTGTGAAAGATCTACGAACGACAGAATGAGAGAAAGAAAAATATTATTTGGGACACGCACAGGAAATATAACAATAAAAACAAACATTAAAACTAACAAAATTAATAAAACAAGTAATAAAATAAAATAAAACAACGTGTAGCAGAGAAACCCGTGCGAGGCCAAAAGGCTCCCATCTCAGCATAATGCTACGATGCCATTCAGGATGTGCTTTCCGAGTGTCGGAGGAGTCTCGATATGGTCACCTATCCACTAACCGACTGCGGTTAGCGCAGCTTAACCTTTGATCGACTGTGCGGCTGTTATCATTTAGCCGAGAGAGCCCCCACTACCTAAATAGCATTCATAACAATGATATTTTATCTACCGATTTGTGTTATCAATCATCCGATTATTTAGTTATCGGCTTTATCCTACTTACTTGTTACTCAACTCCTCAAGCAAAAGTTGTGTGCACTGTGCAGCACCCTAATTGCATAACACACAGTTTATCACAATCTGTTTCATTTTGACAGTTCAACAACATTCATTGCGTTATTTACGTTGTAGAGCAGACACATTTTTCGAACCTAGTGCAGCAATGGATTAGCAATATCTTTCAAAATGATTGATCGTGTGTTAGGTACGCAATTTAGGGTGCTGCTGATTAGGTAAATACAGTTTGATCCATTTGTGACATTCCTTTTAAGTAGGTAGGTACCTACCTATGTACCTACTATCTGGAAGTCCAAGACGTCCTTGCTTTAGTGAACGACTCCACGTGGCTAGTAGGCAAGAGGCATGATGTAAGTCTCCGAATAAAGTGGTGCAATTTTAAACATTGTTTTAAAGTTAAATGTTCAATAAAGCCATTAAATTGTAATCAGCTCATTAAAAATCGCAGATCAATGGTTAAACTAATAAAAATTAACTCATTATGTTTTTCGATAACAATGTCAATGTTAGGTTAAACTTTTTGGTCCTAAATAATAATAAATGTTATTATAAACTCATATAACAAATGTTAAATACAGTAATTAAGAGCTATCATTGTGATATTAGAGTAATTAGTGGTATTATCTACAAAAACGAATTATTGTCACGACGCGCCACGCAAGTAAACGCGCGCAGATTTTTTTTCAACGCACTTGCTCCTATTCTGTCTCTTATTGCACCGATTTTAGATTCACAATGCAGTGATTTAACACGGTGCCATTTCCGCTCTAGAGCTGGAATTTACGCCTTAGAATACACTGCTGGCAGTGGGGCAACAATAGTTATTTGTTATGCAAGGCTGCAAAGTTGTTTTTTGGCGCGAGTACTTGTATTGAAACCTGAGCAAGCGAAGGATTCTAGGATTAAACCATGAGCGAAGCGAGTGGTTCAAATATAGAATCCTGAGCGTTGCGAGGGTATCAAAGGTACGAGACGCAGAATAACTTTGCTGCCGAGCGAAACACACAACTTTTCACCTCACTACAGCGAGGAAAATGCTAGGTGTCTCCATGCATTGAACAAATATTGTACGCTTTTATGCACTTTTCGTCTAATTTTCCGTAAGAAAGCTCAATTCGGCATTATGCACTGCTTGCACTAACTCTGCACTGCTAAACAAACTAAAATGATGAAAAATGAATTGAAAATACAGAAGAAAATTATATAAACTTTTTTAAAGTGAAAACTTCTTTAGGCGCGTTAAGCAAATTTTTCGTGCTGCGAACGTGCGGTTATTCTAAAAATGAGATTGGTGCACTGACATGAAATAAGTAGGTATTAATGCATTATCTAGTTAAATAGGTGGTAGATATTATGTGTCCGTACCTATAGATTGAGGAACCATTTCTCATATTTAAACGCGGGTACCACCAATATTCAGTAGTAAATTAGCTGAGTTTGTAGACCCGATCCTGGAATTTGTAGTAAAACCCTTCAAAAGTTACAGGACTTTTAAGGTGGCTCCTCAATCCAGACGTCTGAATTGAGGAGCCACCTTAGAACTTGAATTCTCGAAAATTAGCCGACGGATCTTTTAATAATAAATAATGGGTTTTGTACGGCTGAATTTGAGATAGCTACAATAATTTGATTTTTCATGAAAATCAAAAACACTTCTTCAAATTCTATTTGTATAATTTAGTAGTTAATGTGCTTTAATTTTTAGTATCTATAAAAATAAAGTAGAAAATCTATATACTTTCGGAAATACAACACATTTTATATGCATTTAAGTCGCTTTTCGTGTTTGTCTGTATGTCCGCGTTGTTCTTCTAAACCACGCAACAGATTTTGACGATATTTTCACCATCGTTTAGACAATTTATTCCGGAAGGTTTATGTGTAGGTATAATACGTTATTATGTATTAAAGTTACATTTATGTAACTAAGAAATCTCGATGTTTTGTCAAGTTGTAAAAACCGTGCGAAGCAGGAGCAGGGTCGGTACTCGCTACTTCTAGTTTAAAATATAACGAACCGGTCGAAGTGGCTATGCTTGGGACGCCTTGTTCAGCTGTGGACGTCTTTCGGCTGAAATGATGATGATGATGATGATAGAAGATATTGCTTACTATTTCTGATAACTGCATGAGTGTACGCGCAAACAGCCACAGCTAAGCAGAGCATTATTATGGAATTGGTGAACATAAGATTGCAGCTTATAAAGTGGCGAAATTAAACTCGCGACAATCTAAGAAGTCCGTTTACACAGCTATAAAAATGCTTAGTGTAACAATGAAAAAAAAAATTGGTTTCTTATAAAATGTGCTATTCTGTAAAAATACCACCGTGAAAACTTAGGTGAAGTGAGCTTGAAGTGAACTGTCACTGCCTTATCTTCAATAGGTATCGATGACAATGACAGCTCACTCCACGCTCACTTCACCCAAGTTTTCACGGTGAGATGGTTACAGAATAGCAATGCAGGATTCTCGAGACATATCGATTGAACATACTTAGAGAGTTTGTAATCGGCGACTTGTCTACATTGATTAAAACTGATTCTCAAAGCATAACGTTTTATTACATGTACGAGAATGAAACGTCAAAACGGACTTCTTAGATTGTCGCGAGTTTAGATAAAATACCTTGCTGTTAGAAAAATAATAATCGTGACGTGAGCAAGTCATCTGTGTACTAAGCGTAAAGGTACGGCAACAACTTGTTTTATAAAACCGGTTTAGCGTAAATGTAGGTTTTACTAATGAAGCCAATTTTAGTATTTTTTTAACAAAATAGGATCATCACATCGTTTCCTTTGCGAGTGACTAGGTATCCATGATTAAAAGAAGTACCTAATCATAACGACTTGCTGCGTTTTTTACGGGGTCGGTCAAAGAGTAATAGAATTTGTATTTGTATTGTATTTTGTATTTAATTTATACAAGAAGGATGTCTTATCTTAGTGCTGGACAAAGCGAGGTCGGGTTTTCACTCCTTGTTTACGAAATTTTCCTGAGTAAATGCTGGCCACGTACTTATTTATTTTCCGAGATAGGTACTTATCTACAGGCAGCTACATCTCCTGCTTCTTTTACCAAAATGTTTGATTTTATTACTTACATCCGAAAAAGAGTTTATTGACATTTCAGTCGAGGTACAAATTGTAGTAAGTAGGTACATAATAATACAGGAATGCAGGAGTTAAAACCGTGAGACTGTTATGCAACTGGAACATTGCACAACATTTATTTTGTGTCTAGTCATGAACCATTACTGTACCTACCTACCGATACTAAGGTCAGTGACTTTATTTGAAAAGTAAAGCTGCTTTTAAAGCTGGTTTGTCCACCTAGCCAACCAATATATTAGCATTTATAACAAGGTTTAGTTGTCATTTATTGTTGCCATAATGACACACCTTTTGGTTACGTACCTAGTACCTACCAAGTGACCGTTAAAATATGGTAAGGGTCATTGCTATACCTAGTTATTCAAATATTAAGTATGTGTAATTATGTGGTGCTTCGAGGATAAAGGACTTAAATAAATGAAAGATCAACATAAAAAAAAACAATTTATAAACGAGCGAACTGGAGATACCTGTACAATTATGTATGTTATTGCGTTTAAAGATTGACAACATTAGGTAGGTACTTAGCAGTCTTCTAATAGATATAACGTAGGTTATAGGTAAGTGCATTTTTTCTCATCCAGTCAAACGCTATTATTTTGTATCTTGGGTCTAATCATTATCACAGATCGACAAAAGATTATTCAGAGCAATATACCTCCGTCCGTCTTTATTTTATAGAAATCGGCTCCAACCCAATTAGAGGGAATTACGATACAATACCTTGCATGCTAATCGACAGAATTTAAAACAATCTGACACCAGAAACGTAGAGGTCTCCCCGTATAGTGAACAGTCGATACTTGGCCACATACTTGACACATTACTTAACCTTGCAAATCGATCAGATTGCAGGGTGGGTGAACCCCACGACAAATGAGACTTCATTGACAAGAAATTCTAAGAGGTCATTGTAGGGACGGCTTCAACAAGGAGAAATTGACAACTTGGTCAATCAATCATTGCAAGTGAAACGATCATTTTATGGACAAAGTGCATCTTGGCGCAATTACTTAGCAAATTTTATGTAGAACCAACCATACATACCTATGTAAAGCTTTACTGAGGAAAACAAATTCCTAAACTGCAGGACTTTCGCCTAGTTTCAGGCGATCAATGATTTATCTGGTCTTCGACACTTTAGCAGGGATCCAAGCTCGAAGTGTGCCAGCGAACCATGGAGAGAAGTATTCTGGGAGTTCGAATTTCGGATCGTATAAGGAACATCAACACAGCCCATCAAAACCCACAACCGGACGTTACCCAGAGTGCCGGATGTGTCTGTCGCATGTAAGATGACGAATGGACTAAGAGAATCACGGACCACTGATTGGGTCCCACTAAACGCACGACGGCATTGCGGCAGGCCGCCGCGCCGGCCGGGACGAAGATGGCGGGACGAGCGAGCTTGACACCTACCGAAAGGACGGGCCGACTAGCAAAAGACAGAATTATGTGGAAAAGGGAGAGGGATGCGTTTGCCCAGCAGTGGGACAATACAGGCTAGTTAGATTAGATAGATTGATAAGTAAGTAAGTATTAATTAATGGCAATACTTAATAGTTTTCTATGGCATGCATTCAACTTACACAGATGCACACTCTAGTTATCTGTGGCGTACTTTCCCACACTAGTGCGAGAATGCAAAGTAAAAAGCACGCTTATTAAATACACTGCATTGTGTACGTGAAAGCGGTGCAATAAAAGCAATTTTTCGAGGAAGTTAGTTGAAAAGGTTATACATTTATTGCACGATGTGTAACTGTGTGTATATTTGGTTGTGTACTACTTATTAATTATTGTTTTAGTAATGCATCTGTAAATACGATAATTCTGAATAATTTTGATCGTCACGTCATTTATGTTAGGTAAAATCAAGTATTAAAACCGACACACCTTTTGTTTTGATTTGTTAACTTACCTAGCATTGTTATCTATGAGATAACGAACGCCCAGCCCCAGTGGTACCTACTCCCTGCGATTATTACGAATTAATCGATTGCTTGCATAAATATAAATGATTATTATTATTATTCCCTACATGTGTAAGTTTGTTGTCAATCGCCACGCTCCTGTGCCAGCCTCATCTAGGTTCACCCCGGTTCCAGTTAGCATAATCAGCCTATAATGTTCCCACTACCCAAGTACCCATAATCTACAACACGGGCCCAGTGCGGGTTGGCGGATATCATATGTCATCGAATTCTTAGTTCTAGGATGCATCGGTTGCGATTTTTTCCTTTACCGTTTTGAGAGCAGTGGTGATGAAATAACAAATTAAAGTGCCTACTTGGTTTCGAAAACACAACCTACAACTCGTAAGTCACAGCGATTACCACTGGGGCACCACTGCTCTTTGGTTCGGTTCAACTTAGTTCAGGCAATCCTATAACTCATAATTATGTAAGAACCTTCGGAAGGACCAGGCTTCAGGCTTTGAAATACCTCTACGACCTCTTACATAATAGAACAATTTAACTCTGCGTGCCCATTCAGAGAGTACAGGCAATAATGGTGCTGAAACATTAATGAGAAATTATTAATTTTATCTTTATGTTGAAGACAAGTTTTACGATATTTATCACAACTAACTATTTACACTAGGTACTAAATTAAATGACTAACTACTTAGGCGTCGAAGTATTCGTCCGCATCGCTGTTATCCGGAAACGTGCCCAGAAGACTGGCAGCATTGCCACGTTGAATAGCAATGCTAATTCTTTGACCAAAGAACGAGCCAGCTCTCGGATCACGAGAATGAGAAGTTAAGGTACCTCCCTAGTTAGTTTTACAGCATTCAAGGCCAGCCTGCATTCTTATTTTGATCTTTTGTTAGAACGACGCGGCATGTTATTCTTCTGGGGACCTACCACCACCGCTTACAGCAGTATTATTTTAATATTACTTCAGTGTAGGAAAGAGATGAAGCTCTACAGGACGTAAAGCTCCATCTCTTTCTCTAACGAAGTAAGATTAAAATAATACTGCTGTAAGCGGTGGTGGTAGGCCCCCTGATGAAATATGTATGTGGGTAGAAGTAGGTTTTACTATTTACAAACATAAATATTAGTTGCTGCCTAGCAATCCCTGCGTGTGCAGGTTTTCTTTCCGTCCGGAAGTGTTCGGACGTGACCGGCTGTTTAACCCCCCGTCCGGACTTTTCCTGGTTTATTATAACTGTTAAACCCTATTTACCCCGCCGAAATGGTAGTAACCGTAGAGTTTGTACCTATAATTATCTTTCGTAACTAAGTTACGGGCTTTATCTAATTCCCATTGAAGCTACGGCATAGATGAAACCCTTTAGTAAGTAGGTAAATGTAAAAGAGATTTTTTAAACTATCAGCTTACGGCTTTCTTATAATATAAATATTGTGTTGCATAGCACACCCCTGAAGAAGAAGGCTTGTTCTGCTGTTAAATACCTATTATATTTACCTACATCAGTGTCTAAATTTCAACTGGCTACAAATAAATTAGAATATTTTAGATACGCACACAAGTTAGGAGGCATTATCATATTATATCGTCAGATAACGAGTGGAACTATTTATGTAACTGTAATGAGTTATATGTTTATATATAAAAGGCCAATTACTGCGATCTGACCAGATAATAATTATTTATTCCGCTCATTTGAATTTCGTTCAATTTCATAATATTTTTTTCAACACACTTGCTCGTAAAGTGGCTCTTATTGAACCGCATTTAGGTTCATAATGCAGTGTATTATGGAAGCGTGCTTTTTAATTTACATTACCGCACTAGTGCGGTAATGTGGGCCACAGATAACTATTTACTAGTCGGAGTAATGACATGGCAGTAGGTATGGAATTAGTAAGTACTATTATGGCAACATCAAATACCATGTTACCATTATAGTATTTACTAATTCCATACCTAACATACATATATAGAAATTGACTTTGGTGAAACTTTTTAATACCATAGGCAAATCATGGGCGTTTAGTTCAGAAAAAAAAAATCCCATGGACATGTCAGTGGGATATTATAATTACATGGAATTAGTATGAACTATCCTATAATAATAAATAAGCATTCTCTATGCTCACAAGAGCAGAGCTGCGCTTTTTTAATTAAATCTCATCAAAAAGACTTCATGCCAAAATGTCAACTAAAATTATTCGGTATAATTTTGAGAATTGTACTTTTACTAATTGTTTCAATAATTAAAACATAAAAACATTTAAGTCTGTTTTTTTACTCGCAAGTGTGTTGAAAAGCGTCGTATGAATTGGCTCGCGCGATATAGGAGCCGAGCGTGTGACCAACACAGCACTCTTGTATCATAATCATAATGCACTATTTCACTATAATTTACGTACCTAAAAAAATTACTATAGGCAAACCAGGGGCGTTTTATAGTAAAAAAACAATCTTGTGTTTATTAAATTTTTAATATAGGCTGTTTAGCGGGTTTGCCTGTGCCTTTATTTATACCTGCGTAGAAACAAAACCAGCACGCCATTTTCCATAAATATTTGTTATCGTTTTCGTTGTGTGGTTAATTATTACATATTTAAAATGTCGATTTCACGTAGGGAAGAATAGCAATACGTAAATAATACATATTATATAGATTTGACCCCGCCATACGTTTAGTAAGTTTTTTTTTAAATTCAAAACATTAGTTTTTGTTTATATTACTACAGGCTGTCTAGCGGTTTTGCTAGTGACTTTATTTATACCTATGGAAAATCAAAACCAGCGCGCCATTTTCCATAGAGTTGTTATGGTTTTCATATGTATTATCAAAAATACGAAATTTAAAGTATTGTCACCAACAGACGTAGAAAAGTTTTTAACGAAGCTCCGGCGAGTCTGTACCTGGCGACAAAGGTCAGTTGAACTTTATAAATCTATATGTGTCATCTCTATAATTACGTTATTGAAGCGTATTTTCTTACAACAAGTCTGTGTTTTTCCTTGCAAGTGTGTTGAAAAACGTCGTATGAAACGCGTGCGCATTGATCATTACACTCTCGGCTACCTCATCGCGCTCGCCTACGGCTCGCGCTAATAATACCGCCTCGACTGTAATATCCAATAGAGCACACTCGTATCACAATGTACTATTTCCATTACAGTCTAGCAGATTACGTTCAAGTCGTAACGTGTTACCTAAACTCAAAATTAACCTTTAATTTTTATATTAAATATATGTACCGAACTGATTTACACGACATGAAACGGTAACGTCCTTTTAACATTATTATCACCTCTATGAGTACCTACCTAGACGGTTGAGTTAAGCCCACACTCTTCAAAATATTAGTTAGCGAGAATTGTGTGTGTGCTTGCAAAATAATCACATGTTACGCTAAAGGGTCAACCCACACCGAACTGCAAAATGCTCGCTTATGGTTTGGACAAGTATTTAATTTTGTAATGTATGGAATTGTCTTAAGATTAATTTTTCAGTAGTCTCAGAAAATACTTTGCTCTGCTCCGCTTTTGGTGTGCGCTGACGCTAAAGGAACAAACATTTGGAACATGACAGGATGACAGGAGTCATAGGGCATGACAGGATTATCAAAGATGTATCAGCATCCTAATTGCGTAACACACGATCAATCACAATCTGTTTCATTTTGACAGTTCAACAACATTCATTGCGTTATTTAATCAACATGTTTTGTCGTAAATGTTTCGCCAGTGCAGACGCACGATAGGACAATAGCTATCATGACGTTAGTAATAAAATGAGACGAAATTAAGCAAAATAACGATAACCCAGATAATACAAAGCACCCATACGATAATATGTACTTACATAAGTAGATGCTTATAGTAAATTTGACAAAATCAAACTTGTTTACTTTTCTAATTGCTACCATGATGACATTACAAACTGGTGGATTAACGGCGTGGTTATACTTACCTCATGGAATTAGTACGTAATTAACAGCATGTATCGAACGAAAGGTGTGGTCAAATTTAAGGTGTGGAAACCATCAAACTGAACTACTTTTACGAAGTTCCTCCCATGGGAATAGTTGTTTAGCTTCATGGTCTGTCTGTACACACGGCTATCACTCATCACGTCATCGTCATTACGGAAATCCTATACAATGCGAGATCAGCATAAACTGGAAATGTAAAGCTTGATGTGTAGCTGTGTGTACCACACCCTTAAATTTGACGACTAGCATTGCTATTCTGTAACCATCTCACCGTGAAAACTTAGGTGAAGTGAGCGTGGAGTGAGCTGTCATTGTCATCGATATCTACCGATGCTAAGGCAGTGACAGTTCACTTCAAGCTCACTTCACCTAAGTTTTCACGGTGAGATGGTTACAGATTATCAATGCTGTACACTTGTACAGTTTGAGTACCAGTACAGAATACCTACCTACAGCCCCCACAAGCCCCGTCCGGCCAGCCGACGCGACCGGCGCCGCTGTCGGTGAACAAAATATAAACTTTTTTTTTGTAAAATGTTTTTATTTTTCACTTTTTTGTTGTGGTACACACGGCTACACATCAAGCTATACATTTCCATTTTTTGCTGATCCCGCAGTGTATAGGATTTCCGTACAATGCGAGGTCAACTTATACTGGAAATGCATAGCTTGATGTGTAGCCGTATGTACCTACCCCACAAAAATTCGAATACCACTACCTGCTATGTAAATAATAGTGTCGGAATCAAATAAAATATCGTCTACATAGACTAAGTGGAAAAAATACGTAATTAATGAAGCTAACTTAAAAACTACGTAAGCAAAATTTATAAAATTTATATGGGACCACCTCGGGTGTACCTATACCCTTTCGAACTAAAACAGAATTTTTTAAATCGGTTCACAATTGGCGAAAATATCGACGAAAATAAACAAACTAAAAAATACATACAGACGAACATAGAACCGCCTCCTTTTTGAAGAAGTCGTTTAAAAATGACAGAACTTGCCACTTTTCATAATGATTTCGTTAGTTCCGCTCAAACCATACCTACATAATATCTCCTAACACAAAGCCGGGTCACACAAGCTAGGACAAGCTTGTTACACTATGTGCTGCTGCATCATCATCATAACGAACGGAACGGTCACCGACCCACAGTGGATTTTTTTATTACCTATCACCATTCCCTATCATCATTTCGACGAATATCCGTGATCGAAAAATACTACGCTGATATTACACTCAATATTAATAATCAACATAGTCATATTATTTACTCCTAATTAACGTTGCGTCAAAACTGATAGATATTTGGATACTTACTTACATCCCTGAAGAATAATAAAAAGGGTTTCCATTGCATGAGTAGGTAGGTACATTGGGAAAAAATCGAGTGTACGCGGTTGTACTACGTTGGCGTAGTTACCATAAATAAATAGCTGGTGACGACTCCGTGACTATGATGAAATCGAGTGAAACGTTTTTCTATGGCGTATGGCGTGTACCCTACACACTGGCACCTGGACCGTTTGCATTATCACTAGTGCAATATGCATATTATTTAAGTATAGGTACTAATTTTGCTTATTGAAATGAATGAAGTCAGAGTCCTTCAAGCGTATACACTTAGGTATGAACCTTGTTAAGTCATTGAGTTTTTCTGGTTATCTGAAGACGTCAGAAAAAGACATTATTTATATCAGTAGCTTATCTGTACGATTAATACTAAATTCCTTACTTAGATTAATAGTTATTTGTTATGTAAGGCTGCAAAGCTGTTTTTAATAACTTTGCTGCCGAGCGAAACAACTTTTCACCTCACTACAGCGAGGAAAATGCTTAGGTGTCTCAAGGCATTGAACAAAAATATTGTACGCTTTTATGTACTTTTCGCTCAATTTTCCGAAAGAAAGATCAATTCGGCATTATGTACCGCTTGCAATAACTCTGCACTGCTAAACAAACCAAAATGATGGAAAGTAAATATATAGAAGAAAATTATAAAAAGTTATTGGAAGTGAAAACTTCTTTAGGTGCGTTGAGCGATTTTTTTTTGTGCTGGCCAGTGCAGTTATTCTAAAAATGTGATTGGCGCACTATGTAGACTAAATCTCTTTGAAAAACTCTTTTCACGCTAGCGGATAGCTAGCGTGGAAAGAGTTTTTTAAATTCGAACCTTTCTATTGAATAATTTTCTACACCGCGCGCCGGGTCCACTGATAATGCATTATTACTTATTTCAGGTCAGTACACCAAACTCATTTTTAGAATAAACTTACTGGCCAGCACGAAAAAGAAATCGCTCAACGCGCTTAAAAGAAGTTTTCACTTCAAAAAACTTGAATTATTTTATTCTGTATAATCAATTCTTTTTGCAGCCTTGCATAAAAAATAACTATTTCTTCCTTAGTTCTCTAGGTATTTGTCGTCATCTCGGCAGTTACCCCCTTTCTCGCCTTATCATCTTTCACACAGTCCCATCCATCGTTTCTTTGATCTTCCCCTTAGCCCTTTAGTTATTCATAAATCGGACGACCCACTGACCTTCTGTAGGTATGTTGTAGGTGGGAAGGTGCTTATGCAGTTTTGGGCAAAATAAAATTGTTTGAACATATAAACAAAAGGCTCATTTCTTAAAAAATACTGTAGGTAAGTACTATAAAATACCTAGATAAGTCATACAAAAAAATAAAATATGAGTAGAAATCTTTTTTAAAACAAGCTTTTAATGAACTAAAAATTATTTTCCCATGGCCACCTTTCGGCTCCATCATCAGACCCTGAACACCACCTAGTGTCAAAGCACTTGATAATACATAGCCAAAGAGTCCAAATACGATGGTGCTCGACTTGTTTGATTGAGGATTTACTATGCCCAACATCCGGCTCCATTATCGGACCAGCTCGGTAGTTATGTAAGTATCCCAAGTTTCAGCTCGATCGAATGCCAGGAAGTGCTTGAAAAATGGATGACAATTGGAGTAACCGGAAATACATACGAACAGAGCAAGCTAATATAAATCAACAAATAAAAGTAAGAAAGGTATTTGTTTTTTATTTTTTTATAACTTTAATTAGCACCCCGCTCCTGTTTCGCACGGTTTTTATGACTTCCTCATCAAAATCTGTTGCGTGGTTTAAAAGAACAACGCGGACATACTTACCTCCCTACAGACAAACATGTAAAGCGACTAGATGAAACAATAATGAGACCATGATAATTTAGACTTGTCTTTGGATGCAGTAAAGTGCAAGTAATCTTTTAACGCACGGCCAAAATTTATATAAATCGAAGTTTTTTTTTTTTCAAAATTTAAATCCCTTTTTTATACGTATGAAACACAATGGTGCCGATTCCCTTGTCACAAAAGTCTCTAAACTAGACTAAAAATCACTAAAATTTAGTATGTTCCTGTCAAACGACGATTTCCCATTTTGAAACTAAAATTAAGTTAAGGTGTGTCAAATAATGGCACACCTTAACTTTATTTTAGTTTGACAGCACTAAGATGGCACTGAGTTATTAATTTAGTGAAAATGCTATTCTGAATTTAACGATTTAACCTAAAATTTGTTCTACAACTAAAATCCTCTAACAAAATTTGACTATGTTTAATCGCGAATGTGTGGAATAAAATTAAGTAGATGTTTTGAACTAAAATTCAAACCAACGCCTCAACTTCAGTTGCAAAACAGTATTTTTTTTTATTTTTTTTTGCTTATATCTCGAAAATGGTGTCTTCTATCGCAAAAATAATGAAAATTTCGACCCCTTCTATGTAACCCATAAACCCCTAATTCTCTACACGGTGGTAACATTTTTATTTTCTCTTGTTTTCCTTATAAAATGTGAAAAAATCCTTAAAAAAGCACGTCGAGTCTGCGGCCGCAGAGCGCCTCTGGCTCTAAAAAAATTCACGAGGCAGGGAAAACAAGTACGCAAGGCTACACATCAAGCTATACATTTCCAGTTTAAGCTGATCTCGAACTGTACGGAAATCTTATACAATGCGATATTAGCATAAACTGGAAATGTATAGCTTGATGTGTAGCCATGTGTACCAAGTGGAGGCGCGATTGTCAAATTCGACTTTAGTTGTGTCAAAATAATATTTAAATTTAGATAATTTATTTGGCAGAATAGCTCCAAGATTTACATAGCCAAAACTAAGGAATTTTAGTGATAGTTTAGTTAGTTTAGTTCGGTGTACATACAAGAGAATCAGCACCATAGGTACCTACTTGTATTTTCACTCGTCCTATAGGTACAAACGGCTGCACGTCAAGCAGTAGCAGCAAAATTGGAATACTTAGTGGCCTAAGCCATCCAAAAATTATGCACAAAAGATTGATTATGGAATTAAAAAATTAATGCCTTTACCCGTGGCATAAACAAACGCACGTCATCTGCTGTCTGTGATCTGACATGTCGTTTTCTACTAATATTCTGTGCATGCATGTGCATGTCACTGTCTTTAATTTCAAAATAATAAAAAATCTGTCCTAATTTTAAGTACCTACAATATAGTAGTAAATAAGTTTTTAAGTTTTTTTTTCTACTTTCTGTTTTCAGTCGGTAGGTCTATGTGACCAAGAACAACTGACATTTGAAAAAAAACTTCCCTGGAATATTATCATTATCACACACAGTACCTATGTACCGTAGGTATACCTATAGAACATATCGGTCACCAGTCGCACTTGTTTGGCATGATAGTTGTTTATCGCTGCTAACTCTATATAAAAGGAACGCACGCAGCCCGAGCAGTATTTGTGTTCACGGTACGCGTCCAGTGAGCCGCTCCGTCCCGTTTACAACAACGCTTACAACCAACCAAACCAAAATGGCTTCAAGGGAACCTGCCACCGACCAGCTTGTTAACTTCAAGAAAAATCTTAAAGTAAGTTCAAGTTTTACGTATTAAAAGTGATCAATGTAGCCAGTGAACAACATTGTAATGAAGTGCTTTGGTTACGCGGACTGTGTTTACACTATAAACTTGTGAGCTAATTCGACGAATGTACTTTAAACTTAGGAATAATAAATTTGACATTAGCTATTTGCATTAAGTTTTTACTGTGTAATGCTGAGCATTGTGTGTTTATTAGTGATACTCATGTCCCACGTCAGTACTACATTGATCTTTGTACCTTGACTTGATTATCAAGAATTTTGTGTAAACATTGTTTTACACTTAGATAAAAAAAATGTTCTTTTTCACTTTGTAAAATCATTCATATGTATAAATGATTTGGTGTTTATTGAAATGCTAAAGCACACCTGCTTGTAACCAGTGAATGAATTCATGCCAATGACTGCATCTGGAACATGTTTATTTTAACATCAATTATACACCTCTCGGTGTTCACCTTGTAATGCATTGCGAATTAACATATTACTTAATACTGTGAACATTTGTGACAACTTATCTTACTGAGTTTTTATTTGGCAATGTTTTTTTTTATGATAGGTGTTGATTTTCCTACATAAAATATTTTAAGTACAATGTTTTTTATTTATTGTGTTTCAGGATTCTCCCGGCTACATCACTACAAAAACTGGAGCACCTGTTGGAGTCAAAACTGCTATTCAAACTGTTGGAAAGAATGGACCAGCTCTATTGCAAGATGTCAACTTCCTAGATGAGATATCTTCATTTGACCGGGAGCGTATTCCAGAGCGTGTTGTGCATGCCAAGGGTGCTGGAGCGTTTGGTCACTTTGAAGTGACTCATGACATCACAAAGTATTGTGCGGCTAAAATCTTCGAAACAGTTGGAAAGGTAACTCCAATGGCTGTGAGATTCTCCACTGTTGGTGGCGAAAGCGGCTCTGCTGACACAGTCCGTGATCCTAGAGGATTTGCTGTAAAGTTCTACACTGATGATGGTAACTGGGACCTTGTTGGTAACAACACACCTGTTTTCTTCATCAGAGATCCTACTTTGTTCCCTAGTTTTATTCATACTCAGAAGAGGAACCCTGCCACTCATCTTAAGGATCCTGATATGTTTTGGGACTTCATCACATTGAGGCCGGAGACAACTCATCAGGTGCTATACTTGTTTGGAGACCGTGGTATTCCTGATGGATACAGGCAAATGAATGGATATGGTTCTCACACTTTCAAACTTATTAATGCTCAAGGAGTGGCACACTGGGTGAAATTCCACTACAAGACCAACCAGGGAATTAAGAACTTGTCTGTTGACAAGGCTAACGAACTGGCATCTACAGACCCTGACTACTCTATTAGAGACCTGTACAATGCTATTGCCAAGGGTGAATTCCCATCATGGACAATGTACATCCAAGTCATGACAATGGCTCAAGCAGAAAGCTGCAAATTTAATCCATTTGATTTGACCAAGATTTGGCCCCATTCTGACTACCCTCTGATTCAAGTTGGAAAAATGGTCTTAAACAAGAACCCCAAAAACTACTTTGCTGAAGTTGAACAGATTGCATTCAGTCCCGCTAATTTGGTGCCAGGTATTGAGCCATCTCCTGACAAGATGTTGCAGGGTCGTTTATTCTCATACAGCGACACTCACCGTCACCGCCTGGGAGCCAACTATTTGCAAATCCCAGTAAACTGCCCCTACCGCGTCACTGTGGCTAACTACCAGCGTGATGGACCACAAACTATAAGCAACCAGGAGGGAGTCCCCAATTACTTCCCCAACTCATTCTCGGGTCCACAAGAGTGTCCGCGAGCACAGCGCCTGCAACCCAGGTACAATATCAGCGGTGATGTTGACAGATACGATAGTGGGCAGACAGAAGACAACTTCTCGCAAGCTACAGATCTTTACAAGAAGGTGTTTGATGATGCCGCCAAACAGCGCGTTGTCGAGAACATTGTGGGTCACTTGAAGGATGCAGCAGGCTTTATCCAAGAGAGAGCTATTAAGATCTTCACTCAAGTTCATCCTGATCTAGGTAGCAAGGTTGCGGCTGGCTTGGCTCCGTTCAAGAAATATCATGCCAACTTGTAATTAAATGTAAGGAACTTATGGGTGCTATTTTCTGTTAGATACTAAGCAACAAGATTTTTTTAATCATGTGGGTAAACTTGGGTCTTTCTGAACATTAAGGTACATATTACATATACACAATTCTATTTTCATTTACACTTATATACTACATAATAAAACTGACTGTTGTACTGATTATACTGTTATTTAAAATATACCATTTTGTAAATACATGTCGTTTTATTTAATTCCAAAATTCACAACACACAAACATAACCTCAGGCCTGTATTCCCTGGAGGGTTATGCAGATTTGTTCATATACTTAGTACACCCACATATCGCCAGTTATGTTGTCCAAAATTCATGGTATCTGTCATGTGACCCTGTGAGTGACCCTCGACAGTTAATAATGACAATCTTATCACTGGGTTATCTTTCGAATTTATGATTAAGAAACTGCACGATGGTACACAAATTTAGTAATTGTCCTAGTTGTTATTTAAAATCTCATGGTGTAAATAGAGAAAAGATTATCTCAATCAGAAATACTGTGTGATGGCCCAGTGGTTACGGCTCCCGCTTCTTGTGCACGAGGTTGTGGGTTCGAAACCGGACAAATACCAATGTGACTAATTCAAATTTATTTTTTATTTTAGGTTTATTTTGGACATCAACTGACATCGGTGAAGAAAACATCACAAAGAAACCTAGGTTAAATAATTCTGAAATCATCAATCCCCCTTGCTTGAGCAACCATAGCTAAGTACGTATGCCGTCTCTGTATGTGAAGACAGACGAAGCCTTTGCCCAGCAGTGGGACAACAATGAACATATTAGGCTACCTACTATACTGCTATTAACCCGACACAGTTGAAAAATCTAAATGCTGTCGAACAAGATGTTTTATTTCTGAAAACTTTATTTCTATATAGGAACAAGTACCTATATAGTACCTAAGTAAATTCTTTATCTACTTGAGCCCATAAACAAAGTATAGGTACTAGCTTAAAGTAGTTACATTAAGTTAATAATTGGATTGGACCTGATGGATAACTCACTTCACTCAAACGAATCAAAGCCATGCTTGGACTGCGATCAAAATTGCATTGCAGTGTTTGTTATCAGCATAACATGACAATAAAATATTACACTGCCTGCCCACAGTGACGTGTAGTGTAGTAAGTATTGTTTTGTGAGAGACATGTAAGACTATAGGTACCTACTTACAGGGAACTCACGAAATAGAACAATTTTTTTTTAGTCAGCAGCACGTGGCACAAAATTTGAAATAAGATGTGCTTATATAAAAAAGAGCACAACAGTGTTTCAGACCTTCTAACCCCATGTTTACACAAGGTATAAAACATGTAGGTACCTATTGTGTAGTTTACAATTTAAACAAGTTGTAAAAGTTGTTAAAAAAACTATCAAAAAAAAGTGAACTAAATAGTTAACGAATCATCTATACCTACATAATTAACTAAGTACCTATATAATAATAATATATATAATATAATTAAAATAAAGAGGTAACACTTTTGAGTTTGTATGTAAGTAGCTGGTAATCTTCGTAAATACGGACGGATCCTATTCCGAAAATTCTTTCAATAATGGGAAGCTACTGTATTGCCGAGTGTTATGAGATATTTTATATTATACTTAAGTAGTTCATACAACGGTACCTAGTACTTGGTACCGTTGTATATTTATTGGATAAGACATTTTGACGAGACTTTTAAAAGTAAGGGGTAAGGTACACCCTTAGGTAAGGTAAATAGGTGTACCTACATAAGTACCTAAACGCGGGGTTACCTTCGTCAGATAGAAACAAGTACCGAAGTAGGTATAAACAACATGTGTCCAAGTAGCAACATATATAAGAACCTACATACACAATCATATGTCATGTAGGTACCTACCCATATCAGTTTACTTATGAATCGAAAGTTCTGGCAATGCTATAAAAATTACTTAATTAACATAAGTGAGTAGGGTTAGAGGTACGTTACGTACGGTAAGTACCTATTTACCATTATCTAACATAGGTATACTGCATAAGCACACTACGCTAAACTGCTGTTTACCTACTGGTAGGTTTTTAGGTACTATTGACTATCAATCTCTTGTTGGAACACAAAATTACAGTTAACAGATAACTTACAAATATAAGTACCTAAGTATTATGTTGGTTATGATTGACCTTCGCTGGTATTAATTAGGTTGATATGTACATACTTATTTTTATTGTTTCATTATCATTTTTATGTAGCGATAAAACTCATTGAAGTGAGTGTTAAATTTATTTTCTATCAGCCATCAACATTAACATCCGTTTTGATGATACATTATCTGTAGAAGCACTAGAACCATCAGAAAATGCTCAAAATTGCCTGTTTAGACCGCTGTCATCAGAGGCCTATTGTACAAATTTGACAACTAGAAAAACATAGGGGCACAGTAAATATCCTTCTTATTCACTTCATAATATCTTTCAAATTGGTCCAATATTGGAGGAGGAAATGGACGAGAGCCGAACCTCGAATTATGACTTTTTGTATGGAGAAAAAGACCGACCCTATTTCCTCTTAATACCAACTAGGGACTAACCACTCTATCAACTACGCATGCATCAGCAATCAGCATCATCATTCACATGACGGGTATCAATGGGTATGACTATACCCTCATAGGGACTCTACATCATCTTATGAAAGGCGTCTCTGCTTGTGCTAGGCTCATCTCGCCACTGGACGAACGGCATGCATCGGATTCATTTATTTTAAAATAATGAGCTGGCGCTGTTACCCGAGAAGCTCTGTAGAAATCGGTAGTCATGGTATGGGCATGTGTTGATCTATGGTTTGCTGAGGTCTTCCTCATCATTCCTCTAGTCATTATTCCTTCCTTTGATTATGAACGTTGATGAAAAAAGAGAAGAGGAGATGACGGCTGATAGATATGTAAGTAGGTAGGTATAGAAGACGAAGATAAATGATGCACTGAGTTCAAATAAATTGGAAAGGGTAAAGGACGATGAAGTTAGTCTTAACTAGCCTTTCAGACCACACACGCGTTGGAGGTAGGTACGGTTGATAATGGAATAAGTTACCTATAGGTAGGTAGTGTCGATACTCGCTACACAATATGTAAGTAAGTACCTCAATAAAAAGAATATCGCTTTGGAAAAATTCATTTCATGGACACTGCGTTGTAGTTACGCAAGTCGTCCACTTTTCTATCTTGACCAATTTTGCATAACGTCCGTATTTCCAACTCATCCACTTTAATTATGTCATGGACTGTACACGTTCTGTCCAGTTGCTAATATGTCCAGCTGAGAAATTGTCCAGCTGAGAATCTGTCCAGTTGCGAATCTGTCCAGTTGCTCCGGAGGGGTAAAAACGTTAGGTAAGTATTTATTGTTTCCACACAACGACATTCTCGAAGTTCTAGCGTGTTCTACACTAATTAAAATTTGTATACATACCTAATGTGTCCATTAAGTTTCGCTTAAAAAACCATGTAGGAATACGTACCTACCTAGGTGTTTTACAGTTATTTAGTCTGTATTTTTAATGATTACG
Organism: Lithophane leautieri; assembly: GCA_949152455.1. Taxonomy (NCBI): domain Eukaryota; kingdom Metazoa; phylum Arthropoda; class Insecta; order Lepidoptera; family Noctuidae; genus Lithophane; species Lithophane leautieri. The sequence continues at coordinate 13,620,007 of OX424458.1, read as the reverse complement.
CAATTATTTATGATAAGGTAAAGTCACAAATTATACAGTTAAGTAATTATTGGGTAGACGCTAATGGCTAATGTAATGACTGAGACGACGATAATAATTCAATCACTTAATAATATCACACTTTGCATAGATCCCTACAAAATCATGTCGTATGCTATCTATTACTAACGACAACTAGAATCTAATGATACTATTATGTGCTAATGATAATGAATAACCATAATATCTACCGAATAGCAGATACATAAGGGCCGGGGCACGCGCTAATAGCCTGCGAAATTCAATTTTTTTTACGTTTTTTACGAGACAGTTGCATTGATTATTTTTATAATGATCTTATTTCTTTAAATTCATTTAGGTATACGGTCGCAAATCATATTTTGATCAACATACCAACACCCTAATTGCGTAACACATGATCAATCATAATCTGAATAACTTTGAAGGATATTGCTAATGCATTGCATAATATGTTAAAATTTGTTAATATTTGTCTGCCCTAAATAACGCAATGAATGTTGTTGAACTGGTAAAATGAAACTGATTGTGATTGAGGATACTGACCAGGAGCTAAACCACCACCTCTTAGAGCAGTATTATTTTAATACTACCTGTGCCCCGCGGTTTCACCCGCGTTGGTCTCGATCCCGTGGGAATATAGAGATAAAACGTATCCTATGCCCTATTCCGGGTCATGGTTTACCCGCGTGCCCATCCTCTCGTCTCTAGAGTAGGGAACGTCGCGGCCGGCGTCGAACGGTTCGTGTATTGCATTTTTATTTTTATCTCGTGATAACTTCGAAATTTAATGTCCAATTCGAATGAAATAAAAAGTATTTTACTGCTACTTATATACCCTTTATGTTAAAACTGTTTATTTGAATAAGAATTAATATTATGTTGATAAAACTCCTTCGCAAATAATGAATTAATTTCGAACAAATTTGATTACCATAAAAAAAGGTTATAGTGAGTCAATCTTAAAAGATAGACATATGCTGTCGCGGACTTTTTTTTCGAACTTTTAAAGAGGAACAATTCCATCATACATGATATTTGCGTAACTTAAACCGTTTACGCAGCGCACGCAACGGAAGCTCTTAAAAAGGAATAAATTTTCCCGTTTTTGCAACATTTTTCATTTATGTTCCTCTCCTATTGGTCGGAGCATGATGTTATATAGCCTATAACCTTCCTCGATAAATGGGCACAAAAAGAATTTTTCAATTCTAACCAGAAGTTTCCGAGATTAGCGTGTTAAAACAAACAAACAAACAAAATCTTCAGCTTTATAATATTAGTATAGAAAGTATAGATTAAATGATCCTCAACATTCAGCTGAGAGACGTCCACTGCTAGATAGGTATCTACAGGCAATCATAGTCTACAATCCATATAAGTTTGCAGGAAGGACTTCTCGTAAAATAAATGGCCGATGGGAAGTTCTGGGAAGTCGACATTCGTTGCAGACCGTACATGGAATATCTACATATTATTATACAATTACTAAGATTTTATCTAGAAAGCCGTATCATCTGGTAGATAAGGGTAGATATCAACGTTTGTTGACTTGATTAGCTAAGTAGGTAGGTACCTAATTAGTGTAGTGTTGTTAATCTATACATAATTATTACAATTTAGAGTCGCTTTTCGTGTTTGTCTGTATGTCCGCGTTGTTCCTCTAAACCACGCAAGAGATTTTGATGAGGTTTTCACTTTCACCATCGTTTAAGAGAATTTATTCCGGAAGGTTTATGTGTTTATTACATTAATATTAAAGTTAGTTAGTAACTAAGAAATCGCGATGTTTTTTCAATTCATAAAAAGCGTGTCGCTCCTGCTATTTAAAGTATAATTTTGCATTATTATCACACAAGTTTGCTAAGCGTGTGTGGCGTGCGCTTCCTCTAATAATTATAAAACCAACAAGTTCAGCTCACAATGAAGACCTACAAGGATGGCATTTGGCCACTTGCGACTCCTACTGGCTGTGTCGCGTTCCATGCGTCATGAACAGTATACGGCCATGCTCGATTTTACCAGGGTTATCATCTGCCTTTTCCCAACTATGTTGGGGTCGGCTTCCAGTCTTATCGGATGCAGCTGAATACCAGTATTTTACATGGTCAGCGACTGCCTATCTGATCACCACAACCTACATATTGGGTAACACGATACCTCTTTGGTAAGACTGGATGTCAGACTTTCGGGCTTCTGACGACCCGTAACAACTGTCAAAGATCTACAAATTACAGCCGGGACCAGCGGCTTAACGTGCTTTCCGAGTCACGGAGGGGTCTTGGTATGTAAAGATGGTCACCCATCCATGGACCAACCGCAGCAAGCGTAACTTAACCTGATTGATCGACCCGTGCGGCTGTTATTTCTTAGCCCATTTTTTCCCCTTTTTTATCGACTTTACCAGGGTGCGGCGCTTAATCGCAGTTCTCACCATGGTGCGTCTGTGGTTTCTATAAGATATTCCATGAGTACAAAAGGGTCAAATAGGTAGGTAGGTACTAGCTGGTATATATGAATAGGTATGACATGTTTTGAAATAGAACTAATAAGAAAAAAAATTAATGGCAAAATAATGCTCATGATGCACCTGGTAAAGTTGCGCATGAGAAATATGGAGATCATGACGCACCCATGGCAAGCTTGACCAAACGTGATGCTAATAGTAAATATTAACGCTATAACATAGTAAATATTAAGTTATGTAAAGAGATGAAAACATAAAAGTAGGTAGGTATATGCACTTCACTGCAGCTGAACATAGGCTTCTCCAATCGCATGTCATACATCTCGATTTTCGGCAAAGAAAGAACACCTAAAGAAATAGGTACCTACCTGCCTCATTTCTTTTTTTATAGAAACGCCTTTTAAATTGTTTGTAGCAATGACTGACTAGGCAATGGAATGCAATGCAGTTATTCAAAATATGATTGATTTGATAGTCTTACTAGATATTATATACGAGCGGCGTCCCGCGGTTTCATAAGTCTCGATCTCGTGGGAATATCGGGATAAAAAGTATTCTATGTCCTGATCCAGGTCATGGTCTACACCTGTGCGAAATTTCATCTAAATCCGTTCAGCCGTTTTAATGTGAAAGCGTAACAAACTCACTTTCGCATTTATAATATTAGTTAGGTTATAAATATAAAATATAAATTAATATTTAGTTAGGATTTGAATCTATAGAGACGTAAGATGCAATAGCGTTGGCAATTTAATATAGAAAAACCTAATTTTGAATAACTATAGAGCTATAGCTTCTGTCCGCGGCATCGCTCGCGTGGAGTGGCCAATTGAGAAAGTATCACAGGCGTGCGCACAACAACTCGTCAAAGCTTCACCGCAATCCGATGAATACTATAGAAACCATTATAGACAAGTGCAAACAAAGAAACATTTCAATTTAAACCGACTTGCTCTAGTAGTTTATGAGTTAGCTTAGCTTAATTATAATACTGGTGTTAACTTCAATGTTTTGAATCCACATCATCTATGTTGATGATGATAAAATTATTGACAAAGCAAGTACTTATCTAGTGGTAGTTACACAAATTATGGGACAGCCAGAAAGGGAAAACAAAATGTGTAAATATTCTTTTTATTTATGTAGATAGAAGATTGTTCCTACCTACTTACGTGTCCTAACTACCTAATATTAACGTCTTGTTAGAAGTTTGAAAGTAGGTACCTAATAACAGAAAAGTTCAGGAGACCTAAAACGGCCACATTAGTAATTCCTCTAAAAGCAATTCACTTCCTGAATTTCCAGCTGCCATTAGCAATTCTTCTAATTTAACACAACAGACCATTTTACGAATCTCCATAGAAAACTGCCAAACAGATGAAATATTTCGTAATAGGAATCGCACGCAGATCATGTTATGAATTATCAGTTTGTGATATTTTACGAGGATTCCTAATATTTTTCTATTATGATTCTGCCGAAGTGTCTGTTTTAAGCCTTCAGGGGTAGTATTATCCTGCCAGGGTTGCGGGAAAGTCCGAAAGGGATATCGGGACCTTGGCAATAGCACAACTGAAGGAACACGGGTGGGTTTTAGTCAGTAAAAGTCTGACACGCCGAATTCATTTGACGATATCCCAGCCTTAAAAAAAAAGGGGGTAGTATTATGAAGTATTAACTTAAAGTTTTTGCCATCATATTATTCCACTGCAAAAACGTAAAGGGGCTAGCAGCCTTGTCTAGCTCCGTCTCTCTCTCATACTGGAAAAATTGTGCCAAAATAATGGCTTCATAATACAGCATACCTAATATACGGCATATATGGCATATAGGTATGGCTTCATAATACGGCACCTGGACGACAATTGATGCGGACGAATGAGGAGCACGTAATACGAGATGGCTATATGAAAAGAGGCAGATCAAAAAGAAGATGGATGGTTTTATATCATAATTTGTGTAAGGTGATAAAAGAAGGAAGTGAAGTGAATTCTGCCGAAGACAGCTCATTATACAGGGAAAGATCAATATACAGGGTGAAATTGAATTCATGGACATCCACTTAAGGGGTCATTGTACTCATCGTTATGCACAACTTCCACTAAGGGACCAAGCATGAAATCGCAAAAAAAAATCAGCGGCTCCTTGCATTTGGACGAGCTATGCGAACATATATGTAGGGAACAGCAGATTTTTTTTCGTAATGATGAGTACTATGACCTTTTAAGAGGATGCCCATGAATTTGATTTCACCCTGTATGTACGGAACAAAAAGACATGCTGCGTTGACTCCAAGTCAATTATTAGCATGAGGACAAGAGGATGATAGAGATACTTCTGTAGTTGTGTCTGGTAACCTTCATTGACAAAAGCGAACTTCGATAGAATTCTACAAATAGGTTTCCGGTATTGGTTAAAATATATTTGCCATAATGCTAGGGCCACATTTGTCACGATATGGCGAACTAAACTTCGCGCGCTCTCTCTCGCACACCGTTAAATAAAATAAATAAATAAAAATAAAAAATGTAGCCTCAGCATAAGTATGACATCTAACCTCATTCTTCTTTATGTAATGTGAACTAATGTGTCTCTAGAAAAAATAAAAATATAATATGACATTGTGACTATGATAGTAAAATAAAAAGTACAATCTGTGATCACAGAGTACATTTTGTCTGTGATTGTGACATAAGTGCACGTTGTCGGTCATTGTTTAATTGACAATGTTTTGAGGTATTTTTTGTAGATTCTTATTTATTTTTAGTTTATTTTATAATGCTCTACAATTTGTGCTTCTTTATATAATGTTTTTATGTCTGCTTTGGCACAAGTTACACGAACAAAATATAAACCAAATGTGATTTGTTAGATAATAAAAGTTACTTCTTATTTGGCAATTTGCAACCTTGTAACACAAAGACCTTCAATATTGGGTCCGTGGTCTCAAATACGCCCTCGGAAAGTGAAGATAGGTATGTGATCATCATTAGCTCTATTGTCACTAAATTCCACATTCAAGTTATCATAGAATACCGCGTGACGATAGTGCAGCCGTCACTGTGGTCGTTATGTGGCGGCCACTGCTCTTGAAGGAAACCGTTGCTTAAGACATTGCAAAGTAACTCTTATCTAGGTAAGGTAAGATAAGGTATAAATTAATGATTGCCGAATGCCGAAGTTATATCACGGCAACAATGATATAATATAATATCGAGCCATTACCGCCGTCTTAGTGTAACCGACAAACAACAAATTTTACAGGAGCAGGTTTAAAAAAAATATTTTTATAAATAATTGCGCTATTAAATTGAAATTTAACATATAATAATAATTTTTGAAGCTTTAGGTGTACCAGTTAAAATTTTCTAAAAAACAATGTGTTTTGAGGCTTCTTTGGCGTTTACAATAATTTTGCTGTCTCAAACTATCGACTATATCGATAATAATTACCTGGTTAAAGTTCTAACGCAAGCTACAATAAGCCATTTTAACTATGAATTAATTTTCATAAATAATGTGTACTTTGTTTAAAAATAAATAAATGAAACAAATTAAAATATTTCTCATTATTTTAACATTTAAAAGAACACTGAGATCAAATAATCCAGTTGCAACTAAAATTAAACCTTAACTTCTCTTTATCACTATCATCCTCCATCATGCTTCATATTTACATATTCTTCACGGTACCTGCATGGAATAATATTTTTTCTTGCAACTACATAGTTATGTTATCATTAATCACTACAAGACCGATCACAAAGGCCGTATTTTTTGCTTAGAACCAAAACAGTGCAGTAAAAATGTATGAAATTTCATTGTTGCACTGTTTTTCGGGTTCCATACCCAAAGGGTAAACCCTATTACTGAGGCTCGCCTATCCGTCCGTCCGTCCATACGTCCGTCCGTCCATACATCCGTCCGTCCGTCCGTCCATATGTCTGTCAGTCCGTCAGTCCGCCAGTCCGTCATTCCGTCTGTCCGTCATTCCGTCAGTCCGTCATTCCGTCCGTCCGTCAGTCCGTCATTCCGTCAGTCCGTCAGTCCGCCCGTCCGTCAGTCCGTCAGTCCATCATTCCGTCTGTCCGCTTGTCCATCTGTCAGTCTGTCCGTCTGTCCGTCTGTCTATTTGTCCATCTGTTTGTCTGTCCGTCCGTCCGTCTGTCTGGCCGTCTGCCCGTCCGTCCGTCCGTCCGCCCGTCCGTCCGTCCGTCCACCCGTCCGTCTGTCCATCTGTTTGTCTGCTCGTCCGTCTGGCCGTCTGCCCATCCGTCTGTCCGTCCGCCCGTCCGCCCGTCCATCCGTCAATCTGTCTGTCTGTCTGTCTTTCCATCTTTTTTAACTTTTCTTGCTAAATATGAAGTATCAAAGTTTCAAACTCCAGAAAGTTTAAAAACAGCTGCAAATTAAATTAATTTAATAATCTTTTGCGGCAAAAGTCGCGGGATGACTTTGTTTTCATTAACTTGAGTTTTTATTTTGAGTAGGTATATTTTATCACGGTAGGTAGATTGGTAGTTGAAAGAAAAGTAGATTACGCACGTTGCTAAAGTGAATAATTAATGCACTCGTGTTAATTTAGTGCCCTCGCATGCACTCGGGCACCAACATAACCAACCCTCGTGCATTAATAACTCACTTGGTGCTCGGTGCTACAATCTACTATTATTACATAGATCCACAAGATCGTTGTACTTAGTAGTTGAAATGTTTAGTTCCGCATGGTATAATTGTGCTAGTCCATTATTATGGTTGCCGTATTTCCTCTTAATTTAACAATTAGGTTCTCAACTCTTGTTTATTGCTATCTTCGAAAAAACCGTATTGGATTGTAATTACTGGATGTTTTTTTTTTTTTTATGTACCTTTCTAAATGTTTGGAAGTCTATTTTAAATTTCGCTGGCAATAAAGCTTGAGAGAAAGACTTCCAGTTCATGAAATCAGTCTAATTTAGAACACGATAACCTGCTGGATCTGATCTAGAATTGGTGGCAGGCCACAGGACGTGTAGTACTACCTACATCATTAATAATATGAGTACTTATGCCGCTCAGTTCAACTAAGATATTCAATTAACATTTCAGGATGCTATGTAAACGTAGTCAGCGGTCACTTAAAAGTGGCGAAGGTCTCAAATGCGGAATATGTGAGTCCTGTTTCCATATGAGATGTAACAATGACTCTGCGAAGGACCACCGAGATAGCGGAGACAGAGGGTATCAATGGAAATGTTCTCTCTGTCAGAACTATGTCAATCCAAACGCTATTGGTTCAGACATAAGTAAAGAAAAAGACAAGGAAAAAAATTGCCTAATGCTGGCCGTTAATGCAATAAGCGAAAAGTTTGAACTTGTCAATAAAATTCAATTACCGAAATTGAACAGCGATTTGGCGCAGATAAAAACTGTGGCAGATCGCATTGTCCAACAGAATAACGATATATTGAGGAAAATAGACGAAATTGAAGAGAAGAGAAAGATCGATAAGCAAAGCGTTATTTCAACCAGCTGCAGCAGGTACCGAAGGAGGAACCTGAGGCTAACCTCTAAATCAACGAATATCCCGGAAAAAAAGGATATCACACCTATTTCGCTGAATGAAAAAAATCTAAGATATAGGACACGAAGACGGTCATATCTTTTGCACAGAATATTTAACATTTTAAATAGAAAAATGAATAGAACTCAGTCTCCAAGAAAATAACAGCTGTAGTGAGCGTTCTAATAAAAAATATTTACATCATTAACTTTCTTTTAGTGCATCACCACCACCACCACCACGTGTTCACCACCAGTAACATCTGCAGCATTCAGCGGATCTTGACATTAAATAAAAGTTTTTATGACTTATTTTTTTTTTTTAATATTCGACCGACCGGGCTATTTAAACGCCCTTCATTTGGGGCGCTTGGTGTGGTGACGTCACATTCAATGAAAACAAACAAAAAGTTGCACGCTGAGAACGAAAGTGACCTATCTCATTTTTTTTTGTAAAATGATATAATTAAGTTTAACGTTACACGTTGTATAGTGATAAAGCCCACAGAACAGACTGTGATAAAGCCAAATAATATTATAGAAAAGAAATTCGGAACTTTCGTTTTCATATTAAAAAGTTATTCTAGAATGAATAGAAAACGTTCAATCCGTCGCGGTCGAACACATTTTTTATTCTATTCCCAAAAATCTTAAATGTTGACTTAAGTCACTTTCGTTCTCAGCGTGTGATGTGTCAGTCAATGTCAAACACTCTGTTTTACTATAACTGTTACGTCACATCCGCTCAATACCGTCCCTTTTCAAGTATTTGAATATCCCACAGTTTTTTGGCACTTTTTAAAAATTAATTTCTCGCTCATAAAGAAATATTATTCAAAAATATTGAAGGAGGCATACTTCTGAAGTAATATAATTTATAAAAAAAAATACTTTACCCTTATTTGAATCACATGCATATTCCCTATTGGCGGAGTAATCGCGTAACATACATACAAACAAACACAGACGAATTCAGAACCTCCTCCTTTGAAGAATTCGGTTAAAAAGCTTCATTCGCTTCATTCGTTCATTAACTTCTGTCAGATCATTCATTTGATATTTTATGTATAACTAGCTGCCCGCCCCGGCTTCGGACGGGTAGCACTAAGTACATAGCTACGGCGCACCTACTTACCTACCTAGCCTCCTTACCTACATACCTACTACCTACCTAGCCTACCTACCTACATACCTACCTACCTAACTTTCCTAGTAACCTACCTACATAAAAAAGGTAAATTTGTATAAGCCCTTAGGATTTTTCCAAATTTTCCTTTTATCCTAAACAACCACAGTACAGAGGCGAACAAACCAAAAAAAAATCGAGTTGGTCGAGCCACTTTCGAGTTTTAGCGAGACTAATGCACGGCAATTGATTTTTATACAAAGAGCGTTCTAAATCGGGTAGAGCACCGAAAGGTTCAGTAATTGTAATACATATAGATACCTATTATAATCTCCTCTCCGCAATCAAGTGATAGGTAAGAAGTTTCTAAGCCCGAGTGGACTGTTCATGACGAAGGGTTCCTTGTTCGTCTACGGGACCCTAAAAATAACAACGCACCCTAAATTGATCGCTTTGTTTAAATATTCAACCCGCGATTCTTTGAACAGGATGACAACATCTGACGTCACATGTTACGAGACCTGTGACCACTTCTTAAAATTTCCTACGACGCGGTGAGACCGAGCCTAAGCGTGTGCGCAAAAAATCCTAATGCTAATTTTATTTATGAATTCTTTACGTTTCATACCAATACCCATACTAATCCACGTGGTTAATCCGTGAGTTAACTAACAAAAACCACAACGATCGTGTTATATAGGCATAAACTAGAACCATAGTGTACTGTGCTCCATTGTGAGAACCGATACAGGTCCCATAACAACACTTAATTTCATTGTTGTTAGGTACTGTGCATGTACGACGTTACGGTGACTGGGTAATCTTTGCCTTGAATTCCATTCTAGGCAGAACAGCTAGTCTAAATCTGTTCTGCTTTCCGATTTAAACTACTTGAAATCCAATACTTAACAAACTACCTAAGTGCTGGGTATTTTTCCGGTGTAGTTTGCAACCTCTACGCCACTCTATCCAGTACCATCTTCTAGACCTTTGCCTTTTCCTTCAGTTGGTCTCTGTATTATCTTCTCGATCTTCCTTCTTTTAAAAGATGGGATTCTACCCGTTAAATTCAAATTTGGGTAAATACCGGGTAAATTCCAAATGATGGGTACTTATTTTTATAAGAACGAAGTAGGCTAACTTTGACACTTGACTGTTCTGACAGAACTCTATGCGTGAAAAAGTTAAATTTCTGTTAGTATTAATTATTATTTTAAACACGATAAAAATCTATAAGTAAACATAACAGATTATTAAAAATAGACGAATTGAAAAGAAAATTACGAAAAAGAGCGTAAAAATTTCTGACGCCAAGTCCAAGTGGCACTGATGGCAGTGAAGTGACAGATAACGTCAGCCCAGTCTAATCAAGAGACATCGTTCAACTCAAATTGGTTTGTCCTAAAGGTCACAGCACACATTTCAACTCGGAAAGGGATCGTCACCGTATCTACTTTCGCCCTCGCCGTCAACCAGGCGTCAACCTAATGTAAGCACCTAACCAAAGCGGACCAGCAGCTCCGATACGTCGACTAGGGTACAGCTAGGCGACGCCGCGCTTACGGCGCGTCGAAGAAGAATAGTGTGCTGCAGGCAGGCCGCGGGAGGGGTGAGAGGGGCAAGTGTGGAGGAAGAGACGCAAGCGCGGCGACGGAGAGGCGTAAGCGCGGGAACTACGAGCCGTAAGCGCGGAGACCGCTGGTTGACCACGCGCCACACCGGGAATCGTTTACGTTACGATTCCGATTATTGTGCTTTTCAGTAGGGAGTTTCGTACAAAGAATACTAAACGGCTGGAGTTGATACGGATACGATCGGTTTCCGAGTTGATATGTGTTCTATGACCTTTATTCGCAAATAAACGATCTAATTTAGTATTTATTTTGCATTTCGTGCATTTTTACTTTCTAATGAATTATGAATGTCAATTTTGTCCTACCTACACATCTAAGTGTAAAGATAAGATAAATATATATTTTATTGCATAACTGAGTGTGTACATCAGTCCTTACTTTAAACGTAAAAGAAAATTAGGCTAACAGTCTACCCATGTCGAATATACACAATTGTATTACATGGCAAATAAATTTCAAATACATTAAAAACATATTACAAATAAATTTCATACGAGCATTATAATTTCTCAAAAAACTCATGCAGATTATAAAATACATTATAGTTTTTTAAATTTTGTATTACTCGTATTAAACGTATTTCGATAATGGTTAATACCTGGCGGTAACTGGTTGTATACACGAATAGCCGTTACATAGGTACTTCTATACATATAAAAAATTAAACTCGTATTTCGTGTTTGTCTATATGTCCATGTTGTTCTTCTAAACCACGCAACAGATTTTGATGAGGTTTTCAGTTTTCACCATCGTTTAGAGAATTTATTCCGGAAGGTTTATGTGTATACTACGTTAGTATTAAAGTTACATATAACTAAGAAAGCCTACAGTGGACGGCTGAAATGATGATGATGATGATGATAACTAAGAAATCTCGATGTTTTGTCAAGTCGTAAAAACAGTGCGAAGCAGGAGTTGGTCATTAATTTATAATAAATCATATTTTTAATAATAAGTATGTTAATTAATGTCTTATTTATAATGCTTGCGAATGTTTCTCTTAGAATTGGATTTGAAATTAAAATATTGCATAGGTATTATTTTTATTGACAAATAAACATAGTTCAAGTAACTACATAAAATGCCAATCAGTGTTCTGAAAACTTCTCTTAGCGATTCGGTGCTATGCATGTAATTACCTGTATTATTTTCCTAAGATTTTTTTTCTGTTGAATGAATGTGGAATGCACTTTTGTCGAGTTTCCCCAGTATATAATACCATACCGTACCATACAATAAAAAACAATAAAAGACAAAGATTTTTTAAATAATAAAAGTGCGCGTGCACTTCATGTTTTATGTAAATATTGATAAAATGGCTGATTTGGCAAATTAAAAGGCCAGGGAAGGTTTTTGAGAAATATCATTTATATGGAGAAATGTAAAAGATATGGATCCTGTGGTTTGGTGGAAAGGGATATCTGCGTCAAGTTCTCTCAGTAAAACAGAAAGGAGTAGAGGTGCGGTGGTTCTGTTCTTCAAAAAGGTGACAAACCCTTGCTGAAGAACTATAGATCACATACATATACAAGCTGTGCTCGAGGGTCATCACGAACCGTCTCGCCAAGAGGCTTGACGAGTTCCAGCAACCAGGAGAAGCCGGATTTCTAAAAGGCTTCAGTACAATACGGCCGTTATAACTTAACGTCTGAACATAGGCGTGTAAAACTTTCTCGTCGCATCATATCACCCTTTGGTTCCTAAAAAATGTTACTGCGCAGCCCTCTACGCGAAGTTCCGAACTGCCAAGTTATATCTGTCGTATTATACCGTAGACCACATCCATACTGTCTGGTAAATTGACCGAAGAGTACGACTAGCCGTTGTGGCATTGTGTGTCATGGTATTTGTGGACTACGAGAAAGTTTTCGACTCTATCGGAATATGGGCAGTTCTGGCCTTTTTGCAACGATGTCGAATTGACTGGCGCTACTTCGATGTGTTTGAGTTGTTTACGTGACGCTGCCACGATGACTGTCCAGATCCAGGATAAGAAAACCAGCCCCATCCAACTCCTCAGAGGCGTGAGACATTACGTGATATCCCCGAAATTACGACGTTACGGTGACCGGGTAATCTTTGGCTTGAATTTAATTCTAGGCAGAACAGATTCTGTAATTTATACGTCACGAAAAAATTTAAAAACCAGTTTAAAATAAAGACATGCACTTTACCACGCTTATTGTTATAGGTGTGGAGACTTTGAATACTTAAATTGGTTTTTAAGTGATTCATTAATTCATGAGCTGTGGGAAAAGTACCTATTCGTTGGCCCAAACGGAGTAGATTTCTCACAATTAGCAGGTTATGGTCGACAGGTGGGCAATTTCCAAAAAAGCTTAAAATGTACGATATCCTCAAAACAACCCATTTCGGATCCCAACTTACCGGGGGGAACAAATTGATGCAAATTAGCTCTAGTATCAATCATTTCGAGGAATGCATCCAAATACCAAAACAACTTGTAGTTACTGTTTACAGAGAAAAAATCAATCATACTCTTTTTGCATATGTACGTTTGTATTATGTATGTACCGTAAGTACCTATTTACTTCCTCGAAGGCTCATCACCAATGCACGCACAGTTTTACGAGATATTGTTATCCTTTCCCGATAGTTATTATAATTACTATTGTATGATATCTTAACACTTGACAAATTGCGTCTCATAACACTCCTCGGATTGGATATCAATGGAAGATGAGATTTCACTGCTTACGGTAGCGTCGGGGTTGATGAGATGAGGTTGCGTCCTTCCTTCAAATATGGCGAGGGAGGTAATGAGAGATCTTTTCGTTATGCTCATGAACGGGTGCTGTTTGTGGTGACTGGTCGTCTTGCTGACCATGGTTTTGTTACTTTTATTAATACTTACTAACTGTTTATTTATTTTACTGCGATGTTCCTAGTTTATCATTTGTAACTTCGAGTTACTGCTATTTATATGGAGGTTTTTATGTTCTGTTTACGTTTTAAAGTTAATTATTTTGGATACTATTGTATTTATTCAGTTTTTCTTACTGAACAGATAGCTGTGCTTCTGGGGAGTTTGATGCGACTCTTCAAGTCTTCTTCCCAGCTATAGCACTAGGAAGTGGTGAGGGGCGGGAGTTTTGGGGGACTGTCTTATGTAATTTTGACGTTCGAAAATTGGTGATTCTCAGACAAGTTGATTATAAGACTTTTGGTTTTGATTGATTTTAATTTTGAAGATCTTCGAAAATAGATATCTTGGTCGAATCAAAACTTAGCTGTGGAGATATTTTTATGAGGAGCTATGAAACTAGGCAAATAATCACAAATAATTTAGAATTACGATTTTTAGGAACAAAAATAAGTAAGTGATGTTGGGTAATTGATCTTAGGTAAGTGATTTATAAGATTTTCTTTCTTGATCAAATTTTTTGTAGGTATGCTTTTCTGTACTTTCCTACTCGAATTGGAGAGTTTGAATTGATTTATTTTAATATTTTTAAAGCCATAAACTATTTTCCTTTCTTGGACGATTTAAAATACGTGAATGTTCGTTTTAAACTGCTTCCAAACTTTTTCATAGATCATATTAATTGTACGTCATTATTTAGTTTAATATATTTAAAGTACTTATAGATAAAATAAAAAAAATTGCCCGAACGGAGGCGATAATTAGGTATAATGCGGGCCATATACGTTCAAGAAATTTGATCAAACAGGCTGGTTTTATCAAATTGACATGAACGTGTGTGGCAAAATTTGGTCAAAATGAGTTGTCATATGGCATGAAGAAATATGATTTTTCGCACTTATTTCTATTTGATCAAACTGTTTGAACCAGCCTGTTTGATCAAATTACCTGAAGTATTCCAATCCATCACAATCACATGGACAACACACAATTTCACTTTGTTTAAATGTTTACACTGAGAGCGCTGAAAACAAGACGTGTACTTTGTGAGACGATCAAGTTTCAACTATCTCTCATTATAAATAGTAGTCTATGAACTACCTACGCAAGAGCATGTTGACAGGTTCATGTTTATGGAGGGTATATAACTGAACATGCCAATTGTACTTTAACTCTGAATTGTTTTGACAAATTAATCAACGTAAGTGTATGCGCTGCCAATGGACATTGTGCAACGCGAAACCAGAGGCATCGCGGATGCAACAGCATAATCAGCCTATAATGTTCCCACTATACCGACCCAGGCCTCCTCTCTGTGAGAGGCAATGGCCCGTAATCCACCACGCGGGCCCAGTGCGAGTTGGTAGATGTCTGTCTTCGAAGTTTTTGTTTGGTAGAACCAACACATGCCGGTTTGAGAGCAGTGGTGAAGAAATAATTTACACAAAGTAAAGCGCCTGTCGCTGTCGGGGCCCGAAACTACGACCTATAACTCGTAAGTCACTGCCATTATCACTGGGCTCCACTGCTCGCGGATACAGTGCCACTCCAAAAACTTTGTTGAAATACGAGTACCACAAGTTCAATACGTAAAATTCCACCGACCCGTGAAATCGAATCAAAGCATCGCTAGTTGGCGTCAGATAAGTATTGGTATGGTAGTAGTGGGTACTGCTACTCGTACACTATTAAAAACACATAGGTAATTTTAATAACAGCCAGAACTATCCACGTGTGATATTACCATCGTTAGTCATCGTAATTTATCGCTGATCCGACTATCGTACTACCTTCTGGTTATTATGGAAATATCCCACATGACCACTCTATTAGTCTGTACGAGAATACGAAATGTTGAACTCATTAAAGTGGTCTTGCATATTATAACATAACATTTCAAGGTGTGTTTTCAAAAGTGTTTATGGTGATTGTTTAATAGAATCAGGAGGAAAATATTCATTAGGTACATTTGCGTTTTCCCTCACATTAGAATTTGTAGGAAAAGCCACAGGCCACAACGTAAGGTGAAACAACAGTGTAAGTTCATTTGCTACGGATCGCTATATAATAAAAACCTGAGACACACCAGCGTTTGTTATCATTTCGTGTTGGCTTTCGAAGCGGCACGACGATCTGGATGCGATCATACCAAACAAGTTTAATTTATTTTACTTGACTTAAGAAAAATGTGGAAGTCCACAGTGACGTTCGTAACTTTCAATTTCCTTTTAACGTTGTACGTTAGTGATGTGTACAGCGAGAAACAGCCTGTGGTGAGGACCCCGCTTGGTGCAGTAGCAGGTTATCACATGCAATCCAGGGGAGGACGCCAAATAGCCGCATTCACCGCCATTCCGTTTGCGGTCCCGCCGCTTGGAGATCTAAGATTTAAGGTATGTGAATATAATTCTATTACTGCACAGCGAAATGAGGTAACCTGATAATCTGCATCGTTTATATTTTTATTCCCAATCTGAACAGATAAATTGCTACGGTATAGTTGGTTGGTGATAAACAGTTTTATAGTTATTTAGTATTGCTATTGCTCATTTAGAAATAATAAAAAAAATATATAATTGCAACTATAGGTATGGTACTTAGTGGTGCAATATAGGAACTTACACTTGATAGTAGAAAAGATAAAAAACCAAACAAACAATAACATATTTTATGGTGTTTTGATTGTATATTGAGTCGCAGTTTGTAATCAAAATTTTTCAACTGATTTAATTGTAATTTCAATAAACATATAATTTATAATGAAATAACCATTTAAGATAGGTTGGTTAATGTTAACCTGTTATCATAGAAAAAACACAGATAAAAACACGTCATCAACACATTGGGTCATTAGGCATACCTATTTAAGTAGAGAACTATGTTTTGAATTTTTTACACACGTACATTTCAAGTAAATAGGTATTATCATCAAGATTCTCTACTTAACAAAATATTTTTGCAATAATAAATTACAACATTATAAATGTTAGTGAAAGTACCGATGTTAGTAAAATTAGATTTATGGATAGCTGATAGAACGGTTTACTAATGTTTGCCATGATTTCAAATGCAATTATTTTATATACCATACTTGTATTTGCCATAATTTCATTAGAAATAACGCTTCAGTTGCCATATGTAATGTGTTAGTTATAGAAACGAATGATTATATCACATGTTATTATGGAATCTTATTTTATAGCAAATAAAAGTTATGACTAATAAGTTGATATGACAAGCGTTATTAGTGTAGATGATAATAGTGCAAGTAAATATTATAAGGGGGGATGATTATGGAAAACAATAATAGTGCAAATAATTTTATGGAAAACAAAACAATACCTAATAGAACCCAGAGAATAGACAAATTTGAAAAAAAACCTAGAGAAAAAAAATAGAAAAGGTTGGTGTGAAAACGCTAAAATCCAAAAAAACTGAAAACGTCGTAAGCATAGCACTATACATACTAAACTTATAAGTTGGTGTGACTTTAGTGGCATAGTAATTTTATAAGTGTGTGATGAAGAAAAAAAAATTTTGATAGTAATTACGTCAAACTAACTTCGCCCTGCGTTAATGAATAATTTACAAGTATGCTATGATAGGTTCATGATGTTATTTGAATAATGACCAATGCTGCTGCGCTTTGGACGACTTATAAAATTAAGTAAATTTTAATAGAAACATTGTTTGACAGGCTCCAGTTCCAATAGGACCATGGCAAGAAACATTAGATGCGACCACTATAAGTCCTGTATGTGTGCAGAGAAACCCATACATTCGCCAAAAGGACATCGTGGGACAAGAAGACTGTTTGTATCTCAACGTTTACACACCAGTTACAAGTAATGTGCGTATTATGCATTGACATATATATTACGTATTATGTTCTTAAACTTTCAGTTTAATAGCAATACAAGGTTTTTCATATGACATTGTTTAAGGTCAATTTTTGGAACGAACTTCCATATCGCCCTTAATTCTGCACACTTGGCGAACCAGAGGGCACAGACAAGTGACAGTTGCTTCGAAAGCGCTTCATAAGCTTTACGATAGCTTATGTCAGTCCTATACATTTTTGCCTTTTCAATCATCGTTATCGCTGATAGAATATCACTTTGTCTAGGGCCCCAGAGCTAGACCGAAAAAGTGTAACATTTTGATCGTCACGACAGTTTTGCTATAGTACATAAGTGTTTGTGTATATACAAGCGTGTATCTATGTATAGGTATATTACTGTAGTATAGACGTGCGGGATTAGCGCCAGCAGTTTTTTTTTTTTGTCATTTAGCTCCTCTCGTTGTTAATTTATTTCATTGTCCTTGTTATTTAATACATATTATACAGCGTAAGGAACTTCGTTCCAACACCCTGTCCCACGACACCTCTCGACTTTTATTAAGAACTTACCTGTGATTTGATATTTTCTATTACTAAACTGACAAATTAGCCCGGCACGAAGTTGACAGTTTTCTTGTCGGAATATAGTTCGAAATTTGAAAATGACTCCATGGTTTAAACCTGGGTCTGAAGATAAACCTTGATTTGTAATACGAAGGTAAGAGGCACCCAAACGACGGAAGGACAAAGCCAACGAAGTAAAACGGAACGGAATCATAAGGCCGTTTAGGTTTTTAGGGTTCCGTACCTCAAAAGGAAAAAACGGAACTCTTATAGGATCACTTTGCTGTCCGTCTATTGGATCACTTTGTTGTCTGTCAGTCTGTCAAGACCCTTCTTCTCAGAAACTCTTGGAGGTATCAAGTTGAAATTATTAACAAATACGTAGGTCTACGTACCTAAGAACTAAAAAAAAATCAAGTTTCTAAGTCAACGCAATAAAAAAATACGGACATTTATACGACATATTTTGAGACTCGCAAATAAATCAAAAACTAAGGGACCCGTTGACCTAGAATCATAAAATTTGGCAAGAAGTAAGGTCTCACAGTCACAGCACAAGTAATGACAAAAGTCCGAAAATCGTGAAGTAGTATTAGCACATTAAATAAAATGCGATTACAACTTTACATTTGCAGTTGGAGAATTGACCCATGACTTAAATCGATGTATCGGAGAACATGTTTTTCAACTACAATGTTATGTTTATTTTCGGGATAAATTCATCCCACCTGCGGAACCCTTCATTGTGGTCCGACACGCACAATGAAGAAGCTAAAGAATCTGAGCGGCCAGTGTTAAAAAACCGGCCTAATGATTTTTTAACACTGATCGCTCAGATTCTGGTTATGCGAGTCCAAAGTTGTACTCAAACATGAATTGAAATAATCAAATAACCTGTCTCGGTTTGTAGAAGAGCCTCCATACACAATATTTTGTTAATTTAATTTATTATTTGAAAATTCGTAGGATGTCGAAAATAAACCTTTACCGGTCATGGTGTTCTTGCATGGTGGCGGATGGATGTGTGGAGACGCCACCACCCAGATGTATGGGCCACAGTTTCTTCTGGATAGAGATGTTGTATTAGTAACTACGAACTACAGATTAGGTTAGTAACTACATAGCGAATGGTAAAACAACTTTATAACATATTTAAGTTTCCAAATTAATCCCAAAATAGTTCGCATTAACCTTTTAAAAAGATTCGAAGCTTTAAAGATATTGACTTCAATATACTAACAATTACATTTTGTTCAAATTGCAGGTCCGTTAGGTTTTCTATCTACTCAAGACGAACACTGTCCTGGTAACAACGGTTTGAAGGACCAACAAGAGGCTCTACGGTTCATACAGAAGAATATAGAGAGTTTTGGTGGAGATAAGAACTCCGTCACAATATTCGGAGAAAGCGCTGGTGGAGCCAGTGTGCACTATCACATGATATCGGAAACTAGCGCCGGTAAACCAATGTTTTTTATCATTAAACAGTTAACGAATACTGCTGAATACCTCTTAGCAGATAATGATCTTTTAAATATACTAACAGAGCGTAAGCATCATCCCTTAGGCTACCATCCTTATTTGGAAATATCAATCTGGAGAGATGGAAGAACCTGCGCATAGATCGGTCTTGTCAGATGCGTGTACCATTTATGTACTTAGCAATCACATCAGCTTTAACTTAACAATTCGCTTAAGGCATTTCCTTAACCACCATACCACCTAACTACCATTTGTAGAAGTAGTCCAAACATCGTAGGCGTGTAGATCTTGAGGCCATCACATTATACACGGAACGGACTTTAATGATGTCAGTGCCTTAAGTAATATAATATTACGTAATTGACATGAGATTGGGTAGTCTCTTAGTAGCCAGAAATTTTAGGGAACTATGGTTAGCCGTAATAGGTACAACGATACTGAATCCATCCAACAACAATACACTTTCTATATCGACTCGATTGATTTATTTAGAAGGTGCTGCGCAAATTTGCGAACAGATTGACGTTTATTGTGAGAGTTCAAAGAACTTCCAACTGTTGTAGTTGAATGGAAAGTGTGAAAGTGTTAGCTATAGAGGGGACAAAGTTTACTCTTGGAGCAGTATCTTATGTACGCTTACTACTAAGAACCAAATGAAATTCGTTTGCTGCATATTAAATATTTTGTTATTAATCTACCTTTTGTAAATGGGTGTGCATGATTCACTTTAAGTCGTAGGTTACAACTTATGAAACACTAGTTATGTATAGACCGATTTGCACAATGACTGTGGCATTAGCTTCTGCACAGCAGCTGAGGTACGATTTCCATATGAGGCAAAGATTAGTATTTGCTTAGTAGTACCTGGGCGACCGAGCTCTGCTCGGGTGAAAATAGAGAAAATGTATTTACCCAGATATGACACCTAGCTAGATCGATTTTCGCCCCCCGTAAACCGTTATTGTAACTTTCATCGAAATCGTTAGAGTCGTTTTTGAGATCGTGATTACAAATATAATATACTAGCTGATACCCGCGACTTCGCCCGCGTGGATGTCGGTTATTATATACTAAAACCTTACTCGAGAACCACTCTATCCATTGGTGAAAACAGCATGAAAATCGGTGCACTAGTTTTTGAGTTTATCGCGTGCAGGATGACAGACAGAGGCGGCGGAGGACTTTGTTTTATAATATGTAAGGATATATATTTATATACAAATATTGCTCATTTATGAGTATAGGATATCTAAATCCAAGGGCTTGTGCATCTGAAATAAAACACATTTATTTTGCATACTCTTCTGATGATCCAGCTTGAAATTAAACAAAAATATCCCAGTTTGGGACAAAGCATAAATGACAACCTAAAGTAACTTAAAATGGAATTTGGAAAAGGAATTTAAAATTATTTCAGGACTATTTCACAAAGGAATATCGGAGTCGGGTACTGCTCTAGTGCCATGGGCTGAGGCTACCCCAGGTGAAGCCCTTCGGAACGCGTTTCGCCTGGCTAAGTTTTTGGACTGCCCTCAGTCGCCTTCAGAAAAAATGATCAAATGTCTTCGCAGTAAGGACAGCTATGATATCATCAACACCGAGTTTCGTTTTTATGTAAGTCCACTTTGCCTGTTTATACCACACAAATATGCTTGCAATACATACGTTTTTTTTCTCCTTCTATCATTGTAAAATCTTGAATTTTTGTTTTAAGATCACATCTGTCAATACTTAAATATGTGAAAATTAACATAAAGATCTTGTTCTGATCTTGTTCTTCTCAGAATATTAAAGTTTATGAAAGAAATTACTTTTTTAGGAATGGGACTATGAACCAATGACCCCATTCAAAGCGGTTGCGGAGCCAAACCTCCCTGGGGCATTCTTGAAGAGGAGTCCTCGTAAAATTCCCGACGTACCAGCAGTGCCCTGGATGACAGGCCTCACCGCAGATGAAGGATGCTTGAAATCAGTTTGTAAGATTGCTTATTTTTAATGTTGATAACGCAAGCACGGTTGTGCAGCGTGTTAAATACTTGCTCGATACTTTTCACTAGTGTATTTTTATTTATAAGTATTTTATTTTATTTTATTTTGCAGTTTTGAAGTCTATAAGAACCAATCCCAAGTCTTAGAACGACATTAAACTTAATTCACCAAATTATTTTGTCCATGTTCTGTGGTCATAACATAAAAAATATGCAATACAGTTCGGTCGTTACATAATAATTATATTGTGAGAGATCTTTAATGGGAACAAATATGCTGTTAATTGGCTAACTGTATTTGCATCCTGATATACTTAAGCCGTTATTACGCAACAATTAAAATAAAGATACTTACCGCTTTAGATAGTATACCAAATAATATTTATTTTGTTTCGTAGGGATCACAGCAAATATTTCTAGATATGAAGAATTTATGTCAGCTTTCGATACTATCGCACCAGTGACATTCTACTATGAAAATTCACCGTATATTGACGAAATTACTGAGAACATACGTCAAAAATACCTTAAAGAAAATGACCTAGAGGCAACACAGCAAGGAATCCTCCATGTAAGTTATTTAAACTTAGTCGAACACACGATTAAACCTGCTAGAAGTCTGATTATTACCACGGCTGTAGCTGTTCAGTGTTTAAAGTACCTTATTAGCTGGCGAGATTTCAGAGAGAAGTTTCACCAGCTAATTTTACCTTCGTTGGTTAGATATCTATTCCCATCGATACACATCATTTCTGTTAAGTTTCGCCAGCTAATTTGTCTGACTCTGTATATTTACAATACATATAAAACCTAGAATCCTAGATGATCGTGGTAGGTTTTCTTTAACTCTACTATCATCATCAACGCTTTTAGTATCATGTGGAGATACGTGGGATGTAGCTCGAATCTCGATGTTAATTATCCTTGATCCAACTTTGATACAAACTAATGAAGACTCCTTTTATTTACTCGGGTTTCTGCGCTGGCATCAAAATAGTTATCAGGGCAGGGTATGAGCTTGTATGAGTCAGGGCTGTTTGCGTTATCCTGATCACGACTTAAGACGTAGTACTGAGTTTTATTTACATAGGGACTCCCTGATAGTCACAGTGGTCAGGTAAAACCACGTAAAACGTCTCAATACGCACGGAGTGATGTCAAAATTTAAATTCCCTATAATTGAATCTTGTACGAGGTAAAATCTGGTTGAATTATACAAGTTTATAGGATATCTAGGCATTTATCGAGAGTGAGTCACGTTCTGTGGTCGCCTAGCAATACTATTATGGATTCATATTATTATGTTCTATTGTTTTTTATTTGCAGATTTACACAGACTCGTATTTCGCATACCCTGCCATAGAGGCTATTGAGCTGGTGTTTAATTACACGAAAAATCCAGTTTACTTGTATGAATTGGCTTATAAATCCACAAACAGCTTTTCACAAATATTCGGTGATCCAGAAGGAAATTACGGTGAGTTGGTTCTAAGTATGCTACTCTGCAAGCATAAAATAATTGTTCTAGAACATGCTTTTGACTCTAAATGCGATTGGTTATCACGTGTTTGGTAAATGTGTATAGAATCAAGGCTCCCACAGACAGACGCGACGCGACACCGGTAGAACAATTTCCGGGTGGTAGAGGAATTTTTTCCACCAGAATCGCGTCGCGCCTGTCTTTTGGAGTGTTTACGCTGATTACAGAAATGGCGTACGACTCGATAGTCCTAGGCAATAATAAGCCTGAATACTAATGGTATCCAGTTAAAACTGTCGAAGCTGACGATCAATCGAAAATGATCAAAGGATTACTTAAATTTCTTTAATGATAACCTCTAATTGTGCTCCACCTTTTCCGAATAAATAAGTCACCAGTAACCAGTTCACCAGTCTTGTCCCTGGGCGTTAGCTTACTGTGAGAATTGAATGTGACAATAATATTGTTTGTTCATTTCAGGTGTATGTCATGCCGATGACCTGATGCATCTTTTTCCGATCGAGTTCCTTGCAAAACCAATTTCCCCTGAAGATCTCAAGATGAGTGAAACTATTGTAACGCTATTTACTAACTTTGCTACTACAGGGTAAGTTTTTATAAAATTTATATTTTACTATCTATTTTCTAATTTGTTTAGTTTAGTAGGAAGTTTACACGGATGCCTAAGAGAAGTCTAGTTAGTAGTAAATTTGCTCAAGAATCTGCCTATTAATGCTCACTTACTTTAGTAACCATCCATCGAAAACTCATGTGCTGGGCATTTAAAAATGTAGCAACTTCCATTCTACTTTATCAACACAATTTTTTGTGTACTATTATGTATTCTTTTTTCCATAACTTATTTTATGTTGTACCTACTCTTACTTGGTCTTTTATTTGTTGTCTCTATTTCTCGTTCTAAGTAAGTATGTGGTTGAAAACTCATGCCTTTTCTCTTTTTTTTTTCTCCATGTGCTAATGTGTCAGTAATCACGACCCAACGATTCTGTATTTATAGGTACTTACCTACTTAATTATTTGTTATGCTTTCAGAAACCCCAATAAACCCGTACATGTGCCACTAAAATGGGAGCCAGCAACATCGGGACGCAATATGGAGTACCTAGAAATAGCAAATCAATCGAAGATGAAGAAAGACCTCGCGTCGCGATCGCGATACTGGGGTACCCTGCCTTTGTGGCATAATGTGCGCAATCGCAGGTTTACCGACGAGCTATAGATAATTTAACTTGTTAATAAAAGTATAAGTACATAGTAGGAAGTAATTTTGTTTTATTTCTTTGAATACCTTAAAAAAAACGAACACTGTACATAATCGAAACAAGAGTAGCTTTGTTGGTAACAAAGCTACGTTGGTAATAAAGTCACACAGAATCGCATTCAAGAAATTATTTCTATGATAATATTTTCTAATTGGAACCCAAATAGGTTCCAAAAACACCAAAATTACCAATCACGATAATCTGACAATATTACAACTAGTACTATGTATAAATGTATGTTATTGGAATGATATCATGAATAATCGTAGCTGGACTTCGTTTGCAATAAGTAGGTAAGTTATCTACTAATTAGTTGTTGGCACAAATTCCGGCAGGTGTCCACCAAGAACTGAAGTTCTCATAAATAGTTTTTTCTGTCATCAGAACTTCATCATTCGCCATGGCACAGAACTTGCAGTATTCATCAGTTTCCGGGTTCTCATGGCTCCGGCGAAGAGTATAGTACTTTCGCCATCTAAAATATCTATAATATAGCTCTCGGTTTTCCATGATCTCGTATATCTCCTTGGCTAAATTTTTTGCTCCTAATTGTTTGGCATTTAGGTACGAACCAGGTGGCAAATACCTGAAATGAAAATATGAAATTAATAATATACTATGCTTTACAAAGGTATTACCTATTATTCATAGTTATTGTATAGGTACTTGCCTTGAATAATCAGCTCCACCGTAGACTACGGGTACAGTATAATGGTCCAAGGCGTACAAAATCTTTTCCGTAACATAATCTTCGCTTATAGCATTTTCAAGAGCAAAATAAAAAAAGTAGCTCTTTTCCAACATGTCGAGGCATCGACGCATTATAGATTTCGGACATTGAAAAGTGCCGCATGAGCCGTATATGTCAATTTTTAAACCATAATCATTTATGTACGTTTGAAGTTCATTAATGAATTCCTCTCTTTTACTTAATGTGTTACAATTAGAAACGAACCAAGCTCCCGCTTTGTTTTTGAAAGCCAGTTTTTGTTTTAAATCTTTGTCAATAGGGGTCATGTCGTCCACGCCTATCCAGTTCATAGTCGCCCTGGGTCCAATGACGTGATTACTTGAGTTCATTATAACAATGTATCCCCAGATAGCATCAGAATTCAGTTTATACGTCCATGTCCAGTTAAAGAAGTTATCCCAGGTATCTTTGCAAATGGGATAGTTAGCTGCTGCTTCAACATTAGCGTACACATATTTTTGACGAAAACTTCGCACTCTTGGAAGGTCGTCACTGCTGACTATTTCTATAAGTTGAGGCCCGTTAAATGCAATAATGTCGTATTCAGTGTAGTCTCTTAAAAGTTGCCTGTTACTAGTAACAAAACAATTGACATATTCACATTTCTTCTTTTTGAACACACTATTTCCTTCTCCAAAGTAAATAAATGGATATGAATTAGGGTTAGTCCAAAGCAAGATATATTTGGTTTTTGATCTTGGTCTGGCGTATTCTGTACCTTCAGTAGTTGCTTCATGGAAAGGCCTGTTTGTAGCACACGGAATTTCAACTGCAGTTTTCTTTAAATAACTAGTGTTATTTAAATAAAGTATCACGAAAATTAATGTAACAGTTAAAAAACAGTAGACTGATTTATTAATACTCTTAAAATTGACGTGCATCATTCAAGTGTGTGCAAACATTATGCGTGGCTTTCACAAATCGTTTACAATTCGATGTTGTTTACAGGCTACTTAGTGGTATCTGTTTTCACAAGAATAGTAGAAGACACAATATGCCACATTCCAATCATAATCTTCAATATGATTCAGGAGTTAATTTTATTGCCACACTGCCACTTAATACTATGGCCTATTTTGGCAAACTTCCTTATTATATTTCTGACACCAAACGACGTACAAGAAGTTTTATAGATAAATATTACATGGGACTTGTCTTTGTATATTTGCGTTGTTTTCGTAATAGAAGAAAGCCTCACTTTGCAATGGAGAATTTTCTAGTACCTAACACGTGGAAAACATAAATATAACACCTCGAAGGCTGTAAATTATTGAATGTTTTCGTCTGTCTTCAGTAGAAGAACACCTAAATTGCAATAAAATGCTGAAAGTGTTGAGAAAACTGCAAAGATGCATAGAGATACTAATAATAAAAATAAAAACATTTTACAAAGACAACTGACTTCTAAGTTAAACACTACAAAGTGAAAAATAACTTAATTTCGGAAGTCGGTGTCTTTGGTTTTTCATTTTCATTTTTGTCACTGACTTCCGAACTCCACTTCACTCCGAACTTCACTTTGTAGCGTTTTTTTGGAAGATCGTGTTATTTTTTTTTGTGTAACCTACCCCACAAAAATCTGAACATGTGCTATGTAAATAACAGTGACAGGAACTTATTTTAACATCATCCACATAGACTGAGTGGGATGCAATACGTATTATTGAACCTAACTCAAAAACTATCCTGATTTCGGACCACTTTTGAAGTATGACCAAACAAAAAAGAATCATCAAAATCAACATAATTGATGGAGGAATCACGTAACAAACAAAAAATAATAATTGAGAACCTCCGCCTTTTTGAAGTCGGTTAAAAATACTTATGTCCCCAAAGGGTAAAACGAGACCCTATAACTAAGACTCCGCTGTCCGTCCGTCTGTCTGTCTGTCTGTTTGTCTGTCTGTCCGTCTGTCACCAGGCTGTATCTCATGAACCGTGATAATTAGACAGTTGAAATTTTCACAGATGATGTACGTATTTCTGTTGCAGCTATTACAACAAATACTAAAAAACAGAATAAAATAAATATTTTAGGGGACTCCCATACAAAAACGTGATATTTTTGCCGTTTTTATAGGTAATGGTACGGAACCCTTCGTGTGCAAGTCCGACTCGCACTTGGCCGGCTTTTATTTCTGTTTGACCACCGAACAAAGATTATGCCTTTTTGAAGAGCTGATCACGCATGTATGAGCGATGGCGCCGGGAGGTGGTCACTACGCATTATAAATTCATTGGCGCAATCAAATCTACCTACCTACTGTTCAAGTTGTGCTGGCATCAATGTGTCCCTGGAAAAAATAATTTGAAGACCATCAAAGTGTACTTTCAAGTTTACTCACGTAGTTTGTTTAATGCCTCAATGTCACCATAATATTGAGATATCTTTGGTGTAAGTATCCCCTTTACTAGTTAGATTTATCTACCTAATAAAACAAACTGGGACTATCACATTTTATTACGTATTAAGAGGTAAAAGCTTGTTTTAAATCCAAAACCAAATTATGAGACTATTGATAAGAGTGATTGTTAGTGTCAAGGTTCTATCACAGAAACACTGTTTTCTAAGGCTTTAAAATGCTATATAGTAAGAAGAGTCAATGATCGATTATAGTAACTACCTTTTATCGTCTCGTTGAGTCTGTACTATCGAAGAACTTCATATCTTAGCAGTTTCAAAACAAAATCCCGTGAGCACGATGACCACATCTGTTACCGCCCCGGTTCTGTAATGGCCGAGCGCTACAAGCAGAAATAGTCCTTACGGTGCACAGATATCAACTTCTTCGATGGTACATGTACAAGAACACATTACCAAAGTATTAGCATTATTTATGTTGGGTCTTTGTTAGATGGTAAATAACAAGGCTGGTACAAACTTTGTATCAGACGTCATTATGTTCTAAGCACTCTAATGTTCTAACAATCAAATAATGATAAAAACGGATGTATTTCAAATATGCTCATACACTTATCTCATATTTGTTTTCTCAACTCTATATAATAAACAGACCATAAGAAAGTGGCAATTAAGTGATTAGTTATAAGTTCTGACTTGTTCTCAATACAGACTTTTATGACATACACATTACACATGTGGCTGCTCCTAGCTTCTAGTTATAATTTTATATTATTAATATTATAAACGTGAAAGTTAGTGAGGATGGATGGATGGATGGATGTTTGTTACTCTT
This sequence comes from Lithophane leautieri, assembly GCA_949152455.1. NCBI lineage: Eukaryota > Metazoa > Arthropoda > Insecta > Lepidoptera > Noctuidae > Lithophane > Lithophane leautieri. The sequence continues at coordinate 13,591,751 of OX424458.1, read as the reverse complement.
TTGGATAAAATTTGGCACACAGATAGTTTATTACGTGGATTAACACATATGTAGGATACACTTTTTATCCCGATATTCCCACGGGATCGAGACTTGTGCGGGTGAAACCGCGGGGCGCTGTTAGTTTACGCAGACGTTTTAATGACATAAAATAAGGTAACCTACTTAGCTTAGCTTACCTAGGTTACCTTATTTTATGTCATTAAAATGTCTGCGTAAAATTAACCAGTTTAAAGCAACTTTACATTTTATTATAAGACTTATTTTGAGAGTCGTCAAGGTTGTCATCGAGAAGTACGTCATCTAGATAATATAATATTATTATCATGTATGCAGTATGCATGGTTAACTATGTAGTCTACATAGTCTGATTCGTGATGCAACTGACAAACATAAATTCAATACTTTGTTATTTTGGTGGGTATTGTTGGTAACGAAAATATGAGTACCTACCTACCTACCTACGCCATTCCGGTTTTCTGAGACTGGCTTTGAATGGTCAAGGCCAATTAATGCAAAATCATATACATACTATTATTATGCTTCTTATTTCTATATCAAACATATTCTGAGATTGTTTAATAAACTGAACTATCAAATATTTAATTAGGGAGAAATCTACGATAAAAAATCTCGATTAGGTAGGTACCAGATCTGTTATTGTTCTTCATATTTTATATTTTGTGAAGCATATAATATAGGTACAGCTGTTGAACAGTCAATCTGTTTAGAGCACACAAACATGTTTGTGTGCTCTAAACATATTGACTGTGACGTAGGTGCGAGTTTTATTAAATTGTCTACTTACAATACACACGGCTACATACATATCAAGCTGCACATTCCAGTATAAGCTGATCTCGTATTGTATTGGATTTCAGGAGGAGGTCAGTTTATAATGGAAACATAGCTTGATATGTGGCCGTGTATACTTCTGTCATCAAAGAACCATGCTACTAGTACGTATGACGGTAACAAATGAGAAAATGTATTTATTAATTACCTGATGACGTGATCTCAATAAAATAAGTGATAATTATTAAGCTTTAATCAACAGGAAGTGGCAGCATATTCAAAGGGATATAAATGCTAAAAACAAGATGATTGATTCTAATATTCAAAAGGGTAAGTTTCTAAAGATGGTAGGGATTTTTGCCTGTCGGATTCTAGCCCCAGACTCTGACGCTGTTGTCCCAGGAGCAGCTAGCCAATGCAACGCCATTGGGTGACATGGAGATGGAAGTCACGCGGTTCTCGTGACCATGAAGGGTACCTGAAATTAACTGTAATTATTACGATAGATCTATACAATTTTCCATGTGTATCTCAAATATTTAGAGTAAAAGGACAACTTCAAAGTTGCATAATCTTCCTGCCGGTAAACGTTCGTATCTACAACAAACCTACAATATAGGTAAGTAAGATTTAACCACCATGACAGTATGGTGCTGGATCAGATTATCCAAACTTTTCACAATGAGGTTCAGGTGGTCTCCACGCCTACCGAGATGCGCCTACTCAGTATTTTGTCTTCACGACTCCATTAAACTAAGAGTACCTATCTTGTCTAGGCTTGTCTTTTCTCAAGAGGCTCAGAAGCTCGAAAAAAATAAAAAACTGAAACTGTTTGGTGGTGATTTCATGTTCATTGGTCCTCTTGATTTCTTTGTTTGTTTTTATTATTTCATTAGCCTAGGTACCTAAGTTTTATATTAGGTATTGCTGATCATTTCGCAGTGAATTGAATAATAGGGATATTTTACATAACTGTGAGTGTGCAATAAATCCCCTTCATCAAAGATTTCAATCTTTGCCCTTCAACATAATGTTCGGAAGACCTTCGTAACTTCGGACATTACCTCCATAGGTACCCAAGCGACAGTTATGATGAAATGATCGCTCGTTGTAAAGAGTAGCCTTGTCATGATCTATGAGAGTATACATACTGAATTTATATAGCAAAATTTAAATTCTTTATTTCAGACATGAGTCTATAGTGTTAGTATCAACAAAATAACTTAATAAGTACTTAACTAGTGTTAGTAATAATGAGATAATACTTCAACTATCAATTGGTATGGATTCATACTCAGTGGCGCAGCAGAGGGGAGTCCCACCGTTCTGAGAACACGCTCAGGTTGGCCGGTTGGTAGCCGGCCGGCTATGGAGGCGGTCCATTTTCTTATTATGGCGTAAAAATCGTCTGAGCGCGCCTCCGCAAACAATGTGGACGCACTACAACGCTACGACAGCCCCAATAGTATGCCAAACGCGTTTTTATATTGGACACGCAGATCGCTGTTTGTCCTCTGCGTAAAACAGGTCCAAAAACTGCACGTGTAGAAAGACTGACAGAAAGCTTTCAAAAGAGTGACTTTAACTTAATTTGTACAACGTGCAAATCATGTTACATTCGGTTTCCTCATGATATTTCCTTTCGCCGATTTTGTGGGCAAAACTAATATCTTAAAATATAAATTAAATAATTGTTTTACCAGTGTGGCTGACTTTGAGGGTGTCCCAGGAATGTACGTAGTTGTCATCTGACCCGGCGAGCAAATATCTTCCGCTTAGTGATAGTCCTTAAAAAAGTAATGAATTTACCATAAATTATTTCCTGGTCGGGCAAAGTGTTATTGAGTTTTTCCATCAAGCATTTCTCATTAGCAACCCGGAGCCTGGATTCGTGCCCGGTTGATAGCAATAGGCTTGCCCCTATTATTAAATAACTCGCGAAATGAGGATGTATTATCTCTACAGATACACCTCTGCCTAACCCTTCGGGGCAAACATGCGTGATGTTATGTTATGTTGTCGGTACTCCTCCCACAACTTGAATGATGTTGATCATTTATAAAGTATATCGATATTTAAAGAGTGAAATTCGAGGCTTGTCTAGTCTATTCTCCTTGACGAATTGAATGTAAATATTAATTTACTTGCCTTCAGGGTCCATTCATATAGGTATTTAAATTAGATGAAAAAACGAAGTAAGTACTTACTCCACAAAAGATACGAAATACAAAAATATATGCTTCAGGTAGGTAAAGGTTAGATCCCAACAATCGCTATGTAATCTTTTCAGAGCGTCAAATTCGGTTTCCATACACGCCTAGTAAAAGTAACTGGCAACGTACCGCAGCTGGTAAATCCGCTGGCACCCGGCGGGGTGTAGTGTCCAAGCTGCTGGTCACTGCGTATGTCGAACAGTCGCGCCGTTTTGTCTTCAGAGGCCGTAGCGAATGCTTGTCCACTGTTGTGGTACTGTGAACACTTGAACTCTTATTATTACTGCGGATGACGTGTGGTTTTTGGCAAATAGTAGGTAGGCTACACCATCCATTTTCGTTAGCGATAGGGCAAAAGAGCTACATAACATGGAAAACATAGCATGCGAAATTGCATAAAAAAATATTTAAGAAGAGCTTAAGTCTAATATTACGTCTGTATTGTGACTGCACCACCTTTTTTAGGTACCTAGACTAGTAGCGGCTTTTTGTTTATGGCGATTGCGAAAATGATTTGTGATCGCTGTAATATGATACGAGGCTGGTCACAAATCTATGTTCTAACTTTCGCAGCTTCGTCATCATCCTACCGTTGATTATGAATGTTTCGTCGGGTTAGTATTGATATCATATGCCGAGATCCGACGATCGGCGATTTTGCGGACGGACACCAATGAGCCCGGACCACGGGCCGTGGGAAGGTGTACGTGCGGGGTATCGCAGACATTGGAAGCGCTCGGTGCGCGGAGCGTGGCGGTCTGTGGTTATCTGCCGTGCGTGTCCGTCTGCAATATTGACGATCGTGGGATTCCACCAATTAGAACTTACACAAACGCTGTTGACGTCAGCGTCGTGGCCGAAGAAAGTTTGCTTCGCTTTCTCATCCCGAATGTCCCACAACTTGCAGGTCTTGTCCACCGAGCCAGTCACGTACGTCTTCATGTCTGACATATACACGAATATTGTTACAAGTTTAGCATAATCAGCCTATAATGTTTCCACTGCTGACATAGTCTCCTCTCTGTGCGAAGGAGTGAGCTGCGATTAGGGTTACTATCCGTCCAGCTTTTTGGCCCCCCGTCCGGAATTCGCCCTGCTGGGGAGTTTGTGGCACCACTTCTTTTTCCAAGCTAAAGCATTAGGAAGTGGTGAAAGACTGGCGTTTTGGTGACTGTCTTATGTAATGCTGATTCTCAGCCCAGTTGGAATAAATTACTCATGTTTTTATTATTATTGCACTAGCTGATACCCGTCGCTTCGCCTGCCAAATTATATATTAAAACCTTCCTCGAGAACCACTCTATCCATTGGTGAAAACTGCATGAAAATCGGTGCAGTAGTTTTCGAGTTTATCGCGAACTGGACGACAGACAGACGCGGCAGAGGACTTTGTTTTATAAAAATATGTAAGGATATACTACTCTGTCAAGAAAGTAACGGGAAAAGATCAATAATACACAAAATGTTAGTTATTCATCCAAATTTATTTTATCACCTTCAAAGTATGCTCCTTCAGAAACAATACACTTACGGCAACCAATAATCCAATCATCAAAACATTTTTTAAACGCTTTTTCCGGAATTGGGTTCAGTTCTCGCCGCGAATTCTCATTTATACATGTCTTCTACCGAATTAAAACGGGTGCCACGAAGTGGTAATTTGAGTTTAGGAAAAAAAAATAAGTCGGCTGGAGCCATATCTGGTGAATAAGTTGGTTGCTCGATGGTTCGTCGAGACTACATGAGCCTTAATGCGTCGTTTGGTTGAAGTGATGAAATTACCAGTTTACTAACGATTCCCGAAGGCGAGTTTTACTGTTTTCATACAAAGAGAAGACTAAGATTTTAAAATACCATAATTTGATATGAGGTGCTGTTTACCTGGTCCCAGCGAAATTGTGACGACATCCCCAGCGTGAGCGTCAAACTCCATCTCTCGTTTGCCAGCTTCCAAGTCCCAAACGCATCTGTGACGAAAAATAGATTATAGCCTCAGACCAAATAAAAAACCAAGACAGAGCGCTGTCAACAGTGACGTGAGGCCGGTTTCATAAACATTTGTGTGCACTTAGTTTGGTGTAGTTTGATTGTAGTGTCATTGTAAATAATTGTAAATGTGTGTGTGTGAGCGTGTATGCACAGAGCGTTGGTGTAGTTTTAGCATGCTTCACTGTATTGTTCGCAGCGCACCGACTTGGTTTTTTATTTGGTCTGAGATTATAGCATATCTACCCACGTATATGTATACGGTGATCCGTTGAGATGGGTCAGTATGGATGGACAAATCTGAAACTATATAGGAGAGAATTTTGTTCTATGGAACCTCAGGCCAAATAAAAAACCAAAACAGAGCGCTGCAAACAATACAGTGAAGCATGCGATGCAACATGTTGACGAAACTGGTCTCACGTCACTGTTGACAGCGTTGTCTTGGTTTTTCATTTGGAACCATGTAAGTGGTTAATTTTACCGCTAAACTGCATTCAATTTTCCGACTTTGATACAGTTGTGGTGGCAGGTTAATAATGAGACAGGTTCATGTCATAATATATCGTGGTGATCACTCACATCTTCATGTCGCCGGAGCCTGTGAGAATGTGGGTGTCGTCGAGGAAGCGGCAGCTGCTGAGGAAACCCTCGTAGCCAGCCAGCTCACGGACCATCTTGGCAGCGCCGGTGGAGTCGCGGTTGTTCACGTCATACACAGTGCACATATTGTCCATCCCGCCACACGCTTCAAACATAAAATAAAGTCATAATAATAAATGCCAAAGTTTTGAGTCACGTCCTGGGAATTCCACTCAAAATAAATAATAACATCCCTAGGTGTTGCAGTGTAGGCAGTCGACTACTAAGCATAAGCATAATCAGGCTATAATTTTCCCACTGCTGGTACACAGGCCTCCTCGACTACTCAGCAAATACCTAAGTATTTAAAATGTTTTTCGAGGTAGTTATAGCTACATACAACTGGATTATGACAACAGCCCTTGAGTCTTTTGTACATAACAACAAAAGATATCAAGGGACCACCCACCCTGCCATAGTTCAGTACCTACAAAATACATATTTTTAACTTTCATCCTAAAAAACAACTGTGGAGTGGATTTTGAAACTGAAAAAGGTACATAATATTTGTTTCACGCGTTTCTGCGATGTACCTAGTGGGATAGAATCAATACGGAAGACGGAGATTTGTCGTCGTCGTTTTGTAGTTGTGATTTGTTTTTTTTTTTTTTGTCGCTACCCGGATGTAGGTTCATCCAACACTTGCCTACAATTCTTCATCACAATGGCCTGCCAAAATATTTGCCAGTTACGAGACGAATATTACGAAAGCCGAATATTTAATATAGGTATCTATCGAATGATACAGGTGATTCAAATAGTGAAAGAATATTCCATAACAAAGAAAATTGCACAAAAAAAAACATTTTTTTTTAAAGCCGTTCCGGAAAAAATTTCAAGTTTAAAAAAAAATATATTAAAACTATCAAGAATCGGGGAACATACGCGGTCCTGGGCTCAATTTTTTTATATGACGTCACTGTTTGGTTCAACCTTTAGACTAGGTGGTCCGTGAAACGAGGCTTCCCTCCAAGGGCTTCCCGAAACACCCAACATAGTTCAGCGACTATTTATAGTTTAGAAGCTCGATGGTTTTTAATAATTTTAGGAAAGTTATCACTTGACTTCAGACCTTTTTTATTTTTGTCTTTGTGTGTCGCATTTTTTATATATTTTATTATTTATTATGGTATGGTCTACGATCGGTGAAAACTATCACTCGAAACATCACCCAAAGTGACTAAACGTCGAACGTTTTTGCACGACTAGATTACTTCTAGACATTCAGTTTAAAAGAAAAAAAAAAGATGGGTGGCAATGACCCCAAAGTTGTTTTTATAACGTTCACGGACCCTCAACAAAAAAAAAACATTCAAATAATAAGTAAGTCGTTTTCGGGACATTTGGAACAGGGTAGGTAAAGCCGCCCATTGCATGTTTTGTAGTGTTAAATATATTTATTTTCGCTATGTATTTTCTGGTGTACAATAAAGTATATATAAATAAAGCGAAAAACACATTTGTTTCATTTTTATTAAAGGTTTAAATTTTCCGCTTGGAGAAGGTTACTCATTTTTTATGGTTTTCTTCAACTAATAAGATAGGTAGGTACTAATTAGGGTGGGAGGGACCTCACCTGTATATCAACACTTATAAAGATAAGTTTGTGTTTTACCAACAAAATTCCCGGATGGGGCAAATGCGACGCTCATGACCCAGGCCGAGCGCAGCGGTATCACTTGCACCTTGTTGCCGCTCCAGGTGTCCCAGATGATCAATTTCCCGTCCAGCGAGCCCGTGACGCAGTGCCTGTACATGACAGCTTTATTCAGTGCCCACGCAAAGTAAATGCTATGCAGTCGCTCGCTATAGGTAGGATTGTTTCTTATTTCTGCTCGCTCCTAATAACTAATTAGGTAGGTACAGCAGACTATCGAAACAGGGATAAAAGTATTTTTATCATGGCATCACGTAACATGATGAACCGATCATAACTTTATTTTAAAACTCTACGCTAGTAGAATATGACAATCATGTTGCGCTTGCGCCGACCCCAAACAAATTGTGAGAGCAAGTGTTTTTAAGTCGGTTAAAAGTATTTAATAAGTGCACTTTTGCCGAGTATTAATTGGATTTGTATAGTCAACCCAGAATTTTTAATTAAAGCCGTTAGGTGGTACAGTTATAGGCTTTGAATATTATTGCCTAGTTTGTGTATAATACATAAGTAGGTACTTTTTATTAGTTTTGCCTGCCCCATAGTCTAATAATCTCACCGTGAAAACTTAGGTGAAGTGACCTTAAAGTAACCTGTCATTCCACCTCAGGTGCTATTCTGTAGAAATCTGTCGGTGTAAACTTAGGTGAAGTGAGCTGTCAATCCTTAGTGGAATAACAGCTCACTTCACCTAAGTTTTCATGATGTTTTTATGCTTTACACTATTGACAGCTCGTCAATAGTTTAAAGCATAAAAATTTCACCCAAGTTTGCACGGGAAGGTTTTTAAGAATACAGCAGCTGATACTAGGGATTGACACTACAATAGTGGCATGGCAGCTCATCATCATCATCATCATCATTTCAGCCATAAGACGTCCACTGCTGGACATAGGCCTCCCCCCAGCACCGCCACTTCGACCGGTTCTGTGCTTCTCGCATCCAGCACATTCATGGCAGCTCACTTCACCTTTACTTTTACAAGGTGAGATTTACAAAAATATAGACCGGGTGATATTTTAGACAATCTTTGCATTTGTATAAAGGGGAAGAAAAGTGTACAAAACGAAACACGACGACCTTACTAATTAAACGTTGAGTCACAAACGCATGTGTTCGGAGAATAACTATTAAAAGCAGATATGTGTCAAACATAAAGCTTAATAGCAAGCCAAATGGTACCATCGCAATTAGGTGTACTTATTTATATCTTCGCACAGCTCAAGAATAAGGCAAATCTTCATGAACATCGTGAAAGTTTTCTATGGCACATTTTAAATCTCGCAGTAATCGATAAAAGCCAGGATGCAGTGGAGGATTTTAATCAAACATTTGGTAGAGACAGTGTTGTTTGCATAAATTCGAAAGAGATACCAATTTTTATAAAGCCCGTATTTATGTTGGTACCTACTCACCTGGAGTCTCCGCTATAATGGACCGAGTTGACCTTATTGATATGTCCTTTCAAAGTCTTCTTCGTCACCAATCTTATCTTGGTCACGTCTCCTAAATCCCCACATTTCTCAGCTAGCTTCGCGTCAGCTAACTTTTCTTGATCAGCCTGTTGGAGTATTATGTACTATTACGTAATATTTTTCAAACAATGCCCAATCATATATTGCGTAGTGCACAATATTATAATAGCTTTGTCTAGGATATTCTGCAGATACCTTAACTTTGGCGATCAACTCAGTTAGCTCTTTTTTGAGGGCCGTGGTCTCCGGGTCTTCCTTCGGCATGTTTCTCGCTGTTCACTATAAAGGAATAGTAATACGACTTACTCGCACGACTGGTGCGAGCCACTAACAGAACCGAGCCCCTGTCTTTAATCTCATTTGCGTAAATTGGATTTCAATTTACTGCTCAACCGAAGCTTTATATGTGCCAACTAATGTGCTGGTTACCACAATTTATTATGTTAGTGGTTGAAGTAACCTAGTGAGAAAATTATCCAGGAATTTAATCATTATAAATTCAGCTGGAAGAGGGGCCAACATGCCAAGAAATGTGGTGTTCGAAATAATTGGTGGTCTCACGCAATCAAATCAATTGGTTTATTTTCGATTCCCAACCCCCGAATTGCGTAACACACTTTCAAACACAATCTGAATGGTTTAAAGAATATTGCTACTATACATTACTATACATACGTTCAAAAAATTTGTTTGCTCAACTACATCAATAGCGCAATGAGTGTTGTTGAACTATCAGAATAAAAGCCATTGTTGAAGTAAGTATTACGCAGTCAGCCCGCTCGCGCTGGTCAGGCGACTAGCGCTAGCGGGGTAATTGCGTAATTCTTATTCTTAGGGTCAGTGACAACCGGGCCCGTGTCAACTCAACCCGAATAATAATACTAGATATAAGTCGTCAAAACGCCTAAAAAAGTGGTGTGTACCGTCGGCATGAAAAGTAAACCTCTTAAAATAGGTATTGAAGATTTTTTAAATTTATTCATAGCATTCATAGATGAATAAATGTAATAAATTGAATGACTTGTTCTGCAATAAAGTCTGTTTTTATTTATTTAAATACCTATTCATAAAAGCAGAAATCGAAATCGCCTTCTTCTCTTTTTTGTTCTACTAGACTATTGTAAATTTGATATGCAAGGGTGAGATAGAAATCTTTTCTTTTGTCATCAGATCCAACCTGTGTATTTTAGCAAAGGAACGCTTGTGTTTTTAGTCCAGATAATTTAAAAAACTTTAGCTTAGACTAGGTACTTATGTATGTATCATAATTGAAATAGGCGTTGTAGACAATTATGTTTAAAAAAACCAAAATCTTTGGAAAATATAGTTAAATTCGTAATGACTTATTTTAAAATAGGTATCGATTTTCTGCCTGACTGTACAAAATCGCCGTTATCGGGAGGATATTATTATTCGGGTTGATTTGACACAGGCCCAGTTGTCACTGACCCAATTCTTAAGCCTTCCAAAAAGAGGCATAAAAGCCTAAATCCCGCTGTTAAATTGTGATACGCTTTAAAACATACGTCTTTATAAGCCCGCTAAGTGTGTTGGATGAATTTATCCCAAGAACAAACTAACCTTAATACATTCAAACTGCAAATGTAAGTTGGTCAACTATTACTTGTCAACTTGCAAGCTTAGGTAAGCTGCGATAGTTTTTCTTTTTATCTTGTGAGGGTGTTGTTAAGTATCATACTTACGTGGTAATTTTCAAATCGCCAAATTTTTTTTACCTGACTACGGCGAAGAAAAAGGAGGGTTATGATTTTGACCGGTATGTATGTATGTAGGTATGTTCATCTGTTCCCTCCTATCTTCTAAACCACTCATCACAATTTGACAAATGAGGTATCGTTGGAAGCGTCTTGAACTTCCGCTGGTTATAGGCTATGTGACGTCACATTAAATTAAAAATGGCGCCCTCTCGAGGACATAAAGCCAGGAACTAAAAAAAATGTTTAATCGTACAATGTTGGGTATCAAACGAAAGGGCGTAATGAGCACATTACAAAAATATGTACATTATAACAGCGAAAGAATAAAAAAAAAAAATTAAAGTAATAAAAACTAAAACCCAACTACGACTAAAAAGGTATAAAAAAGACACCACAGGTAGACTAATTCAAAATCCGGAGTCACACGTAATCTGTTTGATATATACACGTGTGACTCCGGACTTTTATTTTTTTTCAATTACGAATTTATCCGTGTTTGTCGGGTCTGCCTACAAGTCATAACTTTTATTACCTACCCCTGTTGAAAATTTGCAAATTTTTATGGATTTACATTGATATCACTAGTTTTTAGGGTTTCCTACCCAAAGGGTAAAACGAGACTGTATTACTAAGACTCCGCTGTCCGTCCGTCCGTCTGTCACCAGGCTGTATCTCTTGAACCGTGATAGTTAGACAGTTGAAATTTTCACACATGATATATTTCTGTTGCCGCTATAACAACAAATACAAAAAAACAGAATAAAATAAATATTAAAGGGGGCTCCCATACAACAAACGTGACTTTTTTGCCGTTTTTGTAGAACGGAACCCTTCGCGCGCGAGTCCGATTCGTACTTGGCCGGTCTTCTTTATAGATAATGGTACGGAACCCTTCGTACGCGAGTCCGACTTGCACGTGGCCGGGTTTTTTATTTTATCAGTGTGGATTTGGGGGAGTTTTGGGTAGGTACTAAAAATGAGAATTTTAAATAGCCGTTTACTTTTTATTTTCAATAAGATATAGTTAGTAATAGTTTTTTCGTAAAGAAAGAACAAAGAACAATTGTTTATTCTGCACAAACAAAACGTATATTACAACAATAAAAAACTGTGTTTCTGTTTTTGATTTGTGTGCCTGAGTCAGATCAATTTATTTTCTTTCGTTTTTTTTCTGAGTAATTCGTCAACTCGTTCTTTTGATTTTCTGCAAGTCGTCCTTAATGGGCCGTACGCATGTAGGACGAGTTGACGAATTACTCTTTTTTCTTTATCCGTTTAGCTGGTAGAGAGGGGGAGGCACTATAAGGGTTCCTTCTTGACTACAGATCCCTAAAAAGGAGGTAAGAAATACCAGTCTTCGATTAACATGCACCTCGTAATCAATATTCTAGGGCAAAATTAGATGAAATAGCCAAAATTAAATAACGATCTGTGATTGCTGGAAATGTTAGCTTGGTCGTTAGATACTTTAGAATTTTTGAGATACATTTGAATCAACAGGTATTTTACTGAAAGGCGATAAACTTAACATAATTTCATTTAGTACGATATTTTGATTGATAAATAAATCAAAATACAAAACATTAGAATATTTGATACTTACCTATCTATTTGCATCGTTGCTAGAACATATTTAAAAAAAGCTTCTGATTATTTTGATTTTTTATCTAATGTTTGCAGTGTACTATAATATGCTGTATCAATAAAAAAACTTTTTACAAACAAAAAACAACCGACTTCAAAAAAAAAACTTTAAATTCGGAAGTTGGTTTGTCTTTGCTTTTCAATTTTCGTTTATTGCCACCGACTTCAGAAATAAAAATTATTTTTCACTTTTTTTGTGTTTTTTTTGGAAGTCGGTTTTTTTTTGTTTTTTGTAAAAAGTTTTTATTTTTCGCTTTTTAGTTGTGGTAAGTACCTACCCCACTCTAATTCTAATATCACTACGTGCTATGTATGTAAATAACAGTGACGGAGTCGAATAAGATATTATCATCTACATAGACTAAGTGGGAAAAATACGTAATTATTGAAGTTAACTCAAAAACTACGCAACCAAAGTTAATATTTATATGGGACAACAGGGGAAGCACCAGCTCATCAATCAAAAAGAATCATCAAAATCGGTTCACCCAGTCGAAAGTGCTGAGGTAACAAACAAAAAAAAAAAAAGTCGAATCCTTTTTTTGAAGTCGGTTATAAACCTGATTCCTATTTTATTTTCTCGCCTCCCCAGCGAACTAGCTTTATTTATAGCGGGAAGTCGGGAAGCGCATTGTTGGTTTTAGAAAACCCTCTGGAGATGGAGACACGGTCACACGACGACACACTTACTTATAATATTTGCACAGGTGTGGAAGCATGCAACGCTTTGCTTGATTGCTCGCTGAACATAGTATTTGCTAAACCAGAAAATAAGGCGCAACCAATCGCCTATAGTTTATTTCCCATATAATATATTAGGATCGCTCGGTTTCCAGTCTAAACGGATGTAGCTCAATACCACTGTTTTACATGGAGCGACTGCCTATCTGACCTCCACATCCCAGTAACTGGGTAACACGATACCTCTTCCCTTGGTTAGACTGGTCTGGTTGGCAGAGTTTCGGGCTTCTGACTACCCGTAAGCGTAAAGACTGTCAAAGATCTACAAATGACAGCTGGGACCAACGGTATAACGTGCTGTCCGAGGCACGGAGGGGTCCCGATATGCTATGAACGAGCACTTAAGGCGCATGAAACTTTAATTAACAGACTTAAAAAAGGAGGAGGTTATCAATTCGTCTGTATTTTATTTTTTTTAATATTTTTTACCTCATAACTTTCGACTGGGTGAACCGATTTTGATGATTCTTTTTTAATTTGAAAGCCAGTGCTTCCCGTTTGGTGACATATTTATTAACTTTGCTTTGACTTTTTTGAGTTAGCTTCAATATTTACGTTTTTTTTTACCGACTTAGTCTATGTAGACGACATCTTATTTGACACAGTCACTGTTTTTATTTTGTAAAAAGTTTTTATTTTGTACTTACTTACTTATTCTTCACTGATACTTGAAAGATCTCTTCTAGTATCTAAACATATTGAGGAGGATAACATGTGTGCGTACTATGTAAGCACTACAAAGCGACTGTTTACCTACTTGGAGAATATGTCATGTTCATTCTAATGCCTTGCGTGTGCCTAATTTTGCTACAGTCGCGACGCCCCTTAACCAGTAACCAAGAAGTTCCTTAATTTTTACCCGACTACGGCGATGAAAAAAGGAGGGTTATGATTTTGACCGGTATGTACGAGTATGTATGTAAGTATGTTCATCTGTTCCCTCCTATCTTCTAAACCACTCATCACAATTTGACAAATGAGGTATCGTCCGCTGGTTATAGGCTATGTGACGTCACGTTAAAAATAGTGCCCTCTAGACGACATAAAGTCAGGAACTTCAAAAAAAATATTGTTTAATCGTACCATGTTGGGTATCAAATAAGCAGATTTCAAAAATACATATATTATAAGCCCAAAAGAATTTAAAAAAAAATTAAAGTAATATAAAATAAAACCCAACTACGACTAAAAGGTATAAACAAGACAAATTAAAAATCCGGAGTCACACGTAATCTGTTCGATTTATGCCCTAACACGTGTGACTCCGGATTTTTAATTTGTCTGTCTGTGGTGTCTTGTTTATACCTTTTTAGTCGTAGTTGGGTTTTAGTTTTTATTACTTTATTTTTTTATTAAAAACTAGGTTGGTACCTATACTCGTGATTATTGACGGTAGTGATAATAAGTGCCTCAGTACCCTTTTAAGGTTCAATGCATTTATATAATGGTTCGAAGGCGGTTGTGGTGCCGGTTTAATTACAAGCATGGCACATGAAACATATTTTCAACTTTGTCTCTGGGATGGATGGCAAGCTTCATCGATGCTACAATTCTTCTGGTTTTGCAGATGTCCATAGACGGTGCTGACCACGAAACCATAATATGGGTCGCCGTTTGGATTGCTCGCCAAAAACAAAAACTTAAATGCACTACTTACAAAAATTTTAATTTTATCAAAATCGTCATTTATTCTTTAGTGATTCAAGTGAAGCGCGACATCGGTGTCCCAGAAACGTTCACTTTCACTCGTTTCACTTCTCAATTTAACTGTTTGCAACAGTCACTGATGAAATACCGAGAATTGGGCACGAATCCAACATTGATTTAGGTGCAGTAACTGTATTGTGTGGAAAATTAAGACCTTATCCACAAGAACAAATAAATCTGTTAGATGTGATGCTCGGCAAACGGTGCCGGCGGCGCGGCGGTGCGGTGGTTGAAAACATTATTGAGAGCAAAGATAGGTACGCCTAGATGATATCTACCCATACGCTTTACATACGTGCACACGTTGCTATATGTACCTACAGTATTTTTATCTCACGAAGCGTACACGAGTAGCGTCAGAACAAACACACACACGAACACACTTCCGACTTCACCCGTGTCTCGGACGACGAGAGCTTCTGCGCTTAGACACACATTCACAGCGTGTTTGTAAACTTGGTAACAACTTAAATTTCGGAAGTCGGTGGCTACAAACATCAATTTCGGAAGTCGGTGGGTTTTGTATTTTTGTTTTTTGCCACCGACTTCCAAAATTTAAGATAGACCGTATTTTCTTTTTCACTTTTTAGTGCCTTTTTGGAAGTCGGTTGTTCTTTTTATAAAAGTTTTTATTTTTCACTTTTTAGTTGCGTTACCTTCAAATCCGTATACCACTACTGCTACGTAAAAATATCAGTGATAGGAAGATATTATTATAATATCATCTACTTAGTACACTAAGTGGAAACATCCGGCCAAGTGCGTGTCGGACCATGCACAATAAAGGGTTCCGTAGTTGGGATGAATTTATCCCAAAAACAAACTTAAGATTGTAGTGAAAAACATGTTCTACCATACGTTCCAACTGCAAATGTAAGTTTGTGCGCATAATATTGGGAGATTTACCATGCTTTTTTAGACCATAAACTTCGTATAGAACTGTAATCTCAAAGTAATCTTTAAGTGTAGAACTATTTTAGGTATTTTTTTGCAAAATTTTAGGCTCAGTAGTTTCGTTTCGGAGATAAGGAGTTAAAAGTATTTATTTTAAAATTATTAAAAAATGTACTTATTTGAGATCCTCCCAACAAGCCCTTTCATTTGAAATATGTCACACGGTGCAGTTTGCACTACTTTTTTTTGTCTGTACCTACTTCCCGCCCAAAGTATTAAAAATTCATTTATTTTCGTTAAACGTCCGTGTTTCGGTAACAAAAATACATATGTGTAAGTAGGTATCAGTCAATTTGATTCGGAGCAAATTGGCTGTGACAGACACACGAGTGATCGTATATGGGCTCCGTTTTTTCCTTTTGAGGTACGGAACTCTAAAAGTACGTATTATTGAAGCTAACTCAAAAACTACCCAAGAAAAGTTAATACAATTTCTATGGGACCACCCGCGCAAACCTCTTCTACGAAATGAAAAAAGTTTTTTTTAATCGGTCCGCTGTGGACGATGATATCGACGAAAGTATACAAAAATATATATACAACGCGTAACGGAATAAACGCAAGAGCTCATACACCCCAATTAGAATATTAAATTTTAAGACTAAAATAATATCTGTAATTTAATTTAATTAAACCACACCTTAAATTAACTATTTTACTTAACGCGCACTGCACATAGGATAGCTATGAGCGTATTGCAAATTTGGTTATGCATTAAATAGGCTTTATTCCTTTGAGATAAAGATTAAATTTCCTTAAATAAAATATCTTATCCACTCAAGCGTCCCAGCCGCGCGGCGATTCTCGCCCCACCTGTCCGCGCATGAACTGTCAGTTTCTTTTTTACGAGCGCGCGAGACACTCTCAACAAAAACGATTACTACTGAAAATCTGCTATAGCTACATTCGAATAAAAAATACTCATGGAAAGCTCAAAAAATCCAGAATTTAATTTGGTTAAAAGTAAATTTGGCAAATTAATAATAAAGGATGAAAATAAAGTTTAAACATGGGGAAATAAAAAAAAAATCGTATTTATTTTTTATTTCGTGTTTTTCAAGAAAAGTATAATAGTTACATGGAACAATTATTTTTTATTACAATAGAACATGACATACCCTTTAAAATGACACCAATATCTTTATATAAATACTTAGTTTTCTGTCAAGAAAAAATTAACAAAGCCAAGTACTTCTCAAAACGTCCCCGGGCCTCGGGCGACACAATGATGTGACAAGATGGCCGCCCCGCTAATAGCGTGCGCACACGACGAGGTTATTTTAATTAAACACAAATATAAATATTCGGGAAGTGTATTGCAAACACTGGGATGTTTTTTTTTTACTGGATGTTTTTTTTTGTCTCCAAATTTTTACAGGGTGTTCTACCCATGAAATTGAACCACGCATTAAAAAAAGCATGCAGTAAATATATTTATAAGTTAATGATAAATGATTTTATTTCTGTAAGTAGGTTTGTACAAACACTTTTACACGTTATCATATTTTAAAAACTAGATGAGATCGGCGTTTCCTATCTGACTACTCTGAGAAGAGAGGCTCAAACGCACTCAAAGGTCACAGTCTCTTTTAAAGTTCAGACAAAATCTTGGTCAGATCATGTGAAGACCCTGTCCATCGGTGACTGAAATGGTCTTTTCGAGGAATAAACACACAGATTGAGTGCAGCTCAACTCAGAACTTAAGGACCTCAACGATTCGACAAACAATACCAAAGAAAGGACATTTGGGTAGGCCACATAAATTACTCAAACTGCTAGACGATGATATTGAAAAACGAAAACATATTAAATAAACACCAAGGTACATAAACACCAATAAAAAGCCACAAAACATTCCCAAGCTGATCACCAATTCTCCGTATGAACAAACCATTATTTACGTTGTAAGTACAACTGTCCATGGTGACTCCACTCACCAACACTAAAATCATGTAAAACGAGTTGCATTTTAATCACTTCTAGACCCCATCTCAATATATTTCGTTTGTACATGGCTGTTAACGTGCTAATAGTAAAGTATTCTCTTATATTTATCATCTATCTAAAAAAAAAAACAATTACAATACATTGTAAACAGCCCAGAATCATCAAACGATGATCGCGTAGTGATCATATAACTTTTCAAACTAAATTATTCTATGTAAATGTTTTGAAATTGTCGTACGTAATGCATATTTCGTAAAGGAAATATCTTCACGTTTAATTTGATGTACAATAACAATAGAAATAGGGTATAAAAACAGAAAACTTACCACATTTTGGTTGGAGTTCCACACACACTATTATTTCGTTGACAAGAAAGACGAACTGTCATTTTCATTATTTTTTTTCTAAATTTTTGTTGCCATTGCACGGATAAAATTCACTCTCACGGGTGACAAATTAAGTATAGCGCCATCTAGTAATTTTCTACTGTACGAATATCACCTGACTTTAGCGCTGTACACGTTTAAACTGCATGACGTCATTCGGTGACTATACTCCCCATGGACGCTATAAACAAGATTTTTTTTGGGGAATGTAGTACCCATGAACATGTGAGTGGTTATTACCTTGTTATGATGCAATGGTTCTAATTTTAGTTAAATAAAAGATTTTTTCATGAAAAATTAACATTTATAAATAATGACGGAAATCGATTCAGAAGCCGATTCTGAGCAAACTACTTTCAGGTCTTGCGCTTATTCTGTTACACGTTGTATACCCAAATATATAGGTACATATGAATTGTATAACCGACTACTACTTGCTGGTATCCGGATAAAATAATCATTATAATAACAGAAGTATTTATATGATTATTAATAAATTCAATGAAAAATACTACCATACTTACCTACTATCATAGCTTGTGTTGACCGAGAATTCGAGGCTATTCAGATCTGTGGCTACGTAAGCGATCTATAATACTGTTACAGTGACCAAGTTTTCTTTTTAACATTTGTCGTCCGCCGCTTTCATTTCACGGTATAATAAGTTTTTCTGAAAGCAATAAAAATAGAGAACAACTCTCACCTTCCCGTTGTAATCAATTTGATAGGTTCTGTCGGCGGTCTGATTGCAGTCGCTCGTCGGGAGCTTTGAGGAAAACATGGTTCTTAAGCGTCGGAGTTTCCCGTTTAAATGTTGCTGGCTGCTGGCGATATTTATTGCGCTCAGACAGGGCACATTATCTCAAGAATTCTGCGAGAAAAATGGCGAAGACGACAACTGCAAAAAACACTTCCTGTATTCCAAAGGTAAAGAAGTCTTCTTTTTTTTTTGTATTGCGTAGCGATGCGAAGTTGTGCCAAGTAATTTGTTTACAGATTAAGCGTACAGTTAATTATATTTATTATATTATTATTTAACCTTTATGAATCATGTCGCTTTATAACGGATGTGATAATGTTATTAAATTATGTAGCTACATATTAGGTATATATTCATATAGTTGAATAATAAGTAAGTAAGTACTTATCTAGCATTTTAAGTGAGTCACAAAAAGGGTGAGGTTTTAAATTAACCCATGTTTTTTTGGATTTATCTAAATGCATTATGGAGTTACCTTAAAGGTAAATCTGAATTGATTCCGATGATTCTGTGAATTGGGAAAAGAAAGCCCGCGAAATGACCCCATTTAAGTTGTTTTTAACCGACTTCTTCAAAAAGGAGGAGGTTCTCAATTCGTCTGTATGCTTTTTTTTTGTATGATGATTACTCCGCCAATTATGAATCGATTTTGATGATTCTTTTTTGTTTGGTAGCTCATGCCTTAGAGGTGGTCCCATATAAATTTTATTAACTTTGCTAGCGTAGTTTTTGAGTTAGCTTCAATAATTACTTATTTTTCCTACTTAGTCTATGTAGACGACATTATATTTGACTCCGTCACTGTTATTTACATAGCAGGTAGTGGTATTCGAATTTGAGGTGGGTAGGTACCACAACTAAAAAGTAAAAATAACTGACGAAAAAAGAACTGAAAAGCGAAAAATAAATAACTTTAATTTCGGAAGTCGGTGGCAAAAAACGAAAATTGAAAAACGGAAGAAACCGACTTCCGAAATTAAAGTTATTTATTTTTCGCTTTTCAGTTCTTTTTTCGTCGGTTTAATTTTTTGTAAAAAAGTTTTTTTTTGACGTCGGTTTTTTTTTTTGTTGTAATCTGATGAAGAATTTCGGAAATAGAGAACGGAAGATGGAATCCTTCAATGGATGGCAGCAAATCACCCGCGAATGCTTCAATATAGTACCTTATTTTAATGAAGCCTGCGTTTTCCCACTATAGGACTGCAGGGTAAAAGGCTTTCCGTCCCATTTGCAATGCCACTCAATATAAAGAAAAACAGGTTAGGTACTTAGTTATAAGTAGTTAATTTTATGAAAATTTGATACCCTTTAATTCTACACAGTAAGACAGTGGTCAGGGGCAAGGCTGTTCTGCACCGCCCCTACATTAAAGTGTATTAAACCTATTATATGTACTAGGTGTATTAAAACTATTAAACTACGCATTTTGTTATTTCGGAAGGTAGTCTTACCTAATACTTATTTTACCTACCTAATTACTAACATTCTCTTACCCAATTAATCGCATAATGTTTTTATATTTCTGAATGTCTGTTGACTCTAAGTAATGAAATGAAATTGTTTATTCTGTATTATATGATATCGGCATCACTTACAGGTAAGTAATATTAAAAATAAGCTAGATGAGGTCGGCGTTTCTTTTCTGAATACCTACTCTGAGAGGAAAGGCCGAAACAAACTCAGTGGTCGCAGTCTCATTGAAGTCCAGACATAAGCTGTTCAGGCCATTATGAAGACCATGTATATTAGTGTCTGAAATGGTGTTTTGAGGAAAACACCACACAGATTTAAGTGGACCTGTGCAGTCAGTGCAAGCATTTGTCAGTAATCGTGAAGCTCAACTCATAACTCACGTACTATAAAAAATATGTTATGACGTTATCCGTCAATCTAGTCGTGTATGTACAATTAGGTAGGTACTTACATTTTATTTTCTTTTCTTTATTTAGGCAACCAACAGTGATACATACTCGTATACTTACTTAGTAAGTTACGGACTAGGTATGTGTAGGTATTACAGTATTGCATGGCTAATAATAGGTTTCGATTTCCTGGGATAAAACATGCAAACAGACTACTAAGAAATAATTCAACCTACCTATATTATACTAAGTTAAAAAAATAAAAAAAATAGTTTGAATAGGTATTAAGAAAAATTAGTTAGAATATTACTTATTTAAGTACATGTTAAAGAGTAACTAATTTTAAAAAAAATTACTTGTTACGTACCGTTCTTTTTAAAATGGGTATTATATACATACTGCATTTAATATTAGGTTTTTTTTTTTGGGATAGTCTTTTTCACTCCACTGCAAGCAACTTAGCATTATGTGTAGTTAAAAAAGGGGTTGATTTGATTAAGTGAACTGCTTTCTCATCGCCCATTCGCTAAGCAATCCTATTGGTCATCGGATTAGCGCAGTGGCGCCGCGCTTCCGTGTGCTTTTTTGCGACACTAATTGGTTGCGACTCGAAAAGTAACGTGCTCCGCGCGGTATAAACTCTTTCGAAAAGAATATGGTCCTTCGTTGATTTCGTGCTATAATCCCAGCAAGATACTAACATTAACATTAACTAACGCCTGTGGAAAAGTATGTGTGGTGAAGTTTAGCAGGATTCAGGACTTTGGAACACGACGCCGAGCCGAGAGGAGCGCGAGGCAGTGGACTGGGGTTTGCGGGTAAGCTTTTTCGAATCCTCACCCATAACTACTACACATAATTGTTTGATCCTACGAGCCGGATCTGTTATAAGTACTTGTTGTGGAGTTATTTCTCTTAGTTCTTAACTTCCAGTTCATTTTGCGTCGCTACGCGTCCAAAATGGCGGAGCTAATTCAACAAGATATTTTCGAACGCGAGATCATTCTTGATGATCTCCAACGTACATTACAGTTCATAGATTCAGACGAACAACAGTTTATGTCACGCTCAAAAGAGTTAATTTTGCAACAAAGAAAGTTCTTCAAACTTCAGGCAAAAATAGAAAAAGTTTTGATCAAGTCCAATACTTTCGACAAAGAAGAACAACTTAAGATTCGTAACAATTTTAATGATTGCTATTACGCAATTAGTGTTCATTTAGACAAATTGAAAGAGGAGGATAATGAGCGTAAACAAAGAAGGTCGTCTTATACGTCGCTAAATAATTCAGTGGTACATGCTCCTCCATTCAATCCTAATAATAATAATAATTGTGCAAGTAGATTACCTATTCTTCCAATGCCTACCTTCTCAGGGGAGACCACGGATTGGCCCCCATTTCACGATTTGTTTCGTTCATTAGTACACGGCAAAAATACTTACACGGAGACGGAAAAGTTTCGTTATCTGTTACTGTCATTAAAAAATGAACCCTATAATCTTATTAAATCTATACCAATTACAGACGAAAACTATAGTGTTGCGTGGGATATTTTGGTTTCTAGGTATGACAACAAACGGGCTATCGCCACAAAACATCTCGAAAAAATATTAGAAATTGAACCTAGTACCGAGAAAGGGACTCAAAGTCTAAGGAATTTACTCAATGTTTATCAAGAAAACATCAAGGCATTGCAGGCGATGCAGTTTCCGATAGATCAATGGAGTTTCATATTAATGACGATTTTACTACGTAAAATACCGTCTAGTATTCGAAAACGTTTCGAATTATCACTGTCTAATCCATCGGATATACCTAACATAAATACCTTGATAAATTTCTTAGAACGCGAGTTAGTTGCAAACGAATTCTCTGCTTACCCACAAAATAAAAATAATAATCTTGAAAAGATAGGTACTTCCCGGGCGGCGACGATGCCGCGACGCGCGCTCGCAGCCAACGTCACTTCATCGAGTTCAAATAATACAGACGTACAGTCTACCAACCAAAATAACTTAAAGAATAATTGTTTGTGTTGTGGTGCTCAACATACGTTGACGAAATGTTCCAAATTCCTTAACTTATCACCCCGTGATAGATATTCTTTTATTCAAAACAAAAATGTTTGTTTCAATTGTTTACATGTCGGTCATGATTTAAAACAATGCAAATCTAACTTTGTTTGTCGTTCATGTCATAAACGACATCATTCATTAATTCATTTCGAAAACTCTCACAGTTTATCAGTTATTAATGAAGTGGATAGTAGTGATAGTGCTATTTCACTTTCGGTGAACGAAACGAAAGAGACAGCGGTCCCCAGTACTTCGCACACCGCCGCATTGACTGCGGTAAATCATGCGTCGCGCGAGCGCACGACCGATTCGCGATCCATTGCTCCGTCGGTTAGTGCGAGTACGGTGCTCCTATGTACGGCGCTCATCAATGTTCATGCAGGCCCACAAAAACACACGGTTCGGTGTCTTATTGATACAGGGAGTCAAGCGAGTTTTATTACAGAGGCTTGTGTGCAGCGGTTAGGTTTGCACCGCAGGCAGGCGCACGTTCCAGTGTTCGGTATCGGCGGGACCGAAGTCGAAGCTGTGTACCCCAAGGGTATAGTATCTTGTCATATCACTGCTACGCACGGGGATCAACCTTCAATTCCAGTTAACGCATTAATTTTATCTAATCTTATTTCACGTATGCCATGTGTGACGTTGCCTTATAAGGGATGGTCACACATACAGAATTTAACTTTAGCTGATCCTAAGTTTTATCTTCCACAATCAGTGGAAATGCTTCTAGGTGCGGATATACTATCCCAAGTTCTATTAGGTCACGTGATCAAGGGTCCACCCGGTTCACCGATGGCTATGAACAGTATCTTTGGTTATTTATTGATGGGTGATGTTTCATACGACCAAAATACACCCACTTCAGTTCAAGTATGTCTCAGTAGCTTAAGCTCATCCTACGATGACGGCATCAATCTGAGACGATTCTGGGAATTGGAATCGCTTCCGGAAAAAAGAACCCTAAGTCCCGACGAAGCGTTGTGTGAATCTATTTACGTAAATTCGCATACTCGCGATGAAACTGGGCGATATGTTGTTCCACTTCCTTTCAAACTTGATGCTCCCGTCCTTGGCGAATCACGAGATACGGCGGTCTCCAGGTTTAGGAAATTAGAATATAGGTTAGAGCGTAATCCTCAGCTTAAGGCAGAGTATCACGCGTGCCTTCAGGAGTACCTGGAACTCGGGCACATGGAGCCCGTTGATAAGCTTACTTCCTTAGTTAATAGTTATTACATTCCGCACCACTGCGTGGTCAAAGAGTCCAGCGTGACTACTCGAACTCGCGTTGTGTTCGACGCTTGTTGTAAAACGTCGAATGGAATATCACTTAATGATGTTCTACTAACTGGTCCGAAATTGCACCAGGATATAGTAGACGTTTTATTGGGTTTTCGTATCCATGCTATTGCTGTCACTGCCGACATCAAGCAGATGTACAGAAATATTAAATTACAACAATCCGATTGGGATTTTCAACGCATTGTGTGGCGTAAATCACCAACTGAACCGTTGTTCGATTATCGACTGCGAACTGTCACCTTTGGTGTCAGTTCATCACCGTACTTAGCCCTTCGTACTATTAAACAGTTAGCATTGGACGAAGCCGATCACTTCTCGCTGGGGTCTAAGGTTCTCCAGGACCAGGTTTTCGTCGATGACATCGTCACCGGAGCAGGCGACGTAAAGCATGCACTGGTTTTACAACGTGAGTTAGTAGGTATTTGTTCGTCAGCCGGTTTCGAGCTACGTAAGTGGCAGAGCAATTCGCCAGCGTTACTCGCTGCATTACAAACGTCAGTCGTTCAGGGCGAGCGGCCTGATAACGTTTCTTTCGCTCAGATGGAAAATGACAAACAAATAAAGGTTTTAGGACTTCAGTGGAATCCTAAATCTGATACTTTCACTTTTAGCGTTCAGGCAACTACTGATAAAATTACAAAACGGTCCATACTATCACAAATAGCTAAAATTTATGACCCTATGGGATGGTTATCTCCTGTAACTATTTATGCGAAACATCTCATTCAGTTGTTATGGATTTCAGGGGTCGACTGGGATGAGTCACCTCCTGTAGATATTATAAATGCTTGGTCTAATTTTCTTAACGAGTTACCTCTATTATCAAATTTTCGAATTCCACGCTTCGTTTTTGAAAATGTGAATATAATTCAAATTCACGGGTTTTCCGATGCTTCCGAGCGGGCTTATGCCGCGTGTGTTTACGCCCGTGTATCCGATAATAATGATAACGTTAAAACATTCCTTCTTCTCGCTAAAACGCGCGTAGCACCTTTAAAACCGATTCTTACGATCCCGCGCCTTGAGTTATGCGCAGCTGTTTTGTTATCACAGTTGATTGACAAAGTTAGAAGTGTATATGATAATCACTTAAACTGTGAACAAGTTTATGCGTGGACTGATTCATCTATCGTGTTAGCGTGGCTTCGTTCCCCACCACACGAGTGGAAAACATTCGTCTCTAATCGCACTAGTGAAATATCATCCCGGTTTCCTGCCAACAGTTGGAGACATATTCCGTCAGCTGACAATCCAGCTGACGCACCTTCTCGAGGAATGCTTCCTACAAGTTTTCTACAAAATGAGCTGTGGCTCCATGGGCCCTGGTGGCTCGCGCGTGATTCTATTTTTTGGCCTAGTCCCAAGAAAATACAAGAAGTCACTGAAGACAAACGTAATCTTCCGTTGTCTATATTGTCTAACTCTTCCACCTCAGCACCACCTGATGTGGTCGAGTATGTTACAAGATTCTCTACTCTAGGTAAACTTGTTAGAATAACAGCATTGTTATTTCGATTCTATAATAAATGTAAGAAAGTTCAAAATTCCTATCTAAAATACATAACGGTGCCCGAGTTTAATTGGTGTTTAAATCGACTTATCCATTTAGTTCAACATTCCTGTTTTTCAGAAGACATTAATAATATTTCACTTGGAAAGTATCCATCAATTAAATTACGTCGACTTAACCCTTTCATTGATAACAAAAGTAATCTACGTGTAGGCGGGCGAATTCACAAATCACTTTTACCGTTTGTTTCCAAACACCAATTGATTCTGCCTAAGAGACATCATCTTACAAATTTAATAATTGATCATGCACATATCACACACCTACATGCTGGTCCGCAATCCGTGCAATACATTCTACTTCAGAAGTATTGGATAATGTCTAGTCGTGACGCTATACGTACACGTATACATCGCTGCGTTCGTTGTTTCCGTGCTCGTCCTGTGAATCCGCAGCCATGCATGGGTCCACTGCCGGCCGTAAGAGTGCGCCCTGAACGGCCATTCCTTAAAACATCTGTTGATTTTGCGGGTCCGTTTTACGTTCGAGCAAATAAAGTTCGAAATGCGAAAATTATAAAATGTTATGTAGCTGTCTTTGTGTGTATGTCCGTCAAGGCCATTCACCTCGAACTCGTATCGGAGTTGTCCACTGATGCATTTTTGGCAGCCTTGCGACGTTTCACGTCCCGTAGAGGTTTATGCACCGACATTTACTCTGATTGTGGAAGGAACTTTGTGGGTTGTAATAATTACCTACAAGACTTGTATAATGTTTTACGTAATGATTGTGTTCAAGCCACTCTTAATAGTAAAATATTAGAGCAAGGTATCACGTGGCATTTTCAACCTCCTTATGCCTCACATTTTGGTGGCCTCTTCGAAGCCGGTGTTAAAAGTTTCAAACATCATTTATATCGAGTCCTCGGTACACAAACTCAAACTTATGATGAGATGCATACCCTTCTTTGTCAAATTGAAGCGGTACTCAATTCACGTCCACTTTGTGTGTTGAGTGCCGATCCATTAGACCCGTTGCCTTTAACACCATCTCATTTCTTAATAGGAGGTCCGTTGATGACCTTACCAGACTAACCATTAGTCGAGAATATCTCAAATCGACTCACTAGATGGCGTAGGGTACAACAATGTGTGCAACACTTTTGGAAACGTTGGAGTCGTGAATATTTACATGAAATTCAACAACGTAATAAATGGTTCCGAGATCGCGGCTCGCAACTCCGTGAAGGTATTATTGTCGTTGTACGAGATGAGAATTTACCACCATTACAGTGGAGACTGGCTCGTGTCCATGCTCTTCATCCGGGTTCCGACAATGTTACTCGTGTCGTAACTTTGCAAATGGGTAAAACTTTTGTGAAACGCTCAGTAGTTAAAATATGTCCTTTGCCCTTCGAATAATAATAATTAATTTCGTAAGCTTAGTTAATATTGTTGCGAATCTTAGTTAAGTAATCTTCAGTAGAATAACTTTAATTTAAGCATTTAAGACTTCATGCTTTCGTAGCATTTTTTCATTCTTCTTTCGAGTGAAACATTCCTAATTATAATTCCTTAGATTTAAGGTTAAAAGAAATATATTCTTTTAAGGCGAGCGGCATGTTACGTACCGTTCTTTTTAAAATGGGTATTATATACATACTGCATTTAATATTAGGTTTTTTTTTTGGGATAGTTTTTTTCACTCCACTGCAAGCAACTTAGCATTATGTGTAGTTAAAAAAGGGGTTGATTTGATTAAGTGAACTGCTTTCTCATCGCCCATTCGCTAAGCAATCCTATTGGTCATCGGATTAGCGCAGTGGCGCCGCGCTTCCGCGTGCTTTTTCGCGACACTAATTGGTTGCGACTCGAAAAGTAACGTGCTCCGCGCGGTATAAACTCTTTCGAAAAGAATATGGTCCTTCGTTGATTTCGTGCTATAATCCCAGCAAGATACTAACATTAACATTAACTAACGCCTGTGGAAAAGTATGTGTGGTGAAGTTTAGCAGGATTCAGGACTTTGGAACACGACGCCGAGCCGAGAGGAGCGCGAGGCAGTGGACTGGGGTTTGCGGGTAAGCTTTTTCGAATCCTCACCCATAACTACTACACATTACTAGATTATTATAAAATATGCATGACGGTTCCTATGAATAAGCGGATAAGTACCTACCTAAGAAGTAGGTACTTATTTAAACTCAGTAGTAGGTAAGATATTGGTTAAGATGACTAAGCGAGCGGTTTATCCCCTCTTAACGGCTTTGAATATCGCTGGTAAAGCAATAATACATAGGCAATAATGATTGAACTGGAAATAGGTACATTCCCCTGCAGTGAGTGACCCCTGCCTAACCTTGATGAATAGATAGACACCTATGCATTGGCATTTAATTAACGATATCAATTCATTACGGTACGTACCCTGTACTTAGTTGGTTTAAAAAAAACACGTTTTATAAATAAATAAACGTAGCTGTACCTAGTATTCTTATTCATACGTTGCATCTACTTATTTTCTCATAGATGGTGATAAAAGTAGAGTGTCCATGTCCACCTCGCTCCGCTCTGGAATCAAAGAAACGTTCTCGCCTTTAAAATAGTTGTTTGCTCCCTGGGCAAACAATCTACTACCTATTTAATTTCTCTTATTTGGAAAGTACGCTTGAAGTTACCTGATCAGAGGGATGAAAACAGTGCTTTTCGTACCTGGCAAACGATTTTCCCTACTGTCCAAAAATTAAAAAAAAAATGTTTTTACAAAAAATTTTAACCGACGAAAGAAGAACTAAAAAGCGAAAAATAAATAACTTTAATTTCGGAAGTCGGTGTCTTCGCTTTTCAATTTTCGTTTTTTGCGTTCGACTTCCGAAATTAAACCTATTTATTTTTCGCTTTTCAGTTCTTCTTTCGTCGGTTTAATTTTTTGTAAAAAAGTTTTTAATTTTTCGCTTATGAGTTACCATCCACACCAGGGTACTCCAGGGGGTTACTCCAGGTTAAAGACCTGGAGTTGATGATGAGTGGTTGTGTCATCAGAACTATGTATGTGTGAGAAATTTCAACAAAATCGGTTCACAGTTGAAAATTCAGTTGGTGAAAAATCAATCAACCCCATTTTTTCTACCTTTAGGGTTGGATTATAGTTTCCAATTTTAAATGGGACCAACTTCGTGGTATAACCTTCCCAATAAAAAAAGAATTTTTCAAATCGAAAGACTCACTAAAAAGCAACGCGTGGACATACATAAAAAAAAAAATACGGGTCCACTTGAGAACCTCCTCCATTTTTTTTCGTCGGTTAATAATTATACAAACCATCTTGATATAGGTACAGCCACTGAAAAATAGCGGCGAAAAATTGTAATAAAAAAAAATATTATCACTCTAATTATATAAATAATTTAACTAATCAGGTTTTTATTTACTTTCCTCTTTTGCGAAATTAAAAGTGAGTGTTTATCTCGGGCGAAAAGCCTATTTAGGCACTCGAACTATGCGCTATTTTGAATACTGTAAGTTGTACGAACACAAAGTTTAGTGTAACTTAATAATAAATAGATTGAAAATGCATTCAAGTGATGAAGAAAATGTGATGACACCTTCTTTTTTGATGGTGGAAATCATCAAATGACTTCTCCCGCTCTGGGCGGAGCGGGAGGGCTTGCCAGACTTTTACTGACTAAAACCCACCCCTGTTCCTTCAGTTGCCTGTCGCCAAGGTCCCGTATCCCTTTTGGACTTTCCCGCAACCCTGGCAGGATGTGTTGAGACCTGAGTTTATGAAAGCGAGGGCGGCCGATATCCTAGTAGATTTGCTACCCAACAAATCACGGCCATCAAAGCGATGAGTTTTACAAATGGAAAAATGAAAATCAAGCTTCTGGCACATTTTCATTTTCTGGCTTCTTTGACATTATGGAGTATGTATTATACTATAAAAACAAGGCATAACATTGACATCAAAACATACTCGAAGTTGCAAGCTTACCCTATGAGGCTATCAGAACGATACAAACCGAAAATTTCCTTCATCAAATGTCTATTTTCGCTTAAATTTTTCTTTTTCTCGTTGTCATGGTATATAGTATGCAACTCTTGAATAAAACGGATTTATATCGAGGACCATGAATCACTCACGTCGCTCAGGATTCTAACACTTGAATCACTTGCTACGCTCGTGATTCAATCATCATAAATCACCCCCTACGGTCGTGATTCAGTCGTGAGAATCCATCACTTGCTCGTTATTCATCTATGGCCATCGATTTAAATCCGTCCTTTATTCACAAATTGCACAATATACTGGCCGAAAATGAACAAGAAAAGCAGTCGAATTGAGAACGTCCTCCTTTTTGAAGTCGGTTAAAGTACCTAAGTTGGGTGCGTTTCAGAGGTTTCATCAAATAGGTAGTTCATACGAGTACGTCGTAATATTGGCTCCAGTCTCCACTGTTGTAGCCTGTACGAATACGCTACGCCGCCGCTAAGGAGCCTAGTGGAACTAACATCACGGCAAAGGAAAGATATGGTGACGGGCACTCTACTTATAAAATTAACAGTGGTCACCTATAAAGCTCCAGATATACCGTTTAACATTAGCATGATGGTGACGCGAACCCATAAGATTTTCCCATAACAAATCGCTGAACGAGCTATCTACTTCCAAAATCTTCAAGAAAAAAATGTAAAAGTAAACGAAGTAGTGACAGTCACAGTGTTGCCAACCGTAGGATTTAATCGTATTCATACTTCATACGTTTTTTTAGCTCTAAGATGATGTTCTCGGAAATACTACGCAAATTAAATACACTTATATTTTTTAATATTAATTCTGGACTCATCCCTAATCATCATCTACCTAGTCTTTTCCCAACTATGTTGGGGTTTCCGAGGTACTCATCCTGAACGTGAAGTCACAACATGCCAACTTTTCCCGCTAGAGCGCACCGTTTCTAGTGCAATGTTGTAAAAAGGTTGAAGTTCCTAATATTTTTTAATTGTAAATAATTATGTTTATGCATTCTATGAGACCATACTATCACATTTGGTAATGAAACCTAGGGTAGTATTATGAAATATTAGTGCTATCATTATTCCACTGCGAAAACCGGTTGGTGCTAGCGGCTTTGTATAGCTCTGTCTCTCTCTCACACTGGAAAAATGGTGGCATTAATATTTCATATTAATAGTAATACCTGTAATAGTTTTTAAGTCCCGTGTTTTTACAATCTACTGATACCCTTATTTTAATGATCTGTCTGTGTGTGAAATAATATTATAGAAACAAATCTGTTTGAAATACTTGTGCTTTTAAACCTTTTGATATTAATGTAACATACTTTTTTATTATAAATTTAAAGTCCGATAAATAATACAAAGGCCAAAAACTTTTCCGCGCGCCTTTGAGTTTGTTTCAAAGTCAAATAATTTATTTCGATTAGGCACATAGAAGGCACTTTTGAACATCAAAAACAAGTTTTTGTTACATGGCGTGGTGTTTAGCTGGCACCATCTGCTGCCTCAGCTTTGCATATAAATTCCATTATGCGGGAAGCTGTGGCGGGAAGTCCCATTTCCAAACCCATTCCTGCCCAATGTCATAAGTTCATAACAGAAACAGTTCCACCGTTGATATTTTGTACTTTGTTAGCCTATTAAATGGGCTAACCAACTGTAAAATATAAAAAGAAAATAGCAACAATCAAATTTTGATCATACCTATTCATGATCAAAATTTGATCATACTTCTATCTACACTCTGTAATTGCTATTTTTGTTTTTAGTGGTAGTTTTATTGTCTTGTTCGTCATGTGTAAACTAGAAAAGGTAGCCAGCCACCGTTGGCACGCACCCGTCAAGCACTTTCTAATTAGTTTAGGTAAGTTTTGGCACGCGCGGCCCGTCTGGTAGCTTAGTGTTAAACGCGGTAGGTAATCAGCGGGGCAAATATTAAGAACGTTCACATTCTTCACATTCGCATCTCATTCGCAATCTGTCATAAAAACCATCAATTTTACCAATATTTTTGACAAGTTTGACAGATTGCGACTTGAGTAAGAAAATTAGCCCTCTGTTTTTTTCTGTCTTGCAAAATACGATCTTTCGGATCTTTTTTAGTATGTATTTCTAAAATAAGCTGGCAACATTGGTCAGTCAGGGCAGGCACGGCTGTGCTTGTTTGTGTACGGATGATTTCGTTCGTTACATTGTACTCGTAGGTAGATGGTTAATGTGGGTGTGTTGTGTTACAGATATTATAATGTGTTATAAACTTCGATAATAAAATGATAGCATCGCTGAAACATGAAACCATTTGCTGGGCTCAAATGATCTCATACGAAAACGCGGCGTCGCCGTCGTGAGCTCGAGTCGGTTGGACGCGGTGCTTATTATTATTATCTCAGTTTTAAATGTTGAATAGTATTTGAATACCTACCTACTGAAGCTTATCGCTTCGGAAGCGGGAACTCGTATCTGGAACAAGAGGAACGTTGAACAAGTGTTTATTTAGCCGAGTTTAGTTTAACGACCACCTACTATTTTATGTGTATGTCGACGGAAGTCCAGTGAACCCAGTCGTCATGCAGCGAACTGGGAAGCCAGCAATGATCTTGCAAGCTTTAGGTTGCCTTTTACTGCTAGGTGGTCTGGTTGAGGCAAAACGTGAGTAGTTATCAATTTATTTAATTAAAGCTAGCGAATAAGAAGCTGAGCTGTTCTATTCTAACATTTAATTTTGTGCCCTTTGTGTAGGTAACATAAATAGCTTTTCTTTAAATTGTGTTCTTGTTTTGCATGTTTTAGTCATTAAGCTCTGCGTTTGTTTCTACTCATTAATATCTGTCTGTTAAACTAATTTAGACCAATAAGGAGGATGCCGAGTGACTAAACCTACATTATGTTTTAAGCTTTA
Organism: Lithophane leautieri; assembly: GCA_949152455.1. NCBI lineage: Eukaryota > Metazoa > Arthropoda > Insecta > Lepidoptera > Noctuidae > Lithophane > Lithophane leautieri. Next base: position 13,559,454 of record OX424458.1, on the reverse strand, counting down.
TAATAATTAAGCTATAAAATAAATTGCTAAGATAAATTGATAATGAATATCTTCTACTTCACAGATCATTGTTATGTTTGTGTATTATTGAATCAGAAACTTATGGATCTTGTGTGTTATTGAAAAGAATCTATTTATTACTTTGCTCTTTCTGTGATGTTTTCAATCATGTAATTTTAATGATGTTTTTTTCTTTAATACTATTGTAATATTTTCTGGATCGCCCTCCGACCTTAACTGATTATCTGTTTGTTGCAGATGACATAAAAGTACTTACTGTTGCAACTGATGAAAATCACGGCTTGGAGAGGTTCTTAAGGTCAGCTAAAATATATGGAATAGATGTTGAGGTGCTGGGCAAAGGAACACAATGGACTGGAGGTGACATGAACCTTCCTGGTGGAGGCCAAAAAATTAACTTGCTGAAACAGCAGTTAAACGAAATGATGAAGTCGGGAAACAAAGATAAAATTATATTATTCACTGATAGGTTTGTACACCACAGAAATGTATAAAATAGTTCTCATCATATATAATGTATACCTGTAAAGAAATATTCTCAACCCCATGTTTTTGTTTTAGCTATGATGTTATGTTCTTGTCAAGTCTAGAAGATGTATTGAAGAAGTTCGAGTCTTTCTCGGACACTCGAGTGTTATTTGCTGCAGAACAATTTTGTTGGCCAGATACCAAACTGGCATCACAGTATCCAAAGACAGAGGTTGCTAATCCATACCTAAACTCTGGTGGTTTTATAGGTAACTTTAAATGACTATATTATTCTAAAGCATCTGGATGGACACTAACAGATTATTAGACAAATATGTTCAACTTAGGTCAACCAGAATTTATTTATCTCTAAGAGAACCATTTACTACCCATACAACATTGAGCCTCTCTAAGAAATCACCCTTTGATGAAAGCAAAATTGAAAATGGTGGAATGTGCTAGATGTCTTATTTTAAAATATATTTACACAAGAGTTCCTGTTTTGGATTTGTGTAACATGTCATTTTCAAGCAAAGTGAGTGCAGGATAAATTTATGACGCAGAGAGGATTGCAAAAAAAAATGGGAAGAACAGTTTGTCAAATACACAGCTGAGCATTTGCCAAAATGTTACATTTCATGGAAATGCTCTTTCAAATTGAGCTTTTGCTTGTATTGTACACACGGCTACACATTTCCAGTATTAGCTGACCTCGCATTGTACCGAAATCCTATACAATGTGAGATCAGCGTAAACTGGAGATGTAAAGCTTGAAGTGCAGCCGTGTGTATCTACCATTAAAAAAATAAGACATTACATCTATATGCTCTAGTGTGGACTCACCTTTAGGTGATGCAACAGGCCACAAAGTTGTTGGTTTAGTCAAACTCTCAATAACAAACAGTATGATATAATTTTTTAGTTTGGATTATACATGTTGATTAGCAACAATCATTGTTTTATAATTTCTTATGTGAATACTTAACACAATGCTCTTCTCATAATAATAGTTGTGTACAAATGACAATCAAAATATTTACATTCATAATTCTCTCTGCAGGTTACTTGCCAGAGATATATGAAATAGTTAATTTTAAACCAGTCAGTGATAAAGATGATGACCAGCTGTTTTACACCAAAATCTATTTAGAGAAAAAATTAAGGGAATCTCTTAAAATTAGTTTGGATCATGAATCTGCTATATTCCAAAATCTTAATGGTGCTTTATGTGAGTATGGTTTTAAGGAAAATTGATCTCTTTACTTCATACAATATAAAATTACTAATGTTAAATGTTTTTCACAGCTGATGTTCAATTAAGATCCAACTCAACTACAGAGACTTGGCCGTACATAGAGAATGTAGTTACTAAAGAACGACCTCTTATTGTTCATGGAAATGGACCATCAAAGATGACATTAAACCACTACGGAAACTATTTAGCTAAGGCGTGGTCAGCTTCCGAGGGATGTGCTTTGTGTGCAGAAAAGAAAATCGAACTTAAGGTAAATATGCCATAAATGTAAAGTTGAAAGTATAATTTAAGTAAGAATGAATTTGTAATTCAATAAATCTGAATAAAATACAACAATAACGTGTTTTAGGATGATCAGCTGCCTACTGTGATGATGGCAGTATTTATAGAACAAGCTACACCATTCCTTGAAGATTTTTTGGACCAAGTTTTTACAACTGACTACCCAAAGGAAAAGATTCATTTGTTGTTGAGAAATAACGTGGAGTACCATGAAACTGAAGTTGATGATTTTTTCCAAGAGCATTCTAAGAAATATGCTACTGCAAAGCGTATCAAACCCGGTGATTTTATTTCAGAATCTGAAGCTAGGAATATTGCCAAGTGAGTAAACTTTTATTGGTATTTTTCTAAATATTTTTTTCATCAGCGCGGACAGAGCAGCGGCTGCTCGAGCAAAATTCGCAGCGTAAACTCGGCGGACGCAGCACATGTTCAAGAAAGCGCGCTATAGAGCAGAGCACATGAATAATATTTAAAAAAACACGACAGAACATTGAATGAAGACTATAGATAGAAAGCAGCAGTGCAAGGAAAATAGTATTTTGGGAAACCATACATAATTATATGTTTGCGACTGGCACCATACATTATATATTTGCATACTGGTTATAAAATTGATTATGGACAATTTGAAAACTTTTGTGGGATATTTACTCATGTGCTGTGGCGGCGACTTTTCGCTTGCTCGTTGCGGCTGAGAGGAACATACGCGAACGCACGCAGCACGGAATTATATCATGCATTTTGCTGCTCTGTTTGCGCTAACTAATAGCACGGACGCCGCGCGCCGGTCGGCCTTGAGGCTTATTTATTGTCAATTGACTTTCTTACCACTTTCGACTCTGCTGTATCGCTGTCTGACCCAGCGTGTGAAGCTTACGCTATTTATGGGACCCCATTTGTGTAATGCCATAATACCTATTAGCGGAGTTCTCAAAACGTAAACAAAAATGAATTTCGCTAGTTTCCTTAGACCTCACTCACACGCACTATTTTTAACCACTTTGGAACCACAGAGAACTGGTGGCGTGTGAAGAGTAGCAGGGTTGCATAAAATTATTGCTTTGGCAATTTAGTTTTAATTCAGTATCATAATTTATAGTGCATAGTTTAGTTTGTTAAATCTTTGTTTATATTTACAGGGATCGCTGCATAAACAGTGCTTGCGACTATTTATTTTCTATAGACAGCTTGTCCCGTCTTGAAGCAAACACGTTACGTCATTTATTATCTTCTGGTTTTGACGTCATTGCTCCCATGCTGGTGCGGCCAGGTCACGCTTGGTCCAACTTTTGGGGTGCTATCAACACTGCTGGCTTTTATACTAGATCTTCAGACTACATGGAAATAGTCTATCAAAACGTCATGTAAGTGTAATTATAGTTATACAATAGGTAATTAGCCCGTCGTTCAAACTCTGATTTGAACGACGGACTTCTCGAAGGACAAGATTATTTTAAGATCAAATGTAACGAATAACAAAAGAATGTAATAAAAAAAAACAAGTAAAATAAAAATAAAAAACCATAAATATAAATGATTTTATTGGAATTCGCAGTGTCACTACACTTGCACGGTACGGGTGAATGCAATGCACTGCACTTGAATGAATGCCTTCGATAAAGCATGGGCATCCTTGATCCGTATGTTGTGAACTGGGTTCAGAACAGGCAAGAATATGAATTGATGTATGCTTTGGGAAAATTAAAATCACTTATTTGTTTTTTTTTATGAGAATCAATTACTAAACGTCTCCTTCAATATGCCCAACGTTTAACAAATCAGTCTGCACATAAATTCAATTAATTTCAAGAAACAAAAATAAAATAATATAGGTTTTAAAATTATTTATTAGTCAAATCATAAATAGTATTGGAACACTGTAATATTTGCTTATTCTTAAATCTAATGTTGGCTGAAGGACAATTTAAAATGATAATTCTATCAGATAAAACTTGTCTGTCCTGCATGAATACGTTTTCGCGAAAAAAGATACATGACGTCACCATTACAATCTAGTCAATCAGAGATGTAACATTCTGCAATGTGTGGAACACATTCAATCAGTAATCGCCTAAACAATGATACATCTATTAATAGTTTGCTACATCTAACTGTCAATTTTAAAAATAGGTTAAAGTCGATCCCTGTTGGAATTTAAAATGTCCAGCAAGTGGTTATTATTAGTTCAGTCGAAGGCAATGGAAAAGTCGGTCTTGAAAGAGCGTCGATCTATGGAATACATGTTGTCTGCTGTGCACTCGTAGACACCGGCGTCCATCTGAGTCGCTGGGTCGATCTCGATCTTCGACTTCACACGGTCGTCGCCGATCGGCCACTCGTGGATCTAAACAATACACACTCGTCAATTCGGTGATGCAAATAATTATGGCTAAATGCATTTAGCTGCTACGGCAAAGCCAAGTGAGGGTTAGGATTTTAACAGGCTATATGTACGAGTATATGTCACCGTAAGATACGAAACCAATTTATATTTGCTTCTATTTCTGATTACGCACATGTTTATAATCATGATAATAAGGGTTTTATTGAAAATCAAGTCCAAACAATAAAAACAGTACTACTCTGATTTATCTACTCATGATGAAACTGAACTATGGTCGACCTATTCAACGAATCCATTACATTCACCAATTGAATATTTTGCCTCGTGGCGTGGTTCAAATAAATTTTAATGATGTAAATAGGACAGTGACCAGTTTAAGATATTTAATGAGTACAAAGTACGGAGCAATGGCAGCGCATTTATTATAGGAATTATACATTATTGTCATGAAAGGCCTGAATCAACTATCTATGTGGAAAAAAACAAGTAAACCGTCACTGATAAAGTTTTATCTAAATAGGTACAGTGCGCCTTTGTATTTTTTTGCTTTGTCGAGCACACAATAATTTATAATGACTATGTATACGTTTTTTGTAAATTTTATGTTTACACATAAAAGCAGTCCTTTACGCACAGTATGAACACGTGGTTGAGATGGCACCAATAAGATCTATAAGTATTTATAGAGATTATCAATCATATTTGTTTAGTATTTTTGATTGGGATTCATTTTATCTTCACTTTTGAATAAACTTCTGAGCAATAGGCATAGAAGGATTCATCTCCATGTATATGTGTGTTATTTAAAATTCACTGTAAGGTCGCTATGCAGCTTAGCCTATAAACGCGGGGTACTCACATGCAGGTAGTGATGAGCAAATATTTCAACTCCATCTTTAAACCATGTGATATGCGGTCTTGGTGAACCTTTGGCGATGCACAGAAAAGCAATCTTGTGTCCCAAAACATACTCAAGGTCAAAGTGCGAAGCAAGTAAGATTTTAGCTCCCTGAAAAAAAAAGAACTTTTGTATCTGTACGTAACAGAAGAATTTACGTATGAAAGTATAATCTTTCGCTTGTTATGCGTTGAAACTCACGTCATTATTGTTGTAATACTGATCAGATTCAGGATCTCTATACTTCCCGGTGATGGGCAATCCAATTTGTACCTGGAATTATGTTAAATATGACGGAATAATTTTCATTTAATAAATATTTTTGCACTATGTAGGTACCCATTACTTTCGTCGAATAAATTACAAGTACGTAGTAGGTCGACGCAAACCGCAAGTCCAACGACTTAACCTGATAAATCTTAAAAAATTGGAGCTCTTTATCATCATCTCCTGGACATAGCCAAGCGACGTCGCATTGGAGGACTTAATATTTAGTATTTATTAGGTACCTCAAATTTCGGCACATAAACCATAGGGAATTAGTAATAGTATTGATCTGATAAGTGTAAAAGCGAAGTTTGTTATTTTAACTAAATACTTAAAAATATGATTACCTACCTTGGATTTAGTCCTACTTCTGGTGCGTCCGCGCCTTGCGTCGGTTAAACCGATCAAAAACGAGTACAGTAACAGCAAACACAAAAAGACGTTAGCTTTCATGAGCAACATTTGCGTGGTGAAGTGTAACGGTGTTTATGGCACAGTTATAGTAATCCCATACAAAAGGTCGACACGTGCGTGTTAGGACTATGCTGGTATGTTCTTGCGCGGTGCTCTGAGTGCAACTGGTGGTGTCGGCGATTCCTGTTGCGCCAATCTCTCAATTGGCTAATGACGAGGTGGTAGCAGGAGGGCCCTTGTCTCCCCTACGTGATATACGGCACTCGTCATTTCCTTTCGCATTTCATACGACGGTACTTTAAATGTGATATTAATAAATTTAAACATAGGTCAATGGATCACGATAACGTGTGACCTCAACATTTCATTTACAATTTAATTTTTCTTATCAGTTCACCAATACTCTAAGATTACGGAAAATAAATAAAAAAAGTAATGCTTTTAAATATTTATGATAGTGGGTTATCAAAACGAGTTCGCCTCTAAACAAATTATTATTAAAAATGTTTCAGTTGTATTTTCTTATGTGAAAAGACGCAAATTTTTTAATGTTCATGTAACATATAACTTCATATAACAGGTGCATGTATATATTTGCAGAGGAGTATGGAACGTGCCGTTCATCACGAACTGCTATCTAGCTAAGATGTCCGTGTTCAGGACACCGGTTGCTAAGTCGGTGACTTACAGTCGAGACGGCATCGACCCGGACATGTCTTTCTGTGCTAGTCTTAGAGATGTTGTAAGTCATTGTAAAACAAAGCAAAAATTTCTAAACATTCCTAAGTTTTAACCCAACGACTTACCTGATATATAAATTTTTTCAGGGTATATACATGTATGTTAGCAATGAAATGGACTTTGGCCATTTGGTGAATCCAGAAACATATGATATCAGTCGCACGAATCCCGACATGTACCAGCTTTTTGATAACAGAATGGAATGGACTACGCGCTATTTGCATGAAGAATACCATGTTGTTTTTGACGAGGATAAAAAGCCTTTGATGGTTTGTACATTTGTATATTTATTATTTTCATTCGATCACTAATGAGAGTAGAATTAGAAATAGAAGAATAGTAAAATATGCTAATGCTTATCGTTACAGCCCTGTCCCGACGTCTACTGGTTCCCGTTGATGTCCCAAAGATTTTGTTCCGAATGGATTCAAATTATGGAGGCGTTCGGACAATGGAGCGACGGATCCAATAATGTAATATTTTTTTCCTTATTTAATAATTAGCTTTAATTATAATAATAAAACCCCTCTATAAATGTCGGGGGTTAATAAAAAATATAAACATCCGAATTGACAACCTCTTCCTTTTAGAAATCGGTTAAAAATTTATTAAATTGTATTAATACTGGTGAGGAATAACAAGGTGTAATTGAATAACTGAAAGCTGAAATAATATTACTATGGGACCATTTATGAAATCGCAAAAAAAAATGCTGTTTCCGAAAGTTTTTCGAATTATGCTAACATAATTATGTCGTAATGGCCCAGCGGTTAAGACCTCGTCTCTCATGCGTGTAGGTTCAAATCTGGACATGTATCAATGTGACTTTTTCAATTAATTATGTAATTTCTGAGTTTATCTTGGACATTAATGACATCATCATTAGTGAAGGATAAACATTGTGAGGAAGCCTGGGCTTATTGTTAATATACTTGTGAAATCTTGAGCGAGTGTGGTGATGCCTTGAAAAAAAAGGCTTTTGCCCAGAAGTGGAACAATAAACAATATTATGCAATATTATTATTATTGGGCTGGTATTATTATTATGCGAGCTTTAAATGTATAAAGCGGCTAAAAAGGCTATTGTAGATAGAATTGTCTCCATTGATATTGTAGGATGACTGCTTATTTTATAGTTGTGTGTTGTTGACTTGTTGTGTTGTGTGTGTGTGCATAACCTTAAACGAAAAAATTAGTAAAACAAACGTTTATCTAAGAATAATTCCTTAAGTACTAATTTATTTTGAATATATCCGGAATTCACCATCATTATGCCCCGGATTTGGCCTTACCAGGTATAGCATCTGATCAGTGTATGGGCAACTGTTTTAACGTTTTAAGCCATTAAACAAGCACAACTCGTATGTTCTGCTAAAGGAGTATTGTGTACAATATTAGATATTGATGCAGGTTACCCTCTGAATCTAAAGCATTATGTAACAAATTATGAGACAAAAAATATCGATTAAAAAAACAGATTTTCGTGACACCCATCTTTTTCGTCCGAGACATGACGGCACCGCTTTCTTATAATATCTTAGCTTTACCGTCTCTCTGTATACTTAATTGCCTAATGCTGGTTTTTAATCAATGCAGGATAAACGTCTCGAGAGTGGATATGAAGCAGTCCCCACGCGTGATATTCACATGACCCAAGTTGGCTTGGATCGACACTGGCTGCATATACTGAAGGACTTTGTGCGCCCATTACAAGAGATGGTCTTCACTGGTTACTATCACAACGTAAGATTTTCTGATAATTAATACGCGAATGAATAGGAACCGAAAACTTATACCTAGTTCATGTTGGCGCACAAGTTGTACTTGTGGCACACTGAATGCCATAAATAAAGCTATCTTCGGGTTAAAAGGACTGTCATGACATGTGATAGGTACATTTTTTTTGTGTAAGGCTGTTATTTCATTCTTTCTTAATTTTACTGAGGAATATTTCTATTTAAGTAGGTACAGTAAGTCTGGCACTCCACTGAGGCGGAGCGGAGGAAAATGAACTAGTATGGGACCTTTTCGCCAATTTTATTTTTAGGGGAGTGTCAGCCTCTACAATACCTTCTAAAAATAAATACATTTAAGAAGCCTGGTTTATGTAAAGTTTTACAGAAACACATAGTAAGTGGAATGGATTTTATGGATAAATTATGTTAATAATGTTTTTTTCGACAGCCGCCGGTGTCGGTCATGAACTTCGTGGTACGATACAGACCCGATGAACAGCCATCCCTTCGTCCGCATCACGACTCCTCCACATATACCATCAATTTGGCACTTAACACACCTAGTAAGTTCTGCAATATTAAATATTAAGGAAACACAACAATATGTAGAGGTCTTTCTTTCTTTATCACTACTTCAAGCCTTTCTTATGCCAACAAGGTGCTACTAGCCCAAAATAAAAATAAATAAAACGACTGTATAAAATCGGGTTTCATAATCATGTATTACACTTTTAGATGTGGACTTTGAAGGCGGTGGGTGTCGTTTCATTCGGTACAACTGCTCCGTGCGCGACACTAAGCCTGGGTGGCTGCTGATGCATCCTGGCCGACTGACGCACTACCACGAGGGCTTGCTCGTCACCAAGGGCACAAGATACATCATGATCTCTTTTGTGGATCCGTGAACTACACTCTTAACATACTCATCGAAAACATTCAAAATAAGCAATCAAATATAAGTTTTAAAGTTCAAAGAAGTATCAGGATAAGTTTTAAGCAACATACTGATGTTCTTTTTTAGGTTATAAGCAACATAGTTTTGATTTTTTTAATCTGTTTGTACAAATAAATTGAAGTAATGTTAAACTACGTTAAAATGAACATAGAATCTCATATTACTTAGGCGCCAGATAGATAAGCTCTTCTCGTGTAACTTACGCATTAATTTTCAGTGTATACGAAAACCAGGTGGTGATTGTTTAAATCTTGTTGAACTGATTATCATATGTTATTTACTCAAATTATGTTGTATTTGTTTGTGACAATATCCACCTGGTTCTAATATCATTATTACTAATATAATAAAAAATAATTTAAACCAAAGATTCATTGTGTTAGTGGAAATAAAAATATAATACTATGAAAAGACTATGAATGATAAAAATGCAAGTAAAGTTATATCTCAATTAAGTCAATTTTATTATACGTGCATGACTTCTCTGCCTCTGTCTGAACAACGCATAACTCGCTCAATACGGTTCCAAGTGTATTGGTGCGGTTAGGTGTGGTTGCACTGAGTTGGCTAAACAATACTGGTGCCAAAAGGCGACATTCCTTTTTTCGAACATCAGAAAAACGAATGTCGCCTGTTGGCACCAGTATTGTTTCGTTCAAATATTTTCTTTGACGCGGATACTGCCGCAATCTTTGAGCCTATGCGCCGATTCACTCCATGATTGCCGCAGTATCGCCGCAGGATTTCCGCAGGATTGCCGCAGTATCGTATATGAAGCGTCAAAGAAAACGTTTGAATGGTGCAAATGGAAAGTCGTGAAATTTTGTATTTTGGTTGAGTTTTTGATAAAACTGCATGAGTTTAGATAAAAGCATCTACATTCCGTCAGGTATGTTTAAGTCCCATGTAATGAGGCCAAGATGGTGAAATGTAATAGGTGTACCTACAGGTTGTAGTATAGGTATTTCGGGGAAAACAGGCGCGATGTTGTATTATATTTAGATAAGTTTATGAAACTGCACTTAACTAGGTATTAAAACACTCGTGTGATATTAACTCACTAGTGTGTTAATAACCCCATAAGTAACAGATTCATAAAAATACTATTTGTTTCGAAAGTCGGTGTCTTTGTCTTTGTTTCATTTTTTGTCAAGGCAATCGCGGATTAATCTGTTTACCTGCCTCTTTTTTTGAAGTCGGTTAAAAATAGTTGATTAGGACTGGATTACAAAAAATGTTGAAATTCTCAATTTATTTTTTTGCTTTGTTTCTGTGGAATTTGACGGCGTGGTGCGTTTGACAAACGCGAATAAAAAAATATTTTTATAAACAACCAGTATTCGCCATGCAGTAGTTTTGTAGGTTTCTGGTAATGTCAGAATGACGGACTGAAAAAGTGACAGTGACAAGTAAAAAATAAGTAAATTTAAATGTTGTTGAACACTTGAAACTGCACGAGATTAGGTCTTCCTATTTACGTTAGCCTGCTGCTGCTGCAGTTTCTTAAATGTATATTATTCTGTTTACTGAGAATGTTTTGCTCCGAAGCTCGGACCAAGAAAATAAAAGGTTTTGCAATAGAAAAGTAGTGGTGGTAGCTGCAATGACAATGTTAATAAACAATCAAAAACATTTAATATGATTCTTTGTTGGTAAATCAGAGAAAGCCGCTGCGTATTTTTACTTAATTCGTTTAGAAGTGTCCTAAAAATATCGTTAGTAATATTATGTCAGTGGGTTATTTTTCTATAGTTGTACAGTCTTTAAGGATTGTAAGCTAATATTTTGCGGTCCCATAGGTGACTGGTTACTTCCGGCTGTTCCGGTTGGCTCGTACAGTGAGAACTTTTAACCATATCGCACTGGGTGCTCCATATTGTTAACCGTGGACGTATAATAAAGACTAATAAGTTTGATGGTTCTGTCGTTCTGTATAGGAGTATGTGTGTCTGTCTGGCATCGTAGTCCAAACGGGTGGTCCGATTTTTAATATGGTTTTTTTTTATTTGGAAGTCTAGTTTGTTTGAGGTGGTTCTTAGTTATATTTTTACCCGACTATGGCGAATCAAAAAGCAGGGTTATCATTTTTATGAAAATCTGTTGAGCAATTTTGAAGATAATCAGGTCTTTTCCTGATTGATGTTCGTACATCAATCAAATAAATTATAATTGTAATTTATCAATGTACAAATTTGTTGTTTATTTATACCAATGGTAATTTATTTCACTGTAACTCATCTGGATTGACTTGAAATTTGGTATAGTAACAATTTGTTAACATGCATCAGACGATGATGGAGCAGGAAGGTGGTCACAGAGATTCAACCTTATAAATCGTAGACCAACCGAGTTTGGACCCGTTGGATTGGTCTAGCTAGATGATTATTTGGTAGACACAATAATAAAAGTGATCTGATGATGTAGGCAAGAAGGTGTTTGGTCAGACTTTGTCAAGGGGAGAAATAACGATCAGTAGAGGAGAAAACGAATCCAGCAAATCAGTGCTGAGATGTTTCTGCCAACTTCTTCGACTGGTTGCTGTCCTGATGTTCAGAGGTAGCGCAATACAAAGAAAGACCGCCTGGACAAAGAAAAAAGACTGAACGGAACCAGAGCAGTGCGAAGGAAATTGACCTGTCCAACATTATCGATTGTTTCATCGGCTCTTCTAAATATTTTTAAGTATCCCCCGTAATGTGTTCACTTAAAGCCATAGTATAATTTTGATTTAAATTGAGTTAACTGTTGTACAATTTCATGATTTTTTTAAAAGTACATGGAAAGATTTATGGTATTAAATACCCAATGGAATAGCAATGAAGGCTATTGGATTTGAAAGTCAATAGAAAACGAAGTTGTAAGTGTTCAATCTTGATCGTAGGTTATTTAAAATATGTCTGGCTGGAATACGGCGTTAAAAAAAAAAAAACACCGTCTCCTGGTGTAAAGTACGAAATTGCGCGGAAGAAAACGCGGAAACAGTTTTTTCAAAATGTTTGCAGTCTGAAAAGATCTTTAGGCTACGTCCAAATCATCAATTCAATCGGTTTTTTCACATTATGTTATGCAACAAACATGTCGAAAATTGTACCTCTCGGATACGCGCTGCCCATCGAAGCCACGGCATACATTGGGCAGATGTCTTATTCTACAGATATTGTTATTGAGCTATATAAAATATAATAATTTAATCATAGCTGATACACAATTTGCTTTATTTACATTTGAAGTTCGAGCGTCCTTAACCGATTCGTTGCAGATGCGCATCGATTTTTTTTCTGTGTAGCGTAGAACAAGCGATTCGTGTCATTTTTTAAATCGTTTCGTTATCTTTATCGTTTTTAGAAGATTTATTCAGAGCAAAATATTTATTAATTTGCAAGTAGTTCATGCCTACAGCCACTCGTTTCTGGATATTTTGTGAATTTGAAATTTTTAAGGGTTGACAACCATTTTTAACTTGTGAATGGCAGAATAGTCACATTTTCTCCGAATAACATTTGTAAATATCAATAAACCATGAACCTTATTTTTTCCTAGTTAATTGAGATTTGAAATTTGGTCTTGATGTGAAAATTTAATTTAATAAAAACCAAGGTAATTTAGCTGTACAAAAAATAGAGCTTTGTAACATCTGCATAAAACAGTCACTTATCCTTAATTTCAAGGAAAACTAGTAGTTAGCCACTTAGATCAACGTATCCGTCCGTTTACAACTGATTTTTGATGTCAACTAGACTTAATCAGGTCTAAACAAGTAAAAAAATAATAAAAAGGACGTTTTTTTACACATGGCTGATGGCACAATAGGCGTATCATATCGACTTCTATGGCGCTTGACAGGAGTGCTCCAAAATATTGGTTCGCCGCCACAGAAACGGAAATGGAAGTCGCAACGAATCGGATAATGGTCGGAGGTCCTTGAACCAGGACAACGGCCCTATGCAAGAAAAAAACCACTACAACCAATGCAAGGTTTGATGGAGTCGCTTGGTTCTCAGAATGGTTTTTTTTATGAGCTCGTCGACATTAAATTATCGAAAGTTCAGAAACTAAATGTGGATTCTCTACGGTTTCGTCGGTCTCCAGCGATTTAAAGTTATTAAAATCTTTCGACGGAAATCGGTAATGTTTACCGAAACCTGACTCAGCGTATTTTTTGAATCTTCTAAATTCCAACAATTCTTTAGCCCATTCTTCTTTTTTCACATAAAATAGAGCAGATTGTAACCAAGATGGCATAAACTCATCCATGTAATAGTATCGCCTTTTCCAAACTCGGTGGGTTTCACAATAGTTGCCGCCACTACCTCCGATCCAAAATGGAAGACTGCGGAATAAAAATATATTTTAGTGAAAAGACACCTTTATTTGTGTCTTTTCATTAGCCATATCCGCCGATGCCTAGGCCGATGCAGCATCGTAAATTTAGGCGTCGCTTGTCTCGTCAGATAGTTTTGGTGTTCCTTCGTTGTCACATATTTGTGCTGAGACTCGTATATGCCTTCCAGAAATGATCAAATATAAATTTGCCTTCATCTTGTCGACATAATTATATTAATGGATGAATTATGAAGTCAGATATTATTACCGAGCTGTTCATAGTTATAAAAAGAGACCATTCATTTAGGGCCCAAAACCCAAAGTGCCAGCGAAAAAACATGTGTTACCCCGGTAGGGGAAGTCCTCCTAATATTTTTTTGTGTCATCCTCTCCAGCACGACCATGGATGATTACCTTAATTTTAATGCGGGACATATTCATGAAAAAATGTGTACTTTATTGTACTAACGACTTTAAAAAATGTAGGTACTCACATATTTTCGCTGCTATAACATATCGACCGTGGCCGTGCTAGGTAGAACCTTTCTGCCACGACCACTTTAGATTTTAGGTTTTTTTATCAACTTTAACATGAAACTTAACGTTTCAGTTGAAAAAAAAGATTTTAATCTTTTAGAGTGGAGTTGACCGATTTGAATGACAGACTAGATCAGGGGTTCCCAAACATTTTCAGTTCGCGGCGCACGTACAGGTTTAGTATTTTGTCTCGGCGCCCTAGCTAATCGAAATAGGGTACAACAATGACAATGGTAGGGTACAGATTGATGATGGGTAGATAGGCACAAAATTTAAAACATCCGCGATATGAAGCCGAGTTAATTATAATAAATAAGTACCTATTGGTGAGTGAGCGACGTATGTAGCGCGCGCAATTTGCATTTTTTATTATTGTTTATATAACTCTCTCACACTTTGGGAACCCCTGGACTAGATGTTACTTCAAAACAGATCGAAGAACAAACTGAAGTTTGCAGATGTTATACAACAGAAATAGAACAAAAATCTTGGTACCACGGGTTTTTTAAAGAACTAAATTCACTTGAGTGATCATTCACTTGAGTGCAGCGTCTGATATCAGCTTAAATACGACTATTACATATAACTTACAGGCTGATATATCTTAGCGCCCATCTGTACACATTAGTGTAGAAATAAGCTGACGTCGGGTCCAAATGTGGATAAGTACGTGCACTGGATAAACCAGCAGCAATAGCTATGACAGACATGCCGGTTTTAAAGTCATCGATCAGTACACATATACCTGCTAAAATATTTTCTCTATTCCGCAAAACAACTCCCGTATCGAGTTCTGAAAAAAGAAATGTTTGCCACGTAAATATGACAAGAAAAGGACTGACTCTGCCCGGAACATGCTAAGTTCACGTGGAACTTTTCATTGTAGAGAGGGGCTTCGACTATTGTGTAGATATGGACGACAGGTTAATACAATTCTATAGGCACCTACCTACTTATTTTATCATTATGAAACAATATTTTAAAATCTTTAAAGAAACGGATTTCAAAAGAAACATTATTAGATAAAAACAATGTCTTATATGAACGTAACACCTAAATATGAACGTAAACTTCTTACCGGTTGTAGGAACAGCTAAATCGAGACCCAAGCGGGGCTTCCAAAAATATGTGCCTGGTACTGCACCCTGAAATCAATCATGTTCATTTTAAAAATACACGGCGAATCCTAGCACGCTCTAAATAACTTCTAACATTTGTTCTCGCCGCGGTCGCAAGATGCAAGACGCAGGTCGAGCGAGCGCTGACATCGTGGCCAAAGGGCACATTCAACAAGACACTCACGTAGACGGCGCACACCTAGTGCATGCAAGTGCAGTCACTTTTCCAACATTTCATCTTAAAGTACAAAAACCTCGGAATTAGATGACTGAATATACGAGGGGAGGTCAAAAAGTTCTCGGAATGAAAGGGAAGGGGGGTGAAATTAAACATGAAATTATTTTTCCTTTTCGATATATTCTCCATTAACCCTAATACACTTTTCAGACCTTTCAAATAATTTGTTAATACCTTCGAAAAAAAAATATTTGTCAAGGCCTTCAAAATAAGCAGAAATTGCCGACTTCACTTCTTCGTCATCCGTAAATTTCCACGAAGCTCTTTTTTCATGTTTAGGAACAAATAATAATCGCAAGGGGCCAAATCTGGACTATAGGGAGGGTGGTTTAAAGTTCTGAAGCCGCACTTGTGTCAGGCAGCCATCGCAACATGACTCTTGTGAACGGGTCTGTTGTCGTGCAAAAGGAGCACACCTCGAGACCATTTTCCCCTTCTCTTTTCTTTAATTGCTTCTTTTAATTTTTCCAGTAGTGTAGCGTAGTATTGCCCCGTTATATTGACACCCTTATCTTTATAATCGATCAATAAAATCCCCTCGGAATCCCAAAAATTGGCCGACCTGAGCGCTGATCGTTTTCAATTGAGTATCTGCCTTGCTTGAAAAGACTATGCCACTTGTAAATCATTGTTTTTCTAGGACAAGAGTCCCCGTAAACTGATGTCATTTCTTCTATAATGTTCTGAGGCGTTTTTCCTTGCTTAGTGAGGAACTTAATCACGGCACGATACTCAATTTTCTCCATAGTTTATATTTTCTTCCCGATTGACTTGTTTATCCAGCGATATCTCAAAGGTTAATGAACCCATTGGGGTGAAACTTAGTATTTATAATTGTATTGAGTCAACAAAGTAGCGACAGGTAAAAATAGCTACCCCCTCCCCTCTCTAACCCCTCCATTCCGCGAACTTTTTGACCCACCCTCGTAGCCCGTAGGTACACTCGCCGGTAGTAAATGTGGCTCAAGTGCTAAACGCTGTGAAGAAACTAAAAGTAGCTTCTCCACATAAACTTAAGTTTAAATTATAATAATGATCACTTAAAAATTAAAAGTTAAGTAGCGAAATCAGAACATCGTCTTAAAATATCCTTTTAAAAATTGCCCAAATCATAGTTTTCAAACTCATCAGATTTAGGGAAAGCCCACAATTTCTTCGTCAGATTTGCCTATTTAAAGTCATGGGTTAGGCCGCACACGATCACATCAAAATCAAAGGCTCTGAAGACTACTTTATTTTTGGCCCTTTTTCGAAATCTGAAAGTGGACTGACTCCTGACCATGGGGCTCCTCTATCTGAAACTTTTCAAATATATTTTCGTTGTTCTCCCATCAGAGCGCACCTAATCAGCTATCAACTTTTCGCCCTGCTTATGCTTGTTCAAAAACCCTCTGGGCTCCCCTACCAATATTACAAGAGAAGGATTTGATAGGAGACATCATGAATCTGTGTATCAGTACGGGTACCTATCCTGATGGTATGAAAACATCGATAGTAAAACCATTATTTAAAAAAGGAAATAGAGACCTAATCGAAAATTATAGACCAATAGCGCTGATACCAATCATGTCAAAGATTTTTGAAAAATACATTTATAAACAGTTAAACACTTATTTGGAAAACAAATAAGATTCTTTGTAATGAGCAAAAAGGTTTCAGACAAAAAAAGACCATCAATATGGCGATCTATGATTTTTTACACACTGTTATGCTACGAATGGATGAAAGGACTCCCACTTGCGCTGTGCTATGCGATATGACACAAGCATTCGATTATGTTGACCACACTATTTTAATTAATAAACTTGACATATATGGAGTTAGAGGCAATGTTCTTAAATTAATTGAATCCTATATATCTAATAGACGACAAATAACAGCCATCTCGAGAATAGATCGCATAAAAAAAGAAACCACTTATTTGTCTCAAGAACGAATAGTGAAATTCGGTGTACCCCAGGGAAGCGTTCTGTGACCATTATTATTTATTATATATATAAATGACTTTCCGAACTCTACTGAGCATCCAATGACTCTTTTTGCAGACGATAGCACGGTGACAATAGCATGTAAGAAAACTGACACTTATGAACTTGACATCAATAATACTCTGGCTTCTATAATTCACTGGTTGGATAACAATAATCTAAAAATTAATTTAAATAAGACACAAATCATGCATTTCAGTCAAATAATGCCAATAAAAAATGACATTAATTTAAGTTATAAAAATCACATAATAAGCAGAGTTGTAAATGCCAAATTCCTAGGACTAACCATTGACAAAAAACTTGATTGGAAAGATCACATTGACGTAATTAGTAAGAGAATTAGCAGTTCTTCCTTTGCACTGTATAAACTCGCCCCAAAAGTAAATACGGACACATTGCTTACTGCCTATCACGGACTTGTTGCGTCGATCCTTAGATACGGAATTATTTTCTGGGGAAATTCCACACATAAAGATATTATATTTAAAATCCAGAAACGATGCATAAGAGCTTTGTTTGGTCTTCATATAACAGACAGTTGCAAACCATATTTTATTCAATATCAAATTCTCTCACTTCCTTCTTTGTATATATTGGAAACATTGTTATTTGTTAAGAAGAATCCCCAACTGTTTCCGAAGTATTCCGATGGTTCCGTAAGAAGTCAACGCGATAACCAAAGACTTCGCTCTCATAGTGCTAAAACAGCTCTCATGGGTAAGAGTGTATTCTGCATGGCTCCAAACCTATACAACAAGGTACCAAAGGCACACAAAAATTTAAATATTGACAATTTTAATAAAACAATGAAGAATTTTCTAGTAAATAAATGCTACTATAATGTTGCCGACTATTTAAATGACGTTATTTAGACAGTTTTTATTATTGTTGTATAAATTTTCAATGATGCACTATGGACATTTTTTATTTTGTGATTTTACTTTTGACATCTTTATTTTATTAATTAGAATATTAATTTGAAATGTTCTATTAATTTAATGTAACTGCATGATTTCATTGTTTCAAGCTATTATTATTGTATTTGTACGCCTTTCCAGGCAAAACATGTTGAAACTTTATTTTTTTGAACATACCAACTGTAAACCTACACATGTTTTTGACAAATAAAATTATCTTATCTTATCTTATAGGGTTTGAAACTTTTAAAGTGGGGTAAACTAAGTCAAGTGGGATAGGTGTGTTAAAGGGCTTCTGTTGTATATTATATAGAACATACACACATCGAAAGTTTTAAGGAATAATGGTGATCTTTACTAATATTCTTTTATCCTAAATAGGATTTAAAAAAATAGATACCTACTTTTCTTCCTTAATCCTTTCCTAAAAAGAAGCAGGTTCAATCTAGCTAGTCTAAAATTGTTTATTTTCACTTAAAATTTTACGTGGTAATTATTTTAAAGAACAGTGTTGATTGTACTTTACACAAGCCCGTTCCACTTTCTTAGAGCCTGATATAATAATATAAACATTTTATGTATTATTTACACATATGTGTGTAATTGTCATTATCACAAGAGGCGTGACGCGGGAGAGGCGACGGTCGGCGCGAGCGTTGCGTCGCTCCTTTCATATTCTTAATGAACTTGAAATGTCATTAGATCCTCTTTTCACAATACAGCGAAATTGAAAGCTTGTAATTTTCTTTTATAATAACACTAGCTGATGCCCGCGACTTCGCGCACGTGTATGTTGGTTATTATATGTATACTAAAACCTTACTCGAGAACCATTCTATTCATTGGTGAAAACAGTATGAAAATCGGTGCATTAGTTTTTGAGTTTATCGCGTTGAGGATGACAGACAGACGCGGTGGGGAACTTTATTTTATTATATGTAAGGATATACGAACTTAACCATGGCGAGCAGCGAGCACTTTCTGTAAATCAAATGTAGCAGCTAATATAGTTTTATTTTGTATTAATAGCCTCTTGCTTGTCTTGCTTTTTAGTGATCTGGCTGTTTTTGTGTCTTAGATGCTCTTCTTGCCTTCGTCGGAGATGTTTGGGTTATTAGAATATCCGTTAAATTTGCGTTTACGATGTCACTGCACTGCACTGTCTCTTTGTTTAAATATTTATCTGGGTCAAGGCATACCTACTTGGTATAAAATAGTGTATCTTTTTAGAATATTTTCTAAGATTGCGTGATCATCTCTTAATTTATTACTCTTTTTATGGTCTTATATATAAATCTTGCGCAGTATTTCGAGGACTTTGTTTTGGGTTCCGTACGTCCGAATGGAAAAAGGAACCCTTAAAGGATCAGTCGTGTGTGTCTGTCCGTCAGCCACAACCAATTTGCTCTGAATCTAATGGACCGATTATGTTGAAATTTGGTACCTACACATAAATTTCTGTGACCCAAACAGGGATAATAAATGAATATGAATAGGGGTCACTTTTGGGAGGAATAAATATTATAGGCTACATGACATTCAATATGGCATAATGGCAATATGGCATGGTGAAGAGGACACAAAGACAGGAACTAAAAAAAAAATGTTGGGTATCGAAATGAAAGGGCTTAATTAGCACATTTCTAAAATATATACAATAGTACTAAAAATGAAAATTTTAATTTTAATCACAACTTTTCCTTTTTCAAAATGATCTACTGCCTGATAATAATCAACTCTAAAAATATAGTTGATAATACCAGACAGGAGCCTACAGCATGCGGAGCCCGCACGAATTAATAATTATGTATATGTCGTAAATGTCCGTAATAATCGAAGTCCACTTACCTTTGCCATTGGAATAAAGTATAAGACCACAACGTAAAGAAATATCATTATCATTTTGTTAATCTTAAAACAAGAACAATACATCTTTGCTAAACGAGATATCGTACAGTTCTGACTCTATTTGCGCTACGAAAATGTTTAACCAAATTTTGTTATGATGACAATAAATTCCTACACGATGGAAGTTGCTTGCAAACATTGTACTCCTGTTTCTGTTTTGGTGAAACGTGTTTAGGCAAATGTTGAATATTATTCGGTATTTCGGGGTTCTGTAGTGATAAACTAACGTATATGATTATAGGCAGGCGGACCCAGAATTAGGAATGAAATTATCCGGAAAAGAACCGGAATTCAAGCTGAAGTGGCAGTGGGCTGGCCATGTCTGTCCGAGGACCAATGGCCGGTGGAGCAGACGAACCTTGGAGTGAAGACCGCGTATCCGTAAACGTAGTGTGGGTCGCCCCCAGCTAGATAGACCGACGACCTTAAAAAGGTGACTGGGACAGACTGGATGCGAAAGCTGGAGGACTGGGTATTGTGGCGCAGCCTTTGAGAGGCCTGTAGTCCACCAGTGGACTGCGATAGGCTAAGTTGTTTGAGACGAACCCAGAGAGAGGGCTTTTCACCAAAAAATTAGCAGTACAAAAAATTTATTTGATGATAGGCCCTGCGTCATGGGGCAGGAACAGATTTAATAATTTTTGTCGAAAAACCATCGTGTCGGACTACGCTATTGGTATTTTTGAGGGATTTAATTATATTCTATAGAACACATACATACATATATGGTATCGGGAGTGCTTGGTGCCATACACATAAAATTATTCAATACTAGCGACCCGCTCCTGCTTCGCACGCTTTTTACGACTTGACAAAACATCGAGATTTCTTAGTTATATGTAACTTTAATAGTAACGTATTATACACATAAACCTTCCGGAATAAATTCTCTAAACAGAATTATATGCATAACATACTAAAGGAACATAACTACACCAATTCCGCTGGTCTGAAGATACATCATAGAAAGCATTTGTGTTAGCGTCCTATTAAATCTTTCAACCAGCCCATTAGATGCGGGATGAAAAGCTGTAGTGAAACGCGATTTTGCCCCGAAATAATTTATTGTTTCTTTAACCAGGCGAGATGTAAAAACTGACCCTCTATCAGACACTACCTCCTTAACTCCTCCTAACCGACAGAAAACATCTTCGATCAAAAACTCGCTGACTTTCTCTGCTGTCGCCCTAGGAACAGCTTTACAAATCGCAAAATTTGTAGCATACTCCACACATACAATCACATATCTATTACCACGTAGCGACTTCCTAAAAGGACCTAGCAAATCGATTCCTACTTTTTCCATTAACCGAGTTACTTCCACTGGTTGCAATTGAGCCAATTGCTTGGATTTCTTCCTCTCCTGACACAACAGACAGCTTTTCACGTATCGAACCACCTCATTCCCTGCGTCCTTGATAAAATAACTTGCTCTGAACTTCGCTAACGTTTTGGCGAGACCTAGATGACCTCCAGACCTAGGATCATCATGAAGTTCCTGTAAAATATCTCGAAGTAATCGTTTTGGAACCACTATTAACTCCTGAATTCTATTCGACCTCCTAGCTTTTCTACATAAAATACCATTTATGACGCTAAAACTTCTATAAGCATCAAGATTATTTACCGCAATCCTATTTAACCATTGACTACAGTACTCATCTTCTAGTTGTTCATCTCTCAACTTGTCCAGCTCAATTTTGTATACCTGTAAACCGTCTTCTTGACACGTCAGCTTCGGGTCCTCATCTTCTTGATATAATGGGTTCCTGCTCAAAAAATCGGCTATGACATTGTCTCTTCCTGCACAATGGATAATATCGAACTCGTACGACTGGATGCAAAGAGACCACCTAGCCAACCTCCCATTCATATCTTTCCTATCTCTAAGCCAACACAAAGCCTTATGATCCGTCATAACTTGAAACTTCAAACCCCATAAGAAATGTTTAAAATAATTCAATGCCCAGACCAGTGCCAGACATTCCTTTTTACCGACTTCAAAAAAGGAGGAGGTACTATGTTCGGGATGATTGTTTTTTTTAATGTATGTTCACCGATTACTCCGCCGTTTGTGAACCGATTTAAAAAATTCTTTTTTTGTTCACAAGCTTATACTTCTGAGGTGGTCCCATTGTCACCAAGTCAAGATGTGATGATGGGATCCTAGAGAAATCGAGGGGAACTTTCAAAAATCGTAAGGGCAACTAGTGCATTCCTTAATTTATTCATTAAGTATTTTACAGCACTACAATTTTATGAAGGCCTGGAGTCGATCTGATGATGGAGCCGAAAGACAGTCAAGGGAACTCCTTAATGGTTTACAGCAGATACCTCGTGTTTGGGCTTGATTAATTTGTATTGATAAAAACTTTACACTTTGATGGGTTCTGACTGTCGTTAGGGGTCTGATGATGAAGACGAAAGACAGTCGAGGGAACTCCTCAGAGGTTTACAGCAGATATCTTGTGTTTGGGCTTGATTAATTTGTATTGATAAGAACCTTACACTTGGATGGGTTGTGACTGTCGTTAAGGGTCTGATGATGAAGACGAAGGACGATTAACGGAACTCCTCAACGGTTCACAGTAATTACCTTGTGTTTGGACTTAATTCATTTATATTGATAAGAACTTTGCAACCATATAGGTTGTAAGTGACATTACAGATCTGATTATGGTCACCTTATAATATGATGATGAGGGGAACTATACAGTGTAAGCAAATGTATAGTGTTCACCCTTATATTCTTGAGAAGGCACGGGAGTCTCATTAGCCAGCCGGTTTCGTATAACATCTAAACGATACTTGCGCTGTTCAGACGACTCGCCACTTAATCGTTTTTGAATAAGATTGAGTCGGCAGATCTTATCATTTGGCGACTCCTGTGACAAATGAGAATGCATGTAATTTCTCATCTGAGATAACCTAGCATGATAAGCTAACGGTGATTCTTGGGAACCGGACATAGCACTCCGTTTGCGATTCTTTGATAGGCGTTCTTTTTCAGCAGTATTAGTCTCTTTAATTCTGTTTTTCTTCATGCGGGCGGCTCCTTTAGTTGGTCTACCCATGATTACAAAATTCAAATTACACAAAAAATGTAAAAATAATAAAACTTTAAAAAAAAAATTGACCGACTTCAAAAAAAACAAAACAAAAAAGGACTACTGTACTAAAAACCAAAAGATAAAAGTACTTCTTTAATAATAAGAGAAAAATAAAAAAATAACTTTAATTTCGGAAGTCGGTGGCCAAAAACTAAAATTAAAAGCAAAGACACCGACTTCCGAAATTAAAGTTATTTTTTTATTTTTCTCTTATTATTAAAGAAGTACTTTTATCTTTTGGTTTTTAGTACAGTAGTCCTTTTTTGTTTTGTTTTTTTTGAAGTCGGTCAATTTTTTTTTTAAAGTTTTATCTGCTGTTGAAAACCTCTTTTCACTATCACTCAATTTCCTCGAAGCATATGAAATCGGATACATGACATCCGTACCCTGCATAAGACATGCCCCAAGAGCTTCCCCACTGGCGTCAATATAAAGGCGGGTCAACATATTTTTATCATTTGAATAATAATGTAAAATCGGTGGATTATTCATGTAATTTATTATTGTGTCAAATGCTTCCTGATGCTTCTGTGACCAACTAAATTGCGTACCTTTCTTTAATAATTTAGTTAGGGTTAGAACTACGTCAGCAAAGTTGTCGATGAATTTGCGATAATAAGAAAACAAACCCAATACAGATTTAACTTGTTTGATATTTGTAGAGGGTTTTTATTCATTTTAATGATTGTAAATTTTTTTCATCGGGTCTGACCCCCTCCCCCGAAATTTCGTGACCCAGTACGGATACTTTATAATATCCGAAACTGCATTTATTCGGTTTTAAAGTGAGGTTTGCTTTCTTAAGTCGCAACATCACCTCTTCTAGAGCATCTCGGAATTCGGAGAAAGTTTTCCCCCAAATAAGTATATTGTCCACATAGCAAATGGCGTTTTTATATTTGATGCCTGCTAGGACTTTGTCCATTGTTCTTTGGAAAACGGCTTGACTTGTCTTAAGACCAAACGGTAGAACATTAAATTCATATAAACCTGCCGGAGTGGCAAAAGCTGTTTTATGTTTGTCTTTGTCACGTAATCGATATTGCCAATATCCTGAACTTAAATCTAAATCTGCGAAAAAACGTGCTCCTGATAAATAAATCATAATATCCTCAATAATC
Source organism: Lithophane leautieri (assembly GCA_949152455.1). NCBI lineage: Eukaryota > Metazoa > Arthropoda > Insecta > Lepidoptera > Noctuidae > Lithophane > Lithophane leautieri. The sequence goes on along the minus strand of OX424458.1, from coordinate 13,534,807 downwards.
GGTAACGGATAACTATCTGTGATGACATTTTTATTTAATTTTCTATAGTCAACACAAAAACGCCAAGTTTTGTCAGGCTTTTGTACCAATACCAACGGGTGAGGCGTAAGCACTTTTTGATTCGCGGTTTACCCCGTTGGTCAACATTTCTTCCACCTGGGAATTGATAATGTCGTGCTGTTTTGGCGACACCCTGTATGGTGGACGATGGACTGGAATTTCATCAATCGTGTTAATATCTACTTCTACTAAACTACAACTACCTAACTCTGAGGCCGTAACTGCAAAGTTTTCTCTATGTGAAGAAAGAAGTTCTTCTATTGACCCCTTTTCATTCACATTAAAATCTGGATTAATATTAATTTCCTCCATTGGATTTGTACTATTGCCTAACGATAAAATCAATTTTTCATCGTTCTCTTGTATTTGTTTTAAGAAAAACGAATAGTCACTTTTTGAAATATGTCTAGAACCTCTTCCTTCAAAAGGAAAGTCATCACTCATGTCAGAATTATTTTTTGAACATTATACAATTATTAGGAAAATCGACGACCGCATCGAATTTATAAAAAAAATCCTGTACGAGGATCATTTTCAGGTTGATGTCTTTTATAACCATAGAACTGTGCACAAACACACATGAGTCCACTATTAAATTAATCTTCGTTTTACCTGTGACTTGCAGCAATGCGCCCGAAATTGACTTCACAAAATGTTTCACCTTGTCGTTGGTATAACTAAGTTCGAGATCTAGCATTAATCGCTCTGATATACACGAAATTGATGCTCCTGTGTCTATCAGCGCTGCGCAGGCCTGTTTAGCTATCAAAACATTAATAAAGGGACTAAATTTACTTTGTTTGTCGTTTTCTGATGGGAGCTGTATATTCTTGGACACAGCCTGCACCTCCCGGTCATCATTTAGCGTCTGTGTCCTTGGTTGGGTGGCTTGGCGGAGTTGGGCTTCTTCTGCTGGGGGCAAAGGGGGAACGGTAATTTCTGTTTGTGACCTGGAATCTTGGGCGTAGATTGTACCTTGGGGTATGGAAAGTATCCGCATCTCTCCGATCGCCAGCAGAACGTGGAGGACTAGCTGCCGATTGTGAGGGCGCAGGACTTAATGGTCTTGGTGTCAATAGAGACCTTTGGTTGTCCACGGACAAAGGGTGTTCCATCCTTACCTTGGTTAAGATACCTTTGGGGGGTTGTAGGGGTAGATTTACCACCTCGTGTCTAGCCTCCCTAAAAAATTCTTTCATTTGTTCAAGAGTAGCCTTGAGCTCCGCCTTAGATGCATAAATTTCTGTACCCAATTTCAATTTATAATCTGAAGTAACCCCTTTTAGAAAAGTTTTTATGAAATTTTTCTCATCATTTATCCCTGCTTTAAGAGCCAGATCTGCTAATGTGTAGAAGAACGCCATCACATCCTCATCGGTTCTTTGCCGCGCGTTATAATACTTTTCCACATAGTCCACGCTGGACGGGAATTCGGCCTTCAATAACTCGCAAACTCCTTTGAAGTCAAATTCGTCTTTATAAATTAATTTAAAATATGCCAGGCTGCGGCCTTGTAAGTAGGCTCCCAAAATGAGAGCTAAATCGGTCTCAGGCCATTTATTTATCGCCGCTACCAGGCGAAACTGAATTAAAAATTCGACAAAACAATATGCCCCGGTGCCCGAGAATTGAACGGCCTGTGACACAGTAACGATCTTTCGCAACTTAGCTGGGACCACTTAGCTTTCATTCCGGCGTCGACGCGGCGTCTTCCTCACTATTCTTGCGCACCAACGTTGTGCTGCTTAGTCACCCTCACACAAATTTTGAATTTTACAAACTTTTACTGTATTACTAAATTAACCCAGGAGTTTGGGCGCCTCCACCACGTATAACGCTTGAGAGCGTTTTCTTATGTGTGAGGGCGTGTGTGAGGAGATAATTCCAAAGATGTAGAGGGTTCAAGAGGGTTTATTCTAATATTTAATTTTATAAGAGTCGCGTACACTGTTCGGTAGCTAAGATTAGACTGATGAACCTAAACAAAAAGCACTCATTTAAAACCAAATTGTTGGAACGTTCGAAACTCGCGGCTGCCCTCTAGCCAGCCTGTACCTTACGAGGTTGCGCATCGCATACAACCTCCTCACAGTACTACCTATGCAAATTGTGTAAACTTATTTTTTACTGACTGAAAACTTATCGGACGAAATACCTACCATATTGATTATTATTGTCAAGTCGAAACTTAAGCAGAATACTGTTTTAGTTCGTTACTTGTTTTCGGTCTAGTCGCAATCTCATTGCAGAAAATGTCATGTTTGACTTAGTTTTTTGGTTTAGGAGAATTAACTTTTGTGTCATATTAGAAAAAAAAATGCGACACTGCGAATTGAATTTGAACGTTTTATTAAGTACTAGAATTGGCCTTCAGTTATCTCGAAATTTTTGTATGGCATTAAGCGTACAAATTACGGAGAAAACATCTTCATATTCAGCTATCTAACGAGATTGAAAGTTAACAAAATATTTAGAGGAAACAGTCGATAATGCTGGCAAAGGTCGAAATCACAAGTTGTAGTAATGAAAAATTATGTGATAATCGAATAAATTGACTGGTTTATGCTATCCCAGAAATAGAATTATTGTCTTTGGAAAATAGTAACTTGAAGCAAATTCAGACAGATTTATCAAAGAAAAATGATCTTTATAAAAAAATTGCTAATAGCCCAGTTAAGCAGAAAGTTCAAACTCCGAAGAAGAATGCAACTAATCGCACGAAGTCAAAACAGACACAAACTACAGAAACTATTGAAAATCATCTGTTCGAGGGAAAAAATGATCGTATTGAACCAAGTCAACCTAGTATTAGTTTGAATCAGTCACTCATAATGAGTCAGTCAACTTCAAACCCCGTTCCTGCACAAAAAAACAAAATATGTCTAATAAGCACAAATAATCAGAATAAAGTGTTATCTACAGCTGAAGATTTATTTATTGACAAATATCACATATGTCATTATATTACACCGAGCGGAACATTAGAGCATTTACTCAGCGGAATTCAGTCAAAACTGTGTGATTATACTATGAGCGACTTTTGTGTATTATTAATTGGAGAGGAGGACTTTAAAATTACTAGCAACTATTATAATACTATTGTATACATTAGAGATAATTTGAAACAAATTTCTCATACAAATGTAATAATCTGTACCCCCACTTACAAACTACGAAACTACACCAACATTTATAACTGGAGAATTGAGACGTTTAATAATTTATTGTACTTGGATATATTATCTCATGAACATGCATATTTCTTAGATTGTAATTGTAATTTAAATTATGACCATACAATGTTTGACTTGTTAAAGGGCCGTATTAATAACTATGGTTTACGCAATATTTTTGAAAATTTGTTACATTTAATTAATGACATTACTATAAGTTACATGACTAAAGAGGAAATTGGAAATGCTGCAGAAGAAGCAAATTCATTGTTTTTTCGATTCTAAATATATTAATGTTCTGCATCAAAATATTGCGGGACTGTTGAACAAAGCTGACTCACTATTAGTAAATATAGAAGAGCTAAAAGACAAAGATATTGACGTGGATGTGATATGTGTCACGGAACACTTTATGCTAGCGGGTTATGAACAACACCTGAGAATAAATAATTATGAACTCGCAGCATGTTATAGTCGTACTTGTAGTAAAAGAGGTGGTGCTTGTATTCTAGTTAATAAGGTGCATAAGTTTAAAGAAATTTCGCAAATTAGTCAGTTGTCCGTAACTAATGTAATTGAATGTTGTGCAATTGAATTACTTGACTCCAAAATTATTATAGTTTGTGTATACCGAGTACCGGTACCAAGTAACCTCAATTTGTTTTTTGGTAGGCTTGACAAGATATTACAATGTATTTCTAGACTAAATAATCATAATACCGTTATTGCTGGTGACTTCAACATAGATGTCATGAAGTGTAACAATGTTACCTTGGATTTCGAGTGTTTATTATTAAAATATAATCTTACATTAACACTTAAACAGCCCACAAGATTATCCAGTAATACCTGTCTGGATAACTTTGCCCATAACTTTAATAAAAAGTGTAAGACGGATGTGTTGGAATTTGGCTTATCTGACCATGCTGCCCAATTAATTAAGCTACCAGTTAAGAAAATATTTAAATTAAAATATTGGCGTAAAATGAAACGGGACTACAGTTTAGAAAACATTCAAAAATTTAAAAAACATATTAAAAGCCTTTCTTTTGATGAAATTTATAAAACCGATGATCCATCAGCAGCGTATCATCATTTTATTGAAACATTTAAATTAATTTACGACTTGTGCTTTCCCCTAACTCAAATCACTGTGCAAGTAAATACTAAGTCAAAATGGATATCGCGCGGGATTAAAGTGTGTAGTAAAAATAAAAGAGAATTACTCTGGAAGTTCAGACGGAAACCATCAAAAACTAATAAACAAAAATATACTAGCTATTCTCAACTGCTTAAACGAATTATAAATCTTACTAAGCGCGCACAGAACAACTACAAAATAAATACATCAACTAATAAAAGTAGAACGGCATGGCAAATTATAAATAATAATAAATTAAATATCCCTAAGGAGTCGACAATCGAACTAATAATTGACGATAAATTGACTACAAATCCTAAAGCAATTGCCAATGCATTTAATAACCATTTTATTGAAAAAGTAAAACCTCTTCCAGGTGCTGGTAAGAATGCCTCGGCTCTAATCAATCACCAACCCAACTCAATGTTTTTATCACCGAGTCTGCCTTATCATATGCAGAAGATTATAATAAATCTTAAAAACACGAGTAGTGTAGGATATGACGGTATTTCAACGAATGTGATCAAAGCAGTGAATGAAGAAATTTCTCATCACTTAAGCCATATTATGAACCTTTGCATACTAAATGGGACATTTCCAAACGATCTCAAATTGACAATAATTAAACCTCTATTTAAAAAAGAAGATAAATATTTAATGGATAGCTATAGACCCATAGCATTAATCTCCGTGTTCTCAATTTTTTTTGAGAAATATGTTTATAAAGAACTCAACGGATACTTAGAACAACATTCAATCCTATGTGATGAACAGAAAGGTTTCAGAAAAAATAGAAACATTAATATGGCGGTTTACGACTTTATATACACTGTCTCAAAACATGTTGATAAATCTTTACTTGTTTGTTCCATTTACTGTGACATGTCCCAAGCATTCGATTATGTAGACCACAATATTCTGCTAGATAAACTTGAAGCCTACGGCATAAGAGGTAATGTCTTGGATTTGTTAAAATCATATCTAACCGACCGACAACAAATAACTCAAATATCGAAATTCAATATTAAAACTAAAAAGGCACAGATCTTCTCCTCTCAAAAGCGTCTTATTACGCATGGTGTGCCCCAGGGAAGTGTATTGGGCCCTCCCCTGTTCTTATTATACATTAATGACCTACCAAATGCAACTAAAGAACCTATGACATTATTCGCTGATGACAGTACTGTAACTATTGCATCCAAAAATTTATCTGACTATAGTTTTGACGCAAATAATTCATTAAACTCTATAATTACCTGGCTTAGCAACAATAATTTGAAAATTAATCTAAATAAAACTAACATAATGCATTTTAGACAACGTGAAAAATTACATAATTTATCAAAATTCAATTTATATTACAATGACAATAATATACAAGAAACAGATACAGCCCGATTTTTGGGACTAATCATTGATCCGCAATTAAATTGGAAAAAACAGATTGCTGTCCTTAGTAAAAAAAATCAGTAGCTCGTCGTTTGCCCTCTATAAACTTGCTCCTACTGTCAATACAAAACACCTTACTCACGGCGTATTTCGGACTTGTTGAATCTTTATTGAGATTTGGGATCATTTTCTGGGGCAATTCAACAAACTAAAGACAGTATTCAAAGCGCAAAAGCGTTGTGTACGGGCTATGTTTGGGTTGCAAACTATGGACAGTTGCAGACCAATGTTCTTAAAGCACAGAATTTTAACACTTCCGTCACTCTACATATTGGAAATATCGGTATTTGTAAAAACTAATCCGCAATGGTTTCCACTTTTGTCAAATAATTCCGTTAGAAATAGACGTGAGAAGTATAGACTTTGGGTGCAGTCACACTCGGTCAAAACAGCACTTCTAAGAAAAAGTGTTGTATGCATGGCCCCATTAATATACAATAAAATTCCGAATGACATTAAGCAATTAAATTTTAATTTATTTAAGAAAACACTTAAAAAGCTTCTTACTGATAAGTGCTACTATAACATTATTGACTTTTTAAATGATACATTTTGAATTTTATTGTTGATTTACTTTTATTATATCCTGTTGACATATTTTGCCTGTAATTATTATTGACTACTTTTTGTACTGACTCTGATTGTGAAATTGAATTATTGACTATATCTTGCATTGACTCTAATTTCCATGTATGAGTCTGACATTCATAATTAATTTATAATTGCCAATCAAATTAATAACATATTAAAAACAATATTTGTACGCCGAGTGAGGCAAAACATGTTGGTCCGGTAAAATTTCGCTTCTATCTATGTGTGCATATTCGTGTATCATGTTACACATGTTTAAACAAATAAATAGATCTTTATCTTTATCACTACTTTCTAACCTCTCAGCAATCCATCACACTTTAGGCACCCAAGTCGTCATGACGAGGTCACAAGTCGCGGAGCATACATATATTACGGCTGAGTGTGAAACTCTTTAAAGTAGTAGTCAAAAAGAGCGGCAATCGGCATTCATAGGCCGTCTTAACATTTGGGTTACCCAGGCGATCTGAACACCACACACATCTTCAATGGGATGACCTATGCTGGGTGCTGTCCTTTTTATCAATGCGCTGAATGTAATGGCGCTTTGATAAGCGACCAAGTGGAAAATGCGAACGTCTACTGTAGGCAATTGCTACTGAAGGAAGCACTGGGTCATGGGACAAATGATGGTTTGCCAATCATCCACAAATTTTAGACGAAAAATTATAGCTTGGTAAGTCTGCCCCAATGACATCTCCAATACTATGTTCTGAATACTTATATTCAGAATTCGTTTAAATACTTACCTGTTCCATTTTATTCACTGCTTTCGCTCTACCAAGTGGGGCTCAACCATTTGGTTCAAAAAATCAACACTACCTATTCCTCGGTAGTAATCAGCTATAAGTGTGAGCTTATAGACTAATATTCTAACAGGCTTTAGAGATTTAGCTTGCAGCAAGTCATGGTAAGTAGATATACTTATACAGGGCAATCGTTTACGGTCTTGGTAAACCATCATCATGACATCGCTAGATTGACGACCCATGTATTCGCCTTCCACTGGCTTGACTTTTTGATGTGAAGCTGGAACGTGTTTGCAACATGCAAGGAGTGTGCCAACGTAATCCATTATCCTCCTTTCAAAAATATTGTTAATGAAGGTTTATTGCACCAGTTATCAATGTCCAAGGTCTAAAAGCGGGCTAATCAATTTCAAAACTGTGCTGGTAATCGAGGGCAAGGTAGAATTGGTCGTTCTTTTACCAAAATAAATTTAAAAAAAACAAGTTTACCTGTGAGTAACATAAAGTGCGGATTTACTTTACAAAGAATAAGGGATTCATCAATGCAGGTGTTCGGGCTAGGAGTAAAATATTCCAGAAAGTTTGAACGTAAGTGTTCTAAAATCGTGTATGGGGTAATACTCAGAATGTGGTACATTCTGAATATTAGAATGATCCGGAGAGCCCCTGGCAAAATACATTCTGACGATCAGAAGATCATTTCATCAAAAAGCCAATACCTTTCTTCTTTAAAAAGATACCTAACGCATCCGTTTTCAACAATGGTAACTTGCTGAAGCAAGATTTGACTGAGGGAATTTTGATGATGCCTATTATCCAAAATATTATTACCTTTCTTCTTTAAAAAGATACCCTGACGCATCTGTTTTCAACAATGGTAACTTGCTGAAGCAAGATTTGACTGAGGGAATTTTGATGATGCCAATCATCCAAAATATTATATGAACAGCATCATGCACCATTTTTTTGCCAACCGATCCAGTGTCTCATAAATATTAAAAAAAAATAAGAAATCAATTTAGGAGCTTAGTTTGATTAAAAGGTTTTCTTTTTATTTTCCGCTTTTCAGTTTTTTTGTCGGTTTAATTTTTTTACTGTGAGTCGTTACCAAAATTCGCCCGTATGTTTGCATTACCGCCATCTGCCGTAAAGTATTAGAATTACTGTTTTAAGCCACGTGATGTTAAGCCACGCAGAAAATAGTTGCATTCTGTGGCTTAAAGGTGGCGCATAAGCAATATGTGGCGACTAGAAAATCTTTATTCATAAGTTTGTAGTTTGAAAGGATCCTTTTTATAATTTTTACCGTATAATTCCGAAGTAACTCACCCAACAGAGTGTGCCTAAGGCCGCTTCCTACCCAAAAGCGGTAGTCGCGCGACAATACGATCGTCGTGCTCGTTAATATGAACATAACAAACAACTTGTATGCTTGGTATTAAAATCCGCTGTTAACAGTAATGCGCTAAAGAGTATTCCTAAGGCCGCGTCTTAACTGGAAGGCATCGCATGGTGAGTACGCGATCGTCGCGCTCGTTAATATGATCATGACGTAAGTACTCGCGCGATCAATCAAGTCGCGTCTGTACGTCATAGTTAAACCATGCGTCCTAACCAAAGCAATCTGTCGCGCGAATACGGCACTAGTCAATTGCCGCGCTCAGAGACGTCCCTTAATAAAGCGCGCGTTAATAATTGATTGAATGACGCATCTGACATATAGAGTGTAAAAAAAAGATCCATCACATAGCCGTCAGCTACGCATTCTGTACATCAAAATTTTTGGCGTGGAAAATCGCTGTTTACGGTAGGTAGTACGCAACGTAACGCACGCAAAACATTGTTTTTATGGGTGCATGCAACGGTTCAGAGCTCGTTGGGGTATTTAAAACTAAGGTATAACGTTTAAAACTTGTTTTCTCTAAAAAACGTCTGAAAAAGATGGAACTTGACCTTCAATATCTCCGTAACGGCTTCGGCTTATCTTTTTACATCAGTTATAATTTAAAGGATCTACTTATGCAGTAAAGTGCAGATCCTCGAATATTTTTGAGAACTTGATGATATTCAAATGGACAGAGCTTAAAATAAAATAAGTAGCCGTTGCGCTGAGATCTTGTGACATTATTTAGTACTAGCTGCGCCCAACGGTTTCACCCGTAGTACTAGCTGCGCCCCATAGTTTCACCCGCGTAAGTCTCGATCCCGTGGGAATATCGGAATAAAAAGTATCCTATGTCCTATTCCAGGTCATGGTCTACCCCTTTTTTTTTTTTTTTTTTTGAGGGTGGGAAATCATCCAATGACTTCTCCCGCTCTGGGCGGAGCGGAAGGGCGTGTCAGACTTTTACTGACTAAAACCCACCCGTGTTCCTTCATTTGCCTGTTGCCAAGGTCCCGGTATCCCTTTCGGACTTTCCCGCAACCCTGGCAGGCATCGGTCCTATTGGACCCCGTCATTTTTGCTGACATCTCTTTGAGGTGCGCGTGGAACACGACGCGCCATCGACCCGGGCCTGGTCCTTATCGGACGGCGAGCTGCCCGTTGCTCGCCGTCCGCAAGCCCGCGCCTATGGTGGCCGGAAATCCGCCTGGGATTCCCGACGCCCAGGGCGTCTCCAACGGCGGAGGTTAGGGGCGTGAGGGCGCAAACTTTGCCTTTCCCTCACGCGTTCCGCCTCCTCCTTCGCGAGCATTACTGCTTCGCAGAAGGAGGTGACGGCTTCCCATGCCCTCTCGCTCCGTACCATGGCCTGAACCAGGGCCGGACGCGAGAGGTCACCGCCGCCAATCGCCTCCGCGAGGACACGGCGGTGCTCCGCCCAAGCAGGGCACACCTCAACCGTATGCTCCACCGTGTCCTCCGGGCGATCCACACAGTGGTGACACCCGGGCGTTTCCTCCCGCCTAATCCTACACAGGTACCTCCCGAAGCTGCCATGTCCGGTGAGGACCTGTGTCAGGCGGAAGGTGAGGACGCCGTGGCGCCTCTCTATCCACTCCTCAAAGAGGGGACTTATCGCCGCTATTGTGGCGTGCCCAGCACTGGGTTGCGACAATCGCACTCTCCATGCCGCCATGAGATCTTGCCGGAGCTCTGTCCGCTGTGCCGCGATTTCTCGCGGCAGCGGAGTTACACCCCGGCGCTTCACCTCCTCGCGCCACTCCCAGATGTGCGCGAGGACCTTCGCCTCCAGATCCCATGGCGGTAATCCGGCAAGGAGGCTCGCCGCCTCACGGGAGACCGTGCGGTATCCCCGGGCCAGCCGAATGGCCATGACCCTTTGGGACGCGTTCAACCGGCGGGCTGGCCGGATTTAAAGGATCTACTTATGCAGTAAAGTGCAGATCCTCGAATATTTTTGAGAACTTGATGATATTCAAATGGACAGAGCTTAAAATAAAATAAGTAGCCGTTGCGCTGAGATCTTGTGACATTATTTAGTACTAGCTGCGCCCAACGGTTTCACCCGTAGTACTAGCTGCGCCCCATAGTTTCACCCGCGTAAGTCTCGATCCCGTGGGAATATCGGAATAAAAAGTATCCTATGTCCTATTCCAGGTCATGGTTTACCCCTGTGCAAAATTCTCCAAATCCGTTCAGCCGTTTTAGCATGAAAGCGTAACAAACAAACTCACTTTCGCATTTATAATAATACTAGTACCCTACTGCAGGGTAAAGAATCCTAGTTCGCATGCGTTTTTATTTTATTTTAATTCACCTGGCGTCCTACTGTCTCGTTTGCCCTTGACCCGATTATTTGTTACTTACCTTACTTACGTCTATGAAGTTTCACTATTAAAATAAACCTAATGTCAACTCGTGAAACAAAGTAACAAGTGAATATGCTAACGTATTGATTGGAAAACAATCACCTTTCGACAACAGCACTGGCATTTATTATTCATAAGAACATTACTCAGGTCGCTTTTGTAATGATAAGTTTACCTCAAGGATTTTGGTTTGCAGTCGTGATAAATTGAATCATACTACGAGAGTTAATAAAGAATAGTTAGTTTTTTTTTTTTTCAAAAATGTGATATTAAGATTTTTTGTAAGATTCATGTGGAAGTCAAGGTGGGTACTTAGTTATTAACGTAACTCTAAAATATTTGCTTTGGTATTATTAATCAGTCGTTACGGGTCGTCAGAAGCCAAAAAGTCTGACAACCAGTCTTACCAAGGGGTATCGTATTACCCAGTTACTGGGTTTTGGAGATCAGATAGGCAGTCGCTCCATGTAAAATACTGGTATTCAGCTGCATCCGGTTAGACTGGAAGCCGACCCCAACATAGTTGGGAAAAGGCTAGGCAGATTGATTGGTATTATTAATTAAACTTCACAAGAGAGAATGCATTTCTAAGTAACTTTGCTTTCGTCAGTCATTCCCAAAAGTTCTTTCTGTAGAGCTATTTCAGATATGAAGGTACATAATTAGTTTTCATAATTGTACGTATCAATTAATTACTACTTTGTAACATTGTGACGATTTCTCTCCATTTAGTGAGACAGATATTTCTGTTTCTTCTGTAATTTTAGGTCCTTCTATCTCTTCTGCGTTGTCTGGTGACTTCTGTAAATATTATGTCATACTAATTTTTTTTTTTCCCTGGTGTTACTTTTGGCATTAAAACTTTTAATTGCTGTCGATAATAAATAGTTGAAAAGATTGAAATCTGGTTGATTAGATCTGATTTGTGGATAGCGTTTAGAAGACCTCTTTGTTATCATTCAAATTTGATTGAATATGAATAAAGAACCATTTTCAACATTTGTGAATTTTCATGGAAGCAGCTCGTGTCACATTAAAATTTGTGACGCATGACTGGCATAATATTAAGGCTGCCAGCTGGATTCTGACTCTGGCTGGCACTTTTTCTTGTACGATTTCTCTCTTGGCTTCTTTAGATAGTAGCTCCGCGATATGTACGTATTAATATAAAATGAAATATACCATCGAGTTTGAATACTAGAAACTTTCATTCGAAATACTTAATTAAATAAGTGTCTATTGAAACATTTAGAAGAAAATCGCGTTGTCGAGTAGCCGCTGATTTAAGACAATAATAATGTAATAGGTATTATTATTTATGGGCAGGGACACAATAGCGCCTCGGCGGCAGCGGGTCGTACTACAAGAGGGCGGCGTGGTGGCGGCATCGATCCGCCCCGCCCGGCTGCCTCTAGGGCGCACTTCACTCCAATACTTCCATACCTTGCTCACTTCACGATAACCACCTTGTGTATGAAACGTACTATCTATACGCTTTATTGTTTAGCCACCCCCATTAACAAAACCTGATATCTACCGCTTGGCGGCATAAAGGTCACTAGTCGAAGAGCGTAGTGGCCGTTGGATTCAGGCCCTGGTATAGTTGACCCCTGTTTGACGTTTTTCATTTCATCTTCCCGAATTATTAAGCCTAGTGTTACATACGGTTCAAATCTCAAGAAACGCGGTACGACACATTATGAGATAAGTGTGAACTGTGGACGTTTGTTGTGATCGACTGGTTGATTGCGGTAAATTTAAAATCGCACCTGTATTTTTATTATTATTAACGATTTTCGATATTCTTACTTCATTTTTCGTACAAATCAACAGAGCGCAACTCCTTGCTGGGTGTAAAAAGTGGAATGAAATATATTAGTGCCAGACATATCAGAAATATATAAAAATATCTTAGTGACTTAAAGCTGAATAAAACGTTTGTGTGTTATTGTTATTTATTTAATAGACGGAATAAAGCTTCACCACGTTTCGTCACAGCAAATTACGTTATTCAAACCATTTTCCTTCGCGTGGTTCGCCATTAAATATACGAGGACAATCAGTAAAAGCGGCGTCATTGAGTCGAATCGAAGCTTCGCCGAGGCTGGCTGCAGGACCGGAGTGTGTCCGCAACGTGGGCGGCGCAGCCGGCGGCGCCGCCGGTGGCGTCCGCCCTGGCTACGGGTATGAGGCGCTCTCGGCGGCGAGTGACGGCAGTGAAGGAGAGCCCGACGAAGCACCCGAGTACGCCGCTTTTGAAATGGAACTCTCAGGAGGTGGCGAATCCGTAGAAGGGCCTTCTTCACGCGGCTCAACTAAAGTCAATTTTCCACCTGAAGTTGAGTTGGAGCGGCGACCTACAGTCTCCGCAGTGGCCACCGCAGCCTACCATAAGGGCCGTGGAAGATCCATGAGTGCCTGGAGCGACATTAGCCGATCCAGTATACGCTTCGAAGAAAGGTCAGTGTTAACTATGTAATACTATGTTGCTAAATGTTATGATGTCATATTGAGACAAATTGTAGATTAGGTAAGGATCAGTTTTACTATCAGTGTCTTAAATCAAGAGTAGTTGATTAGACCATTTCTATCAATAATATCATGCGACAGGAAAGTGCGGAAATTCTGAAGTGCTATACAGGGACAACGAATTCATGCTATTAACAAAATTCAGTCATCTGGAAAGAAGGACTTTATCATAAAACCATCGGAACAGGGAACTCTACATCCACTCACCAATTTTTACATTTAAAACGAGATCAACGAGCGCCCCTAGCATCATGCTTGACGCATTCTGGTGTCGGGCTCATTTTGACATGCGCGGAGCAGGCTGAACGGCTAACTTCGATTTCAGGTCGAAAAGGGCTTTTGTGCAACTTGATGGGTTTTTGAATTTGATACCAGGTCTATTAAATAGGTTAGTATTTATTCAAACAAAATCTTTAATCTTCTTATTTTGATTCATGATAAAAAATAATAATACAGGTATACCTAAAAATAATATCGCAATTTATTAGTAAAGCCACTGCAGTTATTTTAAGAATTCTTTTTCGCGAAAATATTTCAATTTCTAGATACCATTCAACCAGTTTTAGTTTTGAGAAGAACTTGATAAAAGAAATCATCAAATACAGATCCTCGGCTTCCTTTATAAGGACAAAGCCCACGGATCCTAGTCGCTCTGGCCCAAAAGAGGACAGTTAAATATAATAAATATATGTCTCGTTTTACGTTTCTGCAGGTAAAAACAAACGAAAAATAAACATAATTAAATTGAAATTAAAAAATACCTTTCAGTGTTGACAAAAATTTAATTATTTGTGTGTGGCTATTGATACATAGTTGCAAAGAAAACTAAGGTGTTTGGTGCCTGAATTTAATAGATAATGTGTAAATAAAAATTTACATGTATCCATCCAAAGGTTGTCTGTAAAAGATCGCTTTTAGCGATAAGACCGCCCATTGTGTCACCCTATGTTAAATTTCTACATTTGTATCTGTATTTTTTATGGTGTACATAATAAAGAGTATTCTATTCTATTCTAATCTACCGTTTTTGTGTGTATAAATAAATAGCTAGAAAATCGTTTTTTTTTTAATCTAAATAATTTCTTTGATTTTTTAATTATTTTTCGACTTTTCTGAACTAATGCAGCAGTCTTATTGTTTGTTCACAATTTGGGCCAAAAATGGGGTCTGTCTAAAATTGCGCGATCTTCTTTACTGTTTTATCATTCATCCCGACCTTGATTTTGATCTTCTTATTTTTTTCACTTTTTAGTTGTGATACCTACCCCTCATAAATTCGAATACCACTACCTGCTATGTAAATAACAGTGACGGAGTCAAATATAATGTCGTCTACATAGACTAAGTGGGAAAATTACGTAATTATTGAAGCTAACTGCGACTTAAGCAAAGTTAATAAAATTTATATGGGACCAACTCGGGAGTATACCATTTCGAACAAAAAAAGAAATTTGTAAATCGGTTCACAATTGGCGAAAATATCGAGGAACATACACAAAGAAAAAAAAATACATACAGACGAACATAGAACCTCGTCCTTTTTGAAGAAATCCCCTTATCTTCTAGGTTTCCTAAGTTATATTTTTATTTTAATAGGATTATTAGGTATTGAGTATATTTGGGGGTTTGGCAGGTTTTGTATAGAGCAAGCACTCCAACAGAGATACGACCTATGTCATATAAAAGTTTATTTATTTATTTAAACTTATCGCACACAGTACAAGGGTGGACTTAACGCCTTAGGCATTCTTTACCAGTCAACCTAGGCTGGTGACGAGATAACATGGCAGGTGCTTTGTTTGGGAGAAACATAATAATAATAATACAAAATATGTATTTTTTTTAATGATTTTTTTATGATTTTCATAAATATTTATAAATGTATTTAATATACCAAATACAAAATATTAAAAAGATAACATAATGAATTAAGGCAAGTAATGTAATGTAACAATTCAAGATTCGATTTTGTGCAGTTACAATACTGCCTCACTGATAAACAAGCATTCGCCTGTAGTAGCCTAGGTGTTTTTATTTTGAACAGTCTGTTTGTTCCAATATTATTGACGATGACTATTTATGAAGGTACAGTAGGGGTAATTGGTATATTCTCGTAAATAAACAAGGTTTATAATATTTTTAAATGTTTTATCGGGTTCTGGTTTACATAGCCATAAATAAAATGACGCATTAAGTTTAAAAGTTAATGATTAGTTTAGTTTAAAATTTAATTTCACTTATTTACAATTATTGGAACTAATGCATAGTAAACGGCACTATAAAACGTATAATCATTGGCACTGTTGGTAGTCTTATAAAGTACCTAATAACCAGATTTTACTAGATTTTTCTGCTTCGGTAATTCCTTATTTTTTATTTATTTGTTGTATTGGCAGGTTTTAGTAACACATTTGAAGCAAGCAAGTATCACTTGCACGCGGAATGTTAAATGTTCTTGCGGCAGTTTGTTCCCCATACCATTTTTTACAGCTTTCAAAGCTTTTCCAGGTCTGCAAATGAATATACTTTCGCATATTTCCTGCCACTTTGAACTTTGGGTATTCTTCATTAATCTAAAATAAGAATTAAGTAAGATATATTCATTGGCATCTTAAAAGATAGAGTGATTGGCAGTGCTAATAATAGATTTTTTGACGAAAGTAAACTTGAATTACTAGAAGATAAAGTTTAAAATCAATAAAAATATTGTTTGCTTAAAAATTTGACACGAAACTTCCATAAGGTAGAAAGTATAGTGATTAGCATAAGTGCCAATGATTATTTTGCAAACAAAATAAAGTATAGTCATTGGCACCAATAAAAAAGCCGATGAATATCTAAAAATCGTTTAATACGCTTAAACTAAGCGAATGAATATAAATAGCTTATAAAACTTACCTAAAAATCACTTTTTTACTTCGAAAAGTAGCCACCGAACCGAACAAACACATTTTTAAAAGAGAGGGTAAAGAAAAATGGTTGGCCATTGAGACATAAATAAATGTTTCCAATATTTAGCACTCGCATTTATCACGAGGTTCATAATAGTAGACTGTTGCATCGAGCGCAACGTGAGTTAATTTAGTGCCTTCGCATGCGCTCGGGCACCAACTAACCCTGGTGCATTAATAACTCACTTTAACAAGGTGTGTAATTTACTTTTCTTTCAACTACCAATCTACCTACCGTGATAAAATATACCTACTCAAAATAAAAACTTAAGTTAATGAAAAAAAAGTTATCCCGCGACTTTTGCGGTAAAAGGTTATTAACAAATTCATTTGCAGCTGTTTTTATACTTTCTGGAGTTGCATTCATAACGCTATCGAAAACTTTGATACTTTATATTTAGCAAGAAAAGTAAAAAAAATATGGAAATAGACACATTTTTTTAGACTTTTCTTTCTAAATATGAAGTAGGTATCACAATGGTACAAAATGCGCGTCATTTGTTTTTTTTTTTCTGCAGCAAGTCTGTCGGTCGGTCGATTTTTATTTTCAGCCAGTATCTGTTTGATCTACTGCATACCTACATTTTATATTAAACTAGACATTAAACCTCTGTGGTAAAGGAGACGGTTAACGCTCTCATACAAGCTTGGCTCAGAAATGGATACAAATGAAACAAAATGTAATAATAAGCTTCAATAGTGTTTCATAGCCCTGTATATTTTTGTTAGACGTAAAACTTTGTGAAGGGACAAGATCCTTCTCGAATCTCATAGAAATATATATGTCAAATCTAATAACTCCAAATAATCAATTCAAACCTGTTGATTGCAGACTAATACACTGTGTTCCAGCAGATTTAATTTCACTCAAATCTAACGACTATTCCAAATGATTCACTTGCTTTGTCCCAGTTTATAGAACGTTTGATCTTCGTTAGATTCTAGGCAAAATCAGAGTGGTCTGAGATGTGAGTTTTATGTATTGTTATTGTAGCCCAGGTAAACGGTAAACTGTGAAGTCACTCGGAAATGTAAAAAATATAACCAGAAACACAGTCAATAATATTTTGGAAAATATCAAAATAAATCACAACAAAACATTTATGATGCTCTCACACGCAGCACCACAGAGTTAGAAATAAAACAGAAATCGGCAAAAAGGTCCGACCAACAAGAAGGGTTATGTATTTTTATGGTACATAGTTATGTAGTTATGCCCTATGTATGTAAGATTCTTTATTCTCTCCTAGCATCCCGACGTGTGGATGCATTTTAATGATTTACGTGTCGTTTCGATTTGTAGGTGTTAGGGGCTTGTGGCCAAATAAGTAATAACAGGCGAACGGGTCGGTCAATCAGGTTAAGTTATACTTGCCGCGGTTGGTCCGTGGATGGGTGACCATCTTGGTGGTGGGAGACCCCTTTGTACCTTGGAAAGCACGTAAAGCCGTTGGTCCCGGCTGTCATTTGTAGATCTTTGACAGTCGTTACGGGTCGTCAGAAGTCCGAAAGTCTGATGAGCAGTTTGACCAAGGGTTATCGTATTAACCAGTAACAGGGTTGTGGAGGAGTGTAAAACACTGGTATTCAACTGCATCCGGTTAGACTGGAAGCTGACCCCAACATAATTGAGAAAAGGCTAGGCAGATGATGATATGTCGTTAAAGTGGAAGACGTTACGCGATTTTGATTTTGATGCCAGTATGCCTAAGGAGTTATGTCCTGTTTTTGAATATAAGTACAATAGGCAGATTAATTATGTAAAACGGGATAGGGCTTTCTCGGACTGTATTGTAGGATGCGGGCCGAGACACTATTAACAACGTCAAAAAATTGCTAATGGCAAATTAATATTGTATATTCTAAAAATACTAGTGAAATCATATCAATTATTACAATAAGCATATCCCGATTACCATAATATTTCCAAAACTGGCAACATAAATATCTTCCTGAATACTTGAATCAAAATAATAATCTTTTAAATTGAAATATTTGTATCCCATATTTTGCCAAGTAACGCAAGCTGTGGTGCAATTTCAAATATTATCAGTAATTTTTTAAATATAATTATCTGTTTGTCCCTGCATGGACAAAGATCCATGCTGGGCCAGAAAAAATCCATGTCCTTCATAACAAAATAAAAAAAAATATACAATATTTCTGCACTGACACAAAGGACGTAATTTTGTGCTTAGAAACTTTTGCTTCTAAACACAAAATTACGTCTTTTGTGATCGGTTTTGTAGTGAATAATGATAACATTATTACGTAGCTGAAATAAAAGTAGTTTTAAAGAAAGAAGGATGTTAGCCTTGTGGCAAGCGTATTTATAATGAGATTATATTTTTTTACGCCACTGTCATTTTATTGAGACCTACGCAAAACGCATAAATTTAGTGATAATCAATCCGCCTAGCCTTTTCCCAGCTATGTTGGGGTCGGCTTCCAGTCCACCGGATGCAGCTGAATACCTGTATTTTACATAAAGCGACTGCCTATCAGACCTCCACAACCCAGTAACCGAGTCATTTATGATACCCCTTGGTAAGACTGGTTGACAGACTTTCGGACTTCTGACGACCCGTAACGACTGTCAAAGATCCACAAATGACAGCCGGGACTAACGGCTTAACGTGCTTTCCGAGGCAAAGAGAAGTCTCGGTATGTAAAGATGGTTACCCATCCACGGACCAGCCCCGGCAAGCGTAGCTTAACCTCATGGATCGACCCGTGCGGCTGTTATTACTTAGCCACGAGCTGATTATTCATTGTGATGGAAAATAATATAAAGTTTATTTCAAGTGAAAGAGCAAAACAAGTACCAATTGCTCATGGCCGGACACATACTTACTTAAACGAAAACTAATAAAAACCGATCTACAAGGAGGCGATTGAATGTAGTGGTAGTGCGACATTAAGCAATTCTTCCGACGTTGTACTAAAGGAAACACAGCACAATTTTCTCTAGATCTAGCTACAAATACTGCTGACGAGGTGCTGGATCAGTGCAAGCAAAAAATATGTACTGATTTTGGACCAGTAAAACAGATTTTTGAAGATACATCGAAGACGGTACGAGGTGATACTAGCTTAGTCGATGATATACCTGATTTTAATTCTGGTTTTTTTTTATATCGTGCCCTTAAAAAGCCTTAAATGTTTCTAAAACTATTTTGAAAAGCCCAGAGGAGTTAGTAATACCTGAAGTATTAGAGTAATGATTTTTTGATTGTAAAGGCGGCACAAGTGATTAAATTTTAATTTTTATGACTAAAGAAGCTCAAGTATTACTACAGAACACCTATGTTCCACCGCCTTTTGAACTCCTTTACACATTCCATGCTGATATAGGAAATACAGAAGAAGAAACAAATGTGGTACCCTTGATTTACTGCTTGTTGTCAGATAAACATCAAGAAACTTACATTCGACTGCTAGCTAAGTTTGATCAAATCAAAGAAATCTTTTCTATCCAGTAAAATTTCACGTAGATTTTGAGCAAGCGGTTAAGGTTTTCTAAGTGCCGAAATAGTTGGATGTTTCTTAGACATTTATCAATGCCTGTGGCGCAAAGCTGGACAAGTAAAGTTAAGCGACTGGAAAGAAGGACGTGCGCTCATTGCAAAATGCACAGCTCTTGTTCATCTTCCAAAGAATCACATTCCAGAAGGATGGTTATCTGTTTTAACAGTAGAAAACTATCAGTCGTATAACGATTATTTATCAAAGACCTGGATTGACTCATTGTTGCTATTTAGCTGCTATGATTAGCGCCGCCGCACGATAAATACAGTAGAGGGGTGGCACAACAGGATTAATAAGCGAGTCAATATAAAAAAACAATCTTGCACTATTTTCATTTTATCATTAAAAGAGAAGCTAATTTTATAGATTTTATAAAGTACGAAAGAAGTTAATCTATTGTCTCCAAGGAAATCGAACAAAGCGTGCTGCTTTATTATATAAAAGACTTAAGAAAGTAGTAGATGACTGCGTTAAAAAAAATGCGATTTACATGTCAAAATGCTTAAGCAGATTACGAAATTTTAATTTCAATTTAATAATACAAGCGAAATAAAAGAAGGCAGAAGTAAAATTACTGAACATATATTTTTAAACTAAACATCTACCTATAGGCGATATTGTGTAAATCAAAATGCTAGATAAGTACCTACCTATTATGTTATGAGAGAGTCCATTCTTAAGTTTAGAAAACAAGATTGATGTCTCTCGGCAAACTATGTATAAACATAACCTACTGAAGGAATGTGTGGTCTTTCTACGCATCCTATACGTGCTTCTGTTGTGTTATTGAAGCAATTCAGGAACAGTCAGAGCTTCCCACTCACAATTTGGGTTTCAAGCTATTCTTTAGGTAAAATTTATTTCATAAAATTGTTCATAGTTTTTAATGATTTATATCTAGTATGTAAATATGTTATTTTATTTTTCTTTTTTAATATTGTTGGATTGTTTTTTTGTTATCTTAGTTTTCCTTCCTCACGTTAAGTTTTGTATTTCAAACATTTCACAAAATAAATAATACTTAGTTTGAATATAGGTTGTAGTACGATATAGGAATGCAAAAAAAAAACGTTTGAAAAGTGTTAGCGATGATAAAAACGGATAAGAAAGCTTGCATCTTATGGAATGCAAAGAGCCTTAAAATTTCAGTGCCGAGCAAATACAATAGCTAGTAATCTCCATGTGCTTTTTAGCCAAATCCGTTCAGTCCGTTCAGGAGTCTGCCCACTACACCATACTGATCGTGCTTTGAACGTATCAGTAGCGGGAAGAAACATGACACGGACTAATATGGCAATAGAACTTATCAACAGCGTATCATATACCCGCTTGCTATAAATATTCTCGCCGACAATTTCTTACGCTTCGTGCACGGTAAGCGACGGAACGGTCTAGTGGCAATAGCCTTATACTTTTCACTACAAAGATTATTTTTTGTCTGACACGTTCACAGCACGCTCATGGGTACGGTGTAGTGGGCACTGGGCAGACTCGTTTTGCGTGATTGATTAACAAACATCCAAATTAACATTTATGTTCATGGTACTTTACAGTCTTGCTCATATTAGATTGGTTATAATCAATATGGTATAGAATAACGCTTATTGCATTCTCTTTTATCCATGAATATATTAATTAAAATCTCGCTAATTTACAAGTTATTATTAACACCTCATCAATAAGCACTTACCGCATTCATCATTCAATTAATTGAATTATAGATTGACTTTTTACGTACAGATTTCAGAGACTCGGCGTGATAAAATCTGGCTACTAGCTACTACCCCTAGTTTATCATGAATTTGACGATTTCATAGTGAAATAACAAAAAAATAACTAACACAAGTTAAATCCAAAACATTGTAAACAAATAAATTTATAATTTGTTGCGCTTCTGCTTCATCTGGATTCATTGAAACTACATTGGAATCGTTTTGAAGCGATCCGGTCGATGTAGAAGGCTGCGAAGCTGAAATTGACGATTTCCGATACTCGTGTTCCTAAAGTTCGTGTGTAACTTCTTTCTTCTTTTGATAATTATGACACTTCTCCGCATTCGACAGTGGTTTCGCTCGGTCACAAACATTTTACACGGATTTAGCCGTTTAATTTTAAAGCCGATAAATCAAAAAGAACAAAAAATAATATTAGAATTAAATAATTTTAAGGATTTAGCCATTTAATTTAAAAGCCGATAAATCAAACAGTTCAAAAAAAAAATTTTAGATTTAAATAATTTTAACTAGCATGTTATTAAAATTATTCCATTAGATCAAATCGAATTCCCAAATAATTAAAAATATTTAGGTACAGTCCCGGAATGAAAAGGTTGATCAGTTTTCAAATAAATTCATTTACGCGTTGCAAGCACATGTTACCTTTTTAAACTGTGTAACAGACGAGGGTGTTGTATTGAAAATTATGTTTAACTGTTTGACAACAAAGTTCAAATTTACTAAGACGAATGTTCTTTGACTATTAATAGTTGAACTAAAACCTTTTTATTAGTTTGAGCTTGCCATTACGTTGTGTCAAGTTTGGTAAATCTAATGATAACATCCTCTTCGCTTATAATGATTAAAACTATAAATGTGAATAACAGTTCCTGTCAATGTCATCATTGCTATTTCTTGTATTCGTGTTAATATTTTACAATGCCGAGAAATTTAAATATTCAAGAAAGAGCAGCTATAATTGATCAACACGAAGATGGCTACACTATCAGTGAAATATCGCGGAACCTAAATTTAACCAAGTATACTGTGAGATTCTGGATTCGAAGATATGCTGAAGAAGGTGAACTGATTGATCATCGTCAGAATTCTGGTCGCCGCCCCTTCCTTAGTGCTGCACAAAGAGCCGACATGAGACGACAATATGAAGATAACGGTTTTGTGTCAACCAATTATTACTCTGAAATGTATGAAGTTTGTCCAAGAGTAATACGAAACGCCTTACACTCAATAGTATTGCATTATAGACGACACGCAAATAAATCCCAATCGACATATTTTCACAGAAGTGATTTTTTGTTTTGTTGAAATATATTTTACTAGCATTAAATTCGTTTGATTTCTGTGAACACGGGTATACACCAGTGATTTAAGTAGCACGGCAAGTTTTACTCGATATTAAATTATTAAAGCGTGCTTAAAATATTTACAATATTTAAAAATACTGTTTATTTCCTATAAAAATTACAAGTTACAAGATTAGATTGAAATCTACACATATATGATTTTCAAAGTTCTGCTCGCAAAACCAAAGTTCGATATTTTGCGGTCCTCTTTTCTGCTTCCTGAAATAACTGAAGAATGATTGAGATAAATAGTTTTATTTTAACTCGCTTTTCCAAAAATGCGAAGAGGTAAATTCTCATAGTAGACGTATCTGTGGGCCATGTAGTGAAATGACATTCATTATGACGGAATGTGTCATAGGTATCGGTCGATAAATCAGATACTGATAACATATACTGAGCAAGCAAAAACAGATCTTAAGGTGATCAAGCTTTTCATTCCGCGACTGTACATACAAAATTTATAGCTTCAAATGTGACATTTGTGAGTGATGCGCACTCTTGTCTTCATACGTTGTGCGCATTAAGGATGCTGCAATTTTTTTTAATAGTTCCTAAACCTTTATCTTTAATTTTTTTTTTAGTTTTCTTATTAGGCAGATAACCTAGGTTCATGAATAAAGACCAATTTTGCTTTTAAAACGCTTGATCGTCTTTTTTTAGAGAACATAGTAGTAAAAGTGCGCAGTGCTGCACACCTTTACCCTACACCTCTTTCTACGCCTTCGGGAAATACAGGCGATATGTTTTTATGTTCATGTAGGTATGTGTTTTACAACACAAGCATTGAAAGTTACTTCACCGAAACTCAAAGGATCAATTACTTTTTCTATTCTAGTATCCAATTTCCTCCTACTATAAAGATCACTATCGACTGCTCGGGATTGACGTAAAAGCCATTTGGTCTGTCTGTGGCGTTACAAATCGGTCACCCGAAATTGCCGTATAAACTTCGTGTTCTTTAATTACAAGCTGTGGTTTGTTCGTTAATTAAAGGAATAAAATGTACTCTAGGCAAAGCATAACTACCGACTTTACTGTTGTCTTATCTGGAATTAGGTTATAATCATATTGGTATTGATAAAAACTGTCAGTATCCTATCTGAACTGATCACAAAGCCAGGCCAAAAAGGAAGCATTGATATACTGAACACCTAGTGTGTGAAGGATTAAAGAGGAGTAGAGTACGTATAGGTAGGGCCGCGATGGACGCGGGGGTGCGCGTAGAGCGCCGCGGGAGGCAGTCGTGCAGAGGGCGGCCGGCTGGCGGCGGGCAGTATCTCGCCAGCGACGCTGACTCAAATCACATAGTCTTACAGGCGGAGTGATACGCACAGCGCACACGTCAAGTCCGCGTGCTCGCGCCGTGGCACGGTCGCATGTAAACACTGCGCGCGTTCGCGTTACCTTGAACTAAATGTGAATAGGCCCAGTGATAAAAAATCTTTTTGAACTATTTAACAAATGCTACAATAAAAATATCCTAATTGTGTCTAGAAAAGCCTGTTCCGTGTACTATTTGATTTGTTATCGTCTCTAACTTTATCTCTTCTGTACTCTAAGACAATTTCCTAAAAACTTCTCACTTACATTCTCGCGTTAACTTGTTTTAATTAGTTGGATGGAGAGTAGCGGTTATGGAATTAGGAGACGATCTATTATTCATATATGGACGTAGCGGGTTTGTATTTATTATTTCGTCACGTAAATAGGTACCTAACACAAACTAAAAAACGTTTTAAAAGGTGTACTGACAAGAAGAAAAGGGGTAGGTACGGTTAAAAAAAAAACCCAAATGATTGGACAAAAAAATAATTTAATGAATACGAATAGATCATGTAAACGGAAATACTCAAACTCATGTTTCACATAACGACGTAAATCTGGATGACTTATGACTGCTGTATAGTATCTCCTTTTGAGGTCAACTAGAACGAAAA
Organism: Lithophane leautieri; assembly: GCA_949152455.1. NCBI lineage: Eukaryota > Metazoa > Arthropoda > Insecta > Lepidoptera > Noctuidae > Lithophane > Lithophane leautieri. The sequence goes on along the minus strand of OX424458.1, from coordinate 13,509,843 downwards.
ACAGCTCGCAGACGGTGAAAATAGACAATTGTGAAGCGAAACAGCACTCTAGACGCTAGCACTCATCTTCCTTTCGCTTCCACTTGTCGCTCCGCAATACAAAATGTATCTATCTATACTTACACTTTACTATACCGTAAATATCCAGTAGTGTGCAATGTATATATAGTTTGAGCACATATAGGTATTCGATACGTGCTTACGTACCGAGCGATGATGTTTGTTTAGACTCTTTAAATTTAAGTAGGTACATAAGCGCTAAGCTAAGCATTTAAGCTATAAAAACTTGTTATCAGCTATAACTAAAAGTACAAACAAATCTTGCAGAAAGAATTTGGATAATATAAATATATATATATATATACTTTATAATAATAATGGATTTTCCCATGTTGCATACCACTGGCGGGTCAAAAAAACAATTTAATCAATACTAACTGGGCCATGAATTATTGAAATTAAAATGATTTTTATTTAAATTGCTATTATTTTGATTGACACCTCTTAAATATTAGCCTTTAACAATATTTTTCTCAAACATGCCTGGAACTTCGAGCATTATTTTGACATCCTTCTTCGGGATAAATCGAAATTGTTGTTCTGGTCAAAAACAAGTGACGAACGGCCAGCAAAGTTAATATGAAAATCCATATCTGGAGAGTTTAGCGGCCAAATAAATTACTATGAAAACTCATATCTGTCGTGTTATTTAAAAATGGGACGAACTTTTTACTTCAACACACGGCAACCAAGGAGGTGACATCAAAGATTTTATTTAAATTTCGATTTGATTTGCAAATAGAACTGTTTAAAGTAAAGATGAAAAAATGAATATACTGGCGCATGAAAAATTATAGTTCTTCGTCATTGATTGTGGAATTTTTATTTAATGTACTCAGTTTGAATTTTGCGCATTATTTGAGAAAAGTACTAGACAAGCCTTGGCCGCAATCAGGAATTGATGGACTCACGTATGTATGCCTCGGCTTCGCCTCGGCCCACATTTTCACGATCTTCCATCAATCCCCTTATTACTGGCCGCGACAGTAATTTACTATTTATTATCTGTAGCACAAAATAGCAATCCGATTGGTAAAAGTAAAAACTATAATTGCTTCATTACCAGACGAAAAATAAAAGTAAATATATTTTAAAATGAATCAGTTTCGGTTCTAAGGTGGGAATAAATTGGGTTAGGCCTTCATTTGTTTATTATATGGGGTCACTGATTTGGTGTTGTAACATAATAATAAAATTGGCCCACACGGCCTTTAGAGGCACAAATACCCTGGTACTAATCATCTTTAAATGGATTAAAGGCTAGCGCTGAGACTCAACTTCTATCTTACTTAAGTAATACAGAAAAATAAGGATTGATGACAGATGTTTCGAAGTTCTTACTCAGTCGCCGCTGAGTTTATTTTGGACTAGGATGAAGTGTTTAGGTACTTTCATTCTAGAAAATGAAGCATTTTTTATGCGTTTTATATGAGCTTTTATTGACGACAGTAAACAGAAAACCGCCGCAGTCAGTCTTAACACATTTCAACACAATTAAAATGTTCTGAATCTTGACAGTTACCAATTTCTACTTGTTAATAAAGTTAATTATTGCTTATTTTTGAGTGAAGTCTTAGGTAGGTACTGCATAATTACTATGTCATAATAATCGGTTTAGCTAAAGCAATCGTAACTATTTTGTATTTTTTATTGGAGTAATCAAGTGTTTCTTACATAATTTCATTTTAAGAATATTCACGTATTATTTGTGATTAAATGACAGACATTTAAAAAGGTTTTTATTCATGCTACGACTTGCAAAGTATAATAGATGGGTCATCTGCCTGAAGCTTTTGGCTCTTACTTAAACCTCGTAAAGCCATAGGAAAGCAGCTAAGAATTCTCCAAGTAAGTTAAATTGGGAATGGATGGAATGGATAAAAGTTGGGCTTTGATTCTTCCTTTTTACTGTGAAGTCGGGATACGTGAACAAAATGGAAAAAACAAATATCTAGTATTTGTTTTTTCCCATTTTACACACGTAACTCGTTTCTATTGGACCCATGATGTTAACCGAGCGGATAGAAAAAAAAAAGCTTTTACAAACGTGCCGAATTGGAAGTTTCCTTTTACATAATTAAATAAAGACGTATACTCCATTTGCAATAAGATTAGAAATTTAAACAAACCTTTTTACAGCCCTTATGGAGTATAAGGTAGGTACTACCTAGTTACAGCCGCAGCGAAACATGAATTTTGCGTGTGTGTGTCACGTGCTGCATATCAGTACTGGATTACGACATACCGACATGAGTCTTGAAGTGTACTCGCCGCCTTCCAGTTGTTGGTTCACTTGTTTAGGCGCCCACTCACACAAGCACGCAGAGTATGTGTGAGTACAGCAATAAATGTTACTGGATTATAATAGAATATACAAAATGATTCACTTTGCTTAATACATATTTCTCTATATTGCCTTCTTAAATATTAGGTTGCAAGAATATGGTAGGTTGTAGTAAAAGGTCAAAGTGGAATTTCGATTTATCCGTCCCGATTAACAACAGTAATAAAATGAATAAATCATTTTATTTATAAACTTTTACAAAAAGTGAACAAATAAGTAGCCTTACAATATAATAAAGTATTATTGGAAACTAGGTCCGAGCCGCGGCTTGGCCCGCGTGGTCCCTAATTCTTTTTCTAATATAAAAGTCTAAGTTGGTACCCTAAGTTACTTCTTATATATATATTTATATATCTATATATGTATATTTTACATCTCATCATATTTATATATCTATATTTTACAATAAAAATATATTCTATTCTATAACATCAGCTATCAGCCAGTGCGAGTCCTGTCTAAATCTGTCCAGCCGTTTCTGAGATAAGCCGGAACCAACAGTCAGAAATTTCTAAGTCTTACTGTGTATATACTTTCATATGAATATAGTAAAAAAAATATGTTTTAACATTACAAACAGACACTTCAATTTTATTTCTTTATGTAGATGATAACTCGAAAACAGAATTAGGTTTAGCATCCAACCCGATCAATATGCTTGTTCAAACCTTTGTTTTCATGACAAAAGCCAGGTTTTCAATAAATTACTATAATGTTCACATTCTGGCTGACTCGATTAGGTTCCTTAACTGTACTTCTATCGGAGGTAGCTAAAGTACGGTAATCAAGGAGTTTCTCTCCAGTAAGTATAAATCAAAGTTATTCATTACGAAAATATTACTCGTGACTTAATTTAATGCTATCAGAAGGGATTTGTATTACCTACGTGTAAGGACTTGTTCCATTGTTCCAACGAACAATATAAAATCATACATTATTAATGATTTTGCTAATGCAGTATGGTTTGTTGGATGTGAAAATAAAAGTACCTATTAAATGTAAAGTTCGTACATTCAACCAACAACTGATGTCCATTTATAAATCAAACTGACAAAAAAACGAGCTATACAAGTGACACTAAAAGTACAATCTACTAATATTATAAAGCTGAAGAGTTTGTTTGTTTGACTGCGCTAATCTCAGGAACTTCTGGTTGCAATGGATTTTTTTTATTGTGTTTGATAGTCCATTTATCGAGAAAGGTTATAGGCTATATAACATCACGCTACGAACAATAGGAGCGGAGCATAAATGAAAAATGTTGCAAAAACGGGAAAAAATATTCCTTTTTGAGACCTTCCGTTGCGTGCGCTGCGTAAACGGTTTAAGTTACGCAAATATCATGTATGATGGAATTGTTCCTCTGGAACTGTCTTTACCAACGTGAATTATAAATGGGATTGTATCAGTGATCTTTATTTTTGTTCCTTGACCTTTAGAGGCTTTACGCATTTCGACCACTATTCGGCTCCAATTCGCGCCATTCTTACTAGAAGTATTTTTTTAACTTTTAAATATTTTATTATGCTTGCCAACATAGCTCTTTATTTGTGCCCATATGAATTCCATAGAGTTTAAGTCGCAATGGTGAGTAGGAAGGCTCAGTACCTTATGTCACTTTTCTTGTGCCAATTGATCCACATATTCAACGTTAAATTGGCTTATATCAAACTTTGCCAAGAGCTGCGCTTTTATTTCATATTCCTTATAGGACTTTGCTTTTCCCGCAGCCGGGTTTGGATTCCGGCCTTCCTTCAACCCATAATGGGCACTCGTTCTACAAGCCGCGAACGGTACGGAGCATTCTCCTTGTCCATGAGAATAACGGACTCAGGTTGCAGCTTCTCTAAATAATTTTTAAACCACTTCTCAAAATTGTGGGCGACTATTTCGCCGTGGTAACCCTCGTCACACGGCTTTCCTTTAAAAACGAACCGTCTTCCTAAAAAAGCCATTTTTGTTTCCAATATGGGTTAAAATAAGGCACGGCACCTTTGTTATTTGGGTTGTTAAGCCTCCTTGCGACATCTCTTAAAAAGGCATCTTTGGAGCTTGTAATGTCTCCATCTCTACAGACGTAGTTACTTGTGTGGCCTTCGTTGACCTAAGTCTCGTCTAAATAATAAATGTTTTCGATCGGATTCGGTTGTATGCAATCCTCATAAGATATTTATTTTGCCATAAATTGATGAAATGTCTCTGGATTCCTCCTAAACGGCTGGGCCGATTTCATGATTTTTTTCATGTTTGAGTGGGTCCTCAATGGTTTAGATTCACAATTGGACCCGGTAGGTGGCGCTGTTAGGTCAGGATAACGTCTGTCAGGTTCGCTATAGTATATTTAAAATACACACAGGATAAAAAAGTGATTATGAAAATACGGGTATCCTATTTAGTGCGTCTTTAATCACTGACACGCGGATATCGCGTTCAATTCCCAGGCAAGTTCAATGTGCAATTGCTTTTGTCCGTGGCCACCAAATCCAATATTCCTGGGGAACTTTTTACACAAGTCAATTTTAAATTCACATAAAACATACTCATTTAAAAAAATCCAAAGAATAGGTTTACTTTGTTCACAAATTCGCGTTTATGGCTTGCACCTCATTTACTGCCGGTGAGTATATCTATAAGAAAGCAAAATCTTGTGTGAAAACGTCAGCACTAGGAAGGTACGTAATAAAGTAGTTTCTAAAACTATTTACAATAATACGCGGCTTAGTAGGTCTGAAAACACACATTAATCTGCCTAGCCTTTCCTATGTTGAGGTCGGCTTCCAGTCTAACCGGATGCAGTTAAATTCCAGAATTATACACACATTATACAAATATAATGGTTGTACCTACACCCTGTGAAAACTTAAATATACATAAAGATGCAGAACGCGGCGAGACTTGACGCTAATGAGAGATAAGGTTGAGTGCTGTCCTCCACTGCCTTGCTGGAGAATGTATAGACGCGTGTGGGGCTGTGACAAGACAACTATATTATAATAGACTAGGTACCTTCATAATAAATATCAATGATAAAACATGAGATATAAGCGTAATCGATAAATTCACCTAATTAGCAATTCAATCATTTTTTTTATTATTATCAAATAATATTTCCAATATTCAACTATCGTTTTTACAGCTGCAATGTTATTAAACTAATTTCGATCGGGAAAAATCGGGGCGGGGTGTCTCTGCACAGGTGCATTTTTGTTTTTTTGTATTTTGTGTGTAATGGATAGATTGATCCTAGAGTAGTTATAGAGTGTGATTGTATCTAAGTACCAACTAACTAAGTTTTTTGTATACCAACCTTTGGATCTAGGAGTCCTAAAATAAATAAATTTGAAATAAATTTTTTGAAAAATATACTTGATATTTTTTCGTGCACAAGTGATAATAACATAATATCTCATTCTTCAATAAAATATTTTATTCTTGAAACAATTAGTTTTTTCATGTTAACATCAGTTTTGGTCCAGTTCTTCTATTCTAACCGTGCTAGACAAAATATATTCTCAGAAAATGACTAGGCATCTTTGCTGTTCTTCCACTTTCGAAGGTTGCTATATTTTTCTTTTGATTTTGATGGCAAAAGGCTATCGCTTACATTTCGTGCCTCAGTAGTCAGTAAACACATCAGGCGGCATCGAATCTAAAAAATATATTCTTCCTTCATTCCTTGAAATCGAAATTAAAAATGAGAGAAAATAATCTAATTATTCAAATATTTGAGAATATATTGAATATTTAATTTGTTGCTTTTTCGCGCGCCGTGTCGAAATAGCATTATTTCATCATTTTATTTTCTCTAAATGATCTAAAACAATATAAATCGGCACCTGGGACAAGTCGGTGGGCAATCATATCGTCCTTCAAGCCGGATGTGGCCACTTTTTTTATTTCAGGTTTGATGAGGATGATGATGATGAAATTTTTACATTTTCCAACGCAAACTCCTTACAGTGACACATTTTATGGCTTTCATTGCAGTATCTACACTGTATTAAAGTTGCCTGAAACTCTCTGTGATTGAGTATACTGAACTCTAAAACGTCTAGCTTCAAGACATTCAAACGCAGGATATCTACTTGTTTACAAAATGTTTAAATTCTTTTTAAAGTCGGTAGTTCCGAGTTACTTTCTGATGCATTTAATTCTCATCGTCTTCTAGACTCTGGATCTCATTTTAAAGTCAAATAAATTATTAAATGATTAATACATTCCAGGCATCAGTTTCAACGCCAATATTTAATAAAGCTGCCAAGCAGTCACTTGTAGTGTCTATTAATTCTTTCAGGTGATTGCTGGACTCGTTATTAATAGATCTTTGGCTAAACAGTATTTTTAGGATGTGCTGACAAATTAACCTTTTGATATCGATATCAGTCCTCACATCCATCATAATTATCATCTGTAATTTGTACGTTGCTAAACAGTTGTTTAGCTTCTCCTGTCAGTCAGTTAATTAGTTAATTCTTTAACTGAAGATAATTAATACTGCGCATAATTTTATTTGTGGTCAGCAGAAAATTTAAGCCATAATTTTTCAAGTTAAGTAAGGAGAGTAATATTTTTTTTATAAAAGACAGAAGAACGAACAGAGAAACGTACATAATTGTAGAGATAGACATGTGCAGAGATGGTTGGAGATGGTTTTGGCACGTTAGTGATGTGATGTCGGTCTTCGGATCTGATCTGGTCTACCGCTATTGAAAAATGGCACAGTCAATAGCGTCTGCTATTGCCAAAAAATATAGTAAAATAACCCGGCGCCAAATCGTCCGAATCGGGAACTAAAAATTCATACAATACCGATTCCGTCATGAGGTCACGTGGCACCGCTTGATAAGGACGCGAGCAAGCCGGTGTACAACGGGTTACGATAGAGACAGATATAGAAAACGTGCGTCAGCGAGAACGAGATGGAGGAATATTGCACATTTTATTTCGTTTTCACCTGTTCAAGTGTATTTTATTAGATTGTATAAATTCCTTTAAAATAATATAATAATTTTAAAATTATATTTGAGTGCATTTTTGTAAAAAATTGTTATGTGCATAACATAACTTTCAATTTTGGTTCTGCTACTTGGCGATAGATGGTGTTAAATTCAGTTAAGGAAAGACTTTTATTTTTAAGTTAATAATAATTACTGTTTACTTTATTCATAAGTTAGTAAGTTAAGACCAGCACCACTTCGGCTTTCCTCTCATAAAAATTGACCCCTTCGCCGCTGGCAGGGGGTCTACTCCCTAAGGACTAAATCCATCGTTTCGGCCTTAGTTACGGGCGTTTCCTACTCCCTAATACCTACGGACTCAGAGCCCGAACTAAGAATGAATGACGACACGATTTGACAGTTGTTCCTACTACCGATGTGTTTTTGCTCGTCCGAAAAGTTGAATTTGACATTTGTTGGGACGGGCGTTAAGTCAGTTGCTACGATATCAAAATAGCTATCGTGCTGTCGACGGAAGATTATAGAATACTTATTCAAAACGATGGCTGCATATTTAATGCTCGAATTCCTGGAAGAAGAAGCTCTAAAAGAAGAGCGGAGGCGACGCCGCCGACTTTACATGCGCCGAAACTTTCTGTTTCACAATATTCCCGACGCTAAATTTATAGGAAATTCTAGGTTAACAAGAGAGCTTTTTCAGCAATTGTGCGAGGACCTATTACCTCCTTTGCCTAAAAAAATTAGACGAAGTGGTGTTAATCCAATAATGAAGGTAAGGAATCCTAACTCTAATATTATAAATGTGAAAGTGAGTTTGTTTATTTGTTGGTTTGTTACGCCAAAACGGCTGAACGGATGTGGATGAAATTTGGCACATGGGTAGACCATGACCTGGAATAGGACATAGGCTACATATTACCGATGGGAAAGCTGCCACTCTCACATCGGTTTGCGAATCTTCGAAACCCTCTCCCATAATTAAAGAATTCTCAATTCAATTTGGGAGAGGGTTGGTGCTACCGATGGGCCTCAACCTGTAGCACATGCTGACCGCCTGGCAGCTCCAGCTGCTTTCTACGCCAGGTGCTTTTATCAGCCCAGACCGAAATTTTTTGTTTAGTAATTTTAATTGCATAAGAAATCTATATAAAAACCAGTATACCTACTCGTAAGTCCTCCTACAGATATGGTATTTGGAGAATGACTGATTATAATTGTATGTATCACTTTATATCACTTTACTGATGACGACACCTTAAAATCATATTAATATTGACGAGTAATGTATTAAACTCACCTTTGCCACTGCTCCACAGACTTTGGGGAGTTTTAAGGGAGTTGCACAGGCTTTCCCACAACCGTTTTGATCGGATTCTCCCATCAGCACCCCTCAATAGCCCACGAGCCAACTCCTGATGATCCCCCATAAAATTGAGGAGGACCTCTATCTGCTCTGGAGTTGCAGGTGGAGCGTATGGGGGCATTTTAAGTTATCGTATTGTAGTACTTATCGAAAATACGTTAGTTTAAATTAGTTGACAATAATTCATTTGAAATATACCGTCAAAAATATTTTTCTTTTTGACGGTAATTTTCAGCCTGCCATTTTTTGCCTTTTTAGGCAAAGGTATGAACAGGATAAAGTCGCTATCCGGACAAAAATGGCAAAAATAATTCAATTCATAACTAAAGACATAAAAAGTAAAGTAATAATGTGGTCATTTTCCAACGACAACGATATTAATTTTTGTTCATTTAGCTTGAAAACCACAGAATAAGTAAACCGGTAATCGACCGGTAAAATAGCGCAACTCTATCTTCATGCGTCATTCGTTCTCTAATATTGTCTATGATTCCGTTCCAAACTCATGAATCCGAAATCAATAGGGAGTAAGGTACACTCCGCGTTTCGGACTACTTTCGAACGGGCCCGTCAGTCCGTTGACGGACTTAGGGAGTAGACCCCCAGACTTGGATGGGTTATTTGTATTGACACCATCTATTAATACTCTCTTTGTTTTTATGTCCATTTTAGGATAGACAGACGAATCAATTTTGTTGGTTTTTATGTAGTACGCTAACAACACCAAGTCCTTTAAGCATGAACTCTAATAGCTTGGGCTTGGATCAGAGAAATTAGCACCAATATCGGATGTAATTGAGGCATTTAGGTGGTTATATGTGGATGGGTAGATGTGTGCTGTGATAGATGGTATCTTCAGTGTCTTGGATAGGATGCTCTCATCTAAGGGTTCTGGAAGTTCCTTCCATAAGTTCTTCTGCTCACTTAGAATGAATACAAGTCGGCGCCTTTTCAAATTGAAGGAGAGCCCATGGTATGAAGCCGCCGAATAGCCCATGTTTTTATTTAGAACACAAATAATTTGTTTTGAAAAATAATGTTAATTTATCATATTTTATTTAGTTACGCAGTTTATATTTACAAAAACACAGTGCAAATGCAATGCAGAATTAACAGGGCAATCAAAACCAGTTTTAGAAAAAGTGTGTTGAAAAAAAAAAAACATTTTCAAATAAAATATCGATTTGTATGGAAGAATTAAGTGCTGCCAAAATAAAAAGGTTGTCGGATAACAGTTATCTGTGGTGTAAGCTACATGGTAACAGTTATCCGTGGTATAAGCTACATGGTAAAATCCATTAATACCATTGAAATTCTTGTTATCAAAACACAAGCGTTAGTAATAAAGGAAAGGTGGCATCTCAGAATAGATCAGGATCATAAATTATGTACCTACAAGCTGCCGCTCCCGAATGAAATGTAGGTCATGAACGCAGGAAAAGGCTAAATAGACTCACCATATTAACCAAAATCTATACGCATTTCTTTAGTTACCAATTTATTTACATTATATTTTTATTTTAATCACTTTATACATGTATATTGGACGCTTTTCAATCATGTATCTTGTAACATTGAAAGATCATAATTCGACAATTCTAACGACGAATATGAATGTTTCATCGAGAAAGCTTGAACTTTGAAGAGTAAGAAGTGTACAAGTGAACTTTAAGTAAAGACAGCAGTGATTTACACACGGTACAGAGACTGGGAATAGAGAGACACATGCACTAGTGCTCCTAACTGAAATATAATGTCGATTTTCTTCTTCCGATTCCACAATCTACAACGCGCCGAGGAAATACGCAAGAAGCACAACAGAAACACGAATACTAGACGAAACATGAACTCAGACGTGCTTACAGCCCCGTCCCGACTGCTCGAGAGACCGCTCAGCGAACCGATCGACAGCCTCGATGAAATCGCCCTACAGATACCCAGGTTTATTAGAATTGTTATCATTTCGCTTTAGCTTTGTGTAATAACTGGGCCCCGCGTGCTTGCCTCTCTTTGTGCTAACTGCCCCAATTTCCAACGCTTGATTCCAAATGAACATGTATTAAGAATTTATTTCAACTGGTACCGGTGATAATATAATAGAACTAAGTTGTTACGGAATTTTGGAATTGGCATCTTTTACGACAAAATATTGTTGTCAAAGAATCCTCAACGAAGAACTTTAAAACGGTAAATAGTCTATGGTACTATCATTATTTAGATTGTTTCAGGGATCCAATTTCTTTCGTAAGTAAGTGAGTTTTCAATAATCAGATACGAATAAACGATCAATATTCAATATCGGTGCCGAGCCTTTGTCCGTAGTTACCGTATTGCAAAAGATTTTCAATTGAATATTACTTTTTCATGGGAATTGGATTCTGAAATTTACTAATTCATGGTTTGAATATGTTTATCATGATTGTTTTTTATTGTTTATTTTTGTGTTAGCTTGTATGATGTACATATAGTTTACTGTAATTAATGAATGAAGAACAATATTTTTATTCTGCACTGCGTAATTTCTCGTTTCCTTTCTTGAATTCCTATAAGCTCATGTAAATGTGTACATTGGACGTGTAGCCTGATTTTAAATCCAATAATTAATTTCATTATTAATGAAGTTTCACATTTAAATTATTATTTCGATAAGCAGCACGTAGTCAAATCAGTGCATGTTGCACCTAGGGAGCTATTTAAACTAGAAATTAATGTACACACATAGTAATTAGGTATACTTGGAAACATAAACCAAAGAAGTAGAGACGTTGTCCTATTTGACTGGAAAACAAATCGCTCTCTCCCGCCAGCTTGCGAAGTAATAATTATTATTGAGGCAACGGATTCAAGCTTTAGACAACGTCACTTAATTTAATGTCTTACGTTTGTGACAATTATAGGGCAACTGAGTAAGCTGAATATTTCTTATCATCAATACTTCCGTTCCGTAAGAGCACGTTTATAATATCCAAACCCTAAATACCATAAACAAAACTTTCGTAAAAGATGTAACATAAAGGACGCCTACTGAAAAAACAATATATGATTCTCATGACTCATTATTATTATCTCATCAATTAGTTAAATTAAAAATATAAGAGTATACCTACTCAATTAATCAATCTGCCTAGCCTTTTCCCAATTATGTTTCGGTCGGCTGCCAGTCAAACCGGATGAAGTTGAATAGCAGTAAGCGACTGCCTATCTGACCTCCACAACCCAGTTAACTGGGCAACAAGATATCCCTTGGTAAGACTACTAGTCAGACAAAAATATAAATTTAAATTACAAAATTTATAAATTCATAAATGTCCAAGAATTCCAAAAAGATCCAAGCTAGGAGAGAATAACCTCCGAACAATACTGCAATATAATTTATCTTTAGAAACCTGTACTTTTCTTCCGGTTGTTTTTTTTTAATATTGGGAAGATAAACAATCTTATAATTAAATGAATCATTGGGAAGCCTGCTTTCGACTGGTTAAACATCGTCACGCAACGGACGCTACTAGCATTGACTTTTATTTGTTTGGTAATGGAGAGTAAAAACCTTAGTGCTCAATGATTTAAAATTTCACCCAAACACAATCGTTTCTCTTTTAATTTAAATAGTGATTTTCTCATTTTTCTCATCACAAATGTTGTTGTGGACTGGAAGTAAATAAACTAATAGAATATATCAAACCAGTTAAGTTTTGTGTATTCTATTTTACAAAGATAAATGATAGATTTACTGGGGTGTTGCCCAGTACTTGCACAAGACAACATATATCAAACATCGACGGAGTGATGCAAGCCTATCGGTGTTACATCGGGTACATTTCGGGGTGTGCACGTTGAAATTTCACAACTTAATTCCCAAAAGCCTATTCATCATCGGGCGAACAGACGGACGCTGATGCGCCGTAATTATGTTGGATACTCACATTTATAATGTAGGCCGGTCAGTGTTTCCCAACCATCAATTTACACTGAAAAATAATGAAGTAAGCAAGCATGTTAGATATACCATAAATAAAGTAAATATCCTTGTGCCTATCCATTTTTTATTATACGCAAGGCTTGGGGCGTTTGTCCACCGCAATCGTCACCGAGATGTCACCGACAACGAGATGACGGCGCCAAAGTAGCGATACATACAGTTATCATGGCCGAGTTTCCACCGCATATCCGTCACACACTTTATGCATAATATAATATAGTTAACCATAAAAGTATTTTGTTTTTGCAAATAGTTTACTTATCTTTAACCATTCCTTAAAATCCCATCCCTTACGATTTCCAAACTACAAACAAAAGATGATGAAACTGTCAAAACTGATACCTCAGTAAAACCACGTAGAACTTTGTGCGTCAGTCAAAACTTAAAATCCATTTTCCAAATCACTGCCTACAGATACAAGTATGAGAGGCAGGCGTTTTATTATCTCGAGCTCGAGCTGCGGGAGCTTTGCGCTCGGAAACGAGATAAGCCTCTCACAATAATAAGCCTCTCATCTGTATAATACGTATAATCTCATACATCATAATCCTTGCAGAAAGTGCTTCTAGTCAAATACGAGTACGTACATAATGGTAGATTGGGTATTAGTCTATCTTGCAATATTATTTCATAGTTTTGGTTATTCATTTCATTGCGGTTGCCGCCTGTAGTCTGATTTGCCTTTATATCAGTACAGGTAAAAAGCCGTTTTACCACCAGCATGAACGTACTAGGTCTTGGGTCTTCTAAAATGTTTTGTTCTATCCCCATTCCACTTCCGTCAGCCCACAGACGTTCTTTCGATGACGTTTCTCGTTCTGTCGATGATTTTTAGATATTACGTATTTCGCCGCTCGTGTTCCATGCATGCATGCAGTGTTAGTCGACGAGTCAATCAATCTGCCTAGCCTTATCCCAACTATATTGGGGTCGGCTTCCAGTCTAACGGGATGCAGCTGAATACCAGTATTTTATATGGAGCGACTGCTTATCTGACCTCCACAACTCAGTAACTGGGTAATACGATACCCCTTGGTAAGACTGGTTGTCAGACTTTCGGCCTTCTGACGACCCGTAACGACTGTCAAAGATCAACGATGACAGCCGGGACCAACAGCTTAACGTGCTTTCCGAGGCACGGAGGAGTCTCGATATGTAAAGATGGTCACCCATCCACGGACCAACCCCGGCAAGCGTTAGCAAGTGTTAGTCGAAGAGTATAAGCATCTCTTTACGAGTTTAAAGCGAGAACATTATTGCTATGGTTTATGTGATTTGATGAGTGATGTAAATATTTTATCATCATTTGCTGTCAATTTTATTCACGTAATACGGTGGATAAGACTTGGAAAATAATTATTTTTTTTTATAACTTCGTCAATTACAGCAAAAGTAACACGAAAAAAATTGGGGTGGGTGTATTGGGATCCACAGATCTCAAATATGACAACATTAAAATAAAGATAATAGATGTTATCATTTTATCCTCCGGGGACGGCGAACGACCTCACCTTCAAGACATCAAATTAAGTTACTCTGAAATAAAATCCGATAGTATCTAAAACTAAGTTTCAAATTTCAGTGCATAATGATCATTAAGGCTTGGTCACGCGCTGAACAAGGTACGCACGGAAGCCTCACCGAGTGAACACGAGTCCCACTTAACCGGATTTTGTATTATACCTGTGAAAACAAATATTGGTTAACCTTAAAAAGAGTACTGCATTTTTATTTATTTAATTATACTTTATTGTAGAAAATACATAGCAAAAAAAAATTACACTACAAAGCATACAATGGGCGAGAGGCTTTAATTATACTTAAGATACTTAGTTTGTTAATTCATTCAAAGCTTCATATCCTGTGTAATCGTTGGTCACAAATTTATTCATGTGTATTATTCAATTTGGGTCCAACTGATTGTAAATGTCAAGCTTATCAGAAGAGTGGGTTGACTGAACAAGGAAAATTAATGCGTAAGATAACATGTGTACCGGCAGCACATGTAGAGATGTCTCTGAACTGTTAAGGTTAAATAAAAAATCCCTTAGTGCCAGCGCATGCCATTCTGCATACAAACATACAAAAATATTTATACTTTCAAGACAGTAGTGAAACTTTAGCTTAAATTATATTTAAATCTCATTATGTTTTGTTGGTTGACTTTAACATTATCTCTCTCTTTCTCTCTTCCTAGCTATGTATCCCACATGGTGGTGGGGGTCAGCCATCCTGGGGGCCAATTCTACTAATTTACAAACGTGTCAATGGTCTCACAATGATGAGTTGTTTCTGACAGATTTAGTATGGCAAATCTGTGAAAAACTTGTCATTGGGAGACCATTGACCATGGTCTTTCTCTGACTTTAATCTATTTATTAGGGTTCCGTACCCAAAGGGTAAACCGGGACCCTATTACTAAGACTCGCTGTCCGTCCGTCTGTCTGTCTGTCACCAGACTGTATCTCATGAACCGTGATAGTTAGACAGTTGAAATTTTCACAGATGATGTATTTCTGTTGCCGCTATAACAACAAATAATAAAAAAACAGAATAAAATAAATATTTAAAAATATCACGTTTGTTGTACATGCTTTTTTTTAAATATTTATTTGAACAAATAATAAAAAAACAATAAAATAAATATTTTAAAAAATCATGATTTTTTTGCATTTTTTATAGACAATGGTACGGAACCCGGTTTTTTTAAATGTCCCATGGTACAGGGCGAATAAGCTGCGTAATGTGATAAAAGGCAAGACCTTCGTGGCATCATTAAATACCTTCCTATCTAGAGCACTATTTTGCCGAGTTACAGTTCTGCTGCTCCAATTTTTTAGAATAGAATAGAATATATTTATTGTAAAACATGAGTGTATACATATAATATGTGATTCAATGTATGTATTCAACGCAATGTATGATATTTTATCTTGCACGGTTCACCGTATATTACCTGCCAAAAGTACCTAAACTTGTTAAAATTAAAGATATAAATAATTTACGCGTGGCCGTGAGTCGCACTGGACGACCCCGTCTACATTTAAATACAAAGCGAAAATAAATGCACGTGCGCGCGCAGCTTAACCATGGACTGCTGTGGAGTACCGTCTTTATGCACATAAAAGCAAAGAATGCACCGTCATAAAAAACATACGGAAAAAGTTCAGAAACTCGAAGAACAAATACTGAAGTTGCTAGATACGAAATATTAGAAGCTACATTAGAAATCTTTGAAAGGAACATAAACCTTTAAAAAAAATTTTTTAACGGTATTGTTCAAAAAACGAACGATGGTTTTATTTTGTTTCTAAACTATATATAAAACACTTGTCACGTTTTGACGGTAATATATTATGTTATGTGTACAAAGAGCTATAACCGTAACTTAAAAAAAAATCTTCATACAAACTTTACCACCCCATTAGGAATGGAATTTTAAAAATCCATGTTTACATCTTTTTTATATCTCTAGGTATACTGGATTAAGAAAGAAAAGAAAAGAGAGACAGAAAAATTATTTATTCTGTACAAACTAAACGCACAGTACAAAATAAAATAATGTCATTTTCTTAACCCAAAAGCCTCGTATTCAGAGGCTACTTAGTCTGTGGCGCAAGTACATTTTTAATCTGTGGTCAGAGATCTATTAAAGTTACATTTACATTAGTTACAGTTACAGTTGCATTAAACTATGCGCTGTCAGTCAATCAGTCAGTGAGCATGAAAATGGTCTTCACAAACGGCGATACCGTCCGCCGATGTGTTTACCAAATCTTAACGTGATATGGAGAGACACGAAAAGTAGGTCAAAAAAAAAAAGATGTATAAGTACTGTAATTTTAATCAGAGTTAGTATAATAGTAAAATAAGTAATGAAGCCCACCATTAATAATGCCTACAAAATATTTTAAGAGGTGAAAACGTTACTTGAGTAATATGATACTCGTAAATTTTTACTATAAGACCAACTCAATATTTCCAAGTTCGTCTTACAGTGAAAGAAAAGAAAAAAATTACGTTCATTTAGCAACAGTTCAAAAAGATTAGTAAGTGAAATGTCTGAAAGTTATTCAAAATACGAAATAGCCGCAATTTCTGTCAAAGGATTCGAATTTGAAGAACAAACAAGCATCATAGTTTTGAAAGTTTTAAAATGATTTAAATACATGTTGATCATAATTATATTGTGTTAAATATTTATGATTCATACATACAAATAAATAAAATTGACTATTGAGTTAATAGCGCAATTAATTCGTGAACGGATCAGTTAAAATACACTACACGCATATAGCGTAACCACTTTGTCTCGATCCGACAGCCCCGACTTACTGCATACTTAGATTTCGAGTAAACGAGTGTGTATGCGTATGCGTGAGAGCGTAGATTCGACTATTCCTTCCTAAATAGAAGAAAAATACTGTATGTTGTAACAAAATAAATGTTTACTAAGGTGCAGGCTACGTCGTAGCACGCAGCAATCTACGTCGTAGTACACAGCGATCTGAGTCGTAGAAAAACGATCTACGTCGTAGCACACAGCTATCTACGTCGTAGCACACAGGGATCTACGTCGTAGCACACAGCGGTCTGAGTCGTAGTACATTGCGAGCTTTGACGTAGCACAGCATGACATTAATTCATACATCGTGACTCAGTGCGAGCTAAGTCGTACTTCTGCGTTCAACTGCTTAAGACTTTGATAATGTTAAAGAAAATACAGTAATTTAAAAAAAAATGTGTTGAAGCCCTAGCGCCTTTACTTGGCGTACCAAGAACCCTATTGTATGTGTAGTATAGTTTTACCAAAAAACCAAACCTACTTAAAATCTGCAAAGCAAAATGCAGGAAAGTCTTCTTTGGGTACAATTTTCCAAAATTTTATAAAAATTTCTAAAGACTGCTATAGTTGTGAAGAAACTGTTTCAGTAAAAATCTGTTTCAGAGTAGTGTGGTTTAGTATTTCTTTTATTTTTAGCTAGATATTGAATTGAGAATGGGTTCATAAACGATAAAATATTTTCTATCTGGTTTGAAATCCTGAAATCTGTTCTAAAAAGACAATCGCTGATCAGCTGACCGCTGTTGGCGGGCAAATTCAAATATGCTGGCGGGCCAATTTCTGGCCCGCGGGCCTGGGATTGAGCAGCCTTGCTCTAAATGATGAAATATAAATTTGAAATTAATATACTTCGTTGACCTCGTTCTGGAGATTCTCTAAATTATATCTGGTCGGATTTCGCCCATTTCTATTTAATTGTGCTTTAGGGATGACGGCGCACATCGCAAGTACCAAGTTAACGCCAGTCGACATTATTTTGCTCATATATCGTTAATTGTATAAACAGCTGGTTTCTATTACCTAAAACCTTTCGAGCCTACGTGTCTGCCCTCTGTTTCTATTTGTTATTAGCTTGCTTCATTCGTATGTGTTTTCAGTAAGTCGCATTGTCATCCATTTTTCAAGCACTTCGTGGGATCCGATTGAGCTGAAACTTGGCATAGTTATAAACTTCGGTGTCAACGCAAAAATATGATACTATGGAGCTGGTCTGATGATGGAGCCATAGGAACTCATTAATAAAACAAGAATTGAATATGCAACTGATATTATCCTAGGTGGTGGCCAGGGTCTGATGATGGAGCCGGAAGGTGCTCAAGGTGTCGTATTATGAAGTATTAATGCCACCATTTCTACAGTGTGAGAGAGAGACGGAGCTAGACAAGGCCGCTAACACCATCCCGTTTTCGCAGTGGAATAATGATGGCATTAATACTTCATAATACTACCCCTGTTGTGTTTCAGCCATTTGGATTTATCTTGACAAGTACCTTACAAGTGAGCTTTTAGATTTTCTTAAAGAGCCGCGTTAACTGCTCGAGATTTTAAGAAAATATTATAGGTCTATGTTTACTTAAGTTTTATTTAGTACGTTTTAGTTCATTAAAAGTTTAAAAAAAAGATATTTACCTATATTTCATTTTTGATCTAAGTATCGGTAAAAATTAGCCTGAAGAATTTATAATATCACAAGCATTATATTAAAAAAACAACATGATTGTAACTCATTCGATAGTTAGTACACATCGGTAGTAAATCAAGAATTAGAGATGCTGAAGAGGACACGGAACATGAGGCAAATTGGGTGGCCTAGATTTGGCAATGATATAATTTTAGCCGAAACATTAATGCCTTCTTAGTGGGTCCCGTTAACTTCTGCAGCATTCGGAGTACTATTTTCTACAATTATTTTTCCGATATACATACTGTTGTACTGTTTCTGCACTATCAATATTTAAAACATTTACTTTAATAGATCAACATCAGCTATACCTTGATCGTAACTAACTAGATATAACCCCGTGTCCTAACATAAAGTGTCTACGAGACCATCGCAAGTTCGCGCGAACGTTGTTCGTACGAACTATCAAACGTACAGCAGGTGTCTCAATTGATATAGGCGCGAATAAAATGTTTGCCAGTTAATCCACGCGAACTAAGTACGAATGCGCGTTCAAACATACTGATACCAAATAGGTGGCCTAACTGACATTCACGTGAACGTTATCGCCTCTTACGCGATTTGGGGAGGAAATAGGTGTATTATCTCTTCTTTATAATTTCGCTATCTATGTAGTTCAGCAAGATACTCGATAGTAAAAACTGCTCGTTTCTGACATCCATTGTGACTTATTGACCAAATACACACGCACGATGCGAACATCTATCCTCGACGATCGTTTATATTAGGACACACATTTAGATATCGAGCGAATACGCGATCTCAATAGCGCGACCGTCGCGTACTCGAACGACGATCGCTTTTGGTTAGGATGCAACCTAAGTGTGAGGCTCTGTGTGTTTATAGTCAGCTAAGTATAAGTGTGGGTTTATATATAGTTAGACTGAAAATCAATCTATTGTTAATGCAAAAGAAACTTTATATCAGACGCATAAAATTTGTTTTTACAATTTGAAACACATTCCTTTCCAAGTTGAGTGTCAAGGTCTGAGGTGCAATTCCCGTAACTTTTAAGAAGTTCGCATTCGCGTCTCTTTCGCTTTCTGCCAAAAATATAATGAATTTACCAACATATTTTTGACAGATTGCGACTTGAATTTGACCAATTTTATGACGAGAACTGGCCTTCTGATTTACACAATTATTTCCCAAAAATATGAATTAATCTAAAATAACAATATAAATTACAAAATTAAGTTGATATTTTTTATTTTATCTCACAACCATTTTACAATTCAAAATTTACTACTTAGCTATAACTAGCCTTATATTCAGATTAAAACCTTATGTAAGTTGTATTCAATTTCTTATAGAAAACAAGCTCGTGTACCCGTTGCCTTCGTTACGTACACTCTTGTGCAAAATGTCATGCTTTCTAGACCCAGCGGTTTCGGTTGTAAGTACGTGTACTTTTAGAGGTTTCGTTGAGTGTTTTAATAGAAACCATAGTAGTGGTTAAACCATAATAGCAGCATGATTTATTAATTTATTTAATAGTTTAAGCACACAAATGTACAGAGGCAGACGCATAGCGCATAGTGGCACAGTATAAATAACAGTATTATATAATATCTGTATAGAAAACGGCTGAAACGACGCGCATCTAAATCTTGTGCGCGGCAGTTACGCACGGACGCAGGTTTATTTATCGGGCGGCCGTAGACAATTATTTCAAGGTCACTGCCGAGATATAATACTGTTACTTTATTATACTGTGATAGTGGTTAATAAAATTAAAAAAAACTTTCCTAGCTTTAATGTATGTAATTACAGCATTATATACCTTTAATTATCATTTATCTACGTACGTGCGACATAAGTGCGACGAGCTTTTAGCTCTATCAGTTTAATTGCTCTAATGCATCCCATAGACGTGCGGTGCCGTAGGTTCCTGTGAAACCGCTTATATTTAAGGCACGCAGGTTTATTCTCAATGAAACGTAATTATGTCTTTACTTACGTTTTAGGAGTAAAGTGGTACAAGTATGAATGGACAAAAAGTACAAATTTAACCTAACTGCGACACCCGAAATCATTCTCAACCGCACCGAGCTGAGGTGTTGAAGGTAGTAGGTTTATTTACAATACAGTAACGCTACTCTGAACTACCAGTGAGAAATGCAAATGACAACACGCAAATAGAGGATGGATTTCGATCAACAATTACGCTATGCAATGCATCGCAACGCGGAAATCTGCCTCGAGGTCGACGTGGGACCTGTTTCCGATCGTTTCACATCAGTATGTTTTATTGAAGGCTAAACTAATTAAAATAAAATCGTAAAGCAACCAATATAAGACCATAACCAGAACTCTGGTTAGGACAAGGTTTTCAAGTTGGGGACTGTTGTACACTGTATCTAGAATTAAATTTAAAATGGTTTACTTCTTTTTAATAATTAAACTAACAAAACTGGTGTACTGTATGTGTATAATAATATATATACCTCTGCCTACCTCTTCGGTGAATACCTATAGACGTGATATTTTTATTTCAATAATATAAATATAAAATATATATAATTAAGTGTTATTTTAAAATATATTCTGCTTTAAGTTGCATCAAACATACCAAAACCAAACCCAAAAAAACAGGTAAAACAACATTTCGAAATAACGTTTTAATTTTATAAATATTTTAATGACGTAATTATATTAATGAACAATAAATGCTTTTTTTATAAGTTTAAAATTGACGTTCGTAAAGTGCTGATTCTCAGCCAAGTTTGAATAAAAATTCATGGTCTTCCTTTTATTTCTGACACTAAGTTATTTAGCAAAAAAATAATCCTTAAGATGAAGCCTTTCGATCGGAATGATAAAGCTACAGGTTGATTATTTTTCTCATGTAACAGGTTCGATTCCTGGTTCAACCATGTAATTATTTAAATATCTATGAATGCAGTTTAAATTGTTTTTAAAATTCAAATAATGTCTTCTTTCAGTAAAATGTTCCATCTACAATATTTAAGGTACTTTCCCACCATGTGGCATATCCGTGGGACGTCCTGTATAGGATTACTGGTAATTAGTGTCCGATACTTAAACTTTACTCATCATTATGAACGCCCTTTACTACGGGAGCAAACGTGAAATCGCGAAAAAAAAAAACGGCTGTCCCCGACATTTTGACGAGTTACACGAACAATAAATGAAATTAGCATCAGGAACATGCCTGGGACAAATAATAGAATTAAACATATCACTTAACATACAAATACAAGTAGATACGTAAGCTTTTCACGATTTTACACTGCCATGTGTGGTGTAGTATATAAATAAATGTGGTATCAACGCCGCCCCCGCGCCGGTATGGTTGAGCGAATACAACACACAACAAGTTTAAAAGCAAATACCACAAGCTTTATTCTCGCAAATATATCCCAACCGTTGAACGAATATAAAGGTACGTAAAGATAAAATATAAAATCACCTGGGTGTGCGTTTACTCTACATAATAAAGGCACAAAGTAAAACGCTGCTTTAACTTTATTAATCATTAACCTTTGCTTAACCATAAACTGCTTTAAGCATCTCAACACATGCGCCACCATCGGCCAGACATTTAAGTGAGCATGATTGTCATACTCTCAGCCGCCAGGGCAAATTCAAGTCAAATCATTTATTTCAATTAGGCACTTAAAAGGCACTTTTGGACGTCAAAAGTCAATGAAATACGTACTTAGTAAGTGGTGCTTTATAGTAGGTACATAATACTCAAACATGTGCTACGCAATTATAAAATACTAAGGGATTGAATTTATCATATGATAAGATAATATTTAATATCTTCAGCAGCTCCAACAGTGCTTTCAAATGCTAATCAATTAGTTTATGCGCCCTTGTAGAGCAGGACCAGCGTTGACCCAAGCATTTTTATCAGCCAAGTAATCCCCCAACTTATAATATGTTTAGCAGCATAGTGTGCGTTTTATACAAGATTTAAATTTTGCTTCATTCAGTTGAAGTATGTGGGGATGTATTTTATTGTAGCATTTTAAACAGTACACCATGAAAGATTAGTCTACTTTAGTCAATCTAAAACCTGGTTGAACTAAGTCCCTATTTCTAGTGATATAATTGAGTCTTCACCTCTTTCATCAAAAAGATGTATATGTCTTCATAGATATATTGACAGGGTACCGTCATGATGTTAATAATATCTTTAACGCCTGGGGATGCCATATATAGCTCTAATGGTTATATCATAGTAGAATACCGTACGACATAATACTATGAAAGTAACTAAAATAGATATATCCTCGCGGTATCTACATCTGTAAATTGACAGATTTATCTCACAGAATAAGCTGCTGAACTTAGCCAAGGAAGGATTATTAAATGAGGACCCCATTGAATACTTGAGTCGAGCGTGATCCTCAGGTACACAGTTTTATCGACGAATTCTAGTTTCTCTTGATTCAATTCTGTCTCACAATTACTACTTTTAACATTTGGTAAAGAAATTCTTATGCACTTAGATTTCCCCCATTTAATACTAAACGACCAATTTTGGACTTACAGTAGGGCGTTACTGCGTCTCGTCAGAAAAAATGCACTAATACCTCATTTTTATGGTGCCGTAGTCAAAAAGGAACCCTTATAGATTCGTGTCTGTCTGTCTGTCCGCAGTTAAGCTCAGACTCTTAGTAAGTTCTAGAAAGCTGTAATTTGGCATGGGTATACCAGTCATATTAATCACGACGATAAAGTGGAACATGATTTTTTTTTGGGCTGTCCTTAACGTGGGCATGATATTTTCTTCTCTATCCCATGGTGTAGGGAATCGTTGAATAAGCCGTTCAAAAATATTGTGGGTGTGTGAAAGCCATTTTTCAATTCAGGGATCCGTTAGACATATTAAGCTTAAAAGTGCTCATTTTTTTGAGAGTCAGGTTTCCCCCTGCTTGCTCAATTTGGATATGTGAAAAAAATCACGGCCGTAGTTTAAATAGCGGAGGTAAAAGAAAACTATCACAGCTAAGTAGGCTATGCAAGTTAACAAGTAGTAGTCGATCAACTTACATTTGCACTTGGAATGTATGGGAGAACATGTTTTTCAAGTACAATGTTAAGTTTAGGATAAATTCATCGCAACTACGGAACCCTTAATTGTGGGTGGTCCGACACGCACATGGCCGGCTTTTAAATCAGTCGAGCTGTGTGTATATGTTAAAATAGGTAATTGAATAAATAATCATTTTCATTCAGCCATAACATTTTACTGACAGATTTTTTATAGGTGTCTTAAGAGGAAATAGGGTCGGTCTTTTCTCCATACAAAAAGTCATAATTAGAGGTTCGGCTCTCGTCTATTTCCTCCTCCAATATTGGACCAATTTGAAAGGTATTGTATAAATTGACTAAGAAGGGTATTTACTGTGCCACTATGTTTTTCATTTTTCATTAATAGTTGTCAAATTTATACAATAAGCCATAATTTTTAGGGTATTGTATAAATGAACGAAAAACAGGCAATTTTGAGCATTTTCTGAGGGTTCTTCTATAGATAATGATATCATCAAAACGGAAAACATAGGGGCATAGAACTTGTTTATATTTAATTTACTGTATAAAATCATTGCTCTAAGGTCATAAACCAGAGAGAAAACAGGCGAGGGCGTTTGTATGGAGAGGGGACCGACCCTATTTCCTCGTTAACAGAATTACTCCTTATTTAATAGACTATTCAGTTACATAGATCTCGTTACTGGTGGATATTCGGACCAATTTCGCCCATTGTCTTTTAAAATTAATAGTCACGCAATGTGGCACCAAGTGTTTGACTGACTGAAACTTCTATCCTTAAGGCGCTGAAAACAGGCAAAAGGTAAAACTAGGCTTGACTTTAACAAAAAAATTGCCAAATATATATACCTAGTTTGTGGTAGCGGAAAAAATATTTGTTAATCTTGAACATATAAATCTCAGAACTTGGTCGTTAAAACAAATCTCGATACAAATTAACGGTACACTAACCTTTTTTACCTTGAGTTCTAATCCAAAATATTTGTATTAAATATCAACGTATGTTGGTATTATAATTACAAGAACTTATTTTTTGAGTGCAGAACTTGCTTGTTTTTAATTTTCGATTATTCGACTTATTTTTTAATAAATCGATAATCGCTTCTTATCCTATAAGCTTATGTCACCGCTATTCTCTTTCTTTTCTATGCAATCCGACAGTCACCGCAGTATATCTGGTGTCAGCGTCTTAACTGTTTACACAACGAAAAAAATCAAGTCTGCACTTTACGTATAAAATTATATAAGAGCTTAAACTCACTGCTTTACATTGCAGTTTTGTCCAGCGGATTTGGGGCAGAGCTTTACTGTATCGATGAGCAATCAGGCCAAGCATACAGTTCTGTTGCAATCAAACAGCTTTTTAAACGTAGGGAAATGAATTATATTCTTTCAAAGTTAAATAAACATTTACACTTCTATGTTCTATGTTATGGGTATGGTTTCCGCACTTATTCCTTAAGGTGGACCATTGTGCGTGGGCCATGGCGGCCGTTGGGGGTTTATTCCAACCAGCCCACCTCCCTCAAGAAGTTGACTAAATCACCTGGTTTGTACAGAACCTCCGTGTAAGATCTGGGTGACCCGAGGGTTTCGGTTCTAGTTTGGGTGACGCCCGCGCATTCAAAGAGCACGTGCGCGACGGTTTCTTCAGCCTCCATGCACGCTCTGCATAGAGGACTGTCCGTTATGCCTATTGTGTGGAAGTGTTTGTTCAGCGAGCAGTGTCCTGTGATGGTCCCCGCCACCAGACGCAGGTCATTCCTGAACATTGTAAACATTTACACTTGTGTACGTATATATGCTACTGTGAATGTCCAAAGCGCAGTGTATGTTGAATGTTCGTTATCTGCATTATGAACAAAATTAAGATGACTAATCACGACTTAGAAAAAATATCCATAAAATTAAGTCACAAATTCTTACACAATAAAACATAAATTGATATTTCAATTTATTGGTGTACATAACATTTAAAGAAAAAAAGAATTGGACAGAAGTTGCTTACAAATTAAAAGTAAAATTTTGATGTAAATTAAGCAATAAAATATAAAAGAGCCAAGGTAGTAAGTCATGGTTAATCAATTTTTTTTTTGACACAAGAATCTGTGACAAAGCAGTAAAAAGATTCTGAAGAGTACAAAAATACAAATAAGTATTTAACATACTTTGAGTATTTACTACATATACCTCCACTTTATCGAATAATCTTAAGAATTGAAGAACCCTATAATTAATTAAACCCCATGCCCTTAACACATCTTAAATGTGGAACACGTCTTAGGGCCTTTGTTAAAATGTAATATAATGATGTTTTGTTTCTATATTATATTTGATACTATTATAGTGAATAGGGTTTGATGCCAGTTTTTGCGCCTCTTGACAGTCGTTATATATAATAACTTTTCCTGGGTCGTCTATTTGATTTCGAAAGTTGATGATTCGATTTTTATTATATCGAACACCGTGTTCGATATAATAAAAATCGAATCATCAACTTTCGAAATCAAATAGGGGGACCCACTTTTCCTACCTTGCCACTAACTTCTTGCAAGAATTTGCGCAAAAAGATAACTTCTCTGGTTACGGCACCCAGAGACATATACTCCGCCTCTGCTGAAGATAACGCAACCGTTGGTTGTTTCTTTGACTCCCATGAAATTGGTCTTTCAGCCAGTTTCACAAAATAACGGCGGTTAATTGTGCAGTTGGCCCAATCGGCATCAGCGTATCTAGAAATATATTCGCCAGCCTTCCTGTAGACAATGGAATAATCTATAATACGCGCTTCGCTGCTGTCTAGTGCGTTTTGTCATAAGTCATATTAAACTGACTCAAGTGACTGGTAGCAAACGCGATATCTGGCCTAGTATTAACAGCGAGGTACATCAGGCAGCCGATTAAGTTCTGATAAGGATAATCAGGATTCTCATCAGTTCCAGGTTCCAACTTACTACTCGCTAAAGGAGTATCAAAGGTTTTACACTGTTGCATATTAAAACGTTTTAATAAATCAAGTATAAAAGTTTTTTGGTTTATTTCAACTATCCCACTATCATACTTTACATTTAGACATAGGAAATAATTAAAATTTCCCAGATCTTTTATACCGAAAAAATTTCTCAAGTCATGTTTGACTTTGTCATACGTCATGTCAACTTTGTGCAACAAGACAATGTCATCGACATGCACAACTAGTATAAGTAGTTCAGAAGAACCAAAAAGTTTCGTATATGACTGAGGAGGTTCTACTGAAACCCAAACTTATAAGCGTTTCATTGAGCTTTTTATTCCAAGCTCGCGAAGCCTGCTTCAACCCATAGATGGATTTCTTCAGAAGAAAAACTTTTTCATTTTCTTGTGTAAATCCAAGAGGCTGTTGGATGAAAACTTTTTCCTCTAAATCGCCGTGAAGAAATGCTGTATCCACGTCCAATGCTTCAGCTTATATTCGTTCTCAACCGCAAAAGCAAACAGCATTCGTAATGATGAATTCCTCACCACAGGAGGTTTCATAATAATCCACTACTTCCTCCTGGCTGTAGCCCTTGGCAACAAGTCGTGCTTTATACTTTACAGGATTTCCTAAAGCTTTTCGTTTCAATTTTTAGACCTATTTACAAGGAATAATTTTCTTATTTTCAAGTCTGTTGACTATAATCCAAGTTTTTCTTTATATTAACGAATCATACTCGTCTTGCATCCCAGCAATACCACTATCTTTATCTTCTGCGTGCATGGCTTCTGAGTAGCTAGATGGATCTTCATTTATTAACTCTTCCGTACAGGTCTTGTACAACAAGAAATCTGGTTATGATAAATGATAAATGATTTTTATTTCTGTAAGTAGGTTTGTACAAACACTTTTACACGTCAATCACAATTTTAAAACTAGATGAGGTCGGCGTTTCCTATCTGACTACTCTGAGAAGAAAGGCCGAAACAAACTCGTCTCTTTTAAAGTCCAGACATAATCTTGGTCAGATCATGTGAAGACCATGTAGATTGGTGTCTGAAATGGACTTTTGAGGAAAGAACCACACAGATTGAGTGGACCTGTCCAGTCAGTGCAAGCATTTGTCAATAATCGTGCAGCTCAACTTCAATTTTAAGGAGCTCAACGATTTGACGAACAGTACCAAAGAAAGGACATTTGGTTAGGCCGCATAAATTGCTCAAACTGCCAGACCATGATTAATTAAAACTAAGGAAAAATGTATACTAAAAAAGAAAAGAAACAAAGATCCACATAGTCTTCACATTCACAATAATTAAAATAATATAATACTTTACAAAGTAAACATTCATGTCACTGTATAAGGTAATAATAAAATAAAAAGTTACTAATTATAACAGAATTCAATAAGTTAAAAAATAACAAAATTGGAGAAATTGGAGCAGCTCAATCCCAAGCCTTTTTGTCCTCAATGTAATCTTTAATGGTATAATACGCTTTTTGGCACAACTTACGTTTAATAAATGTTTTAAATTTATTAAGGCTTAGATCTTGTACGTGGCTTGGAAGCTTATTGTAGAAGCGTATACATTAACATCTAAAGGAGCCACCTATTTTCTTGAGCCTTGTTGTAGGTATAACAAATTTGTGTTTGTTCCTAGTATTTATATTATGGATATCACTGTATTTTTTAAACAATTTAATATTTTTGTGGGCGTATAAAAGATTTTCAAAAATATACTGAGAAGGCACAGTCATTACATTTATCTCCTTAAATTTATCTCTGAGTGAGTATCTCGGACTTAATTTATAAATTGATCGAACAGCTCTTTTCTGCAAAACAAAGATAGTCTGTATGTCGACGGCATTTCCCCACAACAGAATACCGTACGATATTACACTATGAAAATAGCTAAAGTACACTAAACGGCTGTCTCTATGTCAGTTAAATTACGAATTTTTCTAACAGCGTATGCTGCGGAGCTTAGTTTTTTTGACAATTTATCTATATGTGGGCCCCACTGAAGCTTAGCATCCAAAGTTAATAAGCCCAAGAAAACTGTGCTATCTTCGGGATTCAATTCTTCGCCCTTTATCAACACATTAGTTTTCACCTGCCTAACGTGAGGTAGCGTAAACTTAATGCATTTGGTTTTTTTTTCATTAAGAAGTAAATTGTTAACATTAAACCAGTGAACTACTTTTGAGATCGCGCTATTTACATCGTCAGTAACCAGCTGCTGACGTTTAAGTTTAAACAAAAGCGAAGTGTCATCTGCAAACAACACTATCTCATGATTATCCTTTATGAGGTAAGGCAAGTCATTAATATAAATAAGAAACAAGAAAGGACCAAGAATTGAGCCCTGTGGGACTCCCATTGTTACTATAGATCCGGGAGATCTTTTCCCATTAACGTCAACGCTCTGAATCCTATTACTTAAGTATGAAGTAAGAAGATCCAGAGCGGTTTCTTCCGCTCTCTCATTGGATAGCGACGTTCTTCCACTAACTCACCGAGAACACTGTTGCTTTGTACTACTTCTACATCTGCAGCGTCATGAAAATTATCAGGGGAAATGTATGGACTATGTGAATGTTCAACAGCATTGCAAGGATCAGCGTTCAATTGTAATGGAACTACCATTTCTTCTTGGCTATTAGAAGATGCTGAATTTTCTTTTAAACTTTTAAAATGTAATTTTTTTAATACTACGTCTCACGATTTAACTAAGCGACGTGGTGATTCAGAACTACGAAAAAGTAATTATGGATATCATCAGTATATCCTACGAAAATGTGCTCCGTAGATTTGACATCCAGCTTCATAGGGAACATGAACCATCCTCGACAGCCAAAAACTCTTAAATGTTATAGTTTTGGTTTATTCCCATACCACATTTCAAAAGGAGTTTTATTTTCGAGGGCACGATGAGGAGACCTTTTTTTTTCAAATAAGCAGCAGCTTGCACTGCATGTTGCCAATATACTTTGGAAAGTTTACCTTCAGTAAGCATACAGCGCGCCTTTTCAACTAGTGTGCGATTTATACGTTCAGCTACGCCATTAGATTGCGGGCTATAAGGAGCTGTAGTTTCATACTTAATTCCTTTTGAAGTCAAATAATCTCTCATACCTTGGTTCACAAACTAAGTCCCGTTATCTGTTCTGAAAATATTAATTTTAACATTCTTCTGCCTTTCAACTGCATTCTGAAATTTGTCTTTGTCTCACAAAACTTGTCTTTTATTTGAGTTTTCGACGAGATAAAAAACGGAAAAATCGCTCTCGAAAAATCATCAATAAAACTAAAAGATATTTGTTTCCTTGAAAAGAATCGTGTGTGTAAAAAAATGTTTACATGGTTCATTGTCTACCTTATCGTAAGACACACCTATAGCCTCACCTTTTCTAAGCTTATCCATACCTATACGGCATAGGTGTCCACGTCTATGCCAAAGTCTGCAACCTGGCGTATTAGAGGCAAATGTACAGCCCACTACTTACAGAACCACGTAAAATAGCTTTTCCAGTACAAGAAAAATGTTCATAAAAAATACAACCATTTTTATCAAAAACAAAGAGTAAATTGCAATTCAGGTCAGGCACGGCAACAACACCAGTCATGGTGCCTTCTATACAATCTTTAGTACAAAAAGAAATATTACCTATACCTTTGCAATTTATCTTCTTTCCTTCTGCAACCGTTACAGAATCATTATTACCTGCTTCATTATTCAACCTTACGTTCTCCAGGTAATCAATATTATGGCACATGTGATTGGTCGCTCCAGTATCAATGAAAAAAGTGCAATTTTTACGTGCTTATCCTTCTCGCCCTTCTTTATAGGACAATCGGGCCTTTCGTGACCAGGCTCACCGCATCAATAGCATTTTATTATTCTCTTCTTCTTATTATTTTTGGAAGAAATTTTACCTTGAGATGATTTCAGGGCGGTAGTTGTCGGTTTGTTATCCAGAGTTTGAACGTCTACAGTTTTTGAGAACTCATTTAATAGCTTACTTTTCACCAATTCATTTGTAATCTTTTGGTTTTCCAGAGCCTAAGGGATCGTAGCGAGGTCCTAAACCTCCAAGCATAATGCCTGCTAAACTTTCGTCATCAATTTACTTCCCGATATCAGCTAAATCCTGGGATGTAGCTACGATTTTGCTTATGTATCTATATAGCCTGCGCTCTAGGGCCAATTTTCTGCCCATTCCCTTATCTTCAAAAGCATCTTTAAGAGAATCCCGTGCTTGCTTGACAGTCTCAACGCTCCGAGCATGTGCGATTGCGCCTCCGTCGATCGTCAAACAGATCGTGGTTAAGCTCTCTGATCCCTTTTATTTGCTCAGAAGGCTTTTCACCTGAGTAGCAGCTTTCTATGTCTTCCCATAAAACCTCATGCATCAAATACTTACGCATTTTGAATTTCCACATACCATAGCCGGCTCTTTCACACAATGGTTTTATTGAGTTCAACGACATACCAGCAAGTCCACACGACATTTTACTACTTTCTCACTTCGTGCTGATAGCGGATGATGTAACTTTTTTTCTATTTATTTTTTGACACATAAAACAATGACAAAGCAATAAAAGATTATGAAGAGTACAAAAATACAAATAAGTAATTAACATACTTTGAGTATTTACTACAAATTTAAACAAAGCAAGTCAAGTCTTCAATAAAATAAAATACAATATAAAATACAAATTAAATGATGGGCATCAACTTATCACTTATAATTCAAATACCTTCATAATTGTAAATGGCTGGCTAAACGATAATTACCA
Source organism: Lithophane leautieri (assembly GCA_949152455.1). Taxonomy (NCBI): domain Eukaryota; kingdom Metazoa; phylum Arthropoda; class Insecta; order Lepidoptera; family Noctuidae; genus Lithophane; species Lithophane leautieri. Next base: position 13,478,328 of record OX424458.1, on the reverse strand, counting down.
AGTATTTTTTTCGAATACCACCCTAGGAGTCATGAAATATGTCCAGGTTTGAATTTAAGTTTTTGTTGAGCTTATTGTAATAGTTAATAGTTTTTATTAGCGGACCATGGGCACCGTTTTTGGTACGACAGAATGGAGGACAAAATGTGTTAGTTAGGACAGCGCGGGGTCTTGTGTTTTATGGCAACCAAGAAGTAGGTAACATTCAATCATTCACTTACAAAACTAAATAACGTTTGGTGTAATTTTGCTAAGAACTGTAGAGGTCGGACAGGCTTTCCTTAGTAAAAAGTATGTATTATGTATATAGTAATTACTGAATGAAGGAGTCCCGCCAATTCCTTTACACAAATAGACGACCCCGACATTAGGTCGGCAAGAATTCAATGGGGAAAATCGATATGTCACATTTATCGGTGGAAAATTCATGAACTATCATTTGGTTATCATTTTGTATACCTTAAGTAAGTACTTTTCGAAGCATTTGTTGATTCAAATTTATTAATGTTTGAAGCGAATTATAGTTGATACGTCTACGTCTCGCTTCGTATGTACCTACGAGTAGTTATGTCGTATTACAAAACAACACTAAGACAGGAAAATGGTTTTGTTTATTAGTAGTCGGTAGGTGGGTTATGTTGTAGTGGAGAGTTAGTGGGTGCAGTGGTCGGGCGCTAGCGTGGGAGCGGGCGCGGGCAGCGGCGCGGCGCGGGTAGCGGCCGGCCGCGCCGCCGCGCCGGCAGTCGGTCGAGCACGGTCGCGCGTCGTGGTGCTCCCTGCCGCATAACACAATATCAACCCACACATTTACTGAACCCAAACAGAAAGTAAACTTGCACGCATTTACGCTCACATTATGACATGAATCATCACCGATAGATACATTAGATAAAAAACACGCGTAGGTATATACTATGTCGATCTAGATATTATAAAATGAATAGGTACACTGTTAATTTACGTACATTCAAACAAATATAACTTTAAAACTGTGTGATATTTTAGGGAGTGTTATTTCGCAACGTATCAACATTTGACAAATTAAATTATTTCAGTATTGTAATAATTGCCTACCGATAGGTTGTTTTGTAATTGTTTATGACTTTTAAACCAACGTTTTTCAAATAATCATTCATACCAGAAGTAATATTATTTGTATGTATGTATTATTTAATTTAAATAACGTGCATTATTTAAGTGGAGCCGGACCTCTAAAGGTACAACGAAACCTTTATTTTTGTTAAAAATAGAACACAATTGTAATCACAATTGTGAATGTAATAGCATTCAGTATTTCTTATTTATTTTACCTCGAAGTGTCACATACATTTACTTTGAAGCTTTTAAGCAAATTAGCATCTAATTGAATATAACAAAATTACCGCGTCGCGAAACATGCGATCAAATGTGGGTTAATATATTATTTAATATACACATCATTGGTAAAGGATTTGGAAAGTATAATTTCTGAAAATAGTTAATACTCATCAACATGGCAGTCGCTCAAACATTGTTTTACCATTAAAATTCAAAACCTAGTATGTAGGATCTTGAAGTTAAGAGCTATTTACAATAGATAAATATTTTTATAATGTCGCAAACTGTTAATTTTTACGAGTTACGAAGGATTAAAAAAAAACAGTCAGTTTTTCCGACGGTTTTTTTGAAAGAAATACATCTTGTAATTGTAGCGAACTAGCGACACACCGCGCTCAACACAAAACGTTGCGCGTTGCTCTGTAAATCAGATCTCTTCGAAAGTAAAGTACCTATCTACGTAAAACTGTACAGTACTAAAACTATTTAGCTGCTATACAAGTTTAATTATAATCTACACTATCTGAAAAAATAGTGCAATTAAACCAATCAAATATTATATTGGTAATTATTTATACCTGTAACAGAACTTATATACAATTATACACACATTTTATGCTAAATGAACCCTGATTCAAGACTTGATTTGAAGATATTTTGACACTAAGTTGTTCTAGAAATAGTTTTGTAGCCAATAAGAAAGAAAAATGGTTTTTAACCCGGCGCAGTGTAAAGGTGATGGTTCGCGAGGCAACAAAGACCGGAGACGGAGACGGAAGACAGAGACAGGAGACAGAGACCCACACCATTACTGGTCATCAGGTTTTGTAAAGGAGCCCGTTTGCGAGCGAGACCAAGACAGGAGACTGAGACGCGAGACGGTTTCCGTCCCAGACCAGTAGTATCGCGCATCTCGCTCGAAAAGCCGAAAATACGTCCTGAACATATTGTCATCAAAAAATGAATGGTTCTTCACCAATAATAAAAACGATCCTTCTTGGCCTCTAGTTATATATGATTCATTGATAGGCTAGTTGTTAACTTTTTTAATAATAATATAAATCATCGTCTCCTTCTTCCTGCAACAGTATATTGATAACTTGATTAGATTTATTATTTTCAACAATACAATTGACTCCAACGACTGAATCGACAATATCGTTACTGGTTGAAAAGTTTTTACTTTTTGGTATCGGTTTCAGCCCACAGTACACCAGCGTCTACTGTCTCTGTCTTGTGTCTCGGTCTCCGGTCTTGTTCTGTCTGTTCTGTCGCCGCGCGAACCGCCACCTTTACAGGTTCGTTACTAAAACTATATTGTCAGTGGTAGAAGAAATAACTTATAACGGGCAGGGCTAGAAACAGTCCCTTGTGCATTTATCATAAAAAATATAACTGGAGATTGTGCCGATTAAGTTATTGAAAATATTTTTCTATTTAGGAATCACTAGACCTGTTGTGCTATTCTGTAAAAATCTCACCGTGAAAACTTAGGTGAAGTGATCTTGGAGTGAACTGACACTGCCGTTAGCATCAGTACGTATATCGATATCTACTGATGCTAAAGCAGTGCCAGTAACTTTAAGCTATGACATTTTCTTTGGCAAAATAACTATGATCAAGAGACTCCTCGCTCACTTCGCCTAGGTTTTCACGGTGAGATGGTTACAGAATAGCAATGCTGAATTGGTACTAACTGAAGGAATAGTGCATACAAATTTTTCTCATTCAATTACTTAAAATAAGAGAAAATTCTCTCATCAGCGGACTGATAAAAATGCCACCTCGGCCGGCACAGTTAACAGTTTTCTGATTAGTGAATTCAGCAAGAAACGTAGCATTGGTGAACTTATATAAATATTTGTGAAATATGAAAGTATCCTACTTTTCATTCATTCTGGAAATGAGACATCCGGAGACTGTATTTTGGGGTGTTTGAAGAACAAATTTATTTAATAAAAATATCGAGGTAGTCCGGGTTCTTTCGTTTCTTGTTTAAGAACTTCGTAATTAATAACGTTTTATGCAAGAAAAGTGCCGGTAGCAACGACTTTCCAAGTCTGTGAGAATTGTCCCAATGTTTTTATAATTGTAACGTTCTTTAGCATATTATAACATCCATTAACAACACTAGGTATATACAATATACAATACACATATTTACACCTATCTAATTTAAATATATATATTATTAATACTATGTATACATAGTATTAATAACTTTTTCGTTTGGATGTCTTTGTGTTTCTGTGCTAGGAATGTTTTAACTGTAAATATGACTTTTGACTCTTCTTGCAATGTTTATGTCATGTGTGTGCTGAAAATATATATTGTGCCTTCCTTCTGATATTTTTCTTCTCTTCTACTGTATTTCAATCATTGGATTTGATCTTGTGGACATATAAGATGGCAGCCGTCAGCAGATATAGCTCATACAATTGCTTGACAGGCTGGGATAGCTATGACAAGATACCGAGGTAAATATTAAACATTAGTTTTTATACCTACTCAGGCATTTAAATTTTAGACCTAATTATCGCTTAACTACCGAATAGGTACTTGACTAATAAAACAATGATTAAATGCGTGTACCAAAAAGATCTACAGCACGATACCTACAGTTATATGTATAGCAGTATTTTTGCATGGCAATGGGCCAACGGGGAGGTTAATGAAACATAATTTGCACACGCAGAATAAATTCGTGACAATGCTGAAAGCTGAAACTGATCAGGTGTAGATAAGTTTTTGAGGCGGCCTCATGCGTCGTGTTGTTCCCAATGTATTGAATAACTTCATAACCAACGCAACATGCGCTGGCGCGGCCGACTTCAGCTGGTCCAGGCATCCCGCGGGCAGTCTAATTCTGAATTCGTGCTTATTGATATTTTTTCCTACAATAGTGGGATGGGTCGATTAGTGGATGCTTCAGAAATTAAATTTGCATTCGTAGTGATTTTTTCGGAAAGATTTTAATTTAAAAAAAAAAAACGATAAATGGCAATCGAAACCTCGGCCTGGGTGTCCTTAGTTACAACTTTTTTTGATTTTCGACGAATATTGCGCTTGTCCAAAATCACTCCCGCTTCTTGTGAGACTTCCGAGACTGTCACGGATTAGAGAAGTCTCACAAGAAGCGGGAACTTCAATTTTTTTATCCCGATATTCCCACGCGATGTAGTCTTATGCGGGGTAAACCGCGGGGCGCAGCTAGTAGTGTATAATTCAAACATTCGAAACTAGAATTTTAAATCGGGGCTTTACAGCTGAAGTGGAAAACATTTTAACTAACTTTAGGAGGGCACCGTAGGTATTACGGGCATAGATCCTAAGTGGCATAGTCACCCAATCGCCTTTTTGATCTTTATTCAAAGTTAAAGATTTCTAATGAGATCTTTACATCCAAATACCTCGGCAATGTGACACAAGCACCATATCTCAGTTTTTTTTTTTTGTGTCCTCCATGTTCCATATATACTTATCCTACCAGTCATCGTGTGTCGCAACATTGCAGAAAGATCAAAATGGCGATGGGGTGACTATGCCAGCTTGCATAGATTTTTATTTAAGTAAAACCCTTTTCATTTAATTGATATTTTAACCGTTTGCGATATAAATCGAATGTGTTATTATATCTACCGGGCAAGAATTGGCTCCCAGAAAATTGAAAGAAGAGTATGGGTAGAAGCAGTCTGGAAAGAAAGAAGTGCATTTTGGGAATACCATTCCCTTTGCTACGGTTTAAAGAACGAGGGACAATAAAAATAATTTTAAGACTAGTTACCCTACTCTTTGAAAAACCTTCTTAGAGGCTTTGTCTCTGTCAAGTATTTAATCAAGTGCTACGGTGGCGACTATTGTTATAGTATGTTCGCCAGTACGATTACTCATTCCAAATACCTGAATAATAAGCTTAACATCAATTTATTTGCTTAGGTTATCATAATTGACAAAGTAATGGCATTTTTATGTAAATTCGTTGTTCGTAATGAAGTAACCTCGTTCGTAGGATTACTTTATATTGTTAAATATTACATGGCAAATTTTATATTAGGATAAATAATTCATCAAAATAGGTGTTAGGAGACGACTGCAAAACTGAGGCCTTAATAACCGCTTTGATTTGAAAGGAGCACCCCGGCGCGAGGCCGTAGATGTCGCGCCAACCCTCAACGGTGATACGATACGACCTACGTCGTACGAAAGCTTGGGGCTCACTTTATTTGATTCTATGGCAAGCAATTCCAAATCAAGCGCGAAAATAGTAGTATGGCACACAATAAGTCGGATAGTTTCAAGATTATTTTTCTATATGAACAAACACTCCAACAGAGATATCAGGCCTATATAATGTATATGAAAGCTTATGGTGTGATGAATGAAATAAAGAGCACCCCATAAACTAATACTTCACTTAAAAAGGCGACGATACATTATTTTTGCGCTTTATTTGAACTTAACTGTTACAGAATGAACGAAGAACGTTTTATATCCTTCCATAATTATGATATAAGCCTTATCTCTGTTGGAGCGTTTGTTTTTAAAATATCTATATGTCGGAGATTGAGGATTAAGATCCTTTTGCTACAACGTCGCCCAAAAATTGAACTTTTACTATGATTGAAGGGGGGCTTCATTGCGCGCCATCTATGCGAACAATGGCACTCTCTGCTGCCTGGGTGGAGTCGGGGAAGCGGTTCAGTCGTGATGGCTACGGTGTGGATTAAACAGTCGGACATGCGCTGTTGGAGTTGTCATAGGACGGACAGAACGCTTCATTCAATCAAAACGAACCTGCCAAGTTCGCTCTGTTTGGTAATGTAATATTGTGAAAAGTTAATCGAAGTAATATTACCTATTGCAATCCAATACCATCTTTGGCCTGTCCCAAAGAATAAGGAAACGTCCACGATTCCACATTAAGAACCGCCCTACAGAGTTGAGATCTATATGTCATTTGATAGGTTATAGGTGCTTTTCATTTTATTCAATGAATGGTAATTGAGTGCATTTTAAATAAATTATAAGATCACGATAAACTTTGAGTGAGCGTTGATGAAAGTATCTCGCTATTTCTATTTGCACCACTAGCTGTGAAGTTTGCAATCACCTCGGTATTCTCGTTTTCTTCATCGTCATCATTGGGCTGATACTCTTCATCACTTCCACCACGAAATGCTTCTTCATGTGAAATAACGCAATAATTCCTATACCTATCTTATAATAGCCATTTTCGACGTAAATATTCTTCGTCTTTCGTCCATGAGTCACAAAAGAAGACATTGAGTATGTTGAAAGAGACGATTTTATTAGAGAAGCACAAGTACAATTAACTTGTGGGGAAATTTCTACAGAGATATTCTTATACAAAGTCGCTCTTTTCACGTGTACTTTTTAAAATGTAAATAGTTTGTACATACGAGTATTATATAGTTTATTTGCCGAACTGTTGCTAGAGGTACAGGTACAGGTGATACACAAAGTCACTCTTTTTACGTGTTAAAAATAAAATTAAGATATAGATTGTTTACATTATATGCCTAGTTTATTTGGCGAACTAAAGGGTTACATATTTAAATTTTAGTAGTTCGGTGCTTTGTTAGAACCGAACTATCGCAACTAAAAGTTTCAGTAGTTCGGTCAACCGGACTAACAACCGAACTACTGCTACTAGAGGAATAAAATAACCAAAATAAGAAAAACTCATTGCCTTATTGTAAAACTGTTTTTCATAGCAAAATGGCAAAACCGAAACCCTCATAATTTAGTAACGTCTGTCTGTCTGTTTCTCCGTCCATCCGGAAGTCAAAAAGCTATTTTACTCGGCCTCATTTACGGAGACGCGGGGCGTGGCGCGTTGCATTGATTGGCGCGGCCTGCACTGAATTCAAATATATGGCGTTTTATGAGTGCGTTTACGGAGAAGATTTTACACGCGTTTGCTTGAAGTAGAGCGTTTTTTGCGGCCTTGCCCGCCCATGGCATCGACGCGTCACACGTGGCGTTTATCGCGGCGGCACACGCAGCGGCAATTCTCGATGAAGCGATACCCGCGGCGGAACCTTCGGCCAGTCTTATTTGGAAATCGCACAACGCAGACGTAGTCACAGTCGCAATGGAGTACGATATGATCGACTTTGCAAGTTGCAATTTGCGACACGTGCGCTCCCATCTCTCGCTAACCTAAAACTAGTCGGTTTGATTGAGTGCGCGTGCACCACAGCGATTTCCACCGCGCGCTTCGCTACACGCTTGAAGATTCGCCGCGTGCGCAGCAGTGGGAACTGCCACTCTTCCCGTCTCGCATCTGTATGAACAACATCGTATAATTTTGTGTTTACGCGTGTGAAGAAAAAACGTCCGACGCGCCGCGAGACGTCATGCTGCAAGCGATGCGCGACGCCCCGCGTCTCCGTAAATGAGGCCTTAGACTATTGGAACTCAAAATTAAAAGCATTTATTAAATTAAACCAATTAAAGGCACTTTAGAATTGTCAAGGAGTCGATCAGTCAAACAAATGAGCCTAGTGGCCCATCCCAAAGAGGAGAAGGTTCCTATTGAGAAGAACGCCATGGACGCTATAGCGATGAAAATTTGAAAGAAGGTGTATTCTATGTACCGCTAAACAATGGTGTAGAGAATTACGATTAGAAGAACCATGGATGGCACTCATTTTTAGGTGCAATGCAATAAGAGTTGTAACAAATTTTTAAACTTAGTATAGCGTGTCAAATGCGTTAAGCGCTAAACATATAACATTGTTCTGTTTGTCGATCGATTGAAGATGATAGAGACAAAATGGTGTGAATCAGTATGTGAGTTAAGGTACTTATTTTTGTACAGGAATAGAGCTCGTAACGCAACCACAAACATAACTTTTATTTTTCACCGCAGTACAATTTACACGTATGTGTTCCACAACGGCTGCCCATACTGGCGGACGAACGAAAACTTTACGATGTCAATTCATCCCACCACTCATTAGTGCTAAGTGTTAATGAAAATGCTGACCAACAAGAACAAATAAATCAACTAAAATACTTTAACAAACTAATAAATTAATATTTCAAGATTTTTTATACGAATTAACGAATAAGTCATTAAAAACATTTGAAACGAATAAATTCATGAGTGCATGACTTCCTGACACATCAATTGACTTTGTATAAACAATATTTATTAAAATACTATACAACCTTACATTATAGAATGTAGAAAGATTGGCATAACAATAATAAATTATGTTCTAGATACCGACTATATATCTACTAATAAATCCTATCACATAATTTAATTCATTTATTATTGGTAAACTTTAATTTTATAAACCCTAGACTGTATCACATTTAGTGATGTGCCGCTACCATTTTACCATTACCAGTATTTCACCATACGGGAATATTCCCAGTTAGTTTTTATTGTTACCGGTAATATTCCCTAAAGCTGGTAATATTGTTTCATAATGTCTTGTTGATTTATTTAAGTAATATTTGTTTAAATTGCGCACGTGCAGCTGTTGCTAGCTCACTTTTCGCACCGCTTAAAATAAACTAAAAACTCTTATAATTTTATAACTTTTCATTCTGAAAGCTCCGAAAAGAAGACTGATTTTCCTTAAAAAAATTATATGTTTAACTGTGACTGTGATTATTTAAAAAGGTACAGTTGTAAATCATAACAGAAAACTATGATAGACTTATAAGTAGCTTGATATAGGAACAATCAGAAAATACCCAGAAAGTTACTGTATGGGAAGTTACTCAGTAAGTTTCTAGAAACTTACTCGGTAAGTTACTAGTAATATTGGGAAAATAGGATCTAAAATAAAAAAAATTGGTTTCATTTAGACTAGAAGTGGTAGAAGTCTTATCGGAATACTCATAACAGCAAAAACATATATAAGAAAAACAATATTTTCCCCTATGTTACCCTAAATTACCATTTTTGTAGAATGTTACTGGTAACGCTACTGGGAAAATACTCGACTGGAGTAAGTTACCGGTAACGGCACATCACTTATCACATTGAACAAAAACTTTTCTTCAAGCACATTCTAATTAACTACAATGGTTTTTGGTACGCAGGTGTACTGCGCTTGCATTAGCTAGTGTCACCTGCTTATTCACGCTTTTGATGGCACGATCTATTGATTGTGAATCTTTTTTAAACCATGTCAAGGAGGTTGAAAGCAATCGATGCAGGCATAGCTCATTGAATATACTGTTGTCTTGCTATCGTGACGTTGGATTTTAATATATAATCAGGAGTAGTGGTCGTCAAAGATATTTTACAACAACGGGTTTTAGTGGTGTCCAAATATGTACCAATAGTGATTAGTACATTATTTGGTCTCCCTGATCAACCCTTTAATTAACTAGTTAATTATTCCTTTAATAAACTCCCTGCAAATCCATTAATGTGCAACATAGAACTGACAAGTAGGTAGAAAAACTTTCTTCCCGTGACACCTTTACTTACCCTGAAATCCGAGTGAAGTTTTAGAAAATGTCTCAAACGTCTAAAAATATGGAGCGCTCGTCACATCAAAGGCACGAGTAGATAAGTGTGAAGTAAGACATGAACAACGCTTATACAAAGTAAATTGCGAAGATCAATGTTTTTATAAGTTATAAGATAGTTAATTATTTGCCTCGTGACCGTTAGCGCGGTTATATTTCCCAAGAAATGGAGTACAAAAATATTTCTCTGTTGCAAATTCAGAAATATCACAAAATATTACACATTTTTGTAAAAAATATTCTAATCTAATCTACAGATTTCATTCAGCATTTACGACTAGCATAGACATTATACGTCTATGGCATTTACATATAAAAATAATGAGTAGCCAGACAGAATATAAAAAACCGGCCAAGTGCGTTTCGGACCACGCAGGGACGGGTTCCGTAGTCAGGATGAATATTGACTCATTAATAACATAGATTTTATTGACAGAAAAAATAAGTAGTATTTGATAGTCTGAAAAAAACTATCAAAAAGAGTAATTTTGCGGTTGTAACCAAAAACATCCCATATGACACAAGCTATTGACTTAAATAAAAAAGTCGCTTCGAAACATGAACATCATGGAATCCAACTATAACCAACATGCTTATGTGCTTTTTTTTCGTTATTTCACTAGACCATTGTTTAGCGGTACACCATTCCAATTATCATTGATATAGTGCCAAAAGTCTCCGAGTACAACGGCTTTGTGTCACCAAGACGGACGGACAGACGGACATGATGAAATTATAAGTGTTCCGTTTTTGCCATTTCGCTGCGGAATCATAAATAGGTAGCTAGGTAGAATATTTAAAAAAAAAACGTGCACTCAGTTTGTCAAATTACAGAGGCTTTAAAATTAAGCTCGTTTTCGCAGGTCGGTCGCTACGCAGCAATATTTTTTTTAGGGTACCTCCCTTATTCGTTAAATTGGGATGATTTGTGGGGTGTCGTTGGATGGGCTGTACAAAAATATTGCGGGTTTGTGTACACCATTTTTCTATTCAGAGATCCATTTGCTAAATATTAGGCTTTTAAAGTGGTAATTTTTGTTAGAATCAAGTGTCTCTTGCGAACTAAATGGTTGTTTTTGAATATGTGAAAACAATTCACGGTAGTCCTACTATAATATTATAAATGTGAAAGTTTGTGTGTTTGGATGTTTGTTCCTCAATCACGCAAAAACGGCTGAACGGATTTGGATGAAATTTGGCAAACAGATAGTTTATAACCTGGATTAACACATAGGATACTTTTTATCCCGGTAGTAGGTTCCCATGGGTTAATTTTAGACATCTACACGGGCGAAGCCGCTGTCAAAAGTTCGTTTCATATAAATCTGTCCGACTTGGTTAATGATGAACCTTTATAGATTGAAAAGACCCTTAAGGAAAACCAGGAAGACCGACAGGTATTCAATAAAGTCATATTTCACCGGTCTTCTTACTTCAAATACTATAAGATTTATTTTCAGTACATCGAACATACATAATAGTCTTACATACTATGCCTCAGTAATAATTCAGTAATATGAATTAGAACTTGAAACAAAACATACCTATATACAAAGTCGAGTTATTAGAATTGACATTGCAAAGTTGAAAATTGTTTATTTTATTTTAATGATGAATCTATATACAAGGCAAGGTTGACTGAGATATCAACGCACAGCCTAAACCGCTGGTCCTAGAGACATGAAATTAGGAGGGTGTGTTCTTCATGAAGAGTAAGGTTCCACTAAGGAACGATTTTTCGGAATTCCACCGCTAAGTGGGTGAAACCGGGGGATTTCGTTAATATTAAAAATCTTATTCCTTGAGTTAATAGACTTGAAACTTGGCACGAATACTTATCTAAGTAAATTATAAAGTTTATCATTTTTAGTTTTTATAAACTACCCCCTAAACGAAGATTGGGGGGTGTCAAAGTTTGTATAGAAGAATTTTAACGTGCTGTCCGATTAACTCGAAACTCATTATTTAAACTTAAAACCAAAAATAAAGAATGATGTGTATTCAGGTTTTTAAAAATGTACCATTAACGGGGTGAAAATGGGTAGTCTACGTCACAGCTCAAACCACTGAAAGGATTGGGCTGAAATTTGGCACACAGATAGTTATTAGGACGTAGGAATCCACTAAGAAAGGGTTTTTGGAAAGTCGCCCTTATTCCTTTAGTTATTAAACTTGAAACTTGGCAATACTTGCCACAGTAAATAATAAAGATTGTCACTTTTAGTTTTTTAAGCAATCCTTCACATAGACGAATAACGGGGTGGCAAAGTAAGTAAGTAAAAATTTTTACGCGCTGTCGGTTTAACTCAAAACTCTGTACGGTAGGTACTAATACTTAAAACAAAAAAATGTTAAGTACGTGTTTCAGGGTTTTGTAAGTTAACAACTGACTTAACTTGAATAATACCTTCATTATGTAATGATACAATAATATTTAAACCACCGACTAAATAATTATTATCATTATGTTGTAGCAGCCCGCAGATATGTTTTTCATTAATAAAAAAACGGAAATATTGCCCGTGTTGCGGAAAATGGGATACATAATAAAATAGTAACTAAGTCAAAACTGTACATTGAATACTTTGAAAATAAGTAATTAGTACGAGGTGTGGGAATGAGTCTGATGCCGAAAATATATTTTTAAGTATTTTTGTCCGTTGGTCTGTTTATTTGGATGTTTGTTCCGGATTGGCGCAAAAACGGCCCAACGGATATGGATGAAAGGCACACAGATAGTTTATAACCTGCACCCTAATTGCGTAATACACGATCCACAATCTGAATCAGTTTGAAACAAATTTCTAATCAATTGCTTCATAAGTTTGAAAAAAAAATCTGGTCCACAACGTAAATAACGCTATGAATGTTGTTGAACTGTCAAAATGAAAGATTAGTCTTAATCGGTTACGAAAATAAGTTACGCAATTAGATAACTGGATTATTATATAGGGTGCTTTCAATCCCAGGCGGTAGTAAGTTCCCGTGGGATTTTTCCGACATCCACTCGGGCGAAGCCGCGGGCAAAAGCTAGTAGGATATATAACGCAGTTAAAAGGAAAACTATCACAGCTAAGTAGGCTTTACAAGTTAACGATTAATAGTCGACCAACTTACATTTGCAGTTGGAATACATTCCAATAGCAATTTGTACTTGAAATAAATGCATTCTAACTACAGAACCCTTCATTGAGCACCGATCGACATGCATTTGGCCCGTTTTTAAGTTTTTTATACTACTGGTTGAGAAAAAAGGTTAACTTAGCCCAGAAAAATAAGATTTTGTGTGCGTAAAAAGTTCTAGTGAAGATTTCTTACCGGGATTATCTTTATTTGGCATAAGAAATTCTGTGTGAAAGTCCATTACATTAACAAGTGCGAATAAAAATAACTGTCAAAGACCTCGAAAATCAGTGTTTTGCAAATAATTCGTAAAGTATTAGTTTTTCATGAATTTGTGTTTAGGTCAAGGGTATCGTATTACTTACCAGTTACTAGGTTGTGGAGGTCAGATAGGCAGTCGCTCCATGTAAAAGACTGGTTTTCAGCTGCCTCCAGTTAGACTGGAAGCCGACCCTAACATAGTTGGGAAGAGGCTAGGCAGGCAGATTGATTGTGGTCTATTTCGTTATTTACTTAATTTTGCGAAGTGTGTGACAAAAGCATATCTGCTTCCTCCGACCATTGCAGCCTATAGTTAATGTTAGATTATTTTCAAGTGAAGTCTTATCCAGCATATCTTAGCACAGAGCAACATTACTCTCCTTCAGGAGCAGACGGGAATATGAGACCTATATCAAAGAGTTAATAAATACAACATGCCAATTTCATCAATGATCAAAAAGGTCGCTACCTTAAGAAATTCCACTGACCCATTTGCTTATAACTAATTGGCCAACCTTTACGAACGAGTGGCTTGCGACCATATAATAGACAATAATGGCACTTGAAAGAGCAGGATTAGATTGTCATTGGGGGGTTGAATTTGCTTTAAGTGCTTCACGATTATTTATTGACCCAGTTATTTAAGACTACCATATATTATAAACTCGGCATACCCGCTGTGTTTATATGGAGGATATTAAATAAAAGCTCCAGTTTTATGCAACAAATGGTTTCCTTCTTCTATGTTAAAATACCTCGCAACTGTGCACATCATCAAAAATAGTTCTTCTTTGCAAACAGACTTTACATGAAATATTCGTAAAGTTTTGTTAATATTACGGTTTTGACGATAGCCCCACACAATCTCAGGACAAAAACTACGTTGAAACAGTTTTATATGAAAATAACTTCCGACAGCGGCTTCGCCCGCGTGATCTCTTTATAAATTATCGCCTACTAGCTTTTGCCCGCGGCTTCGCCCGCGTTGATGTTGGAAATTATCCCACGGCAACTTACATCTGCGATAAAAAAGAATCCTGTGTCCTTCCTAACCCAGGTCATGGTCTACCCATGTGCCAAACATCCAAATCCGTTCATTCGCATTAGCCTGAAAGCGTTGCAAACAAACTCACTTAAGCATTCATAGTTAGGATGATAAAATAGCATTCTACTAGTGATTTTTTTTTAAATCGGTTTAGTTGTTTTTGAGTTTATTCATTATAAACAAAAATACAAATCTTTTCTGTTTATAATTAGTGTAGATTAATAAAAACACGCGACCACTCGCCGCGTTTAAGTTTAACTGAAGATAAAAAATTACGAACATTATAATATCCAGATTTTTTCTTTCAAGGTGTTAAAGATACACTATAGAAAACTCCGTTTCGCTTAATACCCCCGATTGGATCTAACGAGACGTTGAAGTTTGTGTAACGCCGCAACGAAGTTGTACAAAGTTCACCTACCTACATTATTATGCGGTCCGACAAAAAACATTACAATATGAATGGCAAAATCTTTATTTTAATTTTTTTTTAAACGGAACCTATAACTTATCACTTTTTTTTGTATGACACACAGGCTTTTCTCGAGATCTATGCAACGAGGAATCTGAATTTTGGTATAATCTTGATGGCACACAGATCGCCACACAAAGACCAAAATAGTTTTTTTAAATATTTATTTAGGGTCAGTTCGATCTTACGAAATAAAGTTTTATTAACATCGTTTAAAAGAGGTATTTTTGTAAGGATTCTAAAAGAATAAGTTTTATAATTTTTGGTTTAGCAGCTTCCAAAATATAGCTCGTAAAGTGGCTCTTATTGAACCACTTTAAGGTTCATAATACAGTATATTAAACACGAGTGCTGTTTAATTTATATTACCGCACTAGTGCGGTAATGTGCGCCACTGAAAACTATTTTCTAGTATGGAATTCGGCAGTATAGAGTTAGTAAATACTATCATGGCAGCATGGAATTAGTATATAGAGTCTGGCCAACGAAAGTTGATGCTGAAAACACGTAAAAAGAACAAGACTGTTTGTCCCTACACATAGTGCGATAATTCGTGTTGATAATTGGAAGTTAATTTCAATTAGATAAAATAAAAGGATGATGCCTATTTTGTTACCATCCTCCATACCATAGCCATGTGTAATCGTTTGATAGCTCTTTTTAAACTGAATAGAAGTTACTATGGCGCCTAATTCGAAATCCTTGTTCGTTTGGAGTTATACTGTACCATATATTATGTTAGTTTTAGCAATACCCAAGTAAGGTATTTTTTTAGCTCCTCCTTATTTCACTGCCCTTTTGAGCATCATTAGAGAGGTGTCGACATCACACACTACTCAGTAACCGACCATGGGTTGACTACTTCCTCCCTTTCGTTCTAACAACGACTGCAAAATAACAGTAATTTTCCTATAAAACCTTCATTTACACCAATGTTTAATATGGTTTCAAAAAGTCAGTCGATCGTTTGTATCGTGTGTGACTGCGGCTGTTTAGGAATTCACACTCGACTCCGGTTACAGATCTTTTTAGTTTGAATAGTAGAAGAGCTTTTAGGTTTCAGGCAAGCAATTTGGATTTTCCGAGTTATCACACGGAAACAAAATAGGTATCTATTTGGAAAATACTTGGCAAGATTTTTCGGTAGCGTGCAAAGGTACGAATATCCAAGTTTAAACAGAAAGTGTACTGGAGATGTACCTACCTGATTACGGGATTAGTGAATCCAGTCTTGACATGTAATAGCTACCAAATACTATTGTTAGGGCCGTTGAAGGTCGCTCTCAACTACAATTTGGAGTGCGAGTAAACTTCGTTCGGAATATTGCTATCTCTGTTTGACAAGGGAAGCGGTGCACTGACAAGGGAAGCGGTGCACAGCCGTGTGTGCGTGCGTGTGTGAGTGGAGAGATAGATATTATTAGCTGTACAGGCTGTAGGTTCTTACCATTCATTCTTTCTTATCGAGTATTATTAGTATTTAGGTATGTTCATTATTTGCTTTATTTTTGTTGACTAATTTAGGGAATCGTTAGTGAATGTACAAACTAAGATCATGAACTTTAACCTCTTACCGTGTTTGACATACGGATGCCAGACGTGGAAATTTACGGCCAAAGCCAAGCACAATATCACCACCTGCCAGCGAGGACTAGAGCGAAGTATGCTCAGGATAAGAAGACTAGACAAAATAAGACACAAAAATAAAATCAATAACTAAATCCACTAAGGCCTTGTGCTATGCGAAAAACAAAAATGGAAATGGGCAGGGCACGTAGCGAGGCTAACGGACCAGAGATGGACAGTAAAAGTTACTCTGTGGAGAGGCCCACCAAGAAAAAGAACCAGAGGAAGACCACTGACACGTTGGGAAGACGAGCTTAGTAGAACAGCCGGCTCAAACTGGAGCCTAATAGCACAAGACCGAGACAAATGGGCATCTTTGGAGGAGGCCTTCACCCAAACTGGAGTTCTTGCAGAAGTAGAACTAGAAAATACTAAGATAACTAACAATTAAAATTAAGCTAACATAAACTAAACCACTAAAACATACTTATTAAAAAATATTGCAAAATTGTGTACAAGCAAGGAATAAAAGGCCGACCCCAACATGATTGGGAAAAGGCTAGGCAGATGATGATTTTATTATTTATTTATTTATTTAGTGAATGTACAGACTAGTAATGCATTTTTTGGAAATTTCTTTACCATGCCAATATCTCAACATATTAGGTTACTAGCTGCACCCCGCGGTTTTACCCGCGTACGTCTCGATCCCTTGGAAATACAGGGATGAAAAGTTCCGTAAAAATCCTATGTCCTATTCCAGGTCATGGTCTACCCATGTGCTAAATTTCATCTGAATCCGTTCAGCCGTTTTAGCGTGAAAGCGTAACAAACAAATCAACAAACAAACTCACTTTTGCATCTATAATATTACTAGCTTCCGCCCGCGTGGTATGTCGATGAAACGTCCCTATGTCCTGCCTCAGGATGTCATCTATCTCCTTGCCAAATTTTATCGAAATCCGTTCAGTGCTTTAGGCGTAAAAAGGTAACATACAGACTTACAGACAGACAAACCGACAGACAGTTACTTTCAATTTATAATATTAGTATATGGATTATATAAATATAAATATAGTTAGGATCTCGAGATCTACGCCTTGTAGAGAAAATCTAGTAAGCAGATAGGTACTTACGTCATTTATATAAGGTACACATAGTTATCGAGCGTGGCCTTGGGAATCGATAGCCGAACGGGCGGCGCTAAAGTTGACACACGCACGGCGCGTAAATAAATTATTGGGATATATTTCTTATTATTGTTAGGGTTCCGTACCCAAAGGGTAAAACGGGACCCTATTACTAAGGCTGTGTCCGTCTGTCCACGGCTTAGCTCAGAGACTGTTGGTACTAGGAAGCTGTAATTTGTTCTCCCATACATTCTGTATGAGAGAAACTACGGAACCCTTCATTGTGCGTGGTTCGACATGCACATGGCCAGTTTTTTTATTTATTCCTCAACTTTAAAAAAATTAAAGTAATAAAAACTAAAACCCAAGTATGACAAAAAAAGTCAATCAACTAAAAAGGTATAAACAAGACACCACAGACAGACAAATAAAAAATCCGGAGTTACACGTGTTAGGGCATAAATCGAACATTTAACGCCATTTTTAATTTAATGTGACGTCACATAGCCCATAACCAGCGGACAATCAAGACGCTTTCAATGATACCTCATTTGTCAAATTTTTATGAGTCCTTTAAAAGATATGAGGGAACAGATGAACATACATACATACCGGTCAAAATCATAACCCTACTTTTTACTTGGCCGTAGTCGGGTAAAAAACTAAGGCTTTTCTTTCTTATTTCAGTAAGTACTTACATATTTCTTTTACCGAAATTTCAAATATTGTTATGAATACAAGTCAAATAATAAAAGTGTACATTAGGAAAGTATTAGTAAAAGACAAAACATTTATTTAGGTTCTTACTCCAGAGATAGTGACAATTCATAATTTAAAAATATGAGTCGGAGAGTATATATGGGTGACCATTATCGACTGAACGAATTACTTACAAAATATACAATTATGGTTATCAGAGTACATAATTATGTAGTCTCAAAGATCCACACAAAACACGCAGATTTATAGAATTTGGCTTGTTACCTATGTAATCTGCAGTACCATTACATAAGATGATAATCAACCGTAATCAAACGGCAAGAACTTTTATTATACCTATGTGTATGCGTAGACGCAGGTGCACCCCTATTCCCTCACTTTCAAAATCATATTATGCGTAAACAAACATACAAAAAAGATCCAACTTTCACAAATCTACAACAAACGGTCAGTCAAGTCTATCGACGCACCGCCTATAGCTATTTATATATACGACGCGGGAGGAGAGTTGTGGTCACGCGAACGAATTATCGTTCTACCTGCGAGCCGAGTGCTTGGCACTAAAAGTGTATAAACTACAACGACTTTGAACTTTTCATTTTAGTTTTATCAATGTAATTTATGTATGTAATAGGAATTTCACAAAAAAATTCGATCAAAAACCGGACCGAGGCCGAGGCCAAAAAGCCGCACTTAGCCAGACACATCCGGTCATATGGTCACCCTACCCTGAGTACGCTGGACAAACCTCACAGTTCTATCACATCACTCATCAATAATCACATCGCTCGGTCACATGAGTAAAGAAACGGAACAGTGATATTACAACGCTTCATATAAAACCGCGCTAAGATAGGTACACTACCACAAGCTTGAGGTGGCGGCATAGACTATTATTCGGCTTCGTCGCGTACGGAGAGAAACCGGCTTATACCGGCTCGGCCAGTACTCACAGAGAGCGCGCGAAGTATACATATATAGTTCGCGTTATCACGACAATGTAGCCTAAGCATGACGAAATTGGGTCACAGCATAATGAACTTTATGTCAATTGTGTACCTGTACACACGGCTGCACATCAAGCTATACTTTTCCAATTTATGCTGATCTCGCAATGTATCGGATTTCCGTGCATTGCGAGGTCAGCTTATACTGGAAATGTATAGCTTGATGTGTAGCCGTGTGTACACGTTCAAACTACAAAACTAAGGCTCTTTAAACACATAAGTACGAGTAGGTACCTAGACCTACCTACCGATCAATATAAGTATGAAGCGGATTAGATCTAAATGTTATCTAGAGATAGATAGGTACATAAATACTAATTTATACAAAACTAGCTGCCCGCCCCGGCTTCACACGGGTAGCACTAAGTACTTACTACTACGGCGCACCTACCTACCCTACCTGCCTACCCTACATACCTACCCTACCTACGTACCTACCTACATACCTGACTTCCTACATACCTGACTACCTACCCTACCCTACCTACCTACCCTACCAGGAACGGGATAAAAAGTATCCTATGTCCGTCTCCTGGTTCTAAGCTACCTCCCCACCAATTTTCAGCCAAATCGGTTCAGGAGTTTCGGAGCCTATTCAATGCAAACAAACAATCAAATCTTTCCTCTTTATAATATTTGTATATATTAAATTCACATTTTGTAAAACAATAATCTTTATTTCAAATTATTGAGTGACAGAGACGTCAACCGTCAACGCGACCGACGTCGCCACTTGGTGGCCAGTACATATCAGTCCTCCGCCGCCATTCCTGGTTGACCTACCCCCGGAGCTAGAAGCAGCTGTTCCAGGTGTCTACGCCACATGACGCCGCCGTCCGTCTGCAGTTCATAATGAAGCCTGCCTAGGCGACGCACTATCGTGCCGAACTCCCATCTTCGTCTCTGGTCGGAGTAGGCTCTAGCCTGGACTCGATCACCTACGGAGTAAGCCCTGGTGGGAGGCGGTGTGTTGTTTGGGTTGAACGTCTTCGGGGCAGATGAGTCTCTAAACATTAAATGCAACTTTGTTCTCACCTCCCGACTAAACATCAATTCATAGGGGGTCTGTCCGTTCAGGGTTGGTGTGCGTCTGAGCCGGGTCTTTAGGACAAGGAGCTTAACTGTAAGATCGCCTCTCTCCATTGCGCGTAGTGCTTTCTTAATGGTTTGCACGTAACGTTCAACCTGACCGTTAGTGGCTGGGTGGTACGGGGCTGACGTCATGTGTGTTACACCGCAGCTGGAAAGGTAGTTCTTGAATTCTTAAGACACAAACTGCCGTGCGTTGTCCGAAACTAGTGTGTATAGTGTGCCAAATGTGCGGAATAATTCTTTCAACTTAACTTGGTGCGTTGTTATTGGAAAGACTTCCTCCACCCACTTTGAAAAAGCATCCACGACTATTAGAAGTTGATGTCCTAAAATAGGACTATTAGAAGTTTGTCTTTAGGATAATACATTTCTCTTCGAAATCGTACCTGGTTTCTATCGCTTGGTCTAGTTGTACGTCAGGAGTTTCTAATTCTATGTTATACTGTATTTCTTGAAATTTCTATAATGTTTCTTGAAGCGATTGAAGTCTTGACTCTGTTTCTTCATATGGTAGCGTTTCTTGACTGTTCAGGTAATTTTCTAGTTTAGTAATTATGCCACGCAATGAGGCACGGGTTTTCTTCAGTTTTTTAATATCATTAGTCGACATCCTCGTCGCCAATTTATTAAATTCACATTTTGTAAGCAATAATCTTTATTTCAAATTATTGAATTACAGAGACGTCAACCGTCAACGCGACCGACGTCGCCACTTGGTGGCCAGTACATATCAGTATAGACAAAATATACTTAGGCAGGTACTTACCAACCAGCTTAAAACTTAGACTAAGAAAAAAAATTCTTTATTTTCTTGGACTGAGTAAGTAAACAATTCTACTAAAAAGGGTACTTACGTAGGTAACTTATGAAGATATAATAGGTATATCATTGGGTAATACTTACTGAGAGATAAGTAAGTACATTTTTATGGTGTACATAATAAAGAATATTCTATCTATCTATATCCCAACTCCCAACGTTCGGAGTACATGTCTTCAACCAAATCAAAATCGTAAATAATATTCCAAGTCCGTAAACAAAACAAAGCTACACCGACAAAAAACATCCCGAAAGAATCCCACCCAAACGTTAGTGTGTCTGTCGGAGCGATACACACAGCTACCGTGTGCTGTACGACCCCGCACACATTGACATACGCGTGAAGCGATAGCAATACTAGCTATTGAAATTTTATGAGAAATTTGGATGTGTTCCGTAATTCCAAAAATGATGAATGAAAACTTATTTTTTTCCAATTCTTTTTCGATAATTTGTAACTTGATAATATAGGCTATGTTTCTGCTGAAACAATATTGTTGTTTATAATACAGAAAAAACTATTTGAAAACATGTCATTTACGCTGTAAAAACGTTCGAAATTCAATTCGCTACAACTTTAAGTAGCTTTTTTGGAAAAAGAAAGATATAGGAACCTAGATAAATACTATCTCAATCCGAATAACAACACAATATGGTGGAAATATGCTCAAATTGCAAATGATTTTGGTATTACGTTTGTATGGAGAATTCATTGTTCACCACATTCTTAAGTAATAATGATAACAAAAGTACATACATGCTTACCTGGAAGACGCACTGTATACACAGGTACTGCGTACTCATATAATATCAATTAATTGTTTGGTACTTAGGGTACTCCAGGCATGCGGGATTTATCGCATGTCTTACGAGTATTTCTTAGCGATGCCCTATTAGACGATGTATGATTTTTTATTTATTAAAATGGATGAATCTTTTTCATTTAAGTATGATAAATGATAAATAATTTTTATTTCTGTAAGTAGGTTTGTACAAACACTTTTAAACGTCAATCACATTTTTAAAACTAGATGAGGTCGGCGTTTCCTATCTGACTACTCTGAGAAGAAAGGCCGAAACAAACTCAGAGGTCACAGTCTCTTTTAAAGTCCAGACATAATCTTGGTCAGATCATGTGAAGACCATGTAGATTGGTGTCTGAAATGGACTTTTGAGGAAAGAACCACACAGATTGAGTGGACCTGTCCAGTCAGTGCAAGCATTTATCAATAATCGTGCAGCTCAACTCCAATTTTAAGGATCTCAACGATTTGACGAACAGTACCAAAGAAAGGACATTTGGTTAGGCCGCATAAATTACTCAAACTGCCAGACCATGATTAATTAAAACTAAGGAAAAATTAATACTAAAAAAGAAAAGAAAGAAAGTTCCACATAGTCTTCACATTCACAATAATTAAAATAATATAATACTTTACAAAGTAAACATTCATGTCACTGTATAAATATATGTTAATAATAAAATAAAAAGTCACTAAAAATAACAAAATTAGAGAAATTGGAGCAGCTCAATCCCAAGCCTTTTTGTCCTCAATGTAATCTTTAATGGTATAATACGCTTTTTGGCACAACTTACGTTTAATAAATGTTTTAAATTTATTAAGGCTTAGATCTTGTACGTGGCTTGGAAGCTTATTGTAAAAGCGTATACATTGACATCTGAAGGAGCCACCTATTTTCTTGAGCCTTGTTGTAGGTATAACAAATTTGTGTTTGTTCCTAGAATTTATATTATGGATATCACTGTATTTTTTAAACAATTTAATATTTTTGTGGGCATATAAAAGATTTTCAAAAATATACTGAGAAGGCACAGTCATTACATTTATCTCCTTAAATTTCTCTCTGAGTGAGTATCTCGGACTTAATTTAAAAATTGATCGAACAGCTCTTTTCTGCAAAACAAAGATAGTCTGAATGTCGGCGGCATTTCCCCACAACAGAATACCGTACGACATTACACTATGAAAATAGCTAAAGTACACTAAACGGGCTGTCTCTATGTCAGTTAAATTACGAATTTTTCTAACAGCGTATGCTGCGGAGCTTAGTTTTTTTGACAATTTATCTATATGTGGGCCCAGTATTCTTGGGCTTAACTTTGGATGCTAAGCTGCATCCAAAGTTAAGCCCAAGAATACTGTGCTATCTTCGGGATTCAATTCTTCGCCCTTTATCAACACATTAGTTTTCACCTGCCTAACGTGAGGTAGCGTAAACTTAATGCATTTGGTTTTTTTTTCAATAAGAAGTAAATTGTTAACATTAAACCAGTGAACTACTTTTGAGATCGCGCTATTTACATCGTCAGTAACCAGCTGCTGACGTTTAAGTTTAACAAAAGCGAAGTGTCATCTGCAAACAACACTATCTCATGATTATCCTTTATGAGGTAAGGCAAGTCATTAATATAAATAAGAAACAAGAAAGGACCAAGAATTGAGCCCTGTGGGACTCCCATTGTTACTCTATAGTAGTCTCTATAGTCCCGGATCTATATCCGGGAGATCTTTTCCCATTAACGTCAACGCTCTGAATCCTATTACTTAAGTATGAAGTAAGAAGATCCAAAGCGGTGTTCCGGATTCCGTAGTGGCGGAGTTTCCTGATTAACGTTTCATGAAGAACGCAATCGAATGCCTTAGACAAATCACAAAAGATGCCCAAGGCATTGCATTTATCTTCCCATGCATTATAAATATGTCCTAAAAGTTCAACACAACATCAGTAGTTGAACGACCCCTAGTGAAACCGAACTGTTTGCTATGTAACAATTTATGTCTATTAAAAAATCTTTGCAATTGTTCTAAAATTAACTTCTCAAAAATTTTACTAAAGGTAGGTAGTACTGAAATAGGTCTATAATTTGTGGGGTCTGATGTACTACCTGATTTAAATAAAGGTATTATTTTACTATTTTTCATAAGGTCAGGAAACTGCCCGCAGTCGATACAATTATTAAAAATAAGAGCTAAAGTAGGTGCTACAATGTCAATAATAGACTTGGCAACTTCTACAGAATTACCCCACAGATCTGCAGTCTTTTTTACATTTAAAGTGTGAAAGGTTTTAATTATGTCTCTACAGGTAATATGTTCAAAATGGAATTCCGAATCGCAAACATTAACATTTTCCTTAAGCAAAGACTCAGCAACAGAAGGTGATGAGTTTAGGGATTTAGTAGTTGAAACGGGAATATCTGAAAAGAAATTCTCAAAGGCCTCGGCGACTTGTGAGTCTGATTTTATTATGTTGTCATTAATAGACAGGCTGTAGTCAGTATTTCGGTTAGTAGACCTTCCCGTTTCACTATTAATAATATTCCAAGTCGTTTTAATTACATTATTACTGTTTTTAATCTTCGAACTCAAATAACGAGACTTGGCCGTACAACAAACTTTTTTAAATAATTTTGAATAATTTTTAACATATATTTATAAGTCCTTTCACTGTACAGCTCATAAAGCCGTGTTCTACTTTTATGAATACCAATGGTAGCCCAATCACTGAAAGATGCGTTACTATTGACCGAGATAGTCTTGGGAATAAAGGTGGAATTAAATTGTTTACAGTATAAATTAAAAAAATCATCATATAGATGATTAGGATCAGCATGATTTGACAAAACTGGTAATTTATTAATTAGTTTTTCTTTAAAAACTTCCAAGTGACTTGCAGTTTTGGGGTTAAATGTGATATCCTTTTTATCCACTTTGTTGTTTTGGATTGGGATAGTAACCCTTTGCCCGCAATTATCAGAATCTAGTAAATTTATAATTTCTTTGTAGCTTGGTATAACATCTGTATAAATATTATCTAGGCAAAATGGTTCGTGGCTAATTAATAATAGACGCACGGGTACAGTTTCTGAGGTCAGTCCGTGGATGAGTGACCATCCATTACTTACCAAGACCTCGAAATGCACATTAAGCTGTTTGTCCCGGTTTTCATTTTTAGATCTTTGACAGTAGTTACGGGTAATCAGAAGCTCGAAAGTCTAACAACCAGTCTTATCAAGGGGTATCGTGTTTAGATAGGCAATCGATCCATGTAAAATACCGATATTCAACTGCATCTAGTTAGATTGTAAGATGACCCTTACATAGTTGGGAAATGGCTAGGCAGATGATGAATGAACAACATAACATCACGCCTGTAATCTCCGAAGGGTTAGGCAGAGGTGTACCTATTTTAATAATTAATAGCAAGCGTCATAAAAGATCGTGATTAGATGATCGATCACTACGAAATGTGACCAGGGTACTTATGGGAAAAGTTTTTTTTTCGATTTCTGACTTTTCTAGTAGGTACTCTAACCTCAGTTGGTCCAAATGAGTGTTTGAATCCGCAGCACAAAACAGCATTGATTGTCATCATAAAAATAAAATGCCAGAGTTAACGTTTTTCTAGCCGACTGTACCATCTTTCCAAAATCTGTGAATGCAGTTAGCAATTACTCAAGAAGTTAAGGACAGTCTCCTAAGAACATTTTTATGTAGCTAAGTTAGTTTCCCTTGCTGCCTCGTCTCAAATTCCACCCTGCATTACTCCGATCGGACAAGGAATCAGAATTCTTGTACTAAATCTGAATACCTTTCTAATGATATATCATTTGTTCCTATTGGAGCTGGTACCAGCTTCCATACATTTCGTGGAATCATCCTTTCAAGTATCAAAACTTCTTATCGCACTATGTACAGGGATAAAAAATGTTGTTTTTTTATAATTTCGTGCGTATTTTCAGGATCAACTTTCGTTGGCCAGACTCTAAATCCTACTATCATGGCACCATGGAATTAGTATGCTACTGTGTAAATAAATTAAATATGACAACTTAACATCGCCGCGTAGAAAAAAACAAAACCAGCACGCCATTTTCCATAAATATTTGTTAACGTTTTCGTTGTGTGGTTTATTATTATCAAAAATACAAAAAAGTATTATCACCAACCGACGCGACAACTTTTGAAAAGTTAAAAAAAACTTATAGCCAGTACCTGGCAACAAAAATCAGTTTAACTATTCAAACTTTACCACTACTGTATCCTGGCAACCGATGTACCATAAATATGTTCTGGTCTGCCATAGATAGTAGATACTTCACATCCCCGGAACTTTTTAAAAGAATATTATAGAACATATTCTTTAATACTAATGCTGAACTTAAATTATGCAGCCTAGGACCGAACAGTGGTTTGGTTAACTTATCAGCCAACTGCTGCTCCGAAGGAACATGCGTTACGTCGAAGTCTCCGTTGCTAACACATTCTCTTAAAAAGAAATGTTTCAGCTTGATATGTTTGGCGCGCTTGTGATATTCATACTTTGGGTTGCGCGCAAGTTTTACAGCCAATTCATTGTCCAGGTTCAATACTGGTTTCTCAATTTTAATCAAGTTGTTAATAAGGCGATTTAACCATAGAATCTCTTGTGCAGATTCGCTTGCTGCTATAATCTCTGCTTCAGTCGAGGAGATGGAGACTGTCGTTTGCTTCTGGCTTCTCCAGCTACTACGAGGGCGGCATTGAAAATTTCGGGAATCAAGGAAGTGACACAACATTACTATTTAAAAATGTATTTATTGCTTTTCGAAGTATTCTCCGCGAAATTTGACACATTTTTCCATACGATGGAACCAATCATTGAAGCAACCATTCCATTCGGAAGTTGGGGTCTCCAAAATGGCCGTTTTGTAGGCGTCCACAGCTTCTTCAGGTGATGAAAATCTCTGTCCACGCAATTTATTCTTTATTTTAGGGAAAGTATAGAAATCATTAGGGCTTAGGTCGGGGCTGTACGGCGGATGGTCTAATAATTCTGTTTTCTTGCTCTAAAAACTCTTTTGTTCCGTGCGCGGTGTGAGAACTCGCATTGTCGTGATGGAGGATGATGCGGCGGTTGCAGTTCTCTTTACGGAGTTCAGAAACGACCTGTGGCAAACAAATGCTAGCATACCATTCTGCATTAACCGTTCTTTGTCCCTCAAGAGGAATAGTCGTAACATGGCCGGTTTTGGAAACAAACGTGGCCACCATTTTTTTGTAACACTCCGTGAACGAACAATTTTTGTTGGCTTTAACTCATTTTCGAACACCCAAACTCGTGACTGGTTTTTTGTTTCGGGTTCGTACGCGTATATCCAGGATTCGTCACCTGATACGATGTTGTATACAGCATTTGAGGATCCTGCGTGGAATCTTTCGAGAGTTCTGACGCACCAAGTAACGCGAGCCGCTTTTTGCTCTTCACAGAGCGAATGCGGTATCCATCGGGAAAACAACTTTTTTACACCTAATTGTTCAAGCAAGATTATTTGTATTTGACTCATGCCAATGTCTAAAGTTGCCTGAATTTCGCGGTATGTTACATGTCGATCTTCCACAATCAGCTTACGCACAGCATCAACGTTTTCTTGGGTGACTGCAGTTTTTGGACGACCTTGACGGGGATCATCACTGAGTTTGACACGTCCACGTTGAAATTCAGCAAACCAGCGATAAATTGACGTTTTGGATGGGGCTTCATCACCAAATGCAGAAATCATCCGGTCAACACACTGTTTTTGTGTTAAACCACTTCGAAAGTCATAATAAATCATCGCTCTTGAATTTTCTCGAGTCAATTCCATTTTCTCAACGACTAAACAAGTTTGACAAAACCTTGTGACAAGACCGAGAATCTTTTTATAAATAAATAAATGGTATTCGATTTTTAAAACCAAGGAGTTTTCAATTAAAAATATTTTAATATGACAGGAACAGTGGAAATATTCCATTCTCGATACTTTTAGTGCAGCCCTCGTAGCAGCTTCAGAGAATAAGCACATCATTTCAGATGTCGACCTTCCAGTAGCTCCTGCATGATTTGAGTCGCTGTAGCAGACTATCCGTGGAGGCGACATTTCTGTATATGTTTGCCCATTCTGTTAGGTAGTCCGTCTCAAGAACCGGAAGATGCATTTTATCAACATGATATCTTTCTTAGTAAATGCTCCAAAGTTTCGAGATGCGACACCCAGAGCATATGAAGTCTTGTGCCTACTGATAAATATGCCAAAGCACCCACGGCTTGTCTATATGGGAAATTAGTACTTATTGACATTCACTTCCTCTGCTGTCTCATTTTCTTTGATGATTGTCGTTGTTGCTGGTTTGCAATTTGACATTCTATATTTTTCTAACACTTTCTTCGTGTAGGCCTTTTGACGTAGTGAAATTTTCTTGTCCTTGCGGACATTAATTTCCTTTCCAAGGAAGTATGTCGCAGGTTTCGTAGTTATCTTAAACCTTGTCTGCAATTCGTCTATAAAAATCAGAATTTCTTAATAATTCGGCAATGCAGGTGTTCCAGCAGCGCGGTGCTTGTTTCAGCCCATAGAGACTGCGTTTCAACATCGAACTAATGTAGTTTTAGATTTTCTCGAGCAGCTATGGCAAGCAATGCTCATACAGTGCTCAGATGAACCACTGGATTGACTGTTTTATCATAATCAACTCCAGCTTGTTGGGAGTAACCTTTGATAACCTTTCTGGCTTTATACCTATCGACGGTACCATCAGGATTCATTGTTACTTTATACACCCATTTGCAAGGGAGGGCTTTTCGTCCTTTGGGTAAATCAACCAGATCCCAGGTTTGGTTGTCTATAAGTTATTTCATTGGGCATGGCATCTCGCAATTTTGCTTTGTAAGGAGATTCCATCACTTCTTTGAAGCTTTTAGGCTCTTTAGGCTTTTGAAGATTTTAGATTTCTTCAGCTGGTGCCAAAATAAAATCATCGTAGCGCTTAGGAGCTGTGATTTTTGACGTGTCTCTCAAAGACACCATTTGAACGGTCGCATTTTCTTCAGCATCAGAGTCTCTCAAAGTCCTCGTTTGAATGGTCGCATTTTCTTCAGCATTAGCATCATGTTCATCATCATTGACGTCGGTAAAAGAGCCGGAAAGAAATTCGTATTCACTTTCATAATTTTCTGCTTCAATTTGTCGAACGTCTTCGGTGCTATCGACGATAGTGATTATAAGTTCAGATCTCGCCTGTCGTGATATCGCCTTCTTTATCAACCACCGCAGCATCATTCTCGATGTATTTCCATAACTTGTATCGTACGAGAATAGCTTCAGCCTGTATGACCCAAGTATCGTAGTTCTCTCTAGTTAGAGAGTCAGTTTTAGTGCTCGACATTTCGGGTAGGTACTCAAAACTTATTATTTCGTACACGGTCTGCTACCATGTTAAATAAAATAAAGAAATACAATGTTTTGGTAATACTGAAACATAGACTGTGGTTTATTTAATTTATACATGACAAAAATTCAAATGATACCACTACTTTATCCTGGCAACCGATGTACCATAAATATGTCCTGGTTTGCCATAGATAGTAGATACTTCACAAAGTCTAATTTTAATGGAAATTTATCCGTGCAACTATAATAAAATTCAACATGTATTTGATAACTATGACACACTTTCCCCAACAAAATAATGTAATAAAGTATTTTTCTTCTATTAAAGTCGACAATGAGTAGCAATATAGTAATAACACCACAAACATTCAATGTAAAGTAGGTTGCCAAGACTCATATGGCCTAACTCTACAAACGTTACATCTTGATCAAAATGCACGGCGAGTCGACCGGCCGGATTGTTAAACCTGCCGTACTTCTCAATACGGTTAGGATATATTTCATTGAAAAGATCTCGTTTAGTCTTGTTTGTCGTCCTAAATGTGACATCAAAACTTCATTCTCGACATAAGTTAACTAATTAATAAACAGTAACATCTAAAAATCATTATTATTATATTAACATAACATAACATCACGCCTGAATCCCTAAAGGGTACGCAGGCATGTATTGAAGAACTACATTTCGGCTAGTGGTATTTTTATCTTCTATCTACAAATATAAAAAAATTTACAAATCCAGAGTCACACGTAATCTGTTCGATTTATGCTCTAACACGTGTGACTCCGGATTTTTTATTTGTCTGTCTGTGGTGTCTGTCTGGTTTATACTCGTACCTTTTTAGCCGTAGTTGGCATTTAGGTTTTATTACTTAAATTTTTTTTTATTCTTTTTGGGTTAATATCTATATATTTTTGAAATGAGCTCATTAAGCCCTTTCATTTGGTACCCAACATGGTACGATTAAACAATTTATTTTTTTAGTTCCTGACTTTATGTCCTCTACAGGCGCCATTTTTTATTTAATGTGACTTCACATAGCCTATAACCAGCGGACGATCAAGACGCTTCCCTCATTTGTCAAATTGTGATGAGTGGTTTAGAAGATAGGAGGGAACAGATGACATACTTACATACATACATACAAACCGGTCAAAATCATAACCCTCCTTTTTACTTCGCCGTAGTCGGGTAAAAACAAAGTTGTTTATTCGTGTCTCTGTTTGTGTGTGCTTAGTTTTTCTAAACCATTGTTAGCTTCTAATTCTTCACCATGATTTAGTGAATTTATTCCGGAAGGTTTATGGGATATGTTGTAAAAATTTACGTTTCAATGCAAACAATTAATAATGAAAGTTCATTATAATTACTTAGGTAGGTACTTAACTAATTAAACGTATTAATTAACGCATTTTTGTTTAATAATTTAGAAACAACACCACCCGGTGGGGATTATTTTCCAAAAATCCCCACTAGGCTGAGTTAATTAAACTAGTGGGGATTTCTGGAAAAAAAAGTAACAATCCCCACTGGTGGGGATTTGTCGGTGGGGATTTCTGGAATAAATCAAAAATACAATATTAT
The DNA here is from genome assembly GCA_949152455.1 of Lithophane leautieri. Classification (NCBI taxonomy): domain Eukaryota; kingdom Metazoa; phylum Arthropoda; class Insecta; order Lepidoptera; family Noctuidae; genus Lithophane; species Lithophane leautieri. Next base: position 13,447,459 of record OX424458.1, on the reverse strand, counting down.
GTAACTTTGACATAGCACAGAAATCTCGATGTTTTTATATGTCGCCAAATCAGTCCAGACGACATATGAAAGCAACACATTTACTTGACGTAATCGACCTGTTAAATAGGGATTAAACAGCGGAGGGGTGAATGCGTACCACACTCACAATTCCAATACCATTCATATGTCCGTAGATATAATATATAAGTATGTATTTGTTTTTTAACAAACCCGTAACGGATCTGATCCCATAACTTCATAACAAATCTGATCAAACTGCCACATTTGTTAAGATGTGTAGTTAGGACTAAACCGACGAAGTTTTGCGCGGCAGTACTGCACGGCATATCCGAGACACGCCGCGCGCACTTCAGTTGGAATTAAAACTAAAATGAAAGCGGTTGCGTGTGTCGTAGCTCTGCTTGCTGAATCATAATAGTGCTGATCATATTTTTTTTCCTTGACGCTATGAATTACCCGTAATACAGTAATTTTTACGGCAGGCCAGAAACGATTCCACAGACTGCTCCGTGTCGGAACCTTAATTTGTCTGAGCAACCCACTCTTGGTCGGTTTTGTTTTTCTTCAAATCTACGTTAAAAAAAAGCCAGCTTTAAAACTTAATTGAAACTCGCTCTATTCGGGGTGAAATGACGCATGATCATGCAGGTGTTCTTGTTATATATAATACGGAAACAATATTTTGTTTCGAGGCATAGGTCACGATATTATAGTTCGAATAACTCATAGACATTAAAATAGTACATTGTATCATAACTATCATAAGGGAGCAAAATAATATTTTTACGGCGAGGATGCTTTTTTGAATCCAGAGCGAAGTGAGGGATTCTAGAGTAGAATCCCGAGAGTAGCAAGGGATTCTTCAGTAGAATCCTGAACGTAGCGAGGGATTCAAAGTACGTCGCCCGAGCCAAAAATATATTTTGCGCCCGAGAGATACACTCTACTTTTCATCACCCACTATGAGAAAAAAAAAGGCGCTTCATATTTTAACCACGCTTGCTCAAGACGGGTTGCTATTACAAGTTCAGGTTTCCCCATCATGTTTTCACTCATCGATGTCAGTAACGTCCAAAATAATCTCACAAAATAAAAACAACCGACTTTTTCGGAAGTCGTAATTATTCCGATAAATTATGTATCTTTTTGTGTAGTAAATAACACAAAATCTTGCATCGCGCAATGGGAGTTTACCGCGCGATCAACATTATACAAGATTCCAACATCAATCGTTGGGCAGTTGCCCGCCAGACAAGATACCCGTTTGGTCGGAGCATCCTCCCTTTTCAATAGAGGATGAGTGAACTTTCCACCCTGTTCCTCAATCTCTAAATGCTGAATCCAGTTAGACTGGAAGCCGACCCCAACATAGTTGGGAAAAGGCTAGGCAGATTGATTTTATTTTACGTCGGTCCTAAAACTTCCCAGTACCCACACGGCGCTACTATGGGCCGTCGTACCAGCCAGTCTTTATTCAAACAATATTTGCGTACGATTTCTTTCGCGCTGAACACTAAGATGTTCCAAATTCAAAAAGTGCGCGGAAAAGATAATTGCGGCGCACTTATTCTTTGCCGCGCACTTATAAGGAGGATTAAAAACTCATTACTGCCCGCTAAAAGTTTCTTATAGAAAACACCACCTTTGGGTGCACTTAAAGGCGAACCAAGTCGTCCTTTTCGAATAGATGGGATGAAAAATTATAAACCGTCTCTGGTTATTTTTCTAGGCGGACATGATGCCTTATGATCTGCGCTGTCAATTGCAATAATTATTTACCAACATATTTGCCATGTAGGTACACTAATTGATGTATTGACGATTAATTAATCAATATACTGGACAATAATTGATATCACCGCCTTGAACAATTTTTTATACAAAAATAAATGTTATGCAGTATTATATATAACCGGGTACCGTAATGGTGCCATTTGACACAATGGTGGTACCCGATACTGTATTTATATTGTAATCGTTACGTATGTATTTTGTCTTTAAGTACCTTTACGTATTGCATGAGTGGTTTTTATTGTGTATTTTTAAAGATCTAATGATATATTTTTTTGTTTCAGAGTCCGCGTGGAGTATTACGTAAACGAGAACACTTTCAAAGAAAGACTGCAACTATATTTTATAAAAAATCAACGATCGAGTAAGTATGTCAAGGCATAGAAATTAATTACACGATACCGACACAATTCTTCGAAATAACGTCGGCAATAACGTAGGCGTCGTCATATTGATTCCGCGTCTGCATATAGTCGTAATTAATTGGCGTGTGAACGGATTCTCTATTCATGCAGACGTGTTTGACGCGCAATTTCTTGCGTACCTGCATAATTTGTTTCAGAATAAATAGGTACACTAAAATCTATAACGTAGCGTAGACATTCTGAATGACTGATGCAAAAAAGTGCATCTTCCTGAGGTTGCTGTTGATTTTTTGAACTTTTCGACCGTTGAAATATATCTTATACTTTCTTTGTAAAGGCCGACACCCATCCAGAACTCTCTTGCTCTGCCAAATAAAATAATAGCTGAGGTGAGTCCACTAAAACTCAAACAAAACGCGATTCCTCAAAAACGCTAACGTTACAAACATAACGCTAACGATACGTCATGATGTTGGCTTGTCCGCTTAATGACCCGCACGAGACGCGTAGGCTCCGCAGCTTTATGAACGAAGCCTAATGATTTTTAATTAATGTAGCAAGGGTTACCTACGTGAAATGTCAGTGGTACGAGTAGGTAACCAATTGTTTTTAGATACCCCTTGCAGTACCTACAAAAATGCGTCAAATTTTTTATGATTCTTTTTGTTAACTTAAATCTAATCTAATACTATTGAGGGGTAAGACTGTTTGTTTGGTAAACGTAATCTCTTCTAGAAGTACTGAACCTAAAATTCACTGATAGAAAACTACATATTTCTGAGTGCCAAAGGATATTTTTTATTCTTTCATTCACGTACATACAACGCACAGCCCAACCGATGGATCTAGAAGCAAGAAATTTTGCACAAGAGCACTTACATATATAAATAACGCCAGGAGCTCTGATGATGAGTACACGTATACCCTCCATACTCTTGTAGAATATGGACGTTACTGAGATGAGTCTGTAATTAGCTGCAACTGTCCGACCCTTTTTGGGCAAGGGTTGCAAGTGAGCTAGTTTGGGTACTTTACCAGTCTGAAACGAAAGGCGAATTTGTGTTACTAAACTTGGATTTGATGGAGCTGGCAAAAGTCTCCCTACAGTAACCAGGAAATCCATCCAGGATGACATCGTAAATTCAATCCCTCATAAGTCCGGCCAGTGGACACTGTCAGACCCCACCCATAACCATCTCTCCCACTTACTCAATCACTGACTTTATATGAAACCCCCAGTTCAAACCTTTCTAATCCTTTTAATCTTGTGTCCATTTGATGTCATTTCAATCTTTGGAATTAATTATTAGACATAAGAGTATACAAAGTGACTAAGCTATATCGCAACTATTTTAAAAAAAAAATATGATATGAGAAACCGAACTTCAATATAATCTGACATAAATCAAAAGTAATAAAAAATCTAAAAGCATAACATATTTAAAGCAACAAAAAGAGTATTTACAAATGAGAAATTATGTGATTCGTCACACAGGTCTCTTCTCGGTGGAGAGCGAGTGGGCCGTAATCCACCACGCGGGCCCAGTGCGGGTTGGTAGATGTCACATGTTTTAAATTTTTTGGGTCTAGGACAAGCCGGTTTCCTTACGATGTTTTCCTTCACCATTTTGAGAGCAGTGGTGATGAAATAATTTAGGTACAAAAATTAATTCGCCTGGCGGACCACTTATTTAGGCAAAGCCAATAAAACGCTAATAACGATACTAAAACTCCATTATGATACATGCTTAATTTATTTTCAAATCCTCTATGATTAAAATAGGAGCAGTTACACGTACCGATTTTTTTAAAGAAGTGGGTCGTTTTTCTTAGTCATGGTTTTAACTGAATAATAGATACCAAAATTCCGTTACTTTCCTCTAAAACATTTAACACCCTCTCCAGACCTTTGAAAGGTAATTTTCGAAAATTAATGTTTACATACTTTGTCATTAGGTTTCTCAAATAAACTTTGTCCTCCATTTATTGCACCACGACAGCATGGTTTAAAAAAGCGTTTGGTACGTTCCCGTTGTATAACATAAATTTCGCAAAAATAGTTGCCTACTTAGGGACGCCTTTTGCTCTATGTAGTATTAATAATTACCAAATTAGGGCACGCCAGCGTCCGCTCCACAGACTGTTCAGTGTAGTTTGGTTTAGTACCTTAATTGTGTGAGCCCGAAAAGCTCTTGGCCGGTTTTTATTACGTGTTTTTCTTTGTTTCAGGTTTACGCATTAGAATAGCTAACTTATTTTTCAAACTTTTGACCTGTGTGTTGTATATATGCCGAGTTTGCGCTGATGGCGATCCCATTACCGCTTCCTGGTAAGTCAGCTTTATATGAACAAAAATAATGATATGTTTAACTCATAAAAAGGGATCAAGGCTTTTATTTCAATTAAATTAAACGATTTACCGTCCAGAATTTTTGAATTTGATACTTGTATGAATTGCTTCGACCCTATAATATCACGTCTTGCCATTTCATGCTATTCTTAGAATGGCTCATGTTTCTGACGTGACTTGGTTAAATTAATGAACAAATATAGTACAGCCCTTAGCGATAAAATGATATAATTCAGTCTTTTTTATTCTCTGGTGTAGGTAAAAATATCCAATACATTTATTTAATATAGGTGAATATTTAATGTTGGTGCTTGCGCTTTCTAAAAATTACATTGAAAGTAAAAGGTAAAATTCTTTATCTATAACAAAAGACGCCGTTTAAATTAATAAGGGTATAGCCAAGACCAGTCAAAAGAAGTTTTGACTGGGCAATACTTTTGACTGTAACATCATTCGTACCATATCTTGGTTGGTAGTTTATATGTTAAAAGTTATTCTTGGCCAAATTCGTACCTCTACCTACTTACTTTAGGGATCTGTTCAATTATTGAAGAAAAAGTATCTCTGTAAATAATTCATTTGTGAACAAATTACTCACAACGAGACAGAGTTGACATCTCCTGTTTTTAAATAAAAAGCCTGATTCATACGGTACAAGTTTCTGAAACGTTCAAGAGCAATAATCGCATGCCATAAAGCATGTTCAATTATTACCATTAAAGATTCGCATGCAACAGTTTGCACGCGTGCATTTTCCATAAAACTTCTTACAATAACGCAAGTTTTGGTATTCAATAGTAGAATGTGGCTTCTGTTCACCCCAAGGCAATTATTGCAAGGCGAATATTACTTAAAATTTTATCTCGTCTAAAAACAGAGGGCCAAAGTACGTACAAGTGTCCTTAATTAGTAGACGACATGTGAAATAAAAACACTGTTTTCATTAGTTTCTGGGCTGGGTTATTCTGTTCTGGTTGTACTGAAATTAATGAAAGGTGCAGAGTTGACTTTGTGGTATCTGTTATTTCTGCCAAGAAAGTTATTTTAAATCGCTTGTACCTAGGTTTTTTGTAAATGGACACTACTGGTATTACTTTGAAGGCAATAAAAATAATTAACTTTTGCTCCTTTACAGCTACGGCTGCAGGCCTGGGAATAAGACTGAATTCGAATATTCGGCTAACTTGACGGAAGAGGAATTTCAGGAGCACCCGATTATTAATTGGGACGGAATAATATGGGTCAATAGGCCCCTATATTTGTGGGTTGTGCAAGTCATATTATCTATGATATCTTTTACCGAAGCCATACTACTCGCCTATTTAGGCTACAAGGTAAATTAATTATTTCATCAACTAAATTGAAAAGACCGTAAAGGACTATTATTAATTACGTCACACTGTTATTTTTTTTTCTTATAGTTTAGTGGACTTTAAAAAGTATTCTATGATTACAGTGTTGAGACTGTTAGTACAGAAAAGAGAGGTCCTTTGTTAATGTCTTCTTTGCTTCCTCCTCCTTGACTCTCCTCCTTCCTCCTCTTCAGAGTCGGTATCCTCGTGGCGACGCCTCCTTCCCACCGGGTACCCCAGCTGTACTAGCTTGGACTTGGCATCCTCTGATACATCGCCCAGCTCAACATCCGCCATCTTCCTTACATATTTATCTATAAGTATGGAGCTGGTTGCTCGGTGAGTTTGGGAACACTGGAAATTCTCACCGATTATCTTTTGGAGCTTCGCGTATGCAATAGCCGCGAAGTAGAGGTCAGGGTAGTGTGAGTGGTTGAGTTCAGGATATGAGTTGGAGCCCCTTACTCTGCTATAGGGAAGCATCGGATCGGTGTTCTGTGCAGTAGCCCATTTAGCCCTTAGTTCGATCGCTTGATCCAGAACTGGAGGTATTTCTAGTGCGCGGCAGTGCGACTTTATAAAAGCCTCCATATACTGTACAACTTTTAGTGATGAGAACTCCCATACTAGCTTGATCTGGTCCAAAATGGCACCTTTGACACCTAGTTTGTTGATTCTCAAAGTCCTATCCACTACGAGTATCTCTCTGCGGAATACGTCCCTTCCTGTAAGGACCCCCTGAAAATCTGTCCCCAGAGCCACCATGGTTGGCCAGGAAGATTCCGGGACCTTATCGTTCCAAGCTAGTGATGCTTTGGCCGCTTTCCACTTTTTTGAGAATGCAGCGTGATTCTGACAGGTATAGGCTTGGCCATAGCCATCATGCTTGTGAGGGTAAAGGCTAGGATTCCCTGGTCGACCTCATCAGGTGTTTTTTTGATGGTGGACACAGGTGTTAGAGCTGTCCTAGAGAATGTGATGATGTCTATAGGGAAGGGGACTATGAAACTCAGGACCGTAGAGATCACGAGGTCCTCAGAGTAGGAAGTGAACCCATCTATTATCTCCCCTCCTGCTATGTGGCAATCTCTCCAATTTCGAATATAATGGAGATCGCGAGCTCTCCCGAGAACTATTTTGATAGTTCTAAGAAATGGGAAACTTCTGAAAGGCAAACCTGTAGTCTTAATGTCTTTTAAAGGGTGATACGAAGATGCAGATGGCCAGCCTAATAAAAATTTAATGATTTAAGTACATTGTCTTTCCTTGTAAGCTAAAAGAAACATAAAGGTATGAAAAAAGTAGTGATATGGTTTAGTTTGAGCTTTTCTGGGTGGGGTAATACTGTGATGATGACGAATATTTATTTATTTGTGAACCCGATTGAATGTTAGTTTTTTATTAGTAATATAATAAATAGGACAAAGGTTCCGTTAACTCAGTGATAAAAATACTTATGACTGAGTGAAAAGATTCATTCAAAGGAATCACTTTTTTATTAAAATATGTTTTTTTTTTTTTTCCAAGTCATAATTTTTTTTTTTATTATAATAATTTGTACTTAATATCCTTCAAACTGATCATATTTTTCAGGGCAATATATGGCAACAAGTTTTATCGTTTCACTTCATCTTAGAAATGGTGAACACAATACCATTTGCATTGACGGTAAGTTTTTGTTGGAACATCATTACCTACACTGTGACATTAAAAAAAACAAAATCTAACTCATGGTTTTAACCATTGTTCTATTTATCATTACATTTCTTCGCTTCATTCTTCAGATATATTATAAACAGGTAGTCCTTGTATTGGTTGGTATTCGCTCTGAAGTCGCATTTTCAAAAATAAGTCTATTATACTCGTATATCTACGCTTTACTGAAAAATATGTTCATTATTATTCTTACAAAATCTCAAAAGCAGAATTTGCCCTGGAAAATAAAGGCAAATCTGCAAAATAAATTCTTGTTAAGATATATCTCTATTCAGGCAATAGAAATTAAAAAAACGAATTTTTCGAAAAATATTGGTTATACGTCAGATTATTTTACGGGAAAGTGGTACTAATTGATCCCTCGGGGTAAAATGATTATCTACTGTTTTACCGATTTTAGTAGCGCCATCTAGCTAGTTCTAGCATTCTGCCGAAGAGTCATGGCAGTGTGAGCATTACGGAAGATTTTATTCAAACAAAATCAGAAAAGAGTGGCTTGATGGTAAGCAATAATTCAATATGCTTTTTAAGTAATTATGTTATAACAGTAGTGTTTGCGTTAGTTTCCAATGTTATTTAACAATATATTCAGCAATGATTGATCGTTGTGAATGGAAACCATGAGGTTATGATTTGATGTTTTTTAAAGTTAAGCATTTGGGGCAAATCGATCCTCTCCTAGGAGGGCAAAATGATCCCAGGGATCGTTTTACCTACACTGTTATGTTTATTGATTGTGGTTTAAAATGCATTATTTTTATACTTAAATCATCGACAATTTTTTTCATATGAAATAGATCAGTAACTTATGTAATTACGTTTTATTTCAAGAAAAATGCCGCGGAATTATGTAAGTAAAACTACGCGGAAAAATTGGAGAGAAATCGCCATAGTGCAGGCGTTACATGCTGTGAAACAGTGTTAGTACAACCCAATATTAATACTTGATTATCTGTATTCGGTTTGGGACATCTCTGTCGAAACAACTTGTCATGAGGTGTGCCGGTTCCGGTCCTTTTCAAGATTTCTCGTCCTGATGCAAGGAGGTCCCGTCTGGAAGTGAATAATGTTGTATAAAAATAAACATATACAAATCTCATGTAAAATTTCTATACTCGACACAGAATATCATAACACATGGCATGCCTTATAAAACTGCCAGCAAGGAATTCTCCATGCCGAAAATGGCCTTAAAAAGACGAGCCAAAGGTAAAAACAAACACGCCATTGGAAGCTTTAAAGTATTGGGCAGCAAATGTCAAGTATTCAGTCAAAAACAGAGCTTGAACTCTGCGAACATACATATTAAAGATATGGAAGACAGGATGTACGGTTTAACAACCAAAGATATTCTTACATTCGCTTATCAATTAGCTGAAAGGAACAACATAAAACATCCATTTTCTGCAGACGCAGGCAGAGCAGGTAAGGATTGACTAAGGGGGTTCCGACAAAGACATCTCGACATCACCATGTGCGCACCCGTTAGCTGCTCGTGCCCGCGCATTTTGTAGCTAAGCCAGTTGTAGACAAATTTTATAGCATATTACAAAGCGTTTACGAGAAACATTCATTTTCTCCCCATTGTATTTATAATGTCGATGAAACAAGTCTCAATACTATTCCGACAAAAAACACCAAAGTTTTTGCCAAGATACGACGAAAGCAGGTTGCGGGGATAACGTCAGCTGAAGGAGGGTGACACAACTATTGCTGTTATTTGCGGATCAACTGGTGGATATATGATACCACCCATGCTCATCTTTCGTAGAGTAAGAATGAAAATTGAATTAATGGACGGTGCACCACCAGGATCAGTATATGCTTGCAATTCATCAGGCTGGATGAAAATGGAAGTGTTCACACAATGGTTTGATCACTTTTTAGCCCATAATAAACCATCAGCTGAATATTCCGCTCTTTTGGTACTAGACGGCCACCTATCGCCTACTAAAAATTTAAATGTCATACTAAAAGCCAGAGAGAATCACGTCACTGTTTTATGTCTGCCACCACACTGCACACATAAGTTGCAACTGCTTGACGTTGCGGTTATGTATCCACTGAGCCTGTATCATAATCAGGCGCTAGAAAAATGGATGAATAAATATAAATAAAATACAGGACGAGTAGTATCAGTTTTTCAAATAAGTACAATCTTTGCAGAAACATATATGAAAGCCGCTGTACCCTTAAATATAATAAAAAGATTTGAATAATGGGGAATAACGCCATTTAACCCTGAAATTTGTACTGATGCAGACTATCTTGCAGCTGAAACTACGGAACAAGATGAAAACGAAGGCTTAAAACCTCGTCCTTTTACTAGAGCAGCCCCTGGTGTACCGAACAAAAATGCAGCACCTATTGAATTGCCAATCCATTACTTTGATTTGTCAAATACAGCATCTGAGAAAAATCGTGAAACAGCAGCCTTACCAGTAACTCCACCTTCGCCTTCTATTTTAGCAAAAGAAACTATACCTGATCCTACATCACCAATACCATCCACGTCTTTTAATGCCCCTCTTTATTTACATTTATCACCACGCGCAGAATCTAACTCCATCATCCCACAGCCACATACACCATCTGTAGATTTATCTTTCCGTGCTATACCACCACCGCAACACATATATGACGCAACATCCCCGATACCATCCACGTCTTTAAATGCCCCTCTTTATTTTCCTTCGTCATGCGCAAAATCTAACTCTATCATCTCACAGCTACATACACAATCAGATGAAGATTAACCATTCCGTGATAGTCCACCACCACAAGCAAATTCCAACGTAGAAACATTCGGTCGCTCTGTAACAATTCAAACTACGTCGTTCAGTGTGCCACCATGCCAAATTCAACCATTACCAAATATAACTGGAAAAAGGACAACTCTGGGCCCTATTAATTAAATAAACAATTTGTAAATTGTAATTGTAAACTACAGGCTACAATTTTACAAGTTTCTGGTTAATAAAAATTAAAAGTTAGTCATGGTGGAAAGTTTACAAAATTGTAATATGTACCTACAATTTAACATATTTCTGTTTAATAAACATTTTCACTTTACAAGTGTAAGTTTACATATTTGTAGGGAAAACTGAACTACTTTATTGAACACATAATTGTAAATAGGTACAAGTTTACATATTTTGTAAACTGTAGTATACTTCTGACAGGTGCCATGGTGTGTCAAAACTTTCTAATTTCGTGCCTCAACTAAAGACATAATATTATTGAAAAAAAATTGTTCTAATAACGAGTAGTGAAAGTCGTGATGTTAGTGATGATGAATATGTGATTGAACGGCAACTGCGAGTTTTTCGTAAAAGGATATATTTTACTTTTAATGTGACAGATTTTACGTTCAAACAAAAATTTCGATTAAGCAAGACTACCGTCGAATATTTGATAACAAAAATAGGGCATTTACTTGAACACGATATGAAGAGAAATGTAGCCCTTACACCGACCGACCAATTTTTGAGTGCCTTGCACTGGATGGGCCGTGGTTCAAAATACCATGTGGTAACAGATGAACATCGCTGTAACTAAAGGAACGGTAACCAAAACAATAACAAAGTACCTGTTCCGTGAAACACTAAAATTCTAAACTCAAGAGTAAGAAAAGAAATCTACCCGCGTCTATTAAGAATCTGCACCAAAAACTTAAATAACTTACAACTACAAATTTGTAAATACAATATTGTCATCTCAGACCAACCAAAATAGAAAGACAGAGCATTACGAACATCAAAAATGACGCCACCTTTTTATCTACGTTTGTGTAAAAAGGGTTGTCATTTGTTAAAGTTTTTCCCTATAATTTGGGGAATAATATTTTGGGTAGGATAATATTGTACGAGTAAGATATTGTTGAGTATGGTATTGTACCTCAATCGTTAGGAAGGATTCCGAAACAAAACCATTTTTTTTTACATCGCAAAATAAAGTAACAATTAAGTACAAAGTGCATTTACATACATGATTTGGAGATTACCTTTTAATCAAGAATTGCTTGTATTAGGAAGCTCCGCTCTTTCACTTAGAACTATCCATTAATTATCAATGGAATGTAAAAAAAATTGGTTTGTAAATTATAGAAAAATTAATTTATAAGTTATAAGGTTGTTGAAGCGTAAATCATAACATCGTCATGGGTATGTGTCATTAAGTAAATTGTTTTGAAATAAAATAGGTACTTAATTATATTTACAATCAACTTTATTAAATTCAAGAAGACCACGATTAACAAAATCACTGACTATAGAAAGCACGTAAAAAGCGTCCGCAATTTGGGAAAAAATAAAATTTGGGACAGTAGTATTTAAATTAGCTAGTCTAAGCTGAGAAACTAACTAAAATAAAATAAAAAATACAGTCTCGTGTTTAATTACTGTTTTGATAAAATCTCATTTTTGTTTTTTAAATTGTATGTACCTTTTTAGGATATCCGGTTTTATCACACGGCGAAGTCCACGATTAGTTGAATAAAGGTCATTATTATCAAAATGATCGGAACAAACCACGCTGGTTTTCGATGGAAGCCATTCTGGATCATTCCGACTATTTCTTATAGCTACTATCCATTTACTTTTATTTTCAATATTACTTGGAAATCTAAAATATTAAATACATAAAAAAACAGGCATATAATTACATAATTACTCGAACTAAAAAATATCGAACGGGGAAATTTCAAATCATATTATGGCAACCCCCGCACTTTAAATGTCACTGTTTTCGTTCGTTCATTCGTTCAGGATTTTGTTCCAAGTAACCTAAAATTCATAGTTTACTAAATTAAGAAACGATGTTATTTGAAGTACTTGCATGTGAAAAGTGATTCCGTGAGACTTTTTATGTGATTTGCTATTGTTTTTACAAGTTTTCACTACACAAGAAGGCATAATTCAATTTTTTTTATTAAAGTTTACTAGACGACGACTCGTGACGTACTAGGAGCGATGAGCATAGTTTTTGTGTAGGTGTGTGCGTGAGCCTGTGTGTTTACTTGCAGGAGCATAGTTTTGTGGCTACACGTTTGATGTACGTAGTGATCCGTCTTTCTATTTTGGTTGGTCTGAGATTGTCATGGAAATCTACAGGCGTTTTCTACATACGTAAATGTTTATTAAACAGCATTTACAATTGTGATAATTGTAAGTTACTTACTTGTTATTTTCTTACATATTTGTAAGGTTTTTTAAACAGTATATGTAATAAAACTTAACAAATATGACTTTTTTTTTACAAAATTGTAGGATTGCGACGTTTATTAAATAGGGCCCAGGAAAGTAAGTAAAGAAAGAAAGTACCAGGGAAAAGTGGCATACTCACAAGCACACCGAATCTGTTGGAAGTAGAAAGACAAATAAGATAACGAAAAATTGAAAATTGAACGAATAAATATAAAAACAAAAAAAAGTAAAGAAAACGACAGTTTGAAAGAAAATGAAGATGTGTCAAATAGAAAAAAGCGCTTGACCAAAGAACCACAAAAGCGCAAACAATAACAAAAGAAACTATGTACATATCAGAATCATTTTCAGGCGAAGATGATGATGAATCCGAATGTTTATTTTGTACTGAGAAATTTTCTAGAGACAATAAAGGTGAAGGGTGGATCAGATGCTGTGTTTGTTTGACGTGGGGGGCATGCACTGGAGTTGATCCCAATGACCCTGATGACTTCACGTGCGACTTTTGTGTGAAAGATTTTCAATCAACTTTTTTTTCGTTGATTTTTTTATATATTTTATTTTCTAAATATTTTTCGAATATAACTGATGCTTAAATGGTTTCGTGTCATCAATGACTGATAGTTTAATCTTGCAAAAGCATAGTTTATAGCAAGTAAGTTTTTGTTTTGTATTTAAGACTGTGAATTTGGACTGGTCGTTTTAGATAATAAAAAGATTTAATTATTATAAACTTAATACAGTTTTTAACAAAGTATTTGTACTTAATTTTTGCTAAAATAAACAACATTCACTTGAAATTTTATTTTTAATTTTACCTGACTTTAACAGCAGGTTAAAATGATCCCAGGGATCATATAACCCCAACCCCAGGGATCATTTTGGACACCTGGGTGTACAAAATGATCATACCTTGCCAAAAATGTATATATATTTAAAGATCTTGTTAATAGAATTGTATTCTACTCTTACTAAATGATAGGCCGATAGACTAGCCTTACAGAAAACTTATCAATTTCACAAAATTCATTGTCTAGGTACTTTTTATATCGATTCTCCCTTAGGGGGATCATTATGTACCACTTTCCCCTACTATATTTTTTCCAAGTTAGGCATGTTTTTCGTACCCGACGACTATAATCGAACACTACAATAAATGGGAATCAGAACATAATTAATACCGAGACACACCATCTAACAGGGTTTTCTAAGAGAAGTAGACTAGAACGAAGAAAATGAGGAACAAACCTATTTAACTAACAAAATGCTGTCATTATTCACAATTTTTGGGTTAGGCCTACGATATCAAGCAAATTAATAAAAACGCGCCTTTACTCACTTGGCGGTTTGGAACAAAATGCATCGCTAACCCAACATTTCGAAGTTGTGTTTATCGAGAACAGCATTGCTATTCTGTAACCATCTCACCATGAAAACTTAGTTGAAGTGAGCGTGGAGTGAGCTGTCATTGTCATCGATACCTACTGATATTAAGACAGTGACAGTTCACTCCAAGCTCACTTGACCTAAGTTTTCACGGTGATATTTATACAGAATAGCACAACAGATCCTTGATGAATCTTGTTTGACTTTTTTGTGCAGAATTTAAGAACGAATAAACTTGTGGTAGCGTGCGTTTTGACTTTTTTGTGCAGAATTTAAGAACGAATAAACTTGTGGTAGCATGCGTATACTGACGTAAAACTAATATTTTACGAGATTTTTGCAAAAAACCGGTTTTCAGGACCATTGGGTTTTTTTCGCAATTATTTAATACCTACTTCAAGCACATAAATGTGCAGAGGCGGACTTAATACCATAGTATTTTCTACCAGTCAACCTTTGGGTGATCCTGAGACAAACAGTAGGTGCAATAGCGAAAAATCACACACACACACACACACACTGCACTGCGCTGCACTTATTATCTCAATTCACTTTTAACACAGAATTTCTAATGACTAAATAAAAATAATCCCGTTGAGAATTCTTCACTTTTAACAAAAAAAAACTTATTTTCGTGGGCTAATAGTGATTGCTAAAGTTTTTAATACAAGCTTATTCAACTTCACTTTTACAAATTATTAAATAATTTATATTTTTCAATTAATACGAGTTCTAAATAGGCAAATTCTGATTTCAGTTGCCGTTTCCACCACTCAGAAACCTTTTCATACCAGTGTTTCTAAATTGTTGGCTGGCAAAAAGGTCGCTCGAGAACATGTTTGTAAGTAATAATTTTAAATCCTACGTGACTTTTATACAAAAAACCACAACATAAAGTCGTTTCACCACACTTACCCGAAAAGTGGTTCTTATTGCCCTTCATTTAAGTTCACAATGCAGTGTATTTAACACGCGTGCTCTTTACTTTCAATTTCCACCACAGATATCTACTATAAACTAGTCAAAGAAGTGCGATTTTTTTAATCTCAGCAAACAACTATTATTTCAATATACAACTACGTAGATAAATAAAGTATGATAAATAAACATTATATTTCATCAAACTATTTATTTTGGACAAGAAATTAACATTAATTAGTGTAACACTATAAATCAAAGTTATCCATTTGTAAGGTTCCGTACGTCCGAATGACAAAAACAGAGCCCTAATAGGATCACTAGTGTGTCTGTCTGTCACAGCCAATTTGCTCCGAATCCAAATGGACCGATTAAGTTGAACATGGACGTGTAACGTAAATAAGTATTTGAAATATAGGGGGCAATTTCGAGTCAAATAAGAAAGAAAAAAAAGTTTAGCAAACCGTACCGAGTGTACATCAAAGGAAGGAAAGGGCTAACTGAGAAGATCTAAAATATATATATTTTTTATAATTTTAAAATAAATGGTTTTAAAGTTATTTAAGAAAACAGATGAAAATTAACCATCCCGGGATATGGTAAATTTTCATGTTTTCTTCCTTATCTTCGAAACTACAGAATAAAGTTCTATACTTATAGATTACAGGAAAGGCTATAAAAAATCTATGGTCTTAAAATAACATGGAAAATCTCTCAATATTGTGCGTACAAACTTACATTTGCTGTTAGAATGTATGGGAGAGTAGATTTATAACTACAATTTTACGTGTTATGTAATGTAATGGCCATTTTTTTTTAATTTTTATTATCACCTATAGTTTATTTTTAGTTTTTTTAAACTAGGCGAGCTCATCTGCTATTTACACCATAATTTATATATTATCCTTTGCAAGTGTTGAAAATAATGTTTTCATCCTTGTCAAACTTTGGTCTCCCATAATTGGAAGCGCACACTTGTATTCGTACCCGTTTATGCTTACACGCATGTAATTCAAACCCAAAGTATTTATTTCAATTAAACCATTTACAGGCACTTTTGAACTGTCAAAAAGTCGGTCAGTTAGTCAAAAAGTTGAAGCTAATTGTATAGCCTCTGTTGGAGATCCAATAAATAAATATATCTATATACAATATTTAACTGAATTACAGCACATTATGAAAGTAGTTTGTTAAGTTTTCCATGACATGGTCTATCCATGTGCCAAATTTCATCCAAATCCGTTCAGTCGTTTTAGTGTGAAAGCGTAACAAACAAAAAACGCACTTTCGCATTTATAATATTAGATAGGATAATAAATTTTTTTTTTACTAATTGGGGTGTTTGGTGGTGGTTGTATATAAAAATCAATTACCGTGCGTTAGCCTCGCAAAAACTCGAAAATGGATCGTCATTGCACTATCGGCTTCATAAAGCCAGACTGAGGCAGTCCCGCCTCGAGTGAAATGATAAAATTAGCGCATTTGGATCAAAATGTCACATATGTGACATAATAGTAGTTAGGAATATCAATTAGTTTACGCACAACACATCACAGTAGCTTCCTATATGAAGTTAAAACCCAAGAAATAGAAAATCGGTCCACTTCAATTCAATTTTCCCTTTCAAAAGTATGGAAAGTTGGACAAATTTGTTTGTAAAAAATAATGGCGCTACTAGATGGACAGATAACAGTAGGACATTTCACTATGTACTCTGCACTGACGTATACGCTCTATAATGCAACCTTTCAATTTGGTATTTGGTTGATTTCAGAACGATCTTCATAGGGCTATGCAAAAGTCCCAATCAGCACTATCGCAACAGTTGATGATATTGTGCGTCACTCTACTGTGCCTGGTGTTTACAAGGTAAATCACATGTTTTTATAATAAAAATCCGTTTTATCAAAACATTCGTCTACATTTTTAAAAGGAATGCCGTGAAACTTTAACTTTATATAGAATTTTATTTGTATTCGTTTTTATATTTTACTAACTTTTACCGCGACTCCGCCCGCGTGGAGGCGGGAAATAATCCCACAGGAACGTATTACCGCGATAAAAATATCATATGTCCTAACCAAGATCATGGTCTACCTGTGCAAATTTTTATCGAAATCCGTTGAGCTTCAAGGTAGATAAGAGTTACTTTTGCATTTATAGTATTAGTATGGATGGATAAGGTTTAATCGCATTTTTTTTTCATAACCCTTTTTTTCTACCTAATTCATTAAGAAACTTCGGAATTTTTGTACTTACTTCTTGTTCGTTGTATCGATGATTCGAATGATTTTTGACTCGGTTACATCGACAGCGTTATTAATGGCTTCTGTTATCTGTAGGGCGATGTTTGTGGTGCCCACAGTTATATTCGTACCGCACTAAAGATGTAATCATTTAGTGGGTTGGTGGGCTTGAGTGTACTGTTCATTCTGCCCCTAGGCTTCTTTACATTGTAAAGTGGGTGGCGTTTGTCTGTCTCTCATTTTGCTAGCTGACCTAGCTAACAAAATGATCTTCGTTTTGTTTATGTTTTCCAGTCTTTCCAAACTTTTACGACGTGCTATAAAGATTTCAAATTCGACCGGGGAAAAAGAATGAATGAAATCAAATGAACTTAATGATGTAGATAAACTTTACCTTTTAAAAACACGTAATGTAACGAGTAACGACCGAACACGACACCGAGAATTATTAATAATAATAATCAATCATGGATCACTTTGACGTTTAGATTGTCATTTTTCAATCCATTATTTTGGTGGTACTTTTCAATAACCTTAAATGGAATAAGATTGGAATCTTCGAGAGGGCGAATCACAAACATCACTTGAAAAATAAGGGATCAAGATTGGGATTGAGATACAAGTTTCATTTCATGACGTCATGACGCATTCTAGTTTGTATTTAACTTGATGCCCTAGTTCTAAGTTAGGTAGGTACTATAAAACTAAAATATTTAAACATTTAATGTCGTTTAATAGTAAAACCACCAAAGAGATGAGATCGCGGAATTCCTCCGCGACCATCAGATAGATATCCTCTTAGTACAGGAAACATTCCTAAAACCCCATAAACGGAATCCTTCTATCGCAAACTATCGTATAGTTCGCAACGATAGAACTCGTTGTCACAAGGGCGGCACCCTTATATATTACAAAAAGGAACTCTATTGCATCCCAATAGATCCTCCCTCTCTCTCTCGGATAGAAGTCTCAGTATGCCGCCTAGGCATGTCCGGCCATCAGCCGATCACCCTAGTCTCTGCTTACCTCCCTCCCTATTCCTCCGCCACGGAGAATCCCCAGGAATTCTCCAATGACTTCACCGCCCTACTCGGCTTGAGTGACTCCGTTATTATAGCGGGTGATCTCAACGCTAAACACCCGGCCTGGAATTGTTCCACTACCTCCGTTAGAGGGCGACACCTGTTCGACCTCTCAAACTCCCATAACTTCGATATCATCGCTCCGATGACTCCCACTCATTTCCCCCACGAACCCAGTCACTCCCCCGATATCCTAGACATGGCGATCCTTAAGAACGTCAACCTTAGGTTAAACTCCATAGAAACGGTGCACGAGCTCACCTCTGACCACCGCCCAGTAGTCATGAAACTGGCCCCCCGCATAGGTCTCCCCGACCCCACCCAACCCCCCGCCACCAAGAAGGTAACGGACTGGAGGAAAGTAGGCGAATTGCTGAAATCCAACACGTCCCCCCAATTGGACTCTATTCCCGAACAGTTCGATTCTGTCGCAGACACGACGGCCGCGATCGACTCGCTCACGGATCACGCACAATCGGTTTTGAACGATTGTTCAAGGCAAGTTCCAGTGGTGGACGACCACCGCTTCAAATTGCCGGCCGATGTGCGTGATCTGATGACCGAGAAGAACGCGGCCACCCGTGCCTACAGCAATTTCCCATGCTCCGCTAACAAATCTCACATGCGCTACTTACAGCGTAAAGTAAGGACACGCATTGCTGAGTTGCGTGAAGCGGGCTGGGACAAGATGCTGAGCGATCTCGAGCCCACTCACCAAGCTTTCTGGCAACTCCAGAGAAATCTCCAGTCCCAACAGGGCGCTTCCATGCCCCCCCTAGTCCGTCCCGATAAGACCATAGCCTTCGACGACTCCGACAAGGCGGAATGCCTAGCCGATAGTCTCGAGGCTCAATGCTCGCCTAGCACACTGCCTGTAGACCAAGCTCATCTCGATGAGATTGACGCTGAAGTCGAACGCAGAGCATCTCTCCCCCCCGTCGAAGACCCCGATGATCCACTGCCCCCCATCACTCCTGATGAGGTGCACGAGATCATCAAAGGTCTTAAAACGCGTAAAGCCCCCGGCTCAGATGGACTCACTAATAGAGTGATCCAACTTTTCCCCGCTCAATTAATAATGCTCTTGACCATCATCTTCAATGGTGCTCTCGGCAATAATATCTTCCCCCAGGCATGGAAGGAAGCCACCGTTATAGGTATCCCCAAACCCGGCAAGTCCAAATCCGATCCCTCTAGTTACCGTCCCATCAATCTGCTCAGGGTTCTCGGTAAAATCTATGAGAGGCTTATTTATAAGCGTCTCAGAGACTACGCCGAGACCAAGGGTCTCATCCCGAACGAGCAATTTGGGTTCCGCACCCAACACTGCAGTATCCACCAAGCCCACCGCATAGTCGAGCATATAAGCGAAAGCTTTATGCGAGGCCTAATGGTGGGGGCGGTGTTCTTCGATATAGCGAAGGCGTTTGACAAAGTCTGGCACAATGGCTTATTATACAAGCTATACCAACTCGGTGTGCCCGATCGTCTCGTGCTCATCTTACGTGACTTTTTGTCAAACCGCACCTTTCGCTATCGCATAGAGGGTGCCCTATCCTCACCCCGTCCCATTCGCGCAGGTGTCCCCCAGGGCTCTGTCATATCCCCGCTCATCTTCACGCTGTTTACTAGCGATATTCCCAAAAGTAGAAAGGCACAGTTGGCTCTGTTCGCAGACGATACGGCCATCTACTTTAAGGCCCGTAGTCCCGTTACGATTCGCGACACTCTCCAAACCTCAGTCGACAAGCTCGGCGAATGGTTCAGGAAGTGGCGAATCGAGGTCAATCCCGATAAGAGTCAGGCGGTTCTCTTTTCCAAACCGCGTAAGAAACCCACCCTCCCCGAGCCCATCACCATGTTCGGCAAGCCGATCCCTTGGGAGAAGCGAGCCAAATATCTCGGTGTAGTCCTCGATGACCACCTCACTTTTCAAGAGCACATAAAGCAGGTTCGCTCGCGAGCCGCTTTCGCTCTAGGTAGGCTTCACTCCGTCCTAAATGCACGTAGCAAATTGTCACTTAGGTGCAAATTGCGTATCTACACTGCGTGTATCCGTCCCATCATGACATATGCCGGTGCCGTCTTTGCCCACACTAGACCCCGCCATATTCATAGGTTACAAACCATCCAGAACCGATTCCTCCGTAGAGCTACTGACTCCCCCTATTATGTCCGTAACGAGATCCTCCATCTCGACCTTAAAATCCCCACGATAGCTCAATTCTTAAAACGCCTCTCTAAGCGTTTCTTTGACTCCGCCGCCAAACATCGCAACCCACTGGTTGTCGAGGCGGCCAATTATACCCCCTCTCGCATTAGTCATACCCGCCGTCCGAGGCATGCTCTCACCGACCCCGACGACCCCATAACTCTCCTCCAGGAGAGCAATAGGGCCACCAGTACGGTTCTTAAAACCAGACGCCGTCCTTCATTCCGACCTCGACGTCGAGGACCTCCTCGACCGCGACCCCGATCTAACAGGATGACGACTCATCCTACTCCTCCCCGACCCTTGTCTGTCGACGGTGAAGCGCCCGCACAGGCGGACGCTGAGCCGCCAGTAGTAGTAATAGTTAATTTAAACTCCCCGATCCAGCCTGTCCCCACTAGCTGCCCTCACCCCAGCGACGCCCTAAGCCGAGGTCCGTACCCCACAGGGGGTGCCCTTAGCGAGCCGTCGTTTAGTTTATAATTAGTTTTAGATTAGTTTTTAAATGCCCCTGGCTGGAGGCGCTTTGAGTTAGTATCATAGCTTAGAGCATCTTCGCAGGACAGTCCGGTTAAGTAGATAGTACCCTTTGTGGTAAAACCTACGAGATGCCAATCATTAAAAAAAAAAAAAAACATTTAATGTCGTTTAATAGTAAAAAGAACATTATAATTATAATAATTCATTTATTTCAGGCCATACAGGCCCATAGATAAAGCCTTGACCTAAACATACATAATTTATTTTAAAACTATTGTATTATATTATATTAATAATAGGTACTTTGTATATATTACATTTTTGAATTAACAAGATAACTTAAAAGCAAATATTACCTTTCCAGTGTCTGTGGCATCCAGCACTTTCAACGCGCGGGGCATCGCCACCTCAACTTGTTCCAAGCTACCTACTTCGTAGTGGTTACTTTCTCTACAGTGGGCTACGGTGACTTTGTACCTGATATCTGGCCATCACAACTCTTTATGGTTATCATGATCGGGGTGGCGCTGGTTGTCTTACCTACGCAGGTAATACATGATTATAATCGAATAAGAAACTTGCGTCGAACTACTACAACACATTATTCTATCGAGATACATAAACATAACATCACGCCTTGTTTCCCCGAAGGGTTAGGCAGAGGTGTACCTATACCTAGTATACCCACATGCCATCGAGATACGGATGCGTAATTTTCGTATTTACTGAATAGACACACTAAAAGACCGTCACCGAATGTACATAGAAAAAACTCAAATCTCATGTTCTCGTGCTCATCAAGATAATTCTATTGTAGAATGTTGTCTCAAATAAAATGTCAAAGGACCATGGGGGATTTTATATGGACCCCGTCCTCACCCTCCAACAGTCATAGGATACATGTCAATATGTTTATAAGAATCCAGAAAAAGTCTTACTTACTGACTTAAGCCTTACCTTTTCAATTGCTAAATCGATGGTATTTTTTTGTAAAAAAAGAAACTATTCGGCAAATAAGTGTTTATTTTTTAACAATAACCATTTCTCCATATTTTTCTTATATAAAACCATATTTTATTTATACAAAAATGCTACACAAGGAACAAGGAAGTCCTCAAAGATGAACAGCATTTACGTGTTCTTGTGATTGGGTAAATATACAAAATATTAAAAGAAAATGGTTAGTAAGGTTAGCCTAACCTATCCTAACAAAGTGATCAGAGAAAAACCTGGCCACGTGTGGACCACAATGAAGGGTTCCGTAGCTGGGATAAATTTATCCCAAGAATAAACTTAACAATATAGTTGAAAAATATGCTCTCCCATACATTCCAACTGGAAATGTAAGTTTATACGCGCAATATTGGGAAATTAGGTTTTCCTGTAATCTGTAATTTTCAGTATATTTTTCAACAACATAGGTTTAATATTTTCAGAATAGGTATTTTTCAGTATAGGTTTAATAGTTTCTACTATTTTCTTAAATAAATTTAAAATTATTAATCAAATATAATTGAGACCTCACCGTAAGCCCTTTCATTGTTACGTGACGCGGTACATTGTGCAAAACTTTTTATTGTTTATTATTTGTGTCCCAAAATTTTACGTAATAAATGAATTATGAATATGGGGATACTCAAAATTCTTTAATTTACTGTAACCTTGATTGAATGTTACAGTATGAAATTGAATTGATTTATGTATTCCTAATTTCAACTTAATCGATCCATTAGATACGGAGCAAATTGACTGCGCCAGACGGACAGACACTAGTGATCCTATCACAGTAAAAGGTTAAAAGAAAGGTTATCTATCATAAAAGGAGAGCCATAACTAGGTTGCACTATCAAAATATATGTAAAATAATGCTAATATTGAATCAAAAAATAATATTCTAGGTATACCCCACATAAATGAAGAATGTCGCCATAGTAAAAAAATATCTAACCTAACAGACGCTTCAAATGACACATGTCCCTTCGTCTACTTCAAAAGTATTAAAAAAAATTAGAATCCCCTTCCGAGAGTAGACTTACGTAAGTAACTTTTGGAATGATAAATGCAGGTTATACATTCAATGTTTCTTTTACTTCTAGATCGTCAAACAAGTGGGGATGACACTTGTTTTAACCTTTATGTGAGCCACGTGGAACATACTGCGCTTACATCCAGGACTTGTAAGGCTACCTACTTTTACCTTAGATAATATCTAGACATAAAGCGTTCAAAAGAATTTAGCCTTCTTACCAATAACTTGGTGCCAAAACAAACCTTTTGGATACATTGAAAGGCCCAAAAGTGGGGACCGTCGTAACACGTTTAAAATTAGAATAATTCGTTAGGAAAGTACGTCTAAAGTTACTTCTATAACAACGGAACAACTTTACCTCCAGTTTGAATAATACGTAGTTTTTTACGGTGACTTACTTACATTTCTAAGGGTCTATTCAGACGGATCACACCACAAACACATCACAGCGGTATAAAATGACTTGGCAGTGGTGTGTGAACTGTCTCGCTGCAGTTGCCTGTAGTGGCGTTGTCGCAAGCACACATTACGTGTGTTTGCGATTTAGTTGAATCAAACCAGCAACATGTCAATTTAAATATCAGTGGATTAGAGTGGAGTAGATTGATTTTATAACAACTGAATCGTATTGAATGTGGTCCACCGCTTGCGTGCGAGTTCCGCGGATTTCTGGCCGACATATCGTCACGTTTGCGATGGTTGATAAATGCGACTGCAAATTGTACGTGTAAGATGATCTGCTAAGTAATAACACTTATTTTGAAAAAAAATGTGCCGGACGACATTTCCGCAGCTGTGGGCTCGTCTGAAAGGACTCTTAAGTGTAATGGTTGACGTAAGAAATGCATAATATTGTGTAAAAATGTAGTCTAATTTTTCAATTTAATATTTACATAGCAGAGTTTCTATTTCTTACATACGAAAATTACGTGTCTTATTAAAATTACTTATTTAATAGGTATTATTCAGCGATAACCTTTGCAGCTCTATTAGATGGTGAAACTATACTTGAAGGCAAAACCAGCCAGTTGGAAAGCCCATAATATTTTTTCTTAAAGATAGTAAAACTACTTAGTAAGAATTATTCATTTTTATTCTCACTAGTTTGATCATCGGACTAGTGGGAATATTTTTGTCCTACTAGTTCAACAATCGTACTTTCGATCGAACTGCTGGGAATGAACCTAAATATTATATGTGTTTGATTTGCGATGAAAGCAGCTCCAATACAAAATTTATTTATTTATTATCAAACTATAAACTCTTATCCTAACTTATTATTAACTTATTTAATACTACCTGTTGCCCGCGACTTCGTCTGTGATCCAGGATGAAAACGTAGCCTATGGACATAGGCTACGTTTTCATCCTGGATCACAGACGAAAGGCACAGGGGTAGACCATGACCTTGGAGAAGGACTTCTCCAAGGTCATGGTCTACCCCTGTGCCTTTCATTCAAATCCGTTCAGCCGTTTTAGCGTGAAAGCGTAACAAACAAACTCACTTTCGCATTTATAATACATAGTTAGGATTATAATTACATTTTGTAACTTATTAAAAAACAATGCATTCTGTGTGAACTCACACAGAGAACAACAGAATCGGTCCGTTTCAGTAGCTATGAGGTTGAGAGTGTGGAGAGCACGCGACAGTGGCGCCTCACTTAAAAGATTGGTCCGAGCGCGTGAATCCGCCAGCAGGCCCAATTTGACCCAATTTGAAACTTATTGGTTTATAGAAACATATTTTATAATGCTTGGTTTAGCGGCCTTAAAGATATAGCTAATTTGCCATAAATCGGTAATTTATGGCAAAATTTTTAACTGTATTCCTCCGTTATCTCCTAGGTTTGTAAAGATTAAATTTTTATTTAAAATAGATATCAACTAAAGCTTTAAAAAAAGTATTGAATAAAGCATAATTATAATAATTTCGGTGTATACTTGAGTAGCTAAGCGCATGTTTATTAATTAGGCTTAATACAGTAAAAGGCTGGTTGTCAGTTTTTGAGAAATCGATTAAAGTCTCGTGCAAACAGGCGCGACAAGGATAGCGCTACCTGTCGCGCCCGCGATATCGCGCCTGTTTGTGGAAGCCTTAATAATGTCCCTTGTGGTGTATTTCCCTCAAAATGTAAATATTCCAGCTAAATAGAAACAATAACAGGACTATTTTATGTTTTATAAGGCATCTTCGACACGAGTGAGCCGAGCGCGCTTACACTACACATGACAACAACCAGCGAAGCGAGCCCCCTAACAAGAAAAGCGAATGTAGCGAGCCCAGTTTCCTGCCGAGCTAGCGAAGCAAGCCCAATGACGCGACAGCAGATTTCTTAAGCAATGAGCGTGCGAAGAAATCCCCACAAGGGCAGTACTCAAGCGAGCGTACTTTCGCATGTGCAAAGGAAGCACACCCGGGGCTACACACATGGAAAGCGAGTTTAGCGAGTCTACTTTAACGACAAGAAATTAATCGAAGCGATCACACCTCCGTCACTAGTGAAGCGCCACCAACTACGCTCATAAACCAGCCTACTCCGCTCATTAGTAATCGCGCTCCCTCGTGGCGTCTGTGGGCTCGCATCACTCGCTCGTCTCGAGAATGGTCTTCCTCCACTCGCTTGTTTTGTGGAGAAGGCTTGCTTTGCCCACTTCTCTCATGGCAAAACTGACTCGTGACGTAACTGGCCCGCTTCGCTCGCTCGTTTTAAGAATGTTAAAGCTCGCTTCGCTCGCTCATTACTTGAATAAGCGCGACCTGCTCAGTCTTGTTGTCTGTGGGCTCGCTTCGCTTGCACGTCACGAAGCTGGGCTCGCTACACTGGACTGAGTTAGAGAATCTAACCCGTTAGGTCAGCTTAGCTTGATGTGAATGTGACCACCTCCTGGAAACGTTTTCCCGAAAACAAAAGGCTCGCACTCGAACTGCGTCAATTTTTTTTTTCAAATTGATTTATTTATCTTTTCAGTTCGAGCAACTTGCATTTACATGGATGGAGCGACAAAAACTTGGGGGTTCATACTCGTCGCACCGTGCGCAGTCCGAGAAACACGTCGTCGTGTGCTCAACGACTCTACATGCTGATACTATTATGGACTTTCTAAACGAATTCTACGCCCATCCTCTGCTACAAGACTACTACGTAGTTTTGCTGTCTCCTATGGAACTAGACACGACTATGAGAATGATATTACAGGTAACTTTTATTAAATGGTTTTCTTCAAGATAAATCTTATTAAAAAGGTTGGTTGTTATGTTTGTAACTAGTCTCTGGAAATATTGATATTTGGTTTACTTTTAGCTTTAAATTACAGTATAACGCCCAGCTCGGAATTTAGATTTACAAAACTCTTGCTTTGTCTACCCTCATTTTAATTTATGAGATATTACTGTCTTTCGCAAGGTATTTCACTGTTAATCGTCATATGTATGTGTACATTTTTAATATTTCAGGTCCCCATTTGGGCACAAAGAGTGATTTATATCCAAGGATCCTGTTTAAAAGATACCGATCTAATAAGAGCACGAATGAACGAAGCTGAAGCGTGTTTTATTCTGGCTGCCAGGAACTATGCAGATAAAACGGCAGCTGATGAACATACCATACTGAGGTAAAAGCTCAGCATTTTTCCTTCCAGAATGTTCATGAATTATTTATTACCGTTAAGTAGATTCCAGTAACGCCGATTCTCAAAAAAAAAAGATACTCGTTTAGTAAAAATCACGCTTGATACGAGAAAAAAAAATTGCTACCTAGGCTAATCTATCTGTCTATTTTGTGAATAACTCATATTTTATTTGAAGCACCGCACCGCATTTGCACTCCGTATAGTATAACTTTATTATCGTATACGTTTTGTTATAAAGCCTTCAGATTTATTGTGAACTACTTTCATAGTAATACAAAATTATTTTCTAATCGAAGTCTAGGTTTGCCAGTTAATGAAAGAGAAAAATGGCGCTTGAGGCAGGTTGACTAACTTTTTGCGTGCCAGGTTGACTTAAAGAGATATTATAGGAAGAGCTTGTCACTTTGTAATTTTTCTAAAAGGAAGCGTTAAAGCAGTCGCGATGATGTTTAACATTCATTATAAGCTTAATAGACACGTAAACGTACGTACGAGACCAAATTAATAGAAAAATGAGTATAGACTGTAATGAAAAACATAATAAATATTTTTGTTGTTAACGTTTTAACTTTAGAATTCGTTTGAGTTGTTTTATTTCTTGAGGATTATTGAATATAAATAATGTTTTATGACTAATCCCTTCTCATGATTTCACATTTAATTAATCGCTGCTCGCTTAATTATTGTCTTAGTCAACTTAAATCGTAGTCAAAGAGCCCTGTGGTTGGTGGTTGTGTGTGATGTGGTAGGTGGTGGTTGACTAAGAATTTGTCAATTTTATTTTAGTTACATTATATTTAGATCAGTGTAGTAATTGTTTTTCATATAATTTATCCTTATTTTCAGATCGTGGGCTGTAAAAGACTTTGCACCAGCAGTGCCACAATACGTGCAGATTTTTCGACCTGAAAATAAATTGCACGTTAAATTTGCTGAGTTTGTAGTTTGTGAAGATGAATTCAAGTATGCCCTTTTAGCAAATAACTGCACTTGTCCAGGAGCTTCTACACTTGTAACTCTTCTTCTTCATACCAGCCGGGGCCAGTAAGTTGAACTAATTTTTTTTTAGAGAACGATGGTACGTCCTTTTTGTTGATTGTTCGGGATCGACTTCAGGCGTCTCTCTATAACTCTATAGCTCTCGACAAATTAGGTCGTTAAAGAAAGGTGCCACAGTTGGGTTCAAAGTCAAAGCATTTTTTTCAATTAAACCAATTACAGGCACTTTTGAATAGTCAAGGAGTCGGTGAGTCAAAAATATGAAGCTAGTTGACCATTCCAAAGCGTAGTAGGATACCCATGGAGAAGAACGGGCAAGAAACTGTACGGACACTCTTTCATTTCAAAAACAGTGTTAAATAAAATTATAGTTTAGTTACAAAATAACAATTTGCCTGTGAAGCGTGATATGATAGTCTGTCTTTTATTCGTAGTTTTAACGGTTTTACATGTGTTTTCTAAATAAATAATAATTTTTTTTCAACAATATAAGTTTATTTTATCGTACTCTGCTATATTTATTTAATAACAATCTAAGGTATTCTTGTGTACAACGCAACTACATACACTAGCCAACAAGCCCAACAAATTGTTTTGTCTACTTTTTGCTCTGGACGCTTGAAACGAATTTAACAATTCAAAAATAAAATACGTAATTAAAATAAGCTGTGGCAGCTTAGAGATGAGCAATCCCAACTGATGGCGCCCGCTCACGAACATGACGGATCAGCACCGTTCAGCTCAACCATTTTGAAGGGAGCCGAATGAACCAACATATTATTATTATTTTGCGCCATCAGCGAGACATTTGAGTGAGCATGGCATACTCTCAATGTCACATTCAAGTCAATAAAAGACTTACCCAGTAAATGGTAGCGTTCTAGTAGATACATAGTAGGTACACACACATGTGCGATGCAAATATACATAATAATACTAAGAGTCTATGTGTTAGGCGTTAAATTGTTAACAAGTTATGTAGTTCTAACTTTCTTACAGGGAAGGCCAACAATCGCCTGAAGAATGGCATCGATTATATGGTAAATGTTCGGGAAATGAAATTTACCACATTGTTTTAGGAGACAGTCGATTTTTTGGCGAGTATGAAGGAAAAAGTTTCACGTACGCTAGTTTTCATTCGCACAGGAAGTAAGTTAAGTCTAGTTTTTGTAAACATTGTGCTATGAATGTGACAGGTATTAGTAACGTGATTTTTGTCAAGGTATGGCGTTGCTTTAGTTGGAGTACGCCCAGCTGAGCTGCCTGAATTCTATGAAGAAACCATTCTATTAAATCCTGGCCCTCGACATATTATGAAAAGTAGTGACACCTGCTATTATATGAGCATTACCAAAGAAGAGAATTCTGCTTTTGTTGTGGCTGAAAAACAAACAGAACCGAAACCAACAATACCAAAAGACCAAACTGCATGTAGTCTACTTTCTAATGAGAAGAAACCAGGTGATGCAGAGGAGGTTTCTGACCAGCAGAAGAAACCTGACGGTAGTAGCGTCGCTCAATACGACCTTCCACAAGTGATTCTCCAAGCTCCCGCGAGTTCCACACCAAAAGCATCGCCATCACGCATCAACCAAGCTAATACTGTATCATCCGCTAATTTTACTGTCACTAGCTGTGAGTGTCACAGTTGGTAAAAAACAAAAGTAGATCGAATGCATCCTCCTTATCATTTGTTACAAAAAATGCATTCGGCCTACTTTCCTTTTTGGTTTGCTTATTGCTCGTTGTCTTTATTGGCTTAATATATAACTCATACAGTTGATGAGTCCGATTATTACGTTAAAGGCAAATAGCAACTCACTCATTTCAAAAACAAAAGTACTATGATAACGAGGCAAATAAGCAATTAAACTATTATTAGTAACTTCAACACAATACACTAACAAAAAGGTGTTTACAGTTTAAAAGTTGTTA
This sequence comes from Lithophane leautieri, assembly GCA_949152455.1. Taxonomy (NCBI): domain Eukaryota; kingdom Metazoa; phylum Arthropoda; class Insecta; order Lepidoptera; family Noctuidae; genus Lithophane; species Lithophane leautieri. The sequence continues at coordinate 13,417,758 of OX424458.1, read as the reverse complement.
CCTTCCTTGTTATCGTGTACCTCTTCATAATCTGTACAATGCAGGGATCCACAAACCGGTCAGTGGCTTGGGTGTGCTTCGTGTCAAGTAAAACCATCTCAATTTATCTTCAGATACAAATCATAGCCCTTGAATTGAGTTTCACCAAAATGTAATGATTTTTGCATGTCTCGTTTGTATGATAACATTGCATTTAGTTACGTAGGTTAATAAGTGTGGATTGATTTCGAGGTTGACCATGCCACATTATCACCAGATGCATCTTTGTTTATAACGAATGTGCCCGCGGCCATCTTGTTTCGACGTTGTATTCTGATAACTTATCACTGCTTATTTCTTTTGTCACCTAATGATCTATCTCATTAAACGTTGCCAAAAAGAGAAACGTTACGACTAATAAAAAAAACATCACGTCTGAATGAAACAATTAATGAACGTTTTAAGAATGGTGTCCATGGCTATTGGGTGCCAACAAAATTCCTTAACTTCGGTGCCCAAGTAGTCACTTGTCTAGGTCATTAACTCGGGAGCTGATTAACAATATTGAGGAATTCGTGCTAGTAGTAGGAAAAGCTCTCCTTGAAAAGCTTTTCCATTGGTATATATTTTAAGGCTACTGGGCGCCAAAAAAAATCCTTAACTTCGTTGCCTAAGTAACACCCTACCCTATTTAGGTCATTTAACTCCGAACTGTTATTATGAAGTATCATCGAACATTCATGCATCTGGTATTTTAAATTTAATCGATGTTTTCATGTTTATTAATTTTAATTATTATACTACATAATTCATGTATGCAGATTTCCATAATTGACTGTTTATACAATTTTGTAGATTTACACAAAAATTATTTATTACAACAATCACAGAAATGTGTTTGTCTACATTAGTACTCTTTTACATGAATTAATACATTTGTTACATTTTGTTTTAAATTACAATTTTATGTTTTGAATATTCTTTATTTACACAGCTAAGTATGGTGAAGGCACATCGGCTTCAGATTCTAGAACTTGTTTGAAAGATTCTCCAGGTACAGACAGTGCTACCGATAGTCATCTATTATTACCTAAGCCCGATAACAACTTTCTAAGCCCTGACGCTTTAAATTACCGCCGAGGTAAGAAAATAATAAATATTTCGTCATAAATATTCAGCAGACAAATGATCATGCTTAACCTGAAAAATGTTGCAATTCAGGCAGCCGAAGACCATCTATTCTTCCCGTCCCTGATATGGTAACGAGCAGTTTATGCTTTGCGCCTGACAATCCAGACGAAGAGGCCGAAGTGGATGAGAGTGAGGACGAGTTGGAGGACGATGTTCCATGGAGGTCGCCATCGGAAAAAATCGCGTAAGCACACTTGTGTATTGATGGCTTCCAATGCATCCACATGCACGCAACATTTAAAGTTATATTAATTTAAACATTTTCAGTAATTTCAAGCAATTATTAAGATTTTTACTTTTTTACATGTTTCGTACTTTACCCACAAAAAAGGTTTTTTTCCCTTTTTTTCATGGTTTTCTAATTTAATTGATTGTTTAAGTTTTTTATTTAATGTCGTTAACTGAATTATTTGAAACTGTTAACGGCAGTGTATTTTATTTTTTCACTGTTTTAGCGTGTATTCACTCCTGTAGATAGCCGACCAGGATCACGCAAGCTGCATGAATACCGCACAGTACGTACTCCATAGTCTCATATACATACACGTCTGCTTCGATATTTCAATATTTTACCTTTTTTCAACTTGCTAAAATAATTCAGCGCTATTTTGTTAGCGACATTACTATTGCAAATATAGCAATGATGCAATTAAAGCAATGATACAAATATAGCAATGATGCAGATGAACAGACATATATTATGAAGATAGTGCATATAAAAAATGTGCAAAATAGCTCATTACATTAATTTAATGTTATCTTTTTATCTTTATCCTAGATGAAATCATGAAAAAATTATGATGAAAACACATTAGAACGGTCCATCACATGTCGGTAGTCCAAAGTTTGAAGAGATATTTTGAATGGAAACATTGTTCTCGTCTGGCTATCGGCGAGTACTTGCACAGGCAAAACCAAGTGGCCATGATTATTCACCAGCAACTTGCTAAAAAATGACCATGTCACGTTGTACACACGGCTACACATCAAGCTATACATTTTCAGTTTATGCTGATCTCGCATTGTAAAGGAGTTCCGTACAATGCGAGGTCAGTTAATACTGGAAATGTATAGCTTGATGTGTAGCCGTGTGTACTAGAATCAGTCTATTATTACTAACAAGACTATTGTAATGAAATGAAATTGTTTATTCTGTAAATAGGATATCGGAATCACTTTTACACGTCATATTAAAAAATATTTAAAATAAGCTAGATGAGGTCAGCGTTTCCTATCTGACTACTCTGAGAAGAACATGATACTTTATGGATAAGAATTTTGATTAATAAAAACAATATATTTATGCGTTATTCAACGTTGCGTTCTTCATTCTTCAAAACAGTGCTTATGACGTGGAACTTTCTTCGTATCTACGTGTCACGAAGTCCTCATCACACGACCGTTCTGTTAACTAACAAAGAAATGCACGAACGATCATACTCATATTATCGTTATTTCAACCTTTAATTCATCACATTAACTTTTGTTAGCTGTTCAATAATGTTTTTATTAAGTAAAATATCTTCATGCATTAAAATTATATTAAAAGCAAAATGTTGTTTTTTCAACTGCATCATCTTGTGTATGAATTAGCTAACACCATATTTTACTTTCTTTATTATCTGCTGCAACCACAAGCACCACCAGCATTACGTAATACCTAATGATAAAAAATAAATTAAATTTGTAGTAAACTGTATTTGATATACAGATACTTTAAAACTTTTCTTGTTGCAATTGTGTGCATTGTGTATCTGTATAATCCCCTGAGCATAAACCCCCCAACCGCACGGCCCGTACCCCTGCCTCCAGTGATGACGTGACCACCAGCAGCTTCTCATCGCTGGCAGCCAGTGACAACGGGCACAGCGCCTGGCGAAATGATTATATGAGGTAAGCTATCATAAGAAATTACAAACCACTCATATCGACCTTACACTTTATGCATAATTTTGGGGACAGCGGCGAAGGGAATATTTTGACATACTGCGTTTACTAATCAGCCAGGCTATGACATGACAAATCTTAATAACGTTCGTTTAATAACGAACAATAGTTTGAACGAAATAAAAAACACAATATTCTAATAATGGTGCTCATGCCCCAGACTACTCTTCCTCTAGCTTAATTAAAAAACGACTGTTTGAAATACTGTTATTTGAAAACTACACCCAACTGATAGGAATGAAATGAAATATAATTGACACTTAGACAGAGGTACCTGCTCATCACCATCTGCCTAGCCTATTTCTAAACATAAAATCCACTTATCAAATCTTGTCACAAATCGCCCGGTTATACTAGTTTATAAATATATTTTTGTCATTGAATTTTGTCCTTTTTATGTTGGTTACCACAACTTGATAACGGTAGTGTGGATTTTTTTATGTTGCATGCCTACTTTAAAAACTAAGACATGTTTCATCTCAATAGGTCCAGTAGGTTGATTTTAAATGATGTTGTCAAGTCAGCAACAGTTGTCATCGGCAGTTATTTACTTTTTGTGGAAGCCGTAGCATAATCAGTCTAGAATATTCCCACTGCTGGGACACAGGTATCTTCTCTTCGACAGAATTCGGCTGTAATCCACCACGCGGGCCCAGTTCGTAGATGTCACATGTCTTCGAATTTTTGGTTCTAGAACATGCCAGTTTTCTCACGATGTTTTCCTTTACCATTTGGAGAGCAGTGGTGATGAAATTATTTACACAAAGTAAAGCGCCCCTTAGACCAGTGTCCTGTTTATCAAAACTTATTCCTTGTATTACAAGCATTTTTTCTTGTAAAAAATTTAATTATTACAAGAATGTGTTTATCGAAACTACACGTATAAATTACATGTTACAAGTGTCATTACTTATTTCACAAGTATATTTTTAAACTTGTATTCGTGATTTTGGTTATCAATTATTTTTTTTTGTAAGTTACAATTTGTTGAAAATCATCACACATCCTGAGTGTCCGGCGACTCTCCATCCCGTCTTACAAGTTTACGAGTGTCGTGCTTAGTACCGCAATATTTAAATTCGATTTTCTTTTTTTAAATGTAGTCAAAAGAGAGAGATGACCTGATGCCCGTGTCCAGCAGTGGAAACATTAAGGCTGATTATGAATATGGAGATGAGCTATGAATTTTACGAAAATTAACGTTCTAGGTACGAGTAACTTGTGAAGTTACAATTTACAAGGAAGGTTTTACAAATTCGTGTAAATTACTTTTAACAAAAAAAAACTACAGGGCTTGTAAAATTGAACGTTTGTAGTTTCCTCTTGTAAGTAAAATTCAAAAGGTATCTTTACCCGCCATTTTTTTGTGTTTTTTTTATTGAATAAAATTAAATGCTCTACTTAAACGTATGGCTGTATGGTATATTGTCTGTGCCTGAGGAGACGATAAAAAAGTATTCGCGGCAAGGTTTTGCAATTAAAAGAAAAAATGGCTAGAAATGATAGCAAAATAACGATGTTACAAATGATTCGTGATAAAAAAGACATTCTATTCGGTGCGTTGAGCGATAGGTTGTCTAAAGATACAAAATTGAAGAGTGGAAGAACATTCTAATTAGTTGCCAGTCGCTTGGTCTGGTACCGGCTGGTAAAGATTATACGTATGTACGAAATATATTTTTATTCCAATTTATACCTACTTAATGTAATTATTGAAAATAATTTACAATCACCCTGGCGCAAATCCAGACTCCTGGCTGCCACAGAGAAATTCCAGATGGGAAAACCCAATAACATTTTGCCCGACCTGGGAATCGAACCCAGGACCAGCTCAGCAGTAGCGCTTGCGACCACTATACCAACGAGGCAGTCTCTCTATTCCGTCTTACGGAATAGACACCTCACACCACACGCCGGACACTCAGGATTTGCTATGATTTTCTACAAGTTATAACTTACAATTTTTTGATAAACAAAATCACGAATAAAATTGTAAAAATACAAGTATTTGTGAACGTAATAATGACATTTGGTAATACAAGGCTTGTAAGTTTTGATAAACAGGGCACTGGGCCACCACTGCTCTCCGTGGAAGCCGTGCTCATTTAACTTTTGGGGTAAACATTTTGGACTGATCTTTTGCGGAATTTGTATATTTGGTAAAGACTTGGAAGTATGGTTTTATCGGCTATCGGAGCTCACTTGACTCGTACCTGGCTTGTCACTTTGTTAAGTTGATTTCTCTGTATTTTCGTTTGACGAATGACGTAGAATTGCCATTTTCTCTGCAACATCCGCAGCTTCGTTACCTGCAACTCCACTGTGCCCTTTCACCTATCTAGTGAGTGTGTGTTGCACCTAACTGCGATCGCCTGGATAGCAGACAGAGGCCTGCGGACTTTACATGGTCATTGGTCTACCATGTGGTATGAGGCCTTCCAACGCTACTCGTTCTCGTCCCAACGTCTTCTAGTATGCGGTCGTCACTCCAGAACGTTTCGGACTCATCGGCCATCTGTTCTGCGAGCAATGTGCCCTGCCCACTACCTCTTAAGTTTATCAATTCTTTGGGCTATGTCGGTTACCTTGGTTCTCCTACGAATCTCTTCATTTCTGATTCGATCAGTTACTCCCGGATCGCAACAAAAGAAGGTCTCTGATGGCGTCATTGTCCTGTTTATTTCCGTCGGTGTAGATGTTGTGCTGCGTTTGGGATGTCAATTGATCCGTCTCGCGTCTGTGCATTCGGGTGCTGGTGACTGATTTTGGAATTCTTTTTGCTCGATTTAGTAGCTCGCGTATGGGTATGGGGCGTTCAGGATACGTCACAAAATAGTACCTAATTATTTGAGGTTCGAGTAAATACTTACCTTTGACAATATGCACTGGTAATTTGATGCGCATATCAAGACGGACGAAGATGCAAGCAATAATTAATACTATAATACACTACAATATTAAACATTAACACTAATAAAACAATTATTAAGTCTCACTCTTTCTAGAATGGTGGTCGGCTAAAGGTAGGTAACAATATTAGAGATGTTTCGATTGCACATGTCACGATAATGCCAATGATTATTATTTATATCGTTCCTTGAAATATATTTATATTAAAAGTAATTCCTTTTTAATTTTGAGTGTTGGTTGGGTCCCAACACTCAAAATTAAAAAGGAATGAATGGTATTATTTAACTCTTTATCGATGACTTACTCAGAGCATTGGCCATCGCATTGGCATATCTAATTAATCGAACAAAATCGGCACATGTCTAATAAATTAATATTTCATATGGATTCTAGGAATTGTTTAGCTAACTTTATTTGTTCTTACAATATCACATAATGACCGTGTTTTATTAACACCTACTGCTTATTCCGCGTTACTCCTTAAACCAAATGTGATGTCACTTATTTATTTCATCTATTATCGAGCTCAAATTGGAAGAGCATCGAACGAATGTTTGTTTATTCAATCGCAAAATGAACATTACGGGTGTTGAAACTACTAATGCTACAAGTCTGGCTTTGTCTATAGGCCAGTATGTTAATCAACAATCTGTACCTTTTAAACCAATAGAGAGAAAGCTTCATACAAACACGCAATGATAGGGGCACTACGACAAAGCGCGGCAGTATAACGCTTAGAAGCTTTGGCTCTGTGGGACACACTGTGTGGCGCATGTTCGTACTAATTCGGAACCACGAAGATTACCGAAACACGTACTTTTTCTGTTTTACCTGTACTTGGGTATTCTGGTATTCGGAGAATGCTAAAAGAATAATATGTGATATTATAGGAACGACATCAAATTAGTTTATTATCACAATTGCGTTTTAGCAAGAGCACGCTGCTTGACGACAGGATGGCTCCTGCTACCGCGTATTCAAATAACTTCCATGACTAGAGAACATAAAAATTAAATAATATACGAGTAGGTACACTTAATTAGCAAGTTATTAAACGGAATTCCAAATATTTATCGTTATTCAGTATTTCAATATCAAGGAGAAATATACAGAATAAATGTACGAATGTTTGCATTCCGTGTCGTTCTAGCGGTCCTGCGACACGTGTGATTGACGCCGCTGCGCATGCTAAACGCAAGAGTGATAGCGGATCTAGAAACCGTCAAAAACTTTAGCTACCTAAGGACTAGTTTACTTTTGCACATGTCCCTATGCGATTCCGAGCATGATAATTTCGTGAATTTGATGTTTAATGTTACATTTTAAATACCACTATATTATAGAACTAAACACGTCCAGTTATTCATATTTTCTTTATATTAGATGTGATATAATACCTTAACCCTTTCTTGTAAGTATGCCAGGACTTTCATTACTTTTCGTCTCTTTTAATATTAAAAAAATATTTTTATTAAAAGCTTTGCTTCGCCTAATTTTATGACGGAAATTAATTATTAATTCTAAGTTTTAAAAATATGTTAATATAACCACAAATAACGATAATGAAATGAGAAATTTCAGGATCGTGAAAGGATTCCCACCGGTGTCACCATTCATTGGAGTGAGTCCAACTCTCTGTTATTTACTAAAAGAAAAGAAGCCACTATGCTGCTTGCAGTTGGCACAAGTTTGCGAACATTGTGCTTATAGAAACGCTAAAGAGTACCAATGGCAAAACAAAACTATAATCCTTGCTGCTGATTATGCATCGAATGGAATATATAATTTCATCATACCTCTGCGAGCCCATTTTAGATCGAAGACTTCGCTGAACCCTATCATTCTACTTTTGGAACGCAGACCAGACATAGCATTTTTAGATGCAATATCATATTTTCCTTTAGTGTACTGGATGCTAGGTAGCATCGATTGGTAAGTACCCAGTCAGAATTCACCAATATTTCTACTTAAAACAGGAATAAAATTGAAGTAATAATTTACTTTTCGTTCCAGCTTAGACGACCTTTTGCGTGCTGGAATTACATTGGCCGAAAATGTGGTTGTTGTTAACAAAGAATTATCTAATTCTGCTGAAGAAGACAGTTTGGCAGATTGCAATACAATAGTCGCTGTACAAACTATGTTCAAGTAATGGTTTTTAATAATTTAACGGCGCTGCGCCCTGGCGAATTTAGATTTTTAACAACGTTCTGTATTCAATGAACTTAAGATCACTAGTCATACATAGTCCAATTTTTGCGCGGCGAACATAAACACCGACTTTAATGGTACTTACACGGTTCGTAAGTCACTGGACTGCATGTAACCTGCGCAAGCGCCTTAAGATGCGCATGATACCAACACCGTGTTTGTACCATTCGTCTTATACTTACAACGTATTTAGTATCAATCAAAAATATGTTTTTGTTTTCAGATTTTTTCCATCAATTAAGTCCATAACAGAGCTATCACAATCATCAAATATGCGATTTATGCAATTTCGTGCTCATGACAAGTATGCCTTGCACCTCTCAAAAATGGAAAAGGTATCTATTATTTCTAATTTAAATTTTTGATAAAGAATGTTTCCATTATTATGAAACAGTTTCTGCTTCCATAATACTTTTGTTTTTTTATATTTTTTTTAGCGGGAGAAGGAACGTGGCTCACACATTTCTTACATGTTTCGTCTACCGTTCGCTGCGGGGTCTGTATTCTCAGCGTCAATGCTTGACACATTGCTCTATCAAGCGTTTGTTAAGGATTATGTCATTACCTTTGTGCGACTATTACTGGGTGTTGATCAAGCTCCAGGATCAGGATTTCTCACATCAGTAAGTTTATATGTATTCATACATACCGATTTGGCTGTGCTACATATTTTTACTTGCGAATTTTTGTTGAAGTACAAATACTACATTTGATGAAATTATTTCATGCGTAGTTTTTTTATAAGCGAAATATTGCGAACGATTATAGCCATTTTAATGAAAAGCTGTGATTTTGATCAAAGAAAAACAGGCTTTTTTATATTCAACTTGGACTTCTAACAGATGAAAATCTCAAAAGAAGATATGTGGATACGAACATACGGTCGATTGTACCAAAAGTTATGTTCAACTACATGCGAAATTCCGATCGGAATTTATCGCACACAGGATACGACATTAGCCGATGCATCTCACCACGTGAGTATGTCGCCAAGGACACCATCAAAGTGGTTTTGGTCACGCCTCGCGAGAATGCGACCATCGCGTGCATCGGTGAGTCGGTTAACTCCCTACTCTCAAATATTTATCTCCTTAAATACAGTCCTTTACTGCAGTTTACGCCTGAACGCTATTGATCCATCACACACCATTTCAATACTAACTAAATTCCAAGTTAAAATAGTACATCACAAAGTTGCATCTCAGTAGTCCGAGTCTTTGGACTGTATTTCGGGTACATTTTTTTACAATCTTATTTTTCTTTTTCTCGCGTCAAAGCTACACTTTTTCCATTATTGTAACCTATCTACATACATTCTGAGCCTTACACTTGTGGAGTGTCTGTAATTAGTACCTAGCAATTTTTATATAACTTTCTACCTCTCACGCGATACTGTCCTATGGACTACACGTGCTTCAATTTTATGATTTTTATTATACGCAAACTGCTAAGGCCAGATGGGTTAGGTAATGCATCATTTCAAAAGCTGAAGTGTCAAATATTAAAAAGCTAACCAGAAAGGTATTAGCTGACCTGGACCATAAAATATCGCAATTGAACTCGATGATCGCAATCTTGCCTATGTGTTATATTTGTAGTTTGTGTTTTGCATGTTACTATAGTAACCTAGAATATTACGACAGTAATTAATAATGAAAATTAGCGGGATTATAACAACAGTGGTACTATACTCGTAGTATGAAGTTAATGTAACTTTATAAAATAGTATTTACTTTAAGAAACAAAGGGGTGATCGTTGCATGTGCAAATCTGAATTCACCTGTGCCAACAGGTTTAAATAAATCACACCTTTCCATAGCAGAGACAGAGGACCAAAAAACACTAACATAGCGCAACTGCTTTAGCTTTATGCATGCTTATAGCAAGAAAAGAGTAGAATTCATAAAAAAATACTCATCTTTCATGACTTACACGTGTTAGGATACTGAACTAAGTTCAATGACAATGCTCAGTACCCTGATATAAATAAAACGTTATCGATTGTTTATCTTCCAAGATCCTAAAGATATCTTAAAAATATAAAAAGTTGGTATAATTTAATTTTCGAAACAACCAATTTGTGGCCGATTTGTTGTAAAGTTAGGAAAAGTATTGGAAAACTGTGACACGATAGTTGCAGCAGGAGGAGGGCGAAGGCGGAGGATTTTCGACTTGCGGGCGCCGGGAGGCAGCTGGCTGCCTCAGTGGCTGCTATGGAGAACGCACGCCGGCGGTAAGGTCACTACCACAGACCTTTCACATGGACCTTTTAAACTAATAATAGTGATAAAGGGGGCCGGTCGCTAGTTCAGCGATGCTTAAAATCCGTTGATCCTTACGTAACATTGTGGCTAAGGCTATAACGACATATACATGTAGGTTTACTTTTTTTAGTTAGTATGTATGAGGAAAGCGATATATTGCTGCAGATGAATTTCCTTAAAGAAGGAATGTTATTTTTGCCTACTGCGCCAATAATTACTTAATCATCTTTTAATTATTTTTTTGGGGAAATAATGATAGGTATGAAAAGTACCCTGATAATTGGTCGTTCACCATCTTCATTTATAAACGAGGTTACGCTATGTCTCTGTACTACGGATACCACTTCAGTTGTGAGGCGAAATTTTTCGTAACACCGAGTGCCGCGAGTCCGCCCATGGTTGCGGCGTTGCATTGATCAAGTTGGGCAATCTAGCCGACGTGTGCTGCGCCTTGTCGTCCGACATATTTCCGCAGTGGTGCAAATCAGACGTGGTCAACCTAACACCGTCAACTAGAATTTGAGGGCGCTATGCTGCATTTTCCATCTCTCCATTACGCCTTTTAGTCTGTTCTTCCTCGCTGTAATCGGCGGAGCAGGGACTTCCATTAAAAATTACATAACTCGGGCGTGACTGTAATTTCTATCATGATTTTATCCACTTGGTCAGAGTTCAGCTCTATAATGATTATTCGTAAAAACTTTATGAGGTTCTAAGCAACGAATGTTCTCGCCGACATTCACTACGTGCAAGACGTTTTTCAAAATATGTCTTTTGGCGTGGATAACGAGTAAAAAGACAGAAATGTTGTTTTATTAAACTTCACGCCGCTTTTCAATCCTTTTTTTGTTATGAAGTAAAGGTGTGTCCAAACATTGAGCGGCAAGAGCGCGGCAACATCACGCGGTGACGTTTGCAGGTCACATTTTTGCAGCGCTCTAGTTAGGTAAAAATGTTTGGACACACCTTAAGAGCACGCCTTTTGTAAGAGCATAGAGCATTGAACTAAAGCTTCTTATTATTATTAATGTATTTATGTATGACCAAAAGCACACAATCTGAGATTCCCTCGCTATTTACAGTTTTTCAATAAGACTATTGTTGAGATTACAAAAAAAAGCAGTAAGAGTACGCTTAAATACTGGATTTTTATCAACTCTGACTTTGTATTGAATGAATTCCTGCAACTTTAGCATTCTCTGAGAGAATCTAACGCTAACTTGATACAGGCGGGGTGCTAAAATTTTCGAGGTCGCTTCGCTCGTTCTTGCACCCTACATTCTCTTAATAAACTTTTCTGCATAAGTCGATAAACTTACTTCTATTTCTGTATGAATAGTCAAAGAGAAAGAAAACCTCACTTATTCGAAGCGGAATGCTAAAAATTTCGAGCTCGCTTCGCTCGCTCTGTCATCCTATATTCTCTATTGCTGCCCCATTATGCTAAAGTGGCCTTTAAGTTTAAAAATGTCCTTGTTTTTGGTCATGATTTAAAAGTGGCGGGAAGAGAGAAACTGGGCTCTAATGAAATTGTAACAAAAAGACACTTAATACTCTTTTTACCCGACTACGGCGAAAAAAAAGGAGGGTTATTTTATATAAATCAGTATTTACCGTCTCTGAAATCAGAAATAGTCATTATTTCTCCTAAAAAAAATTGGAAACCCTACCCCCCCCCCCCCCCCCCCGAAATGAATTCCTGGCTACGGCCCTGCAAATAACAACAGATTACTTATAAAAGTTTCATTCCCGAAAGTTAGAAGAAAAACTAACGTTTCGGAAGTCGGTGGTTTTAGTTTTATTTGTTTTTTCGACTCACTTCCGAAACTTTTTATTTGTAGTTGTAGAGTCTGTTGTTTTGTTGTACAAATATTTTTTGGCTTTTTAGTGCGCACTGTCATACCATTTTAGAAACCTAATAAAACAATAAAAAATTTCCTCAAATTATCAAATGACACATTTATTTTGAGTAATCTGTTTCATAAAAAAATTGTATTTTCAAGAAATTTTCATAACATGAAACGCTTTTTCCAACGTTTTGAATAATTTTTTGATGAATCTTATTTTGAAGGATTCATTCGTTCATGACTGTTTTTGGTCGAGAGGTGGAAATTTAAAAAAGCTTGAATTCTATAACTCCAAAACAACCGGTCCTGTTTGTTTTCCAGACATTCAGTAATATTAGTAGTTGAATTGGGCTAGCAGTACAGTATTTTTTTGTCATGTCGATTTTTGCGAATCGGTTATTCAGATACATAATTATGTATACATAATAGTTAAGTCGCCTTCGTTCACTTCATTTCCTACTAGCATAGGTATAGAACTTAGAACACTAGTAACAGTGCGATGTACAAAAGTATGCCTCACTCCATGTAATTGGAGTACAATTATAGTAGGCACCTATGTAGAAATAAAGTAGGTATGCACTAAATCAATTTTAACCGTAATATTATCGCATTATTCGCGTATCGTTTCACTCATAAAGCGTACAAATCAATAAAGCAAATCATGCATGATTGTCTGCGCGCAGGCACCAACAATAATTTGTATGTTGTACATAAAAATGAATGAACCTCACTTAACTTTCATATTTATTATATAAAATTCTACTCATGTCATAATTATTATTGTTGATGACTATAATTTTGTACCACTAACAGAACCTTGTATAAACGTTATATCGTTTTAATTACTTGTAACATTCACAGTATTCTACAAGCCTGGCGGATGAAGCCCGGGACAACCATGCTCAACAAATTGAAAGAGCTGAAATAGCCAATCTAGTACGATCTAGAATGGAATCGTTAAACCTCACTGGAATTGACTATGATGATGTGAGCGAGAAAAGAAACAGTCTGTCGTATGTCATCATAAATCCTAGCTGTGACCTAAATTTGCAAGAGGGCGACATAATGTAAGTATACGGAAGTTCGTTCGGTCATTTATTAGGTAAATCTGATGCAAAATAATGTCTTATAATATATTCATTACATTTCAGATACTTAGTTCGACCTTCACCATTTTCGGCGCAAAAAACGTTTGAACGCCATAATAGTCGCCGTAAATCAAACATAAGTTTTTGTTCACAAGCGTTAATTCAAGCTCAGGGAGTTTCGAGCAGGAGAGGATCGACCATCGGCGCAAGTTTCGCTCAACCTCGTGCGCCTCCCCTTTCTTCTACTAAAGCTAACTCCTTATCGCTGCCTGATAGTCCTACTATCATCACAGATTTCAGAGGCAGGTCAAATTCACTTCGGGTTGTCGACGATATATTATTGAGACGGTCCAATTCTCTACGCCAAGGACTAAGTGGTGTTGGATCTCGTCGCCGCAAGAGCAGTCTCGAAGAAATTGGTATATCTCACTTCAATTCATTACTACAACATCAACAACAACAGCAACAGCAGAATGCTTTTAAAATTGCTTTGAATGGCAGTATTGGTTTGGAAGTAACCCCGCCTGAAGAACATCCGTTGGAGCGTCTGCCTGGACCGAGCATACCACTCGGTGGATACCAAGAAGTCGCAGCTGCTTTGCCGTCTTCATCCCTAGGTCCCTCGCTCCCAACTGTCACCTCATCTCCAGATCCCCAACATTTGCAAGGGACTATTGTATGATACCACCTTATGTGGGGACGACGACTGAGTTCCGTAATTAGAAACAAGTGGACGTAGAAATTAGTCTGGTAAAAATATAATCGAGCTATTTCTCCTGTAGATACCGGCTAAGTAATGTTTACTTGAACGCGGAACTTAACTCATCTCGTAGCGTCTCTACCTTCCACGTAGTGTCACCTGTGTACATGTTTAAGTACAGATTTAGTGATTTAGACTGGTGGTGAAAGAGCTGTGTAATGTAAGCGGGATCAATTAGTTACTAGGTAATGGGGATTTATAAGTCAACACATCGCTGTCGGTGTATATCAGAATTTTACGTGAATTATTTCAAATTGTAAATTAATCGTAAATAAACTTTACAAAATGTTAATTATTGTAAATATATTTACATAGAAAAACTATTTAACTTAAAAAGTAATTAATCACTTAGGACTCATTTTTCTAGATTTACTGACCAAAATTATATAAACCTGGATTTGAAAATAGATTCAGTACTTTATCTATGCTGATTTAGATTTACCTAACACTAGATTTGAAACATCACCTAACAAGTTCAGATAATATAATAAAGAACATGTATGTATTCACACAGATATTGTTTTTTTTTTTTCATTTACTGCCCTTACCCTTAAAGGTCAAAGCACACGTATAAGCACGGTACGGGATCGGCATCACCTCACCTCATCGGCACGTCGTCAACCCGTACGCACGCAACCAGGGGGCCAAGTCTACTAATTTACAAACGAGTCAATGGTCTCACAATGATGAATTTTTAAAAACTCATCATTGTGAGGCCATTGACACGTTTGTAAATTAGTAGACTTGGCCCCCAGATCGGTCTCGACCTCTGACGCCATACTGCGGCATCACTCCGCTTACGGCGAGCTGTCGTCCTATGTAGTGCTTAATCGTGTGCTTAAACGTGTCCTTTGCAATCAACAGCTCGTCTCAACATAACCTGTTACGTAAGTATGTTGGGTAAAGAGAAATGCTACTCACTCCACCTAGCCGCCTTGCTAGATCAATTTTTTCATCAGTGGGTTCAGAATTGATAACGAATCTCAATTATCGGAATCATCTATGACGGTATGTTGGAGTCGTTAATTTAATTGTGAGACCAAACGTCACGACGCGTATTATGGTCTTCCGTTATCTGATTGATTCTCCAAGAGAGACGAGCGTGGTAAGCTTATAAACTACTCGAATACCGTATTCTATACTGACGTCTCCTCGAGGCGACGAATTGCATACGCCTTTTCAACTGTAAATGATAAAGACAAAAGAAATACGCAATCCATGCGTTTTCTTACCAGATACTTTTGTAGAGAGTTTTATCAGATATATTGTTTAGAGAAGAACGTTGACAAGCAACCTTTTTTGATAGTCACTGCGAATACTTGTTGAATTTTGTTTCTTTATTAACCAATTATTCTACGTCATCTCTGAGAAGCTCATTGAAAACAATTAATTGTTCACTATAATTTGTATCTGCGACCTCCTTTGCACTGAAAATACAAGCCTCGAGGGGATATAGTTATATGGTATACTAATTGTTTAGTAGGTGCGCCCTTTTTTTTGGGTGGGTAATTGGTGAAAATAATGGTTATCTCATAACTTCTCCCGCTCTGGGCGGAGCGAAAGGGGGTGTCAGACTTTTACTGACTAAGACCCACCTGTGTTCCTTCAGTTGCCTGTGTGTTGCCAGGTGCCACGGTTACCCTTTCGGACTTTTCCGCGAGTAGGTGCTCGATCTTTTAAACAGCTGTTCCACATGTTAGAGGTGCTCAGAGTCAGAACTGGAGATCAGAACGTTATCGAATTATGAATAGCAAAAATCTAGGCACCGAAGAACTGCGTCCACGAGTCTTTGAAAAGTCTGAGCTGCGTTTCTGAAACCGAATCAATGAAAGGTCATAAACCAGAGAGAAAACAGGCGAGACCGTTTGTATGGAGAGGCGACCGACCCTACTTACTCTTAAAGGGTGATGAAAATGACTATAATTTTCAAAATCACAAAGTGCTATAGCAAATAAAATCAATTCCAGATAAAGAGACATTCGTTTCACGCAGTTATGCAACTGAAACGTCATTATTCATTACGATTCATGACAAATTTAATGGGATTGCTAAAGCAATCAGAACATGAACACACAGTACAAAATAAAAAATTGCTGTTGAAAATGTATTGTTATATCTATCTTGTAATTTTACTTCAATATTTGTATATGGTAGGTACAGTAATACAATAAAATTGATAATTGTTTCTTTACTTTAAAAAAAATAATTTGATTAATTTTATTCCATAGATGCCTGTGTACGTTAGTCAAATTAGTGTTCTGGACGGAATTGCACTTCGAGTAAGTTTTGTGCAAAAATCTACTAGTTAATAATCCAAGTCTACATTTTTGATAGCTGGTTTTTATAAATATTCTACAGGATATTGACAGAAACCAATTTTCAGTCAACATTACGACGACCTACAGCTTGCGGAACTTATGGCCCACCGTATGTGTTTGGCCTACGACCTAGGACAGACCTATTACGTCACCAGGGGCCTATTTAATAAAACCAACAACGGCAAAGTTTCACATTATCACGACAGGTGCTATTGGGTTATACGTACTTCGTCCCATTCGCACTTTGTTCCGCGTTCTCAGTTGGTCACATTAGCACTTCGTCCCATTTGCACTTGATCCCATTCGCAGTTAGTACCACACGCAGTTCGTCTCATGCAAGTAGTTTGTAAGGGAAGAGGAAGGTTTATTGACGAAAGTGGGTTGGATTTATAAAAAATCATCAAATATAGTAATAAACCATCAACATAAAACATCAACAACAACAAAATATCAACAATACAATCTGTGAATGTTGTCAATCAAACATGGATACACTATACAATGAGTATAAGTATATCTTTCTTCATGAGAAGTCACCCAAAGAAAAAGAACACCGCTTATTAAAACAAAAATTTGGTATAACTTTCTACATTTAAATCAGATTATGAAATTGCGCAAATGAACGCAGTACCTATCAAAGTGTTCCCAAATGCAAACATTTGCGGTTGCTATATGCACTATAATGCTGCAATTTGGAAGCAAGCTAAAATAAATGCTTTTGACAAATACTAGTGTTGGTCGAAATGTAACAAGACTTTGCTCTATAATGCCATTAATACCAGCGCAAAACGTTACCCCAGCAGGAATCGTTTTTTCCGTTTTTTTCCAAAACGAAAGGGGGCACACATTTTTTATGTGGGGGCACATTTACAGCAGCTAAGGCACCAATTAAATGTTCCACTCATATAACTCTAGGAGACACTTTCCTGCTGGGGTAACGTACACGCCGATTTCATTCCTGAAGCATGACGTTTTATTCTTAATAAAACAAGAGTTACACCTGAAATGCAACGTTTTATGCAGTATTACACAAAGCAATGGTATCCCACAATAAAAAAATCTGCTGTTACCTATATTTATGTTTGCATAGCTCGTCAAAATGTAACAGCTGATTTTTTTTCGCGATTACAGGATTGGCCCCTTAGTGAAAGTTGTTCACAATGATGAGTACAATGTATACTATACTGACAAAAAAACGTAAGAAAATATTGAATTTCGCGGGCCACATTACCGCTTTCGCCTTAAGCCCTAAAACTATGAAAAACTATTTTTGAAGTTGTCGAATTGTCACCTGTCGGTTTTATTATACAGGGCCCAGATACATTAAAAAGCGCTAGTTAATTTTTTTTTTTTCAATCTTTTTATTATCTCTTATGCATTTATACCGTTGCCAATACCTATTCAAATTCTAACTATACATATCGCCAGTCAAACACTTTTTCATTCTATCTATTCGAAAAGGACGACTTGGTTCGCCTTTAAGTGCACCCAAAGGTGGTGTTTTCTATAAGAAACTTTTAACGGGCAGTAATGAGTTTTTAATCCTCTTTATAAGTGCGCGGCAAAGAATAAGTGCGCCGCAATTATCTTTGCCGCGCACTTTTTGAATTTGGAACATCTTAGTGTTCAGCACCAAAGAAATTGTACGCAAATATTGTTTGAATAAAGACTGGCTGGTACGACGGCCCATACTAGCGCCGTGGGTACTGGGAAGTGTTAGGACCGACGTAAAATAAAATTAATCTGCCTAGCCTTTTTCCAACCATGTTGGGGTCGGCTTCCAGCCTAACTGGATTCAGCATTTAGAGATTGAGGAACAGGGTGGATAGTTCACTCATTCTCTATTGAAAAGGGAGGATACTCCGATCAAATGGGTGTCTTGTCTGGTGTGCAACTGCCCAACGATTGATGTTGGAATCTTGTATAATGTTGATCGCGCGGTAAACTCCCATTGCGCGATGCAAGATTTTGTGTTATTTACTACACAAAAAGATACATAATTTATCGGAATAATTACGACTTCCGAAATTAAAGTAACTTTTCACATTTTAGTGTTTTTTTTGGAAGTCAGTTGTTTTTTTTTTCTGAGTTTATTTTGGACATTACTGACATCGGTGAGGGAAACATGATGGGGGAAGTCTGAGCTTGTAGTTAATAATTATAAGCCTGTAATAGCCGACCCGTCTTGAGCAAGGGTGGTTAAAATATGAGGCGCCTTTTATTTTCTCATAGTGGATGATGAAAAGTAGAGTGTATCTCTCGGGCGCAAAATATTTTTTTGGCTCGGGCGACGTACTTTGAATCCCTCACTTCGCTCTGGATTCAAAAAGCGCCCTCGCCGTAAAAATATTATTTTGCTCCCTTATGATACAATCTACTATTTATTCTTATATTTATTAGCGTCCTACTTTTTGCTTCGCATAAGTAGCTCGGCCAAGTTGAAGCTAAAGACCACAATGTTTTAAAAATAAATCATATAATAAACTCGTTAATATTTCAGCAATCGCTTGTCAACTGTACAGCAAAGGTATTATCTTCCATAATTTAGAAAATTACTTACAAGGTAAAAAAACGATTCACTAATATGTTTTCCCTGTTCTAGTGCAAAGGATCAGACTGCCATTCAAATGTGAGATTTTAATATAAACAATTCATCCCTTATATCTACTTTGTGAAGTAAAAGATCGCGAGAGCACACCAGCGGGACAATAGGGATAAAACCTGGGTACAAAAAAGTAATCATCCCTATTCCCGTATTTTTAAGAACGTTCGCATGCTAATCTCAGTCTCATTCTGTCAAAATATCCAGTAGCACGTTTAGTTGGGTTCCATAAATAAATGTAACTGATAATATACGTTGTATGAGTTACATTTATTTATACATATTAACACCGGGTTATATTACTTAAATGTCAGGTTAACTAACCTGATATTCGTCTGTGCCCTGATATGTAATCCGATCAAAAATTATTGAACGAACAACGAACGGAACTAGTATGCGTATCTCTTTTACACTACATTACGATACATGATACTTTCTTGCCTTTAAATTTTTAACATGACATTTTAATTTAATTAATCGTATTGTATTGCATCATTCGTACACGTTGCCGCCCAGATTTAATTTTGTTTGATGCGGTAAAACGTTTGATTAGTGTTTCAAATTGAAAAAGAAACCGCGTTTTTGTGCCCCTAATTTCACATCTGGTGATAAATTTACTTCTATGTGATTTTGTAAAAAAATATAGAATGTCATAGAAAATTTAAAAAACTGATGGAGCTAACCTACGTCATGAACAAAAAGCTTGGCTAGAAGTGATGAAAAAATATAATTCAAGCACCTCTGGTTGTACTCGCTTTGTAGAACCATACAACAATTTGAAAAAGAAAGCGAAGAATAAAGCATCTGGTTCAAAAATGGACATTCCAGGTATGTTAAAATTCTGAAGATCCATTTGCATTTGCACGAAATTGCTCGTGACTATATTTATTCCTCATTTTTGTAGTCGATAGGGTACATTCGTTTTATATTATATTATAATAATAATTTTGGTCCCTCGTGTCGTGGATTATCCGAATCACCCCATGCATGTTCCGCGATTTTTCATAGTTTTCGAGTTATGATTTTTTTTCTGAATTTTAGACTAGGTTCTACCCATGACCTGATTGCATATCTTGCATTTCAATGGTCACAAAAAATATGCTTTGTTGTAAAGGGCAGAAAAAAATGATGTGCCTATAACGAAGGACTGCGTGCCACTAGGCATAGAAATGAACTGCAGTGAAGTTTAAGTGAAATACATATATAGACTCAGGCCTGTTTCTCAGACTTGGGCACACATTTAACACTATCTTCAGGTCCATGTCTGTATCAATAATGGTCGAGCCGACGAGCCTATCAAGCATTCCATTTTTGGGCTGTGTATCCTTCTGTAGTGAAATAATAAATCAGTTTTAATATTTATGTAATTTAGTATTATTTAATTTTAATAACAGGTAAACAATTAGTAGCCTCTGAAGCACAAACGAAACCAACGGATTCAGAATAAAATGAAAACTTGGCAATTTGAAAAATGGAATTGGTTGATTTACAAACTCAATAATTATTGAGAACTCAACTAGACGAAGGAAGAAGAAAATTTTTAACATACATAACCGTATGCTGAGGGCATTGGAGATAGAAAAAGAAAATAAGATTTTTTTTCTAATTTCCTATGTAAATAAATAAAACAATTAATTTATCTTCTTAGCAGCATTTTTAGTTAGTTCCTGGCGCATTGATGGACGACCGACAATACTTTTCTCAAATAATGCGAGGAAATTCAAACTGAGTAAATTAATTATAAATTCTAGAATCTTCTAAAGTTTCTACACCTCTATTTACAAGCCAAGTCGAAATTTAAATAAAATATTTGTTAGGTTACCTGATTACCTCCTTGGTTGCCATGTGTTGAAGTAAAAAGTTCGATCCATTTTTATATAACACGATAGCTGAGTTTTCGTAGTAATTTATGTGGCCACTAAACACGACAGATATGGATTTTCATAGTAACATTGCCGGCTGCATCGTCACTTGTTTTTGACCAGTACAGCAATTTCGGTTTATCTCGTAGGTTGTCAAACGAATGTTCGAATTTCCAAGGATGTTTGAGAAAAATCTATTTCCTTAATTACACTTTAAATACATTATAAATTACTTTAAATATTTGCATTCTCCTTTTTGTTTCCCGTACAGTGCACGGGTATGATGTCATCGGCATCGGTAAGAATAATTCCAAAAGTTTATTATTAAAGAATACACTTAATTGAGTGCTTCGCATGGGTAAACCAAAGAGAAATATAAAAAACTGTCCAACTTTACACTAAATAAGCTGAGCCAATCTCGTACAGCCCGGGGTTCTACGTTCATGTACTGGTACGTGCCTACGTCGACACGTGACAGCAAATGGGGTGTTCGGTACTACGTAACGAATCCCACAGATGGAATCAGGTCGGAACAAAATGTAAAATTTTATTCACGTTCCTTACGAATCTCACATAGTGGGATCGGATCGGAACATAATATTCATTTTTTCCACGTTCCTAACGGATCCCACAATTGGATCCCGATGTCCGACATACTTAGCTCGTAATGACTAATACATGCTGCCTGATGACTGCATGTGCGGAGGGCGTATAATGAATGCTGGCAATGAAAATTTGGAAACTGCCACGTAAACGCTTCGCGGTCAGAAAACAAAAAAAACAATAACTAATTAACAGGATTTCAATTTTATTAATGTTATTTTCAGGCTGTAGGTTTCAATGCGACAGCAGTAGTAAGTATAAAAATAAATAAAGTTAAGATCCATCGAATCTACTAATGATTTTTCTGGTTTTCAAAGATTGAAACTTACTCAAAAGATAGTTCTCGACGTCAGATGTATGTAAATGGTCTGACAGGTTCTCGGTGAACTAAAATAAAAGATTCGCCAGTGGACCAAAACCTATCTGATGATATTGTTTTAATCAAAGAGGATCTAATGTCACTTGCTAAATCGTTCCTGCTCACTTTTATACCAACTTATAACACGTGTATTGTATGCCTACTGTTTTCGTTTAGCGTTTGCACCTAAAACAAATAGAAAAGAATAGTTGTAAACGAAACTTGTCAGAAAGGGCAACAAACAAAACAATAACATACGACATGTTTTTGACAAGACAAAGTATTACAATTTGGATATACACATATACAAGTTGTGATAGTTAGTCTCTTTACAGTTACACCCGTAAATGCAGGGTCAGAGTAGCTGTGCTAACAAGGCCTGGTGCAGTATTATGAAGTATTAATGCCACCATTTTTCCAGTGTAAGAAAGAGACGGAGCTAGACAAGGCCGATAGCACCATCCCGTTTTCGCAGTGGAATAATGATGGCATTAATACTTCATAATACTACCCCTGCAGTCTCGACATAGTTAGCGACGCTGTCACAAATACCAATCGCTAAATAAGAACGATAAAATCATAATTGCCGTAACGACGCTTACTACAAATGCATAATAATATGCATATCTCTACACCCAAGATACCAAGACCGCACATTATCTTGACATAACGACATCGGTACGCTATTGCAAAATGTATTCATAGTTCGGCTTTATCGAAAACAATTATTGGCCGCTACCAAATCTCCTTGAATAACAGGGAAAGTTGGAGAACATGATTCAATAGAAATAAATTATAAGTATACATTTTTTGAAGAACAAGTTTTAATTACTATCGAAAAAGTTTTAGTTCATTAAAATCTTGTTCCTATAAAGATTTTCACTTATATTTTATTTTGTACTTTTTAGCATTAGAATTTGTTTAAATATCTGTTCTATTACCTTCACAAATACAACGAGCCCAACACTACAGGGCTATCTTGTAAGATCGAAGAGTTTCTGTGGCCACTTTCCGGTTTGTTCCCACTGAGTGACATATTGAATTTCGACAGTTAATAATTTCAACACGGTCTCAATTTCGAAACACAATACTTCGACTACTCATTGCTTCGACAGAACACATCTTCGACTAGCATTAGTCCGACAGACCATACTTCGACAACACACACCTTCGAAGAACACTACTTCGACAGAACCCTTCTTCCAAATGCACTTGTTCGGCGGAACGTACCTTCGACATAATACTGCTCTGAAATGTGACAATAATAATTGAATTTCGCTACAAAATAAAAACATAAATAATAATCAATTATGTTTTTAATTATAACCAAGTAAGTAACTGCAAATCTTTGTTCAGTTTAATCATTTCAGCTCTATCATGAGAGGCTTGGGCATCAAAACAAGAGGCATGTAAAAGCAACCATTTAATACATTTCTTAGCGTAAAACTACTTGGAAGTAAAAGTTCCACTAGATCTACTATTCGGGAATAAATCGAAACGTAGTACTAATGAGAACCAAAACTCCCATTAGTTCTACCGTAGAACTGTGGAATAGAACGAGTGCTCCCATTAGTTCTACCGTAGAACTGTGGAATAGAACGAGTGCTCCCATTAGTTCTACTATTTTGTAACACCTTATATTGTAGGACTACTGAGAAAAACATCCTATTAGTTCTACTATAGAGCTGTTTAGAAGAACAAGTGGGAACAAACCCACCTTCCGCGTCTAAGTATATGTCGAGACTGCAGCCCCAAGAATGTAAGGGCGCCCCGAGCCCATGGCGTCACTCCATGACGGCTCTACCCAACGCTATTCCTTTCTTTTTCTTTGTTCGCTGCTGACGTTGCTGGTCTTTTAGGAGATTAGTTGATCTCAGTAACCCAAATAAGAAAAAACCATTCTAATATGTCAACGAACGAATGCAAAACGTGATAAATATTATTATTTATACTATTGCAGACCATTGGCGATCTTTCTACAGTCGAGGTAAGCCATACTGATAATAAATAAAAAAACACGAAATGCGAAGAAAAAAAAAACAACAACCTTTGCAGTGGTTTCGTCCACGTTCAACGTCTATAATCTTTACCCCCGACCATGTTGAACTGTTGAATTCTACTACAAAAATTAAGGTAACATAGGGAAAAATATTTTTTGTCTTAAAGAATATTGACCAAGCGACTAACTACCTCGTATCGGTATGAAACATGCAGTGACCCAAAGATTTATGGTTTAAATTAAAGCATAATTTTGGCTTTCAAATGTAATTTACCATTTTATCATAATTCTCCGCATCACACGGTAATTAGGTCTCAAAATCTTGGTTCAGAATCGAATCTCTTAAGTGACTTTTTGTCACAATGTATGGAGGTAAATTCAAAATACGAATTAGTCAAAATGACGTTTGAGCATTGTCAATGCTCGTCAATTCCGACAGCTTTATAGGTTTATTTAAAGTCTTAGAGGTAGGTAAGTAAACACTCGAAAAATCACATGTAACAGAACATCGAACATTGAGATTAAACGTAATTAGCGAAATGTGGGTGTAGGTGCTACACACAGAACAGATAAAAGAGGTTACACACCTCTAACTAACCCTTTGGGGAATAATTCAGGAGCGATATTATGTTACTTTGTATTAAATCAACTTTGTGGAAATGTGGCGTCCGTACCAACGCGGTGTCAATATATTATAAACATGTAGGAAGAATAGATAAGAAGTTATTAAATTTATATTATGATCATAATAATTATTATGTAGCTGCCACCCGCTTTATTGCCGTTCCACCTAGTGTTCTACTACTTCCAATATGACTTACCGATGTTGCTTCTCTCAACTACTGCCAACGTAAATACCGCAGTCTTTACTAATTATTCAACTATAATTTCAATAGCTGGATGTTTACTTTTATTGTTTTGCGTAAGTCAAGAAGGTTAGATTGCTTAGATACTCTTTGAATGCCAATGACATATGACATTACGTGCGTAAAAAAATAAATAAGTAGGTATGGATAAAATGGGAAATCGAAATAAAAACGAATACTTTTATGATGTTTTTTATGTGGAGAATTTAATGATTCGCATTACTAGATAAAATCGTTATATACATATATTTTTTTTTCGTTTTAATCAATCATTTATTATGTACACCTTAAACTTACAGACATCAATTTAGAAATGGTTCTAATGAATCAATCAATAAACGTTATAGACAAAGGGAAAAAAATATATATAAAGGAAGGGCTCATAGGGCGTCAAAAAACTCTTCCGCATCGCTGTCAGTGGGAAAAGTGCCCAAAAGGCTGGCAGCATTGCCACGTTGGATGGCAATGCTGATTCTTTGACCTAGAAATTGGCCAGCCCTCTGGTCACTTGAAGAGTCGGCCAACCGCTTGGCGATGTCCCGAAATACTCTATGAGCACTCGGACCCCACGGCCCTAGTGTTTCAACCCCAAACGGCTCAAAAATATAGCTACCAATAAGGTTGTTATATTTGCGCCGTTTGTGGTTTTCTGCACCTGCAGCACCCGCCCCAGCACAGCCCGCCGTGCTAGGAAGATGGGATGGCGCGAGGGTGTCGACACAGGTTGCATCCCACACCAAAGGCCTACCCAACTTCCAAAGCATTATATTTTGTAACATGAATTATCAACATTAGAAACCTAAGTCACAGCCAAACAAATAGCGATAAGGGATATGGTAATTCTCTTTTACTTTGCGATTATGAGTGGTCCGATAACACTTCTACCACTTTTAGTTTAAATGCAATAAAAATTGGAATCTTAATACATTTTTGCCAATATTCCTAGTAACTTACCGAGTATGTAACTTTCGAGAAACTTATCTACTGAGTAACTTCCCATTTTTTTTAAGCATTGCGAAAAGCGAGCTTCCACATCTGCACGTGCGCGTTTTAAATAAATAATAAAGAAAACAGAAGAACTTGATCTAAGTAAAAACAAAATTACTCGTAAACACGTAGCTTTACTGACAGTATTGGCTCATCTACCTCCGGAGGTTGTAAGCGACGGATTTCTCTATATTATGGAAGATAGTCCTAATGAATAAATTTAATCATTGTTTTGTAAAACAGTGGTTGGATAATAAACAAATGAAAGATAAATGGTGTTGTTTTACTGAAAGGCATCGCACCACAAATAAGGTAGGTTGGTCCGCTATGTTAAATAGGACGTTAGGTAAATCCTCTAACCTAGTTCAATTTTTTTAAACTTTTGATGTGTATTCTATCTACCAAAAAATTATAAGCCAAAAAAGAATGAAAGAAGATCAGAACATGTTGAAATTGACAAGAGGATAAATTAATATTGTTAATCGTTTTATAACTGGTGAAATAACGGTAGATCTTTGTCTGGCGAAATTGTGTCCATCTATTTTGTAAAGTTTTCACACGCGTAATGTTTGCCCGCCCGCGTTCATGTGTAGGCCCAGCACACTATTCCCAACCGCTGCAACTCCTAAAAACGGCCAGTCATTGAGTGCGGTTAGGCGCAAATAGTGATGTGCTGTTACCATTTTACCATTACCAGCATTTTACTTTACGGAAAGATTCCCAGTAAGTTACTATTGTTAACGTCAGCTGTTCCCTACAATTTGACGAGCTATGCGGACATAAATGTGTCGGAATACAACCTCAATTTTATTGTCTATGCGACTACTATACAGATGTTCTCATGTTTGTTTAACATTTTAATTAATACAAATACAAATTTTACGCCACTTACATAATGAAGGTAATGAAAGTGCAACTGGATTCATGCCCCTAAGCAACAAACTATTATTGAAATTTTTATTGATTTACGTGGCATTAAAGTGAAGGACTATGTGGGTCATTTTTTTTTTTCGTTTTTCCTTTCATTGACTTCCTAAGTTTTGAGTTGAGCTGCACGATTGCTGACAAATGCGTGTACTGACTGAACAGATCCACTCAATATGTGTGATTCTTTCCTCAAAAGACCATCTTAGACACTAATCTAAATGGTCTTCACATGATCTGACCAAGATTATGTCTGGACTTCCTATTAACAGAAAATAAAATCATTTCATCATTATTTAAGGAAGATATTGTCTGTATGCGTTTGTAGGCATCATGCGCCCTAATGTTTATAGAAAAAACAACGAAATGCGAAAATAGGCATCGTGTGACGAAATCCTCAAAAACTACACACCTTTTTTTTAACATTCTGTATTTTTATTGTAAACAAAACACTAATTTTTACTACTCTGTTCACAGTGCTATGGTCCATTTTGCAAGGCTGCAGTACGTATAGAGTATTCTTTACTTACCTTCATACATAATTATTAGTTATTTTGATAAAATAGGGTGTCTGTGTGGCAGCATACCCACATTATAAGTTGTGTAACACCTACCTTGTACAAAAATAAACGAATTTGATTGGATTAATTTGATTAGGTCTTTAAAAAAAATATTACTGTGCTCTATTTACTATTATTGTAGTTTTTAACCCAAGCTATCATCCTCCGCAGTAAATCGCAATGTATGACACGGGTTTAAAAAAATAATTAAACTGTTTTTTTATATTTTAGTGCGACGGACTGTTGAACGTATGCATGTCAAAAGTGAGTGACTTTTCTAAATCTGGTTTATATTACTCTTAACCATTCCGACAGTTATTTATTCTCCCTATCATTAATACGATGATTTTTAATACTGGGCCATATCTGGGAACCCAATGCTTTCAAGGGTGTAATCTGCGAATAATAAGACAAAAAAAAAACTTAATATTTTTTTTTTTTGAGCACTTATTTTATTTAAAAGTAAGCCTTTTGTAATCGGGAACGGGAACTTGTTGCCATCAACCGTGCAGATCTAGACTACGGCTCCTGCCTGCCGGCTGCCTATAAATTCACATTTTATTAATTAATTTCAGTGCATTGGGCGTGGTTGTGAAGCACTTGTAAGGTTTTGTTTTACTATTATCCGTCGTGGTAATTATTTATAATCTGCGGTCATTTTTAATATTGTAATTCAAATTATTTACAGTGTCGTGCAACCTCCTGTCTAACATTTGTAAGTATAAGCTTCATTACATAGTTTCTGACTTTAAATGTTAGGGTCTCTGCTTTTCCTTGTTTATGTAAATAATATAAAAAACATCAACGTTACTGGCGACACCACTCTGTAGGCTGATGACACTTGTCTCTTTTATTTTGGAAGTGATGTTGAAGAGGTTGTCAGAGAAGCGCAAAATGACCTATCATCACTTAGCGAATGGTTTAAGTATAACCTGCTAACCATTAATCCGAAAAAAAATCTTACATGATATATTCAACTAAAAATAAAAAAATACCGAGTGACATTAAACTAACTATAGATAACGAACCCTTACAAAAATCAACGGATGAAAAATATGTAGGCCTAAGCCTAGATCCAAGACTAACCTGGTTAAATCACATTGAAAAACTACGTACAAAACTTTCTTCACTTACAGGGTCACTACGTAGACTTTCTAGTTGTATTCCACACAAGATTAGAAAAATAATTTATAATGCACTCGTGAAACCGAGAGTGATACAAAATAAATAAATTAAAACACTACAATTACCACTACCTAACACCAACTAAACAATTATATAACGACACCAAACTATACAACATACAACAACTACGAGTATATATATACTCGTACAAAACATGTAGGTACTTTAGTTAGGAAAATAATAACAAAGGAAACCCACTCACAATTGACTTTCAAAAAAAGAAATCACGGATATTATACTAGAAATCGCAATAAACTCGAACTCAGACCACCCAGAACCAATTACGGAAAGAAAAACATTTTATACGAAGGAGCGGTCCTGTACATCAAGTTGCCAGAAAAAATTAACATAATTAAAAAAAAAAAGTTTATGTTGCTAAACACTGCAACTATTAGCTTCAGCCTATAATTAATAATATTAATATATTAGCTGCCTATATGATAAATAACTAAAATAACCCTTGGATTGATTTTAGAATCTTTAGAAGCCTAGTTTTAATTATTTATGTTTTCCTTTTATCGACTCACGGAATCATTATATTACCTTATAACTGCATGCTTTATTTTTATCTCAATTTTTAAGTGAACTGTTTGTGTTTCCTTATGAGAATAAATTCTCTAAACCGAAATTAATAACCATTTCATTAAAAATTACAGTAATAGATATACATATTTCGCAAACGGATCCCTGAATCCAAAAATAGTTTTCACAAACTCACAATATTTATTATTTATATTCGAACGACCTTTCCAACGACACCCCACATCATGGGATAGATCCTCACTTTACGTGAAGGCGAGGTACCCTAAAAAATGTTTACCCTAAAATTATTTTGTTTTACCACTTTGTCGGCGTGATTCATATGTATACCCATGCCAAATTACAGCTTTCTAGAACTGAGAGTCTGACGAACAGACGGACAGACAGACGGACGGACATGGCGAAACTTTAAGGGTATAAAAATAACGATGTAACAGCGTTTTTAAAAATCACAGTAATGCGATTCTGATTGCTATGTTGAGGCAAGCAGACTAAGAATAAAACTTGCTTCGAAGTATTTCAAAAGTAATCGATATCGTTGTGACTGTCGCTACATTTATTTAAGAACACATCATAAATGGCATTATTTTCAGCGCTAGTTCCATTAGTAATTGTTCGCATAGTATACATGCATGACTTCGGACCCATCAGGGAGAAAACACGTATTTCTACGTCGACTGATTTAGTCTGTATAACTCTATCTATTGCTTTAGTTAGTTTTGACAAATTAAGACCTTTCATCTTGTACGAGTAACAGTTTTACTGTATGAAGTCCTAGTTTTAAAGAAACAATCAACAATAAAGAAACAACAAGTGCTCGATTGCGCGGCCATAACTTCCAAGGTGAATATTGCGTAAAATATTGATCTAGATCTCATAATTCTATTTTCAAATTTTTGACAAATTCTATCTTCAATTTACAAAAAGAATTAGATATAACCTAACCCAATTAGTTACTGAGATCTCCATGGCCGGCTCCATCCTCCAAGTTACGTTCGCGCGGCCAACTTAAAACCCTTAAACTTCTTTATTTCTACTTTGACAAATTTTTGGTTTGTTCCCTTCGATTTTGACAAATTCAGTCAATTTTTTTCGCGAAGTTTTTTTCTGTTTACATAATTGGCGGAGTAATCATAACGCACAACCAAGAATAGGTAATTACAAGAATAAGGTAATACGAATGAGTCTTTTGCAGAATGATGTAGTATGAGAACAAGTCCTTTGAAGAATAAGCCATTCCGAGAACAGATCCTTTTTTTCACCGTAAGCCATTTTACAAATAGGTCCTTTATCTACTAAACCATTTTTTGTTTTCGGTGTCTGTTCTATTTTACATTGAACCTTAATGTTGCGTACGTCATACCGGCCTAAATATTACATTCTAGGTACTTATATACCTATATATACATAACCTCGTGCAAAGTCGGAAATATGAGCCGAACTGCCGATATTGGCGTGTGACGGTGGCGCAAGAAATAAGCTTGTTACTTTCTCACTTTCAATATGTAATTTGTAACGTCGTTATATTTCAGGGCATGGGTGTTGTTGCTACTTCAAGTGTAAGTCTGAAAGTATTATCAAAACTTGTATCTATGCATAACCAAACTTTTTTAAGATTCACGAAATACAGAATTCTCACACTTGGGGGTTGAAAAGTTAACAAAATGGATAATTTGAAGGAACATAATTTGAAAATTGAAAATGAATCAAGTGATTCAATTCTTATTTCACGACTCGAAAACTTAAAATCAAACCTTAAAGGCTTTTTTTTGCATTCCCATTATGTATGAATAAATTCATAATATCTGTTAATTGCAGTGTTTAGGATCTCGATGTTTCTCGAATGTAAGTAATCGTTTTTTTTTAAATAATTTTGTGAAATTAGGATTTTGTCGGTTCTACGAACAACACAACGATATGATTTTATAGCGACTAGTGGCTAATGGCTGGCTATCTACAATATACAGGGTTATTGAAGGTTCAAGTAAAAGAAAATGTTCATGTTAGCAAGTTGTATGTATAATAATAATAATAAGTAGGTATAATAATAATGTTAGCCTATTAATGTCCCACTGTAGGGCAAACGCCTCTTCTCATACAGAGAAGGTATGAGCAATTGAGCATTGATCACCATGCTTGGTCATTGCTCAAGGAGGGTTGGCGATTTTAGACTTGTATTAATCATAGGTTCAGGTTTCCTCGCGATGTTTTTCTTCACCGATGTCAGAGATGTTCAAGATAAACTTAAAATGTACATTATATACACAGTCTTATTTTCCTGCTCTATTACTTTGTAACTTGGGTACTTATATCAAGTAATTTGCAGGTAATCTTTTCCCGACTGAGTTATCTTTGATCAAGTTCATTATGACATCGTTTTTAAATTCGTAATTAAAAGTAATTCCGAATTTTCTATATCATAAATAATTCAGTCATAATTATAACAGAAGACCGTTTTTCAGTGCACAGGGGATGGGTGTATATCATTGGTAATTATAATATTAAACATAAACAGGTTTCGAACACTACCACTTCTTTACAAATGTTATGGACAATAATGACTGCACTTAATAAGGCAAATTATATACGACAATAAAAAAGGGCCAGGAATTGAGCCCAGCGGAACTCCCATAGGGGATCGCTTGGCGTTAACGTCCACCTTTTGGATCCTATTATCCAAATAAGGCACTGTTTTTAACACCATAGTAATGCAATTTTCTGTGCAATGTATCACGAGAAACGCAATCGAAAACCTTAGACAAGTCACAAAAAATACCTAGGGCATCGACACTTAGATTCGCTACAAACTTGTTAAAATAATTTGGAATAGTTCGTCATATATTGATAAAATTCATTACTTTAATTATAATTTCTACTCACGTATGCGTGCCTCGGCTTCGCTTTTTTACAAAAAGTTATTTTTGAGCGCTTGCCTTTAGTAAAAAAGCTTCAAAGTAAAGGAGATTGGGCGTTTCTGCCATGGAGCCCAATAGCGTTAAGATATATACCAATGGAAAGATCTCATCAAGAAGAATATTTCTTATTCTGAAGACTTCTCTCGATCGTTAGTACGAAAGGAGCTACAGAGCTTTAAATGTGAGTGATTAAATATTATTGTAGTTCTGGTATTTCGCCAATTAAATAACTTTTGATGATAATGTTTGCAGGTCAGTGCCCTGCAAACATCATCTTTCAAGCCTATAAGCGAACATTTTAAAACATTGGTCTCCAATAGATGGCGTTTTAGGAACAATGTTTTTAAGAGTTGGTCGACTGGACGGATCGTAAAGCCTGACGCGTACACCAATAGAGTTGAGATATATGCTAATGGAAAGGTCTCTTCAAGGCTAATATTTTGTGATAGGACGCTTCTCTCGATTGTTAGTACGAAAGGAGCTACAGAGCTCTAAATGTGAGTAATTAAGCATTAGTGACATTCATGTATTTAGACAATTAATTAACTTTTATTAACTTTGAGCCTTGCAAACATGATCTTGCAAACCTATAAACGAACATTTTAAAATATTGGCCTCTTAGATGCCGTTTTGAAACAATGTTTTTAAGAGTCGATCGGCCGTACATATCGTTAAGCCTTCGTTAAGCCTGCCGCACCCCCAATAGCGTTAAGATATATGCCAATATAGGGATCTCTTCAAAGGAAATATTTCGTCATATGACACTTCTCTCGATTGCTAGTACGAAAGGAGCTACAGAGCTCTAAATGTGAGTAATTAAGCCGGTGCCGAAGTTGTCACACTCATTTAGGTCATTAACTCCGAACTGTCAAATAATTGGCAAATGTTATGTTAGTAGAAAATGTTTTCCTTAAAGCTTTTTTCATTGGTATATATCTTCTGGCTATTGGTTGCCAAGAATATCTTAACTTTGGTGTCCAAGAAGTCACCTATTTAGGTAACTAACTCCGAACTGACTAACAAAGAAAAGGCCAAGAAAATTCCTTAACTTCGGAGCCCAAGCTTTTACCTATTTAGGTCATTAACTCCGAACTGACAAATAATTGACAAAAGTTGTGTTAGTAGCAAAGGTTCTCTTTAATGCTTTTTTCATTGGTATATTGGTATATCCTAAGGCTAATTGGACGCCAAGAATTCCTTAACTTCGGTGCCGAAGTTGTCACACTTGTTTAGGTATTAACTCCGAACTGACTAATAATTGGAAAAAGTTGTGTCGGTAGGAAATGTTCCTCTTGAAATGCTCTTTCCATTGGTATATGTATATCTTAAGGAATTTTCCGATGCACAAGTAGTCACACTTATTTAGGTAATTAACTCCGAACTGACTAACAATTTGCAAAAGTCGTGTAAGAAGGAAAGGTTCCCCTTGAAAAGTTCTCTCTATTGGTATATATCCTATGGCTATTGGGCTTCAGGGCAAATCCCAGGTGTTGTTGCCATCTCTCCTTTCTAGTACATACAAATTCCATGTTACCATGATAGTACACGTCATTATTCCGACTAGTAAACTGGTGCGGTAATAGAAAGTAAAAAGCGCGCGTGCTTAATATAATGCATTATGAATTTATAAATACCCCAGACAAGTTATCTGCAATTGGAAAATCAACGCTTAATGATTTCTATTAAGTAGACAGTTTTAAGGAAAAAATTGAAGTATGCTAACACCCCGGAATTACATTTTTACTATTCTTTTTTTTTCAACAGTGCGAAGGTCCAGATTGTAGATCCGAGGTAAATAATACTTGTAGATACTTGAACACATTGCTACGAAAACATTACAAAAACCCAATGATATTACGACCAAACACGGGGAAGGGTGCCCGCAGTCCGGATGAATCTTTAGGCATGCACAATATTCATTTTACCAGCAAAATAAGGGTGTATTTCATAGTATTATACTGGATGGTCGTTTGCAGTAGTCCAGAACGTTTTAAGAAGCCAAGGGAATTTCTAGATACCCCCATGTATGTTCAGCGATTATTTATAGTTTAGGAGAAAACTGAGCTCAATGAGAAACATTTCGGTCGACTAAATTAGTGTCAGACTTGCAGCCCCTAATAATTTAGTAAAGAGAGTAGGCAAAGATTGTGTAGTTTTCAAAACTCTTATGGACCGTTGGTTTGCCAAGCCCATCAAAATAGCAGTTTGGTATTCATATCCCTTTCCGAGTAGACTTACTAAAGGAAATCGAATCCCAAACTGATAAAGGGAAAATAGAATAGACAGTACTAGATCACTCGGGTTGATACAAAAAAATCAACAATTGAAAACATAAATAAGGTAGTGCGTAAACATGGCATATCGTTAAAACGTGCCAAATTGTGCATACATTGTGCTTTAACAGCTAATTAAGCGTGGTATTTTGGTGCATTAAATAAATCTATCATCTTTCTATCTCATACCATCATGGAGGAAGAATTTTGGTATTACTGGTCACAGCATCATCTATTATGCCGCATCATTCCCAAATTTTAGCAAAATTTTATACTTATTTACTTTTTTTATTAAAGTGTCGTGCAACAGGTTGCCAAGCACATGTGAGTATTATTTAACTCCAAGCTTTATCATAATATACTTATTACAATCAAGATGTTATGTTAGAGATTTTAGTTAGACGGTTACATAAAAAGGTAATCCTGTAAAACTTAGCACAAATACCGCAGGAATGTATGATGTAGATTTGTTTCCTTTACACCTTAACTTCTTCCTCCTTCCTTACCACCTTAATTCCTTTCTCCTTCCTTTCCACCTTAATTCCTTTCTCCTTCCTTACCACCTTAATTCCTTTCTCCTTCCTTTCCACCTTAATTCCTTTCTCCTTCCTTTCCACCTTAATTCATTTCTCCTTCCTTTCTACCTTAATTCTTTACTCATTCCTTTCCACCTTAATTCCTTTCTCCTTCCTTTCCACCTCTATTCCTTTCTCCTTCCTTTCCACCTTGGTTACACGTACTGAATTTGTGAGATTGCTCTCGGCTGATTGCTCGGTAAGTGTAATTCTATTGAACTGTGTGGCCCCGTGCCCACCCCCGCGCTTCACCGCACCGACTCCCTAACCTACTCGCCAGGTCTAAACACGTACTGGCGGTGCATACTCACCATTGGCCACCCCAGCTTTTTACTCGTTATTTTTTCTTTTATTCGGTGTAGATTATGCATGATTTCCCATGCATTATTTACGTGCACTAAAAGTTCAACAACAAGTCCATGGGGTCGTTCAGTAATTGAACGACCCCTAGTAAAAACTTTCGTAGTCTTTTGTAGCTTTTGCTTTGACAAGTATAAGCAAAAGACAATTTGAAAAAAAAAAGCTATAAATTGTTGATAGTAGGTACCTAAATAGATAATCCTAGCCAAGTTTCATAATGGGCGTGGAAGTCGTTTAGGAGCTAGACTGGTTACAGTGTCGGTAAGGTTTTTATGTGCTCGCTTTTAAGCTAGCAAGTAGGCATATACAGGGTTACTGGTAACCCGACGTATTCCTTGCAGGACGTCATAGTAGGGTTAAAATGCAACAAATTAAGCCACCAAATGTTCTACCGAAATTCAGTAGTTTTTGAATTATTTAAGAGTTTTAGAGCTAAAAATTACAAAAAATTTAATGTTTTGTTAGTGATATTTGCCAAAGTTTTAGGCATTATTGAACTTTTAATTATTAACAAAGGTCTGCTACGGCGTCAACTATGATAATAACTTAAATTTCAGTACAGTCGCGCCGTAAATCATTTTTAAATTGGTTTCAAATGGTTTAATCTGGGATTTTCATTAAAAAACTAAAACTCTTAACTAATTCAAAAACTACTGAATTTCGGTAGAATATTTGGTGGCTTAATTTGTTGCATTTTAACCCTACTATGACGTCCTGCAGGGAATAAGTCGAGTAACCAGTAACCCTGTATGTTAACTACTACACTTAACTGTTACACTAACGATTCTCGAAATTTCAGTTGTGCTAAAATTACTTATAGGACATATAGATAAATGTAATTTTTGTATCGTTATAAAACAATAAACTGCAAATACCATTTCATTTTAAGTGCGCAGGCATCGGTTGTGAATCCCTGGTAAGATTATTTTTATTTATTTTTATTTGTCCTACAACATTCATACGTATTTAAAATATTTTAATTTGTTGCCCGTTCGTCTCCATAGTTACCTACTATAGGTATACGCTTTGGAATGGGCAACTAGCTCCATATTCCTGACTGACCGAATCCAATTTGAACAAATGCGTTGAGTTTGTTAATAGTTTGATAACCGGTCGAAGTAGTGTTGCTTGGGGGGAGGTCTAGGTCCAGCAGTGTAGGATACGTGTTTCGGATGAAATGAGTTGAGTACGGCCAACTGCGGCGTCGGGTGTCCTGGCGTTCAATTGAATTCCGAATTTGTGATCGCGGCGATCACAGGACACGGCGGTGTGAAGCTGAACGCCGCGTCGACTTTCATTATTAACAACTGAGCGCCATCGTATACGCCAAGACGCCAGACGACGCCGACACGGTTTGGCCCTATCTTTAGATAGTGCTAAAACGGCACTAGTGTTGACGTAGTAAGAAACATCATTTTTTTATTCGCTTTTGTTTTATTTATTGTAACTGAAATTATGCTGAAACTCTACCACCTCAGTTGGAAAAATGACAATAGGTACATATGCATTACATTTTTAAGCTGATTCACTACGGAAAATAGTAGCAAACATATTTGGTCAAGTGTAAGCTGCCAAATTAATGCTTACCGACTCAGTTTCATTTAACTGTATCGGAAGAAAAATAATCAGACAGCAAAAGTGGAACAAATAAAATAAAAAATACGCCCTGCTATGCCGCACCTCGCTTACGTAGAGTTGTTGCCACCTTCACCCAGCCATGAGCGAGGCGTCGCGTCGGCCAGCCCTAAGCGCGGCGATTCCTCGAAGGTGCTAACCCGTTCCAGTTACGTGCGTTGGGTTGACGCCTGATAGACGAAGAGGTGAGGTGTTTCCGATCCGGTGCAGTGTAGTGCTTATAATACAGGAAAAGTTTTTATCCACTGCGGAAATTTTGACATATTAACCTTAAACCAGTTTTATTAAACATATTTTTTTTTATTTTAATGCGTCTTCATACAAAAAAATAAAAAAATCGTTAACGAAAGATGTTTATTTTAAAAGTGGTTGTATGGCTAACCGGCGCCGGCGGCGGCGCGCGGCGATGCGGAACGTGCGAAAGTACCTACCTATCAGCTGTGCGCTCGCTCGATTCGCCGGCGTAGGTATTTACGTGGGTTACTGGCCCTTGGATCTCGCTCAAAGAAATCAAAAATGCTTTCTTCGATTTCGATCGCCAGTCGGGGTCTGCCAGACCCTCGTGCATGATTCGGGGTTCTGAACTGTCCGTGATCAAGCAGCCTTTGAGTGGCCGCTAAAATGGTCCTTTCATTAGGGACCGCGGGGTTAAGGAGGTATGCTCTCCGTCGCATACATTCTGCGAGCTGCTCGCAAACTTTCACCACTCAGTACATACACTCGCACCATCTCGTAAAACTCGCGGTTACTGAAGTCCGACATCGTGACCGGTAGGTATAAGCACGACAGGTGCGGCGCGGCCCTTGCGCGGGAAAGCGATTAGACGCGACGTCACACGACAGCGCGTGCGATGAGCGAACTGTCGGCCACAGCGCCCGGCGCCGCCCGGGAGGGGGTTGCACCCCCGTGCAACACCGCCGCTAGTGCGCCGGCCGCCGCACGCGCCCATTGATATTATTACGAATAGTTTGTGTCCATATTTTGCTGATTTTAAGTAGGATAAAAAAACAAAAAAAAAGTATTGAATAAATAATGGAAATGTGTTCTATTACTGATATTGAACCACCAAAAAAAATTTGCGCACTGGTCAAAAACTTT
Source organism: Lithophane leautieri (assembly GCA_949152455.1). Classification (NCBI taxonomy): domain Eukaryota; kingdom Metazoa; phylum Arthropoda; class Insecta; order Lepidoptera; family Noctuidae; genus Lithophane; species Lithophane leautieri. Next base: position 13,379,901 of record OX424458.1, on the reverse strand, counting down.
TCCTGTATATGTGTGCGATGAACTTAAGATTGAATTCCGTAAGATATCATGTTACCATTAGAAAGTATGACACTAGAGAAGGCTACGTGGTTATCTGTAAGTGCCCTACACCTATAGTAAAACACCATTCACTAACTGGCTTTTTTAAAATGTTTTCAGTGTTACGGGCGGCTCTGTAAACGTTCTACCGCCTGATTACAATTTACCAAGAATGACGGTTACCCGGCGACAGAAGAGAAAATGAGGAGAATAAAAAATAAAAAATGTAACGTTTTTAGAGTTGCGGTTAACCATGGTGGAAAATAGTTAACCCACTATACACTCAGCGACAGTAAATGTAACCCAAGACCTAAACTACAATTTGCGAAACGAAAGCGCCACTGAGAGTACTAAAGATACTAAATATATAACTAAAGTACTGTTACTCGTAGTGCAATAAACAAAATCACAATTGCATAAACTTAGAATTCTTGTCACATTTTTATGTGTTATAAAAACATTATAATAATAATTTAAATTTTTAAATGTTTTTTTTATATTATCATTTTAATTTAAGAATTATTTAAAAATGTAATAACATAAGAAAGGAACTAAAAATAAACGAAGTAATTTCAATAATAATCAGACTCGAACAGTGCAATGATTTTTACTCATGCAACCATATCCTAACTTCCAACAGGTTCTCGGTCCAGCAGACTTACTTTGGAAATCAATCCCAATCTCAAGCTAACACGAACTCGAACAGTTTCAAAAATATAAAAAGAGTGATACGTTACGGCTGAATAAATGCGCTGTCGTTGTCTATTGTGACAAAAAAAAACCCGCGAAAACTGTACGAGTACGTCTCGCCTGACCCCAGACTTTGATCCGCCGCCAGGCAATTTTGTTATCTACCATTTCCAATGAATCAGGCATGGATACCGATGGGTCGTCTTCGGCTCGTACCCGTAAATACACGGTCCCGAGTCTTCGGGTTGTGGTTGCACGGACTCTACACTGTTTATTGCATCAGAGTCTAACTGCTCTGAAATAATTGTCCCTAACGTAATGCCTGAAATTTCTGCTCCGTTCATACTTGTTCCCACTCAGATTGGTTGAAAAACGTACGATAGAACTGACAGCGTCCCCATCCTTATACAGGTGCAAAAAAAAAATACATATGGAGGTTGATGGAACTATATTAATGCAATAAAATTAGGCAAGTTCCTAAAGCACAAAACGCTAAAATAATTTAAATTCTAAAATATAATTAACGGTAGCGTCAAAAAAATGGAGCGCAATAAAATATCTATATCTATTTCTTTTTCCAATTTCCTGGACGCGAATTCTTTTATTTCACTTAACAGTCTTGAAAAATATAATTTTAAAGGTGTTTTACTAGAATGGGTTTAGTGCATGGTGTTCCTGCGGAATGGTCTCCGGAGGAAGTTATTGATAACAGTACCAATTGGTTGCGGTCCAATTTTAAAAGTCAGACGCTTCAATTTTAAAGCCATTGTTGATGGTACAACCATTTGGAAACCATCCCAATCCATAGTTGTTACATTTGATGGGCAGGAAGACTTTTTATGTGCTATAATGCATTACCCGTAGATTTATATATTTTCCCTACCGTACAGTGTTTCAATTGCTGACGTTTAGGTCACACTAAAATTCAGAGCAAGTCCAAACCTCATTATAAATGCGGCCAAGGCTACACTGGGGACAGTTGTGAAAGAGAACAAAAAAGTGCATCTTTCAGCCTTATGCTCTGGTTTTCACTTTGCTACTAATTACTCTCTGTCTACAGGATTTTCAAGAAAAAAAAAATTAAAACTTACATAGCACAAAGTTCAGTATCTTATGCTGAAGCAGAAAAAGTATATCCCCGAGTAAATAAATCGTATGCTGATACACTTTTATCTTCTCCTTCCAAAAACTTTGCAGATACTCCATCTATTTCTTCACCTAATAGAATCCCTGGTTCAAATAACTAAAAGACTGTCTTCCTTAAATCACGCTCCCCTCCCAAATCTGTACAAGGATAAAATAAAGAGGCTCACAATGCTTTTACCTATTAAATATTTCGATATTCCCCAACTATCAAATGGTTGTGCTTTTTCTAATAATCCTATCAATAATTTGTTTGCTTTGGTATTGTGTAAACCAGCTGTTACACTTGGCTGAATTTTTTCGTCTTAATTCAGTCGTTAGTCGTTACTGACAAGTATAATCGCATTCAGAAAGCTAGTATCCTAAATTCAGACGCAAGGATGGTTTCTGACTGGCTGAATCATTTAGAAGCCTAATTAGAAACGTATTTAGGAAGGTGTAATGGCATTTAGTTACTGAAATGATATTAAATTGTTGATTCTTTAGATAGGATATAGGAATCACTTTTACACGTCATATTAAAAAATAAGGTAAATGAGGTCGGTTTTTCATATCTGACTACTCTGAGAAGAAAGGCCGAAACAAACTCAGAGGTCGCAGTCTCTTTTAAAGAAAAAAGAATCAAACAGTATTGAGTGAACCTGTCCAGTCTGTGCAATAGTGTGCAAGCATTTGTCAGTAATTGTGGAGCTCAACTCAGAACATAATGAGTTCAACCACTCGACGAACAGTACCAAAGAAAGGAAATTTAGGTAGGCCGCATAAAGTACTCAAATTTTGAGACCATCGGTAAAACTAACTGAGAACGAAAAAATAAAACTAAAACTAAAATCCACATAGTACTCAGATTCACAATACTTAATTAAAATAATATAATACTTTACTAAGTACCATTGTCATTTTGTATATACTATTCAACAAAGTCAATTTGTATATACCTACATACTGATTTCAGTAGCTGCGTGGCTATCCGTGTGCGAGGACGTAATGACGTATAGTATTGTTTTGACCTCACTATCCTTTAGCACCCTACAGCGAAAAGTGTATGAACTGACTCGTTAAATGGAATGACCCATTATCATCCACAAAAACAATGATTTATTTACTGCCAGTTTGGATTCAGAAATGGACATGTTTCCAGTACCAGCACCCCTAAAAACTATGAAAACAATGATGAAAAATTCACGAATTTGATAACCAACATCATGGATTTAGATAATTACCTATTTTTCACCTTCAACACCAGTACCCTCAGAAAAAATAACAAGCAACATCACATAGCCGTCATCTTTGAATTTGTAAACCAACCTCTGTTGTAAAACTAATTCAGTGGTATTCGAAGTCATAAAATGGATGGTGGATCCGGTGGTAGCCCGCAAAATTCAATTTGCAGGTCAGTGTTAGGTTGTACCTTGATCAAAATATTATTCGCGACCAGAACAAACATGGATTGACAGAAATATAATCATTAATACATTCTTTTAAGTTTGATTTGTTCCATAAGAACTTTTCAAAATTAGAGAGCACGTTAACTTGAGCGTGAGGTCAGTATTCGCGCACTTGAGCGTGAGCGAGATATCTATGCGCAGGGATTTCTCCCTCTTATAGTCACGGTCTTTAGATTTAAGTATTCTGTCGATTCACTTCTAATCAACTTTTTGAAAGAACCAATTCACTTAGTTCTAGAACAAACAATTTACGCAGATGCAGCAGATACGCAGATCTCAATATGGAAGAAAATGGTGACATTAAGCATGTAACATTCGCAACGTTGCAGAATGTGAAGAAGACGGAAATATGTTGAAACAGCATAAAAAAAACATTACTGAAAAGCTTTTTCTGTAGATTATTCATTTAAAAAAAAAGACATTTATTTGAGCGTATGCTCGATAAATCTATACGATATGGCCAAAATGTATCATACCTTACATAGCTCCAGTGCCATTATCCGTATGCGCCATTTAGACGATGGTATTTGTAAATCCCAAATATCGATATGAATTAAAATTAGGAAAAAGACGTAGAACACAATCTACCTTCTCCTATAGATATTGTGTGTGATAGTTTTTTCCTCCGAGTGAGTGTACCGAAGTTTTTTTTTTCTCAGGGGGGTTTTTTTTTCATCTAGTGTGGGGTGTCGCTGAAAAGGTCTTCAAAAAATATTGTGTGAAAACCATTTTTAGATTCAGGGATCCGTTTACGAAATATTAGGCTTTAAAATGCTATGCTAATTTTTGAGTCAAGTGCCCTCCTGCCAGCTAAATGGTCGGTTTTGGTTAAGTGAAAAAATTCACGGCAGCAGTACATCTAACGAAATTAAAAGGAAAATATCACAACTAAATAAGCTCTACAAGTTAACGAATAATAATCGACCAACCTACATTTGCAGTTGCGAAAACCGTTTTTCAACTTTAATGTTAAGTTTGTTCTTGGCATAATCCCAACTAGTTCCTTAGTTAGGATTATGCTTGGTCTTGCCTTCATTGTGCATGATCTGACACGCATTTGGCCGGTTTTTTTAGAATAATCGCACTGGCCAGTACGACGACTGCATGAAAAACTTTAAAACAGTCTTGCCCAGATCCTTGGGACTCGTCCTTCAACTTCTAAAGACAGCACCACTATAGAAAATCGTTTTGAATCGCCTGTCAATCCGTCTGTGTCTCAAACATTCACAATGGAATCCAATGAAATTGAGCAATGCCAAATAATTTACCAAGTAATAGTACACAAGTGACAAAAACAAGCAAAACAGTTAAAAAAAAAAAACATATTACCAATCGTAGCAATTAACTTTTAATTTTTCAAATAAATAAATACTTACCAATTTTAAAAAAAGGTGAGAACATACATTTTCTTTTTTCTTCCTAATCCTATAAAATGTTTGGTACCCTTATTGAATTTAAAGTAGCTTAATAATTCCTATTAACTCCAACTTGTTGTATATAAGGAATACATGAATAGTCACAAAGATTTTGTTTCATCCCACTGCATGCCACCAGTAGCAACTCGGCACGACCACGCCTTATAGCTTCACAGCGCAGACACTATTTACTCTGCCCTATTAGTTCGTAATAATAATTTACTAGCAACTCGCTTCTGCTTCGCACGGTTTTTACGACTTGACAAAACATGTTATAAGTATGTGACTTGAATATACTTAACAAATAAACCTTCCGGAATCAATTCTCTAAACGATGGTGAAAACCTTATCAAAATCTGTTGCGTGGTTTCGAAGAACAACGCGGACATACAGACAAACACGAAAAGCGACTTTAATTTATAATGTGTATAGAAGCTGTTTTTCTTGCACCTAGCATTTTCCTCGCTGTAGTGAGGTGATAAGTTGCGTGTTTCGCTCGGGAGCAAAGTTATTCTGTGTCTCGTACCTTTGAAACCCTCGCTACGCTCAGGTTCAATACAAGTACTCGCGCCAAAAAACTCCTTTGCAGCCTTGTATATCAAATAACTATTATTAAGACCTCCATTAGACCATTATCAACTTAAGTTTAATGAAGCTGTGTTATAAAGCCATCTAATTATCATGCTCGCTCTATTAATCACAGCGACCTTTTGTGTCTGGGGATTTTTGGCCGCTAAGATTGCTCTGGCTGCTTTCAGAAACTATTAAAATAGTTCCCGGAGTATCATACTAATATGTAAAAATTAAGACCCAGAATATAAGTAAGATGACGTAATTTTTTGCGAGCTTTCGTCGTGAAGTGTCTGGTGGTATTGATTATTAATTATTAACAATATTCTGTAAAACATACAAAAACATCAGCACTCAAGACTAAGAAAAGTGAGTAATGTTTTTATCTATCTTATCTTAAAAATCAAAATATTTTATTTCACATAAACCTACGTGGGCACATAAGAAACGTCAGAATCTAGGTGCGCGTTTACAATTGGTCGTTTCCTATGGAGAAGGGCCGGCAAGAAACACCACGGTTACTATTTTTTTCGGTTCTTCAAAAAATATAGGTACTAACACTACTCTTACCCACCTACATTTTCTTTCCTCGGAAAATAAGTAACGTAAAAGCCCAGGGCCCCCCACTGAGCTCTTGGACCATATTCTTTCATGTTAACAATTTTGGATTTCGTATGCGACATGACGACTGTCTCTGATCTAGACTAACCTAAACCACATTCTTTACAACAACCACGATTTCTTTTTTGTTTCCCTTTCGGCAAACTTTATTATCTTTTTAAACACATTATTTTTCTCTGTCTCCAATGGCAATACAATCGACACCACATTAATTGTCAAAACACCGGTCAACAAATGTCCCTTACCATGCATTTTTTACCATGAAATCCTCTGTCGAAACACCTTGCCTTCATCATTAAATCATTTTCACCGACACTCTATCAACCATTCATCTAGACCAATTCAACGAATCCAAACTCGGTAGGTCTACGATTTGTAAAGCCGAGATCCCGGCCTATCATCAGACTATGTTGACTTCACTTTTTACCATCTCAAAGTCAACTACGCATCGAGACCAATTGAATGAGCCTAAACATGATAATGTCTGCTGTAAGTTGTTGAGTTCATTCTGCAGACTTTCCTGGCTGCAGCATCAAGTCACGGACACCACATAATTGCAATGTTGACAAAATATTATAGTATACCACATTTTAAGACCATCGAACAAGTTAAAGTGAAATAAATTACCTATGTGTGACTTACATTCCTACACCGATTAGAAAAGACCTGATAATCTACAAAATTGCTGAACAGATTTTCATGAAACATAGCTAAACCAACAAAATAATATAAACCTTCTAATTTAAAAAAACCGCATTGAACTCGGACCACTCATTTGGGAGACACAGATACACAGGAACAAATAGCCGTCAAAATTTATAACAGCCCTGTTTATACATCAGGGGTTAAACATAAATACACATAAAGTGCAGTCAAAATAATGTTTTTTTAACAATTTCAATCATTCGTACAAAACTCCCATAGAAAATGCAGTTTCCCGAATTTTCTCCCAGCAACTTTTCAGTTTTTTTCTTTCCATAAGAACCTGATTCGGACTATTACGAACATTTTAAAACAAAAATCTACCAAATCGGTCCATCCTTTCTCAAGTAATGACTTACCAACGAACAGCATTTCATTTTTTTTAATATAGATAAGAACAAGACAAATAAAAATAATATTTACGACAACCAATTTCTTAAATGATTACCTTCAAGCAAGTAAACAACCCAAAACAAGCGGACATCGTGTCAAACCTCTAGAAAAAGTTATATTATCTAACGTGGTGTTGAATATATTGCAGACCATCAACTAAAACCATAATTTTTTTTAATATCCAAATTCAAACATGTTTATGCATATTTTTTACCAGACTACGGCGAAGCAAAGGGTTATGATTTTGACCGGTATGTATATATGTTCAACTGTTCCCTCATAACTTCTAAACTACTCACCATAATTTGACAAATGAGGTATCGTTGGAAGCGTCTTGATTGTCCCCTGGTTATAGGCTATATGACGTCACATTATATTGAATATGGCTCCGCCTTGTGGCCATAAAGCCATGAACTAATTAAGCCCTATCAAATGATAGGGATTAATTAGCATATTTAAAAAATTATTATAACCCCATAATAATTTAAATAAAAATAAAAGTTATGAAAACTAAAACCCAACTACGACAAAAAAAAACAACTAATAAGGTACAAACAACACATCAATGGCGAAAGGACAACACGATTCCTACCGGCTTCCCTTTGGAGTTCGCATCAGCAAATCTACTGCTATTGCGCCGCTATTGCCCGCCGTATAATATAGATTTGCACACCTGTTTAGGTAGGATATGGCTTAAAGACCTTTTGCTGTACGTATCATCTCATGTACCCATATTCAGGGAAATAAATTATTTGATTTGATTGAAAAATGGCAGTCAATAGAGTCTACTATTGGCAAAAAATATAGTTACACTATGGGTATAGCTTTGAATTAGCAAACAATAAAAAATGGCCTAAAATAACCCGGCGCCAAAACGTCAGAATCGGGAACTAAAAAAATTAAAGTAACAAAAACTAAAACCCAACTACTAAAAAGGTATAAACAAGACACCACAGACAAATTAAAAATCCGGAGACACACGTGTTAAAAAAAAATCGGAACAGATTACGTGTGACTCCGGATTTTTAATTTGTCTGTCTGTGGTGTCTTATCGTTATCACAGTTAATAAAATATTAGCTTATGTTTAGAGGGCGAGTATTTGTTTTAGGAAGGGTAAGGTTTTAGGGCATGTGTCTGCGCACTTTGCCTAGTCAGCAATTGTTAATAAGCGGATGCTAAAAAAAACAATAAAATATATTTACAATGACGGATTTATCAAACTTCAAATCATACTAGTGTTATATACATTCTTTTAAATAATACAGTGAATACAGCCGTATTAATCGATGATATAAGATGTTATATAAATAGCAGAAAGCGTCTTATACGCTTTAGGTCATCCATGAGCTGTATAGTCGGATAATTCATTGACAGTACATATAAATTCAACCAAATAATGTACAGTAATAATAAAAAAGTTTAAATAAATGATAAAGATCAAAATAATATATTTTAATAGCTATCTACCGGGAATTATCAGTAAATTCTATATAACATCATTGGTATGTAATGAAACATTATATTTATACTTAGCATCATACGAAACTTTAGTGACTATTATTATGGCTTATACTCTGGACTGTAAAACTCAGTGCTTGCACCCCGGAAGGAGCTTCTGCGGGAGGAGCAGGAAAGTGACCATGAGCTCTTCTGTGATTCTGTAACGCGGTACCCTGAAACATAAATGAAATTAAGCTGACAAAAAATTTAATCCCTTTATTTGGCCTCACTATACTTATACTCCATTCTAAATTAGACATTTAAACAAACCTTTTTACAGTCCGTTCAACCGATTTTGACTTCTATACCGTAGGTATAAGGCTGGCATTAAAAGCAAAAAGGTTACACAATACCAGCTGCCATTTGTCATGCCACCAAAGCAAAAGTCAAAATCGGTTGAACGGACTGTAAAAAAGGTTTATTTAAAAGTCTAATCTAATTTCAAATAGAGTATAGGTCGCTCCAAAATGTATCCATACTGAGAAGAGTGATCTCACACATCCCAGTAACGTACGAATAGAACTATGAGGCGACAAAAACTTATTTCAGTATGCGTAATATGTGACAAAATAATATGGATGCAGGTGAAATGAGAGGAGGAAGCCTTTGTCCAGCTGTGGGATAGTATGGGCTGATACAATAATAAAAATTAAGAAAACGTAGTAAGAGCATCACCTGTATGAATCTATCTCCGCATACTTCGCAGATATAGGGCCGGTCGCCAGTGTGTCGGCGAATGTGCAGGTTGAGATCGTTGCTTTGCGAAAACGCTTTCTCGCAGTAGGTGCACTTGTACGGCCGCTGGCCAGTGTGCACGCGCATGTGGCGAGACAACTTATTGCTGCGCGAAAATCCTAAAAACATCACTGTTCTATAAAAAAAATATTGACAACAACATCATCATCTTAGTGTCATTCTAGGAACACACTTAGCTTACATAACATAACATCACGCCTGTATCCCCCGAAAGGTTAAGCAAAGGTGTACCTAACTTACACCACATTTCGCCAGTTATGTTAAAGTCTCATGTAACAGGGGGCAAGCCTATTGCCATCAACCGGGCACAAATCCAGCCTCCGGACTGCTACTGACAAATTCCAGATGGAAAAACTCAATAACACTTTGCCCGGTCTGGGAGTCGAACCCAGGACCTCATGTTCTGCAGTATCGCTAGCACTTAGGACATTGAACTTGTATAAGCGATTATTTTAGGAAACGCAGCCTGCAAAATTAACACACTAAAGTTGCAAATCTCTTTCATGGATCAATTTGATTCATTACTTTGGAAAAGAGATTTTGAAAACACTCGATTTTAAATAATCTTAGAAAGACACGCATTAAAGACGCAGGTCAGTCACGAGCTACTGCATAATAAAAAGAAAAACATATTTACCTTTACCACAGACACGGCATATGCAAGGTTTCTCTCCAGTGTGAGATCTTCTGTGACACTGAAGATCGGAAGATCTTGGAAACCCTGTAAGGTAATGAGATAAGGATAAAAACTCACTTTTATTACAAATCGGGTATTCAGCTAAAGGCTAACCTTTGCCACAAAAATCACATTTGTAGGGCTTCTCTCCGGTGTGGCGCCGCATGTGTACGATTAAGTTTGACGAGTTAGAGAAACTGCGGCCACAGTAAAGGCATAAGCAATTACTAGATGAACTCTTTTCGCGCTGCGGCTGATGAACTCGTTTGTGAGAGCTGAAAATATGACCACACATTGTATTTTTCTATATTATTGTTAATTTAGTGCATCTTAAAAACCGACTAACCGAAGATTATCACTCCTATGAAACTTTTTTTCACAAACATCACATTGGAAGAAGTTTTCGATTGGCATGTGTATTTTAGTATGTTTAACTAGCAAGTCTCTCCTGGAAACAAACAAAAATTAAAACTATACTAACATTTTCCAAACTGGGTTAGCATTAGGGAACAATCATCTTGGTCGAGTATACAACCTCCTCATCACAATTCCTCAAACCAGAAAAGCTTTTTCCTCCTCTGATTATATAATATCCTTACATATTAGAAAACAAAGTCCTACACCGCGTCTGTCTGTCGTCCTGCTCGCGATTAACTCAAAAACTACTGCACTGATTTTCATGCTGTTTTCACCAATGGATAGAGTGGTTCTCGAGGAAGGTTTTAGTATATAATTTGGCGGGCGAAGCCGCGGGCATCAGCTACTGTATAATAAATTGAGGACATCTCTAAAAGACGCCGATGCCGTTATTTAATTTCGTTGTTTTGACCAATTTTCAGAATGATTTATTTACAGTTGTAGACATATAATTAGGAACAACTGATAACGAAGTCACTTTTGGATAAATAAGTTGTTTTTACTTTTGTATAAAGTTACAGATAACAACTATGAACCACCTAAAAAAATAGCTTTATAATTGAATTTTAACAGATCTGCGACACAATCTGCTTTGCCCTAAATTCACTTGTGCTTCACTTGGTTAGTTGCACTAGAAATTTATACTAATATTATAAAGCTAAAGAGTTTGTTTGTTTGTTTGAACGCACTATCTCAGGAACTTTATCGAGGAAGGTTATAGGCTATATAACATCACGCTACCATCAACAGGATCGGAGCACAAATGAAAGATGTTGCAAAAACGGGAAAAAATATTCCTTTTTGAGAGCTTCCGTTGCGTGCGCTGCGTAAACGGTTTAAGTTACGCAAATATCATGTATGATGGAATTGTTCCTCTTTAAAAGTTCTAAAGAAAAGTCTGCGACAGCATATGTCTATCTTTTAAGATTGACTCACTGTAACCTTTTTTTACGGTAACCCAATTTGTTCGAAATTAATGCATTATTTGCGAAGGAGTTTTATCAACATAATATTAATTCTTATTTAAATAAATAGTTTTAACATCAAGGGTATTTATGTAGCAGTAAAATACTTTTGAATTCATTCGAATCGGACATTTAATTTCGAAGTTATCACTAAATGCAATACGCGAACCGTACGACGCCGGCGCCGCGCCGCGCCGCCGCGACTTTCCCTACTCTAGAGAGGAGAGGATGGGCACACGGGTAGACTATGATCTGGAATAGGACATAGAATACGTTTTATCCCTATATTGCCACGGGATCGAGACCTACGCGGGTGAAACCGCGGGGCACAGCTAGCATTTAAATAATTTTACCATTCTTAAAAGTAAGTACATTTTACATTTTGGTGGGAGGATTCAATATTTTCATCTTGGTTATCAAGATCGACAAGATCCAAGGATGACAGCAATGCCGCTTTTATCAAAGCATGCAATACGAAATTAGTTTCGCGACTTTTTTTCCTAAAAGATTATTATTATAAACTCTATCATAAATCTCTAATAGTTTGATTGACCTTTTTTACAGTGGTATTCGAAATATCCGTATTATCCGGAAAGTGTGAATTATACGGATAGTAAAATGGGGCGGGTAATTGCATGCCTAGTTATGATATACAATATAGCTGGTGTGTCTTATACTGATTTTTTTTCAGCTTCGGTTTATTATTTAGATCTCAAAACCTCGCATACTTACTTGTAGAAACTTCTATTGCAAGTATCACACTGAAACTGTCTCTCTTCTCGTTTGGTTTTAGAATCAATAAATTTAACCGACACGCTTTGTCCCTCATGATATCTTAAAATATGCTTATTCAAAGATATTTCATAAGCAAAATTCAGTCCACAGGTGCTGCATTTATATTTTCTTTCAATTTGCTTACAAATGCTTCTGTGACGCGCTGCTGATCGCAAAGAAGCAAACACCTGAAAAGATAAAAGACAGCTGCCGAAAATTTATTATATTAAAGACTCGACTTGCGTAAAATTTTATATTCGCACGCGAGATACGATAACTTCCAACCAAGCCACAGACAAATGAGGTGTAGAAATTAATATGTACTGCACATGCGTCTAAAGAGACTAATCAACATAAGCTATGTTGAGCTAAAGAGTATTTAGCTAATTCGCTGTTCATCATAGTTCAATATACACATAGTAAAAAACAAAGTAAGTTTTCGCGTATGCCCATGTGGCCACTTTGATCTTCTAACTTACAATGGAATTTGATGCGGTTTTTACCATAATTTATTCCGAAAGGTTTCGTGTCGGCATTGCAGTCGTGCGAAGCAGGGACGGGTGGGTAAACGAAACTGAAACTGCTGAGCTGCGTTTTGTGTGGCTGTTTTTTTAGGATCACGCGATAAGTTCGTGCTGGCTCGGACACGCTCCCACCACCACCCCGCTCGGATCTCAGTCGCACTTAGCACTTACCCGCAAGCATCTCAAACGTTATCACATTCTTGTTTGCAATAACTGCAACATGAGTTATAAGGGAGAACAAGTTGTTTCAACTGCAAATGTAATAATCAGCACCCTAATTGCATAACAAACGATCAATCACATTAATTCATTTTGACAGTTCAAACAAATTTATTTTGCTATTTACGTTGCGGAGCAGACAAATATTTCGAACATATATATGATTATATAGCAATGGATTAGCAATATACTTCAAAATTATTCAAATTGTGATTTTTCGTGTGTTACGCAATTAGGATGCTGAACTGGGGCAGTCGCACTGATCGCACAGCTTATTAACGCGCAGCTCAAAGTTATTTGTAGAAAAACATAGAAAATAAAGTTAACTTGGCTAAGCACAGCACAGGGCAGCACAGCACAGGGCAGCATAGCTTACTGTTGTTTAGTCAAAAACTTGAAACACTGCAACTTGCTTCAAAAACTCACGACTATACACGCAAATGACAAAGCATCGCCTTGCGAACGCAACATTAGGCAACATGCCGCTGATTGTCGCGGACCGAGTCCGAATGGATTCAGTTTGACATTGTATTAAATTAAATAGAGAGACTTGATTCCGTTGCGTTGGTGAAGGCTATAGAATAACCAGCCGCAGATTTAAAAAAGAAACAAATAAAATACCTTAGTGCAGAGGTTGCACCGGTGAGACAACTCCGGGTGTTCAGCATCGCGATGGTTAATGAGATCCGCTTCTGAATGCAATATGCAGCTACAAGCACTACATACTACAAGCAAGTTGATGTTCTCCTGAAACATCAGACATAATTTAATTTTACTAAATTTTCGACAGTTGTCGCCGGCACTCCTTTTCTTTTTATGCGAGCGTCCAGCTGTGCTAGAGCTATGGCACTTGATATAGGTATGGACTAGGGACTCCGCTGAGGCTAGGCTTCCCCCAAAAGTCAGACCTCAGATGCAGAAGTGTCGGATGCTCAACTAGTTGCTAAAATGATTCCCCTCTATTATTATCAGTAACGTTTTTTTTTTTTTGGATGTTAATATTATAATTCACCTGACCGACATTCGGTTACGACGGCAAATCGCACATAGGTGATTACTTTGATTAGTCAAATACGCAGGACATATTACAGTGCACACAGGGCATATTATAATTGTTTATCAAATTGACATACTACGTCAATGTGCCGTGTTATAGCTATTTCATATAACTGACAAAGAATGACAGCAATGATTTCATTAAACAGGCAAATAAAGTTGGCAGTAAATTTGCTAAACAATTAATTTGCCTAAATTTGCATTTAAGTGCATACCATATCCATGTTCGGGTATAGAAATTCTCTCAGTGTAATTTCTAACGGAAATTTTTGTGGCTTTTTTTCATTGCTTTCTGTTTTATCCGAATCCTGAAACGGAAGATAATTATTTTTGACATGAGTAACAAGGAGACATTTAGAGAGTGAAATACAATAGACGTAAACATATTTAGTAACTTATTCCGCTTAACTATTCTTCAAGAGTCATAAAAAACCCTGTATGAAATCGACAAGTGTTTCACGTCTCAACGAGGCATCCTCAGGATGACGATTGACCAATTGCAAACCAGAACGACGTGTTGCCACACCGAACGCTGGACGCATAGTGAATCAAATCGCCCGTCAACCCCACATATATAGGATTGCTGCTCGGCGCTACTCGGCTTGGATCGTTATCAGTGCGTTAAGCGCGATAAGGGTCGAACAGTCGCAACAAGAGAGTGGTCAATTTGAAGCAAACGCGGCTGTTGCATGGTATGCCAGAAGGTACTACTATCATTGTTTATAGATAGTGCCATCCACGAAGACGCACCCCACTCCGCTCCGTGCTAAAGTACAGCTTACAATAGAGTAATCGGGGATTGGGACGCGTTTTCGTGGATGGCACTATCTGTACTACAAGTCTTTTGATATCTATTAAAAATTAGAACATTCTTGTTAAGGATTTCTTAACAATAGCAGAACTGAAAGATTTTGTTCTTAGATACCTATAGTACTAACATTTTCTACATTGTTTACGTCAGCTTTCTGTTCAATACAGCCATGATGATCAAACTTTTTCTTATCGAGGTATATTTTCTTGCAAAGGCTACAACGCAGTACTTTCATATCTGAAACAATAATTACATCTTGACTTTGTCTGTTGGAGAACATCAGAGCCACAAGGATATTGTTATGCAAATGTGCTGTTTTGTATTTCAAACCTTCTATGAGAGCAAAACCAGCCCTAGGCCAATCAACGTCGACCATCGCCTCAAAATATGTAACCTCTAATAATTATCATTCTAATCTTTTTAACTTGCAGTCGAGTTTTTTTGCTTGAAATATTTTTGTTTATCTTTTTAAAGAACTTTTCGTCAAGTTGGACTAACCTTTATGAGTTATAGAGTGTGATCCTAATTCTTCTTTGGTTTCGAAATGTTGCTTGCAAAATGCGCACTCAATCTTTTTAGCTGGCATTGATGTTATGCAAAATCCATTTTCTGACAACTTGTTAAGTATGGTCTGAAATGTTTCGGTTTCAACATAAATACACAAAGCATTAAAAAAACTCTCAAATGCACATTGTTACAATTCAAAACTGCGGCTTCTGAGGAGTACTTCCTCGAGAATTCCGACGCACCACCACCATCTTCTAAATTCCAGGCTGCTACTGGGAAATTCCTAATAGGTAAAACCTAATGACACTTTGCCCGACCCGGGGATCCACTATAGGACCGCACCGCACCAATCTTACTTGCGAAAAGGAAATGCAATCTCGAGTCGAGATTCGCAACTTGGGACCTCGCATTCTATGTCCCCAGACATATTATGACATATCGGGGTGGTTTCTAAGCTGCTTCAGAGTTGTCCTAATCTAGTGCGAAAAGTTTTTTGTTTTTGAAAAAATACCGTGGTTTGGCGGCTTGAGTTTTAGACGCTATAAATGACACTTGATAGCGACAGATCCAGCCCGCTGCAACCTAAGATTCGGGCAAGTTCTTCCGTAGTGAAAGATCAAAACAAATTAACGAAAAGGGAATGGAGGCAATTTTATTCTTACTATTTAGAGCAAAATCTAAGACTGCGTCTTCACCCAATGCTATGTTTTGAAGGAAACATAATTACTACAAATAATTTTGAACTTTCAGACTTGTATGGGAATCGTTAAAAATGGCTGTCCATTACAAGAAAGAAATTACAAAAAACCAATGCTGGGATTTTTTTTTTTCAAAAGCGACTATCTGCCTAGCCTTTTCCCGACCATGTTGGGGTCGGCTTCCAGTCCAACCGGATGCAGCTGAATACCAGTATTTTACATGGAGCGACTGCCTATCTGACCTCCACAACCCAGTAACTGGGCAATACGATACCCCTTGGCAAGACTGGTTTTGTCAGACTTTCGGGCTTCTGACGACCCGTAACGACTGTCAAAGATCCACAAATGACAGCCGGGACCAACGCTTTAACGTGCTTTCCGAGGCACGGAGGAGTCTCGATATGTAAAGATGGTCACCCATCCACGGACCAACCCCGGCAAGCGTAGCTTAACCTGATGAATCGACCCATGCGGCTGTTATTACTTAGCCACGAGCTCCTCCTCCTTTTTCAAAAGCGACTAACTATCTAAATTTAGGTCTCAAATCAGATAGAATTATAAGGGCATAATCGTTCGAAATTTGAAATTTGTCACAAAAATGCCCTATCTTTGAATCTCAATGATTAATACCTGGATTCATGAATTTTCCTTTAATATTAATACCAAACATTATCATTCTAAACATAGGCGCTCAAACTACTATTACTACTGCTATCAATAAAAACAATGATTTTTTTAAACAGCAAAAGCTATCTCGCAACATCACAATAATCAGCAAGCAATTAACTAAATGTAAACATCACACGTTATAACAAGTTATAAGACTCACACTAGTTAACATCTTCTTAGGTCTGCCTCTCTTTTTTGGGCCCATAAGATCTGCATGATTTTCCCACATATGTTTCGTCAAATTCTCTGCACCATTATAGCACGTACCGCAAAGTGGGCAGTAAGTACGGTTGGTTTCATCACACTCGACTAAAATAAGTAACAGCAAATTATATTTTTTTATTGTAATCTCGTTAAGTTATAATAGTATGTGATTAATGGTGTAAAGCCTACCCAATAAATCAGATCAGATCAACAAACACCCATGCAATATTTTAAAGGAAAATAGTCTGGAAGGATTCCCGATGCAAGCGTTTTTTTACGCCCGACTACGGCGAAGCAAAAAGCAGTGTTATGATTTAGACAGGTATGTATTTACGTTCATGTGTTCCCTCTTATCTTCTAAACTATTTATCATAATTTGAAAAATGAGGTATCGTTGGATGCGTCTTGATCGGCTAGTTACAGGCTATGTGACGTCACATTAAATTCTGGAGCCACACGTAATCTGTTCGAATTATGCCCTAACACGTGTGACTGCAGGTTTTTAATTTGTTTGTCTGTGATGTCTTGTTTATACCTTTTTCATTGACTGTTTTGCTGTAGTTGGGGTTTAGTTTAATACCTTTATTTTTATTTTTTTTATGTATTCTTTACTTTATAATCGACGAATTAATTCCTAAGAACAATTATTTTATCTCTAATTAGCGACTCGCTCCTGCTTCGCTGGTTTGAACGAATTAACACAACATCGAGATTTCTTAGTTATGTGTAACTTTAATTTTAACGTATTATACACATAAACCTTCCGGATTTTTTTTCTAAACGATGGTGAAAACCTCATCAAAATCTGTTGAATGGTTTTGAAGAACGACGCGGCTTTACTTTCACTTTCCAATAGCGTTTAATGCTTAACAGCAGCACAAAAGTAGATAAATATTGAAATTATGTAAACAACAAAATATGTACCCAACTTCATAAAATAAATTACTGTCATACTAACCTTTTATGCATATCTTCTGGTGTTCTTGTAATTTATAATGTGTATCGAAAACGACTAAGCAGCTTTTGCACAAATAGCATGGCTTACGTTCTAGGCTCTCATGCTCAATTTTAACAGCTTCTGAAAATAATATCGATTATTGTCAATTTTTTATTTTTTTTTATACTTTTGCCTATCTCTGTGTTGCGCCGGATTTATGGGATAATACAGACCGAAGCCAAGTCCTACCCATGGAAATTGGTTAGATTATGATGAGATGATGGTGTATTCGGATTTTGTGATGGTGAGTGTGTCTGTCCATGAAACTGTGTTGGTGCGGTGGTCGCTGCACTGCTGTGTGAGGAGACGATTGATGTATCGTTTTCATTTTGCAGAATTTTTCTGACGATCCTGTAGGTATTCAAGATTGCAGCTTTCTGATGAGTCTGATATGTGTAGTGTGGTAAATCGAGCTCTGAAGAGTCTATGCGTAGGGTGGTAAATCTATTTTATTAATATTAAGTACCACTGTCATTATGTATAATATGTAATACCTACCCTAGCTTTGTTCTGTGGAAAATAACAATTCGCATTATGCATATGTGGTACATGACGCCAATTTTCATAGGCAAAGTGGCAGTGAAATTGCTCACATTCATTGCCACCTTCAGAGATTCTTTACTTCTTCAGTCTACTCTTTAACAAACTAATGAAATAAACGAAAGGGGCCGACTATGACTTTGACCGACTTTCCTTCGGCGGAGTTTCGGTTCGAGTGCTGTTCAAAACCGTAATTATTATTCAAAAATAAGTAGTAAACGATAGGTAACGTATGTTTTATATTCAGAGTTGTAGAACCTCTCGTTCAGAATATAGTTTTTTGTTTAAATTATATTTGTTCTTGATTTAAGTTTACTACCAAAGGAAACCTAGCCTAGCTTATTTATGAAGTGAAAGGCTGATTCAAAAATCACTATCAGTACATATTAAAAAACAAAGACCCCGCCGCGTCTGCTGTCTGAAAGCGATAATCTCAAAACTACCGAAGCGATTTTCCGAGGAAGGTTTAGCTCTATGATTCATTAAGGTTTTGTGTAAATTGGCTGAAATATGACAATAATTGTTGAAGATGTCGGAAAAATCATACCGACTGGTAGCTTTACTGGCGTGCTTCGCGTAAACCGATAGAGTTATTTGGCGCTTTTTACCGACAAGTTGACGACTAGTCACCAACTACAAATATGGCCGGAAAGTCTGCAATCTCGACTAATTGTTACATCACTAAAAATAAGTCATACCTTGTTCATGTAAATCTGGCCCACTACTTAAGGAAACATTGAAATCATTATCGGCATAGTCGTCATTGTCATGTGATGACAAATCTTCGGTTTTCACACCTGATGCATTAGTCTGGAATCAATCAAGTCAGTCATGCCTAGTTAATACCAACGCCATTTAAATAATTATTTAAATTTAAATAATTATGTAAGACGACTACACAATGTAAACGCAAGTTTGACAGGCATGCATGCAAAATACCTTTAGCACATTCAGAATTCAGACAAAAAGTCCCAGAGACCTCACAGCTCCAGCATCCTAGAATAATCTCAGTTCACGCTTAAACAATTTTGTATTCTAATCATGAAATAACTTTGGAACACATCGGATGATTTAAAAAAAAATATGATTACCCTGCGTCCTAACCAAAACCGATTGTTGCGCGAATACGCAATCGTTTACCTGAATAATGTCGTACATACGGGACTTGATTAATCGCGCGAGTACGTTACATTCTTCAGAAAGAGCGCGACAGTCGCTTTCGGTTAGGCCGCGCCCTTATGCAAACTTTACTCCTTCAAGCTTTTGTCTAGGAATTAAGAACCTTATTGCTAATAGTAAAAAAAAAGGAAGGAGGGAAATCAGTAATGTATAAATAGCAGCCTTGGGTAGTATTAGGACTAAACTTACTTACTTGACTTAGAAATTTAGCAAATGGTGAGCTTTCTTTCTTTTCTTTTTTTAATATCCCTCTAAGAGACATATTAGCTTCTTCAGATTTTTTCTTAAATTCAAATGCCTTTGATGCTTTTTCTTTACACTCGCAGCAAATTGTTGAAGGCAAACCATCATTTTTGCTTATCTAGGTGCAATTACCAAAAATAATGGAGCTATTAGAAAAATATTATAGCTTTGTTATAGTGTCATAAATATAACTGAACAGCACCCTAATTTTGTAACACACTATCAATCACAATTTGAATAATTTTGAACAATATAGATAATCCATTGCTTCATATGTTTAAAAAATTTGTCTGCTCAACAACGTAAATAACACAATGAATGTTGTTGAACTGTCAGAATGAAACATTGTGATTGATCGTGTGTTACGCAATTAGGGTGCAAGTCACAACTTCAAAATCAAATTAAAAAAGCCGGCCAAGTGCGAGTCGGAATCGCACATGAAGGGTTCCGTACCATTATCTATAAAAACAGCAAAAAAATCACGTTTGTTGTATAGGAGCCCCCTTAAATATTTATTTTATTGTTTTTAGTATTCACTGCTACAGCGGCAACAGAAATACATCATCTGTGAAAATTTCAACTGTCTAACTATCACGGTTCATGAGATACAGCCTGGTGACAGACAGATGGACGGATAGCAGAGCATTATTATTAAGGTCCTGTTTTACCCTTTGGATACGGATCCCTAAAAATAACCAATAGCATATACTTTTGTATATTTGATTAATTATGAAACGGCAAGTCTAGCCTGAGATGACGACGCGACGTAAAGAGAAGCATTTCTTCATCTTTGTATTAAAGATTATGTTTACCAGAATGTTCCAGACTCAATTTTGGAATTGCTATTTTAGAAAACTTTATTTACCTTTGTAAATAGGTTTATTTACAAAGATGAAAAAAGGATGATAGCCTTATCATCCTCGAGCTCTTCATTTAATCTTTCTCATCTATAATAATTTAATTATTTGTCTTAATTCAAACACTAAAGTAATATTTTGTTTGAAGAATTATTTTGTACAAGCGGCCCCGTCTGGCTTTTCACAGATGTAATTTACATGAATGTGAAGACAGTATTCTGTTTATGACATGTTGTGCACCAGTTCTGAGCAGTAATCAAACAAAAAGTACTAGGTTTGCATGAATTCAAGAGTGTTTCATTAGTATTACTAAGTACTTACTTCTTTGTGTATATATTTAAATACACATTTATTCTATAGCCTTCTAATGATAAAATATTTTTTTAAATATGCGCTTTGTTTCTGAAGATTACTCTCCACATACACAAACTCACAAAATATGCTCTCTCTCTTCACAATATAAAGTTGTATTTAATTAAAGTAATGATAAAATTATGCCATAAAAATAAAGTTTGTTTCAATAATTACATGTTTGGTTTGGACGACCATGAGTGAAAAATGTTTGTGTATGGTAAGTAAACTATTTTGTTTACAAATCATATTTTTAACAGACGGACATGGCGAAACTATAAGGGTTCCTTGTTGACTACGGAACCCAAAATAGTAGTACAGTTTTTACTAATCTCACTTATTTCGATAGGTAAATGGTACACTACAGGCAAAAACGGAAACCACCAAAATTTCGGCTTTTACGGTACGATACGAATGTTGTTTTTTTCCTAACAATACAAACAACAAAAGTTAAGTGCAGAGTCAACTTGGGTCAACATTCAAATCTATTCAATTATAAATACATACAAACAATTTTTACCTTTATCCCAGTAGTTGATGTTACTATGTAATCTAACGTGTTTGTTGAACCTAGAAGAATATCAAATAACGAGTATAATTCATTATCCTTAGACAAACACGTTCTACATAAATCTTCAATTTTTATTTCTGGTTCCTGAATAGAGGCCATTTTCTTTCTGATAATTTTTCTCTGGGTGAGTTGAGTTGTAGGTTGCGTTCAGAGTTGATCCGTCCGGCCCACAGACTAATTCCTCCGCTGGTGTGACCCTATATAAAAATGTACTCTGTGGTGTGACCATCTCAAAATCACCGATCATAGAGTATAGTAATTCTATACTTTACTTATTACACGTAGTACACGTCTAAGTAGTCTGTGCTTATTACTGACAAATGCGTGCACTGACTGGACAGGTCTACTCAATCTGTGTGGTACTTTCCTCAAAAGTCCATTTCAGACACCAATCTACATGGTCTTCACATGATCTGACCAAGATTATGTCTGGACTTTAAAAGAGACTGTGACCTCTGAGTTTGTGTCGGCCTTTCTTCTCAGAATAGTCAGATAGGAAACGCCGACCTCATCTAGTTTTAAAAATGTGATTGATGTGTAAAAGTGTTTGTACAAACCTACTTACAGAAATAAAAATCATTTATCATTTACTAATATTATAAAGCTAAAGAGTCTGTTTGTTTGTTTGTTTGAACGCAATTGAAAAAATCTTTTTGTGTTGGATAGTCCATTTATCGAGGAAGGTTATAGGCTATATAACATCACGCTACCATCAATAGGATCGGAGCACAAATGAAAAATGTTGCAAAAACGGGAAAAAATATTCCTTTTTGAGAGCTTCCGCTGCGTGCGCTGCGTAAACGGTTTAAGTTACGCAAATATCATGTATGATGGAATTGTTCCTCTTTAAAAGTCCTAAAAAAAAGCCCGCGAAAGCATATGTCTATCTTTTAAGATTGACTCACTATAACCTTTTTTTATGGTAATTACAGTTGCAAGCAGTTTCACCAACATAATATTAATTCTTATTCAAATAAATAGTTTTAACATCAAGGATATTTATGTAGCAGTATAATACTTTTAATTCATTCGAATCGGATATTTTATTTCGAAGTTATAACGAAATGCAATACGCGAACCGTTCGACGACAGCGCCGCGTCAGGCCATTCCCTACTCTAGAGAGAAGAGGATTGGCACACAGGTAGACCATGACCTGGATTAGGACATAGAATACGTTTTATCCCTTTATTCCCACGGGATCGAGACCTACGCGGGTGAAACCGCGGGGCACAGCTAATAGATTATAAAGATTGTCACCGATCCTGCCATAGCTTGGTTTGAAACCTGCCAAATCCTGCCAAAGGGTCGAGTAAAAAATGCCAAAAAATTGCCAACTTTGTTTATCGTTGTAATAGTAGTAAAAAATCACTACATATTATAAAGTCCTCCACCGCGTCATTCTGCCTGTCTGTTCGCGATAAACTCAAAAACTACTGCACCAATTTTCATGCTGTTTTCACTAATGGATAGAGTAGTTTTCGAGGAAAGTTTTAGTATATTATTTATTTATTATTTGCGGCCGTAACAAATATGGATTTACAGAATATTTAGATCAACATACAACCTAACACTGACCTGCAAATTGCAAAAAACCTAAGAAAAATTTAATTTCGCGGGCTACCTTGGCGCATCCACCTTAACACAACAATGGCAAATTTGAAGACGGACGATTGGCCTGCCACCTATGAGGAGCTTTCAGTTTTTAAGGGCTCCCACACAAAACTGCGAATTCGTGCGAATTCGCAACGCAGAAGCTAATCGCAGAGGAAAATCTTAGGGTACCGTCGCTGATTTTTGCGATGCGAACGTCGCAACGCAGTTTTGTGTGGGAACCCTAACCCCATTCGCCTCGCCAGTGTATTCTAAATCTAAATCTAAAATACCAAATATAAATATGAAAATATGAATACATAAATAACAAAATAATTTAATAATAATGAAAATGCTTCTACTTATGAATTTCATAATAATTACCTAGATTATTCTTATTCAATACATAAAATTAAAATAACTAATATACTATACCTATTTATACTATCCTAATAATATATTACCTACATAATTAAACACATCTAATAATTTATAATAATATTACATTTCTGCTTAGCCCTCTTCCTCTCTCCTAATTTTGCTGTGCCCGACAGGGTCCATATGGATCTTTTATTTACTGTACCATCTATGTAACATATGGAATGCAATAAAAAATTGAGTATTGAGTATTGAGTTATTCTATCAAGTCTTGGTGATATTTTTTATTATTATCTATGCCTACTAAAAAGCAATGAGATTAGAGTGAAACAAAAAATAGCAAATAATAGCAATAAGTGTCACCATAGTGTCACTAAGTGGAGTGCAGACGCGAATATTGTATTGTTTATTTATATACTGTTTTTAAATTAATTTGTGTTTCACGTACATTTATTGAATGAACAATTCAGTATATATTATTTACTGTATACATTCATTCGTTTCTGTGTGTCGTTAATGTTCTGCTTTGTGCCAATAGTAGTAACATAAGTTATTATAAAATGTAAGTATAGATTTAGCGAAACTATTTATATTTGTGACTTTTCTACAGCGAATTATTTAGGTATAACATAACTTACTAACTTAAATCATATTAATTGATCAATTGGTAACACTTACTTTTTTCCTCCAATTTGTTGATTTACAACTAATAAAATAAACCTAATAATTGCGAATGTAAGCCGATTGTATTAGTTGTCGATTTCTTTGAACGAATGTTTTAGTATATTTTGTATTGTCATGTCATGCATATTGTAATCATTACATATCCTTGATTTTTATTCCATTTATATAATACTAACTGCTGCCAGTTTCTTGCTTGAAGGGATGAATGAAAGAAAAAAAAAAAGATGAAAGGGATGATTATAAATTTGACTAAGACGAGATGGTGTGTGATGTGAAAATAAATGATAAGAGTGTAGAGCAAGTGAATGAGTATGTTTGAGGAGTCGAATCTGTTTACAAGAGATGGAAATATTGATGAAGATGTGTACACAGGCATGAAAGTAGGATATATGCCATGGAAATGCATTCTATGCGAAGTATGAGTATTGATAAATGATAGATTTAGGAATATGTGATAACCAGTGATCGGAGTACGTAGATTGATTTTTGGTACTTGTATCATAAATGCACACAGAAAGAATAACATGGATAAGCCATTTTTCCGGAAAGTAATTCCGGTATTTCCGGATTCAATTAAATATTGTTAATGTTGGTAGTGATATTATTACTACTCAATTCAAAATTTAAAGGAAGGTATCAAAACTAAATTAATTCATTATTTATCTGTTGAATAATAAAAAAAAATTAAAAAAAATATGAAGAATATAATATTGCTCATTTTATTACAATTCCTACCTTTTTTTTTTTGAGGATGGCAAATCATCAAATGACTCCTTCCACTCTGGCAGAATACAATTCCTACATAAGTTCCGGTTTTTTTTTAATAATCCACCAATTCCGGAGGAATGTCCATATTAATATATACGTTTCGGATCAATGGCCCCAGTTCAATCTACCTACTCCGATCACTGGTGATAACACAATATTAGGGTTGAAAAGAAGATGCCGTGACAAAATTGAAAAGTGTATGCTTATATGGTTTGGTTATGTTGTGAGGATGAATGAAAGGTTACAAAAAAGGAAAAAGTATTGATATGTAGCTTTTGCCTGCGGTTTTATTGTGTATTTCATCATTATATACAAATATCCCGAATAAAAGTAAGCCGATGTCCTCCTCCAGGGCCCAGACTACCTATCTGTTAAATTCATAATGATGGGTTCAGTTGTTTAGGTGTAAAAAAGACCAAACCAAACGTGAACGAATCTGTATACTTTTGCCTTATTCAACAGTAAAAAGTATTATGGATAAGAGTATATAATTACAGTAATCCATACTAATATTATAAATTCTAAAGTAACTCTGTCTGTCTGTATGTTACCTTTTCACGGCTAAACCACTGAATGGATTTTGATAAAATTTGGCAAGGAGATAGATAGCATCCCGGGGAAGGACATAGGCTACTTTTTATCGACATAGCACACAAGCAGAAGTTGGTAATATTATAAATGCGAAAATGAGTTTGTTTGTTTGTTACGCTTTCACGCTAAAACGGCTGAACGGATTTGGATGACATTTGGCAGGTAACCATACCATGACCTGCTATTCATCCTGGTCCGCAGACGAAGTCGCAGGCAACAGCTAGTTATAAAATATTTTTACTTTTGCCATCGACTCGAAAAGAAGAATTGTTCCGTTTCTTGTTTAGTTTTTTCCATGTTTAGGGTTCCGTACCCAAAGGGTAAAACGAGATCCTAAAAAAAATTTAAGCAATAAAAACTAAAACCCAACTACGACTAAAAAGGTATAAACAAGACACCACAGACAGACAAATTAAAAATCCGGAGTCACACGTAATCTGTTGATTTTTAATTTGTCTGTCTGTGGTGTCTTGTTTATACCTTTTTAGTCGTAGTTGGGTTATAGTTTTTATTACTTTTTTCTTTTTCTTGCTTTAATTTTTTTAGACTCTTTTGCGATATAATATATATATTTTTGAAATGTGCTTATTAAGCCCTTTCATTTGATACCCAACATGGTAAGATTAAACATCTTTTTTTTTAAGTTCCTGCCTTTGTCCTATGGAGGGCGCCATTTTTATGTGACGTCACATAGCCTATAACCAGCGGACGATCAAGACCCTTCCAATTATACCTCATTTGTCAAATTGTGATGAGTGGTTTAGAAGATAGGAGGGAACAGATGAACATACTTACTTATATACATACCGGTCAAAATCATAACGCTCCTTTTTTCTTTGCCGTAGTCGGGTAAAAAAGGCTAAGACTTCGCTGTCCGTCCGGCCGTCCGTCTGTAACCAGGCTGTATCACATGAACCGTGATAGTTAGACAGTTGAAATTTTCACAGATGATGTATTTCTATTGCCGCTATACTAAACAATATGCTACGCTATACTATACAAATACTAAAAAACAGAATAAAATAAATATTTAAGGGGACACGAATCATAATAAGTATAGGTCACTCTAGGCTTGCAGAAAAAATATCGGAATATCGATATTTTTTGTTCGATATATCGATATTTTTAGACGATATTTATTATTTCGATGTATCGATATAAAATATCAAGTATCGAAAATGTATCAAAAACGATATATTTCCAATAGCAACACCGTTGTCGCTACTGACTAAAACCGCTGGAATTCAGAGCCGTAAACGTATACTTTTTTTTCATACTTTAGTATGATTAAAAAACTTGAAAAACAAAGTAATTTTATTTTTTGAAAATTCCACCAATATATCGATACATCTATTTTTTTTTCGATTTGTCGAAATCGATATTGATATTTTTTTTAAATATCGATACGATATATATATTGATATTTTTTGACACTTCTTGCATCCCTAGCTCACTCCCACCCTAGTGTAGCCAGTTATCAAGGTGATACCGTGATACAGTGGGAACACTCACGAAGTCACGAACACTTATCTTTTCTTATAGTTTCTAGGTAGCGATTATAAAAATTACAGCTAGATACTAGAATCCATTTGAACGTAGTATTATCTCTAGGCTAGCCTAGAACCAGCCGAGACTAATAGTTAGGAAAATTTGCCTCGAAAGCAATTACGCAATTTGCTTTGAAACGTGTTCACGAATTCCATATTTATACACTACTAGCTGCGCCCCGCGGTTTCAACCGCGTAAGTCTCGATCCCGTAGGAATATCGGGATAAAAAGTATCCTATGTGTTAATCCAGGTTACAAACTATCTGTTTGCCAAATTTCATCCAAATCCATTCAGCCGTTTTTGCGTGATTGAGTTACAAACATGACTGACTTTGGGCATTGGTGATAGACGAATTTTGATTGTTTTTCGGAGTTCAATGCTGCGAATGGTATTGAATTAATAAACCAGCATATTTTGTTAGTTGTAGCAGCTATAGCTAGATGAAGAACTAGGACATGAGCTATACTTACATACAACAGATATTCAGCATTGGTCTTTCCTTCATTTCGTTTCAACGGTACATCAGTTATTATACTGTTCGTTTGGGCCCAACAATGGCTGGAGAAATAATCCTACTTCCTACTAATATTATTAATGTAAAAGTTTGTGTGTTTGGATGTTTGTTACTCAATCACGCAAAAACGGCTGAGAATGGATTTGGATGAAATTTGGCAAACAGATAGTTTATGACCTGGATTAACACATAGGATACTTTTTATCCCGATATTCCCACGGGATCGAGACTTACGCGGGTGAAACCGCGGGGCGCAGCTAGTTAATTTATAAAATGTTACACAATATCTTGCCGAAGTGACCGACCTACACTAAGGGAATTTTCCACCCGCCCGTTTGCGCAGACGCGCCCGCAGATGTCATCTGCCTTGCCTTTATTTCTAACCAGTATAACATGAAGCGACTACCTGTCTGCCCTCCACAGCTCAGTTACTGGGTAACACGATACCCCTTGGTAAGACTGGTCATCAGACTTTCGGACTTCTGATTACCCGAAACGACTTTAAGAGATCTACAAATAATAGCAGCCGGGCCCAACGGCCTAACGTGCTTTCCGAGGAACGCGGGTTCTCGATATGTAATATTAATGATAAGTACTATGCAATTAAATAGTTTTGCGAACATGTTACACGGGTCAAATCCTTTATACTCAGGGCAACTGCGACTTTACAATCCATGCTGTACTGAGCGTGTAATATTATAGGTCTTCAATCATTATGTATTTTTTTACCTCGACTTCTGCAATTAATTATAATTGAAGAAAATATCCAAACCTGTTTACATTATGCGGAGCAAATTTTACTCTACATAATAATTGCATAATAATTAAACTAATTGGATAACGTGCACAAAGACGTGTCTAATGATTTTAGTATCATAAAACGGCCTTCTCATCTCATGCATATAGCCGACTTGAGTTACTGAGATAGTAAAGAGTGAAAGTGAGGTAGATACCAGTTGCTGACAACTTTCACTAAAAGTTTACACCAATGAATATAAACATATACGTATAACGTATATATATACGAATATGTTTATATGCGGATACGTACGCGCTAAATTTTTAAGAGATAAAGGACACACCGCTTCCGAATTTCTACGTAGACTACCCCTAACTACAAAGTTTTTTTTTGCTAAAAAGGTCAATGGGATCAATTTTTTTAATTGTTAGCAATCATGAGGATATTATTGCCTATTCAAGGGTACTTATGCGGTGTTCACTCTAGGACTCATCTGCTCCACCGGCCATTGATCCTTCGACAAATATGGCCAGCCCACTGCCACTTCTTTGCTTACTCTGCAAGCTATGTCGGAAACATTTCTGATTTTATCCTTCAAATAAACTCCGACCATAGTCCGCTCCGACCATAGTCCGCTCAATAGCGCGCTGAGCGACCTTGAATTTGTGGACCAGCCCGACTCTGTGTTTCATTTAGCGTGGCGTGGGATGCCTCACAGTGGAACGAATGTATGGGACAGGTTGAATTAGGCATTTCCGAGAAAAAAAAGTCTAATATTGGAAAACGATTATTGCCATTGTATTTAGTTATCAAATGCCTTCAATACTTAGTACAATATAGTTCGCGACCGTTACAAATTACTCATTTGTATTTATGAGTAATTTGTAACGGTCGCGAACTATATTTTCATCAAAATACAACCTGTACCTAGTGCTATTCTGTAAAATCTCACCGTGAAAACTTAGGTGAAGTGAGCTTGAAGTGAACTGTCTTCGCCTTAGCATCAGTAGATAACGATGACAATGACCGCTCACTTCACCTAAGTTTTCACGGTGAGATGGTTACAGAAAAAGCAATGCTGCACCCTAATTGCTTAAAGCGATCAATCACAATCTGAATTATTTTGAAGGATATTACTAATCCATTGCTTCATAATTATGATCAAAAATTATTTTTGTACATTGCTATAGATTTTGGAAATGGCTTTAAGACAAGAGACCGTTCCAGCGCTGACTGCACTTCACGATCCATACCACGTGGAGGGCGCGCCTCTCGCCGAAGAACATTTTGAAGTGAGTTTACATCTATGATCTTGTACAATGGCTTTCTTTTTAACCCCCGACGGAAAAAGAGGGATGTTATAAGTTTATGTATAATTATGTCAATTCACTTACCATGTAGTCTATTATGATTACTGAGTAAGTTACCTATATTGATATTTGGACCGTTTAATTTATTTGAATGAAGCTATTCATAGAGTTATTTGCAATAAAATGATCTGAAATAAAACCTTTTTAAATGCATGTAAAAAAGTTATGTTTTATCATTATTGCAGGATGAGTTTGAAGATGCCACAGATGAACATCCAACGTAAGTAATACCCTTTGGTTTTTATCCGACTTCAAAAATAGGAGGTAGTTACGCATTTTGCGACCACCGGTACCTACCTCTATCCTACACAATTTCGTATCACAACATTAAAGTGAGAAACAAAAAAACTTTTATCAAAAACAACCGACTTCCGTAATTGAAGTTATTTTTCACTTAGCGGTGATTTTTTTAGTCTGGGTCTTTTTTTAGAAAAGATTTTAATTTATAAAACCTTGTTGTTTTAGGAACACAATGGATTTACAAACTGCTTTCGATGACTGTGAAGTGGCCATAAGAAAATTCTTTAACAACGATTTAGTTGGTGCCACTAATATGATGAAACCATGGTGAGACCAGTTTCGTTTATTCTAAAAATATACTTCCATTAATAAAAATAGGTTTGTTATTCTCTTAGAGACCTTTAGTACGGAAACCTAGCTTGAAATTATGGGTCCCAGAGTGCCATTATCTGCTTTCTTTTGTCTACACAACGGTTCTTTGACTTAAAATCGTCCTAAAACTAAACTTATTTATCTTATATTCTTAACTAATTTGTTTACTAACCCCCGAAACAAAATGAAGGGTTATACATGGTAGAAAGGACAATGGTGTCGATTCTCTTGTCACAAAATTTCCTAAACTAGACAAAAACTCACTAAAATTTAGTTTAATCCTGTCAAACGACAATTTCCCATTCTGAAATAGACATTAGATGTCATGAACTAAAATTCAAACCAACGCCTCGACTTCAGTTGCAAAACAGTACCTACTGTATCTCTTTTTATTTTCTTTTGCTTATATCTCGAAAATCGAAAATCCTATCGCAAAAATAATGAAAATTTCGACCCCCATAAATAAACCATACTCAACAAATTGGTAATTATTTTTTATTTTTTTCCTTATACAAAAAGTGAATAATTCCATAAAAAACACGTCGAGGATGACGTAACACCGGCATCCGGCTCTAAAAAAAAATCACGGGTTAGGGTACAAGTACCAAGTGAAAGCGCGATTGTCAAAATCAATTTTAGACTTGTCAAAATAATTTTAAAATTTAGAGAATTTGTTTGGCAGAATAGCTCCAAGATTCTTATAGCCAAAAATGTACAAGAGAATTGGCACCATTGTCACACAAACATTTTCCATGGATTCAGTGTATGATTCTGCACAACTAAGCGTTAAAATTTGTGTTTTTACTTGATACCTAATGACTATATAAAATCATTAGGTATTCTACCCAATTATTCGACAGCTAAATTCCAACTTTAATGTTTGGAGGCGACGTAGAAACTGTTTTAAATAATCTTCAATTCCTAAAAAATGCTCTTCATTCCATTGGCCTTGATCTCAACCTTTCCAAATGTGAACTATACTTAGCGGACAGTACCGACAGACATTTGACAGTTCCCAAATTTAACGCAATAGCCCCAGAGATCAAAATTATCGAAAAAGCCCTCTTCGTCTCCTTGGATCTCAATCTTTGAGGATTCCTTCCCCATTTTTAATGAGGAAAAAATTCAAAATTTCAATAACGTTTTGGAAAGATCGCTCCAAATTAACATGCATTCGGCCATAACCTGCTATTTCGGCCCTAAATTAACATACAGTGTGATTCTTTATAATGTGCACATATCGAAATGAGGAAATCTATGCAATATCGACGGCAAAAATATTAAGAATTACCTATTTTTTTTTTCATTTAATTTTTAAAAATTTTGTTCTTTGCTGTGACCCCAGTGTTAATGGGACGTCTTATTGAGTTTTATGATTTTTGCTATTAAAACGTTTATTTTCAATTGATGTCAGTTTTTACCACAACCCTCGGGCCGTGGGGTCCGAGTGCTCATAGGTTGTTTCACGAAATTTTCAAACGGCTATTTGACACTTCCCGTGACCCAAGGACTGGCTTTTACCTTGGTCAGAGGATAAGCTTGCCATACAACGTGGCAATGCCGTCAATCTCTTGAGTACATTACCAGCCGACAGCGAAGCAGAGGAATTTTTCGACGCCATTTTTTAGTTTATTGTTTATTTATGTAGTTAGTTTTAATCAGTAATTTAATTTAGTATATAATGTAAATAGTTAGTATAGTTTATTTAATTAACAAAAAGTCATTAGGTATTCATTTATTAATTCTCAATATTGTTAAACAAAGCCCTCTGCCGCGTCTCTCGTCTGTCTGTTCGCGATAAACTCAAAAACTACTGCACCGATTTTCATGCTGTTTTCACCAATGGATAGAGTGGTTCTCGAGGAAGGTTTTAATATGTAATAACCGACATCCACGCGCGCGAAGCCGCGGGCACCAGCTATTTATAAATATAAAACATAAATGCAATATCTGAGCAATCAAACATGTACAAATGCTTGGGGAACAGCAATCGAAAACGTACACTTTAGTCTGGAGTATGTACTTAGGCCGCTACAGAAACACTAAAGCAATGAAAAGCAGTTCTTTATAGATTCATATAAGCCCCATGTTACTCTGATTTTAAAGGTTTTTAAAACATGTTTTGTAGACAACAAGTTTTTGCTCCTTGGTTTCATATGCATACTATTTTGTGCAGCCCGACTATTTCGTAGGCACTGTAGACTCCGAGAGAGTCTACAGTACCGGATCGAATAAAACGCTTCTTGTTCGTTTAACTGATTATAATAATTAGAGAAATCAAAGATCCATTTTATATTTATCTCGCCTGCGACCCAGCCTTGGGCCGTCTCTCTATTTCTTCCTATTCTATTTCAAACTGTTCGAACCCTTGAAATCAAGCCTTTCTCAACAGCCAGTACAATTGTAGGTTGCTTACTGCATAAAATTATTATTATACATGATAACAGAGTAAAATCACACGATGCCGAATGTAATGTAGCACTCGAGTGTTTATCGCATCTTTCTAGTCTAGTGCCCCTTGTATACTAAATAACACATTTTTTTTATGTCTAGGGAACGCACATCACTTTACCACAGCCTTGGCACTTCCATGTTCGAGTTTATACCTGCAATGCTGACTTTCGACCACGCACAGATCAATCGGACCCTGGCTGCACTCAAAGTATCCATCTCTATTTGTAACCAACACAGGAAAAATTACACTTTCGTAGAGAGCATCGGAACAATTATCAAAAAGGTAGAATACTATTAATTTTTAACTGACTTCATATTTTGTTTATTAGATCGCGTCAGATGGCAAGTTAAGCTATTGGACATCATAATGAGCATTTATATTGGTCTCTCTGTGGAATGTCTATTTATAAGGCGATTAAAATAAACAGGTGCGAATGAGTTCTGTGTTATAAAACAAAAACGTTTTCATTTAGATCACTAACGGCCAGTTTCTTCATCAAAGTAACAGTCAACTGTTCTTCCGCGCTGTTGGATTTACAACCCTCGCCTCAGCGCCGAGGATTGAAAATACAACAGTGCAAAAGAACAGTTGACTGTTACTTTTGATGAAGAAACTGGCCGTAAATGAAACAAAAGTGGTTGACATACCGGTAAAGGTAAACCAGAAAAGGTATACGCTTCGGTAATCTTCGTGTTTCCGAATTATCACGAACGTCGCGCCACATAGTAACCCCCTAGAGGCAAATCCTCTAATGTTTGTACTGCCGCGCTTTGTGGTAGAGCATCTGTCTTTGCGCGTTTTTATGAAGCTTTCTCTCTGTTGGGTTACCTACTACGACCGTCATATCGTTATTCGTAACTCAAAAGTTTTTTGGTAATACAAAATAAGTAAGTAAGTACTTCGATGGTTGTAGCAGCTATAGATAAATTAGCGTTCGTATTTCCAAATATAGACGGATGAATTTTTGAGACGGAGCAGTAAGGTTAGGTACCATAATCGTTGTAGCTTTTTGAGTTTAGATAACTTTAGCTATTCATTTGACTAAATGTTGTGCAAGCGGGCTTTAATGGTGATTTAATTTGACGCTAATAGTAAATGTTTTTTTAATGTGACAATATTTTACATAACACAACAAAATCTATACCTATATTTTACTTATGGTATGGAGGCGCTTGCCCAAGGTAGATAACCCAAATAGGTACTTCCATACTAACCCACATGTCTTTAAAACTAGACTTATAGTACTTTAATACTAAATCATAGTGCAAGTATGTAACCCTAAATTAGGTTTAGATAATCGCGCTAGAATAAATTGTAAATTTTTCTGGGTGTGGTGCCCGATGTTTACATACAGAACCAAAATAGATAGATAGATCGATTTTGTTTATCATACACTTAAGAATAAGTAAAGCCCACTTACTTGATTACATATCCGAATTTGAATCCTAACTACATCCTGACTAAAATTATAAATGCGAAAGTGAGTTTTGTTTGTTACGCTTTAACGCTAAAACGGATTTGGATGAAATTTAGCACATGGGTAGACCATGACCTGAGTTAGTATATAGAATATTTTTATCCCGGTAGAACTTTTCCGTGGGATTATTTCCGACCTCCACGCTGGCGAAGTCGCGAGCAAAAGCTAGTAGGTACTTATCTAAAACATTTATTTTTCTTACAGCCGAATTATGCCACATATACAGATTTGGAAGCTCATGCCGAACTATGCTACGCAGAAGCCCTTATGCTTCAGGCAGCTATGACTATAATGGATGGGGAAGACCTCACTGGGCTTATCAAGGGCACTATCAAGGTCAAAAATTGCTACAACAGTTACAAGTAATTATTATTTTATCGTGTTTTAGTTTTAGACCGCGACCTGGCAAGAATTTCAAAATAATCTAAGAATATAGGACTAAGATCAATAATCAAGAAAGAGTGAAGAGTGTGGAGCAAGTGAATGAGTTTGTATATTTGAGCAGTCAGTTTACAAGAGATGGAAAAGTTGGTGAGATTGGAAAAGACAGTGAATGCGGTATAAACCCCAGTCGATGTCCAAAAAGACCTCGTCTGGCTGTTCACAATGATGTACTGGTACCTACGCTTATGTATGGAAGTGAATGTTGGCTGTGGTAAAAGATACATGAAAGTAGATTAAATGTTGTGGAAATGCGATCCTTGCGACACCTAGTGGTGTAAGTGTAACTATGAATGAGAGACTGAAGAATGATGTGCTGAGGCAACGATACGGTTTAAAAGAAGATGTTTTGACAAAAAATTAAAGAGCATAGAAGAAAGAAAGAAGATACGTTTATTTGCGGCAAACATGACGCTAAGAAAGGACAAATACATATACGAAAATAACGAGTTGCGGGAAAATATGCGTCACATTCTCGCAAAACGGCCATGGCTCAGCATAATGCTGCGACCCTATGCGAGAC
Organism: Lithophane leautieri; assembly: GCA_949152455.1. Classification (NCBI taxonomy): domain Eukaryota; kingdom Metazoa; phylum Arthropoda; class Insecta; order Lepidoptera; family Noctuidae; genus Lithophane; species Lithophane leautieri. The sequence continues at coordinate 13,344,673 of OX424458.1, read as the reverse complement.
AGAGCCCCAGCGCTGGTTTTAAGTGACAGCCGGCGTTGACGTCATGACGTCAATCGGTGCAGCACATAATAAATTATCAATAACAAAATAAGATGAAGTATGCTAAGTTGGTTTGGTCATGTTGTGAATGAATGAAAGGCAACTAACAAATGGAACGAACAGACGAAACGCCAGGAGGGCACGCCCTCGAAGGACAAATAGTGACCTTATTACTGATGTTCTTAGGACAGGTGAGGTGCGTAGTACTCGCAACCGGCGTGAGTGTATGAAAGTAAACGTAAAAAAGTTAGGTGGCTTTCCGTAGTTTCTGCCTATCCCCATGGGAAAAAGCCGTAAGTTTATCATTAGTCCTCTAACTTTAAAATACATTCATTTCCAAAGGATCGAAGTGTGTAGGTATCACTTCTATGCAATTACTGCTCTACTTTATCGAAAGACTAATTTCCGTTGTATTTAAACAGGGAATGCTCAAAAATACTAGAGAAGAAGCAATGGGAGTCGGATCATTCGAGAATACATTTCCAAAGCGGTGTGCGCCTGGGCGTCGCTACTTTCAACGTGATGATATCTCTGCTTCCGCCGAAGATTATAAGCGTTTTAGAGTTAGTTGGCTTTTCTGGTAGCAAGGTAAGATTACATACATCATTTTTATTTTTGCACTTGTTTTAATCTTTCTTATGATGTTTTCACTCCTGTAGCACAACTAGACTTAAATTAAGAACATGTTTGTCAATCAAGTTAAAAAAAACTCCGTTTTTGTTTCCCTGCCACTCGCCAAGTTGTCTCGACCAAAAAAACAGCGCTGCAGTGCCTTCCTAGATTACAATTAACCTTTTCAAACGCGCTATTAAAGCTGGCGATTAATTCTCCTCTTAACATTTAACAAACTAGTAATAATTGTATTCGGTGCGTAAGACGAGGTACTGCTAAAAAATTGGAGGTTAGGATCATCATAATTAGTGGCAAGTTTATACCATTAAACACAAGAGTGGTGAATCGAATTCAAAAGACAAAATAACTGGTTTTAAATAGTTTGCTTAATGACGTACAATATTCAGACTTCGTATTGTTACACCATATTTTATCATAATCGCATGTCCTTGTCTTGAGCTTTTTTTTTTTATAGGAATAAGAATGCGGTGAAGATACTGTAAAGGCGCCTATACACTAGACCATTTTCTCGAGCATTTCCATGTGATGTAGCATTGTTACGAATGGTACAATACAAGCAAAAGCTTAATTTAAAAAAGGATTTCCATGTAATTAATGTAACTTCCTTCGAATGCTCGACACTGTGTTCGAAGTAATGCTCACGACGAGTGAGCATTTTCCAGTAACATTCCTTTCTATTTTGCTTTAACTCATCGTTAAATAGTCGGATCTTCAGGTCACCTGTGATGCGTTTATCTTGCTCGATAAAATGTTACCAAATTTGCTCTTTTGTTTGCAAAGTCTAGTTGAAACAAAGCGTCGACTTATTGTTTGGTTCGGGAAAGGGTTACGCATTAGAGCGGCTCGACGTTTTGTTACAAGTACATACTCTAGTCTATACTCACCTTTAGGTAATACTAAACAAGTATTGACGCAATATGTGTGACGAAGTATTCTGTTTTATTACTATACAGGAAAATTCGATGGAATAATATTTATTACGAAAGAATTGCAGACAATAAAGAATCAAATGACGATTTATTCACAACCTTGTTATTTATTTTATCAAAATTTATGTATGTATGTAGTAGTGTTATATGAGATGCCTTTCACTAGCATTCTTCTAACATCGTGTGTGCGTTTAAATTAAAATCACTCAACTCAACGCAGAACCAAAATAACTTAGATCCGGAACAACTTTAGCAATAATGTAGGCCAAGCAAATATTTGTTAATTTCCATACAGGAATCAAATTCAAATATTATATCAACCCCACGACCCGCATAGCAATGATAAATCACAGCAGAATTGACCGTAGGTTCTTAGTTTTATGCGTACAATTCTATTAAAGTAGGCCATAATTATGTTTCCTACCGTGACACAAACATTTGCCGAAGCACATTATATACGAGTAGGTAGTAGTACAACAATTGCTTGCGTTTAGGTATATGCAAGGATCATTCACTATAAACACTACCTATAGTACCTACAGTATAACTATTTTCTTATAAAGTAGTTAGTTCTTCCCTCGGGGAATCATCGCATTTCCGAATATAAACGAATGCTAATTTCCATGTCCATCAATTATTAGATTTATCGTATAATATTAATTTGAATTCAGAACTAAGTACTTTATTATTGTTTTGTTTTGATTTCCGTGTGAACTATATAGAGCTGTAAAACTATTTTGCTTTAATTATTTCCTCCCATTTTTAAAATGAATTAGAATTACATTAAGTTAAAAGAGTATTAACAACTCTATATACTTCCTAGTCGATTGAGTGAGAGCGTCCGTTCTGCACCAAGTGCAAAGGAAGGGCAACTGATAAAAATCCGAAGACTGACGAAACATGAATTTTGCCGAGGGACATTAAGAAATTTGTACCGTAGATTTCAAGTGAATATTAGAAAGATTAAAACAATATCATGTCATCATTATTAAAAGTCAAAATAACAATAATAAGAAAGTCTGTCGAAGTATTTTTACAATTGATGTTGGTCACAATATTAACGGTATCATAACAAAAATTTGCGAAACTTCGTAATAATATGCATGCGATTATTCTTAGAAAGGTTAAACAGTGATTCTTTGCTGATTTAATTTGACTTTGGCAGGCCACATGACTCGTTAATGACAGGTTGCGAAGTCGGCGACAGAGGTTATAAGGCGATGCGTTTTGTAGCCCTGCCTGTATTAAAATACTAGTTTTCAAAGTTAAATTCACATATATTTGAGAAGAAGAATTATTATTATTATTTTTATGATGCAAATATACTTAGGTACATATACAACATGTCCCGAAAATGCGACGCACACCACAAATCAAAATCAATCTGCCTAGCCTTTTCCCAATTATGTTGGGTTCGGCTTCCAGTCTAACCGGATGCAGTTGAATACCAGTATTTTACATGGAGCGAACCACCAGCAAACACCCCATTTAAAATATTATGTTATAATCATAATACACACATCTATAAGGAAACCGTGTGCAAAATTTCATGTTCCTAGTCACAGTAGTTTCGGCTGTGCGTTGATATGACAGTCAGTCAATCAGTTTCCCCTTTTATTTATACCTATATATAGAGATAATAACTTAATAGGTAACTATTGTAACAAGTTCTCCCTTACTGCAATATTATAATAATGCAGTGCTGACATATTCCAAACATACGCATAATATTTCAGATCGGAGCAAACATCAAAGAAAACGTTTATTAAAAAAAATATGTTTCGGGAAAACGTATTAGACTGGGGTCTCTTATTAAGTGCTATTATTGATGACGTCTGGCCTCTAGACTAAGCACTAGTTGACGCAGCTTACGGGTAGTCACTGCAGTATGTATGCGGCCGTTGACGTTTATATAGAATATAGTATTTTTCTCTCACGAAGCGACGCGCGCTTTACTTGTGGTAAGTTAGTGTACAAACACGCTGTGAATGTGTGCATTAAGACGAGTAGCGTCAGCACATAATACACACATGCACACACACAGTTCCGACTTCGCCATTGTCTCGGACGATACTGAGAGCTCCTGCGCTTGCACACACAATCACACGTCTGTTGGTACACTTGGTAACCACAAGAAACGCGAGTCGCTTCGTGAGATAAAAATACTGTACATAAGATAGTTATACATATTACCCAAGATAGATATGGTGGCATCAGTAACTACGGACAAAGCTTACCTAGAATATGTAAATTACCCGTAACACATATATTTTATGCTTCAGGGGTATGAGGGAACAGGGCGCAAAGTTCACTCATCCATCATAGAAAAGGGAGGATCCTCCGACCAGACGGGTGTTGTGTCTGGCGGGCAACTGCCCAACGATTGATGGCGGGTTCTTGTATATATGTCCATGGCACGGTAAACTTTAATTGCGCGATGCAGGATTTATGTGACGTCAGGATTTTTGTGTGATGTCAAGTGTTTGATGCGTAGTTCGCATGTGGCAATGTAGATACCGCCACAATGCCTTGTTTATTAGATTAAGCACTTCCCGTGCACAACATTTGTTTGTGATGAGAAAATAAATAAATAATCTTAATATATAATTATTATATTATTATCCGATGACGGCGTCGCTATGGCCGATTCTACGCCTGGCTTAATTTGTAATTTTTTCTTAATGATTATATGTACTATTTAGACCAATAGTTATAAATAAAAGTTTAATTAACGTAATTTAATCTCGTGTGTTTGAAGATTCAGTACTTCTAGTTTCAAAGCAGAACAAGAGGTCTACTCATGGAGTCATGCGGCGGCAAAGCCTTATTAAAATAAATTAATCAAGTAGTTCCTTCTAGAAACCATGGCACTATAATTTATGCACAGAACATTTCTCGGTTAAGGACCATGAACAACTTTTGTCTGATTAAAAATGCACGTTAAAAATCTTCTACACGTTATTCAAATTGTGATACTAATTATATATCATTCAAACTTGTTATTAATTGCCATTACAATTCACAGACAAACAGGATCATTAGAAATATGTACATGAATATTATGTATTAGCTGTGCCCCGCGGTTTCACCCGCGTAGGTGTCTATCCCGTGGGAATATAGGGATAAAACGTATCCTTTGTCCTATTCCAGGTCAAGGTCTACCCGTGTGTCTATCCTATCCTCCCTAGAGTAGGGAACGTCGCGGCGGCGAGGCGCGGCGCCGGCGTCGAACGGTTCGCGTATTGCATTTCGTGATAACTTCGAAATTAAATGTCCGATTCGAAATAATTAAAAAGTATTTTACTGCTACATAAATACCCTTGATGTTAAAACTATTTATTTGAATAAAACTTAATATTATGTTGATAAAACTCCTTCGCAAATAATGCATTAAATTCGAACAAATTTGATTACCATAAAAAAAGGTTATAGTGAGTCAATCTTAAAAGATAGACATATGCTGTCGCGGACTTTTTTTAGAACTTTTAAAGAGGAACAATTCCATCATACATGATATTTGCGTAACTTAAACCGTTTACGGAGCGCACGCAACGGAAGCTCTCAAAAAGGAATATTTTTTCCCGTTTTTGCAACATTTTTCATTTATGCTCCGCTCCTATTGGTCGTAGCGTGATGTTATATAGCCTTTCTAACCTTTCTCGATAAATGGACTATCCAACACAAAAATATTTTTTCAATTCCAACCAGTAGTTCCTGAGATTAGTGCGTTCAAACAAACAAACTCTTCAGCTTTATAATATTAGTATAGATATGCAATATATATTTTATCGTGTAACTAACTTTATATTAAACGTCACTTGTACTCATGAACAACTTTAAAACTATGGGACAAACTCTGAAAATATGAAAAAAAAGGGATATTAAAGTTCCGTTATTTCCTTCTAACTCTAAAAATATCTAATTTGTTCAATCTGCTTTTGGAAATGACATTTGTTTTTTACTTTCGCTGTTCACCTGCGTAGGCCTTCACAACTTGTTTTGTCATTTCGAAAAGCAGATTGAACAAATGAGATATTTTTAGGGTTAACAAATGTAATAGAAATACACTATCTGTCAAATAAAAGTGTAAAATTTCTTGAAAATGATTAAATTTGCGAAAGGATATTGATCAATTTGGACCAAATGCTGCCCAGCCATGGGAGTGCTTCCAAATGATACCTTGCATCAATTTATTAATTTAAAAACAAAAAAAAATCGGTCCCAGGGTTAAAAAGTTATTGCCTTTAAATGGAGCCGGCAGGTATCCATAGGAACTCCTCAACCAAACAAGACAGCACCATCGAGTTTGGACTCGTTGAATATGCATTGACAAGTGCTTTACACTAGGCAGTGTCCAGGGTCTGACGATGGAGCCGGAAGGTGGCCATAGGAACTCCTCAACCAAACAAGATAGCACCATCGTGTTTGGACTCGTTGGCTTTGTCTTGATAACTACCTAGTATAACCCAAGGTTGCATCCAGGGTCTGGTGATGGAGCCGGAAGGTATCCAAAGGAACTCCTCAAGCATACAAGACAGCACCGTCGTGTTTGGAGTCGTTGAATATGCATTGACAAGTGCTTTATACTAGGCAGTGTCCAGGGTCTGATGATGGGGCCGGAAGATGGCCATAGGAACTCCTCAACCAAACAAGATAGCACCATCCATCGTGTTTGGACTCGTTGAAAATGCATTGACAAGTGCTTTAGACTAGTTGAATATGCATTGACAAGTGCTTTACACTACAATGTAAATGATATGCATACAAATGAAATAATAATATATTGTTTAACATAATTACTGCCATTATTTAATAAAATGCGCCATTGGTTGGTTGGTATTCATGAATAGAAAACACTCAACAAAAATGAGTTTTTCTAAAAACTTCTCGGACAGATTTTATTGAGCTTTGGTTTACAGACTAGTATAAGCCCGAGGAACATAATGCATTATGCGTCCATTCTGGGCAGCACTTGGCCCAACTTCCTTATATGGATATTCAGTAAAAAATATTTAAAATGAAAATGATATGCATACAAATTAAATAATAATGTACTGTTTAACATAATTACTGGCATTATTTAATAAAACGCGCCATTGGTTAGTTGATATTCGTCAATAAAACATACTCAACAAAAAATATTTTTTCTCAAAACTCCTCGGATAGATTTTATTGAGCTTTGGTTTACAGACTAGTTTAAGCCCAAGAAACTTATTGCACTATGTGTCCATTCTGGGCAACACTTGGCCCAACTTCCTTATATGGATGGTCAGTAAAAAATATTTAAAATGTAAATGATATGCATACTAATGAAATAATAATGTGTTGTTTAACATAATTACTGGCATTATTTAATAAAACGCGCCATTGGTTGGTTGGTATTATTCATCAATAAAAAATACTTAACAAAAAATAGTTTTTCTCAAAACTCCTCGGATAGATTTTATTGAGCTTTGGTTTATAGACTAGTATAAACCCAAGGTACACAATGCACTATGTGTCCATTCTGGGCAGCACTTGACCCAACTCTCATATACATGGATGGTCAATGTCCTTTTCTGAACTGTTGAGAATATCCTAACTTTTTTTTTTTTAGGATAGGTGGCCGCTCTGCCACATTTTTGCCTTAAGACCACTACGTTTGAGACACCCTGTATAAGTATATATGTTTATACAACAGCCTAATTGAAATAGATGTAATTGCACACTGAGCGCGCGCGACTTCGGACACTATATTATGCTTTTTGCATGAGAAGCCATTTGCAATATAATAATTTATGGATTTATAGTGTGTGCCTTATTTATGTGTGTGTGCTGATTTGTTGCGCAATCAAAAATTTCGTAAACAGGGTCTTCAAGATCTCCTCTCACGATCGTCTGTTTGCCGGGCGAGATCTTGAATGGCCAATGTCGACACCAGACTTGGCACGCAAGATCGCGAGTTACCAATCTTGCCTCAAGATTGCATTCCGTAGTTATATAATTCTATACAACCTATTAGTTTTCTCGGATTCAAACTTACATTTGCAGTTGGAGACTTGGAGCTCTGATCGTGATGTAGAACGATGTATGGGAGAATATTTATTTTCAACTCCAAAATTAAGTTTATCCTTTAATTTGAAATCAAAAATTCACTTGAGTGAAGTTGCCGGCAGCCGGGCAGAGCTTTGAGACCCTAAATGCTTGTTCACGTACAATACGCGGGCGCGAGGGTGGCAGAGGGCGCGGTGGTCTGGGCGAGTAATCCTACCCGCGCTTTTTATGAGGTGTAATTACTTAAATATGGGCTCTATATGGGCGAAGTTGCTATCCTATGTGTATTAAAATTTATAACAAGATTCCTAACCAAATTAAAGAACTTCCAATGGTCCGCTTCAGAAGGGCTTTACGCAGCTGGTTATATGAAAATTCCTTCTACACTATAAAAGAATTCCTTCAATTTAAATTTAAATAATCGGTGTACCAAAAATTTGCATGTCATTATGTTATGATTAAGTATGTTAAGCTACTAAAAACCTACCATTGTAAGAACTCTGTAACCATATTTATCTGCAAATAAATCTTTGACTTTGACTTTGAAAAAAAGCGCCATTTAAGTATCTCCCTCGTTTACCCTACCATACTGTATTAGTTCTCAATTAGGTATTGTGTGTCTTTTACTTATCACTAGCGACCCGCTCCTGCTTCGCTTGGGTGCGATCTACGTAACTGATGTGACGACATGTCCCTACATCGAGGTTTTTGTGCTGCAACTAAGTAAAATATTAATGTATAAGTACACATAGTTATTACACATAAACCTTATGGAAACAATTATCTAAATAATGGTAAAACTCCAAATCCGTTGAAGTTCCGTTAAGAAGAACTAATCGCCCATACAGACAAACACGCATGCGACTTTGTTTTATGGTTTAAATACATACTGGGACATGAGGCCATAGTTTATGACTAACTTACTTTATTGTACACACGGCTACACATCAAGCTATACATTTCCAGTATAAGCTGACCTTGTATTGTACGGAAATCCTATACAATGCGAGATCAGCATAAACTGGAAATGTATAGCTTGATGTGTAGCCGTGTGTACACCACACAACACTTATTTGGCCTGCACCCTAATTGCGTAACGCACGATCAATAACAATCGGTTTCATTCTGACAGTTCAACAACATTAATTTCGTTATTTACGTTATTGAGCAGACAAATTTTTCAAACATATGACGCAATAGTTTAGCTTTGTCCTTCAAAATGATTCAGATTGTGATTGATCGTCTGTTGCGCAATTAGGGTGCTGGACCTAGAAAAGATAATATTAATTAGAAATAAATTAAGAAAATAAATTTATTTAAGGCACATTTAAACATGTTTGTGTTTGCAAAATATTCGATAATGATAAATAGCCATTCAGCAGAATGGTAGCATAGCTGTCCAGGCGACTGCTTAGGATGTGCCGAGCGAACGCTTAGTATAATAATAAATGTGTCTGAATAACGTATATGTTTGATATGTTTCAGACTGTTGGTCTGGCGGAGTTGGAGGCTGGTTCGCTCGCGCCCGGCATGCGCTCCGTACTGTGCGAACTGACGCTGCTGAGCTACCACCTGGTCATGTGCCATTTCATCGGTGCTCCCATAGACCTGGCAGTTTGCGAGAGGATATTAGAAAAGGAGCTGAAGGTTAGCACCACGTTTCGATATTTAATTACATTTACATTGTGACACAACGAGCTTGTGAAAGACTTGTCTCTATAATTCATACCGATGTGTGTTATGAAAGCAAACTTTTTCTAAAACTCGATGTACCAAGCAAATGGCCGGGTACTATGTTTCATAATCTGCGGATAGCCTTTGCCGGGTGTTAGAAGTAAAATTGCATAAGGTACACAGAGTGACTAATTATAGTGCTCATAAGTATTACACGGCTCGGAATCCACTACAATTTATACAAGTTGACAAGAACTATGAGTTCTTACTTACACATTAGTGCTCATATACATGAGCAGCACGTTGCCAACGGCAGAGGCAACTGAGGCCGTCGACACTCATTGGCGTCAGTCGTCGACGCGTCGACTGCAACACGCCACTCGTAAGCACTTTGGTAACAGAATTATCTACTTCCCTTTAAACCTTCTATCATTGTCAGAACGTTTACTTGATATTGATATTTTCCCGTTAAAAAGACCCCGTAGTGTCTAAGAAAATTATAAATTAGAAAACAGAGCGTAGTAGCAAACCCAACAGACAAGTCAACGACTACCATTCGACGGCACGTCGTGCAGGTACAGACATACATAAACTCACGCATTTTCCCATTAAAGTAGGCAGAAACTACAGAACGCCACCTGCTACGATCCTTACATACTCCTTTTGCTTCGTTTACGCTCATACCTGCAGTTACTGAGTTAAAAATAAACTAGCTACTTATATAATAAATAATCATGGATGCTGAAAGAGATTTTATGAACATGAACCCTTGTAATTTACAGGTGTACCCGGACAGCGTTTGGTTTCTAATGTTCAAAGGCCGCATCGAGTTTCTGCGGGGGCAGTTCGACACAGCCATCAGGACGTACACTCGCGCCGTCAACAGTCAGAAACAATGGCAACAGTTCCACCACGTGTGCTTCTGGGAGATCATGTGGGTGAACAGGTAAGATAAAAAATAAACAAGGTTAAATTAAATTAGCTTGCAACACTCTGCAGACGTGGTAGGTATCTAATTTGACGCTGTATAACATGGGAAACCATAATTTTAAATCCTTTATTTATTTATTTATTTTATTATTTATGTACATACAGTAAAATACATAGAGATACAACATAATTATCATCAATCATAACACAATCATTATTCATAGTTAGTTGTTAACTCCTTGCACATTTCCCCACAAAGAAGAAAGTGACGACCTTTCAAAAACCTTCCAAGAAAGTAAAAAAAACTAACTTAAACAGCTTGTAGATGACAAGGTACCATTAAATTGAAACTATCCTTGCCTTTTTTAAGTTTTAATTTTAATAAAAGACAGTGACATCAGTACAAGCAATGTTTAATACCGATTGAACGTGATTGGATTTAAAATGTTAATAATAAAGAGTGCCCAGTGCCCACACCCGATCAAAAAGAAAATTATAAATAAAAAAACAAAAAGTGTAAAAAGAACCGTAAGAGGCCAAAAAATATCTCAACATACATCGTTTGTATCATTGGTTTCAGTTTGAAGATGGATTGGCGCGAGTCAGCTTTGTACGCAAGTAAATTGATCGATGAGAGCACGTGGTCAAGGACTATCTACTCATACTCTCGAGCGGCCATGCTGTTGGAGCTCGATGACATCACGCCTTCGGAGAAACAGCAGTGCACCGATCTGATGAGGTGGGCAACTTAATTCTAAACATTCAATAACTAATCTATACCTATAAATTACAAATTAATTTTATTTCAATATCAAGATAACAGGGTTCAGAGCACTAGTGGTCCAATAGTAGTAATGTACCTAGAGATAGAGTTCAACCACACCTCACCTGATACTGTCAAAACGTCAAAAAAACTTATGTTACGGCTCCCTGGCAGACTACTGTAGTTTTACCGATTTTTCTGCAAGTTTTACTAAGAAACCCATATTAAAACTTGACTGTTTCGTAATCTGTACAACATTTCCTTTTCTTTCGTATGACTTTCACGATAGTTCGCTAAAAATAAAACTAACAACTACTAGCAACTTGCAAATGAAAGAAAGATTTTTTTTTCAACCAACTCCTTAGAATTCTTATTTCTGCTTATTGTTCTATTATAAAATCATTTTTTTACGAAAAACATACGATTTTTTTTTAAATCAAACTTCAATTAGTTCTCCTCGGCTGCGAGTGAAACAGTACCAGCGGGTAATGTGTTAGGCGATTAACACACGGCACCGCGCACCGCCGCGTTAGGCGGTCTCATGTCGCATTGGCCTCTATTAAATCCGCTGATGCCTTACACACGTACGCCGCCCGACCGCGCGGTCGAGTTGTTAGAGTCCGCAGCGGTGTGCGGTGCCGTGTATAAACTGCCTTAATGTTACTCACTAAAATGCAGGAACGCGTCGTACTACAAGCAGCGCATCGCGGGCAAGTCGCTGCCGATGGAGAAGTTCGTGATCAAGCGATGCGCGCGATATCAGGTGCAGGGGCGCCGCCTTCTGCTGCCCACCATCGAGCTGCTGTGCCTCTGGAACATGTTCCACATCCTCGCCAAGAACGACCGGGGCATACAGAACGTACTCAAGGTAACTTGCCTTCTAATGACCGGTATTATTACGTATGGCCCGCCTCTACTTCCCACGTTTACGACTTGACATACATAATATCGAGACTTCTTTAATTCATCGGGAAGACAAAACCCTATCGCCAACACAAACTATCATTACAGGATATCCCAGGAAGATAGAAAAAAAGAAAAAAAAATCTAAATAAAAAAGTCAAAAAGTATCAAATTGCAAAGTTTCATGTATAAGTACTTATAACAAAACATGTGTGAAACAGTTAATAGAAGCCACGGGCGAACGCATTGAGAGCGAGAACCGCGACTGGATGGGGGCGCACGAGGGAGACAACCGAGCGTTAGTTCGCTTTCTGAAGGGGTGCTGCCTGGCCGCCATGAACCTGCCACGTTTAGCACTCGACACATTCGACTCCGTGCTCCAGTAAGTACATAACATCACATTACATCATGCTTGTATTCGCCGAAGGGAATATAATATACACCCAAGTTTCGCAGACCTGTAATCTCAGGATATAATCGGAGGCTGGTCTTACCACCAACCAGACACAAATAACCGTTCCGCCCTGCTACTGCATGGCTTAAGAAACGCACACAAGACCATTCTCATGCATTGTCATGCAAATCGTAATAGATTGAATAGAGATAATTGATCTTATTTTTTATATAATTTCGTTCACAAGAACATTTACTATTAAAAAAAAAAAAGTCGGGTATGCTGTATCTGCTGTGCTGGAGTACGTGAAACGTCTTGTGCCTGCTAATAAAGTTTGCTCAATCTAACGCGTTCCCTGTGGAGACGAGAACTTACCGCCGAAGTCAAAGCGGCCCCATCGAGGGCCAGAATCTCTCTATCTTGCTACCCGAGCTCTAGCACGCCAGTTACGTATCGCACGCGGTGGCAACATGCAGGGCAGGGCTTGAAATACCGTTAAAAATATGGTATCGTTACAGCCTTCTGATGCAGATATCGTTAACTATTAAATAACGTTATAATATTTAACGTTATATCTGGCATATTTTACCGTTAAACATACGTAACGTTAAAATCTACGCTATCGAAAATGTTATCGTTATGATTTAGTTTTGTTACCGTCGCTCTGGATATCGTTAAAAATTTCAGACTGCATCGATGCTAAGACTGTGCCGTACGACTATTTGCGTGTATAATAGGTATTCTATTTGCTATTCTGTGTTGTGCTTGTTCTTGTGAATATACTTGGTTGGTTTGTCCGCCGCCCGCCTTTGAGAAAACAGGCCGGCAACGTCGCAAAACAACAAAAATAATACCGGTAATGTTTTACCGCTATTTTTACAATAACGTTATTATTATGTTATGCTACTAAGTAACGCTACCAAATCGTACCGATATCCAGATATCTCTACGGAAATACCGTTACTTAACGTTACTTTTAATGTGAATTGGTAACGTTTTCAAGCCCTGCAACATAGTAAAGCCGTCGTCACTGAAAAAAACACACCTTTTTAAACTCTACAACTTCAATCGGTCACAAGTATGAGTTTTAGTTATCACACCTACTATAACGTCTCGTGAGCTGTGCCAAAAGCGACCACTCCCGCTTGAATTGATCAATGTACTCTGCTGAGTAATCACAATTCCGAATGCGTCGTGCTGCGCGCGATTACAGCGCCAATTACGCCAGCGACATAAATATGCACTACCGAGTAATGGCTTCTATCCACTAAAATTATGATGGTAAAATAATGCCTATATGAGCTATACTTCCAAATTAATAAGCGATCTCGCTTATTTCGTAACATATGATTTTTTTTCAAACATGCTTGGAAATTTAAGTATTATTTTGACAACCTTCTTCGGTATGAATCAAAATTGCGGTAAGTAATGGTCGAATACATACGATTATGCGGCCGGCAATGTTAGTATGAAAATCCATATCTTTCGTGTTTAGCAGCCAAATAAATTACAATGAAACTCATAATTATGTGTCATCGATATGAGTTTTCATTTTGATTTATTGTTGTCTAATAAAAATGAAACGACGACACATGGCAACCAATGTGCTAGTAAGTCTTATCAAAGATGTAATTTACATTTCGATTTGGTTTGCAAAAAGAGAAACAAATGAACATAGTGGCGCGTAAAAAATTATCGTTGTTCGTCATTGATTCTGGAATTTATAATTAACTAGCTGATACACGCGGCTTTGCCCGCATGGATGTCGGTTATTATATACTAAAACCTTCCTCGAGAACCACTCTATCCAGTGGTGAAAACAGCACGAAAATCGGGGAAGTAGTTTTTAAGTTTATCGCGAACAGACAGACAGACAGACGCGGCGGAGGACTTTGTTTTATAATATGTAAGGATTTACTTAGTTTGAATTTTCGCGCATTATTTGAGAAAAGTACTATACAAACCTTGGCGGCAACCAGGCATTGATGGACTCACGTATGTGTGCCTCGACTTCGCCTCAGCCCACATTTACACGATTATTTAAATCAAGCATGCAAGCCGCGACAGTAATGTACTATTGCAAGTGACCCCCTACTGACCGAAATGAAAGACGTCTCACGTCAAAAACTAAATTACTAGGATAGAAAAAAGTAAGAACGACTATTACCTATCTAATCTGAAATAAGGTATTTTGTTTATTTACAGACTAAAGAATAATATAAAGGAGGATACATTCTTACTTCCTTACACTGTTGCTGAGATGGCAATGTGTCACCATCAGCTTGGTGATACGGATCGCGCTCTGCAAATGCTGCAGGACGCCAGGTTCGTTTCCTACATATCAATCATTTTAGGTATATGTCTCTAAGTTTCTAAAGCTCACTGGGTCATACTAATGGCCTGTGTGAGTATACTGAGTATGGCTAACTGAACTTTACAAAGAAACGTATGTGTGAGTGACGAAGGCGACCGCCGTACTTCTTCTAAAACTGTATCAGAAATCGGAAGGTACTTCCCGCACGTGACCGTCTTTCTTTTCTACTAAAAGATAAATTAGCTAATAGAAGTGAAGGAAATAATCTATATAATGATGTTACAACTACAATGTCACTGAACTGAATATTTTTTACAGGAAAAAATATTCGGGATATTCGTTGGAGTCACGATTACATTTCCGCCTGCACTCAAAGTTAGAAATTGTCAAGAACGGTAGCCCCAGTGCGAGTCCAAGTCAACGTGGAAGTACCACTTAAAGCGACACCAAACGCCTATACACATTCACATGTTACTAATATGTCTAGTAACATCATTTCTACGCTCTCTCTTATAATCGTTAAAAATCTATTGAATCCGTCATTTATCGTTTTTTAACTACAATATTTCGTGCTTAGATAATATTACAATCGATAAAAAATTATTTGGTAAATTGGTATCTCTTGTGGATAGACAAGAAATTATTTACAGTACAATACATTTATGCAAAAAAAAAACATTATAATATTGTGTAATGTGTAAATTAAATCTTGTCCTCAATTATGTTTATTTGAAATAAGTATTCATATAATGAAATTTTACAGTCATGTATATATGATATTCATAGTAGTATTTTCATATAATATTAGGTATTTATTTATTTTCGTAATTTAGGATATAATCTCTCAAACATATTATGAAGAGCATTTTAGATAAATCATAATCCATACTTTGTCTCAAAGTACAACATTGTCGCAATTATCTAGGAACTTTCCACATATCACTCCACTCAACAACTACTTCCAAGTGATATGCCACATATTTTGTGTAATCTTCAGTGTGTATCAGAAAGATGTGGTACAGACAGACCATCACCATCTAGCTGAACAACATTCTCCATGCGACCAACATCGTAAGCGCGAAAAAATAATTAACCGTCTAATACATTTGGGTCGAGTGGGTATTGAAGTTTTATATAGGACAGTTGGTCCCATGGAAAAAGTTGTTCAGTTTTATCGTCAGGTATCTAATTCCGGAAATTATTTTGGTTATCGATTAAGAATCCATTTCATTTTGACAGTTCATCAACTTTCATTGCGTTATTTAGGTACGAAACTTATGAAGCAATGGATTCGCAATTTATTTCAAACCGATTTAGATTCTGATTGATCGTGTATTTCGCAATTAGGGTGATGTACACCTTTCTGTTATATATTAATTATTATTACGTCTATTTTTGATGTCTATTCAAATGTATTGCTTTTGCGAGCTTGTTGAAGGGATCCTAAAAAATTCTCTTCGTTTTATTCATTTAAAGATAATTATCTATATTCATATTTATGCATAATTATTATAACACAAGCTTCACATACATTGCTCATTAATTATATAAAACATAGTTCAATTTAAATCAGTTTAAATTTTAATTTAAATCATTAGTACAAGAACGTGTGATGTTATAGGATCTGAATTTTATTTTGTACTTTTGGTAGTAACATAGTAACGTGTAAAATTTTTGTGTGGGTAAATAATATTTTTTGATATAATGATTATGTAGTGCGTCCATTACTTTATTTAGGTAGATTACAAATAAGCTGCGCTTCCGGAGCATTTCTCTGAGCTTAAATTATGTATACATAATACATAATTTAAGCTCGGAGAAATGCTGCAGATTTACAATATCTCACCTTTTTTAGGGTACTAATATATTAATGTCAAAAAATTATATGACCCAAGCATACAGGATGCGAGGGATAGATATATAATCCTTTCTCATTGAATTTACAAGTAGACGGAGAATATTTAAGAAATCACAATTCTATTTTGTAGTGAAATGTCGCAAATACATTTTATATAGTCAAAGTATATTGATCCTTATCGACAGCCTACATTGTATATTCAGTATAAAAAAATATTTTCATAATAATGTATTATTGGAACAATAATTACACAGAACAAGCCTCAATTTATTGAAATGTCGGCTTGCAGTATACTATTTGGTACAAAGGTTGTAACTTTTGGGAATTAGATTATAGTTAGCTTAGGCTTTTATGGGATATGTACTATTATTTTTAATTTTATTTTCTCAGTTATGGAGATGGAATATTTTATCGTAATCAAGCTGTTTGTTTGCGATGGTAATGCTAGGAAAAAGGGATTAAAAGACTTGGGTGAACCCGTCTAGTTTTCTTTCACAATATACACTATTGATCTTAACAGTTCTAATAACAAAACTATATATATGTAAAGAATGTCGCCTTAGACTAATTACGATTTAATTACGAACTACGATTACGACCACGTAAAGCTACTCATAGAGATCTACCTTTTGAACAAAGCCACGAGATCAAGTATTTTTCGAATATATTATTTTATTGCATAACATTCCACATTAAACACATCCCATTTAATTAAAACTTTAAAAAAATCTCAAAATGAATACGCAAGTAAAATAGCAGGGCTGTGAATGACATGAAATAAGTGCAAACTAGCATAATATAAGAAAACTTCCATGCCTACGAAAGCACCGAGAAAAGAGTAGTTATCGTTTCTGTAAGCAAAGTTTTTAATTTTTATTTTGTTGTATTAATTATTATCGTGTTAAGGGGTTATAGTAAATAAGTAGGTATTTCAATTAAAATATGTATATAGTGCTTATAACTTATTTATTTCAATAAATGTATTCGTTTTTTATAAATGTAAATGTATTCGTACAACACGAGATTTACTTGCGCTTTATTTATTTAATATATATTGCATTGCCGTTTCTGAAGTTATAAAGTTATCTTTAAAACTATACAAATAAAAATGACTTCATTAATTATGTATTCCTACACTCTAGCAACTTAAGATATTTTAAATTTACAAATAAAATACCACCTACCTACATAGTACGCCTAAAACATCGTTTTTTTTTTTAAATCATTCGTCCGTGATACTTACATCAGCTGCATCTGGTTAGACTGGAAGCCGATCCCAATATAGTTAGGAAAAGGCTAGGCAGATTGATTGATACGTGATACTTACATAGCAATGTGTATTAGCAAATAACGTAATTCGGTCTAACAGATTTAAAAAACTGTGTTGTGTGGAGAACAAGAGGTGTATAGCATGTAACAATAACCTTGTCCGATCCGAGCCTAGCTACTGCAATAATATTACTAAAAAGTAATTAAAAATTATTATTTTTGTGAAAATAACAACATTTTTACTATTTAAAATTCACGATTTTAGTACCAAAATTACCCTAATTTCATTATAAATTAGCCGATTTTCTACAGAGGCTGTTTTTCTATGACTTGTGCACACCCGCTAGACGACGGCCTCCCGCGCCAAGATCACGTTCCGTTTTTCCAAAAAAAAAACCTCATAAGTAGATTCTCAGTAGGATTCATAATACCACTTCTCACGGATCGGACAGGGATTTTTTTACACGCTTTATATCACTTGTATCTAATTGTTTTGTTTTGTATTAAGTTCTTGTCAAATATAAAATAAATAATAATTATATTAATATTTTTATTGTTGTGACTCTTTGTTAAATGCCGCTAGACTATTAATGCTGATGTGATGAATAATTTTGCGGCACAGATTTGATGTTGTCTTCTGTTTTAATTAAAGATAAGGCTAAAACGTAAACACGTGATTGTGTATACAATATATTCAATCAATCCAACTACATAATAACTTATTTGCAAGGAAGCTGAGACCCTTATCTGCCAGACAGTGACAGCTACATAAAGGATGGGCCCTACTTAGCATACAGGTTTACCAATAAAGTATAAATAAACTTCATTCGTAAAGACAACAACAAGCGTCGGTAATCAAAAATATTGTATTATTAATATCGAAAAAGAGTACACCATTTTCGTTATTATCTTACATAAATAAATTATTGTGTAAGTACTTACTTAATACTTTTGTTGCTGATTGTACCGTAGCAGAACAAAATGTATGATGATCATCTCTTTTTTTATATACATACACACAAATAAATGAAATTGATGTTTCTATTTCTAATGTAAAAATAACAGCTTTTTACTAAATGCAATTATGAAAGTATATACATTTCTTTTTCCAGAAGCTTTTCTCCTTAAGTACGGTAAACAAAACATTTTTGTCTGTCTGTCTGTTTGGTTTTGTTGTTTGGTTCCGGCTAGTCTCCGAAACGGCTGGACCGATTTTAACGTTACTTTCATTGGCAGATAGCTGATGTTATAAGGAGTAACGTAGGCTTCTTTTATTGTAGGAACAGAATTAAGGTCCACGCGGGTGAAGCCGCGGGTAGCAGCTAGTATATCGGCATAATTTTTATAATTTTTAATAGCGTTAACTTTAATAACGTGAATTTATGAATCGACATCTTATCATCTCTTGTAACGCGGTACTCTTATTAACTAACACAAGAAACATCTATGGCCAGCTTTCTGGTGGCAAATTATGAATTGAAATACTTTGGTATGTAAATTATAACTTTACAAAATGTTGATAGATACTTATTTATAGATTGAATGAAAATAAAGATTTTTATTTTATAGGCGTTGTCTTATTTTTAACCCAGTTCAAAAAGGGGGTCCTTTGGTGAATAAGCCTAGCCTAGCCTAGGGTTCTAAGCCCTTCGCAAAATATGGGTGCAAACCATTTACTTGACTCACGCCTTTTTACCACGGAGTTAGGCAGAAACTACAGAACGCTATCTATTATGATTCCTCCATACACATAGTTTACCACTTTGGCTTCCTTCACGTTGAAATATTGAATCGACCTTTCCCCAGTTATGTTTTAGTCCCATTTCATAGGGGCGAGCCTATTACCATCAACCGGGCACAAATCCAGACTCCTGACTCCCTTATAATAATTATCATACCCCCACATAACGGTTTCCACTAAATACGCAAAATCCCATCATTTTTGTTCATTCAAATCCTACCTTAGAGATAGTTTATTGTGTACATCTGTATTGCGGAACAAAAAAGGACTTCCCCACAATAACTAGATTATTCCATCGAAATAAAGCCTAAGTACTTATCTATTACCTAATTAGCTTCCGCCTGCGTGGTATGTCGATAAAAAGTAGCCTATGTAGGATGCCTTCTATGTTAGGGGTTTGATTTTCGCCCTTTGTCCCTAAGGTGGACCATGGCGGCCATTGGTGGTTATTCCAACTAGCCCACCTCCCTGCAGAAGTGAACTAAATCTCCTTGTTTGTACAGAACCTCCGTGTAAGATCTGGGTGACCCGAGGGTTTCAGTTCTAATCTGAGTGACGCCCGTGCATTCAAAAAGCACGTGCGCGACGGTTTCTTCAGCCTCCATGCACGCTCTGCATAGAGGACTGTCCGTTATGCCTATTGTGTGAAAGTGATTGTTCAGCGAGCAGTGTCCTGTGATGGTCCCCGCCACCAGACGCAGGTCATTCCTGTCTAGGCGTAATAAACGCCTGGTTAGCCTGCCATCCAGGCATGGTTGCTTGCTTCCTTGGACTGCCTGCAGCCCGGTGCCGAGGACCACCAGTTCACCGCTTGTGTATGGGTGAACTCTTGAAGACACCTGCGTATTTGGTTGAAGGGGATGGGTACGATGGTCTCGGGTGACGTGCTAGATGCTCTTCTAGCAAGTTAGTCAACTGCGTCGTTGCCTAGGGATTCACTGTGTCCTTTTATCCATTGTAGCGTCACCTTGTTGCGAACAGATACCGTTACTCGTTCTAGCGCGTTGTGACATTCTAGTATAAGCTTCGAAGTAATGCATTTTTTCCGTAAGGATTGGAGAGCTGAGCGCTGTCGGAGAATATAGTATGTTGGTGTCCGTAACTCTCCTGGCTTCTATGGCGTAGGCCGCTTGTATGATGCCCCCACACTCCGCCTGATAGACGATGTTGAACATTCCCAACGGGCTGGATAGTTATATTGATATTGAGGTCGTGTGACAAGACTCCGACTCCTGTACCGGAGTGTCTTGGATCCATCGGTGTATACTCTCATCTCTTTCGGTCCTGAGTAGTCACACTGTTCTTCTGTGAGTATTATATTGTAGTGCCTTTGAAAGTGGTGTGTCTTCGGGGTTTTGTCACAGAGCGATGCCATCATTGACTGTCGTTTGACCGCATCTTCCTTTATGCGTGTGCGCTTAACTCTGGAGTCTTTAGTCAGGGTTCCTGATAAGTGGAGCCTAAAGGCAGCCAGGGCCGCTTCCTCCCGCACGAGGAGGTGCAGCGGCGGCAGTCCGAGCATTGCCTGTAGGGCGGCAGTGAGTGTAGTTCTCATACAGCTAGTGATTGCAACACATGCAGAACGCTGCAGTTTTTCGAGGTCTCTTTGGGCTGTGCTCAGGTCTGTCCTGGGCCACCAGACCAGTGAGCCATATGTGATAATCGGTCGGATGACCGTGGTGTACAGCCAGTGAGTGACCCGGGGGGGGCTGATCTCCCAATTCCTCCAAAGCAGTCGCTTGCACTGCCAAAGGGATACAGTGGCTTTTGTGATGATGTAGTTAATATGTTTTGCCCAGTTCAGCTGTTTGTCCAAGAAGATGCGATGTGAAGAAATATATCCTTACATATTATAAAACAAGTCCTCCGCGTCGTCTGTCTGTCGTCCTGTTCGCGATAAACTCAAAAACTACTGCACCGATTTTCATGCTGTTTTTACCAGTGGATGGAGTGATTCTCAAGTAAGGTTTTACCGTTTTAGTATATAATAACCGAAATCCACGCAGGCGAAGCCGCGGGCATCAGCTAGTTACCACATAAAGGGTTGGCGCACGAAACGACGTCCAAAGAAATTTTTTAGAAACCTCTGTCCAAGAATTCCGGAACACCCTTATTTTATACTTTAGGAGCTAGGCGGCTTTTAATAATACGTGGGAAGTGACTTCTGTATTTTTTTTTTTCGTGTGTCGCATTTTTGTTTTTTTTTAGCATCACGTAGGTACTTTATATTATTATTTATTTATTTAGTACTAACGTTCGTATGTGCTTAAGTAAATCAAGTTCAAGGTTTAGCTGAGGAGTTCCTATGGCCAGTGCCCGGCTGCATCATGTCTATCATCATCTGCCTAGCCTTTTCCCAACTATATTGGGGTCAGCTTCCAGTCTAACCGGATGCAGCTGAATATCAGGATTTCACATGGATCGACGGTATATCTACCGATTACCCAGTAACTGGTTTATGGAGTTCAAAAACTCAGTTACTGGGTAATACGATATGGGTTAAACTGGTTGTTAGCTAGACTTTCGGGCTTCTGAAGACCCGTAACAGCGGTCAAAGATCCACGATTGACAGCCGGGTATTTCTGCTTATCGTGCTTTCCGAGACACGGAGGGGTCTTGGTAAAGATAGTAACCCAACCACGGACCAACCACGGTAAGCGTAGGTTAACGTTGTCGATTGACCCGTGGGGCTGTTATTACTTAGCCACAAGCCCCTCCTACCGCCGCAGCCGACCGGCTGCATCAAGTCTATGTTGCCATACTTATTATTCCAAATGATCAAACTCCGATTTCACCAAAAAGTGTCCCGAAAGTACCTGATATTAGTATTGTTTTGTAAAGCTGAGGGTCTGTGAAAGTTTTTTAAACTTTTTGGGGTCCTTGCCACACTTCTTTTTTTTTAATGCCTGGAAATCTGATACGAATTTTGTCGAGGATAAATTTTCCCTTTGGGCTAAGTCAATTTGGGTGATGTTTAGACAGACAATATTGTTATCGATTGTAGATCATATTTTAAAGATTTATAACTTAAAAACATATTTCCAAAATGTGCGACCCAGAAAGAGAAAAATAAAAATCTGAAGTCAAGTGAGACTTTCCCAAAAAACATTAAAAGCCGTCTAAGCTAGTAAACTTAAAGTAGGTAAGCAGTAAGTAGTTGAACATACTTACCTACACGGCGGTGTTTCAGAAGCCGTTAGAGGAGAGGCTTCTAAAATTTTCTTTTGGACGCCGTTTCACGTGTCCCCTTTAATTATATTTATGCCCCTTATACATCTATTCAAAAAACAGTATTAAAACACTACAGTAAATTTTGACCGTTTTTCCATCTTCAATGCGGCCCAAGCGACAAATGCTTTCAATTATTTTATTAACATATTCATGTTCATGGCATAATAGTTTAATTAATTAAAACTTATGCAAGAATCTCTTTTCTGGTGAAATTAAATAAGCATGGCCGTCGCGTTAAAAAGCTAAATGATTTCAGTTCGATTTTTAGATTGACGTCAGTCAAATTTATTCAATACAATTGAAGACAAAAGAAAACCGACTGGCTGCTGGTGTTGGACGTGACTGTCGTAGTTTTGCGACTTTGTTAGCGGATTCGTAAATATATTCCCTGAAATACCTATTACTACCAAAATGAGTGAGCCAATGAAGTCTGTTTCTGCAATGAACAAATTGTACATAGGCAACTTGCCCATTGAAGCCGACGAAGCAGCAGTGAGACAACTATTCGCTGAACAGAATTTGACTGTTGCTGATATCTCAGTAAAGAGAGGTGGTTACGCTTTTGTCGACTTTCCTGATCAATCAGCTGCAGATCGGGCCATAGATAAACTGCATGGTAACTAAAATATGTGCTTCTAAACATCATTGCGTAGAGATTAGTAAGATGTTTACCTTTTCCAGTATTTACCTGTCTTTACCTATTTATTCACCGTGTTGAGGAGTGCGATAATGACCACAATGAATGTAATCGTAGCAATGCTTGATGGAGAAGATGTCAAAACCCTGTCAAATCTCGATAAGTACATTTCATGTCATTTCTCTATTTTGCCCAAATTGTATCGCACTACGTGCTGTTGTGCGGCCATTTCAAGGGAAGGCCTATGTTAGTAGATGTGCATCTGGCTGGGCCGGCCACCGGGCTTTTGGGTGGTGAGAAATGTATCAATCGAATCCTACTCTTTTCACAAGTATATATTAATTATGTAGGTAAGTACCTACTTCATTTTATATATACCTCTTTAATAAAGCTTGATTTGTTATTTCAGGTTATTCGTATTGTGGCCTGCCTCTGATTGTTGAGCCTTCGGTTGCAAACAAGAAAATGTAAGTACATGCCGAGCTAGTTGCAATGCTACTTAAGTTACATCAAACGAGTGGAACCGACTAGAAGGAGTATTTCAAACGATCTTTTCCCTGAAACTTTCCAGAGAAAGACTGCGTACTACCTCGGTGTACGTGGTTTTGGATTACATCCCATTGTTCACACTGAACAATGGAAGAAGAATACGAAGCAAATAGAAGCACGTACTATTAATAAATAAACTTTTCACATATTTTCCGGCTTCCCGTTTTGTCTAGAATAAAATATTTCGGCATCAACTGACTTGTAACAATAACAAAAAGTTTTGTAATAGAATCTTTCTGTCGATCTATGTCTCAATGCTATATTGGTTTGGCAGATTTTTTTAAATTCTACTTTGTAATTTTTTCAGAGTCAACATACCAAATCTTCAAAGCGCAAGTACCACTCAGCTGAAGGAGACCAATAATGACTCTCTCCCAGGAGGTTGGAGGTAAGTGAGCTTTTATGTACCCTAAAGTTTTAGAAAAAGAACTGCTATATTTGTGCCGCTATTATACAGAGGGTTAGCTCGGGATACCGGTTTGCGAGAAGCGAGTAAACTGCTAGGCGTGCTTTACCTGTTTTGATTGTGATTAACTGATTATGCAACACAGTGTTTGGACTACCATATTTACTTGACTATAACCACAGTTTTGAACTGAATTCGAACTATGAAAGATTTATCACTTCTTAACCACACTGAAATCCTATAACACTGGTTGGTATCTATCTACATATTAAAAATCTTAAATTCATGCATTCATTCATTCACTGACAGACGACGCACAGCCTAGAAGCATGAAATTTTGCACAAGAGTTGCATAAAAATAACAAGTTAGAACTAAGGAAGTTTATTCTACCCCAAAAGGGGTTAGAAAGGCAATCTTGACAAAATTATATTTACGCGACTCGAAAATATACCCTTATGGTAGGCTTAGGCGAAAAGAATCTCCTAGTTATGGGTAAATTTCTTCACTTACTTCTATTAAATCGAAAATTGGTATAAAAAATCTATAGGGTCAAAATAAGGAAACGTAGGTACACATCAAGCTATACATATCCAGTTTTGTCTGCTCATCAACGTAAATAACGCGATGAATGTTGATGGACTGTCAAAATGAAGCAGATTGTGATTGAACGTGTGTTACGCAACTAGGGTGCAGCTTATACTGGAAATGTATAGCTTGATAAGCCGCCGTGTGTACACACGGCTACACATCAAGCTATAGGTACATTTCCAGCATAACCTGACGTCGCATTGTACGGAAATCCTATACAATGCGAGATCAGTATAACATACATAGCGCACATTGAAGATTTTCGTTCGATTGGACAGCTTCATTCAACAAGCTAACAGTCTACACCGGTTTCGTTGCTGTATCTCAGGGGGGGTGCTAGATAGAAACACATATTACGTCTATACTAAACACATACAATATATATACTTCAACAATCACTACATATTATAAAACAAAGTCCTCCGCCGCGTCTGTTTGCCTATCTGTTCGCGATAAACTCAAAAACTACTCCACCTATTTTCATGCTGTTTTCACCAATGGATAGAGTGGTTCTCGAGGAAGGTTTTAATATATAATAACCGACATCCTCGTGGGCGAAGTGTACCGTACATTGTACAGGTACCATACCCCTTAAATAAAGAGTCCAACTCCCTAGGTTGTTGGTTCCTAATAAGAGGGGCGTACTTCCCTGGAGTATAATTTTGTAATTTTATTTTCTCTTTTTGACACTTTCGACATCATTAGTGATAATCATCATCAATGATATCATTAGTGCGCAACAAATGGCATGATGTATGAAGGATGACGTTAAATAACCACATAGGTACCTACATACAAATAAATACATTAAGCTATTATATGGTAGGTACTGGTATACTTCGTTGAGGCCAGGTGACCTCAGAAGTATGTTTACAATGAAAAACTGCGCTATAATAGAGCGTAATGAGTAGTAAATTTAAATGGCTTATGGCCGATTCGTATAATTTACGGACCGTTATTGGTTAAAATTAAAACTCTTGTATCTTTACCAATGAAGCAAACACGTCATAGCTTTGCACAGTAGACCCTCCCATATCCCTTCAAATGACGTTCGCAGTATTACGAATCTCTACAAATGCCCAGTTTGGTTTTTGTATTGGTTTTCATGGAACCATTAAATACAACCCTGCATTTTGTAGTCTTTTTATCTAACCTAAGCACAGGGTGATGTGGTAAGAAGTACACTGGATCATTAGATAATGGCATGAGGGGTCTGCTGTTTAAACTAGACTCAATTTGGCATAGAACAGTATACAGTTCTTCATAAGTAAGAATAGACATTAGTAACACTCTCTAAGTGGTATTTTACACTTTTAACACCAGCTTCTGCCAATCCAGCGAAGACAGGTGAGTAGCAAGGCAGAAAATGAAAATTAATCCTCTTTTGAGCTGAAAATTGACAAACCTGTCTTTGGTGAACTAATTTCTTAAAGACCAGTTATTACTTCGCGCAGGTTGTTTTGTTTTTACAAGTTATGTACCTACTTCATAAAACAATTTTTGACGTGTAACATCTTTCCTCTCGCTTTCCTGCAATCTGTGGGAGTGATTTCGTGAAAAGGGACGGAAATGTGTAACAGGAAGCCGAGGAAGCGCGCACTATTGATTTGACCAATGAGTGCGCGCGGGGCTAGAGTTGGCCGTCAGGTGAGATGTCAGATGTTACATCATACGAGACTACTGTAAGGCTCGCTTGTTTTTTTGTTTAAATAACATTCAGTTTTTCGCCAGTTTACAGTTTCGCGAGATTTATTGTAAACTCAGCGTTGGCAATCACATGTGACACGCCTTAAGAGATTGATACCTAGGTACCTAGTTAGGTGTTTTTTTTTTATTCACACCAATTACACACCATATACTGGGTACGAAACGTAAGTATTTGAAATAACTACATACATTTGTAAATACTTAATCAAATAAAGTAAAATGACGTATTAAATAAAGCACAATACTTATAGTTATAATATAATCAGCTATCTGTGAAATTTGGAAAATTGAGTTGTTGCTACTAGAGTTGAATGTTGACATACATTAAACCAATAAGTGCTTAGTTAAAGAAGTAACCAATGTCAATGTAAGGGAGGACAAAAACAAACAATCAAAATCAAAAGTTATTTATTCAAACTAGGCTGAGAATCAGCACTTTTCGAACGTCAAAATTCGTCCCCCAAAACGCCCACCCTTCACTTATATGCTAAGCATTTTCTTACTAGCGTTTGTAGTATATATAAGATGGATGGAGCGGGAGAGGAAGACCAATGAAAAGACGAATGGATTGTGTGAGGAATGATAGTGAGAGAGAAACGATCGAATGATAGCGTGACGGTTGACAGGAGAGAGTGGAAAAAGAAAACGTGTTGCGCCGACGCGACGCCAAGTAACAATGGGACAAGGGCAGAAATGATGATGTTTGTATTATCGAAGTAATCATGAGTTTAGACTGGAATGCTCCATATTGTTCAGGTATGAGTACGTGCTACTCACCCATTTTTCAATAGCAGTGGTTTGTTATCGTTTTGTTCTTACTATATCGAATACCTAAAGGTGTGCCATACCTAGTTAACTTCCAAACTTATTTCGGAAGTCGGTGGCAAAAAACGAAAATTCAAAAGCAAAGAGACCAACTTCCGAAATTAGTTGTTTTTAATTATTTTACTTACTTAGTGTTCTATTTTGGAAGGCGGTTGTTTTTTTTTTGTACAAGTTTTTATTCTTGTTTCATAGATACTGTAGGAACTCAATTTTACCAGCACGTGTAATTCCTAAGGGAAATGGCGTCAAGATTGATTCGACACAAAATGGCCGCTAGTTATACCGGCGCCAGACAGCAACACACATTTGAACACTTATTTGAACACACGTGAGGCACGGGTGTTTAGGTATTTGATCAAAGTTTGATCTCACATTTATTACCGTACCTCACCAGTGTTCAAATAATGTGACTGTGTCTGGCGCCGGCGATTAGACAATCTGTATGCACTAGTGGACTAAGGGAGGGCGGCAGGTGCGGTCCGCCCTGGGCCCCTGATCTTGGCTGGGGTAAAGGCCCAAACAAGGCCAAAATATGTTCAGTAAGTAAAAGGCAGTTTGTAGTTGAGGGCCCCTACATACCTAGATGATTATGTGCTCACATTTTAGCTTTAAAATTTCTAGATCGCTTCTCCAAACTTTTCTGCATACCTGGGCGGGGGCCCCCCACTTAATTTTTCCGCTCGGGCCCCCATCAGGCTTATTCCGCTACTGACTGTTGTGTATACATAATAGGCGAGAGCTTCGAATTACACGTTCTCCAAAAAGAATAACATAGTTAGATTAGGTTTGATTCAATTTTCTTTTTATATTTTTGCTTGTGCGAAAAACGGGATGTCTCAACTAAACCAAAAATTCGAAGACATGATAGGTAGACAAGATACAGACTTACATCCATCAGCCTAGGCCCTCCCTGAGCTCGCGTGGTGGATTACCTACGGGTCGAACCACGAGGCCTGGCCCTTAGAGTCCCAGCTTCCAGAGGTAGGGCTGATTACGTTACCAACAGTATTATTTAGGGGCTATGATAATTATGCGGCAATAAGATGGGTTTCCATCCGTTTCAAATTTTTTTTTCTAAAGTTTATCTCAAGACGCCTTTAATTTATTTTCTTATTATTGATAGTTTCAGATTTATTTCATCTCAAAAATTCACCCTGTGTATAAAACAGGTCAAAAAAAGAGCCGCATGTAAATATATGTTCTACATACACAAAATGTTGTTTTCAAGATGTTAGTAGGGGTTATTCCTTTCTCACAGAATCTTATTCTCAAATATCTGTATAAATTATAATCAGTTTGTCAACTCACAAGTATCAAATTCTAAACAAAGGCGGCTCACCCCTTCACCTCTCAGCACTCCCCTATAAAATTCGTTTAATTTCAAAGAACCAGTTTCAGACGAACGTTAGCGTTATATAATATTCTATTGGAGTGAGCTTAGCGTTTTATCTCTGAACCGGTCAAATCTCGAGAGATTTAAATGATTTGGTTTTATAGCTGAGCCCTTAGTTAGGTTGAAGGACATAACCGTCATTCTTTTAAAACATATTCTTGGTTTTATTTCGATGGAAGCCGTTGCCGTTACTCCGTTTTACTAAACAGAGGATGGAATGTGGATGATGGAAAGCTGGGTGTATTGCTGGTGAATGTAGTTCTAAGTACCATGGACTATGTTTTTAAACACCCACGCCCAGCTGTTTCCAGGAATTTTATATCCGGCTTAGTTGGATTTCCTTCCGCCGTCGTAGTTTGATTTTTACCCGGTTAATTACTACTTTAGTATAAAATATAAAAATAACAACAAACAGTGTTATTTATAAAAATCTCGCTAATCACTGATATTAGCGACTAATTAGCCGAAACAAATGGTTAGCTCTTAATCAATGATTAACTTTTCTTTATTTATAAAAGCTAGTTAGCAAATGATTAGTTGCGAAACGAAATAGAGGTAACATTATGCGTTCGGCACAGATTATAATCAAAATAGTCGAATATAAAACAGCATTTTAAGAAAAAAGTTGTCAAAACCACCATTTTTGTATCTGTCATGAAGTCAAAAATTTCATCGGAAAATTTGAATTTGAATAAAATCGTTTAAGTTTATTTGTGTTTTCGAGGGTATATCAATGAAAATAATAAGCGTCAATAAATTGGAGTTATCTGGAAAAGGTATTTATCTCTGAATTTATACCTACTTACTTATGTAAACCGATGTAATCTGACCAAATGAATGTAAAAGCAGTAGCTATGTAATTTCATGCTACAAACCTGTTAAAACGAATATACTATTTTGGAAATGCAGATACTTGT
Organism: Lithophane leautieri; assembly: GCA_949152455.1. Classification (NCBI taxonomy): domain Eukaryota; kingdom Metazoa; phylum Arthropoda; class Insecta; order Lepidoptera; family Noctuidae; genus Lithophane; species Lithophane leautieri. The sequence continues at coordinate 13,314,939 of OX424458.1, read as the reverse complement.
GCCTGTTTTATATTACTTCCTATTGCTTTTGTACCAGGCTTTCAGTATCTTTTATTAAGAGTTCATGTACTTCAGGTACAAGTTTGCCTGCTGCTATAAAAGCCACTAGCACCTAGCACAAATACTATTCAACCTCGCAAAGATGAGGGAGGAAACCATGCTACGTGTAAAAGATGAGGAATACGAGTGGCATGAGAAAAGAATGGCACCCATATCTTTGAAGGAACAATTTTGGAAATCAATAAAAAATTATAAATTTATAACAAAAAATTAGCTTTATTATGTATCAAAATAAATTATTTTCTATAAAATGTCTCTTGTTATTTGTGTGACTGCCACAACGTAGCTTTTCTTTTGTTCTGGGCCTTAGAGCTGGCTCAATAAGATGAGGGGCACATGGGATAACACATTGGATAATAACTTCCGATGAGCTTCCTCACAAACTCGATTCTCTTCAAAACTCCTAAACACCTACTGAGCTTCCTCCTAATTGAGGTTTCCAGAAATCCTTTCATCATGTCTGTGTAATTCGTATGAAGAATATTATATTATAATAGGTAATCATCGTCGTAGTGGATTTAATTGAGCTTTGGTGTAGTTCCCTCCGGGCGGCGTTTCAAAATTATGTAATCTTTCTACGTCGTTCTGAAATCCTGTAAAAGATTTTCGCAATACATATTTACTAAGGCACAACTCGATATTACGACCAAAATTACCTCGAAGCACACAATATACCTATGGGATCGATCAGCTGATTCTAATAAAATCCGCCATTTTGCCTCTTAGCATCCTCATAACAGTGGACCGGTGGTGTTTAATTTTGACAGCTACGAGGATGGGTCAAAAAGTTCGCGGAATGGAGGGGTTAGAGAGGGGAGGGGGTAGTTATTTTTACCTGTCGCTACTTGTTGACTCAATACAATTAGAAATACTAAGTTTCACCCCAATGGGTTCATTAACCTTTGAGATATCGCTGGATAAACAAGTCAATCAGGAAGAAAATATAAACTATGGAGAAAATTGAGTATCGTGCCGTGATTAAGTTCCTCACTAAGCAAGGAAAATCGCCTCAGAACATTATGGAAGAAATGACATCAGTTTACGGGGACTCTTGTCCTAGAAAACCAATGATTTACAAGTGGCATAGTCTTTTCAAGCAAGGCAGATACTCAATTGAAAACGATCAGCGCTCAGGTCGGCCAATTTTTGGGATTCCGAGGGGATTTTATTGATCGATTATAAAGATAAGGGTGTCAATATCACGGGGCAATACTACGCTACACTACTGGAAAAATTAAAAGAAGCAATTAAAGAAAAGAGAGAAGTCCAGATTTGGCCCCTTGCGATTATTATTTGTCCTAAACATGAAAAAAGAGCTTCGTGGAAAGAAATTTACGGATGACGAAGAAGTGAAGTCGGCAATTTCTGCTTATTTTGAAGGCCTTGACAAATCATTTTTTTTCGAAGGTATTAAAAAATTATTTGAAAGGTCTGAAAAGTGTATTAGGGTTAATGGAGAATATATTTTTGAAAAGGAAAAATAATTTCATGTTTAATTTCACCCCCCCTTTCATTCCGCGAACTTTTTGACCTCCCCTCGTACTAATCAATTGCTAAACGTAAAAATCTTTAAACGCGTCGCCTCGCCTGGCAGTTTTTTCAAAATGTGTTAATCGGCCTCATGCACAAAGCTACGTAGGTAAGTAGGTACCAACAAGGTCACTCTCTGAATAGGGCTTCAATTCAACAAGTCAGCTTCCGGTGTGTTCCCGTCGACGGATCAAATTTGTTTGACAAGGTGATCAAAGTTCACGTTTTCTTATGCGCCCTGTAAATAATTAAATTGTTTGTCAAATTATTAGATAATGTGCAACTTTGTTTGACCCATATGTCAAACAGTCTACTTCAGAAACCGTGAAGTTTGACCAACACAAGACGATGGGAACTGGCGTCCCCAAAATGGAAACTTAGTCAACAGACTTGAAACATATTTCATTACCCGACTACGGCGAAGAAAAAAAGAGGGTTATGATTTTGACCGGTATGTATGTATGTTCATCTGTTCCCTCCTATCTTCTAAACCACTCATCACAATTTGACAAATGAAGTATCGTTGGTAGCGTCTTGATCGTCCGCTGGTTATAGGCTATGTGACGTCACATTAAATTAAAAATGGCGCCCCCTAGAGGAATGTTTAATCGTACCATGTTGGGTATCAAATGAAAGGGCTTAATGAGCACATTTCAAAAATATATATATTATACCTCCAAAAGAATTAAAAAAAAATTTAAGTAATAAAAACTAAAACCCAACTACGACTAAAAAGGTATATAAACAAGACACCATAGACAGACAAATTAAAAATCCGGAGTCACACGTGTTAGGGCATAAATCGAACAGATTACGTGTGACTCCGGATTTTTAATTTGTCTGTCTGTCGTGTCTTGTTTATACCTTTTTAGTCGTAGGTGGTTTTAGTTTTTATTTAAATACTGATAATTCTTTACTATGGCGACGACCGTCAGTCAGGCTGAGGCTACATTAGGCCGCGACGCGATCTGCGAGACATGAGCGATTAATCGCTCCGACTTCCGAAATTAGTTATTTTTTCACTTTTTGGTTGTGGTACCTACCCCACAGGAATTCGAATACTACTGCTATGTAAATAAGAGACGGAGTAACTTAAAACATCGTCTAAGTGGGAAAAATACATAATATTGAAGCTAACTCAAAAACTACTCAAGCAAAGTTAATAAAATTTATATGGGACCACCTCCGAAGCATGACCTACCAAACAAAAAAAGATTCATCAAAATCAATATTCATAATTGACGGAGAAATCGCGTAACAAACACAAAAAAATAAACATAGTCGAATTGAGAACCTCCTCTTTTTAGAAGTTGGTTAAAAACTGCGATAAAATCAGTGAACATTTTAGAACACAAGGGTTGTGTAGGTTGTATTACTTTGATTCAGTACCTAAGTACATTTATCATTTCCAAATAAATAGACTTGGAAAATTCGAGGAAATTCTTTGGAAAAAGCATTTTTAATAAAGGAACTTTTTAAATCCTTCAGAAATTTAACTCAATACTTAATATGCAGACTGCAGACTGCAGTTGGAATTTTATGGAAACATAGAAACAGATACAGTGTATACACGAGTTGGAATACAGTACCTTGTGCTGAAATTCAGTCGGAAAATTGAATGGACTTGAAAAGGGATTAGCTGTTTCTCCGTACCGTCCCTTTCCTGACACAATGCTTTGTACTCTATTGTGGAAAAATAGAGCAAATACTGAACAAACCAGACACAAATTCGCCACCCGGTACCCGGCAGCCCCCGCAGCCCGAGCTTTAGAGGGGCTTCAACGGTAAAAAGCACCAGTACATGAGTACTGGTGCTTTAAATACATAAGTACTTACTATGAAGTAAGTACTTATGTATTTAAAGGTCCATCTCATCTTTTCGTGATTGTCATGTTACGGTACGTTCAGCGATCACTTAATTGTTGCCTTAAAATCATACTAATGAAAAATAATTTCCAGATAATAGTAAATGCCTACTTAATGTTCAAGTTAGCCGTGTACCATTTAGTTACAAGTAAACATTACGGACGCTTCAAAAAGTTTGAAAAAAAAAATAGGCTGCCCTGTGTCGGCAACTCGACATGCATGAGGGGTAGGTAGTCAGAATTGTGGCTCTTATCTTACTACGTGATCGGTGATCTCGGTACAAGTGGGCTTTTATTGCACGCTGTTGAATCAAATGATATACCTACATACATGTACATAAAACTTACGAGGTAGGCAGGCGACACAAAAACACCGGAGAACCCACATATTTTAAATTCAGAAAGGTACATACAACTAGTAATCACGTGGCTGATACATAAGGTTATTTGCACGATTATAACTGGTTACATATGCCAAACAATGTTTGTTTCAAATGGGTCCCTACATCTATTTGATAAAAGTCTTAAATTCACTGACACAACCCGTACCGCTGGGGACAGAATTTTGCACAAGAGTTTCTTATTTAACGAAAGTGAGTGTTCACTTTCGTTAAATAAGCTCTTGTGTAAGGAAGGATTTTTAAAAACGCATCCCGCCTAATTGTTACATAGGGGATGAATTATTACCTATATGGAAGTGCGATGTGTAATCCCATTGGACACAACGCATGTATTTCACCATTAAACATTATTGCTTTGAACATATTGCAGCCTATTGCTGAAAAAAATTCTTTACCTTCAGCGAGTGAGAGGAATCTACAACGTTTGGCTTAAAAAATTCGGCACAATGCCATTAAGTATGCGACCTAATGCCCGCATTGTCTCACACCGCGAATGTCCTGTTAAATACTACTATGGATACCTTCGCCTACTTTGGAGATGTGCCCACCTACGTTCAACAAGTAGTGTATTGTAGGTAGGGTACCTATTGTACACATTGTGCTTGTGATGATCATCCTCGACCAACATTCCACATAATATACCTAACACCTGGTCAAATCACAAGTAGGTACTTATGTAAAATTAATGTTATCATTTTCCGGATTTAACTAAGCTTGCACTGACTGGGAAAAATGGAAACGAAAACAATGAAAGTGACAGGCTAGCAGAGTATGTAGCGCGGAAAAAGTGTAGGTGTAGGACGTAGGTAGACGGGCGCGCCACGACACGTGTCGGCCGGGTGTGCCCGAGGAGCGCCCACGTGCCTCCACGCCGATCGATACACATTCGCGCACGCGCCGACTCTCCCGCCATTCAGCCGCCAACCGGCCAGGACCTACCGAAACGTCCCCTGAAAATACTGCCTCCTAAATAAATTGTGTTACGCACTAGTAGAATAAGATTTCAGAACCTCACACGTTATGACGTCTAATGTAGTACTTATATACTTACTCCGTTAGAAACTGCAGTGCGGGTTCTTTGTGTTGAATAATCCATGCGAAAAGAAGCTCGCATGAGTCGCATGGCAACAGTACCTCCAATTGATATACGCATATGTATACAGTAAGAAAGATTGTAGGACAACAAAAATTAAGTAAGTAATAATATTTTTATCTCTAGACTGAATATACAGAAGAATTAAAAAAGGAAAATCTTTGCGTTAGGTAATAGATACCTAAATCTAATAATTAATATACAGATGGAGATGGCTGCCAATTATTGCGACAAGATTTTATTTCCTATTTGCTTCCCAAGAAAATAATTTAATTACTTACCTGCAAGTGGAAATGTTAGCAACTGGAATTCAAGTAATTTTTCATTCCCATTCTGTTTCAGGTCCCTTAATATTTTCAATAATTACCTACGTATAATCCTTATTTGTCTAAATATAAACACTTTTTTTTTTGCTAAGCCTATTGTGGGTCCCACTGCTGGGCAAAGGCCTCCAATTTTTCTTCCAAATCTTTCTATTTTGTGCGATTTCTGGCCATGTTGGCCCCGCCTGTCATTGTTCGGAAGTTTAAAGGGGGATTTGGACTATAGTCCACCACGCTAGTCCAATGCGGGTTGGTGGACGTTTCGCCAGAGCCTTGTTTGTTGTACAGCAGGGTGCACCGCGGGCATGGGAGGTTGGCTTGGGTCTTTTGAGATGTTAATAGAACCCTTTACACACCCCGTTTTGTTCTTCGAAAAATTAAATACTTAACTTATGTTTATCATAAGTGCATGGCACCTCTGTCTAAACCTTCGCTGAATACAGGCGAGATGTTTTGTGTTGTGTAATAATGGTTTAACCTTTGACAACTGGAGGTGCATTTATTTATGCGTACCTATTACATAACATACATACATAATCAGTCTATAATGTTCCCACTGCTGGGACACAGGCCTCCTCTCTGTGAGAGGGAGTGGATCCACCACGCGGGCCCAGTGCGGGTTGGTAGATGTCACATGTCTTCGAATTTACCGCGTACCTATTGGACATACCTAATTAGTTTTACAACAAACATCACATCAAATTTTAAGAAAAGCTGGTCTTCTCCCTCTGCGCGAGGAAGTGGAGCGAAGGGAACATGTGTAGCAACTAGCGGACTAGTAGAGCTGTGAAACCCGGCTTGCATCCGTCGCTCACCATAACATTCTTCGCTTACATTAGGTACTTGTTCACCAGAGATGCGCTGAGCGAGGCCATGACTTGAAAATAAAGCAGTATGTATTGATGGAATTATTGTTCGCTCAACGCTCCGCTTCGTCGCATAGGTCTGGTGGACAACCTGCCTAAAGATGAGGTTTTCCGATAGATAGATGCTATGGGTATAGGCTTTTGCCAGTCTTCCCCAAAAGCCAGCTCCATTTTGATTTGAATAAAAACTTTTTTACAAAAAGAAAAATCAAAGATTTCCATAAAAACTCTACAAAGTGAACAATAACTTAAACGGAAGTCGGTGTTTTTGGTTTTGAATTTTCGTTACTTGCCACAGACTTCCCAAATGAAAGTTATTGTTCACTTTGTAGTGTTTTTTTGGAAGTCGGTTGTTTCTTTTTTGTAATAAAGTTTTTATTTCTCGCTTTTTAGTGGGGTCAGTTTGTAATTTATCTAAGTTTCAATAGCTTAATGTTAACTGCTCATCACTACAGAGGCCATAAGTTATGACTTGCACACACCCACTAGACGACGGCCGCCCGCGCCCCATGGTATAAGTACACGGTAAAATATCCCGTTGAAAAAAAATGCGGCGATTTTTTTTCTTCCTATAAATGACACATACGACTCTCAGTATGATTAGCAACTCCCTCACGGATTGGACAGGGCTTTTTTTACACGCTGTATAGATAGGTAGGTCATTTTTATTTTGTCGTATCCGTATCGTCTGATGGGAGTTTGTGGGAACATAAATCAACAAAATGTAGGGAAAAGATTTTTTTAATTAATTATAGATAACTCTGTACATTCGTGTCAGTAATTAATTTGTCATGTATTTAGTAAAAACCGGCCAAGTGCGAGTCGGACTTGCGCACGAAGGGTTCTGTACCATTATCTGTAAGAACGGAAAAAAAAACGTTTGTTGTATTAGCCCCTTTAGTATTTATTTTAATTTAAAAAAAACAAGCTCTTAAATATATATATTATTGTTTTTTAGTATTTGTTGTTATAGCGGCAACAGAAATACACCATCTGTGAAAATTTCAACTGTCTATCACGGTTCATGAGATAAAGCCTGGTGACAGACGGACAGCGGAGTCTTAGTAATAGGGTCGTTTTACCCTTTGAGTACGGAACCCTAAAAAGGGGCCGCGACTCCGCAGCCCAGCACCCATACAAATGCTGACATTGGGCAACTTAGTTTTGTTTTATTTTTTCATAAAATTATTTTCTGTTACTATGATCTTTTAAAACCATAGATGATAACGAAATAAAATACAATAAAAGCTGACATTTGGCAACTTAATTTAGGTAGGTCTGTAAGTTTGACGTTTCGTTTAATTTTTTCATAAAAACATTTTCTCTTTCAATTGATAAACAAATAAAATACAACAAAAGCTGACATTTGGCAACTTTATTCAGGTGGGTTTGTACGCTTGACGTTGTTTTATTTTTCTTAGAAGCCTATTTATTGTTACAATGATCTTTGAAAACCAAAGAATGTAAAAAAAAAACATAGGAAATAGCAATACAACTTTCTAAGTTCATATAAGTGCATTGAATGACTATTTCATGAAATCATGACATTTGGCACTTTCATGAACTTAGAGAGTTGTATTGCTGATTCTAATGGTTATAATTCTGTAAACCCATATTTGTTATGGCCGCTTATAATGTTTAGATCAACATGAAAATTTTAATTTCGCGGGCTGCCTTGGCGCATTCACCGCTTAATATTTCGCAAACGGATCTTGAATCCAAAAATGGCTTTCTCAAACTCAAAATATTTTTGAACGACCTTTCTAACGACATCCCTTGGGATAGACGAGAGAAAAAACATTGTTTTTTCATGACTTTATTTTACCACATTTTCGGAGTGATTTATATGTATACCTATATCGAATTACAGCTTTTAGTACTAAGGGTCAGTTCACACCCAGTTGTGACGAGAAGCGACGCTGCGCGCCCTTTTTAAGATAGTCATACAAAATATAATTTTATTTACTACAAATAAAGATACACATTTAATTGAGATAATTCGAAAATGCCTGGCTGCGTCGCGCTACGCCGCGCTACGTCGTGCTACGTCGCGCTAAGCTGCGCTACGCCGCGCTGCGCCTCGAGATGCCTTGCGGGTAGCGCGACGCATCACGACGCAGCGGCGCCGCTGCGTCTCGTGAAGCCGCATGGCGCAGCGGGAAGCTGCGTGACGCAGCGCGACCACAAGAATTATTTAGTCTTGTGGCGTGACGACGCGCCGCGAGGCGGAGCCTGAAGCCGCTGTCTAAAGCCGCTGCCTAAAGCCGCTGCCTGTGGCGACTTGTCTCTACTCAGTGATGCCAACTTCTCATGGCGGCATGGAGAGGGCGATTGTCGCAACCCAGTGCTGGGCACGCCACAATTGCGGCGATAAGTCTCCTCTTTGAGGAGTAGCTAGTGATTAGAGAGGCGCCTCGGCGTTCTCACCTTCCGCCTGACGCTGGTCCTTACCGGACACGGCAGCTTAAGTCAAGGGCCAAACCGAGTTTGAAAACCCGAATTGCAGAAAAATTCTTAGCTAGCAGTATGTGGTTGGTCGGCAAATTTTGTATAAATTATTAGCATAAATGAAAAAAAAATAACAGGGTAAAAGTTCCGAAATAGGGGCGGGGGTAGGGAAATAGCTGTTTTGGGGGGTGAACAATGGTTTTTTTCGATTTGCGGCTAAGCTACACCTCCTATCGGAAAAATTTTGTAGGTAAAAGTTGTTTATAATCAAAATATCTTCAACTTTTGTATTTACCAATTTCCAACATAACCCCAAATTTATGGAGAAAAACGAAAAAAAAAAAACGATTTTTTCGTTTATAATTTTTTTCTGCATCAAAAATGATTTGATTTCGATGAAAATCTCTGAAACTATAGATTTTTATGTGTTCAATCAATGCATTGATTCGACTGACCCCCGCCCGACCCGTCTTAACTCAACGGAGCAAAAAGTACCTGTTTTTCTTGGTTCTTTTTTGACCGACTTCTTCGAAAAGGAGGCGGTTTTGAACTCGTCTGTTTTTTTTTTCTTTGTTTATATTACGCGATTACTCCGCCAATTATTATGAATCGATTTTGGAGATTCTTTTTTTTTTTGGTAGGTCATGCTTGATAGGTGGTGTTCCCATATAAATTTTATTAACTTGGCTTGTGTAGTTTTTGAGTTAGCTTCAATAATTACATATTTTTCCCACTTGTCTATGTAGACGATATCTTATTTGACTGTTATTTACATAGCGCAGTTAGTTGGATTCGAATTTGTGTGGGGTAGGTGACCTCTGAGAAGAAATCGCGAAACAAAATGGGGGTCCACGTCTCTTTTAAAGTTAAGACATTAAACAAATTATTATCGTGTAGAAAAATGCAGGGAAGCATCCGGACTAGCTTTTTATGAAAGTACCAGATACAATTTGAGTAAACCATTTTTTTTTTGTTTATGTTGTTAAATCATCAAATGACTTCTGCTCTGGGCGGAGCCGGAGGGCGTGTCAGACTGTTACTGACTAAAACCCACCCGTGTTCCTTCAGTTGCATGTTACCAAGGGTCCTGGTATCCCTTTCGGACTTTCCCGCAACCCTGGCTGGCATCGGTCCTAGCGGACCCCGAATTTGAGTAAACCTCTATCCCACTCGTCCCAGACGGCGCGCATGCATCAGCCATCGTGGGCTCAACCTTACCTTAGGGAGGAAAAGGTTTTGCACGCATTTGCAGGGGAAACTGCGTAAGTACAAGCATGCGGCAAGCAAGCTATTAATTATTATAGTGGCAGCGACGTCGTAAAAAGATGCCAATCCTTATATAACTATTACCCGTCTCTCCACTAGTCCATTGCCTACTCAAGGATGCATATCCTATATGGCTCGCAAATCCCTCCTTATCCTGACGGACACGGTCTTTCCTACCATTACCGCGCCCCCCAGTATACTTCTTGATATGCAATGGCCTCTGTACCCCCATGAAACATGAGGCTCCAGGGGCTAGTGCAAATCCTGGGGTTCATTAGATTTATCGTGTCTGGTTAAACCACGCTGGGGTCGGTGCATTTCATTCATTCATTCAAATAAAATTGTTATGTATTGGAAGGAAACAAATTATCTTTTTACTTCGTAGGTTGAGGCAAGTCTTGAAAAGGTAAACACATCTGAGAGCGATAAAAGGTCGTTTCTTAGCAAAAGTAGGTTATTAGGTAGCCTAGATACGGTACGTTAGGTACTTAGGTTCCTGACTTTAACATTATTTAATGAAAGAGTAGATGCGACATTTTCTTATTGGTCAGGTATTACATCGATGTCGCTTAGATCAGAACCTAACAAGTAGAAGTTGGCACCTTTTCCCGCGCTCTCGCTTTCACTAAACTAAGGGTTGTCTCCATCCATTATCTAAGGCAATATGAAGCTTATAGTCTGCTCCTTATTTAGTCTTGTAATCTAAGTGCCTGTACTCGCCCACCTTAATGTGCACAATGCTAATGAATCTTAGGCCCTTAATTATCTTATTCTTTAGGTATTCTCAAAAGAAACTTTTTACTTACTAGGTGCGCCCCGCATTTTCACCCGCGTAGTTCTCGATCCCGTGGGAATATCGGGATAAAAAGTGTCCTTTGTGTTAATCCAGGTTATAAACTATCTGTTTGCCAAATTTCATCCAAATCCATTCAGTCGTTTTTGCGTGATTGAGTAACAAACATCCAAACACACAAACACAAACTTTTACATTTATAATATTACTAGCTGCGCCCCGCGGTTTCACCCGCGTAAGTCTCGATCCCGTGGGAATATCGGGATAAAAAGTATCCTATGTGTTAATCCAGGTTATAAACTATCTGTTTGCCAAATTTCATCCAAATCCATTCAGCCGTTTTTGCGTGATTGAGTAACAAACATCCAAACACACAAACTTTCACATTTATAATATTAATATATATATATAGTAGGATATATATAGTAGGAAGTAGGATATAGGATATAATATTAGTAGGACTAGTGTTTGAGCTGTTTGTGATTTATGATAGGTAAACCGTACCTCCTACTTATAACTGGTAAATCTCACAAAAACATCGGAACACGAATCGCCATATGTCACGCCGCCCGTACCAGCCCTGAAATTAACGACCTTGTCTTCTTTACACGTCTTAGGACAAATGTCCCTTCTACTTATTATTAGGTTAGTACTTATTTTATGGCACTAGGTACCAACAATCAATACTCTATCAAGATTGTTTACAACTGAGCGAACGGTTCCAGGAATAACAAGGCTGCTTGACGAGCTGGGGCGAGGGAGCTCTGCGGACCACTCCCCCTCCTAGTACCTACTACCTACCTCCACTCGAAACAGCCATATTGATTTATTGCGAGTCGTGATGTCTAATCTTATTAAAATACAGTTGGTACATATTAAACCAGTGCTATGGGGAAACAGCTGAATGCCTACAGTTAAGTACTTTGGCATTTATCAGCAAAATTTGATTTGTTGGTCAAAATCTACTGCTAGTCATTATGTTAATTAATCTCGTCGGGAAACTAGAACTAGTTAAGTCACGATTGTCAGCTGTCTGTCCAGTGTCCACCTTACAATGATTACCAAACATCTCGTGCAAAATTAGCTGAATTAAATTACATAAACCGCAATAGAACTTCAGTAAACGTCTATTTCAGTAACTTCAGTAAACGTCTTTTTGAGAGTTGTTTTTCTCCCGCTTATTTAGGGGTTGGTGTTGGTCGCCAAGGGACCAACCAAAAAAATCTTTTGTCCTGGGGGCTTAAAACAGCCACTTTGGCAGAATCATAATAGGAAATATTATGAATCATCGTAAAATGTCACAAACTGACAATTCATATTATGATCTGCGTGCGACTCATATTACGAAATAATTCATCTGTTTGACAGTTTTCTATGGAGATTCGTAAAATGGTCCACACATTATGAATTGCTTTTATGTCAAATTAGAGCAATTGCTAATGACAGCTGGAAATTCGGAAAATGAATTGCTTCTAGAGGAATTGCAAATGTGGCCGTTTTAGGCGGTGTTCTTTTTCCAAACACCTCGTCTGATACTTTCAGAGTGCGCTACACAGATCCGTAATCGCTGTATCAGTCAGTAGGTAGTCATAACATTTTTATGTGATGTTCAAGTAGTTTTGCATTGGTTACCTACAAGTCTTGGTTTTTTGGGATAGAAAGGAACCTAAGATTATTTTATTTGGGATATATCATTTCAAATACTAGTCTTTTATTTATGTCTTAGAAGTCTTTTATTTACTTCAATGATAATACCTAAACATGAACAATCAATAACGTGAATAAAGAAACAGGTAAAAACTAGATATAAGAACAGGCGGAAATGAAAAATAAAAGTTATTAATTAATTCTCCTATTTTAAAACAACGCTACACAGCTCCAGCCTGAAACGTCGCGTCGCTAGTCAAATCACTGTTCCGAATACCGAATAACTGCAGTCTAAAGTCCTCAAACCTAATAAAAACCACGACAGAGCGCTGCGAACAATTCAGTGGAACCATGCCAAAAGTACACCTCCGTTCTATGCATACACGCTCACACGCACTCATTTACAATTAAACTACACCTCACTAAGTGCACACATGTTTACGAAACCGGCCTCACGTCACTGATGATAGCGCTGCCGCTCTGTCTTGGTTTTTTATTTGGTCTCAGCTGAAACCATGATTTCTGTTTTCTGTTGTGGTAGAACTGGTAGGTACGAAGGGGATGACCGTCATCCCCATTCCGTCTGGCTTTCGCTTTGAGCATTGTGTATGAGTCTAGCGCTTGCTTATATGAACTTTTTACTCACATTTCGCATCGCTGCACGTAATGCACGTGCTTAGGTCTCTATTTCCACACAATTCGTATTGTGATTGTATCTCTTTTAACTCCGAAGAATTATCTTTTCGAAAAAAGAAAACTTCTCTAAGCGCGTTGTGATGTTTGGGTTTAGTAGGGGAAAATCTTATGGGTTCGCGTCACCGACATACTATAGGAGTATAGTAATTAGTATCTGTAGATACAACTGTGCCGTGTTGTGCAACATTAGTGCTGTGTAATTGTATATAATTGTTGTTCGGAGTAGTCGAATAGTAGTAGTAATGTTTTTTGAGAGTCCCACTAAATAATTTGAGCGGTTCAATTGTAAAAAAAAACTCTTATTTATCCTTACTTATTTATGTATCTTCTATCTATTCATATTATAAACGGAAACCGTGACTGAATCTATATCAAACCGCAGCCGAAATTACTGTAGAAACGTGAAATTATTGAATAATTAAAATTATTAAATAATTGAAATTTACACACGGCTTTTATAATGTAGAAATTCGACCAAAGGAGGGATTTGTAACAAAAAGTACTAGGCTTGCATGAACTGACGATGGTATTTCAATTATTAGTATTATCCTACTAATAGGATTTGAATGTTTGGCACACAGATAAATTGAATTTAAAACATCATCTACATACATACACTATGTGGGAAAAAACACGTAATATTGAAGCTAACTCAAAAACTACGCAAGCAAAGTTAATAAAATTATATGGGACTACCTCTGAAGCATAACCTACCAAACAAAAAAAGAATCATCAAAACCAAAAAAAAACAACCTACTTCCAAAAAAAACAGAACTTTTTGCTCCTCTACAATATAAAAGGAATCTTTGTGCAAAATTTCACGTTCCTAGTCCCAGTAGTTTCAGAATGTGCATATAGAGATCTCAATCAGTGACTACTTCTTTTTAAAATAAAATTACAAGTGAACAACCAACCAGACTCAAATTATTTAGTGGGACCAACGGAAATTTAATATTATTTTTTAAATTCCCGTTCGTCCCACCTTTGGGACGACGACGGTAATGGGACGAACGGGAATACACGCCCCATAAATGATGTTATCTATTTTTTTTTTTTATCTAGGACTTATTAAAATTGTCTATCACTTATTTTATTAAAAATATTTTTTTTATTTTTATTATGTTAGCATACACTGTCCCACTGGATTTTTTTCTTACATACCTACATAATATTCTCATAAATGAATTGGCAAGGTATCGTCCTAAGATATCGTCATAATATTAATCCTTTTAAATATTTCCCTGAAAGATTCGCGGCGATATCCTTACTATCCTTACTAATATTATAAATGCTAAAGTAACTGTCTGTATGTCTGTCAGTCAGTCTGTCTGTCTGTCGCGCTTTCACACCTAAACTACTGAACCGATTTAAATGAAATTTGGTACACAGTCTCTAGCCTTTACATAGGCTACTTTTTATCGACACACCACGCGGGCGATTTCGCGGGCGGAAGCTAGTAGATTATAAATGGCTCTGCCAGCTCTCTTTTGCAAAATAAAGTTGGATTCAATGTCAGCAGCTCGACCCCACAGTAAAATGCCATAAGACATAATGCTGTGGATGTAACTGAAGTAGACCAAACGCGCGGTTTCTACGATTGTTTCTACAACTGTCTTTATCTTTCTAACAGCATAAGCAGCCGAGCTTAGCCGCCCCGCAAGAGATTATTAATTTATTATACACGATGTGTCCCCATTGTAATTTCTCGTCTAGCGTGATTCCCAAAATAACTGTTTGATTAATAAACTCCAGTTTTTCTCCATTCAATATGATGTCACATTCGCTACTTCTAACATCAGGCAATTTAAATCGGATGTATTTGTTTTTTTTTTCATTTAGTACCAAATTATTTACCGTAAACCAATCTTAGACCTGAAGAATAGAGCTATACACATCGTCAAGATTTTATGCCCGTAGATTTATTTAAAAAATCAATGATGTTTATGATTTTAATAGAAGAGGCCAGCAAAACTGGTTTAAGTATTGAAACGTGGTGGCCCAGTGGTAATAACGGCCCCGAATTAGTGTCGTAGGTCAGTGGGTTTGAATTCGAACCCGGGTAGGCTGCGTGGTATAATACCCAGTCCCTCTCACAGAGAGAAGGCCTTTGTCCCAGACAGAAGTAGGAACTTTATGTAGGCAGATTATAATTACAAGTTAAAATATATCTACTTAGGTACTTACTGGTTTTGTTACCACTGAGAGGCACTAATGAGCGATCTGTACATTACACACCAAAAGAGAGAAATAGCGACGTTATATTCTAATCAAATTGAGAAATAGTACTCCGGCTAACGCGCTTATGCATGCTGACTAACCCATATTAAAATAAAATTAACAGCTACGAAAGCGCCTACGTATTTATCATCTGTAAGTCTTCAAATAAAGTGCCTATAAGGTAGGTAGGTACCTACTTAGGTATGTACACTACCTACCTAAGTTTTATTTAATTCTGTGTTAGGTATATTTATTCTCTTGGTTCTAATTTGATTAAGGTTAGGTACTTACCTGAGACTATTATATTGTAAGTACTTACTTACTAAATACTAGGTAAGTACTTACTTAGTTATCGAATTAATATAGGACATAGTTATAGTTTATAAACGAATAATTTTTTACTAACACCTCGCCTCTAGGTACCTGCGTCCCGCGGCTTATATAAACGCAGTCAACTTTGTAGTGATAGGTAGATAGGTAGAAAGGATTCTAATAAATATGGTAAGTAGTACTTTGTTAAGGGCTGCTAATAAACATTTTAAAAGCCAACAGTCTCTCTCGGTCCCCGAGCTATTCGCCGCCGGGTCGGGGTCGGGTTGCTACTTAAATGATAATAAATGGGTTTAAGTGTGGAATGCATGATGGCAGTACCCACGTCCAAACAGCCACCACGTGCGCCTTGGCGGCAAGCGGCAACGGCGTTGCCGTGGAGACGCGCGGGCTGCGCGGGGCCCCCTTTCGCCGCCCGCTCGGTCCCCGCGCCGCACCGCGCCCGCTCCGCTCGCCCGCCCGCCGACCGCGCCGACCGGCGACCGACCGAACGAACGAACGGAACTACTCCGCTCAGTACTCGCTACACGCGCGCACCGGTTTATTCCGTGTGCCCATTTTTCAAACCGTAAACTAAACGCCGCTCAAGGCCCGAGTTCCCGTCGCCGATACCGAACAACTTAACATCAGCATGGACGGTGACCTGTCTCAGGGTGCTTCCGGCGACGCCTCTCCCATTTACGAAGATAGGTAAGAGTTTTGTTCTTTAAGACGGGAATCTTATTGGCGAGATGTAGATATGTACATTTCGGTCCTGATAGGTGGTAGTATACATTAACATCAACAGGTAGATGCCTCCACCTATCTTAATTTGTTAAGTAAGTAAGTACTACAAACCAAATTGTGACTCTTTAGATGGCTATGTAAGAAAAATTAATGATATTATCTATTTTAAACGTTATTTAGGTTACTTATGTATTCATTTCTCTTTCGACACCTGTGGGATTTCAATCTTACTCCTAAGTACGGACATAGGTAGTGAACCTACCTATAAAAGTACCTATCTTAAAAGATTTTATTGTTTTTCCTTTCTTTAATAATTAGGCATGCTATCTACCTAATAAGTACATAAGCAATAAAATGTACTTAACCTATCATTATATACATCATATCATAGAAACCTGTCGTGTTTGACAGATAGTTTCTTGCATTTAGATACTTATGTAGAGATGGGCAGGTAAATTATGATACTTAATAAAATGCACATAAGTAGTAAGTAGGTAGGTACCTACCTATTGTACCTACGTCCATAAAGTAATATTAGTTATAGGTACTTACACTTAATGGTTTAGTTCAAACTCTTACTCTCTTACTGTACTTAAATAAATTAAAAAGCGCGACTGACCGCGTCAGTCCCCATAGTGCAGAGCCAGACCCGAATGAGGAAAACTGTTGATATTTTATGTAGGTACCTACCTATCTACATGACGTTGGTTATGGGTCATGGCCTGGGTCGAAACTAAATAGGTAGGTACCTACGTAACTACTATGAACAATCCAAATCCGTAAGAGGTACTTGTCCAACAATCTATGAGATTATGAGGGTTCTTCATCTTAGGGTGGCGGTCGGTGGGTTGTCTAATACCTACCTAATTAATAACCTGTCTAACCACAAAAACCAGGAAATTCAGGAAAGTGCTAGAATAGGATATTTTATTTGTATTAAATCAAAGTGCAAATAGTGGGGTTATTATGACCTAGGTACTTAACCCGCCGCCATGAACTGGCATTAAACAAATAACATTAATATGATTCTTACGATAATGCTAGCCAATGTAAACACTATACCTAGGTATCCTTAACCGCGAAACCAATGGGGTAACTAATTATTCTGATTCGGTATTCTGCAGCTAGTAGGAACCTACTGTCTCGGTAGGTACTTAATAGTCCTACTATTCTCCGTTGGTTTACGTAGATAATAAGGTAAACAAAAATACCACGTTACGAGAGAGCTGTCCGTGTCCAGTAACTGACTAATTGTATTAACCGACTAATTATATGTATATGTGAACACGAAATAATTTACTCTATCACATCATATTATGTATTTATGTGAAGAAGAAATAAATTACCTACTCTATAACATTAAGTAATAAAAACCACGCACAATGAAGGGTTCCGTAGTTGGGATGAATTTATCCAACAAACTCAACATTGTAGTTGAAAAACTGGTTCTCCGATACAGAATGTATGGGAGAACATGTTTTTGCAACTGCAAATTAAAGTTGGTCGATTATTACTCGGTAACTGGTAGAGCCTTCGTAGCGGTGATAGTTTTCCTTTTAATTTCGTTATATATACTACTGCCGTGAATTTTTTCACATTTCCAAACCCAACCATTTAGCTGGCAGGGGGGGGGACACAACTCTAACAAAAATTTGCAATGCTTAATATGCAAATGCTTAATATTCCGCAAACGGATCCCTGAATCCAAAAATGGTTTTCACAAACGCCCGTTATTTTTAACCGACGAAAAAAAGGAGGAGTTTCTCAATTCGACATGTATAATTTTTTTTTTTTTTTTTTTTTTTTATGTATTACCATGCATAACTTTTTAGTGAGTAGTCCGATTTGAAAAATTCTTTTTTTATTGGGAAGGGTATACCTCGAAGTTGGTCCCATTTAAAATTGGAAATTATAATCCACCCCTAAAGGTAGAAAAAATGGGGTTGATTGATTTTTCACCAACTGAATTTTCAACTGTGAACCGATTCTGTTGAAATTTCGCACACATACATAGTTCTGATGACACAACCACTCATCATCAACTCTAGGTCTTTAACCTGGAGTAACCCCCTGGAGTACCCTGGAGTGGATGGTAACTCAAAAGAGAAAAATAAAAAACTTTTTTACAAAAAATTAAACCGACGAAAAAAGAACTGAAAAGCGAAAAATAACTAACTTTAATTTCGGAAGTCGGTGGCAAAAAACGAAAATTGAAAAGCGAAGACACTGACTTCCGAAATTAAAGTTATTTATTTTTCGCTTTTCAGTTCTTTTTTCGTCGGTTTAATTTTTTGTAAAAAAGTTTTTTAAACGACCTTTCCAACGCTACCCCACACCATGTGATTAACGAGAAAAAAAAAACAATCGCCACTTTAAAAGTAGAGGAGGTACCCTAAAAAAAAATATTTTTTACAATTTTTTTTACCACTTTGTCGTCGTCGTTTATATGTATATCCATACCAAATTACAGCTTTCTAGTACCAACGGTCTTTGAGCTAAGCCGCGGACAGACGGACGGACAGACCGACAGACAGACGGACATGGTGAAACTATAAGGGTTCCTTGTTGACTACGGAACCCTAAAAAGGATTAAAAATGAATCCATTGCTTCATTTGTAATAACTAAAATATTTTTTTTTTATAATTAATTTTTCTGTCAATGTGATGAAAGATGTACCTCCTAGTTTTTTTCTTACTGTACATACGTAATACATGTTTTCTTATAATGATTTGGCCAGGTGAAAATATTATTATTGTCATAATATTAATCTTTTTAAATAGTTTCCTAAGGCATTCGCAGCGACGTATACATTATAAATGGCTCTGACACCTTTCTTTTGCAAAACAAAAATGATTCAATGTCAGCAGCCCGACCGGCGACGCCACAGTAAAATGCGACATAATGCTGTGGAAATATCTAAAATAAACTAAACGCGCGGTTTTTACATCTGTTAACTGTCTTACGTTACTAACAGCATAATATATGCGGCCGAGCTTAGGCGCCCCGGGCAAGAGATGTATGAGGTGGTCCTTATTGTAATTTCCCGTTTAGCGTGATTCCTAGGAAAACTTATTGATTAATATATTCCAGTTTTTACCCGACTACGGCGAAGAAAAAAGGAGGGTTATGATTTTGACCGGTATGTATGTATGTATGTATGTTCATCTGTTCCCTCCTATCTTCTAAACCACTCATCACAATTTGACAAATGAGGTATCGTTGGAAGCGTCTTGATCGTCCGCTGGTTATAGGCTATGTGTACTTCACATTACACTAAAAATGGCGCCCTCTAGAGACATAAAAGAAAGGAACTAAAAAAGAAATTGTTTAATCGTACCATGTTGGGTATCAAATAAAAGGGCCTAATGAGCACATTTCAAAAAAATATATATTATAACCACAAAAGATTTAAAAAAAATTAAAGTTATAAAAACTAAAACCCAACTACGCCTAAAAAGGTATACACAAGACACCATAGTTGGACAAATTAAAAATCCGGAGTCACACGTTATCTGTTCGATTTATCCCCTTACACGTGTTACTCCGGATTTTTTATTTGTCTATCTGTGGTGTCTTGTTTATACCTTTTTAGTTTTTATTACTTTAATTTTTTCTCCATTCAACATGTCACATTCGCTACTTCTAACATTAGGTAATAATCGTATGCATTTGGTTTATTTATTTTTCAATTAATAAGTTCCGTAAACCAATCTTGGACCTGAAGAAAAGAGTTATTCACGTCCGTAGTCAGATTTTGTGATCGTCGGTCTATTTAAAAAATCTATATTGTGTCAACTGCAAATAACACCATCTTCGGTTGTGTGTTGTTAACTCCACAACTTCAAAATTAATGCTACAGTATTTTCGACATAATGCAGGATCAAGCTAAGCATTTTGAGGTTTTGTATGTATTAGGCCCCTAAGTACAGATAGTATTTGAATGAAATGAGTTCATCAGATTCAGCACCCATAATTGCGTAATACACGATCGATTACAATCTCAATTGGTTTGAAACAAATTACAAATCCATTGCTTAATATGTTAGAAAAAAATCTGCTCAACGACGTAAATAACGCAATGAACGTTGTTGAACTGCAGGTTTTTATTTACTTTCCTCATATCGAAATGAAAAGCAGAATGTTTACCTCGGGTGAAAGGCCTATTTAGGCACTTGAACTATTGGTGCCCTCGCTACGCTCGAGCGTCAAACCATCTCGTGCCTAAATAGGTCCCTTTCATCTTTCATCCCTTGTATTTGTATAACAATCTACTATTCCGCCATATTTCGTAAGTAATGATATTACAACAAATTTTTGTATGATGGATGATGGATAAAGTATGAAGACTGGTCGAAAATGAACAAAAAATTTAAATTTCAAATTTCGATAGACATGGGACAGCCGATAGAATAGAAAACTTAAAATTCGGTTGTTGTTAAAGTACATTCAGCAGAGATGAGAATGTTGAGATGGAAAGTAAGAAATGAGTATATTAGAGGAAGTTTGAAAGTGGCATGCAGCAGAGACGAGAATGGAATGGAAAGTAAGAAATTATTGTACTATAGGAAAATTGAAAGATGCGCCAGTGACAGAAAAGTTGAAAGGGAGTAGTTTGTAGTATTGGTATGGTCATGTAATGTGAAGGGTTAAACGCATGTGACTAAAAGAGCGATAAATAAGTATAAAATGTGGTGGGATGGAGTCCATAGATATCCGTGATGGAGACAGAGAGGAAGGGCAAAAAAGTAATAAGATGGATTGTGTGAGGTAATATGATATAAAAGAAAAGTGAGTGAAGGATAGCGTGACGGTTGACAGGGAAGAATGGAAGAAGAAAACGTATGCGCCGGCTGCACCAAGTACAACACGGCTACACATCAAGCTATAAGTACATTTCCAGTATTAGCTGATCTCGCATTTTATAGCATTTCCGTACAATCGACCGATTTCCGTACAAACGAGATCAGCTTATACTAGAAATGTATAAGCTTGATTTGTAGCCGTGTGTCCCTACCGGGTACGTAGACTAGAATAATATGAATTTATAAAAAATCGGGTAAGTGGCTGTCCAGCTTTGGAATTAATTTTTTTGTAAATTTTTTGTAAAGTGCCTTTTATGTGCCTAATTGAAATAAATTATTTGACTTTGACTTTGAAACTGACTAACATACAGACAGTCAAAAAGACATACTTGTGTTATAAGTTAGGGATAACGATTATTAATTTTCATTTGACAAGTAACATATCAGCCATCATCGAAGTCAGCTTGTCAAGTATATTCTTGAGTGTGTCACCTTGACAAGCAGACGGTTCTATTTGCGGTCGCGCAGCGTACTTAATAATGCATGCTGAGAATGGCCCCATGGTGACCCAGTTAATAAATGGGGTGACAAATCGATAATGGTGGATTGATAGTTTTCATAGATATTACTTTACGTTTCATTTTGTTTTTTGTTGTTACTATGGCGATTACACTACAATTCTAATCAAAGTTTTTGAACCAGTCTCGTAACCTATATTTTGATTGAATATGCCTTACCAAATCACCTTGGTTGGTTTGGTGGTACAGTCAACCAGCCCACGTAGGTCCGGTCGGTAGTAAATCCGCTCTTACTATACTACGCTGTCAATGACAAATTGTTACCACCGACCACGTGCGGTTGACTCTGTGCCTACTGGCTCTATTAAAATGTGCGATTTAATTTTGGCAAAAATGTTATTGCATAACCCACCGTAAGCGTACCTAGTGGTTTAATGATCTGATTATTGGCACTGTTCATTTTTTTAAACATTTTCAAGCACAATATTATTAATATTTGCTAAGTAATTCGTAACCTCGTTAGTGATGTAAAGACGTAGTAAATATTCGATTACGATTACCTACATCAATTAATTTTGGTAAAACGTTGTTTTGTCTAATAGTTAATATCTCTGCAACAAAATAACAAATGTCCTACCAGCCAAGACCAATTTTAAATTAATCCATACTAATATTATAAATTCGAAAGTAACTCAGTCGTCTGTATGTTACTTTTTCCAGCTAAACCACTTGACGTTTTTCGCCAATATTTGGCTGGCAAGGAGATATATGGCATCCTGGAGAAGAGGCTACTTTTTGTACTTATAAACAAATTCCTAAAGAGGAATGTTATGGGGGATGAAAGTTTTTATTGGAAACCCAGCATTTCTTATGTTACGGATATGAAAATTTTAATTAATGCTTTCGGTAAGCAAAATATAATTGATAGTAGCAATATGATACGCTGCTAAAGAAATCTTCAAAAACGAGGTTTGGCGAATTATTTGAATAGGATGTACAGTACAGGTCAGTGGCTCTGCACTACCTAACCCCTCTTACAAAGAAAAAGAGGGGAAAGGGGGTCGGGTTATGCAGGACGGTTTGCTTAAATGAGCCTGCCGTTTGTACCCGGGCTTGAAAGATGTTTCCTGACTTCCTGGGGCTTCTTTTAAGTTTAGTGTGAAGAAGCAACCTACTATTGAGTAAGCTAAATGATACGGCCGCGCACGGGTTCATTGAACTCTACTACTTATCGCAATCACGTCAATACTTGGTTGATTCAATAAACAAATAGATGCAATTTCCATTTGCATTACGCTGAGGTAACAGCTACACGGGTCGATCGACGGTTAAGCTACGCTTGCCGCACCTGGTTCTTGGATGGGGTGACGCATCTATTACATATCGAGACCACCCTCCGTGTCTCGGAAAGGACGTTATGCCGATGATCCTGGCTGTCATACGTAGACCGACAGTCGTGAAACGACGGGAAATCAGAAGCCCAAAAGTCTGACAACTAGTGTTACCGGCACCGCTAGGGCTATCGTGTTACCCTGTTAGTAGTTACTAGGTTTTGGAAGTCACATAGGCAATCGCTAAATGTAAAATACTGGTACTTAATCAGCTGCATCCGGTTAGACTGGAAGCCGACCCCAACATAATTGGGGAAAGGGTAGGGTTAGATTAAGGCCAAGATGAGTTAAGCTCCTAAGAGAGCTTTGTCTCAGAATTCGGAATCTGAAGACGACTGAAGCGCTTCAGTCGTCAGATGTTATGACTTGTTGCGTTTATACGACTTCACAAGCCCTTGCTCATCGAAATGAGACTGATTACTTTGAAATCTTCTTTTCTAGCGGACCTGCCGACACATTCTGTAAAAATCTCACCGTGAAAACTTAGGTGAAGTGAGCCGTCAATAGTTTCAAGGCTCGCGCGATATCGCGGGCGCGACAGGCAAAGCTACCCTTGTCGCGCCTGTTTGTGGGAGCCTTCAGTCCGTGGTGGAGAACAACTCACTTCACCAAAGTTTCCACGGTGTGAATTTTACAGAATAGATCGGCAGTAATTTGCCAGATTTGAAAAAGAAACGTTTTTTTTTTTAAGTTTATAGGTAAAGCAATCTGTTCAAAATGTTTTAAACAAGAGTTTTTTTTTGTTTTGACAGCATTATCAAATTTATAAAACAAATCGTTCAGGTCTAACAATAGTAATTTGTGATACGAGTGTGCTCTATTGGATATTACAGTCGAGGTGGTATTATTCGCGCGAGCCACAGGCGAGCGCGATAAGGTAGCCGAGACTGTAATAATCAGTGATCGGAGTAGGTAGATTGAACTGGGGCCATTGATCCGAAACGTATATATTAATATGGACATTCCTCCGGAATTGGTGGATTATAAAAAAAAAACCGGAACTTATGTAGGAATTGTATTCTGCCAGAGTGGAAGAAGTCATTTGATGATTTGCCATCCTCAAAAAAAAAAGGTAGGAATTGTAATAAAATGAGCAATATTATATTCTTCATTTTTTTTTTAACGGCACACTGTCACGATTTGACAAAACCCAACGACCAATCAGAACAAAGGATCATGGGTGGTACAATAACCGGTTATCAGAACAATGCGTACGCCCGCCGACGACATGCCAGGTAGCTCACTCGTTTACTTCGTATCAACCTGTTCCTTCGTATGCCCTTTACGTTTCAGAGTCGTGGTGCATCCTTAGAACAGTCTCACGACCCCAGCAGGCATTGGCCCTCTATGGGGCCCCGTCATTTATTCTACTCTTAATGTAAATTACCATGACCACTATGAAAATATTTAAATTTAAGTGCAACAATTTATAAAAAGTTCTAGCCATAAAAGGCTAAAAATAAAAAATAAATATTAAAGCTTCGATCGGAATTCGATTATTTTTATTATTCAACAGATAAATAATGAATTAATTTAGTTTTGATACCTTCCTTTAAATTTTTAATTGAGTAGTAATAATATCACTACCAACATTAACAATATTTAATTGAATCCGGAAATACCGGAATTATTTTCCGGAAAAATGGCTTATCCATGTTATTCTTTCTGTGTGCATTTGATACAAGTACCAAAAATCAATCTACTTACTCCGATCACTGGTAATAATCAATGCACACGCGTTTCATATGACGTTTTTCAACACACTTGCGAGAAAAAAAACAGACTTGTTGTAAGAACTTATGCTACAATAACGTAACTATAGAGATGATAGATTTATGAAGTTTAACTGACCTTTGTTGCCAGGTACTGACTATCCGGAGTTTCTTTTAAAAACTTCTATATCGGTTGGTGACAATACTTAAAATTTTGTAATTTTGTTATTAATTAACCACACAACGAAAACGGTAATAAATATTTGTGGTAAATGGCGCGCTGGCTGGTTTTGTTTTTCCATAGGTGTAAATAAAGGCACTGGCAAAACCGTTAGACAGCCTATACAAAAAATATAATATGAATAAGAAAAAAAATTACAAAAAAAAATGTTCCTGTAACTAAGCGTACCATGGTGGAGTCAAATCTATTTATTATTATTTACGCTCTTCTCCCTTACGTGAAATCGACATTTTTAATAATGATTTTAACCACACAACAAAAAAGTTAACAAATATTTATGGAAAATGGCGGCTAGTTTTGGTTTTTTCCGCTAGCGATGAGCACGTGGTGTAAATAAGGGCACTGGTAATACCCCTGAACAGCCTATATAAAAATATAATAATGTTAATAATACATAATACGCAAATGGGGTTAGGGTAGTGCACAATATAGACTGAAATAGCCACAGACGATATAAACCCTTATTTAATAGTACAGAATGACAGATTTATTCCGCGCGAACGCGGTGGCACACGGGCAGGCCAGTGCGGGGTTCGTCGGGGCGGGTCAAGTGGCCTGCGCGCGTGCCAACCGCGGTCTTACCGGAAAAACGCAAGTCTCTGCTCGGATGTAAATAGAGAATGCTCATTTTTTAGTAGGATAGTTCATACTAATTCAATGTATAGTATCCCACTGACCATGACGTTAAATTATGGTAAAAAAAAATCCCATGGGCATGCATGGGATTTTTTTTGCTTATGGTTCTTTTTTTTAAATAAAATCTTTCTTTTGAGCGCTTACTTTGATAAAAAGCTTCATCAAAAACAATTTCTATTGGATACAAATTCCACGCTGCCATGATAGTACTTACTAATTCCATACTGCCATGTCATTATTCAGACTAGTAAATAGTAATCTGTGGCGCACATTATATTACCGCACTAGTGCGGTAATATAAAGTAAAAAGCACTCTTCCATAATACACTGCATTATGAACCTAAAGCGGTTCAATAAGAGTCACTTTACGAGCAAGTGTGTTGAAAAATTAATTTCTCGACTTTTTTTAACAGGAAACATTTACAAAAATCGATCAGTTCTGTTTGCCCTGAATTTCGCTCGCGCTTATTTCGGTATCCATAGACAAAATAATGTGACAGGGTTTTCGTAAATGTCACTAACAATGCAGGTTTCTCTAATTGAATTCTGCCATTCCAACGCTAGGATCGCTAAATGAATTAAGGCGGTACCCTGAGCAAAACGCCATTTTTTGGTAGTTTTTAGGAGCTATATACTTGTTATTTAAAAAGAAATATCAAATAATAAAAATACATAAAATTTCTACATAATCTTAATTCCAAAATTGTTCATTTTTTTTTTTAAAGGATTTATTATGTTTCTTTCCTTCCAACGAAACCATAAAAATGAGAAATAGTCTTTATTATCTTACATCTCCTCGTAAAGTAAACATTATTTAATTTTGCTACTAACACTAATGGATAGACAATTTAATAATGAACATTTTGTAACCATTTTTTTTTTCAATAGACCAGTATTTGATTTTATAAAGATTTTATCCTAAAATTTGGGCGTATTCACTACTGTAACTTACCGGGATTCCGTCTACAAAGAGGGAACGAATTTATTTTGCTCAGGGTACCGCCTTAAAGTGGAAACCCTGATACGTGTATAGGTAACGGATAGCTGCCAACCCGGACGCGTCCCAAACACCTAACGAAACATAATAGGGCCTTTTTCTGTTAAATCTATGGACCTAGATCAGAAGGTTCGCTAACTCATATTTGGATAAATATCTCAAATCTCAATATTGTATTTGATTTCTGCGCGGATGAAGTCCTAAGTTAATCTCGGGTTTATGTTCATAACTTGATAAGTTATCGTTGTGCTGGGAATTCGTTCAGATCACATGATACGTTTAGAGGGGAGGGGTAAGCGGTAAAAATACTTGCAAAAGCTTCTACAACTTCTTTGCCGACGTAGTATTTAAAACATAATTGTAATAGGATCTAGTTTTTTTCCTGTAATTGAAATATGATCTGTATAATAATCCTCTTTGTCGGTAGCTACGACCCAGTAGCTGCGACCTGCGATTAAGCCTTCTTTATTAAAATGCTTTGTTTCAAGTTTTTTATAGGAACTGAATTTATATTGCTATTACATAAGACATCAGCTTATAAATGACTTTTTTATGGTTCCGTAGTCAACAAGGAACCCTTAAAGTTTCGCCATGTCCGTCTGTCTGTCTGTCTGGCTATCTGTCCGCGGGTTAGCTCAGAGACTTAGTACTAGCAAGCTTATGGGTATGTATGTTACTTATAAATCAAGCCGACAAAGTGGTAAAATAAAAGCATGAAAAGAAAAGAAAAAAAGTGTACCTCCCCATTCATTGTATCTAGATTTTGGAGACAGATGTAACTCAGGGACTTTCTCAATAGATATTTAATAGTAGACTATTCATTAATTCTTCAAGGACTTTCTAATTAAACTACAATAGTTTTTGGTCCGCGCGCGGCCCGACCGCGGTCATACAGGTAAGGGGATAAAGCAGTGTCCTACCTCGAATTGCTTAGCATGATCCTCCGTTATGCCGAAAATACTGCAGCATTAATTTTGAAATAAATATATGTTAAACTTGAGGATTGATGCTAGGTCCTATGTTTGGCAAAATCACGATTACATAACATTTACTCGATAGGAAAAAAAAAACCAAAGTTACCTCTAAAATGAACTAAACCGCTGGTATACAAAAAATACTTCAAATTAGATCATGAAACTTTGCATAATAACTGAACTAACTATAAAGCAGGTATTATGTTCTTTTTTTTTTAATTACAATTTTTTTTCCGTAAAAAGCAATTAACCTAAACTATTCGAGGCTTGAGAGCCGCCAGCGCCCCACTTTGTCTCGCTCTCATTCAGACCGCGAGCAGTATGGTGCGAGCGAGATAAAATTTGAGGGTAGGGCCTTAATGTTACGGGCGCTATTTTGAATCCCGAACGTACTTACCGAAGGATTCTAGGGCTCCCGAGCAACAGCGATAGCTCTTAGTTCACTCAGAGCTTCATCGCTGCTCTGATCGATTCGTGTGGCGCGTATGGCGTTAGAATGTTGAATTTGGGCGTCAGATTTACGATATTATTAAAGTATTGTTTTTAAAATTGTGTGAGTTAAAATAAAATCGTGTATGAAACTGCATATAACTAGTTATTCTTCGGTTATTTAAGTTTCATGAACTATTAATCCGAAAATCGAATTGATTTATTACCTCGCAAGTCGCAATATGTGCGAAAAGTAGAGTATTCTCCTTGGGGATAAAGGTGGCCTCGTCTTGGCCGAGCTTGTATACCTCGCTGCACTCAGGATTCTAGCTTTAACTCCCTCGCGTCGCTCAGGAGCCTCCGTTGCGTTTGGGATTGAAAATAGCGCCCTAGTTTATCCCCTTAGTGAATAATCTACAAATTTTTGCCAATGTAGTTTTTGTACGTTGCACTTGCACGTTGCGTCGATTGACACTGTAGTCAGTGTAGTCAGTCTGTAGTTACATTTTAGGTATTAAAAAAAGTTTCAGCTCGGCTATGATGCATTTTTCAGTCAGTTGCAGATGCACATAAGCACAGAATCGATTATATCAGTAATAAAACATGAGTGGCTGCTAGATAACTAATAACTAGTGTACATATGCATATCCTCGGGGAGAGGGGCTCCGTTAACAGGCAGGATAGGGTTCGACAAATCAAGAATATTGTTTGATTGCCTCTCGACTAGGTCGCAGGGCTGAACTGTGAGCTGATGTTAAATTAGAAATGACAAGTAAAAATGTTCGAATGGGCAATTAGGTAAATAGTTCGGCAGTTCGTAGGTTAGAACTGCGGCCAAACACGCGCGATCCGAATCGATCGCAATACTAAGCCAGGGCACCCCGAAAAAATGGGTTAGTTTAGGATAGCTTAGAACTGTGAACAACCGCGCGCGAGCCAAGCGAGAGGTGCCGCGAGTGAGCGATACAACTTCCAAATTAGATTTCTTACGGGAATTTCCGATTTGTTAACTGCCTACATGTTACTGCCCGTTCAGTCACGTGACTATTTGATATTTATTCAATAACACATTTAAAAATTTGTTATCAACTCATTTTTATTTAGTTTGCTGCTCAGTTTTTACTGCAGAACTTGTCAACAAACATGCATTTTGTCATTTTTAATTTACCAAAATTACAGTAAACAACTGGCGCTTTAAATCAGTGGTCTAATCAAATAAGGGGAAAAAAATCAATAACAGGGTCTTGGTTCTTGACCCAGGTGTGACATAAAGCACTGCTACTAACTGGCGCCTACAGTAAATCCTGAACAGTGCCAAATATGTCTTGCTTAAGCGCATACCTCTCGTACGGGTCGTACCACACGAACATATTAATACCTAAGTACATGTTTTATGACATCAACATCACATGGATATTATAACTATCAATAACAAATAATTTTTTATCGGTATATTCGTATTTTTCCTAAAGCACGACATGCATATCCACATCCGTTCTATTGCCGCATCTACTTACCAGTTACTTCATCTCCGTTCAGATTCAAACAAACCTCACCGAAGAGAAAGCTGGCTTGTATTTCGGTAGAATCAGTTAAAGCAAAAAGGCCTGCAGACGGGTCTTGCTTTATAATCAAATGGAAATGCCAAAAAAATCAAAACAATAATCTAATTAGGTTTTATCTTGTGACATTGATTTTTAGCAAATATTATGCGTACCTATTGGGCGTTAACGGCATTCAAAGGGGCGAAGGGTGACACCCCTGATGCTTAGCAACTGTTGCTCTCAGTTAAAGGTCGTTGATTTATGTCTTACCACTAGCACCACTAGCTCGGTAGGTACTCAATTCATAAGTATGAGATAGGTAGAATAGGTGCTAGAAAAAGTAAAACCAACATGTTCGAAGTGTAAGTGTACCTTATTGATTACTAGGAACCCTACAATGGACTCGATCATTTCCTATATCGAATACAACTCTAAAGTTCCTACACATTAATGTTGCCATTATAATACATGTAATTTTAGATGTTGTTAACAAAGATCAGGGAAAATGAAGAAGTAAGCAAGAGTAGATAAAATCTATAGAGTGATGCAACGGATATCCGGTCAGACATCTGATTTGAATGAGCCCATGTAGGTGAGGCACGAACAATCCGGCAGATCGGCGGCAGATTCGTGTGGTTTCGGGCATAGTCGTGGTCGTTCGTGACTTCATGAGTAAAGGATGAGAGTAGCAAAATAAGGCCGGATACCCAGATAGTTGATAGATACCAATCACAATTCCAATAAAGGGACAACTAATGCAAATATTAATCACGAATGAATTCATTTTTTGTTTTTTAATTAGTGCAATATTCTTCTATAGAAAGAAAGAAAAACTACTTGAATGAGACTGAACCCTACCTACCTATTTGCATGGCAGGGCAGTTGTTGTGCAGGGCAAGTCAAGGTGACAGTTAACAGTTGGACTTGTGCGGCTTGTGCGGTGTGCCACACATGGTTCATAATCGCTTGACAGTTTACTCTTCGTCCAACATTGACCTTCTGCAAGAGTGGTGTATGGTTTAATAACCCCAATGAATAGGTACTTATCTTAAAATTTTATTAAATTTAGTAAATACCTACTTGTTTTGCCTACTGTTCTAAATCTGTGTTTCCGATACCTTACTTACGTGATACAGTGCAGGACTCGTGTATGACGCGTGCATTGAACAACTAAAAAGCTGATGTTTTTATGCATTATGCAGTTCTCATAATTCACTCGCAAACAAATAAAGGGTTCAACGTGTTTACGAGATGCATCGCCGAGAAAGCAGAAAGTCGCCCGCCGTAAGGGAAGGGGGTGAGAGGTGGCCGTCGGCACGTGTTCGGCGCGTGGACTTGCTCGACAAATGAATCAACGGAGCACCTGCCCTGCTATGACTCTGATGATCACTTTCTTTGTATTTTTTGTCTTTTTATTACCAAAGCCTCAGCATCTAATCTTTCCACGTAGGACCAACCAAGAGTTATAAAATTCTAATACTTCAATAGGTATATCTAAAACAGAGAGGCAGCCGCAAAGTTAATATTCACTCAAACACATTCAAGGTCTTCTTACGGCCTTGATTTAATCCGGAATG
This sequence comes from Lithophane leautieri, assembly GCA_949152455.1. Classification (NCBI taxonomy): domain Eukaryota; kingdom Metazoa; phylum Arthropoda; class Insecta; order Lepidoptera; family Noctuidae; genus Lithophane; species Lithophane leautieri. The sequence goes on along the minus strand of OX424458.1, from coordinate 13,283,856 downwards.
ACGATGTAATAATAATATTAAAAATAGTTCTCGTAGGCTTGCTTGCGAAACACGGCACATAGTCGCTATTTTTTTTTTTTAGGTAGTTACTGAATTACCCTAACCTTTTGCCCTATTTTGTCCCAGGTTGGTCAACTTATCTTTAATCGAATATATAATAACGGTAGGTAAATTTTTATTTCCACCCTACGTAGGTAAGAGTATAAACGCTATTTAAAATAATTATATTATATATATATATATATATATTTATATATATAAATTGTAGTAACGTTAGCCGTTGATTTTGTTTTGCTAAGTTTAAAATTTAAATAATTACTAGTCATATTAAAGGTATTTTTTTCATTTCTGACAAATATTTACATTCCTTAAAAATTTGACTTAACGTACTGACTATCTTGCACGCGATACATCGCTTTATAGCATTGCCAAACGGGAGCGTTCCAGACGGGAGCAACCCAGTTTGACATTCACATGGGACCCCCTGCTTAGTTGTAGAATCGGAAGGGCTTTGTAAAAACGCAGGAAAGCTAACGCGAGATGACCGCGAACATGTAATTTGTACGGAATAACAATAATGAATACGTTCAAGAAGACTAAAATAATGTCTGTCTGCGCCGAATTTTGCGGATATTGTCCCATGATTCTGTAACGTCATAATGACTAATGAGACAGTCTCACACAATAAACTAAACCTAACTTCTATTTCAATGTTTTAAATAAAACATGGCAAAAGAAAAAGTATTAAATAAAAATATTACTTACTGAAGTTCAATGTTTCAATAAAATAGTTCAAAATTACAAAGCCGTCATCGTCTCCTCACTACGCACCATATCAGAATCTGCGGTAGCACGTATCTTCTTATTTGTTTAATTAAATCTATGGATGTTGCAGAAAATACTTAAATACGAGCAATGATAATGAAGTGCACAATATAGTCACAGTATAATATAGTAAAAGTATAATATCTCGGCAGTGACCTTGAAATAATTCCCTACGGCCGCTTGGTAGATAAACCGTCCGTATCCGTGCGTAACAGCCGCGCACTCGTTACTGTTGCGTACTGATATGCACTGAGATTTCTAAGTGCGTCAATTCGGCTGATTTCTATGAAGATATAATACTGTTATTTTTTCATACTGTGATATAGTTTTTAAAACGGGGCACCTGAAGCGCTAGCCACAACTTGGTTCGAGTGCGGGCGCGCCGTCTCAGGTGTCTGCAAACGTTCGCGCTCATGATCTGCTTGTGTTACCAAGTAAATTATCCGTACAATGCTTCCTATAAGTAATTAGTCATCATCATCGAATAGCTTCGAGGTACTCAACCATGTTGTTAGTCTAGCATATTTTGATGTTACACTGTCACACGTCGCGAGCCCAGGAAAATTAAATTAAATTACTTACCTATGGCAAATCTGCGTAAATAAATCCCAGTGAAGATTTATCACATAATTATCTTTATTTTGGCTTTAAAAATACAATCATACAGTGTGAAAAGTTCATTACGATTTACCTACGATATTTTTTTTGTGCAGAGTTTAATAAGGTAAACTGGTGGTAGGTAATATAATTATTTATCATAGTAGGTATGTTATTTATATATAAAATAAAGCAAAACTGTTGTTTTGGGGACCTTTTTACTGCCGAAATGAAGATATTCCCACTATGCCCCAGTGAAAAATTATCACTTGGTTTTTTTTTCTCAAAGCTAAAGTTCAAAAAAAGACAGCAGCCGTGTGCCACGAACAATTTGGAGCCACTTTTGACCCCTCAATATCTCAAAATCTATTTAACTTATATACCTACATAAAATTTACTTTATTTATTACTAGCTTCGCCCCGCGGTTTCACCCGCGTTAGTCTCGATCCCGTGGGAATATCGGGATAAAAAGTATCCTATGTGTTAATCCAGGTTATAAACTATCTGTTTGCCAAATTTCATGCAAATCCATTCAGCCATTTTTGCGTGATTGAGTAACAAACATCCAAACACACAAATACACAAACACACAAACTTTCACATTTATAATATTAGTAGGATTAGTAGGATTAGTAGGATTAGTAGGATAACCCCTTAGATTAACTAAACCCCCAAATTTCATAAATACAGCTCAAACGGTTGTTGAGATAAATCGGCATTTTTATCACTGACTGACTTACCTACATCAAAAACCTAACCCACTTCCAGATGACCTAGAAAGTTGAAATTTGGTATCCAGCCCGGTACTTGAGTGTATACAAAGGAAAAAATCAGAAAACCGATTTTTTTTACGGTTTGAAATATTTTCCGAATAATCATCATACCTAGCGCCTTAGAAAATTTTCATAGCAAAAACTTTTTCTTTCGCAGGATAAATGATAAATGATAAATGATTTTTATTTCTGTAAGTAGGTTTGTACAAACACTTTTACACGTCAATCACATTTTTAAAACTAGATGAGGTCGGCGTTTCCTATCTGACTACTCTGAGAAGAAAGGCCGAAACAAACTCAGAGGTCACAGTCTCTTTTAAAGTCCAGACATAATCTTGGTCAGATCATGTGAAGACCATGTAGATTGGTGTCTGAAATGGACTTTTGAGGAAAGAACCACACAGATTGAGTGGACCTGTCCAGTCAGTGCAAGCATTTGTCAATAATCGTGCAGCTCAACTCCAATTTTAAGGAGCTCAACGATTTGACGAACAGTACCAAAGAAAGGACATTTGGTTAGGCCGCATAAATTGCTCAAACTGCCAGACCATGATTAATTAAAACTAAGGAAAAATTAATACTAAAAAAGAAAAGAAACAAAGATCCACATAGTCTTCACATTCACAATAATTAAAATAATATAATACTTTACAAAGTAAACATTCATGTCACTGTATAAGATAATAATAAAATAAAAAGTCACTAAAAATAACAGAATTCGATAAGTTAAAAAATAACAAAATTGGAGAAATTGGAGCAGCTCAATCCCAAGCCTTTTTGTCCTCAATGTAATCTTTAATGGTATAATACGCTTTTTGGCACAACTTACGTTTAATTGAATTTAATTAAATTAATTGAATTTAAGGAGAATTGGTTTCATGATGAAAGGTCGCTTTCATCGTTTTGTATACCAGATTATTTAAAAAACTTAGACAACCAATAATTAATAATAATTGTTAATCATTGGCTGTGTCACGAAAATTTAAGGGTTTGGAAATATAGTGATAGTCCGTATCTTGAGGTGACATTTAGGCTTCCTGTACATGAGGCCGGAACCGCACCAGCGCCGGACCACAAGATGAAAAAAATTCAGAACATCTCAGAATGAAACTGAAAAATGTACGCGGCGTCGCGCCCCGCCGCTGCGCCTCCCGCACCGTTGCGGTGCCAGTGCATATCGCCCTTGCGCCATGGGCGATATTCATTCGTATATACAAGCATGCGGTCTGGCACCGCGCGCCAGTGCGACTGCGGCGTTGTGGACACGAAATCTTAATAGCTATCCACTCGATCAAAACTAATTAGGTACTACTTGGTTTGGAACGCAGAGTTTGAGTTAACCAGTGTACTCATTCGACAGCGTATGCTAATGACGCGATTTTCTGAATCGCGGTGTTAAGATTTTCCACAGGATCGTGACGCAGTATGTCCCCGTGGAAAAAATTCCACTAGGGCGAAGCAGCAGGCTAAAGCTAGTAGCCCATATAAAAAATAAAAATAAATCCTACTTGTACCGATACGTTAAGTATTGTTTTCGTGTGTCAAAGCCGATAGTGAGTTCAAAATGTAAATCCAAAATAGCGGCTGCGAAGAATTTCAAATTTTTCGTCATGGGTGTCGTTATCAAAGTCTAATTGTGCTACGAAAGAAATACATTCTTACACAATCTTGCTACTTATATTTGAAAATAGATTTTACAGATCACTTTTAGTTGACGAATAATAATAATTTCTTGCAAAAAGTGGTGATATCCAATCAAAAACATAAATGTGAAATGGGAGCCAAATTCAATATTGTGGTTATCGACTTCGCCGACAAAAGAATTGAGATCTAAATGGGTGCCAAGTTCTATAGATAATCCTGAAATGTATAAAGAACATACCTACAACATTCTAAAATAAATTTTAAACGAAATTTCTTGTTTTTTCTGCTATAACAATGTGTTTGCTATTTAAAAATATAACTTCATTGAATAGTCGAATTATTAACACAAAGCAATTAGGATGAATTGAAGCTGAAAGTTTTACTTGGCTAGTTTTTACATAGACATTGTTATATTTAGCTAATCAACTTATTTTCTTTATGTTTGATAATTTCTATGTCTATAGTATCGCGCTGCAAAAGAACTAAAACATACAGGGCAATCAATGGCAGTCTTTACTGTGCAAGTAGAGTAGAAGTTAACAATAAAAGCAGTTTGATGACTCATTGGTAGGTCATCTGAGGGGCAATTCCCGTATTTTTAATGAATGTTCGCATTCGCATCTCATTCGCAATCTGTCAGAAACACTATCAATTTACCAACATTTTTGACAAGTTTGACAGATTGCGACTGGAATTTGAACGTTTTTTAAGTACGAGAATTGGCCTTCTGTTATCGTTTGTTATTCTACTGTCAGCAATATTAACGCACACGGTATCTCTTCTTTATGCATAGGTCAAATGGCTGATTGATAAAATAAGTATGTTTTTTAAACGTTTTCCACGGGCAGCATAATTAACCAGATAAATTAAAACAAGAAAACCCCTTTTTGAAACCCATATGAATTCTTCATATTATAAATATAAATTTAAAGTCTTTACAAAACGACGATTTACTGATTCTGGGGTCGTTTCATTTGATAATGCTGATCAAGTGTTTGAAAGAAGATCATCAGATTATGAGCGTTTGCGCACTGCATCCGATCGGTGTCCGAGAAATGACTGTCCGTAGTAGCTCTAGTACTATTTTGTATGAGGGGTGGTGCACTAGATCCGAATTTCAGCCGACCGAATCTAGAAATTTTTGTGACTTTTACGTTTTGTTCGGGCCGTCATTTCTCCGAATCGGATTAGCAGCAGTGCGCAAACGCTCTGTCTGATATTCTTTTTTCATTTTTCAAACACACGCAACGTATCTGTGTACAGCAGTATGACGTTACGATTTAACTGATCTTTAAATTAATTGAAGTAAGTAGTCTAGACGTTCATTTCCTTCTCGCGTTCGTTAGACTCTGTAAGTAGTAGGTATACCTATGTATCATAGAACACAGCTAACTCTAGTTTTTTGTTTTCATAAATAAACACTGCATGCGTACCAGGGATGTTGCGGATGCCGATTTTTTTCACATCCGAGGATGCGAATATTTGAAGGCCAACCGCGGATGCGGATGCGGTTGTTAAGATATTTTTTCCAAATGTCACTTTGCGCCGGTCGGCGGTGGCATTGTAAATTCACTTTATAAATAACTATCAGCTGTAGAAATCTCGCGTAAGCGTAACACACAATGCTCACTGTATATTCACAATTTCACAATAACACTCGAAAACTGAAATGTACAACAAGCGCAACTAAACACGTTATGCCTAATTTATGAGAAACAAATGATACACAATAACAAACGCGTCAGATATTTTCACCGACCGAAATCTTCGCTCTTATTGATCAACGAGCACGTCCGTACGGAACACGTCAGTCGCCGGCCCCGCCTATTTTCTTTTTTGTCGCGACCTGCACGCTTATCATGACCGCCATAGAAACGGGTTTTGTCGATGGAAAAGGCGACAAAATGACAGGTTGTGATTGTTTGTCTGTCATTTTGTCTATTCTTCCATCGACAAAATCCGTTTCTACGGTGGTCATGCTACCCGTGCTACATCCGCAGGAACATCCGCATTAATTGATGCGGATGTGGATGCAGAGGTCCAAATCGATGCGGAAGCTTCGAATGTAGCAACGCAAATGTAGTACGCAATTAGATAGCTGTACTTCACTACATAATTATATAACAAATTCCTCCGCCGCGTCTGTCTGTTCGCGATAAACTCAAAAACGACTGCACCGATTTTCATACTGTTTTCACAAATGGATAGAGTAAATCTCGAGTAAGGTTTTAGTACCTATATAATAACCGAAATCCGCACGGGCGAAGCCGCGGGCATCAGCTAGAGTATAATATAAAGTTTATCAATTATTTCTCCGCTTCTTTTTGTTTTATTTTCCATTACATTTTCTTGTAAATTATGTTAATAGGTTAGATATTCAGTACCTAACAATGAACATGAGAAAACATACTAAATAAAAAGATTGCTCTTCAACGTCACCTTCATTCATCTTCATCGTTATCTACTTACGTCAACTCCGACTTCTGCGCCACGGTGCGTCGCGATCGCCGTCACCGTTGCCTTCCAAGCCCGAACGCTTATGCCAGGAATAAATCCTATTCGAATCGGTTTTCTTCTATACCGTAGGGGTTGATAAAACTCACTGTAAGGTTCAGGTTGTAGGCAAAAACTATATAGAGAACATCTTTTGTTCGAATTAGAAATATGTAGTTTAATTAGTGGTTAGGATAATATATTAAGCATAATTTTAATAGTTTGTTAGTTAATTTAGTAGTTAAGGGTCAGTTCACGCCCAGATGCGACGCGCTCTTTTTTATGATCCGATACATTATCGAATTTATTTACTACGCGATAAGGTACACGCGCTACCCAGCACCGCGCCTCAACGTACTTTGACACGTGTCAACCCTCGCACTGAAAGGAGACCATTAACGTTTCATACAACGTCGGGCCCAAAACCTGAAGTGCCAGCGAAAACAAATTGTGTTACGGGTCGAGGAAGTCCTCCTAATCATTTTATACTATGGCGCCGAATCTCTAAGAAGAAACCTTTAGCTGTTTTTTATTTAAAGTTGAAAAATCTAGTTACCTTGATGATATTTCGTGATTTCGTGTCTGGGAGCTAGATTTTTCAACTTTGAAAAACAGCTGAAGGAATTCGGGCATAGAGATTCGGCGCCATAGTAAAAAATGATTAGGAGGACTTCCTCGACCCGTAACACAATTTTTTTCGCTGGCCGGCTTACTTTGGATTTTGGGCCCAATACGAATGGTCTCCTTTACCTTTTCGTGATGAAAAAAAGATCGTTATTGTTAAAACTTGCGCGCAGCGTCGCGTCGGTTCACGTCGCGGGAATTTATCCAGTATATAGTATTTTAATCGTATTACTTAATAAATAAGCACACATTAGTGGTCATTTATAACAATATTACACAAATATTTAAATTGTAACAATACATATATAAAAATGTTAATAATTAAAACTAATTATAGGTAATTATTACTTAAATATTGGTTTGGCTTTTTGACATAAGTAAAAACCATTTAGATATACTTACCTACCACCCTTTATGAAAAGGAGATGAGCACTCTAACCCCTCGACCTGAGGTCTCGACTACTGTTATTGAAACGGATAGTTTCTTGGCCGGATACCGGATATTCAGCTATGCTATAAGCCGGACATCCGGCTGAACATAGCCTAATCTGAGCGAACCCGCGGAGTTGCGGTTTCTGGTGGATTCGGGTATCTTTGATTATTGGATTTCTTAGGAACTGCGAGCACTTTTTATACTGGTAATTTAATTTGTAATTTGCAAGATAAACTGTGAAAAATATTATTATCTTCGGTAAAGAATTTGGGTTTTATTTGTCTTTATTTATATGAAAAAGTGAGTTACAGAACATAACCAGAATAAAAGCTAGTACTAGTAGCAGTTTTAATTAATGCGCTTGAAAAGCTTGGCGTAGGCGCACTCATATATATACGAAATAATTATATAAGACACGCACCACGCCCGACCTGCGTCAAGTGTTCTGTGTGTTGACATCCATAATACAAGTAATTCCTTGAATTACAATTTATTATGCCCTACGTACTCCCGCGCCCGACCCGCTCCCGTCCCGCTCCGCGCCCGACTCGCGTACTCGTTCTGTGTGATGACATCCATATAATTCCTTAAATTACAATTTATTATGCCCTACGTACTCCCGCGCCCGACCCGCTCCCGTCCCGCTCCGCGCCCGATGATCCGCGCACGCGTTCTATTTGTTGACACCATGTAATTCCTTGAATTACAATTTATTATGCTCGCCGTACTCCCGCGCCCGACCCGCTCCCGACACGCTCGCGTCTTGTGTGTTTTGAGCTTTAGTCACAGATTGTGGTTTAGTGAACAATTTAAACTGCTGTCTACTAGGTCAATTGAATTAATTCAGGTCTCAGATATAGCGTAGAGGCTGACACAGACAGGCGCGACGCGGCAGTGCGACTATACAAAAATTTTGGAACACGCTTTGTATTATCTCGACCGAAAAAGATTACGGTTTAGAGCTAGGGTGATTGGGTGCCATATTTTTTTGTCTTTAGTTCTCTACCCAAATATAGAGGTCCCGTTAGTCTTTAGTCTATGCTTTAGTGTGCAGCGATTTTTTAAAGTACGCCAATCCTATCATTGTTTACTGAGATGATTATTGTATATCATTTCATCATCATTATTTCAGTAGTTTTCATTACGTCTGTCCGTCCGTCTGTCACCAGGCTATATCTCATGAGCCGTGATAGACAGTTGAAATTTTCACAGATGATGTATTTCTGTTGCCGCTAGAACAACAATTACTAAAAAACTGAATAAAATAAATATTTAAGGGGGCTCCCATAAAACAAACGTGATTTTATGCCGTTTTTATAGATAATTGGTACGGAATTCTTCGTGCGCCAGTCCGACTCCCACTTGGGCGGTTTTATATGAAATGGACACAACCAATAGGTATTTACCGGCCAAGTCCATCTTGCCTGTACCGTCCACAGGCATCCACAAACAGTCACTTCACCTTACGACTGTATCGATACTGCATACTATATAGTCTGTACCTATGAGTTCAACATCGCAATCGCGACTGAATCGCTGCAAAGTCTCCGTAGGCGGCCGCCCCCTAAGCCAGATATTGAGTATTTTAAATTTTTTGAATAATATTTTAAATATTCCTGCTGTATAGGTACTCCTTAGTAACTAGTAATAACTTAACTAACACAAAGAGGCGGGGTGGGTGCACATGCAGTGTTAGTGTTGGGGCGAGGGGTGTGGCCGGCGTGCCATTGGCCCGGCTCGCTGATTCTTGCATAACGTGCAAGGGTTGTTACCGCTATAGATAAGTGATAACAGGGATCATCAAGCTCGAGCGGAGCGTTGATGCTCAAATCCAAACAACTACTATTTGTGAAATATTCCCTAAAATATTTAAAAGTGCAGTACTTACCTACTTAAAAATACATCTGAAAGGGTGAGAATGGTAGGATTTCAGGGGCCAAAATAATTAAAAAAAAAAAAAAATGTGTTGTGAAACTTCTTTCTTTAGGTATACATGACGAGTAGATATTATTTTGATGTTACGATGACATTCCGCTTATATCGATAACGATTTGAATAAACCGAAACTTTTATTTATCATTTTTCAGGTATTACAAGCGGAATGTCATCGTTACTCGTAAGTGACCACCGATCAAAATTATATCTACTCGCCATCTATATAGAAAGAAATTATACCTCATAAAGTTTTTTTTTTAAATATTTTGGCTCTTGAAATCCTACCACTCTCACTTTCTTTACGGCCCACTCCCTCTCACAGAGAGGAGGCCTGTGTCACAACTCATAAGTCACAACAGTGGGAACATTATAGGCTGATTATGCTTGCACATGTTGATGTTATGACTAGCACTTCGCCTGCGACTCCGTCTGCGGATTCTTTCTTCGTTCTCGTTCGTGGATTTTGTACTTTACCCTACGAAATTCAACACCCCCTTTTTTACTTCTTTTACATCCATGGAAGTACTTAACTATATTCAAATAATGTACATGACTAGTATACGTATGCTTGGTCTTCTTAGTAAGTTCACGCAATAGTGCAACGTGCGGAGAGTAAAAGCTCCTCCCACAAACAGGCGCGATATTGTGCCATTTTGCACGAGCCTTCATGCATCAACTCGTCCCACATGCCTACGGCTCAATTAGGACGAGTTGATGAATTACTCCATAAGGGGTTAGAAGCAGTCTCAGCAGTCCTTGCGGAATCTGTTGGGCTGTTTCCGCTTCTCCTATGCGTTTTGAGATGTTTGAAGTCTCGGAGAGTTATAAAGAGAACAGGTTCTAAAACGATTTCAAAAGATCAAAGGACAAAAACTAAAATCTAAAGTAGGCGGCTTCTGACGCATCGCCCTTGGGGCACATTCGCAGCCGCTCGACGAAAATCCTATCCAAAATGTGTAGTTAAAGACAATTCATTGGAGCATCAAATTGTAATATCGTAGTTAATGTATGCACAAAATCAACAGGTTGAATGGCTCTCGAACATTGCGAGTTCTAAGTTGAGTAACTCTTTTATGGCGGGATACCTAAAGAAAAGTAGGTACAATAACCCGGCCGATGGATAGACAAAAAAGCGGGGGGATGTTTGCGCGCAAGGTCGGGTAGTTCCTTTCGTATATTGTGAGTTTTAATTTTTTTTACTTTTGGCTTGAGTAGCTTACCTCTTGTATATTATCGCTCACTTCCACATTTACTCTCCTTTCCACATCTGCGCCAATTTTACCATCTCTTGTACACACCGTCCCCTTGCCCTTCTTTGCAGTCGGTTTAAAATAGGTAGGATCCCTGAAAACTACCACTAGGTAGGTAGGGTGCTTAGCTTTTGAGTAAACTTCGTCCTTGGATTTTCTGTGACTACACGAGGATAGTTGTCCACCGAGATGAAGGCGTAAAAAACTTCACATCGAAAACGCAGATAATTTTATCACCTACAAATGGATCGAAGCTATTTTTGAAAAATTTGAAATATTAAAGAATTTTTTTCGACATCTTCACTCGCGGCACGGTGGCCGCGAAGCGAGTGGAAAACCTTGGTTGTCGGAATTTTATTGGAAGATACGTGTGTAGGTACGTGTCACAAATTCATTTTTTTTTTCCAGTTATCTTCCTATGTACTTATATTTTTTTGTCAGCCGAACAGTTAATATCCCCAAATATCGCAAACATTTGCGACCTGAGATAGTATTTCATTTAACCCTTCTCGATGGAATAATAATAATCTGACAAAAAGTTTTCTCTGCCCAAAAGTTGATCGTCAATTAATTCATATTTCCAAGGGGTTGGCACTGAAAGCGGATGCCATCTAACGTTCGTAACGTTCACGTGGTATTATTAGTAGTTTTATTTTAAACTTGAAAAAAAAACTTTGTCGTTTATTTGATGTTAAAAATAAATGGTGATTTAACTTGGGTATATTCAAATAAGTATAGTCATCACAAATTCACAACTTATTCTTTGGCAGTTTCATGAATAAAAGCAACGTTTAAAGGTACGACGTAAAATAATTGTCGGGGAGTCGATAAAGTCCAAATATCGATTCACAGACAAGCCACCATCTGGAACTACTAATTTAACCAAAGCGAATGAGTTAAGGAACACCATAGCTAAACGTCGTTTTGATGTCACTAGTTCGACTAGGCCTATGAACATCATTAGAGTTACCTAATGATATTGTACTGCTTGCTGCACCCATACAGTTTTTATAAACTGCAGACCGGGCCATTGTCCGAGTGTCCGTATGCTGTTCGCGCAATCAACCTGATGATGAACCGTGTTACATAAGAAAATCTGATCAATTTTAATAGAGTACTTCGCATTCCACCAAATAACATATAATACTGTTATCCGTTGGCCTAATTCATAAGCCTAGGTAAACCTATATATATATATATATTATTAATTAAACCTGTCTTCATTTGTATCGTTATTTGTACTGTTCTCATTTCATTTTCAAACAGGTGACTCCATAGAAGCTACAGATCCTATCTAAGAAAAAAAAAATGGATAGCAAAGCAATCTTAGCAATCGCCACAAACTGAAATGATATGTTCTAGAAAATTTCCGCCGCGCCCCCATGTAAAAATTTCTTGAACCTGTCAAATTTTAATGTTTTTTATTAACAAAAGACTTTGGTTCTTTGATATGCAACCTATGCAAGATATTTTCACTGTCACTAGTCCACGTTTGCACGAACATCCCGGGGTTCCCGGGATTAAAATGAAATAAATACATTGACCTTCGACCACAAAATTCCGCGTACCCCTATCGTCACTCAGTATGCACATAGACAGAATGGATATAGACGGAATATTTTATTTTTCTAAATGGCATTTTTGGTCATCATCAGCTGAAGTCCACAATATGGATATTCAATATTATACTAGTTCTTTTGGGGCTTCTATATGTCCGAGAGGTTGGATAGGGATACTTACGAATAATTATTGATTCGAATCGAAATACTGCTAACTAGGTACCTACCTACTTATCTGTTGGTACAGTATTCAACTGACACATCAGCTTATACAACCAACCAGTCAGGTTAAGGGATTAAAAGTCACTTTCCCGTCATGATAAATGGTTTTCGATTTTTAAGTTTGGTTTATCTCATTTCCATTTTTTAGATTATGCCGTATGCGTGATCCCTTTGGTGCAAGGTTTATACCGGATAAACTAAATAAAACCGTAATAACCTTAGAAGTCATTGCTTGTAAGATATTTCTCGAAGTATATTTCTCGGTATTAATGTACCTACATATCGGCAAGTATGTGACTGTCGTGGAAGTTGGAGGCTTGAAGGTCAAATTAACGCCCGCGGCCTAAGCAGCTGGTGTAGTCTCGACACAATGGGAACGTCGAGAGTATGTTGTACTTAATGTGTATTTTGGACATGAGGGGTTGTCTCCCCAAACAGACGCGACGCCGGCGCCGCCGGTGCACAGCTGCCGTCGACGTTAGAACAGCGTTAGATCCCCATTGACAACACGCTCTATAATAAAGGTACTACGTCATAAACACCTTAATTTTTTAAATTCTTTTTGCAGACCCTAATTTTAACGTTAGTCGTGTCTTAGCTATGCTATGCCATGAACCATAACTGTACCTACTTAATAAAATAATAATTATCATGTTTTGAGTTAGGTACGACAAAACCAAATGTTAAAAGTTAGACCGAAAATTTTTAGGCTCATATCACTCACTGTAATGACGCCATGGGCACCATGTCGACGTCGGCGTCGTCAGCGGCGACGCCTAACAAAACAATAATAGGTAGGTACCATACAAAATTGTACTAGGTACTTATAACAAGCATATTTGGCTGCCGGCTGCTGTTGCTAAAAAAAGGAGATTCCTTAGCTTCTTTTTGTTTTCTTTTTTTATTTAGCATCTTCGGTTGCGTTTGAAGGTCGCCGGTCGCGGTCACGGCCGGCAACGCGGAGAGATTCAAAAATGGACGTAGGTACATTAAAAAGATGGGCTCATTTTCTTTTAATTACTACATTAGTTTCCACCAGGTGGACGAGCGGGACTCTCATGGATGACGGCGCCGACGTCGTCGCCAATTCGCAATTGCCATGGCAAATGCTTAAATATAGGTACCTACCCTACGCCTTTGCCGACCTGAGTAGGTACCAACCTACAAATTTGCCGCACCTTCACATCTATGGGCACAAGTCATCTTTTTCGCCGCTTTCTAGCACCTAGTGCGCGGGATTTTTTTTTTTCATCCAAACCATCAATAGGTAGTTAGGTACTTACATATGCAATTTTATCTCTTAACTTTCTTGAGCCCGAATGTAATTTATGAAAACTTTTACATAAAAATATATAATTATATTTCATAGACTGAAAAATAGGTTAAAAATAGGTAAAAATAACGTAAATAGGATTTCGCCCTGCACACTATCTACTACACAGTCCATGTACTATCCCATTATTTTCTTAAATAAGCGCCAATAGTAATTTAATTAAATTTAATTAAGTAGGTAGGTAAGTACCTGGTTCAATACTTGGTACCTAGTCTATTTATTTGTATTACCTAAATACCTAGGTACCTATGTAAAAGGCCGAGATCAATACCTAATTTAATAATCCAGATATTTGTACTTAGATTAATTGTTACAGATCAGACAATCATCGACATTTCATACGATAATGATAGAAATTCCTTAACTCCGCGTAACTCCGTTATATAGGCGTCTGTATATGGTACGTCTGTAAGTAAAATAATGATTCATACAATGACGTATATATGTATGTAGAGGTAGGTATAGCGTCGGTTTAGTGCAAGCGTTCTGGATTGAGCTCGTTGTGTTGTGTTTAGTGGGCTCGTTCTCGTCGCTCGTACGCACGCATCGAGTATGCGACGTCCCACCTAAAAAAATCGGTCGATACGTTGTAAATATTTCAAAAATACTTTTCCTTTAAAACATTTTTATTTTTCATATTTGTTCATAAGACAGCCCGGGCGTCACTTTGCTTTTTTATGGATTACCTAATTAATTTATGAGCTGCTGAACGTTTGTTGATTTGATTCGCGTAGTGCAGACACCAGCATCCAGTTGGGTTGGGGCCCAGGCCTTCTGATGTTAGTAACTTTGTGCCTTACCCTCGTGTAAGGGCAGGATAAGCTATTTGAAGGGCGTTTTCTCCTTGGAGCTACGTCTCGTCTACTTGTAATTTTAAGGTGAAGCGGGACACGAGGCGGGCGACGCCTGTACCAGACGAAGTAGGCGGTGTCGGGCGACCGCCCTCCGCGGGCCCCGGCCGAGCGCTGTGGAAAACGCATGAGCGCGGGGCGCCGTCACACGGACCCAGTAACAAATATACTTCACGAACCTGTTATCGCTCTTAGTGATTGACCATCAGTTCCATTTTGTCGATATTAGTTTTAAATTAATTAGAAATGTTTAAATTCAGAAAATACCCTTTCAAACTACCCCATTGCTCTCGTGAGCCGTGCGTGCCATAAGAATGAATGAAAGCTAACACGTTGTGAGCAGCGTATAAGTATATAATACCTATGTAAAATGTTGAAAACCTGTTAGAATCCTTCAAAGTATCCTTCTTAAACCGAAATACGAATGTCTGTCCAGAGCACAGCAGCGCTTCGCTGCAATTGTAATTGTAACGGCGAGTTCTAATTCAACGCATAACGTTGCATTGTAAACACTGTAGCGCTACTATTATGAGATCAGATATCCTTTTTGTTACTGGTTTGTTGCAATTCGTACTCCGGACCGGACAAATGTATATTCCAGAAAATTTGTGAGCATATTGCTTCAATTTACAGTTGCATTTAAGTTCGGCTATTTTAGCACTAAGTTTGGCAGGTTGTGCGTCTCATAATACGTAGTCATAGTGAGGTGCTAAATAATGCATCCAGATATAATTTTTAATTGAGGTTAATTCATTGGAATTATGAGATGAGTACACTAGTGGAGACACGTCATAATAAACTGATCGGAATAAGTAATTATATTAGGAAATGGAAGAACCAGAAGCTGCGAAGCACTACTGGATGGGTCTAAGGGCGAAAGCACTAGGGTAGCCCGCTTTTTTTTTTGCAGTTTGCTGCTTGTTACCAACCTTTGTGGTAGGTAATAAAAAAGTTAGACACACCATCAAGAAGTTAGTCGCGGGTTACAGAAACATCGTATATTTTTTCAGGCAATCGCAATCTCTTTTGATATAGGTAGGTACTTACTTAGTTCTACGCAAATACGGTACTCATAGGTAGTCAAAGAATTAAAATGCCAAAAGCAACAATAAAATTAGACGAGTAATAAGGGCAATAAAGGTGGTGTCGTACACAGCGTGAGTGAAAGTCTAAAATGTTTGATTGTTCATCACAAAAATATTGGTAGGTAATTGGTTGGCTTATATTATTAATTTTTAATACCGCGAAAAAATATCTAGGACGAACGTAAAATGAATAAATCCTAAGCAACACTGGCCGTTGCTACACTCGATATAACTTTAAGATCGATACTTGCGCTTCACTAAGGTGTGGCGTTCTCTCCCCGCGGGCCCCGGCTCAGCCACGCCCAGCGCGCGCATTCTCAAACAAAATCCGCAGAAAATGTTGTGCGAAGAATCGAGTAGAGTCTGCGTCGTTCGTTTCGTTCAGTCACGCACGTCACATCAGTTAGGCAGCTCAGTTGAGTAGTGATCTCGATAGCCGACGAACCGTACGCACGGCGCACACGTGCCACTCGCGCCCATCCCTTCTCCGCCGCACCGCACTCCCGAGCGATTTCGCCGCTCGCTCGGTGACGCCACCGTCCGTCGCTACTCCGCCGACGCCACTTGTGCTCGGTGTCGTTCCGTACGGAGCTTTGCTACATCATACTATATTATGTAATACGAAAATAAACAGCTCAAAGCAACCACGTGTGCGCGCCGGCCGGCTTACATATAAATTCGTAATTTCATCATTTTGATCATCCAATCCGCTCCGAAACATCAGTAAAGTTAATATCAAATAGTGAGTGATAGGTGAAACAAATAAAAAAAACATTCCAATCATATAATCAGTATTTTATAAATCTAAATATTATTATCGTGGCTTAAGATAATCGAATAATAAACAAGTGAAAATGTCTAATTCTGTGGAACAGCAATTTAGCGAGCTTAGTTTGTCACAAGAGGACCATGATCAATATGAACCAGAGGATCATCAAGACCAAAGGTTAGTACCAAACGTGTTAAAGACATAACGTTACAAAGAATTCCTATGTACTTACTCATTGGGCCTTACAAGTAGCAAAGTATGAAAAAAAAAAAATGCGCGAGAATTATTGAATAGATACGCAAAAAAAAAATCGAAGGGGCGCTAAAAATCCTTCAACATGATTATCAACGACATTATTGATACAATCTACCTACAGAGTAGTAACCTAAGCTGCGACGGTTTTGTTTATAATAAAAAATAAATCAACATTAACTTGCACATATGTATTAAATTGATTAGGTACTTGGAGTTTGGAACGCGGTATTTGAAAAGTTTTCTTTTTAATTAAGGAGACCTATCGGTTTCTTGTTGATATATATTTAAATGCTATCTATGAAATGAATAATACAAGGGATAGTCGGCACATAACAAGTCGGTAATTTTCAAGAGGTTACAGCGCCACCTACATATCTTACTGGTTTATCTCCTACACTACGTAATTCTCAAAATATATACCTAAACTAGCGGACCCGGCAGACGTTGTCCTGTCCGAACAGCGCCACCTACCGAGTTCAATTGTATTTTCAAACCATCCAGGGACTCGCTCAGATATACACAAAATTTCATTCAAATCGGTCCAGCCGGTTAGGAGGAGTTAAGGTCGATTCACACGTAACAGTAAAGCCACTGTTCCGACACAGTACCGGCAGTGCAAAATATTCTTTCATAAATTCTCTATGAACGCATCCCCACTTGACAGTGTCAGTGTCCTCTGCCAGTGCCGACACCGGCATGATATTTTACACTGTGCCGGTACTGTGTCGGAACGGTGCCTTCACTGATATATGTGTGAATCAAGCTTTAGGTGACAAACAAACGTCCCTACAGAAGAATTATATAAATTATATAATTTATGTAATAATATAAAGATTATTCAACTGAAGTTTGGTACTGTTAGATGCGTGTGACCGTAGGAGAGCGTGAGCATCCACTGACTGATCCAAGAAAAGACAACGACTTTAAGAAGAATCAATTACGGTTGTAGTAATTGCTTCGGGTCGGCTTTGTTGTTCAACAAAAATAATAATAATACTGGCGAGTCGAATTTGTCGACCCGGACAACACTTGTTCGAAAACGCGCTATGTACGGGGTTCACAGTTCACACTAGGTATTTAGACATAGCTTAGGTAGGTACCTCCCTACTTAAATGTCATACATACTTACTTGTGCTCGCAGAAAGGACTTCGAAACACTTACAATTTTATTATTCAATTACATGAATAGGTACCTACTTTAAGAAGAGTCATTGTTACAAACTTCAAAACTGAATACAAATTTTAAACATGGGGACGGATACCCGTTTGCGAAATAAAAGTCACATAAAAAATTAAGAAAAACCTTTTTAAAAACAAGCTTTTAATGAACTAAACCGTACAAAATAAAACTTACTATAACATCGAACTTTAACATTTTTTTAAAGCTTGAGGGCTATCAGTTATCTCTTATCAGTGTAAGAAGGACGTTTACGCCTCAAGCTTTTATGAAAATGTTAAAGTTCGATGTTTACGTAACCGTGCGTTTGCACTGGCGAAACATTTACGATAAAACATGTTGAAATCTCTATTTTCTGTCATGTTCCATACAATTTTTGACAGGAACTAGAGATTTAAACATGTTTTGTTGTAATGTTTCGCCAGTGCAAACGCACGGTAAGGTTTATTTTGTACGTTGTAGTTCATTAAAAGCTTGTTTTAAAATAGATTTTTACTTAAATTTTATTTTGTACTTTTTAGCAGTAGCATTTGTTTAAATATCTGTTCTATCACCTTCACTTGAAAGGTACTTGTAAAGACAAATCCAACGAATCCAGACACGCCTTTACATAAGTCATGGCGTGAAGTCAACCAAGTTGTACTATCTAAGTCATGTGCAAATTTAATGTCTCTGCTGTTGGCGGCTGAGCAGTTTCCTCGTCTGGAGCCAATCTTGGTTGCAGCAGCCAGGTCATGGTGGACTTTAGAACGGACTATCATTATTAAATGCGTTTAAAATCTATTGCTTGCACTGTTGACCTTTGAGGAGCTCGTGGCTAAGTAATAACAGCCGCACGGGTCAATCTATCAGGTTCAAGCTACGCTTGCCGGGTTTGGTCCGTGGATGGGTGACCATCTTTACATACCGAAACTCCTCCGTGCCTCTAAAAGCACGTTACGCCGTTGGTCCTGGCTGTCATTCATTACCCCGAAAGACTGACAACCAGTCTTACCTAGGGGTATCGTATTACCCAGTTACTGGGTTGTGGAGGTCTTATAGGCAGGCAGTCGTTCCATGTAAAATACTGGTATTGAGCTGCATCCGGTTAGACTGGAAGCCGACCCCAACATAGTTGGGAAAAGGCTAGGCAGATTTACTGTTGACCGTGCCTCGTCCCTCGTCTGGAGCCAATCCTGGGTGCAGCAGCCATGTCATAGTGGGCTATGGAACGGACTATCATAATAAAATGCGTATATAAAATTTGTTGTCTGTGCTCTTGACCGCTGAAGAGATCTCTCGCACGGAGCCAATTTTGGGTTAGCAGACAGGTCATGGTGTTGGAATGCGTCTGTAAAATTTTCTGTCTATTCTATTGAACGTTTAGGAGTTGGAGTCAATCCTGGATGCAGCACTTAGGTCACGGTAGACTTGAGAACGAGCTATCATAATTTAATGAGTACTTATATAAAATTTTGTGTCTGTGCTGTGGTTCACTGAGAAGTTCCCTCTTCTGGAACCAACCCTGCGTGCAGCAGCGCCAGATCATGGTGAGCTTTATAAAGAGCCTATCATTATTTAATGTCTATATAAAATTTTGTCTAAATTTTGTCTGCTGTTGACCGCTGAGGAGTTTCCTCGTTTGGAGCCAACCCTGTGTGCAACAGTCGGATCATGGTGGACTTTAGAACGGACTATTATTATTAAATGCGTATAATTATAAAATGTTTTGCTTGTACTGTTGACGGTTGAGGAGTTCCCTTGTCTGGAGCTAATCCTGGGTGCAGAAGCAACGTCATGGCGGACTTGAGAACGGGCTATCATAAATGAATGCGTATATTAAATTTTGTCTGAGCTGTAGACCACTGAGAAGTTCTCTCTTCTGGAACCAACCCTGAGTAAAGCAGCCAGATCATGGTGAACTTTATAACGGGCTATCATAATGAATGCGTATATAAAATTTCTTGTTTATACTGTTAACCGTTGAGTTCCCCCCGCCTGGATCTGAAGCCAATCCTAGGTGCAGCAGCCAGATCATGGTGGAATTGAGAACAGGCTATCATAATTTAAGCGTGTATAAAATTTCATATTTGTATAAATTTTCATATTTTTTTCGTAATTTAACCGTTGAGGAGTTCCCTCGTCTGGAGCCAATCCAGGGAAACTGAACCAACTTGTAAAATTTCAGCTCCGTAGTATAAGAGGAAGTAGTTTATAAAAATGATCTCCAGTTTAAAAACGTAAAAGACGTTGGTACTGCTACTGTTAGTCCAGAGCCAAACCACGTTTGAAATCCCGAATTGCAGAAAAATTCTTAGTAGTATGTGGTTGGTCGGAAATTTTAGTATAAATTATAAAAGCAAATGAAAAAAATGAAGAGAACACGCCGAAAGTTCCGGAACAGAGGTGGGGGTAGGGAAATAGCTGTTTTGGGGGGGTGAATAATGATTTTTACGCTTTACGGCTAAGCTACACCTATCGGAAGAAGTTAAAAGTAAAAGTTGTTTATAATCAAAATATCTTCAACTTTTGTATTTATGGAGAAAAACGCAAAATACCGATTTTTTATTTCGATGAAAATCACTGAAAATATCCATTTTGTTAAAAACCATAATTTTTTTGAAGCGACATTAATTTTGTAGTTTTTATGATATAAAATTGAAAAAAGGGCGAATTTACAAACCACGCAGTTAGTGAAATTTCGAATTTTTAACAGTGCTCATTTTGTTCTTTGAAACCTCAACTAAACAACGAAATGAAATAAAATTGTATGATTATTTTTTGTTTTAAACGAGAAAATCCAAAAAAATGTGTCGTTTCAAGAGCTGGGACTGAGCAGAGGCAGCGCTACCCTTTCACGCCCGCGGTATCGCGCCTGTTTGTGGGACCCTTAAAGCTTAATATTTCGCAAACGTATCCCAGAATCCAAAAAAGTTAAAAAAAACTCATTTGAACGACCTTTCCAACGACACACCATGGGATAGACGAAAAAAATTTAAATACATCCCAACTTACGTGTAGGTGAGGTACCCATATTTTTTATTATTTTTCATGCTTTTATTTTACCACTTTCTCAGCGTGATTTATAATATGTATACCCATACCAAATTACAGCTTTCTAGTACTAAGATCCTCTGAGCTAAGCCGCGAACAGACACTCGGACATGGCGAAACTACAAGGGTTCCTAGTTGACTACGCAAACTTAAAAATATGAATTATTTGAGGTTCACAAAAAGAGCTTAATCATAATTAGTGTTTGTAGCGATGTCGTAACTCTTTTTATACTAACGCTGCAATGCACAATGTTAGCCAATTTTAGCGCTTTAGTTTGTCGAGTGTCGTGCTATCTATCGGTCGTCGATCAAAAGGTCTGTCATCCTGTCGTTTGTCGAGAAAAGAAACAGTGTCGTCCTAATGTACCTCTAGCTGATGTGCTGTCGCTCCAACTGTTGGTAGATTTGTTCGTTTACTTATTTCTTTGTCGCACTCGCAACTATGATACGGAGTCGCATAACTAGTTTGGCCATATTCTTTCAGTGGGTGACTGTCGACGATGATATGTTATGCGTATGCGCGAACGGATTGCATAAGAAATGAGTATGTTAGAGGAAACTCGGCGCTCTCCACCTGGAAAAAAGCGCTGATAACCGAGAAGTTGTGTGAAAATCGGTTGCCATGTTATGGGCATGAGGCCATGTGATGTGGAGGAATGAGGAACACGTCGCACCGTGGGAAAGTTTTAAATGTGGATTGATATAAAAATAGAGGAAGATTAAAGAAACGATTGATGGTTATATTCTTTTTATCCTAGTTTATAAAACCTTTTAAAACTAGTAACTTTTCTTGAACAGTGTCAAGTTAATCCGAAATTATAGGCATTTGCACGGCCTTGCTAGCGCTCACATCGCCAGTTCTACAAGTTTATTATTATTTATTAAAACTGCCCTTGCAACTTTTTTGCACCTATGTGCATTTATTTTCGTCTATGTATATTATTACATTTATATTCCGGCATATTAAATGAATCCTTGTCAAATTAGTGTACCAAGGTAGGTTTGGTATTTTAAATTTTAAATTCTTAACCTCTTCTTAAAATAAATAAAGTTAGTCGTTTTAAGTTATTATAATATCACAAGCCATACAAAAAGTAGGTACCTAGTAATGGACGCCACTGATAATGCTAACTCATAGCTAAGTCATAGATACTGGTCGGACACAATTAGTCGGCAGTAAAATAACGTAACCTACATAATTAAGGTTCTTAATATTTTTATAAATAAAATAAATAAGGCGGGACAAACAAAAGATACTCCATATTTCAAGATGTCTCGCCTGCGATACCATTATGCAATTAGTGAATAAAGGACGGATATAAAGCGAGGGCCATAGGCGAATCATGAGCAAGTGTAGGATTCTAACCACTGAATCACGACCGTAGGGAGTGATTCATGTGTTAGAATCCTGGGCAACGCGAGTGATTCATGGCCGTCGATATAAATCCTTTTTATTCAAGAGTTGCATACTATACTTTATACCATGACTACGAGAAAAAGAACTTGCAACTTCGAGTATGATGTTATGTCAATGTTGTGCCTTGTTTTTATAGTGCACCGTAGCATAGAATACGTACTCCATAATGTCGATGACTTCTTTTTCTTCGACAACTCATTAAAACAAGTTAGGAAAACAGACTCTAAAAATGTACCAGAAGCTTGATCTTGGAAGTCACGGTTCTAACCTAACCCATTTGATCAGGTTGCCACAAGCGGCGTGACTTTTTTTAAACTAATTTTAAAGGCTCGTGCAGACTAGCAACACTGATAAGTGTTCTACCGTGTAGTTAAACTCAGAAATTGTTTTGTTAAAAGCGCGTCGTCGCTCTAGGCCTTATTAAGACTCTTAAATACTGGTGCGACTTTAACAAAACAATTTCTGAGGAACTTCTACATCATGAAGTAGTCGTGCGTTCGTTCATATCGTCAATCGTTCTAGTATTCAATGATCTGGCCAGACCACATCATGATGTGACCAGTGGTCGATGTTCTATTTCATATGAAATACAACCATTGTATGAAATGGTCGAACCTTCATGAAATGATCAATTGTAAGATCTGACCATGACAGATACACTATTAACATTAGCATGTCGGTGACGCGAACACAAACACAGATCATAATCCTTACCACAAATCGCTCAACACGCCCGAAGACGTCTTCACTTCAAAAAAATCCAAAAAAACACCGAAGCTAATTAAAATATCCTGGAAACCAATAATTTTTCCATTTTTAGGGTTCCGTAGTCAACAAGGAACCCTTATAGTGTTGCCATGTCCGCCTGTATGTCGTTCAAAAATATTAATAGTTTGTAGAAACCATTTTTGCATTCATGGATCCGTTTTGAGTGCTAAGTAATATAACGAAATTAAAAGGAAAACTATTACAGCTAAGTAGGCTCTAGGCTCCACAAGATAACGAATAATAATCGACCAACTTAAATTTGCAGTTGCAAAATCATGTTATCCTATACATTTCGTATAGTTTATCAAAATCATCAACACAAATCGATCAACCTAATATATTATATTTCAAGACTATTTAAAAAAAATCGATCAGAATATCTCTAGATAAACATAGTTATTACTAACTATTATACTATCTGATCTGTGAACCTTACTTACTTTTTCCGTTGCGAATTTCGAAGAGAACAAGTTTTTCAACTACAATGTTAAGTTTGTTCTTGGCATAAATTCGTCCCAACTACGGAACCCTTCATTGTTCGTGGTCCAACACGCACTTGGCCGGTTTTTTACAAAAAAAACACGAATAATCCTACCATCCTACTTCCTACTAATCCTACTATCCTACTTCCTACTATCGTACTAATATTATAAATGTGAAAGTTTGTGTGTTTGGATGGTTGTTACTCAATCACGCAAAAACGGCTCAATGGATTTGGATGAAATTTGGCAAACAGATAGTTTATAACCTGGATTAACACACAGGATACTTTAATCCCGATATTCCTACGGGATCGAGACTTACGCGGGTGAAACCGCGGGGCGCAGCTAGTCAAAAATAAAAACCGGCCAAGTGCGAGTCGGACTCGCGCGTTTCCGTACGTATTATCTATCTAAACGGCAAAAAATCACGATTGTTGTATGGAAGCCCCCTTAAATATTTATTTGTTGATAAAGCCGCAACAGAAATACATCATCTGTAAAAATGTCAACTGTATAATTATCACGGTTCATGAGATACAGCCTGGTGACAGGCGGACGGACAGCGGAGTCTTAATAATAGGGTCCCGTTTTCGTAATCGTAAGAAAAAACAGAATAAAATGTTTTTCTGGCTTGTTGTTTACAATAAAAATATATATGATTTTTTTCAACCCTGCTTCTGTAAATTTTAAAAGAAGGGATTTTCTAAGGCTTGACGATAAATACCAAAGATTTTTTTTCCTGTTTTGCTTTCTACAAACAGGTGAGACGCGACTTTTAGCGCTTAGGTAGCCCGTAACATTAAAATTTTCTTAAGTTTTTTTTTTTCAATTTTCAGGTCAGTATCAGGTTGTATGTTGATCTAAATATGATTTGCGGCCGTAACAAATATGGTTTTATAGAATTATAAACATTAGAATCGCCAATACAACTCTCTTAGGTTCATGTAAGTGTCAAATGTCATGATTTCATGAAATAGTCGTTCAATGCACTTACATGAACTTAGAGAGTTGTACGACAATTCGTGCCAGTATGTAAGAGCCTTAAATATTTTGAAAGATTTTGAATTATTTAAAAAAGATGCACCAAGCCTTGTTGTAGGTTCAAAAAATAAAAATAAAGGTTGTTTTTAATTACTAACTTGTTCCGCGGGTGCGTCACGTTCACACACAATTTTAACTACAAAACCGGCCAAGTGCTTGTCGGACCACGCACATCCGTAGTTGGGATGAATCCCAAGAACAAACGTAACATTGTAGTTAAAAACATGTTGTACATGTTTTTGCAACTGCAAATGTGGTCGATGTCGTAAAGTTGGTCGATTATTACTCGTTAACTTGTAGAGCCTACTTAGCTGTGATAGTTTTGCTTTTAATTTCGTTATAATATAAAAGGTTTAATTTTATGGGTTCCTTTTCCTTGTTGACTACGGAACCCTAAAAAGCACCCTTAGTTACTGCTACTGGCGCTGGCTGTGAAATTGTTTGCAACGATGCGACGCAACGCGCGTCCTAATCAATGTACAGCTAAGCTTTCTAGATACAGTACGGACAGTACCCACCATCTTTGTTTGTGAGGTTAGCTACAGGCCAGATTTTCTCTATTACTTAATATGGATTTAAAAAAAAGAGTGAGTAAGAATAGTTTAGGGCCAAAGAAAAAAAGTTCTTACTTGAATACGAGTTGCATATTGGCCTAGATATTAAGTATAAGTTCTAGATTTAATGTACAATGACTGAGGTTTAGTCTGAACGTAACCTTCAGGTTGTTACCAACCCAATACGTCGAAACGCCAAAAATAACTCAGTCAAGGAAAGGGACCATTGTTGACTACTCCAGAGCAGAGCATAATTTTGTACGATACGATCGCTTAAAATATAGTGTTCTTCAGCCAGCTTAAAAAGCAATGTATGCCGTGTGCATAATATTATGTGCATCACGACGCAGTTGTTGCGGCTGACGTTGCACCTGCCGGCAGGTGGTTCGGCCCTTTCCAGCGCACGTGCCGTTGCCGCGCTCTTCAGATTACCTACCAACTGTTCGTTTTTGTTGATAAATTGATATTCTAATAAATTATTACCGCCCAAGGAGTTTCAAACTTATAAAAAATACCGACCAAGTATAATTATGTCGGACCACGCAAAAGTGAAATAATCGGGATAAATATTTACGCATGCACAGCAGTGGATCCCAAATGGCAGGAAACGACTACGCGGCAAGCCCAGAAAGAGATGGCGGTTGAGCTGGATTCCTTCATAAAGGATATTGGCCCGCAATTGCAGTAGACCGTGAAAAGTGGAATGGGGGAAGGGAGGCCTTTGCCCTGCAGTGGGTAAACCCAGGCTCATAATAAAATAATAATTATTTAATTTTGATTTAAAGTTTGTATTTCATAGTATTTGCAAAGCGCAATGTTATTGGGGTTTTCCATCTGGAACTTCTCAATAGCGCCTGGAGTCTGGATTTGTGCCTGGCCGATGGCAAAAGGCGCTCGCCCCACTGTTACATGGGAGGGGAATATATATGCCCAACAACACTGTGTACTGACGGTATACCTATACCCAAACTTTCAGGGAATGCACGCGTGATATTATGTTTGTTCATAGTGTTTTTCGAAAACAAAACCCTATTGATTTAAGTACAGCGTTATCACTTGACGATTTGGCAGCGTGTTTTTAGCGAGGTGACCTATGAACGTGCCCGCGAAGAGCACGTAACCACGACTACGCGACGTATACACCGCGTTTAAACAATATTGTATACTGCCTTGTCTCGCTCTCTCTTGTACACACGGCTACACATCAAGCAAGCCATACATTTCCAGTTTATGCTGATCTCGCATTGTATAGGATTTCCGTACAATGCGAGGTCAGCTTAAACTGTACGCGTCGAACATGCTACTTGACGCTACGCACTCGCAGCGAGCGCGTTGAAAAATCGCCTCGCTCTCGTGATTTATGAAGATAAGCGAAGTCACACACGCGGTTTTGTATTTAGCCCGAGGAGTTAGGCTAACTATGCATTAATTTAAAAGAATGATTTTTTCATTTACCGTGTAGGGTATGGACAGGGGAGAATTTTAAAATTACGTGTGCGATAATATGTTCATCACCGCGAGTACGTTTTTTATTAAAGAAAACCTCTAATTTAAATTTTACTCTGTAGAAAAAAATATTTGTCGAAGAAGTTAGGTTAGGTTCAACCTCCGAATGAAGCCTCATGCAAACTGGCGCGATGTCGCGCTGCCTGTCGCGCCCGCGATATCGCGCCAGTCTGTACGAGCCTTGAGAGATAATAAGCTGGAAACTCGTAATTCAGTTTTACCTTAATTTTGGCGTTCTAAAAGTTGTCTCAAAAGTCTCATAAAATATCTTGTCTGCGTCGTAAGCAGGTTATTCAAGGTCGAAGGCCACAAATATCGGTTTTTTGCGATTATCTATGTTTCTATAGCTCCAATATATGTTAAAATATTATAAAAATTGTACAG
This sequence comes from Lithophane leautieri, assembly GCA_949152455.1. Taxonomy (NCBI): domain Eukaryota; kingdom Metazoa; phylum Arthropoda; class Insecta; order Lepidoptera; family Noctuidae; genus Lithophane; species Lithophane leautieri. Next base: position 13,256,845 of record OX424458.1, on the reverse strand, counting down.
CATCCAATGTGCGACAAATTTTGTTCCATTTATTTTTTCACGCGCTGAACCGCAGCCATGCCATACAACACAACCATGAATCTCGGTGAATATCATACATTTACTTCGGAACGCTATAACACCGTCACTACGATGACAACGACATAGGCGCCACGGCGCCGAGCGGTGGTCGGGGATCTGAACTAGGACTACGATACGAATATCTTCGGTTCTTCAAAAGAGATTTTTATACCGGTGACAACAAAATCAAAATCAAAATATTTTATTTCACATAAGCCTACATGGGCACTTATGAAACGTCAGAAGCTAGGTGCACGGTTCCAATTGGTCGTTTCCTATGGAGAAGAGCCGGCAAGAAACTCCATAGTTACTCTTTTAAAAGATAATTGGCTTTTACAATATTTTCGAATTACAGTGTTAATAGTTATGGGAGGACAGTGAAGGCTTTTCAAAAAGGTACAGGTAAAGTTCATAAAAAAAAAATTAAAAATTAAATTAAAATTAAAAATAAAAGTCTACAGTTCACTAAGCCTACGACGTTCTCACATTCACAAGGTAGAAAAGAATCTATATACCATAAATAAGATACTACAGATAAAAACCTATTTAAACCAAATGACATGATTGCCATTACAACTGAAACAAATCTGAATAATTAACATGTCCGCAAAAGCCGCTACTATAGAGTTGAAATTAAATAGTAGGTATATAATGTCAAATAATAATAAGACTCTTACAAAATTATGCCGTTAATGAGGTACCAGGGAAGCCACATGTGCAGAAGGAATTATTGCCAAACTTCCTTGTCTTCAACGTAGTCTTTAATCTTATAATATGCTTTTTTGATAAGGACACGTTTGATGTGGGTTTTGAACTTACCATCGCTAAGTTCTGTAACCGGCTTTAGCAACATATTGTAAAAGCGGATACTGTTTATAAGAAACGACTTACTAGTTTTGGCTAATCTAAATTTGGGTATCACAATTTCATGTTTACTACGTGTATTTATATTATGGAAGTCGCTTCTTTTTTTGAAAAGCCCTAAGTTTTTGCGAACATACAAAATACTTTCTAAGATATAGAGAGAAGGCAGAGCAACGCGCCGACTGAATTACGAGTATTTAACCGAGTCATTTAAGTCGTCCTCGGCTGGAGATTACTGCTCCTGCTTTTGATTGATAAGTCTTTTCTTTTTTCCGTTGCTGTGAATTGATACCGGACCCCTGGAGTCCGAATAATTATAAAAACATACCTTAAATAAGAGTGGCCTTTTTAGTGTCAATTTTGGTGGCACTCTCTGTAGTATGGGCAATTAAATACCCGATGATATTCGGAGGAAATTGTAGGCCGTTGCACGCCAGGTGTTTTATTCCCATTGTTAATACAGCTCGTGTATCGCATAGTAAATAATGAAGCCGCTAAAAAATGTTTAACCATCTGGCTAAAACAAACTGTTTTTATTAATACTATCACATTGTTATGTTTTTAAATATATAACCTTTTCTGTGTCTATTAAATGGATGTCAAAACCACACACTTAGTATCGCATTAAAAAAAATACATACAGACGAACATAGAACCCCCTCCTTTTTGGAAGTCAGTTAAAAAACTGATCACCTAACTAGGTACTCGTAACTCGGATGAAATTGAGTCCTATCTTAAAACCGAACGGTCAAAAATTGCTGCAGTTTAAAATGTCATAAGTATATAATATTCCTTAAGTAATATTTATTAAGTCGCACCTAATTTACAAAATAATTATCGAAATAGTACCTACACTTTGTTTGTACCGAAACTAGTTTTCTTTTTTTGCCATCGTTTCGCATTTGGATCGAGGCCTAATAATATTAATAAAACTGAATCAATTAATACAGGTGTCTTTTTTTTTCTAACTATTGTGGGTAAGTTTTGCAACTACAGGTTATAGGGAAAGACGCTGAAAGGAACCATGAGTAGAAAATAAAGTGACATTAAAATTTATTTAAAAATGGTGTATTTTCGTAGATCACTATTTATAACAGACTTCTTCAAAAAAGAGGAGGTTCTCAATTCGTCTGTTTTTTTTTTTGTATGTATGTTACGCGATTACTATTCTTATTGTTTTGTAGGTCATGGCTTCAGAGGTGGTCCCATATAAATTTTATTAACTTGTCTTGCGTAGTTTTTGAGTTAGCTTCAATATTACGTATTTTCCCACTTAGTCTATTGACTCCGTCACTGTTATTTACATAGCAGGTAGTGGTATTCGAATTTGTGTAGGGTAGGTACCATAACTAAAAAGTGAAAATAAACTTTATACAAAAAAAAAACAACCGATTTCCAAAAAAAGTGAAAAATAACTTTGAAGTCGGTGGCAAAAAACGAAAATTGAAAAGCAAAGACACAGACTTCGAAATTAAAGTTATTTTTCACATTTTTTGTTTTTTTTGGAAGTCGGTTGTTTTTTTTTTTAATGAGATTTTGCCTTTTACATCACATGATGGAAGAGATGGGACTAAACCCACATGAAAAACTAAATCTTGTACCGTACGTATGTAACAATCAAAGATCTAAAGTTGCTAGAAGTTATCTTAACTATCAATTAATTACCATGATCGCGTATAAAACCTGTCCATTTCATGTTGCGAGCACAGTAGAATAATTTTTTAAACTAGTGTCGCGTGGCGCATTTAATATAAAAAGGATAATGGGCAAAAATCTTTGGGAGCTGGTCTATCTATGATGCGATGGGCGATGAGGGTTTACTAACTAAGATTTTAAATAAGTTTCCTTGAAATGTTGCCCATGGTTTCCTTTCAGCCTTTTGACAGGTTTGATACAAAAATTCTAAGGGTAGGTACTTAAAACCACAAATTAATGTTAATTAGTCAAAAATAACATTTCATCAAATTATTTATTGTTGTCAACAACAACATTAATCAAATCAAAATCGAATACATCCTATTTCAGATAATGCTACATATCATAAGTAGTATACGTACACTTGTGCAGTCCATATTAATAGCTATTTAAGAATAATATTGTAGCACTAATTATAACATTAATAAACAGGTTATAATTTTCAAAAAGGTATAGTTATACTACTGACTAAAGTTAACATAACAATGAGATCAGTTACCTACTTTTATTGTGGACGGGTGGTTCATTCGTAAGAATATTCGTTTTTAGGGTTCCGTACACAAAGGGTAAAACGGGACCCTATTACTAAGGCTCCGCTGTCCGTCCGTCCGTCCGTCTGTCAACAGGCTATCTCATGAACCGTGATAGTTTATTTTCACATCAAACATTTTTTATTTTTTATTATGTTCTTGAAATTTAATTAGTTTCCCCAAAAACGTAGTTTGATACGTGTGAGCATAATTATTTGCTATTGCACTCTCGGTTCCATTACGTCCTCGCCGCTCGGCTCGGGATTGCAGCAATCCCGCCTCCAGTGCAACGACAAACTTTGCACACTTGCATCTAAATGTTCTACCTGTATTGCACTTATTTTGATTGCAGTTTCTATGAATGACTATGAACTAGTGTAGAAAAACTTTCTATTTAATAAGCATATTATTACTATTATAAACTAACTAGCGAGTGGTCCTGCTTCGCACGGTTTTTACGACTTCTCATAACATCGAGATTTCTTAGGTATAATTATGTAACTTTAATATTAACGTATTATACATACACATAAACCTTCTGGAATAAATTCTCTTAACGATGGTGAAAACCTCATCTGAATTTGTTGCGTGGTTTAGAAGAACAACGCGGACATACAGACAAACACGAAAAGCGACTTTATAATGTGTACACACGGCTACACATCACGCTTTACATTTCCAGTTTATGCTGATCTCGCATTAGGATTTCCGTACAATGCGAGGTCAGCTTATACTGGAAATGTATAGCTTGATGTGTAGCCGTGTGTACCTATAGATAAAGTTATTGAAACTTTTGTTTATTAAGCATATTTATAGCATATTTACTATTTTCGAAAATTAAACCAGCCTCATAATGATATCGGATTAGTGAATGGCATGTGGATTGTTGTTTTTATCAGTATCATGCGCGCAGGAGGGTGGGTGGAGGGCGGCGCGGCGTTGTCGTTTTGCATTGCAAGTCCGTTCTGAACCCGCGTCGCGTCCGCTATACACAGCCGGTACTCAACTCGGTTCGAGTCGGTTCACTCATACTTCAGTCACACGGCAACACTCGCAGTTGCGCCACAGCTCGTGTACGAATGGGCTAGGTTCATCACTCCTTCCGGTCGTTTTATTCATTTAATAAACTATTGCATGTACTATAGATCGTAATACGCTTGATGTTTCTAATAATTCAATTGGAATCGTGGTGGACATTTCTGTTGAAGTGGTGAAATTGAAAGCGTCGGTGTGCATCCACATCAGGCGCGTGCTGTGTTAAGTTTTACAACTTGTTTTATGGCTTACAGAATGGCGAAATACCGCAGGTATGAATAGTTTAGTAGGCTATCCTATCCACAAGAATACGCCCACATTCCTAAATCATCATTACAGCTGTTACCTATAGAACGATTGGAGCTTGACAACCGTAAATAGGTGCCTACTTACTTATAATATTTGACATTGCATCAATCTTTGCTGACATGCGTTTCTGAAATGCAGTAGAAGCTTTATAATTCATCAATAATTTCGATGCATACGAACACGTGGTGCGTAAAGAAAATGGCGGCGCGCAGAGAGCTGGCCGCCCGCCGGTACTGCGGCCCGTCGCGCCTCGGTCATGAATCACTGATACCGAACACGCCGGCCGGCATTGCCGCCAGCCAGTATGCTATGGATTTAATGATACCAACTTTTCACGTTTTCGCAAGGTTTAATAAATAGGAATTATTATTCTTTAATAAGCATATCCAGCAGTAAGGGCGATTTTCGTAGTGCTGTACTGATGCTGTACCAGTAATAGGTATTTTATTTGTAAATAAATAATAATTATTAAGTAGTAGGTACCTTATCTAATCTAATACATCTATACCTATAAGATTTCAAACTGTTTACCGCGTACACCTACCTAGATAATTAGGTCACTAATATTCTTATTTACCTCAAAAGAGAACAGCGTTCTATGTAAACGTAAGTACGCATTGTAAGGAAATCTTATACAATGCGAGATCAGCATAAACTGGAAATGTATAGTTTGATGTGTAGCCGTGTGTACAAAGAAGAAAATTGTGGTTTTGAAGCCAGTCACTCACTATCATTTCCGTTTATCATTGACCCAATTTGAAATCGGAATACAAAAAAAAAACTGTTAAATTGCAATACTTAAGTCGTCTTTCCGCGTTTCTCACGGGCAAAATTAGCTTGGCATTTTTGAAGAAAATAATGGTTTACAAGGGGGAAACGTATATACGTTACCCCCTTGTAACTTGTGTTACCTTCAAGAGCATTTGCGACGGCCGTCATGCGGTTCGACATGGAATTAATTAATGCCACTATGACGTGCTGTGGAATGTTCTCCCATGCTTCCAAGATGACAGTTTTCAGCTCCTGCAAAGTTTCTGGAGCTGGTTGATTAGCTTTTCTTTTTATCCCATAAGTAGGTATATAAGGACTTCTTGCTGGCAGTTCCATTACTGCGATACTAACGTCATGCAGGTTCGCGAACTTCTTTTAAGAAGTTTTACACTTTGCCCGGCTACTTCAGGTGCAGTACCTATCCATAATTCTAACGTCACAATAGAAAAAAAATTAGGAAAAACAGTTTCAGTACCTACTCTTTACAGGGTGAAATTGAATTCATGGGCATCCTCTTCAGGAGTCTCGTATTTACTCATCATTATGTATTTACAACTTTCACTATGGGACCAACCCTAAAATCCCGAACAAAAAATCAGCTGTTGTTGCAGCATGTATGTTCGCATAGCTCGTCAAAATGTAGGGAATAGCAATTTTTTTTAAATGATGTATATATACTCCATTTGAAATAAGATTAGACGTTTAAATAAACCTTTTTAGTCCTTTCAACCGATTTTGACTTCTATTGCGTTGGTGGCATGACAAATGGCAGCTGCAGTAGACAGTTGGTATTGTGTAACCTTTTTTGCTTTAAATGCCATCCTTATGCCTACGGTATAGAAGTCAAAATCGGTTGAACGGACTGTAAAAAGGTTTGTTTAAATGTCTAATCCTATTTAAAATGGAATATAGTTGTCCGGGACTGTAGTTTGTTGGAATAACCTAACTACATGAACTACATATTTGCATCTAACACATTGATTGAATGTCCGGAATTGTACCTAGCTAGTGCGCGATAAAATTTAACTCCTCCTTTATACTAACACTAAAAATGAGTAAGCTATCTAGAGAATGTTAAAATTGTATAGGTACTTAGGTTTGTACCTTACCTACCTAACAGGTTTAGACGACACCCCACTCCACCTCACAATATGCCGCCTTTTTTGGCGAACTGCAAAGAACATGAGAACGAGTTTGACAGCTCTGAAATTCTTAAATTGTCTTGTTCTTGTTTTGTTGCACGTTAAAAAGATTGCAATATTTTTAGGTAAAAAAAAAAAACTAATAAAAAATATTTTATTTCACATACATATAAACCTACATGGGCAATTGGGCACTTATGAAACTTCAGCAGCTAGGTGCACGGTACCAATTGGTCGTTTCCTATGGAGAAGAGCCGGCAAGAAACTCAACGGTTACTCTTTTACAAATAATTGGCTTTTACAATATTTTCAAATTACGGTGTTAGTAGGCATGGGAGGACAATGTAGGCGTTTCAACAAGTAAGTACCAACAGGTTAGTCGGGTCACTCCTATTCTTTATGTACTTTTAACTCTGGCAGAAAACCTTATTGCTCTGTAGTGACCGAGTATTTACAACGAAATTCGGTCTGGCGAGTTATATTTCGGGCATACGTAAAAAAAAAAATTCAAAAGGTCGACGTTGAAAAAGTCGAAATCGATAAGGAGGCCTAGTTATTTTATACCTACTGTGACACCATGATCGCGCTGTCAAGAAAATGTATGGTTGGTTGCGCAACCAATCGGACGCCATCGCCAGGTAAGATTCCGTGCGATGCCTACCATATACCGGGTCAAACAAAAACCTTGAGTCGGGCTCGCAAATGGAAGCTCCCTTACATAATAATTATGGTACTTAACACTATTATTCGAAAAATACTTCAAATTAGATCATGAAAGCATAATAACTGAACTTAGTATAAAGCAGGTCTTATGGCCGGGAAAGTAATTACCTAAACTGTTCGAGGCTTGGAGCCGCCAGCACCCCACATCGCCTCGCTCTCACTCAGTCCGCGAGTAGTATGATGTGAGCGCGATAAGTGAATTTTAGCTGAGGTAATACAGGCTCATACAGGTAAGTATTCGTTGCCTGACCACGGCGAGTCAAGGTCACGGCGAGTTATGGTCGATTCACACATATGAGTGAAGCCACAGTTCCGACACAGTGCAAAATATTCTTTCAAACATTCTCATGCCGGTGTCGGCACTGAGACACTGACACTGACAAGTGGGGATGCGTTCATAGAGAATGTATGAAAGAATCTTTTGCACTGCGCCGGTACTGTGGCTTCGCTGATAGTCTAGCCAACGAAAGTTGATCCTGAAAACACGCGTAATATTTAAAAAAAACAAGACCGTTTGTCCCTAAACCTAGTGCGATAATTCGTGTTGATAATTGAAATTTAATTTCGTTTAAATAAAGTAAAATTTCAAGTATCAACACGTACACTACGTACAGGGATAAAAGTCTTGTTTTTTTTTTAATTACGCGTGCTTTCATCATTAACTATCGTTGGCCAGACTCTGAATCGACTTTAAGGGTTAGAAATCGTGCGTTCATTGAAAATTAAATAGGTACACGTGATATCTCACCTCTACAACCCCTCCCCCCCTTCTCCCCCCTTGTGATATTTCGTGATTTTTTCCGATCACGTTTCGAGCCTCAATTGATTAATGGACGATCCCTAATATCAAATATTGATATACGATTAAATAATATTATAAATTATACTTTATTGTTGTAGATGATGTTCAATGCACTCTTGTTATAACTTTATTGACCCTTGACGGTATGACGCAATTGTTAGTGTAGTTTAGTAGGTAGTGTATATTGTAATTGTTGAAGTTACGGGTACCTATGTTCCAAACACGTAAATAATAGATTTGGGAATTGCAGAGTTGCAATTAGCATAAAAAAGTGGAACGAAGTTTACAGTTGTCAGATTTTGGCCCATGCGGTGCACAAAGTTTACGTTTACTCTTTTGTTATTTGAGTAACTTAAAATTCGAAGACTTCATGATTATCTTGGCGTATGACCATCCACAACCTTTGATCGGACAGATTCTCCATCGATTTCGAATAATAATGAAAAAAAAAAACGTTTTAAGGCTCTTACATACTGGGGCGATTCGCCGCGCGACGCGAATTTTAGCAAAACAATTTCTCACGGCGAACAATGCGGCGGCGTCGCGTCACGCGACTAATCGCCGCAGTATGTAAGAACCTTTACAAAAAAAAACACAACCGACTTCCAAAAAAAAAAACACAAAAAAAGTGAAAAATAACTTTAATTTCTTTTTTTGTCTTTGCTTTCAATCTTCGTTTTTTGCCACCGACTTCCGAAATTAAAGTTATTTATCACTTTTTAGTTGTGGTACCAACCCCACACAAATTCGAATACCACTACCTGCTACGTAAATAACAGTGACGGAGTCAAATAAGGTATCATCTACATAGACTAAGTGGGAAAAATACGTAATTATTGAAGCTAACTCAAAAACTGTCCAAGCAAAATTAATAAAATTTGTATGGGACCACCTCGAGGAGCCACCCCTTTCGAACAAAAAAGAAATTTGTAAATAGGTTCACAATTAGCGAAAATATCGACGAACATACACAAAAAAAAAAAACATACAGACGAACATAGAACTTCCTCCTTTTTGAAGAAGTCTGTTAAAAATGCAACACGACGATGTATTTAAACACTTCGATATCTGTTGCTGTTGGTCTATATGTTGTCATTTTTTCAAGCTAGGTAATAAATGTTCAAGAAAACCAGTCTGTTGAATGTAATGAAGAAAAATTAATTCGGACGGAATTATCTGGAATCGTCTATGTAAAATGAAGGCCAAAATGGTTTGACACTAAAACTGTACGTAACGTAAAAACCTTTTTTCAAAACAACTGAGTTCCAAAAAAACAAGTGAAAAATAAACTTTAATTTCGGACGTCGGTTTTCACAGTGTAGTTGTTTTTTGGAAGTCGGTTGTTTGTCGTCGCAAAACTTTGAGCTCTCGGAAGTTGCACGTGAGTGGTCTAAAATCTAAAGCTATTTTTTATTTGTGATGCTGATGACATAAGAAAGTATTTATATGCAGAAAAATTATTTCAAAAGCTTGTACCTTATGTACCTAACTCCATTTTTCCGTTGATATTTGTATATTTTCTCACAAATTGTCTTTTTTGTATCACTATTTTATATGCAAATATTAAATTCATGTATATTTTATGTAGTAGTCAACTATCGGCTTATTAGGAGTGGTTTTGTTATTAATGGGGCGCTGAAGCCCAGACTTGCAACTAAAATCCCAGAAGGCGCGAGGACTTGTTTTAGGTACATCATAAATACATTAATTTATTTTTGTCATTTTAACGGCGTCCCCATTCTATCGTTGTCACCGGTGTCGAATTTTTCATTTTCATTTTGTTCTCCTCACCTCGAAAAAGTTCCATGAAAATCCAACCACTATAAACTTCGTTCCACTTTTTACCCAACTGCCAAGGAAGGGTTATGTTTTTCGCGCGTATCTTGTATGTAATATGTATGTTTGTTTGTAAATTTCTTTTTTACCTCGTATCTTTCAAACGGCTGGAGGGATTTCGACAGTTGAGGTACTTTTCGTAACATTCGTGCTTAGATGGGTGTTTGAAAAAAAAATCTAAATGGTTGATATTTGGAGCGAAATTGTTGAGTATGTTTTGGTCTAATTATTAATTTTACCCTTGACTAACTTTGTATCGTCACAGATTACGTATCGTAGTAATGTCTAAAACCAAAAAAAACTGGCATAGTCGAAACTACGACTTAAATGTATCTTGTTATCTACTCGAGAAAAATCGGTGCGCGGGAGATATTGATTCACGAGAATGGAACGACCCTAAAAGACGACCGACTAGCTATCTAATTGCGTAACTTATTTTCGTAAACGATTAAGACCAATCAGCCTATAATACCAATACCTCGGCTCAAATTCACATAATTCTTCAAGCGTTTAGGTAAATTTTGACACGACAAGCTCGCAACAGTCGCAACATAATGGACTGAGTGAGAGCGAGACAAAGTGAATAAAATAATGGTAATTAAAAAAACATAGAAACATAACAAACAAAAATAAACACTTGCAGCTCAGTTATTATGCAAAAGTTTTAAAGTATTTTTCGAGTTCCAGCGTTTTATACTAGTTCGGTATCGGTATAGAGGTAACTTTCGATTTTTTTTCTATCGATGCATTATTTTCGACGTAACGGATGATCATGATAAGCAATTTGAGGTTGTATAGGCCCTTAAAATCCTATTCAAAATATTTTATTTCGCATTAAACTTGTAAGGGACTTATGAACCGTCAGAAGCTAAGTGCATGGTTCCAATTGGTCGTTATCTTTGGAGAAGAGCAGGAAAGACACACCACGGCTACTCTTTAAAATAAAATAAAAATAGTTGGCTTTTACAATGTTTTCGAATTCTGTACACACGGCTACTGTGTTACACATCAAGCTATGCATTTCTTTCCAGTTTATGCTGATCTCGCATTGAATAGGATTTCCGTACAATGCGAGGTCAACTTATACTGGAAATTATAGCTTGATGTTGTAGCCGTGTGTATAGTAATGATAGGTATGGGAGGACAGTGTAGGCCGGTCAACAAGTACCAGGTAAGTGCTTAACAAAATAGAAAATGGTCAACAAATCTACAGTCTAGTCTACAAGACCTACAACGTTCTCACATTCACAAAATTTATAAGAATCAATACAATAATTATATATATTATATATATAGGTTATAGGTAATATAATATTATAAATGTGAAAGTTTGTGTGTTTGGATGCTTGTTACTCAATCACGCAAAAAACGGCTGAATGCTAAATTATAATATAATCTATACAATATTAAAGTCGCTTTTCTTTTCCTCATTGTTTGTCTGTATGTCCGAGTTGTTCTTCTAAACGACGCAACAGATTTTGGTGAGGTTTTCATAATCGTTATGTGTATGGTTCGTTAGTGTGTCGAAAAATCGTGTGAAGAAGGAGCAGGTCGCTAGTTATAAGATAAATACAATACAATAATAATAATAAAAACCTGTTGAAACCAAATGACATGATTGCCATTACCTACAATTGTAAGCTGTATTAATATAATGATATGTCAATAATAAAAAATAAATTACATAGTACATAAACCGTTAATTAACGTTACCGACTACGTACATTTACCCGACTACGGCGAAGAAAAAAGGAGGGTAATGATTTTGATTTATATACCAAGATAAGAATATACTTAATCCTACTTTTAAATTTTACGATTAACTTATTAAATATTTAAAACGCAGTCAAATATTATACATATAAAAGCATAATTAATTAAGAAGTACAATGTACATACGACATACTTCTTGATTAATTCAATTATGTGCCATACATGTAGGTATGTATGTACCTACGTTCTTCATTTATGTTGTGTTACAATTGCCTACCTAATAGTTTCACTAGGTTTACAAAATAAACGCAGATATTAGACAGTTAAATACCCAACCCACTAAACGAAATCGAAGTAAAACGTACCATTCGATTGTTGGTTGTATCCTGCGGTTGCTTTGTGTTGATATCTAGGTATATAATTATGTGTAGAGTGAGATAGTGAGTAGGTAGGTACATTCACTACGAGGGGTCATGCATCGAGCGAGTGCAATGGAACGAAGTTGTGAATGGCGTGCGAGTAGTGGGGAGATTCGGGGGAGAGGCAGGTCGCGCGGAGCGTCTGCCGGCGTCGGGCCGCTGCGCCGCGCGCCTCGGGCGTAGCAGTGACGAGTGCGGGGATGATGTCATCTCCGGAGCTCCGCCATTTTGTAGCCAATGATGTCCGAATAACGCAACATAGGTACCCAATGAAAGCAATAAGGCAATTTTTATGTGGTCGTCTGTTGAAAGTTTTCAAAATGTGTCCTACTTTTGCCAAACTTTTTTTATAGTTACTTGAAAAGCAATACGTCAAGACCAAGCTGACGCGCGTTTTCGATGTGTGTGCCCTTAGAAATTCTTCGAGTTCATACAACAGTTGACAGACATGTCCGTGCATGGGCGCTTGATTGAGGACGGTCCGCGGCATTCGACGCTAGGGCATCAGCCCGCATGGCTAATGTTAAGTACGATAGGTAGTGGGTGGAGAGATCTTTTAGGCAATATGTAGGGTAGGTAATAGGTAAAACGGGCTGGTATCCGCAACTCCACGTCAAAGCGCGTATTTTGCGTACGGCAATATGTAATGACTTGCACAAAATTACAGATTCACCATCACTATCTGTCATTTTGTCTATTCTTCCGTCGACAAAATCCGTTTCTATGGTGGTCATGCTACGTCACCGACAAGTGTAAAGATGCATACCGTTATATTATTTTGGCATCCATCGGCTGCCGAGGCTGTCGCCAGGAAAAAATACATAGGTAACGCAAATCCCATCGCAATTCGCGTGAAGTTACGGATCTACCAAAAATAATCGCGATCATGGATATATTATTGATAATCGATCGACAGTAATTCGGCTGCCATGCACCACACACCACAGTCACCACTCACCACAGTCACCACTCACCACATACATTAGACGAATATTAAAATGTTCAAAATCTCCGTGACGCTACCGAAACGAAACCAAATGAAAACCACTAATTAGTAATAGTAAAGTATATCAATTTGATACATATTTGTAAAGTTTTGTGCACATGGAGCTATAATTATAAGTAAACTAGCCGCGGCTTCGCCCGCGTGGAAGTCGGTTATTATATACTTAAAACCTTCCTCGAGAAGCACTCTCTATGCATTGGTGAAAACAGCATGAAAATCGGCGCAGTAGTTTTTGTGTTTATCGCGAACAGGACGACAGAAAGACGCGGCGGAGAACTTAGTTTTATAATTTGTAAGGATAATAATATCTAACTAGAGACATTACGGAAACCAAACTCTAACAGTACAAAAACTAGCTACCAAGTAGGACGGGTCGCTAATAGTAACTAATTAAATTAAAAGGAGCGATAAACCAGTAAGGTGTTTTATGTTGGAGTAAAATAAGTTATTCAAATTTTTATACATGGGTGTAAAAAACGTCACACGCATTAACTGAGACGAGACGAATAGGTTTATTAAAGATATCCTTGGCGCGCTGTAAGAATAAAACTTATCTAAAGATTCGATTTATGAATGCTATTACTACTATATGTATTGATATATACTTCTAGGTACTAGTTTATGATGGGTAGTTAAGGAGTTAATAGCAAATTGTTGTAAACAAGTGGTTATATCGCTTCTCGCAGCCGGTCATCAAAAGTACTCATCAGTGGGCTACCCCTGCATGTTCGCTTCGACAACATCGAGCCCCTGCTCTCACAGTATGGCAACGTACAACATTGCGACAAAGCGAACTCGCGCGATGCCAACACCCAGGCGGTGTTCATCACGTTTGAGACTCCGGAGCAGGCGCAGCAGTGAGTATTATTGTCTGTTTGAGGGTTCGCTGTCTGGGATGTGCTGCCTTGTTCGCACCGCCTCGGTTGCAGCTTTCCTCTATCTCTTGTATCTGTATTGTGTGTACACGTTCGCATGATGACTTTTGTGATGTGTTTGGCTTTACTACTATTTTGCTATTTTGCTTTCCAGGTTGCACAAAAGGTATAATTTACAAGTTTAACGGCCAGTTTCTTCATCAAAAGTAGCGGCGCTGAGGCGAGGGTTGTAAATTCTAACAGCGTGGAAGAACAGTTGACTGTTACTTTGGCTGTTACTTGTTATGAAGAAACTGGCCGTAAGAGTCACAAAATCACATAATTAAGTGAATCTAAAGGCTCTTTCACATACTGGCGCGACTTTTAACAAAACAATTTCTGAGAAACTTCACGGCAGAACAATACCGGCGGCGTCGCGTCGCGCCAGTATGGCAGAGCCTAAATTGTGTAATTTATTTTTGTAACCGATTAAAACTAATGTTTCATTTTGACAGTTCAACAACATTCATTGCGTTATTTACGATTTGTTTCAAACCGATTCAGATTCTGATTGATCGTGTATTACGCAATTAGGATGCTGTTTATTGGCTTATTGCGTATAAAGGTTTTATAGAAGTGCATTATGAGTAAAGGCTTTTACATACTGGCGCGACATTTCGCGCGAAGCTACTTTTAACAAAACAATTTCTGAGAAACTTCACGGCTAACAATACCGGCGGCGTCGCGTCGCGCGACACGTCGCGCCTGTATGTAAGAGCCTTTAAGCTTAATTTATCAACTCTCCTTCACATAATTTTCTGTTTTTCTTTCTTCTGCGATTTTCCACTTAATTTCATTGATACTGAGAACTCTTGCTTTTCCTATACTTGCAGTCATAGAATACGCATGGATGGTGCTGTATTGCTTGCTGTTAGCGTTATTTGTGTTTTAAACGAGCTCAATTTGTTACAGAGCTATCAATGGGTTAAACGGATGCGAACTGGAGGGAAGTCGGATGAAGGTTGAAGCGGCGGAGCAGAACACCCGTGGCGGCAGGCGCGGACGCCCTGGCGGCGGCCGCGGCGGCGGCGGTGCCACCGGCGGCGGCTCGCGACCCACCGACTTCCCGCTGCGGTTGCTCGTGCAGAGCGACATGGTCGGCGCCATCATAGGCCGCCAGGGCAGCACCATCCGCCTTATCACACAGCAGAGCCGCGCTCGCGTCGATGTCCACCGCAAGGACAACGTTGGCTCTCTCGAGAAGGCCATTACCATATATGGCAATCCCGAGAACTGCACCAATGCATGCAAAAGAATATTGGAAGTCATGCAACAGGAGGCCAATAACACCAACAAGGGGTAAAAAGTTAATTTTTTCAAATAAATGATGTCATTTGTTGTAATAATTCATAATTTATGTCTAACATTGCTTCATTATTGTTTCTAGTGAGATCTGCCTCAAAATTTTGGCTCACAACAATCTAATTGGCCGTATAATTGGTAAAGGCGGTAATACGATCAAGAGGATCATGCAAGAAACCGATACAAAGATAACCGTCTCCTCTATCAATGATATCAATAGCTTCAACCTGGAGCGGATTATCACCGTCAAAGGCACCATTGAAAACATGGCTAAAGCGGAGTCACAAATTTCAGCCAAATTACGCCAGAGCTATGAAAGCGATTTGCAGGTAATCTGTCGCTACTAAACAATAAGTTAGTTATAAAAAGCATTTGCTTAATGTTTTTATTATTGGTGTTATAGATGCTGGCGCCGCAAAGCATTATGTTCCCGGGGTTGCATCCTATGGCCATGATGTCCACTGGTCGTGGATTTTGTGGTGCTCCCCCACCGTTCCCACCGCCTATATACGCTCCTCTACCGGGCCAGGGCGGCGCGCAGCAGGGAGCCGGTGACTCACAGGTACTACTTACACTTTCCAGAGAAGTGTCACACCATTTATCAGAAACTAGCTACTACTCGCGACTTCGTCTTCAGCCTATGGCCTTCTCCAGGTCGTAACAAACAAACAAACACAAAAACAAACTCATTTTCGCATCTATAATATTAGTTAGAATGGTGTGAGCCCTCTCATTTAATTGTATCCTCGTTCGGGCATAGTCAGTAATTACTGGTTCTTTGTAGCTGGGTGTGCATAAAAGATAGAAGAGGGCCTTCGTCTCACATAGTGTTGCCATGTTCACTTTCGGCTGGCGAAGCATAGCAATATTCAATGCTCTCGAACTGTGAACTCTCAAAAAACTATTGAACTCAACTTG
This sequence comes from Lithophane leautieri, assembly GCA_949152455.1. Taxonomy (NCBI): domain Eukaryota; kingdom Metazoa; phylum Arthropoda; class Insecta; order Lepidoptera; family Noctuidae; genus Lithophane; species Lithophane leautieri. The sequence continues at coordinate 13,240,806 of OX424458.1, read as the reverse complement.
GTTTCCTGGGCAGTGATTTATCTGCACCAGCTGCAAATTTCTTAAATGTTGACTAACACAAGTCTTTTTGTGCAATAGGAAACTACATACTTATACATCCCAAATAATGCTGTGGGCGCGATTATTGGCACCAAGGGCTTGCACATTCGCAACATAATTCGATTCAGCAACGCTTCTGTGAAGATTGCTCCATTGGAGCAAGACAAACAAGGCGAAAACCAAAGCAATCCGCAACAGGAGCGTAAGGTCACCATAGTCGGCAGCCCTGAGGCTCAGTGGAAGGTATGTACCGATTATATTTTGATGCTTGTAAATTAAAATGTTTTGAATATGCAAGACAATGTTTTAATTATTTATACTTGGCTTTTACAGGCTCAATATCTCATCTTCGAGAAGATGCGAGAAGAAGGATTCATGTCTGGCTCGGATGACGTGCGGCTGACAGTGGAGATAGTGGTGGCTTCGTCGCAGGTCGGCCGCATTATCGGCAAGGGAGGTCAGAACGTGCGAGAGCTGCAGCGTGTTACCGGCTCGCTCATCAAGCTGCCCGAGCAGCCGCAGCAGCAGCAGGGCGGCGGGCAGGCGCAGGATCACGACACAACAGTGCACATCGTCGGCCCCTTCTACAGCGTTCAGGTATGAATACGGAAAAATACTTGCGACTATTTTGTCTCGAGAAAGGTGATGTTTTGGAAATCATCCAAATAGTTTTTGTTAAAATGCTGAAATGCTGCAAAACACGAAAAAAACTGATCTTTCAAGGAATTTCCAGAGCTGTATATAAAGCTGTATATATGAGCTGTAAATAAAGAGAAATAATAAAATTGCAGCACTTTAGTACTTAACTAATATTGGGAAACGGTGGATTTTATTTATCTATGTGGTGTGTGTATGTATTTGATATAAAATAAATTGCCAAGCGAAATTTTGTAGAACGGTACTGTACTGTGTAAGATGTATACATGTAGTTACGAGTCCAAATTGAATTTAATTCTAAGCGTATATAGTTTAAGAAGATATAATAATATGGTGACGCGCCATACGTTCAAAATGTCAAAAAGATAAGTATAATTATGGTTTTACTAATAGCTGGCGCAATGCGATGCAATAGTTAATTCGATTTTAATTACACGACTCACTGTGGCATAATAAGATATTTACGTTTTGTAGCGATCACCTGACGCGGGATGAAACATTATCGAGACACTGCCTGTCTAAGGATACAATCCTCAGTGTGAGCCAATGAAATGGCACCCGCACCATGGCCATGCCAAGTTATTTTATGCCTTTGATGCTAAACAATAGGTAAGTTATCCCAGTATTAACGTAAATAATCAATTATATAAATAATATGGCGAATGTTAAGATTGTCAATAAAATATATTCTCTATGAAACATCTTTAATTTATATGCTACGCCTTTTAATTATTATTGGACTATGTAACTACATGTATATATATTGTACAGAACTGACGTACAAGTGAGATTTAATTTGATAAAATAAATTAGTTGTGAGCAGGATGATACCAACATAATATTTTTATGGATACAACTTTCTTCTTACGTGCAAGTTGTATCTATAATACAAATAATTCATTTTGGCTTAAGTGTGATATGATAACGGTTATTACTTGCGTACAACAATTCATATGGGGGTATGAATTTAGTTATTTTAAATAAGTAAAGCAAAGCGATTTTTTTTTTTTCATATACTTGTATTGTGTAATAATGCAATGCTAAATAATATTTGCAATGGAATAAGTTTTTCGCTGTAGAAGTACATGTCAACCGGCAAAAAGTCTTATAAACCATTGTCTATTAAAATGTGTATACCTGTCTTGTGCGAATGTGAACTTTGTTTAGTAGTTTTACGCTTAACATTTGGTTGTGTATTTCATCAGTCGGCGCAGCGACGTATTCGTGCGATGGTCGCGCAGGCGAGCGCGCCAGGCCGCCGCCGCGCTGCCGCACCTCCGCCGCCCGTGCAGCAGTAAACTGCCTCCGCACCTCCACGATCCCCGCGCGCCCTCAAGCACCCTCACCCTCGAGCCCTCGCAACACCCGCCGGCTCGCCAGGCTAGCCGCGAGCGGGCGCAGCGCCGACACGGTTCTCGTCACCACAGCCAGTGACCATCACTAGACTAGCTTCACTTGCACACTTGCCTTGCACAAAAGGTAAGACCGTGTCGTAACGCTTCGCCCGAATAATGCGCAGGCAGGCTGTCGAGTTGACTATTTGTGTCCAAATGTTGTTGTTGACATAATTCTATTATTGTAGTGAATTGTAATTAAATCTATTGATAAATCCATATTTTATCCCGGGAATTATCTATGTTGATGATTAATATTTGAATATATATAGTACATATATATAATATTATTCATATACACTATTTTTTGAATAATAACGTGATTGTTAAGTTGTTTTCATACCATGTTATTCTGCTACAATGTAAAGAGTTGTCATAGATTGCAATAGTTAATGATTATGTTCTGTATACTGTTTACAAATGTTAATAGCAGTTTCTATAGTATCGCGCCGTTTCTATATACAAACAATAAGTGCAAAATATGTTTTTTGTTATAAAGTAATAGTTTAATCTGTTAAAATCACTGCACCGTACTGTTAATGTAATTTTTTGAAGGGTGTGTGGGATACAACTACTGGGAACGGAAAATACACGACGTTGCTTTAACGAGGAGGCTCATTGGACAAACGGCTTTGCAAAGTATATTGTAAGAATATTTCTTTAAACGATACACAGAGTTTCTGCATGCATGCTGCTGAGAATGTGTCGTACAATGGTTTCTATTGGACTGATGTGTGTGTTGGGTGATAAGTAACTAATCCAAAGAGTGAACGCCGATCGTGTGTCGAATCGGCCTGACGTAGTGACGAGCCTTGACTTGACTAAGCAAGACGCGGCCGGGTACCTGCGCCCGCGCCAAGCGCCTGCATAATGCTCCTATCAACGATATGGAGACGATGATCTACCTAATTATGATGGACAAATATTTTTGATATAATAGTAATTGTTGGAGAGTAAGGAGTAAACTTATGATTTTAATTTGTAAGTAACATTTGTTGATCGTTTTCTTTGTAATTTTGTCTTTGTTAGCTTTATAATGTTTTCTTGTATTGAAAATGTAATACAAAAGTTTCGTCATCGAACGATACCGTAGCGTTTAATGGTGCGAGTGTAAATGTCGCGTCGGTCGTATTGTTCGGTTCTATCGTGATATGTTTTATTATTCAATTGTACGATTTGCGTTATCATTGTGCCAAGTGAGATAATTTTAACTATGAGAGATTAAGATTAAGTGAATAATATCAAAATTAATGAAAAGCTTAGATATTTATATGTATAATGTGATAATATATGGAAGTTTTGGCAAAAATGTTACTAAGAATGTTTTACATTCTTATTTCCATTTTCTCATTTTTTAGGTTAGATTATAATAAAATTATAAATTGTAAGTCGTGAGGCGGTGGCGATGGCGCGGCGGCGCACGGAAGACGCGTGCACGGCCCGCCTGCGTGCGCGCCTCACCAGCTGATGACCCGATACTTCAACACTTGTCTCTTAACATCTGGCCACGTCTATTCCGTGTCCCAAATGCATCAAAATAATTTTCAATTCATTACGGTTACATGGCGTAATCTTCTCAGTTGCACATAGTGTTTTAGTGCTGAATGTAGAGGGTACAAACATGCATGTTTACTTATGTTACTTACGAGTGATTACCTAATAACTCTTCAACAAGTAAAAGTTCTGAAAGTGCGCGACGCTGCGTTTTTTCCGCGTTTAGTTCTTGTGACGGACTCACACTGAGCTGGACTTAAGCCGTCACATTAACTTGATAGCGAAGCCGTTACGTTTAAATACGGGTCCACTATAATTTCAGCCTCAGAATTTGCTTTGTTACACTGTTATTAGGTAATAAGACTAGTAACATTTTGCATTTATATTATTCAGAAAGAACATGTTTTAGATCTTCCGATAGAAGTCCAATCTCCAATTCCCCCACCACCCAGCTGGCGATACCATATTATCTCGACGTCCAGCCACTTCTTTCCTTTCATGAGATGTGCATATTGTTGCCTCGGAGCTTATCCATTCCTCAATACATTTCAGGAAAAGTTTATCAATCAGAATTTTTTACTGTTTTCTTTTAAAAAAAGCGCAGAAAAAATAATTATAAATTACTATCGGAAGATATCCTCTCGAGCCATATTCTCTTCGTACCAATAACATGGATCTGTGCCGACAGGTCGTTATATGGTTGCAATACTACGGTATCTTTGCAAATTGGTGCGGCCTTGCTTTATTGTAATAATAATTTATTTGTTACTTGTAATTTATTTGTTCTATGCTTTATTTTAAATTTAATTCTTTGTGGTGAATTCAAATTTTCTGAAAACCCTATTATAAGTACTTCACATTTTGTGATGAGTATATTTTTTGCAATTTTGTATTGCTTCCACATATTATTGAAAATAATCTCACATTTGGCAAATAACTCCTTATAGTCAATCGGGACACAATGTGCTGTAGGTGCTTTATATTCAACGATAAACTAAGAAACCACTTTTAAAGAACAAGCCGTGAATTAATACAATGATGTCGCCGTTATAATTTTATGATTTACATACTTCATAATTTAATAGTTCCATGACTCTACAATTTTATTCTATTAAAATATATACTACCATGTTACATACTAATAATAAGTCTCTCTTAAATTAGTTGACTGTTAATTATTGAACCAGAGATATCGTTGTTATATTACACAAATACATAATAATATTTATATTTACTATAAAAAGTAAACTAATCGTAAACTTATAACGGCTTAATTTTAATGCGACAAATCCGTCTATTATAATTAACGGTACATTTATGTAGTACGAGAATAGTATTCACAAGTTTTATGTACGTGAGTTCCTTTACACGCTACGGATAGTAATGTGTGCTCTTCTATAAAGAACACTCATGAAGCTATTGATATGTAAATAACGTATGACATTTTAGAAAACGGACTTCATTTTTACAAACATATCAGGAAGAATAAACGTCTAAACTGCCTATGATATCAGAGAGCAGTGAGAGTCCACTAACTGACACGCGCCACGCCTGAAGTGTTGTGTAAGACCCAACACAATGCGAACATAAATGATTGGGCCAGGATCAAAGTTTTTACAAAATGAGTGTTTAGTGATTAGAATATCGTGCGGGTTGGACGCACTCGTCGCTAACTTTGTTACTCTCCACAATAGCTGTATCACTTAAAACTGATAAGCCAGGAAGTAGTGTATAAAGTACCAATTTCTATATCTACGTTTGACAATACATATTGAGTTTACTGGGCTCTAAATATGAATGTTTGATGCTAGAAGTGTAATGGTTTATGCGCTTATTAGCGTATATAATATTGTCAGGATGCTGAGATGAGTCCTATGATATCGGCAAATAATTTTACATTCCATATTTCACGAAATAACACCTATTGCTGAAAGACCGACCACCTGCAATTGAGTATTTTAGAAAATTTACTAAATTATAATATAATTTCGCATTCAATGTTATTACTTATTATACGGTACGAGTGAAAAATATATGTGTAGATGTATGCAAGCTAATTATTGTTTCGCTAAAAGAAAATTGTATGCATTATCGATAATTGAATGTCTTGAATTAATGTTTAGAATTCATATTGGTGTAACATTTCCACTCGTTAGTAGAATAAATAATATTTTCTGGAAAAGAGAAATTGGCTTGTATTATGTGTTCAATATCGGTCGACTACAGCTGGAGCTAGTTGACCGACTATTGTTCGACACACAGACAGCCAGATTCCGCTTGCATCGGCTATCAGAATGGAATATAATAAACGGTTACTTTCACTGCGACATGAAGAGTGTACATATAGGCATGTTGTTTATTCCTTCCAAATGTAAGCAAGAGAGGGTTCATTATAATTTGTAATGTTAGGATGCAGAAATAGATTTAGTTGATTATTATTGTATCGTTGCGAAGTAGTTTAAGTTGATGTAGGCGCGGGCGGCGCGCGGCCACGAGACTGAACTACACCCCTGCCGCCGCGCCCTCGCGCCCATTACTTACATATTGTCATTGTCGCTATTATCATTCTTGTTTGATGGTTCTACTGTTATTTACATTACATTATAATTCTTTCTCGTGTGTGTAACCACTATTTTGTGTATTTACGTGTGAAAGGATCGATTTCATTTTAATGTGCGTGAATGATGAAAACCTCGAGCGCACATTGCATTTTATTTTCTTCAATTACTTGTTAATTTTATTTAGTGGGGAAATGGAGCACTCATTCTGTTGTTCGTATGTTACAATCCCCTCCAGTGTATGCTATTGAAGTTTACCGAGTCTATAGTAATAGTGTTTATGTATGTCGTATGTATTTATGTACCTTGCTGGAGCATGTATATCAGTGTGTAGCGTGGTCGCGTGGCGGCCGGGCGGGTGTAGGAGCACGTCGCACCGGGCTGGTGACGCCACCGCCCGGCCAGACTCGTTTCTTGTCGTCGCGTCTCGTCCCGCCCGCCATGTGATAAATATATTATAAAATAACGGGCGTACATACGCGATCTCATGAGGCGGGACCCACAGTATGCGTTATTTTTGTTTAGATATAGAGAAGCTGTTGTTGTTGCTTCTCAAATGAATGTATCAAGGTCCAATATTCATTGATATATTGTTTTTGTTTTCACGATTCTTGCAAGACAATTGACATACATAGTTCACCGCATTTTCAATTTTTGCTGTTATTTTTGGAACCATTTTATAATTGGTATAAGTTCTGAAACTAATAACTACCTCAATATTTCTAAATGAATATGATAATTATCTTTGTGCATGTTTTTTGGGAACTGAATTTAAAAGAATACAAAAATTCAATATAGTATAAGATTGCTATTTTAAACATAGTAACAGAAAGTTGTCAAAATTAGGTTTCTTAACGTAATAAAACTGGTGAAATTTGACTTTGCTTTTTAATTTCTCGACCTTATCTTGATACAAAATTCTTGTCATCACGACACAAATAACGGAGCATGTCCGGAGCACAACAGTGCACCCACTGTCACGATACACTCCAAGACTTAAATAACGCTAGAGCTTGCCAAAACACCAATGTGCATACTAGGCAAACTCGCTATCACGATAGAACCAGTCGCAGCACTCTCCACACCACACTGCTGTTCCTATGTCACACTACATAAATAACACCAGAGGGACAATTCCCGTAATTTTTAAGACCATTCACATTCGCATCTCATTCGCAAACTGTCAAAAACCCAATCAATTTACCAACAGTTTTGACAAGTTTGACAGATTGCGACTTGCATGTGATCGTTTTTTAAGTACGAGAATTGGCCTTCTGAGCTTTTCCCGAAACTCCAGTGTGCATACTTGGCAAATTCACTGTCACGACAGAACCAGTCGCAGCACGCCACACCACACTGCTGTTTCTATGTCACACTGTGGCGGTATCTACATCGCCACATGCGAACTACGCATCAAAGATCTGACGTCACACAAAAATCCTGACGTCACAAATCCTGCATCGCGCAATTAAAGTCTACCGTGCAATGGACATATATACAAGAACCCGACGTGTCACCCTCTCTGGCAGGGCCACCAACAGGGATTTTAATTTTGATAACACAAAAATTTAGTCGTTAATTTGTCCAAATTTGTCACCAAATATCAGAATTTGTCGTTCACTGGTCAAGGGTTTATAGGTGGCCCTGCTGGAGAGTCTCCCCAGCAGAGCCAAATTTATATCTCAAAAACTAGGGCACCTAGCGAAGATCTGTTTTCTCGAAGATCTGTTTTCTCCTATATTTAGTCGCCAATTTATCCAAATTTGTCACCAAATATCAGAATTTGTCGTTCACTGGTTCAAAAGATATAAGGGCTTATAGGTGGGTGTGTAACGTTTGATATAATAACAAAAGTTTTAATGATCATAAGACCTAATTTCATTTAATATATTTTTTATTTAATATAACGATCAAATGATATAATGAATTATTGATGTAATTTCATTTTACCCTCAGACCAACCAAAATAGAAAGACGGATCACTACGTACATCAAACGTGTAGCCACAAAACTATGCTCCTGCAAGTAAACACACAGGCTCACGCACACACCTACACAAAAACTATGCTCATCGCTCCTAGTACGTCACGAGTCGTCGTCTAGTAAACTTCAATAAAAAAAATTGAATTATGCCTTCTTGTGTAGTGAAAACTTGTAAAAACAATAGCAAATCACATAAAAAGTCTCACGGAATCACTTTTCACATGTAAGTACTTCAAATAACATCGTTTCTTAATTTAGTAAACTATGAATTTTAGGTTACTTGGAACAACAACCTGAACGAATGAACGAACGAAAACAGTGACATTTAAAGTGCGGGGGTTGCCATAATATGATTTGAAATTTCCCCGTTCGATATTTTTTAGTTCGAGTAATTATATGCCTGTTTTTTTATGTATTTAATATTTTAGATTTCCAAGTAATATTGAAAATAAAAGTAAATGGATAGTAGCTGTAAGAAATAGTCGGAATGATCCAGAATGGCTTCCATCGAAAACCAGCGTGGTTTGTTCCGATCATTTTGATAATAATGACCTTTATTCAACTAGTCGTGGACTTCGCCGTGTGATCAAAACCGGATATCCTAAAAAGGTACATAAAACTTAAAAAACAAAAATGAGATTTTATCAAAACAGTAATTAAACACGAGACTGTATTTTTTATTTTATTTTAGTTAGTTTCTCAGCTTAGACTAGCTAATTTAAATACTACTGTCCCAAATTTTATTTTTTCCCAAATTGCGGACGCTTTTTACGTGCTTTCTATAGTCAGTGATTTTGTTATCGTGGTCTTCTTGAATTTAATAAAGTTGATTGTAAATATAATTAAGTACCTATTTTATTTCAAAACAATTTACTTAATGACACATACCCACGACGATGTTATGATTTACGCTTCAACAACCTTATAACTTAATTTTTCTTTAATTTACAAACCAATTTTTTTTTACATTCAATTGATAATTAATGGATAGTTCTAAGTGAAAGAGCGGAGCTTCCTAACACAAGCAATTCTTAATTAAAAGGTAATCTCCAAATCATGTATGTAAATGCACTTTGTACTTAATTGTTATTTTATTTTGCAATGTAAAAAAAATGGTTTTGTTTCGGAATCCTTCCTAACGATTGAGGTACAATATTATACTCAACAATATCTTACTCGTACAATATTATCCTACCCAAAATATTATTCCCCAAATTATAGGGAAAAACTTTAACAAATGACAACCCTTTTTACACAAACATAGATAAAAAGGTGGCGTCATTTTTGATGTTCATAATGCTCTGTCTTTCTATTTTGGTTGGTCTGAGCTGTTGTTACATATATACGTACTTAAATTTTTTTACGAAATAGGGCTAGTAAGAAAAATATACAGTTTATGATATTTTGGAACAGCTATTTAACTAGGTAGCTAATTATTTACTTTGTGGATTCCAACCGTTAGAAGAGTTAAGTAGGTATATCCAAGGTTAAGTAGGTAAGTGATGTTTGATTTTTCTACAATATTTTGACAATTTTGCTACAGACAAAAACTATAAATTTGTTAATTTTGTAGGCGTAAGTACCTGCTTAAATGCTACCGCGTGGTACACCTGCGTACCAAAAACCATTGTAGTTAATTAGAATGTCCTTGAAGAATTAAGATTCTTCAAAATTTTTGCAATGAATGACCAAGGAAATAAAAAAAGATTAGTTCCGAATGATCAGCACGAAGCTCAGACCAACCAAAATAGAAAGACGGATCATTACGTACATCAAACGTGTAGCCACAAAACTATGCTCCTGCAAGTAAACACACAGGCTCACGCACACACCTACACAAAAACTATGCTCATCGCTCCTAGTACGTCACGAGTCGTCGTCTAGTAAACTTCAATAAAAAAAATTGAATTATGCCTCCTTGTGTAGTGAAAACTTGTAAAAACAATAGCAAATCACATAAAAACTCTCACGGAATCACTTTTCACATGTAAGTACTTCAAATAACATCGTTTCTTTATTTAGTAAACTATGAATTTTAATTTTACTTAGAACAAAAACCTGAACGAATGAACGAACGAAAACAGTGACATTTAAAGTGCGGGGGTTGCCATAATATGATTTGAAATTTCCCCGTTCGATATTTTTTAGTTCGAGTAATTATATGCCTGTTTTTTATGTATTTAATATTTTAGATTTCCAAGTAATATTGAAAATAAAAGTAAATGGATAGTAGCTATAAGAAATAGTCGGAATGATCCAGAATGGCTTCCATCGAAAACCCGCGTGGTTTGTTCCGATCATTTTGATAATAATGACCTTTATTCAACAAATCGTGGACTTCGCCGTGTGATCAAAACCGGATATCCTAAAAAGGTACATAAAATTTAAAAAACAAAAATGAGATTTTATCAAAACAATAATAAACACGAGACTGTATTTTTTATTTTATTTTAGTTAGTTTCTCAGCTTAGACTAGCTAATTTAAATACTACTGTCCCAAATTTTATTTTTTCCCAAATTGCGGACGCTTTTTACGTGCTTTCTATAGTCAGTGATTTTGTTATCGTGGTCTTCTTGAATTTAATAAAGTTGATTGTAAATATAATTAAGTACCTATTTTATTTCAAAACAATTTACTTAATGACACATACCCACGACGATGTTATGATTTACGCTTCAACAACCTTATAACTTAATTTTTCTATAATTTTAAACCAATTTTTTTTTTTCAATTGATAATTAATGGATAGTTCTAAGTGAAAGAGCGGAGCTCCTAACACAAGCAGTTCTTGATTAAAAGGTAATCTCCAAATCATGTATGTAAATGCACTTTGTACTTAATTGTTTTTGTACTTACTTTAAATTTGCGATGTAAAAAAAAATGGTTTTGTTTCGGAATCCTTCCTAACGATTGAGGTACAATACCATACTCAACAATATCTTACTCGTACAATATTATCCTACCCAAAATATTATTCCCCAAATTATAGGGAAAAACTTTAACAAATGACAACCCTTTTTACACAAACATAGATAAAAAGGTGGCGTCATTTTTGATGTTCGTAATGCTCTGTCTTTCTATTTTGGTTGGTCTGAGATTGTTGTTTATATTTTTCTAATGGATTATTTATAAATGCATCTACTTTTTAAATAAAATATGAAAAAATATTTTTCATTTATTTCAGTTCTTCACCATGATATTTACTACAACGCCCATGTGGCAGTGGGGGCGTTAGACCACACGTGGACGTCGTCGGCGACTGGCATCAGCTTCAGCTTTGCGAGGCCTCTCTCTTCTCATTTCCCAGTCAGAAAGAAAACGTTAAATTGTATGATATGAATCAGTAATGTATGAGCATATGAGTTTTATTGCTAGGTACAAAAATTATAAAAAAATTACATTAACAAACACAAATTAAAATACTTTGAATTTTTCAGCTTTATCATTTTAGCCTCACTGAATTTTCTCATGATTATGTCATAGGTAACACCAGCCCCCATTTGTAATGCGGGAAATTTTGAGAAGTAGGATACTAGCAAGCGAAGCGAGCTCGAAAATCGCAAGGCCAGCAGCGGTCGTTGACGCCCAACGCTGCAGCCACTGGCTGCTGGTCTACCATGTCCCCAGTCATTCACCGTCACCTCCAGTCGTTTTATGACAGAGAACTCTATTTACATGTAACTACTTACTAATTCCATGTCGCCGTCCTTCCGCCATCGCCATCACATTTTTGGCGCCATTTTGTTTAAAAATAAGTATTATTCTTTGTCTTGTTCACAGAGTACGTTTTTCTATAGGGGTCTTGTTTCGCGTGCCAAATGTACTCTGTGTATGTGCCCACTATAGTAGGAATTTTTGTGTAAATTAACACACAGAGTACATTTTTAAATAATTAACACCACTAAAATATGGACTCATCTGTAGGACAGACAATTAAAAGAATTAAACTGCAAGAACAAGATAATGAAGTGAAACTGCGAGAAAAACGTGAATGTGAGTTTATTTCTAAGGTTTCAGATGCTTTCAGATCACCTAATATAAACTCTTTGCCATAGATGTTTTATCAGATCTTTTCCCTTTGTTTTTTGCACTGCAGCATATTAGCAGCAACTACAAAAACATATTGATGTTGATTCTTGCTTAGAAGTACATAGTAGGTACATTTTTCTTAGAAGCAAAATTTGCTTCTCAGCAAGAATCAACTTCAAAATGTTACGCCATACCTCAGACCAATGTTGGTCTGAGCGCCATACATTAAAAGAAGAAACGGCCAAGTGCGTGTCGGACCACGCACAATGAAGAGTTCCGTAGTTGGGATGAATTTATCCCAAGAACAAACTTAAAATTGTAGTTGAAAATTATATTATCCTATACGTTCCAACTGCAAATGTAAGTTTGTACGCACATTATTGGGAGATTGACCATGTTACTTTAAGACCATAGACTTCATATAGGTTTTCCTATAATCTATTTATGTACACAACTGAGTTTTTTCGAAAATTTTAGGCTCAGTAGTTTCGGACATGATGGTCTATTTTCATCTATTTTCATAAATATCTTTAAAAGTATTTATTTTAAAATTATTTTTTTTTTAAATATTTCAGATCCTCGCAACATTTGATACGTGTGTCCTTGCATTTGATATGTCACACGGTACAGATTGCAAAACTATTATTATTATTTTCTAATTTGCCCCCCAAAAGTAATTATATTCATTTATTTACGTCACACGTTCGTGTTCAGGTCACAGAAATATACGGTCCATTAGATTCAGAGCAAATTGGCTGTGACAGACGGACAGACAGACACACGAGTGATTCTATAAGGGTTCCGTTTTTTTTCCTTTTGAGTTCTCAAACCAACAAACGGAACCCCAAAAACTCCTAATAGGACGGAAAAGTGAAATAGTAGGTGCTAATTCTAAACTATTTTACATTTTTCTACAGTAAATAATGCGGTGCTGTCGACTAATCGAGCAATACGCGATACATTGACACATCTAGAAAAGCTGGTAAAAGAATATCAATCCCTTACGCTTGCTACTGATAAGTTGTTGCATCAGTTGACTGTGGAGAAAACACGACACAACGCCCTCGTCTATCAAGTAGAAAACTGCTCCAAGGAATTGGAAGAACTTCGTGAAAAGTCTGTAGGTTTCGTTGCAATCATTACAATAATCAGCTTCACCGACCCTAATATAGTTATCTATCAATTAATTCAGTTACATCGTACATTTTACATGTTTTGTAAAGATAATTCGTTATCAAGCTGATTGTATTCTTCTTTTATTTAAAGCTGCGCCCCGCTGTTTCACCCGCGTAAGTCTCGATCTCGTGAGAATATCGGGATAAAAAGTATCCTTTGTCCTATTCCAAGACATCTACCCATCTGCCAAATTTCATCCAAATCCGTTCAGCCGTTTTAGCTTGAAAGCGTAGCAAACAAACTCACTTTCACATTTATAATATTAGTTAGCATTAGGATATCGAGATATCGATAGCAAAATGTTCAAATATTTTTGGCCCAAAATTCAGCTACTTACACGAACTCCGCTCACTGACGTAGTCTTATGTAGGATCTGGTAGGATCACTGTAGTCTGTAGGATCTTCAACTGTACAGATGACAGGTTATGTTTAGGCGGCGCAGAGACAGTGGATGTCAGGTGGATCATTGTCTGTGGGGAGATGCCACCTAAGCAATATCTGAGCCGTCCATGAACCCCCATCTGTGGAGATTGTTGCTCAGGCTGACCTGGGTTCGAAGTCTATCTAAAAACAACGCGTGCGCGTGGAAAGGCTCTCAGATGGATCGATATATATTTTCTTTACTCAATTAACAGAGCGATGGCGTATCTACTGTGTGGAATAAACGGTCGAAGTTACTCGAGACTATTCAAGGCATCGCGGACAAGTGTGACATTTGGGCATTACTTGTTAAGCCTTCATGCAACGAAATTGCTCCATGCTTAAAACATACTCAAAATAATGAGCAACACAACATGCATGACGACAGTAAACTCAGAAATGCTTTAGAAAGACGGAAAAAAGCTATTGCTGAACGCAATTATTTGCTATCTGACCCTGAAGTAGGAGAAGAATTCATTCGGTAAGTGATAAAGTAAAAAAAAATACGTATATGTACCTACTTAGTATAGATTTATGACAACACAGTCCAGTGTGCCCAGTATATTTTGGCCGTTCAGCCCATATGAATGTGGATAAAAACTGCCACTTGCTCACTTCAGATGTCGCTACTAAGCCCTGTTTCGCAGATATTGACTACAAAAATACGGGGACCCATGTATTTGCCAAAGATGTTAAAACTTCGTTATTGTGATTGCCACAAAAGCTAAACAAAACAATGGCGGCTTGTAGACGGTGAACAGTGCTGCCACGTATGACGCGCTTTCAGTTTTTAACCCCACCCATTTTCGAATGATCGTATGTGTCATATTACTCTAAATCAAAATATTGATTCAAGTATTTTATTTTTACAGTATTAAAAATGCTCTGCAGTATTCGATGGAGATCGCTGCTAATGGGTGTAGCGTTAGCACAGAATAGTACCTACAGAAGGTGCACTCCACATTTTAGGTATGAACTCAGACCAACAAAAAAAGAAAGACGGAGCACGTCATACATCAAACGTGTAGCCACAAAACTATGCTCCTGCAAGTAAACACACAGGCTCGCGCACACACCTACACAAAAACTATGCTCATCGCTCCTAGTACGTCACGAGTCGTCGTCTAGTAAACTTCAATAAAAAAAATAGAATTATGCCTTCTTGTGTAGTGAAAACTTGTAAAAACAATAGCAAATCACATAAAAAGTCTCACGGAATCACTTTTCACATGGAAGTACTTCAAATAACATCGTTTCTTAATTTAGTTAACTATGAAATTTTAGGTTACTTGGAACAAAAACCTGAACGAATGAACGAACGAAAACAGTGACATTTAAAGTGCGAGGGTTGCCATAATATGATTTGAAATTTTCCCGTTCGATATTTTTTAGTTCGAGTAATAATTTTAGATTTCCAAGTAATATTGAAAATAAAAGTAAATGGATAGTAGCTATAAGAAATATTCGGAATGATCCAGAATGGCTGCCATCGAAAACCAGCGTGGTTTGTTCCGATCATTTTGATAATAATGACCTTTATTCAACTAATCGTGGAGTTCGCCGTGTGATCAAAAGCGGATATGCTAAAAAGGTATATAAAATTTGAAAAACAAAAATGAGATTTTATCAAAACAGTAATTGACGCGAGACTGTATTTTTTATTTTATTTTAGTTAGTTTCTCAGCTTAGTCTAGCTTATTTAAATACTACTGTACCAAATTTTATTTTTTAGATGTTATTTCTATCGTCCTACGTAATTGCTGAAAACCCAGTTTCACAAAGTTCTGGCTGTACGTTTGTTCAAGTATGTCCTAATTCTTCATTTATCTTCTTAATGTTTTAATCAAAAGCTGCCATTACTCGTGTAATTTTTTTTTGTAGGACTTACCAGACTTTCCTCATGTAGCCATTGACGATAGGACTGTATGTAAATGCACTTTGTACTTAACTGTTATTTTATTTTATTTTGCGATTTAAAAAAAAATGGTTTTGTTTCGGAATCCTTCCTAACAATTCAGGTACAATACCATACTCAACAATATCTTACTCGTACAATATTATCCTACCCAAAATATTATTCCCCAAATTATAGGGAAAAACTTTAACAAATGACAACCCTTTTTACACACACATAGATAAAAAGGTGGCTTCACTTTTGATGTTCGTAATGCTCCGTCTTTCTTATTTTGTTGGTCTGAGATTTTACCTAATTTCATATGGTATAATGAACAGTTTATATAATGCACATTTGAAATAATATTCAATTAATATAATATTCAGTTGCTATAATATTCAAAATCTATAAGTAACGTTTATTATAATTTAAAAATGTCCACTTTTATTTTTGCAAAAACTGATTAGATTTACGCCTGCCACTATCATGCTAGCAAAAACAAGGGTGTGTAATGTTTGGTATAATAACAGATAGTCTAAAACCAAATCGGGGCACTCCGACTTTACGTAGTCTTTTGGCTCCTACCCCTAGAGTGTATATAAAAACCGGAGGCGCGGAGGGAGAGCAACCCCCGCCCGCTGTACCAAAGCTTAGGCACCCGTGCGAGCCGTAGCGGCTGAGGTGAGCATAAGATATAGTCCAAGAGCTAGATCGAAGAATTCACGAAAAATTGTGCCAAGAAAATATATTTATATTAATATGTATAATATACTTCTAGTTTTATCGGTCTAAAGTCCTTAGAAATGTCCAAGAGAGATAAATTCTCAAGTAAATACATGTTTTTATGTTTTAAATTACTAGATTAGAGTGGCATAAACTTCTTTGAAAACATTAAACCTTGCTCTTGGTCTATTTGGTGTCAAGATGTACAGTCGCATGCAACTGCTTTACCAGTTTACAATGTTAAGCTCTAATTTACGTTAGAATAATAAAAAAAAACGTACACTTAGTTAAATGTTTAAAATAGGTAGGTACTTAAACATTGAAAACATATTATCGTCAATTGTAATCAAATTTTATTTTATAAAAATGAATTTCCAAAAAGTTCGTTTGACGTTTGTTGTTTATGAGTGTATTTTGAGGTGATTGATTATTGTATTTAGAGAACTTTTGCATGGGATTGTGTATCTAGTTTTTTATTAGTGATCTATGCGCGAAGTAGTTGCTCTTGCATTATCTAGGTCTATCTATATCTGTCATACCTACCTACTAAATGGTTCGTCCTGCTGCCTATACAGGCTCATTCGAGCATATTATATCCCCGCGAGGCATATACATGTCACTCGAATAATGCACACCCTGCCTGATACACCGCAATTAGAAAAAAACTGGCCAAGTACAAGACGAACTTGTAGGTACCTACATGAAGGGTTCCATACCATCGACCAAACTTAACATTTTAATTGAAAAACATGTTTACCTGCAAATTACAACATACATTTAACTGCAAATTTAAGTTTGTGCGCATAATATTGAGAGATTTTCCATGTTATTTTAGCACCATAGACTTCTTATAGGTTTTCCTGTAATCTATAATCTATTATGTGTTGCTAATTTCTGTATTTGTTTCTGCTTGCTCCCCAAAAGTGACCCCCATATTCAATAGTACATTGTGATACGAGTGTGCTCTATTGGATATTACAGTCGAGGCGGTATTATTCGCGCGAGCCAGAGGCGAGCGCGATAAGGTAGCCGAGAGTGTAATAATCAATGCACACGCGTTTCATACGACGTTTTTCAACACACTTGCGAGGAAAAAAACAGACTTCTTGTAAGAACTTATGGTACAATAACGTAACTGTAGAGATGATAGATTTATAAAGTTTAACTGACTTTTGTTGCTAGGTACTGACTATCCGGAGTTTCTTTTAAAAACTTCTATATCGGTTGGTGACAATACTTTAAATTTTGTAATTTTGTTATTAATTAACCACACAACGAAAAGAATAATAAATATTTATGGAAAATGGCGGCTAGTTTTGGTTTTTTCCGCTACCGATGAGCGCGCGGTGTAAATAAAGGCACTGGTAATACCCCTGAACAGCCTATCCTACTAATATAATAAATGTGAAAGTTTGTGTTTGTGCGTTTGTGTGTTTCGTGCGTTTGGATGTTTGTTACTCAATCACGCAAAAACGGCTAAATGGATTTGGATGAAATTTGGCAAATAGATAGTTTATAACCTGGATTAACACATAGGATACTTTTTATCCCGATATTCCCACGGGATCGAGACTTAAGCGGGTGAAACCGCGGGGCGCAGCTAGTATAAAAATATAATAATGTTAATAATACATAATATGCAAATGGGGTTAGGGTAGTGAACAATATAGACTGAAATTGCCACAGACGATATAAACCCTTATTTAATAGTACAGAATGACAGATTCATTCTGCGCGAACGCTGTGGCACACGGGCAGGCCAGCGTTCTAAGTAGCTCGTCTGTCTGTACGAAAGGCGCATAGTCTATCTCTTTCTTACTTACCGTAAATGAAACGGAGCGCAGCGATCTATCTGCCACCGACTTGTGTGTGGTGGTAAGTGCACACATTACCTACATATATTTATTGTAGATTTGTTTATAGATATATATAATGAATCCAGCTTTCCTTTGGTGGGTTGGAATTATAGAATAAGTTTATATTTATTTAATTCGAAACAAACATTCCTCCATAAGACGTCATAGATACTGTCTAGAAACTACATAAAGTATTTTGTATTTGCTTGTACCACTGTATGGGGAAATTTAATTCTTTAATATCTTTTTAATTACACACCGACAAAATCTGTAACTTGGTGACAAATTTGGACAAATTGGCGACAAAATATGGGAGAAAGCACATCTACGCTAGGTGCCCTAGTTTCTGAGATATAAATTTGGCCCTGCTGGGGAGACTCTCTCCAGCAGGGCCACCTATAAGCCCTTATATCTTTTGAACCAGTGAACGACAAATTCTGATATTTGGTGACAAATTTGGACAAATTAACGACTAAATTTTTGTGTTATCAAAATTAAAATCCCTGTTGGTGGCCCTGCCAGAGAGGGTGACACGAACCCGACATCAATCGTCGGGCAGTTGCCCGCCAGACGCAACACCCGTCTGGTCGGAGGATCCTCCCTTTTCTATGGTGGATGAGTGAACTTTACACCCTGTTCCTCATACCCCTAAAACACTACATAAATAGCGCCAGAGCTTTTCCCTACATGTCAGTGTGCATACTTGGCAAACTCGGTGCCAGGACAAAACATGTCGGAACACTCCACACCACACTGGCACTGTGCTGTTCTCCCTAGAGTAAATATGTTCTGTGGTGCTGTTTCCAATACATATAACGCCAGAGCAGGCCCCGACACGCTACTGTGTGCATCCATGGTTAACTCGCAGTGCGGCAGTGCTGTCACGACACCACGCCAAACTGCTATGTTTTATATGTCTCTACAGAAATAACACCAGAGCAGACCCCGAGACGCCAGTGTGTGCATATTTAGGCGACAAGCGTTTCGATCGAATAAAACCATAAAGTTTATGAATAGGGATAATATATTGCGGACGAATTTTTTTAATGCACTGTATTGATTATTCTCCCCCCTCCCTTTATATTCTTGTAAGTACATATTATTATTATTTTAGTGTTAGATATATATTATTGAATTACTGTAAATTAAATTATGGGATCATTTACTATTTTACATGTCGTAATTTGATACAAAAACAAACTGTGACAATAAAGAATGCTGGGAAATGAAAAAAATCATTATATTTAACTTGTTTTTAATCGATTTATCTCCGGATAAAAGACCCAGATTATGGTAGGGTTAAAAGTTTATGATCTTTTGGTACATGCTTTATTTGGTGCATCAGATTGCACCACAGAGGGCATTTTCTGGGTGGAAATGACAAAACCCGTTGTTTTCGGGAAATGGTATAGGAATTCTGGAACTGCCCTGTAAAAAGACTTTCATAGTTGTAGTTGTTCTTGTTCTTGTTGATTTCTTAAGTTTCTCCAACTTAAGATTGTTGTTATCTTTATAGCTGGCGTGTACAGACCGTACATCCTCTGTGTCAGTGCCCTCCAACTCTTTTTTTAATTCTGAAGCGACTTGGGACATCTCAAAATCATCATTATTCCTTTTTTCGGTTGTGGTTTTAATAAGAGTGTGATGACGGAGGTGGTGACGGCTGGCTTTGAGATGGTTCTCGTTGCGATCAGAAATTACTGTAGTCGTTGCTATCGACGAGAAAAGAAAAGAAAAGTTACGTTTAAAGTTAACAGGTACAGTCAGCGTCAAAAATGTTTTAAGGGTCAACTTTTCAAAATAATCGCACATCAGGACAGCTATGAAAATGAAGCTTTGAACCCTCAGGGGGCATACTTGTTCCAATAATACATATTATTGAAATCCTTAGAACGGTTAATAAATAAACCCTAATAGGTTAATAGTTTAAAATCAACTATGAAATAATTACCTTTTGAAACATGGACTCGCTTTTTATGTCCAACCCTTTTTCGGTGTTTGGTTCTCCGGGTGGACAATATGATTTTCGGTAGTTTGGACTCTTCAGTTGCCAGTAAGCTAGACTGTTTTGTATTTGTAGATTTGGCTATCAATAGGATAGATTTGATTGTCGTTAAGATTGTCTGCTTGGAAGGATTGGCTGGGATAGACTGTTTGGTAGAATCGGTTGTCGTTAGGATGGTATGGTTGGCAGAGATGGTTGTCCGTAAGATAGCATGTTTGGTTGTCGGTAGGATCGACGTGGACGTTTGGGCCAAGGTTGTTAATAAAGAGGTTCTTGAGGCCGTTGTCTCTTCTACGTTTAAAGTTGTCGCCTCGCTCGTTGCTGATGACAGGGTAGATGTGCTTTGCGCTTGTGAAGTAAGGATAGACTGTTTGGCAGAATCGGTTGTCGTTAGGATGGTACGGTTGGCAGAGATGGTTGTCCGTAAGATAGAATGTTTGGTTGTCGGTAGGATCGACGTGGACGTTTGGGCCAAGGTTGATAATAAAGAGGTTCTTGAGGCCGTTGTCTCTTCTACGTGTAAAGTTGTCGCCTCGCTCGTTGCTGATGACAGGGTAGATGTGCTTTGCGCTTGTGAAGTAAGGATAGACTGTTTGGCAGAATCGGTTATCGTTAGGATGGTACGGTTGGCAGAGATGGTTGTCCGTACGATAGGTTGTTCGGTTGTCGGTAGGATAGCATGTTCGGTTGGCGGTACGATCGACGTAGACGGTTGTGCCAGGGTTGTTGATAAAGAGGTTGTTGAAGCAGTTGTCCCTTCCACGTGTAAAGTTGTCGCCTCACTCGTCGCTGATGTTAGGGTAGGTGTGGTTGGCGCTTGTGAAGTAGCTGAAACCACATGTTATCGCAACTCGTCACAATTATTAGTAGGAAAGTTTCGTAGATCTTAAACTAAGTAGTTATTATTACTGAGTGGCAATACATACGAATGATACTCTCTGAACATATCTGAAGCTGAAACTCAGGACAAGCAAGGAAATATTACGTAATTCATGGTAAGTTGTGATTTGCACAACTTGTGTAGTAGTTGAAATCCATGATGTTATCGCAAATCGAAATTATTTAGTTGGAAAATTTTGTAAAACTTAGGGCGGATTCGACCAAATACCATGTTATACCAGAGTAACTAACCCTTCAATAATTTTACTCATTGGTCTTACTCTCGGATAACTTAGTTTGTATTTTTCCATCACAAACGTCGAGTAGCCAACACTGGGTATTGTTACTCTTGAGTTAATGAATGAACATGTAAACCAACGAAAATAGGAATACCTACAATTGTTTATAAAGCGGAACGCAAGATTTTATGTCCACATAATTTTGCAGGTTTATAATCAACAACACATGTCAATGATGTTCACACGAGTTGTCATTGTCATTGAGTGAGGTTATCTTTTCGAATCGGTTTGGTTGGAGATCTTCTTTATTTTGTGGTCATTAGAAATAGACAATAATTTAGTATGTCTGAAGGAAAAAGGAAACGTAGCCCACGTAACGAGTTAAAGCTGTAAGATGATTAAATCTTTGGGATTATTTGCATTCATCAAATGACTTCTCCCGCTCTGGGCGGAGCGGGAGGGCATGTCAGACTTTTACTGACTAAAACCCACCCGTGTTCCTTCAGTTGCCAGTTGCCAGGGGTCCCGGTATCCCTTTCGGACTTTCCCGCAGCCCTGGCAGGCATCGGTCCTAGTAGACCCCGCCAATTGTGCTGACATCTCTTTGAAGCGCGCGTGGAACACAACGCGCCGTCGACCTGGGCCTGGTCCTTATCGGAAGGCGAGCCACCCATTGCTCGTCGTCGGCAAACCCGCGCCTACGGTGGCCGGGAATCCACCTGGGATTCCCGACGCCCAGGGCGTCTCCTGCGGCGGCGGTTAGGGGCGTGAGGGCGCAAGCTCTGCCTCTCCCTTACGTGTTCCACCTCCTCCTACGCGAGCATTACTGCTTCACAGAAAGGAGGTGACGGCTTCCCATACCCTCTCGCTCCGTACCATGGCCAGGACCAGGGCCGGACGCGAAAGGTCTTCGCCGCCTATCGCCTCCACGAGGACACGGCGGTGTTTCGCCCATGTAGAGCATACCTCCACCGTAAGCATACCTCCACCTGGTGCTGGTCTTACAACCTGGGGTTATCTTTCATAAACATAACGTCACGCCTTATTTCCCGGAAAGGCTAGGCAGCGGTGTACCGTTAGTAGGTACACCCACAATTCGCCAGTTAATATTATGTTTAAGTCCAATGAATGTTTACGTAAGCCTATTGCTATCAAGACTATCAACCAGGAACAAATCAGACTACAGGCTACTATGAGAAATTCGAGATGGTAAACCCAATAATACTTTGCCCAACCTAGGAATCGAACCCAGGACCTCATGCTCCGAAGTACCTCTTGCGATCATTACGCTAATGAGACAGTTATGGTTCATAATAGGAATAGTACCTATTAGCATTTTGATGCAAGTACGCAAAGTTTGAAAACGACGATGTTCAGACACACACTTGCAAAGGAAAGATAAATAAACGTTTTACCCTTTGGGTACGGAACCCTAAAAAAGACCAATATTTTGTAATATTGGCCTTATCGTCGATGTGCATCCAGCCCATCCTAACCTACGGTGCCTAAACTTGGTCCCTCACTGAGTCTCAAATTCGAAATCAAGGTTTAAATTGCCAAAGGACGATGAGCAGACGATGACGACAGAGCAGTAGGGGGCCCAGTAGTAACGGGCTCGACTTACGAGTTGTAGATCGTGGACACGAACCTAGCCAGGCACATTACTTTGTGTAAATCATTTCATCACCACTGCCGACAAAACGGTGAAGGAAATCATCGTGAGGAGACCGCGCATGTGTTAATTTGTTGACAAAAATGTATAATCTGGTGAAATATAGATTCCTGATTATTTATCATATTTTATTTAGGTTTATACGATTCTCACAATACACTCAATTGTGAACCTAAGAGCCACTATTTGAGCAAGTGTGTTGAAAATCTATTTTTTTCGGTTTTTCGAATCGATTAGGTAAGTACTGGGTTATTACTTAGTCTGCTAAAATGATTAAGTTTGGCATGAAATAAGGAAACCAAAATTGGACCTGTATGTAATTGATATAAAACTGGAAATGTAGTGCATGTATTATGTACCTAATAGGTTCAAAGATTTTTTTACCCACATCTGCACTAGATATTATGTAAAGCGCAACGTACTTTTTTATATTGAAATCCGTTGCGCTGCGGCCCTGTGCGGCTGTATGTGTGCCAGCCTTAACACAACCCTTTTTCCAATACCTATAATCCTGCTTCATTACTATTTTTATTTAAGTTTTCATTAGGCAACAAGCCGAGTGCCTCCGGTGTGCCCAATCATGGGCAAAAATTACGAACATTCCATACAAAATTTCATATTTTTATATTAATACTAGCGACCTGCTCCTGCTTCGCACGGTTTTTACGACTTGACAAAACATCGATATTTCTTAGTTGTATGTCACTAAGAAAAAAAATATTATACACATAAACCTTCCGGAATAAATTCTCTAGACGATGGTGAAATCTAATCAAAATCTGTTGCGGGGTTTAGAAGAACAACGCAGACATACAGACAAACACGAAAAGCGACTTTAATTTTTAATAGGTACGTATTGATATTTAACCCCTTACGGGAAGTGAGCACTAAGGATGGGTTTCCAAAACTATCTTATTGCTTACTTTCGTTATAAAAAAAACCGTTGTGCAAAATTTCCTGCTTTTAGACCCAGCAGTGGTACAGTCAGTGAGCTGTCCGTCAGTGATTGAATTAAATATTTTTAAATTATTATAACTTTGAAAGATGTGTGTGTTTTTTAATCTCTGGGAACTTTAGGAGATGGAAATTGACTAATAATATAATACCAGAAATAGTTAATCTGCCAGGTTTTATTTTTCAGCTAATATATAACGTGCTAAATAATATGCTGTTATTTCGAAGCAGTCGTTTTGCTCGGATGCGGCTTACCTGGGGTGTTACCAAGATCATCAGTTGGGTCATTGTCAAATCTTCGAAATATTCCTAAAAATTAGAATTCTTTATTGTATATTGTAATATTAGATATTGATAAATCCATAGGTTAAATAGCGGCAATTAAATAGCATTTTCATGTAAAATTAAAATTATAATATTGAGAAATCAGTAGGTCCCTAAAAACTTATTTCATAATAGATACTATGGTTTTGATAGTGGTATGTTCGTAGCACAATAAAACATCTATCAAAGTTTTAGGAGAAAATCGCTTTTTAATTTTGCGTAATTGTAAGGTATTATGCTCTTGACTGTATTTAGTCAAGAAAGTTGTGAACACTTTATAAACTGTTACTTTAAAAAGGTAGGTAATGCTCATAATATTATATTAATTAATCAGGCTGTCTAGAGTGCGTCAGACTTACCACGACTTTTAATAGGAGAATCTGGAAAATACGTTAAGTTGTAATTTATTGAATTTTTCTAAATCCAATGAGCAGCCGTGGTGGCCCATTGGTATGGTAACATCTCTGACCAACACAGGCAGGAGCTCACTGTACTGCTCTCATACGGCGAAAGAAAACATTGCGTGGAAGTATGAATGTATAAATGTACTAGCTTTGGCCCGCGGCTTCGCCCACGGGGAGGTCGAAAATTATCCCACGGAAACACTACGGTAACGCGCACGCCAGTAAAGTTCCCAGTTAACATGATTTTTTTCCGATATATTCAACAATCTCAGTCAATTTACCTACACAAAACCTTAATGAATTGAATTATACAACTAAACCTTCCTCATGAATCTCTCTGTCCAGTGGTGAAAACCGTATGAACATTCGTTCGGTAGTTTTTCGAGTTTATCGCGTTCAGACTGGTTATGTAAAGCACGTTGAAACTCTTGTGGCAAACACCGCCATCATAGTCGGAAAGCAACCGCACGGTAAGACACAGAGTACATTTTTATTTTTTTTTATACGGTAAGATAGTCTAGCTAGCTGTAGGTAAGTATAGGCCATAGATATAATATTTCTATAGGCTATGGTGCAACTGACGCCAGTCAATCATAATTATTAAGTTAATGTCAACTTACCAAAATAGTAATAATCAGGCATCATTCGTCGACGGCTGAGTCCTAAAAAATTATCGAAATTTCGTAAACTTGACAACTAGCAAACGCGCACGCAAACGATTTATATACTACTAGCTTCCGCCCGCGTCTTCACGCGCGTGAAATGTCGATAAAAAGTAGCCTATGTCCTTTCTCAAGCTCTAGACTATCTGTGTACCAAATTTCATTTAAATCGGTTCAGTACCTAGTTTTGGTGTAAAATGCGACAGACAGACAGACCGACAGACAGAGTTACTTTCGCATTTATAATATTAGTAAGGAAGTAGTAAGTTAATACCTAGGTCCTGAATAGCGTCGTGAAAAGTTTCGTATTCTCAACGCAACTTCCTGCGCATGATTCATCATGCATGACATGGCTCACGCACGTCACACGTGGCGTAATAATATAATTTGAGTCTGACTAGGGTGCCTTGTTTCTGGCGTTGGTTCAGCGTAGGACAATTATGTAGGTACTACCTATTTGCTAGCGTACCTACCTACCAGGTAGGTACGCTCTGTGCGAAGGCAACAGAACTGACTAACTGTAACTTAGACCCGCTTGCACCACAAGTCGCTTTTTAGAGTTCCTTACCCAAAGGGGAAAATGGGACCCTATTACTAAGACTCCGCTATCCGTCTGTCTGTCTGTCCGTCTGTCACCAGGCTGTACCTCATAAACCGCGATAGTTGAAATTTTTTCACAGATGACATATTTCTGTTGCCGCTATAACAACAAATGCAAAAAAAACCGAATAAAATAATATTTAAGGGGCCATACAACAAACGTGATTTTTTTGCAGTTTTTATAGATAATTAGCTGATGTCCGCGATTTCACCCGCGTGGATGTCGGTTATTATATACTAAAACCCTTACTCGAGAACCACACTATCCATTGGTGAAAACTGCATGAAAATCAGTGCAGTAGCTTTTGAGTCTATCGCGTACAGGACGACAGACAGACGCGGCGGAGGACTTTGTTTTATAATATGTAAGGATAAGGATGATACGGAACCGTTCGTGGCCGAGTCCGACTCGCACTTGGCTGGTTTTTTTCAACAGCTTTGTGTTTCGACTTTCGGCGGTCTTGACCACCGCGTAACTTTAGTTCTGAACACAACATCTGAATATCGGCGTCAGAAGATAACGGTGAGTGAGCCTGCTTAGGTACCTATAAAGATAACTGTCTTACTGTACGGGAATCTATAATTTTCATCCAGAAAGTTTCGTCGGCCTGATCCGGATGGCGGGGGATAACCCATAGCCATAGGAGGCCAGCTCGCGTATGGCATCATCATGGGCGCCACAGGTGGCATGGCGTTCGGCGGCGCAGGCGGCGCATCCAGCGTTGAAAGGGGTGGCGTTGCTAGCGTCGAAGGAGTCACTCGACTCACTGTCAGAATAAAATTTATGGAAAAATTAATACTACTTAAGTACTTAAAACTTGTGTTCTGAGTGTGCGTAGCTAAAGGAACGCCTATGGATTACCGGTATGTACCTACTTAAACATCTGGAGAAGTCTTGATCGGTTCTGAATTGTAAATACAAGCAAATGACATAGCGTTGAGGGCGCTTAGAACAAACTATGGCAGGAGTAGGTACTATTATGTATGAAGGAGCACAGCTTTACAATAAATTGCCTCGGAATGTAAAATATCAAAAATCCATGTATGTATACTTTCAAAAAAAAACTAAAGTAACACATTTCAGCGGATTTAAAAAAATTTACTGTCTGCGAGTACTGTACTTAACTAACTTATACTTACTTGTGTAACCGTTGCGTCGCCTAATTTATACAAATTAGAAATAAGTTTTTTTCTCTTAAAACTGTTAAGTGAATGTAATTCTTTTTAAGAAATAAAGTTCTTAAACCGTAAACTGTAAATTAATACTGACATTAAAAAATTCCTACTTGACTACTTACCACCTGAGAAATGAGACATTCGACATAGGTAGGTTTCGGGTAGGTAGGTTGCACTCAATAAAAACTTACCCGTTACTTCTGTATTAGTCATTGCCATCGTCGAGTTGAATTCCTCTGAAGGAAGCGAGCATGTGCTATTTTCATCTTCAGTCGAATTTGCCATAACTTCATCGTTTGACCGCAAAATTTGTGCAAAGTCTTTCAAGAGGAAATCAACAACATTTATTGACCATACAATTATAAAGGAAATTTTATTTAAGACTACGTACTCTACTTATTTGAATAATTTATTCTTACCTGATTTAAGTAACTTAACCAAAAATAAGGCTTGTTTCAGAGTGTCATCAAGATCATCGATTGCTACAGCCACCTCAAAGCTGAAACTTCCTAAAGCTAAAATCCCTAATAAATTCAGTAGAAACATCTCTTGCCTTGTCCAAAAATAAAATTACCATTTCAACATTTTATGCCAATACAATTGGATGTAAGTAATAAAATTTTACGTTTTATGTTTCTAGTTATGCTAAGAGCATTTCAATTTTGCTAGTGAACGTGTTCGTATGTGAAAAGTAGTTTAAAAATGAATGATTGTAACAAAGCACATAAAAAAAAACATTTTATTTTATGTTACGTAATACCCGTATGTAGGTAACTACCTAAATACAAAATAAAAAGTAACAAAAGTATAATAAAACTGGAAAAGGCTGGAAAAGGCTGTTAAAGGCTAGATCTACCTGTTGAAATCAAACGTACGGACGCAGGCAGGAGTAGATTGGGTAAAAATCTTATTAGGTACTTAGTAGTAACTTACTTACTATGACAAAGTTCACTTTTACATAAAAAACGGTATTGTTCATCAGAGAGATTACCTCAACACTCGACAGTACTTAGTACTTAATGAACTTAAGTATTTGCAAATAGCACTGCTTCTAATATAACTAGGTAGGTATCTTAATATAGTTTAATTTAATAACTTCACTTCCTCCATGCGTCCATTTCCTCATTTTGCCAGAAATTGCTGACTTCATAGAAAGGCGACTGTTGTTCTGCCACCTCATTGCTTCCTGAGATCTTCTGAATAAGCAATAATAGGTTCTATTAGTTAAATATACTTTTCTGATGGCGAAAAACAGTGTGGTCAAGCTCTAGTCCTGGGCGTCCAATGACGTCAAGTCAAGATGATGTGATAGACCGTACCCAGACAGAGACCATTAGTGTATTCTGGGTAAGTAAGTAGAAAAAGAACGATAATTCGGTTTTTGAAAATTTTCAGCTGACAATTTAATATTGGCGGCAGCTGAAAAAATTAAGTACTAACCGGCAAATCAATAGTTTCAATTCTAATGAGTTGGTGTGGTAAAATCGATAGTTACAACAGTGAATATGCAGAACAAAATGCTTTTTCTCACGTATAACATCACAATATATGATTATTAATAATTTTGGCCTTAGGAAAAGTAGGTAGGTACCTAAAAAGTAGGTAAGTAGGTACCTATAAATTTGAGGAAAATTTCAGCTTTAACGTTTAACTACATATAATTATTAAAAGATGACACTGAATTTCCTTTACTTTTAGCAAAGAAAAACCTGTCGACAGTAAAAAAAACATAGATATTTTCGAGTTACTTTTCGTCCGAAAAATAAACCGTTTTTGGTTTGTTTCTAGTTCTGGGTTAATATTTAATTTCCCACTACAGGCAATGGGCTTGAAATACGGTATGATAAAGGACAGCATTTTTTGACTTAGGGCGAATTCGACCAAACTTTTATCCCTAGTACTTATAAGTCTAATCCAGCGAGTAAATATAAAATTTTTGACAGATTTTCTATACAAAAACTGTCAGACGTCAATTTTATTCCCCGAATAACAGTTATCTGGCTTTGGTAAAAGCGGCCCTTATGCGAACTGTTATTGCTATGTAACCTCCATGTCTTCCCCCACCACCCACCCACAGTGTGATTCTATCCTTGAATCGAAGTCTCATCAGCACCACGGTCAACTATCAAAGAATCACTCATGCGCGAGAGATTCGGCATCATTTTACATACAGTTATAGGAAACCAATCATAGATAAATCAATAACTGTTGTTAGTTCTTACTTGTTTAACAATATGGCGTATCGCATTTCCCTTATGCCGAAAGGCTACAAGAGTTACCGGCTTCAGTCGTCTCTGCAACGGTGCGAAGTAGTCCTGTTAACAATATGGAATAATTACATTATCGCCTTGCTGGAAGTTGTCAGGTTAAGTTAAGTTTTGACACCGCAAACGTAAAGTCAAAACCCCGCTGCCATCATTTTCATGACAGCTGTCACTGCGGCGGGTACATAATATGTGGCGACCACCGCTCTTTTACGAAACCGTAGCTTGAGCCAAGCTGGCAGATAGATCCATAGCGAGCTGAATTGAGCAAGTGCTCATTCCACAATATGACTATCGGCAAAGTTAAGTTGGCCAAACCTAACGGAAGTAACCTAATTAATTGATGTGTTTCCTCAGTGCAGACCCAATCAATTTGCGCAATAGTGGAGACCACACGGTCTTAGTACTTACTCTAGAATTATGCTACAAGTGACTAACGGCCAGTTTCTTCATCAAAAGTAACAGTCAACTGGCCGTAAGTGAGCAAACACTGTCGCCGGACATTCGCCTACGAGTCGGGCTGATCCAGCCTCGAGAGCAACGGCAAATGCGGCATATCATTTATGATAATAATTTGTGAAAAATGGCTCGCGGATTTTTATTTCATTCTTAGTCTCATTTCTCTTTCCTACTCCATCATCAGACCCTGATCACCATCCATCTGTATGTGTAACTATTTTTTGAGACCATTCTAATGAGCCCAAACACGATACCTCTGCTGTAAGTTGGTGAGGAGTTGGGTATCCTGCAAATACCAGGTGATGCTGCAGCATCAGTTCAAGGTTACTATATTCTTCTCATATCATTGAAATAACAGAATTCTAAATTTCGAATCGATTAGACCTTTGTAAGATGCTCACATCCATTCATCAACTTGAAAAGAGCTGATAATCTTCAAACGGCTGAACCGATTTTCTTGAATCATAGATAAGAACACTCTCCATCAAGTCACCTTTCAAACAAAACAAAAATCATCAAAATCGGTTCAGCTGCTTGGCAGCTACGAGGGGACAGACAGATACACAGATACACACTCACTACACCCCTCTTCTTTTATCTTTACACTACACTTATAACACCCCTCTTTTCCCGTAGGGGGTTAAAAAGGGCGAGGATAAATATTTAGGTATGAATTATGTACTTACTGATTTTACCAACAAAAATAACTTTGTATTTTATACTTAACTAACTGATGCCCGCGGCTTCACCCGCGTGTATGTCGGTTATTATATACTAAAACCTTACTCGAGAACCACTCTATCCATTGATGAAAACAGCATAAAAATCGGTGAAGTAGTTTTTGAGTTTATCGCGAACATAACGACAGACAGAGGCGGTGCAGGATTTTGTTTTATAATATGTAAGGATTTAGTTAGTAAGTACTAAGTACCAAAGTACTTAGGACCTAGGTAGGTAAGTACTTATTTTATATCCTCTTCAAGTCAATAGGAGTGAGATACTTTGAAGAGGCTAAAACTTCTAAACTGTTAGTAGATAAGTAGTTATGTAGGTAGGTACCTTAGTAATTGAAATTTCTATATTTAGTGTAGCTCACCTTATTAAAAAAAGAATGATCAAATCCTAGTGACAGCGTTTTGGCAAGTCTCGTCAAAAAAATCGGTGGTTTCAAAAAAAATTCATATCTTTTTATGTTCTTTCCCCACACTTCTGGATGCTGAGAAAAATAATTATAACAATATATAAGGATATAAATTAACTAAGTATTTAAGCTAGTAAAACTATAAAATAAACACGTTTTTTTGTTTATAATGTGAATGAATCACTAGTTTGTAAGGTAGCAGTGGCAAGACATAGGTCTGAAAGATTTAAGTAATACAATGCATTAGTGGCCTGGGCGACTGAGCTCTGCTCTGGTGAAAATAGAGAATGCTCATTTAATATTAAAGGATAGTTCATACTAATTCCATGCTGCCATGTCATTATTCTTGTTCTAAACAGTTGTGCTATTCTGTAAGAATCTCCACGTGAAAACTTAGGTGAAGTGAGCTTGAAGTGAACTGTCACTGCCTTAGCATCAGTAGGTATCAATGACAATGACAGCTCACTCCACGCTCACTTCACCTAAGTTTTCACGGTGAGATGGTTACAGAATAGCAATGCTGGGCGGCCGAGCCCTGCTCGGATGAAAATAGAGAAAACGAATTTTCCCAGAAATTAGACCTAGCTACTTTTATCGAAATCGTTAGAGCCATGTCAAGTCTGGGAAATGCCGCCAGCTAATCAAATTAAATTAGCTGGCTGCACTTCACAGACATGATGAGTGGGTATCGATATCTAATGATGATTTTAAAAATATGTAACTTATAATTTCATTCAAGTAAAGTAACTACACTGCTAACTGCCAACGTTGCCGGCCGTTGACCCTGTAATCAGTGGAAATTATGAGATCCAGAATCTTCTTTTTATATCGTCATTAGATATCGAAGTTCAAATTAGCTACCTAGGTAGCTAGCTAGATACTAACGATTATCACCTAATATCAGTTTGCAATACGGGTTACAGAATTTACGCCTCCTATGTACTAAAAAAATAGACGAAACAGTAAAAGAATTGAGCAATTACCAAGCGGAATCTACAGATGGTGACGCAAAGTCACTATTACCATTCATTAAAAACTCAAAGATGGACTGGCAACTGGCCAGACTCATGTATAGAATGGTGATCGTACCGTGTATGATATACGGTTTGAAAGTATCGACAATCACCAAAGCTAACAGCTAAGTTAAGAGAGAGTTATCATGAGGGTCTTGTTTAACCACGCTAGGAATAAACCAAGACAAAAGAAAATGCACCCAATCTTAGACGGAAAAACAGTAACTAAACGCATCAAGAATGACAGGATGGGCTATCTCGCACATTTTCACAAACGCGGCAAACCACAGCTATGCAGCAATGCAGTACAAGGCCAAATCGAAGAAAGTAGGCTGACCGATTTACACATGGAACAACAACCTAAAATAGGGCATGGCGCGCTTCGACAAGGAAATCAACTTCTGGATGGACACGGCTGAAGACCGATACAAGATCAAGAAGGCAGCCAGCGAGATATACAAGAAATTTGAAACGGACAGCAGCGAGTCGTCAGACGAAGACACAGGACAGCAAAGTGTAACACAGCACAGCAGGGAGATAGAAAAGAGCCGAGAACGCAGCATAATATCTCCGCCAATGGATTCATCGGTGAAGATCGAACGGAGCCAACTGGCGGCGACATCGTAAAAAGATGCCCATCCTTTAATAAATATTACCCGTCTCTCCGCTAGTCCATTGCCTACTCAAGGATGCATATCCGGTATAACTCGCAAATCCTTCCTTATCCTGACGGGCACGGTCTTCCCTACCATTACCGCGCGCCCCGGTCTACTCCTTGATATGCAATGGCCTCGGTAGCCCCATGAAGCATGAGGCTCCAGGGGCTAGTGCACATTTTGGGGTTCATTTAATTTATCGAGTCTTGTTAAACCACGCTGGGGTCGGTGCATTTCATTCATTCAGTAGTGAAATACACACAAAACTATTAAATTGATACGTAAAGAAACACTGTGTACACGCACACTTGTATTTCAACGTAGAAAGACAAGTATGAGAAGTGTGAGTGCACAGAGTGACTCTTTTCCGTATAAATTTTATATTTTTTGTGAATGTAATACTTTTTTTTAATGGTAATATTTTTTTAGCATTTGAAGACGCTATCACGGGAACGCCCTTCGTTAAATACCATATTATATTTTACTAGCCATTCACTTCAAGTTGGACGTCTCGATCGATAAAAACGACGGCCGAACTACTAGTAACGTTGTCAAAAAATAGTATTTATACCATTCCCCTTCTAAAAAGCTATTTAAATTTTAAACATAGATAACTGGCAGAATGCCTCATTTATCTACCGCAGCCAGAGAACAGACTATCCCGACGGTATCCGGCTGATGATAATTATATTATGTTATGTTTCAGCATTTCCATACAATATCAGTAGGTACATACAGTCGTTACGGGTAGGTACTCAAAAGCCCAAAAGTCTGATAACGTCTTACCAAGGGTATCGTGTTACACAGTAACTGGACTGTGGAGGTCAGATAGGCAGTCGCTCCACGTAAAATACTGATATTCAGCTGCATCTGGTTAGACTGGAAGCTGACTTCAAGATAGTTGTGAAAGCGTTACGATGATATGATATGCACATACTATATTGATAATTATAGATACTTACATTGCTAAAATGTGACTTTGGAGTTTTATCCCATAGAGATCCGTAGTATACTGTATTCGAGTGCACCGAGGATGTGGGAGCTTCAACTGTCGGTGTTTTGAGAGTTGATTTCGCTTGCTTTATATCAATTGGTGGTTCAATAGTGCCTGAAAAAAATAATTACGTAAAAAAACTATATTCAAACTTGCTATCAATTTTAATTCAGAGTGGCTGAAAGCTGCAACTCATTTATCACAGTTTATGTTTTATTTAAAACCAATGACTATATAACCTTCTCTTTGTTTAAAACATACGAAGTAACGTATGGCGATTCTTTGCATTTCGAATCTACTCTTCTCCAGCCCCGTTTTTAAGGTCGGCGTCGGTCCATGTATCTGGTGAACGGAACTACCAACGCAACGTTTGCTAATAAGGGTGGATACTGGTCTTACCGCTTAGAGTGCTAAGTCCTAAGTCTAAGGCAATAAATAGGATGTGGTTTCATGAAATAATTTAAAAGAACTTAAATACCTGGAGAATATCATCGCCTGAGTAGAGAATTAATTTATATTAATTAAAGAAATTAAAATAACAATATTTAAAATCTTCATAATCCAGAGATCCATCGCCAAACAGATCATTTTTTTGTAAATATTCACAAAACAAATACGACACGCTCCCGCCTTGTGTATGTTTTGAGCTTAAAACTTCTGCCTGAGTTGCCTGACAGCCACTCCGCTAAAATATACAAGCTTTATAACATAAAATATACAGTAAGTAGGTAGGTAACTTTCTACCAAAAAAAGCAAGGGTTTCGTGGCAATCTACACTAAACGCAAAACATCTTTATGGAAATACTATATTTATGTCACCGTGAGATAGTAAGAACCGTTAGTTTATATAATCTATCGATATTATTTCCGTTAGACTATAAAGTGTCGAAACATTGTGGACTGGGTGCAATGGGTAGGTTAGAACTGTGACGAAGATCGCTAGAAAGGTTTTTTGCAGTTCACAATTTATTTTGCGACAGTATAATCTAACGGAAATAATATCGATAGATTATAACTAATGGATCACACTCACAATCACATAAATATATTCTAATTAATATTATAAATGCGAAAGTGAGTTTATTTGTTTGTTTGTTACGCTTTCACGGCTGATCGGATTTAGATGAAATTTCGCACAAGGGTAGACCATGACCTGGAATAGGACATGGATACTTTCATCCCGATATTCCCACGGGATCGAGATTTACGCGGGTGAAACCGCGGGGCGCAGCTAGTATTGAAATAAGTCGTAATGTATGAGGTAATATTGATTAAGTACTATTGGAGACATAAAAGCTTTGGATGGGTAGGTATCTTGTTTGTAACTGATGATGACGAACTTTGTGAATTTATGTTTGTTTTGGTATTGTCGTCAAGTAAGTGATATGTAAGTATATGTCTTTATTGAGAACAAACTTTCTTTAGGGTCAGTTCGAGACGCGACGCGACGCGCACTTTTTTATGATAAGATACAATATCGAATTTATTTACTACACAATAAGGTAAACGCGCTGCGCAGCACAGCACATCTTAGCGTACTTTGACACGTGTCAACATTCGCACTGAAATTATACCTTTTCGTGATGAAAATAAGTTGTTAAAAATAAAAAGTGCGCGCAGTGTCGCGGCGACGCTTCACGTCGCGGTCTGAACTGATCCGAAACCTAATAAAACAAAACCAGCCAAGAGCAAGTCGGGTTGCCAAAATTATCCCTTTGTTACGTCCCATGTGATGTATTATATTACTTACATTCGCATGATACATTGAGTGCCACTAAATGAAGAACAGCAAACGTAATGTAAATGTACATCTTATCAAGTAACTACACTGAATTGTACAATAACCGTATTACCCGCGCCGAGGTATGGATGAAACTGATAGTACCGGGTACCGGTCGTTAGTAGTTTTCAGAGAACTGGTTGAAATTCTGTGCTTAGTATAGGTAAACCAGAAAATGTATGCGCTTCGGTAATATTCGAGTTTCCGAAATAGCACGAACATCGCGCCACAGAGTAACCATTGAAGTGTGAGCCGTTGAAGTTGAAGAAGCATTGCCAATCATAGATTTTAGGGTCCGTACCCGCAAGGAACATCGTCATTAGCTAATGAAACGTTTTGAAAAGTTTTTTGGAATTGTGAGTTGTTAATCTATAGTTTTGTTAGTCCATGACTACAAAGCTACAATACAAAAATAGGCAACTACAGTGTAACTATTTTCTTAATGTCCCTCTGGAATCATCGCATTTCCGATTATAAACGAATGCTAATTTCCATATCCTTCAATTATTAGATTTACCGTGTATATTAATTTGAATTCAGAACTAAGTACTTATTTATTGATGTTTTGTTTGTTTTTTCCGTGTGAACTATACAGAGCTGTAAAACTATTTTCCTTAAACTATATTGTCCCATTTTTTAAACAAATTAAATTACTTAAGGTTTTTGAGTATTAACAACTCTATATTATACTTCCTAGTCGATTGAGAGCGTCCGGTCTGCACCAAGTGCAAAGGGCAACTAATAGAAATCTGACGACAGACGAAACACGAAGTTTGCCGAGGGACTTTAAGAAAATAATTGTAGTGAACATCCATGGCTCTAAATTAGATCTCATCGTCACGCGTTCATATTTCCGAACATAGGCGATAAATCCCGAAGCGCATACTTTTCTTTGTAGAGCTGTACCTACTTGTAAATAATTATGTTGTCTTACACGGTAATGCTGTCCAGTCGAAGCCATTCGTCGAATAAATGTTCCACATTGTCCCCGTCGTAACGTAACACTATAGCAAGAAGTAGTACAATATCGATTTACTGCGTCGTCTAGTGGTGGCAACTTCACAAGGTCGACTGCATACGCGGGATCCTGGGTTCGATTCCCAAAAATTTCTCAATATCAGTCCAGAATCTGAATATAATATATGGAACGGCATTACCCACGTAAAACCAGGAGGGCTTGGCAGAAAAGAAATGTAAGCACCAACTTACAACCTCACTAAAGTGAATTACACACCTAAGTAGATAGGTACTTACCTCATAAAGTACTAATTAAATTAAAAAAAACCGTCCGAATGCGTGTCGGATCACGCACAATGAAGGGTTCCGTTGTTGGGATGAATTTATCCCAAAAACAAACTTAACATTGTAGTTGAAAAACATGTATGGATTACGGAATGTATGGGGGAAAGTGTTTTTGCAACTGCAAATGTAAGTTGGTCCATTATTACTCGTGAACTCGTAGACCCTACTCAGATGACATAGTTTTCCTTTTAATTTCGTTATGTACTACTATCATGAATTTTTTCACATATCTTTAAACAACCATTTAGCTGGCAGAGGGGGGACACTTGACTGTAACAAAAATTGCGTAAATATTTTTAACGATCTTTCCAACAACACCCCACACAAAGGGATACACGATAAAAAATAAAAAAAAACATTCACTTTAAGTACCTAAAATATTTTTGAAAAATATTTTTAATGATTTTATTTTACCATTTTGTCGGCGTGATTAAACTCATGCCAAATTACAGCTTTCTAGTACTAAGAGTCTCTGAGCTAAGCCGCGGATAGACTGACATGGCGAAACTATAAGGGTTCCTTCCTACGGAACCCTAATGAGTGTCAAAACAACAGGTTACGGTAGTTTTGATCAAGTTTTTATGAAGGTTTATTTTGTATACAAAAAGTAAATTCGGATTTAATTATTCAACTATCCGCCTCTCGAAGGTCATCGGTCAAATTGTTGAAGATTGCGTGGCAGGGTGCGCGGGCGCAGGGGCGGCGCTGTTCTTCACGTTCTCCGGGCGCGCATCGCCCCGCTACACACACCCTGTATCGCGTGATGATACCATCACCGCATGTTACTGAACAATCGCCCCATTTGCTCCACCGACTCCAGATTTTACGATTCTTCAATGTTTGTTCGTCTTCGCATGACACTGTTTGAAAAGAAAACATGGTTATTAACAATGCAAACGTTTGTTTCGCAATAATATGTAGTTCGGCACGTATTCATTCATCTATGGGCGTAACATTGAGGTTGTTCGGGGCTTGATTTCGATACAATTGCGTAAGGGGGTGGGTCAATCCTGCCCATCCGTCCCCCCGAGGTCGTCAATACCTACCGCGTCTCTATTTGCAACAGAACTAGCGTGATTGGTTCAGGGGAATCATCGAATCATTACTCGCGTTGTAGTGAGCTAAATAGGTAAGTATAGCTATAGGGAATCTAAGGAGATTTTTTTTCGGTAATGTAGCTATAATCGCCATTGATAATAATCGCTGTCCTTAGATAAACATAATATAAGACAAATATGGAAAAAAAAATTACGAACTGTGCACCTAGTGTAGATTGAACCAATATTTATAAGAACATTATTCTCACGACTGTTTTCCATCGGGGTAGGCAGGAACTACAGAACACCACCGCCACGGATTCTACAGTACCCACCTTCATCATCCATCACTTACCTAGGTAGGTACCTAATAACCGTAGGTAGGTATCTACGTATGTAAATATGTTAATAATATTACTATATAGGTTCTTACATACTGGCGCGACGAGTCGCGCGACGCCGCATTGTTCGCCGTGAAGTTTTCTCAGAAATTATTTTGCTAAAAGTCGCGTCGCGCGACCAGGCGCACCAGTATGTAAGAGCCTTAATGCAATGATTGTGTGTGATACCTATTTACAAATTTAATTTCACATGCAACTAGTTATGGCTGGCTGGAAGATAGCGAAGATAGGTAATAATAACACAGTTACTTAGTCGCTACTGGTCGGTATGAAAATGAAGGGGTCGGCCCAAGGTCCAAGCACAATGTCCTAGGATTGATTCCCTGGTCGGGCGAAGTGTTGTGGGCTTTTCCATTAGCAATTTCTCAATAGCAGCCCTGAACTCTGATTATTGGCGCCTTGGCGATTGGCGCCCGGTTAAAGGCTCAAGCTAAAGGGACAACTCAAATCCGTGATAGACCCCTCGTCGTACGATCTATATGAAACTGGAAGAACGGAAGAAAGAGGATTGTATAAAGCGGATTCCGGAGATGACTATGTTGAGATGGATGTGTAGAGTCAGTGGAGCAATGGAGTCAGAAATTAGTATAAAGCCCCGCCCAGACTGGCGCGATATCGCGGGCGCAACAGGGGTTGCGCTGCCTGTCGCGCCAGTTAGCACGAGCCTTAAGGGAAGTTTGAAAATCGCACCAATGACTGAAAAGTTGAACTAGAGAAACATTTGTCTTAGCATGGGCATGGATGGAATGGATGTGATGAGGAGGCATGAATGAAACGCACAATATGATTGTGTGTAATAGAGTGATGAATATAAATGTAAAAGGGTGCAGATGGACAACGAGGGAGGCCAAAGAAACGAGGGATTGATTGGATGCCTGATCGAATGAAATTGGACGATACTGCTATACGAGACGGCTTACAGGGGAGAATGTAAGAGAAAACCTTTTGTGCCGACCGGAAACCCAAGTAACATGGGGCAATTGACAGACACAAGAAGAATAGAAATATGGGCTCACACCTACATAGGTAGCCATACATGAAACATTATAGGAACCAACCTAACCGGTGATAGGTAAGTAGGCACATTTAGGTACTGAACTACCCATGCCCATTTTCTGCCTAACCCTTTGGGAAACAGGCGTAATGGTTCGTTATGTGTGTATTATATCTTATTAATTCATTACATAGGTAATCATGCAATTTTTTTGAATAAAATTGCTTTTTGTCATTTCTCTATATTCTAGCAAATGTAAGATAATAATAGATATGGTCATGGTAATAGTTTCCTATACCTATTTTTTGCTATGGATAAACATTAAGGTCTTCTGCAAAAAACCAATATCTAGTGTGTGTTCACCTGTCTCATATTCTGAAATATCTGCCTTCAACGGTCTACTTGTCTTCTTTGTATGCACCACGGTGGCTGAAGTTTGCAGTGGCGCCATATTTTTATGCTGCTCTTGTCTTACGAGATCAATCAACTCAATGGGACTCAACACTAGTCTGTCTTCCTTTCGGTTTCTGTGAATTGCATGTGCTAAGCAAGTGAGAACAACAAGAAACAAAGTTATACTATTCATTATAATAAATAGTTTCACAATAAGATACAAGAAAACAGCATGTGCCATTCTGTGACATGCCAGTCCCAAAGAGATTACCTATAATTTTTTCAAATGTACTCTTTGGAGATTATAGACAATAAGAACATACATATACTTACTACGGCGAGATTAATGATCGGTCTGTGTATTGTAGCTAACCATAAACTTAACATAAACATTTTAGGTCCGAAACGGCCGCTCTGTACACGTTCCTTTCGGGTGATCCACGATAGATAGGTGCACTAAAGTCCACAGATGCTCGGCCATCCACGAGACCGAGACCAAAACTGAATTATCTCATTTTGACATGTGCCTGTATACCTACCTAATTACAACGGCAGCCCCCAATTCTTCAAGCCGGAACACATCAAGGCTGCTCGCCGGCCGATAAATAGGTACGGTTATAGTAGGTACTTCCCGGATGAGCTCCTTCAGAAAGGGAAAAAAAACTGACTGCGCGTGTCGGACCACGCACAATCAAGGGTTCCGTAGTTGGGATGAATTTATCCCAAGAACAAACTTAACATTGTAGTTGAAAAACATGTTCTCCCATATATTCCAACTGTAAATGAAGTTTGTACGCACAATATTGAGAATACCATGTTATTTTAAGACCATAGACTTCTTATAGGTTTCCTGTAATCTATGCGTAAAGAACAATTGTCTGCATTTTTTCAAAATTTTAGGCTCAGTCTTTATTTTATTTCATGATACTATTATGAAATAAGTTCTTATTTCAAAGTTCCAAGGAGTAGTGGACTGATGGCCCAGTACCAGGGCCGTAGGTTTTGGGGGTTAAAACCCCCCCCGAAATGCGAGAAACCAAGATCTCAATCCAGAGATCGATCTCCTAGGGTACCTCCGTAATATTCCGTATACAGTTAATTGTAATGTATTTCGCATAGGCGTACTTTATAATCTTTTTTACTCGACTCTTTGTATTGAATAAATTCCTAGAACTTGTATTCTCTGAGATATTCCAGGCGGGGTGCTAATTTATTCGAGCTCGCTACGCTCGCTTTTGCACCCTATATTCTCTTAATTCTCAAGCTTTTCTGCATAAGTCGATAAAGTAACTACTATTTCTGTATGAACGGTCAAAGAGATAAAACCTAACTTATTTGAAGCGGGATGCTAAAAATTTCGAACTCGCTTAGCTCGCAATTTTTTTTAAAGATTTTCCGCAATAAAGACATGGGCAAAAAAAAGTTGGTAATCCTACCCCCCCGAAATGAATTCCTGGCTACGGCCCTACCCAGTACTTACAGCTTAAGAGTTTGTCAGACGTATCCTCGCCTCCGCCGTAGGTGAGCAAGGAACATAATATACTCACCTACGGCGAGCTGAGTTTATGTTCCTTTCACGTATCACGAAGAACGTAGGTACTTTTGATAGGTAATTATCTTCATATATGTATATTACCTAACTTAATTAATTACATTTCGTATTTTGGTATTCTATTTCATAAAATTAACACAAAAGTGCATTTGAGGTAGGCAGTAAAACTGATCGTGCGAAAAAAAAATTTAATACTTTTATTATCATTTATTTAAGATATTTCTTTGGTTACACCTTATACATGATCTTTACTACATTTACAGACTGAATATGAAAAAAATATATACAGACGAATTGAGAATTTCCTCCTTTTATGAAGTTCGGTATACACTATACAGATGGGATGATGCTGGATTACAAAAAGTAGAAAACTAGAACTTGTCATAACATGGCCAGATATTTCTTGCTAATCGGAGGGTACATTGTCAATGTTACCTATACTTGAAAAGCAATAAATGATAAAAAGTACGCAACTAAATGACACGTACCTAAATTGATATTGAAGGATTCGCAAAAAAATTAAAAAAGTTGTTTTTGTCAACATTTAGGTATCACGTTATTATTTAGACGAGGTACATATTATCTAGATTTTGTGAACACATATATGAAGGGTTTTTTTACCCAAATAGGTCGTAATTTAAACTTCTCATACCATAACTACCGGCAATTAATTCATTAAAATGTATAATTATAACTAAGTAATACATGGACAAGTACAACACAATATTTCCACGCGACTAGTTCAATATTCCTTACTATGCAACCTCTACCACTCGCGAACTTTCATAAACCATCTAGATTACTATTGCTAGCTATTTCTGCTCTCATATTTACGAATTTTCTCTAAGTATTTGCTTGTGTTGTTTTGTAACGAATTTAAATATAACTCTATATATTTTCATTATTCTTATCACAATCGGTTATGTGTCTGAAGATTATCACTTATTTGTAAACCACTCGGCAGCAGAGCCTCTTGATTTTGTAACATTTATTGTCAATGCTTCAAGTTATGAACACTGAGTTAGGCGATTAACACACGGCACCGCGAACTCTACCGGCTCGACCGCGCGGTCTGGCGGTGTACTTGTGTTAGGTATCAACGGATTTCTTAGAGGCCAATGCGGCATGAGACTGCCTGCCGTGTGTAAATCGCCTAAGCATTCGATTTATTGGCAAAGCATTCATAATGTAATTAAATAATTTCAACGTTAAATAAGTTAACACGTGATTCGAGCACTATGCCACGTGAGGGGAACATGGGGAGACGAGGGCTCCGCAGCTGACAATAAATCGAACAAATACTAAAATAATCCCTGAAGATCGCATAGCACATAGATTTATACTGAGAGTATGGAGAGAACCATAAGAGAGTTGTCCAGATAAGGCATTTTACGCGCGTAGTTGAGCTACTATGAGCTAATAGTAACATTCCGTCCATAAGCGCATTTCACTTGTGTAACTACGAAGGAGTCCAACATTCGGGGCCTTGTTGCACCCAATAAACGCGCGTATAACGAATTATTTGGTGAAGCACTATCAATCAAAATTTTAACATTCCCTTATTTTTAATAATATTTCAATTTACATGCATTAGGCCCAGATTTGAGTTTATTTGATAAGTCGGCCGATAATTGAATAAGTGAGGTATATTATTATTACCCTATGCAAAGAATATTATATTGATTGAGTGACTAATCGACTAGATAAAGCACGCGAGGGCGCAGGACTGCGGCTTCATAAAGGCGAAGACGAATGATGAAGTCGGCCTTCCTCTCCCAGCACACCGCTCCAACCGCGGTCCCGTGCTCCCAAGCTTAATGTTGTAGGTACTAACATTTCTATTGACCAGCGCTTTCATCTGACTTTTTACAGAAGCTCCAGTACTCCAGCGTCGACAAACATAAATACAATAGATATCTGGTATTTAAGAGTGAATAATCTTAATTAAACTGGTTGATCATGCAAAAACGTTGTTACATATACAATAATGCGCTAATTTAAGTGTAGATAATAAATATTATTACATTTGTATGCTTTAGAAGCACGAACGATAAACGATCAATGTACATACATATATTTTGAATTAAAAACTATGTTTAACCGTAATATAATTATTTACATTGGGCAAGTCCCATTTTGTATATTCAGACTTTTGAGTAATGTCTTTCATTTGGGTATTATATAACAATTTATTATAATCCCAAATTTTGTTTTAGATATATTTTAATCTTTTATATCGAGAAAGTTGGTAATAAGCATAACAATAAGCATGTCATTTAACGTTACCTATAGGTACAATTAAAATTGCTTAGTAATACATCAATAACAATCGGTTTTCAAAAAGCTACAATAATCAACACTGCTAACAAAATTAGCTAACAGGCTGCGAAACTCATGTTAACTTAATAACACGTGTTATATGCTCTAACGACACTCAAATCTGCCAGTCATTGACATGAGTTCGGCAGCCTATTACCAATTTATTTGTTGTGCTTTCAGAAACCGGTTGTAAATAAGGTGGTTAAAGAATTGATACGATTCTAGTAGTATGTATTGTAGTTAACGCTTATAATGGTGTGCATATTAGATATTGACAAGAGATCTTTTTAAACTTAGTATTACGTAGTAGCTAGAATTTAGCTACCTATACAACATAAGAATTTTTCAGTCTATATCCACTAGTACTATAATGAAATTGATTGCCAAGATGGCACCCTTGGGTACAGGTTTGACTAGAACAATGAATTGCTTTATAAAGGTACGGTAATTTATTAACAACAAATTATCAACTACTCAGGTCACAATGGTATCTAATAGAGATTGGCTTTAATTTAATATTCAAATTAACTATAATAAACAAAAAGTAAATTGGCTACATACGAAAGACAACATTAGCATTTATACATTACTTCAGTACATTATATTTGATGCATTTTATAATTCATGATAACGAACACTATACTTGAGATATCTAAGACATAATAAAATATGTACGTTACAATTTTAGCAAAGACAATAACAATTACAACTTATACAATGTACATTATTTCTTAAGAAGTGCGGAATAAACAAAGCTGAGTTTTTTAAAACTAAATATAATTATATGAAGTTCATTAAGGCCTCCGCTAATTGGATAATATCAGTCATGACATTATTGCGTTCTTAGAATGTATATCTGCACTTAAGGCGAGGTGATCTTGTTTCTAATATAGTAAGTAGTAATAATAATAGATTAAGCATCAGATTAGCTTAAATTGAAATTAGAAATAGATATTGAAGGTCAAGGAAAATTATCATTCGTCATTTTAATA
This sequence comes from Lithophane leautieri, assembly GCA_949152455.1. Taxonomy (NCBI): domain Eukaryota; kingdom Metazoa; phylum Arthropoda; class Insecta; order Lepidoptera; family Noctuidae; genus Lithophane; species Lithophane leautieri. Next base: position 13,196,370 of record OX424458.1, on the reverse strand, counting down.
AAAATAATAATATATCTCTATATTGACATAATTTTATAGTTACAGAGACAGTTTGGTAATCAGGTCTGCGGTGCTAGTAATCACTGTATTACAGCACAGTGTCTTAAAAATATGACATTGAATTTTTGCCGTACAAACCAAAACTAGTTTAAAAACAAAATAACAAGAAACTGTAGTAGAAACAGTGAAGAATCCCCAAAAAAATTAATAAAATATGTACAACAATCAACAGTACCTCACAGATTACCTCGCCTAAGTAGACATTTTGAACTTCTGGTGCAATATTGCATGTTGTATGCTTTAAACTCCTTTTTATGTCATCATAATACCGTAACTGGCTATCGAAAGATACTGGTATATCGGCCATATTGAAAGCGGTGCCGTTTCAAATTATATCTTCCATTCAACGCCACTCATGGACACATGAACAGTATTGAATAGGTACAGTCACAATTAAAAAGATTTATGTACACTAAGCATAATTATTTAAAAGCGTTTTGATATTCTAATTTAACTATTCACATCTTTTTAATACGTGCGAACTTGTTAGCCAAAATATTCGTGGGTCGTACCGCAGATTAATTTGACTCTGGTAAAAAGATGCATTTTACATGAAACGAGACCCTGCAGAGCACTGAACAGCAATAACATAAAAGCACGATATTTTTCCAAATGTTTTGGATTATCGTTTATTTTTCATGGCCATCGGATGACAGACGATGGATGATTACAGATAAATAAATCCTAAGTATATTTTGTCTCTAAATAATTTATTGTTATGCGAGTTAGTTTATTGCTATCTTATTGAACTATTTAATTATATTTTAGAATGTATTCGAACAATCCGTAATGGAATACAGGCAGTCTGTGTTAGATTACATTAAATGTATTTTTAGAGCCGATGGCATTAAAAACTTCATGCATGAACCATGTTTACATTTTATACAGTCATTTACGCTCGTTTCTCATTATTTATTGTGCTCACTCATACACCATTTAAAGCTATGCCATTTACAGCCGTTTTGCTTATACAAGGCGAAAAGAAGATTTTTTTATAGTGCACACAATCCTTAATACGGTAAACGGAGTACCGCTAAAGTTGGGACTGCCTGTATTTTCTCCATGCCTAAGGACTTCCACATAGCAAAGTCAATATTTATTTTACACATTTACAATAGGACACGTATCTATTCCTATTCGTGCGAAACAATATCCCATTGTCTTAGTCGCGCAAACTTAGTTTGGGTGTAAATTATAATTCGGAAATAATTTAACTACCTATATCTATAGTGGGTCAACACTTTATAATTACTTACTTACCATCGCTATTTTTAAAATTAATCTACCTTTAGGTAAACTCTTAATTCTTTAAAGTTTACACTTTAAAGAAATAAAGAGTTTAAGATATTAATAACGTCGTCGTTGAATCAACATTTAGAATTTGGGCGAGTAACACTATAAGAACGGAGCGTGTCATCAGTGCTTTGTTATCATCATTTGCGCCGACGCCTGAGGTCAAGTGGAAGTGCAGTCGCCTGCGCCGCTTCACAAGACGCCGCCATGCGTCAGCGCCCGGGGTCGAGTGCGTACAATCATCTTACAGACTAGTTTAGTAACCAACTTCGTTAAATATTTCAACAAATAACTTCAATCGGCGCACAACTTTAAATTAATATAAATAAAGCTTATTTTAACTATTAGATGTTTCCTCTATATACTTCGCAAATAATATATTTATTAAAGTAATTAGATTATTTGCTGTTCTACCGGATAATCGTTGAGGTGAGTTGTCGTCATGTAATTATTGATGTAAGTATATCGATTTGAATAATTTATGTGAGTGATCACATCAAAAACAGATAATATATTACTTTTACTCAATAATAATTAGTAACATGACGGCGTGTTTCTGTGTTGCTGAAGCGATCAACCACTGCAACTATTTTTGTTGCATAGGCAACCGAGCATTTCTCTCGAGAAATCAATAAGCTAATCGCAAGAAGGATCGCGGATCTGTAGTCTTGTGCAAACGCGATGACTCCCACAAGCAACTAGGGCTGAAGTTGAGCGCAGTTGTTGTGTTCATATGTGGTGTATGTAAAGCCGCTATTTATTGGTTCCTAAAGTGAACAACCATTGCATACTTGTTTATTATTGCACAGGTCACCATCTCTAGGCAACCGTAGCTTCTGACCGGTCGATTTTTCCTGGAAAATTAGTAGCTAAGCATAGGCTTAATCGCAGGATGGTTAGCGAATGCGTCTGAACAGGTGTGAAACGCCCCATTTCTGCGCACAAAAGACGACTGCCCTGACTGTACACCAGCTCGTAACTCGAGCAATAGTAGCCAAGAGGAGGCGTGTATAATTGTATAGTCGATCTCGTTTTACCACTCTTGACAACAATTCCCAGTAAATTGACACTTCATTAGTCAGTTCACACCGCGACGTGAAGCGACGCGACGCAGCACGCACTTTTTGACAATTATGGAGCTTATTCACGAAAAGGTATAATTTCAGTGCGAGAGTTGACACGTGTCAAAGTACGCTGAGATGCGCGGTGCTGCGCAGCGCGTGTACCTTATTGTGTAGTAAATATAATCAATATTGCATCGGATCATTAAAAAAAGTGCGCGTCGCATCAACTGACTGACCCTTATGGTTAAAAGTACCTGTCACGTAGAAAAACAGACCTTCTCTTTTTATGACGTGCAACTGACAAACATTAGCGTGGTAAACCAATTACGAGTTCGACTATACTTACGGGCAACTGTTATAATTAGTTACTCGCTCTCAAAGGTGAAGGGTTCCTAATGAATGCAGAAAATGTATGACAATTGTAAGTTATTTCATTTATAAATCTAATAACTAATTCCCAATATAATCGCAGAGACCATATGCGTATCTTTAATTACTAATTTGAACATCAATAAAGACTTTATTAATTTTAATTCGTATTAAATGACCATCGAATCATTCCTCATAAGTACCTATTTTCATTAGTAATAAGGCAGTTTAGGATGCAGGTTTATTGAAAAAAAAAGTAAATAATTTGTTACTATATTATTATCACCAGCTTTCTATCTTACTTGCCAGCGGTTAATAATATGCAACAGAAGCACGCAAACACGAACAGTCGCCCCAGTAACATATTGATGCTCAAATCAACTCTACGATATGCGTTTAAAATCTTTTTCTAAAAAATCACAATAATAAAATATCTTAATCTATTTTTGCGAAGCCCTGTTCGTGATAATATAATATTCTATTAAGCAAAAATATATTTAAGGCTTTTCATCTTTAATAAGGAACCACTCCTAATGCTTCGAACAAAATTAAATTAAACATTATACAACATTATTTTTAGTATATGCGAAACCTGAATATAGTTTTTTCAGAATAAGTAACTGAATCGATTCCAATAATTTTTACCATGTTATATTTTGTCCCAAAAATATTTAAAATAGGTTATAAGTTGGACCCCGAGCGACACGGCACTCATTAAGTACCTATCCGCAATCATACGCGCATAACACAGGTCACGGCAGGTCATAGCGGCACTAGGCGCAGGCGCATAGGGGGGCGAAAGTAAAACAACCCCTTCAGTCTCCCGGATCTTTCGGCCTCCGACAGCCTGCTGTGGTTAAGTAATGCGATGTTTAACACTTTTCATCCACTTTGAACTTTAAGTGGTTGGCATAAGGTGCAACAAGTCGCATTGACTACATTTTATCACTTACGGCTGCATTTACGAATAAAGTACATAATATTATCTACCTACATTTGACCATCACGACACACAGTGGAACGAATGTATGGGAGCGGTTGGACGTAGACATGTCCGAAAAAAAAGAGTAAAATTATGCCAAACTAATGATGCCATCTTATTCGATTACTTAATGCCTTCATAACTTGTGGTGATGAATTTCTTCATAACTCCCATATTTCGGGAGTAATTTGAGAAAATGTGAAATTTTACTATGAAAATGAGTGTATCGAGCTCTCTCCCTCCTGATTCCGGGCTTGTTTCAAGTAGCGGTCTCTAATATCATAATGCTAATACTAAGAGCTATATTTAATACTAAGACACATAGTGCGCCAAATGTGCACTTTCTGGGATAAAGAGTGATGTTTATTTTATAACACAATTTTTTAATTTTTTGTTTATTTTGTTGATTAAAACCGTTTTTCTAAAGGTTTACCTTATTACAATAACATTTCTGAGCAGCCAATTAGAGAAGATATAAGCTAATTAGGATATATAATTAGGGACTTAAGGTTTACATATAAAACTGATGCACTAATGATTACTGATAAGAACATTGCTATTATTTAATTACTAAATGGCTCTTAATACACTAATTTAGCATGCATCATTTACTAATTATCACAATAACTAATTACCTTGCAATATTTAACAAAGGATACCTGGGATACCTGGATTTTATATAAATAGGTCACTATTAGTAACTTTAAAATCAGTGTTGATTTACACCTCGTTGTATCCAAGCTAATCTCGCAATGTATTTTCCAAATTTTAATACAAATCTTGATATTCACGTTGCTTTATGCGCACGCGCACATAAAGATTTACGCGACTTTAACTATTTGTTCAGTGTTTTAAAAGATAACAGTTGTGTTCAGTTATGTGAAAGTGCTGAAACAAGTTTAAAAGACTGGTGTCGTCGATTTTGCTACCGCATTTATGCAAAATGGACACAGTCTGGAAGAAGCACAGATAAGTTTCGGAAGAAACATGAGATTTGGCTACAGGCTGCAATTCAATGGCCGGAATTACAGAATGAAAATATGGAACCTTCTACAGAAAATATAAGTGACGTCATCGAGCCCATAATTTCTCCTGCTAAATCTGATGCTTCAACTTGTACACATCCTAGTCCTCGTAAATCTTTTGAGGACCTTAGTAACCGGCAAAAAAGAAGACGCACCACTGAAGATAGTCTTTCATGCAGCAGTAGCAGCGCTGAAATTATGTTTTCGGCCGAAAGGGCGCTTCAAAAGGCAGGACAAAGCGATACAGCTTATGTTATGAAATACTTGACGGAGAATCCAGAAGAGGCCTCAAAAATCAAAGCCTTCATTGAAGGTAAATCAATTCAGGTACGGGAAATATCCCCTTTGAAGGCATTGGCTCTTTATGTATCGATGAACTTATCGAAATGGCGCTATAACACTCTTCGGGATTTCAACACTCAAGAAGGAGCTCTTCAATACCCGAGTTACTACATGTTGGTTAAAGAAAAAATTAAGTGCTATCCGGCCAAAGAAGATCTCACAGTTACAGAGAGCTCTGCAAAAATCAAATTACAAGCCTTGATGGATTTAACCTCAAGAAGACTTATTAGGTCGTTAGAAACCCCTGTTGATCCCAATCAACAGCTCGTATTGACCAGCAAATGGGGTTTTGACGGATCATCTAGCCAAAGCATTTATCATCAAAGGACGAGTGAAGATGAGCAAATCGATCTTGCTAGTAATTTTATGATTAGTCTTGTACCACTGCGGCTCGTCTCAAAAGGTGTAACAATTTGGGAAAACGAGCGACCATCTTCCACTTCATTTTGCCGGCCAATATTGTTTAAGTTTATAAAGGAAACCAAAGAAAATGTGCAGAGAGAGATGGCTGAAATCGAAGCAGAGATTGAAGCCTTAACTCCATCCACCATCACTGATGGAATTAGTGTCAAACACCAACTGCTGTTGACAATGATTGATGGTAAAATTCATTCCATTATATCCAATACAGCAGCTTCAGTGTGTGACATATGCAAGGCTTGTCCTAAAGAAATGAATAATTTAGAGTTAATCAAAGATAAACACGCAAACGAGGACATGTATAAATATAGCTTAAGCACCCTTCACGCTTGGATTCGCTCAATGGAATGCTTATTACACATTTCCTACAAATTAGACATAAAATCATGGCAAGTAAGGGGTGATATAGCAAAAAGGCAAGTTGATGACAGGAAGAAAAGAGTTCAAGAGGCTGTAAGAAGAGAAACGGGCTTACTTCTCGATGTTGTGAAACAAGGCAGTGGATCCACCAACAATGGCAACTCGGCAAGGAGATTTTTTGAAAACTACACTAAATCTGCTGAACTGACCGGAATAGATGCTATGCTTTTAAGAAAAATCTGTGTGATCTTGCAGTGTATTTCATCAGGAGAGAAGATCAACGTAACTAAATTCCGAGAGTTCTGCTTTGATACTGCTAAGCTTTACGTGGAGTTATACCCATGGTATTATATGCCTTCTTCACTTCATAAAATTTTAATGCATGGGCCAGACATAGTTCAGAACATGTCAATTGTGCCCATTGGTTTTCTATCCGAAGAGGCATCTGAGGCTAGAAATAAAGATTTTAGAAAATATAGAGAGGGGCATTCTCGAAAGCATAGCAGTATCTCATGCAATGAAGATATTATGCACAATCTTTTACTGTCTTCTGATCCACTTGTTACAAGTATCCGTCCAAAAGGAAATAAGTTTGTAAAAAAATCTTCTTTTAAGGAATTTTATGAGCTTACGGATTCTGAGAAAAGTGATATCGAATTTGTTAACATAAATGATTTAGCGGACATCGATTCTGAATTTGAATTAATTGATGATGATGATGATGACGAAGATAATTAAATGATGTTATTGTTTTAAAATGTGTAACTTAGTAAATTAGAGCTTACATCTTAATTATTTATTGTACTTTTAATGAAACTAGGTAATTTATTATCAACTTACTTAAAAGTCATACTCTCATCAGTTCTTGTGAATATTTTTGTTAATATATATTTCTGTATATATATAATATATTTATAGACCTCTTAATAAGTCTGTCTGCGGTTTAAAGTAAATACAAATGGGGAAAAAACGTTTTTTTTTTTAAATTTTCATTTCCTTTTATCCCAGAAAGTGCACATTTGGCGCACTATGTGTCTTAGTATTAAATATAGCTCTTAGTAATAGCATTACGATATTAGAGACCGCTACTTGAAACAAGCCCGGAATCAGGAGGGAGAGAGCTCAATACACTCATTTTCATAGTAAAATTTCACATTTTCTCAAATTACTCCCGAAATATGGGAGTTATGAAGAAATTCATCACCACAATTTATGAAGGCATTAAGTAATCGAATAAGATGGCATCATTAGTTTGTCATAATTTTACTCTTATTTTTCGGACATGTCTACGTCCAACCGCTCCCATACATTCGTTCCACTGTGCGACAGTCCAAACTTCCAAAGCCTGCAAGTATGATGGAAAATGTTATCACCAGTTAATTACAATATTATCGCCGTACGGTTAAGTACCTACTGCCAAATTATTATCAATGAGCGCAAGACGACGCGCTGGAGGCGCGAGCAGCGCGAGCAGCGCGGGCGTCGCGCGCCGCGTGGTGAGCATGTTTTTGTACGGACAACCAGGTAACTTAACAAGCTTATAACAATAATTATATTATGATTTTTCATGTTTTGAAATTTTGTACATAGATTTTTTACATAAAAATACTAGACACATATTCCGGGTTTCGCATAAACTAAAATTAATGTTGTATATTTATAACAATATTGTACACGATTGGGCTAAATTATCCTACTTTACTGCGCTCCACAATTCAGATAATATATTAAAAGGATTAAAAAAAAGAATATTCTAGGTATGATTCTATGAACATCTGCAGCGGGGTTTCACTAATTCTTCAAACAAACGATTTTGACTAGAACTGGAGATATTTATCTTACTGGACCCAAGAAGCCGGCACCCATAGGGGCTCGGACTGGACTCGCCATGCCACCTTCAGAAGCTGCGACAGCGCACTCGGCAGGTCATCATTGACAATTTCCTCATCAAACATGTATCCGTACAAGAAGTTGATGCGATTGGACGACCGCAAGATGTCTGAGAACTCTTCTTCCTGTGAACATTCAAGACTACTTAAAACATATCCCCAAGGAACCATCGTGGAAATACGACGAAACATCACCAATCCATGATAGATATATGTATAGAAAACTCTTTATTATGTACATCATAAAAATTACAGATATAAATGTAGACATTTTACATAGGGTGACACAATGGGCGGTCTTATCGCTAAAAGCGATATTTGACAGACAACCTCTGGGTGGACAATACTGCAGATAGTGAGTGGTGTACCATTTACATATAAGTAAAATAAATACATACATACAAATTATATAAATGTTATATATACAGCATGTAACAAAAATCCTGTCCCATCCGAAAGGGGCACATAGGTACTGCAATAACTACCAGAAAAAAATATGAAATATTTTTTTTATTGAAAATAAAAAAGTCATTGCAATTTGAAATTCACATTTTTAGTTCCAAAATTACCCCAATTTCATTATAAATTAGCAAATTTTCTGCAGAAGGCATACGTTATGACTTGTAGACACCCGCTAGACGACTGCCGCCCGCGCCCCATTTAATAACTCGGTAAAATTCCCGTGTGAAAAAAAAATGTTGGCGAATTTTTTTTTCCTTTTTCCTGAAAGAGAACCATATAAATAGACTCTCAGTATTAACAACACCCTCACGGATCGGACAGGGTTTTTGGTACACACTGTATATACAAACTATAGAATCGCAGCAAATGGTAAACTGGGCCTTTTTGTTGCTGCAACTGGCAACCTTTAACAAAAACTTTTAAAATGTTGATAGTTTCTTCAACTAGAATTACTCTGTCTGCGCCTTAAACAGAACTGGCGAAATGTGATTGTACTATAAGTACACCTCTGCCTAACCCTCCGGCGAATACGGGCGTGATATTATGCTATGTGATCTTTATTTTCGTAGGTACAAGGTTGTTGTCATAGGTACAGACACAGTGAACGGTCTGTACTCTGTTGTCAACAGCTACTTTGAAATAAGAAATGGCGCGGTTTTGTCGTTGCAAATGCTACACATCAGATTATAAATAAAATAAAATATATTACCTATTCTGCCTGTAAAAAACATAAACAGTCAACCACGCAATTAAAAAAGTATTACTCAGATTACTTATCGAAATTATGCAATGCATTTTTTGCAATTTATCTAAGCCTAATGCACAGGCAATATTTCGCCGAGATTTAAAAATCCAACAGTGCGCTTCTTTGTCGGCTGGGATGCATTCTGTTGGATTCTCAATGGTCGACTTATTACCGAGAGTTGAAAATCAAGTCATCATCATCTGCCTAATCTTTTCCCAAGCTCGTTAGGGTTGGCTTCCAGTCTAACCGGATGCAGCTGAATACCAATATTTTGCATGGAGGGACTGCCTATTTGACCTCCACAACCCAGTAACTGGGTAATACGATACCCCTTGGCAAGATTGGTTGTCAGACTTTCGGGCCTCTGACGACCCGTAACAACTGTCAACGATCCACAAATGACAGCCGGGACCAACGGCTTAACGTGCTTTCCGAGGCACGGAGGAGTCTCGGTATGTAAAGATGGTCACCCATCCACGGACCAGCCTCGGCAAGCGTAGCTCGACCCGTGCGGCTGTTATTGCTTAGCCACGAGCTCCTCCAGTTGAAAATCAAGTGCGCGAGAAAAAAACGTCGTGTTAAACAATCGGTAGTGCACGTGCGAGGGCTAACAGAAAGGGGAACTTCACTTGGCTTATTTAATTATCGCACTGCGCTCGCAGGATTAGATAGTTAACAAAATGCAAAAGGGAATTTATATTCAAAATTGGGATGGAGACGACATATATTATGATGAGAATGATACCAAAGAAAATATGGATAGATTGTGTGAGAGATGACATGAATGAAACGTGAATGATTACGAGACAATTAACAGAAGAGAATGGTAGAGGAAAACATTTTGCGCCAACTCCCAGTAATATGAAACAACGGCAGACAGAAGAAGAATAATATTATTATTATATGACTTCATTCCTGGCTACAGTGGCAACTAACCGAGCCATCGATAGTTCGTGTGTCAGGCCCACTAAAACCATCATGGTTAATTAGAAAAAAAAAACACATTATCTAGCCACCCATTACATAGGAAATCCTGTAATTTTAGCCAGCCTGATGGTATAAAATAAAGCCAACTTACCGTGAAAGCTCGGGAGCATTCTTTGTCGAAGGTGGAACGTGCGTTGGCTGCCGTGCGTGTCTCGATCAGTCGCTCCTGCGCGGGTGGTCTGATGAACACGATGTAGGGGCGCAGCCGAGGTGTGCGGAGCATCTTCAGCGCCTGCCAGTGGGGACTTAATACGCACACGCGACCTACAAACGTTCATCGTACTAATTTCATAATGTCATACTCACATACAATAATAAAGTAAGATATAGAAACGAAGCTTCGCGTAAACTTACGCTTCAATCTGCCAGAATCAGTACTTAGCGTAGGTAAGTCTACGCTAAGTTTGTTCTCTGTCTCTTACTCGAATAGGCCACATTTGGCACATTTTTGAAGAAAGATTAGATTGTTATTCAAAAATGTTAATATACTCCCGGATACCTGAATCGAGGCACTTCGCATATTTTTGTTTAAGTCTTTATCTTTTTAAATAAGGGCAGTACAAAGAAAAAAAAGTGGTTATCCTGGCCTGGCCTGTTGCAATCGTGGCCCACAAAATATGCTCTTACTCAGCATAAAATATGGCATAATATGAGCCTCTAGGCCAAGGATCACCCATTAGCTTGAATGGGGGTCCGTTTAAAAAAATATATGTCTGTGGCGGTCCGTTTGGTAGACAATTACTAGCAACAATAACGCGATACTAGTACAAGCATAAAAAAACATGGATATAACTATTAGCCATTAGTAATTTGTTACGAATTGGGTTCACTTCTTCTTTAGATTGCGTTTTCGTGCGTGTAGGTATGTACCTACATATCATTCGACATTACGTGATCAAGAACTACTTACCAGAATTTACGATGGTCTCGACGCTCTCCGCCGAAGTTCCGTATAAGTTCCCCTTATATTCGCCATGCTCAATAAATTTCCCATCAGCTATATCTTGCTCCATTTTTTCACGACCAACAAACATGTAATCTTTACCGTTTTGCTCGCTCGATTTTTGAGGTCGAGACGTAACTAAAAAGATTTGAAGAATAGTAATTGTTAGTGATCAGGAAATAATAAGAAGCAAATTCGCTTGAAAACTTTTAACAATAAATTATTTTATATATCTCTTGTGGTTAGCAATGTTAATGTTAGCATAGCTGCAGTAGTCATTAGTATTTAGTAAAAATTATTTGGACTTACATGGTATGGGTGTGACATATTTTTCAGAATCAGTGGCGATAAGTCTTCTGCGCAATTCATTCCTGCCGACCCCGGGCGCGCCTACCAACACGATTGGTCGAACCATCCCCGGCCGGGGGTATAACCGCGCTACCTCTTCGTACGTTGGTATCATTTCACGATCAAAATCATCATTCTCTGTAATGTCATATATAACCTTTTTCACTTTGGGTGTGGACTTGCAGGGCAGTAGTGCGGTGGCCGTCGGCGTTGGTGAGCATGGAGTTTTCGGAGCACAGTCCGAGTTTGTAACGGAGACACTGCAAAGAGCCGGCTTGCCTGCGCCGGGCATGCAAAATGGGTAAATGATAATGATCATGAGCTGAGTGAAACGACACAACGTGCATCTGTAGGTATAATGAATCGACAAGTTATATTATTTTGACACAAAGGTATAATTGCATTTATGTAACATTCGCGATTGTAGACACGAATACATTGTTTCTCTAAAAAACTAAAACGTACCTTCCAAGGTTTGCGGATCCGTCTGTCTTTCATGAATGATGCGACCTTCTTGCAGTGCTCTTGACGGTATCAAACCTGCTCTCATTACTCTGTCGCCTTCTCTTCGAGCTTGCCACCTAAACAGAAAGGCAACAGTTAAAGTCCGCTTATAATGAGTGGTCAAATATGAGTGATTAAAAACTTGCCAATATGCGTCATCTTGGGACACTATGTGCAGTACATCTCCTTTTTTGAAGTCCAGCCCCGCCTCTTTGCACGGTATGTACGGATCTTCTGAAGAGTTGTAATTGAAGAGAGCGCGAACTCTTACTTTACTCTCCCGTGAACCTCCTTTGCCAAAAGAAGGCACTAATTTAAAGGTGATAGTGCCCTCAGAACTTTGCTGTGAAATCAAAAGAAGCAATTTTAGCTGTCCTTCATTTTGTGGGGATCAATAAATCTGCATATTAATTGAAGCTGGTAATGACATACCAATATCGAAAGTACGTCGGCAGGTGTCTTGTTTTCCACGCTAATACCGTTGACCTCGATAACTTCGTCCCCGGCGTGGATCAACCCCGATCTGTCGGCAGCACCGCCATGCATCACACGAGCTATCACAATTTTCCCGGTCTCTTCGTCCGTTTTAATTGTTGCACCCTATCGTACAGAATGAGTCTAAATTTGGATAGCTCCATGTTATAAAATTAAAGTTGATTTGTAGGTGCCATGATCATTGATAATTCCCTACTATACGTCATGTTCGTACCTACTCTTAAGGCCCTACCTACCTCAAATTTTATCTCGCTCGCATCATACTACTCGCGGCCTGAGTGAGACCAAGACGGAGTGGGGTGCTGGCGGCTCTCAAGCCTAGAATAGTTTAGGTAATTGCTTTTTACATATGTATCTTTTTATGTAGTAAATAAAGTTATATTTTGTATAAATATCTTAAAAAGTGCGCGCAGCGTCGCTGCGCGTCACGTCTCGGCGTGAACTGACCCTTAGTTCATTTATTATGCAACGTTTCATGATCTAATTTGAAGTATTTTTTTAATACCAGCGGTTTATACAGGGTTACTGGTAACTCGACGTATTCCTTGCAGGACGTCATAGTAGGGTTAAAATGCAACAAATTAAGCCACCAAATGTTCTACCGAAATTCAGTAGTTTTTGAATTAGTTAAGAGTTTTAGAGCTAAAAATTACAAAAAATTAAATGTTTTGTTAGTGATATTTGCCAAAGTTTTAGGCATTATTGAACTTTTAATTATTAACAAAGGTCTGCTACGGCGTCAACTATGATAATAACTTAAATTTCAGTACAGTCGCGCCGTAAATCATTTTTAAATTGGTTTCAAATGGTTTAATCTGGGATTTTTCATTAAAAAACTAAAACTCTTAACTAATTAAAAAACTACTGAATTTCGGTAGAACATTTGGTGGCATAATTTTTTGCATTTTAACCCTACTATGACGTCCTGCAAGGAATACGTCGAGTTACCAGTAACCCTGTATATAGTTCGGTTTAGAGGTAACGTTGGAATTTTTTTCAATCGAGAAAATTTTATGTAATCGTGTTTTCGTCAAACATAGGACCTAGCATCAATCTTCAACTTTAACATATATTTATTTCAAAATTAATACTGCAGTATTTTCGGCATAACGGAGGATCATGCTAAGCAATTCGTAGTAGGGTAGGGCCTTAAGTTGAAAAAATACCCAGGGTTTTTTTGTTAAAATGCACCTATTGGAAAAGTAGAGGATTTGATTCACATTCATTATAAGTAGGTACTAGGTTATAGAAATAAATTATAATAACAAGACACTATGCAAAAAATCAAATACATATAGGTCAGGTTGATAATATCAAAATAATAAGCAAGATGTATTGTGTGGGGTAATAGTGTAACAAACAAAACATTGAAAATGGTGTTGTACTGGACAACACAATACAAATTGCATTGGCATCTAGAGATAGCAGCTAATCATTCTTGAACTTGAAGACACGGTGAAGATGAAGAATAACAAATACAGAAGAACATCAAAAAGTCAAATAAAAAAATAGGTGAATGCGTATACGTACACTATGTGGAAAGGATTGAAAATAATATTAGAAGCATTCAAATGAGTAGCATAAGTACTTAACACATATCAATACTTACCACTATTGGCTCTGCACTCTGTGCTCCACCCTTTTAATAAAAAAATAATTTCAATATACCCTAAATGATGACATGGTATTTTATTCACTAATATTACATAATGCTCGAGACATACTGACACTGCATTGTATATAAATGATCCATGCATCTGCTTCATACTGTACTTACATTAAAATAAATTCTTTATTTCTATGAAATTAGCAAACACTTTCACCTATATAAGATTTGAGTTAAAACTATTTTAATATTGCTGAGTATTATGTTCATTTAACATATTTAGCTGCTATTTCTAAATGAATTTACTGGTGTTTGTCATAAAATCTGCTATTATATTATGGAATATTCGATGCTAATTCTTACCAAAGGTTCATCACTTTTAACTAATTGAACGATTTTCACAGTTTCTTCTTCATCATCCAGTTCAGGTGGAATGTCAGGGAGATGTGGGTAGTAGTCTTTTTGAGCGACTGCATCATGAGTGCAGAGTATTGCCTGAGGAATACACAGCTTCATTTGTATAAATGAAATTAAAAGTCTAAGAAGAAAACATTTATTTATTTAATTTAAGAAGGTAATTTACCTTCTTAAATTAAATAAATAAATGTTTAGTTCTCTTTTTCATCATCAGTCAGCCATATTTTATGTATTTTTAACCTGTTTATATGTTGCACTAAAAATATAGTAAATGAGAATTCACCAAAATCTCAGGATTTGCTAATATAATCTAACATTGTTTGGGAAATTGTTATTCACCTGAAAAAAATTATAAAACGGAAAACTACTTACTTGAAAATGTGGTTTCTGCAGTAAGCTAAGGAGCTCTCCATATTCTTTTGAAACTGATACTACATTATGGAGTAGCTCAAAAACTTCTATAGTCACTTGCATGGCATTGGATAGAAGAGGATAGAACTTATCATCTTTGCCTTTGGCCACTATTTTGTTATGTACTTGAACAAGGGCATGAAGCTGTTTTGATTGCAGCAGTTCACTTAAAAATGCGATATCTTCTCCACCTGACTGTACTTCTTTCAATGATGTAAGGAGGCGAGTGAGAGCTATGAAACAAATATATCATCATTTATTTAATTGCATGAAAGTTGATGATGGCCGAATATAGCTTACAGAATATCAATTGGCCTATAAGAAGTAAATAGGTGTCATTGAAATAACTTAAAACCTGAAAAGAGGTTAATGTATGTATTTAGTGGGCATAATCTATTGTTACAGTTCAACCAAGTTTTAGACTGGCTCAAGTACTCATCTTTCATAGAATATGTTATACTAAAATACCTACCCACATAACTGAATGAAACAAAATTTAAATCTTGTAAAAAAATACTATAGCAAATAAAAATAACACTGTGCAGCCAAGCATATTATAAGTTGGGGAATAACATTGCTGATAAAAATGCTTGACTCAAAACTCGCTCCTGCTGCACAATGGCGTCTAAACTAATTGATTATTGAAAATTTTGTTGAAGTTGCTGAAGATTGCACAAAACCTTTTTTGTATTGTATCAATTCAAACTCTTAGTATTATAATTAAAAAGATAGAAGTCTTTCATTGTCTTGAATGTGCTCTGCTGCTGAGTATGTGATGCTGACTCAAATGTCTTGCTGATGGTGGTGTGTTGGATCCTAGTGATCCATACGTTAAGTTCGTGAACGAGCGCCGTCAGTAGGGACTGGACATCTATTAGCTGGCACGGGTTATTTCAATTCACTAAAATATTTAAATAGTTTTTTTTTCGTGTTTTATGAATGCTTTTAACATTCTACACAATTCTCACATGTGTAATTTCAACATGATCATATTTTGATTAAAAATAATTTCATGGACTTTCTTGACTTTTTTTTTGGTTTTTTAATTTTCTAGTAACCTTTTGTTTGCTTCCCTGTGTTATGTAAGAGTTACAGCCAAGCCAGTTAAACTTAAAATATATTATTATAATACACCATTTGTATTCATTGGGGCCAGAGTGTGAGACTTCTTCAACAAGTGGGTGTTTAATGAGATCTATTCAGTAGAAATAATTTATGATTGTTGAAAATATTGATCTTGATGGTGTCAGAAGGTTGTTTGTTCCACAAACCCAGCAAGAATTTTGCCATTGAACTGTTTGATGAGTCCCATTCAATCCATTTTGTGACATGGATTTTGTGATAGACCCAGACCCAGAAGTTGGCCATAGGATTATAGGGTAATGTAGATATAGTATTGTTTATTACTGTAGATACCAGTACAGTACATTATATAACAATATTATCTTTTCAATTCCACATACCTGGATCCCAGTGCTCAGATGAAGAGTCCATGATCACAAAGTTCAACTTCAGCTAGATAGTAAACCTTCGAAAATACCGACATTCAGCTATTGATTTTCACAATAAACACCCTATTTCACATAGTGACATAGCTAACATCGCGTGCTAAATTAGGATATACTAAGTATAACCGCGCCCTAAGACCCTATGAGTTGACTGTGAAAAAAAACACTGACAAACGATTATTTTTCTGATTTTTAATTTAATTTAAACTTTAATTTCATCTGCACGAATTGCTTTAACCATTTTTATACTTAAAAATCTGTGCGGTTGCCATTCGGTCGCAATATAAGTTTCAGGAGTGCATGAGATGCTGAAAATCTATTTATTATATTTTTGTATCCCGGGTCAATTAAAGTTTAACAGTTTTAAGTATTATAATCAATGAAAACATGAAAAAATATATGTTTTCCAGCGGTTAGAAAAATTATTAAATTATCTAAACAGGACGAGTAGGCCAAACTAAACTTGTAAAACTATTTACGTACAACACACATTTACGTACTGGAAATAGAAACGTCAAATGACGGAAAATCAATAGAGGGAGAAAAAAAAATGCGTCTATGATGCGTTCATAAATGATTAATTAATGATATTGTTGTATTGTTCCAGCAACATAACTAACGTACACAATCTAAAATGAAAAGCCTCGCTAGGTACTCTAACACCCGTAATATAAATAAAGATCTCTATGGTTGCCCAAATACATCATAAGTATCATTCCGACTACACACTATCATCTCACGTCAACCGTACTTAAACGACAAATTCAAAAGTATGTTTAGGGCTTAAAGTATGGAAGTAGTTAGTACTTGGGTAAAAGTTTGAAAAATGCCAAAAACAGAGTGGCAACACTGTAAAAAAGTTTATAGATTGTTTTCGATTTCGAGGATTCCTATTTCGTTGTGATTCGTTCAGTCGGTTTAGTCTGTGGATTCGTTGCAAGTAGCGGCAGCGGCTGCAAGCAGCAATTTGTTCGTGATCTGTCTTCGGGATAGAATAAAGAATTATTGTAAAAGATTGACCAAGCAAGTTGGAGATTAAGAAAAGGTCAGTATTGCCGTCGCCTAATGTTGTTATAAAAGTATTTGACGTCGGAAATAATGGCGCTAGTGTGAGATCCTCCATGTAGTTTTGTGAGCATGTACAGGTAGGTTGATGTAATAGGTGCCTATGCCAACAGTACTGTGTGTAAAGAAATCGATTGACCTTTAGTGAAACGCCGATTGTTTACTTACTAACGCTTTTTCTATTGAAATTATGTTGTATTAGGGAAAAACTTGTCTACGTGTCTTTGAAGTATTTACTCCAACAAATAAAAATGTAGGATAAGTGACTTGTTGAGTACCTCGATCTTAAATTCGTTGATATTCAATGGTATGGAGGATGGTTTTACTTGTGTTACTACATTGGAAGCCAAAATAACGTCATCTCTCGAATTATATTTCCTATTTTTTTTCTTATTTTGTTTGATGTAATCAAATTTGCATCTTATTAGAAATACTTATTAATAGGTAATAATAATTTATCTTTATTTCAAGCAAGGGTATACAGATAAAGTCCATATTTTTACAAAACTAATGTTATTAGGGTTGTTAGTAGTACACAAAATTAATTAATGATATAAAATATTGTAGTTCTCAATACTCAATATATTTATTGCTTCCACATGTGGACATGGTTTTACAAAATATGATCATTGTGGACCCTGTCGGGCACAGCAAAAGTATGTAGGTCGTAGTAGTTCTTTTTTTACCAAGTTCATTATGGGGTTTATATAGAAAGTTGCTTAACTTTAAGTGACATTCAAACATCAAAAATGTATGGTTAAACAGTCGCTAATCATTACTTAACTTTAAGCAACATTTATAAGAAACCCCTAAAGGTCATGGCCCATATCTGACCCGGTTGGTAAAAGTTGCCATACAAAAACCAAATCAGTTTTAAATTATAGCCCTCTATCCCACATTTCATTTTATATTAAAAAAAAAATTTAAAATCTTTGGGAGAACACGTAAAAATATTAGGAAAACTTTGATATAATATATTTTTGAATTTACTAAACCCACATTTTTTACTTTATTGTAGTTGACTCACAGTCAAATAAATATCGTAACAAACTCTGCGTAGTCAGTTTTAGAAAGTGTCATCCACGAAGATGCGGCCCACTCTGCTCTGCTCTTTACTAAAGTACAGCAATAGCGGAGAGGGGCGCGTCTTCGTGGATGGCATGGCTGTAGAATAGTTTTGTTGTGTTCGCGCGGTATTCATTAGTTATGATCCAGCCTGTTCCATCATGCTGTCCCTCCCCCCCCCCCCCCAGCGATGCCCTAAGCCGAGGTTCGTACCCCACACGGGGTACCCTTAGCGAGCAGTCGCCTAGTTTATTATTAGTATCATGCCCCAGGTGGAGGCTTTAAGTTAGCTTAAGGCAGCCACAGGATAGCCCGGTCAGAGAACCTTAGAGGTCAATTAAGAGATACAATGTCCAAAAAAAAAAGGTATGTATTCAACTCGCCTCTCGCAGTCCTCCATCATTTTGTCTGAGATTGTTGTTTTGTGTGCGATCTGTGCATTTACAGAGTTTTTACTATTTGTTTTTTTACTACTTTGGCGTGCTTAATGGACTTTGTTTGCTTTTTGATAAGGATTTTGTTAAAATGGAAGTACTTCTTAAAATAGTTGTGTAGCCTGTGACTGATCTGTGTTACGTCGCAGAATATCAGTCTAACTGAAGCTTTTCTCGAAAGTTCGAAAGTTATCGGGATCACACCGGATTATTACTACAAGAAATAATGTCCCGTCGGTAAGTAACGATTGTTTTATTTTAACTTTTGAGTTTAGTAGGCACTGTTTTCTACTGAAAAGATAAGTTGGTGGCACTCTACACACTAGCATCAACGATCAGAGACATCACGATTTTATTTTATGTCAGCTCCAAACATTTTTTAAATACTACTTAAACGTAAAGACTTAAATAAATATGTACCCACGCATTTCAGCTTTTAGGTTCTAGTCCAGACGCTAGCGTAACCGCTGACATAGCCAGTACTTTAATTATTTTGTAATTATTATATCGTCAGTGGAAAGGCGAAAATGCTAAAGCGCCAAAATGGTACTTTTGGGAAATGAACTTTAAAGTTTCCACTGACGATATCATATTCCATTTAATGGTTCAAGATCAATTTGCCATGCATACTAGGGCAAGCCTGGATCGTGCTGTACAATCAATCAATCTGTCTAGCCCTTTCCCAAATATGTTGGGGTCGGCTTCCAGTATAACCTGATGCAGCTGAATACCAATATTTTACGTGGAGCGACTACCTATCTGACCTCCACAACTCAGTAACTGGTTAATACGATACCCCTTGGTAAGGCTGGTGGTCAGACTTTCGGGCTTCTGATGACCCGTAACGACTGCCAAGATCCATGAATGACAGCCGGGACCAACGGCTTAACGTGCTTTCCGAGGCACGGAGGAGTCTCGATATGTAAAGATGGTCACCCATCCACGGACCAACCTAGGCAAGCGTAGTTTAATTTGATGGATCGACCCGTGCGGCTGTTATTACTTAGCCACGAGCCATCGTGCTTTACATCAAGACAATATAAATGCACCTGCCTTTTTGAACTAGGGTATGGTCACAACCCTTATATTTAGATCATGTTGAATAAAACTAAAATAATAATAATGAATTTTGTTTTTTTATCCCCTAATTCCCTAGTTTTACAAGCACCTTAATGATAATATATAAATGTAAGAGCAAAATCGTCCTCTAGGTGAACTATAAACTCGGCAAATAGAACCCTATGTCGTTTCTGTACGGTGTGGGTATGGTTTTTACACTTCACTTTGTAGCTAATCACCCATAAAATAAGATACAAAAAAAGTTTTTTTTTTTTTTGCCCTAATGTACAATCCCCACATTAATGCGTCACATACCATTGCAAACTATACATATTTCTCTGTACATCCAGCCCTTTGTCATTTCTGTACGCAGTAGGTATGGTTTTCATACTTGGATGGGCCATGACCTTTGCTATAAGGTGCATTCAGATAATTACGAAAAGATTTATGAAGAGTTGGCAGGTAGTTCATATTTTCATTTACCACTCAGAATTGGTGGAGCTAATGATACTAATTTAGGTCACTTTATTGTTACTTTGTACAAGTGCAATTCTGTAGTCTGTTCAGGTATTAAAATTCAGAATTACAGTTAAAAGTGGGTTTTAGTTAGATACAGCACTTACTTGTCAATAGCCTTAAAATATGTGATATTTGAATTTCAGGATTCCCCACAAGTTGTATAAGGTTAAAAGTTTGACATTGTACAAGTAACACAAATGATTAAAATTAAAGATTTAAAAAAAAACTATCAATCTGCCGTTTCCCAACTATGTTGGTCTTTTAAATAAGTATAATAACATAAATAAGTATAATAAAGTTTGAGCAAAACAAGGTAGGTAAATGGAAACACTTTCAATGAAAAGGTTCATTGGTTATTAGAAATTTCCACTGTTTAAGGCAAAAGTTATGAGGAAGGGGACATTTTGTATTTTGACTTTAGAAGTGAATAATATCTCGTCACCTAATGACTTAAACAAAGTCCCTTTGAAATAATATTTTTCTTCGAATCATCGGTTCCCCACTTGCTTATGTGTACTGATTTACCATTGTACATCTATACACCTTTTCCCTAAATTTCATCCAAATCGGCCAAAAGTCTTCCGAGTAAAATGACTCTGACATGGATCTCATCTGCAAATATTGACTGATTTAAACTATATTGAGACGAATGTGTGTCATGGGGCGAACAGGCTGCTTTCAACTCGCTTGTCAAATTTTCTTTGTTGGCTAGAAATAAAAAAAGTTAATAACCTGGCCATTTGTCTATGAAATGATTACCATAGGGAACCTAAAGTGTCCTATTCACTGCATTCATGATCAAAAATGTAATGAAGACCAAAATTCAGGTAAAAATAAATATTGAATGTGCTAATATACTTGAATTTAAATTTACAATAGATACTTAGATACCTATTGATGCTACAGTGTATGAGCCATTTACTGATGACATTTAAATTCTGAACACAATGGAATCATGATCAGAATATAAATGAAATTAAATTAGGGGTTCCTTTTATAGCTATGATTGGCTTTTTAATAAAGATATAGTGTTTCATGGTCTGCAGGGTTTTCAAATGTGGCATCGATTATGTGATGTTAGTATTATAGGACACAATGGGAAAGTCTTTTAGATTTGAAAGTGGTTGCTTTTTCTTTTGTTCTCATACTCAGGTTTTAAGTGATTTACAATCTTAGATTTCCGATTACGCCCACAACTCTTGAGAAATGTTGTCAATCAGGATTTACATACTAAGAAAAAGCTTTTTTAGGCTATTGTGTAGTGCTGTGGTTGTGACTTAAGAGTCGCATAGAAGTGGGGATGCCCGATCTTTTGATTTGAATCGATATTTTGGATCGCATTGGATCGTAAATCATTGAATCGATACACGATCTGGAACGCATGGATTTGAATCGAACTAGCAAAGATCGTATCATAATTAATAATAATCCATGTCACATGCTTCCAGATTTAATTAAGTAATTACAAATGCAGCCTACCTAGGTACATATAAGTAAAGATAAAAATATATATATATATATATATCGATATATATAAATAAAAAACGTCACGTCTCACGCTCTCAAGAATACAGTGCGTAATAGAAGATCAAACTTAGAAACAACATATCAACTACCTTCATATTTCACTTTTAGTAGTCTCAAAACTCCTCCTTTTTTGAAGTCGGTAATAAGCATAGCCGCAAAATTGTTTACAGTACCTACACTTCATGTAGTGGAAACAAATCTCAATGTACAGTTTGACACAAACATGTTTTTGTTTTGTACATCATATTACTAGAACTTCAATAACAATCATTCGATTTATTTCATCTGATCTCCTAGGCATGTGATTCGATATGAGCGAAGATGGCATAGAAGAGAAACGATTGAAAAAAAATATTGCTCAAAATCAAAGTCATTTATTCAAACTAGGCTGAGAATCAGCACTTTTCGAACTTCAAAATTACATAAGACAGGCCCCCAAAACGCTCACCCTTCACCACTTCCTAGTGCTTTAGCTGGGAAGAAGAAGTGGCGCAACAAACTCCCCAGCAGCCAGTCTGTTCAGTTAGAAAAAAATTATTCTATACAAAAGTATGCAAAATCATTTACATTACGCAACACAAAACATAAATCTAATTGTTAGCCATACGAGTATGTCAGCTAGCACACGCCAATCTCAGACCAAATAAAGAACCAAGACGGAGCGCTGCGTACGATACAGTGAAACATGCTAAAATTACACCAACGCTCTGTGCATACACGCTCACACTTATAACTATTAACAATGACATTACAATCAAACTACACCAAACTAAGTGCACACATGTTTACGAAACCAGCTTCACGTCACTGTTGACAGCGCTCTGTCTTGGGTTTTTATTCGGCCTGAGACGCCAATAAACAAAACTAAAAAAAAAGAACTATATATGTACTCAAGCAAAAATAAAAAAGTTAATGTAAACATAAATTAATATCTAAATAAAAGCTTCCAGGCACTAAGGGCGTGCCCGCACATATAGCTATTTGTAGCTGTAACTGAAAGATATAAATGATAAACTAGGACCATCGAAGATAAATAAAAAGTTAATTACTAAGGCCCGATTTAACCAAAGCCATTAACGGGGAATACAATTGACGTCTGACAGTTTTTTTGTATAGAAAACCTGTCAAAAATTTACTCGCTGGATTAGACTTATACCAGGGATAAAAGTTAGGTCGAATTTGCCCGAATAACAATAACAAAACCAAGATCAGCAAGACGACCAGTCACCACAAGCAGCACCCGTTCACGAGCATAACGCAAAGATCAGCCATTACCCCCCTCGCCATATTTGAGGGAAGATCGATCTTCTAAAAGATCGATTCAGATCGGGCATCCTTACACAGAAGGTCTGATGAAAAATGCATGAGTGGCATTGGTAACATTGGTAACATTGATATTGTTTAAAAGTCATAACTAATTGTTTTTTTTTTTTTCTAGATAAGAGATGCTTGATGCCGGTCACTCAATTGAACCATAAGCCGGGGCCGGCAGATCAGTTTTCGGCCTGCACCGAGGAGTCGCAGCTCGAGCTCCACCTCCAGAGGCAGCTGGAGGATGATGTTGCGAGGTAACAATCTTTTTGAATACTGTACATTGTATTATTAGTGTAATTAAAGCGCCATCTAAATTAATGCCTAAATAAAAGCTTGCTTAAAGTTGAAACTCTCACAGCGCGCTTTTATTTGGGCATTCATTTAGGTGATGCCTAGTGTTAGTTAAAAAAGGACATTAGTTGATTTACAGATAAAAAAAAACAAAATGGCTTTTAGCCTGTAAATGCCAACTTTTCTAACTAGGTCCTCACGACTATCGCTAGTGGTTACAAATCTTCAATGTTTGGCACATAGAATGCTCACAGTTACCTATCAGTTTGTTGCTATGATCAAAAAGGAAAAGGCACAGCATATGTCCTGCACAAATGCGACGCTAACGCCGCGTCAACGCTGCATTAGTTTCGATGCAATGCAATACATGAGCATTTCTATTCGTCATCCTACAATAAAAAAAAGTATAAGTGTTCCTTATAGTGGAACCTTAACAAGGCAACTTTTATGTATTTCCTATTATTACATTTAAAATGTCCAATATCCTTAGTTCTAGTAACGTTCTGCTTTGTTTACGTCAAAAGTCCTACAAAGTCCTGCCTACATTTTATTCTTATTTATATCTCACAGAGTACGCACGAAGACGGTGATCCTATTGCCCACCAGGCACAGCGATAGTGATTACTTGGTATTATATTTTTTATGTTTTTTTTTCTTATTTCATAGGCATAAATCCTGTTTCTCGTCCTGGAATGCAACATAACTCGGATTATCATAACATCCCTGTCTTAGTAACCAATCCAAATACCTACATAGCCATCTTAATTATTGAAAGTGTAGGCAATTACCGAGTAGATAAAGTTTTCTATAAATGATTGACCAAATGAATAAGGAGTATGCCTAGTAAGATTGTCACGAATGTACGATCGGTATCGTGGATGTTGAGAAAACAATATTGCATTTAGTGTACGATATACGCATTAAATTACCAGACCATATTTATAAAATACCTATAATGAAATAAATCAATTCAATTTTTCCGGTAAATGAATCTTCAACCTTCATTTTACTAAGTAGTAACTGTATTACGCTATCTCATTCAAATGATGAACATTTTTCTCGATCTGAAAAAGCTTTTTTGGATAAAATAATAGATAAAAAATATTATAATATTGGAAACTATTATAATAATTAAGAAAATATTTATTATTCAAATGATTATTTATATTAAAATTATTACTAACTTTTCATCTAGCAGGGCTTTAGTAAAGAGATAATTCAGTTAATCCAATATTTTTACACAATAAACTCAAACTCAAAGCATTTATTTCAATTAAACCATTTACATGCACTTTTGAATTGTCAAAGAATCGGTCAATTAGTCAGAAAGTTGAAGCTAGTTGCCCATTCCAAATCATAGATCTCTTTGGAGAAGAACGGGCAAGAAACTCCAAGGACCTCTTTTAAATATGGATAGAGATATTACAAAATCCTGGGTTCAAAAGAGACCAATCTGTATCTCAGGACTCTCATTTGAGATGAATCATTCCTCGGTTTTTATTCAAAATTTATCCAGTTGTTCCGTGATGCGATGACAAATAGATAGAAGAAAAAACAGACAGACAAATTCTAAAACCGATTGATTGGCGTTCGATGTAACTCGTTTTCCCGTCAATTACTGTGAAAATAATTCCAATGTACATACAAACTTTTTGACCTTGATCTTTTAATTTTAGTATTTAGATATTCTAGTTGTTTTTTTCTTTATTAACTTAGATTGTGGATTGGCTATTAAGATCGGGAGCTGGTGCCTAATTTATTTTTTAATGGGATTATCACACGCTTTTTCGTAACATACTCATTACTAATAAAATAACTTGTTTCGTGTCCTCGTAAAAACTGTATTGTGGTTCAAACATTGTATATTTTGTGTTTTATCAAATATAACCTGGTTATGGTGAGGCTATGTAATGTACTTTGTAGGGCTGCTTATATATTAACCATCTTCATTACATTTACTTGTTACAGAATTTTTGACGAATCGATTTTTTCTGATCTTGAAGTGGTGTGTGGAAAATTAAAGATCCTGACTCATTCTTGCATTTTAAGAGCACGCACAGATAAATTTTATCACCAACTACATACATTTTTGCATGTGAATATTGAACGCAATACTTTTGATGAAATATATTCTTTCATAAGGTATGATGATCAGTTGGTATATTTATATGATTCTAGTTTTCTTTATGTAGTTTGTGGGCTACAGTAATGTTTAACAGGTTAATTTTAGAAATGGGACTTTAGGGAGAGATTCTAATCTTTGATAAATTGAGCAAAATGGTTATAGAGTTATTTTGTAGAAAATTAAAGCAGCATTATTTGGTTTTTTATGTCTTTGTAAAATAATACAGGATTTTTCCAAAATATTGTTTTCGATTCCTGGCTACAAAAACCTATAAATACGGTTTTGGTTTTCATCAATGTCGAGCTCATGATTCTTCTAACCGCTTAGCTTTACTGTTCTTAGAAATGGATTCTCCCTGAATTTCCAATTTTCAAAAACAAAAATCAGCCTGTGTAGCATTGATTGTGTTTCAATAGTGTAGTGATCACATAAAGTATGCTTTGCATGTTTTAATTCATCAATATTTCTGTTAATCACATTATAATACGACAGCCATAAAGCATTTTGTTTTTTTTTATACAGGGTGCTGCCTCACAGCAAGTTAAAAAGTAAATGTATCTTTTGTCTGGAACATTGCCGTCTCTAGATCGACATTATACAACGGACTTACTTGCTTACTCCCACTTTGAAATTCCATTCCTATCAATAAAAACATTTTTACAATAAAAAAACCTACCTCCAATGAAACACTACAAAGTGAAAACTATCTATCATTTCGGAAATCGGTGGCAAAAAACGAAAATACAAAATCGTTTTATAAATGATGGAGTTCTGAGGGAACAAATATTAATATAAACTCCAAGGAGGAGGTTTTTTGAAGTCGGTTAAAATATGGTCGATAGGATATTAAAAGTTCCAGCAGGATGATGGATGATCTGTCTTTGGTAACAAACATGGACTCTGCGATCACGAGATTTGATCATTCATTGGTTTTTTTCAGAGAGAATAAAACTTAAGACAACGTATACATTGGTATACGAATCATCAACTATTCGAAGTTAATTGCTACACTGTAGGAAATTTTCGGCTCAAAGTAAACAAAATTGAGCCTGCTATGCACTAATTTGTACGCTTATTGAAATTAATTTTTGAAGATGTCTGGGAATAAAACTGCATATGAGAATAGGAGTCCGTCGCCATAAGCTGGCTTAACAAATAAAGCCAAACTCCAACTTGTATTACAACTAAATTTAGAAAGACACATTAAAAAACAAAGTTTTTTTTTATTTCTTTGCCTTTCCTGAGGAAAAATCTTGATTTTAAATGTTAATCTAGGTAACCTAAACATATTTGTTGTTCAAATCACTTGCTTTTAGGCTGCTGAAGCACTCCCTTTTTAATTTGATATCAATATCCTAGTGCTAACTTGAAACACCCTGTATATGTGTGGTCCATAAAAAAAACTATATACTTATAGAAAAAAAAAACAATTTCTAAACACTGAGCTGCCACTATTGCTGTCGTTTTCTTAAATTTCAGACTATGCACTTTATATCTCGCTATAATATGCTTTCTTTTTAGTTTCTGGTTACACTTCTCATACTTTCTGGCTACAATATAATATCGTGGTAATAACAGGCTACCTACATGCAAAGAAAGGTTTTTTTTTTAAGTAACCTACTTATAGCAAGAAACTGATCAGCACAATAAGGCTGTTTTGTGCGATAAAATATAGTTAATTCAAGACATTCGCCATGGAAAAGAAACACTCAATCTTATATGTAAAATAATATAAATGCGATTGAAGAAATTTCCCATAAACCTGCAACAGTTAAGTGAAAATATTGAATGCTTTAATGTTATTGAATTGACTACAATATACTAATATTTTTTAGTAAAAGTCCGTTGTTACCAGATATTTTTACAGAAATTCTGAACATTTCATTATTTACGAAGCAAATCTTCGGCCATGCTATTGGTAAAGATTCCCTATATGATGTTCATATTCTATTGCAGTGATGTCTATACTGAATGCAACATTCAACATGAAGAAAAAGAAATAATTAAGTATCTGCAACGCAATTTAAGTGTTACAAAACCTATCCCAGGCAAGCCTAACAAACCCAAGGAAGAAGGGGAAGAACCTGAGGTTTTTTCTACGCCGAAGTGCATTACTCCATACGTAGATAATGACGTCCAGAAAGTAATTCATTCTAGTCCAAGCACTGAGTTAACAAAAGAATACTATGCACTAGTTCCCATTGAAGGAAATTTGCTTGAAAAAGAACTTATCGAGCAGGATGAACTCTCTAATGCATTTCAGTCCATTATAAAAGGTCAAGCAGAAGATGCCAGTCAAGTAAAAAATTTGCAACTCAATAAGCCAACTTCGCTATCCCTTAATTCTAGTCATACTTCCAAAACAGTCAAACATTCCAGTAGTTGTGATATTTTGAATAACATTTGTCTAAAAGATAAAATCTCTCCAATACACGATAATAATCCAAACATAGTCGCTGATAAGGACTTTAAAACTAATCAGACATTACCGTTAAGTGATACAACTGGACGTAATACTAGTAGGAACATAACCAAACCTAATTTGGGCGCTGATAAATCGCTGGATCCTCCATATTCGCCTGATAGTTTAATTACTGATGAACCCAGTTCTTCTTCAGATTATCTGTCTGCCGCATACGCTTGTTCTCCGGGCGTTCATTCGTCTGGTTTCCAACATCAAGTAAATGTTGAAAACATCACGTCCAGGATGGAACACATTTACAACCTATCAGATTCAGGCTTGGAAGATACAGCAATGTTGGGTAGCGTCAATAGTCACAAGGACGTTACTTTAACAAATATGTCTTTATCTGAAAGCACGCTCCACGATTTAATTGCTGACGATGCAAGCATCTCTGCAATATCAATACCTAGTTCGTTAACAGAAAAAAATCACTTACAAAGATCTAAACTGAGTGGTACATCTTCTGAAAAAGATTGTAATGGCCAAAACACCATTACAGAAATGTGTGGCAAATCGCTTAAAGAAGAAAAGCAGAGGCAAAATGAAGAAATTGTAATATTAGAGTCGTCTTCCCTATCTTCAGAAACGGGTTCTTGGGAGTCTGTATACCCACCTAAATTAATAGAAAAAGAAATTTGTGAAAAATTTTTACTCAATGAGCGTCGGCAATGTTTGGACTCAACCAGTTTAGTTCAAAACGCTCCCTTCAAATCTACGGCCTGTTTCATAGATGCCTCTAGCTTAGTTGATGAAGAAGATACCATAAAATTTCAAACAACTGACAACGCGACTCCCTCTAACGTTACGTTAGATATTTTACCCGCACCAAGTCAACCGGTACCCTGTTCCACCATTAAACCCGACAACAGTCCAATCGATTGGTCAGAAGGTAACGACAATGAAGATTCATTGGAACAAGCAGAAAAAAAAGACCCTGATTCGATACAAAAAGATTTATCACCTACTATTTTTGAAATGACTCCGATTACAGAAGATTCCTTGTGTACAAATGCATTTGAAAATGCGACTCAAGCAGAACTAGGTGCAGAAGTCGACGACAGTGCTAACTACATGTCTGAAAAAGAAAGATCACTTCGAGTTAATGCTGTTTTCATGTCCAACACTCCAAATAATTCAATATTATCACTAAAAACCTATAAACAGTACGAGTCAGAAGACAGCGAAAGTAATAATACCATTGTAGATTCTGACAGCTTTACAATGAAGCAAAGAAAAGGCAGCAATTCTCCACCTATCCTGTCAGGAGGCGTGTCGGTCGAGGATCACTTACCTCAAGTAGGCAGTAGTCACGAAAGTAGCCCATTACCAAAGTTTAAGCTGGAAAACACACCTATTGTAACTGGCGCGTATTTACCACAAACAACGGACCACAGTCAAGGAAAACCAAGGACAAGTTCAGCTTCAGCTTGGGTGGTTGATATGTCTAGTGGTCCTAAAACAGATGATAGTAATATAGCAAACCCTATAGCTTCCGATGAGGTGGTAAACGAAAAAAAGAATATATTTTCAATGTATATAGATCTAGGTGACAAATCAACTTTAAAAGACATGCCTACCAGATTGTCTTCTATGAATACAAAAAAGAATTCTGTAAGTGTTGACAATAAGTCAACCCTGCGGAATTCTAAAGCTCCAGCCAATACTACCGAACGTACTGTGAAAGAAAATGATGCTAGTGTTTCTATTTTTGAAAAATATGAATCTTTGTGCAACGATCCTAATATTAGTATTTCAGAAATAATTGCAATCCCGGAGAAGCATGAAGCTATTCCAGAAATTTTAGAAGACTCTTTTGCAGATTTTGCACCCAAAGCAAACCAGTCGCGAGCGAAAAAAAGTGTGGACAAAATGTCCTCGAATAAAGAATTTCCTGAACAAGAAGCTTCAACTGGTGAAGCCAAAGATCTTTTCGTGAAACTGTCAGACTTAGATAAGCCAGTGCAAAAAACGGAAACGTTGATCTCAATCGAAAACAGAGTTGATGTACGCATGACAAGATCCATTCCTGACTGGGGGGAACAAGCATTTTCTACCAACACTAGATCAATTGAAGTTATTACATCCTTTCATTCCGAAAATGCGCTAAGTTTGAATAGATTATTTCCCCATTTGAGAAACGAATTCAGTAGAAGCATGCCCGGTTCGTTGTCAAGCAGAACACGCTCTCCTTTGAGATTAGGAGCATCTATTACCCTGGGGGATGCTGATGAACAAGTGTCGGATATGTCTGAAATAAGCAGCATGCAGAGCAGCAACTGTCGCTCGGGATTTGGTAAGTTTTACCAACAAGTATACTTAAATAAAATACTGTAATTAAAAGTTCTTTACTTTTAGTCCCACTTGTAATGACAAGTGGGACTAAAAGTACAGAACTTTTAATCAGTGTCAGTCAGTAATCGGTCCTCTGCATCCAGTTACCACTGCTCCCGTATATTAATTGCGTGTATCATATTCAAATGTATTGATCTGATTCATTATCCATCTCCTGCCCTTATCCCAACATACATAAGGCCGGCGCAACATGTCTTTTAAATTTCTTCCATAGAGAAGATAGTCGTCATCTCGGTAGTCACTCCCTTTCTAGCCAATACATTAGATAGTAAGCCTTTTCTAGATCTGAGGGCCTAGACAAGTGACAATCGCTTCGAAAGCGTTTCGTATTTCTACATCGACTTTCAACAGGATTGTCATAAGCTTTTCGATAGCTTATGTCAGTCCTATACATTTTTGCCTTTTCCATGATTTTTATCGCTGATAGAATGTCACTTTGTCTAGGGCCTCTGGTACAATAGACAGCAAAAAAAAACTAACCCCTAAATATTACCGTAGGAAACAGTACAACGGATAGTCAGACGTCGAGTTTAATAGAAAATTGTACGTCACGTCTTGGTCAAGATTTACTAAGAATGTTCCTTGAAGAAATAGCTCCTGATGTCATTGTGGAAGTGTCAGGGAAACGATTTAAAGCACATAAGTGTATTTTATCATCCAGGTATAGTATTTGGTTTTCTCATGTAGGTATGAATGCATAACGTGTACAGACTTGAGTCTACCACTCAAGTCCATTTTTGCTTGAAATCTTAAGTTCAATCATAAGGAAAATTCATTATGATGAGGGTACCTTTCTTTCTTTCTAAATGTCCCGATATAAACTAGTATATTCCACCAGTTAAAAGTTATTTCACTATTGTATTGAAGATGAAATATTTGGAAATTATGTTATTATTGAATTATAATTATCGATCCGCGAGGGAGCGAACGCGAATGTATTGTCTGCTATTATCGCGACTGTCAAAGCGACGCTACGTTACAACTACTGCTACTAGAGGGATTTTTCTGAAATTTGAATAATCTAAAATACCTTTATTAATCCTGATATTAACTTCTTTCTGCTTTAGATGTCAGTACTTTGCCGGTATTTTAAGCGGCGGCTGGGTGGAAAGCTTGGGCAACGTCATAGTACTTCCACCGTAAGTATGTCAATAATTACCATGGCTTGCTATAGCAGGACTAGAATTTGGACCCCAGGATTGCTGACAGGCACCACGATGCCTGAGCTTACTAATTAATAGTTAATTAATTATTTGGCTAGCAAAAGGCTAAACATACCCGTCACCGGTGCCTTTTCCTGCTTTCATGATATGCGTACAGAAGTTTTGCGTAAACTCGCGACAATCTAAGAAGTCCGTTTTGACAGCTATAAAAATGCTTTGTGTAGCGATGAAAATAATAATTTGTTTCTTATAAACTGATTCTCGAGACATATCGATTGAACATACTTAGAGAGTTTGTAATCGACGACTTATCTACATTGATTAAAACTGATTCTCAAGGCAATAACGTTTTATAATTTTATTACATGTACGAGAACGAAACGTCAAAACGGACTTCTTAGATTGTCGAGAGTTTAGGTATAATAAGACTGTGTATTGCTATGTTAAAACAATGTTAACCCATTCGATGTGTTTTAAGGTTCTCATACAATGTGGTTTATTTCGCACTGTGCCACATTTACTCTGGTCTCGCCACTATCCCAGACTCTGTGAGCATCGTAGAGTTAGCCACGATCGCGGATATGTTGGGCTTAGAAGGGTTAAAGGAAGCCATCATGTTTACGCTTAAAGCTAAATATTGCCATCATTTCCATAAGGTATATTATTTATGATAATTTTTGATAGTGTTTTATATTTCTGTTTGTTTTTTCACAAAATTACCATTTTTTTATATTGCAGCCATGTGAAGTGTGCATAGTTGGAGTTTTAGAATGTTTCCCACTGTCTGCCGTGTATGGTTTGGATGATTTATATCACAAATGTGTCAAATGGATTACAAAGCACTTCTCTAAAGTTTGGCCAACTAAAGCATTTGCCACGTTGCCTACGGACCTCTTAGATAAGTGCTACCAGCATCATACCGTCAATCTTACCATTGATAATGTAGTAGAAACAGTTTACGGGTGCGGCATCGCTGGTAAGTTTGTTATACATACATTAATTATTACTTAACATAATGATGAGCAAACCTTGAAAATGGTTGATTCAAAAAGGTTCTTCGTTGTGTTAATTATTGTATTTTATTTAAATACTAACTTCTGCCCGCGACTTCGTTCGTGTGGAAGTCTGAAGACACCACAATATACTAGAATAACAACCACATTTTTATAAAACTACCCGTTTTTACTTTGGTCTCAGCAACCAAAATATAAAGAGAGTCAGAACTGGTGACGCGGGAGCATGGGACGTACAGTTGTCCGTGTGAGAAGCAGCTCGTTCTGAGGTCGACGCCACCCGCAAACTTCAGTAGCCATTCCCATTGCTTGAGAAATTTTTGGTGAATTAATGAACGTTCCTCCATATACTGTTGCATTCTTACAGATTATTCCTGACGAACAGCTATCACTAAAATAATACAGTAAATTGTAAACACACGGGATTCTTCATTAACAGCCACCTAACCATAGATATTTAAGTTTATTATAACCATAGATGACAAAAGAGTCCTAAACTTAATTTCTGTGTATGATCTACGAATGGTCACTATGTGTCTCTATGAATAGTATTACAAAATGTTTAAAAAAACTTAGGTTCACAATGCAGTCGCCGAACCGCTTAGCTATTTGCTTTCTTGAAAGTTGACTATTGAATAGCCTTTCTTATATATTTCATGGTTGACTGCTTAGCTCCATAAAGGTTATGATAATCATTTAAAAGGGTAAATCTGGAACTATATATGCTGCTGCTGTATTCGTTCCCTATTCAGCCCAGTTTAGCGATATTATTTTGCGATTTCTGACTTTCCTAGTAGGTACTCAAACCTCAGTTGTTCCAATCGAGTTTTTTATCCTTATAAAAAACAAGGTCGATTGGCATCGAAAAAAGTTTTTGTGAAATTTTTCTATTTCCTTGCTGAAAAACAAACAATGTGTAGTTTTCACTTCGATTTTATTATATGTAAGGATATTGATGTATAATGTTATAACTGAAGTGGTTGTTCTTTATAGCGGCGTCCTTACAAAACAGTAGATGGTCCGAAGGCGTGGCGCGCATGTGTCGGAGGCTTATAAATGTAGCAGCGCACTTCGCAGCTAGCAAGCTAGTTGCGGTCTACAAATCCATCCCTCCGTTACCTAGCGAGGCTCCTCACGCCGCCAAGCAAGCCCTGGACGATTTTCTCGCCGCTGCCATAGAATGGGCACCTCCCGAAGTGGTCTGTTGTGCTTATGGTTACCTCTCGACGCTTGTCAAAGAAATACGTAACAGTCACTACTCGAAACCTGATTTGATCAGCAATGGCACAGATATACGCAAAAGTTTCGCCCCAGGTAACCTTCTGTATACGCACGCAAGCACTTGGCGCATGCAATGTGAGGGCGCCTTGGTGCGAGCATCACCTCGAGTTGTTACTACACAAGCTTTTAAGGACTTACCGTCTGACTTACGGAAAAGATTACGTGAACTCGGTTGTATTAAGTATGGCGCGCATGCTTTGCCCCTCGCCTCCCCTACACATCAGCCAGAGAGAAAACTTAAAACCAGGACAGTAGTCAAGAGCAAACCTTCAACATCAACGGTTCGTAGTGTAGATATAGCGCATGTGCGCGCTTCATTTGTACCTTACACACCGAAACCTTTGCTTCCGGTCGGTTCTGTCGATACTCTAAAAAGCAACAGCGGTCTCCGTGAATTTAAAAAACCATTTGTCTCTCCTCATACACCAAAAGTAAGAACAACGAAAGCGCAAGAGGAACGTGCTAAATTTAATAAAACCAAGAAAACTAAATCTCAGGAATCGGTGAATAGTAAAACAAGTGTGATCCGAACTCTTTCGTACGAGAAGACCCCGGCGAGATATTTAGAACCGTTACACAAAGATAAGAAAACGGCAGTTGTGAATAAACATTTGCCGAAGATTGAATCTTCGAGTGAGTCGTCGCGTAACTCAAGTCCTGTACATTTGCGGAACTTGAGGTCTAGCCCGCAGAAGGGTCGGCGGGCGGTGGCCGGCGGGGGGAGCGTGTCGCAGGACAGCCTCGCCACCAGCTCGCGGCCGCGCACCGCCGAGCCCAGCACGGACTCGCTCAGCGAGTCGCAGACCAGCAACAGATATGCCACTTACACAAAGCAGAAGCATACCAAAGGCTCCGTCGAATGTAAGTACTACGATTTTTTTATAATGACATGCTTAACTGTGATATTGTGTGTTGGTACAGTTATTAAAGACGACCTTGTGGAATTTGTGCCCGTGCTTCTTACTGCCATTGTGTTTTCGACCCACGGAAAGTATAATGTATGAAAACTTTTTACAGCCATAAAAATCATGAAAAGTGTAGAACCAGTCCCTGTCTCCGTAACAGAAAATAAAATGAAGACGAAGATACCTGTATATTTAAACCAAGGACCAAAATACTTGGGGTTGGACAATCGGAATTCAAGAGACCAGCAAAAGTGGAGCAGGCTTGCCCCCAGGATGAACGTAACGAATAACAGGTCCAATGAGCGCAAAGTGCCGGGATCTTTGATGAACGCTACAAAGTCGAGCTCGGCGAAGATAGTTCCCAAGGTAGGTTTGTTTATCTTTATTTTTTCGTCAGCCAAATCTGTCCTACTCCTGAGCAAAGAATTCCCCACTCCTTACATCTCTCGCTAATCTATCCAGTTGGTGCCGCCATCTCCGTCGTGCCCGCCGCAAGCCCGCCTCACTGTCTCGGGGGACTATTTTGCGCCTGCAGTTTGTCCGGCAGATTTTTAATTAGTGCAATGACTGCATACAAATTACATTTTCTTTTTTTGTAAATTACGATTTTCACCGTCCGAGCCGCTCTAGAGCTTATCGCAGCGCGTTGTAACGGAAGCGCGCGCACGTGGCGGCAGCAGACATAGTCCACCCCTCTGCTAAAATCCGCTGAAACTTCTGACCGGGTTCCAAACTATGGAAATTCATATAAACACTGGTTAATAGACCCGCCATATTCCTGACTCGACCCGCGCCCGACCCGCACCAGTTCTTTGTGTTTTTCTCTTTCACCAATTATTTGACCACAGGTAGTGAGAGAGACAGAAGCGCCATGTAAGAGCAATATGTCGAGGAGTCAGAGGTCCCATCCCAGTAGGCAACCGCCTCACCAAGATGAGAAGGAATCATCATCACTTGTGGAATCAGAGACTTCCAGAACCAATATGTCGAAGAGTCAACGGAATCCCTATCCGCACTCGAGCAAACAGCAACCTCAAGATAAAGAGTCATCGTTCGTAGAGACAGCGACGCACAAGAACAACATGTCAAAGAGCCAGCGAAGCACCCAGGTCAATAAGCAACAGCCTCATAAAGACGAGAAAGAATCCCCAACCCTCAAAGAAATACCCGTCATGGAACGTTCCGGAACATTCCTAAAAGATGAACCCACTTTCGGCGACATCATCAACTTGGATATATCACAATAAACATGTTCAGTCAAATTAGCAAATAGTAGAATATATTGAGTAGTGTCTCTATTTTATAATCAAAGCACTTAATGTATATTTTGCCTCAGTAACTCTTTTTAGAGTAGTTCCTGTTTATAGTGTTTCGGTGCCAGGGCATGATTACAGGCACATTGAGACATTTCGTCTCTGTCTGTGTATGCCCGCGCAACTTAGGCATCTACGATGCTACTAGCATTGCAAATGTCCTTAGGCGGCGGTAACCACCTAACGCCAGGTGGGCCGTCCGGCATGACTGCCATCCAATACCTAACATTAAAAAAATCGTTGTATTTGTCATATTCTCTCATTGTCTCAACTCTTATTTACTAATTCATTCATTATGCTTTGAATGTATAAGATTCTACTATTGATAGATAATTTCTCTCGTAACTAACTTGCATATGAGTTGCACTGTTGGCATTTGACTGTGGTCTTGGCTCGAAACATGTCGGCAGTGGGTACGGCGTTTGATCCTCAGTGTACTCAGTAAGTAAGTCAATCAATAGTTATTTATATTACAACTTTATACTAAATGTGTAGTGCTGGAGTGGACTATTGAACGCTATCGGTGACATCTGTCGAGAGTGTAAACTTTACAGAGTATTTTTTTAAGCTGCATTGGGCGTTTCGATGATTCCAGAAGAGTATATTCCCATTGCAAGCCTTTTGACACGCATTTATAGGAGGCCTCGCCCGAAGCGATGTGTCCCATTCAGTTTATTTACTGCTCGTTAGCTGTTTCTCCTCAACCCATACTAAGATGACCAAACAGTGTGAAATAAAAGTTCTGTTTTCAGGATTCATCCGATACTAAAATACTTGTAAGGATTTAAAACGTAGACACATAAAAGGTCAGGATGGAAACGCAGGAAATAATAGTTGAAAATACTGGCAAGCTTTACAATAGTAACAATCGAGGTAGGTTGATGAGTATCTCATTTAAGTATTATATATTTTAATATATTCATCCTCATTGCCTGAGCATAGAAGAAGTTATTTCTGTGCGGATGATATCATAAACTTGTATTCTGAATGTAACTCACGGCTATTTCGCTCAATTCCGCAGTGTAGGAAGATAACGCATTTTATTACTTTATTTTTGTATATTTTTTGTTAATACTGCGAGTTTCTTAAGGGCTCGATTTTTATAATGAAATAGCTATAATATACGTTTATATAGTTATCTAATTTATTTATTTATTCAAACTTTATGCACAAGTAAAAAAAACTACTGTACAAAGGTGGACTTAATGCCTGAGGCATTTTCTACCAGTCAACCTTAGGGTGATGCAGAGACAGACATGGCAGGAAATCTAATCTGTGACTTTACTTGTTTGCTAAGATTGAATTGATGAGATATAATAATGAAGTAGACACGGGGCTAAACATGAACTAAGCAGACATTCATGCAATGCCACAAACATAATCGCCATGTGTTAAGGTTGATTTCTAAACAGCGTTATGCATAATACAATGAAAATATAAACATGACGTCGAGTTGCATGTACTTTATGAATGGAAGTGTATCTCCAGGCTGTCATGTTAATTGAATAACACATATTATACTTGCTCATTCTTTTCATTACTGCTATATAAATTAATGCAGTTCCTATTTTATATTTACAGCCATACAATGAGGACATCAGTGTTTTTTTGAGAAGGGTTGATATTCATTGATTGGTTTCTCAGATACCATATTATTTAACAACAACAGAGCCATCCTTGCTTGTGTAGTGTAAGTAGAATTAATAATAATAACACACAACTTCCGCCTTTGATACCTTTAAAACTACGTGGGTGGATTAATTCCACTTTTTTAATACTTTCATAGCTTTGTGTATGTACACGGACAGGCCAAACTTGCATGTTCAGATTGGCCTCACAGTGTATGGTAGGCTTAATAAATTAAGTCGGGCCTGTACCTAGGTTTTCGCCGAGAGAGTAGCCACAGTTATGATAAGGTTATGAATTAGTGATGTTTGGATAACAGCGAGATTGACCTATATCCAATTAAAGATAATCTGACGTTATTCTTTGTTTTTAATATTGCAGGCTTGTTACGTGTGCATAGTCGGAGTTTTAAAATGTTTCCCACTGTCTGCTGTGTATGGTTTGGATGATTTATATCAGAAATGTGTCAAATGGATTACAAAGCTGGACAGTCGATGAGAGACCAAAAAAAGTGTAGCAGGCGTCCCCCCATGATGAACGCAATGAATAACACCTGCAATGAGCGCAAAGTGCCAGGGTTTTTCATGAACGCTACAAAGTCAAGCTCAACGAAGATAGTTCCCAAGGTAGGTTTGCTTTATTTTTATTTTCCTGCCAGGCTAGTCTGTCCCAATGCTGGTCAAAGGTTTCCCTCCACTCCTTACATGTCTCGTGATCCCGCACTTTGCTCCTTCAAGTTTTGACGGAATCTATCCAGTTTGTGCCACCATTTCATTCGTGGCCCGCTGCGAGACCGACTCACTGTCTTGGGGCGCTCTGCGCTATTTGCGCACGCAGTTTGTCCGGCATGTGGATTTAATTTGACGTCGTGTTTCGTTTCGGGTCAGCCAGCTCTAAGGTTGGCCGTATACGTACGTTTTCTTGATCAGGATTCCTGATTCGGAACCCTTAATGCTTGCTTTACATACAAGATGTTCAACTAGGCGCACACGTTCCGAACGGAAAAAAACCGGACGTTCGGTTAAATCAGGAAGGCTTGCGTATGCAGCCAGCCTTCAGGTCTCCGAATCAGAAATCCTGATCAGGAAACCGTAAGTATACAGCCGGCCTAACAGTTTTGACGCGCTGAGCATGGTTGTCTGGCATATTATTATTATATTTCATAATTATGATGTCGTTTTTTACCATGTATTTATTATTCGTTTCCTTAACAGGTTCCTGCGCTTGGAATTTTTTGAGCACTGACAACATCAACCGGCAGTCTCCTTCATTCGTAAAGAGATCACTACTTAAGTTAATACTTATTCCAATAATATATAATCTTAAGTTTGTTTTGTAAATATAGGGTCATACAGATTAAATAATATCTTTTAAATGAATGTTAATAAACGCCTTAGGTATAAAACATTATAAGCTACTGGTATCAGTGCAGGGGTTCTAAACATTTTTGTGTTTAGTTGCACATAATGTGGTTTTCATTCGATTTCTCCCCTTATCGAACACTCTTTCCGTGATGTATCTCTTTTATACATAAATAAGCTACATGTGCCAAGCTCACAATGAAAAACATTACGCTTCATTTTTGCTCCACCACAGTCGAATAAAAACTCATTTGTCCTAGCTGTTAAAATGTTTTTTGCCAGTGTTGCAACCTTTATAAATAAAGGGTATAAAAACTTAGTGCCACCTTTTCAATAATCTTGATGTCCTAGTATATTCTGTAATTATACAAGTTACCGAGGCTTAAGTACATAAGTATGTTTTCGGGTATGTGTATATAATATCTTGTTATCCCTAGGGAATTTGTTCAAATCCATTTTACGTTATAGTCTAGAACTGGAGACAGTTTATATACACTGACATATTTCCTAGGAGTTGTAAATAATATTATGGTAACGACAATGGAGGCAAGTAAAGAGTTTTATAAGAATAAAGGTAGGCTAAGGTGCTGTGCGCGACAACATATTGCCGCGTGCTCATTTTTAGTCCGGATGGAGACAGTGCTGGCGCTTGCGCTTTGTGCTGCCCTCGCTCTTCACGAGCGCCGACACTGTAAGAACGCTAGTGAACAATCATACTTGAAATGTATTGAATTTGGATTTAGGGAATAATTTAATATTAACTTGTGTACTTGTAATTCAAAGTATAACCTTTTTGAATAGTTTGATCTTTATGCAACAAATACAATCCCATTTGACTTAGCAGGAATGAAAAAGTGTCTACTTAGAAATATATACAAAAAAATTACTTATTTTACAGATTTTAGGAATGACTTGAATCATTAATATTTTTTAGGACTAAATTAAATCTGACATTCTACAATTCGTGTGCAAATACACGTCATTATAATGTATAATAAGTATTTCTATCTCTCTATTAGTTGATTATGTAAATGCAATTATATAAAACTCCCTGTATGTATCTATATACTGCTTTGCTATCTACTCGTAAAAATGCTTAAATGTCTAGCTGGATCTAGTACATATAAAATAGAAGTAGCGATTATTTAGATAACAATTTCGTTGCCATTTTAATTATACTAAATGTAATGTAGACTCTAGTAGTAATAATTCAACGACACTGTCTCTTTCATTAAAAACGTCAAGCAAAATATATGTAATGGATTTTGTAAAATAATCAATTATGATTTATTGTGAATTGCATGTCAAATAATATTTTATCATAATTATATGTCTATACACTAAGCATACTACAATAATGTACTTAAAAAAATGTAATGTATTCTTAATAGAGTTCTTTTCCGTAATACATCTCAGCTCAGTATTAAGTATATTATAAGACTTCCCTCCGAAAAATATGAAAAGAGTAAAATAATATATCTTATTTCATTTTTACGATATTTTGTTATAAAGCTATGCATTTATGCAAAGGAACTGCTTATTATTTCCTAACTATAAAGATTTCTTATAATATATTTGTATGCATACGTGGAACAACGAACTCCAACGTAAGGAAAAATACCTTTTATACTCATTATTATAGCGAATAGTACTGAAAGGTGATTAATTTTACTTTTTTAAGTAAGAAAAAGCTGCGTTCGTTTATGATGGTGAAAATCAAATTATTAGCAAAAGTATGCTAATAATTTGATTTTTAATTAAAGTGTAATCCCAGAAGTTAGACGATGACACGATATTGTATTGGTCAGAAAGTATAAAAATTTACGCGATTTGAAAAATGCACCCTTTGAAAAAACTACTTGCAACATTTAAGGTATTTTCCGTCAACGTGGCGTTCTTTCATTTCCCTTTATGAAAAAAGTGCTTAATAAAATATAAGTGTAAGTGGAAATCTAACTACAAGATACTGTAGTTTGTATGTAGGCATTTTATAATAATACGGCAATATCACTCAATTTTATACCTATCTATTCTTACCTTTCATAATTATAATGTAAATAAGTTCTAAGTTTTTTTTTAAATAATGATTGTGATAAAATTTATTGTTTTGGTAATTATACTTTTTATAAAGTATGGTTTCAGTGGTCTCATTATTAGTCGTTTTAGGAAGGAAAATGTATAATACACCTACTTTAAAGTAGACTATGTATTTGAAGCCAAAAGTAACACAAACTGCAACTACCAGTCTGTATCAATATTTTTTTTTTGTTATGATAATCGTTTAATTAATACTAAACTGGACTTCAAAACTTAGTACCACACTTCTAAAATTGCAATAACTTTATAATATTACACAAGAAATATTTTCGAAATAAAAAGGATTACAAAAATAATTTAATTTTTTATATAAAAACTTTGTAGCCGATAACCGTCTTTTAAGGAATGGCTAAAAAAACTTTATACACAAAAACACTCCTTTTCAAATTGTTGCAACTGGACTCTTCTTGTTTTCATATTTATTTCTTGATCGATGAATTTTGATTCAAAAGCCAAGGTGTCAAAAAAGAAATGTAACTACGGCGTAAAACAGTTATAAATTGTGTTTGAATTTTTTGGCATAAGTTAAAAATGTTTATTATTTGGTTCAAGTTAAAAACGTTACTTATACATACATAAGTAACGTTTTTAAACTATAATTTCCAAGAAAGCTGATGAAATTTGCTTTATATCGTTTTTTATTTCAAAACTCTGGCTTCTACAGTTTAGGAGAAATTGCAATTTTAAAAGTGTGGTACTAAGGTTTTGAAGGCAAGTGTATTTTGAAAAAAGCGGCTTTAAGTTATTGGTAATTTGCCAATCTCCTTTCGACATTAAAAGATAAAAAATACCCAATTTTTTTTCTAAAGTAAACAAAACATGTTGCTGTATTATTAATTAGGTACCTCTTGCATTTGTCTTTATTTTAATAGACAGTATGTAATGAGTAGGTACCTTTCATAATAATTACAACAGCTGAAAATCGTTAGTGCTACTATTACAGTGTGGCAGTTAAAAGAAGGGAAGGGAAGTTTTAAGGGAGTGTGAGTATAGTACTCATTAAAATGACCAACGTTTACTATGCGACCGACTCAAATGGAAAAAAAAAAAACAGCTAGTATATTGATCTTTTTAGTATTGCACTTTCTATGGAACAGCTGATTATTTTTTTAATATTTCAGTTTTGGTCCCAAGATGTTCATTTTGATGAATACTACACTCCATTTAAAGTATGATCCTTCTGTTGGCTGCCATGCTGTATTAGATGGTGGGACCACGGAAAATGGTTTTATTTATGAGATGTATTTTATAGAAAGGTATTTAATATCAGTAGAACCTTATTAGGTTATACTGCACAATTAAAAAAATATTGTGTTAATGATATGCTAGTTGTAATATTTTTTTTATTTTTTTAAGGTATTCTTATGTTTTACTTGGGTTTACTATAAAAATGATCTCATTGATGCACAGTATTCAATAATTTTGTTGGTTTTTATCAGCACCAGGCCATCAGCCGCTGCAATATTTATAGGCAATATTAGTTTTATTTTTATTGACTTTATTATTTCTATAATAGGACCTGTTTCAGTATCCAGATAGTGTTAATTGTTATAATCTTTGTAAATATTTTATTTTACGTACCTTCATAACTAAGTTCACATTTCACTACACAATTATATCACAAAGTGCACCGTTTGTATGAATTCTAAGTCTGTAAACTTCTAGATTTTAATCATGAATATATTTATTATTGTACCTAATTGTTGATGAAAAATGTTATTTTAGGAAAAAAGTAATAAAGTTAATAAACATGTGCAATGCCATTTTGTTATTTTATTTTTTAAATACGTTTCCAGCCGACTACGAGTTACGACTAAAATATACAAGGCCTTAACTGCCAAAACTTCACAGACTGGTACCGGTATGGTACCTCTCACTCTCGCTTGGGCAAAAACCCTCTGGGCTGAGGAGCCCAGAGGGTTTTACCATAATCCTGGTTCTGCAATGTCCCACTCACCCCAGACTTCATACATTCTTCAGTTAAAGACTGTGGAATGCGTCTCCGTGGAATGCGCTTCTGGAAATCAGGATGGGCGATGGCAACCAACCGATTATCCGTTAAAGTTCGCGAGTACATTCGTAAGCAGCTGGCAGGACAACGTTAATGTTTTCCCATTGTTTGTCTATCGTTTTAGTATATTCGTGTATTTATTTAGTTATTTATATCTATTATATTTATAGTTTGTAAATGTATCTTTATATTTAAATATTTTTTTATTCCTCAATTTTTCGTAATTGCATCTACCAGTTTTTCTCTGCATCACCCAAAAGATGCCTATAGCATTAAAGTCCATTTCTGTACATTTTTGTGCTTGAACTATCAGCTAGCAGTACCTACAAGACAAGTTCGTTTATTCCCCGTGGTCCCTGAAAGGGACCACGGAGAATTTTTTTACCCGTGGTCCCTTCTTGAAGTATAATGCTGCCAAATCAAAATGGTAGTCCCTGGAAGGTACCGACGCGTCCCTCCGAGAAATATAATGTTGCTGAATTTAAATTGTGCCTAAGTCAAGTCTTATATTACAATCAAAGTACGAGTACCTAAAGTACTTAACTACCCTACCACTTAGGGGTATGAAAAATAGATTACGACTGATCCTCAGACCTACCGAATATACCTACATATTGATTGGCAAACAATATTGGGATGGTTATTGGATGCTTTCAATATAGAGGCCATGGATAGAGAGACGGTTGCGCTGTCGCATGTCTGATGAGGTGGTTTGGATTTCGAGACAGAAAAAAGAGATCAGACAGACACGAGGTCTTTCTAATATATAGTCGACCTTGTAATTGCCTAACCACTTTTATCAGTTCAATGAAATAACTTCTTGAAAATCTTGATTTAATATATTCGTGTATTAAGTAAGTAGTGTTGAACACATAGACCGTGTCGTTTTATGTCGTACAATTAACATTCATCAAGGCCTAGTTAGTTATAAGCGATATCGTTGTCGCGCTCGGTAGCAATACTGGTCCAAAGTGACTAACCAGAAGGCGGACCTATCGCTAACGAGCGCGACAGCGATGTAGCATCTGAATAGGCCTTTAATGCGGTAAAGCTGATTACGTGGTCGACTTTACTTCTGATTGTTGAAAGCAAATAAAAGAAAGTAGTCATAAATTAAGTCTTTTATTTCAGAAAACGATACAATATAGCATAATAGTACAATATAACAACAATACCATACGGAAATTTAAATGTTTTCTATTGTTAATTTA
The DNA here is from genome assembly GCA_949152455.1 of Lithophane leautieri. Classification (NCBI taxonomy): domain Eukaryota; kingdom Metazoa; phylum Arthropoda; class Insecta; order Lepidoptera; family Noctuidae; genus Lithophane; species Lithophane leautieri. The sequence continues at coordinate 13,151,944 of OX424458.1, read as the reverse complement.
AAGATAACCCTACTGTATATTGAAACTGTGAATACAAATGTTCTTCTATAGATTACGGCACATTTCTTTAAAAATTATATAATTAAATGTTTTCTTGTAAAATGTTCTTACGTACATTACGTACCTAAGTTCATTTTGCAAAAGAGAAACTCTATCAAACTCCCGATTTACTTAGTCAAGGCATGTTGAAATTTTGATTTTGTGGGAGTGGTTAATATGCATTATCATTCTATTTATTAGCCTTTGAAAAATGCTCATATTTATTTTAATACGCAATAACTTTATTTAAATTTATTTTTTTAATAGAACATTTTAGGTTCAAGTGTCCATATTCTTTCCAATGATAGTGTAGTACATAATGAAAAATAGATGCCTGTCATATATTTACTCTTCGGATTTCTGTACAGTCGGTGTTAAGGTTACGCTAGTCGGTCATTCTTCCATACAAACGTAGTATGGTGATTACTCGTCAGTTTGACGGTGTACGTTCAAAACTAAATATTATATCAATTTGTCTTGTCATTATCTAGGCCTGTATAGAAGTAGAATTTGAAAAAATATATTGGTTTGGAAGTAATGAGTGTCGAAACTTCCATATTTCACGACTTAACTAAACTTTGGGCGTAAAAAAAAAATAACTTTGTATTATGAAAATGGCAAAATAGAAACCATACAGAGATAGATAATTTATTCAAAAGTTTATACAAATACATAAATAAAAACTAGATAAATAAATCACTACGTATTATAAAACAAAGTCCTCCGCCGCGTCTGTCTGTCTGTTCGCGATAAACTCAAAAACTAGTGCACAGATTTTCATGCTGTTTTCACCAACGGATAAAGTTGTTCTCGAGGAAGCTTAATAAAAAGTATATAATTTGTCAAGCGGGCGAAGCCGCGGGCATCAGCTAGTAATAAATAAATTAATAACTATACTTAATAGCATACATATTAGCCACGCGCACCAACGAGTTCGAGCCGTCGACTGACTAGTGCAACCTTAAGAGTTTGATCTTACCTAGATGATGTAGAAATACATTAAATATAAATAAAACAATGTCCATTGGCAATAATTATACAAAACCACCACAAATGAATTAAAAATGTCATAAACAAGAGTGAAATTCTTCTAAATATACTGACACGAAACTACGATTAAATGTGCTATGAAACATGACATGTTGACGCCTATTATATTATCGAATAATAGCCGTGGAGTTTACACAACAGAACCACGGTTGTACCAATGTATGAACTCGAACAATCCTCACTTCGCACGTTGTTTCTCAGACCGACACTAGCTGAGCTTCTAAACATTCAACCTAGAATGTGTAGGTACCACACTATGAAACATGATCAGTTCTCAACACAACGAAATAAATATTACAGTACACCAAGTTACAACAAGTGAAAATTTGCGTATTATACTAATAATAAGATAAATGAAAAGCTCAGCTAAGGCCGGACCAAGCCATATTGTTAACGAAATGGTTTTATAAAAGCGAGTTCCTATCCTTACTGTTTGTCACTCCCGCTGTGCACTTAAAATAAATAAACTTTATATTCGTTGTAACAAAATTTATTTGATGGTTTAATACATAATGCATTTCCAAAATTATATGACAGCTAACAGACTCAATTTAAAAATACGCTCCCAAAACCCAGGCAGAGAAAGAATCACTGTGTAGAAAATAGTAGATTAAAATTTGCAGGGATTCTCGACACTGTGTTTACACCATAATTACGTTTTCCTATGGTTATTAAGTTTTCAAATTGTGTAAGCGTTTAAATTTCTACAGAATTTTAAGAATTCATTAGTAAAATAACCAAATACAGCACTTACAATACGAACATTTCAAAAGCCATAATTGTATATAAGTTTAAAAATAATTACGAGACACTTTCACTCAATTTTTACACGAAAATACACAATAAGTATATGAACCTGATATTTTACGCTATGTTTTCCACTTAACACGTCATAACATTAATTCCTAAGTATTCAAGGCTGGATATTGTAAGTATGACAACAACTACATACCAAAACACGATGACTTAACGTTCTATAATTATAATATTTGTATTAATTTAGGCGTATAGCGCACTGAAACCAGTACAACATGTAAATGCGAGCACGGTCAGGTTAGGTCACGCAGTGCGTTTTAGCACATGGGTTCGATGTGCGGTGCGTCAATGGTTGTGGTTTCAGTGTACAGTGCCATAGTTAAATTATGCGCTAATACAAATAAATAAATGGCCGATCTGTAAGCTCGGGGCTCCGGAATATTAATAATTTATGATGATTTTTTCGGGTCTGAAGACTGTGCAACATTTCTGTTGTAGACGATGATCCGATCATTTGCTGATCAAGGATTTTACAATAGCAATTCGGTAGATATAGGGTATTCTGAATTAAAAAATATTTTTTTGAGAAAAGTAGTTGTTTTAAGCCTCTCCAATTTAGTATAATGCTCTAAGTTACTTGATGCACCAAACTACTGTTCCAAAATTCTTAAAACATTTCTGAATACTGTAAAAATCTTCTCTACTTCATAAATCTATGTGTAAGTACCTAAGGCAATGAAGGGTAGCTGTCACCAGTCCATGTGGAAGAAATGATGGCACTTCATGTACTTCACATTAGCCACGCGTCCACTTTATGGCTTCACAAAGCAGTGCCCAACTTTAATTTATCCGTTTAACACATATTTATTTATTAAGAGACCTGTGATAACCCTTCAACCACACGGCGTCTTCTGGGACTATGTGCCTGACGTTCAATACAACTTTGTCAACTGTATCCACCATTACCTCATATTTTTACACGAAAGCTGTAAATTGTTACTTTTTCACAGAATGTGTACAATATTACACTAATTTTATAATCATATCATCAATTTAATATAAATGCCGACAAACACACTTTGCAAGCCGCATTTAGTAACTCCTGTTTTCTTGATAACTTTTGGTAATTTGCCAAAGTAATTATTCTGCATTCTTATGGCAAATATTAATTACAACGACGATGAACATTATATTATAGAAGACCGTATGCGCCTTACTATATAAATATCACGTTTAATATGTATAAGATAATATCCAAGTTTTATCAAGAAAAATAGTTACATCTTTATAATTAGTAAATAAACTACGCAAAATAAAATATCTATAATATATATAATAATTCTATTGACCAATCTACTGCCCTGACATCTTACCACTGTTTATAAAAATGCTTTTTTATATTATACATACTGATAACACCTGCTTTATCTCAGGATTGGGTTGATCTGACTTTGTGAGTATGAGTCGATCGGAATCAACCTGATTACAGTGAATGGTGACATCAGAAACAAGAATACTTAATGCTGCAGTGAAGCGTCACAAACTAGATGATAATGGTAACAGCATTATGTTAAACGTAATACAAGTGCTACTTATAATGAAATAACATGTCAATTGCTAAGTTCTATTGTAAGTTACATAAATGCAGAGATGAGATTTATTTGATATAGGTACATATATTTGCTTGGTTATTTTCTTGGAAGTCGATTTTTTTTGTGTTTGTGGTATCTACCTCCAACAAATTCGAATATCTGCTATTTAAATAACAGTGACAGGAAATTATTATTATAAGATCATCCACATAGGCTAAGTGGAAAAAATAAGTATTATTGAAGCTAACTCAAAAACTACCCAAGCAAAGCTTTGGTCTACCAAATGAAAAAGAATGTCCAAAATAGGTCCACAATTTCGACGAGAATATCAATGAACATACAAAAAAAAAACATACAGACGAACAAAGAACCTCCTCTTTTTTAAGTCGGTTAAAAACACCTATTTTAATTATAATACTTTTATTCAAAACAATTTTTTATCTGTAACTGAAATAAAAAAAAAACAAGCAATAGGATTTTGAATTTAAATACTTTCAATAGATATTTTACACATCTCTGCATAAATGGTAGAAATAGTGATATTGTATGTTAGGTAACAACAATCTAAATGATGTTAAGCCTTAAGGGTAGGTTTTAACAATTAAAATATAGAATTCCTTATAAGAATTCCGAGGGTGGACTGTACAACGACTCGCTAAACCTAATCAAAACATCATTCTGTCTCTATCGACTTCAAACAATTGACAGAAATACAATGATGTTGTAAATATGTAATTATTATGTAAACTTTATTTAGCGAGTCACTCTGCAAGCAACCTTAAGCGTCTATCTCATAAATAAAGTAACAGTAAGGCCCGGTCCTCATGATAAAAAGCTGATACGCAGTAACGCGCGCTTGTGTGAACGATTGTCTACGGCTCTTTGTCATAACAACCTAACCTTAACAGACAGGGCAATGATTGGTTTTGGAAACATGTAAATCATTCTTAATGTCCGGTGTCTTTAGGTACAGCTTCGGAAGAATGGCTTGGCATAAATACTAGAGTATTTCAAAGAGGTAATATTGAGAAAATCCATAAATAACGGGTGTAAAAAGACGCTTAACGAAGCCGAGAGTCACTTGTTATTCCCGGCATTGTGATAATTTTTTTGTTCTGGACCATACCTGGGAACCTTCTGGTTTCGGAGATGTTGAAGATCAAAGTTCCAACTTTTTCTGAGGTTTTTTTTTATAGAAAGCATGTTTTAAATGCCGTTACTTAATTTTAAATACCCCCACGAGCTCTGAACCGTTGTATGCACCCATAAACAATGTTTTCCGTGCGTTACGTTGCCCACTACCGCAGCAATTTTTCACACCAAAAATAAATCGTTTCCCAGCAATATTTTTGTGCAATGTTATTTAATTTGAGGTACAGATTGCGTCGTTGACGGCTATGTGATGGATCTTTTTACACCCTGTATACTTTTGTGAAAGTAAATATAAACAAAATTCTATGATTTTGTTTAATTTAAAAGGAGTTTGTTATTTTTTTCGAGTATGCCATTAAATTAATAAAAAACTAACAGGAACACATTGGTTTTCTTGGAATTGGATAAAGCACTTTATTAAGACATAACAAACATTCTAACAGACTATTTAAAATGGAAATAGCGGGTTGATATAAGTTGTCAAGTGAAAAAAAAAAATTGTTTGACGAATCTAGTGGATTTCAATTAAATGTGTGATCGTATAAAAATCATAAAAGGAGGAGTTTTAGTTTAAGAAGTAAGTAAAATAATAAGGATTACACTGATTAAGTCATCGAATTATTAAAGGAACACAAGTACGGCATGACGAAAGCTTTGGACAGGTCGCTATAAAAAAAAAATAAGCTGCCTTGTGCGAGAGGGATGCATCGGGAGCGGTGTAACAGCGGTATCTGAGAGGCGATGTCAAGGTCACCGCGGGGTTTAGTAGACCATTCACATGAGGAACTTGCCGATGATGATGCCCAGGATTGCCATGCCGACAGCGGTCAGCACCCAGGGCATGAGGGTGATCTGTGCGTTCTTCTCGGGCCCGTACGAGTGCGGGGTGCGGGCCGCGCGACCGTCGCCGCCCGCCGTCTGGCGCAGGCGCATCAGCTCCTCCTGCAACACATTAACCAGTTATATACCCGACTGGCTCTACGTTCACACAAACATATTCGAAGGCTGTATAATCTCAATCGCTACTGCATTATTATACAGTCACGTAGGTTCACATGTGCGTAATAGCTAACAACCGCAATGCAACAGGATTCATGCAATTTTGACGTAGACATGTCTGTGCTTATTTATAAATCGTACGTTATAGTGAATTGATCCTTTTTACATAACCAGTTAGAAGTCTATGACATTACGATGCTTCATATCAGTTTATATTGAAAGGTTTTACAAATATTGTATCCACAGAAGAGTAAAAAAAAACCACAAAATTGTGTTATGCTTAATTTTGATAGGATTTCATTTTAAAGTGCTACTTTATTATTATTTTATACTTTACGGCAGTTTACGCAGTTATCGCACAACTCGACTTCTCTCTGACTTTATTTGAATGGACAGGGTGCAGGCGAGAGATAGTGGTAAGTCAAGGATTTACTGTACTCACTGCTCTAGTTATTACCTATCCCTGTTAGAGCGGACGCTTCCAAAAGCTTAAGAATAACTCAGAATTTAAGGAATTTTAGTATTAAATAATACACAATCTCGCTGCCATTTTGCCTCACTTTTTACTCTACGAGATTAATATTGGTATCTTTTTAATTTTTATCTCAATTTTTATCTCCATCTTGTATATCTTGTATAATATGGATGTTAAATAAAACAGATTTAAAATCAAAGTTTATTCGCATAGCATTTAATAACTTAATAATTATTCAATAAACTCCTATGTTTTATAAATAAATTGATTTGATTTTGGAAACCTTGGTCTAAGACAAAACCGAAACGAGTTATTCGATTGGATAAATACCAAACCAGATGTCTCAGTTATATTAAAGTTTGATCAAAGGCAAAACATATTTCTACAATATTATTGATGAGCAAAGTTCTGTCCTGCAACTTGCGAGAGGCAGAATACGCCTTGTTCAAAAATCAATAAAACACTTTTCGAGGATTTCGCATTACTTTTAAGCATTAATCTTACTTTTTATGTTCAGATAGGGAGTTTTTCGGGCGTAATATTGGACGCAGCAAAGCCCAACGAAGTATCTTCACTGCAATCGCACGGGATACGCGAGTGAAACGTAACGCAAATGGACGGAAGGAATTTGCCTCCTGAAGTTGTCTGCCCACTATACCGTACCATACTATGACCGGGCTATGAACGTCTCAGGCATGGAAAAGAAACATGACACGGACTACTGTGCCCACTAGAACAGTATCAACAGCGTACCATACACTTGCATAACGGTTCGTGCATCATCCGCGTGTCATAGCCGTACGGTTCCCGTTCTCTCGCTTGTTGTAGTTCACCTGTTTTCGCTTGAGGCAGACGCGTCCGGAAGAGCGAGTGAATATTTTTGTTTAGAAAATAATTTCGTATACTTATACGATGGCTATTAGAAAATTTTCCATTTATGACCCGTTAATAACGGTCATCATATGCTCACAGTTTCACAAGATTTTTTTCATCCGTTCTATTCGAAAAAGACGACTTGGTTCGCCTTTAAGTGCACCCAAAGGTGGTGTTTTCTATAAGAAACTTTTCTCAAACATGCTTGGAAATTCGAGCATTATTTTGACAACCTTCTTCGAGATAAATCAAAATTGCTGTACTGGTAAAAAACAAGTGACGATGCGGCCAGCAAAGTTACTATGAAAATCCATATCTGGCGTGTTTAGCGGCCAAATAAATTACTATGAAAACTCATAGCTGTCGTGTTATTTAAAAATGGAACGAACTTTTTACTTCAACACACGGCAACCAAGGAGGTAACTTATCAAAGATTTTATTTAAATTTCGAATTGGTTTGCAAATAGAACAAAGAAGAAACAAATTAACATATTGGCGCATGAAAAATGATAGTTATTCGTCATTGATTCTGGAATTTTTATGTAATTTACTCAGTTTGAATTTCCGCGCGTTGTTTGAGAAAAGTACTATACAAGCCTTGGCCGCAATCAGGCATTGATGGACTCACGCATGAGTGCCTCGGCTTCGCCTCGGCCCTCATTTTCACGATCGTCCATCAATTCCCTTATTGCAGGCCGCGACAGTAATGTACTATTTAGCGGGCAGTAATGAGTTTTTAATCCTCTTTATAAGTGCGCGGCAAAGAATAAGTGCGCCGCAATTATCTTTTCCGCGCACTTTTTGAATTTGGAACATCTTAGTGGTCAGCGCCAAAGAAATCATACGCAAATATTGTTTGAATAAAGACTGGCTGGTACGACGGCCCATAGTAGCGCCGTGTGGGTACTGGGAAGTGTTAGGACCGACGTAAAATAAAACAAATTTTCCCAACTATGTTGGGGTCGGCTTCCAGTCTAACTGGATTCAGCATTTAGAGATTGAGGAACAGGGTGGAAAGTTCACTCATCCTCTATTGAAAAGGGAGGATACTCCGACCAAACGGGTGTCTTGTCTGGCGGGCAACTGCCCAACGATTGATGTTGGAATCTTGTATAATGTTGATCGCGAGGTAAACTCCCATTGCGCGATGCAGGATTTTGTGTTATTTACTAAAAAGATACTAAATTTATCGGAATAATTACGACTTCCGAAATTAAAGTAATTTTTCACTTTTTAGTGTTTTTTTTTGGAAGTCGGTTGTTTATTTTTCTGAGTTATTTTGGACGTTACTGACATCGGTGAGGGAAAACATGATGAGGAAACCTGAACTTGTAGTTAATAATTATAAGCCTGTAATAGCCAACCCGTCTTGATCAAGCGTGATTAAAATATGCGGCGCCTTTTATTTTCTCATAGTGGGTGATGAAAAGTAGAGTGTATCTCTCGGGCGCAAAACATATTTTTAGTTGAATCCCTCGCTACGTTCAGGATTCTACTAAAGAATCCCTCACTTCGCTCTGGATTCAAAAAAGCGCCCTCGCCGTAAAAATATTATTTTGCTCCCTTATGATACAATGTACTATTTTATCCTGACACTTTCCTAGCACGGTGTAGTGGACTCCTTGAGTAGAGATTGATAAATGTTACTAACACGTGCTTTGGCTTAGTTTGATATGTTTCTTCTCTCTTACTCTCTTTTAGTTTGACAGTTGTGCGAAAGTAACAGAAAAAACACTTAGCCAAAGTATGAGCTAAGTAATTTTTATTAATCTCGTCTACGTCTCTGCTACGCGCGAAAAACGCCTTATCTGTACGAGCATTAAGGAATTATGAAATAGTGAAAATAGTTTAGAACCATCTTCTGACGTTATAAGATGTGATTATGTTACTATATAATACTGAAACTCGTTTTCGCATAAACTGGATAGTTTGATAATGTGACATGAAAATTATCCCTAAAATAAGCTAAGATAAGCTTTAGCTAAGCGTTTATTCGAGAAAGGTTGGCTATTTGATTCGTAATATTTTCAAAGAAACTTGTTATTGATACTTAGATAAACTGCATCTACATTTCAAATTCAAAAAGTGTAAATGCTTGTTTTTGTATCTGTCATATTTTTTCATCACATAAACCCCCTTTTTTGTCGGGGCTATAAAATGATCGCAAAGTAGATAGACCGTGAAATGATAGACACATGGATGGAATCGATTGTACGCTGAGCGCATCAATAACTAGACTTCCCCGACCTTGAGAAGTCAATTGGAAGGACACTTCATTCCTTAATAATAAACGTATGCCATACTACATTGGTTAAGTATTTGCCATCATCTCTGGCCATTTTATTTTGGTGTAAAACGAATTTTTATTTTCATATAGTACTAATACGGATCAAGAGACCAACCGATCGAAAATAATTAAATGATAGTTACACTTCACCATGACCATTTATTCTGATTTGTAAAAGAATACACGACTAGTCACGTGTAAGGTTAGCAGAGTCAGATATCAAACTCGATGGATGGTTAAGTTAGTTATAGAAACTTGTAAAAGTATTACTTCTCCGACGACACATTCATGAAAAAGATTTGACGCAAGTTCGTTTAGCTTCGCGCATGTAGCTATGGCGTCTTTCCATACTTCAGTTCATAGTTTGCGATGTGAACCGAATTATGCAAACTCGCGGTAACTACATTCACAGTGTGGCCTGCCCTAAGGGCCAATCCCGCGTGCGTGTGCAAACCCGTATGCCAGTATAAACGCCCTAAGGCGTAATTTAGTTGATGCAGTTTTAAAGCCCGTGTATACACCATGCGGTAAATAGCACGACAAAAAGTATGTGCGATCGTGCTTTAATACAGCAGTATCTAAATAGGCCTTAGATTTATTGGCGACACATGAACACATTGCAAATGTTTCTTGCCTATCTGCCTATATCAATACAAAATCAATTGCCGCATGTATGAGAGAAGACTTGAGAACGGCTCGACCACCTATTTAAGACAAGTTTTGTATGACAGTTTTTATTTATTTTTTGTAATATCCACTGTAAGTCTGTAAGTCTTTAAATCAGACTGACAGACAACGCACAGCCTAAACCACGGGATGAAATACATCCGGGCGACGCCGGGCACGAAGTTTTAAATACAAAAATAATTCTATAGTGACATTTAACTAAGAAGAAACCTCGCACATGGCCACATTGCAGTAGAACATAAAAATCGCAGAACGCTAACATAACTTGAATATAACAGTATTGTATGATTAAAAACAAAAACATGATTAATGTTTAAATGATTAAAATTCTGTGTATTAACATCAGGAAGTCTCGGTGGACACTTATCGTCCCGTTTTTTTCCTGTACCAACGGACGTATAAGCAGTGATGGCCTAATGAATAATTTGATTCGAAGTAAAACAAAAGAATCATGTGTTAGCACGAGAATTACTACATCATGAAATTCCAAGTAGTAACCTTGGAGGTATATCTGTAAGATTAGTGAGCTGGATATTGCCCACGACCACCCAATGCCTCTCTCGTAGTATCGTAATCATGAGTCATATTTGGTAGTTGCTAACGCCCGAATAGATCGCTACAGCAGCAATATTACAGTCCCGACAGGTCAATTTAAAATAAACCTATCAAGTGATTAGGACGAAGGCTTATGAAAAATTATTATTATAATCTGTATCATCAAAGGTTCTTTTAAAATTTCCGTCAAGTACTGAAAATCTTATGAATTTATATTTCACTTAATTACTTATTATGTTATAAAAGCGCACAGCACACGTGGTTTTGTAAAAACAAGCCAGATTCGCTTAATGTGCATGTGCACAATATTATAGTCGGAATTATGCCAATCATTTTATAATTTTTAATTTAAAGGAAAGTTCATACACTATAGTTTTCTATATCGGGGAATATAAGGATATGCTTAAATAGATATACAATAGGGAAAAAAACCGAGATTCTTGTTGTTTAGTTGTAATTGATAGATATCCAAAAACAAAACAAAAATCATTAAAAAAAACTGGACTCACTTTTAGTTGCAGATTTTCGTGTCTTAATTTGCTTTCTTCCTCCCTCAAAAGGATAACTTCTAAAGTCGCCTTTTGCAAATCAGTTTCCGCAATCTCAGACTTAGGGAAAGTCAAAGTCTGAAATAACGATAATAAAAAAAATGTATATATGACTAATTATATGATATACTTACGTAAACAGTAACACAAAATATATATATAAATAAATTTTTTGCAAATAAATGATAAGCATGCAGTTAAGGGCAACAGTAGGAAATATACAGAGCATTGTGTGGGCAATGGGATGTCAAGGATGCTTTGGCAGTATACAAGATACGCTAAGCTAATCGACTCAGCTAATCTATCATTTAGCAATCAATTGTTGCAGTGCTAATGCATTCAATATTTTCTCTTCAAACTTAATGATTTATTTTCTTTAAGTACATGTATTTTTTATTCTCACTTCGTTCGATTTTTTGTTTAATTATTTATCAATGAGACGCATACTGTCTTTATTAACATATTTACAGCGCACACATGACGAAATGACTGTTTGTAAAATAAAAAATAAAATAATGTTGGAGTACTCATAACTTTAGAAAAAATGTAATGGTACCGTTTTTACGCCTGTAGTGTGATCATCATCCTTCCGCTTTGCTTCATTCTGGATGAGACCTTCTACGGCATCCTGCAAGACAATTGAAATAACATGCCAAGCTTGGACTAATATTATCCAATATGGATACGATATATACATATTCATAAACGTAAATAATCGTCTTAATAGCTACGGGTAAATACGTTATCTATGCTGAGCATTAGTCGCAATACTACATGGCTGATTGGCGAAAGGGCAAATAAAAATTGAAAAAGCTCACAAACACAACGAAAACGTACAGGAAACCATTCAATCAATTCGTCGTTCTACAAATAGGTGTAGAAGCGAACTTCACAAAAAACACATTCATAAAGTTGAAGTAAAAGTTGGAACATTACCTTTGTCGATGATTTGGCTTCATCCGCAACAGCGACACGTTTTTTGGTCACTTCGTTTTGAGCGACGTTGTCACCAGCATCCTACAAAGATTACAAAATAAGTATTGACAAGATACGTACGGTTGGTAAACTTCGTTCTCGTGCAGTTGCAGGACACATAAATACGTAAATGTTTCAACTCACATTCAAGTTGGTGCCGCGCGGAGAATCGAAGACGCATTTCAGCTTGTAATCCATCAGCTGATCTGGACTGATCTCCTTCCACTGAAACAGTGATGCATATAAATGTATTACGACATTTTCATAATATGAAAACAATTTAATTGAAAATAATATAACGATGTTTGTGTCAGTCTTTTTGTACCCGGTATAACAACCGGTAATACCGGTCCCCGTAACCGGTAGTTACAACCAGCTCATACGTCAAAAGTGATTTGAACACACATTGAAACAAATTGCTTAAATTTTGAAATTAATTAGTACGGCTCATTTGTGTTATATTGGCACCATATTTACTATAGTAGTCAAGGGTACATACCACTTGATCAATGTTGGTATTTCCCTCTGGAGCGACGACACTTTGCACCATAAACTTATGTTTATGTTTCTCATTGGGGTCAACATACACTGGCTGTGGAGTAACTGAAAACATTTAGCTCATTATTATTTAGTTTCACACAACATGTATGATATGACATTGCAACAGATAAGATGTAAACAATGCTTGTAAGTTGCTCATTACACTGAACTACCGTGTTGTGGCAGCAACTTTAAAACAATGACAAATATACTCAGCTACAGAGCAATCACTACATATAAATGACCATGACATAGAGTGATGGTCATTGTAGGAATTACACTTACTAGCTATTTCCACCTTGGAGTTTGGTTCAAGTACTCCAGAGTTAGGACGTACGCAATACTTCTTTGGTGCAGTAGTTTTTATCTTGAAAAGAACTGTATCGTTTGAGGGGTTTGTCAATCGCATGTAGGTTGTGCATCCTTGCTCGAACAATCCTGAATAATCAACTAAAAGATTCAATTATAATGACTATTTCCTTGAGGGCCAGCACAACTTGCAACCTTATGCTACTTGTGTAATAAAGTAACATAATGTTACTCCTTATGCTCACCACAACATAGCTGAAAACATTAAGAAAATAAAACTATAATTACACTAGCACTGCAGTCTTTTATATTCTGAGTACTTATGTTGGTACATGTATATAAAATGTAATGTTATGTGTATTATGCAGTAAGACGAAAATGAAAATTACGTTTTTACAAAAAGATAGTGAAAGATAGTGCATGGATTTAAATATAAGCATGACGAAGGTAATGGTGAGATGGATGAACATGAAGATAATAATATTGTTAAATAGGTGAACGAGTTAGTTCACAAGAGATGGTACTATTGATGGATTGCCTCTTCTTTGCACTTCTGCATCAACCGGAAACAAAAGTGTAGTTGAAAAGTGAATCGAATTTTATATGTTTGCGGCTAACAAGTTGATGTCCAAAAAGCGACACTTAACCGTAATGTTGCACTGAAACCTGTGCTTATCTAAGGAAGTGTATGTTAAGTGGGCCAAGAAGACACGTAAAATAGGAAATGCCATGGGCCATGGGCATGTGTTGTAAATGAATTAACTTAACTTTGAATTATAGATTGAGGAAAGACGTGATAATTAAAATGTTTTGGTTTTAAGAGGACATGGTGTCAAAAGTTTGAGAGAATCCATAAATGGTAAAAAGTCGAATGCTTAAAATAAAAACTACACAATCCTACTTCACACATAGGTGTCTACTATGTACAATTACGTATTGGTCGGGATAACCAGCGGTGAGCTTGGCACAAATCCGGACTAGGGGCTGCTAATAAGAAACGCATTTTGAATAAAAAAAAAAAAAAACTATTTAATAAATATTTTTATAATTTTGAGAAAATAAAGTAGTAAATGTGAAATAAATAAACACAGACTGAGTTTAACATAAAAGATAGTAACACATGGACTTAACATTAATAAACTAGGAACAGCTTGTGACAAAACCGATTTATTTTTTTATGCGGTAAGTTTCTTAAGACTTGTAAGAAATGGATTCAATAATAACTTATTCATCAAATCTGTGTTTGTAATTACACGTGCCTACGCGAAGTCATAATGATCATGTGCAGTTAAGACGGGCAAAGCTCGGCAGCAAAATCCTTGGTGGGCTTAATGAATACTAATTTTTAAAAATAATCAAAGCTCAATCAATCAATCATTGTTAAAACTTAACATTTCAAAATATTTTTTATTTGTACACACGGCTACACATCAAGCTACACATTTCCAATTTAAGCTGGTCTCGCATTGTATAGGATTTCCGAATCAGAGGTCAGTGTAAACTGGAAATGTATAGCTTGATGTGTAGCCGTGTGTACTAATTGACGTATATCGTAGCAACCCCATATTTTTATACACGAACTATCAAATACATATTAAAAACATAGTACACTTTGGTCTTGAATGTCCATTACAAAATTATAAGCACTAATTTAAACTTTCGGAGATATAAGTACCTAGTCAATAAAGAATCTTTTAATGATTTTCTGATAACGCTAATTACGAGAAGTTCATTGTTACGACTTTCAACATAAAAAAAAATTAAATGATAATATTTAATTCTATCGAAACTATTTATATTTTTAAGACGGGTAGATAGATTATTTGGCTTCCACTTCTAAATTTTTAATAATGACGTGTTAAAGAACCATTGTGTTTTGCCCCGTCTCTCGAGGCTTCACGTGAGTAATAATGCTGACGCAATCCGCACGTGTTCAGGTAAAAGGGCACCGCGACACGTGGAGCCAGATGGACGATGGGTCATTTTCAGTTTAGAGACGCCGTTCACACTATACATCTAAATATTAAACGATCAATGAACCTCAGAAAAAATATCGATATATCGAAACATCGATATATTTTGTTCGATATTTCGATATTTTTAGGCGATATTTATTATTTCTATATATCGATGTATCAATATCAAATATCATGTCTGTCTGTCCGCGGCTTAGCGCAAAGACTCTTAGTACTAGAAAGCTGTAATTTGGTATGGGTCAAAATCAAGAAAATATTTTTTTTTGTGGTACCTCCTCTTTACGTAAAGTGGGGATTTTTGGATTCAGGGATCCGTTTGCGAAATATGCTTTAAAATGCTAATTTTTGGTAGTCAAGTGCCCCCCCCCCTGCCAGCTAAATAGTTGGTTTAGGGTATGGAAAAAATTCACGACAGTAGTATATAACTAAATTAAAAGAAAAACTATCACAGCTAAGTAGGCTCTACAATTTACCGATCGATCAACTTACATTTGCAGTTGCAAAAACATGTTCTCCCATACATTCCGTATGGGAGGACAAGGTTTCCAACTACTCGTACGATGTTAAGTTTGTTCTTGAGATAAACTCATTGTGCGTAGTTCGACATGCACTTGGCCGTTTTTCCTAGTTTGGTATTTATAAGAATAAAAAACTTGAACTTCACAAAGTTAACATATTTTTTAGAAAATTTCACCGATATATCGTTTTTTTGCGATATATCGAAATCGATTTTAATGTATTTTTTTAATATCGATACTTTTTGGCACTACTTCCAACACTAAATTAACCTAAATTTGTGGAGATGGCTTATTGGTGATTCGCCCGAATTTACTCGCCCGAGTCGTGGAGAAGTAGAGATTGATCTTTGCAATGGCCGACATGAGCAAACAACTATCATGGTTTGTTTCAAGTTGGCCATGGAAAGGCCACAAAATCAGGAAGAAGATTTAAGCATATTTCGCCAAAAGTCACATCGTGCTGGAAACACTTTTTTTAAAGACTAAAAACTGTATATGTATGTTTGCCTGTTTCTAGTAAAACAAATATTATTATCTAAATTCACTCTAAATATCACCTACTACTAATACCAAAACAAAAATATAATGTACTATACACCTATCATAATTATACCTCTACGAAATATTCAGGGGTGATGTTTTTTTTGTTGCCCTAATACAATAGGCACATTAGAATAACATGTAATTGTAGCTAATGTTCAAAGTAATAAAAAATGTACATATAAGTCTGCCAATCAAAATTATAATCAACTATAGCTTTTAAAAGTGCTAATTATATTATTTATCTGTAGATAAAGCATAAAGACTGCTTTATCTACCGATAGGCATAGTTGCCTAGCCGTCAACTGAATTCTTGTTAATGCAAATCAATAAAGCTCTTTTTGGCAATAACAATTAGTAAGTAATGTGAAAAGGGTATTGTTTAAATATTTAGAGAATTAATGAATTTACATTATTCAGTTTAGGTATCACTCATTAGGAAAATTATAAATCCAAATCTAGTTCATATTACTAATTTTAATATGAACTAGATTTGGATTTATAATTTTAAAACTCGAAAATCCTAACTAATATTATAAATGCGAAAGTGAGTTTGTTTGTTTGTTACGCTTTCACGCTATAACGGCTGAACGGATTTGGAAGAAATTTGGCACATCGGTAGATCATGACCTGGAATAGGACATAGGATATTTCTTATTCCGATATTCCCACGGGATCGAGACTTACGCGGGTGAAACCGCGGGACGCAGCTAGTTTATTATAATTTATAATAAATATACGAGTTTTACTATGAACTAGTATTTTTTGCTTACAAATCGCCTACACATATGTTTTGAAGCTATGCCAAAACTCAATTTTATGTTTGTTCCCAGAAGAATGTCAATTTCAATGCTTAAAAACAACTTGTAAATGGGAAAATGCAAAAAAAAGAAGCAATGACATGCTAATCAAGAAGTGATGTTACGTCACAAACTAAAATATAAACAAATATTTTCTGTTCTATTTATAAAATTGTAAATGTAGGTATAGATAATTGGTTAAGTGTAGAAACCGAAACATAATCTAATTATATTAATATTTTTTAATTTATTTAATATTTGTATTCCAGACACATAATTTAATGACAACGAGGTTTATTGTTAAAAAAAATAATAGTTATTTTCAGATATGCGTCAGGACCACTTACTAACTACTACCAACTAGTATAGCTTTTGACAGATGGTGGAGGCATCCACTACAGATCACACAAAAAAGGCCAGGCTCAGTTAAAAAAGGAAATAAAACACTAATTTATAAAAGAATAGACATCACCACTCAACATAGAGACCATACTTGTTATGTATGTATACTATACTTAGTTAAGTATTGAAACATTACTTGATTAGTCAATTAATGTTTCAGGCACAGGTTTCGTGGTACAAATCTTATTGTAGGTGCATCGTCTTCACATATAATTATATAATTCATGTATGCAAAATATTGTAAAACATTTTTAAAAAGAGTAATGGTGGAATTTCTTGCCTATTCTTCTCCATACGAAAGCTACCTTTTGGAATGGGCAACTAGAATCAATTCTATTTCTTTGTTTTTCATTGAAGTTCAAAAGTGCCTTTTATGTGCCTATTTGAAATAAATTATTTGACTTTGACTTTGGCAGCATCTTTAAATTATAATATCTATAAATTACTATGAAACTACAACAATCTAATTCACTTAATTCACAAAATCAAACTGGTTGCTAATTGAATCATA
This sequence comes from Lithophane leautieri, assembly GCA_949152455.1. Classification (NCBI taxonomy): domain Eukaryota; kingdom Metazoa; phylum Arthropoda; class Insecta; order Lepidoptera; family Noctuidae; genus Lithophane; species Lithophane leautieri. The sequence continues at coordinate 13,134,360 of OX424458.1, read as the reverse complement.
TAATTTATTACTTTTAGTACATTGATTTTACATTCAGTGATTACTTAAAAACACGGACTGACTTATTAGTATTACTTGTAAAAAAAATAGGAATATTGTATACTTTTGAGCACCATGTATCTATCACATAATTAATTTATTTGTCATTGCTTCATTTTTCATTCTTTTTATCTATTGTGGTATGATAATCATTTTCTAGGTGCATCAAAATCAAATATAATTATTTATTAAAATTGATGTGTACAAAATATTGTAAAACCTTTTAAAAGAGTAATGGTGGAGTTTCTTGCCCATTCTTCTCCATACGAAAACTACCTTTTAGAAAGGGCGACTAGAATCAATTCTTTCTTTTTTGTAAATTTTGATGTTCAAAAGTGCCTTTTGTGTGCCTACTTGAAATAAATTATTTGACTTTGAACCTTAATTTCCAGGAATGGTAACCACAAAAACAAAATTTAATGTAAAAAAGTGTGACTTCGAACATATATATAGTATAATCATAAGTTATTTCATTTACATCCAAGATCTTAGGCTGAGGTGTAATTAGCATTAATTTGTTTTGGTACCTACATCATGTCTGTGTAACCTGGTCCTCTTTCAGTTTCCAAATGCCTATAGGCAGATATACATTAATCAATCACAATACATATGATGAAATCCAATCCAGGGACTAATTTGACCTAAGTGTTGAGTCACCACATCTGATTTTAGAAGGCTAGTGTTATATTATCACATCTCAAGTCCAAATATCGTTGGTTAATGTTATTTTGTTCGGCCAGCTAGCATGACTTTGTCATTTGAAATACTAAAAGTAACTAGATTCAGCTTTCAAATAGTAATTATAAAAAATGAGCCATATTTTGAAAACATATTTTGCCTATGTAAAATCTAGACATACCTATTTTGCTTTTTTCTAGTCCGGTCTTTTCATAACTATCAAGTGTAGGCAAACTAAGACCTCATTTCAGAATAAACAATCATTATTGGAATACTTAATGTTTGGGCCAGGGCGATCATTCCTTTAGTGAAGATTAACTAAAGGAATGATCGCACTGATTTATAAAATTCACACATTTTGTACAATGCAAATGGTAGTAGCTTCTAAGATTCCATGAAAATAAATCTTTACAACAGAAAAAGAGATATTTAGCATTTACTTGTCCGAACAACAAGTAATGATTCATACTTGTTACTCATAGTAAACTAGTGTTTGTAGAGTTAGTTTCATCCAAAAATCACTTTCAACTGATCTTATGAACAAAATATGCTTATTTAATTCCTATTCTAATTATTGATGTTCCAACAAAAATTCAATCGGGAATAACAAATAATAATAAATATAAAAAATGGTTTGATTCTCTTTGAAAGTGGATAATCCTGTAAACATTTAATTAGTAATTAGCATCAATGGGCTGTAAATAACTACAATATTTTATAAAATACTAGCTGTTGCCCGCGACTTCATCTGTGATCCAGGATTAAAAGTAGCTTATGTCCATCTCTGGTCACGTGCCAAATTTCATCTAAATCCGTTCAGCCGTTTTAGCGTGAGAACGTAACAAACGAACTCACTTTCCCATTTATATTATTAGTTAGGATGTTTTAACCATAAATGTTTTAAGATTGCTTAAAAGCATTTCAACATCCGGACAAACCTATTGAGGTCTTTGTGGTGGTTCTGTTTATATTTTGTTTTGTTCCTTAATTAAAAATAATAAAATAAATTAAATTACATCACTTCATTCATTAACTATTGAAGATTCTTGTGATCAAAATATTGTTCATTATGAACATAATGTTGTTGTTTAGATACTAAGTACTGCAGGATTGACAATCAATGTAATCAATGAAATACATGAACACCGTGCAGATTATTGATATTTATTCAACATAACTGCTCAATGTGACAGAAACATACCTACACATACAACATGTACTTAATAAAATGTAAGTACCCACAATAGTTGGCGATTAATATTTAATTATACGCAGTTTCCAAAACCATTATTATTAAGTTACGTGAACGGAACATTACAGCTGGTCGCTACACTTGTTTCTCTACGACTCAATGGAATCCATGAACATTTTCAAGAATCTCTTTTTTTCCAGATGGACACTTCTACAATACGACTAAATGCCATTAATTAATAGTATAATAAGCGATTCGCAGCAAATTATAAGGAAAATGTAAAAAACCGCACCCTGACAAAACGCCGATATCTGGAAATAGAAACTCCATTTGTCAGCAGCTAGCTCGCGACCTATGTATGCTACCCAAGTTTCAATGCGGCGGTTTATAGCTTGCGCAAAATAAAGAGATAGAGTACTCACCTTTAAATTTTAGTTCGTTTTGAGGCTCTATAGTTAACACCTGGTTAGGCATTTTGTTTTATTTTATGTTTAGTATGTCGTTGGCAAAAATTGCAGATCACGAAAAAATTACCGTTCCGCGATGTCGGCCAAAGCGAACGAACGAACGATGAATGACGACTTCGACATGCGCATTACGCATGCGTTCTCTTTCTTTTTTCTTGGCGTCTATGTCTATTCTTAAAATTCACGCTGAAGTGATAAAATCTTTAACAGAACTTTTTGTGCTCAAAAAATATCTTCTGATCTTACATAATAATATAAATAAGTTATAATTTTAATGCGAAATATCTGTAAATAAAATACATGCGTAAAAAGCTTATACAGGGAATAGCTAAAAAACCTTACAAGTATTCTTTGTTGGAACGTTACTTTATAGAATAACCGACTTTATGGATTTATCGATATGGAATATGGAATAATGGCTACGAAATACTGCACACGCATGTTTCTTTAATTAAGTAAAGGGAATAATGATCAGATTTATGAAAATTGGCGGTACACTGAAAATATTTTAGGTTCGTAAAGTAAGTGTATGAAAGAGAGAAAAACAATATTTTATGAACAGCCCAACACTTATCAATATGTTCAATCATCATTCATCAATGAACTTTGTCAATCTTCATCCTTGTCCTTGAAGCACGATATTTACTTCGATAGATTATAAATTTATAGGTTTTCTTTGGTTAAAAGTCTGGCATATTACGTTCATGGTAAAGATGTAGGTACCTACCTACCTACTACATTATATACAGGATTTTTCAGTTCTCTACACACTATTTAGGGCCATTAAATTATTTACTTTGATGGTTCTTGGTATGATTATGGCAAGTTATATTAAACTAATAATCAGCCTGTATTGGCCCACTGCAGGGCAAAAGCCAAAGGCAAGTAGTTACCTGTAACTTATAAAACTATAGCAGATAGATTGTCGAACCGCTGTTTTCCAAAACTGCTAGTTGTATAAAAAACAGCAGCGTTAAATTCTGTGGTTAAAGAATAGCTGAACGACGTTTAGTCAAAATCAGTTCAGCTTAGATAATGCGAAAAATTCGGCATTACGTCTAAACTTGGGTAGGTAGCGGTTTTAAACGTAGCGCCTAGCGGAATGGCAATCCAGCCTATTTTACCTAATGGAGCTGTTTTACAAAACCGTTGTAAAACAACTAGCGGTTTTGTAAAACAGCTATGTAAAATAGCTGATTGACACGTTTAGTGGTTTTTTATAATTATTGAACTATATCACGCAGAATTGCATAAACGTTTTGCATTTATCAATGCAGCGGGTCAACGACTAGCATAAGCTATATAAAGTGCAATCAGTGCAGCAGCTATTGCCGCATGAAATGCATGAAGAGGTATTGTATGCTCTCAACTCTCGAGGTCCTTGTTTGGTGCGGTGTTTACGGAGAAGAAAACGTCGTCGGTAACACTGTTACTGTGAATGGTGAGCGCTACAGAACCATACTATCATGGTTCTGTAGCGCTTGTAGTTCTTGCTGCCGCAAATGAATAAAATGGGCTTGCAGGATATATGGTTTCAGCAGGACGGTGCCACCGCACACACAGCACGAGCGACTGGATATTCTGCGTCCAGCGTTTCCCAACCGCTTAATCGCCCGATTTGACATCAGTAGACTTCTTTCTTTGGGGTTATCTGAAGTCACGTGGTTTTGTGAACGAAGCCTGAACGGACCTTGGCTGAAGAGAACATCGTAGAAGAAGTCTGAAGAAGTGGTGAATCTATCGTCAGAAGTACTTACCGAGAAAAGTAAGTAATGCAAAATGCTCTAAAACGCGCCCAAATGTGCGTCAATTCTGGTGGCGGCCACATAACCCTGCTTTTGCACTGTCGAGACATTTGCGACAAAACATGTTGAAATCTCTCTATTTTCTGGCAATTAGTCGTGTTTTGTCGTGAATTTTTCTCCAGTGCAACGCAAGGTATTTTCGACTTTTACGTACGTACGTTTTGTTTACGTATCCGGAAAGGTGAAAATGTACCTCATCGCTCATGATAATTTTCGAAGGAAAATCGTCTACTTCGCGGTCAATGATTAGGATGGCTTGGCAGTACTTAATTTAAAGGACACCATTATAAGTTCGAATAAACAATATACAATAACCAAAACCTAGCATCAAGTGAAAGGGTAGATCCAGGATTTATTTCTGGGAGGGGCACTTAAGCCAGACCGTTATGAAGTGTCTCCCATTTTGGGATTCATTCTTTTTCAACGAAGAATAGTAGCCTACTTCTTCAGTGTTCATCATTGACGCAATGTCTTTATATTTCAGCATTCAGGCCAGTCCATTCAGACGACTCGATTTTATTTTACTTAATAAACCGTTTGGAGGCACGTGCCCCTGTCCCCCCCTCTAGATCCACCCTTGATCAAGTGGAATGCCAGTTCACTTCAAATACGAATTAGACGGTGAGATTCTTACAGAATCCTGGCCTGCAAAAGTCAGTGCTACCAATCGCGTCACGGGACAAGTTATAATGAACGCACTATAGGTTTTTTCGTGTCATCCGACAATCTGTGGCACACAACTCGCCACTACCGCGTCACCAAGGTTACTTACGTCCGTGATACGTAGTATCTCTAAGTAGTCTGTGCGTCCGTGTCACTTGACTGGCTATTTGAATTTGATTTGAACGCACTCGGATCTGGCAACACTGTGATGACTGATGACATCTGAGGTGAATTTGACAAGCGGGTGACAAGCGTCAAAGTGACAGTTATGCAGCAGTTGACAGACAACTCGGACAAGTTCAGTTCTACCAGTTGCAGTTACCACTACGAAAAACAGAGTCACATCGAAGATTGCTCTTTTTTCCTCTATTAGTCGAATATAAACTTTATAAAAAATACTCGAATGCACGTGCTATGAATTTTGCGCAAAAATCTGATACTGATTGATTTGAACTAATAATTCACACTATTCAGCTAATTAGTTTCACGTTCATCCTTTTTACAGATTTTTTATTAAGTTTTGACGTCTTTAGGTTGATTGAAATGTCAATTATTAGTTTTATTTATATCAAATTATTTGCTATTCCTATTTTTCCCATTGAAAATGTGCAGTGATAAGATCAAAGATTAAGGATAGTAATTTGAATACTTATGCCTGAAGTAAATGAGCCAATAATTGGTTGGAAACATTCATTGTTCAATGTAATGAAATTTAACATTTTTGCTGCTTGCATAACAAGTTCGTGATGCCCGGCTATTACTTTTAGCCACTTTTATAAATATGAATAGTTTATATATCAATTTTTCACTGAATACCTGTTTAAAATTAAATGTGAACACTAAACGTAAATTACTTTTGAGGAAAACTCATAAAGATTACTATAAACTTATCAATCAGAAATGCGGCTTTAAGTCGAGTTCCTTTAGTTATTTTCGCACAACAGATGCTCCTCAGGTGCTCAAAGATGGTGTTACACTGTTACCTTCGCCACAAGAAGTAAGTTTATTAAATTCTTTACACCAAAGTGCAGAAGTCCAAAGAAGGGAAGTAATGGCATTACACTAGAACATATTTGTAGTTTATTTTTTCACTATCTGTAGCCCCCAACTTCATTTGCGATCCAGAATAAAAAGTAGCCTGAAGAGTGTCCTAACCCATGTCATGGTCTACCCATGTGCCAAATTTCACTTTCGCATTTATTATATTAATTAGGATTTGATATTGTTCATTTTATGTAAATTGTGGAAAATAATTAATTACTTATTGTATTCTAGGTCACTGTCATTCTGCGGAAAAATGAATTTAATAAAGAATTTACAGAAGGTTCTGTTAAGGCATATGACTCCAACCAGCTTGCTTCAAATAGTCCTATTGAAGATACCAGATCGGAGGGTGTCTGTTCAATGTCTCCAGGTATCTATGAAAAAGGTTTTTATAAAGTTTTTCAAGGATTTTATATCAAACTAGCTGTTGCCCGCGTCTTCGTCTGCGATTCAGGGTAAAAAGTAGCCTATGTCCTTCTCCAGGTCATGATCTACTCAGTTGACCCGTTTTAGTGTGAGAGTGTAGCAAAAATCAAACTCTTTTTCGTATTTGTAATATTAGTTAGGTTTATAGACTAAATGGGAAGGAAAACTTAGAAAAATCATTGAGTGACTAAAACTAAACAATTTATTATAAACTTTTTATATTTTTTCCTTCAGTGTAAACATGTCAAGGCGTGGTTGTACCAGAGTGCCGCACTGTGCGACACTGTACTGCACAGTGTACGGCATAAATGTTTATTTTTTTGGACTCATATAAGCAAGCATAGAAATGTGCTGCACTGTACGCTAACAAAAGTTACGCACAGGTGTGACGGTGGAAAAAGACTAACAGATAAGAAGGCCTAGACAAGTGACAATCGTTGCCAAAGCGTTTCGTATTTCTACAACGACTTTCAATGGGATTGACATAAGCTTTTCAATAGCTTTGTCAGTCCTATACATTTTGCCTTTTCCATCATCGTTGTCGCTGATAGAATGTCACTTTGTCTAGGGCCTCAGTATGTGCTCTGTTGGAGTTCTGCACAAAATGTTGGTGAACAAATATGCTGTACACAATTTGGTCGAATCGTGCCTTGATGTTGTATTTTGTGAATTTTTTACACATGGATGCTATAATCCATGTAAAATTTAAAGATTTTATTAGAATTTTAATAGTCTAATTTTAAATAACTCTTTATTATTATTTTAATTGAATATGACATTGAATTATAATTATTTTATAATATATTGATACAAAATACAACTCAAAATTTACAACACAATCTATACTAATATTATAAAGCTGAAGAGTTTGTTTGTTTGTTTGAGCACACTAATCTCAGGAACTACTGGTTGGAATTGAAAAAATATTTTTGTGTTGGATAGTCCATATATCGAGGAAGGTTATAGGCTACATAACATCACGCTACGACCAACAGGAGCGGAGCATAAATGGAAAATGTTGCAAAAACGGGAAAAACGATTCCTTTTTGAGAGCTTCTGTTGCGTGGGCTGCGTAAACGGTTTAAGACGCAAATATCATGTATGACGGAATTGTTCCTCTTTAAAAGTCCTAAAAAAAGTCCGCGACAGCATATGTCTATCTTTTAAAATTGACTCACTATAACCTTTTTTATGGTAATCAAATTTGTTCGAAATTAATGCATTATTTGCGAAGGAGTTTTATCAACATAATATTAATTCTTATCTAAATAAATAGTTTTAACATCAAGGATATTTATGTAGCAGTAAAATACTTTTTAATTCATTCACGCCGGCGCCGCGCCGCCGCGTCGCGCCGCGACATTCTCTACTCTAGAGAGGATAGGATGGGCACACGGGTAGACCATGACCTGGAATAGGACATAGAATACGTTTTATCCCTATATTCCCACGGGATCGAGACCTACGCGGGTGAAACCGCGGGGCAGAATTTTTCAATTCCAACCAGTAGTTCCTGAGATTAGTGCGTTCAAACAAACAAACTCTTCAGCTTTATAATATTAGTATAGATATATACTTTGTTGTACACTAGAAAATACATAAAAAAAATCGCTCATCGTGCCTTAAGAAGTTTTCACTTCAATAAATATAAGACTAAACCTAAACTTACTTAATTAAGATTTAAAAAAGGAGTATGTACTTTGGCAGTACTCCTGATGACAGCGCCAGTCAACTGCAGAAAAATATAAACATTTGAGTTGGTGCAACAAATGCAGCAGTTGCAATACCGCTGCATTGATTCTTACTTCCATTGAAAGAACTTTGTACTTTGTTTGTGTGAACTTTGTGTTTTCTTTGAAGCATTTCGACAAGTTACTATGTAGCTTGTGATAAATAGGTATTATTCTTCATTGTGAGTTCGTTTTTCTTCATGAATCGTATGACAATTTGTTCCAGGACTTCTGATGGGTATATTTGATGGGCACGGTGGGCCTCAGTGTGCACAAGTGGTGTCAAAACGACTGTTCAACTACATAGCAGCTTCACTCCTTCCAATAGACGTCCTCAAAAAATTCCAAGAGGGTGGATTACCACCAGAAAAGTTGGTGGACACATTTAACGATAAGGTATTGGAATTTGTAGTACTTACTGCAATACTAAAGAGGCGCTAAAATTATTTCTTAAATACTCAATTAGGTCTAATCAGAAATTCGCTTTGCGATGCGTGCGATTGTGTAACATTCTTAAATACCTACTGCGAAATATATTATTAACTAGGGACCGCGAAAGTACTTCATGACGGGGGGAGCAAACTTCTTTGGTCCAATTTTTCTTACGTACAAGCGCTTTTTCTTACAATGTTCTGTGAAGAATAGCACAGTAAACCTTCTTTACCAGATATAAAAGTGGACGGGGCGCGGCCCCCCCGTTTGATTTTAGGGGGGGCATTTGGTCCCCTCTTCCCCTACTTGCGCGGTCCCTGTTATTAACCGCCTAGCCCCTAAGAGATTGTGTATTAGACAGCGTCAAATTAAATTAGCTAGCGAAATTCCGCAGACGTGATAGTTATGAGTTGATATCGAAATTAGATGATTTGTTTTGGGGTCATCAACCGAAGCGTACTTGAAATATCAGTTTTTTTGTGTTAACTTCACAGACGTGATGGGTATCGATATCAAAACAAGATGCCACAAATAAAAACAGATTTCTCAACTCATAGTTTAACAACACTACCTGAGGTCGTTGACCCCAAAAATCTTTTATTTTGTCTTGTTTAGATATCGATATTCATCACGTCTGCAGAGTTTTGCTGGCTAATTTTATTTGACCCTGTATAGCTGTAATATCTCTCCACTATACTTAAAAGTATGCTTCTATGCTAGCACCTGTTTTGCTCAATTTAGTCAATATGATATATTCAATAACATGAATAAAATATATGGATTTCAGATGCAAATGGTAGAAGATCTAAGAGATAAATATCGTAATAGTTTCAAACAATATTTAGATGATCTTGTCGCAGAGTCAAGTGAAGTAAATGTCGAGAAGTCATTAAAGAAAGCTATATTGAGATTGGATAGCGATTTATCGAGCGAGGTTCTTGAGAGTTACAAAAAGTATGGTCGAGTAAGTCAACGAAGCCTATCGGTTGTTCTGTCTGGGGCAGTAGCATGTGTCACGCACATCGACGGGCCAAATCTGTACGTGGCTAACGTGGGCGATTGCAACGCAGTGCTGGGTACTATGACAGATGAGAATGAATGGATAGCCAAAAAAATAACCAAAGAGCACAATGCAGAAAACTTCGATGAACTAAAAAGAATTTGGAATGAGCATCCTGACGGCGAAAGGAAAACTGTGATAAGAAGGGACAGGCTGCTTGGCGAATTGGCACCCCTTCGTAGCATAGGAGACTACAGATATAAATGGCCTGCAGAGCTTTTAAAAAACCTAGCCACACCATTTTTCGGACCAAAGGCGGTACCAGCTAATTATTACACTCCTCCATATCTGACAGCGATGCCGGATATTTACTACCATCGACTTACACCTAAAGATAGTTTCTTAATAATCGCTTCAGATGGCCTCTGGGATATGTTGACTCCATTGCAAGCAGTAAAATTAGTTGGTGAGCACATGAAGGGAAAAGTTTTTTTTAATCCTCTAAGTTTACCGAAAAAGAATATACAACTAGGCGCTATTGATGAGCTCTTGGCTCATAGGAAAGAAAGTTTGAAGAGTAAGCCTAAAGATAAAAATGCTGCGACTCACCTGATCAGACACGCGATCGGAGGCACGGAGTACGGGGTGGACCACTCGCGGCTGGCGCACCTGCTTACGCTGGCACCGGACGTCAGCCGCACGTTCAGGGATGACATAACCGTCACTATCGCCTACTTTGATCCTGAGTTTCTTAGACAGTGTCCATCAACATTTTAAATAAATCATGTGCCTTCCTGTTTTGGTTATATTTCATCGAGACGCCTCAGTAGCGTGACTACGCCACTGAACAACTGTAGAACGTAATGTCAATTTAATTTTAGTGAACTGTAGATGTGATATATGTCAGCACTGCCTCGAGTGCCTTTATTTTACGCTATCGTGGCGTCTCGGTGATACGTTAACCTTATTTTAATGTTTTTGCCTATTTACATTAAAAGTTATGTTATTTTAGTGTTTAAGAGGCTGTATACGGAATTTGGCCAATTTCGCTAATTTACCTGATTTTACAGTTAAAATACTGTATTTATTCAATTATGGTTATTATGAATGAGCTACAACTTTTTTATAATATGTTTTTAATTAAATTAAATATTAGTTATTTATGCAACTGTTATATAATAAGGGGTATTAAAACACGAATGTGGGTTTAATAGTAGTGTGATAATAGTATCACATGAGTGTTTTAATACCTAATTATTTACAGTTGCATACAAGACTTTATCTACACCCATGATGTGAATCCTCTATAAAAGGTTTGCAATACTAATGTCGGGCAAAAATGGAGGGATACGACACACATGATTTCGAATTTTTCGAATTCGAATAACCTATGTTTTTTTTTTAATTTACTGTGCTTTGTAAGTGAAACGCGCCTGCATGACAATGTTCTTTTTTTGAAATGAGTTGTATTATGAAATTTAGTACAACATTATAATACTCGTTTGGATGTTATTATGGTTACTATGACACTGGCTGTTTTAATGTTGGCATTAAGCTAACTGTTTCAGAAACTTTTATAGAGGATTTATAGCATGGGTAACACATAAAACTACCTAAACCAATCGACCTCAAACCGGCGACTGTTTTGTGAATTCTTGCTGTTTATATTATCACATATTTACGAATCATTTTGACGTATAAACGGTATGAAAAGAATTACAATGTATTGTTGTGAAAGTCGTGTAATGTATGCATCACTTTTACCACTTTCGTAAAAAAATGTTGAGTAAACAAATTTTAGAGAAAATGGGCAAAGAATTTCTTATGATTTCGGCTACTTAGAACTCTCGTTCATAAAATTAAAACAACAGAAATAAACTTCAGTTTAAAATCAAACTATTTCATGAAAAAAAATGGCAATAAAAATTTATTAGAACTGCCTACTGAATGAATTATCAAAATTAAATAATAAAAAATAAAAAAAGTATGTCATTCTTTAGATTACAATTGAAATGATCTTTCATGTTGTGCATTAAAACTTATAGAAATACAGTATTTTAACTGTAAAATCACGTAAATCAGAGAAATCTGCAAAATTTCATATACGGCCTCTTAAGAATTTGTGTGTGTATCATCAATATTATTATTTTGTGTCGTTATTATTGACTGACGGTCTTTGGAATTATACATTTCTGTGAGAGGGAACGGGCCATAATCCACCACACAGGCCCAGTGCGGGATGGTGGATCTCACATGTCTTCGAATGTTTGGTTCTAGTACTTGCCGGTTTCCTCAAGATGTTTTCCTTCACTGTTAAATAGTTGGAATTAAGTAATTTATTGAAATTCTGCTTAGTAATAGTTCATAATTGAATTAGTCAATAGTAAATAAAATTGGTGCATTTATACTAAATGCTATTTTGTCAAGATTGACCTTAAAAGTTACAACTCTCACCAAAACTAGTGATGAAACGATTATGAGTAATTGTAGAAAGCCTTTAACGTTTGCTCGTATTCGTGGATTATAACCCGTGATTGTTAATATTATTAAAGCTTTAACAGGAAAGATACTAAAAGATCGTGTTATTTACTTAGCATATAATAGAAGAAATCCATACTAATATTATAAATTCGAAAGTAACTGTCTGTCTGTATGTTACCTTCGTTCACGCCTAAATTAACGGATTTCGAAAAAAATTGGGAAGGGGATAGATGGCATCCAGGGGAAGGACATAGGCTTCTTTTTGTTTCAAATATAATCCTGACGAAAGTTTCTATGGGAAACCCAGCATTTTTTATGTTTGGGATATGAAAATTCAAATATATGGTTTTGGTAAGAAATACAGAGTTGTGTTTCAGCGTTTTTGTAAAATATTCCCCCAAGTGGGTAAAATAGGGAATGATTTTAAAATTCACATGTAGTATTGATTTTTTTGTGTACTGCTTTTCAAGAGATTTAGGGGATTGTTAATATAGCCATAGTCTATATGTTGAGGTAACATTTAGTCTTTATTTAATTAAAATCGGGCCCTCGGTCAAAAGTTACTGAGTACAATAAAAGTCATAAAATAACCTTTCTAACTTTGTAACATGTGTTTGGTCAATGGCTGTAATGGTGATAATATTAAAATTAATACCTAATTATTATTTTAAGTAAGACATTTAGGATCATTTATTAAAAAATACCGGACAAGTGTGAGTCGGGCTCGCACGCTGAACCCTCCGTTTCAAAACTGTGCGAGTGCGCACAGCTTCCCCTGATTTCCAATTTAGGATTGAACGTCAAACTTAACTTTTTAGTTGATATTTAACTATAAATTATCAATTTTCGGATTTTTCTTTTTACTTGATCTATAATTACCTTGCTTTTAGCCAAACTTCATGCTGCTAGGTCAACGGGAAGTACCGCATAGGCTTTGGTTTATTTGTATGTGAAAATATGCGGCCTGAATGGCGGTGTCTTTTCATTGGGTTGATTTGGAAGTTTGATTTTCTTTACAGCTTCGGATATAAGTTTTTGATATCTATTTCAACTTGATACTACCACGCGTTCCTAAGAAAACGGTCTTAAACAGACAACGAAGTCATCTCATTTTATAAGGGTTATAATTTCTCATTTTGAGGTACGCAGCCCTTAAAAAGATTATTTGAATAAATTAATTTATTGTAATTGTAGTTTAACCAAAAAATTATACTTAATTTCTGTATATACACTGTTATTATCCTATATAAGAAATACTGCATGTGATCAATAGTCACCAGATAATGATAAATTATGTTTGGTACCTAACTAAAATGTAAAATCAGGGAAATTAATTGTTCAGCAACTTAAATTGTTCGTATATTCAAAGGGATATATTTAACTGATCCTCTATACAACTACGACAAAAAAGTCAACTAAAAAGGTAACAAGACATCACAGATATCACAGACACAAATAAAAAATCCCGGAGTCACACGTGTCACATGGGCATAAATCGAACAGATTACGTGTGAATCCGGATTTTTAAGTCGTCTGTCTGTGATGTTTTGTTTACCTTTAGGTACCTTTTTATTTGACTTTTTTGTCGTAGTTGGGTTTCAGTTTTTATAACTTTTATTTTTATTTAACTAAAAATATTTTGGGTTTGCTTATAGTAACTGTAAGTACGTCCTATACCTATAATAGAAGTTATGAGGGAACAGGTAAACCCACAATACATACCTGTCAAAATCATAACCAGAAAATATTGTTGAATACATAATTGTAATGTGCTCTGACGAGCCCTTTAATTTGATACCTGCTCTAGAGGGCACCAAATTCATTTAAAGTGACGTCACATAGCCTATAACCAGCGGACGATCAAGACGCTTCCAACGATACCTCATTTTTCAAATTATGATGAGAAGTTTAGAACTTATGAGGGAACAGAATCAGATGAACATACATACCATTGGGTATGTATGTGTGTATGTATTTTGGGTAATTGTAACCACAAACATACCGGTCAAAATCACAACCCGCCGTAGTCTGGTAAAAACTTATCTACCTTCTATTAAGGTAGGTACGCTTTTTAAAATTAATGAACCTCTAAACTCTTTTTGGCCAGTTCTCACAGTTGGTCGGTAAGCTGGTAGTAACCCAATCAAATGGGATAGGTTTAAAAAAAATAATTGTGATATTTTTATGTGCCTTTAATGATCTTGACTTGGCTCAAAATTTTAGTAGCTTAAATGATCTGGGCATGTGTGGGTATGTGGTATACAACTTCCTCTTTTCGCGTTAGCATCCCGATGTCATATGCCGTGATACCAAATCTTTCAGAGATTGCCTCTTATTGTATGCGTTCCATGGCAAATCTGGGGCAATCCCTGAGGTACTGGTCGAGGCTTTGTACACTGTTTTCGAGACAGGGACAATTGTCGTCTGCAGTTATTTAAAAACGATGGAGGTACTGTTTGTAAGAGCCGTGGCCTGTCAAAATTTGAGTTATTTAGGGTTCGGACAACAAGGCAATGTCATATTCGCCATTACAAAAAGTACGTTATAATACTTATTAGTGGATTTTTTTTTTGAGCGATCAGTTTTACACTGTTATATTTTAAAGAGTGATTTATCCATATAATCAGTGCGGCTGGTAATTTTGAGTTTAAGTGATTTCACTCTGGGGCAATTATTTGCGGTGACCTTGTGCCCGATGTCGTAGCTGGTGCTGAATTTTGTGTTGTGTTGGTGACAGTTGAAGCATTTGGACGTGCCTTTCTTCTCTCGAAGTGGGCAGCTTTCGATGTTGTGGTCTTCTACAAAGCAGTAGGCACAAAAATATTGTTTCGCGATGAATTTCATCTTGATGTGCCCGAACTGGAGGCAATTTTTGCTCTCGATGAATGGCGAGAAGTCTTCAGAATGGACGCGTTGGTGGTCGACGCAAACTCTTCCCATATCGACTATTTTACCCCACAGGGTTGGGTGAGCGATTAGGATGGCAATGTAGAGTTTTGGGTTCCTGTTGGTCCTTTTGAAGGCGAGTCGCAGGTCGTCATTATTCTCAAAGAGAGGCGATAGCTCTTCGTTATGGCCGCGAATGATGTCAATTATCTCCTCCGATGGCGTGTCTGTTGAGATTCCCTTGAAGATGAGCATGGGTTTCAGTTTCCTTGCCGGTTCCGCAGTAAGCTGGGAGGAAGTTTCCAATTTCTTGAGGATCTCGTCGCACTGTTACTCCGTTTAGAACTCTACTTTAAGTTGGTTGTTGGACACGGACTAGATTTTTGTAGGCGCATAGGTAGTGGTGCGGAAATTGATATTGTTCCTAAAAGACTCCACGACTTCTTGGCGCGTTTGTGTCGAATGGGTTACGGTTAGGTTAGGTTAGAACTGTAACCTACCACGCGCGAGCCGATTGATCGCAGTAATTTTATTATTAGGTATGTCGTTTATTTATTTTTTCTATATTACCTATATACACTTTAAAAAAATTCTTATGTTAATTTTATTTAAAAAAAACATTTAGAAATATAAAAAGGTGCAGGTCCGCCAGTGTCGGGAGCAGGGTCCAAGCTACCGGTGGTTAGGGTTGCAGAGACAGGAACCTCCTCACAATGTGAGCCTTAACAAGGAGTACTGCCTTCTGAATCGGGCCCTTGATCCAACCGCCTAACGAGAGCCTTGAAAGATTTTGGTCGAGGCTTTCGGCCATCAGGCCATTGGCCGTTACGACAATCGGCACAATGATAGCCGAGCTCACATTCCACATGTCGACAACCTCGTGTGCTAAGTCGAGATATTTTATTTGTTTCTCTTTCTCAGCTTTCTCGAGGTTCTCGTCATGTGGGATGGTAACATCGACTATCATTGCGCGGCGTGCTAGTCGGTCTAATACCATTATATCAGGCTTATTGGTAACAATAGTCCCGTCAGTAATGATAGACCGATCCCAGTACAACGTGTCATGGTCATTTTCGAGAACTGGGTCGGGCAAATATTTGTAATATGGTACCTCAGTCTACAAGTTTATATTTCAAGGCAAGTTTCTGGTGAATAATCCTGGCCTCTTGGTTTTGCTTGTGCAAGTAATCGCCGTTAGCCAGACGAGGCAACCAGAGATATTATGTCTGATGGACTCACCCGGACGGTGGCATGCCCGACACATGTCAACCGTCCCGTCCTTAATAATATGCCTCCGGTAGTTATTCGTCAAGATATCTTCGTCCATAATTGCACAGACGAAACCTACAGTTTCCCCGAAATGGTCACCGAAACGTAGCCAGGATACGGACGCTAAGAAATCTACACTGGGCTTATGAAGAGCCCGATAGAAGCGCCCGTGAAGCTCCTTGCTTTGCCATACCTCCTTGCGGTCTTCTGTAGTAATTAGTACAGGTTTGCGCCAGTTTTCTTTAGCCATGAAGAGTGGGGTGAGTTACCACATCGGGTACATACCCACTTCGGCTTTAAAAAAATATTCTCTGAGATTGCACAACTCGTGATTGCGGAGGGTCTTCGCATTTAAAAAGCTTTGACCCCCGCGCTTTCACGGGATGTACAATCTCATCACCTGATCCATGTGGCCTGACCAATTCTCCTCAACCTATAGCCTAGACCTGAATCCTCCAGCAGTGTGCTTAGAGGATTCAGGGCTAAGCAAATCTAAAGCGGACTCAAACTGGCGATGGCGCCCTAAAATATTCCCCGTTTAATCCATACAGATTCATTCCCCTGGATCTGTCGGCACTCCGGGTAGCGAATTATTATAATTAAGTTCGTCGCAGTTACTTGGCTATTTAGTCGTTTTAGAATACCAAAATTGGGATTATTTCAGGTTCATAAAAAGAGGCGCATTCATTGTATTGGGAGAGTGTTTAATAATAGTTTCAGGAAACCGAAATGAGAATTATTTGAGGTTCGATTAAATACATACCATATTCAACTAACAGAGGAGCTCGTGGCTAAGTAATAACAGCCGCATGGGTCGATCCATCAGGTTAAGCTATGCATGCCAGAGTTGGTCTGAGGATGGGTGACCATCTGTTATATTTTAATAAATATCACCTATGTATTACGTGTACATTTTTATTGAAATTAAACATTAAACATTCTTACATTTCAGTGTCACAAAAATCAATCAAATAACTTTTGTTTTTGCTTTTGTTTTATAAAAAAGAACAGCCGACAAAAACATAGACTATAGATTATTATCTATAACACTCCCCCTCACGAAGATGATCTTCAAGTCAGCTGAGTGACTTCCACTCCCATCATTTTTAGCAACTTTAGCAGCCTTGGTTTTGGCAGCGCCTTTGTTAGAATATCCGCCTCCATGTTTTCTGTATCCTTGTAGCGAATTGTAACTAACTTCTTTTGAACACAATCTCTTATAAAATGTTCCTTTATGCTTATATGTTTTGACCTTTTTCCTGTAATCATATTGTTTGCTAATTTTTGCGCAGCCATATTATCGTTATAAATTAGGACTGTTTGTTGTGGCACTCCAATGTCTTCTAGCAAATTTTTCAGATGTATAGCTTCCTTCGTCGCTTCTGTCATTGCCATGTATTCGGCTTCAGCTGTTGACAATGCTACCACTCTTTGCTTCTTTGTCTCGTAACTAATTAGGCCACCACCATACTTGAAAATATATCCCGTATAAGATCGGCGATCCATAGTGCATGCCGCCCAGTCTGCGTTGGCCATGCCCATGAGTACCGGTAATCTTCCTGTTTTCTTATAACTTAAACACATATTCTTCGTTCCCTTTAGGTAACGTATAATTCTTTTTGCTGCCTGCAGTGACTTTGGTCATAGCAGTTGTTGTACTGGCTTAAATAACTTACTGCGTACATTATGTCTGGTCTTGTTGCGACCACTAAATACATTAATGAACCGATTAGTTTTTGATATGGAAAGTTGACCTTCTCATCTTCATTCTCATTTTTCTCTAACTTCAGAGCTAGCTCCATTGGCGTAGACACGGGTTTACATTCTCCCATGTTAAATCTTTCCAACAAATTATCAACATAAGTTTCTTGGGATAACGTTATCTCTCCCCCTATATGGGTGAATCTTATACCCAAGCAGTGATGAAGAGAACCCAAATCTCTCAAGCCAAATGCTTTTTCCAATTTGGATTTGACTTCCTTCAATAAATTTTCTGATTTATATGCCAGGATTAAATCGTCGACATAGATGTTGGCAAACAGTTTTTCGCCTCCTTTTTCAAATATATACAAACAAGGATCCGCTGTGGCATTTCTAAAACCAATTTCTAATAGTTTTCTGTGTAATTTTAAATACCATTGCCTTCCTGCCTGTTTCAATCCGTATATAGCTTTTTTCAGTTGACATATTCCATTATTTTTATATTTATTTATATCTATTAGCATTTCGCTTGCCTTCCTTATCAACTCTTTGTCTTTTCCGTGTGATATAATCATTTTTAAATATTTATCAAAATTTTTTGGCTTCTCCATATAAATTTGATCGTCTATATCACCGTTTAGAAATGCTGTGCAGACATCTAGCTGACTTAGTTTCATATTATTTTCTATCGCATATGCAATCAACATCTTATTGTACTCATTTTTGCTACTGGTGCAAATGTTTCAGTATAGTCAATTCCTTCTCTCTGGTTGAAACCACGAGCTACTAGTCGCGCCTTTCGTCTGTCTATTTCTCCAAGTGCATTGTATTTATATTTCAGAATCATTTTATTATCTATCAAATTTTTACTTTCATTCTTGTGTACAACTTTCCAAGTATTATTTTTTAGGTGAGATTCAATTTCGCTTATTATTGCATCTTCCCATTCATCACTATTTTCATCTATATCACAGAGGAATGATTGTTCAGCATCCATCTCATAATCTTTGTGCCAAACTGGTGGTTTTCTCTGTCGCTTTTCATTATTTGAAGTAGTCGCTTCAATTTCATTATCCGTACACATCTCTTCATTGTTTATTTCGTCTGTTTCTGTAGTTGCATCAACAAATATATCATTAACGTCCAGTTCTTTGTCTGATTCATTAATCTCATATTCATTCGAGTCTTCATTTTCTTCTTCTGGGAAAAGTTCAACTACTATTTCATTTTTATCAACTACATCTCGTTTTTGTTCTTGTTTTGTCTCATTTTCGTAGAACATTTTATCTATTACTTTGACATCTCTACTTATTAAGACAATGTTTGTTTTTGGATTAAATATACGGTACGCTTTATGATTTTCCGAATAACCTACAAATATACCAGCAGTCGATCTGGCTTCAAATTTTCCGTTTCGTTTTCCCTTGTTCAGAACGAACGCCTTAGTCCCGAAAATGTGGAAATGCCTTACAGATGGAACTCTATTCACCCATTTTTCAAATGGAGTCTGATTGTTAATGTTGCTGCAAGGACTACGGTTTGCCAAGTAGTTAGCTGTATTTATGGCTTCGGCCCAAAAAACTTCTTTCATATTAGCGTCAATTAACATACATCTAGCTTTATCAAGTAATGTCCTATTTTTTCTCTGCCAACCCATTTTGTTCGGGTGTATATGGTACAGATAGTCTTCTTTTGATGCCATTGTCTTTAAGGTACTTTTCAAATTCATAGTTAATGTACTCCGTCCCGTTGTCACTTTGTAAACAAACTATTTTTTGTTTAGTAAACCTTTCTGCCTCGTTTTTAAATTCTTTAAACTTGGTAAAGCTTCATCCTTAGTTTTCATTATATATACTCGTCGTTTTCATTATATACTGTATCTTGAATAGTCATCAGTAAATGTGATGAAGTATTTCGAACCTGCTTTCGTTAGTTGTCTCATAGGACCACATACATCCGTATGCACTATTTGTAACTTTTCATTTGTTCTTTCTTCATTTTTGGGTGTATTAAATGGTAATTTGGTTGCTTTCCCTTTAGCACACACTTCGCAGTCTCGAACTGTGTCATTTTTATTAAATTCTAATCCTTCCATCTTCTTTTTATCCAGAGCTATTCGCATTTGACCCTCATTGAGATGAGCTAGTTTTCTATGCAATTGTTGCATTTTATTTTCTTCGCAAAATCTAGCTTTCTCTTGTATATTTTCTTTAACATAATATAAACCGTCTTCATTTCTTTCTGCTCTTAATAGTATTTGACCATTATACTTAACAGTTGCGTTTTTCCGTTTGAATAAAACTGTTGCACCTTTGTCAGTCATTTTTCCTACTGACATTAGGTTTGTAGTTGTGATGGTACATATAAAGCTTCGGTCAGTTGCAGATCAGGTCTTTCCTTGATGTTGAGTTTTGCTGAACCACGGCCTTCAATTTGTGCTGTACAGTTCCCTGATGCTAATTTTAAGGGTTTGCATTCATTCCTATCATTATTTCGGAATCTTTCTAATTCATGTCATATGTGACGTGCAACCACTGTCAAGACACCACTTGTTTAGTTTTTCTTTACTGTCATTTGTATTTAGACATGTTTCTTTAGGACAACATAAGTTTGAAACATTTTTATTTCCTTGTACCACTTTTGACCAGCATTCATTTGCTTTATGTCCTTTATTTTTACATTTGTAACACTCGACAATAACATTTTTGTTTCTTCTACGCTGTATAATATATAGCGCTTCTTTTTCTGGATTTTGTTCACTTGTACTAGCCATATGTCTTCTTGCTTCAGCTTCTTCAATAATTTTAATTTTTAAGTTTTTGGATCTGGTAGATCATCCTTGGATTCTATAGCAATCCGAAAATTTTCAAATGATTGAGACAGACTATAGAGCATTATAATGCTAAGAAGATCTTTATTAATTTCAATATCCATATCTGCTAGTTTATCAACAATGTCCATAAATTTGTTCAAGTGATCTACTATATTATCACCTTCTTTCATTTTTCTTAATGTTAGTTCTTTCAAGAGACTTGCTTTTCGTGCAGGACCTTTGCTGCAGTAAATGCCCTCAAGTACAACCCAGACATCTTTGCTAGTTTGACAGTTCTTCACTTGTTTCAGTTCGCTCGGCGAGATTATCAGAAATAATTCTGCTAGCGCCAGGACATCTTTTTCTAAATATTTATTTAGTTCCTCACCTTCACTAGTAGGCTTTTTTATTGCTTGTGAGACGTAATTCCATAGGCCTTTTTTATTAGTAGGGCTTTTGCGTGTATTCGCCATGTGCCATAATTTTCCCTTTTTAATGGTTCAATATTTATGTGACTCATTTTTACTCACATTTTACTGGTTCCCTGGTCCCATAACCTGTTATATTTAAATAAATATCACCTATGTATTACGTGTACATTTTATTGAAATTAAACATTAAACATTCTCACATTTCAGTGTCACAAAAATCAATCAAATAACTTTTGTTTTTGCTTTTGGTTTATAAAAAAAAACAGCCGTCAAAAACATAGACTATAGATTATTATCTATAACACCATCTTTACGTACCGAGCCTCCTCCGTGTCTCGGAAAGCACGTTAAGCCGTTGGTCCCGGTTATTATTCGTGGATCTTTGACAGTCGTTACGGGTCGTCAGAAGCTCGAAAGTCAGCCTAACCAACGGGTACCCGACCTCAACTTAATTGGGAAAATGCTAGGAAGATTGATCCAAATAACAGCTGTCATGTTTTGACAGTTGTATGAAATGGCTATGACAAGACTAATTAGTCTGTGGCTATGACACGGCAAATTGACTTTAAGCAAGGTGCTAATTTGCACAATTAATTTCCCTGATTGTATTGTATAACGCAATGTATCGTGTGTTGGTAAAGTGAATTAGGTTTAATTCAATTCACCAATGAAGGTAAAATCTCGCGACACAAGCCGCATATTCATTGGGAAACAAAGTTGTTTCCACGGAACAAAAAAACAGGTTGTTTCGACATCACCATTTTGTTTGCGGTAAACATGTTGCTGGGTTGCTGGCTACATGGAGCGTTGAGAGCAGGAATTGAAACGAATATGAAATAACGTTGATATAGCGTCACGTATAGTTCCAATAACGATATTTAACTGTTATACCGTTCCACCCGGATCGTTACTAAATTAATAGTTGAAGATTTCGTTCAGATCGATTTTCGTTATATTGCCAAGAAATTAGATCATAAATGGTTACAGGAATTAAACATAACGCTATTACGTAACGTTATCGCACCTCTATTTTGAGTAACGTTTCAAGTCCCTGGTTGAGAGAGCGTTTCTGAAGCGACAATGTTGCGCTATTGTTGCCTACCATTGTTTCCAATGAATACATTTTTGTGACGTTAATTGGATGAACAATTTATTTCATGTCAGTTAAGTTTTTAGTGATGTTGACTTTAATTGAATGCGGTTATGATCCATCTTTACTAGGTTACTTACATTAATTTTAAAGTTTTACATAAACGGACAAATCTTACCTACATTTAGCTGCTAGTTCTGTCGCCTATAAAGCCTCTTGCAAACTGGCGTGATATCGCGGGCGCGACAGGCAGCGCAACCCTTGTCGCGCCCGCGATGGCGCGTCTCTTTGTGGGACCCTTTATGTAACTTTGTTAGTTATCTAAATGCTAAATTGTATTATTGTAGGTTGTTATATTTATTGACATGACAATTACCTAATTTGGAAATAAATAGTAAGTTACTCGGATTTTAATTGTTTTATTACCTACGTGTCCTCCTGATGGTAGTTAAAAGAACAACTACATTAATTAAAATGGAATAAATAGGTAGGTACTTATACCAATAAGACAAAGATAGTGTTTTCTTATTTTATCTTTAAAAATACTTGACTTAGATATTTCATTTCATACTCCTTAATTTTAACTTATCTTTACTATGTAGCTTTTGCCCACGGCTTTGTCCGCGTGGAGGTCGGAAATTATCCCACGGAAACGTACCACCGGGATAAAAGTATACTATGCCTTAACCCAGGTAATGGGTATACCTACCCATGTGCCAAATTTCATCCAAATCCGTTCAGCCGTTTTAGTGTGAAAGCATAACAAACAAACTCACTTTCGCATTTATAATATTTGTTGGAAATTAATCAAACTGGTCTGGGAACCAGGCCCAGACTTCAGAGCCTCTAGGTATTTGGCATTTGAGGGCCTCCCTCATCCCGAAGCCGTTTAGCAAATAAAATGCACTAATAAAAACATTAGTTAGTATAAAAAAAATAAAAAACACGCCTCTTCTGGCACCCCGACCAAATGGGTCAGGTTAAGTTAGAAGTGTGAACAACGGCGCGTGAGCCGAGCGAGCAAAGCGAGCGGTGCACCGGTAGCAGCCGGCGAGCGCTACTTCGAAGCTGGTCGCAGTTATCTACTTAGCAATTTTTACTATCCCATGGATACCCTACATTAATGATATGGACAAACGTCAACTGATATATAATTAAACATTGATGTTTAAACGATATGCTCAATTTTAGCTGGCCATTTTATGAAAAACAACCATTTCATGAAATGGTCGAACACTTCATGAATTGATCAATTCCAAGATCTGGCTACGACATACATATCTATAATGCTATCGATATAGGTTAGGTTAGGTATATTTAAGACAATTTATTATGAACAAGTGCGGTCGCCTTTATTTAATTGGCCATGGCCGTTATCAGCTAAAAGGCGGCCGTCCGCAGGAGCGTATCCAGCCTTAAAAAAAGGTTATGGACTCGTTGGATCGCTCACGATCGATACATTAATTAATATCAAAACCATATTGCTATAAGTCCATAGACCACTTTTGCCCAGTCTACTTTGGTAAGGTTCGGCTCGCACACAATGTGTGTCCTGTGTACATCAGCCTGGGCATGGCCACCGTGCCCACAACTGTGGATTCGCGCTGGGCGCCGTCTGGTGTAGTCAGATTCTGGTAGGAAATATTTGGTGGGGAGGCTTAAAGGTTTAATATAAAAAAAACAAGGTCAATTTCATTTCGTTTATTATTAATCATCATTATTATTAAAAGTGAATATTATCATAATATCTATGAAAGTAGGCGAATAATAAATTACTATTTACATAGAAAGAGAATAAGTAGGTATTATCAGTTAGTTATAAATAGGTATGATTACAAATCGGAGGAAGGCGACTCTACTGCTGAATTTCAGCATATAGACTTTGTGCTAATTCGTTATTCGTAGAATTAGTACTTAGTTACTGTCATTAACTTCAGGTACAGGTTACATAAACCGAGCCCGCACTGCAATAAAAAAACGCGCGTTTTTTTATCGCAATTCTTTAACACATGGAATCTTTCTATCTAAACTTACCGGCGCGTGGCGATTTAAATTTGCAATGGCTGTACACTGAATATAAACCACGCGAATAAAATTCGCAGTGCGGGATATAGGCCTTAGACGTTAGCCACCCTTTGCATTTAGCGTAGGCGTTCATCGAACGTAGATAAAGGTACGCTGCGTTAACGTGACGTCGCATCAAAAAGACGTCAACCAACGTCAGATATGAATGCAAAGGCACCCTCAACCTCATTATTAATTCAGTCAGCTCGTCGCCATTATAAAATAATGATAAGCTAGCTATTTCAAAGTTAATCAAGGTTTATAAAGATACAGTTGGCGAAATATAGTGTGTGGAAAGTTACATGGAAATCAAGGATTCGCACACATCGGAACGTTATTATGTATGTGTTGTGTGTGTTAGTACCTATGTTATACTCATAAACAATTTATACCAGAAAATATACTTTGGAAGAAAACATTGTCAACGTGGTATATGTTTTTAAATACGCTACAAACAATAAATGAGGTCTTTGGGTACAAAAATCTGTACCTAAGCTCCTCTGTGATAGAATAGTGATCCAAAATGCCTAGGTACTTTTATTTAATAACTTCTCTCTTTAGCCAGGCACAAGAAATTCCAATTAGGCGCCTTCGTTATAAAAATAAACAATAGGTACCTAGGTCCTATTATTTAGAACAACTATATTACAACAATTAGGTATTGTTGGTATTAAATTATATTAATAAAAACAAGTAAGGTCGGGTTATTTCGGCTGTCGGGTAATTTTAACTACTGAGAATAATTCAAATACAAATTCAGTAGAATTATTCTCATTAGTTGGAATTACCCCACAGTCGAAATAGCCCCGCCCGACGTTACCTATATTTCGAATCAACTATGAACTAAGGTTTAATTAAAAGATTTGTTAAACATTTCTAATTAAGTGACTTATCCGTGCTCGATCTAAATGTTATTAGGTTTGGCCGGGCATTCTGTGACTAGATTTCATTGACACCTTAGTGAGACTTTGTGTTAGATATTTACTTCACATTTTCCTATGTGTTGTAAACCTTGGTTGTTATACATACCTACTACAGTCCACGGTGGCGTGCCTAGTTCAATCTAGTTCGAGCAAGGCGTATACATACCTACCTGTTCCTCAAAAAG
Source organism: Lithophane leautieri (assembly GCA_949152455.1). NCBI lineage: Eukaryota > Metazoa > Arthropoda > Insecta > Lepidoptera > Noctuidae > Lithophane > Lithophane leautieri. The sequence continues at coordinate 13,109,042 of OX424458.1, read as the reverse complement.
TACAGAAGATAGAAGTTCTCAAGCAGAAAAACAGTTACAAATGCGTTTGGAGCAGAAAATTGCTACTGAAAAATACTATTTCTATATAATTTATTATTATTTCATAGTAATGAATGATTATTTAATATAATTATTTTAATTTCAGCGTAGGTAGAGGTACCTTTAAGATAAGGTCAGATTTTTATAGCCAATCAAGAGTTTAGACAAGCCAGTTTATCTCAGCCATAGAGGAATACAACATGTAAAAAAAAAACCCTGTCAGATCCGTGAGGCTGTTGTTAATTATCGTACTGAGTCTACATAGGTGGTTATCTTCAGGAAACAGGAAAAAAAATACACCGCATTTTTTTCCAATGGGGAATTTTTCCGGGGTAATACTTGAGTGCTGTCGTTTAGCGGGTGTCTACAAGTAACATCATAACTTATTATGACCCTGTTAAAAATTTGCTAATTTTTGGAATTGGGGTGAGTACTTACCTAATTTAGGTAACCTTACGGGTATATTTCTTTTTTTTAATATTCTTATTGTATTTGCTCCTTTCGGATCGGACAGGGTGTTTTTTACAAAAGTTTTGTATATCCGGTTGTTTTTTGGGTTCTGAGTTGCACGGAGTATTCTCCATTCAAGAAATCATTATTATTTTATGTCCGTCATTGTCATACTAGCAGCAGATATATAGGTACTTAAATCAAATAGCCGATAGGTAAAAAATACAATACTTGTGTTAACGAATCAACAATAAGAAACAGTAGAGAATTAACACAATTTAGATCTCATTACAGCGAGACTACAGTTAGGCAGCTAAACGATTTCAATTTGGAGACAAAGTTGATGTTAAGTTTAGGGTTGAAGACAAAAGAAAAATAAATAGGAAGTAACAGAGTAACAAGCGCTGTAGGTATAAGATACATTTCAACAGTCCAACGTGAGATCCGCTACTTAACCTAGACGAAATGCACAGCCCGCGACAATATCCCTACACTAGTTCGTTTGAAAAACGCATCTTAACGTCTACAAACACTGTTGAAAGACACAAATTGACACGTGATCCAAAACTACCAATATAAACTTACCTATAATGTCTCAGAACTTCAAACGGACAACGCCATCGCAATACATAGCTGAAAGGTTACGAAATGCGAAAGTTCACACCTTAATATAGAATCCATTACGTGTATCATAAGAAGTTTAGTTTACTTTATAAGCAAAAATAACAATTTAGTTCGTATAAAGCTGTAGGTAAGTTTCTTACATGATAAGTAGAGTCTTATCAACTACGTTATGTTGAGAATCGCTAAACGGAAATATCCAAAAGTCCTCCAAAAAATATTTATAATTATGTGAAAGAGGATGGAGAGAGAGATGTAGGTAGCCCTGTCCTTAGGGAGTAAGTTGAATAGATAAAGGTAGAAACTGTATATTTGGCAATGATTATACAAGAAAAGATTAGTGCTCTCCAAGAAAAGTGCTTTACGTGCCGCCGAGACGATTCCGGGCGGCTGAAACGTTACATTCGTGCTATAATTTCAAAGTTAAAATGTATTACACATACTACATCATCTACTACTGCTCTAACACATGGATAACTTGTCATAAACATAGACACAATGAATTAAATAGATTTATATGTCCTCGTGATAAAACTCGCCGAAAGAATTGCGCTGTACGCATCGCGCTCGTCTCAACAATCATCATTTTTAACGTTACTTACTTACACTATTTTAAATCTTTTTTATTACAATTTCACACAATCCTTCCTCATTATCGAAATTGTCTTTTTTTACTCCTAACGAATTGCTTTTTCCAATTTTCTACGTAAGTATTTAAAATAAATCAACGCCTAATTCTTAAGTTTTATCATTTAATTTACGATTTTCATAAGTTTAAACATGTTGTATCTCGTCTTCAATGTCGTTTCCAAAAATTGTAGACGAGTAAAATTTTTATATTTGATAAAAAACGGCACAATTAGTTTTAGGTATGGCTTTGCCACATCTGCACTCAAATTTTATGAGAGTATTTTATATTATAAATATGGGGCAGTAAAAACCCAAAACGCCTGTACGCCAAAAATTTCATATTGTCTTAAAATGCAAATTTAACGTTAATGGGGCGCAACACTTAAAAAACTAACAATTTATCAACAACAACAGTAAAGTGATAACGTTATGTTCCGACTAAACGCATAAAAATACTAAAGTTGTTTGCGTAATGCCAGCAGGGTGCGCTGTGCGACCCCGTGGGGAAGTTCGCGGAGTGTCTGTGTGCTGACACTTTTATGAATATCTCATTGTAAGTTTTGTTGATGACGTTAAGATTAGGCGATTGTTTAACAAATGGTGTATAATCGCGTTTTTACCGAAAGTTAAAAGTATGGAGTGCCTAGTGCACTAGCGACTTACTTTACAGCCGTCTGCGTTGTCTTAGGTCATTCTCTCGCACGGAGTTAACTTTGTTTTGAGCGAGCAGAAGCTCAGTCTAACAAGTTACAATTATTTATTAATGGCTTCTATCAAATATTCTTTAATGTTTTTGGATGTTGCAAGTCCATTAGTTGGAAACTTATTGACAGTTCATCGTTTACATTAGAAAGAGCGCTAATAAATTTGCCAACACGAAGCGGATGGCGAGGATAAATTATTACAAGTTTATGTTACGTTAATACTGAATGCAGTTTACAATTTACAATATTTGTAAGGATAACAGCTTACAATAAGCATTACCTACATGAATTCATTTAAGGTTATAAACGATTGTAAAAGCTCCCGCAGACAGGCGCGACGCGACACCGGTAGAACAATTTCCGTGAAATTTTCATAAATTGTTCCACCAAAGTCGCGTCGCGCCTGTCTGCGGGAGCCTTAAACGTTTGAATTTAGATTACAGGTAGGTAGATACTAGATACCTACTAAACATTTTTCCTCTAAAGCGCCGGTAGGTATTGTCTTGGGTGGTAAATGTTCTAAGGTGAAAAGTAATGTACCTATCATACGTTATGGCTCTCGATGTGCATCAAATTTTAGTTGGAAAAGTGTATAGGGAGGTTGGCACATTGCCTTCTTGGACATGGACACACAAATATTTCGTTACATCGACGCGATTTGTACATTACCTACCTATATCACAAATAGGTACCTACTAGCGCCAGTCACAAACTGGCTGTAGGTCGACGAGACTCATTCATTGTTTTGTTTTCAGATAATATAGTTTACAAATAGGCGGAATTTAAAAACAAGGAGGTATCTATCTCAAGATTTTTTTGTCCAGACATTAGGAGTAGAAAAATATTTTTAGTATGCAGTTTTATTAAAATGTACTTTTAAGGTAGATCAAACATAACTCGGTAATGTCCAAGTTATTCGCAATTAATTTTAACCAAGTAGTTTTAAAGTAGGTACATAATATGATGTTTAGTACCTTTTGCGGGCGAATTATTATTTTAAGTAAATAATCGTAATGATTAATAAATGAAGCCTCGCTCCTGGCTTGGTGTTATACTGGCAAAAATTACTTAAAATAAAAAGAATACTGATTAATATACATCCGTCGCCTGTTCTACAACAGATTACCAAATTCCTTTAAATTCAATAAATTAATTATAAGTTTTAGGAACTCATAGAACAATTTGTTTGCTGATCTAGGTGCTGAGTCAAATAATTTTAGGTAGGTAGTAAGTAACCACTTATTGATGATAATTCAAAACAATACATAGCGAAAAATTCAGTTATTCAGTTCGTCAACGGACTTAATTGAATTAAATCATTCCTAGGTCTAAATGAAGACAAGCATGTACAATAAATTAATACACAAACACAAGCGGCGGAGTGATATTAGCTTTCTAAGTAAACGTGAAGTCCGGCGAGAGGATGACCGTCGATTAATCGCCTCCAAGTGAGAGAGCTTGTACAATGCGGGGGTCTGCCTTGCTCCCCTCCCGGAACTCCTCCAGGGTCAGCCGGTCGTCGTGGTTCTTATCCATCTGGTCGAAGATCTTGTCGACGCGCTTCTGAGGAGTGTTGTCGTCCTCAGGCTGAGGGGTCTGGCCCTGCAGGCAGAAGAGAGGGTCACAATGAGAATGACGATACAAAATGTAATAACTACTGAATTTATGAATTCGTACATTTAGAAAGCTTTGGAGTGGGACTGAAATAGTGTTAGCATCCCTAACGCTTTGATTTAAATAATATGGCGCCTACGAAATGGTTAATCTCTGAAATTAATTAAAGGCACGCCCATCATGAACCATTTCAAAAGCTTCATCAAAGGTTGCAAATAAATTCTAAGGAGCTAATGAAGCTCAATTGAATGGTTGCCTCTACAATATGGAACGCGCCACTCTGCTGCGGTTCTTACTTATTGCATATGAACACTGGCAGTGTATTAGTATTAATAGGTAATAACCGAATACTGACACGAAAATAAAACAATATCTTTGCATGATGACAACAAAAATAAATTATTTCAAAGCATCGAAAGGAACGCATTACATTCCATCAACACAACTGTTTGGCAAAATTACACCAAACATTTCTTAATTAAAATTCCATCCATTCTACTTTCGCAATTTACTAAATCTCTTTAACTTAAGACTTTTCCGGGATTAGCTCTTATAAAAACTCTTCTGTTATAAGAAATGAAGAAGGAGACAGGGTTTTGCTGAAGTGTCTCGCTGCTACTAATCGAAAGTGAATCAATTACGATAATATCTTTATTGTGATGACTTTAAAGAGAAACTTTTGAGGAAAATCCAGGTGTTAGGTACGCGATAATGTTTATATCCGTGTTGAACAGTAATGAATGATGAAGAGGAAGACAGCCTCGATAAGGTAGCTAAAGCTAAGGAAAACAAAAGCAAAGTAAATACGGTTATTACGCTGATGGAGGGCCATTTATACGTACCACCATCTGATAGATCGCGTCGACTATATTGTACATTTCATCCCTTGTGATGTAACCGTCGTTGTCCACGTCGTAGAGCCGAAAGGCCCCTGAAATTTATACCACCAATTAACCTGCAGAATAATGTAGTTGAAGGAAATAATTGATTATTGGCAATTGAATAGTGCCACATTTCACGATCCGACGTATTTTCTGCAATTAATTTTCAGTTCAGTTAACTGGATATTTTGATGGAATGCATTATGTTGTCCGTGTAGGCGTTATAATGCATTTGCATACATGTTTACATAATCAGCCTATAATGTTCCCACTGCTGGGACACAGGCCTCCTCTGTGTGAGAGGGAGTGGGCCGTAATCCACCACGCGGGCTTGTGGGGGTTGGTAGATGTGACGTCTTTGAATTTTTGGTTCTAGGACATGCCGGTTTCCTCACAATGTTTTCCTTCACCGTTTTGAGAGCAGTGGTGATGAAATAATTTACACAAAGAAAAGCGCTTGTCAGGGTTCGAACCTACGACCTACAACTCGTAAGTCGCGGCCGTAACCACTGGGCCACCACTGCTCTCACATACATGTTCAGGCATTCATAATTGTTATGTAAGTGAAGAATTTAAGAATTGTATAGGTAATAGTCACTAACATACAAATTATTGAAGTTGTCAATTGATTTCCAAATTAAATATATAAAACATTATCATTGAGTAGGTACGTACAATGTAGCTTTTCGTCGAGATTTCCTCGTGACGTCACCGATAGTGCCCGAATGAACTCCTCAAATTCGATGGAGCCATCCTGAAAGAAAGAGGTCATTCATTAGACTCCATGTCATAGCGTTGGTGTTACAGAATAATGACGAAATTATTTCACAAAAAATGGACAAGTGCCCCAGAGAGCCTCTAGTGACGACTCGTGTCGACTTAGCCCGACATCTTAGTAGTTATCGATGCCTCTAGAGTTTTGTGAATTTCACTTTAACCGAAGCTTCTTGAGCGATATATTTCGAACTGCCCAATAAAAATATCGTCATATGAATATTAAACACTATGTTATCATCAGTTACCTAATATTAATTAAGGGCCGTATATTCTAATCTTAATCATGTGGAAAGTGGGCCTTCAATATTTTTGTCGCAGTCTAGATTTCTCTTGGTTATGTATATTTGGCAACAAGATGCTCTCATAAAAGGAATGAGATAATGATAAGAAATGACATTAGAGCATTGATTTTATACCATTTCTTATCATTATCTTATTCCTTTTATCATTCTTTGATTTGTTTTATGAATTAGGCGTTAAATTGCGTTTCGGTTTCGTACAGGCTTCATCAAGTTTTCATTAATTGTTACTATGATGTCTGTGTTGGGATCCCGGGATATAGAGTAGGCATAGCCCATAGTACGCCAAAATTTCGCCAGTTCTGTTTAAGGAGACCTTTTATAGAGGGAGAGACTATTGCCATCAACCGAGCACAAATCCATGGCAGGCTCTGCGCCAAAAGTAGGTACCGAATGATTTTTGTTGTGCCTCGTCTAGCCACTACCCTGCTCCGAGATAACACTAAGCCCGTTTTGAGGATCGAACCAGAACTGAATCTGATTTCAGCAGTAGCCCAACGAGACAGACGTGAGATTTCGTTTATTAGTCATCTAACAGAAAACTTAACAATAACTATTATAATTAAAGAAATGTAATTCCTACACTTACATTGTTTTCGTCGAACACCCGAAATACCAGTGACGCAAACTTGCTGGGGTCGCCTTGCGGAAAGAACTGTTTGTAGATCTTAATGAACCCCTGGAAATACAAAATGAAGATGTTATTATAACTACGTAACTTTTGGCAATATTTTATAGCTTTTTATTTATTTTTATGAACGCCTGGAAATATGGGAGATTAGAAATAGATTGGACTTGGGCTGAATGAACGGGAAATGGAAATGGATAATCTCCAAAGGTTATGTGTGTTATGCGAATAAGGGAATCTTCTGAGGAAATGAGGAAATCAGAAAGTGGAGGAATACCAGCATATTGTCGTGAATAAGTGCACGAAAATACCAAAGAGATGATAGATGGTGTGCAAGCCTTTTTTATGTTTTTTGACCTTTTGTCTATGTTTTTGCATTATTACTTCTTGATTGACACATTTACTTTTGTTTTCTCCCTTGAACCAGCACCTTTGATTACCAACATTAATAGATGGATTGTGTAAAAGATGATTTGGATAGAATGGATGACTACGGAAATGAAGGCTAGTTGGAATATGGAAAATGAAGAAATGCGGCGACAAATGAACAAGTATGTAATGAAGAAATAAACATGTTTTTTTTATCCAACGTATTGTGTAATAAGTCGTACCTGTTCGGTCAGGAGCCCGTTTGGACAGTCCTTAAGAAATCCTTTGTGCCTAAAACAAAAAGAAACCATTAATAATCTTATTAGCACTACGAGAAACTAAAATACGTAGACATAACCACAGCGCAAATTTTTAAAAGAGTGACGTTGGAGTTTCTTCCCCATTCTACTCCATACGAAAACTACCTTTTGGAAGGGGCAACTAGAATCAGCCGGTCTATTCTGTGAACACCTCACCGTGAAAACTTATGTGAAGTCAGCTGTCAATCCCTAGCCTCAGGTGGAGTGGCAGCTCACCTTAAGCTCACTTCACCACCGTTTACACGGTGAGATTTTTACAGAATACCACTACAGTTCTATTTCTTTGTTTTTGACGTTCAAAAGTGCCTTTTATGTGCCTAATTGAAAGAAATTATTTGACTTTGTATTTTATACATACCAAAGCCGGATTTCCTTTTCCGTAACTGAAACAAGCAAACAACAAAGAATTAATTAAATTCATCGAGGAACTATGTCCACAAAGGAACTTGATACGTGCTGGACTTTGAACAGCGCATTGCATCATGCGTTCAATTGTTACCAATGCACACCAGTATGGCCTGGAGAGGTAAGCAGAGTTAGAACACCCACATTTTGCAGGTTATGTTTAACTCGCATGTAATAGGGGACGAGTCAGAACTGTGCACAGGGGCCATACTATGACGTGTTAAAGCTATCATTGTTCCATTGTGAAAAAGGGATAGTGCTATTCGTCCCAAATAGCTCCATATCTCTCTGACACTGGAACAATTATGGCTTTAACACGTCATAGTACTGCTCCAGATCCTCACTGTTTGCTGCTTGCTGCTGAATCCGGTCTGCTGCTGAAAATTTTGGGACACGGAAAACCTAATATTTTGACCAACATGGGAAACCAACTAGGGCCCCATAACTAGGGCCCCATAACCAACAACATGCCTTGTTTTTGGTTTAGTTTCTATGCCAGCAACGGGGCACTCTAACTAGCTAGACCCCATTGGTCGTTAGAGTAGAATAAATAACTTATTTTGATCATATTATTACTCACTATCTGACGCCCGCGGCTTCGCCCGCGTGGACAATAATTCTTTTCTAAAATAAAAGTAGCTTTAAGTTACTCCTTATAACATCAGCTATCTGTCAGTGAAAGTCCCGTCAAAATCGGTCCCGCCATTTCCGAGATTAGCCGAAACAAACAGACTAATAGAACAAAAAATTTAAAAATGTTTTTTTTTGTTACATGTACTTTATATACTTTCATAAGCAACATCACGAATTGTTTTCCAGAAGAGTTGGGCAGAGGTGTACATATTATAGTACCTACACTCACATTTCGCCAACTATGTTTAAGTCCCATGCAATAATAGGGGTGTTATTGGATTTTTCTATATGGAATTTCTCAACAGCAGCCCGGAGCCTGGATTTGTGCCCGTTTGACGGCAATAGAATTTAATATGCAATTAGTAAAAAGCTGTTATTTTGACATTACAGACAGACATTTCAATTTTATTTATTTGTATGTATGTATGTAGTATGTATAGATGTACCTACTTAAAAATTTAAACGAATATTTGTATGTATGACCAAAGCACGTTGCTATTGTATGTGTCACCGGTTCTACCCTGATCCATAAATTCGTTCAGAACTGCGTAGGCTGTTTTACGAAACATTTAATTAAAATTGGGTGGATGGATGGTTTTGTTGGTTTTGTAGAAAGCTCGCGTTAAGACACAGACTATACAATATGGGTGCAAAATATTTATAAAATTGTGCCCGGTAGATGGCAATAACTGGCGAGATGTGGGTCTACAATAGATACATCTTACCCTTCGGGGGTTACAGGCCTGGGGGCTTAAAACAGTCACTTTGGCAGAATCATAATAGGAAAATAATATGAATTATCGTAAAATGTCAGAAACTGACAATTCATAATATGATCTGCGTGCGATTCATATTACGAAATAATTCATCTGTTTAACAGTTTTCTATGGAGATTTGTAAAATGGTCCACACATTATGAATTGCTTATCTGTCAAATAAGAGGAATAGCTAATGACAGCTGGAAATTCAGAATTCGTGGCCGTTTTAGGCCCGCTGATGTTATCTTTATAAAATTGGTCCTAATGTATAGGTAACATATGTTCAATTTCAAAATTAGCGGTACGTACTGATTCACGATAAATGTTCTTATGTGAAACACTTATGACAAAACACTAAGTTTAGTTTCCTTCGGGCACGGAATCGTAAAAGCAACAAATCACACAGTTATTTCTTTCCTGATTTTCTGATCGATTTTCATGAAAATATTTTTATTTTTATTTTCAATGGCTTTTTATTAATTCACTTTTATTATGGTTTATAGTCGGAGTTTCCTATTTAGAATAAGATTATGCTTGAATTCATCAACATTTTGATTATATTTATAATTGAGTCGCCTCACCCTTAAGCCGAGATTAGGACAGCGAAAAAAGGCGCTGAATGTTGTTTACCCAAGAAATCCTAGTTATTACTGTAAATGATATAATAGGAATTAGAATCGGTACATTGTAGCAAAAAGAATAGTCATGAATATTATAAACACGTCTTAGCCGTAAGTACGGTCCACAGTAACAATAAAATGTTACAATTTCTCGAAATGGTACAATGTTGAAAGTAACAGTAGTAGTATATTACATAACATCTGCAAGCTCTATAAGAAAATGACCTCCATATTATTAGGGAAAAATCCTATATGGATGTGTAAATATGTCTACATTCAAAGGTCGTGAAATTTGGTTTTGATTAAAAAATCGGCACGATTGATTTAGTTTACATAATTACGAAGCAGGCCTATTCACCAAAATTTTCCACTGTTGGGAGTTTCTATCATCGTCGATCCGTGTGAAACTGTCGTATTATCGCTCGGTTTTAAATATTTATAGATGGTGGTATCATTCAAACTGAGGATTATAATATTTTAATGTTGAGCTTGTAAGAGAGCGGTTAGCGGATAATCTCATAGGAATAGGTTCATCATTGATGAATGATTTGCTTAGGGTTAAAATGAATAAATGGATTTTTTACCGAATTGTCCCACCCAATCGTAATTGTCTTATGATATTTCAGAGAATGAATAAAAAATAAAGGACTGTATTGACCAACAAAGGCTGACCTCTTCCCGGAAACATAATATGACGCGAGATTTCAACTGTCTTCAATCACGAGAATAAAAAAGAAAGGAACACATAATTTAAAAAAAATTGAAGATATATAATCCCAAACAAAGTAAATATAATCTTAAACATTGGTTCATACAAGATTCCAACAAATCTTGTTATATTCCGCCATCTTTGACACACAATCCACCACCTTAGTGACTCAGGAAATGTGATCAAATCGAAACTCATCATATATACAAAATTAGCAAACCTAAGACATATTTTATCAAAGGGAAAGTGTTTATAAATATTGCCTCTAGTCCGATAATCTCATCATTTGGTGTGTGTATGGGAAGACGAAGATGTCACTCATGCTGGTCAGTCCCTTTAGCTAAGAAAAATTTATTAAAATAATGTGTCAGTGAAGTTTTATGTATAGTGTTGTGCATCAAATGTGATTTAATAAGTTGTGTTATTGTTCTAGGTTTTAATAGTGGCCAGCTTGGCATTAGCAGATGCCGGTTATCAGTACAATGCACCGGGTGCAACCTTCGGTCTCCCAAGTAATCAGCCTGCAAACTTTCAACAGGGACATAGTTCACAGCATCACACCGCATTACCGAATGAGCATGATAAACTGTTATCGCACTCGATTTCTTACAAGAATTATGTTTATTTAAAACAAGATAATGAACACAATATCGCAAACCACGGAAATGTAAATCATGGAACTAGTAACAGTGGAGTTATAGCTGCACCCAGCATACAACCAACTGCTAGTCCCATTCCGAACAATGGATATGTGAATGCAGGCTACGCCCAAAGCTTTGCACCCGCACCGACTGTGAATTTGAACACTAATTACGCGCAGAACTATGCACCAGTTAATAATCATTTCAACAGTGGTCATAATCAAAACCTTTTACCAATTACCAGTGGCAATGCAAATACTGGTTATTCACAGATCTCATCACTGTCGGGTTCTAATGCAATTATTGGTTACGCGCAAAATTCGATATCATCCGCAGGTGGTAGTCTAAATACGGGTTATTCACAAACCTCACCAGCGTCTGCTGTTAATCATTTGAATAATGGTTACACACATTCTTCAGTACAGCCCGTCAATAACAATTTTGGAAATCTCCAGACTTTTACACCATCTGCCAATTCCAACTTAAATACTGGTTACTCAAATGGCTGGACACCATCCATCAATTCGGGTTTAAGCTATGGTTACACCAATGCGGCCATACCAACTGCTGGTTCTAACCTGAATACTGATTACTCACAGACTGCAACATCATCGGGCAGTGCAAGTTTGAGCAATGGTTATTCAACATCATCTGCTAGTAGTATACTGAACACTGGTTATTCCCAGCCTTTAGCACCATCTGGAACAGCTAGTTACAGTAATAGTTATGTTCAGACATCTATACCATCCGCCAGCGAAAATATCATTAATGACTACTCTCAGGTTGTGGCAAAATCTGGTAGTGCTAATTCTAATTTGAACAATGGTTATTCCCAGACATCAGTCTCATTAGCTAGTGGTAATCTGAATAATGGCTATTCGCATACACTAGCCCCATATTCTAGCTCGTCTGGTACGAGCAATGGTTACGCCCAAACTTTAATAACATCTGCTGATGGTAATATAAATACAGGGTACTCTGAAACAGTTCCGCCATCCGGTAGTGCTACTTCAAGCAATGAAGGTTATTCAAGAACTTTAATACCGTCAGCTGTCAGTGGTACCAATAACTATGATACAGGCTATTCCCATTCTTTATTATCTGACACCGCTAGTACAAGCAATGGATTTGCCCAGAGTGCTATATTATCTGCTGGTTCCGGTCTAAGCACAGGATATTCACAGTCAGCTACTTCCAATTTGAATTCTGGTTACACACAAAGTATAATACCATCTGAAAGTGGGAGTTACAGCAGCGGTTATAGCCAGAAATCTATACCCCAGATTGGCATTCATTTAAATACTGCCTATGCGCAGCCTATCGCAGCACCTGTCAGTTCTTCATTGACTAATGGTTATGGTCAGACATCTTCAACACCTTTCAAAGTTAACCTTAATCCAACATCGACTTTTGATGCTTCTATAGACAGTGGTTATATTCAATCATCAACAGCGTCTTCTAATTTGAACATCGGTTTTACGCAAACAAGTTCAAATAACAATTTCAATGGAAATATTAACACTGTTAGTGTATCTAGCAGTGCACCAATTACTCCGGCGGTGTTCAAGCACATATATTTCCATGTCCCTCCACCAGAAATAGAAGAACAGAAAGTGATTCCACCACCTCCACCGCCGAAGAAGAACTACAAGATTCTGTTTATAAAGGTGCCGTCGCAAGAATCTAAGTTGAATTCGGCCCGTTTGAACCAAATAGCTGAATTGAGTAATGCGGCCGCTTCAGTTGAGCATAAGACTCTGATTTATGTGTTGGTGAATAACCCGGAGACTCAGCAACCAGTTGTCATTCCAAAGCGGACTCCGTCTGAGCATGAGGTGTTCTTTGTTAAGTACAACGGGAACCCTTTAGATATAGCGGCGGAGGTCAACGAAGAACTGGATAAATCTGGTACAGTGCAAAGTATTGTTCCTTTAGAGCCAGGTTTAGTGAATGGAAAGAAGTGAGACAATAAACGTGATCACATAGGTCTCATGTAGTTTAAAAGTAATAAAAATTATTAGCGTACCTAGCAATAGAATTAAAAATAATTAGTGTAAGAATATTTTAAAGTAGATCCCAGAAATTGTTACGTTTATCAAAGTTAAGTTGGGTATTCCAATCTTGCTTGAACGTTCTGCAACTGGTCCGATAATATTGATCATCATCATGAATCATTAAAATAACCAAACATGTTTTTTTGTTGGCAAAATGAGTTGGAGTTTAAGAATGTACTGTATACTGTTGTAAATAATTAAGATAATAATTATCTATATTTTGTATTCCATGTAGGTATTCCTCTCGTATTTTCGTTCAAAGGTATGTATGTCGTGAACGCGATTAGTGAATACGACGATACCCTCCCAACCATATGCAAGGTGTTTTAATATTATTTCACTTTTAATAACCATGTGTGTTAATATGTACAGCTATAATTTGCCTTTATGCGAAAATCCGCTGAGCGAAATGCTATAATTATTATTTTATGTTTGTAGGTGGTTTATACTTTCGAACATTATTTCTGATTTATTCACATAAGGCTTATAGCACACAAAATGAGGTTTTAATGTAACACACGACATGTCAATTAAAATGAATCCAGAATAGCCAAAGTTCATGTTAAGTTAATTAAGTAAATTATTAGCTGCTAAAGAAAATAATTATTATGGAGAGAAAGTGATGTATTGTCCATGGCCATTGCTTACGATCAGACATTGTATTCTACAAGTTGTGTTTTAAGTCACCTGAAACGAAAGCTGAAACAGGTATTTAAATGCATTGTTATAACTTTGTTGAAGGTGAAACTGTAACGGCTGGTTGTTGGTTGGTTTAGTGGTTTCATCTCATCGTCATACGCACCGATTTACGAATAGAATACATAATAAACTTTGTTAAGTACAATATTGCACCAATACGCATTGGGACCATAAACCGTGTTAGTAAAATTTTATGTAACATAACCACAACTATGTCTATTTAATGTTGGTATGATTGACCCAAACTAGTTTGTAAATCATCAATAAATCATGTAAATTATCTACATTTATGTAGTTACATAATTGAATGATGTAATATGTGAAACCCAACCATTAGTATCGCTAATAAGAAGAAAATAAGTTAATTAAAGTTAATGGATTGTTTACATTGCGTTATTTTATAAATATTAATGCTATCGTGTGAAAGTTTTATTGACCGTGACAGGTTTGTAATCGTTCCCAAAACCTTACGTTCAATGCCAACAGGCACTAATGGAAATAATGTTCCAACAGTAAGTTACATATTAATTAGTTACTTTAAGTAACATTGTGGATAGTTTAAATCGCATTTAGTGTGGATGACAAAGAGAGTAACCACATACAAAGCAATTTAATATAAAGTTTGTAAAAAAGTTTTTTTTTTAGTTACGACTTCATTTCCTAGAAATTAAATGAAAACTGAAGCTGTGTAATCAGTCTGCAGCGTTTATATGCGTCAATACTGCCTAAGCGAACGTACCGCCCCCTTCCTTATCTCGACACTTTTATAGTTCTACTTCGTTTATTAAAGCAACCTTACGCAGATTAGAGATACTTTCGAATTTATTAGGAATTTTATTGCGTTTGTTTATGTTACATTTGATGTAGATTTTAGACATTAACGTCTTTTTATTTACTACTTATTTGTTTTTTCAAGCTCTTTTTTAATTGTTTTCGATTATTAATGTTGCAGAAGTTTTTACTATTGTAGAATTGCAATTTGCAACGAAAGGACTGTGACATAATCCTTGGTTAGAAGAATAAATATTGGACGTTTGGGTTAAACTAAGTAAATGTTCAACTGTAAATAGAGTACCGCCGCCTCTCGGCTATTTCAAGTCCTGTCAATAAGCTCGCTTAATGAGTCTGAAAAGCGATATTTCAGTAGAAAACACACTGAAATGTGACAAACGTGAATGGGTTTGAATGACAATTAAATTGGCTTTTGCGATTCAGTAAAGTGAGATGATCTATTTTATTCGCCACAGCTCTATTTAAGATACGATAACCATAGGATAGGTTTAAAAGTTGAAGAAAATACAGCAGATATTTTTGTCGCAGAAAAATGGGTTTTTCAATTGAACACAATTTGAATCGCTGGGAAAGCCAAAACCAATAATATCAGACGCGTCATACCATGGATGTCGTTTACTTGGCAAAGTCGACATTTTACTCTTAGACACATCGTCGTCGTTTTAGTCGAGATCAATATACATACGTATATCAGTATATCTGCGGTTACCTGCCATAAAATAGGGCACATCGAATTTGATTAAAATTCGGGTTAGTATAATCTCGGTCACGTGCGGGTTTGTATAGACTCATCTCGGTCACAGTTCGGGTTTGTATAGTCTCATCTCGGTCACAGTTCAGGTTTGTATTGTCACACCTCGGTCACAGTTCGGGTTTGAATAGTCTCATCTCGGTCACAGTTCAGGTTTGTATTGTCACACCTCGGTCACAGTTCGGGTTTGAATAGTCTAATTTTGGTCACAGTTCGTGTTTGTATAGTCTCATCTCGGACACAGTTTGGATTTGTATAGTCTCATTTTGGTCACAGTTTGGGTTTGTATAGTCTCATCTCGGTCATAGTTCGGATTCTTCTTAGCATATCAATGGCAAAAAAAGTGTTGTGAAGATTCTTTTCAAAATGCTCTTTTTTGAGAAATAGAAATTGATATCAATTACGTAGGTCTACAGTCCCTTAGAGCAAGTTTCTAAGTCAAAGCAATAAAAATACGGCAAGAAGCAAGCAAGCACGGGATAAAGTTCGAAAATAGACAATTAGCGTATATTTAAAAAAAACTGCGGTTTATTTGCAGTCGCAGAATTTATCGTGACGTACATCGATGTATGGGAGGTTTTTGAACTACAAAGTTAAGTTTGTTCTTGGGATAAATTCATCCAAACAACGGAACCCTTCATTATGCGTGGTCCGACACGCACTTGGCCGGTTTTTATATACCTGCGTCAAAGTCTCTTTCTACAACTCGAGGATAGGTTCTTACCTACATTTTTCAAATACAGAGAAGTATATTAATTGTGCATAGCTATGATCACGGGGTGGTACTAAGACGTAAGCAAATTAGATTTAGTGGCCGCCGGGACTGACCCTTGCCTAACAAACGGAAATTACATCCTTATCTCTTTCATCTCGGACTATTAATACGACGTATACTTGGCATTAAATAGTTACAGCCATGCGTCCTTCTCATTGTGCAAATCGACCACAAATGGGGTGACTTTTGACCGATTTTTAAAGTCAAGGTGTTGATTGTTATGAGAATAAATACCTTACTTTTTCTCCTGAAATAACGTAACGTTATATTCGTAAAGACTATGTTTGTAACAACATATACAATTTCAATGAACACTTTATGGAGTGAATCGCTGTTGAATCATGCGTAATTATATAATGAAAATAGCTTTACAGAAAGTTAAGCTTCTATAGCTTCTGGAATTAAATAAAACTCAAATTTAAAAAAAACTTTTGGCTGATATTGTAAACAACCGTCATGCTGATTTCTATTGAAGGCAGTCGTCGGGGTATAAAGTTAAAAATATTTTTTTCTATATAAAGCTGCAAAGCTCATCTCCAATTCAGGAAGTTTCGTAGCATTAAAACATTGATGAGCACAAGAAGGTGCGGAAAGTGGAATTGGCGGTCGCTCAATACTTGACACCATCGAACTAGGACAGGGCCCAGGGGGGCGAACCAAGCAATAAGGTTACAGTTTTCGGCTTATACTTATAAAGAAAAATAATGGAAAAATAATGGTTTAGTTGTGACAACTGGTCTGCAGAAAACTGGAACTTAACGAAACACAAAAAAAGAATAGTTTTGCTTACGATTTTTTATGGACGCTATGCTTTTTTGGTATTAAATATATCCTAAATAATATAGCTCCGGGTAATTAAACAGTGTGCGAAAATAAAATAAAATATACGAAGGACACACAAAAAATAAATAATACGTAGGTATGTCTCGGTGCTTTTCTAAAGAAAATTCTCGCCTTCTTTTCATAAACCTAGAGATTTTCACCGAACGTTAATAAAATATTGCGTCCCATCGTAACTCAAGATACTCGCTATAAATCCCATTCTAACAATAAAGTACGGAAAGTTTCCTTTCTATAAATAAAATCGGAATAAACCAGCATTGTCATTCGTATGATATTTCATTTGCATGTAAATTATTCGGAGTGGCCGTTCATCACAGCGAGCTTTCTGGACTGGAAAAATATTATGGAAGAATCACACTCTTGGGCACAACTAAGAGGTTAAATTATCTATGGCACAGAATAAACGAAATTGAGGCTGTTGCTTTTTTGATTTTCCTCAGAAGCAAATAAGAGTTGTTAAAACTGCATTAAAGATATTCGCAGTGAATTTAAAATTGCAATTAGCATCCATGTAACAGTTAAAATAAAATTGTATTTATTAAAATTAAACATTAGGGAAATGCGTTGTGTGTGCGTGTGCCATAGATATCCGGCGTGTGCGCTAGTGGCGTTGTGTTGTAAAACAAGAACCACGTCGTAAACAATTATCCATACTATTAAAAATGTAACTAACTTACTAACTTAGATACAAGAAGCTACAATTCCAACAGCTGGAACATCCTTGACTGAAAGCCCGACTAAACTAACTGAATAAAACTTTTAAATAGGGGATTGAAGGTATTCGGCACTCCATTGCTTCTACTAAACTGTTGTTTAACTACTCTGTCGGCTACCAGTGTTTGTTAATTGTTAAACTGAACGAAAAAGTTAAATGGGCCGTGGTTTAGATTAAGTAACTGGGCATAGGTACTACGGTTAAGATTGAGTTCAGTTTTTAGCTTATTCAGAATGAAAAATTGGTGATGAATGGATACTTCTAGGCATTTGCACTTGCATGGTTGTTACACAACTCCTTAAGTATACTATTCTCCTGAATTCACCATTGAGAAAGAAAATACCTATGCTTTATTGGAAAACTTTCTACCTATGTATTTCACTTTGTGACTAATGTTACGTAAATTTTACATGAGGGGGTACCACTTGCCTAACGCTTGGCAGGGATGCGACGAGGCTACGGGCAATATTGCCCAAACGCATTAACTTTATCTATATGCGACGTTTTTCTGCCCTCAACATAATACTTAGAAAGTGTCTACTCTGTATTTTATAACCCATAAAATCTTTATTGAACCCTAGATAACACTGTGCAGTAAGGTAAACAGCTTGTGACATTTTGAATGATCCTCCTAAAAAGCTTTTAAAATCTGCTTTCGAAGAGTATGTGTTCGAATATGTCCAGGGTATATTTTTGATTAAAAATACCGATGCAAAAACGTCAACAAAAGTTCCGATAAAACAAAACCACGAAGTTTGACTTTATCTAAAACTGGCTGGGCCATCGGCAATTCTCGATCCCGTGGGATTAAAAGTATCCTATATCCTATTTCAGGTCATGGTCTATCCATGTGCCAAATTTCATCTAAATCCATTCAGCCGTTTTAGCGTGAAAGCGTAATAAACAAACAAACTCACTTTAGCATTTAAAATATTATAGTTAGGATTTCGCACTCGACCAAAATAGATCCAAAGACCTAAACATATTTGATGCTTCGTTGGTTATTCAGGGAACACGTGTTTCGCATATAAATCTTGAATGAGATAGAAAAATAGCAATGCTTTTGAAATAAATCCGGGCTGAGGTTTGTTGCAGCCGACCGAGCCATTATTTATGCCCTGTCCTTTACTGGAGAGTAACTTCAACCGTTCGCATTCCTCTCTTACTTTATTTCAACTGACTTTATGCCTTAATTCCTGATGTTACGACTATCAGCCGCAAAGTTTTGAATTAGAAAACTTTTGATTGGAATCGAGGGTTTCAACCTGTGAACTTCGAACGTTGGTATTTTGTCACAGTTACCTCGTATTTGTTGGAGTCGTACGAGTATTGTTAACTATTAGCTTGTAGGTAAGGTGGCTTGTTGTGCTATATAGAAAAAAACCACAGAACAGATATTATTATCTATTCCATGGTAAAAACCAACGGTATATCTATCCCAAGCTTTTCAGGGGGGGTCCCCTGTCAAGAATAATAAATGCCAACGTACAACTCACTTTGTCAGGTCTGTCGCTTCATTTTACAAGTTTAGTAGAAAACGATCGCTTTGTGTTTGACCTACCCGCCATGAGGACAAATTGAAATGTGATATTTTCAATTGGAGTGCACTCAAATTTATTGGAGTACTACCTATGGTATTGTTTACTGTCGTACGACAGACAGTCGGCTTTTATGAAACGAATTAAGTCCTCCACGTGACTATTTTGATACTTTCAAGTTTTCAGTTTTATCGAATTGATATCGTACCGTATCAACCTGACGTAAATTGATTGTTTGACGTTATGAAATTACCATTCTGCGAAGTCGCCCACGATTTATTGAAATTCTGTCACTGATCGTCATTGACTTACGCAATAAAAAATAAATGAATTTAGCAATAAATAGATTTGATTTGAGTACTTACATTGCCGTCAGTAATCTGATAAGTCACACCTTTAGGAAAGCAAAATAGTAATTGGTTATAATCTTACATTTAAGAATTTTAACACGCACTTTATAATTAAACATGAATTATGAGATTAGTTATGGAAACTTATCTGGTAGTTATGTACGCAACTTCTTCCGCATACCAAAGTGCGTCAACGGGACCTGAGAAATACAAATGACTGCCTATCGCTTCAGGCTATTTTTTTTTAGTATCGGTAAGATACTTTTGAATTTGCATAGTAACGGCATCCTTTCATAGCGTTTAAGCCGCTAAAAATAGACATCTCCAGTTGCAGAAATCGTTAAGTCCGACGTCAAGATATTTTTGAAAATTGCGTTGCCGTGGCATATTTTTAAACGTTGAAAAAAGACCTCTCCTATTGCACACCGCTGAAATCGTTTCTCGGCTGCTCTGATTCTCAGCAGGTAGCCCTTAAATGTCATTGCTTCATCTAGCGTAGAGCATCCAACCGGTATTTGTCGGTACCTACGCGGCCACGTCTTTCCCAAATGGCCGACTAATTGCCACTTCTGCTTGGCTAAATGGCCTATGTCAATAACTTTGTTTCTCTACCGGATCACCTTGTTCTAAAACGATCATATCGAGAAGCTCCGAGCATAGTCGTTTTATAGCCCGCTGAGAGACTTTTAATTTACGTAAGCAGCAGCCAAACCGTAAATTTCTACGTTTCGTCACTGTAAGTCATACATAACAAAAGCTGGTGTAACGGCATCATTGTTTCAGCTGAAAGATCTCCATTGCTGGCTCTTCCCCCAAGAATTGCCACAACGACCGGCCCTGCTTCCAGTGGATTTGCGTAACCTTGATTAGGTCATCTATCTACCCACACTGCGCCTACATGAATGCGGTTACTACTCGAGAACTTTCAGCACATCGGCTACCCGTTCTGAGAGCAATATGGCGCGCTAACCACTAAACTTTCGTAATTCTTCGGGCCATATGGACTTACTTACGGTACTGTAAGGAGTTCGGATGCGAGGCGCAACCTCGCGTGGTACAGGCTGGCTAGAGGGCAGCCCTGTGTTTCGAACGTTCCAACCATTCAGATTAAAATATGTTAGGAATGCATTTTGTTTTAGTTGAAGAGTCTAGCTTAGCTACCGAACAGTGCACGCGTCTCTTATAAATTAAATATTATAATAAACCCCCTTGGAACCCTCGCCGTCTTTGGATTTGCCACCTCACACACACCCTCACACCTAGATAACGCTCCCAAGCGTTACAGTGGTGGAGGCGCCGGGTAGCCTGCGAGATTTCAATATAAAACAGTAAAAGTTCATAAAATTAAAAAAATTGTGAGGGTGATCAAACGGCTGAAAGGTGCGCAAGAATAGTGAAGAAGACGCCACGGCGACGCGACGCCGGAATAAAGCTAAGTAGTGTTTGACTAATATTTTTTTAAAGTGCGAGATGGAACACTTTTCTGGCATAGATGGCAAATGCCTAGAACATTTTATAGATGAATTTAAAACCTTGGCCATCTACTACGAATGGCGAGAGAGCGATTGGGCGCTGATTATTAGTGCATATTTTGTGGGTCCCACGAAACATTTCCATAACTATACATACCACGAGGGTATGAGCTTCGAGTCGATGTGTGACGCGCTATGGGCAGAGTTCCCGTGCAAGTGCCACAGAGATTTTCATAAGGTGCAAGTAGAGGAGATTGCACAAGTATTGTCTGATGAAGGCGGACAGCAAAATGTGGCGAATGTAGATGTTCATGCTAATTTATTTTCTAGCGGAAGACAGGAGGTCCCACTAGATGTTGATGTTGATGTTGAGCAAAGCTGCCGGGAGTGCAGAGACGATGATGATGACGAGCGCAGCCTGGCGCACGATGAGGACGAGCCGATTGATGTGTTCGCGGATGAACACGAGGATGTTGAATCGGGTCAGTCCAGTCCATTTATTACTTTTTTCAGCAGTGTTTCAGATGTTCAGAATATGTACTTGACAGAGGAAAATGATGATCACGATGATGAAACTGATAATAATATCATCGCAGATCAAATTATTGAAAACCATTTTTGTAAACATTTTACCGTTTCAAAGGAGACTGACCATTTCTTGTTACCAACCGAGATAAAGGAGGTTGACCAAACGTCTCCAGACGAACTTTTTGAAACGAAAGTCGTTTTAGATATAGACGAAGATAAAAAAGCTTTAGATGAAGCTTTAGTTAGAATGGATGTGGAGTCATGTGTGGTCGGCGACCAAGAGAATGACTTTAGGATTGAAGTAGAAATTTTTATAGATAGAAATGTCAACAATCTTCAAACGGTCGAGACTAGAGGTGTTGATTTGCCCGTTATTGATTTTTGTAATAGAAAGAAATTAACTAGGTCCCCCTTAGAAGTAAATTTTCTATTTTTGTTTTCATCTTTTATATTTTATTGTGTTAATTTCACAGTATATCAAAATCGTGCTATAAACAATATCAAAAAAGCACAATTAAAACAAAAGGCTATTTACGATAAAAAGGCAAAGGTAAAGAACTTTGTGCCTAATCAGTTAGTTATGGTATATACACCAAGACGTATAACTGATAAGAGTATAAAATTGTGTAGATTATATAAGGGGCCTTATCAGGTAGTAAGACGCTTAGGTAATGTTAATTATGTAATTAGGAAATTTAACAATAGGAGGTTTAAAGACATAGTTCATGTTAATAGACTAAAACCTTTCCACTTTAGGTTGTAATGGTTTTATTTATTTTTATGTCACTCATTTATTTATTTTTTGTCATGTAGGTGTAAATATCACAGGACTTAGTGTAATAATTATGACATATTACTAATGCTGTTTCTTTTTTTTCTTTATCATTTCATATTGCGGGGAATGAATATCGGACGCGGCCGCCGGCCGGGTGCGAATGGGGCGTCACCTGCACGCCGCTTCGGAGCGGGTGTGGTGACACTTCCCACTTCGCCGCGAGGCTTGACGGAATGAACAAATGCCTTCGTCTTCAAAAATCTTCGTTAGGCTATTGTAGCATGAATGTATTCCAGAGAATTTAAGGGGTAAACCAACCAGGGTCTCTCATAGAAAGGGGGGGATGGCACTCTGTCCGAGTAGCTGTCGTGTTGTTACCAACTCCGTTTATAGGCGTAGCTCCTTCGCGGGGGGTATTTGATAAATACTCATGGTACAACTTTTGGTTGAGGACCCACAATTTGGTTTTTAATATGTTAATGGGGTATAGTGTGGTTTTTATATTTTTGTCTCTCTGGAGTGCGAGCATGAATTTAATTTAATTTATTGAAGGCATTCATCTGAACCTTTCATTCCCTTGGGCTCATTTGCGTCTGATGGTTTAAAAGTTTTAGATGTTGTTTTCATGTTTTTATAAACCCCTTCCGGGTAGATGTGAATTATCACATCGTGTTTCCTTCTTGAGGCTTCGTCATATCTTTTTCGCCAGTTTTGGTATGACGAGGTTTAAACATGACGACGTTTGCTATTATGGGTGCATTATGGCACATGTTAACTTTCAATTTAATTGGCACGCGTCGGGGTGTTTATCGTTCGTCCTGAGTTAAGCCTTCTTCTGCAAAAGAAAGACCTCACCCGTGTGTTTTTTCCTGGCGTTAGGTAATTTTTCTGATAGGCATAGGTAGGAAGGGCCTGATTGTTTGAACGTTATGAATAAAAGTCTTGTTTTTCAGACTACGCCAATCCTTTTATTCAAGGGTGGGCGTAGCTCATGTAAGGAGTTCGGATGCGAGGCGCAACCTCGCGTGGTACAGGCTGGCTAGAGGGCAGCCCTGTGTTTCGAACGTTCCAACAATTCAGATTAAAATATGTTAGGAATGCATTTTGTTTTAGTTGAAGAGTCTAGCTTAGCTACCGAACAGTGCACGCGTCTCTTATAAATTAAATATTATAATAAACCCCCTTGGAACCCTCGCCGTCTTTGGATTTGCCACCTCACACACACCCTCACACCTAGATAACGCTCCCAAGCGTTACAGTACATCATTGAATGTATGATGCTGACGCATGATAAAAGTGAATAAAATAATGTTATTATAACTTGTATTGATATATTTTCACGATTGCAACACTTTGCAAAAATTAGTGTTAACCCAGAACTCGTGTGAAGTGTTAGAGTGAACGTCAGTTAAGGAATGGGAAACTATTAAAGTTTTGTTTGAGTTCCATTGGCAAGCGCGTGTCCGCGAATATCTATGAGAGTGAATGAAGTGAATGAATTAACCCGAGGTTCTACGTGGGCAGATGTAAATTGGCCTTGAAAGACAAAGTACTCTTTCAATTCTACCATTCCTCAATGTGTAATTCTTGCATTTCCTAATATACAGGGTTACTGGTAACTCGACGTATTCCTTGCAGGACGTCATAGTAGGGTTAAAATGCAACAAATTAAGCCACCAAATGTTCTACCGAAATTCATTAGTTTTTGAATTAGTTAAGAGTTTTAGTTTTTTAATGAATAATCCCAGATTAAACCATTTGAAACCAATTTAAAAATGATTTACGGCGCGACTGTACTGAAATTTAAGTTATTATCATAGTTGACGCCGTAGCAGACCTTTGTTAATAATTAAAAGTTCCATAATGCCTAAAACTTTGGCAAATATCACTAACAAAACATTTAATTTTTTGTAATTTTCAGCTCTAAAACTCTTAACTAATTCAAAAACTACTGAATTTCGGTAGAACATTTGGTGGCTTAATTTGTTGCATTTTAACCCTACTATGACGTCCTGCAAGGAATACGTCGAGTTACCAGTAACCCTGTATATCTAAATGATTATTTCATTATGAAGTAGATACTGTAGAGATTATGGCCTATTTGGTGTCCTAACTACTTAATAACACGCTTAGTGGCCCTAAGACGGGAAAAGAAATAAATATCAGACGGACATTATACAATAAACATTAAATTCGCATAAATGTAATGTAGTGAAAGGCCTTAAGTAATTTACATAAACTGGATTCAGAACAAAAATTCGATGTTTTGTTATGCCATTACTTACAGGCTGCGAATATTCGAGGTATCGCTCTGATCTGGCTGGCAACGTACTTCGTCAATATTCACTCACGATGTATGTCAGCGCACACGAATGACTCGATGCGCTTTGGCGCAATAGCTCTCCACAAATATTCGTGTGAATATGTACCCATAGCATTGGAGAACGGAACTCTTTAATGGATTGCAGAAAGTTTACCCCGCAACCGGCCAGCCACAACTTAATAAGAAAAAGATATATGACAATGAAAACACACACACATTATTGTTAAGTTAACCCGTTTTCCCAGAGGCAATGGGATGAGCCGCTCTGCAGGTTGGTACGGAATAATCTTATTAATACGTCCACCAATTCTGCAGAGCGTGCCCGCCTGCTGGCTGTGGGTGAATGGGAGTCGGGCCTCTGGCTTCAGGCACTACCGTCACCCAACATAGGCACTATGCTGAGTGACACCACCTTCCGGCTCGCTACTTGTCTGCGTCTGGGCGCTCCTTGCGTGGCTCCGCATCGCTGCCAGTGCGGTGAAGGTGTCGACTGCCTCGGTCACCATGGCCTTTCCTGCAGCAAGAGCGCTGGTCGGTTGGCACGGCACGCAAGCATTAATGACATCATCCGTCGGGCTCTTGTCACCGCCGGGGTGCCAGCTGTTTTAGAACCCAATGGCTTGGCACGTGACGATGGGAAGAGACCAGACGGAATGACCATAATGCCTTGGAAGTTGGGTAGGCCTTTGGTGTGGGATGCAACCTGTGTCGACACCCTCGCGCTATCCCATCTTCCTAGCACGGCGGGCTGTGCTGGGGCGGCTGCTGCAGGTGCAGAAAATCTCAAACGGTGCAAATATAACAACCTCATTGGTAGCTATATCTTTGAGCCGTTTGGGGTTGAAACACTAGGGCCGTGGGGTCCGACTGCTCATCGAGTATTTCGGGACATCGCCAAGCGGTTGGTCGACTCTTCATGTGACCAGAGGGCTGGACAATTTCTAGGTCAAAGAATCAGCATTGCCATCCAACGTGGCAATGCTGCCAGCCTTTTGGGCACTTTTCCCGCTGACAGCGATGCGGAAGAATTTTTTGACGCCCTATGAGCCCTTCCTTTATATATAATGTTTTCCTTTGGTATAGTTAGTTAGTTCTTTAGTTAATTTAGTACTTATAATAAAATATATTAAAAAAATAATAAACATTATTGTTAAAACATTATTATTATTTTTATTTTTTTGTACCCGTATTGTGTTTCACGAACTGTGTCCATATAAATGTTATTCTTTCTTTCTTTTTAAAATAATAAAATTTTTGAACAATGATATCTTCTTTTTTAAATTTAACTTTGAATTGTTTGGACATCGAATAAATCATTCCTATTCTGTATGCAGTAGAAAATCTTTTACAATCGGAAATAAATATAAATCTTCACTACAAAATGGCAAATTCTATTCGTATTTCTACAGGAAGAAATTGAATAGTCGCTAGCAGTTGCATCGAAGAATCAAATTCTCGAACACCTTGAGAATGACTATACTACGCAACATTTACGTTTAGTAATTTTATATTGTAAATATTTTCTTATAATTCATTACCTTTGCAATATTCTGAAACTATTTTTTGCCTGTCTGTGTATTACGTTAATAAAATGAGAGGCTGCAGTATAAATATATTATAATTTCGGGGTGCTACTGTAATTCTCTCAATTATAGTGAAAGGTCGTCTACCTAATAATATGTGCTCGCAGGTCGAATTTCACATTTGAGATGCGAGAAAGGACGCTACGTAACTTAATTTAGAATGTATTCGAATAAATGGTTTATATTAAATGGTATGCTGCATACGAATCGATAATAAAAAAAAGCACTGAAGTAACTATTAGAGGTCGAAGTCAAATAATTTATTTCAAGTAAGCACATTAAAGGCACTTTTGAACGTCAAATACATAGAAATAGAAGTTGCCCCTTAAAAATTGTAGTTATCGTACCTACGCCGTTACTCTTTAAAAAAATGTTTTACAATATTCGGTGTACATCTTCTTATATATGTATAAAAGGAGAAACTGACTGACTGACTGACTGACTGTTGATATATCAACACACAGCCCAAACCGCTGGTCCTAGAGACATGAAACTTGGAGGGTGTGTTCTTTGTGTAGAGTAAGTATCCACTAAGAAAGGATTTTTGGGAATTCCACCCCTAAAGGGGAAAATAGGGGATGGAAGTTTGTATGAAAGTCCGTCAGTTTTGAAGTTAGGATCTTCAAATTTTGATTTTAGACTGACGATTGAAAATTAATCAATACGTATCTCAACGTTTTTGATAATTCTACCCCCGAAAGGTTAAAACGGGGATAAAGTTGAAAATCCTTAATTTTCGAAGAAAAATCACTACTATCTAACGCAACGGTGTTTTTAGAATTTCAACCCTTAAGGGGGTGAAAAGGGGGATGAAATTTTGTTTTTAATTAAAATTCTTTATTTTTTAATTTAAAATCACTAATATTTCGGCTTATGGTTGGAAACTACCTAAATATTTGTTTTTGTGTTTGTGTTTCAAAGCATGCATCAAAAGATCTTTCTTATGGCCTTCAATTAAAGTTCTAAAACTTACTCGAAACATGAGAGTACATCTCAGAGGTGAAGTTTCTGCCGGCAGATTTGCAGATCTTCTTCTTCAAATCGGAAACGGAAACTTTCCACAAATAGATGGGTTGATACAAATACCATACGAATTATGTACTGTGGTATCAACAGTTGAGGGACTTGTAGATAAAATTTATCCTGATATTAAAAATATTAAAGGCAAACCGATGGAGTGGTTATGCGAGAGAGCCATTTTGACTCCCAAAAACGACCAAGCCGCTGCGATCAACGAAATGTTGATAAATACATTCGAAGGCGAAGAAATGATTTACAATTCTGTTGACACCATGGTCGATATGGACGAGTCGGTTAATTATCCTGTAGAATTTTTAAACTCTCTTAACCGGGTCTTCCGTGTCACAGACTTATATTGCGTGTAGGTGCTCCTGTCATGTTACTTCGAAATTTACATCCTCCAAAATTGTGCAATGGAACTAGACTCCAAGTAACAGCTCTCCGCCGCAATGTTATTGAGGCGAAAATACTAACTGGATCTGCCAGAGGAGAAACAGTATTCGTGCCGCGTATACCATTGATACCAAATGACCTTCCGTTTGAATTTAAAAGATTGCAGTTCCCAATCAAGGTTTGTTTCGCGATGACTATTAATAAGTCACAGGGACAAACTCTAAAATTTGCTGGAGTTGATTTGCGGCAAGACTGTTTCTCCCACGGCCAATTTTATGTGGCTTGCTCACGTGTTAGCTCTCCAACTAGCCTGGTTGTTTTAGTGCCCGCTTCCGAATTAGTGAAAAACATCGTATATAGAGAAATACTGTGTAGGATTTAGATAGATACCGGTCCTTTACAGCAGGTATTTCTTTACAGTATTCCTCAAATATCACACGTAGTAGAGGACAATTAGCCATGAAGAAAGGTCTATTGTTATTGTTATAATACCTAATTCATAATTATCTAGAAAAAAAGAATTTATACTCTACGCAGACGACGTAAAATAAAATAGTAACGAAGTCAAATATTACATTGAATATTCGAGTCTGATGTTGAATATATAGTTTTTAGAATTTTTGGTCTGTTTGTTTGTATGTATGTTCCGGCTTGCACAAACACGGATGAGCGGATTTAGATGATATTTGGCACACAGATAGTTTATAACCTGGATTAACCTATAGGTTATTTTTTAATCCCGTTTGTACGTTCCCGTCGGATATTTTTCGACATCCACGAGGGCGAAGCCGCGGGCAAAAGCTAGTCAATTATATAATTACATATGAAGACGATGCACCGAGAATACAGGGTTAATCTAGTTTTATTCGATTGGAAACTATTTTACTCAGAAATGTGTTTAATTTTCTTGAAAAAGAAGGCAGAAAAGGCCTTTTCACTTATTTAAATAAGAAAGATAGGTTAAACTTTTGCACTGCAGATCATACTGCAAATGTGAAAAATCTATTCCATAATCCCAACTAATATTATAAATGCGAAAGTGAGTTTATTTGTTTGTTACGCTTTTGCTCTAAAATTTGGCACATGGGTAGACCATGACCTGGAATAGGACATAGGATACATTTTATCCCGATATGCTCACGGGATTGGAACTTACGCGGCTGAAACCGCGGGGTGCAGCTAGTTATGTATAAATAAGAAATAAATTAATGCTGTTCGTTGGTATTTATGAGAACGGCTGGACCAATTTTTTTTTTAATGTTCTGATTTGGGTTTTTATGGAAAGAAAAATTTGAAAAGTAGCCCGGAAAATAAAGAGAAAATTCGGGAAACACAAAGTGTTTTTTTCTATGGGAGTTATTGGACAGGACAATGTCGGTCGGGTCAGCTAGTGTAACTATATTTTCACGATGAAAAGTAATATCGAAAGACTAATAAGAACAGACAAAAGAAAGAAAAAGAGAGATAAACAGATGGTGAAGACAGGATTGAGAGCAACAGAAGCAATTGGATGTGGTAAACGTTGCACTCAATCAAACCAGAGACCGTAGCAAATGGATCTATTCAGAATTAGAAGTTACGATCCGCAGGGACCGAAAGGCTAAGGGACCGAAGGAGGTCTTTAAATTCATGCATTTTTTGGTCTTCTTTGAGATATTTACGGTAAAAGGTGGCAACTTTGCACCACAATAGTAGCACTATTGTGGTGCAAAGTTGCCACCTTTTAAACTAGCGATAGACGCAATTCCAGTAATTAAAGTTAGCAGTTACATGTGATGAATGGTTAATCACCTCAAATTGGGACTGCTGTTGAATCATCTATCCAAAATAATAGTTTTGTTCGAGTTGGTCATTATTCTGAACCAGCTTTTTTTTTTTTTTTGAGGTTGGGAAATCATCCAATGACTTCTCCCGCTCTGGGCGGAGCGGAAGGGCGTGTCAGACTTTTACTGACTAAAACCCACCCGTGTTCCTTCATTTGCCTGTTGTCAAGGTCCCGGTATCCCTTTCGGACTTTCCCGCAACCCTGGCAGGCATCGGTCCTACCGGACCCCGTCAATTGTGCTGACATCTCTTTGAGGCGCGCGTGGAACACGACGCGCCATCGACTCGGGCCTGGTCCTTATCGGACGGCGGGCTGCCCGTTGCTCGCCGTCCGCAAGCCCGCGCCTATGGTGGCCGGGAATCCGCCTGGGATTCCTGACGCCCAGGGCGTCTCCAACGGCGGCGGTAAGGGGCGTGAGGGCGCAAACTTTGCCTTTCCCTCACGCGTTCCGCCTCCTCCTTCGCGAGCATTACTGCTTCGCAGAAGGAGGTGACGGCTTTCCATGCCCTCTCGCTCCGTACCATGGCCTGGACCAGGGCCGGACGCGAGAGGTCATTGCCGCCAATCGCCTCCGCGAGGACACGGCGGTGCTCCGCCCAAGCAGGGCATACCTCCACCGTATGCTCCACCGTGTCCTCCGGGCGATCCTCACAGTGGTGACACCCGGGCGTTTCCTCCCGCCTAATCCTACACAGGAACCTCCCGAAGCTGCCATGTCCGGCGAGGACCTGTGTCAGGCGGAAGGTGAGGACGCCGTGGCGCCTCTCTAGCCGCTCCTCAAAGAGGGGACTTATCGCTGCTATTGTGGCGTGCCCAATTCTGAACCACCTAGATTCAATGTCCTGCTGAAATGTCCAAATCACTCGGTGAGAAAGTACTGCAGCTTTGGAAAATTATTAAGCCCTTTGTGAGAGACGGGGGCCAGCAGCCAATAATAAAGTACGGAGAATTAAAGTACTGACAAAGCAAAAATTCTAAATTATGGATTGATGTAATAATTTATTCCACCGGTTTTAAGTGGAAAATATTTCTGAGGATTATTTTTTTTCCACTGTTGTAAAGCATAGTTTTATTTGTTCGTGTTAGTGTCGAAAGAAAGTTGATGTTCGATTTGAATGCCAGACAGTTGTCTGTGGTTTCCTCATGGGAAATTATTTTAAGATGGCTCTGGGAAGGAGGAGACGATTGGTTGCCTTCTTAGCCCATCTGGTAAACGATTTTTTTTTTAATATTGATTTTTTTAAACTTGCAATCCGCCCCTTTGTCTCACGGTTTTTACAACTTGTCAAAACATGAATATTTCTTTATTATATCTACCCAAGTTACCCTACACAGAATGCTTCCGTAATTTTCTAAATGATGTTGAAAACCGCATCAAATCCGTTGGCGGTCACACAGACAGACACGAAAAAGCAACTTTAATTTATAAAATGTATTTCGTCGGTACGACGACAGATGCACAGCACAAGTCTACTTTCATAGCTTGAAGCTACCTTTAAAGAAAATGTAGTGACCTAGTTAAGCCCTGGATTAAGCAAGCGTAAAATTAATTAACTAGGACATGTAATAGTTTAGGAGCTGCCCTACAATTTCAGATAAAGAAAACTTTTTCTAGAATTTTAGATGTAAGTATCTAAAGCACGTTGTATGACGTCTATTTTATCGTAAAACCCTTAATAAGTATTTGGTATTTTTGAAACCGGACTATGTACGTGTTAGTCACTGCTAATTGTACAAATGTTCGAAAATAATTTGATGTAAGTACCTAGTTACCTACTAATATTATAGTGTTAGAGTTGTAAGTAAGTCTAAGTACCTAAGTTCTATCTAAAATTATCTATTGTAATAGTATTTGGTTACAATAAACAAAGAAAATTATTTTAATTCAATCCACCTGATTCACAGACACAGGTGTTAAATCACTGGCTAAGTGCGAACAGAATTGACCCACTATCCTTTCCATTTCTTTTAACCTATCATGCTTCGACTAATGAGGCTCAGTTAACTCCAATATATAAAAGTACTCTGTGGTTAACTCTATCGTTATGCGACCTCCGTGAGTCCAACTTGCATCCGCATGCATACTGTGGCGGCATCTACATCGCCACATGCGAACTACGCATCGCATGGACGAATACGACGACGCGAAGTCCTGCATCGCTTAAGCAGAGTTTGCCGCGCATATATCATCATATAACCTCCCGATATCAATCGTCGGGTAGTTGCCCACACGACACCCGTCTGGTCGGAGGATCCTCCCTTTTCTATAGAGGATGAGTGAACTTTACACCCTGTTCCTCATAATTCTATCCTACTGGTGACCCCAAGTATGAACGTTAGCAGTTTAGCACAGCCTTCGTGCAACTTCAGCGTGACGTCATCATCATTAGGTACTCTCGAAAACATTCGTGCAGCGAGGCACACAGAACATTGTAAGTGGTGTAGCGTGTTCTTGGACCATTGTCCAATAGCTCGTGTGCAACTTGCCTTTAAATAATTGGTTGTATACCTAGGCCAAACTGTATCCTAACTGTAACAATAATTTCTCGCCGGGATAACTGCGACCATCACAACTGTCATGATGTAAACAGGTTGTTAATTGTGCACATAAATTGTCGGCTAACATTAAACGAAGTTCCAGCATCATTTAAGATAACAATTCTTGTTAACTTTCAGTTTTGATAGATGAACTTCATGTCATGCCCGCCGTTATGCGACTATAGGGCAAATGATTTGTTTATTTATTTAAGTCTACCTTACAACTATAATTACTGTAGTGGGATTCTGTAAAAATCTCTCCGTGGAAACTTTCACAGATGATGTATTTCTGTTGCCGCTATAACAATAAATACTAAAAACCAGAATAAAATAAATATTTAAGGGACTCCCATACAACCCTTTTTTTTTTTTTTTTTTTGTGGGTGGGAAATCATCCAATGACTTCTCCCGCTCTGGGCGGAGCGGAAGGGCGTGTCAGACTTTTACTAACTAAAACCCACCCGTGTTCCTTCATTTGCCTGTTGCCAAGGTCCCGGTATCCCTTTCGGACTTTCCCGCAACCCTGGCAGGCATCGGTCCTAGCGGACCCCGTCATTTTTGCTGACATCTCTTTGAGGCGCGCGTGGAACACGACGCGCCATCGACCCGGGCCTGGTCCTTATCGGACGGCGAGCTGCCCGTTGCTCGCCGTCCGCAAGCCCGCGCCTATGGTGGCCGGAAATCCGCCTGGGATTCCCGACGCCCAGGGCGTCTCCAACGGCGGCGGTTAGGGGCGTGAGGGCGCAAACTTTGCCTTTCCCTCACGCGTTCCGCCTCCTCCTTCGCGAGCATTACTGCTTCGCAGAAGGAGGTGACGGCTTCCCATGCCCTCTCGCTCCGTACCATGGCCTGAACCAGGGCCGGACGCGAGAGGTCACCGCCGCCAATCGCCTCCGCGAGGACACGGCGGTGCTCCGCCCAAGCAGGGCACACCTCAACCGTATGCTCCACCGTGTCCTCCGGGCGATCCACACAGTGGTGACACCCGGGCGTTTCCTCCCGCCTAATCCTACACAGGTACCTCCCGAAGCTGCCATGTCCGGTGAGGACCTGTGTCAGGCGGAAGGTGAGGACGCCGTGGCGCCTCTCTATCCACTCCTCAAAGAGGGGACTTATCGCCGCTATTGAGGCGTGCCCAGCACTGGGTTGCGACAATCGCACTCTCCATGCCGCCATGAGATCTTGCCGGAGCTCTGTCCGCTGTGCCGCGATTTCTCGCGGCAGCGGAGTTACACCCCGGCGCTTCACCTCCTCGCGCCACTCCCAGATGTGCGCGAGGTCCCATACAACCCTGTCGTGGTGAAAAGGAAGGACACTGCTTATTTGAGAAATCATAATCCTTTGATCTATTTAACCTTAATAAAAATTGGCCCCATTACTTATATTTATGTAAATAAATGTTAAAGATCGTACCTTTCAAAGGTGATTTTAAAAATTTTATCCGACGATTAAAAAAGGAGGAGGTTCTCAAGTCGACACACATATATATATAAATATATATTTTTTTATGTACTCGTATGCCCATATCTTTTTATTAAGTGGTCCGATTTGACAAAATATAAAAAAATTGAAAACTAAAATCCAGCTCTAAGGGTAGAAAAACTAGGGTTGATTGATTTTTCACCTGCTGAATTTTCAACTATGAACTGATTCTGTTGAAATTTCGCACACATACATAGTTCTGATGACACAACTACTCATCATCAACTCCAGGCCTTTAACCTGGAGTTGATCTGATGATGGAGACGGAAGACATTCGCGCGAGCTCCTCGGCGGCTTCTAGCAGCTACATCGTGTTTGAGCTTTAAAAATTATGTAGGTAGTAGATTTTAGTTGCAACAATAAATGTAAAACAGTGTAACTAAAAAATAAAAAATATAAAACATTTGTACAAAAAATTAAACCGACGAAAAATGATAACTGAAAAGCGAAAAATAATAAAATAAACCTTTTAGTGTAACTAAGCTCCTAAACTAATTTAAGTAACAAATTTTGAGGCGGCGCCAAACAAACAAACAAACACACAAATTAATTACATAATAATAGCGTGTATTTGGCGCCACCTCAAAATTTGTTACTTTAAATTAGTTTAAGAGTTTTAAAGTTTAATTTTTTGTATAACAGTTTTTTTAGCAGAAAGTACGAAATATACGGATGAAGTCGCGGGCAAAATGCTAGTTCAAATATAAAGGAACACCCAAATATTTCAAGTGAACACATCAATTTTGACATAGTTCGAGATACGAATTGCACGGGTTACAGGTGTTTTGGCGATTCGATGTATGATAAATCGATGGTTTACCTTTACGTGGTTGGTGTGGTCTTTCAAAACTTCCGTAGTCTACTACTTGTTTCTTATAAACAAAACAAACAATCGAGTCAATTACAGCCCGAGTTTCAGTTTAAGTTTGGTTACGGAAAGTGATGGTTTTGATATCTAGAAATTCATATGGATCGCGTGAGTTGAGCTCGTTTTAAAACCTAGTAGTAGTTCATAAACAGGTTAAGATAAAATACCCAAAACTTTTTCTTTACAGGTTATCGTATTTTTGGTTATTTTTGCAATGGATTTTGCCATTCAAAGTTTTCCTATAGAGAGTGGATTTTCGGTGAAATATAAATATAATCCCATTTCTCCTAAAGAGGAACTTAGACCGAGAAAATTCGGCACATTGTTTGCAAAAATTCCACAAGAATTTAAAGAGCAAGAGAATATCAGGCGAGATG
This sequence comes from Lithophane leautieri, assembly GCA_949152455.1. Lineage (NCBI taxonomy): Eukaryota > Metazoa > Arthropoda > Insecta > Lepidoptera > Noctuidae > Lithophane > Lithophane leautieri. Next base: position 13,074,243 of record OX424458.1, on the reverse strand, counting down.
AAGTTCTCAACACAGTTTTGCTTCCTGAGAAGCCGGAAGTGCCAACAGGATATTCTAATCAAGTGGCTAAAATATTATTTCCTACTGAATATGTTTATAATAGCAATAGTATTAATATTAAGAGATCGTTGGCAAACCACTGGACCCGTTTGAGTTATTTGAACCTGCCCATAGTCAAGCAGCCCTATGACGATTACAAGGTGTTAGTTGCGACCGCGCCACCGAATGTGCACCTTGGTGGTGACAATAAGCAGACATATATATATGTTGTATTCCCTAAAGATGTATCCAACGACACAGGTGTTTACAATGTACCTGTAGTATACTTTGTTAGTGGACACACTGGAAAAAATAATCCCATAAGGAAGGAGTCCGTAGTAGATCCGATACTGATTGTCGACAGCAACCGAACCGTTACTGGAATAAAGAGTAAAGAAGTTGAAAAGTTCGTCAAATTTAAAAATAGGTTGTCAAACCGCTCTATCTAGTTCCTAACACCTTAAAGATTAGATGTAAGTTTTAAATGTATATTTTTAATACCGTAATGTGATTTTTTAACACCAATAATTAAGTATGTTAATAATTATGTACAAGGGAAAATGATCAAAGGGCATCAAAAAAATTACAAGTATCAATCAGCTTACCGGCGTTCCTGTCCTCTGTCCACAGCACTGAAAAGTTGACCAGGAATTTTTTTGCCTACTAGCTGGGTGACTATGAAGTGCCGTGCTTGACCGATACGGAGAACGTCTGGAAAGCGGCTTTCCCGGGTACAGATCGGCCCGTGAACTCATTTTCCCAGAGGCAGTGGGATGAGCCGCTCCGCAGGTTGGTACGGAATTATCTTATTAATACGTCCACCAATACTGCTGAGCGTGCCCGCCTGCTGGCTATGGGTGAATGGGAGTCGGGTTTCTGGCTTCAGGCACTACCGTCACCCAACATAGGTACGATGCTGGGTGACACCACCTTCCGGCTCGTTATTTGTCTGCGTCTGGGCGCTCCTTGGGTGGCTCCGCATCGCTGCTAATGCGGTGAAGGTGTCGACTACCTCGGTCACCATGGCCTATCCCGCAGTAGAAGCGCAGGCCGGATAGTACGGCACGCCAGCATCAATGACATCACCCGTCGTGCTCTTGTCACCACCGGGGTGCCAGCTGTTTTGGAATCCAATGGCTTGGCACACGACAATGGGAAGAGACCAGACGGAATGACCATAATGCATTGGAAGGTAGGTAGGCCTTTGGTGTGGGATGCAACGTGTGTTGGCACCATAGGTACCAACACCCTTGCGCCATCCCATCTTCCTAGTACGGCGGGCTGTGTTGGACCTGCTGAAAACCTCAAACGGCGAAAATACTCCAATCTTATCGGGACGTATTATAATCGAACCGTTTGGGGTTGAAACCCTAGGGACATGGGGTCCAAGTGCCAACTTGGTTTTCAAGATATCGCCAAGCGGTTGGTCGACTCTTCACGTGACCAGAGGGCTGGCCTATTTTTTGGCCAAAGAATCAGCATTGCTATACAACGTGGCAATGCTGCTACACTTTTGGGCACTTTTCCAGTTGACAGCGATGCAGACGAATTTTTTGATGCCCTTTGATCATTTTCCCCTGTACATACATAATTATTATTATTAAGTAGATATTATAAGTCAGTAAGTAGTTGTATTTATATTATTAATGTTAATTTAGTTCCTTGAATGAGATCCTTTATATAGGTCGGCGTTAGTTTCATTTCGATATTTTCACCGAAGTTAAAGAAACTAACCGAACTACACTTGAGAGCAAATAAATCGAGCCACTTCCTTTTTTTCACGCATTATGGTTATTATTTTTAGTATTATGGAACGCATCGTTTCGAAAGATATATCGCCTAAAAGGTTATTTAATAGCCTTTACAATGAGGGTAGTAAGTTGTCAAATTTACATTTTTAATTAAAGTTCAAAGGGTAGAATAAAATTATCGCATTTAATTTGCTTATGACATTTTGATTGTACTCCATTAAAAAAAGGTCATATTGGGGGTTTTTGTAAATTATACCCATATTGACGTGTTATTGTTTCGTTTTTAATTGTTTTTCTGGACCGTTCTAAGCCTACTAAATTTTCTATCAACATTACCATTTTTCTTTCAGAGCCAATAATTTATCATTCAATAAGGTTATTATTCAATAATTTACCCTCATTGTAGAGGTTATTCTATAAACTTTTAGGCGATATATAGTTCGAATTGATACGTTCCATATTACCAAAAATATTGTTCATTAAACGTGAAAAAGGAAGTGGCTCGATTTATTTGCTCCCAAGTGTACTCTGTAAAAATCTCACCGTGAAAGCTTAGGTGAAGTGAGTGTGAAGTGAACTGTCAACTGGGATCACCAATAAGTTCCGTTGGGGTTCGTTTAAAAAATGACTGTTGCGGAAGTTGGGTAGACAATTACTAGCAATTAAGATTAAAAATATCAATTAAGAAATAAAACGTAAAAGAAACTTTATTTAAGTAATAAACAAATATTATGTAATGAACAAAAATAACAAAGTAAGTCATTGTTATTGTTAGTATGAAAAAAGTTTTTTTTTACTTTTCATTATCTGTCTGAAGTCTGGAGTAAACCTGATGCAAGCTAAAACTATTTTTTTTTATTTTAATGTTTTTAGATTATTTTAATTATAAATTCTACTGTTTGCTTAAGGTCCGCACAATATTGGTCGGTCCGTAACCGGGCCGCGGTCCGCCATTTGGTTACTCCTGAGTTATGTATGATGTACACACACGGCTACACATCAAGCTATACATTTCCAGTTTATGCTGATCTCGCATTATATAGGATTTCCGTACAATGCGAGGCCAGCTTATATTGAAAATGTATATCTGATGTGTCTCTATACCTAGTCAGGGTATAGTGAGTGCATTTAATGAGACCTCCTCAATGCCTGTGGTATTTTTATTTCGAGACTAGTAGTTTGGTGCCGCAACTTGGAATGCAGTTAATAAATAGTAATTTGAGATGTGCCACCACTGCCACCAGGCAGCGTGGCGATATTTGTAGGTACTATGATACAACCATCTTGTATTGTAAATCGTCGCCTACTAATAATTATTGTGATCAGGGCACAGACATATAAGCAAGCAGCCCAAATTGTAGCCCGTCTTTCATGGAAAATAAATTTAAAGTCAATACGAAGCCAATACTACCTTAGCTTAAATTCTCTTTTAATCTCGCTCGCATCATACTGCTCGCGGACTGAGTGAAAGCGAGACGGAGAGGGGTTCTGGCGGGTCCAAGGCGCCAATAGTTTAGGTAATTGCTATTTTATGGCGAAAATAAAGGTAGGTAATAAAAAAAAAACTTAAAACATTGTCGCTGCTTTAAAGTTAGTTCAGTTATTAAACAAAGTTAGGTACATGATTTAATTTGAAGTATTTTTTAAATACCAGAGCGGTTTATTGTTCGGTTTGGAGGTAACTTTGTTTTTTTAATTAATGAGAATGTTTAGTGGAATCGTATTTTCGCCAAAAATACACTTAACTTTAATATAATATTTATTTCAAAATGAATGCTGCTCTATTTTCGATATAACGGAGGATCATGCTAAGCAATTTGAGGTATTATAAACCTTTAAGTTAATTGTTCTATTCCAAAGCTCACAAGTACCAAGCTATGATTAAGTTGAATAGTTTTGTTTGAAATCACAGGACAGCTGAGGCATTCAGCCGACGAAATGTCAATAACTTAACAAAGATATCGGTCAGTGGCAAACTTAATCTAACTTAAACAAGAAAGTTAAATTGTCATTCAAGGTGTCAATGTGAAGTTGGATACTAAAACGAGTTGAAGTTGGCCCAGCTCCAGCTGTGGGAAATGTGTCAGGCGCTATTTTGTGAAGGTTGAAATTAATAACACAGTGGTTGTTTTTGCAAATGAATTTTAAAACATTAGTATTCGTAGCAACCTTGAATAACCTTTACCCGGTATTTACGAAAGGTAGGCTTTTCATTAAACGCCCGACATCTAATTAAATAGCTGAAGGACATCTAACCAAGTCATTGAGCGCAACGTTTTAACCAGATGGCTGAATTTCGTGTAATCATTTAGTTTAAACTGGGTGAAATAGGTTAGGTTAGGTTAGAAGTTTAGAACTATGACCAACCGCGCGCCAGCCAAGCGAGTGGTGCCGCGGCAGCGGGCGGCGAGCGCTATTTCCAAGTTGATCGCAGAATTTTTTTTCACCATTTGAATCACTTGGCTGAGTCTTGGTCAGTCATCTTCAAAGGGCTGACTTTCAATACGCCAAGTTGTTAAACGTTGAATGAGTCTAGTTCAATTAATTGTCGGCCTAGGCATCCAGTCAGATGCGTTTAATGAACGACCTATTTAACCAGATGGCTGCGACAATATGCACGCAACATAGAAACAAAATAATATTTAATAATGTCTACACAGATATTTTAACACACAATGGAAATAATCTTGCTTAGATTATTTTTCGAGTTCCTACAAAACCGTAACGAGTCCCTCTAATTGCTACAACAATTTATTTTTGGTAATAATCGTTTCGAGCCGTTTGGGGTTGAGACCCTCGGGCTGTGGGGTCCGAGTTCTCATGGTCTCTGGACACGGCTGGTTGACACTTCCCGTGACCCAATGACTAGCTTTTACCTTGGCCAGAGGCTAAGAATTGCCATACAACGTGGCAGTGCCGTTAGTCTCTTGAGTACATTACCAGTCGACAGTAATGCGGATGAATTTTTCGACGTCATGTTTTACTATGTGAATTTTGTTATTTTTATTAATTAACTAGCTGTGCCCCACGGTTTCACCCGCGTAGGTCTCGATCCCGTGGGAATATAGGGATAAAACGTATCCTATGTCCTATTCCAGGTCATGGTCTACTCGTGTGCCCATCCTATCCTCTCTAGAGTAGGGAACGTCCGTCGGGGCGGCGAGGCACGGCGCCGGCGTCGAAGGATTCGCGTATTGCATTTCGTGATGACTTCGAAATTAAATGTCCGATTCGAATTAATTAAAAAGTATTTTTCTGCTACATAAATACCCTTGATGTTAAAATTATTTATTTGAATAAGAATTATGTTATATGTTGATAAAACTCCTTCGCAAATAATGCATTAATTTCTAACAAATTTGATTATCATAAAAAAAGGTTATAGTGAGTCAATCTTAAAAGTTAGACACATGCTGTCGCGGACTTTTTTTAGAACGTTTAAAGAGAAACAATTCCATCATACATAATATTTGCGTAACTTAAACCGTTTACGCAGCGCACGCAACGGAAGCTGCTCAGCTCTCAAAAAGGAATAATTTTTCCCGTTTTTGCAACATTTTTCATTTATGCACTGCTCCTTTTGGTCGTAGCGTGATGTTATATAGCCATAAAGTTAAATAACCTTCCTCAATAAATGGACTAACCAATACAAAAATAATTTTTCAATTCCAACCAGTAGTTCCTGAGATTAGTGCGTTCAAACAAAAAAAACTCTTCAGCTTTATAATATTAGTATAGATTTTAGAAATAATAGTTAAAAATTAAAGTTACATACATATATGCCGATCACGCTCATGACATACACGCTGGACTTACGTATCTAGGTACCTACTGTACACTTTAATTCTATTAATGGAAATCGGATTTGAGCAAATTACTTTCGGGACGCACCTGGGAACGAAGCTAAGTTCGTTTAGCTGCGCTCATGTAGCTAGCTACCGTGAGTTTGCAACTTCGATTCACACCATATGAGCCAAAGTATGAAATGACGCGAGGAAGGATTTGAGTTTTTGCAAAAAGTTTGGCCAAAAGATCTACCTAGGATTGGTACCTACTATAAGTATCTTATAAGACCCTCAAGCGGCGCAAATACTGAAACCTTATCGGCAACTACAGTTTTGGGCCGTTTGGGGTCGAAACGCTCGGGTCATGGGGCCTGAGTGCGCGTCTTCTTTTTAAGGAAATTTCTGACTGGTCGATACTTCACGCGACCAGAGGGCTGGCTTGAACTTTGCCCAAAGAATTAGCATTGCCAATCAACGTGGCAATGCTGCCAGTCTTCTGGGCACATTTCCGGATGACAGCGATGCGGACGAGTGCTTCGACGCCTAAGTTAGTTAGTTAGTCCTTTTAGTTTTAGTTTTTTAGTTTTAGTATAATAAGTTAACCAATGTAAATGTATTTATCTAATCTGAAATAAATAATTAGCCATGTCGAATAAATGTTAGTGTCTGTAGATATTTATTGAGCCACATTCAACATGCAAGGCGTGAATGGCACATAAAGGCGGAAGGTAGAAAATCTTTAAGTAATTGAATATTATATTGAAAACGTAACATGTCAAACTGTAAAGCGTTTTAATCTATATTGATTACGTCATTACTAGATTCTGTTTCGTTCCCAAGATTTTTATTTTGGGGGCGAGCTACGAACGGTGCTCCTTACGCATTTGCAATTAAAATAAATTTTATAACAAAATAGTCTTTCTTTTTTCGAAGCCATTTATTTATTCATTAAAGAATACCAACGGCATACACATACAAAATTATTAAAAAAAAAAAAAAATTGGTAAGCTACCTATTACTGCTAATGTATACACAAATAATAGGTGTACATAACATTTAGGGAATGTAACATTGGACTTTAAGCAGGTTATAGTAAAACTTATTTTATTTGACAAAGCTTCAGCAAGTGAAGTCCAACTGATAACAAATTAATTAATGGGATGAACACAACATACACACAATTCAAATACATAATTCATGTTCGAGATAAATTATGAAACTAAATTAAAGTTATCAAGTATTTTTTTTCCGAAATTTTGGTTGAGCAAATTGTAAAGATTAAAAGTTCTTATTAGCGGACCATGGGCATCGACATTGGTACGACAGAATGGAGGACAAAATGTGTTAGTTAGGACATCACCATAACAATCGCTATGTTATATGACCCAATTTCAAATATTTCGGGGTAATATGAAAATGGTTCGACAAGGGTCACTTTTATGTCATAATTGTTTGTGTTGAGCATTTCTTCTGCAAGCTTATTGTCCGTCTGAGTATAGTCATCACGATCAAAGGAAACCTCGTCCAATGGCATGGTTCGTTCACAATATCGGACAATATATTGCCTCCTCTACAATGCTTACTGTTCAGGATTTTATATAATTTTTCGCAACCGTTTCAACCGTGTGTTGTAAGAATAATAACGAATATTGAAGTTTTGCCTCTCGTGGATTGAAAAGCAGTTTTCAATTGAACTTTTATTCTCTATTGGGTTGCTGACTCAGAGCCACCTATGTTGGGAAAAAGAAAACAGTTTTATGTGATGTTCGTCCGAAGTATAACTTGTGGGTCGAAACTGTCTGATGATATAATTAACAATCGCTTCGAGGCATTTTATATAGATGGCGCAGACGAATTGATTACGTATTCGAGACGCAATGTCGCCTACGACGCGTCGTAATTTTACGTTGGCGAGTTGACGATAAAAGTTAAGAGAAAAATGAACCAAATAATCGGGTAAAGTTCGTATTTTTTCTAAAAGAACTTTACTTACTTATACTCGTAATCTTCTTTTATGGAGAGCAAACTCTTTATGGCTCCGGTATGGTCGAGTCTTTTGTGTTTTTGTCATTTTCTCTATTAGTCTTGAATTACTTATGATACACATATAACCCGTTTAATCTAAAAAAAAACGGTTAAGTGCGAGTCGGACTCGCACATGAAGGGTTCCGTACCACCGTACAATATTTACCAAAAAACGCCAAAAAAAAAAACGTTTCTTGTATGGGGACGCCCTTAAATTTTTAAGCGGCTGTTATTATAGCGGCCATGGAAATATACAAACTGTCTACCTATTAGGTACGGTTCATGATGCTTAGTAATAGGGTTCCGTTTGGTAACCTTCGGGTATGGAAACGGAATTCTGTTGCTGCCTTCGAAAGTTTGTATGTACATACAAACTAAATCAAATACAATACAAAATCAAGGATCTATCACACACGTATAGTAGTTCTCCGATTCGAAATTCAGAAACGGTATTCCGTCTGCATGTGGCCGGCCTTTTGTATGGATTCGCAACTCCGGACCGATATTTCGAAACGGAATTCCGTATGTTTGCCATGTAGCTGGTCTTATAAGGAGTTTCTTATCAGTAGGTACGTTTTTAGTTAAGTACTTACTTAATACTCATTTGCATTTTGATTGATGAAGATGAAGAACATCTAGAAATAATTAACATAGGTACTTAACAAAAACATTAGCATTAAGTAAGAATTCTCTAAAGCTAAACAATCCTTGTTGTTTCCCGGCGCGCGTAAATCCATGCTGATGGAAAATCAGCTCAGGAAAGTAGGTAACCCTTGCTAAGAAAATAATTGAAATCTCGCCCTATTTTTTTTTTTTTTTTTTGATGTTTGGAAATCATCTAATGATTTACTTCTCTCGCTCTGGGCGGAGCGGAAGGGCGTGTCAGACTTTTACTGACTAAAACCCACATGTGTTCCTTCAGTTGCCTGTGAACGTTTTACATAATATAAAAATTGTTTGTTTACTAGCATGTTCTTGGATAAATATACAGCTTATACAGAGTCATGACGTCGAGAAAACACGGTATTATGTTTATGACAAAGTGAGGTAAATATACCCTGTACATACGTGATACACCGCAAACCATATATTCGCAACATTTTGCTTTACAGTTTTAAACATAACATAATATCACGTCTGTATTCCCCGAAGGGTTAAGCAGAGGTGTCCCTAAAAGTACACCCTCATATATTACATTGCACACACACACATCCATCCACACACCACATTTATACCATCCACACACACACTACACCACACGCACACACACATCCATTTTACATAACATTTTTTAATATAATATTTCTAAACCACAATGGTCAATGGTGATGATCATTGACTATTTCCACCTATCAGGACTTATACAACATAGGATTTCAAACATCAGCGGAAAAAATCAATGGAGTTCAGAAGGCCCCACATTACCAGAAATGAGCTGGTGTTCGTTAGTATTGGTAGGTGATGACAAGCACACGACAGAGAAACCAAGGGGTCGGGTTGTTAAAATTTTGAGACGGAAGGGCCAAACGTTACAATTCACAAAATTTCCCCGTTTTAAAGAGCCACAAAAATATTAAAGTAATTGATTTTTGATTTAATATAATCGACTTTAAATACGAAATAATAATGTATTCATTTAAAAACATACAAATTTTTAGTTTACAAAATATATGTAATTATTTTGGCTAGCTGCTAGAATAATAAAGTAATTAATCCAATAATTTAACGGTTATTGAATAATAGATTATAGTTACAGGTACGCGAGCCGCAGTTTGCCGACCCCATGGTCAAATCTATTCCATTCAGGTTCTTTCACCATCAAAAAGAGCAGCTGAGCAGAGAAGAGCATCCTGGGCAAATAGCCAAGCCACTCTATTGATTATACCTGCTGACTGACTTATCATTTTAGCACGATATCGGTTAGTACAGCTCGTGCCAACACAAGGGAAGAAGAACCATCAAAAGGTCTCAACCAATACACGTCGAAGAATAGATATCTAATAAAGAAATGACGAATCACAGATGGCGATGTGAAAAAGTGTCAAAATTACTTCGCAAAGCATTCAATTTTTACAAGGACCTTTTCCCCTTATTTGTCAAATTACTATTCACGAAGAAAAATGTCAGCTATAAAAGACTGCAGACGGCAGTTAAAGTGACATCCTATAGGCGTTCGTAGGTTCGTACTTCGTAACGGCAGAGAAACCAAATTAAATTTATTTGAAACTTTGACTATTTAAATTGGTGTCGTTAAATCTAATGGATGAATCCTTCTACAGACTAAACTCAGACTTATGATCGAAGTATTACCAAGTTTTGATACGACTTAACTTCAATGGATCAGTACTGCGAAACAAGACCTGGAAGTCTGAAATAATGATGAAGAAAAGAGATTATTTTAAATAGAGACCAGTTTTTAGACTTTGAGCGTCTTTGATGTTCCGTTAGAGTTCTGTGGTTGTAAAATTCTTCACTGTCGGGCAAGTGTGTATATTTTCCGTATTATTCGTCATCGAATATTTATATATCGACAACGTATTGAAGCTTGACGCGGAGTTTAATAAGTAAACGTACTTAGTTGGATATAAATACATCACCTTCAAACGATTGACAGAAACGAAAGATGTTTTAAGCACGTTTAGCGCTAAACGTATTTATTGATTTGTGGTGCAAGCGGGTCTAAACACAAGAAGAAACTTCGTTGAAGTCTTCAGAACATCCTCTATCCCAATTTATGTTCAGTAGACATGTTTGACGACATGTTCCAGTTGCGTCTTCGCCAGGGGTCGACGCAACTGAAACATGTATTCTTCTTACACACCTTCATTTCTATCAGCTATCATCTCAGTATTCACTCCTCAACCATAGTTACCATATTTTTACACAATCCATTGTTTCTTTAGTCTTTCCCAACTCTCATAGCCGTCTACATTCTTACTTAAATCTTGCCTCACAAAATTTCCCTATTTCTCTGCATCCATACCAAACAATTGAGATAAGAAAATAGTAGTAGTATTATTACTGATACTTTTTTATCTAAGTGTGTAGAGACCGGAGATGCAAGCGGTAGATAATTCTGAAATGCTCTTTAGAATTTCATACTTTATCTGACAATTACTTTTTATCAGGTTTTTGAATGTCCAGTGCAATGCCGCAGTGTACCTGTTCAATACTATCAACGGACACATTGTCTGTTACATTAAACCGTTCTGAAAGGATATCGCCATTATCCCTACTATTTGCATAGCGGTTGAATATAATATAGATATAAAATGCAAGTGGATGTAGCTGCCTATTTTCATAGAACCTCCGAAAGATGATCAACTATATCTCAACAAATCTAAAGAGGTAAAATTGATTGTTTGCTTGTAAGAAGAAATCTCCGAAAGTACTGACCCGATTTCAAAAATTCTTTCACTGATAGAAAGCTACACTATTGCCAAGTGCCATAAGATTTTTTTTCTTAAATGTGAACGAAATTACGGTACAAAAACTAGTCTCTAATAATTTTATGTAGTGTATAGCCTCGATTAATCTTTTGGATTTAATGAGGCATGCACTGTAGATAATGTAAATAAACGTGTGAATGTGGAAAAACAACACTCATTTGGTAAATCCACATCAAATTATCAGAGATTCATGGATGTTGAACACAATCCTAACTATCCGAATTAATCCATATTCATACTAATATTATAAATTCGAAAGTAACTCTGTCTGTTACTTTTTAACGCCTAAAACACTGAACGGATTTCGAAAAAAATTTGCAAGGAGCTAGATGGCATGGCATCTTGGGGAAGGACGTAGGGTTATTTTTATCGAAATACCATGCGGGCGAAGCCGCGAGCCGGAACTAGTATTATAAATGCGAAAGTGAGTTAGTTTATTTGTTTGTTACGCTTTCCCGCTTAAACGGCACAACAGATTTGGATGAAATTTGGCACATGGGTACTTGGGTAGACCATGACCTGAATTAGGACATAGAACAATTTTTATCCCGACATTCCCACGGGATCGAGACTTATGCGGATGAAACCGCGGGGAGCAGCTAGTTGTCGTATATTTTTAATTTCAGTTGAATCTCATCATGTGCAAAGATTACTTACCTCTTTCCATTCTATCAGTTTAATAGGTTTCTCTAAAGGAGCAAGACCAATATATACCTCAGTCTCAACCACATTTGAATGCAAAAGGGGATGAGGGGACATTTTGGAATTCATTTCCATGAAAATACATAGGTTTAATGGACTAGAAGCGTTTGAGCCCTTTCTCCATTATTGTGTTTAATCCGAATAAATGGAAACTGAGAAGTTATCAACGCTAAACTGAAATGGGATTATATGCTTTATACGCGTGTTATACAGTTTCAAATTGAATGATTGAACATCTATTTATTATCTTTGATAGTGTATATACCGGAACTAAGGGTTTCAACCTTTAAATTTAGTTTCTGTCTGGGATCGAAGCTTGTTGCATTCTGCATTCATTGTGACAGATTTCGTAATAAATCCCGCGAACACCAAAGTGGATACACTTTTTGAAAATTATAGTCCGCCTTACTAATTGATTGATGTATTGTAACGTAGATAGTGGACCGGTCATTTGGTCTTTACCGGATCCCTGAGGCACGTTTTGGATCATCGTAAAATTGGCTGATAATTGATTTATAACCTAGCTAACTTAGCATAATCAGCCTATAATGTTCCCACTTCTGGGAAACAGGCTTCCTCCCTGCGTGGGTTGTAATCTACCAGGCGGGTTGGTAGATGTCACATGTCTTCAATTTTTATGTTCCAGGACATGCCGGTTTCCTCAAGATGTTTTCCTTCACCGTTTTGAAAGCAGTGGTGATGAAATATAACGCAAATTAAAGCGCCTGTCTGGCGTACACAAGGAGTTAGTCGGGGCCGTTACAACTGGGCCACCACACTGCTCGCTAACTTAATTTCATTTATTTCGTTTCAGGAAAATATGCGAACAAAGCTAAATGGTCGACGAATTGATAGATATGTTTAAAAACGCGATAGACGCTGATTGAAGTGTTAACGTTGTTAGCTTTGATACTACGGGTCCAAAAGGGCTCCAATTAGTCAATGAAATGATTTATTACAAATAAATTAATTGATTTATATTTTACGAATGGATCAATAGAGTTAAAGAATTGTAGCATGAATAAATTTGTCAATAGTGAAAGATGGTGGAAATAAAGATTATCTTGGAAGAATCATTATCTCATCGTAACATGAGATCAACGCTTAAATACCTACAACGCAGATAAAAATATTTATTTATATCTATAAATATTATTCTCTCATTTCTATAACCCTCGTGAAAATATTTTAAAATTGTCTCATTTGTGGAGAGTTTGCGGTCTGAAAGCGGTCGCCAGAGTGTGCCAGACAAAGTTATGTTATTGGCTAATTTGAATTGCTACCCAAAGATGGCCCGTTAGACTAACAAGTTGGCTTTTTCTGAGTAGCCTGCACCCTTGCATGTTTTAGGGTGATATCATTGGAGGCCCGGAGTGACCAACAATGATTTACGAGTTAAAACATGCGACACAACAAGGTTAGGATGTGTGCAAAGTAGATCTTACTTAAAAATACTGGATATTTCTCGCCTCGATCTTGAAGCGCTGTTTTTCAATCAGAATTGGAAATGTATAATGGCGCTCATAAATTAAACCTGGCTTATTATTTAATTGTCTTAATTTAGACCGGCACCCTAATGCGATACACACAATCTGTTTCATTTTGACAGTTCAAAAACATTCATGGCGTTATTTACGTTGTTGATCAGATAAATTCGAAAATGCCTAATATGAAGCAATGCATTAGCAATATCCTTCAAAATTATTCAGATTATGATCGATCGTGTGTTACGGAATTAGGGTTCCGTTAGCATTACAAAGTTCCAATCAACTCCCGAAAGCAAAACTTATACTATAACTTCATAAAAATTCTTGACTCACAAATAGGTAGGTAGGTATGTACCCACGAACTTGGCTAGAACTTTGAAATTGTAAAGAAGTTCAATGCCGCTCTGCTGAGAATGGATTCCTGAAATTCATCGCTGAACAACGGTCTTACACGTACAAGAATTAATCGTGAATATACTTTACAAGTCGCCTAGACATATTTAACAGTCAGAGAAATTCTTACAGTTAAATATTGTCTTGCCGTTTTACACAAGAGAGCTATTAAGTATTTTAACAATTTTAAAACAAGAAATTGTCTGTATTCAATTCGTTTCGAAATTGTTTTAAACAGATAATATTTACGGTAGAAAATTCGAGCTTAATTAATGAAAATCATTCTTATTATTATTTTATATATAAAGATTAAACTGATTATTACAAAAAGAAGTCGAAGAAAAATAATTTATTTCAAAAAGGCACTTACGAACGTCATAATTTACAAAAAAAATTAATTGATTCTAATCGCCCCTTCCAAAAGGTAGTTTTCGTATTGAGAAGAATTGGGCAAGAAACTTCACCGTTACTCATTTAATTCGTCGAGGACTTTCTAATTAACTAGGTACAATGTCTTTTTGACCGAGCGCGGCCCGTCTGGTAGCTTGGCGGTTAAAATGTTTTACAATATTTTGTAAACATCCTTAAATATTATAAAAAAAAGTTCTCCGCCGCGTCTGTCTGTCGTCCTGTACGCGATAAACTCAACAACGCTGCACCGATTTTTATGCTGTTTTCACCAATGGATAGTGGTTCTCGAGTAAGGTTTTAGTATATAATAACCGACATCCACGCGGGCGAAGTCGCGGGCATCAGCTAGTTAATTATATAATTGTATGTGAAGACGATATACCTAGATAAAATAACCAGGGATTAACCACAATAATTATCTAAAATATAATTATGTTCGAAACGGAATGAATTTATTAATTTAAATGTAGGTAAGTACGCGGGTGTTATTACAATATTTTAGGGTTTGGAAATGGATTACAGTTCATACAATATCGTTACTTTAACATAAACAATATTATTTTGGATTTTTGTCTCTACAATTTATTAACAGCATTTTTAGTGCTGGAGCAGAATATGATTTGTTATACCCCTCTGGATATACATAATGGCGTCTAAATACCCATATCTATGTAAAAAAGACTAACAAAAACAAAAATAACATAATCTGACAAAAATATATATATCCAGAGATTCTAAAAATTCTCAAAACAAGCTTCAAATGTGCACATTTATTTTTTACACCTTCCTTCAGCTAGTTGCAGCATTAATTTTTATTAAAGTTCCGTACCCGAAGGGTGCCAGACGGAACCTTATTACCAGAGATTGTGTATTTCTATTGCCGCTGTAACAACAAATAATAAAAATTAAATAAACTGAATAATTAAAGGGGGTCCCATACATAAACGAGGTTTTTCGGCGTGTTTTGCTCGATTTTAATAGGGTACGGAACTCTTCGTTTGCTAGTCCGACTCGCACTTGGCCGGTTTTTGTACTATCTCTTTACCTATCTAGCAAAACAGCTGTTGCAAAGGTGTTGTTTCTTTATTTAATGTTAACGCTATTGTTATTTTGATTTGATTAAATATTATTATTTCATTTCATTTCTAGTTAGAACGTTACAAGTTAGATGTTCAAGTTGGATACTACAAGAAAAAGATAGTCTCCGTGATACGTTTTTAACGGATCATGTTACACGGTAATCTTATAAACTTAAAGTACCTTTATTATTTCGTGCTGCAAAAGTAACTTTGGAAAGTGTTGATTGATTGAATTTTTCGTAACTAGGGAATGCACTCTCGAGTCGAGGCTGGCAATTCGAGATCTCGCGTGATAAGTCTGGTGTTGAGATTGACCATTCGAGATTTCTCCCGGTAATCAGGTTAGATCTCGTTTTCGGAATCGAGATTTCGACTACTTGTTTGTTTACACCGGTCTGTTCCGATATTATTGGGTCTATTTCAATATACCATGCCTTTATCAAATTAGTTTTGGATCAGATACAAATTGTTTTGTTCAATTATTGTCTGAAAATATAATATTTTATTAATTGGAGTGTGGGTGTAAGTAATTTAGGTTAATGTCGTAAATGTCTTATTTAATTGATAAAACTTTTTGTCGTTTTGCTTATGAAAACCCCTGCGCTCCGCGGTTTCTCTCGCAAAAGTCTCAATTACGTGGGAATGTCGCGATAAAAAGTATCCTATGTCCTAATATCCAGGTCATGGTCTATCCATGAGCCAAATTTCATCTAAACCTGTTTAGT
The DNA here is from genome assembly GCA_949152455.1 of Lithophane leautieri. NCBI lineage: Eukaryota > Metazoa > Arthropoda > Insecta > Lepidoptera > Noctuidae > Lithophane > Lithophane leautieri. The sequence continues at coordinate 13,058,397 of OX424458.1, read as the reverse complement.
CATTTTAGCGTAACAAACAAACAAATTCACTTTCGCATTAATAATAATTAGTTAGGATTAAAATAAAAATTACACTTACTTATGGTAATCGTGTTATAAATATTGTAAATAAAAATTCGAGTCTGGAAACAAGGCAATCAAAGTTTGTTAAAGTAATAATCTAATCATAAGCGCTATGCGCACATAACGTAACTAATTGGCACACACATCCCGCACACTATAAATGAATACTGAATAAAGAAGCATAGTGTGACGAGATTGTCTTCACTCGAGATTAAATCACGAAAAAAGGCTCGAGATCTCGAAACTCGCGATTGCATTCCCTACTCGTACCTTATTTTCAGTTTTAGTTAGAATTTCGCTTGAACTTTATCAAATCTTCACTGTATTCCAAAATAAACTTTAATTAAAATAAAGAACTGGTTTGGCGGGTCCAATCGTCAAAAACACAACTGCTGTGCGTACGAGTAGCTAAGCATTTTAAGAACTCATCCGAGGCCTGGGTTTGCGCCTGGTAAAAAGGAAATAGGCTCGCTTAATTTTCCATGGGACTTGGACTTATCTGGCGAAATATTGGTGTTTATCTGTCTTTGTCTACCCCTTTTATGTATATTTATACATTATACATACGTATAAACTATAATCAGAAGGGATTACCTGTAATATTAAACATTTGATTACGTATTCAACTGCAGTTTTATGTATAGGTGTCGTAAGCCGAGATGATATTAGAAATCAGGTCACCCAACCGTTGGCTGCTCGGCTGCTCGTCATTTACGACCCTTGTGTGAAGTTGGTTGAGCAATAAAATACTCTGGGAGAGTTCCGATCGTTAATTCTCGTATTCTTAAAACTGTTGCTTCATTAAAGTGTTGTTGGTGTTTGAATCGAATTTATTTGTCGTTCGATTCGCTTAGTCTAGCGACACGTCCGCGAAAAGTGCGCAATGGAAAATTCGGTGTGCTTACAATTTTTTTAAATGACCTATGCCTATAATGTATCAGGCCGATATTACGTCGTTAATTTCGGCAGATGTAACCACAACACGCAGTCTGGGCTATCAAAACGCGCGTCTGTGCTACGTTTACCAAAAATACGCGCACGAAAATCCGCGTTGTATTTTCCCCGTGCTTTGAGCGAACACCTATTCTAGTCTAAAATGACTTTCTAATCCTCGGATTAGGACGTTTTATTGTAAAGTGGCAGGGAAGCCACTGCCATCTTGGTTCACCGCAGTCTTTACTCTTTATACTAAGGATTAAAAATGATAGTGATGTGCCTGTAATCTGGGCTATAATTGAGAGATTTTACTGCACCGTTCTCAGCTTAACTACTAGGTACTAGCTGGTTATGCTTTAAATCTTTATACCTAATGTAATGACACAGATTACTTAATAGTCTCTGCGTAATCTGATGTAATCGTTTCTGTTTTAATGTGGTCTAGCTAGGCTGTGGCGCAAAATGACTTTTGACTTATCATGGACAGATAAGACAAAAGAGTAGAGTAGCTATCAATTCATCATTGTTACCCGCTCTTTTGAAATAATTCCTTTGTCACTTCAAGAACTTGTTGGGTGTGGCTCACCAAACCACGGTCTATTTTTTTCCAATCATAAACCAGTATTACAGTACCAACCTACTAAGGTACCTACTATGAACTGGCTAAAGGTATTTTCCTAATCATTTTGGATAGTAGATAGTGTGGAAATGTGGGTGCCAAAATACCTTTACCTAATCATACCCTGCTGGCATCGTGTAGAGGAAATATAATTTTCGTGAGGGCTTTTCATGATGAGAGACCGCTTTTAATGAGTGCAAAATACAGCTTACATTTGTGTCTCTAATATTAGAGGTGGGGATCAAATTTCTATAAATAATAAAAGTGTCCGCCGAATTGGTCTTCTGCTTCTTTTCGTGTGGTTAGTGAATAACCTGGTGTCAGTTTAAAAGCCGCTCATGGGCCTCTAACTTGGCTTCACATGCCATCGAGAAATATCTCTCAGGCATGCCGGTTTCCTACGATGTTTTCCTTTAGCCGAATTGGTGATGGTGAAGACTCAGACCAAATAAAAAACCTAACGGAGCGCTGCTAACAATACAGTGAAGCATGCTAAAACTACACCACCGCTCTGTGCATTCACGCTCACACACACACGCTCTGTCTTGGTTTTTTATTTGGTCTGAGGGTGAAGAATATGTTATAACTGTCTATACTCTCGACAGAACCATCGTCGTCTTTATCATAGGCACTGCAGGAGATGTTTTGATTTCAAGATTCAAAACTCAACATTTATGAATTTATTTTAGAGCTTGCCTCCTACGTGTCGTCACTTCCGAACTAGGTACACTAATACGAACTCTGTTGCCAAGTAATAATCTACGTTGATCACGTCTGTTACCATATTTCGGTGACGTAACATGTTAACTGTAGCGACATTTGAACCGTCAACATAATCGAGTTCTCCTTGTTAATATTGACATAATGACATAGAAGCACGGATACGGAGCGTTTAAAAAAATGACTATTATTGTATTCGGCAAACCAACTGAGGTCAAATGAACAAATATTTTGAAATATTAACGAAAATGCGGCCAATAGGTACTTAAATGGTACCATCTAAATAAAGATACACTCATAAATATTCAAAATAACGCAATAATGACTCTGTATTAGGTCGCGTATATGTTTCTAAAGTACCATCAGTACATCGAAAGAGTAGTTCGTGGTGGTGCATCACAGATCGCGTTACGTTACCTCATGTCAGGGTCAACTGTTTTGTTATTATAATTAGAGAAATAAAAACAGGTTTTTCAACATATTTATTAAGTTTTGATGATGACTGATGCCGAAATTATTTATTGTAAAATTCTCATGTAACTATTATATAAAAATCCTTTGATATTTTTATTTAAATCGAAATGAACGAGATTAACTTATTTCGAGGAACGTGAATTAATCGCAAAAAGAAATGAACAGTTGTAATCGAAATATCAACGTAGCTCGGAACAATATAAATGAACAAAAACAAAGCATATCTTGTCATGTATGACTGAAGCTTTTGTTAAGGTAAGTATATAAATATAACTGATCTTATTTTGAGATTACTTTTACAGATTACTTTCACCATTAGAGATGGCTCTAAGTATAGGTACTTTTTATCGGGAATGTGCATTACAAAAGTAAAATGAAGAACAGACGGGCATTTCAAACCGACACACGAATTAGTATCGCCTTATCAATTCAGTTTATCGTCTCCACCGACATTAACATATTACTTAAGGTATTCGGCGTCTGGCGACATTGATAAATTGGTAGTTAAGAACATATTCTACAACGATAGATCTTAAGTAGCATGATTTTGGAAATAAGATAGTTGGTGATCGAGTGGAGTATTTCGAATTTAAATTAGTTGGCAAAAGTGTGTTTTTAAAAATCTTACTGTTGAATAACATTTGGTAAATGTCTTGCGCCGGATCTTATAACCTTGGTTTTTAAGGAGTTTGGGCCAAAACCATGTTGCTGTTTCCGGATAGGGAATTATAATTTTCATTTATAAAATAGGTTCTACATTACTTGAAACATAAAAGGCTCTGTTGTTACATTTTCGAGGCCAATTGTTCACGTAATGTCTTTTCTTAGCAAAATACGCATTAAATTATATTCGACTCAATTATTAGAATCGAATTCACACGCCATTTAGTTTAATGTAGGGAGCCTAATGGATAATTAAACGGTAAGGGAATATACATGTCTCGCCGTCCATTTATCTCGGCAATCGAATTTGATTAGCCACATAATTAAATCGTTGGTTAAAGTTATGTCAGAAGTGACACAACGTGAGTCACACTTATGAAATCTTGTGGAATTCCAATAAATTGTAATGCAAAAAAATCCGCACAAGGAAGTGTTCCGTAGTTGAGATGAATTTATCCGAAAAGCAAACTTAACATTTTAGTTGACAATCATATTCTCCCATACATCCTTAAACGACATGGTGAATTCTCATAGCAAATGTAAGTTTGTAATCATGAATTTTGTTTATGTTATAAACCTGCATGTTCTCTATTTTCGGACTTTTTCCTTTACTTGTGCTGTGAGACCTTGCTTCTTACCAAATTTCATAATTCTAGGTCAACAGGAACCTATAGGTTTTGATTTATTTGCGAGTATCAAAATATGTCGCATAAAATGGCTATATTATAATAATATTATTATATTATAATGGGTATATTTTTATTGCGATGACTTAGAACCTCGATTTTAGAGCTCCAAAGGGACCGTAGACCTATTATTTATTATTTATTTCAACTTGATATCTCCACGCGTTCCTGAGAAAAAGGATCTTGACGGATTGACAGATAGACGAACAACGAAGTGATCCTAATTTTTTTATTTTTAGGGTTCCGTACCTCAAAAGGAAAAAACGGAACCCTAAAAATATAAATTTAAATGAGAATTTAAATTTAATTATGTTTCGTACCTTGACGGAAATAAAACTTAAGGATAATGGACATTGAAAGTTAACAATCTGTCGTCCTTAATATACTCTGAAATGAGAACAATGTCATAATTGAGCATCAAATATAAAAAATATCTTTCCAAGACATTGAAACTGATAGCTACATTTTAAGTACTCGAGCCGAATTTATTAAGCAATTATTTCTGTGCAATTATTTTTTAGACATTAACATTAGTGAAAGGATGGAAACTGAAAAAATAAAAGGTTTTTAAAACAATTCCCCGTAGGGGCTGTCGTAAAGTAGTTTTTTCTTTGGAACATAAAAACTCAATTTCTATTTTAGCCCATTTTTGTATCAATCTATGATTGTAGAGATCCTATAAGTCCATTTTCCATGATAAGTACAGCAGAGAGACGTATCAGTCCATTTTTGTTAACAATATTTCAAGCATAAAATACCATTTAGGCATGCAATAAAAGTGCAATTTTGTATAATAACAGTTATTATCATAATAACACAATAAGTACTGTTCATTTGCATGATATGAGATCTTATTCAGCACATTTTAATATGTATGCTGAGATAACGTGGCTACACAAGATGGCACAATCGAAAGTAACGTCTTAACTTTGTGATTAATGTGTGTATTGTTTCGTTTACTTAGTTGGTGCAACACTAGTTCAACTAAGTATATGTTTATTGAAGAGTGACGTGGTACGACCGCGGTGCTATATAGTGTGTCCGGTCATGGACTAGCGATATTCTAAATACTTAATATAAACTATTTTAAAGTACCAGTGGGCTTAAAACAGTCACTTTGGCAGAATCATAATAGGAATATATTATGAATCATCGTAAAATGTGTCACAAACTGACAATTCATCATATGATCTGCGTGCGATTCATATTACGAAATAATTCATCTGTTTGACAGTTTTCTATGGAGATTCGTAAAAGGTTCCACATAATATGAATTGATTTTGTGTCAAATTAGAGGAATTGCTAATGACAGCTCGAAATTCAGAAAATGAAATGCTTTTAGAGGAATTGCTAATGTGGCCGTTTTAGGCCCCCAGAGTCCATGTCCGGACACACTGTATAATAATACTTTTCTTCGAACAACGCTTTTTCTGTATAAAAATAGCTAAATAGGTAAAACTGTAAAAACCAAAGCTCGTTATGTAATAACGTCATCTGTCGATGTGCACATCTGTCTAAAGATTGAGATTATCAATAACCATTACCGCAGAAGTCAAGGTGAGTGCCCGTATTTAATAAAGAGCAGCTGTCGGCTGATGAAATTACCTTTCAGGAGGTTCGCCAACAACACTCGTCCATATTCCTCTCAACATTTCCTAATCGATACCAAACTTAGATTATTTTATTACTCCAATATACAAACTTAGAGCATTTATTAAAACGGAATCTTTCTGTTACATTGATACGTTTAATTTTATAAATAAAAATAGCAAAGATGAAGAGAATGGAAGGTCATGTTTACATCATAGCAGGGAGGCATTTACGATTTCGTTGCGAAATCAGGATGCATGTGCCAACTCTTACTTTGCTTTGTAAATATAATAATATATTTATAATAATACTAGAGACAATATTTTAAATGTAAAACAAAAAATAAGCAGAATCGCATACTTACACATTACAAAATGAAGTTATTATGTAAATTGTTATGCAAAATTTTATATTTTTACTAGTCTTGTATAATGTTACAAACTGTGGAAAATGTTTTGTTTTACCTACTATGTAAACTACATATTTATGAAGTCACCAGCGCGTTTCAAGGGAATATTTATAGAGTTAAATACGATATTGTATCTGTTTTTGCGATAATTTCACATGTACCTACTATAATCCCGATAAAGGTTAAAGATAGCGGCTCCATTTTCCTTTTTCGCATACCCTGAGTGCGTAGGATTATAGGAATAAACCCCTTTTAAAAAAGGTGTGAGGCACTATTGGTATGTTATTGCTATTTATAACAACTATCCCCATAGTTGATATAAATAGCATTTTAGGTACAACCTTGTTTCGACCTTCCGCGGGTACGGGTGGCGCTCGAAGTTGAAATCAAGTCTGTGTTCATATTTTATTCTGTAGAAAAGAGTCAAACTTTGCTGTAAATAAAGTAAAGGTAATGTCTTGGCTAATATTTTTGATGTTTATCTGTATTATTTGTGGAACCAATCTTACTGAGTAGTCTGTCTCTTGAAATGTGTTGTCAAGAAGAAAATTTGTTTTTTAAAAGTGGATAAAATTAAGAGTTTCCGACTGTTTACGAGAATACATATATTGGGTGTAATTGCAACTAGTCTTAATAAATCGAGGATGTATCGCGTGCAGAACAGCAATTGGTGGACGCGAAACGCTCGCCTCTACAATTCTCTATTATTCTTGAACATTGATGTCATTGAATAAATCGTTGAGTTCAGGGCGAAACGGAAAAACAGCCAATTGAATTGGTTCAAGAACTACTTATAAGTACTTACTGGTAGGTATAGTTTTTGCATTTCACGACTGCGCACTCATTTTAATTAAACATGACTTAAATTGTTCAAATGAACATTAATTATAATTTCACCAAAACAAACCTGATTTCCATCTACTATTACCACTTCTGGCCAATAGTGTTGCGGACCACGAAACAGTTAAATCAATTCAATGGGACTTATGGGGCGTAATTGCCCGGTTTATTGTTGGCTACTCTAGATACTGGCTTACCTACTGAGGTTATATTAAGCCATGTATGTGTAAAGGTTAACGTATATACTTGCACCACAGGTCACTAAAAGCGTGTAGCGCTAAACGTCTATACAAAGTCATCGGTCTGTTTCTGTCAATCGTTTGAATATGACAGAGACAGGTGATGTTTTATATACCTATGTTTAGGGCTAAAAGCGTTAAGTGATTTTAGGTGCAAGCGGGCCTAAGTGTGCAATGGTAATCTAGCCAAGACAAACGAGATCAAAATGTATGAGCAACACGTCTATTGTGCGTACCGCTAAGTAGTGGAATCTGTGTTTCCTGATAACTATAACCTATACTCCATTTGAAATAAGATTAGACATTTAAATAAGCCTTTTATACAGTCCGTTCAACCGATTTTAACTTTTATTGCGTTGGTGGCATGACAAATGGCAGCTGCAGTAGACAGTTGGTATTATGTAACCTTTTTTGCTTTAATGCCATCCTATGGCCTATGGTATAGAAGTCAAAATCGGTTGAACGGTTTAAATGTCTAATCTTATTTGAAATGGAGTATAGAATCATCAAGTTTGAATTAATAGGTTACTTCTAGACAAGCGTATAACATTTTCAGCCTCATCTTTGCTCCTCTTTAGTGTCAGATACCTCCACATTCAAAACTCTCACGACATGTCCCTCATTCCATCGCATCACATCACATACCTATACCTGCATTGTATGCAAATAAAAGAACTTTGATTCATTTACCAACGATTTCAAAAAAAGATAACAAATGAAAGTCAAAAAATTAAGTATGTCAAAATTATAGATATGATAATATTTATTCATTCAAAAGTGTCTCCTATCTGATGCTTTTGACCTTTTTCTGCAAAGGTGTGTCAGTACTCGTATAAAGACAGGCGCGACGCGACAGCTCGCCGCGACAGTTCGACGCGACAGCTCGCCGCGACAGTTCGACGTGACAGTTCGACGTGACTCTAGTAGAACAATTTCTATGAAAACTCCATGGAAATTGTTCTACCAGAATCGCGTTGCATCGTCGCCGTCTTTGTCTAATCGAAAGTTCCTAAGAAAGGATTTTTTTTTTTGAATGATATAAATCTGTCGTCATTTTGGAATTTGAACGCTTTTATTGATGAGTTTGACGGTATCATCAAGTGTTCATCCCATGGGGATGTTGCGGAAAATCTCCTGGGGGCCAAGTCTACTAATTTACAAACATGTCAATGGTCTCACAATGATGAGTTTTTGACAGATTTGCCATACAAAATCTGTCATAAACTCATCATTGTGAGATTTGCCATACAAAATCTGTCATAAACGCATCATTGTGAGACCATTGACACGTTTATAAATTAGTAAACTTGGCCCCCTGATGGTATGTATTTACGACTACATGCACCATTCACCCTTTAAATATCTTAGCTGTAAAAGGTAATCCCCCGATGCACGTTTTTTCCTACATTCTCATGCTAACGGAAAAACAATGCCAAGCGATTTTTCATTCGAGTTAAAAATGAATAACATTGAGCAACCGCAAAATTCATTTTATTTTGAGCATTTTTTAAGTGGTCTACGGTGCGACTATTTATACAGGTTTACATAATAGTAAATATCCCATTTATTATCTTTTTATGTGAAATATTAAGTTCATAACGTAAATATCGAAAATTTCTGAAATCTTTCTTAGCTGGGATGAATAGCTTTGCAGAGAAAGTTGTTTAAGTTGCCATTTATAAGGATTAATTGATTTTTGGAAACTTCTTAAAAAGCATTGGTGATCGCCTACGCTGAACTAGCTTTTTAAGATAGCTACATTAAAGTCGGCATACTTTTTACGTTTGAACGAATTAAACGGTTCCATAGTTGGTCAATCATTATTTTAATGTACTTATTACTTTGTCTACTTCATAAGAATGTTGTACAAACTGCGTACAGAAATGCATACTCTACTCAGATAATTATATAACAGCCAGTACCTGGGCGACCGAGTTGTGCTCGGGTGGTAATAGAGAAAATAAATTTTTCAGCTCGATTTTTCGCCCCCGCAAAACCCTCTATTGCAACTTTCATCGAAATCGTTAGAGCAATTTTCGAGAACGTGATTACAAGTTAATTTAATTAGTTACATTACATTAATTAATTACATTTGCAGACTATGCCCAGTACATTAGGTGCGAGGCATTCCATGCAATAAGAAAGTTGCAAGAATCACTGGTCGGTTATGCTAATTATTACACACGTGGCGCATTATTACGTTTTCCAGGGTATTTCTATGTGTTGTGGCTTAAATTAGGTCAACCCTTTATTTTCAGGGAGGGTCGTGAGAGGAAACTAAACGATTATGGCTAGAGGGTGGGTACCAGCTTAACTACATGTATATTATATGCAGATAATGAGAACCAAATATTGCGGTAACTAATCCACCGCTCGTGGTGATACAATATCCACTCCCACTTGAAAGCATCACCATTGTACGTATTTTTCTGTTCTTTTCTTCTTGTCTGTTTATTATGTGTGTACATAATTCGTTACATAAATAAATAAATATAATTTGCATTTTTTCCCAAAATATAGGCAAGCGCAAAGTCTCTGCTATCGCTACCAAAATGAATTATGATATCGTTTCTCGTATATGTCATTGGCAACTATAATGAACACTTTATAACAAGTAGTTGTCTGCCAACCTGTCGCTGGCGGGCGATAATTAAGTTGCAGTGTCTACACATGGCCTAAACTTAAACCTAATTGCTTTTCCATTAGTATATTAAGCTATTGTTATATTGATACTTGCACAAAACCATTTCACATCCATTGTATTTGGCAAATTGTAACGTAACTGCAATTGGCAAATCGTATTGCACTATTGCACCAATTTAGCGAATCCATAATGATAAAAAGTGATGGTATAAACAAAAGGATTGCTTCACAACTTCCTCGCTTGCTTGTAGGTATACCATGTGGTCGTATCAAGAATTCTTATGCAATCGTTTTACGAGTGCTCGAATTGCTCTCACACGGTGAAGCGCTGCTTGATTGCCGCTTGACTACCGCAGCGACCGACGTCCACATCTTTTACACTAACTCAACCGGATGTGAAGTATAGCATTACGGCGCCATACATTTAACTATCAAATTGGTTAGATTCACTTCAATAAAAATAAAAAAAAACCATGTTGTTGAACCGCCGTAAATATCTCAGTATCGCTGCAACGGATCAAAAGACCCATGAGAACACTCTTACGTAACATGGAGCCTGTACTACCAATTAATTAAAGCAGATAATTAAGTGATAATTTGTTAAAATCCACAGAGCCGCGATGTGCAGGGAAGTGAACGGCCAGATGCAAATGGCATTATGCCACTGTAATACATACAATCTTGCCGCTCTGTTTATAACAATGACCAAGACGTTGCTGATGAAACACCTGTTTTTAAATAATTAATACATAGCTCTTAGCAAAAATATTTCAATATCGGGAATTTTAAAGTATTTGAACTAAATCGCAATTAGTACCTATCACCCATTGAAATGAAGTGAAAGGAAATGGCGCATCTTCGCATGATCGTTACTGTCGTGGTAAATGCTCGCAGCGCTATTAAAAGTTCCGTTGTACAACGTTCTTACGTTTTATTGGGCTGTTAAATTGCTGTAATATAGGATTAAGAAATAATGTCTCGGCAAAACGCCCCAGTGATCATTTTTTATTTTTATTTTAGACCTGAACAACGAACAATGTAACATGATTTAGATTAGTCCAACGAATCGAGCACGAGATCAAGCATTCAATTGATTTCAAAACCTAATATTTCAAAATCATAAATAGGTTCTAAGTATTCGGAATGGGTTTATTCGTGTGTGGCAATCTGTTGTAACATAGTAACTGGCGACGTTGTTACCTATAAAACGAGATCCTGAAGAGCATTCTCAAGTCTAAAATGAATCATCATTTAGCGAGAGTGCTCTTAACACTACCTTGAATTATAAATCAGATAGTATCAAGCACGTATTAAGGCCTTCACACTTCTCGCTCGTGCTCACTGACTGCCAGCTGTATTTTAGATTGCTGTAGGCACTGCATTATCATACATTCTTCATTCGAAGTGTTAAAGCCATTTTTTTGCGACAATGCGGGAACGAGATTTTCGCCTAGTATGTCTTAATTTCTGTTTGTACTGGACAACAATGATGGTTTTAAAACTTTATGGCCCCAGGGCACAGGCCACTGAAAGGTTTTGTGTACACTTCTAAGTAAAAAATAATATGAAGATAGAAAAGCAAAATGATATTTCTTCCTGACCTGTGACAGGAGAGTTACAGCGTTTCTATTTCGTTTTAATCAGTCACATACCCCCATTTTGTTAAGAAGTATGTTATTTAGATATACCCACTGCTTTTATAACTCTACTGAAAGTCAACGAGTACTCTGCTAGTTTCGTGTACATCCGCCGGGGTATTTAATCGTCTAGATCCCGGTAATACGCTCCAGTAATTTAGGAGTTTAATTATTTAGGCGACCAGTCGCAATTAAGGATGGGTTACCGGATTGCGGCTTAATCGCCTAAAATAACAGCTCCTTCTAAAATGACTAATGCGGCTTGATCGTGTTTATTTACCTACGCGTTATGTTGATAATAATATATAATATAAAAAGCCTTTTATTTGCATGTCGTAACCGCCTGGCCACGGGACATTCCGCTGCAGCGAATTTTCGCGCGGTTCGAATGGCGAAGCTTCTTGCGACTAAAAACAAATGAATAAAATTGTACTGCCCGCCGCACCGCCGCCGCCTGTCCCGTGGCCAGGCGGTTAAGTTACATTGCAAATGTTGTTAGTAGTTTTACTTATTTACTAGATTAGTTATTTTGTCGGGTATGGACCCCTCCTCGGGTGAAGGCCTCCTCCAACTTCTTCCATGTGTCTGTGTCTTTGCCAATAGTCTGCCAGTTTTTCCCTGCTATTTCTATTATATCATATGATGATATAATGATATACTAGGAATAGCTATGTTGATAATGTCAACAGAAGTTTTTAATGCATTTTATCAGTGTTTAGGTAGTTTTTGACAAAAATATCTAACAAAAAAAAAAACACACAGGCGAATTGGGAACCTCCTCCTTTTTGATGAAGTCGGTTAAAAAGGGACTTAACCGTGTCAAGTTTATATTGTTCACGATGCTGAGTGCAGTCATACCATTGTAAGGTTGAACGATAGTATTGTTATTGCTCGTAAAAATACTGCAAAATAATAAAGTGTGTTTAATTCTCACTGTAGTCTAGATAAACTAAGTCGGAGTTATACAACAAGTCTATCTTTGGAAAAACTATAGAAGATTTAGGCACGAGCTAACCATAATCTTCAATTTGAAGCGGGTTAAGGTCTAAAACTCAATTACGTTTCAATCTTAACTTTTAACATGACTTGTCGATAAATTCTGACATATTCACTGCTGAAGTTAAGATGGATCGGATCGAACTTTTGGTGCAGAACAAAAGGTATTTTACCAAAACTACATTACATATAATACGCATAAATATACATCTGACAATTATTTGTGTGGGCAAATAAGAAACTTAAACAGCAAATGAGGCAAAATTCCCGAAGAAACAAAGCCTAAACATAAGTTTAACAAACAAGACAGACAATAAATTCAGAAGATAATTTATTACAACGCGATCGAATTGCTCAGAATTCACGATAATATTGCGTACTTGTATCAGAGTAATGTAGCTTCACGGAAACCATTTCACTGCTCAACTTTTGGTAAGCTTCCAAACATCGTCTGGTTTGACTTACTTCTACAACGTTATATCTGTGGATCAATCATTACGATCTTTTCCTTCACAGGCAAACAGAATTCTGGCAGTACGACGAGCATCACTGGATTCGATTTTCAGTTGCTTTTATTGGTTTGATCGGAGGCAGTAACATGTTCGCGCCGTCCGGCGTCCGGCGGCCAGGTCCAACAGAATGGCCACCGTCTACGTGAGTTATCCTGCACGTTAAATAAATTATTCAACACGGACAGACCCTTCGCAGATTATTCCGTCCCTGTTCCTCCTAATTCCTCGAACAGGGTGCAAGGGGGACGCGTGTCCGTTACGTAAACGTGTGAAAGAGCCGATGATGAGTACACAATGGATTCCATTTATCATTCGCTCGGAACACTGTCATTTGTGAAGTGTTTAGCGAGAGTCGTGCCGCGTCGATAGCTCGCATGTTAATGGCGCTTACCTTCAAAAGATATTAATATTACGCTTTTTACCGAAAGCCTTCACGGGGTCATAGTGAGATGCTAAAAATAGCTCTCCTATTTTATGAGTTATTCAGGTTGAGTTTACAGTAACACTCTTGATTCTAAGTCATTAATCAACCCATGTCAGAAACGTCGCCACTCGCTACGGCATGTGGCAGCACTGAAGCTTAAGGGAATATTTTAGGTACCTACAACGAAAATGGTATTTTATATGTTTCGCTCAAAGCTGTTTTAATTTGTGCCGTAGCCTTTAATTTAAAAATATAATTGCAAAAAGGGTTGCGCCATTTTCGCCAAGATTTATATTATGCTATTTACTCCCGAGTAATGAAAGGTGTCACAACAATTTATGTTTGTGGTATAAAATTTTTATTAAAGCATCAACCAATATTTGTTTAGCAAAGCCGAGCTGCTGCTAGATCAAGAATATTTTACCTAATGTTTGATCTTTTTCCACAATTAGACAAATGCAATGATATTGCGGTCAGTAAGTTATACCGCTTCATTTATTCGATGTTTTAATAAATAGCTAGTTGCCAAAACTAAAATACTGCGATACAGTTCATAGTACACACATTTTGACATTTTCGATGGGCGTGCATCTTTTGCAAACCACATGCTATCCATAAAATTGCGTTGGCTTTCTTTTAATTTATTTGTCATTCATGTCGCACGGCTGTGGTTGGTTACGTTGACATTGGTTACCTGTTACCCAACTTTTGCATTTTCAATTGTAATCACAACAACCATCGTAAAACGCCTTCATTGTTTTTATGTCTACAAAATGAATACCAAAACTATACTCATAGTAGATGATTGGTGAAGTAGGTAATGTTAAATTTGGATTATCTTGAAAAGTATGTGGACGGATATAACCAGTAGAGTGGTATGTCGACCACTCACCGGTGACGTCATTGAGTGAACGTCGACTACTATCATTCTTTAGAAGCATTTATGGTGTAACAACTGGTTAGGGATAGTGATGAACCAATTTATGGATTTGTATCGTCGAGTATGTTTAGATGATTATGGTGAGAGTCAGATCACGCAACGTTCGAAGGAAAGCGGCGTGCGAGTTCGAGCCGACCTTAGAAGGTCATATTCTATTGAAAACAAGGTCTCGCAACGCTTTGAAAATTCTTCAAAACCAGTCATTAAGATGTAATGGCGTGTCATATCGGAATGAGGTCGAATACGAGTGAGCATCCGCGGCGTCCACCACTTCGTTATATAAACAATTAGCCGTTTCGAGGGCGTCAGAGCCATTTATAATCTATGTCGCTGCGAATCTCTTAGGGAACTATTTAAAAGGATTAATATTATGGCGGTACCTTGCCAATTCATTTATGAGAATATTATGTATGTAAGAAAAGAATTAATCTTTTTAATAAAATATGTGATAGACAACTTAATTTTAATACTAGAAATTAAGATAAAATAGATCAACCATTTTTCAGATTAGCTAAAGTACAAACATCTTTTATGGGGTACTGCGTTAAATGCTATAACAAAATACCTTGTGATATATTGCAATTAAATGAAAAAGTACACTTTGTAAACAAGCTTATTACAAATTAGAGGATTATATCCAAGATGAGAACGCTAGGAAACATGCTGGCCTTGCTCCATGGGACAATTGAGAGTCTGGAAAAAATCAAACATTTGTTGCTAATTTAGTTGTATATTTTTATTATTGGTATGTTATAGATTTTTACACTCTGTGATTACTTAAACTCACGCACTGACTTATTAGTATTACTTGTAAAAATGTTTACTTTTACAATGTTTGTAAATATGTGGGCACCATGTATCTAACACATAATTAATTTATTTGTCATTGCTCCATTTTTAATTATTTTTACCTTTTGTGGTACAGGAATCTTATCGTCGGTGCATGGTCTTCACATATAATTATATAATTGATGTATACAAAATATTGTAAAACATTTTTAAAAGAGTAACGGTGGAGTTTCTTCCCCATTCTTCTCCATGCGAAAACTACCTTTTGGAAGGGGCAACTAGAATCAGTTCTATGACTTTGTTATTGACGTTCAAAAGTGCCTTTTAGGTATATGCCTAATTTAAATAAATTATTTGACTTTGACTTTGAGCGTTAGTATTCTTTATTTTATTTTCTTTATTTCGCGTACGGCTCTCATTAGGCAGTACTATACGCGGGTTGTAATTGCGGCTTTATTTTACGCAGTTTGTAAGTATGTGTCTCACGTTTTGCGTTAAGTGAAACGTAGTCAAATCACTGCATATGGCCGGCCCCGGCAGGTTCAGAAGAGAGCGAAAGTGGATTTGCTACCTGATGGCATTTTTGAATCCGCGTCTGCTACAGATAAGCTCAGATCAGCTTTAGGCTATGTTGTAAGAATTGTTAATCCACTTTTAAAATAATGGGATAAATAAATTATCCATAAGAATGACTAAAGAATGAGTAGTAATTTTTCTTTTCAGGTTTACCTAATGTATGTACCTAGTTCAGCAAGATCTGTGTCGGGATCATCACAAGGTAGAAATCACATGATCAACTAATCTTTTAATCAACGAAAGTAGCAAGCATCATAGTATACATTTAATTATAAATTGAAACGCATTAGCGATCGAAATGGTTTGAACTGACGCGACGGCACCTTAATGTGTGCTTCCGTAAGCGCGCGCGCAGATTACTGCTAAGATAAATTGATCACGGCGCACCACTTTGTTGTTCTAATGAAAGTTACGAAACTTGTTCGCTACAGACAGACACTACATACCGATAACTCTCATCGATACGTTTAACTGGCTCTGATTATATAATGTTTGACTAAACAGGATAACTTTACTCTGTTTAGAATCGCCATATAATAATGCAGATTTGAATGTATGACTAAATTCGATATAGGTTATAATTACTTCACCGCTGTTATATTATTTACACGGCTTGCGTTCACGTGTTTTTAGAACTGTGTTGAACCTAATGAATGCGCTTGATTAGGTTTTCGGGCGCAAGTCTGTCTGTTCATG
Source organism: Lithophane leautieri (assembly GCA_949152455.1). NCBI lineage: Eukaryota > Metazoa > Arthropoda > Insecta > Lepidoptera > Noctuidae > Lithophane > Lithophane leautieri. Next base: position 13,041,945 of record OX424458.1, on the reverse strand, counting down.
AAATATAGTAATATCTTTGTGCATTTAATGGTGATTTACCTACATGGCACATGACCGGCCTATGTCCAGTGAACGTCAATCTGCTGAACGATAGAGGACATAACGGTCGTCGTTCACAAAAAAAAAATAAAGGTCGTCAAAGTGTTCGCAAACTAAGGATGGACTGACCTAAACATGATCAAAGGAAGAGCAGATTTCTAAACTAAGAGGATTACCTAATCAACAAAATTTTATAATCACAATGCAACGCACGGGCGCCGGCGTCGGACAGAAGCATGTGCATATGTTTTGAAAGGGGATTTAGTCAGATCTACCCACACAGTAACTACCTAATATATGTAATTTCGTATGCAGTATTGCAGATGTTAAGGCAACACTTAGTGGTAGTATCTGCGTAGATTTGAAAACGTTGCACGATGCGACCTTAAATTCGTCGCCAAAGTTTATGCCTTTTAATGCCAAATTTTGTTTAGTAAGTATTTGTCTGATTTCTTTGTGTTTACTATGCGTGTAAGGGTAAGAGTCTGAGTAGTAAAACACTTAGACTGGGTTGGTCGTATCAATAGAATGTTCTTTATGTAAGTACATAAAGGCTGGCCTCCAAAATACAGGTTCAGGCCTAGTTTGGGGGTTAGAATCAGATTCTTGGCAATACATTTGTATATATTTTTGTATTTGTGCTATATTATTACGACCTACTTGTTTGTAAAATGTATTTTAAGTGTCAAATGTTTGTTTTCATTTATTTACTAGCTGCCCGCCCGGGCTTCGCACGGGTAGCACTGAGTACTTATCTACGGCGCACCTACCCTACCCTACCTACCTACCCTACCTAACTACCCTAACTACCTACCCTGCCTACCTACCCTGCCTACCCTACCTACCTACATACATACATACCTGCCTACATACATACATACCTACCTACCTAAAATGAATTTCATCCACATTTTTTTTTGTCAATTTTTCCTATGTTTTTATAGTTATTCTGCTATTCTGGGCGGAGACAAATCCAACAAATCAAAGATCATCAAAATCGGTCCAGCAGTTCTCGAGTTATAAGTGCTTGAACAAACCCGACTTTGCTTTATATATATACAACGTGTAACGGAATAAACGCAAGAGCTCATACACCCCAATTAGAATATTAAATTATAAGACTAAAATAATATCTGTAATTTAATTTAATTAAACCACACCTTAAATTAACTATTTTATTTAACGCGCACTACACATAGGACACTACACATAGCTATGAGCGTATTACAAATTTGGTTATGTATTTAAATAGGCTTTATTCCCTTGAGATAAGGCTTAAATTTCCTTAAATAAAATATCTTATTACCTTGTTATGACGCAGTGGTTCTAATTTCAGTTAAATAAAATATTTTTTCATTAAAAATTAACATATATAAATAACTAGCTGCACCCCGCGGTTCCACCCGCGTAAGTCTCGATCCCGTGGGAATATCGGGATAAAAAGTATTCTATGTGTTAATCCAGGTTATACTATATAACTATCTGTTTGCCAAATTTCATACAAATCCATTCAGCCGTTTTTGCGTGATTGAGTAACAAACATCCAAACACACAAACACATAAACACACAAACACACAAACTTTCACATTTATAATATTAGTAGGATGACGGAAATCGATTCAGAAGCCGATTCTGCGCAAACTACTTTCAGGTCTTGCGCTTATTCTGTTACACGTTGTATATATATAATATAATAATAATAATATATAAGATTACATAATTATATTTGGTTCTACAAAGATACGAATGTCTTTTATAGATACAGTCGGTAAAACTTATTAATGCGACGTAATTTTTTTTTTTAAATCCACTGTTGGGCTTTTGGCCTGCATCTCACCTGATCGTAGGCGATGATCAGGCCGAAGGTGAAGAGAGATTCACCTGGAATCCTCAACTACAGGCTATCTTACCTCTGACTGCCGAAACAACAATGCTGTTAACATTGTTGATAAGGCGATGTACTTAGATAAGAGCTAGGTGGACTTAAAACAAGCCCTCCCTCCAACCAAACCGAGCCGAAAATTTTGCCACCTCTGGAAATCCAACCCACCTCTGGGTCTGAGACAAGTGTTCTAACCATTTGATCAGAGGAGCTTCAAACATCACGGAGATTACCTATAATTATAAAATGCAACGAACTTTCCGGTACGTGGTAGATAATTACAGTAACAGCTGAAATCCAAGTTTCATACATACAACTTTAATGAAGTTCTACGGCAAAATGTTATAAATTCTAATCGTTCTAGTTTATTTGCTATATCTACAGTAAAGTAATATACCCTTTATTGCACCTTATGCATTTTACTTATTTACGAACTGATAACTGACGGTAACTATGTACCTACTGCAAAAACGTAGGATCATTAATTTTTAGTAGACCACGATTATTTAATCAGATTGTCTTGTCAGTCACCTCCTTCTGCGAAGCAGTAATGCTCGCGAAGGAGGAGGCGGAACGCGTGAGGGAAAGGCAAAGTTTGCGCCCTCACGCCCCTAACCGCCGCCGTTGGAGACGCCCTGGGCGTCGGGAATCCCAGGCGGATTCCCGGCCACCATAGGCGCGGGCTTGCGGACGGCGAGCAACGGGCAGCTCGCCGTCCGATAAGGACCAGGCCCGGGTCGATGGCGCGTCGTGTTCCACGCGCGCCTCAAAGAGATGTCAGCAAAATTGACGGGGTCCGGTAGGACCGATGCCTGCCAGGGTTGCGGGAAAGTCCGAAAGGGATACCGGGACCTTGGCAACAGGCAAATGAAGGAACACGGGTGGGTTTTAGTCAGTAAAAGTCTGACACGCCCTTCCGCTCCGCCCAGAGCGGGAGAAGTCATTGGATGATGTCCCACCCTCAAAAAAAAAACAAAAAAAAAAAAAAATTATAGTTTGTCCAATACTTACCAACGAAAAGAAAATGGTAGCAAGTACGGCTGCGGACTTTGAGGTCCCGTGAAGCAAAAAGTGTAATTGGGTAGCAAAATTCCCAGATAAAAGTCCGATATTGGAATTGTGCACGACAAATGGCTATAGACTCGTTATATCGCCTACCATCGGTCTAGAAATTTTTAAACTTTTATAATAAAGAGCTCCCATAATATGTGCTTTGAAGATGAGTTTTTAGACATTCGAAATAATTGCAGATTTTGAAAGACCAAGGCATATCATCGCGTCGGGACCACAGTAGATCGTTGCTATTGCAGTATGTTGTAGTAGCTATCAGTAACGTATTAATATGTCGTGAGATAATTTGCAAATGAAATATTCACTTCTCGGAAAAATATATGACAAAAAAGATGACTCTGTTTTATTTATTCACATTTTATTGCACAAGTAAAATGTGGTATGAAGAGCCTCATCCCAGTATGTATGCTGGCATCCGATCAAGTATTGGGCTAAGCAAAAACACGACGAATGCTTAAGCAATAAACTTATATGAGCCATCCCTACATACAGCTCTACGATGAAATAAAGTCGATAGCCCGGACTAAAATTATCTTTCCTAACCGGATTGTAGTCTAAAAGAACGCCTATCGGTTCTTTGATACTGTTATAATTACTGAATTTGAAAAAATCTGATTGCTCCCACGGTATCAGACTTATCTCTCGTAAAAGGACTTATTTTTTTTAATTCTTGTTCAGAGAATTTTACAGTTTTAGGAATTTTTAGTTGAATGGTCTTTAGCAGCAGGTTTTTGGATACCTAAAGTAAAATCCTCCACCTTATTGTTCTTGCTCAAAGAATCAGGAGGATTCTCAGGATAAATCCATCCATTTATTATGGTGTATTGTTCTATAATTGAAGTGAGCAAGTACAGAGTTAAAGCCGAAACTCAACCATAGACAAGAATAAGAGTAGAAAAGAGCATATAGATTTTTAACCACAATTCCTCAGCACCGCTCCATTTTTATTTTTTTTCGTGTGGTTTGTGACTAACCTGGCGTCAGAGTTTTTATGCCACCCATGGGCCTCTGGCTTGGCTTCACACGCCGTCAAGAAATAAATATCTCTCAGGCATTCTCGTTTTGGTCACGATATTTTTCTTCATGGTTTTTGGAGCAAGTGATAATCATACAATACGCATATGAATCCGAAAAGTCAGAGTTGCGTGCCGCTCCATGACAAAGCTTTTAAATAAAATTGTTACATTTCTTTTTTAAAAATTTCATCTAGGCTAGTTATTCCATAAGTGGAAGTGTCATGTGATTTTAAGATGACAATTTTTTTTTGCAAATGAAGTTAACTGGCGTGCACGCGGCTGCGGCGGGGGTGGGCTCAAGTGTCATTCTACTCGACGCTCTTGGAAACTTTGATAACACTGTGCCCCTTGTACAAGTTTTGTAGTTTATTCCAAGCTTACTGCGGGGAAATGAACTTTATATTTTGTGTTGTGTTGTGAATTCGGTGCCACCTATATGTTGAACAATAGAAAATGATGTAACCGCAGCACGTCTGCATTCCTGTGTTGGGAAAGATCACCCACATTCTGCCACTATGTTAGTCCCAAGTAGCATAATTATATATAGTTAATAGTAGTAGTAGTAGTTGGTCCTAGGGGACCAACTTATTAAGTATTATTAACCTGGCACAAATCCAGTTTGCACTGCGAATTTAATAATTGAAAAATCCAACGATATTAGTCTACTTCAGTCGTGCTTGCTTGACTCTGACCCAAAGAGGCAGATAATGTTAAGGGGTTTTTACTGGTTTAAGTATACTCCTCATGTTATGTTATATATCATTAAAGCTATATTTCCTTTTTCTATGTAACAATGTTCAAACAGAAAAAACCTACATTGAAGTTATCTTTTAGAGTTTAAGTGAAAACTAGGTTAATGCTAGTCCTTTTAACTGCTGTAAACTAAGTTAGCTTATCTCTACAAATTCTACGTAAACAGACATTACATTTTTATTTTATCTGTTTCAGATCAACTTCAATGGAAAGTTTATTTAATGGCATCGCTCCAGCCATTAAAATAAGTAGAATTATCACTCAGAAGTTTCGAACGAGAACATTGTAACATTGGTAGTCTGGTTCTTAACTTTTTATCGTACAAGAACAAAGTGACTTTACGTTATTGACTTTTTTACTTGTGTAAGTGGTAGAATGCGTTAGCAAGCTAAGCATGGCAGTAGGTTGCTCATGGTACTCGAAGAACCGAAAGCGGTTGGAAAAAATGAGTCCTGAAGTGGAAACCGTGTATCGGCAAGAGCACAGCTTGTGTGGGACCCCTGCTAGATAGTCCGACGACCTTAAAAAGATGGCCACAACCAAGATTTTCACAACCATTTGACAGGCTGCCGTGTCGAAAATGACTCGTGTTTGATTACGTTCTGTCGCAACTGTCGGAAAAATACCTGCATCTGATTTTGTCAAACTTTTCCGGTTTCGGAATTGTGAATACCTAAACGGTTTCTATATTAACATTGATTGATGTTCGATTCGATACGGACGCGTATTGAATGGCTGTGAATAACTATGAGGGATAGACTGGATGCGGAAGGCAGACAACCGGGTGTTATGGCGCAGAGAGTCCTATCCTAATCGTAACAGTGAACGTCTTTCAGCTAAAATGTTGTGGACTGGAGAAATATTTACAGTCTACTTAAACAGTGTAATATTATAACGTGCAGTGAGAGTGGAACTTGAGATGATTCTGTAACGTGTTACTCCGACGCTTTGAAGGTATTGCGGCCCCAGAAATTAAGTAATACTCGAAAAGCAGTAACTCTGTATATACTTTAAGCTTTAGGAGTCATAATCATTAATCATCGCTATCGGTTGGCTAATTATAGTGGAATGTTCTATGGTTAAGAAGGTTATTTTTAGTGCAGCTGTGACTGGCAATTACTGGCAAATCTGCTGGGGCAGCTTGGAAATGGATGAAAATAAGTTGTTATCAATTACCACGAAGTGTAAAAAAACAAAGTCGTACTATCTACTAGCGCAAATAAAAATTTGAAATGCGTATTTTATTGATACAGATTGTTAAGAAAATTATACGTTTAATTAATTAGCCACTTACTCCCGCGATGACATAAAAAACCAAGATAGAGCGCTGTCAACAGTGACGTGACGGCGGTTTCGTAAACATGTGTGCACTTAGTTAGGTGTAGTTTGATTTTACTGTGATTGTGAATCTGTGCGTGTGAGCGTGTGTGCACAGAGCGGAGGTATAGTTTTGGCATGCTTCACTGTATTGTTCGCAGTGGTTGACATGGATTTATATTTGGTCTCCTATAAAAAAATATTGTAAGGGATTACAAAAGTAACTTTACATGAAACCTGACTTACAGTTGCTGTGAGATTCATTTAAACTGTAAAAAGGTTTTGTTTGTCTAATTTCACAAGCGTTTTATAATCCGATTAGGCTGGATTTCGTTTGGCGCTTACTGAAATAATTTAAGCCCTTGGCAATCAGCCTGATATTCGAAAAAGCTCATTGCTTTCTAGAATATTCGTTGCTGTGCAACATTTAAATAAAAAGAGATGATTAATGCGGCTAGGAAGCTAGCACTAACGATCAGACTGGTGAAATAGTCGTGAACAAAGAAATATGAAAAATTGGGTGTCGTATAATATGTGGGCGCTGCATAAGAAAAATGATATTCGATATTTAATAGTTTGTAAGTCTGTACTATTCCAGCCGCTTGGGTAATGGACGTCTGCATATTTTATGACTGTTGAAGCTCGATGAAGAAATAGCTCATTTCTATAACTATTTTATGCCGGGTTTTTATCTTCACCGCGATCGCTGACGCCCGCGCTCCGTCTTCGACGTAGAAATTACTTTTGTAGATTCACTTTAAACTTTGGAACAGGTACGCTAGATTCGTTCTCATTTTTATAGCGGCACCGTCTCAACTCGTCTTATTTTAATGAAAGCAGTAGAAAGGACAGAGGATTAATGGATCGCGTGAGACACCATTTCTACAAGTGATTATCAGATTAAAATTTATCTCAGTAAAATTGTGTAGATAATTGATTAGTGGGTGAATGTATTGGAAAGGTCGTGGCAAGGTTAGCGGCTGGCCGTCGCACTATGGGACCAACCGGTATTTTCCATCTCAAAAATCGATAACTCTGTTGTTTTGTGATTTATCTCCTTGATTTTTTTTTCACGTATTTGTGAATATCTAGGCAATAAAAGAAATCAAACATCATCATTCTAAAAAAAATATTTTTTCCGAAAAAAAATGACAAAGATAAAGTTATACGAAATTTCATACAAAAAATCATACAGTTATATTAAAATAGCAATAAAAGTTACACTTATGCTTAAAATAAGTTTAAAACTAAATTATTATTATTAAACAAACAGTTACATGACAAAAAAAAAATATTACTTAAACTTATCCTACTCATCACTTTCTATTTCCAACAATTCTTTAGCTTCGTCAAATAATTCTTTGGATATTAGAAAACTTGGTTTATTTAAGCTAGATATATAAGGATCAGATGTATATAACAAAATATGCAGAACGTCTTCGTTTGTTGCTGATCTGGAACACTTCCTAGCGTGATGTAACCTATATTTCTTATAATCTTTATTTCGAGCTTCCTGGGCATCTTCGGATAATTGTCCTATAGGCAAAACTGCATAATGCTCTATTATTTTAGCACCATGTATAAGTACTTTATGGACCGAAGATGGCATGTAGTACCAGTTATATTTGCTTACATATAATTGCGCGGTTACCAATGTATACTGACCAAATTTTTCTGCGTTTATAGGAAATCCCGATGACATAGTTTGAAGAATTACATATAGTCTCTTGATTAATTCTTCATCAATTCCGGTTATCTCTGCAGAACATTGGTAATTTTGGAAAAATCTCCTTGCCGTATTACCGTCATTGCTATTACCGGAACCTTGACGTGGTTTATCAATATGCAAGCCAAGCACTTCTCGGAAACGTTTTTGGACAAATTTTTTCTTGTCTTCTTTAAGTTGCTTATTTTCTGGAGTTGTTGCAGACCACTTCTCAAAACCTAAATTGTAAGAAATATGGAGGATCATTTCCATAAATCTTATCCATGCGTGTAGCGTCGACAATCCGTATTTAAACGCATTTTCATTTTCAACTCTCGTTGTAACTTTTAAAAGATCATTCATTTGTCTGGGAGTTGCTCCACAAACAGTGCAGGTAGCACTGGATGATGTGTTTGTCAACACTTGAGCAACTTTCCCATCAATCATTGTCATAAACAGTTGATGTTTAACTTCGATGACTTTGTCTTCTATTGACACAAGAGTTGGAATCAATTGATTAATTTTGGCTTCAATTTCACTGACAACCGCTGTAGTCTTTTCGGGAGTTTCTTTTGCAAATTCTAATGAAATTGGTCTGCAATATCTAACAGATGAGCAAGTAGGGTTTTTCCATATGACCGTAGAAGTTTCTTCGTCTACTAGTCGCAGTGGTACAAGGGACACTATAAACAAATTAGCGTCCGATATTTGTTCGTTTTCTTCCGGTAGAGTTTGTTTATACTCACTTTGCCCGGAGGATCCATCACATCCCCATTTAGTGAAAAGCTTGAGACGATTGTAAGTCGATCCTGACTTTATCCTTATAATACGGCAGACTGTATGGTCTAAGAGATCTTGCAGGTTGATTTTTGCGCTTATATTTGTCACCGTAATGCTGGATGCAGGCGGATAGCAAGCCTTTTTTGTTTCACTTAGTGTTTGATACGAAGGCAATACAGAACTTAAATTCTTATCAACGAGCCTTTTTCTTAGGTACGCATATTGTGCTTTGGTTAAATCAGTTTCAATGCATATACTCAATGCTTCCTCTTTTGTAAAGGAAAGTGCGTTATCTGGATTGAGTATATTTTGTAGAATAACTTTTTTCTCTTCTTTTTCCTTATTTCTGATAATAGTCACAATCGACGCTTCGTCATTTTCCCCCATGGATCTTAAACCTTGCACATAAGCGTTACGGACATGTTCCATTCCATACTCCTGGACCAGCTCCATATTTTTTCGTTTCTTTGTGTTTTCCGAGCACTCGTCATATTGTTTTGTTGGTCTTCCACGTTCACCAGAAGTATTCAAACCAGAATTTACAGTGGTTGAGGTACTGCAAGAATTCAATGATACTTTAAACTCACCATTTAACCAATTTGAGTATAGGCTCTCGAACCGGTCCGGCTTTCTTTGAGCTTTGGTCCATTTCTGGTTGCAACTCGATGTTAGATTTTTTTGAATACTCTCTATTACAGTATTAACGTCAGTTTCCGATAGTTGAAAATTTTCCAATAAATATTTTTTGAGGTCTGAAGTACTTTTCCCTTTTATTATTTGATCACAAAGATCGCGTCGAACACAAACGAATTCACTCATTGTTAGATAATAATGTTTTTTATGCGTTAATTGTTATTGAAAAGAAGTATCTGAACACTTTGATGAATCGTATGCTGAACATACACGGGTATTTAAAGGACTAATATTTTAGTGCCTTGTGCAAAAACCATGGGACAATTGATTATAACAGTTCTCATCGAAATAGTGTAATCAGTACTGATTGTAATTATTTACCACAACAGATAAATAGAACTTCCGCAGCAATATAGTTTATCATACTTGTGGTTAAGGTGACCACCCCAAACAAAATTGCCATGGGAAGATTCTTTCAAATATAATAGCAGTTTTTTTAATTTGCAAATGTATGTTTTTATCATAGAAATAGAAAAAACAATATAGACATCAAAGGATAATAACTAAATATAATATTTCATAATAAAAAAGAAGAACCGTAATTTTCGAGGATTTTTCCCCGATTGACATTATTGCTTCAAAATCACCTCTGGCGCAAAAAACGCGCAAGTTTTTTTTAAATCCTCATATTACTGAGTAGATAAGGTCTCTAATAGAGTAATTAACTTGACACCGGCTGCTTTCGGCAACAACGAAAACTCCAATTGAAATTAACAAAAACTAAATTTTCTTTACTTCACTAAAAAAATATTAAAAAATTAAATAAAAATATTTTTTTTACAAAAACTGAACGTGGTTGCAAAGTGTATATTCTAAGCTATCTAATGATGTATAACACTAATATGTTTCCTTGGAAAACTTCCGAATAATTATGTGTTGAACTCCCTTAACGGTAATTTAATTGGCATGAAAATATTTATGCCCAATGTTTGAGGTTCATTTTATAAACGTAAAACTTTATATTTTTTTATATTTTGTAATTTATTCGTAAGTTCCATCTTTTGAGAGTATAAAACCATAAAACAATCTATGGATTTACGACTTTCGACAAAACCATTTTTGAGATGGAACATACTGTTTGGTCCCATAGTGCGTCGGCCCAACTTGAGTAGACCTACGTACGTATCGTATGGCGACTGTTGGGCAACGCGACCTCCAGTAGACAATGAGACGCAACGAGAAAAATTATATCTAAATCATTACCTACCGACATTGCCTACTGCTGACCCCTGTGAATAGCCATAGTTCAAGGTGTCTGTCGTTCTACTAATTGGTCAAATAACGCTTAACGGCTGCAATTATGGCAGGTTACAGTTCAGTGCCAAAATGTGAATGCATATCTAATGTCAATTTTATTGACTTTATTACCAAAGCTTTACTAAGTCCGTCTCGATTTGATTGATCTCGTTAGAGGATTAGTTTTAATTATTCTTCTGTTCAAGTTGCAGAGTCGAGGTCATTTTATAATCTTTTAAGCGCCTTAACTCAATGGTCCACTCACACAGATAGCGTTGCGAGGCTGTTTTCAGATGAACAAAAACTTAGTATCATTCGGAAGTTATTCCAATATGTTGTGATTTCACTTCTTTGAATCTTTGAATGTGTTGCAAACTGTTATTTGAAATATGACGTGATTTGAAGCGTAGCTGCGTAGGAGTGTATATCGCAGACGTACTGCATTATGACCCGATCTTTAATGTCACTTCATTTTAGTTAAGGTTTAATATTTAGTTATCAATATTATTATAATACTAGATGCACCCCGCGGTTACACCCACGTAAGTCTCGATCCCGTGGGAATATCGGGATAAAAAGTATCCTATGTGTTAATCCAGGTTATAAACTATCTGTTTGTCAAATTTCATCCAAATCTATTAAGCCGTTTTTGCGTGATTGAGTAACAAACATCCAAACACACAAACTTTCACATTTATAATAGTAGTAGGATATAGTAGGATTTATAATATTTGTAGGATAGTAGGATTAGTAGAATTACTAAAATTACTGCAATTAGTATCTTGATTTATATATTGTGGCAGCTAGTCATGAGAGAAATTAAAGTCATAAAAAACAAATATTTTTTATAGTATTGTTTGAGTAAGATGGAGATGCATTCACCGTAGTCTTACGGAAATAATAAAACGAATTGAATCCCAGAATGCTTCAATAATGAACTTATAACCAGCTACCTACAACGTTTATAAAAATTAAGTAGTCATGTGAATGTTGGCTGACTGTTTTATGTGCTTTGTTTAAAACTAAAAATAATCTTATGTCATATGTTTTCTGCTTCATGAACCTTCGTATGTAAGACGGTTAAATTCACCCTACAAACTCAAAGCTAGCAAGATAACCACCGAAAATTCAATCAAATAAGTATATTCAATAGTTTTGTCACTATGGCTAGCCAAAGACTGCCAAAAACCATATTCGGCCCATCACAAATACTTAGTTTGTTTGAATTTTTTTTATTTTTCCATGCCTGGGTTTATTTCATATTGATAAAATACTCTTATGCATTAGTATTGCCAGTGTTTTCATTTATTGCCGTATTGTTATCTCCACATTGTAAGTATGTATACTAAAATAACCATAGTGTTTTCTCAAGTTATAAACTCACTAACGAACAGAAAGAAAGACGTTGCATTTCATAAAACTTTTGATGAAACACTGTTTGACATATATACGGACAGGTTTTGCTTTTTCTCAGCAGAAGCCCGGAGTCTGGATTTGTACCTGGTTGACGGCAATAGGCTCGTACCTTCTTAAACATAACTGGCGAAATGTGGGTGTATTATATGTACACATCTGCCTAACCCTTCGGATAATACTGGCGTGATGTTATGTTATGTAGTAGTTTTACTATGTAAACGTTAACTATTCAGTACTGATTAGCTCCAATTGATTACTACATGGGCATTCATTAGCTGCAATACCCCGTGATTGGGAGCCCAAGTACAAATAGTAGTAATAAGTTCTATGAAATTAACAATCAATCCGTAATTATTTGTAGCATTACATTTTCTAATCAATTTTCATTGGCTTCTTCTATAATAAGGTGTACAAGTGAAGCCATAAACACTATCGACAATAAAATAAAGTTACTATATCCAGTGTAGATTGTAGTGGGAATCAGTAATTGAATGTTGAAATCAACACCAATAACTTCAAGTTGGATATGGTATAACCAAGAAAATAAGAGGCTATTTTTAACCGACTTCTTCAAAATGGAGGAGGTTTTATGTTCGTCTGTACGTTTCTTTTTTTTTTTGTGTATGGTCTTCGATATTTTCGCTAATTGTGAACCGATTTACAAATTTCTTTTTTTTTTCGAAAGGGTATACTCTCTAGGTGGTCCCATATAAATTTTATTAAATTTGCTCTCGTAGTTTTTGAGTTAGCTTCAATAATTACGTATTTTTTCCACTTTGTCGCATCTCTCACTATGTCGATATCTTATTTTTGACTCCATTCACATAACAGGTAGTTGTATTCGAATGAATGTGGGGTAGATACCACAACTAAAAAGTGAACAATAAAAACTTTATACAAAAAAAAAACAACCGACTTCCAAAAAAAAAGTGGAAAATAACTTGAATTTCGGAAGTCGGTGGCAAAATCGAATATTGAAAAGCAAAGACACCGACTTCCGAAATTAAAATTATTTTTCACTATTTTTTTGGAAGTCGGTTATTTTGTAAAAAAAATTATGTAAGATTTTTCCTATAATCTTTAAAAATATGTAGTTCAGTCAAAACAGACATCAAAAAACTGGATCCTAGGTATAGTTCACCAGAACTGAAAGTTGGTTACCTTTCCATAACAATTATCTTTTTACAAATGATCTCGTCTGATAATAACTTAAATAATCAGCCCTTGGTTAAAAATTAATTTTACTAACACCTTATACATCATGTGACTGATATAAATAAATAAATAAATCAGCTTGCTTTTAGGGTTCCGTACCCAAAGGGTGCCAACGGGACCTTATTACTAAGGCTCCGCTGTCCGTCCGTTTGTCTGTGTCACGGCTGTATCTTTTAAACTGTGAAAGGTAGACATAGCCGCCATAACAATAACAAATATAAAAAAAAAATTGTGTTATTCAATATTGTACGGTGATATAACCCTTCGTGTGCGAGTTCGACTCTCAGTTGGCCGCTTTTTTAAGTTTTAATCGTTACTGTTTATAAAGCATTTAAATGATCATTATGCGGGTGCACTCAGAATCTTCGCAGGTTCCCGTTGATCGTGAGGTCTGCCGCTTTTCACAAGATATTTAAAGCGAATTCTGTGCTTATTGAATACGGGAGTATAAAGTTACTGAGGCCATTTGTTACCGCATTGTTTTTGCACGGTTGGCTCGTTCAAGACGTCATGCTGAGTGGAATGGATGGCGTAGAATGAGCAAAACTTTACGGTATTACTCTGATGCGGAATGCACGAAAGAACTTGGAATTTTGATTTAGGTAATGGAACAGGAACATTTTGCTAATACTCGTATATACGCTCAGTAGTAAACCCCCATGATTGTCTTGTGACTGCCATGAGCACGGTTAGCCTATAAACAGCAAATAAGCTAGTTATTTAAAAAAAATTGTTCAGTACAGAAGAAACCGGCCAAGTGTGAGTCGCACGAAGGGTTCCGTACCTTTATCAATGGGAGTCCCCTTAAATATTTATTTTATTCTGTTTTCTTGCATTTGTTGTTATAGCGGCAACAGAAATACATCATCAGTGAAAATTTCAACTGTCTATCTAAAACGGTTCATGAGATACAGCCTGGTGACAGACGGACAGCGGAGTCTTAGTAATAGGGTCCTGTTTTAACCTTTGAGTACGGAACCCTAAAAAGACACGGTACAATATTTAAAAAAAAGCGAGTAACAGATTACATAGGAGTCTTAGGTGTTAGATTTTTACAAATTCCCTGAACCCCACACTAGGATTCCCTGTGTCGTGGCAAACAATGCAAACAATTATTATTTAGTTGAACTTATTAATTTGGAAAAAACATGATTAATATAATTAGAAAATTGAAGTACAAAGTAATAAAGAAAGAAAGACAAATTTATTTTCCTTCATTTCTTAAAGCCTATTTATTTAATGTAAATGATCATTTATGCTCATTTATGCTCGTGAGTGAATATGTCAGTGAAATAATTACAGGTTTATCGAAATCATCCAGCTTCCAGCGACGAGACAGCAAAATTTAGGTAATCGATGTTACCTTTGTCTGAAGCATACGTCAGTATTTACTTAAGAGTTTGACAACTTTATAGTCTCCTTAAATTAAAATCGATGCTGAGAAGAGTGTATAGCGAGAAAGTAGATAAGTAAGTATACAACGTAAGTAGGAAACCATCTAAATCTAGTTTTTTATTTCGCAGGTATTTATAATTATTATGAAAGAGTGATGCTGGTTTTGCGAATATCTCTCAAAGTATTTTAATTAATAATTTCATAATAACATCTGACGAGTGAGTTAGGTATGTAAACCGTGCGCGAGCGCGTACTTGGAATATAATACTTATTTAATCATCTACCAATTAATATTGTCGATACAATTAATTTATTGGCATGTAGGTAATGTGTTGGTTATCAGCCCTTTATTTATCGCACACACCACGGATCGCAGTTGTAAAGTAAATCCGTCAGGCACACTTTGGTAACAAATTGTAGTTCAGTAATTTTGTTTGCTTATTCAGGGGTCAGGGGGCTGACGGCATACGGAACCCATTTATTTCGTGTATTCCTTCTAAGCGGACGAAAATGAAACCAATTATACCATAGCTACGTTCGTTAGACCCGACGGTCATTACATATTACTTGCTCAAAACTAGCATCCATTCATAACCGGAATACTTTTAAAAACAGGTTTTATTTTAACAAGATGTCTATAGATGTGGCAGTGGCAGTCACTTTTGTAACGCTCTCCTTTCTCTGTGGTTAATAAATTAAATTGTACATGTTTCAGCATTGTTAAACGAAATAAAAAAGGATGGTTTGCTTCCAGATAACCCACAATATCTTAGAAAGGAAACATTGTTTATTATTTTCCCTAGTATTTTAGTAAAGCGTTTTAACTAAAGTTACATTGGTCGATTGCGTCGAAGTGCTTTGAGCAATTAATGGTTATCGGGTGTTATGTGATTAACGAAGATGATTTTGGAGGTCGCACTACGTTCATTACCAACTGTAACACGCGTTGTGTTGCAAACTGATGCGTTAGCACGTGTTGACATTGCGCTCATTACCGAGAAGTAATTAACAGTTTAGTTAGTAGGTATAATTATCCTCCTACACAAGCAGGGTTCTGTGAAGATAAGATATAATAATAGGTAATATAGGGAGACCGCACCCCAATTTTGTAAGCACTTTCAATCATAATCCAAAGGAATAAAGAAAATTCATAACCAATTGCTTCTTATGTTTGAAAAATTCATTCACTCGACAACGTAAATAACGCAGTGGATGTAGTTTGTTTGAAAGTCAAGAAACGTTAGAACAAATTATCTGGAATCGCCAACACGTAGTTAGCAAGCGCATTGATCAAAGCTGATTCCTTCTCTAAATGAGAAGATTCCTCAGCCCAGCACTAGTGTTATTACACTCAACACTCATTCCATTAATTAGTTACATATCAGTTAAATAGTTACCTACTACTTTTATACGAGTATAGTTTGTAAGCAACTATGTCTGCAAGCTGGCTGAACTTCATGAGTATTCAGTTTACTTGCAGTCTCTACTGCTACTGTAGTTTCATCTGAAGTATTCCCGTTTGAGCACCTATTTTTTTAATACTCAATGCATAGGTGCTCAATCGGGAATACCTGTTTTATCTCTCCTGCACTTAGCACTTTGATGTCACTGCATGTGTAAAAATTTTATATTTCATAAATGGTGCCATTATAGTAATACGTTTGTTGAACAATGAAAATGTTTATTTTTATGGTAGGTGTGTATGGCACTGACATATTATATACCTACGGGTCATTTATAGTCAATACAAAATTGCATAGACCAATTAATGAAAGTATTTCTTATCGTATTAAATCTTAATACAATGGCATCGACAAGGCCCGTCGAACACATGAACTGTATATCAATCCTCTTCTAAATAAAAACTTGTAAGTATTGACATTCTTATTTATACAATAGGGATATTGTTTTTTTTTTGTCCGGCTTTTAGATTATTAAAAACTATTGGAAACATAGAGCAGTGGTGGCCCAGTTTGAGCGGCCGCGACTTACGAGTTGTACGTCGTAGGTTCGAACCCCGACAGGCGCTTTGCTTTGTGTAAATTATTTCATCACCACTGCTCTCAAAAACGGTGAAGGAAAACATCGCGAGGAAGCCGGCATGTCCTAGACGCAAAAATTCGAAGACATGTGACATCTACCAACCCGCACTGGGCCCGCGTGGTGATTACGGCCCACTCCCTCTCACTAAGAGGAGGCCTGTGTCCCAGCAGTGGGTACATTATAGACTGATTATGTATGTATGTTATGTATGTATTGGAAACGCATATTTTCTTTTTTTACGTAATCAAGAAATTACGGCAATACATTGAATTAAAATGTGGCTTGACGTTACTGGCCGGTAGATATTATACTGACTTGTGACGTAGCGAGCCCCCACTCCCCAACTTTAATACGTTTTATCTAAATATTTTTTTATCAATATAGTGATCCAAAAAATACGTGTTTAATATTTTGTTAGTATCTGACTGACGGACTAATTCGTTTTTTTTTACTCTGTCATTTTACAGGATGTTGACTGTTATGCCCATACGGAATAACGTTAGGATAACAAACGAAAGTGGATTCCTGTGTTTTGTAATTATTAAGCTAACATTATTAATTATACAGGACTGTTACACACCGCAACTGATTAAAGGGTTCCTTCGACGCCGGATATTCGTATAGACTCCGGCCGTAAGGATAGCCAGCTTTGCTATTGTAAAATAATGTGGATAATAAGAGATTCAGGAAATTACATTGCTTTTAAATAGCCCTAGGGGAAACTCTAGCAGAAATTAGCCCTAGCGGAAAACGTCCCTAGCGGAAAATAGCCCTAGCAAACTTTTGGGCAGACAACCTCGCTATCTTGATATTATAACCATGACATGTCCTACGCTACAATAATTCGTAGGTACCAAAGAAGAAAATGAAAGAAGATCCTACAGCTCAAGTGATAACGTTACCATATTAGAACGTGTGTGGAAACTGGATTAAATGCAGTTACTAAACTAACATTGACTACTCAGCTAAAGGTCACATGCACGCACAATGGTCCACCTTAAGGACTAAGTGCGGAAACCAAACCCATAACATAGAACATAGGTCACATGTTTCTATCCATTATCCGCTTAATTAAGACACTACGAATACACGGGGATCTGATGCCAGGTGAAAAGGTAGTAGATAGTGTGTCATAGTTTAACTGATTATGTTATCATATAATGCTTCTCTATAATGTTGTTTCTCCTGTAGGGAAACAGGCCTTCTCTCTGTGAGAGGGTGTGGGCCGTAATCTAACACGCGGGCCCAGTGCGGGCTGGTGTAGTGTGACATGTCATGCCAAATAATATTAACATTGACGTTTCAAACGAGTCAATAAGGAGCTGCTGTAAGACGGATAGATATTTTGTAATAAGATGTATAGTAACAAATACAGAGAATTTACAGAGACAATCTCCTTGGAATATATACGACATTGTATTATTATTACTAACCAGAATACCCGTTGTTGCATAATTTTATGGGTCGAGATTTTTAAATCATATTCTTTATGGCACCGCTTTAGGTCATGAAGTATCCGAAAACCTATCAATAAATATTTGGCCTAGGTCTTAAGGGAGTCGTGAAAATAGATTCTCTGTTAAAATATATAATAGACAATTATCTGCAGTCACAGACCAAATAAAAATCTAAGACAGAGCGCTGGTGAGGCCGGTTTCGTAAGCTTGTGTGCACTTAGTGAAGTGTAGTATGATTGTAAATGTGTGCGTGTAAGCGTATATGAACAGAGCGGAGGTGTAGTTTTTGCATGCTTCAATGTATTGTTCGCAGCGCTTTGTCTTGGTTTTTTATTTGGTCTGAGGCTGCAGTTCTTTCCTTTCTTAATAAGTTGACCGTAACAATCATCTTTATACTTTTTTGGCTGTAAATACCTACCATACTTTTTACTATTAAAAATAATCTTCGATGTACAGTCACGAGTACTAATATGTATACACTTAGCAACTTTTGAAAGTGAATTTCTCCTACTGTATTGATTGTAATTTTATGTTATTAGGAACATAGTATTTTAGAACCCCGGTTATTGTGATATAGGTCTCATCTCAAAGTTGAAATCGTTATTCGACGAGAAAATCGCTATTGAATTTTGCTGAGTGTATATATATTTTTGCTCGTGACTGTACCTAAGCTCTTTAGTACAAGACTACCTACTTTCTTTGCATAATGTCAATATTTTAATTTATTTAATATAATTATGTAACGACATCCTTTTAATTGCTAAGTTTAGGTGTAAAAATGTAAATTATCGAATCGCAATAGCAATAAGCATAATTAGACAGTTAAAAAACCAAACATTTTGCTCAACATGTATTTACAAATGTTTCCGTGGCTGGCCTACTGCTAATATTTTGCTCAACATGTATTTGCAAATGTTTCCGTGGCTGGCCTACTGCTAATATTTTGCTCAACATGTATTTGCAAATGTTTCCGTGGCTGGCCTACTGCTAATATTTTGCTCAACATGTATTTACAAATATTTCCGCGGCTGGCCTACTGCTAATATTTTGCTCAACATGTATTTACAAATATTTCCGCGGCTGGCCTACTGCTAATATTTTGCTCAACATGTATTTACAAATATTTCCGCGGCTGGCCTACTGCTAATATTTTGCTCAACATGTATTTACAAATGTTTCCGTGTCTGGCCTACTGCTAATATTTTGCTCAACATGTATTTACAAATGTTTCCGTGGCTGGCCTACTGCTAACATTTTGCTAAACATGTATTTACAAATGTTTCCGTGGTTGGCCTACTGCTAACATTTTGCTAAACATGTATTTACAAATGTTTCCGTGTCTGGCCTACTGCAAATATTTTGCTCAACATGTATTTATAAATGTTTCCGTGTCTGGCCTACTGCTAATATTTTGCTCAACATGTATTTACAAATGTTTCCGTGGCTGGCCTACTGCTAATATTTTGGCGGTCACATTTACAATAATCCAAATATTGGTTGTAGCTTCCGCCTGCGGCTTCGCCCGCGTGATTTATTTATAAATTATAGCCTAGTGAAGAGGAGCTCGTGGCTACGTAATAACAGCCGCACGGGTCGTTCCATCAGGTTAAGCTACGCTTGCCGGGGTTGGTCCGTGGATGGGTGACCATCTTTACATATCGAGACTCCTTCGTGCCTCGGAAAGCACGTTAAGCCGTTGGTCCCGGCTGTCATTTGTGGATCTTTGACAGTCGTTACGGGTCGTCAGAAGCCCGAAAGTCTTACAACCAGTCTTACCAAGGGGTATCGTATTACCCAGTTACTGGGTTGTGGAGGTCAGATAGGCAGTCGCTCCATGTAAAATACTGGTATTCAGCTGTATCCGGTTAGACTGGAAGCCGACCCCAACATAGTTGGGAAAAGGCTAGGCAGATGATGATAGCCTAGTGAAAATATTGCATTCTACCTACTGGTGAAAGAATTTTTAAAACGTTTCCAGTAGTTTTACAATTTATTCATTACAAACAAAAATACAAATCTTTTCTATTCTTTATAACATTAGTGTAGATTAGTGACCAGCTCCACGGTTTTTACGATTTCACGAAACATCAAGATTTATTTAATAAACTTTCCAAAAATGACGATGTCTTTGTTTTGCAACCTCTGGTTTTAATAAAACGCTTATTTTCTGCTCCAAATTAATCTCTGTGAACGTGTGAAAACTACATGAAAATCCGTGCAGTAATTCCAGATATGTGCGTGAAAAAACAAACAGACAGACAGACAAACAGAAACTAATTCTAATAATCGATGGTTTATGTTCTATTAGATACTCATCTTTAGTTTACCCCTTTCTATTTTTATTAATTTTCTTCAATGTACGGACACATCGGATTACTATTGTTTCATTACATGTATATATGTTATTATAATTTATTATATGTTTATTATAATATTATTTATACTATTCTATATATATTAATAAGTGTTTGTGTAATCAATCAATTTGTGTACAATTTTAAATGAAATGATAATTGCGCTTTTTAGAATACCGTGATTGAATACATCTCTTTACCTTGGTAGGAATTTGACCCTCAAGGTGAAGAGTTATCTACGTCTATAATAATCACAAAATGTAAAGAAGGTACTCGAAGTCAGCCTTCGTATTTTTTCTGGGTCTAAAACTCGCTGCGCGAAGACGCGGGATCATATATGTTCATCGTGTATAAAACTAGAATATTTGTTTACACAGCATCGCTGTTGACGAAGGGCTAATATTAGATATTTCCAATATTACTTTTTACGTACGTTTTCCATATTTTAGATAGGTACTTATGAATTTTACGGACATTACTTTTCATGAGTATGAACAGATTTCTTTAAGACTTTCGTATAGACTTTTTGGGTCTGGACCAACAAGGTGACCTTATTTGCACTGAATGCTGTCTCTACAATTTATTTTTTTAGTATGAATACTGTGTTTGATATAATTAAGGTCATTGAGTGTATTCTAGTAGTAAGTAATTGGATAGACGGGAATAATACTCACATAAAACCCAGTACTTAAGTGGTTGTGAATTATCTAATTCTGGGCTATTACGCATTGTGGGACAATATCTCAGATTTATAAGGAGGTCTGTGTCTAGTTGAAGGAATTCTGGGATAATGTAATTAGCATTTTATTTCTGGGCCAGTAACACACTCATAATAAAATTAATGTAAATAGGTTCGAATACGTAACGCAGATTAAAGCAATGAATCGAAGTGATTATTAGTCCTTCGTGGGTTTTTTTATTACGTAGTTTGATTTGTATTACGTAGCTGGTAGGCAAATGCCTTAAAAATATAATTAGGAACAGTTTTGACCAATCTGAAGTTAGTTAATTTACCAATCTCAAACGATAACTTCAAAAAAGGGACGAGAAATATTATTTTTGGTTTATTTATTTTATTAAGGATAACAAGCTTAATCAAAAGCGTAACACTTGACACCATTGTCGGAGATCAACAACCTTTTTCTTTTCACTCAGTAATTTATGCATTTCGTTTCACGTAAAACAATGGAATTATTCGCTTTATTGTGCATAAAAATCTTGTGTTTCTTGGTAACAAGATAACAATTGCCAATTTATTTTTCTTGTATTACACATTCAGTTTAAAAATCGTCGTAGAGCTGTCCAAACAAAAATTATTTCGAACGAAATTATAATTGGATACGTATATGTTGAAATATTGTGAGTACCTCATAAATAAACTAAAGAATAAGTTAAATTTATTCATATAAATACCGAGACTCCTCTGTACTTCGGAAAGCACGTTAAGCCGTTGGTCCCGGCTGTCATTTGTGGATCATTGACAGTCGTTATGGGTCGTCAGAAGCCCGACAGTCTGACAACCAGTCTTGCCAAGAGGTATCGTATTCCCCAGTTACTGTGTTGTGGAGGTCAGATAGGCAGTCGCTCCATGTAAAATACTGGTATTCAGCTGCATCTGGTTAGACTGGAAGCCGACCCCAACATAGTTGGGAAAAGGCTAGGCATATGATGATGGTATGCGGAATACATTTTACTGACATAGAAAACCTTTTAAAAAAGATTTTTACCAATAACAAAGTGACGCGAATGCAGTCCTATTATAGTGCTTTATTTAAAAAAAATTGCAACCTGAAGTTTGTCTGGTATGTTTTCGCACATTGTGTAGCAGAATAAAAACGAGTCCTGAATGTTGTTTGTTTAGGAGTGAGTACTAAAATTCTATTCATATATTTTTAGTTACTATTTTCACCGATGTAACATTTTAAATGCGAGCCCCGCGCTGCATTTAATTTCATTCAAGCATTTCGTTCAATTACACTTTAATAGCATTCTAAAATTTTGTGAATGTTGTCATGTATGTAACGTTCCCAAAATGTACTACTTATAACATGCCTCATGTTAAATAACAACTACCAAAGGAAATTTAGTCTATACAGGGTTATTTGTAAAACACCAACAACCTCTTAAGGGGTCATTGTACTCATAATTATGAACAACTTTTAATATGGGACCAAACCAAAAATCGCGAAAAAAATCAGCCGTTCCCTACATGTACTCGTATGTTCGCATAACTCGTCAAAATATAGAGAACAGCTGATTTTTTTTTCCCGATTTCGTGTTTGTTCCTATAGTAAAAGTTGTCCATAATGATGAGTACAATGACCCCTTAAAAGGTTGTTGGTGTTTTACCAATAACCCTGTATATTAACGCAATATGTTGCTCCCAGCCATTATATTTACTGCAACGTCATCCTCTGGAACACGTGACAGGGTATGTGAATTCTTAGTCACAAACATCTGGAACATCCCACTTTTGGTATATTTTGGTACATTCTAGCGGTACAGTAAAAGCTTTTCATCTACATAGTTGTTACTTTGCAGCTTTGTAAAGAGCAATAATTATTCTGAACACACGAAGGGTACTGGCCAACACTGAGAGTGCTCCGTTTGCCACTCGTCAACATGTTTACAACACTGATGTAATTAAAATTAAACTGAAAACCGGAAATATAAAGGAAAAAAGTCCGGGTGAAAACGGCATTTTAAATTAACAATATTAACATTTTACCTCGTTTATTGACGTTAATTTTTATTTTCTAAAAGGGGTGTAATGTCGTAAAGTGTTTTTTAAAACTTTATTGTAATAGCTTTTATGATATCGGATTGCAAGGTATTTTCTTTGTGATGCTCGAAAATCGGGTAGTTATGGGATGATAATTATAATGATTCAAATATGAGATTAAAAGCAGAAAGAAGGTAATTCTGACTTTATTTTTATCTACTTTTTTACTTGTGAGTAGTTCAGGGTTACGGTCATAATTTGGTATGCTTAAGTTTTAAGTTCCGGACAAAAATAGCCTGCTTTTTGCTTTTAGACGGCGTTCCGTTTTAAATATTTTCGATTAATTAATATCTACCTATTACATAATTTAAGTATTTTTTATACCGGATATGGATCAACTTAAAAAGTTTTTTTATTGGCCAAGAGGGTCAAGAACATCTCGTGGCTAAGTAATAACAGCCGCACGGGTCGATTCATCAGGTTAAGCTACGCTTGTCGGGGTTGGTCCGCGGATGGGTGACCATCTTTACATATCGAGACTCCTCCGTGCCTCGGAAAGTACGTTAAACCGTTGGTCCCGGCTGTCATTTGTGGATCTTTGACAGTCGTTACGGGTCGTCAGAAGCCCGAAAGTCTGACAACCAGTCTTGCGAAGGGGTATCGTATTACCCAGTTACTGGGTTGTGGAGGTTAGATAGGCAGTCGCTCCATATAAAATACTGGTATTCAGCTGCATCCGGTTAGACTGGAAGCCGACTCCAACACGGTTGGGAAAAGGCTAGGCAGATGATGAGGGTCAAGAACATACCTACATACGTAATTTTGTTTATTATGTTTTTTTTATTCAAAATAATCGACTACATTAGTCTGTTAATGATTTACTTTAAGGTATATGAGATTTAAAGAAAATAGTTCCCTATTCATAATGGTATATGGTATTCGTTACCCCAATTCTTAACATAAACCAAATGGAATTCAACGAGCATTTTTTCAATAACACAACAAGGAGACAACACATTGACCCTGTGCTCCAGAACAATAAGGACATCTCGACATCTCTTCTGTACATTCACAATGCCACTATTTAGTTTTCTCAAATCTGTTTGTGTCAACTTTCCATAGGTAGTGGAAATGGTAACAAAGCAAGAGGACAACATTTTCCGCTTGCCACATCTGTTATTGTTTCAATTTAATACTTGTAGTTTAGCAGTTGCAGTTTCCAACTGAAGCGCTGGATCAACTATAACAAAGTTGCAAAGAGTTAGGTCAAACAAAGTAATTTACTGAGGGCTTCTCGTTTACCGCTAACCGAGGAAATCTGGTTGCTCTGAAATTAACAACAAACAAGTTTTATGATTCAATTTCGCTATTCGTACGCTCTGTAGTCGCCAACGAAAATACGAACACGTCCCACCGACATTGTATCCAGTATCCAGCCACATCTTTAATGTATTTCCTCTAACGCTGATTAAAACCTTCGTGTGGAGCGTAAATTCCCGCCGAGTTACACAACCGACCAGGTGAGATAGAATTTCAGACGGCTGATGCATTATACGGAAACCAACATAGATATTGATTACAAAAAAAATCGATCCAGTTGTACGGTTGATGTGTCCGAGCCAAAGTAGGCTGTAGTGGATATGGATATCGGGCAAGGCGGTGCGTGCAGGCGAGCGGTGGTCGCTAAGGCAGCGTATCGAATGCGCCCGCGCCGCCCGCGGACCTCGGCGAAAAGAAAGGACCGTATAGTTGTTAAATAATGACGATAGTTGCATGTTACCGAGTGAAATGCTCGTAGGGATGGAGTGTTCTGACGAGATGAGCACCTTGCTATTTAAGAGCGGGTCGGCATGGCGAATGTCATCAGTTAACACAAGCTCACAGCCACAGGAACATCTCCAAAAAGCGGATTTGTTCTAATCGGTCGCACCGCTCAACTTCGGAGTAAAGGTCTTTAACTCTCGGAGCCGTCTCACCCAAGCACAATATGCGCGCATTTATGGTAAGCAGCTCGCGGCATATTTACTTCATTAATTCATTTATTTATTTATATAATTTACTGTTTGGCACATGCGATTTATAATTAATTTTTAATAATAATATTCTTTCATTAAATCAGTGTTCCTAATGTGACATTTTATACAGAATATAATCAGCGTTTCAGGAAGTTTGGAACTGAAGTGAAGTGTTCAGTGATTGGAACATCGCAGTGTGCCAAATCGTGAAAATAAATACTTCAGTGACGTTGAAGTGTAATAGTGAACTAAAATTAATTTAGTGTTTGTGAATAATTGTAAAAAATATTTACAATTAATTCGAAGACCGTGCACTAAGGAACAACATAGGACATTATCGTCAATAAAACAATACAATTCCAAATTAAAATCAATTAAATTCTTAGAGCTTTGTACCTAAATTGGGTTTTTAAAAATCTCATCGCCCTATTTATTACTCCAAAAATAATTAAGTAAATATTATTAGGAGCAAAGTAACATTTTCCAACGTAAAATGAGTTTCGCCTCTCGTGAATAGCCAGTGGGAAATTAAAACTCTGAAGAATAGGCAGCAATGGACTATAATACGTAGCCCGATTATGTGGATCGTATTTGTGACTCAAGCTCATGAATGGAGCACTCGATCATTATTCACTTCGGGTACGATCTCCATTTCACCGAGTCCATTTCCACACAACCACTCTTTACATGCGCGCAATACACGTAACTCATCCATCTGTATTCCAAGAACCTAGCACATACAGAAATCAACTACCGCCAAAATTCCCCGTGTCCCTCTTGCATAATACAAATTATTTCAACTTGTTTACGACTACCGCGTACGAGCCGATCTTACGTCACATCATATTTTGTACAGTTTCTTCAATAAAGTCACTTTCGTATTTGTTATATTTAGTACATACAAAACTTACATGGACCGTCAAATTTATGAGATAATTATGCTTTGCGAATTGATAATGCTGCGCGTTTCTTACTTTGTACAGTGTTAGTTAAGTAGTCAATGCGTTGTGAGTGTTATCTACTCCTCCGACATCTTTCACTCCGTCTCGGATAATGTGACGTGGAATGATGTATTCTGTGGTTAAAAATTGTTGTTGTTTGTTACAGGTACTCGCCTGCGTGGCGCTAGCTTATGGCCGCCCCGAACCCCCGGTAGGCTACAGCTACTCGGCTCCCAGCTCGGGAGGATACAGCTCGGGTGGACATAGGACCGTGTCCGTCGGAGGAGGACACTCTGGCGGCATCTCCCTCGGCGGAGGCCACTCGGGAGGCGGTCTGTCCTTCGGTGGTGGCCACTCTGGTGGCGGACTTTCGTTCGGTGGTGGACACTCTTCTGGAGGACTTTCTTTCGGAGGTGGTAGCATCGGAGGTGGAAGCATCGGAGGCGGAAGCATCGGAGGTGGATTTGGAGGAGATGATGGTGGATATGCTGGTGGATACAGTGGTGGTGCTCTCGTCCAGAAACACATCTACGTCCACGTGCCACCCCCAGAACCCGTTGAACAGAGACAGCCCCGTATCCCTGAAGTCGCTCCTCCCCAGAAGCACTACAAGATTATCTTCATCAAGGCCCCGACTCCACCCACCCCCACCGCCCCCATCATCCCCATCCAGCCCCAGAACGAAGAGAAGACCCTCGTATATGTACTCGTCAAGAAGCCCGAAGAACAGCCTGACATCGTCATCCCCACCGCCGCACCTACTCAGCCCTCAAAACCAGAAGTTTACTTCATCAAGTACCAGACCCAGAAGGAAGGCGGTATTGGAGGTGGTATCGGTGGTGGCGATGCTGGCGGCCTTGGAGGCGGTATTGGCGGTGGTGCTATCGGCGGCGGTATTGGTGGCGGCATTGGCGGCGGTGACCTCGGTGGCATCTCTCTTAGCGGCGGATCTGGCTCTGGTATCAGCGGTGGTGCTGGCGGTCATGGTGGAATCGAAATCAGCGGTGACTTCGGTGCCAGCGGCGGAGACGACAGCGGATCTGACGGACACAGCGGAGCCACCAGCTCCCAGTACGGACCCCCTGGTCACGTGGCCGGACCTCTTCATTAAACTAAGAACAGCTCGGGTGGTAGGATAATAAGTGGAGTTATTTATTGCTAAGCGAAAATTATGCCAGTCTTCAATCGCGGGTTGTTCCCGCGATCGGGAATGTTCGAAAGGATCCTGCCACCGCGTACCGCAGCACGCGGTCGAACGCCCTGTACATAGTCACCTGCACCGCGTTCGCCCGCGAGCTACCCTACTGCATAACACGACTCATCGATTATCTCATCATCGCCACTCATCTACTTGTTATTAGTGCACAGTGTTAATGTTGTTCGAAAGAGGCATTTTACTGCGACTGTTATGTTATGTATTATAATATAGCTTTTTTATTTTTATAATAAAACCAAATGTGATGCTTAATCTGTTTATTGGTACCTATTGGGAAATGGGAATTCAAAATGGACAATTGCGTCACTTCCTAAAGTGGTGGTGAAAGGTTGGCCCGTGAGTGAGGGCATCGTCAGTGGCGAGTTGGGCCCGGAACCGGAGCGGGTCCTTTCTCGAGCTTGCTACGATTAGTTTCAACATAAAATCGAAATTTGAACAATCAGAGAGGTTACGCAACACGTAACGAGTTCGGGCGGTGGGCGAGTGGCGGCGTGCGGCGAGCGGCGCTCACGTGTGCTCGCCGGTCCGACTCGCTCTCATTAAATGACCGCCTTAATGGATCATACGTGTAATTACACTTTCATATAATTTAGTGGATGTCGGAGCGGTTACGTAAACTATCCGTTTCTTCACACCGCTGGGCCATTAATATTTTTATGGATTAGGGTATTTCAACTTTTATGATTTCACAACCCATCAAGTGTAGGTGCGTGAAATGGGTTTTATCTTTATGAAGGTTTTTATAAACGAGCTGGAAAAAGTTTTGGAATGACTGTGATAGTTCATTCTGGGGACGTGTAGTTCCATCAATCACTGGCTGAGGTGTGGCAACAGGTAGAGCGATGAGCTTTCAATTAATTTATCAACTTAACTTTGAGCCATTATTGATCGAAATAATCATGTCACTTTGAGTAAAATATTTTACCACCGTATGGCACAGTAGTAGCCAAAATCAGTAAAAAAACTTGACGTTACTAATATAACCGTCAAGTAAAGTCATATAGACTCGCCCTCAAAGTCTAGAACGAACACCATTTAACAATAAAAGTCAAACGAACTTGTAGAAGCACTTGAAAGATTAACTGAAGCGTATCGTTTGTCTTTATGTTGTGTGCCGTAGAAAGCCACGAATTACCAAGTGAGTCCACACCCGGCCAAACTTAGCGCAAACTAAGGGGAAAACAAATAAATAAGGTAAAACAATACAACCTACGCACATTGAGAATTCCTTCACTTTATTTCCCTTTGCGAAGATAGTAGGTATTTGAACGCCGAGGGCCCTGGTACCTCCAAACAATAGTCGATATTTACGCGGGGATCGCAATAAACTTCTGGTTACCTTACCCTGGCCGGCAAGAAATGACATTTTGTATTGGCAACGTGCCCAAAAAGTTACGCCCGGCCATATCATTGGATGTGGATGTGGTTTGCTAACTCGCTCGATACTCGCCGTCGAGATAATGGTGACGCCGACCCCCGTACTGGCCATGCAGCTTACGTTGATAGATCTAATCTGACACATTCATTTACAGGAGACCTCCGACTCGAAATAAAATATATAAAGATAAAATACATTATGAAAGATCAATGGTTTTGGCAGACATGGAAATCCGTTTAAAAATTTAATAAGTACCTATTTTTCGATTCGGGTAAATTATTTTGTTTTTTTTTTACCAACTAAAGCGATGCGGTGAAGGGTAGGCGTTTTGGGGGACTGTCTTACGTAATTTTGACGTTCGAAAAGTACTGATTCTCAGTCTTTGAATAAATTACTTTTGATTTGATTTAAATCAGGGATCGATTTCTGACTACTGTAAATATGGTAAGCTCCACAATAAAATTGACTGGCCGATATTTGGCCGAAATGGAAACGAGGAAGACCATGGAGCCAGTTAAAAACTACCTTAAGGGTTATTATGAGTCCCGCATAATACGAGTATAAAGTGCAATATTCCAATCCAGGTTTAATACGGGTATCTACTAAATCTTACAGAAAAGTCCACTTTTCCCAACCCTTACTTTAAAGGCGTTTGAGAGACCGTCCTTGTTACTCGGCCAAGGGGTGACATTGATAAATTAAGCCTTTCTAAGCTTAATCTTGAAGTTGTTCAGGGAGCTGCATAAAACGCGTGTTTGTAAAACCCTTTATTTCGATAAAGTCAATGTGGAAGTTTTTATAGTATAAGGTAAGGTTAAACGTAATGCTTCCTTTAAATATATTTTTTAAGAATTGTAGATACCTAATGATCTCTAATTTTGCAAATGTACAAAAGATTTTTCAGAATCCCAGCAATGCAGTTAAATTAAGCCCGCCATACACGACTCTGCTCATTAGGACAGCCGCAAGCGGCCGGCCACTTGTTAACTATTATTCATAGCTCCATTTTGTAGTTGCAGCGATTGCCTGCCACTGGCCGCACTACTGCGGTGTGCTTTTGCAGAATATAATGATCCCTAGAAGCCTTTGTGCTATATCCACAGAGATAGAGATGATAAAAAAACTGAAACTTTAATAAACCTTATTTCAATTATAGAGGCCATAGTAACACGTATTTAGTGAAAATTTTAACTGGCTCGGCAAGCCATTACAGTTCAAAAGATACAGCCCTGTGACAGTCAGACGGACGGACGCACGAACCGGAAACGACAGGAGGCAGACAGCGTAATAGGGTCCCGGTAACACCCTTTGGATACGTGCCCTAAAAAATAATATGGCGTACATAAGCGAAGCGGATTATATTTTCTTCATAATCTCCGCCTTAATGTAGCAGCGTCCTTATCATCTTTATGAAAGACGATCAATCAAAGTGGCAGCTTATAGCCTAGCTAGACAATGAGAAGAAAAGATGGAAGACCACCATTCTCTTCAATTGTCCAATCCTAATGCATTCGTAAAAGTAGTCGTACTGTATACCTGTCTGTCTAGGCTTTACGAAGAAGTAGAAAAATTAATAAGTGTTGCAAATTCAACCCAGAAGTTAAGGCTTTTTGACTGGTAGCATGATTTTAGTAACTTAGGTTTGTGTTATCATTATTAATGGTTCGCATTTAGTAATATCATATTTTACAATTGCATGTTGGGGAACATTGAGGTTCACGTTATTGAAGGCTAGACTAAAATTTTGAGGGTGGACTTAAGTTGAGTTAAAGTGGTCTAAATTAAAAGTTTTCTATTATATTCTATTAAGAATTAGGGCCGCACGCACCGCAACAAAACGCATTACAAAAATCCTCTTTCATCATTTTCGTTTAATGGATCAACGCACACTACAGGTGCCCCTGCAACGCAATTTTTTGCCGTCCGTCCGGCCCGTCGGCTGTGAAGTACGCTTGGCAGGCTCGAACAAACAGTAGCCCATGTCGGTGCGGCAATTATAGCCTGTTTCTTCTTTTTATGTAAAGACTAGCGGCCCATTAATGCTTCGCATGGGTGTAATGGCAACATGTCAAAACATCGCGGATTCTACTCTAAATCCAAGTTTAATAATAGGAAGTGCCTCAGCTGCCGGCGCCGGTTGCTGAATTTGCTGCCAGCGATGACTTTGGAAAAAAAGCGGAAAATGAGGTTGGCAATTTGGCATATGGAGTAGATAGGCGGGATTAATATATTTCCATAATCAAAAATTTCCATATCCCAGTAATCAAGTCCCGCAACCGAACTAGTTAAATAAGGTTAAATATGTTTACGCGTAAAAAATGGTTAGGTTAGGTTGTGACCCCTACGCACGAGCCAAGCGAGCGAAGCGAGCGGAGCCGTGGTAGGGGCCGGCGAAGAGTAAAAACAAATTGAATACAATTTAAAAAAAAATGTTAGGCTTAGTTAGTTAGGGTGCTGAATACTGGAAGGTTTTCAGCCGATGTTTTTAATCTCTGCTGCCGGTAGTATGTACTGCCGATTCCCAACGGCGTTATTTTTGGGTGCCGGCCGGCGCTGGCAGCGGCGGCTCTCCCATAATAATAATGTTAAACACATGTCATGGTTTATTTGTATAATGAAAAATATTAATCATTGTACGTCGCAATTTATTTTTTATTTAAGGCCGGAATCGCCTTACCTCTGCAAGCCGGATATTGCTAGATATTAATACGTTGATTAGCTACTGTTACAATAAACAGGATTGGTGACACAATATGAACATTATTATTTACAATACAGTAATACCTATTTATTAGGATTAATAGGATACATTTTTTGATTCGAAATTAAATGTCACAGTTACGAAGGATAAACCATTGCTTGTAAAATATACGTCACTAACAAATAAACAAGTCAAAAAAATAAAAAATAAGGTGGCATGTCACGGTGTATATCAGTTTTTGTTGAAACTACTATAGCATTTTAAATAAAATATAACTGCATTTGGCTTTAATCTGTTACGCAATTACTAGAGATGGGCCGAATGTGAATTGAACCGAATCCGAACTTTCATTCAATTTCCCTAACATGAGTTATTTGGCTCGAATATATTTATCGTCTCCTGGAAGCTCTACATATTCTTTGCGACTTCTTTCGGAGGCAGAAAACGTATAAGAAAAAAACACGTAACAAACTTCTGCCAGATAAGGCAGAGTCTTTGGTGTTTTTGCACCATAACTTGCCTCTAGTAAATTTTAAATATGACTGAGCAGATAGATGAGAAAAGTTTGTTTAATTTGATTATTGAAAAAAATACCCTTTAATTGTAATAAAAAATACTTGATTTTAATGAATGTTTAGTTTGTGAACCAAAAACGTGATTTTTTTATTCAATTTACGAATTGTAATCCAGATGGTTGTTAGAAGAATACTAAGCTTATTTAAATTTTGTAATAGTATGTCTAATTTTTATGTGTAATAAATTAGACAGAGATTTTCAAGACTAATAAGAAGAACTGATTTTATTTAAGGTTTACATATACAATGTTCCTAACTAAAATAAATGACCATGAGTGAGTAAAAGTCATAATTTTATTTTACAGTAATACTATTCTAATTCTATTATATTTCAGTCAAAATAGTGCATGTAGATATTATTATTTTTGTGCCGAATGTTCGGCATCTGAACCAAATTTCGGCCGAATGCCGAAGTTCGGTTCAAGTTGCCGAAATTCGGCCAAACCCTAGCAATTACGTATCTATACTTAATTGATTATGTGTCAACACTAACTGAAAATTAGTTCATGTGAAATTGGGGTGCAAACACTCGTTATGAGCTATGTTCACGTAAGCTTCCCTCCCCACGAGGCAAGACTGTGCTCTACACTTTAGATCCCCTGCATAAACATTCTCGGCATTTTCATATCTACCGCAGAATAGTCAATAAAGTAAATCCTAACTTTACGATTATTTCACTTTTATTGTTTTAAAGTTATCTATATTCTTGCCTCGATCCCTTGTGTAACTGTCGTCGGCAGGTATGTCTACCTATCAGGTATTTCAATGAAGTTTTTCTTATTCTTGATGCGAAATTTTCCTTATCGCTGTCGCACGGCCGGAAATAATAGATTTACCCCAATTTCGCTCGCTTGCCGACTCGGTTTTTCTTTACATTTGTAAACAAGAACTGCTTTGTAAACGGGAATTCGGGAATATTATGTATTACCAGATTATTCACGCTACTCTTTTTTCTTTGTATTTAGATTAGTTTATCATTTATTATTCTTGTAATGTAGGTAGTTACTGGTTTGAAATGTAAATAAAAAAAACAGATTTTTCAAAATCTTAGTTTTTGTTAACAAGTGCAGTTAAAGCATGTCACGGTGAAGTATAAACTGAATTGTTAAAGTGCAATTTAGAAACTTTCTAAAGTTACAAAAGACAACGAAGCTAACTGTTGTAATCCAAAGAAAAAAAAACTAATAACATCTTAATGAATCATCTAAAGCTATTGTTGGCTAGAGGCCTTATCGTTTTTCTTCTGTTTTTAAAAAGCGCCGCCTTCACGATGCTAGAGACTGTGAAAGGTTTTTATTCTGAAAGCTTCTTCACCTGGCGCGCCATTGTTGGTCCAGTTCCGCCCGAGGACAATGACTGCTCTGAGCGTTGTAAATTTTTTATACATATGTTGTTGATAGGCATTCAAATCGCTGCTAAAGCTCTATACTATAGGTAACTATTGGAAATTGGCATCAGAAGTGCCTACTTTCATTTCCGTGTTTGAAGTTTACAGGTAAAGTTAATTTGTCTGTTCACTACGAACACAGACAATGTCTCCAGCTTCGCAATACTAAATAATGACAATTAATTCGTCGCTGTAATCCGGCTCTTTTTATCTCTACGGACTTGGCATAATTCACTTTATGTAATTAGGTTTGTGCTAATTCACTCAATATATCTTTTGCTTCCACTAGGCTCACTCTGTTAAATAAATGGAAAGTTCTAATTTTATTTTGCGACTTTTTTAGTAACATTTTCACAATGTTTAGCAAACGATTCTTTTTCAGCAACAGGAGCAGGCGTCGTATCAACGCCCGGAGCGTGTTTAACGTGTAATTTGACTTGTACAGATTGAGATAAACCTTCTTACACTGTGCACACGCGTTTGTTCCAGTCGGTATCTTACACTCGCGAAATCGCAACCTTAGGGAAAGCAAAGATTGTAGTAAAATAAATAAATAGAGCTGCTTTGTGTGTCACGCGACGCCAAAAGTGCGGAAGGAGGAACGTGTTAGTGTGTGTTGGTAAATTTGTTTTCTCTACAATTCAATACATTTTGAGTGGAACATTATTTGCATGACAAGTCGTGCAAGTTCACGTGACAACAATACCGATGATTGGCGTGACGCGAACACAAATTGTGGGTGGAAATCGAAAGTGCCGACGTCATGTTCACCCAAATTAGCTACATATCGGCAATATTTAAATTAGTTATGTGTTTCAAGTAATAAATGTAAAATTTACGAGAAGAGCGGTTATGTTGTCATTTGTGGTTTACGTCTTACGCAAACTGACTGCAGGACCTACTTACCTATGGATAGAATAAATACTAGGTATTTTTCAAGTATTTCGTTACTTTAGTATTTTCATTTTTGAGTCGTTTCCGTGCAATAAATAGACCGCATCTCATTATTTTCCGCACTCATGCCGAAATGCGACTTAGGCGCTATTTTTGTAGAAACATAACTCATTATTTTTGTACATTATTGATAATTATTATGTTTAATTGGTTATTAACCAATCAAGCGTTATTATAACTGTTCGGGCGCTAATTAGGAGTAAGTGTGTTGTTTCAATAGGTAGTAAAAACCTTATCTTTTACGAAAAAGTTAAGAAAATTCGAACGTTTTTTAATCGAAAATAAAACTATCCTTTAGCATATTTGGTTATTTTTTTTGCGACAAGCACACTTAATTTATCCATAGATAAGAATAAAGTCTTAAAAATAAGTTACTATTATGTGTAAAACGAGTATTTTCAATGATAAAATCGTTCGATTTTTTAAATTTTTTTTTTCACCCAATGATCACAGAAAAACATTGACCAAAAATGACTTCAAAAAAGTTACAATACCAATAGAATTCATGAAATAAGCTTTTTACGATAATAATCAGACACGTTTATATAAACCATTCATCCATTTCCGTGATATGACGCCGTTGTTTCGTAATATGTAATCACGTCTAAACAAAATAATATTGATATTGTTACTGCCGAGTACATAAATTATTACTAAAAAAACGATACTAATTCTAACTCAGCTTTGGATCTTTTATTATGCTTATAAACTTTATGTTGATGGCAATGTTTCTAAAAAACATTATATGCATAACTTCCATAGTTGTGAGTAAAAAATTATGTTATCTTTCAGAAAAACAAATAATATTTGGCGTAGGAAATGCAAACTATTTTGTTGCCAGTTCTGGTAAAATAGTCATCAAATAGAGTATGAAATATTTCGACAAGAACTTCCAAAGAGTTGGTTTTCAGCGGCAATCGGCTTTGACGAAACCGCAGGGAAGGTATATTTTGTTTGAAATTTATTATCCCACTGTACGATCGTATTGATAAACGAAACAGTATATCTACTCAATTAAAAATTACATTTATACCTAATAATGGGAAATATTTCATAATCTATACTTGTGTTAGTTATGGTTGAAACTAAATAAGACCTCAATATTTGACGTAATTATTTAGGAAAATATATATAACAATGGGGACTACGGTATGATATTTTAGTGTATTCTAAACCCAGTTTAAACAAAAATCCACCTGACAAAGTATATTAGACCGGTATATAGTGGCCTGCGCGTACACTCGCTATGAATCATAGTACAATAATTTCATTAATTCGATTTTTCCATGCAATTCAATCATGTGAGCATTTTAACATATCCTTGATTACCAATCTTACCAAATAATAAACCGTCTTGCCCCTCAATTATAACAGGACTAGGTTAGGCTAAGTGTTACCATTTAAACCCCGATAATCCTGTAAAGGCACAATAGCTCAGTGGTTGCACTTAGAATACATATTACAAGGTTTATTTCCGTTCTTGGCTTCCCTTTACGTTTGAATCAAGTTACATTTTTCCACTTTGTTAACAAAAATCTGCCTATAGCCTTTTCCCAACTATGTTGGGGTCGGCTTCCAGTCTAACCGGATTCAGCTGAATACCAGTATTTTACATGGAGCGACTGCCTATCTGACCTCCACAACTCAGTAACTAGGTAATATGATACCCCTTGGTAAAACTGGTTGTGAGACTTTCGGACTTCTGACGACCCGTAACGACTGTCAAAGATCCACGAATGACAGCTGGGACCAACAGCTTAACATGCTTTCCGAGGCACGTAGGAGTCTCGGTATGTAAAGATGGTCACCCATCCACGGACCAACCCCGGCAAGCATAGCTTAACCTGATGGATCGATCCGTGCAGCTGTTATTACTTACCCACGAACTTGTTAACACATCAGTACTTTTAATGAGACAATAATTACCTAGGTACTGACGGGAGTTACATACGCCGAACGTTTTTCAAGATCTAAATTAGTTTCAGTTTAACCCTCGCAATCATGTGGGTAATTACCTGCAATCTACTGCCCGTAAGAAAGGTATGTGCTAATAGGATCGCTAATGATGCACCGGACGACGAAAGACTCGGAATCCGACCCTACACGTGGTCTGCATACGATAAAGAAAATGTTGCTTACGGTACTGGTTGGATCTTTTTGGAAACTCGATGATTATAAACACTATCACCCAAAAAAAACTGGGCAAGTGCATGTCGAACCACGCACAATGAAGGGTTCCGTAGTTGGGATAAATGTGTCCAATAAACTTAACATTGTAGTTGAAAAACTTGTTCTCCGATACAAAATGTATGGGAGAACATGTTTTTGCAACTGCAAATTTAAGTTGGTCAATTATTACTCGGTAACTTGTAGAGCCTACGTAGCGGTGATAGTTTTCCTTTTAATTTCGTTATATATACTACTGCCATGAAATTTTTCGGGGGGGGACACTTGACTCTAATAAAATTTGCACTTTAAAGCTTAATATTCTGCAAACGGATCCCTGAATCCAAAACAGGTTTTGGACAAACTCCCATTATTTTTAAACGACCTTTACAACGATATCCCACAACATGGGACTGACGCGAAAAAAAAAACAATCCCCACTTTAAACGTAGTGGAGGTACCCTATAAAAAAATATGTTTTACAATTTTTTTTTACCACTTTGTTGTCGTGGTTTGTATGTAAGTATATCCATACCAAATTACAGCTTTCTAGTACCAACGGTCTTTGAGCTAAGCCGCGGACAGACGGACAGACGGACAGACAGACAGACGGACATGGCGAAACTATAAGGGTTCCTTGTTGACTACGGAACCCTAAAAAGGATATAAAAATATAGAAAATTGGTTATTTCTAACAGATGTTACAGAGAGACACACAATATTTATAAGTCTTGTTTAGACTAACACTACTTTATTTTCATTACAAAGTTTCGTGGTAAACACGAGTTAAACGACGAATAAAATCGTAATACTATTAGTAATAAATCTATACTTGATGCGAATTGACACCGCGCAATATTATTTGATGGTTTCTATCTAGGATTTTGGGAGCAAGCACCGCTCAAAGATCCCATAACCATGCCCAAGTGAAGAGGAACAAATGATGTAAACCAGGACCAAGTTCCAAGCAAGAATGATTCGTAATCCCCGATAGTAGAGTCTCAATTTATTCGTGGCTACATTACGATCACTAGATTCTTCGGGATCCAAGATTAAGACCGCTATAACCAGAACGCGTTCCTCTATTAAACTAATAGTATTTACGAATCAAATATTCTGATTAGAAGGTCTACCATCGAAGAAGTTGATATCTATGCACCGTAAGGACTATTTCTGCTTGCAGCGCTCGGCCATTATAGAACCGGGGCGGTAACAGATGTGGTCACCGTGCTCACGGGATTTTGTTTTGAAACTGCTAAGATATGAAGTTCTTCGATAGTATATATTATGATCTTGGAAAGCTGTATATACCTACTTTGCCACAAAAGCAATTATCTAGGTATTCTTTTGAATTTTATTAAACTTTGCAGGCATGGGTCGTATATCAATGTCTTGGCATTTAAAGTAGAAGAAATCAATATTCTATTCTAAAATTGAAGCAGTACATACCTAAGTAAACATCAGCCATCAAGTAAAATCATTTAGGCGAGTTTATGTTACAAGAATAGCAAACATCTAATTACAATATGACTTTAGGTAGCTTACAAGGGCTGATTTTTTCAATAAACTAATATAATTATGAGAGTTTGATATAATTATTTTCTATACAAAACCTATCAAATGACAATATTTATTCCTAAGATAAAAAATAACTGCCTATTGAAAAATCCGCCCTTACAAAAAAATTCAAGTTAGGTATATTTTATAAAAATGTTCGCTGGCATTATAAATCATAAACAGATACTTTAAAAGAGCCCAATTACACGGTCTAGCGGTAGCACACCCAACGGCTGCGGGTCTTGTCTCCAATCCCCAGGTGGGGCAACGCTACTTAGTTTTTCCATTAAAGATTCCTCAGTAGAAATATCCGGCGGACTTTTTTGCATTTTTCCCTGGGTTAAAACGTTGGTGTATTATACCTAAACCTCTACCTTCCCTTCTCTAGAGAACGCAGGCGTGATGCTATGCTATTGGTAAGTACTAGTGAGAACGACTAGTTAAAAAAAAAAAAAAAAAAACTTTATTGCAACTAGTACTTAGGCAAGCTGTTTATTTTCTTAAAAAGGTTCATCATCTAGGAACCGTTTATACAATGTATAATTCAACTCACGTGGAACGTGCAACATGTTTGTTCATCATGAACGTTAGTTCAATAATCGGAATAAAACTGTTTGCGTTTAAAATAATGTCGTTAGAATATTTGCTCTATGTTCCATGTTACTTTATAGGTTTTCATAATTGGGTCCATATTTCAAATCGATCACATCTGCCCTCGTTGTTTAGTAATTTTTTACTAACAAATAATATTTCCTGAAAGGTAGGTAGAAATCTAGACACGCGGCCGCGTGTCAAGCCAAGTTCAATCAAGAAAAAAACTGGCGCCGCAGCAGCCGTGTGTATATTATGTATTATGCTGTGTGTATATGTATATTACACGAACCATTTGGAGCTACTTTTCACCCCTCAATAACTCAAAATCTATTTAACGTACACACATGAAATTTGGTTTATTTATTAATACCTCTTAGATTAACTAGAACCCCAAATTTCATAAATACTGCTCAAACGGTTGTTGTGATATGAACGTCTAAAAATCGGCATGTTTATCACTGACTGACTTACCTATATACCTACCTATAGATCAAAACCTAACACACTTCCAGATGACCTAGAAAGTTGAAATTTGGCGTCCAGCTTGGTAATTGTGTGTATACGAAGGAAAAATCAGAAAACAGACTTTTTTACGTTTTAAATATTTTTTAAGTAATCGATTTTTAACACCTAGCGCCTTTCGAAATTATAATAGCAAAAATATTTTCTTTTGTAGGAGAATTGTTTCCATTATTAAAGGTCGATTTTATCGTTTTATATATAGGTACCAGATTATTATACATAACTGAGACAACCAATTATAAATAATAATTGTTAATCATTGGCTGTTTAAGTTTTCCGCGAGGCGGGCAGCAGGAGTGCGGCGCGTCCGGGGTGACGGGGATTTAAGGCTTTTGAAATATTGTCATAGTCCGTATCTTGAGGTGACATTTAGGCTTCCTGTACATGATTTCGGAGCCGCATAAGAGTCGGACCACAAGATGAAAAAAAATCAAATCATCTCAGAATGAAAATGTGATATTCATTCGTATATACAGGCATGTGGTCCGGCACCGCGCGCCGGTGCAACTCCGGCGTCATGGACAGGAAACCTTAGTAGTTATTTAATTAAGATCTGTCCACTCGAGCAAAACTGATTAGGTACAGGTACTACTTGGTTTGGAACGGAGAGTTTGAGTTTACCAGTGTACTCATTTGATGACGTTGTGATAATAAGAAAATAGTGGCTTCGAAAATTAATTAATTAAATCATACCTGGGGAAGGAACTTCGTTCCTGACGGAGTTACCCCGACAGCACACGTTTTTTTTAATAGACTTTTGACAACCAATATTAACACGGATCCGGTTGAAAACCAGCATCAGGCACTTACAGTTGTCTGGCATTTTTGCTGATCTGGACCTTTTCGGTGCAGCCGTGAGGCACACTCCCCTACATCCTACTCCTAAACATCGCACGTTTACACCTTTTTTTGTTTTTTATTTTTTTTTCTATATTTTATTTGTTATGTGCTGTATATTATGTATATTGTGTGCCTTTCAGTCTGTACTGAATAATTGTATTTTCTTTCTTTCTTTCTTTCAACACAAACTACAACACCGCACCGGCTCAGCGACCTGACATCATTGCGGACAATTGTAACCAAAAGAAATACATTGTAAACACAATCTTGCTACTTATATTTGAAAATAGATTTTACAGATCACTTTTAGTTGACGAATAATAATAATTTCTTTACAAAAAGTAATGATATCCAATCAAAAACATAAATGTGAAATGGGTGCCAAATTCAATATTAAGAATAAGCGTGGTTGTCGACTTCGCAGACAAAAGAATTGAGATCTAAATGGGTGCCAAGTTCTATATAGTAAAATTTTCAGCTTCAATTCATCCTAAGTGCTTTGTGTAAATAATTCGACTATTCAATGAAGTTATATTTTTAAATAGCAAATATTGTTATAGCATAAAATCAAGAAATTTTGTTTTAAATATTATTTTAGAATGTTGTATGTTCTTTATAAATTTCAGGATTATATTAGAACTTGGCACCCATTTCACATTTATCTTTTGATTGGATACATATTTCACCAGACTAGTCTAAGTCGCAGGTTACAAAAGGTGGTTTAGTGGAATGTTGTATGAATTATTGAAAGGACAGTTCAACGACTGGACTGTCGGGTCAGCTAGTACTTAATCCTGCCAGGGTTGCGGGAAAGTCCGAAAGAGATACCGGGACCTTGGCAACAGGCAAATGAAGGAACTCGGGTGGGTTTTAGTCAGTAAAAGTCTGACACGCCCTTCCGCTCCGCCCAGAGCGGGAGAAGTCATTTGATGATTAGTTCATTGATGATAGATCATTGTAGAAAAAAAAGTGGCGACTCTAATCTTCACATATCCAGACTTCGGGCAGCTACTGAAAAATTCAAAGTAAAAAATACCCATAAAAACTATTCCAACTTGAAGATCTAACTCGGAAGCCCACACTCAGCAGGCGAAAACATGAAAATTAACACTGAACTTATATATCATGAAGGGTGAAGTTGAAAGGAATACCGTAAAAAGTCAGCAGATGCTTAATTAGCGCAGACAAAGTTCGTTGTTAGCCTTAGACAACTTTGTTCGCATAACTTTCGTACTGTTCATGTAGTCTGCATAGAAACTGTGTCTGTTTACAGGATCACCAGGATCCAAACTATTAGGAGAACCAAACTTGTGCCTAGACAAGGCAAAGTTACTTCACGCATTCCCATTGGCGCAGTCTCGTTTACGTGAAGTTATTCTGGGCTGTACCTTATAGTAAATCAAAAGAACTACGAAGATAATATACCTCTCCGCTAAATGCTCGCTGTCACTGCCTCTTCAATATATATCCGGGCAGCACTTCAGTTGGTCCAGAGGCATAGTTAAATATAATATAATATATCTGGGTAGAAAATATATCCGAAATAATACTTAATTATGCCTCTGGACAAACTGAAGTAGTTTGTCTAGTGGCATAATGAATTATTATTTCGTTTTATTGGACTGGAGCTGCAACTTTTAATAATGTTAACTAAAAAACCTAATAACCAGTCATGGAACTTCAAAATTGCTCAACACGCCTAAAGGAACTTCTTTTCTTCTTTTTTTTCTGTCCAAAGAAGTTTTCACATTAAAAAAATACTAATGAATGAGACCTCTCCCGTGAGTCAATATTTTCCATTTAATTACGAGTAGGTACTATCATTTAGCACACCTGTATCAGATATTAATTAATATTCAATACCAGTAGCTGGAACTTAAAGAATTTTAAAATGAAATCAGCTGTAATTTGAATAATTAAATCGTCGATAGGTAGGTATTAACTGTTGTGTAATAGTTATTTATGCAACTGTTATATAATAAGGGGTATTAAAGAATAGCAGAGTGTGATAATAGTATCACATGAGTGTTAATTATTTACAGTTGCATACAAGACTTTATCTACACCCATGATATGAAACCTCTATAAAAGTTTCTGAAACAGTTAGCTTAATGATTAGGGTTTCTTAAAAACTAAGTTATGGAACAAGTGAGTCCGGTGCTCATAACCAGACTCACCAACCTGCTTACCTGCTGGAGCGTCCTAAGTGTCCTAAAGTATACCAGGGGCCTATTTAATAAAATCGACAAGCGACAATTCGACAACTTCGAAGTTTTTTGTCATCATTTAAGGCTTTATTAAACAGCACCAGAGGGCCTAGACCAGTAACAATCGCTTTGAAAGCGTTTCGTATTTCTACAACGACTTTCAACAGGATTGACATAAGCTTTTCGATAGCTTATGCCAGTGTCAGTAAAATGAGTGAATTTTATCAAAAAAATTGTCACATTTCCAGCTTTAAGAAAGGCTACCTACTGTATTTTTGAGAAACAAATGAACGTCACTGATGTTGCGATTAATATGGCCACCAACAAAGCCCAAGTAATTAAAAGTACCATCGTATCGTTTCGGACAGAAGATGAAGAGGAATCACATATTTCCCTATCTCAGCTTAAAAGATGTATATGATAATAATATGTTTTGCGGACCCTTTTTCTCGGTGCGGTATCGAATCGATATCAAATACGTGGGGTATTGGCACCCCAGAGAGGAAATCGTTACTGAACGTATGTGTGTATCAAAAATACTCTTCGGTGAAATATTTTCCAGTTG
Organism: Lithophane leautieri; assembly: GCA_949152455.1. NCBI lineage: Eukaryota > Metazoa > Arthropoda > Insecta > Lepidoptera > Noctuidae > Lithophane > Lithophane leautieri. Next base: position 12,999,232 of record OX424458.1, on the reverse strand, counting down.
ATTTTATATGAAAAATATTATAAAAACAAAGGAACTTTCAGAAATTTTGTATTCATGTAAACACAAAAACATTATAGAAAAGCGATTATGTAATGTTTTTAAGGAAATTCATTTATTTTGGGGAATAAAGACTTTTCGTGTACTAAATTGCTTTTTATAAAATTGAAGTAACATTTCTCAGTGTGCAAAGAATCAGAAATCGTTTAAGCGATCTATTTGAACGCAGAGAGTAATAAAATGCATCGTTTAATTATTTATTTTCAGCCTGTTCAAGGTGGAGCCGAAATGCGCTCTGAATATAAATCTAAAGTTTATGATTATTATGTGAAAATACTTTCAGCGTAACTATTTTGATTATAATATTCTGATTTAGTATTCGCAGTCACGGCAGCTTAAAATTAAATATACGTAGACGGCAAATATATTTTATAGATCTAATAAAAAAGGTAGGTATTTACATAATTACCCTTTTAAATTTTTGAAATGTCTAATAACAGTCGAATGACGGTGCTGTTTCTAAGTAGGTGCTATTTCTGTTAGTTCGTTAAATAGGTCAGTATGTAAGGTTGGCCTAATTTCTACAAGGCCAAGCTTATCTGTTTGTTTCTGATGACTACGTCAGAACAATGAGTCTACTGTCTGTTGACCTAACCACATACTGTGTGCTTAGTCAATAGTACTTGGATTCATACTGCATACCTATCGGACAGCGCCGCTTCGTTTCCCAGAAGATCTCCGGCAGAGGAGTAGCTCTGCCGGAGATGTAATCAGTAACATATGATGAATGACAATGAATTTAACCTACTTGAACAATTGAAACCGCTTCCCTATTGTGTGGCAATTTCTCTTTTTACTTTAAATCAGTGCGATGCATACGTGAACGTTTGTAAAATGTTCAGCTCTCAGTTTTTGCGCGCGCTCCGTTGGGAGCTGATACAAGCGCCCCATTTCTTTTTTTAATCCCGCTCGCAAAGCTCGTGAAACAGGTGGGACTGGTTCGAAGCGAACACTGCGCCATATATCAAGATCTGCCTACCTACCAATTTTTTCCGCGACTTATAGCAACTGGATTCTTATGAAAACGACGAGGAGCATCACATAAAATACTTTTATGTTGAATAGTAAGGAGGTATGCCGCCATGTTTTAGGGCGAGGAGAGATCGTAAACTTTGTTTTATCCATGGAGTTTGCTGAGATTGAGTTGCGACCTTCGGCAAACTAGATAAATATCTTTATGACATTTATAGTTTATTCTCTTGTTGATGCTATGCCATGGCAATTATTTTTAACAATTCAAATTTATGTTACTTTAATGTTAAAACGTTTGAACATTTTGTACATCGTTCTTTTACTGAAACCCGCAGTCCTCGTTGCCGTCCTAACTATTATTTTATCCTAACTTCCTAACTATCCTAACTTATTCTAATATTATAAATGCGAAAGTGAGTTTGTTTGTTTGTTACGCTTTCACGCTAAATCGGCTGAACGGATTTGGATGAAATTTGGCATAGGGGTAGACCATAAAGTCCGAAAGAGATATAGGCAACTAACGGAACGCGGGTGGGTTTTAGTCAGTAAAAGTCTGACACGCACTCCCGCTCAGCCCAGAGCGGGAGAAATCATATGATGATTTCCAAAACACCAAAAAAAAAAAGGTGTAGACCATGACCTGGAATAGGACATAGGATACTTGTTATCCCGATATTCCCACGGGATCAAGACTTGCGGGTGAAACCGCGGGGCGCATCTAGTAATATTATAAAAGACAGTGATATATTATTTTCTGGTAGGTAATACTTTAAAAGAGAAACTCGCGACTTCGCTGAACTTTCGTAGCTTGACAATGACTGGGCAAATTAATGTTGTAGGAACGGTTAAAATGATAATATTCTTTTTTCTGCTTAACTTAACCTGTTATACAGTGAACAGAAGCCTTGTTCTTTAGAGATAAATACCTGTCACCTGCCAACCGTTTTCCGAGCGAGATACCTCGTGTATTACATGCTAAGGAGTTATAGGGTTAATCGATGCTATCTACTGTGAGATATAAGGTTTCATTGAGAGAAGCGGTTTTCCGGTTAACGTACCAACCTAATTGCGTATTAGGACACCCGGACATAAAGAAGGTGCAGGGTTCGCATGTTTTTTTTTTTTAAATATCCTTCTTTATTCGGTTATCGGTTTGCACTTTTATTGTTCTTCGACGTCGGTAGAATAAAACAGGGGTTTAACAAAAACTGTTCATTTCTCAGTTTAAAATAAAATGGATTTCTGAGGAAAATAAACACAAACCCCTAGGTTTATGTTTGCCTTCCTTCACGTGTTTTGTCGAAACAGTATCCCGTGTACCACTGCAGCGTGACATTGATGGTGTCTTTATGATTTCAAACATTTGCGCCAATCAAAGCTGGCTTATTTATGTTTTATTCCAGACAATACAATTAAAATACGAGTTCAGCCTTAACAGTATTTTTCGACTGTCTGATTAGTTTGAACTAAACCGTTTTAGCTAATTGTTCCCGTTAGATGTATGGCTGACAGCGGTACAATTTATGGCCCAAATTCGAAAGCAATCTCTAATAGGAGAATTCTGTGATCATATACCAGGTTTTGAATAGAGTATTGTTTCCTTCCAGTATCTGCAGTATGTTAGATTAAAGAGGGACATACTTTAAGGGAACACTTCCTTTAGTTCTTGGAGTTTCTTGCCGCCTCTTCTTCACAGGAAACGGCCAATTGGAACCGTACACCTAGGTTCTGACGTTTCATAAGTGCCCATGTAGGTTTATGTGAAATTAAATATTTTAATTTCTCATGAAAATGAAAGACTATCGCTTGGAATCTACTCACATATATGAAAAAATTATCTGCTGTTTCAAACAAAAATGCGATTCTTGCATATTTCATAGTTGATCCCATAGTAAAACTTACTACATCCCCTTTAAAGTAAGTCTCTCGTTAAACCTAACACACTGTATGCGATGAGTCGCCTATACTCATATAGATATTCTGGGTAGCTTAAACTTATGGTGTGTCTGTCAATCCGTCTGTCAAGGGTCGTGAGTGGCATTCGTCTTTGTATCTCCTCTGTGGACACGTGTAGTGTGTTCTGTGTATACACATGCCTCTAATGAGTATCTTTGAGCGTAGGCTTACGTTCATTCGCTACTTATTTGCAAAATGGCTGCTGAAGAATTTGAAAACGAATGTCAAGACTTGAGTGGCTGAATTTTAGAATAGATTACATCATGTTTGATAACTTTGGTTTCTTTTAGTATTAGTCATTAAATCAAAACATATTCTTAATTTCGTATAGGTATTTAATTATTAATTGATTAAAAGTCTATCTGTTAGAATTCCGTCATTTAAACTGTAAGCATAGTTTTACATTGTAAACTGTATTTAATTATTAATTGATTAAAAGTCTATCTGTCAGAATTCCGTCATTTAAACTGTAAGCATAGTTTTACATTATAAACTGTATTTAATTATTAATTGATTAAAAAGTCTATCTGTCAGAATTCCGTCATTTAAACTGTAAGCATAGTTTTACATTATAAACTGTATTTAATTATTAATTGATTAAAAAGTCTATCTGTCAGAATTCCGTCATTTAAACTGTAAGCATAGTTTTACATTGTAAACTGTATTTAATTATTAATTGATTAAAAGTCTATCTGTCAGAATTCCGTCATTTAAACTGTAAGCATAGTTTTACATAATAAACTGTTATGTACTACTTATGCACATAATTATTCGTACCTTCAGTGGGTACTTAAAAACTCCGCAAGCGAGAAACGAATTGCTTCAAATATTTCTACAGGAACTCCAACGAGAAATTATCGTCAAGTTGAAGTGAAAATTAAATTAGTCAAATAACAGATAAATGTCCAGTCTATAGTATAAAGATAACACAATCTGCAATTTTCGTGAATTTATCACAGTATAAATTCGGATAATACTATCTTACGTAACCATTTTCTTAAGGCCGTGCCTACAATATAGTGCCATGGACGTCAGACGGCATCCATTCTATGCTTATCACTGTTTGCACGTAGCTTTAAGGATCACTGCCTTCGAGAAATCTGCCTGAAGACGGAAATCAATGAGATCCATAAGTTTCTGTAAGCAACACGACCCAGTGTTGTACCTACACATACCTTTAATGACTCAACGCATTTCTACCGATTTTTCTACCGACCCCTTTTCTACCGATGTTTTAATATAGGTTTTACTACAAATTCCAGGATCGCGGCTACAAAATCAGACAATTTACTACTAAATATTGGCAGTACCCGCGTTTAAATATGAGACATGGCTTCTCAATCCATACGCACACACAAAAACTCGAAAATGGCTCCACCGATTTAATACGTATTTATTTTGTTTTTTTTTTCCTGAATTTCCTAACCTTGGGGAGGTTTTATCAAATTCTATACAAAAAAGAAAAATAAATGAATTAGACGAACTTATAAATCGCTTATGTCGGTTAGAATTAGAACATTCTTGGCACAAGTTAACTCAAACTCGGAAAAGTCTAATTTAATCTGTGTTAGACATGTCTATATCAAAACTGTCCGCACGCACTATCTCCAAAGAGATGACCATAATACTGTACCTCTTAATTGTAACACTATGTTGGGGTCAGCTTCCAGTCTAACCGGATGCAGCTGAATACCAGTATTTTACATGGAGCGACTGCCTATCTAACCTCCACAACCCAGTAACTGGGTAATACGATACCCCTTGGCAAGACTGGTTGTCAGACTTTCGGGCTTCTGACGACCCGTAACGACTGTCAAAGATCCACAAATGAGAGCAGGGACCAACGGCTTAACGTGCTTTCCGAGGCACGGAGGAGTCTCGATATGTAAAGATGGTCACCCATCCACGGACCAACCCCGACAAGCGTAGCTTAACCTGATGAATCGACCCGTGCGGCTGTTATTACTTAGCCACGAGCTCCGGATGTCACACATATTTTATGTGTATACGATCTCCCTGACTACGCTATATTAAATATGTTTTCCGTCACATGCTACGAAGGGTGCAAATAGATTACGCTACAACTGTCTGAAATACAAGATTACATAAGTAAGCAAATGTCATACATATCCTCTGAAAGCTGTTGAAAAAATTACTTTATAAACTTTAAGAGGTGCTTTAGATTGCATCGAACTGAATAACTTTTAGTACGGGACAACTGTTTTTTTTCGCTACTTCCCATACACAATGTTGGTCCCATTGTAAAAGTTATCATACATCTATCATCATTATGCAGTTCGATGGTCTATAGTGCCTCATAACGGTTGTAAAGTTAATTTTTTAACACCTTATATATATGTATATTTAAATATCTGTAAGTGCCTAATAATGAAAAGCAGTGAAAATCGAAGTCTTAAAATATCACCTCCGTTTGTGGAGGAGAAAGAGGGATACCAAACCATCACTTTATTAAAATGTCTAAAATTAAAAGGCGCCCATTGAAATCAACCGCAGTCAAATAAAAAATAGGTATGATTAAGTTATATACCTACTTGTAATATTAAAAAATAGTTTCTTTGTGGTATGATTGAGGGTGATGCATGTCTAGAAAAGTTGCTCATTGTTCCGCAATGAGAAGAGTCGTCGGCTTCAGACGAAGTATAAATTAAAAAACAAAAAACCCGACTGCAAAAACCAATAACCTGAAATATAGTGTAACTTTTGTTTGTCCCCGCCTGCAATACCTTACATAAAACAAAGTTCAATGCTTGTTTATTTATCTCTTTTCGGTTTTTGCAGTTTCCGGAGTCGCACGTTATCAGCTGTTCGATTTACGCCCTAACACGTGTGACTCCGGATTTTTTATTTGTCTGCCTGTGGTGTCTTGTTTATACCTTTTTAGTCGTAGTTGGGTTTTAGTTTTTATTACTTTTTTTTTGTATTTGCAGATTAAATATATAAATAATTATAGCCTACTAGCTTCCGCCCGCGGCTTCGCCCGCGTGGTATGTCGATAAAAAGTAGCCTATATGTCCTTTCTCAGGCTCTAGACTATCTGTGTACCAAATTTTATTTAAATCGGTTCAGTAGTTTTGGCGTGAAAGCGCGACAGACAGACAGAGTTACTTTCGCATGTATAATATTAGTAAGGAAGAAAGGATGTCACTCCCACAATTAAGACGAACCTAACAACACCTCGTATGTTAAAATCCATCAAGCCCTTTAGGCTGCAGAGCGTACCAAAAAGATAGACATACATACATACATACTCTCGAAAAAACATTACCCTCCTTCTGGGGCAGTCGGATAAAAAGGCGACCTGATCGATAGTAAATATATTTATGGGATAATCAATATTCGTGGTTATTGTCTATTATGCTAATCCAGTGTTTTTGTTACATACATACATAACCTCACGCCTTCGTCTCTTGAGGGTAGCTAGAAACTACAGAACGCTGCGTTCCTTTTGCTTCGTTTACGTACATACCTATACATCTGCACGCGGAGCGTGACGGGTTTTGTCGACCGAATAATAGACAAAATGACAGATTGTGATTGTGAATCTGTCATTTTGTCTGCTCTTCCGTCGATAAAACCCGTCTCTATGGTGGTAATGCTATGCGTGCGGGTCATACATACGCATGCCGGTTGCGAGACTACGCACTTGACCTTTCTGAAGAACATTACTAATAACTTTATTATTTATGTCCTTCTACGGCTTTTGGTTTGCCATGTTTATATATCGATATCCATAACGATTGCAAAGTTTTGCTAGCTAATTTAACTTGAGTCTGTATACGATGGTAATTTATTATGCAACTAACAATTTACAGAAATAAATAAGAATATAATAACCTAACTTCACTAAAACTATACATAATGTAAGACCTATTTTCTTGCTAGGGCTAAGGGGTACTCGTCCCGACAAAATTGTGACGTCACTCACACTCACACGCCAATTTGCCGTCAACGGGTCGATTGCTGGACCCAACAGCTTTTGTTATTAAAGTAAAGTAGCCAAGTAGGTAGGTTGGTGTACAGCCTTTCCCAAAACCTGTTTGTTTCTTAAGAAAAGAGCCTTGAGACCTTGTAAATATTGTAACAATACATGCTGAAGTTTGTTACCAATAGGTACTTTTCGTAGTTTCCACAGAAGTCATATATTTGAGTGGTTGAATCGAATTGAGAAATGGGAAATTCAAGGTGTGTTGTCACAGGTCAGTGGAAAACGATGACAAAGAGTCCAATTCTAGAAAGTGGGGGAATAATGTTGTTCCCTGTATTTTGATGTATCGCTCCATACCGAATCAAAGGTAAGATGACGACGCGATCTTTTGAAAAAAATTAACAACTCTTTGAAAAGCTCTGTTTCAGTCGAGGTATTGTCCATTATAAGTATTGCTTTAATTTCTGTCAGTAGTCTGCATCGTATTCTGTTCATCATTCAAAATACCATGCCATGTTCATTCATGCCAGTTGGCATGTGCAACAGAATACATGCCAGTTGGCCTGTGAAGTTTCAAATTGCAAACACAAGTACCTTAAAGGCGGGTATACGCGGTTAGCGTGCATCTAGGAACATATTATGGACACCAAAGAGAGGCTATATAGTCATTGATGGACACCTTTGGCCATGTTCGCGAGCCGCGAGCAAATTGTTCGTGTGGAAGAGACACTCGAAACACTCGTTCGCGAACACATCGTGTGCATGCCGTATACCTGTGCTACCTCGGATGTGCTCTATAGTTCGAGACCGTTCGTGCGCGTGAGCTTCAATTGCGCAAGATCCTTCCACGCGAACCGTTCGCAACCATAGAATGTGATGCGTCCGTCAGCCATTCGAGGTGCCTACTTTGCACGGATCATCCGCGTTTCATAAATGAAAACGTTTCAAGGGGATAGAAATGAATCCCTGTGCAGTATGAACAGAATTCAATAAACAGGTTTGCGCATTTCAAGGAAATATAATTTAACTAACATTTCTTCTTTATTGCGAAATGGGCCTGCTTTTGACCTTGATCTCGCTTGCCTCGCCGACCTAGCCCGATGGAAAACGATGGATGAGGTAGTGGTCTAAGATGGTACGAGCGTGGCCAGTGATACGAGTCTCTTTGACATGCTTCACGGGAATCATATAAAAATTATTCTGATTTGTTACGGGGAAATCATTTCAGACGTCAGTTCCTACGACATAAGAATTGAAGTATGAAATGATTTAGTTTTAATTACATTCCTTGCATGACAGTCGTGAGGTAATAAAGCTAAGCAAAACGCTCGGAACATTTTATACCTACAATTAAATTGTAGATGAGCGAGCATTGTCGCAAAACAAACTCGGGTGTCAGGAATGGGAAATACCAACACCTTAGATAGTGAAAGTGGCCGCAGACACGCAAGCCCCGACCTCCACCTTGCTACCCTCAGAAGGGTAGCGGGGCGGGGGAGGGGGGGGGGAATCACCGCCGGTGTCAACCAATGTAGGCAACGAACTAACACCCGCCACCTATTATGTCCTGGAAAGGCTTAATAATTAGTGGTTACTTTTTGACTGTTACAAATTAAACATTATATAAACCTACCACCTGTCTTACACGATAAACAGTTTCACCAACTTTATTTGTTAATCTAAAGTTGGAAATGGAACTTCCTACATTCGTAACCTTACAAGAAAGATTCAAAGTACAAACAATAGTAATTTAGCGAACGTTCATGTAAGTGAGATGTGATCATTGGGAGACGGGGGCGCGCTCGCAGTCTCACAGAATTTCCCCGCTCATTCCGCTTGTTCGGAACCATTTGACATTATAATTGTAAACGACTAAAGACGACTTTTGTGAGCGAAACAGACGAAGTTTCAGAACGTTTTTCTTGCTTGAATATTTTAGCGTGTTTAATATTTTGTATTCAATTTTGTAATTTTCGAGACTTTAGAGTTGCTAGAATACAAATTGTAGATGTTGGTTATCAGTTCGTTGTATGTGTACATACTACATAGGTATTCATTTTTGCAAGAAATAATACGATGGTACCCTTTTTAGTATATTACATACATATGTATGAAGCAGGTCGGTGTTATCGGGGGCTGCAGCGGTGACCGGCGAGGCGACGCGGGTCTCTCGACGCAGCCGGGCCGGCGCCGCCCGACAAACTTCCTCACTTAACTTCGCCATAAAGCTAAGTTCGCCACTTATTTGGGAAAACTCCGCAATTACTACACAGCTAAGATCCGACTACTTACTTCTGAACTTAACGCTGTTATTTATAGACATATAAACTTCAATTAACATAACTAATTGAAATACTATCTTGATTAGGGATTTGTCTAGTTATAAAGGCATGTGAATTAATTTGCCAATAAGCTTACCTACTGCCGGTGTCCGGGAAACTCGGAGCTATTATTAGCATAAATTCATATGACTACTGTTTTGGTTTGAGCAGCGCGGCGCCGGATTTCCATATGTTTGTCAATCCACATGGTTAAACGGATTACATCTTCAATAAATTAATTTATTATGCAGGAAATTTACACTTTAGTCCTATCAAATAATGAATCGTTGGACACGATTTCTATAGGAACGGATTAAACTTAAAGTTGGTGATTCCCAACGCAGTTTAATGCGGATAATCTGTATTAATTGAGCAGGACACGTCTACAATGTTGCTAAGCTCAAAAGGGGGATTTATCTGTTTTGATCTATCCGCAGATTAAGGCAGCGGCCATGACCCAGTGTCTTAATGATAATTCGTATAGTGATTAAGAAGTTACGAGGACGGGCGCGAGGCGAGGTAGTGAACTAAGCGAGGTGGGCCTAGCCTGTGCTCACGGCTCATGGTGGCGCGGCACGCACAACACTTTCATGAATCATGATCATGACAGTGTCGCATTCACTTCAGGTTACCATTAATACCTATTTAGGCGCTCAGTCGATATGACGACACTGAATCGAATCGTTTCGTCGCGTATTTGCGGCCCACGCATAGGGGAATTTTATTTTACCGATAAAAATAGAACATAACGTTTTAATATGTAATATGTAAGTTTGTCATATTGCCGAAATTTAGGGGCGTTTCGGTTATAAATTAGTGTAATAGATGTCAAATGGGTAAATTACACCAGTTATTTTTCAGTAGGTACTTTTTTCTCGCTTCTAGAGTATGGAAGTCGTTTGTTTTCACTTTTGTTATTTGTAAAGGTACGTTTGTTAAGTGAGCGGGCGCCCGGCACCTTATGTATTTAATAGGCAACGTAACAGGTGGCGTTACGAAGCTAATTTTGGATTACTTGAATACCTCCATTAAGTAGCAGGTAAGAAGCGGCCCGAGTTTGTAAAAATACAAGTGTCATAAAAATTTACACAGATTTTCCATAAATGACAAAATAATTGGGAACCGACACACGTAAGTACCTTTGTATAATATTGGAAAAGGTCACATTATGCAAAATATGAAAAAAAAACCAAATTCATTGTTCTTTCAACAGGCAATAAGTAAGCGCCATTTGCAACGGGCTAATCTTTAGCGGTAACTAATCCATTTACACCAACAGAACGTTAATTCTGACCTTTTGCGATTTCGTGCATACCGTGCACAATAAAATCATCCCAGAACGATTGTTCGCGGTGCCTTTAATTAGAATTCGCACGGTTGCGACCCCTGATGAATCGATTTTCACTTATGGTGCCACTCGGCAACGACGGAACCTTATTCAATCGACTGAATGCGCAACTTAGCCGAGCTTAGCCCGAATCGAATTCTGCAATAGGTACCACCAACACGTGGTTTACTACGGTGACGTAATAGGTTAGTTGTCTAGACGCAAAAACCCTATCTGGCAATTAAAAAACGAATTAACACAGTTTTTAAATGAAACCTTTCAGGATTTTACTATGGAATCATTTCATCGATGCCAGTGTCAAGTGTCTGTTAATTAACAGACTTGGGATACATAGAAAGGGTGTGGTTGCGCCGCAAATGAAAATGTTGCGTCGCATGATGCCGCATCTCTCCCAGCCGCGCACGGCGCACCATCGCGGCACGTTCGCACAAAATGACTCGCTTTATACCGCTTTTCAGCGCTTTTCGTGTCCCTTTTGCATAGCTAAATAGACACAAGATTCGAACCTGATTACAACCCTCCGAAAAGTTTTGTCTATAAAATAATGCAAAATATTATTTTTAGTTCATATAAATTCTATTGAGCTAGTGGAAACATCATGATTACAAATATGTTTTTCGTATTGTGTATCTGTAGGTACTTAATTGTCAAACCGTGGGAATAGCTGCGTTATTGTCAATCAGTGTGATTATGCAATGAAAGGTCAACATTCAGCGTTGTGTAATTCAACTGGGCACAATAAGCAAATGAATGCATTCATTACGAAGCATCAGTTCCAGTTGAATTTTTTATTAGAGCCTATAAATCACCGTGAAATGTTCTATCATGTTATCTGAAATGAGTAAGCTTATTTTTATTAGGAGGTAATTCAGAGCTTGGTTAGCGAGCTAGGTGGGCGGCGGCGCGGGCCTTTTGAAGTGACACGTCTGTTGGCTGCGGTCTAACGATAAGATCCGCACTGAACCATACAGCTGGGACGTCGAGGGGCTATTCGTCTTGACAACGAAGCGATTGTAACGCCAGTAACGGAACGTTGCCACAATTCTAAGCTAGTAAGAACGAGCTTTCCGAATGAGATTGGATTGGCCAGTAGCCGTCGAAACTCTGAAAACACTAATTTATATGTACACAAGATTAGTCAAGAATGTCTCAAAGTTTATGGTACTCACAATATGTTGCAGTTGTCAGCCGGTCGATCGTGTCTTGTTTTAGTTTCGAGTTCTTCTTGCCCATTTTCGCAGAGGACGAGGATCCGCACCAGGTAGCACACACTAAGTAAAGTCTGTGGTTGTCACTAGGCTGTGACGTATTACATATTATTCAACTGCGCCCGATTCACTCCACCTGCGAACAGGAATAATATATTAGAACACAGCTTAACAATAACAATTTACTGAATATCTACCTATAGGGAGTATTGAGGAATTATAGTTTCTATTACACACCGTGACATAATATGGTCACGTAGTGTCACAATTTGTACGAAGCTGCGTCAACAAGGTCCCTTGCTTCTCTACCTCTCTTAGTCTAACACAAAAACTCCTATATATCCGTCCCGCTCTGTATAAATTATAGCTGTTTTCCTTCTCCTGAATATTGTAGGGTGAGTAGCGAACGGCGGCGAGACGTAAACGAAATACTTATTTCGGCGTATCTTCGGCGAAAACAAGCCATTTATAAGATGGTGATAAATCAAGTGTTCTCATGTTACTATGTGTAGGCAATATTTAGTCTAACTCATAACTGGTCATTATTTTAATGGTGACGATGTCATGTAAACGTATGAAACGTTTGCGTGATTAAAAAGTAGGTATATTGACTTAAGTTTTAAGACATTCAGCTGGTCATCGTTTCGTCATTACCTTGAATTTATCAAAGTGGTGTAACATAGTAGATATCTACATATATGTTTAACAACATGTAATCACAATAGTGTTATAATATGCGTATGTGCATATTATTGTTACTACTAGAATATGTACATAATTTAATATTTATAATAAGTAGACGTCGCGACTATCGCACACCACGCAACAATTATTCTGTAAAACTATTGGTTACTTAGTAAATAAATACAATAATAATATATTTTATTCACATAGTGATGGTGTTGCACCAACTAATCAATTATTCAGTAGCAGACCACGGCGCTCACTGGACTAGCGATATTCGACTTTCTTTAATAATAAGTGAAGAAAAGAAAAACAATGACTAAGAATCGAGAAATTAATTTCAGCTGAGAAACGTAATAGATGGGTCCCCGGCGGTCGTTCTACTGAAAACATTAAAACGAAAAAATATACCTTTCGGTAAGATTTCTTATTACCTTTTAGTGTAACTGTTTAGTATTTATCCTCCAGGAAAACAGAGCATTCTGGCACTCCATCACACTATGACTACCGGGTTATACACTATTTATTTGTTTTCAGTTACATTTACACGGTTTTCAAGTTTTCGGTAGGTACCATATCTGAAACGAGGGAGAAATTTCTCGTTACTATTGAAAGTGGTTTATATGTATTAACAACGCTAAATATTCGCGGAGCATTTTCGCTTTTTCATTAACGCTCGAAGCAAAGTTTTGTTCGCTAACTCTATTACTTAAAAGTTTTCTCTGTAGATAACAATCCTTCTATTTTAATACTGCTTTCAACAAAGATATATGGGGAGGAATTTGTAATAGTACCTATGAGTTACAGTGTGACTTCACATGTATAATTTAGGGTGGGTTCTTATTATTGAAATGGTGGCATGTGCAGAGCGGGGAAGCACTTTACGAGATGATTTTTACAGGCGAAAGTGTGTATGTAAAACGCATTTGGAGTGCACTGCATCTCTTTATGTATGGCTAACGAATGGGGACGCGTGTAGTACCTATGTATTATTCTTCTAAAAGGTTTCTGTTTTGGTGATAGCGTGCCTGTTTATTGCACAGTTGCATTTCAACCCTTGAAAGTATGATTTTTTTTTCCAGGTTTTACATAATGTGTTGCATGCAAGCTACAGGTTGCGCTGCACGACAGGAAACCAAACCTCATGACGATGAAAGTAATTTGGTCAGAATTGTGTTCTGCGATATCGTATACAATAGAGCTTGTGTTAACCAAATTGCAGTCAAGTCATATTACCCTCAATATTTAATATCGTTTACCTACCGTGCAGAATAACCTTCAACATATGTTCACGTTCCTAGAGCTAGTGCGGAAACTACTTAATTACTTAATGAAGCCATGGTAAGCCATGGTTTTCTAATTTGTGGCCGTACCGCAAACTCTTTAGTAGAATAATTACATCAAACTATCCTTAAATTATTCCATTACGTTTTCAGATATGGCTGCGCATGTAGTTATTATATTACTTTTAGTTTTTGTAAAATTCTGTATTTATTTTACTACATTTGGTATCATAAAAATGTTGTCCACTAAGCAATTTATACATTGTGGTAGTTACACATAGGACAGTAAGTCGATATGACTCGTGGAAAATTCTCTGTGAAAAGTGAAAAACGTCAAAAGTGCCCAAGTTAAATTGTTTTACACTCCCCGCTGCGATAGTTTGGTACTAGTGGGTATATACCAATTCTGCACTACAAAGAATAACAAAATAGTGAAAGTAGGGAAACATTCTTCTTTCCTCTATTCTTTATCTTTTGTCTGCTCTGAACCATGTTTGTCTTTTCTTTTGTGCTCATTCCATTCAAGCCACTTTCTAAGGAACAAATTCATGAGTTTTCGTGCAGTTTTTTATGATATTGTTTCGATATTCAATGGTGGTTGGTATCACTTCAGTTTTACAACCACATAAAAGTAAGCGTCAACACGCGTTAAACATTGATTAACAAATGTCAGCCGCTGGGTTTTTGACTGGCGAATTTTATGCAAAGCTGCACTATGAATTTAATTTAATGAGTAGTCGTCACTTTTAGGATTGAGGTGTAAGTTATTTTTGGCCTATCAAATCGAAAATGTTTGCTATCGGAAAACAAAATAGAAGTTTATATGTTTTACTATTTTTATAACTTATATAGAAAAGAACTACTGTTTTATTTCAGTTTTATTGGTTTGTTGTTTTATTTATTGGGTTCTTTGTATGCCATTTAGAAACTAAAAAAGTTTTTATTTCATCTTATCTGATCGTAACCTAAGAACTTTAAACAAGTAATAAAACATTACCAATTTTCTAACACAATATCATGTAAAAAGCCATTATTTATGAGTCTTTGTAATATTGTGTCATTCATAATTTATTTCAAACAAAAACTGAACAACAATGCTCATTAATCATTGTCATGATTATTAATTGACCTGTTCCAGTATTAATATAGAAGGAATTTAAAAATGCCTGTCACTTTACTGATAGGTAAATGGGGATGGGGATCATTATTTGTTTTCTAAAAAGTTCAATATTATTCACTTATCGATGTCGATAATCTTAAAATAACACTCTGGTTAACTTGTGACGTAATAGGTTACGAGCGTAGCAGACATGAGATCGGCTACGAGCTACGAATGGCTACGATATCCGAGCGGATCTAGGCTGTTCTGCTACGCTCTAGATCCGCTACGATACCGGCTTCAGTCGAGCTACTTATCTACATAAATTGATCTATAATATAGGCATCGATAAAGTGAATGTTCATAATTAAAGTGATTTTCGCATAGCAAATTCGCAAAGCCTATTTCGTTGTCGATAATACACGAATATAAAACGTTATGAATTATTGTTTTGTGGTAATGGCAACAGACACAAAATATTGTAATATCCTCATAAACATTGTTTAACTCGTTTCGCTGAAAGTTGTAGTTTTGTAAATAAATAAAAGAAATATTTAGTTTATTCGATCAGCGTAATGTTGGTGTTGTTCATTTATTTTTTTCGCTTGGAATAGGCGTAAAACATGAATAAAATGTAATGAGCAAAAAGTTAAACAATGTTATTTTGAGGCTTGTAGCTTGAAGCCATTAGTACTCGCAAGCGGTTAGAATCAGTCTTATGCTACTAGTCTTAGGAGCAAATATGTACCAAATCAAGTGTTAACTCACAAATAACATAACATAAAGATACTCGTATAAACACTTAGTCTGTTTGTAGCCGTCCGTAGATAAACAACTTCAGAATATCGGATAACAACTTCATGTACTTACTTTTGTTTAGATATAAATAAAACCTTTTTGTGGATATTATGCAGAAGATATAAGTTTGTATATGAATTTATCGTTTGTGTGTAGAGGTGAAATGGAAGACGACGGGGTTTTCTTTCGTTTAAGTGTGTGAGTGTCTGTGTGTTGGATCACGTACGTCCTGCCTAACTATAAATTACGTGTGTCCGTCGTTATAGGATGCCGAGCATCTCTACACGCTACGGATTATAGCCTCTTGAATTATAGTTAGATTATATCTTGAATCCCTATTTATTCAATGTTACAAGCCATGCACACCATGGGCTAGAAAAACCTACATCTATATTATTTTCTGCGGCTTTTTAAATCAGGTCAGAAAAAAATCCATGAGGTAAAGTCGCGGTTAAAGCCAGGGATTAGATTTGTGCCCGGCATGCAGATAAGCTCGCCCTATATAATATGGGGGGGCCCGAGCGGTCTAATATAGACGATCTACAGAGTTCGACAGTGCACACTCGCCTGAACTTGGACAGACGCGAACGTTACCTATGTAGGGTGTTCCAAAGTTATTTGAAAGTGCTAAAAGTCTTTGTGATATAAGTATATTCGCTAGCTCGGCCGAGCAGGTCAAGAAGGATAAGACTTGTGACAAATACAACAGCATATTTTATTTACACATGAGAATACACAGAGCTGTTGTGTTTTTGAACAAAAACTTTGTGGATAATTAGTTATTTCTGTCATTTTCGCTCCTGATTTGAATATGGAAATGCTTGTAAAAGTCTTTCAATTATATTTTTGTCGATCGAAACGATTCATGTGCAACTGTCACAGTCAGGCTTTTAAAGGCATGCTCTGCTGAGACAACAATCTGAAGTGTCTGAGGGCTGACTAATGACCATGAATGACAAAGGATGGAGAATGGTTGATAGAGCAGACGAGTCCACGAGCGATCGGTGATTGGGAATCGGCAAAAGTAGTGAAGGACCCACTAACCTACATGACTCCGGAGCACCGGATTCTATATAACAATGGAATGCGAAAGGCAATGTTGATAAATCGACGAAAGAAGCACCGCGTTAATTCTATCCGGTTCTAATTCTAAACTTTGATTTAACGAATATTTGTGGCTATGTTCAGAAATTCGAAGCCAGGCGTCTAGACGGTAGGCTTTTAAATTAACCACACTAAAATGATTTCTGCTAAAATGTTTAAGTGCAAACCCGTTGACCTGTCAATTGACTTCGTTACTTTCACTATTGTGAGGATATTTCTATGGCCATTAGCAGTACTGCGGTGTTATGTAAAACCATGCAATTTGTTAAACTTATAAACATTCTCGATACTAACGTCCTGCAGTGTCTCTTAAAAATAAACTGTCGGAAAAATATGCTATCTCCGGCAGACGGTACGGTGAAAATATGAAAGGTATTATTTGATTAGAAAACAATATTTATAGACAGAGCTTTTAAAAAATGTTCGCAGTCTTGACTAAATAATTTCCGTAGAAGCTTTTAAAATGGATTTTTGCAGTCAATTTTATAAATAAAACCATTTGTACAAACGAAAATAGTCTGAACAAAATGAAAAGACAGACAGACGTACATTACTAGTACTACACCAGTATTATCTCAACTGATTCAATATTCTGCTTTCTGATTTAGCTGTTGCTGTTTTAAACATAACATTCACAATTTTGGATAGTTAGTCGATCTGGGAATAGTTCGGTCATATTTTAGACTAAGGCTGCCATCAGATGGACTGGGTTCTTGCAGTTTGAATGCAATTTAGTACGACGGCAATACTCGTAATGTACTGGTTCAAATTTATTTAATTCAAACTGCAAATTTGCAGTTGGAGTGCAGTTGAAACAATTGAAATTCAGTCCGTCTGAGGGTAGACTAAGTAAAAAAAAAGTAAATCTTGTGCAGGAAGTCTGCAATCCCAATTAATTACAAAAAAAATGTGCACCAAACTCTAAAAAATCCTTCATACTTTTCAATAGCACAGAAAATAGTTCACTTTTGCATACATCAAGTTTTGTAACACTAAGAAACCAATGAAAAAACTTTCCAACTTTAAACTAGGTACAAACAAATTATTTAGAAAGAAAGAAAGAAAAATAGGTTTATTTGTCACAGAAACATGTGCATATTAAAAGATAACTAATCAGCAATATTAAATAAAATAGATCTAAATACAAATGAGTTTACAGATAAGTCTTAAGTCTTTAGAGTTTTGACCTATCATATTTTGGTCCTGAACACAAACTAACTGAAGCGAAGTGTTTGCTTACTTATATGTGCAGTTTGAACGAGAAATGAAAACTGGCGGGGAGGAAAATACGTGTTTGCGCACAACTTTGGAGTCCTCGCTAGTTTTGAATTTATTTACTTTAGTCTCGGGTTCGTTGCATATTCATTGAAGGAGGTGACGAATTCCTTAATCATCATTACGTATTTCTATAAATAAAAATCAAATGGCAGTCATGGGGACTGCCAACAGAAGTGAAAACATAAAACTGGTATAAGCGCCTTCTATTTGCTATAGCCCAGCACTACGCGACCTATAAGTTTACCCTTACAAAAAATCGCTCAACGTGCAATAGAAAGAAGTTTTCGCTTCAAAAATAAATTTTTACTTGGTGCGACTGCCATTTTAATTTGTCCTACATATCCCAAATAAATAAATGGTCACTATCAAATGGGTAGAACGCTGCCTCTTTATCTATCCATGTAGTCTCAAATTGCGAGAGGTTACGACAACATTTCGCATTGAGTTTAGTTTAATTCAGTAGTCGCTCATGTCGTCATCCCACAACATATCCTGAAGTTGAGTGACAAACTGCTCCATATTTGCGAACGCAAGTTTGAAATTAACATTTGAAAATTCTAAGTGTTGTTGTGGATCCTGCACTGAGCTGCAAGAGCACAAACTTATAAATAATAATTATATCTACACTGTAAAGGAATGTCACTTTGTTCAGGAACATTTGCAAGCGTTAGCTCTGTAGCTTCGAGATTTACGGACCTTATCTATAAGAAGAAAGTTGTTCTTTATCCTTTATCTCGGCAACCTACTTTTATGTTTGTTTTATATTAGGATTTAGTAAAAGGATTGGTGGTAATAACATTCCACTATTTACTGTTAGATAAAAATGTCTTTGTTATAAATAAAACAACATTGTTTTTAGCTTTCCGAGTCAGATGTAAATGTGTCACAAAATAATAATATATGTCTGCTTACTTAGTAGTTGCGGCCATAATTATTGTCCTCATTATAAAATTGTTTTAATTACATTTCGAAGATTCACGATGCATAATGTTGAAATTCAGAGTCCAGAAAGTCAATATCGATTCCAACTTCAGCAACAATAAACGGGATCGTCTTTTAAAACGATAAGTTCGGTTTTCACTTGAAGACATTCTCGGCATAATGAGTGTGACTATCGTTCAACTTAGAGCCTCATTAGTGCTCACTTAAACTAAGATGAAGCCGAGCGAAGTTCAATATTTTCTCAGAAACAATAGCGATTAAAAAGGCGCTCATCGTAAATTATTATCGGCTTCTCAACTATGTTGGGGTCGGCTTACAGACTTACCAGATACGCCTGAATTATTACTAGGAAATTACTGAACAACGCGATATGACTAGTTGTCAGAATATGACACTAGGACTAGGGACTGATCTCTAAAGACTCCGGCGTAAATACTTATCATATTTTCTCAAATAAATCTACCTCATATGAATATGTAGAATGGTTTGTCATATACAAGAATGTTGGAATGTAAGGGTGTGAAAGCGCTGCACATGCCACCCCCAACATTCCCTGTGCATTGCGGTATCGGAACGAACACCGCGTACCTACCTAAATTCCGCGAGAGAAGTTCTTCGAAATAAAATCACAATTTGTCACAGACGATATTAAATGTCTTAGTTTCTTTGCTTTATCTCATACATTTGAGTTATCTCTATAAAGTTTGCTCGAAGTAGACCATTTAGTGAACGAAAACTGGCGGAACGACGCTTCTTCGTTTGAAACGGTGGCTTGTTAACTCCAATTGCTATTTGTAATAGGCTTTGAAGAATGAAACCACCAGTCGTACCGCCGAAATTGGAGGATTACACATTTTCTAAATGAAAACAGTATTGGTTACACTAACAACACAGCAATAAATTGGTTTCGGCTGAGATATTTTCATCAAAAAACTGATAAGAAAGAACATCGCCGGTTTTTCTTGGAACAAAACAGTCTGTCCATCATACTAATGAAAATTATTAGATTATTTTTGTTGGCTTAACTTCAACCAAAAGAAAAAGTATCCGTTTTAATCCCTCGATAACCGCTCTCTATTCACTTGGGGAAGTTTTCAGTTCCTAAAACAATATTTTAGTGAAAATTCTTATGAAAAAAGCTAATATTTTTATACATAGTTTCAAGTGCAAGTGCAGCTTGCCAAGAGATACAACGTGTAGTGTAACTAATATATAATCTATATATAAAAATATTAAATTTTCAAAAATGACGACTTTGAAATAATTTCTTCTTTAGAATATTGCTTTTCTCAGTAATTTATCTAGCATTTTCCTTCCCTCTTCTGAGTACTTTTGTAGCTTGGTATTCTCGTGGGACGAAGCTTTACCCCGGGCTAGGGGTTTAACTTGTGTGGACTTATCTGAGGTTACGTTACGCCACTGATTCCAGCTTCAGAGGATTTTATTTTGTAATCAAACGAACACTCAGCCTATACTCACGCTTTCTCCCCATCAGTTTAGGCAGAAACTACAGAACGCCACCTGAGATCCTTACATACTCCTTTTGCTTAGTTTAGGTTCATAAATCTGGTTAGACATGACGTGGGTTGCGAGTAGGTACTACACACCTGATCTCTCTGAAGAACATCAATAAGGTCACTATTATGTCCTTCTAGGGTTTGTAATTAAGCTTGTTTATTTTTCCCTAGATTTATATTTGAACCAATTCGGTATGGATATATAATATATGAAAAGAATAGAAGTTCTTAATTTCTTCTTCTTAATTCTTCAAGGACATTCTAATTAACTACAATGGTTTTTGGTACGCGGGTGTACCGCGCGCGGTCATACAGGTATTCAAACAAACTGTGTGCAAAAAGTAATTCCTTTTATTTCGATACCGAACATTGGCATGACACAGAATGTAAGTGTAATACTTAGAGAGGACAAGTTTAACCAAACCAATTGTGTAATCCTGTGCAATATCATTTCCCTGAAAGGGTTATTGAGCCTCACTTCAGCCCGTGAAGTGTATAAATTTCCTCGGTGAGCCGAGTGCCGCTAAATTACATTTTGTGAATTGCCATGCATTTATAATTAAAACCGAATACTTTTTGAAACACAAATTCAGCAATAGGATTATTTTTTATACACTTTGCCGCATTAATGTGGAATGCCCAAAGCACCGAAGATAAGATGGATATAGACTGAGTACTGCGTTGAGGTCGTTTTATTTTGTCGTAAAAAATGAATCGGCACAACATGATATAATAAAATGTTATCTAGAATTTGACGCCGTCTGTATGATACTACAAGTTTTTAATCAAAGCGATAATTTACCAAATTTAAGACTGATACAAAAATAAGTAAACATATAAATATTGAAGTGGATAAAGTGGTTGATGGCGGCCCGTTTCAAGACGAGATGGCGACAACGGACGCTCGGCCCCAATAACACGAGAATCAGAAGCTTATCACTTCTGGGGATTTCGTACAACCGGCGCCGATAAAATACCGTACCCACAGGATATATTATATAAAGTATGGCTTGTAATTTACAGAACTGTCCCTTGACACAGTGCCTCGGGAAATCTTTATTTAGCTTACCGTAAATGTAATTTAAGTGCTCGTAAATTGGCAACAATTTAAAGAAGCATGAAGCATTTTGCAGTTGCGTTGTCGTTTTATAGCAGTCACCGTAATGCAATTCTTTTGAAGGAAACGGTTGAGCTTTGCAAGCTTACTTTCTGAGTTTAAAATAATAAAACGGGAAAATAGTTTCCTCTTATATTTATTTATTTAGTGGAAATGCTGCCAGTCTTCTGGGTATTTTTCCTGATGACAGGACGAGTCTTTGACGCCTAAATGAACTTTTGTTTGCGTTTTTATATTTATTTGTATAGTTAGTCATTTAATTTAGTATCTAGTAAAAATAAGTAGTTGTGTTATAATTGTCTATAAGTAGTTAAATGTTAATAAAAAATCAAGTTCATATAAAAATATTTAATCCAGGACTACACCACGTATTGAACTTTCTAAACTTGTACAAAACTTATCAGTCTATTGGTATTACAAAGTCAAATAATTTATTTCAAATAGGCACATAAAAGGCACTTTTGAACGTCAATGAAAAACAAAGAAATAGAATTGATTCTAGTTACAAACTTAAACATACCTAAGGTCACGGTTGTGTACATAGTTATGTCTGTATACACCGTCTCAAGTGAAAGATAACAAAATATTTAGAAGCTAGCAGTTTCAGCGCAAATTCAAAACCACTTATTCAGAGTTATCTTATATACAAAGATCTTTCTAACTGTCAAAGACATTATTAAAGCTTCGCGATGTATTACAGTTGTCGAGGTAGCAAGGAATTCCAATTAAGCAACTCAAGCAATATATTTTATAAGTAAAAGAGGTTTACAAAATCATGTTTGTAAAATTATTGGCTTGCGAAATCTTAGTAGGTATTTGCTTCATATCTGCTAATAGTTGTACGGAAGGACTTTGTGCTTTTAGTAACTTTTTAGGATATCAGTATGTTATGTCATGGTTATCAGCACTAAGCAGCGATAAGGTCGCCCATTGTATATTTTGAGGTGTTTTTTTTTTGTTGTTATATATTTTTGTGGTGTGCAATAAAGTATATATAAATAAATAAATTATCATAGATTTTGTTTCTTGAATAAAACGAACCTGCTACTGATATATTCTGTACAGTTAAGGAAAGTTGTTAAGTACTTGTCAATTTGCCGTGTTATAGCTATTTCATACAGCTGTCAAAGAATAACAGTTGTGATTTGAATAAATTGACAATTTAAGTTGGGCGTCAATTTACTTAATTCATTTCCCCAGACTTTACCTAAAGGTTCAGTCCCAAGATTTTTCATTTTTATCTCACGATAGTGTTAACTTACAAACTTCATAATTAAAACGAATGACGCAAAATTATAATAACCACTAATTGTATAAAAAATGACGTGGAACAGTAGGCGCCACGAATAAATTAATGGACAAGAGGAAACTTAGACAGCGACCGAGCCAAGACAGGGCCGTAATAATTAATCTTCTATAATATTTTATTATTATTTATTCTTATTTTTATTATTCTTCTTCTTTATTATTATTTTATTCTTCTTTTGTCTTGTGCTTTTTTATGCCAGTAGTCAATCACAAGATCCTTGCAGGTATCTTACTAATATAGTCGAAACGAGAAACCACAGTAATTACGCTACTAAATGTCAATAAATAACCAGGCCACCCAGATATGTAAATAGGCCATCACGGTGTTAACCTTCCTATTCGCAGCTGAATGCCTGTCAAGATAAAAGAAGGCTCAGCAGCTGAAAACAGTTTCGTCAACTCGCCACCAATAGGGTTACATTCTTTTGAGGTCACTCAATGACGTTCGTGTTATATATTAGTTGCTAAGCATACAGCATGTAACAAAAACCTTGTCCGATCCGAAAGAGGGCGCATAGGCACGGCATCTGATCTGTACTGTAATATTTGAAATAATAAATCTATTGAATAATTAATCTTAATATTATGAATCATAAATTAATATTCAAATCAAATCAAATCGAATCAAAATATTTTTTATTTCACATAAACCTACGTGGACTTATGAAAAGTCAGAAGCTAGGTGCACGGTTCCAATTGGCCGTTTCCTGTGAAGAAGAGGCGGCAAGAAACTTCACGGTTACTCTTAAAAAAATAATTGGCTGTAACAATATTTTCAAATTGTTATATTAATTTATTAAATAATTATATATTTAATTTGACCTTTTATAAACGACAAACAGCGCGGCATACGTTAGTTCCGATTTCAGCCCCGTACAGACTTATCTTGTGAGCACTCTACATTATAACAATAAAGTCAATGTAATTCAGTTCAGTTGATGTATTGTTTGTTCCCGAATTGTCATTTCAGTAAGGACAAACCTTCTAGTTTCACAGTTCCAAGGAGTGCTAAACTTTAGATACATACGTAACAGCTAAAATAAATTACCATAAGTTGTAACTTTACCAAGAGATAATACGAAACTGTTTACCTAGAACTTGCCCGCGCGTGTATTTAAGTACATGCAATCATTTTAAATTTTTTGAACCTAGTAGTTATTTAGACGTATTATGGATCTCGCGGACTAGTGGTATTGTATGGGCTGCGGTTGGTCTGCCGATGCGACCAAGTGCGCGGTTCGTATTGTTTCTATAGTTGACCTGGTCGGTGCGACCACTGGTCGTGGCCGTGGCCGTGTAGTGCGCGACATCCCTTAAAGTTGTTGATTTATTTTGTTTTCTGTTTTTAATAGTCTTTTCCAGCCAGCTGGTTCCACAAAGTCGATCTCATTAAAGCCCTCGGGACTTGTTATTGACGCTTAATTTCCGCAATAACGGCTTGACCGAACTACCTTTTAGAAAGATATATAACAATACCTACCTATATGTGAACCTGAATAAAACATTATTCTCCGCCCAAAGGGTGCCTACTGGAACTAAAATATGTGGCCAACGACTTACACAGAACTCGGCTTGGTAATAAGTAACATGCTGTATAAACGTTGCATAAACGTTTTCATAAATACCTTATAGAGGGAAAGTGCGGCAAAATAATTGAGTGATAAAGTGTGCTGTAATTATGAAGGTGGGGAAGATGCTCTAGTATTGACATCGAGCATTAACGACGACCGATCGATGTTGCTGGCTATATCTTGTGCTGAAACACGTTTACTCTGACTAAAGTTACAAATAAGTAGTAGGTTCAATAATGCTTCCTTAAATCACTTTTGAAATTCCATTTATTCAAGGTGCCGATTTAATTTCTGTAAACAGCACGATTGCACATTGTATCAGGAGAAAAAATTGCTGTTTAAAAAAAACTGTTTTCAAATAAGCTGTTTTAAAAATAGAACAACAAACATTGCTAGAGAATCTAACAAGAAATATTTCTAATCAAGCCAATAGTTATCTTTAACGGGGTTTTACTCTAGGGTTACCCGGTGGAATTTACACTACTTACATTATATACAGCGTGTAAAAAACCCTGTCCAATCCGTGAGGGTGTTGTTAAGAATCATACTGAGAGTCTACAGATGCAGTTTTTTAGTGCAAAAAAAGATAAAAAAATACGTCGCATTTTTTCTATGGGAAATTTTATCGAGTTTTTACATGGGGCGCGGGCTGTCGTAATCTAGCGGGTGTGTCTACAAGTCATAACATATAACCTGTGTACAAAATTTGCTAATTTGTAATGAAATTGGGGTAATTTTGATTCTAAAAATGTGAATTTCAAATTGCAATAACTTTTGTATTTTCAATAATAATATTATTTTTATTGCAGTAGGTACCTATGTGCCCCTTTCGGATCGGACAGGGTTTTTGTAACAAGCTGTTGTTACTTCTCATTACAAAAAATTCAAATATTTTAATTACCTATGCTTTAAGTGATGGTGGACTTCCTAACTAACTAATAGCAATATGATCTCATAGTCTGTTCTGGAAATAACGGGTTGACTAAGCCTTTCAATTTGGATTGAAGCAACCAAAATGTACCAAATATCTAAAAGAATCATTCAATGTCGGTCATACCTCACATTTTTGTAATTCCCAATCAAACAGATTTTGGCTGAATGTCATTAGTCAGGAGAAAATAATTTCAGTATTAAAATAAATACCAGCTTGTTAAACAGCATAAAATCTAATAATTTATAACGATCTTCACTGCTCAAACTCATTATAGTTGCAGCGTGAAGTTCAAATACGTCACAGTTATTAATGTTTTTGAAAATTACAACAACTTCGAGGCAAAATAGATGACGGAAATTCAGTGAGCTCACACTAATCAACAGCTAACGATCTAACCCGGTAACAAATTATTGCCTTCGGTAAAGATGAATTGTGCAGTCTTCCTGCGCACAGACAGTCATTTACATGGAAAACTTCAGAACGCGACTTAAACGCTGATGAGACCTCTGGAGTTTCTTGACGAGCAATGAGATTCAAAATACGAAATAAACTTGCGTTATCCCCATCCACCTGTTCAGTGCCTAATTAGCACAAATGACTGGAGGTTCAAAAGAACGCGCGCAATTAATTATTGATTAAAAACTTCGTCGTCGCCCCACTGTAAATGATCATTATTTATGTGACAAGTCTAATAAATAAGCGTCGTCGAATACAGCGTCTGAATATTATCGAAATATTTCACGCAGCTTGATATTTATATTCAGTATTACGTGCCGAGTTAGGACGGATATTGAATCTTTTTGATCACAACTCTGCCTAGTTTCAATCGATGTCGCTTGTGATTGCTCGCTGCGCCTGCATTATAGGAAAAGCATTTTGATGGAGCACTTTAGTTACTTATTTTGATTTATTTTTTGCAGCTTCGTTTCGCTCGTGTAAATAACTTATTAACTTCAGCTACAGATAAGTACAAAAAGTGAAAAATGAAGTTCTGCTAATAATTATTGTAACCATTCTCCCTGACTGCACCATTCCCGTCGAGGGCTACAAAAGGCTCTGAGGTGATTTATCAATGGAATGAATGTATTAAATTGAATGAGCGGCATGATCGCCGGTTGGCATGATATTATAACGATATAGACGGGGGAATTAATGGCCGTTCTTGTTTATGTTACCGCGCACGCAAACCTTTCTGTGTGTCACACCTCTATTTTACCAACAGCCTTATATTGACAGGTGGAAAAACAATTGATAACGTATACCGGGAGTCTACGCTGGGGACGGTTTAGCGAATTTTTAACCATCTTCTTCAAAAAGAAGGTTCTCAATTCGTCTGTATGTTTTTTTTTTGTATGATTGTTATGCGATTACTCCGCCAGTAATGAATAGATTTTGATGGTTATTTTTCTGTTTGATAGGTCATACTTCAGAGGTAGTTCCATATAAATTTTATTAACTTTGCTTGCGTAGTTTTTGAGTTAGCTTCAATATTACGTATTACCCACTTAGTATATTATGTAGACGCTGTTCTAAGTGACTCCGTCGCTGCTATTTATATAGCAGGTACTGGTATTCGAATTTGTGTGGGGCAGGTACCACAACTAAAAAGTGAAAAATAAAAACTTTTTGCAAAAAAGTTAAAAAGTTATTTTTTTTGCAAAAAAACGATGCGATTTAGCCAGTAGGTTTAGCGAGTGAATTATTTTCGGGTCATTGTGTTTAAAGGAATTGTTTAAAAAAAACACGTTTACACGATAAAAATAACTTATGTTTTAACGCTAGATGAGTTCGGTGTTTCCTAACAAACTATACTGAGACGAAAGACCGAAACAAACTCAGAGGTCATATAGTATCTTTTAAAAGCCAGACATAATCTTGATCAAGCCATATGAGGACCATATAGATTAATGTCCAAGAGGAAAGAACCATACAGATTTGAGTGGACCTGTGCAGTCAGTAGAAGCATATTTCAGTAATCGTGTAGCTGACCTTCGAACTTAGCGAGGTCAATGACTCGTCGGACTACCAAATAAAGGACATTTGCTATTAAAACCAACTGAGATAAATAAAAGTTACCCACATAGTTCTCACAATCACAGTAATTAAAATAATAATACCTAGGTAATATAGTACTTTACAAAATAAATATTCATGTCATTGCACCATAAGCATTATAAATACACGTTAACTGTTAATTAACACTCAATTTGATGGAGAAAAATCTTTAACATGAAGCCAAAAACGTCCTCTAAATATTTTTTACGTGTAGTTAAGAAAACCTCAGAATTGAATTTTTCAATACAATTGCAACATACATTTCTACTTATTTTTAAATTCCAACTACTTTACTTCACTCCTGAAGAACCACTAGAATAGAAATAGTTTTCCATTTTCAATAGAGAGTAAAACCGATGAAGCCGCAACTAACTATATCAAAAAGACAAGAGGAAATGAATGTCTCTATTGAACTCGAAGTGAACAAGTCAACAACAGATTATTGAAAATACGTCAGTACTCCTATAGACAAAGATGTTGATTCAAGAGCTGAACTTTGAGAGATGCTTGTACCCTGTTAAAACAAGCTAAAATTACAACGCTTATTTTGTCATAATATAATGTAATGTACTTAGGTTATGTGTAAGTAAGATCGAAAAATCAATAATATAACCAATTATCGATTTATGATATACGATAGGCAGGTGACTCTAAATAAATCATTCGCTTAAAAAGTTCCTATAGGTAAAACCACAACAAGTTTTTTGGGACCCTTTGTGAGCACCAGATCAAACTGGACCACAATGAAAAAAAAACACACAAAAATTTCAGTTTGCCCACTCCAAACCCTACAAATTTTTGGTAGCAGCCAAAACTCCGTACCTACCGCTAGAGAGTAAGAGTAACTTCTCTTGATTAGATTAGCGAACTGTCTGACATAGTATTGTGTTGACATTGCCAGCTCGCATTCCCACTGGATGTCATGTACGGGACATTTCGAATTCACAACTACTTACAGATTCAGCTAATGACTGCTTGCCACAGTCTCAATAGATACGGTATTACTCCTCAAGCTGAAACAGTATGCTGTGGTAGAAACTTGGCCATCTTCGGAAGGGCCTACTCTAAATATTTTGACTATGATACCTAAAAGCATAGGAGTTTGGTTGAAAACAAGCTAAAACTAAACTAACACGTGTACGAAAATACTAATACGTGTTTTAAATTTCTAAAGCATAGGAAATCTATAGAAAATATTGAAGTTTAAGAGAACTTTCTTAAAATGAAAACGTCACAGTTTTACACGATATTATTTAGGTACCTACACCATGCCAATTGTCTTTACCATCCCATAAATGGCTGCCATTTGTGAACTGATAGTCTAATAATATTTTGGTAAACTATCATCTGCAATTCAGCACATAAAACTCATATCTATATTTGCGTTACTAAACTATTTCATGTTGCACATCAGTTTATTCCGGTGTATTTATGATCGCTTAAGATCTTTTACATCCACAATGGAAACTATATTCTATCTCTTTCGTACAAACTATCAGTTTACTTCTGTTCCAGCATTAAAATAGATTCATACCAGTCGGCCACAGTCGGCGATTCTCCTTCACGACGTGAGGACTACATACGCTACTATGGCAGCCCATACACGTTAAAATGATTGTAAAAATGAATAACTTTTAACTTAGGAAACCATCTCATACTGGCCTACTTTAGGAGATAAATTTGAACGGGATTTGTTATTATTTACAACGGAACACGGATTTGTTATTATTTTGCCGTTTACTTAAACTTGCTCTGATGGTAAGTTACGTTTAGTTTAAGTTACCGCAAGTAAGAATGTTAATCACTTGATGGACGGGTTCAATTATTAAATGCTCCCATGATCATACAAAGTACCTGCAATAGCTAACCCGTTTTAAACTTTTTGTAGGACTGTTTGGTTTTGTTTTTGCTGGGTATATTTGCCTAAACGAACAGCTGGATTTGAATACCTAACAATGCAGCAGTACTTGCAGTTTTACGTAAAAGTTACCCTTGAAATTAATGTAGGTAATCAGCAGGATTTCGGTGTGGGAGCGCAATATGTTTATTTTGAACAGACAGTAGGACGCCCTCGTTAGTACATTTGACATAATCCCTGAGTCCACAAGTCGCCTCTTGCAACTCTAAACAACTCAAAAACTATTTGTGTTTGTATTTTACCTGAATTTTCCTTTGCATGTTTAATTTATGCTCTAAAAATGGGGGAAGTCTTTAGCAAAACAATTCTATGAAAAGGCGTTGGCGGATCGCTAATTGTTTTTAAAACCCCTCATTATAAAATGAATTCTGAAGAAGTAGTGAATGTCACTGACTTTCTTTGCTTCATATTTTACGTCATTATCGCGAGGTGAGAGACGTTTGAATTAAAAATTCTCATGAAATCATAAAAATGTCACAAAATGAAGAGTTGTGTTTGCTACCATGTACTGATGCGACTTTCACTATTTATACATGATACCAGTCCCATAGTTGACTCTAACAGACACGAAATCTTTGATGAAAGAGTAACATGGAATCAAAGAACTCAGTGTGTTATACTGCCATCGATTTTAAATATAGAGGCTAGTTCATAGTTTCTTATTGATTTACCGTCCGTACATTTTTGTGCTAAAGAGGTGAAAGTACCGGCCAAACAAAAAAACAAGCATTCCGAAAGAGTACGTTTCTCCTTTCATTTTTTATTACTACAAGCTATTACTTTAATTAGATTACTTTTGTTATTTTAGCTACAAACTATATTAAAAACAGTATTTTTCAAAATCGTATAACAGCTCAGGGAATTGCCCTTCAGGTTTGGCTCAATAGTGAAAAGTGAAAACATGTTCTATCGGAATGTATTTTTTTTTATTTGGCCGGCTCTTTTATATTTCAGCCCAAAATGAATGATCTCCTTAATCAATAATAACAAAGTGCTTCCTTTTATTATGATAAATAAATCCCTCCCTTCTTTGTCATTAATTGTAGATACAAGCATAATATTTGAAGGATGTAGCGAAGATTAGAGAGATCTGAGAGATCACAATCATGCTAATCTGCAATGTTGGTTCCTTTTCTGCAAAGAGAGGATAAACAATGTTTAAGAAAATGGGTAGCTAAATGAGCACGATTTTTCGTTGTATAGAAGTCAATTAAGTACGAAATGTCTGAGAGTTCCAAGACGTTTGTTTTGGTTTAAATTATTTACGAAAAAAAGGGATCAATATTTTTGTTAACGCTTCGGAAAGTTTTCTTTTAACAATAAACCATTGGAAGGGACGGGAGGTGCTTTTTGTGCTCGAGCCGCAACTTTGGGTGCTTGTCAGCTTCGGGACAAATAGCTACCTATTCTATATTAAAGGTAGATACTTATTTGGTCCAAGACTTGTTTTGCTTTTAGGGTCTCCATACTCTCCATACAATGAAGAAATCAACTGGTATACACAAATCTGTTGCCGATTTTGGGCTCAATATTTTCATGTAGAGATTTTTTTAACAATACCATAGGAAAGACCAGTCTTTTCAGCCCAATAGAAACAGCACACTTAAAAAAACATGAGTACTTTAGAAAGGCCACGAAAGTCTATGGGATAATTATGGTACCTAGCATATACTATGTTAAACTTACATATAGTCTTACTTCAATAACGAGTCATATAACCAACAACCGTCCGTAAGACATAGGAATCAAGACATCACAGGTTCACATATCTCTCTACCCAATACGAATGCACGTCACATCTTCTGAATCCTCGCATTATGCTGGCTGGATGCCAGGGTCATGTTGCCATGCTTAACGAAACACTCGTAACGTTTTTCCATCTTTCGTAGTAGTGATTATGACCATTCCGAATTTTAAAACTTATAAAGGTGCATAAAGATTACAAAGCCAGTTAAGCCACCTCTGTCGACCGAAAAAATACTAGTCATAGTTAGTTAGTCCACTTTTCAAATTAGGATTAGTTAATCATACCTACTTAATAGTTCACAGAAAACAAACGTAAAAGGGGTTTTGTTTGTCATTTAATGGCTTAATGCGGACTTTGAGCTAGCTCGGATAATTTTTTTAAATATCATGCAGTGTAATAAAAGTGGCGAGACTGAAAAATGGCTGTATTTAAAGTAGAGTGGTTACAGTGAACATAAAATCCTGCTATTTAAATATTCGTCAACATTTTAGTCCCGAAATAAATGCGGTTGAAAGTGTTTATTTACAGATAGCAAAACTAAAAATAAAAAAAATGCCGCTCAGCTGTTGATCAGCTTTTCGAAGGCCGATTACAATTAAAATTCTATTGTGCCTCGTTAGTGACAGTTGGAGGTTTATGATTGACAAAAGGAGTAAAAGTAACCAACAATAACGTTCAGACAACTAACTGACTTTCCCTTTAAAAGAGATTTACCCATACAGTAGGCGTTTATTCCACTCAGAACTTCTATAGTTTTCGTAGCGTTTGCAGTGAAGTATGTACTGTGCCTTGTAACTGTGACTGGTAGTTATAAAAGCAGCTATTGAATCAAACTGCATAGAAAGAGCAATATAGCTAAACCTATTGGTTTACCTCGATGGAGTATTATTTCCTTTTCTATTGTAATATCTACCTAGAAATGATGTAAGATCAAAGATCAAAGCTCTTCGGATAGTAAATAGGTATCTATTTCAAAACTTTAATGTGTTTCGGTTACATGAATATATTGAGACTGGTATCGAAACGCGGTGACACTACCTCGTATTACATGCTTGTATCACAATACAGAACTCCTATTCATTGTAGGTACGTTTTATTTTATTTCCAACAACATTGAATATTGAAAAGAAATACAGAAATCAGTATTGCTATGTGCATGTCGGTAGCGGTTTCATAAACGAATTGTTGTTTGAAATAAAGAGGTCAACGTACAACTCGAACCGTACGGTTCTTGCTATGATCAGTATCGTCATGGCATCGGTTCGGCTCAGGATCAGCTGGTACATTTACCAGCTTCGGCTTTCATAAGTGACGTAAGCTCATAAGTTTACGTCGCTTATAGATAGGCGTCTCCTCGCTTAGGTAAAGTCGTCACCACCGTGAAACAGCCGCAAGTGAGGCGTCACTGCGACGATGGTCGGCGGCAGCCGAACGACGAGTTGCTGAGCCGATCCCGTTACGTGCTTACGTTGCGTTGACGACGAGCAGGCGAGGTGATGGCGTTACGGTGGAGTGCTTTTATGTCTAAAATAATATATGCGTGAACAAAACGCAGCTTAGGAATCTAAAAATGTAACAAACAGGCAAGAATATGTTCTGTCTGCCACATCCAATGTAATATTGAATTTTCAAAGGATGTTTATATTCTATTTCAAAGACAGACGTGATGTTATGTTGAATATTCTAGTCGAAGAACAAAGCAGTGCTTTGAAAGACTCGGATTATAATACTACATAGATCAACTACAAACTACAACTACAATTGATAAAATGACTTTCAACGGGCACGTTGCCACTGGGAAAGCCATGTGGCAATCGGCTTACCTACGACATCCAGAGCTATTGTAGCGCCCGAAAGTGCGCGGTGGCTGCAGTCGTTAAAACCACAAAGGACCTATTAAACCCTGCCATTCAATACACACCTCTCAGCAACGCGTTAAGGTTCACGAGGCAAGCATTATGTAGTTAGTAGGCCATTACATCAAACTTCAGAACGAAAGCAGGCTTTTGGTTTTTTTGAAAAAAATGCAAACACTCATCATGAACAAAGGTTTTCAAAATTTTAGTTGAATAGGTAAGTAAATAAAATATTACTTATTTATATTGCTAGTCAATTACAACGCTTAAAAATAAACTTATGTAGGAACGTTTCGTAGTCCTCAAAAACATATATAATGTATTCGCACAAACAAGTAGGGATATCTATTTTGAAAACTATGTTAGGCGAGATAACTCAAGATATATAATAATACGTTTTTCTGGAACCATAAAAGAGGTTGAAAATATGGCTCATAGATAGATAGGCTCTACTTCAACACTATCAGGATATATGGCGACACTGCGAAAACAACTTGAGTGACGCATACCAGACTTCATACGCCATTTTATTTGGCACTGTAGTGTATTCTGTGTATTTGAAAAACTGAATGCTATTCGGTACACTGCGTGCCATACGCAGATAACAGCCGTGTGAACTGTCACTCGTTTTCAAATTTGATCTAAAAAATTGGTATACAACGTTATTATTTTTTAATCCCATAACTCTAGGGCATTAATGAGACCATGTCAAAGAATCAACAGGCACATGTTCTTTTTTCTCCATTTTTTTTTCATTTTTCATTCAAAAGCAATTCGACAAAGTCTCGATAATTTCCACAAAACACTATCTTACGAAAAAAAACTGACTATTTTTTGTCCATAAAAGAAAAAAATAAAAAAACTTTTTTACAAAAAATTAAACCAACGAAAAAAGATAACTGAAAAGCGAAAAAAAAAACTAAACTAAACTAATTTAAGTAACAAACTGTGAGGCGGCGCCAAACCAACAAACAAATTAATTACATAATTATAGCGTGTATTTGGCGCCGCCTCAAGTTACTTAAATAAGTTTAGGAGCTTAGTTATACTAAAAGGTTTATTTTTTTATTTTTAGCTTTTCAGATCTTTTTTCGTTGGTTTAATTTTTTGTAAAAAAGTTTTTATTTTTCGTTTTTTAGTTACCATTTATTGTTGCGGCTAAAATCTACTACCTACATAATTTTTAAAGCTCAAACACGATGTAGCCGCTAGAAACTACTGAGGAGCTCTCGCGACTGTCTTCCGTCTCCATCATCAGATCAACTCCAAGTTAAAGACCTGGAGTTGATGATGAGCAGTTGTGTCATCAGAACTATGTATGTGTGCGAAATTTCAACAGAATCGGTTCACAGTAAAAAATTCAGTAGGTGAAAAATCAATCAACCCCAGTTTTTCTACCCTTAGGGGTGGATTTCAGTTTTCATGTGGGACCAACTTCGAGGTATACCCTCCCCAATAAAAAAAGAATCGTTCAAATCGGACCAATCAGTAAAAAGATATGCGTGGCGACAATAAAAAAAAATATATATATACATGTCGACTTGAGACCCTTCTTTTTTTTCGTCGGTTAAAAAATATGACCACGTCACATTTTCTTAGCTTTAAATGAATGATTGGTTTGAATGAAAATGATTTACTCGTACCTATCAATGAAACTTAGATACAAAAATCAATAGCTTACATTTTACGATATTTAATAAAAACAAATGGGAAAATAAATATGCGCCAGTTGATTCTTTGACATGGTCTCATTAATACCCTAGAGTTAAAGGATAAAAAAAAAACATTGTATAGGTCTGACGATTTGCGTTTTATTCCATTCGTTCTGTTATTCGGTAAATGCTTTATAAATAAATAAAGTTTTATGGATAAAAACAGTGTAAGAGCTGACACAAAATGGATTATTTGTGTATAAAATATGAACCAACCGCTTATCGCCAGGTTTTCATATGGTACTTCTTTTTGAGCCAATTTAAACGAATGAAATTGTTGTTGAACTTGTTTTAATCTAGCAAAATGTTTACTTAATAAAATAGACGGTTTAAAACACGATTTGTTTTAATGTTATGAACTACTAGATTGGACAAATTTTCCTATTAAGTAGAAAGCCGTTGATCCCATACAAGAACTGATTAATTAACCAAACACATTCTCGCCACATTCTAATGAACCAGCTAACATTAAATCTCGGAATACATTTCATCCCTTAAGGGTGGAGGACATTTGGCCGTAGGTACAACTGTGAGATAAAATTGTCGACACTCCCTCTCAAAGTTGCCGTTTATATGTTAATTCCGAACGTTTTATTGTTTTCCCGGTACCAACGTGGAAATAAAATGAGTGAAGTGTGCGCGTATTCCGATTTTAGCTTAGAGAGAATGGTCATTACGAGGATTTTTGGCCGGTCTTGTAAATACGTTGTTGTATAGAGTATTGCTATCAATTTTCAAGTTAATTTTAGTAATGCACCAACTAAACCCCGTACCTACTCTGAAAGGATGCTCAAAAAATATGAATCTCGCTAGAAAAATATACTTCACAAATCTCTACTGCAATCTAAAGTAAGTTTTAAAACGAGATTCGTGCTTGACCATCTTACTAGAATATGAATGAGCCTCACAAAAAAGAGGAGGTTCTCAACAATCTAGTTTTAAATCGAGCTACACTTGAGCATCGATATTTCAAATTGAAATTCTAAAGGGCTACTTGAGTATTGGAGTCGTGTCCTCGCGTAGGGTCGTAAACCTTTCAAATGGAGGACTTTCTCTTCACATTTGTGGTGTTACCCTACGTGTACGAGTAAAAGATTGACCTATCGTTTTTATTTTTCTTTTCATATAAGTAGGTATTTTTAGCCTGAAAATACGCAATGCCAGGGCCTAAAAAATTTAGGCCCTATGAGCAACACGAAAATGAACAAAAGAATTTGTTAACTCAAATTATGAATATTATATTTGGTTCGTGATGATACGAACACATTTTAATACATTAAATAATAAAGACGATCGAATAAAAGTAAACTTTATTCCTAGACTGCATCGTTTCCGTATGTCCTGTGGTGGACATTAACGGACTGGGGGCCAAGTCTATTAATTAAACAACTTTGCAATAGTCTTTACATCGTGAGATTTTGGCAAATTTGCCATAAAAACCTGTGCAAAACTCACTATGGCGAGACCATTCAACATTTGTAAATTAGTAGACTTGGCCTCCAGTCCGTTAACGTCCATCGTCCCTGTTGTGGCATGAGTACTATTATCTATTCTTTACCTAAACAGTGAGGAGCCATTTGAGCTAGCGGTACAAGGAAATAAATAAGCAATCATCTTTGAAAACGTTTTCCTTTAGAAGTCCTTTCATAGAGTTAACGTGGAAAAGTTTTAAGTTAGTTATTAACGTTAAAGGGCGGTTTCTAGGACGTTACCTACTTTCCGTCCGTCTACTTTCTTAGTTATTTAAATACTGGAGTTTAACCACTTGAGTGCAATACCGACCTTGCACTGGGAGTCGGACTGAAACGCTTTCCTATAACTATATTACGGTATGTAGCCATATCCCTAGAGATATAACTATATCACGGCTTCAACCATCTTACCGTGACATATATAAACTGAGAGTTTTGAAGGCGGTCCGAGACAGTAATTTTGCGCTCAACGCACTTTCGGCGCCACTCGTTTTAAAACTATGTGGATTGGATCTACGACCTCGGAAAGCCGCCGGTGATCGCAGTCGTGGTGGCTAGCCTAGACCTAGTCTAGCAGTATTTGCTGTCCGGCTATACGTTATGAGATAGCGATATTCTTTGACAGCTACTTGTAAATTGGTACTATCTAATTTAGTCGGGTAAAGAAATCGTACCGTAAGCTTTGTTGAGCCCAGTTGTTGACTAGCAACTGAGGACAGGCAAAAAGTGTGCATACGCGAAGGAGATACAGAAAATGTATTTCTGTCTCGTTTACTCTTACTATGTGTTTTTGTCTCATGATAACTTGTCTAAGCAGTGATAGCCGACTATATATAATAGGTGTGACCGTCAGACTGCCAAGTCATAAGTCTCTCGAGCTCGAACCCAATGCAAGCACCTCTGACTTTTCTGATTCATGTGCGTATTGTATAATTAGCACTTGCTTTAAAAACGGTGAAGGAAAACATCGTGAGGAAACCGGCATACCTGAGAGGTATATTTTTCGACTACATATGAAGCCAAGTCAGAGGCCCATGGGCGGGTTAGAACTCTGACACCAGGTTAGTCACTAACCACATGAAAAAGAATGAAAGTAACTTGTCTGTTGCTGTTCTCTTTCTACGGAAATACCTGACTTATGAAAGAGATACTGGGGTAGTATTATGAAGTAGGTACTAACGCCATCATTATTCCACTGCGAAAACGGTATGGTGCTAGCGGCCTTGTCTAGCTCCGTCTCACTCTCACACTGGAAAAATGATGGCATTAATACTTCATAATACGGCACCAGGTCTGAAAACGCCAAAAGGGTCGTTATCTTACGGTGAACGAATCGCTCGTATGCCTATTAAATTAAGGTCATGTATAACATCCCGACACGATCGAAAAGCTCTAAGAACACTTGTATACTATAAACACAACGCTAGCCACATTATTGGAAATTCTTGTTAGAGTAGAAAGGTTCCCGTGCCTACCACGGTTGGATAACCGAACACAATTAATGAAGGCTTAAAATAATAATTATAACATGACCGTCAGTACTGTGATCCTAAATGTTATATAGTCGCTCGCACACCGGTGATGGGGGTTACGGATCCGTATACATAGAGGATTAGCCAATTGGAATCGATTTGTTGCCAAATGAGAATTAGGTACTTACCTGTGAGAATATCTGCCTAGCCTTTTTCCAACTATGTCGGCTTCACATGTTTAGTTTGGCTTATTTTTAATAAAAGGATAGCGTGCTTGAACAAAAAGCAATCTTTCTTATCAGCATGATTTGAAATGGGTTCCCTCTATTTGGCAGAATCTTGATACTCCGTATTTGGCAGAACAAACTTGGCATAATTTTCTTTAAACGAATATTTTGAAGGCTGCAAAATTGTTTAATATAATTATTGTTTGGCCGAATGTTTATTTCCGAATTTACAATGGCATACTTTTAAGATGGCAGAATTTTATTTGGCATAACGGTATTTAGAGCGACGATTATTTGGTATAATTTCACTTAGCATACTATGAAGATGGCAGAATTTCATTTGGCATACTATGAAAAGGGTAGAATTTCATTTGGAATAATTTTATTAGGCATATTGTCATTTGCCCACCTGCATCGCTGGGGTGATCGACCATTTTTTTTTCTGACTCGCTGTCACCCGAGCATAGGCCGAAGGCGGAGTGAGGGCAAATTTTTTGACAGGAGATATGCCGGCAGGTTTTTTTTTGTATTGCGAGCGTAGCGAGTGCATGTGTCAAAGCGAGTCTATTTTTGGAGCGAATGTTTATTTATAGAACATGACGTCAGCCGCATATACAACCTCCTTGCAAAAAATTACTCGATTATTATGGATATGATGGTTCTGCCTATTAATGACTACCGAGATGAAATGTATGCCAAAAGACGATTCTGTCTGTGAACTTTCTGCGATATGATGGTTCTGCTTTTTAATGCCTAAAGATGATTCTGACTTACAAAATTATGAGTTTTGAATGTATGCTATAAGAGTGTCTGCCAAACTTCATCTGCGAAATGAAGTTTATGCTGTCCGTTGTTATGCCAAATAATAATATGACATATAAAGTTCTGCCATAATAGGTAGACCCATTTGAAATATCTGAAATCTTCAATTATTCACCCTCATCAAAGTTACTTGAGTAAATAATTTAAAAACTCATGCCACTAACTTCATAATTCGTTTTATTCAGGGCTCATTCAAAAAACTTTGACTTAGTGTAACGAACCGATCTAGCCTTAAATGGCAGTCACTTCCATGAAATCCAATTTTCAGTTTCCCGTGAATTTTCCTCTGAATACGGTCAATCTACAAAAGCTGTTTGAAATTCCGAGAACGGTCTGAATCCTGAATGAAATAGGTATTCTGGATTTCTAGGTAAATCGAAGTTATTCAAGGTAAAGGTTGGTGTTTACAAACAGTCAGAAAATAATCCACATTGCAATGTGCATTCTACATAGTGTCCATATGCATACTCGTAAGTCGGGAATAAGCCAAGCTCAAGTTGTGTTACAACTATTGGTGCACCCTGTGCATCGAAGAGATAATCCTATAAGATTACATTTTATGTATGTAGGTATCCCAAAATCGACATGGGAACGTTTAAATCTGTGAATAGAACATGCAGCCCACTGTTTGATTTAACTGAACAACGGAAAGTACCTACGACACTTTGCTAAGCTACGAACTGAGATTTGGGCTTTCATGAATCCATTTATCTAGGTAGAGAGATCTATATATCTCCTCACTACCGCAGCTAGCCTGCCCGACACTCGTCTTGCGTTATTCTTGGTTACTTTTCAAAGTAATCACACTTTCTTGTAGTATTCTTAAATTGGAAATGTATTCCTCTAATAATTAAAACGAAAAGTTGTCACTCGTTGGTTACCTGTTTCAAACCAATACAAATTCTGCAGAAATAATCATATTAAACTACAGATTCGCCTCTGTCACCAAGGTGTTTAAAATTTTATACCTATAGGAGGTGTTCACGCTCGAATGCTACTGAATTTTCCGCCTCAGACCACGGAGAAAACGCCCCTCACTACCCTACCATGGAGTAATGGAACTTTTTACGGTTCTGCACTGTAATCAGAAAGAACAATGATTGTGTATATTATGGCCAAGTGTACCCACCTTCACAATGCGGATATTTTCTCGGAGTTCCTTTTGGCTTTCCTCCGTAAGCCATCGATTCCTTTCCTCAGCATTTTTGTAGCTGCATTTATGTTCGTATTCATCTCATACCGAAGGGTGTGCGCCTAGTTTTCTTTGCCGGTCAACTTTCAGGGTGAAGAGCGACATTCGCGTCAACTACTGGTAAATTCTACACACTTTATTCACGTTCCGCCTTTCTGGACTTTTATATTTGTTTCGACACCCCGCTGAGGAAAGTTTGGAACAGGGACATATTTTTTAAGTTTGCCTGAGTTTTTACAGGTGAGAGGTATGCCAGTGACAATACGTGGAACAACATTGTTTTAACACTAGCACCAACTTTACCACGAAACTTAACGAAAAAGTTTTCTAAAAGAAAATATCTAATATAGAACTTTATTCTTTTTATTGTTATTTGCTTTGAGAACACTATTTAGACAAATCATAAATACCTACAATCTAACACTAAATCTAAAATAGTAGATATAGAAAATTGTGAAAAATATTGTTATTCAAGGAGCACGGCATTGTAATAACAATATATTTAGCTTTTTGGTTCATAAAATACGCGATTTTTTACGAAATAGGTAATAATTTTTCTTTATTAGATAATATTTTTGCATTACCTGCGCCTAAAAGAGGCACCGGGGCCATGTCTAAAATATCTTCAAGCATCTCTTTAAAAGAAAAACCTACCCATGCACAAAGGTTTTGGTTTTTAAGTTGATTTTTAGTTGAAGCGTGATGTACTTTTTATGATTTTTAATAAAATATAAAACGTGATGGTTATTTCTGTGATAGTTAAGTATAGCATTTTGAGCCATACTTAAGAAATTTTATGTTAAGTGTCTTTGTTTAAAGCTAGGTGCAAATGCCATTTCGTTTTTATAACACCGCTGTAATAACTGCAGCTCTGTGCCAGTGCACGTTATTGCCGTATTTTTACCATCGCCCCTGTGGTTAAGAGTCAGCGATTAAATATTTCTCGTTCATGTTAACACTTTTGCTGCATATTAAAATCGCTCGAAAAGTCGAGATAAAATATACAAGATATGTGGTCACACACCGTAAAAAATAATTAACGCCGGCGACAAACTTAGCAATTTACCGAGTAGCTCGTAAAGCCTGAAGTTTTGCCCGTCAAGCCACTGAGTGCCACACAACTTTGGACAATTCCAACGTAACGTCGACACGTCAAATTACGTCAGGGGAGTGACGCCGGCCTAATGGAATATCCTACATTAAATGAACATTTCTAGCTAAAATACTCCCACACGCTCGTACTACATTATGATGTTGGCGTAGCCGACGTTTCCATCAATTGTGCTGGCTGATTTTATGTTTCCGATTATTATTGTTCCGTTATTGACGAATACCATGACCTTTCATGTCGTTTAAGGTATTAAGCAATAAATTACGTCATATTGAAACTAAGTTAAACTACCAATGCCAAGCGCAACGAATGACACAACACAAATGGTTTTAAGCAAATGGGACTTTAAACGGTTAACTCTATCGGTTGCTATAAAAACGGCTCCGCTTAGTTAACATGAATTTCAACTTTAAAGCGAAGCTTTGCCACCACCCCGCACCGGTCCACACCCTCAGGGAAATACGTTATGGTTTCGGCAAATTTACGGTTATGTTTTTTGTACGTACTAACACAAGTTTCGTTTTGACACGGCTTTTAGTACACCCACTACTGGTTTAATTGCGTCCCTTTCAAAGTGAGTAATGCTTACGATGGATTCAACACATCCAAGAAAAACTTGAAAATAATTCAACGGTTCTAAAGGTAACACATTTCGAAGCTAAAGTACGTATAAAAAGCCTGAGTGAATAATGAACATCTTTGATAATAACTCGAATGATAAGGGGAATCGTGACGAAATTGAGGCTTCGCTCCGTAATCTTCTTATCGAGTAAAAGTCAGGGGAGCGGATCGCAGACTCACACGGCCCTCTATCACTCGTCAGCAGAATCACACTACGTAACTCTTGACGTCATGTCATTACTTACATCACTTCGGCTCAAAACCACCGCCTATTATCCTACTAGTAACATAACTATAGATAAAAGCTTTTTTTTTTGCTGATAATAACGCGAATGTTTGTTACGTTATTATGTAACCAACTGGTGAAGTTTTATTTAGTAGGTAAACTTGAAACACATTTGGCAAAGTAATGAATATGCCGAAATTCACCATAGATTTGGTGATCAGCGAATTCGAATGATGTGCAATTTATTACCTACTACGACCCGCTCCTACTTGGCACGGTTTTTACGACTTGACAAAACATCGAGATTTCTTAGTCTAACTTAAATATCAACGTATTATACACATAAACCTTCCGGAATAAATTCTCTAAATGATGTGAAAAACCTCATCAAAATCTGTTACGTGGTTTAGAAGAACAACGCGGACAACGGACATACAGACAAACACAAAAAGCGACTTTAATTTTCAATATGCTTTATAATAGTGCATAGATAAAGAAGATACGAGTAATCCGTTGTGATATATTTATAAACTTGTCTGATTTGACATATCAACTTTTTTATTGAAAATTTGATGTCAAACCTTTTCAGTAGATATTCAGCAGTGTCAGTTTATTATATAGCTGCCATTCAATGGATAAGGAAAAAGTTTCAATGTGTTGGCGTTTTCAACCCCATCACGGGGACAGTCTGCGGAATAGGTACCCAACTTTTGTTTGTATACTCGCCTTAAAGTAAAAATGCTTTCTATAATGCCTACATATTTACCCCTTTTGTGAAAATTTCTGAATGTTGGCTCTGTATTCAACCAAGTTAAACTTTGTTGACATTTGATTTAGGCCCTTTGTACACGGCGCGGTTTCTGACGGGGTATAAACCGCGCACCGCGCCTTTGAAAAAACATGTCCGTCAGCAAGCTTCCATAGTGATCCATACTACTCGTACACTGACAACCGTGCCTACACAAGGCGAATAACCCGTGGTTTTTGATGGCAAGAAAACGTGTGTATAAAGCATAGATATAGATACCTATGTTAGTTTTAAATAATACATTTACATTTATGATTCAAAGAGCCTTAGAGTGTACATGTGCATTTTATTTGTTTTGCGTCGAGCTTAAGGGTACCTAGCTAAGTTACTATGAATTTGAGGGTACATTTTTACAAGACTAAGTGTTCATCGAAGTCATTTCTTTTAATAAAGGACACAAGAATAACAAAGAAGATAAACAATAGCTAAGTGAGTTCAATCGGAGCAGAAAGCGTTTGAGAGTAGCATCGACGAGCGTAAAGTCACGTTCTAAAGCGGAAACGGCACAGTGCGGGAGCAGACAGGACCTCGGCGATTTGCTGTAACAATGTACCATTCACGTATCGAGTACTTGGGAAAACTCCGGGTCCTCTCACAATTTCTTTATGATTTAACGTCTATTCTTATAATCGTTATATATAGGTATCTAAAGTATCCTTACATTTTATAAAACAAAGTCGTCCGCCGCGTCTGTCTGTCGTCCTGTACGCGATAAACTCAAAAAAACTGCACCGATTTTCATGCTGTTTTCACCAATGGATAGAGCTGTTCTCGAGTAAGGTTTTAGTATATAATAACCGATATCCACGCGGGCGAAGTCGCGGGCATCAACTAGTGGCTATATAAAATATATTATTTATGTACATATTGTAAACTAAAGTTGTTTTAGTTGATACGGTTTCCACCATTTAGAGAAGTTATTCCAAAAGGTTTATGTGTACAATACATTAATTACCCGACTACGGCGAAGCAAAGAGGAGGGTTATGATTTTGACCGCTAAGTATTTTTAAACTTCTATACAATAATAAAATCTCGATAAATGTCAAGTCGGTAAAACTTTACGAAGTCGGGGCGGGTTGCTAGTTCTCAATATTTTCGTTACATGTAGGAGAACGTCGCGGTAAAGCCCGTAGAACTGACAGTCACAAATAATTGAGTAATAACTATAAGATTAGGTAATTTG
Source organism: Lithophane leautieri (assembly GCA_949152455.1). Taxonomy (NCBI): domain Eukaryota; kingdom Metazoa; phylum Arthropoda; class Insecta; order Lepidoptera; family Noctuidae; genus Lithophane; species Lithophane leautieri. The sequence continues at coordinate 12,955,366 of OX424458.1, read as the reverse complement.
CGGGTGCCTCGGTTAACTCGGTTCATAATAGCTCTCTTGAATTTTAATTAGCAGTTTATTACTACAGAGAATTCCGCTAATTACGCGAGATGTTCTTATGTGACGGGATTTTAGTGATTGTTTTAAGGCGACAGCCAGAGCCAGTGAGTATGAAAGCCTTTGATATGCCACTTGAACAACTTCTTCTATACTTCTCGTATGTTCTGAAATCAAATGGGCACAAGCACCTATAGGTACTCAATTTTCATCGGAAAATCAAGAAGTCAATCAATCAGCCTAGCCTTTTCCCAACTATGTTGGGGTCGGCTTCCAGTCTAACTGGATGCAGCTGAATACCAGTATTTTACACGGAATAACTGCCTATCTGACCTCCACAACCCAGTAACTAGATAATACGATACCCCTTGGTAAGACTGGTGATCAGACTTTCGGGCTTCTGACGACCCGTAACGACTGTCAAAGATCCACGAATGACAGCCGGGACCAACGGCTTAACGTGCTTTCCGAGCCACGGAGTCTTGGTATGTAAAGATGGTCATCCATCCACGGAGCAACCCCGGTGAGCGCAGCTTAACTTGATGGATCGACCCGTGCGGCTGTTATTACTTAGCCATGAGCTCCTCAATATAAAAAAATCAAGAAGTAAAATGGTTAAATTCGATGGAATTATGAATGCAAGTCGGCAAGCTCAGGGGCACACGATGACTGAAAGCTACTGGCTCGAACCGGACATGACTTGTGCCTCCTAAGTTCCAATGCCTTCCCTAGAAAATGTAATGCGCGTAGTGCGACCATCAGAATCCAAAGCATTGCCAATACTTCCTTCAATGGTTTTGGCAGTATTGTCTTTATGCTCTATATTTTTTGTATTGCTAATGAATGTGTTGCATGTAGTTTCTCTAGCTACAATTGCTACTTAGTAGGTACCTCCTGTCCTGTTATTATAAATACATACTGGCATCGCAAATTGCTTGATGTTGCCTTGACGACTTATTTGCCTAACATTGCCCATAATGAGCAATTTTAGATGCTCATATGCACAACACGTAACAGGAGATTAAAAGGATCCTATGTAATGTTAGGTGACTACTTCCAGAGGTCTTACTCCGATCACTAGTCGAGAGGTTAATGGAAGCGAACAAAATGGCGAAGTTTAAAAAAAAATGTATCACTGAAGCAAAATCTTAATTATATTTATGTTTTTATTGAAAATATTATCCAAGGCCTAAAAAAGAATTTTAAGGTATCTATAATGTTGTACTTTATTAAAATATCGCATCCAAAAACGATATCAAATTAATCAGACATTTAAAAATATAAAATTTCGCTTCATATTATTGTCAAAATAAAGTAAATAATAACCTAGGAAAATAGTTACATACACTTGTATATAGGCTTTTGTATTCACAGTAATTTTGCAATAAATAAATATGAATAGCAATCGTTGAATGTTTAATGAAAAATCTGTGAAACGTTGTTTTGTAATTACCCGTATTTGGAACCACCTACTCATACGTACCTTTGAAAATTACGGCCTAGTTTTTGGAAAGATAGTACCTACCTATCTTTACTCTAAAATAAGTCGTGATTAATAATGCTGCAATGATTACAAAGTTTAAAAACTTCTTAATTCGTTGAACACTTGAAATATAAATTCCATTCGGTCGCATAAATCCTATAGTCAATAGGTAGGTATTTGTGAGCACCACGAAATTATATTCGATAGGTATTTTTCCTCTTTTTTGCTCTATTTTCTTTAATTAGTGTTGCAATAATCAAATTACATTTTGATTCATAATTATAATTGGATATAATATTACCTTTATGTATTAATTGAAATGCAGTTATTAGTGTGGGTAATGGGTATCATTATTTTAATTGGATTTGTACTGTACAAACGTTAGACGCACGAACAAAAAAAAAGTTTGGATCGAAACTCGAAATAATGGCCATCAATCACTCGGAAGCCACATAGCTCAGCAGTACAAAGGAAACACAATAAAAAAGAATAAAATTACTTCTTTTCGTGTTAAGGGTTAAGGGCCATTTTGTTGCCACACTTAAATAAACAGGGTGTTGTTGCTTTGGAAAAATTTAGAGCGATCCAAAAGGCACTGTAAACAACGTCCCATCTTCTGCAAACGATTTCAACGATAGTATACCTTGTGCATTCTCCTGACAGATGTCACCGGCACTGTTACCCACAACTGAAAGCAATTATATTTGTCAAGTGTAGAATTAATTACTGAGCGTTCCTATACCAGCATTGCTATTCTGTAACCATCTCACCGTGAAAACTTAGGTGAAGTGAGTGCGGAGTGAGCTGTCATTGTCATCAATGACTGATGCTAAGGCAGTGACAGTTCACTTCAAGCTCACTTCACCTACGTCTTCACGGTGAGATTTTTACAGAATAGCACAACTGTACCCTAAGCTGTTTCAGTAACAGCTAATTTATATACATAGGTATACGAGTATTTGAACCAACCAAACATCAAATGCATAATTATTGTTAGGTTAAGAACGTAAGTAGACGGTTAGGTAAGTATCTCTCCGGCCGTAAAAATAAAAAATAAAATCTCAACCTTTCATAGTCCTAACCTTGACCGGCTGTTTTGTGTTAAAGTCGGTCAAAGTTAAAAAGCCTTTTCGGAGGTTGCGTAAGTACGGGGGCGCGGGGGATTGGAGATAAGCTTCATAAAAGACTAGCTTTTGCTCGCCACTTCGTTCGATACTAACTTCAATCCCCTTTGACCCGCTCCGAAAAAGCTTTGTAAAGGCTACAAATAGGTACATGGTCAATTTTATGTATCTACTCTACTAAACAAAACCCGTAGCGCGTGTGGCTGGTACAGCTTCAAGGTAAATCGCCAACAACGGCCAGAACGATTACCTACTACAGAAGCAAATTAAAACTGAACAGTGCGATCGCTTCTTGTACCTGTACGAATCGGGTCAGATTCATAAGTAGTCAGATTTATCTCTCCGCGAATACTAACTTTTAGTGCACCTTTTATACAGCACTAGCAACCCGCCTCTGCTTCACACGGGTACAATGGCGTCATATCAAAACTTTGAGTATTTCTGAATTAAATATTAATGTACCTTTCACATAAACCATCAGGAATAACTTTTCTAAATGATGGTTAAAACCGCATACAAATCCATTGTGTAGTTTCAAAGAACTAAGCGGTCACACGGACGGGCATGAAAAGCGACTTTGATTTCTTATTTATGGATAAATCTTCAAAGCAAAATGACAATTTAATCATGTATCGCTGTCTACTGCTGTTCAAATCACGCTCATAAATAATAAATTTAATATCGAGGCTTCTTTGTTCAAGGACTTGGTATAAACAAGGTTTGCTCCGTCATGGTGCATTACGTGGCATGGAAAACACAGCTGCATGTGAGACGTACAGTTTATGCAGTTGCTATGTCAGTTACGTCCGGCGGAAATTATATAGCTTTTATATGCCAATAAATGGTACGGTCAGCAACGTAAGTCGGAGGCATTCGAAAACAATATTTTAATTTATAAGCGAATTCTCACAGGGTCTAATATGTTGGTCTAATGTAAAGATTCCTAATTTTTTTTTTATGAGGGAACTAATTTATTTGCCCTTATTTACATTTACATTATTTAACTTATTATACTAAATTAACTAAAAAACTAAAAGGACTAACTAACTATACCAATAAATATAAAAACAAAGGGACCCCTAGGCGTCGAAGTATTCGTCCGCATCGCTGTCATCCGGAAAACTGCCCAGAAGACTGGCAGCATTGCCGCGTTGAATGGCAATGCTAATTCTTTGGCCAAAAAACAAGCCAGCCCTCTGGTCACGTGAAGTGTCGACCAGTTGGCGAAAAATTTCCTTAAAAAGGAGATGCGCACTCGGGCCCCATGACCCAAGCGTTTCGACCCCAAACGGCTCAAAACTGTAGTTGCGCCGCTTGAGGGTCTCAGCAGCCACAGCAGCGGCGCCAGCACAGCCCGCCGTGCTAGGAAAATGGGATGGCGCAAGGGTGTCGACACAGGTTGCATCCCACACCAGAGGCCTACCCACCTTCTAAGGCAACAACGTCATACCATCTGGTCTCTTCCCATCGTCACGTACCAAGCCTGTGAGGTTCTAATACCGCTGGTACGCCGGCGGTGACGAGGGCTCGACGGATAATATCGTTGATGCTGGCGTGCCGTGCTATGCGGCCTGGCTCCTGCAGCAGGACAGGCCATGGTGCCCGAGACTGTCAACCGCTTCGCCGCAGTGACACCGATGTGGAGCAACACAAGGTACGCCTAAGCGGAGACATGTAGCGAGCCGAAATGATGAGTCATCCATCATAGTGCCTATGGTGGATGACGAGAGCGCCTGAAGCCACAAGCCCGACTCCCATTCTCCCACAGCCAGCAGACGGGCATGCTCAACAGTATTAGGTGACGTGTTTACCAGGGTATCCCGTATAATACTGCAGAGCGGTACGTCCCACCGTCTCTAGGAGGACGGGTTGTCGGGCAAATCCGTATTGGGACAAGCCATTTTCCAAGCGTTCAACGCCTCAGCCAAACACGGTACCTCAAAATCAACCAGTGGGGAAGATAAAATGTTCCTGGTTAATTTATCGGTACTGTGGACTGAGGAGAGGAAGGCCGGTAAACTTATACTTGAAATTTTGCGAATGCCGAGACCACCCAAGCTAATGGGAAATGTGGCTTGCTGCCACGCTCGGTCGTCCAGAGCCACATTTAGGATTGAAGTTAGTGTGTTTCTAATAATTTGGTCTACTTTTTCTAAAAGTTGTGGATGCTTCCAGAGGTGTGAGGACCGAAGGCTATATGTAAATTTTGGTCCAAAGCAACAATATCGGATGAGGGTGAAGGCCGAATGAATGTTAATTTTGAAAAGTCTTTCCGAGACATCATTGAAATTTTCTATCTCCTCAATGAACGTTGGAAAGGATTCGTCGAAAATTGGGAACCCCAGGAGGTGAAGTCAGTTTCTTTCAGTAATTTTGATGTTTGGTACTATTAAATTAGGTTTTTATTTGTGATATAATAAAATATAAACATATTTTTGCAATATTATTTTATATTGCCGGAAAACACTTTTTGCTAATAATACAGGAACTGGTTGCACGTCAATCATGTTTCGCAGGTAATAGCTTCAGTCTTGGGGCAATATTGACACAACACACAATTACTGTCCAGGCTATATGGCTGAAATTTATTCAACGTTAATATCGGCCTTCGCTATTATTCACGCCCCAAGCCTTTGCATAATGTTCCCATATTTTCCAACTAAAATTCACTAAACTAGAATGATTAATAATTAACAAATTAACATAGGTACCAGAAATTCATACGCTAATACACGGAAATACAGGTATTTTATGGTCAATTATTCGTTGCTAACCCTGAATGAGTGTCTCTATTTGTATCAAATACTGTGTTTCATTGTTGATCTAAGTAGAGTGCGCGCAAGGTAAAGGTTCTTACATACTGGGGCGAAACGTCGCGCGACGCGACGCCGCCGCATTGTTCGGCGTGAGAAATTGTTTTGTTTAAATTCGCGCCGCGCGACGAATCGCCCCAGTATGTAAGAGCCTTAAGTCTGCGCGCGACTGGTGGCGCTGGCTGCTTAATCCTAAACTGTAATATTTAAAAAAATTGATCTATGTTAATAATTAATCTCATATTAATTAATTTAATAATTTAATACTTAATTTGACCTTACATAAATGACAAGACGTCGACATACTTATTAGTTCCGATTTCAACCTTGCGCAGTCTTATCCTGCGAGCGCTCTAGTGTTTGTTTTGCATTTAACCCTTTGACCGCTCGTGAGAACAACAGAACAAGTGACGGCGGTAAACTATAGTTGCGAATAGACCTTGCTGATGACATCTCTGGCGTTAACTTGCCTAGTAATTTGCACGCCAACTCGGGATTCAAAGCCGGCTGTCGGTACCATTCTACTATGCAATTCTGATAAACAATTTAGAGTGCATTTTATTTGTTCTTTATTACATCATTGTTGTTTATAATTTCTGAAAATATTGTTATTTTTCTGTTTAAGTTCCAACAAAGCATTAGTTTTCAAGAGATGCGTCATATTCCATCACATAACTTTCTTTTTCGTTTTGCTGGACAATGTTTGTCGTGAGCTTTTCTTTGTTAAAGTTGTTCTTAAAATGTTTACAATAGCTCGGTCACGTTTAAAATAGCATGTCGGCAAGGCGTGGCGGGTCACTGCCACTTGCCCCCACAAGGGCAATTTAGGGTGGAACCCCCCCGTCATGACTATTGCAAGACTATATACCTAGCCGACATTATCTCATAAAATTTTATGATAGGTCATGTTAGGGTAATCTTTTTTATTTATTTTGATTTATGGCAATTTTAGAAGTGACCTCTTGTCCGATGCAGCCTCTGGCAACACTGAACTTTTTATCGGCCGACTACACTTTGATCTGGTTCGACCCGTTTATCCTGTGTGCGGTAAACTGGGCCTGGTCAATCATGACCCTCGAAATAGAACGTGCATCCCGATAGTATTTAATGCGCCATTATTGAATTCACGGACACACCAGAAACAAGCCCGTTTAATGGAATTACCCGGAAGAGCGCCTAAGTTGTGTGATTTGATATAAGTGGGGGGTTATTATGTTATGAAGTACTTAGGTACGTGACGCGAACTCATTACGTTTAACCAAAAATATTCAATGGGTCAATGTATACAGTATGTTAACTGACAAAGAGCATTCCCGTAAACGCGCAAAAGTATAGCGTACACATATGCAAAAAAAAATTAAAGACAAATCAAAAACAAAAAAAAATTGTGATGATCTCACAAAACTATTAATTTGAAACACTCTGTACACGCACACTTGTATTTCAACATAGAAAGACAAGTGTGACAAATAATTTTTGTGTAATATTTTTTGTGAATATCCTTACATATTATAAAACAAACTCCTCCGCCGCGTCTGTCTGTCGTCCTGTTCGCGATAAACTCAAAAACTACTTCACCGATTTTCATGCTGTTTTCACTAATGAATAAAGTGGTTCCCGAGTAAGGTTTTATTATATAATAACCGTCATCCACGCAGGCGAAGCCACGGGCTTTTTTTTAGGGTAATATTTTTTTATCGTATATATAACATTCTGTATATTGTTTATATTGCATTAGCTATTGTTTATATATTACATCTTGATAAAATGTGAGTGTCACGACAGGTGGTATTTAGGGTTGTCGAGTTATCATAATTTTGATCATGGTCCTCGCGCCTCCGGAGTTGCGCGCAGTTATTATCGACTTCTTATTTACGGGATACCTACGCACGTCTACAAACCCGTAATTTCGGGAAAAGGGAGAGTTACGCAACGAATCCTGATCATTCATCCTACGATAAAGTTGTATTAAATTTGTTTTCAAGTGATTTTGCCGGATCATCCGAACATAATGTCTGTTAGATTTTTAATTTAAATTTCGACCCTATTTATAATACCGACAAGGATCATCCACACCGGATGGACCACTCTAATTATAAGTTTATAGATTGCGTTTCATCAAGTAGTTCCTATGCCATTATGTTGGCTCCACTGTTGTAGGATCAATACGAATACGCTAGACAACTACGGGGCTACCAAATAGGTCAGTCTTTTAAATTTAACAATGGAGCCAACATTATGGCAATTTAACTATTTAATGAAGCGCACTCTAGCACTCAGTTTCACTCCCAACAGCAGAACTCTAACTTAAAGGTCACAAATGACACAATGTAAGTTTTGATTCGAATGAGGTCGTTATACTTAATATAACGTCAAGTTTGAAATATAATATGACCTACGCGATGAGTCACAGATGCTTAGTACAATGCGCACTGGTTTGGCCGAACCTTCATCTCAGGTCATTAGAGTTAAAGCTTGACCGAAGGTACTGGTTAGGTAACGTATGGTTTTCATTCCCAGCTACGATTGGAACAGATGAAATTGCATAAAATAGCGTCTTGGTTTGGGAATTGTTTCAATTTACCGTCACGTGACGGAAACTCCGCTACACTAATAACCCTGACTTAAGACTTTCCATACTGACTTAAAGTTCAGTTCAGTTTATTAATTCAGGAGAGTGGTGAAAAGAGACTATTACACTATTCATGCGACGCGAATGTTCCTCAGAGAGACACTAATTTCGAGCCATAAAACGACTAGCAACATATAGTATGGATGGGCCCAAGATATAACTTTCACATAAAGGTGAATGGAATCATAATGTTCACCTTCCAATTGAAACAGCATGTTTCTTTGGAAATTAATATTTGCATAAATTTTCTTTAAAGTTTTGCAGACTTACTAAAATATAACAGCTAGCTTATCACAGTTATCACATTTACCATGAGTATCTTCCTTTCTATATAAATATCTAAAGACGCTTTAACTCTGAATAAAACATACGCGGTTGCTCAACTTTTGATATGCAAAGTTATACAATTTGTATTTTACAACAATTTTGTAGAATTTTGCTTATGCCTACTTTCCTCAGCCCGTGCTCTTTTTTTGCCTACTGTGCACTTCATTTTGAAAAGAAAGAAGAATGGAAAAGAAAAATATTTTATTTGGGACACGCACAGGAAATATAACAATAAAAACAAACATTAAAACTAACAAAATTAATAAAATAAAATAAAACAACGTGTAGCAGAGAAACCCGTGCGAGGCCAAAAAGGCTCCTATCTCAGCATAATGCTACGATATTTGAGAAAAAATAAACAAATACCGCAGCGCTGGTATTCTGATAGGGCCCACTGTGATGCCACGGACACACCTACGGATATAAAATAAATCTAGTAATAAGTAGTAAAATAAAAATAAAATAGTAAAGATAGTAATAAATATAAATTATACAGTAAAATATAATAAAATAAATATAAAAGTAAAACTTTGTAAGCCGATCAACTAAATATTTGGTCGACCCACACCCGACGCTCCAGCATCGCTTGTCTATTTCGTTCAATTACGTACAGATATAAATCTACCGTACCTTAAGTGAACATTCGCAGCGGTAGGTATGTAAACCAAAGAAAATAAAACAAGATTAATTATTTTGATTGAAATACGTAAATGTTGCCTTGGAATTACGAGAATCACTAAAGAGTATGTTTGACTCTCCGTCGACATATCATTTTAACAATATTAAATATTTACAAAATGATCTGGACACGGCGCTACAAAACTATTAATTATTTTAATGGATTTCAATTAACCCATCAACGGACAATTGGCAAATAATTTCGGTAATTTCGCTAATAGGTTCAGGAGGTACTCGGCAATAATTGAAATGACGCTATGTCAATTTATCGGCGCCAACTAATAATTAAGTGAACAAGCGGATTGTTCGGATGTTACGAAACTATTAGTTATGATTAATACGCAATTAAATTTTAAACCTATTTACTGTTTATATTAACTAAAGCTTTGGTTTCCGTGAAGAGCGGTTCCGTCTTAATATAACGGCCGTCTTGCACATCTGTCATTTTCACCAGTATTTGACATGTGACAAAAAACGCTCTATAATTGGACAGTCGTTAACGTTTGACCGTTCACCGCATTCACAAGAAACCAAAGCTTAATAATTTTAAAAATAGAATGAAACAAATCAAATCTTCGAAATGAAAAGAGAATGAATGCAAAAACACATTGAAATACTTCGTCTCCAACATTTAGTGAGATTGCAAACCATTTAGTTTACCCAGTTAAGATTCCTTACATGTTTTCCTCGCGCATGCGTTTAAGGATAAAATATGGAAACCTATATTAATTTCACAGACGCATTTCCAGCATTGCGCGATATTTTCCGGCTTTTTACGGCGTCTACGTTCGATTACGAATGCCAATTGGAATTTATGTTTGTATTATAGTCTATGAAATATTATAAGAAGTGCCGTATACAATTTGACGGTAAAACCTGTTTGGATATAAAAAAAATTATACTTGTGCTGTAAAAAATTGGCGGAGTGAAAAGAAGAAAAATTGCTACACGGTCAACTTCATAATAGATGAAGGGCTTTTTACCATTTGTTTCTGCTTTTTCAATTTTTTTATTTTGATCTTGTGATTGTTTTTTATAGAGCAGACGATCATCAATTCCAGCCGCGTACCACAACCTTACTCCACTCATATAGTTTCATCTCCGCATTCAGTAAACTTTTCATTTAAAATCAATTTCCTTTACAACGAAGATGTGGAAAAGTGTCATGAAAATCCAATAGGATTACAATTTTTCCTCTTCGCTTCAGCGCAAAGAGGAGGATATCGGCTGTAATCCCAAATATTGAATGGATAATCCGTCCCGCGATATACTCTCGCAAGCCGCGTTGCACGTCTCACGACAAGTTTCCGTACACACAACTACCGGTATACGTCACACTTATCTGGGACCATCCGGGGGTTCAGTAATACGCAGTGCCAGGTATCTTCTTCTTGTAACCGGGCAACGTGACCGGTAGAAGCATATAACTACTGCACCGCACACAGGCGCGGTCGCAGCTCCAGATTTTGGGGGGGTCACCACTGGTACCGAGAAATATTTTTAGGGAAATGGTTCATTGATAAGTACGTAAATCATTCAGTCTCTCGACAGCTTGAATGATTTTGGGGGGGGTCCGTGTGTATCAGTCGAAGGACTGAACAATATTATATTTATTTTGTATTGTAATAATAATTAATATTATATTTACTGGACCAGGAACCCATCATCTTATGCGACGGCCATGTCATGTGACCGGCCATGCATACCAAGACAAAAGCACAGATTTCGAATTCTTTTGATCAATAACATAATGTCGTGATATAGACTTATCGCTCGGAATAAGGCTGGAAATTATATTTATTTATTTCTCACTGAAGCTAATTAGTTTTTCTTGAGAGCCGAGTCATAGCAAAGAATTCCGAATACACTCAATCTTTCCCATTTCCTTGTATCTATCTATATAACTATATAATTTGTCTTGATCGGCCGATCAAGTCAAATTGTGAAGGGGTATAATATAATGTGATATGTAACAAATATTTGTGCATCTTCTGTTTCTGTTTCCAAATACCAAAAATAGTCAAAATTATGCATTTGTTTCACTTTAAGTGAACCATTGTTACGAAAGGTAAACGCAATAATGTACACCGCAAATTATGGCTTCCATTCGCTACGTTTGGGGAAATCTCCCAAAAATATCTTGTGATTTCGGTTGACATTAACATTTCAGTGCTCTACAACAACACGGCAAAATATTATGTGGCAGTTGTTAGGTTTATGATGATAATATAAGCCGGCATACATTCCTGTACAAAGGAATATTGTAACATTACCTATAACAAAACAGTGTGTGCAAACATTACACTCTAGTATCGTCACCGCAAGGCCAACTACGGCTTACACAAACTCACCGATCATAGATTCCATACACAGATTGCCTTCCGGCCGAGGTATAGCTGATGTCTGTAGGTAGTTATAATAGCCGCAGACATCGAACAGTATCCGTTATCCGTTTATCATAAATAATAACAACCACAAGACCGCATAATGCGACTCCGAACTGGCAAAATCGCAGCGAGCTCCGGAAGTTTGCAAATACTTACAATTACACAAGTGTTTTGTCTATCGTATTAAAAACTTAAAATGTCGGAACTGCAGCTTTTCACGGCAACTTTTCTCCATTAATTCAACATTCTCTAAGCGACCGGGTGGCACACGCGTCGACCAAAAATTACGATACAAGTGCATTAGCGATTTTTTAGAGGGTAATATTTTAATATTGCTGAATTTTATTATGAGCCCGATTTAGAGGCGATTTTACGAAACATAAAAGCAGATTTAATTTGAGATTTGCATGTTACGACTTATTCTTGATTAAAATTATAAGAATCGTCTCGGTTCGGGCAGGTACAGTCTCGACTTTACATATCAGATGTGGCTCACTCCTGTATTATACATAAGTGAGCATAAGGTATGCATGTAATGTCGTCCTCGGGTTTTAAGAGGAACCTAAATATTTGTATGTCTATGCATACGACCGTAGATACTTTTTTTGTGTAAAATTCATTTTACTCTTTTACTCAAACCTCAGCCTCATAAGCCGTCAATAGTAAATAAAATTCAATTAAACAAATTAGAAGAGCATTGACCTTATCTCTATGTATAGGTATGTGCTCACAAAAAGTCCAAATCGTTTCAGTAATTATCTCTAGGGCGCACTGACCTACGAAAGCGCCTAAAGTCATTCCGGCGAATGCTTTTTCTGCTTAGTTTGTTATTTAATGAGGGCCTCATAACGCAATAATAACAGCCGCAAGCGTCGATCGTTGATTAAACTACTCTTGCCGAGGTCGGTCCGTTGATGGGTGGCCATCCATCTTTGTGCCTCGGAAAGCACGGTAGGCCGTTGGTTGGTTGGCTGTCATTCATAGATCTTTGACAGTCGTCAACAGTCGTTAACGACCAATTGGAACCGTGCACCTAGCTTCTGACGTTTCATAAGTGCCCATGTAGGCTTATGTGAAATAAAATATTTTGATTTTGATTTTGATTTTGATTTCGTCACGGGTAGTCAGAAGCCCGAAAGTCCGACAACCAGTATTACCACCGGATATCGTACTACCCAGTTACTGAGTTGTGATGGTTAGCTATGCTGGTGCTCCATGTAAAGTACTGGTATTCAACTGCATCCGGTACTACTTACAGCATTGTTGGTGAAGGGCTAGCCCCATGGGCTAGTTACATAAGAGTTTTATTTCATAAAGAAATCTCATTCGTACCTCAGGGATTAACGAGTTATAAACTGATTTCAGTTTTATAAGCAAGAGTAACAGTTAGGTTAGGGCTTGTAGGTACACAAAACTGCGTTGCGACGTCGCATCGCAAAAATCAGCGACGGTACCCCAAGATTTCCTTAGAAAAGCTTATGCGTTGCGAATTCGCATCGCGCCGATTCGCAGTTTCGTGTTTCTAAACCACACCGCCCGTTACTTGTTATACGACTACGCGTGAATCTGTTGCAAATAAAAGAGTTTAGAGTGGATTGGGAAAAAACAATAGAATATCGTTTTTTAGTCGAGAGGTTTTTGAGTTTAAAGGTTTTCGAGCAATACGAATAATTTCAGATAAACAATTTATTTTTCGGTGAATTGAACATTTATTTCCTAGGCATTTGATCTTCATTTTTATGAGTCGTTTTTTTATTCATACTGTTTTAACGATCTATTTGTTCACGCTTGTGATTTGAATATTCACTCGAATTTTGGATGGAATGGAAATTGTACATTTAATATCAATACAATAAAAATGATAATATGCTGTTCGTTAGTAAGTGCATAACTTGAGAACGGCTGGACCGAATTGGCTATTTTTTGTTTTTAATTGTTCATAGTAGTCTTAAATCAGGTACTTACGAAAAGAAAAAAAATTAAAAGTTTACAGGAAAATTGTAAGATTCGGTTATACTGAAATTGCTTATTCTATGGGAATGTTGTATGAATTATTAAAAGGACAGGTCAACGACTGGACTGTCGGGTCAGCTAGTACTTAATCCTGCCAGGGTTGCGGGAAAGTCCGAAAGGGATACCGGGACCTTGGCAACAGGCAACTGAAGGAACACGGGTGGGTTTTAGTCAGTAAAAGTCTGACACGCCCTTCCGCTCCGCCCAGAGCGGGAGAAGTCATTGGATGATTTCCCAACCCTCAAAAAAAAAAAAAAAACCTATTATTTAATACTTAACTTAGCAAATCCATCCCCAGCCCATAACTGAATGTAACTTCATGAATTATTTTTAATCATTTAAACTCAGGAAAATTAATTAACTGTTAGATTGGTACTCGGATTAGTTTTGGTCGCGACTGCGATCGATTCTAAAGACTATATTAAAAAATAATCTACATAATTATGTCCTTCTAAACGTACAGGGTACCCGATCTGAGACAGTAGGTGCATGCAGCTGTAAAGACTTAGCATACAGACAGACCGGAAATTCAACATTAGTGTATATTTTCTATAATAAATACAAAAGCATAGTTTGCCTCGTTTAAAGTTCACTGCACTGCTCTTTTGATTAACATGTTTACGAGTTATGCTGCAATTTGTCTGCTACGAGAATATCGTCCCACCGAATCAGGCTAAAACAACATAATCTAACTTAATCTAGGGCACCGCTAAGCCGGTCAATGATCCAACTATTTTATTTAAAATGACTAAAACAGACTGCAATTGGTTCATTTATAAAACGTATTTACAAAAGTGGCAGATTAAACTAATAAGTAAAAGTTAAATTTTAAATTTTAAAAACCCTCTAATAAAACAATGCTTGTCATAAATGAATTTTATATATATTTTTTTAAGCTATGAACACTCTTGATCAAGTCACGTTTCAAACAATACCAAAAAATCAAAATCGGTTCAGCCGTTTGGTAGCTACGATGGCGCAGACAGACACAGAGATACACACGTTAACCTTATAACACCCCTCTTTTTCCGTCGGGGGATAAAAATGCTAAACAATGGTGTTTCACGCATCGCTACGCCGGCTACGAAAGATTATCTCGTCCAATCGTCAAAGGCGAACGACTTAGTGGCTTGGTACTAAGCAAACGACAGTCTCCTGAGTATTGCGCAGTATTTAAGTGTACAACAACCATTATTGACCGAATATACTCAATGTTCCATACTCATTAACCTCTCCGCTCAAGTACCTCGATATATGTAGAGTTTGCAAACATGTGACGAGTGCGCTATTTGTCGTTACTTACTTCCAGAAACTTAATAAAAATAGAAAATTTAAAAAAGAACTCGGTCGACGCTAAAATTACATTCCTTAAAAACAATGACGCTGCTACTACTTTAATAGCTATACTTAATCACCAAAGAATTCCCATTAAAAAGTTTATTCACGTTTGTGTACCTACATATTTTATTTCAAAAACAAAATAATATTCAACCAGTTTTTTAGACTGCACTATTTATTGGAAATTAATAAAAACAATAACAGTGATTGATAATCTCGTTGGGCGTGATTGAAACGTTTTAGTTAGGCTTAGTCGAGAGCTGGGTTCATGTATATCGGATCCACAAAATGGTAGGCAAAAAAGTGTGCTCTTTTATGGAGTGCCTATTTTTACCCATCGTTTTATTTACTATAATATTATTTTACTGACATAAAGATAAAGGCTGCCAGGCTCAAATGGGATTAGTTTAACCGAGTACTCAGTGACCGCTGGGCGAGTCTCCATGCAATGGGTTCCTGAAGATGGGCCCAGAAAGAGGTGGCGAGATGACATGGACGCGTACAAAGGGCTGATTCCAAATGGCGTGGGAGATACCTGCAAGGATTTGGGGGATGCCTTTGCCCAGAACAAAGATGGAAATGACGGAAGCTAGCAAAAAGGTTGTTGAGACTAAATGAGATTTATAACTTCTTTCATATTACTCTAAAGTACGACTCAACCAGACCGCTTCGGGACATATCGGAGCAGCCAGAAGAGTAGTCCCTCGTGTCAACGTTCGTCATACCATAGTCTCGCAGCTTCTCACGAATTACCTAAAGGAAATTGAAGAGAGTGATGTATTGGATACGCGCGAATGAGATTCATAACTTCATGTTAATTTCATTACAAAATGCGCTTCGATGCGCGCCGAGGCGTGCAAGTGCGTGCTGTCTGGTCTAGATCATACATTTCTCCCTTCAGCTATCATTCAGGATAACAAACCCAGAAATACCAGCGATAAAAATTAATAACAACGAGAGGTGCGAAGTTCATAAAATAAATTGAAAACATACAAGATATGCGTACGTAGGGCACGTTTTGGAAAAAAACTTCGCCCGCTCTCGGGTAACGTGTTCCTAAATAGGTCTTCTAAAAACTTTTGGTTGTTCATTACAAGTCAGCCAGTGAAAGGCCCGTGTGTTTCCTCGACACACGCAAAGAATACGGTTTTTACCACAAGCATTGCTATTTCTGGAATTAGAATTAAATCGTAACATTTTCCGATAATAAACTTTTTATCATGTTTTCACTGACATTATGTTATTAAATTAGAACCGCTACTAAAAGCTACCTAATCACATCATTGTACAACTGATAATACTATCAGTAAATTATTTCAACGCGATAAGATATGTAAAGTTACCTAACTCGGCTACCTACGCCATTCATATTCGAAAAAGAGTAGACAGACTGATGAGATGCGGCATGATCCCATAGATAAGATCTATCCGTTGCTATTATAGTCTGGGAACTCGATTGTCAATAACTTTTGCTCTTCAACTACCCATTTACGGCGAAAACATGTCAGGCACCGCACAAATTGGGGGCGTCAGTCGCTCGCAAAATAAAAGAGACACCATATCTGTTCTCTCCATTTCTTAAATGATGCGGCTCCGAGAATACGGTTAAGTAAGTACATTATTTCCAATACTTTAGTAAGTGCACGTTGACATACAATCTACAAAACAGCACTGAGCTACACAAGTCTTGCGGTTTCTTATTTGTTCCTTTTTGTCTCTTCGTTCTCTGGACCGCTCGACCGCTTAGAAGACATTAATAAATACTTAAGTTTTGTTTTTCGTTTTCAAAGAAGATACCTAACGTGGATAAACGGGGCCCTCGATCAGTAAAAAACTCAGTACATACATTAGGAACACCTATTGACTGATTTGAACGCAACTTATACTTGAACGTCAGAGTGATACTTGAGCGATCCACATTTCTCAGTGCTGAAAGCTAACTAGGGATCGCTTTTTGTGAAAAAATAGCGGTAGGTATACACTGTAAAAGGGGGATGAAGGCATGAAGTACGTAGGTCATAGAGGAGGAGCCCAAATGGAAACATAGTGACATAACAAGAATACTCCAGATGCGATTCAATCTGAGAATCACGCAGTCAGTCCATTGTGTTCGAGGCAGAGCCTGTCACCAGTCCGTGATTGACGACACTGCCGAGTACCTACCCACTAACTGACCTGACCCCTCCATTACAAAATGAATGTAGAAAAACTATATTTCCTTGGACTTTACGTAACTTTGTTACAACATTAAGGGAGGAGTTTTTATAGCTACTTTATTCTCCTAAAAGTCAGAGTTGGTTTTATGGGGGATATAAATACCTATAAAAATTTGGCTTAATTAATAGTGATAAAGATTTTTTTTCTGGAAGCTTTCCTGAACTGAAAAATATTAGACTAAGATCATGACCAAGCAAAGTTTGTAACTGCAAATATAATTCGATACAATATGGGCTGAAAGAACTGCAACTAGCTAAATTAGGAGAGGCCCATTAGCAGGTAACAAAAATGTTAAAACAACATTACAAAACTAGTGTAGTTAAGTTTTATTATTTTAATGAAGACAGGCACGAATATCAATGCGGCGTCATTAAAATTATATGCCTTAGCTAAATTAATGACGCTCCGTTTTATTTTTAAAACGTACCGTGACCCAGAAATTTGTATGTTGGATTACATAATCCATTATTTTATGTACATAGGTGCACCATATTTATAAGTAAATTAGGTAAGTATGTGCGCGTTACTTGTCGATATAGCCAATAATATTTTTTATGAGGTAATAGAAGCTCATTTCTGGAAAGCACCTACAGACGACAGATATGGAGGACCCATTGCCGTTCCGAGTAATGTCCGCACTTAACCGGCACGACGGTTTTATTGTCATTTATTTATTTAATGAAGTTATTAACCTACAGAAATAAGACGCAGTTTAGGCTAATGTCTTATAATCATGTATTTTTAGGATTTCCTGCCTATAGGTTCAAGCAGAATTTTACTGTAAAATGTATCGTGTTAGCATATATTTGAGGCTCCAGTCTAGACACATAAAACTTCCAAATTAACCGATTAAATTATACATATTTTATCAAAGTTTTTATTTGAACAGAGAGGACAAATAGTCTGAAAGGAAGAATAAATATTCGAATAAAGCGGTACATAAATATATTTTTTTGTAATAGCGAGATACTACTATAATACGATTATATTTTACGTATCGTCAGTATTATACATTTATTATTCCCCATTTGAATATTTACCAAACTTATAGCATATCTAACCGCATTGCCTGATAAAAATAAATTTATTCCATTTACTTATGTACCTACTATAATACAGTTGCAGGTTAAAATCTCATGAAACTGTCGTAAACACGTATATCGATGAAATCGTCGTCCATGTCGTCCAAATGTATTTACGATGCATAGTACATACCCTAATAGTGTAATCTAATAGAACACAAGCTATAATAATTTGGAATGGATGTACGTGTTACTGACACAAGTTTACAGGGCGCCGTCGGGCTGCATGTGTCAAGACGTAAATGGCATAGTAAGGGCACCGCCAAACTAGGACGCTTGTAGGGATTCAAACATTGCAAATGTAGGTACCCGCTTTAGTGCATTTGTCTAGTTGGCACGCAGTCAGGTCATTACGCGAGTAGCATCGATTTTTCAGACGTTAAAAGATATGGATGCTTCAAAGAGTGCGTCATCTCGTAATCTTAGTGCTTTGATGCCAAGTTGTCATTTTTCTTATGACTTTTGTTTTATACTTAAGAATAAGGCATCTGATCCCAACGAAAGGTCGTGGAAACGCTCTCTGTGGCCCACTATCGGATTAATGTGACTTGTTTCTCTCCTAACAATAACAATAAATGACCCACTCCTAAGTATATAATTAATGATAGTCGGGGTCTTATCCGTGTCATCAATTATACCCTTTTGCTATGTAAAGTTTTCTTCCAAATAAAATCAGACAGACAAAGGAAAAATATGAAACTATTTGGGGTTATAACATTTTATTTCTATGTGAAATGGCATTAGGTATTTAACTAGTGCAAACCATGTCATATTAAGGTTACATCCTGTTCAATATCCATCAGATTCAATCTACTTAGAAACCATTCTATGACATTTTTCAAAGTACCTACATAAAGGAGTAAAATACTATAACGATAGAGTAAAACAATACATTTCCATACGTGTAGGATTGCAATCTCCATAACAAATCAAATCATGCATTTTTTTTAAAGCAATTTTTTATGCAGTTCCTATTGAAATGTCTACCATACATCAACAGCACAAGTTTGGTACGAGAATGGCACGATTATTGTTGTTATCAATAACCAGTGAATCGCTTGATGTTGAGTGCCCAGCTCGAACGGTTTCCAGTTTATTTATTACGTGATAAACCAATGTTATCATTCCGTGATAACAATGTGTGTACATTGTATATAATATTAGATATAAACATTTGGTATATATGTGGCTTCTGTGGCAATAATGAACAGCAGCAAACTTCATTTCATATTGGATTATGTCAACATTCTCGAGATACATCGACGTCTGTGTGCTTCCTCTACAACCACATGAATAACTAGGTGATGCCAGCGGCTTCGCCCGCTTGACAAATTATATACTAAAACCTTCCTCGAGGACCACTCTATCCATTGGAGAAAACAGCATGAAAATCGGTGAAGTAGTTTTTGTGTTTATCGCAAACAGACAGATAGACAGACGCGGCGGAGGACTTTGTTTTATAATATGTAGTGATATTTCTGAAGCAACGCTATGGAATTATGGTAAAGCGAATTAACACTTAATTTGTTAATTTAATTTTAGCATAAATCTGGGATTGAGGTGAGAGCAACATTTTAAACCGAGTAAAACTGGAGTTTTATTTAAACATTTGCTTTCGTTCACGGCTGTTGATTTTTACAAGAGTTGTTGTGATCTTGTAGCGTTAAAATACGAAACGAGTGTTTGTTGGTGAACAAATTGATCCACAACTGCGTCTCTTAACTTTTATTTTATATGAACAAGCGATAATTTCATGAAATCGCTACAATTTTCCTCCAGACTTATGTAACAACATCTTTTAAAATAAATAAAAAGCAACGTGCTACTGCACAGTTTTATCTTAAAATGTTACTTTCTTTGAAAGACACTTTAAGCGGCTTGCAATCTAAGTTAGTTTTGGTCGTTTATTGAGAAGGACTTTTGGAAAACCTATCAATTTCTACGACTTCGAAGCCGGATAAAATTAGTTAATATATAATGTAACATCTATCCTTTGATATTCCGAACGCAAGGAAAAGAGCCAAACATTTTGGATTCATACGGTGAAATTTCTAATAAAAATACAGCGTATGGTCACAGATTAAAGCCAGAAAACTTGTATAAGACGCGACGTAGAAAGGGTTACATTATGAGTAAACGATTATTTTGGTTAAATGTACAAACACGTTTTTTTTAATATAGAAAGTTAATGGTGGTCCTCTTGCCAGCCTGCAGCATTATCAGTACACCGTGCTGCCCTATTGTAAGAACAAAGCAGTATTTCTTCTCCTTGAAGGCTCATGCAAACTGGCGCGATATCGCGGACGTGACAGGCAGTGCTACCCTTGTCGCGCCCGCGATATTGCGCTTGTTTGTGGGAGCATTAACGCGGTTTATATTCTCAGACTATTAGTAATTACTTATTGTAAGTAGCTATTTTTTTTACCTGATTTTATTTCTATAGTACAATTTTTAAGCAAGCTGAAATCTGTTTTCTTTTTTTATTGTTTTTATGTATATCTTATATCAACTATAGCAGCTAACTTGAATTAGACTGCCAATCGATTAGAGTCTTAATCAGTTTCCAGAAGAGGGGTTACGAGTAAATAGATACTTGCATGTTACTATTCAATTGCATAAGACTTGTTACCAAATGTGATATTTTACAAATATTTAAAAGAAATGTAGGTACGTATACATGATTGAACTATTGTTAAATAGAAGACACTTCGACTGACACGACATTTGCAGTCTTTCTAGACATTTAATCTATGTACACTATCAATACAGGAAGTTGTACAAAAGCTGGTTGAATTGCATCTGCAAACTTTGGACGATCTATTGTTAGTCTTTCTAATTGACTAAATATATTCGAGTCGAGGATTGTTGTACATTATTGTGTTATTGACTCACATAACGATGCGAGGTTGTGGAATGCCCTGAGTGGTTCTAGTATCCTTCAAAGCTGTACTGATTGCGTTTGACTAATTAGAGACAACATGCTTTTGTTCTCGGAATGGGACAATTGAGGACTTATTCAGACTCGAACTTTGAACTTTCAAACCGATAACCTTTTGTCAATCATTGGCTGTACGGGTCTTATGTGACAGACCTGCTTCCATTACAAGGGTTTCGTACATAAAGGGAGTTATCCAGGATTATAAATTCAAAATGTCTATCTATCAGAGCCGTAACGTCAGTCCCTACACTCTCACCAACATTAAACGCATTCAATGTTTTAATTAATACTGCGTTGGTTGTAGCATTTAAATTAAAACTTGTACTTCTGAATGATTGAGAAAAAAGCTTAAGTTATAAGCACAAAATTAAGCGTGATTATAATTTACACTCCTAGTTAGAGGTACGGAAACTCGACCTGCAAAAATGAGTCGGAATTATTTTTATTACGTCGTCTCATTCAGAGATAAACAGACGGGAAATAAACTGCGATTAAAGGCGTTACCTAAACTTAATCACGAATAACGAGAACGATGTGTAGAAAACTAGAGACGGATCCATTTAATGTTTTGACTTGCACGAGCTAATGTGGCGACCAGCTGGGTCAGCATGGGTGATTACCGCCTTTGTCTCACAAAGATGAAAAACCCCGCCTTGTGACAAAAATGGCTTCGGAACGGGATTGCAATTAAACGTGATTACAATACAATCTCACTCCTCCTAAAATCTAAAGGCTTTAAAATAACGTCAATAGAACTTCAGAAAAACGGGCTGTTTTTCAGAGAGAGCCAATTATTAAAAACGATATGTCAATAATACAAGTTTTATAATAACCTTCATGTTAGACAAACAGTCAACAATGAGCACGATAAAATTATATAAATTACGAGTTATGAAGCAAACAGACATTTTTATTAACGAACTTAAATGTAATTAGTACTTTTACAATTAGTGCTTAGTGCCGTTCCGTTGTACACGATAAATTAAGATAAGTATCTACAACATATAAACAGAGTATATAGAACTTTTTATTGAGTTAGTATTGATTGCGCTACGGGTCAAGCATTAGAGGTTTTTTTTGGATCCGAGCTTGTGTAATTCACTTATGGGTCTCATCCGGCGCGCCCTGCTTGCTTGCCACTCCTGTTTAAACGGAACACCTAAAATACCCGAGCAAGTATGTCAGGTTGAATGGTAAGAACTGTTTTATCTAGCTCAAATGCCGTCAAGGTCAACAGACTCGATTAAGGTATTTTATCTTCATCGTTTTTTTATTCCGAATAAGATATTACGGTATTAACCCATTTTAAAGCTTGCCAAGTTTAATGTCATTTGCTAGAATGACTCCGTTTTATTTGACTAAAAGAAGAAATGCACCCTTCGATTATACAGGTTATTTACGATTATTTACGTTAGATGCACTGAAATACAAATAAATAATAAATACATAGTACCTATTAACTAAGATACTAGAAAATACACTTGCACATGTTCAACCAAAAATGCTATTCGAGAAATCAGTGACTCATATCGTGTCTTCCCTCTTTTATTTACTTTCGTATAACATTACCTACATTTCAAGATCATACAGTTAGGTACTAGTATTTTGTCAATAAATTCTGGAAATGAAAAATGTTACTTCCAGCAGTTCGATTTGTAATATCTCGTTTGCAACTTTGTTACTACTGTGATGTCAGAATTTGGATGAAAGTATATCATGAAGTTAGTAACAGTTGTTCAAGTGACACATGTGTTGTAGAAGTATCTCTATTCGTAGAGATATCTATGTCACAGTCAAAACTCTTGAGAGCTCGCAAATGGCATAATATATTCGATGGCTGATTTTTTGTAAGAGCTAAATAAAACAGTAGAGATAAATGTATCAATGCACACGTATTACAAAACATAAGTCATACAAAAAAAACCGACCGATTGTTCATCTGTGGCCGAGTGCGAGCGCACTTTACCGGTCAAAATATTGTCTGCAAAAATCAGTCTTAAGTACCCACTTTTAAACGATAATCGATAATAATCCTAGCAATTACTAATTTATAAAACATTTAGGTTGCTAGATTTGTGTGACTCATTTTAAAAAAAAAACTTTGTGGTTCTGAATGACAGTAACGCGTTTCACAAAAAAACTGGTTTCAATAGAGAAAATGAATTCTAACATACTCGTAATAAAGGGTTTGACTAAAAGCAGCCACAAGAACTTTGAACCGGCTTAGAATTTTGACTATAACATCTATATCAAAGATGAAAGTTATATAAACCGCTGGGATGTCATAATATAAACCGCTGGTTTGCAACCAGATGTGTAGTTCACAAAGAGGATACAAAAAGACATTATGTCCTCGTGAGTGAGTATCATTTCACAAGGAGCCGCAAGACAGCGTTTTTCATAATATAGGACGGTTTTGTGTAGCGGTGAAATGTAGTATTAAATTTTTCATCCCCTTTACAAAAAACTTATGTCTAATCCGAAATTATTAGTAGGTATTACTAATAATCGGAAAATTAATAGAAGAATCTATTGTTAAGGTAACAGCCATTTAAGAGACAAGTTTATACCTACAATAATTAAATAGTACATTACTGTCGCGGCCTGCAATAAGGGAATTGATGGACGATCGTGAAAATGAAATAGAAATTCCAGAATCAATGACGAATAACTACCATTTTTCATGCACCAATACGTTAATTTGTTTCTTCTTTGTTCTATTTGCAAACCAATTCGAAATTTAAATAAAATCTTTGATAAGTTACCTCCTTGGTTACCGTGTGTTGAAGTAAAAAGTTCGTTCCATTTTTAAATAACACGACAGATATGAGTTTCCATAGTAATTTATTTGGCCGCTAAACACGCCAGATATGGATTTTCATAGTAACTTGCTGGCCGCATCGTCACTTGTTTTTTACCAGTACAGCAATTTTGATTTATCTCGAAGAAGGTTGTCAAAATAATGTTCGAATTTCCAAGCATGTTTGAGAAAAATAACTTAGAAAACAAATTGAAGAAAATAAAATGCTCTGAAAAGTGTAAGAAGAATCCGTCTTTACATGGAGGTAGCGGGGGTAACACAGCAGAAAGGCACAAGTACGACAGGTATGAAACCTCTTTGTCACATTGCATCGATAGGTTTTTGTATACCGACAAAAATGGCTCTTTAATCAGTAAATTTTCTGTTCAAAATAGCGGCGATACTAATATTTTAGAACAAATACATAAACACAAACGTACCATAAAAAGAAATACATAAACACAAACGTATTCTAAAACGTATTCAGAAACTTATCACACTATAATAATGTGATATAATTATTTGCTTTAAGCACAGTTCACAATGTTCATTGGCTTGAAATTATTGTTCAGGGAGACGTAGACAAACCCTGTGGACTCAATTTGTATTCCAACGAACAAATACGACATTCCGTGTTTCAATCACGATAGCACCTATATAAGATCAAAACATTTTTACAAACCAACAGTCGGTATCAAAGGGAACTTCAACGCTAAATATAATTATCGCGAAAAATATCGTATAGCAAAAATAAAGGATGGAACGTAACAGGATAAATTAATTAATTCGGCATACAGTCACTGACTACATGTAGGTATTTACCTATGAATTGAATGTGAATGCGACATTTTGATAATGTGCTTCCTTATAAGAGTGACTGGGTGCTGTTTCCACGAAATGGGAGCAGTATCAAGTATGGAGCGTTAAAGAAAGGTGAGTCTGCTGGCAGAGTGGCAAGTAGGGGAGCGTTTCTATGCTATTTGTTTCAAACGAGTGTAAGCCGGTGCAAGCCGTCTCGCGAGCAAAAGGGATTGTTGCTCTAATTGGCGCCTGTCTTTAACTGTGCCTCTGTGCGACTAACGAGACGTTCTCTCTCCAGACGTCTTTTTGCTGTCAGAAAAAGCTGCTTTTAACCTACCTGCAGCCAATAAACAGCTTTTTGCCTCTGTTTATACGTGTGATATTGATAAATAATGCAACGACGTAACAGGCGAGTTTGCAGCAATTTTAATGTTTATTCTCTTGAACATGAATGCATTTATATTTGTCAACAAATTTACTGCAACAGTTGCGCAGATATTTTTGCAGAAAAAATATTACAATTATTATATAGTCACAAAGTTTGCAGAATGAAAAGGAAGTTAAAGATAATATAAACTGTTCTTAAGCAAATGTATTTAGAAAACATGACTTTCATCAAGTTTCCTTCCCAAAATTATATAGCAAGAGCCCGTTCGTCGCTTAAATTAGATTACCTTCTTCACAATCAATGGCCCTAATAATGCCCACATGGCAGCTGCCTTATGTACTATCTCATATTTCATGACTCCACAAGACGCCCATTACTAGCCTATTTCCAATGTACCTATAATACAGTGCTACAGAATAAATAATGCGCATCGGCAAACATCTTATACAATTGTATTGTACACACGGCTACACATCAAGCTATACATTTCCAGTTTATGCTGAGCTCGCATTTTATAGGATTTCCGTACAATGCGAGGTCAGCTTATACTGGAAATGTTTAGCTTGATGTGAACCCGTGTGTACATCACAAAAACGATTGACAAAAATAATTTAATCAAAAATTGGTTTGGAGACAAATTCTAAAGATGTCCTTTAGGGTTTTTGATTTCGACGAACATAAAACAATAGACAAGTTTTAATGGAGAAACCGGTCCGAATAAAGATGATCAAATATTTTCGATAGATAAAAATATACCGAGATTCTGGAAAAAATATCATATTTATGGGCGAATCTTACGTTCACACATCTTACACAAAGGGAAAAGGCTCAACGCAAAAAAAAAAACATACAGGCGCATTGAGAACATACTCCTTTTTGAAGAAGTCGGTTAAAAAAAAAGGTTTAACGCAACCTATTTCCAAAGGTGAAAGTATAATCTCTGTGCATGCTAGCAGCGCAAAAGATTTCGTCTCGTGTGCGCGTATGTTGCACAAATATTCGGATTCTGACGGAGATTATCACAAAGATTTGAGGCTTCGTCAACAACAGAGGAGCCATTCTCGTAATTTTTAAGAACGTTCGCATTCGCGTCTCATTCGCAATCTGTCAAAAATACAATCAATTTACCAACATTTTTGACTAGTTTGACAGATTGCGACTTGAATGTGAAAATTTTTTAAGTACGAGAATTGGCCTTCTGATCCTGAACATACCTCCCAACAGCGTTTTGGTAATAGATACGAGTAATACACCGTACTATAACACCACCGTATCAGTCAAAGCTCCAAATCCAAATACATACGCCAAAACCACAAAAGATAGCCTGTTATAGCAATATAATATTTCCGATGATCCAAGATCCCAAAAACCCGATTTTACCACCGCTACAATGGCGATGGCGACCCCGTTAATTCAGAAGAATGTGATACCTCGTTGTGATCAAAAATATTACTTTGGCTGCATAGAAACCTTATTGCCAGCTGTCCATTGTAATAACATAACGGGTGTAAAAACACGCTTAACGAAGCCGAAAGTCACTTTTTATTCCCGTCATTGTGATAATTTTTTTGTTCTGGACCATAATAGCTTCTGGTTACCGAGATACCTATTGAAGGTTAAAGTTCCATCTTATTCAGACGTTTTTTTTAAGAAGACATGTTTTAATTACTTATACTTATTTAAACTTAATTTTAAAAACCCCCACGAACCCTGAACCGTTGCATGCAATGTTTGGCGTGCGTTACATTGGGTACTACCGTAAACAACATTTATTTACACCAAAAATAAAAGTCGTTTTCCAGCAAATATTTTTGTGCAATATTACTCAACTAGCTTCGCCCCGCGGTTTCACCCGCGTAAGGTTCGATCCCGTGGGAATATCGGGATAAAAAGTATCCTATGTGTTAATCCAGGTTATAAACTATCTGTTTGCCAAATTTCATGCAAATCCATTCAGCCGTTTTTGCGTGAATGAGTAACAAACATCCAAACACACAAACACACAAGTACACAAACACACAAATACACAAACACACAAACTTTCACATTTATAATATTAGTAGGATAGTAGGATATTATTAGGATAGTAAAAACCCACCCGTGTTCCTTCATTTGCCTGTTGCCAAGGTCCCGGTATCCCTTTCGGACTTTCCCGCAACCCTGGCAGGCATCGGTCCTATTGGACCCCGTCATTTTTGCTGACATCTCTTTGAGGCGCGCGTGGAACACGACGCGCCATCGACCCGGGCCTGGTCCTTATCGGACGGCGAGCTGCCCGTTGCTCGCCGTCCGCAAGCCCGCGCCTATGGTGGCCGGAAATCCGCCTGGGATTCCCGACGCCCAGGGCGTCTCCAACGGCGGCGGTTAGGGGCGTGAGGGCGCAAACTTTGCCTTTCCCTCACGCGTTCCGCCTCCTCCTTCGCGAGCATTACTGCTTCGCAGAAGGAGGTGACGGCTTCCCATGCCCTCTCGCTCCGTACCATGGCCTGAACCAGGGCCGGACGCGAGAGGTCACCGCCGCCAATCGCCTCCGCGAGGACACGGCGGTGCTCCGCCCAAGCAGGGCACACCTCAACCGTATGCTCCACCGTGTCCTCCGGGCGATCCACACAGTGGTGACACCCGGGCGTTTCCTCCCGAGGATAGTAAGACTGATGTACAGAATGCATAGTTGATGGCTGTTATGGGTCTTTTTACACCCTGTATTTATGCTCGTGACTGTATATATATATATATATTTCTGACACGCGTTCCACTCGACTCTAAGTTATAGATATTTCTACAAACGGATTTTCATTTGACATTGGGGACCTTGAATGAATACTGTCTGCTTTAGTTATTTCAGATTTTATCGTGTACAACTTTTGCTGGTATAGCAGTTTCGTAATAATATGTCGTTATTTAGAACTTTCTTCATTTATTCATCTATTTATGAACACACAAAATAAGACAAGAACAAGGAAATAATAGTTCTCAATCATTTTATAAAAACCTTATATAAAAAACATTATATTCAAGTGTAATGAATTTGAACTTAATGCCTGGATAGACATTTAAAATTAATTGAATCACGTTAGTGCGCTTATTTACGGATCCAGTTTTGGAAACTACCTTGTATTTGTACCTTCAATACACATTAATTCATAATCGTAATACATTCCAGCGGTGGCGCTTTATGTTAGGTTTTTTGAGATGAAAATTCTTCCTCTATTCAATTGTATGGGTTTCAGGCAATTTACACATACATTCATAAACCCACGACTTCTTCACATGGAGGTAGGCAGAAACTACAGAACGATCGCCACCTGCTACGATCCTTACATACTCCATTGCCTCGCTTACGTTCATACAAGCACACGCATGCCGGTTGCGAGTACTACGCACCTGACCTTTCTGATGAAAGCTCTGCTTCCAGGCATTTATATGTTAAAAACAGCTTTATGTGGTGTTATTTTTTGTATATCGAGACGTGTATTTGATATATCGAGGACACCTTTTAAAATGCCACAATTTGAAGGACCGATGCATCAATTTCACATACATTTAATCTTAATCGATTATAAATTGATTAATAACCTACGGGGATTTGCTTAGCACACATACACTGACAATTTATCGAAATCATTTTGACAATTCAATGCAGCCACGTTCAATGCATTATTTACGTTTTTGAGCAGCCGAATTATTTAAACTTATGAAGGAATTTATTAGGAACTAGCTGCGCGCCTTGATTTCACTTGCGTAAGTCTCGATTCCGTGGGAAAATCCGGATAAAAAGCATCCTTTTTCCTATTCCAAGTCATGGTCTACCCATGTGCCAAATTTCATCAAAATTCGTTAAGCCGTTTTAGCGTGAAAGCGTAACAAACAAACACACAAACTCACTTTCGCATTTATAATATTAGTTAGAATTTCCTTCAAAACCCTTGAGTTGTATTTGAAAATGTGTTTTGCAATTCGGGAACTGGGGTAGGTACTAGCCAGTTTCGTCGAATTGTTCACGTTCAATAGCTAAATACATAGTGCAAGACCTTTAAGTATGGTTTTCGTCGAACTAACGGTATGCGATAAGTGCAATAATAGCCTTCGCAAATGGCTATAAGTACTTAAATAAACGTCCGAACCTTGGGCAGTCAGCCTTGCTACCATTGGCTATTATTTTTCCACGGCACGTGCTATTCGTAAATAGTCCATACCGTGAGAAGCCGAGGCAAGTGAAGGTTGATAGTTATATCTCTACCTGTAAATTTTTGTGAAGGAACCGTATTTAAATACTAAGTACATTTTATCAACCCAGCTACTAAGTACTTCACGGTTTTACACGTGGAGACCCAAGTACCTTCAAAGTATCACATCCTCGCTGCCAAAATCGGAACAATGGGTCAATCTTTCAAATTTCCGCTCGCACGCATACTAAAATAGAAGTCGATATCAGCCAAGTGTTGCCAAGTTAAACAAAATTTCGGTGACCTCATGCCATTCTTATAAGCCGTCGCTTTTTACTTTAATATTTGAAAATAAAACTACTGATAAAATACTGGTATTCAGCTGCATCCGGATAGACTGGAAGCCGACCCCAACATAGTTGGGAAAAGGCTAGGCAGATTGATTTGAAAATAAAACTAAACTTATGTAATCTAATCTAATTTCATGAACAACTTAACGGTAAGAATCCAAAAATAATACTTTATTAGTCTACTTATATAAAATAAGCAACTCAGACAACAAAGCCTAATAACTGTAGTCTACAGGAAATTAGTCTGTTTTCAAGAGGTCTACGACAAGCCTACGGCGTAGCCTATGAGAGTTTGGCTAACATTACGGAAAGGTCTACGGCGCGGCGTAGATGT
Source organism: Lithophane leautieri (assembly GCA_949152455.1). Classification (NCBI taxonomy): domain Eukaryota; kingdom Metazoa; phylum Arthropoda; class Insecta; order Lepidoptera; family Noctuidae; genus Lithophane; species Lithophane leautieri. Next base: position 12,925,459 of record OX424458.1, on the reverse strand, counting down.
CAGTTTATGACATGAGTAATTTTTAAATTAATTTTGATGATTTATCTAAACTCTATTTTCCATAAAATTCCGATTTAAATCAATTATTTCAAGCATAATATTTATGTTACCAATAAATTACTATCACACTTATAAAAAAGTATCACATTATTGCGCGCCAATTTATTTTTTATTATAAAATGGCTGGCAAAATTATGAAGAAATAGGTTGAAATATTGAATAATTGAATAATGTGAGGCTAAAGCTCATTAATTAACAGGATTACGGTAATGTCAACTTGGTATAAAAAAATAAATTGTGGTTTTAAGCAATTTGTTCCCCAGCGGTTGTTATTTAATTACTGCTTACTTTTCCACGATTTTAAGATTTTGTACATTTATATATTTATCTGTATTCTTCAAAGAGGATTATTTTCAAACGGTGAACTCAACCTAGCGCATTTGATATAATGCAAGATATTGCTTTGGGAAATCTATTTTATATTAAGCAAAGAAGTTAACGAAACGGGGATTGAAATCCGTCACCTATAAGATTTTCCAAAAGGTGAATTTCTAAGCACTAGGTCAGAGGTTCCCAAACTTTAAGACCTTGGGCCAAAAAAAAGCTAAAAATGTGTTGTAAAAATATTATTGCTTCGCGCTATCTGTTAGGAATGCATGAGAAACGTAGCTCCTAAAAAAAATTAGCCAACAATCTGAAAATTAGAATCTTAAAGCTTCTAAATGGTTTTTTTTTGCAATACGACCATTTTTCACAGAAACAGCCGAAAAATTTTGTCAAAAATCACCGAAATATTTTGTTTTTTTTGTTGTAATTTATTATCTAACTACATCGATAGGTAAAGCATCATTTATGTTCTTTACTACCGCAACCAGATCAATTTTCGTGGACCCCCACTAGCAACTTGTGTGAACCCCCATTTTTCTTTCACGCCAACGTAGGTTCCCATGGAGTCCCGGGGACCACCTGGGCCACTTTGGGAATCACTGCACTAGGTAGTTTTTAAAACTTTACTCTACTGAAACTATTATTTTGAAAAGTAGGTAGGTTTATTAGCAGGTATATAAATAAGCGGAATCGGGTGCCTGGCTAGTAGGGTAAGTTATAAGCAAAATCACCTTGGAGTTTTCAAATCCTTTCAAGCGCAGATCCTTTGAACAAAGCGGATGTCGGCAAGACTGCGGAAACCACTTGGGAATTTTTCCTTTTCAAAATTTTAAGCAAACTTTCGGAAAGGGTTCTTCTCTGTTACTATTTAAAAAAAGGTTTTAATTAAAAATCACTTTGTAAATAAACTGAAAATAGAAAGAAGAGAAAAGAAAACAATTAACAACAACAATAATTATCAATAATTCAATTCAATTGTGTACAACAATTGTTTGTGACCTCCTTACATGCTAATAACGTACCACGCATTATACAATTCATCATCTGCCTAGCCTTTTCCCAACTTCTTTGGGGTCGGCTTCCAGTCTAACCGGATGCAGCTGAATACCAGTATTTTACATGAAGCGACTGCCTATCTGACCTCCACAACCCAGTAACTGGGTAATACGATACCCCTTGGTAAGACTGGTTGTCAGACTTTCGGGCTTCTGACGACCCGTAACGACTGTCAAAGATCCACAAATGACAGCCGGGACCAACGGCTTAACGTGCTTTCCGAGGCATGGAGAAGTCTCGGTATGTAAAGATGGTCACCCATCCACGGACCAACCCCGGCAAGCGTAGCTTAACCTGAGGGATCGACCCGTGCGGCTGTTATTACGTAGCCACGAGCTCCTCAACTACGCATTATACAAATGGCAGATTTAAATCATAGGGGTACCAAAGTAGCTCATACACGATCCACGAATAACGTACGGATGGCAAGAGCACTTGAACAAAATTAACACGACGAAAGTATTCCGAAGGGCAGGGAAGGGTCTCGTGCCTCGAATACCTACATCGAAGCAAGCTGACCATGGCCTAAATCGTATAGAACGTTATTTTTAGTGTTGGGAAAAGGCAAAATACTCCATAGTGGTTTTAATTAAAAGAGACCGTTTTATGAAATATTTGGACAGGAAATGACTACTGAAAACTGTCAACGATATGGGCTTTAAGATGAAACACTAAAAGTACATTTGTATGTATTGTGTAATACCTATAAGGTGACCATAGTGGGAATGTCTGTTTCTTTATTGCCAACGAAGGTTATGGGAAACTATGGCTAGGTAGGTAAGTCTACGCTCAGTGGGTATCCAGGGACCTCCATAATGGGAATATATGAGGGTAAAGGTTTGTTATGGTTAAGGGTAAGACATGTTTGGCTTTAAAATACAGCATGTAACAAAAACTCTGTCCGATCCGAAAGGGCCCGACTAGGTACCGCAATAACAATACTAAAAAGTAAGTAAAAAGTGTTTTTTTTTTGTGAAAATAAGATACCTACTTATTACTGTATAAAATTCACGTTTTTACTACCAAAATTACCCTAATTTCATTAGAAATTAGCAAATTTTCTACGGAGGTCATAAGTTAGGACTTGTACACACCCGCTAGCCAACCACCGACCGCGTCCCACACGGTAACATTCCCCATTGAAAAAATGAAAAGATTTTTTTTTCTTTTTTCCATTAAAATACCCCTTATATCTGTGGAAAGTGGAAAATGAGTGAAGTATACAGAAGTGATCAGAAAAAAATGCTCTATCGTTTGGTGTAAACGGATCTAAGCTGTCTCTAAAAATAAAGAAGTTACCTTATGTAAAAGGGTCCAACTGACACCAAAAAAAACTACAAAAGTCGGTTTCAAGTACATTTGTATTCTTTAAAACTTTAAAAAAATATTTTGTGTTTTTTTTGTGTTCTTTTAAAAAATATTTTGTGTTTTTTTTATTAAATTATTAATTAATTTTAATTTAAATTACCCACGTTTTAATTTGGTGGTGTTTGTCAATACAACAACACCTGGTTCTTAAAAATGGTTTAGTGAGTAATGATACTATTAGACATATATCCGGTTTCGCCAAAATAAAGGGAAAAAATCAAAAATAACTCTGTTGAGATTAGTATTCTCATAATTATTCCAAATGCGTATCCATTTTCACTTGTGTGAATTAACATTTAACATATGGGAGAAGGGGTATAACTTATTTTCAACCCTCAAGGAATTCATTTTGTGGTTAGTATAAGTCACTATCTTAAAAACGAATAACTTTACATAAAAAATAATTCAATAATGATAAAGAGTATAAACTGTTTACCCATAAAAAACATCACATGTATTTCATTTGGTAGCGGTTTAAATGTCACACGAGGTCAAACACGCAATTTGAAGCGCGCGGAGTGTTTTTTGCTTTTCCTGTAAAGTTTCATTTTTGGACTTAGATCCCTTTTCACTAAGGCCACAGATATAGACTCTCAGTGTGATTCTTAACAACACCCGCCTGGATTGGACAGGGTTTTTTTACATGCTGTATAAATGGTAATACTTTATTAATTTATTAGAAACTTCTGACCATGTAACACAGCAATTTAAATTGTGGATAAGTGTCATAGAATAGCACCACCAGACTATCTTAATTAATAGTGTAGATACTGTTTATTTCTATTTTATTGTTGAAGAGTAGAGCGAATCGAATGGGAAGCGGATGTGCCTCAGAAAATATTTCTGAGTACACATGTCCTATAAATCTTTATTTATGTTAGTAGGCCATTTGATGTGTAGCTTTATATTCAAGAGGGGGCATACACGGAGGTATTAAGGCGCCTCCTAAAATATTAAGGGGACTGCTCGTATTGAATTTTTAACCGACTTTAAAAAAGGAGGAGTTTTTTTTCGTGTATGTTCATCGATATTATCGCCAATTGTGAACCGATTTTAAAATATATATTTTTAGCTCGAAAGGGTATACTCCCGAGGTGGTCCCTTATAAATTTTATTAACTTTGCCTCGCGTAGTGTTTGAGTTAGCTTCAATAATTACGTATTTTTCCCACTTAGTCTATGTAGATGATATTTTATTTGACTCCGTCACAGTTATTTACATACAGGTAGTGGTATTCAAATATGTGTGGGGTACCACAACTAAAAAGTGAAAAATAAAAACACGAACATTAAAAATCAAAGACACTGACTTCGAAATTAAAGTTATTTTTCACTTTTTTTGTGTTTTTTTTGGAAGTCGGTTGTTTTTTTTTTGTAAAAGTTTTATACTTTCAGCAAAATAACATCTCTTTTAAGGGTTTGTGTTGGTTGAGAAAAATATGGTATGCGAGCTCATTTAAATGAAGGCATTTGATATTTCTCTGTATCGACTACAGAAATATTTCTTCATTGATACGCAAAATTCTGAGATTTGAACGTGCAATAAATCAATTATTTAGTGTCCTTCGTAGTAAATTCTGTCTCTTCATAATATCGCTGTTGAAATCATGTAATTCTAAAAATCGAACCCAAATTCACGGAATCGGATACAATTGGTTTTACCTACGTGGCTCTCTAGATAGATCTATTGATCTATGAGAGAGACACGTAGGAAATATGGAAAAAAAAAGATAAAATCGAGGTCATACCGATTCGATTCAAATCAACAACCCTTTTTTAGGGTTCCATACCCAAATGGTAAAACAGGACCCTATTACTAAGACTCCGCTGGCTGTCTGTCCGTCTGTCATCTGGTGAACCGTGATAGTCAGACAGTTGAACTTTTCACAGTCATGATGTATTTCTGTTGCCGATATAACAACAGCTACAAAAAAATAGAACAAAATAAATATTTAAGGGGGCTCTCATGCAACAGACATGGTTTTTTTGCCGTTTGTTATAGATAGGTAATGGTACGGAACCCTTCGTGCGCGAGTCCAACTCGCTCTTTGCCGGTTTTTATTTTAATTTTAACTATAGTGATGACCTACGAGCCTCATATATTCTCCCTATAACAATTTGCATGTGCCGGAAGATATCTCGACAATTGACGGTCACGTGTATTATTATGGCGGACTGTATTTGTATAAATTTCCTGCCCAATTTACATGAAACAATTTGTACTCGCCCGGAGTTCAGATTCAGTGAAAATGTTTGCCTTTTGAAGTGACGGACAGTTTCACGACCGTTATTTAATTACGGCGATTTTGGGAAGAGAAAACCTTGATTGGATTTATTTTAACTGCTCATTAAGAGTTTAATAAAAACAGGTTTTTAATAATAGGTCTATTCTTTATGAATTTTAAATAAATAGGTAACTTCATTTATTTATTTAAGGTCATCATAATCACAGTTAGTAAAGAAATAAAGAAAGAAAAATTGTTTATTCGGCACAAACAAAAGGCACATTCAACAAAAAAATACACACATACAAAAGTAGTCAAAAGCCTCGTTCAACCAATTAAAGTTTGACAATGTTGTTCTCACCGTGCATTTGCAATGGCGAAACATTCAAGACAAAACATGTTGAAATCTCTAGTTCCTGTCAAAAATTGTATGGAACTTTGACAGAAAATAGAGATTTCAACATGTTTTGTCTTGAATGTTTCGCCAGTGCAAACGCACGGATACATATACTACTCTTTGACGTTGTTCATTGGGTGATGTCAAGGTAAGGGACCAAAGACAATATTGCGTAATGACTGATGCGATATTCGCAAATCTTCTTTTATACATATTATGTATAAAAATGAATTGCTGTTCATTAGTCTCGCTAAAACTCGAGAACGGCTGGACCGATTTGGATAATTCTTTTTTGTTGTGTTCATTATTCTCAGTATACGGTTTGTACGTAAAGTAGGTGTAGGTAGGTCGGTAGGCCGGTATGTAAGTAGAATAGGTAGGTAGGTAGGGGTAGGTAGGTGTAGGTAGGGTAGGTAGGTAGGTTAGGCAGGAAGGGTACTTAGGTACTTAGTGCTATCCGTGCGAAGCCGGGGCGGGCCGCTAGTGATCATTAAATGTATAAGTTGTTATTGATATAAAGTTCATTTTTTTTTGGGAATATGTACTTATTAGCCTTAATAAATATTAGCCTTAATCAAATCACCACCACTACTATTATAAATATGCAATACCTATGGAGTTCTTGAGCCTATCCATATTTTATAAAGGTTTCAGTATTATCTAAGAAGGAGCATTATCTAAGATATGGAAAGTAAAATATTCAATACACCAAGTATTGGATACAAAGATGTATTGTAGAGCAAGGAAAGAGGATAACTCCCACACATGGCTTGCTTACATTGTGTGCAGAAAATATATATTTTACATACGAAGAAAAGGTACTTATGCACACCCGGTTAAGGGTGCGTCCACATCTTGGAACGCGCGGACGACTCGGCCCACTCGGAGTGTGGTAGCCCTTTGATTGACAGTTGTCAAAATTAGTCTTGAGTAATGTCTGACTTTCGGCCTATTTCGGCCTCACGGCGACAACTCGACTCAGTCAACACTCTGTAATTATTGTAATAATGTCAAAGTTGTCTAGCTTCAGAGTCATTTTGCAAGTTTATTTGATTGTTGACGTAATAATACCACTTTTTAACAAAACTACAAAGCGCTCGGCCGTCGGATACGTCACTCACAATTTTAGTAAGAAAAAGAAAAGCTTTATGGGTACTTCAGTAAATCATTACTGATTGATTTTAATAAAAACTACATTATATTAGCTATAAATTAAAAGCAGTTGTATTTTTATGATTAATTTGAGCAACTTCCCGCCATTTTATCACCTTTTTTTGCAGTAATTTCTTTATGCCATGCTTTCATTTTGCTTCTATGTAATGTTGGTAGCATGGCGTGTTTTATTATTAGCTCTGTCTTTCGTGCTAAATAAACCACAAGAATGAAAGAGATAGGGTGCTTAGTTTCACAGATAATCGAAAAAAAGTTGAACCATAGTTGAACTGCCGTGGTACGAAGAGCATCAGTCAACTATGTTTTGACAGCTGTCGTAGTGTGACGAACGTCATTGGAAAGGGTAGGCGACCTACGCGTTTTTTGCGCGTTTTTTTTAAATCTGTTCACGCTTTCATGCAAAACGTGTTCGTATCATTATGGATACGCTGCAAACCAGCCAGTCTAGCTGCAATAGTTACGGATACATCTCTCGATGGTAAGCAATCAAACCACGTGACGAAATTGATAAAAAAATAATTTCCCTGACCTTATATCAGTCTGCTTGTCCAGAGGCTCTACTAGTGTATTAACCACAATAAAGGCATTGTATACGTTTCTAATAGGCTTTCTTATCGTACCTAAGTGATCAGAAAAATCATAATGTCTGTGGTCGAAAATGTCGTATAAAACTTCCAAGCCCATCAAAACGACAACAAGAAAAACCATTTTTTGTTAACGAATTAAGTACCTACTTATTGTGATGGAAATTGTATAAAGCATACAATGGCGCCTTAGTTCTTAATCCAACACTTTTCCTACTTTTGAAAAAGGAAAAATTGTTAAGGTATCGAAAATGCAACACTTTACTTTTTTTAAATGAGCCTCAGTAAATTCAATGAACAGTCTAATCTATTTGGTGTTCACCGCCTTAATCAAAACAACAAAAAAAAAGTTCTCTCGGCATCAGAATATTACGTATCTAAAGTATATACCTAATATTATAAGACCGTTGCATAAACTATTCATAAAACAATGTTGATGTGATGTGGCTTTGTTCGGAATAACAAAAGCACGGCCATGGCGCGGCGAGGGACACGGAAGGCGCTAACTCGGGTCATTTCCGATCAATCTCCGTCGCTGAAGTGTTAGTCCAACGATCATTCCATCTGAGAACAAGCCGAATTAACAGACTGTTCTGTTCGCAAACGCGATTTCATAAATACAAATCAATTTATGTAAATATGTCACCTTGAGCTCTATGATAAATGAGGGAGTTGACCCGGAGCATGCCTTTCAGTTTGTAATGATTGTCGTTTCTCATTATACGCAGTGTGTCACATAGGGACATGGCGACAGACGTTGTTTATGGATACCTGGTGAAGAGGTTATCTATGTCAAGAGGAAGAGCAGGTACCGTGCTATAATAAGAACTAAGGCTTTATAATAACATTTTCAAGCCACGGATAGTGGTAATGAATATACACAAGACGCACACCGACTGTTTTGGGCATACTGGCGATAATTTGTGGTAGTTGCACTGTGTAAGAAGGTAATACTTTTATGTCTTCCATTTATCAACCCACTCAAACGAAGCCATTCTAATATTCTCTCACGGAGTATCCTTTGTAGTACAGTAAAGATGACGGATGACGCTCACGCGTTTAGGTACTCTTTTCAACTCATATTTTCGATTCGTAAGAATATACTCCCCCAGTTGTCCTATTCTGAATTGGCCACTCCATCGCGATAACGGTTGAATGTGGGCTTAAGAATTATATCAAGTAGCTGTGGGGTGTTCGCTATTCTTACAAGATTTTTATCTGTTTTGAAAACAAATGTGTTTATTGTTCTGTAGGTAGTCCTGGGAAGGATCGGTTAAAAGAGGAAAATATATTTTAAAAAACTTTTACTGTATCATATCGTCGCTTTTCCAATTTAAAGTTCAAATATTTGATTAAAAACTCGGTACAGTATTTTATTTGGACATTGTTGCTCTCTTAAATCCCATAATATATTTTCGTCGGACCTCTAATTTTATAAATTCCTGACTGAAATAATTTTAATTACGAATCTTTTACATTCAGATACCTACCTCTTCACATTTATAACAGAACGAGTCTGCTATAATGTATAAAGGAAAGAGACTTAATTGTGTCCCCAGAGACGCTTTTTCGTGACCCAAATTACTAGCTATTGAAATTGTAAACGTGAAAGGTAGATTAATGCTGCAATAAATTATTAGTGAAAAATCTACAATCTTTAGCGATTGGGTTCACCGATATAATGCCAGATTTATTGCGGACGTACTTAGTTAACACGGCCGAAAACACTTGCCAGAAGTTAGTTATATAACAATTTTCAGTTTGCAGCGATTGGAACCATGTTGTGTCACGTATTAACTATTAATTGATGCGAGAAACCGCACACAGAAATAGTTGCCCTTACGTCGGGGTTCGATCGGAATTTTCGAAAACAATGACTTGTCGTCAACGCTAGGGCCCCGTGCGCCGTGGTCACGCTAAAATTCTACAAAATTATCAAGTATTTTGATCAAACGAACATTTTGACCCTAAAAATATTACTGACAGTTTTTCGCGATAAATGGTCGCACAAAATAATATTTGTAATAGAGATTTATATCCAAAATTTAGGCGAAAAACGCCTGTATTTATTACCCTCTGCAAACTATGGACGAGTAAACGTGGCACTCAACATAATTGTGTTAATAAAACTGGTTTCAAAAATACATCCATATCAGCATAACTATACCTACACATAGTCTTTATTGTCACAAGACATACGACTAATATAACTATCCTTTTTTGTTTCATAAGCATGAATCTCTAAAACTGCTAACGATGTTTAAAAATTTCAATGGTTAAAATACTAGTCTTTCACAAAATGGCCTCCTAATTGGTCCTAGTGATAAAATATGAAACGCATTTAAAAATGTACATTTCACGGCGATGCAGTTAAACCGCCAGCCCTTATGCGCCGTGGAGCGTCGTGGAGCACCGTGGAGCGCCGCAAGTTGTAGCTCAATGTCAAGTTATTTTAAAAACGATGCTTTTACTCGTTAAGCTTCGTTATTTTAAATATAAAAACGTAGGCCTCTGCAGATAATGAGTTGGAGTGCAGACTCAACCTTCACTCGCCCTTTTGAAAGCGAACAATTCTCAAACATGTTTCTTAATTAAACACTGATTTGAGTTATGATGTAGACGCTTTTGTTTTGTTTGTGGACCCTCTAAGGAATACCTTTAATTTAGAAAACGTGAAACGTTCCGGGTATCTTGGAGGCAGTTTCGTTTTGTGTTTCTAATAAAATTTAGATATATAATATTGTTTTAGATCTGGTACAAAAGGGCACGATAAAAGCATAGAAGATTTAGATAACGATAGGGTAGGCCTTCGGGGATATGCAGGGAACAAGGGAGTACGGAGGCGTGATGGTCCGTGTAATTAGGCCGTGACTTGCCCGACCTTTTTCCCCATCTGCGCGGCCGGGCCCTTATTCTACTTTTATTTCAACTTTCAATCTCTTTTCATCATTCACCCTTTGCCTACACAAACCTTATGACTTCCAAATTGAATGGGATATATTTCACCCGTATTTAAATAAGAACGGTTAGCCTTTAAAAGTTTCTGTGGCAACTTTGTTTCTTCAGCTGAGTGCGAACTATTGAAAGCACTTAAACTCGTCTGTACTATTTATAAATCCGAAGAGGTTAGATAAGCCTATTTATAGACAATTTCATATTGTGTAGTGGTAGGAAGCTGTTTTATTTTATGATTTAAATAAACCATAAGATAACCATACAGGTTTGTTCTAAAGTTTTAAAGCCTGGTTCTGGTCGTGAAAATAGACGAGGTGCACTCCACACATGGCATCGTGCATAATTTCAATAGTTACATAACCGCGAGCGAGTTGATTAAAACTTGGTATTTCCATGTTACGTGCTCCATTAAAAATTATGCACTGGAAGAGTGATTCAATAGTGATAGACTCATTAAGTTTTTTGACGAGACAACGTCTTACGAAAAGACATAGACTAGCAATTGAAAATCTGAATTCAATCGCACAACTATGAGAATTTTAATGCAAAAGTAATAGTTGAGAATGCAAAAGTTAGGTTATGTATGAACCTACTAGTTTAAAGGCAGGATTTAATATGCCTGTAATGTAATTTTTTTCAGGTAGCTAACGTGTTAGTCACCCAACAAGAATCGTGCGCCGCTTGCTGCTTCTACGACATTATTTTGACAATCTTTAGAAAATTCACCCTCTATTATATATTCCACTGTTGTTTTATTCAATTAATTCGAATGTAAGAGATTTGGTAAAGGTACCTCCGTAGCGTTACTGTTTCTCTAAACAATTCAAAGACACAATATGTGAATGTGATGAATATGAATATTTATTAACCCTACTAATTTCTGAGCAAGAATAATAATGGAAAAAGTTGCATATAAGTAGGTTACTAATACTGAAAGATAATAACATTTTCCTGACAAACTTTTGATAGTCACGCGATCAAACACGTAGGCCTAAGCCTGTTGTCAAATAAAAAGCATATCGTTTCATTATTGAGAGACTGGATTATGGAATATAAAACACAGTTTTATGAAACTAGGTAGGCATTGAAAAAATTTAATACTGGAGGGGGTAATCATTGCAATTTTATGGCTCCGGTCGTATGCCACCTGGTGACTGTGATTTACTAGTATATCATGACCGAGCACGGCTGCACGACTCGGATGAGAGCAGGGTATACACGACATGAAGCCAATATTACATAAACATACTCCATATATATAAACATAAATGACAAAGTATCCTTTTATTCAACTACCTACCTCAAAATTAAATTAAAACTTAGAGCACAACTTTAGCCATTCCTTGTATAACTTTACATCAACATTTCTACTTCAGATACAAAATTTGAAATTATATAAGCCTCGGTAAAGTTACAGTTTTTGTGGAAATAACCGATGTCGGCTACATATTTCACGTGTTCCATGAAAGGAGGAACAACTTGTATTTATTAATATCTACGTCTTGATAAAATGTCGGAATTTCCATGTTCATGATACTATGTTCGGTTTAACTGACAACAGGATATTAGCTTTATGGTAGTTTAGTTTAGCATGATCCTCATATGTAGGCAATATTTAGGTTTTATGATGATACCTATAGACAAATACGAGCGCTCATTTCACTTTATAGCAGCAATTGATAATCACCTGGGCTGGTTAAGGATTCAACCCGAATCAAAAAATTAATAATACATAAAGTTCGCCAAATCGATCCGACGTAGTTTATAAGAGCTATCACTGCTATTTCTCTACTCTCTCACTCCCACATTATAGATGATAACAAGCTATTCAAAACTCATTCCACGCCTTTGAACCGAACGTAATTTTCATTAATTAATAATTAATTTACAGAAGTACAAAATAGACGTAGGTGTCCACTTCCATTTTGTCCACTTCCATTGTTTCCAGAAAGTCTGGATTTAATGGAGTCCATTATTTTAGGGTATGCAGATCGGATTACTTTGTTTGAAAGTGAGTGAGTTTTGACGTGAAAAAGTAACTTCTTTAAATTCTAACGTGCGCTTCAACAACCCCTTTTAAATGTAAATAAATACATACAAGTGTTTGTTTAGATTTTAATCAAAAGAAACTCCAACAATGTATCATTTATTTGAATGGTCATGGTAAAGTAAGCCCACGAGAAACTCAAATCCCAAGATTGACAAACAGACATCCCCATTCAGACGTTGCTGTAGCTCGTCCACAAAAAATACGCGTGACGTCGACAGGTCGGCTTCAATACGTGTCGGCGGAGAGCACGGCCGTCTCCGACCTAATGCGGTGATTTGTATGCAAGTCTGTTTGTTTTCCTAGACCTCCCCATAAGCCATCCCCCGAGGCTACTGCCCCCATTGCGTACAAGAAACAATATAACTTACTGCCTCATTGGAACTACTAATTTGATTTCAAACTGCCGAAAAGAATGTTGTTCTTTAAACGGCATACATTTTTATTATTTTATCGGCACTACTTTTTCCACCCTGCCGAACTTTTATCATAGGATTAAGAAATAACTTACTGCCCGTTCCGCGTGCGTGACGCTCACATTATTTATGGTTAATTCTGGATTCGCGAAAAACAAGTTTCTTTTGTTATTATTCCAACACAATGAAAATAATATACCTATATAAAGACTAGCTGCCCGTCCTGGCTTCGCATGGGTAGCATTAAGTACCTACCCTACCTAACCTACCTACTCTACATTCCCTACCTACCTTACCTACCTTACATACCCTACCTACTTTACCTACCCTACATACCCTAACTATCCTAGGGGTATGAAAAATAGATTACGACTGATTCTCAGACCTACCAAATATGCATATAAAGTTTCATAAAAATCGGTCAAGCCGTTTCGGAGGAGTATGGCAACTTTAACACTGTGACACGAGAATTTTATATATTAGAAGATTTTCGGTGTCAACTTACGTATCGACCTTATATTCCTATTAACAGATTCTTCGATACTATTTTTGGAACTACCTACGCACCTCCTTACAGGTTCAATGTTATCGGGGTATCTTTCAGCGGTGTTATACCTACTTATAGTCTCTTACCCTGGGGAGAGCCTCGGCTTGCTAATGCCTTTGTACAAATATTACACGTGGTTAAGTGGCTGTCTACATTAAATAAAATAGTTACTTACGAGGTATATGTAGCCCACATTTAGGAAAAGTTGGATTTAGGAATACGTAAGTTTGAAAATAAGGACCAATGCAGCGGGCTAAATTAATTCAAGTTAAATTGAATCGATAGCTATGCAACTCTCTTGTATCTAATCTATTTTATACTTCCTATGGTTTTAGATCCTCGTAGCTTTTTACAGCTATACTCCTCAAAATTGCCGTATCGCCCCTTAGACTATGCAAGCCCTTCTTCATTTCTATTACCAAATTAACTCTTTTAGTCACCGTTTGCAGGCAAACTAAGCAAAATACACCTTGACGTGGTGTGTAAACTAAACTGTACAAATCCAAAGTTTTGGTTACAAAGTAAATAGGTATGAAAGTATATATACGTGGATTATTCAAACTAAGTTTTTGTACATGACCAATACATTATGAATATTAATATTCAACGTGATTAGTAGCATAAATGGTTATGCAAGAATTTCGGTTTTCCCATTAGCGAGCATATGGATGGTTTATTGACACGAATATTTATACTGGGATAATGTGTGCCTAACGCTAGCTCACTTAATATTTTCGATGATAAACTAAGTACATAATTGTAGGTATAGCTTCAACATGAAAATATAAATCATTTACCCTAGCTAGGTCCAAAGTATAATAATACTGATACCGAGGTAAAAATATCATCTATTTTGCCAAAGGAGTGCCGGACGAAAAAAAGTACGCCCCACGTGGTGGATATTATAATACTTTACAAACACCACAGGAACCATACGGAACTAACATATATTAAATAATTTTATCAATAAAATCAAAGATTTAAATCGTTAGATTTGCTCTCACCCTGCTTACGTTTCCATGTTAATAAAGTCAAGTCACTGCGTTATTGTGTTTGTCAGAGGTGTCAAAACGAAACCCTAAAAACGCTGTCCGTTATTTCAGCCGAAGTTATAGGCAATTCATGCTCCGGTTCACATATGGACAAAGAACAGATTGGGGCTCGAATTAAGAAACAATGACCACTCGATTTGATAGCTAACCTTACAGCCGATGTTGTTTAGCCCGTATGAACAATTTAATTTGACATTTGTTTCACAACATCTTCGTTGACGGGCTTAGAGAAAGAAACCAGAAACGCGTCCATTTTTTGACACGATTTAAATGTTTTAGCACTTTTGTCTAACAGTGGAAGTTTTTTTACAAAAATGTGAAATATGTCATTATGGCTGTAACATAATAGTGTCCTATGTAGAACCACCTATTTCCTCCCCAGCCTACCGTTGATTTACTGTTTCGAATACTCATGTGCGTTGGTGATAATTCATTGTCGGCAATAGACGTCACTGGTGATCATTGGCTTCGCCATAAACTGACACAACGGCTGAATAGCTCTTGAAGGGATTATGCCATAATCAGGTAGACACGGTCAACTGATAGATAGATACAGTCACGAGCACAAAACACTTATTTGTATGTCATAGATTTTTACACTCTGTGATTGCTTGGAATCACGCACTGACTTATTAGTATTACTTGTAAAGATGTTAGGAATATTGTAATATCGTATACTTTTACAATGTTTGTAAATATGTGAGCACCATGTACCTATGACATAACTGATTTATTTGTCATTGCTCCATTTATAATTTTTTTTGCCTTTTGTGGGACAGTAATCTTATTGTGGGTGCATGGTCTTCACATATAATTATATAATTCATGTATACAAAACATTGTAAACATTTTTGAAAAGAGTAACGGTGGAGTTTCTTGCCCATTCTTCTCCATACGAAATCTACCTTTTGGAATGGGCAACTAGAATCAATTCTATTTCTTTGTTTGTTTTTCATTGACGTTCAAAAGTGCCTTTTATGTGCCTATTTGAAATAAATTATTTGACTTAGCAAAGTTAAAAAACGATTTTGTCGTGAAATAACGATTGCAACTTTGAGATAAGACTTATTTCATAATAGTAGTAGGTCCCAAAATACTAAGTTCGTAACAACATAAAATTACAATCGATACAGTAGGAGAAAAGTAAGTATACATAATATTAGTGGTTGACACTGTACTGTGTACCGACGCTCAATTTTATGTTCACTTGTTTAGTGAATAGATCGTAATGCCTATTCAGGCAACTTTTATAAGTGGTTTTAAATCCATTTTTGACAAAGCCATGAGGTACAATACTAGAGTATTTGGCCAAATCAACAGACAAAATGTCGAAAAGGAATAGAGTTTCTTTTCTTACAATCTGTTCATATTATAAAGTCCTAGAGCCAGGTAGGAACGCTTATATAAAAAATAAAAAAACTATGGTTGGTTTTAATTTTAAATAACGTGAGCAGAGTTTCCAACTGAGTGTAAATTGATTGTCAATATCTAATTTAGATCCAAATCATATATTATTCAGTATCCCGATTGCTATTTCGCGAATTCTGCCGTGACAGGCATGATACTTAAATATAGATATGTTTATAATGGCTACCTAAAACCGCATTATATCTGGCAAATACAATGACGGATTGGTGGTTAATGGAAAAGGTGAGCGCACTATATATTATGGAACTACACTATACATATATTGGTGGTTAATAAATTATGGACCCACTAATGAACATTCTCCTGTTCATTAGTGGGTCCATAATTTATGAAGATAGCGTTCTAGTTCTATGAATATATTTTCTTTCTTTCTTTAAATTTTTCGGAATTCATTTTTATTGTAGGTTTGGTAAACTTGAAAACCTTGTACACTTTGTCTCATTATTTAACATCTGCATAACCAGTTTTATTAAATTTGCGGTTACAATTTCCTAACTTT
This sequence comes from Lithophane leautieri, assembly GCA_949152455.1. Classification (NCBI taxonomy): domain Eukaryota; kingdom Metazoa; phylum Arthropoda; class Insecta; order Lepidoptera; family Noctuidae; genus Lithophane; species Lithophane leautieri. The sequence continues at coordinate 12,909,326 of OX424458.1, read as the reverse complement.
AATGAATCATGTTGTTTGTTTTACGTTCACATTAACTATAAGTTACCCTAAAACTAGCAGTATTTCTCAAACTTTTTAAATTAATTAGTTAAATATACCTACTTAACTAATTAATTTAAAAAGTTTTTTTATTAAAAATATAATTAAGATAAAATCTAGTACCAACTTAACAAGCACAGACAATATACGTAATATTAGATAGGTAGGTGACTACTGCCCTAAGTGTCTAAATGCTCCAGAGACGCAAATCAATTACATATTAATTAGATTCCGTGTATCATCAACTCATTTGCACTTACCTACTAATAAAAGCTAACACAGTGTACGTACCTAGTGGACCAAACTAATTGGTAATACAACTCTTGTCATCTATTTTTCTGTTAGCCACAGTGACTTGACCTTTCATGTTCACACTGAAAGAAAGAAAGAAAGAAAAATGCGTTCATTCTACGTTTTTTATTAATAGCCTACGTTTTTCCACTCCTGGGCAAAGGCAATCAATTGAAGTAATCTCAAGCACAGACTAAACAGCATAACTTCATGCATAATTATTATCAGTAACAACATTATCTATCTACCTAGGTATATAAATAAAATTTAAATGCTGTTCTTTGGACAGCGCATCATTTGAGAACAGCTGGATCGATTTGGCTATATTTTGTTTGAAATGACCGTTTTAATAAATTATTTCACCAGAAGCATTCTTGAAATGAAATAATTCGAGTTTTTTTTTTTTAAACGGTCGCACACCCATCCTGTATCCATTCTATATTATCACTGAAAAACATAAATAGGCTGTAATTTATAAAGGTATCCCGCTTTCTTAGGAAACCAAAACTTTATTCAAATAAATTTAATCATTATCTTGCTATATCTATCAATAATCCCTTATTTTTAAACACAAATATATACATATACACATTTATAAAAATATACACTCCTTTTTCACGGAACGGAAATTAATCTCTTCAAATAAAATTGCAAGGTGACATGTCATCATTCCTTACTGTTATTTATATTCGTACGATTCGTAATTTTAACAAGTGTCATGTACAGCCAGTTTATTAAAACCTTGACCAAACTTACAACCTTGTCATATGCACGATGCATATGACGACCTTAAAATAAAGCTCTGAAGATTGACAAGTAACGACTTTAATGTGACCAAGTCCAAAGTGATTAAAGCTTTCATAAGATAAAAGTTACAATGTAGCGTGGTATAGTACAACTATTTTCTTGATATCCCTCGGGAATCATCACAATTTAAATTCAGAACTAAGTACTTTATTGTTGTTTTGTTTTGATTTCCGTGTGAACTATATAGAGCTGTAAAACTATTTTCCTCTACTTCCTCCCATTTTTTTAATAAATTACATTGAGTTAAAAGAGTATTAACAACTCTATATAGCAAATCGATTAAGTGCGCCCGCTCTACAAAGTGCAAAGGGCAACAGATAGAAATCCGACGACAGACGAAACACGAAATTTGCCGAGGGACATTAAGAAAAAAGTTGTATTGTACAGTGTTGTTATAACTAATAGTATACCTAAACGTGAACCTAATGAATAAGTTAAGTTACACTCAACGACCTACAGGTATCTAACACGCTTGTTCACTAGGGAACACCTGTCATTTTCACATCTGCAAACAATCTGCTACGTACCTACCTTCGCTCGTTAGGACGAACTTCTACATTCCCCTTGCATCAAAAAAATTGCTGGTAGTACATCCTCATCATCAGCTTATCAGCCTATAGCAGTCCTACTGGATGCCTCTCCAGTTGCACGACATTCAGCTCGATTCTCGGCAACTCACATCCAGCCGCTACCAGCCACCCTGCGGAGATCGTCGCTCCACCAAGCTTTTCGGCGTCCTACCTTACGTTTGCCGATTCGCGGTCTCCACTCAAGAACACGTGTGCAACAGTCATTGGTTCTACGGCTAATATGGCGGACCCATTGTCACTTCAGTTTGCTTATTCTATGAGCTATGTCAATAACTTTGGTTCACCTCGTTCCGGATTCGATCCCAAAGAGCCACACTACCACAGAACTATAACTTGTCCATGCATTCATAAGGTCAATTTTCAATAAAGTTCCATTAAATTAATAATTCAATTTCAAGTATCAAATGAATAAGCAATTAGGTACTAGCGTGAAATAATTAATTATAATTAGGAATTGAAGGTAAAAGACCAGCTAACATGAAACCACGACAATTAATTAATAATAATTACTTACATCTTAGTACGGAGGACCGACGGCAAAACAACGTTAAGAATCTTTAGAATTAAACAAACTTTTTAAAATAAGACCAATATTAGATATAGTTAAATACAAAATTCAACGAAAAAATCAGCGTTTAAAATATGTTCGTTCCACTATTTTAATATTTTGTTCGGATAACCTAAGAGGTTATCAGTCCTTTTGAATACAGCAGAGACTTCTCATTCCTAGATTGAACCCGGGGACAAAGGCTAGGAGAGCGGCCAGAGATAAGTGCCTCGTACGCTACGTACCCAGCAAACTTTAAAATAATTAAATCCGAATCGACTGTAGAAATACGCGAGGAGGAGCTCGTGGCTAAGTAATAACAGCCGCATGGGTCGATTCATCAGGTTAAGCTACGCTTGCCGGGGTTGGTCCGTGGATGGGTGACCATCTTTACATATCGAGACTCCTCGGTGCCTCGGAATGCACGTTAAGCCATTGGTCCCGGCTGTCATTTGTGGATCTTTGACAGTCGTTACGGGTCGTCAGAAGCCCGAAAGTCTGACAACCAGTCTTGCCAAGGGGTATCGTATTACCCAGTTACTGGGTTGTGGAGGTCAGATAGGCAGTCGCTCCATGTAAAATACTGGTATTCAGCTGCATCCGGTTGGACTGGAAGCCGACCCTAACATGGTTGGGAAAAGGCTAGGCAGATGATGATGACTGTAGAAATACGCGAGCAACAAAATAATTTTGTTTAAATGATTTAGCTAGGATTTCGTTGATTTTAAGTTAAATGCATCATGCAGATAGAAAATGAATAGCAACTTTATAGTACATATTCATGTACTCGTGTGTATTAATGACATGTGTTAGTAAACTGGGTAAATAGATACATAACTTCTGTAATGTATTTATGAATAGTATACCCAGTCATCTATAATAAATAAAATCCGACTGCGTCACCACATTCTGGCTCCTATCCATAATAGATGCTGATCACGAGATGTAAAACGAGCTCCAACTTAAAGTGAACTAATCTAGTTTCGTCATCAATTCATCCAGACCAGACTGGGTCAACAGCACACAACCTTCGTAAAACAAATCAATCCGGTTATGGATGAGTGGTTAAAACCAGACAAGCAATGATCGACAGGCGAGGAGCAACAAAGCCTGTAAAAATAAATCAAAATTGATCGAAACCAGCCGATGTCAGTGCAGAAGAACGGCAACGTTATTTTTGTTTTGAATTCTAAAAACTAAAGCATAAAAGTTTCGCTAGATATTTTATTGAAAGTATTTTTAAAGCGCAAGTGACTTTTGAATGTCACTCCTTGTTTGACCCCGCGCCCTACCCATTGTTTGTAGTGATTTGCGTAATCAATATGCAAAAACAAGCTATCTAAAGATTTATGACATCCTGAGCTGTGTTGCTTGCTATAAATTAGATGCTATTCATATCGAACGCCCATTATCACGATGGATGGCTACCGGACAACGAACCTAACCCATAAAAATACCGAGGAGTCATGTCGTTTTCAAAAGACGGCACTACTGAATATATACCTACTACTCTGTTTCAACTGAATGCTTGCCATAATATTATAAATGCGAAAGTGTGTTTGCTTGCAACGCTTATACGCACAAACGGCTGAACGGATTTGGGTGAAATTTGCATGATGGCACATGGGTAGACCATCCCGGTAGTACGTTCCCGTGGGATAATTTCCGACCTCAACGCGGGCTAAGCCACGGGTAAAAGCGAGTGATCTATAAAAATGTCAGAAATTCATACTTATATCAACTCAAAAATATCTAAATATTTTTTACGGAATATAATATTTAAAGGATCGTAGCAGGTGGCATCTGTACTTTCTACCTACCCTCTTTGAGAACAAGACGGGGTTCTAATTTCTGACACAAAAATTCCGACACTTACAAGAGATTATAAAATGAGCCGCCTTATTAAAATTAAGCCTAATGAAATTTTCTAATGAAACTAGTATGTCACTCAAGTTCAAAAGAGGTCCCCAGATCGAAGACGAAGACGCGACCTGCGGACCTAAAAAACCTCAAGAAACACCTTTAAAAACATTCGACTTGACTCGCCGGAGTTAAGTTCAAACTGCTCGATAAAAATAATAGTTAGTTTTGTTGCATAATTTATTTTAATCGACTAAGCCGGTTTCCAATAGGTAGGTATATAATTATATTGGGGTCAGCTTCAACCCCATAAACCAGCGGTGAAATCCGTATTTACATGAACTGCCATCCGCAATCAAACTCAAACTCAAACTTTTAGCATTTATTTCAATTAAACCATTTACAGGCACTTTTGAATTGTCAAAGAGTCGGTCAGTCAGAGATATGAAGCTCGTTGCCCATTGCAAAGCGTAGTATTTACCTATGGAGAACGGACAAGAAACTCCACGGACACTCTTTTAAATAAAAATAAAAATTATACAAAAAGTTGGTTACATCATTCATGTTGAAATTATAATTGTGAGAACAATGTAGAAAGCACGTTAAAATAAAAACAAAAAACAAGTCAAAAATTAAAATAAGCCATGGCAGCTAAGAGATGACCAGTCACAACTGACGGCGCCCGTTCACGAACATGACGCATGGATCAGCACCATTCAGCTCAACCATTTTAAAGGGAGCTAATCCAACCCAGTATTGATATTGGTAAATAAAGATAAGTAGGTAGTAATAATATTCTTTGTAGTTTTAATACTACACCCTGTATTAACATTAAAGACTTTTGAATTAATAACTAATAATTATTAAGTTGCGTATTGTAGCGAATCTGGCATCGATGTGGGTTCGCTGCGCCGCGCTGACTTAACATCAGGAATGTTAGCCGGCGCCGGCGTAAGTAAAAACAAATTCTTTCCATATCCAGAGTACATTTCACACTCCACATGAATTTTCGTTAAGGCTGATGTTGCCAACGTGGTACTAACATTAAATATAGATGTTGCTACGTTGCTAACATCTAATATTACCAACTGTAGGTAGGTACTGTATTAGGTCTGCGGTAAAAAAATCGCGGAACTGCAATATGAATGTGAGAAATGAATGTGATACTACCAACATCTAATTGTCTAGTGCTGCGGTTCTAATAATCTTACGTCAACGGTCAAGGTTAGCTGTCCAATTAATATAGAATGGGAAGACAGTTTGTCCAACCGATTAACGATGCATTCGTGATCGTTAGCTCCCTTTTATATTCAGTCAGTTTCGATAACTTCACTCGCTTAAAATTCAATTTATTCCGATTCAATAGCTTTCTTTTTTCGAATTCATTTTAACTGGTGTTTTTATGTGATTATGGAAGGGACGTGAAAACACCAACCACTCAGTATTTAAAACAAAAATACGCAACAATCCATCGAAAAATTTAAATTATTATATAGAGGTATTTGATTACCGACCGTGATTCCGACGCAAAATAAACAAAATATAATTATGTAACTTAAAAATACAAGCGACATAATATTTAAGTATCATAATTGCTTTTTCAACACACTTGCTAGTAAAGTGGCTCTTATTGAACCGCTTTTAGGTTCATAATGCAGTATATTATGGAAGCGTGCTTTTTACTTTACATTACCGCACTAGTGCATTAATGTGCGCCACAGATAACTACTAGACTAATACTAGACTTGCGCTTTTTCCGGTAAGACCGAGGTTGGCACACGCGCAGGCCACTTGACCCGCCCCGACGAACCGCGCTGGCCTGCCCGTGTGCCACCGCGTTCGCGCGGAATTAATCTTTGTCATTCTGTACTATTAAATAAGGGTTTATATCGTCTGTGACTATTTCAGTCTATATTGTTCACTACCTTAACCCCATTTGCGTATTATGTGTTTATGTATTATTAACATTATTATATTTTTATGTAGGCTGTTCAGGGGTATTACCAGTGCCTTTATTTACACCCACGCGCTCATAGCTAGCGGAAAAAAAAAACCAGCCGCCATTTTCCATAAATATTTGTTAACTTTTTTGTTGTGTGGTTAAAATCATTATTAAAAATGTCGATTTCACGTAGGGGAGAAGAGCGTAAATAATAATAAATAGATTTGACTCCACCATGGTACGTTTAGTTACAGTTTTTTTTTTTTTTTTTTTTGTAATATTTTTTTCTTATTCAAATCATTTTTTTTTTGTATAGGCTGTCTAACGGTTTTGCCAGTGCCCTTATTTACACCTATGGAAAAACCAGCGCGCCATTTTCAATAAATATTTATTATCGTTTTCGTTGTGTAGTTAATTATTATTATGCAATACAAAATTTCAAGTATTGTCACCAACCGATATAGAAGTTTTTAAAAGAAACTCCGGATAGTCAGTACCTGGCAACAAAGGTCAGTTAAACTTTATAAATCTATCATCTCTATAGTTACGTTATTGTAGCATAAGTTCTTACAACAAGTCTATTATTTCCTCGCAAGTGTGTTGAAAAACGTCGTATGAAACGCGTGTGCATTGATTATTACACTCTCGGCTACCTTATCGCGCTCGCCTGGGCTCGCGCGTATAATACCGCCTCGACTGTAATATCCAATAGAGCACACTCGTATCACAATGTACTATTATTGGATGCATATTTATTGCGTAATTAGTTATTGCCTATTGTTATTATCTAAATTAATGTCAAATATTTAATACAGTGTCAATTACAAAAGGTAAACGTTTTAACCGAACCAGCAGATCGCAACTAGCTGACCCTCGGTTGGTTTTAATGCGATTTGCTGTTCGGACATGGTTTAGCCGCCACTAAAGTGGAAGCTTGCATCGGGATTAAATTTATAAAAAATCATTTAGAGGCTCCGCTCGTAGGGTAAACAAACACGAAGAGTCCTAAACTAACAGTCTGGCGCAGCGCGAGCGATACTTCCACCCGAATAGGTAAACTTTAAGTGATCCCATACGCAGACCCCGCCAACCGCATTAACCAATCCGCACAATTTAATTTCTCTCCTCATATAGTAATCTATTTCTACAAGTTTAACCTTATTCTCGGAGTTTATCGCGACCCCAAATCACAATATTATATTGTTATTGTATTCGCACCGCAACACTCGACTTTAGTTTGAATATATTCATACGTGTGCGCGGTTTAAGGATGGCGCCAACGGGAATGCAATTTACTGCCCTCTGCGGAGACGTAGCGAACTTCTTACAACAAATATTCATTACTAACTTTTCGGTGTGATGTTATTCGCACACACGTAGGTAGCGTTACCTACTCTGACCTCGCCACTAAACGTCTGTCTCAGTTTGCCGACTCGTAAACTGCGTATATTCATGCCAGAATTTTCAAGTACGAGGCCGACAGTACGCATCTACAATATAACGAGGCACCTACATCCTTACATGATACTAAACTTAAACTAATTACATGATTGCTACAAAGAATTCACGAAAAGTGAATAAAAAAGACGGCAAATGAAATAAATTCATTGTTTGAAAAAAAAAAATATAATTTCTCCTTTTAAAATTTTCACGCGTAGGAAAAATTTCCTGTGCTCTTTCCAATTTAGAAATTTATGTAGCGCGTAATTACTTTAGGCGAATCTGCTGTGATGCAGAATTTTCGAATTTGACCCGTTTATCTTTGATTCAGAGTCGGTTGAAATAATCAGTTAATAGAACCGTCGACGCCAGTGTGTTATTGCGGCACGTAAGTTCCGCGACATAAAAACACGGCTAAAAAATTATCAAAAAGGATTTGTAATGAATTCAATAAGTTTTCCCAAATCATTAAGTTAATATATTCACCAAGAAATGAAGTTTATATTTATAAACTTCAGCGTGGGCTGCAGTGGTCTGCCTGTGGTTACCAGCGGCCTAAAGCCGAACCAAGCCATCAGCTTCCCTCAAATTTCTGTAAGCTCGTTGTGGTTGAAGCCGTTTTGAGTGATGCGATTATTTTTAAACACAAATATCTTGGACAATACACGACATAATGTTTGGTGTTTCAGAAGTGGTTGGAGTCAAGAAATATCAAGGTCCTAGATAAAACGGAATGAAACAGGAAGCTCCTGAGAAATATATCAAAAATGTATAGCGCATTGTGAGACAGATAAAATATAAAAATATTTCTTTGAAATGGAACCTATTTGGGACGGTAAATGTTTCCGTGCGTTTTCACAAATGTCTCGAAACTGCTGGTAATTCACACGGTATTTTATTTTTTACGTTTATTTTTTGCTTTAGATTATACTGTTAAACAAAACGTTGAACTAAAAGTGACTTTTGTACAAGAAATGTTTATCGCTGGCGGACAAGTTAAAGTAAATAAAAGTTGAGGTGCTTTACATAAAATGCAGTGTCTGAGGAGACTGAAGCGTATAACGGCCAGTCGGCCACTCTGCGTCGCGTGTTATCTCACTGTTTCTCATTCCAGCGTAAACAAAAGAACCAAGAACTGTTAATTCAATAAACTGTATTATCCACAAAAGTGAATACCCACGCGTTATTCGTGATAAGGATAAGCAACCATCGATGTGCTGCACTTACGATTACTGATCAGATATCATTCGATAACTAAAAGCATGTTTATCATGGCAGCTACAATATTTTCATGGAGTTATTTTCATATGCGTAAACAAAATTACATATGGATATCCCCATGTTCGTGTCACCGTTTGATTGATTGTCGTGACTCGAGACCAAACGTCGTTCCGAAGCTTAGTATTTAACTAACCATTCGAAGGAAATCATTTTCCTTTGAAGAGGGTTTTGTTCCGTCATGAGCCAAGCTTAAAACCTACTCCTAAATTGTACTGCTGAAAGAAGATAAAAGGTAAAACGCAAAGCTAATCTAGTTTCCAAACGACAGACGAAAAAGTATTCTGTTGGGTCTAGATTAACAATTCCTTTTAGTTAGTTATCACTATTTCTGAATAAGCTCGAAAAAGAGAATGCACTAGTAGCATTGTTGGAAAACAGCGCCTCTCGGATCGGCATGGAATGTATGCAGGCGCTATGCGGGCCTTCAATTTTACTCGCGACTCTCTTCCCGTAAAGAGAACATTTGTGCTCTGAATTAAAATTCTTTGCCTATTGCAAATAAAACACGGCACAGTCGGATTGTTTCAATGTTTACAATCAAGATTTATAAAATGGATACGCACTCGGAATAAAATTATTTCTGTTATATTACGGAGGCAAAATACGAAATAAATAGGTATTTATTTTCGCTCACATTATAGTCGGTGAACGTAACAAAATATGGAACATTTTTCTCTTCGGTTTTTACTTTGTTGGTGTCGTTTTTCCCTGAAGAATTCCTTGGCGGCCGGGAAAATTTTAAAAGACTTTCATGCTGAACAAACATTTTTCTGCTAGGTATCTACTAAAAAACATTTCGACTGACGGGCTTACTATTTTTTTATTATTCCTTATTATGTCATTATGCAGAGACATCTAATAATATAAAATACAAATTTCCTTGGACATTAGGATAACAATGGTCGTAACGCTCACATACCTACAAGGTTATACTGATACAAAGAGCCGTGTATCTAACAAACAATAACTGTTGCCTTAACGAGATATTATGTCGTAGATAGATCAGTGAGCAGCCGACAGGCTCGCAGCGGAGCATTCATCACGGCCTGCCTCCACAGCCGAGCCGTGCAAAAATGATAGCCGCTTTATTAGACCTCTACAAAACTAAGGACATACGAAACACTGCAAGCCGCGACGTTCATCAACTTTTTCAAATATTTACACTCGTCTAATCTTCAGTTTTTCTTCACTTTAGGAAAACGTGACTGCTAGATCATTCTAAATTCACAAAGATTTTCAGGATTTTGGAGTAAAATACAGTAGTTAAAAAGGCGCCAAATTGTTTTCGCCAGGCTTTAAAAAATATCTTTTTTACTGTTATATTCCGATAAAAATTAAACTCTTTGATCTATTTGTATGAAAACATTAAACGTAGGTAATCGAAATGTAATTTGAAAAAAAAAAAGAAAATTTAAGCGTGTAATGTAAAAAAAGTACATATATTTACAGAAAATATCTTTTGATTAAATGTAAAAATATATTTTGCAATTAAATCTATCCTTTCGCCGCCAGCTGTAAATTCTAAACAAGATGAAACAAAGATGAGAGCAACAAAAGCGATGTCAAAATGTTATATAACTTAAGATGATGCAGAGCTGATGAGAAAACAAAACAGTAACAAATTTATTCTAAGTAAACAAATGGCTTACCGCCTTAGCTGGGAAGTTTGGAGCCAACAGTCGACTATTAAAGTTAAGAATCTAGACTTGGAAAGTGTTGAGAACAAAGATAGTAAAGTCGGAGGAGGTCGGTAGCCCGGGAGGTACCTCGCGGCGGTACAACGGTACTACGCGGCACGCGCTCGCTCGGGGTGAGTGGTGCGAGTGCGACGAGGGTGCGAGTTCGTGTGAGGCGCGCTACCACGACAGGTCCGCTCTCCAGGGCGGCTCTACTTGGAATCGGCGTCGCCCTCCGCCACGGTTATGTAACACGCGCGGCGTAGCGCAGCGGCCCGGACCCCGCTCACCCCGCTTTTAGGGAAAAGATGAATGAGTAAAGTTTCCTAACGGACGTAAGTCCATGGATCGCGCTCGGTTTCAGATCGGCCCGCGGTTACATAAAGCTTCCCGGCACATGCGCGTTGGCTGCTGAGCGCCGCATCATGACCACGCGTGACTAACATCGCGCGCGCCGGTGTTCCTGCCGTCTTGATGCCTACGTTTTATGGGCAACTCATACATCACGCGTCCACCTACCCTCGCTAGGAAATAACGTATCCTTCCCTTCATTCTATGTACAGTTTTATAACGTACTACGAACGTACCGTCATATTTCTCGACGGTAACGTAACTATGACAGTTCATTCGAATTCGTACCCAACGATATTTTTATAGCCGCTGGGAGCGCTCAGACAGGACCCCTTTCCCGCAGCGTCATAATAAAAGTATTATTAATTAATGTTTACCGGGAAAGTTGTTATTACAGTTTTTATGGATCCCATAGGTTTTTCTTTATGGGACTTATGCAAATCAGCTATTAGACCCTTGTAACATAGAACAAATAAAACGTGGTATTATTTTGACGAGGAATTAATGGAATTTTTAGTTTAATAAGTTTTTAATTTAATAAATAACAATATTCTAGCGAATTATACTTACATTTTAGGAGCCTATTGCTGTTTCACGAACCTGGGGTGTGATTCTGTAAGACCTCATTCTAAACTTCGAGTCTTAATCCGCTGTGAGTTTCTTTATTGGCATTCTAAAAACTCGGTTGATACACTAGCTACCTTTGCCAGAGTGTCAGCGAGTTGAACTAAATTGACCATGAGATTTTGAAAGATAAAGTATGTATATCAAATCGTGAAGACGTTGGCGGTAGCTAGTCAAATAGAAATAGTACTTTATATTTTTTTGTAATTACATCACAGGAAAATGCTTGACTATTCATCGACACGTTTTAATTAAATACTGTCTCGTTCGTTGATCTAGCGATCGCAAGGACGACTGCTGAGCATGGAGTGAGGGGGTTCGAACCCCGGGTCAGGCTAGTGTTATACATATTTAGGGTTTTTCGTTAAGAATTCTTCATTATCAGGCCAGTCTAGATTTGTGCTCGGTTTGTGGTAATAGGCCCGCACCCTATGCTAATAATAAATTGAGAGCAACGGTGACCCAGTGGTTAAGGGCCGCGACTTACGAGTTGTAGGTTCCTACCCTGACAGGCGCTTCACTTTGTGTAAATTATTTCATTACCACTGCTCTCAAAACGGTGAAGGAAAACGTCGTTTGGAAACCGGTAGGTATGTCCTAGAACCAAAAATTCGAAAATATGTGACATCTACCAAGCCGCACTGGGCCCGCGAGGTTGATTAGGGCCCACTCCCTTTCACAGGGAGGAGGCCTGTGTCCCAGCAGTGGGAACATTATTGGCAGATTATGATATGCTATTAACTAAGTATAACTGGCAAAACGTTGGGTCGGAACCCTACAAATTTACCTATCTCTCACCAGCGTATCTCTGCTTAAACCTTCGGGGACTACAGTAGTGGTGTTATGTCATTATTATACTCTTCGGCTGCATAGCCTCGTGAGCGCAGCGCATTTCACGTAACTAGAGTTGTTTAGAAAATAGTGTGGGCGGGTTACATGAGTGTTTTCCCTTCATCATTAATTGAGACATTTTGTAAAGGAATTGTAGTGGCGACACGTGGGTGTATTTGGAAGCGAGGGTTATGGCAATATAGGTAATTACGGAAGCCTTTGTCCAACTGCGGACGTCATCCGAAATGATTATGATAATGATAAATTGGATGCTGTGTTCCCGACAGTAACTAAGTAAAGTACCTAAATTATAAACATTCTATTCCCGAACTGACTGTTAATGCTAAAAAGTAACACTTTCTTTCCTCGCCAACACAGAAGCGTAGTTTTTATGGCTAAGCATAATTTTATGGGACCCAGTCAGCCATTCAAAAATTGCCACCCGGAGCTTTTCGGGTGACGATCGAAAATTCGTGACCACCGCGGTCACGAATTTTCGATCGTCACCCGAAAGTCACAGGCTTACCCAGGTAGTTATAGAACAATTAACGCGGTAAAGGAGGCGGATCCTTAGGACAAGTATATATATAATACCTATATGTACACCACTGTCTGCTCGACCAAGATAGGTACATAGGTACAACGCACCTGTAATTTCCATAGATATTTATAGATGCCCGAAGTGCGAATGGGGGTTGACTTGTGCAACAATCTGAACCTGCGCAGTGTGCAGGCTACCATGATCAAAAACTAAAATCATATTTTTGTCTGCATACCATTGTACGTTTTATGAGCGTGAGCGATTTGCCGTAGCACTTCTTCATAAGATAGCTTAATTGTGTACACAATAGAGGCTGTCCAAATACAAAGCGTGTTTAGAGACACTTAATGTCAAATACTGGTGAAATGACAGTCTTTCATGACCGCCGTTATAATATTACGGAATCCCTTTGCTACGAAACCAAAGCTCGTAGCATGTGTTACGGCGACATGCGCTACGGCGTAGCAAGTCTCTACGGTGGCAGGTTTACTTGTACAGATGATACGATTTTTATTTTCTTACTAGCTACCCGCCCCTGCTTCGTTCGGTTTTTACCACTTGACAAAACAAAGAGATTTCTTTATTACATGTATTTTTAATATTAATATAATATGTACATAAAAATTAAATAATAAACATTAACACGTTGAACGCCATTCTTGCAAGTCATATTTTTCCGTTCAGTCACATCGGACAATTTAAGGCGACACCAGCCGGTTCTGAATATGCCGTGAGCAATGTTGTCGGATTTATGTTCGAACGTCTATTTTGACCCGCCTAGGTCGGTTGTATATTGCGTTATTGTAGGCTATTTGACTTCCACGGCCCTCTGGACTGATGCAGCAACATTGGGTTAAAAAAAAACTGTTCGATAATGATTAAATTACGAACTTCTTAACTACATTATATCTACAATATCTTGACTACTGTTTTGTGAATTAACATGTCCTATCTGAGAGAGCCGGGTGATCTGTAACTCAGGATGCTCCTACCCCAGACACCTTTCTCTATTCAAGATTATGCATCTTATTAACCAGTGCCTGTATTATGATGTTGAGATAAATAAAGATTTATGATTAAAGCTTGATTCACACATATCAGTGAAGCCACCGACCCTTCCAACACAGTACCGGCACAGTGCAAAATATTCTTTCATACATTCTCATGCCGGTGTCGGCACTAACACTGAAATACTGATACTGTCAAGTGGGGATGCGTTCTTATAGAATGTATGAAAGAATATTTTGCATTGTGCCGGTACTGTGTCGGAACGGTGGCTTCACTGATATATGTGAATCGACCTTAATGCAATGACATAGACATTAGTGCAAGCCCAGCCGTACGTGGCAGCGTGCAACAGCTGACTGGAGTGGCGCGGGCGTCATCGCTCGGCCGTACGATCGGCTGACTCGCCGAGACTCATGTAACTTGGTAAAATGGTTCGAGTTTAAGTGTTGAGACCGCTCCTTACATCGCCACGCGCTGGCGCAGATGCATCCTGGCACTACCCACACTGATCGAACCTTTTTACCAAGTTATATGAATCGACATAATAAAATTCTTAAATTCACTGACAGACAGCGCACAGCCCAGCCTAAACCGCTGTGTCTAATCTAGAAGCAAGAAATTTTTCACAAGAGTTCGTTATAATCATAGATTTATGAAACAAGCCCATAATAATATAAAGAAGTTGAGCACTAAGGAAGGATGTTTGAAAATTCATCCCCTAAATGGGATTAAATAGGGGATGAAAGTTCGTATGGAAATTCGTCTTTCTGCCGATGCGAAATCCCATCGAGCACATGACTTGTTAATAAGCTATCATTTTACTTTCAGTTATATTTTAGGTAGATAAATATTTAAGCATACAAAATTGAAATTGTTCAGCCGCATGCAGATTTTTCCGCAATGCGGACCCGCCTCTGTTTCATACAAATTCTATTACATTTTTGACTTTATCCGGTGAATTATGCCTTATTCTGTCCTTTCATTGCGAAACAGCCCTTATTTTTACCCTACTACCCCAGAAGGAGGGTAATGTTTTTCGAGAGTATGTAGGTATGTATGTTTGTATGTATGTAGGTCTACTTTTTTGGCACGCTCTGTAGCCTAAATAGCTTAATGGATTTTAACATACGAGGTGTTGTTAGGTTCGTCTTAAATGTTCCCAGTAACTCTATAAAAAATTTACATATTTCATTTGCAAATACAAAAAAATTGCAACAATATTGGTATCAAATAAAAGCTAGTAATGAGTATATTCCAAATACGTAGATTAATAAAACTAAAATGCTTGAAATAAAACAAATTATATAAAAAAACGAAAAACCTGACTGCAAAATGCTATAACTGAAAAGAGCAAAACAAGCATTGAACTTTGTTTTACTTATGTAAGGTATTGCAGGCGGGGACAATCAAAAGTTACAACATATTTCAGGTTATTGGTTTTTTGCAGTCGGGTTTTTTGTTTTTTAAATAATTTTTTTAGCGTTAATTTATGATAGTGGACGTTTAAACGTTCTCCTTTTTAATTTGAATGTATTTGAAACTAAATGTGCAAACTTTGGTACCTACATCTTGCACTTTGTCGGTTTTTTTCCACGTAAGACCCTCGACCAAGTTGGCTTATGTTGTGTCCCACTGGTGGCCCAGGCTTCCCCTTTTACCTCCCAAACCTGTATTTTGTGCGATCCCTCAAGCTTAGAGTGTGTAGAGATCTTTACCCATCACTTCGGGTGCATTCATTCAGCCTGCACACTCCTACTTCAGCCTGGCTGTGTAACTTGTACATATAATGGAGTGAAAAAAAAAACTTAAAAAAAAAAGAATTGTAAATAAGTTGAAACATTAACTACTTAGTGCGAATTTCACCAATTATACTGAACGCGAGCAGCACATCTAAACCGCGTTCAGAAGCTGTCAGTGTCAATAATCCTTAACAATGATGACACTGACAGCTCTTGAACGCGGTTAAAATGAGCTGAATACGTTCAATTTCATTACTAAAATTCGCCCTAATTGCCCAAGTCAACCAGTAAGTTGCCTACTCGCACGTGGTTGGTTGTTCTATAAAAGGCGCTCTATTAACTTGGATAAAGCCTCCGTATTACCTACATACAAGTAGGTTCCTAACAGAGAAAACATCATAGAACAATTTAAAACAACAGTAAAATTAGTTAAGTACCTAGTAAGTACAAGTACACACCTTAGTTTTTCAACAGAAAAATCCTTAAATAAATCGAGAACTTAACTCATTGTGGAAGCAGGTCAGTAGACCCAGTAAGTATTACGACTAACTTGCGCTTGAACAGTGCTCCCGTTCTTAAGTAAAGCCATAGTAGGTAGCTCCTGTAATATACGCAACTAGTTACTGAATAAAGCTCAAGACTTGACTCAAGGTCCAAAGCAATCTATCATTCTATGTAAGCAGATTACAAAAATCTTTCACATTCGGGATGGGAAAGCAGTTTCCGGTCTGAAAATGTTTCATACAAGGTTTAGCGCCATCTAGTATAATTTATAGTAAACAATACTGTCATCTAGTGCCGATTCAAGTGAGAACAATTTGGTATGACTCGCTTGTAAGTGAAAGTCTCAACTCAAAGATGGCGTTTCCTGAAACCTAAAAGATTTACACAGTATGCGCCACAAGTAGGCCACAAGCTAATTTTATTTATCTAAGAAACATAATTTTTTTTCGTCACAAGTCGAGCGCCCGATCTAAGGGATTTCTCATCGGCAAAAATCGTGAATTTCCATCCAAACTTTAATCGCCCATTTAACCCCTGTAGGAGATACTTACATTTTCTAAAATCCATTCTTAGTGCTCACCTTCGTCATATAAGGTACTCACTTGTGCAAGTTTAGGCTGAGCATTCTGGGGTCAGGCAGAAACTACAGAACGCCACCAGCTAAGATCCTTACATAGTCCTTTTGTTTCTCTTAATCAGAATCTGGTCATACATGTTCGCCGGTACCTACCTACCTACCTAAAAAAACTATGAAAGATCTAGATCCATGTTTGCAGTATAGTTATGACAGGGTTTATATTTGCGTACATGAATAATATCAATAAAATTATTTAAATGTCTAATTAAAATTAAATAAATATTATGTACAGACTAACTATTTATATATATACAAACCTCTTAGTTAAAAGTAACTATACAAATAAACAATAAACTAGAATATAGCGTCGAAAAATTCCTCCGCATCGCTGTCGGCTGGTAATGTACCCAAGAGACTGGCGGCATTGCCACGTTGTATGGCAATGCTTATCCTCTGACCAAGGTAAAAGCCAACCCTTGGGTCACGGGAAGTGTCAAATAGCCGTTTGGAAATTTCATCAAACAAGCTATGAGCACTCGGACCCCACGGCCCTAGGGTTTCAACCCCAAACGGCTCGAAAATATAATTGGCTATAAGGCTGTTATACTTTCGCCGCTTGAGGTTTTCCGCAGCCGCAGCAGCAGCGCCAGCACAGCACGCCGAGCCAGGAAGGTGGGATGGCGCAAGGGTATCGACGCATGTTGCGTCCCACACTAAAGGCCTACCCACCTTCCACGGGAATAAGGACATGCCGTCCGGTCTCTTGCCATCGTTGCGTGCCAAGCCGTTGGGTTCTAATACAGCTGGAACGCCAGCGGTGACAAGGGCTCGTTGGATGATGTCATTAATTTCCGCGTGCCGCGCTAAGCGACCCGCACTTCGGCTGCAAGACCGGCCGTGGTGTCCGAGGCTGTTGACAACTTCACCGCAGTGACAGCGATGAGGAGAACAACACGGGGCTCCTAGTCGCAGGGAAGCAGCGATGCGGAAGGTAGTGTCGTCGAACAAAGTTCCAAGGTTCGATGACGGTAGTGCATGAAGCCACAGTCCCGACTCCCACTTACCCACAGCCAGCAGGCGCGCACGCTCCGCAGTAGTAGCAGACGTGTCAAGTAAGTTGTTCTGTACTACTCTGCAGAGCGGCTCATCCCACCGTCTCTGGGAAGATGGATTGTCGGGCGGATCTGAATTCGTTTGCAGTTAGATTAATAATTATCATTAAGTATTCACAGAAAGTGGAACAAACGATTTTAAATTACAAAGGAATGTAACACGTGAAGACACGCACTAGGTAATCTATCCACGGAGATCTATTGAGTGGAAACAGGTAAAGGCATTTATACGAACGTTAATAACACGAGATTGAGGTACAATAAAATAGGCAGTTAGGTACTACCTACCTGCCTAAAGTTATCCAAAAGATTTAAAACAAAATCCTAGAACTCCTAGAGCTCTTATCAAAGTAGTAGGTATATTTTCATCGTATATCTACCAAGGAATATTATCTACCTACTCTCTCTCCCTAATACAAGGTTAGACAGACGTTAACCGTGTAATAGGGGTCAATTTATAGGGTTTTCTACCGATTGGTAATTTATGTGACCACTAATAAATTGCCACCAGAAATGGGACACTGAAAGACCAAGCGGGGTAATTTCGTAACACACAAGAGCGGACCGAACTGGGCCTAGGGAAACACTTGTTGGTTTTCCTACAGATTCGATCTGTAAATTAAAGCCAGGGTGACACAGTGACAAGAGTAGGCTTCAGCACTCGTCAATTCAACCACAAAAAGAATTATCTCGGCAAACCTCATAGTAGGTACCTACTACCTACTTGTCCTAAACCTTCGGTGAAGAATGAGAACAAAGGAATAGGAATTTAGCTAAATACCTGCCTTTTCAAAACTATAAAACACAGTTATTTTACCTATGATTTTGCATCACAGTGAATTTTTGTTTTTGCTATAATGTTCCTATCGTGTTAGGACAAAGTGCGAAAGGACTGTACACTTACCTTGAGCTGACAACGCCTCAGAAGTGGCCAAATATTAGACCCACAAAGTTCAAAACTACTCGTACCATCGCCGTCGGCACGAAGACGTTGATGAAGTCCGTCACAGATATTTGCTACAATAATAAATTAATAAACTAGAAGCACAGCGGGCGTGCAACACTCCGCATCACTTGAGACTAATCACTTATCACTAACGCGTTACGGACTGATTAGGTACCTACGAACTGAACTCTATTCAAATATTAGTGCCGGGAGCTCGGCGATGCTATGAACTTTTTTGATAAAGGTAGGTATTTTAATCCATCATTTTGCGCATAATGTTACCGTCGATACATTTCTGAGATGCCATTACATTCCACTGTAGGATCTAATTTAAAATGCCTCTGTGAGTGGCTGCTTTACATGGAGCGACTGCCTATCTGACTTCCACAAACCCAGTTATTGGGTAACACGATACCCCTTGGTAAGACTGGTTGTCAGACGTTTGGGCTGCTCACTACTCGTAACGACTATCAAAGATCTACGAATTACACAGCCCGGACCAACGGCTTAACGTGCTTGGCATGGAGTAGCTGAGCAAATATATCAGTAAATAAGGCAAACATTCGATAGTTAAGGAATTTATTTAATAGTGATCATTCACATGCATTCGCTAATAATTGCATGAAGCAAATAACTCATACCTAAAACATGTTTTCTAAAAATAATTAATATTATATAAACAAAACCTAATCTGAAAAATTTACAGAATATTAGTTTAATGTGAGCCTTTTAATAGTTTGTACATAAAGAAAAGTAATATTAACAAATTGGTATTTAGATCATAGAATATTCAAAAACAAGCTACGTGCTTAAGTGAAATAGCTCTTTTGGCCTTGAGTAATCATTGCGTTAGATAAGTTAAAGAAAATCCGGCCAAGCGCGTGTCGAACCACGCACAATGAAGGGTTCCGTAGTTGGGATGAATTTTTCCCAAACTCAATATTGTAGTTAAAAAACTTGTTCTCCCATACGGACTGCAAATGTAAGTTGGTCGATTATTACTCGGTAACTGGTAGAGCCTACTTAGCTGTGATAGTTTTCATTTTAACTTCGTTATATATACTGCTGCCGTGAATTTTTCTCATAATTATCCAAAACCAACCATTTAGTTGGCAGGGGGACACTTGACTCTAACAAAAATTTGCCCTTTATAGCTTAATATTTATTTCGCAAACGCATCCCTGAATCCAAAAATAGTTTTCACAAACTCACAATATTTTTGAACGACCTTTCCAACGACACCACCCTCACCATGGGATAGACGAGAAAAAAAGACATCCCCACTTTAGGTGCATGAAGGGGAAGCAAACTAAAAAAAAAAAGCTTTCTTGTACTAACTCTGAGCTAAGCCACGGACAGACGGACATGGCGAAACTTGTAAGGGTGCCTTGTTGACTACGGAACCCTAAAAAGAAGTGACTGACTTTGGTTTTAATGGGCGGAATATTTTAAAAAGGAATATAGATTATAGACAGGTTGAGTTATCAAGAGATTAAAACTTCAGATTAAAATCTAACTATGAAAGAAACTGAAACAGCACTATTTTAAATTTTGAGAAAAGTTCCAATTTATCTAGTAAACTAAAAAAGTTTTTCTAAAAAATTCTAAGCATTTTATTTTAGCGTCTTCCATGACGTTTTTTTTTTAATTTGGTTATATGCCAAACTTTCACGTAGATTCTTAAAAGCGTGCATAATATTTTTAACGCTGAATATTAAAACACGTGGGATCAAGTACTCGACATTGAAATAATCATGATTACAACATTAATAGTTCCTAACACTGACACTAGACACACCGATCAATATTTTAGAAATATATATAACTTTTAATATACTTTATATATAATATACATAACAAATATTAAAAATACTATATATAAATATATGCTACCTGCTGCTTTCTAATTACTACATTTCTGCTGCTGATTCGTGTCTTTATAGGTCGTAAACTCGTAACATCTTTTGAAGTGACATACAATTTCAGTATTTTTTGTAACCTCATATTAATCTAAGAAATACATCAGGCAACTGACATAAATAATTATATTATATACGTGTAAATTTTTGTCAACTACTTAACTACAATACGTATCCAAAAGTCAGGCCACACACCAGTCCATTCTTTTCCTAATGACGTCTCTGACAGTCCTATCTTATAATACATAATATATACATATTGATTTATATTTTTAAATACATCCATAAAGAAATAACATTTATTAATATAATAAAATTTACAACACAACAGACCGACCGAGTCGCGTCGTGTGTGCTGAAATGGTTAATATAGAGACAATATTACATAATTTCCTTGCTTTAATAAGAGACAGAATAGACATAATGGCTTAATTTAGATTAATATAGAAAAGAAAAAATGAAAGGAAGACCTTCCGTCTTGAATAAAATGTGCGTTGTCACAAATATGTCAGTGGGACTGCACCTATATAAGTTAATAAGGACATTGCTATTATGTCATGGAAAGTGTTTTAGAAGAAATAAGGTTCAATTCTTCTTTCTTGCAATGTTTTGCTATTCATTTCATTTATCGATAGTTGAGTGGCTCAATAAGAACCCCAGCACTAGTGAAATCTGTCATTTCAAAAAGCTAACCTGACATAGCTAGAGTGCGTTTCATCAAATAGTTCCTTTGTCGATGACTGTTAAATTTTAAAAACGTAGTTATTCGTATTGGTCCTACAACAGTGGAGCCAACATTACGGCATAGGAACTATTTGATGAAACGCACTCTAGAACGATTTATATATGTCATGCACTAAAGAATCATTAATCAAATACGTTGAACATTTATAAGTTTCTAAAGAACAATACAGCTAGAATGATGATATTAAGGACTATTTAATACTGTTTAACTAAGTTGTCTTCTAGGTCATTCAATCGTGAATAACATTCGTTACAATGGTATAGTTAGACATTTACTTACGACTTAATCTCATGATAAGCTGAAGAATGGTTGATGCCAGCTGTTCGAATATACAGCATATAACAAAAACCCTGTCCGATCCGGAAGAGAGCGCCTAGGTACCGCAATAACATTACTAAAAAGTTGGTGTATTTTTATAGAATGGCTTTTTTGATGATATCTCGGTATAGATTGGTAAGTAGGCATGTAGGTAGAGTAGGCAGGTAGGCAGGTAGGTAGGTAGGTAGGTAGGTAGGTAGGCAGGTAGGTAGGTAGGTAGGTAGGTAGGTATGTAGGGTAGGGTAGGGTAGGGAGGTAGGGAGGTAGGTGTAGGTAGGTTTAGGTAAGGTAGGTACGTAGGGTAGGTATGTAGAGTAGGTAGGTAGGGTAGGTAGGTAGGTAGGTAGGTAGGTAGGTAGGTAGGTAGGTAGGTAGGTAGGTCGGTAGGTAGGTAGGTATGTGTAGGTAGGTGTAGGTAGGTGTAGGTAGGTGTAGGTAGGTGTAGGTAGGTGTAGGTAGGTGTAGGTAAGGTAGGTAGGTAGGGTAGGGTAGGGTAGGGTAGGTGCGCCGCAGATAAGTACTTAGTGCTACCCGTGCGAAGCCGGGGCGGGCAGCTAGTTTCATTATAAATTAGCAAATTTTCTAGAGGTCATAAGTTATGACTTGCAGACACGCGCTAAACGACGGCCGCCCGCGCCCCATGTAATAACACGGTGAAATTCCCCATTGAAAAAGAATGCGGCGAATTTTTTTTCTTTTTTTCCAAAAAACAACCACGTAAATGGACTCTTAGTATTATTCTTAACAACACCCTCACGGATCGGACAGGGTTTTTTTACACGCTGTATAGAATGACCAGAAATTATATTTTAGCCAGAGCTTTGATACCACATCTACCTCAGAGATAATCTTGATTCTTAAGCTACTCAATTACATTATTAATTATCTCATTTACAGCTTTACTTGATTGACCATTTAGTTACTATAAAGGAGGCTGAATGAATTTTGCGCTATACTACAATATTTCTAACTACGGTTTTTTTAAATCTTTATGTAAGCACGCATATTTTTAATTCTCTTAAGTTTACACGATAAAACATTTACTTAAAATCTAAGTATGGTTTTTATACTGTGAGTAATAAGGTCAAAGCTCCATTGTTTTGTGAGCGCAATACGTGCAGGAAAGAAACTATGACTAGTTTTTTTGAAAGGTGGAACAATATCCTTTAGAACGCACAAGAGTAATAATATGTAACATTGTAATGTTTTAATTATCTTTGAGGTACGCATGAGTACCGAGGTGCTTCAATAAAATGTAAATTTGCTTAAAACCTATTTACAACATCGATTCATAAAGCATGAATGCTTTCTAATAACCTTAATTAATTAATTATATATTGGTAACGTCATTAAAATAATATACACTAGGAAGTAGCTATGTCATGCATTATAAAGCGAAACGTATCATAATTAAACGCTATTAAGTACAGAAATACAATACTAAATTTAAATAATTACATTTTCGTATAATAATAAATATATTATCATAATAAATATATCAATCAGATAAACTGCAAACAAATCCAGTTTGTGACAGCATTATCTAATTTTATGCATGAATGGGAGAAATTTATTTACACACAAATATTTTAGAACTACTCAACTACGCTTAATTTAATACAATATTTTACTAAATTTTCTTTACAGCAATGCAATGAATCCATGAAGATGAAGCTACACACATTCACGCTACGCTAAATAGCTAATCTATTTAGAAATGCGCCCCTTTTTATGAGGTTTATAGAGCACAAAAAGATTGATGACAGATTAATTCTGAGTTCAATGCATAAAACGACGATAAGAATACTGTTCTTATTGCTATGAATAAAATGTTACATAATACTATAAATTTCGCAGTCATCTCCGACAGCGGGGTTTGTTTACAACACGTAACATCCAAACCCTAACGGCAATATTACAAAACAAGATTTATTTAAATTTTTATTTATCGAGCCATTTTTTATGTCGAACTTTATTCAGACGATGTTAAAGTTCTAAATAGTGACCGAACGAAGCTACGTTTGCGTTTTCGACCATTTTCGGCCAGAAAATCATGATTCGGCCATAAACCAGCCGAAGCTTCGGTCAAGCCGAAAACAGGTATTCGTGAATTGTCGCACGTCTTTCGGCCTACTTCATAAAGCTCGGCAATATTACGTGAATCAATACAACAATAAATACACGAAATTGTGTATCCTCTAATAGAGTTATCGTGTTTTATATCTTTTAAAACCTACCTTGCTCCTTCTCTCCCTAGGTATAAAAAAATAAACAAGATATCAGTGTACAGCGGATATATGAATATTTTTTAATGTCTAAATCATTTTCGGTTTCGTTTTCGGCCGAAAATAAGACTAAAGTCAAAGCCACTTTTTCGTTTTCGGCTGAAAATCCATTTTCGATCGGATACTAGTTCCAAATACAAAAAAGTTATCCTAGTTCAAGTTGTCAACTTTGTATTTAGATCTTTAGCTCTATCGGAATAAGTTTCGAATTACAAAAACTGGCTGAAAGGTTGAACCAAAGTTAGAACTCATTTTGTAATAAGACGGTAACACATTACATTTTTAAAGCTTTGTTAAAGTCTGTTAAAGCCTTTGAAAAGTCTTTTGCTTCAGATTTCTTGTTAAATGCTAGGTACTGTTTGTCACTGGATATAGTCTGTTTCACTTGTCATTGAATAACGAGGTTATTCGAAACTGGGTTTTTTTCATTGACATCACTGGTGAAGCATAGCTGTTGGTTTACTTCCTGAACAAGGAGAACAGCGGGGCGAAGAACCGTCTCCTTGTTGATGATTCCTGCTAGTATTGGAAACTCCGAGAAGCCTCGGCATCCTGCCGGGTAATATTAAACGCCTCCGTCTTCAGAAAATCAACTGTCTTGTAAGCATCTGTGTCGACGTTTGACATTGATTTGCCGTGAGCAATCTCAACTTTCTTGCGAGGTTTGTTGGGTTCCGGACCCTAATAAAATAGAAAAAAATATATATTAAGGCCTTGAAAAGTATTAAAACTAAAAACTCGTTATTCAAAATTAAAAGTATATATACAATATTTTTAAGACCTTTTATCACCATTCAACATTAATTCATGACCAGTTCAAATAGCTCAAACTGATTACAATACCTTTGCTGGAGGCGGTTTTGTCGTATGCAGATCCAAATCTAAATACTGCAGCACATCGGGCTTGTCATCGCCGTGCCCAAGTTTGAGACCACCCTGCAAAATTAACACAAAAATATAGTACACAATCACATGACCCCATGATTACATTTCATTTTCATTTACCGGCGCTCACGACCAGAACTGCAAGGCGAATAATCCTACTATTCCTACTAATACTATAAATATCGGATTTCTATCAGCTGCAGTCCGGTCTGCACCAAGTGCAGAGGCATATAGAGGATAGAAATCCGACGACTGACGAAACACGAAGTTTGCCGAAGGAAATAAAGAAAATAGTAGTACTGTATGTATGTGAGTTTCTTTCTACCTATTATTTACAGTGCAACTAGTGGAATCATAAAAAGCCTGACCTAACGACCAATCAGCCTACTCAAGACGATGGAATGTAACTTTAGGATAAGCTAAATATTATGAAGATTATTTACACATTTAACGAGAGATTTTAGAGCACACTTAATCCGAATTTGAAGCATAATTTGGTTAAATTCTTTTTATTTTCGAACTCTATACCCGTCGCTCGATCGCAGAGCAGCCTGCAGTTGTTTCAGTCTTCCATGTTCTAATTAGATAAATAAACGTGTATACCTGTGCCATTATTGCATTAATATGGCCGATGCTGTGGCTAGAATGGCGCGGCTTCAGATTCCGGTCCACCGCTGGCGGCAGAGAAGGCAGATTGCAGTACTGCATAGACTGTGGAAAAAATCTAATCTAAAAAAAATCAAATCCAAAAAAAAAAAAAATCAAAATTAAAATCTAATCTATATCTATAATATCTATGTAACATATTATAATAAGAATGTAAGTTCCGCGTGTTTTTACATTGCATACAGGGTTAAATTTTAGTCGTTTAAATCCTCTTCAGGGGTCATTGTACTCATCATCATATTAATCGCGAAAAAAAAATCTGTTCCTTACATTTTGACGAGCTGTGCGAACATACATGTAGGAAACAGCAATTTTTTTTTTTCCGCGATTTCATCTTTGTTCCGTGTATTTGCAAAAAAGATCTGGTCAAAATCAAACTGGATGCTAATTTAGTTGTATCTTTTATTATTTGTATGTCATAGATTTTTACACTCTGTGATTGCTTGGAATCACGCACTGACTTATTAGTATTACTTGTAAAGATGTTAGGAATATTGTAATATCGTATACTTTTACAATGTTTGTAAATATGTGAGCACCATGTACCTATGACATAACTGATTTATTTGTCATTGCTCCATTTATAATTTTTTTTGCCTTTTGTGGGACAGTAATCTTATTGTAGGTGCATCGTCTTCACATATAATTATATAATTCATGTATACAAAATATTGTAAAACATTTTTGAAAAAAGTAACGGTAGTGTTTCTTGCCCATTCTTCTCCATACGAAAGCTACCTTTTGGAACTAGAATCAATTCTATTACTTTGTTTTTCATTGACGTTCAAAAGTGCCTTTTATGTGCCTATTTGAAATAAATTATTTGACTTTGACTTTGATAGTTTGGGGGACTGAGAATAAATAATAAAACATTTTTCTATCGTCTACAGAACTTTTGTCTGAAATTGTGTCGGTGCGTTTGAACACGCATCAAATCAAAACTGCTGAACTGATTTTAAGCAATGGGAAATAAATTCATAAGCCTTTTCTTGAGGTAGCAATTTCATTAAAATCGGTCATTCTATCAAAACTTATTGCAATTTACAATCAATCAGAAGTAACTTCACTAATATTTCCACTCGTATTTTCACATATCTAATACTAAAAACTTTGTTTGTTGCGTGTGAAGGTTGGTTGGTTTGTAGGGTGAAGGTTGTGTACTAACCGCATGACCAGGAGAGAACTCTTCCTCTTCTTCAGGGCAACGCACGACGGGTATTAGCAGCTGTCGGGGCGATGAGGGCGCGCCCTGCGACATGCGACGCGGCACCCGCAGTCGCTGCTGAGTGTACTGCGACTACAAATACGTATAATACAAACATACATCAACACACACTGCTACAAGCGTCTTTTAGCGCTCGAGTGACGTTGACAAAAGGGCTTTGTTGGTAAACATTTGTGCAATTGTTTTATGAAATGTATTGAAAACGCCAGATGGCGGCGTTAGATACGATTTTGGCCACACGCCAACTTATTTTGGCCAACTTTTTAGCGCTTTATTATCATCCAAAATGTTTCCAACAACGCCCCCTGTCAATGTAATTCAGACGTCAAAATACCCTTAGCGTCAGTACTTTTTTAACAATTATCGAACTTATTTTCTTCACGAAAAGGTATAATTTCAGTGCGAGCGTTGACTCGTGTCAAAGTACGCTGAGATGCGCTGTACTGCGCAGCGCGTGTACCTTATTGTGTAGTAAATAATTTCGTTATTGTATTGGATCATAAAAAAATGCGCGTCGCGTCGCGTCTCGGTGAGAACTGACCCTTAAAAAGGAAGAGAACTTGTTCGGAAACTGATGATCATAATTTTGAATGAATACCAGGAACGGCAAGTGATGACGTCAGTACATTGATTAATGAAGTAATAAGCAACTTAAAGTAGGCTCCAGATGACATGGGAGTGTGATCTGTTTCTTTAAGGAATTAAACACGACATCATTTAAGTTTTTCTTTTACTCTGCTGCAGCTAATCTTAAGAGAAGGCTTTTTTTTTGGAAAAGCCTCATGTGGACGCTGATATTTCTCGAAAGAGCATTTCTCTTTCCATGACACGTAGAAATCTTGTGAGAGAAACTTACATTATCATAGACTTCAACAGGTTCTTGAATTTTTGGTCCTTGGAATGGATCCTTTAGCGGAACTTC
Organism: Lithophane leautieri; assembly: GCA_949152455.1. Taxonomy (NCBI): domain Eukaryota; kingdom Metazoa; phylum Arthropoda; class Insecta; order Lepidoptera; family Noctuidae; genus Lithophane; species Lithophane leautieri. The sequence continues at coordinate 12,881,655 of OX424458.1, read as the reverse complement.
CCTGGTCCGCAGTGTAAACGTTTTTGGCGGCCGCGGTGGGACGGGTGGTCCTGAAATACATTTTTTATTTATGTTTTTATCGTTTGTGAAAACTGTTTCTAAATACATTATTTTACTAATAAGACATTATATCCAAGATCCCATTTCTATATAACATAATAGCCTGTATGTTCTAAAGTGGCAAGCAGAAGCCTATTAAAAACCCACATTTCGCTAGTTATGTTTTAGTGTCATATTATAGGGGGCGAGCCTATTGCAACAAACGGGGCGCAAGCGTAGATTTCTAGGTGCTCCTAAGAAAGCCCTAAAGGGAAAACCCAATGGCACTCAGCCCGACCTAGAAATCGAAACCAGGACAGTCGCGCTTGCGCTTCTTCTTGACCAAAGAAGCAGTCAATAAAACTTACAGAACCCTAAAGAAAGCTTACAACACTTGGAAAAGTAAAAGCTTTTTGAGTGGAGTTTAAAAATAAACTGTGGGGTAACTGCGTAATACAATGACAATACCACTCAATTTCCCAGTCTAACAACATTCATTGCGCCGATTACGACACAGGAAAACCAAGCTAATGAGAAATACCAACGTCATGTAGGTAATTAGTCCATTACACATAACGTTACATACCATCTTCCGATCCATTGTTGTTGGGAGCCACTGATAATTTGGTAAATGATTTCGTCACTTCCCAGTCTGCTAAAAGAAAAATAACATGTCATTACACCGTTATAGTCAAAGAGAAATTGCACTTTGTATTTCATCAAACCCTGGTTTCTGAAAGCCTGTTCATTTTTCATCAAACGGCATAATCATTTGCAGGGCAAGTCAAGGTGAATTAAGTTGAAGCGCGCATGGTACACAATCACCTGGCACTTCACCTTTCGCCTAATCTTGACCGATACGCCTTAATAACAGGTAGTAACCCCTGAGAGCATTGATCTGGCTTCCAGAAAATGGGTGTAAACATTAAAAATAAAATTCTTACGTAAATTTTGGTGACTAGCGTGGAGTGAGCCGTCATCTTCATCGCTCAGGTTGGAGTCGTTTTCGGAGAGTTCAGAGTTAATCCGAATATGGGGCTGGCTAGTGTACTGTTGACCATCATTGCGAGCACCCATCGCTATAGTTTTAGGCTCGAACGTGAAGTGCCTCTGTTCGTCCTGTACAAAAGAATTCATTTCAACTAGTGGTTATTAACTCCAAGTCAAGTCAAGCCATATTTTTATTACAATCCCGTGCAAAACTGTAGAAGAAAAGAGATATTATTATAATAATTATTATTAACTCATTTATTTCAGATAATTACAATCCATAAGTACACAATACATTAAATTATATAAAATTAAAATCAATATATTTACATATTTTGATATAAAACAACATTGCTCATCCCCCACAGCAAATAGTGTGATAATAATATTATTCTATGCGCTGACCAAAACCATTGGGTCATATTTGTGCAGACATAAAAATCATAAGCTATACAGTAGTTATTGAACATTAAAAAAAAAACACGTTGTCAATAACGTTCCTACAACTTGTAGCAATAATGGTAAAAATTTATAGCTCATGCGTGGGATGGCAGCACTGTTGTAATGACAACGTACTGTCGTTATTGTGCTCTGCTTAGTTTCAATTAAAAATTATAATTAAACGTTGCAAATGACAGATAGTGATAGTTGCTTGAGTGGGTCAGGGGATGGTTAAGATTCCTAATTGGACCCGACAAGTGGCGCGGTTCGGGCAGGACAACGTCTGTCACATCCACTAGTTTATGCATAGATATTATACATATTAATCTGAAATCATCTTCAGTCCGCGCGCTAGTTCATTAATATCGGGGGATGAGTTTCTCAGTGATTCTAATAAATTTTAAATACATAAGCACAGAAAAAGTCACAAATGAATAGGTACTTAATATTAAATTGAAAAAATATACTCGTAAATTAAGAGTTTCAACATTAGTAGAATTTTAATTTCAGGGAGTTTTTCTCAAATTGTTAAAGCAACCGTATGAAGCATCCATATCAGCTAGATGTAAACACTTCTTTGCACTACTTCAACGAAATACTAACAAGCGCCTCGAAAGGAGTTGTATCCTTGGTCGGAATATGCAATATATTCTATACTCTTCAACATTGGTAAAAACATTGTGGCGGTATCTACACATCGCCACATGCGAACTACGCATCAAAGACATGACGTCACATAAAAAATCCTGACGTCACATAAATCCTGTATCGCGCAATTAAAGTTTACCGTGCAATGGACATATATACAAGAACCCCGACATCAATTGTTGGGCAGTTGCCCGCCAGACAACACCCGTCTGGTCGGAGGATCCTCCCTTTTCTATGGTGGATAAGTGAACTTTACACCCTGTTCCTCATACCCCTAAAACATTTATTTTCTTTGCTCAAAGCTGCAGATTCCAGATATAAAGGAAATAAAATATCATTTTCTTGCTGGCTTTTCACCCAGTGTCTTCTTTACGTAATATGTATTCATGTTGGAATTGGAAATTCGAGCGGCCAGCGAGCACAGCATTGATACGGACGGAACCCTCAAGGCGCGAGTCCTACTCAGTTAAAACAGACATACGACAACACATGACATACGGTCCAGACTGGAAAATGGTTACATTAGAGATGGGATGGCGCAGAGACTGCGTCCAGCGGTCGGCGTGGCAACACGTCGTGTTCTGGTTCGCGACTGGTCAATCATCATTCCTCGTTGAGAGGTGAAACACGTGTCGATTTCTTACAAGGTTTTTTATGACTCTTGAAGAGTGGTTAAGCGGAATAGGTTACTAAATATATCTACGTCTATTGTATTCTCTTCTCTTTTATACAAAGTATCTACTGTGTGGGGTTTTATAACTTCTGCAGTTTCGGCTCAGCGATGATGAGTCAGTTAGGCACCGCCAACCGCTTACCTCTTACCTCTAAATATATGAGTATAGATGAATTAATGTTAACACCGTAAAATACCGTATTTAGATCTAATCCTCCTGACATCAAGAGGGAAGATGCATCTCTCAACTGATAAACGAGTAACAATTACACTGCAGCGCAAATAGCGCGCTGCCAGTCTGTACCTCGATCTATTTCCAGACTAATGTTCCTCGGATGTTTCGATGGGGGCCTCCGCTTCGTCAAGCATAAATAAACCATTTGAGATACTTACATCGAAGCGAACACTATATAGTGACTTACCTGAGCTCGAACGCCTGTGATGCACTCCGATATGGGAATGTACGGGCCGGTACCATCAACGCACTCGTAGTGATCGTTCATTGCAGCGATGGCGACCAAGTTATTTTGATACATATCTGTAAATCAATAAAACAATATGTCAAATACAAACTGGGCTGTATATATTACTAGCTGCGCCCCGAGGTTTCACCCGCTTAAGCCTCGATCCCGTGGGAATATCGGGATAAAAAGTATCTTATATCCTATTCCAGGTCACGGTATACCCCTGTGCTAAAGTTCATCCAAATCCGTTCAGCCGTTTTAGCGTGAAAGCGTACCAAACAAAGTCACTTTCGCATTAATAATATTAAGTTAGGATTAGAAAGGACCGCATGCCACTGCAAAATGTAGGTATAGCTGTAGGTAAATATGTATTTCTTAGCTTTACCATACGTCTATGTAACTAAGGTTCAGAGTCCAAATGCAGTAAGTACATCTGTGTTAACACACAAGCTATAACTCACGGCGCAGTTTGCGTCCGGCCTCAAATGCTTACTTGCATTATTTAATTAACAATAAATAAAAAATTGGTTTAGGAAATAAAAAAGTGGTTTACTCTCGCAAGAAATCAAGTCACCCTTACAAGCGCGGAGTCGATGTGAGCACAGCATTATGTTAACGAGTCATGAAAACTAGAGCTAAAAAAAACTATAGATAATAATCCTTGTTTCTCTATTTTCAGTTGTGTTTTTGCAGACGGGTTTTATTTTTACTCGGACTGCCAAGGAAGGGTTATGTTTTTAAATAATTTTATTTCAAGCTTTCAGTTTTTTTGGATTTGCTTAAGCAATATATAAATATTATATAACCTATATCACTAAAAATATCAATAAAACTTGAAATCCATCAAGCCGTTTAGGCTACAGGGCGTGCCAAAGAAATAGACATACATACTCTCGAAAAGCATTACCCTCCATCGAGGTCAGTCGAGTAAAAAGAAAATAAGCCATTGTCTTGCAGGGGGACAAAACGGGCTAAAAATTAAATAAAAATATAAGACAATAAGCAAGTTTAAAAAAAAAAGTATGCAGCTGAAAATAAAATTAAAAAACTGAAACCGTTCGCAAGTTTTAAAACATAAGACTAGGCTGCTGAAACCCCGTAATTTGATCTTGACGTTGGCACTAATTACATCACAGACATCGCTGATGGCCGATTATATATGAGTACCTTAAAAATCGATAGCAATTCAATCGCTTTTGCTATTTGCGCAGCATTAAAGTATTACATTGCAAATGAAACCATACATGATAAATGAAGCACAGCTAACCAGAGAAGAATTCGCCCGATTTTAGCCGTAAATAATATTTAACAAAGCTTAAATTGTGCAAAGGCGGACTCAACCATCATGTGTACTGAAATTGAGCATTCCACATTAAAGGCATAACGCAATAGCTATAAAAAACCACGATAATAGAATTTATACATTTTGCAGTAGAATTTTTGCTTAGACTAGTAAAAAAATTAACTTTTATTTTATTCATTAGGTTAGGTTTTAAGTTTAAGGTTGCGTCCTATTCAAAAGCGAACGTGGCGCGAGTATGCGATCGTCGCGTCCATGTCGCTTTTTGTTCGGTGAACCTGAACGCCTGGTCGCGCCGACACAGGCGCTTTCCGGATTTCCAAGCAAAAAGTGACGAATGAGACGATCGCGTATTTGCGCGACGATCTTTTTTAAATAGGACGCGGGGCAGGATTATAAAAATTAAATCGCTATCGAAAATCCTAAAAAGTCTTGAGAATTTCACAAAACATTTTACTAGGATTCTATGAACTTCAAACATGTGGCTGATGTATAGCCTAGGTTACTACACAAAAAACCAATAATATAGTTAATTTAGTATCTAAAACAAAACATAGTATGTATGTATATTATACGTAAGTACTTATATTGTTACATTTTTCCAAATTTGCCTGGCTTATAATTATTACCACACACAAAATAAGGCAGTGCACTTTATATAACAATTTACTTTGTACCTTGTTCAGTGATAGGTCCAGGATTAAGGCCTTCAAGTTCTATGGAATCTAGGACAAAATATTTAAAAATCACTACATATTATAAAACAAAGTCTTCCGCCGCGTCTTTCTGTCTGTTCGCGATAAACTCAAAAACTACTGCACCGATTTTCATGCTGTTTTCACCAATGGTTAGAGTGGTTCTCGAGAAAGGTTTTAGGATATAATAACCGTCATCCACGCGGGCGAAGCCGCGGGCATCAACTAACAATAATTAAAGCAGACGAGAAAATCTAATTAAACAAAGTGCAATATCCGCCTGTTACCGGAAAGGCCAGAAAAACTAATTAACTCCTTTATGGTACATACGAACGAGTAGCAAAACCCTGACATTATAAACACTATACTTACCATGTTTCTAAGTTTTAAATTTATTCTACCTCAGGACCAAGTTAGAATTGTAAAATGGTATCACAAACAGGTAAGGTGGCGACCATGCGCGGCGCGCATGGGGTGCCGACTGATACTAGCGTGGTTTACACGGGTAGGGATATAATCTAGTTACTCCCACGTGGAACTAAGTTCCGAATGATTTTTGATGCAACTTGATATTTGAACTCTATTTGTGGGCTTTTTCGCTTTAAAGTTTCGATTTACCTACAGCAACTTAATTTTGTGATTAACAAAAGGTAAGGTTTCAAGTAAGTTTTACAGCGTATCAGAGCCTCTTATTATGACTGTATTAAAAATACGGTTAAAATAATTTCAGAATCTTAATACAAACTCATACCATGCGTGACAAAGTTCAAATTGCATTGCAACCAACATTTTTATTTGGGGCCTTTTTTAGGGTTCCGTAATCAACAAGGAACCCTTACTAGTTTCGTTATGTCCGTCTGTCTGTCTGTCTGTCTGCCCGTCCGTCTGTCCGCGGCTTAGTTAGCTCAGAGACTGTTGGTACTAAAAGGCTGTAATTTGGTATGGATATACATATAAATCACGCCGACAAAGTGGTAAAAAAAATCGTAAAAAATATATCTTTTTAGGGTACCTCCCCTACACGTAAAGTGGGAATGGTTTTTTTCTCGTCAATCCCATGGTGTGGGGTATCGTTGGAAAGGTTGTTTAAAAATAATGTGAGTTTGAGAAAACCATTTTTGGAGGCTTTAAAGTGCTAATTTTTGTTAGAGTCAAGTGTGAAAAAATTCACGGCAGTAGTATATATAACGAAATTAAAAGGAAAAACTATCACCGCTACGTAGGCTCCACAAGTTACCGAGTAATAATCGACCAACTTAAATTTACAGTTGCAAAAACATGTTCTCTCATACATTCTGTATGGGAAAACATGTTTTTCAACTACAATGTTAAGTTTGTCGGATAAATTCATCCTACGGAACCCTTCATTGTGCGTGGTTCAACATGCACTTGGGCGATTTTATTACGGTAGGTCACTCAAAAATCAAGTTAAGAATATCTTAATTATGTATCTATGATACTGAATTCAATTATAATTATGTACTTCAACAAAATAATACTTTTAGTCCCTCATAGAAAAAACCACGCAAGAGCTAAATAAATTAAGGAAATTGAAAAAATAATAATAATAATAGCATACCTAGGACATTATGCCTTGTAGTTGTAGGAGGTGTATCTTCCGTAGCGCGCAAACCACAAACTCGGCAAATGGCGTCTACCCATTTTTCCATTTCCGCCTCGCATTCAGCCTCCAGGTGGTAGGTTCTGCGCTGGGTTTGGATAGTAAAGACGGAGCCACGGAGGTTCGGGTTCAGAGGAGCCTGGCCATGGCGCTCCATGTGGAGACCAGCATCCACCTACAAAAATATATTTGTTTGAAACACTTTTCTAAACAACTATACTCCATTTATTACAGCATTAAATAAAACTGAGCCAGGTCACAAACATTTTTTAATTTTTAAGTTTAATTTCAGATGATCTTGATTGCCTAATAGGGTTCAGTAAATCATTATATCGTGTTAAATCCCTGCTGGAAGGAAACAAGCAGTTTATTTTTACACATTTCCTTGCGAAAATGTATCTTTCGTATGTAATGTCACTTTTCGTTTCTATCTGTGTAGATCTCCTAAACTGCACAATGGATTTTTATGCAGTATTATACATTAACAGCCTCGTTGGAAGCGTCGGGAGCGCTACTGCTAAGCATGAGGTCCTGGGTTCGGTTCCCAGGTTGGGCAAAGTGTTATTGGGTTTTTTAATTGGGAAATTTAATGGGGAAATTGGGAATTTCTCAGCAGCAGCCCGGAGTCTAGATTTGTGCCCGATTGATGGCAATAGGCTGGCGCCCTATCACACGGGACGTATACATAACTACACCTGTCTTTGGGGACTTCCAATAGCGAAACACATAATAGGTACTTATATTACAAAGTATGTGTATTACAGTATTGTATGGCTAATAATAGGTTTCCCTGAGAAACTAGGATAAGAAATATTTAAATTAAAAAGATGCAATTTTTGGTATATTATTTATAGTAAATTTTTTAAAGAATAAAATTACACAATTTAAAAATTTACTAAAAAGTAAAAACAAGTTGATAAAATTGTCATTGCAGTCGGGGGACCGTTCTGTAGAACACTTTTTAATCTGAAAGGTCCCCCGACTGCAATGACAATTTTATGAACTTGTTTTTTACTTTTTAGTTCGTTTTTTAGCTGGGCAGTCGTGTGTTTTAATTATTTATTTTTATTTTATACATTTTAGTAACAAGTTTTATTTTTTTGGAAGGTTAGTGACACGTTTGTTTACCGCTATGCAATAGTCGACGTTGTGTTAATTATAACATTTTTTTTATTACTTGCCTAAGTATATCTACTGTGTGATGATGAAAGAATTCTAATAATAACTCCATCATCTACCAAACCATTCACTCATTTAGACATTTGCAGTGTTACTAAAGTCTGATTAAATTGTTTGCAGCCAAAGATGAAATGTTTTTTTAAGCATGTACAAAGTACAATTTATGCTAATAAATTATATAGTTTTGGAATGTGCTCATCAAGGCCTTCAATTGAATACCCATATTGTAAATAATTGTTTTTTTTTTCACATTTGAAGATGGAACGATAATGCCGCCAAATTGATTTTACAAAAAAAAAAAAACATTCGGATGATATAAGGATTCTAACGATACCCCATACATCCAAATCCGTTCAGGCATTTTACAGTTATGGTGGAATAAAGAAACTCACATACATACGTACAAACATACATACATGAACACTGAAAATATTACACTATTTTTTGGGAAGTCATGTAAAAAAAAAAAATTGAATTTAAAGAAATTTGTTGCATGTGATTTGCCATCGTTTATGGTTTTTATTATTTTCTTTTTTTAATGAAGGTTTATTACTGAATTGAGGTAAATTTCACGTGAACGAAGTCGCGGGCAGAAACTAGTATAATAAATGGAGAACAGTTTACTCAATCATACAATAATAAAAGTAAATTTTTCCTCATTTGATTATGATAAACTGATTAGGTACCAAAGTTATCTTAGAATTACTTGAATGATAAACACTAACAAAATACTCTATAGATAGTGCCACCCACGAAGACGCGCCCCACTCTGCGAATAATGTACTGTAAGCTGTACAGGGCGGAGAGGAGTGAGGCAGGTCTTCGGGGATAGCACTATCAGTTCTTGTAATTTATATGATGAATAGTGTTTGTAATGTTATGTGTTAGTTATAAAACATGGTGATACTTTGTTAAATCAATATTTTTAATTACTTTTTAACAATTTTAAAGAAGCCATGACTTTTACTATTTACTATACATTGTAACAGCGAATCAATTTTCACGCCTCCCCCTTAAGACCAAGGTCTAATTTTTTTTTAATATTGGGACATTTCATTCCCTAAAAAGGTGGCATAGAGAAGAATAATTAAAATTCTAAAAAAAGAAATAATATAAGTAAATCCTTGGGTTAAGGGTAGTTTTAAAGAAGTCAATATGATTTTACAGGTTATTTCTAAAAGTTTCAAACATATTTCAGTTTATATGGACCAGCCATTTAGCCAATTAAGTATAACAAGGTTGATAACATACTAATTCAAGTTGCTGCAAGTAGCAAAATAGCATTCATAAGTGCAATAATGTAAGAACTTCCAAGTTGATCTCACTTTCTTGAGTAGGTACGGATAGTAATTTATATTTCTATGTAATTTATAGTGCTTAATACCTATGGGAATAATTTCCTGGACACCTACACAAACAAAACCGGCCAAGTGCGTGTCGGACCAAGCAGTGTAGGGTTCCGTACTCGGGATGAATATTTACGCATGCACAATATTGATTTTTCTACAGCAAAATTAAGAATGTTTTTCATAGTATTACTTCTGCGGTTTCTAATTGAAACTATCCCATATCTCAAAGCTACATTTCGTTGGAAATGTTCCATTTTTAGTTATCCCTATGTATTTTTCAGAAAGTCTATTATAAAAAAGAGAAATAAACTAAGCACACCCGTGTGCTTATGACCACATGATATACTGAAAACTAACGACTGGAGCCATGTAAGTATACTTACACGATTCAGCGTCACCGACTGACCCGAACACAATTATATTAACACTAGAACTAAGGACTAACTACGTGTCACTCGCTTCTAAAGTTATACCAAGCCCAACAAGTGAGTTAAGCGCCTTTCATAACTCATTTGTTGGGCTAGTAGGTATAACTTTTTATAACAATCTTGCCACTTCTTTGCTAGATTTGCCTTTTAATGCGCTTAAAGATAAAGTAAAATCTAACCTTTGTTCAAACAGTACTACTTAACCGATAAGAATAGTTGGTCGCTATGATTACCTCAACAAAAATTTTATGTTCTTAAATCTCAGTGGGCAGAGTACCTTCATGGATGATCAGATCATTTGAGGTCTATGTAGTCAACACCATTATATAGCGTTAGTCGATATACTTAGTGATGAGTCTCTGAGTAAAAGGCTGTGTGATTAAGGACGAACGAACATACGGATAGGACGAAATTATAAGATTTCCGTTTTGCCATTTGGCTACGAAACCATAAACTAATATTAAGGATAAGTATTGTTCTTTATGAGTCAATAAGAACAGGTAAAATATTATTCAAAATACGGGAACCTAAACATAAATTGATGATACACAAACAATTTATTATTAGAATTTTCTAACATTTTTGCAATTATCATCTTTGTTATTGTTAGGAAGTAAGGTGCGTATAATTCATTAATGTGGAACACTATATTTTATAAATACTTACTTAAGTAGGTACTTGTTTTTTTAAATATATGTAGTTTTGTCACACGTATGCACTGAGTTTTATTATTTTATAACATTTTTGATTAACACATTGATTTATGTTATTTTATTGCAATTTAAAGATATAATTATATTTGTGAGATGAAATTATTTACCAGCGATATTTAGCCAGTCAATACTTAATAAGAAAAAACATGTAATGACTCTTGACATTGTTATGGCTATGCCAACACTCTTGATAATGATATGTGCCTATTTTGCCATACTATTGCACTGCAGCATGAACCTACTGACTTGCATTATTTTACAAGATATCAGCATATTCATAATAAAACATTCCATTTGACAAAACAACATTTGTGGTGGAATATGAAATCACATAAAAGTAAATGATGTACCTATAACATTGAATCTTTGCTTTTATCCAAATACAGTGGTGGACAGCTAATTAGGGACACTCATATCAAATATTATGTAAGATGTTTTTTATCTAGTCATGGGGTTTCATTTGTATGCTAATGTTTTTGAAGTAGTAAGTATAGACAGGTTTTTTTTTTTGTCATTCTGTCTGTTTGTGAATGTCTAATGCAAGGAAACTTTAAACATCCAACTGTGCATTTGACTGCGGGGTTGTTGTCCATCAGTAAAATAGCAATTACGGGCATACTAATAAAGTTTTGTTTGAATTTAATTTAATTACAGTTTTGGTTGGTTAATATGTATTCTCTATTATTATTAAAACAAACCTTCTAATACATAAAGAAAAGGATAATAAACTTATTAATGGAAGAACGGTATTACTTTTGGTGTCCACTTTATCCCTAACAGATTATGTTGTTTGCATTCAATGTCTCAATTCGTTGGTATGTATTCTCAAGTTTCCCTAAACAGCTAGAATTTCTGTATTTTAAATACAAGCAGCCATTTGCCCAATTTACCATATTCTACTTGCATTTTTAAGATATTAGTCTACTAATCTCATAATATATCAGTATTATCATAAGAATCAAATTCCCATGAATATAGATCATTTGAGACCTAGAACTAAAAATCTTATATACTTAACTACAACTGTATGTATGAGTTAGTTCCACAATCTGGGGTTTGTTTATAAACGTTGCTTAAAGTTATCGTCACTAAACTTTAAGCAACGTTTATAAACAAACCCCTTAATGTTTTGTATACAAAACACAATCATGTTCAGTGTCTATCTATCCCTCTGTTAGACAGATAAAGTTACCTGAGTTGGACCCCACAGGTCTGCGAGTATTCAACAACAACAATTTGAAAATGAACACTGATAATCTGCTGGCCTAAATTAGGCCTAGTTTGAAAGTGACTTTAATAAGGAGAAGGATTGGCTTGAAATAAATTACTTTGTTGAAATTAAAGGTAGAGGTCCGAAAGCGAGTGCAGATGGCCGCCCAACCGCAATGACACACTACAGCAGTACTTCTGGTTTCTATGAAAACGCTTCCGTAGATGGCGATAGTGCCGCTGTTGCTGCAGTCGAGCGACTGCAGACGGCATACCAATAGTGCTGTCAGTGGCTGTTATTATCAGAGCGACAAACGACGACGACTTGTTTGTCAAGCAAATAAATATGATCGTGATAAAACTTAAGTAGTGCCGGTGCCGACGTAATGTGACGTCGCGCTCAAAATCAAAACCACAGCGGCACTGTCGCATTCTGAATCAATATAATGAATAGGTATTTAAAACAATTTCTGGATATTTTTTTTATGTGTTGTATTTTTTGGTCAGCATTGTAAGATATAAACATTAAGATTTTTAGTTTTGAGTCATCCTGGCAAAAGGATTAGTCAACTAGACTGCGTTACTGAGTGCTAGTTTTAAGAATCGCAATATGGCATCTCCTCTCATGCACCAGGATTTAAACGAAGCCAATGATAGAGCTGTCCAGATGGCTAGTACTGATTTGAGTCAAATCCACACTCTCATTGACATTTTCATGTGTTTTAGTTCATTGTGAGAAACTACATCAAAATGAGACATTTTATTACTAAGAGAGAACGGTAAAACTGGATATGGCTTGTAATTTTTATAGTAAGTAGTAATTAAAAAGTACGGTTTGGGTATTGGTAAGTGAAATTATTCTTATTTGTTCAAAACTATGCCGTAAATCAAGCTATTCATGACATTCGACTAAGTACGGAATAACTTTTTACACATTTAACTGGGTTTATATCAAGGGAATGGGCTGCATCCCTTGCCATCTGGTTACAACAATACACTGCAAAGCAATCCACTGGGAGTGGTGTGTGGAAACAACAAATTATAGTACATATTTGTCATGCCAGGCCCACTTGGTATGAAATGTTTAGCAAGGGATTTATTTATTCATAATTAATCTACCATAGAAGATTAGCAAGTTCAAGGGATACTTAATTTAATGTAGCTACAAAATGTATTATTATTATTTATTGCTTTCTACTGTTAAAGATTGTAGTATACTTAAACATTCTTATAAATATATAGATTGAACATTCACTTTTATGCACTTACTTGCTCACAGAGGTCCAGATCTATAGTGCCCTTGAGACGACGGCAGTTGCGATCAGCATAATAATCTAAAAAATATTGGCCCGGGAGCTCGCCCGACTGCCGCAAGGCAAACCAGCGCCTGCGCCATCTCTGTAGTAAAAAAAGGAAACACTACACAAATTCGTCAAGTACTTGTAACTAATAGCTATCAAAGCTGCTTATGAACGGATTTTTTTTAGAGCCAATTCTGTTTTAAACCCGATATTCACTTACTCTGTCAACAAAGGTAAAATGCCAAGCTAAAGTTGAGCTCACCGTTCGCCAAATACGCCTGTTTGGTGGAGACTTTGTTAACCACCCTTCGAAAACAATATTCCTTGACATTGTTTTTAATATTTTATACCTTTACTATCAAATTAATGAGTCACATATTAGTAGTGTTTTGCGATTGTGAAGAACATTCACAAACGTTGAACGTTCAGTTCACCTCGCCACTAATATTTTTCTATTTTTTTCGTGATACAGTAAGTAAGTGTTGCAAGCGCTATAAATACCACAGATTGTATTTATCATAAAATCGCCTAAAATGACACTTCAACAATGGTCATAGGCGGTCATAATAAGGTAAGGCAATGATATCAGATAGAATTAATTATGAAAAGATAATAAAAATCACTATAAATAGGGTGTATGTCTGTTCCATGCATAATCAAGTGTTTTTATTTTTAGCCGACCGCAAGGAAGTTTATTCTATGTTTGTTTAATGAGGAAAGCAACTGTCACAAAAAACTAAAACCCAACTACACATTGTAATCTGTTTGATTTAAGCCGTTACAGGTGTGACTCCGGATTTTTAATTTGTATGTCTGTCATGTCTTGTATATGTATACCTTTTTAGTTGACTTTTTTTGTCGTAGTTGGGTTTTAGTTTTTAACTTTTAATTTTATTATTCTGGGGTTACATTATAAAAATGTGCTAAATAGCGGGAATGCGCTAAGGAAGCCTGCGAAATTCAAATTTTCTACCTTTTTTTGCAATTTGCAGGTCAGTATCAGGTTGTATGTTGATCTAAATATGATTTGCGGCCGTAACAAATATGGATTTACAAAATTATAGTTATTAGAATCAGCAATACAACTCTCTAAGTTCATGTAAGTGCATTGAATGACTATTTCGTGAAATCATGATATTTGGCTCTTGCTAGAATGAACGAAATGTCTAATAATCGATTTTAAAGTAGAATCCAAGCTATGATCACGCCATCTACATTTAGCTTTGTCTGACCTTCCCCATTGTATGTGTTGTGACGGCGAGCTGCCCGTTGCTCGCCGTCCGCAAGCCCGCGCTTATGGTGGCCGGGAATCCGCCTGGGATTCCCGACGCCCAGGGCGTCTCCAACGGCGGCGGTTAGGGACGTGAGGGCGCAAACTTTGCCTTTCCCTCACGCGTTCCGCCTCCTCCTTCGCGAGCATTACTGCTTCGCAGAAGGAGGTGACGGCTTCCCATGCCCTCTCGCTCCGTACCATGGCCTGGACCAGGGCCGGACGCGAGAGGTCATTGCCGCCAATCGCTTCCGCGAGGACACGGCGGTGCTCCGCCCAAGCAGGGCATACCTCCACCGTATGCTCCACCGTGTTCTCCGGGCGATCCGCACAGTGGTGACACCCGGGCGTTTCCTCCCGCCTAATCCTACACAGGAACCTCCCGAAGCTGCCATGTCCGGTGAGGACCTGTGTCAGGCGGAAGGTGAGGACGCCGTGGCGCCTCTCTAGCCACTCCTCAAAGAGGAGACTTATCGCCGCTATTGTGGCGTGCCCAGCACTGGGTTGCGACAATCGCACTCTCCATGCCGCCATGAGATCTTGCCGGAGCTCTGTCCGCTGTGCCGCGATTTCTCGCGGCAGCGGAGTTACACCCCGGCGCTTCAACTCCTCGCGCCACTCCCAGATGTGCGCGAGGACCTTCGCCTACAGATCCCATGGCGGTAATCCGGCAAGGAGGCTCGCCGCCTCACGGGAGACCGTGCAGTATCCCCGGGCCAGCCGAATGGCCATGACCCTTTGGGACGCGTTCAACCGGCGGGCTGGCCGCAGCCTAAGGGAACGCGCCCACACCGGTGCCCCGTAAAGGGCCATGGACCGCACGACCCCCGCGTAGCGCCTCCGGCAGGAGGCGTTTGGACCCCCTAGATTGGGCAGTAGCTTATTTAGCGGAAAAGTGTGTCTCCTACAGGGGACGCGACGGCGGGTCCGGCACGATATGTCGTGCGGTGTTCCACAGGGCTCGGTCGTGGGCCAGCTCCTGTGGAACATCGGTTACGACTGGGTGCTGAGGGGTTCCAACCGGCAGTGGATCTGACGTGTTACGCGGTCGACACGCTGGTCACGGCCCGGGGGAGCTCGTACAGGGAGGCAGCGTTGCTAGCGACGGCAGTTGCCTCACAGGTGGTGGGTCGCATACGACGCCTGGGCCTTGAGGTGGCTCTCAACAAGTCGGAGACCGTAGTCTTTCATGGCCCTCGGCGGGCACCGTCGGCGGTATCACATATCGTGGTCGGGGTGGGCTTCTGACCTGACGGCCGGCAGCATCGCAATACTGCGAAAATCGCACGATCTCGTACGAGGTGACTTGTACACTGGCTGGATTTCCTCCCTGGGACCTAGAGGCGAGAGCCCTCGTTTCACTGTACCGGTGGCGGGAGGCGGCGCGAACACGCGGCGGTGGACCGATGGAGCGAGAGATCGAGGTTTGTCGGTCACAGCTGCACGAGGTCCTGGTGACGAAATGGCGGGACAGGCTTCTGCGCCCTACCGCTGGCCTCCCTACCGTCGACGCGATCCGACCATTGCGCGACGAATGGCTCGGGAGGAGGCACGGCTCCCTGTCGTTTCGGGCGACCCAGGTGCTCTCGGGGTATGGCTGCTTCGGGAAGTACCTGTGTCGCATAAACAGGGAGCTGGACGCTCGGTGCCATCATTGCATCGACTGTCGGGAGGACACAGCTCAGCATACGCTGGCAGAGTGTGCCGCATGGGAGGAACCGCGCCGTGCCCTCGTATAGTCTGAACCAATCTGTCGCTGCCGGCCGTCGCTAGTTCGATGGTCGGGAGCGCCGAGTCGTGGGTTGCAGTGATCTCCTTCTGCGAAACCGTCATCTCGCAGAAGGTGGCTGCGGAAAGGGAGAGAGAGATCGAGACGCCCATAATGCCTCTGACGTCCACATAAGCACCATGAAATTTATTGACCTTACGTGCCGGACGACCAAAGTAAAAACAAACTAGGCAAGTGTCAAAGATCGTTTTGGAGCTACCAGCGGTTTATATTCAATTACTGCGGGTGCTAGGAAATAATTGGATGTGGGCCGAACTCGTGCTTTTGGGACCACGCATTTCCTGAACAGTCCCCAGCCGGGGATCGTAGAAGGCGCACGAGGTCCCATCGATTTTGCAAAAAATCCCATCGATTTTGCAATTGAACAAGACTCACTCTCTCTCAAGTCTTTTTCTGGATAAACATATTGACATGTGTATCCTATGACTGTTGGAGGGTCCGACGGAATCTATACAAAATCCCCCAAAATGAAATATCATCGCTAGTTTGTAGCGTTTCCAATAAAAAAAGCATCTGTCATTATTTTAAACATCAAATTAAGTCAAATCCTGAATCAAATTTCACAGACTACATTTTTGTAGGATCTCACAATCAAAAACCACAAAACAAATTTGAAGTTGTAAATATTTCTAAATTCCAAATTCTATCAGTGTCTGAACATGGAAAAAGTACGTCATCCACTTAATCCTCCAAGTAACGTCCCGAAATTCGATGATTACGATCCATCCAAGTAATTAAAAGCTTATAGCAGTAATCTTTAAGATGTAGAAGTTGATGACAACTATTTATAAATATGGATGAAAAACACATGTTGCGCCGACCCTAAATAAATTGGGATAAGGGCAGGAGAATGATGATAAGATGTTGAAGTTGATGAAAGTACACGTACAAGTACAGTTACACCGGCTATCCTAGCTTTGGAAAACTAGCCTTGAGTCACCCGGGCTAGACCTCTTGAGCTTGATACACTAAGTAGGTAGCTGCAGGGTAGTTTACGCTGATTTCAAGTAGGTTAACTACCTGGCAGCTGGAGCTAATTGCGTAATACACTATCAATCACAATTTGAATCGGTTTGAAACAAATTGCTAATACATTGCTTCAAAAGTTCGAAAAACATATCTACTCGACCGCAATGAATCTGTCAAAATGAAACATATTAGTCATATTCGATTACGATAATAAGTTACACAATTAGTTATCAGACCAACATTGACGAATGAAAATTATTTGCTTACAGTTACACTATTACCCATGTGGTCCAATCGTTGGCTACTGATGAAGCTTTCAACCCTGGCTGCCCACCCCGCATGACGCAGAAAAGCATTGCCAAATGTCTGGCACCACTCACCAGAGAACTGACTGAAGTACCAGCAAGGTTTATAACTCATATTTATAATTGATTTTATAAAATTTTAATGTACCCAGTTATGAATTTAAAATCGTGGAAATCACTCCGCCCAAGCAAGCGGCACAACTGTTTACTTGGGCGGAGCAATAGAGCGGATAGAGAACAGGAATCTCCATAGAATACATACTTTTTTTTTTTTTTTTTTTTTTACCATTTCTTTATTTATTCATTTATATATACTTTATTGTACACAAGAAAATACATAGCGAAAATAAATATATTTATCACTACAAGACATACAATGGGCGGCCTTATCGCTTTCTGCGATCTCTTCCAAGCAACCTTAGAATGGACAGTGATTGCGTGGACATAAAAAATGGGGTTGTCCTTGGTGCAAAATAATAAGTAGGCATTTATGTACACACATAATAAACAGACAAGGTGAAAAGAACAGAAAAAACGTACAAAGGTGATGCTTATTTCTAAAGAAATCTCTTCCAGCATACCTGCGATAGAACAGTAAATAATTATGAGTTGTAGACACTTGTAAACTGCAACGACATATCACTAAACATTTTTAGTAAGATGACGTATTATACAAGAATATTCGACATCTACCGTGATTTCGTGGTATCCCTAGGGATTTCGTGAAATCCCTGGTTTCGTCATTTCCCTGCGACATTATACATCTTTTTGGGGTACATGACCGGCTTTTTGCCAGAATTTTAGCGTGAATTTAATTTTACGCTGTGTTTTATATGTAGGCCAACAATAAAGGAACTGCCTGATACAGTCATAGACCATATGGTGCAACGAGACAAGGCTTTCTGGGTAGATAAACCAGGCCTCAATGACTACACTATTCACGATTCCTATCATCACTACGGGATGTGCACAGAGGTTATAAAACCTGGTAAGTTAAACTTTATTTACCTAAGGGATGTGAAAAGACCTAACACCAAGCCCAGAGTTACGTACCTACAGGGTTTTCTCGTCATTGCAGTACTTACCGACTTATAATAATTTTTTGTATGTATGGAGGCCGACTGGTTAAGGTGATCTCTCTTGTCATATTAACACGTAGGAAAGCAGTCTTACGTGCGTTATAATATAATGTACGCTTCTATATTATAAATTCGAAAGTAATTAACTGTCTGTCTGTGTGTTACCTTTTCACGTCTAAACCACTGAACGGACGTCGATAAAATTAGGTAAGGTGTAGGTAGATGACATCCTGGGGAAGGACATAGGCTACTTTTTGTTTAAAAAATAGACCTATAAGGGTGATATAGGGGATGAAAGTTTCTATAGGAACAATGAGAGATAGAGACGTGAGACGATATCCGACATCCACGTGGGCGAAGCCGCGGGAAAAAGCCAGTAATATTATAATTGCGAAAGTGAGTTTGTTCGTTTCACGCTAAAATGGCTGAACAGATTTGGATGAGATTTCGCACATGGGTAGACCATGATCTAGAAAAGGACATAAGCTACTTTTCGTCTTACATCGCAGACGAGTTCGCGGGCAACAGCTAGTACCAAATAAAAGTAATTTCCTGGAAATAATTTCTGCTGCTTCTCAGTATTAAACTAGCACTTTGCCCGCGACTTCATCCGTGTGGATTTAGTACTTTTCTCTAAAAACTTCAACAGCCCCTTTGAAAGATAGTTTTCGAGAATTAATATTTATTTACGATCTTTACCCCTTAAACTTTATTGCCCTTTTACACCCCGTTAGGAGCAGAAAAATACGAAACACGAAAACCCGAAACACGTACTTTTTTTTTAATAGTATTAGTACCGTACCGTGTTTTGAAGTAATCCGACAGCGCGTTAAAAATTTTGTTTACTTAGTTTGACACCCCGTTATTCCTCTATGGTGAAAGAATTTCCGAAAACCCTTTATTTCAGCCCAATCCGTTCAGTGGTTTGAGCTGTGCGTTGATAGATCAGTCAATTAATCAGTCGCCCTGGCCTTTTTAGGGTTCCGTAGTCAACAAGGAACCCTTATAGTTTCGCCATGTCCGTCTGACTTTCCGTCTGTCCGTCTGTCCGCGGCTTAGCTCAAAGACCGTTGGTACTAGAAAGCTGTAATTTGGTATGGATATGCATATAAACCACGCCGACAAAGTATGAATGAATGAATGAAATGCACCGACCCCAGCGTGGCTTAACCAGACTCGATAAATCGAATGAACCCCAGGATTTGCACTAGCCCCTGAAGCCTCATGGTTCATGGGGTTTCAGCAGCCATTGCATATCCTGGAGTAGACCGGGGGGCGCGGGTAATGGTAGGGAAGAGTGTGCCCTTTGGGATAAGGAAGGATTTGCGAGCCTACCGGATATGCATCCTTGAGTAAGCAATGGACTAGTGGAGAGACGGGTAATAGTTATCTAAGGAGGGGTATCTTTTTACGACGTCGCCGCCAGTTGGCTCCGTTCGATCTTCACCGTTGAATCCATTGGCGGAGATACGCTTCGTTCTCGGCTCTTTTCTAACTCCTTGCTGTGCTATGCTACAATTTGCTGTTTTCTGTGTCTTCATCCGAGGACTCGCTGCTGTCCGTTTCAGGTTTCTTGTATATCTCGCTGGCTGCTTTCTTGATCTTGTTTCGGTCTCCAGCCACGTCCATCCAGAAGCCGATTTCCTTGTCGAAACGCGCCATGTCCTGTTTTAGTTGTCGTTCCAAGTGTAAATCGGTCGGCCTACTTTTTTGGATTTGGCCTTGTACTGTAATCCGTCTATGAACATGTGCGAGATAGCACATCCTGTGATTCTTGATGCGTTTGGTTACCGTCTTTCCGTCTAAGATTTCATGCATTTTCTTTGATCTTGGTTTGTTCCTAGCGTGACTAATCAAGTCCCTCATGATAACTCTCTCATATTTTCTCAGTCTAGACCTGTTAGCTTTGGTGATTGTCGATACCTTCAAACCGTGTATCAAACACGGTACAATCACCATTCTATACATGAGCCTGGCTAGTTGCCAGTCCATCTTTGAGTTTTCTATGAATGGTAATAGTGACTTTGCGTTTCTAGTGGCCTGCTCACATCGTTTTCTGATTGTGCTTCTTCTGTCTAATATAGATGTAATGTATGTGCCTAGGTATTTAATTTCATCGACTGTAGGTAGTTTTAATCCATTCATTGACACGTGGGACATTTTCCGTGTAGCTAAGGGATCTCTAATCAGTATTTTTGTTTTTGTTTCATTAATTTGTAGGCCGACACTAGCTAGTAGGGGTTTAATGTGGTATACAATTCCTTCTAGCCCTTCCAGGTCATCTGTAATGAAGATGAGATCATCCGCGAATGATAGCACCAGGGGGCGTGAGATTCCACAATCTTGGTCTAGTTTGATTAGTTGGGTTTCTTCTTCGAGGGTTCTGAGGACCTCATCTATTACCAGTGTAAGAAGTCGAGGGGATAACGGGCAACCTTGTTTGACCCCCTTTCCTTTGATGATCCGCCTACTTTGCTGGCTACACCATTTAATGTGTGTTCTTTCATTCATGCATACCTTGATTATCCTGTTGGTTAATGTTATGTTCGTCCGTTGTATTAAAATGTCGCGTAATGCTTGAAGGTCTACATTGTCGAAGGCTTTTTCTATGTCCAAAGCGAGTACACCCCCCCTGCCAGCTAAATGGTTGGGTTTGGAAATGTGAAAAAATTTGCGGCAGTAGTATATATAACGAAATTAAAAGGAAAACTATCACCGCTACGAAGGCTCCACCAGTTACCGAGTAATAATCGTCCAACTTTAATTTGCAGTTGCAAAAACATGTTCTCCCATACATTTTGTATGGGAGAACAAGTTTTTCAACTACAATGTTAAGTTTGTTGGATAAATTCATCCCAACTACGGAACCCTTCATTGTGCGTGGTTTGACATGCACTTGGCCGGTTTTTTTAAATAAGTATAGATTACCTATACGGATTGCGTAGATTTCGGTCTTTTTACATCTTACTTGGTAATGATTATGATGTTGTCCTCTTTGACGAATGAGACCAAACTTGGGTTGATCCTTCCGAGGAAGGATCTACACCTACCTTTTTGGTCTAGTCTTGTGTCTGTGCTGTAGTTGGCCATAGTGTTATTGATTATTTCTATCAGGAAATTCTCAGTAGCCGTCTGGAGTTTTGATTTGTGCCCGGGAATCCGGTTGATGGCAATAGGCTCGCCCTTATTACTGGTTTAAATCAGGAGCCAAATCGTGTAAAAAGCAATGAAGAGGACGCTATAATTGCACGTGTTTACCATGATTATAAGGTTTTTTTAATATTTCTATGGTGTTAACAGTTCATCAGGATCCATTTCCTCGTTCGTATCAGTACGACCTGGACTGTGTCCGGTACAGACGAACTCATGCCTGTGACGGTCTAATGCAAAAAGAAGGAGAACAGAAGGTGAGGGCATAACTCTTTTGACCACTTAAGCGTAAGGCGGGTTTTAGAGTCACGCTGAGCGGCGGCGCTGACAGCCCATTATGTATGATTATTGTACTCGTCACAGCGCTGTCGGCTGTCAGCGCTGAGCAGGATGATCATATATAATCATACATATTGGGCCGTCAGCGCCGACGCTCAGCGTGACTCTAAAACACGCCTAAGGTAACGCTAGGGCTAGTACTGAGTAGGTTTATTTAAGAATTTCCCGCCCTCGTATGTTTATTGTATGGAGAAATTTTTACTCTTTCGTTTCGAAATGAGCTAAAGTTATGATAATAATATTGCATAATTATGTACTAGATTTTTTCCTACTTTAAATATAAGAAGCTTGCGAGCGGAGCTGATAGACTAAAGGCTCCTAAGACCGATAGCGTCAAGATGGAGGGATTCCTTGGATTCCAAATCAGCCTACATAAAAGTTTAGTACTTAATATAAATCTACTATTTGCTACCTTTGCAATAAATTTAGCTACCTTAATGCATATTATTCCTCAGCTATTTAACAAAATACTTGGTACTTCCACTTTGACGTCAAGGTGAAGGGACCAAATAGATAAGCTCCTCCGACCAGCGTATCCATTTGGTGCAAAAGTAGCAAATAGTAGATTTATAGTATTAAACTTTTATGTTTGCTGATTTGGAATCCAAGGCTTGGTCCCTCCATCTAGATGCTAACCTAAGACCTACTGTATGAGCCTTTCGAGTTTCGAGTTCACAAAAAATAAAATCGATTCATGGCATTGCTGCATTGTGTGTAGGATAGGTAGGACGCCTAAACACAATGCCAGCGTGGGTTTTTTATTTTGACAATAGAAAAGAGGACGTATAGTAAGTACGTCAGCCACTATTGTAGTGATTTTAAGTGTCTTATGACTCATAGTATTACCATATATCTACGTACCTACCTAGGTATATTTATTACCTACAAAAGGTTACTCTTAGCTAACATACGCCGCTTACTTATATTAGGAGAGCCCAAGCGGGGATTTCGGGATTTACTCGAGCGCGGCAGAATAACATAAGGGGGCAACCTTGCACCTTGTGAAGTATTCCCACCATACCTGAGCCCCGTATATAGGTCATGTGCATGCAGTCGCTGAGAATTATGTATTTCCCAGTTCGTGCAACTCTGCCCTTCTTACTCTTTCTCTATCTCTGACTCACCCACCGTCCCCAAAGTAAGTTCCGCCGCCATGATGCCAAAAAAATTATAAAATTTACGTTGGAGACATATAAAAAATGCAAGAGGGATTTGGAATTTCGTCCAAGTAAATTGGTTCGCACAAAATCTCGCGGCACATTTAATGATGTAGAAGTTACAGATCAAACATCAATGCAAGACGGTTATCAGGCGCAGTGATAAAACAATAAAAAAAAAAACAGACCATCAAATTAAGGAGATTCCTCCACATAATTGTCAGATTATGGGTCAGTACGACAAGGTCATCAAGATGAAGAGTCTGTATAATAATCTGACGTGCTCGAGTAAATCAAGGTCACGATTTATTTTTGCATTTAAAAAAATCGGTCTTGACTTTTGGTCGCGTCCAAATCGTCAGTCTTCTGAATAAGAGCTACTGAAGGTTTCACGCGCTCGAATATTTTTTTTTCCCTATTTTCTACCCCTTCGTATGGCCACCCCCACCATACAAATCGGCAGATTAATATTTTTCCTCTGTCACAAAGAAGTGGGGCGCATACACTAGAAGCGCTCGAGTAAATCTCTGTAACAGTTCCTTTTAAAATTTTTGAAAATCTGTACACGCTCCCTCCGCCAGTAAAAGGGTATAACTTCACATAAACTTTTCTTCTTATTACCCGAGTACGGCGAAGAAAAAAGGAGGGTTATGATTTTGACCGGTATGTATGTAAGTATGTATGTATGTATGTAAGTATGTTCATCTGTTCCCTTCTATCTTCTAAACCACTCATCACAATTTGACAAATGAGGTATCGTTAGAAGCATCTTGATCGTCCGCTGGTTATAGGCCATGTGGCGTCACATTAAATTAAAAATGGCGCCCTGAAGAGGACAGTCAGGAACTTAAAAAAAATATCACACGGAGTCACACGTAATCTGTTCTATTTATGCCCTAACACGTGTGACTCCGGATTTTTAATTTGTCTGTCTGTGGTGTCTTGTTCATACCTTTTTAGTCGTAGTTGGGTTATAGTTTTTATTACTTAATTTTTTTTAAATTCTTTTTTAGCATCTAACCTTCACAATCCAATAGGTCCCCACGACACTCGAGTAAATCCCTATTTACCCTCTTGAGCTCCCCTACTTATTACTCATGAATAATTTTTCATTTGTAAATACAGAAACCTCTTAGCGTGCATTGTCGCGACTGTCAAGACCTTGGGACACCAGCCCTGACTCCGTTTCAACTGGCCTGGGTCAAAGATCCGGGACAAAAGAGGTGGAGGTATTATCCTGACTTAACTGCCACATTGACGCGCGAAGAAATACGAGCCTCGATGGATGAGTAAGTTCATTAAATATGATTACCTACACATATAGAGGAGGTACAGTCAGCAAGAAAATGCCCATTTTTTAGCAGACTGGTTTTTTTTTTTCAAAATCTGTGAGTGTAGATCATTTCTCAAAAACATTACGTCAGTCTCCCAAGCCCTTTTTTGTGTAACTTTGTAGTTACGTTGTCGGTTAAGGAAGGAACCTTTACCATTACCGCCCCGTCGCAAAAATCCATCCTGTATATATATGTCGTAGATGGAATGTCAAATGCGGTTTTTTACAAAACCGCTAGTTGTTTTACAAAAAAGGTCCGATAAGTACAAGAGCTGAAAACGTTCAGCTGAACTGCAATTGCGCTAGGTACGTTTAAAAAAACCGTACGGCTATTGAAACTTATATCAAAATTTAAATTAAGGCTTTAGGGCAGAAACCCATAGTTCGACGCCCATTCTCCTTTGCCAAGGTAGGTAGGAATTTTATTGGGCTACCTGACAACACCAACTTTATTTTGTTTCAGTGTTGGACGACCGTTTCAAAACGAAGCATGCAATTGGTACTACCAGAACTACCCTGCTGTTAAATACCATTGCATAGTTCGCAAATTCTCACAATGAATTTATTCACAGTGAAAACAAAAATATAAGTAACGTATTCTATTAAAAAACAAAACTTATAAATAGGTATCTATAACATATTAAGTACTTTTATACCATTCCCCCTCTAAAATAGTAGATTGTATCATAAGGGAGCAAAATAATATATTTACGGCGAGGGCGCTTTTTTGAATCCAGAGCGAAGTGAGGGATTCTTTAGTAGAATCCTGAACGTAGCGAGAGATTCAAAGTACGTCGCCCGAGCCAAAAATATATTTTGCGCCCGAGAGATACACTCTACTTTTCATCACCCACTATGAGAAAATAAAAGGCGCCTCATATTTTAACCACGCTTGCTCAAGACGGGTTGGCTATAACAGGCTTATAATTATTAACTACAAGTTCAGGTTTCCCCATCATGTTTTTCCCTCACCGATGTCAGTAATAATAAATTCTTTATTAAGAGTAACAACGAGACTCATAGTGTTAGTAATAATAAAATGAACGTACAATTATGTTAGTGATACAGTTACAGCAATTACACAAAACATACACAACATAACAATCACTGCTTCAGTAATCCAGCTGAAACACTGGAGCAGCGACTCACAACACAGCAGTCCAGCCTGTCAGCAATCATTCCCAGAATGCTGTTGGAACTGGCTCGCATCCTGCGCACCAAGGACGCACATCTTTTACGCATTAATGCATAAAAGCAGTCAACACGCAATTCCGCAAACATCCTTGATGCGCTACAGAAGCGAGGCAGACCCATCAACACCCTGAAAGCATTATTGTACTGAACGCGGAAGGCACTGTACGACCTCTGCGTAAAATGTACCCACAGGCCACAGGTATAAAATGACGAACAGAAGGCTCTAAAAAGTAATGTCCAACATAAAATCAAAAAAAAAAACAACCGTCTTCCAAAAAAAACACTAAAATGTGAAAAATTACTTTAATTTCGAAAGTCGTAATTATTCCGATAAATTATTTATCTTTATGTGTAGTAAATAACACAAAATCTTGCATCGCACAATGGGAGTTTACCGCGCGATCAACATTATACAAGATTCCAACATCAATCGTTCTGGGAAGAGGGCTGCAACCACCTCCTCCAGCAGCTCGGGTTGGAAACCTTACCAAACCTTTTTTTTTTTTTTTTTCTGGGGTGGAAAATCCTCATGGATGTCCTCCGCCCTGGAGTGGGCGGAGGGGTCTGTCAGGCTCTTACTGACTAAAAACAAATGGTAAACAATCGATAAATGACCTAATCCAGCTGTTAAAATCAGGAGGCTTCAATCTTCGAAAGTGGTCATCCAACAGTCAAGAATTATTGGAGAACATATTATCAACTAGTCAAGAGGAATCCGTTTATAGCTTCAAAAATGATGACATGCTGAAAAACTTAGGTTTGTGTTGGAACCCGCAAGGAGATCAATTTACATTCCGTTGCGACAAACAACCTCAAAACAGACTAAAAGGAGCTTACTATCAGAAATATCAAAATTATATGACCCTCTTGGCTGGCTGACACCACTATCCACGAAACTAAAATTACTATTTCAAAAGTTATGGAAACATGATCTACAATGGGATGATAAAGTGTCAGATGACATACATTACGAATGGGTCAAGTTGATTACGGAAATTGACCACATCAAACACTGTAAGATTCCTCGGTGGATATTATGCAACGGGAATGACGTCATCGAACTGCACGGCTATTGCGACGCGTCCATCGAAGCATATGCGTGTGTAGTATACGCACGAACAAAATACCAACAAGAAACAGTGATTGTCGCAGCAAAATCGAAACTTATACCAAGTAAAAAGAGCGTAACATTACCACGAATGGAGCTTTGTGGTGCTTATCTATTATCTAAGCTAATCGCCAAAATCAAACAGAGTATAAGTTGTCAATTACAAATCTATGGATGGTGTGATTCTATGGTGGTCATAGGGTGGCTGCAAGGCGATTCATCACGTTGTAAACCTTTCGTAGCTAATAGAGTCAACGCTATAAAACAGATAATGCCGGCAGACTGCTGGCGCTACGTGAAATCAGGAGACAACCCGGCCGACTGCGCCAGCCGAGGTTTAACAGCGCCCCAACTATTACACCACCCTTTATGGTGGAAGGGACCAGCATGGCTAGCGTCTTATGCCGCAGAAAAGGAACAAAAACAGGCTATCTACCAAACAGAGGAAGAGATGAAAAAGATAAAATTGGTAAACATTGTTCAAAACATTAACAGTAACAGTATAATAGATGATTTATTATTACAACATAATTCTTTTATAAAAATAACTCGTGTCTTAGCATGGGTACTGAGGGCATTGACGCCAAAGTCGCAACGTAAACATTTACCAAAGTACCTAACATTACTAGAATTGCGAAAAGTCAAATCAGCTATTATAAAACGAGTGCAAAGTACAGCATTTGCGTCAGATATTGAAAAGATAAACAAACATGGTAATGTGGCATCAAACAGCAAATTATTGAATTTGAAACCTTTCGGCGATGAAAACGGGTTTCTCCGAGTGGGAGGACGTTTACGGAACGCAAGTATGAGCGACGAAATGAAACATCCTAAGATAATCCCTAACAAAAGTCGATTAGCGGAGTTACTCATAGAAGAAGCTCATCAACTAACATTCCATGGAGGGCCCCGACTGACCTTAGCTGCTCTCAGACAACAATACTGGATAACAAGTGGATACAGCACAACCAAAAAACATTTAAGAAATTGTGTAACTTGCCAGAAGTATGAAGCAAAGAAGCAATATCAATTGATGGGTGACCTTCCCGCAGCTAGAACCAACCCCGCGCCTCCATTCTACCACACCGGTGTGGACTACACAGGTTTTGTGAACATCAAGGCAAACAAGGGAAGAGGAGTAAGAACACTGAAAGGCTACGTGGCTGTATTCATTTGCATGGTCACGAAAGCAGTTCATTTAGAATTGGTGTCTGACCTTACCAGTTCAGCATTCTTAGCTGCACTGAAGAGAATGGCAGCCCGGAGAGGAACACCTCATAACTTGTATAGTGACCAAGGAACCAATTTTATCGGAGCTAATAGGTTGCTTCAAGAGGAGTACAAACAATTACAACAAGTTTTCGGGGATAGTTGCCATGGAGAAATCGCTAAAATGAACATACAATGGCATTTCAACGCTCCATCTTGGCCGAGCGCGGGCGGGCTGTGGGAAAGAGCCGTCCGCAGTCTGAAGTTCCACCTGAAAAGAGTGGTTGGCGAACAAAGACTAACGTTCGAAGAGTTCACTACTATACTGACACAACTGGAAGCGTGTCTGAACTCAAGACCGTTATGTTCACTGACAGAAAACATTGAGGATCAGGATTATTTATCACCGGCACATTTTTTAACAGGAAGATCCGACTTAACAGTGATTGAGACAAAGGAGGATGCAAGAACGAGATGGCATTTAACAACCAACGTTTTCAAACAGATTTGGCAAAAGTGGAAGAATGAATATTTGAGCCAATTAACAGCGAGAGAAAAGTGGTCTAAACCTCAGGAAAACGTAAAAGTAGGCAACATGGTGGTAGTGCACGAGGATAACATTCCAGCTGGACGGTGGATTATGGGTCGAGTGATAGACGTGCATCCCGGTAATGATGGCTATGTCAGGGTGGTGTCATTGAAAACGAAAAATGGCATCATAAAGCGACCAGTAGTCAAACTTTCTTTATTACCAGTAGAAATCGAAACAAATCACAAACAAAACAGTTCAACTGAAACAGACAGTTCAGCTGAACAGGGGACTAGAACCCGAAATAGCAGGAAACAAACAAGAAAAACGACACCAGGCACGTTATCGTATGTGGCCATGGCATTAACCTTTTTTATGTCAATCTGCAACGTTGCAAATTGCACCTACAACATAACATCATTAACCAATAACCAATCTTTCTACTTTGACCCAATATCCAAAATTAGTCTCGTTAAAGACAGTTGGGTCCTAGTTGTATTCTATAACATGTCTCCGTATTGGGAAGGTATGCAGGCGTTTGAAAAAGTAACAACATATCTGGACAAAACATGCAAAACAACAGGCAGCGAACAGTGTAACATGATAGTCCCACAGCTGATCCATGAGGGTAATGAACTGAAATACTACAATGAGCTTCTGATGACGCAACACGTAAGTGGACACTCCAGACGGCGGCGGGGACTTATCAATGCAGTTGGAAACATTGCAAATTCCCTATTCGGAGTATTAGACGAACAATTCGCGGAAAAATACAGCCGAGACATAAACATGATACAAAAAAATGAAAAACATTTAGCCGGCTTATGGAAGAACCAGACATCGATTGTTGAATCAGAGTATAATTGGTTGAAAAGAACAGAAGAAATCATGGCAAAACAGCATAAAATAATAAATAAACATCTAATAACGCTAGATAACATCACAAACAGATTACAACGAGAGATAAACAACATATCCTTACTTCAAGAATTTACCATGACAGCCCTTACGGCCAGTAATTTACTGCATAACTTAAAACGAACTCAAGATATTTTACTAGACATCCTAACCAATGTCCACCATGGACAGTTTAACATTCATCTGCTTACCCCTGAACAGCTTCAAAAGGAACTTAACATTATCTCTGGGCATTTATCCGATGACCTAACATTGCCTATTGAACCGCACGACATTCGAAAGCTATATTCTATGATGAGCATTACAGCACGATTAACTGAAGAATACTTCCTCTTCCAAATAACATTCCCACTTATCAGCAGAGACCGATATAAGTTGTATAAAATTCATTCTATACCACACCAGACTAACAACACTATGATAGAGTTGATCCCGTCTTCAGAATACGTCGCTACGGATATAAAGAGAGACTCATACTTAACAATTACGTCGGAAGAACTTTCACTATGTAAACAAGAAGATGATAATTTTATATGTGATTGGAAGAAACCAGTATACCATCTGAACGACGAGAACAACTTTTGTGATCTCGACCGAGACACAGATAAGTGCAAGGTGCGAAGATCTAGATATGAAAACAAATGGACATCATTAACAAACCCGTCGCTATTCTTGTACCATTGCTGCAACATTTATGCCGTCAAAGTAATCTGCGGCGAACAGATAAATAAGGTACAACTGAGCAAAGCTGGTGTCATTTACTTAGAAGCAGGTTGCCTGCTAAAGGGTCAGGACTTTACCCTGAACATTAAGAGTCAAAAGAAAAACCGAATAGACATGAGTCCGGATATTTTTATACCTGAGATGGATCAGTTAAACTTCATCATTAACAGCACTATGCCTTTCAAAAACTTACATGATGTCACAGACTCAGGTGAGAAGAAGTTTGCCTTGAAAAAGCTACACCAACGCATCGATGATATGAAAAACAGCTAAGTGGAAGTGGGAGAAACATTATCCACTCATGACATCCATCAGTATGCAGTAAGCTACATCCTGGTCGGCGCTCTGGCGCTGGCGGCGGGAGCGCTGTTGTACAGATGGCTGCGGCTGCGAGCGCGCCGCGCCCACATTACGTCGGACATGGAGCTTCGACCTACCAGAAGTGTTAGTGATGTGAACGTCAATAGTGTTAGTGTTAGTACGCGGCAAAAAATTAGTGAACGGCAATCTAGTGCGACACACATTTATGGTGAATTAAACAATACTATGGTGAATAGGGCGTGTCCTCGCGTGCCTAGGAATCCTTTAGGAACAATAAGCTCTTAATTTTATTGCAGATAATTTTCTTTTTGTTTTACTACCATTTTAATCTTAAGTTGGCTTGTTTTCACGTTGTAAACATTATTTTCATGATCATTCCATTATTTTACTAACATGACATTGTTTCATCTAAGCATCCCTATCTTTCGTGGTCCGGAATATGTTCGGTGTTTTCACCGAACACCTTAGTTAGCAATATCAGCGTGACGCGCTGACCTAATTTTATTACTTATTACTTATGACTCCCGCGTGAGTCGGGTGTATTCATCAACATTTCATTAACATTTTAACATTAAGAACAGTTTGAGAGTGAATAAATAGTGTTCAACATTAACATTGGTTTCTCCTCATAAACACCGACACCTTGCTACGTACCCCGACAAATAGAATGTCCGAATTGAATAATTCAAAAAATTATATAAAGGTATTTAAGCAGTTTTGAATATTAAGTAATTTATTTTGTTAAGGATTAGTACCAAGATACAAATAAAGAGCCTTTTCTAGCGGCGGCATTTCCATATTTTTTTTTAAATAAAAGAGAACTTATTTTGGCATAACTATAATAGTTAGACATATGTTGTCGCGACACTTTTTGTTAATAATGATGTGTTCTGCAAAGTCGTAGTATTATTTTACACTTTAAAAACCAAGTTTCAGCCCCTACAGCTTGGCTTTGGATCCAAAGGGGGCTGCGAGGCTGCCGTACATGCCCTCTCCAGTTTTTTAAACTCCGGTAAAGGTGAGGTCATCCTCAAGGTTGACGTCAAGAACGCCTTCAACTCCGTTAACAGGGACACCCTGTTGGCCGAAGTAAAAAAGGTGTTACCGGATATTTTTGGCTTTTCGTGGCAGTACTATAGGCACCCATCAAAATTACTCTATAGAGACAACGTTTTGGAATCTGCAGTCAGATGCCAACAAGGTGATCCCCTCGGGCCAGTCATTTTCAGTTTAGCTATTCACCCCATAATACAACAACTAAATTCAAAATGTAATGTGTGGTATTTAGATGATGGGCCTCTAGGAGGTGACGTAGATACTGTCCTAAAAGATCTCCAATTCCTTAAACAGCAGTTCCAATCCATCGGCCTTGACCTCAACTACTCAAAATGCGCAATTTACCCTTGTGACAATACTGACAGACAATTGACTATTCAGAAATTCAATTCAATAGCCCCAGATATCAGTTTTGGAAAAAAGTTCACTGCACCTCCTAGGTTCCCCAATTTTAGAAGACAGTTTCTCACCTTTTGTTGATGAAAAAATTAAACATTTCAATGACATTTCGGATAGACCCTCATCAGATACTGTTGTTTCGGTCCAAAGGACATTGACCATCCATATATGGGAGTTGGACCAACTGCTGCCCAGAATGGACACATAGTGCATTATGTTCCTTGGACATATACCAGTCTGTAAACCAAAGCTCAATTAAATCTATCCCCGGAGTTTTGAGAAAAACTCTTTTCTATTGAGTATTTCTTGTTGATGAACACCAACCAACCGATGGCGCATTTTTATTAAATAATGACTGTAATTATGTTAAACAACCCATTACTATTTCATTTGTGTGCATATCATTTACATATTAAATATTTTTTACTGACCATCCATATTCAGTAGTTGGGCCAAGTACTGCCCAGAATGGACACATAGTGCATTATGTTCCTTGGACATATACCAGTCTGTAAACCCAAGCTCAATAAAATCTATCCCCGGAGTTTTGAGAAAAACTCTTTTCTATTGAGTATTTCTTGTTGATGAACACCAACCAACCGATGGCGCATTTTTATTAAATAATGACTGTAATTATGTTAAACAACACATTACTATTTCATTTGTGTGCATATCATTTTCATATTAAATAATTTTTAGTGACCAACCATATTCGGCAGTTGTTTGGTTCAGAAGTTCCTATGGCCACCTTCCGGCTCCATCATCAGACCCTGGATACAACCTTGGACTATACTAGGTACTTGTCAAGACAAATACAACGAGTCCAAACACGATGGTACTATCTTGTTTGGTTGAGGAGTTCCTATGGCCACCTTCCGGCTCCATCATCAGACCCTGGATACAACCCTGGGCTATACTAGGTACTTGTCAAGATAAATACAACGAGTCCAAACACGATGGTGCTATCTTGTTTGGTTGAGGAGTTTCTATGGCCACCTTCCGGCTCCATCATCAGACCCTGGATACAACCCTGGGCTATACTAGGTACTTGTCAAGACAAAGCCAACGAGTCCAAACACAATGGTGCTATCTTCTTTAGTTAAGGAGTTCCTATGGATACCTTCCGGCTCCATCATCAGACCCTGGACACCACTTAGTGTAATAGGACTATTCAATACTTATCCAATGAAACCACATACGACGTGGCTATCTGGTTTACTTGAGGAGTACCCGTGACCACCCTCCAGCTCCATCATCAGACCCTGGACACCATGTGAGGCTATAGCACTTGTCAAGATAAAATCAACGAGTTCAAACTCAACGACGCTCTCATTTTTCCAATAATAAAATAAAATAATTAAATAAAACTAGGTAGGGACCTACCTGAAAAACATTAACCTCTCTCAGGCATTATCTTATTAACCCTGGAACCTTTTTTTTATTTTTTATTTTTTTATGTATTAATTTATGCAAGGAACCATTTGGAAGCACTCCCATGTCTGGGCAGCATTTGGTCCAAATCGGTCAATATCCTTTTATGTATTTTCTCCGCTCTTCATCTTTATGGAAGAAGCCACACCTTTTAGACAAAATTGATCAAATCATTCGGAGTACTCTAACATCAATCATAAATGTGGCATGGAACGACCGTGCGTGGCTGCAAGCCACACTACCCATTCGTTTCGGAGGGCTCGGCGTCCGCAAAATTTCCAGTGTAAGCTTACCGTTCCTGTCCTCAGTCCACAGCACCGAAAAGTTAACTACAAGAATCTTAACCGCTTCTCAGGTTGACTTTGAAGTGCCGTGTTTGACTGATGCGATGAACGCCTAGAAAGTGGCTTGTCCGGATACGGAACAGCCCGAGAACCCTTTCTCCCAGAGACAGTGGGATGAGCCGCTCTGCAGGTTGGTACGGAATAACCTCATTAATACGTCCACCAATACTGCTGAGCGTGCCCGCCTACTGACTGTGGGAGAATGGGAGTCGCGCCTCTGGCTTCAGGCGCTGCCTTCACCCAACATAGGCACTATGCTGGGTGACACCACTTTCCGGCTCGCTACAAGTCTGCGTTTGGGCGCTCCTTGTGGGGCCCCACATCGCTGTCAGTGCGGTGAAGCAGTCGACCGCCTCGGACACCATGGCCTTTCCTGCAGTAAGAGCGCTGGTCGGTTGGCACGGCACGCAAACATTAATGACATCATCCGTCGGGCTCTTGTCACCGCCGGGGTGCCAGCTGTTTTAGAACCCAATGGCTTGGCAATTGACGATGGGAAGAGACCAGACGGAATGATCATAGTGCCTTGGAAGTTGGGTAGGCCTTTGGTGTGGGATGCAACCTGTGTCGACACCCTCGCGCCATCCCATCTTCCTAGCACGGCGGGCTGTGCTGGGGCGGCTGCTGCAGGTGCAGAAAACCTCAAACGGCGCTAATATAACAACCTTATTGGTAGCTATATTTTTCAGCCGTTTGGGGTTGAAACACTAGGGCCGTGGGGTCCGAGTGCTCATCGAGTATTTCGGGACATCGCCAAGCGGTTGGTCGACTCTTCACGTGACCAGAGGGCTGGCCAATTTCTAGTTCAGAGAATCAGCATTGCCATCCAACGTAGCAATACTGCCAGCCTTTTGGGCACTTTTCCCACTGACAGCGATGCGGAAAATTTTTTTGACGCCCTATGAGCCCTTCCTCTATATACTTATAATTTTTTCTCTTTGTCTATAACGTTTATTGATTGATTAATTAGAACCATTTCTAAATTGATGTCTGTAAGTTTAAGGTGTACATAATATTAAAGTAATTTGAAAGAAAGTTTTGTTTTGTAAACATTCTCAATTTGTCATATTATGCTTGCTTGCTTTTGCTACTATTCCTTAGATTGTTTTGAAAGAATTGTCTTTCAAAACAATTGCTTTTGCTTCTATTCCTTAGATTGTTTTGAAAGACAATTCTTTCAAAACAATCTAAGGAATAGAAGCAAAAGCAAGCAAGCATAATATGACAAATGTCAGTGGGAGGGTCTCCTTAATAGAAACCGCCAGACGATTTCCTGTCTAAATTTAGAAAAATAAAGATTCACTACACGCATCTCGCAATTACATTACATGCCGGTCAGATAAATAATAACTTCAACATAATGAAGAGAAATAATTTATTTATTACATTAATTTTATATTTCAGGTTAGAAGGACTAGTAAGGATGGCGCTGCACTACAAATAGGTAGCAGAAACTGAAAAATCCTGCAAAAAGAATTTCATGAGGATGAGCCACAGATGGCAAACTGCTGCATCCGGTTAGACTGGAAGCCGACCCCAACATAGTTGGGGAAAGGCTAGGCAGTATTTTTTTTAGAGCCACAGATTGCTAACGCAAAATAAAATGAGAAAATTTTTGATCTAAAAGAACAAGCTTTTAAAAACCATAGTAGCGTATTAAAAAAATAAATTAAACTGATACTTTTTATACAAGCTTTTTATTAATTAACTACTAGCAATGACGTATTATATATAGACACGTTATCAACAAACATCTCGGCGCTTAAAAACGGCGAAAATACTAGATAACTACTTATACGCGTAAAGAAAGGGAAAGAAAATATGACACCGTACGGCGGAATGCCTGTTGCTAGAGGGAGATAAATAAACATCTTCAGTTACGTCACAGGATAAGTAATAGTAAAATTACATGCTCATTGGTCGAGCGCATGAGTGACGTAGCTATCAGAGGCATATGGGGAAAAAAGGACACTCGATTTTCTAGAGTTAATAAAATAATTTATAATTGTACCGTGTTACCTACTTTACGAATAAAGTAATACCAATATTATATCTTTTAAATGTTAATGGTGTATTCCGCAACAGTAATTATTGTTACATATTAAATTTAAAAATAAAACAAAATATCTTTATAAACATAAAAAAGCCTTTATTTAATAATGTAAAAAATATTAACATATTGATAGACAATCAAACACTATGGTAATCGAAGTCATATATTATCGACTTATGTTGTAGATACATATTTTTAAATTCCTTCAAACAAACTTAATTTATTTCTTTTTTGCCTCTTATAATTTGATTCAGAGCTTTTGTGTGCGAAATGTAGGCGAACATTAATAAATTTCTCAATGACGATAATTTTTTTTCGTCACATAAATATCGTCAGCTGAGAAATGCTTTGAGCAAACTTTAGTATAGGGAGTTGGTAGCCAATCGTTTTCACGTCTTTGAACCCTTATCATTTTAAGCCACTTTTCTTTTATCAGCCCATCTGTAGGCAATCTAAAATGAAACGGAAAACAATAATGTATATTCATAACATAACAAGTGCATATTATATTCAAACAATATTATAAATTCTAACAACAAAAAAAAACTTGTGTATTAGTGTCTCAACCTCCCCTAACGTCACGTGACTACTAACTTCATGCGCCGGCCGCCATTAGACGCAGCGTCGTACAAAATAAAATAAAATAATGTAGTTTTGCAAACTTACGCGTGAAATGACACATTTTTGTCTTTAACTTTTGGGGTATAATTTGTACATCCTCTGAAAACACACGACGGCATGTTTTCTTTATATTTTGCACAGGTTTTCACACACGATATAAATTAAAAACAAACGTAGCGTCGCGCGACAGGTTGGTGCGTGACTGAGCGCAATGTGGCCAATTGGCTTCATTTCATGTTGCCATTTTAGAGTGCGGACAACGTGTCTATATATAATACGTCATTGACTACTAGCCAAAATGTCTCCTTTGGGTTGGGCACTTGTATGATTTTCATTGATATTGCTAACCTCTAACTGCATGTCTCCATGGTCAAATGCAATGTTGTGAAATTCTGCTAGAACGATTTAATGGTTGTGTCTCCTTTCTTGGGTTGGGCACTTGTATGATTTTCATTGATATTGCTACCCTCTAATTGCATGTCTCCATGGTCAACTGGAATGTTGTGAAGTTCAGCTAGAACCATTTAATGGTTGTTTTCACAATATCTAGTTTGCAAGGTTATGCCATTCAAAAGGCATTGAAGCGGGCGGTTTTTATTACGATTTGCTTAGTCTCGATTTAAACTTTATCAGTAAGATGAAAAATGCAATCTTGTAATTCAGTGACTTTCCATTTTTTTTGACAAGACCTTATTACTTGTTTATACATGACAGGGTTTCTATGGTGACCACGGAACAGAAAAAACAGATGGTGACACTCATTGCACTCAAAGAAGTTTGCATACTCAGATTTTAGTACAGGTTGCATGCATTAACTATCACCTTAGCAGTAGTCCCATAATATCCACTAGCTTGCGAAGCCTAGGTCTGGGCAACGGTTTGGTGAGAAGATCCGCTAATTGAAGCTCGCTTGTTACTTTCTTTATGAGCAGCTCTCCATTAGCCACAAGCTCTCTTACGAAGAAGTGACGTGTACGGATGTGTTTAATGCGTCGGTGAAACATTGGATTCTCAGCTAACTTTATTGCTGCTTTGTTATCCACTTGTAACGTAGGAAGACCCTTAAGTTATACTAGACTTCTTATGAGCCGAGTCAACCATACACATTCTCTCGCAGCTTCACTGGCAGCGATCACTTCAGCTTCCGTTATCGAAATAGCGACAATTTGCTGTCTCTGACTCATCCAGAAGATTGGGCCTCCGGCATATAGGCAAAGTACTCCAGAAGTCGATCTTCCAGTTCCAATATCACCTGCGTGGTCGGAATCGCTGTATGATCTATAATTCCAATATTAAAGTTCTTTTTATACATAATTCCGAGATCAAGTGTGTACTGTATCAACTACTTGCCTGTAGTTTTTCAAAACGTACTCATAGTTCTCTTTTTGTGAGACTATTCTCCTTGGTTATTGGTGTAGTCACAGGTTTACTTAGAGTCATGCATTCCAAACCTGTTCAAAACATTCCAAATGTAAGATGTTTGATGTATTTCTACTCCAAGATCTTCTCTGGTTGAAATCTCTATACCTAGAAAATAGCTAGCTGGTTTGGTTGTAATCCTGAACCTTTCATTTAGCTCTTCAATAAATTCATTAATGAGTTCTTGATTGTTTCCAGCTATTAGCCCATCATCAACGTAGAGAACCACAATCAGTTTCCGGTGGTCTTTCTCTCTTACAAATAAACAGGTATCGGCTTCAATGATTTTAAAGCCCGCTTTCTTGAAGAAATTAAGAGTTTTCTGATTCAAACATCTTGGGGCTTGTTTTAACCCATAGAGACTTTTCTTCAGTAAGCATACCCTTCCAGAACCATCATCATAGCCTACGGTTTGCTTAACGTAAATTTCTTCTTCCAAAAGTGTTCCGTATAAAAATGCTGTCGATTCATCGAATTGATACATTTTCATACCTTCGCTTGCTGCGATGCTAATCACAGTTCGGACAGTGGTCATTTTCGCAACAGGAGTGAAAGTCTGATCATAGTCTTCTCTTTTCTTCTAGCGAAAAGCCTTAGCAGCTAGTCTTGTTTTGTATTTATCGACTGATCCATCAGCATTCAGCTTCACGCGAAAAATCCATTTGCACGGTATTGCTTTTCTGTTTTTAGTAACTTTTCTAGAACCCAGGTTTCATTCTCGTTGAGTGAATTTATCTCGCTATTCATTGCTTTCTTCCAAAGTTCACTTTCCTTACAGGATACAGCGTCCTTGTAACATATTGGTTCGAAAAATTCGTTCGTGGCCATGACATAATCATTGAACCTGGCCGGACGTCTGATCAATGATCGGTCTCGCAGTACTCGATCACTCTGTGCGTTAATCAGTTCCTCAAGATTATCTTCATCTTCATGAACATCATCATTTCCTACCATCTGCTCCAGATCATCATTATCAACATTGTCATTTTCTCTTCTTGGTTCAATTGATTCTTCATGAGTCAATACAGCATCATCAAAATTGTCTTCTTCGATATATGACATATATGTTAGGTATATGACTATCC
Source organism: Lithophane leautieri (assembly GCA_949152455.1). NCBI lineage: Eukaryota > Metazoa > Arthropoda > Insecta > Lepidoptera > Noctuidae > Lithophane > Lithophane leautieri. The sequence continues at coordinate 12,842,804 of OX424458.1, read as the reverse complement.
ACTTGACTAGTTATTTCGTTATCGATCGTTACGACTTGATTATTGATCGTAGTGGGTGTCACTATTTCGTTATACTCCCTTCGTACCTGAACAGGAATTTCCACTTCTGTGACTTCCTCATGTGGCTCTTGGAATTTTGTTTCCAATGGCTTTTCATCAAAAAGACATCTCTTGACCTGACTATGTTATTGTTTTCCTTGTTCCATAGTCTAACCGTCGTCATTATCGTAACCAACCAGTACGCTTCTCGCAGCTTTCTTATGATTTTTTTATTTTTTTGTTTAGGTACGTGTGCAATTGTGCATAGCAAACCGAGCCAATAATTTTCAGGTGCTTTATCCGTGGTTTCTTCTTAAACCAAAGTTCGAACGGAGTCTTGTGTTCCACGGATGTTGGTCCTGTTCTGTTTAAAATACAAACAGCTGTCTGAACCAACGCCGCCCACAACTGTTGACACAACTCTCCATGTGCATGCATCTACGATCGTACGGTTTTCTCTTTCGCTACACCCGTTCTGTTCAGGCGTATACGGTATTATTAGTCTTTGGTGTATTCCATATTTCGAAAACTCTTTCCGAACTAGTTTGTTGTCGAACTCTCCACCTTTGTCACTAAGGAATTCTTTGAACGTGTGTCCTTGTACTCCAGCTTCTGCCAGCATTTGCTTCAGTTTTTCAGGTACTTCAGATTTTGTCATAATGAAGTAGACGTAGCGAAATCGAGTACGTTCATCTTTAAAAAGGTCGAAATACCGGAACTTCGAGAATGTATACGGGAAAGGACCGCAAACACCCGAATGTATGCGATCTCCAGGCATCTTAGCTTTTTCTCTAAAACCAAACTTCTGTTTGTGAGCTTTTCCGAAAATACAGCCTTCACACAATATGCCATTATCCTTTGTTTTTATGTTCAACTCTCGTTCTATAAGACCTTTCACATGCCTTTTATCTTGGTGGCCCAAGCGTTCATGGTAAAGCTGCAAGGCTTCTACCGCATTAATCGATGCAGCTACCTTCGGTTTAATTGCTTCACAATTCAGCTTATATAGCCCACCATATCTAGTTCTTATTCCCGTCACGGCAACTATTCCATTTACCTTAATAGAGCATGTAGTTACTCGTGACTCAAACGATTTGTATTCTTGTCCTGTGTTGCTAGCACTGAAAATCGATTCTTGCTAATACAAGGAACAAGCCAGACATCACTGAGGAAAAACTCTTTTCCAACATTAGGGTTCATTCTAATTGTCCCTTTTCCTAAGGCTTCTATGACATTTCCATCAGCCGTAGTAACTATGTGAGTTTTACTGAAATGCTCGAAGTTTTCAAATAAATCTCTTCTCATCGTAACGCGGTGTGTAACTCCCTTATCCACAAACCATCCTTCACGATCTTGGGGGCATTCAGTCAGATTCAGTAAGTAGTGCCATCATATTGGTGCTGTCACTACTATCTATATAAAAATGTACTCTGTGACTAAAACGCTTTCGGTCTTCCTTACTAGTTTTATTTGGACAATCTTTCCTAAAGTGACCAACCTCTTTACAGATATGACATATGAACTTGGTAACTTTTTTTATTTCCTGACGTGTGTTCCATCTGTTTCTCGACACCTTTCTTACTTGTTTTTGTGAGAAGCGCTTCACTAGCTCTCCTTACTTCCTATTAGCGCCTTTTCATGCGTACAAGGCCCATAGTTGGCTGATGTAATTCTCAACAATTCTCAACTTTCTTGGACATCAACATCCAACTGGATTTAAATGAAAAATAGCTTTCTGGCAGTGTATCTAATATCTTACAGATTAAGATTATGCACAGACAGAAGATCTAGGTACTTATTGTCTGCAAATAAAACCGCTAACCTTTTTGCTTTTATGTACATTAGAGGTTTAACTATGGTTTTACTTAATTTTTAATTTTGTACCTACTCATTGTCAATTTATTAAATAAGTATCTATGCACTTTCTGAATTAAATCATTAATCAAATCATTTATTCCTTTGCAAACATAGGTTTTGTACATAGGTGTTGACATAAAGTAAGCTCTCCATATTTTGCCGTGACATAGGCATGCAAATCTTATTCAATTAAATAACATTAGATATTTCAATAAATCCATTAGAAGTCTGGCTAACGAAAGCGTGTCCTGGAATTTTCTTAAAAGTTTAATATGGCAACATTATTAAGCTGTCAAAGTCTGTGATTACAATTGTCAGTAATTTGTAAAGACAATTTCTATTCAATTGCCAATATAAAAAAAAAAAAAACTATTCAACAATAATCGCTATAATATGGGGAAAACAATAAAAAATAACGTGCGAAAGCTGCTACATACTATGATCAGTAAGTTTAAACAAAAACAAAAAGAGGAAAAAATTGTATTCCAAGAAAAACAACAATGTTTAGATGCGATCTCGGATTTTTTAGGTTAGTACGACTTTATAATGTTGATCCTTTGTGGCTGATTATTAGATATATTTACGATATTATGATACTTTTTCTTACCTTTATAGATAATATTGGAGATATTCAAGGAATCTGTGAAGTTAAAGAATTAATTTGCCCGCAAAAGAAACAGAAACACTGGTAAAAACCTCATTTGGCCGAATAACTGCAGAAGATTGGAAAAAAATGACAAATCATGTAATAAATGTGGAAAATAAATACAAACAAAGAGATCACATAACAGAAGAAGTATTGGAAAAATTCATAATAAGTGTAGGTGATGACGACTCAACTGATACAGAAGAATCCTTAGAGGTTGAATTTTTGGACTCGGATTTTGACTTGACAGATTTTGGTTACAATAATAACTATGTCAATGGATACAATACAAGCATGTCAATTTAAATAAGTAAAAATAGGAACAGAAATAATTTATTAATCAAAAAAAAAATGGTCAATACAATTGTATTGCATTTTAATTATTATTTAAAAAAAGCATGTCTAGAGTAATAAATTGAAATAAGATGACTACCAGGAAGTCATTTAAAATTGCAACAACATCGATACTTAGGTCCCACAGATTTTTTCAGATATGAACTCCGAGATATTATAATACGATTTACTTATGAGAAAGTTTTTTAAATGTCTTTTAAACAAATTAACATTTAAGATTTTGATTGATTCTGGTATGCGATCATATATAATTGGTGCCATGCAGAAAACACTTTTATGCATCAGAGCTGTCTTAGACTGTCTTGCACATAACATATTAACGTGTCGTCAACTCCGGCTATTTGAGTCATATAGCTTGGGAAACAAATTTGGGTTAGTTTTCACAAACACCGCAACCTCAAATATGTACAGAGAGGGCAGTGTCAGTATTTTATACTGAATAAAAAATGGTTTACAAGTGTCTGTGCATTTCAAACCAAACATTACCCTCATTCTAGCCTGAAGCACAGGTTCAACAACTGTGCTCTATTTTAAATTATTAGGGTATTAATTGTAAACGTGTCCCTTTTTATTAATAAACAAATTTATTTTTTTACTATTTTTTTTTCCACCTTGGTTGCAGCGACCCGCGACTGACTATCATTCTAATGACTATTGAATAATAAACAACTAAGTACTAGCAATGTTTATTGCGTATGAAATTGACCGAAAAATCAAGCAGTAGGGTAGGTACCTCCTCCTAAAATAGTTTATTTATACTAGTAGCCCGCCCCGACTTCAGTCTCTCGAGTACCTAGTCACAAACTGATATTTCGGGACTTTGCCAATACCCATTATAAAATACAATAGACGTAGATATTATATTTAATAACCTATTTCGCTTAATTATTCCTATGGGAGAACAACTTTTCAACTGCAATAGAGTCATAAAAAACTTGTAAGAAATTGACACGTGTTTCAACTTTCAACGAGGCATCCTCAGGATGATAATTGACTTGTCGCGAACCCGAACACGACGTGTTGCCACGCCGAGTGCCGAGAAAGGCAGTAAGGGCCGGTTGTTTCAAACGGTTGATTAACGTAACATACGTACGTCAAATAATAACGATTACGTGAGATGTTTAACGTTCATTAAACACAAAGCGTTGTTTCAAATTCAAATAAAAAACCGATTGTCAAAGTTATTCGGGTTGCCAGCAAAAAGCAATACTTTTGCAACATTTTGCCGTTCACGTCAAATTCAACAAAAAAGTCAAGTTCAACAAAAACCAAACCACCGTTGATTCCTGTTTCTCATATATGGACTTCACGTGGTATTTTTTTTACAGAGAACGCGCTGTTAATTTCTTAAAACTATAGAAAGGCAAGATTTAGTCTCTGATTGAGAATAAATACAAAGATGAGTGAAATATAAAGATATAATCATTATTCTCTAAAAAGAACGGACAATTATTATTGAGAAAAATAAGACTTGGGCTGCATTCATGCGGAATTCAATGCTGGTGGAGACCAGCCGAGGAGTTAACGTCAGTTTAAAATTAAAGTCTGTTTATCTTCGATTTGACGTGTTATCAATGCTACAATGTTCAATGTTTCAATTTTCTATCAATGTTTGGAGCTACTTCCTTTGAAACACGGTATCTTCATGGCTATAAATTCCTGCTCGTCCCCCCATAGGTTTAGGTTATTAACACGAATTTTAAATACTTTTTCTTTGTTTCTAGACTATTTGTTTCATTATCAGATGAACTATCATCGAACAAAGATGAATACAACAAAAGAAAGTCCATAATTTACTGTTTGATAATAAAATGACGTTAACCAGTGGTTACACCACCGGTTAACCATTAAACCACCGGTTACTGTAATCGTTATTTTATAACGGACGTAATTTTGTGAATCAACGCTTTTTTTGGTTTGACGATAGTTAGCGCCATTCTTGACATATACCCGTGCGTTAAGTGGAAGTGAAACAACCCGCGCTAAGTTAGGGTTTAATTCTTCAAGGACGTTCTAATTAACTACAATAGTTTTTGGTCCGCGCGCGGCCCGGCCTCGGTCAGGTGAGGTTGTCGGGTGGTGTGGCTCACTCTGCGTCCGGGTCCTGTTGGCTGTGGTTGACATCCTTTAGGGTACGGAACCTAAACATGCATAAACAGCCTGCTAAAATCACAACTATGGTTTTGCTCCTCAAACGAGTCTCTGGTCGCATAATGCGACCAGGCAGGTGTTCCTGCCTGGAATTTACGACTGGACTCGTTGATATACGCGTCAAACCTAGAAGAAAACTTTTCACTTTGATGTCAAATTAAATATTTCATCTTCTTTTGTTTGTGCAAAATGTCAAAATTATAAATATGAAAAACTATTGAAAAAAATTTAAATCTTAACAGACTACCCATCCCTTAACAAAATTCATGATGGCGGAGCGCGACGGTGGCCTCTTCCTCCTGGAGGTACTCATTGACAAGGTATCATTTGTGAAGAGTCCCTGTTTTTCTGACAAGGACTTTAGAACCTGCATAACTATAGCAGCCCCATCAGTGGAGCCGCTTGTCATATGTGACGATGACCCTGGATCATGTGTGGCTAAAAGTGGGGGACCCTTTGTGAAAACTTTCAACAGCGGCAAGTCTTGTCTGTTTTCCCTTCAAGAAGCAGATATTACAAAAGCTATGTCCAACTTCCCCATAAAGGTAACAGTGCACAAGTCGCTTCCATGCGGTTGTCTACCAACTAAAATAGTAATGGGGGAAGCGACAATAGATATGACGAAGGAATTTGTCCAGTCACGTAACATGTATTTGGAAGACCCCACGAATGTTAGCTGCCAAGCCTTGAAAGATGTATTTCGAATCACTGATACAGCCGGCGCGGAGACGGGAGAGATTATCATGTTTTTACGCATCTCTTGTTTTGGAAAGTTGATAATAACAAGATTCCAAGGTGCAGGCCCACCTAATTTAGGAGCTGGTCGAGGGCCTTCTATCGTAGATCGATCGTGCAATCCTCAGAGGGATTTTCAAACTTCTCAAGACCCATGTGTTTGTGGCGCCGCCCTAGCACCTGGCAAAGGACCACCAGGCGGTGGACCTCCCTGCCAGTCGCACGCAGCCGGGAGTGGTGGTGGTCCTTGTCCGATAGGTATGACTTTGTAACCAATTATTTTTTCTTGTTCATTTCAGTACTGTCGTTATAAAATCTTTCACAAATCAATTCTTTTAGCTCCAGATCCATATAACTCTACGCCATGTGAAGATCCAGAAGATGTTTGCTACTGTTCTGGCCCTAAGCCACCGCCAAAACAACCTATGGTCTGCAGAAATATGGATCAGTATTGTTTGCACGTTCCCAAAGGTGAGTTTGAGAGCTAAAAATTATCCTTCTGTATAATTATTGGACCAAAGTTTTATTAGTCGCAGTAATTCTGTAAGTTTAATTTTGATCCAATAATTATTTACATAAGATCGTACTCCCAGTATTAGAGGCACCCCGTATTAGTAGGCTATAATATTAAGTTAGGGTAAATATAATGTTCAGGACGAGATGTTTTAAACGTATATAATTATATTACTTAAGTGAGTTTACAATAACTGAATGCATGAGAATCAATTTGTTGATGGCCAGGTCCCAGTAAATATTTTGAAGAGATAGGATCGAATTTGGGTGGCAACGAACTAACGATAAAAGTACCAGCCAGCACATCTGTCATAAAGAAGATCAGTCAGACACACTGTGCAATGCAAAGTCCATATATGAAAACAAAAACTGAAGGAACCTGTTTACCACCTTGCGGAAAAAATAAGATCAGTTTAGCATTACCGAGCGAGGCTACATGCTGTCACGGCGTGCGCCCGCAAGGGACACAGTTCACTTGTACCACTGAAGGATGCGTCCAAACACTAAAACACGGCCAGCAAGCCGTGCTTGCGCGCGGCGATACTAGAAACGAGATTGCCAATAAAGAAGTTTTCGTACTGAAAGTGGCAAAAACTGCTATGGAGGGTGATAGAAAGTGTAAACTGGAAATGGAACTTGTTACACCTAAGGGTCCAGATAAGATACCACCAGTCCGTAAAGTAAACATGAGAATCGCAACCGATCCAGACTGTGACTGTGGCTGCGCAAGGTTAAAGCGCATAAAGCCAAAAAAATTACTTATTTAAAACCGTTACACAGTAACAGTTCTTTGTTTATTGTTTCCAAATTCATTATAACTGTATTTTTTATAAATGTATTTTTACTGCAATTTCATAACGATTATTCCCCTGATAAATCACCAAATTGTGCAGATTGCTGCCCGACGGGGAACAAGGTCATATTCCAAATGCCTTCGGACACCTGCGGTATGAACCACAAGCAGCGAGCTCACTTTCACTTCACATCTGACGGAGTGGGAGACGTAGCCCGTGACGAACCCGGCCAGCTTATGCCAACTACGGCAGAGGAGTACCCCGGGGTTGTGTATGACTATCCACATCAAGTGATTAAACTACGTATTGGAAAAGTTGTAGAGATGCCAGGTCGGAAATCTAAATTTGAATACCAATTCGTCACACCTGCTGCAATTCGAGATAAAGTTGTACCCGTGAAAGACACTCGCACTGCGCAATGTTTACCCACCTGCCCAGATTGTTGTCCAACTCCATCTAAATCTCCTAAACGAAAACTTTAACGTATAAAATCTACGTTATGTAACGAATCTATTGATTAAATGTTTATACACGAGAAGAGGGTTTGTTTTTTTCCTTTACGATCTTGAAATAATCTCTAGGTGTACTAAAATATTGAGGCTGGTACCTGTAACTGCCTTTTTTAAATTAATTGCTAACATAAATAAAATGTAGTCAACTGGTCCTAGGTGTCCTGCCGAGCTTGCCGATTTATCAAGATTTGACGGAAGAGCAAATAATGAAAATTAGATCTACACACAAGGAATTGAAACTACTTCATGTAGAAGACCATTTCATAAATTTTTCCATAACCGGATCATCGATACCGTGTTCTGAAACAGCAACTATAGTCGATGACTACTCACAATCATTTACGGATAAAATAGAATTCTCAACGGAATCAATTCAAGCTAAGTTAGATCCTTCAGCAACGTCATTTTGTGCCATCAGGTCTAAAAGGCGTAGTGTATCATTTTCTGATAAAGTAGATTACGCTTCTAAATCTTACAGCCATTTTCCAAACTATCGAAAAATATACTCCAATGATATGCCTTCTAACGCCTCCATTGAAGCTCCTAAGAGTTTATTTGGTAAATGGGAAACGACAGTTTATGTGACGCTGTTTGATGATCTCTGCCGTCATCGCACATCTGGAACACAGGCGACTGCTTCTGTAAACAAATGCTTACAAATATCAAGTAAAATCGATATCAGTAATCATAATAATTGTATTTGCGATATTAGCAAAAGTTCTTTAGGCTATACATCGACAACCAAATCATCATTAGACAGTACGAGACGATTTTTACTGAATAACCGAGTAAGATACTCCGAAATTTTTAATGTTCAATCAAAACAGGACTTAAAGAGGATGGGAAGTAAAAAAAATGTGTCCATAAAAAGCAGTAGCTCTGTTCAAACTACGCCTGTTCAATCGAGTGCCGTATCAATACAATCTCAACCGTCGAAAAGCACTGGAGGTGTACAATGTTATCGATCATGTAACGGGAAGATGGTTTCAATTAAGGAAAAGCCCTGCCCAGGTGCAGTTCCCAAAGGCGATATGGTTGCGACTGTGTCGCACATTAAAATCGGTCCAAGAGAACCATGTCCTGTGCACGGAAAGGAACCGTGTCAAGGGCCTAAATGTATTGTTGCTGCAACAGGAGCAGGTGCCGATGATCAAGCAGCCGTTAAGGTTTCTACAGTGACAAATCCTCGACGGGGTGTATTTGAATTAATAATTCGTAGAATGAACGGAGCTCCACTGGCAAGGAATGAACTAATGTTAGAGTGGACACCGCCGCCAAGCCGTCCACCTACCTGCGGATCGCCATGTCCGACGCCTTGTGTGCTTTCTGGTCCTAACTGCCTACCATCTAAGTGCAAGATGATAGTTTGCCGCCCGTCTCCATGCAGGCCTCCCAAATGCTGTAAAAGGCCATGTGGGTCGCCATGTAGAAGGTGCAGTCGGACAACATGTTGCGGTAAGCCCTGTCGACCTTGCAAGCCTTGTAGACCTTGCGTTCCACCGTCGTCACTGTGCAGGCCATGCCCGCCATCACCGCGATGCAGGCCATGCAAACCATGCCCGCCATCACCGCGATGCAGGCCATGCAAACCATGCCCGCCATCGCCGCGATGCAGGCCATGCCCGCCATCGCCGCGATGCAGGCCATGCCCGCCTTCGCCGCGATGCAGGCCATGCTCGCCTTCGCCGCAATGCTCGCCATGCCTGCCTTCGCCACAATGCACGCCATGCCCGCCATCGCTGCCATGCATGCCATCTAGATGCAGGCCATGCCCTCCGGCGCCTAGATGCCGGCCATGCCCTCCGGCGCCAAGATGCCGGCCATGCCCTCCACTGCCTAAATACAGGCCCTGCCGTCCGCTGTCTAGATGTAGGCCCTGCCGTCCGCTGCCTAGATGCAGGCCCTGCCGTCCGCTGCCTAGATGCAGGCCCTGCCCTCCATGCAAGCCATACATGATTTGCCCTATCTCGCTTAGAAGCAGGCCCTGCCCTTGGGCACCACGATGCAGGCCATGTCCTCCGTCACCACGATGCAGGCCATGCTCTCCGCCACCGCGATGCAGGCCATGCTCTCCGCCACTGCGATGCAGGCCATGTTCTCCGCCACCGCGATGCAGGCCATGCTCTCCACCACCACAATGCAGCCTATGCGCTTCGCCACCGCGATGCAGGCCCTGCCCTCCGCTGCCTAGATGCAGGCCCTGCCCTCCACCACCACGATGCAGGCCATGTCCTCCATGCAAGCCATACAAGCTTTGCCCTATCTCGCTTAGAAGCAGGCCCTACCCTTGGGCGCCGCGATGCAGGCCATGCTCTCCACCACCGCGATGCAGGCCATGCCCTCCACCACCGCGATGCAGGCCGTGCCCTCCACCACCGCGATGCAGGCCATGCCCTCCACCACCGCGTTGCAGGCCATGCCCTCCTCCACCGCGATGCAGGCCATGCCCTCCAAAACCATGCAATGCTCCCTGTGGACTACCTTGCGGGTCACCTTGTGGGTCACCCTGCTATAGTTCACCTTGCTCTTCACCTTGCAAAAGTTCACCATGTTTACGGCCTTGCCCCGCTAGAAATAGGAAACGTCGTAAGATTCGCAGCCAACCGAAAATAAGGGCGCATCGCAAGTTAACATCTCCCTGCTTAAATCGCTCAAAAACTTGCCCTATGGTACGCTGTGGTAGCGTTCCCGGTCCATGTGTTGGATGTTGCAGTGAGCCTCCCTGTCCACCGAGAAACAGCTGCTCGGTCTTTTCCTGCCGGCCACGCAAATGCCCGGTGTATGTATGTACACCACGAAAATGCGGCATATCACCCTGCTGGCCTGTGGTTTGCGCTCCTACACCCTGCCCGCCACGAAAGTGCTGCTCAGCGTCCCGCTATAAACTTACAAATTGTTGCAGATTAAGCTGCACAAATTGCTGTACCTAAGTGAAAAACTGCAGGAGTAGTTATTATAATAAGACAATTTATACAATCAGTACTATTTTAATAAACACATTTTATCTAGGGTGTTGTTTCAAATATCATGGCGTTGAGTTTGGATTACCCTTACCCCGTAGCCTTGAGCTAAAGGCTCAAGCGACACACCCATCTTGCGATAAGGACTGCAGAGAAAACAGTTCAAAGAAGTGGTTCAGGGTTTAGAGCATATCATTAAGTCACCGCGATGCGAGCGACTGACGGACGCGAGTGGCGGACGGGAACAGTTGACGCACGTGCCGCTTGACGCAAGTCCCATTGCTCGTGGCTGTTTACGGAGCCTTATTCTACTGCAAAGCATGAATAAATTAGTTACCTAATTATTTTAAGCAAATAGTTCATTCTACTAGAAGAAACAACAGTGAGTTGGCACGCTCAGCATGGCCAGTATCGCTCACTTCCCAAACAACTGTTAGTTTTAGTTCACTAGTGCGAATTGTGTATCTTGTAAAAGCGGGTAGTGTATTAGTATACACTACGCGCTTTTTACAAGATACACTGATAAAACAAAGTCCTCCGCCACGTCTGTCTGTCGTCCTGTACTCGATAAACTCAAAACTACTGCACCGATTTTCATGCTGTTTTCTATATAATAACCGACATCCACGCGGGAGAAGTCGCGGGCATCAGCTAGTTTTGAATAAATATAAATTTACACATTACTGTAAAAGGTGTGTCCAAACATTGAGCGGCAAGAGCGCGGCAACAACACGCGGCGTTCCCAGGACAAATTTTGGTTAGGACTAAACCGACGAATGTTTGCCCGGCAGGACTACGCGGCATATCCGAGACGTGCCACGCACTTCAGTTGGCATCAGAACTAAATTGAAAGCGGTTGCGTGTGTCTTAGGCTACCATCAGTCGGACTGCATCGCAGTAACCGCGCGCAGTCGATATATTTCAACTGCATGCAGTTGTACGTTCGACTTCGTTCAGTCATGCATCGTTCATACAGTTATGCTCCTTGACTAACTGGCAGTTAGTCAAGGAGCATAACCGTATGCGGTTAGCGATGGAAAGCGTGCGTCGATACTACACGACTGTAGCCGACCGCGTAAAGTTGAAGTCACGACTGAACGAAGTCGATATATTCAACTGCATGCAGTTAAATATAATTATCGACTGCGCGCTGTTACTGCGATGTAGTCCGTCTGATGGCAGCCTAAGGCTGAGTCCTGAGTTAGGCCCGGTCCGATCCACCAAAGCGGAGAGAAGAAGAGACGAGAGATGTGTTTGAATAAACCAATCTGATTTCGTTATTTGCACCTCTCTTCTCCGCTTAGCTTGGGTGGAAATAGATCAAGCGGAGAGGAGAGGTCTCATTTTTCTATAGAATTTTGTGCGGCGAGCGAGCAAGCGGCGCGGCAGAGCGGAGAAGTGGCTAGTCGGGCGGCGCACGGCTCGCGCACCCCGCTTCCCGCTACCTTCTCCCCACACCTCGCACACCCGAAAGCGTCATTCGATTGACTGGCTGCTACACAAAGCTCAAATCTCCTCTCCGCTAACTTCTCCTCTCCGCAACATGAACATCCGCATGAATTATTGCGGATGCGGATGCAGATGTCCAAATCGATGCGGAAGCTCCGTGGTTTCGGATGCGGATATACGTAACATCCCTGGTCAGTACACTCGAATCTCGTGCGCGGGTCTGGCGCGGAGCGGGATGGGAGAGGATCGGGAGCGGGAGCCACGCCCGCGGCCCGTCGCCACAGACAGCGCGCGGGGCAAGCAGGTCGCTCGGGAGCAAGTGTAGCTTCGTTACATTCGTCTTAATACAAATACTCGTACCTATTATACAAGTCATAACTTATGACCTCTGTAGTACTTAATGAAAATGTGAATTTCAGATTGCAGTAACTTTTTTATTTTCAATACATTTTTTTTCATGTTATGATCCCGCTAAAGTGCCCATTTTAAGCCCACAGGACAATCCTACGAAACATCGCCACAACTTTTTTCACACTGCGATTTGGAATGAGCCGCCATAGTAGTTATTGTATTTTATAAAAAAAACCTATCTGTTGTGTATCGTTAATGTAGGTACTTGTAAATCTTCTTGACAAATAATATTTGTACAAGTACCCCACATGTCTAATATCATCACATAAGTGTAAGGCTACCTAGTGCTTATACTAGCCATGAAATAAAACAGTGAATTACCTAATTAGTGTTTTATTGAACATAATCGTGGCGACGAGGAATAAACTCAGTGAAGTTCTCGGAATTCGATTCGCAAACAGACAATTGGAACAATTACATATGCAGGCTAACATTTTGGTTTGAAGCAAATGGCGTTGTGTTGGACATAAGTAAAAGAGCAAACTTTTACACAGTGTGTGGAACGAGAGTGTTTGATACGCATTAATAACACCTAAAAAAGCTAGTGATGTCTCATTTAAGGAAATTGTGTACGTTTTAACGAAACATTATATGCCTAGCCGAAAGACAGCGTTAGTAGTATGAAGATGCTGTCTATGATTCTGTTTTCTAGGAGCTTAAATATTGAAAACATACCTGATTCTCTATGGATTTATGTAGTTACCTCTCCCTTCCAGCAGGGGTCGCTACCACTAGTTCCGGCGACCGGCCATTGGGGCTTTCATAGTGTTTATGATTTTTGTCGTGTTAGGAGCACAAAATTTTTTCAAAGTTGAAAAACTGGCAAAAATCTTATTATTTCTCTATATTTCATTGTTTTCGGATTGAAAATAGTGTAATAAATATATTCAGTGTTAAATTAAGTGCAGTGTTGTGCATTTGACAGCGAGTCGGTAAGTACCTACCTTTCATCATGAACTCGGAGGATCCTGTAGCTGCTGAACCGGTAGCTCAAATCGCTGCTCCGGATGGAGAGTGCAGAGCTGTGAGCTCAAGCTCATCGCAAAGCAGTTCCTCGTCTTCGGAAGACGAGGAAGGTTTTGTCTCGCCCCCACCTAACATAAGGTCTAAGCGGCGCAGGTTCAAACAGGTCGAAAGCTGTTCGGATCCTCGTATGGATACTCTAATCAACCAGGTCACTTATTTATCCGACTGCGTAGCTAAAATGCCGCAAATTTTTACAGCAATTAGTGCTGGTTATAATAATAGTAAAGAAAATAACAATGGCGGTCATAGCGACTCCGTTAATTCAACAAATTGTAACCAATTTTTAAATAAACCGCCGATTAATAATAGTATGTGTTTGGGGAATTTTAAAATTAATTATGATGAATCTAAGATTGTACCCGTAGCCGACCCCACAAAATTAATAGACCTAATTAATCTACAACAATTTAATTCGCAGGCCTGGAAGGGTATTAGGTATAAGAAGGACTTACAAGCCCATATAGCAACACCAGGCTTTATAGGGTTAAAGTTAAATGAAGAATTGTGTCATCTTAATAAAGGTACGGATTATTTGGCTAGTACCGAACAATTGTTAGCGGGATTGTCAAATGCTGTTTTGGAATATAGGCAACTTCTAAACAATGGTCTACAAGATGTTGTAAATTGGGCTGCTAGTTCTGACACAGAGCTCAATGCAAACACTCTTTATAATAAGAATAAATAATAAAGAATAATAAATAAGAATAAAAAATAATATCTGAAAAATTTGGTCCAACATCTTCTTACAAAAATATGGAATCATGTATGCAAATCATATGTGGCAAGCGAGCAGAGTGTATTGAAGTTAGACATGACCGCATTTTAAAAGAAGTTAGTAATAATAATCTTAAATTAGCATTACAAAATATTCCACCTAGTGCAGAGCATCTCTTCAACAGAGAAGCGCTCATTCCTCTAGTGGACTCTTTGGGAGGCTCCCAAGTATGGCTAAACATGCCAAGTTATCTAAAAGATAAGAAGAAATCTAATAATAATAATCAGGCAAGCTATAAAAATTACAAACCATATTATAAAACAAATTTTAATAAGAAAAATAAGTTTAACTCTGACAAAAAATCCCAGAAAAATTACAAAAAACATTCCTTTCGTCGCACAGGCTCCCAAGACACCACCAATGTTAAAGATAAGTAACAATCAAATCAGGGTATTCAAAGGCGGTTGCCTAAAGTTCCATGTTCAGGCATGGAAGCAATTGGGTGCCACACAGTATATTCAAAAAATAATAGCGGAGAGTCGCATACCATTTTTAACAAAACCTCCTTTACATTACCCTTACAAAAGAATAATAAACAAGTTTGCAACAAAATCATCCAAGAAAATGACAGAAGTCATAGAACAGTTAAAAGAAGCAGGCATATTAGAAAAACCAAAAAACATGACACCCGGCTTTCACTCGAAGATGTTTTTAGTCAAAAAACCAGATGGGGGGATACGCCCTATTTTCAATTTAAAGAGTCTGAATTTACATGTTTCAACTCGGCATTTCCAGTTAATTTCTCGACTGGATGTAATTCATTTCCTACAAGACAGGGACTGGATGACAAAAATCGACCTTCATCAAGCTTATTTTCATTTGAGCATAAAGGAAGCCCACAGGCGTTTTCTACGAATAATATATGGGGGCGAGATATTACAGTTAACGGCCTTGCCTTTCGGTCTCTCATCAGCTCCTCACTCTTTCGCATCAGTAACCAATTGGATTGCGGAAATCCTTCGGAGACAAGGCATAAGAATTATAGTTTATTTAGACGATTTTTTAATAGCCAGTCAAAATCAAACACATCTCAAAAAACACACCAAAGTAGCTGTGGATACTCTGGTAAAGCTGGGTTGGCATGTAAACTTTCAAAAATCACTTCTCATCCCAACTTAGGAAATAGAATATTTAGGCATAGCATGGAATACAAAAACAAAAGTAATTTCTCTTCCTGTAAAAAAAGTAGAAAAAGTAAAAGAATTAGCAACGAGTCTATTACAAAAGAAAGAGTCTTGTCTCCGGGAAATTCAAAAATTTTTGGGTGTGCTAAATTTTGCGAACTTAGCAACTCCAAAGGGTCGAACTCAGATTTTTCTGAAATCATTCAGAGGATGCAGACCAAGGAAAAAGAGGAAGTTACCACCGCTAGTGACTCGAGAGTTACAATGGTGGGTAAAAAACGTAGGCAAAAGTGCAAAAACATTGCACAACCCCAAGATTACCCACTTTCTCACCACAGACGCGGCGGACGCGGGCTGGGGAGCACACCTAAACAACATCATGTTGTCAGGCAAATGGAATAGCCGTCAACAAAAATGGCATTCCAATGTGAAGGAGATGTTTGCAGTGTATGTAGCCTTAGTAAGACAAGGTGCATACATGAAGGATGCACACGTTTTAGTGTAGTCCGACAATCGGACCCTCATAGCTTACATAAGAAACGAGGGGGGCACCCGGTCCCTAGCCCTACTAAACCTAACAAACAAACTCCTTCACATAACCGAGCAGCTCAACATAACGCTGTCGGCATCATACCTCCCGGGGAGGTTAAACGGGATAGCGGACCGCCTCTCGAGAGGAAAACCCCTTCCCGAATGGCAACTACAATCCCAAGCCAAGAATGTCATATTCAAAAAATGGGGCGTTCCAGACGTAGACTTGTTCGCGTCAAAGGAAACCGCAGCTGTCCCACAATACGTAACTTGGGACTCAACAGATGGGTCACCAATTTTTTGCGACGCCTTCAGTCAAGATTGGGACTTTCAGTTGGGTTGGGTGTTTCCCCCCCCCCCCCAACCTGATCCCACGGGTCCTGGATCATCTAAACAGGGCCAAAGGAACATACATAGTAATAGCTCCACAGTGGGATCGGTGTTTTTGGCTGACCGATCTAAAAGCCAGGGCACTATCAAACCCATTACCCATAACAAATCTACAGGAGAACCTTATAGATCGATCGACGGGGTTCTGTCCCCCGCAGGTGGACAAGTTGTCCCTCCAGGCTTGGAAAATTGGGGGTGGTCAGACCAGGTAGCAAACTGGAGTAGAGATGAAATTAAGTTATTGAGTAATAGCTGGCGCAAAAGCACTCTAAATACTTATGAAGCCCCTATAAAAAGGTGGCTATCGTTTTGTGCCTTAAATAATATTAATCACAAAAACCCAGATGGCAAAGACGTTGCAAGATTTTTAGCAGATCTGCATTTAAAAAAGAATTTTTCAGTTAACACAATTTTATTACATAAATCTGCTATTTCTACCTTTTGTGCTTAAAATGCAGAGAATATTTCAAAAAATTTCTTTATTCAACAAGTTTTAAAAGCCATAGCATTGGCAAAACCTAAACCTTCAAAATTCCCTATTTTTGACACAAAATTAGTATTCAATTGGTTGAAGTCAGATCCAAGCACAAATTCACTTTTTGATATTTCAAGAAGAACTGCAATTATTTTACTGTTGGCATCAGGAAGAAGAGTACACGACAACTAGCTTCAGCTTTTTGACTAACTGACCGACTCTTTGACAATTCAAAAGTGCCTGTAAATGGTTTAATTGAAATAAATGCTTTGAGTTTGAGTTTGAGTTTGACGACCTCACCTTATTAGATATATCTCATAACAATTTCATACAAGAAGAAGAAAATTTTTTTATTATGGCCCAAATTTGGATCAAAAACGGACTCAAATAAATATAGACAGTCTGGATGGTCTTTGTTAAGACACTCAGATGCTAATGTATGTCCCTTGAGACATATTAAACAATTGATTGAAGCTTCTGAAAATAGGCGTCTTAATAGTAATGTTACTAGCCTATTTGTCTCAATAAAGGGCGAATTAAAACCAGCTACCAGAACTATCATAGCCGGTTGAATTAAATCTATATTTAAAGAAATAAATCTAGAAGTTACTCCGGGAAGCATCAGAGCTGCTGTAGCATCCAAGGGGTGGTGGGAGAATATACCAGTGGATGAGATATTAGCTAGAGGAAACTGGAAAAGTGATAAAACCTTCAGGAATTTATACTGTAGAGAAATTATTAAAAATTCAAATAATGAAAAGGAAGATTTGTTACGATTAAACTTCTCAGGTTTCTAATAAGAATAAATCAGTTTTATGTGCTTTAGTGTTTTGAAGTACCAAATGGTTTGTTGTGATTCTAAATGTTTATGATTAGATTTGATAATAATATTATTTTACTGATTAGGGTAATTGATAATAAATGATAATGTTTAATCTGAATTGAATTTCTTTAAACAAATTATTCATTTCACATAGCGTTTATAGTTACCTTCACCAGCAGATATCAAACAGGTCTTCATACTACTAACGCTGTCTTTCGGCTAGGCATATAATAGGACTGTTTTACATTAAAATAAAACAGTCATTATGTGCCGAAAGAAAGACAGCGTTAGAGCAAGGTCCTTGCTGGTGAGTGAAGACACTATGAAAACCCCAATGGCCGGTCGCCGGAACTAGTGGTAGCGACCCCTGCTGGAAGGGAGAGGTAACTACATAAATCCATAGAGAATCTGGTATGTTTTCAATATTTAAGCTCCTAGAAGACCACAGACTACTTAGAGATACTACGTAGAAGACAGAATCATAGACAGCATCTTCATACTACTAACGCTGTCTTTCTTTCGGCACATAATGACTGTTTTATTTTAATGTAAAACAGTCCTATTATAGCCCTAAACCAAACGAAATATCAGTGTATAAGTTCTATAAACGTGACCAACAACAAAGCGAATAAGCATCGGATTATATTGCTCAGCTGAGGAAGATTAGTTCTGATTGTAATTTTTCGGATTTAGAACATGTTACATGACAGAATCGTGTATGAAATGAAAAATCACAGACTGCAATATGATTTATTGGAAAGAGATAAACTGAATTATGACAATGTTGTCGAGGCTATGTTGTCTTCCGAGAGTGCGGTAAGAGATGTTCGCATGATACAAAATGTAGCACCAGCAACGCCGCAAGCGGATTCAATTCGACGACGAATACATCGACGCCCACGCCGACAACTCCTGAGCCCATGGACATCAATGCAGTGCAAACAAACATGAAACGTTGCTACCGTTGTGGTTATCGCCATGCTGGAGAATGTCGTTTTGCCAAGGTTACTTGTCGATACTGCAAGAAGGTAGGACACAGAAAAGGTTTGCGTTGCAAAGGAGGAAGCCTCGAACAGTAAAGTCAATTTTACAGAAGATGAGTCACATGTTCAGTTGAATGGTATATACAACTGCGATAGTAGTCAACTGAGGGTGCCAGCTTATGAGGTTAAGGTTCATCTGAATGGGATGTCAGTGAATATGCAGGTGGACTCCGGTGCTAGTTTCTCAATCGTGAACGAGCACACGTGGAGAGGCCTGCTCAACGCAGAACCGCGCCCCGAACTGTGCGCTGTACACAACAGACTACGTACTTACCTGGACGGCGACTCCGGTTAAAGTGCTCGGTCAGACAGTAGTGCATATAAACTTTAGAGACATTGTGTGTTTTACCGGTTATTGTAGCTAGAGGCTCAGGCCCCAATTTGATTGGTCGTGATTGGTTTGCCGCTCTTAATATAAAAGTTTGTATTAATTTTGTGTCTAGAACTGGTATATCAATGACTAATAAAATGTTACAAAAACACTCTGAAGTTTTCAAAGAGGGTCTTGGTTCTTACCGAGCGAACCGGTGACCATACATTTAAAACCGGATGCTACTCCTAGGTTTCTTAAAGCACGCCCGGTTCCGTTTGCAATTAAGAACAGAGTTGAAAAGGAAATAGACAGATTGATGACTGAGGGGGTACTACGCCCTGTTTCGTACTCACAGTGGGCAACACCAGTGGTCCCCATTGTTAAGAAAACAGGCGAGATTCGCCTGTGTGGAGATTTTCGCAGCACGGTAAATCAGGCTACCGAGTCTGACACTTACCCTATGCCAACTGCTAATGAGGTATTTGCTACAATTGCTGGAGGAAGGTATTTCACCACGTTAGATTTAGAGCGTGCATATACACAAGTCGTTGTGGATGAAGACACGGCTAAATTGTTAACATTAAATACATGTAAAGTTCTTTACGCTGTTCACAGGCTGGCGTTCGGAGTAAAAGCGTGTCCACGTATTTTTCAAAGGTTGATGACGTTTTACTGCGACGCCTGAAATACCTGCCAGTATTTCAGGCGTCGCAGTACTAATTGATGATATTATTATAAGCGGGCATACCTTGACTGATATGAGTCAACGACTGGATGCTATACTAGAACGCATACAAAAAGCTGGCCTGCGACTGAAACCAGGTAAGTGTAAGGTTGCTAAAGAATGTGTAGAATTTCTGAGTTTTGTTATTGAAGCCGACGGCATTCGTCCAGCGCCTAGCAAAGTGGAATCGATTGTCAAAAGTCCAGAACCACAGAGTGTTCAGCAGCTACAGGCTTTTTTAGGGTTGTACAACTTTTATCGAGAGATTCGTACCTCACAAAGCTACTGTCCTCGAACCGCTCCATAGGTTGCTTGATAAGTCTCGCAAGTGGCAGTGGACAGAACGGGAACGAGAAAGCTTCAACGCAGCGAAACGGTTACTATCGTCAGACATTACTTTAGTTCATTATGATTTAAATAAGCCCTTAGTACTCACGTGCGACAGCTCTGACTATGGTGTAGGCGCAGTATTATCTCATGTGATGCAGGATGGGCAAGAACGACCAATCGCTATGAGTTCTAGGACATTACATTCACACGAGCGTAAATACTCTCAGCTTGATAAAGAAGCTGCAGCAACCATATTTGCAATTCAAAAATTTCATAACTATCTCATAGGAAGAACTTTTACAATAGTGAAAGATCAGAATGGATCAGAAGCCATTGGTCAGTATTTTTGATCCTAAGAAGCCAATACCCAATATTATATCACCCCGACAAACTAGAATCGCTATTGTTTTGACTTCACATAGTTAGGATATAATGTATAAGCCTGGTAAACAAATAGGAAATGCAGATGGTCTCAGTCGCTGGCCACAACCGGTGCCAGAGGAACCTGAACAGCAGCTTTGTGATATTTTATTGATGGCGGAGGCTCCCGAAGACTTTCCAGTTGATGTTAATCAAATCGAGCTGCTCACAAAAACAGATAAGACTTTATCACGAGTGATGCATTACGTGTTATCTGGTTGGCCAGCTAAGGTCACAGAAGCAGCTTTGCACAGTTATTGGTTACATCGTACTGAACTTTCCTTACATGAAGGTTGTGTCTTGTTGGGTTGTCGCGTGGTGGTACCACCACCGCTACGGAAAGATATTTTATGTGCTTTACATAGGGCACACAGTGGTATAGTTCAAACAAAATATTTGGCCAGAAGCTATGTGTGGTGGCCGGAATTAAACAACGACATTGAGGCATTGGTAAACAATTGCACCAAGTGTCTCGAAAATAAGCACATGCCTCCCAAGACAAGTTGCGAGTGGGTCGTACCTACAAGACCTTGGCCTCGCATAAATATTGATTTTGCTGGTCCATACCAAAACATTATTTTTGATAATTGTGGACTCATATTCACGATGGCCTGAAGTATTTGTAGTAAGTAGTATGACTACAGAAACTGTGGTTTGGCATTTAAGAATGTTATTTACTACACATGGATTATATGAGACATTGGTTTCAGACAATGGAACAGCATTTGTTTCAGCTGAAATGAAATAATTTCTAGATTCGCATAAAATTAAGCACATACTCGTAACTACGGCACCATACTATCCTGCTACAAATGGATTGGCTGAAAGAATGGTACAGACGGTTAAGGATAAACTACGTAAAATGGATTATGTGTCATGGGACGTGAAGGTACCTAACATGTTACTGGGACTGCGTGTAACGCCATGTTCCGGAACAGGCAAAAGCCCTTCGGAACTGTTAATGAATAGACGGTTAAGGAATTTATTGGACAGTATCCTTCCAGAAAATAAACAGCACATGAGAGTCGAGCAACAAATTACCAAAAATGCACAAAGGAAACACAGAGAAACAGACATTGGTCAATGTGTGATGTACAGAAATTATGCAAGAAGGCCATGTTGGTTACCAGGTACTATAACAAGTAAGGATGGCCCATCTAGCTATCAGGTGACATCAGGCAATGGAAATGTTGTAAGCAGACGTATTGACCAACTGATTCAGAAGCCATCAAGCTCAACAACAGGAGAGGAGGTGAAGAAGGATAAGAAACCAGAGGAGCAAAAGGAAGGAAGTTTACAGGAACAGGTGGAAGTGTTAAGTCAAGAAAATGAACAAATAATCCAAATTCCTAGCTCGGAGGAATGGGCCGAGATGCTTGGAATACCTAGTGGGGCAGACACCACTTATCAAGGTGGCAAACTGAAGAACAAAGTTTCTTCTTATGCAATGTCACCATATGCCAGGCCTAGTTACAGCAACTATTTAGTGTAATGTTATGTGTTTAAGGTTGCTTTTGATCCTGTTTCCTTAATTGATGAATTAAGAAGATTATGATGCTTTATGTTAATGTTATGTTTATATTTCAATAATGTTTTTACTAACTCATACTTGGCGGAAAGGTATGTTGTGTATCGTTAATGTAGGTACTTGTAAATCTTCTTGACAAATAAGATTTGTACAAGTACCCCACATGTCTAATATCATCACATAAGTGTAAGGCTACCTAGTGCTTATACTAGCCATGAAATAAAACAGTGAATTATATAATTAGTGTTTTATTGAACATAATACTATCTAATGACATAAATTTGTGGTTGTTATCGGTGCTTAGGCCACCTTCCATACATTCTTGCCGATTCTCCTTCGTCAAAGTCACTATTACTATTGATGCAACAGGCTCTTTTTTTGAAACAGTAAGCCTACCTGATGCGACCCGACTGTTTTTGTAAGCGGGGCTCATTACCGCTAATCCAAAATTAAAATCTGTCCCTGTTCCTCAAGTGGTAACACATACACACAGCGCAACATCAATTTCAAATTGGTTGAAAAAATGGGTGAGTGATGTAACTGGCGTACCCCACGAGGTAATCACTGACAATTCTTCAGCTTTGCTATCCTCTATAACTCAGGCTTTTACATCGCATAATAGTACAAAAGACTATCTATATTCACTACCTATTTGCAGTTTTGGAGGGAAAAACCGACACTTCACCAGCTACTTTCATTAGGCTTGAAACTAGCCACTACACAAAAACATTACATAATGTATCATGTTTCAAAGACGGCATAGAACATCGTATAAAATATTTTTATATAAGATGTATTTTGCTAAATGCGAGGAGTACGATGTTGCAAAACAGATAGTTGAAGATATTGTGAAATTTGTATAGGACAGTATGAAGATAGTGATTTATCTGCAAAAGCTAAGACTATTGAAGCTAAAACACGAATAAATGACACTAAAACATCTAGTGCTGAGCAAATACAATAGCAACGCCAGTATAAATCAGTTGCAAAGGAGAACATTTATTTTTGGCTAAATTATGAAAGTCGCACTTTCATAATTTAGCCCAAAATGAATGCCAAACAAAAAGAAGTTATATTGTGTGCGTTACGATTGCTCCGCCAAGTTACCCAAACAAAAAAAAACTTCGGCCAAATTTTTTTCGAAATATCTCAAAATCGAAGGGAACAAACCAAAAATTTGTCAAATAAGAAATAAAAATGTTATAAGGGTTTTAAGTTGGCCGCGCGAACGAAACGTGGAGGATTGCGCGGCCATGGAGATCTCAGCAACTACTTGGGTTAGAGATAGAATTCTTTTTGTCAATTGAAGACTGAATTTGTCAAAAATTGTCGAAAAAAGAATTATAAGCTCTAGATCAATATTTTACGAAATATTCCCCTTCGAAGTTATGGCCGCGCAATCGTGCACTTTTTGATTATTTCTTTAAAACTAAGACTTCATACAGTAAAACTGTTACAAGAAGAAAGGTCTTAATTTGTCAAAACTAACGAAAGCAATAAATACTACTAAAGTTTAGCTAAACACACGAAATCAGTCCAAAACAAAAAGTACGTGATCGCGCTGTCGAAACGTTGCTTTGTACGCTGATGTCTCAATATCTATAATAAAATTGCTAGGACTTCTGTGTGAACATCCATTTATTCGACATATTAAGCTCATTAGAATGGCATATCCTTTTACCCGCAGAAATGTTTTCAACGCGTGTAATCTCAAAAATGATGTTATCTCATACAATGTTCGAGCACGGTAACCATAATTTCGATTTTATTTGGGAATACCTCTGACTGGAGACTGGCAATTATACTGGACAACATCTAGCTCAATCTGAAAAAGGAGAATGAGCGTTTCTGAGCTGGAACCCAATAGCGTTAAGATGGAAATAAAAAACCAATGGAAAGATCTCATCAAGGAAAATATTATTTTCTCTGAATATAATGTTTTAAAAATATGATTGAATATAGTGTTTAAAAAAAATGGTTATTTAACAAATTGTTCTTTACAAAACATAATATTTAACAAATACATGTGTATCCATTATTTTTTTGCTGGCCCTCGGTTATAAAGAAAATACATACATAGGCGATATATTTGACAAGTATTGTAGGAATACCGATATAACAGCGTTTTTAATCATATGCGATTCTGATTACTATGTTGAGGCAATCAGACTGAGAATAAAAACTGCTTCGAAATATTTAAAAAATAATCGATAATTTTAGTAGTAACTGTAACGCTGCATATATTTTTGAACACCTCGTAAATGACATTATTTTCAGCGCTATTCCATCAGTAATTGTTCCAATTACGTGCATGAATTCGGACCCATCAGAGAGAAAACACGTATTTCTACCATAAAATTTTGATATAATAAACATTTTCAGAATTATCAACTTGGAAGATGCTATTAATATTAATGATTGGTTGAATACACATGATGCAGAAAATGCTATGAATTAGTTATATTATAGTAATAATCGACCAACTCAAATTTGCAGTTGCAAAAACATGTTCTCCCATACTTACATTCTGTATGGGAGAGCAAATTTTTCAACTACAATGTCAAGTTTGTTGTATAAATTCATCCCAACTACGAAACCCTTCATTGTGCATGGTTCCACAAGCACTTGGCCGGTTTTTTCACTATGGAGTTTGCAAGCTGTGATGAATAAAACTTTTTTACAAAAAAATGCAGGTGTCTATTACAATAGCCACCTACATTTTTTTGTAAAAAAGTTAACATATATAAAATACAAACTGACCCACTAAAAAGCGAGAAATGGAACCTATTTCCAAAAAAAAACAACCGATTTCCAAAAAAACACTACAAAGTTAAAAATAACTTTAATTTCGGAAATCGGTGGCAAAAAAGAAAATTCAAAACACACCGACTTCCCGAATTCGAGTTATTTTTCAGTTTGTAGTGTTTTTTGAAAGTCGGTTAAACCGCTCATCGTCAACAGCATTTCAGGCGAAAGACCTCCACTGCTGGACATAGGCCTCCCCCAAGCGCCGCTACTTCGGCTGGTTCTGTACTTCTCGCTTCCAGCGGATTCCTGCGGCCTTCACCAAGTCATCGGTCCACCTTGTGGACGCTACGTCTTTCGGTACGCGGTCGCCACTCCAGAAGCTTTCGGCCCCATCGGCCATCTGTTCTGCGAGCAATGTGCCCTGCCCACTGCCACTTAAGTTTGGCAATACTTCGGGCTATGTCGGTTACCTTGGTTCTCCTACGGATCTCTTCATTTTTGATTCGATCACGCACGGAAACTCCCGAGCCTCCTTTGCCCTTTGGGTGACTTTCAGCCTTCTAATGAGGCCCATTGTGAGGGACCACGTTTCAGTGCCATAAGTCATCACTGGCAACACACACTGGTCAATAACTTTTGTCTTGAGAGACGAGACAAGAAGATAGCACGCTAATTTATTCTGGGCAGAAACGCTCATTCTCCTTTTTCAGATTGAGCTAGATGTTGTCCAAAATAATTGCCAGTCTCCAGTCAGAGGTATTCCCAAATAAAATCGAAATTGTGGTTACCCTGCTCGAACATTGTATGAGATAACATCATTTTTGAGATTACACGCGCTGAAGACTGTTCTGGGGGTAAAAGGATATCCCATTCTAATGAGGTTAAGATGTCGAATAAATGGATGTTCACGCCGAAATCCTAGCAATTATATGTATATAATGAGATATCAGCGTACAAAGTATAGTTTCGACCGCGCGGCCACGTACTTTTTGTTTTGGACTGATTTCGTCTGTTTAACTTAACGTTAGTAGTATTTATTTCTTTCGTTAGTTTGGACAAATTAAGACCTTTCTTCTTGTAACAGTTTTACTGTATGAAGTCTTAGTTTTAAAGAAATAATCAACAATAAAGAAACAACAAGTGGGTCATTGTCATCATAACCCTAAAAAAAACTGTTCATACGAATCATTATATAAGACACTTTTATATGTGTATAATTTTACATCATAACAATAAAGTAAACGAAAAATACTAGAAAACTGTAAGAGATTTATTATGAATTTATTTATTTTTTACTTCATACCACCACCATGTAACCAAAATAGTCCACTTCGGTGGACTGTTCGGATTCTACCTTTCAATAGAATGTAGCATATAATAAATACTTGTTTTTTATTATTTTACAAAAATGATATATTTTCCTCATCTAAGTATGTTGTCCATTTCGTTAAAAGTATTAAAAAAATTGATAGAAATAAAATACACTTTTTGCATCATTTAATCTTGTCACAACATTTTTTGTCTTTCCGGTGGACATTACTTTCGATACTGACTAAAATGAAGTAAATGTCAAATGATGGAACGGAATGTAAAATTTAACGCAGCCAATATCGTACTAGCCCTGTTATGTTAAAAGCCAAGGTATATTCATAAAGTTTCCTTGTTTAACTAGTTATTAAAAATGTTTGATGAATTTGTAGTGATATACTCACCAAAATACAGTAGTAACCGGAAAGACAACTCAACTTTGACACCGCTAAATATTTGTCTTAGTACAACAACAACGTTTTCTGCGTACGAGTCACGGCAAAATGGCCTACCTATAAACGGCGGAAGGTGTGAATAATTTTGCGAAATAGTCCATTCGGTGGACATCTTTTTGGTGGAACTTTTGTCCACCGAAACGACGGATGTTCACCGAGTGTATTGTTTTCTTGAATGCATGTGAGTTATTTAGTTATTATTACTTATAAAACTGCTTCTGATTACTGGTGTTTTTATCAGTTAAGGACTAATGAATGACCTATATTTGTTTCATTTTCGCTTTATTTTTATGAGTGAATATGTTTTAAACCACCACTTCCCTCACACCTTTCTACACCATGTCGACTTGTAGGTAATGTAGTATCCATAGCTACATACTCTAAGTTAACAATGATTGGTACCTGGGGTAGTATTATGAAGTATTAATGCCATCATTATTCCGCTGCGAAAACGGGATGGTGCTAGCGGCCTTGTTTAGCTCCGTCTCTCTCTCACACTGGAAAAATGGTGGCATTAATACTTCATAATACGGCACCTGTAATGCATTTCTAATGGCATGGGAAACAATATTTTTTCATAGGCACGATCGTTTCCCCTATGCAAAATTTTTTACTAACAAAATCTCCTGCTCTTCCTTTGCACAGCTTTACTTTCTTTTCGTTTGTGTGCTTGTTGTAACTTTTTAGGCGATGGCGAAAACAAGAAGTAAACTTACCGATACCAGAAAAAAAACGACGCCGTGAGCAAAAAACATTGAGTATGAGGAAGGCGCGTGAAAATCTTAAACAGGATCCAGAAACCTTAGAAGAAAAGCGAAGAAAGGACAGAGAATATTATTATCGGAAGAAAGCCGAAGAAACCACCAATCTCCCTTTCTCTGGCTGAACCGATTAAACGCTCTGGTCTTCTGACAACGAAGACATATTTTGACCACCGAAATGAATAATTGTCTTTTCGGTAGACAGACATTTTTTTATTTACTTTTTGGATGCTTTTAAGTGACTAATTTGTTTGTGATTATGTGAAGATAGCATTAACGTTATTTTTGTTCAAGATGTTAATCACTTTTTATTTTGTTGTCTTTCAATAATTAACATTTTAGTCCACTCGGTGGACATACTAGTCTTTTCGGTGGAATCGAAATATTGTTATTTCCTTATAAATCGTCTTTTTCGAATTATTGATCTCAGACTGATACTTACTTTTGTTAAAACGTAAAGTAAGAGTCATATCTTTGAATTTTATTAATCACGTGTTTCATTTTTTCGCAAAAAAAAACCCTAGGCTTGACAATGACCCAAGTGCACGATTGCGCGGCCATAACTTCGAAGGGGAATATTTCGTAAAATATTGATCTAGACCTTATAATTCTTTTTTCGAAATTTTTTGTCCAATTCAGAATTCTATCTCTAACCCAAGCAGTTGCTGAGATCTCCATGGCCGCGCAATCCTCCACGTTACGTTCGCGCGGCCAACTTAAAACCCTTATAACTTTTTATTTCTACTTTGACAAAGTTTCGGTATGTTCCCTTCGATTTTGACAAATTTCGAAAAATTTTTGGCTGAAGTTTTTTTTTTGGGTAACTTGGCTGAGCAATCCTAACGCACACATTATTTTCGGTAAGAACATCGGACCAAATCTGTAGGCCATTCCCTGCGCTGAAAGACGAGTTTGAAAATAATGTTTTCAGTATGTTTTAGTTAAAATAATAATTGTAATATAACTATAGTATTAGCTTTTAATGCCAGTAAACAGTACAGTTATCACTTTTTCTGTGAAACTAAGACTCTAGGGTTATTCTTCACTTATCAACAGTATGCGAAATAGTTTTTTTTTCGACAGTACTAATGTTAACGGATTTAAATAGTTAACTGGTTTAAAAAAAGCAGTCATTTTGATTGTCCTGAATGTCCCGCCCGATGTTCTATCATCACAATTCTTAGTGCCTAGATACAGGCCAAATTGTAGGTCCAAGCTATTGAATAAAAATTTCAGGTACGGTTACAGTTAATAGCACACGTTTTCACGAAACTATGCGGTCGATCTGCTCATATTATTTTTTTTTCTGATTAAATCTGTTTATTTTAATAGTTATTAGAAAAACGTTGGCAAGTTTTCTTTAGTTTTATTTTTTAAGATTGTATCTGACCTATGATTTTATGTTACATTTATGTGAATTCACGTTGTAACGTGTAGGTGAATAAATGGTTTTAGTTTCTATATGACTTTCTGACCGCCTTACACAAAATATTTTGAATTCATCTACTATGTGGGTGATTATCCCAGCGGCAAATTATACGTGTCCACGTTGAGAATCGAGGTGTTAAATGATAGGATGTTTCTTAATTTTTTTTATAGTGTACTACGTAACTTGGTTCAATTGGGGCCACATTTTTTTTAAATGTAAGTGTATTAAAATAATAAGGGGAAAAAAAATTGCCTTAAAATTCAAGTTGGGTGGCTTGTCCCAGCTCCATTTTTTGATACAATTGCGTTCACCAAACTAACAATTTAAGGTACAATAAAAAATAAACAATATCGTGAGTATAAACATAAGACACATTATCTAAAAACAATTAAACCATATTAGAAAATCTAATTTAAAAGCACAAGATACCCGATCAAAGTTTGTCCAAGCAAAAATCAAAATTTTGGTGGCACTTGTTCAACTTACTATAACATAAAGTTTCGTGCGTGTGCGTATTTCGCATGTCTCAGTCGTGCGCTTACACTTGCACGTAACAGGTATGTGATTAGTGCTATGATTTCCCGCCAAAAAGGTAAGTATCATCTTGGGTGGCTAAGGGGACAAGAATTTTTCCATTTTTGATGGATCGATTTGCTGTTGATTTGAAAGTGTTTTAATAGTAAGCTACACGTTATAGGTAGTGATTTGGGTTACGCATAAATCAGTGATATTGATTTAATTGTAACTTAAAACCCCTATTTTTAAAGATTTTTTTATGCCTGGTTCCAATTTTAGTGGCTCAATTTTGGTGGCTTTGGTGGCGGTTTCATGCCACTAAAATTGAAAACGAGCCACCAAATTTTAAATATGCACTGTTTATGTATTGTTTGTATCTATATAGCCAGTTTTTACGTTGCAAATTTGATTAGCAAACTAAATGTTTATGTACTTGGCAGTAAGTAAGACCTATTCATAATTTATTATAAGGGTGGCATACTAATTATCAAGTTCGTTATTCATATATTTTTAATTTGTTGCTTTTTAGAATGCCAAAATAGACCAGGGAAGAGAGGCTGCTTAAAAAGAGAATAGCAGAAAGAAGAAGAAAAGGGAGAATAAAGAGCAATCCCGAACAGGCTGAAACACTACGAAAAAGAGAAAGGGAGAGATAATTATGTTTATACCATTCCCCCTCTAAAAAGCTTCTTTTATTCACTGAAAACAGAAAATAAAAAGCACTTATAATCACTCGTTTTGGTGTTTGAATTCAGAACACACCAATAAATTCGACCTCCATCTCAATGCTATACAAGCTTCTTGCGAAAAAATACTCGATACTAACTCCGATTTGATTCTACATTTTCTACAAGGAGTTTAGTATTAGAATAAAAACTGTTTTGTGTTCTTTGCTGTCATTAGTAAATTGGCGCTATTTTCAATACTGTAAGCTGTACGAACACAAAGTTTAGTATTACTTAATAATAAATCGATTGAAAATGCATTCAAGTGATGAAGAAGATATGTTAATACCTGAGTTTAAGAAAGAGGGGGCGGCCGATATTGTAGAAAACTTGCTAGCCAACAAATCACTGCTAGTTTACATCAAGCCTACGATGAGTTTTGCAAATGTTAATCAAGCTTCTGGCACATTTTCAGAGTCTATTTTTCTAACTTATTTTAATGAGTTGTCGAAGAAAAAGAAGTCATCGACATTATGGAGTATGTATTCTATGCTACGGTGTACTATAAAAACAAGGCATAATATTGACATAACAACATACTCGAAGTTGCAACTTAGTTTTTCTCGTAGTCATGGTATAAAGTATAGTATGCAACTCTTGAATAAAATGGATTTATATTGAGGGCCATGGACACTCGCGCCGCTCAGGACTCTTAACACTTGTATCACTCGCTATGCTCGTGATTCAATCATCATGAATCACTCCCTACGGTCGTGATTCAGTCGTTAGAATCCTTCACTTGCTCGTTAGTTGTTGGCAAGTAAATAAATAAAAAAATACGCAATAATAATTTATTTATAAATTACCAATGATAATAATAATATATGTATAATTTAAATAAATATTAATGTTTAAATCAAATATATGAGTGGTAAAAATTATATGTACACAATTAGTTATCAGCCTACCTACCTACACAAAACGAAAGAGTAGATTAATATTAAAATTGTTAACAAATATCTATAATAAGCCCTCCTCCTAATTTTTATGTTGTTATGCCCGACAGGGCCCGCAATGCTCCAAAACGAATGTATGTCTTTATGTACCTACCACCTAAGTTCACATTGTGGAATGCAATAAACGTATTGAGTATTGAGTATTGATAAATACCGAGAATTTGTGAGATTGGTTACATTGAGCTTTATTAATTAGTGAGATTGAGGTTTGTGACAGAGAAATACAATTTTGGTGTCACTGATTTTCAATTATGGTGGGCACACTAGACTTTGAACTAAAATATCTCAAAAAGTTATCGAGATATTCTCAGACCTCTTGAAGATCCTTCTAGCTTGGACTTTCTACTCTCATACCAAATCCTTATTTTTCACGAAAACAGAAGAAAAAATGTCGCCACCAAAATTGATAAAAAATGCACTTCGTTGATATTGAAGACCATTATGGTCAGGTCAGCCTACAAAAAAAAAATCCTATAAAAAAATTGAAAATGCATTTTTTCTTAAAATATGGCACTTAGGGCAACGCACGATATTATGTCAAATTTTAATAAAAATATTGTAAAACTACTTGGTCTAATTTATATTAATCTACGAGGTTGAGCCTAGTCAATAATGCCGAAAAATTGGGCTCTGAGTTCAAACGTTTTAAGAAAATTCGACTTTCAATTACTTTTCAACCAATAACCTTTTGATCCATTATTTCTTTTTAACTAATTCACAGAGATGTTCAACTTTATGATATAGAAGGCATATTAATGTATTTCCTCAGTTAAACTCTTGAGACTGAGGGTCCCAGTTAAACCGCCATAAATCTGCAATGTCATATTCTAGCAAGTTGGAAATTTCTTAAAAGATTTGGTATACTTAACTAAATTCTGAAATAAAAATTATTAACACAGAGATAGTACTTTCTCAGATTTATGCTATGCCACTTTATGCAAGCGTCTGGATGGAGAGCCCAAGTCTTTTGTTCATAAAAGTTTTAATTCACGTTTATGAAATTTTTGGACCTTTTCTTTAAGTTTTTACTATTTTTAACTAATTTCCCTAAGAGTCTCAAGTTGTTTTGAAAGAAAAAAAAACGGGCCCTCAGTCACCCTAGGCCTATTTGGATGTACGGAACTTATAGGCTTAGGGTGGATTCTCGGACGTATTCTGTACTGATGATATTTTTAAGTGTTACAAAGTTTGGTCGCGACTGACCAATTTCTGCTAGAAAAATAATCTGCCTTAACCAGAATCAGTCCTTAACCGAATAAAGAACGTTTCGGAGTATTCACCTTACGGTGGATAAACATAATAAGCCCTGACAGTCAGTGTTGCCACCTTAGGCCTATTCGTGCTAGATCTAGCTATTTTTACATTGGTAATTGATACATTGTTAAGGGGTAATTGTATAGAGTGTTAATACTCTTTTTACCCGAGTACGGCGAAGCATAAAGGAGGGTTATGATTTTGACTGGTATGTATGTATGAATGTATGTTCATCTATTCCCTCATATCTTCTAAACGACTCATCACAATTTGACAAATGAGGTATGGTTGGAAGCGGCTTGATCGTCCGCTGGCTATAGGCTATGTAACGTCAAATTAAATTAAAAATACATTATTTCATGAAATAGTCATTCAATGCACTTACATGAACTTAGAGAGTTGTATTGCTGATTCTAATGTTTATAATTATGTAAATCCATATTTGTTACGACCGCGAATCATATTTAGATCAACATACAAACTAATACTAACCTGCAAATTGCAAAAAACGTAAAAAAATAAAAATTTCGCGGGTTACTCTGAAGCTTTCGCCTTAAGAAAAATTCACAATTATCTTAAAATACAGAGACCTAACAGGAAGTAATCCGTATTAGGATCATTTTATCTTTACCACATTCAAATGCTGATGTGGAACGTTCCTTCAGTTCCATGAACATGATAAAAAATAAAACGCAATAAAATACAACTAAAAACATTGACGTCGATTAGATGGCGATTGAAAACGTTTAAAAAACCTGATGCTCTCACAAATCACCTCATGAGGTCTTAAAAAACAGTGAAAAGCAAGACCTACCAAATACCCATTCAAATTATTTTTAACCGACTTCAAAGAAGGAGGTGGTTCTATGTTCGTCTGTATGTAAATTTTTTTGTGTGTTCATCGATATTTTCGCCAATTGTGACCCGATTTAAAAAATACTTTTTTAGTTGAAAATGGGTATACTTCCGAAGTGGTCCAATTGTCATCAGGTCAGGATCTGATGATGGGATCCTGGAGAAATCGAGGGAACTCTTCAAATGTTATAGGCACACCTATAGCGATTTGGGTATTTTTTATAGTAACTCATGCAGTTGCTCTCGAAAAGCACCATTTGCTGAAGTGGAACTGATCAAGAAGACCACAGGTGGCCACCGGAACTACTCAATAATAAGTTTTTCACGGGTTGTGATTCGATTACTTTAATATGGTTGCCAAGCAATATAAGCTCGTCACACAGTCACAATGTATGTGGTGAAGTGGAGCTGATGGTGAAGTACCAAGAGAACTCTTCAACGATTAACGTCCCTGCATTGCATCGGGAAAAGCAATCTTTTGTAATAGGTGATGAGCAGTTGACATTACTATTGTAACTTAGATAAATTACAAACTGACCCACTAAAAAGCGAGAAATAAAAACTTTTTTAGAAAAAAACAACCGTCTTCCAAAAAACACTACAAAGTCAAAAAAATTAAAGTAATAAAAACTAAAACCCAACTACGACTAAAAAGGTATAAACAAGACACCACAGACAGACAAATTATAAATCCGGAGTCACACGTGTTAGGGCATAATCGAACATATTACAATTGTGACTCCGGATTTTTAATTTGTCTGTCTGTGGTGTCTTGTTTATACCTTTTTAGCCGTAGTTGGGTTTTAGTTTTTATTACTTTAATTTTTTTTTATTATTTTGTGGTTATAATATATTTATTTTTGAGGGCGCCATTTTTACTTAATGTGACGTCACATAGCCTATAACCAGTGGACGATCAAAACGCTTCCAACGCTACCTCATTTGTCAAATTGTGATGAGTGATTTAGAAGATAGGAGGGAACAGATGAACATACTTACATACATATATAGATACATACATACATACCGGTCAAAATCATAACCCTCCTTTTTTATTCGCCGTAGTAGGGTAAAAATAACTTTGATGTCGGAAGTCGGTGGCAAAAAGCGAAAATTCAAAAGCAAAGACACCGTTTGTTTTAATCATGTAATCCATTATTAGAAAGTACGAGTAGGTACATACCTAAAGTATGTCTTGTATGTGAATCGTATTGATTTTCTTTAGCCCTTTCTAGCCCGTGGCAGCGTCGTATGTAGCCCATCTTCAAATAGTGAGATAACAGTACAACACTGCTAACAGTACTGAGCCTGCGCGCGCCCAAAACGCAGCGTACTGAGCGCGTGGCTCGGACACTTGATATGAATAGTCCCTTAGTATGAAAGTCGGAGCATGCGCGGCTAAGATTGTGTAGTGTGTAAGGTCTCTGCGGCCACACAACGTACCTATGGTACGTCACTTGATGACAATATCAACACACGGCTGATGCGACTGGCCTTCTTTATCTCATCCGATAAAGGTAGTCTGTTACAGAGGCTAACAAAAAGTTTCCTTAGGTACTAGATATATTAAAAAAATCGGCCAAGTGCGAGTCGGACTCGCGCACGAAGGGTTCCGTACAATTATCTATAAAAACGGCAAAAAAGTCACGTTTGTTGTATGGGGGGCCCCCCTTAAATATTTGTTTTATTTTAATTTAATTATTTATTTTTAAAGTGAATATATAACTAAATATTCTGTGAATATTTCAAGCGTCTACCTGTTGCCGTTATCAATATCGAGCAAAAACGAGGGAAAAAATCAGGTTTGTTGTAAGTATGGGAGCCCCCTATTCATTTTATTGTGTTTTTTAGTATTTGTTGTTGACAGTAGTATTTGGTTAATCGATTCAGGCGTGACTTTGCGGAAATCCATCCGATAGTAGTATTTATTGCTGGTGACAGACGGACAGACAGACAGCGGAGTCTTAGTAATAGGGTCCCGTTTTACCCTTTGGATAAGGAACTCGAAAAAATTCGTACCTACTTATAAAAAGATGGCATACTTCCAAACGCTACTCTTACAGTCTAAAATATAAAAAAAAATCCTATGAAAATACGTTCAGGGGCAGTAATCTACCTATACAATAAGTAAAAAAAACCCTGTCCGATCCGAAAAGGGATCATAGGTACACACTAAAATAGCATTATTAGAAAAAAAAAATTAGAATAATAATATTGAAAATAAAAATGTTATTGCAATCTGAAATTCACATTTTTAGTAAGTACCAAAATGACCCCAATTTCATTATAAATTAGCAAATTAACTACAGAGGCCATAAGTTATGACTTGTATAATAGGTATGTGTATTAAGACGAATGTAACGAAGCTACACTTGCTGCACAACTGACGGCGCCCGTTCACGAACATGACGCATGGATCAGCACCATTCAGCTCAACCATTTTGAAGGGAGCTAAATGATCCAACACACGCGCCAGCGCCACCATCAGCGAGACATTTGAGTGAGCATGACATATTCCCAGCCGCCAGGGTACATTCAAGTCAATCAAAGACATATTACCCGGTAAATGGTAGCTCTATAGTACATAGTACCCACACCTGTGCTACGAGTATGCAATTATATAATAAAAAGGAGATTGAGTTTATACAATGCAAAGATGGTCTTACAATCTTCAGCAGCTCCAACAGTATTTTCAAATGTTAATTACTTAGTTGTAGTTGTGGAGCAGGGCCAGCATTAAGCCAAGCATTTTTATCAGCGATGTAATCCTCCAACTTATAATGTGCCTGCCTGCATAGTATGCGCTTCATACAAGTTTTGAATTTCGTCTCATTCAGTTGAAGTATGTGGGGAGGAATTTCATTGTAACATTTTAAACAGTACCCCAGGAAAGATGAGTCTACTTGAGTCAGTCTGAGACCTGGTTGAACTAATAGGTCCCTATTTCTAGTACAATAATTAATCCATCACCTCTTTTACTAAAAAGATGTAAATTTTTTCTTACGTGCCTGATGTTTTCATAGAAATATTGACAAGGTACCGTCATGATGTTTTAATATCCTTAAACAGTTCCCTTAAAGAATCGCGCCTGCGGAGATTATAAATGGCTCTGATCGCTCTTTTCTGCAGAATAAAAATAGACTCGATGTCTGCAGCCCGTCCCCATAGTAAAATACCGTAAGACATGATGCTATGAAAGTAACTAAAATAGACTAGCCTCGCGGTATCTACATCAGTAAATTGACGGATTTTTCTGACAGCATATGCTGCTGAGCTTAGCCGTCCTGCAAGAGATGTTAAATGAGGACCCCATTGTAGCCTCGAGTCGAACGTGATCCCCAGGAAAACAGTTATATCGACGAATTCTAGTTTCTCTTGATTCAATACTATCTCACAATCACTACTTTTGACATTTGGTAAAGAAAATTTAAATTATAAACTTGGGAAATTGTGAATATGCAGTGAGCATTATGTGCTAATCGTGATTTCTGCAGCTTGCTGCAGCTGATAGATTATTAAAAATTTACAGTGCCACCACCGGCGCAAAGTGACCTTTGGAAAAAAATACCTTTAGATCCGCATGCGCATCCGTGGATGTGAGCCTTTAAATATCCACATCTGAAAAAATCTGCATCCGCAACACCTCCCTGGTGCTGACATCCATTTTAATTAAATTAAATGGAATTACATATGATATAAGCCCGCCGTACTGCCGTCCCGACACGCGCCCGACATTCACCCACCTTGTGTGTGTTATGAGCTTTATCCTACATTCACCACATCCGATAACGGTAGTCTTACAGAGGTTAACAAAAAGTTTCCCTTCCAAGTCATATACAAAAAAAGGGCCATTGGCTAATGCAAAGAGTATATTACGTAATAGGACTAATGTCCTAGGTTAGTACCTATGTTCCTTGCTATTGACATTCTGCCAGTCATGTTTGGTCATGTTGTTGTATTGAAGTAATATTGTCACATTGTGTCACATCTAAGTAACAGTGCCTATATGGCGCACCCAAAATTTTAGAATAAATTCTTGTGAATACAAATATGTCTGGAAAAACTACACAAGGTACACAAATACGAGATAAACCATGTCCGTGGCTATGTGACTACATACCGAAGAACGTACCTCCCCCAGGACCTGCTAACACTATCTTGCATCCTAGAAAAGATGTTTTTGTTCTGAAGGTAAGATAAAACCGTATACTTAATACATTGTAAAATGAAAAGTAGTTAGGTATCCTATTAACAATGGGCGAACTATACCCATCAGTGAAAGATTGGAGGCTGAACCAATTGTGGTCCAAGTTTTTTACAATGTGGTATTTCTTTCTGTAGTACCTACTACATACGTAACGTAAAATAAATACCCAATTAATTAACACTTTCACTGTCCCAAGGTAATTGGTAATCCTATCACCATACATCCATTAATAATATTGCATTGTGATGTTATATAAGATCATTTACTAATTCTACGATAACGAAAATTCGTCTATCACTTTCAAGCTCCCAGTACACGTTGGGCGAGCACGCAAAATACACGCAAATCAAATGGCAAATCTGACTGCTCAAAACGTTGAAGGAAATCATCGTGAGGAAACCGGCATGTCCTAGAACCAAAATATCGAAGACATGTGACATCTACCAACCCGCACTGGGCCCGCGTGGTGGATCCCGGTCCAGTCCCTCTCACCGACAGGAGGCCTGTGTTGGACGCAGTGGGAACATTGAAGGCTGATTACGGTTATGGTAAACGGCGAATCACGCAAAAAGCAGACGGTCTGAAATGAAATGAAGTGACGGGCTCGCCCAACGTGCTCTAGATAATCATTACATATTATTTTAAAAGTAAATTACATGCAATGCACGGACATAATGAGCTTCACTTCCAGTTAATAGTGCTGTTTAAAAACGTTGAAATAAATAATAGAACCTAATTCTATTATATAATTTTGGTTAATTTAGACGCGGACGCGGACGGGTAGGGCTACGTCTTCAGTGCATTATAATTATGTAATGCATGGGCAGTGAATGTGTCACTATAGATACTCGTATGAAAACTTGCAAAGAAGGGAGGAAGCTAACATTATCACTGAGAGTTACCAATTTGCTTTTCTAACAAATTATTTTCTACACAATTCTCAGATTGCCAAAGTAGGCCCTACTGGAGACCGGCGCTGTAAGATGGAACTTGAGCTAGTCACACCGAAGGTTGCCGAGAAGAAACCGCCATGTCGCATAGATACTAGAGATACACAATGTGATCCAGACCCCCCACCATGCAGCTGTTGTAGGCCAAGAAGAGGAAAAGCTAAAAAACAGTAAAAGTGCACAACAATAATGAATATAAAAGTATTCTCTTTTCTCTACTTATATGCATTTCATCTTATCATCTTTTTCTCCTCTTCTAAGCTATTATGTGTTTAGAATTGTTTGTTTTTTTTAGTTTGTAGTAATTATTTATTTCATTTAAATATAAAACCATGTAAAAATACAGATCGTTAGTAGCTGGATTTCTTTTTCTGAGATGACACATAATCACACAACTAATATGACATTATGTGGCGCCATCGAACAACAATGGGCTAGTTGACCATTGAGGATTTTGAAAAACCATTTATATATACTAATATTCTTTTCAACACAATTGCTCGTAAAGTGGCTCTTATTGAACCGCTTTTAGGTTCATAATGCAGTGTATTATGGAAGCGTGCTTTTTACTTTATATTACCGCACTAGTGCCGTAATGTGCACCACAGATTACTATTTACTAGTTGGAGTAGTGACATGGCAGTATGGAATTAGTAAGTACTATCATGGCAGCATGGAATTGTTTTAGAAATTGACTTTGGTGAAGCTTCTGCCGAAGGCAAGCGACCAAAAAGAAGTTTTCGTAAAAAAAAAAAAAATACCATAGGAGTACTTGGGGCGATTAGTTATGGTAAAAAAAAATATCCCATGGGATAACAATACTATACATGGAACTAATATGAGCTATCATATAATTACCTACTAATAATAAGCATTCTCTATTTTCACCCGACCAGAATCAGCGCTTTTTTTAAATCTCGTCAAAGAGACTTCATGTCTTTTTATACTGGGTAAATAAATAAAATAATTATGATAAATTCACATTATCTTAAATATATAAATTATATTTTTCACTACTATGTTCTTACAACAAGTCTATTTTTCCTCGCTAGTGATGAAAAACGTCGTATGAAATGAAACGCGTGTGCATTGGTAATTACACTCCGAGGCGAGCGCGATAAGGTAGCCATATACGCGAATTATACCGCCTCGAGGTACTATTGTGGTTTATTTACCTCAAAATATGATTATTGCAGTGAAATAATAACATTATAGACTCAGACTAGCACGACGGGACACCGGTAACTGTTCTACCGTGAAGTTTTCTCAGAAATTGTTTTGCGCGCGACAAGTCGCGCTTGTCTGCACGAGCCTTTACAGAACAATTTTTTTAAAGTAATTTAATTTTGATCGTCGAAACGGGGCATGCTGTCATGGCGGCTCAAGTGACTTCAAGACTTTCATTCGGTTATTCCGTTTATCCGGCCCAAAAAATCCACGAAGAAGCTGGATTCTCGGACATACGATTCCGAGTATCCACCCTAAGCCTTCAGACCAAATAAAAAACAGAAAGAGCGCTGCGAACAATACGCATGCCAATACGCATGCAATATAAGCATGCCAAAACTACATCTCCGCTCTGTGTGTGCATATACGCTCACCCAAATACATTTACAATCAAACTACACCTAGTGAGGTGTAGTTTCATTGTAAGTACTTAAATGTGTTTGTCTCACTGTTGACAGCGCCTAATCCTTA
Source organism: Lithophane leautieri (assembly GCA_949152455.1). Lineage (NCBI taxonomy): Eukaryota > Metazoa > Arthropoda > Insecta > Lepidoptera > Noctuidae > Lithophane > Lithophane leautieri. The sequence continues at coordinate 12,803,019 of OX424458.1, read as the reverse complement.
CATATTATAAAACAAAGTCCTCCGCCGCGCCGTGTCTGTCTGTCGTCCTGTCCTACGCGATAAACTCAAAAACGACTGCACCGATTTTCATGCTGTTTTCACCAATAGATAGAGTGTTTTACTGTGGGGTCGGGCTGCTGACATTGAATCCATCTTTATTTTGCAAAAGAGACCTGTCAGAGCCATTTATAATCTATGTCGCCGCGAATCTCTCAGGGAACTATTTAAAAGGATTAATATTATGACGGTACCTTGCCAATTTATTTATGAGAATATTATGTTAGTAAGAAAAAATTTAAATCTATTTAAGAAAATAAGTGACAGACTTAAATTTTAATACTAGAAATAAAGATAAAATAGATCAACCATTTTTCAGATTAGCTAAAGTACAAACATCTTTTAAGGGGTACTGCGTTAAATGCTATAACAAAATACCTTGTGATATATTGCAATTAAATGAAAGAAAATTTAAAACTCATATAAAAAGTACACTTTGTAAACAAGCTTATTACAAATTAGAGGATTATATCCAAGATAAGAATGCTTGGAAACATGCTGGTCTTGCTCCATAGGACAATTTAGAGTCTGGACAAAATCAAACTGGTTGCTAATTTAGTTGTATATTTTATTATTTGTATGTCATAGATTTTTACACTCTGTGATTGCTTGGAATCACGCACTGACTTATTAGTATTACTTGTAAAGATGTTAGGAATATTGTAATATCGTATACTTTTACAATGTTTGTAAATATGTGAGCACCATGTACCTATCACATAACTGATTTATTTGTCATTGCTCCATTTATTTATTTATTTATTTATTAAAACTTTATGCACAAGTAAAAAAAAACTACTGTACAACGGCGGACTTAATGCCTGAGGCATTTTCTACCAGTCAACCTTAGGGTGATACAGAGATAGACATAGTAGGTGTAACAAAAGACAATACATATAACTTGAGAAATAATGAATACTAATTAATACATACATAGATACATACATAAATTATAAACAAAATAAACTTAGTCAGGAGAAATAACGACAGGTAGAGGAGAAAACGAATCCATCTAACGCTGGGATGATTCTGCCAACTTCTTACGAATGTGATCACGCGCCTTTATTTTAAATGATATGCGACTAGTTGCCGTCTTGATGTCCAGGGGGAGCGCATTGCAAAGAAAGACCGCCTGGACGAAGAAAGAAGAGTGGAGCGGTGAGAAGGACATCGTAGAAGACGATTGTTGGTAGAACGAAGATTTTTACTATGAGCAGAGCATAAGTATTGAACATGGGAAGTCAGGTAAGAAGGAGAAGTGGGTTTGTCGAGTATAGAAAACAACATAGACAAAGCCCTCAACTCTCTGCGCTGACGAATGGGTAACCATTTCTAAAGCAATCGATGTGCGGACACATGGTCATACTTACGAAGATTGAAAACGAATCGAATGCAATTATTGAGAAGGCGATCTAGTTTATTAAGGAGATCTGCATTCAGGTCATAGTAACACACATCACCATAGTCAATTATGGGAAAGATTAGGGACTGTACAAGCATTGCCTTTATGTGTGATGGGAGAACGTTTTTCAACCGATAGAGCGACCGCAACGTTCCGGTGACTTTATTACTAACTGTCGTGACCTGCTTTCGCCAGTCAAGACAAGTGTCGACATGCAAACCAAGATCCTTTACATCCGAGCTAAACGGAATGACAGAGTTGTCGAATATAACAGGTGGAACAGTTATGCCATTCAACTTCCTCATGCTATAGGGGCTCCCTACTATGATGGCCTGACACTTGGCAGGGTTAACCGCAACCCTAAATCGATCAGACCAATTTTTTACCGTATCTTTAATCCCGGTTCAACTCCTTGATGGCATCGGAAATGTTGTCAACGCTTGCCTGGCAGTAAAGCTGCAAATCGTCAGCATAAAGATGATACGCAGTTGAAAGCACGGTGGTAATGAGATTAATAAAAATGGAGAACAGAAGAGGAGATAATATACCGCCTTGAGGGACGCCAGCCGCAAGATCACACCAACTCGACGACGAGTCTCCAGCATGAACAGACTGCTGACGCCCCCGAAGATAAGAAGAAAACCATTCCAATACCTCCTCCTACTATAATTTTTTTTGCCTTTTTTGGGACAGTAATCTTATTGTGGGTGCATGGTCTTCACATATAATTATATAATTCATGTATACAAAATATTGTAAACATTTTTGAAAAGAGTAACGGTGGAGTTTCTTGCCCATTCTTCTCCATACGAAAGCTACCTTTTGGAATGGGCAACTAGAATCAATTCTATTTCTTTGTTTTTCATTGACGTTCAAAAGTGCCTTTTATGTGCCTATTTGAAATAAATTATTTGACTTTGAGTGGTTCTAGAGTAAGGTTTTAATACATAATAACCGACATCCACGCGGGCGAAGTCGCGGGCATCAGCTAGTATCATAATAAAATAAGATAAAGCCTAAATTTCGTTTATCCAACTAGGCCTAAAGGTGAGTATATACTAGAGCATTTTATCGAGCATTTCTACGTAATGTAACGTTCTTAAGGCTCTTACATACTGGCGTGACATGTCGCGCGGCACGAATTTTAACAAAACAATTTCTGAGAAAACTTCACTGCGACCAATGCGGCAGCGTCGCGTCGCGCGACAAGTCGTGCTAGTATGTAAGAGCCTTTACGCTTGCGAATGGTACAATTATACACGCAAAAGCACAATTTTAAAAAGCACTTCCATGTTATGTAATGTGCCTGCGAATGGTCGACGCTGCGTTTGACGTAATGCACACGGCGAGTGAACATTTACCTGTTACATTTCTTTCTACCTTGCGTTCATTGTAACGACCTGCCTCGCCGCTGACTCCGCGTAGCCCGCACTCGTGCCTTGCTCGATAAAATGTAACACAAATAAGCTCATTGCGTTTTAAAATTCAGGTTGTAACAAAACATCGTGTGACGCGGTGTGGCAAACGCTCGATGATCTGTGACAAGTATTTGCATTTAGCCTAGCCTAGCCTAAAACTATTATGTAGAGTAGAATAAATATACATAATATTATGTTCAGACAAAGCCACTCGGCTTAGCTCAAATTGTGTCGAACCGACCTGAACATGATTCAGCAAGGTTATAGTAATATGCCGAACGGGAGTTTATGAACGGCACGAACCGAATTAAAACCGAATATGGCCCTTTCCTGATGTCCGTGAGCAGTGCGGTATAGTTTGATCTGTTTAACGAAACGATATACTTACTGCACTGCTTTCAGTTACGGACCCATGACGTTATGTTTTCGGCATAATTTGTACAGTATCGCTTAAATCCTCGCGAGAAATGTCTTCGAGTGAACAAGATGTTGTAGCGTGGTGGCGTGTTATATTTATCTCCGTTTACAATAAAAAATAAAAACACTGCCGAACTTAATGTCGGCCTGAACAAGTGTGTAGCACCTCTAAAGGTCGATTCACATATATCAGTGAAGCCACACCGTTCCGACACAGTACCGGCACAGTGCAAAATATTCTTTCAAACATTCTCATGCCGGTGCACGGTGTCGGCACTGACACTGAGACACTGACACTGAAATGGGGAATGCGTTCATAGAGAATGTATGAAAGAATATTTTGCACTGTGCCGGTACTATGTCAGAACTGTGGCTTCACTGATATTTATGAATCGACCTTTATTTTTATATAATATAATTTTTCTGTACGTGTGTATGTCACGCACGGAACTCCTCCTATAAGGCTGGACGGAAGAGACGTTTAAACGTCAGAAATGTATGGTTAAACAGTCGCATAATATTGCTTAAAAATCTGTGTGTACACTCACGGACTTTAATTGATGAGCCACTTGGCACTGTTCGTATTTTAGCCGTGTAATGCAAATCGGGCTTACTCGGTTATACTCGTACATCCAGACATGCAAAGTCATGTCTTCGTATTAAAGTAGGAGAAAATTATATTTAATATCTTTACCGGTTGGCTAACCTGAGAGCCAGAACTACAAACTTGACAGCAGAATGACTACCCAAAGTCAACCAATTGCAGGTCTAGCAACCGTAACCTAGCGACGATTGTTTTAGCGTAGCCATAGTAACGTTAGCGTATGGATACATTTTGATTACTTATTTCGACAAGTTCGAAAATAACGTCTCTGACATCGACATTTCAAATGTCACCGTCTTCGGATAGGTTTTCAGAATTATTGAGTTAATGAGCTCTGATACAAAAGAGGTAAGTATCAAATAGATTCAGAATCAGAAATCATTTATTTGCAAAGAATGTAGGTACCTAACAAAACAATTGTTTTGGTGGTGTAAAAAAAATAAAAACAAGGATCCAGTACATTCTACCGAATGGCATGCAATGCAAGATTGGATATACATTATTTATTTTTCATAGAGAACTTATTAGTCAAACTATAGATAATACTTTTTCCGATTACTAGTAATTTGTCATCTTGTCGATTAAACACGAACTCAAATCGCATGCTCGTAAGCATGCGATTTGAGTTCGTGTTTAATCGTGTAATCTCGTGAATATATGAAACCGAAAAATTGAAAAGTTTGAAAGTGGCTCATCAATTAAAGTCAGTGACTGTACATTTTATAATTATGAACTGGTTCACACGTATCGTTCAGTACCTGCCATGTGTGTGCCACGACCCTGCCACGTCCCGGGCCCAGCCCTGATATGTGTGGATAGACCATTATCCAGATGTGAAGCCCTAAAGGCTATGCACAATGCGCATACGGCGCCCGAAGCGAACACTACTATTCTATGCCACTACCTATTTACTTACTTGAAGCGAATCGTTTCAACAGATTCCAAGTAATGAGACTGTTTCTTAGTATTAGGCTTAGGCCGCGACTTGATTGATCGTATTCGTGTGATGAACGCTTTCTAATATAACAAGCCTTTAAGGTACTTAAATCTGAATTAAATATCTGGTTGAATTACTTAAGGCTCTTAAAATTAATCCCTCCTCAAGAGCAGCTAGCAAAAATTAAAACAGACTCTTGTAAATAGGTCAACATCGCAACATCTCAGTGAGACATCACATAACAAAGCAGGATCACAGTAAAGGATATTATAATATGTGCAAATATAAATCAATGGAGCCTTGTGCTAAATCAAAGAGAAAAGAAGAAAGAAAAACAGATAACAGTGTCAAGTGACACCTATCAATGCACACAAGTCAGACAAGACAAGCAGTCTTTCAAACGGGCGTTCAAAATTACTTATTATTTTCCTGGTTTAAATTTTTTGTTGTTAAAGTAGGCAAATAGTGTTCTGCCATATAATATGGAAGCTAATGCACCGAACCCAGCCAATAAACCCAAACCTGCTAAAAAGCCTTACGAAGAAATAAGTGCTACTTTTAATGGCAATGAGGTAAGGTTTGTACATGATTTCCTTGTGTATAAAATAGATTTAGACATCCTAAACGGCCCAGATATTATTACTATTTATGGTGTTGAAAAATTAACTTTACAAACTAAGAGGTGCTACAAACCATCGAACTGAATAATGGCACTGAGAATCGGCAAAAATGTATGGAAGCTGATCTAAGCACCAATAACAACCACATATATGTCATTAGATATGTATTTTAATACAATACAATAACTTCGGCGGCTCATTCCAAATCGCTGTGTGAATAAAGTTGTGGCGATGTTTCGCAGGACTGACCTGGACGCTAGATAATGGAACCTTTGAATAGTTAATCCCTTCTGGTGATCATAGTTTGAATGTTTGCATGTCGATGATAATATAGAACCACTGAGCTGGTCTGATTATGGATCTGGACGCTTAGACTAGTAAACCCATCGAGTATGGTTATTCAATGTTTTTCATCAAGTTCTGTCCATTTTACCAGATGACGAGGACCTGTTGACTGACCTGGACAAGGGAACTCTTGAATAGCTACTAGTAAACCCATCGAGTTTGGGTTCATTAGATGTGTCTCAACGAGTCCTGTTCATTTTACCTGATGACTGACCTGGACACCGGCATGGTCTTATTGAGTTGGTCTGATTATGGACCTGGACGCTAGATAACGAAACTCTTGAATAGCTACTAGTAAACCCATCGAGTTTGGGCTCGTTAGATGTGTTTCAACGAGTCCTGTTCATTTTACCTGATGACTGACCTGGAACTTTTGAATGGCTCCTAGTATAGCCACTGAGTGTTGGCTCATTAGACGTGTAATAACGAGTCCTGTTCATTGTATCTGATGTAGAGCACTTGATGGTTGGCCTGGAAGGTGGTTAACGAAGTTCTGAAATTCCCCCCAAACTCATTTTTTTTTGTTTACACCTTTTTGCGTTTGATATGGATGACGGTATGTAATTATAAAACTGTTTACTATTCCATTTGTTTTTTATATTATAAAGACTATGTTAAAGACCAACAGCACGAAACGCAAAGTAGGTAGACATGGGGTTGTGTAGGTTGAACTTGTCCATGAGTACATAATTATGCCTCGGCCAAATAGTCTCCTCTCAGGCGACACAAGATAAGGATGTCCCTCGACGGACCGAGAACGCCTAGAAGCGCTATTGGTCAATGAAACTCCTAATGAAAGGACGAAACTCATGGTCATGAGCATGCTTTTCACCCTCACCTATAATATAAAGCGCAAACGTGGTCAATAATAAAGCGTCAAAAGTTCGCACTCACGGGTTCAGCCAGCGAGCAATGGGATGAAGTATGTATTCTGGGCGTCGAAACTTACTGACCGTATAAGAAGCAAGTCATCGTCATCATGTGAAATGAACAGGACTCGTTAAGACACATCTAATGAGCCCACACTCGATGGGCATATTAGAAGCTAATCAAGAGTTTTGTTATCTAGCGTCCAGGTCAGTCATCAGGTCCTCATCACCTGGTAAAATGAAGAGGACTCGTTGAGACACTTTAGGTGCCGAGCAAATGCGAACCCAACGTGAAACGAAGTAATAGCGTGGGCGGGCGATGCGATGCAACGCGGTGGGCCCAACCCACCGAGGCCGAGGCCGAGGGTGTTTTATATAAATGGGGCTGTTATTTTAGTATAATGTGTATCTTACGACATCCACGCGAACGAAGTCGCGGGCAGAAGCTGGTAGGTATATAAATAAATAATGTGCTACATACAGCACTTGTCGTTGTTTGTACAAACGACTACAGAGCTAGAGAAACTATAAGTACTTATTTAAATATCTATTCTGCCTTTGGTATTCGAGCCTAGACGAGGTTGAATAACAAATCATGAAAATATTATTTTCATGCATAAAACTTTATGTAAATAATCTCTGCGCTGTAGTTCCCTCTCGAAGAGAGGAGGCCTGTCAAACAGGCCTTATAGGCTGATTATGCTTTCGTTCGAAGATAATCATTTGAAGACCCCTTGTCTTCAAATTCCATTCAGTGTTATCATCGTTCAGCTGATAGACGTCCACAGAGTTCATGTACTTCGGCATCGATCGGATTCCCGCGACTTCCACCAGGTCGTCGTTCCACTCTGTCATGCCTAGCCTTTTAACTATGTTGGGGTTGGCTTCCAATCTAACCGAATGGAGCTGAATACCAGAATTTTATTTGGAGCGGCTGCCTAACCTCCACATTACAGTTTATATTGGTAAGACAGGTTGTCAGGTTTTCGGGCTGCTGAATATCCGTAACGACTGTCAAACATCTACAAATGACAGCCGGGACCAAAGACTTCACGTGTTTTCCGAGGCACAAAAAAATTTAAGTAATAAAAACTAAAACCCAACTACGTAATCTGTTCGATTTATGCCCTAACACGTGTGACTCCGGATTTTATTTGTCGGTCTGAGGTGTCTTGTTTATACCTTTTTAGTCGTAGTTGGGTTTTAGTTTATATTACAATTTTTTTTTTTATTGTTTTGGGGTTATTTTGTATATATTTTTGAAATGTGCTCATTAAGCCCTTTCATTTGATACCCAACATGGTACGACTAAACAATTTTTTTTTAGTTCCTGACTTTTTGTCATCTAGAGGGCGCCATTTTCAATTTAATGTGGCGTCGCATAGCCTATAACCAGCGGACGATCAAGACGCTTCCAACAATAGCTCATTTGTCAAATTGTGTTGAGTGGTTTAGAAGATAGGAGGGAACAGATGAACATACATACATACATACCGGTCAAAATCATAACCCTCCTTTTTTCTTCGCCGTAGTCGAAAAAAAGGGTCTCGTTATGTAAGCCGTAGTTCCACTTTTGTCTATTATTAAACTAACTGTGAATGTCAGGTAAAAATACGAGTGCCGAAAAGTACACATAAGCCACCTAGGCTATCGCCGTCGCAAGTGAAGTTGCAGCAGAGCTGTACCTGTGATGAAGATGCGTCCATCTGCTCGGAGACCTGTGGTATGATATGTGGAGAGAACACGTGCCCTACAAACAGGCTGGACTTCCAGGTGGGTTCTATTATGCCTAGCGTTATTCTTGCGTTGCCAAACAACTTGATTTCGTAACAAAGTCGGTAAGTAGGTATCAAATTTCCTTTCAGTTTGACGATTCAAACATATTCTTGAGTCGAATGACCTTTTTTACTTAGGTTTATGAAGGATTTTGTCGTGTAGTCAAAATTAACGGCATCGCGGTTCCGAGTATGTTTAGTTACCGTAACACGTAGTATTATAATATCTATGCCGTTACAGACCGTAGGTAATCATAATTGTTTTTTTTTTCATTTATCATACGATAAAGCGGCAGCGGCTGACTAAGCAAACATGGCATAACATCGCGACCAATATACCAACAGTTCTTATTTTCTTACAACGACGTAGTATTATAATATCTGTGTAACAACAAATTTACTTATTAATTTTAGATACCTGACGACATTTGCGAGTCACTCACACACAGGACAGCTCTGAACTCAGAGATGGTATACGCGATGAACCCGGCCCACGCGACAAAGTGCAATACATGCAATATTACGCCTAAAGACGCCCCCAAGGGCGTGCAAGCGCAGAAAGTTTTACATCCAGACAAAGATGTATTCATCCTCAAGATTGGAAAGCAAACTGATGAACCAAATCGTACGGGAAACATTGAGGTAAGATAACTTTTGTGTTGTCTTTTGCGTCAGCATTTTTAAATACGACAATCGAATTATAATTCAGTCAATAATTATCTCCCACTGCAGGCCATAGGCTTCTTCTAATACTTACAGAGAAGACACTACTTAGGAATAACCGTTGTAGGTATTATGAATTCTCTAAAGGATGGTGAAAGCCGCATCAAAATCCAATCAATCTGCCTGCCTTTTCCCAACTATGTTGGAGTCGGCTTCCAGTCTAACCGAATGCAGCTGAATACCAGTATTTTATATGGAGCGACTGCCTGTCTGACCTCCACAACCCAGTAACTGGGTAATACGATACCCCTTGGTAAGACTGGTTGTCAGATTTTCGGGCTTCCAACGACCCGTAACCACCGTCAAAGATCCACGAATGACAGCCGGGACCAACGGCTTAACGTGCTTTCCGAGGCACGGAGGAGTCTCGGTATGTAAAGATGGTCACCCATCCACGGACCAACCCCGACAAGCGTAGCTTAACCTGATGGATCGACCCGTGCGACTGTTATTACTTAGCCAGGAGCCGCATCAAAATCCATTGTCTAATTTAAAAGAACTAAACGGTCACACAGACGGACACGAAAAGCTTTGTATGAATAGATAACTAGCGACCCCCCAAGTAATACACATGGCTATATAGTCACAGGAAAAAAGAATTTTTGAAAACTCGAGATTGTTTTGCTTTCTCTGCAAGGACTATACAGCTGACTGTACAGCTCTTATAATTCATTAGGCTCCAAATTAACCAGCCCAGGTGCCGTATTATGAAGTATTAATGCCATCATTTTTCCAGTGTGAGAGAGAGACGGCGCTAGACAAGGCCGCTAGCACCATCCCGTTTTCGCAGCGGAATAATGATGGCATTAATACTTCATAATACCACCCCTGAGCATGATAGTAGCTATTGGAAGAGATTTACATGGACTTTACAATGGCTTAGACAGCTATCAATAGGCTGCTATCCATCTTCTTTAATTCTCTTGAACAGTCAAATGATGTTTTATGGCTTAGTAACGGCTTTTGTTAAATATCTTTAAACAAATAGGTGAAACAAAGACCAGCCAAGTGCAAGTCGGACTCGCGCACGAAGGGTTCCGTACCATTATCTATAAAAACCGACCAAGTGCATATCGAACCACGCACAATGAAGGGTTCCGTAGTTGAGATGAATTTATCCAACAAACTTAACATTGTAGTTGAAAAACTTGTTCCTCCCATACAAAATGTACGGGAGAACATGTTTTAGCAACTGCAAATTTAAGGTGGTCACTTATTACTCGGTAACTTGTGGAGCCTACGTAGCGGTGATAGTTTTCCTTTTAATTTCGTTATATATACTACTGTCGTGAATTTTTGCACATACCCAAAACCAACCATTTAGCTGGCAGAGGGGGGGGAACACTTGACTCTAACAAAAATTAGCACTTTAAAGCTTAATATTTTGCAAACGGATCCGTGAATCCAAAAATGATTTCGACTAACTCACGTTATTTTTAAATGACCTTTCCAACGATACCCCACACCATTGGATTGACGAGAAAAAAAATTCATCCCCACTTTAGGTGTAGGGGAGATACCCTAAAAAAAATATTTACGATTTTCTTTTACCACTTTGTAGGCGTGATTTATATGTATTCTCATACCAAATTACAGCTTTCTAGTACCAACCGTCTCTGAGCTAAGCCGTGGACAGACGGACGGACAAACAGACAGACAGACAGACGGACATGGCGAAACTATAAGGGTTCCTTGTTGACTACGGAACCCTAAAAACGGGAAAAAATCACGTTGTTATATGGGAGCCTTAAATATTTATTTTGTATTGTTTTTGAGTATTTGTTGTTATAGCAGCAACAGATACATCATCTGTAAAAATTTCAACTCTCTAACTATCACGGTTCATGAGATACAGCCTGGTGACAGACGGACAGACAGACAGACAGCGGAGTCTTAGTAATAGGGTCCCGTTTTACCCTTTGGGTACGGAACCCTACTAAAAAAACGAAAAACTGTTCGTGCAGAGCAGGTGTTACGTCAAAAACTATGGCGGACTAAGTTTGTAACCTTTGGTTAAAAAGTGCGTTCAAATTCTACTAAAATGCATTTTATTGCTTTTTCTCCATTAAAGGTACAATCTCAAGACTCTTCTTATCCGTTAGTACATCTACTTAAGACCTTTTGACTGTATTAAAGCTTGTTTATGAACGTAATTTCCGCTAATGTGCTGCTTGAGCCACCAATGCTTGACACGGTTTTTACAACTTAAAAAAACATTGAGATGTCTTTATTATTATGTACCTAAGTTTAATATTATTGTACACACAACCTGCCGAAATAAATATTGTCTAAATTATAGTGAAAACATCATCATCAGTCATCAAAATCCGTTGCGTAGTGTAGAAGAAAAACGTGGTCACAGACAGATACGAAGAGTTACTTTAATTTATAATATGTACACACGGCTACACATCAAGCTATACATTTCCAGTTTATGCTGATCTCGCATTGTATAGGATTTCGGCACAATGCGAGGTCAGCTTATACTGGAAATGTATAGCTTGATGTGTAGCCGTGTGTACAAAATATAAATGAATATTGATATAGATTTATGCTTGAGAAACGACTCACTTAACACTTGGATCATCACGGTATCTAGTAGATAATGGTAATGGTTTTTCTTTAGTAATAGCTGTAATAAGTCATAGCCAGGGTTTCCACTGACCACAATAAATGTAGGTAAAAGATAAGAATGGCCCCTGCCTTTTAGAGTGTTCCTAATGTGTAAAACAATACCATAATTTTCGGTGAAATTTTATAATAAAACAGGCACTGCATTCAAAAATTATTTGTGTGTTTTGAGTTGCGAAAACAAAAACATTACTTACCTACACAATTGTAGCCATTGCAGGTGATTTGCTGATATGTATTGAAGAATTCCTTCCTCTATGTGACATAGAAGAACTTCAGACGAAGACTGTGGTTCGATCATCACAATCAGCAAAATCAGTTCACCAAAGTCGCAAATATCGCAAAAGTAAAAAAAAAACCTAAGTTTCTTCAAATTAAAACCCTCCTCCTCGGTTTAAATACTTCTAAAGATTAAATCATTGTAACATGGTTTATTCGGTTTAAGAGTCATTGCCATGATATTATTTATTATTTAGAAACGAGAGGTACTCGTAGCTTCTCAGTAGTTCTCAGGCCTTTTTGTGATTCCCATAAATCGCAAACATGCAGTCAAACCAGTCATGCCGTAATGTCAGTTGCAATTACGTGTAACTTCGTAAGAAAGCCGATCTCCAAGGATTGGTACGTAAGCTTTGCCAAAATGGACACAATGTTATGACTGACGCAAATGAAAATTGAGCTGAACACTCGTGTTGTGTTACAGAAAGAAATATCATGTCTAAACGGATATTGTATTATCTAGATTCTAGTGTAATTAATGTTTTACATTTTTGTACTGTGCCACATAAATATATACATGTGCAAGTTACACATAAGTATAATTTATAAGTGCAATAGGTACTAAGTGGTAATTTTTATAAGGCACGTTACAAAAACTTCACCCCATCGCTTTACCTAGTCAGGGGTGTTTTGTGCACACGTTCATCTTTCCAAATAAAGAAAGCTGCGTGTCTCTGTAATCTTTAAAACGTGATCCTCAGGTATTAAGTACTTACTTGTCTTAAACGTCTGGTTTAAAATGTGGTTTTAAGTTCTATTTGAAATGTATGAGATAAACCAAAGGCAAACTTCCTTCTTTGCCTCGTAAGTAACGCGTTATGCTGACGGAGGCTCCTTGCGTACTACCAGCAGACGGCAGAGTTTTACCAATGACTGTACCATAGTATTATTTGACGAAGCTAGGCGTAGTCCCAAAGATGGTGCAAACAAAGAAAGGCGTGTGCCCAGCAGTGAGTGAAGTCGGGCTGTAGATCATGCTGGCGATTAGTCCCATCCCCAGACTCATCAAAACTCATCGTTTTGTTGCAGGTGGAACTAGTGACACCTCGAGCGCCGGCCAAAGCGATGCCAGCGACGCATGCATGTATGCAGATCCAATGCGAAGAGGAAAACATACCCTGCTGCCTTCCTTGCGGGGCTTGCCATGGAATCTCCAAGAAGCGGAAAGTCAGAAGACCCAGGTGCTGCCCTTACTAACAGAAAACCCATTGAAGTCGTTTTACGCACACTTTTATAACCAAAACATTTTAACCTAGGTTTAATTTTCATTTAAGCTGTATTAAAATAATTTCAACTGAAAAGAATCAAATAGCAGTAGTGGTTCATAATAAAAATTGAATAAAATAATAGGATTTTTATTGCCCTTAACCTAAGCCTTCACAAGAATGGTCGGTTATGAGATGGTCACAGTTTATTGTTATATAAGGACGCTGGAGCATTTTCTCTTAAACTTCATCACATCTTCTAATGTAAGTAGCACGGCTTCATAGCACATGTTATCCCGTAGTTTCAACCTACTGTATTAGTATTACCACATTAATGTTAGCAGTGATAGCCTAGTGGTATGACCGTTGATCTGTCAAGTCAGTCGATCTCGAGACTTATTCTCGAGTTCGAACCCAAGTCACGCACTTCTGAGTTTTCTAATTCATACCGATGAAGGAAAACATCGTGAGGAAACCAGCATGCCCGAGATATATTTCTCGACGGCATGTTAAGCCAAGACAGAGGCCCATGGGCAGCAAAAAAACTCTGACACCAGGTTATTTACTAAACACAGGAAGAAGACCACATTAATTGTACTTGGTAGTATCTTGCTAATATGTTAAACGACAGCCTTATTGGTCCCAGACCCAGTTTCGTTTAAAATGATCTTGGACGTAGATTGCCTTTATCGGGTCGGCTCCGTTCTTATCGTTATTGTCTCGTGAGCTTTTACGACTGTCGACTGAGCAGCTGTTCTAATCTACAGAAAGAATAGAGATACAGACGAGAATTGGCACTGTTTTTCAATGTTGACAGTGTTGAGTACTGAAGCCGTCGCGTTCTTATCTTACAGTATAGCGATGTAAATATATCTTGTGATATCTACACACGGTACTAGGTACACTTAGTTGGAGTCATCTTTCGTTTCCAACAAATTCATTACATCCTTACATATTATAAAACAAAGTCCTCCGCCGCGTCTGTCGGTCGTCCTGTACGCGATAAACTCAAAAACTACTGCACCGATTTTCATGCTGTTTTCACCAATGGATAGAGAGGTTCCCGAGTAAGGTTTTATTAAATAAAAACCGACATCCACGCGGGCGAAGTCGCGGGCATCAGCTAGTTTAAGATAAACAAAACTTACAGTACCTAAGTATCCCTAACCTACACAAGAAAAGACCATCTGCCTAGCCTTTTCCCAACTGCAGCTGAATACCGGTATTTTACGTGGAGCGACTGCCTATCTGACCTTCACAACCTAGTTACTGGGTAATACGATGCCCCTCGGTAAGACTGGTTGTCAGGTTTTCAGGCTCATGACGACTCGTAACGACTGCCAAAGATCCATGAATAACAGCTGGGAAAAATTGTCACACATCCACGGACCAACAGCGGCAAGTATAGTTTAAACTGATCGATCGACTCTTGCGGCTGTTATTACTTAGCCACGAGCCCCTACACAAGAAAACAAAAAGAAACAAAATCATAACCCTCCTTTTTGCTTCGCCGAAGTCGGGTAAGAGTATCTAGCAAGTCTGTGTAATGTAAATGTAAACTATTCCGGTAGCGAATAGTCACACAACACAAATTCTACAGCAAGTAAAAGTGTGCATTTACCGCAGTTCGTGCGCTTGCGTCAAGTTGCGTCTCTAACATGTTACGTGCTCTGTGTAATTGATTATTAAACCGGCAATGCTCAGCGCTCATGCCAACAGCCAGTGAATATTGCATCAGACGGGCTCGGGTGGCGCCCGCGCAGAAATGCCGATGGCAATGGCAATGAACTTGCCCAAACGTGGCCTTCGCACTAAATCCACTCACTTACGATTTTACGATCGCAGTTGCAGTTAGATCCTAGGGTCTGACCGTTATACTATTAATGTTAGTCCAGTTTTCGTGAGCCTGAGACCAGTGTATAACCTTCGGTGTTTACCTCGGATTCTTCTCTGCCTAGCCTTTTCCCAACTATATTGGTATCGGCTACCAGTCTAACCGGATGCAGCTGAATACCAGCTGTTTACCTCGGAATGGTTATGCCAATTTCGCTAAATGAAACTAGAGCTTACATTAGACGTGTTGGCTCACTATAGAAATGAATGATTATTTAGGGTTATTTTTTTATTATAGTACTTTGGTACTTAATCTTTTGAAAAAACTAAGGTAATTTTGTAGTAAATCTATGAAATTCAGTAATTATGAAACCTACCTAAATCTGTTTCAAAATTGAACCCCGATTCAAGTGTTAGTAAGCTCGTGATGAATGGTATGCCGGAATCGTAGTGTAGAGAGCAGTGGTGGCCCATCGGCCCCGACTTACGAGTTACGGTTGTGAGTTCGAATCCGGGCAGGCACTAAAACCGGCATGTCCTAGAACCAAAAATTCTAAGATATGTGACATCCACCACCCGCATTTGGCCCACGTGGTATATTATGGTCCACTCCCTCATACAGAGAGGAAGCATGAGTTCCAGCAGTACATTATAGACGATTATGCATATGCTAATCGTAGGGTAGGTGAACAAAGTATCCAAGGTATCAGCTGTATATTTTATTCATACCTACTACCGATTAGTACACAAATTACATGGATCCTGGGAAGGGCGAGATTTACATTGTACTGGTAGGTTGGTTACTGTTAGTAAAGTTTAAAAAATAAACTAGCTTGTACAGACACTCAGGCCCGCTTGCCCAACAAACCACTAAACGCGTTTAGCGCTAAACGTATTTCGAGATTATTGGTGCAAGTGGAACTTGTCCTCTCTAAGTATTACACTTACATTCTGTGTCATGCCAATGTTCGGTATCGAAATAAAAGGAATTACTTTTTGCACACAGTTTGTTTGAATACCTGTATGACCGCGCGCGGTACACCCGCGTACCAAAAACCATTGTAGTTAATTAGAGTGTCCTTGAAGAATTAACCTTGAAGAATTAATGTTGTAATTGTCAAGTTCTTTGCAGCATGTGTAGGTGTGCTGCTGGGGAGTTTGTTGCGTCCCTTCTTCTTTCCCGCTAAATCACTAGGACGTGGTGAAAGACGGGCGTTTTGCGGGGACTGTAAGTATGTAATTTTGACGTTCAAAAAGTGCTGAATAACAGCTTATTTTTACCCGACTACGGCGAAGCAAAAAGGAGGGTTATGATTTTCACCGGTATTTAAGTATGTATGTATGTTAATGAGTTCCCTTATCACCAAATTATTAATATTCTTGATATTTTAAATAAAAATCTTAACTCTTACCAAATCAGCTGCCATTTCTACAATTGGTGATTTTTTCTCGTTTTGTTTTTTTTATGTCACTCCTGAATATTTGTATTATCAGATCAGTATCAAGATTTTTTATTACATTCTAAGATAACGTTGCAAAAAATATTTGGTCATGCATATGGCGATATAAATGGGGTAAATGATAGATGATAATGTGGTCAATCGACAGTTTCAGGGTTATCCATTATTTGCGCCACACCCTGTATAGCTATAAATAGTATAACCTCAAAATAATTTAATTATAAATAAAAGATATAAAAACTAAAACAACTACAACAAAAAGTCAACTAAAAAGGTATAAACAAGACATCACAAACAGCAAATTCAAAATCCGGAGTCACACGTAATCTGTTTGATTTATGTCCTAACACGTGTGACTCCGGATTTTCGGATCAACTACTTTCAGACGGGCCCGTATCTTCGCTGACGAACTTCGAGCGTAGACCCCGTGGCGCAGGGCCTACGGCTTTACGTACTTGCTCATACATATCGACACAACCTTACGTCTTTTCCACTTGGGAGGAGGCAGAAGCCATGGAACGCCACCTGCTAAGTAGGTACGAGTCTCACACTTACTCCTCTGCTTCATTTGGTAAAAAATAATTAGTTTAGGAAAAAACGTTATCGTGTTTTACGCCTCAGTCATGTTTTATATACAATTTATTACATAATCTTACTTTTTCACTATTTTCTACGGTTTCATAGCAACTGCTACGTCACGATCCTGATTCATGCGTCAAGCAATTTGAGAGTGAAATCGTACATTTTTTTCGTAATGTCCGTAGCAAACACGTGAACGAGAGATTTTCATGAAAAGAAGTTTGGAGTTACATGAAAGAAAATGCCAAATCGATCAATCTTAACATGAAAACTAATCAAATACAAAGTAAATTCAAAGTGTCTATTATACCTACCACAAAAAAAGTAACCATAAATGAAATATTATAAATCAATTGTATAGAAAAATTTAATAAGGTACAGTCAGCGACCAAAGTCGATTGTAAATCTTAATTATTCAGCTAATTATTTCATTATAATCGGAACAGAATTAAAATTTAGAGAATGGTCAATATTTCCTCAAAGTTAAATGAAATGCTGAAACAACGTATCAAAAAAAAAATGTGTCAATTTAGATGAGGTGTAAAAGTCGTCATTATTCATTAGGTAATCTCTTACAATTTTTTTTTTTTTTATTGCTGTCCGTACTGTCAGTCTTTTCGCCACCATTGGATAAGCAAAGCGCCAGTCGAAGGCGATTACAAAAAACGTTGCGTTTTACAACCGATAACGATAAGGCCTAAGTAAAAGGCAGTACATATTGTATACATTATTGTTTCATGTACTCCTACGCAGGTAAACTACATAGGGTATTACAGTATGTACATAGTATACACGTTTTGACTTCGGTAAGATAGCAAAATGAGTTGGCTTCAGATCCGGTTGTTTAAGATAAAACACTGAATTTTTTTCAGTGGACACAATCGATGGAATAATATTGTAATTATTCTACGGTACGGTGGTACCAATTACAGTATTTATTTATTAAAAAATTGTAGGCTTTTTTGTATTCCATACCCAAAGGGTGTCCACGGGACCCTTTTACTATGGCTTCGCTGTCTGTCCATCCGTCTATCACATCTGTATCTTTTGAACTGTAATAGATAGACACTTGATGGACAATTTTCACAATGTGGTGTGTACTACCTACAAAAAACACACCCAAATAAAAACAAATAATAAAAATAAAATAATGTTAAAAATTAAAGGGTAAATAAATATGTAGTGTTAAATATTGTGCGGTGGTACGGAACCGTTCGTATGCGAGTCCGACTTGCACTTGGTCGTTTTATTTTTCTTCTTATTAACAGAAAGGACATGAGTAATTTCCGACGCTCACGCGGACGAAGCCGCTGGCAAAAACTAGTAAGTAAGTAAGTACTTATATATTTATCATTAAGGAGTAATTTTAATTACATCACTACATATTATTATAAAACAAAGTCCTCCGTTGCGTCTGTCTGCCTGTCTGTTCGCGATAAACTCAAAAATTACTGCACCGATTTTCACCAATGGATAGAGTGGTTCTTGAGGAATGTTTTACTATAATAATAACCGGCATACACGCGGGCGAAGCCGCGGGCATCAGCTAGTATCTATATATAACAAAGTCGAGATTCTAACAACACTTATACTTAACTTGAAAACTGCTGGACCGATTTTGATGATCTTTGATTTGTTGGATTTGTCTCCGCCCCGAAGCAGAATAACTATTATAACATCGGAAAAATTCACCATAAAAAATATATGAAGAAAGTTCGTTTCCACATACATTACTATACGGATAATATGTTTATCTATTGTGACCCGAGCAGAGCTCGGTCGATGAGGTAGGTACTTAGCTTTAATTAAGTGGGAGGAGAGAAGGGGGTGAAATAAAATTATTGGATTTTTATTTTTCATTTACTTACTAACAAAAAATAGCAAAATATTATTTGATTACATAACATAACATCACACCTGTGTAGTTATGTTTAAGTCCCATTTAATAGGGGCGAGCCTATTGCCATCAATTGAATTACTGAGTAATTCCTGAATAAAAACCAATAACACTGTGCCCGACCTGGGAATCGAACCCAGGACCTGATGCTCAGCAGTAGCGCTTCCGACCACTAGACCAACGAGGTAGACTTACTAGGTACCTATTATAAATGATCTTGTGTAATATAAATTATCCCATTTTCTCATATTCGTTAGAATCCTAACTCATATAAAAATTATATAATATATATTTATATTATAAATGCGAAAGTGAGTTTGTTTGTTTGTTACGCTTTCACGCTAAAACGGCCGAACGCACAGGGGTAGACAAGACCTGGGGCCGTATTATGCCGTGTTAATGCCATCATTTTTCCAGTGCGAGTGAGAGACGGAGCTATACAAGGCCGATAGCACCATCCTTTTTTCGCAGTGGAATCATGATGGCATTAATACTTCATAATACGGCCCCTGGAATAGGACATAGAATACTTTTTATCTCGATAATCCCACGGGATCGAGTCATACTCGGGTGAAACCGCGGGGCGCAGCTAGTATATTATAATTATTTATATTAGTTACATCCTGCCAAAGCTTTTAGAACAAGGATGAATGTAACTAATATTTTTAACAAGTGCCTTGAAGCTGATGCAATTTTGCTCACAGATTTCGAGGCCCCTTTCTAGGTAACTCGAATGCAGTTACCTACTTTTGTTTTAGTACCACTAGAATAAAACAATAAAATTCCGAAATAGGTAATTAATATTTATTTATATTTTCTTTTAATTTAAATGTGTTGTTCTAACTATTTTAGGAATGCCAGCAATTAGTTCTGTTAATCTTGTATCGAGTCTGATTGAAATTAAAGAAAATCCTATTTAAAAAAAAAAAAAAAAATATTATGTAAGTACTCTGTATAATATTTTTAAATGAGATGGTTACTTTATGACCACCCTTTTAGAAATAAAATATTATAGGGTGTCGTACCTTATAAGTAAGTAATTACTTTTTCCAAATCTTTTATAATTTCTATGATCGCATTAATATCGATCGATTTATAATTAGGTAGCTAGCTACCTACTTGATCCGCAATCTGTATACTTCGAGTTCCTTTTTTTATTCAGGCGTTAAAACTGTGCCAGCTAAATTAACACCTATGAATCATAACCCAAAAATGAATGGTTTCTATAACAACTCGGTGTCAACAAAGAAACAGTTCTTTGTAGTAAAAAATGGGGCTATTGTAACATTGACGATAATATTCATATACGATTTTTACGTGGCTAGTAAGTACGTATGCTAAGCTAATTCCTTTTAGCAATACGTCACCGTGTAACTTTTAACAAAATTCGTACGTAAAAGTCGAATTTCGATACGTAAACGTTGGCGCTAACAGGCGAAAATGAAAGAGGATAGTGTATAGTAGGGCGCCACGCTGGCAAGCCGGGACGCCGCCACTCTGCCGGGTAGCATCGGGCGCGCCGCGGTTTGACATTAGGTACACGAAACATGAAGACGCCGACGAACCCCGTGCGCTATGACGCAACAATCCGACTGGCTTGCTAGTACGGTGAACTGCCATGCGTATTGCGTACGTTTGCTCTGGCATCGTTCAACGGTTCATTCTGATTTTACCTCGCGAGTCGGTCGGTCGCGTTCCGCTCACTAAATATAAAGCACGTGGCCCAGTGCTTCAGTTGTTTCGCTATAACCTATAACCCGTTGCTCGGCAGCCGGTACAGACATAGACAGAGGTGAGTGCCGTGTATACGTTGTATTATTCAATAAACCGTAACGCGATGCTTTGATTGTGTTGACGCGTTTTTAGATTCCAAGTATTCGTGTGAAATATACCTACGAGAGCTTTTTTATCGTCACATATGGATGTGTATACGTTTTGAATAATACTAAATTTTTTGTAAGGAATTTCAATGCTTTAAATAATTTTAGCCATAGTTTTCGTGTTATTATATGCGGTGCCTGTAACTGAATTAGCGGGGACGCATCAGCATCATAGCACCTGGTCGTAACTGCATTTACCGTTGCAGTATACTTGTATTATAAGCGAAAAAAAAGCGTTAACAAAAAAAAATGCATGCTGAAAGCGTGTCAAATAATGTAAATAAAAGAATATTGTGTTCGCACGTTATCTGTAGGTACTAAATTCTTATCTCTGCGTTAAATCACTTTATCAATATTCGGGCACAATAACGCTCACAAAAGGCGCGAACGAGCATTGTTTATGAGCATCAAACAAATTTCATTCAGGTTAACTTGACATTCAAAGTAGAGTGCAGCCAACCGGTTGCCAGCGAGTGGCGGGCGGACAGCGCGGCTGGCAGTAGACGGGCCGAGCCCACATCTGTCTGCAGTTCCGCGGCCACATAAATATACACGTTTACGAGCTTACTTGCAGCTGGCTGTTCCTTGACATTAATACGATAAACCTATTTGATGTCTTACATAACTGTTTCAACCGCCACCTGTATGTTTTCATTTACGATACCCATAAGTATCTTCTTACTTACATTAGAAAAGATCATTTAGATTTTTTCTGCCCAGATTTATGATGATTGGCCATTTTGAACACCTATTTTTTGAGCCCGTCTGAGCACCTATGCATTGAGTGTTCCCATTTGAAATAACTTTGGTACTCAATGCATAGCAGTGCTCAAAAAATAGGAGCTTGCTTTAACGTGAAAAATCCATTTCTAAATTCTAGACAGTAAAAAGAGAATGAGGTAAATTTTTTCTAATAATAGCTTCCGCCCGCGGCTTCGTCCGCGTGGTATGTCGATAAAAAGTAGCCTATGTCCTTTCTCAGGCTCTAGACTATATGTGTACCAAATTTCATTTAAATCGGTTCAGTAGTTTTGGCGTGAAAGCGCGACAGACAGACAGACAGAGTTACTTTCGCATTTATAATATTAGTAAGGATAAGGATTGCTGCTTCAATTTTTGTTTAAAAGGTAAATATAACCGCGAATTTTGTATAATAGATAAACTAAGTTCACTATATTATAAACACAATTTCTTGTTGTCGAGCAACGTCAGAGCTGACTCGTAGGTATGGGTAATGATTATAATGTCGGCCAATGTCGTAAGTATAACTGTTGAGAAAGGCGTTTATTCAGCTGTTAACAGCGACCTGCTGACTAGATCCTTTTGTAGTAAAATCTACAGTAACACTTCTTTTGTTATTCGTTTTCACTAATACGCACAAGCGCCTGCATTGACACAAAATTTCGATCGGCCTGTATTCAAAATTCACCCTGTATATTGTAGATACTTGTCATCTGTTAATTAATAAAATAACACACGAATATTTTGTCCAGGTCAAATACATAATAATTAGGCATCTTATTTAGCTTTTAAGTACTTATGATGTTGTAATAAATTATAATATTCGTAAATCTGGGTAAGTCAGGTCTACTTCGTCAACGCAAAATGCAATCTAACGATATTTACCCATATTTTTGTATGTTATCTGGTTACCAATAAAAGTAACCACAAAACCTGACAACACTACTCGTTACAATATGTTAAACTTTCTAAACAAAACCGATTCAACACTTCGCCAAAATTTATGAATGTAGGTACCTATATACCTACTGACCTAAAGTTTTGCACTCCGTGGCAGAGCGAGGTCGTTGGTCTTGGCACAGTACCTACTCGGTCAACCGATTACCTGTCATGGCGTATATACTTTCATTTGTCTACTTTTCACTGTAATATCAAACCAGATTGAACCGGATAAAAGCGGCGCTATCAAAAAATAAACGCTATTATATTATGTGTGTAACGGTGTTATACATTTGTTAACTTTTTATATGCGGCAATTAATCCACGTTGTAAGTAATGTTAGTTGTATACAGAATGAATTATAATATTAACAGATAAATTTTAGGATTTTCTTAATCTTTATAATTACGAGGTCATCCTAATTATCATTCTCCTCTCTTGGGTGTATGTCAATTTATTTGGGGATGGCGCAGGCGCAGCATGTCTTCTACTTCCACACTTGACGACTAGTCGTAATCTCGGTAGTCACCCCTTATCTAACCATATCATCTTTCAGACAGTTCATTCATAGCTTCTTTATTTCCCTCTCCTCCTATTATAGCCATCCACATTCAAAATCAAAACTTTCCTCAATACATTTTCCTTTCCTACATTCCTGCACATGCCATGACAACCGATTTTCACGAATAGATAGGTAGGTATCTGTTGAAAAATCACACGTGTGGCTTACACATATTTAGTTGGCTTTATTTTAACACAATGCCATTGTTATAAAATACCATGTGTTCGAAAGCCTAAAATTGTATTATAAGTACTAATTTACTCCATTTCATAATGATGTCGAGACTTTGTTCGTTTGAACGAAGTCTCAAAAATTATTTTTATAAAATCAACCTGTATAATGCTTTCTACAATCTGACTAAGCACTCCCGATAAATTCTCGTGCCGAGATAGAAAAAAGTAATAAACAAGTTATTGCTACTTCGCAGGTTTTTTTTCATAGACATATTACAAAAATTACTACTAAATTAGGTACCTATTAGTAACCCACTCTGTGGCTTTTAGGTGGGTTAATAATTATTCAATTAAAATGGAACATTGAATAATATGCGAAACTAAACATGTTTGAAACATAAATCAGCATAAATCAGTGATAATACAGCAATAAACTGACGAAATAATTTTAAAAATTGGTCTAGTTGCTTTTGAATTTATTCATTACAAACATAAGAATCTTTTCTCTTTATAATACATATTATTAATGTACTCGTAAGTACTTAGATTAAAAGAGCTGTACCTACATATAATTAAAAGATATGGTTTAAGATCCTAAGTTAAAACGCGTGATTGTATCTATGTAGCGATATAAGTATGTTGCTATCACAAAACTTTTAGTAAATCTTTCAAATAACCTTTAGTAACTTTGTAATCAAATCACATGATACCTGTAAAGTGCTCAACTCACTAAATAAAACTTTAGGCTGTGTTATTTAAGGCTACAGACACAGCTACTGATCACCCAATCATTTATGTAGGTATCGTTGATGAGATCAACGCAGTATAATATGCGGAAAGATCGGTTGCTAAGTGCCT
Source organism: Lithophane leautieri (assembly GCA_949152455.1). Lineage (NCBI taxonomy): Eukaryota > Metazoa > Arthropoda > Insecta > Lepidoptera > Noctuidae > Lithophane > Lithophane leautieri. Next base: position 12,778,815 of record OX424458.1, on the reverse strand, counting down.
ACGAGTATCCACTTTAGGACATAACAATACTGCCTCGTTGGTCTACGGTCAGAAACTCGTCTGCTGGGCGTGAATTCGGTCCCCAGGTCGAGACAATTGTCTTGAATACTTATTTTCATGAAGAATTTCTCAGTACAGCAGCCCGGTATCTGGGCCCGACTAATTGGCGTAAGCGACTTAAAAAGTGGGGGTGGTTACACTTATGCCTTCAATTTCGTCGAATACAGGGGGGCTTAAAATGGTCACTTTAGCAGAATCATAATATGAAAATATTATGAATCATCGTAAAATGTCACAAACTGACAATTCATAATATGACCTGCGTGTAATTCATTTTACGACATAATTCATCTGTTTGACAGTTTTCTATGGAGATTCGTAAAATGGTCCACAAATGATGAATTACTTTTATGTCAATTTAGAGGAATTGCTAATGACAGCTGGGATTCAGGAAATGAAATGCTTTTAGAGGAATTGCTAACGTGGCCGGTTTAGGCCCCCTGATCGAATGCTATTATATGTTATCATTACCTACATAGGTAGTTGGTCCATGTACGTTTTAAAAGATACTGCAACTCCATGTTTAGTAGCGAATAAGTGCGGACTATTATGATTGACTGATTGATTGATCTATGTCCCAAATAAGAAGACAGTTTGCATGCGCTTGTCACTCATTATCTTAGTACCTTGTATCAGGATTTTACATCTAATCATTCAAAATTTGCAACCATGACAATATATTATAATTATGATAAGAAGTGGCATCTTGGGTGTCATATTACAAGCGTAATCTTATTGTTGTTCAATAAATGCCGACGGGAGCAAACTTATCAAAATACTGAGCATTTGTTTTAAAGATATTTTTTACAAAAAAAAGGTGTTGTGGTGTAGGTAGTTCCATGAATTTATTATGATCAGTTTAAAACAGCCACTTTGGCAGAATCGTAATAGGAAAATATTATGAATCATCACAAAATGTCACAAACTGACAATTCATAATAAATATGATCTGCGTGCGATTCATATTACGAAATAATTCATCAGTTTGACAGTTTTCTATGGAGATTCGTCAAATGGTCCACACAATATGAATTGCTTTTGTGTCATATAAAAAAAATTGCTAATGACAGCTAGAAATTCAGGAAACGAAATGCTTTTAATAGAGGAATTGCTAAAGTGGCCGTTTTAGGCCCCCAGATCAGAACCAATATGGACTCTACTGAAGGTGCCAAACCTGTAGCCAAATTCTGGGCTGATTCATAATTTGCCATCGACACTTGCTTGCTCAGAAGAAGTTCCAATATTTTTTAGGGTCAGTTCAGACCGCGACGTGAAGCGATGCGACGCATTATCAGATTCATCAGTTACCTGCTGTTTTAAATATCATCACGGTTCCGAGATAAGAGCACACAAAAAACCTAACATTATTGTTATTATACTAGTATTGAAAAACAAGATTTAATCATAGCAGGTTCGACACGTCTTGCTTTGTTTTTATGTATGTATTTACCACTCGAAATGCCTTTTCTAGTCGCTAGAAGAAAACTATTCCAACCTGGATTTATGTGTAACGTATGTAATGATTACATATGTAGTAAAGCCAAGTTATCCGTGACCAATCGTAAGCATATACTTAATATCACAATTATTATTTTCTTGCGTTATTAACTTCGAGAAATGCTGAACATTGCGAAATACACTCGTTCGTCAGTTAGTTTTTGCAAATTAAGGGGTATCTAGGAACCCGCACCCCTTCACTCCAGCCCACGTAGGACATTACTCCTAAATCTCCTGATTGGCTCTTGTGCACGATTCGACTAAGTTCTGATCGATAAAGAATTTTGTGAGATTTCTAGTCACTTTTGGCCTGCTATCTTTATTAAAATTTAATAATTACAAAAACCTACCTATATATAATTACCATTTCTGTAAATGTTGTTGCTAATTGATATCCATTATTGAATCAGAGGCCTTTATATCGAATGAGTTATTGAAAGGCTGTAGATTATTAATTTATGATAAATGAAAAAACGGACGGCCCTGAAATACCTATAGATGATAATCGCGAACTGTGAATCTTTAGTAGATAGTAGTTACTGGAAATATAATAGGTAAATGTGTTTTGAAGTTGATACATAAGAGGCATAAAATATATCTCCGCGAGCCATATTAATATATTCCTTTTGCTAATTGCTCACAGAGCTACACAAAGACAGACAGACAAGCCGACCTACTTAGCAAATCGTAGGTAGACATCGCGTATTTAAAATATACCTGGTGGGCGACAGCACGTCATTAGTGCTTCAGAATAACTTTCTAGTGCTTTAACAATTTGTTCAAAGAACTTTAGTCGTTCAAAACGAAAACTGGAATCGGCGTAGCGTTCGGCGTAGCGTTGGGCGTAGCATTCGGCGTAACGTTTGACGTAGCGTTCGGCGTAGTGTACGGCGTACGTTCGGCGTAGCGTTCGGTTAACTTTAATCTAAGAATGAAAAGACATGTGTGTGATATACTCGTATTTTCTAAACAAAAGCTGGAAAAGTGCAATACTGTCGATTTACCTACCCCAAAGGCACTCATAATGAAAACAAAAGAGAGTTTCGTGCTACAGAACATTTGAAAGAATTTTATGAATTCTATGGATCGATACACAAATCGCAGTGCTAGTACACACTAGCCTGTATGGTTAGTTGAGTCATGCACCTGCAAGTTGACCTAGTAACGTCCCTCCAACTGAAACGCTATAAATATTAAGGGGATAAGGGAAGGTCAGAAACAATAATTACGAGAAAGCATTAAATTACCATTGTTTGAACTAGTTAAGTTATTACTTTACTTTGGTAGTACTTAGAAGGTTATGCTAGGACTGGTTCGATCGACATGTGAATCTATATCGTCAGTGGAAAGGCGAAAATGCTAAACCGCCAAAATGGCGACGAACGACCATTTTGGCGGTTTAGCATTTTCGCCTTTCCACTGACGATATGATTAATATGTTCGTTTGGTGATAAGGTGATGGCTGCTATATATTACTATACTTTATACTCATCATAATTCAGCCAATCTGATGGCTTTAATCAAGACTTGAAACACACTTGATACCTTGAAGCTTGTGTCACTGTAACATCACTGTATCGTCCATAATACCTACCTTCACTTATCATCATCAATTCTTATCAGCTTTCCTTTCTTTACAAACAATATTTACCATCCATCATAAATCTTTGAATTTAAAAAAAATATAAATCAATATGTTATGAGTTATGACAATAAACACTCGATTTTGTTTGCTGATGTAATGCCTTGTTGTGTTTTGTGTTTATCTCGTTTGTTTACTCATAAATTAATCGTGAGGAAAGTTTTGAGTATGAATGTGGATGGCTATATGAGTAGTGGAAGACCAAAGAAGAAACGATGGAAGAACTGTGTAAAAGATGAAATAGAAAGGACTACCGAGATGACGACTAATGGAGATCTGTAGAAGAGAAAGACACGGTGCGAGATAAGGACAAGAGAGTGATGATGTTTGCTCATAAACCGTAAAGGTAATAGAAGCGGGGTAAAGAAACTCGACCTTAAGGGAATAGAAACGGAACAGAAATCGTAGACTCGACATATGAGTAATAGAAGCGAGACAAGGTTCTTGGCTCGACGTAAAGGGACTCGACATAAGGGGACCATTCCTTGCTTTCTTTGATAGTGTTTATGTTTGGTTGCTAACTACTTAACACTTAGATAACAGATCAATAGTTGCACTCCAGACTCGATCCTTATACTTAGGTAAGTGGTAACAAATGTAACAATAGGGTCTAATAGTCCTTTAAACGGTCAGTGCCTCCGCAAAAGCACACACTTCTTATCTCAAGTTTATTTAAGTTTGTATATGTATTTAATTGACAATATTAATTTCTACAAATTCAAATATATCTCTACGTAATATGAGCATTGATAAGTATTATTTGAGGGAAAATACAATGATCTCTGTTGCTGTCAGATGGGAAGATTCATTTCTTGCATTCTTAATACAACCGATAGATATTATGGCGAAAGCTTCAGGGTAGCCCGCAAAATTCAAATTTTCTTACGAATTTTGCTATTTTCAGATCAGTATCAGGTTGTATGTTGATTAAAATATGATTCGCGACCGTAACAAATATAGATTTACTGAATTAGTAACATTAGAATCATTCCTATTGAATGACTCATGAAATCATGACATTTGAAGATTATTCTAACATATAAGGAGTTGTATTGCTGATTCTAATGGTTATAATTTTATAAAGCCTTAATTTTTACGGTCGCGAATCATATTTTAATCAACACACAAGCTGAACTGACCTGCAAATTGCAAAATACGTAAGAAAATTTGAATTCTGCGGGTTACCTTAGCGCATCCCACTTAAGTATTTTTTTTAAAACGTGTTTTATTGCTCTGATCGGCTTTCAACGTCTTAGCCAATAAGTAAAAGTAAGTAGAAGATTGTAAATCAGGAAACGCTAATGGAAGCTTCATTTCAGAAAATAACATCTTGTGAGGTGGTAAAAATTATCTGCTGAGGGAGGAAGTTTATAAATGTTTGTCGTTAATAAGTAATTGTTCTATAATCTATAATTAACGAATAAATTGGAGAAGTATCCAATTGGTGCGGAGAATCTTTCGGCCACCAAAAATCTGTGGGTGGTCGATCAAAACATAATTAAGGGTTTCTATAAGTTGGTTCGTTTGTATTATCGAGGACACTTCATAATCGAATGATATTTTAACTGCCCATTAGGTTTTTTTTGTTTTTAAACTCCGGACTTGGGATTCACAAATCCGAATGCATAGGCAAGTATAGGCTCGCCCCGTATTATATGGGGCGTAAACATAACTGGCAAAATATTGGTTTTACATTCACTTCTGCCTATCCTTTCGGGGAAAAAGGCGTGACTGTTGAATACTGTTTGATCGAATAATAAATTCTCGAACACGTTTCACTTTATGTCCATGAAATCGTCAAATCATGCATAGATGCATCAATTTGAAAAAACACAATCCTGATGACGCGACTTTGCGATCGTTGAATCTTGAAACGTTACTTCGCGAACATTCGAATTTAGTTACTATAATACCTAGATTTTTTCATGTGCAATTTGAGTTGTTTCCAAACTACAGATATAGAAATGCAAACGACTTATATTAGTACAGAAAAATAATTAGTCAGTTTTCTCTATGTTTTCTCAATTCGTAAAAAGCGTGAGATTTATCAATACATCCTTACATATTATAAAACAAAGTCCTCCGCCGCGTCTGTCTGTCGCCCTGTACGCGATAAACTCAAAAACTCCTGCGCCGATTTTCATGCTGTTTTCACCAATGGATAGAGTGGTTCCCGAGTAAGGTTTTAGTATATAATAACCGACATCCACGCGGGGGAAGTCACGGGCATCAGCTAGTACTCGTATTAAATAAAACAAAGTCACTTTTCGTGTCTGTCTGTGTAACCGCGTTATTCTTCTAAACTACTTACTCAAAGTATTTCGATGCAGTTACACCAACATTTAGACAATTTATTCTGGAAGGTTTATGTGTATTATAATATGTATATTAAATCTACTTAAAATAAAGACACGATGTTCTGTCAATTCGTAAAAACCATGCGATGCAGGGGTGGGTCGCTAGTTTATTATGATTATGTTAGTTTAATATAAATGTATAAGCAAATTAATAAACTTTAATTTATAATATGTATAGATGTACATTTCGTAGATAAAATAATTAATATGTACATATTTGTACTATAATTCATTAGCGAGAAAAACTGAAAGTTACTGAAAAAATGCTATCACATGGCCTATGACAATGTTGTAAGTGAATATTACTGCAGTCAAGACACTCATACTTTGTTCATAACAGCTGTCCTAAACAAATTACGAGTACATTATTATCGTATTGTTTAACATTAATTTCTTTCGTTTTCTGATTACCATAAATACAATCCCTAGTCATTATTGTCCACAAAATGTTGAGTAGATAAACGTGTATTTCTTTACATACCTATGCATATTATTATGAAGTTATTTACTCATTCTGTTCAATAAGGTAAGTGAAACCATTTAAATTGTTTTGTGTTTGTCTGTATCCATTGCTTATATTAGTATAGTAACAGCTAACGAAGAGGGATAATATCGATAAACGTATTTGCTATCAAATGGAAAATCCGAATCGTTTCTGTTTTATTTAATACATTATTATTATCTACAGTACTGCATATATTATTATTAACTTGTAGATAACTAGATTGCCACCCTTGTGCGTTTAGGTAGAGTGTTCGTTTGCCGTTTAATTATTTGGCATAGTTATGGAGGTATTTTCGATAACATCATTTATAAAATTATGTATAACTTTATCTTGTCAAGCTACAGTTTTGTAAACTTTATGACAAGTACGACACGGATAACTTGCAAAAACTTGTACATAAATACATACCTACCTAATAAAAAAATCAAAATGTCATGGAAGATACCGGTAAACTGATAACTGATAAGAATTTCCATATGTTCCGGTATGCATGTCATGTGGTTTTCATTATCTTTTCCCGATAAATAGAATATTTTTCAAAGTCATTTATATTCAGTATACCTACTTTGAATTTCAAAATAAGTACCTAGCTAGTATTAAAAAGATATTTTCCAGACTTCTTCATACTAAGGGCGTTTGCACACTTACGCGTATCCGGTTCATATTCGATTTTTGTTCCTTTCTGATCCGGTTTGGCAATCCTAGTAAGGGTGTGAACACGAATCGAACACGAACCGGGTAAGGATAAGTGGGCAAACGCCCTAACCAACCTAGCTCCTACTTGAAGGTATAAAATATATATCTAAAAGATGACATTCATGAGTTATTCGAATTAATTAGCGAATCTTCACGACGTGATTGGTAGATATCGGCATCTATAAAGTATCTAATTGGTAAATCGTTTGTTGTTGCTATTAGATACCTTAACATCTAAACATTACTAGATACTTTCTGGCGCACTCGGAGATGTAATTCAATCATTGACCAGCATATGTCACTGCGTATAAAACCACAGCCTAGGCGCAGGCGCATCCAGTAACACAACTTACATTAAGGTTCTTACATACTGGGGCGATTCGTCGCGCAACGCGACGTCTCCGCATTGTTCGCCGTGAGAAATTGTTTTGTTAAAATTCGCGTCGCGCGACGAATCGCCCCAGTATGTAAGAGCCTTTACTTATTACAATTTAGGTACTTACAAGATAATCAGTAGCTAATAGGTACCCATACTTCCATCAAAGAAAACCAATCGAAACTAAAAAAGAGATTACATTCTATAAATAAAGGAATTTAACTCAAACAAAACAAAAGCGGTATTTTCTTCAAGGATAGTTTTAAGTCCTTTGTTACAACTGTGATATATATAAGATCGTATGTACACAATGTACACATATCACAAATATTTATGTGCCTACTTAGCGAAGTAATAAACTCACCGTTCAAGGATAATGATTATGCTCAAATACTTCCAATTACTGTCTAAATAATGTTGGGTTAAAAATAATTTATCTGATCGAGATTCGAGTGGTTCTGAATGTTATCAAAATAATTTTATTTAAGAAATTGATTCCCAGTCCGTCAAACTTAATAATGATTGCCTACTTATTTATATACCTATGATTTTATTGCTATTTGTACTATAAAACAATGTCACAAATTAATAAACACCAGTAAGAATAACAAAATTTAAGTTTTTTTTTTAAATCGTCCCCTATGCTTCAGTTTACAATAGATAAAGGAATTATTTAAAAGACGACCAAATAGAAGAATTACGATGTACGTTAGTCCACGCGTCGTAATATGTTACTTCGCCGTTCTGAATGTCATACGTGAGCATTCGGTTGTTTTGGCATAGCGCCCGATGCGATATTAATTTCAAATACAAACTTTCTTTGTCTTATCGCAGGCTTATGCACCATTCATACCCTGGCACTATGATACGCGACTTATTGTGAAAATATTAAAAATGCTTGAGGAATCCGTAGACCTGCATCATTTTTCGTAGTATCATAGACTGCGTAGCGCCTGCATACTGAAGTAGAATGTCTCTTTTTTTATTGGACAACAACAGAGTGCTTTATTCAGACACAATTAAAATCTCATGGGTCAGATGAACCATGATGATGTGGAGCTCGTGGCTAAGTAATAACAGCCCACGATCCATCAGGTTGAGCTACGCTTGCCGGGGTTGGTCCGTGGATGGGTGACCATCTTTACATACCGAGACATTTTGCCTTTTTATTATTTTTGTGATGTGCGTTTTGTTTGTGCAGAATAAACCATTTTTCTTTCTTCTTCTTTCTTTCTTCTAGTCTTTATGGGTCGTCAGAAGCACGAAAGTCTGACAACCAGTACCAAGGGATATCGTATTACCCAGTTACTGGGTTGTGGAGGTCAGATAGGCTGTTGCTCTATATAATACTAGCTGTGCCACGCGGTTTCACCCGCGTAGGTCTCGATCCCGTGGGAATATAGGGATAAAACGTATCCTATGTCCTATTCCAGGTCATGGTCAACCCGTGTGCCCACGGCTTCCTTTTTAGAGTAGAGAACGTCGCGGCGGCGCGGCGCGGCGCGGCGCCGGCGTCGAACGGTTTCCGTATTGCATTTCATGATAACTTCAAAATTAAATGTCCGATTCGAATGAATTAAAAAGTATTTTACTGCTACATAAATACCCTTGATGTTAAAACGATTTATTTGAATAAGAATTAATATTATGTTGATAAAACTCCTTCGCAAATAATGCATTAATTTCGAACAAATTTGATTACCATAAAAAAAGGTTATGGTACGTCAATCTTAAAAGATAGATATATGCTGTCGCGGACTTTTTTTTAGAACTTTTAAAGAGTAACAATTCCATCATACATGATATTTGCGTAACTTAAACCGTTTACGCAGCGCACGCAACAGAAGCTCGCAAAAGGGAATATTTTTTCCCGTTTTTGCAACATTTTTCATTTATGCTCAGCTCCTATTGGTGGTAGCGATGCTATATAGCCTATAACCTTCCTTGATAAATGGACTATCCAACACAAAAATAATTGTTCAATTCCAACCAGTAGTTCCTGAGATTAGCGCGTTCAAACAAACAAACTCTTCAGCTTTATAATATTAGTATAGATTTATTTTAGTGTTCGGTTCATCCTCCTAGAGATTTCAATGTCCAAGAGGAACAAAACTGAGGCACAGAAAATGTGGGACGTAAAGGCTCTTACATACTTGCGCGATTCGTCGCGCGACGCGACGCCGCCGCATTGCTCGCCATGAGAAATTGTTTTGTTAAAATTTGCGTCGCGCGACGAATCGCCCCAGTATTTAAGAGCCTTAAATCTCTGGCTGATACCACACGGCCACACACACTGCTGTCTGCGAAGACTAGTATCGCAGCAAGCCTTTCACAAATCGTTATAGTTGTAGGAAAGGTAACATACCAATACGATAATTGTACGTTACTTTATGGAAAACCTCCATCAGAGCAACGAGACGATATATGGAACCGAAACACTAGTTATTTTTTTTGCCAGCAACAATCAGCCAAGTAATAAGTAAGTTCATTTGTCTCATTTAGTTACCTAAGTATGTGAAGTTTTTTTTTTTTTTGGGTTTATGTTTTTCTCTTTAAATATAAATGTTACCTACCGTACACGGTCAGTTCTATCTCCATAATCGTCTGATATGACCACAGTACGTACCAAGTGACAAAGCCTCTAGACCGATCTACAACGACGACTATGGCGACGGCCAGAACAATTGCAAGATATAAATCGTTGAATCCAAACAGTCTGATTGTTTCGTCTATTTTGCACGCATCGGGTCTGACCGACCTGCCGCAGATTTGTCTTGTCGCATTGATATTGGTATTTTTGTATGGTAGTACCTATATCAACACGAGGGTTAGACAACCTTAGAATAGGCTGCTAGTTCAGTAGATAGTTGAGTGGTTTATTTATTTGTAGAAAAAGATAGCAAATATTTGCTTTCTTTATCTTAATTACTTTATTATCTTGAATATTATCTTCTATTAGCTTAGCTGAAAGAATAGGTCGTCGTCAGTTACACTCATTGACAATTATTTACATTTCATGGTTATCTTAGATAACAATCAATAGTCATGCATTATTAGGAGGAGCTCGTGGCTACGTAATAACAGCCGCACGGGTCGATCCGTTAGGTTAAGCTACGCTTGCCGGGGTTGGTCCGTGGATGGGTGACCATCTTTACATATCGAGACTCCTCCGTGCCTCGGAATGCACGTTAAGCCGTTGGTCCCGGCTGTCATTTGTGGATCTTTGACAGTCGTTACGGGTCGTCAGAAGCCCGAAAGTCTGACAACCAGTCTTACCAAGGGGTATCGTATTACCCGGTTACTGGGTTGTGGAGGTCAGATAGGCAGTCGCTTCATGTAAAATACTGGTATTCAGCTGCATCCGGTTAGACTGGAAGCCGACCCCAACGTAGTTGGGAAAAGGCTAGGCAGATGATGAGTCATGCATTATTTAAAACTATATATTGGTATGGTCATAGTTGTCCGCCAAATCTTTTATCAACATTATTTAGGTTATGTTTTAAGCGACCATGTTTTTTCACTCATTAGCCTTGCCAAGAACATTTTAATCAGTCTAATCAAATTCCGATGTAAGTACTTAGATTGGTTTACATGAGAGTATGTTATGAATTTTGTAGTAGGTACGTAAAACTACATTTAAAGGTACTTTATGTCGATATGCTTGTAGGCTCCCTACTTTCCTTCCACTTATTTATTTTCTGTAGTGCTTTATAACACAGTAAGAGTCGCGTTCGTCTCCTTCTGGCCCTGCCGCACTATTGTTTCCTGCTGTTTGGTACCACAATCTGTTTCATTTTGACAGTTCAACAACATTCATTGTGTTATTTACATTGTGGAGCAGACAAATTTTTTTAACATATGAAGCAATGTGTTGGCAATATCTTTCAAAATGATTCAGATTGTGATTGATCATGTGTTGCGCACAAAGAGAATGGTTACGCAATTTTAGGGTGCTGAACTGATAATTGTTTTCGCCTATTGCTATTGAAGTTATGATATGACCAGCCCAGTCCAATTTGGACAAGGTAGCCTATGGCCTACACGTGATATAATTATTATTGATATGCTCACGGAATACTTAGGCTATCGCAATATTTCTAAAATAAATTGCAAAGTAGACCGTAAAGTTTTATAACACCGTTGCCATTGAAGCGCAGTTTGTAATTATAAGTAAATCTAAACATATACGACACTAGCGACCAGCCCCTACTTCGCATTGTTTTTACGACTTGACAAAACATTAGGATTCCAATATGTAAGTTTAATAATCACAATCCTTCCGGAATAATCGCCTCTGTAAAGGGCGTTTAATCCTAACTAATCCTTACTAATATGATAAATGCGAAAGTAACTCTGTCTGTCTGTCGCGCTTTCACGCCAAAACTATTGAACCGATTTAAATGAAATTTGGTGCACAGATAGTCTAGAGCCTGAGAAAGGACATAGGCCACTTTTTATCGACATAGCACGCGGGCGAAGCCGCGGGTGGATGCTAGTTTATAATATGTATAAAAATGAATAAGATACTTATAGATTTCGGGTGGGTAGCATTGCCAAGGGGTTTGTAGCCTTGAGGTGTCAGCAACAGAGATTGTGTTGTATCATGCAACAAACACCGCTTATGTAGGTCGCAACGTGCGGGCAACCTTTATCCATCTTGTCTAATTATTTTATAACTAGCTTCTGTCCGCAACTTCGACGTGGGCGTGGGAGTCCCACAATATACATAAATAACAGCCACATTTTTATAAAAGTTCCTTAAATACTACGTTTGTAGTTCTGGTTACTCAGCAGCCAAAATAATACACGGGAGCATGAGACACACAGTTGTCTGTGTGTGAAGCAGCTCGTCCTGACACCCGCAGCGGCTCGTCGACACCCGTAGCCTTTAGTAACAATTCGCATTGTCTGCCTTCCCATATTATGTACTACCTAATGGCACAACACTGTAAGGTACACTTACTGATGCATTCGTAATTAGGGTCTACACCAGGCGCACGCGCACGTGTCGTGCACGCCAGGCGCCTCGAATGGCTGTGGACGCGTCACATTCTACGCGCGCAAAACATTAGGTACATTCTGGGTGCCACTACGTAAATGACTGTTGTGTTGTGAACTTGTGAATGACGTTGACGTAAAGATAAGTCGATAGCACTGTCTGTTGTAAATACTACATCTTCATACAAAAAATGTACTTAATTATTGTACATAATCAGTAATTAGCGTAGCTCGTGGCTACGTAATAACAGCCGCACGGGTCGTTCCATCAGGTTAAGCTACGCTTGCCGGGGTTGGTCCGTGGATGGGTGACCATCTTTACATACCGAGACTCCTCCGTGCCTCGGAAAGCACGTTAAGCCGTTGGTCCCGGCTGTCATTTGTGGATCTTTGACAGTCGTTACGGGTCGTCAGAAGCCCGAAAGTCTGACAACCAGTCTTACCAAAGGGTATCGTATTACCCAGTTACTGGGTTGTGGAGGTCAGATAGGCAGTCGCTCCATGTAAAATACTGGTATTCAGCTGCATCCGGTTAGACTGGAAGCCGACCCCAACATAGTTGGGAAAAGGCTAGGCAGATGATGAATCAGTAATTATCATACATTGCCTCCTTTTCTGGACCCAGTCTTAAGTACCTACTTGGTATTCTCGCAAAGAATTCACGTGCTCAGGAATGATAATAACTTAATTAAAGGTTTACATAATACATAATACTACTCTCTCCAGCGTGATTGTATGAGTAATTTATCTTATTACGGTGAGGCCTATAAAACGGTACCTTGACACATTCACACGTGCAAAAGTCACGATCTACTGAGCGATATTTTTTATTGGGTTCAATAAACTTTAAGGCTCCTTGGTAATTATTGCTATTCGTAGCACGGTTCGTGTAGGTCTCACCTAATACCGCGTCATGCGATATTATCGTAAGTAGCGGTATCTCGTTGTACTTGCATGGCTTCCCTTCGTTGCAGGATATAGGCGTCAGCCAGTGTCGGATTTCGCTGGCTCGGTAAATGAATGTTAGCACCGTACGTCACTGGCCAGAAATACGATATTTATTCGGTGGTACGTCGAAGCGTACAACCAACGAAATAAATGAATTAGGTAATACTGCCACATCTTTCAAAAACTGTTTTTTGAAGAGTCTAATACACAATTCGTCTTTAAAAAAAATAATTACCTAAGTTTTGTGATCATCATCATTAGCCTCTCTTTTTCCCAACTATGTTGGAGTCGGCTTCCAGTCTAACCGGATGCAATTGAATACCATACATTTTACATGGAGCGACTGCCTATCTGACCTCCACAACCCAGTTACCGGGTAACACGATACCCCTTGATATGACTGATTGTCAGACTTTCGGGCTTTTGACGACCCGTAGCAATGGTCACCCATCCACAGATCGATCGACCTGTGCGGCTGTGATAATTTATAAGATAGCAGTTTTATTTTCGTATTTTATGATAATGATCCATATTTCTGTTAGGTTGTATACTTAAGAATTATGTTAGTAACCAAATTCAAACGCACACTACAATCATACTTACTATTATGACTAAAATTATATCAGAAGTACTCACATAAATAAAATTATTAAATAGAATCTTTAAATTCATTAAAATCATAAAACAACAAAATAAATAAATAATAAAGACTTTTTACAAAAAATTTACAACCGGCTTCTAAAAAAACACAAAAAAAAGTTGAAAAATAACTGTTTTTAGGGTTCCGTACCCAAAGGGTAAAACGGGACCCTATCACTAAGACTCCGCCGTCCGTCCGTCTGTCTGTCTGTCTGTCCGTCCGTCCGTCTGTCTGTCTGTCCGTCTGTCACCAGGCTGTATCTCATGAACCGTGATAGTTAGGCAGTTGACATTTTCACCGATGATGTATTTCTGTTGCCGCTTTAACAACAAATACTAAAAAACGGAATAAAATAAATATTTAAGGGGGCTCCCATACAACAAACGTGTTTTTTTTGCTGTTTTTATAGATAATGGTACGGAACCATTCATGCGCGAGTCCGACTCGCCCTTGGCCGGTTTTTTTCAAAAAATTTTTTTTATTCACATCCCAATATTAGGGCAGTCAATTCTGCCAGCCACAACGAAAAGAATGCTGTCGCCACTCTTAGCAACGAGGCAGCTCTTCTGCTGAGGATGGCATGGAAGCCATCAATACGAGTGTCGGCAAACATGCCCGACGCGCTGCAGTGCCTCGGCAGCCGCATCAGCATCCTAAAGGCATTGTTGTACTGTACGCGTAGGGCATTGATTGCCTTCTGCGTATATTTGACCCGTATTAGACTGCACGTATAAAAAGATTGGTATAGTGAAAACTGCGAAACGTTTAGCGACATTTAGTGCTGGCTGACGGCGCTTAATCACACGATAGCCAATTTATTAATTTTCAGAAGGTAGGTATTGTCTAGCGAATAAACAATGTTTCAGTAATCAGTCAGGTTTTTGTTCAATATATTTAATATGGTGCCGTCAGGATGTAAAATGTTAACCTATCTTATCTTTCATGTTTTGGCTATTACCAAAAGATTATTGCTACATCGTAGGTACACTCAATTGATTATTAAGTACCTATTATATTGGACTATCTATATAAATTCTTGAATAAACTTGAGTAATTATTAGTCTCCTAACAACAAATACTACTGATATTATTTTGATACAATATCGTATTTTTATCTATTGAGAATTTGCGTATTGTCTTTGAATTATTTATTAAATAAAATAATCTGATTGTTGATAATAAAAGCAAACATAAAAAAACTTATTAAATTGACGATTGATTGATTAATATTTTTAATAGTAGTTTTCCGGAGTTCGTTCCCGATAAAATCAATCCTAATTTAGCACCTACCTACCTCCTTACCACTGAATCATTAAAGCTTAACAATCCATCCATTACTATAATTTTGTAGGTTTTCCTTTAGGGATAGAAATGAACAGGAAATATACTTACTATCGCATTTATAATATTAGTTAGGATTATGCTGTCTGGACATGGACTAGCGATATTCTAAATACTTAAATATAAACTATTTTTAAGAACAATTACACTCTATGCTTGGGTCCAATATACTTCCCCGCTATGTGGCAGCCGTTTTGTTTTTTTGTTGGAATATTCTAAAATCGAGAACAAAAAATATCATATCTCTCAAAGTTTATTTATTTGTTTGTTACTATTTCACGCTAAAACGGCCGAACGGATTTAGATGAAATTTGGCACATGGGTAGACCATGACCTGTGTTAGGAAATAGGCTTCGTTTTATCCTGGATTGCAGACGAATTCGTGGGCAACAGCTAAGTAGTTTCCAATGATATGAAAAATTAATTCTGACTCCAGGCGGATCCGGAAAATATTATTTACAGAATACGTAACCAACTTCTACCAGCTGAAGGGTAAAAATAACTAGTGATACTGACATTAAATAAGTACCTACTATTAAACAACAATGACACAATTGCTAAATTGACACTGAAATAAGGAAATACAATAATTTAAACGAGCATGTGCTGTTTACTACCTAGTTAGCTGTGATATTTTTCATTTTCATTTCGTTTTGTATACTACTGCCGTGTTTTTTTTTCACATTTCCAAAACTAACCATTTCGCTGGCATGGGGGTGACACTTGACTCTAACAAAAATTTGCACTTTAAAGCTTAATAATTGGCAAACGGATCCCTGAATCCCAAAATGGTTTTGATAAACTCACAATATTTTTAAACGACCTTTCCTATGACACCCCACGCCGTGGGAAGGGATTGACGAGAGAAAAAACATCACCAAGTTAAGGGCAGCGGCGAACCTTAAAAAAAAAATTTGAATGATTTTATTTACCACTTTGTCGGCGTGATTTATATGTACACCCATACCAAATTACAACTTTCTAGTACTAAGAATCTCGGAGCCAAGCCGTGGACAGACAGACAGACAGATGGATATGTCGAAACTATAAGGGTTCCTTGTTGACTACGGAACCCTAGAAAGCTATTATTTTGACATTACAAACAGACACTTCTATTTTATTTGTCGATTTAGGCAGGATTCAGATTGAACCACAATTTGTTCAGGAGGCTTCAAAATCAAAATTTAAGACAAAATTTAGAATAAGTACCTAGTTTGGAACGGCACATTAATTCCTGAAACTCATATGTTATAAAATATGCGAAAGTATTGTACTTTTTTTGTGTCTGTCCCTTTCACGCTTTAACGGCAGAACCGATTTCGATTTTTGGCACACAGGCTGGAGTGGTTCGAAATAGGTTCGCAAATCTCTAAGAAAACTTCACGGTAGAAAAATTACCGGTGTCGCGTCGCAGACAAGTCGCGCCTGTCTGCGCGAGCCCTTAAATTAATTCAAACCTTAAAAGTCAGAATGTTTGGCGTGTTTCAGGGGCGTAAAGTGCTGATCAGGAATTTATCTTCCTGATTCAATCTACCCATATGTACCTAAGCAAAATAGTGCTTCTTATAAAAAGAAGATGTACCTAGAGTTTCAAGCTTTTATGAGATTTTTACTTTTTGGTACCTACTACTTGAAACGTTCTCTAACTTGTCACCGAGCAGAAAGTTATTAAACTTTTTCTGAAGGAATTCGGCCTTTGAAGGTTTACACAGTTTTTTCTTGGAGCTAAGTTTTGTGAGTTTTGAGAAACAAGGGTTTCAAACAGTAAAGAAAAACAAACAATTCGTTATATAAAGAGAAAGAAATTGAAACCGCAATAATGTTACCATATTTTTTAAATGAAAAGTTTCTCTCAGGGTCACCCACTACTGCTTTTAATTGCTAGGGCAGCAGTTATATGTATTAATTGCTCTGTAACTAATCTACCCACAAATATACGTATAGTCTACTTATTGGTTCAATACGAGTGCTATCGTGTTGATAAGGCGGGTAGCTACAGTATCTACATGATTTTATGTTCACATAAATCTTTTGTAAAAATAATCTACCATATCGTGTTACCCAGTACCCAGTAACTGGGTAACACGATATGGTAGATCGGTGGTGGAGGTCAAGATAGGCAGTCGCTCCATGTAAAATAATGGTGGAGCTGCATCCGGTTAGACTGGACACCGACCCCAAGAAACTTGGGAAACACCTAGATTAATGGATTGAACATCCTATCATAGCTAGATTAGCCTGGGTTACCTGTAACTCAAGGCCTTCCTTAAGTTTCACTTCCTTCACATTCACTTTCGGACATCAGTAATAGTATTCTGTAAACATATCACCGTGAAAACTTAGGTGAAGTGAGCTGACAATCCCTAGCGTCAGCATTGCTATTCTGTCACCATCTCACCGTGAAAACTTAAGTGAAGTGAGCGTGGAGTGAGCTGTCATTGTCATCGATACCTACCGATATTATGGCAGTGACAGTTAACTTCGCTAAGTTTTCACGGTGAGATTTTTACAGAATAGACCGGCAGGCAACTTTCTTTGTATGAAGTTGAGATAAATAATGATTAATGATTATGCAAGTTACAGTCAAGGAATCAAATATTATTCCTTCCTTCAAATGTTGAAGTTGTTCATGTTTTTACTTGCATCTTATTCTTTTTCGAATACGTCATTTAACAAAATTTTAATTTAAATTTAAATGACTGCTTGAAAAAGTGCGCTGCGCCCGCTATGTGGGAAAGGAATTTGTTAGAAAATTTCCGCTTCTACACATTTTCCGATGTAGGTATTACTTATACCTATAATATTACAGTGGAATGTAAAATAGGGAAACCGCAAACCGCTTTTATTTCCTAAAGTCAAGGATTCCTATCATTGTAACAATAAACAGATTATGTTACCAATACAGTTTTTATTTACACAATTAAGCAATAACTTCAGTGTCCAGTGGGCGGAAATAAGTTTATGATTCCACACGTTTAACTATAAGGTTAATAGTTACTTACATAGCTCACATAATAATATAGGTGATAATTACTTAGATTGTTCTATCAACAGCATAGATAATATCGAGTAGACAGTTGTAAAACGATACACATGAATAAATAAGCTGTCCTAGCGAAGCTTTTAATAGGGCTGCCGGCTTCTTGGAACATACGAGCTTTTTGGTCTTACTTTAGACGATATTTTAGATAGAAAAAGCGCCCTATACGTAAAAAAAAAATACACAAT
Source organism: Lithophane leautieri (assembly GCA_949152455.1). Lineage (NCBI taxonomy): Eukaryota > Metazoa > Arthropoda > Insecta > Lepidoptera > Noctuidae > Lithophane > Lithophane leautieri. The sequence goes on along the minus strand of OX424458.1, from coordinate 12,760,527 downwards.
AGATTATTATGCTGAAACAACGTCAATTTAATCAAATGCTTGGTAATGCTATATTAAATCTAGACTATAGCCTATTCTGTAGGTAAGCTACACCGAACTCACATCCATTTTCACCTAATTACTAGTGACTGGCAACGACATCACCACTTCTGATTCCGCGAACACTTCACCCAGTCCCAAGCGCAAGAAATCCCCTTACAGAATAACACTTGTGATATCTTCACAAAATGTCCATTCAGTCCGTCAGGACACTTTTGTCACACTTGAAATTACAACATTCTTCAAATTACAACATGGTGACCCTACACCTATCAACTGTTTGTTGCCAAGAGTTAATTGATTGCTTCCGTTGCTTATACAAGATGAGACAGGCGATGCCCTGTGGGTCACCGAGATAGCAGAGCAGATCATTATTATCACTTATACACGTTATCACCAAAACAATAATAATGCTCGTCTGCCGTCAGATGAAGCATTGATGTTTCAGACAATGAGCCGTGTGCCAATTTCCTTTGTGATGTTTCATGTGGCGAGCTTATCGGAGAAATTAAACGCTAATGTTTCACTTGTTCAAAAATTCAAAAACTTGTTGTTGAGTAAATAAAAGAGTCCTTTGTTACCTAATGCCTTGATCACAAATACCGAGTAGTTGGGCGAGACTGTATTCCCGGCCGAGTGCTCGGTACGTGTAAACGCATCACAGACTGCGTCACTCGGAGACTCGGACCCTGTTCTATTTACTACCACCCCCGCGCTTCCCGGCACTGACTCGCTTGCCTACTCGTGCAGATATAAACATGCACTCGGTGCGTACTCGCTCCTCGGCACACTCACGTCGGCGTCGCTCGCAACAGTCGCAGCACGCTACCGTTTCCCGCGATTTTTGTGAAACGTGAATGACTGATTGACTCGGGTCCAAGTTAAAAAGTACATGTAAACACCTACTCGTCCACCCAACTCTCTCGACCTAGTATCATTTTGCAGTCTCGCCATCTACTCTGTACATACGTGATGATAAGTACCTATACAAGTTTCTTCGAGAGAGTCAAAATTGATATATAGTAATTTCTTGTTGCTCTTACTAAATGATAGATGCATTCAGATGCGGTAGAATATTTCCAGCTAAGAAGGAAAGAAGCAAGTAGGTATAGTTGAACAGTGAACTATGGAAAAGTTATAAATAAACCAGATTTATTAAAGAAAATAGGTTTATCTAACAGTTACAGTAGCATAATGCCCAAATTAATGGAAATAAATTTTGATCGTTACACTTGTGTCTCGAATCGTTATGATTCAGTTTAAATATGATATTTATATAATGCTTAACTGGTTATTTATGCTTTTCATAATAATTAAGTAATTACAAACTCATTACTCTCTGGCATGCATTAAACGTGTTCATTTATGGATTTAGCTAAGCACGAGTACGTCTCTTTACCTACAATATCTACGTCATCACGCCAATAATATTCTATAACTGAGGGAACAAACGGTGCAATGCTCCTTCCTTCTCTGAATTTCTCATCATTAGTGTAATATACTGTACTGGATGATAGAACGGCCTGTGGGCAACTGCCATCACAGCCAAGTTCAATGCTAAAGCAGGGAAAGACTCTTACTCAACTTTAGCCAGCCAACACCAGCCCACGTCAAGTAGATGCAAATATTGCGACTTTTTAGCAGGTAATGTCATAGATTCGGATGGGTTGGTGACTGGTACTATTGCTGCCAAATGTTCATCATAAGGTCATCCGACAGTTGCCCATTTGTTAACTTGCAGGAAGAAGAGGGACGGTCTTTTAATTTAATCAGAATTTCAATGACGAGCACCATCCAACAATGCCTAGTTGTTTGATAACGTTGTAGTAATACTTAGTAACATATGTTTGTTGTACCTACAATTGTAACTTTCATAGATTCACACAATCGAACCACGATTAACTCGTAGGGGACATTCATCGATTGAAATTAACTACGTACTAAATACATGCATTATGTTATACATGTTTCATTGCAGCAAGAATATCCTGTGTTGTATTATTATATATAGGAACAGGGACTTTTCAAATGAACTAGCAAAACTTCACAGACGTGGAGGATTTATGTATCCAATACTTAGCAACAAAAACAGAGTTCCTATGAAATTCGTTCGAAATGCTTCGGCTGTCAATTTAAAAGGTTCACCCTTGTTTGGTCGAACTACGTTTGATACAATATTACTAAATCGAACAACGTTTAAGAAAATCATCACTTAATATAATATCGTTTGACAGAATTTTCAGTTCGTCGAATATTTATTTGCTATAACAACATTTGTGCTAATGATCAAAAGGTATAATGTTCATTTGATGTAATGTTCAGATGGTATAACATGTATTTTATCGAATATTCAACTACAAAAGTTAGTGAAGTGACAGAACCGAATCGCTGCAAAACCGACTGCACGTAGTCTTGTCTGCCCTACCCCTAGAGTGTAATTTAAGCCCGCGTAGGCGCGGAGGGGCGAGGCGGCCCGCGAGCTGAGGAGCAGGTGATTTTAACGCTCGCCGCCGCGGCTGAGGCTGGCCGGCAAAGCTGGCCAGCAAGCCGAAGCTGCTGTGGTGAGCGTTACAACCATCTGCGACGAGAAGCTTGCGTGGGACCGCCGGAACCCGCAGCGCCGGAGCCGTGACAGAAACCATGCCTGCTGCATGTTGCATGCTTGCTTGCATGCTGCATGCTTGCTTGCATGCTGCTGAAAAAAAAATAGTTGAACACTATTATTTTTTCGCCACGGACTTACGAACTTATCAATGGTAAGAAATACAAAATTATTCTAACTATGAATTTTTCGTAATGTGATAGATGAGTCGTTCAATTATTATGGATATGAAAAGTATGATCTTTCGACTAAATCATTATTAGTCTAGTGAAACATTAGTTTAAATAAAATTAGTGCATTTGAAAATTCGGTGACATGAAATTGTTCAAATGAAATTAGTTCAAATAAATAATTATGCTAAATAAAAATTTACCAATGAATTATTTGGTCAAATGAATAATTCTACGAAATGACTTTATTGCAACTAAAATTCGCCGAAGTGATTTTCGACGAAACGTTGTTCGACCAAACAAGGGTGAACCAATTTAAAACGGCCCTGTGCTTAGTCCGCTTGGCTAGCACCTAATATTTTTGATGAAACTCTTGATAATTATAAGCACCCTTTAGGTAAACTACTTATTTGCCAATCTTCATGGTCTATTGTGTAAAATTTTTGCCATTACCGAGTTGGCTTTACGTGAGTTCCTTTCGGCACGAACCCACGACTCTATAGCCTCTGTAGGCCACTTTTCACATCAAGAAGCCAACGCGTTCGAAATCAAGTAACAGAGCGTGAAATGTTTTGTGAAAATGTCTTAAAAAACTTCTTGTAATAGGTACGATAAAAACTGACCACTATTTCAGAATGACAGTCCCGCACTACTTTTTTTCTGTAAAATCAACATCGGTTTGAATTTTCTTGTTTTTATATTCTTCTTGCATTTTCGTACATAATCATAGAAATAGTAATGATCTTATCGACTTCCCGATATTCGTTCATTAAGTAAAGGAAACTGCACTCGCATTAGGTTTTATTTTTAGTGCGCAAGAGTAAGAGTTGCTTATGTAATTTATTTTATTTTCGCGAATTAACTGATAACAATCTCTTCTCTCTTTCTCTTGTCTCTTTCTCTTCTCTCTCTCATCTTAAAGCAATTCTTCATTTTTGTTTAATAATCATTCGAAGTGTAAATAATAAAAATAAAAGATTTGATTTTTTGTATGTTTGTACTCTTTCACGCTAAAACGGCTGAACGGATTTGTTTGAAATCTGGCACATGGGTAGACCATGACCTAGTTTAGGACACTGGATACTTTTTATCCCGATATTCCCACGGGTTCGAGACTTATGCGGGTCAAAACCGTAGGGCGCAGCTAGTATTCAATTATTTTACTAATCTACCTATAAAAGAGAATTCATTCAAGAATTGATAGGCTATGGAATGACCAGACATAAGAACCGACTTTTTCAGTTATGCAAATCAATAGCAAATGAGAGGATTACCTCTACACCTAGCGGCCCTAGATATAACTGTCTCCTTCACGTAAAATATATTATAGTAATTTTGAGTTACACAAGCGAGAGGTAAAGGTTACATGAGCAAAGAGTTCTCACGACAAACACATGATCTGAACCAAAAATAACTCCAGGAAAGAAAAGGACACAGTCTAGCACACAGCCTCATTACCCATTTAGCTATATTCTAAACAAACAGTATTTTAGCACGTATATATCGATTGTGGCCTAGTATCGCAGCAGACGATCAGGACCGAGTGCTTTGAATGACAAACATGAACGTTCAATCGAGGTGAGAAGTCATTTCGCGATTGTCGAACAAATTCACTTTACATCTTAGGTTTTTTGCTCTCAGTTGCTTTGGCACCATTTCGATTGAGATCAAATGCTGTGTCATTCGCTGTATTAAAAAAAACGACAACAAATCCTGCAACCCAAATAAAGTCAGGTATTTTGATATAAAAAGCTAAAAAAAAAAAACGTTCACATTTTTTACGTCGATATTTTTTTTCTGCGCCCCTATAATATATGGAATATCGGAATTAAAGTATTCTATGTCGTAATCCAGGTCATGGTCTACCCAAGTGCTAAATTTCATCCAAATCTGTTCAGCCGTTTATGCGTGAAAACGTAAAAAACAAACAAACTCACTTTCGTGTCTGATGTACATTCATAAATAAGGTATCACTTATTATACCTATAACAGCATTACGTAAATTGGGGTTTGCCTCTATTTTACCCGTTTACTTAAACACAAAAACTTTACACTACTAGCTGGCAAATAGGTCATCTAGGGTTGCCACTTGCCAAAGCCCGGGCGTATATAGGCTTTATAAAGGTGTTAGTTATCTCGTAAAATATTCACGACACAAGTCCAACAAAAATAAATAACCATTCGTTATTTTTGTCAGACGAAATCTGAGCAATGTCCACCAAACAGGCATCAACCCTGGTCGTGCCGAATGATTTATCTCGGTAACTCGATTTAAATTGAAAATAGAAACATCTGCGCGACTTTGACAGGTAGGTAAGTAGGTTATATTCGGCTGAGTACCGATAAATTTTCACTGTCTCCAGTATTTAGTTAAAAAAGTAACAAACATTTACAATAAAATAGGTAACTGGTATAGTTTAACGAGCTGAAAGCATTGCCTCCTGTCTAATGTCAATGACCGGCCCATAACAGGTTTTATATGTAGCAATTATTCACACAATCACACGTTATTATTCATATTACCTTACTTCATGTAAATATTTTTATAACGTTATTGATATGTTTAAATTTTCTCCAATGTAGACTCAATAATTGCTGACGTTTGACGCGTTTATAATGCCAATCAAACATGAAATAGCAAATTAAAAGTTTTTCTTCACTACATATTCTAAAACAAAGTCCTCCGCCGCGTCTGTCTGTCTGACTGTCTGTTCGCGATAAACTCAAAAACTACTGCACCGATTTTCATGCTGTTTTCACCAATGGATAGTGTGGTTCTCGAGGAAGGTTTTAGTATAAAATAACCGACATAGAATATAACTAGCGACCCGCTACTGCTTCGCACGGTTTTTACGACTTGACAAAACATCGAGATTTCTTTGTTATTAACATTTTATACACATAAACCCTCCGGAATAAATTCCCTAAAAAATGGTGAAAACCTCATCAAAATCTGTTGCGTGGTTTAGAAGAACAATGCGGACATACAGACAAACACGAAAAGCGACTTTAATTTATAATATGTATAGATAGACATCCCAGTTGGTCGCATTTACTTGACTATTTAGTAACGTCATTTCTCTTCCTGCACACGAGAATAGAAGTGCACTAAAGAGTTTCGAAATGGAGCCAAATTAGGCCATTGTATGAAAGTGGTGATAAGTCAACGCAAGCTTTGTGTAGTTGACATCAAGTTGATAGTCGGCACCAAAGTGCACACGAGGTGTCGTTATTATCACGAGGTCCCTGATGGCTGCGATCGACTCGCCGATATATCTATGTAGTCGATAGTGGAGGCAACACGGATTGTGTTATCAGTCGTGATCAAACTGTAGGCAAAGCAACACGTATTTTAACGCGTACATTACGTTAAACACTTGAGTTCAAGTAAGTCATTCAAATCTGTAGATTCATCCCATTCGTTTTTACTACATTTATCTCAATTAAGTATCAATAATATGTTGTGTTCGTGTTAACTCGTAAAAGTAAACAGCTTTATAGTGTGATAAGTAATAATATGATGACAGTTGTTAGGGTTCCGTACCCAAAGGGTAAAAGGGGACCCTATTACTAAGACTGCTGTCCGTCCGTCCATCTGCCACCAGGCTGTCTCATGAACCGTGATAGTTAGACAGTTGAAATTTTCACAGGTCATGTCTGGTCAGGTCTGTTGCCGCTATATCGACAATACTAAAAAAATAGAATAAAATAAATATTTAAGGGGGCTCCCATATAACAAACGTGATTTTTTTGCCGTTTTTATAGATAATGGTACGGAACCCTTCGTGCGCGAGTCAAACACACAATTGGGCGGTTTTTTTTAAATAATCATATGGAAGTTATTTGCATAGTCATCTTCCACCAATTTATTACACTGTCTACAAATTTTTAGTAGCATTTTAGGATTTCGTAACATGATGTAACGTAACGTAATGAAAATTACACATGGATGTTAAGATTATTACTTTTTATTCGTGAAATAGAACAGGATATAATGTAGAAAAATATTACATAAAATGAAAAATTGTTGTTACCGTGTTAGCTTGTGGGCGATAACAAGGCAATCAATAACATTATTTAAATTAAGTAAGTTATGTGAATTTTACGTGCTGCGTTTTAAGTAGGTAGGTATAGGTTTTTTTCTATAATAAAATTACAAAAGTGTAAATTATTATGACAAGTCACAGGGATGATATGTAAAATCTTGTAAAACAAAGAGACGTTGGTAAATTAAAAATCAAAAGTAGGTATTTATATAATAACATTAAAATATAAACTTCACATATAAAACGGAATCGACTACTCTAAATTAACACAATGCCAACTAATATTTTATTAAGAGTCTGGCTGACGAATTTCTTACTACTCATAAAGTACAGATTAGCCCACGCACGCAGGCAACCTTGATCTTCGTATATATACTCGTACAGTATTTGTGTTTTAAGCATGAGTCGAGATATTTCCTCACATATATTTATCCGCTTCTGAACAAACTTACGCAATATTATCGACAAATATAAATAAGTGTTACGAGAACAATCTTGTCATGCTTATTTATAATTAAATTAAGCATATAATGAGTCCCAGATAATTCAGTTTGGTTTTTTTTTTTTTTTTTTACTAATAAAAAGTTAATTTTACAATGACCAGGTTAGGTTATACTTCTATATTACGGTTATATTACGGTTATATTTCCCGGTCATTGATAATGTGCATGAAACCATATAATTATTTATATAGCGCATTGTAATGCGAGTTATTTATTCTTTTAAATCGCCTGCGGACGAAAAATCGTTGCTGAGGAGCTGTCGATAAGAAGGTGGGCGCGTACAGAGTAGGGACATTATGTAGGTACCTATGTAGATAAAACCTTAGGGAAAACAATGGACAGCTGCTTAGGATAATCCATTGAATAACTACTAACGTCTGCCATGTAGTATATTAATTATTATGTAATAAAAATGATAAAGTAATAATATTTTACTTAGGAACCACATAAAAATAGTCTATTAATCAATCTCGAACTGCAAAACCCATCATTTTACAAAACAATGACGCTTTTCGTTTGAAATAACTTTATGATAAATAACTTCTTCTACAACTTTATGACATGACAACACGAGTGCTTTCTGTAGTTAGGTAGGTATGTAGTTACCTACCAACGTTATTTTATTAATGACAAATAATTAAAATAAAACGTGTTTCAGTTTTGTTTTATTAACTTTAAAAAACCCGGAAAACATTGTCCGAAGTTTGGACTACACCGAACTTACGTTTAGTAAATAATATTGTACTTATGGAGTTATCGGATGATTAGTAAATAAGTAATCGTTAATTAGCTAAGCAGCGTGTGTATAATGTGATAATTATTATTGTTTGTTTTTTTGACAGGCACCGACGAGGACATCTCTATCGCTATCAACTGACGGCTAATTACACATCAAAATGGTGAATGTGAGTATATAATATATTACTTATAAATATATTGTTTTCACCTGGTTAGTAGACAACCCAAGCTACTAACCAGGATCCAAAATCTAGTGAACTGAATTTAGCTAGTGAAGTAATGGCGATATTTAATATAATTATCGCCATTAGTTTACTATGACGATATGTATGATCACTGACATAAAAATAAACATTATTTTTCTCAGTTCTCCCGACTTTCTGGCTCTTGAAATTTAATTATCGATAATCCATAGAATGCAGCCAGTTTGAAAATGTAATAATCACAGCAGCACGATATTTTGATTACTATTTTTTATTTAGATAATTGCCCATACTTTCATTGTCCACATCCTTTTCGAATATTTTTTTAAAACTGCAATGAGGAAACGTTGTAACTATCATAATGAAATGGTGCCAGACCAACAATATCTAACTTACATGATAGTAACACTTTATTGAAGCGACTAGTGACCAACCCATAAGTCACAGTGTCAACTGTCCTAATTAGGGAATGTCATCCATGAATAGGTTACTTAAGGTTTTTGACATCATTATTTATGTCATAAAGAGAATACAAATTGATAAAATAAAGATGAACAAGATTCTGCCATATAGTAAGTAGGTATTTCCCAAAAACAATAGGTAAATATACAATTAGCATCTTTCCTTTGATTTTAGTACTATCCAAATAAGATAACAACCAAACTTAGTGTCGAAAGATCATTTTTCACACGTTACATTATAATACAAGTATTTTAAAGCGAGTTGTAAGTAGATAGGTACGTTATCGTTTTTCACACGACTCGGCGCTCAATCCGCGTTAGTAGGTAAATCAAACAAGTAAACAAATAATTATATTTTTCAAGGTTCACTTAGTGTTGCATTCAAAACAAACTTGAAAAGGTTAAGATGAAGACTTATGGACACAATAATTTTCCTTAAATATTAGGTATGCAGTTAGAAACAGAAATTAGTATCCTTATTATCTTATTTCATTTCGTAAAGGTATTACTTTAGGTATTATTCGTTAATCATAAAGTGCAAGTTTTTATACCTATTCAATCGCGGTAACGTTAACGTTTAGGTAGGTACTTACTTTAATTTGTATGGATTATCTGTGTTTCCTATACTACACTAAACTGAATCAGTTTCAGTCGGTTTCAGTACAAAGTAGGTATACGTTAACGCGATCGAATAGTTTTTCTTTTTGTAATAATGAACTCGATATCCTTAATTGATAACACAATGATATTAATTAATAAAACACAACACATGATACTTAATAGTAATGAATGCACGAATACCTATTTGTAATTTGTTTCTCTTTACTGATTTGTTAGAACACGTATAATTTTTTAGGTAGATACCTATCAACAACACAGTTTCATAAGCAACTAATTAAAAAAAAATACCTTTGTGATAATATGCTTTATGTGATACTACATTATCTGCCATCTGAATTAAGGCTCTTACATAATGGGGCGATTAGTCGCGCGACGCGACGCCGCCGCAAAGTTCGCCGTGAGAAATTGTTTTGTTAAAATTCGCGTCGCGCGACGAATCACCCCAGTATGTAAAAGCCTTTAAGTATATCTGATTTTCCATCGCGACAATATCTTAGCGGTTTTATTCAGAAGATAATGAATGCGGTTACCTACTGTAAAGATCTACCAATGAAATAATTTGTGGTACAAATAATTGACCTGTTTAACTTTATATTCTTCTTTACTTACCTCATATTGTACCTACGTATGTGACAATCAGTGATTAATATATTTTTCAACACACTTGCTCGTAAAGTGGCTCTTATTGAACCGCTTTTAGGTTCATAATGCAGTGTATTATGGAAGCGTGCTTTTTACTTTATATTACCTCACTAGTGCGGTAATGTGCGCCACAGATTACTATTTACTAGTCTGAGTAATGACATGGCAGCATGGAATTTATATCGAATAGAAATTGTTTTTGGTGGAGCTCTTTACCAAAGATAAGCGCTCAAAAGCAAGTTTTTATTTAAAAAAAAGAACCATAAGCAAAACAAAATCTTTTAAGAGATTTTTTTTTACCATATTTAAACGTCTGTGGGTTACTATAAATTGAATTAGTATAAACTATCCTACTAAAAAATGAGTATTCTCTATTTGCACTCGAGCAGAGACTTGCGCTTTTTTCCGGTAAGACCGCGGTTGGCACGCGCGCAGGCCACTTGACCCGCCTCGACGAACCGCGCTGGCCTGCCCGTGTGCCACCACGTTCGCGCGGAATGAATCTCTGTCATTCTGTACTATATTAAATAAGGGTTTATATCGTCTGTGGCTATTTCAGTCTATATTGTTCACTACCCTAACCCTATTTGCGTATTATGTATTATTAACATTATTATATTTTGATACATATAGGCTGTTCAGGGATATTACCAGTGCCTTTATTTACACCGCGCGCTCATCGCTAGCGCAAAAAACCAAAACTAGCCGCTATTTTCCATAAATATTTGTTAACTTTTTGTTGTGTGGTTAAAATCATTATTAAAAATTTCAATTTCACGTTGGGGAGAAGAGCGTAAACAATAATAAATATATTTGACACCACCATTGTACGTTTAGTTACAATAACATTTTATTTTGTAATTTTTTTTCTTATTCAAATCATATTTTTTTGTATAGGCTGTCTAACGGTTTTGCCAGTGCCTTTATTTACACCTATGGAAAAACAAAACCAGCCAGCGCGCCATTTTCCATGAACATTTATTATCGTATTCGTTGTGTGGTTAATTAATAACAAAATTACAAAATTTAAAGTATTGTCACCAACCGATATAGAAGTTTTTAAAAGAAACTCCGGATAGTCAGTACCTGGCAACAAAGGTCAGTTAAACTTAATAAATCTATCATCTCTATAGTTACGTTATTGTAGCATAAGTTCTTACAACAAGTCTGTTTTTTTCCTTGCAAGTGTGTTGAAAAACGTCGTATGAAACGCGTGTGCATTGATTATTACACTCTCGGCTACCTTATCGCGCTTGCCTGTGGCTCGCGTGAATAATACCGCCTCGACTGTAATATCCAATAGAGCACATTCGTATCACAATGTACTATTTAAATAGGTACCTACCGTAATTTCTACATATAAAGAAAATAAAAAATTAAGAATATTATTATTAACATTGATAGGTTAGTCCGTAGTTCCTACCTTAAACTTTGTGTTATTTTATGCAGACGATCACTAGACTGCGATAAACCCAAAGTAGAGACACAAACCTATTCCCAACTATTTAGTTAGGAACAGGACTGCTATTCTGTAAACCATCTCACCTTGAAAACTTAGGTGAAGTGAGCGTGGAGTGAGCTGTCATTGTCATCGATACCTACTGATGCGAAGGCAGTGACAGTTCACTCCAAGCTCACTTCACCTAAGTTTTCACGGTGAGATTTTTACAGAATCGACCGGCTGGTTTGGTAGGGTAGGATTTTCTAAAGGAAATCTATTATCTAAACAGTGCATCATATTACCAAACCTAGCCTAAAACGATTTCCATGAAAAAGAACAAAACTTCGAAAGTTATCAAAACTTCAATCACCAGAAAGTAGAGTAGGTACCTACCTACCTATAGTATTTTGTTCCCAGTGTAATCAAATGCAAGTATGTGTGTCATCTAAAAATATATCTTGTTCTAGGAAGCAAATGGCAATGCGCCGGCGCCGCAGGAGCTGGAGACGTTCCTGTCTCAGGATGACAAGAAAAAGGAGAAAGTCGTCAACAAGTTAGTATCTACATGTTACAAAAGAATGTATTTTTTGAGATTTCAATCCAAAGTTACCTTCTGGGTCCACATGGTTGTACAGGGTCAAATGAAATTAGCTAGTGACACTCCGCAGACGTGATGGGTATCGATATCTATGACGATAAAAAAAACAAAACTCATTTAAAGCCCTACCCTACCTCAAATATTATCTCGCTGGCACCACACTACTCGCGGCCTGAGTGAAAGCGAGACGAAGTGGGGTGCTGGCGGCTCTCAAGCCTCGAATAGTTTAGGTAATTGCCTTTTACTTTGAAAATAATGGTAATTTAAAAATAAAAAAACATAAGACCTGCTTTATAGTTAGTTCAGTCATTATGCAAAGTTTCATGATCTAATTTGAAGGATTTTTTTAATACCAGCGGTTTATAGTTCGGTTTAGGGGTAACTTTGGTTTTTTTTTCCATCGAGATTTGATGTAGGTAACTAATCGTGTTTTCGCCAAACATAGGACCTAGCATCAATCGTCAACTTTGACATAATTATACTTATTTCAAAATGAATGCTGCAGTAATTTCGGCATAACGAAGGATCATGCTAAGCAATTTGAGGTAGGATAGAGCACTTTGACACTATATTTTCTACCTACGGGTATTTTCTGTTAATTTAATAGGCATAGAATTACTTCAAACTCTGCAGTGGTGTTTATCTGTTATCAGACCTTATTTATAGGATAGGTAGTAATCTTTAAGTTTCACAAGGAGTGTAACTGACATGTTACTGCATTCCTTTTAAAAAGTAAACACTGTAGCTAGACCCCAAACTAAGTTTCTGTAACAACTACATATTCAGTACCGCAGGTACATAAAAAATAGCATTCGGCTCTTTGCTTTATAAGGGTTCCGTACTCATAAAGGTGGCAAACGGAACCCCATTACCTACTAAGCCTCCGCTGTCCATGTGTCTGTCAGCGGGCTGTATCTCATGAACCGTAGGTAATAGATAGACAGTTGAATTTTTCACAGATTGCGTACTTATTTCTATTGCCGCTAACAACAAATAATAAAACATCATCGATGCAACGTCATCACCGCTAAATAGTTGTATTAATTGACTAATTTCAACCATTTTCTGCTTAGATACAACATGACAAAAGATCCGGAGTCAGCCGATTTCGACCCGTTCGCCGAACGAAAGTTGGAGAATCCCACTTCGTAAGTATTATTTACTTTTTATCACGCCTTAGCATCTCTTTAGCTTAAATGTTCGACAGAGCAACAAGTTCCGTCCAATTTCCTTTTCTCCCTTTTACTAATATTTCTGCATACTAATGGGCCCGCAGAATACCTCGTGATAGATTGTCAAATTAACTGGTTCCTTCCTAAATTCTTCTGACACAGATACCAGGCAACCTCCATAGCATGCATGCATCATCTTCTTCGACGTATTTCAATTCTTATTCTCACTGCTTAGAACTGAGTTATGATTAATAAAGCCTAACAACTAACAAGCATTTAAATATTATACCTATATTTCAATAACTTATGTAGAAGCTACAAAATATAAGCTATTTCAGTAGGTTGGTATTTGTAGATGGTATGCACATTATTATACCTACGTGCTGGCCTAGAAACCTATAAAAAGGAAACTAGGTATTATCGTTAATGCATAAAAAATAGTTTTATTTCCATGCCACGCGAAATATTTACATTTTTCATTGCTAATGCGAATTACTAATATGTAGGTACATTGCCACATTTGATACAGGATCCAATTACCATGAATAAAAAAAATCTTACTTACCTAATGACAATGTAGGGTGAAGTTTTTTTTAATATCTCTGCCTACTGGACTATTTAGTAGAGTGTGGGATTAAGTGATTAACTCTATTAAACATTTAATAGTACATAAGTAGGTACTATATATTACCTATTGAACTATTAGCTAACTTATTTTCTGCCTTTGGATATTTTGGCTGGTGTCCATAACATTTGTCTTAGTGTATTTTAACGAAAATGTAAGTAATTATTTTCATAACCGACTTTTACGCATCCCTTCATTATTTCTCATCAAAAAACTCTACTAAGTAAATATAAAAGGTTTGTAAACTTTTAAAACGTTTCCCCGTCACCAATCAATGCGACTGCGAGACACAATGGAATTTTTGTTGAGTCTATGATTGTGGTTTACGAGAGGAGGAGGCCTGCAAGAAAAAATTATTTAATTAAATGTACCATCACAATGCAGTCACGTCAGGTAACATCACATATGCCTACTTTCCAATACCGTTTAGCGGCCGAACGGCGCCGGCGCTGTCCTATACGGTACCTATTTTGCTGTAAAAAATTACTAAAAATCCTACTGTTCAAACGATTAAAAAGAAATGCAGTAAGTATGAAATTTCCATTGTAATCCAGCAAATTACCTACAGCAAAATATTATACTGATCAACACTGCTCATAGAAGCCTCACAAAATCAGCCTACACAGTTCCCATTGCTGGGACACATGTCACATAGGCCTCCTCTTTATTATGAGTTAGACAGGGCCATATTTCAGCATGCATACCCAGTGCGGATCGGTAGTCTCATGATAGTTAATCATAAATCAAAATGTATCAGCATCACTAAATACCTACTTCTTTAATATGTAAGTAGATACTCTAGATCCCTTCATCCATTCTCTAGAGACCTAGGGAGGTCTAGAGAGGGAAAGCGCAGGCTAGTAAAAAAAAAAGTACCTAGATACAGTAATTTACTGATTTTCTATCCACGTTGGCCTTTAATTTCATTGCTAAGCGAATAATATGGTCGTATAAGCGTCAACAACAAGCAAATTCATGTCCTAGAGATAGAAAGATAGGTATGCTTATCCAAGCAGTTATATTGAAAAAAATACGAACCTCTACCTACGATACTACTGAAACATGAAAAATAGTCCTCGTGTGAATCACATTTATCTGATCTGATAAGTATTATAGGTATTAGAGTAGGTATCCACCTATATTTTTGCTCTAGGGTTTTAGTATGCCACAATTTTTTCTAAGTAGGAACCCTAGACACGAAAACCTTGACTCCCTGAAATCAACAATTCTAATGGAAGAATTGAATTACGTCGACTTGTAAAATTTTTGCCTCTTCCATAATGTAACATGAATAAGGCGAACAAAAATAGCATGTTTTTCTTGAATTCTATTAACCTGATGATAATCAGGTATCAATTCAAGGTTACTACTTTTTTTAAAGCGCATCTTCCTATCCTTGCTCCTTTTATAAACTTTGCTATGATTGTGACATTGATCGCTTATATTGTACACCTACCTATTCTAGTAGGAGAGGTATACTATATCTGGACTAGCCATCAATACGTATAATTCTATTCTTTGATAAAGCAAAACAATTCCCGCCTCATAGGTATAAAAATGTTAAAAAATAGAACTATTGGAGCAATCGTCTCGATGTTACCGAGGGCTGCTGGTGATGTTTCAGAAACATGGACACCCTGACGCATCTGCTGAAGGCGTCTCTGGGCACGGGTATCCTGGCCATGCCCAAGGCCTTCAAGTGCGCTGGGCTGGTCTCCGGAATCTTCTTCACAATGCTGGTTGCGCTCATCTGCACTCACTGCTCTTACATCCTCGTAAGTATACTCCAAAGTCACTGCCATCCAATTTTTTTACTTTATTTGCCCCTTCTGCGACTGTCTATTGCGTGCTTTTCATGTGTTCCATAACCTGGGAATTGCTTTGCGATAATATGTGTTAAAATAAAATTACTTATGCCTTGCAAATTTTACTGAAGCCTCGGTTACACACAGCGAATACTCGCTGCGAATGTATTCACTGCGAATAATACTCGCAGCGACAATTCGCTGCCTGCCTGTCACACACAGATAGTCCTACACGAGTATTTCGACGGTCTTCGACACTACAGGCGCGCTGAGCGGAATGGCTACTCGCAGCGAGTAGTCACACACAGCGAATGCTCGCAGCGAGTGCGCATTCGCAGAGAGTAAAATTGAACATGCTCAATTCTAATCGCGGCGAATTCAATTTGCGGCGAATGAATCTAGTCGCAGCGAGTAGCCTGTCACACACGAGTAGGTAATCGCTACGTGTGACCTAGGCTTTAGGTAATAAACGCAGACTAGTTGTCCAATAAGAGCAAAATTATAGCACTCAGAACTAGAACTCTATACCTACCTACCTAGCTCCCAAATACCTACATTAGTTTCGAGAAAACAAATGCTTCCTTGCATTTAGCCAAAAGACATCCAATGCAGGACAATTTGGCTTCCCCCAGGCACCGCCTTAACTCATAATTATACCGTGACCTTCACCCGGTTATCAGTTCTCTTAATGGGAAGCTACTCAGGCTGCGTACTTCAACATGTTTTTACAACCTTTTGTTCATAAAAAATGGTTTGTCCACAGATCAAATGCGCGCACGTGTTATACAAGAAAACTAGAAAAACTCACATGACTTTCCCAGAGGTCGGCCAGGCAGCGTTTGAGAATGGACCGCAGCGGCTTCGACCGTGGGGCAATGTTTTTAGGTAAACAGAAATTTTAACAAAACAATATATTTTTATACTCTGTGGATCTGTTTCCTGCCGAGACCGGCACAGGAGCGTATCTACCTAATCTACGCTCCAATCTACGCTCCGCCGGTCTCAGCAGGAAAAAAACAAGCAATGAGATGCATGCCCAGTCATACCACACCCGAGTAAGTTCTCTTTTTCATAAAAAATCCGTTCTTACTTTGAATTTTATTCAGTGATGTACTTACCTAAATGTTTGTCTCTAGAACTAGGTATTAAAATTCTTGATATCTAATCATTTTTCCTTACCTACATAAATTATTTGCAGCGAAGCATTAAGTAACTCAATTTGTCTGTTCTCAGAATCTTCATACTAGTCAGCCTCTTCCTCACTTACTTCGGAACCTGCTCAGTGTACACCGTCATCGTCGCTAAGAATATTCTACAGGTGAGATCGTATTACCTATAAATTGAAATTGAAATGCATATATTTATTAAAGACTAACCTAACCCAGATTATTAAAAAATGCTTATTCAGAAACTCATTTTTTTTCCCATTGTTTTAGGTCGTGGCGTTCCACATGGGTGAAAAAGAAGAAAATGTAGAAATAAGAATATTTATCATCGCCCTATTACTGCCTCTCATCTTCATGGCATGGATCCGCAATCTCAAGTACCTCGCACCTGTGTCTATGATCGCTAACGTGTTCATGGGTCTTGGTCTTGGAATCACCTTCTACTACCTGGTTGGAACTGGAGAACTTAAGACTGAGAACATTAAATCAATGCTTTTCAAAGCACCTGTAGAATGGCCTGAATTCTTTTCTCTAAGTATCTTTGCTATGGAAGCCATCGGTGTCGTAATGCCTCTCGAAAACGCTATGAAGACGCCTCGTTCCATGCTCGGCACATGCGGCGTCCTGAACAAGGGCATGAGCGGCGTCACCTTAGTGTACATCCTCCTCGGTTTCCTAGGATACCTGCGCTATGGCGAGGAAGTCAGTGACTCCATCACCTTAAACTTGGAAAATTCTGAAATGTAAGTATGCAACTGGTGCTTATTAATTAGGTACCTACTTATCTTTGCTATCTTCGTACCATAAGCACGGCATAATCAGCCTTTAATGTTCCCACTGCTGGGACACAGGCATCCTCACTGTGAGAAAGTGGGCCATTTATCGACAACGCGGGCCCAGTGCGGGGTGATGATATCACGTGTCTTCGAATTTTTGGTTCTAGGACGTGCAGGTTTCCTCACGATGTTTTCCTTCACCGTTTTGATGCGTTCAAAACGGTGAAGATCACACAAAGTCAAGTTACTGCCTGGGTTCGATCCCACGACCACCACTCGCGAGCCGGGGTCATTATCACTGGGCCACCGCTGCTCTCATCAATTTGCTTTGCGTGGCTTATAGAAATTAACATGTTAAACATAATATAATTTCAAAGTGCGAAAATAATCGATTTTTAATGACTGGTCGTGTGAGCTACAAGAAGCGTCTCGTAGCAAACCATTGCAAAAAGAAAAAAATTAAAAAAAACATTTTTGTACTTATCGCAGAAATTAATTAGAACATGTCTTATTATTTACAGTCCTGCCCAAATTGTCAAGATCTCTATCGCTATTGCCGTATACTGCACATATGGACTGCAGTTCTTCGTGTGTGTTGAAATCATGTGGAACAGCATCAAAGACAAGTTCACCAAGCGTCCAGACCTCGCCGACTACATCATGAGGACCATCATGGTCACTGCTTGCGTACTGCTGGCTGTGGCCGTCCCCACCATTGGACCATTCATGGGCGTCATTGGTGCTTTCTGCTTCTCAATCCTCGGACTAATTGCGCCTGCCTTCATCGAAGTTATCACCTACTGGGACATTGGTTTTGGAACTTACAAATTCCTCATCTGGAAGAACGTAATCGTTCTAATTTTTGGTCTTTTCGCACTCATATTCGGCACTAAAGATGCCATTAAAGATATTATAAACGTGTACAGTAAGGCCTAATTAAGGCTCACACTTTTGTGCACAGCCTTTCATTCAAAGATTCTGTGTTAATGTGTGATAGATATTAGCGTACAGCTTAGTAATTAGAATATATTATTTTATACCAGTTTTGCGCGTGATACTTTGAGTCGTTTAAAATAGTCAAGTGCCGAAGTCGTTATTTTCTTTCGTTACCCAGGTAGGTAAGTACTTGTAATACTATTTCGACTTAATGTCTTGTGAAACGGACCTGAAAATTCTGTTGTATTGGTAACTATGGGTCACGCTGCTAAACAAATGGTGCTACTTATTGCATGTTGTCAATATTTGCTCCACATCATTAATTGGAAATTGTTAAGTACTTTATACTGAAGATATTGCCTTTAATTCTGCGTATTTTATAAAATATATTTTATAGATACAAATTATAATTGGGGCATGTTAAAATTATATAAAATCGCTATTACATTCCCAAATCAGAACTGAATACTGTTGAATGGTGTAGGTACTTAGAAATAGGTATTTGAGTCAACATGTATTTTCGAATGTGTGATGTAATCTAGGCACGATAATGTTGTAACAATGATTGTTGGTTCCAAACAAAATGAGCTACCATGTCCACAACCACTCAATGTAAAAACGTTAGATAAGTATTTTGTAAAATAAACAAAGACCAAATAGCGAGCGAACATATTTTTTCATAAGCATAGTGTTGTCAGTACTTAATATCATTTCATTGATATCGTTTTCAGTATATATGAACAAAAATGCTTTCATTAGTCTAACTCCTTTCCATAAAACTGAACATTTTTATCTTTTATTGGTGACTGGGATCTTGCATTTAGTGTTTGTAAGCTTAATTAAATGTTTTATACATAATTACTGTAACATTACTTATAGAAATATGTGTATTTTTAAGTGCATTGTACGAATTTCAAAACTGCACTTAAATTATAAGTTGTAAAGATTATATACTTACCGAAGAACTGAAATAACAATAAGTAAGTACATGCAGTCGCTTGTGATAAAAAGACGAGAAATATCAGGTACGAGGCCTTTCGTAGTCAGAACAGTGATCGAAATATCAATTAAATAAGTCCATTTTGACTTTTTACAATTCGTCTCGAACAACAAGTGTCGAGAAAGAAATATAGGTACAACTACCATCATTTGATAATATATTTTTTAATGAGATCTATCTAATCTAATTAATATATTATAAATCAAGTTGCTTTTGTTATGAATTTTATGAGGGTATCTAATTAAATTTTATGAATCAACTGTAATATGTATACACTTTTTACAAAATTTATAAGCGTAATGTCGCAACAAACCCAATGAAGTTCCTATTTGTTCTTAAATTATGTAGAAAGTTAATTTTAGGTACTTAAACTAAATTTTGTTATGTTGATAACTACGGCGCACCAAACATTGATAACAATTTATTTGAAATATTATCAGTTATATGATATTATTTTGTAATTTAATTCTAATCTTAAATTACGCGAATAAACCATTTATAAGCTCTGTATGTTTACTCATTTTATTTAAATACCTTCAAACAAACGAACTTCTGGGTAAGTAGGTATTTGTGAAATGCTGAAAATAAAACAACAATATCGAAAATTGTTATATTTATTATGAACAGTGTCTTCCCGCTAATATTTTCAAGAGAGCTCACTGCTAGCTTAACAGTTACGTTATAATTTCATAGACGTCTCCTTCCAAAGTCAGCTTAAGGGGGATGCGCCAAGGTAGCCCGCGAAATTCAAATTTTCTTACGTTTTTTGCAATTTGCAGGTGGCATAAAAGTGCCAAATGTCATGATTTCATGAAATAGGTAGTCATTCAATGCACTTATATGAACATAGAAAGTTGTATTGCTGATTCTAATGTTTATAATTCTGTAAACCCATATTTGTTACGGCCGCTAATAATATTTAGATCAACATACAACCTGACATTGACCTGCAAATAGCAAAAAACGTAAGAAAATTTGAATTTCGCGGGCTACCTTGGCGCACCTTAACGATATATATCAGCAATCAACTAAAGAGTTCTATGAACATGCATCAAGGTGGTATGAAATAATATAATATACAAATGACTTACTTAGTTTTGGAGGCGGTAACCTTATGTTGACGATACAGAGTCAAAAGATTCACAAAAATGTCTAATACAGGCACTATGCGCCGGATTCATTACGTTATCGAGGCCCTACTCTCCGACTCCCACGTGAGTAACGAACATTAGATTAATTCATTGTGTCTCATTACAGTGAAATATATGCCTACCTACGCACAGATCGGCAATTTTCTGTTATCCTGTATTTCTTGTTTCCTGTGTTTACTGAGTCTGTGTCCCTTTCCGCCACTCAAAAGTGCAATTCAGTAGAACGAGATGCCCATTCGCAGGTAAACCGCTTTCAATGCGACTGCGTGCGGCTACTTGCGAGCGTAGGCGTTTCTCGCTCTATTAAATGACGCCTGTAAGAGACAGAAAAAGACAGAGATACTAAATAATGCTGATTCGTGCGTATAAGTATGATTTCACTCTAAGTAGGGATTCGATAAGTTACGTGAACTTTTATCAAACAGTTTTATAATAAAATATGAAATATAATTTCACTTGCTATATTTCTGTTTCTTAGAAGACTTTTATTAAGTAAATTGAAATTGACTGTTTTATTTAACTAGATAACTATTACCATGATAGGCTAAACCTATCACGATTTTATAGATATAATAAGTAATTAATTTATCGTAATATTATCTAACACTTATATGTAAAGCCGTGATGGCCCGGAGTTTTATAGTGACAACCGACTGAAGTACGAGGTTACAGGATCAAATCTGGTATGTAGCAATGTGATTTTCGTGAAAGACAACTTTGTAAAAGAACCGTCAAATGGTGTAGAGCAGGAGTCACCAAATGACCGGACCGCCAACCTATTTTGTGCGGACCTTAACTAAACAATATTTATAACCATTAATCTAAAAATAATTGAGTAATCTACCAAACGGACCGCGTCAATCATATTATTTTTTTAAACGGACGCCCTATTAAACTAATAGGTGTAACTAAGAGTATTAACACTGGTATTTTCATAATTATGAGAAGTGGTCTTAGCCCAATAATGGGACTTTTATAGATTGGTAGTAACACCTATAGATATTATAGTTTTCCCACTTTTATTAGATACCTTATTATAACGATTTTAACTGAACAATGCTTAACCTGAGTATTCGCTCGGGTGCTACAGGTCGAGGGCGGGTCAGTGATAAATTTAAAGGGAACTTCAATGCAGAAATGAAATCCCATTGAACTTCAATAAGCAAATTGAAAAATCCTAAGTTATTATGGAGGACTCATATTATGGGAATATTGTTATTATTCACAGAATTCAAAATAGCATGTGAAATTATATACTTAGTAGTCATTTAACAGTAGAATCTAGGTGAAAATACTGTTCACGTTGATTACAAGTCAGGTTTACATAAGATTATCGACGAACGATTCTTAGAAAAATTACATTTACTCATACATAATATTGACAGTATTTTCCTGTCAGTCAGTAGTTTAATTTCCAAGAGCGAAAAATCTATTCGCACATAATCGCGAGTTTGATGCGAATGAGTGTAGAAAGTAGCTCGCGATCGAAATTCTCTAACGAATGTCGCTTCTAAGGCATTAAGAAATACATTCTGTGCGTGTATAAGGTTTCACTCCCTTACACCCTTGATATCTTAAAGATTGCTTACTAAGCATGCTGACCGTGTCTTCACCAACATTGACACACTGTATTACAAACGCAATGTGACCTTGCCCGAAAATTACACTTATATTGACTCTCAGTAAAGTCGTAATGTGAAACAAATACACGATAAATGCACATACATAAACAACACTCAATTTAAAGACCATTGCATAGTCCCAAATTGAATTCCAAACTAGCTCCAAACTTGCTTACACGACACTACATCAACACCTTAGCTATGTGCACTTTCAAACAATAGCTTTCAGCACCTCTTAATAATTAAAATTATACAGGCCCTTTCATTTCAATTAATAAACTAACTCTATCTACGTGTTTAAATTAAAAACATGAACTTACAAGCTAAAGCCAAAAAAAATTATTAAATATATATGATACGAGAAATAATACTTATTTTTACACGTTCTTTTGTTATCTTATCAAATGACAAGCATTCCTGGTGTTTAACAATAGGCAATATGACCGCATATAGCAAATGATGACCACATAAAGTCTAATAACTATTTTATACGATATTTCAGGTAAAATTTTAACAATTTTATCATTAATTTTTATTATATTAAAACACGATAAGTCATGAGCTAAGTATGTAGAGTAATAACGTAATTCGTGCAGGCACTATTCTCACTGTAGTTCTAATAAACACACGTAGTTATAGGAATTTGGAATACGCCAACTTTACGCATGACGCCCCTATTGTAGTGACGGACTATCGTTCCAACGGTATGGCAGGTGATTGAGAAACTATTACTTTAAATACACGAAGGGCACTCATTTGAGCTCGAAAATTCGTCCAAACATTACAACGTGTCATATGTAAGTGACAGCTGCTGCTATGCATTCGACGATAGTGTGCTAATTTTCACAGACGGACTCTAATTTAGTTAATATTAATTTCTTAAATTAACACAATTCCTGATTTCATTTCTTTAGTAAATTACATATTACGTTCGATGGGTAAGTTTTCAGTGATTGCTTCGGTCTAAACGACAGCTATCCTAAAGTAGCGACCTTACCTAAACATCTATAACTCAACAAGTGCTCGCAAACTATCAAGATTTGACCTAATAAAAACCACTAATTTCCCCCATTAACTCCCAAGATTTTGTGTAATAAAGGGTAAAACTGAAAGACAACTTCAAGGAAGTTTTAGATGTATTCAGTCTATAGTGACAATAACGTAACTTTTTAGAATCCGATAATATTCCCCAGGATAAAGAACCACCTAAAACTTAAATGGGTAATTCCACGGAAAATCTTAACATATTTTAATTTTACATTTAACTGTTTCGGACTACCGATATACGAAACAGTAGTTTATTGTATCATCTTGTCGCTCGATGGCAGTGATATAGTATAGTTTAATTGTAATAACAATTGAACATGTGCCATAAACGCAACTGTAGGACTACAGCTGATATACTTAGTAATTAGAATTTCAGTAGAACGATCAAATGATACAAAATGTCTTTTTATTAAAAAATCACTATAAAACGTCCCAATATGAATGATAATTTGAGTGAATAAAAAGGTACTAAACAAGGAATATATATAAATAATATCGTACTCTAATCAAAATACCTAATATTCATTTAATAAATACAGCTGTGTTTCGTCTGTAGTCTGTACCCCAAATGACGCTTTCTCGGACGTTGCCTATAAAACTTACTGCTTTTGTTAATATCCCACTATGCGAATAAAATCTCCACACTTCTCACCTTAACAAATAACGTGAAAAACTGCACATTGTTAGATTATTCACATCAAATATAATTTACAATAATGACTTTCCTTCTTTTCCAATAAAGCTATTCATTAACTTAAGGAAATAAATTACAATTTACTAAATGACGAGCTAAATTATGAAATTCTCAAATTAATATCGAAGCTTATTAAGTTTTAATGTACCGAATAATTGCTTTCAGTCTAGAAAATAATTGGACGGACATCTAATTTGAGGTTTCCAATTTCAATACACCATAACATAATTCAAATGACTAAAGAATTAAGCACGGAGTGTATTATACCGTTTTTGAAGTTACCTGTCTGGACCCCGTAAAGTTTCATTCCAATGTCAATATCATTGTAATGTGTTTCGTATGATTCGATCGCTAGATTTTTATCAAGTCTTCTCAGAAGCTTCAATATTATAGTGATTAAGAGGAAATAGGGTCAGTCCCTTCTCCTTACAAACGCTCTCGCCTGTTTTCTCTCTGGTTTATGACCTTAGAGCAATGATTTTTAAAGTAAAACAAATATCAACTAGTTCTATGCCGTTTTCCGTTTTGATGATACAGGAAGCACTAGAACCCTCAGAAAATGCTCAAAATTGCCTGTTTAGACCGCTGTCATCACAGGCCTATTGTACAAAGGAGATTGGGCGTTTCTGCCCTGGAGCCCAATAGCGTTAAGATATATACCAATGGAAAGATCTCATCAAGAAGAATATTTCTTATTCTGAAGACTTCTCTCGATCGTTAGTACGAAAGGAGCTACAGAACTTTAAATGTGAGTGATTAAATATTATTGTAACTGGTATTTCGTCAATTAAATAACTTTTAATGATTCAGTGCCCTGCAAACATCATCTTTCAAGCCTATAAGCGAACATTTTAAAACATTGGTCTCCAATAGATGGCGTTTTAGGAACAATGTTTTTAAGAGTTGGTTGACCGGACTGATCGTTAAGCCTGACGCGTACACCAATAGAGTTGAGATATATGCCTATGGAAAGATCTCTTCAAGGCTAATATTTTGTGATAGGACGCTTGTCTCGATTGTTAGGACGAAAGGAGCTACAGAGCTCTGAATGTGAGTAATTAAGCCGGTGCTGAAGTTGTCACACTTATTTAGGTCATTAACTCCGAACTGACTAATAATTGGCAAAAGTTGTGTTGGTAGGAAATGTTCCTCTTGAAAAACTCTTTATATTGGTATGTATTTTATGGCTATTGGACGTTAAGAATTCGTTAACTTCGAAGCCCAAGTTGTCGCCTATTTAGGTCATTAACTCCGAACTGACAACTAATTGGCAAAAGTTGTTAGTAGCAAAGGTTCTTCTTAATGCTTTTGTTCATTGGTATATATCTTATGGCTATTGGACGCTAAGAATTCGTTAATTTCAAAGCCCAAGTTGTTACCTATTTAGGTAACTAACTCCAAACTGACTAGCAATTGGCAAATGTCATGTTAGTAGCAAAGGTTCTCCTTAATGCTTTTTTCATTGGTATATATCTTATGGCTATTGGACGTCAAGAATTCCTTAACTTCGGTGCCGAACGTGGTCACACTTGTTTAAGTATTAACTCCGAACTGACTAATAATTGGAAAAAATTGTGTTGGTAGGAAATTTTCCTCTTGAAAAGCTCTTTCCATTGATTTATATCTCATGGCTATTGGGCTAAGAAAATTCCTTAACTTCGATGCCCAAGTAACCACACTTATTTAGGTAATAAAACTCCGAACTGACTAACAATTTGCAAAAGTCGTCTAAGAAGAAAAGGTTTCCTTTTGAAAAGCTCTTTGTATTGGTACCTATATATCCTATGGCTATTGGGTTTCAGGGCAAATCCCATGTGTTGTTGCCCATTCTCCTTTGACAACTATTAATGAAAAAAGAAAAACATAGGGGCACAGTACATATCCTTCTTAATCAATTTATAAAATATCTTTCAAATTGGTCCAATATTGGAAGAGGAAATAGACGAGAGCCGAACCTCGAATTATGACTTTTTGTATGGAGAAAAGACCGACCCTATTTCCTCTTACTGATTCAGGTTTATAAAACAAATGAAAGTTAAATTGATGCCAGATGTGTTATTATTGAACAGGTCCTTTAATCGCGATCCACCAGGCAAAGGGGACGTGTACTAAGCAGAAAGTTATTAGATTTATATTCGCTGTCTTTTGTTTTAAATATCATTACTAACGATATCAAAATAAAGCTTACAATGCCGATGCTATACTAGAATACCGAGCATTTGCAAAATTATTTAAATATAAAAAAAATATACGAAAACGTAGTGACTTACATAATAAACGGAATAATATCCTAAATTTTAAAATGGCACAAGATTAGTTGATCTTAAATTTGGACGCCTGTTTCCTAATTGCGCAAATTTTAATGAGAATTATTAAAAAAAATTAACTATGTAAGTAACTTGTAACATTATAAAGTGCCAGCTAATATTCGTTTATCACAGGATACCAAAGATCTTATAGAGGTAACATTGGAAGTTACAGTTTCTTATTGATAAACACATTTCAAGAATTCAGAAAAATATATTATCGTTAACTTTATACAAGACCCTACGCGGCCACTTGTGAGATTCGTCTCCGAATTGGAGAATACCTACAAGACAACTAATTTTTGTCACAATGTATACTTAAGTAACGGTTTATGACAGATCCTTAATATCAGTTATTGCCTATGAGTTATTTTAGATTCAATATCTATGGAATAATAAGAAAAATGACTCACTACAAGGCTGGCGCGAATACATAGCTATTATTAAAGTTTTATTTGCGTCATACTTCTTTTTTTTTCGTTTAACGAGCAAACACGAAACTTTTTTAAGAATACGCGATAGCTTAGACAATATATTTCAGAAACATTCGCATGGAACATGTATTCTGCGCAAGCCTTCAAAGAACATTCTTTGAAAAAAATACTTATCTAGCTAAACTAAATAAAGTACACAGATCTAATCTAACTTTTATAAATAAATTGCAAATTAAATTAATGAAAACCTGTCAATTTAAAATGCAACAGTGTTCTCTTCAAAGCGTGTACGTTAATGCTAATTTACATGTATATTGACCAAAAACATAGTATTACTATACACAGACATAGGTATTATCTTAAAACTATTTATATTAAATATTTTCAAGTAACAATGTATCTGACATTATTGCGTTTCTCACTTAGTTATTTGAAAGGACTCTAAAATCTATTGTATCATTAAAACTGTCTATAATACATCGAAATTTTAGATTACGCCGTTTAAAAAAAGACAAAGATATAATACAAAATATTCACATATAGCTTGAAAATCTTTGAACGAAAGAAACTAGAAGAAAAATTTGGAGTCAAAGCTACGAAAGAATCTCATAAATAAAAAACGAGCGAGTCTTACAGTAGTCATATTTATGATGTGTAACATCTGACATCTCACCTGGGTATTAAGCAACACTAACATGATTTCCTGAAAAAAAAAAAAAATGATTCAAGTATTATTTGAAATATATTTTCGTCAATCGTCATCGTCCATTTCGTTCATCTGACGGCGAACAACAAACCCGCGCGCACTCATTGGTCAAATCAAATAGCGCGCGCTTCCCCGGCTTCCTGTTACACACTTCCGTCCCTTTTCACGAAATTACTCCCACAGATTCACAGAACATATATACCCGAAACGGCACAGATTGCAGGAAAGCGAGAGGAAAATGTTACACATCAAAAAGGTTTCTAACCTAAATGTCGTTTATTCATTTAATATTTGCCATTTACTTTTAATTATCTTTTATAGCAAAAACGATCCATTTTAAACCCGTTTATAGCTACACCAGCACTAGCTAAACTTTATTGCACTGACTCGTAGAGATTCTCTCACTATCACTAACATTACAGTATCCCTAGCCAATTCTATCCATCGCTGTGTTACTTTGAACTAATGTTTCAATATAACCTACGAATCCTAAATATTACGATTTCAACTTCAAAAGTATTTGTACATACATAATAATATATTAAAGTTATGGCAGTTTAGATACCCAAATTATTTTTATTATTAATTTTAATTTACACCACATGGTTGTTAAATGGAACATGGATATAACAGGCATGTTTATTAAGTACGTAAAAGGCAGCAGAATATATGCACAACATATTTACTATTAGCACGATATCAAGTCTTAATTGGTATGGGCGCCGCTTCTTAAGTTTACATACGAAATAAAGGCTTGTCAATAAATAACCCTTGTATATTACAAAAATGTGAATTACAATATGGAGCTTCTTATGTATTGTCAATGCATATTTCTTATTGTTATAAGCATGGGATAAAATCATGCGAGTAAGTACAACCTGATTATAATATTATTGCTGTGAATGTAAATGAATCCATTTCAACCACAAAGAGTCACCTTTGATTTGCCTAAAAATACTTGGAAAAAATACTGTGTAAACTGGCCATACTGCTTCTTTTTACAAGTGTTGCCACTCACACACAGTAATTTGTTTTTGAATAAATCATAATTCGTTTGATGACAATGGTGTGCATATCAATACTTGTCATAATATAGTGAAATTCTATTGGGCCAAAACCTCAAAACCTCAAGCTTGAGATAATAAATTATAATTGCTATTAACAATCCCTAACCTACAACTTTAAGACTGAAGATTCTACAATAATACAGATTAAGTGTTCAGAAATAAAATGCGAAGATACTGCAAAAATTAAGCAAGTTAAATACACCAGCAAGCTAATTATTGCTTCCATGTCTTTTAATATATAAATAAAATTAATCCCTAATACAGATCCCTACTTTGTACAAAAAGCTTTTGTTTAGATAATAGCGAGAATCACTGACTTTAATTACAATAATTTTAAGTTAAGTTACAAATTAAAGTCTATTTTAAAAATAACTGGCCATAACGTATGACAAAGAAAAATTAAAGTAAAAAAAGAATTTTATTTAAGATCGTACATTTCCGAATGAGATTCGATGAACCGTGGCGTGATAATTCTCCCGGAGTCAACTACTGGTGTGAGGAGTTCCTCGGATGGCACTTGGATACGGATTCTATTGTCCGACGGTAGGTTGGTCGAGCCGTTGCTGGCATAGAATCCGAGGGAGACGGGTTTGTGGTGCTCCTCATTGTTGTAGGCTTTGTACTTGTTAGGGCTAATGGGGTGGAGGTGCGGGCTGCCGGCAAGCGGGTTGTAGGTGACGTGGATGCGCACCACGTCGTCCGACAGGGGCGATACGGAGGGCGGATGCGGGGTCGCGCGCGGCGTCGAGTGCGCCGTCGACGGCGCCCTCTGTATACTCAACCCGCATATCCCCGAACTGAAATCAACAAAACAAACCTATTAAACGTGACTAATCAATTGGTTTTGTATCGCTCAAGGAAATTGATGCATTTCTACAAAGAGGAAAACATTTTACAAGGTAAATAACTACATTATTATACCGTGTATGTGCAAACTAAGTGAAAATTAGCATAGCCCGCATTTAAAAGAGTATTAGCTATCAAGATTATTGAAAATAAATTCTATGTTTTTGATTCTGCCAAAATGTATTCATAGGATAATATTTGAATCAATTTATCGAAATGAACTTGGGTAGCGCTAGCGTAGCTCAAAACCAGGCTTAAGCAGAATCATGAGAGAAAGGATCACGGTACATACAAGATCTGCCTTGCTTCAACATTAGTTGAAGGAATGACAGGGCGCCGCCGATGTCCAGGTGTGCTACTTATAAATCAAACAAAGTATGATATTTTTGACTATTCTCATTATTTTTCATTTAATACTTTGTAAAACTACAATTCTTTATTTTAAACTAGCTTTTGCCTGCGGCTTCGCCCGAGTGGAGGTTGTAAATTATCTCACGGGGACGTATTACCGGAATCAAAAGTATCCTATGTCCCTAACCCAGGTCATGGTCTACCTGTATGTGAAATTTTATCGAAATCCGTTCAGCCGTTAAGGCGTGAAAAGGTTACAGACAGACAAAGAAGAGCTACTTTCACATTTATAACATAGTTTATGTAGTATGAATTCTAATTTACATATATTCGTTTTTGGCACTTGACAGTTGTGAAGGACTTGACGTAGTTAGTAATCCTCCACTTCTGGCCCAGCAAACCAAGTCTCGAGTACCATCACCTTGTGAAAACGTTGATCACTTTCGGACTTTGTCACATTAAACTCGTTTGTCAATTCACCTTTTAATTCGTATAATATGACGTGGTTCTTAGCATGATCAAGGTTTTCATGGGCCGGCTGTACAGTCAGCGCTGCAGCGTCTTAATAACAGGGATGTACAGCCCGATCGAAATGATCGAAACAACTATAAGAATTGAACATTTCTCTATTGGATAAAATTCATGTCAGAATAACAGTGGTCGCATGCTGTGTTAATACTGACAGAACTCTTTGTCCTTGAGATATAGTTTACTTTGCTTCATTTTTAGAACATTTTGTGCAGTCCGTTCGTGCCCGTTATTTTGACGCTGACTATACGTTAAACATTTTAAAGGTGTAACTAGATTGCGATTAATCGATGACGATCAGTCGAGATATAGTACGTGTATATATAGTACGTGTCAAAATATGTTACTATATCATCGATCAACCGTTCTAGTTGCATCCAAAGGCCACTTTTTCGCGAGAGTTCTTTTGGACGCGACACACCGTATGCATTTTTTACACCAACAGGCTTCCTGATTGATACTCGTGAACGTGTCAACACACGGCCAATATATTTCTACAGCAAAAAAAAACTTATGTTACAAAGGGGGCCTTATATCTTTGGATTATTATTTGTGTAATGAGTGCAATCTACATCTACAAAACATCTCACCCATCTGACCCAGTGGCGTCGTCGCTGACGTTCGAATGCGTGTCGAGCGAATTGTCCATGGCATGCGAGCGTCCGCTCGAGAAAACGCTCAGGTCGGCCGTGCTCGTCACGCTCGTGTCGGCCAGCGATCGTCGCGACCCGAGAGCAGACACCGAGTCGTCGCACCGGATGCCCCCCGCTACCCCGCTGTGCTCTAAACAAAGATATGCCATTTATTGTACAAAAACACTAACCTTAAGGCCGTCCGCTGCGTTAGGCGAACTAGCTAGTATATTGTATCATCAATGAGGCGGACTTCCTATTACTTCTACGATGGACGGCCCGTACACTGTAGCGGTGGTCTTTGATTTTACTACAAACAGACGGGACGGTACGCGGACCGTCCGACGCGGACATCCGCCATCCGCAGCGTACGGTCTAACACATCATGCTAATATAATACAGTCGTACATCATATTTAAT
Source organism: Lithophane leautieri (assembly GCA_949152455.1). NCBI lineage: Eukaryota > Metazoa > Arthropoda > Insecta > Lepidoptera > Noctuidae > Lithophane > Lithophane leautieri. The sequence continues at coordinate 12,729,179 of OX424458.1, read as the reverse complement.
TCCATAAAACTGTTAGTTTTTTTTCTGCAGCTACTGCCTGTCATGGAAATATGACACGTGTTTACTAACTTTCCGGGTACTGAGCTAATTCGGTAATATGATTGTATAAAAATGTAGTAAATCTTTCATAGCCAATAGCTTCATACGCATAGCGCACAGAGAACACAAAGCAAAACTATCATGCAAAATATAAATAAGTAATTTAGTTCTTACCTTAATGGGCACACAACGTCAAGCAAAATCAATGTAGGTATGTAGTAGAACACAAAACGCACATGCAATATTTCGAGCTTCAAAATTAAATCTCTGCTCGTAGCTCTATCAATAAAATCAGAAATACATTATGAATCTCCCTTATTTATTCAGGAACTATGTATTATACTATTCCATAAGTACATATTTACATCAAAATAATAAAAACGAAGGTATGAAGGAATTAACGTCTTCGTGTTTTAATTTTCTTAAAACTCTTATTATTTACAAGGTAGCTGTGGTGACGAGGTTCGCTCCGACGCCTATTAAACGCGGAGGCGACTGGGGAATCGAGGTGAATGTCCATTGACGCATGGGACGTACGGAGTGGGACGCCCAATTGAGAATTACGATCTGAAGAAAAACGTTTAATACATTAACAAGGAAAGCCTCGGGCTTCACTACTTATGACCCTCAATGACAGCTTAGTAAAAACTTTAAAAATGTTGCAGACATGAGACTGGTAAGTTGCCAAGTTATCAATTGGCAAATCAAGTACTTAGTAGTCCAAGAACTTTTATAAAATCAATCTAACCTACCCACTTACATTTTTATCTAAAGGGCCAAAGACAGGGTGAAAGCTAATAAAAAATAATGAGGCAGTACTGGTAGCGTGTTCATATGCAGCAGATTATTAATTTGGATATGTAGATTAAAAATGAATATACCTACTGTTCCCTTTTAGGGCGTACCACAAATCTATAAAAAAATATCCATATCCGTGGTTTTTAACTATGAGATAATTACAACAGAAAAGTTTTTAATTAAATCGATAAATAGGGACATAAAAATGTGAAACATTGAATAAAATTAAGTACCAGCATCATAGTTTCGTGTTGAGATAGTTTTATTTGGTGTCGTTTATCTACTGTTATAATGTACTGTACTGTAAGAACAAAATCATTTTAAATGTGATAATTTTAAAAACAACTAAAAGCGACACTGATAAGATATACAAAGTGTGCTGTGTCTACGTAATGCACAGTATGTGATGTCTAAATATACGACAAAAACGTACCATTCATTACAGTTTTTTATGTGTTTGATTGTTTTTTTATTTATTGACGTTCCTCATACCACCACGGGCGGCAAAACTAAAAATAAAACGAAATAGTTATGTTTTCTCGGGATATTCAATACGTTGCCCATCATCAATTACACTCATTATGATCAAACTTCTATCACAAATACCTCTCGCTGTTCGAGGAAAGTTAACCCAAAAACATCGACATTAAATTCGATTCGAAGTATGTTTGCTTCACTCAATGCAAAAAAGAAAAACAAACAATGAGGGGTAAATTCAGCATATCGAATCGTATTAACTAAAATACTCAGTAGTTTTGAAACAGTTTATTATTAATTAATTAAACGTTTTGTTCCCATGGGTTAAATTCAGGTCATAATGTGGAGGTTTCTCGATCTTGCCTTAAAACTAAAGATAATTAAATAAGTTTTACTACTGTACCCAAAAATCAATTGAAAACATCGGATGATAGGGGTGGGTTTATGCAAGAACTTAAATAGAGGTGAAACAAAATCATCGATAAACACAATTGAGCAGAGATTCATTTGAAGCAGATGTTCTAACGAGGTAGGAGTTTTGAAAATACGTCATTTAAGGCACGTCAAAATGTTGCATTAAGTGCGTTTTGGGCGTTAACGCAAGCCCGACGTTTTGGTGTTATAGTAAAAATAAATATTAATAAGTTTGTAAGTAGTATAAAACAGAATACATAGTGGGCGTAGCGTTATCTTATGAGAAGTAGCACAAACAATGCAGGAAGCCGGGGATCGGTCTTAAGATCTGAGGAGTTAGTAGCCTAATCACATTTAAGTATTTTATTATTGCATTACCTGAATAACTAAAATTAAGGGACTCGGTCCAAAGATATGTAATTCAAGCTCCTCAAATCTTAAGAAATGCCATGTTAAATGCGTGTCGTTGTATTCGTGTTAATCATGACATAAACCCACCTCCATACCACCAATTAACATGCTAGTGCACAAGTTCCAATTACATACTCTATGTCTAAATCTAAAACAAAATATGATTAATGGCTAAAATGCCATTATTCTGGATATTCGTTAAATGAAGTACATAAAAACCTGCAAGCCAGTGCAGTGTCAAACTCGCCTATAGTAGACGCTGTGTATACAGAGATCAAGGGGCCTAACATAATACGGAGCTTAAATAAAAAATAATCGAGTTTGCTTTTGTTATGAATCTAGACCATAGACATTGTACGCTAAACTATTGACGAGTTCCACACTCACAACAGCAATGGATGCAATAAGGTGTGTACACATTCGTGCGTTGTCATCTTCACCTTTCGTGTTCCAACTTGTAATGCATGCCTTAGTTGCAAAATCAGATTTAAGTAGCCGACACAGCGAGCAGCAAATAGTTTTGTTTGAGCTATGCGCCATGGCGATGCATCGCATCAGAGGAAGGCGCAAGATTAAGATGAAACTGCACGAGTGTGGGCTAGTGGATAAGTACTAAAAAGATAAATACGACAGGACATCAAACTACAAAATATTTTTTTATAATATATCATATCTAGTTTAAAAATTGGTTTAAAATAGATATTTATCTACAATTATGAACTGCAAACATGGCAATCTTTATTTTATAAGATAAATGATTGACTAATGAAAGGAAAGCTACTACTTAAAAAAAAAATGGAACTACGGAACAAAAAACAGGACAACTTTATGCTGCTTTCCTGGTGTTAAAAAGGGATGTAGCCCAAATAACTTTTAGGTTTTACGTCTTGCGTCAACTGTCTAGTAAGTACAATAATATCCATTTATTCAAATTACAAAACTATAAAGTGGAGATAACATGAAATACCAACATTAACAAAGGACATAACATCTCTTGCCTTCACAACTACATATCACATTCTATCAAGCAAGGGCGATGGACAAAATAATATGCGAACTACACCTCCGCTCTGTGCATACACGCACATAACATGTTTACGAAACCGGCCTCAAGTCACTGTTGACAGCGCTCTGTCTTGGTTTTTTATTTGGTCTGAGGATATAATGTAAAAAATATAAACAGGCGAACCTATGTCAGTTTAGTCTGACCGAATGCATGCGCATACACGAACGAGACAATATCATTTTAGAAAGATTTGATTCAAGTAGTATTCTCTCCAGCCGCCGCCGCATGCGCTTAGGCCTTGAGACCGTAACATCTACAAGTAGTGCGGATTTTATAGAGGTAAGGCGAAGGAGTCTGAAGCTGGTTCTGCTCATGTATGACTATCGGTGTCTAAAAAAAAACGCACAGGCGCCAAAACGACACAAATGTAAATTCCAAAAACTAATACTAATTAGTTGGCCATAAGTGACGCCAATTATTTTGTAGGTAGGTATTTTACTTTAACACAAATTATAAAAAAATATCCATTGCCCTTTGAACTAGTTCTACTTTCAAAAACTATCTAATTCTCTATATATCTATTTCATTTGATAAAATAAATTAAACTAAAATCTAAAAATACGTGCTAAAAATGTAATAGAATCGCCACACAAGTTTTAATTTCAGTAACTACTAAATTAACGACAATATTTGACCTTTAAAATAAAGCATGTTTTTATAATGTTGTGTTGTATAAAGTTTGTATTGAACCAAAGAGACTTATTTAAATCAAATAGTGTGGCACAGTAATTAAAATTATTGTAAATATTTCTGTTTTTATCAAATAAACTTTATTATGAGTAACTCCTGCATGAAGCTCGTGTGGTTATTATCATTTTTTGATTATTTAGTTACCACTCACATATCTGTCAGTCTTCATCAACTAACTTGCGTAATTATTAATTTAAAGGGCACATTTTAATTAATTTGTACTTATTAGGTCAAAATACTATAATATATCTTGATTTACCGAGAAAACCTAAGAATAGTAAGTCCAACCTAAAGCTATGCCAAACATACACTACTTTAAAATAATTTGGCCGGTACCTGTCTAAGACAACGTGCTAGACGACTACAAAAGGGCACACCAGTGAAATGGTCTCAAGCAGAACACATTGGTATAACTAAACAATGGTTTGTGACATAGGAGGTAGAGAACCCAAATTGTTGGCTTTCTGAGTCATTTTCACAGTAATGCAACCGCAGTCTATACACACTGAACTCCAGGGCCAGAACATAGATTTATTGCTAAAAATATACATATAAAAATATACGCCATAAATTTTGAGTCCGGGCATTCATGGACCACAACTCTTCACGATTGTGCAAAATCAGTCAAGAACATGCATCGATGATTACCATTAATACAATGTGAATATCATGCAAATATGATTTATGAGAGGCATCCAAGAGCATGCCAAAAAAAAATTACAGCTACAAAAAAGTAGTTCTGAACAATCTGAATCATCTCGACGAAAATTCTGAATGACAAAAGCGAATGAAGAAACGAATATAATCAAACTTGCCCAAATGCTATTAAACACTTGCTTATTTTACACTGGCACATAAGATTAACTACAGTTTGTGATTAAATTCAATGCTATATTATTAGATAAAAAATCTAAAGCTCTCAAGTATTCATGTCTGTGCTTCAACAAAGTGTGCCAATGTAAATGAGCAAGCTTTATAAATGCGTGAAGTGGTCGGAACCAAGGCTCTCGTCGGAGGTGGTACGCGAAGTGGGTAGAGATGCTTCCAAATTACCTGACACTGTGTCACTCTGTGAGACTCGAAGCTCCTGCAATTCCATTGCAGCCTTTTCACGTCTGAAACAATATAAGTGCTATTGAAGAACAACGAAATTTAAAAATGTATTGAGTCTCGATCCCGTGAGTTTATCGGGATAAAAAGTGCCCTAGGTCGTATTCCAGGTCATTGTCCACCCATGTGCCAAATTTCATCAAAATCCGTTCAGTGGCTTTAACGTGAAAGAGGAACAAACAAACAAAAAAACTCACTTTCGCATTTAAAATATTAGTTAGGATGTGACATAAAATAAAATGATAATGTTTATGTTTTATCATAATAAACATTCAGATACATGCTATGGTTTCTGAATATGTAGCTCTTACCAAAAAGTTCACCCTTGTTTGAAAACCATAGAACTCCTTTTTTGTAACCTACTATAATTTTATTACAGTTTGGATGCAGAATGAACTTGCAATCCTTGTCTTGCTCTTCGCTTATATATTGAAATTCTTTGGACCCTTACCTCAATATCACAGTAGCTCTGGCCTGTTTTTCAGTCTCAGAAAATTTTTCTGCCCTCTGTCCAATCTTCGATTTTTTGTCAGGCTCCACAAACAAGCCAAGCTGTCGCTTTGGCAGCTCGTTGGGCGGCGGCGGGCCGGGATAGTCAAGCTTGGCTCGCTTCAATTCTTCCATTGATCGTTCCAAGTGATAAATTACTATGTCGTCCTCAAACCCAAAGTCTTTATGTAGCTTAACCTAAAAATTTAATATCTTATTCATTTACAAAATACAATCTTGTATTAATATCCAAACTGGATATTAATACAAGATTGTACAAGCTAAGTTAAAGTTTACACAGAAAATCAGCAGACCTGAATATAATTTACAATAAGATCCATATCATTTAACTTCATGATTGCTTTCTTGTGCAGCTTGAGTATTGTATAAGCCATTGCAGTGACCACTCTTTCTCCATCTAACAGATATATATCCCAGACCCTGAGGCATAGGCTAAATGGCACCCTTTCCACAAAACAAACAAAGAACCATTTGAGGGAATACAGAATGGCGTCTAAACCGAACTTGTCAAAATGGTGTTTCAATTTTGGCATAAATTTTGTGAGTATTTTGTCATGGTGCCCCAGGAACCTTGTTAACTTCGGAAATCCTTCTATGTATAATCCATGCATGGCATACTTTTTATCCGACAGTAGCACAACCAAGGCCCAGAATGCATCTTCTTCATCCATATACATGAGCAATACCCCGGCCAAGCCGGACATACCTTGACAGTAACCTACTTCAGAGTTATACATGCTATAAGCACAAAGGACATTAAATAATGAGCATTGTTTTTCTGAATATCGTTCTCTATAAAACTGATGTTCCCGAAACTGTCTGTTCACATCTGAATCTATTTGCCTTACATCTGTGGACCACAGTTTAGCTAGTTTCAACATTTCTTGAAATTTTCCTGGATTAGCTGATTTAATTCTGTTAACATCCATCAACTTGCACCAAACTTTTATTCGAAGTGAATTTGGAATGCCTTTGTATATTCGCCTATGGAGTTTTTCTTTGGTAGTTGGTGAGTCCCAATTACTAAGCATTTTGACCCATTTTTTCTCTCTCTCCACTTCAATGTTGACTTTTTGAGGCCCTGTTTTCTGTGGCAAGCGCTCATCATGTATGAATCCATATCTGAAAGTATGATATCTTTATACATAAATGCAACACACAAGTTCTGTTATTAGATGTAAATAAATAGCTCCAGAATTCCAGATCATGGGTTCCCAACCAGTGGGCAACTATGGTTAAAAAAGTAAACAGTATTATAAAAAAATGGATGGTGCATATGTAAAAGTTTGGCAAAGTTTTAGAGCTGGGACTCTAAAACTTTTTTAGTTCTAAAATACTAGAAAATAAAATGAAAATATTCGCCATCAGCTTTATCAGCTAAACAAGCAGGGCTGGCTGGAGTTGCTCAGCAATATAAATAAGTTTGCAATACTCAATATTGGTAAAGCTCTAGCATTTTTAGCGTAACAATGTGATTAATTAAATGATAGGTAAGTTTCAGTCCTAGAATTGTGCGAGCTGCTATGTGGAGAATGCAGGCGTGTATGAGTACAGTATCAATAATAAAATTGTCATAATAATGTTTACCATATTTGACTAAGCCAGCATAATAATGTTTACCATAAATGATTGTTTGTTTTGATCTGATCAAGATGTAAATAATAAACAAGAATGCTTTTTGCAGAGAGTGGCATCTTCTCTTGACTGGAGAGCACAGTTAGTGTGTATTAAAGTCATTCTACTTCATGCACAAAATTTCTTATTTTGGCAGTTAATATTAAATTACAGCTCAGCTTTTATGTTTAAGTATGAAATCACTCATTAAGTTTTGCATAGTCATAAACTTAAATGACTAACGGCCAGTTTCTTCATCAAAAGTAACACCAAAGTAACAGTCAACTGTTCAGTAGTGAAGAACAATTGATTGTTACTTTGGCTGTTACTTTTGATGAAGAAACTGGCCATAGGGATGAAAAACTACTTTCTTTTAAAGGCTTTGTTACTTTTATCATAAGATCTATGCAAAATATTGCTAATTGCAAGTAGTAGACATTACTAAGCAGCGCAGCAGCAGTTAGCACAGCCTTATATTATAAATAATAATACCAGGGGTTGTGCAGTAACTTGAATAAAGGTAATGACCAATAATAGTCACAGTCAGCATGTAAATTTGGATTGCCTACTTTGTATGTAGGACTCCAACTCTGGTGAATATAAACATCATCAAATCCATCCATCTATGGATTTGATGATGTTAAAGTTCACTAGAGTTTGAGTCATGCATACAAACATTTAGGGAGAGGTTAATGAATTAAATGACTAAACCAAAGCAGGAAGTCATACGCTAATTCTGTATTTTGTATCAAATATTACAAAAACGACTAGTTTAGGCAATTTGTTATAACATGGAAAATATCATAACAGACTGACTCAACCAGCGGTCCACATTATCCGTCAAATAAAATCCAACCTTACATAATTGTAACACAGCATAAAATCAGACTTACAAAGCGAAGTAATCCATAATGATCTTATACTTCTATTATGAATGCGGTACCTCGAATATTTGTTAACCGACCACACTTAAAAAGTTGAACCAATTTGAAAGAAACAAAGGATACAGGTAGACCGACTTTGATTGATTTAGGATACTATTATTTATCTGGGTGCAAATAGAAGTTTTCTTAGGGTGCAATTGAAACCACAGGCAGGAGCTAGTCAACCATAAAATAAGTTATATTTGCTAGAGTTAAATGAGTTTTATAGATATAATTTAACAACAAAATATTCTCTTTAAAAACAGTTATCACAAGCACTTTGCTCAATAGCTGAAGTTGCTCCAATATAGATGAATCTTCTGCACATACATAAAAGAATATTACTAATTAGTTTACTACTAATTGAGTTTCAGTTGGCTCTATTTAAGAAACATATAGACTGAGGCATATTGTTTACTAATATAACATGCTCAAGTAACTTGTTATAATAATAAACATAATATAAATAATAACAGAATCTCTTGCAATAATATGAGTTTCAATTGATTCTTATTTATATGATCTTAATAAAGATATTTATTTCAATCACATCAATCAATCTTATAAACCAGTGATGCTGGTGATGCAACCTGATTTACTCAGGACAAAGAAAATGTAAAAAACATAGCTTTACTAATAATAATTTCAGGTAGTTCCATCTGACTATTCACAAACAATACTGATAACAAGCGAAGGCCAAAATAATAAATGAATAAGTGTACATTAAATCATCAAACATTATGCAAATTCGCAAGACATGAAATAGTTTCTTACCGATCAGTTTTGTGGTACTCCTCAAACTCCGGGTCTTCCCAAGGGTCTATTTGTCCAACGAGGTTCTCCCGACCCCTCTCGTATCGCTGGAAGATACGCTCCCGCTCCTCGGAAGCCCGTGCCAACAGTGCCTCCTCATTCATAACACAGCCTGCTCGTACCACATAACGAAACACCTACACGACGTCAGATCTTTTCACCGACCTACAAAATACTTCGCTCACTTATGACTAAGAGTAACCCGTCTACAGGGCAGCCCTAAAATCATAAACTACTATTAAAATCATCACGCCCTTTTCAATTGAAAATTCTTGGACGCTAGATTATTTGACGTGCTCAGTGCTGTCATGTCATAATTACTACCAGAGATCCAAGTTATCGGTTGGAGCTAACACAATTCACACGGAGAAAATAGTTTTACATACAATTCAACAACGAAATAAATCCAACGGAAAGTAATTAACATTAGGCCTTGGTAATATTAGGGGTTTAGTTGTTTAAATTACAGAAATACGCCCTCTTTTTTCAATTAGAACAGGAAAATTACGAAACGAAACTAGTAACAGAGATTCCTACTCGTCGCTACTCGCGTATTGTTTTTACTCCAATCTGCTCCAATCCACCTGCTTGTCTGCATAGCGAACGAACGAAAGGACGAAGCAAATTCTGATGTAAAAACTAAACGTAACTACTGGTTTCTTACGCATTTCCACTACTGTGAAACCAAGCTTTAACTTTTTATTTATAGAGTCTGGCAAACGAAAGTTGACACTGAAAATACGCGCGAAATTTAAAAAAACTAGACTGCTTATGTCTGTACATAGTGCGATATCAAGTGTTGTTAATTGAAATTTAATTTCATTTAAGTATAATAATATTTCAAGTATCAAAACGTGTTATCGCACTTAGTACAAGGATAAACCAGTCTTGTTTTTTAAATTTCGCGCGTGTTTTCAGGATCAACTTTCGTTTGCCAAACTTTATGAACAAATCCATAATAATAATATAATAGAGAGGTAAAATTAATTTGTTTGTATGTAGGCGGTAATCTACGGAACTACCAGTCGGATTTGAAATTATTTTTGCATTGGATAGCCCCAACTCTTGAGAGGAAGGTTAGATAGTTATAACAATTAGCGGTGTCACGTCGCGGCAGTCTTCACGAGGCTTAACTTTTCTCTTATACTCCAAATGCATTATTTCATTACATCTGCGACGGCAACGGCATGGCATCGGCAGTGGCACTTGTCAGCTTCAGTTTCGCAAAAACTCATCTGAGAAAAAATTAAGTTATTTTTTACTTTTTAGTGGTTTTTTGCAAGTCTTTTTTTTTACCTATCCCACACAGTTTCGAATACCACTACCTGTTATGTAAATAACAGCCAATATATAAAAGTACTCTGTGAATAACAGTGACGGGAACTTAAAACATCATCCATATAGCCTAAATGGGAAAAATACGTATTATTCAAGCTAACTCAAAAAACTACGCAGGCAAAGTTAATACAATTTATATGGGACCACCTCTGAAGCATGGGATAGGTTACATTGGTTCATTTATTACAAGTACCATTTTGGCATTTTTCCCGTTGAAATAAATGCAACTGAAATTCTGCTTATTTCGCATATAAAAAGTATAGTTGTAAGTATGCATTTATTAAATTCGCCGAATTATGCGTCTGATAATTAGACGCATAATTCGGCGAAATTAGGCTACTTTACAGAAAAAATAAAATTGGCGACTTTAGGTTATTTGGGCCAAACATTTTAGCGATTTGGAGCGCGCCACATCTGGCAGCACTGCCGGCGCCCGCCTGCTCGGCCGTGTTATGATGAGGCAGGATACGTCAACTTTTGTAATGTCACAATGTTGTTATCATGAATTGAATTAATGTTTGACTACATAACTACCGAATTGTAAATTACATCGATTACGTAAACATAGTGACTGGAATAACTTTGTACAATACTTGGAGTTTGATTCTTGGGCAGACAGCCGCAGACTTTTTGAGTTGTGAGGACTGTGGAGTTCAAACTGATAACGTTATAACCTAAAAAAAGAATATTTTTTAAAATGTTTAAAGTAAGTTTAAAGCTAGTGGTGCTACAGATTACTTTAATCGGTGAAAACCAGTACAAGATAAAAAAATAGTAAAGCGGTATATTTATTAAAAAAAATACGCGCTATTCTAAAAAGTGCGTGATAAAATCAACTCGATAATTTCCGAATGAACTTCAAATTCAGTTCTCGAATGATAATATTGTACTTACAGCTCAGATCAATAAATGTGACTTGCATATTGCGTTGTATTTTATCATCGTGCGTCTTATGTAATTTTGAACGTCCATTCGTCCTTATTTTTGTTTCTAATTTTGATGTTAGTACCTCTAATAAATTGGCTATTACCTGGCTCCAGGGTTTGGTTGGCTTAGTGACCGGAGGGGCTTCCGGCCTGGGCCGAGCGACCGTCGAACAATTACTGAAGCAGGGTGGAAGAGTAGTAATATGTGACCTGCCTACAAGTACTGGACAAGAGACTGCAAAGCAGCTAAAAGAAAATGTTGCATTTGTACCAGTTGATGTTAGTATTAGCACTAGTACAGCAGTTTTCATATATCTATTTGATAATCTACAATACGGCCGATATAACTTGGCAGGTCTGAACATAGGAGCGTAAAACTTCTCGCATGTTCTCTCACTCACATTGGCCTCATGTCACCATTTGGTTCCTAAAAAATGATACTGCGCAGCCCTCTGCGCGAAGTTCAGAACTGCCAACTTATGGACGTATTGTATCTATATAAAATAGTTTAGGCAGACTATATTACTGCATAAAATGGAATGTAAAAACGTTTATTAACCTCAAACTTGGTTCTTCAAATCATCATCATCATTATCCTGCCCATATTCCAATTTATTTGGGATTGGCTCAACATGTCTTTCTTCCATACTTCTCTATTTTTCATCATCTCGGTAGTCACCCCCTCTTGCACCCAATCACTCCATCATTTGTTGGTTGGAGTTGGTTCTTCAAATATGCTATTAAAATTCTAATATAAAAATATTCATAATGAACTGATGGAGCTACTTAAGGTAACTGAAACTTTCAGTAGCTTCATCTGGATGGAATCATTGTTAGCCATGAGTTCTTATTACTTATATTTTTTGGTACCAATAGTATAAGTGTGCTAGGTATGAAAAAATTTTAACAGGTCACTTCAGAAAAGGATGTTAAGAATGCACTGCAGACCACCATAGATAAGTTTGGCCGTTTAGATGTGGTGGTGAACTGCGCTGGAGTGGCTACTGCTTCAAGGGTCTACAATTTCAAAAAAGATCAGCCCTTTGATTTGAAAGCTTTCCAAAAGACTATTGAGGTATGTATAATTTTACCATCAACACATTAAAGCTCCATTGCACCCAACTCACAAAAAATTTAAAACCTTGTGTTTCAGAGACAAAATGATGATTTAATTATGTTTCATGTTAAACATATTTAGTGTTTTGTTGTGCTACTAAAAAGCAATATCTTCCATATCTCTTCCAGATATGGAAGATATTGCTTTTTAGTAAAATGTCTGCATTCTCATATTGAATGGAAGCAGATTCCAAGGTGGTTGGGTAAAAGGTTAGGCAGACCATGATCTTCTGTCTCCTGTTGAATAGTTTCTTATCATAAAAATATTTTAGTTACATAGATTTAATACACACATGATATATTATCAGTATTCTTTAATAATAGGTAGGTGGGTCCAGATAACAATGATAAATACTGTTCACGTACTCACAGTTATTTTTGTATATACTGGCATAAGTTCTAACAGGTTAACTTGAAGGTAGTAAATTATACTTTATGGTATAACTGCAACCTTATTTTTTTTTTATACAGCCTATGAACCAACAAAAGTGGGCAAAGTCCAACTGTGTGAGATTTTTCAAGGGTTAGTTTCAATTCTTTGAAATTTTCTGGCATTTGTCCGTTCCTTGATGAGGCATGCATCATGCATTAAGTTACTTACACAATCAATTATTTCTGGAAGTTGTTGCCACAAATACTGTAGGAAGTGGTGGAGCAATGCTCTATATTGCTTAAGGCTAAAATTGTAATGATCCACACTGGCCTTGCCATAAAATCTATTCTCCCCGAGAATATAAAAGAAAAAATTTATAAATGAAAGAACAATTACATATTAATATTTCTTCATTTTTGAAATTATGAAATTTTTTGAGCGAAACTTGTCGTACCGAACCATGGTTGGACATAAATTTTAAGTATGTCTTAATGTTAAATTACAGGTAAACTTAATAGGAACATTTAATGTGATCCGGTTAGCAGCTGGCTTGATTGGTAAGAATGCTCCGGATGCTGATGGACAGCGCGGAGTCATTGTGAATACAGCCAGTGTAGCAGCTTTTGATGGACAGGTAACTTTACAAATTATTACTATTTTAATTATGGCGGATCTGCAGTTGTACCTCGTAGTTGTTGCAAAAACCGTAAGAAAATTTTAATTTCGCGGGCTACTACTGCGGATCCACCGTAAGGGTCAGTTCACACCGAGACGTGACGCGAAGCGACGCTGCGGGCACTTTTTAAGATAGTCATACAAAATCTAACTTTATTTATTACACAAAAAGATACGCATTTAATTGAGATAATTCGAAAATGGCTTGCTGCGTCGCGGTACGCCGCGCTGCGCCTCGAGATGCCTTGCGGCGTAGCGCCAACGCATCACCGAATCGCGAAGCCGCATGGCGCAGCGGGAAGCCGCTTGACGCAGAGCGACGTCGCGAGGCCCAGCCTGAAGCCGCTGTGGCGACTTGTCTCTACTCTACTATTTTCCGTTTACTACTACATTAAACTAAAAGTGGAAACACTGGCAGACACGCTCCGCTGCGACGCGGGGTGTCTCGCTCCGCCGCGTGGTGCCTCGTTGCGCAGCGAGGCGTGGGGCTGCCAGCGACTTCACGATGCGCCTCGCGACATCGCGATGTATCTCGCGGTGGCGCGCTGCGCAGCGAGAAACCACTGTCCTCTTCAAGCATCTTCGCGTCGCGTCACGTCTCGGTGTGAACTGACCCTAAGTAAGCACTTTACTATGGGGGAACAAGGTGGTATCTGACAGCGCATTGGGAGGATTTTCCAACCAAGCAAGTGAACTTGCTTAACCAGTCACAGTGGAACAGTTGTATATTTAGTATAGTAAGTTGGATCCAGAGAGAGGCAGCTGAATACCAGTATTTTGTATGGAGCGAGCAGTTACCATGCCATAGCCATGTAAATAACTGCCTATCTGAATCTCCACAACCCAGTTATTGGGTAGCACGATAACTTATGGTAAGACTTGTTGTCAGTTAAGACTGGTGGCAGTTAATGCTGATGGTTTGGTGGCTAGTGTCAAAGATCTACGAAAGCGGAATTGCCGTCACATGTTTTCCGAGCCACGGTATGAAATGGTTGGTCACCCATCTGCGGATCGACCGCGACAAGTCTTGATCGACCCCTACAGCTCTTACTTAGACATGAGCGCCTCTAACACATTTGCACTACATAACAAAGTTGAAATTGTATGAATCTGGGGACCTGAGCAGGTTTGCTAAATTGCATAAAAACTTTTTGATTCCAGATTGGCCAAGCCGCTTATTCAGCTTCAAAAGCCGGAGTAGTTGGCATGACATTGCCAATAGCCAGAGATCTTGCCAAGCAGGGCATCAGAGTAGTTACTATTGCACCAGGTTAGTAAAGTATAATTATTATACAAGCAAGCCATGCTCACGATGGAATTTCTCATCAGAAAAAATAACGAACTTCCATAACCAAACTTTCAACTCTTATTTAATCCTTTAGAGCTTAGTGGATGAATTTACAAAAATCCTTTAGTGCTCACTATTGGTAGGAACTCTTGTTCAAAATTTCATGATACTAGACTCAGCGGTTAAAGCTGTTGTCTGTCAGTGAATCGACGAATGAATTTAATATCAACAAAGATAAACAAGAGAAAATTGAAAGAGGTATTGTATTTGGTCAAATTTAAAACGTATGACTTAGCTGCGATAACAACATCTATGCAAACTAATTATATTTTCTGTCTCTTTCATTTTCTCATACTGGGATTAAGGAACCAAAACCTAAATAGATGGAACATGTTTCGTGAGTTGTTCATGGATATGACCTTTTCACTTCCAGGGTTATTCCGCACGCCAATGATGGAGATGCTCCCTGAACCAGCCATCAAGAGTCTAGAAGCCACCGTGCCCTTCCCGCCTCGGCTGGGTCACCCTCAAGAGTTCGCTCTGCTCGTCCAAAGCATTATTCAGAACCCCATGCTCAACGGTGAGACCATACGTCTCGATGGCTCACTCAGGATGCAGCCCTAGGTACTGTACACTTACAAAACTGTATGTAGATAAATATACTTATGATACTAGTGATGTAATAGTATAGTTCTTCTATATATATTGTATTTTTTACATATTACATAAATAAACATTGGTTTTTAGAAATCGATTTGATTATTTTAGTTATTATTTTGTTGGTACCTTGAATTTTCAAATATATTTATTATTTATATATTTTTTAGGTATTTGGTTACAATTTATTTAGTTTAGAAGATTTGTATTTGTTTTAAGTTTGACTTTTTATACTTACGCGTTTCACTTTTAAAGAACAATAACTAAACATCAAAGATTCATTCTTCAGTCTTTTTTAAGTAACATTATTATCTTCTGAAAGACAAATAATACGCGATCGTCTATGGTTGCCATATTTCAGTTAAAACAATCAAGATCTTAGTCCGTGCAGAAGTTGGAACGGCAATTATCAAAGAAGATGTTTTTTATAACTGTCTTAACCCAATAAAATTTATAATAAGTAACAAAAAAAGAATAGAATAGAATACTCCTTATTATGTACACCATAAAAAATACAGATACAAATGTAGAAATTTAACATAGGGTGACACAATGGGCGGTAAAAAGAAAAAAAAAACAAAAAAAAACAAACGGCGGTAAAAAGAAACAAAATCTTTCTAAAAACGATTTTATAAAAAAAGGCATGCGAAAATAAGAGTGCATTATATAACCGTTTAGTGGCTGTGCCTTCAAGTTCACACTTACAATTCACCGCCTTTGAAATCATCAATCTAGCATGAATTTATGACCCCTGGTTTGCCTGAGATTTCCTACAAAAGAAGGTTCAAGTTGTGTCTACACTGAATATTTTGTCGAGCATTTCCATGTAATGTAACTCTTTCTTCTTCTTAAACACCTTTACATTTTGCGCACTGTAATAGTCGACCTTGAACGTTACACTACATGCAAGTGCTCCCGGTGCCTCCCATACCGCATACCTATTAACACTGTCATTCGAAAATATTGTAAGAGCCATTTATTTTTAAAAGAGTAACCGTGGATTTTCTTGCCGACTCTTTTCCATAGGAAACGACCAATTGGAACCGTGCACGTAACTTCTGTCGTTTCGTAAGTGCCCATGTAGGTTTATGTGAAATAAAATATTTCCATGTTTTGTCAAATCGTTAAAACCGTGCGAAGCGGGGGCGGGTTGCGGGAGCGGGAGCGCTAGTTGTATTATACAATACACAAACCTTCCGGAATAAATTCTCTAAATGATAGTGAAAACCGCATCAAAATCCTTTGCGTAGTTTAGAACAACAACCCGGTCACTCAGACAGATAAGAATGCAACTTTAATTTAATTGCGAGCCAATTGCCAGCAACCGGACACAAATCCAGACTCCGGGCTGCTAGCCTGCTACAGTCGCATTTCGTGTCTGTCTCAGATGTGAGGTTTATGTGGGTAATTGTTTTTTTTTTCTCAGTTTTCATGATGGTCTGGCAGTTTTACTACTTTATGCGTTCAGAGTTGAGCTCCACGATTAGTGACACATGCGTGCATTGACTGAACTCAAACGACCATCTCAGACACCAATTTACTCCAGACCGTATTTCGGCCACGGCGACCAATCTCAACGAAGACTACCCTTCGGCGCGGGAGATATTATAGTGGAGAAGTGAGTGCGCAGACATAGGTGCACTCTCTCTTCCCTCACTCTCATAGTCCGATGGGACGGCAATACGACACTACCGGAGAGAGATCAGGCGTAGGACCAACGTCATCATAGTATAGTAGATATTTTTGGTAACATATCGCCAGAAAGGCTGATTCAGTATTTGGTGGGTGTAGGGCCCTCTGGTGGGAATGGTGACGGTCTGGCCGCATGCGGCTAACCAAATGACTAAATCACCACTCAAAGACGAGTTATGGTTACAAAAATTAACGATCAGTAAGAAGGCTGGTACTTGTATAGTATTAAAGTATGCGCAGTAGGTACCTATGTGAACAGTATAAAAACTGACGATATTCGTTGGCCGGCTCAGCAGCTAAAGACATGTAAAAATATTAAGAACATAATAATAAGTACATAAATGATAAATTTTGTGATTTACTTCCGTCGTAATAATTTTCCACCATTCGGATCATGTCTAGCATCGACATTAGGTATGTAGGTATAGTGATGTGCCGTTACAACTTACTCCAGCTGAGTATTTTCCCAGTAACTTTCTACAAAAATAGTAGTTCAGGGTAACATTGGGTAAAATATTTTTTTCATAATTTTTGTTTGCGATTATGAGTAGTCCAATAAGACCTCTACATTTCTGCTGTAAACACAAATAAACATACGTCAATCAATCAATCTGCCTAGCCTTTTCCCAACATGTTGGGGTCGGCTTCCAGTCTAAACGGATGCAGCTGAATACCAGTATTTTACTTGGGGCGACTGCCTGTCTGACCTCCACAACCCAGTAACTGGGTATAACAATTAAACATACGTATGGATACTAAATATCCAACACTCTTTTTTTTTCTGTCTTAAGATGCCATTCTACAAGCACATAGGTACACTTCGATCATACTGAAAGTAGGAAAAACACTTATATGGTTTTGGGAGCTTTACAGGGACTTTTAGCATTGCATCGTTGGTCTAGAAGTCCCGAGCGCGAATGCTGAGCGTGAAGTGAGTGCTGAGGAGTTGCTGAGAGTGTTCTAAAGGAACGCCTCTGTACAACCCTACGGAAGATACAGTCGTGATGTTGTGTTATAAATAAACTGCCATCTGGAGATCAAATTTTGCCAAAATATTCAAACTAGTCAATAATTTTCATTTAACCGTTTAAGCCAGGCGGAAGTTTACAATTGGGTAAATTACCGTGTGACGCCTCATTTTGATACAGCGAATTTAGAGTCGATAAGGATGAGGCATGGCATGACCTAGTTTCATATGATTACTAAACATTTAGAGGGTTTATTCATAAACGTTATTAAAGTTAAGTGACGTTCAAACGCCAAAAATGTATGGTTAAACAGTCGCTAATCATTACTTAACTTTTAGCAACGTTTATGAATAAAGGGGTAGATTGCCGAAACAGCTCCACATGCCTACAGTGAAATTCAAACCGTTGCAAAATTTCTCTTTCTTTAATACTTACATGACCTATTTATTTCCTATTCATTTATTTATTATTCACAAAGTCCACAGCTCTTTGAAAAGTTATCTTAAAATATTTATACTAGTCTTACAGCCAATTCCGGATTTACAATTTAATAACCATAAAACAATTTAATAAGCAGAAACAAACAAACAGAGTGAGTAGTGAACTGCTAGCACCATCTAAGCATTGCTAAGTGTACAGTGTGGGTGAGTGTGTAGGAGTGTGCATGAGGAGTTGTGAATGGGTGTGTGAATATGTCATAGTGGTATGTCGCGATTCTATTCAATATCAACTTACTTTAATTTTGATTTCGATTTATTTGTAAGTTCGTCATATACTGACGTTATTAATTGTTTCATAAATATACCTTTAAACGTTGTGATGTTATTTAAATGTTGTATTTTATAGGTATGTGAGAATAAAAAGTACCACTGCTGGGCAAAGGCTACCCTCAAATCCTTCCTCCTTCTTATACCTTAATTGATGCAGCTACAGGAAAACGTTCTTAGGAGACATCCATAATCTTGGGATGTATTGGTACTGAACTACTTTTATACATGTTGGAAAAATTATAGGTACAGTTAGCTAGAAAACGCCAATACTCTTTTTTTTATGAGACCAACCCATGCATTGTCGTATAAGGATTAAGAGACTAGGTACAGTACGATTCAAGTTAATGGCGGCTCGGAACATGAGGCGAGTCGCTGCCCAGTAAAAATTTCATGCATCAGCGGGGGTGAGGGGTGGGGTGTTGCGCAGCGAGAAGCTAACTTCCGAGCCTCCATTAAGTTTGAATCGAACTGTACTGGATTAGCTGGGGTTAGGCTACCAGGAAACTCACTGGAGCATTTGGAAAAAATATTGCGGTTCGCGGCATCGTTCTGCATTGTGGGTAAGCAATGCATGTGTGAAGGCCCGTCTTCTGGCGTTTTGTTATGTTAGCAATCATTGATAATTTTTCATGTGTAATGTCTTGGTGGATGTGTAAGTAAGTCCATAAAGAACCGCCTAAGTGCGAGTCGGACTCGCGGCTTCAGTACCACCAACACTCTATTTTGGTTTTTTACACTACTGCCCAAAAAAAGAGTGTACCTAGATAATATTCTCAGTGTTCATGGACGTATACGAGTTTCTTTAGTGTTTGCCACGATAGCCGACGGCGATAATTAGAGTACGGGAGGTAGGTACCACTTCTTTTTGCAGTGAAAATCTATCTATCATCAATATGCAAAGACATGTAAAAAAAAATTAACGAAGTCAAAACTGTACACTGAATATCTTTGAAAAAAAATTAATTGCTACGAGGTGTGGGAACAAGTCTGATGCCGAAAATATAGTTTATCGAATCTTTGTCGGTTTGTCTGTTTGTTTGGATGTATGGTCCGGATTAGCGCAAAAACGGTTGAACGGATTTGGATGAAATTTGGCACACTGATATCTTATAACCTGGATTATCCCATAGGGTACTTTTAATCCCGGTAGTACGTTCCCGTGGGAAAACACACGTACCTTCACGTGGACAAGTGCTTAGACAGCCGAACTCTAAATCTTTAAGATTAGAGTTAGGCGTAAATGCTTATGCATTTAGAGATATTAGTCGTAATGAGTTTCAAGATTTATGAATAGGACGACATTTTCTTAAATTTAAATCTTTCTTAACTTTTAGTTCCACCATTACCCCGGCGTGACTAATGGTCAGGTATCTTATTTTGTTGTATAGATACAGCCCTATGACGGACAGGTAGACAAGGCAAATGGCGTAGGCTCAGTAAGAGTCCTGTTAACACTACCCAAGGCTTATAGGCCCATAAGCCTCACATCCTTCCTACTCAAAACCCTTGAGAGACTCTGCGACAGACACATCCGGGACGGACTTCTCCGGGCAATACCACTCCACAAACAACAGCATGCGTACTCCACCGGCCGATCAACAGAATCCGCGCTGCACAGCGTGATCTCCAAGATTGAATGTGCAGTGGACCACAAATGCTCAGCACTGGCCGTCTTCATTGACATTGAGGGCGCCTTTGATAAAACCAGTTTCAAAAGCATCACCACGGCCCTCAATAGACACGGCGTAGACTCGACCCTGAGTGGCTGGATCACCAACATGCTCAAACTGAGGGCGGTACAGGTGACCGTGAATGACACTACTAGGGCCATTGTGGCGAAGGGCTGCCCCCAAGGGGGTGTCCTCTCGCCGCTTCTATGGAACCTGGTGGTAGACAGCCTCATCAAAGTAGTAAATGACAAAGGTTACTTCACCGTAGGCTATGCGGACGATATAACCATAATAATCAACGGCACACATGAAAACACTATATGCAACCTCATGCGCCAAGCTCTGAAAATAGTAGAGAAATGGTGCAATAAACACCAACTTACGGTGAACCCAACAAAGACCGAATTGATCCTATTTACAAAAAAGAGGAAACTACTAATACTACAACTACCCCGCTTCTTCGGGACAACCCTGAGCCTATCGACTGAAACCAAGTACCTGGGCATCTTCTTGGACAAACAGCTGAACTGGGCAAAACATACTAACTACATCATCACAAAAGCCACGGTATCCCTCTGGCAGTGCAAGCGACTGCTGGGAAGGAACTGGGGAATTAGCCCCAGGGTCACTTACTGGCTATACACCACGGTCATCCGACCGATCATCACATATGGCTCACTGGTCTGGTGGCCCAGGACAGACCTGAGCACAGCCCAAAGAGACCTCGAAAAACTGCAGCGTTCTGCATGTGTTGCAATCACTAGCAGCATGAGAACCACACCCACTGCTGCCCTACAGGCAATGCTCGGACTGCCGCCTCTGCACCTCATCGTACGAGAGGAAGCGGCCCTGGCTGCTTTTAGGCTCCACTTATCAGGAATCCTGACCAAAGACTCCAGAGTTAAGCATACACGCATAAAAGAGGATGCGGTCAAGCGACAGTCAATGATGGCATCACCCTGCGACAAAGCCCCGAAGACACACAACTTTCAAAGGCACTACAGTATAGTACTCACCGAAGAACGGTGTGACTACTCAGGGCCGAAAGAGATGAAAGTATTCATCGACGGATCGAAGACCCACTCCGGCACAGGAGTCGGAGTCTTCTCACATGACCTCAACATATCCAGCCCGCTGGGAATGTCCAACACCGTCTATCAGGCAGAGTGTGTGGGCATCATACAAGCAGCTTATGCCATACAAGCCAGGAGAGTTACGGGCACCCATATACGGATACTCTCCGACAGCGCTTCAGTTCTCCAATCCTTACAGAAGAATTATATTACCTCGAAGCTTACACTAGAATGTCACAACGCACTAGAACGAATAATGGTTTCCGGTTGCAACAAAGTGACGCTACAATGGATTAAGGACACAGTGGATCGCTGGGCAATGACGCAGCAGAGAGCTTGCTAGAAGAGCGTCTAGCGCGTCGGTCTGCGGGCCCGAGCCCATCGTACCCATTCCGTTCAATCAAATACGCAGGTGGCTCCAGGAGTTCACCCATACCCAAGCGGAGAACTGGTGGTCCTCGGTACCGGGCTGCAGGCAGTCCAAGGAAGCTATGCCATCCCTGGATGGCAGGCTAACCAGGCGTTTGTTATGCCTGGACAGGAATAGCCTGCGTCTGGTGGCGGGAACCATCACAGGACACTGCTCGCTGAACAAACACTTCCACACAATAGGCATAACGGACAGTCCTCTATGCAGAGCGTGCATGGAGGCCGAGAAAACCGTCGCGCACGTGCTCTCTGAATGCACGGGCGTCACCCAGACTAGACCCGAAACCCTCGGGTCACCCAGATCTTACACAGAGGTTCTGTACAAACCAGGAGACATAGCTAACTTCTGGAGGGAGGTGGGCTGGTTGGAATAACCCCCAAACGGCCGCCATGGCCCACGCACAATGGTCCACCTTAAGGACTAAGTGCGGAAACCAAACCCATAACATAGAGTCCGGTTAACAACTTATGGGTAAGGAAAACTAAAAACAACGCGTTAGCGATACCTCTTGTAGACTATAGAGAACCATTTAAGATACCTTTACATTGTTGAGCCACGGAATTGAAGAGTCCTTGAATGAAACCTGGAATCAGCAAACGGTATAAGCGGTCTCATTTCAAGTTATTTCTTGTTTTATTTATAATGAGACAGCTAAGGTATTCGTATACACCTAAATGAAGAGGGATAAATAAAATTAGAATTATTTAAACGAAAATATCATTTATTTCTACAATAACGGGCGGCGGCGCGAGCGCACGCCCTCGCCGCCGGCGCGTACGTGCGTCTCACAATATTTATTAATCACCTTGAAAATAAATACATTGAAGATGCTCGGGCGACATCTCACACCGCCTTACATATCATCTATGTTGCCATCTAAAAATAGATCATTGTGTTTTAAACTTAATGACACCGCTAAACAATAATGACAATAAAAATAAGATTAAAGATTTAGCGACAACAATAACTATTATTTTATATTGTATAAAAGACGCAAATGTGAGGTAATGACACGGTACATAATTATGTGGCTGTGGTAGCTACTGCCGGTTGCTCCACTCTAACTGAACTTCAAGGAAGTTGCGTTTTGGTGACGTTTTCAGTACTCATCGATTTTAAGTATCAATATTAAGTTTTTAGCAGGAAATGTGTGATAATTAGTCGTGCCGTGACAAGTTCACATTTTATAGTTATATTTATGAAAATATTATTTCTAACACTAAGTGATGTTAGCAGTGATGTGGTGTTTAAACGTCTGACGTTTAAATAGAGCTAAGTTAAATAAATTGCGAACACTCGTTCAGTTAAAATAGGAGCAGCCTCACAATAAGCCTTCGTGGCTGAACATTATTGGGTGTACTTATGTTATTATATTATAATAACATTAATAACTATTAGAACGGTCACTGGACCGAGTTGCGAGGGTCGTGTTCCACTCGTGGCGCGGGCGGCACGGTCCGGACCGGGCTCGTTGTGCGTGTCCGAAACAAGGTATCGTATACTACTACAAACTTAAGCTAACAGCTCAGCCGCATCATAAACCCCGCCCTCGACTCGTGACCTCACCACTTTCTATAACAGTAACACATAAATAGCCATACATCTAAGATGGTATCAGTTTAATTAAGATTTATTTTAATTTATCAACAGCAAATGCGGTATTGCATTGGTATTTGCCAGCCCCATGTTTTCAGATACAACAATAACCATTAAAGACGAATGAAAACTGTATACCTCGCCCTATCTATATGTACAATTGATAAAGTAGAACTAACACGGCGCGCGAAACAAAGTTAGGTGCAACAGAAATTATCGCTTAGGTACTTAAAATTTACAGCTAGTATGAACCCTTCAGGCTGAGGCCTGTCGATTCGCTCAAATTCACATCCTCACATAAACTTAACCACGAGAATACTATACACAGACTAAAGTTAAACAACATCGACTGAGATTAATCCTAACTTATCGTTAATGAACAACAAAGTGGTAAACTTACAAATTGCAACGCTTTGTCTATGCGCGTCATTTAGCGTTACGTTAGCGATATTTTGGAATGTGTGCGACGCGTACATAGTCATCAGCAACCGATCAATCACTTAACAATTTATTATCGAGCAAAGCACGTGATGATGAAACGATTTCATGCGAGTGAAGCGGACACGCCACCGGACGCGGCGGCGCTCGTTGTCCGCGGTACTGTCTGTAAGACCGGGTACGGATACGTTACGCTGCGCGAGCGAATCTGAGCGAAGTAACAGTGCCCGACTCGGACGAGCATCGCGCCCCCGCGAGTCTGCCGCGGCGACACGGGGACGCGATGATCCCGCTGCGTAGTTTGTTACTATCTATCACTTAAAATCTAGTTGAACTCAAAATTTACATTTACATAGAACACTCATCGTGTATCTTAACATTAAAATACTTATAATTTTAAGTCATAAATATAGATATTACTTACATAACGTACGCTAAAACACAACTTTACGTTGTACATTACAACCTAATCTTAGATGTAAATAGTAGGTTTAGATTTTATATATTCAAATCAATTAAATATTTAAAAGAATAAAATTATAGTTGATTAAATCAAATGTGAAGCGAATGACAAAAGATGTAACAGCAAATTAATCGACTAAGAAAAACTAATAATTATGAACACTGGCACCTTAATGCTGAACCGTTTATATTGTCAAGAGAATGTAGCCTTTGTTCGTGCTGAAGAGTTGTACTTAAAAGTGGATCGCATTGGGGCTATATGTATTAGGAGGCAGGAAGGCACTGGTTGGAGTCGCTTCGGCCCGAGTGCCCGCGCCTTGGATGTTCGCTATCCTGAAACAGCGTCGGCCCCGGCGATCACATTCATGGCACACGTCTCTCTAACTTTGCGCTTAGCCGCCACTTAACTGACGGATGACTACGTCACTATGCATACACTTGATAACTTATTAGAATACATAGTATATTTGATAAATACAAAATGTTAAAAACTTGAACAATTAATCAAATAAATCAGTTGAATGTTACATAAATAAATATTATTAATACCTCAGGCTATACTTTAATATTTATTGAAAACTAATAATGAGTACACACGGCCACACATCAAGCTATACATTACCAGTATAAGCTGACCTCGCATTGTACGGAAATCATAAACAATGCGAGATCACCATAAACTGGAAATGTATAGCTTGATGTGTAGCCGTGGGTACATTAGATAGAACACGATAACAACGATTATTGAAATATTTTAGTTGTCCTTTCATTATTTTGGAAGTACTTCACAGTGATGAGAGTATTAATGTTTCAGCATTTTAGATTCATAAAAATATACATGTATTGTCTAATGCAAATAAGCCTCAATAAAATAAATACATAAAAATACTATACTATTATCATATTTGTAATAAAATGTATGCATGTAGTCATTTGCCCCGAGGCAATATGTAGCGACTCCTTAAATTAGAAACGCGAATGTTGCTTGAATAATATATCTATCAAAATAATACTGTATAATCTAAGCAGAAATATCCATGTGACTGATGATAAAATATTAAAATGGTAACATGTTTGGTAAAAAATTCACAGATCTAATTAAAGGAATCGAACATTGAGGTATAAACGGCTTCCGAACTAGTGGTGCTAATGTTTTGTTTCTAACATGATAGTATTAAGAATGCTTAGTTCACCGACTTCAACCATGAACCGTGTCGATGAACGAGGTCTATTTTAAAGCTGCACTGGACAAAGGGGTGTTTTGTTTAACATTGGTCACAATTATTCGCTGTGCTCGCTGAAAAAGGAGCGAAATAATGACCCACGCCGTCTAATGTACTTAACTATGTCATACCATCACAGATCAGCTTTGCCTTCGATAAAGCGCCTAAACTTGAGAAGCTGCGAGTTACTTCAATTCATCGTTTGCGATTTAGAATCGAAGTTACGTTAGCGAAGAATACTTTGGATTAAGGACGATTTCAAAGAACGTGCTCGTAAAAGTATATGAAATCACTGAATTAATTAACAGTTGATTTTTATGAATGAAATGAATATTACAATCAGTAGATACGTGCTTATTCCAAACAGTTTCTTCCTATATCGGAGCTTCTTTATTTACCTATTTTAGCATTAAAGTTAAGATTTGATATAACGATAACTATTTACATAGAAATATGTGGTCGTCGATTATAAAAGTGTAGACGAAATGTGCAAATGAAAATGTATTAAATATGCTGATATTAAATACGGCAAATAACTTAAAACTGTTACAGTCGTAAATAAATGTTTATAAAACTTTCAACAGTGCTCATTAAAGAAATTCAAGAATTGTGTATATTTTAAAAATTGTACCACAACAACGTTTTTCAAGGAACTTTTTTAAAGTTGTTTGTTTATTCATCTATATAGGTACTACACTCTGTCTCTATTGTACCTTTGCTGTATTCCAACTAGTATCACGTATATCTATAGAAAGTTTAATTCGTGAATTTTTAAAACAATATCATGATAATAAAATTAATGTTATCCTGACTGTTCACTGGACGGTATTGTAGATAAAATACGGTGCCATCGTTTTTGTACATATATGAGAGCTTAGATAAAAAAAACTAAGCCGAAATGAATAAACCATCGTTATTTATAATCATAATCTACTCGTTGACGCAACCTACTACCTAAACATTCGCACTTGGTGCATTGACATTACATTAAAAAAAATGAATTATAATCATTCACTTTAAACACAAACCGTCAAATCACAATTAATAATTACTTAAATGATTCGTTACATTAGGTAGAGGTACAAAGTGTACTTGCTTAGCGGCTACCGCTCGGTTTCCGAAGCTGTGCGGACCACACTTGCTCTCATCACCTTCATGCACAGATGTCGAAACAAACAAACTGTTGTCTAATGGGCAGTATCTTTTATCAAATTGACACCGTTGTAAAATAAAACGTTCTCAAATTAAATTTGTAACGTCGTTATGACAGTTTTACATACATGTATATGATAACACTTTATATTCAATATTATGTATAATCACTTCCACTTTAAAAGTAGATCTTTACACTTGATTACGTACGCTACTATATTATTTGTTAGAAAAATACGAAATCATGTACTTTCAGTTAACATATTATATATGTTAATAAAGAACAATATGTTTTATATAAAAATACATCGCCTTCCTCGGCCATCAGCCGATAGACGCTAGTACCCATATATTTTTAAAAATCTATGATTTTTAAGGCTTCTTGCACGTATGTTGAGAAATATTTTACATAATTACACAATCATAAGTAGAATAAATCACTGCAAATGTGCTTATGTTATTTACAAGGATTATAATTTGATTTTGTACTGGTATGGCCAATAAAAACAATATTTGATTAATTTTATACAACATTCAGATAAACATTTTTTTAAGGAACAACTGTAAATTTTTAAGATGTATTTAATTTGCTTTTAACTATTCTTTTTTACATTATATAATACACATAGACCAATATCAACATTCGATAAAATTT
Organism: Lithophane leautieri; assembly: GCA_949152455.1. NCBI lineage: Eukaryota > Metazoa > Arthropoda > Insecta > Lepidoptera > Noctuidae > Lithophane > Lithophane leautieri. The sequence goes on along the minus strand of OX424458.1, from coordinate 12,701,812 downwards.
CTTCCATATCTCAATCAAGCCCAATATCTATACTTAACAAAATAGTCGCTCACTGCAACATTTTCACTCCGTCAACAATCACACTCGCCGCGACACATGCAAGCTATAATAGAACACAAAGTTTTATAAGATATCAGTGAAGACAATTTAATATACATTCAATTGTAAAGTGCTTTAGAGTCTTAAAAAGAAGATAATCCGTAAATTTAATAAGTAACGCCAAAAGAAATAAAAATCGGGCTTCGCCAGGTGCGTTGCGCGACCACAACATATTGTATGTACGTATGGTACTGAATACAACTAACAATTATAATTATATTACACATAATGATCATTTTAACTAACATTAAAAACGGTTTTCATCAAATTTCTTCGTTTATAATCACAGACACTTTCCTAAAATATGTATTGTAATATTTCCCTTTACTTACGCACCGGAGTTAAAGAGAACCTAGTTATATAATGTACTTACTCAATTTTGAAGTAACACGATATAGACTGCTAAATAAATTAACCATAGCTACACAAGACTGGTGTATAATATTTGTATATTATTTTACAGACAATAGGTAGATAAATATTTGTTTTATCTGTATCGGACTAGGCACGCGCGGCTCCGCCGGCCGGCGCTCGGCGCAATAACTTACATTTGATAATCACACACCAAGTTATAAACTAAAACTAACTAATAAGTAAAGTTTGTTGCATATTCTATCTGATGTGGTTTCGGGAGCGCTTGGCGCTTTTGTGGTCAGTTTCTCTTCACGGAGACTTCAAGATCTGCAAACAGAAATTGTCATGCGTTATTATCTGTGTCATATAAGAATATTTAACATACACCGACCCAAAAGGAAACGAAGTGACCGACTCGTGATAAAATATCCGTACACACCGAATAAAGGCGGTGCGTACGTCACGGTTCGGTATTCTTAGCAAGTTTTTCAAGCCAAACAAATGATATAACTAAAACCCAAAATAAAATACAAAATATGAGGTGGTAAGGCAATATTAGTGAAAAAAAGAAGAAAAATATGTTGTTTTGTTTTCAAGAATCATATACACAAAATTATACAGGTGAGTTTTTGAGATAAAACGTTAGCGCGCAATCCGAAACTAAAAGAAATAGAACAAAGCATAAAATGTTCGTATGCCACACAAAATAACCCAGACAGAAACACGATGGATTTCTGGTGAGCTTTAATTTGTCGCATAAAATTGTGTTGCGAGATATAAAAGCCTTATTTCCAACGCGAGACGTCGTATACGTGGAATAACATTGACAATTTAAGTATGGACAATCTGTAAGAAATTCACAATACACACTACTCCTCGGACAAATATTTCAGGCGTTGTAAAAATTTGCGCGTAATCGGCAACATAATTGATATTTCATAATAATACAGGACAGGTTTTTTCTTGGGAAGTTCCTGTTCCTTGTCTTTGTTAAATTAAAATTGTTTTATTTTCTGCCGAAATCATGAGTCTTTACCACTCTATTTCTCATAGTTACAAATTTTACTTCGAAATACAATTATGAAAAACTCAACCTGTATAGTCGATGTGGTATGAGTAATTGAGTATGACAACATTTTTTGTGGTATAATTGTTATGAAATGCGCGTGCGATTAGTATTCTCGTCACGGTGCTTAGAATTTTAACTATAATTACTTTAACGAATCTACTTTAATTTACAGATTTTAGATTGAACTTTAGTACGATTAAACATAAAATACTATTATATAAGTAAAATGTGCTTTGTTGCATTATTCCTAAAAAATACATAAGGTTAAAGGTTTTTAGTTATGAAAAAACGCAACAGTGCCCACGGTGCTACTTTGCATTTGCTTTCAAGACCCGCCAATGATTTGTTAATCTATCCTAGCAACCCACAACCGTAACCTGGACGGTCAGTGTCGACGTCATTCTTATGTATGACATAAACACGTTAATACTCATTCCGAATAGTGAAGTAACGTAAATCTATTTTGGTATTGGGGGCCCAAACATAATCGCGCGCGCATTGAACACAATTTTATTTTGTGTACTTTTGCCAGCCATTTGATTTAAACCTGATAAAATCCGTGTCAAACCGAGATAATTTTATCATACACTAAAGTTAATTTACAATTATTTTAAAAGTATGCCAATTCGCGTAATAAACAATATAAAAATAAATTATAATTATATTTGGTTTATTGTTGGTATTAATGTGATAGTGCCTTTAACCATACAATAGACTAAAAGTAAAATTATAATAACTTGCAGTGAAAAATGTGCCAAAATCATAAAGTAGAATAATATTATTTTAAAATGTGCAAGTAGGAAGTGCGAGGATGGTCTCGGTGTATACGTTTATTACGAGAATGCTTACTCTATATTGGCGATTGTTGCTCAATCGCGTCGCTAGGCAGGAATCCGCACCTGATACACACAGAGCAATTTCTTATAGTGTACACATATCTTTACTAAAAAGCTTTACGCGGCTTCACAATGCCTGACGTAAAACCCTTTTGAAACTATTAGATAAACTATAAGATATCTTCCGGTGTTCACAACTTAGCGTTTATCTAGATTATTATAACTAAAGTTAGTCTTTTTGGCTTGTGACTATGGTCTTTTATGGCAGACTGTCTGCTAAGAGACCATCCTCATTTTAATCCTCCCTTTTTATCAGCACAATACGTACTCAATGAACTCAAACCAAACATTGGTATTTTTTTTAATAGTTTTAGTATTCCCTCAATAACGCGTTGACGCATTACCCCGTGAGTTCGACGCATTACCCCGTGAGTTCCTTTACTCCATTTTAATTTTCACGAGATGGCATACTGATTTATTACTGACTAGGCTAGGTACGGTATTGTAGCTCCTAGAAGAACATTAAATATTTATTTCCATATAATTTGTGGTTTATTAGCTGTACTTTTACTAAACGAATCGCTTTAACAACACTGAAAATAATATTATTGAAACTTTAAACAATTTCCAATTCCTAAAAGTATATTTTTTATAATTTGTCTATTTGTCTAGTTGGCTATACTTAATTAATCCGATTATGCTAAAGTTTTATTCCTGTTGTCAACAAGAATAAAACTTTAGCATAAAATGTACACTATAAGAATGCTTCATTATACGTCTTTGGCCATCATAATTGGGCGTCTTCGAATTCAAGCTTATAAACGATACACTCTTAAGTGGTAGTTGATTGGTTTCATATGCTGTAAGTGGTAGATAGAGTCGTAAGACTGAATTGAATTTATAATTTGTTCATATTATGAAGAGGCTTGATATATTTACACAATCGAGTAACCGTCGCTTCCAAAGAGGGTAGTATTGAAAAAAAAAAAACTTATTTCGGACTTGATTAGCATTGGGACACTAAACATGAGTAGGATTGTTCGTATATCTACTCATAAGTGGTGTTGATTATGAACTAAAAACATTTTTTCCAAGTAAATTTACTTGGAAAAAATCTCTCCAAAAACGTTTTGCCACATTGATGAATTCCAAGAGTTACAAGTATAAAATAACTTCCCAAAGTTAGAACCTTTAAGGATACAATACATAAAATCTTTTTCAGATTCGTGTATTATGGGAATATTTGCCATATTCTTATAAAATTCCAACAAGAAAATATCAAATATAGAGATATCTAAATATAGTTTTAATTAACGTCGATATTATTTAAATATAATATACTCGTAACTATCTACTTACTAAATTCTAACAACTCTAAATGAGTGAACTACTAATGTACCTCCAGTAACAACCAAATTTACTACGACTTACAAGACTGTTATTATTTATAAGTATCCTACTAATTTAATAAAACCGTTATGTACCTAGCGCTTTATTAAATTAGTGGTGTTACCTACTTCATACGTTGTCTCTTCGAGCCTTTGTTTTCATTATGTACACTATAATGTATTATTTTTTTTATATTAAAGATAAATCCTGAGTATAACATCTAATATTTTTATCAAAATAAGATATAATTTCAGTAAAGTCGTATTTTCCGGTGATTTATTAATTATTATTGATACATAAATACACATCTACTCATAAAATGTTATTTGCATATGAAGATTACTATATAAGTCTATGACTATTTACCATGACTATAAATTATAATATATTGTGATAAACTACAAAAGCGTGGTGCAAATAGAAATAATGGAGCAGAGTTGCCAAGTAGGTATAACATTAAATAATATTATTTTAATATAGAATTGTCAACATACATCATAATGACATTCTTTTCTAAATTGGCAACTCTAATCCAGTAATTGATATCAAAAGATGTTGATTACTATAATAGCTAATATTGTTGGTACTAGGTAAAATACACGTGTCTTTCGGTACCCATTTAATAAGTATACAGCCATTAACAGTTTGTGAGGATTCAAATAGTAATGTAATAACTAAAATATAGAGTCTAGGTTGTAAGAGGTTTAATATAGAGCCTATTTACTTTTAGATTTGTGTAAGTACTTAAATGATCGAAATAGTTATAAATATCAATCAATCTGCCTTTTCCCAACTATGTTGAGGTCGCCTTCCAGTCTAACCGGATGCAGCTGAATACCAGTATTTTACATGGACCGACTGCCTATCTGATCTCCGCAACCCAGTTACTGGGTAACACAATACCACTTGGTAAGACTGATTGTTTTAGGCTTCTGACTGGGGTAGTCAGAAGCCCGACTGTCAAAGATCTACAAATGCCGGAACCAACGGCTTAACTTTAATATATAATAGATGGTCACCCATCCACGAAACGACCGCGGCAAGCGTAGTTTGACCTTCGATCGAACCGTGCAGCTGTTATTATTTAGCCACGAGCTCTTAACAATAATCATAATATACATTATAATTATTTAATTAATTGTGAAATATTCGTTATTTATTCTTAGAACCTTAGTGGTAATATTATAATGTTAAACCTTATCTTTGTTTGTGTATTTATTTATGTACAGCACATAGAGACTCGATATTTTCAAGATAAAGCAGTTACCAACATTATTAGCTGATCCTACATGAGGCACTAGTTTATTGCATAAATTTATGGTATATAAATATATTAAAGTATGATATGATATAGAATAACATACAATCGGTCAAGTGTCGACGTGTGCTCGGCATTCCGGTTAACCATTTCACCTCCGTTCGGCCTAGAACGAGATATATGTTGCATTTCTCATTTGCTAACTTGAAGATATGGTCCCCATTTGGAAATTATATTGAAAATGTAACCGAAATAACTTGATTTATAGAAAATTAAGGCCAAAACGATATAGCATGTTAGGAAGTATTTCGTTCAGAGATGAAATGTAAATGAATAAAGACCACGTCACTATACGATGAATTTGGACGAATACAATGAATGTAAGTGTTTGAAAAGAAACTCACTTGCGCTTCGCGTGCAGCATCTCCATGAGAAGAGTCTGTGTGGGCGCTTGGCCGGCACAGTGCCGCTGGTATAGATGCTCTTCTCCTCGAGCCGCCAGAGCGTGGATCTCAGGTACAACCATTACTAGTTTGCCGAATTTGTCCTGAAATTTTATAACATTGTACTTAATAGAGGTATGTATGTTTTTAGGTTCTTCCTTCCATGCCTTATCGAAATTGGCTTGAAGATGAATTTCAATTAAGTGCCTGAATAATGTGTGTAGTAAAAACAAATGGCTCGAGTCAGTCGGGTGGATTTAAGAGCTAGAAAATTGAAACTATAGAAGTTCGAATTTTCTAATTGGCGAGATGAAAAATGTTGTCCATCAATTAGCCTTTAGCAGTCTTGTTTGGATAGATGTGGATTACGAAGGCATCACGCTCGACAAGTGTGAAGGTAGACGACGGGGCGATGCCGTCGAATTAATCTCCTTTAATCCAGGAAACTCGTCTACTAACCTGTATCGTAGGATAACAGGACAGCGTGTAGTCGAGAAGTGCAGCTTGAACAGTCTGATAACCATCTCGGACGCACTTCACATTTACGATGCCTCTCACTTCTGAAACGTGAAGAAAATCCTTCAAGAAAAAAACAACGTTGTGTAGTGATTCATGTACAAAATGGTGTCATTACACAAACTTACAAATAAGAATTACATAAAACAAAATAAAAACATTAAGTAAATCATTCGCATTAGGGGCATCCGTAAAGATTCATTACTAAGGCATACAATAAAATAAAAACTAAACTAAATAAAAAATATGTCATTAATAAATACTAACCAGGGTTTAATAGAAGCAAAAATTTGACGCATATGTAGTCTGGGACATCGAATTTGAGCTCTGCTAGTTTGTTCTGGAGCTCGTTGAAGTGATCAGCCAACGAGGGGACGCCTAGAAGGCCCAGGCAAAGAAGGTCGAACTTCTGGCCGTTGTGAAGAGTAGTCTCGTCAGGCAAGCCATTGTGCATCCTCTGGTGAAGATGATCCAACACCAACATGTCGGACCATGAATGCTGCAACAGCTTCATCTGATCATCAACCTGAAACAAGTCAAAACCGCATTGCTACACATGCAGGGCGAAATAATCAACTCTTCGCAATCGTTTGCGATGTGGGTCTCGAGATGAAATTTGTCGTCACTAATGATATAATTATTACAAAGACAGAATATTAAACGTTTACCAAATGTGGTAAAAAATACTATAAAATAATAAAAAAAATACTATAAAATAATAGTAATATAGAAGCAGTTGTAATAATTCGCTTTATGTTAGTTTTACGCTGAGCATGGTTTTTTAGATCAATATTTGTATTAGTAACTGCCCCTGTATTACTTACAATAAAAATACTGTTGGAAAAACTAGAATTCGTTGTAGTATATAAAATATTAGTGACGGCAAAAATGGGACGCAGATAGGGAGTTACGATGTGTCAGTGGTACATTGTTTAGATACTTCTTGTTCTTCTTTGATTAAACTCTACTTTTGCATGCCGCCTTTTATATTGCATTTTCAAATGATAAGAAACTTATGTTTTGCTTTTGTAAGCGCGTCATTCTCAGTATCAAACTAATTCAGGTGTCGTGTGTAATCAAAATATTATCTGACAGTCGCAACCGACGACGTCGTTCTGTGACCTACATTTTATTGAGTTGCATTAGAAAACAAGGGGCGGAGCTCGAGCGCGTTAAATTTGCCGTTTACGAAATGTTACAACTGAATTTTAGAGCTCGAAGGCATTGCCACACCGCATGCTGCTTGCTCAACACGATGGATCGAGATCGAAACGATGAAATTCAACTAACACTGAATAAAACATTATTTATTCGGCCAAATCATGGCATTGACATTATCTTTAAATAATTTAATTATGAAATGACTCATTTTCATAATCACAAAGTTAAATACTCGTCTTATTTAAAATAATATCGTCTTTTTTGTTGTACTTGCAAAGGAAACCGTAATTTATTTTAACACTTGCTTTAAAATTCTATAAACCCTAGGAATACGACATAATGCGCCAACAATCTCAGTGGACGCGCGTGTATTAAATATACGTTTCTATTTTCATTGCTGTAGAACAGAGAATTGCGGAGTGTGGCAGTGAGTCATTGGCCGTTTCGGATCTAGTACAGCAAACACTCCCTTTGGGCGGCCATCTTGAACGGAGTTGTTGGTAATCGGTAGTGCGCGAAGTAGGTCAAAGTCGTCTTGAATTGCCGCGTGCCCAAAACTTCAGATACCAATGTCGGGAGTCTTATTGGATCTACGGATTATAGTTACAGATAAATTTGTAACGTTATAAGTAACTGATAGTAGATATATGGATGGTGGACTGTAAACTATTTCACGTTATGTTAGATTTACTTAATTTTATGGTGAGCAGACCACTTGTAAGATTTCATTCCAATATACAACTGCTAATAATACCTACACATACGATAGCAGTTAATTACAGCGCTCGCTTCAAGAGTTTGGTAGTGATGCGGATTTTTTATTTTTTTGTTTTATTTCGGTCAATTCTGAACTCTTTTATGAAATTGTTTCACACATTATAACAATAGTAGTGTGGCGGTATCTACACCGCCACAGTAGTATATTTTTAATCCGGTTTTTCACCGACTTCTTCAAAAAGGAAGAGGTTCTCAATACGTCAGTTTTTTTTTGTGTGTATGTTACGAGATTACTCCGCCAATTATGAATCGATTTAGAAGATTACTTTTTTGTTTTGTAGTGCTTCAGTGGCGGTTAGTCCCATATAAATTTTATTAACTTTGCTTGCGTAGTTTTTGAGTTAGCTTCAATATTACCTATGTTTCCCACTGTATCTATCTAGACGATGTTTTAAGTGACTCCGTCACTATTATAGCAGGTAGTGGTATTCGAATTTGTGTGGGGTTAAGTACCACAACTAAAAAGAGAAAAATAAAAATTTTACAACAAAAAAAAAACACTCAAAAAGTGAAAAATAATAATTTCGGAAGTCGGTGGCAAAAAACGAAAATTGACGAAAAGCAAAATCACTGACTTCCGAAATTTAAGTTATTTTTCACATATTTTGTGTTTTTGTTTGGAAGTTGGTTGTTTTTTTTTAAAACATATTTTTGTTAAACCAGTTATCTATAAAATATTTTACTTAAATTGTACTAAATCGTTTCACAAGTAAATAAAATGCCGAACAACGACCCGGAGTTTTAGATAATTATCGTTACTTATTGACAGTTTCGAAACTAAGACTTGGGTAATCTCTAGACCGCAGAAGATCGAATCGTAATGAAAGTGAAAGGCTTATCGTATTTTTACAAAGTTAATGTCTCTAAAAAATCATTTCAAAGTTGAACTATTTAAAATATTATCGTTAATATAATTTAAAATACTACTTCTTTGAAGTACTTTTAAATTACTTCATTGAAGACCCGTGACTGTTTTAACTGTGGTAAACCATGCATTTATTATTTTTAATGTTCAAATAGATATGACATTAAACCGATAACCTTAAAAATATCTACGAGTTCGATATCATTATGAAAATACGCGGCAGCTCAAGTTCATCGCGCTGTTATGTGACTAATCGCAATTAGTATTACGTAAGAGAAAGCGAAGAAAGGCCACAGAACTTGTTACGTCTCCGTTACCGGCGGTTACGCGTCGCGGTAAAAAGTGCTTTCTCGCGGCAACTCGGCCACGGGCAGTGTGTCAAGTGCGGCGGCGAAAGTGCAGCGTTGCCGCCCCGCGTGCCCGCACCGTTACATCACATCCGTCTGGGGAAAGTTTAGGTCATCAACATCTCTCCCGCCCGCTCATATCCCCGTACGCGCTCATGCTCCCTTAGCGCTACAAAAGCACCGCATGTGTTCTTAAAAAATGTGCTTGTTTTATGATCAGCAGCAAAAAATATTAATGAACTATACGTTGACCTATTTTCTAATTAATTGAATAATAAAAGAGTCATTTAAAATGCTAGGATTTCCGTAAACAGCCTATGTACAGTGAAATATAATTATATCTACGTTCACCATCGTCCTAATTCCGAGAATGGGTCGTAAATATGTCGCGTCATTTTAGCACAAACAAAAATTGCTAGTTGTGAAGTGGAGGCTGTCTGTGGGAGTGAGACGACGCGATGTGCGCAGAGTGGCAACGTCGCTCGCCCACATGACCGACTGCGGCTCTTGCGTAAGCGTACGACGACCACGGTGCGGCGGCGGCCACAGCCGCCGTCACCGGCTTGCTCCCGAGCTCCTCGCCGATTGACTCCTGCAGATTGATTGGACTCGGGAGCTCAACACGCGTTATTAGACATCGCACGGTGTAACATTCCTTTTTATTTTTTATCGGAAAAATCACATCGTAATTGTATCAACAAACCGGGATTTTACTGATAGATCCTGATCACACAACATTGATTAGCAACTTTTAAAATTTTTACTAATTTCGTCCTTTTTACCCGTGCTTTTATATTGCTTTTGCACTTCATAATAATTTGTGTGTAGTTTAGTAAATATGTGGAATTGAAGTGCGACCGCAGTGGCAGGCGGCACGCTTGTCGTGGGAACTTGACCCACTTGGTGCGGCGCGGCGCGGGCGGCGCGGCGTATCGATTGCGAGAGGCACCGCGTCGCCCGCTGCGTCACACGCGCCCCTTACACGCACACAACCACATCGTAACTAGTCGCTATCTGTTAGTACGCAAATCACTATAACCATTCGCAATGCGTTACAATCAACTGTAATGAATAATACACAATGCAGCAGCGCAATGGCGTCGCATTCGCAAGCAAATTTGGTGTACACCAGGATAGGGTTGAAGGATTTGGGACAGGATTTTCATACTTAGCTATTAATTCACCTTTAAATACTTAAAGAACACGGTGTTTCTCGCCCAATCCACTTGTGAAAATAAGTTTTGGTCCAATACTTTGCACATTAACTCAAAGAGATCGACCTCACACTGATTGTAAGTCTGACTCTGCAAGAGCCCAAATAGCGAATTCTGCCACTCGCGATCATCAATAGTTTGTACGAATTCGCGTATCATGGGTGAGACTCGTAGGGTTTCAGTGCTTGTGGGTTCGGCGGTGCTCGATGGCGTGGCGGCTGCTGTGGCTGGTGCGTCAAACGCGAACGCGTCCGGCGACGCTGAATGCGGCGAGTGTGCTTCCCACTTGTCGTGGGCGGGCGGCGGCGGCGGCTGAGGTGGCTGCGGCTGCGCAGCCAGTAAGGCTGGTCCAGGTGACGACTCTGGCGATGACGTGAGAGACGACACTTGTGGGATCTGTATCTCTTGCTTGACTGGTACTGCGGCGTAAGGAGAACCGAAGCCAAGTACCAGACCGCTGTCGCCTAGGGAGCCACGCAATGTCTGCACGGCGATTTGTCTTTGTCTCATCATCTGCAGTTTACGGGCGCGATCTCGTTTGTACATGGGCCCAAACTTGTTACGCCCACCCCGCATGCGGTCAGCTCGCACGGCTGAAACAAAAAGAAAATTAATTAAATAATCTAGTGTTGGATTTGGCTCATTTACATATAGGGCTGTAGTCAATAACTACATGTAGTAATTTGCTGCCTTATGAACCTAGCAGAAAAAATACGAACAACAATAATGACAGAACAGTATGATCTGCACAAAACTAGAAATTGAAATACGCATAGATTTTTGTTCAGAATATTAATTTCCAATTTCATCTTTTCTTATTACCCTTTTTGTAATCGTCGTCGAATATACTATATATACACTATACGTATACCTATATATATATATACTATACCGTCTTGATCAGTATTTATTTTTATAAACTTCGGCCACCTTTTATTTCGGGATTTCCTATATCACTACACATTGTTCAATCCTTAACACTTCATTTCAGATCAGGGTTTGCCATTACCATGTCAACTTAAAGTTAACCTTTTTAAAAAGATTACATCATTATGTCCACCCGGTAAGGGTAGATAATCTAAAAGCATTGAATCACGCACCTATATATAACTATGTATATACTAACTTTCATTTCGCTGACTTAAATCAAAAATAAAGATATCCCAGTAAAAATCATCACTCCTAATCGCGCCTTGCGGCCTTACTACCTGCGCCCCGCGGTTTCGCCCGCGTAAGTCTCGATCGTACACTATAAAAACGTATCCTATGTCCTATTCCAGGTCATGGTCTACCCATGCGCCAAATCCTTACTAATATTATAAATGCGAAAGTAACTCGTCTGTCTGTCTCGCTTTCATGCCCAAACTACGGAATCGATTTAAATGAAATTTGGTACACAGATAGTCTAGAGCCTGAGAAAGGACATAGGCTACTTTTTATCAACATACCACGGCGGAAGCTACGAGTAGTTTCATCTAAATTCATTCATCCGTTTTAGCGTAACAAACAAACCAATTCACTTTCGCATTCATAATATTATAAGTAATATGCAAAAAGCATGGATCCAGATTTATTTATTGGGTTACAGCTTAATTAAATATAAATTTGCTAGTATCTAATTTCAATATTTAACCATTTTTTTACACCTTTATTGTACCCCCAGAGAAAAACAAGTACCCTGAGATAGATGTTCGTACAAACTAACAACCCCTTTTTCTCCCCTGTAAGGGAGGAATTACCAAAGATCCCTTCTAAATGGGTATGTAAAATTTGATAGCATCAAAGATATTTAGTGTCCTGATAATTATAATTTATGATTAAAGAATTATAGCTAGGGATTAACATATTTTATTCTAATTACATTAGTTATAACCTGCTAGTTCAAAAGTTAATAGATTATTATGTTTTACCGAGTGATATTCTTACATCATAGTTTACTACTGCAAGTAATTGTTTGGCATTCAATAAATATTTGATAACTTGGGCTTGAAATTTAGGACGGTGGCCTCATAACGCACGCGGAGTCGACCGCTCTTTATGATTCTGGCTGAATTCCAAATTCCGAACGGCGCTCCTTGCGAATCGCGATACCAGCAATTTATGTTTGTTCCGATTCTTTGTACACGAAACTCACTGACATCTTTGTAATCAATGTTAATTTAACAGCAACTAAACTAATTTAAATAATAAATTGTTTCATAAAAGTTCATAACATTTGCATAAAATGTGTTCAGGGGGCTTAAAACGGCTACTTTGGCAGAATCATAATACGAAAATATTATGAATCATCGTAAATGTCACAAACTGACAATTCATAATATGATCTGCGTGCAATTCATATTATTACGAAATAATTCACCTGTTTGACAGTTTTCTACGGAGATTCGTAAAATGGTCCACAAAATATGAATTGCTTGTTGTGTGTCAAATTAGAGGAATTGCTAATGACAGCTGGGAATTCAGGAAATGAATTGCTTACAGAGGAATTGCTTTAGGCCGTTTTAGACCCCCAGGTATGTAGGTTTATTGCATCGAGGCATAAGTTATCAACAACGTATTGATGATATAGGAACAGCATCCCTTTGTATATTTGCTTTCTTGCAAAGATATCTACTGCATTCCAGGAATAAAGTTTGAAAAACCTGATATAGTGTGCTACCTTATCGTCTGTGTAAACTGTACAAATAAAAAAAAAAAAGAAATACGACATAAAAGCAGCTTGTTCAAATTAGAATCAGTTGCAATTGAATATTGCGAAAAATTATGGGCTACAATAGCTTGATTGGGAAAGCTTTGGGAAGTTTTGTTTTTGCGTCAGTTTAATAATCTTGGTTGCGGTAGATCAGAGATTCTCAATCTTATATCTCCATGTAACACCATTGAATACAAGAGAGAGAAAAGGGACCTTTCAAACGAGATTAATTCAAGTAGCTCAAGATAAAAGAGACGTTTTTATTAAGGTCAAAATATAGAGAACTAGCTGTTGCCCGTGACAGCGTCTGCGATTCAGGATGAAAAGTAGCCTATGTCCCTCTCCAGGTCATGGTCTACCCATGTACTAAATTTCATCCAAATCCGTTCAGCCGTTTTACCGTGAGAGCGTAACAAATAAAGTCACTTTCGCATTTATATTATTAGTTAGGATAGTGGATTAAAGTCCTGAATTTGGTTTAGGCTAAGAATCAGCCGAGAACGTTAATAGCTATACAAAGAGCTCCAAGTTCATATCTTCCTATTCAGTTATGTGTTGACTTCTGAGCACTTAATCTGGGTCTGTGTTCGCTCACTTTATACCAGCCAAATCGAAGGTACCCGACAGGGTTAGATAGTGGATCCCGGAGTGGACCAACAGACCAAATCAGATTTAAATTGGTTAATTAAACAATATCCACTATGTTGCCAAGATGAGGACTTTTTAAATTATTATCTTTTCGTTAAAATTGTTTTATTTCATTAATTTAGGTACCTTGTAGTGTTTTCCTTAAATGCTTCCGCAGGATTTACTATAAATAGACGTATTCGTTACTAAATAAATCATAACCCTTCGAAAAGCTAAGTTTCAACTCTTGATTAGTGGCCTTTGTGGAACAGTTACTAAGTACAATTTTACCAATGTTCATGTGCTTAAATTTATGGTGCAACTGAATAAAATTACACTATACATACGCTCTACACTGCCGGGTTGACGGATAGGTTTGTACAAAGTACTTGCATATTTGCTAACATTGCGAGGTGGCGTTATTAATGGTTAGTGGAACAACAGAGCGTTTATGCTGTAAAATAAGAAAATATTACAAATACTCATTTTCATAAATGTTAAGGAATAAACGTTTCAATAGCGCAATATTTACTTATACCTTTATAATACACAAAAAGGTACTTATAATTTTTGAAAACCAATATTCATCAATGTTTTCTTAGAACGAAGAGCTGAAAGAAAGAAAGACTTTAATTAAATTATAATTATAGCTTCAGAAATTAAAATCTAATTAAATGTGGCAATTTCAAAACTGGAACCTACTTAAATATTAGTATTAAATATGATTATTATATTGTTAAATTCTGTTTTTTTTACGTAGGTTGATAATTTGATATTGTTTTAAAGTTTGTATACTGTGTCGAATTTTTTGTTTATATATTATAGGGGCACTAATTAATTGTCGTTAACTTATAATATTGAAATCTGCAAACATATACTTAACACTAAACCTGGAACGGAAAGGGGTTTCAGTAAGTCGCCGGTCCGCCCAACTCACGAGTTAAAAATAACAACCAGTTTTTATTGTAGCCAACGCGCCACTGAGCGATAAAGACAGACTTACAGGGTTTCGTAAAGGGTTCAAAAGAGACGGCGAGCGTAACGGATTTAAGCATTGCTGTGTGCAATTCCATCAGTTTCGTATTGCAGACCGGGTCGTTTCACGAAAGGATTGTATGCGTTCGTTTATAACGAGTAGTCTATTATTAGTGAAATTCACTTTACATTTTGAGCAAATAATGCCAGAATCTTATGTTTCTTACCAACTTGAACGTTAAATATTTAGAATCAATGTCTAGAATGACTAGTTTCTTAAGCCTCATTTCCACTAGTTAGGCAGTACTTTGCTTTGCTTTGAATGCCATAGCTACACCAATAAGTAACAATAAAACCACTAACCCTCACCGTACAATACCAAATGGAAATAGCGTTTTGTTGATGAAGTTCAGATATAATACAAGTGGACTCAACTAAAGCTGAAATGGATATTGAAAGGAGAAGAATCCAACATAGTGGAAAATGGCCACGCTAACAGAAAAATATGCTATATTGAATTCTAAGCTGGGAAAGATTACCACATTTTCGGGCTTCTTATTACCACACGCTTGCCATAATATGCATTTTAGCCGAGGATGGCTTCAAGTATTCACTGGGGCTTTTTTTAGGGTTCCGTAGTCAACAAGGAACCCTTATAGTTTCGCCATGTCCGTCTGTCCGCGGCTTAGCTCAAAGACCGTTGGTACTAGAAAGCTGTAATTTGGTATGGATATACAAATAAACCACGCTGACAAAGTGAAAAAAAAATTTTGTAAACAATATTTTTTTTTAGGGTAGCTCCCCTACATTTAAATTGTTTTTTTTTTCTCGTAAATCTCATGGTGTGGGGTATCGTTGAAAAGGTCGTTTAAAAATAATGGGAGTTTGTGAAAACCATTTTTAGATTAAGGGATCCGTTTGCAGAATATTAAGCTTTAAAGTGCAAATTTTTGAGTCCAGTGTACCCACCCCTTTTTTTTTTTTTTTTTTGATGTTGGGAAATCATCCAATGACTTCTCCCGCTCTGGGCGGAGCGGAAGGGCGTGTCAGACTTTTACTGACTAAAACCCACCCGTGTTCCTTCATTTGCCTGTTGCCAAGGTCCCGGTATCCCTTTCGGACTTTCCCGCAACCCTGGCAGGCATCGGTCCTAGCGGACCCCGTCCATTGTGCTGACATCTCTTTGAGGCGCGCGTGGAACACGACGCGCCATCGACCCGGGCCTGGTCCTTATCGGACGGCGAGCTGCCCGTTGCTCGCCGTCCGCAAGCCCGCGCCTATGGTGGCCGGGAATCCGCCTGGGATTCCCGACGCCCAGGGCGTCTCCAACGGCGGCGGTTAGGGGCGTGAGGGCGCAAACTTTGCCTTTCCCTCACGCGTTCCGCCTCCTCCTTCGCGAGCATTACTGCTTCGCAGAAGGAGGAGTGTACCCCCCCTGCCAGCTAAATGGTTGGGTTTGGAAATGTGAAAAAATTCACCGCAGTAGTATATATAACGAAACTAAAAGGAAAACTATCACCGCTACGAAGGCTCCACCAGTTACCGAGTAATAATCGACCAACTTTAATTTGCAGTTGCAAAAACATGTTCTCCCATACATTTTGTATGGGAGAACAAGTTTTTCAACTACAATGTTAAGTTTGTTGAATAAATTCATCCCAACTACGGAACTCTTCATTGTGCGTGGTTCGACATGCACTTGGCCGGTTTTATATTTTCTATTTACGACTTGTCTCTGCCTGGGCGTCAAGCTATATCTCTGTCAATTCCAGAATTACAATTCTCTTGGCATTTCCTCTTTTAATGTCTACGAGTTTTTGTATAGTATCCACAAGGTTTTGTAGTTAACTATTGTGGTTAAGGTTGATGTTGTTACTTGTTTTTTTGCTACCGTTGCACAGTACAGAAAGTTGCCTCGGAAAAGTTCCTAGTATTCTAATTTCAAACGAACTTGCATTTTCCAGTAATATGTGTTCAGTCCCCAGGATCTCAGTAAAGTATATAATATGTATTAAATAGTAAACTCACCACATTGCTATTACAGTTTTCATTCAAGAATAGAAATAGCGATGCTTATGCGTCGTATGTATTATCCAAATGGAAGCACCAACATGTAACAACAGTTTTTCGACATCAACCAGTGAAGTTAAAGTTTAATTCGCCAAATGTGTTACCGTATATAGCTATGTTTTAAATTCGACTTGTGTTTTGCGTTTTCATCTCTATTACTCAAAGATACATCGTTTGATTTAAAAAAAAAATCACTGTATTGGTCAACCGAGTACTTTTCATGAAAAATCTATAATATGAACTTTCACGATAATGGTAACTTGATAAGTTCTCAAGATATACATATGAGAGTCATCAATTATTCATTGGGTATTCGACATAGCGTTGAACTTTGATCGAAATCGATGAATTATGATTTAAGTGAATCATGTTAATTAATCTTTATTTAAACTATTTACTATAGCCGATATGTCTTTCTCTCTGCCTAGTCTTACAGTATCTCATTTTGAGTGTGCTCTTCTCGTAATTCTTCGCCGGACACCCAGACATATCTGTATTGGTTCGTCGCCGTCGACGCATTTATTCGTGCCTCCTTCAGGTTGTTCTTTACGACGGACATTTATGGGCCTTCCGCCTTTTTTCGGGCCGGTGTTGATGCTCTGGACTTGTCTAGTAAACTACTATACAACGTGTAACGGAATAAACGCAAGAGCTCATACACCCCAATTAGAATATTAAATTATAAGACTAAAATAATATCTGTAATTTAATTTAATTAAACTACACCTTAAATTAACTATTTTATTTAACGCGCACTAGACTAGGATAGCTATGAGCGTATTACAAATTTGGTTATGCATTTCAATAGGCTTTATTCCTTTGAGATAAGGATTAAAGTTCCTTAAATAAAATATCTTATTACCTTGTTATGACGCAGTGGTTCTAATTTCAGTTAAATAACAGATTTTTTCATGAATAATTAACTTATATAAATAATGACGGAAATCGATTCAGAAGCCGATTCTGAGGAAACTACTTTCAGGTCTTGCGCTTATTCTGTTACACGTTGTATAGTCTATATAATAATAATATGAAGTAGTTTGAATCCAATTCGAACAACATTCTCAGCTTAGCCTTTCCTCAACTACGCTTTGTAAGAGTTTCCAGTGTAACCAGACGCGGATTTAAGTATATATTTTTTTTACATGTAAGTAACTACCATCTATTTCTTACACAACCCAACACAATTGATATTTTGAGATTGGTTCAGGTTTTCGACTTTCGTTTTTTGGAGTTATATTAGCGGGGCCCGGTTTATCGTGCTCTTCACAACATAGAGTGGTTTCGATATCTTTAGAATGCATTCTTGGATTGACAGCGGCAGTCGCAGCACAGCATAAATCGATTGATTCGTGCAGCTGTTATTGAGTCACGAACGCCTCAAAGTCCCTTTTCATGGTTCTTTTAGTGATCAAATCTATAAATTTCTGGGACGCTACGCCTTAAAACAATGCTAAGTAAGAATATGTTAGTTGAACATATTAGACAAATACGTAACTACTGCATCATTGCTTCAATACTGCTTTAGATGTGTTTATATACTAGTAAATGCCTATTAGGTACTTTTTAAATAATGTAAGTATAAGTAATTTAATTAATTTACAAGTTATAATTTATGAACGAATCCTAATGAAATATTATGTCACCATTATATAATTATGTACTACGTTAGTTTATAATCTATCGGTATTATTTTCATTACATTATAATCTGTCGAAAAATTGTAAACTGCGACAAACCATTTACAGTTTAACGCATTATTTTTTGTTAGTTTATCCATCATCCATGGGAAACCGCCAAATTGCAATCTTGCTTGTGACGTAACGCACCTTGCGCTAATACTAAATAGCCTGCCTAGCTGCGGTCAACTTGGAAGTAGCGCGGTTGGTCACAATTCTAACCTAACCCATTTCACCCAGTTCACAATTTTTCGACAATTTATAATCTAACGGAAATAATACCAATAGATTATTAACTAACGGTTCTCACAATCTTACGGTGACATATACACTAACTTTACATTATATTTTTCTACATTTGTATCTGTATTTTTATGGTGTACATAATAAAGAGTATTCTATTCTATTCTAACTTTAGTGGTTTATTTTTTTAAATAACTGTAACTGAAGTCACTCCAAGTAAAAGCTATTGTTTTTATTTTTACCACGTCTTTCAAGAAATTTTTAACTTAATATGCTTACGTGATAGTAAGTACTTTCTTAATTTAAAATAAAAGCACCTTATATCCTGGCTCTCTTGGTTTTGAGCCAATAGTTTTCAAGAAATAGCAGTGGAAGATCTCTCACAGCTAGCGAAACAAAGCCATATCATAAACAGGACAAAGCTTGATAACAAATCAAACATAAATTAGCCTGATAACAACTAAATTCTTTGTTATACAAATGTTTTATATTATCATCAAATATCTTGAAACTCAATGAGGTTATCGACAAGTCCTGCCTGCAGTGTATTAAGCAGTTCAGTAAAAGCGTTTCACTTACACATATTAAAAAAATCACTTTAATGTTCACCGATTAGGTTCAAAAGGCTATGGATGCTGTGCCTTGATTAAATAGTTTTATCTTAAGTTTGTTATTTGGGAGTTATAAGATTTTTACGAGCATTTGTATCAACAGCTGCTTCTTTATACTTCAATGCCATCAATTGTGGTGCAAAATCTTTGCGGAAATTAACATATAAACGGGTCCATTGAGAATTGATTTCGAGAATGAATACGTGTTTGGTAGGATTTGAGAAAAAAAAGATACCAGAATAACTTGCATTATGCACTAACAAACTTTAATGCGTAGATTTAAGAATGTAATGTTAAAATATAATGAGCAAATAGCGTATAGCAGCCGATAATGCAGTAAACGAGGTCAGTCGTTTATAACACGACTAAACTAGATCAAGGTCAAGGTCATTTTTACAAATCAAAAACATACGTCGCTGTGACAAACAGCCGGTGTGCAGAAATAGATACATACGTCTGAGATCACCTCGGATTCTAAAGTTATTTGTAGAACTGCCCCAGTTGTAGATGGGTCAAGGTCGACCTTGGGAAAGAGGTCACGGAAATGCATCATGTATCGATAGTATCTGGATGCGGGACATACTGGAGAGAAGCGAAGACACCGTTACCCTCGTACAAAAATCTTAACTTCATACCTGTCACTACCAAAGTTTCGACCTTGGCATACGCGTCAGGGCCGTCAAATGAAGTAATCGTGTCAACGAGATAAAAAATAGTATGTACCGAAAGGACGGGAAGAGGTGGGGATCGCTCCTTGTACCGACGACTCGGTGAAACTTGGTCAAGGCTGACAGTGCCCCTCCTCTCCCCTGTAAGTCCCCTCCCGTCCGAGTACCGGCGGAACTGGCCGATCGCATCCGAACGCCCGCACGCACTCGATCGCGCGCCCAGATAGTGGCAGCGGCGATCGTTACACAACCTAGATAAATCACCCGCGATGATCCACCGAACTGTGTCAAGATCTCATCAATACATAGTAGAATTTAGTACCAGTAAGAATCTGATCAGATTTTAATGTAGTTGAAGAGAAGTACCTCACCAGACAGCTGCAGCATGTTCAGGAGGCCCATCTTTTTAACTGAATACGATCTGAGTCAAATATATTATAGAAATGCGGTTATGAACGTTGTCATGATGGAAGCTATTATGCGCATACTTTTGTAACATGATTTTACGCACCGAAACCGGTTTTTGCGCCACGGAGGCGTGCTTGAAGCGCCTGCGCACCAAAATCCTTCCAAGATGGCGGCGCTGGTAGAACTGTCGTAATAATACGACAGGTAATGCCTAAAAAATAGAAAGGCCCGGTGTACGAGGCCGCTCTGTCGAAACACTCGATTCGGGTCAAGGCAGCGCGCCGAAATAGTCGGCTGGCGCGCGAGTTTTTATTGTGATCTAACATCTGTCGCTGCCCGCGACGGTCCAACCCCCTGGGTTTAGCGTTCCGCAACTATTACGTGTGTGTTATATTTTCACCATCTGATCTTGAAATTTCCTTTTATAATTGACTACCTGGACTAGTATGACCAATTGGAATATACTTAATATCATTCCAATTTGAGTAAATGCATCTGTTTCAAATTAGATTGATTATGCTGACATGCATTGAATAAGGTCGTCGCAGCCCAGTAAAAAATGGTTAAGTGTTAGTCATTCCGCACTTTGTGTGATGTTTCCGAACCACTCCGTAATATTTCGTAAAATATGTCAATGGTACCGATTCTGTTGTTCACAAACTAAACTAAATTTATGGTCAGTGCATCTTTTTCTTTCTATTTCATTAAGAAAAGGACAGAAGATTAATTTTAGTTTAGTCCTGTCAAATTAATCAACGCCTGTCACGACTCCATACAACCATTGCAGGTATGCTGTATAGCGGTGGCAGCCTCTAGTGGCAGAAATTAGCAACCGACTTCCCTATTCGCTATAATTGACGTAACTACTTCATTAAATTTACACCTAGCTATACAGTGGGACATTGTTGTGATAAAATTAGGATTAGTAATTGGCATATAAACATAACCAATTAACCATACCATTAGCAAAACAACCGATCGTGTCTTCTTAGAGAATTAAACTATTCGACGATTCTACTATTTACAAAGCATCGTGAGACTCCACTTATCAAAACATCACGCCTTGTTCCCCTGAAGGGTTGGGCAGAGGTGTATCTATAGTACACCCACATTTCGCCAGTTCCAAAAAACTCGACTCCGTCTCCTAAAATTCTGCTAGCTTTCTATCACTGATATGGATATAAAATACGTACATATTATGACAGGCGGGCAGACTAAGTAGTTTGTATGTTTAGGAATAGGGCAAGTATCGTCCATTTTGCGTATGAAGCTAAATATTCGGGCAAAATATTCGCGATATAGATGGCAGTAATCTACTGACTTCTAATTATCTCTCTAATAGAGCTGATTTAATTTATTTCATTATAAATACAGCGTATATGTGCATAATAACTACAAAATCAATCAAAAACTGTATCTTAGTTATTACGTAGAAGAAATCATACAGAAGTAAAGCGATGGCTTTATTACGTAAAGTAGTGTGAACACTAAAGCAGCAGGCCGTGTAACAACAACAACCATCATTATTCGTCGACCGTGGTCCGTTGCACCGTACTACCGGCCGCGGTCGCATCACTATATGGGGGAACTAATTAGCCTGTATATATATATACAGGCATTTGAAGAACGTATAATTTTGTTAAGTGAAATTATTATTAACTTATCTATAAATATCCTGTTAAGCTTAAGCCAGGTTGACTGTCTATTGTCAATTTCTACTCCTTCACGCGCACCAGGTCGCTAATGGGTAATCAGGGTTCCGTACCCAAAGAGCGCCAAAGCGCAATAGCTAAGCCTACGCCGCCGACTGCGGGCCGGTCGGATCGTCAGTAGGAAAATGACTCAGCTCTGTAGGGCTGAATCATTTTAAACTTAGGTAGTCAGTAAAACTAAGAAATGTCTCAGCACAAGCGGAGTCGCCAAGCGAATTCTGCACTTTTAAAAGATTTTTATTCCTGCTATACTGACTACGAAATCATTAGTGTGCGAGTCCGACTTGCATTTGTATAGTGAGTATATGAATACTTACTAAAGAATATAGCAAAGTTTTCATAATACCTTCATTAATGAAGCAACTAGCTTGCTTGATTGCAAACTAGCTATCTAGCTAGTAGAGAGCATAGTGGCGTATAAAGTAGTGACGATCAGCAAAAAATATTTATACTGCACGCTTTTAAATTACCATTTGTGATGCAAAAAGTCATGTCATAACTGCCATAAGCGTGGTCGTTGTAACTCGTACGTAAATCGTGATGCAAACTTAAGGTTCGCTGATACTGTAGGTAGTCCAATTTCACAAACCCACAGCTCCAAATAATAGGTACTTATCTAATATCTTTTATCGATTGAATTAATGGCATACCAATTTACTTTCAATTTACTACATTTTCAGTTTCAGATCGCAATATTTGTAAGAAATATGTTGAGAGCTGTTTGATTTTACAGTCGTTGGTTTATTGAGTCTTAAAAGTTTATAATATCTCTTACAAAAGTTACACATAGATACATCCAATTTGCAATAATTCATAACATTTTGTATATACGTATGCACGGATAAGTAACGTGATACGTGTCCAGGTCACATTTGGGTAGCCCATTGCGACAGGTCGACCGAACGTCTTGTGAAACGGCGCTTGCGCAGCGTACCCCACCGACGACCGTCGATTGTGTCGAAACGCACGATATAGTCGCCGGCGCGCGCCCGATCCACAACCCCCACTAGACTCTGAACTACACAAATCGGATATAATGCAACTTTATGATAAAATATTAAATATTTCATAGAAATCTTGGTAGCATTTCCATGTTAGTGTTATTTTTTAGCTAACTTTACAGTGAAGCAACACATCGCAACTCATAAACATGTTGTAGGCGCTTACGTAAGCCTCATGTAATTTCGCGTCGAGACTGTTCAGAAAGGAACCATTAATACCTATATTCCTATTATTAAACGGGAAGGGCTACAGACACTAGCCGAGACAGACGGGGGATTGGATATTTTTAGTGCTAACTTATGGAATACAGCCCAAACTACACTACTACATACTGACTCAGACAAAGCTACATAGAAAATCGTGGCAGCGCACTGATCTATTTGTAGCGCTTTGTTGATTTGCTCAATATGGCTTATACGTAGTTTTTGAAGCAGAAACGAATATTTATATTCAGTTGAAAACGAATGAGAGGGTATTGGACTTTCCAAAATATATGGCTTAGTGTGTATTTCTCGTGACCATTATTGTTAGTCAGAATAATGAAACGGTTACACGTTTCATTATTCTGATGGTTAGATCACTTCTATGGAAACAAGTGTTGCGTATTATAAAGAATAATATGCGCTAAATAAAAAGCCTTTTAGAGTCCATCGGTTGGGTGCTGTAGCGGTGGCATTGCACAAGGCTTGCTGCAGGTCGGGCAGGCGGTGCGAGGCTCTCGCAACACCCATTATTCGGGTCAGGCAACTATTTGTGTGAATTGTGTCATCTGACATATTACTCTTGCGATAAATATTCTTTGTTTACTTTTGTAATTTCGAAGATTGAAGTTTTAGTAAATTCAATAATGCCTGAATGCTCATATATTAATTGTTGCATTAGTTTAAGTTTTTGAAGGACTTTTAAACATACTCTGGAAATGATGAATGAATTCCTGAAATACTCCCGACTTTGTAAATTGGCCTAATTATATTATTTACATTTATTAATGCTTTCAATGGCCCTTCGGTCGGCTCAGTTCGGTTGACGCTCTTTTCGACGTTTTTCAATATTGTGCCGAGCAGAATTTGTAGAATTGCGTCGTAAGCATATTACTAGAAAAAGGATGTGAATTTCTATAGGCTTCATAGGATTTGTAGTGTACAAAATTTGGACACATTTAAAATCTGCTTGGGTTTCTTTACTAAAATTTTAGACTATTAGATGTTGCAAACATCACAGCATCTGGCGAAACGCGCAATGGCGAATGTCTCACGCACACAGCGGCGCATTAACGTAGCAATACGCACTAACACAGTCAGCGCGCGCGCCGCATCGCGGCCCCGCTCGCAAGTAGGTCAGGGCGCTCTGCGGCCGCGCGCGTTTTAAATTTAGAACGATCCGCACTTCAAGCTCCGCCCCACGCGATCGCCTAACTACAAGTTAATGTATAAATTACCTTCAAAACATCCACCTGTAACCGCACCCTTGTATCACAGCCAATAACGATAAGCTACATGTGGTAGTCATTACTCATTACTCATTTTTACGCAATAAACCTAAACTCTGCTATATTGATAACTTAGGTACTCAACTGGTGATCTTTCAATATTATAGGTAATTTTGAAGGACTTTATTTCAACAATGTTAGTTTTCATTTGAATAGATAATCACTAAAACTTTAAATATCCAGTAACTACTCTTTAATAACTTAAGCTAATTAGTCACTTCAAACATAATTAATTTTGTCTATACATTATTTTGAAGTAAGACTTGACAAATTGGTGTCACAAAATAGACTGGTAATCGATAACGTTAATTAATTGTGTTAAGCAAGTTTTTTTTCTCAAGCAGCAATATAGTAATTAGTAAGTAGTGCAATTATATTTGCAATATTGGAATAAAGTACTTTCCGGAAATGACCCACTCTATACTCTGAAAGATCACTTGTTCGATGTCGTCGGTTTTGTGTTTTTTGTGGTCTATGGTAGTTAAGTATATTATGTATTATCCTGAATCTGAATTAAAACAGAAGTACAATTATTTTTAATGAAATATCGGCAATCGCATTTATGAAAGAATTGTGTGAATAAATCCCGATATTTGCTCTGGCACTTTAAGGAACTAACCTAATTATTTTAATTGATTTTTAGAGCAATTTCTACTGATATTCTGCTGATTATAATGCAGACAGAATAGTATGTCGGATTTTAAATGGAACCATCTGTACATATTTCGTAAACCTAATCTGTGACAAATTTGATCTTTATGACGAGATTCCGTCTCTCACGTCAGTTTCAGACACCCTGCAGCGACTCAGGGTCGACCTCTACAACTAAGTGGGTGAAGGTCATCGGGGGAATCGCCGTATTTGTTACTTCTATATTATATTATGGCATAGACGAAGCACTATTTCCCGGTCTTATTGTATTAAGTTGGGTTGTATGATGTAATCCTATTTAGGCCGATAGTTACGACTGATCGTCCAACATGAATTGCGATAGACGCACCCTGAAATGACGATGTGAATAGGCGACATAAAATCCATTATAAAGAAAAAGATTGCTAAGGAAGTAATAGATGAGAAGATACTAAAAGTAGTTACTCACCTTCGAGTTTCATGCCAACGTCGAGGCACTTTTGGAAGCGGCAAAATGGACAGCGCTTCCGTTGTGTTTTGTCTATGTGGCAGGCTCGTTCAGCGACACACGTGTACACCTTCTTATTTTGAACGGTCCTTTTGAAGAAACCCTTACAGGACTCGCACGTTAGTAGTCCATAGTGGTAACCGCTAACTTTGTCTCCACAGACGGGACAAAGTTCCTCGATTACATCCTTGGTGTCAGTCTGGTCGCACACTGTTCCGGCTGCTGGCAAATAAGCGCCTGGTTCACCACCGGCGCCTGTTGGAAACAGATATGAAGCATCCAGATTGGCGTATCCGAAAGATTGTTGCTCGGGAGCGCATTGATACGCGGCGCCTTGCGGCACGTACTGTTGCGATGCACCCGAGGGACCCCCACCTGAGCCAGATCCTTCAGGACCTGGGCTCAGGTCAAACGGGGACATATTGAGGGACATGAGGCCTGTCTGCTGGTCCATCGTCATGCTCGGCCGCTCAGTGCGGCTGTTTATTACAAATCCCTACGGCGGCGTTCAACCGCAACAACGTTCACACAGTCACCGAGTTCACTAGCGGTCTGGCCGCAACACTAGCTACCGCTCGCGGGTTGCACCTGTTCAAGCACTATCGTAGGAAGCACATAAATCCAACACATTTTGTTCAATACGAGCGGAGTAAGAAGATGACAGGCGTTAAGCGTCTGTGTCAGTCACCAAAGTAACTATTACTACTGTTCGTACAAGTGTTGACAGCGCGTGGTATGTTACGATCGCAATGAGTATTTTAGCAACAAGCGGCACGCGTGCCGCTCGGTAGAGTTACCGCGATCGACTGGCGGGTAGCCGGCCGGCGACAACGGCGCGCGTGCCGGCGCCTCCCGCATGCGCGCCCCGCCGCCACCCGCAGGCCCCTGCCCGCTCGCACAATGGAAAACGATTAGGAGCCCATGTAATAAGTGAAAGTGAGTCGGTGACCCACTTTCCCGCGATCCAGGTCTATGTTAGTGCGCGTTCGCGCGGTTGCGCCACCGAGCGGGCGGAGGACGGCGCGGGGGGCGGCCCACTGACCCAGTTGCGCGCAGTGCCGCAGCAGGGCAGGGTTGCCGCGAACACCGAGCTAATGTTTACGTTCGCACTGCATTCGATTATGAGTTGTGTTCGCTGTACGCATACGTAACTGCAGCAATACGTACAAGTGTAACACCGCCTATTACTTATCCGACAAGTGTGATATTATCTAGTATCGGAAATACACCTATGGTCATATAGGTATCAATATTGTCTATGAATAATAGGAACAACTTTTTTAAAGAATTTTAGGTTAGGTTAGGTAGGATATTTTTTTACTAATATACCTAGGTACCTTAATTTTTTTTCATACAACGACACAATATTTTCTAAAACTACTATATTCATCCATTATTATCCAAGTTTGTTTTTTGCCTAAATTGTTTCCCACTGCTGGGCAAAGGTTTCCTTCCAAATCCCTCTATTTGGTGCGATCCCTGGCCATGTTGGACCCGCAAACATGATTAGATCGTCACACCACCGTCCAACAAATAAAACATTTAAAATAATAAAAAACAGAGAAGCCACTTTTATGCATCGTAATATAAGTATTATTAATATCGTACTCAACCCATATCTTTAGGATGCCCCACAAGATGTAAAGGAAACCTCACAATTTCCAATTTTGCTTCATTTTTTTCAGTAACCTGCCTAGCTTCAAAGCTCAACTTTGTTTTAACTTCATTTCTATAAACCTGTGCGATAAATAGTAAAGTTATACTTTCAGAGTGACAGACAACGACTAATTCCGTTAGTGGTATTTTCCTAATTTTGTCACCAAACAAGAAAGCACCATACCAATCAACATACAAGAATATGGAGAGACCCATGAAAGTTAGGTTCACTCTCTTCAAAGATTGCACGAGCCCTAGATCCTGCTTATCCAAAGAAAAGTATGCCCTGTTTAATATTAGATTGCAATAGACAGATACGACGCAATTTAGCAAGCAAATCAAAAGAAAAATATTCAATGAAGCCAAGACTAGTTGAACAAATAGTAATACGGTTCCAAAGATATTTAAGACTCAACTTTTGTCCAACGTAAATATCGTATGAAATATGGCGACAAATATACCTATAAAAAAATTGCTTTCAACTGAATCAAAGCTTTAGCTTTCGTGAAAAAAGAACCTCGTCAAAAAGGTCTATCATGAAGGCTGATATTTCTTATTATAAATTATTTTATTGCATCCATTTTGTGTGTTCTATCTATGATTAATGACACACACCCACGTCGTATGGCAAGAATATTTGTGAATAAGCAATTACGTATTCGAAATTTACGTAGGTAATTTTCGAGTCATAACGAGAACCATTCAATATCAAAAGCGAAATAAAGATCTTGACCTGGATTTTGTTAAAATCAGTCAACAGGTCACGAACGAGTGACTGTCTGTGACAGCCTTGTATTCGCAATGTAATTTGATTCGACGTGTTCTACAGTACTAAACACATCGCAAACGGACGAGTCTTGACTTCACTACGAACTATGATGTTGCCCTACTCTTCTAAGTTTACACATCCAGTTTATCATTTAAAACGGAGTCACAATGTCAAATATTTCCTATTTATCGACTTCGTTTGATGACTGCCAAAAACTAAAATATTTAGGGGTTAAAGAGTCTTCCCAGCTTTTATAGGTTTCACAGGAGCGTAGTATTGCTTCCTGATGTCTTCAAACATGACAAAAGGTTTCCAAAATAATCAAAATTAAATAAATAACGAAACTACTAAGTCTTTGCAAACACAAAACAACATGAAACTACATATCGTGCATAATAAGCCACAATGACTCAATAGTTTCGATTTCATAATCAAGACCTGAATACCGGATGAAAAGCGACGGCAAGGTAGGTATACCCGAAGTATGCCGTTTTCGCTATCGCGCAGACGCCACGGCCTCCGACGAAAGCAAGAGTGCTCGCAGAGTCGCACGCGCAATGCTTTCTTCATGCGCGCAACTGACGTCACACTTTCTCCGTCCGATGACGCATGTTGATGTAACGCATCGTAATACTGCGGTAATAACACTGCTTTACAAAGAATTAGTATGTCACGACGATTTATTTATTGATCCGTTTACTTGGACGACGTATTGATTGGTTTTGTATCGATTGATACATCTAAATGCGATCTTTTTACCTGGATTATTGAATTTTGGAGCAGATTTTGTTTTATTTAGGTAGTTTGATTATACCTAATTGTATTCACATGCGCTAGAGCTTTTTTAAATGGTAATTTTGAGTAGGCATTATGGGAATGGATCTTTCTGAACGTAAAACAGTTTCGCATGTAGCTGGTAGAGACATGTAAATGGGAGCTTTCAAGCTTAATATTTCCTAACATCGCAAGCCACTCTGTATAATATATTTATGCGAAATCTAAAAATATACTGATTCCTATAGGCTTATCGCACGTTTTTCCCTTCAAGACAGCTAAATTTCTAACGGTATTGACAGGAATTGCGTCAGCAGACAAAAAGTGACGTGCACTTTCAAAGATGAAAGTTATGAACGGTGGTTATGGAGCTGGTCCTGAAGTTTATTGTAATACTTGCTGACGCATTCTAATGTCATTTATCAATAACTAGCTGATGCACGTGCCTTCGCCCGCGTGGATGTCGGTTATTATATACTAAAACCTTCCTCGAGAACCACTATCCATTGGTGAAAACAGCAAGAAAATCGGTGCAGTAGTTTTTGTATTTGTTTATCGCGAACAGACAGACAGACGCGGCGGAGGACTTTGTTTTATAAAATGTAGTGAAAGTTTACTGCTTTTCTTAGTTTTCTTTACCTTTTAAACTTTAATAGTGAAGTGAAAAGAAAACTAATCAAGAAGTCACGCGCAATAACGACTCAATTTAATATTAATAATAAGTATTTAACATTTTCTTAGCCTAATACAATTAACAAAATTGCTTTACCCTCCAAAGAAATTTTAGGAAAACCCGGTTCCATTTCCATTACGTTAGTTTTCATTAAACTTTGTGTTATGTTATGTTAAGTACTGCCGATGAAAGAGCCATGAAAAAGAGCACAAAACTCGGGTTGCGGAAATACGACTTGCACTTGGATGGGTGGTTTTATATTTTTTCTATCAACCCACAAGTCCACTAACGTTCACCGGTTTTAGGTCAAAGACAGGGTTGGCAGATAGCGAAAGGTTTAAAAATTAATACTCACTTTAATTTTAATAGTCATAAATGTCGTTTAATTATTTTACGTACTATTTCTCTATATAAGGGGTACGAACATTT
The DNA here is from genome assembly GCA_949152455.1 of Lithophane leautieri. Taxonomy (NCBI): domain Eukaryota; kingdom Metazoa; phylum Arthropoda; class Insecta; order Lepidoptera; family Noctuidae; genus Lithophane; species Lithophane leautieri. The sequence continues at coordinate 12,671,869 of OX424458.1, read as the reverse complement.
TAAGTGGGTGTGGGGCGGGTGGTTCGAATTTAGAGGGGTTGAGTCGGGGAGCCACACAAACGGGGGCAACATTTAGGTTTCGGAGCCAAGTGCATTGGGTCACTAGGTCAATGATAACGTTCATTCCTGGAATTACGTGCGAGCTGCAGACCATACTATAGTAGTATGGAGCAGAACTGTGTGCCCTACATAAATATACTATGTGTTTACATTAATGCACGTGAGTTGCCTTCATAAAGCCCTAACCAGTTTTTTATAAACTAGTATTTTTATAAAGATTTTCCAAAATTTAAAAATCCCCGAATATTTGCTCAATTTGTGTGCCTGACAAAAAACAAAGCTTGTCGTGAAACTTTATTTTGTTATGTATTCAGAATTTTTGTAATATTATTGATTCAAACCACACTTACATTTCTATGAAACTTATAGCTGAGATAGAAGCATTTTGAGATGACGGGCTATCCCATATCGACCTTCTTTTCATTATTTCTTTAAATTGGCCTTTAAACGTACTTAGGTAAGAAGGCAATACTGAGAATGCACATATCGAAACTGAACATGGCTTATATATAATCAAAATAATTACAAGAGTAAATAAGAAAGGTATCTATTTATTGACGATATACGACTTTTGGAAATTGGTAAAATGTACTCTGCCACAATTTCCCTTATTTGAAGAAAGGTGTTGACAGTTCAGTGATTATATCGATTGAATGTGCTGTTTTTAGTTATTAATAAATATTAATAACTGTGTGTTTTTTATCTTGGCCTTACATTAGGCTGCCATCAGACGGACTGCATTTCAACTGTAAATTTGCAGTTTGAATGCAGTTACTTTCAAACTGGAAGAATGCAGCCCGTCTGATGGCAGCTTAGTGTATTCGTCATTTTAGCTAGTAGATAGGTACTTCTAGTTAAAAATTACAAACTTCAAGTCACTTATTCTACCGATATACTAAGCATATAATGGCATTATTGTTATGTTATCCCGTAAACACATAGGCAAGTATATAATGTGCTCCAATAAACAGATAGGTAGGTAGTTGGAATAACAAATTAGGTTACCCAACCCGATAGTTGCAAAGAAACGGGCGACCTGATTTTGAGATGAGACGATTCCACTTCATTTCGCAATAATTTAACTTTAAGATTACATATCCTATTATAGATTATCCGATTATAGATTACATATACAACAAAAAAGTTAAATGTTCATTGACAGAATTATACACTATATCCGTTTAGCTATTTTAAATTTGATAATGCTTATGACATGAAAAATGATAATGTGGTTACTGCACTAATCAAATAATGTTACTTATGCATTTTGTAAATAACGTACTTACTATGAAATATTTCGTTTCATATTTCATAATTGAAACGAAATACCTACTTAGTTGTATTTTTATAAAATATTTCGTTTCATATTTCATAATTGAAACTAAGTACCTACTTAGTAGTATTTTTATAAAATATTTCTTTTTGCTCTGAAGATTCTTGGACTGATTGAATTAATTGATAGTGAATGAATTCAAAGAATCATAAAAATCGTTTGAATAGATTTTTATTTATCAATACCGATGAATGCTAAGCTCCGACCGCCACTGATTGATTTTGGGAACGAAGCCATAACAGCTAAGTTTCTTACTGAGGGTGAATTTCACCAATACATACTCGTAACTGAGCGCGATGAACCTCTAAACTGCATTATTTTTGTGGAATATTTGACTGACACTGAAAGCTCTTGAACGCGCTTTAGTTGTGCTGATCGCATTCATTTTCATTGGTGAAATTCGCCCTTTTAATAGGAAATGAATGATCAGAAATTGATAATTTGTTTTAGTTACCTATATTGTACTACTAATCAACTACCCTAACCAATTCCGTGTACACATTTTGCTTTGTTTTGCTATTTAAATATGAAATGTCATAATATTGTCGTACTTTAAATGTAGGTGATGGCCTACATTCTCACAATTATTATCACATTGGGTTAAATAAATTTCTACAGGAAAACGAGGTTGGCCTAATTCGACCCACCGAGACATTGTTTGCGATTCCAATTTAAACTCATGAATTCATGCTTTTAATGTATCAGTGTTTCTCGAGGTACTTTAGAGTATCGCCACTCTAATATAGGTATGCAGTTAAAAAACACTTGTAAAGCCTTATACAGACTGGCGCGATATCGCGCCAGTTTGTACGAGCCTTAAAACTTAAAACTGAACGAATTGCGGGAAGATAAATGAATTCGGAGCTCCTGAATAACAATATGTTAATCATTTGAATGATATCATTTAGACTTTTGGCGCATGTTCAAGTTTTTTGCCGATAGCTGTAATGCTCATTAAAAGTATTAAAACAATAGTAAAATAATCCTATTTGTACAGCCCTACTAAATTAGTCGGTAAGATCAAAACGGAGAAAAAACAACAAAAGACCCAAAAATAAGCCTCATCCATTGTGCCAAAGTTAACCGTTAGATCTTCTACAAAAATAACAAAAGCATTTTATAGTTGCAATATGTTTCTATAGTAAATAAACGTAGGGTCTAACTTTCTTTAAAAGAAAAGCTCTTTACTACACGGCTTTAAAACGAGCAATAATAAGTCTCGTACACTGTACTACAACTTTACGATTGAAGTTAAAATTGATAGGTGGGTAGGGATGAAGTTTATTTAATAAGTACACCAACAGCATATAAGTACTTCCATGTAACATTAGCATAAAACAGTGTTCAAGTTAAGTACCTAATGCGGTATAAATACGGTATAATGAAAAGTAGTGTCACGATAAAACACCATTATGTTTATAGACCTGGCAACTTGCGCACGCGCGGCAGTAGCGGCCCGCCCCGGGGGTCAAAATCTCTAGAACTCCTTTTTTATCAAATCCCAACTAGGGCAAAATATGTTCACATAGTTAAAGATCAAACAGTTGGTAGTTTAGTTTCAGTAGGCCCCTAGGTATGCAAAATATAAACATAGGGTGCTAAAATGCTAGCTTCCTTCGCTCTTGAATCCTACGTCCTCTTCATTCTCAAACTTTTTTACATAGTTCTATACAGTATCACCTATTTCTGTATGGATGGTCAAAACAACCTAAGGTTTCTGAGGCAGGGCGCTAAAATTATAAAGCTCGCTTCGCTTGCTCGAGGGTCTATACAGGGTGTAAGGGACAGCCCTCCACAAATTAACAGGGGGCATTCTGCTCCTTATCCTATTTTGAATCATATTCCACCGGAAATTTTCTCAGGAAAGTTTTCATTTTTTTCAGTTACTATTCTTTATTTCAATGTAAAATTACATGCTCTGTACACAGCACTCCATTTATGTAAATAAAACAGCTAAAATAAAGAAACAGCAATGTATGTTTAAATACTCGAACGCCCCCCCCCCTCGCCCCCCCCGATACGGGGAGTGCGGCTACGTGGGTTTTGCCGCGGTAACGATACATTGCGCATTGAGCTAATAATACAAATCAGGTTTATTGGATTCCCATAATGTTCCTGAAATAATTTCATGTACCGGTCGTCTTAGTATGATATGCTGAATTCATCCCATCAGTCTGCGGAGGGCTGTCCCTTACACCCTGTATTCTTCAAATAGGTACTCAAACTTTTCTGCATAACTTATCAAAATATCTCCTATATTTTTGTTAATGGTCAAAAGAAAATTAACTAATACTTTCGTAGTAATTTAGGCTCAAAAATTTGTGAAAAAAGGAAAAAGTAATAAAACTCCTAATAAATACCGTAAGTACCCCGGGGAATAACCACTACCTCCGCGATGGCAGGGTTGGCATTGGCAACTACCTTGATTAATATTATATTATTATACAAAAAGATTACTGGAAGATTAGATTCAGAAGATAATAATTATTTCACTTCAGCGCGATCTGAAATACATATATATATATATATATGTAACTAGCTATTGCCCGCGACTTCGTTCACGTGAAATTCCTTGTTTTAACATTGAATATTCATATAGCATCGCATCGCCCGCCCGCGCTATTACTTCGTTTTCGCATACCGTTTTTTCTCGGCTTCAAGGGTCGTAGTGTGATGTTAAAGAGCCTACCTCAAGAATTATGCTATCGAATGCAAAAAGAATATTAATATCAAATACGACTGGTAGTTCCAGAGATTAGCGCGTTCAAGTGCGATTAATTGTTTAAACCTATTTATGTTTTCTCCATAAGTGAATTGTAATACTTTTGAGAAATAAATGTCTTTAACCGTAAAAGTAACAGCCAAAGTAACAGTCAAGTGTTCTTCCGCGCTGTTGGATTTACAACCATCGCCTCGGCGCCGAGGATTAAAAATAGAACAGTGTAAAAAAACAGTTGACTGTTACTTTTGATGAAGAAACTGGCCGTTAAAGAAGCGGTTGCTAATTCGACTTTGTAAAGAAACGATTTCGTGACTTAGTCCGCTTGGTTTCGATTTTCAAATACAAGCTACGGGTTGATGATCCATTTCATTTAGGGGTTGACTTTTAAATAAGTACCTATCTACCTAATCATCAAAATTGCTTTATGAGTTATGCCGTGAAAACGTAGGCTAATAATAAGACAAACAAAGTTTCGCATATTTTGTTTAAAATGTTGAGTATTGTAATTGGATAGTAGTACCTATGGGTTTTTATACATATAAGTAAATGGGTACGATGTAGTCACGAGCAAAAATATGTATACACTCAGCAAAATTACTAACCTAACTATGTAAACTTCATGTACTACAATCTCCTTTTTATGAAATAAATTTATTATTTATTATTATTATTTATAAAATTCAATAACGATTTTCTCGTGGAATAACGATTTCAACTTTGGGATGATACCTATTTCATAATAATATGGGTTCTAAAATAGGTACTATGTTCGATATATAACATAAAATTACAATCAATACAGTAGGAGAAAATCACTTATAAAAGTTGCTAAGTGTATACATATTAGTGCTTGTGACTGTACATATAGGGACATAATCATCATTTCAACCATTGAAGATGATCGATTTAAGAAGTCATGTAGGTACACACGTCTACACATCAAGCTATACATTTCCAGTATAAGCTAACCTCGCATTTTAAGGAAATCCTATACCTACAATGCGAGATCAGCATAAACTGGAAATGTATAGCTTGATGTGTAGCCGTGTGTACACTGGTGTCTATTTCCCGTAACTGGTGTAATTGGTATAAGTACGACCAATGTGGAGGCAACAGCCGCAACTTACGAGTTGTAGGTCGTGGGTTGGATCCAAAGCAGGCAACTTTGTGTAAATTATTTCATCACTACTGCTCACAAAACGGTGAAGGAAAAAATTGAAACCGGCATGTCCTACAAACAAAATTTCTAAGACATCTACTAACCCGCACTGGGCCCGCGTGGTGGATTACAGCCCACTCCCTCTCACAAAGAGGAGGCCTGTGTTCCAGCAGTGGGAACATAACAGGCTGATTATGCTATGCTAATGAACTTTTATCTACTCAAAATAAAACAAATAAATAAAATTCGTTTAAAGCGACTTTAAAAAGAAAATTTACTTACAAAGTATGTGAAAAACGATTTTGAACTGAAGAAATTGCATTTTTTATATGTAAACTGCATTTGTACTTACTAAAAGTTATTTTTATCACACGTGAATTTTTTGATTAAACAAATAAATACAGCGCAAGAATAGGCTTTAGAGTGCATTCACTGCATGCAAAATATGGGACAACAGTTGTAAATAATGAATATTCGATGAAACCGTTAGATATGAATACCTGTAACAAGATCTCAAACGGGATTCCTATTTACGTGCGCATTTTTACTTATGTACGTCGCCTGATGTCGTAAGACTTGCTGATTTATAGGACAAAATGTAGACAAGGAATGATCATTTGGACTTTAAAATTACTGTTTGTAATATTGCAGACCTACTTGCGAGTACATTTCAATTTTGCAATAACATGATAACAGGAAAACCTATCTATTACTTATTGACAGGGAGAGGTAGGAAAGTTAACACTCTTTTATCGTCATGCTAGCCAACACGACACTTTTGAAACAATGTGAATTGTTTCAAAAAGTTTCGTGTAACAGCTGAGCTTTCTTTCGGTGTATGATTGTTCTTCAATTATTTATCACATGACTGCGGCCCACCTCATAGTACCGAACGTCACCATATGCAATACCAGAAGCTTCGCAGGTGTGTTTGTATCCCAAAAATTAAATTGTCTTCCACGTGTCAGTTACTCGTATTACACCGGCTCCTTCAAACCGGGGACACCGCAACACTGGTTGGCGGCAAATGTAGGTGTGTCCTTTGATGGACGAGCTCCTTGACACAGAGAGCTCTCCCGCTTCTAAACGTACCTATTGCTTATTGGTCCTATTTGAAGGTTTTTATAAGCCTTGCTTCGTAATGCACATTTCAGGAAGAAGTTCAACGTTGTCATTTCTTTATTACACAGAGAAATTGAGTGTTCAATTATGGATTAGGCAGTGTTTTTTTTTGTGTTCCTGCAACCGAGCTCTTAGCGACCACTATTCTACAATAAAATAAGCTTTTTAAATATTAGTGTAGCTGGCCCATAGATCTGTATTGTGGCAGTGCACGGAAAGGCCGAAAAGCAATATTATGGTGGGTTTAGACAAGCGAACATAGAACCAGAGCAATAGCTAGAGCATTGTTTTTTGTTAATATTTGAGACATATTATTAGAGAGTATAGTTGGAAATAAACCGTTTTAAACCAAAATCCGTGGCTTAAAAACCGTGTTAAACAAATTTTAAACGGTTTTTAAACCACGTACAAAGCTGTAAATAAATCGCTTAAAACCAAAATCCACGGTATAAAAACCGTTCTGAAGAAACTTTAAACGGTTTTTACACAACGGGTTTTGGTTTAAAACGTTTTTTTTACATCTATATTAGAGGGAGACCACCGAAGGAATATTCTGTACCCGTTTAAACAAAAATAATTTGGAGAAGTGGGGATGGAATGTGTTTGCTCTTTTGGTCTAAATCAACCTTTGGAAAGTAGAGCACTGATGCCGCCAGACGGTTCCCAGTCTCCCAGTTTAATTTTCATTCATCTGTGCCAATTTCAGGTGTTTGCAAATTTGATCAAATTTGAGTTTCAACTAATGTTGTTTAAGACGTTTCGTGGCTAAGTACTAATCTTTACACATAACCACACCCCGACTAGACAGTCACAGATAGTTAAAGACACAACTACAAATTACTAATTAGAGGTGTAGATAATATCCATGTTCGGTTAATCGGTTTACAATATGCAAATAAATATTATTTCCTTAAACTTGTGGTACCTTCATGAAACTCTTAACTTCCGCTTGTCTGGTTTCCTTTAAATTTCCCTGTACTAGTACCTATTATACATAATTATGTCCTATACTTATACCTCAACTTTTCATTCTCTCTACCTGCTTTGCAAGGTCAACAAGTAGTGCGGTTTGTACACGGAACAATTATTATTTTATTGGCTGTTTCTATACGTAGTAGGTACGTATCTTTTACTTTATTTGTTGTTGGTTTTTCTCTACACACAAGTAATTTTGACATCAGTTAGTAACTAGACCTGCCAACCTTTTTGTAAAAATCTCACCGTGAAAATGTAGATGAAACTTGCTTGGAGTGAGCTGCCCTTCCACCTGATGCTAGGGATTGACACTGTTGACAGCTCATTTCACCTAAGTTTTCACGGTGAGATTCTTACGGAATAGATCCGACTGTGCTAGATAGAAACTAACATCTCTGCTTTGCAAGAAAGGTTCGTTTATACTCTTTGTCTAGATATCATAATTTAAGACCCATTGATTTCAGTGACCATCTATGTACAGTTAGTTTTTGCCATGATGACATTATGATAATGAATTAAAACAGATAATCCCATTAGAGTCAAAACACTTCAAAATCAATAAAGTCCCAATAGCCCAACGAGAACCAGGGTACCTATGGTACCTACTTACACAAAGAAAAAATAATCATGTGATAGTTAATTAAGAACACCAATACGGTAAGTTTTGGGGCTAAACTCTTTAGTCCCTGCTAAAGAGTAGTGGTAAATAATTCGTCTATTAATATACCATCAAGTAGTTAAAAACCGTTGTATACACGGCTACACATCGAGCTATACATTTCCAGTTTATGCTGATCTCGCATTGTAAAGGATTTCCGTACAATGCGAGGTCAGCTTATACTGGAAATGTATAGCTTGATGTGTAGCCGTGTGTACACACCATTAAACTTATGCATGATTTAGGATATGATAAATGAGTACAAAATTTACTATTAGTAGTTACCTACATAAAATTAATAATTTGAATAGTTACATCGATGGAAGAGTAAAGGGAGACCAAAGAAACGATGGACGGATTGTGTGAACGATGATATGGCTAGAAAGATGTGCATCTGAATTGAGTGATGGAAGGAGCTGAATACTGACTACTATAACAGCTAATAAAGATGTATGGAAGAACATTCTGCGCCGACCCCTAATAAATTACGATAAGGGCAGGAGGATAATGAAGATTGCAACAAATAGAAGTTATAGAAGAAATTTATTGAAATATCGTCCGAAGAAAATAAAATATCAATCAATATCAAGTACAAGATTCTTCAAGTTTCTACCGAGATAATAAGAAATGATAACGGAATCCAAGACAAAGCAGCACATTGATGATGATCCAGCTTCCAAGGAGCATAAAGTGAAGTTATGCCGTATGCGGTCGTCTTAATTTAACCGACTTCTAGAAGGAGGTGGTTATCAATTCAGATGTTTTTTTTTTATGTACCTTTGTCAGGATCTGATGATGGGATCCTGGAGAAATTGAGGGAACTCTTCAAATATTATAGGCACACCTATAGCGATTTCTGTATTTTTTATAGTAACTCGTGCACTTGCTCACAGAAAGCACCATTTGGTAAAGTGAAACTGATGATAAAGACCACAGATGGCCACCGGAACTACTCAATAATAAGTATTTTACGGGTTGCGATTCGATTACTTTAATCAATTTATGCTCGTCACAGTATATATAGTAAACTGGAGCTGATGGTGAAGTACCAGGAGAACCCCTCAACGATTAACGTCCCTGCAACGGGAAAAGCAATATTTTGTAAAAGATGATCAGCGGTTGACTTTAGGCTATTTTTACCTAACTACGGCGAAGAAAAAAGGAGGGTTATGATTTTAACCGGTATGTATGTATGTTTATCTGTTCCCTCCTATCTTCCACTCATCACAATTTGACAAATGAGGTATCGTTGGAAGCGTCTTGATCGTCCGCTGGTTATAGGCTATGTGATGTCACATTAAATTAAAAATAACGCACTCTAGAGGACAATAAGACAGGAACATAAAAAAAAAGTTTGTTAATCGTACCATGTTGGATATCAAATGAAAGGGCTTAATGAGCAAATTTCAAAAACATATATTATAAACCCAAAAGAATAAAAAAAAAATTAAGTAATAAAATATACATTACTTTTATTTAAGTTTTTTTTTTTTTACTTGGGTACCTTACAAACTGACCCACAAAAAAGAGAGAAATAAAAACTTTTTTACATAAAAAAACAAACAACCGACTTCCAAAAACTTGAAAAATAACTTAAATTTCGAAGTCGGTGGTAAAAACCAAAGACACCGAATTCCGTAATTGAATAAGTAATTTTTCACTTCGTAGTTTTTTTTTTTGGAAACCTTTTGTTTTTTTTCTATGAAAAAAAGTTTTTAAGTAGCAATACTGCCAAAGGTACGAATCGAGCTTTTCTCGAAGATTTTGTACTTTCTTATGTTCCCACTTATCCTTACATATTATAAAACAAAGTCCTCCGCCGCGTCTGTCTGTCGTCCTGTTCGCGATAAACTCAAAAACGACTGCACCGATTTTTATGCTGTTTTCACCAATGGATAGAGTGGTTCTCGAGTAAGGTTTTTGTATATAATAATCGGCATCCACGCGGCCAAAGCCGTGGGCATCAGCTAGTATGTAATAAATTAAATCGTAGGTATTAGCACGATCTATCATCACCTTACAACAAAGGCTTGTAATACTGCTCTGGTTGAACGGCTGCTCTGGTTCATAAGTTAGATTAAAAAAAGCAACTGAGCAACTTATAACTTACCAACTTACTAACTTATCCAAAATAGCTCATCCCTTCTAATTTCCCGACACATAATCCAATTACTTCTCTTTTTGTTTTATTGTTTTCAATCTGTGATTCTATCATTGATTTTAACCCTTCACGTGTTTTAAATAACTGATTGTTTACATACCGTGTGGTGGGACCCTGGTGATCTGCTATACAGGTATTCCTAGTACAGACACCAGTCTCTCACAAACTAGTGTCACATGGTTTTTTAAGCGTTTTATTGGTGAATCGCACCGAATTTTCTCTCCCGAAACGGGTGAGTCGACACTTATTAAATAATATTATTTTTTCTTGAGACGAATCGATTTATAGAGTTGTCGATTCGCCTACAAATAAATTAACTTCGTGCGAATAACTAATAATCCGTTTAAACTTGTCTCAATTCATAAGATGCCATTGTTTGTGAAGTAAAGTCAATTATTTTAATTTGAATTTTAGGTACCTATCACGGTGGACGACTCTAGCATTCTGACAAATACTCACATGACTCTCGCAAAAGGTTCACCCGAGGACTATACAGTTTTTTTGCATGTCTGTGTTTCCCAGAAGAGACGGTCAAAGCATTAGAAACTAGCAAATCTAAAAACGACGGGTCCTTATATACTTTCACTTAAAGGGTTCCTTGATTTGTATAAGGTAGTCCTACTACCCTCATAATTTATTGTTTGACAGGCTTAAGAGTTGAAACGTTTTTATGGATAGGGACCATATTGTTCTCTTACGTTTTTCTTTTACTTGGTTATCTTATAATCTTTCTACTGTACACAAAATAAATAAAAGCCAATTTAGTTTAATTACAATTATTGGTAGGTTTACTTCCGCGTACTAAGGTATGTACGTACATTCACGGCACTCCTTAATAAATAAATAGGCTCAAGTCATGTCATTATTATTGTGAATCGTAAGCGTTGAATGTAGTGCTCGAATACAATCACCCAGCAGCATGCATTAGCATAAATGCATCAGAAGCGATACGCATAACTTGGCACGACATTAAGCATAATTAGGCGGTGACCCACTTTTTTATCAAAGCTCGTCGTCGATACGCGGCGCGGGCGCATGGCACACACGCGCATCGCGAGCGCGAACACAACACACCTACAACATAGCGCCCAGTACAAACGAACGACTCAGATAAACATTTATTTATATGCATTGTTTGTAATCAAACTTTAAATAGATAACGTGTGATAACCGCATACCTACTAGGTATTTTTATTATATATTTAGCGATATCGGTATAAATAAAAAAAGAGATCGTTCGTTGCAAAAGAAGAGGCCTCATAGGTTTTATTTATTTAACTACACTATTGCAGTCAACTAGGGTCAGGCCTCTCCGCCTCTCGTCGCCTTTCTTGACTACATTGAGTAGTTGTTTAATAGGGAAAAATACAATATTAATATCGTAAGAATTAAATTCTATTATGAGACCTAACAATTCATAAATCTAGACACACTATATGAATGACACCCGACATCCGCCATAACATATAATTTAAAGTAACCTTTCAGTAAATCAAAATACCATTTTCTAGGAGTCATTCAATTGAAACAAGCTAAAATCATGTAAATTATATACACCATGTGTTATTTTAAATCAGATTACAAAAAAGTATACATTATTATTACACTTTTGTATTCTGATTCAAAACATATACATTTATTCTGTACCTACATACTATATGATTATATGAATAGTGAGAACGCTATTTCTCACATACATGTAAATAAGCGGAGCCTTGGCCTGGTTACCACGATTTTAGCGTTATTACAAAATACTCAAATGATGCGGCGCCCGCGCACCGGAGTGGGGACTACGCTACGCACACACAGACCAACTGCCACGGTTCCAAACATAAATATTTCACTATTTATTAAGCACTAATTGATATTTTGGTAAAACATCTAGCATTGGCATTTTCCTGTTGTTAGTAACCATCGAAGAAAGTTTCCATTTACACACTGAAAAATCCTTGAATAGGCATCCCAGCTTTTGAATGAGGGTTTCTTTCTTACCAAAAAGCTGCTAAAGAGACTTAATAATGAACTGTACCACCATGTCCAACTTCCTGTCATGGGGATTACCTACATTATCAATAAGACGGAACGTTGAGAAATAAAAAAAAAGCGGCCAAGTGCAAGGCGGACTCGCACACGAAGGATTACTACCATTTACTACCGTCCAATATTTAACACTATATACATATTTTAAAACACGTTTTTTTGAAAGGGGACTCTCTTTAATTTTTAACTTTATTTTATTTTTATTATTAATTGTAAGAGCGGCCATAGTAATACACACCACACTGTGAAAATTGACAATCAAGTGTATCTATGTATTACGGTTCATAAGATACAGCCCTGTGACAGATGGACCGACGGAGAGCGGAGTCTTAGTAATAGGGTCCCGTTTGCATTGGCAACCTTTAGGTTCGGAACCCTAAAAAAATTTGATACCAAAGATGATTCCCCAAATTGACAAAATGCTCCCAAGTTATTTATTTTTGGGTGTTGCGAACTCCATGACACTATCCCATAGAAGAAAACATGGCACAAGTTGATACATAGTCATCATTCTTTATCATATTTAGTGCGATCGTCAATCCAGAAGAGTTTGTGATCGCATCGTTCGGAAGGAACAAACATTTCCTAAAATAATGTCAGTTAAAGAAGACTAAACTTTTAATTTCAGCTGTTAATTTCAGTACAGCGATAACACCTACGTGTGCTCGTGCATATAGTATAGCCTTGCTTTCTATAATGCAATAGTAAAAAAATAAACACATTGAAAAACAAAACCTCTCAATGGTTTATTAATAAAAATTTTGAAGGTTCAACATTGTGGTAAACAGTTTTAATTCTTAGGATTTCTAAAAAATGTGGAATCATGGATTGTTATTTAAGGTAGATACCTACCTGAAAGTACTAATTTATGTACATATTTTGGTGCCTTAAATCATACGTCTCTTCAGTTATTATGAAATTATTTATAACTGGGTTAAATATACAATAGACCTACAGCAGTTTCAAATATTAATCAGTGATTTACTCCGCATGTGCACAAGGTACATCAATAAAGAACAATTAATATAAAATGTGCAAGCAGACATACATAATTATAAATGTGCAGCATATGTGGAAGTGGCACAAGGTTGTCTGTAGAAACGGTTGAGCGGGTTGTAAGGAAACAACGGATACCGATCATTTGCCTGAAAGCACCAATTTTGATGAATCCAATATAATTATTCTTCATCTTCACACCTACGGGGCTACAAAAGCTTGTCGAGGGTAAGGAGCCACGAAAGTCAATCAGAATTTTATAAAATAAAGTCTTGTGTTCGTTAAAGACGACTGCTGGTGGCTGCTGTCCGACTTTAATATTACCAACAATAAAATTATGACATTATGTATACGTATGTCAAATATTGAAATATTGATATTGTGTTCATGTTTGGACGAGTTATGAGTTGTATGTAGGGTTGCCTAACTTAGCAAGGTCATATGAAGTGATTGGGTAAAGAACGTCAATCACAGAATGTTTTTGATAATCTAATACCTACACTGTAAATTGAATTAAATTGTGAATTGTTATATAGAATTAAATGTATTGTGCAATTTGACCAAGTTACAAATAACCTTAGTGTTTTTCAAATGACTATGAATCGATCATTCAGGTAATATGGTTGCACTCTGTTACAAAATCGCTACTTCTGTATTGTACGACAAATTCTGACTCGCATTTAGCTTATGTTGCATTTAAATAAAATAGGTAACAAAGGAGTTAGTTGGTAGCGAGACAACAGTGACGTCCCCGCAGAACACATTCATTGGTGCGCGTATTGCAACATGCGCGAGCGGCGTGTCCCACTTATCAAGATAAATTGAAATTCAATTTCGCCAAAGGGCAACAGTTGTAAGCGCAGAGGCAGAATATTAAATATTTTGAACATTTCAACTCCGAAAGCTTTAGAAATTGATTTCGTATTATCAACTTTTTATATTTTAGAGAATTGTTTGTCATTTGCGACAGTGTATACAGATTTTTATTGTGCAATTTGCCAATGGGTACCATATACCTGCCTATATTAATAACCTGAATTATTTTCAATGGGGTGTTTTTTTAGCATAAGTAGTACCTGAACAAACTGATTTGATAAAATTCTTTTATGTTTATAATATAAGTAGTAGGTAATATTGACCATCATATGGTTAAAAAACCTAATTATTTTGTCGCAAATGCGCACTAGAAAAAAAATAAAGTGACATATTTACCGACATCCTTTGTTCTTTGGATATTCTGGTTGCACATCGGAGTCAACTCTTGCACAATCAAGTAACCTTCGAAATGGAAAAGAAACGCACGCGCGGCCCACGTCGTCGTTCGCCATATTTAAACTATAATAATATACGTCACTATTATATCGTTGAAGTTTTTAATTTTAAAACTTTACAGGGATTATTTTACCGTGTCACTCATTCATATTCTATCGATTCTGCACAATTTTTTGATGCAATACACGATACACCCTGTTGCGTAATACACGATAAATCAGAATTGGAATCGGTTTGAAGCAAACGTCTAACCCATAGGAAAATAAGTTCGAAAAAAAAATCTGCTTAACAACGTAAATGACACACATCTTGACAAAGCTGTCTTGATTGCGGTCAAGAGTAGACCTATATTTTATTTAAAAAAAAAACAAAACGCAATGAATGTTGTTGAACTGTCAAAATGAAACAAATTAGTCGTAATCGGTTACGAAAATAAGTTACGAATTTAAATAGCTGGCTTATTGGTTGATTCGCACAAATATACTCGCCCGAATCAACACTTTTTTTTCTTGAGGTTATTCGCATGAAGTTAATTTATTTGTAGGCGAATCGACAACTCCAGAAATACGTTGCAGACAATTGGCATATTTTGAATTTTATGCAATTATGTTAAGGGGGATGCGCTAAGGTAGCCCGCGAAATTCAAATTTTCTTAAGTTTTTTGCAATTTGCAGGACGGTATCAGGTTGTATGTTGATCTAAATTTGATTTGCTGCCGTAAAAAATATGGATTTACAGAATTATAAACATTAGAATCAGCAATACCACTCTAAGTTCAGGTAAGTGCATTGAATGACTATTTCATGAAATCATGAGATTTGGCTCTTATATGAATTTAAGGAGTACTATTGCTGATTCTAATGATTCATAATTCTGTGAATCCATATTTGTTACGGCCGCATCATGTGGACGAAGCACTAATTACTTTTAATGTTTCATATTTAGAAGTTGGTAAATGCACAAAAAAACGACTGGATTTTTCCTACCTAAGAATCTCAAGAATAATGTATCCCACCAAAAACATTTTCATGTAAAATGTTGCCAAGACAAGACCATATGGCTCGCACTCTCAAAGAGTTATCAGATCTCATGTAGAGCCAAGTTTCTAACTCTACATGCCCCTAACTTCACAAACTCTACACCTTAGTCAAAATATATGGCTTGGCCGTTTCGCTACCGTCACACGGCGTAAGGTGAAAAATGTATTCACTCTCATTACTTTCCTGTTATATAATAGCTAATTATTCATGAATTTAGTTAATTATTTCTCATTTATATGCGAACGGGCCGGAAACCGCCAAGTCACATATTATTTTGATATTCCGTACCCAAAGGGTAAAACGAGACCCTATTACTAAGACTCCGCTGTCCGTCCGTCTATCACCAGGCTGTATCTCATGAACCGTGATGTATTTCGGTTGTCGCTATAACAACAAATACTAAAAAACATAACCCTCCTTCTGGGGCAGTCGGGTAAAAACAGAATAAAATAAGTAATTAAGGGGTCTCCCATACAACAGACATGATTTTTTTCCCGTTTTTATAGATAATGGTACGGAACCCTTCGTACGCGAGTCCGACTCGCACTTGGCTGGGTTTTCGTGGTGTATTTCTTGCACATCAGAGGTGCCTTTTTTCATAACACACTCTCTTTGTTCGTATAATATAAGTATACTAATGTAGTAATATTCTGAAACCTGACGAAAGCCCCATACACACTTTTATCTCCTAATTTAAGTGGTTGAGGGGTGATTAAAAAAAAAACCTAAACCAAGAATTTTTCATTTGTAATAAAAAGTCACAGACTTCTTATTATTATCTTATTATGTGTACTTGTATAATTTTCAGGTCTCAAGCATAAAATTAAGTTTATATGGGAAAACCCATACAAACTTCCATCCCCTAATTTAAAAGGGTGGGGGGTGATTTACAAAATATCCTGAAATATGTATTTTATTATTTACAACAAGGAGTCCCTATATAAATTTTCAGACCTCTAGCATCAAAATTTGCGGAAGTCTCATACAAACTTCCATCCCCTATTTTAAGAGATTGGGGGATTAAAGTTCCAAGCTTTTTATTTTTTTGTGTACTAAAACTAGCTTACATACCAAATGTCAGCTTTCTAGGACTTCAGGAAGTATCCTAAGAATTTTGATGATCATCAGGAGTGAGTGAGTCAGTTAGTAACGAATTCAGGGTTTTTTAGTTATCAATAAAATCGAAACTTTCCACGTTTAACTAATCCACTATTGACATCATTATGAATTTTGTTTATCTGGTGTAAACCCAACCTAAGTTCCCTCATGGTTCCCTAACCCTCATGGTTCAAAAAAACGACGAAGCGCTTTGAGAAAAGGTAGGTAGTGCCCTCCTCGCGCTTTTCTTTGCTCGTCTTGGCGGGGGCACTCCCGTGCCCCTAGATAAATTTTTCGTACTTATTATTTCAAAATATTTCACTCTTTTCACTTCTGTGCGCTAGTGAACTTTTTCTAAACTTTATTGCATAAAATCAAAGAGAATTAAACCACTTGAGAGCTGATAGACCGATTTCGTCTAGGCACACGACTCACCACTGCGGGCCGGGGGACGAAGAAATTAAAGCGGTTGTGATTGGCCGATGCAACAATGTTAGGACGAAAGTTCCAAACATAGTGATGCACAAGTCAGTTTTGCAACAATAATATCGATATCGATAAAATCGACGTCTACAATCCTAATTGAACAATAAATTCAATAAATTTGAATTTCACTTAAGAACACGGCGACGGATGATTTCTCCATACAAACGTAATATCTAAATCATTTGCAATTTGAGCATATTTTCACCATAGTGTGTTGTTATTCGGATTGAGACAGTATTTATCTAGGTTCCTACATCTTTTTTTTCCAAAAAACCTAACTAAAATGAAGTTGTAGCGAATTGAATTTCGCACATTTTTACAGCGTAAATGACATGTTTTTATGTTGTTTTTTCTGTATTATAAAAAACAATACTTGTGATATTGTTTCAGCAGAAACATAGCCTATATTATCAAGTTACAAATTATCGAAAAAAAAATGGAAAAACATTAAGTTTTCATTCATCGTTTTTGGTATTACGGAACACACCCAAATTTATCATAAATTTTCAATAGCCAGTAGCGTCAAGCAAATGTCATGTCAATGAAAATGTGTGCGTGGTCGTACAGTTCACGGTAGCTGTGTGTATCGCTGCGACAGGCACACTAGCGCAACATTTGTAGCACTTGATTCGTAGTTGCAATCGAAGCTCCGCCGACCCCTTAAGAGAATTTATTGTTCTATCCGACAGGGATTGACATTGCTATTACTTATTTTTAATCTGCTGTGAAATGCCTTAAACAAACAATGCTATATTTATTTGGAAACCAATTTTTCCTGTGAACTGCATTAATCCACTTTTCTTCCAGTTACGGAACATTTTGAAATCTAAAATGTAAACATTAAGTACTTAATGTTACTTTTTTACCATTAGGAAACATCGTAATTTTTATCAACTTAGATAGACTTTATTTTGAAGTTGTCACAACACTCTACAGTATAAGTGCACATAGAAAGGAACAGACTTATTGCAATACCCTAGTGAGAGAAAGGGACTCTTCAAAAAGACATCAACGCGGTGTACATTTTTTGTGCCATTTACGTAATCAACCAGTTTAGCTTGAGCCCTGCAATTATTCTTAATAAAATATTTATTTTACTTACCGATGAAAAGCAATGCAATCTTTTTATAGCTGGATGTTCTAGAGAATTTCCCACACCATTTAATTGAACAGGAACTCATAATTGTTTTTATTTATGCAGAAATGTTTTAAAATGTATCAAAATACCGGCGTGTGCAGAGATCCAATAACTGGTCAAAACTAAAATGGCCACTCGTGTTTCCATCTAGTATCAGTGCTATTCATCATATGTGTCGTGAGCCTGAGTCGCCCGCATGAGCAGCCAACAAATAAAAAAGAAAATCGTGCGAATCAACCAATAAGCCCGCAATCTCCTCCCAAAAAGAGTGAGCAGGTAATTTAAATTTCTCTTTTTGCAGTTCTTCAATATCAAAAAGGGTTAATTAATGAAGTATTTCCAAAGTTCACGCAATGTCTGCATTGGTAATTAAGTATTATAGGAGTTTTAAATAAGGACGCAGCACTGAGTCGTTTGACAATGCCAATTCAGAGAAACGGTCTGGAGTTCAATCAATTGTCGCATTCAATGCTTCAATAATAATAATATAATCAACAATAATATCTTCTTTAAAATTGAATAATAATAAGGTACTTACATATTGCAAGTAAATGCTAGTGAGTGCACTGTGACAATTTAATACGTTTACCATGTATCTGTACGTACGTTTATATTTTAAACAAACTACCTACAGATTTTCTAAGTAGATTAGGTACTCTTGAAAATAGGCCAATTAATTGATGACAGTTTTCAGGTGCGTAGTAAGTAGTGTAACCAACCACATTCTATGGGCATGTGCTACGGAAGAATAGGCCGTGAGGAATGTTTTGAGTGTGATTATAAATATAATATAAGGGTAGAGAAAGACTAAAGAACCGATGGATGGACTGTGTGAAAGATGATATAGCTAGAAAGGGGGTGACTACCGAGATGACGACTAATACAGCAGTATGGAAGAAGATATTTTGCGCCGAACCCAAATAAATCGGGATAATTTGAATAATGATGATGAATAATTAGTCTTAGTCAATTATATTGTTTACAAACGTCACACTGAAACATATTTAAACAAGTTCTAGGTACAAAAAATGTATTATGTAACGAGCTGCTGAATGTTTTTCATCACGTATCACGTACGGTCTACCTACATGCGGTAGGTACACGTATTTAGTAACTAGTAAGAGGGTTTTTTTTAGAAACATTCTTGACAAAAGGATGGTGGGCGTTTACGAAATATTAAGATTATAAGTGCTATTTCAATGGGCGATAATGGTTGGATGGCTGTTTTGTATAAACGAATTGAGAAAGTAGAGACTTTCAGGAAAATAAAGAAACACTTTAGCTGAGAACTAGAGCTTTAGGTCTGAAACGTTGAAGAGGTAATGAATTAACAACTACTCCTGTTGTGCTTCAAAGAGATTGCCATTTTCGTATTGGTGTTATAGTTATAAGTGCAAAACATCGAAAAAAATTAAGAAGTAATCCAAATCAATACCGCCCGATATGACGCCAGTCGTAATTCTTCCTATTCCAAGTAAATTATGACTACTGTCATAGGAAATTCAATCGCATATTCTCATTTTACCTGCAGTTTCTTTGCAACGATGGTAGCCATTTAATCGAAGTTATGTCTACAATCTTGCTGTATAATCAATTCCGACATAATTGAAATGTGACTGGGCCTATTAGCCTTGTTCTCTGATAACACAGGTCAACAGTGAATCAGTAGACTTGGGAATTGATTCAGGGTTCGCTGTCTGTATTCGTCATTCGAAAGTTCGTTCGTAGTTTTTCTGGACTTAGGTAATTAGATAATAATTATTTTGATGGTTACATTACATACCTAGCGTTGTCTGTGTGCCCTGCGTGACGATTTTGAGATACATTTGTACTCATACTCGTATCACCATCATCCAAGTAACAGATTTTACACAATTTACACGTAGTTCGGTTGCAGATGCTCCCATGTTGTATTATTTTAATTATATCCTACAATTTTTTTACGCCATATGGTTGTTATGTTATTATTTTTGTGTCAATAAAACAATTATTATTTTATTATTATTCTATGCATGCATTCCTCAACTGCACTCAAGCTTTTTTTTTTGAAAATTGGTAGATTTTTTTGATCCAATTGATTTGATGACTCTTCCCATAATGTTCAACATAATTTAGTGTTTTGAAAATAATAAAAATAAAAGTTATAAAACTAAAACCCAACTACGACAAAAAAGTTAATCAACTAAAAAGGTAGAAACAAGACATCACAGACAGACTAATTAAAAATCCGGATTCACACGTGTTAGGACATAAATCAAACAGATTACGTGCAACTCCGGATTTTTCATTTGTCTGTCTGTGATGTCTTGTTTAAGTATGTACCTTTTTAGTTGATTGACTTTTTTTTTGGGATTATAATATATATATATATATATATTTTTGTAATGTGCTAATTAATTCTTCAAGGACTTTCTAATTAACTACAATAGTTTTTGGTCCGCGCGCGGCCCGTCCGCCGTCATACAGGTTAAGCCCTTTCATTTGAGACCTAACATGGTATGATTAAATTCCGTTAAATGTTTTTTTTTTTTAGTTAGTTTTTTTGATGACTTTATATTATCTAGAGGGCGCCATTTTCAATTTAATGTGACATCACATAGCATAGCTATAACCAGCGGACAATCAAGACGCTTCTAACGATACCTCATTTGTGAAATTGTGATGAGTCGTTTAGAAGATATGAGGGAACAGATGAACATACACATACATACATACCGGTCGAACTCATAATCTTCCTTTTTGCTTCGCCGTAGTCGGGTAAAAATGAGCATCGTTATGATGTCAACTATGATGTTGCATGCCGTATTTATAAAAACCAGAGTCCTTTATATGTCAGAGTGCTCTGCGAAGTGGGTCATGCAGACATGCCCAGACAATGGCCTTGCAACAAGGTAATTAGTCAACTATTTCAATTTTATTACAACATCGCTGATATGTAGGTAAGTATACAAATGAAATGCACCATGATGGTTCAACTGGGCAGAAGCAGCCCAATATTGAAGACGACTGACCAGTTAAACCCGGGGTAGAACAACACACAAAAAATAAGAAATTTTCCGAAAATTCTTGAACCCGAACAGGAAAGCAAATTAAAAAGTTTTCTTCAGTTTTCCCTCTTAACTGTGGGGACAATTCACTTTTCTATTGATTGTTGGCATTGAAATGTTTGTATAAGCTCTGGCAAAAGAAAAACAAAATTGGCGGTACGTTCGAGAAAGCCTTTGAAAAATTGAAGAAAAGTTTCTTAACTTAAAATTACTTTTTGCTTTAGTTTTATTCTTAGTAGGCTTCTCATTCAGATTACGCCTTTTCGCACATAACTTGAAGAGGCTGAATGAACCCCACAAGGACAACTCACGTTTATTTCACGGGTCATTTCACGAACCCAAATAAATCAAATTATGTGTTTTTAGACACGTTTATCGTTAAATTATTGGGGAAAAATTAGCTTTATAGTATTTTTATTTACCTAAATAAAATGCGTTTTTGTTTCGGCGACAGGAATTTTAACATAGTTGTACATGACATAGGTAGGTACGCCTTTGTTCCATCGTATATCTTGTAACGGCGTCGGGTCCCATGAATTAGACCTCAAATAAACAGAATTGTTGGGTTAGGTTTCCGAGTTTTTCTAAATTCGTAAGCAACTCTTAATTCGAACTTTTCACGTTTGCATTCCATGGGAATTTGGACATATAAATGCAAAAATAAATAAAGGAATAAAAATGGTGGTACTGAAAGTTTCTAATCCACGCCCACCTGATGGTAAGTGGCGACCGCCGCGCCCCGCCGCCTTCTTTGCTTGGGTAGTTTTTGAGATTGCTTCAATACCTAGATGTTATAAAACTTTCTGTCACTGCTGTTTACGTAGCAAGAAGTTGTAATCGAATTGGAGTACCACAATTGAAAACTTAACTTTATTTCTACCTAGCACTTCGCCCACGACTTCATACGCGCAAATGTCGACAACTATCCCATTTTTCATTTTCAAGTTAGAGCTGGAACCAACCATAATAAGTACATTCACAATATTGCATTGATGTTTCGGAGATTAACGTGTAGGTACGAACATAGTGACAGGTGATTTTTATATATTATTTCTACCCGTATTTTGATAGACTAATTTGCCAAGAACGTTTATTGTAATTTAAGGCCGTACCTCACCTCAGATTTTATCTCGCTCGCAACATACTACTCGCGGCCTGAGTGAGAGCGAGACGGAGAGTGGTGCTGGCGGCTCTTAAGCCTCGAAAAGTTTAGGTAATTGCTTTTTACGCTGACAATAATGATAATATAGGAAGATATTTTATGTAGGTATCATCAATAATTTTCGTAGCGCACGCCAAATAATGACTTTTATAGGCAAATTTTTGATACCGTGGGTTACATTAGTGGGCAATTTTCGTAGGAATCTCAATTTTTTTTGCAAAATAAAATATCCCTAAAATTGCCATGTGACTCGCTGATAATGTAGCTTCTATCTTCTATTCTTTTGGTGAAAACATTTTTTATTTCAACAATTTTGTTAAGTATTTAAACAATTAAACTTTTCTCTTTTATATAATACTAGCTTCCGCCCACGGCTTCGCCCGCGTGGTATGTCGATAAAAACTAGCCTATGTCCTTTCTCAGGCTCTAGACTATCTGTGTATACAAATTTCATTTAAATCGGTTCAGTAGTTTTGGCGTGAAAGCGCGACAGACAGACAGACAGACAGACCGACAGAGTTACTCATCGCATTTATAATATTAGTAAGGATAGTAAGGATTAGTTTAGACAAAGTTATTTTTCTGTATTGTAAAAAGTTTTAGTATTTTTTTTTGTATTGTAAAAAGTTGTTTCTTGTGAAATAATGCCGAGTACGAAGCGAACTTGACGGCTCAACGGTCAATAACTCACGTTTGTACGGCGTAGGGATTGAAACTCGAGGAAGTAAATATTATGTCTGGTATTGTTTTCCTTTTAATTGTGAGGGAAAAGAATATTTCAAATATTGTTTCTTTGATTGGCTCCGTTTACTTCACGCACAATACGAGCTCGAATACAATATTCACGCTAGCATTGCGAGAGAAGTTTGAAATAACTACTCAAAGTAAAAGTCAAAGAATTTATTTCAAATAGGCACATAAAAGGCACTTTTGAACGTCAATGTAAAACAAAGAAATAGAATTGATTCTAGTTGCCCCTTCCAAAAGTTAGTTTTCGTACTAATTACCAAAACCAAGTATTGATTGTGAGTAAACTAGAGTTGAGACCGCCATAGGTACTACGAGACCGCATCCGCGTCCGCGTCGACTGTATTAATCATCAATATCAGGATATGTTCTTGGTTACGGTAATGCTCCACTGTTATTCTATATCTATGAACAGACACTAAAGCTGAATGCAACTTGAAGTAAAATGAAAACTGTTTGAATGTTAACATTGTCATCATTATATAATTTGTATACAGGATACATTTGTACATTTTTGTCGGTATTGTACTTTTGTTTATAAAGGTTTTTCATCTTTGGTACGTGCTCATATCGCGGCAATGATTGCGTTTGTTTCATCAAATAAAAAGGTGAACTGAATGTTTTCCTCTCAAATATTCCGTAACCCTTTGCCTTATTTAGAAATTGTTGGTTTGTTAAATAATGCTAGCTGCAGTGTCTCAGGACCTTGGATGGCAGGAGAGGGGGGCGCGCGCACGAGGGAGGGGGGGCATGGTCGCGGATGACGCGCGCCCTACTGGCACACTGACACACTTACCCAGTGACAGTGGTACTGCTTTTGGTCTGACGAGGTCGATGCGTCCTACCTACGTGTAATCTTATGTATATGTACACAGATAAACATAGCTCATAGTTAACGTAGTCCCGATTGAACCGAACGAAACCACTGGAAACTCCGCGCTGCGTCTTGCTTGCCTTAACGGGTATGGCTCAAATATTTTGATTAGACAAACGTTATATGACCAGAATACGTTTTTTTAACTGGGAATGGTGCAGCAGCCTACGCAGAAGCTATATTTAAAAAAAAACAGCATAAATAAATCAGCTACTTTATATTCACGTAATTAAAAAAAAGGTTGCAATAGGGTTATTAATGAAATTAAATTGTTTAAGAATAATAATGTTTATGAATAATTAGCATCAATATAATTTTGTAAAGTAATAAACACAGTGTCTCATTATGAGTATTTTATTTACAAAAAAAAAACAACCGACTTCTACAAAAAAAAACAAAAAAAGTGAAAAATAACTTTAAGTTTGGAAGTCGGTGTCTTTGCTATTCAATTTTCGTTTTTTGGCACCGTCTTCCAAAATAATAATATTTTGTTTTTTAACTTTTTAGTTGTGGTACCTACCCCCACACAAATTCGAATACCACTACCTGCTATGTAAATAACAGTGACGGAGTAAAATAAGATATCATCTACGTAGACTAAGTGGGAATAATACGTAGGTAATTATTGAAGCTAATTCAAAAACTACGCAAGCAAAATTAATACAATTTATATGGTACCCCACAGTATTGCAGCGATGCGCTAACTAAATAACTAAACACATCTTATAGGTATGTTTAAAATAATTGTTATTCTGTAAAACTGACGACCTTGTAAAATTGCGTTTTTGTATACAACCTTGAGTAAAGAACTGCATTCATATCTGTTATTAAATTAAACGTTAATTCAATTCACCAACAAAATAAATCTCAATTTCTATTAATTGACGAAACATTTCTGTGTCAAGGTCCCGTGTATTGCACACAGTTGAAAGGTAAAATCTACATAGTTACTTCAACCTTGTTGAATATGTATTTAGCAATTAATTTTAAATAAATAAATCATTAGTCAATAATGTTCACTGGAAATAGTGATGCGTTACTGAAACTGAAAACAATAACTAGGAAAATTGAAAATCCAAAGCCGACTATCAATTTAATAAGTCTTTTTTTTAGTACTATTGTACCTAGTTTAGTACCTACATCAGAGTAGGCACCTGCGATTTGAATAAATCAAGTTATTCATGAATAGATTCCCATGACCTTGGTTCCCCAAAAACTAAGAGTCGAACCTTTTTTTCGCAATATTTGCCTACAAATAATTATTTCAATTTTTATTTGTAAGAATCCATCCTGAATTATTTTCTAAAGTTTACACACTTAAATAAAAGCAGAGAATTTTCCATCTTTCTTCTCCCTTAATAAGTATATCATATTTCAACGCGCCGCCTCCGCACCGTAGCACCATTTATGTGAGTTTTCATAAAGGTTTCAATTTTTGTGATACGAGTACCTCGTTTTTAAGTAACGTTTTTAAAAATGGGACAGGAAGATAAAGTAAGTTTTTCGTGTCCCAACATAATTTAGGCCTGGGAATGAGGTACGAGAAATAAAAAATAATTGACAGGCTTACGCATGCATTACATGAAATATGCAAATTGCAGAATACCTTACCAGTAACATGCGTAAAACTTATTTTCATCTTACTTCATAGATTCATGTATACACTTATAACATGTCACGGTTTTTGCAGTTTCGTGGATAAGGTTTTAATACGAAATGTTTGAATTCTCACACTATGTTATTAAGCAAAAGCATGTCGATTACTTACGTAGCAATTTTTTGCACGACTTGTGAGTTGGCAAGCTGCAGATACAAACTGAATGCTAGGTAGGTACCGAAGCTAAAACGACTCTGTTACGTAATCATTTTATCAGGTTGTTGTTAAGACAATGACACCAAAATTGGCAGCACGGCCCGGGTAAACAATCTACTCATAATTTGTCAATTAAGTGAGTGATGGTCTTAACGTAGTTCCAGCGTATCTTAGATACATGGAACAGAAGTCCCATGAGGAGCTTGTTAAGTTCCTGATTAGCCTTGACACGAACAGCGGAAAACTACAAGAATGATACAGCTTTCACAAAGTTTGTAACAATTTGACACCAGAAAATTATTTTTTCAGTTACGGAATCTTTCATTGCGGAAGAAGACTCTTCCACGATTACTAAAACATGAATATTTACACACTAAAATTATTCGCATCAAGATGAAATGTGCAAAATAAAATAAAGATTCTCATCAAAGCTTTTCTCTTAATTTTATTACAGTGTTGTAAAGGAAATTAATAAAATTATGTCAACTGCGTCTCCGACCGGCAAATTGCAAGCGTTTTATTCCGCTACTCGTAAAATGGGTCAACGAAATTGTCAGATCTAGAGCTATCTCGTACTGCAGAGAATTATTAATAAATATAGGTCAACAGTTCAGTCTCAGTCTTAAACCGAGCCTCTGTATCACTACTACGGTAACATCATGTTTACTCTCCTGAATTCCTATTCCTAAAATTCCTATTTTCAATCTCTTTAGTGTCTAAAAACACTATGCCGAAGTTACGCGACCGAAGTTCTGCGGCTGATTTTACGTTCCAAAGTATTAGAATAGAATAGAATAGAATACTCTTTATTATGTACACCATAAAAATACAGATACAAATGTAGAAAATTTAACATAGGGTGACACAATGGGCGGTCTTATCGCTAAAAGCGATCTTTTACAGACAACCTTTGGATGGATTAAAGCAAAGTATTCGGCTGATATGACACACGGTACACACCATAAGCGCGGCAATTACGCGACAGAAATTCGTTGGGCAACGTTGTATCAATTCAGAGGCTCAAGCGTTGTCGCTTTGTCTAAAAATAAAAACCGGCCAAGTGCGTGTCGAATCACGCACAATGAAGGGTTGGGATATTTGGGATGAATTTATCCAACAAACTTAACATTGTAGTCGAAAAACTTGTTCTCCTATAGAGAATGTATGGGAGAACATGTTTATGCAACTGCAAATGTAAGTTGGTCGATTATTACTTGGTAACTTGTGGATCCCACTTAGCTGTGATAGTTTTCCTTTTAATTTCGTTATATATAATACTGCTGTGAATTTTTTCACATATCCAAAACCAAACATTTAGCGGGCAGGAGGGCACACTGGACTCTTAACAAAAATTAGTACTTTAAAGCTTAATGGTGCCGATTCTGTTGTTCACAAACTAAACTAAATTTAAGTTCAGTGCTTCTTTTTCTTTTTATTTCAAAATGAAAACGACAGAATTTCAACGTGGAAAGACAAGTGTGACAAGTGTGCATGTACAGAGTGTTTCTTTTACGTATCAATTTAATATTTTTTGTGAATATTTTGTTATAAATAAATAAAAACACTTTTTTTTAAATGGTAATTGTTTTTTTGCATGAACGCTATACTATTATTGCAGGTTAACGGGAACGGCCTTCGTTAGATAACATACTGTAGATTACGTTGCCGCCGAACTTACGTCCGACCGAAGTTCGGTTGTACGCCAAAACGTGACGTAATTTCGGCAAATGTGTTGCTAGTAATTGAAATAGCATTGCAAGCGCAATCCTGCCGAAGTTCGGTCGCGTATCTTCGGCAAGTGTGCTTAGGCACTTACTTTCAAACGTTATACTTAAACTGAAAGACCTGAATTACGAGATAGATTTTATTTAAAGCATATTATATAATAACTTTTCTTGTGCACCGCCCCAAATATTATGAGCGCCGTGAACTCGTGCATGTCAATCGATTTTGTTGTTTAATAATTCTTTACATTTACCTACTGTGTCATTAGTAGATTGCTTAAACCTCCGTCAGCGGTACAGTTTTCAAATATACATTAGGATCGATCTTTTCTAGTTAACTTCATCGTCCTCGACACAGTTTCTGCAACACAGTAATAGATTTTTCCTTAAAAGATTTTATTCCACTAAACTAGATTTCTTCGAAGCAGCGGGTTTTCATCTCCTTTTATATTGCATTGCCGTGTCGTTTGCATTCGGGGAAAAAAAAAAAGGTTTTGTTTATTACTTTTACATTTACTCGTAACGAGTATGAACATGATAGATAAAAACCCACGCTGAAAATAAGTCGTGCTGCCAAATGAAGTAAAATTGTTTATTTTGTAAATAGGATATCGGAATCACTTTTACATTACAGGTCATATAAAAATGATAATAAGCTAGATGGAGTCGACGTTTCCTATCTCACTACTACACCTTTGAAGAAATGGCGAAACAAATTCAGGGGTCAAAGTCTCTTTTAAAGTCCAGACATAATCGTGGTTAGATCATGCGAGGATCCTGTAGATTAGTCTCTGAAATGGTCTTTGGAGTAAAGAACCACACTGATTTGAGTGGACAGTTCCAGTCATTGCAGTGTGGGTGAGGACAAAGTACAAATACTGTCAAGTTTAACTGTCATGTACTGTCAAGTCGTTTCTCGTTCAAACATCTAAACAAGAAACGACTAGGTACGTCACTATTCTAATCTACCTAGAAAATAATTATGCACTTCCTGCGCATTATAGTACCAGACGACTGTGCCAAGGATTTTCTTGTTTTAAGACTATTCGTGAAACAAATAATTCAATAGTATCAATCGATCTTAACTATTTAATTTTACTATTGTTTTAAAGTTGACCTTTCTATGTAAGGCTGCATTGTTTTGTCATTGTTTTAGAAAAAAGAAACAATCTGGCCTTGTCATTGCGAGTAACTGAGCCGGAAAAAAGTGATTTTAATTAAATATAATTACTGGACAATAATGATCACATTGTAATGTCTATTAATAAAATATAGTAAGTTATAAGCGCATTGTAGACATGCCTGTTTATAATGACTAATGAGTAATGACTGATAGGGCTGTTTTTTGACGGTCCGAATAAAATTTTAGATAATATAACATGTGACTACAATACGAACCAGGAATGAAAATTTAGGAATAATAAAAATAGAGAAACAACAGTACCATTGATATCAGTCAGTTACTATACAGCTTTCCTGTAAGAGAACAGGACATTATTAAAGTAGGTCACGCTACGCTAAGTAAATAAATATATTTTTTCTCCGTATGTAATGATTATGAATGATTTAACACGAAATTTAGCAAAAATATTTTTTTATTTAAGTACCTATGATTTAGTTATAATTATTTTTAGAAATATAATAAGAACTTAGTATGATTATTGTGCGAATTTAGTGAGTTCAGCACAGAGTTATACTAAGTGAGTACAACTGGTAGGTACCAACGTATTTATTTCACAATTAGTGATGTGCAGTTACCATTTTATCATTACCAGTATTTTACCATACGGGAATATTCCCAGTAAGTTTCTATTATTACCGGTAATATTCCCTAACGCTGGTAATATTGTTTAATATTGTCTTGTTGATTTATTTAAGCAATAATTGTTTAAACCGCCCAAGTGCAGATGTTGCTAGCTCGCTTTTAGCACTGCTTAAAAAAAACAAAAAATCTTGTATAACTTTTAATTCTGAAAGCTCTGAAAAAAATACAGATTTTCCTTAAAAAATGTATGTCTTTTAAATTGTTAGGTTTGTCTTTTAGTTTAGTTTTTTTTTTTAATTAAGTTTAGCTGTGACTGTGATTTGATTATTTAAAAAGGTACTGTTGTAAATCATAACAGAAATCTATGATAAACCTGTTATAGAAACTTGTCAAGAAATTTACTAAGTAACTTGATAGGAACAATGAGAAAATACCCAGAATGTTACTGTATGGGAAGTTACTCAGTAACTTTCTCGAAACTTGGTAAGTTACTAGAAATGCTTATTGGGAAAATAGGAAATAAAATAAAAATGTTGGTTGCGTTTAAAATAGAAGTGGTATAAGTCAGATCGGAAAACGCACAATCGCAAAAAAAAAAAAAAGTTTTCCCTATCTTACCCTAAATTACTATTTTTATAGAATTTTACTGGTAACGTTACTGGGAAAATACTCGACTGGAGTAAGTTACTGGTAACGGCACATCACTATTCACAATACATACACATATAAACAAAGTTGTGCCTTAAAGCGCAGTTGTAACAGAGGTATTTTATAAAAGCATCGGTATGAGCAACGTCTGGGGTCGACATGAATATGGGCCAAGTTTATACGAAACTAGGTCAGGGGGATTTAAACAACTGGGAGTTAACGATCGTTCCTGAACGGATATTTCTGTACTCACGTTTCGAAATTGTTGAATGTCTCATACTGATGTATATTGATGTGTTCATCCTAATCACGTATAAGACTATACGTTTTTTTTCTTTTCATAGTTCGGCTTAAGGATTAGCTAACTCCCAACTCCTAGTAATTAAGTCACTGCACTTTTTTCGTGCTGACTGTGTTAAATTGATAGGTGTATAAATGATTAAATAACGCTCCTGATGATGGATGGGTCATGATCATTTTTAGAAGTAGGTCAGGGGGAATCGCGTTCATGCCTCCCCTCACCCGGGGCATGGGGTGGGTGGCGTCGGCCGTGGGTAGCCCTGCCCTTGCTCGTTCATCTATCCAGCCAAGGATTTTAAATAGAATAACTAAATCTCATTGACTAGACTGCATACTAAAGAACTACATAAATTTTGCATATGTTTTTTGTTTTTTTGTTGTGCTTTTTCTTGCCTTACGTGGTGTTCATTTACGAAAAACTTTTGCCAATAGCATAATTTTTCTTCATTTTGAAAAAGCCTACGCCTTTTTTTGTCTTATGAATCTCTCAAGCATTTCAATACGATCCATTGTTTCGTGGATTAATGATTACATAAAGCACAGACTTTCGGATTTCCATATGGTTAAAGATTACATTATAGGTAACCTCACTACTGTGGTATACCTAACAAGTGGAACATTCTTACAAATTTCCGTACTAAGGTAGACCTACGAACGAAAGTGGAATCACTGTATCTTGCCTTTACGTACAATAGGACTAAATTTTCAGCATTTTAAAAAGAATATCTGAATTTATTTCGAAGCATTAGTTATTTTTAAATAACATAGATACTAGACAGTATATATTGCAAACGCATGGCCACTGTATTATGCAGACGTGTTACCCTTGACGTAACCGTGAATGCGTCGCCTGCACTAGCACACTAGCACTCGCACTTCATACGCATAATCGTGTTTCCACCACTTAATAGTGCATTCATGTACAATGTTTATATCATTTAAACATCCATATATTGCTGCAAGTAGGTCAAGTTTATAAAAACCAGGACAGAGGATAACAGAAATGCAGTGGACAGAATAATGTAGGTCACACAACGCTATACGTATAGACATAAACACGTGGATATGTTTAATGTCATTCGTGTTACGTGCACAGTTATTTCTTAGGTAAATAAGCGCTAATATTTAAAGTAGGTCTGGGGTGACTGTTCTAAAAGACAACGCGTACATTATGTTATGTTATGTACATACATCAATAAAATTACACTTATGTATCCTCACGTGTGAACTAGAGTTAGAATTTAATTTGCTACCACGCTTGTTAAACATAGATTTGCGATATAATTATGGCTGGGCGCCGCGTTACAAACTGCAACATGCCATAATATCTGCACTTGTCCTTTCTAGTGCAGTATTAAATTGGTTACGCTAATTAGTTAGGAATATACTACCCAGGTTAGTATTATATAATAACACATCTAAAACTTGTGGAGCGTGGTGGCTTGCTCGAATGATGATGGGCCTCCAGCATAGAATGCCATAAAGAATGGCCGCGCTATTTGTTATAATTTAGGTTCTTCGCTTGACATACTGATTGTATGGTGTCATTACAAGTAGTAAGTAACTACTTACTGACCGTTCACCTGAAACATTATAATCCCTTTGTTGCCTCTTCAGAACTCCCTCGCGTCGCGGGACTACAAGGAAATGTCATTGCCTATACTTAGTTGCGCCTGCGCTTCCCTAACCACATAGCATAACGTCGTATGTATTATTGTAATTTTATTAGTTACCGCACCGTACACCGTATTTACACCACAATCTCTCCTACAAAATTGCAATTAAGTAACCCCTTTGCGTTTCGTTTGTGAATAATAAATTACATATTGTATTTCCTCCGTTTTGTCAAACACATTGCTTTAGATTGCAAATATGGTACTTTAGCAAAAAGTATTTTTTACTTTCTGGTCTAAAATTATAAAATGGCAAACAATATGTGAACAAGGATCCTTCCACTATGTGACTAATTTTCCTTAATTGATCCCTTCGTGCAACCTGTTCTAAGGTACCTACTTTCTTGGGCTACATGCAGACTATAGCCGGTTAAATTTTCCCGTACCTACAAGATTTTACGAATAGAACAGTGTCTGAAGTTTTTATAAAGCTATTCACAGCTTCATACAGTCATAGTTCCCGCATCCGAATATGGGATTTTCCCACATGTACGCAGTATACGGGGAAACGATCACCGTCCGGTCGAGCCTTTTAGCTTTTTTATTTATTACAAAACGAATTTCGCCACGGGTACGGGAATCTTTTCGTAACTCGTGTGATCTCTATAAATTCCTTTCTGAGTTTCTGACGCACATGATGGTTGCTTTAGTTTAGTATGGCACAATCATGTTTCTAAACATGACAGTTCAAACATAACTCTACAATAATCTAACCATGAACATATTAAGCCAAGCGTGTGTGAACATGTACATCGCCGACAATTTTGTAACACATTATGTGTAATGCCACACAGTTAAAAATGAGGGAAAGAGACAGATATAAATGTTTTGAAAAGATTCGCCCAGTGGCTCGATCCGAACGAGCGAATAAGTAGGCGAAGGTCAAACGCCATTGTAGTCGACGTGAATATGGTGACGTTACACCTTGAGACAAGAGATAAGCTGTAGTTGTTGCGTGGAGCTGTTTTGCTGAACAGCACAAAGCTACACTCCAAACAAAATATAACTTTAACACCTCTAAAGAATCTGAAAGTTCATAAAAGGTCCGTCAAGGTGACAAAGTTACTTTACGAGTCGTGCCGTGTGGGATTTTACTATTACAGGCTTCTTTAGAAAAAAACATTTTTTAAATTTTTTAATTGCGGTTTCACAACAAACTTTGAATAAGAAAATATCTAGATCTAGCTTTGAAATAATACCTAACTACACGATTTTAATTTTTTAATTAGTTTAGGTTAGGTTAGATTGACTCCCCCACGCACAGTATGAAAAATGACCTTAAAAGCGGTCATACTCTTTTTATTTGTTTAATGGACACTACAACTATTTCAATTGTAAGAGTAGAACTCACGAAGTCTGGATGTATTTGGAACCAGAATTACGGCCATTTACATTATTTTCCATGGAAACCAAAAATAAACCATAGAAACGCCAGTGATGTAAAAGTACTAGGTAAATACAGTTGTTTTATATGTAATATTATGAAAAGATTACTTATCTACATTATCCACCAATCCCTATAATTTTATCTATACTAATATTATAAAGGGGAAAGATTTGATTGTTTGTTTGTTTGTGTTGTAGATACTAATCTCTGTTGTGGAAAACTTTTTATATACTTGGTTTATAAAAAAATTCTGTCGTTGCTTAGTTACTTGAATATAACACTCTGAACATGTTAAAACTGTTTTTCCTCTCTAATTAATTTAGCAATCCTAGCAATGCAAATATAGCAGTTTGCATTGAATAGGCTCCGAAACTGCTGAACCGATTTGGCTGGAAATTGGTGGGGAGGTAGCTTAGAACCAGGAGACGGACATAGGATACTTTTTATCCCGTTCCCGGTAGGGCAGGTAGGTAGGGTAGGTCGGTAAGGTAGGTAGGGTAGGTAGGTAGGTAGGGTAGGTAGGGTAGGTAGGGTAGGTAGGGTAGGTAGGGTAGGTAGGTAGGGTAGGGTAGGTAGGTGCGCCGTAGATAAGTACTTAGTGCTACCCGTGTGAAGCCGGGGCGGGCAGCTAGTCCCTAATAATAACAAAACTATGCCGCTTTTTGTGTTATTTGTTTAATAAATGCAAATAAATAAATAAAATATATTTTTTCTCTTAATTCTTTACGAAAGTGGATTTTATTATTTAACCAGACGTTCCTTAGTATCTTTCCTATAAACCATAAAAATATCTAATCTTACTCATGCAGCATCAGATTTCAGAGATATTTAAGTTTTTAATAACTGTGTCAGGGCTGTCACTAAATCGTATTTTTTTTCTGTTTAATTTTTGTGTTAATTTATGATAACACGCATGCTAAAAAAGTGGTCTGTAGATATTTCTTAACAGAAGAAGAATTCTACGCATCTTTTTTGTGTAGGCCTATTTTTAATTATTATTTTTAAATCAGTCTCTTATCGTCAGTCCTTCCGTTTGTCCATGAAGTAGGTAATCTTTTCTTTTATTATATTTTAAGCCCTTTCATTTAATACCCAATATTATGTTAAGTTAATGAATAAAATAAATATATTTTAGTAAAAAAGAGAAAAAAATAAAAAATACACAACGATATATCTATCGCATATAAAAATAATAAAAATATTTGGTATTGAGCAGTTGAGCACCCTAAAACCATAGAAATAAATATGAAACTTTAGAAGCATTTTACTGCAAAATCTTGTCAAGATAAAGACTCGAGATTTTTTAATAATACATATAGTTCTGTAGAATATGGCGTATTAATATAAAATCCATATTCGCTAAGATTAAGTATATAAGAAAAAATACAAAAACATAGATTTACGTCTTCTATTAAAAGCATTTTTTATATTGTTATGTCTAATATGTGCCAAAAAATCATTGCTATGTGGCTACAGTAATGGAAAAATAAAAATATGTTTTTTAAATACATAGCTTTGGATTTGTTCGGAATTCTATGGAAAACTAAAAATCGCCGTAATTTCGTTTCTGAGTAAATCTGCACTTCGGGAGTTCTACTCTGACAATAGAAATAGTTTTTAGTATCCATTAAACAAAAATCTTTTTTACAAAAAATTAAACTGACGAAAAAAGAACTGAAAAACGAAAAATAAATAAAAATAAATTAATAATTAAAAATAAAATAATTTTTCGCTTTTCAGTTCTTTTTTCGTCGGTTTAATTTTTTTGTAAAAAAGTTTTTTATTTTTCGCTTTTAAGTTACCATCCACTCCAGGGTACTCCAGGTTAAAGACCTGGAGTTGATGATGAGTGGTTGTGTCATCAGAACTATGTATGTGTGCGAAATTTCAACAGAATCGGTTCAGTTGAAAATTCAGTTGGTGAAAAATCAATCAACCCCATTTTTCTACCTTTAGGGGTTGATTATAGTTTCCAATTTTAAATGGGACCAACTTCGAGGTATTCCCTTCCCAATAAAAAAAGAATTTTTCAAATCGGACGACTCACTACTAAGTTACACGAGGTATAACAAAAATAAAAAAAATATATATACCGTTCGACTTGAGAACCTTCTCCTTTTTTTTTCGTCGGTTAATAAAAGGAGGATGACCGCTTTTAAGGTCATTTTTCATACTGTGCCACGATCCCGCCGTCGGAGTCGACCTACCTTACCTCTGCATTTCAGGATACTGTTCTAGGTATACGAATAGACCTCATATACCATAAGTATTTACGGATTGAGAGTACTTAAATGATTTTACCAATTCTTATTTATTTGTTGTTAAGTACCTAATTAATTTGAATTAACTTAAGGCTCTTACATACTGGGGCGATTGGTCGCGCGACGCGACGCCGCCGCATTGTTCGCCGTGAGAAATTATTTTGTTAAAATTCGCGTCGCGCGACGAATCGCCCCAGTACGTAAGAGCCTTTATTCTATTGTCGAGAAATATTCTACAATTTTCGTAACAATTTTCCAGGCTGGACTTGCTTCTGCTCCAGACCTATTATGTGTAATTATATCTTACTACTCACAGCATACAATCGCGAGCATTTGCGGGGAGAGTTCCCGGATTGTATGTCCCGAATAATTTATAGGACGTATCATATAGTTATGTACCAACGTTTGTACGAGAAATCCAAGACGGCCGGCCGGCGGCCATGTAAAGTTAGGAGTAAATCTTCATGGTTAATAAAGCTAAGATTCTTCATGGGATAAGCTTTTTGGTTTATGCTAATACGCTATTTAAGATCTAGTTTATCTTTTCGCGGTTTTTTGGGGGCGCTAGTGTCGATTCTTAAACCTTCTTAGTGAGGTCCTGAGGACCATTTTGCCTTGAGTCCTGCATGCTGTAAATAGCCTGAAAGATGATCGTAATTCGATTAAATTTATGTTAGAAGGCTATCTACTATAGACTGCCCTGATTTTTCTGTGGGCCTCCACTAGTCAGTGCAGTCTTGATCGAAAGGTTTGAATATTCTTGGGACATTGCTCTACTTTCTGTTTCAGTAATAATTGATAACATTTGGTAACCGTGTACGTTACCCCAGCAGGAAAGTGTCTCCTAGAGTTATATGAGTGGAACATTTAATTGGTGCCTTAGCTGCTGTAAATGTGCCCCCACATAAAAAATGTGTGCCCCCTTTCGTTTTGGAAAAAAACGGAAAAAACGATTCCTGCTGGGGTAACGTTTTTCTAGCAGGAAAATTCTAAACGAATGATTGGAGAGAGAAAAATTGTGCATGGCCAGATAGCTTCTACGTGTGCCAAAATGTGCCCCCAAAAATAAAATCTGTGCCCCTTCAGGTTTTCGAGATATTGCATTTCCTGCTGGAGTAACGTTTTGCAAAATCGTATATCTCTAAAACCATTGCATGTGCCCCTGTAGAATAAACATACACGAGTAGCTCTTAATGTGTGCCCCTCAGTGCCCCAATTAGATTTAAGAAAATATTTATAGTTTTCAAGTTATCACGGTTTTATGAAAACCCGAAAAAACATCGCAGCGTCTAAATGAGAGAAGGTATAAGTTCGCTGAAAACTGTTTTCGGACCTTCTTGACGCTAATAATAACCATAAAAAGTTTCAAAACTGTTAATGCATGCGTTTTTGAATAATCTTGCTAAAAGTCAAAACGATGGTGTCATAACTTTGACGGCAAAATACAAGGAACCGGCTCAATCCCAGATGTGTAGGTGTAAACCAAATTCTTGTGCCTTTAGTCAAAATTATATGGTGAAAATATTCAGCTTGGGATGTTTCGCATTAAGTAAATATTAACAAAAAACCAAAATATGTAAACAACGGCTGGTTATCCGACCAAATTCGAATGACTACTAAAAAGCGACGGATTCATACATATCGATGACCTTCTTTATTGGACGTATTATACCTGAGCTGTTGTCCGTACAGTCACGTTCAAAAGTTTTGGGGGCTAATTAAAAATATATATTAAATGCGCCTTGTGACCATATTAAATGAAACAGCTTGTTGATGTGGAAATTATTATTTTTATTCCCTTAACTTTAATTCTTAAAGTAATTATTGCATCAAATCACAGATCAAATTTTCTACCTATAAATATTAGGAATTATTTGCACGTTGTGTAGTCATTATTATTTAAATCACTGATCAGTTTTTCATCTTAGTCTAAAAATATAATAAAGACAAATACGGGCTTTTTATTTTTATACAAAAAAGAGCTACCTCTTTTTCGTAGTAGGTATTCATCACACATTTCATGAACTATATTTTTTTTAAACATCGGGGCCAATCAAATTTTGTATCAAAGACCTGGCAAATATCTGGATGTATTTCTTTCGTTCCCACACATAAATTACTGAATCTATTTTAATTAAATTTAGAATGGAGAAGATAGCTTACCTTGGAATAGCACTTAGGCTACTATTTATAATGTACTTAATCATGTGTAAAGTCACAGAAACAGCTAGTGGAATATAATCCAATAACCACTTTATTTTATTACTTATTACTTTTCTACTTCAGTGTACTCAGGCACAACACGTGTGAACCGGTTAGTGAGTAAAGTAAAGAAGGTCATCGATATGTATGAATCCGTCGCTTTTTAGTAGTCATTCGAATTTGGTCGGATAACCAGCCGTTGTTTACATATTTTGGTTTTTTGTTAATATTTACTTAATGCGAAACATCCCAAGCTGAATATTTTCACCATATAATTTTGACTAAAGGCACAAGATTTTGGTTTACACCTACACATCTGGGATTGAGCCGGTTCCTTGTATTTTGCCGTCAAAGTTATGACACCATCGTTTTGACTTTTAGCAAGATTATTCAAAAACGCATGCATTAACAGTTTTGAAACTTTTTATGGTTATTATTAGCGTCAAGAAGGACCGAAAACAGTTTTCAGCGAACTTATACCTTCTCTCATTTAGACGCTGCGATGTTTTTTCGGGTTTTCATAAAACCGTGATAACTTGAAAACTATAAATATTTTCTTAAATCTAATTGGGGCACTGAGGGGCACACATTAAGAGCTACTCGTGTATGTTTATTCTACAGGGGCACATGCAATGGTTTTAGAGATATACGATTCTGCAAAACGTTACTCCAGCAGGAAATGCAATATCTCGAAAACCTGAAGGGGCACAGATTTTATTTTTGGGGGCACATTTTGGCACACATATAAGCTATCTGGCCATGCACAATTTTTCTCTCTCCGATCATTCGTTTAGAATTTTCCTGCTAGAAAAACGTTACCCCAGCAGGAATCGTTTTTTCCGTTTTTTTCCAAAACGAAAGGGGGCACACATTTTTTATGTGGGGGCACATTTACAGCAGCTAAGGCACCAATTAAATGTTCCATTCATATAACTCTAGGAGACACTTTCCTGCTGGGGTAACGTACACTTGGTAACCATGGTACCCCTATAATTGTCAATTATGTGAATCTCCCGAAACGATCTATGAATAATTGAGATATGATTGAGAAGTGCATTACCTGTGTTTGTGGATTGGGCGACGGAATCTATTTTAGGATTGTTTGTTTCAATTCAACTGTGGCGGTATCTACATCGCCACATGCGAACTACGCATCAAAGACATGACGTCACACAAAAATCCTGACGTCACATAAATCCTGCATCGCGCAATTAAAGTTTACCGTGCAATGGAAATATATACAAGAACACGACATCAATCGTTGGGCAGTTGCCCGCCAGACACAACACCCGTCTGGTTGGAGGATCCTCCCTTTTCTATGGTGGACGAGTGAACTTTACACCCTGTTCCTCATACCCCTAAAAACCATTGAATGGTAGATAAAGTATTCGCACTCACGATTTAGAGATAGCAGCACACCTTGCAGGCGTAGCATGGCACTTTCTATTTCTACGAAGAATAGACATAGCTTTTTCTATACAAAGTGACATATCGTTTCTTCCTTTTTGACGTCGCACCGTAGAGATCCTTCTACAATCTGTCATTTTGTCTTTCATTTATATCGATCTTTGTCTAGGTCTTTTAGTATGTAGACTATTTCGGAAGAAAGTTTTCTATCCTTACTGTCAAAATCACACTGACAACTGAAATTTGTCTAAGGAAGTGAAGACAATTTGAAACAAAACAAAGAATTCTGAGTCGAATTATGTAAAAGAGTGAATTTCGTTAAAAGTGCAGTTGACTCTTTTTACTTAGCTGACGTCGTACTGTCTACACGGAACGTCATTTTTGTCTACTCTTCCGTCGACAAAACGGTGCTCATGCTACGCCTGCTGTTGACATAACGTTAGTAAAAAAAAAAACACTTGAAAATATAAATTTCAGATGAAATGAAATGAAAGGAGAATGGCGTTTCTGCCCTGGAGTCCAAGAGCGATAAGATATATACGAGTACCAATGGAAATATGTCATCAAGGAGAATATTTCTTATTATAAGGACTTCTCTTGATTGTTAGTACGTAAGGAGATATAGAGCTATAAATGTGAGTAATTAAATATTATTGAAATTCTAGTACTTATTTCGTAAATTAATTCACTTTTATTAAGTCAGTGCCTTACAAACATCATCTTTCATGCCTATATTCGAATATTTTTATAAATTGGCCTCCGTTTTAGGAACTGTCGGCCGGACAGAACGTTAAGCCTGTCGCATCCCTCAGTTAAGATATATGCGTATTAGAGATGAGCCGAATATGGTTTGAACCGAATCCGAACTTCGGTTGAATTTCCCGAACATGAGTTATTTGGCTCGAATATATTTATCGTCTCCTGGAAGCTCTGCATATTCTGAGCGACTTTCTTCGGAGGCAGGAAAGGCATATTTGATTGTTGAAAAAATACCCTTTAATTGTAATAAAAAATACTTGATGAATGTTTAGTTTGTGAACCAAAAACGTGATTTTTTTATTCAAATTACAAATTATAAACCAGATGTTTGTTAGAAGAATACTTATTTCATTTTTGTAATAGTATGCCTAATTTTTATGTGTAATTAATTAGGCAGAGATTTTCAAGACTAACAAGAAGAACTGATTTTATTTAAGGTTTACGTATACAATGTTCCTAACTAAAATAAATGACCATGAGTGAGTAAAAGTCATAATTTTATTTGTTGTTATTTTATTTTACAGTAATGCTATTCTAATTCTATTAAATTTGAGTCAAAATAGTGCAAGTAGGTAGGTAGGTAGGTAGGTAGGTTCTTGTGCCAAATGTTTGGCATCTGAACCGAATTTCGGCCGAATGCCGAAGTTCGGTTCAAGCTGCCGAAATTCGGTTGACCTGAATGTGAAACAAATTTCGGCCCATCCTTTGCGTATGGAAAGAACTCTTCAAGGGGAACATTTCGTGATATGACTTTTCTCTCGATTGTTAGTCAGTGAGGAGCTACAGAGATCTAAATGTGAGTAATTAAATTAAGCATTATTGAAATTCATCACTTATTTAGGTCATTAACTCCGAATTGACTAATAATTTGGCAAAAGTCTTGTTAGTAGCAATGGTAACTAAAAAAAAAACTGATCGAGACTTCTTATATTTTTATATTTTGTAACCGACAAAAGGAAGTCGGTGCGTTTTTATTAGACTTGTCTCCATCACTCCGAACTTTTCATTAACGCGAAATCCTGGTCGTTGATCGTTGAAACAAGAGTTATATTTTTTTACCCGACTGCTCCAAAAGGAGGCTAATGTTTTTGAAGAGTATGTATGTACACTTGTACACGCATAATGATCCACCTTAGGGACTAAGTGCGGAAACCAAACCCCTAACATAGAATGTATGTATGTACCTATGTCTATTACTTTGGCACGCTCTGCAGCTTGAAGATCTTGATGGATTTTAACATAATACCTATGAGGTGTCGTTAGATTCATCTGAATAACATAGGCTTTATAATATTGCATATCTGCAAATACAAAAAAATGGGATGGGAAAGTTTTTTTTAACTGACTTCAAACAAAGGAGGAGGTTATCAATTAGTCTGTATTTTTTTTTTTGATTACCTCGGAACTTTCGACTGGGTGAACCGATTTTGATGATTCCTTTTTTATTTGAAAGCTGGTTTGAAAGCTTCCCGTTTGGTCCCATAAAATTTATATTAACTTTGCTTGGGTAGTTTTTGAGTTAGCTTCAATAATTACGTATTTTTCTCACTTAGTCTATATAGACGACATCTTATTTGATATAATCACTGTTATTTATATAGCAGGTAGTGATGTAACAATTTGTATGGGGTAGGTACCACAACTAAAAAGAGAAAAATAAAAACTTTTTACAAAAAAAACAACCGTCTTCCAAAAAAAGTGAAAAATAACTTGACAGGCTACTTTTTATCGACAGCGTGGTATGTCGATAAAAAGTAGCCGGGGAAGCCGCAGGCGAAAGCTAGTATCAAATAAAAGCTAGTAAGTAATGAGTCAATTTCAAATATATTATTATATACCTATTTATAAAACTAAAAAGCAAATTATAAAAATACCACATAACTGAAAAGTAAAAACAAGGATTGATCTTTGTTTTTGTAAGGTATTGCAGGCGGGGGGAGTGGGACAAACCCATAACCTGAAATATGGTGTCGTACCTTTGTTTTTTTACCTCGCCTGCAATACCTTACAAAAAGCCATACATTTTGACCGAGATGTAAGGTTTGTAGAGATAGGCCTTGTAGAGTTAGGGGCTTAACTTAACTCTACATTAAATCTGATAACTTTTTTAACAGTGAGAGCGGTATGTAAGTCTTGGCCACCTACATTACATGAAATATTTTTGGAGGGTTTTTTTTTTTGAAGGGTGCTCTATTTATTTTTATTTTAGTGGTGATATTGTACTCATATT
Source organism: Lithophane leautieri (assembly GCA_949152455.1). Taxonomy (NCBI): domain Eukaryota; kingdom Metazoa; phylum Arthropoda; class Insecta; order Lepidoptera; family Noctuidae; genus Lithophane; species Lithophane leautieri. The sequence continues at coordinate 12,629,610 of OX424458.1, read as the reverse complement.
ACACATAAATGTTAAAATCATAACCCTTATTTCTAGCGATGTCGGGTAAAAAAGGTATTTGTTGTACGCCAGCAGTTACTTTCTTAGTAGCCTACCAACGAAAGTTTCTTCTTCTCTGTTTATGTTCATAGGTAGGTATGGGTATCTAGCTTTCAAAACAAATGGAAGCAGGTATACCTATTATTCGTAAGGTGTACAGACTCGCACCTTCCGGATTCAAGGAAGTTGGAGGTTGAAAGTAACAGATTTCTTAGTTTTTTCTCTTAGCCGGCATAACAAATTTCATCATCTAGGACTTTGGGAAGTGCCTTAGAGGTTTTGATGAGTGAGTGATTGAGTCAGTCAGTGTCGAAATCCAAGTATTTTAGGTATTAATAAAATCCAAAGTATAAAAAGAAACTTAGTGTCTTTTATAAGTCTGCTAACTACACCTTATTCGGAGAATTTGAGCTCTCTAAAGTGTTCCCTCTATTTGGCAGAATCTTGATACTCCGAAATTTACTGGCAGAACAGGCATAATTTTATATAAACGAATATTTTGAAGGCAGAAAAATTGTTTAATGTAATTATTGTTTGGCCGAATGTTTATATGTCCGAATTTCCAATGGCATACTTTTAAGATGGCAGAATTGCCATTTGCCAACCTGCATCGCTGGGATGATCGACAATTTTTTTTTCTGACTCGCTGGCACCCGAGCTTATGCCGAAGGCCGGCCGAAGCCAGGGCAATTTTTTTGACAGAATATATGCGAACAGTTTTTTTTGTATTGCGAGCATTGCGAGTGCATATGTCAAAGCGAGTCTATTTTTCGAGCAAATGTTTATTCATAGAGCATGACGTCAGCCGCAAATACAACCTCCTTGCAAAATAATACTCTATTATTATGGATATGAAATGTATGCCAATAGAAGATTCTGACTGAGAAATTTCTGCGATATGATGGTTCTGCTTTTAATTATTATGGATATGAAACGGCCAAAAGACGATTCTGACTGTGAACTTTCTGCGATATGATGGTTCTGACTTACAAAATTATGAGTTTTGAATGTATGCTATATATGAGTGTCTGCCAAACGATTTTCTGCGAAATAAAGTTTATGCTATCCGTTGTTATGCAAAATAATATTATGACATATAAAGTTCTGCCATAAAAGGTAAACCCCTCTCTAACATTATACATAAAGGACGAAGCCATGAGGGTTCGAAAATACGACGAAACGGTTCGAGAAAAGGTAGTAGTGCTTTTTGTTTTCGGCTCATCTTGAGGGCACTATCGTGCCCCCAGATTTTCTTATAGCTATGAGGAGATGCAGTCTTACAATTACAGACAATTTTACCTTGAATGAAGACGTTCAGATTGTGCGAAGGTTATGTTGTGTTGGTACACAGATCACACGCTTTAGACATCTGAGTTTGTAAAAGAAAGGAAAGGAGACTGTATCCAAGTCTCTAGTGCGAACACTTGAACTTACTGAATACTTTATTCGGTCGCGAATAGTAGATTAACAATTGATTGTAAGTCAAGCGCAGATTACAATGCAAATCACAGATTTAAGGTCATTCTTTATCATCAAAGCTTTAGAAACGGTTTTTTTTTTAAAAATAAATATGGACAGATCAACATTAATTAATAAACTTGCCTTCAGCAAAGAACATCCTAGGAATGTTCTAGAAATTTGACGAACATCAATATCAATAGATACATACCTGCGTTCTTTCTAAAGTCATACAGAATTCATCGATGGAATTACTTCAGGTTACAGGTCACGAGAAGTTCTCATGTAAAAGATTAAATATTTGACATTTTGGGTAGGTACCTCAATTTTTGGCGGCCATCTACGTAAACAACTAACATAGTATATATGCACTATATGTCCGACAGTCTGACCACACGTTGTGCCTTTTACCATCGAACCGCTATTTTTGTAAACAAATACGATAATTGAAGTGAGAGATACTGTTCAACCTTCCTCTTATTTCTAAATGTTCGAGAACGAAGTCAGCAAAGCAAGCAATGGACATGATACTGTAGACAGGTCCGCGGAGTAAATCATGACACTGACATCGTATGTAGTTGCTCTCCTCGACCTAGTCTGTTGGTGAGCCATCTAAGGAGAATTATCGAGAGCAGGGCCATCGAGCGCTTAAGGGGGCATTGTTGACTGCAAATCAAATATCAATCAATACTCATCTTTGAGGTTTTGGCTTCAGAATATTAGGTTCAATATGTGGAGCTGCGGAAAATCTAAAGAACCTTTTAAGTAATCATTACTGGCATCAGGCATGTCCTTAAAGGGAATGCACTCAGGTAGCCCGCGAAATCCAAATTTTCTACCGGTTTTGCAATTTGCAGGTCAGTGTCAGGTTGTATGTTGATTAAAATATGATTTGCGACCGTAACAAATATGGCTTTACAGAATTACAATCATTAGAATCAGCAATATAACTCCTTAAGTTAGAATATCTTCCAAATGTCATGATTTCATGAAATACTTAGTCATTCAATACATTTATATGAAGTTAGAGAGTTGAAAATACTTTAAACTTAAATAGCCTTTAGCTTCAAAAAGGTTCAAGAGAAAAATCCGAAAGTTCCACGCGGTCTCTAATTTCGTCACGGAAAGCTAAAAATTGGCGACTATCGAAGGTGAATTCGCCTGCAGCATACCGTTACATACTTCATGTTATATTATAGCGTGTCGATCGAATGCGTTAAGTTAGATGCCGCTGATGTCATCATTTATATCACTACAGCACGCTATGACATCAAGTTGCTGAGTAATGCACTGAAGTGTTGGCGAGCAAAGGTACATAAAATTAAATAAAGTTTCAAAACTTTGAAGACCATTTTACAAAAAATATTTTAAATACTCGAAAACTACGAGCATCGCTCGTTGCGGCACTGAATCGAATTAATTACCTCGCAACCGGGCGTAGTATTAAAAAACGGTTTGCGCAAGAGTCGATCCGCACCTTGACACAGATAGCACTCAAACTGTCGTTTTGAATACACAAAAACCGGACGCTGCCTAACTATTTTTCGTTCGTATTCGTACAATATTACACTCATGCACTTGTCATAAGCCTAGGGAGAAAGTAATTTCATAACTAAATAACGACGCAGACTGAATTGCTCAACACAGAATTTACAAATCAAGACTTATTAGGATATAATTTAATTTATCTTTATAATAAAAATTAAATGCTGTTCGATCGACTGGACCGATTTGACAAATTTTGTTTTAAAATGTTCGTAATAGTCCGAATCAGGTTCTAACGGAACGAAAAATTTGAAAAGTTGCCGGGAAAATTAGGGAAAACTAAAAGTGCATTGTCAATGGGAATTTTGTATGAATTATTGAAATTTAGACAGGACAGCGTCTGTTGGGTCACCCAGTTATTAAATAATTTATGCTCATTCATTTTATCACTGTACCAGTAGGCAGGATTTTATCACTGTACCAGTGAAAAAATCCTTCATTTTATCACTGTACCAGTGAAAAAATCCTTCATTTTTTCACTGCACAGGGCTATGTAAAAACGGCAGCCCTATGCAATGTTAAAAAAAAATGGCTAGATTGAGGTTAAGACATGCTAAGTTATTGGCAACTCCGCGAGACAAAGAAGCTCATACAAATAAGACGCTACACGTGTTAGGAGTTGCGTAAAAAGCACTCTGTTTAAACGTGCTTATCTTACTTACTGGCAAACGTACTTATTGGCAGGAGTGGACAGGGAATGAGGACGATTTGGACGGCGTATGGCCTCCAGGTGCACATCAAGATATTACAGTTGATTTTTTATTAATGGTGATATCAAAACATCATTTCCATATTTTGAAGGAACTCATAACTATATAAATAAACTACTAGCTTCCGCCCGCGGCTTCGCCCGCGTTGTATGTCGATAAAAAGTAGCCTGTGTCCTTTCTCAGGCTCTAGACTATCTGTGTACCAAATTTTATTTAAATCGGTCGAGTAGTTTTGCCGTGAAAGCGCGACAGACAGACAGAGTTACTTTCGCATTTATAATATTAGTAAGGATTTAACTGTTTGTAAGACATGTAGACATCAATTTATGGACTGTAGGTAATGATTAGTGCAATTAGAGCCTATACAGGACGATCAGTGTTGAAAAATCTGAAAATATAAGAAGTGTGCTCACATAAGAAGTTTGTCCTATTTCAGGCATATTCTTTCAGAACATTACATAGAAATGAGAAAAAAAGCTTCATTAAATGGATTCTAAAAATGAAACATGGGCCCATGACTCACTTATTGATTGATCTGTATTGTAGTTAACAGCAATTCAATCAGTCGAGGCATCTTCAAGTAACCAGCTGCTGTACATGAATAAAGAAAAAAAAAAGTCGATTAATAAAAAGGGATTGGTCGTTCAGTCCTGTCCGTTTGCCGTCTCTCATCTTTTGCCAATTGACATTGATTGCGACTTTAGAGGGCATCGCGCTTATGTGACGTATGGTTGCTTGCTCATTTTTCTCCACTTTAATCATTAACTACATATTTCGAATCATTTTATTGTCTTCTTCTTCATCATTGTGGACACAGTAAAGGTGGTAACGTGCGTGGGGAAATGTTAAGGAAAATCTATTGAAAGGATGTACTGTAATGTAATGACAATAATATAACTTCCTCAGAGGACTTCGCGTTACACAAGCTTCAAAATGAATAAGTATTACACGTGCTAGCAAAATGTTACTAAGTAGATAGAGGCAAAACTTAGTCATTATGATCAATATAATGCACCATCCGGTCAATACGAATGTTAAGTGCAACAAATAATAAAATTCTTCTAGTGAAAGTGGTTGTAGGGTCTTTCAAGATACAATTGAAAATGACCGACATCCCGCACTTAATGTCGTTAGACGTAGCTGGCGTAAGAGGATGGTCCATTTCGCGCCAACTAAACGGATTACCGACACTTAGCCGCGAAGTAAATCAATATACTGAAAGAAGAATAGGTAGTGCTTTGTGTCTGCACGTTGTGATAATATTCTAAATCGTTCGTTCCCATAATATGATATTCCCAAATAACTATGCCAAAAAAATATAAATGTCCAAATACCTCAACATCTTGGCTATTATTAAAGTCACAAACCGTCTTAAACACAAAAAAAATTAAGAGGTATGGACTAAAGACTTATGTCGTTAAATTCACAGTTTTAGCCTCAGACCAACAAAAAAAGAAAGACGGAGCACTCCGAACATCAAAAGTGAAGCCACCTTTTAATCTATGTGTGTGTAAAAAGGGCTGCCATTTGTTAAAGTTTTTCCCTATAATTTGGGGAATAATATTGTATGGGTAGGATAATATTGTACGAGTAATATATTGTTGAGTATGGTATTATACCTCAATTGTTAAGAAGGACTTACATTCCGAAACAAAAAAAAATTTTTACATCGCTTTTTCTTGTAGGTACTATCCATTTACTTTTAGATTCAGTATTACTTGAAAATCTAAAAGATAAATACATAAAACAACAAAACAAGAATATAATTACTCGAAATAAGAAATCTGAATTTAAATTGGTTTAATCGAATGGGAAAATTTGAAATCACATTATGGCAACCCTCCCACCTTATGTCGCTGCTTTCATTCATTCATTCGATGAGGTTTTTTGTTCTAAGTAAACAAAAATTCGAAGTTATTTAAATTAAAAAACGATATTAATTCAAGTACGTACTCGTACAAGTGAAAAGTGATTCCGTGAGACTTTTTATGTGATTTGATATTGTTTTTATAAGTTTTCACTACACAGGAAGGCATAATTCTATTTTTTTTTATTGATGTTAAATAGACGAGGACTCGTGACGTACTAGGAGCGATGAGCATAGTTTTATTGTATGTGCTGCGTGAGCATTTTTTTTTTTTTTTTGAGTGTGGGAGATCATCCATTGACTTCTCCCGCTCTGGGCGGAGCGGAAGGGCGTGTCAGACTTTTACTGACTAAAACCCACCCGTGTTCCTTCATTTGCCTGTTGCCAAGGTCCCGGTATCCCTTTCGGACTTTCCCGCAACCCTGGCAGGCATCGGTCCTACCGGACCCCGTCAATTTTGCTGACATCTCTTTGAGGCGCGCGTGGAACACGACGCGCCATCGACCCGGGCCTGGTCCTTATCGGACGGCAAGCTGCCCGTTGCTCGCCGTCCGCAAGCCCGCGCCTATGGTGGCCGGGAATCCGCCTGGGATTCCCGACGCCCAGGGCGTCTCCAACGGCGGCGGTTAGGGGCGTGAGGGCGCAAACTTTGCCTTTCCCTCACGCGTTCCGCCTCCTCCTTCGCGAGCATTACTGCTTCGCAGCAGGAGGTGACGGTTTCCCATGCCCTCTCGCTCCGTACCATGGCCTGGACCAGGGCCGGACGCGAGAGGTCATTGCCGCCAATCGCCTCCGCGAGGACACGGCGGTGCTCCGCCCAAGCAGGGCATACCTCCACCGTATGCTCCACAGTGTCCTCCGGGCGATCCGCACGTGCTGCGTGAGCCTGTGTTTACTTGCAGGAACATAGTTTTGTGGCTTCACTTTTGATGTTCGGAGCGCTTCGTCTTAATTTTTTTGTTGGTCTGAGGTTTTAGCCTAGGGAAATGATTGTTAAGTGGGGTGGTCCTTTATAGTAAAAGGACATAACTACTCGTCAGTGATTTACTGGATTTGATTTCTTTGTTATTCGTTTTTCTTTTGGCAAAATATGAAGTAGTTCTTGTTAGTTGAGCTCTATCACTGCTACCTCTGTTGCTTTACAATTTCAGATGTCAATTAATTAATGAACTCGGTAGTTTTCATCTGGTCGTAAGTCTCTCCCAAGTTGCGACACAACGCCATGTTCGCGCCGTCCGTAATCACGTTCTTTCGGCGCATTCAGTCGATGGTAACCCAGATATCTTCAGTTTTCAAGGAAATTGTTTTTCTATCAGGCATCCTATTATCTTCTGCCTATTTACACTTATTTGTGGTTTTAAGAGATTGACATCAACGATTTTTCAGTTACAAGGTTTGAGATTTTAGTGCTAGTTGCACAGTGATTTCTTTAAGTTGTCACTGAGATTTTAAGCAAGTTGCTAACTGGTTACCAATGAATTTGTTAACCCCCGTCGTACATTATTCAAAGCTTAGAATAAAACAAATAGTACTCTCATATCTCTTTTATCCGTGTGATCTGAAAACGACACATTATCATCATGAAAAACCTATGTTTCCAAGTTGATGTTTTATTGAAGAGGTATTGGGAATGCATAATAGCTTGAGATTTCCGGATTTAACTTGCACCACGTCCTTCCTATCTTCATGAATGTTTCAAAAACCCGACGTGTCAGTGTGTTTGGTTGATCGATTACATTAGATTCGTTATATAATAATAAAGCAACAAAACCCCACCCACGTTCTGCTATTCGAATATATTGGAAAAAGTTAATGTATTCAACAGTCGGTGTGAGTCGCAAGTTAAGTGCAAAAAAGTTGTTTACAAGATTACTGGACCAGAGGACTTGTTAGATAAAAATAACGCGAAAACAGCCAAATTATACGACCAAAATATTTGATTTACCCCTTAAGACTCACGAAAGACTCAGCACATGGGCAACGCACCCAAAGTTAAATAATTGCACAAATCGTCCCCTATTACATGGGACTTAAGGGTAGCGCTGCATGTCGCACCTGCGATATCGCGCCAGTTTGCACGAGGCTTTAAATGAGTGAAATGTGAGGTACTGTAGATACACCTCTGCCCAGCCCTTCGAGGAAGCAAGGCGTGATGTTATGTTCTAAATTATGGTTTGCTGGACAGTGGTCATAATTAAACCGATGGCAGCAGGTGAAATAATACTGAATGGTGAATAGGAGGCAGACGACTTCGGCCCATTGGTTGTTGATCTGCTAATTGAAAACATCTGACAGCAATGAGAACTCTAGGGAAGTCTGATGCAGAACTGAAAACCCTCTGTCAAGAAGTCAGGGACACAATGGTGACTGACGATGAAGGAGGAATAGTTGCTTCCTTTGTTAAAGGAAAGAAAGCAAGAATACGTAGATCGTCGAATGAAAATAGGTTAGTGTTAGACATAATATTTTATGTAAAATCATTCGAATGCAACAGTCTGTTCACATAGACTATCTACTTTGATTTTATTTTTTACTCCAATTCGAGTTCGCAGGTATATTTCTAGTTAAATTCCTTTTAAAAGTATTTTAAAGGTATTTTTATGGCGGCGCTATGAAGTCCAAGATGTTTATTGGATTAGCGGCCGTCTAACCAAATTTAGGTCTTTCTTTCTTTATTTCGTTTTAAATACAATTTAAATTGTAAAGGGGAAAAGAGGTAATTTAACTGTGCTGGTACAATACATAACAATCTTTTCCTCATTTCGCAAGTCAACCAAGTGGTAAATTATATCCTTAAAAGCGTTAATCACACTTTGATCTGCAGCACAAACATTTGAAACTCAAGATCAATCAACTATCATAGATCCATTTTATTGCTTCTGAGTATATGAAATATAAAGCTGTCCAAACATTGCGCAGCAAGAGCGCGGCAGCAACACGCGGCATTTGCAGGACACATTTCTGCCGCGCTCTAGTTTGGACTAAACCGACGAATGTTTGCGCGGCAGTACTGCGTGGCATATCAGAGACACGCCGCGCACTTCAGTTGGCATGAAAGCGGTTGCGTATCTCTGCTTATAATTCGTCCAAACACAATTACTGACGAATGTTTGGTAAAAATGTTTGTGCGCGGCAGGTAGACAGAAGCGTTCGCGCGCGGCAGTCGTCCAAACGCACCAACCATTGCCGCTCAATTTTTGGACACGCCTTTAGAAGTAACCTAATTCTAGAAGTATTTTTCTGTTGTATTTTTGTACTTCATATTTATGTCGAAGTGTACTGCTAGGAAGATTTAGTTACTAATCAATCATCACGAGAGTGCTCGTGTCTCATGTCATGGAGAAAGAAAGAACGACGCTTTAGTGGTCTTTGATAATTGTTTTGTGGGTAGACACAAATATATAATTTTTAGTCTTTTGCTGGAAACCCCAGTGTGCAACATGCAGACTTTCGGTCTGAACAAACCAAATTGAGTTTTTGTTATTTTCTAAGCCAACAAGAAATATGTAAACAAACTAACTATAACTATGTAAACTCAGCTAAGTTCTCAGATAGTAACACGTCGAGGGTACCTAACTATTCATGTTGCTTAGAAAGTTATTATTAATGACGAAGCCTTGGAACTAAAAGCTTGTCTCAATACATTTACAGTTTACCTATAAGTACAGCCGACATCTACCCATTCCCAAGGATAGGGCTCCTTCTTACGCTATCTTTTCCATTGAACTCACCGTTTTCGCTATTATCTACCTACCCACCCTTTAATATCCTGCAAAGTACCTAAAGCACTAGCATCAAGGTTTACTATTGTTAAATACGATTAGGAAAACCAGGTTGGGTGTACATGATTACGAAATATCAAGGACATGGGCCGTTCATTACATCGGGAAGCCTTATTAGCTGTTACGTAAGTTAACTACCCACCACCCGATTGCTAACGATCGGGTTTCCTGTTTTTCAATTTCACCAATTTTTTTAATATTTCTTATTCATTGTAGGTATGCTACTTAGAAACCCCGGCTAAAACCTACTAATTAATAAATTATGTCGGGAAGCCCGTTTCCTTGCGGTACGCCCCCTTTGACCCACGTGGTAGACTCAGAGTAAAAAGTATCATTAAAACAAAAATATTTATTTTAAAAAAACGTTAACTTTACTCCGTCACTGTTATTTACATAGCAGGTAGCGGTATACGAATTTGTGCGGGGTAGGTACCACAACTAAAAAGTGAAAAACAACTTTAATTCCGGAAGTCGGTGTCGTTGCTTTTCAATTTTCGTAATTTGCCACCGACTTTCGAAAATGAATCATCAAAATCGATTCATAATTGGCGGAGTAATCGCGTAACAAATACACAAAAAAAACATACCTACAGACGAATTGAGAACTCCTCCTTTTTGAAGAAGTCGGTTAAAACAAAGTACCTATGGATAAAATATTGCAGACGCACAACAGAGTTCACATTGGTAATTTTAGTGAGTGTTAAATATGTATGCATTGAAACCTTTGTTAGCTTAGCTTATGGGCAACCACAAGTTAATGAAAACTAAAACTATAAACCTAGGAAGATCCCTTAAGTGTTTCCTTGAGTAACTTAATCATACACCTATACCAAATCAGTTCAGATATATGAAATTACTAATTAGGAATTTCAGGACGCTCGTAGCGCGCCTTGCTACCGCCGCCGCTGCCGCCGCCGCCACGCCGGCGTCAGTTATACATATGTATATTCAATTCAAAGTAAGTCGCATGGAGGTATACTGAGATTTCTTCTCGAGTATTGTACAAATACGGCCTTTTGATCTTTAATTTCAATCTCATGTGATTTAGGTTAGTCACAAAGGTTCTTAGTTTCGTAAATTATTTGAATAAGGGTGCTGACTTTTTATGTTGCGGCTTCGTTGATACGTAATTGATCAAGCGAGCGAAGCGTCTTTGCATCAAGTCTGGCAAAATTTGCGAGTTTGCCAGGTTGTACGTACTCGTCTACAGGTCGTATTTTACAACTGATCTGGACGAAATTTGGTGTACAGGTTTAACGAATTTTTTGTCATTTTTAGTCTTCGGTGATTTTTTATTGGACCCGTTTCCTCCAAAATGGGGCAAAAAGGGGGCTACTTGATATCTCTGCCTTAGGAGATCCGATAACGATGGTTCTTTTTTTATTTGAAAGGTGGTAAATTTAAATTGATCTCAAAAAATTGGTGAAGATCTGATGAGGATCTTCGGCATGATGAGCGGAATAGCTTTTCAAAATGAAGTTAATGGCTCACTATCTATTAAAACCTATTTGTTAATTTTTCTAGCTGGCCTACAAGTTTTTACTCATAATTTTTCTGGTTTTTAAGGTTCTGTAGTCAACAAGGAACCGATATAGTTTTGCCATGTCCGTCTGACTGTCTGTCTGTCTATCCGCGGCTTACCTCAGAGGATCTTAGTACTAGAAAGCTTTAATTTGGCATGGGTACCTATACATTATACAGGGCGGCAAAGTGGTAAAATAAAATCAGGGTTTTTTTTTTTTTGGTTACCTTCTCGTAAAGTGGGGAAGATTTTTTTTCTCGTCTGTCCTATGTTATAGAATGTCGTGTGGGTGTGAAAACTATTTTTTGATTCAGGGATCTGTTTGCGAAATATTAAGGTTTAAAGAGCAAATTTTTGTTAGAATCGAGTGCCCCTGCCAGCAAAATGGATGTTTTTGGATAAGTGAAAAAAATCACGGCAGTATAACGAATTAAAAGGACTATCACAGCTAAGTATCCTTTACAAGTTAACGAGTAATAATCGACCAACTTACATTTGCAGTTGTAATGTATGGGAGAGCATGTTTTTTAACTACAACGTTATAAGTTTGTTCTTGGGATTGACATTGCGTAAAATTGGTGCCTTTTTCTTTTTTGGCGGTAGTCGATCGGTTATGAAAAAAGTGATGCAGAATAAAGGCTCTTACATACTGGCGCGATTTGTCGTGCGACGCGAATTTTAACAAAATAATTTCTGAGAAAACTTCAAGGCGAACAATGCGGCGGCGTCGCGTCGCGCGATAATTCGCGCCAGTATGAGATGTATGATGAGAGATGAGAGATGTATGATGTAAGAGCCTTAATATTACAAATGAAATATTGTATGGGGTCCTATATCATAAACTCAGTCCGGAGTCCGGACAGAGTTAAATCAGTTTAAAGATTAACTAATATTTTCATGAAAATATTTGTTAATCTTTAAACTCATATAACTCTGTCCAGACTGAGTTTTCGATATAAGACTCCTTACAATAATTCATTCATAATATTATTATAGCAGTTTCCTTTCATATTTGATCGACTGCCGCCAAAAAAATTAAAGGCACCAGTCTTCATACTAATTTGGTCATTGTCTTATATCAAACTACTGAACCCTTCATTGTGCGTGATCCACGCACTGGGCCAGTTTTTTTAATTTGAATTTGACGTATTGATATCGATGTCTTGTTTTTTGACAGGAATAAGTACCTAGGTCAAATCATGAAGAGCGTTGATATAATAAAATATTTTCGAACGCTAAAACACGAATTCGTTTAAGTATCATACAATGATACGTAAACGAATATCCGTGGTATAACTAATTAAGTGCGCACACTGTATACGTTTTACTCCGTTAAATAGTGTTCCGGTGATATCGCATTGAACGCACGAATAATCCCAATTAAGTTCGGATTGTTTGTTTACGTATACGAGTACGTACGACTAAACCTCACCCAGTCTGTGCGCTCTCTCGCAGACATTTGTGCGTGTTCTTGTGTTCGCACGAGTGAAATTCGTACGCAAACGCGTCCAAAGTGCGCGGCCTAAAACTACATGGTTTCTTCCTGCAGGTCTACTCCCTAAACACGAAACTTAAAGATTTGGCTGAAGTTGTGGGCAATAACTACTCCTTATCAACTACGGAGATAAGATTAGTTTGGGGCCCGATCTAAGAATTAATGACTTAACACGATTTAACAGTTGTCCTTAAGGTGTGTTCTAACATTGCGCGGCAAGAGCACGGCAGCAACACGCGGCGTTTGCAGGACACATTTCTGTCGCGCTCTAGTGTGGACTAAACCGACGAATGTTTGCGCGGCAGTACTGCGCGGCATATCCAAGACACGCCGCGCACTTCAGTTGGCATGACAGCGATTGCGTGTGTCATAGTCCGCTTAAGTGCTTATAATTCGTCCAAACACAATTACTGACGAATGTTTGCTAGAAATGTTTGTGCGCGGCAGGTAGACAGAATTGTTCGCGCGCGGCAATCGTCCAAACGCTGCGCGGCAGCCACACAATATTGCCGCTCAATGTATATATATATTTACAACCAAAGTGTTTTTGCCTGTTCAAAAAAATTAATTCATCGGGTGTAAACTCACTCCAAAGTTTCGAACTACTTTCGAACGGATCCGTATCTACGTTGACGGACTTAGAGAGTAGCCACACCTACCTTGATTCACAAATAATCTCTGGAAATCGCACAGACCCCACGTGACTAACAGTGTGATTATTTTGGCGCGACTAGCTAAAGGTTAATCGTTGCAAAAAAGTTTGTGCTCGTGAGATCTACTGTTCGCAGAACTACTAGTATTATACTTACGTTTAACACAAGGTGGCGCAAAATTAATCACCCTATCGGAAGATGTTATATTTTTTGCAAATGGCGTCGTACGTCAATTATATTAGATTTTTATGAACTAGACAGCTGCAGAATAGAGCGCTATAGAAAGAAAAATATTTTATTTGGGATACACACAGGAAAAACAAGCAGTAATATACAGTACTTAATTAAAATAAAAGACCAATTGAAACTAAAAAATACTAAGATGACGACCTGTGCGAGGCCAAAAAGGCTCCTACCACAGCATAATGCCGCGATATTTAAAAAAAAAAATACCGCAGCGCTGGTAGTCTGATAGGGCCCGAGAGAGTTCCGGCAAGTATTTCGAAGAGTCAGGACCCAAAGTATGAATAAAGTTTGAGTAATATTTGAGAACACTAGCCGGCTGCTGCCATACTCAAACGTTGTAGCTTGAGTATGGCACCCACTCAACTTCAGAAATTTTATTTAACAATCAAAGTTTTGATGATATGGCCCTGAAAGTTTAAAATAAATAACTTGATGTTTTGCAGACGCTGCATTCGTAATTAATTTGCAGTACACAGTACGATGTAATTGAAAAAGTCTATATTATGTAAGCATTTGACAATTATTTAACTATGGGACCAATGTGTCGTGCTCGTGTCCAATCTTCGTATTTGTGCGAGTGGCGTAAGTAAAGAGAGTCTTAAACTTAAGAAAGGATTTATTAAGGATAAGGATGGCGATTCTGATAAAAAGATCAATGAAAACACCTTTGGATGGTTAGGGAAAGACATGGGAGATTTGGATTCGAGAAAGAGGTCTTATGCAAAGCTGATACGACAAAAATCTACATGCAAAGGTGTAACTAAGCAAATATCTACAATCGCAGGTGGCAGATGCAGGTCAAAGGTGCATACGGCAAAAGTACGGTGAAGTTGTTGTACTAATATTCATGGTGCAAACGAAACTAGTCTCCTCTGCACCATTGATGGTGCAAACAGTACAACGTGGCAGTTGAGGCAGTTTTTCAAGTCATACTTAACTACAATATCTTTTAGAACATTGTATTAAATTTTTAAATTTCTGCTAAGATCGACTTTCGCCGTGTAAAAACTGAAAAAAGGTCTTACTACGGCTTAAAAATTCATTTTGCAACAATAATAACTTTGTGAATAATTACTTTTTATAGCTTGCCTTGAACTACTTTGAAATTGAATTAAACCTGAAAAAATGAACAGATTGCAGTTTTAAACGATAACATAATATTAACATTTAAAGATAGATTGAAAATGAAAAGAATTAGCGCAGACTTGTACTAACTAATACTCAATATGAAATCTGTATCTAAGGTGTTTTGATAGCATGTTTCGGGTAAATTAGGAATTTCAGCATGAAAAGTATGTCGCAGTTGTCGGCGCCAGCTGATGTGTGCCAGCCTGCCAGGTCACGAGGGCTGGGCGTCATCCGTATTATTTTTACTGGCCCATCAGAATGTAGCCCGCTTTAAGCGTTTATTAATTTCGTTTTACGTACAAGATGGTTATTTTAAGTAATATAGCTATTACAAAAACTATGCACGAGTAGCTTTACAATTTTCCCCGACATTGCAACGCATGACCTAAATTACTCGTTGATACGATTGCATAGTTACGTGCAATAATTACTATTAAAATTACTATCTGACATGTGTAATTAATTGGAAATTGTTTAAATCTGTAGTTTGCTTTGTAGCATACCTACATGATAAATGTAGTTAAATTCAATATGATTGTATGTTTGTGTGTTTTATTACGCGTGTGTGTGTGCGTGTGGCGGTGTGGTAGTGTACAGACTGCTGGATGTACGTTTGTGGACGATACAAGCGATTGCTACTCTGACGCGTAACTGGGTCACTAGGTCACAGACGAGGTCCACTGATAGTAAAGAGCTGTTGTTTCCCAAACTACTTACAGTTGTATACAGTCATAATCATAAGAAATAAATACTCGTAGTTACTGACCGTATGGACAACAATCAGCAGAAATCAATACTGACCATAGACACCGTACTGCTCTTAAAGGTACCATATTAGCTTTATCCGTTTTGTCGAAGTATGAGGGTAGAGTTTCGTTATTATAACTCTACTCTACAGATGGACTCGATCAATTGATTTCGAATTAAAAAAAGTACTACAAATTAATTTTATTACGGAAGAGTGAATCTGAATAAATCATTATAGTTTTGAAATATTTCAAAATATATGATTAAAAAATCATGATTGTCTTGATCGAAACATGATCAAAGTACTTGTGAGACCTCCATTGGATAATGTAATTTATTGGCCGTAAATGAGAATGAGATAAATAAATAAATAAATTAAACAGTGGAGTAGTTAGCTCGAGCGCTATGTACATTGAAGTGTGCGTGCTGTAAGTTATTTGTTCTATTTTAATGTTAGTCGAACGCACCAACCTTGCTCCACATTCAAGATTACAATTAAATAAAAAACAGCTAAGTGCGAGCCGCGTTTCTTGTAATAAAACTATTTTCATACAGTATTTAGATCATTTTGTTATAACATTTTAAAAACATCTCTACAAGTAGGTAGGAATAATTAAAGATTTAAAGTAGTTACTAAATATTCTTTCTCCATTTATCTGCGGGTAAAATTCAATATTTAATTATATTTAAAAACAGTTAACTAGAACTACGTTTTAACTATCACTACATAAAAAAAATACCTACCATGTCGATAACACCAAAAATGTTTTAGTGACGATAAATACTCGTAGGCGTAGTTTGTAGCTTAAGTCGAACAATTAGACTATTAGACAAACTCGTTTTATTAACTTGATACCTCGTACAGTAGTCGCACCGCCAATAGGTACAAGAGTACCTTATCATCCCTTTTACCTGTGCGTGCTCGATGCTAATAGCGGACACCGTGACCCATCATTTACTTATCAGTATAATTTACAAGCTACCTACAAAAATACCGTCATCGAAATTGTCTAGTTCCTGACAATTGACCCATCGGATTTAGTCGTTTAGAGTTAAATGTTTTTTACTAAACAAATAAGCAGTTTGCATCACTGGAGACCGTCAGATGTAAACACTCATTCTTGTCTCCCTCAATACCGTTGAGAAATCGATAAGGAATTATTGACACCATTGACATGGCATCGTACTCTGCATTGTACAGCCTACACAATATTTCCCAGATTTTATGCAAACCAACAAATCGATTTTCTTCTGACAATATTTTGGCTAATAGCTAGCCCAGTCAATAACAACATCAAACTTCGCAATTGCGAATGTAACTACTGTGAACGAACCGTTTCCTCGATCAAAATGATTCACCATAGAAAGAGCCATTTTGGCGGGATACTTCAGCTATGTTTTCAACCACTTTGGTAAAAACGTAGCTAAACTTTCGATGGATCCTACAAGACGCAGCTATGAGGAGTACTAAGTCATAATGTATCGAAAATGTTACTTTGTAGAAAAAAGATGCCCATCTTTTACTAGCTGTATCTTCGCAATAAATAGGTCTAGAGTGCTTGGTTTGGGCTCAGATTGTAGCAAATTTAGCTTGCTTCACAAAAATGTAGAACAAAGATAGGTACCTAAAAACGCATCCATAAGGTATATTTAAAAAAAACCTGAAACATGTGCCAGAATTTCGCAGTTTTTCGAGTACCATGGGAGTAGCACAATGTTTTTAGGGTAGCAAACTTGGGTATAAAGTACTCTCAGGGTACCAAACAACAGAATACTTATAAAAAATCGTAGTCACATGCACGTTTACCTTTTTTGTATTGATTTTGACAGCGCTATAAATTGCCCGCAGAAACACAGATTATCGAAACTTAGTGACAGGCATGTGGCGAGGCTTGCTCCGGATTGTAGTCACACGTCGCTGTCATAAGGAAACGACTGAGAAGAACAAGTGACACGCAAAAACGAGAACAAGAGCCCAAGAGGACGTAATCGAAAGAGATGATAAGCTAAATTAAAAATATATTTGAAAAAGTAACGATGCTCTACAGTGAGGAATCGACTAAAGAGGAGAAGGATCTAATATGTAAGTTAACATAATCATTTTATTTTTTATTTAATACTTCAAGCTCAGAAATGTACAGAGGCAGAATGCCATAGGCATTTTCTACCAGTCAATCTTTGGGTGATGCAGAATAAAATATTTGAATATTAAGATACACATATTATATACCCATAAACTTAAGCTAACACAACTAAGCACAAATAAATAAACATAAATACACGAATATACTAAAACAAATAAGACATACAATGGGAAAACATTAACGTTGTGATGATACTGCTTCATAAGTTCTTACGAATGTGCTCGCGATCTTTAACTTTAGTGGATATTTCATACACCCCTTTGCAAAAAAAACGGGCACCTTAACAGTCATTGCTTTTCTATGGATAATATTAATATTTTTACTATGTCATTAGCATAAATGACTAGTAAATTCCTTATTATCAATAAGAATATCGTTTTTTGCCCCTTTTCCAGGAGCGCTACAATTTTACTAGCTCTTATTGCTTTTTCTGCCATTACAATCGACACAAAGATATCTGTTTTAAGTCACAATAAGGCTATAAAAATAACAAGAAGTTAGTTTTAGTTGCCAGGATAACCTTTTAACAGCAAACCCGCAAAAAAAATTGTAAAAGTCACAAACTGAAAAAGGGATTATAATTGTTTTAAACAAGTTTCGAATTTAGAATTAACTTTTTTTCTTACCCAGACTCTTTATTAAGTGCCAGTAACATAGTTTGGCTATTAAAACCTCTTTACAACTAAATGTTTACCAATAATGTAATAAAATCAAAACCGCCCATTTTTTTTTGCAAAGGGGTGTATTTTGATTTCAATTCGATTTTTTTTCAGAAAGAATATGAATAATATTAGTGATAGAGATAGTGTGCACAAGTAATGCCTTGAAATAAACACTTAAGAATATTAGGCAACGTGATAGCCGCTCGTTGTGCAATGTACATTGTTATGCGTTCTTTTACAATACACGCCCAAGGACCACCAAAACTTGACGGTTTCAAATACGAAACATCAAATTATAATGTTTCAAGTCGTCAATGAATTCGTCGTGTTTTATAACAAATTATTTTAAAACTCGTAATAATGACAGCCACGTACCTAGGCTGAGAAATATTTTTTTGGTCAATTCCCATTGTCTTTTAGATAAACGAACGAATTTACGATACATTCGAACGTTGGTCTCCTAAATTACTAATGTAACTAAATTTTTTTATTCTAAACCTTTCTGAGCTGAAGCTTGTATTACCTCGTAGTGCTAAAAAAAATGAGTGGGTAGGCTAGTAAGTAGAATCGGCTTATTGGAATCGAATAGTCTGACTTGACTTGTTTTAAATAGAGGGTCGTTGTTAAAAGTTTTGCTTCCCTGGATAAGGTATAATATAATAACGTTCCCTACACTAGACAGACGAGGATGGGCACACGGGTAGATCATGACCTGGAATAGGAGATAGGATACGTTTTATCCCTATATTCCCACGGGATCGAGACCTACGCGGGTGAAACCGCGGGGCACAGCTATAACCATAAGAAGAATTTACAGAAAAACTATGCTACCCTACGACAGATGAATGTGCTACAAACCGGATCTGTTTAACATCATATTATATAGTTTTGTAGGTATTTAAGCTGTATGCGTGGGTGTTTTTTAATGTGTGATTAATTGATTATAGAAAGCGATTTATCAGTAATGATTACTCATTCGTTATGTTTTAATGATTTGCTCTATTTTATTTAAAGAGTCTTTTAAAGACACGTTTAAAAGTTTAAAAAGAGCAGGCAGACGTTGGCCAATCTATTTATCTACTGATAGCATCATGCTGATAATTCCTAGATTCTTTTAAGATTACAATCAACCAATAAGCTTTCAGTAAAAATTGTTAAACTTGTTCTAATCAGACTCAGACCAATCTGAGTAATCGACTATAAAATAGGTCAGTAAACCATAAACCTATCGTTCGGATGTAATATTTGCAAT
This sequence comes from Lithophane leautieri, assembly GCA_949152455.1. Classification (NCBI taxonomy): domain Eukaryota; kingdom Metazoa; phylum Arthropoda; class Insecta; order Lepidoptera; family Noctuidae; genus Lithophane; species Lithophane leautieri. Next base: position 12,610,360 of record OX424458.1, on the reverse strand, counting down.
GATTTCAATTTATTGTTATTTTGAAGCGCAGAACTACAAAAGACATCATATTATAGAGATGGTACTTAGCCAAGGTATCAGAAACACGTAAAAGATCACTTTATGGTGGGATCGAACCTATTGGATATAATTATCTAGGTACTAATTATCTTGTACGTTGTAGGCGCAACAGTGCGGCGGATTGGTAGTCTTGTAAGACAAAAGCGTCCTCAACTCACACAACAGATGCATGCCTTTTAACGTAAGTTGATCGACACGTTCGCACCTCAAGCAACATTTGGGGCAAGTCACAGTCACGTATGCTGCCTTTCGTTACTCATTTATTCTAGAATTTGAATACTAAAATGGTTTTCACAAACTCACATTATTTTTGAACGACCTTTCCAACGATAACCCACAGCATGGGATCGACGAAAAAAAAACCAGGTGTAGGGGAGGTACCCTAATAAAATATTGTTTATGACTTTTTTTGACACTGTCGGCGTGATTTATTTGTGTACCCATACCAAATTACAGCTTTCTAGTACCAGCAGTCTCTGAGCTAAGCCGTGGATAGACGGACAGACGGAGATAACCTTAGTAATAGGGTCCCGTTTTACCCTATAGGTACGGAACCTTAAAAACGATAGTTGTTCCAGACAGGATAGGTAGTATTTTGATAGTACTCCACATTTTTCGATGCACGCCTTGCTTGTTGTATGTAGTACATTTCGTTTTTACCGGGGTGTGATGTTGGCTGTTTGGCTTAAAGCGACTGGCAGAACCAGTCGATCAAATAAGGCAAGACCTCTATCACATAGGAGGAGCTCGTGGATAAGTAATAACATCCGCACGGGTCGATCACACAGGTTAAGCGACGCTTACCGAGGTTGGTCCGTAAATGGGTGACCATACCAAGACTCCTCCGTGCTTCAGAAAGCACGTTATGCCGTTGGTCCTGGCTGTCATTCGTGGATCTTTGACAGTCGTTACAAGCCTGAAAGGCTGACAACTAGTCTAACCAAGGGGTATCCTATAATACCCAGTTACTGGGTTGTGGAGGTCAGATAGGCAGTCGCTCCATGAAAAAGGCTGGTATTCACCTGCATCCGGTTAGACTGGAAGCCGACCCCAACATAGTTGGGTAAAGGCTAGGCAGATTTGCTCTCTATAGGTTTGCCCACTTTTTTGGGAAGAAATAAAATATTTCTGATTTCAGAGAGGGCTTCGTTTATTTTTACCTATGCTATCACTCGTATCAGACAGTAAAAGCAGTAGGTAACTTTATTATTTTTGACCGTCATAGTTTAAGCAGGATCGAGACAAAAATTGGAGTAAAAAAATAGCTCTAGTACCCCCAATGTCCAATCACTATATAATTATACATGGCATGCCCTCGTGCTTACCCTATAGGTATTGACAACAATGCATCATCTTTACCTGCATCATGATTCATAGCAATCGAAAGTTAGGTAAAGCAAAATGAGTGATTGAACGGGGGAACCCTCGAAACTTTGAATTTATCGATGATAGTATAATTATCTTATCTTATGAATCTATCTGAAAATTGTACTTAAGCACCAGAATCTGCCAGGGTTTTCTTGTGGCTATTTATCTCTGTATTTTCTTTTATAAACCTAATATGATTTTCTAACGTCAAACGCTGCCCGAGGGCAGCCTACGTCTTCCGTGGAAAAGTGATACTACAGTCTATAGAAATGTGCGTATGGGATGTTGTAGTTACAGTACCCAAAGGAGTTTGTCGCAGCTTTGGCAATAAAGTTCAAATGTCTTATGTGCCTATAATCAACACCAATACCTTTCAAACCAGATCACAGCAATGCTGCTTGGCAGCGGAAAAAGGTATGGTGTCAGTAGTACTTCCTCGACAGAGCCCTTTCACAAGGAGCTCTATTAAAACTATGCTGTTCATTTTGGAGTTAATCTAGAAAACGAGTGTAGGTACAGGATCTAGCCACTTGTGACAAAGTCCTTCTCAGCAATACAAAGCGGATAACCTATCATGCAACAGTTGTATAATGCACGTGTCCAATTGAATGAGAGGGGAGGGAGATTTGCACATGCTTCATGCCTAAATACACGTAACCCGTGGACTAGATTCGGACCTATCTTATTAGACACCAATTTCTTTGTAGCCACTAACCAGATTGGAGCAGGCTAAATAGATACATGTGTATTTAATTTTGTAGTTTTGACTATTGAGAACTAATCCTAGTGTCCCTTATGTTACGACAACTATATTATACTCATTTTTAACGGGGTTTCGTCTTCAGATCCAGATTCCTACACGTATTCCTACTTTTTATACAATTAAACTTATGTTATCAACAAGTTCAACTTTTTTAACTGTAATATTTGCATTAATAACACTACTACTTTTACCATGTAACATTTTTAAGCTGCCGAACTTAAAGAGAAAAAATATGCCTCTTTTTTGTCCGTCTGTCACAGAAGTTTTTCTCGAGATCTCGACAACGTAGGAATTACGGCGGTTTGTTTAGATCTCGTGTGCGTGACACAGATAGCTAGTCAAAACCCTTATTTGGTAAGAAATAAGGTTCATATTTGTATGGAACGCTAACGTTACTTAGCAAAGCGCGGTCTATGAATTCCGCGCTTTTAATCATTCATAGAGTTTTTGGAATTGTTCTGCTTCTGACTGTTGTGGGTACGAAGTCGAACTAAGACTGAAAAGAGCTTTTGTTCTTTGACTTTTATAATGTAATAAAATCTCAATTTGGTCTTTCTGTTTCATAAAACAGAGGAATCAATTTGGTTTTTCTCTGATTCACAAAACAGATAAATAGATGACTCGTCATTCATTACATAATATCTTGCTTTACTGAAAGCGCATCCATATCCTTTACAAGGATGAATCATACGTACGCATAAAGGAATATGTGGTATGTGGGTTGTGTGCTGATTACGAAGCGAGAGATTTACTTCTCTTAGTACAGCTGACCTATTCTGTAAAAATCTCACCGTGAAAACTTGGGTTAAGTGAGCTACCATTCCACCTGCACGCTTAGCTTAGCATGACCACAATAAAAAGGGGTTTTGTCGACGGAAGAATAGACAAAATGACAGATATACAATCAAAATATGTCATTTTGTCTATTCGTCCGTCGAAAAATCCCGTAGAAAACCCGTTTCTATGTTTGTCACGCTACGCGTACTGATGATAGGGACTCACACTATTGACAGATAACTTCACCTAAGTTTTCACGGTGAGACAAACTTGGACAGCTTTTGAATTCCAGCAAAAGCGTTATTGGTAAATGTTTTCAAATCATTTAATAAATAAGTAATTGACTGAAGAATAGATAGTTTAGTTCTGTCGACGGAAGAATAGAGAAAATGACAGATCTCAGAATCACAATATGTCATTTTGTCTATTCTTCCGTCGACTAATCCCGTAGAAAACCCGTTTATAAGGTTGTCATGCTACGCGTGCAGATACCAACTCGCATTTACTATACATATAACTCACAGCGGACTGAATAGTCAACAAGAGTAGAGTGTGCAAGCAAGAAATCAAGACTGCATAATGTAGGAAGTACCCATTTTTTCTCTCAGATTGGTTAAAAATGTTACACAGTCAGCAAGTTAGTAATAGAACTGACTGCCCAGTGTTTATTGGAAGTAGGTTGGTTCATAAACCCACCTACTTCCGGTAAACACTGGGCAGTCAGTTCTATAATAATTAATAACCCTTCCTTGGCAGTCCGGGTAAAAAGACACCCTAAAATTATAAATGCATCAAAACTTTATGACAAGTGGAGAATTTGGATGCATTTATTATTTTAGGGTGTATTTTTCAGACATAAAATCATCTTAGACCAGCAGGCAATAACATGGCTACTCAGTACACGCACAACATGGGTTTCAGCCCATTTAGTGGTTGAAGTATAGCTTGTCCGCTCTGAAATGACACGCCCGACTACCGCATTTTACGCACACGGTAAAGGCTCTTACATACTGGGGCGATTCGTCGCGTGACGCGACGCCGCCACATTGTTCGCCGTGAGAAATTGTTTTGTTCAAATTCGCGTCGCGCGACGAATCGCCCCAGTATGTAAGAGCCTTAATGCGGTAAAGGGGCGCGTCATTTCAAGAGTGGATAAGTATAACCTGCCTGGTTACCTATTTTTATCTCTTTTATTGTACAGTTTTAGGGTTCCGTACCCGAAGGGTAAAACGGGACCCTATTACTAAGACTCCGCTGTCTGTCTGTTTGTCCGTCTGTCACCAGGCTGTATCTCATGAACCGTGATAGTTAGACAGTTGAAATTTTCACAGGTGATGTATTTCTGTTGCCGCTATAACAAAAAATACAAAAAAACAGAATAAAATAAATATTTAAAGGGGCTCCTTTACAACAAACGTGATTTTTTTGCAATTTTTATAGATAATTGTACGGAACCCTGAGTGCGCGAGTCCGGCTCGCACTTGGGAGAATTTTATTTTCGTCTAGCACCTTTTGTCAAATAATTTTTTACTCTAATTCTGACATTGGCCAGGATTAGTTTCAAGCTTGAACGTTCAATATCTTTGTTCGAACTGATGTAACTTCTGACTCTTTGTTATTTTCCGATTCCCTCAAGTCAGTTCAACATACATTTTTAGGTTATCTTTAGAAGCTCACTTGTCAGATTCCAAACAGAACTTCATTTGCCCTACTTCCAAATATATCCCAAACATTCGCAACAACGCGTCATAATGACAGGCAATCTGTAGAATATCAAATCGTATGAACCAACACTGATACGAGTAACTGGCTCCTATGAGTATGCAGTGTCTGGTAAGTAAGTGTATCAAAACGTCAAAACGGTTATTTCATATGCTGTAACAATCGGAGTGCCATGCTCGAGTCACTGCAGCCCGATGTCGAGTAAACGTGTCCTACTGACACCAAATGAAATCAAAATGCGACGCCGCGCCACCCATTGAATACAAAACCACACAGCCGTTTGACAGTGTAGGTACTTCTACTTATGTACATTTAGTCACTGTAGTGTAGTTTATTATACAATCAAACTATTCTCGAAACACGTTCTATGAGCCACTATTATTCAGTAAGTCTTAAAACACTATTTCACACAGCCAACTCTATCGCAGGATAGCGCGAAAAAACCAATGCGGCGTTGCCACACCGTGCAGCCGAGCGTACGAGCAGGTAGACTCCACAATGCATATACATAATGTAGCTATCTAATCTATGTGCGTATTATTATACAACACTTGTCTTCTTTGAATAGCTAATGATATTCACTACGTACAGGTATTTATCTCTAAGACCTCATGTCCCCAATTTAATCTTAGTGGACTCTAATTTGAATAATAATATTGGCACTGAAAACAACACTTCATTTACAATTAAATGTTTCAATAATTAAGCATTTACAAATATGCGTCTCAGATAAGCTGTCACTTTATTACTAAAATCTGAGTGAACAACATGCTCAATTACTTCTTCAAGTCATTACCATGACGTTCACTAAATAATGGAGCATCTACAAGTGTAATTACAACAGAGCATGGTGCACTTACCGCTAGTGGGGTTCACATAAGCAAGTTTTAAGTCCATTTCAATAGTTTGTGTCGGTTTTAGTTCAACAGAGTTAATTTCATAGTCCACGGGGACATCAGTCACGATCTCACTCTTCGCCTGGCTCGTGGAGGCGGCTAGACTTTGCGCTACACTCATTTTTGGAGCGTCTTCGTGCATTATACACAAATAATTGGTCAGGGCGACAGAATAATGCCGCCCAGACAACTTTAAGTATTTCACCTAAGTCGTATGAGGATATGATTTATCTCAAAAATCACGTATAAAAAGCGATAATACGTTTTAAAAACAAAATGTAGGTCTCTAGGCCACTTCACTTACACTTTGATATTCCGACCGACATAACTCAGGTTCAATGGAGCAACCGTACTCATGACTGACATTGAACTAAGTCGGTAAAGGGCAGTGAGAAAATAACCCAATTAGAAAAAAAAACTGTGTCACGACCTATTTTCTACATAAATAATCCAAAATGACTTCTTTATTCCTAAAAAATGTTAATTTAATTTAAGCAATGTTAAAATGTGGAATGGAATAATGAAAAATAATAAATAGTTCTTTTTGCGTGTTTATTTCAAGTTACTCCTGCAAACTCAAAAAAAAACATGTAAATGATGCAAAATGACTACGTTTGCTTATGAACATGCCGTGTTGAGTAATAAATGACCGTTTCTATTGCACAATCCTTTCACAAGGGCTCCGAATGTAGGTCAATCTTTATGAGCATGATTGCAATGTTATATCTTATTAAACAAACGTCTGGATAGAAATTATGTTTTAATTATAATTTATTTTATTTATAATTTTAATACTCCTTTTCACAAAAACGTTTTAATAGATTGTTCTGAATTATTAAAACTGAAACTAAATATAGGACTGTTTCCGGTGCTCTGTAACGCCATCTGCACTGCATTTGGGTTTATCTTACGATTAGATAGTAGTTCCGGTAATAATCAATAGATGTCGTGTTATTCGTGAGCTGACTTACTGAGTACATAATAAATAAAATAATTTAAAACCTGAAATGTGCAATTTCATCAGCATTTATTACTTAATATTGTTATACACCGCAATCCAAATTGTGACTAATATTTTAAGCTGTGCATTACGACGCTTCCTAAACGAAATAACAGTGTACATACATTATACGGTCGAAAGTTCCAATGAAGACTTTTGAGGGGTTTGAATGATATTTATCGGTCTGCCGAGTGCAAACCAGATTTCAGTGCAGACTATCATCATTTAATTTTGTTTTAACGACAGGTGGGCTTAAGTATTTAAAACTCTACTTTAGCTCAACCCGGGTCAATCCATGATTATGCCTATTGGTTGGCTAGAAAGTAATGCTTACTGCTTTTCCTATTACTGTGATGGTTCTAACCCGTTAGTCTCCTGAAAATAGAGTTGCTTATGAATATTTACCCCAGCGCTGAACCGTGCTTTGTTACGAGCGGGTCAAGATAAATGTGTAGTGTAACGAAAAATAAAAGTCGAAATACATACCAAGAAAATTTATTAGGTAATCATTTTTTAAAACGTTGCAAACCTGTTGGTCTTCATAATGCTCTTATTTTATTTAACATACTTCGAGCACGGATCCACAATATACGGATCGAAATTACCATTTAAAAACACTTACACATTCTAACATTAATTACAGTTGAATTAGCAATTCATAAACATACATTTATGTACAACGATTGTTTTCCAAAATCATGATAGAGAAATAAAAGTAAAGCAATGCGAGCAAATTACATACACATTACTTTCATAAATAAAAAATATTAAAGGATAGTAAAGATTTTTTAAATAATTTGTTCATATCTGTTACACAACTTAGCAATAAAAACAACTTGGAAATCCTTATAGAAAGCGATAAATAAACGATTTATTTAGTTGGATTGCATGGCAGTGGTGATGATTTCCCTGGAGATGATGAGTCTCTGGATCTGTGATGTACCCTCGTAGATCTGGTAGATCTTAGCGTCTCTCATGAGTTTTTCGACGGGGTAGTCGGTGTTGAAGCCGTTACCGCCGAAGATTTGGACGGCGTCCGCTGCAGCCTTATTGGCGATCTCAGAAGCGTGGCACTTCGCCACCGAAGCGAGGACAGTATTCCTGATACCTGTAGCAGAGAAAACAAATGAATAGTTGCTACCATTTAGCCTATTGAATAAACCAACAATTGGTTGAGCTAAATTCGCACTCGAAAATGTAATATATTCTTTCTTTTTAGCTCGTACAGAACAAAGGAGTGAGGGCCATATTCTATATACTTGATACATAAAAAATCCAAATACATAATTCATCATCACCATATTTGCACATTTCGTTTGCGGCGACGGGGCCCGTATTTCAATATAACTATAAATACTTTAACCTACTTATTCGTACTGGCCTTTTAGGTTGATGTATTTTGTCGCGCTTGCATATAGATATTATTGACCAAATATCGAGACAGGGCACAGAATAAGAAAAACTGCAGGCCTATATACACTAAGTATTGTTCAATTAATCGATAAGTACAGAAAATTGTTACTTGTGTACACGGTAGAATCAACATCTCGTGCATGATACAATTTTCGAAATTAAGTTCTATAAAACAATAGCAATAATTTTGCATATACAGTGAATTTTATTTATTTAAATCTAAAAATAATAGTTTATCAGAATGTTGGCAAGTACTACATTTAGAACAAGAGTCTAACTGTCATAACATCTGAAAATGCTGCAGTTTGGGACACACGTTATTTTTAGTACACTAAGTCATAAATCAAATACTATTTATCAAGTCCTGTAATCCTGTCTAGTGTATGGACGATTCACCATATGATAGTATAGTAACATACAATATCGATAAATCAATAATTTGCTACAGTTGAGCTTGCAAAGTAGGTAGGGTAGTAGTACCATACCATACCCATTTCTGCCGCCAAGCAGCATTGCTTTTAGGTTTTGAAGAAAGTGCCGATGTAAATACAGGTACACGAGTACTGTCTGTAGTCTGCCTCTGGTATTTCAGTCCTTTGGCGGCAGTGAACACTTATTTTCTGGTGGGCCGTCGACTAACTTGTATGCCATCCCAGTATTGTGGATGTCCATTGGCGGTGGCTGTGACCACTCCTGGGGCCGTGAAAGCTCCGGTGGCCTGTCGGATTGTATGCCGTAAAAATAGTTACCATGATCAGCCATCCAGGCGGCCTTCATCCATGCGAGACGCGCGGTCTCGACGCCAATTGCCATGTCAGCCAGCATGAAAGCCACAGCCTGGTGCCGGGCGATGGGCACGCCGAACGTCTTGCGTTCCAATGCGTACTTGGTCGCCTCGGTCAGGGCGCGCTGAGCCAGGCCTGTGGCTCCGGCGGCTACCTGTGTGTGCGTATGAAAAGTAAAAAATAGGAAGGCACAGAAAATGTGTTGCCTCATTGTCCGTAATAGTTCAAGATTAACATTATCATCATTATACAGCTGAAAGACGGCCAATAGTGGACATAGGTCTCCCCGGAGTATTGGACAACGCTTTCCTTTTTTTTTGCGTATCTACTATTTATTGATAGACGAGATATGAAAAGATTTCGTTAGACTCAGGTTTTCACGCCTCAATAAACCTAAACGTGCTGTAATTTAAATCCAAAGATTTAAATCTGTGAAACGTGATATTCGTACACAAACCAAATGCGTATTTAATACAACGACTAACTTCATTGCAGTCAAACAAAACAAATGAATAGTTGTATCATAATTAATTATTGCAGTGACATATCGCTGACATCTTGTAATTGGAGCACTTGTCGAACGTCTGTTATTAGCCCATTAAAGCACGATCGATTCCTTACTTCTAAGAAAATATCTAAATGTTCTATTGTGAAGGTAAAATGATAATGTATTCTGTTTGTAGGTACTAATTTCTTACACGTCTTTCGTTATGGTAGAATAAATACTACGTGGCCGTAGCCTTGTCGTGGCCGTAGCCTTGTCTAGGCCGTAGTCTTGATAGACGGCACAGATGTATAATTCAAAGTAGTCATCGTGTAGCTTAATACATTTTTCAACTCACTTGCTCGTAAAGTGGCTCTTATATAATAATATTCTGATTCAAAAGAGTGTCCGTGGAGTTTCTTGCCCGTTCTTCTCCATAGGAACCTACGCTTTGGAATGGGCAACTAGCTTCATCTTTCTGACTGACCGACCCCTTGACAATTCAAAAGTGCCTGTAATTGGTTTATTTGAAATAAATGCTTTGAGTTTGAGTTTGAGTTTGATTGAACCGCTTTTAGATTCATAGCGCAGTATATTATGGAAGCGTGCTTTTTACTTTATATTACCGCACTAGTGCGGTAATGTACGCCACAGATTACTATTTACTAGTCGGTGTAATGACATGGCAGTATGGAATTAGTAAGTATTATCATGGCAGCATGGAATTTGTATCCAATAGAAATTGTTTTTGGTGAAGCTTTTAACCAAAGACAAGCGCTCAAAAGCAAGTTTTTATTAAAAAAAAAAGAACCATAAGCAAAAAAAAATCCCATGCTTGCCCATGGGATTTTTTTTACCATAACTATACGTCCGTGGGATACTATACATTGAATTAGTATGAACTATCCTACTAATAAATGAGCATTCTCTATTTATACCCGAGCAGAGACATGCGCTTTATTCCGGTAAGACCGCGGTTGGCAAGCGCGCAGGCCACTTGACCCGCCCCGACGAACCGCACTGGCCTGCCCGTGTGCCACCGCGTTCGCGCGGAATTAATCTCTGTCATTCTGTACTATTAAATAAGGGTTTTTATCGTCTGTGGCTATTTCAGTCTATATTGTTCACTACCCTAACCCCATTTGCGTATTATTAACATTATTATATTTTTATATAGGCTGTTCAGGGGTATTACCAGTGCCTTTATTTACACCCGCGCGTTCATCGCTAGCGGAAAAAACAAAACCAGCCGCCATTTTCCATAAATATTTGTTAACTTTTTTGTTGTGTGGTTAAAATCATTATTAAAAATGTCGATTTCACGTAGGGGAGAAGAGCGTAAATAATAATAAATAGATTTGACTCCACCATGGTACGTTTAGTTACAGTAAAAAAATACCGCCTCGACTGTAATATCCAATAGAGCACACTTGTATCATAATGTACTAATAAGTTAGTTACCGGTGGGCGAGTCTTGTCGAAAGCTCCCATGGCGATCTTGAAGCCCGCGCCTTCTTCAATTAGAACATTCTCTTTGGGCACACGCACATCTTCAAACGTGATGCCGCGAGTGTCCGATGCACGCTGTCCCATGTTTTGTTCCTAAATACATAAAACAAATCATCCATTTTAGAAGGGCAGATAAAAAAAATAGTCGGAACGTGTCGTGGAACACTCGGTTGGAACAAAGATCCTTTCGAGCTTATACTAGATGGCTCTGTATTAAAAAACAAAAACAAAACTTTTGACACTTGAGACCTTGAAATTGAGTTTTTCGGGCATAACGCTTTTTCGTTACTTGACGATATTTACCAGCCAACTACTACCGCAAGCCCCATTAAAGAAATTCGTTCCAAAAGACTTGAAACGGGATCGTTTCGCAGTAAGCGGTGGTTGTAATACCCGTTTATTAACTTTCGAGTCTTTTAATTTGCTGAAATGGATAGAAATAAAACCAAATAAAAATATAAAAAACAAGCTTTTGGCAGTGTAAGGTATCAATGAAATTCGACAAAACTGGTGGCGATCAATCAAACCGACATTAGTGCCAATCGGTTTCTAACAGGGTGCAATTGACTCCGTTTAAAATGGCAATGAACGATTGCACTCAGTGTAGCACAATCATCAAAGATGGGGAAAATATAGATAAACCTTCCATCTATCTGTTATTCCTCGCGTATGGGTTCTTTTTCTACTCTTATGATTTTAGAGCCTATGTATTATTCTGCCATAATTTTTCAATCACCAATAATAGTGTATGGTGAATAATGTACGGATTTAAAGTGAGGGCCATAGATGAATTCATGAATAAAAAATTCATGGCCCTCTATATAAATCCGTTTTATTCAAGAGTTGCATACTATACTTACATACTATACCATGACTACGAGAAAAATAAAGATTTAAGCGAAAATAGACATTTAATGAAGAAAAATTTCGGTTCCTTTCTTTCTGATATTAAGATAGGCATTGACATAAAAACATACTTATGCGTTGTTTTTATAGTACATAGAATACATAGTCCATAATGTCGATGACTTCTTTTTCTATTCTGAAAATGTGCCAGAATATTGTTTTTTTTTTTTTTTTGCAAAACTCATCTTAGACTGATGTGTACCAGCCGTGATTTGTTGGGTAGCAAGTACTATATCGGCCCTCTCTTTCATAAACTCAGGATTTAACACATCTTCATCACTTGAATGCATTTTCAATCGATTTATTTTTAAGTACTTTACACTAAACTTTCGTGTTTGTACAACTTACAATATTCTAAATAGCGCCATTATACTAATGACAGCAAAGTACACAAAACAGTTTGTATTCTAATGCTAAACTCCTTGTCGAAAATGTCAAGCAATCAAATCGGAATTTGTATCTAGTATTTTTTCGCAAGGAGGTTGTGTAGCATTGAGATGCGAGGTCGAATGTATTGGTGTGTTCTAAATTCAAACACCAAAACAGTGATTAAATGTGCTTTTCATTCACTGTTTTCAGTGAAAACAGTGTTTCTGTTTCGCATTTTAAATTGGTATTACATTTTGCTCCAGAAATATAAAATACTTGAAAACAAAAATTACAACCTTCGCAACTAACACCAAAGTTTTTCTTTGGATTCTCGGTTAGTTACTTCGTTTATTTATCTTCTCAAAAAGGGGAAACTAAACAGGAATCCATGGAAAATCTCACATATTCTTTATATCGAGGAGGCACTGAAATAAAAATCAACAAAATATTTTTTTTTTTGCTTTTATATCTTGCGACAATTTGCGAATTGTAAAATAAAAACATTGAGTTGGTTACCTTGCGTCCAGGGGAGACTCCGGGCCAATCCCTCTCCACGATGAATCCGGTGAATGCCTTGCTAGCAGGGCATTTGGGGTCGGGGTTGGTTCGTGCCAGTACGAAATACCTGAATTTGTAACATGCCTAATGTTAATTGAAAATACAATGTAGTTTATTTTTTATGCACCCAATCTGCATAACCTGACCTCGTAACGTTTCTCAATAAGGTCTTTTGACTCCATTATCCCTATGAGCTATTGATATTTACAAAGAGTTAGGCATACCAGTTGGCTACTCCTCCGTTTGTGATCCACATTTTCTGTCCGTTGATGATCCACTCGTCTCCTTTCTTCTCGGCCCTGGTCTTGACACCGGCGACATCTGATCCCGCGCCCGGTTCGGTCACACAATACGCCTGAATAATAAAACAAACCTTACTATAAAGGAGCAGTGAATTTTTTATATGCTATAAGGACTGTAATAGTTAGCACACCAGTTTATAACTAGAATACTGATGTCACGGGGTGTTTATATAATTTTTCCTGAGAAAGATTTGTTCCCACAATGTACTTACAGCGACAATGGGCTCTTCTACGAGCCTACCGAGATACTTCTTCTGCTGTTCCTTGTTGCCAGCGATAATAACCGGCATTTGCTGAAACACAAGACCAAAGATATACCAAACAAATACTTCATCCCGTTCTTTATTAAAATTCAATTAAACAACTATCTACTTAATTGAGATGCCATAACGTATATTGGTTAGAAAACTGAAAATAGTGGAAAATGTTACAAAACAATACTTGTAATTTTACACATAAAATAATAAAGTTAATTTAAAATAAAAAAAACTATAATTACTACACTGTATGTTATACCTGATAGTTTGTTAGTAAACGAAACAAGCACACTGCCAAAATGCTTAACTTTGAAAGGGTTGTATCATATTTTTCTTTTTACTTGATTTGAATTGCACCATTTCTTTGAACGTTACTTTCTTTTCAAATCAATGATTAATACAGACACTACCTTTCAAGTTTTCATGGAATAATAGTAAATTAAATGATTAATGCTTGTTACATGGTATTAGGAAATTAAAATATAAGTCACACGTGCATGTTGGAAATTATTTTAAAGGGTACAAAAAACTTCTTGGGTGGTTATAATTTTATTATGAATCGAAATGCGATGTTGATGGAATTGGGGCAAAAATTCATGCATATGTAAGCTAAGCATGGCACACGGGCCACTCACTCCGAGACCACTTGCTTCCATTGCAGTCATAATGCCAGTGCACCCGAACGCCAGCTCTTCGGCAACCATACACCCGTCAAATACATCCATATTCATACCACCTGCAGGAAACAACACTGACAATAAGCTTGATGGGTATTATGGACACGAATGACAACGACAAAGAATGTATCATCAATAACTGTCGCTCTTAAAAAAAACCTATACAAACACAGCTCAATAATACAGACATATACAGCGTAATATGACTCCTTGTATTGTAAATGTAAATTGCTGCCAAAATCGGTGATCACTCCTGTACCCTGGGTGCATTTAGAAACACAAAGCTCGCAAAGTCTAGATGAGCCCATTGTATAGGTACATTGTTTTCACATGTACAGTCACGGAATTTAATAAATGAGCCACTTTCAAACTTTTAAATTTTGCAGTTTCATACATTCACGAGATTACACGATTAAACACGAACTTAAATCGCATGCTCGTAAACAAGATGATAAATTACTAGCTATCGGAAATAGTCTTATCCATAGAGGTGGACTAATAAGTTCTAAATGATAAATAAATACAATGTTTAGTCAATCTATTTGATACTGACCTCCTTTGAATCAGAGCTCATTAACTCGATAATTCTGAAAACCTATCCGGAGACAGTGACAGTTGAAATGTCGATGTCAGAGAAGTTATTTTCGAATTTGTCGAAATTACTAATTAAAATTTCTCCGTACACTAAAACAATCGTCGCTAGGTTACGGTTGCTAAACCGGCAATTAGTTGACTTGGGGTAGTCACTCTGCTGTCAAGTTTGTAGTTCTGGCTCTCAGGTTAGCCAACCGGTAAATATATTAAATATAATTTTCTTCTTCTATAATATAAAGACATGACTTTCCGTGTCTGGATGTACGAGTATAACCGACTAAGCCCGATTTGCATTACACGGCTAAAATACGAACAGTGCCAAGTGGCTCATCAATTAAAGTCCGTGACTGTACTTAATTATATAATTGATGTATACAAAATATTGTAAAACATTTTTTTAAAGAGTAACGGTGGAGTTTCTTGCCCTTCTTTTCCATACGAAAATTACCTTTTGGAAAGGGCAACTAGAATCAGTTCTTTTTCTTTTGTTTTTGACGTTCATAAGTGCCTTTATTGTGCTTACTTGAAATAAATTATTTGACTTTGACTTTGTATCGCATATTGTTGCCGAGATCTACATCAGTACCTAGTTATCTAGCTAGGAGTGTCAAGTTACCCTCCTACGCTCCCTCGCTACCCTCATCTTTTATCACGTTATGGTCTGAGAAGCACAGCTAGTTATAAACATCGACCTGATTGTATTCCGCGAAGCGTGACAACAATTATACATTAATTAAACATAAAGTCGGATGCAGTATAAGACTTTATATCTGAATGCAGGTGATAATGGCAGAACAATCGTGGTACATAAGCACATTGTTGCAACATTGGAAAGTATTTCCGTACCAAATAATAACATAATTACCTGCACTTAAATTTAACGCCCACATTTATTTTCGGTTTTAGAAGCATAACAAGATGAAAAGCATAGATTTCAATTTGCCCTATCGCGTCAAAAGATGGTCGCATTTCTGTTTCGTTTTCACATCTCTGCCACATCGCATGCTGCCATGGAAACGTCTTAAATGCAAGATGTGTGACGTCACTCTTCTCAGTACGGACACTTTTTCGCGCGATATTTTAAGTGCAATGAGGGCAAATCTAACGATTTAAATCTTTGATGAAAGGTGAATGTCCATTTCTGACCAAAGGAATATCATATTTTAAAAAATTCAAGAGGGTTTTTTTTTTGCCTAAGTTTATGCAAGTATGGCATTATATGATTTAGTATTACAGTACGGTGAGGTCTAATCTGGACTTTTGTTAGGTACTTCGACTAAGTTGTCACCTGTTTGACCTTGATACATTAATGTGTAAATTATATTTCCTTTTAATCCACAAAAGAGTAAGCTTGTTTTATAATAACGTGGATGGGGCATTTATAAGGGGAGTTTTTAGGGTTCCGTAGTCAACAAGGAACCCTTATAGTTTCGCCATGTCCGTCTGTCTGTTTGTCCGCGGCTTAGCTCAGAGACTGTTGGTACTAGATAGCTGTAATTTGGTATGGATACATATAAATCACGCCGACAAGACAGTGGTAAAAAAAAATCGTAAAATATACTTTTCTTAGGGTACCTCCCCTACACCTAAAGTGGGAATGGGTTTATTTTTTTCGTCAATCCCATGGTGTGGGGTATCGTTGGAAAGGTCGTAAAAATAATGAGAGTTTGTAAAAACCATTTTTGGATTCAGGGATTCGTTTGCGAAATATTAAGCTTCAAAGTGCTAATTTTTGTTAGAGTCAAGTGTCGTCGTGTCAGCTAAATGGTTGGTTTTGAATATGTGAAAAAATTCCCGGCAGCAGTAATGTTAAGTTTGTTGAATAAATTCATCCTAACTACGGAACCCTTCATTGTGCGTGGTTCGACATGCACTTGGCCGGTTTTTTTATATTTCATCTTTGTACGAAAGTCTTACGCTAGTTTTTATTTTTTGTTTAGTTTTGAGAATTGTTATTATTTCGACTCTCTTAAGAGAGTATTTTAGTGATACTATCTTGATACTTCTGCTTACCCTACCTGCAGAAGTATTCCCGCGAAAGAAGTATTTATATATTTAACGCAATTTATTTTAGTAGTCATTATTGTTAGAAGCTACGGAAGTTCTTCTTATTATTATTAGATATTTAATTCAGTTTATTAACACAACATATTATTTTGTTTATTATCCATACCTATAATAATATAAATAAAAATGTATAATACAAACACAACTAAATAAATAAATAAAATTTCATTTTGTTTTTAAACTTTCCGTACTTCCACTATATGCCTACATTTTATTCCTAAGGTGTTTACATAAGTTAAGTTGTTTATCATAATTTTAAAAACTATTTAAAGTGAACAAGCTAAGTGTAACTAAAAGATAGTTAAAGTTATATAACTTATTTTAATAGAATAGTTTGTGTGATGGCATCCAGATAGATGGCCGACAGAAATAACAGAATTCACTCCTAAGGTTGTGCCGCCAACTGCTGTGGTAATGTACTGTCCAAAGTTCATGGCCTTAATTCTATGTGAAATTGAGCTCTGTTTCGTGTTGGGTCAAATTCTGATGACTTTCATTATTATTTACGCACAAGTATAACCGTACGAAGGCGGACTTAATGCCTTAGGCTATTTCTACAAGTCTGCCTTATCATTATATGACTCGACACTAGTGTCTATATCTAATGTCTATTATAAAATACTTCACAATATCTTACACACTATCTTATCACTATCACTACACAATATCTTATCGTACATTTTAATTGCAATAGATATTTTCTGTGATTAAATTATTTGTGTTTGATTATTCCTCACAATATTGATCTGCGGATTAAAGAACAATTTTAATAAACCTATTAGGTATAGGCTAACATTCTAATTTTGAAATTGATGCTAACAGACGTATTCAACAGTTTTTTTTTTCTACTATAACTACTTTTTTTTTCTACTGTAAGTCAACATTCTTCATTAAAAGTATATCGCTACACAATTACACATAGACCCCTTTATTTATTAAGTCATGATTAGTGACTGTTTAACCATAAATTTTTGACATTCAAACGTCTCTTAACTTTATTTAACGTTTATACTTATATGTATAAACCCCGGCCGGTTTATTTTGTTAAAATCTCACCGTGATAACTTAGGTGAAGAGAGCTGTCATTCCGCCTGATGCTAGGGATTGACATTATTGACATGGCAGCTCACTTCACTTTAATAAATTGCGGCGACATTTTAACAGAATAGACCGATTTATAGTAAACATCTTTGTGAAATAAACAACGGATGTGCCAACTGTTTATAGTAAACACCTTTCTATGTACTGACATATTTAAAAAGTGCATAGAATAATATAAAACAGTAAATACACAGATAATCTTCTCAGTAAATGGTAAGGGACGTTGATGGCATTTCAGTTAGAACAATATATTCATAGCCGATTGAAATAAGAGGACTCACTCCTAAGTTGGAACCGTCTAGTGCTGTCGGTATGCCTGTGCATCCGAATGCCGTCTCTTCGGCTGATAAGCAATCGTCCATCACGCCTAAGGAACCAACGCCCCCTGAAATGTTCCTAGACTCTCAGACGGACGGTTTAAATCTCCCAGGAACGTATGTTGGAGCCGATTGCCTGTCTAGCACCCTAACAGAAACCGAATGACAGTACGTTTCACTTTAAAAATATAACAAAACCAATTGCTGCATAGGTACTTTGAAACCCCAATTTATGCCTATGAATTAACAGTTAAAATGATTGTTTTGAGTGTATAATGGGAGAATGAAAAGCGTGCTTATATATTTGTAAAAAAAACCTATAGGTAAAGGATTTTATTGGAATTTGAGTATAATTCGAACTCTAGTACGGTATTATTTGCAAAATAAATATTTTTCATGCAATTGTTTAGCCAGTCTTTGTAGCCGCTTACCGATGTTTATAATTAGACTAGCAAAGCAATATTTAAGTGTTTGGTTTACGCTTAGTTGTTTTTGAATATCAATAAAGTTTATTTAGCGCAAAAAAAAAATGTTTTCTTACAGATTGCTGCAAAGATTATGAAAAAGTACTACGTAGGTAGATACACAAAAGCAACTTCCATAAAAATATTATTCCCGTAACATGCACTATTTAAACCATTTTAGATGAATTTCATACTTAGTAAGAAGTTTGTTAAAAATGTTTTTTTTAAATCTATTTTTGGTCTGTGAATGTTCTTTTATGTTAGGAGCTTATTTCTTGATGTTATTTTCCGCTAAACATTATATCGTATATTTGCCCTTACAGACGTAGAAGTCATATTCTTTTTGTAAATGAAAAAATTTAGTTTCTTCGAAAGTAAAAAGAAGACCATTCTAGGTAGTACAAAGTAAGCGACGTTGATGGCACCTCAGGTAGAAGTTATCATAGCCGATTGAAATAACGAGACTCACTCCTAAGTTCGTGCCTCCAATGGCAGTGGTGATGCCTGTGCATCCGAAAGCCATCTCCTCGCCTATAATACATTCTTCCAGCACTCCGAGGGTTCCAACGCCCCCTGAAATTACTCTAAAAGCTCAAATGCACTGTTCATTGTTAATCACTTCTTGTCAATAGTTTAATTAGGTATATAAATATAAAAAATTAAAACTTTTTTGTAGACAAACAGTTGTTTTGCTATTAAATAAAATCACCATCAATAGGTAATTGGGACTAAGGAATCTCTATATCATATTACCAAGGATAATGAAGTGGGGGTATTTCAAAACGAAGATTCCAATAGTTACAAAGGATGTAAATATATGAATACTAGCTATGGATAGGTTACCACCGAGTACCTAATTAAGTACTGGTATAGTTTCCTAATCGACTAAGTATAGCAAAACTCTTATCAATGAAATAATGATTGATATGACTGCATGTCTCTTTTCCAAAGTTTTGAAGAATGACAAATATTGCCCAAACCAAAAAAACTCTAAAATTATGAAATTTAAGATCAGAATCCACGTCCACATGCTATCACCGTATATAAATGATCCACACATTTAGCCGGGCCCAGACGTGTGTAATGTAATGCGATACGAGTATGGACGGCACAGAAACTCAAGGCGAATCCTTAATGTGTTGGACTGCGAGAGCCTTTGTGTTCGCGCTAAAAACCGACAGTCGATGGTTCAGCGCGAGCGCCAGCCCGAGCGTTACTTGTAATGCTTGTAGTGCCATCCACACGCAGAATTCGCGTTACATTAAACGATAAATTACATACGTCTGGACCCAGCTTTACAGTAACTGCTTGCTTACTGCGACTTCCGTGATAGCCAACGCTGCCATTATTCCTGAACAACCGTACGCTAGCTCTTCGCATACGAGACAGCCTTCTACAACTCCTAAACCTATGCCTCCTGCAAATTATCGTCGACGATCAAATTAAAACTCATAGAATTATTCTCTATCAAAAATTACCTATAAAATTCACAAGTCAGAAGCAGTTAATAAATATGAAATCTGATATAGTTGGTAAAAGCTTTATTCCATGAAAACCGCCACAGTTAAATTTTTTGTGTCCATGCCAATGACTTACGCCGATGGAGCTGGTAGAAATGGCGGCATTTGTGCCAGAGCACCCGAACGCCATCTCGTGGGATATAAGACAAGTGTCTAGAACTTGTTGGCCCATTCCTCCTGGAAGGCAGTTAACAGTACAGTAAGCCGTTGATATGTCACAAGTAAAAGTTCGGCTTTGTAGAGCGTTGTCTCTGCTACGTGTCTCTATAGAACTTAATTTGACATAATTATTAAGAATCCATAATACCTTAGCTCAAATTCACTCGTAGATCTCTCGCACACTACTGCTCGCGGGTCGAATGAAAACGAGACTGGGTGGGCGGGGAGGCTCCAAGGCGCCAATAGTTTAGATAGGTACCTAATTTGGTTTTATGGTAAAATAGTGGAAAATAAAATACAAACATAGTATCTGTTTTTAATTTAGTTCAGTAATTATGCAAAGTTTCACGATCGAATTTGAAGTATTTATTTAATAGGTACCAGGTTTATTGTTCAGTTTGGAGATAACTTTTTTTTCCGTATTTGAATCGTGTTTTCTTCAAACATAGTACTTAACATCTCAACTTTAAATTAATGCTGCCGTATGTTCGACATAACGGAGGATCATGCTAAGCAATTTGAGGTATTATAAACTCTTAATGTCCAGATAATTTAGTATATATAACTAATATACTCGTTAGCTTCAATTAAGGGATAGACTTTTAACATACCATTTAATAAAACGCTGTACTTATTTTTTGTTTGCTACACGATCAAACCCTTGAAGTAAAAATCTCTCTTAGAAGAAATAAAATTATTTTCACATTTGCCACTCAGTCGCTTGCATAATCCGGATATCCGTCTCGAGCTGGCATTGTTGCGAAAACTATACGTATCACATGCTCTTTGAAAATAAACGTGCTACTTTTGTCTTCATCGCTCTTAATTAAATTCCAATAAATTCAATACTTTAAATTATACTTCTGCGAAACGCTGTGCTCGTCTAGGTCTTCACTGGGTAAGAGTTTCCTTGATTAATTCATAATTTGATTAATTGATAATTAAGAACCAATATTCTACCATTCCTCAAAGATTCTCGCCAATTTATCTCAAATAGAACTTCCTTGAGAATTTTTCTACTATGAGCGATACGGCTTCATCTTTTCTTCGAATTTACCGTTTTCACCACGACGTATCTTCACACAGAATTACATATGAATGTTTGTATAGATAGCGCCTCGTTCGCTATGGAGCAAGAACATTCAAAAGTATATACCTAACATATATTTGAGCTACGTATGGTAGGTACCTTACTTAGGTGTACGAGATCGATTGTTAAGCACAATTTCGCGAAAAATATATCATCCATTCTGGCAGAATTCGATTAACCTTAAGATTTTTTACGGCATGAATGGACATATAGTTACGTTTCTAGACATTTTATATCTTTGTAGACTAGTAAGCTGTTTCTTACAACGTAAATTAGTATCGCGTGGACGAAGCGAAGGTAAAAGCTTGGCTACCGTCTACCGTAATTTATTTTTATGCATTTTACAGTGCTATTTCTTAATGGAAGTAACACTGAAGTATGTTCCTCTGTTATTTAAGGCCTGTATATCACTAGCGACACCATGGCGGCGCAACCATAGTCGCACTGCCAAAAAATGTATGATTGGTTGCGTAACCGATTGGACGCCTGGTGAGATACCCACCATAAAGCTTTGTATATTTATCTGGCAGCGCGACCACGGTGCGCCACCTTAGTGAGATATAAGCATTACCTACGGTTGAAAGCTTCGGTTTAAACCACCTGTAGCCATCGCAGAAAATAGGTTTCTATTCTAGAACCGTACAACTTGTTCCATTGAATTTCTGGACTTGCAACTGCATGTGGGCGTTTCAATATATCGCAATTCGATCTGTACAAGTTTATAGCACGCTGCTTATGTGAACTCAACAACGAACTATATTAAGCGTATTTTATAAATGGCGCTTTTATAGGGCCATTCCTTTATTGTACCTATTTTACATTACTGCAATATTTCGATAAACCTAAGGCGAATTTGACCAATAAAACAGACGCGTTCAAGAGCTATCATTGGCAATCTTCCACAACAATGATGACAGTGACAGCTCTGAAACTCGGTTTTGGTTGTGCCGATCGCATTCCGTTACATTATACTTTATTTCGGGTTCTAGCCACATTATTAGGTACTGGATATCATTACCGCAGTGTTCAGGGATGTGTCCGTTCATTAGTCCGATCTCCCATGCCTTCTTTACGATGGGCCATGGGTACTCCCCGGTCTTGTCGTATTGTGCCGCTACTGGCACGATCTCCTCCCTGGTGAACTTACGAGCCAAGTCTTGTAAGGCTTTCTGTTCCTCGCTAAGCTCTGGAAAGAAACAGAAAATGTATTTAAGTAAATCTCTATACTTAGTTAGTATGGACCTCAAAATAGTAGGTATAGTGATCGTCATCGTGTGAATAGTACCGAATTGAATTTCATATACTTAAAAAAAATTAAATTAATATAAACTAAAACCCAACTACGACTAAAAAAGTATAAATAAGGCACCACAGACAGACAAATTAAAAATCCGGAGTCAGACGTACTAGGGCATAAATCGAACAGATTACGTGTGACTCCGGATTTTTAATTTGTCTGTCTGTGGTGTCTTGTTTATACCTGTTAGTCGTAGTTGGGTTTTAGTTTTTATTACTTTAATTTTTTTTTAATTCTTTTGGGTTTATTATATGTATATATTTGAAATGTGCTCATTAAGCCCTTTCATTTGATACCCAACATGGTACAATTTAACAATTTTTTTTTAGTTCCTGACTTTATGTCGCCTATAGGGCGCCATTTTTAACCTGCGGACGATCAAGACGCTTCCAACGATACCTCGTTTGTCAAATTTTGATGAGTGGATTAGAAGATAGGAGGGAACAGATGAACATACATACATACTGGTCAAAATCATAACTCTCATTTTTTCTTCGCCATAGTCGGGTAAAAATGATAGCAGCGTCATAGCGTAAAATCTAATGTAAGTAATGTTCACGATAGGGGTACCTACTGTTCATGTTAATAACAAAATCCATCTGCCTTGCCGACCGCCTAATCCCATGTGTTTGACCGTGCAGTACAGCATTTTCGATTTGTCTCGAAGAAGGTTGTCAAAATAATGCTTTCCAAGCATGTTTGAGAATAGTTATTTATGATATAAGTCCGGAAGGTAGGTGATTTCCGACTCGTCTCATTAACCGACACGAGTCGGAAATTATCTTACGCACGTGTATCATGCAACGTTTTACTATGCATTGTGCGAGGAAATAAAATTAATACTTATAATGATCAAAATCTAAATCTAGAGTAGGTAAATTAATAACGCGCTTAATGAAGTATTAGTTTTATTGCTAAGGAACTTCGTTCCTGACGGGGTCGCCAGCACACGGCGCCGATCCCCGCCAACCCCTCTTCCCTTCTCACGTATGATTTCAAACAAAAAGAACGTCGGGCTGCCGAAGGAGTAAAAAAAAAACCCAATATTAAAAAGCACTCGTTTGAAAAAGTTGCACTTGACACATGATTTGGCTGCTTTGCAAACGCTCGTTTCGGGTACATGCATTGTAAAAAGAGTTTATTTCATATCTGACTAGGTACTTTAAAGATAAGTACATTGTAAGTATGTTTGTACATTGTAAGTATGTTTGTACATTGTAAGTATGTTTGTAAATTGTAAGTATGTTTGTACTATTATCAGTTTTGGACTTTACTAGGATTTAACAAAATATTTGGCTTATGTAGTTTAAATACTTCGTTATTAAATATTAAATACCTATGACATTTTTCAAAGAATTGTTTGTGCGAAAATATTGTAATTTATTTCCTGCAATAACGGATTGATTTACCCACCAATTGACCCACGCTTCTGCGTCTAGGACTCAATGAAATAAATTATCATACATACTTAACTTAACCCAGCAATGGCATTACGGGCAGAGATAGGCGATGTCCAGCAATTAATGACCTGCGCTCTGCAATCGGCAATTTCATTAGTCCTAATTGGCAGGTATCATCATCTTCCTGCCCTTGTCCCGTGTTACTCGGGGTCGGCGCAACACGTTTTCTTCTTCCACTCTCCCCTGTCAACCGTCACGTTATCATTTACTCCCTTCTCTATCATATCATTCCTCACACAATCCATTCATCTTTTCTTTGGCCTTCCTCTCCCGCTCCATCCATCAACACTTATATTCATCACTTTTTTAGTCACATGCGTTTCCTCCCTCCTCATCACATGCCCATACCAGGCCAAACGATTACCTTTCAACTTTTCTGTCACTGGCGCCACTTTTAAACTTCCCCTTATATACTCATTTCTTACTTTATCCATTTTCGTCACTCCACACATGCATCTTAACATTCTCATTTCCGCTACATGCATTCTTTTTTCATCCGTCTTCTTCACGGCCCAGCATTCCGATCCATACAGTACGACAGGCCTTATAACGGACTTATAGATTTTCCCCTTTAACTTGAGGGGCATCCGTGGGTCGCAAGTTGTTCCTGTAACCTGTCGCCATTTCATCCATCCCGAGTTGATCCGGCGCATTACGTCTCGGTCTATTCTGCCATCCCCTTGGACAAGCGACCCGAGGTACCGAAAGGCAAGGCAAGGCTAATTGGCAGGTATATCTACACATAATTTGAAGTACGCATTGGTACAACGTAAGAAATGATCTTTGATCATTTGTTTCTCAGACCAAGTCTGAGATTTGTTTATAAATAAGTTATCAACAAGAATTGATTAGAAAATGATCCAGGATGGTTGCTGTACTTTGCATGCACACGTGACTGCGCCTAACACGCTATCAGTCGTGGGTGGCGTTATTACCTATGCGTTTGTACCTTGAAATTCTTGTCATTCATACCTACACATACCGGTTTAAAATATTTGATAATGTTTTATCGATAACAAAAAGGTAGAGGCAATAAGCCGCTTGGGTTCAAGTGTGCCACCAAATCCGAATACCCCGACAATATAATGATAATATCGTGGTCTTGTGTCAAATGACGAAGTTTTGTTATTGAAAGAGATAATACGCTGACGTTAATAATCAGTTGTGAAAGATTACCATTACAAACCTGAGAATTTACATGACATTATACATGAAATATGTGCATAATACACAATATCATTTCAGGCTTCTGAATTGATATATTTGGGTCGACTTCCTAAGCACTTTTATTATTGGGTTTCCTCTTATGAGTGGATAACGGCCGGAAAATGCCAACTTTAGATGGACCGTGAAACATGACTTTATTTATTTCATGAAATATTTATTGAAAGGTGGCAAAAATAAAGTTCTTACCAAAGCACATTCCAGTCGTTGGCAGGGGTTTGGCAGCTGCGACCGGGGCAGTAGTCGACAGCTTTCTGTAGATAGGCCTGGTGGCGCGTATCACCTGAAAATTCAACAAATGGCTGTGAACAGGATGTCTTGTAGGCGGTGCTTAGGCTCGGCATTCGCTATTGTAAATCCTTACTAATATTTAGGGGTATGAGGAACAGGGTGTAAAGTTCACTCATCCACCATAGAAAAGGGTGGATTCTCCAACCAGACGGTTGTTGTGTCTGGCAGGCAACTGCCCAACGATTCATGTCGGGTTCTTCAATGAAGTGTTACGAGGTCCATACGCAATAAAAACGATTTCGAACTTAAGACTTGTATTACCGCCTACTTCGGCACTTCCTTAATATATAACAATGGTACAATACAATGAATAGACAAAGGACAAATTGTACAAACGAAACAGACTGATATAACACAAACGATTATCTAGTAACTTGGAGAGATGTGTGCGTGTGGAGCGCGCACGATCTTGACTCAAGTCGAATGCACGCTCCATTCACACTGCAATACTCGTAATGTACTGGTAACTACATTCAAACTGCAATTTTGCAGTTGGTTGATACAGTTGAGATGCAGTCCGTCTGATGGCAGCCTTATGCCGAGATCCAACGATCAGCGATTTTGCGGACGGACACCGACGAGCCCGGACGACGGTCCGTGGAAAGGCGTACGTGCGGGGTATCGCAGACATCGGAAACGTGCGCCGTGCGTGTCGGTCTGTGGTCGTCTGCCGTGCGTGTCGGTCTGCAATATTGCCGATCGTGGGATTTCACCATTCGAGTTAATATTATTTTTTTATATTTTTCTTCTGTTCCGGTATTCATTAAATGTCTTGCTCAGTAATTAAGATTTAGAAAACTGAAGTATTAATCGAATTTTGTTGCTGACTATACTTTAATGGGTTTTCGAATCTTATCAAGACAACATCTTGTGGCGGTATCTACCCGCCGCATATGAAGTACGCATCAAAGACCTGACGTCACATAAATCCTGCATCGCGCAATTAAAGTTTACCGTGCAATGGACTTTTTATATACAAGAACCCGACATCAATCGTTGGGCGTGTAGTCGGAGGATCCACCCTTTTCTATGGTGGATGAGTGAACTTTACACCCTGTTCCTCATACCCCTAAAATGTTATTAACAATCTTGTTTGTTTTTGTCTTTACTGCCAATCTGAAGAAAGACTTCGAATGTTGTTTGGACGAAGGGTCTGGGACGTCCGCAGTTATTTGGCAATGAGTACTATGTAAATAACAGATTGACATAATATTTACACAGTCATTTTGAACTGTCCAAGTGTGATATCAGTTCCAATATGTTTCCTTCAAAACACACAGCGTTTCAGATTCCTAACTAAATAAAATAGTAATTATGAAATAACGCAAAATGTTGTCGCCAACGTACGGGACCTTTTTTCTCTCGTCACTTTTCTTAGAAAATTATTAAAGGTTCAGATAACATTTTCTACAAGAGGAAAGGTCAAAGAGATCGAAAAGTTTTCCTGGAAGTCCGTCTTACGCATTTAAAATTAAATGACCCTCCAAAGTAAGTGCTGTCTGTTTACATGGTACAATTTCCACATTACCTATATCACTAAGCCCAGAAACACTATCAAAAACCTTCTAACCAAGCAGTCCTGTACTTCTTCCTAGTGTTGCTAGTGCCTACTTCAGAAGTGTATTGGCATTTATTTAACAACCCGGCCGTGTCTTAACATAGGTATTCCAATTTAAAATATAATGATAAGGTAGTAATTTCTAAAACTACAAAAGAGAAAAAAAAAGAGAAGTCCCCAAAAAAATATTTATATGCTAGCTGCCCCGACAGCCGTCATATCTAAATCCCATAGAAAAAAACCGACTTCAAAATAACTTTAATTTCGGAGTTAATAAAGTTATTTTTCATTTTTTAGCTGTGGTACCTGCCTACTACAAATCTATTTCCGTTAACGGACGGCCAGCATTTCACGTTATTATCTACCTCATAGAGTATAGTAATAGATTGATCTACCTCCTGCAGAGGTATACACTAGCACTTTATCATAATTTCCTTTATAGTCCAAAATGCTTTCAAATTAAAATACTTAGTTTAAATTGCAATCATGTTGCTTGTAGTTGTAAATTATAATAATAATAAAATTATATTAATAAAGTAAATTATATTAATTATATAATTGTAAATTAAAGGGGTTCATCACCTTATTATACTTTAGGCTTCGTTCTCGATATAAAATTTACATTGCAGCTTTCTCGCGCCAGTCGACAACCAATCGCATATTTAGAGCTGAAAGCAAAAACTAAACGCATATGTGTAGCTATTCCGCTCTATACGTCATCTGTCATTCTTTACGTTTGCGCGGCAACCAGTACGCTGTGATTCCCAAAGAAAATTAATTTAAAGTGTTTAAAACTTGTTTAAAGAGTGTTTAAAGTGGGCATACGATATCATGCCGAAACGAAAACTGGGAAAAGAACATTATCTTCAAAAAATCCGAAGTATACAAAAGAAGATGAAACGACACCGGTACAACACCGATTCATCAAAGTCGTCCATTTTTTTCTTCACCAGATAAAACAACGTTTTATACAGTAAAACGTGTTTCACAATAGCTATACGATATTTATTGTAACACGCGGGTAATGTACGAGATGCATTGACGCGAACAAATAATTCGGGGCGTTTACGAGATAAACGCACGAGTTACATCATTGTTTTAAACGTTTTATACAGTAAAACGTATTTCACATGGCTTTTATACGATATTTATCTTTATCGTACTACGCGGGTAATGTACGAGATGCATTGACGCGAACAAATAATTCGGGGCGTTTACGAGATAAACGCACGAGTTTCATCATTGTTTATTTCACGTGGCTTTTATACGATATTTATCGTACTACGCGGGTAATGTACGAGATGCATTGGCGCGAACAAATAATTCGGGACGTTTACGAGATAAACGAACGAGTTTTATCATTTACCTATTTTATAGGGTGTAGTCCGAGAGGCTAAGCAGTAAGTAAGTTTATTATGGTACATTATCGGGGTCAATTCTATTTTATTGCAGAGTGCAAAAATGATGAACCGAAAGAAGGGTCAGTGGGTTGTGTTAGTAGTTATTGAACTACATGAGGACTGTGTCAAACCACCAGTTCCATTTACCGAAAACTCGGATAACACTATTATACAGCCCTGACTGTAACTTATGCTCTACTTGAGCCTGATCCAGCACCTGTGCTACACACTGAGCCTACTAATATTCTATCCCTAGAAGTGCTGCAAGCATTATGGGATTTGATGCAATAATATGCCTAAAAAATATAAATAAACAAGGACTTAGACTGTATTTGGAATACCATTTTGAACGGGGACTCACCATTTCAATTGGTGCATTATCAATGCTAATTAATAAGAATAATGATAGACTTAATACTGGTCTCCCTGCTCAGTTATGCTGGAAGGATGTTAACAGACTTACACTTACTAAACCTTATTTTTTTTTTTGTTTTTCCCTGTTCTGGGCAAAAAATGCTCAGATATTGTCAATAGAAAGACATGATCACCTATATGGTAATAATACTAACATCCTTTCTTACCTTTATGGTAACAACCTATCTGAAAAGATAAAGAGTCTTACTAGCTTGCCAAAGAACAGGCCGATCTTTAAAAAGCCAAGTACTTTTACCACAACCCGTCAGGGAAACTTGAGTGGTCCACCTCGTTGCAACCAACAGAGGACAAATCTGAGTATTCAAGAAATACCAGTTCTCATATCATGTATGGAAATATGAACCAGTACCAGTCACAGCACGCTGTGAAAAAGCCCAAAACCCCACCACCACAGGACAAGACTCGTGCTCGATACTAGAAGTTAGTTATGCTGGAAAATTAAATCATTTCTTACCTTGTTGGCAAAGCATCTATGACAGTGTTTCAATATTGAATCATGTCAATGAATACTAAATACCGTTTACTGACACACCTTATCAGTCACAATCTGAACAGTCATTATAAAATGATCCTGATATACATACAGCCATTAATAATTTGCTGGCATTACAGTGCAATTCTCTTTCCACACCATGTAAAGGCCAATTCATACCTTAAGTGGTTTTGATTTCAAAACCGAAAGTTAGCATAAGATTTATTCGAAAAATTAAGCCTCTTAACAAACAAAACAACTTGTTAACGCATGCCATTTTATTATGAAAGATCACAGAATTGCAGTAGCCCTAATTTCTCCAGGAGAATTTATTGATTTAAAAGAATTCTATTTATTGGTAAATATTAATCCAGCTCGCAGGAAACATTAAGGGTTTCAGTATGATACATTTTTATTAAACAAACTTAATGCATTCCCATATGTCTTATGTTTTGCGCGTTATGCGTTCTCTAAGATTATGAGAGTGGTGGTAACATAATTTAAAATCTAAAAATCACAAGTCTGCACAATATTTTGATGACCACTTGTGTATGATTATGAAACATGTTTGAACAATGAACAATTACTATGTTCAAATGTTTTGGATTAATTACAAAATGAAAAAAGTTTAATTAGACCATCATGACTCATGTCAATTTTTAGGTCCATGGAAAAGTATTAATGGTTTAATTTAAAGTAAAGGCAATTATGGTAGAAAGATTATCATTCACCCAGATATTAAACTAGACCTACAGCGGTGGGCTGATAATATCAATAGTTTACACAAAAGTAAAGCATACTTAAAATATGATTTCGAAATATTTACTGTTGCATCAAGAAGTGGGGGGGGACTGTTTGTAATGATAATAGGGTTCATGGGTTCTGGAAAGAGACTGAAAATTATGAGTGCCTATCACATAAATTATCTAGAATTACTCGCCATCATTTTTAGCCTTTAAAAATGATTGGTAAACAAACAACATTTATATTGTTACACGTTAATAAGACTGCCATATCATATATTAACCAAATGGGAGGTATTTAGTACTCACATTTATATAACTTTTCCAGAAGCATATATAAACGATTATTAGGTATGGCAGTGGTGTGAAGATACACAAATTTTGGCTATTTGCTTCTTACATAAAAATCGAGGGATAACAATGAAGCAGATAAAGAATCACATAGATATAGCCAATGCTGACATAAAGTGGGAACGAAATACCTCCACATTCCAGTACATTGTGACTCAGTTTGGTCAACCTGATATTGACTTTTTGCTTCAAGAATGAATGAAAAATGTTAATCTCAACATTTTCTGGAAACCGGCCCAGATGCATCGAATATAGACGCTTTTACCATGTCTTGGACGAACTACTATGTTACGTCTTCTTTATTCCCATTTAGTCTATCATTAAGATGTTTACAAAAAATTAAGAATGATAAAACGACAGGCAGGGTTATGCCTTACTGGCCGTCATAAGCCTGAAAAAATCACCTCTACATCTCCACCTTACACTAATGGTCGGGATATTATCAGGAAGGCATGGCTAAGACGAGCCATCCCCCCATCAGCAATAGATGTTATGTCAAATTCACTTTCAAATAATAACTTGAAACAATACAATTTTACCTATAGAATATGGTGGGTCTTTTGTCAAAATCAAAGTACTTATAGATCCATTTACACCATCTATACCTACCAAATATTATGTACCAAACAATTAAATTAAGGGTATTTATGGGTCTTTAAATTTACATAGCCAGCTCTTGCTGTAATAATAGACTCAAAAATGGGGGTGATGACCGCATCAACAGGCTACATTGGTCCCAGGCTAGGTTTATGTAAAAACAACATTGATCCCAGTATCAAACTAGTTGGAACCCCAAGTAAAGTTTTGAATGTTTTAAAAAACTTTTGACTCCAAATGATTCTTAAGAAATTTGAAAACATGTATGGGTAATTTTATTAACACTAATTGCAGACCAAAGAGCACAGACTTTATCTCTTATTAAAATACCTACCTAACAACACAATAAATCAAACAGGTGTACACATTTCTATTACAGAGGCTATTTGGTCCCAGTTGCAGCCAACTGACTGAACCTCTCTTTTACCTTTCTTTAAAAAGTCCGAAATTTGTACAGCTAGTACATTACATGAAAGAATTGACTGTACCTACTCAGAGCATTATGGGAAATAGTACTCACATAATACTTTTCAATAAGCCACCAGCAAACCAGTTCCTGCCTCTACCATCGTAAATGGATAAAAAATGCTATCTGTTTGCAGTATAGATATTAGTATTTTATTTTTTTCTGGACATTGTACTAGACGTGTCTTGACATCCACTACTAACGCTAAGGGAGTATCATTAGATATACTATGGCATACGGCCGGCAGACTGGACAAATAGCTCTTCCATCTTTGCTAGATTTTTATTAGGCCAATATTGTCAATAATTCAAGTGAATTTGCTCATGCTGTGCTTAATGCTGAACAAAATACTTGATTTTTAGGATTAGGAATAGGAATGTTTCCTTTATTTATTACGTGGCATAATAAGTATGAAACTAAATTAGACAAGAAGTTAAATAATCAGATGAATAATTGTTTATAAGGGTAATTTGATTTAAGTAAACTTGTTTAGAAATTGGACATTATGTCCTATATTGAGATGAATGAGACTGTTTATCTATTAGGCATTGCCATTTTATTACCTAGGTCATTTGTGTCTTAAAACTAAAAGATTTTATTTAATATTGGAATACTATTTATTTATAATTTCATCTTTGGAACCTCAATTTTCCTCATATACTCTGAACATCTGCAATGTAAATTTTATATCGAGAACGAAGCCTAAAGTATAATAAGTGATCAAACGAACTTACCTGTTGTGAAGTTCGATCATTATTATACGAAGGGCTTCGTTCGAAGATATAAGGGACCCTCCCTACCCTACCCCAGAAAAATTGAGATTCTCTTACTCTAAAATAATGACAGATGACGTATAGAGCGGAATAGCTACACATATGCGTTTAGTTTTTGCTTTCAGCTCTAAATATGCGATTGGTTGTCGACTGGCGCGACAAAGCTGCAATGTAAATTTTATATCTTCGAACGAAGCCCTTCGTATAATAATGATCGAACTTCACAACAGGTAAGTTCGTTTGATCACTTATAATATACGTACTACGTACTCTGCCAGGGAACTGCGATTAGAATTAGAACACTAAAATGACTAAGTAAATTAAAATTACATTAGGTTGTATGTATACCTAATAAAGAAAAATGCTAAATGTTTTAACATTATAGTATAATTCTATAAATATATGAGTATATTGTTTGTATTTCATATAAGTATGTATCTAAATCTTTGAAACTAATCATAGGAACTATGATGGTCATGACTGTTGCTCTAACAATTATGTAATTATATAAGTTTTGTGGGTTTTTAATTTTCTGGCTATTTATTGATATAATTACAGTCCATTAAGTCAAAATAAGAAATGATTTTTGCCCAAATGCAGGTGATGTGCGCATGAGCAGGTATAAAGTCGCAATAATGGTCTATAGAAATAATATTAACGCACAGCATGCTAAAACTTAGAAGAACATTCGCAGTATTCAAAAAGTTGCACAACATCATTGAAGCATAATGTTTCTGTTTGTTGTTTGCAAACTACAGTTTTTGTGAGAAACATAAAATGATATGTTGCACAACTTTAATTTATGTAAATACGATAAATATACTCAACAAGTTTTAGGATTAGTTTTTTTTTTTAATGAGATATTGTTCTACTCTTGACTGCAATCTAGACAGCTTTGTCAAGATGTTATCGACGATGGAGCGATCAAACCTCTTAGTATCTGGATCTGATCTCATCTCAACTTATTGTTTTTTGTTTCAATGTACTGGAATGAAGGTGGAATGGATGGGTGGCTAGAATGGATGGAATGAAGGCGAGGTTTGTCAGCTAGATTAATTTTCGCTTAGAGACTGGAGTCAGGCTTTTTGTAAACGGAGATGTTTATGTTTTTATATGACTTAACCATGTCTATGGATGCAGGCAAAATGGCAGAAGTAGCTTAATACTTCAGAAGCACAAAGAATATTTTATCAAGAAAATTATAAACAAGGGTCCAATTGCTGTACCAAGCTGGTATTTATATTTTATTCACTTGTTATGGGGCTACTTATCTGAGAATAAATACAACAAAAACAATTGAACTATTGCATAAAATGATGATAAAAGAGACACAGTTTCATTACTAATCATTCCCAGGGTTTAAGTAAACTTATGCATTTGTTACAAGTAGGTCAAAAACATAAAATGACATTGAAAATATAGAAATTGGTTTATTTTAACTCCACATAAAAAGACCAAATTATGCAACAACAATATTTATAAAATATTGATTGTTCAAGGTAAAAATGTAATAGGTAACTAAATTAAAAAAAAAAAAAATTACAAATAAACGCAAAGCTCAGAATTTCTGAACATTAATAATCCAGCACTCCATATTGTGTATCTTTAGATTTAATTACTCGAGTCCAAACAATAACAATCTATTGACCACACATCTAAAAGAGAATCCCTTTTCTATTAAATTGTGCACTTTCCCCAGATGAGATGGAAATACATTATAGAGATCAGTCTCTATGTCCATAAGGGAATACTCAATATTGTCATAATTGCCTCACTTGCCAAAAACTTTGGCATTCGTAGGAAGTTACTGTTTATGCCAATTTGTTTTCACTTTATTATAATAATCTACCCTAAGTGTTGCTAGAGGTATCTATGATATTATTTATCAGTGATCATCAGCAATAATAACCAAGGTATTACTACACCAATACATTTTTTAAATTATGATCCTTCATGTTTTTGGTTTGGTTTAATAGCAATAATAAATCTTCTTTGTTAATCTATTGGTAATGCCAGTACTTTATCTTATCATGAAGTTTAATTGATCTTTGCTACATGGGGCAATAAGCAGCTTAAATATTCTGTAAGCTTAGTGAAGAAATATTTGGCGATATTGCAAAGATTTATGGATGGTTTGGTTATTGATTATACTGTCTCTAGAAAACGCTCAGCATTGCATTCATATTAAAATTATATGCATCAACTAGATGATGCCTGCGGCTTCACCCGCCTGGATGTCGGGTTATTATATACTAAAACCTTCCTCGAGAACCACTCTATCATTGGTGAAAACAGCATGAAAATCAGTGCAGTATTTATTGAGTTTATCGCAAACAGACAGTCAGACAGTTGCGGTGGAGGACTTTGTTTTATAATTGTTGAATGAATAAACTAAAGTAGCAGGTATTGAATTTTATTTAACTGTATGACCGCGGCCGGGCCGCGCGCGGTCCAAAAACTATTGTAGTTTAATTAGAAAGTCCTTGAAGAATTAATATAATCAAATTAGGACAGTACAGTTTTCATAGTAAGACAAATTATATGCATTTGACAAGAACAGAGTAAAGATTACAGAACCATAGCTTTTTGTATATGTACACACCTAGTAGTATGAATACACAACAATAATATTATGTAAGGATAATAAAGTTTGGTGCAAGTTAAAATTAAAAAAAATGCCTAAATATTTAATCAATCAAGGGTTTTTAAGAAATTGTTTCCCAGAGCTAGACACATACATATTTCGAATAAGACATTTGGATTAGACCAAAAATAAATATAAAACTAGTTTTTACTTTTTAAAATAGACCTTGTATTTCTCAAATGAATTTGGTTTTTTTATATTTATTTATAAAGTTATGGCAGAATGTGTAAATAAATAATAGTTAGGTATGTTAATAATAATTGTCATTCGAGTCCTGTGTACTTTGCAGGACATATTATCATGATGTAGACAATAGTCTTTTATTCATACTAGCAAACAGTTAATACCAATGATTAATATAATATCATTGGTTAATACATATTTAACTAAAGTACCGTTCTTGTTAGATAATACCGGACGCATATAATGAAGTACAAAGGTATGAATGCCATCAGTGGTATTACTTCTATTGAGAGTAGATGTAACTGTTCAATGAACTTTGGACTCTGGACTTTCAACTTTATCACTTTCGTTGCGAATTTTTCCACTAAAGCAAGTGAATTAAAACTTGTAAATTAATAGTTACGATCATCCCTTTTGCTTAAACATATTGTCCTGGCACACTCAAATATATAGTAATTAGGTCCACGTTATAAAACGAAAGTTCACTTACTTGAGTAATTGGATTCATTTCGAGTTCGTTCTTCAAAGATGCTAACACTCAATTATTTTCTTCAAGATAATTAGGTTGTTAGACTTTGATCTACGAAATTGAACTATGCCCTTGTTATTCGTGAAATATGAAGACAAACAAACTCCTGCGCCGAGTCAATGTAAATTACATTTATATATAACACGGTCACAGATAACAAATGTGTACCAACTCGGTTTACTTGCTTTGATTATTAGTCTTTTAGTCACTGTATGCGAAAGCTCATCATAGGTGGCAGCACAGTTGTCCGTCACCAAACCGCCATTGTTGTGTTTAATGTGTGATAGACGTGCGTACTTAAAGTACGCGGTCTTTAAAGGTGATGCTCCCAACAGAACTAATTCTGTTTTCTTTACCTACAGACAGTCACTTACTATGTAATAGTAAAAGCGTGGGTGTTTCGTATTATCATATTATGTAGAGCAGTGCTAGAATTAACATCTCTGAAGTTTTTCAATCAGGAAGATCATCCTCGAGTTGGTTTTTCAACTCCGATCAGGTTATTTCTGTTGTACACTTCCAGTCTTTAACAAAAAAAGAACTTAAAACTCAACAAACACAAAATTACCTTTAAAATTATAAAACGTTCATGATTTATTAAATTTTCCGACATCGACAGCGTAGCGACATCTGAAGTAAGCAAGTGGCAGTTTTTATAAAATTAAATCTAAAAGGACTATGTTAAAACAGAATCTTTTTGGTAAAAAAGATTCTAAGTAGTAACTTATAGTCTAAGTAGTAACTTATTTTCTAAGTAGTAACTTATAGTCCCTTTTTTGTTGGGGACAGTCTCATGGTCCTAGTGGGTGAAGGGGGACGCGGGTAAAAACAAATGAGGCGCACCCATGGAATTAGTACAACTTATGTAATGTATGTCAGGATGTAACAAGACCCTTCACGAAGCCGTTATCTATGTATTCTACATCAATTACTTACTTTTTCCAAAAATTAACAACCGACTGCCAAAAAAACACTAAAAAACGAAAATTGAAAAGCAAAGACACCGACTTCTGAAATTATAGTTATTTTTCACTTTTTTTAGTGTTATTTTGGAAGTAGGTTGTTTTTTTTTTTTTGTATTTTGTTTTTTGAAAAATATTGTTTTGTCGGTCGCACAGACCGGGCGCGGGAATGGAAAGGGAAATTTGTTGGATCTGTTCGCTAGTGTATCTATTTGTACTTCCACAAGAATCTCTTAGATTGTTATCAATATAATAGAAAAAACATGTAAAACCATTAAAAGCACTGATAAAGGACGGATAATATTTGACAGGTAAATCCTTTTCGAGTTGGTTTAAAAAAAAATCCGATCTAAAATTCAGCCAGGCTGTCTACACATCAATGCGACATGAGGGTAATGGTACCGATTCTCATGTACACCGAACTAAACTATCACTAAAATTCCTTACTTTTTACTATGAGAATCTTATTACACATCAATGCGACATGAGGGTAATGGTACCGATTCTCATGTACACCGAACTAAACTATCACTAAAATTCCTTAGTTTTCACTATGAGAATCTTATCGCTATTCTGCAAAAAAATCTCTAAAGGATATTGACCGATTTGGACCAAATGCTGCCCAGACATGGGAGTGCTTCCAAATGGTTCCTAGTATCAATTCATACATAAAAAAAAATAAAAAAAAAACGCTCCCTGGGTTAATAAGATAATGCCTGAGAGAGGTTAATGTTTTTCAGGTAGGTCCCTACCTAGTTTTATTTAATTATTTTATTTAATTATTGGAAAAATGAGAGCGTCTTTGAGTTTGAACTCGTTGATTTTATCTTGACAAGTGCTATAGCCTCACATGGTGTCCAGGGTCTGATGATGGAGCTGGAGGGTGGTCACGGGCACTCCTCAAGTAAACCAGATAGCCACGTCATATGTGGTTTCATTGGATAAGTGTTGAAAAGTCCTATTACACTAGGTGGTGTCCAGGGTCTGATGATGGAGCCGGAAGGTATCCATAGGAACTCCTTAACTAAAGAAGACAGCACCATCGTGTTTGGACTCGTTGAATGTATATTGATTAGTGCCTTACACTAGACAGTGTCCAGGGTCTGATGATGGAGCCGGAAGGTGGCCAAGGGAACTCCTCAACCAAACAAGATAGAGCCATCGTGTTTGGATTCGTTGGATTTGTCTTGACAAGTACCTAGTATAGTCCAAGGTTGTATCCAGGGTCTGGTGATGGAGCCAGAAGGTACCCATAGGAACTCCTCAACCAAACAAGACAGCACCATCGTGTTTGGACTCGTTGGCTTTGTCTCGACAAGTACCTTGTATAGTCCAAGGTTGTATCCAGGATCTGGTGATGGAGCCGGAAGGTACCCATAGGAACTCCTCAACCAAACAAGACAGCACCATCGTGTTTGGACACGTTGAATATACATTGACAAGTGCTTTACACTAGGCAGTTTCCAGGGTCTGTTGATGGAGCCAGAAGGTGGCCATAGGAACTCCTCAACCAAACAAGATAGCACCATCGTGTTTGGACTCTTTGGCTTTGTCTTGACAAGTACCTTGTATAGCCCAAGGTTGTATCCAGGGTCTGGTGATGGAGCCGGAAGGTACCCATAGGAACTCCTCAACCAAACAAAACAGCACCATCGTGTTTGGACACGTTGAATAGACATTGACAAGTGCTTTACACTAGGCAGTTTCCAGGGTCTGTTGATGAAGCCGGAAGGTGGCCATAGGATCTCCTCAACCAAACAAGATAGCACCATCGTGTTTGGACTCGTTGGCTTTGTCTTGAAAAGTACCTAGTAAAGCCCAGGGTTGTATCCAGGGTCTGATGATGGAGCCCTGACTACCGGTAGCTTGGACCCTGTTACCGATACCGGATATTTATATTTTTCAATGTTTTTTTTAAATGTTCCAAAATATAATGTGTTATTTAACATAATTACAGTCATTATTTAATAGAATGCGCCATCGGTTGGTTGTTATTCATCAATAAAAAATACTCAACAAAAAATAGTTTGTCTCAAAACTCCTGGGATAGATTTTATTGAGCTTAGGTTTACAGACTGGTATATGTCCAAGGAACATAATGCACTATGTGTCCATTCTGGGCAGCACTTGGCCCAACTGCCGAATATGGATGGTCAATAAAAATTATTTAATATGAAAATGATATGCACGCAAATGAAATAGTAATGTGTTGTTTAACATAATTACAGTCATTATTTAATAAAAATGCACCATCGGTTGGTTGGTGTTCATCAACAAGAAATACTCAATAGAAAAGAGTTTTTCTCAAAACTCCGGGGATAGATTTTATTGAGCTTAGGTTTACAGACTGGTATATGTCCAAGGAACATAATGCACTATGTGTCGATTCTGGGCAGCACTTGGCCCAACTGCTGAATATGGATGGTCAGTAAAAAATATTTAATATAAAAATGATATGCACACAAATGAAATAGTAATGTGTTGTTTAACATAATTACAGTCATTATTTAATAAAAATGCACCATCGGTTGGTTGGTGTTCATCAACAAGAAATACTCAATAGAAAAGAGTTTTTCTCAAAACTCCGGGGATAGATTTTATTGAGCTTAGGTTTACAGACTGGTATATGTCCAAGGAACATAATGCACTATGTGTCCATTCTGGGCAGCACTTGGCCCAACTGCTGAATATGGATGGTCAGTAAAAAATATTTAATATAAAAATGATATGCACACAAATGAAATAGTAATGTGTTGTTTAACATAATTACAGTCATTATTTAATAAAAATGCACCATCGGTTGGTTGGTGTTCATCAACAAGAAATACTCAATAGAAAAGAGTTTTTCTCAAAACTCCGGGGATAGATTTTATTGAGCTTAGGTTTACAGACTGGTATATGTCCAAGGAACATAATGCACTATGTGTCCATTCTGGGCAGCACTTGGCCCAACTGCTGAATATGGATAGTCAGTAAAAAATATTTAATATAAAAATGATATGCACACAAATGAAATAGTAATGTGTTGTTTAACATAATTACAGTCATTATTTAATAAAAATGCACCATCGGTTGGTTGGTGTTCATCAACAAGAAATACTCAATAGAAAAGAGTTTTTCTCAAAACTCCGGGGATAGATTTTATTGAGCTTTGGTTTACAGACTAGTATATGTCCAAAGAAAATAATGCACTATGTGTCCATTCTGGGCAACACTTGGTCCAACTCCCATATATGGATGGTCAATGTCCTTTAAAAATTGTTTTGACACAACTGAAATCGAATTTGACAATCACGACTCCACTTGGTACCTACTTGTTTGCGTAGGGCCCGTGATTTTTTTTTCAGCCGTAGGCGCCCTTTTTATGCCCCTCGACGTGTTATATATGGAATTTTTCACTTTTTGTATGAAAATATGAACAAAAAAGTTACCTACATGTTGAGTATGAGCGGTTTATGGGCCTTATAAAGGGGGTCAAAATTGTAACTATTTTTACGATGCCATTTTCAAGATATAATCAAAAGAAAATAAAAAAAGATACAGTACCTACAGTTTTGCAACTTAAGTCGAGGTGTTTGTTTGAATTTTAGTTCATGACATCTAATTTTATTCCACACCTTTTTAATCGCGATTAAAAATAGTCAGATTTAGTGAGAAAATCTAAATTTTAGGTGAAATTCGTCAAATTCAGAATAGCAAAATTGCCATATTCACTAAACTAATATCTTAGTGCTGTTAAACTAAAATATAGTTATTTCAATAAAGTCTATTTCAGAATGGGATATCGTTGTTTGACGGGAACTAACAAAATTTTAGTGATTTTTAGTCTAGTTTAGAGAATTTTGTAACAAGAGAATTGGCACCAATGTTAGGTTGAACCTTTTTGCTCCAACTATGCTCCAATACTCCTACTCTCGTGTCCATTCCATTAATACCATACAACTTATGATCTCTTTTTAAACTCTCCAGCGTAATCTGCATCAGCATATCCTTCAACAGTAGACCTGGGGGCCACGTCTACTAATTTACAAACGTATCAATGGTCTCACAATGATGAGTTTTTGACAGATTTTGTATGGCAAATCTGTCAAAAACTCATTATTGTGAGACCACTGACACGTTCGTAAATTAGTAGACTCGGTGTCGTTTTAAATTTTTCATACCATGACTTTTATTCACGTTTAAATAAAGAAGTACCCGTTTTGCTGCGATCCAATGACTCTCGTCAAATGGACTATTAAACTTTTAATTATATTTTTCCATTTGGCATTCATGCAAAAATAAAATTACTACCTACATATTTTCTTAGAGGTTTTAAAACCTCACAACATACATTCATACATAAACTCACGCCTTCTCCCCATGAGGGTAGGCAGAAATTACAGAACGCCACCTGCTAAGATCCTTACATCCTACTCCTTTTGCTTCGTTTACTTGCATACCTCCTACTGAGAGCTTTTTTCCTTACATTGTACGGTACGATTACAGCCTTGCATCATGACCGTATCTCCAACACCAGGGCCGTAGGCAGGGCGGGTGTTGGGGGTTCAAACCCTCCCCCCCGAAATGTGAGAAACCTGAATCTCAATCCAGAGATGGACCCCCGCGGGCTACTTTCGTATTCTAATACACATAATTGTAATCTAGGCGTACTTTAGGTATAACCTACAAAAACAGTTAAGAGTACGCATAAATAGTGTTTTTTTTATCAACTCTGACTTTGTATTGAATAAATTCCTGGAACTTCAGTATTCTCTGTGAGAGTCTAACGTTAATCTATCACAGGCGGGGTGCTAAAATTTTCGAGCTCGCTTCGCTCCCTTTTGCATCTTACATTCTTTTAATTCTCAAACTTTTCTGCTTATGTCGATAAACTTACTTCTATTTCTGTATGAACAGTCAAAGAGAAAGAAAACCTAACTTATTCGAAGCGCTATGCAAAAACTTCGAGCTCGCTTCGCTCGCTCTTGCATCATAAGTTCACTAAAATAACTTGCAAAGTATCCCTTCCGGTGTTCCAAGAACGTTCTTTGATAAGTAAACATCCATCTTCGGGTCTTATAAAATCCATACTCGATGTTCCGGTCACTCCGCGAGCCAATCTTACCCTGTTGTCTAGAACAGCTTGTATTTCCCTGAAATTAAAGCAATTCCTGATAAAAAAAAAAATATACATAAATCTATCTATCTATCTATATATATAAAAATCAATTGCTGTTCGTAAGTCTCGCTAAAACTCGAGAACGGCTGGACCGATTTGGATAATTCTTTTTTTGTTGTGTTCGTTATTCTCTGGGGAAGGTTTGTGCGTAAGGTAGGTGTAGGTAGGGTAGGTAGGTATGTATGTATGTTGGTAGGGTAGGGTAGGTACGGTAGGTGGGTAGGTACGGTAGGTGGGTAGGTAGGGTAGGGTAGGTAGGGTAGGGTAGGTAGGGTAGGGTGGGTAGGGTAGGTAGGGTAGGGTGGGTAGGGTAGGGTAGGGTAGGTAGGGTAGGTACGGTAGGTAGGGTAGGTAACTAGGTAGGGTAGGTAGGGTAGGTAGGGTAGGTAGGGTAGGTAGGGTAGGTAGGGTAGGTAGGGTAGGTAGGGTAGGTAGGGTAGGTAGGGTAGGTAGGGTAGGTAGGGTAGGTAGGGTAGGTAGGGTAGGTAGGGTAGGTAGGGTAGGTAGGGTAGGTAGGGTAGGTAGGGTAGGTAGGGTAGGTAGGGTAGGTAGGGTAGGTAGGGTAGGTAGGGTAGGTAGGGTAGGTAGGGTAGGTAGGGTAGGTAGGGTAGGTAGGGTAGGTAGGGTAGGTAGGGTAGGTAGGGTAGGTAGGGTAGGTAGGGTAGGTAGGGTAGGTAGGGTAGGTAGGGTGGGTAGGTAGGTAGGGTAGGTAAGGTAGGGTAGGTAGGTGGTTGATTAAGTAGGTAGGGTAGGTAGGTAGGGTAGGTAGGTAGGGTAGGGTAGGTAGGGTAGGTAGGGTAGATAGGTAGGGTAGGTAGGGTAGGTAGGGTAGGTAGGGAGGGTAGGTAGGTAGTGTAGGTAGGTAGGGTAGGTAGGTAGGTAGGGTAGGTAGGTAGGGTAGGTAGGTAGGGTAGGTAGGTAGGGTAGGTAGGTAGGGTAGGTAGGTAGGGTAGGGTACTTAGTGCTACCCGTACGAAGCCGGGGCGGGCAGCTAGTATATAATATATTCCTATATGGGCCTGCTTCTCGCTTGGTGGAAAGCGATTGATGAAGTCTACGATGAGACAAGCATATATACTGATTACAGATACAGAGGCGGATTAAATCTAGAGAGCGCTCTAGGCAAGCTCCTCATCGACGCCCCTCTAGCGGCCATATATTATAATTAACACGCTAAAACGCCCGAATGGATTTGGATGAAATTTGGCACATGGGACTAGACCATAGACATGTAGACTATGACCTGGAGAAGGACATAGGACCTTGCATCCCGATACTCCCAAGGGATCGGGGCGCAGTTACTATACAATACATAAAGAAAATGGCAGGGGGTACCCGACTTGCACACTCAATAATGGGCCCCTGAAAGGGCAGACCAATGTTAAAGTGTTACCACTGACATGCGGCCTACCGTACCGAACTACCTGACAAAGGTAGGCCAACATTTAATCAACTGCATCTTTCTTTTTCACAACACAAAATATTATAGTTCACACTTCATTTAATTGAAGATATTATATACATGATATTGTCATCTGCACAATGGCTGCTGCGTGTTTTTTAAATAATTCACTCTAAGTTAAACACCTGTGTCAAGCAATCCAAGCAGCATATTAGGTATTGTACACCGGACGCTGGTACTAGCATCATGAAGTCCAGTATAATTGTACTAGTTTCATTGTTTGCTATAGTGATGGCTAAAAGATCGGTTTTTATGCGAGAGGGTAATG
Organism: Lithophane leautieri; assembly: GCA_949152455.1. Taxonomy (NCBI): domain Eukaryota; kingdom Metazoa; phylum Arthropoda; class Insecta; order Lepidoptera; family Noctuidae; genus Lithophane; species Lithophane leautieri. Next base: position 12,566,926 of record OX424458.1, on the reverse strand, counting down.
TTTTTCCCACGAGGAAAAGCATGGAAGATACTCGTGCGCAAGCAGGCAAATCACAGGTTAGTGAAGTAATATCTCGATCGAATGTGGGAGATGCCATCGTTGAAAATTTTGTCGACACTCTGATGGCAAGTGAGAAATATTTGAAAATGATCGAAACTGTGGAACGCAAACTGACCCATTTGGATATGACATTCCATGAAAGAACAAACAGTATTCTTAAATATTTGTCTGAAATGCTCAGAACGATCAAGGCATCGTCTTCTGAACTATTAGAGAAGGCGTTAAGAAATGTTAAAGTAGATTTGGACAATTTGAAGCAGTCTTTGTCAGAAAGAGGAGAAGAACAGCATAAATTGTGCGGTGAGTGTATTATTTTTATTAAACCAATGGGCACGGCAAAAGTTTCGGGTTCGATACTTTGATATGCAGTATAAGGACAATTAAATATTCCAACTACGACAAAAACGCCAAAACGCCCGTAAAGAAAGAAAGAAAGAAATCATTTATTTGCTGATAATGTAGGTATACATATAAGTTGGAATATTTATTAAGTGTCCCAATACATTTTACCTTGCGGCATGCAAAATATTAGGTTTGAATTAAATAGTAATAGTTAAAAATCTGGCAAAGTGCTTGCGGACCAACTATGGAACCCTTCACTGTGTAGGTAGTCACGGGTTCCATAATTGGGATGAATATTTAGGTACGCATGCGTAGTTTTTTTCGAAATACATAATATGAAAAAGTTATTTCTGCGGTTGTAACCGAAATATCTCAAAACTATTGACTTAATAGCAAAGTCACTTAGAAGCATCATAATGTTTTTAATTATGATGACAGGGCCGTAGGCAGGGTGGATTTTGGTGGTTTTAACCCCGAAAGTGAGAAACCAACATCTCAATCCAGAGATCGTAAGAATAGTACGGAAGTATTCTAGGTGGGTACCTGGAGTACTTCCGTACTATAATACAGATAATTGTAATCTATTTCTAATCTACAAAAGCAGTAAGAGTACGCTTAATAAATACTGTATTTTTATCGACTCAGACTTTGTATTTAATGAATTCCTGCAACTTCAGCATTCTCTAAGAGAGTCTTAACTATCCTAGGCGAAGTGCTAAAATTTTCGAGTTCGCTTCGCTCGCTCTTGCATCCGACATTCTCTTAATTAATTCTCAAACTTTTCTGTATAATTCGATAACTATACTTCTATTTCTGTATGAACGGGCAAAGAGAAAGAAAAGCTAACTTATTCGAGTGGGATGCTATAAATTTCTAGCTCGCTTTGCTCGCTCTTGTATCCTATATTCTCCATAGCGGCCCATTATACTAAAGTGCCCATGTCCCTGTTTTGGGTAATAGTTGCAAAGTGCCGCCGGGAAGATATAAACTGAGCCATAATGAAATTTAAAATAACTAAACTCTTCATCAATTTGAATTCTGACTTCGAATGGCTCATCAACATCATCTGCCTAGCCTTTTCCCAACTATGTTGGGGTCGGCTTCCAGTCTAACCGGATGCCGCTGAATATCAGTATTTTAAATGGAGCGACTGCGTATCTGACCTCCACAACCCAGTAACTGGGTAATACGATACCCCTTGGCAAGCCTGGCTGTCAGGCTTTCGGGCTCCTGACGACCCATAACGAATGTCAAAGATTCACAAATGACAGCCGGGACCAACGGCTTAACCGTGCTTTCCGAGGCACGGAGGAGTCTCGGTATGTAATGACAGTCACCCATCCACGGACCAACCCCGGCAAGCGTAGCTTAACCTGTTGGATCGACCCGTGCGGCTGTTCTTACT